>CM059494.1:20000000-25000000 GCA_030378355.1 Eleusine indica
GCTGACCCGCCTCCTCCCTGCAGCCCGCACTGGCCTGCCTCTCCGCCTCCTCCTCGCCGCCCGCCTACCTCCTCACCTCTTCCTCGCTGCCCACGTCAGCCCACCTCTCCGCCTCTTCCGCGTCGGCCCACCTCCTCCCCACCGCCCGCGCCTGCCCGCCTCCACGCCGTCCCGTCTCCCGGCATCCTTCGCCTAGCCCGCTCCCCATCTATGCGCCTGGTGGAGAAGAAAAGGAAAAAAAGAATGAACAGGTATCTACATAACCAATGACATGGTGGGTAATTTGCATCAAAAGTTCAGGGACGGTAGGTCTTTTGTTAAAATAATCTGAAATAAGCTCCTCATGAGGAGATTATAGGATTATCATAATCTGACCTTCAGATTATATAATCTAGTCTTATAATCTGACTTGTTTGTTCCCTCTTTGATTATTTAATCTAGATTATATAATCTGGATGCATTATAATCTGAAACAAACAGGCCCTAAGCATTTGGGAAGTCAGTTGATCACCGATTGAAGCTGCTTCTCATTTATTCATTTTGTTGTTTAGAGCATGAACAGGGCAGATGTATCCTTGATTCAGTAGTTTCAATAGGAGGTTTTGCAATCAGCATGAGCAGAATCCCAGCATTGGAGTCTGCAACTTCATGAACAGTGTGTATTTGTCTCTGATGTTATTTTGAACTTTGTTGTCATGTAATTCATCAAACATCATTCAAGAATATCTCACTCCATGCCATTTTGATATGTGATGGTATTTCTGTCCATGAGTCAACATATTATCGTCACTCTACACTAAGATTAAACATTTGGGCAATCGTTGGTACACTCAAGTGAGGTCTCTATCAGCATGAGCCCGCGGCTGAGTGGGCGAAGCGTTGCGGAGAAGGTTGAAAATTTACTGAGAACAATCATCTTGTGTGAGGATTAAAGCACACCCTCAGTAATGACAGTTTTTTATATTGCCATATAGTTTGCGGGAATGCTTTAGGACAACCCCGATTAAATTCCTTAGCATTTTATTAATGCTACCCTATTATATGGTGCATTAAAGATAAGTAGCATATGTTAAAAGTTAAAACAGAAATTGTTCTCCATATAATATCTTTGTACTAGTTTGGTTCCCTATTCTCCGTCAGTTTGGCAGAATATTATAATAAATAAAGTCTGTGTGCAGCGACGTAGTTAAACATGATCTGAAACCAAAGTTTAAACATGAGCAGAGATTTTAAATGTGGAGATTAAACCTTTCATGCCATCATCTATCTAAGACCGAAAGAAAACATCATCACTATTGATGAAGTAGAGTCGCCCTAGTTCCCTTGTGAAACGGAAAAAAATTCGGTGCGACCGGGTCGTAATTCCACGCCTGTGCGACCCGCGTGGATGAAGGACGCGTGGAGATCGAACCGCACCAGATGAGGGCTCCTCCAGGCAGATTGCTTCGGCTCACGGGCAGCGTCGGCTCCTCCATGCGGCAACTGTCGACTCGGCTTACAAAAGGCGCTCAGCTCGCAGGCAACAAGGGCGCGCACTGGCTTGCTAGTTGCTACCGCCAGTTAGGGTGTGTTTGGTTTGAGTTACTAGGGTGGACAGGAGAGGGCCGCCACTTTTTTCGACGTGTTTGGTCTGGGAGCGAGCAGGAGCGAGTCCGGCATCGTGGGAATATTCCCATAGATTCAGGGGCAACGCTATCCCTCAGGAACGCGCGGCCCTGTCGCTTCGCGCTCCTCCCGCGCTCCCGCTCCTCTCTCGCACTCCTTCCGCGCTCTCGCTCCTCTCCTGCGCCGCTCTCCCGCTCCTCTCCCGGGCGGCGGCGGCAAGAGGCTGCCTCACAACGGGGTGGTTGGCCCTCGGCGGGTGGCGGCGACGATTCGGCGGGCGACGACGGCGGCGATGACTTAGCAGGCGGTGGCGCGGGATTCAGCGGGCGATGACATGGGATTTGGCGGGCGGCGACGGTGGCTCGGGATTTGGCATACGACGGCTCGGGATTTGGCGGGCGGCGACGATGGCTCAGGATTCGTCGGGAGGTGGCTCAGGATTTGGCGGGCGGCGGCGGTGGTGGCTCGGGGACTTGGTTCCGGATTCCCCATCGACAACGGCAGCAGCAGGTCGCCTTCCTCGTCGAGCGCTACCTCGCTGACAACGGTTTCCACGCCGCCTGGTCTGCGCGCCTCTCACAGCCGCCACCGAGGAGAGAGCTCGGGAGGGTCTCGTCCATTCAAATTCATTCATCCAAACCCTTTTTCATCCCTCATACTAAACACAAAACATGGCTTGCCCCATCTCTTTAATCAAACAGTAGTAATGGCCGCCCGTCTCAGAAAACAGGGATAACCCCGTCCCATCCCACTTTGACCCGAAACCAAATACATGCTTACATTGGCTTGACCCAGGGCACAAGAGCTGTTTAATGAAATGCCCAGTACAAGCTTCATGTACGTAACAGTACTCATCAGTCGTCACTGGGTATGGCTTGCATCGGAGGATTTGCCGAGTAAGAGTATCAGAAGACTGATTTGCTCTTTAGCTTCTCTCTTTATTTTTCTAAGTAAAAGAGGCATGTGCTCTACGAAGAAAGATTAGCCTCTTCATTTATATATTTCTTATTATTTATTACTTGAGTAAACTGATGATGAGAAGATGTTTGCTTTCGTATATTACTAGTGCAGCTATAGTAATCTTTATGGCCATTGCTGCTGGATCAATGTCTATGGATGAAAGTGCTTTCACATGTGAAATCTGAAATGTTTGATTCCTTGTTGAAATAAAATCAAAGTAACACAGTTCATTGTCTATAATCCATCGATAAACCAAAAAAATATGCAGTAAAAGAGTAAAGTCTTCATATGCCTTCATCATTTGTCACTCCATCAAAGTGCAATTTCCTAGCAGCCAATGTGGCATATTGATCAACCCCAAGTAAGAGATTTGTATATCCTCCTTGAACATATGGAGTTTCCATGGTAGAAGAACTCATGTATGTATTATAGTCGTGGTGCCCAACTACTGTGTCATAAGTGTATTTGGTGGCCATCTGCTCGGTGCTGACAGATAATAGTTACATTGAGTGAAGTGTGAAGCTGTAGTATTGCAATTTGAGATCAATCCAGAGCAACAAATTATCTAGGTGCAGCTAGTAACCATTCGTTAATTAAGGTCAAGGTTATGGGCTCCTGTGGCGTTTTTTCTACGATCAAACCCATACGGACGCCTTGAAGGCAAGCCGAGTCGACGCTGCCGCACGGAGGAGCCGACGCTGCCGTGAGCCGAAGCAATCTGCCTGGAAGATCCCTCGTCCGATGCGTTTCGATCTCCACGCGGGGTCGCACAGGCACCGAATTACGACCCGGGCGCACGGAATTTTTTCCCAGTGAAACCCCCTTTGGTCAGCTGTGTCACACTGCCACTGTGCTGTGCTGACTACTTTACCAAAGCAGGTACTTGTTCTAGCTTCTCTCCTCTGCCTCCTGCCTTCAGACAACCCGAACGGCAGTTTCCATTCTCAGCTAAGCACCACCAACTCAAAGCTGCCCGACGCCCTTTGGCCACATGGCCACTGCACCAACAAGACAAAGACCAAAAGAAAAACTCGTGTTCTGCCGAGCAGAGACCAAGACGACCAGTCTACGACGGAGAGGGAGGAGAGCGCTCTCATGGCGGAAGAGTGCCCGCTGGAGCTGACCCTGGCCACCCTGCGCGCGCAGGTCCGCTCGTCGTCGTCGGCCGGAGAGCCTGAGCGGCGGCAGCGCGGTCGTCCGGCGCAGAGCGCGCACCAGCCCGGCTCGTCCGCGCAATACGCCGAGCTCCGCGCGCTGCTTCCCAACCTGCCTTCATCTCCGGTGAGTTCTTCCCCTCTCCTTCCTCTGCAGTGCTGTTCTTGGCGCAAAAAAGATGACATTTTTGGTTTTTCCTCTAACGTTGTGGTCGGCGGCGGCGGCAGCGGCGGCGGGTGACCAAGGAGGAGATCCTGGACGCGGCGGCGGCGCACGTGAAGGTGCTCGAGGACACGGCCGCCGTGCTGGAGGCGTACCGCGGCGTGCGTGCGCCGCCGCGCCGCCCCGAGGTGGCCGTCTCCGGCGCGGCGGTGTGCCTCTCCGCGCGGCTACCGGCGGCGGGGCCCGGCGCGCTGAGGCGCGTGCTGGAGGTGTTCCACCGATGGGGGGTGGAGGTGCTGGCCGCGACGGTGGCGCGCCACGGCGGCGGCGGCGGGGGACAGGTGGCCGATACCGTGGTCACGGTCACCGCGGCCGCCGCGCCGCCGGAGATCATGGAGATGATCAGGGCGGACATCGCCTGCATCCAGTAATCGGAGGAGATTGCTCGTGGCAACAACGGTGATCCTGCATTTTTTCCTTTCTGAGAGCACAAAAGTTTTAGTATTCGATAGAACCTGAAGATCGAACGACCAGACTAGTAGGAGTTTAGAACATGAACAGGGCACAAGTATCCTGATTCAGTAATTTCCGTAACGAGCAGAATCCCAGCAGTTGAGTCACTGCAGCTTCATGAACTGATTTGTCAGTGATGTTCTGTTGAACCTTAGGATGTTGTTATGCAATGCATCAAACATCGATCGAGGAATTTTAAACTTCGTGCCATTTTCATATGTGACGGTATTTCTCCCCATCAGTCAACATATCGTCACTCTACAGTGCGATTAAACATTTGGGCAATCGTCAGTTACCGGTTTTACTTGTGTTTGCTGTATGCTGATAGTATTATCTTGAACTGTTCTCATTTATTTGGTGAAATGTCTTTTTTTTTCTCAATTTGTTGTTTAGGGTAGAACGGGGCAGAAGTATCCTTTTTTTACCATCAGCATGAGCAGAATACCAGCAAGTTGAGTTGTGCAGCTTCATGAACAGTATGTGTGATTTGTCAGTGATGTTCTGTTGAAGCCAAAGATGTTATGCAATGCAGCAAACATCGTAAGAGGAACTTTACACTTCGTGTGTATCAAGCATCTTATGTTGCGTCTCATTTATTTGGTGAATGCTTTTTTTTTCTCAATTGTTGTGTAGCGCTAGAAACGTAAGAATGCTGAAGAAAATTTAAACAAAATGAAAACACTGTAAACTTTTAAAATCTAGTTTCTCAGCTCGGTGTTTTTTATTTGAAACAGTTCGGTGTTAAGATAGATATAGCATGCACTGCTAGTTAATTACGCCCTCCACTTTTGAGATATTGACATTCAGACGCTAATCGAGCGTACGTTTGAGGCCATTGGTCATCACCATCGACAGCTGCCTGTAGTGGCCGGACTTCACCAGCGTTAGCATTGCGTACCAGTTCTTGGTCGCTTCATTTCCCTATACTTAAATTCACGTGGGGCGTCCACATGTAAAATAGAGCAAACAGAAGTCTTTATCCGAAAAGATGAGATATAGAGTACTGAAGATATTCAGGGCACAATATTTTGTTGTGAAGGGGCAGAAAGAAAAAAGAAAAAAGAAAGGCTTCTCAGCCATATTTACAGGTAATTCCATTATCAGTTCTACAACTAAACTTGTTAGCTTGTACCAAGAATTGACGAACCTGTAGCAAAAAACATGAAAATCAAATTGGGGATTCAATACACAAAGACTGTACAGCATGTGGCTGGGTATTCCAGACATTCAGACTTACCAAAATGATCTTGAATTTTGGTTGTCCAATACCAATAACAAATTTTAATTTGAGAAGTAAGGCAAGAAAGTTCTGGCCGAGCCACTATCCACTGACTAAAAAACCTGTAAAATAAATAACCTTCATCTTAAATTCCAACCAAACTATTTACCATAATTGAAATTCAAAGTAGATGAAGTCAATGGTGCAATACCTCTCAATGGGCTATTCTACTGAAGACTTGACATATAATTTTGCAGTCCGTTAGGTTGCTGCTGCGCCTTCTTACTACCTGAGAAACAGATTTTGCAACTATACTATATCAGAAGGTTTATAGCCTGTGAACTATGAGCTGGAATTCTCTTTCGTAGGGAAGCTGTTACTTTGTAGAACAGTTATAGTTGATTGCCAAAATAGTTCACCGGAAATATTCTTACAGCAGGTTTTGAACTCTGATGTTTTCAATCTCATCAATTTATTTGAGTAAGTTAAAGTTGAAAGAAAGATGTACAAGTTTCTTTTTACAGCTTTAAAGAGTCTACAGAAACAAGTACCCAAAACTCCCTGCCCCCTGCTATTTATTGTGACTAGAAGGGGTCAATGCTCACATAATAGTGGTTGCAAAAAAAATGCTCACATGATAGTTAATTTATCATCTATCAAAGATTTAAAGAACTAAACCGCTTGCTAGATGAAAGAGTAAGGGATCCAGTTCCAACCTTTTTTTTTCGAATTGGTAGCTACAGCTCTGTTGCATCTTATATGTGAAATTTCATTCTTAAATGCAGCTTGTGTGTCTACTCTCTCAGCTTTGATTTCCTTTAAGGAGTTAGGCCTGTTTGTTGTTAGTTGCTGAGGGATTCCAGAGCACAATTCAGATGTGCTTGAAGGAAGCTGATCAAGACATTGAGCACCATAGAAGCATACATCAGTAATAATGCATGTTAAGATATCCTATCGATGCTCACAGGGTGGGGCATGAAACCTTTGTTTGAAGAACAATGCTCTTCTGAGAACCAGGTAATAGTGCTGGATTATTGCATGGAGAAAACTGAGAGGCCATCAATCCATTCTCTTGTGACGAGTTTGGAGTTGTGTAGCTGCCCAAATGCTCCACACAGGATTCACGATAAAGCTGGCCAAGCTCCAACCGAAGCCGGCAGTTGCCCTGTGAATGATACATTTTTGTTGCAAGTGGAGCAGGCACACCTGGTATACAATGAATGAGGAAGTCAAAATACTATCTCATCCAAAAGTACAAAGTGGATATTGAAACAAATATATCATACTCAATCAAAAGCACAATTCATAGACCTTAGGATCTCAAGCCAACAGCGAAAAAAAAAAATAGACATAGCAGAAGCTAAGCATTTTTATTTAAGCTGCATATCTACACAGGGATGATTTTGTTATGGTCAGATGGAGTAAACCTCAACTAGATTGAACACAAAAAGTACTTTAATGGGAAAGCCTATCACTTTATTCTCATTTCTCGTGTAATTGGTATCAAACAACATGGAGTTGTGTAGCTGCCCAAATACAGAGTACTACTATTGAGCCTGACTTATAGATATCTTTCAAGAATAGCTCCCATGATACGGCGTCTACGAGGAGGTGTGCGCAGTGGAGAAACCAATAGAGATTGAGACACAGGGAAGGACCGAATTGGATAGCGAGGAAGCGATGGCGATGAGCTGTTGTCGTCGCCGGCAGCGGAGGGAAGTTCCGCCACGGCGACCGAAGGCAGCCTCCGCCAAAGAGAGACTTTATTCTTCGATGTCCTTGTACAAACTAACGACTCGCCTTTATAACTCAGGCGAGGCAAACGATCTGACCCAAATCCTAACAAACTGACTCACGAAACCAATCCTAACAAACTGACTCACGACACCAACCCTTATCTAAACTAGCCACTAACAGCTGGCTTGACCGACGCCCTACGGCGCTGGTATTTCCGTCCCACAAAGGAGTCCACAACATTTTCCCCCTTCCCCAAAAACAGCTCGTCCGCGAGCTGTAATTCAGGGTAAAGCTTTTTGAAATCTTCAAGCCGCTCCCACATTGCCTCAGCCGCCGTACGTCCTTGCCACTGCACCAACAGCTCCCAAATCCCTCTGTTGAGTCGAGCCCGCACAACCTTCTCTGGAGACGGAAGTACCCGACCATTGAGAATGGCCGGCAAGGGAACAATCTCTGCTGGCGGCTCACCTGTAAACTTCTTGAGCAGCGCGACATGAAATACATCATGAATCTTAGCCTTGGCCGGCAACTGCAGTTTATAAGTAACAGTGCCAACACGAGCCACAATCTTGAACGGCCCATAGTACCTAGGGCCCAGCTTATAATGTCGAGCAGCCGTAATGCCTGTGGCGGTGCGATGATGAAGACGAAGCCACACCCAATCACCCACTTCATAAGCGACATCGCGGCGGCGGTTGTCCTGCTGATTCTTCATAGTCTGCTGGGCCTGAAGCAGTCGTTCTCTGATCTCCCTTAAGAACTCATCCCTATCAGCCAGTTGCTGATTAACAGCGGCAACCCGTGCAGTGCTCGGTGGCAGAGGAATCACCGGTGGTGGAGGCCGGCCATACACCACTTCAAAGGGCGAGCACCGCACTGACGTCTGGTACGACGTATTGTAGCAAAATTCAGTCCAAGGCAACCACGGTAACCAGGAACGCGGCCGGTCACCAGCAAGGCAGCGAAGATACATCGTGATGATGCGATTAACCACCTCAGACTGACCGTCAGATTGAGGATGGAAGGCTGAACTCATGCACAGTTTCACTCCCGCCAACTTGAACAGCTCAGACCAGAATGCACTTGTGAAAACCGGGTCCCTATCACTGACAATCGAGCAGGGAAACCCATGAAGACGCACAATGCTGTCAAAGAACGCCTTGGCTACCGAGGCGGCGGTGTAGAGGTGACCCAGAGGAATGAATTGTGCCATCTTGGAGAACCAATCAACCACCGTTAACACCACGGACTTGCCGCCGACCCTTGGAAACCCCTCCACAAAATCCATCGATATGTCGCTCCACACCATAGAAGGCACCGACACGGGCTGTAAGAGACCGACAGGATGCAAATGCTTGGTTTTATTGCGCTGGCACGTGGCGCATCCGCGCACAAACTCCTTCATGCGACGAAGAGCTGTGGGGCTGTAGAATGTGGAGCGCCAGCGCGTGAGGGACTTCTGGACGCCTTCATGACCCGCCTCATGAGCAACCGCCAAGAGTTGCGGCCACAAGGCAGAGTCCTCTGGTACGAACACCTTCCCCTTGTACACGAGCAGACCATCAACGATGGACCACCCAGGCGCCCCCTCCTGAGACGCTAGCTGTTGGCGCCGCTCTGCAGCTTGTATGTTGGCGACAAGCTCCTCGCGAAGTGCAGTAAAGATGTCGAATGATGGCATGGACATCGCTGCTGTCGACAACTACTCCTCATCACGGCGGGACAAGGCGTCGGCCACCGTGTTAAGCTTGCCTGGCCTATATTCCACTGAAAGATCGTAGCCAAAAAGCTTTGTCATCCAGGTGTGCTGCGGAATGGTCGACAGCCGCTGATCCAGGATGAACTTCAGCGAATAGTGGTCTGTATGGACTATAAAGGGACGGCCCCAAAGATATGGCCGCCAGTTCCGCACCGCCTTGAGGAGCCCGATCAGCTCGCGCTCGTACGCCGGCAGTTTGGCGTGGTGCGCAGCAACCGCGCGGCTGAAGTACACGATCGCTCCATTGCCTTGATGCAGAACCGCACTGAACCCCGCCCCGGAAGCATCGCAGTCCACTATGAACCGCTTGTCAAAGTCCGGCATCTGAAGGCACGAAGCGGAGGTGAGAGCGGTCTTGAGGTTGGAGAAAGTCTCGTCTGCTGCCGGTGTCCAATGGAAGGCCTCCTTCTTTAGTAATGACGTGAGCGGCGCCGCCACCGCCCCGTAGCCGGCGATGAACTTGCGGTAGTAGCCTGTCAAGCCCAGAAATCCGCGTAGCGCCTTGAGAGTGCGCGGGCGCGGCCAGGCCACCACCGCTACGGTCTTGGACGGGTCCATCGCCACGCCGGCCATGGAGATGACGTGGCCGAGATATGAGACTGTCTCCTCACCAAAGGAACACTTGGAGCGGTTCAGCACCAGCTTATTGTCCCGCAGCACCTGGAACACGGCCTTCACATGCTGGAGGTGTTCTGCCCATGAACGACTGAAGACCAAAATATCATCAAAGAAAACAAGCACAAATTTTCGAATGTACGGCTTCAAAATGTCATTCATCAATGCCTGGAATGTCGACGGCACGTTCGTGAGCCCGAATAGCATGACCAAGAATTCATAATGGCCATGGTGGGTTCAGAACGCCGTCTTCATAATGTCCGCGTCGAACATGCGCACCTGATGGTACCCACTACGGAGGTCCAGCTTGGTGAAAAAAACAAGCCCCCTGGAGTTCGTCCAGTAGCTCGTCGATGAGAGGTATGGGGAAACGATCCTTCACCGTCTTGCTGTTGAGCTCGCGGAAGTCAATGCAGAACCGCCAGGACCGGTCCGCCTTCCGCACCAGGAGTACCGGGGAGGAGAACGGAGATGAGCACTCCCGGATGATGCCCTGCTGCAACATCTCCTCCACCTAGCGCTCCAACTCCTCCTTCAGCAGCTGGGGGTACCGATAGGGCCGAACAGCCACCGGCGCCGTGCCCGGCAACAGATGTATGCGATGGTCCTGCTTGCGTGGCGGAGGAAGACCCGCTGGAGCAGCGAAAGATCGTCGAACGCAGCCAAAAGTGAGTCCAGCAGGGCGCGCGTGTGCAGCACTGTGTGGCACTTCGGCGCAGGCGCGCCCACACCTGCCCACTGCACCGTGCGCCCATGCAACCAAAGAGACATGGTCAGGCTCTCGAAGTTCCACAAGATCGGCCCGAGTGTACGGAGCCAATGGACACCAAGAGGCAAGGCATAGCAGTCGATGTTGAAGGTGTCGGCGTCGATGGTCACCGTGGCCGCCGCGCAGACCCCTGGACACGGCACGCGGTCACCGTTGGCCACCTTGACGGACAGGTTGTGGCGCGGCGAGAGCTGCAGTCCCAGGCGCGCTGCGACGCTGTCGCGGATGAACGTGTGCGTCGACCCGGTGTCAACCAGAGCAAGCAGCGTTTCCCCGCCAATGGACACCCGGAGCTGCATGGTGTCCGCGGTGCTGATGTCGGTGAGCGCATGCAGGGAGATGCCGAGATCCTCCGCCCAGTTTTCCACCTCTTCACCGTCTTCCATCTCTAGGAGAAAGACGCCCTTGCCGCCACAATGGTGACCAGGAACAAATTTCTCCGTATAGAAATAGCATTCGCCCTTTGTCCGTTTTGCCGCCATCTCCTCCGGTGTCAACCGCTTGAAGCGCGGCCGAGAGTTGGTGCTTGTGATGGATGCCGCCGGCGTTGCTCCTGCCCTGCCGGCGATGACGCCGTGATCGAGGCGGTTGGCGTCTTGACCGTCGTGCTCAGCGACTTGAGGGGGAGGGCACGCGCCCGAGCCCCTGTTGCCGCCACCACTGCAGCGGCATTCCGAACTTCATAAGCCCGGGCAAGACTCATGGCAGTCTGCAGGTTAGCGGGCGCCTGCAACTCAACGTCGGTTTGCAGCGGGTCGCCCAGGCCAGCTGTGAACATGTTGATCTGCTGCCTGTTGGATAAATCATCACAACGGCAGAGCAGCTGCAGGAACTGCCGTTGGTAGTCCTCCACAGAACCCGTGCGACGTAGGTCCTTCAACTCGGCCAGCGAATTTGATCGAATGTGAGGGCCGAACCGTAGGTTCAAGAAATCAACGAAATGCGTCCACGTTAGGCCGGGATTATCCCGATCTAGTGCGAAAAACCACTAAGAGGCAGTTCCATCTAGGTGTAGCGATGCCGTCCAGACCTTCTCCTCCTCCATAGTGCGCATGCCACGAAAGTACGTCAAGCACTTATTGATCCACGGCAGCGGACCACCTTCTCCGTCATAGTGGGGAAAGTTGAGCTTTGGCCGGCGATTGTCCCCGGAGTTGGTGGAGCCACCCGATGTGCCCCCATGGCCAGGGGGGGACGAGGCGTCCCCAACGGTGGCACGCCATTGCTCCTGGCGAACGATGCGCTGGGCATGGCCATCCAGCCTGGTCGTCATGGCGTTTAGCTGAGATGTGTGGCCGTCGAGGGTGGTGTTGACCTCCCCTAGCTTGGTGTGCACCGTCGCCAGCTAAGCGACCAAGAAGTCCAGCTTCTGTGAATCAGTCATGGCCCCGGGATCGACGAACGCGGTGCCGGACATAGTCGATGCGCCGAATGAATCTGATACCAAATTGATACGGCGTCTACGAGGAGGTGTGCGCAGTGGAGAAACCAATAGAGATTGAGACACAGGGAAGGACCGAATTGGATAGCGAGGAAGCAATGGCGATGAGTTGTTGTCGTCACCGGCAGCGGAGGGAAGTTCCGCCACGGCGACCGAAAGCAGCCTCCGCCAAAGAGAGACTTTATTCTTTGATGTCCTCGTACAAACTAACGCCTCGCCTTTATAACTCAGGTGCGGCAAACGATCTGACCCAAATCCTAACAAACTGACTCACGAAACCAATCCTAACAAACTGACTCACGACACCAACCCTTATCTAAACTAGCCACTAACAGCTGGCTTGACCGACGCCCTACGGCGCTGGTATTTCCGTCCCACAAAGGAGTCCACAACATCCCATAACACAAGCATATTATGATAATAGAATAGACATTAACAATTTGTTTGCTGGTGACCTTTGCAATTCATAAACTTCGCCCAAAAAAAGAGGAACAATAACCCATGTGATTATCATACAGAAGAGATCATATTTCCAACAACGTTGTCATATAAGTATGGCAGCCTCAACTTTGTTTCAAGTCATGAAAGAAAGTAAGAAACACTTGAAACTTTGTACCCAAAAGAGAAAGGAACAGAGTCTACTTATAGGTAGGATCTCAAAACAAAACATTTGCACTCAGCATACAGCTCAACTACTTGCTGCTTAGCTTTTATCAAGAAAAAGTGTGTTCCTTTACTCCATATAACATGCCTATACGTTTGTGCATGATAAAACATAAGCAAAGGATCTCTAGGGGAAGGCAACCATATTGAGAAGCAATTCAGACCTCTAAGTCGACTTTCAGGCCCACTGATTGCAGCCGCATCATCGACAGATGTTTTCAATCCTACAAAATAAAGCAGCATGCAAAGAACAGCATACCATTATGAATCAAGCAAACCAATATTTACTCCACCACCAATGTATAGACACCAATTCTCAGAAGAGATGTCAGAGAAAATCATTTCAGTAAAAGCGTATTCAAGAGTCAACATATTGTTCAGTAAAAGCATATCCAAAAGTCAATATATTGATCTAGAGCAAGTGCTCAATGCAAATTGGGAGATGGATCCACAGTCATGTTTTGATCCGACTTATGGAATGACAACCTACTCCAGCAAAAATTTCCCAGACTATTCTCCTATGCAAAGAACAAACTTATCACGCTGGCCAACTTCCTCCTCCACAACTCAGCAAAAGAACAATTCCACCTCCCGCTATAGGACCAAACTTACCAAAAGTACAATCAGCTACAAACAATCTTACAAGGTCTGCAGATTGAGCCTGGTGCTAGAGACACATGGCATTATATTTGGGGGTCAACAAAATACTCATCTTCAGCATTCTACAACTATCCATACCGATTTGTGCAGCCACCCAAGCCGTTCATCTGGGTTTGGGACTACAAATGCAGCAACAAGCTCAGAGTCTTCTCCTGGCTTCTTCTAATGCACCGGCTGAACACTAGAAACATACTCAAACGTAAGAAACACAATCTACAGGACGACGACTACAGCTGTGTTCTTTGTGCTGGAAACTATGAGGAAACTGCTTTCCATCTGTTTTTTAGCTGCACCTTTACCCAACAAAGTTGGGAAGCAATAGGCATTATGTGGAACTACACAGTGAACTTCTTTGACATGCTACAACAAGCAAAATACTATCATCACAACAAGTTCTTCATGGAAACATTTATTCTAGCGGCTTGGCAGATCTGGAAGGAAAGAAACAAACAAGGTTTTCAACCAATGCAATCCAATTCTCCAATCCTGGAAAAGGCAGCTGAAAAATGAGGCCCTAATTCAAACTCATAGAATCCAAGAAATCAACAGGCCTGCCTTCCTCCTTTGGGCTGATTCTATCCATTAGTTTTGTACAGTCCCTTTTTGTCTTAGTCTTTTGAACAGTGGTTTCTTCTGGCCTGCTTAGGCTTGTACAGTTCTGCTCTGTTGTTTGGTTTCATTACTTTTATTAATACAAAATCTCAACAGTAGGGGTTTCCCCTACTGTACATTCCTCAAAAATATATTGATCTCCTATGTATAACTTGTTCTAGACATTAGACTCCAACAACCACATGCAAATGAACATGGGCACACAAACTTGTATCATCAGATGACTAAAATAGTAAAATCTAATATGAGCACTTATGATTTCTCAGGGGTCATATTAGCTATACTAACAGTACAATAATCACCAGATATATATTATATATAGATCAAATGTTCCTAAGAAAATTCAGCAAAACAAGATTAGCAGAGTAAACAAATCATCACATTCACTGCAATATTTAGAAAGAAAGTAGAACATACTTGGATCACAGGTGGAATTTACAGGTTGTATGTTACGGGCATGCGCATTATCCAACTTGAGGCCATTGGCACTGTCCTTGCATTCAGATCGAGAATTTGTTTTCACTTTTATGTGTATTTTTTGAGCTATCATATGTCAAGGCAGTGAACAATCAAAATTCAGTAAAAGATTAGTCAGGTTAACAAAGAATGAGAATAAAGTAGTCCACGTGCAGAACATGAAAAGCAGTGTGTTGGGATTAAAAGTAATCTCAGCAATAACAAGAAGACACAAATTAAAGGATACTTCCATTACTTGCTAACTTTATTTTTCTTCCTTTCTTTGGAGGCTTCGTAGGACCACCATGATCTTCAACCATATTATCATTTGTGTTCACCTTGGCTGAACTACATTTATCTGCACAGGGGCAAAAAAGAGAAATATGTTTGTGTTAGCAAAACATGAAGAAATTCATATACATGCTTTCCCAGTATAATTGATCAGGGAGTAATATCAATTGTCACTCCCAGAATGCATGCATCGAAGCAATCCCACCAGCATTAGTAAGAAAGTGCCAAACAGTAACACAGTTATTGCTGTCCAAACAAGAGCAAGATATTGTAGCCATACACGAAGAAACATGATAACCAATTTAGGCATTTTGCATGCATCAGTTGTGAAATATGTAGCATTAGGTTTGCCCTAAATTATAAATTGGGCCCAACAGAATCGACCAAGAAATATAAATGATGAACTACAAAAAGTTGTACAAGTTGAACATAAAACATTTACAGATAAATTCTTTTTTATGTAAAAACATTATATAGCACCTGCATGAACAGCATATTGGCTAGCCTTGACTGGCTTCTTGCAAGTACTACAGCAGACCTTCAATAAAAGATAAGTTTTGGAGCCATGGATCAGACACAGGCAAAATTAAGGAAATCGTACAAGTAGAATCACGAAAGGTTACCAGGTCCAACGGATCGGTCATAGGTTTTGAACCAAATATATGCATATCTGCAGAATGTTATTGAATAATTGAATAGCTAAGTAACAACATCAAAAGAGATAAATTTTACAGATGGAAAACAACAACCCAATATAATAGAAACTAGTTGAAAGAAAAAACAAACTGAACATGACATAGTACACAAAGAAGCACATGGTGCCCAGAAATGAAATCAAATCTAACAAGTAAACACAAATGAGGTAGACCTAACAGCATTATAATATTCTACCTAAAAGACAGTACCACCTGGTAAAGAGAAGCTAATGACCTGAAATGAGTGAAACTGGAATCTGTCAGCTCAGCAAGTAAACTTACCATCTTCATCCAGTAAGTTTGGTTCATGTGCATCAAACAGTTGCTTCTGTAGGACCTGTGCAGCATTCCGCTCATTGATCACATCATCTGTAAAAAATGGAGGATATCATTTTCATTCTCAAATACCCAACACGTGAATAACAAATGATAGCCCATTCATTTCATTTTGTTTCATTTCAGTACCAAAATTCATTTGTTATATTTTTTCTCAAAGGGGAACCTGACGAATTAAGATGCATGGAAATTAATCATAGCTAGCGGTCCACACATGACAAAAACCACACCACCTTTGCTCTATGATATCTATCGAGATAATGTGCAGGTAATGGTTATAGAAGATGATGTGCACATAATAGTTACACAAGTTCATCCCTCAACTAAGCAGATACACAAACTATTCGTCTTAAAATGGCATTTCTTCACTATGAAACAAAAACATAAGCATGACTCACTTACAGAAGTACAACCCCGCATCGATTTGAACATAATAAGTTCCACAAAAAAAAAATTGAGCTGTCAATTTTTAGTCCATATAAGACTTCAGTTATGATGCATTCTTCTACAATATGCCACAAATCATTCTTGGTGAACCATAAATTGCTTAATGCACTAACGAACTGCAAACCTATTCAATCAGTCAAGCACGTATGAACAACACAGAACAGCCTTAATGTCAGTATAAATTGTTATTTATTTAATTCTGGACATAGGTTCCAAGGTCTTTCTATCAAAATATTGTGAATGTAGATGACATACTAAATGGAAGTCAGAATAAGCTAAAATATTGGCTACATTTACCTGTTGCTGTGTGATTTTCCATCATTACAAGCTTCAGCACAGAAGCCATTTTAACATGTCCCGACATGCAAACCATTTTGGAATTGTGACCTACAACACATTACATCATGCATCACATATCAGAAGTAACATGCCATTCGAACATACAAGATAGTTGGAACTAAGTGGTATGGCTCAGCACTGTCAAGCGTATTGTCATCAGATAATACAATTGAAAACAATACTACTTAAAATTGCTTGAATGTTGACCAAGATCATCATTAATATGGCCAAATTATAACAACCATAGTGAAATGCATTAGAGTATTCACTCCAATTGCCCTCCCACATTCTCTCCCCTATGCTGAGAGAGATGTTGACTACTAAAAGCAAATGCCACCAGAATCCAGAATCAAAATTAATAGGACAATATATTCTGCAGAAATAAAGATAATATTTTAATTGTTTTGTGTGGGTTGTGATAACATGGGAAACTTAAATAGTAGCCTACAAGAATCACAATTTACTGTGTCCATCAAAGTTAGATAGCCATGCTGCTAATTGCGGATACATAACGAGAACTTGATAAGGATGAGCTGGATATACTTGTAAATTATTGTAAGGTCACTTCAAAACAACAAAATATGTCAGACGTATTTGCATTGCCAAATTAAAATTACCCCCTTGAATTTTGAACATAATTTTATACTGAAGTTAAATGACAAACAAGCATAAATGCACTGCACACCTATGCCATTTTAAATTCAGACCGAAGCACATTTTAAGGTTCCTACGGGAACAATCTGGCTTGCATTGCTAAACAGTAACACAACGCCATAAATAGCATGATGATCTACTTTCTACCATGAGGCAGCGTTTCACTACGTCATGCACGAACTTCCAATCAGAGATGGCACTCGCAATCCCCTAGGGAAAATTTAGAGATCGTAACAAAATGCCCTTAGGTATCCATATTTTAAGAAGATTTCACACCTTCCCACCGATTCAGATCGAACAAAGGCGCACGAGAACGGAATTGCCAAGCAACAAAAGCACAGGAAATCTTTTTTTACAAGTGTCGCACCTGGAGTAACCGAATTGAGGGAGCCGCGGAGCCCCCCGAAAATTCCCGGAAAAATCAGGATAAAACAACCTCGAAATCAATCGGCCCCGCGCCGCCGCCGCGTCTGCATCCGCCTCCTCCGGCGGCGCCCCTCCGCCCTGGACCTCTCGTCACATGCCAAATTCAGCAGTGAAGAGAGGCCCCCGGAAGGAGGACACCGAGGCCGGCGGGACGCCGGAGGAGACGGGAAGGCGTGGCGGCAGAGACCTCCTTCTCGCGGCCGCGACGGCGATCACCGGCGGCGATCGGGCGGGGAGCGGGGGAAGCGAAGCGATGCGAGCGCCAAGCGTTGCAGATTTGGGGGCGCCCCGTGTGCGCCGGTCCGTTCCTTGTAACGGGCGAACCCACCGGGTCGGAGCCAGCGTGTCCCGGTCGACTCGACCGAACCGTCCTACGAACCCGGTTCTACTCGACCCGACCCGGTCCACGCGCCGCGCCGCGTCTCCAGCACGCGGCGGCATCTCAGAAAGCGGCAGCATCAGTCACAGCACGGCAGGGCAGGAGAGGGGAGAGGGAAAGGCGCGGCGGCGATGGCGGCGTCGGCAGGAGGGATGAGGGGGCCGCGGCGGAGCCGGGTGGCGTTCGTGCTGGTGGACGGGATCGGGGACGTGACGATACCGTCGCTGGGCGGGCGGACGCCGCTGGAGGCGGCGGCGATGCCGCGGCTGGACGCCGTTGCGGCGGCGGGAGTGGTGGGGCTCATGGACCCCGTGGAACCCGGGCTCGCCTGCGGCAGCGACACCGCGCACCTCTCCCTCCTCGGGTACGACCCGCGCGTGTACTACCGCGGCCGCGGCGCGTTCGAGTCCATGGGCGCCGGGCTCGCCATGGCGCCCGGCGACATCGCCTTCAAGGTTCGCTGCCGTCCTTTGAGCACGAAGTTATAGCTGAACTAACTTGGTTTGTTCAGATCTTCATTCTATAGCATTGTTTGCATAATCGTGTGTTCCTACTGTGGTGTTACTAAACCTCTGATGATTCCTTCTGCTGTGTCACTTGTCTAGACTGCTAAGTAGTACTTGTTCCGATTATGGAGTGTTCTTTCGGAACTAAATGGGAGCTTGCATTTTCTGATTGCTGAAATTCCAATTAGTCAGCAATGTCTCAGATCATTCAAGACTGTTCTTGCAGTGCCCAAATGCTCAAATGGAGCACCTTTGTGTTAGATCTAGAGCCTGGATTTCTAACTTAACTAGCAATGTACTAGATTATGTTTCGATTCGATGTTGCCATATAGCTGTACTGCTGTAGTATATCAGAACTGATGAATGTATTTTTCCCATGACTGAACTGTCTGCCCGATCTGCATGCAGTCGAACTTTGCTACATTGGATGAAAGCACAGGGGTTATTATCAGTAGGAGGGCCGATCGACATTTTGAGGAGGAGGGCCCTATCCTCTGTGCTGCCTTGGACAAGATGAAGCTTCCTTCGTTTCCTGAATACGAAGTGAGAGTCAGGTGTGGCAATCAAATTGTTGATCAAATTGCACCAACAATTTTTGAATTCAGTATGTTTTCCGGTTGCTACTATAATCCACACCTTTCTTTGCAGGTATGCTACTGAGCACCGATGTGGCGTGGTTGTGAAAGGCCCAAAGCTGAGTGGGAACATTTCTGGAACTGACCCATTGAAGGACAACCGCTTGCATCTGAAGGCTGAACCATTGGATGATTCAGAAGAAGCTAAAAACACTGCAGCTGTGGTCAATGAGCTTTCTAAGGAGATTACACGGATATTAGTTTCTCACCCCATCAATGCAAAGCGTGCAGCTGAGGGGAAGAACATTGCAAATGTTGTACTGTTGCGTGGCTGTGGTATTCGTATTGAGGTTAGTACAGAAGAACTAATATTAGTCCCATCTGTTAATAATTCAGTTTCGCAATAGTATGAAAGGTTGGTTTAGGATATTTTTCAGTGCACTACTTATTTGTATTCTGTTGATTTGACATGTTCTTGTTGTAAGATTTTTGTAGTTTCGAGTTTTCACATTTTCCCCAACTGAAACCTGAACTGCCAAAAAAAATTCTTACTAATGAACTTTCATATGACTATGCTAAGGTACCTGCATTTGAAACCAAGCATGGTCTTGCGCCATGCATGGTAGCTCCTACGAAGATCATAGCTGGCCTAGGGCTGTCGCTCGGCATTGATATCCTTGAAGCACCCGGAGCAACTGGAGATTATCGTACTCACTTAACTTCTAAAGCTAAAGCTATAGCCAAGGCACTCTCTGCTCCTATGGATACACCACCTCGTGTTTTTGTCCCTGGAGAGGATGAATATAAATCTGGAAAAGAAAATGGATATGACTTTGGGTTCTTGCACATTAAGGTAAATTTTGTAGTTCAAGCTCTTTTCATGCTATAATACTGACGATGTGATTCTGAGAGCTCCTCTTATTGTGTCATGCAGGCCATTGATGATGCAGGTCATGATAAGGCCGTCAAGTTAAAGGTGCGGGGTCTAGAAGCTGTTGATCGGGCTATTGGTCAGCTAGCAAGACTCCTATGGGAAGCTGAAAAGGCTGGACACTACCAATACTTCCTCTGTGTCACTGGAGACCACTCTACTCCAGTTGAGTATGGTGACCACAGCTTTGAACCCGTCCCATTCGCAATATGCCGGTTGAGAGACTATGTGGGAGCCATGGGGGAGGACAATGTGATAAGCACCCCTCTTGATGATTTCCCACTCCCGTCAGTTAAATCCGGAGAAGATTTAGTGGACAACATAGAATTAGCTGAATGCAATCAGCTTAAAGTTACTAGTGGTGATTCTGTGTGTGAATTCAGTGAGATCGCAGCCGCAAGGGGCTGCCTTGGACGATTCCCTGGAAGTGAGATGATGGGCATCATCAAGAAGTTTATCAAAGCAAAGAACGACTGATGCCGATTCAGGTGCTAACATGGCTTGTAATGAAATAATAATGACAAACGAAGAAACAATTAGTCTAAGATGAATAACGGCTACCATGGATTCGTTGATCTTGAATGAGAAAATATACAATGATCGAATATAAGCATTGTTAAGTTCATCTAGTATTTTTGCAAGTGCAATGAAAGTTTCTTGAGATGCTTATGACAGAATGTTTCTTTTCTTACGAAAAAAGATCTGTGGTGATTCTGCATTCTTCCAGGGCAAATTGTGCAGAAATAGCATTTTGGAATGGCAAGAGAAAAACTACTATTTGGGCTGTAGCTACAGGTAACGAGCGGTGCACAAATTTGGTTTTTGATGTTTTGTTGATAGACGTTACACGCAAACTGGCGCGAAAGTGGAATCATGCAGAATAGTAGCAGCGAAAAAACGTAACGCTGATTCTGAATTCTTCCAGATCAAAAGGGTGCAGAAATAGCATTGTGAAAGTGGTGGTGAAAAAAATGCTATTTGGACGCACGGTTTTGACTGGAGTATGCAATCAGCACAAAGCAGAATTACACGATGAGCAGAAATTTGTACTTGGATAACAGAAGCCACGGAACGACAACTGCTTGAATTGCACGTCATTCTCTGAAACTATAAATCACAACGAGGTTGGTGAGATGCTGCTAATGTGCACGCATTTCACCATGTAAAACATGAAACGATCAGAAAGCTGGCACAATTAAATCGTATAGATCTAACTAAGCTATTGTCACTGCATGTTGTCAAAGAAACAATTATAAGATACTCCGCACCTATTTCTGTGGCAGCTACACAGGATAGAGTACCAATTTGATCTCCCCTAATTTAATCAGGGCAATACGGACACAAACTAGCAAACTGATACAACAGTAGCACACTCAGACAGATGCAATGTCAGCAAAATTACCAGTCACATGGGTATCATTTATGCAAGAAGTAAAGGTGTATTGTGCATGCTTTATGTTGACTTCTTTGATAATGAGCAAAACTTCAGACAGTCTGGACAATTGTCACAACAATGCAGAGGCATTGCAGCCAGACAGATAGATGAGTCCATCCAACAGCCTGCAGGAACGCAGAAATCCTTCAAAGGAGACCTCGACGCCTTTTGTAGTCGCTCACACTCAGGGTTAAAGCATGCCTTCTGTCATCGCTGTCAGGAACTTTGAACCCCATGGCTGCTTCTATCTTCTGCTTCCTTGCCATGTAGCCATCGAACAGACCCTTGGGTCCACCATATTGATCAAGAACAGACAATGATATAGGGAGCTCAAATGTATGCATCGCATTTGATTCTGTTCCCAGATCTACAGGTGCATTCGTATCCACTAGCTTTCCAGCATCTGCTGCTGCCACTTGAGCTGCCGCTGTGGCTGCTGTACCAGCTTGTACCACATTCTTCACATCTTCACTGGTAGTCACTGAGTTACCACCAGTCCCATTTGGGGCTTCTTCAGCATTTTCTCCTGCTGGTTTTGATGCATAATAATTTCTTGACCTTGTCCACCTCCTCGAGAAAGGGTCATAACCAGCCTCTCCAGCCTTCAAACTGGTATTGACAGGTTTCATTTCCGATGCATTTTTAAAGTTGTCGGCACGATTCTTCCTGTTCATCGCCTCCAACTTTGCAGCCTTCTCATTTTTCGACATTGGCTGTGCCCGGTTCTGCAGCTCATTCAGCTTTACACGGATCCTTTTTACTTCAGCATCATCCCTCCGGCTCAGTGCCATTTCCAACTCATTCCTCAACCGATCCTTCTCAGCAGCAACATTGATTGGACGCCTAACAGCTTTCTTCTCTTTCAGCATCCGCTTTACAGTATCTGCTGAATATACAAAGTTGTAGGCCTTTTGAATTTCTTCTTTCTTCTCCATCACTTCCTGACGAGTTGGTATACGCACACCATTCTTCTCAGCTTCCTGCAGCCACTCCTTGAACTCTTCTTCAAGAGGCGGGGAGTCCGATACCTGAGTCATCTGCCAGCGTGCAGCATTAGCCTCATTATCCCACACAACATTGAGATACTTGCAAGTCTCATAGCTTTCCAGCTTGTACTTGCGATCTGGATCGCTGGCATCCACATTCCTAACAATGCATAGCCTGTATTTTGGGACCCCTGACTTTGTTTTGCCAATCCCAAGTCGCACGAAACACCCAGCCATGAGGTCCTCAAAGAAGGGCTCCATGAACCATTTCACCAGCTTTGACCTCCTAAGGGTTATACTCCTCACATCATCAAACTTCAGCGGGTCAAGCCTACTCGGAGACTCATCAAACTCATCATCCCTGTTATCATCAGGAATCCTCCCATGATCATTCATCCTCCCCCTATTGTCACCATCATTACTCCCATCACTTGGGGGAGTTCCTACTCTGCGCCTAGTGGGTGATCCACTCTGCGGGAGCAGATCCTTGAACCTGTTGCGGTACTCTGGGTCCTGCCTGCTCATCCGCTTGGCTCTCAGCTCATCCAGGGCGCTCTTGGTGGCAGACCCTCTGTCCACCCTGGTCGAAGACCGCATCCTGCTTGGCGGTGGGGGTGGGCTGCTGTCCTTCCTGGTCACCGCTTTGTCAGTCTTGGCCCTCGCCATCTTCTTGAGCTTGTAATCATCGATCCGGGTGCCCCGCTCGGCCAGGATCATCTCCCTTTCGAGCTCAGACATCCGCTCCAGCTTCTCCTTGTCGTCCTCATCCTTGTACAGGTCGCTCCCAACGGAGGGCGCACTGTCGGAGTCGTCGCCGCTCCTCCTTCCATCATCGTCCTCCTCCTCGTCATCACCGTCCCGCCACCCGCTGCCCCGCTTGCCCTTCTCAGGCTGGTGACGCTTCTTGAGCGGCACCTGCGACCCCGACGGCGGCTGCTTCTTCCGCGAGTAGGTCGGCGCGGCGTCAGAGGAGTCGTCATCGTCGGAGCCGCTGGCGCCGGAGTACGACGACCCCCGCCGCCCCCTCTGCTGCTGCTTCCACCGCTGGTTGTTCGGCCGGGACTGGTTCCCCGTACGACCGGCGGCCTGCAGGAGCAGATCGTCCAGTTCCGAACCCGCCATGGCGGAGGCTGTTCTTCAAGACCCCTATGAAGAAAACGACCACGTCAAGAAACCTATTTTTGCCGTGTCTGGATCGATCGGGAAATTAAGAAACGGATGTCCGTTCTGGATCTAGGAAGAACAGCCAGTCCGAGACCCGGAGAGCAGGAAGAAGATGACACGCACCTGAAGACTTTGGTCAGCGCAGGAGAGGATGACAACTCGTCGCTGGTGATCCACGGGCGCCGGCGGCGGAGGCGAGTTGTCGGAAGGCGCCGGTGGAGGAGTGAGCGCCGACCCTAAACCGGCTCGACGAAGTGTAGGAAAAAGAAGACGGAAGAAGAAAGAAGAAAAGGAGATAAGGGTGGGCCGTCTAAGGCTGTAGCCTGTAAATCTGGCCCAATGCCCAGTTTAATCTGGGCCGGGTTCAGCTGCTCAGCCCACTTTGTATAGGTTCAGCTTGGCTGTTTTCCACATCCACAAAATCACCTCAAAAACCCTCGATCCCTTAAAAATAAATCCTTCAAAAAACCTAATACCCAAACAAATAAAAATCCACACATTGTTCTTTCAAATCAGATCTATGATGCTGATATCATATGACAAGGAGCAGAAAAGTCATCATCTACGAAAATAACCTTTTTTTTTACTTTTGAAAATTTATATCTAACTTTCAGATGCAGTTTACATGTACGTGTACATGATTCATCTAGATCTGATATATTTTCAACGAGATCTAACTATATTCATGTTGATCTGAGTGAGGATTTCACCTCGATCCTTTAATTTCTAGATCCAAAATATTTCATTCGATCCGATCCGATATTTTCAGCTTAGATCCAGAATCATTTCCACCTCAAGTTGAAGAACATAAACAAATATAGTTATAACTAAATAATAAGGGCTGAAAGGAAGATATGATGTAGTACCATTCTTTGATTTCGCCATCGCCGCCGATGCGACTTCCGGTTGCTCAATTCGACACTTCCTTCCTAGCGATGGAGGTTGTGCGTCATCCTCGTAGAGGACAGGAGGTGGCCTACCTACCTCCGACATTGTATATCTATACGTTGGTAGATTTCCTCTCAGCCCAGTGGAAGGAGAAGGATATGAGATCTGTATGGAAAGAAAAGGTGCAAAGAATGGCAAATGGGGAAAACACTGGAGCTATTAAATATTGTATCGGTCCGTTTTTGTGAGCTTTTAAAACTGACTGTCATGCGGCCGCGAGTTAACTATTCTACGAATAGATCCATTTTTCTCCTTACTTTGTTATATTATTTATCTACCAAGTACTATTTATAAGCTTCATGATCATTGATGATTGGATCCCTAAGGTATGAATGTTTTGGTAATAGATGACAACTACGAAATTGTGGCTAATATCTACACCAGTATTGCCTATGCAGATATCATCTCCAAACTCTACCATAAATCTTATTGATAATGACGGTTGTCTTATCGATGGATGACAATGACCACAAGCATGGAGGCTTGTTGAGCTTGATGGAGTCCAATGGTTGATGAAGATGGATCAAGGCTAAGGACAAGCTATAGAACAAGTGTTAGGAACACTTGTCTAGTTGTTAGGGCTTTGAGTCCATAAGAAAAACTGGACTATCAAGGGGGTCTAGGTTATGTCTCTTAGGTCACGACTAGTAGGTGATGTGATGGGATGCTAAGTGAAATCACAAACTCTAGGTGACAGTGGAGAAGCCAAGGAGTTGTTTGGAGAAGCTGAGAAACGAAGTCAAGAGAGGACGAGAAATTTTAGCTTCTGGACAGAGAGACCGCACAGTCGGTTAAGGAGTAGCCGGACTGTACAATCATCAGTGGAGAAGACGGTCCAAAGAGAAGACTTAGTGAGGAATCTATCTGTGCTGGAGACCATAGTGATCGGACGGTCCGGTCTGTGTGGGTGAAGCGCAAGAGGGAGAGGAAGCGAGCTCTCTGGAGTCCGACGGACTTGTCCAAGGCGTCGGACATGTCCGACAGTTGGACATATCGGATGGTTCGGTCTACTGACCGGACGGTCCGGTCAGGTGCGATCTCAGCAGCGGGCAGAGAGCCAACGGCTCTGAAGGAGCCGTTTCCGAGGAGATCGGACGGTCCGGTCAAGGAGTGACCGGACTATACGGTCAGTACGTCCAGAAAACTGATTTCATGGAGTAACGGCTAGTTGGAGGTTGGAAGACTATATAACTTCATTATTACGGTCTTGGAGACCTCTTTTGGACAGTGAAATTGCTAGTTGCATTTGGTGAGAGCCAAGAGGAAAAGAGAAAAGCACAAGTAGGAGATATTGCATATCTTGAGAGTGCTAGTGAGAGTAACAAGAGCATCTTGCACATCTAAGGCTAGGATATCCTTGAGGGTATGATCTAGGTTGTTACTCTTGGTCTATGGTGAGAACTAGACCGGTTAGGTGTCGGTGATCGAGCTTATTGTGATCGGTTGTGAAGGTCATCACATGTTTGTACCCAGTTTGAGCCTACCGGTGAAAGGGGCATCGCTAGTGAGCGCCCGTATCGGCTCGTGGAGTCCGGCAAGTTCTCGAGGGAGGCAAGCTTGTGTCTTGGTGGCAGCGGTGACACAACCGTGTCTTCACTCTGGGAGTGGTTGAGGGCTCGTGTGCGAGAACTCCACATTGGTGACGGGAGGGACCGGCACTCCAGCAGAAGTGGTCCAACGAGGAGAAGGAGAAAACGCCATCCTTCCGAGACCTCGGGAAAAAATCATGAGCTTTCCTTGACCCCTTCTTTACTATTTCGCAATTATGTGCTCTAGTAACTAGGTTGAATTGTTGCTTGCATAGGCTAGTGTGTTTAGCTTTCGCGCTTGCTTTCATCATGAACACTAGCAGTGTAGGGTCTTGGCCTTATAGAATTGTTAGGTTGTAATAATTGCTAGGTTCTAGTAGTGTAAACTTATAGTATTCGAATTTGTGGTCGGCTTACCGATTCATTCTCACCCCTCTCGGTATGCCTTCGATCCTTACAATTGATATCAGAGCCAAGTGCTCCTCTTTGCAGCTTCATCGCCTTGAGTAAGGATGCCGGGACAGGTGGGGAGTGTTTCCATATTCGATGGGGAGGACTAGTGGTATTGGAAGGCACGCATGCAAGCCTACCTGGAGTCCATAGATACAGAGATATGGATGGTGACCTATGAGTCGGATGCGAATGTGAACCTACTTGAACCTGATTTTATTAAGAACAACGCTAAGGCTAAGAATGCTTTGTTTGCATGTGTATCTAAGGATGTCTTTGCTCGATTGGATGCAAGTTCGACAGCACATGGTATCTGGACTGAGATTCAGAGTATCCATGAGAGAATTAGTGATGTCAAAAAGGAAAGATATTATGTGCTGAAGAACAAGTATGATAACTTCACTAGATTGCCACATAAGAGAGCTAACACTGTCTATTCTCGTTTTTATGTACTAGTGGAGAAGATCAATGCTCTTGGGGATGACTTCAAGTTTAAGCCTGTTTAGGTGATAAGAAGATTCTTGAGGCTATTCAAAGACCCCAAGTATGAGTCCATCATCACCTTCACCTTGTAAGATGACCTCAAGAACAAGACCATGAAGGACATGCTTGGCAAAATCACTGCTTTTGAGAGCTATCAGTTGGGTATGGATGATCCTCAACCATCCAACCTAGCTCTTCAAGCCGAGAAGCAAGAGCCTATCAAGAGCAAGAAGAAGACAGTGATTGAAGAAGAAGAAGAAGATGATGATGAAGATGACTTGAGTGAGGACTTGGCTCTTCTCATGAAGAAGATGAGGAACTTTAAGAATAAGTTTGCTTCCAAGTCCAAGATCAAGTGCTTCAACTATGGATCCAAGAGCCACTTTGTTCGAGATTGCCCCAAGCCAAAGAAAAAAGCCTTCAAGCCTTAAGACTCAAGTGACGACCCCAAAGCCAAGAAAAAGAAGAAGAGTTACTTTAACAAGGACAAGAGCAAAGGCAAAGGCAAAGCTCAAGACCACAAGAAGAAGTTCTCACGCAAGGCCCTTTGTTGGAGAGTGGACAAGTGACAACTCAAGTAACACATCCTCTTCCTCAAGCGATGATGAAGAAGTGGCCGGCCTAGCATGATCAAGAATACACTTCCACGATCTCTTCCTCCACCTCCCACGTGCCTCATGGCCACGAGCCAACTTGGGGAGAGTGAGAATGAGAGCAGCGACGACAGCGATGATGAGAAGCTCTCATGCGCTAAGCTTTGGAGTATGCTTGAGCAAGCCCACGACATCGTCATCAAGATATCCAAAATGTTGGAAGTGGTAAGAAAAGAGCGTAAGTTGGCTAAGGACCATATTGATGAGCTTGAGAGTAAGCTCAAGGACCTTGTCACATCTCATGAGGCCCTAAACAAGAGTTATGACAAACTCAAGGGTGATCATGTAGAGCTACGTGAGAAGTACGAGGCCCTTGAACTTACTTTTGAGGCCATCGATGTTGAGAACCTTGCCTCTCTCTCCTCTAGTTCATCTAAAAGTGATGCTTCTACTATGTGTGATGAACTAACCACCTCGATCGAGGTTTTTTCTCTTGAGCCATTTGTTTTGGAGGAATATCACAAGCTCAAGGAAGAGAGGAAGATGGTGATGGACGGCTTCGAAAGGCTCACACGTGGTAGAGCCATCCACAAGGATATTCTTGGAAGAAACCTTGTGAACAATGTCTCCCACCGGGTGAAAGCACCTTGATGTCGCCTAGAGGAGGGGTGAATAGGCGATTCTATAAATTTCTACGAAATTAGACTTAACAAAAGAATCAGTACGATCGGCAGTACCGATGGCTACTGTCGATGTTCAATCGGCAGTGCCAATAGTGGTACAGAAAGTCGCTCAAAAGTAAATCTGAGTTGGTTTCACGGTTAGTAGATTGACGAAAAGACTACAACAGTTAATATGAAGCACTACAACAATATAGCAACTACTAGACACAAGCTACACAAGTAGATCTAGTTATTTAATCAAATACAAGAGCAAACCCTAGAGCATGAAAAGGTAACAAGTAAATAAAGGAGCACACGGAGACACAAAATTTGTTTACTGAAGTTCGGACTCCTCAAATGAGTCCTGCGTCTCCGTTGAGGGACTCGGTCACACTTGAGCCAGGTCTCTTTCAACCCTTTTCCTCGAATTTCCTTCTCTCGATTCCTTTCCTTTCGGAGGTCAATCGAAATCTTCACAAACTTCCCGTGGCTCATCACAAACTTGGGAGCTTACCGGGCAACGCCTTGTCATCTAGGGGATGAATCCCCAAGAGTAACAAATGCCACAATGATTGCTTTCTTGCTCAAGTGCTCAACAATGGAGTTTTGCTCTTTCTCTCTCAATCTCTCACCCAATCTCACCCACAAGGTATAGCACTAAGCAATGGGGAGTGGAGAGGTGTTTTCTTGGCTCAACTAGATGTTTCTTTGATGTGTTTTTGGCATCCCAACCGTTGGGAACGAAGGGGGTATAAATAGGGGAGGCTTAAAAACTAGCCGTTTGGGCTCTAGACGTCCCGCATCGGCAGTGCTGATGCTCGGATCAACACTGTCGATAGAGAGGTTAAAAAACTAGCCGTTTGGGGCTCTGGATGTCCCGCATCAGCACTGCCGATGCCCAGATCGGAACTGCCGGTGAAGGAACCATATAGGGCAAGAAAATACGTTTTGTTGAGTTCCGGATCAGCACTGCTGATGCCCGGATCGGCACTGCCGACTAGAAAAAAACAGACAGACAACCAAAAGAGAAATGCCGATAACTTTTGACTCCGGAGGCCGATTTAGGTGATCTTGGACTCTACGGAAAGATAATTTAAAAGGCTATCCAACCCAGCTATTACCAAGATCCAAAATCACACATAGGTTTGCTAAACACTTCCCCAAAGGTTATTAGATCAATTTGAGCACCGAGACATAAGCAAAACTATCAAAGTTGCATCCCTCTTTATAGTACGACGTTCCTATACTCAATAGCAATTAGAAAATCTATGTAAATAGGAACACCTTGATATCATCTTCATTCTTCCTTTTGAGGGTTGCCAACTCCATAAATAATTGATTATTTTGGATATTTATTTGATTAGTCATCAATAAGCATATGTATCCATATTATACCTTTGGCTTGAGCAATGTCCATATGAGATAGACTTGATGTTCATACACTTATAAAGTTTTACAACTTCTTATATTCAAGCCGCTTGTTCTTCTTTTGACATTGTATATTCACCTTTAGCTCTTTTGTCAATTGCACTCATTGTGACATATCAATATCATCTTCTTGTTCCGTTAAATGAGTGATGTGGATAATCCATAGCTTCACATGGTCTTGCACGGTTCATCGCGCTAAGCCTTAATTCACTCTTCACCATTGCCTTTGGTCCTTCGGCGCCAAGCCTCTTGCTTGCCCTTCACCCTCGCACATGGTCCATCGCAGCCGAGTCTTGCCTAACCTTCATCGCCTTTCCATGCAACACTACTTTGTATCCAACATCAATGATGTATCCACTTTGTAAATTTGATCTCCAAGATGATATTTCCAAATTACAGACTTTTATCTTCTTGTAAATGGTCACTAGAAATCCATGTTCCAATTTTATAATAACATCCTTGCTTTGACCATCGTCACTTATTAACTCATGGATTCCAACTAATACTTGCATTGATATTTCCATTTAATACCAAGTATTAACATTACCATTTTGACATCATCAACTATAGGGATGTCTGATTCTCCTTCATGAAGTGCCTTGATCTTCATTATGTATACGTGTTGCTTGTATCAATAATCAATACTATCATCAATATCATCCCTTGTCATGAATCAATAATATGTTGTGTTTGACCTTTAAACATGTGATGTGTCTTGATTTTTAAGTACAGGTGTTGATTATGTCCACAGACACCTTTATCAACACATTGATTACCATCATCCTTTGTCAAGCATCTTCACCATATAATATGAGAATTTCCAACATACGATCAATCAATTATCTTGTAATGAGTCCATAGCCTTTATGAATATGTTATTCTTGACCTTTGCTTAATGCCGGAACATACCTCACATTGAACTCACAAACTTATATAAAAGGTTAGTTCCAACATGCATTGTCATTTATCACCAAAACTCATCATTATTCAAGGCTAGAGACCTAGACCTTTCACCGAGGACTTGGCTCATATCCCACCGCCATCAACATCATCAGGATGAGAGACTCCATCCCCGCATGGATCAAGCCCCTACTCATCGATGACTACTATTATGAGAGGTGTTGCAAGGTTGGCCACACCATCAAGGATATTTCTAGAGTGAGAAGTTTCATTGTTTTACCTAATGCTAACTTGTTCCATGAGAACACCCATTTCAAGCTTTTTAGGGGCAAGGATGGCAAGGTGAAAGCAAAGGCTTTGGGACCACCAAATAAGAAGAGAAAGCTCAAGAGTATATGGGTGCCTAAGTGCATTGTTGATCTTGAGAGGTCAACGAAGTACAAGTGGGTGCCCAAGAACAAGACCTAGAAGATGATGGTGGTGGTGGACCGAGAGCTTATTCGAAGATCAAGTGAAGTCCACCACAAGTGACATGGACCTCAACGACATATCTACTCATGAGGGAGGTATCTGTGTTTGTTCTTGGTAGTTGTAGTGTGTTCTTTCTTTTCTTGCATTGCATAGTAATTAGGACTCCTTTATGACTAGTATGTTTTGCATCCATGCATGTATAAATAACTAAAAGAAAAACACATAAAAATTAGTCAATGTTTAACCCACTCAAGATAGCTATAAGCAAGGGGGAGTGCTTGTGATGGTGGTTTGGCTTCTCTCAAGGCAAGGGTATGGCTTATAGTGAGTAAGCTTGAGAAGGGTTCAAACTTAACATTGTTAGGTTTTCTTTGTATCTTGTTTAATATTGCTTGCATTCACATGGCATGTTTACTTTCTATGCATATGTAAAATGCTTGTTACATGCATCATATAGGAAACATAAAGGAGGCTTGTCACATTTAGAGATATCTGTGTCTTATGATCTATATGAGATTATATCTCCACAAGTGTGACAAAAGGAAAGGATTGTGCTTCATGCCCATTGAGCAAGCTCTTATGAACTCCGAGGTTAAACCTACTCACACGGTTCATAGACTAAGACCCATACATACCCATTTGGTTCCTAATTGCCTTGGTTCTTATTAGCTCGATTCTTCATTTGGCATTTGCAAAAATTATAAGGCCATATAGAGCCGCTATTTGAAAGAAGTGTTTGAGAGTTCCCTTCATGCTCCAAGTGCAGTGTTTATTTGTGTGTTTAGCGAGGGCACTTAGAAATTAGAGAAATTCCTTGATTCTGCAAAAATCTGGTAGTGATCGTACAATTCGGTCATAAGACCGTATAGTACGGTCTATGTAGCATTGCACAATGCTTCGGGGAGAATGAAAATGGAGACTGGACAGAACTCATATAAAGACCGTACGGTCTTGTCTGCACAAGTTCTGGTTCACCAGAACCCTGGATTTTTGGAACCCCAAAGTGACTGGACCGTCCGGTCCAATGAGCGTACCGTCCGGTCACTATGATTGAAACGCGAGTGTCACTCTTCATCTTGACCGTTGATCCGTTCCTTGTACGGTATCGGCCGTCTGTTGCTTGTTGACCTAGGTCAAAATCGAAAGGACCTTTGTCTCTTTTCCCATTCGCTTCCGACGCTGAGATCTCGCCCCCGCCTCTCCATCGTCGTGCCCGCCATCGCCTCCTCGCCTTCGGCCAAGCCGCCGCCGTGCCCGTGAGCTTCCCTTCCTAGACGATTCGCCGCTCGTCCCTCGCTCGCCTGCATGCACCTATGCTTGCCCGCGCGCAAGCCCTAGTGCCGTCGACGCCTCCTTACCGAGCCACCGTCGGCGCCGCCACTTGTCTCTTTGGTCCACCGCGCGCCTCGCCGTCGACCCCTCTAGCGCTGCCTCTACTCACCTCCCACGCGCGTGCAAGAACAAGCCAAAGCTCCACCTCTCCACCGAAAAGCTAGCCTTTCCCCTCCACCTCCATTGTCGGCAAGCCAAAACTTCATCCTTTAGGCGATCAGCCGCGCGTTCTTCGGTATTCGGCCTCGATTCTTCCTCCAGGGTATTGTGCCATTCTCTAATTCATTGTGTCATGCCCTTATTTTGAGCAATTAGTTTAATTGATGCAATTAAAAGTAAATGCCTAGCTTTTAGTTGCATTAATTAGTTAATTGGCTCAACCTAGGATGCAATTAATTCCATGCCTATTTGTTAATTGCATATCTAGGGTTGTTTTCTGTCTAGTCTATAGTTAGATTAAATTGTCTATTATTTGATTGTACACTAGATGACTCGCACTAGCCACTCATAGTCGATTATCACTGTTGTCACATTGCTTTATTTGTCTAGTGATCATATCCTTCATCTCAGTGCTAGGATTTCTATTGCGCATTCTTACCTAACGGTGCTTTGCTTGTATATTTATATAGGTTCTATGCTTATTCTGTCTATACTTACGTGCGTCCAGTGACAGTTTCAGCAACAGAGATGGTAGGATCAGGTCAGGATAAGTGCAAGGGCAAGATGCCAGAGAAGCCCTAGAGCAAGAAGAGGACCAGGCTGGATCCGGAGTCAGAGAGAGCCTTGAGGGCTGCACAGCACCTAGAGGCTATGGAGATAGCATGGAGGACACCTGGAGCACTGTTGATCACGACTACACACACAGATGACCAAGGCCACAAAAGGAGCACTAGACAGAGGACAGCAGTCCTAGAGCTGTATATAGAAGTGAAGCTACCATCGTGGTCGCAGGGTACTCCGACTTCTCGTCAGGAGAGGTCGTCGAGACCTACAGAGCAGGGATCCTCCAGGCAACAGGAGGAGTCCGAGGAGGAGGAGTCTGAGAAAGGGTCGTCAGAGGAGGAGGAGACTGAGCAGCTAGTGGAGACAGGACCTCAGAGGTCAGCTCACTGAGCAGGAGACCCGTAGTGCACCTGTGAGGTGTGCACCAGGAGGCTGCAGAGACTTGTAGCAGCAGATGGAGAAGGATACATACTTAAGATTCCTGCCAAGGACCTTAAGGTGAGTCATCTCATCTCCTTCGAGCAGTGGGTTCCAGTCTCCAGGGACCCTGCTGCAGGAGAGAGGTACTGGACCAGTCTTCAGAGGAGGATTGGTGAGGGTCTGAGACGGTACCTTGCCAGAAAGGACAAGGCTGGACTTTTTGTATCGCAGCAGTACATGACTTACCAGGCCATGGGAACTGACATGGAGCAATAGTTCACGTACTTACCTGGTCTAGCAGAGTTAGTCACTGCTCCATACAGATACAGAGAGGACATCATCATAGAGTTCTATGCTACACTGTGGGTAGACAAAGATCGTTTAGAGATTTAGTTCTTGTTCAGAGGGGAGCCCCAGCGTTTGACCACGGAGGACCTCATAACTACACTGGGACTTCTTGCTTCGGACTTGCAGCTGTACATGAATGCCTACAGGACTTTCGCTCCACCCCGCAGACCATAGGGAGGGATGCTACCTCCAGACGACGTGGTGTCGATTGCCTTTTCACCACCACACACACCTGGCTTTGATAGAGGCCCTGTGAGACTCACCGCAGAGGCGAAGGTGGTCAGAGCGATAGTCACCAGGACTATCATTCCGAGGTCAAGGTACAGAGAGGAGTTCACGCTCTTGCACCAAGGAGCTATTTTGAGAAGACCACACTTTGACTTGATAGATCTGCTCATTGTAGAGATAGAGGAGGTTATCTCCGAGAGGGTTGGAGGACGTCACTTAGTCTACAGTTCATACATCTGCTATCTTCTGAGGAGACTAGGACTAGTGACTGATGCGCAGTACAAGGCGTTCCCCGAGATGACCACCAGCTACTCACCTCGAGTCCCCAGGGAATCACAGTCGGCCTCGAGCCAGCAGACAGGAGAGGAGGAGCAAGAATCACCGCCAACTACTCACAAGGAGGCAGCTCATCCAGAGATGGTGGTTCCTGAGTCAGTCCGCACTAGAGCACCACCCGAGCCATCAGGTACATAGTCAGAGGATGCCACTTCTATAGCAGCACTTGCAGGACGTCTGGGTGGTTTCATTTAGAACTTAGCTGAGGAGAGGCGTCAGATCATGGAGGTGATTAGGGGTTAGACAGAGCTCCAGAGACAACAGATGACGTTGGTGACCAAACTTATGACATAGATGGCAGAGTTCACTCAGAGACAGGTTAGTCAACAGCCAGGACCTTCTGCACTTCCACAGTTTCAGCTGCTACAGACATAGCCAGGACCATTCACTGCCATGATGACAGCCCAGTCTAGTGGTTGGTCATCACACTCAGGAGTGTTACCGACAGGGGGAGCCGGGTAGACTTTCTCACCAACTTAGTTCTCCTCTGTGTCCGTCTTCTCAGTCTCTGCGTTGTTCTCTTCTCCAGTCCAGTCCACAGCTTCACAGATGACAGTACCCTCCACCTCCCAGTAGCAGCCACTAGTCAGGAGTCTGTTCTCACACATAGTGCACACTACTCGAGCAGACTCTCAGTCAACCTCAGAGATAGCTACAACTCCACCTTCTTCTGCTACAGACTCTACGCTTGTCACACCTGAAAGTGCATCTAGGCCCCTAATTTTGTTTTGATGATTGGTGTCAATACGATTAAGAATGGACTAATGCTTTCATTGAGTATGTGTGTAGACGACTATCTCAATTGATGAATGAAATGCATTGAAACAAAAAGAGAAAAGAAGATGGTCATTTGCCTCAAGTTGAAAGTCCAAAATTCACTCAAGAATGAAGGATTCATGTTGTTTTATTTCTAATCTTGAGTATACGTAAACCGTACTATTAAGAGGGATATAATTTATAAATTTGGTAAAGTCAAATGTTCAAATTTCCCACAAATTCCATTTTTGTCGCCCTCTATTTTTGCCTTCATCGGCAGTGCCGGTGGTCCTCACCGGCAGTGCCGATCCCCTCTCCTAGAGGCACTGTGATGCCCAGACACTTCTCTGACTTCTATCTTGTCATCATCGGCAGTGCCGATGGCCTCATCAGCAGTGCTGGTCGCTCCATCCAGAGAAGGCTGTTCTCTCTGGATCTCTGGCTATGGCTCATCGGCAGTACCGATCACCCTGATCAGCAGTGCCGGTCGGTTCTACGAGAGAGCCACTCTTTATGTGTGGCTCAACCTATAGCTCATCAGCAGTGTTGATCCCCTGATCGGCAGTGCCGGTCCCCTCTCCACAGAGACTGTCACCCCTCGGGCTCTCTGGTTGACTGTGATCGGCAGTGCCGGTCTTCTTGATCGGTCGTGCCGGTCAAGGTCTTCAGAGATCACTTGTCTTCTCTGTGGCTGCCTCATCGGCAGTGTCGATGTCTTGATTGGTAGTGCCGGTGCAGGCCGAATCCTTGCCTGCAGGTCTATGACAGTGTGTCAGAAACCCTATCGGCAGTGCCGATGGCTCGATCGGCAGTGCCGGTGCGGGGCGTCCAGACAGGCCAACGACACTTTTTGAGCCCCTTGTATAAAAGGCTCTCACCTCACTTCGTGCCCTAACTCTCCAACCCAAAAATCATTTGGCACTTTTGAGCTTCACTCTCCTCAGTCTCCCTCTCCAAGTCCAAGCTTCATCCCTTGAGCTAGGGTTTGAGTGAACCATTGATTCCTAGTGAAAAGAACACCCCTCCACTCTTGAGCATTCGATTTAATCATCTTTGTCACTTGTGCTTGTTACTCTTGGAGCTTTGCTCCTAGACGGTTAGAGGTGCCTGTAGAGCTTCCAACTTGTATGGTGACGCCTCAGGAAGTTTGTATCACCCATCCCGTAAGGGATTTGCTAGTGGAGAACTCGAGCTTGATCTTTATGGTCGCTTGAGTGAGAATAGGATTGAAAGAGACCCGGTCCTTTGTGACTTCTCAACGGAGACGTAGGGTTCTTTATGAGCCCGAACTTCGATAATAAATCTTGTGTCTCCGTGTGCTCTTTTGTTTATTTGTTGTTTAATTACTCATTGTCTAGGGTTTGTTCTTGTATTTGCTTAAATTGCTAGATCTACTTGAGTAGCCCTTGTTTTGTTATTTCCTATTGTCATAGTGTTCCTTTTATTCTACTATTGTAGTCAAGTATCACATAGTAATCGTGAAACCACTTAAACCTAGTTTTCACACGACTGTCTGTTCATCCATCAGCACTGCCGATCGCCCATCGGCAGTGGCCATCGGCACTGCCGATCACCATCACCGGCACTGCTGATCAGTCTAATAAATTTGTTGAAGTCCAATCTCGCAGGATTTTTAGATTTTCCTATTCAACCCCCCCCCCCCCCTCTAGGCAACATTCAATTGGTATCAGAGCTGGATCTTTTTGAAGGCTTAACTGCTTGAAGATAAAGATGACAAAGGGAAAGGAAATTCTGCCTAGTGGAACATCCGGAGCAGGGACCGAGGATGATGTATTTGGAGAAAACCCAAGGACTGAAGATATTGATAAAGATGGTCTACCAAAAATCTACAACAATGTCATGTTTGATTATGATGATCTGAAAGAAGATCGCATTAGGCAAGGGTCCGGTAGACTCCCCTACTTTGATGGATAATTTTATGATCATTGGAAATGCAAGATGATGATGTATTTGGAATCCATGAGTCCTCATGTTGCAAGTATAACCAAGAATGATTTCTTGTGGGAAAATAGAGACAATCCAACCCGCAAGGATCAAATCAACATTCATTGCAATGCCATGACTGCTAGTGCAATTGTTTCCACACTTAGTGCCACTGAGTATGACAAGGTAGCCGGAATAAAGAATGCCAACCAACTATGGAGAAAACTTGAGGTTATCTATAAGGGCATTGATTCTGTTCAAGATACTTGAAGAATTACAAAATGAGTTCAACTTATTCATCGTGGGTCCAGGAGAAGGCCCAAAAGAAGTTCATGATAGGCTCATGAGAATTGTGAATCAAAGTAGAGCACTAGGAGCCAGAATGACCGACTTGGATATCAACAAGAGACTACTACAAGCATTGAGACCATGGGATAGCAACATTTGCTCAAAGATTAGAGAGAAGAACAATTTTAAAACATTCTCCACCGATTAAGTGCTCGAGAAGCTTCTTTTCTAAAAGCAACAAAATGATCAAGCCAACAAGAAAAATGTCTTGATCAAGAAAATTAAGGGAGCAAATGGTGACAAAAATAATGTAGCACTCAATGCTACACGAGAAAAGCAAGAAAGGAAGAAGAAGAAAGTGGTTGACTCTAGCGATGAAGATAGTGATGATTCAAGTCATTCCTTAAGAAAGATGGCTATAAGAAGAAAAGCTATGATAAAGGCAAAGCAAGAAAGTCAAAGAGAACTTGGTGATGAAGGACATTTCATTGCGGAATGTCCAAAGAAGAAGAACAAGAAAGAAAGAAGGAAGGACAAACATCACAAGAAAGACAAGAAGTACAAGAAGCATAGAAGAGGTGAAGCTCACATTGGCCAAGAATGGAATTCTGATGACTCATCCTCTTCATCATCTTCCTCCTCCGAATCCGACTCGGATGAGGGAGACATTGCTACACTTTCCATTGGCGTCACTCCCACCAACACTTCTCTATTTGGGAGCTTGAATGATGATGATGATGACAACACTCACAAGTGCCTCTTGGCAAGAGGATCAAAGGTAACAAAATCTAAACACAAGCGTTCCTCTTATGCTAGTAGTAGTGATGATAATGATGATGATGATGTTAATGCTTCACTTCCTAAAATGCTTGAATTTGTGGAATTACTTGAAAAACAAAAGGAAGAAAATGATAGGCAGGAGGAGCTACTTGAGAAACAAAAGACTTGCTTATTCTTGAAAAGAAAAGAAACCTTAAATTAGAGAAGCTCCTAGACGAAGAGAGAAAGAAAAATAATGACTTAACGATGTCTCTCACTGAAATTGAGCATACTTGTGAGAATGTTAAGAGCACTAAAGATGAACTTCAAGAGAAGTATGAGGATTTGGAAAAGACTTATAAGTCTCTTGAAGAACAATATAGGATTCTTTCAACTTTCACATTCTCCTCAAATAATTCCTCTCATGCTTCCACTAGCAAAGGATGTGATAGATGCTATAATATTGATGTTGATGCTTGTGCTACTAATGTTAAATTGATTGATGATTTCAACAAGCAAGTAAAGGATCTTGAAAGCAAAATACAACATGAGAAAAATGTTGTTGATGATGAGAAGGTAAAGTATGCAAGAGGTACATAGACATATACTAGAATGCCAGATGTCATGGATGGTATTGGTTATGTTGAGGGTGCTAAGCACAATGCTAAGGAGAACAAGAAAGGGAAGGAATTCCTCAAGTTCACCAAGGAAGGATCTTATCAAAAGAAGCAAGCCAAGAACAATGAAACTAACAAAAATTCTTTTGTTAATGATTTTCATGCTAATGTGCCTAACACCTCATGTGCACTCTTTCATGATTTTGATGCCTCTTCTGTGCTCATGAGAAACCTGCATGGTCGTGTCTTTGCTAAATATGTTGGACCACGCAACAAGAGGCCAAAGACTTGTGTGTGGGTGTCCAAAGTGCTTGTAACTAATGTGAAAGGACCCAAGCAAATTTGGGTAACTAAAAACAAAGTTTAATTTATTTTGTAGGACTATGTCTCTGGAGGGTCAAGTTGGGTAATTGATAGTGGATGCACCAATCATATGACCGGAGACAAAAAGATGTTCAAATCATTTGAGCCAAGTCACAACAAAAATGAGTACATCACATTTGGTGAGAATGGAACAGGACAAGTACTAGGTTATGGTAAAGTCCCTCTCACTCCTTCATATTCTCTTTCTAAGGTTATGCTTGTTGATCATGTTGACTTCAATCTTTTGTCCATTTTGCAATTTTGTAAAATAGGCTATGATTGTTTGTTCAACGAATGTGGTGTGACCGTCTATAAGAGGAGTGATGGCTTGGTTGCTTTTAAAGGTGTGCTTAAAGGAAAGCTTTATGTTGTGGACTTCTCCACGGATGAAGCTAGAGTTGGTACATGCTTATTAGCGAAGTCCAACATGGGGTGGTTGTGGCATAGAAGGCTAGCCCATGTTGGTATGAGAAATCTTCACAAACTCCAAAAGGGCGGCCACATTATAGGACTAACCAATGTTTGCTTTGAAAAGGATAAAATTTGTAGTGCATGCCAAGCGGGAAAACAAGTTCGAGCATCACACCCCGCCAAGAATGTGATGACCACCACAAGGCCATTGGAGATGTTGCACATGGACCTCTTCGGCCCTGTCTCCTACATAAGTATTGGTGGTAACAAATATGGTCTTGTAATTGTTGATGACTTTTCTTGCTTCACGTGGGTATTCTTTTTGCATGATAAAGGTGAAGTAAAAGATGTGCTCAAGACATTCATGAAAAGAGCACAAAATGAATATGAAGTCAAGATCAAGAAAATAAGAAGTGACAACGGCACCGAATTCAAGAACACTCAAGTTGAAGAGTATCTCGCTGGAGAAGGCATCAAGCACGAATTTTCGGCACCCTACTCCCCTCAACAAAATGTGGTGGCCGAAAGAAAGAACCGCATGCTCATTGAGATGGCAAGAACAATGCTTGATGAATACAAGACGTCCGATTGTTTTTGGGCCGAAGCTGTCAACACCGCATGTCATGCCTCCAACCGGTCATATCTTCATCAACTATTGAAGAAAACTCCATATGAGCTACTAACCGGTAACAAGCCTAATATTTTCTACTTTTGTGTTTTTGGGAGCAAATGCTTTATGCTAAACAAGAAACCCAAGACTTCTAAGTTTGCTCCAAAAGTTGATGAAGGTTTCTTGCTTGGTTATGGGTCGAATGTTCATGTCTATTGTGTGTTCAACAAAACCACCGGTTGTGTTGAAATTTCACGTGACGTGACATTTGATGAATCTAATGGCTCTCAAGGGGAGCAAGTTGTTAATGATGATGAAGATGATGAAGCTCCTAGAAATGCAATAAAAAGGATGCCATTGGTGATGTGAGACCACAAGAAACATCAAGTATTCAAAATCAACCCTCTCCCTCAAGACAAAACCAATATCATGAGAATGAAGAAATAGATCACGCAAGTGGTCAAGATCAAGATGTTGGGGATCATGAACAAGCATCAAGTAATGATTCTCAAAGACATGATGAAGAGGTTGATAAAGATGATGGTCAATAAAGCTCACATCCACCACACCCAAGAGTGCATAAAAATGTACAATGTGATCACCCTGTCGAGCAATTTCTTGGAGATATTGATAAGGGGGTAATCACTAGATCTCGAGTTAGTAATTTTGTAAACATTACTCTTTTGTCTCTTCTATGGAGCCATTTAGGGTAGAACAAGCACTTGAGGATTCGGATTGGGTGATGGCCATGCAAGAAGAATTGAACAACTTCACAAGAAATGAAGTGTTGACATTGGAGGAAAGGCCAAAGAACAAGAATGTTGTGGACACCAAATGGGTGTTCCATAACAAACAAAATGAAGATGGCATTGTGACAAGAAACAAGGCAAGGCTCGTGGCAAAGGGGTATTCACAAGTGGAAGGTTTGGATTTTGATGAAACTTATGCTCCCGTAGCCAGGCTTGAATCTATTAGAATATTACTTGCTTTTGCTACTCACCATGATTTTAAGTTGTACCAAATGGACGTGAAAAGTGTATTCCTAAATGGGCCAATCAAGGAAGAGGTGTATGTGGAGCAACCACCGGGCTTTGAAGACCCTAAGTATCCTAACCATGTTTATAAACTCCATAAGGCGTTCTATGGGCTTAAGCAAGCCCCAAGAGCATGGTATGATTGCCTTAGGGATTTTCTTGTTAAAAAGGGTTTTGTCATTGGCAAGACCAATGCAACCCTCTTCACTAAGCGTTTTGGTGATGATATCTTTGTATGCCAAATATATGTCGATGACATTATATTTGGTTCTACTAATCAAACCTTTTGTGATGAATTTAGCAAGATAATGACCAAGAGGTTCGAGATGTCCATGATGGGAGAATTGACATTCTTTCTAGGCTTCCAAGTGAAGCAACTCAAGAAGAGCACCTTCATATGTCAAGCAAAGTACACACAAGACTTATTGAAGAAATTTGACATGGACAAGGCAAAGCCCATCAAAACTCCTATGCCAACAAATGGCCACCTTGACCTCAACAAAAAGGATAAACCTGTTGATCAAAAGGTATATCGCTCCATATTAGGCTCTTTGCTTTATCTTTGTGCATCTAGGCCTGACATCATGCATAGTGTGTGTATGTGTGCACATTTTCAAGCCGCTCCTATAAAGTGTCACATGGTGGCTGTTGAGAGAATAATGAGATATTTGGTTCACACACCCAACCTAGGGCTTTGGTATGCCAAGGGTTCAAAGTTCAACCTATTAGACTATTCTGATGTGGATTATGCCGGGGATAAGGTAGATAGAAAGAGCACCTCCGAGACATGCCAATTGTTAGGTAGGTCTCTAGTGTCATGGTCATTCAAGAAACAAAATTCCGTTGCACTTTCCACGACCGAAGCGGAGTATGTTGCAGTCGGTAGTTGTTGTGCACAACTACTTTGGATGAGACAAACTCTAAGGGACTGCGGTTACAAATTGAGTCGTGTTCCTCTCTTATGTGATAATGAGAGTGCCATAAAGCTTGCTTATAACCCCGTTGAGCATTCGCGCACAAAGCATATAGATATTCGCCACCACTTCTTGAGAGATCATTCTATAAAGGGGGATATAGAAGTTAGTCATGTGCGAACCGAAGATCAACTAGTCGATATATTTACCAAGCCCCTAGATGAGAAGAGATTTTGCTATCTTAGGAGTGAACTAAATATTCTTGACTCTAGCAATATGATGTAGAGGATGTGCACATCTGAATGGTGATTGTTTTATTATTGCAAAAATCATTGCTTTATGTCAAAAGTCTATTATTTTTCTATTGGTGCTAAGTTTTGATCTCTAGATCAAATCTTGTCAAAATATGGTCATTGTTATGAGATGTTGATTGTTGGCTAACCATAGGATGTCATGATCTCCCCCTGTCCATCAAAAGATTATTGTGATACAGAGCCCATGAAAGAAAGATCAATGACTCATATAAATTACTTAATGGAAAATGTCCCGAAGAAATCCAACGAGCTTCTTCAGCCAAACCACCTCCCGTGGTGTTGGCCTTGGGCATGGCAAGGGCAAGGAAAGGCCCTTCCACCACGGCGGCCTTCTCTTTGTGAGGAGGAGGAAGAGTCAGAGGAGGCAGAAGAGGATTCCAAGATGCACTGGACCATTGAGGGGAACAGGTTCAGTATCACCTATTTCAACTTCGCTCACATTCTTGGATTTGATGACTCAGATAATGAGAAGGTGAAGGCCACAGTGTTTGATCCCTAGGAGGACAGTGAGTGGGGTTTCATGTATGATGCATGAAGCCATATTTTTGGATTCTCAACAACATGCTCAGGGTGACCTTGACTCCTAAGGTGGGGGATCACACTCACATTCTCAGTTCCACCAAGACCTTGATGTTTGCTATGAGAGAGGGAGCAGAGCCTTTCAGTGTGTTCGAGTTCATGTGGATAGAGATTCTCTACAACTCCTATACCAGTAAGGCCTCTTTGATCTATGCTCCTTACATCATGAAGATGATTCTGCGTGTTGTGAGCTATCAGTTCATTTGTGATCACAATCATCCCTCAGTCACGCCAAACGAGTTTCCTCTTATTGCGTCTCCTCCCCATGGTGGCACCCCTCCAGCTGCAGATGTGCCTCAGAGTTCAGCAGCAACAACAGTGGGAGAGGCAACAGGCACTAGTGCTGCCCCTCCCCCTCGCCGTCGGTCTTCGAAGGTCTCCCGAGCCATCAAGTCTATATTTTGCATATGACAGGACACAACAGTGGCAGTTAGAGAGCAACAGCAGGCTCTCTCTCAGATGCAGACCGATATGAGGACCATCGCCGCCACCACCAGTGTTGAGCTTCCACCTCCAGTTCAGTTCACTCCTCTGTTGGACATGAGTACTTATGATGATCCCTGGGGTATCTACACTCAGGCTACACAGGTTGTCCAGGAGGCTCAGGATGATGATGAGGACGATGACGATGCTTCCACGGATGAGTGAGGCTTGAGGTGGTTCTTTTCCTCTTTTTGGTGTTGTGATGCCAAAGGGGGAGAAGATTGGAGTGGTTCAGTTAGTTTTCTTGTTAGTTTTCATTTTGTGAGTTGTGAGAGTGATGGACAATTTGTACTTGCTTGCTTGTGGTTTGTGGTTTGTAAAACTCTTTAATTTCTACGTGCTTGTAAAACCCTCTATTTATGCTTTATAAGTTATTGTGCTATTCATGTCTCGTGTGATAATGTATTGTTAGTTTTCACTTTCTAGATGCATTTGTGTGAAAATACTTGTTATATGCATTGTCTCATGTCTTATGCTTAATTTTTGCAAATTGTCTCACATGCATGGTATTAGGGGGAGCTCTCACACTTTTCTTTAAATATGTGCATTGTTACTCACTGGTTATTATTTCTCATATGCACACACTTAGGAGGAGCTCCACATCTCTTTTATATCACAAAATGAAATTTATTGCACATTCTATGAAATCTAGTTGTATTGTCATCAATCACCAAAAAGGGGGAGATTGAAAGTGCATCTAGGATCCTAATTTTGATTTGGTGATTGGCGTCAATACAATTAAGAATGGACTAATGCTTTCATTGAGTATGTGTGTACATGACTATCTCAATTGATGAATGAAATGCATTGAAAAAAAAAGAGAAAAGAAGATGATCATTTGCCTCAAGTTGAAAGTCCAAAATTCACTCAAGAATGAAGGATTCATGTTATTTTTATTTCTAATCTTGAGTATAGGTAAATCGTACTATCAAGAGGGGTATAATTTACAAATTTGGTAAAGTCAAATGCTCAAATTTCCCATAAATTCCATTTCTGTCGCCCTCTGTTTTTGCCTTCATTGGCAGTGCTGGTGGTCCTCACCGATAGTGCCGATCCCCTCTCCCAGAGGCACTGTGATGCCCAGACACTTCTCTGGCTTCTGTCTTGTCATCATCGGTAGTGCCGATGGCCTTATCGGCAGTGCCGGTCGCTCCATCCAGAGAAGGTTGTTCTCTCTCGCTCTCTGGCTATGGCTCATCGGCAGTACCGATCACCCTGATCGGCAGTGCCGATCGGATCTACCAGAGAGCCACTCTTTCTGTCTGGCTCAGCCTGTACCACATCAGCAGTGCCGATCCCCTGATCGATAGTGCCGGTCCCCTCTCCACAGAGACTGTCACCCCTCGGGCTCTCTGACTGACTACGATCGGCAGTGCCGGTCAAGGTCTCTAGAGATCACTTGTCTTCTTTGTGGTTGCCTCATCGGCAGTGCTGATGTCTTGATCGGCAGTGCTGGTGCGGGCCAAATCCTTGCCTGCAGATCTATGAAAGTGTGTCAGAAACCCTATCGACAGTGCCGATGGCTCGATCGGCAGTGCCGGTGTGGGGCGTCCAGACAGGCCAATGGCTCTTTTTGAGCCCCTAGTATAAAAGTCTCTCACCCCACTTCGTGCCCTAACTCTCCAACCCGAAAATCATTTGGCACTTGTGAGCTTCACTCTCCCTCTCCAAGTCCAAGCTTCATCCCTTGAGCTAGGGTTTGAGTGAGCCATTGATTCCTAGTGAAAAGAGCACCTCTCCACTCTTGAGCATTCGATTTAATCATCTTTGTAACTTGTGCTTGTTACTCTTGGAGCTTTGCTCCTAGATGGTTAGAGGTGCTCGTAGAGCTCCCAACTTGTGTGGTGACGCCTCGGGAAGTTTGTATCACCAATCCCGCAAGGGATTTGCTAGTGGAGAACTCGAGCTCGATCTTTGTGGTCGCTTGAGTGAGAATAGGGTTGAAAGAGACCCGGTCCTTTGTGGACTTCTCAATGGAGACATAGGGTTCTTTATGAGCCCGAATTTCAGTAACAAATCTTGTGTCTCCGTGTGCTCTTTTATTTACTTATTGTTTAATTACTCATTATCTAGGGTTTGTTCTTGTATTTGCTTAAATTGCTAGATCTACTTGAGTAGCCCTTGTTTTGTTATTTCCTATTGTCATAGTGTTCCTTTTATTCTACTGTTGTAGTCAATTATCACATAGTAACCGCGAAACCACTTAAACCTAGTTTTCACATGACTGTCTCTTCATTCATCGGCACTGCCGATCACCATCACCGGCACTGCCGGTCAGTCTAATAAATTTATTTAAGTCCAATCTCGCAGGATTTTTTAGAATTGCCTATTCACCCCCCCCCCCCTCCCCCTCTAGGCAACTTTCAACACCTTAGGTAGCAGAGGATCTTGTCCACAGAGGCTTCGCTCAGGAGGATGTGGATGACCTTGCTCTTCTTCAGGTGACAGTTGCTGAGGAGACATCCACAGTCCCACCAGTAGGACAGAACAGAGGGTCTGAGTCACCAGTCGATCTTGAGTACTTAGAGCAGCTTGACGCTCAGGTGACACAAGCTCAGGGAGAGCAACAAGATCCAACACAGGAGCACCCCAGAATAGAGCCCATAGAGGACGTCGCTGCACCACTACCTCCTTCGACCACGAGCGCTTAGTTGGTCTCTTCATCTCTTTTTGTTGCTTGTTGCCCAAGAGGGAGAAGACATAGAGATAGGGGGAGTGAGAGTGTGATCCTATCGATCGAGAGAGAGTAACATGTATCTAGGTGGAGCATATGTGTACATTGGTTTTGGGAGGAGTTAGATACATTTGGATCTTATTTTGATGGATTTATCGAGATGTTCGTGGATTTTGATGAGTCATGGTTTTCATTCGCTTGTGTTTCACTCATCTTGATCTCACTTGGTTTATTTTCATACGCAGTGCTTTATTTTTCTTTATTTGTCCTGTTTGCCTGTGTATGATGCCATGATGATGATTGCTTGCTTTTATTTCTTATGCATTGCCATGCTAACTTGTTGCATATCATCATTCATGTCTTGCATTATATGTCTTTATGCTTTAATTAATATCTTCACATGACATGCATGCATATCATCTAGAGTGTGTTTTTCTCTTTTCATTCTCTTAGCTCTTGATGATGCTTGATTGAGTAGGAACTTGTTTGTTCATTGCTTATACTTTTGAGGTTCCTCTCAATCGTAGGGTAGCTCTTTTAGTCTTGTTGTTTTATGATAAAATTATATTAAGTAGTGGTTGTCATCAATCACCCAAAAGAGGGAGATTGTAAGCTTCATGACCATTGATGATTGGATCCCCAAGGTATGAATGTTTTGGTGATAGATGACAACTATGAAATTGTGGGCTAATATCTACACGAGTGTGGCCTGTGCAGATATCATCTCCAAACTCTACTACAAATCTTATTGATGATGACGGTTGCCTTGTCGATGGATGACAATGACCACAAGCATAGAGGCTTGTTGAGCTTGATGGAGTCCAAGGGTTGATGAAGATGGATCGAGGCTAAGGGCAAGCTATGGAGCAAGTGTTGGAAACACTTGTCTAGTTGTTAGGGCTTTGAGTCCATAGGAAAAACCGGACTATCAAGGGGGTCTAGATCATGTCTCTTAGGTCACAACTAGTCGGTGATGTGCATGAATGCTCAGTGAAATCACAAGCACTAGGTGACAGTAGAGAAGCCAAGGAGCTGTTCAGAGAAGCCGAAAAACAAAGTCAAGCGAGGACGAGAAGTTTCAGCTTCTGGACAGAGAGACCGGACAGTCGGTCAAGGAGTAGCCGGACTTTACGGTCATCAGTGGAGAAGACGGTCCAGACAGAAGAATTAGCGAGGAATCTGTTTGTGCTGGAGACCATAGTGACCGGACGGTCCGGTCTGTGTGGGTGAAGCGCAAGACAGAGAGGAAGCGAGCTCTCTGGAGTCCGACAGACTTGTCCGAGGCGTCGGACATGTTCGACAGTTGGACAGATCGGGCGATCCGGTCTACTGACCGAACGGTCTGGTCAGGTGCGATCTCAGTAGTGGGCAGAGAGCCAACGGCTCTAGAGGAGCCGTTTCCGAGGAGACCGGACGGTCTGATCAAGGAGTGACCGGACTATACGGTCAGTACGCCCAGAAAGCTGATTTCATGGAGCAACGGCTAGTTAGAGGTTGAAAGCCAATAAAACTTCGTTGCTGGGGTCTTGGAGACCTCTCTTGGCCAGTAGGATTGCTAAGAGCATTTGGTGAGAGCCAAGAGGAAAAGAGGAGAGCACTAGGAGGAGATATTGCATATCTTGAGAGTGCACTAGTAAGAGATATTGCATATCTTGAGAGTGCTAGTGAGAGTAACAAGAACATCTTGCACATCTAAGGCTAGGGTGTGATCTAGATTGTTACTCTTGGTCTATGGTGAGACCTAGACCGGTTAGGTGTCGGTGATTGAGTCTATCGTGATCAGTTGTGAAGGTCATCACATGTTTGTACCCGGTTTGAGCCCGCCGGTGAAAGGGGCATTGCTAGTGAGCGCCCGTGTAGGCTCGGGGAGTCCGGCAAGTTCTCGAGGGAGGTGAGCTTGTGCCTTGGTGGCAGCGGTGACGCAACCGTGTCTTCACTCCGGGAGTGATTGCAGGCTCATGTGCGAGAACTCCACATTGGTGGCGGGAGGGACCGACACTCTAGCGGGAGTGGTCCAACGAGGAGTAGGGGAAGACGTCATCCTTCCGAGACCTTGGGAAAAAAATCATGATTTTTCCTTGACCCCCTCTTTACTATTCTATAATTGTGTGCTCTAGTAACTAGGTTGAACTGTGGCATGCATAGGCTAGTGTGTTTAGCTTCCGTGCTTGCTTTCATCATGAACACTAGCATGTGTAGGGTCTTGGCCTTTTAGAATTGTTAGGTTGTAACGATTGCTAGGTTCTAGTAGTGTGAACTTGTAGTATTCGAATTTGTGATCGGCTTACCGATTCACCTCCCCTCTCAGTACGCCTTCGGTCCTTACACTATTATATACTTATATTGCCTATTTTTCACATCATCTTGAAACACCATCCACTCTCTATAAAACATGTTTAGTGGTCCTTCCAACTCCTACTTTATTAAAACTAAGAAGTTCTCTTATGGTAAAAATCCAAATAAAATAAAAGAAAAACATTTCTCCTCAATGAATGTTCCAAACAAAATCAACTCAAATGTTTCAAATCATAAAGTTAAGTTTGAGTCAAAATTTATTTGAACTAAGATAATTATCTTAATTCAAGTCAATTTTGTTTCAACTCTCAAATAGAACCAAAATTATTTCACTTAATAAAAGTTTCAAGTTATCCAAAACAATCAAATTCTCAAAAAAAGAAAAAAGGTTACCTGAGTCAACAGCTAACGGTGAAGCAACATTGAGCTTTTATTGATACAATGCTTGCAACTCTATAATGTCCTCCAACAAATGCACCAAAGAGGGGCTAATGTTCAACCTTCTCGCTCATCGCCTATGTCATCGGCTTCTAACCTCTACAAGAGGTGATAGCGGCGACAATTATGAGCCATGGCGCAAGGCCACTCTCAACTTTCCTCGTAAGTGATGGTCGTGATACAACTCTCCTTACCTACAATAACATACAAGGAGATAATGGTGTTAATAATGGCGGTAACTACAAAGTGGCACTATTTTTAAAAGATTTCGTCGAAAGTTTCAGATGGAACAAGAACAATGAGACCATTAGCTGAATTGATTATATAAAAGATTTTGAAAAGAAATATTACCATTTTTAAAAATAGAATGAAAGGAAAGCCTATTTTTTTAATTGAAAACGAAAAGATAAGATAAACTTAACTTTTTCGTGGTATGAGGTACTCGTAAAAGACATCGGTCCTTTTCTACTCGTCATCAGAATCTTATAAATAGCAGTATAATAAGATTTAAAATCGGTTGAAACATCCTTATCATGCAAAACCTCGCTGAGCATCATGTCACTAACAAGCTAAAATCCAAATAGTATTTCCATTTCCCATTTTCTGGGTGGAGTGTGACAGCAAGCGTGCGTCAGCTGCTGTTTCGGACGCTTTATCCCAAGCCTATCTATTTATCTCCTCACCAGCACGACGCTGCCTCCTCTGCCTGTTAGCTTACCTCACCGCCTCCCAGGAAGCAGAGCACCCAACCGCCACCACGAGCCTTCCCTGCCGCCTTCGATCCCAGATAGTAGTAGCTCATGGCTCAGTCCCTAGCCGCCGCTTCCGTATCCTTCTCGCCGCTCGCCTCGCGGCGACGGGCCTCCGGCCAGGTGCTTACTTCTTGCCCTGCCAACTTACGTACTGTTTCTTGATTTGAGTAGACGGTTAAAGATTCGTAAGCTCTTGGATTTGTGATGACCCATGACGCTCTTGAGTGATTTGGTTGGATGCATGCCTTTGTTGCCGGTGAAACTTTGGGATGATTTCTTGGTTTTGATTCCGTTTCTTGGTGTGATTAGTGATTAGATTCGAGTTGACCGAACGCTTTAAAGAATCCGTGACGAGATTCCTTCGCTGCTTCATAGCGCGGATCTTGGTTCTGTAGCTTGGCATAATCTTTTCTGGGAAATCTGCATATGGTTAGTATTGCTTGAGCACAGATTAACTTGGATCAGTGCTTTACATGTTTATGTGATGAAATAAAGCAGTTACATCAATTTGAGCTGCAACCAGTTAATTAGACTTGCCTTCCAATTAGTGTCAAAACCTTGAACTGTAGTAGTAAGGAGGTAAACCGATGTTGTATATGTGTAATACGGGGAGAACTTGCAAATGTAATTGTGAGGTAGCACTGAGAGTTTTTTGTCATCTGTCATGAATCATGATGAACAGGTGTTGACGATTTTCCATATTTTGGAGCAAACTGCAGAGATTCCATAGTTGTTATAGATGGTTCATACGGATTTTCTGTAGTATTACTTAGTATTGTAATCAATTAACCCAGTCCAGAAGAAAATAGAAAAGCTCTAGGGGGGTCACCAATCAAACCAAATGACAGCACGTGCTTCAGATTTTGCTGAAGTTAAGAGACAATTCTTTAACACTGCTTTGCTTCTCCACATCAATTTCGATGTGTTTAGAGAATAGAAAAATGCACTTTTCTTGTTACAAGTGTACCCTTCACGTGCTTCTTGCCTGACCTGGAGTGTCCTTCATCATGGGATTCCTGATGTATTTGGGTTCCACACGCTTGGTTTGATATGATGCCTGGTTTGAAACTCTTGATTTATGTGCAGTTGCATCTTGATCCTTGTGTATTGCACTGATTTCCTGGTTCAGATGTTTCAAATCCCTGTGCCAGATCAGTTCTTGAAAAGTTTACAGTGCTGAGCAAGTTTTTTCCCCCCTTGCAGCTTGTAAGTAATTTTTTTTCAATCTTGTATGGGATGGTATAAGGAAATATATCATATCCTATCATTTGAAATTCCAAATCAGCTAGTGGCTAACTTGTATTGAAGTTCATGGGAACGTGCTTGATGAACATAACAAACTTGTATTATCAATGAAATTTGTTGGCTCTATCAGCTTCACTTTGCTGTGTTGATAATGTACATGTTGTTAAGATCCTGGTTTTTAAGGCAACGCCAACGCCTTGCCTAGACACCCAGGTGTCCCCAGGCCACCACAGTGCCATAACCTGGACTTGTCGCCTAGGCAGCACAGCAGGGCACACCCTAGTTGCCACAGGTCGCCTCAGCACTTTAAAAACTATGGTTAAGATTATTTTAGAACGAATTTCCATGACATATCTTTTGGTCGATTATTTCGTTGAGACACCCAATAGGAAACTTCAGCGTCTCTGAGAAAGGTTTTTTGCAGCATGTATACTATGGCAATCTTGTTTTGATGTCAATTACCATTTTTCCTAATTTGTACTACTTTAAGTTGTCCTGTGCTTATGAACCATCAAGTTACAGGGACATTTTCTTGAGCATTTCAGGTCACAAATGTTATTTCGAGTCAGAGCTCGGTTTCCTTTCAAAGCCAGAAGATGAACTTCGTTTCTGTCCGGTCAAGATCAAGTCCTCTCAGGTTTAAGATTTGCTGTTCGGTATGCATCACTTTATTCCCTGTTGCTAACCTTGTCTATTTCAGTTGCAAACAATTTGTCATCACATTTTTTGTGATATATCCTACCATGGGATGGTTAAGCAACAAAGGTTTTCTTGTAGACCAAAAAACTGTACAAAATTGATAACACCATGTAGTTAGTCGAATAAAGATTGAAATATTTTAGTACTATGTTTTGAAAGTATAAAATAGCTGGATATGTGAGGAATGCTACCTGATTCTTGAAAGCTATTTGGATTTTTCCTTGGACTTGTCGACACAGACTGAAGTAGCTTTGTTCATTCCTTTCTTGAGCAGGCTAAGCAAGAGACGGTCGACAAGGTTTGTTCAATTGTAAAAAAGCAGCTGGCCCTCGCTGACGGGATTGCTGTCACAGGAGAATCAAAATTCTCTGAGCTTGGTGCTGATTCATTGGATACGGTAATCCCAGTTTATGAAAAGACTTTAACTCCAGAAATACAATGTCCTAATAAACAAACCGACTTTCTGCTGCAGGTTGAGATTGTGATGGGCCTTGAGGAGGAATTCAACATCACGGTTGATGAAACAAGTGCACAGGACATTGCAACCGTGCAGGATGCGGCCAACCTCATCGAAAAGCTTGTGACAGAGAAGACTCCATAAGCAAAACTTATTTTGCTGGTCCTTTCAGAGATGGAGGGTGGTCATCTGGCTCTATGGACCTTGTGATGGACACAACATTCATTCAATCGCTGTTGTATGTTCAATTATTCATGTTACCCTTTTGTCGCTATTTCTTGATCATTCAAGATGAGATTTTGTATTGATGTTGCTGAGGTTAAATTGCATTCTCCAGAGGCTGCATGGAGCAAATAAGACCATGTAAACCTTTCACAATTTGTATTTTGTACCGAGGGTCACTGCCTGCCTATTTTGGTTTTCTGAAAAGTCAGAATAGTTGTTCATGATAGTCATAAGTCAGGTCAGAGGATGTAATTGTAGACTTCGGACAGATTTATGAATTTCGGTGGCCCCAACTTTGGCAGATTTATGAATTTCAGTGCCCCAATTTTGTGGCAGATATTTGCAACATTCAGTTGTAATGTAATCCCGTATCAATTCAGGTTTTGAACAGACATAACCATGTGAACAAAAATTTTAATAAAATTTTCGTTATTTCTCTGGAAAAAAACTGTTTCCTGACAACATTCATTTCACATTTGTCGAAAAAAACCGTGGCCACCCAATTCCTGAAAGTCCAACACAAACAAACGGAACGAGGAAGGATTTTTAGACAGATGAAATTATAGGAATCGAGAAACGAAGGAAAAAAATGTCATCTTCTACCTCCGTCGCTGCCCCTCTCCTTCTCCATGGCCGCGGCCCTATCCTTCCCACGAAGGCGCAACCTTTCCTCGCCTTCCCCGACCACTGCTCCCGATTGCTGGCCGCCGCCGCCGTCCGAGCCGCTCGTCCGCCGGTGAGTCTCCTTGCCGCCGCCGGAGCTTCCAGCGGGGAGCGGGACAACCGCGTGCAGGAGCTGAGGGTGCCTGATTCTTGGCTCACGCCAGCAGGTGCCGCGCAGGTTGGGTTCAAGATCCCACCTTTCCTCTGATTTCTCATCCCTTCCAAATATCTTTAGATAGTGTGATGGGTCAGTTCCTACTGTATGGAATTCAGATAGCGTGAGCTTCTAGTTGCTCGCATTCCTTGTTGACCCTGATTTCGAGTCATTTCAATGCACATTTTCTTTTGTTGCTTCTGACATTATTGAATTCACAACCTCTGAGAGTTTGATTGGCCGATTGCATTTCTTATGCCTTGAACAGGGCTATCACTAGCAGAGAGGTGGATGAACATGCATATGCATTACAGCTGACATTTTTTTCTGAAACTGAAACCCATTTTGTGCAACTATAAAGCTCACTTTATTTTGCAACTTCTCATATTTTTGGATGTAAATGTAACCATTAGGCACAAATCGCTGAGTACGACAATACTTGGCAACATGTTAATATTATGGATCCAGGTACACTGATCTTATCACCTCTATCTGCATTTGATCGCCAGGAATCCGAATGGCTGAGGGAGACACTGCAAAAGTGGCTTGACGACGAGTACTGCCCTGAGCCGGCCAACGTGGACATCAGCAGGACTGCTGCACGGTCGTACCATGAGTCCCTGACAGTGGGGCAGTCCGATGTGGGAGAGATCTTGATGAAGATGATCAGCGATCTGGAGAAGCTGTCGTACCGAGAGAGCTTCCATGGCGCCTTCTCGGCCGCCAACGCTGCAATACGACTGATCACGCAGAAGATGGAGTCATTGTCTGAAGAGTGAAGATGGTTTGTGATATGCTCGGTCTATTGGATTAGATTGGTCCGGAGCAATTGTTCATGAATGGCGAAGCTGTTTAGTTCAGAAAATCTTGTGGTTCTGCAGTTGCTACATTTGTTTCTCTAAAGAACGAGCTGACCCCGAACAATGTTATTACTTCCAGGAAATGGCAATCATTCAAAATAATTGTTTTTTAGTTGAATTTTGGAGAGTAGCAATAGCATAATTTTTTTAAAAAAACTCGACCTGTCAGGAGAAGTCCCCTGACGCCATTTGTTTAAGAAGAAGATCTTCTCATATAGGTCGAGAAAATCTCCGAACTCCTTTTCCAACCATATATACAGAGACTCAGCTAACCGTGTGAGCTATGACATGAATCTTTACCTAATGCTTTAACTGAGAAAGGCAAGAGGATTTTTTTCTTTGAGGACAAGCCTCGATGAGACACGACATCGAGTCTGGAACTCGAACGCAATAACATAAATTTCATAAAACCAGATGTATTTCAATACAACATAGAAAACTAGTCACTCTATTTTTTTTTATGACGTTAGGACAAGAAGTTCAGTTCAAAATAAGCTAATCTTCTTGTCCTAATGTCAACAAAAAAAAACATCAGAAGGAGTGCATATTTCACTCTATATGTCGCAGAACTACACAAGGTTGAAAGGGGCTAAACGTTTTGTTTGTTGCCTATTGAATAGACAATGTTGATTATATTTGTTAGGTGTGTTTGTTTTCTGCCCTCTAATTTTTAGATCCGTCTCAGAGAATATTATGATACTAATTAAAAGTATTAAATATAGATTACTAATAAAACCCAGTTCATAACTCACTCACTAAATGACGAGACGAATCTATTAAGTCTAATTAGATCATGATTAGATAATATGGTGCTACAGTAAATATCTCCTAATGATGGCTTAATAAATTTGTCTCGTAAATTAACATCCAATTATGTAATTAATTTTATATTTAGTTTATATTTAATTAACATGTTTAATGATCGAAGGATTGATGTAACACCCCAGGAAACGAATACAGATCAACCAAATAAAACGCAGGACACACATGTAGCCTGAGTAGCTAACACATAGCTCAACAAAAAGTCTCTTAAAATTCTGTCCCAGCTAAATTAGTGTGCTAATCTTTTGGACTACTTCAGAACTGACGTTTTCAAACCAATCTTGTGACCCTTCACTCATTGGTTCTATCAACCTGAATACCAAATCCTGTCCCCGTTAGGGATTTCATCAGATATGTCCATTGCAGACATGTGAACATACCCTCATATTTTTTTTTTCTTTGATAAAGTCTATTTTATTGTCTTCAAGTATGAGTGAAGTTCAGATTACCTCCTAAATTATTGTTTGGTTTGTTTTACTATCATTGTTCATGAAACTAAAACGTTTTATACCTTTGACTGATATTTTAATCTTAAATTACTGATATAGTTCGGGATAGAGTTGAGATTGTCCCTCTTAACCTTACATATGTCTTGTCTAATATGATAAATAAATTAATATGACATATAACCCTATTTTGACCCAGTTATGACGTATGTACACCCTTGTTTCCGTACCATCTTGTCTTTTTTTATGTTCCGTACATCTCTCAAGGCGCTCAGTCATTAGGATCTTATGGTCACTGATGAGCTCACTCGATTTGTGTCACCGCGATGTCCTCGATTCGACTATCATCAATTTCTTATAGTTGTAGCCCAACTATACTTCTTCTTATGCTGTCAAGCGAGAGAACGGAGAAAAAAAATCACACATAAAAGAATATAGACTCGAATAAGATTATGTGACTTGTTTAGTCCTTTATCACGTTGTATGAGACATATGTGAAGGTTGAGAGGGCAATTCTAACTTAGATCCCGATCCATTTCAGTAAATCAAATTAAAAAAATACTAATTAAAAATATAAAATGATCTTTTTAATAAATCATAAGAATAAAACAAACTAAATAATAATTTAAAAATTATTGGAATTTTGACCATACTTAGAGGGAGTAAAGTGCTCTCGCTTTTAATCAGACTCCCAAGTCTAATCTCCTTGCCGTGCCTTCCGTGAAAGACGGCACCAGCCAATCGCAACGCGCCACGTAGCTTCACCAACCCTGTCAGCCCACCACCAACCAAGCAGGCCGTCAGCTGTTAAACCCCTGGCTCCTCGCCCTCGGCCCTCCTCCGTCTCCCACCAAGGCACCACCGCACCAACCCCACCACCTCCCCGATGGCTACGGCGATGTCGGTGTCAGCGGTGACCCCGGCCGCCGCGGCTGTCGCGCGGCCGCGTACGCTTGTCTGCGTGCCGGCGACGGCGCGGGCACCGCGGGAAATGGCGGCGGAGCTGGCCGCCGCCGCCGCAATCGGCGCCGACGTGGCCGAGCTCCGGCTCGACCGCCTCTCCGGGTTCGCGCCGCGCCGGGACCTGCCGTTCCTCCTCGCCGAGCCCCGCCCGCTCCCGGCCCTCGTCACCTACAGGTGGGTCCGCCTGGGCCTGGCCGCCCCGCCCCCGGTTGGGGGGATTTTGTTCTTCCTTCTCGCGTGAGGGAGCGTCTTGCCGCATTCGGAGAGAACATAACTAGTACAATTGAGTGAAAATTTGATTTTTAGTTTGGACTGTATTGCATTTGAATAATTAGAGGAACAATTCGTGTTTGTCTGATCCATTTGGTATGAGCATTTCAGGATGCTTTCAAAGGTCCTAAGCTAAGTATGTTGCTTGATTTTGCTTGTGCAGGCCCAAGTGGGAAGGAGGCGAGTATGATGGCGAAGATGAACCGCGATTTGAGGCGCTTATGTTGGCAATGGAGCTGGGGGCTGAGTACGTCGATATCGAACTCAAGGTTGGTGTCTTGGTGCTGCCTGCATTTCTTTACAATCCAGGGAGCGGGCCTGAAGAATACACTGCAATGATGATTGCCAAAGATTTTTTTTTTCCATTTCATTTTTTGCAATTAGCATGTCTCTTTAACCTTGGTAAAATGGGAATTATTTGTGTAACTGTGTAGTGCAGTGCTAGGGAATTTACACATGGGATACAAATAAATGGAACTGAATCTTATGCCATTGCCATGAAGTTCTGAACTGAATTGAGGTAGCCACTAAGTTAAACCTTGTCATAAGCTGGTGAATTGTTAATTTGATTACCATGCCTATTCAATGAACTCTTCCTTATAAACTACTGAAACTATTGGCAGTTTGTCACAGTAATCATGTTATGCAGGTTGCTGACAAATTTATGAAACTTCTATCTGGGAAGAAACCTGAAAGTTGTAAACTTATAGTTTCATCCCATAATTACGAGAACACTCCATCAGCAGAGGAGCTTGGTAATCTGGTTGCTCAGATACGAGCAACAGGGGCTGACATTGTGAAAATCGCAACAACTGCTACTGAAATTGTTGATGTGGCAAGAATGTTTCAAATACTTGTACATTGCCAGGTGCGTTTAACTTCTGATTATATTGAAGTTATATATATGTATCATGCATCAGTGTAACTACATGACATTTCATTTTGCGTAAACAGTTTGGTCTATCTAAATATTATTTTCTCTCTAAATACAAAGAAGAGCAGCTCTCCTGCGTTTTCAATTTTTATTTTTTTTTAATATTGTTAGCTGTGTCATGTCATAGCATGCAATCTGCTGTTAGCCCTTAGTCTAGGGTTGCTATGATAATATTGACCGTGAAGATCTCAATCAGTTCTAAGCTTTTGTCATCATTAACATCGATTTTCAAAAGATTCATGAAATTCATTATTAACGTTCCTTTCGAAAAAAAATCATGAAATTCATAGTGCTCTGATATCTGAAAACAAGCGGGTAAACTCCAAATCTCTAGCAAGTAAGATGTACCATGCAGGGATGGAAATAGAAATCTTTTGTTGAGTGACCGGATATCTAGGGATGAATATAGAGTTCCAATTAGAAACTTCTTGTGTTGTTTCTGTGCCCAGAATCTGTCACTAGTGTGAGGATAAACCACTGGTACCGCTGGGGATTAAAGCTGGAGTATAACTGGATAAGTAGACTTAATTATGCCCTAAAATTTGTCAATTATTCACATTTCCACGCAATAGTAAAGCTATCTCATGCACATAACTGGTGGGGCCGAATCCTGGTGGATGGGCTGAGCTCGAAGCACGGGTAAAGATCTAATCCAGAGGGCGTGGACCCTCACATTGAAAGGGGAGCTTGCTTTCATGACCTTTCTTGACAACGCTCCAGTTGTGCTCTTCTTAATTTAAATGCTGTGGGGGCAGTTTTTCTCTCACCAGTCGAGTTTTTTTTTTATTTGCTTGGTTCTTTCTTCCTGACACAAACATACTGGAAAATATATTTTATCTGTGATTTAGCTATTCATTGAGAAATGTGCATGTATTGAAGTCCATGCTTAGTTTCAAAGTTTCTTCGACATGCTCTTAGTTCATTTAATCTTGTATTTTGAATAATTAATTAGGAACATCAAGTGCCGATCATTGGGCTGGTGATGAATGATAGAGGTTTCATTTCTCGGGTTCTCTGCCCGAAATATGGTGGATACCTTACTTTTGGGACTCTCGGAAAAGGAAAAGAATCCGCACCTGGACAGCCAACAGCAGCGGACTTGATAAATCTGTACAATATTAAGGCGATAGGCCCAGATACTAAGGTCTTTGGTATCATCGGAAAGCCAGTTGGCCATAGTAAAAGTCCAATTTTGCATAATGAAGCTTTCCGATCAGTGGGGTTCAATGCTGTGTATGTGCCCTTTTTGGTGGATGACTTGTCTAAATTTCTTAGCATCTACTCTTCACCGGACTTTGCTGGTTTCAGGTACTCAATCTTGGTGGGTTGAATAATCTGTTGTAATGGTATTTTTATTCTTTTATGTATTCAATAATTAATCTATTCTTCTATATCTAATCTGGCCTTTTCACTGCAGTTGCACGATTCCCCATAAAGAAGCTGCAGTTCGGTGCTGTGATGAAGTTGATCCTGTTGCTGGGGTAATGTAATTCCACATCTTTTTCTGGACGTTTATTGGATTGATGAACCTTTTAACACACCTGGAGTAACTTTGGAAATATGACATTTTCCTCAGGACATTGGAGCTGTTAATACAATTATAAGAAGACCTGATGGGAAACTTGTAGGCTACAACACGGACTATGTTGGCGCTATTTCTGCTATTGAGGATGGAATACGAGGTTTCTACATTTACTTTATAGCGTAATTTCATTATTGCCAAGTAATATTAAGATCTAATTGCCCGTTGGATCTATTGACAGCATCACAACCAACAGACCCGACCACTTCCCCACTGGCGGGAAGGCTTTTTGTTGTTATTGGGGCTGGTGGTGCAGGAAAAGCACTAGCGTATGGTGCAAAAGAGAAGGGAGCAAGAGTTGTAATTGCAAACCGTACTTTTGGTATGCATTTCTACTGGACCCTTCTGCCTTGATCGTAGATCTGCACTGTTTTCATGTGACACATGATAGCAAACTCTTCACATTGAATATTTACAGTGTCAGATGTTTAAAGCAAATATACCTTGTGCTGTTGCATTGAAATCATTTCGATTGTATTTTTTGTTGTCATAAAAATGCAGCATCATTATGTGTCCTACCTGGCACTGCTTATAAAAAACAGCTATACCTATTATCTTTTCAGTCTTAGACCTCTGTTGTTAAACCAATTTCACCCAGCCTATACACTAGCATGTGCTTATGTAACATGCCACTCATTGGGTTGTGCATTTTTTAATTGTGTTCCTGTAATAGAATGTCTTTATCTGAAACTTATAACCACTGATTGTGCTGTTACTATAATATAAATGCGTGTTTGAGAAATACGCATAATGCTAAGAAGTCAAAGTTTCTTTCACTTTCCAGCACGGGCCGAAGATCTTGCCAACTTAATTGGTGGGCCTGCTTTGACTCTGGAGGAACTAGAAAACTACCATCCAGAGGAAGGGATGATTCTTGCAAATACAACAGCCATTGGAATGCACCCAAATGTCAATGAAACTCCTCTTTCTAAGGTCTTAAACTTGCTTTCTTAATTAGTGCCGATTGTAACCGGTTTATACTGCATTTCAGATTTCTCATAATGCTAAATTATAACCTTGCAGCAAGCACTTAAATCCTATGCTGTTGTCTTTGATGCGGTCTACACACCAAAAGAGACGAGACTTCTTCGTGAAGCTGCAGAATGCGGAGCCACTGTTGTTAGTGGTCTGGAGATGTTTATAAGACAAGCGATGGGTCAATTTGAGCATTTCACGGGCATGTCAGGTACTTCTTTTGTTTCCTTGTCATTTTCTTATTTGAGAAGCAATCATTAGTACACCTTACATCATTTCTCCAATGACTCCACACAGCTTCGGATAGGTTGATGCGTGATATTGTTCTGATCAAGACCTAGCTAGGAAGGTTTGTGTCCAAAGAGCAACATTTGCTTCCATCATAATTTCTGCAAAATTAGTTCCACTAGTATGTTTTTTCATGCTTTGTCAAACTTTGGAAACCACTTTCTTGAGCACAGGCGCAGATATTGGTTTCTTCTCAATATGTTTCCTTTGCCAAGTTTCAATGTCATTGGATTTGCATTTTGTTGGGTTCCTAATTTCTGTTGCTTAGAAAGAATAATTGAATATCTTCTGCTGCAATAAGTCGATATTTCAAATAGCAGATCTTTGGTTGGATGCAACCGATGCTACCTTTCAAGTTTAAGCACCATATCTGTCCAGATGAATTCTGCTTGACTAGTATGTATAGTTATACTGATCCCCACTAGCAGCAACTAAACAATACTTTCCATATTTTCAGTGGATGATGATAAATTCCGAGCAATTGCAAGTTCGTTGGACAACCCTAACACCGTGAAGCCTCGCTTGTGAGGGATTCGGCTTTCCATTTTAGCTTTCAGATTGGGATTCTAAATGAGATGATCTGGACCGAAATATTTTAGTATATGTTGTTTGTATTAGCCCAGAATTTTGCTTTCCTACATGTATACATCAAAGAAGCTTGCATGGGATTTTTGTTTGTAAAGTATGCGATATGGCCAGTCAGATTTATTTCTCGTAGTCATAATAGCGTTTAGCGAGATCTGTTCTAGTGTATAGTGTGACACAAGATGACTAGATTCCCAAACATCAACATCCATTTAAAGAAATCGGCAGCTTTTATTATGTGTACCTGAACAGCTGATTTTCACTTTCCTGTTTCTCTAAAAAATAAAAAGATTTGCAAAGGTTGCCAATAAACTGAGATGCTGAGAGCGGAGACCATGCTTGGAGCGAGAAGCATAAAGAAGCAAAAATATAGGGGCATTCCGAGAATTGAACTCGGGACCTCTCGCACCCTAAGCGAGAATCATACCACTAGACCAAATGCCCTTCTATGTTGTAAGTAGCCCACTTTTCTTTTATTGGATTAATGACGATGGAATCTGTGAGCAATCTTGCAGAGGAACTTTGAATATTATTGTTTCAACAAGATCTGTGTACGGAATGCGAAATATGCGCGACATTGGAGTGTTGAAAAAGATATCTTGATTTGCTACATTCCGTTGTGCAGCGTGCTATATTATGTTAGCCACAGACTATACTTTGGGTGTGTTTGGTTGGATTTTTTCTAGTTTGACTTTTTAGAAAAGTTAAAAAGTCAATCAAAGGGGTTGATTGTCAGAAAAAGCTAAAGCTAAAAGCAGTTTTTTCCTAATTTATTTCTAAAAGCAGATTAGAAGATGTTATTTTTGGCTTTTGCTTTTACAAGTTTAAAGAAATTACCTTCATACATATATATATATATATATATATATACACAGAAATATATATAAATATATAATATATATTCACACACATATATATATATATTATAAATATTATATATAGTTATATACATTATATTATATAATATATATATATAATATACACATACATATATGAATATTATATAATATATATATATGTATGAATATATTATATATGTTATTTATAATATTCATATATATATATATATTATAAATAATATATAATATAATATATATATTAAAAAACATTTTCAATTGTTTTTTTAATTAAATTTTTTTGAATTTGTAAAAACTTTTTGAATGTTTAAATAATTTTTAAAGAAACTTTTTAAAATTTTAAAAAACTTTAAAAATTTTAAAAAGCTTTTTAAGTTCAGAAAATATGTAGTAGAATGAAAATTTTAAACAAATTAAGATGAATTTTTTAAATTACATATAAATTTGAATGAATAACATATTATTTTACAGTTATCAGCTCATAGTCACTTTTCACAGTCGTTTTCACAAAACGACTTTTAATTTTTTCACAACTCATATCTCACAGCAGAATTTTTTCACAGCCCACAACAGCTTTTTTTTACAGCCACAGTCAAACTAAACACACCCTTTCAAACTTACATTACACAGGAATCGTAATATAACACAACTGCGCATAGAACTTTCACGGCGTGCACCTACAGTTGCATTCTTCCAAACACCGCACCCCATTGATTTTGGCTAGTGTAAGATAACCGAGCGAGTCAAACGACCTAGCTAGGGCCCGGGCATGAGATTAGTTAAATTTTGAGACGAAAGAATGCCACAACTCCAATGTTGAAGCTTGAATTCAAGTTTCATGTTTTTTTTAAGAGTAAAATACATCGTAGGTCTCTAAGCTATTTAAGAATATTCATCTAGGTTCATGAACTTTTAAAGTAACCATCTGAGTACTTAAATTATTTTCGGATGGTCATTTAGATTCATGAACTTTATAATAACCTCATAAGTTCATGATCTATTTATTTTATGTCAACCAGGTCCACACCGCTGCTGCCCATCCGCTCTACACGTGTGACCCAACCGTTGCAAACCCTCCCTCTACGCGAGCGCCGCTGAACCTACACGATGAAACCAGCTAGCAACCGGTGCACTCTACTCATAGCAGCCTCACTCTCCCTATCGGGGCCTGTGCCCGCCGGTCGTGGGCATGCCTGAATGCCCCTCAGGTGGGGACGACAGTAGCGTGTAACGTGTGAACGGTACAACGTATAGAAGACAAACCGTTGACCGTTGCCGTAGGTCAAGGGCAGGTCATCGTTATGGGTAATGAGTAATGGGAGCGGCAAGACGAGGCTGCGATGGAAAGAGCGAGGCCACAACGGACATAGCGTACCTACTACTATCTGGCATCATCGTGTGACCTCGATAGGGCCCGCATAGAGAGTGATTGTTCGGTGGTGGTGACGCATGTGCAGAGCGGTTGTGTGACGGCATAATGCATAGCGGTTGAGCATTATGGATCTAATTGATATAATATAAATAAATTATAAATCTAAAAGGTCATTATAAAGTTTGTGGACCTAGATAACCATCGAGAATAGTTTAGAGACCCAGATGGTCATTTTGAGAGTTCGTGTACCTATATGACCATTACTAAATAGTTTAGTGATCCACGGTCCATTTCACTCTTTTTTTGACAAGAACTCAATTTTCATGGTTGTAGTAAAGGAATAATTTCTTAGTCGTCACACATGAGAAAACTCAAAAGAGAAGCAGCCCTAAACCACACTGGGTTAGGGTGTATAATCCTTGTTCTTCCGGCGACCTATTACTATGTCCCGTGTTCGTGAGTAGTTGTCTAGTGTGTGGGTCGGAGGTCGGTTTCTATGTGGTGTGTGGCCTCTTGCATCTGTGTCAAGTCGGCGTCAGGGAGTGATGCTTTCGTAAAGAAGCATCATCTGGTTGTAATCTCTTCTTCTACTTAATGAAAAACGTGTCCTATTTTCGAAAAAAAAATACAATGAAGGATCCATTCCATTGCAGCACAATTCAGTGCCAATACAATGAACGGTGACTGCTTGTTTGGTCCAGTAGCCTCTTGTTCTGGAGACAGAAGATTATGGCGTAAGCCTCTGTGGGTCGCGGGGGAACATTGACGTCTTCCTGATGTTGTTCAGGGCGCAGAACAGCATCACGACTCTCTCCAAACCCACCCCAAATCCGGCATGAGGAGGTGCGCCATAGCTGCAGTAGTAAGAAGCTCGTTTCAAAATCAGCACCACGCCAAATCAATCAAGGGACAAATAAACTAGCTAACAGGGTAAGGACAAAATTACCAGAACGAGTTGACATATGCCGAGATCGTGCTCGTGTCGATTCCACACTCTGCTGCGCGCTTGGTTAACAGTTCAGGCATGTGTATCCTCTGTGCTCCAGAAATTATTTCCTCACCTGTCGCATCAGCGAAATTCGATTCAGGTCTTTGTTTGGGCGTTGGCAGACTATGTTTGGACACCATAGTTGTTTTTAAACATAACGCTACTTCTCTAGTACAAATGAAAATTAGAAGCGAAATTTTTTATTTATGCGCATAATGCCTACCTCGAATGAAGGCATCAAAAGAATTGCTGTAAGCTGGGTTCTCACAACAAGGCATGGTGTAGAACGGACGCACAGCCGAAGGATATCTATAGAGAATGAAGAAGTCTGTGCCATACCTACAAATAACACAGAAAGTTTATTTTGTGCCATCAAAATTATAAATAATATAATAGAGCTGTAGGGCCTACGTACTTCTCCTTGACAAGCCGACCAAGCTTTTTCTCAGCTTCAGTATTGAGGTCACCCATAGGCTCAATTTCCGTTCCAGCTTCCTGTCGATTAGATAAAATCATCCATGTGATGCTTCCTTTCATGTACAATAAAGCTAAGTAGCTGCCGCAATTAATAATTTTTTTCCCAATGCCATGTAATATATATATATATACGATTATACGGAGCCCAAATCAACCCCAATTTTGTAAAATTATCTGCAAGTTTTTACCTTCAGCATTTGAATTCCTTCCTCGTAAGTGAGCTTCAAGGTTTGCTCTAGATACTGCATGAATATAATTATCAGAACCGTTTGAGTCCATCGCTTGAGCTATAAAACCCAGATGACTGCAAAATGAGAACTAAAAAACAAGAAAAAATGTTTTACCTTCAGAGGTTCAAATGGATACTGTCTATTTATTGTCTCAAGCTCCTTCTTGCAGTTCTCTGTTAAGTGCTTAAATATTGACACAAATAACTCACCAACAATATCGCAGACCTGTATAAAGAATCAGTATTAACTCACCACTTTGATCAATAAGTGAAGCAAAGCATTCTTCTCCTGATGTTTACCTCAAAATAGTGCTCCATAATTTCCATTTCAGCATCAAGACCAATAAACTCAGATAGATGCCTGTGTGTGTTTGAATTTTCAGCTCTGTATACAGGACCAACCTCGAAGACACGTCCAAAACCACCGTTGATACTGATCTGCTTGTATAATTGAGGAGATTGAGCTAAACAAGCTGGTTGGCCATAGTACTGCAGCTTGAATACAGCTGCACCCCCTTCAGTTGATCCAGCGGTCAATTTTGGGGTCTCTATCTCAACAAAGTCCTTCGATAATAAAAAGTCTCCGAATTTCTGTACAATATAAAAAAACATATGGAGAGAACATTACATACTAAGGAAACATATAATAATGCTTAGCACATTGACAACATCGACATAAGACTGGAGATATGGATGAAACTAGCATGACAATGTTATAATAAAGGAATAAACATTCAGTTCATGCAATTAATAGAGGAATTAGACAGCACAACAGGCTACTAATTCTGTATAAGGTAATGTCTGTGGCCATTGGATCAGAACCTTGAACAATAGCAATAGCTTATGTAAGAAAATAAATGCGATGCCAGAACACCAATACCTTTTACTGAAGATAATTATTTCTGACGTTCAAAAAAAGATAATTATTTCTAAGCTGGATGCATGACTTTTCAACAGTCACTTTTACCCAATAATAAAAGTACAAGGTTCTAGCTAAACAAAAGGTCGTACTGCATGCCATTTGAAAGAGCTCAATCCATTATACTGTGAATCACTGATAATACTAACATGTAAATAATCAGCAGAAACGATACCAGTCACTAGTCGAATAATAAAAAACAATCACTCACGTGTTTTACTTGACCCTTGATCCGGATTATTGCTTGATTCGCTGCTGTTCGTAAATCAAGACATCTGTGATTCAAGCGGGTGTCTTGGCCAACACGTACGAGCTTTTCTCCAGCCTTCAGTAACAAAAACAGCCGCCAGTCACTGCCTATACCTCACATGATATTCTTTTCTAAACACAATACAGGGGAAGAATCTTTTGCACAGAACATACTTGCTCAGCCTTTTCAAACTCTGCCTCACTCCGTGCCGCATCCTCAAGGCTAAACGGAAGCGTTGGAATAGCCCTACTGATGCAGTAGATCTTCCTCACTTGAATCTCAACCTGCAAACATTGCATCCCGGTGACCACGTGTATACAATATACATTCATTATAGTTGGTCGCTGGATTTTTTGAACCGAACCGGCACGAGAATGTGTCGCTTTTTATTAATTAAAGAAGAAGTAATACATATCAAGGCATGGAAAGCCGCAATTTACAGATTTGCGCATTGAAAGTCAAAAAGAAAGAGCTAATTCTAGGTTGGTCAGTTTTGAATACATAATTGGGATAGGTGCTTGGCTCCCGCTAGGCCCTCCTCCTTGATTTTTGCCAGGGGAGATACCGCTGATAGCTCCTTTTGTCTGAAGATACGTGCATTTCTCTCGTTCCAAATTGTCCAGTTAATTAGTAATATAAGTGACCGTAAACCCTTCTTAGGTACATTTATTGTTGACGCCAATGTAAACCATCACTGTTGGACATTGTCTGTTTGCTGCCAATTGCTTAGGTCTAACTCATCTGTTGCTAACCAACTAGCGACACCCTCCCATATCCGTGTTGTGTATCTACAACTCGACAACATGTGATGTGTTGTCTCTAGTGTGTGTCGGCATAGCGGACAATATTTGTTATTTTGCCATCTACGTGTTTCAAGTCTGTCTGCCGTCCATACACGATTCTGTATGACTAGCCATGCAAATATTTTGCACTTAGGAGGCACCCAAACCTTCCATATAATTGTGTTGTAAACCGCGCGTGTGGTTCTTATGAATTGTGCTCTGTATGCTGAGGAGGCTTTATATTGTCCACTGCTTGTTAATTTTCATGTGATGTCATCTTGACTGGTAACCTGTAGTTGGATGTCTTGCGTGAGGTTCCAAAGATTGACCAGTTGCTGAATATGTTGCACAAATGAAATACCTTGTAGGTTTATGTCACTGATCCATGTGTCGTCATGCAGTGCCTCCCTCACCTTCCGCCCTTTCTTTTTGGATAGGGCGTAGATTTTTGGCGCAATATCCTTTGGTCTGCTGCCAGCGATCCAAGCCGAATTTCAGAAATCTGTCTTTGCCCCATTACCCAAGGTAATGGAAGTTGCGGCCGTAAAAAGTAGTCTGTCAGCATCGTCACAGGGATTACCCATTCCAACCCAAGCTTTGTCTTCTGACTTCCATTCATGCCACAACCAACGTAGTTGTAGTGCTCTAGCAAATTTTTCTAAATTCAGGATTCCTAGCCCTCCTTGCTCCTTTGGCATACAAGTTCGCGTCCAATTGACTTTGCATTTGCCACCAGTGAGATTGTCATCTCCTGCCCAGAAGAACTTCTTCCTTTTGCGATCAAGTTCTTCCAATGTTTCATTTGGTACCTTGAGCATCGTAAGGAAGTACACCGGTTGTGATGACAACACTGACTTAACTAGCTCCGCTCGTCCTGCTTGCCCAACGTTTTTTCCCCTCCATATCGTTAGTCTCCCTGCAGCCTTGTTTGCTAGTGGTTGGTAGCCAACTTTGCGTAATCATCTAACAACCAATGGCAGGCCTAGGTACTTGACCGGGAAGCATGTGCGATTGGCTGGAACATTGTCAAGAACCTCGTCCAGGTCAATCTCGTCACATCTAATTGGCACGACCATAGATTTTTGGAAGTTAGTTTGTAGCCCAGACGCTTCTCCAAATTGGCGTAAAATGGCAGCTAGGTTTGCAACATCCTCTCTCCTCGGGTTCACAAAGACCCCAGCGTCATCCGCATACATTGAAGTACGGAGACGTACTTGTCTACCTTTTAGTTTAGATAATAGGCCCTGCTCTGTGGCAATGTCTAGGAGCTTTTGTAATGGCTCAATCGCCAAGATAAACAGTAAAGGGGACAGCGGATCACCCTGTCGTAGTCCTCTACCATGTTGGATTATTTCTCCTGGTATGCCGTTCAATAGTATCCTAGATGTAGATGTGGATAGGATGGCTGCCATCCAATTTCTCCATCGTTAGGGGAAGCCATGTTGTTGCATGAGTGACAGTAGGTAGTCCCATCTAACTGAGTCGAAAGCTTTAGAGATGTCAAGTTTGAAAAATAGGGCCCGTGTTTTATTTCTATGATAGTGTCGAGCCAAGTTTCGGACATACATGAAGTTGTCGTGGATGCTTCTTCCTTTTATAAATGCACTTTGACTCTTTGATATGATTGCATTGATGTATGGTGTGAGCCTAAGCGCTATTACTTTGGTGATAATTTTGGCAGTTGCATGTATCAGACTGATGGGTCTGTAGTCCGTCACTGTATCCGCACCATCTTTTTTGGGGATCAAGACAATGTTCACTGAATTGAGAAAGTCCAAGTTGATGCAACGTTGATCATATAGTGCCCAAATGACAGCCATGAGGTCATGTTTGATTATCCCCCAACATGATTTGAAGAAATTGATTGTAAAACCATCTGGTCCCGGAGCTTTATCCGATGGCATTTGTTGAATAGCTTGGTGGATTACAGCTTCTGTGAATGGTGCGTCTAGAGTTGAAAGGTCAGCTTGGTGGATATCCAGGGCGTTCCAGTTTATCTCCCGGCTTCGTGGTGGAGGTTGAGCCATTATGTTACAGAAATGGTCATGGATAACTTGCTCCTTCTCATCGTGTGTCACCGCCCATCCATTTTATTTCTTTAGACGTTGAATGTAGTTCTTTCTTTTCTTGGCATTCGCTCTGAGGTGAAATTTTTTTGTATTAGCATCCCCTTCTTTGATATTTGTGATGCGGGATGCTTGTCTTTTCTAAGCCCTTTCAATGATTGATAATCCCATGATCCTCCTTTTTAGATTAGCGCGCAAATTGTATTCTTGTTGTGTGAGTTCTCTATTCTCCTGTGCGGTGTTTAATTGCAGGATGACATCCATGGCCATGTGAAGTTTGAGTTTTGTTTCAGACAATATCCTTCGGCTCCATTGGCGGAGTTGCTTAGATGTGTTTATTAGCTTTTGACCAAGACGACGCATTGGTTCTGTCTCAGTGTTGTTTTCTTGCCACGCCTGCCGAACAACATCTTGGAACCCGGGTATCTTGATCCAGAAGTTTTCGAACTTGAAGGAGCGAGGTTGCCTTGGCCCCACTGGATTAGAGAGTAATAGTGGGCAGTGGTCGGAGATGGAGGTGGCCAAGACGTGCAATACGTATTGGCCAAAGGTTAGATCCCACTCATCATTGCAGAAGATTCGATCTAGATGAACAAGTGTTGGATTACGCGTCTTATTGCTCCATGTAAATTTTCGGTTCTGGAGGTGTATTTCTCAGAGCTCACAGTGGTTGATGGCTGCTCGAAATTGTGGCATTTGAGTGAGGTTGATGTTTCTGTTGTTCTTGTCTCGTGCCCTGTATATTAGGTTGAAATCTCCTAAGATTAGCCACTTCTGTCTCGGTGGCGGTTTAAGACGTCGGATGTGCTGGAGAAATCCCCGTTTCTCTGAGTTTCTCGTGGAGCCGTAAACTGTTGTTAAGAGGAAGGTGGTGTTGCAGTGTCGGATAGTTATTTCTGCCGGTATAGAGTACCGTCCGATGCACACGTTCTGGGCATCAATGTGGTTGTCGTTCCAAAGTAACAGGATCCCCCCTCTGATTCTTCTAGATGGCTTGAAAGCGTAGTTCTTTAGTTTAAATGCTCCCAAGTAAGCGGCCAGTGTATCGTCGATGTTACGTAATTTAGTCTCTTGTAGGCAAGCCAGATGACAAAGCGTGACTGATATTGTTTCATGTACAGTCGTACACCTTGCAGCTGAGTTAAGTCCCCTCACATTCCAACATAATGCTTCAAAGTTTTGTGCTGTCATGGGAGAACCAGGTAATACGCTGTTGTTTTTTGCCGCCACAATGCATTAAGACTCTGATGTTTGCTAGTGCTGTATAGTCTTTTGCCCTTGGTTTTTAATTGTGTTGCAAGCACGTGAGCACAAAAGAAGAGTAATACGCATAAAAGTAATCCTTGATGGAGAATGCGAAATGCATTGGTACATGGTCAGGTGCTTGACCTTGAATTGAAAATGCTGATATGCTTGAAGTAGAGAAATAGGTAGCTGCTGGTGATCGGACTTGATACATGGCTGAAGTTGACACGCTCGTCAGTTGAAACTGGAGTCGCCGGTCAGGCAACCTCCAGTCCAACATCTCCATGAATGTCTGGCGCCCCCTCTCCTGCCATCTGGAGCAGTCCAGCATCCGAGTCACCTGATCATTGTTGAGGTCAAAGATGGCCGTAAGCGCCCCAATGATTGGCGGTGGCAGCGGCACGTCGAACATGGCAATGTAGTCGGTGAGGGCTTGCTGCAGTGTTGCTTCATCTTCAGTGTTCACCAGTCCAAGACGGCGACACAAGACCCACCTCGCCCTTTGAACCGGCGGCATCGGCGGCCTAATTGCAAGGCGTGCGCTTCGGCAAACAGTAGCAGAGGGTGGCTGAATCCGGTGACGCTTCCTTTGTAATGGTAGAGGTTGTTGTTGGTGGTGGCCAATAAGGGCTGGAGCCGGTGGCATAGTGAACATGGCGCTCAAGTCACATGTGTCTGACAGCTGCGGCTCATCTTGTTCATCAGAGCTGCGATGGGAAGCTGGCGAAGCCTGGTCCGGTTCGTTGTTTTGGGTGCCCAATATAGCCTCCCCATTCTGTGTTGGTTGGTTGCTGATGGCCACAGTTTGTTCAGGATGGAAAGGTTGTTCAGTCTGCTCAGGTATGCTTGAGAATGGGATTGGAGGTTTGTTTGGGCATGATGCCTCTTGGTGCTGTGAGGCGTTGTCCAGCCTCAGTTGGAGATCATTCATAGCGACCTCCACATCCTGCGTCGTTGCTCTCTGCTGGTTGTTGAGCCACGAGGCGGACCAGGCTGCATTCCCTTCTCCATGAACAAGGGTTGTCGAAGTTGTTGGGCGGACAAGGAGTCGATCCACACAGGAGACAGCCTTGGCGATGTAATCTGCAGCCTTCTCCTTCCAGCTCTCCTGCTCTTTCCTAATCTCTTGCACAACTTCAATCATTGGGGACACCATGGAGTTGATTTGGTTGCGCGTATGTGGGATATCTTGGATCTCTATACGCAGCAGTGACGCCTGCCTTTGAAACAGAGCATGAAGTTCTTCGTTGTTGGTGGCACGAAGGGTCTCCGGCGCCGGCAAGTTGGGCGCCGTTGTGTGCTGCTTGAGGTGTTGCATGTCCATATCTGGAGCTTCTCCTTCCACTCTGTCGTGGCTGCCATGCCGCCCAGAACCTGATCCTCTGTGGTCGTATTGGCGCTCCCGTGATCTGTATGTAGACGTTGATCTACGATGTTCAGGTTGAGCCTTGCGATTGTAGTTATGGCCACGGCCGCTTCGGTCGCGGTCGTCCTCGTCATGGTCCCGCCTACGGGGCTGCCACTTGATGTTGGGGTGGTCGTCAGGGTACGAACGCTTGGCACCCTTCTTGCGGTCAGTCTTGCTGGGGTCGACATCATGCTCCTTGTCGTTGTTGCAGGAGTTATGGTGGCCTAGGCGGCCACGAAAGACGCTGCGCTTGCCACGGTCGTCGTTCATGCGATCTTCTCGTATGTTGCTGTCACCAAGACGGCCGCAAGAGACGTTGCGTTCGTCATCACGCGTACCAGCATGCTCGACGTCATCGCGCCGCGCCGCGCTGGTAGGACGGCCTTCCGCCTTCTCACGTGGTGGTTGCGGGAGCCGAGCTGGGACAGCAGGGTGCGTGTCAAAGGGCACCCCGTCCTGGACACCGTATTGCCAAGGTGGTAGGCAACGCAGAGCGGGCTCGAAATTTGGCAGGTCAGCTGCTGCCTGCAGGTTGAAGGAGTCAGCCGTGTAGTCCTCAATGATCTCAAGGTGGACGAAGATCTCATACTTGAGCCCTTGCTGCCAGCGCTCCGGCGGCACATCAGAGATGAACACCGCCGATGACTTGTCCGTCGGCTTGTGGGTGAAGATGAGCCAGGCTCTCTTCAGGATGCTGCTTGGGTTGGCCGTCCAAGCCCACAGCTCGATGTGGCGCGTGTCGAGGGGTTGGACAAGGTCGGTGGAGATGCACTGCAAGGCGCATGTGCGGTTGATGACGCGGTCGATGATGTCCGACATCCAGGCGTGAATGGGAATGCCATCCAGGCATAGCCTAACCCGGAAGAAGAGGCGCATGCCTAGCGCATGAGCCAGGCTGCGCCACTCCCGAACACAAAGCTCGATGCCGTGCCTCCTGAAGCGCTTCTTGTTCCGTACTTCCTCAGCGTGGCGGCAGTGCTCGAAGCGGATGAGGAAAGATTCTGGCTGATGCGTGGTGACAGAGACGTCGCCGCGACGAAGTCCAAACTCCTCGACGATGGCATCTTCAATCTCCCTTGGGCCCTTGCCCGAAGGAAGATGCATAACCCAGGGCACCAGGGTGCAGGCTTCCCACTCTTGCAGCTCGGCTCTAGCTCGAAGGAGGTGGGGACGTGGATGGTGTCGATGTCGGGACGCGTTTCCGGGTCACCGAGAGCCATTGGCGGAGCGAGTGTCGTGGCCGGCGGAGGAGCAGGAAGTGCTGAAGCAGTTGGCGATGCCGGAGGAGTCGAGCAGCTACGTTGGTGAGGTGGTATTACTTCACGGCAGCGCCACTGCTTGTGCCCCGACCGGCCACAGGTGAAGCACCGCACTGGGTCACGGCAGTTGGCAGCACGGTGGTCAGGAGCTAGGCACACAAAGCCACGAAACAAATCATATATAGCTGCATAATGCAAATAGAAGCATCACGATTTTTTTTCTTTGACGGAAAGAAGCATCACAATTTTCATGACAAATTCCAAAGGGCAATAATAATGACGGACCTGCTGCGTGGTGGCCTTGAGCGGTTCCTTGGGGAGGGAAACGACGCCCTCCACGTCGACCACCGACTCCTTGCTGATCGCGGCGGCGAAGCGCACCATCTGCCGGCTGACGCCAGCGTCGGAGTTGGCGACGAGCACGCACTGCACGGAGCTCATGCTCTGTCGCAGCACGAAGAAAACCATATTTTTGCCCACCGGGCGGATCGCCTCCAGGAACCCGCGGACAAGCACGGTGCAGCCCAGGGTGGCATCATCGCCTTCGCCGAGTTTGCCAACATTGGTCCACGATCGGCCAGAGATCGAATTTGACTGGACCTCGATGTCGCCGTAGTTGGCCACGAAGGGGTCCTCCTCGGCGGCGTCGATCGCCGCCGGCGTTTGCTGCTGGTGCTGCTGGCGATGCGCCGCCTTCTCGGCCTTCCTGGCCTCCTTCTTCAGCTGCTTCTTGCTGATCGTGGCGGCGGTGGAGAGGTCTGCCGCGATCTCCTGTGCTGATGCGGCGGCGCTGGAGGCGGGCGTGGGTGGTGGCTCTGACTTCGACTCCGACGACATGGTGATGATGGGCGGCGGGCAGGGGCGGACCTCCCTTCATTCAAGGGCCTTCACTTGAATGCCCAAAAAAATTGATCAAAACATGAAGTACATGTAGATGTATTTGATACATGCACTTATACACAAGCTACTACGATCAAAATCATGTTTCTGTGAGGGTAGAAGCGTAGAAAATAAGACCAAAATAGCACATTCCAACTTTGTTCTTCAAAAATTTTCTTAGCAATGCGTATTATCAAGATTTTTTTCCTGCTATATGCATGTTTGAATGCCCAACTATTGCATCCTGGGTCCGCCACTGGCGGCGGGGAGAAGCCGCGGCGCGCGCGAGTCGTCTCGCTTGGAGAAGAGGAAGAGGGCCTAAGGCAAGTTGAGTTGATGGGCTTAAAGTTGAAGCAACCGGCCCATCTCGCGATTCTTTTAATTTGTTTTAATTTTGAGACAGCGGATTCGTTAGACACAGGGATACTCCAAAGAAGTTTCAGAATCGCAGTCGAAAAAAATACGTACTATATTTCCAAATTCCAACTTAGACCACGAGTAAGAGTTGGGTGCTACTCCGCCTCAGATTCTATGGCAGCGAGCGCGCTTTCGATGTTTCGAGGCTCTTCTTCTGGCTCTGGCCTCTATTTCGAATTTCCATCTTGCGAAGAGCAGCCTATCAGTTTATATTTATACGTTACTTTCTCCGTTTTAAAATTATTATCATCATTGATTTTTTAATTAATTTTATTTAAAATATTTATTTAAATATAAAAAATTATAATATCTACTTATATATCTACTCCTATTAATTTAGATGAAAACATTCACACCATCAAAAAATCTGCCGTACACCCATAAAGTTAGAGATTGAATCCAAATCGGTTTCATACCTTCCATATCAAGACCCAAATTTTAAAAAAAATCATAAATTCCTCGTCTGGAGTTCAAATGAGGCAAACTCGGACTCTATCTTGTAGCCCTTGAAAAGTTCCACAACTTGAATATTCAATAAAAGTCAAGATTCCGCCGTTTTGATTTTCAAATTTACGATACAAAAATATTTGTTCTGATTCGGACTCCTCTGCGTAGGTCTCTGTACGGGGCCATATCTCCTACCTCTGAAGTCCAAATAATATGATCCACATATGTTCCGAAAAGGTTTCGAAGAGATCTACAACTTTCATGTTTTAACTTTTCTCATTAGATCATGTTTTCAAATAAAAAATTACGTCACAATGCAATGTTATTTCTATTCTGCGTGAATTGATTTTTTCTATCAGATAAAACTTCTAGAAATATTTAGACATTGGGTCACGATCTTGATCTTGGATGTTGAGCTTCATAAAGGTCCAGTGGTGTCTTATAGACGTCATGAGCTTGTGGAAATTTCTCTTTGCACGGCGAATTGGGCTTCATATCGGTGCTTCTCATATTTGAGTATTTTTTTAATACCATTTCACTGAATTTTGTAACATAGCACTCAAACGACGCTGCATATGAAAATCGTTAATATTAGAGGTAAAAAAATATTTATGATAAAAATACGGTGAAAAATAGTAGAAAATTGTTATTTATGATATATAAAATAGTATATACTAAAAAACACCAATAATAATATAAATATGATCTTTCATATAAAAATATCAATAATTATATTATGTAAATAATTTACGTGTAAATCATAAAAAATATTTTATTTTTTAAACCCGTAGCAACGTACGGACACTTTACTAGTTTATATTTAAATTTTATCTAGTAATAAAATAAACTATTCTAATTTTTTTAAAATAAAACAAATGGTTAAAATAGTAAAAATGTGAATTGACGATAATAATTTTAGAACGAAGGAAGTATCATACAGCAGTAAACCAGTAAAGTTTGGTGCTCTACGGTATGATTTGACCTTACTCCACATATGCCATTATTGAGATTTCAGATTTATTAGTAATTACTAAAAATAAAAAAAATGGACATGGTTTCCAGTCCATCACAGGAAGAGACTGAACAGGGAGTGAGTTTTTTTTTTCCCTTTTACTACTACCGATTTTCCTTCTTGTCGTCCCACCAACGTGACTGAACAACAACGAGCACGTTCCAAACGAGTATGTGGTACAGCGAAAAGGTGTATTTGCGGAATTATTCCGCTCCAGTTCTTGCGGAGCAGAAATTGCCGGGTGTATTTGCGGAATTATTCCGCTCCAGTTCTTGCGGAGCAGAAACTGCCGTGAGTGAAGATCGAAACTCCACCCTTCCTCTTTCGTCTCTCCAATATCCAAAATCTTTTTGCTACCGTGAAGCAGTTCGTGATTGGTCTGCGCCTGTTCCTCCTTCGCTTTGCATCCCCATTCTTCTCTTTCTTCCTTTGCCTTTGCCTGTCCCTCGAAGTCCCGATTTTTCCTTCACCGGAATTCGTCCGCCCTTCCTGTCACAGGCTCACAGCTCGAATCTTTCTCCCAATAAGAAATCGCATCGCCTCCGTCTCTTGTCTTCGCCGATATTCTTTCTTTCTGTCGGGGATCTGAGGAGGAAGAACGGTGATGCGGCCGGGGTCCGGAGACGCACAACCGCCGGCGCCGGCTCTGGCCCCGAGGCCGGGTCCTTACGCGCTGTACCACTTCGGCACCAGTGGCGCCGCTGTTGCCGCTGCCACAGCTGTCACTCACCCGCTCGGTCAGCTACCTGCTCTTGCTCTAATGCTCTCGTAGTCTCATCAGATACTTCTTACAGCTTTTAGTAATTTGCCATTGTGATTTCAAAAAGAAAAATGCTCTCATTAATTGCCTTGAGTGTACTAAACTATCAGAAACAATGGTTAAACAAACGGCAATTTCGTTGGGGAATGGTAGCAAGGAAATAGGCATGTAGATACAATTCTATTCATTATTCAGGACTGGTTTAGTTCAGCCCGTCAGATATATATGCCTCTTGAGTCTTGAAGGCTTTGACGGTAGTTCCAGCATGACATGGGGCCGCCAAGATCATATGTTCTGTGGCATCTAGTAATAGTTTGCACAAATATATTAGCCTAAGACATGACCATGTTCTTCCAGCAGAAAATGAAGTGTCAGGCAACCATATTTTTTTTCTTCTTGTTTCAGTTATATATTAGGTACAATTTCAACAACAGAATATGTATGCTGTGCTGAAAGAGTACTCTGGGTATGAATGTCCCCATGGGTAATGTGAAAGGAGTTGCATTAGTTCCTTTTGGATGAATGGATTTATAGATTAGCACTATGGCTAAGGACGGCTGTTCTGGGCAGAATGATTCTTATTTCTTCTACTAATTCCAGTAGGAAAAAAAGAAGGAATATGTACAGTCCATTTTTAAAGGAATATGTACTAGGGATTAGGCCATTCAAACATTTACACAAATTGGTCCTCTTTCGCAAGAAAGCAACAAATAATTCCTTTAGCTGGAATTTTGCAGTAATCAGTCATGCAGAAAAAAAAACCCCCCTCATATGGATGAGGGCATAGTAGTTAAGAGAAATGTCGAAATTCTGACTTAAGCTAAAGTTGACGCGCAAGAAAACTTCTCAGTATTCATCCTACAAAAGTTATCTGTTAAAATTTGACCTACCTATTCTATGATTTTGAAGATTTGACAGCTGGTACCTGGACCAAAGAATTGAGGACATATCACTAATATAACTTGTATAACGATTAACTGTTCATTGCTATACACAAATTTGTTGATAAGAATACGTTTATTTTTTTGTCCATAAAATAAGTAATTCTTTATATAGGACCACCACCATTTTCGTCCTGCAGATGTTATCAAAGTTAGGCTTCAAATGCAGCTTGCTGGGCAAAGAGGAAACTTAGTTGGAATGGTACCGAGACCACATAAAGGTTTCCTTTTGATCATTTGTTCCAATGATAAATTCAATTATTAATTACATTTGTATTATGAAACATGTCAGGGGACAATATTTACACATATGGTTGAACGGGAAGGACCTCGGTCACTCTACCTGGGACTTGCACCAGCATTGACAAGATCTGTTGTCTATGGTGGACTTCGATTAGGACTGTATGAGCCCTGCAAACATGTCTGCAGCTATGCATTTGGTTCAACAAACTTTGCTTTTAAATGTGCATCTGGAATAATTGCTGGTGCTCTCGCAACTGCTTTAACAAATCCAATGGAGGTTTTGAAGGTATGCTATTTGGGTATAATTTGTTTCATTCAGAAGTGTCACTTGTTTTGTCCTCTGCATCTGAACTGAGTACATTCTGTAGGTGAGGTTGCAGATGAGTACAAGCAGTACCAGTACACTAGGGGAGGTGAGGAAAGTTCTAGCACAGGAAGGGCTCAAAGCACTTTGGAAAGGAGTTGGCCCGGCAATGGCAAGAGCAGGCTGCCTTACTGCATCACAAGTGGCAACTTATGACGAGGCCAAACAGGTGTATATTTGCTAAAAAGAAATTAATTTGCTGCATACTTCAGTAACATCAATTAGCCTACCCCACTCTGGTTGGGACTGTAAGGCTTTGTTGTTGTTGTTGTTGCTGCTGCTGCTGCTGCTGTTTAGTATATCAATATCAATTATAATTTTCATCTGTATTTAATGTAGGCCTTACTGAAGTGGACTCCGTTTGAAGAAGGTTTTCAAGTACATCTCATGTACAGTGAATTATCTCTCTTTTTTTCATCTACATTTTGATGCTTATCCTTCATTGAGATGAACTGACAGCTGATCTCTATCTGCTTGAAAGCTCGAGTTGTATAGCTGGAGTAGCTGGTACTCTTGCAACTGCACCTGTGGACATGATCAAAACACGCCTAATGCTGCAACGGGAGTCCAAAGGTGTCAGAACATACAGGAATGGGTTCCATTGTGCTTACAAGGTGTTTATCCCAACGTTTAATTTTTCTATGCTTGGAAATTAGGATATTATTGGTAAACTTCACCACCGTTAGATGCAAAAAAGGCACCATTGATTCATATCATGTGCATTAATTTTGAGTACCAATATTTAGCATTTGTTCTTATATCATGTGCTGTCTTGGTTTGCAGGTCGTGCAGACAGAGGGTGTAAAGTCACTTTACAAAGGGTGAGGGCTGCATGGCCTCAAGCATATAGATTCTTTACTCGTATGGTTGATTTTTTTTGTTCAACCTGCTATCTTGGTTTGTCCTTTATTGCCTCCTCACACACACTATAAGCTTCTATAAACTATAAGCTTCATTGAAATACCTGTGGGAAGTGATTGGTAATTAAAGATATCACCGTAATTTCTTGCAGATTATCAGCAGCTGATTCTTTTTTATCTATAAACTTCATAATTTCTTGATCTGCATTTGCACAAGTCCAACCTTTGACACCGAAAGATTGAAATTTGGAGTTATATTTCTATTAATCTTCAAGTACGAGTGCTTTCGGAAGGGTTTAGGCAGGCACGTGCTGTAGTCGTTTATAACAACTTGTGTATAGGTATTATTACTCAAATTTATTTAGAGTCTCTCCTTCCATTGCAACTTCCTAACAACTTCTCATTTTTCAGTGGATTTGCGAACTTTGCAAGATTAGGCCCTCAGACAACAATCACCTTTGTTGTGTGTGAGAAACTGCGTGAACTCGCAGGAATGACTGCTATTTAGCACCACCTGGTACTGCAAAACGTGCAGTCCAATGGCTAACTGGATGACATACTCAAGCTTTGAGTTTTTAGCAACAATTTTGCACATTCATCATTCATGACAAGGATGAAGATATTACACCGCCGATAGTGATCTGTCAGGATTGAGAAACCCAAACTCCGATTTGCCATTCTTCATTTTAAATTTGGGAAAGGTGTGATTGTACTTGTATTGTTATAGCCAGCCCTTTCTTGGAAAGGATTTATTGCATAACAAAGCATATGGATCGAAATTGGTTCACTAACCTGGTGTTCTAGCAAAATTGAAGTTCTAAACGTTTGAAACAGTTTTCAAGATGCACATTTTCTCTAAATTTTAATTAAGGAATCATTATAGTTTTATTGGCACTATCCCAGAACTGATTGGATAAAATTTGTATATGGACAGCATAACATAATTTCAACTACTCCTGCATATACCAGAGGCTTTCTCATTGAACATCAATATCATAAAAAACTGAGAGCAATGTACAACATATATTATCATTAAGTGCCATTTTGATCAGGAAATTTCCCTCAACAGAGTAGAAGACGTGGATCACTATAGAAAGAAACGACCCCACTTTCTCCAAAGATAAATTATTGCTTTCCAATGAATTTACAAATAATGACAGGCAAAATTAGTTCCTGGGTATGTCATCTGAAGTAGTTCACTACTATCTCAGCTCAACTTTCAATTTACTTTTCACAACTTCCCTGACATTCCACTGCAATTAAATTGAACAAATGATCAGATTTCAGCACAGATACCATCTAAAGTCATATACTGTGGTTGTCGTTGCATGTACCTGTAGATCATTGATCTCCTCATCCGTGAGTGAACGCTCCATTGACCTATAGGCTATTCTGTAGCAATGACTCGTCATGCCTTTCTTGTTGGTGAAATTGTCAATGAGTTTTACCTACAGAAAGAAGAAAAAGGTTTACTCCCAAAGGATCCTAATGAACCCTCAAATTTCTGATTAGGTTTCTGTTATGCACAGATTAAATTGATATTATTTACCAAACAATACTAGTATTTTGATATAACACAAGAACAAATCACCCTTTAATCCTCCAAATGAATTTCCTTATACACTTGCATGCATATTGATACCAAAAGGAGCTGGAACATGAAAGTACATTAAAAAGTTAACAGAACTAATTAACAGAGCTGAAAATACCCCCAGAAAATAAATGATTGTCAGGAGTGAAGAACTTGAGTACTAATCTTGGTGAGGCTACAAGGTATACATTCAGCTAATCTGAATTTTTTTGCAACTGAAAGGTCCCATTGCCGATACTATTGTTTGAAATGTCAAGGTGTTACAGAAAACTAAAAAGGGGCACTAGTTAATTATCTGAAATAACTACATTAATATAAAACAGATGCTTAAATAACTAAAATCTTAAAGGCATATTGAATGTGCTAGCTCATACCTCCTCTACAAGATCTCCAGCAATCCCTCTGACAACCTCACATAGATTGTTTTCCGTAAATTCATCATTGATCCAGAAACTCATGTCCTTGTAACAAGGTGGAAACTATAGAAAGGATATACAGCCAGTCAAGTGTAAATCGGCACCACGATGAAGACTATTTTCTCAATAGATTATGTAGATATTACACAAGGAAAAAATAACTCAGTGAGCACATACCTTTGAAAATGGCTTGAATTTGACTCCAAGCTTCCCTTCAGAGAACTACGTAATGAGAGTGTAAAACGTCTTAGAAACTTAAGTCTTTTGGATATCCACATGGAAACTAACACACTACTTTGACCAATAATTACTTGCTTGACGTTGACGTACAACGACAAAGTATTTTTAATCCCAAGCGAGATAGGGTAGGCTAGAGAACCCAACAAGTACCAGCAAGAACCGGCAAGAAAGGTCATGACAAGCAAGTAAAAGAAGACAGAATAGGAAAAAAAAAAGAGAAAAAGAAAGAAAGGAACAAAAGTAACAGGCAAAAAATTTCTAAGGCCAAAAAATTATGGTAGAAAAGGTTAGGCCAATAGCTAGAGTCATAGTTCTGGTACATCTATGAGACTAGGTTAAGATATTATATACGAAATATAGCAAAGTACTTTATGAAATTACTATTCAAGAGTTCAAGACAAATCTGTTTAGCACTTTAAGTTTATGTGAAATACTCAAAGAGACATTGATGGCCAAAGTTTAGATGTATGGACTGCACACAACCGAAAACGACACTTATTTGTGATGAACATAATACATGACAACTCCTGTTAATCGTACGATATATCAACACATGAGGTGGACTTTTTGCAAGTATACAAATGATATTATACAAACACTACTGCAATGACACTAAAAAGAGGCACTAGTTAATTATCTGAAAGAACTACATTAAATCTTTGGACATATGCCAAAACCAAGCTTATCAGTTAACATTGTTAACTACATTAGGAAACACATGATTTTGTGATAACACTTAATAACAATAGTTAATTGACAACAGCACACAATATCAATGCCATTGTCTTCATTTTGAAAACTTAAAGCACTGAATCCCTAAATCATAAATTTAAGAAATGACATAAAATGAAGGGTAGCAAAAAGGGCGCTTTTTGCAGATTAGTAACTTAGATTGAGCAGAGCATGCAGCCTTGAAGCATAGGTAAGTAAGTCACTATAAACTAACACAAAAATATAACTAATCAGTAAGATAACCCGTAGTAATTATACAGTAATACCTGAGATGTGAAGCGTTTATCGTTTGACCAGAAGAGTCGAATATCTGGAATATCAAAAAGAACCATTGCAAGGCGCTCCAAGCCGAGTCCAAAGGCCCATGCTACATGGTCTGTCCTTCCATTTCTTTTCAAAATTTCCTGCTCAGTAACTCCACATCCCAAAACTTCCAGCCAATCATCCTGACAGAATGATAAAGTTAATCAGAGATCTATGATATCAACTGAGTTGTGTTGTGACATGTTTTACTTATTCTTGAGACAAGAATAACTGAATGAACTCATAACAAACACCTGAAAATATATTTCAAGTTCAAAAGACGGGTTGGTGAACGGGAAGTATGTGTCAACCCATCGCATCTCCACAGCACCTGCAGGACATGCTTGTCAATTATTTAGCTCAACTTTATCCTTTATTGACAAGGAATAAGCTACGGGTGCTTTACCAAATAGATGTCTTGCCAAGCCTTCCAGTGTTTTCTTGAGATCAGCAGCCGCATACGCAGTCCCATCCATGCCAGACCCTGACCAGTCATCTGGAGAGAAGACACGGAAGCCTTCCATCTGCATGTGCTAAGAATCATAAAGGGGAATTTTTTTGGAAGACATTTAAAAGAATGTTGCAAAATCAAATCACCTGATGGAAGACAGGATAGTGAGTTGAATCAATAGAATCCCTGCGGTAAACATCCCCAGTTACGAGAAAGTGTGTGTGTCCATCCCTTAGCAGCTCCGCTTGATGAGCACTGGTATGACACCTCAAGACAGTCTGACCATCAACATAGTATGTGTCATTGTAACTCCGACTAACATGGTCAGCAGGGACCAAGACGTCATCAAAATTCTACAGGAAGCAATACCTAAGTCAGCAACAACGCAACTGAAGATGCATGAATCTGCAGAACAAATCCAAAGATCACATTTGTTCAATTCACAAACACAAGGGAAAATGCCATGGCAGTAGAAACAGGCAATTGAAGTAGTGAGCTCTACAACAATTGAAATATAGCAAAGTGTATTTGCTCTTTCTCAAGAGCCTTGTGAGCTGACTTGCTGTTGCTACCTCCTTAACACACTATTGCAGTTGATCTATAGTAGAATACTGAGTAGCTAATATTCACATTCAATATATAACAAAAAATTGCTTCCTCATACCTGCTTGACAGCAACAAGGGGGCAAAGGTCATCGAACTTGTCAAACTGCCCAGCAAAGTTCTTGTCAAAGTAATCATAGATTGTGTTCTTCAGAATTCCTAGAGGATGGTTATCCCTCCTGTGCAGTTGCAGGCCAATCTTTGAAAAGATAGTGTCCGGCACGTTATTCGTGGGGTCATCCTCCTTCACCACATCTACGCAGGTCACCCAAAATGAATCAATTCGCAACAGTAAGAAATGTCAGAAGCTATTAATTTCACAAAAGACATGGTACATTAGGATTAAATCAGAGCCAATTCAGTGGGATTATAAACAAGCTCAACAGCTATCAGAACCCAGCACTCCTGACAATGCAACAAAATCCAATAACTTCAGGGCAACCAAACCCCCAAAAAGTTACCTAAGGATGCAACCGGACGTTCAGGAATTCTAAACCAAGGCTACCCAATTCATAACACACCAACATTCTAGCCATTTCAATCTCGCGGGCACACAACCAATGAATGAAGCTATTCAAAACCCTACCACAATCACCTAAGTTTAACACTCCTAATAAAAGCTCAAAATGCTAACAGTCTAATCACGCCCAAAACCCAGAGCAAAACCTCTCAAGATCCCGCCTTTGCATCACAGCTTCAGGTCCCGAGCGCCCAACTCACCCTCGCGCGCGATCTTGACGCCGCCCACCTCGACCGCGGAGGCCGCCGCCGCGGACGTCCGGAGCGGCCGCGCCCCGGCCGGCGCCGGCGCGGCGTGGAGGAAGCAGGGGAGGAGGAGGCGGCCGTGAGGACGCAAGGAGGAGAGAGGGCGCGCGGCGGTGGAGGAGGAGATGGCCGCCGGGGCCACCGAAAACGTGGCCATGGCGCGCTCACGAGCGCGGAGGCAGCAGCGCGCGGTTCGGATAAGCGGGCGCATGGCTGCGGCTGCGGCAGATTTCTTGTGTTGGGGAGTAGAACGACAGCGAGAGGGGAGAAGACGACGAACGGAACAGGGGCTTAAGGGGGAGAGACTGACAGAGAGCGTGTGTGCTCATGCACATGAGTAATTTTTAGCTGTAGTAGTATATACTTCCTCCGTTTTTAAATTGTTGTTGTCCTTGATTTTTTTTATCAAATTTAATTATTCATCTTATTTAAAATATTATTTTAAATATGTAAAATTTTAAGTTATGCTTCAATTTTATTTAATAATAAAATAAACTATGACAATATATATGATATTATTTAATTTTTTTAAATAAGATGAATGGTTAAAGTTAATTAAAAAAGTCAATAACGATAATAATTTAAAAATGGAGGGAGAACTGTATTTCCTTTTTCGATTTTAAATTATTATTGTCATAGATTTTTCAGTTATATTTAATAATTTGTCCTATTTAATATATTAATTTAAATATGTAAAATTATAAATTTAAAATAAGTCAAATGATCCAATTTAAGATAAAAAATCAACAATATAAGAAATTTAAAACAAAGAGAATTTTTTTTTCAAACAACTAAGCACGTAATAATGATGCTGCAGCTGCAAAATGATATGTGGGTGTGAGTGTATGACATAGTTTAGCGTCCAACGAAATAGACCCGACTAAATGGTTTTTTTTTGAATTTCTCTAAAGCTGTAGTAGTAATCATTCAAATATATCCGTATGAGAATTTCTCTAAAATGTAGTAGTAGTAATCATTTATGAAAGATAGAAGTTTATAGAATTAATACAAACAATTGTTACATTTTTATTCAACAGAACTACACTCAAGAAAATGTTAGTCCCTTTCTACTGATTCTGCACGTAGGCCGAGCCTGCATGGGGCCACGTGCAGCAAGAGACAGAAGGGCAGAAGCAGTTAAAGTGCTGGAATTATATGGGCTTGGTCTATTAATATTCATAATAATTTCTGAAAAATCTCAAAGACTCATTTATGAGTGGTGGGAGTGCAAAGGTTTAGTCCCATATTACTAGTGGAGGTGGAGGGAGTCAAACTTATAAGATTGGTTGCTCTAGCATCTCTTACAAGTGTGTGAATAGGAGAAAGGAAGAACATACGCGCACGCTTGCCTCGCCTCGTCGGACGGGGCGAGGCGTGGGCGATGGGCGCGGCCGCGCATCACCTGCGTGAATGGTCCGTCGAAATTCGGTCCTTTGCCTTGTAGGGGAGCGGCTTTTTTTTGCACTTCTTTTTGCTGCGTATTCCATATATTTAGTTATGAAATCGACGTATTAATATGGTAACCGACTCAGTTGCGGAACGTCCAACTCTAGCGGTTCCTCCCTATAAATACGTACGGGCGGGGTGAGGTGGGGCGTGGGCGATGGGCGTGGTCGCGCATCACTTGCGTGAATGGTCCGTCGAGATTCGTTCCTTTGCCTTACGGGAGAGCGGCTTCCTTTTGCACTTCTTTGTTGCGTGTTCCATATATTTGGTTATAGAAATCGACGTATTAATATGGTAACCGACTCGGTTGCGAGACGTCCAACCCTAGCGGTTCCTCCCTATAAATACGTACGGGTACCGCCGCAAATCACATCACGCAATCGTCTAGGGTTTTGCCTCTCGCTACTGTTGCGCCGCCAAGACTTCTTCATCCTGATCGTCGGCGTGCATCAGCAAACGGAAGAGCAGGTCTCCGGAACCGTCGTCCTCTGCGATCCTGCACTGGGAGAGGGCGAATAAGGTTTTTGGAAAGCGCTCTGCGCGACTGCTCGATCGCTTTCTCGTCGTCGTCAAGCTCATTGTCACGGCTCGTCTTCCTCATCGTCGAGTCGGTCTCACCCACCGTCGCCAACAACATGACGGTGCTACACGTCGTCGCCGCCTCTTCTACCCAGTCCAGAAGGAAACGTACATACTCTCATCTCAAACCATGTCTTCCATACTGACTTTTGTAGTCTGTTTATCTGCGATGGATGTTGCTAGTATGGTAGATGTTGTGCTTTTGTCTGGCTTTATAGACCTGTCTAGATCTTACGTAGACTTGTCTAGTTCATCATACAATCTATTAATCATGCTTAGATTTATTTATGGATTAATATAAAACTAAAAGTGCTAATTTATCCAATAATCCAAAAACCTTATTGTAGGCACTTTAGTTTTATGGCTGGATTTATCGATGCACTGAGGTCAGAGAAATTCACTGGCGTGCACTGCAAGAGATGGCAAGTGAAAGTCACTATGTGGCTTACTGCCATAAATGTGTTCTGGGTGTCCACTAGCAAACCTGAAGGTGATCTCACTGTAGATCAGGAAAAGGCCTACAGCAAAGCCAACATAATATTCTTGGGCACTGTTATTAGAGTTTTGGTAGATTGTCTTCAAGACGTCTACATCCATCATACAGTCACAAAGGATATGTGGGATGCTCTGATCGTTGACTATGGTGGTTCAGATGCTGGCACTGAACTGTATGTCATTAAGCAGTACCATGATTTTAAGATGGTAGATGGCAAATCTGTCATCGCGCAGGCTCATAAGATACAATCATTGTGAAGGAACTCGAATTGCTTAAGATCATCGTACCTGAGAAGTTTATGGATGGGGGCATTATTGCCAAATTGCCTCCAACTTGGAGGGATTTCGCCACTACTCTTAAACACAAGAGGATGAACATATCTGTCTCAGATTTGATCACGTCTCTTGATGTTGAGGAGAAAGCTCGTGAGAAGGATGGACGTTCTAAAGTTAACGAGGGACACACTAGTGCTAATATGGTGCATCATCCACAATAGTCTCATTACAGTGGTGGTAAGGGCAAGGGCAAGAACAGTAAGCCTAAGCAGACCACTACCTTCAAGAAGAAGAACAAGGAGAATTCAAGAAGAAGAACAAGGAGAAGGGAGCATGCTTTATTTGCGGTTCTAATGAGCATTGGGTGAAGAAGTGTCCAGAACGCAAAGGAAGAAAGCCTTCACAGCAGAAGTCTGCCAACATGATGACCAGTGCTGGAGAAAATAGTGGGTATGATAATTTACCATATGATTTTTCTATATTTTAATCTACTAGTTGGTGGCTTGATACTAGTGCTAATGTTCATGTGTGTGCTGATGTTTCTTTGTTTACTTCTTACCAGGTCGCCCAGGATTCCTCCGTCCTAATAGGAATGGTTCACATGCTTCTGTTCATGGTGTTGGCACGGTCGAACTGAAGTTTACTTCGAGGAAGATTGTCCAATTGAAGAACGTACATCATGTCCCTTCTATTAGAAGAATCTCGTTAGTGGCTCCCTTTTATGTAGGGATGGTTTTAAGGTAGTGCTTGAATCGTATATAGTTGTCGTGTCTAAGAGTGGACAATTTATTGGTAAAGGCTATAAGTGCGGATGCTTGTTCTGCTTTTCTCTTTCAGATTATTGAAATAAGTCTGTGAACTATATTTGTGATGGTGTTAATGAGAGTGATGCTAGTGTTTGGCATTCACGTTTATGTCATCTAAATTTTTGTTCTATGTCTTGACTTTCTAGCTTGAATTTAATTCCAAATTTTTCCATTGTCAAAGGTTCTAAGTGCTCAAGTTGTGTGCAATCTAAGCAACCTCGAAAGCCTCACAAGGCTGCAGAGGAGAGACACTTGGCACCGCTAGAACTTATACATTCAGATCTTTGTGAAATGAATGGTATATTGACTGAGGGTGAAAAAAGATATTTCATGACTTTGATTGATGATGTGACTAGATATTGCTATGTTTATTTGTTAAAAACTAAATATGAGGCTCTAAACTAGTTAAAATTTATAAGGCAGAAGTTGAAACTCAACTAGAAAAAAAGATCAAAAGAATTAGGTCTAATCGTGGTGGCGAGTATTTCTCAAATGAGTTTGACTTATTTTGTGCGGAACATGGTATGATACATGAGAGGACGCCTCCCTATTCGCCTCAATCTAACGGGGTTGTCGAAAGAAAGAATCGCACCTTGACTGACTTGGTTAATTCCATATTGGACACGGCTGGATTATCTAAAACGTGGTGGGGGAGGCTTTATTGACATCATGTGATATCCTAAATAGAGTTCCCATGAAGAAAAAGGAGAAGACTCCATATGAGGAATGGATTGGTAGAAAGCCACCGCTCTCTTACTTACGCACATGGGGTTGTTTGGCCAAAGTTAACATGCCAATTAACAAGAAGCATAAGTTGGGACCTAAAATGGATTGTATATTTGTTGGATATGCTCATCATAGCATTGCCTATAGATTTTTAGTGGTTAAATCAGAGGTGCCTGATGTTTATGTTAATTCATTAATGGAGTCTCGTGATGTTACTTTCTTTGAGAACATATTTCCTATAAAAGATTTACATAGCATGTCTAGATTATCTTCTAATGTGATTGCTGAGACAACTCCTGAACCTATTGCATTCTCTGATCATGCTAACAAAATCTTGAATCAATCCATGAGGAGATTGATAGTGAAGCTCCTAGGAGGAGCAAAAGACAAAGGACTGCAAAGTCTTTTGATGATGATTTTACTATTTATCTTGTGGATGACACTCCTAGAACCATTTCAGAGGCATATGCATCTCCTAATGCAGATGACTGGAAAGAAGTTGTCCACAGTGAGATGGACTCTATTCTTTCTAATGGAACTTGGGAAGTTGTCGATAGACCATATGGTTGCAAACCTGTGGGTTATAAATGGGTGTTCACGAAAAAGCTTAAGCCTGATGGTACTATTAACAAGTATAAGGCTCGGCTTGTGGCCAAGGGTTATACTTAGAAAGAAGGCGAAGACTTCTTTGACACTTATTCACCTGTTGCTAGATTGACCACTATTCATGTATTACTTGCTCTGGCTGCCTCATATGGTCTTATCGTTCATCAAATGGACGTTAAGACAGCTTTCCTTAATGGAGAGTTGGATGAGGAAATCTATATGGATCAACCAGATGGATTTGTAATAAAGGGTCAAGAAGACAAGGTGTGTAAGTTGTTGAAGTCTTTGTATGGTCTAAAACAATCTCCTAAGCAGTGGCATGAGAAATTTGATTCAACACTTCTAGCAGCAAGCTTTTCAGTCAATGAGGCTGATAAATATGTGTACTACCGCCATGGTGGGGGTCAGGGAGTTATACTGTGCTTGTATGTTGATAACATACTCATCTTTGGAACAAATCTTGACATGATTAATGAGGTCAAGACTTTTCTGTGCTAAAGTTTTGATATGAAGGATCTGGGTGAGGCTGATGTTATCTTGAACATCAAGCTAATCAAAGGAGAGAATAGGATTACTCTTATGCAATCTCATTATGTTGAGAAGCTCTTGAACCGTTTTGGTTACAAGGATAGCAAACCTTCTCCAACACCTTATGATCCCAGTTTGATCCTTCGAAAGAATAAGAGAATTGGCAGAGACCAATTAAGATATTCTTAGATTATTGGATCACTTATGTATTTAGCTAGTGCTACTAGGCCTGACATCTCGTTTGCTGTGAGCAAACTGAGCCGGTTTACTTCTTGTCCGGGAGATGATCATTGGCGTGCGCTTGAGCGGGTAATGCACTACTTAGTTGGTACCATGGATTATGGAATTCATTATTCTGGATATCTAACAGTACTAGAGGGCTATAGTGATTCCAATTGGATATCTGATGCTGATGAGATGTAGGCCACGAGTGGATATGCATTTACTCTTGATGGTGGTGCTGTTTCATGGAGATCATGCAAACAGACCATCTTAACAAGATCTACGATGGAAGCAGAGCTGACCGCACTGGATACAGCTACAGTTGAGGCCGATTGGCTATGTGAGCTCTTGATGGACTTGCCTATTGTCGAGAAACCTGTGCCGACAATCCTAATGAATTATGACAATCAAACTGTGATAGTCAAAGTAAACAATTCTAAGGACAATATGAAGTCATCAAGACATATTAAGAGACGTTTGAAGTCAGTCAGGAAAATAAGAAACTCCGGAGTCATATCAGTAGAATATATTTTAACTGGTGAGAACCTGGCAGATCAATTCACCAAGGGGCTGTCACGTAATGTGATAGACAGTGCATCGAAGGAGGTGGGTATGAGACCCATATGTGCTATTCCATAGTAGTAACCCAACCTATGTGATCGGAGATCTCGTGAAGTAGGACTTGGAAAGAACAAGCTATTGGTTAGCATGAGAGTAACCTTTTTATAACCCACTCGAGAAGCAATGCATTACTCTCGATATCTGTATGACAGGTTGGTTGTTGCCTTAATGTATTCAGTTGGCTTTAAATAGTGAAGATATTGTCCTACAGAATATTCTTGAATGAATACACCTATATGAGCCCGATTGTTGTAAGGTTGCAATATGTGAGATTTGGGTGATCTCTATTAAGCTCATGAAAGACCAAGGGAGTATGACCTATATGCTCCACCCGCGGAGATGCTTACTGGAGATCTAGTATCAGTTATGATAGTAAGTGAAACTTGTTTGCACAAAACTTGCAATTCAAGGCGTAGTACATTGTTCAAGTTGTGAATGAGTGTAGCTTATTGTTCTAGGTAGAAGTTCAACTGAAAACACTAGTATATTAAACAACAGTGGGGTGAGGCAAAGTCTAGCTGAGACTTTGAGATCTGGTGGGGGATTGCTGGAATTATATGGGCTTGGTCCATTAATATTCAAAAAAATTCCTAAAAAAATCTCAAAGGCACATTCATGAGTGGTGGAAGTGCAAAGGTTTAATTCAACTTATCAGGTTGGTTGCTCTAGCATCTCTTGCATGTGTGTGGATGGGAGGAAGGAAGAACACACGCGCACGCTCGCTCGCCTCGTCTCGCCTCGCCAGGCCAGGCTGGGTCGGACCGGGCGGGGCGGGGCGGGGCAGGCCGTGGCGTGGGCGATGGGCACAGCCGCGCATCACCTGCGTGAATGGTCCGCTGAAATTTGGTCCCTTGCCTTGCGGGGGCGCGACTTTCTTTTGCATTTCTTTTTGCTACGTGTTTCATATATTTCCATATATTTGGTTATGGAAACCAACGTATTAATTTGGTAACCGACTCGGTTGCAGGACGCCCAACCCTACCGGTTCCTCCCTATAAATACGTACGGGTACCGCCGTAAATCACATCACGCAATCGCCTAGGGTTTTGCCTCTCGCTACTGTTGCGCCGCCAAGACTTCTCCATCCCGATCGTCGGCGTGCACCAGCGAACGGGAGAGCAGGTCTCCGGAACCATTGTCCTCTGCGATCCTCACCGGGAGAGGGAGAATAAGGTTTTTGGAAAGCGCTCTGCGCGACTGTTCGATCGCTTTCCTATCGTCGTCAAGCTCGTCGCCATGGCTCATCTTCCTCATCGTCGAGTCGGTCTCACCCGCCGTCGCCAACAACGTGACGGTGCTGCACGTCATCGCCGCCTCCTCTACCCAGTCTAGAAGGAAACGTACGTACTCTCATCTCAAACCATGTTTTCCATATTGGCTTTCGTCGTCTATTTATCTATGACGGATTTTGCTAGTATGGTAGATGATATGCTTTTGTCTGGCTTTATACCTGTCTAGATTTTGCGTAGACTTGTCTAATTTATCATGCAATCTATTAATTATAATTATGATTTATTTCTGAATTAATATAAAACTAAAAGTGCTAATTTATCCAAAGCACCTCAAGACGTATGGAGATAGGAGTTTAAAATGAGCTGAAAACTATTCATTCTGCTTTTCAAATATCCAAAAGGTGACCTTAAGAATCTCTACAAAAGAACCATTTTAGACGCTCGTTCCCTCAAATTGTTCAAAGTTGTCCTATGTTCATGCGTAGACGTCTGAAGTCACACGATCCGGCTCAGCTCGCGCAGATGCCTGTGTTCGGTCTGGGCCAGGACTGATGGATGCAAGAAAGGGTGATTTTGTTGCACAAGCAAAAGGAAGGAGAAAATTGACCTTTCCTTTCGAGCCAGGCTTGCACCGTCCCTTTTGTTTCACCCGTCCGTATGTTTTTAGTCACCTTCTACTCTAATGGTTACAACTGACCCACACAATGCACTACACAAAACCATATAAGCACCCATCAGTATTTGAGCGTGCGTTCTACTTATGCGTCCTCGTCAAAAACGTTCACCTTGGTAGACCTCCTCAAGCAACTTGGTCAGTTGGCCTCCGACACGAACAGTGTCATAAGCATGCCGAGAAAGTTCGTACCAGCGAGCAAGTAGAGCGCGTCAGGGATACTGATACCCGGTGAGGTCGGGCTTCTTGGGGATCTGTGGATAAGGACAGTAATCACTATTCGAGTCCTCATCAAAGGACCGGATTGACTTGGAGTCAAACTCGATGAGTTGATCTATCTTATCAGATATAACTGACACTAATTATAGAGGTTGATCATTCAATTCTGATGATCTACTCATGCAGTTGGTTGTGGTCAGATCGAATATTTTCTCCAAGCTCAGCGATCCAGCGGACTCGATGACGATTTGAATGTGAACTTGAAGCTCAACAAGTACCATCGAGGTTGACGGAGGATCTCGACCTAACTACCTTCCTAGCATGTCAATTGTGAAGACTTATTCTTAATAATATATGTATAGGGCTACGCACGGACAAGAGGTTGATGGTTAGCATACATGACGATTTGGACAGGTTCGGACCCTTTCGGTGAGAGTAAAACCACTATGTTTTATATGTGATGTTGTATTGATGATTTGTCGATGACATGTACCCGAGGTACCTCATATAGAAGGAAAGTGGAGATAGACTCCTATTATGATATGTATAGTAGACCGACTAGGACTCCGTCATGTAGCTCTGTCTCCCCAGATATATAAGGCGGGGCAGGGGTCCTCCTCAAGGGACAACTTCAATTAGATAGATCCCACAACTAGACATTATCGTCTAGGGCAACCCTCCTCATCTAGATCTATGATCTAGACATATGAATATAAATACCCAAGAACATAGGACGTAGGGTTATTATCCTCTAGGAGCCCGAACCTGTATAAATCGACGTCTTGTGTTAACATCGTCTCTCGATCTCGCGCATATCCCTATTTTACATATAAATCATCATTGGTGAACTACTCTATGCCTGATGCCAAGAATAAGTCTCGACATTTGGCGCCATCTGTGGGGATAGCGCGACGATCGGCATGTCGAGTTCGATGGCTTTAATCTACATCAAGATTTGATCGTGAGCTGACCGCCGTTGAAGCGCCTTATCATCACTAAGTCAAGCGCAGCTTCATGCAACAGTCTGCAGTCATACAGTGATCCGGCAACACGTCAATCTGCTTTTCAATGATGTTCTAGCAGCCATCCATCTACACGAACACCGCTGCGACATTTCGTCCTGGCTTCGTAACCATGCTAGAGTTGGCGAGTTCCAAGGCAAGCCAACTGTTTTGGCTTCATATCCGTGCTGGAGTCGGCAAGATCAAAAGCAAACCAGTTTACTTAGAGTTGGCTTCGTAGCTGAAAAGAGAAGTAAAAACCGAGTCAAACTCTCGGGTTCAAGGCACCCACATGCACTAATAGGGAAGATCGATCCTTCCTTTATTTATTCTTTCCATATAGTATTTTATTCATTAATATTGTGCTAATCAATTTGGTTAGTCATATCCTCATCACGTGATTTGTTTTTGCATGCACGTTTGAACTGCACGTAAGCTGGCACTCGAGGACACGACGTGCGAACCCAGAGCTTTTCAGCACCAATCCGAGACGGCCAGCTACAGACTACTCAACAGGGGAAGGTGGTGTACACAACTTGCCGTCTCCCTGCGGTCGATCCACAAGACGCTGGTGTTCCTTGGATCAGATCATCACCGCCTGCAACCTCGCCGACAGTCACGTTCATGCCATCCACGTGTTGCACGCTACGTTGTGCGTATTCACCAACAAGGGTCTTTTATTGACTCGGCCACTCGGCAACTACATGGATGTGCTCGAGGGCTACACCGCCATTCATCAGGCTATTTGACAACATTGTCCACTATGACGACGCCTCCGATAAACTCGCTGCTTCGCCGCGACTCGGTCACTTGGAAATATCACCACGACTCGACTACTCGGCAACATCGCCGGCCTATGACGATGCCTTCGACAACTCAATGATTCAGCACTTGGTGATACCGTCTACTATGACGACGCCTTCAACGAGGGCGACCGCCATCCGGCAACATCATCGCGACATGACGCCTTCCGACGACTCGGCGACATCGCCGCGACGTGACGGTTCGACCGCTCATCAACCACATGGAAATGTCCGGGGGCTACTCGGCGACGCCTTCGAAGATTTAGCGCTTCGATGTTTTGGGCCACTCGACGACACCTTCAACGACTTGGCGATACAAGCCAACCACTCCGAGCTTTGATATTCCGGCAGCATGATGGCTCGACTTTTACGTTCGACCACTCGCCAACCACATCGGCATGCTCGGGGGCTCATCTTCAACTCGCCAAATATCAAAGCTAAGTATCTTTATACTTTCTCGATTTATTTTTGAAAGTGCCTAGAGGGGGGGGGGGGGTTGAATAGGCACAAATCCCTAAAAATCAATTAATACTAAAAGTTAAATGCGCAGTGTCAGACTTGTCCGATGATCGTGAGTAAAGTACACCTACTTGTCCGATGGCACGAGATAGAAAAGTAGATCGGGCGATTAAAACTTTAAACTAGTGCAAGGCAAGCTAGGAACAAGTGATTACAAGCTAGAGGAAGTTGTAGAAATAAGGAAATAAACTAGCATGTAACCTACACAAGTTAATTTAAAAAATACGAAGCAAACCTTAACTAGCAAGAATAAGAGCAAGAACAAGTAAGAGAAGGACAAGTAATAAAGCACACTAGAGACACGGAATTTTTCACCGAAGTTCAGCTCCACAAAGAAGCCTACGTCTCCGTTGAGGGATCCACAAGGACTGGGTCTCTTTCAACGCTAAGCCTCTCCAAGTGATCACAAAGATCAAACTCGGTGTTCCACTAGCAACTCCATAAAGGAGGGGTCAATACAAACTTCTCGAGGCGTCACCACACGAGTTGGGAGCACAATGGGCACCTCTAACCGTCTAGTGAATGAATCCCCAACAGTAACAAACATAAGAGTTGTCAGCGGTGAGGTTGAACCAAGTGCTCAAGAGGATGGAAGTTTGGAGGAGTGGTAGCACTTCAATCTTCTCTCAATCACATCAATCTTCCTCCATAGAGAAGGTAGCAGTCGGATCAGCATAAGTGGGCGGGTATGAGTCTTCCGTTGGAGGTGATAGAGGAGGAGGAACTTCACAACGAAGATGGTCCATGATGATTTTCTGATTTGTCTCCATGACATCCATCCTTTGATTAATGTTTCGACACATGCCAAGAAGAGATTTGAACATCTTTATAATTCCGCTTCTCTTCCCACGAGGTAGCGGAGGGACACGAGATGAACCGGTGCCCCTAGAAGCAGCCCTAGGGGGCTAAGGAGATGAGGGCTGAGCTGCACCAAAGAACTAACCCTCTGAAGCAGATGGAGTCCAATTGGAGGGGACTTGAGGCTTGAGGCTTTGATGCTTCACGTCCTTGTTGAAGGTTAAGCCTGAGATATTCTCAATCATAAACATGATGTATGGAGCATAGGCACAGCCACGCCTCGGAGAAACTGAGATGTCCCACATCTCCTGGTAGATATAGTCAAAGACATCAAGTTTTCTGACTCCATGAAGCCAGTGGAGAATGTCTCTCTGAAAGGCGGGGATGCGTTCAGAGTTACCTCCAAGAGGGGCTAGTGTGCTTCTGCAAATCCGAAGGAGAACTGACAAGATAGGCTTCAGACCATTGGAGTTGGGTGGAGAGCAGTTGTCGGGATCCATGTCCATGTACCTCATATCCTCGGCATCCATGTGGTTTCCCTTGTGCACCTTGTTCTTTTCTTTACGGGAGCCCTTGAGACCAATCATGGAAGCAAATTGGTTCAATGAACAAGAGTACTTGACTCCACTTGTCATCCAAGTCATTGCTTTGGCTGCTTCATCAAAGTACACCGTGGAATAGAACTGAGCAATAATCTCCTTATTCCAAGAGTAGTTGAAGGTCAGGAGAGTTTTGATTCCATGGTGTTCAAAGGCAGCCATAACTTCATTTAGTAAAGCGTGCTTCCTTTCCTTCATGTAATTCCAGTCAAGCCACTTCATCTCCAAAACAGGATTCTTTATACGAAGATAGGTGGTGTGGTACCAATCCGCATGGAAATGAGCCCAAAAGCGAATGTCAGCAGCTTCCTTGTCATATGAGTAGTGATTGGTCAAGCGTTCCTCACGACAAGTCTCAATGGAGGCATGTGGATAGTCCACAATGATTCGATCTGAGTTGTCCACCTCTGCTGGAGGGTACATGATCTGGATGAGATCTTCTGGTTCTTCTTGCTCCTCTCTTTCAGCCGACCTCAAAACAGTTTTACGGATGCGACACGCGGTGGACTTTCTATGCTTGGGAGCTTGACTTTGGTCCTCACTGTTCTTAGTCCTCTTCTCCCTCAAAGGTGATGTGTCCGAGTCAACCATACTGAAGAAGAGAGTGAGCAATTGATTAGGAGATGTCATGGAGATGTATATGAGAGAGAGAGGTGGACTCATGAAAGGAATGGGCTTTCGAAAACTCTGTAGGTCATCGGACATGTCCGATGATCATGAGGAAAGTCCGACGCATCGGACTTTTCGATGACACACAGGATTTTCGAAGAACCCATCTCGCTCATGGATCCACCACTAACATCGACTCAAAATACACCTACCACAACTACAACTAACTGGAAGCTATCTCCATGGACCAAAGATGCAAGGGAAATAGGATTCTAGAAAAGCCTAACGCTAACCCTAATGAAGATAGGAGGGATTAGGGTTAAACCTTGCAAAAACAAAGGGGAATCAGACTTCTCCGATGGAGGAGATCCCCTTGACCTTCAAACTTGCTCCAATAGATGGTGGAATAGGGAGATTGCCTTGGATCGCCGATGGGGGTTGTTCTTGAGGAGACACAAAAGCTTGGAGGTGAATGAGAGGGGTTTCACCGAAGGGGTAAGTCGGGCTGGGTTAAAGGGTCGAAATCTGGAGGCGTCGGACTTGTCCGATACCATTGGACTTGTCCGACACCTGACAGAACAGGGTTCAACTAAGAAGAGAGAGGAGATTTTCAAAATAATTTTTGATGAACAAGGGCAGGTCTTGACATCATATGGTCAGTCAACAATCAACAATTCATAACCATGACCATACTTTTGACAAGATTTGATCTAGAGATCAAAAACCAACTTCAATAGCGCAAATAATAGGTTTTTGACATAAAGCAATGTTTTTCGCAATAATAAAGCAATCACCAATCAGATGTGCACATTCTCTACATCACATTGCTAGAGTAAAAAATATTTAGTTCACTCCTAAGATAGCAAAATCTCTTCTCATCTAGGGGCTTGGTGAATATATCAGCTAGTTGATCTTCAGTTCGCACATGACTCACTTCTATACCCCCCTTGATAGAATGATCTCTCAAAAAGTGATGGCAGATATCTATATGCTTTATGCGCGAATGCTCAACGGGGTTATAAGCAAGATTTATGACACTCTCATTGTCACATAGGAGAGGAGCACGGTTCAACTTGTAACCGTAATCCCTTAGAGTTTGTCTCATCCAAAGTAGTTGTGCACAACAACTACCTGCTGCAACATACTCCGCTTCGACCGTGGAAAGTGCAACAAAATTTTGTTTCTTGGATGACCATGACACTAGGGACCTACCCAAGAATTGGCATGTCCCGAAGGTGCTCTTTCTATCTACCTTATCCCCGGCGTAATCCGCATCGAAATAGCCTAATAGGTTGAACTTTGAACCCTTAGGATACCAGAGCCCTAGGTTGGGTGTGTGAACCAAATATCTCAATATTCTCTTAACGGCCACCATGTGACACTCCATAGGAGCGACTTGAAAATGTGCACACATACACACACTAAGCATGATATCGGGCCTAGATGCACAATGATAAAGCAAGGAGCCTATCATGGAGCAGTATACCTTTTGATCAATGGGCTTGTCCTTTTTGTTGAGGTCAAGGTGGCCATTTGTTGGCATGGGAGTTTTGATGGGCTTTGCCTTGTCCATGTCAAACTTCTTTAATAGATCTTGTGTGTACTTGGCTTGACATATAAAGGTGTCCTCCTTGAGTTGCTTCACTTGGAAGCCTAGAAAGAATGTCAATTCTCCCATCATGGACATCTTGAACCTCTTTGTCATAATCTTGCTAAATTCATCACAAACGGTTTGGTTAGTAGAACCAAATATAATGCCATCGACATATATTTGGCACATAAATATATCATTACCAAAACGCTTTGTGAAGAGAGTTGCATCGGCCTTGCCAATGACAAAACCCTTTTTAACAAGAAAATTCGTAAGGCATTCATACCATGCTCTTGGAGCTTGTTTAAGCCCATAGAGCGCCTTATGGAGTTTATAAACATGGTTAGGATACTTAGGATCTTCAAAGCCTGATGGTTGCTCCACATACACTTCTTCCTTGATTGGTCCATTGAGAAATGGACTTTTCACGTCCATTTGGTATAACTTAAAATCATGGTGAGTAGCAAAAGCAAGTAATATTCTAATAGATTCAAGTCTTGCTACGGGGGCATAGGTTTCATCAAAGTCCAAACCTTCTACTTGTGAATACCCCTTTGCCATGAGCCTCGCCTTGTTTCTTGTCACAACACCATCTTCATTTTGTTTGTTGCGGAACACCCATTTGGTGCCCACAACATTCTTGTTCTTCAGCCTTTCCTCCAATGTCCACACTTCATTTCTTGTGAAGTTGTTCAATTCCTCTTGCATGGCCATCACCCAATCCGAGTCCTCAAGTGCTTGTTCTACCCTAAATGGCTCCATAGAAGAGACAAAAGAGTAATGCTCACAAAAATTACTAACTCGAGATCTAGTGATTGCCCCCTTGTCGATATCTCCAAGAATTTTCTTGACAGGGTGATCACGTTGCATATTTTGATGCACTCTTGGGTGTGGTGGATGTGAACTTCTTTGACCACCATCTTCATGGACCTCTTGATCATGTCTTTGGGAGTCATCACTTGATGCTTGTATATGATCACCAACATCTTGATCTTGACCACCTGTATGATCAATTTCTTCATTTTCACAATGTTGGTCTTGTCTTGAGGGAGAGGGTTGATTTTCAACACTTGTTGGTTCTTGTGGTCTCACATCACCAATGACCATCCTTTTTATTGCATTTCTAGGAGCATCATTATCTACATTATCATTAACAACTTGCTCCTCTTGAGAGTCGTTAGATTCATCAAACATCACATCATGTGAGATTTCAACACAACAGGTGGTTTTGTTGAACACATGATAGGCATGAACATTCGACCCATAACCAAGCAAGAAACCTTCATCAACTTTTGGAGCAAACTTTGAAGTCTTGGGTTTCTCATTTAGCATGAAACATTTGCTCCCAAAAACACAAAAGTAGGAAATATTAGTCTTGTTACCGGTTAGTATCTCATATGGTATTTTCTTCAATAGTCGATGGAGATATAACCGGTTGGAGGCATGGCATGCGGTGTTGACGGCTTCGGCCCAAAAACGGTCGGATATCTTTTATTCATCAAGCATTGTTCTTGCCATCTCAATGAGTGTGTGGTTCTTTCTTTCGGCCATCCCATTTTGTTGGGGGAGTAGGGTGCCGAAAATTCATGCTTGATGCCTTCTTCATCAAGGTATTCCTCAACTTGAGTATCCTTGAACTCGGTCCCGTTGTCACTTCTAATTTTTTTGATCTTGACTTCATATTCATTTTGTGCGCTTTTCATGAAAGTCTTGAGCACGTCTTTCACTTCACCTTTATCATGCAAAACAAATACCCACGTGAAGCGTGAAAAGTCATCACCAATTACAAGACCATATTTGTTACCACCAATACTTATGTAGGAGACAGGTCTGAAAAGGTCCATATGCAACATCTCCAATGGTCTTGTAGTGGTCATCACATTCTTGGAGGGGTGTGAAGCTCCAACTTGTTTTCCCGCTTGACACGCACTACATATTTTATCTTTCTCAAAACAAACATTGATTAGTCTTATGATGTGGCCACCCTTTTGGAGTTTGTGAAGATTCCTCATATCAACATGGGCTAGCCTTCTATGCCACAACCATCCCATGTTAGACTTTGCTAATAAGCATGTGCCATGTCTAGCTTCATTCGTGGAGAAATCCACAACATAAAGCTTTCCTTTAAGCACACCCTTAAAAGCAACCGAGCCATCACTCCTCTTATAGACGGTCACACCACATTCGTTGAACAAACAATCATAGCCTATTTTACAAAATTGCAAAATGGACAAAAGATTAAAGTCAACATGATCAACAAGCATAACCTTAGAAAGAGAATACGAAGGAGTGAGAGGCACTTTACCATAACCTAGTACTTGTCCCGTTCCATTGTCACCAAAAGTGATGTACTCATTCTTGTCATTGCTTGGCTCAAATGATTTGAACATCTTTTTTTATCTCCGGTCATATGATTGGTGCATCCACTATCAATCACCCAACTTGACCCGCCCGAGACATAGTCCCACAAAACAAATTAAGCTTTATTTTTAGGTACCCAAATTTGCTTGGGTCCTTTCACATTAGTCACAAGAACTTTGGACACCCACACACAAGCCTTTGACCTCTTATTGCGTGGCCCAATATATTTAGCAAAGACACAACCATACATGTTTCTCATGAGCACATAAGATGCATCAAAGTCATGAAAGAGTGCATAAGAGTTATTAGGCACATTAGCATGAAAATCATTAACAAAAAAAGTTTGGTTAGTGTTCTTGTTCTTGGCTTGCTTCTTTTTGATAAGATCCTTCCTTGGTGAATTTAAGGAATTACTTCCCATTCTTGTTCTCCCTAGCATTGTGCTTGGCACCCTCAACATAACCAATGCCATCCATGACATGAGGCATTCTAGTGTTAGAGTATACACCTCTTGCATACTTTGCCTTTTCATCATCAATAACATTTTTCTCATGTTGTATTTTGTTTTCAAGATACCTTACTTGCTTGTTCAAATCATCGATCAATTTCACATTAGTAGCACAAGCATCAACATCAATATTATAACACCTATCACATCCTTTGCTAGTGGAAGCATGAGAATTGTTGGTGGAAGATGTGAAGGTTGAAAGAATACTATATTGTTCTTCAAGAGACTTATGAGTCTTTTCCAAAACCTCATACTTCCCTTGAAGTTCATCTTTTGTGCTTTTAACATTCTCACAAGAATTTTCAATATTGATGAGAGACATTGTTAATTCTTCGTTTTTCTTTCTTTCAAGTTCAAGGAGCTTCTCTAGTTCAAGGTTTCTCTCCTTTTCAAGAATGAGCAAGTCTTCTTGCTTTTCAAGAAGCTCCTCTTGCCTATCATTTTCTTCCTTTTGTTTTTCAAGAAATTCCATAAATTCAAGCATTTTAGGAAGTGAAGTATTAACATCATCATCATCATCATCATCATCATAATCATCATTATCATCATCATCATCATCATCATCATCATCATCATCATCATCATCATCATCGCTACTGCTAGCATAAGAGGAATGCTTATGTTTATATTTTGATACCTTGGATTCTCTTGCCATGAAGCACTTGTGAGTGCTGTCATCATCATCATCGCTCAAGCTCCCAAATAGAGAAGTATTGGTGGGAGTGACGCCAATGGAAATTGTAGCAATGCCTCCCTCATCCTGTCGAATTTGAGGGAGGATGAGTCATCGAAGTTCCATTCTTGTCCAATGTGAGCTTCACATCTTCTATACTTCTTGTACTTCTTGTACTTCTTGTGATGCTTGTCTTTCTTTCTTTCATCCTTGTTCTTCTTTTTTGGACATTCCACAATGAAATGTCCTTCATCACCACATTTATAGCAAGTCCTTTTTGACCTTCTTGCTTTGCCCTTGTGATAGCTCTTCTTCTTGTAGCCATCCTTCTTGAGAAATGACTTGAATCTTCTTACTAGCAAGGCCATCTCATCATCACTATCTTCAACACTAGGATCAACCACTTTTTTCTTTTTCTCTTGCTTCTCTCGTGTAGTGTTGAGGTCTACATCATTTTTGTCACCACTTGCTCCCTCAATTTGCTTGATTAAGGCATTTATCTTGTTGACTTAATCATTTTGTTGTTTTTGGGATAGAAGCTTCCCAAGCACTTCATCGGTGGAGAAACTTTTGAAGTTGTCCTTCTCTCTAATGTTTGAGCAAATGTTGCTATCCCAAGGTCTCAATGCTTGTAGCAATCTTTTGTTGATATCCAAGTCGGCCATTTTGGCTCCTAGTGCTCTTCTTTGATTTACAATCCTTATGAGCCTATCATGAACCTCTTTTGGGCCTTCTCCCGGACCCATGATGAATAAGTTGAATTTATTTTGTAGTTCTTCAAGTCTTGCATCCTTGACGGAATCGATGCCCTTATAGATAACCTCTAGTTTTCTCCACAGTTGATTGGCATTCTTTATTCCGGCAACCTTATCATTCTCGGTGGAGCTAAGTGCGGAGACAATTACACTAGCCGCCACGATATTATGATGAATGTTGATTTGATCCTTGTGAGTTGGATTGTCTCTATTTTCCCACAAGAAACCATTCTCGGTTATACTTTCAACATGTGGACTCATGGATTCTAAATACATCATCATCTTGCATTTCCAATAATTATAGAATTGTCTATCAAAATAAGGGAGTCTACCGGACTCTTGTTCAATGTGATATTCTTTGAGATCATCATAATCAAACATGGCATTGTTGTAGGTTCTTGGTAGATCATCTTTGTCACCTTCTCCATCTCGAGAACCACTAGCACCATCTTTGGTTGGAAGAGTGGTGGATGGTTGTTCTTCTGATTTTGACATCTTTAATCTTCAAGCGGTTAAGCTTTGTAGAAGATATCGGCTTTGATACCAATTAAAAGTGCCTAGAGGGGGGTGAATAGGCACAAATCCCTAAAAATGACTTAATAATAAAAGTTAATTGCACAGTGTCGGACTTGTCCGACGATCGTGAGTAAAGTACACCTACTTGTCTGATGCACGAGATAGAAAAGTAGATCGGGCAATTAAAACTTTAAACTAGTGCAAGGCAAGCTAGGAACAAGTGATTACAAGCTAGAGGAAGCTATAGAAATAAGAAAATAAACTAGCATGTAACCTACATAAGTTAATTTAAGAAATACAAAGCAAACCCTAACTAGCAAGAATAGGAGCAAGAACAAGTAAGAGAAGGGCAAGTAATAAAGCACACAAGAGACACGGGATTTTTCACCGAAGTTCAGCTCCACAAAGAAGCCTACGTCTCCATTGAGGGATCCACAAAGGACTGAGTCTCTTTCAACCCTAAACCTCTCGAAGTGATCACAAAGATCAAACTTGGTGTTCCACCAGCAACTCCACAAAGGAAGGGTCAGTACAAACTTCCCGAGGCGTCACCACACGAGTTGGGAACTCAACGGGCACCTCTAACCGTCTAGGGGATGAATCCTCAAGAGTAACAAACACAAGAGTTGTTGGCGGAAGAGTGTTTTTGAGTGGAATGAGTGACCCACCAGCCAAAGGGCGAGATGGGGTTCTATTTATAGCCCATGGAGAAAAAGAGCTGTTTAGGGGAATATTTCTCAGATCTGTATCGGACAAGTCCGATGGTTTAGGGTTGGCGAGGAAACTAGAGTCCGATAGACATGCCCGATGCCTCGGACAAGTCTGATGGTCATCGGACATGTCCGATGACACAAGGTGGCAGGGGTACTGGAGTCCGATGGAGATGTCCAACACGTCGGACTTTCCTTAGGTCATCGGACAATTCCGATGACCGTCGGACATGTTGTAAGCTTCGTGATCATTGACGAGTGGATCCCCAAGATATGGATGTTTTGGTGATAGTTGACAACTATGAAATTATGGGCTAATATCTACACGAGTGTTGTCTATGTAGTAATCATCTCTAAACTTTACTATAAATCATATGGATGATGGTTGCCTTGGCGATTGATGATAATGACCACACGCATGGAGGCTTGATGCGCTTGATGGAGTCCAAGGGTTGATAGAGATGGATCAAGGCTAAGGACAGGCTATGGAGCAAGTGTTTGGAACACTTGGCTAGTTGTAAGGGCTTTGAGTCCATAGGAAAAACCGGACTATCAAGGGGGTCTAGGTCATGTCTTTTTAGGTCATGCTAGTCAGTGATGTGCGTGGATGCTCAGTGAAATCATAGGCACTAGGTGATAGTGGAGAAGCCAAGGAGCTGTTCGGAGAAGCCGGGAAATAAAGTCAAGCGAGGAAGAGGAGTTTCAGCTTCTAGACAAAGTGACCGGACAGAGGGGTCAATGGAGACTGGACTGTACGGTCACTAAGTGGACAGAGAGCAGTTTCCAAGGAATTTGTCTATGCAAGGATCAACAGTGATCAGACGGTCCGGTCAGCAGACCGAACTGTCCAATCTATACGGAGACGCGCCAAAACAAAGAGTACGCAAATTGGGAGCTCTCTAAAATAGAGAGAGAAAGTCTAACCGAATGGTCCGGTCAGCTGACCGGATGATCCGGTCAGTACAAGAGTTCAGTCTGGACAGAGCAGCCAACAGCTTTAGGAGCCGTTCCAGAGAGACCGGACGGTCCCGTGTCGGCTCGGGGAGTCTGGCAAGTTCTCGAGGGAGGCGAGCTTGTGCCTTGGTGGCAGTAGTGACATGCACTGTGTCTTCACTCCAGGAGTGATTGCAGGCTCGTTGGCGAGAACTCCACATTAGTGGCGGGAGGGGCCGGGACTCCAGTGGGAGTGGTCCAACGAGGAGTAGGGGAAGCCGCCATCCTTCCGAGACCTCGGGAAAAAATCATGAGCATTCCTTGACTCTCTCTTTACTATTTCGTAATTGTGTGCTCTAGTAACTAGGTTGAACTGTGGCTTGCATAGGCTAGTGTGTTTGGCTTCCGCGCTTGCTATCATCATGAACACTAGCATGTGTAGGCTCTTGGCCTACTAGATTTGCTTAGGTTACAATGATTGCTTGGCTCTAGTAGTGTAAATTGAAGTATTTGGATTCATGAGCGGCTTACCGATTCACCCCCCCCCCCTCTCGGTACGCCTTCAGTCCTTACAAGTGGTATCAGAGCCAAGTGCTCATCTTTGAGGCTTCTCCGCCTTGAGTAAGGATGTCGGGACAGGTGGAGAGTGTTCCTATTTTCGATGGGGAGGACTACGAGTAATGGAAGGCTCGCATGCAAGCCTACCTGGAGTCCCTTGATCCAGAGATATGGATGGTCACTCACGAGTCTGATGCGGATGTGAACCTTCTTGAGCTTGATTTTATTAAGTGCAACGCTAAGGCGAAGAATGCTCTGTTTGCATGCATATCTAAGGATGTCTTTGCTAGGTTGGATCCTAGTTCCACAGCACATGGTATCTGGACTGAGATTCAGGGTCTCCCATGAGGGTACCAGTGATAACTATGTGCTGAAGAACAAGTATGATAACTTCACTCGATTGCCACATGAGAGAGCTAACACTATTATTCTCGCTTTCATGTTCTAGTGGAGGAGATAAATGCTCTTGGAGATGACTTCAAGTTGAAGCCTGTTGAGGTGATAAGAAGATTCTTGAGGCTATTTAAAGACCCCAAGTATGTGTCCATCATCACTTTCACCTTGCAAGGTGATCTCAAGACCAAGACCATGAAGGATGTACTTGGCAATGTCACAGCCTTCGAGAGCTACCAGTTGGGTTTGGATGATTCTCAACCATCTAACCTTGCTCTTCAAGCCAAGAAGCAAGAGCCTATCAAGAGCAACAAGAGCAAGAAGAAGACATAGATTGAAGAAGAAGATGATGATGATGAAGATGAATTGAGTGAGGACTTGGCTATTCTCATGAAGAAGATGAGGACCTTCAAGAACAAGTTTGCTTCCAAGTCCAGAGGCAAGTGCTACAACTGTGGGTCAAAGAACCACTTTGTTCAAGATTGTCCCAAGCCCAAGAAAGAAGTTTTCAAGTCTCGAGACTTAAGTGATGATGAAGAAGAAGAAGAAGACACCAAAGCCAAGCAAAAGAAGAAGAAGTACTTCAACAAGGACAAGAGCAAAGGCAAGGGCAAAGCTCAATACCACAAGAAGAAGTTCTCACGCAAGGCCCTTGTTGGAGAGTGGACAAGTGACAACTCAAGTGACGAGTCCTCCTCCTCAAGTGATGAAGAAGTGGCCGGCCTAGCCATGATCAAGACCACATCACCATGAGCTCTTCCTCCACCTCCCACGTGCCTCATGGCCACGAGCCAACATGGGGAGAGTGAGGATGAGAGCAGTGATGACAGCGATGATGAGGAGCTCTCCTGCGCCGAGCTTTGGAGTATGCTTGAGCAAGCCTGCGACATCGCCATCAAGAAATCCAAAATATTTGATGTGGTAAGAAAAGAGTGTAAGTTGTCTAAGGACCGTGTTGGTGAGCTTGAGAGTGAGCTCAAGGGCCTTGTCACATCTCATGAGGTCCTAAACAAGATTTATGACAAACTCAAGGGTGATCATGTAGAGCTACGTGAGAAGTACGAGGCCCTTGAACTTACTTTTGAGGCCATCAATGTTGACAACCATGCCACTCCCTCCTCTAGTTCATCCAAGAGTGATGCTTCTACTATGTGTGATGAACTAACCACCTCGGTCAAGGTTTCTTCTCTTGAGCCATTTGTTTTGGAGGAATATCACAAGCTCAAGGAAGAAAGGAAGATGGTGATAGATGGCTTTAAGAGTCTCACACGTGGTAGATCCATCCACAAGGAGATTCTTGGAAGAAACCTTGTGAACAATGTCTTCCACCGAGGACTTGGCTCATATCCCGCCGCCATCGACATCATCGGGACGAGTGATTCCATTCGCGTATGGATCAAACCCCTACTCGTCGACGACTACTATTGTGAGAGGTATTGCAAGGATGGCCACACCATCACGGATTGCCATTGTTTTGCCAAACACTAACTTGTTCCATGAGAACACACATTTCAAGCTTTTTAGAAACAAGGATGGCAAGATGAATGCTAAGACTTTAGGACCACCAAACAAAAAGAGAAAGGTCAAGAGCATATGGGTGACTAAGTGCATTGTTGATCTTGAGAGGTCAACGAAGTACAAGTGGGTGCCCAAGAACAAGACCTAGAAGAAGGTGGTGGTGGTGGACCATGAGCTTACTTGAAGATCAAATGAAGTCCACCACAAGTGACATGGGCCTAGACATCATATTTACTCAAGATGGAGGTAACCGTGTTTGTTCTTGGTAGTTGTAGTGTGTTCTTTCTTTTCTTGCATTGCATGGTAATTAGGACTCCTTTGTGACTAGTGCGTTTTGCATCCATGCATGTGTAAATAACTGAAAGAAAAACATATAAAAATTAGTCAATGTCTAACCCACTCAAGATAGCTATAAGCAAGGGGGAGTGCTTGAGATGGTGGTTTGGCTTCTCTCAAGGCAAGGGTATGGCTTATAGTGAGTAAGCTTGAGAGGGGTTCAAACTTGACATTGTTAGATTTCCATTGTGTCTTGTTTAATATTGCTTGCATTCACATGGCATGTTTACTTTCATTGCATATGTAAAATGCTTGTTGCATGCATCATATAGAAAACACAAAGGAGGCTTGTCACATTTGGAGATTTTTGTGCCTCATGCTCTATATGAGATTACATCTCTGTAAGTGTGACCAAAGAAAAGGATTGTGCTTCATGCCCATTGAGCAAGCTCTTATGAACTCCGAGATTAAACCCACTCATGCGGTTCATGGGCTAAAGCTCATACATACCTATTTGGCTCTTATTCATTTTGGTTCTTATTTGCTCGATTCTTCATTTGGCATTTGCGAAAATTATCAGGCCATAAAGAGCCACTATTTGAAAATGAGTGTTTGAGAGTTCCCTTCATATTTCAAGTGCAGTGTTTATTCGTGTGTTTAGCGAGGGCACTTGGAAAATAGGGAATTTCAATGACTCAACAATTTTTTGGTAGTGACTGTACAGTCCGGTCTGTGCAACTATGCACAGTGCTTCAGGGAGAAGAAAAATGGAGACCAGACGGAACCTTTTTAAGAGCGGAAAATCCGATCTGCACAAGTTCTGGTTCACCAGAATCCTGATTTTTGGAACCCCGAAGTGACCGGATGGTCTGGTCTAGTGAGTGGACGGTCCGGTCACTACGGTTGATCGCGTGATGCAATCCAAATCCGTGGCCGTTCGTCATTCACTTGACCTAAGTCAAATCTATCACGACTTTGTCCCCTTCCTCAAAACGACGCCGCCATCAAGCTGAGTTTGCGCCGAGTTCGTCGCCGACGTCTCCCTCTGCCATCGCCGCCAGCGCCTCGCCCCCGCCGACATCGAGCCGCTGTGCCGCATGCCACCGCTCGTCCCCAGTCACGCGCGTGCCTGCTACCACGAAAGATTCTTCAGCCGCCGCTGCCACTTGCACATCGCTCGCCGCCGAGCAGCTCGCCACCGAGCAGCTCGCCATCGCGCGCCTCGCCAACGACTCCGCCATCGTCCTGCTCTCCCTCGCTGCCGCGCGCATGTTGCTCGTAATTACGCACCCAGTTATATACCGCAAGAGGACGGTGTACAGTTGTAGCTCTTTTTCCCTCAGAGTATTCCAAGGTTATCGAATCCACAGGGAACGAGCGGAACTAATACTATTAAAGGGTTACTAACAAATTGCAATGGTTTGGTTGGTGTTATTGAAGAGGTAACAGGATGATGAAGGATTCTCTCCTTAGGATTGGTTCACTAGCATGCAACCTTATTCTTATCAACTCGAGTGATGACTCTAATATTCTACAAGACATAGTGGTTTCGTTCACCCCGGCTGTCACTACAGAGGCTATTAGCTCCCCAGTGGTTTCTTGCACTATGTAATGGGCAAAAGTGTATTGGCCGATACACTAATGAAAGGGATAGATAGATATGCAATAAAGATCATCACATAGATTAAATTCATCGAGAGAGTATCAACAAGTATGAGAGTTACATGACCAGATCCCCACACCAGAGAAGAGAATATGAGACTACTCACTCATCCTTCCGCTAGACATAGCAGAGGGGTGAGAAGTAGCACTGGAACTCGCCTGAGCCGATCGACGCAAGCATCGCGCCGATCGGCGCGACCTCCCTTCTGGTGGATCTCGTCGGTGTTGACCAACCTTCGCTGCCAATATCATGGAACCCTAGTTCTAATAATTGATTCTCGTGATCGCCGTCTCTCCGGTTCTCCCTTGGCTCTTGATAATTATCTTCCTTTTATATTCGACGGGATTAGGTCAACTTCCACCGACTCTAACTCATACTGGGCTGGGCCTTCATCTTTTCCGGACCGGATCGTGTTTCCGTCATCTTTTCCTCCTGTGCCGATCGGCGCGGCTCCACATCTGGCCCATCTTCGTTACTCTTCAGCTCTTTATCCATAATTGCCCTATTTTACACCTGTTTCCTGCGATTACATCCAAAATAGAACAACTACAAATATATGCAAATATGGGGTTAATTGTTAGTCCAAACCACCAAATTAAGACGCAAAACATCTCTTATTGGTAGATAAAATGGGCATCTAGAAACCACCAACAACGCACACCCTGCCTCTAGAGCCGAGCTCTACCTCCGATTAGGGTGAAGTTGCCCCTTTTCCCCAACTCCACAACCGGTGACCTCAAAACTCCAATCTTTTAGGCGATCGGTCATGCGATTCTCGCGTCTCCGGCTTGGGTGATCTCTAGGGTATTGTGCCTTCTTCCAATTCATCAAATTATACCCTGATTTTTGAGCAATTAGTTTCATTGATGCAATTAGGAGAAATTGCCTAGCTTTTAGTTGTATTAATTAGTTAATTGGCTTAACCTAGATGCAATTAATTCCTATCATATCTGTTAATTGCATGTCTAGGGTTTATCTCCCGTTTAGTCTGCAATTAGATTTGTTGTCCATTATTTGACTGCACACTAGATGACTCGCACCAGACACATATAATCGATGATCACTGTTGTTACTTTGCATATTTGTCTAGTGATCATGTCCTTCATCTCAGTGCTAGGATTTCTATTGCGCATTCTTACCTATCGATGCTATGTTTGTAGATTTACATAGGGTCTATGCTTATCCTTTCTATACCTACGTACGTGCAGTGACAGTGTCAGCAGTCAGTTGAGATGGTAGGTTCTTGACAGGATAAGGGCAAAGACAAGATGCCAGAGAAGGCGAAGAGCAAGAAGAAGACTAGATTGGACCCAGAGTCAGAGAGGGCTAGGAGGTTAGCACAACACCTGGATGCCATGGAGGCTTCACGCAGGATACCTGGATCATTGTTGATCATAGGTACTCAGACAGACGATCAGGGTCGCAGGAGGAGCACCAGGCAGAGGACCACAGGGCCAGAGCTGTACACAGGGAATTGAGGTGGATGAGGCGAAAATTGAAGCCATAAAGAGCTGGCCTGTACCAAAAACTATCACACAGGTGAGGAGTTTTCTTGGTCTTGCAGGTTTCTACCGCCGCTTTGTCAAAGATTTCAGCACCATTGCTGCACCATTGCATGAGTTGACAAAGAAGGGCGTTGACTTCCATTTTGGTAAGGTACATCATGAGTCTTTTGATGCTTTGAAGGACAAACTTACACATGCACCATTGCTGCAATTACCCAATTTTGATAAGACTTTTGAGCTTGAATGTGATGCTAGTGGTATAGGCATTGGTGGTGTTTTGATGCAAGATGGTAAACCTGTTGCATACTTTAGTGAGAAAATTACTGGGCCTGTTTTGAATTATTCCACGTATGATAAGGAACTATATGCACTTGTACGTTCTTTAGAGACGTGGCATCATTATTTGTTGCCCAAAGAATTTGTTATTCATTCTGATCATGAATCACTTAAGTATATCGTTCTCAATGCAATTTGAACCGTAGACATGCTAAATGGGTTGAGTTTATTGAGTCTTTTCCTTATATTATTAAACATAAGAAAGGGAAGGATAATGTGATTGCTGATGCTTTATCTAGGCGATATACTTTGTTGTCTCAACTTAATTGTAGAATTTTTGGACTTGAGGCAATTAAAGAACAATATGTTGCTGATGTTGATTTTAAAGATGTATTGCTGCACTGTAAAGAAGGTCGTGCTTGGCACAAATTTGTGTTGAATGATGGTTTCTTGTTTAGAGCTAACCGCCTATGCATTCCAGTTGGTTCCGTTCGTCTTTTATTGTTGCAGGAGGCGCATGGAGGTGGATTGATGGGTCATTTTGGTGCTAAGAAGACGGAGGATATTTTGGCCACACACTTCTTTTGGCCAAGGATGAGGAAAGATGTTGAGCGTTTTGTTGCTCGCTGCACTACATGTCAAAAAGCTAAGTCTCGATTGAATCCACATGGTTTATACATGCCACTTCCTGTTCCTTCTATTCCTTGGACGGATATTTCTATGGACTTTATTTTAGGACTGCTTAGGACTAAGAGGGGGAGTGATAGCATTTTTGTTGTTGTGGATCGTTTTTCCAAGATGGCACACTTTATACCATGTCATAAAACTGATGATGCTAGTTACATTGCTGATCTTTTTTTCAAAGAAATTGTACGTTTGCATGGTATGCCTTCTACTATTGTTTCAGATCGTGATGCAAAATTCTTGAGTCATTTTTGGTGCACGCTTTGGAATAAGTTGAGTACAAAGTTGTTATTTTCTACAACTTGTCATCCACAAAATGATGGACAAACTGAGGTTGTGAACCGCATTTTTGGTGCACGCTTTGTTGTTTTCAGAACTTTGTAAGAGCTTTGCAAGAAGCTTACTTTTGCTGTGTTGAGAGGCACCACTGCTTAGTAGTTTTGTAGGGATAACCTTCACTTTTTGTTTCCTGTTTTGGTGTTTCTGATGTCAGGAAGCGATGGGAAGGGTGCTTCACCCTCCAAATTGGATGAGTGCGTGAGCCAAAATCAGTTACAGAAGGCTTTGCAGGCGGTTCAGAGTGATTTGGCAGAGACGATCACTAGGGCCGTCACCGACGCCGTCACCAAGCTTCACCAGGGAGAAAGCATTGAGCGGTTGGATAAGAGAGTCTCTAAGCTAACCGATCAGGTTGTCGAATTGGAGACCGCTCACAAGACCAACAACAACAACAACAACAACAACAACAACAACAACAACAACAACAACAACAACACCAACACCAACAACGACACCAACAACGATGTTGAAGACGATCATGATGAAGCAACGGTGTATAAGGCTGATGGCACCGTCGATAGGTCAGCTACAAGGACCGCAAGGTTACGACGCCGTTTGCAACGTAACCCTCAAGGTAGGGGTGGTTTCCACAACCACAACCGTCGCACACAAGGTAACTATGCTCCAGATGATCCGTATGCTAAAATTAAGTTTTCAATTCCTTCGTTTTCGGGTCAGTACGATGGTGATGCTTACCTTGATTGGGAAATGACGATAGAACAAAAATTTAATGCCCATCTTGTTCCTGAACAACATAGAGTTAGACAAGCCACTAGTGAGTTTAAGGACTTTGCTATTGTTTGGTGGAGTGGTCTAGCTGCTGAAACCGATTTGCCTACTACTTGGGAAGAACTTAAGGTAGAAATGCGTGATCGTTTTGTTCCTCCTTCTTTTTATAGAGAAATTCGTAATAAACTGCAGCGTTTAGATCAAGGAGATAAAACTGTTCAGGAGTATTTTAGTGAGCTTCAGAAGGGTTTGATTCGTTGTGCTGTGGTTGAAAAAGTAGAGGATCAGATTTGTCGCTTTTATTCTGGTTTGAGAAAATAAATTCAGAACATCCTTGATTATAAAGAATTTTATACCCTCAACCAGTGTTTCCAATATGCTATGCTTGCAGAGAAAGAATCACAGGGACTTTTCCAGGCTTTTGAGGAGTACAGCAAGTCCAGGAATTTCTACCCACCACGGCAGACGGGGACTTCGGGGCTGCCCAAGCCATCTTTCCGGCCGCCCCCACCAGCTAGTGTTGTTTCTGCAGAGCCAAGATCAGCCCCTGCCCCTTCTATGCGCTCAGTTAAAAATTCTGTGCAGGTACCAGCTAGTAGTGCCTCCTCTGTTGCTTCGACGGGACGCACTACAGGGATTCAGTGCCACCGATGCCATGGTCTTGGCCATGTGCAGAAAGATTGCCCAAGTAGGCGAGCATATGTGGCGACAGATGATGGCGGTTACATGAGCACCTCCGATGTGGAGGATGAGGAGGAGGATGTCGCTGCCACCAGCGGTGACCTCATCCTTGGAGGCGGAGATACCACGGGCTACATGAATATTATTGTGCAGCGTGTGCTTAGCACACAAATCCAGCAGCCCGAGATGATGCAGCGACATAACTTGTTCCAGATTTTCTTCGTCATCAAGAACCGTCGGGCACGTGTCATCATTGATGGAGGAAGCTGCAACAATTTGGTGAGTTCTGATGTGGTTAAGAAGCTTGATTTGACCACACGCCCACATCCACATCCATACTATATTCAGTGGTTAAATGACTCTGGAAAAGCTAAGGTAACACAAACTTGCAGAGTTTCTTTTTCTATTGGTTCCTATGTGGATTCTGTTGATTGTGATGTTGTACCCATGCAAGCTTGTTCACTTTTATTGGGTAGACCTTGGGAATTTGATAATGATGCTGTACACCATGGTAAAAGTAATAAGTACACTTTTATGCATAAAGGAACTAAAATTACTTTGTTACTAATGACCCCTGCTGAAATTGTACAAGCTGATTTAGAACGAGCTGCTAGTTTGAAAAATAAAAGCCCTGAAATTCAGCAACCTGTTAATTCTGCTTCTACATCAAGTAATGTTAATGATTCTTCAAGTTCTAAGGGTGCTGCAATTAAATTACAAGGTCGTTCATGTCTTGCCACAAAATCTGAGCTTGCTGAAATTTCTACTGATGATATTTGCTATGCTTTGATATGCAAACAAGCCTTGTTTTTGCTTGGTGATATTGCTTCTAGTGCTTTGCCTCCTGCTGTCACTAACCTTTTGCAGGAGTATGAGGATGTTTTCCCAGCTGAGATACCCTCGGGATTGCCACCTTTGAGAGGGATTGAGCATCAAATTGATTTGATTCCTGGTGCTACTTTGCCAAACCGTGCTGCTTATAGGACCAACCCTGAGGAGACTAAGGAGATACAACGACAAGTCCAAGACCTTTTGGATCGTGGGTATGTTCGTCAATCTGTTCCTGTACTTTTGGTTCCTAAGAAAGATGGTTCTTGGCGTATGTGTGTAGATTGTAGAGCCATTAATAACATTACTATTAGGTATCGTCATCCTATTCCTAGGCTAGACGACATGCTTGATGAGTTATGTGGTGCTATAATTTTCACTAAAATTGATTTGCGTAGTGGCTACCATCAAATTAGAATGAAACTTGGAGATGAATGGAAAACAGCTTTCAAAACCAAATTCAGGTTGTATGAGTGGTTAGTAATGCCTTTTGGGTTAACTAATGCACCCAGTACTTTCATGCGTTTGATGAATGAGGTTTTAAGACCTTTTATTGGCAAATTTGTGGTTGTTTACTTTGATGATATCTTGATTTATAGCAAATCCATGGATGATCATATGATTCATTTGCGTGCTGTTTTTGATGCTTTGCGAGTTGCACGTTTATTTGGTAACCTTGAGAAGTGCACCTTTTGCACGGATCGAGTCTCTTTTCTTGGCTATGTTGTGACTCCACAGGGAATTGAGGTGGATGAGACGAAAATTGAAGCCATAAAGAGCTGGCCTGTACCAAAAACTATCACACAGGTGAGGAGTTTTCTTGGTCTTGCAGGTTTCTACCGCCGCTTTGTCAAAGATTTCAGCACCATTGCTGCACCATTGTATGAGTTGACAAAGAAGGGCGTTGACTTCCATTTTGGTAAGGTACATCATGAGTCTTTTGATGCTTTGAAGGACAAACTTACACATGCACCATTGCTGCAATTACCCAATTTTGATAAGACTTTTGAGCTTGAATGTGATGCTAGTGGTATAGGCATTGGTGGTGTTTTCATGCAAGATGGTAAACCTGTTGCATACTTTAGTGAGAAAATTACTGGGCCTGTTTTGAATTATTCCACGTATGATAAGGAACTATATGCACTTGTACGTTCTTTAGAGACGTGGCGTCATTATTTGTTGCCCAAAGAATTTGTTATTCATTCTGATCATGAATCACTTAAGTATATCGTTCTCAATGCAATTTGAACCGTAGACATGCTAAATGGGTTGAGTTTATTGAGTCTTTTCCTTATATTATTAAACATAAGAAAGGGAAGGATAATGTGATTGCTGATGCTTTATCTAGGCGATATACTTTGTTGTCTCAACTTAATTGTAGAATTTTTGGACTTGAGGCAATTAAAGAACAATATGTTGCTGATGTTGATTTTAAAGATGTATTGCTGCACTGTAAAGAAGGTCGTGCTTGGCACAAATTTGTGTTGAATGATGGTTTCTTGTTTAGAGCTAACCGCCTATGCATTCCAGTTGGTTCCGTTCGTCTTTTATTGTTGCAGGAGGCGCATGGAGGTGGATTGATGGGTCATTTTGGTGCTAAGAAGACGGAGGATATTTTGGCCACACACTTCTTTTGGCCAAGGATGAGGAAAGATGTTGAGCGTTTTGTTGCTCGCTGCACTACATGTCAAAAAGCTAAGTCTCGATTGAATCCACATGGTTTATACATGCCACTTCCTGTTCCTTCTATTCCTTGGACGGATATTTCTATGGACTTTATTTTAGGACTGCTTAGGACTAAGAGGGGGAGTGATAGCATTTTTGTTGTTGTGGATCGTTTTTCCAAGATGGCACACTTTATACCATGTCATAAAACTGATGATGCTAGTTACATTGCTGATCTTTTTTTCAAAGAAATTGTACGTTTGCATGGTATGCCTTCTACTATTGTTTCAGATCGTGATGCAAAATTCTTGAGTCATTTTTGGTGCACGCTTTGGAATAAGTTGAGTACAAAGTTGTTATTTTCTACAACTTGTCATCCACAAAATGATGGACAAACTGAGGTTGTGAACCGCACTTTGGGTACTATGTTGCGAGCTATTTTGAAGAAAAATTTGAAGCAATGGGAAGAATGCTTAACTCATGTTGAGTTTGCTTATAATCGGGCAACACATTCTACTACCAAGGTAAGTCCATTCAAGGTAGTGTATGGTTTTGATCCCCGTACTCCACTTGATATACTTCCTCTACCTATTAATGAGAGAGTTCATGTTGATGCTAAGGAGCGTGCTGAATTTATTTTGCAAATGCATGAGACCACTAGACTTAGCATTGAAAAGATGAATGAAAAGTATAAAATTGCTGGCAGTAAGGGTAGAAAGAAAGTAAAGCTTGATGTAGGAGATTTAGTGTGGTTACACTTAAGGAAGGATAGATTTCCAGAATTGAGAAAGTCTAAACTAATGCCTAGAGCTGATGGTCCATTCAAAATAATAGAGAAGATTAATGATAATGCATACAAACTTGAGTTGCCTCCCGAGTTCGGGGTTAGTCCTATTTTTAACATTTCAGATTTGAAACCATACTTGGGAGAAGAGGATGAGCTCGAGTCGAGGACGACTCCACTTCAAGAGGGGGAGGATGATGAGGACATCACTCCTATGGATACACACAACACTCCTCCAAATCTGGACTTGCAAGGTCCAATGACTAGAGCTCGTGCACGACGACTAAATTTAGAAGTGAGCTCGTTCCTACGTTCTTCGCTATATGTTACTTTTGAGAATGGTTTGCTACCTAATGATTATTTTATGATTAGAAACCATGGAGAAGACCAGGAGATGATGGGAGAAGGAGCTGGGAACGTGGAGGACCAGCAAGGGCTTGGAAGCCAAAGTGGAGGCCCAATCAAAACCGACTTCGAGTCTGTTTCGGGGCTCAGGACCAGTCTGTACTAAAACAGTCACCCAGAACGCATACGGACTCGGATTTGGACGTTCTACATACGCACGGAAAGATAAGGAGAAGACCTTTCCAATGCCGCCAGCCTCATGTCAAAATTCATCCGGAGTCATCGGGAATCGTCAAAACAAGACAGAGTCCAGAATCTGTGTCGGTGCTGTGTCGCCTATTTTTGGCCTTTGGGCTTTGTATCTAGTTGAGCCCAATTAGGGGCGCGTCCAGAGGGTCTTGCACGACCCTAGGGTCTTTATATACAACCGCCACCACACCATTAGGGTTCGGGTTTTGCTTAGATCAATTCTGTTCATAAACAGTTTCGCCGTTCATCGGTTTGTGAGACCCCAACTTCGAGAGTTTAATCATACATCTGCAATTGTGTTGCATTCTTCGTTGTTGTTGCTTGTGTTCTTGATTCGCAGGCAGGGATTAGCCTTCTCGGCGAGGTCAATCGTCTTTTGGACGGTTGATAACCAGAGGAGACGTCGTGCTGCGATTGCGGGGTTTAGAACGTGCTGTTCTGAAGCCGGATCGATTTGTGTGTCGCCTCCGACCAAATCAACTTACCAAGAACCTTTCGGAAGATCGGGAACCCTTGTTCACATCAGTGTGCATGAGGAGGCTATAGAGACTGGTACAGGCAGTCTGGGAGACAAACATTCTTAAGGTTCTTGCGAAGGACCTTAAGACGCTTCGTCTGGTTTCCTTCGAGCAGTGGGTTCCAGTCCCGAGGGACCCCACTGCACGAGAGAGGTACTGGACGGGCCTCCATAGGAGGATTGGAGAGGGTCTGAGACACTATCTTTCACTGAAAGGCAAAGATAAGCTATTTGTGCCGCAGCAGTACACCACTTACCAGGCTATGAGGAGAGCCACAGGCACAAACATGGAGCAGTATTTCACTTACCTACCTGGTCTGGCAGAGTTGGTCACGGAGCCCTACAGATACAAAGAGGATATTGTGCTAGAGTTCTACGCGACACTGTGGGTTGCTAGAGACCGCTTAGAGATCTAGTTCTTATTCAAAGAGCAGCCATAGCGTGTGAGCAGGGGAGACCTGATAGCCAGTTTTGGACTCCTTGCTTCAGATTTTTAGTTGTACAGGAGTGCCTACCCGACTCTTGCTCCACCCCGCAGACCTCAGGGAGGGAAGCTACCTTCAGGCGATATGGTGTCGATTGCCTTTCCACCACCATACACCCCAGGCTTTGAGAGAGGCCCTGCGAGACTCACCATAGAGGCTAAGGTGATTAGAGAGATAGTCACCAGGACTATCATTCCCAGGTCTGGATACAGGGAGGAGTTTACACTCTTGCACCAGTGGGCTGTAGCAGCTATTCTGAGGAGACAGACGTTTAACTTGGCTGATTTGCTGATTGGTGAGATGGAGGAGGTTATCTCTGAGAGGGTAGGAGGACGTCACTTAGTCTATGGTCTATACATCTGCTATATTTTGAGGAGGATGGGACTAGTGACGGAGGAGTAGTACCAGGCATTCCTTGGGGTGACCACCAGCTACTCACCTTGAGTCCCCAGGGGTTCAAAGTCAGCCTCGAGTTAGCAGACAGAAGAGGAGGAGCAGGAGTCACCACCAGTCACTCATGAGCAGGCAGCTCATCCAGAGACGGTGGTTCTTGAGTCAGCTAGTACAGGAGCACCTCCCCAACCTGCAGGGACACAGTCAAAGGATGCTATCACTATTACAGCACTCGCAGGACACCTGAGTGAGTTCATTCAAAGCACAGCTGAGGATAGACGTCAGATGATGGAGGTCATCAAAGGACAGGCAGAGCTTCAGAGACAACAAATGGCACTGATGACTACTCTTATGACACAGATGGCTGAGATGACTCAGAGGCAGGCCAGTCAGCAGCCAGGACCGTCAGCACTTCCATAGTCTCAGCAACTGCCGACTCAGCCAGGATCCTTCACTGCCATGATGACAGCCCAGTCTAGCGGGTTGTCACACTCAGGGGTGTTATCGACAGAGGGGCAGGACAGACTCACTCACCAGCTCAGTTCTCCCCCGTGTCTGCCTTCTCAGTTTCTGTGTTGTTCTCTTCACCGACACACTCTTCTACTTCGCAGATGGCAGAACCTTTCACCTCCCAACAGCTACCAGTCAGGAGTCTGTTCTTAGAGATAGTGCACACCACATGTGCAGACTCCCAGACAGCCCTAGAGACAGCTACAGCTCCACCTTCGACTGCTATAGTCAGCACGCTTACACCTCAGGTAGCAGAGGATCTTGTCCGCCGAGGTTTCACTCAGGAGGATGTGGATGACCTTGCTCTTCTTCAGACGACTGTTGCCGAGGAGACATCCACAGTCCCACCAGCAGGACAGGACAGAGGGTCTGAGTCGCCTGTAGACCTTGAGTTCTTTGAGCAGTTGGATGTTCAGGCGGCACAGGCTCAGGGAGCACAGCAGGATTCATCACTGGAGCAGCCAGGAGCAGAGCCATCAAAGGACGTTGTTGCACCACTTCCTTCAACCACGAGCGCTTAGATGTTCACTTTTTCCTGCTTTTTGGTGCTTGTTGCCAAAGGGGGAGAAGTAGTCACAGGTCTAGGGGGAGTGGGAGTGTGATCCTGTGCGATCGAGAGTTAGTAGCATGTATCTAGGGGGAGCATACGTGTACATTGGTTTTGGGAGTTAGATACATTCGGATCTTATTTCGATTGGAGTTATTCGATGTTCGTGGATTTTGATGGGTCATGGTTTTTCATTCGCCTGTGTTTGACTCATCTTGATCTCACTTGGTTTATTTTCATACGCAGTGCTTGTTTCTCTTCTTTATCCAGTTTGCCTGTGTATGATGCCATGATGATGAGTGCTCGTTCTTCAATTCCTTGCATGTTCATGCCTATCCTATTGCATCTCATCATTCATGTCTTGCTTTGCATGTCTTTATGCTTTAATTAATATCTTCACATGACATGCATCCATATCATCTAGAGTGTGCTCTTCTTTCTTATTCCTCTTAGCTCTTGATGATGCTTGATTGAGTAGGACCTTGTGCATATCTCTCCTATGCTTTTGTGGTTCCTCTCGATCGTTGTGTAGCCTTTTAGCTCTGTTGTTTTATGATAAGATTATGGTAAGTAGTGGATGTCATCAATCACCAAAAAGGGGAAGATTGTAAGCTTCATGACCATCGACGAGTGGATCCCCAAGGTATGGATGTTTTGGTGATAGATGACAACTATGAAATCGTGGGCTAATATCTATATGAGTGTTGTCTATGTAGGAATCATCTCTAAACTCTACTACAAATCATATGGATGATGGTTGCCTTGACGACTGATGACAATAACCACAAGCATGGAGACTTGATGAGCTTGATGGAGTCTAGGGGTTGATGGAGATGGATCAAGGCTAAGGACAAGCTATGGATCAAGTGTTTGGAACACTTGTCTAGTTGTTAGGAAAAACCGGACTATCAAGAGGGCCTAGGTCATGCTAGTCGGTGATGTGCATGGATGCTCAATGATTGTGGGCTCATGGGCGAGAACTCCACATTGGTGGCGGGAGGGACTGGGACTCCGGCGGGAGTGGTCCAACGAGGAGTAGGGAAAGGCGCCATCCTTCCGAGATCTCGGGACAAAATCATAAGCATTCCTTGACCCTCTCTTTACTGTTTCAAAATTATGTGCTCTAGTAGCTAGGTTGAACTGTAGCTTGCATAGGCTAGTGTGTTTGGCTTCCGCGCTTGCTATCATCATGAACACTAGCATGTGTAGGGTCTTGGCCTACTAGAATTGCTTAGGTTGCAACGATTGCTAGGCTCTAGAAGTGTAAATTGAAGTATTTGGATTCGTGAGCGGCTTACCGATTCACCCCCCCCCCCCCTCTCAGTACGCCTTCGGTCCTTACACATGTCCGATGGCCCAGAGTGGCAGCGCTACTGGAGTCCGATGGACTTGTCCGGCACTTCGGACAAGTCTGATGAAAAAACCCTGGAAAAGAGTATTTGGCTAGGAAAAGGAATTTTAGCACTTAGTTCACCTTCGCTTCACACTTTTGTGTCCCTCTTAATAGTACGGTTTTTCCTATACTCAAGAATTAAAAATAAAAACTCCATGAACTTCATTCTTGATCATATTTTGAATTTCATCTTTGAAGCACCTTTCCATCTTCTTTTCTTCTTTTTGGTTCTATGCACTCTCAATTTTTGAGGTTTTGGGCTCTGGTCCTCTATCTTTTTTTTCCCACGGCCGGTTATTTCTATTTCTAAGCAGAGGGTCATAGGTTTTTTTATAAGTAAAGTCGGGCTTTTTAATCAGTACTCTTATTTGTGGCTTTATTTGTCTTTATATTACCTTGATTCTTTAATCCTTCATATTAAACAATCAAGCCAGGGGGCTAGTTGTGTATCTATACACATGTTCTCCCACTTTTTTGTGAACCTAGCAATACACATGTCGGTCGGTGACCTTTCAGTAGTGCCTCGGTCCTGACATCATATGACCCATGTCGGTCGGTGACTTTTTAGTAGTGCTTCAACCCTGATACCATATGGCCCATGTCGTCCGTTCTAGTTTCACCTATTTTTTGCTTCAACCTCCACCGATACATTGTATTTTATTTGCGATTTGGTCTTATATTTAGTCTTACGCCAACAAACAACTAAGGCATAGAATTTTTTAGCTACGCATCAGACTACCACTACACTAAACCCAGAGCCAAAGCTGTGAGAGGTCATGTGTCGACTGGTTGACTCTGATTGCAATGCAAGAATAATTATGACCGATATTATTGCAGGCAGACTGAGCTCTGAGATCTTTATATATTATCCTAAGTATCCTATGGTGGATCAGCCTGTTTGCTAACGCGTGACGCTGCTATGCGTCAGTCGGTCTACTTAAAAGAGAAAAATGGATAAAGACTTGACTTTTCAATCGACTGATTTGTTTGGCTTATAAAAATAAGTTATCAAGCAAATGATGTTAATTGTAACTAATTATTCTAATTTCCTTTATTGTTAGTAACATCTATGACGGATAGGCAGATATATCACTCGACATAGTGTGATTTCTTCGCCTTCATCAGTCGGCTTACAGCTCTGACCACCTTCATCGGTCGACCGTGCCAGCTCCGACTACCTTCATCGGTCGGCTACACCAGCACCAACTGGCTTCATCGGTCAACTACACCAGCTCCGACTGTCACCATCGGTCTGCTACATCACATCTGACCATCACCATCGGTCGGCCACATATCAGACCATCGGTGCCATTCGGTCATCATGATTATTTCTACTACATCAGCGGTCAGCGACTACAACAACCTTGGTTGCCTTATTCACTTGACCTTCTCGTCTTGAGTTGAGCGCCACTGCCTCTCGGACATGATATTCTGAGTTGAGCGCGGCTGCCACTCGGTCATTGGTTTGAGTCATCTACCAGTCAGTGGTGATTGAAGTCACTCGTTTGAATCATTTATCAGTCGGTAGTGATTGATGTCACTCTACTGAGCTATTTATCACTCGAATTTGATGATTCGAGCGATTTTTACTTAAAGAGAGTCAACACGACTATTCTTATTTTGGACTCTTGCATTATTTGCAGTTTCTAAATGATATAAGAGCCGGGGGCTAAACCTAATTAGATGCACCTATTCGGCGCATCAGCAATATTCTTGAGGACGTTTTGATCTTTGAGACCCTTACAAGCTCGCTGATATAAAGCTGAAGCATTCTACATGGTACAAACCAGTCAGAAAGCTACTGAAGACTATCATCAAGTTTGCAAGACTCTCGGGGGCTAATATGGATGACATGTACCCGGGGTACCTCATATAGAAGGAAAGTGGAGATAGACTCCTACTATAATATGTATAGTAGATTGATTAGGACTCCACCATGTAACCCTGTCCCCTCGGATATATAAGGCGGGGCAGGGGTCCTCCTCAAAGAACAACTTTAATTAGATAGATCCCACAACTAGACATCATCGTCTAGGGCAACCCTCCATGTCTAGATCTATAATCTAGACATATGAATACAAATATCTAAGAACACAGGACGTAGGGTTATTATCCTCCGGGAGGCCCGACCCTGTATAAATCGACGTCTTGTGTTACCATCGTCTCTCGATCTCGCGCATACCCTTATTCTTCATATAAATCATCATAGGTGAACTACCCTATGTCTGATACCGAGAATAAGTCTCGACATGATTGTCGGTTGTCTTTGAGGAGAGTTTCTTCCCCCCTTATATATTCGGGTGGTAGGGATTACATGAAGAGTTCGTATACAACAAGGCTAATTATAGCAATTATGGATCTGTTTGGCATGACTCTACGCCATACTAGAGCACTTCAAAATTCTAGTATAAAGTTGCTCTACTGTAAAGTTGGAGTTGGTTGGTGGAGTGTTTGACAAAGAGGTAACCATCAACTCTAGAAAAGAGGATTTTTAGAATGGATTGTTATTTTTTCCCCTATCTTTGCTGACTGTATTGTTAATTTGTTATTGAGAATAATAAAATAATACATCTATTTTAACCATACAACAACGAAATTATCTCGAAAATCAGCATCGTTGCTGATATTGCACAACCTATATAGCAAAAGATTCGTCGGTGGATCTTGAGTATCTGGCTTGAATCGGGCGGAGGACTCGCGTCGACGCCTGGACTCATAGGGGCGGTGCGGCGCAGCTGGGTGCATCGGACTTGTCTTATCCCGATATTTGGGATAAGACAAGTACTCCACATAATTAAAGTAAATTCCAACTTTCAGTCCATTAAAAATTTAGCAATTTCCATTTCACACTTCGTCTCGTTCAAGATCTCATGGATCACGTGCACATGCTTCTTTCTCTTGTTTTTGCAAAATATGATGCACATTGGTAAGTTAAAAACGAGTTTCATCACTGCTGCAAAAAATAAAAATCATATACAAATTTAAGCACTGCATTACGAAACTGATTCACCACGATAACAAGTACGCGTTTGGTGATTATGGAAATCGAGTAATAATGAGTGTAAACAGATGCGTCCGTACAATGTATGGAAAAGGACGCGCGCCCAGTTCCGATCCCGGACTTTCCTTTTCTCGTCTCTCCCGGCGTCGTCCTGACCTCACACACTTTCCATACCTGCGCCGCCGCTCGCCGCCGAGATAGAGTAGGAGACGACGACCGCGGCGAGGCTCCGCCGCGCATCGTTGTTCTATATACAGGACAACGTCAGCGTGAGCCGGGCACCGTGGCTCGACGTGCACGTGATGCCGCCGGCCTCTCAACCTTTCATCATCAAGCGTGTAGCGTCGTCGTCTCCAGCGATCACCATATCGCCACGCGTATAAATGGGCTGCTCCACCTCCCGCGACGCCGCCGCCCTCCTGCCGTGCGCGCCGCCGCGCCGGGGCCGCGAACGGCGGCGGCGGCGCGGGGACCCGGCCAAGCTGTGCCTGGAGCGCGCGGCCCTGGCGCGCGCCGCGGCCGACCGGCGGTCCGCGCTGGCCGCCGCGCACGCGGCGTACTTCCGCTCGGTCGTCGGCGTCGGCGGCGCGCTCCGGCGCTTCGCCGCCGCCGCGCTGGCCGCGCCGGCGTTCGCGCCCCCGCCGTCCCCTCCTCTCTCCGCTAATCTTGTCGGCGACAACAAGCCTTCGTCTTCGACGACGACGACGCCGCGACGCCGCATGATGATGAGGACCTCGTCCACCGTTCCCGCGGTTGTCTTCGAGAACCCCTACGGCCGGCCGCGGTACGCCGAGGGCGAGGCACGGTACGGGTACGTCTACGGCGACGAAGACGACGGGGAGGAGTCGTCGTCACCGCCGGAGGCGGTCGCGCCGTGGGACTTCTTCGACCCCTTCGCGCATTGCGACGGGTTCGTCGAGGAATACCATTCTCGCCGGAGGCAGCTGGAGGGCGGCCTTGACTCGGACGATAAGACGAGGAGGATGATGGAGGGGACGGAGTCGTCGTCGAAGCCTTGGAGTTCGAGTACTGCCGGTGATCAACATGGCAAGGCCAAAACAAGCCCAAACAATGTAGCCTTCAACGGTGATCCTTGTGGTGCCAATAATGGTGGGAACAAAGGGAAAACCGAGTCAAGCAAGGACGCAATGCCAAGCAATGGCGGCAGCCACAACAACAAGCAAGAAGGACGTGGTGGCATTGATGCCACATCCAGTAGCTCAACACAAAACAAGAAGAAACCCGTAGCCACCGGAACAGAACAGCCGACCAGACCAACAGCAGCGAAAGGAGAAGGCGGCAGCGCTGTGAGCCGCGGTGGCGAGCCCTCGGCAGCGGCCAGCACGACGAGAAGCGTCACGGCGGCGATGGACGAGGTGTACTGGCTGTTCACCGAGGCGGCGAACCGCGGCGCGGCGGTCGCGAGGGAACTCGGGACCGCCAAGCCCATCAGTACTCGCCGGGCCAAGCTCAGAGTGCTTGTTACTACCGTCTCAACATCGTCATGTCTCCCGAAACCACGTGGCAGGAAGAATGCAAGAGCGTCAAGAAGCAGGAGGAGCACTTCTGCTGCCTCATTATTGCTGGGTGCTGGAAGACGAAACGATGTTCATAGTAGACTCTCATCAACCCTTGACAAGCTTTGGGTCTGCGAAAAGAAGCTCTATCGGGAGATCAAGGACAAGGAGAAGCTACGGAAGCAGTACAAAAGGATGCTTCATACACTGAAATCTCTAGATCAAAGAGGAGCGGAGGAGACCGATTCGACCCAGCTGTGGCTCCTGCGATCCAAGATCAGAATCAGCACCAGCACGGCCAACGTCCTCTCGCGGATGATAGAGAGGATCCGAGACGAGGAGCTGTACCCACAGATCGCCGACCTCATCCAAAGGTTCAGGACGCTATGGAAGGCGGTTCTAGAATGCCACGAGAAGCAGCTCTCAGCCGTACTAGACACGGAGATCCACCGGCTCAAGGCGGCAACGATGACCTTGAGGCAGTCGAGTGTTGCCTCAGCGGTTTCAGAGGAACTTGAACGGGAGCTCAACAACTGGCGCGGGTGCTTCGACACGTGGATCGGCGCGCAAAGGTATTTTGTTGAGGCACTGCACAATTGGATGAAGAAATGGGGCCTTCCTGAGGTGGACGGTGCACAGCACGGAGTAGTCCCTCCTCAACAACATGCATTCGTCATCTCAAGCGAATGGCTCCAGGCGATGGAGAGGGTCCCCGTGGCCGAGGTTCTGAGAGCGATGGATCATTTCGCCAAGCTCGTGCACGAGCTGAAGAAGAGGCAGGAAGACGAGGAGCGGCATAAGCGGCAGGCCGATCGCGCTTCTAGAGACTACCACACAAAGCGTGAGGATCTCAAGGCGGCGTTCGGGCTGATTACCGGTCCCGATGTTGTCGCCGTCATGGAGAACCCAGAATACAGGCGTGACGACCGTGTAAGAGACCTAGTGAAGGCGAGGAGGAGAAGGGACGAGGAGAGAGCCAGGCATGAGGAGGTCCTATGTCATGCTCATGTTGCGGCCTCGGCTACTCTGCCGTTCGGTTTGGTTCCTATGCTGCAACAGATCATCAACTTCTTTCAGGGAAACCTGCAGGCTTATACGCAGATTAGAATACGTGGCACGTGAGCGCGCAAATTTGACCAACCAACGGTCGTTGACCCTCATCAGCGTATGTAGGGGTGAGCGGCAAATTTCACCATAGATTTCAGCCTTCTACGAAGTTGGGTTAAACCGAAGCCGTTTTTCTGTTGTTTATATTTTCATTTTTGTTGCATAAACTCTTCAAACGGAACTCCAAGGATTTTTTTTTTTTTGAGGAAACTACGGTGGGGGTTCCTGAATTTTCTCATTGAAAAGGATTAAATCCTTACAATTCTGAGTACACAGATAGTAACTGACAGCATGAGAAAATAGGTAGCGCTACTTGTACTATCTAATTACATCAACTAGCGTTGAACACCAGTCTTCCAATACATTAGAGTATGCTGATCGCTTGGCGCGCACAGCCCATAGATGAATGTGTTCTTTCAATGACTCGAAAGATGACTTTCGGCGGAACTCCAAGGATGACTCGAAATATAGAAATATTCTAATATGCAAGGAGATTTGTTATGTAATCAACAAGCTGCTCTGAATAAAAACATAACTCCCAAGGAGTCAAGCCCAACATCTCTGATTCAATATAAAAAAAAATAGAAAGTTCACAGCCCAAGACGATGTACGCCACGAGTACACAACACTGAGGCACCTTCTGAGTTCTGACATGCAGAGCTAGAATAAGTAGACTAACGTACAACATCACAAACTCAACATGACAATTTTTACATCCTGTTTGCTGCTTCTCTACCAATTCCATGGCTTTAAAGACAGGATGATAATGAGTGCGATAACCAGGAGTATGATAATCCCGATGCAGGTCCATTTTCGCGTGTTTTTCTGCAGCCACCTTGCTTTCCGGAGTTGGTTTGTTCCACTCTGAATATGTTCGTTTGCGCCTGTAACCTGAGCAATAGGCAGATCACAAGTCAGAAAACGCAACCTCACAAAGTATGGTGCTAAAAGAATTTTGCAACAAAGGCACCGATCATATCTTACCTGACTCTCAATGTCGTTCAGCATCTCGCCCTGAGCTTGAACTAAGACAGCTAAATCGAGGAAAATCTGCATCAAGGAAAATTACTAGTGTAAAACTGGAGTCTTTCCTCAAAAAAAAAAAAAAGGACAACAACCTGGAGAGTCTTCAATGGAATCTTAATTTTGAGGCATTTGTCATTTCCTTACCTGCTGCAGATCAAGAAGTTTCTTCTCTATCTCCTTCATTGTATCGTGACGTTCCTGAATCTCCTGCAATGTATCCAACACCTGCAGATAAAGAGAAATTTAGGTAAGACCAGCCATCTTTTAAGCATTGGAGGTTCCATTCTTAGAATTAAATAAACCAAAAGAATTAGTAAGTACCCGGCCACGTCCTTGCTCCTGAATCGCTCTCTGAAAGATTTGCTCCCCATCCCCTGTTTCTACAAACCTATCAATTGTCTGAATTTTTTACCCCGTGTTAGATGCAAGGCATATGAAGATTTGTTAACAGTGATGACTCGAAGCCACAGATATACTAGTCTTCGTACCTCTTCGTCAGCATGCTCACCAGTCACTGTTCGTTTGGATAGTTGTAGGAATGAAGGAAAAGGTTAAAGGTGTAATGCAACTGAACTGCAAATGTTAATCTTTGCCGTGAATTTCAGAAAACAGACCAGTGAAAACACGACGCTCCACAACATCCCTGTATTCCTTCTGGATTTCCTCCCGTAATGTCTAGACATGTCATAGTCAAACGACAATCCCATTAATAAACAGAAGTGCTTTCTTGAAGTAGCATAAACTGCCATTGTCAGCACCTTTTCAAGCTTTATCAGACTATAAATGTTCGACAAACACAAAAATTTAACACACAATCTTATTTACTGTGCCTGCAGCACAATGTGGTGTTGATAAGCATGCTGAAAACAAATGTAGCACATATATCTTGCATCCGAATAGAAACTCGGAGTTAAAAGGAACTACCTGAAACTCCAATATACGTTCTCTCAATCTCTTTGTTAATGCGCTACGACAAGGATATCAAGCAATCAATCATGTGAACAATAGCTGAAAAGGACAAGGAACAAGCAAGGGAATAATCATACGGGGCTTACAAAGTTGTTGTTGTCCGGGATCGGTCCACACCTGATCCCTTGCCAAATCCTACTTTTTCTCTGTTTGCAGCGTTCTGAAAAAAAAAATGCAGCAACATAAGAAAGGGAACAAGTGCAGGTCGAATCTGTAGGCATTTACAACTAATTACACTTAGTTTGGAGAAGTAAATCTCAGAACGGATAAAAACTTACTTCTTTGTTCAACTGCTCCACTTTTGATTTTGCCAGCCGTGCAACCTTTGTAACTTCACTAACATCCTGCTCCATACGTTTCTTTACCTCTGCAAATTAGAAAGGGAAAGAACAAAGATTTAGTAAGTTAGCACTGGAAATGACCGTCAAAAATTCCAATGATGTCCTGCTTGCAGAATAGAACCAATATCCAGCTTGGTACCTTTCATCTCTGCTGCCCTGGTGACAACTTTTGACTCCTCATTTGAGCTCTGGATAAAATGGAAGCCTCTTTTAGGCGAAGGTTAATATTGTTCTTTCACAAAAAAAATGAAGGCTAATATTGTTTCAGTCAACAAGCATACAGGTATCTTGTTGAATCCACAGATCAAATAGACATATTCCCTAGTACAGCTCCTAACAGGAGGTCCTAATACTCGGGGCCGTACCTCAGAATCTGGGGACCTGTGCTTGTCTAAAACTGGTCCCTAATTTTAGCAATATATTCAATACATATTTCATTTTTTTCCTACGATGAATCCAATACAGCGAGCAATCAGCATGATAAAGCACATCACATTTTTTTAAAAAAAGAAAAGATAAGTAAAAAAAATTCAAACTTGAGTAGGGAAACTATTCTAGCACCAATGAGATCAATTTGTGAAAGTAGCTGTTATTGCTCTAGGGAGCAGAATTAGGATGGAGGGGCCTTAACTTTCAGCTTTTTACATAGACCGAGAGGCTTTGCAGTTTACCTCTTACTGTGCACCATGCAGCAAAGCAATTGAAAGAGAGGACATGGAGTAGGGAGATGGTTCACGGCCGGTATGGGATCAGAGAACATGCTGCTGGTTTCTGTTCCTTGTTGCTGCTTAAATAAACTCAACCAGAAGAAGAAAAAATAAATCCTATTTGTTGTTTGCTATTACCTGAAGGTTCTTCAGTAACTTCGTCAATGTGTGGAGCAGGTTTTCTACCTCCATGACCTGAATTTTGTGATAACAAAAGGTTCAATACGTTAGACTGAAACCATAGAAGTTTGACTACTTCAGATAATAAAATCCTAAATGACCACGTTTTTATGCTAAGGAGTTCCAAATCTACCAAACAGAAATGCAGGCACCTTTTCAAAGAAACCTTCAAAACCAGGTTGCGCAGCACTAGAGATTTCATCACCCTGCAGTCCGAGCTCGATGTCAGCATTTCCCGGGGCCTGTTCCCTTTTGCTGAGCTCAAATGAGTCCTGTCGAATTAAAACCATAAATTACACACATCTAGTTGTAGGTTCCACGATCACGCAAGAAGTAGAAACAACTTAGGTACAAAGTCAAACAGAGGACTCGTACAAGCTTGGACCAGAAAGGTTCCGTTGAATTGATTAAAATTTCGATTTCAAAGACTGATACGTCAGTTACATGATCATGCCAATGGAGAAAATATCTCGTCCTGGAAACGGTAGAAGCGCACGCGCACACACACATGATCCGAAAACAATTTTTTTTTTTAGCTTCAGAACAAACATTCGAACAGAGCAATTCTCGACATAGCGAAGTTTCCATAAACTGCTACAGAATAAGAACGCCAGGAACAAGATCACGAACTCCTACCAAAGTTCATCAAGAAAACACTAAATTGGGACAAACGAGTTAACCAAAACCACTCGAATCACAAAACCCCACTAGGAAAACTGAAAAGAACCTCTCAAAACCCCTGTTTCACAACAGAAGCAACCCAAAAAACCCACTTTTAGCAAAAACAGCAAGAAGCCAAGAACACGCAACCAGGACAAGGACCATCCGACACGAAATCAACCTTCCACATCCCCAAAGCTGTTCTACAGAAAGAGGGGGGGAAAAAACTAAGCAAGCAACGAATGAACAGCCGTACCGTGAGAAGGTTCCTCATCGTGCCGGCGCGGGAACAACCAGGATCGGAGCCGAAAACCGCAAAATTTCTCGCGGCGCTTGCTTTCGGGGAGGCGGGGAAGTGGTCTTGGCGGAGGAGCTCGGACGGACGCCACCGATTTTACCGGGAAACTGTTGGGTGGAAAAGGGAAGGTTCTTGCAACAGGGAGAAAGAAAGCTAAGGAGGGATAGGCGCGTGAGGGCCGGGGTTTATTGACTGACGGCTAAGCAAGGGAGGATATTGGCAGACGTGTTGGATCGGCTGTGGATGGGCGCCGCAGCAAACACCATTTGGTTGAGCCAATGGGTGTTCAACACCGTTTGGATGAGCAGGTGATTGTTCTCTGTACCCTGTACATGTTCTAATAACTTTTCATCTAGAAGTTTCTCTTTTTCGGCTATGGGAGTAAGGCCATGTATTTGAGCTTTCTTTGAGAGTTTGCTTTTTAGAAGTTGCTTGGTTGTTTAGCAACATTTGCTTCTAGATACTGTCCCATCTCATTCTAAGTGTGGTTCTAGCACTCCACTAGCAAAAATAGCAGAGACGCGAAATGAACAAAATGCCCCTAGTTGTTGAAAATCGTTTGTGCCTAGGTAGCATCTAGTGAGGTAGATCACGGGTTGTAGAGGTTTCTGGTACGGGATCTAGGAGGAGAAGAAGGGGATGAGTGTTACCGGGATTGTGCGGCGGAGCAGAAGCCGAGGAGGAGGCGAAGACGGTCGTCGACGTGGTGCTGATGGTCAGAGCCGATGTAGAGCTGGCGGTGGCATCAGTTCCGGTCATGTCGACGGCGAGGACGAGCTTGACGTGGCGGCAGAGGAGGACTTCCCATTGCTGACTGCGCCCTTCCTTGTGATCGGGTTAGGGTTCTGTGAGAGAACTATGTGATGGCGTTCAACCTTGTGAAACGAGCCCCAGCGTCCTCCCCTCTTTTATATGTGCAACGTGACGGGGGGCCACCAACCAGAGGAGGCTTGGGGCGCCTCCGATCAGGGCGTGATCCGGGTGTTGGGCCCAACTAAGAGATCTACTAACATTCTCCCCTTAGATCTTATTTCATCATCACTTTATATTTTTCATCTCATCACGGATTTACACATAGAGCATGTTTCATTGTCACAGCTATTCATTGATAGATTTAACAGCTACTATATACATCCCCGTTCAGAAATAGATACTTTTCCTTTAGGCCCTAAGTCCAGAGTCATAAGGCTTCCCTTAACCCCATACCGGCTACGTGCTTCTTGAACATGCCGGGCGGTAGGCCTTTCGTGAGCAGATCCGTGAGCATTCTTTCAGTCCTTATATGATCGAGACTTATAGTACGATCCTGAATTTCATCTTTCACAATATAGTACTTTATGTTAATATGCTTGACAACACCTCTGGACTGATTGTTGTGAGCATACATTACTGCTGGTTTATTATCGTAGTATAATTTCAGTGGTTTCTCAATACTGTCAACCACTCTTAAACCGGGTATAAATTTCTTTAGCCAGTTGACCAGCTCCGTGGCCTCATAACATGCTATAAACTCAGCATACATGGTAGACCCTGCTGTAATAGTCTGTTTGGAGCTTTTTCATGAAATAGCTCCTCCTGTCAGAGTAAACACGTATCCCGATGTTGATTTCATGTTATCTGTAGAAAAGTTTGATTCAGAATACCTCACCATTTGGAGTGACTTTGATCTTCTGTATATTAACATGAGGCCTTTTGTTCCTTACAAGTATCACAAGACTTTCTTTATCAACTTTCAGTGCTCTAGGCTTGGATTAATCTGAAATCTGCCAAGTAACCCGGTGACAAACGCTAAATCAGGACGTGTACATACTTGCGCATATTGTAAGCTTTCCACAGCTGAAGCATATTATTTTATTTTCATTTCATTGAGCTCATACTGATTTTTGGGTTTTTACCAATCCCCAGATCTTTCACCCTTGATTATAGGAGCAGGTGTAACACTACATTTGTGCATGTTGAATTTCTTCAACACCTTCTCTATATACGTCTTTTGAGACAGTTCTAATGCGTATTTTCTTCTATCTCGGTGAATTTCAATACTCAAAACATATGACGCTTCACCAAAATCTTTCATGTCAAATTTGAGGACAAGAATTTCTTTGTTTCTTGCAGTAGACTGATATCACTACTAGCTAGTAGAATATCATCCACATACAAAACTAGGAAAATGAATTTTCCATTCTTGAACTTTGCATAGATACAATTGTCCTCAACATTTTGCTTGAAATCCATATTTCTTTATTGTTCCATCAAACTTCAAGTACCACTGTCTTGAAACTTGCTTTAATCCATAAATGAGTCTCTTTAAACGACATCCTATATGTTCTTTTTATTCCACGATAAAATCTTTCGGTTGTGCCATGTAAACTCTTTCTTCTAAATTCCCATTTAGTGTCGTTTTACATCCATTTGATGTAATTTTAAATCGTAATGCGCCACTAGTACCATTATAATTCTGAAAGAATCTTTACAAGAGACTGAAGAAAACATCTCATTGTAATCAATTCCTTCTCTTTGCATAAAACCTTTCGCCACAAGTCGTGCGTTAAACTTTTCTATATTCCCTCTAGAGTCATATTTAATCTTATACACCCATTTTCAACCTACTGTTTTGACTCCTTTAGAAATTTCTTCTAAGTTCCAAACTTAATTAAGACTCATTGATTTCATTTCATCTCTCATGTCCTCCAAACATTTAGATGAGTGGACACTTCTCATGGCTTCTTCATATGAGGTGGGGTCATCTGCCATATCATATTCTTCTGTGTTATAAACTTCATAGTCAACTGAGATGGCTGATCTTCTAGTTCTTTGAGACCTTCTAGGGGCCTTTTCATTGGGCATAATTTCTGGTTGAGGCTCTTGTGGAGCTTGCATGTTTGGCACATCATTTGTTTGAGGTTGTTGTACCTCCCCCTCATTCGTGGCAACAATCTATGTTGGATCCTGACGAACATGTTCCTCATTTACCACAAGTGGAGTGACAACTGGTGCTGGCATTGCAACATCAGGCATCACAGGCACAACATCAACAGGCAGTGAGAAGAAAGGTTCTTGATTCATAGGGTTGGGTACATATACTAGCTTCTCCTCAAGATCAATCTCTCGAGCTACCATGATCCTCTTAATCATTTTGTCCTCCAAGAACATGACATGTCTTATTTCTACAAACTTTGTATATCTGTTTGAACAGCAGAAACGATAACCTTTTGACTTTTTTGGATAGCCAATAAAATGGCAACTCACTGTCTTGGGATGTAATTTCTAAGACTTGGGTTAAATATCTTAGCCTCTGCAAGACCCCCCCCCCCCCACCCTGCCCACACACACACAGAGGTGTTTTAGCGAAGACACTCTTCCAGTCCATAATTCATATGGCATTTTGGGCACTGATTTACTTGGAACTCTATTGAGAATATGGATAGCGGTTTTTAAATCCTCCATCTATAAACTCATTGGCAGTGTGGAGTAGCTAATCATGTTGCGCACCATATCCATCAAGGTACGATTACACATTTGTTCTACTCCATTCTGTTGTGGCTCGCCCGACGTAAAATACTGAGCGACTATGCCATTTTCTTGTAGGAACCTAGCAAAAGGTCTTAGAACTTGTCCATAAGGCGTATGCCTCCTGTAGTACTCTCCCCCATTGTCGGATCTTACAACTTTAATGTTTAAATCATGTTGATTTTCTACTTCTACTTTAAATATCTTGAATTTATCCAACACCTCTTATCTTTCTTTGATTGGATAAATAAAACCATAGCAGGAGTACTCGTCTGTGTATGTTATAAACGAGTCATAACCATCCACACTCTTGAAGGAAAAGGACCACAAATATCCGTATGAATGATCTCTAATATTTCTCCGCTTCTTTTTATGTCTTTCTTAATGTTCTTTACGTATTTTCCTTTAATGCATTCAATGCATTGTCCTAAGTCTATGAACTCTAATGGAGGAAGAATGTCATTCTTTACAAGTCTCTCAATTCTCCCTCTCGAAATGTCTAAACGATAATGCCATAATTTTGATGAGACGCTTGGAGTTCTCTTTCTTTTCTTGTTTACTTTAGACGACGAGGACACATGGTCATTTGTATCATGTACATTATCATTCACATCATGTATCACATTCACATTATCACCAAGTGATAACAAATAAAGCTTATCTTGTAAAGACGCAAAACCAATGCATTCATTATTGAACAAAAGTTCACATTTGCCATTACCAAAATGACAACCATATCCATCAAAATCTAGGCATGATACACTTATTAAGTTTCTTTGTAGTGAAGGTACATAAAAGACATCATTAATCCTAAGATTGAAGCTGTCTCTAAGCTGTAGGTGAGGATCCCCAACGGCTTCAACTTTGGCTTCAACTCCATTAACCACTCTGATCAAACCTTCATTTCTTCTCGTGGTTCTCGTTGTACTGAAGCCCTATAAACAATTTGCAATATGAATAGTCACTCCTAAATCAATCCACCAAGTGGATCTAGAATAATTTACATACATGGATTCATTTACAAAAGTAATCATGTTCTCATTGTTTCTTTTCATGAACAACTTCATCCAGTCAAGACAATTCTTATTGTAGTGTCCTTTCTTCTTGCAGTGAAGACATGTATCCTTGTCCACTACAAATTGCCCCTGCTAGGGAAGATGCTTATTCTTGCCTTGAGACTTAGAGGTAGAGACCTCTTGATTTTGCTGCTTGCCCTTGCCCTTGTTGTCTTTGACATAGTGGACAGAACCATCGTTTTTGTCTTTAATTCGGTCCTCCTCTCGGACACTATTAGCAATGAGCTACTCAAAGGTCCATTTCTCTAGATTCATATTGTAATTGGAGACAAAGTTGCCAAACTCCTTTAGTAAAGACAGCAACACAAAGTGAATCAGGAGGTCATCCTCAATCTTTCTCTTCATGGGCTTTAACTTTGCAGCCAAGCTGCTCATCTTTAGGATTATTATCTTCTACATTCTAAGCTATGTGCGGTTCTCTGAAATCTGATTAGCTGTCTCCAACTCAATTGGAAAATATCAGTCGTCCATCCCTCTTTCATCCAGACAAGGTCAAGCATCTCCAAGAGCTTCCCAAAACATAGACCCTAATAGAATGTTTTTAGTAGCAGCCCAAATATTATTAGGGATAATTTTTCTTGTCTTCTCCAACAGTTCTCGCTAAAAACAGAGTAACAAAACTTTTTATTGGACCACGTCAGCATCTGAGGCCACAACAACATTAATTTCTCTTGGAAATAGAAGAATTGGGGCCCCCAACTTTCTCCTTGTTTCTAGCTATAAATGAGGTTAATTAAGAGAAAGAATAAATTTGTGAGTTGTTTTAGGGAGCTGTTGAAGATCATTTTTTAAATTAAACCTCATTAATTTGATTTAGGGAGAGTTTATGAGGCTCTTTTGGAGATGCTCTTAGATCCTCTACTTCTGGCGACCAGAACCAGCCAATCCCCGTTCGGCCCATCATCATTGCCGAATACCTTGACCTATTATCGAGCCCCGGCGGCCACATCCACCTCCTCTGTTGTGGTCATCGCTGAGGCCAATGAAGTTTGAGGGCACGAAGGCACTGGAGGCAGAGCTGTCCGTGAGCTCTTGCCTGCCCCAACTCCACACCATACATGGGTCAGCTAGGTGTGTTCGTTTCCTGCCCACTAATTTTTAGACTCATTCCATCGAATATTAGGATACTAATTAGAAGTACTAAATATTGATTAATAACAAAACTCATTCCATAATCCATCTCCCCCCCCCCCCCCCCCCAAAACTAAATGATGAGACGAATCTATTATACCAAGTTAGACCATGATTATATAATTGAAAGTGCATATAGGCCCCTAATTTTATTTTGGTGATTGGCATCAATATAATTAAGAACGGACCAATATTTTATTGAGCATGTGTATAGATAACACTTCAAAGTTTGGTGAAAAAATGCATAAAAGCAAAAAGGAGAAAAGAAGATGACAAAGTGCTTCAAAGATAAAATTCAAAATATGCTCAAGAATGAAGTTCATTGAGTTTTTATTTTATCTTGAGTATAGGAAGACTGTACTATCAAGAGGGACACAAGAGTTTAAAGTAAAAATGATCCAAGTGCCTAAAAACCTTTTTCCATAGCCTTTTCAACGGACTTGTCCGATGTGTCGGACAAGTCCATCGGACTCCAGTAGCATTGCCACTCTGGACCATTGGACATGTCCGACGGTCATTGGATTTGTTCGATGACTTGAGGAAAGTCCGACGTGTTAGACATCTCCATCGAATTCCAGTTCCTCTACCACCTTGTGTCATCGGACATGTCCGATGATCCATCGGACTTGTCCGAGGCAACGGGCATGTCCATCGGACTCCAGTAACCGTGCCACTTTGATTCATCGGACTTGTCCGATGCAGATCTGAGAAATATCCCCCAAACGGCTCTTTTTCTCCATGGGCTATAAATAGGACCCCATCTCACCCCTTGGCCGGTTGGTCACTCATTCGACTCAAAAACACTCCCAAGCTCACTTTGCTCTCCCAAACTCTCCTCCCTTGCTTCCACTCTTGATTTGTGAAGGGATTGAGAGAAGATTGAAGAGCTCCATCGCCTCCAAGCTTCCATCCTCTTGAGAACTTGGTTCATCCTCACCGCTGACAACTCTTGTGTTTGTTACTCTTGGGGATTCATCCCCTAGACGGTTAGAGGTGCCCATTGAGCTTCCAACTCGTGTGGTGACACCTCGGAAAGTTTGTATTGACCCCTCCTTTGTGGAGTTGCTAGTGAAACACCGAGTTTGATCTTTGCGATCACTTGGAGAGGTTTAGGGTTGAAAGAGACCCGGTCCATTGTGGATCCCTCAACGGAGACGTAGGCTTTTTTGTGGAGCTGAACTTCGGTGAAAAATCCCGTGTCTCTTGTGTGCTTTATTACTTGTCCTTCATTTACTTGTTCTTGCTCTTAATCTTACTAGTTAGAGTTTGCTTTGTATTTCTCAAATTAACTTATGTAGGTTGCATGCTAGCTCATTTACTCTTTTCTACAGCTTACTCTAGCTTGTAATCACTTGTTCCTAGCTTGCCTTGAACTAGTTTTAAGTTTTAGCCATTAGATCTACTTTTCTATCTCTTGTCATCGGGCAAGTCATTAGACTTTACTCATAATCGTCGGACAAGTCCGACACTGTGCATTTAACTCTTATTATTAAGTTATTTTCAGGGATAATTGCCTATCACCTCCCCCCCCCCCTAGGCACTTTCAATAATGTGATGTCACAATAAACATTTCTTAATAATGAGTTAATTAAACTTAATAGATTCATCTCACAAATTAGCATCCAACTACGTAATTAGTTTTATATTTAATCAATATATTTAACATTCGAAGGATTTATATGACAACACTAAAATTTAGACCTCAGGAAATAAACACACCTAGCAGACCCACACATGGAGGGCGTGTGCCTACATCACCAGCACCGGGAACGACATTGTCCTACCACATCGAGCTCCGTCAGTCTCACCAAGCTCTAGCAGCAATTGGTTGCTAACGACACCCTGACCGCTCGTCAGCCATGGTAGTGCAACTTAATTCCCGCACGTCTCCTGCTTACTCCTAGGTGGGAAAGCAGAGCACACTCATGGCATCACCATCTGCTTTCTCAAAAATGCAACTCTAAGAGCATCTTCAGCAGGCCTATCAAAGATGCCCTCTACTTTATATTTTAAGAGTCTGGCTCAAAATTCTAGCATACCCCCTACTCTCTCCTTTCAATTTAGTAGTCTTCTCACATCAGCCCACCAGACTCCTAACAAAAGGAGGCCTCTCAACGGTGGACCCTATCATTTTTTCTTTCTTTTTCCAACCGATCGTGGGAGCCATATTTTTCATCTTCTCATTCCTCTATTTCTTATCTCCCATCGTCATCGGTAGGCCACAGGATCAGGATCCTCGGTAGTCGATCTGTCAGCAGTCAACCCAGCAGTTGAAGTATCCACCGTCGAACCTCATGGGCCGCATCCAATGGCTCGCAACATCTCTTTCCCACTGTGATGTCGATGCTTCAATGCCATTGCTCGCATCTTTGTCCAAACGAAGAAAAACAAGGACCAAAGAGAGCAGAGAAGATCCAATTAGTCATTGTTCACAATCAAGCCCCAAATCAAATTGTTGGAGGTGTCTTCCCTATCCTACAGCTAGCTAAGCATCTCCAGTCAACCAATTGTTAATCTTTCATTGCTCTTTTCTTCCTCATTCTTCACCAATAAGAGATTGGCTGCCGATGGCAAGGCTCGACTAGATGGGCATGGTGAGCATCAAAATGGATGCGATAGGAAATGTAGAAGACAATTCTATTATCAGTTTGTTCTAGCACGTGATTTATATCACAAATTTCATGATTTTCGGCTATGGTTTGGGAAGAGGAAAAAGATGAAATTGAGGAAGAAGCAGCATGTCATGGTAATCGGTATTGTTTTATTATGTTGTTTGCGATCCTTAGTGAAGCTCCTTGCAATGCATAGTGAAGCTCTTTGCAATTCATGGCTTTCATTCAATCTTCAAGGACGTCACTGAGACTCTTGGAGGAAGAAGAGGTCCCATTGCGTGCGAATGGATAACTTCAGGAGAGTCTCCCAAGTCGTAGGATTCCTTCGATAGGTTTGGATAGTGGATAAGTCCACTGCTGGGAGCTCCGACTGCCGAGAATCCCAATCCGAGGCCACAATGACCACTGTCGGGGTCGGACGGTGGCGGCCAATGCAAGCTCGAGCGGGGCGGCATACGCGGGCTTGAGCGGTGGTGGCGGACGCAAACTCGGGCGGGGCAGCAGATACGGGCTCGAGCAACGATGACGGACATGGGCTCGAGCGGCAGCGGCGGCAGATCGGGGTTTCGGCGGGGCGGCGTCGCCTGGCGCTGGGCGAAGAGGGCAGACGACCCACTGCTGCAGGAGGCTCTACGTGAGCCCTCGTGAAGATCCACTAGCGGAAAGAGCTTTGTCTGGGCCGGATCTATATGGCTGCTTGTTTTGGGTGGGGCCATTTCCTCAACAATCCACCCTTGCATGTCGCCAACGGGCTGGACATGTTGCTCCAGTTGAACATGGCGTAGAAATCGGACTGGTTGAAGCTGGACCGGCGCGACGTGGGCTCCGGTGTCCTCAAGCTGTTGTTGCATGAAGGCAGTGAGCCGGTGACCACCACATGGATGTGGACAATGCGCAGATGATAAGAGCACACAACGGCACGCTGGACCTCCCTGGCGGCTCCTACTCGGCATCACCAGCGCGACCTCCGCCACCGCGCCATCGCAGCGACCCCTGCACCTCCCCTGCCTGCCTGTCTCGTCTCGGCGAGCCCTGCATTCCCTTGCTGCCGAGCCACTGACAAGCAGGCCCCACCTCTAGAATCATTTCAGCCACTAATGAGCAGGCCCCATGCGTCAAAACCAATGTAGGAGCCAGATTTTGAGTAGTGTTGCTGGAATTGAAAATAAAATTTGAGCTACTAAAAGTAGAACCTAGCTCTTAATTCTCAAGTGCAAAAATAGGGGCTTCATTTGAGAGCTCCCACTGAAGATGCTCTAATAATCATTCGTGTCACCGACATGGCCGCAACATAGCAAACAACACCAACAAGATACCCTGAACATGACAGAGGATGGATCTGGTTATTTTTAGATGTTGAAATGAAAGTATAACTAATACAATGTGCATTGAATGTAGTGGGGTTTTTTAGGAGCTCTTTTACTATACCCTTAGGTAAATACGAACCGTCCATTTTCTCCTATCCAAAGATCTAGATGCGTTCTTACTTCTAAAAATAAGGGTCTATTTGGTATGGATTATACAACAGCTTATGCAATCTTACTGTATCTACAGTATAAGCACTGTAGCCACAGACCCATAATCTGTTTTTGCTGAATCTCCACCAAACGGACCCTAAAGCAGATGCACTCCGGTGGAAGGAGGGGAGTATATCATAGGTAAGGACATGATGGTAATTACCCACGTAGTATTCCCAATCATTAACCTCTCTCCTCGAAGGCGGAACGTCTCTCCTCATCGGCGCGGGTAGCGACAAGACGAGCAGGCACAAAGGGCTCCGGATGCGATGCCCCGCGGCGGTAGAAGGCGACCTCGGAGACGACGGTACAAGGCGACCTCGGAAGGCGAGGCCATGGACGTCGCGCCGGCCGGCCTATGACCTCTGGCGATCTGAAGACGTCGTTGCCGCTTGCCGGTTCCGCGTGACGGCGAGGTGACGCCTGTGATTACGAGTTACGACGTCCAAGTGGTTGACGGAGGCCATACAAGATGCGGCGGTTGTGGGTATAGCTCTGGTCGTTGACTAACACGGCATGGTTGTCGAATTGGTCACCATTGGATCAGGGGGCTACCGCTAGTGTGTATGGCGGGTGCGGCAGAACGGATCGGCGACGAGTCAGACGGATGTTGGAACCCCGTCGTCCTCGGCCCACTCGCGGCGTTAGATGAGGAATTAGTTTTGCACAAAACATCTAAATCAGTCCTGTGATTAGCATTTATACGTAAGATAAATGACAATGATACCCTCATTAATTGAATGGCCAGATGTGATTTCTACTCCCACCGTTCGAACGAGTAAAAGGCACAGTAAAAAGCTCTTTTTTTTTAAGACCCATTACTGAATTCGTATGCAATGAATGCAACTCCGTAGCGCTTCCAAAATAATCTGAATTATTTCAATATCATGTTCAGCTAGGCAACTAAGATGATCCCATTAAATAAAGAAGTTTTATGCACTACGGGAAAGCTGTGATTTGCCGTGTGTCCAATATACATGGCAAATCTTAAAAAACTCACGGTAAAGATTTTGTCGTGTGTTTTAATTTAGCACACAGCAAACATCATCTTTACCGTGTGCCCGAAACAAAACACACGGTAAAGTTTCAGACATACGGTAAAGATTGATTTTCCCGTAGTGATGGTACATATTACATGCATCATTAAACTACTAATGGTAATTTGTTGAATATTTTGGTAATTGATAGTTGTAATAATTAAATTACATCATATGTCGTCTAAATCAATCTCGTTGTCTATTTCTTTAACCTCTTCTTGAGGACCTGTTTATGGTAAGTCGGAAAGAAGTCAGGGAGTTCGGCCCTACTCCAGGAAGGAGCTCGGCCCTTGCCGCCATGGTGTGGCTCAAGTGCCTCAGGCAAGACAACGGCAGCGGTAAGCGTGAGGTGTTAGACAATGGATACATCCAGCACGACGCAAGCGACAACGTCGGCGGCGAGCCTGCGAGACGTGCAGTCACGAGGACGAGCTCGGACGGCAGCTGGGCATTGCAAACAGAGGCAGCAACGAGCTCTGGTGACGGCAATACGAGGTGGCAGCAGGGTCGACAATCCGCGGCCCTCGCGCGTAGGAGGTCAACGGCGTCTCGGTCTGGACACGCGTGTGCCGGACCGGGGCGCTCTCACGCGCAGCGGCTCGCGGGTGCGTCCGTCGCGGCGGGTGGGTACGTACGCTGGAGCGGCTCTCCGGCGCATGTGGCGGCTTGAGGCACCTCCATCGGGACTCGCACGGGCAGGGGCTCGCCGGCGGCTGGGACGAACTCACGAGGCCGGTCATGAGCCTGGCTGTGAGCTGACTGGAGGAGGAAGAAACGACAAGGACACTTTTATCTTTTCACTTATATGATTTGCAATGAGAAATTATCTCAATTAATTACAATGCTATTATTTATTTGTTTTTTTCCAAAATACCTCATTAAAACCATTACTACTTAAGAATACTGGTGGTACTAATGATAGGATGACAACTAATCTCAAATTTAAATTACTACAAATATTTATATTTACTGGTGATAATATGTATTGTAAAACTTCTCAATAAATATGCTATGATCTCTGTTGCAGATTGTGATAAACATTTTACTCTCCAAATGTATTGGTCCACTTTTTATGATCTCATTCTCGTGGATATAATGATGGAAGCGCTACTGAGTTCCAAAGCCATCCTTGTGCTTCACCCACCCCCATGCTAGAGATTTTTAATATTGTTTTAGAGTATAGATACTGAAATTCAATTGACCTCATTTATAGGTAATTTTAAATCTAGATAGTGGCTGATATGTTCCGCGTACTTGAGTAAATCACCATATGTACATGTTTCATTTGCATGAAAATTAGCTATGTGTTGGTTTGAGGTTTTTTTCTGGATATTGACAAGTACGCCCTAAGCTTAGGCTGACTTCAACAATGTGATGCAAATGCATTTTTGTCTCTCCCACAGTATTGTGCATCTTCAAAATCATCTCTAACAAAGGAGGCAAATGGACACGTATTTTGCAATGTGAGGAGAGAGGAGAACTAAAAATGGATTACCTCTCTCCTCCATTGCATTTGACGAGCGCGGGCGAGCAAGGGCAGTTGGCGTGGATGCAACGAGCGGGAGCGGGCAAGCACGAATGTAGTGAGCGTGGGACGACCGGCGGGGCGAGAAGTTGGTGGCGGAGCAAGCAGGACAGCGGGGGCGAACGGCTCTGGTGGGCGCGGCGGGCAAGCTGGGACGCCGGTGCGCGTGCAGACCTCCGTCTCCTCCTTGCCTTCCTTGCTGAGATGTGGCACGGGCCAAAGCAGAGGGGCAGCTGGCGGCGCGAGGGCAAGACTTGCCTCTCCATTGTTGGAGACAACAATATTCGTTTCTCCAAATTTGTACTGTGCACGAGAGACAAAACTATAATTGCCTCTCCAAATTGCAATACGTTCTTGGAGTTAGTCATATGCAACTGATGTCCAGAAACCCATTACTATACTACCTTTTGTTCACACCGAGTTGGTAAATGACAGGCGTCACGGGCGCGGCAACGATGCACTATTTCTCTATTTTTAATTCTTAAAAGGCATACATCACTAGCACATTTCCTTTGAATAAAAGATAAAAGAAATCAACTCACAAATAGTAGTTGGGTATAACGATATGATAACAAGATACCATTCACATAAGATATATAAACGAATCAATTAAGGGTCTGTCTGGATCCATTGAGATTTTAAGAATCTAAATTTTAGAATTCGCGAGGTCTCCAAGCGGAACAGATTTTTTTCGGATTTTAAAACCTAGATGCCCAGATTATTATAAGTCTCATAATCTGGTTATACCTTGGTAGAACGAGATTTTATATGTCAAAAGACTCACTGTCATTCGGATTTTAAGAACCTGATTGGTATCCAAACGCTACCACATATATTTTATTTAGAATCTGAATTCTAAAATTTTAAAATAAAAATCAGATTTTAAGAATCTGAACTGGATCCAAACAGGACTTAAGTGAGAACATATGTATCATGGATGCAAATGTGGGTTAGCGGGACAAGAAAGAGAAATATGAAAAGGAACTATCTGTTAATATGTTGCTTGAATTTTATTTCGATGCAAGAACACACCGTGAGGAAGGTTTCACACACATTGCGGGAAGAAGTCTTTCAGCTGCAAATAGTGTGGAGGATTTTAAGAAGTACTGTACATAAGGAAGAAGGTGATGAGCATTGGGTTTCAAGTTGAGAAAGTAGATTATTATTCTTGTTCTCCTCAATTTATCTTACATATCCTAACTAGTACTCCCTCCGGTTCTGAAAAGCTTCTCGTCCTAGAGAAATCTACGATTTCACAAAGGAGCGCGTTCTACCTAAAACAGCTGCAACTGGACCCTTATACCCCTACGCGCGCGTGCGTTGCCTTGACTAATTCCGAGATAAGCTTTAAGTGCAATTAAATGACGCCGCAAATAACGACCTAGCGCCGCGGCTTGCATGCGAACCAGCGCCATGCATGCGACCCGTTCTTCCCTTTCCTCTTCCCTCTCCTCTCTCCTTCCTTTAAAACTCGTTGTTCCTCGTTCGCCCGACGCCATCCATCGCTGCTGCCGGTAGCTCGCCGACGCCAGCCTTCGCTGCTCCTCGCTCGCCGGCGCCCTTCGTTGCTGTTCTGCCACGCTCCTTCGTAGCACGTCGTTCCCCAGCCATGGAACCTATTGACGCAAGCTCCATGGATGTGATAATCATACCTGACTCGAAGGAGGAGGAGGAACACGCGCCTGAGCTAGATGCCGCGTCGGAGCCTGCTTGCAAGCGCTATGAGAGTGTGCATGCCGTCGACAACTGGAGAGCTTGTAGGGAGGCTTACGAGCTTGCTCACCCGAAACTGCCCTGTTCGTGATGCGGGCTGTTTCACAAACTCTACGAGGCCACGGTCTGCATCTACAGTGTTGACCACTTCGACTGCGAGCTTTTGATTCCTGATGTCAGTGAGCTTTGCATGGACGACGATATCATAATACTACCTGAGCACGTCCTCAAAGTGCTCGATGAGATGGAGAAAAAGAAAGAAGATGCAAAGAAAAATGAAAAGAAAGAAGATGCAAAGGAAGATGGCAAAACAGATGTCTAGAGTATCTGTAAGTACAAATTCCATTCAAGTTGATTGCCTAATACATCAAGAGTTGCCTACTTCTAATCTTCTTCTAATTGTTTGCTGCAGCGAGAATGTCTTTTGCTTCCTGAAATACTGATGCCTCACAAGAAATTTGCAATGGAAGTTGACCTAATCTCTCTAGTCTTGTTTTATTCATGTGAGGAATTTTGTATTTATTCTGTCCATCGATCTTCATAGCTTCTTTCATGACTAGATGCAATGTGAGCCAAATCCTATTAGCTTTCAGTGGACAAGGTTACTACTGCAACAAACATGATGAGATAAATTTACAAAACACAAGCTGACCAAATTGGGGCGCTTCAAAATTGATGGCACCAAACTCCTCTCCACTATCATGTTCTGGCTCCATGTTTAAATCAAATCCTAGTACGAAATAAATTAGAAACAATGTTGTATAAATGAAGTAAAGAATGGGTAAACAATAAGTAAAGAAAGAAGAACTGTTACCATGATCAAAGGGCGCAGGCTCCACGTTTAAATCAAATCCTAGTACAAAATAAATTAGAAACGATGCTGTATAAATGAAGTAAAGATTGGATAAACAATAAGTAAAGAAAGAAGAAGTGTTACCATGATCAAATGGCGCAGGCTCCAGGTTTAGATCAAAGCCAGCAAAGAAGTCACCCATTTTTTTCGCACATTATTGCACAGAAGCCAGCTAAAATGTTTTACTGCTACCATGCTTATTGTACAGGGGTATAAATAGGTGAGAGAAACCAGGAGACGCTGAAAAAATTGACACGTACGAAAAGAAACCAGGAAAGAAACGACGCTATGCCGAAAATACTAGGCCCAGCACGGCACGAACAAAATTTTTGAAGTGGTGCGCATGCGAACGAACGCATCGTGCGAAAAAGCGAAAAAACAACGTGTGTCCCCGCCCAGCGCGCGCCATGCAACGCGTACGTCCGCAAAGCTACAACACCATGCAAAAAGGCGCAAAAAAAATATCGCTACAGCAGGGGATTGAGCCCACACCCTTCCAACTTAGAACTAGGTACCAGTAGCCAGTAAGGAAGAAAAAGATTGTTGAAGGAATTAAACTCCGTACCGTATATATAGGCAAACATATACGGTATGTTAAACCTTATCTTAAACGAGTTCCTTTTCAGAACCGAAGGGAGTATATAATTTTCGGGAGACAACAAATTATTCAGACATACTAAAACTCTTGGCTTCCCGATCCATTCATCAAGTCCCAAATAAAGAAGTGCCAATATTAGATCAACTCCACGGATCATCACCTCGATCCTGCTGCGTTGCACGCAGTTCCATTCGATTCCATGCACGGCCGCGGAAAAAAGAATTACTCGAGTTAATACCACGCCCGCTCCACGTGTCCACGTCCCTTCCGATTCCTCGTACAGAACAGTACATCACCAACCGCCGGCGGGAGTCCTCCTCCTCTGCCCACAACCGCAACAAAAAAAGAAGAAGAAGAAGAAAGAATGTTGTCGCGGCGGGAGTACGCCGTCACGACCTTCCGCTTCGGCGCCGCCACCATGATCGAGGCCACCGTCACGCGCGACGCCGCCGTCGCCGACGCCTGGGTCCGCTGCCTCCGCGACTCCCACCACCACCACGCCCCCCTCCTCGTCGCCCTCGACTGCAAGTGGGCCCACCACCACCACCGCCCGACCAGCAAGCACCCGGGCCGTGTGGCTGTGCTGCTGCTCTGCTCCGGCGGCAGCTGCCTGGTGCTGCAGCTCCTCTACGCCCGCCGCGTGCCCGAGTGCCTCCGCCGCCTGCTCCTCGATCCCGCCGTGCGGCTCGTCGGCGTCGGCGAGGCCGCCGCGCGGCTCGCCGCCGACCACGGGATCGCCTGCGCCGCGGCCGTCGACCTCGAGGGCCCGTGCCGCGAGTACCTGGGCCGGGCCGGCGGCAAAGGCGAAGGCGAGGACCAAGACCAAGACAAGCCGATGATGGGCCTCAAAGGGTGCGCCGAGAAGGTGCTGGGCCTCACCATGGAGCGGCCCGCCAACATCGTCGACAGCGACTGGGAGAAGCGCGAGCTGGACGTGGCCCAGGTCCGGTTCGCCTGCTTCGACGCCTACGTCGCGTACCGGCTCGCCGAGCGGGTCCTGGCCGGGCGCGAGTGACGGTGTCACAGGCTTCGGTTGGCGGCGTCAAATTTGTTTACTCCATGTGCATTATTATATCGGGCGGAGGATATACTACCATGTACGAAAAACTACAAATGATTGTCCTTTTACACTTTTATTAGTTGAACTCGAGCCAGAAGTGTCAAAGGATCTCTAGTCTAAGAAAAATCCAGAATTGTAAAACTACTCTCACGTTTGAATTTCTTTTGCAGCAAATTAAATCCGCTGCTCGAACTGCCAGAATTCTCCCTAGGTGTTACACGATCTCATCTCATGTCAATCTTGCAGTTCATCTATCACGAACCGTGACCAGGCCGGGCCAGGTTAGCCTGGGTCAACATACCTACGCCGTCTACCAGATGCTCAAAAAAAAAAAAAACACGCCATCTACCAACTACCAACCATCACCTATCAAAAAAAAAATTGTAACAACCATCACGGTATCACACCGATGAAAGAAAGTACAGAAAAAAGCCATTATTATTCATTGAATGGCATAAACTCATTGCTAAATTTCCATCTGATGAAAATTTACATGACGGAAGTTTTGACGCGTTAAAGCATGCTTTTTGAATCACCTCCCTGCAGATGGCGAACCGTAGCGAATGGGTATCAAACATATTGTTAGTCATATATAAGGTAGTGCCTTCTATTAGCCTGATTTACTTAATCATGCCCATATCTCCTCGGTCCATGTTTCTATAAACCGAAGGCTAGATACAGCTGATCTCTTCGCCTATATAACTGTACGCTCAATTGATCAATATATTGTGAGTTTATCTCGCTATCATGGTATCAGTAGGTTACGATCTTACCCACCGCTTCCGCTAATTCCAATCTACTACGCCGCCGCCATCCCCTGCCAACTACATGACCCACGAAGCCGCCCGCCTCGCGCTTGAGCAGCGCGTCGCTGCCTTCACGCCGGAGGAACGCCGCGAGGCAGCTCGCCAAGAAGCCGCGCGCCTCGAGGCCGAGCGCCAGGAGGCCGAGCGCGTGGAACGCGAACGACGTGACGCCGACGCCCGGGCCTTGGTACTCGCCGACCAAGCAGCTGCGGCCACTGCCGCTCTTCAGGCCCAGGCCGCGGCGATCCTCAACGTCAAGGCCCTGGTGCCTCTCATCCTCGACCTCCACTCGCCTCGCCGCACTTCCATCGCTAGCGCAACCTCTTCGTGAACACCCTCGAGCGGTATGCCCTTGCCGACCATGTGTTCTCCGATGACGATCTCTCCGACGACGCCACCTGGAAGCGCATGGACTGCACCGTCCTCTCGTGGCTCTACGGCGCCATCAGCCCGGAGCTTCTTGAGACCATGATGAAACGTGAGGACGGGCCTCCCACCGCTCGCATCATATGGCTCGGCATCGAGCAGCAATTCGTCGGGAACAAGGAAACCCGTGCACTTCTCCTAGATGCCCAGTTTTGCACCTTCATGCAAGGCGATCTATCCATTGACGACTATTGTCGCCGCCTCAAAACGATGGCAGAACAGCTCGCCGATCTCGGCGAACCTGTTCGGGATCGCACCTTGGTCCTCAACATTCTTCGCGGGCTCAACAATCGGTTTGCTTTCATGGCGGCACTCATTCAGCGAAAGCGCCCGTTCCCGGCCTACGACGAAGCGCTGACCGATCTTCGCCTTGCCGAGATGACCATGCGGACGGGGCAAGGCTCTCCGGCGCAAGCCCTCGCTGCCTCCACCACCCGCCCCCTCACACCGCCTCCGTATCAGCCCAACGTCGGCACCGGCGACAGGAAACAGACGCAGCGTGGTGGTGGCGGCGGCAGGAGGACCAGCTCGCCTGTGCTTGGGTCGCCCAATCAGACTGCATTGTGGGCTGGTTCCTCTCCATGGCCCGGTCCGGCTCCCCTTGGCTGGCCCGGTCCCACTCCACCTGGCTGGCAGCCTGCCTTCGGCATGTTCCAGGGTTACTGGGCTGGCCAGCCCACCTTCGCGCCGAACAGGCCCCCTGGAGGCCGCCCCTAGGCGTTCTTTGCTGGGCCACAGCTGCCTCCCGGCCCGTCTTCACAGGCGCCCCCTGGCTTTCACCCAGGCTTCCACGCTGGGCCGACGCCTGGGCCCCTTGGTGTGCCTCCGCTGGCGCCCCTACCTCCACCGCCTGGGCCCCCTGGTGCGCTTCGGCCTGCTAGTTGGGTGTCGCACCCCGGTGGCCTCTCTTGGGACCCCCATGCACTAGCGGCGACGTACAACACGATGACTCTGCAGCAACCTCCAATAGTTGAGTGGAACATGGACACTGGTGCCGAAACTCATATGACATCAAACTCGGATAATCTTTGTGTTTCTCACCCTCCTTCTTTTTCCACAACGTCTCATATTATTGTCGGAGATGGCTCCCTTTTACTTGTCATTAGCGCTGGCTCATTCTCCTTTCCTAGCACTACGGGTCACCTCCATTTAAATAATGTTCTTGTTTCACCTCAACTTATCAAGAATCTTATTTCTGTTCATAAATTTACCATAGATAATAATTATTCTCTTGAGTTTGACCCTTTTGGCTTTTCTGTGAAAGACCTCACTACCCGGAGTGTGATCGCCAGGTGCAATAGTTCGGGGCCTCTCTACTCATTCCTTTCATCGGTGTTTCGACCACTTGCGCTTGTTGCTAGCTCCACCTCCACACTTTGGCATAGAAGACTTGGTCATCTCGGTCATGAGGCCATGTCTCATTTAGTTTCATCCTCAGCTATTTCTTACTAAGCATGAGTCAGATCATTTGTGTCACGCTTGTCAACTTGGCCGTCATGTGCGTCTTCCCTTTAGTCATTCTACTTCACGAGCATCACACGTTTTTTATTTAATACATTATGATCTTTGGACCTCACCAGTTGTTAATATTTCCGGTTACAAATATTATTTGGTCATTCTTGATGATTGCTCGCACTTTCTTTGGACGTTTCCTTTATGTCTCAAGTCTGACATGTTCCCTACCATTGCTAATTTTTTTGCTTATGTTTCTACCCAGTTTGGTGCCTCCATTAAATCTGTCCAGTGCGATAATGGTCGTGAATTTGACAACTCCATGTCCCGCACGTTCTTTCTCCAACGAGGCGTCCTTCTTCGCATGTCCTATCGTTATATGTCGCCACAGAATGGGAAAGCCGAACATATCATTAGCACCACCAGTAACATCGTTCGCTCTCTCCTATTTCAGTCCAGCATGCCTCCATCCTACTGGGTTGAAGCACTTCACACAGCCACTCATCTCCTAAACCGCCGTCCTACCAAGACCCTCGCATTTACCACCCCATTTTTTGCCCTATACAACACCCACCCCTCTTATAATCACCTCCGCGTATTTGGGTGTTGTTGCTATCCCAACATTTCTACTATCGCTGATCATAAGTTGACACCTCATTCCGTTGCTTGTGTCTTTCTTGGTTATCCCTCTGATCACAAAGGGTACCGCTGCCTTGACCTCTCCTCTAATCGGCTCATCATCTCTCATCATGTCATTTTTGACGAGTCCTCATTTCCTTTCTCCAAAGTCTCGTCTCCTCCGTCATCCGACTTTGATTTCCTATCGGAGTTTGATGCTATACCGGTTACCCCTGTTGGTTTCTCTACTGTTGCAGGTACTCGCGTTGCTCGGTCATCCGAGTCATCGCCTCCTGTGCGCTCCCCAACATGCCCTCCTTCCCCTGTTGACCCTCTGTCACAGGTCGATGCCAGCGGAGCTCTTGGGTCGATGCTGCAGGGCACCAAGTCGCCCACCGGTGCGCCAGCACCCGTTGGGACTGTTTCGCCAACTGGGCCTCCCTCTGCCTCCCATGGCCCATGAGCGCAGTCTTGCTCCCGCTCCGTTGGGCCTCCTTTGGCATCTGCCAGCCCACGGCCTGGCGCTGGGCCGTCTCCTAGTGCACGCGGTGCGCCCGAGCCTCCTCCTGCGTTGCCTGGATCCCACGCTGGTACACACCGTGCCAGCACCGGCTCGGTCGCTGCACCGGCTCCTCGACTGCCAGCTAATGCCGTCGTCATATCTCCAGAGGACAACGCGCATGTCATGACCATGCGCGGCAAGCGCGGTTTTCGCCAACCCAAGATTCCCTTTGATCTGCATGTTGCAGCTCTATCGCCTGTGCCCAAGACTTATGTGGTGCGCTTGCTGATGCAAATTGGCGGGCTGCATGACTGAAGAATTCTCGGCTCTCCTTGCAAATCACACTTGGGATCTAGTTCCGCGCCCCTCTGATGTGAACATCGTGACTGGAAAATGGGTTTATCGTTACAAGTTTCATCCGGATGGCTCTTTAGATTGGTACAAGGCACGTTGGGTTCTTCGTGGTTTTACTCAATGACCGGGCATTAATTTTGATAAGACCTTCAGTCCTGTGGTTAAGCCTGCTACTATACGCACAGTACTCACAGTCGCTCTCTCCTATGATTGGCCTGTTCATCAGCTTGATGTTAAGAACGCCTTCCTGCATGGTACTCTTGATGAGACTGTTTGTTGTGTTCAACCTGCTGGATTTGTTGATAGTGATTGATCGGATTTTGTTTGCCGCCTCAACAAGTCTCTTTATGGTTTGAAGCAAGCTCCTCGCGTCTGGTATAGTCATTTTGCTACTCATCTTCTCTCCTTGGGATTTGTTAGTGCTCAGTCCGACATATTGCTTTTTATCTATCGTCGCGGCAGTGAGACTGTTTACTTGCTTCTCTATGTTGATGATATTGTTTTGACGGCCTCCTCTTCCTCACTCCTTCGTCGTGTCATCGATGCTCTTCAACAAGAATTCTCTATGAAGGATTTGGGCTCTCTACATCATTTTTTGGGTCTCTCAGTCACCCGTCAGGATGGTATATTTTTACTTTCTCAGCGTTAGTATATTCTCGAGATTCTTGAGCGTGCTGGCATGTCTGATTGCAAACCATGCTCCACGTCAGTTGACACATGCGCCAAGCACTATGGATTTGAGGGGCCACCTGTTGCTGATCCGTCACATTACCGTGGTCTTTCTGGGGATCTACAGTATCTCACATTTACACGGCCGGATATCTCTTATGTTGTGCAACAGGTTTGCTTACATATGCATGACCCACGCGAACCACATCTTGCGCTGATCAAGCGCATTCTTCACTACTTGTATGATACCTTGGATTACAGTTTTCGGCTCTGTCGCACCGATGTTTCTTCTATGATTGCCGCCGATGTTTCTTCTATGATTGCCTACTCTGATGCCATCTACGTCTGGTTATGCTATTTTTCTCGGTGATAGCCTTGTCTCTTGGTCTTCCAAACGACAACCTACGGTATCTCGATCCAGTGCTGAGGCTGAGTATCGTGTTGTTGCTAATACTGGCTGAGGCGACCTGGGTTCGACGGTTGCTCCAAGAGTTGCATATCTCTCTTCAGCGTGTCACTATTATTTACTGTGACAATGTTAGTGCAGTGTATCTCTCGAAAAATCCGGTGCAACATCAACGCACTAAGCACATCGAGATTGATCTTCATTTTGTCCGTGAACGTGTTGCAGCAGGCACGGTTCGAGTGTTGCATGTCCCGACTTCCTTGCAGTATGCTGATATCTTTACCAAAGGATTACCGTCTTCTGTCTTCACCGAGTTCCGCTCCAGTCTGAATGTTTTATCCAGTGGCTAGCCACGTTCAGACTGCGGGGGAGTGTTAGTCATATATACGGTAATGCCTTCTATTAGCCTGATTTACTTAATCATGCCCATATCTCCTCGGTCCTTGTTTCTATAAACCGAAGGCTAGATACGGCTGGTCTCTTGGCCTATATAACTGTATGCTCAATTGATCAATATATTGTGAGTTTATCTCGCTATCACATATCCCATTCAACAAAGATGAGGATCGAGGGGCTTTCATAAATATTCAGATCACGATGGCTGTTCATGATCCACTCATCCACATAAGAGATTTTATGCAAACAATCTCGGATCATATGACTAGCTAGTAGTAATCGTAATCCGAATCAGGGTGTTTTTCTTGTTCTATGAAATGTATTGATCTGACGCTCCCGCTCCGGCAGCTTGCGCATAAATATGTGCCTGGAGTTATTGATGACCTCACCACGGCTTCCGTCACCCCTGTGCCCAACAAGGAACCCAGCCCGCTCGCCGGCTAGGCGTCTACAACAACGGACGTACGCCAGCCACTGAGACGCGCGAGGACACAAATTAAGGGTAGTCTCGTCTTCACCGGTCGGATACTCGGATAGAGACCCGTGTTCGGCGCCCGAGGCAACAGCCGAGCTTGATGAGGATGATTGCAACATCCACCAGCTTACGTGATGGTCATGCACAACATGTCACCAACCATCAACCACAAGAGTCCAAGTGGTTACGTTTACGTGGTCACGGCATTGGAGGCTTTCGGTGCGACCACGGCGTGCCGATTGAGGACCGTGCCTATGAAATGTTTGGTCAAACACAAGATTCTGGTAGATGCCGCGGTGTGTTTCCAGCTGGTACTACGCGCTCATTGTGACCTAGCTAGTTGTCCTGCAAGACTTCCATGGATCTCTGGTTTATGTTGGCCGCTCCGATGATACTGTCGGCGACAACCATCCTTTTCGAGTGATTTAGTGAAACTCCTCCTCTGAGCCATAGCCACATGCGCTGGAAAGTTTTCAATCAAGAATAGAAAACCAAAACAAGGTTCAAGGAAAGCAAATAAATGTTCTGAAATTCGGAATGAAATAGCGGCAGATGTTCAACACCTAAACCGACAAGTCTTGCAAAGTTTCAAATAAACAACGACGAAGGGGTCCAAACTAATTAAATAGTTCAATCAAACGGAGCCATCCCCACAGGCTTCAGCGAACTCTCCCTAGCCGGAGCTCGATCTATTATTTGGATAATTGGGAAAAGTTGATCTCAGAAAAACGGCGCCCTCTGCGGCTTTCCCTGCTTGCGAGGCCTGGTGCGGAATGAGCGCATGTTCTCTTGGAGTAGTTCAAGAGTGTTCACCACTAAGGTTTCCTCAGCAAGATCGAGGGCAGCTGGTTCAGCTTCAGCTTCAGCTTCAGCTCCATGGTCAGGTTCAGCAGGTTGGTGGTGCAGTCCAGTTTCAACTCCATGGTCAGGTTCAGCAGGTTGGGGCTGCAGTCCAGCTTCAACTCCCTGGTCAGGTTCAGCAGCAGGTTGGTGCTGCTCATTAGTCTCTACTGGATGCGCATGCGCCAGGTGGTGTTTTTGGATGCTCTTGTACCGATGCTCAGCTTCTGGGCCTGAGAAGTCATCTGATGACACGTTGGCCTTTTCCTGAAATGTGAAACGTAAAGGGAACTAAGAGCCATGGTATAGGAAATCATACTTTATCATCACGAGGTACGATGGAACAAACTGAGATGCATATCAACAATGTAGGAAACATGATACATAATTAAGGTAATAACAACTGAGATGCTGATGATAATAGTACTAGACATAGACAAGAGTGAAGGGAAGACCTTGCAGGTAAGTGAACAGAAAATATTAGGCGTACACCGCAGCCAGCAACCACAAGTCTTGCAAGGAGGCGCCCCTGCTGAAGGCCTAAAGTAGCAGGATCTCTTGAGGGGCCTTAGGTGTATTCCCTTCTGGCCGTTGATGATGTATGGCTACAAGTAAAAAAAAATTGAAATTAGAATACTGTTGAGTTTTATAATATTAAAATTGCCATCATATTAAGAACTCGTGTACTGCTTTATTATCTAACACATGTGATACGTACCTGTATCCTTGACACATCAGTTTTTAGTTCCTGCATATCCTTCACGAGAACGACAGAGCGATACACGTAGCGACGGACCTTGAGGACACGGTGGTTGGGCATATCGTGTGTGCAGTGAGGACAGAAAACCTCGTAGCAGTGCAGGCAAAACATGCAGTCCTCCGCCCTATTTTCTTCTGCATGACCCCTGCTGCATGGTTCCCAGAACCGGGTCCTCAGCAGCACATGCAGCCACGGCGGCATGTCCTCTTCCTCAACCAGCTGCTTCATATGTTCACCATTAGCTTTCTCCCCAGCCATGATGCCCTCCCCCCTTTATCAAATCACACAAGAATAAGGGCACCATAATTAAGGTCAACAATATAACAAGATGTAGTGTATAAATCTATTTCAAACAAGAGATAAACTAATTGCACGAGTACATGGCTTTTGTGCCTCCATATGATCATGACAAAAACAACCAATAGATCACTCAACATAAAAAAGTTACAAAAGTACTACAAAATAATAATTTTTTATGTCTTACACCTAGTTTTGCACAACCAAAAAATCGACCGCATGCCATTTTCCGACATCACTGCATGCCAATTTTTTACACCAAATGACAAGATAAATTGAATTGCAGTTATTAGGTTTTGCACACAACAAGCACTAAAAAGCTTTCTAATAATGTTTCTTATACAACATATAAAAATAAGAATTTAGAAACCAAATATGATGCATGAAGAAAAGATCAAAATTTTTATTTCATGATGAAATTAGCTTTGCCTTCCTTGTAAGCATGACCGTTCTAATACATGATACTAGTAGAAAGGTAGCTGCAATAGTACGACAACATGCAATGCTTATTAGTTCATACAGAAAAATAATTAAAGCAAAATAACTAATCAGAGAATCAGGCTACGTTACAATATTTATTAATAATCATTAAAAAGTTACATGCAAATATCTATCTATTATAGCTAGAAAATTAATAACTACTATATTTTAGTGAAACAGGAGTGGAGACTGCTGAGATTTTATAACAAATATGGTAAATAGATACAGAGTGACAATTACTGTAGATAAGAAAGTGTTAAAGATAAAAAACAATTAATTAGCACTTAGTTATATCTGTCTAACCAGATCTTGGAACTAAAGTAACGATCAGAGATTTACCTTATTATCTCATAGCAGTAACTACTATTATGAACTAAAACTTGATTCTACAGTAATAAGTAAAAACTTATTGAATGCCACTAAGAGGAGAAAAATGATTTAAATACAATAATAAAGAATCTCACTAGACAAAAACGATTCCTTATACATGGAACAACAGCACAACAACATAAAATCAAATTACTGGTGCAATTACTGAATATACATACGCATTTCCATACCCCAACATACTAATCTTAGGAAGCATGTCCAAATGGATGTACATGTAACAAAAAATATCTACTCATAGCGAGAAATAACGAATGCCTACGTAATTATCTATGGGTTTGTAAAATGTTGCTATATAGAAACATACCATACACGCATCAGTATTGCAAAGCGGATAAGAAAAAGAGTAACAACTAAAAACGCTTGGCGACACACGCCTGCTATAGTAACGGCCCGAGTATGTACTACTTCAAGCACTAACTACATATAAGACACAAAATCTGTTGGAAGTAGAGATATGTACCTAGCGTCGTCTCAATGAGACGTGTCGAATAGGGAAGAGCCTCAGTGAGATGTGTTGAAGAAGGAAGTGCCTTAGGAGTGAAAGAGCAAAGGAATAGAACATGGTTGTTGACTTTTATAAATGAGAAAATTGCAATAGAACACCTTCATCTTAAGGGATTTTTCATATCTACCTAAAAAATTTAATGATAGCCAAACGGGCTGCAGGTTTATTTTTATTTTTCAAATAATTTACTAATACTATTATGAATGAAAAAGTAAAATAAAATAGATTCCAACACCATGGCTTTGAGATCTCATTTCATTATTACTCAATGACAACTAGACCCCACAAGACTTAAACATGTTGAGGCAATCTATGAGTATGCATGCACCTTGCTGCAGCCCTTTACTCATTCATCATACTTATTTATGAATTTTGGCAGGAACTCAAAATGAATGTTCAATCAACTCCTTTCTCTACACATTTATTGTACTTAGTTATGAATCTTGGCTGGAATTCAAACTGAACTTTGACTGACTCCTTTTCTCTACTTATTTATTGTACTTGGTTGTGAAATTTGGATGGAATTCATTGTACTTACTTACTCCATCCTACCTATTTTACTTGTATTCTAGCTATAAACCATATGCATTGTATATTCTATGTATACAAGTGTCTGTCCAGGTACATAGCAGATGATATGAACTTGAGCATGCATCCAAAAAAACATGGTTAGAATGACTAGGAAATTGGGACAGAGAAGGGGGGACGGGGGAGGGGGGGGAGAGAGAGAGTGTGTATTATTTTTTATTGGAATTCAGGATGAACTATGATCAACTCCTTTTAGCAACTCATTCATTTTACTTAGTTATGATTTTTGGCTGGATATTCACACTAAAATTTGAACACATCACAATAATAATAATCTGAACCCTCTCATTGCCCACTACAAACACTCTTTATTGATTACCACGTTAGAGAAAATCAGCCTTGTCGGGTCTCGGGGTAGAGAGATCAACTAGGATATGCCAAACAAATGCATGCAACCTTTTGCTTTGCTGTTTTGGTTTGACTCTTGGTCAACCACGAGAAAATGGGGAGGAAGTCGTGTGACTATGTAAAATTATGGTTCTTGAGCATATCTATTTTATAAATGTAAACAATAATGTAATTGATGAAGAGGCTAGATTTGGGGCCATATACTAATAGTTTTGCTTCAAAGAAGGAACTAACAGTAACCATGGATAATTTGCCCCAAGAGATTTTTTTCTAGTTTTCTTAAGATAATAAGTTCAAAATGCTAGTGGTCACTGCAGTAGGTCAGTATTTAGAACATTAAGGAAAAAGGGTTTTGAGATTGTTCCTCACCTACGAGATTAAGGAGTTATTAGGAGTTACAGTGACAATACATTGATAGAAAAAAAAGGCATTTATAAGTAGCATTCACAAATATATGCACCTAGGTTTTTACAAGTCATTGCCAGTGAATTTATAATTCCAATGAAGCCTTTGGGAATGTAGCAAGGCAACATTTAAGTACGAGGTTGCTTTATTTACTTGGAAGAGTCCTCTTTTATAATGGAATATGCTAATAAGGAAATCAGGAAAAATGGTATTACAAACAGAAAAGACCTTGATCTCTTTTTTTTCAAGACAAAATTGAAATATTTTATTCATCACTAGAGGTATAATTACATGCATGTCTACACAGAGCAAGAGGGGTAAGGAATCCAAATATATCACGAGAAGAAGCAATTTATGCGCTTCAACGTTCATAACAAACAGCAAAGGACTGGACCATTTTGAAACTCACATGACTAGGCCTGGCATTAGTCAGCCCACACAGCTAGGCCAGGCCGAACATGACAGCCTAGTACCAATATGAGGATTGATGGGCCAACCGCCAACGTCACATACTAAGATTTGACCGTTTAGTTAATTATCATCGAAGAATTAGAGTGTCACTGTCTCGTTGAAAAATTGCTAAACAATTCAACAACATGGTTGGAATAGATTTAGCAAAATGGTGCTGCCCAAAAATTTACTACATGACAGTTTTAGATTATTTTTTTTATTTTAAATACACTGTGGAATGACTTGTTCAAGCAAAGTGCGATTGAAGTCAGAATTTATAAATTCTTATTACCATGCTTAGTTAAGTTCTTAAACTTAAGTTAGAATTGTAAAAAATCCATTTGGATAGTTTTGCAGCGAAGACTTTTGTAGCCAGGTTTGTGAAACCCATGATTAAAATTATCAAATTCTATCATTGGGTCTGGATGTTGCAAATGCTCCCGTCAATCTCGCAATTTTGATTGTCACAAAAGGATGTCTCACTAAACACGATGCTAAATCCTAAATCCAACGAACCCAGATGGAATCTTGTCAAATGTCAGAAGTACAAAAATCTTCATCGCAAATGTGTGCATATGAATTTGAATAAGCATAAATCAAATTAGCTTCAGATCGACCATGGAGGAGTATTTTCTCAAAATTTGAGCAGGTGTGTCGTATGATTTTGAATCCATGTACTTTCTCTGTTCTGAAATTATTATTATTAGATCAACAAATTTAGTTTATTTTTGAATTACTATTGTTATGCTAGTGACAATAATTTTAAAAAAAGTCTATTTTACTCTCCCGAATAATCTACTTTGTCCAATTTACTTTCTGAGGCTCAATTTACTCCCTCAAACAATTCAAGTTGGTGCAATTTACTCTTTATTATAATTTGTTCTTTTAGTTTCTCTTTGTACACTTTGAATTTGATGCTCAAATTTTGCATTATGAAAGATTATAACAATCACTACATAAAAAATATAATTTTCTAATTTTTTCATAAATATTATATATATAATTTTAGAGCTCTATAGTTACGATACTATTAGATATTATTAAACTATATAACATATGCGTAAAATATACTTTATATTTTTTCAATATAAAGTTCTATAAAAACTATTATTGTGCAAAATTTCAGTATTAGATTCACATTGTACAAATAGAAATAAAAAAGATAAAGTACATCAGAGTAAATTGCACCGATTTAAATTGTTTGAGAAAATAAATTAAGCCAAGATTTTTTCGGGATGTAAATTAGATAAAGTGAATTGTTAGGGGGAGTAAAATGAACTTTTTCCTTTTAAAAATAAAGGAAGTACTTCACACACAAATTTTTCTTTGAACCCATTTGTATTTGATCTATACTTGATCGTATTCAAAGGAAAAAGGGGAGTCCAGAACCACAAGGGCTCCAACTCTAAGCGAAAGCAACTCAACTTGCTACTTTTCCGAACTAGTGGGGCGTGGAACGCTAAAAAAAACTTTGGGTGTGTTCGTTTTTTTTAAATTTTAATGCTATCATATCAATTATTCGAACACTAAATATAATAATTAAATATAACTAAATATAAAATTAATTATATAGTTGAATACTAATTTTTGAGATAAATTTATTAAAATTAATTAAGTTATTATTAGAAGATGTTTACTGTAGTATCATATTATCTAATCATGATCTAATTAGTTTTAACAGATTTATCTTATTATTTAGTAGATGAGTTATGAACTGAGTTTTGAGAGTAACTTATATTTAGTATTTTTAATTTATATTTTAATATTGAATGAGATGATTCAAAAATTAGAGAGCATGAAACGAACATAACTTTGATCAAAATGGCGTTGTAAAAAAAATAAATAAAAAAGCAGTGAGAAAAGGATTTTCGAGCTCGTGCGCGTCGAACCCAAGGGGCCCCACAGCGACGGGAACCCTCTTCCCCCCCGCCGCTGAGCTTGTCAAGCTTCCGCCGCCTTCCGCCTCTACGGGACCGGTCCATCCGTTCACCTCACTGTTCCGAAGACCCCTCCGCCGGGATCATGGCGTCGGGCGCGGACGACGCGCCCGGGCCCATTGGTAAGCCCTATCTGGTTCTCCTCTCTGTGTCTTTGAGGGCGAGCTGTTGCGTCCCCGTTTCGATTCGGCCAGTTAGCTGGGCGGGGATGAGATGGATTTGGTCGCTTGCTGCTTTGTTGCGGTAGCAGTAGCAGGAGCCGGGAATTACCATAACCTACTCCGTACTACGTCATCCGTGCCTTGATTTGCTTACCTGTGCTAGTACGCTGTCGGTTAGCTGTGCTAGTAACTTCTAATACGATGTACTACTGCTAATATGCCCTTGTTAATTTGGGGTCTTGGCGTATCTTTCCTGATTTGATTTTTCACGTTTCTCAACAGCACTGAGATTAGTAATAAGCGACTAAAGTTGGTGCATTTGGTTAGGAAACGTAGCCTCATAGAACCAGAGCATTATTCAAAGGATATCTCCTAAAGTGGAATCCATTTAAATATGCTTTTCCTTTCTTTTTGTTATGCTCTGGTTTCCAAACAAGGAGTTTCTTTTTGCTAGTGTTGATTTTAGTATCGGAAGCTATGAAAAAGAGAAGCTTTCCACCAGGAGATAAAAAAAATCTTCAATCTGCCACAGCTGCCTTTGCCCTTCGTTGAGATGTAGAAGGGAATTCTAAAATTTCAACTAAGGTAGATTGGTTTGAAAATGTATATAACCAAGCTTTGGGTAGAATGTAGATTGAATGAAGAGTCCATATGATTAATGCAGTTTACAAAATGAACACTGCAAAATTGATTGTGCACACTGGCTCAAATGACAAACCAAAGATCCAAAGTGAATGGATTTTTACTGAAATTTGAGCATGATATTAACGGATAGTAAATCTGGTCCAAGCTGTCAAATGTTGACTGTGGAAACTTTCTCGTGATACGGGACCGATCAGGCCTGGCGATACGATTTGTTATCCTGCCACAACACGTTAAAAGGGGAGGCATTCTTCACACTTTTATACCTATTTCCTCTTCAAGCAAAGGGGAAGAGAAGAACTCCTCTTCGCGGTCGGCCACCCCCGATCCACCAGAGCAACCTCCCTGAGGGCAACCATCCTTCTCTCCCTCAGCAGGCATTCCTTCGCCGCCTTCATTCCACAAGGATGGATCTAAGCCGGGGGCCGTTCAGATCTGATGGTATCCCTAACTTGCTTATCTTGCTTGAATTTTCTGCAGATCTGCTGATAAGCCCTAATTCGTTTGCTTGCTTGAATTTTCTGTGTGGGTTGTATTCTTTGCTGTGACCTTTTAGCAATCAAAACACTAGTCTTCTGTTCAAATCATCCAGTCAGCTAGTAGTGGATTTGTCTGCTGTTGCTATGGAGCACTAATCTAACATCCATCCATAGCTTCAATAGGTTATTATTCAGTTCAGCCAAGCGTTAATTTCATAGGATTCCTGTGATCTGTGCTGTGGCACCATGGTGAGGGTGCATCCAACTATGGATAGACCTGGTTGCTACTCATTTATTGGGTGTTTTGTTCTTACGTATTACTCTCCAAGGTCTAAATATTTTAGTTTGATTTTATACATGTTTCTCTATACTGCTACCACTAAGCAATTAGTAGTATGATTTAGCTGAAAATAATATTTCTTTTGAAACCCAAAGTAACACATTTGGACTCGAGAAGTGTATTGTTGAAATGGTAAATCATTCAATCAAGGTACTTAAAACACTGCCTTTCTTCATTTGGAATAGTCCAGCATTGCTTATTTGGATGCTCAACTATTGCAACTGTATTATCTATTTTGGCAAAATAACCTGTACTATCTAATTATTTTTGCCTTTTGCTGATGCTTTGTTATGGTCAAGTTAGTAGCCTTATCCCAACAGTATGGGTTTCCATGGAGTATGACTGTTGCTATGAACACACCCCTCTTGTCCAGTGAATAGAGGGGGAGGGGTCCTTGAAACTTCACTTATTTTGTTAGGTTCAAAAGTATCAAAAATAATATTACACAACTAAATACTTGATGAATGTCATCTTAGAGAATGTAGTTAGGATCGTGGGATGCCTCACTGACATGGAAACAAGACCCATGTATGTTGCAGTTTTCAGAACTTCAAACGTTGTGGCGGCATTATAACACAATCTGTCATTTTAGATAGTATCTAATTTTTCATCATGTTTGTGTGTTTAGCCACATGCCTGCATACTTGCACAGACTTGTGCTTATTTAGTGCCTGAGTTACTTTGGAAAGCATCCTTCCAATGCATTATATGCATTTCCTCAGATGACTGTTATATGTCATTGAACCATCTTTTCTGTGCTTTGTGTTGTGCAGTGTTAACAGATGCTTCTAATGCCACCGATGCACCTGAAGAAATTAGACCTGCTGACAACAACGACAATGTTTCAGAGACTGCCCTGGAACTATCGAGTTCTTTTCCAGAACCAGAATCAAATGATGCTACTGTTGACACAGAAAAGGAAGAATCTGGCATTTCAAAATGCAAATCAGTTGAAGAAATACCAAGGACAGTGACTGTAAAGAGGTGCAAGAATGTTGATCTAAAGAAAGTCTCCTCAAGTAACAACATTCATTCAAACATTACTGGTACTCAGACTCTCAAAAGGCAGCCAAGAAAGGGGGGCCATCCTGTTCAACTAATTGAAAATGGAATATCTCAAGATAGAAAGCCTCTTGACACATGGATATGCAAAAATTCAGCTTGCAAAGCTGTCTTGACCTCAGATAAAACATTTTGTAAGAGGTGTTCTTGTTTTATATGTCACCATTTTGATGACAACAAAGATCCTAGCCTTTGGCTGGTCTGCTCATCAGATTCTGGGGATAAGGATTGTTGTGAGTCATCCTGCCACATTGAGTGTGCACTCCAGCATCGAAAGGCAGGATGCATAGATCTTGGACAATCCATACAACTTGATGGTAACTACTGCTGTGCTGCATGTGGAAAGGTTATTGGAATTCTTGGGTGAGTGATTTTACATCTATTGTACTTCTTTAGTCCTGTGTAAAAAAACTCAAGTGGACTTGCTTATAAAGTAAATATGGTATAGGAAGCATTGGTAGCTACTGTCACTCCCAAGATTTCTTTTAGCAAATGATCCTGGCCTTTGCTTGTTTACATCAATGACTTAATTGCTTGTTCACTATTATTTGGGGCATTCATCAGAATGACTGTTGTAGATTTAGAGCCTTTATGTACAATGACTTCTGTTATATTGCAATATTATGTCTCTTTCTTATCTTCTTGCAAACTTTATTTGTTGATTTTTAGACTTAATGCCATCTTTCAAATATTTTGGACAGGTGCTGGAAGAGACAGCTAGCGGTTGCCAAAGATGCTCGTCGGGTTGATATTCTCTGTTCCCGTATTTATCTGAGTCATAGACTTTTGGATGGTACAACTCGTTTTAAGGAGCTGCATCAGATTGTAGAGGATGCAAAAGCAAAGCTGGAAACTGAGGTTGGCCCCCTTGATGGTATGTCGTGCAAGCTGGCCCGTGGTATTGTAGGCCGGTTGCCAGTTGCTGCCGATGTGCAGACACTTTGCTGTATTGCAATCGAAAAGGCAGATGAGTGGCTGAGGTCAAATGTTCAATCTGAAACAAAACAAATTGGTAAATTATATCAATCTTTGCAAGTTTACCTCTTTCCAGTGTGGACTATGGAATCGACAATTTGACTAACCTATTGTACTTCTTTTGTGATGCAGATACCCTTCCTGCTGCCTGCAGGTTTAGATTTGAAGATATTACAGCTTCGTCATTGGTGTTGGTTCTGAAGCAAGTTGTTTCCTCGCAATATCATGCTATCAAAGGGTATAAACTCTGGTACTGGAATAGCAGAGAACCGCATTCCATTGGAGAACCTGCTGTTTTCCCCAAAGACCAAAGAAAGATACTGATATCAAATCTACAGCCCTGCACAGAATACGCCTTCCGGATTATTTCATTTACTGAGGATGGTGAATTGGGTCATTCTGAATCAAAGATCTTCACCAAAAGTGTGGAGATAATTCACAAGAACCTAGAGCACGGAGCAGAAGGTTGTTCATCTTCTGCCAAGAAAGACAGTAAGAGTCAAAGTGGTAAGTCATCAGGATTCCAGGTGCGCCAGCTGGGTAATGTCTTGAGGAAAGCACAGGCTGAGAATGGTTACCCAAATGCTTTCTGTAAAGATGAGATTGAGGATTCGTGTGATCAGAGTGATTCTGTGATACCAGATAATCAAGTTGCATGTGGTGTTTCCCGCAAGCTCAATCTTAATGAAACCTCAGTCCCTGACCTAAATGCAGAGGTAGTCATGCCAACAGAGTGCTTCCGGAATGAGAACGGATGTAGTTCAGGAAAGAATGCATTGACAAAGTCAAATGGTTGTGATTCAGAGACCTGTGCTGAGGGGCATGTAGGGGAGGCACCAGCCATGGAATCACGATCACAAAGTCGCAAGCAGACATCAGACTTGGAGCAGGAAACCTGTGTTGATGACAGCAATTTGGTGTTTGGGCCAGCTAGGCTTTTCTCCCGTAGATTAGGCCAGTTAGATGATAACTATGAGTACTGTGTCAAGATCATACGTTGGTTGGAATGTTCTGGCCACATTGAGAAGGATTTCAGAATGAAATTCCTAACATGGTTTAGCTTGAGATCAACGGAGCAGGAGCGGAGAGTTGTGATCACCTTTATCCGCACCTTCCTTGATGAGCCCAGTAGTTTGGCTGCACAGCTTTTGGATTCCTTCGAGGAAATTGTTACTAGCAAGAGGCAAAGAACTGGTATCTGCACTAAGCTATGGCACTAACTGGATAGACAACTCAACCTGCTACCTTATACTCTCATATTCTTTCAAAGGTGAAAAGTATCTGGGACCATAGCATAATGGTACTCTACCTTCTAATATGTGTATGTAGGGATGATTTTGGTTAGGTTCTTAGTGGCAGTTAATATTATGACGCTATGCTTGGATATCTGCCGTGATGACATAATATATTGATGGGTGTAACAGGCACAAAGATGGTATTTCTCAGGTCTATGGAGTTGATTATTCTGCGACTTATCTATATATAGCTCTGTTGGGAATGCGATAATTTTTTTTTTTGGTTGTAACAGCTCGAATTAAACGCAAGGTAGTCTTACAGTTACTTATGGGTGTAAATTAGTGACCCTTTAGTTGAAAAACATGAAGTAGTTTTGCCAAACGTATTTTGGGAAAACCAGCTCATTTGTTTGAACTAAAAAGGTTTGAGGTGACACTAAGGGTCACCAATTTACAGCCCTACAGGTACTCTTTATTCTGTAACCCGTCTTTGTTTTATACTCCCATAGGAGATTAAAGCATCAGAGCTCAAGTAAAAATTAGTTTTATATATACTCCTACGCCAGTCCTCTGAAATTTAGTACTACAAGACTATGCACGACCCAAGTAGACAACTAACTTTTCCATTGTATATTGAGATTAAGGTCACATGTAAGCAAACAAGTCAGCGGAAAGATGGAAATTCGTCGTCGAGTTCCCCTGCTAATTGATTCCACAGTAAATTGACCATCAACAATTAATAACCCGTATTTGGAGGCATAAAGGGAGAAAAGAAACTCCAATACCACAAGGGATTAGGTGCAATCTTGCTCTTAGGATTAACCTGCGCATACAATCATTTCTGAACATTATCCCAAAGGGTTCATCACATATATCCTACATTCAAGGATCATTCAGTTTAACATAATACACTACAGCAAACACATTACACATTCAACAAGGTGTTGACAGAAGGATCCATTGGGACAACATAATGATTATCAATATAGGGATTCAGAGCCCTCTTCCTTCTGTGTCACCTTTTGCACAGCCTTGTTTTCAGCTTTCAGCTCAATATCCTCCATTGCAACTATCTCCGAGTTAGTGTCGCTCTTTTCTCTTGAGTTTTCCTCTGCTTCAAGATCACACTCCAGCTGACGCAAGAACCCTTCTTCGACTTCACTCAGATGGTCATCAAGTTCTTGTTCGCTGTCGAAACAGGTGTTGTACCGCACAAGATAGTCTGCATGTCGTCCAGATTTACTAATCTGGCTATGCATATCACTCAGCTCACAGCTTTCGTCCATGTCCCGCTCACTGCCAAAACCTTCAGCATCACAATGCTGAACGGATGATGCTGGAGAGGAGTATGGTGTGTACTCCTCTCCGGTGGCTGCATCATCGCGCTCCCGAAGTGTACTCAGGATCAGTGTCTTGAGAAAGTTCATGACTTGGACAGCGTGCATCAGGGCCGTCAATGGATCTGACATCTAGAATAGAACAGAAAGTTAAACTTCATTTGAAGTATGATTTGTCATTGTCCTTGTACGGAAAATACATGTAGATCACCTATTGTGCATGGAAACTGGAATGGAGATTACCTGTGTCATGTTGGGGGCAAACACCATTGCTATGTTCCTGGCATTCATCTTGTTCAGTTCCTCCTCTTCAACAACGTCAGACATTAGTTCAACAGCCCACTTGAGGAGTGCCGCCTGAGTGGGGCGCAACAGCTTCACAAGGTCGAGGAATTCACTTTCAGAATTGCATTGCAGCACTTGCTCAGGGGAAAGGCCGTCAAGCACACCTTCTGGAAGTTCTCTGAACCATGCCTGTCCAATCCAAGAGTGCAGAAATTCAGTTTGTTCTTTAGACTGGCCAGGCCAAAAATAGTTTTGCTCAACTTGTGATAGAGTTATTTGTGTGGCATCATAGCAGATACTCCTACATGTTAATAGGATGACAGATGCCCTAACTTAATCAGGCTGTCCAATCCAAGAGTGCAGAAATTCAGTTTATTCTTTAGACTGGCCAGGCCAAAAATAGTTTTGTTCAACCTGTGATAGAGTTATTTGTGTGGCATCATAGCAGATACTCCTACATGTTAATAGGATGACAGATGACCTACCTTAATCAGGCTGGCCAGGCAGTGAACGTCAATGTCCTCAGGAACCATTCCTCTATTTAACTGATCTCGCACATGCTCCTCTTGGTCATTCTCCGGGTTTATACGAAAGATCCCTTCAGCCTAAAAATTCAACATCGAGATGAGCTAATCCAGGTTTATATTGCATAAGAAGCAATCGGAAAACATAATTCACTGTCGATTACTACCTTCAGGCCACCCTGGGCATACAACCTCTCCTGCATAAGCAGCAGTATCGTAGGAACTGAATTGCCCTTGCCGTCATAGGTGCACTGCATCGACTCTGCTGAAACACCAAACACACTCGCACTGCAGAAAGGGGAGCAATGAGCGAATCTATTGATGGTTCAGACTTCAGACTCATACTCACTCGCTAGTTGATGGTTCAGACAGACAAACAGTGAACCTATTGGATGGATGATTCAGAAAGTAAAATTCCAATGGATGGACCGGTTTTTTACTTCTGTAATTCCACGAAATTATTTCTATGAGCTATCATATCATGCCATTGACTGCAGTCTTACAATTTTAATTAACTTGCAACCTGCAAAAGACATGTTAAAGGAACGTTCTGATTCTGATGGAACTCGGTGAAAAGTTCAAACTAAACTGTGCAGAGTTCAAAATTGCTCCCACACTCTGCAGATCCAGGTATATAAAATCTGAACAAACTGCAACCGCAACTCAAAGGGCTGCCCAAAATTTGGGGAACACTCAGGATTAGCAGTTACTTGCTTATAAAAAATTTGAATCTGTCAGCAAAATTGTAGAGCTGAAACCGTGCTCACCTCGCGCTGGGCACGCGGCAGGGCATCTCCACCTCGAACTCGACGGGGAGGCCGAGGAAGCCGTGGAAGCGGTCGAAGGTGACGTGCGCGACGTGGCGGACATCCGTGGGCCACCCGATCTCCATGTCCCCCAGCTCCACCACCGCATCGTCGCCCTCCTCCTCCTCTTCCGGCCACTCGGCGGCGCCAGCGCCCTCGCGCTCCACCCGGCACGCCACCACGGACCGCCGCACCGCCGCGAGCAGCAGCTCCAGCACCGCCCGATGCCGCCGCTCCTCCTCCCCGCCCCGCTTCCCCCCGCCGCCGCCCTTGCACCCTGCACTGGAGACCACCACCACCCCCGTCATCCTCGTCAGGCCTTCTCCCTCACGCCGCAACAGAGCTTCACTCTGCATGGACGCCGCCGCGCCCCCTTCCCCTTTCTCTCTCTCCCCAAATTCCCGGATCCCTCAGCTGCCCGCCTCCTCTCTCCTCTCCCGAACACCTCGAAAACTGCCTCAGACACGCAGATCGGGGCACCTCTCTCCGCACCTCCCTCTTTTCTCCCTCTCTCTCAATAGATGGAGAAGTGAGTTCTTGGAGAGCAACGGCTTTCTGGGCAGCAGTGAGTTCCGTTAGCGAGGAGATTAATGAGGGGGCGAAGAGGGCGACGAGTGGAGTGAAATGTGAATTATTTTGAATGAAGAGGGAGCGGGATGCAAAAAGGCGCCGGATTCAAACTCTGACGAGCCACGGGACAGTGGCCTTTTCGCCGCAGAGAAAGAGCAGACAGCGACTGACTATTTCCCGGGGACCCACTGTCCTTTTCCACATCACAAAACAGGGGAAATCTTATCTTTCTTACCATTCTATTATTTACGATGAGTCATTCACCTCACCGTAAAACTGTTGCACGCTAGCCGGGAAAAAATTCTATGTAGCCGGGCTACAAACGTTCGCCCGTGCAGCCCCGTCTCGATGTATGCCACGTTTGATTAGAGTTGCGCTAGATCTTGGTTTTCTTCTTTTCCCAAGCTACCAACGGAAGCCGAGCCAACACCGAGGGAGCCCAGCTAGAGCCGCGCTTGCTTTCCGGAAATTGCTGCCAAGGGAGTTGCGGTGTGCGCTGCTTCGGATCGGCTTCCTTTGGACACGTGGCATACATCGAGACGGGGCTGCACGGGCGAACGTTTGCAGCCCGGCTGCAGAGAATTTTTTTTCCCGCTAGCCTACCCGTCACCCCTCGCACCCCGTAAAACCGTCGCACGCTAGCCTCCTCTTCCCAGCCACGAGCTGCAGCCGCCGCCGCAGCGTCGCGTCGCGTCGCGCCGCGCTCCTCCTCCTCGAGCGGCCGCAGCAGCCGCCATGCTGCCCTCCTCCCCCTCCCCCCCCCCCCCCTCCCGAGCAACTTCTGCCGTGGCGTCGCGCCATCCTCCTTCGACTCGCCCGCCCGCCTCCTCTCCCTTCCCCAACCCTAAGGAGGCACCATCCTCATCATGACGCGAATCGAGAGCGCGGCGGCGCCTAGGACGGCTTTGCTCTGCGTTCGTGCAGGCTGAGTCATGCCCGGCGGGGATGCCGCCGAGGACGAGCTCCTGTCTCTCAAAGACAAATGTTCATCGTGGCATGGATCGAGAGGGCGCAGCATGCCTCACATGCGTTCAAATCCTCCCGCCGCATTGAAGCATCGGTTGGGCTCAGGTGGCATCAGGAGGATGGCGTCGAGGAGGCCGCCATGGTGGGTTTCCTCGATGGCCTGCTCTTGCTTGGCCTAAAGAACAAGCACCTAGCAAGAGGAGCACTAAGAAGAATAAGCCTTTGTCCTTCCTGTTGATTCATTGATATGATGTGGGGATGCTATTAATTTTGGGTATGAATAGGAGTTTCGATTGGACTCCCCTGCTTTCACTTTGGCTTAGTCAATTTCCCTTTCCCGTGTTTGCTTTTTTTATCCTGTTCATCTATGGTGTGTTGGATCTTGGATGCAGGGTGACCTCGCATGAGATGCCTTCAGACCTCACCGTCCTGATAGGCGACTATGTTTTTCCTCTTCATAAGGTACTACGTACTTACTCTTTAGAGTTCAGTTAATCTGACTATATATTCCGGAAATCAAATAACTCCGATTTCATAATTAGAAATTAAATATGACCTGCTATGTGTTAAATCAACCCTTATTTTTCCCTAAAGACCTTGCTCGCTTTGTGTTGAGTCCTCTTATATTTAAGATGATTCACTGTTATTGGTGTTGTAATATTATGCAACTAATATGATATTATGATAAAAGTGTATATCTGATGTCATATTTATTATGTCAAGCATTACGCTAGGAACAATTCTTATTGCATTGTCATATGTGGTTAGTTGGTTGCTAATTATTTTCAATTGCCTAACTCATGTTCATACAATGCATTTAACTAACAATGTAACACATCTGCAGTGGTTTTAAGATGATTCACTGTTATTTGTGTTGTTCTCTGGCTTGACACCTCAGTGTATAGCCTTGACTGTTATGCTGAGATGAACCACTGCAGTGCACATGTACGATTTTATATGTGCTTCATTGTTTGTTCGCTGCTCATATAGATGAATTGTTTCATGAAGTGAAAGACCTGTAGATTTGCTGTCTTCATGACAAACCAAGCACATCATTGCTTTGTAAATAGCTAAATATATTAGATGTCGGCGTTCTGTTCTTCATGAAACAATCCAGCTAAAAAATATTAACTCTGAGAAATAGCATAAGTTGCTGCATTTGTGTGAGTTATGAAAATAATCCTTGTTGTCTACATGTAAGTTTGGGTCTTTGATTTCTGTGACTACTTTCATTAGGAAACCTTTTTACCTATGTGAGTAGTGTAGAATTGATTGCTTCAGAGCAGTAAGTTGTGTCCTCTTCACACTGTGATCAAATAAGAATAATCTATGCTCTAATTTTGCCTTGGTCTTCATTATTTACCCCTCTGATTATTTTTTTGGTTATGTAACCAGTTGTAGAGGCTGAATTGAAATCATCATCATTCTGCATTTTGTAACAGCGGGAAAGATTGAATAATTCAGTCCACCCGTAGAAAGTTTCTATACTAGAATATGTATCCATGATAATGATGCATCCTGAGGAGCTGTTGTCAAAATATGCAGTAACCAAGAGGACCTTTCTCTGTTGCATTATCAAATTAATAGCTGATCTCTGCACAATCTATGAATAGTTGTTTGTTGTTTTCTGCGGCATATGATCTGTGCACAAGAACACATCCATTAATTATGTTCTTGCACCTTCATAATTATTTGTCTTTGTACTAAAGGAAACATCATGGTCATCAATTTTAGCCTTTTAAAGTAATATGATTTTCTCTTTGAGTGCAGGTATTATTAAATTATCAGTTGTGGACCCCTTCTGCTTTTAGAAGCCATTATCTTATCATTTTGGGCAGAGGTGTGGACACTTTCAGCTTCTAGAACTCACCCTTTGCATTGTTAATATTATACCAGTACATGACAACATGGTGGGTTCACCCTTTACAATATTGATGCAGATATTCACACCAGCTTGCTACAATGAAAGAGTGTATCGCCACAAATCTATTAGTGTATAGTACGCGTTCAGCTTTATAATATTCCATCTAAATGTTCAATTGCTTGTTACTGCAGGTCCTTGCATTCAGACACATATAACCCCAAGCAATTGAGTGAAACTTTATTTTGTAGAAATGTTATTAGACTTGTGTGTCTTGAACGCAAATGCTAGGTAACTTCTGAGTTCACCTCCCCAAACCATTTATGCTTTAGAGTGAACAAATATGATATTAGGTTGAAGCTGCCCTTAATTAAGACCTTGCCTTTTAGCACCCTGTACATGTACCTGTTCTGGATAACATTTTTTTGCATGGTTGAGGTGCGTTTTTGTAGCGACTCTGCTTCCAACGACACATATAGCTTGATCTGGATACTATGATTTTTTGTTCATGTTTTCAACTACATATGTTATAGTTTCATGATTCACATGGTTCCTAAGATAGTTCATGTGGCGTTTGATGTTTTTCTTTTTTTTTTTTTTTGGTAATGGGATGACTCAAGATTATCTTGGGTTGTTGGTTGATACTCGGCACAGGTCTCAGACATGGCGCAATCACAATATACTGTACATCAGGTGAGTCTATACTTTGAAGTCTATTATTAGTATATTCTTCATTGTTGGAAAGTGCATCATTCCTGCATCAGTATTAGTTGAACAAAGTACCCCTGCATTCCCATGGTAGTTGTCTTTTATTACTGGACTTGAATTCCTCATGGACTTGCAGTGAAAAGTGCTTCCCATTTCTGAGAAAATTACTGGACTTGATAAAAAATTGCATTATTGATTATAGTTTTTTTTTCACTTAAATGAATTATATAGAACCTTTGGTCTACCCTAAACATGTTGAGCTCTGAATGAAAGTACTTTTTTGTTACTCGGAGTTTTGCCTTTTATTATGTTTTACATGCCATGTTACCTTTTTCATTAGGTGTGACCTACTGTGTAGAATACCAATTTTCTTTTAGCTGAAACATAGTGAATCAGAAGTGCAGAACAGCCTGAGAGAAAAGCTACTCGAATTGGCATCTGAGAGGAGTGACATTCAGAAGGAGATTGGTCAACTTGAGCCTCGAAAAGAGGTAGCCAGTTAGAACTATTACTTTTTTTGGTTACTACTTTGTCTCTTTATCACCTCTCACTAATATTTTGAAAGGACTGGAGGGATGCCATGCTAAATTCATGTATATTTCTTTCTCCTTAGAAAAAATTCTGAACGGAAGTTGTTCTTATGGATTCCTCTTTTAGTTCTGCGTGATTTCCTTCCTTTCTTGTGTACCTAATCAAAATCTGGCTTCCTTTCTTGTGAACCTAATCAATATCTGCATGTGAGCCATTGTTGTGACTGAATACAATTAGGCAGATACTAAAAGGTAGAAAAAGTGTTCTCGCCAAGAAAAATAGAAGGTAACAAAAGTGATTATTCATTTTTCCATTGTGGTCTTTGTAATTAAATAATCTTTATCTGATGCAATAAGACTTTGTATACAAATTCACATAATTGATTGAGATTCTGACTGAACTTCTTTTAATTGGGTAACACCTTTAGAATATGGTACTTTTGCTGGAGTGCTAGGTGACGAACTCTGTTTCCCTGTGTTTTTTTTTGTTAATAATAGCACTATTTAATTTCGAAACCCCTCTATAAACCTCTTATTAATCCTTAAAGCTAGCTGTTGTGGTTTACTGATTTTACGCACATGTCTTTTGTTTTGCATATCAACCTTTATGTGGAATTATTGTTATCTGAGCTAATCAAGAGTACTATCACCAAAATTTCTTTGCAATATATTCAATGTCTGTAGGTATAGGAAATTTGGAGTATAATATTTGGTCACTTCTTCTTTTTTATTGTTTTGCTTGCCGAAGTTCAACTGTATAATTGCTTAAATTTATGATATCATAATTGGATCTAAAACTTGCAGCTGTCATCATTAGCTTGAGACTGCCTGGATTAATGCTTGATAAAAAATTCCCTTCTTCTGTTTAGTCATCATGAGTTGCCTTTAATATTAATGGGAGTAAAACTTGGGTTATCCATATAAAATATAGTTTTTGATGTAGTCTAGGACTTCAGCTATATATCTAAATGCCAGGTAGGAATAGGACCAACTCTAATTTGCCTTTACTTATAACAGACCATAATTATAGGATCACTGCTTTTCTAGGTGGTTTGGAAATTTTATAACAGACCATAATTATTTCTTGCAATACACTCTTGACAGTTGATGAGTTTTTGCTTGTTTGGAAATTTTAGATCTGCTCATTATAATATCGGGGTCCTTCTACATTTTTTCTTGGGAGATGGGCAGCATGCTGGTGACGATATCCTGGGCCAAGGTGGTGTAGATGCATCTCAGGTTGCCGTTTGCCAATTACTATGAACAAGCTAGGCACCATGTTGCTCTATACAATCTGTACAATTATTGTTCTTGTGTAGTCACTTTAGCTTAAGATTATGTTGGTCCCGGTACATAACCATCAGATGAGAACATTGCAGTTTTCTCACTGATCTGTGAAGCACATTAGTTCCTCTTTAGATGGAAAAAAATGTTCATTCAATCACACTAACAAGACAACATCAGACCTAAATGTTAAGTCATGCTATTTTTTTATTTTTTTTTGGCTTTTGACCCTATATTATCTTCTTCATCCAGTACGTGCTGCCTTACTAGATAATTCTTTTTATTTTTCCTGGTGGTCTTCTAAACAAAAAGACAGTAAATATCAGTTGGTCTTCTAACTAGCTAATCTATACAAGCTCATTATTTTTGGGGGATAAAAAATGGACAGAAAATTTCTTCCATGCATTCAGTTCTTTTTATCCATCTGATAAATAACCATCATGTAATAATTCCAAGATAACTCTTCAATGATATGTACTGTGGCAGGTTTAATATGCAACCTCTTAATTATTTAGAGGTACTCCCAAAGAATTGACAAGTAGAACTCGGATTGTTTGCATTCTGTTTGTGCTGTAGTGGCCACACTCCAAAACCTGACCATTTCAACCATGTTTAGCATGTTTCTAGCTTTCTAACTATTTCCATCTGGATGGCATGTGTATAACTCATCGTGTAGGTAATGCGGCCATGTATCAATTTAAGTGAGCTTCCGCTACAACCTGTGATCACATTCTCAATCCGTTTATATAAAACAGCATTCAATTGGTATACCTAAACTTGCACTTTGCATCCTGTTTCTATCATGGTTAAAGAAATTTGAAATTGTAATATTCACATCACCTAGACTTATGTTTTAGTTGTATGTTAATTATTTATGACACATGCATCCTTATTTATATTGATCGTAAATTCTTTATCCCGTAGCAACGCACGGGCATTCACCTAGTCGATGTAAAGAAACCGAAAATGCTGATTTTAAATCAAAATTACTACTCCCTGTCTCCTCCCTCTGTACTCCGTAGGATATCGTTTTAAACATGGTCTTTTTGTCTACGTGACACTCAAAAAACTATGAGAATAGGTGGAATACTCGGTGATTAGGTAGTGGCAAGGAGGTAAGTTTATCTTGAAATTGCACTAGATTATGAGAAATTACTTCAGATATTGTTAATTTGAATGCTAGGATAACAACTTAAAACTATGAGAATAGGAGCAGTTGCATGGTTTGCCCTTGCATTTAATCCAACTATAAATTCACCATGTTATTCCAACTTTAAGTCATTATCACTTTCTAATACACATTTTTCCCTAATACATCCTTATTTCTATATTTCCTCCTCGTTTTCTAACAAGCTATTTTTTTCTTACTTCTCCTTAATTCATATGCCCAAAATTAGAATAACATCTATTTCTAAATAGAGAGAATAGTATTTTGCTTAAGGTCAGTCTCAATAGGCCTTATCATCGACATTAAATGAGGTATGATATCAGCCAAATGAATTACATGACATATCAATAAGATGAAAGAAATAAAATGTCTTTCATGAGAATGAAAGACATTTGACACAGTTTCATATATATGAAAGTTCATTGAAACTCTAATTGGGAGCCATTTGTTGATGAAGTAGCTCTCCTCGAGGCTGTGTTACTTCATAAAATGCCTGTTGTCCTGCTTTCTATGAAGTAACACAGCCTCGAGGGGCTCCCCATGGAGCACGTGGGCACGACGAGCCGCTCACGCGCCTAGCAGCATGCGCGACACCTACTCCCACTGCGTAGGAGAATGGATCCAGTGTTACCAATCACAATGGATGTGATTAGTTAGGTGCATAACTCTTAGACATGCTTATACAATGCAGTAAAATCACTTTTTTCAGTGTTTGGTTGCCTGCATATTACTCAAATCCTGGTCTAGCTAATGCAAAAGAGCCCTTCCAGCTTGGCTTGCCTAGTAAGCCTACACTGGCCGTTTTAGCTAAGCCAGGTCTGCACTAGCCATCACTGGCCCACGTACGTGAATGGATTCACCTCCTGTTGCCATTACCGCTCGCTTCTGCTTCTGGCGCTGACAAAATGCCACCGACAAATCCGTCTTCGCCGACGAGCCCCAACCTGATTCAACAAGGTGAATGCTGGCTCACGATCCGACGCATCTGCCATACTCGTCAATGGCAGGGTCAATCAACAGGCAAAGCGGAACCTGTCCATCAGACGCAAGGAAGAAGACGAGCTCAGCCTTGCCCACTGCGTCGATCTGCCAATGGGGATGACCGGTCGACAGTTGCGGCCTCGCGAGCCAGTAATTCGTAGCTCCATGCAGTCAACCGAAGTCCAACATTACGGGTTTGGATTGGATTCGTCTTTGTTGTTTCTCTTTGTCTTTTTTTTTCTTCTCTTTTTGCTTAACTCTGAAGATCTCATCTCTTGGTTTGGACCGAAGTACAAAATTGATGGGAACGGTGCTGGAATATGGATTTAAGTGTCAAATTCACCATCTTGATTTTTTCTCTCTTTTTTATCTTTACAATAGTGCATACTACAATCGATAATTGAGACGTCTCTTTTTTTCTAATTCTTTTATTTTCATTTTTTTGTTTTATTTTTAAATTGCTAAATAAATTAAAGAAGAGAGCAAAACTTATTACGGTGGAGAGCGAGAGAACTCAGAGGTGTTGAAAAATACACTCACCTGTGCTAAGAAGAGGTGACTGTATGTAAGACTAGCAGTCAACCAAACATAGCTTTTGTAATATAATACAGGCTAAGCTTATACATGTAACCAAACGTTGAGCAAAAGTGAACAGATGCACTACTGAAGGCAGGCTTAGGCTGGCCTGGCTTATATTGTAGCCAGGCTAGAACTAGATCAGGTAATCAAACACACCAAATAATACCTAAACGGTTATATATAAAATTTTAACAAAAATATGAATAAATAGAGAATGTAATCATCTATCATTTTGCAAAATCTCAGGTGCAACGAATCATATAGAATCTTTACTTTTGCCCGTCAAGCACTGTTTTACTGTTGTTTCATTGTTCATTGTTTCTTCCACATTGGATGATCTTAGCCGTCCGTCTGTTGTCGTAACCCACCTGCAGCCGTTCGTGATAAAACCTTATCCTCTCCCCCACGCGCCGCCTCTCCCCGTTCTCTACCCAGCCCCCCGATGCCCTCCTCCCACTCTCCCCCGCAACCGCTGCGTGCGCCCCCTGCCTGGCATCCCGCTGCCCTGCTACCCTAAGCCGCGGGCAGGCCACCGCCGCCGGCCTCCGGATCAAGGTGATTCGCTGCCTCCGCTCCTGCCCCCTACGGATCTGACGCTCTCTCCGCATCTGTCGCGAATCCATCGTCCCTGCTGCCGCCGTTATGAACAGGGGAAGGAGCTGCCAATCGCGCCGCCCGAGAGCCGCCCCTGCTGGCACGAATCAAAGGCCTACTGTTGCCCCTGTTAGGCCCGGCATCTCAACCCTCACTGCTTGCTACAGGCCCCGTAACATTCATAGGTTCCTAGCCTCGCTTCAATTTGTTCATCAAGGTATGTGCGATGGCAAAAAGTAAAAGCTCCCTTCAAATTTGTTATCTATTCTGATTACATGTATTTATGCATGTTTCAGGTCAGGTTTTCCACAGATTTACTCTCCAAGGCCCGAACTGACCATCACAGCACTGTACTGATATCTCCACTCAATCTCACAGTGGCTTGCTGTTCCAATGCCAAGCATGTTGGGGTACCACACTCTGCTAACTCTGCTCCCCTTTTGATATGGTCTTTTCTCATGTGTTGGTTAGATCTCCTAGGTGTTCCATATGCAGCTTTACCAATTTGGTGCGTAAAATAGAATGAGGATAACTCATTAAGCTGAGATAAATGCACATAAAGAAAAAAAAATTGCGCTATAATAGTGGGATCGCTGAGATCACCATGTTACAATGGTTTATCAGCACTAATTGCTGCAAGACTATGTATATGCTCACAACCTTTTTATTTTTCGTGTTACAAATAATATGCATATATAATATCACTGAACATTATTTATTTTTTAATGTAGAGCAGCCATCAATTGCTTACCCGCATGAGGTCTTAAACCAGTGAATGATGTCAAACCAGTTGTGATGTCAATGGAGGATTGATTGCCAGCTAAAGAACTTGCTTGATGACTATTTCAACTGGATTTCCTTTACTCAAGCTGAAGCCTGCCCAACGACGAGCACCCGGAGAAGCTATATAGGTATGCAGAGACATTTGCAATAACAGATTAACAATTATATGTTGACCCCAGAATTTTTTATTGAACATGCTACTCAATGTTCCATCTTACATTGTTCCTTTCCTTCCAGACAAATATCATTTGGATGACCTTAGGAGTGTAACAGAAGCACTGCATTATGTTGCACATGTATTTTGATCTCATACAAATGCAGATTGGCCTATTTTTACGTCAGATCATGCACCCAATAAATTTTATTGAGGTATGTTTCTTTTTTTCAGACCTAACTTCACATCATAGTGGCAAAAGACAGCTGTAGCTTCCCAGCCATGCATTATTCCTTATGTGAGATAATTGGATTTGTATTTTCAGTTCAAGTTTCTTCACCAAAACGCACTGGACATGTGAATTGCTTATAGTGATCTAAAAATCATTTAAGTACACTCAGGCTTTGGGTTTAAGAATGGAAAAAAGAAAACCTTTGTTTCACCTTATATATTGTTCACTGACACTACTATTTGCCTGTTGTTTTAATAGGCATGCATTAGTTATCTCATTTTTGTACAAAACAAATATACGATGCTTCTAAATTATTTCTTTTTTTTCCTGTGCTCAGCTGAATTATGCTCTTCAGGATTTCAGTAAAATAGCTACAATCGTTTGGTTGTATAGAATACTTATTTCTTTGTGCTTAAGGTTGGTGACGTTTTGTTGCTTTTTTATCCTCGGGTAAGTGTTTTATACCGTTTGACATAGCAAATGACATGGGCCTACATTAGAGATTAGTTGTGTCAAGACATTTCATACTGGTTGCGGAATGGTATTTGGAGTCATGAATTTCAAAGACTGCTATATAATTAAGTTAATCATTTTTTTAAACATGCATGTAGCGCTGATAAATTTTAGAAGGCAATGCTCATATATTGATGCATCAGTCAGTAAATTATATTTCAAATCCAACCAGCATATGATTCTAATGCAGAAGTAATTTCCTATAACAAGATAGAGGTCTTACTATTCAATTGTTCATTAAAAAGTTGTTACCATTGATCCTTCCATGTGGACTATCCGCCAAGTGCTCAAAAGAATGTTTCAATGCAAGGTAAGGATCTGAACCCATGAACATGATCTGCTCAGAACTAGAACATCCATGGCTTTGTACACTAATTATTGTATGACAGATTGATTATCAACTTGCAAATGGTAAAGATAGACTTCTTTAATGTGGGTGTTCTATTTGTTGATTATACATCCTTTATCATTTTTTTCAGATGTTGTACTGTAAACTCAGATGCTCTGGTTATCTCCACAAGTGCACTATTTTTATGAGATCCAAACATTTCATACTCCCTGCTGTAATGTAGTTCTAGGCTTATTATGTGTGGTACTTTAAGTTTATAAGTGTTTTTTTTCATGAGAGTTTATTATGTGTGGTACTTTTCTTTTAGTTTCAAAAAATATGTAAGTGCTTTTTTTTTCATGAGTTCCTATCAGTTAAAAAGAAATAAAACATGCAACTATGTTTGTTTATTTAAGGTTTAGTTTTATATCTATTCATATTTTTGTTTAAATTTTAGATGTATTTGGAAGTGTTATTGCATTTGGTAACACGGTAACACTAAACCCGCGATAATACTGCATACATTCTCCGCTGCGCAGGTGGGTGCTTCAACTCGCCCTGCACCCTGTTTGCTCCGTTGCTCGTGCCTGGGCCTGCTCCCACCCCTGCATTATTCCCTGCTGTGTGTCCTGCACCTAATGTTGTCCAAATGGACCGCCCGATACGACATTGGTCTATTTAATTTTAAGTCAGCACAACACATAACTAATTTTGGACCATGTTATACTAACCCACGTGCCTGATGTCAGCTCACGGCACGGTACAAAAAAGAATAGCTGTGCCAGACCAGCCCGTTAGACCCATGAGCAGAGCACGGAGCCACGGACGACCTGTTTAAGCCCGCGAGCGCGAGCCCGGCAACAGAAGCGCCCTATGCATGGAGCCGGTGGCAGAGGGGCTTCGCCCTTTGCGGCCTCGGCGCAGCGGAAGCCAATCCTCAAGGACTGGCTTCTCTGCCGTCACGATGCGGGCGAGGTCCGATGGCGACGGTGCGGTCTTGCTCGTGGAGGGGCGAGCTGCGGAGGCGAGGAGCCCGGCTAGGCAAGGGACGAGGAGTGGCGAGTAGTAGTAGCCGCAACGCTGCCGTGCTTCGGCGTGGACCGGTGGTGGCGACGGTGCTGTGCTTGGGCGAGGTCGCGCCGTGATGGTCTGATGGATGAGGCCGTGAATCCGTGATGGAGTTTTGGACTACCAGACTGGGCGGCATGGTGGCCTCTGGCCTGCTTAACTATGGTGGTCCGGCCTGCTGGGCTCTTTTCTGGCATAGGTACAAGGCAAATCGTGGGCCGTGCCAATTCGGACCGTTGACAGGTTTTTTTTTTTTTGGAAGAAGTCTGTTTCACGTCCCTCAACAACCACAGTTGTCCAGTTTCTGTCCCCCGATTATAAAATCGGATAGAACAACTCCTTTAATTTTTTTTCTTAAGTGATTTGGACAGCAGTTTTATCCTACGTGACACAACGAATCTTACATGTCAAATCCACATTATTATTTTTTTTATTTTTTTAATATACTTGTTCCCTCCCCTTTCCCTCTCTCACCACTGAAGCCTCTCTAGTAACTTGCTAATTACCATTCTGCCCCTAGCCAATTAGCAGCAGCCGACAAGTGAGTGAGCGTCATGGCCCTGCCCCCGCTCCTCTCTGACCTTGCCCTCGAGGCCTTCCTCTCCGAGCTCGGCTTCGGCCTCGAGCTGCCGCCACAGCCGGACGCAATGACGACGACGCCGAGGCGCAGGAGATGTCGTCGATGAGGAGCGGCGTTCCCGCACGCGTAAGCAACGGCACCTAGAGCAGCTCCGAGAGCGCGCTGCCCGCCTCCGCGGGATCCAGGCGCTCAAGGCGCTCCTCGGACTCACCAACGACCGCCTCCGCACCGAGGGCTCCGTGCTCCTCGGACTCACCAACCACCCTCTCGCCCTTCTGCTCCTCCGACATCACCGAAATGGGGTTGGGGCTCTACCTGCGCCCCCCCCCCCCCCCCCCCCCCCCCCCCGCGGAGCGCTACTGCCTCCACATGCGCTCCGACTCTGCAGCCCCGGAGAGCGAGCGCCGCCGGCGTCATTTAGGGAATCAGCGGGGAAGGAAGAAAAGAGGGGAAAAATAAAAGAAAATAATGATATGAACCTGACACGTGAGACCTGTTATGCCACATAGGATAAAACTGCTCTCCAAACCATTCGAGGAGGAAAAATAAACGGAATTAAAAATTTAAAGAGTCGTTCTAGCCGGTTTTGTAATCAGGGGACAGAAACCGGACAATGTTGAGAAAGGTGAAATAGAATTCTTTCTTTTTTTTTTGTGCCTGCACATAATCGTGCCGTGTCCGTGCTGCCCGACAGGCAGCACTCTCAGCCCAAACATGGCATGTAGACTTGGGCCATGCCGGATCATGTTGTGTTTGGACCGGCACGTTTGGGCAGCACTGCCTGCACCATGTTGTTTTTAGCTTATTTTCTTTTTTTTTCTTTTAATCCACTTAATTTGACTTTGCTTATGTTCAATTTGAAAAGGCAGAGACAACCATAAAGTTGAAATAGCAAGGATAAATTCATAGTTGAAATTCAAAATAAGTAGTCATGCAATTATCTCATAAAAATATTATTAACATTCAATTCATCCATAAAGAGAAGATCATGAAAAACACACGTTATTATATCATATGAAAGCAGCCTTATTTTTAGTCAATGGGAAGGGTACATGATAGGCTGGTGGTATAGAACAAACAATCAAAATAGAATCATTTTTAGATAAAATCATTTCTTCAGTACAAAATAACAAACAATCAAATTAAAAAATTATAAATTATTTCTTCAGTACAAAATTAAGAGACGAGTAAATATGGTGGATGAAAGTAAATGACGGCCTACTTTTAGAAGCAGGGATGAACAAAATGTTTCATTTCAATCAAAGTTAAGGGAGAGGTTCTCCATTTTTAGGGATGTGATTATAATCACATTGTTCAATCTATATCTATACCCCTATAAAATGCACCAGCTTATTCTTTTGTACCTCCATAAAAGTTATTATACCAACAGAGATGACTTTTCTTCATATGAATTGGATTACGAAGAAAAATAACCCCTACATTGCCGTTGAACATCTAGTAGGCCCTCGCTCTTTTATTAGCCAGACGAAATCTCCTAATCTGTTCCGTCTTCTACTCTTCTTCTCACGATTTTTCTTCCAATTGCGAAATCACAAGCTCAGTGGAGCTTTCAGAGGCCATACTATTAGTTTCCTCAACGGTATTGCAAAGCTCTCTTAGCTCGCCTCACCAACCTCCTCTTCCTTGCAAAGCATAGCAGCAGAGTGTCCAATCGACCATCGCTTGGTGAAGTCAAAGGCACGTTTTGAGCCGGCTGAGGTAATTTCTTGATAATTTCATGAACCTGTCTTCCAGGATCGATCCATTCCGACAGGGTGCATCCATCTTCAATAAATCCACAGATTTATGGCAACTGGCTTTCTAGGATGGAGGGCTGCAGCGCCGCTTGGCGGCAGCGGCTGCTACAGCGAGGACGACGGCAGTGGGTCGCCGCAGCCAACTTGTGGCAGCGGTAGCGGCTACGGCGACGACGATGGTGGCGTTTCGTTCCATGCAACTTCTGGCAGCAGCCGCACTTCAGGTACCACTGCCTGTACCAGCCCGTCCGAACCATTCGGAGGAGGCTTCCAGGCGTTTATTACTCTGCCTACGGCGTTTGTTGTGGAAACAAACGCTGAGGAGAGCGAGGAAGAAAGAGCGATAAAACTCGAGCATATCAAGGGCCTGGTCCATGAATTCTTTGGCTGCAATGGAAATAATGTTGACGCCATGGAGAGGTGGCTCTCGGAGCTGGATGTCAGCTGGGTTCTCCACCTCAATCACACCAGTGAATCTGCACGGGTCTTCTTTTCGCGGCAACTACAGTATCTTGCACGCAGCTGGGTCGTGGCTCAATACGAGGTATCTAGATCCATTAAATTGCTGGTGTAGCCAAGAGGAAGCAACTGTTGGGCCACCTCCTCCTTCTGCATTATTATTTGTACGATTTGTGGAAGCAACCTTGTCCAAGATGCTCCGTTTTATTGACGCCATTGTTGCGGTGAGAATTACTGGTTCTAATTCCAAAAGCAGGCCCGGAGCATGGGTTCCAGCTGAGGAAAAGCTCCAGGCAATGATACATGTGCGTGACGCTGTCTCCACGGCCTCAGAACGGATCATGTCATCGTTCCGTTCCTCAACTACCACTGTAGACGAGGGGAGAAACCTCTTGTCTGCAGAGACTCTGGCCAAGTTGGATGAGGCCATATGGGACACAATTGACAAGACCAGGACCGGTATCAGATCCTCTTTGTTGCATTTATGGGTAATATCCTATTAAATTAGAAATTCTAGAAGGCTCATTTATTTGATAAGAGTTACAAGAGTGACATTGATTGGTGAGAATGCTAGTGTGGGCTGGTGTCAATTGACCGTTACTTGCATACAAGGTTAATGTAATTATGTCACTAATTGATAATTAAGTGACTAATTGCTTGGTCTTTTGGTTTTTATCTCCCGTGAGCACATGAAGAGGCTCAAAATCTCTTTTTGTCCCTCTCTTTCTCACACCTATATGAAGGGAGCATGAGTCCCTTTGAGAACACATCACAATAACTCCTTTTCTTCTTCATATTGTAACCACAACAGTAGCTGCAAGATGACCATCCTCATCCCGGCGTTTGCGGGCACAAACAGTGGGAGAGCAGCGCCTCCGGAATCTCGACTCTCTCGCGTTCTTACATCAGGGCAGGAGGGCGATAAGGTTTTTGGAGAGCGCTCGGCGCGACTGCTCGCTAATAGTGGTGAACCTCCTCATCATCTTCATCACGTGACCGACTACATTGACTACTTCAAGATGTTTGCCCCAAGTGGTGATGGTGTGTTCGACGCGATCCCTATTGTTGTGCCATCGCAGTACGTCGTTCTCTCCCTGTTCTCTTTGTTTTCCCTGTTCTTTATCTATAATTAAGACATGTTGATGTCTTGGCTAGATTCTTCTGATCGTAACATGCCTTTAGTCATGACAATGTTTATTTCTTATATCATTGTTAATTTCTGGATTAAAACATGTAGAATAATGCCTAATACTCTAACAATCCAAAAACCTTATGTTTATAGGCAATTTTCTACTACTGGTTTTGCCGCTGCGTTGAAATCCAACGTGTTCGATGGTGCGAACTATAAATGTTAGAGAACAAATATGGTGCTTTGGCTTACCGCCATGAATACTTTTCACGTGACACAAGGGAAGTCTGAAGGAACGCTTAGTCCTGATGAGGATAAAGTGTTTGAGGCTGCCGATAACCTCTTTCGAGGTGCCATGATTAACGCACTTGGCGAGAATTTGGTGAATGCTTACATGCATTATTTCACTGGCAAAGAAATGTAGGATGCTCTTGAGGCTAAATTTGGAGTCTCTGATGCGAGTAGTGAGTTGTATGTAATGGAGCTATTTTGTGACTACAAGATGGTAGATGATCGTTCCGTGGTGGAGCAAGCTCATAAAATACAATTCTCGTAAAAGAACTCGAAAACTTTACATGTGTGTTAACGGACAAGTTTGTTGCCGGTGGCATTATTGCCAAGCTCCCTCCTTCATGGAGGAATTTTGCCACAAGTCTAAAACACAAGAAACAACAATTCACTTTGGTGAATTTAATTGGAACTCTTGATGTTGAAGAGAGGGCAAGAGCTAAGGACATACATGCAAAAGGACATGGGGAAGGAACTTCTAATGCAAATATGGTGTAAAAGAAGAACTTTCAATTCCACAAGAAGAATCCTCAAACCCACAAGGCCAAATTCGAGGGAAAGAACAAAGCCTCTCAGACAACCAACTTCAAGAAGAAGGATAAAGGAAATTGCTACGTGTGCGGTAGCTCTGATCATTGGGCCAGAGATTGCAAGGACCGCAAAGACATGCAAGAACACAAGCAGAAGAATAAGTCTACAAATGTTGTTATTGGAGACACTGAGATGGAAACAACCGGGTATGGTATTCCAGCCATTCTCTCAGTTTGTCACTCCCCTGATTGGTGGATTGAGACAAGAGCCAATATACATGTGTGTGCTGATTCTTCCTTATTTTCTTCTTATCAGGTCACAAGGACTTCCTCTATGTTGATGGGGAACGACTCGCATGCTTTTGTTCGTGGTATTGGTACGGTCAATTTGAAGCTCACTTCAGGAAAGACCGTGCAACTAAAGAACATACAACATGTTCCCTTGATAAATAAAAACCTTGTGAGCAGGTCTCTATTGTGTAGAGACGGTTTTAAGTTGGTGTTTAAGTCCAATAAAGTTGTATTGTCAAAATATGGAACTTTTATTGGTAAAGGCTATAAGTGCGGAGGCTTGTTCCACCTATCTTTGTCAGACATGTGTAATAAAATGGTTAGTCATGTATACAATGATGTTGAATTAAATGTTTGACATTCACGTCTTTGTCATATTAATCTTGGTTGTATGATGCAGCCAGCTAATATGAGTTTAATCCCGAAATTTCCCATAGTCAAGAGCTCACAATGTCAAGTGTGTGTGCAATCAAAGTAACCTCGCAAGCCTCACAAAGCTACTGAGGCAAGACACTTGGCTCCGTTGGAAGTTGTTCATATGGCTTTGAGTGAGATGAATGGCATATTGACTAAAGGAGAAAAAAGATACTTTATGACATTGATTGATGATTCTACTCGTTATTGCTACGTGTATCTTTTGAAAACCAAAGACGAAGCATTGCACTATTTCAAAATCTATGAGGCTGAAGTTGAAAACCAGCTTGAGAGAAAGATCAAATGAGTTAGGTCTGATCGAGATGGTGAGTACTTTTCAAATGAGTTCAAGTTATTTTATGAGGAACTTGATATCATTCATGAAAGGACGCCTCCCTACTCTCCCGAGTCAAATGGTGTGGCTGAAAGGAAAAACCGTACCCTAACAGAGATGGTCAACGCCATGTTAGTAACATCGGGACTTCCTTGGGAATGGTGGGGTGAGGCTATGTTGACTGCATGTCACGTCCTAAACCGAGTATATACAAAGAACAAAGAAAAGACTTCATTCGAGGAATGGGGGAACAAAAGACTCACACTCTCTTACTTGCGCACTTGGGGCTGTTTGGCCAAGGTTAGTGTACCTATTGCCAAAAAGCGCAAGCTTGGACCCAAAACAGTAGATTGTGTACTTCTTGGGTATGCATTTCATAGCACTGGCTATAGATTTTTGATAATGAAGTCTGAGGTTCCTGATATATATGTTGATACAATCATGAAATCCAGAGATGTCACATTCATTGAGGATATTTTTTTAATAAAGAAAATACGTGGAACATCGAGCTATGAATCTATCTTAACTCCTAAACCTGCTGTTCCAATGGAACATGTTGAACAATCACTTGTGGAACATCATAAGGAGGAACACAACAATGACTTTGTCTCGAAAGAGCAAGAGACAAAGGATTGCTAAATCCTTTGGTGATGATTTCATTATGTACCTCATAGATGACACTCCTAAAACCATTGAAGAGGCTTATGCATCTCTTGACGCTGACTATTGGAAGGAAGTGGTGCGTAATGAGATGGATTCCATAATGTCTAATGGAACTTGGGAGGTTGTTGATCGTCCATGTGGGTGTAAACCTGTAGGATGCAAGTGGGTGTTCAAGAAAAAGGTGAGGCCTGATGGTACAATTGAGAAGTATAAGGCAAGGATTATGGCCAAGGGTTACACCTAGAAAGAAGGAGAAGATTTCTTTGACACTTATTCATCAGTTGCCCGATTGACCACAATTCAAGTACTATTATCATTGGCTGCCTCACACAGTCTTCTTGTTCATCAAATGGATGTTAAGACAGTCTTTCTCAATGGAGAATTGGAAGAGGAAATCTATATGGAATAGCCAGATGGATTTGTAGTAAAAGGTCAAGAAAGGAAAGTGTGTAAACTGTTAAAATCTTTATATGGCCTCAAGCAAGCACCAAAGCAATGGCATGAGAAGTTCGACCGAACTTTAACTTCAGCGGGCTTTGTTGTAAATGAAGCAGATAAATGTGTATACTATCGCTATGGTGGGGGCGAGGGAGTTATCTTGTGCTTGTATGTTGATGACATACTAATTTTTGGGACCAATATCAATGTTGTTAATGAGGTTAAGGAGTTCTTGTCCCCAAACTTTGAGATGAAAGATCTGGGAGTAGCTGATGTGATCTTGAACATCAAGTTACTTAAGAACGATGATGGTGGGATGACACCGGTTCAAACCCACTATGTGGAAAAGGTTTTGAGCCGTTTTGGCTTTAGTGATTGCAAACCTACTCCAACGCCTTATGATCCTAATGTTATGCTACGTAAGAATCAAAATATAGCAAATGATCAGTTAAGATACTCTCAGATCATTAGTTCACTCATGTATCTAGCTAGCGCTACCCGGCCTGACATCTCTTTTGCTATGAGCAAACTGAGTCAATTTGTTTCAAATCCAGGAGATGATCATTGGCATGCTCTTGAGATAGTATTACGCTACTTGAAAGGTACTACGACCTATGGAATTCACTATTCCAAGCATCCAGGGGTATTCGAGGGATATAGTGATTCTAATTTGATATCTGATGCTGATGAGATTAAAGCCACAAGTGGATATGTATTCAGTCTTGGAGGTGATGCTGTTTCATGAAAGTCTTGCAAGCAGACTATCTTAACGAGGTCAACAATGGAAGCAGAACTCACAGCTTTGGACACAACCACTGTAGAAGCAGATTGGCTTCGAGAATTCTTGATGGACTTGTCGGTGGTTGAGAAACCAATACCGGCTATTCTTATGAACTATGACAACCAGACTGTGATAGCAAAGGTAAACAGTTCTAAGGATAATATGAAGTCATTAAGACATGTGAAGAGGAGATCGAAATCTGTTAGAGAAATGAAAAACTTCAGAGTGATAGCTTTGAACTACGTCCAAACAACTGAAAATCTGGCAGATCCCGTCACAAAGGGTCTTTCATGAAATATGATAGACAATGCATCGAGGGAGATGGGTATGAAACCCACATGAGTTACACGACAGTGGTAACCCATCCTATGTGATCGGAGATCCCGTGAATTAGGTTGGCAAAACAAGCTGGTATGGTTAACTGAGAGGAAAGTACAATATATCCTAATCCACTCCGTGAAGATGCAATACTCTTCTAAATCTGTATGGCAGGTTGATTTTATCTTAATGTGTTCCAAGTGGCCTAGTTAGCAGAGATGTTGTCCTACAGAACATCTTAAAGGAACATACCTATATGAGTCCGACTGCTAGTTACAGTATATGAGATTTGGGTAATCTCTAGGAAGCTCATAAAAAGACTAGGAGTTTGACTTATATGCTCCAAACCACGAGGATGCTTACAGCAGCCTAGTATCAGTAAAGAACCTGAGTGAAACCTTTTTCGCACAAAACTGTCAATTCAAGGCTTTGTGTAGTTATTAATAGGTGTAACTCTTGTTCTAGGTGGATGTTAAACCTTAATCGGTCTCCATCGAAACGCTGGTATATCAAAACTGAAGTGTTTATGAAAAAATTTCAAATGTGCCTTTAAAATTTGGTGGGGATTGTTAGATTTATGAGTAATGTCCCATTAAATTAAAAATTCCAAAAGGCTCATTTATTTAATAGGAGTTACAAATGTGACATTGATTGGTGTGAATGCTAGTATGGGCTGGTGTCAATTGACCGTTATTTGCATACAAGGTTAATGCAGTTATATCACTAATTAAAAATTAAGTGACTAATTGCTTGGTCTTTTGGTTTTCATTTCCCGTGAGCACATGAAGAGGCTCAAAATCTCTTCTTGTCCCTCTCTCTCTCACACACTTATATAAAGAGAGCACGAGTTCCTTTGAGAACAAACAACTCCTCTTCTCTATATTGCAACCATAATAGTAGCTGCAAGGTGACCATCCTCATCCCAGCGTTTGCGTGCACAAACGGTGGGAGAGCAGGACCTCCGGAACTTCGACCCTCTCGCGTTCTTGCATTGGGATTGGAGGGCGATAAGGTTTTTGGGTAGCGCTCGGCGCGACTGCTTGCTAATAGTGGTGAACCTCCTCATCATCTTCATCACGTGAACGACTACATCGACTACTTCAAGATGTCTGCCTCAAGTAGTGATGGTGTGTTCGGCGCGATCCTTATCATTATGCCATCGCAGTATGTCGTTCTCTCCCTGTTCTCTTTGTTTTTTCTATTTTTTATCTATAATCAAGACATGTTGATGTCTTGGCTAGATTTTTATGATCATAACATACCTTTAGTCATGATAATGTTTATTTCTTATATCATTGTTAATTTCTAGATTAAAACATGTAGAATAATGCCTAATACTCCAACACTCTTCGCGCAATACTCCTGCTCCGCAAAGATCACCGGACATTCACATGGTCACTCGGTCCGTAAGCAAAATCATCGATGTGCTGTGGACTAATTATGGGTTAGTGAATTCCATCTTACACGATGGCGAGTTCTTTCCTAAAAATGAAGATATGAGTCATCTGACAAACCTAATCACAGAGATAGTCGATTCCCTAGAAGAAAAGCTTACCAGAAATTCACTGTCCTTCCAAGATCAGAGCCTCAAGTTCTTATTCTTGATCAACAATTTTCACTTTGTGCAGCAGGTTGAAACAATTCGGCTTGTGGGTCTCCCCATGCCAGCGCTCTCTGGAAAAGTCGATGAATATATAAACATTTATATCCAAGTGTCGTGGGCACCGGTGTTGAAATGCTTGGACAATACTGCACCTCGTTGCTTCACAAGACACTCACCGCTGCAAAAGTTCGAGTCAAAATTTCAGAAAACCTACACCGCTCAAAAGTTATGGAAGGTTCCAGACCCTGAGATGAGGAAAACGCTGCGGACACGATCGTTGAGGAATTCATCCCAGACTATACAGAATTTGTCAAGGATAACACCATCAGCACCAAAAGAATCGCTCCCCACGTGATGAAAAATATGTTGCAAGAATTATTCGAAGGATGAACCAGTGCACCGTACCGTAAGAGACAAATCACCACCTCTGTTTCGGCTTTCATTTCGCTTTTGAAATTGAATGTCGTCCCTTTGTGGGACTCAAGTTGTCTAAGTAAAAAAAAAAACAACATCTGAAACATAATTATAATAAACATGTTTTTAGATTTCAGCTGTCTCAAAGTTTTCAGTCTACGATGAGTTACTTTATTGTTGATATTTTGTTTTTTATATAAAATTATCTATATAATAATTATAAATCATGTGATTTAGATCGATAACTCAGAGAGTTGATTGAAAAGAATTTCAACTTTCAATCAGCTGAAAATTAGTAAAAGTCATAGTAAAATTATTATAGTATGACTTATCATTTGCTTTCTGTACTCATTTGTTCATATATGTTACTCCCTTCGTACTTTAATTGATGATGTCCGACAGTTTAAATTTGAACGACAGAACATCATCAAAAAAAATACCGAGGGAGTACTCTCTTTATTCTATGATGAATAATTTCCTCTACTTAGCTTTTCTCTTGCTATTTTATTTCTTCTTATTAAAATGTCCCCGGGCCCATGCTTATTTCAGCCCTCAGATATCCTCCATTCCGCATCCAACGGACCCGCAGCCAGCCCTAGTCAAGCCGTCCTCGCCACCCGGAGGCGCACGTCCAAGAAACGCCGGCCCGCGCCGCCGCCGCCCGCCGCAGTTCATCTGGGCCACGGTCGCTTCCTTTTCTCCCTGGTAAGAAGTTCCTCTCTCGCTCTATCTTGCATTACGCGAGATTATTCTTTGCAGCGAGCTATCGAGCCGGGACGGAACTTTTTTCTCGCTGATATTAGACTCGGTCGATCCCCTAATCTGACGCGGAGTGATGCGCGTTCGTATGGTTACTGTATCGCCAAATTTGTGGTCTTTATGCCGCAGGAGAAATGGTGGCACGAGCAGATGTAGTACGGATAGTTCTTGGCCCCATCTCGTTTTGACTTTGGGCACATTAGATAGTTTGTCTACCGAGGCTAATCTGATTTAATTGTTGATCTGCATGTGTTAAATTGTTAGAGAAAGATTGATATGTTGATTGTTTCTGTGATGGAGAAATGTAGCATTGCCATGTCCCCCCAGAAGCTGAGTATCGCCAAATCTTTGTGGAATCATGTCCTCTCTTGAGGTTTTCACTTTAGCCAATTTGGTCAGAGATCCCATTCCTCAGTTCCCAGATGAGCCGTTGAGCCTGGTTGTCATCTGATTGTCACGTTTGCTAAATTGAGAAGCCTATTGGTTGGTGTTTAGCAAACCTATCTTACCAGAACCTTTGAAGGTACTGTCCTGTTATTAGATTATTGCTTCATTATAAAAACTTGGAATCGGTTGAAATTCTTACTCCTCAGTTGTGATTGCAAAAAGATTGTATGGCCATGCCTTTCTTCGTTGTTGGATCTGTCATTCCTCTGCACTTAGCTGATTTGAAGAGAAAATTGAAGTGCTTTGCTATTACAATTCGTTGCACTCTCTTGCCTTGTCACTTGTGAAATACCTTTAGTATTTGGTTAAGATTGATGTTCAATGAAAATGAATGAGGAGTATGTGACTGACTGATTTATTTTCCTTTGAAATTTAGTTTATGGTGTTTTGTAACATTTGATGAAATAAGTTCTGTTTTGTACATAATTAACAAATATCATGTTTTTCTTGCACTTAACGTATCATTACTGGCAGCATGTACACTCTAATATCTAGATGTTTCTGATGACTGATGAGAAACTTCTGGTCCTACTTGAACCTTTGCAGAGATGCTATTCCTGTTACTAGTTTATTGCTTAGCTGTATAACATGGAATTCATTGGTATTCTTATTCGTCAGTTTGTGAGTGGTGATAAGATTGTATGGTTATGCCTTCCTTCATTTTTAGATCTGCCATTCCTTTTCACCTGTGGTGATTTAGGCAGAAAATAGAAGTGCTCTGCTGTTACAATTCACTGTAGTCTGTTTGCTTTGTTGCTTGTGAAAACCTTCTTCCATGTTTGGGTTAAGAGTGCTGGAACAGTGTTTTGTGATGATCGATTGAACAATGTTCTTTTTTTTTCTTGAATAACGAATACCATGTTTGGGTTAGCAGCATTTATACTCAAATTGTTCGATATTTTTTATGACTGATGAGAAACTTATATTTCTCCTTTTCCTTTGTGTTAAAGGTAGCCAGGCACCAAATACTGTCTGAGCAAACCAGATGGAAGCGAAGTTTTTCCGGTTTCTGAAGCTTGTTGGGGTTGGTTTCAAAGCAAGGTCAGAGTCCCAAGGCCGTGAGTTGTTTCTGAAACTGGGATACAGCCATGAGGTGCAGTTCACTGCTCCACCTGCTGTCCGCGTCTTCTGCTTCAAACCCAACATAATATGCTGCACCGGCATTGACAAGGATAGAGTCCACAATTTTGCAGGCGCTGTTCGTAGCTGCAAGCCTCCAGAAGTGTACAAGGGGAAGGGCATATTGTACATCGATGAAGTTATCAAGTTGAAGCCAGGGAAGAAGCAGAAGAAGTGACGATGCAGGGGTGCTTTGCTTCTATTTTTTATTTTTGGCCTGTTCACATTGATCCGGTGGCACATTTGTAGCGACACAGATTTGATGTAGTTTTCTTGTGGTAGGCAGACGAACAACTGCCGCAGACTACCACTGGCAGACGTGCAATGTATGTGATGAACGTCCCTGGGAATAAACTGGCACCTAGTTTCCAGTTCTCTTGGCGTCATTTGAAACCTTGCCTTGCGGAGTCGGTGTCAGTTGTGTTTAACTGTGCAAGTCAAGTTTACATTTGGAGAGAGATTACCATGAACTCGGGGCGTGCATGGCACTGAGTCTGGAACTTGAAATAGATGCATGGTTGCAACACATCTGAGCCACCACGGTTTCATTGATCCCCGACCTAAATTTTCAAGAATCTGAAATGGGAACTTGAAACAGATGAAAGTTGCAATGCATTCTTTACGCTTGTAAATGTGTTGATGCAATACAATACAACTAGTATGATGGCCCGCGCAAATCATTTGCGCGGCTAGTACCAGTATTTAAATTTTAGTTTTAATTTGAATAATATAATTATTGTTTTAGTATTATAATCAATATCTAATTAGTTGGTTTCTAACCTTTATGTCGTTTCTATCACTATTATTATTTGATGGATTTTTGTGTTAAAAAATATCAATGGTTTAATGTTTTAAAACTGGAAGTTGTAGTTCTCACGTGCTTTACAGACGTCCCTTCGTATTTAAGATTTGCTGTACTTGCACTATATCATCCGCTATGTCTTCATCATAACCTATGGTGTGCATGTACATCATGAGCTTTGTTTGTGTGTGAACTGGAGAGAAGTGCACCCTACACGTGCGCTAATGTAGGTACAACTGCACCGTTGATCTGACCAAATAATGCATCTATTTTAATAGTCGCTGCAACACATATGACATGAAACGTACGAAGTACTTACCTAGACAATCATGAGAAATATGGCGTGGCCCGCGCATTTGTTCGGTTAGTTTTTTTCTATTTTAATGGCTCATATTTTTATACGTTATTGCATCACATTAGCTTATATGGAAAATTGAATGTATTTATTGATAAGTCAAAACTTACATATTAATACTTTTTTTTTGTATTTTTGAAGGTGCATACTCAATATCCAGGACATAAAGATATAAACACACACACATTATATATATTATTAGTTATGACTTATTGTTTAACCTCGTGCATTACATGATTTTGTATCTAATATTTTTTTAGTGAATTGTTTTTTAATATACTTTTTTAAATACCATACACATGATTTGTGCAATACAATGTTTTTTATTTTGTTAAGTTGTAACTTACGTTTGAGGAAGAAGGCACGTGTAGCTTCATTAGTTACATTCCTTTGTTTTGTAGCAATCGACGTTTTGTTTTGTTCCTTCCTGCATAGGATTGCGGCAATCTGTTTTCATTGTCAGCTCTCTCTCTCTCTCTCTCTCTCTCTCTCTCTCGCATTCGCATCTGAAGTTTGATCCATTAATCTATCTCTCTTTCTCTCTCATTGACTGGAGCTTCTGAAGTTTGATCCACATAGTCTCTCTTTCATCATGGAATGGAGTGGAGAGCGATAACCTTGAAGGAGTGAGATTTGGCAATAAAGGTTGTGGGGATAGGTCATTGATTAAGAAGATTTGATAACTGAATCGGACAGAGGGCCATAAGTCATGCAGGAGCAGGATTTGGGTCTACTTCCATTTTCATTGTTGTGATTTGGGTGGGGACGACAGTAATTTATTATTGCTTTTAGTTGAACGCACGCAAGGTGTTTGCTGTATTGCCTAACTGAGTTGTGAGTTATTTTATTTTTTGTTACTTACATTATACCTGCACAACTGTTTTTGATACATTTATACATCAATTGCTATTTACACATGATATAATCTATTAAGTATTTTGTAAGAAATAAAACTTAATGTTAATACTTGGCAATTTGTAATTACGAAGCTGCATACAGTGTTGGGGAATACTGATATATCAACATACCATATGTAGCCATATGATTGAATTTCCTTTTTTAATCCCTGACTACATGGAAGACACCATTTCATCATTGTCTGATGATTTGAATAAAAGTTATTTGTCCAAAAACCTCATGCATGTATGACTCCTTCAAATCTGCAAGCATATGAATGTTTTATCAGAATTAGATTTTTGTTACTGATTATATATTAATTTATCATGAGTAACTTCATTGTATGTTATAGTATGCATTATTTTTCTTATACCTTTGATTTAGAAAATCTCCTTGTACACGATGTTTTTTGCCATGCTTTCTTCTGAACTTTCTGTCTCATTGATCAGCACCTTTAGACCGCTTCTATTTGTGACCGTTGACAATGCGACATATAACTGGCCATGGCAGAAGACTTGTTTGGGTAAATATATCCCAACCTTGTTAAGTGACTGTCCTTGACTCTTATTGATTGTCATAGTGAAACAAACTGACAAAGGAAATTGTCTTCTCTTCATTTTGAACGGCCACTTTGTGTCGTTTGGTGTCATGATTATGCAAGGTATGCATACCTTGTCCTCTACATGTGTTCCTGTGATTATTTGTGCTTTGATATACTTGTTCCCAAGCTGAGTTACTGTCATTCTCGTACCATTGCATAAACCTGCAGCCTGGTTTATGTTTCGAAGGAGCATCACTGGCAGTCCTTCCTTTAGCTTCAGTTCATGATTTGGGATTCCTGGAAACTTCAAGGTGTTGAGAAACTCTGTAGGGTACATGTGGTCCATGCCGTTTGTTGATGCGTTGCATACTGAGTCGCAACTCAGGTATGTCACTTCTTGACCTTGTATTTGGCTCATAACATAGTCAGTTATTTGCTCAACTGTTTCATGTCTTGGGCATAATATCGCTCTTTCTTGTAGGAAGTCCCTTTTCCTATAGTTGGATAGGAAATCTGGATACGTGCTTTTTACAATTGTCTCTCTAGGGTCATCTCCTTTCTTTAGCAGTATGTCATCTGGAATCTGTATTAGCTCATCTCCATCATCATTTGCTGTTTTTCCATCACCAATATTCAGTATCCACTCTCCAAATTCCTTGACCTTGTCCTTTTCTATACTGCTTTGTGACATACAACTTAGACGCATGTTCTCTGTGAGTTTAAATATTTTGAAGTGGGTCTATAGATATGACCATTTTATTGATGCATTTACTATGTGTTCTCTTCTTCCCTTGGGCACCACTGGGAGGATTTGTCGGAAGTCTCCACCTAGCACAACAGTCATTCCACCAAATGGCCTTATATCGCTGTTTTCATTTGTAGACCTGAGTATATCCCTTAGGCTTTTATCTAGTGCCTCAAAGCAATTTCTGTGTGTCATTGGAGCCTCGTCCCATAGTATCAATGATGTTTTTTTTTATCAGGCTAGCCAGATCCGAACCTTGCTTGATGTCACATGTAGATTCATCCGTTATGTTAAGTGGAATGTGAAATCTTGAGTGTGCTGTTCTTCCGCCTTCCAGTAAAATAGCTGCAATGCCACATGATGCCACTGCTAGTACTATCTTTCCTTCTGACCGTATCTTGGTCATGATGGCTTTCCATAGGTATGTCTTCCCTGTACCTCCGTGTCCTTCAACAAATATTTGTTTTCCTTGTTTTTTGTTTACTGACTCCATGATTGCCCTGAATGCATTCTTCTGGTCCTTATTTAGGTTATTGTATATTATTTGGTGTTGATCGTTCTGCCTATCTCGATTGTAGTTTAGCTCCTCATTTATTAATCTGTTTCCAATTTCATTTAACTGATCTGCACTTGGCATTTCCATTTGGGGATAATCCTTCATCGACTTTCCAGCCTGCCGCATTAGTTTTCTATCTCTACCAAGGTGAAGGCTTTCATCTGAGAATCAGTCAGCTGTAGTGTTGGAAAATTCAGGATTTTTCTTCTCTTGTGTTGCATGTCCTCGGATAGCACTTCCCATGTGGACTCCCACAACATCTTTGGGTCTGTTACTTCGCAGTGACACATTATTGTAGTGAACATCTGACGTAGTTGTGTTCCACTTGCCCAGTTAGCTGCCTTGTTGATGCACTCAATCCACTCGTTGTCGTCATCAAGAAATCCTAGTGCCTGGCAAGCTGCTTTGAAAGTTGGATGGACAATTCCATCTACTGTCCGGATGTCCTTATATGATGTGCATCCTTTAACAGTATTTAGTAGCATTCTGAGATAGTTCTCTCACCACTTGTTGGATGCGCATAGTATATCCTTCCTATTGCGTACCCTGTTTTCTCACAATTTTTTTTTTATTTCTGTGGAATCAGGGAAAGCAACTTGTTGCTCATTCTCTAGATGGAAATTCAGTCTCTCAACTGGTGGATCTTGATAGTGCATGTCAAACTGGAATAGCCTCCAGCATGCTTCGATTGTTGATATGTACCTCATCTCTAGGTATCTCTTGATCTCATCAATCTGATCTTCTCCCACTCCTTTCTCCTTGAGCATGCCTACTACATAATCGACTCCTTTGTGAATGTATTTGAACAGGTATTTTATTGACCTAGACATGTTGCACCACTCCACGTTTATGTGAGCTTGGAACTTGACCAACAGATCTCTGTTGTATGGCACCACATATCTGTTATCAAGTTTTATTTTTCCCTTTCTGATGTGTTTTCCATCATCTCGCCTCTTGTATACTGGAAAGCCATCTTTGTCTATTGATGTTTCAGAATTGAATCCCTTTGGAAAGTGCTTTGTGCATTCGTTATCCTCCATGCACACTGAATTTTTGTTTGCCTCTCCATATGGCCCGTGCATCATGTAGTTTTCAACAGCTGCATACGCCTTTGGGTCATGTTCTTTGTTGGGTATCTCAGCACATATGAATTGGTCTATTTGAGATGGATCATGGGATTTGCTCCTGTCCTTGAGAAAGATCAATATGTGTGCATGCGGAAGCACGTATATATATGGCATATGATAGATGAATAGTTGAAAGTCCGCACAAAATATAGCTTACTTTTTCAGCTTTGTCATTCATGATTTTTTTTCTCAAGCTTGTCATCAGGGATAAATGTTTTTTTTACCAAGTATCCTGGCTTGCCCTCTGTCAAATTTTGATTGTTCAGCTTGAATCGAAAAATAAATGTTTTTCCATACATTTGTTGTATAATCTTTGGCACATCTTCAATATTTCCTTGAAGTGATTCTAGTAAATCTGATATAGAGGTGTTGAGCATTCTTTTTGCTTCCTCGTCAAATATAGTGCATGTAGTAGTAGTTGTGTCATCACTTATTTGGAATCGAAGCCAGTACCTGCAATAGCAAAGCTTTTGAGGGTAGTGCGTAGGGTAAGGAAAACAAATTTAACATTATAGATGATGTAAGATTAGTACCTAGGTGTTGTCTGTTTTGGAAAATCTGAACATTGGTTACAATAATACTTGTCATCTCTTTTAGTACACATCTTGTTGCAACTGTTGCAAGACATATACCACCATTTAGTATTTTCTTGCAACTGATCTATCATTGCTTTGGATGTGAATATAAAATCCTACAAATGAAATCATCAATGTTAGAATTTTAAATAAACCAATATCTTTGAATGTGATAGTGTTAATTAAAAAAGACACAATGATATTACTGGATCTTCCGGGCTATCTTCTCTTATTTTAGTGATTTCTAGTAATGTTCTTCTATTATGAAACATTTGTTCTTGCAGTGTCCCTTGTGTACTTTTGCTTATTTCCATCATCTTTGGTAAACTTTCTTCTTTTGAGTGTCTGTAAAATAAAGCACTTAATATAATTATATATACATATGTACATAAACAACTGATAACATATCAGTATTTTTAATAATAAAATACATCATATGTCATACCTGTCAATAAGCTTCCACGTTTCTGGTACTTCTAAATCTGTATACAATCTTGTGGAACTTGTAGTCTTTAGAGATATAACTGTTTCATTAATATATACATTAGCTAGGTTTATATGGAAGCATAATATCATATCATAAAACTTAACGTACTGTTAAATTTTGAACTAAGAACCATTGTGGATGTAACAATAAGAACTGTTTGTTTTCCAATTCTATCTTCACTTAAATAGTGTGCCAACTCTCCCCATAATGTTAATTTAGCTTTTTCACCCCTACAACATACATTTCAATGTGTTAGATTGGATTGAAAAAACAATAAAACTAATATTAAGGAAATGTTGATTAAAAAAAATTCTTACTCTAATAAGAGAAGTTCAATCTCACGAATATCTTTAGTTCGTGGGTTGCCAGTATCCTTCATTATCGTCCTCTGTTGTACCGGTGAGATACTGGTGAGTAAGCCAATGACATCTGGAATTTAAAATATGAAATTAGTATGAAAAATGATGATTGAAAACTAAATGAACATATCTATTATGAGTTACCTGAGCATTGTATATCTGTATTTTCTCTTTCAAGCAAAATATCTTCTGTTGCAAATTCAAAGTAGTATTTGGGAAATCTTTCTGATGCTTCCAACAATTCCTTTACCTTTGTATTATACATGAAAACAATTTTTATTTCGTTGCTTACTGACCAGTATCTGGTGGACTGCTGAACTTTGAAATTGTTTTTTTTTTTCGAAAACGCAGGAGAACTGCACTTCTTTGTATTAGAGAGAAAAGAATGGTCCCCATACAACACCGACATCTCATACGGGGACCAAATATGAGATGAGGTTTACATTCCGAGCTCTAAAGTTGAAGAAAGAACTACCAAGACCAAAACTTGACCAAACTAGAGACCTCCAGCTAGTCCTAGATTCTCTAACTTCTTTGCTCCGGCCATACACCAGAGACTATGCTCATCCTTGAGCTCCCTCAAGATGGAGGTAACAGAGGGAGAGAGATGTTCGAACACACATTTATTTCTATGTTTCCAAATGATCCAAGCGACCAGAATGATAAGCGAGTTGATTCCCTTCTTGCGTTCCTTCGGGACTCTACGCACAGCCCTTCTCCACCAGTTAGCGAAGCTGCGTTCAGCCAGCTGAGGCACTAGAGCCGGTAAGTTCAGCGAAGAAAACACATTACACCACACTTGTCTCGCTACCACGCATGTGGTCAAGAGGTGTTGAGCTGTCTTGTCCTCTTGATCACATAGTGGACATTTATCCGGATGAGGGAGGTTTCTTTGTGCCAATTTATCTGCAGTCCAACAGCAGTTGCGTATTGCCAACCATAAGAAGAACTTGCATTTGGGAGGAGCCCAAGATTTCCACAATCGTCGCCAAGGTTCAAAGGTGATGGACCCGTTGAAATATGCCCGGTATGCAGATTTGGAAGAATATTCTCCCGAGCCATCGAGACGCGAGATATGATGATCCTCACGATCAGTTAGATTTATCTCCAATAAGCAGTCCCAAAGTTGAAGGAATTCTGCTATTCCATACCAAGAAAGGCCACTTCCACTACGGATATCCTGTAGCCAGCTTTCATTATCCAGTGCCTCTGCTACTGTCCGGGTCTTGCGGATTCGTGGAGCAATGGAAGCAAACACTGCCGGTGCAAGATTTTCAATAGAGCACCCATGGATCCAATGATCTGTCCAAAATAATGTGCTATTCCCATTGCCCACTTCTGTAGTGACAGCAATGGCAAAAAGAGCTAGCACATTCGGATGAGATGATAAATCCAACTCAGTCCAAGGCCTGTCAGCTCGAATTTTTTTGAACCACTGCCATCTCATCTAAAGGGCCCATGACATCACTTCCAAGTTGGGAATACCCAGCCCTCCAAGATCCAAAGGTCTCGCGACTTTTGTCCATGCAACCAGACAACAACCTCCATTAGCTTTCTTCTTACCTTGCCACAAAAATCCCTTGTTAATTTTGTCTATGGCCTTGATGAACCACTTAGGCACGTTCATAGCTATCAAAATGTAGATTGGAATTGCTGATAGTACAAAGCGCACCAAGGCAGCCCGACCAGCTTTGTTCATGAGAGACGCCTTCCAGCCTGGGAGTTTATCCGCTATCTTCTCAATCCATGGCATGAGGTCTGATTTACGGAGCTTCTTGTTGGATAAAGGCAGTCCTAAATATGTGCATGGGAACTCAGAAATATTGCATGGCATAGAATTATTGATAACCTCCGGCGACACCTCCTCGCACTTGATTGGGATGATGCTACTTTTCTGCAGATTGGTTTCTAAACCCGAAGCTTCTCCAAAAAGATGAAGGATGTCTTTTGTGAGCTGCAGCTCCACCTCAAAGGGCTTGATGAAGAGTGCGACGTCATCAGCATACAGAGATAGCCTTTGTCCAGAAATCCTTGCATGGAGAGGCTGCAACAATCCCGCTTCGCTGGCCCGAACAAAGAGGCTATTCAGCACATCCATCACTAGGATAAACAACATGGGGGAGAGGGGATCCCTTTGCCTCAAACCTCGTGGTGCTGAATGACTTCCCCGGGTTCACCATTCAAGAGGATGCGTGTCGATGAGGATGCTAGCAGATTGGACACCAAGTTGCACCAAACCGGCCCAAAACCCAAATGTCGCAGCACATCCAACAAGAATGACCAAGAGACAGAATCAAACGCCTTTGTAATGTCGAGCTTGAGGAAGAGACTAGGCACCTTTTGCCGATGTAGAGATTTCACCGTCTGTTGAACTAGCATGAAATTATCATGAATACATCTCCCCTTAATAAAGGCACTCTGATTTGTTGCAACCATAGAATTCAAAAGAGGAGCCAGCCGGTTGGCAAGGATCTTGGTGATGAGTTTGGCAAAACTGTGTACCAAGCTTATGGGCCAAAAATCCCTGGCCATAGTGGCATCCATCTTTTTTGGAATAAGAGTAATATAGGCTGCATTTAGAAGACCCAAACCTCTTGCATCACCTTGCTGCAAAGTGATAATCGCTGCCATAAAGTCTGCTTTGATAATTGGCCAACATGCCTTATAAAAGCGCCCCGTGTAACCATCCGGACCAGGCGCTTTATCAGAAGGCAAGAATTTGATAGTTTCCCAAACTTCCTCCTCTGTTATTGGGCTGTCAAGGACAAATAAATCCAGCCCCTCACGATGAAAGGCTTCCAAAGCCAAAGATAGAGATCTGTTGGGTGCCGTACCCAACAGCTGTTCATAGAAGGAAAACAAGATCTTGTGCTTGTCAGCTTGGGAAGTAGCCACTGTGTCGCCATCAACTAATTTGGCAATAAATTTTTTTTTCTTTCTATAAGCCGCCTGTTTATGAAAATACGAAGTATTTGCATCTTCGTCTTTAAGATGTTTGACTCTAGATCTCAGCCGTGCAATGGTTCTCTCCAGTGAGGCCATATGCAAACAGTGCTTCTTTAGTTCCTTTCTCAACCAATCTTCAGCCGGCTGCAAACTTCTCTCGTCTTGGGCTATCTCCAATCTGTGTAGGACCTCACGCGCCATCAGCAGACTTTGAAATTGTTGATTGCATATATGCAATTTTCATTGATCTGTGATCCATAAGTATCTATCAGACTTTTCCAGATAGTAGCATGAATTGTATCTCCCTGTTCCAACAAACATAATTCTATCAGTATATAATAAAATATGAATTTTCATACTTGACTAAAAAGTTTTAAGAAAAAAAGTACCTTCTCATCCATAAGTATCATGTCTAGTCTCATTAGTTCTTCTGTCTTGTTGTTAACTGATTTCCAAAGTCGTATCACTTTTACTTTAATACTATGTGTTTGTCCATTTGTTGTTAGATCACTCAACTTTTTGTACGCCATTATCGTTCTTCCTTGAGTCTAATTAAAGACACACAAATCCAGTCAAAATATATTCACCATTGTGAGTAGTAAGCAAAAATCATTGATACATATAATTGAAAAAATATTTATCAATGATGTTGAACAGTAAGTAAAGATAATCTGATTTGGAGTTGCTTTTTAGTAAAGTAGCCTACACAGTTGACCATGCCACTCTTAAACATTAGTGTAGCTATATTGTATAGTTAATCTTAAAGAGTATATATATATATATAATGTGTACATGTGAAGCACTGACAGGAATGAAGAAGAAAAAGGTCATGCAGCACACCGCAACTTTGTGATGGTGTGAAGATAAGGCTATTTACAATGGATCTGCAAGCCTTGCTGGATGTTAAACAGTAAGTTAATATCATCTGATTTGAAGTTGTTTTTCTTAGCAAAGTAGCATACGTTTGATAACATTGACTATTAAACTATTAAGGTATACCGGATCAATAATCTTAGATGGCATATAGTGTATACATGTTTATATAGTAACAGGCATGAAGAAGAAAAATACATGCATTACAAAGTTTATGATGGTGTGAAGATAAGGCTAGTAAAATTGATCTGCAACCCTAACGGTTGATGCTGCCTGCAATCTATTAGGCTTTTGTTCAAAGAGATAGTGCACGTACCAGAAGACAAAAATCTTAATGCACGGACGTAGCAATGCGGCGTCTCGGCGGCTTCCTCGACGATAAAGCTGTGTCTGCTTGTCTTGGCGGCGCTCTCGACGTTGAAGTTGGTTCTGCTTGATCAACGATTAATGCACCGTCTTCGTGGCGTCCTCGACGTTGAAGCTGGGTCTGCTTCCTCAATGATGAATGCGGCTCCTTGGCGACGTCTTGACGATGAAGCTGTAAATATTAATTTTGTAGATCTGATGTAGCTGAAAATCTCTACTACATATTAATTACGGTGAGGACGTCTCTTCCACCGTTTTCTTCTGCCCCCTGCCCCATGCCGTGAATTTGGTGAAGTCTTCTTTAGTTTTTGTCCGTCCGCCGTCTCCTGGTCATATAATTTTCCTTTCCTCTTCGTCTGTCCGCTCCCGTGTGTCCCGCTTGATCACGCAAGGGTTTCATCGTTCCATCGCATTTTTGTATTGCTGGCATCGGATCAACCCTTCCCGATCGCCCCATGTCCCATCATCTGGCCTTCCTCGTGCTTCATCACCTACTGGTTGCCAACGAACGTCAAGGGACCGCGCGCCTCCCTCTAGGTCTTCATAACCTGCTGGCTGCCCACGGATGTTGAGGGGCAGAGAAGCCACGCCGCGTGTCACCACTATGCCTCTGTTTATCTACCGGAGATGTGTTGTTCATCGACTACGAAGAAGCCTCACGTGGACAAGGATGTTGTATTGTTGTAGAATTCAAGGGCTCTGCGCATCACCGTTGTTCCAACGTGCATAGACACCTCCATTATTTTCCGTAAGAAACTAGCTCCGTCCAAGCTTGATCCAATCAATCCATGCTTTGTTTATTCATTTTCATCTGCCCAGGTGATGATAGCATGTTATCTTAGTTCTTGCCATGGTCGACGGCATCGCCACCGGAAAAGAAACCATGCCACGATCTCGATTTTTGCCCTGGTCGACTGCCGTGCGAGGTGGATCCGTGAGATGTGCGACGCCGTGTTCACCCTCTGTGCCGCGCAATCCTTGCTTGAATCTTGGTCCTGATTGTACATACACCTTCCTGAGTGAATTAACAGATGGTTCTGTGCATGATCTGAAACCTTAGTAGTACAGCAAACCTATAAAAACTGTCAATGAAACACTGTGTAGTTCAATTAGTTGATTGTGGTTCAGGACCTGCTGCTGAAACGCAACAAAGAAAAACGTTCGATGCCTCTTGTGGTTGCAGCAACAGGGAGGAAAGAGAAACGCCAATGACGTCTCATATCTGAATATGGACTCCAACGGAAGAATCAACTCTGTATTGCAGGTCTAACTGAGTTTTGCTTGCTGGTCTAATTGCGTTGACCATATCTCTTGCTTTCGGTTCCTCGGATGAAGATAAGTCAGATGCAATAATTATTGTATTTCCACATTGGCCCTTGAGTTCTTGTGCTAGGTTAAAACCTTGCATACAAAAGTTGCTCTCGTCACCAATTAAACCACTACATTGGCGTTTTTGACAGTGATGCTTTATTCTGCAGTTGCAATAAATTTTTGGTTAACTATTAAGTTTTTATTCTCCTCTCTAATACTACACCAAATCCTTGGCTGACCTCTTTCGTCCACCAGACCTCACACCCAGGGCCTACTGTTTGGCCATACCAATAGCAGGCTGAATCTACTAGTGAATATATGGTGATTTTTGTTATTTTCTTTAGACCTTTTTTCTCCACCAGACTTCACATCCATGGCCTACTGCTTGGCTATACCCATGGCTGGCTCAATCCGCTACAGATATGGTTATTTTTGTTAACTGTTGAGCTACTGTTATTTTTATCTATAATGTAGGTATCTCATGTGGCTCATTGGATAGCCACGAGATCTCCTCCCCTGTCTCCTGCACAGGCTCGTGACGGTGTTGTCCTTTATCTCACAGGTGCAAATAGACCTGAGGAGTGAGATCAAAACCATAACAGTGAAGGTATATATCTGAACTGAAACTCTGAACATTTAAGTTGTTAGATAAACTCCAGCAATTTGTTAGAATGCCCTCTGAAATTTCCGCTTATCTTGGCAGCAAGATGTTGCATGCATTGATGCAAGTGTTGTTCAGTTTGAAAGTAAATCGGAAAACCACTGAGTAGGGATTGCAGTTCCTTTGGTTAATTTATATACATCCACTGAAAAAGGTAACTGTCAGTTGAGAGCATACCACATTCTTGCAATTAAAGAAAAGTTCAGTACCCAGACTGAACTACTTGCACAAGTGATGAATATTTTTGCCATCCTATTTTCACATTGATGTATATACAGTACTTATTATTACTTGAGTTATTTATTTTTCTTTAAATTCAGTGCCATTATAAACTGTAACCCTGATCTTTTACACTTTGTTCCTTTGTTACTTTCATAGGTATTTGTTAATATGCTTCTTTTTACTAAATTTAGATAAAATATGGAGCAGAAGAACAATACTGGCCTTCCATGTTGATCACTCTTTGTTGGGTGACTCAAAAACAGTTGACATTATGGATCATAAAAAGGAGCAAAAAAATGTAAGAAGGAAAAAGAGTGATATATGATTGATGAACAGAAACAACAAAGAAATAACAAATAACCATGAGAAGTATCAACTGGACAAAGGTATTTTCATTGTCGATAATTGTTTCCTCTGCTCGGTTTACTTTATCATGATTACCGATTTGTATCTGGTGTTTTCTCATTTTTCTACACTTTCTTCCTCTTACAAAGGTAAGAATAAATTGCTTCCCTGTGAAGATGACAATAGTAATTGTTTTAAGGATGAAGGACAACCTCCTGAATCAGGTGTGTCAACGGGTTGACTATTTATCTCTGTTGTTTAGTATGAACAGTTTAAATGCGGAAATGAAAATGTTAGAAAAAAAGAGAGGACAAGACATTATTCATATGATTGTTTAAAAGAGAAAACATCCACTCAACATTAGAACAAAGTCAGAGGATTTTAGGACAAGGACACAATTCAACATGATAAGTGTACAAAACTTATGCTCCACATTCTCACTTTCAGTTTTAATAAAAAATAACAACCATTTAAATTCAATTAAGATGTACCACAATTTGATTTTTTTTAAAAGCCCGTAACAACGTACGGGCATTTTGCTAGTATTAATCTATGGGAGACCAATCTCCTCACGTGAAATACCAAAAGATAAAGTTCAGATACATTTTGACCGATCTTCTCATGCTGTCTTGAACGAAAACTAAAAAATAAATTTGGGAGACCAATCACCTCACGTCAAATACCAAAAGATAAACTTCAGATACATTCTTATTCTAATACCTTTTCGTGATATACCAAAATATCTATCACATACGATCAAAAGAGACTTGCGTACATGGGTGAAAGTTGTAAATTGGGCCATTTAAATCCAACCCTATAAGTTTTGTTACGTAAGATTGATGGTGTAGATTCTTTTCTTTTTCTCCAATTAACATGGGAATTAACGTGGTAATTTCTATCACATACGACCAAAAGACTCTTTCATATGTGGGTGAAAATTGTAAAATGGGCCATTTAAATCCAACTGTATAAGTTTTGTTACGTAAGATTGATGGTGTAGATTCTTTTCTTTTTCTCCAATTAACATGAGAATTAACTGGTAATTTCTAAGCCTTGAGAGCGAACGTGGAGGCTTTTTTTGTTGATCAATTATATATATAATAGATGCATACGTATAGTTGAGTCGATCGTTGTGATAAAAATGCTCTAAACAGAACTGCATATTTGTTTCTGTATAGAACAACAAATGCAGAACAGAACACATGACGATATGAGACTGCTTTTCCAGCTACTTACCAAGACTGCTAAAGCTCAACGAACTCCCTCATCCTTTGTGCTACACTTTGCTCCCAGGAGAAATCTTTCGAATCCTTGATGTACCGTTAAATAAAGTTGAACTGAAGATAATAATGCGCTGATCTGTGAGCTTCAGGCTCCCTGTATGTTATTCTGGGTTCGGATGCATTTACCCTTACAAGCTTTTCCACTTCTATCCACGTGCAACATACCAGGCATGGCGCCCGACAGCAATCGTTGTCCATACCGGACCACCATGGAGCAGGCGTCACAAGCACAGGCAAAGAAGAAGAACGGCGCCGCGCGCTCACACCAGCGACCTGTGCCGGGAGGCGGCGGCACAGGCAAAGCAAGGAATAGTAGGAGTTGACGGGGAGGCGTGGCCCAAGTCCCAACTAGACGGCCTCTGTTTTTTTGAAGTACCATGAACAGATTTTAAGTTTCGTGCGACCAGCTGCACTTGCAGTTCGATTTCAGGATATGTTTGGTTCCTGATCATATTTCAATTCATCATATATAAATTTAAATAAGTTTGACTAAATTGATAAGTATTTTGTGAGGGTTCGATTTTATCCTAAGGTAAAACTGATCCTTTATAACTCAGTCAATTTTAAGAGAGCAGCATGTACAACCATTCATAAATAATAATAAAATATTATAAAAGATCATAAATATAGATAACAGTAGATCAACATGGTACCATCTTCATAAAAGAAAATCTTAACATCTGAGTACACGAGCATATCAAGCACACCAATAAATCTAAACATGGATACTAGTGAAAGCAATAACATGGAAACACAAACCAAATCATGTAGCGAGTCCTCATGATCCATCTATCTCCACGGGCAGCTCAAGTGCACGCAAGACCCATCTATTCTTTGCCATCAGCGTCGTCAAAAGTGTAACTTAGTTTGCTGTCGCCTAAAAGCAAGTAAGGGGGGCATTGAGTACATTTCATACTCAACAAATCGTTCTATCCTAGCAAGAATGTTATGCATGCAAGTATTTTAAAGATAGATTAAGACTTAGTACGAAAAGTTAAGATAACAAATATTTTAGTTTAAATCAGTTTAAATCCTTTAAATCATTAAGTTTTTTTTATCTTGTCCCATAGGGATTTACACGTCCCAACAAGGTTTAAATTTTTTCAGTATCCTCCAACTGGACCACAATGTTCAAAAGAGGGGGAAAAGAAGAAAAACAAAACTAATCATCGTGAATGCTCATAAAGGCTTGTCATTCCGCACACACCACATCGATCCTATGTGGACATTCATGACCGAGGACACGGCTATGAATATAGATTATACTTTGCAGAGTTTATATACACGTAAACACTATAAAATAGACTACGACCGTAGCCTAATTATAGTAGCACACACAAAATCTTTTTTCAAGCATCCACTGGTGCCTCCCACATCTCCAGAACTAGGCCCCCAGTGATTCATAAGACAACGGGTCCTGAAGCTGAGATGGGCCTACCACTTATCAGGTGGAGGTATCCCTCTCGTGGGACTAAGCCGCAACCAACAGAACCTATTAACACCTACCTATACTATGCCTATGGCTAGAACATCAGTCTTCTACAAGTTTCAGAATCTAACCATTGTCCACATAGGATCGATGTGGTGTGTGCGGAATGACAAGTCATACAACACAACAAAATGGTACTCATGCAGTCACAACAGTCATCTCTATCCCAATCCTCCTCCATCCAAACCACACAACAATACCATTACAACAACGGATGCTCAGAGCCTAAGTCTCTACTTAATTGTGTCCGCCACAGATACTCTCCCATAGGGACTATACAATCTATCCCTTGACACCTCATATCACCTACGCCCACTCTCACTAAATCAGTTTTAGTGGATTTATTTGCAACATCACACAGTTGAATCACGTTTCAAAGCATTTACACAAATTCATTTTAAAGTATCATGATGATGGTTGAAATAGTACAACTTAGCAACTAAGCAATCACAGTAGTAGCAAAATATTCCTAGGGTTTATCAGTGGAAAAGTAAGAATATTGTGGTTTCTAGGTATGAACTCGTCATTTTAACCATTGGCATGCAAAAGGTTACATGTAGTTTTAAAAACTGGGCAACAAGAGTAATCAAGGAAGCAGTTTTGTCTTGTGAGTTGAGGTCTCACGCGGGGTCCAGGTCCATTACAAGCCGAGCTAAGCCAGCTCGGTTCGCTTTCGAATTCGGTCAAGCCAAGCCGAGCTGGCTCGACGTACGATGTCTAGGCCTAGTCTCCAAAACCTCAACATTAGTCCAAGCCACCTTAAGCTCTAAGACTCTAAGGATGTTGCCCTTACTTCCTTTTGTGCCCATAACTCCTCCAATTCCTTTGACTTTGTCTTAGCTTCTTTCTCTGTTATTTCTTGGTACTCATCAGCTGCATTCATTAACAACAAGCCAGCTATCCTTGTATCCTTCAGTTCCTCCACCTTTGCCTTATATTCTTTCTCTACTACTTCTTGATAATCATCTGCCGTATTCATGAATAATACACCTCCCATCCTTGTATCTTTCAGTTCCTGCATCTTTGCCTTAAATTCTTTCTCTACTACTTCCTGGTATTCATCGGTTGCATTCATGAACAACAAACCTGCCTTTCTTGTATCCTTCAATTCCTCAATCTTTACCATGAATTCTTTGTCTATGACATCTTGGTACTCATCGGCCGCACTCATAAACATCACACCTGTTGTTCTCGTATCTTTCAACTCCTGCATCACTTGGTTAATTTTTCTCTCTGTTACATCCTGATATTCGTCGGCTGCATTCATGAGCAACACACCTGCCTTCCTGGTATCCTCTAATTGCTTCTCGACTTTACCCTTTCCAATAGACAACTCCGTCACCTTGCACTCTAGTGTCGACAGTTTGCTTGAGAACACCTGAGCCGCCCTTGTCTTCTCCTTTAATTGTTTCTCTACTTTACCCTTCTCACGAGACAACTCTTCGTTTTTACGCACCAAGTCCCGTGTCCTATACCTCTCATCAGATAACTGGGTCACCAACTCCCTCTCCCTATTTTTTAGAGCCTCCACTTCGGCTGAGTTTCGGTTTCCCATCGGCCAACGTGGGCCGTAGTCCCTCCAAGCGTTTCGCCAAACTTGTGTTTGTCAACGTGAGCTTTATTGTGCTACTGCTATCTGCTTGCTTTCGTTGCTAGCGCCTACGAGTGCTTGCTTGGTTGCAAACTTGCAAACCGTGCTTAATCCTTTATTTGGTGTAGGAGAAGAATAGATGACAAAGAGGGAAACTTCTACAGTTTATGTTTCTCATTGGTCCCCTGAACTCTTAGTCAAGCTCCGTCACTGATGGTAGAGACCTGCAACATGTGGTTTAAAGGGGGTATATTAATTAAGAGGTTAGAGATGCCCCATAAAAATAGTCTTTTTGTTTCTAAACAAGGTAGGATAGATATTATAAAGTTATATTTAAGTTCCATCACAAAAAAAGTTTCAAGAAAAGAAAATATAAGATCATTCTTTTTGTTTTCATATTTCCTAGCCTTCAATTGATTGAAAGCTTTCGATTGATGGTTTGTTACTTTGTGTTATGATTTTTTTAGAATTATCTATATAATAATTATAAACCGTTGGATCTAGATTTAATTGCTCGAAACGATAATTAAAAGTTGCCCAAACATTTAGTCAGCTGAAAATTAATAAGTTTCTTTTATTTTTCGGTGAAGAGGGTTCATTATCTAACGTCTGATCCGAATTATGCGGACGGCGAAGAATCTGAGATGAGGAATCATCGGAAGTGGCAACATCCTCAACAGTGGAGATCAATAAAGCGGCGACACAAGCAGTTTTCTCGATCAAGCAGGTGATCGAAGCGGAGAAACACAACTCGTCGCCGTCAAGATTTTGTTTCAGTATCGCAGAGATGCCCTACGAACTACAATGGCTGCTAAAGCATAGCTTTTAAATACGGTATTCTAAATATCCGAGCAGGTTTTTAAATACCTGAGCAGTTTTCAGTTCTTGATTCTTTTAACAGAAATAATATTAACTTTTCTGAAGAAATAAGAGAGTGGGATGCTAATACGGTTTTAAATACAGAGACATATTTTAGTCCTTGTCTTGCAGCTGTGACGATGAATCGGCACGCCTGGGCTTTGGTGTATGATGCGCCATGAGCCCATACCTGCAGCACTATCGGAGATCGGCTATTTGGAGTGTAGAGTATTTGCCGAGTGTATTATCTCGGGCACTCGGCAAAGATATATTTGTGGAGTGTTAAAATAAAAAAAAACACTCGGCAAACAAAAACACTCAACAAAAACTTACTTTTTCTGAGTGTCACAAGAAAAACATTTGACAAACTTGATTCTTTGTCGAGTGTTTTTTTTGTGGCACTCGGCAAACATGATCTTTGTCGAGTGTTTTCCTCGTGACCCTCGGCAAAGATTTTGTTTATCGAGTGTTTTTCTTTTGACACTAGGTAAAGATAAATTCAAATTATATTTTGAAACTATAAATTAATTCAAATAAAAAAAATTCAACTACAAAGTTATTAAACTTTTGAAGATCTATAACTTTTATTTTGATCATTAGTGCATTACTCAAATTGTTCATAAAATCCATATGTTTCATATTGTTTTATGAAACTATAAGTGACAGGTATACAATTTGTAAATAATGTTACTATATCTATGTTGGATGAATAAACAACCAAAATAAAAGTTATAGAACGTACAAAGTTATACAATTTTCTAGTTTAACACTTTTCAATTTGAATCAATCTTGTTAACCGAAAATAAATTTGAATTTTTCAAACAATATCTTTGCCCGAGTGTCTCTTTTCTAGCACTCGACAAACAAGGTTTTTACCAAGTGTATTATTTTTTACACTCGGCAAATATGGTCTTTGTCGAGTGCTCGCCAGAAAACACTCGGCAAAGAGGTATAGTATAAGAAGAGTAAAAAACAAAGTCTAGACTCAAATGAAACTATGGTGCGGTGGTAGAGAAGTACACGCGCAAAGAAGAGGTCCCGAGTTTGAATTCTGCCCGACACACTTAGCGCGTAGCGCATGAAAGAAAGTCGTAACTTGTGACTTGAAACAGGGACGGGGGCGTGCAAGGTTCCTAGGTGCAAAAAAAATGCTATTTTTTTCGGGTTTTCTGATGATTTATATTTTGCCAAGTGTTAGCTTTATCGAGTGTATTTTGACACTCGACAAAACCTTTGTCGAGTGCGTGATGGAAAGAAACTCGGCAAAGAGTGTTTTGTCGAGTAAATTTGTGCCGAGTGCTTACACTCGGCAAAGGCTTTATTAAGTGTATTTAGGCCTTTGCCGAGTGTTTTGGACACTCGGCAAAAAAGAGATTTCCGGTAGTGCATTGTGCATATGGTTGCCGGTGCCAATGACAGCATCGCCAGGTCTTTCGTGATGAGCTGAAAGAGGTCAGGATTGCGGAGTTGTTGGCAGAAGAAACCATAAAGGAAAAGCAAGAGGAATGAAGAGGTGATCACCAAGTGGCGGGAGAGATAGCTACTAAGCTGAAAGCCAGTAGGATGGAACTTGGGATGCAGGTAAAATCATCAGCCCCTCTGTGGGGCTGCTGCTCAACAAGAATACAAGGAAATGTCTCTAGCAGAGCTGGTACACGTATGTAGGATAGAATCACTTCGTATACTCATGATATTTTAATATCATAAGAAATTCAACATAGAAAAACAATGATTATTATGATGATGGAGCTAGAGCTACGGCTGCCGCTCCCCTGGCACACCGCCAGGAGGTGGGTCACGGCAGGGCTCGTCAACGGTTTCCAAAGTGGCTAAAGATTAAGTTCTTGAGATTTCAGGAAATAAAGATTAGATTAGAAAAGATAAAATCATGTCAAATAGATTCACTTAAAGTAAGAGTTATGTTAGGAATTAGAGTCACGTTTTTTTATGATATCAGGGGAGTAGAGCATTCCCACCTTTTGTATTGATTTATCATTTGAGCATGGCAATGCCATGGATATTTGGATGGCGCATTTTGCCAAGAGTAGAGGATACATCAGCAAGGGAGAGAACCAAAAGAAATACAACCGCACAAACACATAACAGGAAAACTAAACCAAACACAACACAACATACTGGCAACAACAACTATCCATCAACATATGGCACCATGGAGCAATTTCACTTTAACGACATTCAATCCACGCAACGATAGAGCCTAGAGTCAATTGACAGACGATGATCGTGGTTGATGTCACTTTGTAGGGCCATCCGGGATCCCAACGACACCACTCTAGCGCCATTTGAGGGGAGGAAGCCTCAAAGGAGAAACACCACCGAGGGGAGAACGAGGAGACCCAAGAAGGGGTCATAGTCCCGTTAACCCGACATATGATGAAGCAAGACCACCAGGGAATGGAGGACGAGCAAAGACGAGTTCTCAATATCAACCATAGGCTGACAAACAACCGGTGCGGATAGAGAATAACAAAGGAGCAATGAAGCGCGAGGGACTCCACAAGGGCCGTGGCATAATGTAGCAGATCACAAAGCAATGCCAACCTCATCGGAGACTCCAAGACAATGCCTTCAAGAAGGGTAGGACATCAAGGACGTCATCATTGCCCATCAAGGTGCTAGGCTGAACTTGGGTTTACACCCGGAGAATCTTGAGGTCGACACCGCAAGGGCACCTCGATAACGCCTTCATGAAGGAAGATGACACAAGAGGAACCATTGTTGCCAAAAGCTTTTGCTCGGTACCCTATGACGACAGCAACCTTCATTGTGAAAGGAGCATCGCTTTAGACAAATCGTAGAGCTAGAGAGAGTAGCAGTCAACACAACGATGCTCTGGGTGGCCCTCTCCCTGGCCACGCCGCAAGGCGAGCCGAGCTCGGGGAAACTAGGCGCCTCGCCAAAGATCCGCGAGGCACTGTGCCGTCGTTGACCAGCTCGACCAGCCTGATCATCCGGGCGCGGAACCATAAGCTGAGCCCGCGAGGTCCTGCTTGAGGATGTTCAGATCTGGCCATGGTGCTAGGTGGCCCGCACCCACCTAGCCATGCCACCACGGCGCTGCAAGGCGGGTCGAGCATGGAGAGCCCAGGCGCCATGCCCAGGAACTCTCCATGTCGACGGAGCCACGCCGTCAAAGACGTCCAGCACGCTCAGCCCCAACCTCCGAGCGTCGTGGGATGATGCTGAAGGGGCGCGGGAGAGGCGGGGCAGGGTCGGATGTAGACCCCTCACGGCCGGATCTGGCGAGAGGCCGAGCAAACGGGTCTGGATCTAGATCTCGCCATGAAAAAGGAGGAAGAAAAACTAGGAGGAGCGAGAGAGAGGAACACAAAGAGATGGAGCTACGGACGGTAGCCATTAGGCCCGGCCGCTGTCCGCCGCCAGTACGCCGTGGTGGCATAGGATGGGTTGGCGACGGTGGTGAGAGTGGCCCCCCCATCGCCCTGGGAGACAACGTGAGAGCCTCTCACTCAACGCTCTTCAGTAAGAGTCAAGTAATCCCCTCATATGATATAATAGGGTTATATATGTCGTATCCAATTAAGAAAGAAACAAAGGGTTTACCCTCAGCTCTCGATCTCTCTCCACCCCCTGTGTTCTGCGGTGTTGCCCCCTCCTCTCTCCCTTTCTCCCTACGCCACCGCCTCCATCTGTTTTTTGGTGTTGGTACGTGCTTCTTTGTAGAGGAATGTTTTGAGTCTAACCCATAGAGATTATTTGTAATAATTAAATGACCAGATACACTTTATGAGGTACTGGTTGGGATTCTTTCATTTGGTTGATAAAATACATTTTTTTTTATCTAAAAAGGACCATTCCGCGATGTTTTGAGACTCACCCCAAAACGACACCCAAGGCCACGCCATGTTGTGGAGAGTAGAAGTCGATGACGACGTGCAGCAACTGTTGTCCGCGCAGTCGTCGTTGGAAGAAACGTAGACACTGTAGTTTCTTCCCTGGAAGAAGATGTTCCGGTCCCTGCTGAAGCTGCCTCGATCAGGATGAATATATATAAGCGACGAAAGAAAGGACCAACGGAGAGAGAGGGAGATAAGATGGAGTGTGGGTAAGGAATCGAGTGCTGGTGAATAAGAGGAAGGAATCAGAGGAATACTTTTAATAGGATGGAGTGTTGGTAAGGAAGTGGAGGGAAAGAGAGAAGAACTTCGGAATAATCTGTGATGGCGATTCGTACTGTACAAGAACCCGGGGCATTTTCTATGGCGCTTTCTGCATCACCAACGGCATTGCCCTCTAAAAATTGCAGAACCATGAAGGACTGAAACAAAAAGTCAACCAGCGGCAAACTGCAACTGTAACACAAACCCATATTTTGTGTACAGATTAATTGAGAACTGGCGGTCCATGCGTCTTATGCATGTGTGTGCCAAAAGAAACAATCTCATCCTTGAGGCACCTGGAGACTTCTCTAGTCTGGCTCTTCAGGCCGCAGCCTATGTTGATCTGTTACTGACATGGGAATCACATTCTGCCAAAATTGCAAAATCTGATTCATAAACCTAATAATAATATCTAGCATATATCAAGTACCACACAAACTTACAATTGAACAATGGCCACGTAGCTAGTTGATTTTTGAAGTAAATTGCCATCACCTGTCCATTGTTCAGTTGCATTTATTCTTGCAAGTTTCCACTCCTGTCCACCACGTATAGCCGAGGTTGCGCACGTACTCGCGGCACGTGCCGGGCACGGCGGCCGCGTCCTCTCGGAGCGCGCCACGGCCCGTGCACACGCGGCGCGGCGGCACCAGTACAAAGCCGAAAAGCCCAGGCGGCGTCCATCACAATCACTTGACGAGTTAATTACGAACTTACCATACCATGGAGCAGCCGTCACAGGCGCAGGCGAGGAAGGAGGGCGACGGAGGAGGAGAAGGAATGCCGCGCTCGCACACCGGCGACCCGCACGGCGAGGCGGCGGCGCAGGCGAAGCAAGGAATAGTTGGAGAAGGGGAGCGGGAAGGCGTGGTCCGGCGCGCGGTGGAGAGGGAGGCGGAGAAGGCGGTGAAGGCGGAGGAGGAGACGCAGGCCGCGGCGATGGAGGGGAGGCCGAGGCCGCTGCCGCACTGGCAGGTGCCTCAGCCTAAGGACGTCTACGACGAGCGTCTCGAGCGGCTGTGACTGTGAGCTATAGCTTCACTACTGTACTAGCAGCAGCTTGTCGTAGTAAGAACTTATTGTGCAGTCCCGTGCAACAAATTTTATCTGCTTCTGTTTTTTGTCAGCAGCAGATTAGTAGTGCCGGCCGGGCATGCACCGTGCCAGCATCGTCAGGCTTGTGTTTGATTACTTGTTAGTTGCACTTTGCAGTTCAATCATCAAAGACTGTACCCTGTTCGACTGTTATTATCTGCATTTATGATCCCCTTCCCCTTCGTTTGGAACTAACGAATGGCTTTCGTTAATTGGAGGAGGGAGCCGAGCGCTCGTCCTTGGAGCTCAACGTGACAATCTTGGTTACCGGAGGTGGGATAGAAGGGCGCAGCCTATGAGGGGATCTTAGCGGCGGCTTTCTCCTCCTTTGTCCTCAACGGTGGCGGCCATGGAAGTGAGATGGAGGAGATTAGGTAAGAGGGCGAGGGCGGCGAGCCCGAAGGAAGGGAGTAGGGGCGACGAGTGATGCGTGCCTACAAGCTGCGAGGCTACGAGGAGGGAGGGAGCAAGGGCGGCGTGCGGTGCGCTTGTGCCCTGCGAGGAGGGAGGGAGCAGGGGCAACAACATCGACGCCAGAGAGAGGGAGCAGGGTCAGTGGGTGGCACGCTTGTGAGGAGGGAGGGACCGAGGAGCTGGGGCGGAGAGATGACAACTCGATCGCGGTCCACATGGGCCGTGCCCGAACAGAGGGGGGGGGGGCGCATGAATAAGCTGCTTAAGCAGGCCGAGAAGTAGGTCGTACCTGTGCCGGGCCACGATCCGGGTCCTTCCATGGCCCGCGGTGTGAGACGACCGGCCCACATTAATCAGGTCGTACATGGGCCGGCATGATGGTCTTGCGCCTGAGCCCAAGCATGGCCCATGCTGGGCTTTGGGCTGCATGACCCACATAACCTTCATACCGGGTAAAAACTTCTGGGCCATGGGTCGGCTCATTTAACCCGTTCAGATGGCTAGCTATAGCCACGACATCGAACCCTAGGTTTAGACAAATATTAGCAAATATAGTATAGCGTTGGTTAAAAAAGAATATTTTGTTTACTCAAATCATGCAAATAACCGTAGCTCAACTAGTTTATCAATCAAAAGGTTAGTTCAAATAGATAGAAATCATGAGTTCAATTACTAATAATAACATTTTTTATACAATTTTTTTACAACGTACCCTAGGATAAGAGGCTAGTTCCACTGATTGTTTTATTCTTCTTCGCTTCTGTCGTGTGCGCGGGAAAGAGAAGTGGAAACACGAGTATTGGGCTACATGTGCCCATTAATCTACATCAGGAGATTTCATCCTACTGTTGTTGCAAGTATTTTCTTCAACTGGTCACTGACCGGGGTTGCGTTCTCTTGCTGTTCGTCGGTGCTTGATGTATTCCCTCCTGAACGACGAGGTTGTTATGTGGTCTTCAAACTTCGATGACGACAATACTCGTGGTCAAGATATTTTCATCGGAGTTGTTGCTTATCACATCTTGTCGTGATAGCGCCATCTTGCTATCACTGTAAGATGGCGCCACCCATGCCTCATCTCATCACGTGTCTAACGGTCCGAGTCAGTTCACGGCCACCGCAGATATTTCGTCTGTAATCCTACAGGACAACGCCAGCACATATACCGTAATGAGTTGAAATTGGTTGCAGCTCATTTATATGTCCATCTCCCTCGTCATTGATTGATTACACATCTAATGAGTTCGCAATCTGGACAACATTTGTTGGATAAATTAGCACTTTTAGTTTTATATTAATCTAGAAATAAATTAGAAGCATGATTAACAGATTGATTAACAGATTGCATGATGAACTAGACAAGTCTACGTAAGATCTAGACAGGTCTATAAAGTCAGACAAAAGCATAACATCTACCATACTAGCAACATTCATCATAGATAAACGATCACGAAAGCTAGTATGAAAGACATGATTTGAGATAAGAGTACGTACGTTTTCTTCTGGACTGGATAGAGGAGGCGGCAACAACGTTTAGCACCGTCACGTTGTTGGCGACGGCGGGTGAGACCGACTCGACGACGAGGAAGACGAGCCGTGGCGACGAGCTTGACGAAGACGAGGAAGTGATCGAGCAGTCGCGCAGAGCGCTTCCCAAAAACCTTATTCGCCCTCTCCCGATGCAGGATCGCAGAGGACAACGGTTCCGGAGACCTGCTCTCCCATTCGCCGGTGCACGCCGACGATCGGAATGGAGAAGTCTTGGCGGCGCAGCAGTAGCGAGAGACAAAACCCTGGGCGATTGCGTGATATGATTTGCGGCGATACCGTACGTATTTTTAGGGAGGAACCGCTAGGGTTGGGCGTCCCGCAACCGAGTCGGTTACCATATTAATACGTCGATTTCCATAACCAACTATATGAAAATATATGGAACACGTAGCAAAAAGAAAGTGCAAAAGGAAGCCGCGTCCCCGCAAGGCAAGGGACCGAATTTCGGCGGACCATTCACGCAGGTGATGCGTGCCCATCGCCCACGCCCCGCCCCGGCCCGGCGAGGCGAGCGAGCGCGCGCGTGTGTTCTTTCTTCTTCTCATCCACACACTTGCAAGAGATGCTAGAGCAACCAACCTTATAAGTTGGACTCCCTCCACCTCCACTAGCAATGTGGGACTAAACCTTTGCACTCCCACCACTCATGAATGAGCCTTTGAGATTTTTCAGGAATTATTGTGAATATTAATGGGCCAAGCCCATATAATTCCAACAATCCCCCACCAGATCTCAAAGTCCCAGCTAGACTTTGCCTCACCCTATTGTTGTTTAATATACCAGTGTTTTCAGTGAAGACTGTTAAGTTAAACTTCCACCTAGAACAATAAGCTACACTCATTCATAACTTGAACAATGGACTATGCCTTGAATTGCAAGTTTTGTGCAAACAAGTTTCACTTACTGTCATAACTGATACTAGATCTTCAGTAGGCTTTTCCGCGGGTGGAGCATATAGGTCATACTCTCTTGGTCTTTCATGAGCTTAATAGAGATCACCCAAATCTCACAGATTGCGACCTTACAACAATCGGGCTCATATAGGTGTATTCATTCAAGAATGTTCTATAGGACAACATCTTCGCTATTTAAAGCCAACTAAATACATTAAGGTAACAACCAACCTGCCATACAGATATCGAGAGTAATGCATCACTTCTCAAGTGGGTTATAAAAGGTTACTCTCATGCTAACCAATAGCTTGTTCTTTCTAGATCCTACTTCACGGGATCTCCGATCACATAGGTTGGGTTACTACTATGGAATAGCACATATGAGTCTCATACCCATCTCCTTCGATGGACTGTCTATCACATTATGTGACAGCCCCTTGGTGAATTGATCTGCCAGGTTCTCACCAGTTGAAATATATTCTACTGATATGACTTCAGAGTTTTTTATTTTTCTGACAGACTTCAAACGTCTCTTAATATGTCTTGATGACTTCATATTGTCCTTAGAATTGTTCACTTTGACTATCACAGTTTGATTGTCACAATTCATGAGGATTGTCGGCACAGGTTTCTCGACAATAGGCAAGTCCATCAAGAGCTCACGTAGCCAATCGGCCTCAACTATAGCTGTATCTAGTGCAGTAAGCTCTGCTTTCATGGTAGACCTCGTCAAAATGGTCTGTTTGCATGATCTCCATAAAACAGCAGCACCACCAAGAGTAAATGCATATCCACTCGTGGCATATAGCTAATCAGCATCAGATATCCAATTGGAATCACTATAGCCTTCTAGTACTGTTGGATATCCAGAATAATGAATTCCATAATTCATAGTACTAACTAAATAGTGCATTACCCGCTCTAGCGCACGCCAATGATCATCTCTCGGGCAAGAAGTAAACCGGCTCAGTTTGTTCACAGCAAACGAGATGTCAGGCCTAGTAGCACTAGCTAAATACATAAGTGATCCAATAATCTGAGAATATCTTAATTGGTCTTTACCAATTCTCTTATTCTTTCAAAGGATCAAACTGGGATCATAAGGTGTTGGAGAAGTCTTGCTATCCTTGTAACCAAAACGGTTCAAGAGCTTCTCAACATAATGAGATTACGTAAGAGTAATCCCATTCTCTCCTTTGATTAGCTTGGTGTTCAAGATAACATCAGCCTCACCCAGATCCTTCATATCAAAGCTTTGGCACAGAAAGGTCTTGACCTTATTGATCACGTCAAGATTTGTTCCAAAGATGAGTATGTCATCAACATACAAGCACAGTATAACTCCTTGACCCACACCATGACGGTAGTACACATATTTATCAGCCTCATTGACTAAAAAGCCTGCTGATAGAAGTGTTGAATCAAATTTCTCATGCCACTGCTTAGGAGCTTGTTTCAGACCATACAAAGACTTCAACATCTTACATACCTTGTCTTCTTGACCCTTTATAACAAATCCATCTGGCTGATTCATATAAATTTCCTCATTCAACTCTCTATTAAGAAAAGCTGTCTTAACGTCCATCTAATGAACAATAAGACTATGTGAGGCAGCCAGAGCAAGTAATACACGAATAGTGGTCAATCTAGCAACAGGTGAATAAGTGTCAAAGAAGTCTTCGTCTTCTTTCTGAGTATAACCCTTAGCCATAAGCCGAGCCTTATACTTGTCAATAGTACCATCAGGCTTAAGCTTTTTCTTGAACACCCATTTACAACCCACAGGTTTGCAACCATATGGTCTATCGACAACTTCCCAAGTTCTATTAGAAAGAATAGAGTCCATCTCACTATGAACAGCTTCTTTCCAGTCATCTACATCAGAAGATGCATATGCCTCTGAAATGGTTCTAGGAGTGTCATCCATAAGATAAACAGTGAAATCATCACCAAAAGACTTTGTAGTCCTTTGTCTCTTGCTCCTCTTAGGAGCTTCACTATCAATCTCCTCATGGATTGGTTCAAGTATTTGTTCAGCATGATCAGAAAATACACTAAGTTCAGAAGTTATTTCAGCAATCATATCAGAAGATAATCTAGACATGCTATGTCAATCTTTCATAGGAAATATGTTCTCAAAGAAAGTAACATCACGAGACTCCATTAATGAATTAACATGAACATCAGACACCTCGGATTTAACCACTAAAAATATATAGGCAATGCTATGATGAGCATATCCAAGAAAGATACAATCTACAGTTTTAGGTCCTAACTTACGCTTCTTGTTGAATGGTACGTTAACTTTGGCCAAACAACCCCATGTGCGTAAGTAAGAGAGCGATGGCTTTCTACCAATCTATTCCTCATATGACGTTTTCTCCTTATTCTTCATGGGAACTCTATTTAGGACATGACATGATGTCAATAAAGCCTCCCCCCACCATGCCTTAGATAATTCAGCCGTGTCTAACATAAAAGTAATCAAGTCAGTCAAGGTGCGATTCTTTCTTTCGGTAACCCCGTTTGATTGGGGCGAGTAGGGAGGCGTCCTCTCATGTATCATACCATGTTCCTCACAGAATAAGTCAAACTCATTTGAGTAATACTCGCCACCACGATCGGACCTAATTCTTTTGATCTTTTTCTCTAGTTGAGTTTCAACTTCAGTCTTATAAATTTTAAAGTAGTCTAGAGCCTCATCTTTTATTTTTAGCAAATAAACATAGCAATATCTAGTCGCATTATCAATCAAAGTCATGAAATATCTTTTTCCACCTTCAGTCAATGTACCATTCATCTCACAAAGATTAGAATGTATAAGTTCTAGCGGTGCTAAGTGTCTCTCCTCTGCAGCCTTGTGAGGCTTTCGAGGTTGCTTAGATTGCACACAACTTGAGCACTTAGAACCTTTGACAATGGAAAAATTCGGAATTAAATTCAAGCTGGAAAGTCAAGACACAGAACCAAAATTTAGATGACATAAACGTGAATGTCAAACACTAGCATCACTCTCATTAACACCATCACAAATATAGTTCACAGACTTATTGCAATAATCTGAAAGAGAAAAGCGAAACAAGCCTCCGCACTCATAGCCTTTACCAATAAATTATCCACTCTTAGACACGACAACTTTATTTGACTCAAGCACTACCTTAAAACCATCCCTACACAAAAGGGAGCCACTAACGAGATTCTTCTTGATAGAAGGGACATGCTGTACATTCTTCAATTGGACAATCTTCCCCGAAGTGAATTTCAGCTCGATCGTGCCAACACTATGAACAGAAGCATGTGACCGATTCCCTATTAGGACGGAGGAATCCCAGGCGATCTGGTAAGAAGTAAACAAAAAAGCATCAGCACACACATGAATATTAGCACCAGTATCAAGCCACCAACTAGTAGATTGAAATACAGAAAAAACATATGGTAAATTACCATACCCACTATTTTCTTCAGTACTGGTCACCATGTTCACGGTCTTCTGCTGTGGAGGCTTCCTTTCTTTGCATTCTAGACACTTCTTTCCCCAATGCTCATTAGAACCGCAAACAAAACATGCTCCCTTCTCCTTGTTCTTCTTCTTGAAGGTAGTGGTCTGCTTAGGCTTATTGTTTTTGCCCTTGCCCTTACCACCACTGCCATGAGACTGTTGTGGATGATGCACCATATTGGCAATAATGTGTCTCTCGTTAGCTTTAGAACGTCCATCCTTCTCACGAGCTTTCTCCTCAACATCAAGAGACGCGATCAAATCTGAGACAAATATGTTCGTTCTCTTGTGTTTAAGAGTAGTGGCAAAATTCCTCCAAGACGGAGGCAATTTGGCAATCATGCCCCCAGCCACAAGCTTCTCAGGTATGCCGATCTTAAGCAGTTCGAGTTCCTTCACAATGCACTGTATCTCATGAGCCTGCGCGACGATAGATTTACCATCTACCATCTTATAATCATGGTACTGCTCAATGACATATAGTTCAGTGCCAGCATCAGAACCACCATAGTCAGCGATCAGAGCGTCCCATAATTCCTTTGCGACTGTATGATGGATATAGACATCCTGAAGACGATCTATCAAAGCTCCAATAACAGCGTCCAAGAATATTGTGTTGGCTTCACTGTAGGCCTTTTTCTGATCTACAGTGAGATCGCCTTCAGGTTTGCCAGTGGACACCCAGAACACATTCATGGCAGTAAGCCACAGAGTGACTTTCACTTGCCATCTCTTAAAGTGCATGCCAGTGAATTTCTCTGGCCTCAGTGCATCGACAAATCCAGCCATAAAACTAAAGTGCCTACAATAAGGTTTTTGGATTGTTGGACAAATTAGCACTTTTAGTTTTATATTAATCCAGAAATAAATCAGAAGCATGATGAACAGATTGATTAATAGATTGCATGATGAACTAGACAAGTCTACGTAAGATCTAGACAGGTCTATAAAGCCAGACAAAAGCATAGCATCTACCATACTAGCAACATTCATCAGAGATAAATCGATCACGAAAGATAGTATGAAAGACATGATTTGAGATAAGAGTACATACGTTTCCTTCTGGACTGGATAGAGGAGGCGGCGACGACGTTCAGCACCGTCACGTTGTTGGCGATGGCGGATGAGACTGACTCGACGACGAGGAAGACGAGCCGTGGCGACGAGCTTGACGAAGACGAGGAAGCGATCGAGCAGTCGCGCAGAGCGCTTTCCAAAAACCTTATTCGCCCTCTCCCGGTGCAGGATCGCAGAGGACGACGGTTTTGGAGACCTACTCTCCCGTTCGCTTGTGCACGCCGATGATCGGGATGGAGAAGTCTTGGCGGCGCAACAGTAGCGAGAGACAAAACCCTAGGCGATTGCGTGGTATGATTTGCGGCGATACCCATACGTATTTATAGGAAGAAACCGCTAGGGTTGGGCGTCCCGCAACCGAGTCGGTTACCATATTAATACGTCGATTTCCATAACCAAATATATGGAACACGCAGCAAAAAGAAAGTGCAAAAGGTAGCCACGCCCCCGCAAGGCAAGGGACCGAATTTTGGCGGACCATTCACGCAGGTGATGCACGGCCGCGCCCACGCCCACGCCCGGCCCCGCCCCACCCTGCCCGGCGAGGCGAGACGAGCGAGCGCGCGCGTGTGTTCTTCCTTCTTCTCATCCACACACTTGAAAAAGATGCTAGAGCAACCAACCTTATAAGTTGGACTCTCTCCAGCTCCATTAGCAATATAGAACTAAACCTTTGCACTCCCACCACTCATGAATGGGCCTTTAAGATTTTTCAGGAATTATTGTGAATATTAATGGGCCAAGCCCATATAATTCCAACAACACTGATTTTTATGTATCCGTCAGCTCGCCTTGTCAATTTTAGGGCATCCTCCTCCATAGCTAAAGCCACATTCCACCTCGACCTCAACAGCAAGGGAATATCATTCTTATGAGATACTCAGCATGTTTTCTCTCTAGTGGCAGTACTACATCGACACAACAAGTGCGGGGACGTTGGAGAAACAGGCAAGAGTGAAGACAGACACGAAGTAACAGCTGTGAAGGAGTTGTGGCAGCGTCGGGTGACCGAGTGTTTCCGGATAACATCATGGTAACAGAAAAGAAGCGAGATCGTTTGGTTTTTTTTTTTTTGTGGCCGTCAGTACAGAGGTTTCCGACATCATTTAATATGGGCTGAATAATTGGGTGAAAACGAATCCATTCAACAACTTGATACTTGGTGAAATCCTGTCGAAATGGAGAAACAAATTAGGTCCAAATTAAAAACCCAAACAAATCATCAAATGGAAGCTTCGTGCACCTCGTTGATCGAGACTTGTGTCATAAATCATAGTACTTCGACACAGACACGATTACTTCTTTTTCATCCCGTAGTTCTTTGTTTCATCAGAAGAACGGAAATTGCAAAATCAACCACGCATGGCACGTGCAAACAGTCTGAAAGGAACCATGCACCGCACGTTGATGGAGAAACGTGACTTGCCAATAAAGTCTTGCATGCAGTGATTGTACCATGTGATCCAGATGCGCGGTTGGCTAATTCAAAATTTATTGATGTTGATATAGGATCAGCCGAAATACTTCAATTGTATCGCAAATAAAATTATTCAGCATGTGGAACACATTCATCATTTTTATAATCTCTACTATATCTCTACTACTTATTAAATTTATTAGAGCTGTGCAGTGTGCCAATTGATGGTTCTGCCGTACATAAAATACAATTTGTGTTTTTTTTTCCAAGCCTTAATCCAACTAAGAAACGATTTCATCCATGGTGTAAATTTGCTAATTAGTTGTCAAGTCTGGCAATTGATTATTGTTTTGCGACACATACAGATATGAATACAATTCGCGTTTCTTTCCAAATCTGAGTCCAACTCGGAAACGATTACATTGAAATTGCCCGAAACGTTTATAGCTTTAATCTTGGGCTACTATACTTATATTAAATTTATTAGAACTGTGCAGTCTGCCAATTGATGGTTCTGCCGTACATAGAATACAATTCGTGTTTTTTTTTATTAGAACTGTGCAGTCTGCCAATTGATGGTTCTGCCGTACATAGAATACAATTCGTGTTTTTTTTTTCAAGCCTGAATCCAACAAAGAAACGATTTCATCCATGGTGTAAATTTGCTAATTAATCGTCAAGTCTGGCAATTGATGATTGTTTTGCGACACATACACATACGAATACAATTCGCGTATCTTTCGTCTTTCCAAACCCGAGTCCAACTTGGAAATGAATACATTGAAATTGCTTGAAACGTTGATAGCTTTAATCTTGGGCGGGAGAAAACAGTTGAGGATCAGTTTTGCTGGCAAAACGGTTTCTTCCATACCAGTTTCTTTTTCTTCCACTATGGAAGAAAATTGATCGAAGATGCCTACGTTCAGTTATGGATAAGCTTGGTTTTCCAGGTTCTTCGGCAGCACTCAAGCAATCGAATTAGGGAATAGATTTTCCCTTCTTTCTAGGTCCTCAACCCATTTTGATGTTCACTATGACCTGCTGCTGCTTCCATCGACATAGAGGTGAGCTCCAGCCAGCAGCAATGGCGAACTTGTTTTTTCGGTTTGCCTGGATGCCTCCACGGAGAAGAAGAAGGCCTGTAGCATGTGGGTCTGCTGTATTGATATGCTCAATTACTAGACACATTCATTCTCAACAGACGAGCGTAACTGTATATTTTTTAACGGCAGAAAAAAAGAGAACCTACACAACTTACTTTGGATGTTAGCATTGTAGAATGTAACGTCCAGTAATCCTATGGCTAAGGTGTGCCATGGCCCCCCCTAGGTTCAGAAAAATGGAAAAAATACCATATATCTATAGCTAATTGCTCCAAACACAAGTGACCCCCTTTGAAATTGCTTCAAGCTCCGTTACCGGTTACATCACAACCGACAAAGCTCTTGTCGATATGTATACAAACATAAATATAGATTATTATTATTGTATCTTACACAAATTTTAAGATCCCGTAGCAACGACGGGCATTTGCCTAGTACTACAAAAAAAGTCTGAAGTAAATTCTATCTTTCACCTCGATACTTTGTCCGACCCCTGTCTTCCCTTCCTGCGATCCTGTCCGCACCTGCGAAACTTGGGCGCATCTCGCCTATTCCACTAAACCAACCCCCACGTCCGCCCACTCCTTCCATCACCATGCCTCTATTTCCTCCTCGCGGCGAGTCTGTCATTGCCAGTGGCACATCCTATCTTGCAATCAGTTGTTCGCCATCTCGGCGCATCCGACCTCACCGCCAAATCTTCATCTCCCACGCACATCTTGCCACCGCATCTGTGATGCCCCAGCCCCCAGGCAAGAAGAATCACGGGCCCCAAATTTGCCGTTGCACCAGTTGTAGGCACCACACTTGATTGTTGGCGGCTCGGACTCCAGCCCACGGTCAACGGTGGCTAAAACAACTGTTGGAGAAGAAGAATCGCGCGCAACTGCAAGGTCTCTGCAATTACCGTCGAACTACCAGCGACTAGAGAAGGGGTCGAAGATCCTCAACGAGAAACATCCACTTTGGATTCAAGTACGTGTTGCCACATTTTCTTCAAACATCTATTTTTGGAGTAGGCCGACAGGTTGTGCGGAGGAGGGAGGGGAGAGAGAGAATCATTGTAACAGAACTATCTTATCACTAAGACGATTCTATTGCCAAGATCTTTCTCAAGTGACGACAGACGTTGTGATGCCCATAGTACAACATATGATAGAAACAATATAGTTTACAACAACGATATAAATAGAGTACAGAGTTTTATATAAATTTGAATTGAAGTTACAAAATGGAGTTTAATAAAAGTGCGGAACCAAATGAGTTCAGCAGTAGATAAAATAGTTCGACGAAAAACTTAAGATACAATTATCCTCTCGCGACGATACATAGAAGCATATCCGGTCTTGATAGGTGTCATGCCCACGACACCGTGTCGGCAAGCAACAGGGTACTTCTCCTATGCGCAGCAAGGTTCCCACTCGACGTTCTACAAGTCGGGGAACTGACCACCGTGATTATCTGAAAACTACAAAGGGCTACACCCTGAGCAACTAAATACTCAGCAAGACTTACCCGTAAAAAATGGCCAACTACAGCCGACTTCTAGACATGCACAGGCTAAGGGTAGGGTTTATATTGCCAAAAAGCAGCCTATAAAAGAATCCTTATTTTTCAAGTTTTAGCATCAAGTTAATTTGTCATGCAATATAATAAATATAGTTTGCACTATATCTATAGCAAACATGGTTTTAATACAACATAATTAAATCAATATAGCCATATTCAATCCATTCATCATGTTTCTCTTGTTACTACGTTCCAAAGCAGTGATCAAGTGATACTCATTACTATGACGGGCAGCGACTCGAATCAATTTATATCATATAGGACAAACCTACTTACACAACCCATACGCGCTTTCTAGAAGCTATATGGAGCAACTTTTCGCTTGGTACCGCAAGGTCTTCCGGGTCCAGACTCCCCTGAGAAGGGTCCCCCAACGCGATGCGTCCTGGACGATATCCGTGAGTGGATTGCTCCCTCCTTTCAGCCCCGGTTCCACCAAACAAGGGAGAAGGCTATCTTTCGACTAGAAAATAATCATCACTAAATCAGTTTACTGGCCCCATAAATCCAGCATACAAACAGTACGTTCAAACTTGATCCCATGGGACGCACACGACGTGGATCTTATGCGACACAGACAGGGCTACCACCTTTAAGATAAACTATCCTTCTCTTTCCATCTAGTTTGCCAGTCTAGTCTCCATTTAATACCCATCCAAACTTTTCTTCATTCCACATCACGAGCTGTCTCCATACCACTCGATGAATTTTTGTCCTAAGTTATGCAAAGCTACTACCATCCTGAGGCTATCAATAGGAAAAAGGGACCTACTACAATACTAGGTTTTCAAGCACCTCCTATAACTTAATGCACAAACATCCCTACATCATGCTAACTAGTGATAAAATAAAATGACAGTAAAAATTGAGGGATGCACCGGGGCTTGCCTTGAGCTTGTTTCTGGCTAGCTGGGTCGATACCTCCTTCTGGCTCTTACTCCAGTCCAGCCTCCACGTGGTTCAGCTCGTTATCTACATGATGCATTGTTGATATGCATGAGAATGATTTTTTATTCATTCTATTTCCAGGACAAAATTCGCTAATACAACATTTTGCTGTGTAAATGAACGGGCGTGGGGTCACGATGAGTGAACATGTGTGAAGTGCATAACAAGGGGGGTACTAATAATAATAATTTTTGTGTGTGATAGAGTTGCAATGCAAGGGAAAAACTCATGCTAAAATGGTTACCTCATAACCATATAGTGAATTGAAATATTAAGCCTACAAGGCAATTAATTATTTTAGCATGGTTCTGGACATCAATTGAGCATGGGTGATTTACTGCTATTTGAACATGCCGGGGGTGATTTATGACCAAGTTTTATTGACATGCATGGGGTTAATAATTTTAAATAATTAAAACAATAAAAAAGGCTAATTAACTAATTATGAAAAATATACAGAGAACAACAAGGTCTGACTTTGCAGAGGGGTTAAGCTTGGCAAAATAGGATTATACACCAAGTTTCAAGAATTTATCAGACCCATGAATTTATTAGTGTTTTAACTATTTATTTTAGTTCTGATAAAAATATGAACATCCAAAGTGGTTTAGCATTTTATTAAAATAGTACACATGGGGGAATTACAAAAAGTACCTATTTGCATTTTCATACCCAGTAGATATTTCTGTGCAAATATTTGAAGTTTCACATAATTGTTTTGACTTATTTTTATTTATACAGGGAATTTACCTAATCTCATGGGCCGAAGGAAACAGGCCCATCAGGCCAGCTCAGCGGGGAGGCTTCCCCTGGGCCAGATCAGGCCTGGCTTGGCCAGCCCGAGCCAGCGCATTAGCCATGGCGCTCGGTGGCGGCGTTGGTGCGATGAGGCCAGGAGGGTGTGACGAGGCTCCCTCCGGTGCAGGTGGCAGAAGAGGAACCGGGAGGAGGTGTGGATCGCGGGGAAAGGCGGGGAGGTGGGACAGGGTCACGGTGCGATGCGCGAAGGCGGATGGCAGGAGGAGTGTTGACGGTTGTTAAATACCATTTCCTGCCATCAACATTACTCAAAATAAAGAAGGATTGTATATTTCCACCATGCATGTTAGTTAGAATTAATAAAAATCCACTATTTCTTGGAGAATCACTAGCATGTAGGAGAAATATCAAAAGAGAGGAGAAAATACACCAATGTGGCAAAGAAACACAACAATCACCAATCAGAGTTCGCCAACGAGGATTCCCACGGATCAACTGGCCCACTTGCAGTACCAAACAGGTATAGAGAAGGCCTAAGCCATGGAGAAGCAAAGGGGGGCCACCCACCAGTGTGCGAGAGGTGGCAAGACCCTTATGGGCCCACCCCCTGTTCGGCCAAACAGGGGTGTTCGGCCGATTAGAGGCCCGACCCACTGGGGCCCAGTTTCCACAGTCGGTTCCCCACTAACTCCCCAAAGGTAGTTGTCCCCCTTTGGGCGGGAGTTACTAACTTCAGAACCGCCTTTGGACAGCTATAAAAGGAAGGGTGTGGCTTACTCCTCAACACACACCAAGAAGCATTACTCTCTTTACCATTTTGTGATTTCCTTTAGTTTTAGTGGATTTGGCTTATAATAGAGTCTTCTTCAGTTCTCAAGTCTTCCTTGGAGTTGTGATATGGCTCTTGTATCTTTCTCCTTTTGTAAGACTTTACTCTATTTAATATATTTAGTCTTTCTATATAGTTATACTTGGGTCATGTGTTTCTTGTTTGATTATATGATACATTCATGTATGTGGTTATTATGCTTGCATGTTAGACATAGGCCCTCACTATAGTCTTTATTTATATCATTATAATGATACATGACTCATGTTTGACTTATATCATTTCCACGTGCTTAGTGTTCACCTAAATGTGATTGCTCCTTTTCTAATCCATCGCTTAAGGGAACAGGGAGTATTGTTCTAGAGATATAAGCGTGATGCTTAGATCAATAGAATGCATTATTTGTCGTGTAGCCCACGGATTGCTAGGGGTAGGCAGTAGGTGGGGACAGCCCTATCTGCCCTTTGAAATCCCCCACGATCGGCTATGCAATAGGCTCTTTGCCGAAATCATACTGTGGATGCATGGGAAAACTGGATGCCTAGGATGTGATGATTTGATGGTCTTGCATTGACATTGTATCTATATAATAGTATATAATATAGACTATGTAACTATATAAAAGCAACATAGGAACTTAGCTCTTTCTTTGTCCTTCTCCACTACTAATATTTATCTAACTTGAGTATGCTATCTGTGTGTCCGCTACCATGTTTATCATTGAGCGCTCTTTATCATTACCCTTACCCCTGTGAGGACTTTGTCTTATAATCCAATTTGCACTGTCTAGAAATATGGAAATTACTATGATCAATCATATGCCTTCCTTTGGGATAAAACAAATACGATACCCTGAATACTTCTGGGTGAAATGCTACAACGGTATTCTTTGTGCGCTTGCTGACTATCTGCATTCGTTAAAGATTACCAATAAATATTTCTAGCTTTGTTGCTAAGGAAACTTAGTGACGACGTTAAGAAATGTCAACAAGCATTTCTGGCGCCGATGCCGGGGATAGCAATATTCCTAGTGCGATGTTGGAAGTGTCAACAAGGAGGCATTTGTTGGCACTTTCCAAGTGCCCCTTTTATATGTGAATATTACCCCAATTAGAGCATAATTGATACTAATTTAGGCCATTTACCTGTGATATTGCGTATATATTTGTATATGCATTGTTTTGAAGCTTTATTGCAGAAACAGGTAAAATTGGAGATTAATGCGATGATGGAGAGGACAGGAGTCCAGAACCGACGAAAAGCACTGAAGAAGCCCAGTGCGCCGATCGGTGCAGCCCATGAGCCGATCGGCGCAAGGGTGTTTTGGCCTACAGAAGTGACCGAGGCCAATTCTACATGTTTATGGAAGTTTATCTGCGCAAGACACTTGAAGATATTTTCCTAAGAAGATTTATGGAACTTCAAGAAGATTTATGGAACTCCAAGATCTTAACATGCAGTACAAGACTTTATCTCAAAGGAAAAGGCCCACAAGGCAGCTATGGAAGACAGAGGAACCGACTTGGGGAAGCAATCAGAAAAGACACGGCTTGCACCGATCGGCGCAATCCTGCGCCGATCGGCGCAACCGCCTTATTTGCTAGAAACCGAGTCCTTTACGAGTAGAACCCCTATAAATACTTGTAAACCCTCGCCGCAGAAGAGGAGGCGACAGAGGGACACCAGATCCGTGAGTTAGAGCCATCGGGGCTTGCCCCGTTAGAATAGATCTCTAGTTGAGTTTCAAGAACCATTGGAGTCAAGAGTTGATCCGTCAAGGTAGGCCATCTCGACGGGGATGAATCTTACTCTATGTATCTCAAGAATGATTGAATATGTTGATGATGGTTTTAGTGATTTGTCTATCTTGATTCTATAATCATGCATTCGCTTCTTCCAATTGCTTAGTTCTAGGCTAAGTAAGTAGATATTATCGTAATCATGGTGATTAGGATAGTATTCGGACATTGTATTGATTATGGTTGCTTGATGATGCCAGTAGTGTGGTTTAGCGGTGACAGCACTAAGCCTGCGCAGCAGTATTGGATTGTTGAGTAGGGTAAGATACTCGCGCGATTAAGGGTTTCCTCCCGGCAGCGATAAATCGGGAGCCGCTCGGAAAGCAGGGTGGTCTTACTCATTATGGGTTTTCATTAATCTATGTAATTACCCATTATGATGCTATTCAATTAGACTACCTCATTACGATCTCACTAGTAGATATCTGGCTACTCACTTATCAGCATAGGTTTACAAGATCTGGTGTACTTTGGCTTAGACTCACTGGTGTGCCGATCGGCTTAACCCTGCGCTAATCGGCGCAACAACTTCGACTTAGATCCACCAGTGTGCTGATCGGCTCGACGCCTGCGCCGATCGGCACAACCCCAGATTTAATAGATCTCGCGCACTTTAACTCTGTTTCACCAGCGTGCCGATCGCCTCGACCCCTACGCCGATCGGCGCAACAACAGATTTACTGTCTGGCGCACCTTTGCGCTAGCCAGTCTCCCCCTTATGCAACCTGACCTTGACAGTAGCCTTGACTAGATCTTTTACTGTTAACTTTATTTAATAAATCCCTAAGACCTTGGAATACTCAATTCAAGGGGAAAAGTGCTACAATCATACACCGTCCTCTTGCGGTATATAAGTGGGTGCATAGATACGACCAACTGCATTCCGGCACTTGGGATGCAAAACTCGATGCCTAGAAAGGTAAAAAGGGCGCACAGGAATGGAGATAATTCACTGGAGAAAGGAACTTCATGGGGGCTCATCGATAGGAAAGAAATTGGTGATGAACTGCGGTGGCTCGGTTCACCATTGCTGGGGAAGAACGCCCTGATTCATGGCTGATGGTGCGAGTGGGAAGAAGCCGAGGAGCAGAGAGGGGGAGGAGGTGCCGACGGAGCCGCGGGGAAGCTTGGCAGAGGCAGAGATGGAGCGGGGCGGCTGGATGACGCGGAGAAGTGGCAGCCATGGCGGGTGCGCTTGCTCGGTGGCGTGTGCGAGCCGAGAGAGAAAGAGGGGAGCAAGGGACAGAGAAGTGCAGTGGAGTGAACCAGGGGTGTTCGGACTCCAGTTTTGCAGCCAGGGAGCCGACCAGGTGGGGAGCAGGGGCACCGGATTGGACAGCAGCGCGATGTCGACGTAGGGGACTTCCTCCTGTCATGTTTATTTTTCTTTTGGCGCATCCTTGTCCGGAGATGGTGACGAGGATGTCTTCTTAGGCCGCCACACCTTTTTCACCTTCTTGGGCGGTGTGGTTGAAGGGTCCTTCTACTGCACCAACTTCTTCTTTGTACGGAACCCATGTTTGGAATTTGCATTTTTCTTCAGAGTGTAGAGAATTGGGTCCTCTTGTGTCAGGAAATTCATCATGAACTCCACAAAGCTGTACTCCTTAGGTTGCTCTTCAATTTGCCTTAGGTCTGGTTCGTAGTTGTTGCTTACCACCGAATACCGATCTATTGGTGGTTCGAAACAGAACTCTTCCTTCCTCCCATTAAGGTCAAGGCAAACTACCTCTCCCCCAATGTCGATGAGGGCTAACGTGGTATTCAAGAATGACCTCCCAAGAATAAGGGGCACTCTTGCATCAACGGTCATGTCGAGCACCATGAATTCCATAGGGACAATGCATCCCCGGATCATGACTGGGACTTCTTCAGCTATTCCTTCTGGATGGCATAAGGTTGAGTCTACCATTTGGAGGAAAAAGGAAGTAGCAACCAAGGCTGGCAGGTTGAGCTCATCGAAGATGGCCTTGGGCATGACCCTGACACTGGCTCCGAGGTCGCAGAGTGCTTCCTTGAAGAAGACCTTCTGTCCAATTGAGCATGATATGATTGGGCAGCCTAGATCATTCTGTATTATTAGCACAACATTGTTGTAGAATGCCTCCTCTTCTTCTGTTCCTGTATTGTTAGTTTCTGGCCAGACGCTAATGGGATACCCATAATTGTCATGAGCGTATTAACTGTCTCAGTGGGTGCCTTAGGTTGCCCTGGGATCTTTCCACTTTCATCGACAGGCAAGGAGGCCGCGATTTGTGATAACTGAGTCTCAAACATCTTGTTGAAACTCAGCTGGCTTTTAATCGAAGAGGAAAGGGTTTCTAACTTAGCATGGATACCTTCTAAGGTCTTATCATAACCGGTAAGCTTTTACTAAAGTTATCGTTGATTTTAGCTTGGCCTATGACAAGATCCTTCAAGGTAGGTTGATTCAGGTTATAAGATTGATAAGAATGAAAGTTACATGAATTACCTCCTTGATAGGAGCGCGGTTGCCACCCATGACCTCCTTGAGGGCGATATCCATTGTTGACGAAGGCAGCATCCTCACGAGTCTCAGGGCAATCATAACCCGAGTGTCCCGTGTTTCCACAGACCTCGCACGTGATGCGATGGTCCATGCATTGCACTATTCCACGCAAGCTGGGTTCATCGTCGAGCCGCTTCAAGAGTAGGTCCAATTTAGCGCCGAGCATGTCTGCCTCCTTGACAGTATGCAAGCCCCACTAATGCGGCTGGCTACGCTATGCAGTCTAGCCTTGGTTGGAGACCATCGTCTCTATCAACTCCGTTGCATTAGCAACCGTGAGCGAGAAGAAAGATCCTCCAACAGCAGCATCAATGTGCTGACGGTTTAGAGCCGTCAACCCATTGTAGAAATTCTGGATAAGGAGCCACTTATCCATTCCATGATGGGGACATGCCAGGATGTATTCATGGAACCTTTCCCACGCTTCAGGTACACTTTCTCCAGCTGTCTGCTGGAAACTCAAAATCCTTCCCCGCAGAATGTTGGTTTTACCCAATGGGAAGCACTTCGCGAGAAACACGATAGAACAGTTGTCCCAGGTGTTGACAGAATCCTTGTTGGCATAGAACACTGCTTGGCTTTGCCTAGCAGCGAGAACGGGAACTAACGAAGCTTAACAGCATCTGAACTCGCGGTCCTTATGGTAAAGGTGCTACACAACTCTAGGAAGTTCTGTAGGTGAGTGTTCACGACCTCATGGGCTTTCCCACAAAATGGGCTAGGTTGCACCATCGTGATCAGACTGATCTTGATCTCGAAGTTTTCTCTGACATCGACCTCAGGTCCAGCAGGAACGTGGCTGGTCGAGGGAGTAGAGAATTCCTTCAAGGTCTTCTCAGCCATTCGCTCGGATCTCGGTGGTGCGGTGGTGGCTAGTACACCTACTTTCTTAGAGGTTTTCTGAGAAGAGACTGAAAGTCTATGTCTCTTTAAAGCTCTTTTTGGATTTTCCAGAAAATTTTCAAGCAGGTTGAAACCAGTCATGCACTACCCTGTTTTCACGCAAAGGAGAAAACATAGCAAGATTAACCTACACAAAACCATGGCTAAAATACTTAAATATCTTAATTCTTTGTCAATATTAATTGACTACTATTCTAAGAGTCTTCCCTGGCAATGGTGCCAGAAATGCTTTTTGATACTCCTTAACATCGTACTAAGAATCTTACTATCCCTGGCAACGGCACCAAAAATGCTTGTTGACACTCCTTAACGTCGTACTAAGAATATTACTATCCCTGGTAATGGCGCCAGATATGCTTACAGCAAATCGAATATCGCACCAAGAATATTTCTAAACTTAGTAACAACGCAAGGAGTGTTGGGGGTATAATTCATTGTTGTAGATAAATCCACAAGCGGACGAATCATACTGTTGTAGCATTTCACCATTGGATTACTCCAATGGCTATCAATTATAGTTCGCCCGTGGGAAGGATTAGAATAGAGTATTCATAAAGACATAGAGCTAAGATATAGATTGGTACTGATAGCCTATGACTTTGTGTAGGAGTAAGGATAATAATGATAAGGGGTAGTGGACACACACACGTATTCATCTCTAAACAAATAAATCCTAGTGCCTAGTGGGTTTAGTTAGAGGGAGTCTACCATATTCTCTAATGTATTCTACACACATAGCTGCATAGTCAGTCATAAACATGTTAGTCAATACAAATCCTAGCCTAAGACACTTAGCACTTTGCGCACGGATTCATGTACTGAACGCATTCTTCTGGACAACTCTGCTTGAAATGCATATCTCCCGGCCGGACGTGGAGGATTACAAGGGATTCTAGGGCTATCACTTCCTAGAACCTACCTCTCTTCTATGGGCAAGGCGACGATCAAAGGTAACTTCTAACCCAAGCACCATGCTTAAGTTATTACATTACTACTTAGCTTAAGCCGTCACTTAAACTAAATATCCTAGATATATGTATAACAGATATAACTATCTATTAACGATCTATGAGACTTTGAACCCATGCTAAGGTATTATAACTATACTATGTATTTACTAACAAAGAAAGACAAGGCTATAGTCTAGGTATATGCCAATCATAATAATAAGGTAGCAAGTCTATACTATTATAAAGGCATACTAAGGTCCTATGACATGAATATGATATATAACCAAACAAGGCAAACATATTATAGGCACAACTATATGGAAGAACAATATAACTTGAATAGAATAAACTCATAAATATGAATAAAGGAAATAGTACTAGCGCCATACCAATATTCCAAATGACTTTGGAGACTTGAGCAGGGTTCACACTAACTAAACACCACTAGGACTTAAGAGACTAAGTGAGGGAGAGAATGAATACAAATGTGAGTGTGTGTTTCGAGTAGAGAGTGACCCATCTATTTATATTGGTCCAAAGGCAGTTGGGGAAGAGTAACAACGAAGGAACTGTCATGCAACCGCCATCAGGAAGCCACCAGGAGATGCCACATTGAGGCGATGGCTGAACCGCCTAACCTCTAGGTCGGTCGACCAGAGGGGGCCCGGTTGACCAACCTGGAGGTGGACTTATTTGGCCTGTGCTATCTCCTGGTCCCTAATAGGTGGGTCTTCTCTCCATAGGTCGGTGATTTCACGGAGAACTCCTGTGAAATCACGTCAATAATCTGTGTGATGCTTATGTGTCGTCATCTCATTGGCCGAAATAGGTATTTCGCGATCTTTGCTCCATTCTTCACTCCTTTTGTGTAGAATCCCGGCATACACTTATTCTACCAAGGATATGTGAATTCTTATTATTATTGACCATCATGCTTGTATGAAATGCAATATCTTTCCACTTTATGGATCATATTGATGGTCAAAATTGGTGTATAACAACAGTCAACAGACTGCACATAAGCTACCACTGCCGCCTTAAGCTTAGGCCAAGTAAAGAGAGTTTTGACTCTGTGGTAAGTTCCTTGGATTCCTGAATGGCCCCCTAGTCCACTGCTGTGAAGTGCCTGAAGAGTATGATTTTGTGCCAATTGATTGTGACCTACCCAAATGCGCCCCTTATACTTGATAATTCCATTTGATAAGGCAAAGACCTTGAGCTGACTGTTGGGTAGACTTAACTCCACTAGGAGTTGCTTATCCTCTTCATTATCTTGCTATTTTTCTGCTAGCTTTGTATGGCCGAAACATCCTCATGTTGAGTTCTGTGCGACAAGGCATCTGTCGCGGCAATTGTGCAACCGTTCTTGTACTGAACTTTGTATTGGAGACCCATCAATTTCACAAATGCTTTATGCTGCAGTGGAATGGAAAAATTCTGGTCCTCCAATTAAACTAAGCTTCACTGGTCAGTTCTAATAATGAAGTCCTTGTGTTGCAGAAAAGAACGCCACTTGTCAACTGCAAGAAGAATGACCACACACTCCTTTTCATATGTCGATTTGGCCTGATTAGTAGAACTCAAGGCCTGCCTCAAAAAGGCCACTGAGTGATTATCTTGTATCAAAACTGCACCTATCCCTAGATTACAAGCGTCTGTTTCGAAAACAAAGTGGCGATCTAAATCAGGAACTGCAAGAACTGGGGCTTTAGTTAGAGCTGTCTTGACCAATTGAAAGGCTTTATCCACTTCTGTTGTCCCATGAAAGATAATACGCATCTTGAGCAAGTTTGTCAGAGGGCTACTAATTATCCCATAGTGCTTAATGAATTTTCGGTAATAACCGGCTAACCCCAAGAAGCCCCTCAGTTCCTTCACATTCTTGGGTTGGGGCCAGGCCAAGGTTCACATAACCGGATTGACCGGCCAGCTCGGCTCGATGAAAAACCAGCCGGTTAACCGGAGAAACCGACCGGTTAACCAAATTGCTACAGTACCAGGGTCATTTTTCTCTAACTAACCGATCGGTTAGCGCGACCGGCCGGGACCGGTTTCCCGGTTAACCGGACGGTTATGTAAACCATGGGCCAGGCAACCACAACTTGGACCTTTTTTGGGTCAGTGGAAACATCCTCTTGATCAATGATATGACCCAGATAACTGAGAGATTGCTGGACAAAAGAGAACTTGTTTTTATATAAAAAGCTGATGGGTTTCTAGAATTTCTAGAACAGCACTGAGATGAGTCACATGATCAGCCAAGGACTTACTGTAGATAAGAATATCATCCATAAAGACCAAGACACACTTTCTTAACAACTGAGCAAAGATAGTGTTCATGACATTTTGAAACGTTGTCAGGGCATTGGTGAGGCCAAATGGCATTACCTTAAATGCAAATCCTTGGTGAGTGCAAAAGATTGTTTTATACTCATCGCTCGCAGCCATTCGGATTTGGTGATAACCTGAATGCAAATCCAACTTGGTGAACCATTTAACTCCAACCAGCTCATCCAAGAGTTCATCCAAAACCGGCAGGGGATGCTTGTTCTTAAACGTGATATCATTGAGTAATATGTAATCAATACAAAACCGCCATGATCTATCTTTCTTCTTGACCAATAATACCGATTAAGCAAAAGTATTGCTACTTAGTTGAATAGTCCCATTGTCCAACATTGTCTTCAATTGAAGTTCAATTTCATTTTTCTGTTTGGAGTTGTACCTATATGGTTTATTGTCTATGGCCTTTGCACCGGGGATTAGCTGAATTTGGTGATCAAACGATCGATGTGGGGGCAATGCCTTTGGCTCCTCAAATAGATGCTCAAATTTTGATAATATCTGACAACTTCTGGTACCATCTCTTCAGTGTGTATGGCACATACATCCTGTTCCGGTGCCAATTGAATAGTCCCTAGAGCACTCTTGTGAAGCTACAGTTCTATGCAATGAGAAACAACCCCTTGTTTCAACAGTCCTTCCAGACCCTAACAGAAATGTTTCTGTACTTAGAGATATCATCAATGATTCCTACCAACTAAATTTCTTTGCCCTGATACTAGAGTTTAATCCTCATTGCTTTCCAATCAATCCACATGGGCCCATGGTCCTCCAACCAATCATACCCCAAAATGACATCATAGCACCCCAAGGAGATAACCTTAGCATCTTGATGGAATGTATGCCCCTGAGCCGATCATTCCAAATTGGGAATCATAGCAAAACACAGGATTTTACCCCCACCAGCAGCCACAAAATCAGACTGCTCAATTTGAACCATTTTCAACTGCAATTTCTGAACCAAGGCCTCATTAATTAAAATCCCATTGCTGCCAGAATCAATAAGAATCAAGACTTGCTGCTTGCCGATGATACCCTGCACTTTCATAGTACGACACTTTCGTTGAGGCTGTTGTCCATCCAAAACAGCTAGCAGCCCAGCACCCTCATCATCAGATTCACTCTCATACATCGGATTAGAGCTACCCTCCAACTGAAGCACTTCCAACAGTTCACCAATCACCTGAATTCAAACTTGGAATGGACAAGAGTGATTGCGGCCCCATTTCTCATTGCACTTGAAGCACGAACCCTTTGATCAACTATAAGCTTTGAGAGAAGCCAACTTATCTTCCACGGATGGCTGATGTGATTCCTCAACACGATGAGGTTCATTGAGTTTATCATGAGAACCACTTTGTCTTGCAAAGGAAGGCTTATGATTGTCCCTAGGTACCGAGCGGTGTTTAAAGCTTGCATTCTCGTGCTCCTGCAACAATGCTAAAGAACACACAATATCCATGTCCATAGGTCTATGAATAGCAATAATAGAACGAATGTCTTCCTGCAAGCCCTCAAGGAAACGTGAAACAAAAAACACTTGGCTAGCTAGCTGACGGGTCCTAAAGCAAAATTTGGTGGTGCAAATCCTCAAATCTCTCAATATAGAATGCTACCAAACCAGTTTGTCTCAAGGTTAGATCTCCTTCATAAAAAGCTGATGGTGATTCCACCCCCAGCACTGCATCATTAGGGTACACAACTCCTCCCACTCCTCAACCCGCCCCTGGACCTTGACAGTTTCAAGCCACAACGCTGCCCTATGAGTGAAATTCAACGTAGCAAAACAGATCTTAAAAGAATCTGGAACAGAGAACACATCAAAATAAACTTCACACATACGAGGCCAGATCTTAGGGTTATCCCCATTGAATTTAGGAAAATCCAACTTAGGAACGTGTTGGTCGTATCTACGCACCCACTTAAATACCGCAAGAGGACGGTGTACGATTGTAGCACTTTTTCCCATGAATTGAGTATTCCAAGGTTTATCGAATTCACTGGGAGCTTAGGGATTTATTAAACAAAGTTAACAGTAAAAGATCTAGTCAAGGCTACTGTCAAGGTCAGGTTGCATGAGGGGGAGACTGGCCAGCGCAAAGGTGCGCCAGACAGTAAATCTGTCGTTGCGCCGATCGGCGCGGGGACTGAGCCGATCGGAACACTAGTGAAACTAAGCAAAAGTGTGCAAGATCTAGTGAATCGGTGGTTGCGCCGATCGGCGCTGGAATTGAGCCGATCGGCACACTAGTGGATCTAAGCCGAAGTTGTTGCGCTGATCGGCGCAGGAGTTGAGCCGATCGGCACACCAACGAAACTAAGCCAAAGTGTTCATGATCTTGTAAACCTATGCTGGTAAGTGAGTAGCCAGATATCTACTAGTGAGATCGTAACCAGAAAGTCTAATTAAATAGCATCATAATGGGTAATTACATAGATCAATAAAAACCTATAATGAGTAAGACCATCCTGCTTTTCGAGCGGCTCCCGATTTATCGTTGCCGGGAGGAAACCCTTAATCGCGCGAGTATCTAATCCTACTCAACTATCCAATAGTGCTGCGCAGGCTTAGTGCTGTCAGCGCTAAACCACACTACTGGCATCATCAAGCAACCATAATCAATACAATGTCCGAATACTATCCTAATCACCACGATTAAGATAATATCTACACACTTAGCCTAGAACTAAGCAATTGGAATAAGCACATGCATGATTATAGAATCAAGATAGACAAATCACCAAAATCATTATCAACATATTCAATCATCCTTGAGATACATAGAATAAGATTCATCCCCGTCAAGATGGCCTACCTTGACGGATCAACTCTTGACTCCAATGGTTCTTGAAACTCAACTAGAGATCTATTCTAACGGGGCAAGCTCCGGTGGCTCTAACTCACGGATCTGGTGTCCCTCTGTTGCCTCCTTTTCTGCGGCGAGGGTTTACAAGTATTTATAGGGGTTCTACTCGTAAAGGACTCGGTTTCTAGCAAATAAGGCGGTTGCGCCGATCGGCGCAGGATTGCGTCGATCGGCGCAAGCCGTGTCTTCTCTGATTTCTTCCCCGAGTCGGTTCCTCTGTCTTCCACAGCTGCCATGTGGGCCTACTCCTTCGAGACAAAGTCTTGTACTGCACGTTAAGATCTTGGAGTTACATAAATCTTCTTGAAGTTCTATAATTCTTCTTAGACAAATATCTTCAATTGTCTTGCGCAGATAAACTTCCATAAAGATGTGGAATGGACCTCGGTCACTTCTGTGGGTCAAAACACCCTTGCGCCGATCGGCTCATAGGTTGCGCCGATCGGCGCACTGGGCTTCTTCAGTGCTTTTCGTCGGTTCTGGACTCCTGTCCTCTCCATCATCGCATTAATCACCAATTTTACATGTTTCTGCAATAAAGCTCCAAAAGAACGCATATACAAATATATAGGCAATATCACAGGTAAATGGCCTAAATTAGTATCAATTATGCTCTAATTAGGATAATATTCACATATAAAAGAGGCACTTGGGAAGTGCCAACAGTTTCCCCACACTTAAACCTTTGCTCGTCCCCAGTAAAGTAAAAGAAAGAAAAATCGAAAAACATACTCTTTCTATCATAAAAGATATCTTAAATCAGCAAATGTTGAGCATTGTTCTATTATGGTGTATTTCATATTGATATTCAGCAAAATAGATCAAATATGGGCATAAGCTTAAAGTTCTCCCCAAAGCAAAAGCTCATGTCCAATTCATAAATTATAACTTTTCCACACATGAGAATCACTTAAAAGATTGTTGTGAACATAGAGAATCTATCTTCCAAATAATCCAAGGCAACAACCCATCTTTCAAATCACTCAACCTATATTCTACATCATAATGATCAAATAATATTAGTGTAAGGCTTATATGAGTAGCTAGGTGAGGTAATTCAAGGATTGCAAACATAAATCAATAATATATTGTAAAGCTAGGAGATTATTCTTCGTTGGAATTATAGAAACTTATCAAGATGGCAATTAAGAAAGAAAAATTTAAGAAAGGACTCAGACTTTGGATATGTGGACATGTGCATAGCAAAAAAAATTGATCTTGGAAGATTGCACATGGTTGGAATGATTCATGGCTATATTGAATTTTGAGAATAAGCATGTCATATACCATCCCCCCACACTTAAAATTTTGCTAGTCCCTTAGCAAATAGTAGAGTTTTTTTCACTTATTTTTTTTTCACCATCTCTGCTGCGCCGATCGGCTCTCATCCCAAATTTACCATCATTTGTTGGTATTTGATTTGTCTGGCTTCAACTTTTATTCAAGAATTAAATATAGCCAGAATATATAGGATGTGGTCAAGGAATGATACTCAACAAGATGTTTTGGGTTTATGGTAGTGTACTCAGCGGAATTGAATTTTTGCATGAGTAATTTCAAGGCTAGAAAAAGATACACAAAGAATTGCCATCTTAATAAAATTCATACCAAAAAGAATTAAATCCTAACCGAACTCAACCATCAATTTAATGTTTATCTACATATCAAAGGTTCATGAGTATTGTTCAAAATATGACATTGGTAGGTAAGGATCTTGAAAAACAATAAATTCTAAAGTTCATAAGATGAAATTTTATTTTTGAAAAGATTGGTACTAAGTTATCATCACAAACTGAACAACACAAATGAAGCACATGGGTACTCAAAATTGCTCCACATAAGATATATTTGTTGAATAATCATTAAGTGTAAGTTCGAAATTTTATTCAATGCTCAACACTATTTGATCTTCATCAACACTTTTCAAGAAAGAATAAATAATTTAATTCTCCTAAAAGAGCATAACTGCCACCATTATATTAAGATCAAAACTTGAATACATGATGATGATTTTTGCACATACTTCATGAAAATAAAAATACTACTAACACCCTTGCATGATAATAAAACTACTACTAACACACTTGTAAGAAAGTAAGCACACCCGATACATGGTTTCCCAACTCGCTCACACACATATAAATAAATAAAGAAAAAAATTGCAAAAGATAAAAGAAAACGCAAACTGGCAAACCGATACTCGTGCCAACTCCTAGGCACTCTAGTCATTTGAAAGTGGAGACGGTGGCTGATCGAAGCCATAGCACCGCGCCTTGAGTCGCTCGAACTTCTCCACCATCGCATCGTGGTTGCTCCTCCATTGGGACGTAGCGTCCTCCTCGCGCTGGATGTAGTGCATGTTGTTGTCGAGGTACCCCTGCATGGGCACGAAAAAGTCTGCACCGGGCACAGGAGGCAGCACTGGTACACGCCCTTGGTACCTGTAGTCAATGCCTGCGCTGCAGTAGGGTGCGCCGATCGGCGCGTTGCCTACGCCGATCGGCGCAGAGGGCTGTGAACCGCCCACTGCGTCGCTCCACCCTGACTGGTACTGCTGGTACTCCTGGCGTGACCCCCAGGAATCCCAATCGCCGCCGGCTGCTGTAGATGTGTCCGGCTGTCGAACCCGCCCACGACGGTCCTTGAGAACTCGGCCCCCCTCCAAGAGACCTTTCTCAAGCCAATTTCCTCCCTCCAGCTTACGAGGGAGAAAAACTCCTAGCACCGCACACGGGAGCTTTACGTTGGTGCCACCGACATGGAAGCCGGCGTGAACACTTCCCGTGAAATTATTGCCACGAGTCATATTCTCGCCGATCTCCGTCGCGCACTCCCACTTGTCATCGCGCCCTCCCGGTCCGTCGCTGTCGCAGACGAGGGCTGCTAGGTGTTGAAGATAGGCCCGGAAGGCCAACTTCTTCCTTGCCTTGCCCCTCTTATCGAGCCAACCCCGCACCATCACCGACATGGGATTGCCATGAGACGGACTCACGATGGCGTTGAAGAGCCACCGCAAGTCCGCATCGGTGACGTTGCCGGAGTCGACCTTGTCGCCTATGCGCGCCGCCAACCACTGATGGAAAACTTGAATGGTCGGGTTGCGTATGTTGCCGCGCTTCATCTCCTCTATGAACGAGAGCCACCTCCAAATGGAGTCCAACTCCCCATGTCCCAAGATGCCGGCAACATCGGCGTCGGCGTCGAAGCCGAAGGCTTGAGCCGTCGCCTCCATGGTCACCGTGTGGCTGATGTCGCGGACGTGGAAGTTGATGGCCTCGCTACCATCTTCGACGGTGCCAAGCCTCATCATAGAAGCAACCTCGGTGACGACATCGAGGTTGTAGTCCATGAGGAGGAGGTGGAAATCCACCCAGCCGAGGTTGTCTAGCATCCTCCTTAAGTCCTCCCACATGCCGATCGAGGTGAGGAAAGTCTCGTCCAGGTCGAAGTTGGGGACGAACCTTCCCCTCACTACGACGGTAGTGCCGCTGTTCCTCCGCGGTCAGGAGGGTGAAGCCCTCCTCCACCGTGCGCGGCATGAATGTCGATGGTGGTGGTGATGTGGGAACCCCACGGCTTGCCGCCGTTTGGCTCCTCATAGCACGCCCTGTTGGAAGGGACGCGTCAGAGATGGAGTGGCGGGCGCGGACCTCGTATGTTGCCGCCGCCGAGCCGGTGGATGCACCACCCACCGACATGTCATCGCGAGCGTCGGAGCCACCCCTCGTCGAGGAGTTACCACTTGACTCGCTGCTGGCGCCGGAACTGCTCCCCCGGCGCAGCCTCTTGCCCAACTTGCCGACGGAGGAGCGGAGACGATCCATCTGCGAGTAATGCTGAACGTGTGCGAGATCGTGGGTAGTGGGGAAGGTGGAGAGATTACCGGGATGGTGTGCCGAATGGGGGCGCCTGACCTCCCTTTTATAGTGTGGGAAACTTCCAAGAGAAGGAACCGCCATAAAATTTAAAATTTGAGAGAGCACCGATCGGCACGGGTACTGCGCCGATCGGCACAATTCAAATTTTTAATGCTCTGACCACTCTGATGCTTGATTCCCCTCCTTCATGTCGCTTCCTGGCATATCATGTTGGTTGGTAGGGGAACAGCACGGAATCTTGATATCTTGTTGGCGGCGCTGATCGGCACGGGACCGCGCCGATCGGCGCGTCGTCTCCTTTTCAGATTTTGGTCAATTTCGTGTCTCCTCTGTACTGCACACCTGCATAATAATCATACCTGTTCCTCAAAATCAATGCCTGCCACCTTTGTCGCCCATTAGGAACATCCTGGATACCCGCGCCGATCGGCGTAGTAGGGCGCCGAATGGCGCAAGTCCCTTGCACCTCGTCTCTAGGTCCAGCGCTAATTCTGATGCCTCATGTTCATCTCTCTCACCTAATCTCCACTTCTCCAATGTTCCTGTAGTATTGGCATACGTGTCGGGGCTCACCTGGTGACCGCGCCGATAGGCACTGACTTGCGTCGATCGGCGCGACGTCCGTTTTTGCTTCTAGCCCATCGCTTCTTCGCTAGATGTCGTCTTCATCCTTGAAAATAGCTCTATCTCCGAAAATTATTGTGCTGGTTTAGCACTCCTTCAATTCTGGGCGTCGTCGGTCTTCTGTCCTGACTTGGGCAATGTTGAGCCGATCGGCGCAGATGTGCGCCAATCGGTGCAAGCTCTGTTCCTTCCTAATTTTGGTCTTTTTTTTATATTCCTGCATTGTTAGTCTATAACATGTATATACACAGTTTTGAACCGAATAAACAGATAATGCAAGAGCACACAAGAATTAAGCACACAGTATTCTAATTTTTTTTATTTTATTCGGGAGATTATTTTTATCACAAGCAAGCAAATTTTAAAAACAGTGAGTTGTCCTCCCGGCCAGCACTAATTAACTAAATGAAATGGGTTGCCCTCCCATAAGCACTGAATAACTTCTAAATCCCCCGATCATTGGGTTGCCTCCCAAGAGCGCTCTGGTTATTTAAAGGTCAAAGAGCTCGACCTCCCCGCAAACAATCAATCCTTAGTGTCACGGTGCGGGATGTGAGGCCGTGACACTACAAGGTTATCTTATCTCCATGGTTCATATAGCTTGGACGACCTATTCATACATCCCCTCCAATTACTTTTGACGCCTCGATGCCACGGTGTCTTGTATCTTTTCACTTCATCAATAGCACGGCACTGTTCTCCCTTTGGGTGAAACTTGAAAGAGTAGGGAGTCCCACTTATATCGAAGCTTATCTCACCACTCCCAACATCAATATGTATAAAAAAATAGACTTTTAGTTTTATTTTGTATGATTTTAGCAAATTTCACATAATCAAAAAAATAAAAACTTATTTATAACATAATAATTAAGATAATATGCCAATACATACATATGTAAGGAAAATTTACATTCTTAAAATGGAACATTAAACTAAAATTATTGATAGACCTTTTTTTCGGAGCCCCGCGGGACACCCACGGGTGCGAGAAAAAACCCGCACCCGCTCCGCGACTGTGCGGGACAGGTGCGGGTGCGGATGAGCCCCGCGGGTAAGAAAGTGCACCCGCACCCGGCGGGTGCCAAACCCGGCAGGGCCCTGCACCCGGGACCGAATTGCCATCCCTAGGTGACCGAGTGTTTCCGGATAACATCATAGTAACAGAAGACAAACGAGATCGTTTATGGTTTTTTATTGTGTCGCCGTCAATACAGGGGTTTTCCGACATCATTTAATATAGGCTGAATAGTTGGGTGAAAACAATCCATTCAACAACGTGATACTTGGTGGAATCCTGTAGAAATAGAGAAAGAAAATTAGGTCGAAAAATCCCAAACAAATCAAATGGAAGCTCTATGTACCTCGTTGATCGAGACTTGTTCCATAATGCTTGGATAGAGACGTGATTGCTTTTTCATCCCATAGTTCTTCGTTTCGTCAGAAGGGAAATAGAAAACTCAAACACGCATGGCACGTGCAAAAAAGTCTGACAGGAACCATGCACCGCACGTTGATGCAGAAACCATTGGGGGGGGGGGGAGGGGGTCTTCGCGCAACATTTACATCAGCATGTATAATATGATATATAGCATAATGTTGTCATATGTACTCTTTGCAAGTAAATCCTTATCAAATATAAATTATATCTGTTTCATTTGGCAGAGAGGCATCATCATGTCCATGGCGGCCCATGACCATGCTCAATTCTTAATCTGGCAAACATCCTCTTCCTATTAGCCGTCTTGACACCAGGACCCTCGTGACGGGGACGACTACGCTCCGGTCGACCAGAAGATACGAAACTTCCGGTCACCCTTAAATGGAAACATCCTTGTTTCCATATACGGAAAGACGTGCTCCTGCAATCCTGCTGGTCACCTCGTGCCTTCTTTCCGCGCTGGGCGGCACGGTGCCTCTTTTCCTTTCTGCGCTGGGCCACTTCCTCCTCTGCGCTGGGCCACGGGTTTCTTCTATTTCTTTTTGCGCTGGGCCACGGTCTGAACTTCTTCAGCTTATTTCGAGCTGGGCCTCAACTTCTTCTGCTTGCCTCCCTGGTATAGCTGTCCAACTGGATCATCCGGGCACGGCCCAGGCATAAATTAACTCGTCCAATTAATTTCGGGCTGACACGACACATAATTAATTTTGGGCCGTGCCGTACCGGCCCACATGTCTAGACATCAGTCCACGGCCCAGTACGAATTGGAGTAATCGTGCCGGGGCAGCCCGTTAGGCTCGCTAGAATAACAGCCCATTAATCCTTTAGCAGTCCATTAATAATTAAAGTGGGGAAAATGAGTAAAAATTGTTACCAAAGTGAGATTTGAACTCAAGACCTCCTCTATTCAAGATTGTTTACTTACCACTAGACCACTGTGTTGTTTTGGTTTGGAGTTGAAGTATTTTTCTATTTTTAATAAAACTAAACAGGCCGTATCGTGCTAGCCCATGGGCTCAAGTGACGGCCCAAGCACGGCCTCGTGCCGGGTTTTTTTTGGTGCTTTGGGCCGACCCATGGACCACAGGCTTTTTAGATAGCACTACTGCCTGGCCTTGTGCTTCTTAGTTGTATACCCAAAGGTCTTAACGTGATAAAAATATTCATTACGTGTTAGACTTTTTGTTGTCATTTTTCGGCACACTTAGTAGCCTTTTTTCTTCAACAGAAAAAGCCAAAAATTGAAGTGATCTTTTCTTTAGGAGGTAAAAAAAAATCATTCCATGAATAATGATTATATATAGCGCATCACAGTATCACAGGTATAATAATCATTTAGTATCATAGGTATAATAATCATTTAGTATCACACTATCACATAAATATAAAAAAGAGCGTTTGTTTAAGGCAACACGCCAGCAGATACATCAGAATGTTTACAAATGAGGCCCAAAAACAAGGCGTGTCTTCAGCATTGCGATGAGGGTGGGGGAGTGCTGTAGTTTTCCTGAAAAATGACCATCAAAGAAAAAAAAAAAGATGTTAGTTTTGTTTAAACCAAGAAGAACATAATAAACTCTGAGTGAAACAAACAAAAGTATAAAGCAACAAAGTAAGTGAGCCAAAAAAAATGTTGCAACAACAAAAACAAATAGATGAGGGAAATGTTGGAACAACAAAAAATAAATATAGAAAAAAAAGTAGATAAGACTACGAAACATAATGTTTAGTCATCGTCAAGAGAAGCGAGGAACAAAAATGTTACAATGACAAAAACAAAAAGATAACAAAAATATTGGAACAATAAAAAATGAATACAAGAAAAAAATGTTGCTACAACAAAAACAAAAGATGAGAAAAATGTTGGAATAACAAAAAAAATGAATAAAAAATTAATAAAGTAATGAAACATAGTGTTGAGTCATCATCAAGAGTAGTAAGAAAAGAAAAATATTTATCCATCAATTTATCGTTTAGGCTAGATATTGAACAACAAAAATTGGTTGGCGTTGATGCCCTTAGAGAGCTGCCATATTAAAATGGCGCAACAAGAAAAACAAAAATATGACAAAAATGTTGAAACAACAAAAATATATACAAAAAATTTTTAGATGAGGCTACAAAACATAGTATTGAGTATTCATTAAGAGAATTGAGAAACAAATTATGAAGAAAATATTAAGCAATCACTATGGTTTATGCTACGTGTTGGACAATAGAATTGGTTGTTGTTGATGCAATTAGATAGTTATAAAAAAAATGTTGCAATAACAAAAACAAAAAGATAAGAAAAATGTTGAAACAACATAGAATGAATATGGAAAAAAAATGAGAAAATTGTTGAGGCTACAAAACATAGTGTTGAGTGATCGTCAAGCGAAATGAGAAAGAAACTATGAAGAAAATGTTGAGGTATCGGTTTGTCGTTTAGGCTGCGTGTTGGGACAACAAAAATTGGTAGTTGTTGTTGGTGCGCATAGACTGCTAAGAAAAAAAGATGTTATGACAACAAAAACACAAAGTTGAGAGAAAAAAATGTTGGAATAATAAAAATGAAGTGAGAAACAAATTGTTAAAAAATATTGAGCCATCAGTGTGTCGATTAGGCTACGAAACATAGTGTTTAGTCATCATGAAGAGAAGTAAAATTGAGGCTAAATGTTGAGACAACAAAGAGAAATGAGAGAAAATATTGAGCCATCAGTATATTGATTAGACTAATTAACTGATATTGATGCTATTAAAAGTGTTTGAAAAAAATGTTGCTACAACGAAAACAAAAGATGAGGAAAATGTTAGAACAATAACAAATGAATTAAAAAATTGATAAAACAATGAAACATAGTGTTGAGTCATCATCAAGAGTAGTAAAAAAAGGAAAATATTTGTGAATCAGTTTATCGTTTAGGCTACATATTGAGCAACAAAATTTAGTTGACGGTGATGCTCTTAGAGAACAACCATATAAAAAATTATGCAACAACAAAAACATAAAAATAATGTTGAAACAACAAAAATTATATACAGAACTTTTTTTGGATGAAACTACAGAACAAAATGGTGGAACAAAAAAATTAAAATAGAAAAAAATTGTTGAAGTCACAAATGTTAACTCATAATCAAGAAAAATGAGCCAAAAAAAATATTGCAACGACAAAAACAAATAGATGAGGAAAAATGCTGGAACAATAAAAAATAAGTATAGAGAAAATATAGATAAGGCTACAAACATAATGTTTAGTCATCGTCAAGACAAGCGAGGAACGAAAATGTTACAATGATAAAAACAAAAAGATGACGGAAATGTTGGAACAACAAAAAGTGAATACAGGAAAAAAATGTTGCTACAATAAAAACAAAAGATGAGGAAAATATTGGAATAATAAAAATTGAATTAAAAAATTGATAAAGCAATGAAACAATGTTGAGTCATCATCAAGAGTAGTAAGAAAAGAAAAATATTTATCCATCAGTTTATCGTTTAGGCTACAAATTGAACAACAAAAATTGGTTGGCGTTGATGCTCTTAGAGAGCTGCCATATAAAAATGGCACAACTAAGAAAAACAAGAATATGACAAAAATTACTGATACATTTTAAAGGAAATTACTGATTCTAAAAAATTATTGAATCCATGTGCCAATAAACACTAGATTCTCCAACCCCAGGACACACTAAATTCTACAACTTCTTAGCACACTAAATTCTACAAATGCATTGCACACTAAATTCTCCAATAAGCTGATAATTTCTATCACCATAGAAGACGATGTTGAATTCTATAACTCCTTTACACACTAAATTCTCCAAATGCTTTGCACATAAATTCTACAAATGCATTGCACACTAAATTATCCAACTCCTTGGCACACTAAATTCTACGAATGCATTGCACACTAAATTCTCCAATGAGCTGACAATTTCTATCACCATAGGAGATAATGTTGGATTCTAGGGCCCAAACCATGTGGCAATAAACACTAAATTCTATAAATGCTTTGCATAGTAAATCCTCCAACTCCTTGACATACTAAATTCTCCAACTCCTTGACACACTAAATTCTCCAACCCCTTTACACTCTAAATTCTACAACTCCTTAACACACTAAATTATATAAATGCTTTACACACTAAATTCTCCAATGAGCTGACAATTCTATCATCATAGGAGACGATGTTGGATTTTAGGGTCCACACCATGTGGCAATAAACACTAAATTCTACAACTCCTTTGCACACTAAATTCTATAAATACTTTACACACTAAATTCAACAAATGCATTGCACACTAAATTCTCCAACTCCTTGACACACTAAATTATATAACCCCATGACACACTAAATTATACAACTCCTTGACATAATAAATAAAAACTGATGTATTATTAACATAAAATTATTGCTACTTTTGAAAAGAAAATTACTGATTCCAAAAGTTACTGAATCCATGTGACAATAAACACTAAATTCTCTAACTCCTTTGCACACTAAATTGTCCACCTCCTTGGCACAATAAATGAGAACTAAGAAATTACTAAAAAAAGAATTAGTGATACATTTCAAAGAAAATTACTGATTCAAAAAAGTTACTGAATCCATGTGGTAATAAACACTAAATTCTCGAATCCCTTGACACACTAAATTCTCCAAGTCCTTGACACACTAGATTCTCCAACCCTTGACACACTAAATTCTACAACTCCTTGGCACACTAAATTCTATAAATATATTGCATACTAAATTCTCTAATGAGCTGACAATTTCTATCACCATAGAAGACGATGTTGGATTCTAGGGCCCAAACCATGTGGCAATAAACATTAAATTCTACAACTCCTTTGTGCACTAAATTTTACAAATGCTTTGCATACAAAATTCTACAAATGCATTACACACTAAATTTTCCAACTCCTTGACACACTAAATTCTCCAACTCCTTCACACACTAAATTCTCAAACCCCTTGACACACTAAATTCTCCAACTCCTTGGCACAATAAATGAAAACTGAGGTATTATTAACATAAAATTACTCATATTTTTCAAAAGGAAATTACTAATTCTAAAAACTTACCGAAACCATGTGGCAATAAACACTAAATTCTCCAACTCCATGGCACAATAAATGAAAACTGAGAAATTACTAACAAAGAGTTACTGATATATTTCAAAGGAAATTATTGATTCTAAAAAATTACTAAATCCATGTGGCAATAAACACTAAATTCTCCCACCCCTTGACACACTAAATTCTCCAACTCCTTGACAATCAAAATATTTAGCAAGCAGTGTGTCGTTGAGGCTAATTGTTGGGACAACAAAGAGAAGTGAGAAAGAAAATGTTGATCCATCAGTTTGTTGATTAGGCTATGTGTTGGAACAACAAAAATTAACTGACAATGATGCTATTAGATAGGTAAGAAAAAAATGTTACTACAACGAAGACAAAAAGATGAGGAAAATGTTCAAATAACATTGAAGGTGCATCTAGGCTTCTAATTTTATTTTGGTGATTGGCGTCAATACAATTAAGAACGGACTAATCTTTTAATAAGCATATGTGTAGATTATGTTACAAAGTTTAGTGATTAAACGCATCGAAACAAAAAGGGAGAAAAGAAGATGGCAAAATGCTTCAAGATGAAATTCAAAATATGCTCAAGAATGAAGTTCATAGAGTTTTATTTGAAATCTTGAGTATAGGAAAAGCTGTACTATCAAGAGGGACACAAAAGTGTGAAGCGGAGGTGAACTAAGTGCAAAATTCTTCTTTCCAGGCCATACAAAAATTTCCAGGGCAAAATCATTGGACTTGTCCGACCCATCGGACAAGTCCATCGGACTCTAGTACCTCTGCCACTCTGAGTCGTCGGACATGTCCGACGGTCATCGGACTTGTCCGATGACCAGAGGAAAGTCCGACGCATCGGACACTTTCATCGGAGTACAGTTCTCCTACCACCCTATTTTCATCGGACTTGTCCGATGACAATCGGACTTGTCCGATGGACAAGACTTGTCTGAGCCATCGGACAAGTCCATCGGATTCTAGTTCCTCTGCTCCTCCTGTGCCGTCGGACATGTCCGATGGCTATCGGACTTGTCCGATGGTCATCTTATCCGAGGCATCGGGCAAGATTGTCGGACTCCAGTTTCTGCGCCACCTTGATTCATCGGACATGTCCGATGACCATCGGACTTGTCCGACACAGATCTCAGAAATTGGGTCACCAACGACTCTTTTCCCCATTGGGCTATAAATAGAACCCCTCTTCGTCCTTTGGCCGGTTGGTCACTCATTCCAGTCAAAAACACTCTCAAGCTCACTTTGCTCTCCCCAACTCTCCTCCCTTGCTTTCACTCTTGATTTGTGAAGGGATTGAGAGAAGATTGAAGTGCTCCATCGACTCCAAGCTTTCATCCTCTTGAGCACTTGGTTCATCCTTGTTGGCACTTCCCAAGTGCCCCTTTTATATGTGAATATTACCCCAATTAGAGCATAATTGATACTAATTTAGGCCATTTATCTATGATATTGTCTATATATTTGTATATGCGTTGTTTTGGAGCTTTATTGCAGAAACAGGAAAAGTTGGGGATTAAAGTGATGCTGGAGAGGACAGGAATCAAGAACCGACGAAAAGCACTGAAAAAGCCTAGTGCGCTGATCGGTGCAGTCCATGAGCCGGTCGGTGCTAGGGTGTTTTGGCCCACAGAAGTGACCGAGGCCCATTCCACATGTTTATGAAAGTTTATCTGCACAAGACACTTAAAGATATTTGCCTAGAAGAGTTATGGAACTTCAAGATCTCGACGTACAGTACAAGACTTCATCTTGAAGGAAAAGGCCCACATGGTAGCTGTGGAAGACAGAGGAACCGACTCGGAGAAGAAACCAGAGCAGACACGGCTTGCGCCGATCGGCGCATCCGCCTTATTTGCTAGAAACCGAGTGCTTTACGAGTAGAACCCCTATAAATACTTGTAAACCCTGGCCGCAAAGAGACAGAGGCGACAGAGGGACAACAGATCCGTGAGTTAGAGCCACCGGGGCTTGCCCCGTTAGAATAGATCTCTAGTTGAGTTTCAAAAACCATTGGTGTTAAGAGTTGATCCGTCAAGGTAGGCCATCTCGACGGGGATGAATCTTACTCTTTGTATCTCAAGGATGATTGAATATGTTGATGATGGTTTTGGTGATTTGCCTGTCTTGATTCTATAATCATGCATGTGCTTACTCCAATTGCTTAGTTCTAGGCTAAGTAAGTGGATATTATCTTGATCGTGGTGATTAGGATAGTATTCGGACATTGTATTGATTATGGTTACTTGATGATGCTATTAGTGTGGTTTAGCGGTGACAGCACTAAGCCTACACAACACTATTGGATAGTTGAGTAGGGTAAGATACTCGCGCGATTAAGGGTTTCCTCTCGGCAGCGATAAATCGGGAGCCGCTCGGAAAGCATAGGCTTTCTGGTTACGATCTATGTAGAGTGGTCTTATTCATTATAGGTTTTCATTGGTCTATGTAATTACTCATTATGATGCTATTTAATTAGACTTTTTGGTTACGATCTCACTAGTAGATATCTGGTTACTCACTTAACAGCATAGGCCTACAAGGCATCTGGCGCACTTTGGCTTAGATTCACTATTATGCCGATCGGATCAACTCCTGCGCCGATCGACGCAACAACAGATTTACTGTCTGGCGCACCTTTGCGATGGCCAGTCTCCCCCTCATGCAACCTAAATTCGACAGTAGCTTTGACTAGATATTTTACTGTTAACTTTGTTTAATTATCCCTAAGGTCCCAGTGGATTCGATAGACCTTGGAATACTCAATTCGAGGGAAAAAGTGCTACAATCGTACACCGTCCTCTTGCGGTATATAAGTGGGTGCGTAGGTACGACCAACAAGCTTAATTTTTCTGGCGCCGTTGCCAGGGACCATAGCAGGTTTTTAAATATTGTTTAATGTATTAGTGTTTAGTCATTGTGCTTTACTTGTCTCTCTAGTACATATATTTTGTTAAGCGAAACTAACAGGCATGGATGGTCCTAAGTCAAACAAACCCTCTAATTACACCGATGACCCAGAAAGACTCTTTCACAAGAAGAGAACAGCAGAGAAGAGAAGCAAGTCACTTGGAGGTTTAGCTGGAGAAGCAGTCCGCGCAACACCTCGAGTATTATTCACAATAGAAGACCCAGTTCAAGAGCAAGAAGAAGAGGAGATGGCAGAGGTACCTATGGTTAATCGTCTCAAGCCACAATTGACTTGTATTGTCAAGGCAGATTTCCATGAAGCTCAAGATCAACTTCCGTATCAATTGGAGATATATGTTGGAATAGTGGTGCAACAACCATTCACAGGTTCGGAAGATCCCAATCATCATTTGCAACACTTCCTTGAGGTTTGCAGTACATTCAAGATAGCGGGATTGACAGGAGACCAAGCATGTGTGCGGTTGTTCCCCTTCTCTCTAGTTGGACGCCCCAAGCAATGATACAATGGATTAAAAAACCCAGTAAAAACGGTGTGGTCGTTAGCAGCTGAATTCTTGGCCAAATACTTCTCTCCTGGTAAGACTCAAGCTTTGAAAAATAAGATTCTTGGATTTACACAGAATATTGATGAGAGAATTGGAGAAGCATGGGAAAGATACAATGAATATATGGATGCATGCCCTCATCATGGTCTGACGGTTGGAGAAGTTGTTGAGAAGTTCTACACAGGATTGAATCTTCTATCACGTCAACACTTGGACGCCTCAGCTGCAAGATCATTCATGTCAAAACCCCCCATCGAAGCTAAGAATTTGATCAAGTTGCTAGTTGAAAATCAATCGTGGGATGGTGAGAGAAGCTCAAGGAATTTGCAACCTTCGAAAGGAGTAGCGAAGAGTGTGATTGAGAAGACTCAGGAAGACTTGATTATAGATCGCCTTGATACTATTCAAAGGAGGTTGGACAATAATCTTCATATCCCTAAGGAAGAGATACTCAAGCTGGCGGAATCACGTTCCACGTGTAGTGAGTGTAGAGAATTTAGTCATGTGCAGAAAGATTGCCCTGAAGAGATAAAGATGCTAGAATATATGAAGAATAGTGGATGGAAGCCCCAATATCAGCAACAAAGGAGTTCTTTCTCTCCTAGTTCGTCCATGCAAAATTCTATCCCACTTCGTCTCCAATGTCATGAGTTCTTCCAAGCTCAAGAGAAGATCAACAAGGACAATCAAGCTAAATTCAAGGAGATTGATCGTGTCCTTGAGGGAATTAATGACAAGGTGATAGAAATTGGGAGCTCCAATGAGCAGATTTTGAAGCATACCAAGATTATGGAGCAACAGATGGGACAGCTATCGCAAGCCATTCAAGGCAACAATGGGGCTATACCTGGAAATACGATGTCTACAGAGCAGTTGAAGGCAATAGCTACGCGATCAGGAAAGCAAACAGAAGATCCAGAGCACTCTGCGGGAGCAAGGAAGCCTCGCGCCGATCGGCGCACACCCGGTGCCGAACGGCGTGACGATCCTGTCGGCGTCGATCGGCTCTCTGAAAGCGCCGATCGGCGCGAGGAGGATGTTGACCTCTCTGGTCTGAAAATGGGCGTGGAGACAGAAGAGCATGGCTCTGCCACATTCCTGGATACTCAAACTACTGACAAAGACAGAAAGAGCGTGGCAACACGATGAGCAATTTGCAAGGTTCGTCGATATTATGAAGAAGCTTTACATCAATGTCCCTTTTGTTGATGCTATCCAAGTTCTCACCTATGCCAAGTACATTAAGGACATGATGCAAAATAAGAAGTCTCTAGTTTCTGAGGAGGTTGTGAAGGTCACTAAGGAGCTAGCGGCGGCAATCAATGATGTTGCACTGGAGAAGAAACCCGACCCTGGATCACCAAGCATCAAATGCATGATTGGAACAAGGATATTTGATAGGTGCTTGTGCGATCTTGGAGCAAGTGTAAGTGTTATGCCCCGTCATATATTCACAAGTCTCAATTTGCCTGAATTAGAGCCTACGGGTATGTATTTGGAGTTAGCCGATCAATCGGTACGCTTCCCTGATGGAATTGCTGAGGATGTGCCTGTTCAAATTGGAGATGACATCGTCCCTGTTGATTTTATTGTGCTTGATATGGAAAAGAGGACGAGGACCTCGTTGATATTAGGCAGACCCTTCTTGAGGACAGCAAAGGCAAGTATTGATGTTGGGAGTGGTGAGATAAGCTTCGATATAAGTGGGACTCCCTACTCTTTCAAATTTTGTCCAAAGGGAGAAGAGTGCCGTGCTATTGATGAAGTGAAGAGATACAAGACACCGTGGCAACGTGGCGTCGAAAGTAATTGGAGGGGATGTATGGATAGGTCGTCCAAGCTATATGAACCATAGAGATAAGAGAACCTTGGGTCGTCTAAGCTATATGAACCATGGAGATAAGAGAACCTTGTAGTGTCGCGGCCTCACATCCCGCACCACGACACTAAGGATTGATTGTTTGCGGGGAGGTTAAGCTCTTTGACCTCTAAATAACTAGAGCGCTCTTGGGAGGCAACCCAATAATCGGGGGATTTAGAAGTTGTTTAGTGCTTGTGGGAGGGCAACCCATTTCACTTAGTTAATTAGTGCTGGTCGGGAGGGCAACCCGGTGTTTTTAATCTGCTTGCTTGTGATAAAAACAATCTCCCGAATAAAAGAAATAGAAAAGTGTGTGCTTAATTCTTGTGTGCTCTTGCGTTATCTGTTTATTCGTGCAAAACTGTGTATATACATACTGTAGACTAATAATACAGGAATATAAAAAAAAAGACAAAAAACAGGAAGGAAAAGAGCTTGCGCCGATCGGCGCACTTCTGCGCCGGTCGGCGCATTATTGCCTAAGTCAGGACGGAAGGCTGACAACGCCCAGAATTGAAGGGGTGCTAAAAATAAACCAGCACAATAATTTTCACAGACGGAGCTATTTCCAAGGTAAAAAAAATCATTTTGAATTATTTTTTGTGTACAAAATGGTTGCTAAATGACGCAGGAAAGGATGAAGAGCAACATCTGGCGAAGAAGCGAGGGGCCAGGAGCAAAAATGGACGTCGCGTCGATCGACGCGAGTCAGCGCCGATCGGCGCGGTCACCAGATGAGCCCCGCTACGTATGTCAATACTACAGGAACATTGGGAAAAGTGGAAAAATTAGGTAAAAGAGATGAACACGAGGCATCAGGATCAGTGCCGGATCAAAAGACGAGGTTGAAGGGACTTGCGCCGCTCGGCGCCCTTCCTCGCCGATCAACGCATGTATCCATGCGGTTCCTAAATGGGTGACAAAGGCAGCAGGCGTTGATTTTGAGGAACAGATATGATTGCTATGCATGTGTGCAGTGCAGAGGAGACACGGAATTGATCAAAAGTTGAAAAAGAGACATCACGCCGATCGGCGCAGGCACGCGCCGATTGGCCCAGTCAACAAGACATCGGGATTCCGTGCTGTTCCCATGCCAACCAACATGATGTATCGGGAAGCGAAATGAAGGATGAGAATCAAGCGCCAGAGTGGTCAGAGCATTCAAAATTTGAATTATGCCGATCGGCGCGCTCTCAAATTTTGAAATTTTTTGGCGGTTCCTTCTCCTGGAAGTTTCCCACACTATAAAAGGAGGCCAGGCGCCCCCAGTTCGGCACACCATCCCGGTAATCTCTCCACCTTCCCCACTACCCACGATCTCGCACACGTTCTGTATTCCTCGCAGATGGATCGTTTCTTCTCCTCCGTCGGCAAGTTGGGCAAGAGGCTGCGTCGGGGAAGCAGTTCCGGTGGCAGCGGCAAGTCGAGCAGTGACTCCTCGGCAATGGGGGGTTCCGACGCTCGCGATGACATGTCAGTGGGTGGTGCATCCACCAGCTCAGCAGCGACGACATACGAGATCCGCGCCCGCCACTCCGTCTCCGGCGCATCCCTTCCAACGGGGCGTGCTACGAGGAGCCAAACGGCGGCAAGCCGTGGGGTTCCCACATCACCACCACCGCCGGCATTCATGCCGCGCACGGTGGAGGAGGGCTTCACCCTTCTGAGCGCGGAGGAACAGCAGCACTACCTCGCGGTGAGGGTATGGTTCGTCCACAACTTCGACTTGGACGAGACCTTCCTAATCTCGATCGGCCGGTGGGAGGACATAAGGAGGATGCTCAACAATCTCGGTTGGGTGGACTTCCACCTTCTTCCCATGGACTACAACCACGATGTCGTCACCGAGATTTACTCTACGATGAGGCTTGGCACCGTCGAAGACGGCAATGAGGCCGTCAACTTCCGCGTCCGCGACATCAGCTACAAGGTGACCATGGAGGCGGCGGCTCAAGCCTTCGGCTTCGAGGCCAACGCCAACATCGCCTGCATCTTGGGACGTGGGGAGTTGGACTCTTTTTGGAGGAAGCTCTCGTTCGTAGAAGAGATGAAGCGTGACAACATCCGCAACCCGACCATTCAAGTCTTCCATTAGTGGTTGGCGGCGCGCATAGGCGACAAGGTCGACTCCAGCAACGTCACCGATGCGGACTTGCGGTGGCTCTACAACGCCATCGTGAGTCCGTCTCATTGCAACCCCATGTCGGTGATGGTGCGGGGTTGGCTCGACAAGAGGGGCAAGGCAAGCAAGAAGTTGGCCTTCGGGGCCTATCTTCAATGCCTAGCAGCCCTCGTCTGCAACGACGACGGACTGGGAGGGCGCGATGACTAGTGGGAGTGCGCAACAGAGATCGACGAGAATATGACTCATGGCAATATTGTCACGGGAAGTGTTCGTGCCGGCTTCCATGTCGGTGGCACCAACGGACAACCACGATGCGATGGTGGAGGAGTTCGAGCGACTCAAGGCGCGGTGCTATGGCTTCGATCAGCCACCGCCTCCACTTTCGGATGACTAGAGTGCCTAGGAGTTGGCACGTGTATCGGTTTCCCGGTTTGTGTTTTCTTTTATCTTTTGCAATCTTTTTCTTTATTTGCTTATATGTGTGTGAGCGGGTTGGGAAACCATTTATCGGGTGTGCTTACTTTCATGCAAGTGTGTTAGTAGTAGTTTTATTTTCATGCAAGTGTGATAGTAGTAGTTTTACTTTCATGCAAGTGTGTTAGTAGTAGTTAGTAGTAGTTTTATTTTCCTGCAAGTGTGTTAGTAGTAGTTTTATTTTCATGCAAGTGTGTGCAAAAATCATCACCATGTATTCGAGTTTTGATCTTAATATAATGGTGGCGGTTATGCTCTTTTAGGAGAATTGAATTATTTATTCTTTCTTGAAAAGTGTTGATGAAGACCAAATAATATTGAGCATTGAATAAAATTTCGAACTTACACTTAATGATTATTCGGCAAATATGTCTTATGTGGAGCAATTTTGAGTACCCATGTGCTTCATTTGTGTTGTCCAGTTTGTGATGACAACTTAGTACCAATCTTTTCATAAATAAATTTTCATGTTGTGAACTTTGGAATTTATTGTTTTCAAGATCCTTACCTACCAATGCCATATTTTGAGCAATACTCATGAACCTTTGATATGTAGATAAACATTAAATTGATGGTTGAGTTCAGTTAGGATTTAATTCTTTTTGGTATGAACTTTACTAAGATGGCAATTATTTGTGTATCTTTTTCTAGTCTTGAATTACTCATGCAAAAATTATATTCCACTGAGTACACTACCATAAACCCAAAACATCTTGTTGAGTATCATTCCTTGACCACATCCTATATTTCTAGCTATATTTAATTCTTGAATAAATGTTGAAGCCAGACGGATCAAATACTAACAAATGTTGGTGAATTTGGGTTGAGAGCCGATCGGCGCACCCTGAACCGATCGGCGCAGCAGAGAGCAAAATAAAAAAAAGGGGAGAAACAAGAAGTGAAAAAAGAGAGAAAAGCTCTGCTGTTTGCTAAGGGACTAGCAAAATTTTAAGTGTGGGGGGATGGTATATGACATGGTTATTCTCGAAATTCATTCTAATATAGCTATGAGTCATTCCAACCATGTGCAATCTTCCAAGATCAAATTTTTGCTATGCACATGTCCACATATCCAAAGTGTGAGTTCTTTCTTAAATTTTTCTTTCTTAATGGCCATCTTGATAAGTTTCTATAATTCCAATGAAGAATAATCTCCTAGCTTTACAATATATTATTGATTTATGTTTGCAATCCTTGAATTACCTCACCTAGCTACTCATATAAGCCTTACACTAATATTATTTGATCATTATGTTGTAGGATAAAGGTTGAGTGATTTGAAAGATGAGTTGTTGCCTTGGATTATTTGGAAGATAGATTCTCTATATTCACAACAATCTTTTAAGTAATTTACATGTGTGGAAAAGTTATAATTTGTGAGTTGGACATGATTTGTTGCTTTGGGGAGAAACTTTAAGCTTTATGCCCATATTTGAACTAATTTGCTGAATACCAATATGAAATACACCACAATAGAACAATGCTCAATATTTGCTGATTTGAGATATCTTTTATGATAGAAAGAGTATGTTTTTCGATTTTTCTTTCTTTTACTTTACTCGAGACGAGCAAAGGTTTAAGTGTGGGGGAACTGTTGGCACTTCCCAAGTGCCCCATTTATATGTGAATATTACCCCAATTAGAGCATAATTGATACTAATTTAGGCCATTTACCTATGATATTATCTATATATTTGTATATGCGTTGTTTTGGAGCTTTATTGCAGAAACAGGTAAAATTGGTGATTAAAGTGATGCTGGAGAGGACAGGAATCCAGAACCGACGAAAAGCACTGAAGAAGCCCAGTGCACCAATCGGTGCAGTCCATGAGCCGGTCGGCGCTAGGGTGTTTTGGCCCACAGAAGTGACCCTGGCTCATTCCACATGTTTATGCAAGTTTATCTGCGCAAGACACTTGAAGATATTTGCCTAGAAGATTTATGAAACTTCAAGATCTCGACGTGCAGTACAAGACTTTATTCGAAGGAAAAGGCTCACATGGCAGCTGTGGAAGGTAGAGGAACCGACTCGGAGAAGAAACCAGAAAAGACACGGCTTGCGCCGATCGGCGCAATCTTGCGCCGATCAGCACAACCGCCTTATTTGCTAAAAACCGAGTCCTTTACAAGTAGAACCCCTATAAATACTTGTAAACCCTGGCCGCAGAGAGGCGACAGAGGGACAACAGATCCGTGAGTTAGAGCCACCGGGGCTTGCCCCGTTAGAATAGATCTCTAGTTGAGTTTCAAGAACCATTGGTGTTAAGAGTTGATCCATCAAGGTAGGCCATCTCGACGGGGATGAATCTTACTCTTTGTATCTCAAGGATGATTGAATATGTTGATGATGGTTTTGGTGATTTGCCTGTCTTGATTCTATAATCATGCATGTGCTTATTCCAATTGCTTAGTTCTAGGCTAAGTAAGTTGATATTATCTTGATCGTGGTGACTAGGATAGTATTCGGACATTGTATTGATTATGGTTACTTGATGATGCTAGTAGTGTGGTTTAGCGGTGACAGCACTAAGCCTGCGCAGCACTATTGGATAGTTGAGTAGGGTAAGATACTCGCGCGATTAAGGGTTTCCTCTCAGCAGCGATAAATCGGGAGCCGCTCGGAAAGCAGGGTGGTCTTATTCATTATAGGTTTTCATTGATCTATGTAATTACCCATTATGATGATATTTAATTGGACTTTCTGGTTACAATCTTACTAGTAGATATCTCGTTACTCACTTAACAGCATAGGCTTACAAGGCATCTGGCGCCCTTTGGCTTAGATTCACTAGTGTGCCGATCGGCTCAACTCCTGCGCCGATTGGCACAAGGATAGATTAACTCTCTGGCGCACCTTTGCACTGGCCAGTCTCCCCCTCATGCAACCTAAATTCGACAGTAGCTTTGACTAGATCTTGTACTGTTAACTTTGTTTAATTATCCCTAAGGTCCAAGTGGATTCGATAAACCTTGGAATACTCAATTCAACGGAAAAAGTGCTACAATCGTACACCGTCCTCTTGCGGTATATAAGTGGGTGCGTAGGTACGACCAACAATCCTCACCGCCGAGGACTATTGTGTTTGTTACTCTTGGGGATTCATCTCCTAGACGGTTAGAGGTGCCCGTAGAGCTCCCAACTTGTGTGGTGACGCCTCGGAAAGTTTGTATTGACCCCTCCTTTGTGAAGTTTCTAGTGGAAAACCAAGTTTGATCTTTGTGATCACTTGGAGAGGTTAGGGTTGAAAGAGACCCGGTCCTTTGTGGATCCCTCAACGGAGATGTAGGCTTCTTTGTGGAGCTGAACTTCGGTGAACAAATCTTCTGCCTTACTTGTGCTTTTAATTACGTGTCTTTCATTTACCTATTCTTGCTCATAAACTTGCTAGTTAGGGTTTGCTTCATATTTCTTAAATTAACTTATGTAGGTTGCTTGCTAGTTGCTCTTCTTATTTTTACAGCTTCCCTTTGCTATTCACTTGCTCCTAGCTTGCCTTACACTAGTGTTAATATTTACCTGGCCGATCTACTTTTCTATCTCGTGCCATTGGACAAGTAATCGGACTTTCCCCACAATCGTCGGCCAAGTCCGACACTATGCATTTAACTTTTATTATTAAGTGAATTTCAGGGAAAATTGCCTATTCACCCCCCCCCCTCTAGGCACTTTCAATTGGTATCAGAGCGGGATCTTCTTGAAGGCTTAACCGCTTGAAGATAAAGATGACAAAGGGAAAGGAAATTCTGCCTAGTGGATCGTCTAAAGCAAGGTCTGAGGGTGATGCACCTAGAGAAAATCCAAGGATTGAAGATATTAATAAAGATGAGCTACCAAAAACCTACAACAATGTCATGTTTGATTATGATGATCTCAAAAAAGATCGCATTAGGCAAGGGTCCGGTAGACTCCCCTACTTTGATGGACAATTTTATCATCATTGGAAATGCAAGATGATGATGTATTTGGAATCCATAAGTCCTCATGTTGCAAATATAACCGAGAATGGTTTCTTGTGGGAAAATAGAGACAATCCAACCCGTAAGGATCAAATCAACATTCATCGCAATGCCGTGGCTGCTAGTGTAATTGTTTCCGCACTTAGTGCCACCGAGTATGACAAGGTAGCCAGAATAAAGAATTCCAACCAACTATGGAGAAAACTTGAGGTTATCTATGAGGGCATTGATTCCGTCAAAGATGCAAGACTTGAAGAACTGCAAAATAAGTTCAACCTATTCGTCATGGGTCCGGGAGAAGGCCCAAAGGAAGTTCATGATAGGCTCATGAGGATTGTGAATCAAAGAAGAGCACTAGGAGCTAAAATGACCGACTTGGATATCAACAAGAGACTACTACAAGCATTGAGACCATGGGATAGCAACATTTGCTCAAACATTAGAGAGAAGGACAACTTCAAAACCTTCTCCACCGATGAAGTGCTTGGAAAGCTTCTTTCCCAAAAGCAACAAAATGATCAAGCCAGCAAGATAAATGCCTTGATCAAGCAAATTGAGGGAGCAAATGATGACAAAAATGATGTGGCACTCAGAGCCACACAAGAGAAGAAGAAGAAAATGGTTGATTCTAGTAGTGAGGATAGTGATGATGAGATGACTTTGAGTGTGAGGAGATTCAAGTCATTTCTCAAGAAAGATGGCTACAAGAAGAAAAGCTTTGACAAGGGCAAAGCAGGAAGGTCAAAAAGAACTTGCTATGAATGTGGTGATGAAGGACGTTTCATTGCGGAATGTCCAAAGAAGAAGAACAAAGATGAAGAAGGAAAGACAAGCACCACAAGAAAGACAAGAAGTACAAGAAGCATAAATGAGGTGAAGCTCACATTGGTCAAGAATGGAATTATGATGATTCATCCTCTTCATCATCTTCCTCCTCCGAATCTGACTCGGATGAGGGAGGCATTGCTACACTTGCCATTGGCGTCACTCCCACCAACACTTCTCTATTTGGGAGCTTGAGCGATGATGATGATGACAACATTCACAAGTGCCTTATGGCAAGAGGATCAAAGGTAACAAAATCTAAAAACAAGCGTGCCTCCTATGCTAGTAGTAGTGACGATGATGATGATGTTAATGTTTTACTTCCCAAAATGCTTGAATTTATGGAATTACTTGAAAAACAAAAGGAAGAAAATGATAGGCAAGAGGAGCTACTTGAGAAACAAGAAGACTTGTTTATTCTTGAAAAGAAATGAAACCTTGAACTACAGAAGCCCCTAAAAGAAGAGAGAAAGAAAAATAATGACTTAACTATGTCTCTCACTAAAATTGAGAATACTTGTGAGAATGTTAAGAGCATTAAAAATGAACTTCAAGAGAAGTATGAGGAGTTGGAAAAGACTCATAAGTCTCTTGAAGAACAATATAGGATTCTTTCAACTTTCACATCCTCCTCAAATAATTCCTCTCATGCTTCCACTAGTAAAGGATGTGATAGATGCTATAATATTGATGTTGATGCTTGTGCTACTAATATCAAATTGATTGATGATTTGGACAAGCAAGTAAAAGCTCTTGAAAGCAAAATACAACATAAGAAAGTTGTTGTTGATGATGAGAATGCAAAGTATGCAAGAGATGCATACTCATATACTAGAATGCCACATGTCATGGATGACATTGGTTATATTGAGGGTGCCAAACATAATGCTCGAGAGAACAAGAATGGGAAGGAATTCCTTAAGTTCACCAAGGAAGAATCTTACCAAAATAAGCAAGCAAAGAACAAGAATATTAATCATTCTTCTTTTGTTAATGATTCTCATGCTAATATGCCTAATGCTACTTGTGCACTCTTTCATGTTTTTGATGCTTCATATGTGTTAATGGAAACATGCATGGTCGTGTGTTTGCCAAATATGTTGGGTCACGCAACAAGAGGCTAAAAGCTTGTGTGTGGGTTCCCAAAGTGCTTGTGACTAACGTAAAAGGACCCAAAAAAATTTGGTTACCTAAAAACAAAGCTTAATTTGTTTTTGTAGGACTATGTCTCCGGAGGATCAAGTTGGGTGATTGATAGTGGATGCACCAATCATATGACCGGAGACAAAAAGATGTTCAAGTCATTCGAGCCAAGTCATAACAAAAATGAGTACATCACATTTGATGACAATGGAACGGGACAAGTACTAGGTTATGGTAAAGTTTCTCCCACTCCTTCATATTCCCTCTCTAAGGTTATGCTTGTTGATCATGTTGACTTCAATCTTTTGTCCATTTTGCAATTTTGTAAAATGGGCTATGATTGTTTGTTCAACGAATGTGGTGTGACCGTCTATAAGAGGAGTGATGGCTCGGTTGCTTTTAAGGGTGTGCTTAAAGGAAAGCTTTATGTTGTGGACATCTTTACGGATGAAGCTAGACTTGGTACATGCTTATTAGCAAAGTCCAACATGGGATGGTTGTGGCATAGAAGGCTAGCCCATGTTGGTATGAGAAATCTTCACAAACTCCAAAAGAGCGGCCACATCATAGGACTACCCGATGTTTGCTTTGAGAAGGATAAAATTTGTAGTGCATGCCAAGCGGGAAAGCAAGTTGGAGCATCACACCCTGCCAAGAATGTGATGACCACCACAAGGCCATTGGAGATGTTGCACATGGACCTCTTCGGCCCTATCTCCTACACAAGTATTGGTGGTAACAAATATGGTCTTGTAATTGTTGATGACTTTTCTCGCTTCACGTGGGTATTCTTTTTGCATGATAGAGGTGAAGTAAAAGATGTGCTCAAGACGTTCATGAAAAGAGCACAAAATGAATATGAAGTCAAGATCAAGAAAATAAGGAGGGCACCTTCATATGTCAAGCAAAGTACACACAAGACCTATTGAAGAAATTTGACATGGACAAGGCAAAGCCCATCAAAACTCCCATGCAGACAAATGGTCACCTCGACCTCAACAAAAAGGATGAACCCGTTGATCAAAAGGTATATCGCTCCATAATTGGCTCTTTGCTTTATCTTTGTGCATCTAGGCCCGACATCATGCTTAGTGTGTGTATGTGTGCATGTTTTCAAGCCGCTCCTATGGAGTTTCACATGGTGGTCGTTAAGAGAATATTGAGATATTTGGTTCACACACCCAACCTAGGGATTTGGTACCCCAAGGGCTCAAAGTTCAATGATGCGGATTATGCCGGGGATAAGGTAGATAGAAAGAGCACCTCCGGGACATGCCAATTCTTGGGTAGGTCCCTAGTGTCATGGTCATCCAAGAAACAAAACTCCGTTACACTTTCCACGACCGAAGCGGAGTATGTTACAGCCGGTAGTTGTTGTGCACAACTACTTTGGATGAGACAAACTCTAAGGGATTATGGTTACAAGTTTAACCGTATTCCACTCCTATGTGACAATGAGAGTGCTATGAAGCTTGCTTATAACCCTATTGAGCATTCGCGCACAAAGCATATAGATATCCGCCACCACTTTTTGAGAGATCATTCCATCAAGGGGGATATCGAAGTTAGCCATGTGAGAACCGAAGATCAACTAGTCAATATATTCACCAAGCCCCTAGATGAGAAGAGATTTTGCTACCTTAGTAGTGAATTAAATATTCTTGACTCTAGCAATGTGATGTAGAGAATGTGCACATCTGAATGGTGGTTGTTCTGTTATTGCAAAAAAAATTATTGTATTATGTCAAAAACCTATTATTTGTGCTATTGAAGTTGTTTTTGATCACTAGATCAAATCTTGACAAAATATGGCCATTGTTTGTGCACATCTGAATGGTGGTTGTTCTGTTATTGCAAAAAAAATTATTGTATTATGTCAAAAACCTATTATTTGTGCTATTGAAGTTGTTTTTGATCACTAGATCGAATCTTGACAAAATATGGCCATTGTTATGTCTTGTTGATTGTTGGCTGACCATAAGATGTCAAGACTTGCCATCAAACTATTTTAAAGAAAATAAAAATCTTCTATTCTTTCCTGGCTAGGCTCTAATCTCTCTGGTCATTCTAGGGTCGGGCAAGTCTGATAGCCATCGGACATGTCCGATGGCGTCGGACAAGTCCGATGGTCCAGGTTTCGACCCTTTTAACCCAGCCCGACTTACCCCTTCGATCAACCCCTCCTCATTCATCTCCCTCATATTCTCTCTCCTCAAGAACACACCCATTGGTGGTACCAAGGCGATCTCCCTCTCCCACCATCCATTGGAGCAAGTTTGGAGGTCAAGAGGTCCTCCTCCATCAGAGAAGTCCGAGCCCCCATCGTTTTTGCAAGGTTTAACCCTAATCCCCTCTCTCTCTTTTAGGGTTAGGGTTATTGATCTATACTAGTGTCAAATCTTGTTTCCTTGCATATTTGATCCATGGAAGTAGCCTCTAGTTAGTTGTTAGTGGAGTAGAAGAATTTTGGGTACTTGCGGTAGGTGGACTCGTGAAGGATCTAGGTTTTTGGAAAAACTGCGTGTCATCGGACAAGTTCGACGACCATCGGACAAGTCCGACGCGTCGGACTTGCCCGACGACCTACAGTTCCTTCAAAACCCTGAGCTCTTCATTGATTCTCCTGACCCCTATTCCTCTTTTTGACTCCCTCCTAACTTGTTGCTCGCTACATTTTCTCAGCATGTCTGACATGGAAGCATCCCCCTTCAGGGAGAAGAGAACCGAGACCGGCGAAGACCAAGGTCAAAGCCAACCCCCAAAGAGGAGGAAGGCCACTGCTAGGCGCATCTGCCGCACCACCCTGAAAGCTCCAGCTGAGAGAGAGGAGCCGGAAGAGACAAATGAGCTTGTTAGTGTCATGCATCCTCCAGCAGAAATGGAGAACTCTGACCACGACATTGTGAACTACTTTCATGCCTCCATTGAGATCTGCTCTGAGGCAAGGTTAACCAACTTCTATGCTGGTGAGAAAGAAGCTTCTGATTTCCGCTTTCATGCACACTTCCATGCGGATTGGTATCGCTCCACCTATCTACGCATGAAGAATACAGTGGTTGAGATGAAGTGGCTTGATTGGGATCACATGAATACAAGGAAGCATCCATTACTTGATCAAGTGCTGGTTGCCTGTGAGCATCATGGTCTCAAGACCTTCCTAACTTTCCAGTACTCCTGGAATACGGAAATCATAGCTCAGTTTTACTCCACTGTCTATTTTGATAAAGATGCCAAAACCATGTCTTGGATGACGAATGGCACCAAGTACACCTGCTCCCAGAACCAGTTTGCTAGTATGATTGGACTTAAGCATACACGCAAGGAAAAGCACAAGGTTCATAAGGAGAATCATATGGATGCTGAGGACATGAGGTACATGTATGTGGACCCAGATAACTGCTCTCCTCAATTCCAGTGGACTGAAACCATTCTTCTCAGTCTTGTTTCGGAGATGCAGGAGTACCTTAGCTCCAAGGGGAGGCAATTCTGACCGTATTCCTACCTTTCAGAGGGATATTCTGCACTGGGTTCATGGGAATAGAAAGTTTGATGCATTTGACTATGTCTATTAGGAGATGTGAGACATCTCCATCTCTCCCAAGCGTGGCTGTGGATACGCTCCTCTCATCATGTTCATGATTGAGAAGGTATCGAGTTTAACCTTCAACAAGGATATGAAGCATCTGAGCCTTAAACCTCAGATTCCTTCTAACTGGACTCCTGACACCACCTCTGGACAGTTCTTTGGAGCAGCTCAGCCTCCATCTTAAGCTGCACCACCTCAGCCACCTCGGGCTGCCTCTCGGGGCACTGGATCCTCTCATGTGCCTCTGCCTCCTCGCGGGAAGAGAAGCGGAATTATGAAGATGTTCAAATCTCTTATGAGCATGTGCAGGAGCATTAATCAGAGGCTCGACATCATTGAGAGGAATCAAAAGGGTCTTTATGACCATTTTGGTATTGAGACTCCTCCTCCACCATCCCCAGCTGATGGCTCACCTCCTCCTACTCATGATGACCCCACCTTCACCGTCGAGGAGATGAACTATTTTGGGTACTACCCGACTCCTCCTTCTTTCTCCTCTGGCGCAGGTTCGAGTGCTCAACACATTCGCTTTGAGGATGAGGACGGTGAGGGTGGTGAAGATCAAGCTACCTATGCTCTTCGCCAGCGCAAAGGGAAAGGACCGGCCATTGACGAGGAAGAAGAGGAAGAAGGCGATGATGATGATGAATACTATGAGTTCTCCGACGACTAGAGCTCTCATCACCTTCTACCCGCACTTTTCTCCTTTCTGGGTGTCTTGATGCCAAAGGGGAAAAAGTGTAGTTATCTTAGTTTTTTTTTATCTTAGTTTGTGAGTTGTGAGCGAGTTTGGAGTTGAACTATTTATGGCACTATTTGGTTTGTAAAACTCTATTTTGCTACCTTTGTGGTTGGTTTATGCACTCTATTTGCTTATTGTATTGGTACTTTGCTGATTATCTTTAGCTTGGTGCATTTGTGTGAAATATCATGTCATTTGCATTTATTCTATCTTTTGTGATCAATTGTTGCAAATTAACATGTATGCATAGTTTTAAGGGGAGCTCTCACATTTTTTTTAAAATATGTGCACTTGTTATTATCTCATATCCTCTTACTCATGCACACATTTAGGGGGAGCTCCTCATCACAAACTGAATCTTTATTGCATATTTTTATGAAATTTAGTTGTATTGTCATCAATCACCAAAACGGGGAGATTGAAGGTGCATCTAGGCTCCTAATTTTATTTTGGTGATTGGCGTCAATACAATTAAGAATGGACTCATCTTTTAATAAGCATATGTGTAGATTATGGCACAAAGTTTGGTGATTAAACGCATAGAAACAAAAAGGGAGAAAAGAAGATGGCAAAATGCTTCAAGATGAAATTCCAAATATGCTCAAGAATGAAGTTCATAGAGTTTTATTTGAAATCTTGAGTATAGGAAAAGCCGTACTATCAAGAGGGACACAAAAGTGTGAAGCGGAGGTGAACTAAGTGCAAAATTCTGCTTTCCAGGCCATACAAAAATTTCCAGGGCAAAATCATCGGACTTGTCCGACCCATCGGACAAGTCCATTGGACTCTAGTACCTCTGCCACTTTGAGTCGTCGGACATGTCTGACGGTCATCGGACTTGTCCGATGACCAGAGGAAAGTCCGACGCATCAGACACTTTCATCGAAGTACAGTTCCCCTGCCACCATATTTTCATCGGACTTGTCCGATGGACAAGACTTGTCCAAGCCATCGGACAAGTCCATCGGATTCCAGTTCCTCTACCCCTCCTGTGCCGTCGGACATGTCCGATGGCCATCGGACTTGTCCGATGGTCATCTTATCTGAGGCATCGGGCAAGATTGTCGGACCTCAGTTTCTGTGCCACCTTGATTCATCGGACATGTCCGATGACCATCGGACTTGTCCGACACAGATCTCAAAAATTGGGTCTCCAACGACTCTTTTCCCCATTGGGCTATAAATAGAACCCCTCTTCGCCCTTTGGCCGGTTGGTCACTCATTCCACTCAAAAACAATCTCAAGCTCACTTTGCTCTCCCCAACTCTCCTCTCTTGCTTCCACTCTTGATTTGTGAAGGGATTGAGAGAAGATTGAAGTGCTCCATCGACTCCAAGCTTTCATCATCTTAAGCACTTGGTTCATCCTCACCGCCGACGACTATTGTGTTTGTTACTCTTGGGGATTCATCCCCTAGACGGTTAGAGGTGCCCGTAGAGCTCCCAAGTTGTGTGGTGACGCCTCAAAAAGTTTGTATTGACCCCTCCTTTGTGGAGTTTTTAGTGGAAAACCAAGTTTGATCTTTGTGGTCACTTGGAGAGGTTAGGGTTGAAAGAGACCCGGTCCTTTGTGGATCCCTCAACAGAGACGTAGGCTTCTTTGTGGAGCTGAACTTCGGTGAACAAATTTTGTGCCTTACTTGTGCTTTTAATTACGTGTCTTTCATTTACTTGTTCTTGCTCATAAACTTGCTAGTTAGGGTTTGCTTCGTATTTCTTAAATTAACTTGTGTAGGTTGCTTGCTAGTTGCTCTCCTTATTTTTACAGCTTCCCTTTGCTTATATTCACTTGTTCCTAGCTTGTCTTACACTAGTGTTAATATTTACCTGGCCGATCTACTTTTCTTTCTCGTGCCATCGGACAAGTCATCGGACTTTCCCCTTAATCGTCGGACAAGTCTGACACTACGCATTTAACTTTTATTATTAAGTGAATTTCATGGAAAATTGCCTATTCACCCCCCCCCCCTCTAGGCACTTTCAAACATAAAATGAATATGGGAAAAAATTGTTAACAACAATTAACATAGTGTTGACTCGTCATCAAGAAAAGAGAAACAAATGTTAAAAACATCATCGAGAAATTGTTGAGCACACTTATCTATGAAGGGTGTAAAATTTAGCTGAAATAAATACAAGTGATTACAATGTTGAATGACGGGGTCGACCCGAAGGACTGCTATCCAAAAAAGAATAAAGTTTGTGTTCTAAAAAATGTAGTTACAATGAACTGCCATAACACAGACAGTAAGTGGCCTTGACATAACCAAGATGCCGAATGTACTTCTTTATCTTCGGTTGACGTAACATCAGAATTGAATCTAAGAGATTGAGTGGAGAAGTGGCCACTTTGTAGGCAACAAGTTTGTGCATCTATGAGATATATTCCTGCAATGAAAAATAAAGAATAGTACAAACTGTAACACTTAAATACAAAAAAATGTCAAGCACAGAAGAAAGTAGAAAACAAAAGAAAGCTCTAACTTTCCTTGATCACATTTATCCCACTTAAGTAGTCTATAATCTACTTAGAGCCCTCTCTATATTGCATGCTCTCTTGGGTGCTATTGTTGATACTTGCTTGCACGATTACATCCTACTTGTGTACCGGTAACTCTGTTGACGTTACCACAACCCCTCCTTGTCTGCCTGACCCTACTACGTCGTAAGCCCCACATACACCGACATTAGATGCCTAATGTGCAGAATGCTATTATGCTTAGAAGTGCTTAGGAACCCCACGATGAAGTTCATCGCAACACCATATTATACACTTCTATTTCGAAAATGGGTGAAAACGTGTTCGGTGGTGTGCATATAGTACGATATGGGTGGGTGATAGACCAACTATGTGAAGGTGAAGTTGGGTGGGATGTACTTGGCCGTGGGTGAGACTGCTTAAGTACTATTGCAGAGTACTTGGTGATGGTGTCTTCGGTGTAGATCCACCTATCGTGGACGAGTGCTTGCCCTGTCGCATAGGGATTGATAGCGAGACCTCAACTTGGTGATATTTTCAGTACGACCACAGAACCTGTATAGGCAGGACTAACGCGGAACCTGGGTTACGTAGCAAGGAAGTGTCACCCGACGAAGTAGGAACGGACTCAGGGGTTGATTTTGGTGCAAGTAGTGATAAGTTCAATACTTGGCAAGAATATATGGTGATATGACTTTGTGTCATAGTTGGTGATATGACTGTGTGTCATAGTTGTAGAACCCCTGAGATCCATGGTGGACTTGTGGGCGTGTCTGGGCAAAGTGAGAGCATTATGCACTTACTTGTAAAGAGTGCATAGCTTGTGGATATAGCGTACTAATCTCTTATTCGGATTTCCGTTGTCACTGGTCATGACACACCAAATCATTGGGCACTCATTGATCAGCCACAAAGCAATCTCCTTGATGTGTGAGTGGGTGAAGTGATACCCATGTTTTGAAAGTGCAAGGTTTGGATGGTGGAGATCCATTCCTTTTAAAATGTACCTCCTCTAGAGCTAACCTACTAAAATATTGACAGGTCCCCTCTTTCCTTCATATCTATTCTTAGTGACCCCTGCTTAGCTGCTAGCACAAATGATAAACCTCTTGCATGCATCCTTGCTACATCCTCAATGCATGATTTTATCCTTGAGTAGCGTTAGTGCTTGCTGAGTACCTTATGTACTCACGGTTTGTTAATTGTGGTTTTTAGCGAACGAACTCTAGAAGAGTAAAAGTAGTAGGGTTTCGTCGTATGACTAAGTTTGTCTGTGGATGTGAAATGAACCCTATCTTCGTGCCCAATTTTCACTGCCTCGTCTGGATTGTATCCTAGCCATGTTTGATAAGTCATCCATATATCCTCATATTTTAGTATTGTATGGATTTGAGATAATCTGTATATGCATACAAACTACTAATCCAGGGATTGATACTTGATGCACAGGGACACCCCCGGAGAGTGGGGTGTCATAGTCGTTACGTGATCTTCCCGACGCCTATCATGATGCTGGTTGTCTCTCTGATCATACTGATCCTCTGATTAACATTGGAAATCATGAAGCCACTCTTCATGACGAGCGGTGATGATCTGGTGGCCGTCACGATTGTTGTAAAAGGAATACCTTAGATCACGGGACCCTCGTCGGCTTGGATGTCCCAAATGCCCGAAACTTGCGATCATGGGCGAACCACCCCATACGACAGGATGGGGCGGCTGCCCTAGCTACGGCAGCAGGGACCCCACCCACCCACCCACGTTCCTTTAGCAGACAGCAGCAGACATGTAGAGCACGGCAGCACGCTTCGCATGGCTTCCTGCCTGCTCTGCTAACGAAACAAAGAAGAAGAGGCACAACACATGCAAAGGCGTATATGGGCCATGGGCCAAATTAGTTTATGCATTAGTAAAGGGGCCCAACAGGTGCAGGACATAGAAGCCTCTTCAACCAGATTTTCTGGTCGGTAATCTGCTAGACTGGTTACACATACAAAAGTGATTGAGGATCGATCGGAATTGTATTATGATCCCTACGTCACTGCTCGACGCATGAATGGAGCCGAGCATTTCGGAGAAAGAAGTAAGTAGCGCATCCCCAGCAGGGCGCAGGCGTGGGCATGGCGGCACTTTAGCAGATGCGTTGGCATAGACGGTTGGAGCCGGAGCTGGACGAGATCGAGGAGGACTATCGTCCAACTATACCAATCCTGCTCCAATCGGAAAGAAGAAATTGGTAACAAAGAGGTCTATCGGCTCATTGAGTTAGCACTACTTCTACCATTGCAACAGCTTCAGTTGAAAGAGCATTCTCAGCCATGAATATAGTAAAGACAAATTTGTGCAAGGATGTGTGATGAATGGCTCAATGACCTGCTCTTATGCTACATTGAAAAAGAGATATTCCACGGACTGGATTGTGCTACAATTAAAAAGACATTTCAAGCAATGAAAGATCGGAACATGGATTTGCTTTTGCCTAGTCAGCCTACAACACATCATTCTTGTATTAGTGGTATGTGTTCGTCAACTTCTCAACATTGTTGATCAGTTTTTGTGTTTATCATTTTTATATGAATTTAGTGTAATTTGCTATACATATGTGGTCTATTTTGACAGTTGATCAAATTTATCCATCGTCTCCGCCCCACCTAAAATTTTATGTGTGGTCCGCTACTGCTTGCGATCGACTGAGCCAGTCGGTCACCAGCCACAGCTTGGGCTCTCGCCTGAACTCGAAGCACAGCCGCGTTGAGCATGGTTGCCACTTTCTTCATTAAGGGATCTGAAATGCCTTGTCGGCTATCAAGCCATTGAGGATTTTTCGTGCCCCGGTGATGTTGTTTTGCGGGGTGGTGTAGAGCTTCTCGCTGTCCATCTCGATCTCTAGATCTCTGAGGTTTAGCTCCCACGCGACACTACGGGATCTATGAGATCCCCTCTATCGATGCCGTCGGAGGTCCCTCGATTGAGCGTCGTCATCATCTGCTCCCTCGTTGTTCGCCGCTGGTAGGGTGTGCTGTGGCTCTACCGTGAACACGGCTCAGGAGTATGGATAGGAAAAACCGTCCGAGTCCTCTCCTGAAGACTAGACCAACTTGGAGTTGAACCCGATGGGTTGGTGAGTTCCGCCAAGTCCGAGTGGTACCCACTGCGGATGTGGATCGATTGAATCTGATGATCGCACCATGTTGCAGGTTGCGATCAGATCGCATCTCTTCTTGAAGCCTAGGGTTTCAGCTACGTATAAATTGTAAAGCAGATCTTGAAGTCCAGCGAGTATTGGATGTATGGGATCTCGGCCATCAAGGTCGACAGGGGATCTCGGCGTGCAGACCCTTCTTGGCGTGTCAATTGTCGAGACTTAATCTTGGCAATATATTTATAGGGCTACGCATGGGACCAAGAACTTGATGGTTAGCACAGAAGACGATTTAGTCAGGTTCGGGCCCTCTCGGCGAGAGTAAAAACCCTACGTCCTGTACGTGATATTGTATTGATGAGGATTGTAATGCATGTGTCCTCTATGAGAGGGGTCAATGCCGACCGGCAAGGGTTTACATGAAGAGTCCTAGTCGTATGCTACAAGGCAAAATACAGTAAGTCATCTTTAACTTCCTTGTGTCTCGGAATGACACGATCGGTTCCTCCTGGACCATTCTATTATCCACCGACTTTAGATTAGGTATGGATATCGGTAAGGTAAGTTTTCCATACACGTGTCCATTAATAATTGTTTGATGTTGACCCTGTTAAGCAAGTTTTCAATATACTAACCACATGTTAGAGATTGGGCCTAGTAAACTGATGTAGCCTCATTGTCTTGGATGCTTGGAGGCAGCCTACTCTTTGTATAACAGCGCACGGATGGACAAATGGAGGAATAGATAACATCACGCAGATGGAATGACTGGGCCATGAATCATGTCAGAATACCCTTCCTCGGGAGGAGTAGGATCCAATTCAGTTCTGATGGCGGTCTACGCGAAACATTGTAGGTGCATATATGTCATGTGTGTTAGGTTTGTCTTACAGGATGTACATTAGTTTGAACCGTCACAAGTCTTGAAAATGTTCAACCCCTTGTTCACTATGTCACATCGTAGTAATGATACTTAGAAGATTGGAAATAACTTGTTTTATCTTAACTGCATTGCTTACCCTTCCTTGCTATAGTTAGGATGCAAACATGATACTTGATTAACTCCTAATATTGTGCTAAAACTAAAAAATACGGACCCATGTACTACCACTGTTTTCACAATGGAGTCAGCTAGACCCCTCTAGCATTGCATAGTAAGAGTTGGTGTTAATTAGACATTTTGATGGGTAAGACATGTTAAATATTAGTTGCCTAGGATTTGTGGTGCCATTTTTTTTTCTCTTTTGATGCCTTTACGAGAGTACCCCGTGGGACGTAAAGCTTACAGAGAGCTCAATACGAAGCTATTATATCGTGCGTGTTTTATTAAGTCATGAATAGCTTCCAGTTCAAATCTATTTCAAAATCTATTGTAAGACTAATTATTGTAAAACTTACTTATCTAATCTGTGATATACTATGGGGTTGTTCGTTTTCATGGGCTAAAGGGCCAAAATTAAACTTTAGTTCAACTTTTAGCTCTAGAAAAATAAACAAGATGGCTAAAATTAGAGCTAAATTTTAGCTCTAGAAAAAAAAGCTAAAAGTAGAGCTAAACTTTAGCCCCCAAGAGGTGCTAAAGTTTAGCTCAGTTGGCATAAGTGATGCTCAATCCCGGCCGCTACAGGCTGATTATTTGACGATTGCTTGAGTCCTTCATTTGATGGTGATGGTAATAAATGACCGTACTAATGAACTGAAGACAAATTTCCGTGATTGTTGCACACTAATGAACTTAAGATAAATTAAATGGTTCAATACTTGTCATTATCTAAGAGAACCCCTATAACATTTACCCCCTATGGCATTACTCCCGCTGTATTTTTAGTTTATGAGGTAAAATAAAATGATTTATTCACATGTTTGTAAAACAGATAAATCATGCAAACACCCCCATAGTCTATTCACAGTTCTAGATCCGTATAGGCGATGTTTGATAGAGCTTTAGATTTGGTTCTCCCTATGTTTTTAGTATAACATGTTTAGTAGCAAGAACTCGAGCTGTGTATTATTCTCTCATCTTTATGGCAACTTGGTTCCTGATGAAAAAGCTTAAAGGTCAAAGAATACACCCACCCTAATGAAATTAACATGTTAATTTGCAGAGAAAATATACATAATCGATTCAATATGCAGACTTTTAATTTTGGTATCTAATAAAGCATGAAAAAAGAATTAGAGTAAAATGCGAAATTGGTCCATAAACTTTACCCGTGGGTCTTGTTCAGGCCGGGATCTGTCAAAAATCACCCATGTCCTTAAACTTGATAAATTTGATTTAAAAATTTTAAAAATATTCTGATTCATGTATAATATACTCTGACAGCTTTGTCATCCTCCTTTTCTCCTATTGTGACACTATCACCATTTAGTCTGTGTAAATTATGACCCCTTTCAATGGGTACCACACATTTCACACTACCTTGTGGTGCATAGCTAGCAAGGTACCTTGCGGTGAAACCCGTCCCTCCCGAGCTCCCAAGTTCAACCCTTTCGACACAGCACTAGTGATCACATACTGGATAATTATATTATTCTTTTGCTACTAAGCAATTTACCCATCAATACTGAGGAATCCGTGCTCTGTGGTGACTTCAATCCGTATTCCAGAGACGTTTATAGTGATGAGTGTGTATGCATGAATGTGAGTGTCTATGTCTCTGCTATGTTGGTCCCATGTTAACCAAAGTTTTGCTCGAAATAAGTCCCCACAAGTAACAAAAGAAGTTAGGAAACTGCAAATATGTCATAAATTATAAATAAAGTTCAAATTTGCTGTATTTGTTTCAGCAATTTATACTGAAGAGTCATACACCACCTACACCATCCAGTTCAGGGTCCCTACTTTCTCCCTGGTCCCTGGATAATCCTTCTGCTGCTGTCGCTACAATAGTTCAAAGTAGTAACAAAAGTGAACTAAGCAGGAACTCTATATTAAGCTATAGGATGAGAATACTCTACCTTCATTGACGAATCATCGTTCTCAATTATTTTCCACTTTTTCTTAGCCAGATTAAGCACTTCAATATCTCCATCATCATATAGCACCTATGTGGCGATAGCAAACTTATAGTCAGTATATATAACAAACTTTGACAGGTCTGGGCTTACATTACCATCGATGCAAATGTTGCATGATAAGAGTAGCTACTCTGAGTACGAAGTACTCTGCTGACTGGCGACAATAACTTTGACACAGGAATGCTAGATCGATATGGCAGTGGTATATATGATCATATTAGCAGTTCACGGATAGCAGAACTAGCATCGGCTAACCATCATTTCGTACTTTCTGTGGCGTTGTGGAGAACTACTTAATAAAAGTTATCAACGCATGACATTTTTTGACAAGGTGTCAACGCTTGGCACTAGATTAACTAAACATTTCACACCATGGCCGACATGCCTAGGCTCCATCCATCGATGATGTTGGCCATAGTCACTGGTGCCACAACAAACCTGTGGGAGGGTGCCGGTGTCCGTGGCTAAACCCTAACTCCACTTTCCCACCGCTGCCCTTGCCACTACGATCGTTGCCGCCCTTCCCCACCCACCTCCCGGGTGCCTCGACGTATGCCATCTAGATGAAGGCCGCCAATCTCTTCCTAGACAATGGCTCGTCACGCGCTCTAGCCCTGGAAGCGAAGCTCCGCAACCTTGCCAGGGCGACATTCCTTTGCTGGAGTACTCCACCAGCAAGAAGAACATCACAGGTGGATATGCTGATGTGCAGCAGCATGTCACCGACAGCACCCTTCTACTTTCCCTGCTCCGAGGTGTCAACACACTGCTCTGTCCAATGACGTCCATTATCAGGATGAAAGACCCACTCCTGTCATTCCTCATGGCCAGTCCTTCCTGGCCCTTTAGGAATTTGAGCTGGACCTCGCCAGGCCCGACGCCACTGCTAGCAAGCTCGGTGCACCAGCCAAGCCTCATGCACTGCCACAAGCTCCAGCTCCATCCAACAAGTGGCCGAATCAGAAAAACAAAAAGAACAACCGCTGCGGGGTTCCAACTACGCTGGTGGGGGTGGTGGCTTTGCTCGCCCTTGGCTAAACCCATGGAATGGCTCCTTCTGGATGTAGCCATCCTCCTTGGGTCAAGCATCCTCGGTCCGCGTCCCGGCTTTGTGCCTGGTGTCGGCCTCGCCCAGTCACACTTCGCTAGTACATGGGTTCTGGCGCTTCCATGCACTTGTCCTCTATTTCCACCACTTCTGGCTCTCAGTCCAGAATCATTGTCTACAACGGTTCCTCCCTTCCTATACTTTTTCTAGTTCTATCAGCTTTCCCACTACCTCTTGTTCTCTTACTTTGCATAACGTTCTTGTTTCACCTCGTCCTATTACCAATCTTCTTTCCGTTCACCATTCACTAGACAAAAGTGGGTGTTTTCTTCAATTTGACCCATTTGCTTTATCTGTGAATGACCTGCACACCAAAGCCATGATCCACCGTTGCAATAGTCCTATTACCAATCTTATTTCCGTTCACCATTCACTAGACAAAAGTGGGTGTTTTCTTCAATTTGACCCATTTGCTTTATCTGTGAATGACCTGCACACCAAAGCCATGATCCACCGGTGCAATAGTTGTGGTGACCTTACCCCCTTTTTTCGGAGTCTGCCCATCCTGCTCTTGCCATGGCTGCTGTGTCGGAAATCACTTGCCACCGACGTCTTGGACACCCTGGCACTCAAGCTCTCTCCCGTTTGTGTCTTGATAAAGCTATTTCATTAGGTTTCAATAAACATGACACGTTTGTGTGTCTTGCCTGTCAATTAGGTCATCATATTATATTGCCTTTTTTCCCCACCATGTAAAGAGCCAGCAAACTTTTGAGTTAATTTATTGTGATTTGTGGATGTCACCTCTTATGAGCATCTCTGGTTGCAAATACCTTGTTTGTTTGGATGATTACACTCATTATTTGTGGATGTTTCTTCTCAAAATAAAATCTGATACCTTCGGCGTTTTGGGTTGAATCCTAGCGCACGACCACTCATTTGTTCAACCCTCACCGCACAAAAACCCTCCAGAACAGCACCCCCCATCAATCCCTCTTCAGCACTGCGCCTACATACGACCATCTTTGAGTGTTTAGCTCTGATGCAACCCGAACCTTCGAATGTGTCTTTCTCAATTACCTAGAAAATCATAAAGGCTATAGGTGCCTTCATCTCTCTACAATCATGTGGTGTTCATCAATGAGCATACCTTCCCCTTTGCTTTACGCTCACGAGCACCACCGAGTGTGTATGACTGCTTTACAGTAGATGATCCTCTAACATCTATCATCCTGGTTCTCCGCATTATGCCTAACTTAGTGCAACCCGCTCCTACTACTATGCCCGACAAGGACGCCTGACGTCACTGTGCACTACAACACTATACAACATAAGCGACCTACGGTTGGTTGGTAAAGGCGGTTTCAATGACCTACGATTGGTCGGTAAACCGACCTATGTAGTCGGTCAGTATATGTGGTGTTGGTAAAAGTTTTACCGCCTGACCGTGGGTCGGGAAAGCGAAATCTTTACCGACGGGCGCACTGGGGAGCCGGCGAGAACGATGGAGGGTAGGCATTACGAAGCAACAGAAGGGGAGCAGGCGCGTCCACGCGTGCAAGAGCTGGGATGCGAAGGCGCGAAATCTTTACTCTCTGATCCAAATTGGAAATCAGCTATGGTCGATGAGTTCATCGCACTTATTACCAATCAGACATGAGATCTTATGTCACCTCCACCCGATGTTAATATAGTCTTCGACAAATCGTTATACACAAGCTCAATGAACATGGTACCTTGGCATGCTATAAAGCTCGGTGGGTTGTCCACATATTATCTCAGCAACAGGGCACTGATTATAATGAGAATATTGTCTCTAGTGATTGGACCATTCACTAGTTGGGGTACACTACTAGCAGTCGCCTCGTTTTGTTGACCAGCTCACCCTCATTATGTGTGTCGTCTCAGCAGAGCTTTGTATGAGCTCAAGCAAGCTCCACGAGATTGACATGTACTTCGTTTCGGAATGCATTGCTCTTGATGCGATACGTGTTTTTCATGCTCCTACTTCTCTTCAATGTGGGGACATTTTCACCCCAAGGAACTGCCAACCATTATATTTACTAATTTTTAGTCCAGTCTCAACGTTTATCTTCCTCTCCTAGTTGTATTATAAATATTCAATTAATCAATGGAAAACCCATGATGGTTATTCTCCCCAAACTCTCCTTTCAACAAGCGCAGGTCTAGGTATTCTATGAACAAGTACAATGGCACAACCAGCTACCATAAGCATGAATTTCCAAAGTACGATGGCAAAGGGTGATCCCCTCTTGTGGCTCGGACGTTGTGACCAATTCTTTTGTGTTCATAAAGGTCACCCTCACGTTGTTCCGCCTTCTTGACAACACGCAGCTATGGTACCACATGGTTGAGCTCAATAATAGCCTACCTTCATGGCCCTGGTTCCGTGCAGCTGACTAACATGTGCTTTGGCCCACCACTGACCGATTGGGTGAGTTGCATTTTCTCTATTCTAATGGCTCAGTCGTTGATTATTACAGCAGCTTCACCATTCTTGTCGGCTACACGGAGGGCCTCTCAAGGATCTAGCAGACATTGCCCTCTCAGCTCTTCACAGTCAGCGTGGGCCACCTACTCCGTACGGATATTGTCCTCGAGCACCCGTGTAAGCTTTATGACCATTGGAGTTTAGAAATCTCAAGATATGAATGTTTTGATGATCGAATAACAATATGAAATGTGTGATGATGTCACACTTATTGTTGTGAGTGTAGGACCATGATATAATCTTTACATGAACTTGGTGATTGATCGCCTTCATGATTGATGGTGACTCGAAGGATTACCATGAAGATCTTGATGAGGAGTCGTGGTGTTGGAAATGGATCAAGGCTAAGAGTAGTTACGTCCAAGTGTGTTGTGTTCACTTGGCTAGAGTGTAGGTTGAGCCCATACTAAAAACTAGACTATCAAGAGGATATGAGTCATGCCTCATAGGTGTCACTAGTATTAGAAGTGTTAGGATGCTCAATGAGTCTCTTGGACACTAGAGGAGACAATGGAGATGATGAAAGACCAAGGTGGTGAAGCTTGGAAACAAGGTCAAAGGGGGATGAGTGGGTTTTAGCTATAGATTAGATCACCATAGGATACGGTGAGGGCTAAGGAGTTAAGCAGAGGAGTCAGGCAGCTGAGGTCACCGTATGATCAGAGAGAGGTCACTATAGCATATGATGATAGAAAGGGATGGCATCTAGAAAAGATGTGTTAAGCTACTATGCACCTACCAGTTGCACCCAAAAGCCTAATCTGATGGGGAACGGTGGGTCACTTATGATTCAACACTCCTCCTCACGTGCAGCTCCCTCCGGAAAATAAGAGCGGCGTAGAGAAAAATGCGGTCGTCTAGACTTGAACTCAAGACCTCTGGCTCTGATACCATATTAAGCTACTATGCACCAATCAGTTGCATCCAAAAGCCTAAGCTTATGCGGAAGAGTGGAAATTTATTTCTGGTTCAACACTCCCCCTCACATGCAGCTCCCTCGGGGCGCAAACGTAAAAATAGGAGCAGCACAGCGAAAAATGCGGTCATCAGGACTTGAACTCAAGACCGCTGGCTCGATACCATGTTAAGCTACTATGCGCCTACCAGTTGCACCCAAAAACCTAAGCTAATGGGGAAGAGCGGGTAATTCACTTATGGTTCAACAAGATGGACTCTTGTACACCAAGTATGTGGGTGTCATCGTATGATACGGAGAGGTTTGTGCCGTTAATAACTCTCTAGAGAAAAACACAGAAGTCATTGTGAGGAACGGCGAGGTCAATGTAAGACACGGTGGGCCAGAACTAGAAGGAAGCCAGAGATGGGTACTCTCTGGACATGCTACAGAGGGATCACCAAAGATACAATGACTCAAAGAGGTCGTCGTATGATATGGTGGACCGGAGAAGAATTATACAGAGGGGATGTACCTCTATTAAGAATTTGAGTGGTCACCATATGATTGAGGATGAAGTCACTGTATAGTACGATAACCTAGTCATTCAACAGATAGTGTTGAAGTTTGAATACTTTGAGGTCCCATATTATATGCTGGGTATGCCTTCAGTAGAGTACTTATTGACAACGGCTAGTGGAGTGCTTTAAGCCTATAAATAGCTATATTGCCTAGCTCTTGAAAAGCTCTATTGGCTATTTGGATTGTTGGAGTAATCGTTAGAGAGCCAAGAGGAGAAGAAAGTACTTGTGCAAAGGTTGATAGCCATCTTTCTAGTGTCAAGGAGAGTTACAAGAGAATCCTTTCATCTCTAGCCTATTGAGATTATAGAGAGTGATTTGTGTTCTTACTCTTGGTCTATGGCAGTGCACAGACCGGTTAGTTATTGATGATCGAGCCTATCGTGATTGTCCAAAGCGAAAAAGATGTCATGTGAGACCTTCAATACCAGTGCCACAAGAAGCAGGGCTCAAGTGTGACCAATTAGTTGCATTCAAAGAAGCATGGGTTTTGGTTACTCGAGTTTGTTAGTATTGAATAAGTGTTAGTTGGGATTTTAGATTGGCTCTATGTTACATATACATATATGTATGGTTTTATGTTAGATTATCGTGTATTCAATTAGACTTAAACTAGTTGCTTCGAAACGTGCAATGCCATCATGGCTCCGCCACGCCGCTCAGGTCCAAGGCCATGCTCAATTACTCATTTCAAGTATAATATCTGACATGACACCATCTGTCTTGATTGACAAATAATTGGCAACTAACAAAGTAATAAGACCGCAACAAAGCTCTAATATAACATGGATCAGGGATCAAACAGATTATAGCATATCAAGACAAATAAATACAAAAGATAATTTACCGTATGTCTTCTCTTTGATGAATCGTACGATTGCACAACACCTTCATAAAACCTAATCAATAATAACAAAACAATCTATCAATACCAAAGGCCACCTTGAGAAGCAACAATATAATAATAACAACTTATGTATGATATTGCACAAACAAGGAACATACTTTCTATCTAAAGGCCACCAAACTTCTATCCGGTGTCCTACTAAATCTGTGCTGCTTGAGTCATGTGCACAACACTGCAAGCATTAGTTAGTTCTTAGCATTATACAAGAGAAGTCATGATGTAAACAGCTACTAAAACTTACACAAATTTAAATATGGTTATAAACACCAAACTTGCATGGTGCCTGACATTATTTACTATATTACATTGGGCTTGTGAAATACTTATATAATAAGAGGAAACTGTAGCATACCTTTCCTAAACTGCAAATCGATTTTGGCTTGCGCCTTTTGTGTGGCCCATCTAGCCATCCCACAACAGTTCTCACATCACTGCCTGCAGCAGCAGTTCTCCCATCACTGTCTGCAGCAGCAGACTTCTGACAAAGTTCAAAAGTACTAAAGAAAATCAGTAACCAAACTTATACAAAAGGTTCCAGTTCCACACATGCTCACCACAGAGTTGGAAAGAAACTATATTTCAACCACTTAAGAACTCGGTATGTATTGCCCATACTAACTTTGCATACAGCCATCTATACTACCATGATACTAACACCTCCATCTTTTGATTCTCTTTACTACCATGCTTTACAAAATACATTAGAAAATCATTTTGTACCGCCTCCTACTTATCTATTCTTAGAAATTAAACTGTTGCGTTATGCCTTATCCATCATTTCTATCTTTACATTCATTGGGTGCTCTTTTTGCAATAAACAAATCCAGTTTACTTGGTTGTCTAAGTTAATGTCTCTTACCAATCCTTGCACATTATCACCATGCCCAGCATTATCCTTTTTCAGGTCTATCAGGAGTTCCATGATGTTTCCTTCAAGTCCATACAGAAGTGAAGGAAAGAAACTGGATATTGCCTGCAATGGGAATAGTACTCCTTAGTGTGCCTGAGTAATATGAATGCACAGAGGTAAATTAGAACAATACAATCATAGACAATCAGACAATTTTGAGACTTGCTAATTTTCAGTTGACTGAAAGTTTGGGCAACTTTCAGTCACCGCTTTCAATCATCGGATCTAGATCCAACGGTTTATAATTATTATATAGATAATCTTACAAAAGAAAATCCAAACACAAAGTAACAAACCATTGACTGAAAGCTTTTTATAGGCATAAGAGGCCTCTACTTGAGGAAAAAAGAGAAAGAAAATAGTGACTGGCTAAATTACAACCTAAAAGCGGCTATCATCTGCTTTGCTCTAATTTTCATCATTTGTCAACCATCACTGTACGTGGAATGTGTCATAAGACATTTCAAATCATTTCAATCCTCAAGTGACCAGATACTAGCAGGTATTTCAAGTGGACCTTCCAACCTGGGCAGTGGCATTCACATCAATAGAATTGTACTGGAATCTAGCCGCTTGTCCTCATTGTATCCACAAGTAAATTGCATTTATCTGATCCATCGGCAAGCATTCCACATCACCACAAGTTTTCTCTGTCATGCTACAGCAGGTATGTAGAAATAGGATTAAATTGTGATCTACAAGTTTTTCATATTTTAACTAAATGTTGTCGAAACAAATAAGTGCCTGGCCTGCTACATTAACTCTCAACCATCAGGCTATGTCAACAAATGAATAGACCGATAAACAGCATAATCTCTTCAATACAGAATTTTTTTTGTGTGTAGGTAACATACAAGGAACAACTGAATGTGTCTACAGGTTTCTAAAAAAAATAACAACGTACAATTTGTCAAAACAAAACATATTAACCAAGATACTGCAAAACAATAATGAGAAGGAAGCTAAATATAGCTAGAATGGATCAGTCCCCGCCCCCCCCCCCCCCCCTCCCCTCCCCCCCCCCCCCCCCTCTCCCCTGGGCAGTGGCATTCACATCAATAGAATTGTACTGGAACCTAGCCGCTTGTGCTCATTGTATCCACAAGTAAATTGCATTTATCTGATCCATCGGCAAGCATTCCACATCACCACAAGTTTTCTCTGTCATTCTACAGCAGGTATGTAGAAATAGGATTAAATTGTGATCTACAAGTTTATCATATTTTAACTAAATGTTGTCGAAACAAATAAGTGCCTGGCTTGCTACATTAACTCTCAACCATCAGGCTATGACACAATGAATAGACGGATAAACAAAATAATCTCTTCAATACAGAATTTTTTTTGTGTAGGTAACATACAAGGAATAACTAAATGTGTCTACAGGTTTCTAAAAAATTAACAAAGTACAATTTGTCAAAACAAAACATATTAACCAAGATACTACAAAACAATAATGAAGGAGGCTCAATATAGCTAGAATGGGTCAGTCCCCGCACCCCCCCCCCTCTCTTGGCACTCTCACCCCCACCAGCCCCACGCCGGCGCAGACTCCCAGCCCGGGGGCCACCAAGACCCCTTGCCTTGCTTCCCAAGCACCGGGTTCCACCTCGCCCTCTGTTCTACTGACGGGTCGCTCAAAGGCTGCGCAATGGAGCGATTCCTCCCCTCCCTGAGTGTGATGGTTCATGTTCCACCACCCTCGCATCCTCGCCGCAGGCGAGTTCCTACCAGGATGTGTTGCTCGCTCGGCCGCACGAGGCAGCACCTGCACCTATGACCTAGCAAGCGACCGCTTCTTTGGCCCTAAAGATCGTGCTCCACTTAGAAGCCCATGTTCCGGTGAAGAGCGGGCCGGACATTGAAGGGTCGCAAGTGGTGGAGAAGCGACAAAGCCGTCAGCCCCTTCGCCCACCTCGCCACCCTCGTCGACTGGTCCCCTTGGTCCTCTGTGGGTGATGCTTCAATTGCCTAGGCACTAGCCACCGTGCTGCTCTTTGTCATCGAGAGACCCTTGTTTCTACTATTGGCACCGCTCCTACTAGTGCCCTCGCAAGCAGCCGGCTTTGGAACCCAGCGCACAATCCCAGTGTGTCTCAGTCTGGCGTCGGGTATCCCCTATATCGGCGATGATGCAGCTGCCCAACGCCTCTCCAAGTAACATGATCTGAGGCGATGTCGAAGGCGGGTTATGAGGGACGGAGCAGGCATAAACATCGACGTCTACGCTGACGCCGTTCTGGGAATGGTGCACCTATCCCTTAATCCCCACCAAGTGACCGTGACGAGGATGTCAACCCCTCCTCGCGAGAACCAAGGCGCACTACGGCAACGACCATTGCCAGTGACCCCTAACTCCTCGATAGCAGTGCATCCTTGACGGGATGGCTAGCATTATAAGGACGAAGCTCGAGCTCTGATGCGGCCTCATACTCATAGTGGTTAGTGACGGACCACCCATGTCCGAGGCAGACATGACTTGAGGAGATCGCCATGCATTTCAATGTCGATATAGACCCTCTGGCCTTCCACCCCGACAGGCGGCCGCAAGCGCGGCAAGCCGCGCAAGGCCCACGAAAGCGCCCAGGGCGGCACCACCAACGTTGCGGACCTCCATCATCAGCTTGGGACAGCTGGATGAGAACGACTCACACATGGAGATCAAGGACGGAACCATGAGGATTTAGGATCGCCATCGTCGCCTACTTACAAAGGTGACCATAGGCGCAAATCGACTCTACGTCCTTCATGTGCCTAAACCCCAACAAGCGCAAGTCGGCATGAGGCGACACCTAGAACAACTATGGCAAGCTTGGCCATTGGGCCAGGACTGTCGGCAGCCATGACGCGACCAGGCCCACGTTTCACAGGCGGAGGAGGAGCCGGCTCTGCTCCTGGCACACGCGAGCATCGAGCTACCTCCAACGGCATCGCCCATAGTGGCTCTCCTCATCCTTGACGAGTCGAGGACACACGCTTTCCTCAACGACGGCTCCAGCGACAACAAGACTGACGGGTGGTGCCTCGAAACCGATGCCACCTATCACATGACCGGCCGGCGGGAGTACTCCACCGAGCTTGACTCGAGCGTTCGAGGCTCCGTCAAGTTTGGGGATGCCTCTGGTATGGAGATCAAGGGCATCAGCTCCGTCATCTTCACCGCCAAGTCTGGCAAGCACAGGCTGCTCACCAGAGTCTCCTACATCCCCGCGTTGTGGAACTCCATCATCAGGGACAACTGGATGAGAATAGCTAACACATGGAGATCAAGGACGGAACCATGAGGATTTGGGATCACCATCGTTGCCTACTTGCAAAGGTGACCATAGGCGCAAATCGACTCTACGTCCTTCATGTGCAAGTGGCACAATCCCTTTGTCTCACTATTTGTCGGGATGACGAGGCATGGCAGTGGCACGAGCGCTTCAGGCACCTTCACTTCCAAGGCCCTGAAGCAGCTCAGTGCCAAGGAGATGGTGTGAGGCCTGCCGTGCCTTGACCACATGGAGCAGTTCTACGATGTCTGCGTTTTGATGAAGCAGAGGTGACTTCCCTTTCCCCAGCAGATGAGCTTCGGGCACCTTCATTTCCGAGGCCCCAAACCATGAGGATTTAGGATTGCCATCATCGCCTACTTGCAAAGGTGACCATAGGCGCAAATCGACTCTACGTCCTTCATGTGCAAGTGGCACAATCCCTTTGTCTCACTATTCATCGGGATGATGAGGCGTGACAGTGGCACGAGCGCTTCGGGCACCTTCACTTCCAAGGCCCTGAAGCAGCTCAGTGCCAAGGAGATGATGTGAGGCCTGCCGTGCCTTGACCACGTGGAGCAGTTCTGCGATGTCTGCGTTTTGATGAAGCAGAGGTGACTTCCCTTTCCCCAGCAGATGAGCTTCCAAGCCAAGGAGCGGCTTGAGCTCGTGCACGAGGACTTGTGTGACCCGGTGACACCGGCCACACAAAGAGGATAGCATTACTTCCTGCTGGTCGTTGACGACCGGCCACACCAGGAGGACAGCGTTACTTCCTGCTGCTCATCGACAACCTCTCCCGCTACATGTGGGTGATGGTCCTTGGCAGCAAGGAAGAGGTTGCGGAGGGCTCGAAGACCTATCACATTCTCCACTCGAAGACACAGTGTTTGCGCACTAAGTGCAACATAGTGTTCAACGAAGGGCGAGGATGGGCATGGAACAAGGTGGCGGACGACGGCTCAACTCCACATACAACGACTTTATTATCAATTTCGGGGGAGGGGGGGAGTAGGCGGCTCCCCATCACCAAGCGTCCCCGAGCCGCAAAGGACTCCGGCGTTCACTACGGCAACATCACGCTCTCCAACAACGACTCCGGTCGCGACGAGTTCCAAGTCGATACCGCCATAGCCGGTGACCCCACGCACCCTAGCACCGACAACCACCCCTCCGGGCACGTCTATTCCAACACCAGCTCTGGTCGACCACAACCCGCTGGAGTTTGCTACTCTGCTCTCCCGTGACGAGGAGCGCATCGATGCGTACCACGACAACGAGCCGTTGCAGTATCGTACGATGGAGGACCTCGGTGATCAGCCGGTGTTAGGACTGGCGTCTCGTGACCTAGAGGAACACCTGCATCTTGCGTGCGACGACGGTGAGCCTCGGTCTTTCACAGATGCCGAGGGACATGCCGCATGGAATGTGCGAGGCAGTCAGAGATGGATGCGGTCAAGAAGAACCCTACCTAGGAGCTTGCTGACCTCCCTCGTGGTCACCGCGTGATCACCATTAAGTGGGTGTTAAAAGCTAAAGAGGGGCGAAGCCGGCGCCATCCTCAAGCACAAGGCTCGCTTGGTGGCACCCGGCTTTGTGCAGCAGGAGGGGATCGACTTCGATGATGCCTTTGCCCCCGTAGCACGGATGGAGTCCGTGTGACTCCACCTTGCACTAGCTGCCTAGGAAGGCTAGTGCGTCCTTCACATGGATGTCAAGTCGGCATTCCTCAACGGTGACCTGAAGGAGGAGGTTTGCCCTGCTGGTGGGCAAGGTGTTGTGCTTGCGCAAGGCCCTCTATGGATTGCGGTAGGCACCGACGGCGTGGAACGCCAAGTTGGACTCCACGCTTAAGGGGATGGGCTTCAAGCAAAGCCCCTCTATGGCTTGCAGCAGGTACCGAGGGTGTGGAACGCCAAGTTGGACTCCACGCTAAAGCAGATGGGCTTCGAGCAAAGCCTACATGAGGCGGCCATCTACCGGCAGGTTGTCCTGCTGGTGGGTGTCTACGTCGACGACTTGGTAATCACCGGCACCAAGGATGGAGAGGTGGTGGTGTTCAAGAAAGACATGAAGGCCACCTTCTAGATGAGTGACCTGGGGCCTCTCTCCTTCTACCTGGGGATCGAGGTGCACCAGGACGACTCTGGGATCACGCTTTGACAGATCGCCTACGCCAAGTGCATCGTTGAGCTGGTTGGACTCTCCGACTACAACCCAGCTCTCACTCTGATGGAGGAGAGGCTGAAGCTAAGTCGCCACAACACGTTAAAGGAGGTTCATGCAGCGATCGACGACAGAGCACCAGCATGGTGTGAAGAGGATCCTCTATGTTGCGGGGACTCTCAACCACGGTCTCTACTACCCGAGGTGTCCTAGAGAGGCACACTTCATCGGGTACAGTGACAGCGACCACGTCAACGACATCGACACTAGCAAGAGTACGAGTGGGATCCTCTTCTTCCTCAGCAAGTGTCTTGTTAGCTGGCAGTCGGTCAAGCAGCAAGTGGTGACCATGTCCAGCTACGAGGTCGAGTACATGACAGCCTCCACCGCGTCGACTCAAACACTCTGGCTTGCTCGACTGCTGGGTGATCTCGGCGGCGACACTGGAGCAGTGGAGCTCCGAGTGGACAGCAAGTCAGCTTTGGCTCTTGCGAAGAACCCCGTTTTCCATGAATAAAGTAAGCACATCCGAGTGAGATACCACTTCATTTGTGGCTGTCTGGAGGAAGGGAGCATCAAGGTGAGCTACATCAACACCAAGGACCAGCTTACGAATCTACTCACCAAGCCCCTTGGGAGGATCAAGTTCCTTGAACTTTGCTCCAGGATCGAGATGGTTCAACCTCCTCACAAGACGACGCACAAGACTTGGGGGGAGAATGATGGAATAAGTCTTGAGCGTATTGTTGGCCTTGGTCTTTGGTTGACTGTTGGTCCTTGTCTAGGACAACATCTTAGTCCTTGTTACAGCATAGGACAACATCTAGGACTGCACTTGCTTTATGCTTTTAGACTAGCATCTTAGCATATGTTGGCTGCCTTGACCAGCTATAAATCTGTGTGAGTTGTGTGAGAAATAAACCAGAAAATTGCCCCATCTCCTTGTGTCATCCTCTCGATGAGAGTTACAGTTCAGCTACTAACAGAAAGGCCATGAGAAAGCTAATGGTGGCAGTTGTCTGGTTTCTTGGAGAGTTCAGCGGCCTCTGCAATATGGTGGTCTTGGCATTCATGATATAGAGCTACAGGGCCATGCGTTGCGCATAAGTTAGTTATGTCTGCAGAAAACCAATGCTGCGAGACCATGGGAGGGACTACCAATTGATGTTCCACGCAATGCACAAGCTTTGTTTGCAGTGGCAGTGACAACTATAATAGGTGATGGTCAATCAACAAAATTCTGGACTGACCGGTCGCTACATGGCCAAACCATTCAGGAGATTACCCTTCATCTTTCTGGCATAATACCGAAGAGATTAGTAAGGCAGAGGACGGTAGCACAAGGCCTCCACAACAAAACTTGGGTACATGACATACAAGGAGCGTTGATAGTTCAGATTATAATTGAGTATCTCCGAATGTGGGATTTGGTAGAACATTTTAATCTACAGTAGTAGGTACAAGATCAGCATGTGTGGCATTTCAATAGGCCTAGAACCTACACTAGTAAGTCAGCATACAAAGCATTCTTCCTCGGAACAATCAGGTTTGCACCGTGGAAAAGGATTTGGAAATCGTGGGCTCCCCCTTGCTGCAAATTCTTTATGTGACTAGCCATAAACCATCACTGCTGGACAGCAGATCGCCTTGCGAGGAGAAACTTGCCACACCCAACAGCTTCCCATTTTGTGACCAAGCTGAGGAAACAATTGAGCACCTGCTAGTGTCATGTGTTTTCTCAAGAGAAATCTGGACATTGGTGTATCAGAAACTGAACCTGTTGCTGCTAGCTCCACAACCATCGACTGGCAGTTTCTCGAGTTGGTGGAGCAAGGAAAGATATCAAGTTTTTAAGGAATGGAGGCGAGGTGTTAATTCCCTTATCCATCTGGTAGAATGGGAAATTTGGAAGCATAGAAATGATTGCGCCTTCCATGGTGCGCAACCCAACATCCCTTCCCTACTGCAGACCATCAGCAATGAATGTGTAGCCTGGTGCCATGCCAGAGCATCTCAACTTCAAGGCCTGGTCAGCCGGTCGCTCTCTTAGTGTTGGTCTTTAAACCTAACCAGTGTGTGTTTTAGTAGGGTGGCGCACCGAATTTACACGGTGCTGTAAAATCTTTGGTGTGTGTCCCTAGCAGGACCGCACACCTTTGTATTGTATGTTGTTTCTCTTCTTAATGAAATGATACGCAATTCTTCTGCACGTTCGAGAAAAAAAAACAATAATGAGAAGTAATTTAGTAAAGTATCTTACTGTTAGAAGATCCAAACACGATGAGATGAGTTTTGTATTCCCAGCAGACTTCTGGTCACAAGCTTCAGAGAGAAGCTATTTGGCATACTCCTTGTTCATAAGTGAATATGAACATCTCATTGCTAATGTGCTCATAAAATCATATAAAACATGATTTTCACCAAGTAAACCAAGCAAATCAACCTGCAGATCATAGGTATATTCAAATTGTATACATTATGTCATGTATACAATAGGCGTATCACATTATGAATCAGGTAGCAGCTACAAAACTTAAATGACAAACAATTGTCTTTATGTAGCAGCTTATGAAACAAATGGAATCAATTATGGCAAATACTCATGCCAAGAATAGACCCAAGGCACCCTTTTCTCAATATCTTTTTATGATTATTCTATATGAACTTAGTAACAAATGGCTAGAAGTAAATGAAATAGTAGGTACCAAGTAAATGAAATAGTAGGTACCCGAAGAGACCAAGCCTTTCTGAATGTAGTTGAGCAATCAAGCAAGCCATAGAAAATTTTCCACATATTGGCATCTTTTAGCTGGTGACGCATATTCATGCTCTCTTCGCACTTTGCAGGATCATTGAATAAATGAGACATGCAACGGAAACATTTCAATACTATTTTCTGCACATTAGGGTCATCTTCCTGCATTACATCAGGAATTAGTGAGGTACACAAATTTTGAGACAGTGAATTTTTAGGTTGTATAGGACATGTAAGATTCACAAAAACCTGACTCAAATTCCGAACAGACATGTATTTCAGCATTTCTTGTTGCAGTCTGAAATTGACGAGGCAACACAACAAATTATTTTAAAATATAATAATAATAATAATCAAACTATAATCTCTTAGTAGACTGTCAGACCTTTGCTTTTGCAGAAGAATCTGTTCGAGAACTTCCATCTCAACTTTATCAAACTTAGCAAAAGCTACCACCTAGTGTTTCACTCTTTTCTTTATTGGAAACTCTGGTGGGAACAATGAATCACATAAAATTGATTCGAGCAGCTCCAGGCTGTAACATAGACTCATGATAGTGTTAACCACGGTCCATATAAAACAATCACCAAAAAGGAAATATATTTTCTTGCAGAAAAAAAGAGCAATACTACTGAACAAATGGCCATGCGGAAAATAGCAAGCAAATCAGCAACTTTTAACTATAAACATCCAATGTGAACACATACACAACTGAAATATTGTGAAAAAAAAATCCATAAATGCACAATGGAATATGCTTTCATGCACATTTATGCGATCGTTGCCTCATGCCTCACTATTAAACACTATTATTATGAAGTTTAGAAAAGTGAGAAATCATGATTAAACACTACTATTATACATTCCTAGGTAACAAAAGGGTCTTCAATTAAGAACATAGCTTACAGTAAGACAAGAGTTGCAATATATTCAACGCACGGAAAGCAAGCATGTAGTATCTCGACAAATATGTTAAATAACTTATAGGCATGTTTGGATGGCTACCATACAAGGCATACCTAACTGTGGAAAAACATTACTTTGACAGAACAAAATCTATTCAACTGGAGTATTTGACCATCCTTATTGATGAAATGGGTTGGTTTAATGGCTATTGCAATCTGCGCGGTGTAGCAGTGGCACCCTTTTAGACAGTAAGCACATCAGTCACCACAAGTTAGGCAAACCACGACTCTACGAACTGTCTGCCCGAGGTTGTGGCTTGGCAGAGAGTTTAACCATGCCCAAGGAGAAAATCACTAAACCACCACCACATTACCATACAAACAAGCACCACAAACCCTCTCCAAAATACATTGATTGTGAAGAAAAAGATTTTTCCCAACTAAACTTACCACATATCTCCAGAAAGACATTTCAATATTTTTCCAGGTATCCAGCCAAAATCATCAGAATTCGTTGACTCATCAAAACCCTTCACGCAATACAGCTTATAAATATCAGCCATTCTCCTCATTGTGTACCACTTGAGGGCCACCTGAATATTATTTCAACAACGCAGCATAATTTTTAAGTAATTCATTCAAATAAAAATAAATAAAAAAAGTAGAGAAGAGTAAAGAAAGATTAACTGATTTATTATGCACATGATCTGCTACCATCTTAATAATATCGATTGGTATGGCACCAACTGAATGGCAAGCAACATCACAAAGTGCAGCCACAACTTCCTTTCCCACATTTTCATGGTGATCCAATAATATGTCACAAAGTGCCTCTGCCCAGAAGCACAATCCACTGCTCTATTAAATGAAAATAAATAGAACCAGGCAAAACCCAAAAAAAATGCCTTACTGATAATTTTTAGAGCTTCAGGTTGGGAATGGTTTGATATTAGCCATTTCATCAAATTTCTGATCACAGAAACACGGACTTCAATCACTGTGTCAGTGTCAGTCAATCTGTTCAGGAACAAAGAGAAAAGAGGTTCCAAAGATTCCAAGATAGAAGGTTCTGGCAAAGAAAAAAGTTGCCCAAGTAGTTCAACTACCTTAGACCGAACGTCTGCATCATCTGCCTAATAAAAATGCAAATACAAAAGTAATTAACAAGGCAAAAGATGAATGGGACTAAAGATTTTTGTAGGAGGAAATAGGAAGCATTCTCTACTTCCAAAGAATTAGTTTTTGTTATTAAATATCATGCAAGTGTTTTATATTTTACTCTAATTCAGCGTCAGATCATACCAGTAGTTGCCCAATTATATAAGGCACCACCACATCATGAGTCTTTGGAATACACTGATACACATCAAGTATGATTCCATGATGATCAATGTGATCATCTGAAGAGCTACTATCCCCAGTCAACGAAGATGTGAGAAAGGCCTTTATGTATGGTTCTATTTTTCCAGCTGCCTGCTTAATAACATTGCGAGCAAGTTTACGTCCTGACATTGCAGCACCCTAGTAATTCAAAAGCGCAGAATTAATAAAACATTAAGGAATAAATGGAAGATAAGAATCACTAAGAGCAGTATATACAGAGGTTGATAGTAGATTTCTAGCAAATAACAAAATAAACAAGCAAAAACACATTAAAAGGAGAGGGACTTACCGTCTTCTTCCATCCTAAAGCAGATAACAGCACCCATAGAAGGCTTTCATGTATTTCATCACTTTCATCGACAATACTAGCCAATATTGACTGCATAGACTTCAAAATATTTTCTTCATGATCCTCCCTGCATCACATCAGACAAGAGTAAACAGATAACACTCTACTTGTGATGTTTACCTTTTCATCAAGAACCAACATAGCCAGCAGAGTTGGATAAATCGCCTTTGGTATTTTCACATTATCATTTTGCACTGACAAAATAATTGACTTACCTTCAGGACTTAAAATCCAGTGTCAAAAGAAAATATTCCATACAACCACATTGTTTTCTATTGGAACCAGTTTTTGATACGTGAAGCACCAGGTTATCCCAACCAGGGTAGCTACTAGAGTGCAAACACCATGGAAGGTTGCTACTTGCTAACCAGCACCCTGGCTGCTCTCTGCTCCAACTATCGAAATGCTTAATGCGCCATAGATGCTAGCTTTTCAGTTGTTGTTCAGAACAACAATTTTGTGATTTCATTTTTGCATTATAAATCAGCAGTAAAAGTTTGACATTGTTAACAGTTCGCACATCAAATGCTAACCTTTATACTTATATATAGCAAGCCCTTTTTATAGTTAAGGTTTCTAATAAAGTTTTTAATATATATATCAATGTTATGGCATGGGCCCCGCTAGCCTGGGGCCACCAGATTAGAGATAATTTGTTAGTTTATTTGGTTTGTTACTGTCCACGTGGTTACGGTAATGCGTGAACAGCATCGGCGATTGGATTAGTACTAGTGTTAGGCAAGAGATAAGTTAGACAGATTTAGTTAGAGATAAGTTGGGAGATAAGAAGGACCGGCTCTATAAAAGGAGACTAGGCAAAGGAACCAAAAGAAAGTAGCCAGAGCCTCAAGGGAGGGCAACTTGCCGGTTTCATCTTGCTATCCCCTTCTACTCCTAATCCAATCCATATCAGTCAAGCTACAAAAAAGGATAAATAGTAACAAAAAGACAACTAACACAGACAGTTATGGAAACGTTCTCCAATGCTTGGTTTATCCATTTCTTTCTACAGAAATGCAAATATATTCTGAGATGGAGGCAGTAAGAAAATAATCATAGACATTATAAATAATTCTTTTGAGAAGTAGAAGAAATCATCTTCAAAGGATTACTAGTAAACTTTGTTAGTTATCTCAGCCCACGCCTGTTTTAATTACTGGTTTTTGTTTCCTTTAATTATGTAATTCAGTTGTCAGTTAGCTGAATAATAGGCCTGAGGAACTAGTCCTGTGGCTGTGAGCTCCTACATGCAAGGAACTGCTTGTAGAGCGCGTCAAGGTGGAAGTGGGTATGCCCACGATCCCACAACACCGGCATAACCGGGTCTTAGTTATATATTTTTCAAGTAATGGATATCACAAAAGGTGCCATAGGAGATGCAGGCCGGGCTGGCGGTCAAGGAGATAGCGACGGAGGCGTGGCTCTCGATCCGCACAATGCGGGTCGGCGCCGACCGGGTCAAGGAGGCGAATGCAGAGCAGCTGCGCCAAGAGTTCAGCGGGATCTCCTTCAAGCCCGGTGAGAGTGTAGGACATTTCACGCTCCGCATCAACAACCTGGCTAATCAACTGCGAGTTCTCGGGGACGACATCTCTGAGAAGGAGGTGGTGAAGAAGATGCTCCACTCTGTTCGAGAGAAGTTGGAGAACATGGCGATCTCTATGGAGACCCTGCTGGACCTCAACAATTTGTCAATTGAAGAGCCCACTGGGCACCTACGAGCGGTCGAGCGCCGCAAGAAGGGCAAGGATGTCAACACCAAGGAGGGCGGGCGGCTCCTTCTCACTGAGGAGTGGCTGGCCCGCATGAAGAACCGTGATGGCCAATCAAGTTCAGGCGGACGTGACCGTGGTGGCAAGCCACCGCGTGGCCGGGGCCGTGGAGCCAGGAGCGCCAAGGAGAAGCGACCATCGCCCAGCGGTGCCGGCTCGAATGATGTCTGCGGTTATTGAGGCAAGAAGGGACACTTCAAAAAGGAGTGCCGCAAGAAGCGGGACGAGGAGGCGCTCCTTGCCCAGGACGTCATCATCGATGGCGCCCACTCTGCTCCATCACGCGTCTCGGCCGGAACTGCAGTGCCTTCCGCACGGACATGTGTTGAAGTGGAGGAGCAAAAGGTGTTCGTCGACCTGGGGCCGCCTAAGGAGCATGATCATCAACGCTGGGTCCTCGACACCAGCGCGACAGACCACATGACGGGGTCCAAGGATCTCTTCTCCGAGCTCGACATGAAGGTGAACGGCTCGGTCAAGTTCGGTGACAGCTCGGTCACTCGAATCGAAGGGTGCGGATACATCCTGTTCTAGTGCAAGAATGGCGAGCACCGCACCCTCACCGGTGTCTACTTCATCTCGTAGCTCAAGGCGAGCATCATCAGCATCAGTCGGCTGGACGAGACTGGGTGCCACGTGGATATCGCAGACGGCATCCTCGAGATCTTCGACCAGCGCCATTGCCTCCTCGCCAAAATTCGTCGTGCGCCATCACGCCTCTACTACCTGGAGATCCAAGCGACGCACCCAGTCTATCTATCGGCGAAGACAGAGGAGGCAGCTTGGCAGTGGCATGCCAGGTTTGGCCACCTCAACTTCAACTCCCTCCGCAAGCTCGCCAGCCAGAACATGGTTCGGGGTCTTCCTCCAATTAATCAAGTCAACAAGGTGTGTGACGGCTGCTTGGTCGGCAAGCAGCGGCGCACCAGCTTCCCTACCCAGGCCAAGCACCGAGCAGAGCACGCTCTAGACCTGCTCCATGGCGATCTGTGCGGGCCAATTGCGCCAGCAACACCAAGCGGTAATCGCTATTTCCTCTTGCTGGTCTAGCAAGGATCAAGCACCCACCGAGATCAAGAACTTCCAGGCGGCAGTCGAAGTCGAGACGGAAAGGAAGCTCAAGGTGCTGTGCACAGATCATGGTGGCGAGTTCACTTCAGTTGAATTCGGAGAGTACTGCGCCTCGCATGGAGTTGAGCGCCAGCTCACAGCTCCGTACTCGTCGCAACAAAATGGAGTCGTCGAGCGACGCAACCAGAGCATTGTCGCCATGGCCCGCTGTATGCTCAAGTCCAAGGGAGTGCCGGGTTACTTTTGGGGGGAGGCGGTATCCAGTGCCATCGTCATCCTAAACCGCTCTACAACTCGGGCTCTCGACGCCAAGATACCTTACGAGGCCTGACACGGAACACCGCCGGCAGTTCATTTCCTCCGCACCTTCGGCTGTGTCGCACATGTCAAGATCACGAAGCCAGGGTAGAAGAAACTTGATGATCACAGCATCAAGACAGTGTTCATGGGCTACGAAGCCGGGTCCAAAGCTTATCGCTGCTACGATCCAGTCGAGCGGCGAGTAATTGTCACCCGAGACGTGGTCTTCGACGAGGCGACGCACTGGAAGTGGGGGCAGGAGCCCTTCACGGTGGAGTACCAGACTCAAGTGATCCGCAGCCAAGACGAGGATGCGGCTCACTCTCCTTCGCCGAGCGTCGCCTCTTCCCCTGCACCATCATCGGTGGCGGCTACACCACCACCGAGTCCTGTGGAGGAAGCAGCTGCATCACTGCCGGCATCAAGCGGAGACCCAGCGCCGGCAGGAGATGAGGTCGAATTCGCCATGCCGCCTGCTGATTACGATGATCAGCTAGCGGACGCTTCGTACGACGGCTACCCACTTCGGTTCCGTCGTATTGATCAAGTGATTGGTGACGCGCCTGCACCCGGATTCGCCCCCATGATGCTACATGGGGAGCTCAACTTCACCGCCGCTGACCAGAGCATTGTCTCCATGGCCCGCTGTATGCTCAAGTCCAAGGGAGTGCCGGGTTACTTTTGGGGGGAGGCGGTATCCAGTGCCATCTTCATCCTAAACCGCTCAACAACCCGGGCTCTCGACGCCAAGATACCTTACGAGGCCTGGCACGGAACACCGCCGGCAGTTCATTTCCTCCGCATCTTCGGCTGTGTCACACATGTCAAGATCACGAAGCCAGGGCAGAAGAAACTTGATGATCGCAGCATCAAGACAGTGTTCGTGGGCTACGAAGCCGGGTCCAAAGCTTATCGCTGCTACGATCCAGTCGGGCGACGAGTAATTGTCACCCGAGACGTGGTCTTCGACGAGGCGACGCACTGGAAGTGGGGGCAGGAGCCCTTCACGGTGGAGTACCAGACTCAAGTGATCCGCAGCCAAGACGAGGATGCGGCTCACTCTCCTTCGCCGAGCGTCACCTCTTCCCCTGCACCATCATCGGTGGCGGCTACACCACCACCGAGTCCTGTGGGGGAAGCAGCTGCATCACCGCCGGCATCAAGCAGAGACCCAGCGCCGGCAGGAGATGAGTCGAATTCGCCATGCCGCCTGCTGATTTCGACGATCAGCTGGCGGACGCTTCGTACGACGGCGAGCCACTTCGGTTCTGTCATATTGATCAAGTGATTGGTGATGCGCCTGCACCCGGATTCGCCCCCATGATGCTACATGGGGAGCTCAACTTCACCGCCGCCGACGAGCCAGAGTCCTTCCATGAAGCAGAGGGTGAAGCATGTTGGCGCAGAGCGATGGAGGAAGAAATCCGTGCAATTGAGGAGAACAACACCTGGTCTCTCAATTCTCTCCCTGCAAGACACCGCGCGATTGGGCTCAAATGGGTCTTCAAGGTGAAGAGGAACGAGACCGGTGACGTCGTCACGCTTGGTGGCCAAGGGCTATGTCCAGCGTGCCGGTGTCGACTTCGATGAAGTCTTCGCTCCAGTCGCGCGATTGGAATCCGTGCGTCTCATGGTGGCGCTAGCGGCGAGCAGCGGTTGGCAAGTGCATCACATGGGCGTGAAGAGCGCCTTCCTCAACGGCGACCTCCAGAAGGAGGTGTATGTCCACCAGCCGCCCGGTTTTGTTGTCGCTGGCAGCGAGAACAGAGTCCTCCGCCTCCACAAAGCACTGTACGGCCTCCGCCAAGCACCGAGGGCCTGGAATGCCAAGCTCGACTCCACCATGGTGGCGCTTGGTTTCCAGAGGAGTAGCTCTGAGCATGGAGTCTACATCAGGAGGAGGTGTATGTCCACCAGCCGCCCGGTTTTGTTGTTGCTGGCAGCGAGAACAGAGTCCTCCGCCTCCACAAAGCACTGTACGGCCTCCGCCAAGCACCGAGGGCCTGGAATGCCAAGCTCGACTCCACCATGGTGGCGCTTGGTTTCCAGAGGAGCAGCTCTGAGCATGGAGTCTACATCAGGACTGAACGTCAAGGACGGCTAATCGTTGGCATCTATGTTGATGACCTGATAATCACCGGCACTGATCCACTGCTCATTGAGAAGTTCAAGAAGGAGATGAAGAACAACTTTCAGATGATTGATCTTGGTTTACTCTCTTACTATCTTGGAATCGAGGTGACGCAAGGTAATGGAGAGATATTTCTCAGCCAGTCAGCCTACGCCGGAAAGCTACTGGATCGTTGTGGCATGAAGAACTGCAACCCAAGCGCAACACCCATGGAGAGCAGGCTCAAACTAAGCAAGAACAGCAGTGCAGAGTTAGTGAATGCCACTGAGTACAGGAGCATCATTGGGGCTCGAAGATACTTGCTGCACACCAGACCGGATCTGGCCTTCTCAGTTGGATATTTGAGTCGTTTCATGGAGCAGCCACATGAAGACCATCTCACAGCAGTGAAGAGAGTGTTGAGGTATGTGACAGGAACCCAAGGACAAGGACTGCACTACCGCAAGCTGCAGAAAGGAGAACTGAAATTGGTGGGATTCAGTGATGCTGATATGGCAGGAGATACTGATGACCGCAAAAGCACAAGTGGCTCCATCTTTTTCCTTGGGGGAAATCCAATTACTTGGCAGTCATCTAAGCAGAAGGTAGTGGCCCTATCATCTTGTGAAGCAGAGTACCTAGCGGCAACAGGAGCTACTTGTCAAGGGATTTGGCTGTCAAGACTCCTGCTTGATCTGACTGGAGCAAAAATTGAGAAACCTGAGCTGTTAGTGGACAATCAGTCTGCAATAGCTCTGAGTAGGAATCCAGTACTGCATGAGAGGAGCAAACACATTGATGTGCGCTATCACTTCATGAGGCAGTCCGTGGAAGATGGAAGAATCACCCTGGCTACATTGCAACAGAGCAGCAGTTGGCTGACATTCTCACCAAGGCACTTGGAAGGGTTCAGTTTCAGAGGCTGCGCGACAGGATTGGTGATCAAACTACAGATGGGCGTGTTCAGAGTTAAGGGGGAGATTGTTAGTTATCTCAGCCCACGCCTGTTTTAATTACTGGTTTTTGTTTCCTTTAATTATGTAATTCAGTTGTCAGTTAGCTGAATAATAGGCCTGAGGAACTAGTCCTGCGGCTGTGAGCTCCTACATGCAAGGAACTGCTTGTAGAGCGCGTCAAGGTGGAAGTGGGTATGCCCACGATCCCACAACACCGGCTTAACCGGGTCTTAGGTATATATTTTTCAAGTAATGGATATCACAAAAGCTGCCCAGTTTTTCAGCAGCGCAAAACCGACTCTCTCTTCTCAGTTCTAGTGTTCGGAAGAACTCACCTGATACAGAGAATTCACAACAAACTTTGCTGTGCTGCCATACTGCTATAAAATGAAGCAAAACAAGCAGAGGAAACAGTTAACTAATTCTACATACTTGCTCAACTTTTAAAGCCAATCTGAGATCAGAAGTCTTACTTAACATAAGGAATGTTTACTACATTCGCTCAGTAGAATTACCTGACGACTTTCAAAAATGTTTGGAACATATCTATTATGAGATCATCACATCCAACATCTAACATCACAACACATAATCGGGATCTTTCAAGTGTTTCCAACATAGCAACTATCCAGCCAAAGGATTGGCTATTGATATCACTAAGTCCATTAAATGTACCAACGAGCAGAGGAAACAGTTAAGTAGTTCTACATACTTGCTCAACTTCTAAAGCCAATCTGAGATCAGAAGTCTCACTTAACATAAGGAATGTTTACTACATTCGCTCAGTGAATTACCTGATGACTTTCAAAAATGTTTGCAACATATCTATCATGAGATCGTCACATCCAACATCTAACATCACAACACATAATCGGGATCTTTCAAGTGTTTCCAACATAGCAACTATCCAGCCAAAGGATTGGCTATTGACATCACTAAGTCCATTAAATGTACCAACGATCAGATAAAACATGTCCTGCATGAGAGAATTAAGATTCCATTAAGAATGATAAATTCATTCCATATTATTTGGTTTATTGCCTTCTGCAATAAGTACAGATAATAGTTACCTTTAGAACATCATCAGTGTAGGGAACATCGGGCATAGTTGTTCTTGTAATTTCACAGAAGCAAAAAGACAATAGAACCTTAACATCCTATCTTCGTGTTTCAAGAACTCCTCTCTGACTGTAGCCATCAAAAGGGGTCCAATAGCTATAACCACTGACCCTGAAAACCTCATTCGATGTAAACACTCGGCAACTTGCTGCAGTAAATACAATTAGTGTTATTAGCACATCCAAAACATGTTTAATATGAACAAACAGCTTCAAGCAAAATTTTGCCTGCAGTAAATACAATTAGTGTTATTAGGGATACTACATGACAAGGATGCAGAGGTCTGCCATACTTTAACGACCACCTAAATGAAACCTGGTTTGGAGGGTTTGGAGCTAGCAAAATTTTTATAAGGTTTGTTCATACACAAACCAATCACAACCCTGCACTGTCTATTTTAGTTAGGCAAGATTATAATGGTGCACATTAGCTAGATCTTTTCAAGTGGTGCAGCAAACAACACCTGCAATTTAGAGTTGCACCAAAGCTATTATATATATCGCTGACTATTTTACAAAAATTTTGATGTTACAGTGATACTGTCCATACACCATGCAATAGAAAAGAAAGCAAAAGCCAAAATTTATGCTTAATTAAAGGCATCAAATCATATTTAAGCAATTGCAATAGTACAGTGCAAAAAGGAATTTCATGTTTTCCTTTAAAAAATGCAAAAAGGAATGGTACAAGAAGTTGTAATCATTAAAATATTATATCATAGAGCATAATCTTTACAGCATACCAAGCCTTACCTTAGTAATAGATAAATATAAATGGCGAGTTTCCCACATATAAACATAACAGCAATCAAAAAGACTAGAAAAACTGAACAACAATCAAGCTGGAGTCCACAAAGGACCAGGGTGATAACAAACTAATTCGTGTCCTAATGATGATATACGCAGCAAGAACTCCTTTTCCAACAGTGTTTATTCCAGAAACCTTTTCAACCATACTCTTGTAGTCCTGTTTCATTGCAACCACCGTCCACAGGTACCAACATCCAACGATGGTCGGTTCCTTGAATATGTTTTTATGGTAAAAAGAAATACTTTTAGCTTTTTTCAGTCAATTAGAAACCTGAATGCCACGATTCCATTTAGTATTGAACAGCTCCCAACAACTCTGGCTAAATGAACAGCGTAAGAAAATAAATGTTTCAGATCCTTCAAATAATTGTTTCTACAGTACACACTGTACATCAGAAAGTTTTTCTTTCTCGCCATTGCCCTAGTGCTAGTTTTATCATAAAGTACTATCTAGAAGGAAATTCTCAGATTTAACATGCATTTTTGTTTTTTCATATCCATCTATAAATATCTAAATTTGGGGGGCTGTGGAATAGTAAATCTACTGAGTTCCAAACACAGGGATCATAAGTCACTGATTGGTACTACAAAGTAAATATATGGCCATGCTCAAATGCCTTCACTTCACCACAAAGAGGATAGGATACATTGTTCAGAAGCTACTAGGATAACATCATCAATGCAAAAAGAGAATAGTGTTGTCGAGAATTGGCACCGATACTAAATGAAAAACATGACATGAATATTACATAATAAGAATCATAAATTACAAATTCATCTTCTACAAATGTTGTCTCTTTCTGAAGTGTAATATCTGTAATAGAATGCCTATAGGTATCACCTAAGCAATTTCAAAAGCTTAGTTTCTCTCAAAAGTTGAAATCCAGGGCTTCACTGGTAATTACTAACAAAAATTTCAGGATTGGAAAGCAGTCAAATAACTAACAGATTATTTCTCTGTATGCAGCCCTTCACAGCTTCACATTCTTAACAGTACAAACAAGCCTTTAACCTAAATAGGAAATCAGATTTAAAGCTTGAGTGCAACGTTCCAAAATATACTGCTCAATTTCCCTTGCTGATAATGTTTGGATTGCATAACATGGCGAAAAAATGGTCCTGGTAGCAGCACAAAGAATGAACACGTGTATTGCAGTGGATTGTTTTTTTCTCCTGCCAGGCAATGAGATGTTTTCCCTAGACTTTGGGGCAAAGAATGGCTTGAGTGAAAGCTAGAGTGGCCAAATGGCATGTATTTTACAATATAACCCATGTTTGTAGCAATGTAATACCACAATCCTGTTGGAACACATGGATAGGTGCCAGATCCATCCAAGTAGCTCTAGAGTTGGAACACCATGACAAAAAAAAAAGTAGCCTCATGGAATTATAATGCCTCTAAAATTATCTAGAGAAGAAGTACCACATACAAAATAGCATTCAAGGTACTGCCAGCGACAGGTGTAGACAACAATGTATACTGAAACCATCCTCTTTGCGGCACTTCATGCAATTCAACATATCCTAGGTGTGTGGAAAGGTCTTGGTACGAATCAGTGAAATCAGAATTCACGGATGATGCGACCTTCTCTAGCTTCTCACTTCTCAGGTCTGAAGCAAGCGCCAATGCAACTACCTACCATAAAGGTGAAGCTCTTTTCAAAGATAAAGATCCAATAAACCTAGGAGAGCAAAACCCCCAAACATACAACAATTCCCAAGCGATGAACCAGAAATTGAATGCTCCCAATCTTCACCCAGAGAAAACCACAAGAACTCAACATTTTTTACTTTTTGAACTAGAGGGATCCAGGGGTTCCAATAGAACACTCCAACCCCGCCCCTGAACAATTCCAGCGATGGGGAACAACAGCAATTCACCAACCCCCACGCCCAGAACCCTGCTCGCCGTAGAATTTGATCTAGCCAAAGCCATCCAGACCCTAATTCGAGCGCAAATCCACGCCGCTTTGCATCGCGCGGCTCGTCCCTCCACACACCGAGGGGAAGCAAGTAGCGAAACCCACAAAATAAGAATTCACCTCGAGGAGCTCGACGAGGGCGTCCGCGGGGGTCGGCGGCGCCACCGCAAGCTCGATCCCCAGCTGCATCAGCCGGTCTTCGTCGGCCGTCACCGACACGAACGCCGGAGCGGCCGCGATCTCGGGCTCGCCCATGTCCTCCGGCGATTTGCGAGGATTTCGACCTCGAAGCTTCTCCTCCCACCGGTCGATCCGGACGGGCTTGGGGTTCTGGGGATTTGGGAGGCCGGGTTTAAAGAGAAGGGGGAAGAAGAAAGCCGGAGAGGCCAAGAGACGCGATGCAGAATTGGATGCGAAGTGTAGAAAATGCCGATGGTGCTAGTATTTGTTTTCCATAGGGAAGGGGGCAACGGCTCTTTTTTGATACTAGTCATATTTGTTTCCCACAAAGAAGGCAACGGCTCTTTTTCGTTTGTAGGCTACTTGGCACGTCACAAGTTCCGTGTGTCACACCATCACCCATCCGCATCCTTTCGTGCCGAAGTTGTGGCGAACAATTTCACTGCCACGGCGCGCAGTTTATCTGACTATCCGGAGAAATCAGTTGCCAAGGATTGAACAGGCGAGAAGGAGAAGTATTGAGAGCAAAAAAGTGTCATTCGCAAAGAAATGACCGTGAAAGCAATTCCAGGTTCTCACCCGTTTCTTCAAAGATCCAATCCCTATCCATTTTGGTACAAAGTCCAGGAATCCCTTTTGCTCTTAATCCACTACCCAACCCTAATCAAATCCGATTTAATCCATAGTAATTCCAGAGTTTGGGAAAGTCAAGTGCAGTAGGCACGATGAACTGATGATATCGGAGGAGCAGCGTGCTCAAGACATGACAACGGAACCGTAGAAAAATAAAATAGAATGTTAATTGGCTTTCAATATAATTTGGATTGATGTGCAATTTCAGGTGCTGCTCTCAAAAACAAAATTAAGCTTAGGAGTGTTCGTTTTCTTTAGGAGCTAAAATTTAGTCCAGCCCCTAAAATTTAGTTCTAGTCCTGTTCGTTTTCAAGAGCTAAAGTTTAAATTTTTTTTTTCTTTAAAATGACTCATTTGCCCCTAATTCTAGAGAGTGAATGTGCGGCCATCCGGCCGATGGGAGGCACAGCGCCGGAGGGATAAGGGATTTCGAAGAGAGATATTGATAATGAGCGTGTGGAATCATGAAGGAATCAGATGAAACCCGTGCCTTCCCGTCTCCGGAGAGGAGGAGGACAGGGACGATGCATTGGACGGGGGCAAGGTGGCGGGCACGGGAGAGGAGGGTGTGACGGGTGGCGGGGAGGCCATGTTGCTCGGCTCCGACACGGGCGCTGGTGGAGACGATGCAATGGATGGGGTCAGGGCGACGGGCATAGGAGGGGAGGACGCGGCGAGTTTAGGTGGGCAGGGCCGCGGGCGCGACGGGCGGTAGGGAGGACGCATTGTTCGGCGCCGGTGGGAGCAACCACGCTAGCAGCAGGAGAAGCATAGTGGTGGGGGGGGGGGGCGACTTGTGGGCTGAACGAGGAGGCAGTGATATGGGCCGTTTGGCTCGGGCTCCAAGGCATGTTAGCCTATTTTAGCGCCAAATTAGGGGGTTAAAGTTTTGCTCTCCTTTTAACCCATTTTCTAGCTTTAGGCTAAAATTTAGCACATATGTTCGGTAGGTTAAGAACTAAAGTTTAGGCTAAAGTGTCAGAACTAAAGTTTTGCTCATGAAAACGAACACTTCCTATTTATAGACTTGTTTAATTGAAAACAAAGAACTTAACAAACGTATATTTGCAAAACTTATGGCTGCGAATTCTATTTGCCACAACTTAACAAACATTCAAACGGTTGTTGCATTCTATTTGCCACAACTTAGCTAAGGTCAGATAGCTAAACAAATAGCTCTATTTTTGCACAAAAAAAAACGTGCCACAAATTCAGCTCAAATGGTTGCGAATCAAACCGGCTCAAATGGAGAATATTGTTGGAATTTTGAATGGCTTGATTAATATGAAAAATAAAACTGTTGATGGGACGAACGGACATAATATATGGAGGTAGCATCTCCCCAAAATGTCGTGGGAACATAATTGTTAACAAGGATAAAACAACATTTAAATGTGAGTACAGCAAAATGTAGAATTATGAAGATTGATTGACAACACAAAATAATATTGATAGATTAATTGCAAAATTAACTATCATAATATGAAACTATTTTAATTTAAAAATAAATTATCTATACATCTATTTTAAATGCAGATGTTTTTTTTAAAAAAAGAGAGAGCACATGGGGACACCATTTTGTGATGTAACTTTCGTGATCACAAGTTATTTGTTCAAAAAAGTATCACTACCGGAAAATGCATATTTGCCGAGTATTTCATTGTTTACCGAGAGCTTTTAGTCGGGTACTCGGCAAAAAGAACCTTTGCCGAGTGTTGCCGACCTCACACTCGGTAAACAGCAGACACACGGCAATAAGGCCTTTTTGCCAAGTGTTCTCCACAGCGCACTCAGCAAAAAGGAGTAAGGCACTCGGCATACTCGAAGCGCTCAGCAAAGACTTCCCACGTGGCATGCACGTGTGCCGTCTGTTAGAAAAGCGGTCGCACGTGGTCGGTTTGCCAGAGTGTCCGTTAGGGGCACTCGGCAATGAAACATCTTTGTCGAGTGCATTAAGGGCTACTAGGCAAAGCCCAACTTTTGCCGAGTGTATACCTGTGACACTCCGCAAACAATTTTGTCTTGCTTTATTTTTTGGTTCCAAATTTTTTATACAGCCTAGAGAGAGGACTTTATACCTAATGTTGAAATTAGGTAACTATATTGATCTATTTACTATATTTAGTTTCTTAATCATATTTTTCCATGATAAGTCAAATTTGAACTACGAGTTATTCGGATTATGAAATATAGTGAATAAAGAAATGATATTCATGCAAGTAAATTCAAGGTGAGACCATATACATGAAATGACAGAAAAAATTGTGTATCTTGATCATGAAATATAACGACACACGTGTGGTCAAATTGTTATTAAATTTTATAAAAAGCAAATAAAGTCAAAAAAATCATGAGATATGTTTCGTATGTCAAAACATCATGCGTGGAGGTTGTGGTAAAAAATAGATAAAGTTTCACATAAGTCGTCTCGTACTTTGGTCACAAAACGAACAATCTTCGAGGAAGGTCCATAGTGTTGGAAGGATTCATTAAAATTTTGAGTCACACTCAAGTTGAGATTTTAGTTTGACGTCAACCTTTTTTATAGGAATTAGATCATATAGATTGTGTCATGTTAAAGTTTGGCAATTTTTTGGACCTGGTTGATACTTTCTAATTTTTATAGAGTATAGAGTTTTAATGTTTGCCGAGTGCTTTTATTGGAACACTCGGCAACAATATTCTTTGCCGAGTGCATATCGGCGACACTCGGAAAAGAGAGCCGATATTTATTTTGCCGAGTGTCATTTAATTGCACTCGGCAAACAGACCGTATATGACACGCATTGACCCTCGCCCCTAGATCCATCTCGACAAACCCTATCCCGGCCCGACGCCCCGTGCCACTACAGTTGCCCACCGCGCCCACTGTCGTCGCCCACCGCGCCCACCACCGTTGCCAATCGCGCACGCCGCCACCCGTCCGAGAGAGCCCACCCTGACGCCCACGGCCCTGTCCCCGACCCCTCCGATGCCCGCCACCGGCCCCCGAGCTCCCGCCTCCAACACCGATATCGTGCCCCCGCCGCCATGGCTGCGACCCTACACCCGGCCCCTGACGCTCAAAGACAGCCCCCCCTCCCCCGCGCCCGACGCCTCGAGCACCCGGCGCCGCCCCGTCCACTGCTGCCCTGAGCTCCCCTCGTTCTCTCGCCCCCAGGGATAGGTTAGTTTCTTCCCAGAGCTACCCTCGTTCTCTCGCCTCTCTCATTCTCTAATACTGTTCCATCCTCATCAGTCAACCAGCAAAGCTAAGAACTAAGCCCAAAATCATGAGAGGTCAGAAAGAATCGTGCACAATTTGTTACCATTATTGCATATTTAAGGACAAGAGAATGTATTTGAATGTAGATTAAACACAACATGGATGATGGTGAGCCTTTCCTGCTGCTTGAATGAGAAAATTGAAAAGAACAAGATCACTCAAGAGCACACTTGTGCACTGATGATTCACATGATTCTCTCATGAATTATGTGTGCCATCTGTTTTTTGAATTATGTGCACTATCGTTTTACTAGGAATATGATTGTATAGTTGATAAAGTCTGAATGTAGATTCTGTGTGTACTGTTGTGGAACGAGTGCAAGCATGCTGGAATTGCTGATTATCAAATTTGAGTTTTGATTAATTGTTAGCATTAAATGTCCAAGTGTTGAATAATCCATGACATGCTGTCCAAGTGTCTCATGTTGATTTAGCGTTGCGATACACAACTGTTGCTACTGTTGACTCTCCAATCATATATAAATGTTTGCTGAACTTAACTCTCAGTCATGCCCACCAGTCGGGAATATGAAAGTGCTATAGTGTTGCATGTAAGGCATTATCTTTTAGTTGCTATAATAGGTGTTGCTATTTTTAAAATATGTGCCATGCTTATGATAAGTCAAATATATGGTCAGTGTTTGAACTGAAAATCTCAGTTAGATCATGTCTTTTGAATTTCTGCAGAAAATTGTCCTGTAAGTCAGTGTTTGAACTGAAAATCACACGTGTTGTCTTGCAACAATTGTCTTGAAAATTTGAGTGCCTAGTTTTGCTGATATATATGACAGTATTATGTTCTTTTTCTTTATAGGGAACGTGGCTGTTGCACCCACCGTCCTCGACTCGTCATTTTGCGGGGCATTAAGGTGAGGCATCAACGAGCCCTTATTTTCATTTATGTTTGTAGGTCACGTAGCCTTAGACGTCTCCCATTCGAAAGTGATACAGATCAAAATATGCAGATCTTTGCATATTTAAAACCATATCTGTTTTGAATTGTCTATGTTTTTTGGACAGCTCAAGGATGTGTAGATGGGTTAGTTTCTATGCCGTACTCCGTTCCGAGACAGAATTTCTGCACCATCTCCTTGTTGTTCTCCGGATACACAATCTCCTTTTTAGGATGTGTATGTAGAGAACAGCGGGGAGGTGCTGCTGAAATTCTGTCTAGGAATGGAGTAGAGCATGAAAACTAATCTCATCAACACATCCTCGGGTAGGATTAGGACATATCTTGACCTATTAGATTGTTTAAGTGTGCGATAGATGCAATTGATGTTTATATTACTCGATGATATGTTATAGCATGAATGATCGTGAGTGGATGTATACCGGCTGTCACACCCCAAAATTTTATATTTTGGTATGTGACCTAAATTTCACTAAATTTTAAAACTTTTCATAATAAATTAAAAATTAATTTAAATTAATTAGATCATTATCGTTTACTTTAGGCAAAAGAACTATTTTCTAAAAGTAATTAAATTAATTTTTGTTATTATTATTATTGTTGCATTCATGTTGTTTAGCTACATTAGATTTTATTATCTGAATTTTTTTTTCAAACTTCGATTAGGAGCCATTTTGGGTTAGTTTAGAATTTAGGAAAAGAAAACAGAAAAGAAAAGAGAAAAGGAAACCCCCCCCCCCCAGTCCTTTGGGCCAAATCCCCCTCGGCCCAGTCGAGCCTTTCTCTTCCCTCTCTCTTCTGGCCTTGGGTCATTTCTCCCCATGCGGCCCACATCCCTCGTCTCCCCTCCCCTGTGCAGCCCAGCAACTACTCTCGGGCCACTCCCGCACAATCCACCCTATAAGCTTCATGACCATTGACGATTGGATCTCATGGTATGAATGTTTTCGTGATAGATGACAACTATAAAATTGTGGGCTAATATCTACACGAGTGTTGTCTATTAGGAATCATCTCTAAACTCTACTACAAATCATATGGATGATGGTTGTCTTGGCAATTGATGACAATGGCCGCAAGCATGGAGGCTTGTGAGCTTGATGGAGTCCAAGGGTTGATGTTGATGGATCAAAGCTAAGGACAAGCTATGGAGCAAGTGTTGGGAACACTTGTCTAGTTGTTAGGGCTTTGAGTCCATAGGAAAAACCAGACTATCAAGGGGGTCTAGGTCATTTCTCTTAGGTCATGTCTAGTCAGTGATGTGCAAGGTTGCTCGGTGAAATCACAGACACTAGGTGATAGTGGAGAAGCCAAGAAGCTATTCGGAGAAGCCGGGAAACGATGTCAAGCGAGGATGAGGAGTTTCAGCTTCTGGACTAAGTGACCAGACAGAGGGGTCAGTGGAGACCGGACTGTATGGTCACTAAGTGGACAGAGAGTTGATTGTAAGGAATCTATCTGTGCAGGGATCAATAGTGACCGGACGGTCCAGTCAGCAGACCGGATGGTCCGAACTGTGCAGGGAGCTCCTTGGAATTGAGAGAGAAAGTCTGACTGGACGGTTTGATCAGCTGACCGGACGGTCCGGTCAGTAGGAGATCAGCATGGAGTGATCTTGCATGCCTAAGGCTAGGTGTCCTTGAGGGTGTGATCTAGGTTGTTACTCTTGGTCTATGGTGAGACCTAGACCGGTTAGGTGTCGGTGATCAAACCTATCGTGATTGGTTGTGAAGGCCGTCAGACATCTGTACACGGTTTGAGCACGCCGGTGAAAGGGGCATCGCTAGTGAGCGCCCGTGTCGGCTCGGGGAGTCCGGCAAGTTCTCGAGGGAGGCGAGCTTGTGCCTTGATGGCAGCAGTGACGCGCACTGTGTCTTCACTCTGGGAGTGATTGTGGGCTCGTGGGCAAGAACTCCACATTGGTGGCGGGAGGGACCAGGACTCCGGCGGGAGTGGTCCAACGAGGAGTAGGGGAAGGCGCCATCCTTCCGAGACCTCGAGAAAAAATCATGAGCATTCCTTGATGCCCTCTTTACTATTCCATAATTGTGTGCAGTAACTAGGTTGAATTTTAGCTTGCATAGGCTAGTGTGTTTTGCTTCCGCGCTTGTTATCATCATGAACACTAGCATGTGTAGGGTCTTGGCCTACTAGACTTGTTAGGTTGCAACGATTGCTAGGCACTAGTAGTGTAAATTGAATTATTTGGATTCATGAGTGGCTTACCGATTCAACCCTCCCGCCCTCTCGGTACGCCTTTGGTCCTTACAAGTGGTATCAGAGCCAAGTGCTCATCTTTGAGGCTTTACCGCCTTGAGTAAGGATGTCGGGACAGGTGGAGAGTGTTCCTATTTTCGATGGGGAGGACTACGGGTATTGGAAGGCTCGCATGCAAGTCTACCTGGAGTCCCTTGATCCAGAGATATGGATGGTCACTCACGAGTCTGATGCAGATGTGAATCTGCTTGAGCCTAATTTTATTAAGAGCAACGCTGACAAGAATGCTCTATTTGCATGCATATTTAAGGAAGTCTTTGCTAGGTTGGATGCTAGTTTCACATCACATGGTATCTGGACTGAGATTCAGGGTCTCCATGAGGGTACCTGTGATGTCAAAGATGAAAGGTACTATTTGCTGAAGAACAAGTATGATAACTTCACTAGATTTCCATATGAGAGAGCTAACACTGTTTATTCTCGCTTTCATGTTCTAGTGGAGGAGATCAATGCTCTTGGGGATGACTTCAAGCTGAAGCCTGTTGAGGTGATAAGAAGATTCTTGAGGCTATTCAAAGACCCCAAGTATGAGTCCATCATCACCTTCACCTTGCAAGGTGACCTCAAGACCTAGACTATGAAGGATGTACTTGGCAAGATCACCACCTTCGAGAGCTACCAACTGGGTTTGGATGATCCTCAACCATCTAACCTTGCTCTTCAAGCCGAGAAGCAAGAGCCTATCAAGAGCAAGAAGAAGGCAGAGATTGAAGAAGATGATGATGATGATGATGATGATGATGAAGATGACTTGAGTGAGGACTTGGCTCTTCTCATGAAGAAAATGAGGACCTTCAAGAACAAGTTTGCTTCCAAGTCCAGGGGCAAGTGCTACAACTGTGGGTCAAAGAACCACTTTGTTCAAGATTATCCCAAGCCCAAGAAAGAAGCTTTCAAGTCCCAAGACTCAAGTGATGATGAAGAAGAAGAAGAAGAAGAAGACACCAAAGCCAAGCAAAAGAAGAAGAAGTACTTCAACAAGGACAAGATCAAAGGCAAGGGCAAAGCTCAAGACCACAAGAAGAAGTTCTCACACAAGGCCCTTGTTGGAGAGTGGACAAGTGACAACTCAAGTGATGAGTCCTCCTCAAGTGATGAAGAAGTGGTCGGCCTAGCCATGATCAAGACCATATCACCACGAGCTCTTCCTCCACCTCCCACGTGGCTCATGGCCGCGAGCCAACTTGGGGAGAGTGAGGATAAGAGCAGTGATGACAGCGATGATGAAGAGCTCTCCTGCGCTAAGCTTTGGAGTATGCTTGAGCAAGGCCGTGACATCGCCATCAAGAAATCCAAAATGTTGGATGTGATAAGAAAAAAGTGTAAGTTGGCTAAGTACCATGCTGGTGAGCTTGAGAGTGAGCTCAAGGACTTTGTCACATCTCATGAGGCCCTAAACAAGAGTTATGACAAACTCAAGGGTGATCATGTAGAGCTACGTGATGCTTCTACTATGTGTGATGAACTAACCACCTCGGTCTAGGTTTCTTCTCTTGAACCATTTGTTTTGAAGGAATATCACAAGCTCAAGGAAGAGAGGAAAATGATGATGGATGGCTTCGAGAGGGTTACACGTGGTAGAGCCCTCCACAAGGAGATTCTTGGGAGAAATCTTGTGAACAATGTCTCCCAGCGGGGACTTAGCTCATATCCCGCTGCCATCAACATCATCGGGACGAGTGATTCCATTTCCGCATGGATCAAACCCCTACTCGCCGATGACAACTATTGCGAGAGCTGTTGCAGGGATGGTGTGACACTCTGTGTCATTTTCAAGCAGGGAGTTAGCCTCTAAAGACAATGGGTAGGATAATAGTAATAAAGATATGAAAGATTTCATACTTTGAATGAATTTCATATTTGAGCCAAATATAGCTTGAACTAGAAGTTAAAATTTTCAAATTAAAGTGACCCAACTGAACTTCACATTCTTAATTCCGGTGTAAAAATAAAATTTCGGAGAGAATTTGAGCATTTTATGTCACACCTAATTTGGTCAAATAGAGCAAACAACCGCATAAATGATACCCTTTCTATATTTAAATAATTCAAATTCTGAAAATGAACATGGAATTTTGTCTTGCCTATCATCTACTACTCAACTTCATGAGAATCATATACCCTGGGCTGAAATTTATGAGTTCGAAAAGACATCCTTTGAAATTTCTAAGAAAGCAAGTTTAAATGGAAGTTCAGACTTGGAATTTTTTGTTATTATGGCCACTTAGCACCTTTAGAAATTTAATAACTTCCTCTATGTTTCACTCCCTGAACTACATCATCCAATACCTGATATTACACATATTGCCCTACCACTATACCAAGTCTCATCTAATTTGGACCTTGTTTGATACTCCAAATTTTATTAGCAAACTGCTTAAGTGATAAGCCTTTTTAGGATCATGGTCATTTACCCCTGTTCTAAATTTCTTAGCTCCTAACCTGTTGCATACCTTGAACTACATCATCCATATTTTGGTTCTATACATCCTTCTCATCATGTATGTCAAGCCCCTCTTAAACTTGACTTTGTTGGATGCCTGGAGTAGAATTTTAAAGTACCAATATTTGCAACTTAACCACACTTCTGAATTCTCTCATCTGCATGGACAGTGAGACCTTTTGGAAATTCCCTAAATTTCTGGTACCTTGGTTTCCAGAAAGTCATCATCTATTTTATAGTTATTCATATTGTTATCTACAGTTGTGATAAACCCCATCCATGTTTGATCCATTTTTATACCCTAAATTGTGGTTCCAATCTGCCTATAAAATCATCTTATCCAATCTCCCCATCCATGTCTGGCTGACTAAGTAGCCTTCTTCAAAAATGAATAGCTATTAGATCGGACCATTAAATATCTGCATGTCTTCACCATTATCTTCCCCTCTTCTTGATCTACAAAATTATATAATTAGTTTCCTTCAAAAAAATAAGTTTATTGCTTCAAATTGCTGCTCTAAAATGCTTCACAGTCCTGTTTCCAGGATGTTTTGAACCAACCTGACCCCACCTGTCATTGACTTCGAGAAAACACACCCGACTGCCGCCCGCCTCGCCCGTGTGCCCGTGAGCCGAGTGGACGCCGGCGACCGGGCGACGACCTCCTGGTCGGATCGTCTGCCCCACACCCGAGGCCTGACCTTTTCCTCCCGGTCTCGTCTCTCTCTTTTCTCTCACCTTCTCCCCATTCTCTGTGTTTGCTCTCTCTACCCGAGCTGAGCACCATTGTTGCCATGCGAGCTTGAACTCAAGCTTCCCCATTGCTGCAGCGGCTCCCCTGACCTCGTGCTACCTCCCAGGCGACTGCAGTGTGGTCCCTCTCCTTCCCCTAGCAGTCCCCCGCCTTCTACCGAGGTGATCAGGTCGAATCGATCTCTTTTCCTCAAACCCAGGTCACCGGAGCAACCACCGCCTTGTCGCGAAATTCTTCCAATCCGGTGAGCGAGAAGTTGATTCCTTTCATATGGAGCTTCCTCCCTTCCTCGCGCATCGATTTGAATCTTTTCCCCATCAATTTGTGCAGCAACCGCGTCCGATTCGGAGTTTTTCTGGCCGCGGTGCACTCCTGCAGGTCGAGCCCCTGTTTTCCTGATTTTCAGATTAAAAAGAAATAATATCAGAAATGTTTGTTATCTTGTAAATTCCATATCTAGAGAAATACTGAGAGTTTTAGGGCAAACTAAAACTTTCTGCGTTCCTCTGACCATGTAGTATGTTATAAAAATGCTAAACCACCATGCATGTCAATATTTGTATCAGATCTCAAATAAATAGGAAACACCTAAATAAATTCAAATATAGGTTCGAGTACCATAGAAATTCATGGCCTTGGTTATATGAGCTCCTTTTGCCACCTCTAAGCACCCTGCAAATCTACAGATTTTAGTCCCCAGTATAATGATCATAATTAATTATTTACATTGCACACAAATTTAATTATTTAAAATAATTGGCTCCATGCATGTCACTGAAACCTGACCAATAAATCCCTCTTAGTATGATATACTTATAGTAAATTGGTCATAGATAATATTTCTTCTAGAACCATGCTAAATTGATTATTTGTCTTATAGGTTAAATATTTCACAGTTATTATAGTAGTGACTTAAGGGCTATATCAGATGCACTTAGCTCTTGCTTAGAGCTACTACACTTAAACCATCATTTTTGCTTAGTACCCCCCCCCCCCCCACTTGTCCATGTAACTTTCATATTGGTTTGATCATAATCGGCACACACCATATTTCTATACATCATTATTAAGTTATTTTACTCGAGTTCATCAAAGAAATATGCCAAATATGTCCACCCTATATATCTATCTCACATTCGATTAATACATCGACCCTTCCCTCCCCGCCTCCGACTGGCGCTCCGCCGTGTCGCCCAAGCTCGCTGGTGAGCCTCGACCCGATTCCTTCCACATGCAGGGCGTTCTTGGCTCTCTGTCCCTCCCCGACCTCACTCGGCTCGCCCAAATGCAAGTCCACCGCCGGAATGCCGCCGCCGACAGTCGTCCTTCCACCTCGCCATCGCCGAGCTAGGCCGGTGAGCCGCCCTCCTGGATCTCGCGCGCCGCGCACCCGTCCCCACTCGTAGAGTCCTGTCCGTGCCAATGCCGACCCCGTCGCTGCTCTGGCTCGCCATCGCACCCGCGCCACCCCGCGTGGCCACGGCCCCGCCACGTGCGCGCGGCTCAGCCGAGCTGGCCGTAGGCCAGTGCCCCGCTGGGCCGCAAGGCCTATGGGCCTCAACCACGCACAGGCTGAATCTGGCCCAATAGCGCCCCTCCGCATGGGTTTCGGCCCACTGGGCTGCTGGGATGCGGCCCACGAGCATAAAAATTGGTTTTCTTCGTTTATTCATTTCTAGGAAGTTATTAAACATTATAAAATGCATAGTAAAGTAATTAATACGAATTTGGAAGTAAAGTAAATTTTGTTGGCCTTGTCTGGACTTGAACTATTGTAAAACAATTTTAAACCACGTTGTATGTTAATATTATTTTCAAGATTAAAATAAAGGAGAAAACACTTATAAATTCATAACTAATTATAGGGAGCTGATAAAATCTTGAAACTTGGCCACTAATTATGTTGTTCAGTTTCTAGTCTCCCTAGAAAATGTATTGGGGGGGATCTTTGAATTTTAGTCATAATTAAAAATTAATAACTTTTTCCTTATTTTAATTATTTAAAATTATTGGCTCATTGCATGTCTATGAAACTTGGGCCATAATTTACCCCTGGCATGACCTAGTTACAGTAAATTCCCCATGTGCATTTGGTTTCTAGAACAATGCTAAAATAATTAATAGTATGGTAGCTCTAATAATTCACTGGGCGATATAAATTCATTCCTATATTTTGGGGTTGACTGTTATGTCTTTCATGTCAAACATCATATAAGTTGTAGGTAATGCCTTGACCAGCACACCTTAGTAATATACACGTTGCACCTCCGTCCGGTTATCGTGCCCTACCATACTTTTATACAACGTCATCACGATACGATACTAGAGTCCATGAAGGAAATACACTAAATGCACTCACCCTATGCCTCTACTAAATACGTCATATTTACTGAACTAATCAACACACCCCGCTCACTTCTATATAAAATAGTATACTTTAACGTATTTGTTGAGGAAGTGCCATGAATCTTCTCTCATAAGCATCATCATTTGCATCATATAGATCACGAGGTGAACCAAGTGGAGACGGGACCGGAGCAGGAGCCAGAAGGAGACGGTGGTGTCGCAGCTGACCAAGAGCAGAACCCAGGCAAGCCCCGGTGCATCCCACCAAGTTTTACCATTTTTATTTTAACACTTGATAGTGTGATGTAGGTTTGCATGTGCATTAAGTTTATAGGAGTTGTTTAAAAACTTAGTATTGCAGTAGGATCCCTGTACCCGGTATTTGCCTCTGGATGGTAGTCGCTCTACTTAATTTAGGACGGCTACTCGTCGAGTGGTATGGAGACCGCTCGTAGATCAGGACTTATCACTTGGGGAATGTTGGCGGGTGATAAAAAGTTGGAATGGAACAACAATGAAGACCGGATGGGCAACTAGGTGAAAAGGGAAGGACAGCTTGTCTTCAAGGAGGTAGCCTCGTCCGGTTCACCTAAGGCTACGCCTCGTGTCCGGCCCATGGGATCAAGTTTGAACGTACTATTTGCATGCTGGAGATATGGGCCCAGTAAACCGACATAGCTACGATTACTGCCTGGTCGGAAGATAGCCTTCTCCCTTCTTTGGTGGAACTGGGGCTGAGAGGAGGGAGCAATCCACCCACGGATGGCGGCACGGGGCGCATCGCGTTGGGGGACCCTTCTCGGGGGAGTCTGGACCCGGAAGACCCTGTGGTACCGTAAGCGAAAGGTTGCTCCATGCGGCTTCCAGGAAGCGCGTATGGGTCATGCAAGCAGGTTTCTCCTACAGGATGTAAATCGATTTGAGTCGCTGCCCCTCACAGTAACGAGTACCACTTGATCGCTGCTTCAGAACAGTGTCGGAAGCCATTAAGATGATGAGTGGGTTTAATGCTGCTGTTTGAAATTATTAAGATTGTATTGCAACCATGATTGTTATAGCTTTAGTGCAAACTAAATTTACGATTATTCCGCATGACAACTTAACTTGATGCTAAAACTTGAAAAATAAGGATCCACTCTTAGGCTGGCTTTCTGGCAATAGAAACCCTATCCCTAGCCTTTGCATGTCTAGGTGTCGGCTGTAGTGGCCATTTTGACGGGTCAGTCTTGCTGAGTAAATTAGTTACTCAGGGCATAGCTCTATGTGGTTTTTAGATGATCAGCGCAGAGACTGCCACTGCGGTGGAAGATTCCACTGGGAGGGCCAGCGTCCCGACTGCTAGAACATTGAGTGGGAGCTGTGCACAAATGAAGACGAGGAATAGTTCCTTGATTGCTGCTTGGGCAAGGCACCTATTATGGCCGGGTTGTTCCCTGTATGTCACCGTGAGAGGACGATTGTATCTTATCTATTTCATCGAACTAGTTGAATCAATGTTGAACAATTCGCTTCTGTAATTTACTTTTGATAAAACTCTGGTTTGTAATATAACTTCGGATTTATTTAAAACTCTGTTCTCTACCTATGCTCTTGTTGCAATTATTTGCTTCTGTCATGTGTTGTACTATTGGGCGTCACAGCGCGTGTCCCCACCCGAGGAAGATCCTTGAACAGAGCCGTCTCTGTGGTAAGGCAGTTCCGTGACAGATGGCCACACCATCAAGGATTGTCCTATGGTGAGAAGTTCCATTATTTTGCCTAACGCTAACTTGTTCCATGAGAACACATATTTCAAGATTTTTAGGAACAAGGATGGCAAGGTGAATGCTAAGGCTTTGGGACCACCAAACAAAAAGAGAAAGGTCAAGAGCATATGGGTGCCTAAGTGCATTGTTGATCTTGAGAGGTCAACGAAGTACAAGTGGGTGCCCAAGAACAAGACCTAGAAGATGGTGGTGGTGGTGGTGGACCGTGAGCTTACTTGAAGATCAATTGAAGTCCACCATAAGTGACATGGACCTCAATGTCATATCTACTCATGAGGGAGGTAACCGTGTTTGTTCTTAGTAGTTGTAGTGTGTTTTTCCTTCTCTTGCATCGCATGGTAATTACGACTCCTTTGTGACTAGTATGTTTTGCATTCATGCATGTGTAAATAACTAAAAGAAAAACACATAAAAATTAGTCAATATCTAACCCATCTAAGATAGCTATAAGCAAGGGGGAGCGCTTGAGATGGTGGTTTGTCTTCTCTCAAGGCAAGGGTATGGCTTATAGTGAGTAAGCTTGGGAGGGGTTCAAACTTAACATTGTTAGGTTTCCTTTGTGTCTTGTTTAATACTACTTGCCTCCACATGGCATGCTTACTTTCTTTGCATATGTAAAATGCTTGTTGCATGCATCATATAGGAAACACAAAGGAGGCTTGTCACATTTGGAGATATTTGTACCTCATAATCTATATGAGATTACATCTCCACAAGGGTGACCAAAGGAAAGGATTGTGCTTCATGCCCATTGAGCAAGCTCTTATGAACTCCGAGGTTAAATCCACTCGCACGGTTCATGGACTAAAGCTCATACATACCCATTTGGCTCTTATTCGTTTTGAATCTTATTTGCTTGATTCTTCATTTGGCATTTGCCAAAAATTTAAGGCCATAAAGAGCCATTATTTGAAAAGGAGTGTTTGAGAGTTCCCTTCATGTTCCAAGTGTAGAGTTTTATTTGGGTGTTAAGTGAGGGCACTTGAAAAATCGAAGAATTTTCTTGACTCAGCAATTTTCTAGTAGTGATCGTACAGTCCGGTCATATGACCGTACAGTCTGGTTTGTGCAGCAATACACAAAGCTTCAGGGAGAAGGAAAATGGAGACCGGACAGAATCTTCTTAAAGAGCGGACAGTCCAGTCTACTCTGGTTCACCAGAATCCTGATTTTTTGGAACCCCGAAGTGACCGGACGGTCCGGTCACTACGATTGATCGCACGATGCAGTTCCAAATGTGTGGCCGTTGATTTGTTTCTTGATCAATCTCAGCCATTCGTCATCTTCTTAACCTAAGTCAAATTGGGAAGGATCTTGTTCTTTTCCCTGTTCGGCCCCCGACGCCGAGAACGTGCTCCCGCCGCCCTCGCCTCACCCTGCCAACCTCCACGCTGCCACTCATCTCCGACCTCGCCACTCCATGCGTCGCTCCTACCGCACATTGCTCACTCACTCTTGCCTCATGCGCTCGCCCACGAGAAACCCTAGCGCCGCCGAGCAGCTCGCTGCCGCACAGCTTGCCTCTGCACGCCTCGCCGACGACTCCGCCGTCGCCCTGCTCTCCCTCACTACAACGCGCGCACCCAGCCTCCAGAGCTGATCTCCCTTCGTCGATTAGGGTGAAGTTGCCCCTTTTCCAACTCCATAACCGACGACCTCAAAACTCCAATCTTTTAGGAGATTGGTAGTGTGATTCTCGCGTCTCCGACTTCGGTGACCTCCAAGGTATTGTACTTCTCTTCCAATTCATCAAATTATGCCCTAAAATTTGAGTGATTAGTTTAATTGATGCAATTAGAATTGACTGCCAATAATTTATTGCATTAATTGCTAATTAGCTCTACCTAGATTGCAATTACTACCATGCATATCTGTTAATTGCAAATTCTAGCGTTTGTCTCTTGCATCTAGTCTACAGTTAGATTTATTGCAATTATTTGACTATATATAGTCGATGATCACTGTTGATTACATTGTTTTATTTGTCAATGATCATGTCCTTCATTCAGTGCTAGAATTTCTATTGCGCATTCTTACCTAGCGGTGCTCTGCTTGTAGATTTTATATAGGTTCTATGCTTATCCTTTCTATACCTACGTGCGTGCAGTGACAGCAGTCAGCAGCAGCGGAGATGGCAGGTTCAGGTCAGGATAAGGGCAAGGGCAAGATGCCAGAGAAGCCAAAGAGCAAGAAGAGGACCAGGCTGGATCCAGAGTCAGAGAGGGCCAGGAGGTTAGCACAACACCTAGATGCCATGGAGGCTTCACGTAGGATACCTCGATCACTGCTGATCACAGGTACTCAGATAGACGACCAGGGTCATAGGAGGAGCACCAGGCAGAGGACCACAGGGCCAGAGCTGTACACAGGGATCAGGTTGCCACAATGGTTGTAGGGTACTCCGACTTCTCGTCAGGAGAGGTCGTCGAGACCTGCGGAGCAGGGATCCTCCAGGCAGCAAGAGGAGTCAGAGGAGGAGGAGTCAGACTCAGAGGAGAGCTCAGGGTCAGAGTCTGAGGAGTCATAGGAGGTTGAGGAGGAGGAGACTGCGTAGCTAGCACAGCCACAGCAGCAGAGGACTGCTCACCGGTCAGGAGACCCGCAGTGCACCCGTGCAGTGTGCACGAGGAGGCTGCAGAGACTGGTACATGCAGCCGGGGAGACCGACATTCTTAAGGTTCTTGCAAAGGACCTGAACACGCTTTGTTTGGTCCCCTTTGAGCAATGGGTTCCAGTCCCCAGGGACCCTGCTGCAGGAGAGAGGTACTGGACAGGCCTCTAGAGGAGGATTGGAGAGGGTCTGAGACGCTATCTTTCGTTGAAAGGCAAAGATAAGTTCTTTGTGTCGCAGCAGTACACTACTTACCAGCCCATGAGGAGGACCACCGGGACAGACATGGAGCAGTATTTCACATATTTGCCCGGACTTGTAGAGTTGGTCATGGAGCCATATAGGTGTTGGTCGTACCTACACACCCACTTATATACCGTAAGAGAACGGTGTACGATTGTAGCACTTTTCTCTTGAATTGAGTATTCCAAGGTTTATCGAATCCACTGGGACCTTAGGGATAATTAAATAAAGTTAACAGTAAAAGATCTAGTCAAAGCTACTGTCTAAATCAGGTTGCATGAAGGGGGACTGGCCAGCGCAAAGGTGCGCCAGACAGTAAATCTGTCGTTGCGCCGATCGGCGCAGGAGTTGAGCCGATCGGCACACTAGTGAATCTAAGCCAATCTGTCGTTGCGCCGATCGGCGCAGGAGTTGAGCCGATCGGCACACTAGTGAATCTAAGCCAAAGTGCGCCAGATGCCTTGTAAGCCTATGCTGTTAAGTGAGTAACCAGATATCTACTAGTGAGATCGTAACCAGAAAGTCTAATTAAATAGCATCATAATGGGTAATTACATAGATCAATGAAAATCTATAATGAATAAGACCACCCTTCTTTCCGAGCGGCTCCCGATTTATCGCTGCTGAGAGGAAACCCTTAATCGCGCGAGTACCTTACCCTACTCAACTATCCAATAGTGTTGCGCAGGCTTAGTGTTGTCACCGCTAAGCCACACTACTAGCATCATCAAGCAACCATAATCAGTACAATGTCCGAATACTATCCTAATCACCACGATCAAGATAATATCAACTTACTTAGCCTAGAACTAAGCAATTGGAATAAGCACATGCATGATTATAGAACCAAGACAGACAAATTACCAAAACCATCATCAACATATTCAATCATCCTTGAGATACATAGAGTAAGATTCATCCCCGTCGAGATGGCCTACCTTGACGGATCAACTCTTAACACCAATGGTTCTTGAAACTCAACTAGATATCTATTCTAATGGGGCAAGCCTCGGTGGCTCTAACTCACGGATCTGTTGTCCCCCTGTCGCATCTTCCTTCTGCGGCCAGGGTTTACAAGTATTTATAGGGGTTCTACTCGTAAAGGACTCGGTTTCCAGCAAATAAGGCCCTTGCGCCGATCGGCGTAGGATTGAGCATTGTTCTATTGTGGTGTATTTCATATATAAAAGGGGCACTTGGGATATCTCAAATCAGCAAATATTGAGCATTGTTCTATTGTGGTGTATTTCATATTGGTATTCAGCAAAATATTTCAAATATGGGCATAAAGCTAAAGTTTTTCCCCAAAGCAACAGATCATGTCCAACTGACAAATTATAACTTTTCCACACATGTAAATTACTTAAAAGATTGTTGTGAACATAGAGAATCTATCTTCCAAATAATCCAAGGCAACAACTCATCTTTCAAATCACTCAACCTATATCCTACAACATAATGATCAAATAATATTAGTGTAAGGCTTATATGAGTAGCTAGGTGAGGTAATTAAAGGAATGCAAACATAAATAAATAATATATTGTAAAGCTAGGAGATTATTCTTCGTTGGAATTATAGAAACTTATCAAGATGGCCATTAAGAAAGAAAAATTTAAGAAAGAACTCACACTTTGGATATGTGGACATGTGCATAGCAAAAATTTGATCTTTGAAGATTGCACATGGTTGGAATGATTCATGGCTATATTAGAACGAATTTCAAGAATAAGCATTGTCATATACCATCCCCCCACACTTAAAATTTTGCTAGTCCCTTAGCAAACAGCAGAGCTTTTCTCTTTTTTTTCATTTCTTGTTTCTCCCTTCTTTTTTTTATTTTGCTCTCTGCTGCGCCGATCGGCTCATGGTGCGTCGATCGGCTCTCAACCCAAATTCACCAATATTTATTGGTATTTGATCCGTCTGGCTTCAACATTTATTCAAGAATTAAATATAGTCAGAAATATAGGATGTGGTCAAGGAATGATACTCAACAAGATGTTTTGGGTTTATAGTAGTGTACTCAGCGGAATTGAATTTTTGCATGAGTAATTCAAGGCTAGAAAAATATACACAAAGAATTACCATCTTAGTAAAGTTCATACCAAAAAGAATTAAATCCTAACCGAACTCAACCATCAATTTAATGTTTATCTACATATCAAAGGTTCATGAGTATTGCTCAAAATATGACATTGGTAGGTAAGGATCTTGAAAACAATAAATTCCAAAGTTTACAACATGAAAATTTATTTATGAAAAGATTGGTACTAAGTTATCATCACAAACTGGACAACACAAATGAAGCACATGGGTACTCAAAAATTGCTCCACATAATACATATTTGCCAAATAATCATTAAGTGTAAGTTCGAAATTTTATTCAATGCTCACATTATTTGGTCTTCATCAAAACTTTTCAAGAAAGAATAAATAATTCAATTCTCCTAAAAGAGCATAACCGCCACCATTATATTAAGAGCATTAAAATAAAACTACTACTAACACACTTGCATGAAAATAAGCACACCCGATAAATGGTTTCCCAACCCGCTCACACACATATAAGCAAATAAAGAAAAAAGATTGCAAAAGATAAAAGCAAACGCAAACCAGAAAACCGATACACGTGCCAACTCCTAGGCACTCTAATCATCCGAAAGTGGAGACGGTGGCTGATCGAAGCCATAGCACCGCGCCTTGAGTCGCTCGAACTTGTCCACCATCGCATCGTGGTTGTCCCTCCGTTGGGACGTGGCTTCCTCCACGCGCTCGATGTAGTGCATGTTGTTGTCGAGGTACCCCTGCATGGGCACGAAAAAGTCTGCACCGGGCACAGGAGGCACCACAGGTACACGCCCTTGGTACCTGTAGTCAATACCCGCGCTGAAGTAGGGTGCGCCGACCGGCGCATCGCCTGCACCGATCGGCGCAGAGGGCTGTGAACCGCCCGTTGCGTTGCTCTACCTTGACTTGTACTGCTGAGGCCCCTGGCGTGACCCTCAGGAGTCCCACTCGCCGCCGGCTACTGTAGATGTGTCCCGCTGTCCAACCCGCCCACGGCGGTCCTTGAGAACTTGGCCCCCCTCCAGGAGCCCTTCCTCAAGCCAATTTCCTCCCTCCAGCTTGCGAGGGAGGAAAACTCCTAGCTCCGCACACAGGAGCTTGACGTTGGTGCCACCGACATGGAAGCCGGCTCGAACACTTCCCGTGACAATATTGCCACGAGTCATATTCTCGCCGATCTCTGTTGCGCACTCCCACTTGTCATCGCGCCCTCCCGGTCCATCGCCGTCGCAGACGAGGGCTGCTAGGCGTTGAAGATAGGCCCTGAAGGCCAACTTCTTGCTTGCCTTTCCCCTCTTGTCAAGCCAACCCCGCACCATCACCGACATGGGGTTGCAATGAGACGGACTCACGATGGCGTTGTAGAGCCACCGCAAGTCCGCATCGGTGACGTTGCTGGAGTCGACCTTGTCGCCTATGCACGTCGCCAACCACCGATGGAAGACTTGAATGATCGGGTTGCGGATGTTGTCGGGCTTCATCTCTTCTACAACGAGAGCCGCCTCCAAAAGGAGTCCAACTCCCCACGTCCCAAGATGCCGGTGATGTCGGCGTTGACGTCGAAGCCGAAGGCTTGAGCCGCCGCCTCTATCGTCACCGTGTAGCTGATGTCGCTGACGCAGAAGTTGACGGCCTTGTTGCCATCTTCGAAGGTGCCAAGCCTCATCGTAGAGGCAATCTCGGTGATGACGTCGAGGTTGTAGTCCATGGGAAGAAGCTGGAAGTCCACCCAACCGAGATTGTTGAGCATCCTCCTTATGTCCTCCCACAGGCCGATCGAGGTGAGGAAGGTCTCATCCAAGTCGAAGTTGGGGACGAACCTTTCCCTCACCGCGAGGTAGTGCCGCTGTTCCTCCGCGGTCTGGAGGGTGAAGCCCTCCTCCACCGTGCGCGGCACGTATGCCGGCGGTGGTGGTGATGTGGGAACCCCACGGCTTGCCGCCGTTTGGCTCCTCGTAGCACGCCCCGTTGGAAGGGACGCGCCGGAGACGGACTGGCGGGCGCGGATCTCCTATGTCGCCGCCGTCGAGCCGGTGGATGCACCACCCACCGACATGTCATCACGAGCGCCGGAGCCCCCCCCCCCCCCTGCCGAGGAGTCACCGCTCGACTCGCTGCTGCCGCCGGAACTGCTTCCCCGGCGCAGCCTCTTGCCCAACTTGCCGACGGAGGAGCGGAGACGATCCATCTGCGAGGAATGCGGAACATGTGCGAGATCGTGGGTAGTGGGGAAGGTGGAGAGATTACTGGGATGGTGTGCCAAACTGGGGGCGCCTGGCTTCCCTTTTATAGTGTGGGAAACTTCCAGGAGAAGGAACCGCCAAAAGAATTCAAAATTTGAGAGCGCGCCGATCGGCACGGCAGTGCGCCGATCGGCACAATTCAAATTTTAAATGCTCTGACCTCTCTGGCGCTTGATTCCCATCCTTCATATCGCTTCCTTGTACATCATGTTGGTTGGCAGGGGAACAGCACGGAATCCCGATATCTTGTTGACTACGCCAATCGGCGCGGGCCTGCGCCGATCGGCGCGCCGTCTCTTTTTCAGCTTTTGGTCAATTCCGTGTCTCCTCTGCACTCCACACCTAGATAATAATCATACCTGTTCCACAAAATCAACGCCTGCTGCCTTTGTCACCCATTTGGGAACCGCATGGGTACCTGTGCTGATTGGCGCAGAAGGGCGCCGAACGGTGCAAGTCCCTTGCACCTCGTCTTTTGGTCCGGCACTGATCCTGATGCCTCGTGTTCATCTCTTTCACCTAATTTTTCCACTTTTCCCAATGTTCCTGTAGTATTGACATACGTAGCGGGGCTCATCTGGTGACCGCGCCGATCGGCGTTGACTCGCGCCGATCGGCGCGACGTCCATTTTACTCCTGGCCCCTCGCTTCTTCGCTAGATGTTGCTCTTCATCCTTTCCTGCGTCATTTAGCAACCATTTTGCACACAAAAATTAATTCAAAACGATTTTTGATTACCTTGAAAATAGCTCCGTCTCTGAAAATTATTGTGCTGGTTGATTTTTAGCACCCCTTCAATTCTGGGCGTTGTCAGCCTTCCGTCCTGACTTGGGCAAAAATGCGCCGACCGGCGCAGAAGTGCGCCGATCAGCGCAAGCTCTATTTCTTCCTGTTTTTGGTCTTTTTTTTATATTCCTGCATTGTTAGTCTATAGTATGTATATACACAGTTTTGCACGAATAAACAGACAACGGAAGAGCACACAAGAATTAAGCACACACTTTTCTATTTTTTTTTTTTATTCGAGAGATTGTTTTTATCACAAGCAAGCAAATTAAAAACACCGGGTTGTCCTCCTGGCCAGCACTAATTAACAAAGTGAAATGGGTTTCCCTCCCACAAGCACTAAACAACTTCTAAATCCTCCGATCATTGGGTTGCCTCCCAAGAGTACTCTAGTTATTTAGAGGTCAAAAAGCTTGACCTCCCCGCAAACAATCAATCCTTAGTGTCGCAGTGCGGGATGTGAGGCCGCGACACTACAATGTTCTCTTATCTCTATGGTTCATATAGCTTGGACGACCTATCCATATATCCCCTCCAATTACTTTCCACGCCACGTTGCCACGGTGTCTTGTATCCCTTCACTTCATCAATAGCACGGCACTCTTCTCCCTTTGGGTGAAATTTGAAAGAGTAGGGAGTCCCACTTATATCGAAGCTTATCTCACCACTCCCAACATCAATACTTGCCTTTGCTGTCCTCAAGAAGGGTCTGCCTAAGATCAACGGGGTCCTCGTCCTCTTATCCATATCAAGCACAATAAAATCAACAGGGACGATATGATCTCCAATTTGAACAGGCACATCCTCAGCAATTCCATCAGGGAAGCGTACCGATTGATCGACTAACTCCAAACACATACCCGTAGGCTCTAATTCAGGCAAATTGAGACTTGTGAATAAATGACGGGGCATAACACTTACACTTGCTCCAAGATCGCACAAGCACCTATCAAATATCCTTGTTCCAATCATGCATTTGATGCATGGTGATACAGGGTCGGGTTTCTTCTCTAGTGCAACATCATTGATTGCCGCCGTTAGCAACTTAGTAACCTTCACAACCTCCTCAGAAACTAGAGACTTCTTGTTTTGCATCATGTCCTTAATATACTTGGCATAGGTGGGAACTTGGATAGCGATAACAAAAGGGACATTGATGTAAAGCTTCTTCATAGTATCGACGAACCTTGCAAATTGCTCGTCGTGTTACCGCGCTCTTTCTGTCTTCATCAGTAGTTGAGTATCCAGGAACATGGCAGGGCCATGCTCTTCTGTCTCCACGCCGATTTTTAGACCAGAGAGGTCAACATCCTCCTCGCGCCGATCGATGCTTTCTGGGAGCTGATCGGCACCGACAGGATCGTCGCGCCGATCGGCGCCGGGTGTGCACCGATCGGCGCGGGGCTTCCTTGCTCCCGCAGAGTGCTCTGGATCTTCTGTTTGCTTTCCTGACCGCGTAGCTATTGCCTTCAACTGCTCTACAGACATCGTATTGCCAGGAATAGCCCCTTTGTTGCCTTGAATGGCTTGCGATAGTGGTCCCATCTGTTGCTCCATAATTTTGGTATGCTTCTAAATCTGCTTATTGGAGCTCCCAATTTCTATCAACTTGTCATTAATTCCCTCAAGAACACAATCAATCTCCTTGAATTTAGCTTGATTGTCCTTGTTGATCTTCTCTTGAGCTTGGAAGAACTCATGACATTCGAAACGAAGTGGGATAGAATTTTGCATGGACGAACTAGGAGAGAAAGAACTCCTTTGTTGCTGATATTGGGGCTTCCATCCACTATTCTTCATATATTCTAGCATCTTCATCTCTTCAGGGCAATCTTTCTGCACATGGCCAAATTCTCCACACTCACTACATGTGGAGCGTGATTCCGCTAGCTTGAGTGTCTCTTCCTTAGAGATATGAAGATTATTGTCCAACCTCCTTTGAATAGCATCGAGGCGATCTATAATCAAGTCTTCCTGAGTCTTCTCAATCACACTCTTCGCTACTCCTTTTGAAGGTTGCAAATTCCTTGAGCTTCTCTCACCATCCCATGATTGATTTTCAACTAGCAACTTGATCAAATTCTTAGCTTCGGTGGGGGTTTTTGACATGAATGATCCTACAGCTGAGGCGTCCAAGTGTTGACGTGACAAAAGATTCAATCCTGTGTAGAACTTCTCAACAACTTCTCCAACCGTCAGACCATGATGAGGGCATGCATCCATATGCTCATTGTATCTTTCCCATGCTTCTCCAATGCTCTCATCAATATTCTGTGTAAATCCAAGAATCTTATTTTTCAAAGCTTGAGTCTTACCAGGAGGGAAGTATTTGGCCAAGAATTCAACTGCTAACATGTTCCACACCATTTTTACTAGGTTATCCAATCCATTGTACCATTGCTTGGGGCGTCCAACTAGAGAGAAGGGGAACAGCCGCACACGTGCTTGGTCTCCTATCAATCCCGCTATCTTGAATGTACTGCAAACCTCAAGGAAGTGTTGCAAGTGATGATTGGGATCTTCCGAACCTGTGAACGATTGTTGCGCCACTATTCCAACATATCTCTCCAATTGATATGGAAGTTGATCTTGAGCTTCTTGGAAATCTGTCTTGACAATACTAGTCAATTGTGGCTTGAGACGATTAACCATAGGTACCTCTGCCATCTCCTCTTCTTCTTGCTCTTGAACTGAGTCTTCTATTATGAATAATACTCAAGGTGTTGCGCGGACTACTTCTCCAGCTAAACCTCCAAGTGACTTGCTTCTTTTCTCCATTGTTCTCTTCTTGTGAAAGAGTCTTTCTGGATCATCGGTGTAATTAGAGGGTTTGTTTGACTTAGGACCATCCATGCCTATTAGTTTCACTTAACAGAATATATATACTAGAGAGACAAGTAAAGCACAATGACTAAACACTAATACATCAAACAATGTTTAAAAACCTGCTATGGTCCCCGGCAACGGCGCTAGAAAAGTAAATGATTGTTGGTCGTACCTACGCACCCACTTATATATCGCAAGAGGACGGTGTACGATTGTAGCACTTAGGGCTGCGTCCAGGGGGTCTTGCACGACCCTAGGGTCCTCATATACAGCCGTCGCCTCTTCATTAGGGTTTGGGTTTTGCTTAGATTATTCTGTTGATAACAGTTTTGCTGTTTGATCGGTTTGTGAGACCCCAACTTGTGAGATTCATCGTATACTTGCAAATTTAGTTGCATTCTTCTTTGTTCTTGCTTGTGTTCTTGATTTGCAGGCAAGGATAAGCCTTCTTGGCGAGGTCAATCGTTCTTGAACGGTTGATAACCAGAGGAGACGTTGTGCTGCGATTGCGGGGTTCAGAACGTGTCGTTCGGAAGCCGGATCGATTTGTGTATCGCCTCCGCCTTAATCAAGATTATCAGAACCTATCGGAAGATCGGGAACCCTTGTCCACATCAAGTAGTAATCAGAGCTTCAGGTACACCGTTAGGTTCGCCCTTATCCTCGTTATTTTGTTCAATCCTAGAGTCCAGAAAACTGCCCTACAAAAATATTTGTTCGTCGTGTTTCCGCTATCCTACACCCCCCTTGTGCCTTGCAATTTTCAGTTTAGTTTGTTTCTCTGAATTTTAGTCCCTATAAAGTCATTGTGTTGCTGGTCTAGTGCTTGTTCTTTGGTCTTGTTTGAGTCGTGCATATCCTTGTCATAGACAAACAAGAGAAAAAATCAGTGTTGCACATGTTGAGATAATAGTATTGCTAGAATTGTGTGCACTAAATATTTCTTTAACATCTAGCCTTCTACTTTCGTGTGCAAAAGAAAATTAGAGTGCTCTGCTGCTGTCTCATTAAGATCAAAACCCAACCAATTAGTGCTTGATCTTGTTATAGAAGTTTGTTTTAGTTGTGCTATTACAAGAATCCTTTTGCTGCACTTGTAGTGAGAAAAAAAAAATATTCTTGGGTTCCATTGGTTATAAAACTTGTAATACCTTGCTGCAGTTTTGATTCTCAAGAAAAGAAAAGAAAAAGGCAAAAGTGCACAAGAGAAAAAGGCGCACAAAAAAAAAGGAAGTAGAAAAAAGAAAAGATACAAATTCAGAATTGCTTGCATTCTTTGTGTCCTTTGTTGAGTCATTTGCTTGGTTGCTTGAACTAGGTCCGAGACAAGTTTAGGCCGGTGACATAGACTAGCTTGGGACTATTATTCAGTTTTATAATTTCTGAACTGAAATTTTGCTAATCCTTGCTACTATAAATTGCCTACCTAGCTCCATATATATCCTTCTGAATAGGCACAGAACTTTGGACCCTCGCAATCGTCGGATCACACTCTCCAAGGTATCCTCTGTTTTGCTACTAAGAATCTTGTCAGAACTCAGTTAGGTGCTGTCATTTGCTTGTTGAGAGTTTTCACCGTGATCAAACAGTGGTGATAGAAAAATATACTCTTGTGTGTTTTCTTGTTTTCTATTAACAATGACAGGTTACAACACCGATGGTGATGAGTCGATGGTGTCAAATGAGGTTGATACAAGTGTTGTAGCACAACGAGTGTTTAGTTCTCAAATGAAGAAGGTAGAGCAAAATTAAATGAACAACTTGTTTCAGACTCACTTTGTTGTGAAGGATCGACGTTGTCGTGTCATCATTGATGGAGAGAGTAGCAACAACATCGCAAGCTTAGAATTGGTCGAGAAGCTCGGCTTGACCACACAGCCACACCCGTGTCCATACTACATCCAATGGGTAAATTCTTGTGCTAAGATAAAGGTAGATAAAATTACACGCATTGAATTTTTTATTGGTTCTTATAAGGATTGTGCAGATTTTGATATAGTGCCTATGCAAGCGTGTCATTTGTTATTGAGTAAGCCTTGGATTTCTACAAATAATGCTTTGCACAATACCATTGCTAATACCTATTCATTTAAATACAATGGTAGAAGAGTTACTCTTAAACCTATGTCTGCTGCTGAAATTTTAGAAGAGGATCAACAAAGACTTGAGAGAAGAAAGAATGAACCATTTAGGAAAGAATGGACTACTTCAAATGTTGCAACACTTACATCAAAATCTGAATTAGATGATGAACATATTTCCTTGCCTCTTGTTGGAACTAATACATTTCAGGGTCTACACAAAGAAGAGGATAGTGTGAAAGATGAAGAACATGTTGTTGTTTCAGGTAAGAGCTTTCTTGATGTGATGAATTGTTCCAACAATCTTGTTGTATTGGAACCTTGTCTTGATTTGCCTTTACCATAAGTTGATTTATCTACTGATCCTTGTGATAAAGAGGAGTTGTATGCCACTGCTTCACTTATACCTTTGCCATAACAAATGAACAAGATTGATGTTTTTGCTTATGATTCACCTACTAGTGCTGAAATAAAATATTTGATTTTAATAACATGTGAAAAGAATGAGCAGAAATTATTGTCTTCTCTAAATACTTTGGGTTATATTGAATTTGATGTTATTTGTGATCTAAATACCGTGGAGAAGCAAATCTTTTCTCAAACTGAATTGCCTTTACTAACAAGAAACAAATTTTATGCTATAGAAAACTATGATCATAGAGGTGTATTTATGGTGCATAAATTTTATATTTGCTCAAACATGAATACTCCTTGTGTTGTACAACCAAATGATGAACTAGAAAACTGCAATAACAATTACCATGTCATGTCATGTTTTTCTAGTGTTTTTAATATCAAACATTGTCTACCTTGTGATAAGAGTGAGAATGATGCTCATATTGCTGACCAAGTTTTCAAAGAGATTATTAATTTGCACGGAATGCCTTTTACTGTAGATTCTCATTGTGATGACAAATTTCATAATGCATATAAATATGAGTTGCATCCCAAGTTTGGGAATAGTTCCACAATTAATATTTCAGATTTGAGACCATACATAGGAGAAAGAGATGAGCTCGAGTCGAGGACGACTCTAATTCAAAAGGGGGAGAATGAGGAGGACATCACCCTTACGGATACACCCAGCACTCCGCCAACCAAAATACAAGTTCATGCGCGACAACTGAATTTACGGGTGAGCTTGTTCCTAATTATTCCTTTATGTGATTTTGAGAATAGATTGCTACCTAATGAATTAATTGTTGTTAGAAACCATGGAGATGATGATGAGATAGCTGGAGAGGTGATTGGAGACATGATGGGCCAGCAAGGACGTCCAAGCCAAGGTGGAGGCCCAATCAAAACCGACTTCGAGTCTGTTTCGGAGCCCAGGACCAGTCTGCACTAAAACGGATGCCCAGGACTCATACGAACTCGGATTTGGACGTTCTATATAGGCCTGGAAAGATAACGAAAAGCCCTTTCCAACCCAACTGGTCCCATGTCAAAATTCGTCCCGAGCCGTCGGCAATCGCCGGAACAATTCGACTTCCAGAATCTGTCCTGGTGCTGCGACACCGTAATCGGTCTTTGGGTCATGTATGGAGTTGAGCCCACTTAGGGCTGCGTCCAGGGGGTCTTGCACGACCCTAGGGTCCTCATATACAGCCGTCGCCTCTTCATTAGGGTTTGGGTTTTGCTTAGATTATTCTGTTGATAACAGTTTTGCTGTTTGATCGGTTTGTGAGACCCCAACTTGTGAGATTCATCGTATACTTGCAAATTTAGTTACATTCTTCTTTGTTCTTGCTTGTGTTCTTTATTTGCAGGCAAGGATAAGCCTTCTTGGCAAGGTCAATCGTTCTTGAACGGTTGATAACCAGAGGAGACGTTGTGCTGCGATTGCGGGGTTCAGAACGTGTCGTTCGGAAGCCGGATCGATTTGTGTATCGCCTCCGCCTTAATCAAGATTATCAGAACCTATCGGAAGATCGGGAACCCTTGTCCACATCAAGGTGTCACCGCAAGTCACTCATGAGCAGGCAGCTCATTCAGAGACGGTGGTTCCTGAGTCAGCCAGTGCACGAGCACCTCCCCAGCCTACAGGTACACAGTCAGAAAACGCTATCACTGTAGCAGCACTTGCAGGACGCCTGGGTGAGTTCATCCAGAGCGCAGCAGAGGATAGATGTCAGATGATGGAGGTCATCAAGGGACAGGCAGAGCTTCAGAGACAGCAGATGGCACTTGTGACCACCCTGATGACTCAGATGGCGGAGCTCACCAGAGGACAGACTGGCCAGCAGGCAGGAGTCCTCGTACTACCACAGTTCCAGCAACTTCCGACCCAGGCAGGCCCCTTCACTGCTATGATGACAGCTCGATCCAACGAGTTGTCACACTCAGGGGTGTTACCAATAGAGGGAGCAGGACAGAATTTCTCTCTAGTGACTCAGCTCTCCCCCTTGTCAGGATTCTTAGTCTCTACGTTGTTGTCTTCACCTGCATAGTCTACAGCTTCGCAGAGGACAGCACCTACCACCTCCCAACAGCAGCCACCAGTCAGGAGTCTGTTCTCAGAGATAGTGCACACCACACGTGCAGACTCCCAGTCAGCCCCAGCATCAGCTACAGCTCCAGCCCCTTCTGCTACGGACACCCCTCTAGTCACACCTAAGGTAGCAGAGGATCTGGTCCGCCGAGGTTTCGCTCAGGAGGATGTGGATGACCTTGCTCTTCTTCAGGCGACTGTTGCCGAGGAGACATCCACAGTCCCACCAGCAGAGCAGGACAGAGGGTTTGAGTCGCTTGTAGACCTTGACTTCTTTGAGCAGATAGATGTTCAGGTAGCACAGGCTCAGGGAGCACAGTAGGATCTAGCACAGGAGCAGCCAGGAGCAGACATAGACCGGTTAGGTGTCGGTGATCGAGCCTGTCATGATTGGTTGTGAAGGTCGTCACACATCTATACACGGTTTGAGCCCGCTTGTGAAAGGGGCATCGCTAGTGAGCGCCCGTGTCGGCTCGGGGTGTCCGGCAAGTTCTCGAGGGAGGCGAGCTTGTGCCTTGGTGGCAGTGGTGATGCGCACCGTGTCTTCACTCCAGGAGTGATTGCGGGCTTATGGGCGAGAACTCCACATTGGTGGCGGGAGGGACCTGGACTCCCGTGGGAGTGGTCCAACGAGGAGTAGGGGAAGGCGTCATCCTTCTGAGACATCAGGAAAAAATCATGAGTATTCCTTGACCCCCTCTTTACTATTCCGTATTTGTGTGCTCTAGTAACTAGATTGAATTGTGGCTTGCATAGGCTAGTGTGTTTTGCTTCCGTACTTGCTATCATCATGAACACTAGCATGTGTAGGGTCTTAGCCTACTAGACTTGTTAGGTTGCAACAATTGCTAGGCTCTAGCAGTGTAAATTGAAGTATTTGGATTCGTGAACGGCTTATCGATTCACCCCCCCCCCCTCTCAGTACGCCTTCGGTCCTTACATACCCACCCACTCCCTCCCCCCTCCCCCCCCCCCCCTCTCGCTCGGCCCAGCGCACTCAGCCTACCGTGCCCGCCAGCTCAGCCCGCCCACGTCACTCGGCCCGGTAGAGCCAAAAACCTAGCCACCAGCTAGCCCCGGCCACCGCCGCCTCCCCTCGGCATGCGCGCCCTAGCTTTCCTCGGGCCGTGCGCCTATAAAAGGCGGGACCCTCACGCCCGCGCTACCCTTCGCTCCCCCGCGTGCCGTGCGCCCATGCCCCCGCGCACCGCCCAAGCTAGCAGTACCGCTGCCGCCATGGCTGCCCTCGAGAGCTTCACGCCGACGCTCGAAGAAGCCGCCACGGACATTGCCGATCGGGTGCCGAGGACCATGAGGCCGCGCTGCCCACGTAGAGCCCCGCCGCGATGATCCTTGATGTCCGAGCCGCCTCCCCGAAACCGCCGAACATTGCCCCCGCCGCCTTGACGTCGCCAACCCGCCTCGACCACCCACGACTCCACGCGATGCCCTGGTGAGCCTCCCCTCGTCCCCCTCTCTCTCCTAGTCGAGACGGCGCCAAGAACCCCGCGTAATTTACGCTTAGGCCCCTAAGTTTTATTTAAATTAGAATTGTAAACCTAATTTTCTGTAGAACATTTAGTTAATTATATTTAGGCCCCTGAGTTATTAATTAATTATTTTTAGTCCTTTATTTTTACAAAAACACCCTTGGACTTTTTATTAATCATATTTTAGTCCTCTATTTTTATGATTTAGTCCCTATACTTTTTATAAATTACATTTTAGTCCCTAAAATTGTCATAAATTATATTTCATACTTATATTTTATAGTTTAACCCTCATACTTTTCTGAAATTACTTTTAGGCCCCTAAAGTTGTCTGTTTTTTACATTTTAGCCCCGAAACTTCAAATCTTCGTAACTTTTCAACCGTAGCTCCGATCTAAGAAATTCTTGCGCCTATGCGATCGTAAGAATGAATATTATCTATTCGTACCGTTTATAGTAGTTTTTTTATTCTACTATTTAAACCCTAGATCTTCAAACCTTCATAACTTTTTACTCGTAACTCGGATTTAGGCGATTCTTGCGCTCACGTGATCATAGCAATGCGTACTTTGTCGTAGTATTGTTTTCATTGCTGTTTGGTGCTATGTATTGTGTTGTTCTTAGTTTATTTGTATGCTTGTCTTGGTGTGACGTTGAGTAGACGAACCGCTGTTACAGAACTTCCGAGATCTCCATCTTGAAGACTTTAAGCAGCAGCAAAGGGAACCAAGCAAGTATCCTTGATACATTTTGAACCTATGTTTTACATTCCTCTCTATCTCTATGCATGCTTGTTAATAATGAATCCTATGTGTCATCATCCTGTTCCATATTATTCCCTGTCGCCTGGGTTTTGGTGTATCTTATTAGTGTGGGTACGTCATGCTTAGTTTGCTATATCGGGAATGGAAGTGTCTAATATTAATCTTGACTAATGGCTCACTTGAACATAATCATGAGGGATGGGTAATCCTTTTTAGCAACATGGAACCTAGGGTGATCCAAGCAGGAGGATGATGATGATGGTGTGGGTATGCACGTGTACTCAGTATAGTACTGTGGGATTGTGGTGGTACCTACTTGGGATCATAAGGGTAGGTTCGTGGAACGTGTAACCATGAAAACAGCGCAAAGCACAGGGCTGATATGGGTAGGCTTGGTTGAGTATCAAGATGTCTTCTCAGTTTTGCGGGCAGTCTAGGAATGAGGACGGGACGGTTTACTCTCGGACTCAGGCGATGGACGGTTCACTCCTAGCCATGGCGCCAGAAGGGGATTCTGCAGGAACGGTTTCATTCCGCAGTGTTCAAACCTTAGCATGGATTGTTTGCAAGTTGGAAAGCTCATTGAAAGACCTTGTGGTGATCTCCCGGTTTCACACCTAAAGTAGTGTGGATTAGACAATATGGAGACTCTCTAGTCACTGCATAGTGATGAAATCACCAACCTATGGGTAAAGTTATGCAACCTCTGCAGAGTGTCAAACTGTTATAACAATCATGCTCACAGTCATGAGTGGCATGGACCTTTCACATGATTAGCGGGAATGATTGGGTGAACTTGGTGGGTAGCCAAGTTTGGTTTGGTTGGGATTGGCTGGTTTCTTAGTGAATAGTGTTCTATGTGAACTGTTCAACTCTGTGTGAGTTGGTGGCTTTGGATTCTATGTAAATCATAGTCCTATGTGGGCTATAACTACTTAACATTAATGGGTTTGAATCACCTAGTAAATAGGATTGCTTTTCAAATGGTCTTAGGTATAGACTCATTTATGCAAATGAACCATTATGTTAGCCTTTCTTCTATTAAGCTTGCATGTCATATTTTTTCCCCACTTGCTGAGTATGGCATGTGCTCACCCTTGCTACTTCCCTTTATTGTTGTACTATAAAACTGCCGCTCAGAAGACGAAGAGATGGACTACATCGATAAGGACTACTACTAGGCGTGTGTGTCCCGGTCGATTGCCTGTGGTGTTATGGTGTCTTCCGCTGTAATTTTTGAAGAGAGTTGTTTTTAGTCTTTAAAGATAATTACTTATGTAATAATGGTATATTTTAATAATGACATTGGTTATACTATTATTCACTTTACTATCGATATGTGTGAAACTTGTTTCTGGACACACATATGATAAGCACTTGATTTTATCCTTAAAGCCGGGTGTGCCACCGGCCATCCAAATGCGAGATCGATGAGTGATGAATGGATTAAAAAGACACAAGCTTTCTTGAACCAAGCATTTGCCAATGTTGAAGGGGCGGCTCGGATTTTCTGTCCATGCAAACTTTGTGGAAACTGTAAAAGACAGACAAAGGAGGTCATGGGTAAACATCTTGTAAGGAATGGATTTACGGAGAACTATACACGGTGGACCTACCATGGTGAAGCAGATCATGTGAGAGAGGTGGTCGTAAGACAACGTATCGAGGCTTATGATGCTGATGCTGGTGTAGGAGACATGTTAAATGACTTTCATGAAGCGCACTTCAAGGAAGGACAAAGGGAGGAGGAGCCGGAGGCAATGGCAAAGGCTTATTACAACATGTTGTCTGTGGCACAGAAACCCCTTCACAGGCATGCCAAGGTTTCTCAGTTGGACGCCATTGCACGCCTAATGGGTGTGAAGTCCCAGTTCAGCCTAAAGTCATGGTGCCTTCGATGTTATGTTGACCATCTTTGTCAGTCTACTGGTAGAAGATCACATTCTTCCACAGAGCATGTATGAGTGTAAGAAAGTTCTTCGTTCATTGAAGATGTCATATGAGCAGATACATACTTGTCGGAATGGATGCATCTTATTTAGAAAAGAACATGTCAAAGCAAAGTATTGTGTAAAGTGTAAGGCATCTAGGTTTCTGGAGGTAAACTCTGGTGATGGTCAGAAGAGACAGCTCACAATCCCTGTGAAAATCCTACGGTATCTTCTGTTCATTCTAAGGATTCAGCATCTTTACATGATTGAGGAGTCCACGAAACAGATGACATGGCACAAAAAAGGAATTCGATACAATCCTGACAAGCTTGTACATCCATCTGACGCTGAATCCTAGAAACATTTTGATGTGAAACATCGTGATAAAGCGAGTGAGGCTTGTAATGTACATGTGGCACTGGCAACAAATGGGTTCCAACCTTATGGAATGGGTGCTACGCCATATACTTGTTGGCCTGTGTTCGTGACACCCCTCAATCTCCCCCCCCCCCCCCTGTGTCCTCTTTCAAAGACAGAATATACTCTTGTCGTTGATAATTCCTGAACACCCGGGGGATAAAATGAGCATGTATATGGAGCCTCTGATTGATGATTTGGTTCGTGCTTAGGAGGAAGGGGTTTGGACATACGATCGGGCTACAAAGACAAACTTTAGAATGTATGTTTGTACCAGTACTCCCTGCATGACTATCCGGCGTATGGGATATTTTGCGGTTGGTGTGTTCACGGGAAGTTCCCATGCCTAATATGTAAGGCAGCTGTTAAGTTCATTTGGTTGATGAAGGGTGGGAAGTATTCTTCATTTGACCAACACCAACAATTCCTCCCTCTTAACCATCCATTCAGACAAGACATAAAGAACTTTAGGAAAGACGTTGTAGTTAACGACCCTCCACCACAGATCATGATAGGTGCCGAGGTGCATGCTATGTTAGAGGCTCTCATGGTTGATAAAGAAAAAGGTGGTTTTATGGGAGATGGTGAGCTACATGCCTAGACTCACATCTCGGGCTTGCATCGCCTTTCCTATATGGACGACATTCTTCTTCCATTTAACCTTGACCTGATGCACACTGAGAAGAATATCGGTGAGGAACTTTTTGCAACAAGCATAGACATTCTTGATAAGGGTGGTAATGTCATGCGTCACTACCGTGGTAGTCATAGCGGCGGTTTGTTTCGTCTGCGGACGACCCGCCGCAACAAATTGATATTTTCAGCTGCGAAAAGACTGGCGGGTTGGTTAGCCCGTCACTAGAGTATATTTCTGCCCGCCGCAATAAACATCTTTTGTGGTAGTGTAACTAAGTCACGATATTGTTTGGGTGCTAGATGGAAAAGAGGAGTATTTGGGACGTATGTGTGGCTATCAGAGTTTTAGACTGAAAAAATCGCTGCAGCCAGGTCAAATGGCATGATCGGACACAACAGTCGGACTTATGGCATTTCCCTTTTTGCAACACATAAGCATGCAGCTATTTGTTATACACATTTTTTGATCCCATTGCAATGCATAGGCATATTACTAGTCCATGAAAAAGATTGAAACGATTCAGTAGAATCTTCCAAAATGGTACGTGCTTCTGAGGCCACTATTCCAAATTAAAAGAGGTCAGGTGCACCATCAGCTGTTAGTTCTCGCACTTGACAATTGTTAAACATAGAAGCCCTCAAAAAATAATCCCTCGTGATGACTTGATGAGGCACACACATACTGAAATTGAAATCGTATAGTGGTTGTTTGGCGATTCTATCGAACTATGCACCCTCTGTTCCAGGGAAAAGTTTATATTGCATGGCTTGAACTCGTAACTATGCACCCTCTGTTCCAGGGAAAAGTTTATATTGCATGGCTTGAACTCGTAGTGTGCGTAGGATCCAAGGAAGACATCAAAAGATAAAAACGGGTAAGGAAACTTAAAATGAACCAAGAGATATTTATGAAGTATATGCAGTCGTGCAGAGTATATTTCGTACTTTCAATATATGTATCATAGACTACTATATGTATTAGAAAGTCATCTTGATCCTCAAATCTTGTATTCTTATATATACCGGTCGAGAGGTTTGATGCAATACAATACATTGCATATATTTCTCCCTTATATGGTATTAGAGGAGGTTACAATCCAATGACCTAACCCTAACCGTCGCTTTCATTTCACGCAACTTACATAAGATCAATCCCCATCATCTACGTCGGTGACAGCGCTCTTGTTTTGCATTGGATCCTATATATCAGTCCATCGTAGTCGCTTTCACATCATCGTAGCGTGGTAGGAAGTTATTGTGTCTCCTTTCATGGATCCGATCTGCTTTGGGTGATCCTATCACCATCGCAATCAAACTGCTTCATCAACGAGCACAGCAGTGACTTGCTGACTTGGTCACGATTCGAGGCCATTGTTTGTCGTCTGTGTGTACGAACACATCCTCAAGTAAATATGATCTCATGTACAGAGTTCGGGCATGCAAGGCTTGACGAGATGAACATGGATCCGGGGTTAAAGGTGGCAGCAAGAGGGATCGCGGCTGCACCGGCGGGATACAGCAAAGTGGGAGGCGTCATGCCGCCCGTGCAATTTGAAGTCAATTTTCTATTTTTACTCTTAGTGGTTTTGAAACGTAAATATTTGAAATATTGTGTCAATTACGTTACTATCCTAACAATTACCACCACTGGTGGTAATATGTATCATAAAACTGCTCGAGCTATTACGACTGGATTCCAGAGACCAGCAGTCATCAATTGATGCGCCTGGTCACGAGCTCCTATAATTGAATCCTCTTCAAACTGCCTTCGGGTTATGCTCCTTCCATCCTACCCAAAACACCAGAAACGAAGCAAGAATCAAAGTGTACTTTCTGGCGTAAATTCTTCCAAAAGTTGGTTAGAGAGGTCACTGTTGGAACATCACCTAAGGTTGCACCCGTGTAGCCATTCCAGTATTGATCTCATGCAACCTTGTTGATCCTCTTCGGCAAAGAGATCATATGTCAAGATTTACCATCCGCTGCCATGCACCATATGGCCATGCCCCCTCCCCCCCTCCTGTTTTAACTCTTGATTAGTTGGATCAAATTTATTAGTGAAATACTCCTCCGGTTCCTAAATACTGTCATTTCGGACAGGATGAAATAGCTACAAATGAACTACCGTTGCCTGTCCGAATGACAGGAATAAGAAAACGGAGGTGTACATGATTAGATAGTTAAATATGTCATAGTTAACAAAGATATCTAAACAAATATGATAAATCATGATTACACCTATAAAATTAAATCATCCATGGTAAAACAAAATAACGCTAATGTTAGCTACAATAACACAATCCAATGGATATCAGACAATCAACATCATTTTGGAACTACAATTATATATGCCATCATGTAAGGTTCCATAACCATCTATATTAACTATGGCACCTTAATTGAGTTGTCATCATCGTTTCCCTATATACAGTAACCACACAACCTATTAGAATGACACATTTTGAAAGTACTTGTAGTATTGTGAGATAATTTCAACCTAGTTATTATAAACAACAAACATATTGAGTCCAACTTCTTAGAGACAAATGTCTGTAAAAGACTATCCAAAATAAGAAAATCTAAAACAAACCAATCTAGCTATTAGAATCATGGTTTCAAAAGCTGGTACAGTAGTGGTTTTCTATCATAAAAACTGGATAGTAGATTGGGAAAAAAAAACTTTTTGCTACATTATAAGGTTCGATTTTATTGAAAAACCTCTTGGTTTTACTAATCAGACTGGTTGGTATTTTTTGGTTTTCACTAAAACCGATCGGTTTCCAACGATTTTTGAAACCATGATCAGAGGATGCATTGATCCCGTTGTTTTGGTCCATAAGCATAGAATGCATGGAAATGGTGAAGTTGTTCTAAAACCCCATAAAGAGAATTAGGTCGGTTGAATAGTCGCATGTAAAAGAGACCGGGAAAAACTTTCTAAGAGCATGGCTAATAAGCTCGCCCGCTATCGGCGAATAAGTAGTGCCACCTCATACAAAGTCTCCATCTAAAAGAACTTGTATAGTCCACCGGCTATTGAGCTGGCTATTAGTTGGCATCAATGGAATGTTCAAGCATTTAATGCTTTATGTCCATTGGATAAAGAAAGGAAGAGTTGGTGCTTCCCCTACATGCATGCAATTTTCTCCTTGGGTATTGGGCTTTAAGCCGATGACAAACAAAGCTCTCACTCCATCCTCTCTCCTCTCTTCTCACTTTTCCACCTCAGATTTTGATGACATGGAATGTCATTTAGACAGCTGACTAGGATCCATAATACTTGCTCTAATAAGTAACAACTATTTTGGGCGGTGTATCCTCATCTCATCCTTGACTGGGCCGGAGGTGCGACTGATTGACTGTTCTAGTGGTACCACTATACTCCTCACGCGTTGTCCCATGCCACCAATTATATACGGCCTACAAACGCCAGGCTTCCATGTTCCATTCCATCGCTCTCTCCAAGCGTCCACCGGCTGATCACTATCATCACAAGATGTTGGTCGAAATAGGCAAATGGTTCGGACCAGCAGTTGCAGCAGAGGTCGCCCCCATCATCGCTGGCCACCAGCAGCCACCTTGATGATGACCCTTGTGCTGCTGCTCGCCGGTGTGAGCTATGACGCACAACTACCACGTGAGCTATGACGCACAACTACCACAATCCAAGCGATGGCGGTTGAAGGGAGGCCGAGCCCGAGGCCACTCACTGCTGCAACCAGAGTACCTGTACAACAAGTGCACATTTTGTTTTTTAGATAATGGAATTAATTCCCGCTTCTACGAGTTTGCACACAGCGTAAAGCTTGTTACAATATTTAGCCTATGCTAACGTTACTAGGGAACATTAATAATAGGTAAAGCGGGATAAAATCTATTATTAAACTTCCATCCATGTGTAGCAAAGAGCTCCAGGGTCATGGTCTCAAACATCCTGCTCACTTGTTGGAAGGAATTTTTTGTCTCATCATCACGCTGCAACAGCGACTAGAATCGCATCCAATATGTTCCCCTGAAGATAGCCTGCATAAATGATGAATAACGACAATTTTCAAAGATTACATCATTATGACATCTCCAAATTGTCCAACATAATGCAGAAACTCCCACTAAAATGTTATTTTTCTCCCCTGAGTTAAAATTGGAGAGCCAGGTCCCTAGCATGTGGGATACATTTCTAGGTGGAGTCAGCCCAGTAGCTATATAGACAGTTCTCTAGATCATCTTAGCATTATGGCAATCAAAAAAAAGATATTGAATAGTTTCATTATTATTACAATAGCAACACTTCTTACTGCCCTTCCAGTTCCTCTTCGCTAAGTTATCTTTTGACAAGATCACCCCCCTTTGTAAATACCAAAGGAAGATTTTGATTTTGAGAGGAACCTTTATTTTCCAAATCATCTTGTGAGAAAAAGGAGTATTTTGATTAATCATAAACAGATACATAGAGCAGACCATAAATTGGCAATGCTTATGTAGATCCCAGATGAAAATATCTCTCTCATTATTGAGTTGTATGTTGATGATTCTATCTACCAGGTGTTTTCATTCTTTGAACTTGTCTCCTATCGCAGCCCTCCGAAATAGAATGTTCATAGGTGAGGAGGTCATCACTCCGTCCACATGAAATCCACCATTTCATGTGGACGGATAGCAATGTTATATAAGGTGGGATAAAGATCTTTGAATGGCCGATTTCCTACCCAAGTGTCTTCCCAAAATATCGTTTGAGTTCCATCTTTGACTTTGAAGGAACCACAAGCCAAAACCTGGTCTTTTATTTTCATTAGACCCCTCCAAAAATGTGAGTCTTCAGGTTTACTCTGTACTTGTGAAAGAGCCTTTATGCTTAGATATTTATTCCTGAGCAAAGATTGCCATGATCCATCTTTATTAAGTAATTTGACAATCCACTTACTCTACTTACTCAATAGGCACTGGTTTTGAACTTGTAGATCAGTTATTTCAAGTCCACCTTGGTCTTTAGACCGACATAGGATGTCCCACTTTGCTACGCGATGTTTCTTCTTATCCTTATCCCCTTGTCAGTAGAATCTAGATCTATATTGGTCTAGCCTTTTACCCTCTTTTGGAATTTCAAAGAAGGACATCATAAACATGGGTAGGCTACTTAGCACTAAATTAAAAAGGACAAATCTACCTCTGTATGATAAGTGCTTAGCTTTCCAACATGATAACTTCCTTTCGAATCTCTCTTTGATGCACTTCCAATCAATATTATGGAGTTTTCTATGATGCATAGGAATACCCAAATATCTAAAAGGATATCCCATGCATTACATCTGAAGAGTTCAGTATATTCGTTCTTGAATCTTTTGCTCTCCCATAGCAAAAAGATTTCACTTCTGTGGAAGTTAATCTTAAGACCTGATAACTGCTCAAAAACACTTAGTAAAAGCTTCATGTTTTTGGCCTGTTCAAGGTCGTGGTCCATAAAGATGATGGTGTCGTCTGCATATTGCAAAATAGACAATCCATCATCTACTAAGTGTGGCACCACAGCCCGTATTTGTCCATCATCTTTCGCCCTTTTAATTAGCATCACAATCATATCATCTATGATGTTGAACAAAATAGGAGACATTGGATCACCTTGACGCAATCCCTTTTTTGTTTAAAAGGAGTGACCTATGTCATCATTGACTTTAATGCCAACACTACCTTCAGTAACCAAGTTTTTAATCCATCTACACCATTTTGGTGCAAAACCTTTTATCCTTAAGGTTTGTTGAAGGAATGACCACTTGACCTTATCATAGGCTTCCTCAAAATCAATTTTGAATATCACCCATTCAAGTTTGTTGGTGTGAAGTTCATGAATAGTCTCATGTAAAATCACCACTCCTTCCATTATAATCCTACCAGGCATAAAGGCAGTTTGAGATGGACGAACCAACTTTTGTGCTACTCGGTTGATCCTATTGGTGCCAACCTATGTAAATATTTTAAAGATGACATTGAGTAGACAAATTGGTAGATATTATTGGATTTGTTTAGCATCTTTAGTCTTTGAAGGTAGTGTAATTACTCCAAAGTTAAGACTAAACCGCTGAAGGTTTTCTTCATAAAGATCCTTGAAGAGAACCATCAAATCCTTTTTGATAAGCCATCTCGTTCAGGAGCTTTATTATGTTCATTGTGAGCTTATATAAATCATTGTGGTGCTCAATTAATGATAGTGTAGTGCAACACATTTGTGGCTCTGCTTCTGTCAGCAACATATTAGGACCTCCATAATGGTTGTTGTACAACTAACTTTACGGTTGCCATATGCACCGGTGTCAAACAAAGTTACTGCTGACAGTAGCGGGGATATGTAACCAAGCAAGGGGTCTGTTTTCCTTCTCTCTCTTCTGCTTTTCTCGCACAACCAAAGCCAGCGATGGAGAAAACAAATAAGAAATAGATCTTTTTGGGCAGTGTGTAAGCGTTGATGACTTAAGGGCCTCCACAATGGTGCTACAATGATTTACCTTTACGGTGCCACATATGTCTCACTTGGTTTCACCGAACCGGTGTCAGCTGAAGCTATCATCGTCTGTGGTGATCACCTATACCAAGCACATGGGTCCACATCATACTAAACTCCTTTTTCATAGCAGCTGGTAGCACAAACTCACCCTGGTTAGAGAGAAGAAAGGGAGAGAAACATGGGTCCTACAAGTTTTTGGGCAGAATGCAAAAGATAAAATAGAAAAGGTTTACTTTTCTTTTACCTTCAGCACTGTTTCGCTCAACTTTAGGGCATCCACAATGGTTACTGTAGGTTGTCTACACTGGAACGTGTCAAGCAAAGAAAGAATTTAGTTGCTGCCACCGTCCAGTAGAACATAACAGCGAATGCAGTTACCTCCGGCAGCAACGTTTAGTTAGGGCTTTCATAGTGGTTGGTGCCTATAATTTTTCATAGAGACTACATAATTATACGATACAAACCTGACATCTATAACACTCTGTTCAAAACACTTGTAGGTCCCATATAAAAGTATACTTTATTCTTTTCTTGGTTCAGTTCTGTTCGGCCAGCCCACAAATCACGTAGGTAGAAGTCAAGTTCATCGATAGAACACCATTTGGCTTACCTATAGATGACCGCTGCTGCAGCAGCTATCTTTCTTCTCTTTCCTATTTTTCTACTCTTTACATCTGACAAATTCCTGCAAAAGCTATCTATATCAAACCATTATGGAGGCCCTTTAAGCCTAAAGCTATTTTATAGATGACATGGACGCTATCACTATCGGGCAACGTCCCGAGCCGCCGTGGATTAGAATAAAAAAGATAGGAATTAGAATAAAAAAGAGATGTGTAGGGCCCATAAAAGATAAGTTGTGTACCCCACTTCCTACCTTTAGCACAGTTGGACCTTGTCTACGCAAGAAACCGTTGTGGACACCCTTATAAAAGAACGAGTGTGGAGCCCCTTCATCTGTCTTCACGGTACAGTGCTTCTGATATTCCTTACCGCTACAAAAAAAAAAAAACATTGTAGGGCTCCACAATGAGCATTGTATATCAGCTTTACGGTCCAAACGTGACGTACAACAATTGATTTTGGTTCTGACACCGGTGCTGCAGAACGGAACAGCACCTGGAGTTACCTGCGGCAACAACGTGTATAATAGCCATGCTCATGGGTACTACACTTAGGGCTTCCATAGTGGTTGGTGTCTATAATTTTTCATAGAGACTATATAACTATACGATACAAAACTGACATCTATAACACTCTGTTCAAAGCATTTGTGGGTCCTATATAAAAGTGTACTTTATTCTTTTCTTGATTCAGTTTTGTTCGGCCAGTCCACAAAACACGTAGGTAGAAATCAAGTTTATCGATAGAACACCGTTTGGCTTACCTATAGATGACCGTTGTTACAGCAGCTATCTTTCTTCTCTTTTCTATTTTTTTACTCTTTACATCTGACAAACTCCTGCAAAAACTATCTATACCAAACCATTGTAGAGGCCCTTATCCCCCCCCCCCCCCTCCCTTTCCTCAGTAAAGAGCAGGCCACCAGCTAATACAAAACTCTATACAATTATGTTGTATTGGTTTTTGGGCAGCATGTAATAGATGAAGCCGTGCAGACTCTACTAGTACAACTATCTGGTGTATTGTACTATTGTATTATTCCGTTTCTGTGGATGAAATGCATGCATCGCGGCTTCAGTGCTGTACGTACTGTTGCAGCATTCTCCTGTGCTACTAGCCGACGAAAACTTGGGCCCAGTCCGTACAGGGAGCTGATAGAACTGCTAAACTGTCCTTGACTGACGGTGGACTAATCCGTACCACCCGTTCTATCATGCTGTGACGCGCCAGCGCCACGAAAGAGATGGCCGATGCACACCAACAAGATTATTATTACGCGTACGTGGCCGGTCTTTTCCTGCTCACATGCAACGAGAACGAGAAAGCTACGGCTCCTCGACCGGCCACTTTGGCATGCAGTTCAATCTTTTCTATGTTTGGTTCGTGCGGTTATGTACGCCAACCGCTGATGATATGACACGGTATGCCACCGTTTTCTCGCTCGATCAAATCCCCGACCGATGCAGAGTACGTTGTTCTCGTCTTTTTCTGATGCTGTGCTGGGTCGTGTCCTGTCAGTAGCATACGTGCTAATTTGGCAGCGTATTTTTTGCGCCAGATACAAGCCTGTCTATCACTTGGTTGTTAAGTTTGCCTTTGATAAATGACTATGTATTCACTAATATCCTTTGAACCGTCGCTTGTGTACTTGAGAGTTCGAGTTCAACTGGATGCACCACATGATTTTAGTTTTTTTTATGTGATTTCTTGCATGAGCTGAGCTCTTTAAACCACACTTCATTGTATAATCGGGGTCATGACAAACTGCCAAAGAGAATGACTGGGCTTTCAGACGTCTTATTATAGACAGCCAAAGTTAAATAAATAAATAGGAAAATTCCTTATAAGCCATTGGCTTAAACTCTCTCAATTCGCCACCTACAAAACTCGTATCTCCTATATGTCATTGATGCTAAATTTTAATCCTCCTCATGCAATGATACTGACATATGTGTGGTTGGTCATATGTCAATCTTTTAAAATGGCATGATTACTCTTGTGAACTTCTCTCCCTCAATGGTGATGACCATGGGCTGGCCTGCTGCTCTGTTCGCTTCAGTTATCAAGTCGTAGCTCACTGATGCATCACCCACGCTGGTGCTACCCTTTCTATAGATTGCGACAACATTTGACCAAGTTTTGCAAACGCCCTTCAAAAAGCTTGTGGGCTTGTGAATCGGGCTCCGACTTCCATGTATGGCACACCTTGCAGGACGGGAGGAAGAGGAGCCACTGCGGCTGATGCGAGTCTGATCACAACGATGCCAATGCCGAGCACGACAACTGCTATGAGGGCCTGAGAGCATCTCCAGTGAGGGCTCTCAAATGGAGCCCCTTACTCTTCTTTTTAAGGGCTGGATCCCACTTTCTATCAGTTAAAATACTTTCCCAACTCCAGTGGTAATGACCAAAACGAGACTCTCATTTCTCTCCAGATAGATGGGACCCACTCGTCATTGACACAAACTTCACTTACAAGTGCGACCTGCCTGTCATTGAGACATCGGCGCTCAGGCTTCTTCACGCGGCGGCGCTCGGCGCTGGGTGCCGAGGGAGCGGCATGAACCTCGCCGGGAAGGGGGGAAGGGGTGGGGGACCAAGAATCGCGGCCCATGACCTCGCCGCGGACGGCGCCGCTGAGCTCGAGCGGGCGCGAGACCCGGGGCACAGCTCGAGGGGACGGCGAGCTCGAGCCGCGCTCGGGGCAAGCCAGAGGCTGCGAGCGGCACCTGCGCGCTACCCAGGCGTGATGGTGACCTCGCCCTACCGGCATCCGTGACACAGATCTGCAGCCTTGATGCGAGCTTGACCGGCCACCGTGCCTCCCCAATCGGCCACTTGCGCTATAGGAGCGGTGGGCCGTGAGAGGAGGAGCCAACGTCCGCCAGAGGAGCGAGCAGGTGGGCGAGATCTCGGCGCCGGGGCGAGCAGGAGGGTGGAGAGGAGGAACGGTGGCCTTGGCGGGATCTTGGAGGACGGAAGGGCGAGCAGGAGGCCGAGATCTCGACGCCGCCCCACGAGATCTGCCCGCACCCAGGGCGTCGCTGCCGTGCCCGCTACTGGGGCCGCCCTCCATGAGAGCCGCCCGCGCCCGGGGACGCTGCTCCGCCCGCTTTCAGCGCCACCCGCGGCAGGGCCCGCCCCACCCGCCTTCAACGCCGTCGCACCAGGGGCCGTCGCTCCGCCTCCGACAAGGAGGCGGCGGCGGCGGTGATTTCTCCTTTCGACAGGCGCAAAGAAGAGAGACGGGCGTGGAGAGAAGGAAAAAAAGAAAGAAGAGGAAAATGAAAAAAAAAATGTGAGGTCCACGTTTTTTAGAGGGGAGTAGGAGCCTTCAAAACTTGAGAGCCTGTGAGAGAAATTTAAGATGGCTCCCCAGCTGAAGTTGATTTTTTATATTGAGCTCTCAAAAAATAGAGTACAAGGTCTCTTTGAGAGGCCTGCTGGTGATGCTCTGACAGTGACGTCGCCGTTGACCGAGAGTTACGGCATGCTTTAGAGTTCAGGGTGAGCTAAGGAACGACTGCAACAGTCCAGGATATCGCGCACCATATGGAGGACGAGGACAAATCATTGCAGGCTTGCACTCTCACATGACCGTTGCCGCTGAAGCCAGCCGAGGATGAATAATTTTGTTTCTTTTGAATATATAATGGCTGCAGGCGTCCGTCCTGGGCATTGATTCTATATTTCTTTAGGATTAACTAGCCTACTTATTCTCTTCTTCGGTCTATGGATCAAGCCCCATTTTGTTTTCTTGATGGACCGATTTCTTATAAGATTTGAGGGACAGGCAACAAATAGAATGGAATGGGGAAAATAATGAGAGGAGGAAGAAGCAACTAGCATGTGGATCCAAGGGCAAAATTGACTTTTCATATGCCAGTCATAAACAAATTTTACAGAGGTGGCTTTGAAGGAATTAAATTTTAAGACCAATGGCACATAAGGGATACAAGTTTTTTAGGTGACAAATCAAGGATTAGAGTTTAAGTCAATGATCTAGAAGGAACTTTCCCAATATATAAATGTTGCAGCTAGGCGTCTGTCCTGGGCATTGATTCCATTTTTCTTTAGGATTAGGTAGCCTACTTATTCTCTTCTTCCGTCCATGGATCATGCCCCCTTTTGTTTTCTTGATGGACCGATTTGTTATAAGATTTGGGGACAGCAGGCAACAAACAGAATGAAAATGAGGAAAATAATGAGAGGAGGAAGAAGCAACTTACATGTGGACCCAAGAGCAAAATCGAAATTTTATATGGCAATCATAAACAAATTTTATAGAGGTGGCTTCAAATGAATTAAATTTTAAGACCAATGACACATAGGGAATACAAGTTTTTTAGATGACAAATCAAGGATTAGAGTTTAAGCCAATGATCTAGAAGGAATTTTTCCTAAATAAATCCCCTTCAATTCTAATACACTATTACTTGCCCTCCCCCCCCCCCCCCATCCACCCACCCACTATCAAATTTATCACTCTTTCCCTGTCAAGGATAAGAATGAGTTGTGATGGGTTCACGATTGGTACAATGGGAGGATTAATATTATGTAGGGGCACATGAGGTTCTTTTCAAAAGAAAAATATTATTTTAATCACTAAGAGGCAAAGTAATGTTTTTTATATTATGTTGATATATTTAGAATCAGGGATTTTTTTTCTAGCAAAGTTTAGAATTAAGGATGAAATGAAATGATAATTTATTATATTTAAAATGATTTTCAGAAATGTCAAACCAAAAAAAGCAAGAAATGTACCTAGATGATATAAATGAAACAAAAAAATAATAAATATGATGTAAATGAATGTAAAAACAATTTGACCCTTCACCAAGAGCAGAGTTCTTTTGAGCATATGTGCATATGCCCCCCATTTGACTCTTGATTAAGATAAAATGTATTTATCAGATCCTGTTAAATATGTTTTATTAATATTAAATGTACAGCGTGTACGTCCTCTTGTCCATTTTTTACTCATGCTCACGTATGTTTTCGCCATGGTCATTTGTCTCTTTTATAGCGTTGTGACCCCTTGCTTTTTAGTTCTAGTGAATCCTTCCCTTTTATCTATTTTTTATCAGTATCCACGTTCGATTTCGCCATTATCATTCGTTTTGATGATAGCATTGTGACCACTAGTTTTCTAATTCTAGTGAATCCTTCAATAAAATCTCTGATTGAGTTGTCATCATCGTTTCTTTACATACAGTAATCACACAACCTATTAGAATGACACATTTTTAAGTAATTCTAGCATGTTAGATAATTTCAACGTAATTATAAACAACAAGCATATTGAGTCCAACTTCTTATAGACGAATGTATGTAAAAATGATCCAAAATAAGAAAATCTAAAACAAATCAATCTAGCTATTAGAGTCATGGTTTCAAAAACTGCTACAGTATTGGTTTTTTATCATAAAAATAGATAGAAAGTCAGTAAACTCAAGGAAAAAAATACTTTTTGCTATATTGTAAGGTTTTATTTTATTGAAAAACCTCTCAGTTTTACTAACCGGACCGGTCAGTCTTTGCTAAAACCAAACGGTTTTCAACAGTTTTTAAAACCATGATGAGAGATCTTATTGATCCGGTCGTTTTGGTTCATATGCATAGGATGAAGTTGTTCTAAAACCTCATAAAGAGAATTAGGTCGGTCGAATGGTCGCATGTAACAAAGACTGAGAAAAACTTTTCTAATAAATAACAGCTATTTTGGGTCGTTCATCCTTATCTTATCCTTGGCAGGGACTGAGGTATTACTGACTGACTGTTCTGGTGGTAGCACCACTACAGTTAGCACTTTGTTCATGACAGAGTGCTAGTACTCTCTCACGCATCGTCCCACGCATGGCCTCATTTAGGACAGTTTATCAACCGTTTTTATTGGAATTAATCTGTCAAAAAGACGAACACCTCGATTCTTCATCCGCTTCCGCCGCAAATGATAATCCCCGAATCATTGTTTTAGCTACAGCGCGAAATCGACACTCACCCTCGATTCTACCCGACGCGGCCGATTCCAAGCTGAACGAGAACTAGGCGAAGAGCCCAGGCGGTCATCGTCACCCCTCCCCCCGCCATCGGCAAAGGAGAGCAGGCAGAGAGAGGCCGAGCCGTCGCACCCCCTTCAGTCGTTGTGCCGCCGCGAGGTTAGGCCGCCGCCAGAGGAGCCCAGGTCGGGCTGCCGCCCCGTCCTACCATCGCTGCCCCGCCCTGAGGTTTGGCCGCCATCGGAGGAGCCCAGGTCGGGCCGCCGCGCCGCCGCAAGGTTGGGCTGCCGCTGGAGGAGCCCAGGTCGGGCCGCCGCCCCACCCTCTCGTCGTCGCGCCGCCTGGCGAAGAGACGTCGGGCCGCCACTGGAGGAGCCCAAGTCTCACCGCCGCCGAAGGCCGCCGTTGAGCAGGTACGGCAAGCCACCACCTCATCGCGATTCTTGTCGAAGCAGGACTGCCAAACGGGTCGACTTCTTACAGGCTCGATTCTTTTCACGCGTGTTACTACGAATTTAGATTTTAATGGAATCACGTTGAGACTGTCCGCACTCATTTTCATCTATTTTCATCTTTTAAAAGAAATTTTTTATTCTACTCAGCAATATTCTTTATTCTATACTAATTTTTTCTACATTCATCATACTCTATATTTTATCCTCTATTCTAACATGTCAGCCTCTCCACTTTCTTTTTCCTCCCTTTCCACTCACGCGTGTCTCCTCCCTCCCCCAATCTCTCTCTCTCTCCTACCTCACCCGTCGGGCTATCCACGTCGAGCTTCGCCACTGCCGCCCTCGACTCCGACCCCCTCCGCGTCGAGCTCCACCGCCTCCGGCCTCCTCCGCGCCAAGCCCCGCGCGTCGCCGCCCTCTCCTCCCCTGCAGCGAGCGCTTGACGGCGCCGTGCTCCCTCTCCCTCTCCTCTCGACGGCGCCGTGCTCCTCTATGATGGAGAGGCGGATCCCCACCGCCAGCCACCTCGCCCCCCCCCCCCCCCTCCCCGCCCTCCCCGGGCTAGGTCCTCGGTGGCGGGCACGAGCGCACCGTCGGAGTCGGCGTCCATGGCGGCGACGAGGAAGCTGCACCACCTCCTCTGCTACCATGACCCCGCCCGACGATCTCCCACCTCCGCAACCTTCCCTCCCTGTTCACCCTCCTCCCCAACCACGCCCTCAACGCCCTTCCTCCGCGCGCTCGCCGCCGCCGGCCGTGTCCGCGCCGCCGCATCCCTCTTCCGCTCAGTGGAGCAGGGCGTCCGCGGCCGTCGAGAAGGAGCAGAGATGGCGTTGGGATAGCGGGAGGAGGCGCAGGCCCTGCACCCGTAGCGTACCTCCGCTACTCCGCTGGATTTGGCGGGTGGGGAGTCTTACGCTACAGAAGCGGATGACATCGAGGAGGCTGGTGCAGCGTTTCTTTCCTCTAAACGTTCCCCAGGAACGTATCCTAGGTCTCGGTGCGGACAGCCTAATAGCAAAGCTGTCCCAAACGGGACCTATATATGGCCTGCAAACATCAAGCTTCCACGTTCCAATCCATCACTCTCTCCAAGTGTTCACTGGCTGATCGCTATCGTCACGAGACGTTGGTCAAAACGGGCAACGAGGCCGTGGAAGGGAGGCCGAGGCCACTCACTGCTGCAACCGGAGCACGTGTACGACGAGCGCTTGTGACTGTAAGGATCTCCACAATGGTTTAGTATAGCTAGTTATTGCAGGCACACATCAGCTTCTGTACCGGTGTGGAAGAGGAGAGAGAAGAAAGTTAGCTACAGCTGTGATAGTGATGTATAGCTGCTCTTAAAGCTATCCTATAGTTGAACTCGGCGCCTGCTCATACGCTTTGTGGACCAACTGCATGCAGTGGTTCGTTCTCCTCCATAAAATGACTGCCCGCCTTTATGCATGCAGTGATTTATGGGTCTTGCTGATTTTTTTGGACAGTGTGCTAGTGATGGATATAGAAGGGATTTTATTTTGAGCTCACCTTCACGCATCTTGCAGCTAGGCATCACTGTGGAGGCCCTAAGCTTATTAATCACTGCGGTGCTGCGGAACAGATCTGTGGCTCTGCTTCTGTCAGCAACATATTACTAGTGCCTACTAGTACGCACCAACTGCCAGCACCAAGCTCGTGTGATTAGTTGCATTTGCAGTTCAATCAAGGACTACGCTACACCTTGTTCAACTATCAGCTGGTGTATTGTACTAGTACAATTGTATTATTCCGTTTCTGGTGAGTGCGGCGTGTGCAACAGATTTCATGCCTCTGTTTTTTTTTTTTTTTTGTCAGCAGCAGCAGTAATAGTGCCTGGTACCAGCAGCTCATGGTAAGTGTCATAGACTCATTAGCCGCAGTTCAAACAAAAATTATATATGCTTGTTCGACCCATTACTAGCTGTATTATCGCCTTCTTTGGAATCTCAATGGAACAACGCGTGCATCGCAACTTCCGTTAATTTCCATTGAGCTTGCTGGTACAGTGTGATACTACTGTCAGCTCTACTATTAGTTAGTACTAGCCAACGACAAGCGTGTGCCCACTCTGAAACAGCGAGAGGTGATAGAACTGCTAAACATTGATTATAGTTAATGGAGCGCGCAATAGGAATCAGCCGTGACGACAAGGACGGATTAGTTCCATCTTCCTGTCGATGGATTCACAAACGAGACAATGCATACGCCGGTCTTCTCAGCTCACATGCAGAGAGAGTTGACAGCTACTTCTCCTCGGCCACTTCGGCATGCACTTAATGTTTTCGTATATTATGGTCCGTGCGGTTATGTACGCCAACCGCTGATGATATGGTGTGCCGCCACATTCGCCCCCCGATCAAATCCCCAACCGCTGATGATATGGTGTGCCGCCACATTCGTCCCCCGATCAAATCCCCAACCGCCGATCGAGTCTTGTTCCATTCTACCTCGTCTTTTTTCGATGCGGTTCAGGTCAGTGGCGTAGTACATGCTACTAATTCGGTAGCGCATTTGTGCACAAATAAGCAGCTTGGCTCTCCGTGTCCCACTTGGCTGTTAAGTTTGCCTTTGATAACTAGTAATAACATACTATGAACAGTCACTTGTATTTGTATACATGAGAGAGTTCGACCGGACTGCATAATAATTTTTGTTTCTAATATGATTCCTTTTCTTTTTTGCTAGCTTCTAATACGATTTCGTAATTAATGTGTTTGATTATTTGTTCAAGCTTCGTAAAAGAACACTTGCCCTTCTATTATCCGAGCCATGATACACGCAAAAGAGAATTCAACTTTTAGTCAGGAAAATTATGGACAACTCTACTCCTACTACTAGTGCCTCTGAAGGTGTTAGAGGACATAAGAACGAGATATATAAATTGGGACCGAGGGAGTAATAAGAGCCTATCATATAGTATTATGTAGAAAAAATATGGAGCACATCAAAAAATGAGGAGACACATCAAAAAAATGAGGAGAAAATAGATAGAGATGTATTGGCAAGAGAGTGAAATAATTTACAAAAATAAAAAAGGCTAGAGTGAAAGGTATTATCAGGGAGTATTACATGGATGTCACTCTTACTGGTGTTCAAGAGAAAAAAAAAATATATATATATATATATATATATACTATTTTCACCACTAGCTGTCAAATCAATGTGATAGTATTGTGTCCAGATGTTAAATTAAATGAGAAATTATACTTTTACATTGGAAGTCACTTTTAGAAATTTCCTACTAAAAAAGCCAGAAAATAAAAAAGAGATAAGGGAAAAGAAATAGGAAAAATATATTGTGAAAATAAATGTGGAATAAATTTTATAATAATGGAAATGGAACAAAAAATATGTTAAAATGAATTTGGAAATAATTTTACCATTTACCGATGTGTGTGGGTTTTTGTGAGCATATGGACATATGCCCCCTGGTTACTCTTAGTTAGGATCTAATGAATAGGTTAAATTATGTTAACAACAAGCGTGTTGAGTACTTATCCGAACTGATATCTTCTTCTCTGAATATTATCTAACGTAGTTATGAGAAGGCGTTGTTGCTCATCCAAACTATATGGTGTTATTGTCGTATGTATGATAACGTTGCTCGTTTGTGTGATGTGCAAATGGATGCTCTGCAAACAGTAGTAATGGGTGCAACTTTGTCGGTAGGTGAAAAGCCGGATACTATTTCCAGTATTCTAGTAATTAAGAAAGTGACAAGGTGATTCTACTGTAGACGAAAGTGTGTAAACAACGATTCACCCAGAATCGATTGGGCTGTGTGTACCGTCAGCGGTGATTGGGCCGGCCTACAGACTGTGGGGACTACTACGACGTACATACAGTAGAATATAGTCAGAGCACTTTTGTAGAGAGGAGAGGAGGCTCATGTACGTACGCGCCGTCCCACGCCGGCAAGTTATATATCACCTGCAACAGGTAGCCAGCATGCGCCCATTCTATCATCAGTCTCTCCTCTGCAGTCAAGCGTCCGCCGATCGGTCGCTATCGTCACGAGACTCGGGTCGAAATGGCTACTAGGGGCAGCAAGAGGCACCCGGCGGCGGCGCTCCTGATGATGACCCTCGTGCTGCTGCTGCTGCTGCTCGCCGGCGTGAGCGCGGGCGGTTCGTCGTCGCTGAAGGCTCACTTCTACCGTCACAGCTGCCCGGCGGCGGAGGCTGTGGTCCGCGACATCGTGTTCGCCCGCGTGGCTGCCGACCCCGCCGCGCTGCCGGCCAAGCTGCTCCGCCTCTTCTTCCACGACTGCTTCGTCAGGGTACATTAGCTGATTCACGTTCTTTCACTATTCAGCTCCTCAGCCGCAGCGACCATATTATTAGCAGCCGCGCCTGTGTGTAACAAATTAAATACCTTGTTGGCATGCAAAAAAAAAAAAAAAAACAAATTTACTGCAGGGGTGCGACGCGTCGGTGCTGCTTGACTCGACCCCGGATAACACCGCGGAGAAGGACGCGGCGCCGAACGCGTCGGTGGGCGGGTTCGACGTGATCGACACGGCGAAGGCGGTGCTGGAGGCCGTGTGCCCGGGCGTCGTCTCCTGCGCCGACATCGTCGCGCTCGCCGCACGCGATGCCGTCTCCTTCCAGGCAAGCTGTTATTGTTGTTGTTGTTGTGGCAGTTGCATTAGCTGCTCTGTGCTCTCGCTTACAAGTAAATAATGTATCCGTATATGTGCTTCTTCCAGTTCGGCGATGATAAGAAGGAGCTGTGGGACGTGCAGCTGGGCCGCCGCGACGGCGTGGTCTCCCGCGCCTCGGAGGCGCGCGCCGAGCTCCCCAGACCGTCGGATAACTTCACCGCCCTCCGGGAGAGCTTCGAGAGCAAGGGGCTCGACGTCAAGGACCTCGTCATCCTCTCAGGTACTAAGAGTCTTCAATGCTTGCTTTTTAACTTATCTCTTAAAATTATTTATTGTAAGAAAAAAAGAGAAAGAAGACAACTAACTCTTATTCAAGAGCTAGCTCTAACATTCACCTTCCTGTGCGAACCGATGCAACCCTGACGGCACTGAAACTCACGCGCGCGCAACATGTCAAAACGCCTAGTCGCGTGCGCGGGCGTCCCGGTGAGTCGATCGATGACGACGACGACGACGACGACGGGATTGCACAGTGATAGATCCAAACGTAAATTAATGAAACCACGAGCGCGCACAGTGTGCACACATACACGACGAGTGGTCACACACTGATGCGTGCGCCGGCTAATAAGATGGCTGATGCGACGCCCAGCCGGGTAATAATAGGCCGGAACAGTGGGAGGGTTACGTGACCGGTCGCCGTTTGCATGGACATGCACACGCGCCGCGACGGCGACCTCTGCTGCTCTCTTCTTCTGGCCGCGCGCGAGTCCATGCCAAGTGTGACTGCGACAATGACGGGGCAACCACCACGCGCACCACCGTAGCTTGCGCGTCGGTGCTATGCCGGCCACGGGGCGCGCTAGCTTAATTCTGCGTGCGTGCATGGCCGTCCGTTCCTGATAAGCTAGATACCACTAGTATACTTAATTAGCTATAGTGTCTAGTGCTGTCCGACTCGATCTTCTGTCCGCGCATTCGTAATTAATCAAGAGTGTTACATTACATATTCGACTTACTAAATCTGTACTAGTATTTTTTTTTTTAATTAATGAACCAAACTGCAGTACTACAAGACTAGCCACAGAACAAATGTTAGCGGCGGCGACCACTAGACCACCAATAATGTGGGTGTGTGCGTGCACCACTTCACCACTTTAGTTTACATCACGAGATTCAGCATGACTTTTTTCTTACTAATTTGCAGTACGTACTACACATCACGCATCTATGAAAACATCAATAATCGTTCTTCAATGATCCGGGCCGGGGCTACCTGATGATTAATCCGTAAAGTTCATATATAATCTAACCATGATTATTAACGTACACTATCATTAATCCAATGCATGATGATGAGTCAACCTCTGCATCGATCGATCGAATCCAGCTTTGCGTTACTACATCGTCATCCGTGTGTGCGCGCTCGCAACAATCTTGTGCCAATCTGTTGCCATGTTCATAATAATCTAGCTAGTAGATGCCATTCCGGTTCAAGTTTTACTGGACGTACGTACGGCTAATTAAGAATAATAATGTCTATCCGGGTAATGATCACTACCCCTAGTAGCAACCAAAGGAGTTGCATGCGCGCTGGTCCTCTGCTCGTGCGGGTGCGGCCGGTGGTTACAACCTCTGTCGAACCTAGCTAACTCATCAGCCGCCCGGCTTGGTCGGTCGACCAGTAACTGATGCCAACAAATACTAGTGGCCGCCACTCCTAACTAACGTCCTATACCCACCCGGAGGGAGTATCTAGCTAGATGTGCAAGCATCTCATAACATCTACTAGATGCGCAGGACTGCACGAGACTGGACTGGAGTGGTCAAGTTGCCGGGGATCATTCCCGTGCATTATTGAGGTCGCCGGCTCTGTTTCTGTAGCTGGGTATATTGGCCATTGCTAATACTATCTCTGTTTTGAAAATAGTTGCCATTCTATCCACAACCATTTCGAAACAGGGGTACTAGTAGCAGAGAGACAATAAAAAGCGATTAGTGAACTCCCTCACATCACGTGCTTAAACAAAGTGTCTGATAATTTATAGTTCTCTTTATGATCACCACATTCTTATTCACCTCTTGCTGGGGCATGACACTATTGCTGGAGTGCTCAAGTATACATGGTATTACTGAATATGACATTTGTTAGTACAATGCAACTATGGCTCACATCCGTATATAGTGCCAAGTGCCAATTTATGAGGTGTTGGCCTCACCTGCAGTAGCCGGATTGCTCGAAATAGCGGCTCAACCACCGAACGAATCAAATGCGGTCCCGCGCGGATGCTTCGTCAATCATCGCACTTTGGAGTTTGGACTCACCTGCTCGCTACTTGTACTAGTCCAACTAGTACAAACCAATTAATTAATCCCATGCACTTTGTTGTACCGTGCTACTAATGAACCTAATTTGTCTTCTAAATGTACATATTTACTTTTTTTCATTATACACTGTATAATTATCTGTTTCAACTGCTCTTTTTTTTTCACGACAGGCGCCCACACGATCGGCGTGGGCCACTGCAACGCCTTCGGCGCCCGCCTCGGCAGCGGCGGCGGCGCCAATTCCGCCGCCGGCGCTGACCCGACGCTGAACGCGGCGTACGCGACGCAACTCCGCGCGACGTGCGGCCCATCAGCGTCGACGAACAACGCGACGGCCGTGCCCATGGACCCCGGCAGCCCGGCCCGCTTCGACGCGCACTACTACGTCAACCTCAAGCTGGGCCGCGGCCTGTTCGCCTCCGACGCGGCCCTGCTCACGGACCGCCGCGCCGCCGGGATGATCCACCGCCTCACGCGGCAGGGCTACTTCCTCAGCGAGTTCAAGAACGCCGTGCGAAAGATGGGCCGCGTCGGGGTGCGCACGGGGGGCAAGGGCGAGATCAGAAGGAACTGCAGGGTTGTTAACAAGTAGTTAAACGTGGTTTGTTGATTTGTTTTTTTTTTTAGTTTTTGTTGCTTTTGTTTGGTCCGTTGAACAGATTAAAAGGAGTCAGTAACAAATAGTAATACATGTTAGTGTTTGGGTAATTGAGTTTCTGTTTCTTGTTGTACTAGGATCTGGTGCTCGTTCATCGTGAAAAATATTCACTAGTTAAGAATTTTTTTTGTCGAATTATTTGACAACAAAAAACAATCTCTAAAAAACAGCTGATACGTTATTTGTATGCTTTTCTAAATTTGATTGAGGATGATCACAGTATAGCAAGTAGAATAACTCCTACCACTTGTCTATGTCAAATAATCTGATATAGAAGTCTGAGAACAAAAAGGAGAGCATAACAGAGGTGGTCTATCTATTGCTCAATCAACAATGTCATAGACCAATAATCTCTTGTAAGCGATTAAAGGTATAATTCTGTTCCTCCTCCATTCCCCACGCTTGACCTTGGTACAAGCAAAAATGTGGATCTCTCTTGTGCCTCTCTCCAATAAATTGCTCCTCAATGGGAAGTACCTTTCAAGCATGGGGACATATGCCTCTTAGTGATGTGGATGACACGACTATTCTTATCACCATGATGTAAGTTTAGATCTAATAGTAGTCAATTTAACATAAAATGTTTGAGTCTAAAGAATCTATACGCCTAATCACGATGGAAATAGATCTGCTACTCTTTTTGATAAAGTTCTCACCGCGGTGTTGTTGGTTCCATATGATCTAGATCAACTATAGTAGAGTGACTTGTTTGTCATATAGTTTTTTTTGTTAATGTTTTTGGTTTAATATTTTAATCATTATTTTTGTAGAAAGACTTGTGTAATGTTCAACTATTAGTGTCATCATATAGTGTGCCATCAAGTTAAGATGAAGATTGTCTCTTCAAGTTAATCCATGATATGATCCTCTAAATTTAATCAATTACTTGTTTTCTAAAGAATCTTTTATTCAATATATGCATGGAGTAGCATCAAATGTAAGCAACCAATCAACTAGTCTCTTTATCCTGGTTGAAATGAAGCTAGCAACCAATCAAACTAGTTTTGCATGCAATGGGTCTGGCTCACAGTGTCTTGATTCCTTGATGCGAGCCAGAGTGAGGAAAGAAGAGAATCAATCACGGCTTTAGCCAGTCCATTGTATGAGATTTAGCGGCGACGAATTGAAATAACATGGCAATAATCTAGAGCCAAGAGCTGTCTCTCTCTACAAGCTTTGCTCTTACACGTTCAGCTGACCGAGTTGGCACAACACAAATCTTGAAAATGTAGCCTTGGCAATTAAGTTGGGTCTAAATGAAGTCTTGCCATCTGCAAATTGAAGTGCGATGTTTCTAAGGGCGTGATTGGTTGTCTTCCCTAGCGAGCCTGGCTTGCATCTACCATGCAGGCCTAGCTCAGCCAGGCTGCACAGGTGCAACTGAGCTTTGTTTGGTTACCTGCATTAGATGAGCCAGGCTTAGAGCAATAAGTGATTGGTTGATGATAGAAAACAGGAATCTTGCATGAAGAGATACAAGTTGATATGTTTGGTTGGCTGCATGTAAGAAAGTTTGAATACCATGCATATAAGAATGGTGAGGTTACCACCTCAGTTTTTGGTTTTCCATAGTACAACATGGCAACGACTGCCATCATTTCACCGAATGTAATAATACAATGATGCAAAATAAAAGCACAATGATGATAAACTAAATAATTATAATCACATCTTTGCATGAGATAATTCCCTTCTTGCACTTGATCTGTTTGCAGTCCATAGTGGCATCTTCAGATTTCTGGACATCTTCAGTTTTCTGGTTGAAGGACTGAGCTTGTGCCTTTGTCTTGTAACTTTCATAGCATGCTCCTAAGAAACCAGTCACCTGTGCATGACATTCTTTCCAGGTGCAATATACTCCAGGTTTTCGGTCACAATAAACAACATACCAAGTCATTATTAAGATCCTAAAAAAAAGCAAATGTGAGAATGAAAATAAGAAGGAACAGAATATAAAAAGTGGCAGTGATGATAATGATCTTTGGAATAATCATTGGCAATGCAATTGTGCTCAGAATTGTAAGAAACATCATAGGCAATGGAGTTGTGCTCAGATTATGTTGAGAAGAAACATATCATATCACATCATAGGCAAAGGAGTTGTGCTCAAATAAAGTTGGAAAGAAGTATATAACATCACAACCAAATAAGTTGGCACCAGCAATTAGAGCACCCAAGTTCAAATTATTCATATCATAGGCAATAACTGACTGATCAAATACATCATGAAAAACCATTTAACCTAAGTAATAAAACAACTCCATAGAACCTGAACAGATCTAAACGACCATACACCACCATTGCACCCAAACAGAAGTTAAATATTGCACAACAAGCTTACTAGCATGTTGTACCAAACCAAAAGAAGGGAGCCACTTGTTGCCAGCTCTAGTCAGCAGCCTGCACAAAAGAGTCACTGCACAAGAAGAGGAAGCAGCTAGGTAGAAGCTTCACTCTACAAAAGAATGATCAGTCAGTAAGCATGCTAGGTCGTCTAGTTATAGTAGTGCTTGCCAAGCCAAGTCCTGAGCCACAGAACGCGATGTGACTCAGTCATATTGACAAATGCATCACCCTGAGCCTTGTTGTCCACCAAATGAGAGAAGGCACAAATCAGAGCCTCTTCAGTGAAGCCAAACATGTACATCACTGCACCATACAACTCTGGGTTGAAGACCTCGACCATGGTCTCACGAATTGCAGCAGCCACATCCTTCACTGTATCAGTCATGCTGGCAAGGGCAGCACTGTCTTCCTCGGTCAGAACAGTCCTCCTTCTCTTGTTAGGAGGAGGACCAGCACTAGTGGCCTCCTTAGATGCTTCACCCATGGCCTTGGCAATCCCTTCGACAACCTTGATAGTCTTCTCCTCATCAAAGTTCTTAGACTTGATCACAGAGCTATCTAAATCAGCAAATGGGTTGCCTAAAGGCTCATTGGATCCCATGACATACTTGCTAGTGGCCAACCCATTCCCAAATATGGTCAACATCTTCTTGTAATTGTCAATTGGCTTGTTCAAGTACTCAACATCCTTAGGGTGTGCCTACAAATGTCAGTCAAACATTAGTAAGAATGTTATAGATCATGCAGAAGTAAAATATAATTAAGCTTTTAGCAAATGAAATAAACCATGATGTGACCCTTGTAGTGCTCATGTTCAAGTGTGATCATGCACATCTCTGCATCCCAGTTAGCTCCACTCAATTCCCTCAGCTTGGACACCCTCATCTATCTCTACCTTCACTTGCGCAAGTTGATGTAAACCTGAGTACCAGTGACCTCAGTGCCTGTAAACTCGGGACTTGGCAACTTGGTTCAGATGCACCTCCTTAAACCCCTTATCAGTCCTCACACCGGTGGAGATCAGCTCACACATACGATGAAACGCAAACCCAAACATGACACTAGTCCAGTGCATAGCACCCTTACCACGCCGCTCAACTGCAGTAGCAGGCACAATCTCAACATCAGTGTCAACATGCACACCCTCCTCAGCCATCCTAGGTATATTTAGTCAGCCATTGCCTCAGTGATAAGAAATAAGACAACCAATCATCACAACACAACTCCATTGCCTCAGTAATAAAGTAATAATCATCACATCACAATAGCATTGCCTCAACATTAAGAATAAGTAGGAAATCATCATTGCACATGTAAAATGTCTCAGCAGATTAAGAATAAGTAAGAAATTAGTCATTGCACATGTCCATTGCCTCCACAAACAAGAAATAATCAGGAATTATTCATTGCACATGTCCATTGTCTCAGTAAATTATTATTACATCATGACACATGTCTCTCAAATAAAGTAGTGAATAGAAGTCAAACAACAAACAACAAACCAGCACTAGACCCTATAAGTTCCCCTATTGTTCCACATGAGATTGGCAATTTCATCCCTCTTACTAAACATCCCCGCATTGTCCTCTACTTGAACATCATCACTCATCACATGACTACAATTAGGTTCCCATGTAGCCTCATCAGGGATCACTTCATCATGTCCATAACCAATAATCCAATTATGCAGGATGCAACATGCAAGAACTAACTTCACTTGTGTTTTAAAAAGATGATATGACTTGTTATCTAAAATACGAAACCGTCCCTTTAGTGCTGCAAATGCCCTCTCAACAGAAGTCCTTAAGCTAGAATGCCTCAAGTTGAATAACTCTCGAGCATTTGTTGGGTAGTTCCTCCCACCATATTCTTGCAAATGATATCTAGTAGACCGGTAAGGGGGTAGAAATCCAGGCCGACAAGCATAGCCAGCATCAACTAGGTAGAATTTACCTAAACAATGGTTATGTAAATTGGATCAACTAGCCATGTATGCAAACTAAGTTTGAAACTAGCCATGTATGTAAACTATTACTTGAACAAGTACCTGGTGGAACCCTTAACCCATCATCCCTCTCTAGTGCATCTGCTAGAATGAGAGCATCATGTGCACTGCCCTCCCACCCAGTAAGAACATATGTGAACTTGAGGTCAAAGTCAACAGCAGCCATCATATATTGTGTTGTGCAGTGCTTTCTACCCCTAAATGTTGCTACAATCTTTGCTGGAACTCTAGCATTAATGTGAGTCCCATCTATAGCACCAATGCAATCCTACATCATACCAGAAATGTACATTACAAGTGAACAAATTACTACAATTACATGTTAGTTACTTCTTTAATTAATATTACCTTAAAAAATGGATACCACCTTGCGTTGTTCCTGATCTTAAGTGGTGTCTCATTTCTTGGTTGAGATATCATCTCATCCCTAAGCTCACCAATGGCATAAAGGACTTCCCTAAAGTGCCTACTCACTGTCTCTATGGACCTCCTCCAGGTTTGGTGAATAACCCTAAATCTTTGATTGTGCCCAACAACATGTAGGAACATTGCCACTTGTTCTTCTATGGTACTATGGATAGTGTCCCTCAACAAGGTTCTTTGCCTTACCAAGTTGCATACATAAAAAAAGGAGCTCGACGCATACGCACCATGCTAACACATTCTACATCATTGCAATTATATATCTTGTTTAGGTTGGCCTGACGCTCTGCATCCATGTTACTCATAGGGGCATAGGTGATCCTATCTGTTGGACCATCCCTCAACCTAAGCCTACTCATCACCTATGCATAAACAACAATAACAAAAGCAGCTGCCTTAACAAGCATCATGCATCTCTGCTAAATAGGGTCCATCTATTGCAGATAAACAATGAAAACAGCATATGTTTAGACTTAGAAGAAACCATGAAAGCAAGCTACAAGCATCAAAATGAATGAAAAATTAAAACCGACAAGGACATGTGTTCAAGTTTAGCCTTTTACTAAATGATATTGGATCATCGACAAGTACATGTGCTCAGTTTTCACCTTTTACTAAAGCAAATAAGCATCATCAGCACGGACATGTGCTCATTGTTAACATTTCTAGCAAACAAGCATCACAGACAAATACATGTGCTCAGATAAAGAACCATATATCATCACCAAACAGATGAGAGGAGAGGTAGACGAGAGGGAAGGGAATGGGCGGTCATCGTTGCCACAACATGCAGAAAACCGAACGCGATAGGAAGTGCACAGAACCTGTTGCTTTACCTTCACTCCAACAAGAACCCTGCAAAACCAGATCAAATCCATCACTATTAGTTAGGGAAACAGAGGGAAAAGGGGGGAAAGAACAGATCTAGCCGCGAATCAAGCTTACCGGATCAAAATCGAGGCCTAGGCACCACCAAATCGAACCCTAACCCTCCGAAAATACAAAATATAATTCAACCTAGGGTTACACCTTGAGATTCACGAAGGTAAGAAGGGGAAGAGGGAGAAGGTGGCGGTACACATCACCTTCTACTCAGTCGCCGACGGTCGGACGACCGGAGAAGAAGGCACGGATGGAGAAGACGAGTTGGATCTGGAGCGCGACCGAGAGAAAAGGCGATGGTGATTGGCGAGAATGATGGTGGCGAGGCGGGCGAAGGAGGGGGGGGGGTGAGATATAAGGCGCGAAAAGGCGCGACTTGGCGGGAATGGTGGATGGTAATTCTACCTTTCCCGCGCGTCGCCGCCTTGCATCGCGGGAGCCATTTTTGCCGCACGCGCCGAGCGCCGCGTGAGCTCACGGGAGCCAAGCTGCCAAGAAACAAAACTGATTTTCGTTTCCCGGAAGCTAGGCTCGAGGGAGCCTTCTGCATGCCCAAGGACAGGTCCAACTCGCCGTCTAAGCAACCAAACAGCCTGTTACTGCATCCCACGAGTCTGGCTAGATCAAATACAGGCAACCAATCAGGCCCTAAATAAACGAAGCCCAGCCTAACCCCGTCACGTGCCAACGTGCGCGCTTGGAGGCCCATGCTAACCCCAAAACGAAACCAAACCAGTCGAAAATCACGTGCGCGCGTAGCCTCCGAAAACAAGGCTAATTTTGCCGCGCCAATCGAACCGCCACTTCGAATTCAGCCGCTCTCCCAAGTCCCCAAAAAGCTCCCGCGCCTCGTGAAAACCCAAACCTCCCCACCCGCGCGCAAACGAAATCTGGCCGTCCAACCCCGCCCGTTGGCCTTCCGAACCGACGGCCCACACTTCCTCCACGTCAGCAATCCGCGGCACCGCCCGCGCAGCCAATCACGAGCCGCCGCGGCCTCTACATAAACCCATCGCCTCCTTCCCCCTTCCACCTCACCTCACACCGGCAACAAATCCTCCAGCGACTCCGGTGACCACCACTCCGACCAACGAGCGAGCAAGCGACCGACCCAGCCCCAGCGAAGATGAGTTCCGCCGGCGCAGGAAGGGGCAGGGCGAAGGGGACCAAGGCCGTGTCGCGGTCGTCCAAAGCCGGGCTGGTGTTCCCCGTCGGCCGCATTGGCCGCTTCCTCAAGGTCGGCAAGTACGCGCAGCGCGTCGGCGCCGGCGCTCCCGTCTACCTCTCCGCAGTCCTCGAGTATCTCGCCGCAGAGGTAAGACTCACCTTCCTTTCCTCCTCGCAATCCTCTCGTCTTCCTCTTCTGCCCCTGTTTGAAATTGAATCGATGAATCCTGACGCCGCCGTCAAATCTCTAATTTCGCAGGTCCTGGAGCTGGCGGGCAACGCGGCGCGCGACAACAAGAAGAGCCGCATCGTGCCGCGCCACATCCAGCTCGCGGTGCGCAACGACGAGGAGCTCGTCCGCCTCTTCAAGGGCATCATCATTTCCGCCGGCGGGGTGCTTCCCCACATCGAGCAGTCGCTGCTGCCCAAGAAGTCCGGCAGCAAGGACAAGGCCGTCATCGGCTCCGCCTCCCAGGAGTTCTAGACGCCCACCGTGTTCCTTCCATCTGGACCCGCCAGGAAGAAGCTAGAGCTTCCTTCTTCGATCCGTAGTAGCACTACTAGTATGTTTCTTTTGCCTAGGTTGTTAGGTCAGTTTAGGTTCTGTGATGGATTGTCGCATGTCTGATTCGTGGTGACTCAAGTTGGATGTATGTATTTGTCAGCTAATCTTGCTGGAATGAATGAAATGATGGGTTTCTGTTACTTGGTGCGATCCCTCTGTTATTCATCTTGCCCCACTTTGTGCCGTCTGTGAATGTTTTGTTTGTCCAATGTGAACGCTGCAATCTGTGGTGAACTCCTTATTTCACATGATTCTCACCTATTATTGTCCACAATGTTGGTTAGTCGGCATTCTGAAGCTAGCGGTCTTTGTTTTGACCTGAAAGATGGCAATGTCGAATTTGGTTCTGTATCTTTGCAGCCTTCAGTGTTCATTTTCAGAAATTTTACCTCTGCAGAAACGTGCAGCCATACGGATGATCATAGAGTGGAATTTGTGGTGAAACTATGAATTGTTTTGACTGCCAGATGTGATGATCGAAGTCTGAACTTCCTGGTCAATGTTTTGGAATACGGATGTTTGTTGTTACAGGCACCAAAATACTACTATACTTCCCTCTTAAAAAAGGAATGTTCTACTTCCTGAGTTTGACTCAATTACTGTCAGAACCACCAAAACCATATCAACATATTGTGTCAGTCTGGTTTCTAAATGATGACAGTATTATGAGGCTCTTTCAGTTCATTCTTATGTTAATTAAGAAAGAAAATTCACTGTTCCAGAAACCTGCATCTTTCAGGCCCAATCCCTGCATAATCTCAACCAGTCTTTCTGGCAGAGCTAACCTGCACAACAGCAGCTGGATAGATAAGCAAGCGAGGCTTTAATCATCACAATTCAGAAGGCAATTTATTATGACTACACTGCTGCAATTGTACTAAGCACAAACTGATCATCATTGAATCACATCCTGGGCTGTCAGATAACCATGTTGAGGACAAATTGATTATAAGCACAGCAATTTCCTGTCACAGGCCTCAGCAGTAAATTATTCTTTCGAATTTGGAATTGTGATACAAACCATCACAAGTTAAAAAAAAATTGTAAAGAGCCTGCCAATTCTGGAAACACTAACATTGGTTCAGTATCAGCAAGAAATTGCAGATTACTGAATGCATACATCTGAGCACCAACAGTAGAAGTCATTCTTTTTCTCAACATAAAAAAATAGGTCATGATGCAGAATAGTTTAAGATAAATGAACTGCAACTACGACACGGTGCATGCAAGCCAATGTTTTGTTCATTCTGAAGGGGCATGATGCAGAATTTTCTGAGAATCTGCGTTGTTTCAGACGTCATTGCAAGACGCTTGGAGCTTCAAGAACAGTTTTCTTCTCACCATACAGACGTGAACGCTTGGTGTCAAGTTCATTGCAGGACGCTTGGAGCTGGGCATGGAAGCACGGAGCTTATCCAACGCGGCCCTCAGCTTACTGGTCTGAGCATCCTTCTCACGCTTTGCTCCGTCAGCAGCTTCCTTCTGAGTGAATACCTTCTCCTTCAGGGTCTCCAAATTCCACACAAGTTGAGCCTTCTGAGCATCAAAAACCTAAGCAGCAGCCTCTTTTGCCTTCACCAACGCAGCCAAATTGTTATGGGCAGGCCTATGGACCGTGGTACTGTAGCGATTATGTTACTCGTCACGGTTACTATAGCCCCGTCCTTACTTAGCCATCAAGTTAGGTTAGTTAGAATTAGGGCCGGCTCTGCTTCTATATAAAGAGAGGCACAACAGTCATTTGAAATCAAACAATCAATCAATAAAGAAACAATTCTTCCAATCCTCCAATGTCTTCCAAGCTCTAGGCAAAGCATGGCCTAATTATCCTTCCCCATTATATCTGATATCAGTTTGCTAACAATCCTTCCCATGGCTTCTGTTGCCAAATTCCCACAAAAATTGTACTCTGATATGAGCCTTAGAGAACTGATCAATCTGCTTATGGCGCGACTAGAAGTAAAGGAGGCTACCAACCGTACTGCAGTGCTGGCCCAACCTGTTATGGTTGTTCCTGTAGCAGAAGAGAAGAAGCCAGAATGTTTGGCGGAGCTGGTCCAAACTGCTGTGCAGGTGCCAAAGGCGCCTATCCCTTTGACCTCGCTGTTCTTGGTTGTCCCAACTGTACCCTTGCTAAGGAAGCAGACACAAAAGAAAAAGAAGAAGGCTACTGTTGCACCGTTGTTACCATCTACACATCTTCGACCAGTGGCTTGCCTTAAGCATTGCGGAATGCGTCGGAAGTGCAAGGTATCTCGGTGTCTTCTCTGGCCAATCACTGATCATGCATGTGGTGTCAAGAAGGGTGCAGCTACTGCATCCTGCTGGTTCCTAAGGAAATTGACTACTTCTTTGTTGACATCAAGCAATGTGAAGACCTCCCTTCCTTCACCATCTAATACCGTTCCTAGTCACCCACTGACTTTACATCGATGCCAAGAAGCATGCTAGGTTGCTGCATGTGTTAGAGCTGATAGTTCTAAGAGTTTTCCATGGGAGCCTGGAGGAACTGTTGTCCTTGTCTTGTTGCTACAGTATGTGGTTACCAGGGGAGCTACACTATGACCACAAAAATCTGAAGTTTGAAATTATAAAATAAGTCGAGATGTAAAACACTTATTTTTAGATATTTTGGTTTTATTTAGAAATAGATCCAGTTGTTGCAGAACGAAGGCTCCACAGCTCGAGGGCAAGCTGCATCTCAAGGGGGAAGGAAAAGGGACCAGGATGACAAGAGCATGGTACAGGGCTCAGCCATGGCCACCATCACAGCTCGAGGACGAGCTGTCTCGGAAGAAGGGATGGAGATGTTATGGGCAGGTCTATGGGCCGTGGTGCTGTAGCGGCCCATGGTACTATAGCGTCACAGTTACTGTAGCCCCGCCCTTACTTAGTCATCAAGTTAGGTTAGTTAGAATTAGAGCTGGCTCTATCTCTATATAAAGAGAGGCACGACAGTCATTTGAAATCAAGCAATCAATCAATAAAGAAATAATTCTCCCAATCCCCCAATGTCTCCCAAGCTCTAGGCAAAGCATAAGGCCTAATTATCCTCCCCATTACACAAATGAACAACAACAATGACAGATTCAAAAGAACAGGAACATTGATACAACAAACTGCGTTGTTTCAGAACTCATCTTTCTTGTTGCCATCCATAAAAAAGAATATGCAAACAATCACATTTAAATAAGCAGAGCCAGATATAGGTAATACACTGAACAACTCATGAAAAAAACAGGACGAGGTCACAGGTCAGTTTACAATAGGCATTACGTTTTCTCTCATAACCTTGCTTCAATGTTTACTGGAAGTTTGTGACTGTTTCAAAACTATTACCTGTATGGTGCCAATAGTACCTAAATCTTTTCTCAACGTGCATAAGTGACAGTTGATATAAGAAAATTAAAAAGGCAGAGTTCTGTACTTCTCCCTCAATTATCAGGTGGTGCTTTGAGTAAGAACGAAGCCCAGAAACTAGTGTCCGAAATTCATTATTTACCATCTTTGTTGTCTACCTATTGTCCCATATACACAGCAAATGTTATAGCCACATTAACTAACACACACTGAATACTTTTATCTGGAAGAATTAATTTATAATGACACAATGACTAAGTGAATAATTGTTGGAATGGGAAATCTAAACACCAAAGAATCACCACTATAGCATATTCTTGTGATAGGTAATGATCATGCTAGTACTGTGATACAGTCAGGCAAAGTGATCTTTTAATAGTTGACTAGCCATCATCACATCATTTTTTATGTAATATAATATTTGCAGCAAACACATTCAAAAGATCCATCAACATGCACACAATAGACTTCAGCATTTAACCAACGATTTCACTTCATTTCGTAACCAGTCGATTCATCATCATGTAGCAATACAACAAGATAGCAACATGATCATTTTGAATTACATACTGGTAAGTGGTGCAAAAGTAATGCAGAACATTATGAAAATGAAAAGAGCAGCCCTTCAGTGAGACCTTGTGGCATAGATGAAAGAGATGGCGGCCACCATGGTTGTGGTGGCGGCATACAGCCATGGCCAGATGCCACCCTTCCGCTTCTGAGCCTCTGCCACTGCGAGCTGTAGCAGCTCGACATCCTTGTTCAGAATATCAATCTTGCCCTTCTTCTCCCCCAAAGCAGCCTTCAACTCCCCAATGTCACCATCCTTCTTGTCACTGCAGTTCTCCAGCTCCTCAATTTTTAACCTCAGCTTTCCTGCTTCCGCCTTCTCAGCATCCAGCGCTTTCAGAACAGCTTTCTTCTCATCATACAGACGGGAGCGCTTGGTGTCAAGTTCATTGCAGGACGCTTGGAGCTGGGACATGGAAGCATGGAGCTTCTCCAATTCAGCCCTCAGCTTACTGGTCTGAGCATCCTTCTCACGCTTTGCTCCTTCAACAGCTTCCTTCTCACCCTGAATTTCCTCAACCTTCTCCTTCAGATTCTCCAATTTCCGCACAAGTTGAGCCTTCTCAGCATCAAATGCCTTAGCAGCAGCCTCTTTTGCCTTCACCAGCGCAGCCATTTCCACCCTGAGACTTTCCACCTCTGCAGCAGACATGCTGTGTTTCTTCTCAGCAGCCACAACCTCAGATCGAAGAGTACCATTTTCTCCCCTCACTGAATCAACCTCCATCTTCTTTGCAACCACCTCAGCCTCCATTTCCCCTTTCTTAGCAACAGCCGCAGATAGCTCAGCTCCCAAGGACTCCACCCTCGCATCCATCTCAGCCTTCTTCGCACCCAGCACCTTCAATTCCTCTACCTTCGCTCTAAGCTTCTCCTCCATTTCCACCTGGTAGGCCTCAGCCACCTTCCTGAACTCCTGCAAGCTCTTCTCCACCTCCTCTTTCTCCCTTGACACAACTCCAACCACCATCCTGGCCTCCTCCAATTGCTTCGCCAGCTCGCCCTTCTCACCTAAAAGCTCGGAGTTCTTACCCTCAAGCTCCGCCACCATGGCCGCCATGCTCGAGACCTTCTCAGACACGGACGCCAACTCGGCCTCCTTATCCCGGAGCAGCTTCAGGATGCGGGCCCTCTCCGCCGCGGCCGCCTCGAGGCGCGCGTCAGCCTCGCCCCTTGCGCCGGCCTCGAGCGCCGCCCGCGACTCCGCGGCCCGAAGCGACTCCTGGATGGCGGCGAGGTGGGCCCGGAGCGCGGCGACCTCGTCGGCGGCTGCGCGGAGCGGCGCCGCGAGGGCGGCCTGCGCCACGGCGCGCTCGGTGGCCGCGCGTGCGGCGTCGTCGGCGGAGAGCTCGTCGAGGCGAGCCGTGAGCGCCGCCACCTGGCCCCGCCGCTCCGTCGCTTCCTTGAGGAGCATGGTGTTGAGCGCCTTCAGCTGCTCTGCCTTCCGGTCCTGCATCCCCGGCACATTCTCCTTGCCAACCGGCGTCTCAGCGACGGCCGCGACGGCGTGGTGGCCGTTGCCGTTGGCGGCGGCGGCGGCGGAGGCGGATTTCTTCTTCGCCATTTCTCGCTAGGGTTTGTGGATGCGGTTGGATTGAGATGACGGGAGGATTTCCGCGCAGATTTATGCGCCGAAAGCTTTTCACTGACCGAGAGGTCCCCCGTAACGTGGACCCACATGGCAGGGAAAGATTTACGGTTGGTGGGGGATCTTGAGAGGCGACCGTTGGTAGGTATGAGAATTTGAAATGGGGTTGGATGGACGGCTGGGATGCGCCGGAGGCTTATCGCGTGATCTTTTTAATTGGAGACCGTTATTTTCTTCGTGATCTTTTTAATTGGCGTGAAATACGTGAAATCGTGTCTGGCTGCTGCATTGCCAATCGAAATGAATCTGGAATATTTGGCCTATGGGATGGGATCCGATTTTGTTTTGAATCGAAAAATAAACATAGTGAACAAATTGAAGAAGCAAACATGTTGCCATGGATAAAATCTATTAGATATGGAACTTCAATCACTACTGCTTTGTATGCAGAAACAATATAATTGAATAAATTTGTAGATTATGTCATGCCAATATCTTTTAGAACAGATTCAGTGATAATGAGATCACAACAAATTTGGTATCATATTCATAAATATTTTTCATAGGTATGCTATTTACAAACGACCGTGATTTTTTTTTTCGGGAATTTTTTAATTGCCTCATCTTGGGAATCTATGAATATGTGAAAGGAGAGGTGATGTAGGGTGCATTGCCAATCTGAAATGATTCTGGAATATTTGGTCTACTCAATGCGATTTTGATTTGAATAAAAAAAAATAAAAACAGTGAACAAATCGTAGAAGCAAACTTACTGCCAGTATATTGATAAAATCTGTTAGATACATATGGAATTTCTCACTACTGCTTTATATGCCAATATCTTTCAATACAAATACAGTGATAATAGACCACACAAACAAGAGCAAATTACTTATTTGTCCCCGTTTTGAGGACGTATCCCTTATTTGTCCCCGCTAAAGCACAGTTCCCTTTCATGCCTAGATTCTGAAACTGAATCCCTTATTTGCCCTTTTTCATCGGTCAACCAAAAAATTTGAAGTTTGACCACTTGATTTAATGACACCCTCTGTTATATTTTCCTAAATGACCAAAGTGCCCCTGGTTTAACTTTGTTACCATTCGAATGACTCCCCACGGTGAAAGTAAAAAGTAAAATAAAAAAACAAAAATCACCAAGAGCTCCTTCTCGTATGGCGGCCACAGGACCGCCGGCTTCACCCCCAGGCCTTCCGACCCCGATGGCACCCCATGTCGCAGGGTTGCCTGGAGGTGGCGCGCTCCCTGGCAGGGCCGCCCCGGCCTGCGCACACCCTGGCGAGGCCCCCTTGGCCCGCGCGCCCCCTAGTGAGGCATCTGCCCGCTCCACCCCGCCGATAGCAGGAGCAGAAGACCCAGGCGCGTGTCTGAGACCTGGCTCCGAGTTGAGGCCGGCAAGTGAGCAGCTCAAGATCGGATTCTCATCTTCCCTACCTCGTCAGATGAAGTGGCTTCCAAAGGGGTAAGAAAATGTGTTCTGTATATTAGGGTTAGGGTTACAGAATGTCGAAATTGTTCGATTAATTTTGTGTTGCACATGTAGGATGGATCCAAACTCGGGTTGTAGAGTTGTCATTAAGGTTCCTGCATATGTTGAGTTGCCATATGAGGACTATCATGTCACTGAGAATCTAAAGTTTGTAGTGGACAAAGATACTGTAAATTGGATTGATTTTGTGGCAGACTTGAAGTCAAAGATTAAGCATGGCAAGGAACAAGAGCTGCATGTGTATTTTTTAGACAAGAGTAGTCAAGAGAAAGTTGAGATTACTTCTGATAGTGCCTTGCTAAATGCATTTTCTCAGTATTGGGATATACGGAGGCTTACATTGGAAGCAATTGTACATGATATAGATGAACTTGACAATGCTATTGTTCCATGTACTTCCTTAGTTGCAGAAACAACACCTACACAAGAGCAACCTAGAACAATCACCACCACAATGATTGATGAAGAGGTTCAAGAGGAGCAGGTAGATGAGCTTGAATTGTTGGGTCCGAATTATGAGCTTGAATATGTTGGTATGGATGATGAGGGCATGTACTTGAGTGGTAATGATGATGACAATGTTGCAGCCCAGACTGATGTAGCCCCTAATAATGTTGCTATAGTTCCAAATGTGGTGATTGAAAAGGAGGATGGCTGCAGGAGGGAAGAAGAGGATATTGATGACGCTGATTGGGAAGGCACAGAAAATGATAATATTGTAATTCCTATTGCCGTGCATGATAAGAAGAATCCAGTCATGAAAGTAGACACTAAATTTTGTAATATTCATGATTTTTGACTTGCCATATGCCAATATGCAAATTAAAAAGGAGTTTGAGTTCAACCTTGACAAGAGTGAACCGGGCAGGTTTAGAGCTCATTGTGCAGCAGAGGGATGCAAGTGGTATATTTATGCAAAAGCAATGATGGACAAGACTACATTTCAGGTTCGAAGGCATAGAGTGAAGCACACTTGTGCAAGCACTATGATGTTGAGTCTAGTAGTAACATGATGGCTGAAGTGAGTGGGAAGGATATTTCAGGACATTTTAGGCACATTGTTGATCTAAATGCATGAACTTGCACTTGTAGAAGGTGGCAGATAACTGGTTTGCCTTGTTTTCATGCTATTGCTTTCATCACATCACTTCCAAACCAGAAAATTGCTGACTTTGTACACTCATACTACTACATTGAGAAATTTAAATTGGCTTATGCTGGAGTCATTCCACCACTCACTGATCAAGCTAGATGGCCCAAAGTGGACCTTGGATTTAAACTGCACCCACCAACACTTAGAAGAACAGCAGGGCGACCAAAAACACAAAGATACAAGGGGAGTCATGAGGGGGGGGGGGGTTTAGAAAGAGGGCACCGGCAAGATGCACAATATGTGGAGGTACGGGACATCAATGGAAAACTTGTAAAAGAGGCCAACCTGATGCGAAGATGAACCAAAGAAGAAGAGGTAATTTGTATCATTTTATTTCAGTTTGATAATCCTAGCATTGTTGTCTAATTCTCTTAGGCTATATTGCATATAGGAGGAGAACCAAGAAGACTTCAAATGTTGTTGACACAAATCAGTTGGAGGGTGCTTCCACACAGCGTGAGGGTACATCACTTCTTTTAGAGGATGGTTCTACTTCAATTGTCCCAATACAACAACCTTTTGTGCTACGTGCAACCAAACCAAGAAAGCTAGCACAATACTAAGTGGGTGTAATGAACTTATTTTGCTCCAAAACTATTTCTAGGGCTGAAACATATATGTATGGAAGACGTGTGCCATGTAAGATGTGTGATTGTATTTTGTTCTAAAACTGCTTGGATGATTGATTTACATCAATATGGACAAAAATCAGGAGGTGAAATTATCTTTCATTTACATATTATGATATTATAAAAAATATATTATGTTTCGTTGGTAAAAATAAATATTACCGTTGTTGATTCTGTGCAAAGAGCACTCATGACCAATTTTCAAAATGGGGACAAATAAGGGATCTCTTGTTAAGAGTATAGTTGTCCATATAACAAAAACAAACTACACTAACAGAAAAAGGGTAAATAAGGGATTCAATTTCAGAATCTAGGCAAGAAAAGGAACTGTGCTTTGGCGGGGATAAATAAGGGATACGTCCTCAAAACAGGGACAGATAAGTAATTTGCTCCACAAACAAACTTGGTATCGTATACACATATATACGTAGGATTATAAGCTATCTTAATTCTTAAATGTTTTTCATATATAAGTTATTTACGAACAGAGCGTTATGCTGTATATCTAAACTTAATTTTACCATACCTCACCATATATATGAAGCGTGAATTTAGCTGCAATAGGGGTGTGATTGATTTCACGTTCTGGTCTAGCCTGGCTGGAACTAGTGAACCAGGTTGTCGTTGGCTAGGCCAAGTGACTGCAGAAGCAGTTGATTGGTTGTGGTGCGTCAAGCCATATCGTATGCATTCAGGGAACCGCTCCGCTGATTGATTGCGTTGTTTCTTGCATCACTGCTCTCTTGTTTGATGCAATCCTCATGCAAGTTTTGCGCCGCGCCAGCCAGGCTGCGGAGAAACGCATTTCAATTCCATTTTTTGGCCAGCCAGGCCGACGGACGCCTCGTGCATCCCTCGAGCGAGCCCCAAATTATTTTCCAGTCAACCAAACATTTAAAGGCTGCATCACACGAGCATCTCTTGAGCGAGCCCCAAATCATTTTCCAGTCAACCAAACATTTAAAGGCTGCATCACACGAGCATCCCTCGAGCGAGCCCAAATCATTTTCCAGTCAACCAAACATTTAAAGGTTGCATCACACGAGCCAGGTTATGCTGCATGCACCCAACCAATCACTCACTAGATAGATGACCATTACCACTTGAGTATATAAGAAAAAGGGCCAATTGTAAAGTTTATCAATTTCGGATTCATCATCACAAAAACACTTATCTCATACCTGTCATTATGCTATAAAATTTATTTTAATTGTAATATTTACATTATTAAATAGCTAACTTTTTCTTAAAATACCTAATCTACCCTTCTCCCCCTAATTGTGGTAACTAAACTAATTAACCGTAGCCGGCACGTGGACGGCGAGCACGCGGCGGTGGCTGGGCCGGACCGAGCACAGGATGTGGCTTCTGGGCAGTGAGCATGCGTGGCGAGCACGGATGACACGGACGATGGCGAGATTGCCATGACGGCAGCCATGAAACTTCAGCTCTGGATGATGGGAGAAGGAAGAAAGGTAACGACATTTTTGTCTTTTCATTTAATTTACTATTCATCAACAACATGTATGAGTTAAAATTAGTAATCTGATGATGCATATAAGATGAGTCATTTTAAATTGGTATATTTGGGATTAAAACATTTTGCAATGGCATTGGAATTATTTTTAAAAAGAATAATGCTGTTAGTACGACCATTGCGGCACGACTGCATCTACACTACAATAATAAAGCATTGTAGCAGTGGAAAAAATACACTGTAATGTTAGGCCTACCAACATGCCACTATGCTTTCATAGCTAAAAATAATTCTCTGTTGCAGCGGACAAGATGACCCACCGCTGGAACTTCTACTGTAGCGGCGGTGATCATGTCATACGCCGTTATGAATTTATCAAAAATATAAAAAATTTTGCATCGCTGCCTGCTGGACCCGCCCACATAGTCGTTGCCATGGCTGCATCCAGATTGGATCCTGTAAGCTTCATGATCATTGGTATTGGATCCCCAAGGTATGAGTATTTTGGTAATTAATGATAACTATGAAAGTGTGGCTGATATCTATAAGAGTGTTGTGTATGCAGGAATCCTCATATATACTCTACTACAAATCCTATTAATGATGGTTGACTTGGCGATTGATGACAATGACCACAAGCACGCAGGCTTGATGAGCTTGATGGAGTCCAAGGGTTGATGGAGATGGATCAAGACTAAGAACAAGCTAGGAGCAAGTGTTTGGAACACTTGTCTAGTTGTTAGGGCTTATGTTCATAGGAAAAAACGGACTATCAAGAGGGTCTAGACCATGTTTCTTAGGTCATACTAGTCGGTGATGTGCATATAAGCTCAGTGAAATCACAGGCACTAGGTGACAGTGGAGAATCCAAGATGCTGTTGGAAGAAGCCGGGAAACGAAGTCAAGCGAAGACGAGAAGTTTCAACTTCTAGAGATAAAGACCGGACAGGAGGGTCAGAGAGACCGAACTGTACGATCATTAGAGGATCAGAGATCAGAGCTATGAGTAGTCTATTGCATGAAGACCCATAGAGACCGGACAATATGGTATATAGACCGAACAATACGGTCTATATGGATGGGGAGAAAACAGAGAGGAAACAGCTTTGGACGCTCTCTGGAATAAGCAAGTCATGAAGAGATCGGACGGTTCGGTCTACAGACTGGATGGTCAGGTCTATATAGAAGCAATAGTGGACTCAATTGCAACGGCTCTAGAGGAGCCGTCTAGAAGAGACTGGATGGTCCGGTCTGGCAGAGACCGGACTGTACGGTCTGTATGTCCAGAAAGGCTGTTTTGTTGAGCAACGACTAGTTTGAGGTTGGAAGCCTATATAAACTCGTTGGTTGGAGACCTCTCTTGGCCATTGGGATAGCTGAGAGCATCAGTAGGGAGTCAAGAGGAAAACAGAGTAGCACTAGTAGGGTGAGATATTGAATATCTTGAGAGTGTTAGAGAGAGTAACTTGACCATCTATCCACATCTAAGGCTAGGGTGTCCTTTAGAGTGTGATCTAGGTTGTTACTCTTGGTCTATGGTGAGACCTAGATCGGTTAGGTGTTGGTGATCGACCCTATCATGATTTGTTGTGAAGGCCATCACACGTTTGTACATGGTTTGAGCCCGCTGTTGAAAAGGCATCGATAGTGAGCGCTCGTGTTGGCTTGGAGAGTCCGGCAAGTTCTCAAGGGAGGCAAGCTTGTGCCTTGGTGGCAGCGGTGACACAACCATTTCTTCACTCCAAGAGTGATTACGGGCTCGTATGCGAGAACTCCACTTGGTGACGGAAGGGACCGACACTCCGATAGGAGTGTTCCAACAAGGTGATCTCAAGACGAACACCATCCAAGAAGTGCTTGGGAAAATCACTACCTTTGAGAGCTATCAATTGGGTTTGGATGATCCTCAACCATCAAACCTAGCGCTTTACTCTTTAGCTCTTGATGATGCTTGATTTGAGTAGGACCTTGTTTGTTCTTTCTTATTCCTTTGAGGTTCCTCTCAATCTTAGTATAGCTCTTTTAGCCTTGTTGTTTATGATAAGTAGTAATTGTTATCAATCACCAAAAATAGGAAGATTATAAGCTTCATGATCATTAATAATTGGATCCCCAAGGTATGTATGTTTAGGTGATTAATAATATCTATAAAATTATGAGCTAATATCTACATGAGTATTATGTATATAGGAATCATCTCTAACACTATCACAAATCCTATTGTGATGGTTGCCTTGGCGATTGATGATAATAACCAAACACATGGAGGCTTGATAAGCTTGATGGAGTCCAAAGGTTGATAGAGATGTATCAAGGCTAAGGACAAGCTAGAAGCAAGTGTTTGAAACACTTGTCTAGTTGTTAGGGCTTGAGCCTATAGAAAAAAATCATGAGCATTCCTTCACTCCTCTCTTTACTATTCTACAATTATGTGCTATAGTTGATAGGTTAACTTGAGCGTTGCATAGGCTAGTCTGGCTTGGCTTCCGCATTGCATTCATCATGAACACTAGCATGTGTAGGATCTTGATCTCCTAAAATTGTTAGGTTGCAACGATTGCTAGTACAGAGCGAGGAAATAAAAAGTGTTTGTTGATAGTGGTCAGCTCACCGATTCACCCCCTCTTGATATGCCTTTGATCCTTATAGATCCATGCTAGGGAGGGGTCGCCGGAGGGGGAATGAGAGAGGATAGTAGAGATCGCCCCGCACTTGCACTCCTCCGCTCAATGCCATCCTCCACCATCGAGAGAGTGGGTGTGAGAAAACCATGTTGCCTAGGAGAGAGAGAGAGAGAGTAGTAAAAGAGAGAGAAAGCACACAGTTTCTTTTGTTTCTTTTGTGAGCACTAAGCAATAGATTTCCCATTTGTTTTTTAGGGAAAGCTGGTAATTCGTGTGCAACTCTCTAATCGCGGAAATTTTTTTTCCCAATCGACGGTTCGCATAGGCTTGCGGTGTGGCCCTGGCTTCCATCTCTGCCACATGGATATCCTCGGAGATCGAACGGGAGCCCATGTAGACTTGCGGACTGTATCATGGGCTCACAGCTCCTAGACATGGCTGGCATCACTATCAAATGCGTGAAGGTGAACTGCAGGATGAAGCCGATGACAGATAGCTGGAGAAGGCACGCGCGATGGCATAGAGCATCTCGGCCTCAAGGTCGAGCACTGCGTGAAGTTGAGTATGATAGCCATGGTGACCATGACGTTTGGGTCAGGGCTTGAGCACACCTACCGAGAACTCACAGCAGATAGCTGCCTAGCTCGCCGGGGTATGTCTGACGAGCCACCATGACCAGCAACGCCGACGCATACTCCATGCCTCCATCTCTCCTCGTCAACTACCTTGATGACTGACAATCAATTTCTTGAGACGGAGGCAGTGAGGGAGCGACAATGAGTTTCTATTTTTGTTCTTTTTACGGAGATGAGGAAGATTTGAGATCGAGCCAACCTGTGCTGCGTTAGAGTCGATTGGATCCCACAAGAACCGAGAGCCGATCTATGCTCCCATTCGATCTCCTAGACTATGAGACAGTTTAAGTTGTTGTCTGCTGCTAAAACCAACTTTAGCGGCGACTCATTTTTCTGTCCACGTAAAAAAATGATTCTATTTTTTATTACGGTTCATGTTATGAATCACCTTTAAAAAGTGATTTTTGGTGGTTGACTCTTTGATCACCGTTAAAATGAGATTTCATTTGTAACAGTGGTTCATAATAAAATCGTCTTTATAGGTTTTTTTTATGAGGCCACTATAGTATTTCTTTTATTGTTGTGCTACCTTTGACGTGGGGTTTTGTTTGGAAGCCTTGAACCTTGATATTGGTTCAACCATAGATAGGGTCGAGTCAGATCATACATTCAACACCGTTCTATAAAAAAAATAATTTCTTACCCGCCATGTAGTTTATATAATTTCTTATTTGCCATTGTTACCATGCTGATTTTGTTACTGTAGCAATCTTCTGGCCACGTCTTTTTTCCATGATTGATACTTCAAAATTATATAAATCCATGTTTACTACTAATCTGGTAATTTAGAAGTTTTGAGTATCTACAGACCTTTTTTTAGAGAAAAATGTACAATGCCAAATTTCTGCTGCAAAAAGTTGTTCAATCTCAAGTAAATGAAAATTGTAGGTAGTAAATAAAACATAACAAAGGCATACTTTTAATAGTTGGCATAGTGATGCAATCGTTATATGTCTAGGTTTGATAACAATCTTACAGGAATTAATGCGCAAATTAAGTTTTCCTTATTTCGCTCATATATGTCCCGGTTGGATTGATAATCGTAGAAAATACACGATCCTATCCATAGAGAAGTACACTAATATGGAAGGTATTGACACGCTCCAAGTTTGGAATGGCTGGGAGATGCACCAAATTGAGGGAGACAACAATAGATTTGTTTCTCTGTATGAACGCTACGATTAATTGGAATTCCTTTTTGATCCTAGTTTTACATGGAATGATTTCTTATATATGGTCATTACCACTTTACATGCATAGCTTGTGGTTTCCTTAATCAACGATCCAGAATTATATATATAAAGAAGTCAGATATCTTAGCTCATATCGAAGGGAAAACGTAACAGCGTGTATTTACAAAGAGGAGAGAGAAGAGAAAAGAGAAAAGAGAAGAAGCCAGAACAAAGCTTACAATGCCTCGGCCCAAGGTTACACTGACGACGTGCACCGAGCAGCTCGGTGGCGAAAGCGACCACGGCCATGGCTCCGCCGTGCTTGATGTCCACAAAGGTCTCGATGAGATCTCGCCGCCGGCCGAGCCGGCGCACCGGCGTATGCTGAAGAAGGTAACCTTGTCGGAGAACGAGCCACTGCGCCGCCTGCCGCCGACGATGCCGTGGCGAGGGATGCAGCTGGTGACGGAGAAGCAGGGCGGACGGCTCGTGCTGAAGAAGGTGGCGACCAAGAACCCGTTCGCGCTCCACGCGTCCCGTGCGGATGGACGGCTCAGGTTGACGCGCGTGGCTCCTTTGGACGGCCTCGATGAGGTCGAAAAGGATTTTGAGTGTGCCGAGAGTAAGTGCAATGGTAGGATAGGAGCACTGAGGAATAGATGTCTTTAGCAAACGGGAATAAAAGGAGTTTCCGGCCCGGTAGTAACTGTGAGGTGAGATCCTTTGAGGTTTGTGCGATGATGCGAACCTAAGTCTTCGATTGTTTTAGCTTCCAGAACCTAAAATGTCAACTAATTTATTTCTTGGTTGTCCAGAATATAAAAAAGAAGTACTGGTCAAATCGGTCTGTTTTGGTTTCATTGTTCCATTATCTGATCTTTTGCGCCTGGCCCAATATTTGGGTAGAACTAGCAAGGTGGACCGTATTAATAGCGCAGCTAGAGAACTAGTGACGTTTTTTAGGCTAATGATTAACTTCCAAACAAAATAAATATTCTGTTCCTAATCTGCCCTTGCGCAAAAACAGTCGGAGGCAACCATGTTTAGCGGCAAAAACAATTGCTCCCTCATGGCCAAGGCATTCTCGTCACGGCGGCGAACTACGTATAGACATACTTACCGGATATTAGAGAGATTGAGAGAAGGCCGGATATTAGAGAGATTGAGGGAAGACAAAATTAATCTTACCATAAAAACAATTTCTCCTTTTCTCCATAGGCCGGAGGCCTTGTAACTTGTACATTAACCTTTTGTTTATAAATAAATAAATAAACAAAAATAGGTAGTGGCCTTCTCTACTGAGTTAGGTAAAAAAAAAGACAAAATTTATCATACAATATTGGATGAAAATTAATTGATGCAAATATACATATCATGAGATGATTGTATCGTACTAATGAAGATTTAAAGGAAAAGGAGTGTTACGAGTGTAGGCTGCAATCAAGAACTAGAGCACTCCTCTACGAATCAAGAGGAAAACCAAACTAATGAAGATTCAAAGGAGTATATACACTACAACAAAAAAAGTCATAAAAAACGCCCTATGAGCAGTGGTATATTTCAAACCGCTGCTGATAGTTTATCAACAGCGGTTTAAACCGGTAAAATCCAATAAAGGTGGTAGAATCGCTGCTGATGCCATTTGAAGCTATCAGCAACGATACAAATAGGAAGCCGTTGTTAATAAATGAGAACCATGTGCCTGGCGCACTGGTAACGGTGTCTAATTCATATCAATGGGTTCGGGGTTCGACTCCCAGCAACCACCTGCGAACTTGTTTTTAGAATTTTCCATCGCTTTTTTTAGGTCTCGAATAAAAAAAAAGAACACGATGACTCTCACACTCGTGACCCCATGCCTCCTCCTCAGCTGCCTCTCACTGCTCTCCCCATCACGCCCCACCACCGGCCACCGTAGCCATCCTCAATTTCCCTTCCCAACCCTCCTCTCTCTCACACCAAAATCTCAGACGTGAGTCAGAATCAAAGTGTGCGGCGACGGCCTCTCGAGTGGCTCGTCAAGGCTGCCGTCAACGCCATCATCGAGCACCCCGTCAAGGCATGGGAGTGCAGCTCCGCTGCCAAGGATAGAAAGGACTCTGCTGATGATGACATCACGCGTCGAATGCCATCTCCTCCATCACCGAGCTGCTCACAAGGGTGCCGCCGCCGAGCTCAAGCAACAGTAGCCCACCGTGCAGGAGCGCTCTGGGCTAGACCTCACTGACGTGTATGTTCCCTTCCTTCCTTTGCTTTGCTCAACCTCTTCTGCTCATCAGGTGCTTGATGAAATGCATGAAGGGAGCTTGCTTCATAATGCTTTACACAAATTTATGTAAATCCAGACATTGTTTACCATTGCGGCTAATTGAATGAATTGCCAATTTGGATGTGGCTTACTTGGTTTATCATTGGAGCAGATGATGGGATTGGTGAATACACTGCAGGCCCGAGCAAGGGAAGCCAAGTATGGCTCATTTTATTCCTGCAGTTTTAGTTCCTCTGGTTTGTTTAGTTAAATTTGTCCATAATTTCGATGTATCATGCTGTTAAAAATAGTCAACGACAACAAGTACAAGGGGGGCATTTATATGGTCTTCGAGTATATGGTCCAGTTGTTGACATGTGGTCTGTGGACTGTGGGCGGAAAGAATGAGGTGCAGTATTTTAGGCTTCCAACTGAGGCATATAATCTAAGAATTATTGCACCCACATATTAGTGTTTTTAGCCATCGAGTGATTCCTCTTTGCTTTAATATGTGTTACATGTGCCTTTCGAACCCATCTGCATTTCTCTCCCAATGGGTAAATAAACCGTTAGCATATATTGGGCTTCTGTATTCATGCACTAATCTTAAAATGCATCATTGGTCACATACTCGTGTTAGCACTTTTTTTTTTCCCTAAATAGTACCATTTTTTCTTCCGAAGTATTTTTCAATGCATCATTGCTCTGCAGAAATGGAATCAATAAGAGAAGCCACTTCAACTGGAGTCTAGGAACTTGAACTTGGATTGCAGATATGTTAAAGCTTCAGATTAGCATTTGTTTTATATGATTGTTGTTGTGATTAGTTTGATAAATAGCTATATGAATACCCCAAGAAAATAGATTTTTCTTAGTTTCATTGTTGTTGTTCTTAGTTTGAATGCACTAGTAGATTGTCTAAATATCATGTAATTTGAATTAATGGTGTCAGACAACCTTTGAAGGAAATAGATTGTCTAAGGGTGTGTTTGGAACAAAGGAATGAAAAACACTGGAATTAGAAAAGCCGAAAAATTGTAGGAACTCAAAACAGGGGAATGAAAATTTCAAAGTGTCTAGATTGCAGGAAACTGACAACACAATAATTAAAAATAGAGGAAATTAACAAATCTTGATAGATTATTACTAGAAAAAATTATAGAGGAATCATATAGATGTTAATTTATTGCCACCTAGGACTTATCCAAAAAAATTACAGAGGAATCAGAAGTAGAACTACATAATCGTCTTTCTGTTGATGAAGAGAATTTTTGGTAATTTTGTCTTTGGAATCGTGGTTAGGGAGGAAAGCAAGGGAGCTTAAAGAGCAACGTTGCCGGTGGGAGCGCGAGAGCTAGCAAAGATTCATTTCCTCCGGTCTGAGTGGAGTTTTTGTTTCCCGTGAAATGCACTCCATCTGCTCCCTTTCCTTCGGAAAGGAACATTGGTTTCCTTTGTTCCAAACGCCCACATTCTTTCCATTCCTGAGGGACTCATTCCTCCACAATTCCTGTGATTTTACATCAGTCCAAACACACCATAAACATGATTCATTTAGGGAAAATCCTCTGTATACCATTGGCTTAAACTCTTATCTCTTATCTGCCACCTAGAAAACTCTTATCCTGTGCATGCCAGTGATCTAAAAATTTCATCCATTCTATGCCACTCGTACATTGAAACGCTGAGAAGAATCTCAAAATGCCAAAACTACCCCCCAGTGATTACCTAGGTGATTAATTACTGGGCTCCATCAAGGCAGACGTAATATTCATTTAGTGCACACGATGAAGTCGTACCCAGGCTAACATTGGTCTCTAAGGAAGAACCCTAGCTACTAGCGACCACAAAATTGCCATCCAGCACCTCTGCGGATTGCTGTCCAGCAGCTCGCACCTCTGAAACATTGTCTGTTCGATCTTGCGCTCACCTAAACACCGTCAGATGCGAGCAATCGTAAATCGGGAGCTCACAATGGTTGATTTGGAGAGGGAAGAGAGGACTTGATGATGACGATAGGGAACAAGAGAAGGCGGTCATGGAGAGGCTCCAAGGCTCGATGATTGAGCAGCCCGTAGGCTAGATGTGGTTTAGTTGTTTCAAAACTGACTTGATTTATTTGTTGCTGGTATAAAAAGAGAACAACAAAGTTTATTTCTCTCCAATGGCTGAAAGAAAAGGGCAAATGGGTCATTTTGCGTGCTCTCTTAACAGGAATATGGACAATGTTGGCATGAAAGTGATTAAATTTAAGGTGCAGTGGTATTGATGGGATATAGTTTTTTAAGGTGGTAGATAAGAGATAAGAGTTTAAGCCAATGGCATAGAGAGGATTTTTAAAAAACTATTATCAGTAACGGTTCAGAACTAGAACCGCTGTTGATACTCCAAATATTAGCAGTGGTTCGAGTAGTGAACCGCTGCTGATGCTCATGTATCTGCAGTGGTTCAAGAGTCGCTGCTGATAACTATAACTATTAGCAACGAACGGTTTTAGAACTGCCGATGACCTGTTTTGAACCGCTGCTGATGACCTATTTTGTAGTAGTGGTACCTGAAATACTTGCTTCCCACTTAAAATTCAGCTATCTGATTACCTTCAGGTGAGCAGCATGTCCTTCCCTAAGCTTGTCCTCCCTCAGTTCAAAAAAAAAAAAAAAAAGCTTCTCCTCCCTAGCTACCTCCCTACGCGTTGCCCGTGCATTTCTTCATTGATGTTGATGATATTATGTTATATTAGTCCTAACAAAGAATAGTTTGCATTTCTTCTATAGAACATGTAATCCAATTACATTTGTCTTCTTCAGTTACGAAAACCTGCTTCATAGAGTCCTTAATTTTTAGTCTTCATTGAGGGATTATTTGAAGCAGCAGAATAGAGAATAATTTACAAGAATGGTTTACTGTTTGTTCATTGAGGGCTTACATGGTCATCAGGTTGAGAAGCAAAACCCCCATGCGGCCTTAATAGTCCAATGCTTCTGAGACAATACGGTCCACCGATGTGAACCCTGATATTTTTTCACTGCCTGAGACTAACGTTAATGAAAGGAGAGAAAAATATTTTTTTTAAATAATGAAAAAAAATGTATGGCTCGGATAAAGAGAGCACGTGCATCGATGTAATTAGTTTCTTTATGAATAAAGCACAACCACAGAAGTTTATCCAGTTGTTATTGAGTTATGATTATTGTGCATTCAGATTTATACATAGAAAATATACTGCAAACCTTAGTCATCTTAATCACCTTGATCACAACATTTTCTTGGACAATCTCCTGTCAGCCTCGTAAACCTTATAAGATATATCTGATGGAACAACAATCGATTTTGGGGCCAGTAATTTATTTTAGCAATTAGAATCAGTCATTACCAGGCACTTTAATTGTGTATCTTTGCGACATCGCAGGTGGTTAACTCATAATGTAGATTCTGATTTTCTATGGATTACAGACTTAATTAGTAGTATACAAATCTTTTTTTTTATTCTTCACTAACAAAAAGAAGATAGATTAAAAAGGAAACATACCAATTGTGCTCTCAGTGACCACCGAAGGTCTCTGTCATACTCTATGGACGCGCTTTGCTGTGTCCATATATTCTAATTGTTTTACCAGCTCTAAAACAAATATTAACAATTTTTACTTCTAGCTTGTTTGCCTGATGACCGAAACTGAAAATATGTGAATACATTAGTTTAGAAGAGCATATACATCTATGTAAAATAGCAGACAATATATAGCAGCTATATGGAGTCGTATGTTAAGTGCTTACTTGATCAGCCTCCTTCATACTTAGTCCTTGCAATTACTCAGCACAATAGCGTCATATTACTGCTTCGTCTGGCATCATGCTCCTTTTTCACTGTCGCTTGGCTTCTTGCGCCATGTCCTAGCTACAAGAAGAGGTAACGATTTTATATGGTTCTCGCTCTGCACTGAGGAAGAGGAAGCAATGGTCATCTACAACGGTGGCTTCAAATGGCTGTGCCGTAGTTAAATTCTTGAGGCTGCTGTAAGCTTCACCGGTTATTGTTGTGGCTCGAAGAAGAATCCACTTTGCCACAGCGATCTGGAGTACTGGATGGCTGCGGTAGGATTCCATGGGGAGACGATCAACCACAACGGAGGCTCCTTCAGTAATCAGTATCCAGGTCGATGCAGCGGTTCCTTATGAATGCGCCACGCGTCCGATGTGTGACGGCATCTCATTCGTGCAGGACGGAGGGAGGTGTTCTGGAGCAACTGCGGCGGCGCGCATGCAAATAACTTTACCAAAGATGAATCGAAGGCTGCAGATTGGCTTAAACGACCTGCCCTAGGCTACTTTCGTTTAGGGGACATCTAACCAATGGAGGAAACGAAGGGTTAGATTTCTATATGAGATTAGACTAAGGGTCAGATGTTTTGTTTTTTATGAGAATTTCTAGAATATTTCTTTTTTCTTCTAGCCATCGTAGTAAGATGGTCATCTTCCTTTATTAATAAAATATATAGATGATGAAAATGGATACAATCAGCCATCATGAGGGAGCAGTTGCTTTTGGGCTAAACTTGGTTGTCTCCGGCAGTTTTCATGCCAAGGGCATATTAGGAACAGGAGATTTGTTTTGTTTGGAAGCTAATCAGCCTGAAAACATTGTTGAAAACCGAGAGCGTGTTTGGATGGCTTTTAGAGGGCGGATGCGGCTAGGCAGGCATGCCACCATTGCCGTGCTTCTGGCAAGTATCCAATATTTTTCACCTTTTACTTATTGCATATTATTATATTTTGAAACATTTTAGTAAGATTAGGATATGTGTTTTGTTTCTTTTGTGTTCTTTATTATGCTCGGTTTGCTTTAATTGTGGTAAGTGATGATATGAGGTATAAAGTTTTATGGAGAAGATACAACATTTTGAAGATTAGTGTAGTGTCGAGTTTGTAACTTTAAAAAATGAATAGCTAGAACGATATTTTAGTTTGTAACAAAGAGCATTGTTCACCTTTAATTTCTAAAAAAATATATTTTTTAATTTGTAGTGTGTTCATGAGATTTATATCATGGGTGTCTGACTGAAATTACAAACATTTGATCTTTTTACTTTTGTTAGTATAACCGGTGGATTTTAACAAGGAGGGCATTGTTTTTTTTTGGAGAGGAAGTGTAGAGGAGAGAGACCATTGAAGAATAGTTGGAAAAAGAATGCCTACATCAACAATCACTACGGGAGAGCAGAATTTTGCCGAGATGCCAAAGGTTTGCCGAGTGATAGTGCTCGACAAGAAAAGAGTCGGCAAAGAGCTCTTTGTCGAGTGTTTTTTATCAGACACTCGACAAGCTTAGCGGCCGCCGCCCGACACCGGATCCCTCACGCATCACCACCGCCCCATGCTAGATCCCTTGTTCGTTACCGCCCACATGCGAGCTCTGCTGCCGCCGCCCGATGTCAGATCTCTTGCTTGTTGCTGCCCACGTGCAAGCTCAGCCATCATCGCATGATGTCGGATCCTTCGCCCGTCGTCACCGTGCATGAGCTCAGCCACCGGGCCGCCCACCGCCCGACACCGGATCCGCTGCTCGTCGCACGAAGCCCCGCCCAACATGCGAAGCCCTGCCGCTGTTGCCCGCCGCCAGATCCGTCACAGTTGCTTAAGGATGGATTCGACCGCTGCCGCCCTCCGAGAGGAGGCTGGAGAGGCCGGCGCCCTCGAGGTCGAGGAGGAGGAGGGAGCAGAGAGCGGTGCCCTCGGGGTCAGAAAGGAGAGGCGGAGGGAGGAGAGGGGTGCGTGTGGGAGAGGCGGTGCCCTGAGGAGGAGAAAAAACTATAGGAAGGGTGTTGGTACCCAAGTTAGATTTTATACCAAGTCATTTTTGCCGAGTGCCAAAAAGAATTCACTCAGAGTGCGTTTTATGACACTCGGCAAAGATATCTTTACCGAGTGTATTTATATTGCTGAGTGTTTTTTACCCTCGGCAAAGACATTGTTTATCAAGTGCCCATATAAATACACTCGGAAAAGTTCTAGGCACTCGACAAACATCGAGTTTCTGGTAGTGAATGGTGCTGCTGCTATATCACTTTTCACATGGCTTTGTGGAGTAAGGTCTTCCGATTTACTAACTGATGGTTTTGGGATAGAAGTCAGATAGAATGTTGAGTCTGTAAACCTTTCAATGTGCACTTGATCATTTGTAGTCAAGCTACGTGACATTATATAGTCTTAATTTTCATGTGCATAGAACTAGATATTATGAAATAATCACTTGTGTTATGGGTACTTGTATGTTATCTTAAGTTTAAATTAGTCAATTTGTCATTGATTTTAATAATGACCCATATCTTTATTAAATACTAGTTTTGTACCTGTGCGTTGCAACGGGGAGACAAATTGATACAATATGAAACAGATTGATATGCTTTAGACTGAAACATGTTCAGATAAACTGACATTTCAAAAATTGAAATACAAAGAATACATCATAATTCTGTTGAATAATACTATTAGCCTGATGACAGCAATTACCATAGAGCAGTAGCTTAGCAGTCCCAAGCTCCATCTACTTATCACCACAAGAATCCACAACACGCGTCTCCAAGCAAGCCAATAAACCAAGTAGTCAATCTTCACACCTCTTTTAAGTTCAGATCAAATACAAATAACCAATGATTCTTGTCGCACTCGTTCTTTCAGTTGGACATGGGTTGGCTTGCATCAGACAAGTTGGTGATTAGGCCCGCAGAAAGAGTAGCCTGATTCACTTGCTTCCATCAAAATGCGGCATTGAATGATCAAAGAAACACCTGCCAGTATAGTTCCAGTGAGCTCTCTTAAGTTTAGATCAAATATAAATAACCAATGATTCTTGTTGCACTCATTCTATCTGTTGAACATGGGTTGGCTTGCATCAGATAAGTTGGTGATGAGGCTCGCAGAATGAGTAGGTTGATTCACTTACTTCCACCATAATGCAGTATTGAAAGATCAAAGAAACTCCTGCCAGTATAGTTCTAATGAGCTTAGCGATTTGCAATTCGCTGAAGCAAAGCACCACAAAGCAAGGTGATTCAGAGGATAACTTTAGTACGTGGAATATCAGGAGAAATATACAATGTAGTGATGTCAATTTTTGGCTTACAAATGAAAAGGATGCATATCTTGGCAAGAGCCCATTCCAAAGAATCAAAATAGCGACACTCATGATTCTATAGTAGAACCAACCACATGAAAGATAGCGAAATTATCATATATCACTGGAAAATAAATGATGTGTTCTTTACACCTACTGATATGCGCAGTGCTAGCCCTGAAGAAACTGAGGTTTTAAATGTCACACTATCCTTGCATTATGCTAAAAAAGTCAAGATTTATTGAAAAAATGATAAATATGTAGTATCTAAAAAGACATATTTCACTTTGTAGTTTATGAAGGATTTGAGATATGTAGCATTGTTTTAACCTATATTAAATTCATATTTACCTACTACTGTCATTACCTAAATAGTTGTCTGTAAATAGTGGTAAAACAAAAAAATAGCAAGGATATATACTAGAATAATAAGTTAATCAGATATTATAACATAATACAATATTAGCTACAATTTGATTATTGTTACTATCTGCGCAAATGCGCGGGCCTATGTACTAGTTCCTCTTAATATACTCAAGTTCTTGCATAATTTCTGCCTTTTCAACATTGATTGCCTTCACAACTGCCTCCTCCTTCACTGATGGACAAATTCCATATTGTGCCTCTCAACCTCCACACTACTTTGATCCTCGAGAGTCAAAGCCTTCAAATGAATTGTATCATATTCCTCCTTCAAAGCTTCACATTTCATCTTGTTCATCATGACATTGGCCTCCAATTCCTCTTCTTTTAACTCCAATGATGTTGCCCTCGTATCCATCTTTGCCTGTTGGACATGTGGTTCCTGAAATTCCATTGACTTTGCCTTGGCTTCTTTCTCTACTACTTCTTGGTATTGATCAGCTGCATCCATGAACAACAAGCCTGCCGTCCTTGTATCCTTCAATTCCTCCACCTTTGCCTCATATTCTTTCTCAACTATTTCTTGGTAATCGTCAGCCGCATTCATGAAAAATAGACCCCCCATCCTTGTATCCTTCAGTTCCTCTACCTTTGCCTTAAATTCTTTCTCTGTTACTTCCTGGTATTCATCGGCAACATTCATGAGTAATTGACCTGCCTTCTTTGTATCGTTCAATTCTTCTACCTTTACCTCAAATTCTTTCTCTACTACATCCTGGTACTCATCAGCTGCATTCATGAACATCATGCCCACCTTTCTCATATCCTTTGATTCCTCCATCATAGCCTTTACTTTTTTCTCTGCTACTTCTTGATATTGATCAGCTGCAATCATGAACAACAAACCTGCGCTCCTTGTATCCTCTAATTGCTTATTGAGTTTAACCTTCTCATTAAACAACTCTTCATTTTTATGCTTCAACTCTATGACCCTATGCTCCTGCATTGTAACCTGCCTTGAGAACACCAGAGTCGCCCTTGTCTTCTCCTCTAATTGTTTCTCCAATTTACTTTTTTCATGAGACAACTCCCCATTTCTACGCACCAAATCTCGCATCCTATACCCGTAAACCTGCCTCTCATCTGACAACTCCCTCACCCTGTTTTCCAGGCGCCACACTAAATTTTGTAGGGACCTCACCCTGCCAATATTGAATGGGTCTGCAACACGTGTTTTAGACACGGAGTTAGAGATCAAAGAGTTAACAGATAGGAAAGGCGAAGAGAAAAAAAGTTAACACCTAGACCCACCCCAAGGCATGTTGTAAAAAGTAGGAGAAGTCGACGACGACTCGCGATAGCTATTGTCATGCACTCGTAGTTGGAACGAACGATGCAGTTTGTGGCCCTGCCCTGCTGAAGTTGTTGTGGGTGAATATAAGGGAAGAAAGAAAACAGGAAAAAGGCAGAGAGAGAGAAGGGATGGAGTGTGGTTGAGGAAAGAGGGAAGCAACGAAAGAGAGAATGTATGGAGTGTTGGTGAAGAAAAGGAAAGAATCTCAGTACATCGATAGGATGGAGTGCTAGTGAGAAAGAGGATAGGAGCCAAAGGAGCACCGAAAGAGCAAACTAAGTGTAGTATTACATGTGGTGGAAGTGGAATGCATGTGTGGAATGAGAGGAATCGGATGAATTTTCAGAATGAGCATCAAAGTTATTTGCTGTTGCCACAGCGAACCAAGGAGGATTTGCTGATGCCGGAGTTGACTTTCCCGGGGCACCATCACTTGTTTGAACGTCATCATCGTATTTTTCTCTTCAGTAGAATACAAGACTGTTAATTGTTTATTGTGGAGCCTCAGTGAGAATTTTTCCAACAAGTTCAGACCAGACACTCAGCACAAATTTATTTGGTAAAGAGCTCTTTATCGAGTGTTTTCTGTCACGCACTTGGTAATACGGTAAGCCTTACACTCGACAAAATCTAAATCACAAAAAAAAAACTCAAATTTTTTTTTGAAATATCAGGAAGGCGCCCAGCAAGTCGTGACATTTTTTCACGCGCTATGTGCTAAGTGCGGCTGGTGAGATTCAAACCTATGATCTCCTTGTCACATGTATAGTCCCTACCACTACACCACGCTATCATTTGAGTCTATACTCTGTTTTTACTTTTCTTATATTATACCTCTTTGCCAAGTATTTTATGTCAGACACTCGACAAAGACCTTGTTTACCAAGTGTAAAAAATAATACACTCAACAAAGACCATATTTATCGAATGCGAAAAATAATACACTCGACAAAGATCTTCTTATATTATTCAAACGTACTTTTCATTGATAAAGTTCATTCAAATAAAAAAGTGTTGAACTATAAATTTGTATAACTTTGAAAGATCTATAAATTTTGTTTTGATCATTTGTTCATCTGACATAGTGATAGTAACTTTGTTCACAAATCTTATATGTCTTGCTTATTATTTTGTAAAACTATATGAGACATATAAATTTTATAAACAATGTTGCAGATCAATTTAAGTAATGAACTAACGATCAAAATAAAAATTATAAATCTTTAGAAATTGTACAACTTTGTAGTTCAATTTTTTTATTTGAATTAATTTATGGTTTTAAAATATAATTTGAATTTATCTTTGCCGAGTGCTAAAAGAAAAATACTCGTTAAAAATAGTGTTTGTCGAGTGCAACATAAAAAACACTCAACAATTGACACTCGGTAAAGATCCTTTTGCTGAGTATCTAACAAAATACACTCGACAAACATCGAATTTCTGGTAGTGCAGCTTAGTTGCTCCTTAACCCTTTTTTTGTGGACTTCACTCTGTCTTTCCTGCTCCTGCTCAACATGTGAGAACATACAAAGACTGTTTCTTTTCCCTTCATTTTAATGAATGGTAGCGCCAGCTCTCCTGCCTTTTTCGTCAAAAGAGAAAAATGAGAGAGAGATAGAGAAAGAGGACCTATAGATTACCTCATGGAAATTCGTTCAGTTGCCAGAGCTTGAGTGAAACAAAGGGCAGGACATCCTACGATAGCTGGCGAAGCACCTCCGGCGTGGAGTCAAAATGTGTCAACAAGCTCCACGGAAATAAGGTTCTCTGTTCTAGATAAAAGTGATGACAGCTACCTGCTGTTCTCCACCCCAAAAAGACTTTACATATGGGTTCCAGGAAATATAATTAACTTTGACAAAATGATTTTGATAGATTTGATCAACTTTATTAGTAACATATAAAATATATGTTATAAAAATATTTCCTATGATAAATCTAAAAATACAAGTCCCATATTCTTACAGTTAATTGGATTTATTGAAATATTGGTCAAAGTTATATTCCCTAAAATCTAAATATAAAGTCCTGCACCATAATATTTAGGCCTAATGCTTGTGCCTTTATTCTATTTTTTTTCTCCTTAAAAGGTCCAACTGGGAGAGCATCGGCAAGGCATACAATATTTTGAATCATATACTCTGCTTCAGGGAGCTGAAGTGATAACAGGTAAGATTTTTTTTTGCTAGCGAATAACATGTAAAGATTAAGAATACTGCAAATATAAGGATTGTTAGAATATGTGTATTTGATTCCCGATTGTCCGCTTGTGCTTTGGCTGGCACTCGACCAGCACGCCTATTAATAGGTAACAAAGGTATCAAATATAGCCTGGTTGGCATATCTCGTGCCCTTGATTTATATAATAGAATCAAAGAGGATAGAGTGTATTCGTTTTTTGGGGTGTAAATTTTAGTGTTATTATATCAATCAAATACTAAATACAGTGGTTAAATATAAAATAAAAATAAAACTAATTACACAGTTGAATGCTAATTTGTGAGACAAATCTATTAAGCTTAACTAAGTCATCATTAGAAGATAGTTACTGTAGCATTATATTATTTAATCATGATCTAATTAGTCTTAATAGATTCGCCTCGTCATTTAGATGATGGATTATGGACTAGGTTTTATCAATAATCTATATTTAATATTTCTAATTAGTATCTTAATATTCGATGAAACGAGTCTAAAAATTAGAGGGCAAGAAACGAAAACACCTGAAATTGTGTGCATGCGCAGAGAGGCGCATGGCGCAGCCCTAGACGGCACCACCAACGTGCTGGTGGAGTCTGCCCGAAGCACTCGCCGGAATCTAAATATACATGTTCTAACAAAAGGATACAAAAATCCAACATGTTATGTTCAGAATCTTCAGAAGTTTGAGTATAGTAAAATTCAAGCTTTGAGAACCAAATATGTTGAATAAGAGCATATATTCTCTCTGGCCACAGAGCTATGACCTATGAGCTCTTCAATTTTAGTGCAGTGCCTTTGAAAAACTGTAAGATAGGTAACGCTAAATCGATTCACATGTTGAAAGGTAATCACTACATTCGGTTTATATACCAAAGGAGGGCATACTGAGATTTCTTGAAAAGGAACGAAAATTTTCATTGTAAAATTGAAAAGAAAAAACATTCCGCAAAGTAGTAAGAGGAAGCAAAAGGAGGCCAACGGACGCTCGAGTTGCTGTACCATTGACTGTTACCTTCATGCCTAATGACAATATCATATGGTGTTATTGAGCTGTAACCAATATTGAAACTTGATTTCAATGTAGTACGTACATAGATCTGGAAGAATATTTTTTAACGGCAACGTATTCTATGTAAACTAATTTCATGTGTAGACTATAGAAACTCCTGTTACAACTGCTAGATCCCCATCCGATGACCAGATAGATAGGTGGGAAATTTTAGCACTTAAACCCTCCTATCATTAGATTTACTAATCACAAATTATCTAAACACAACCTCTCCCAAACGATTGAGGACGGACGGATGCCACGCCGTTACTCGTCCTCGCGACCCCTCGCGTCCTCGACTCGGACGCCACCATGACTGGGACGTCGCCGTCGCCTGGACTACTGCGCCGCCATGGACGACGGACGATGCTGCAAATCCCTGTTATAGCTGTCTGTGCGGATGAGAGTCTAATAGTGAATGTTGCTGGTGTGAATGACAGTGAAATTAAGCACTCCACTGTTGAGGTTAAGGCAGCTGTCAACGGTAGAGAGACCACTACAATTACCTGTGGCTCCTGTATGCTGCTCGTGAAGATTGCTAGGTGGATTATCTCACAGGACTACTTGGCTTGACACTGTTGAGTTTTATTAGGCGTATCTGTAGGCTTTCTATGTAGTGGTTAGTAAAAGTGATTCTGTTGGACGCTTTAGTTGTGTGAATTATATTTATTATGCTGGGCTTGTAATGGTAAAAGTGTGCCTAGCTTGAGCGGGATAATGGTGCATGCTGTTTAAGTGCAAACACTACCTCAGATCAGGTAATTAGTGACGGGTAAATATTACAATTAGTGACGGCAAATCCAACCGTCACCCGTAACACGTGACTAATATCTTTAGCGACGGACTTTAACCGTCTCTAAATATCACCCTTTTAGTGACGGGTAATGGAATCCCGTCTGTAAATAGCTATAGAGATGGATAATTAACAGCGTCTATAAAGATACAGTGACGGTGATAGAATCTACGTCGCTAATACTTTTAGTGACGGGTCCAAAAAACCACGTCTATAATAGTTACAGTGACGGTGACAGAATCTTCGTCGCTAATACATTTAGTGACGTGTCTAAAAACCATGTCTATATTCAGATTCAGTAACGGTGACAGAAGCTACATCGCAAATACTTTTAGTAAACATAGTGACAGAGACGAAAACTACGTTGCTAATACTTTTGGTTACGGGTTTGAAAACCATGTCTGTAATAAATATAGTGACGGAGATAAAAACTACGTCGCTAATACTTGTGATGACGGGTTAGAAAACCACGCCTCAAATACTCATGCACAAGACACTATTTCACATCACAGCTCATTACACCATTTTATATTCACAGAAGAAACCACACATTTCAGGCAGATAAACAACCAAATTTACAGAACACATCATATATTACAAGTCTTCAAGCCTATAACATTTTCAGACCAACAGCTATGAACATAATACCAATTATCTTTGGTTAGACTGCATCACCCACATATAGATATCATAAGTCTAGTATCACTTAACAGCTAAATAAACAAAGGTTGCACCAAAATGCATCTCCCATGACTTGCAATCTATTTTAACAGCTACATAAATTAAAGTTGCACCCTGCGATGACTTGCAATCTATTTATACAACTACATAAGTTAAACTTGCACCAAAATGCAACTCCGATGACTTCAAACGCTGATGCCTAGCACCTAGGTCTCCTAGTTCTACTGCACCTTCTGTGACTTGGCAGCATTAGCTGTAATGTAGCATAAATCAAAACTTGTTAAAATGATCTGGTTCCAACTATAAATATATATACAAAATTTATAGTAAGCATTCCAGCAAAATATGCATGAATTAAAATTTATAGTATGAGCTAGATGGAAATAACAGAATTGAAACAAGAATTATAGTAGAAAAGATATAACAAATTGTAAGCTAGATATATACAGTTAGTATTATTGTTGATAATGATAGGCATGTCTGAGCACAATGAAGCAACATGAATAGATAGATGAAGTTAGCATTGTTATTGATAATGTTAGGCATGTCTGGACACAATAAAGCAGTATGAATAAATAGATGAAGTTAGCATTGTTGTTCATAATGTTAGGCATGTGTGGACACAATGAAGCAGCATGAATAGATAGATGCAGTTAGCATTATTGTTGATAATGTTAGGCATGTATATGCTGCACAATGAAGCAACATGAGTAGATAGATGCAATTGGTAGATAGATGAAGTTAGTATTATGGTTGATAATGTCAGTCATGTCTGGGCACAATGAAGCAGCATGAGTCCTAGGTGGTCCTTCCTGCTAAAGACAGCCAACAAACAAAAAATTAGATAAACAGAAGACACATTTTATAATATGTATCTTGTCATTATATCTTAAGTCTAAACCTATCTTCTGATTAGTTGTACATTACACAATTTCTGCAATCTCAAAGTTCGACACCATATCAGAATCTCAATGTTGACTAATATCTATCATATAAGTTCAGCAATAATGAACCAGAATTAAACACATATGCCATGTCCATGATTCTTGACAGAACATTAACACTTGCCCATAACTATAAATAAAGCTACTACTGTTGCAAATAAAATCAAAATGACCAAAACTACAAAAAAAACATGCACCCGATGATTCTAACTATTACACTATGCAGCACCCATGTAAATGATTCACATGATTATATTACATACTATATGTCAGACCAAAAAGTTTCAATGTTTACAATATAGAATAGGAAGTACAAACAAAAAATGCTTATCGCTAGATAGCGCAATAGAAGCAAACTGTTACAAAATATAGCTAAAAGCATGTCTCAGATCATGATTAACTAGAGTGTTGATACTTGGTTATGCAGATTGATAGAGATGAAGGGAAGAGATTAGCACAAGAGCTTACCGAGTGATGATTTCAGTAAGTCCCACTGTGACAGTGGAACTCTCCTTTTGTAGATATGACCTCGGACATAAGGAAATTGGCCATCCGATCACGAAGATCAGATAGCACTGCTTGATCAAGCGGCTCGGTAGGCACACTGAAGTCCTGCTTATTGGTAAGGGAAAAAATGCATCATTAGATGTAAACTTGCTATCATTTACCATGCATAGAAGTATACAAGTTTGTTTCTGGAAACTTCAAAGCATCTAAGAAAAGTTCTAGATCTATTGAGCAACCAAAAAAAATTACAAGTATGGCTTGAAATAAAAGAACAAACCTCTACATTCTGCATACTTGCTACTGCACTGGCAGCATTTAGTATGTGGTAAGCAGCATAGAAACCACACGCCAGGCCTCCGAGTTGTTGGTGGCACTACAATCACCAAGAGCATACACATAAGTATAAAGTAATGGAAATTTTCAATCAGAAGAAACTTTTTGATCATATGTACAGGAAACTTGGTCAGGTGTTGTAGCTCGATCCTTCCTTTCTTCCTTTTTGAATCTCCTTGCATGAATCTAGAGAATGCCCTACACATGCATGCAGATTAGAAAATAGAAATCATACCTTTTTGTCAGATTAGTAAAAATACAGAAACAGAATTATGCAAGGAATAGAAACATCATACTCACTCATCAAGCACACCAGTCAAAATAGAAACATCATATTCATAGTCTGAAATGGAATCCAAGTACCGGACAATGCTAAACTTGATGCTCATTACCACAGCAATCCAATGGCCACCGGTGTTGCAAGCAAACATCAACCATTCCTTTCTAGCAAAGTTAGACAAGACTAGTGCCTTTTCCACATAACTCCTCACAAGCTCTTTATTTTTGTCAATGTAAGCAAGCACCAAACACTCAGGGTCAAGGAAAACAACTGGCACATTCATTTGTTTTACTTCTTGAGTCATATACCTTGCAGCAAGAAATAATCCAGTCAGCATATAAAAGCCAAAAACATCAACAAAGTAGCAAGGAATTAAAGACGGAACAACAAAGCTGAACTTACACATATTATACACACAAAGTGAAGTTTTCATAATGCAATGAATGTAAACATAAATTAGTTGAGGCTGAAGTTTTTATAATGCAATCAATAACTAGCAGGGTGATGTTTTCAGAATGCAATCAATGTAAACATAAATTAGTTGACCTTCTGAGCTATCGCATGAAATACATCTCAAGAAGGCATAGGGTATCTCTAATGTTCTTCTCTAGAGCATCTAGTGATAATGGATCGATGACCTTCTGAGCTATCGCATTGAAGAAGAAGCACAGACTCATAATAGCTTCTCGAACATTAATGGGAAGAATGTTTCTAATACCGACCGCAAGCAATGAAGTCAATATGATATGACAATTATGAGACTTCATCTTACCGACCCATTTCAGATCTGTCATGGAGAAGAGCCTCCTTATGTTGTCTGAGTAACCAGATGGGACCTTAACACTTGAAACTCACATAGTTGTCTTTTCTCCTTCTTAGATAGTGTGATACAGGCTACGGGTAGATCTTCATCATTACCCTTGCGACAAAGCTCGGGCCTCAAGCCCATATCCCTCAAGTCAGCTCGTGCATTTGCATGATCTTTAGTCTTTCCCTTCATGTTCAGCAAGGTACCAACGAGACTAAAGAATAGGTTCCTTTCTATATGCATGAGATCTATGCAATGTCGAATACTTAAAAACTCCCAATAAGGGAGCTCCCAGAATATTGACTTTTTCTTCCAGATATCCTTTTCTTCACCTCTAGGAGCACGTTTCCTCTTTCCAAGTACAGAATCAAATTTTTTGACCTAATTATGAATATATTTCCCGCTGAAGTGCCTCGGAGCTGACCCAGTCTCCTTTGTGCCATCAAACTGATCCTTCATAGACCGGTATGGATGAGACTTGGATAGGAAACGTCGATTCCTCATATACACCGTCTTCTTTGAGTTACGGAGCCACACACTCTCGGTGTCATACAAGCATTCAGGGCATCCTTTTCCTCCTTTACTCTGCCCCGACACAGCATATAGTGCTGGGAGGTCTTGTATCGTGCATAGCAACATAGCATGTAGCTTGAAGTATTCTCGCTTGAACTGATCCCATACCTCAACCCCTGGAGACCATAGTACTTTGAGATCATCCACCAACGGTCTAAGATAGACATCGATGTTGATGACAGGTTGCTTCGGTCCAGAAATCAGAACAGTCAACATGATGTACTTTCTCTTGGTACAGAGCCAGGGTGGTAGGTTGTAGATGGACAACACGACCAGCCATGTTCTATGAGCACTACTAAACTCACCGAATGGATTCATCTCATCAGTGCTCAGTGCAAACCTGATGTTTCTTATTCCCTTGGCAAAAGGTTTGAATTCTGAATCAATGTTTCGCCACTGAGTTGAATCTGCAGGATGCCGAATTTTTCCCTCATTCTTTCGGCCTTCCTTGTGCCAACGGAGGAGTTTGGCCTCCTTGCTGTTTGCAAACAAGCGCTTCAGACGGGGAATGATAGGAAAATACCACACCACCTTCCTAGGAGCTCCATGCCTTTTACTCGGTACTTCCTCATCACCCCCATCATTCCTACGCTTGTATCTAGAAGTTCCACAGAATGGACAGTGGGTCAGCTCGGCGTATTCGCCGCGATAAAGCATAAAATCCTCCTTACATGCATGAATCTTTTCAACTTCTAATCCCAATGGACAGATTGTCTTCTTTGCATCATAGGTGTTCTTGGGTAACTCACTTTCCTTTGGAAGCATGTCCCTCAACAGATGTAGCAAGGCATTAAAGCTCCTGTCTGACCAACCATGGGTTGCCTTCAACTGGAGAAGTTTGAGCACTGAATACAATTTTGTGAACTTATTGTTACAACCAGGATATAGGGGTTTCTTAGAGTCTCGCACCAGCTCCTGAAACTTTGCAAACTCTCCATGAGTATACCCATCATTCCCCTCTGCATCAATCATCATCTGGTTGACATTCTCAATAAGATCATCATAGTCCTCAGTCAACAATATTTGTGTGGGTAGAAATAATAAGATAAACAATAAGTTGATAATATATTAGCAGTTCTATATGAATGAAAATTGTTTGTGCTAAAATGAAACCAAATGCATAGGTAACTATCATGAACAGAGCTCCAGATTTGTTTAGTTTGTTTTTGAGAAAATCAGCTTGTGATATGTAGCTATATGCCATATGATGTGCATAACTGGCTGTTACAGAAGGATTTATTTTTCTCTATACTGAAAAGAAACTAACACACATAGCTGCCTCCCTTTTCCATACAGAGAAACCAATCTTGTGTTTAAATCCAAGATACTAAACACTCCAGCTACTGAATACTAAGAACATATTGCAGAAAAAAAAAATCAAAGGTAGAGATGAAGATGACTGAGTGATATGCTATTAGAAGATACCTGTTTCTCCAGTTCCCTTGTCCGAGCTTCAGATTGCCTGAATTTCTCTTCTGCTAGTCCAAGCTGAATATAGCAAACAGAGTATTATCACAAGATACAAAAGAGATAAATAAACTTTTTATTTCCAAAATCAAAGGGTAAATAGTGATCCCATATATGGGCAAATTGGGTGTCCAATGCAGTTGGATCAGACCTCATATATTGTCCATCAAATCAGGACTGCAAACTCTCATGGGAAGTGATTGGAAAATGAATGACAAAAACAACACTAATATTATCAGACTCTATCAATATGGTGGCAATTCTCCTGACTTTTAACACATTAAGGAAGCCTCCGACCTAATTAGACATTGCATACTGTAGAAAACAGAAATAATATTTAAATGCCACAAATTAAACTGGGCCAATTGACTTTGATCTAACAGTTGCAAGATAAGCCAAGCAGGTAACAATATTTTTAAAGACAGTTTTTGGCACTCATGTAACAGAATTATCAGAGGATGTCAAACACTATGGTTACCAAGGTCAAAGGAGAAGAAGCATGCTTAGTTGCTCATTACTAACAAGAAGAAAAAAATCACACTCAAAAAGAGGGATTTTTATGAATATGTTTCCCCGAATAGATGCCGTTGGCCATATTGCTTCACATCGCACTCAAAGAAAAAATGGCAGCATCAATCACTTATTCAAGCAATAAGCATTCACCATCCTGAATCAAGGCACCTAAGTTGACCAAATTTCCAAGGCACAACACCAGAAAATTCTAAACCTAAGCACTAGATCGTCCAAGGCATCTACACGTTGACCCAATAGAGACCAGCCATCCTGAATCAAGAATAAGAAGAGGGGAGAGGGTAGAAAGAGGAGGGTATGACGCTTATCAGAGAGAAGGCGGTGGATGGAACCGGTGGTCGTCGAGGTGGCGGTGGCACCCGTGTCGCAGCTTGATCTCCAGCGAGCCGTCACCTCATGGCTGCTGCTGGAGAGGAGGAGCGGGCACGGCACAAGCAGGGGCGGACTCCGGCGCAGGGGAGTGGGCGGCGCTGGGGCGGAGGGGATGTCGCGGAAGCCGGAGCAGCGCGAGCACCGCCCGGACGGCGAGGGGCGACGCCGCAGCCCTTTTCTTGAGTCGTTCTGTAGTCCGAGCGGAAAACGGATCGGAGAAGAAACCAATAGTCGATCTGCAGTTATTGCTTTCTTGATACTTGGTTTACAAATATTGTTTCAATTTAACTAGACACAAATGGAACGGTGGCTGGCTGGTTAGTTCGTTTCGCTCTCAAACCTGAGGTTCAGGGTTCGATACCTATGGCCAGCATTTTATTTTGTTTTCAAGTAATTTTGCTACAAACATGAGGTTCTATGTTCTAGTTGCATTAGGTAGGTTTTTTTAATACCAACAAATTTTTATGCAAACTGGTATAATAATAATATTTTCAGATAGCAAAAAAAATCACTAACAATCAATTAAACTATAAAAGAATCCTATCATCTATTAGTGACACGGTTTACAACGCACGTCGCTATAAATTTTTTGCGACCCAGCTTAAAACAACCGTCACAGGCTTTCTTTGACGAATTTCATCACACCCTCGCTAAAAAAAAAGTAACTGCGACGGATTTCTACATACCGTCGTTAATAACTACAGCCCGTCACTATTGTTAAGGCTACCAGTGACAGATTTGTTCATAACGTCACTAAATATAAGGTAATAGCGACGGTTAATCATATAACGTCGCTAATAACTAAACCGCCATCACTAAAATTATGTCAATTAGTGACGTGTTTTCTGAAATATGTCTCTGACTTTTGACCTGTACTATTAGCGACGGGTTTTGTTTTCTGCGTCACAATTAATGTCACAATTAGCGTATTTTGAGTAATATTAGTGACACGTTTCTATATAGCCGTCACTAATAGAATTATTAGTGACGTTTTTCCATTTGGCGTCGCTAATATGGTGTCTCTTTTGTGTATTTCTGTGGTAGTGAAAGCAGAGAGGAATATGATCCTATTTCTACTATGCTATGGGCTTGCTACTGCTGTCTGAATGAAGACCTGGAGCAAGACTACAGATACGCAAAGAGGGATTTGCAGCGTCGTCTGTCATCCTTCGTCCATGGTGGCGCAATAGTCCAAGTGACGGCGACATCCCAGTCGCGGCGGCGTCCGAGTCGAGGACGCGAGGGGTCACGAGGACAAGTAACAGCGTGGCGTCTGTCCGTCCTCAGTTGTTTGGGAGGGGTTGTGTTTAGATAATTTGTGATTAACAAATCTAATGGTAGGAGGGTTTAAGTACTAAAATTTCCACCTATCTATCAGGCCATCGAATGGGGATCTAGCGGTTATGACGGGAGTTTTCATAGTTTGCACACGAAATTAGTTTTTATAGAATACGTTGCTTTTTTTAACTATGTGGATATCTGAATATCAAACAACGAGACCAAAATATTGTTCGAAGGCTGTAACCCGATCTTCAATCGAACTATAAGCGCACAGGCTGGCGTGAAGTATTGCGGCTTGGGCGATGCTTAGCGGTGTGGTTGGTTGGGGGGATGCAGCGCAGAAGGCAAGTTGCACAACCAGAACGGACCCAGGAAGATGGTGCGCGCTCGTTGGGATTCGTCAGGTGCAGAAGGGTGGAAGAAAAGTTCCTATCCCAACAATCAAGCCTTTCAAAAAAACAAACACCTTAACTTATAATTCCTCCAATTTTTTTTTTCAGGGTAGGAAACAAAAAAAAGTCTGGAGGAAGTTCAATTTAGCATTGAATCCTGGAGTTAATCGAGAAAAAGTCACTCAAGTTCTGAAATTATCCTGGGAAAAACATGATGCGTATTCGGCCACATCAAGGGTCATTACTAAAGTAATTATCATGGAAAAAGCACCATGCGTATTCGGCCACATCAACGATCATTAAGGAATTATGCTTTTGTTTATTAATCCTTAATTTGACACTTATCCAATATATACGTTGAAATAGTTGGGTGTGGCAAAATGCATCCAAATGAAACCGAACAGGAATATACAACGTATTATGAATGAGAGTTTCATTTCGTTTTTTGTATAGTGCCGATCAACCACCATTTTTTTAGTAATATACAACATGTCAGTAGCCAATTCATTTTGTGATGCACGATGATAAGCGTGTCTTTGCTGACGACAAGTTACCCCAAATGTCACCCTTTTTCTTCCTTTGCACCTCAGCCACCACGAGACGTAGCTGCTCAATATCATTACTAAGGACATCAATCTGCCCCTTCTTCTCCTCCAATGCCATATTCAGTTTTCCAATCTCAGCATCCTTTTCGGTATTGTAATTCTCAAGCATCTCAACTTTCGACTTCAGCTTGGTTTCTTCAGCCTTCTCAGTTTCTAATGCTTTCTGGATTAAATTTTTCTCATCATCAAGATGTGAACGCTTCATCTCAAGTTCATCATAGGATGCTTGCAGTTGTGACATAGAAATTCGAAGCTCCTCCAATTCGGTCCTCAGCTTATTGGCCTGAGCATCCTTGTCGTGACCTGCTTTCTCAACTGCTTCCTTGCTGGCTTGGACTTCGTCCACCTTCCTCCTAAGCTCCTCTAATTCCTCCACGATTTTTGCCTTCTCAGCATCAAATGCCTTTGCATTTGTCTCCGTGTCTGCCAATGCACTAAGTTCCATCTGGAGCCTCTTAACCTCTGCATCAGACATGATACACTTCTGCTCTGTAGTCACAATATCTGACCTGAGCTTATCATTTTCACCCTTTAGCATATCCTTGTCAGCCTGCATTTCATCCACCATCTTCTTAAGATCTTCTAATTCCTTCATCAATTCAACCTTCTTAGCTTCAAATTCCTTTTCAATAGCCTCCTTCTCCTTCACTACCGCACCGAATTCCATATGGAGCCTCTTAACCCCAGCTTCAAACAGGCTATGTTTCTCCTCTAAATTCAAAAGCTCTAATCGTAGCTTATCATTTTCGCCCTCCACCAGATCCATATTGGTTTGTACTTCCTTAATGTTCCTCTTATGATCCTCTAGTTCCTTCATGATGTTTGCCTTTTCAGCATGAAATGCCATAGCATCTGCCTCCTTCACCTCCATCAATGCATCCAATTCCTTTTTGAGCCTCTGAACTTCAGCTTCAGATAGGCTATATTTCTGCTCTACACTTGTAACCTCTGACCGGAGTTTTTCATTTTCATCATCCACAGTATCCTTGCTGGCTTGTATTTCTTCCACCTTTCTCTTGAGATCCTCCAGTTGCTTCATGATTTCCGCTTTCTCATCATCAAATGCCTTAGCAGCTGCCTCCTTTGCCTCCGCCAATGCATCAAGTTCCATCTTGAGCTTCTTAATCTCTTCTTCAGACATGCCATGTTTCTCCTCTGCACTTGAAACCTTCAATCGGAGCTCATCATTTTCCCCCTTCACCAACTCCAATTCACTCTTCTTCGCCATGACATCAGCCTCCAATTCCTCTTTCTCAACCGTGACTACATGGAGGTCCGACACCAAAGACGTTGCTCGTGCATCGATCTCTGCCTTCTGGGTCTCCAGCACCTTCAACTCTTCCACCTTTGCCTTAAATTGTTCCTCTAGTTCTGCCTGTGACGCCTGGGCCGTGTCCTTGAACTTCTGCAGGCTCCTTTCCACCTCCTCCTTCTGACTTGAGTACTCCTGCGACGCCTTCGTCGTCTCTTCCAACTGCTTCTCCACTATACCCTTCTCATGGGACAGCAGGGCGTTTTTGCGCTCCAACTCAAACACCTTGTCTCGCAGTGTCGAGACCTTTTGGGATAGCGTCGTCACCCTCTCGTCAGTGAAGAGATCTGCAACATACGTTTTCATTAGAGGGAATGTTTTGAAGGAGAGAAATTATTGTAACACGATGAGCAGGAAAAGAAAAGCGAGAAAAAGAATATGTATGCCTTTGCCCACCTGCAAACCACATCTTGTGGACACTAGAAGTCGTCGACGATGTCGCCATGTGGATGATGCTGTTTGCTGTCTCGTGCTCGTCGGAGATGGAAGACGACTCGAGTGGTCACTGTTAGTCCTCACCGTGCCACAGCCGGAGAATGCGATCTGTGTTCGTTCCTGCCCCTGACGAAGCTGCCTCGGGGTTAATATAAGTGGAAGGTGGAAAGGAGAGAGAGGATGAGTGTCAGTGAGGAAGAGTGAAGAAGAAGAGAACAAAGGGAAGGATAGAGTGTTGGCGAGGAAGTGCGAAGCAGAGGAAAGAGAATCGAGGTTGTCGATAAGGAAAAGAATGAAGCAGAGGACAGAGGATGAGTGCCCGCGAGGAAGAGAGAGAACTTTGCTGCCATGGACTTTGACAAACACACAGCTTGCTTGTTCTAAATCTGGCGAGTATGCTTACGGGAATCCAAATCCTTGAAAGGTATGATTCTTCCAAAACCTTGAAAGGTATGCTTCATGGGAATCCAGGAATTCCAGGTTGCATTTGGTAAGTACTATCGCATTTAATTACGAAGGTTCATAACATGAAACGCTCCATAGATGTTCAAGCTGCAAGGCACGTTTTTCCAAAAAAAAAAAAAAGAACAAAAATGAATTGCTTGAAAAATTTCACACCCTACCCTTGTGTTCTGATGAGTATGCTCAAGTATGGAAGTTTATAATCAAGGGTAGAAAAGTTCAGATGAAAAATGAGCATTACATTAGTTACATGAAAACTATACAAAGATCACGTGGAAAATCAGGAACGTAGTGGAATGTCAAACCTGAAAACAGGATACATTGGCTCTTCCTCCAGAAGTTCTTAAAAGTTTGTAAATCGTGATTAATAAATATGTAATTTAATAGGAGGCACGAACAATCTACAACTGGGCACACTAATAATGTTTTAAGAGTAGTGGTGAGGATCTTAATCTAGATCGATCATGGAAGAAGTTGAAAGTTGTTCAACCACTTATGGATCTAGAGTTCATCTTTAGGTGCTGGTAAGCAGTCCTCATCCCAGAAGTAGGGGAACTTCAGTTTGGCAGCTACATGTGGCATACTCCAATCATCATATACAAATCTGCAACATACAACATTTTTGAAGATTAGAAAGACCATCTATATGATCAAAAAAGAAAGACCATCTATCGTTCATATGTGCATTACTCACTCGCAGAGAAGGGAACAAAAAAGGTGGGTGTGCTATCACAATGCTGTATAACTAATATCACAAGGATACCTTCAGAACTCAAGAAGGTAATGGTACAGATAACAATGGTCACATGGATAAAGAATCACGATACAAGTAAATAATAATATCATGTCCTATCCTGGCAACATTTGAGGAGAATCACTCAGAAAAAAATGTTTGTGGAGAATATTAAGATACTTAGCCGATAAATCATCTTTGCTACTCATAAAAATTAGAGTTCGTGGCTTGTGTTGGTGGTGGTTGTTGACATTCAGCTCTCAATGGGGTCGACAGGTGGGGCCCATATGAAATGATTATGTTTTGCTGCTTTACGTTCGTCTCCCCCTCCGGTCAACCATCAAAGAGAAAAAAAAAACACCATGCTCTCCCCAGCCCCAGCATCAATTCCCTCCTTAATCCGTACAGATCTGCAGCGGGATACTCCTACAGGAGTCAATGCGACCCCTTGGTACGATTGGCAGCAGATTCACCGGCGTCCTCCATTTCCTTGGCTTGATCCGCAACAGGTTGAGGTCAATCTAGTGATTGGCTGCATGCAGTTCTATTATCCTCATCTTCTTGCCCAACAGTCTCAAATCTACTCGCCGTCAGCCCTCAGCCTTATCATCTGCTGGTGCAAATGGTCCCTCGGCAGCTGTGCTTGCAGTTGCGGAGGCAGCCGTCCAAATCGTTCACGGTGGCTTAGCAATGAGGAAGCGACATAGGGCACCGCCTTTTTTTTTTCTTTTTGCTTTTAGGCAAGAAGGAATCTTGTGTCTCAACCCTCTTCAGTACACAGCCTAGCTTTCCAAGTTTTGCATCATTTTTTCCTTTGGCGGCAATGGCAGAGGAAATGGCAAAAAGTATAGAAACAGTAATAAGTGTGAATGCTTGTTGATGTGAATTTGTGACTCTCATTGATCAACTGTTGCATATTGAATCCTTTTTTGAAAATGAGTTCATATTGATTTTAAATACTTCTATTTAAATTCCATAGCATAGCACGGGCAGTTTGGCCAGTATAGATAATATTTGATCTGGCTTAAGATGCAGATGTCTGAATGCAGCATAATGTGGAGAGCATATAGCAATCTTGCAAGAAGACTGTCTTTTTAAATTGCATGCATTGTTTGAAGTTCGTTGAAATAAGTTGTCAATGAGTTTTTCCCTCTGATTCCAGGATAGATCTATGTTCTCAATTTCTTTTCATCATCGTGCACTTATTTCCTTGCCATCTATAGCAGCAAGTACAATTACAGTTTGAGTGAATAAAAAACATGCCTTCAAATCTTGATGGTTGCTACTAGGGAATATTACTGTAAGCTTAGGAATAGGGCACATTCTCAAATACAATAATAGATTGTTCTTTTACACACTCAGTTATCCAAGTATGGTGACAGACTTTCTGTTAGGCATGACTAGAGGACTCTAACTGTAATTCTTAATTAACTGTGCGGTATAGGCTTGAACAGAAATGGAAACATCAGGTACATTGTATGGAAATTCATAAACACATGTATCATACTTGGCAGTTGACACATGTTATTCTATGCAGTAATTGCACAGTGCACACATGAGTCCAGTTTACGCTGTTGAATGTTAAGTGACAAAATATTCAAGCCAATATACTCACATCTTGACAGGTGGGCGCGATATGATCACAAGAACTTGCAAATCTTCATGCTCATCAGAATTCCAAACCTGCAATAAAGAGAAAGATGGTGTTAATATAAGGCATCTTCAGGGTCATGTAAAGAAAGAAAGAGGCATCAGACAAAGTAAAAAGGAGATTGAAAACGTTCTCATTTACCTGGTGTGGATCATTTACAGGTACTGAAAATGTGCTATTCTGAAAGACAGGAATCGCCTGAGGCTCTCCTGGATACTTCAGTGAGCTCGACCCTAGCAAGAGTGTGCCTTTTCCTTTGAGGACCACGAAAACCTCCTCGCAAGAATGCCTGTGGATCGGCGTCCTTTGGCCTGGACCAAATGTCTGAAGCCACACTTCCACCTGAAGGAAATAATTTCATACGTAAGCAATTATGAGTCAGGGTAGTATCTGCATCTCTGGTCAAACAAGATGCGTCAAATAAACCATTTCTACACATCAGTACAGCTGATCAAAGCCTTTGAACTTATAACAATTAACAACACAGGCTAAAAAGTGGAGTAAGGTTCTTGAGGTCACACCAAAGCAAGAAACCGTCCGACATCAAATTGGCAGTATATCTATACACTGTCTATCTATCTAACAAGTCTAATTCGTAAGTAAAGGACTATTTACTCATGGCAATTTTATTTGGTGTGGAACACAAGCGCATATTTAACCAATATGTGCATTACTTGTCCATGTCCATATCAACTGGTAACTGTAACAGCCACTGGCCGGAGTGCTTCCACCCAGGGTTCGATCCCATGGGTGTCGCACCCACACCTCAAGGGTCTCCCTTGGGATATTCCTCTAAAAAAATGGTAATTGCAACTACACAGGGGCCCTACAGTTCATTCCTCACCTCCTTCATCCCATGGGCGAGTGCGCCAGCAACTGTTATATGTGAGAATCCTTCCCTCCCATAGTTGCTCTGGTGCATCTGGCTTATATCCTTTACCAATGAATTATCTGGACACATTACAGTTGATACTTATTACTATAAAATTTACAGGAACAGTACCGAAAGAAAATTACTTTACCCTAAGTCCGCTAAGCTAGTGATTTTTATGCATAGCCACCTAGAATCTCTCTGATGCAACAGTTTAGAGCTCGCATTGGTTCTACAGCTAGCAAAAGCCTGATCTGGGGCGGCGCAATGAAGCACTCGCCTGGAAGTTTCGCGAAGGGGGAAAAGGGGCGGAGACAACACGTACCTCGGGGGCAAGCCGACTTGGCTCCTGGGAGGATGGCCGAGGTGGTGGCGGCAATGAGGGCGGCGATGAGAAGGAAGCGGCCGGCGCCGGCGCCGGCGACGTGGGGCCCGCGTGCGGCCGCCGCGGCGGGAGGTCCACCTTCCATTTTGCTCCGGCGCTGTCAGATTTTGGTTTTCTACCCTCTGGTTCCTGCTTATTTACGTTGCCTCTTTTCAGATCTTTGGCGTTGCTTCTAGAATCTAGACCAGTCGCTGGTTGCCTGAGCAGCGCGCATATCTTTGAAATTTGATGAGGTTTCAAACCCAAATCCTCAAATTTAAGTGTAAATTTAGTTTGTCTTTCAAACACATAGGGGAGCTGCATATCTTTTGCATTATAAAAAAAATTAAGTGCAAATTTGAACTATATTCTTAACATTTTCTTGCATGCTATTATTCAATAAAAAAACTAAAAAATGCAGTGTGGCATTCACTACCACAAACAAGCCTTTTAGAAGCGGTTGAAAAGCAACTGTAGCGGCGGGCATCAAATTCAACGCTACAAAATGGTAACTAAAAATAGAAGAGACGGGTATAAAAATGAAACAACTAACCACCATAAAAAATGGAACTGTAGCGTCAGGTGACATCTTCACCTGCCGCTACGAATGAAACTAAAAAAATAAAAAAATAATACCAATTGCCAGATCCACCGTGGCCACCACGCTGAGTTGACAGGAAGGAGGTGGCGAGGTCGGACCCACCATCGTTAGGAGAGGAGGTGGCGGGGACGCGTCCACCATCGTCGAGAGAGGAGGTGGCGGGGACGGATCCATCATCGCGCGTCGTCTCCCGGATCCGCCGCCGCTCGAGAAGCCACCGCCACCGCCGCTTGGGCAGCCACGGTTATCGCCGCTCGGATCTACCGTCGCTCGGGGAGCCATCGTCGTCGCTGCCCGGATCCGCCCGCCACTCTGGGAGCCGCCGTCGCCGCTACCGGATCCACATGCCGTTCAAGGAGATGCCGCCTGGATCCGCCTATGTCGCCACCGCCCGAATCAGCCCGCCGCTCGGTGAGTCGCCGTTGCTGCCGCCCGGATCCACCCACCGCTTAGTGTGCCACCGTCGTCGCCGACCGAATCCACCCGCCGCTCGGAGTGGAGCGGGCGGCGCGGCGAGGGGAGGGAGAGGAGAGGCTCTACGAGAGGGGAGTAGAGGGAGAGGAGGGGGTGCGGGTATAGAGGAGGGGGCGGTGCAGGGAGAGAGGAGGGGGTGGTGTGGGAGAGAGGAGGGGAGCGGCGTGGGGAGCCAGGGAGATAGGAGGGGTGGGGTGCGGGGAGAGAGGAGGGAGAGGAGGGTGCGGCAAGAGAGTCAGGGAGAGAGGAGGGATGGGCGGCAAGATAGGGTTAGAATGTGGTTTATCTATAATAGAGCATAAGTGATTTGGGCTGCAATATAACGGCGGGTGACTAAGTGGGTTCCCGCTACAAATAGATAATAGCGGCGGATGAATTAGTGGACCGCCGCTATAAATGTATTTCTATTTGTAGCTGCGGTTCACTGTTGGGCCGCCGCTAGTGCATTTTTGCTGCCACTATTGGCCGTTTTTGTGGTAGTGATTATAGCAAATCTTGTTTATTGGACCATTAGTAGTTTCAGCTCTCGCTTAATACGAAATGGAGTGAGTGTATTTTCAAGATAAGTATCAAGAAGGAAAGGGAAAAAACTTGCGCTTTCCTACTTGTCAATTCTAGTGAAGTGTGGGAACAATTATACTTTTGCCTAATCCCATTATGCTTCCCAAATGAAATAAGATTGTCTAAAGTTACTTAACTGACAAGTTCGTATAAAATGAACTATTGCTTCTTTAAACTAATAAATTGATCTATAGCGTCTTCAAGTATGAATATAGATACAGATTTGCATGGTCAAGTTAGCAATTCATTGTTTGGGCATTTTAAAGAAATTCTCAACATGGAACATCATATACTTTCTGCCAAGTGTTCTATAACCTGTGTCAAAAGTATACAATGAACAACTCAGGCGCCATTTGAACTTCTCTAGAGAAATAAGTTTTGAAGCGTTTGGCAAAATAGCTTCTACTGGTTTTTGAAATAGGATGAAAGAGAAGAAATGTCCATAATACTCGCTAAAATTGATTGAGCATATACTTGTATATGTTTGTATTCAAATATTTCACATGGCAAGGAATTTGTTATAATTGTTTAGCTACATATGGTCACAACAGAAAAACGGCACTATAGCGGCCCACCCTAAAATGGTGAAGCGTTGGGTACGAAACTAAGTCGTCGCTACAGTGTCTGGGAGGGAGGGGGCACACGAGCCGCCACTACAGATGGTATTTAGCGGTGGTGTAAGGATCATGACCATTAAGGTTACCTCAAAGGTATGAATATTTTCGTGATGAATGATAAACATAAAATATGACTAATGTCTACACGAGTGTTGCGCGTGTAGAAAAACTTATCTATCTTATGATGATTGTCGACGTCTGCCTTGACAATGGATGACAATGACCACAAGCATGGAGCGTGATGGAGTCCAAGGGTTGATGAAGATGGATCAAGACTAAGGACAAGTTAGGAGCAAGTGTTTGAAATACTTGTCTAGATGATAGGGCTTTGAGTCCATAGGAAAAACCGGACTATCAAGGGGGTCTAGATCATGTCTCTTAAGTCACGACTAGTCAGTGATGTGCATGGATACTCAGTGAAATCACAGACATTAAGTGACAGTGGAGAAGCCAAGGAGCTGTTGGAAGAAGCCGGGAAACAAAGTCAAGGGAGTACGAGAAGTTTTAGCTTCTGGACAGAGGGACCGAACAGAAGGTCAGGAGTGACCGGACTGTACGGTCATCAGGAGGACAGAGAGAGGACATTCGAGGTTTCTTTCAGCATGAAGGCCCATAGAGACCGGATGGTCCGGTCTGTATGTATGGATGGGAGTTGGGACAGAAGGTGCAGTTTTTGGGTGCTCTCTGGAATCATCGGAGATGAAGAGACCGGATGGTCCAGTCTACTGACCGGACGGTCCGGTCAGTACAAGGATCAGCAGGCCAATGGCTCTAGAGGAAACTTATGTTGTGTTGGGTTTGGTGCCTAGGATGCTAGAGTGACACCGTGGGTGTCACAGCCCTCCCCCCTTAAAGAAATCTCGTCCCGAGATTAGAACGGTTAATTGACGGCAAGAGGGGAAAACCAAACCTTAAGTACGAAGCTAGGACTTCTGGAAAATGAGCGTTCAGAAACTCTTCTTGTTCCCAAGTAGCTTCTCTTTCAGAGTGGTTGCTCCATTGAATCTTGTAGAAAGTGATGGTCTTGTTTCTTGTTACTCGATCTTTTTGATCGATAATCCAGATGGGATGTTCAGCATATAAAAGATCTTCCCTCAATTGATCCATTCCATTGATGATGACATCAGTGGGTGCCTTCAAACATTTCTTGAGCTGAGATACATGGAACACATTGTGCACTCTAGATAGTGCTGCCGGTAACTCCAAACGGTAGGCAACGGATACATATTTTTCGGTGATTTTGAACGAACCGATATATCATGGTGCAAGCTTTCCTTGAATTCCTAAATGTTTCACATGTTTAGTAGGAGATACAGGTAAATATACATGATCTCCTTCCTCATATTCCAATGGATAACATCTTTTATCCGCGTAGGTTATTTGACGAAATTGTGCCGCTTTCAAGTTGGCTCGAATGGCACGCACTTTCTCCTCAGCTTGGGTTACTAGATCTGGACCAAAAATAATTCTCTCGGCTGATTCCGACCAGTTTAGAGGTGTACGACATGAGTGGCCATATAACGCTTCAAATGGGGATATTTTTATGCTCTCTTGATAGCTGTTATTGTAGGAAAATTCTGCATAGGGTAGATGTTCATCCCAATTCTTTCCACTTGTTAAAACACATGCTCTCAACATGTCTTCTAAGAATTGATTTACTCGTTCAGTTTGACCACTGGTTTGAGGATGATATGCAGAACTTCGGATTAATGTGGCGCCCAAACAATCATACAATTGCTCCAAAAAACAAGCAACAAAGTGAGCTCCCCGATCTGAAATGATGGTCTTTGGAACACCGTGCAAACATAGGACACAAGATATGTAGAGCTCAACATACTTCTTAAGCTTGTAGTTGGAACACACCGGAATGAAGTGAGCTGACTTGGTTAATCGATCAATGATAACCCAAATAGAATCATGCTTCTGAAAAGTGAGGGGTAATCTGACAATGAAATTCATAGAAATATCTTCCCACTTCCATTTCGGAATATCTAGTGGCTGCAATAAACCTACTTTCTTCAAGTGGTTGGCCTTGACACACTGACATGTATCACACTCGGCCACATTTCGTGTAGATCAATCTTGGAGAAAACCTTGGAATTAACTAATTGATCAAATAGGATGTCAATCTGTGGGAGAGGATACTTGTTCTTGATGGTGAATGCATTCAATGGCCGATAGTCGACACATAACCGTAGTGAGTGGTCTTTCTTCTTGACAAAAAGAGCGGGACAGCCCCACGGTGATGAGCTAGGGCGAATAAATCCTTTGTCCATGAGCTCCTTAAGTTGCTCTTTTAATTCTACTAGTTCATTGGGTGCCATCTTATACGTTCTATAGGAGACTAGAGCAGTTCCGGGCTCAAGCTCAATTTTAAATCCACTTCTCGGTCAGGAGGCATGCCGGGTAAGTCTTCAGGAAACACATCGGGAAACTCACATACCACTGGAATTTCTGTTAGGCTCTTGCCGGTGGTATGATAGACATTAGGTGCAATCATCGGGGGACGGGATAAATATATGGCAGAAGAACCATGGAGAGGGGAATCCAAATATATTTTTTGGGAGTCAATATGTAGTGCAACCTTATGGTGTTTCATCCATTTCATACCCAAAATAACATCTATGCCTTGCCCTTCTAAGATTATGAGGTGTGCAGGATAAATTAAGCCTTCCAATTTGATAGGCGTCGGCATGATGCCTTGTGTTGCATTAAGTTTTCCACCAGGTTATGTAATGACATATGATACTTCTAAGGTTGATGGAGTGAGGTTTAATCTTCTAACACATGCCACGCTAATAAAATTATGGGTGGCACCGGAATCAAACAAAACAAGAACAGGGTTGTCATGTATAGTGAACATACCCGCAAGCACGTCTTCTCCTTCCTGAACATCCCCGGCTGTAGTATGGTTGACACGGCCAGTCTTTGGTGCATTTTTGGATGCCAAAGGACGTGGATTGTTGACCACAACTCTCTGAACTTGCTGCTGCCTTGGCCTGTGACATTCCTTTGCAAAATGCCCGAGTTGACCGCAATTGAAGCATGGCTGCGAGTTAGGCCTTCCACCTTCAAAAGTTTGTTGTGGGGGCCGGTAGGCTTGAGTGAGTTGTTGTGTAGATCCATAAGAAGCTCCTTGCTGCTGAGAGTTAGGTGGACAGTATTCTCCTCCAGAGGGAATAGCAGCACGGAATCGCTGACCAGTTGGTGATGTGAGGGCCAACCGATACTTGGTGGGAGGGGCACCTGAAGAACTCCCACTAGCGTTCTTCCTCTTCTTGTCATTCTGATGGACACGTATGGCATCCTCTTGCACAATAGCTGCACTCTTGAGTTCATTGAAAATGTAGTTGTTGAATAATGCTAGATGCTTCTTGAGCTCACTACTAAGTTCCTGACGAAACCTGTCCTTCTTCTTCTCATCAGTGTCCACATGATAGGTTGCATACTGAGAGAGGTAGTTAAACTTCTTGGTGTACTCATTCATTGTTGGATCCTTGAGTCAAATCCAAAAATTCATGAAGCTTCACTGCATAAGGCCAGCGGGAATATGATGACCACGGAAAGCAGTGCGGAAGTTGGCCCATGTAACCTGCTGTCCAGCTGGGAGTGAGGCTAGGTAATTTGCCCACCAAGCACTCGCGGATGCACGGAGTTGCTGAGCTGTAAACAAAGTCTTCTAATATTTGGTGCAGCGAAGAAGTCCAAACTTTGACTCTATAATACGGAGCCAATTATCTGCCTCTAGTGGATCACCAGACTGAGTAAAGACTGAGTAAACACCGGAGGGTGAGTAGCCAGGAAATCTACATAGGTGGTCTCCTGGGGTGCATTGCGAGCATCATTACACCCACCTTGCTGCTGGTTATTGTTCTGAATTAGCATTTCCATGAGCCAGTTTTGACTGGCAATGAGCTGCTCAATAGTTGTCGGCAGTGGTGGAGGTGGCAGGTTCTGATTTGGGTTCTGATTTCCATCTTGCCCACCACGACGGGAACCTTCGGGCCTGTCCTCATACAGCTCATTCATACTTCTAGTGTTCACCATTCTGCCAAAAATTTATTTACACCATCAGATCAAGTCACATGAGGTGAAAAGATTGTTTAAATTCCAGACCATAGCATAAATAAATTGCAGATCTGAACATAACAATAAAACAGCTACGATTTCCACTCATATTTGTCCAAAATATCCATCCAAAGGTCATACATAAGGTTTACTTAGTGGCGGATGTTACAACCATATTATCAAAAACAAAATGGCAGCGAGCATGATGCTACAAGCCGCATGGGAACATCCGTAATGGGTTAAGCTAGTGTTCATCCCACGACACTACGTGGCTCGGGAGAGCTCACATTTTTCCTACTGAATGCGACATATCCCAAAATCACAAGGCCGCATGTCTCATGGAGACAAGGTCCACTACTAGTTACTCCTACCTTAGACTTATAATTACACCTAATAATGAAAGTTTAGCTCATCTAAGAGCAACTCCAAGAGGCTCTCTAAAATCTATTCTAAATTTTATGATTTTAGCCATTCTCTAAACTAAAATGATCCCTACAAAACTGTAGTAATCCAACAACCTCTCTAAAAACTTTCAATCTCCATATTTAAAGCAACCATGTCATTAATTGTACCTTTTTTTGTGCCATTTGTCTTATTTGAACAAACAGAACACTTTGGCTCATGTGACTAGCGATAGTATTTTTTGTATGCTGCGCCCTCGCCGATCAGTATGTCAAAAGCAGATGGCTCCCCTCTCGTTCAACATGCGTGCGTGACAGAAGACAATTTCTCCGCCTGATCTGCACGAGGAAAGCAGCGAGAAGGTGTCACTGTTTCACATCCTTTACTAACACGACCGGCAGCGATTAGGACGGAGGCGAGCACCATTGGGCGTGGTGAGTCTGATTTGGGCAAGAAGATAGCAGGCGTACACGGGGATTTCAGGGCGGAACCAGCAGCCCTGCATGTGGGAACCTGCCGCCGGGCACGCGGATTCGATGGATGGCGAGCGGAGTCGACTCTTTAGGTGTGGCGAGCGGACTTTTCGGGATGGCAAAGACTCTAAAATGCAGAGTGATTTAGAGTACCTGTTGAAGGACGGTTTTCTGGCATGCTAGCCATATTTAGTCCAAAATTGGATTTTAAAGAATCTCTTGGAGTTGCTCTAAATCTACTATCCACGTGGCACGTGGCTGTCACCATCGGAGAGCATCTCGTCATCCTTCGGAGTCAGGGGGAGGGGGGGGGCTCATAGTTAAGTCTGGAGTTCTGTTCTTCTTCCTCAGCAGGTGAAGGGTTTGGAGGGACTTCTTGGACTACTTGCCCGAGCACTTGCCCGAGGTGGTCCTCAAGTTGTATGACAATCTCATGAAGCCATTCTATCTGTTGTTGTGCTTGAGCTAGCTGAGCTTGGAGTTGATGGATATGCTAAAGGTTGGCTATCAGCACAGCGTCATGGTTCGCAATGTCCTCCTATGCCTTGGCGAGTTCATTCTCAGCTTCCTTGCGCTGGTCATCCGTGAAACTCACTAGTAGAGTGGACTCGCCAAGCTGCACACCCAACTCAAGACGTTGGCTCGCAAGTTGGTGACCATTGATGGTTAATGCATGAACCATCCCTTCTAGTTTGGCAACACGCCCTTCTAACTCAGCATTGCGCAACCGAGCATCAAGATGCTTTTGGTCGCAGAGCACGAGTTGTTTCTCTAACTCCTCGATGCGAGCAGCCATGACGGCGCTCTCAACGGTAGCCTTAGAAGTAGCCATCTGCAGGAACGAGTTAAAATTCAATCATAACTTTTGTGTTTATCATAAAACATGCCAATTGAGTCAGCATATTAAGATTACAAAAGATGCATTTAAGCAACATAACTAAGAATCATTCATCAGGCTTCAACCGATTCTAAAACTACTTCTGAAATCTGTCTTCCTACTGACAGTCTCCACAAAAATCCAAACTGCTCTTTCTTGGTGTAGAATCAATACTTTGGGTTCATACCAATGTTATATAGGACTTTCATAGATTTCCAACGCCTACTCATATAGCCTGATAGGATCAGTGGATTAGGAGTTATGAATTTTTAAAGTTGCAGGTCGACTGCTGAAATCATTCTCTGGACAGAAACTGGTTTATCTGAAGATGGGTCCTAAAACTTAATTTCTGGGCTTCAAATCCAAAATGCCAGAACACGAACGTTGTAGAAAATTTCACAACCTTTCCAGGGAGTACTAGAACATAAAATTTGGTACAGTAGTTTGAGAGTCATGCATTTTTGAACTTTACTGAAATTTCTGAACCTTTAGTTTTTCAGATTAGGTACTAGTTCATCATTTGAAATTTTTAACATGGTCAAAACTCTTAGCCAAATGTACCGGGAGATTTTTTTTGTTTAGTAGGAGTCAATTAGGGTCATTAGGTTCATTAAAAGTTTTTACCTTGCATTTTGTTGATACTATAAAATACAACATGCAAATGCGAAAATGATGACATGACAATATGTCATCCTAACATCCTCACCAACATAAAAATTAGTCAATATAGCGATCATACGTGACCTCGGTGGCAGACACGATCTCTCAACTTGTGGCTAGTCATTTGCTAATGAGCTAAAATATTTGTGATTAGCGTACATGCAGAAGATACATCCTAGAAACAATACATCAAATTCAAAAGAAACGAGCCGAAAATAATCCCTTGTTATCACCCGAGGGCAGGGGCACTAATGTTTATCGTAATCAGCCTGCGTTCACACCTTTGTGCTAGTTATCCATGCTACTGTCCATCTTTATTGACGATGTCGCAGATGCAAATATTTAAACAAACAACCTCCTACGGTTAGCTTGCCACCTGAATCATAGCTAATAATATCCTTATGAGTGTTTACTACTCGTACCACACCATAAGCATTGGTTTTTTAGAAATTAGTATGCATTTGTGGTATTAATCCCGAGCTAGCTCTGATACCAAGCTGTGACATCACCACCTCAAACTGAGTGGTTAGTCAACGATCGATACTCGGGTGACACTTGACGAGACAAGAGTCCATTAATACATAAATGAACATAGAAAATAGAGTATAATATTGATATTAAGTTATTACAATTTAGGTTAAAATTTAGGATACATAAAAGAGTTTAAAATTCGAAAATGAAGTCAAAGCAGAAGTGAATACTCTCAATGATACATATCTTACTATAATTTATGACAGACCATAACCATGAATCATTTATTATGCTCCTCTGGAGTAGGGGAAACCGGAACCCATTCCATGATCCATCCCTTTAGGAGTTCACCATCCCACTCCATGTGATTTCCACTCTTAGTGTGAACAACATGTGACATACCTGTACAAAAACTAAAACAACAAACCCTGAGCAACTAATACTCAGCAAGACCTACCCGTCAAAATAGCACGCTAAGGCCGACACCTAGTATGCAGGGGGTTGACCAAAGGTTATTGGAATAATTACAAAGACAACACTAATAATTGATCCTTAGTTTTCATATTTTAGCCAAGTTAAGAGGGTTCTTACATAAGATAAATATTATGCGGCTATACTATAGCAAACATGGTTGCAAATACAATTAATTGAAATACAGCAAGTATAATCATTATCCTTATTTCATTTCTTAATTCAATATGGTAGCGATCTCACAAGTGGTACTTAATAATCCTGAGGGATGGCTACTCGAATCGATTTGCATCCTACAGGAGAAACCCAAATACACGGCACACGCATGCTCTGAAGAGTCACGTACGACAACCTTTTGTGAGATACTACAGGATTGGACCAGGTCCCACTTTCCTGATTACACGTCACCCCATGCGATGCTTCCGTCGAAGCCATCCATGGGTAGCCCTTGCACTCTCCCTTCCAACACATACCCCAAGATCCACCATACCCGCTTTATCACAAAAAGAAGAGTAGGGTATCATCTAACCACTGCGGTAATCAAGCTACGTCGGTTTACTAGTGCCCATATCACTAGCATGCACATGGTACTGTTCAAACTTGGTCACGGGTCCATACCGAACGGTCCTTAATCGACATAAATGGGGCTATTGTTGGTATTTTTAACCAATGCAAATGAGTCCGCAAGCGCATGAATACCGCTGTAGTACTTCACCTCTGCAGTATTTCAAGAGTATCGAATTCACAGGGAACATGTGTGCTAATCTTCGGTTCTAATCGTCCGTATACACGTCAGGTAGAGAGGATCCTAACTGGTAAAAGGTTCCTATCTGACACTAAGCTGCTTGTATTGGGCATCCGGTTTTCCTCTACATTCACAGTGCAATTCCGGCCAAGAGCCTACTACGTAGCCGAACGCGGAGGATTTCAAAGGATAGATAGGGTTGTCACCACCTACCACCTACCTCTAGCAATCCGTGGACTACGCGATAAACAAAGGCAAGCTATGGCCTAGACATCACGTCTATGCTTTCGATTACTCCCTTAATCTCTATGTACAATAGGCCAAGACTAAGGTCTCTAATTAAATTGAGTGCTGAGCGAGCAAAGCAACTAAGTACTAAAACTTACTTAAAAAGAAAACTAATAACCAGAGAAGAATCACGAAGACTTACTAAATAAGGAAAGCATCCATCGAGGTACAAGTGCAGAGAAGGGGTTGGATAGGCCCGAACCTCCTCTCCTAGACTCCTCCTCATTCTCTCCCTATTTTCTAAATGCTCTGGCAGCGTTGAGCCTTATGGAAATAAAGTACTAATTCTATCTTGAAGTGTTGAGAGAGTGAAACCATTTCCTTCCTTTTATAGCACTCCAAAAGCGATTTCAGGGTCGGTAACTCTGCCCTAAGGGATGTAATCGACGTAGGAAAGGCGGTGGGGAACCAACCTTAGAAGATGGGCCCCACTGAGCTCAACACATGTGTTGACGATCACTAAATACCAATTATGACCGTCAAATACCTGCATAAATTGATAAAAGTAAATAACCAACATAGTGGTAGGAGTTTATTACTAATGAGTTCCACAAGGGTTGCTAAATATTTGCTTGCAGGTGATTTACCCACATAATTGAGGTGACATCCATGTCATCATAGGAGAAAGCACACTTTCGACCAATCAGAGCGCAGCACAAGGATCCACAGGCCCATAAACAGAGCAAACCAACATACCAGAAGGCCTAACACGTGGAGGGACGAATGAGGGCTCAGACACCTAGAGAAGGCTGTGGCCGAAAGGGGCCAACCCATGTTCGGCCGAACAGGCCCCTTTGGTTGAACAAAGATTAGGCCCACTCAGACCAGGCCTGCTCGGGGAGCCTCCCACCACCTTTCCAAGGTCGGTTCCCATGGTTAGGGCGGGAGTTACTACCTTAGTTACCGACTTTGGGCCCCTATATAAGGAGGGGAGTGCCTCCACTCTCCACACACCTCAAGAATAGTTTAGAACTTCATTTTCTAAACGCTTTAGCACTCCCAAAATGCTTACAAAATAGGGAGAGAGAAAGGGGAAGTCCGGAAGAGGAGTGAGCCTGTCCACCTCTTCTCCACGCTTGTACATCGACGGCTTCTTGCCATATTAGTAAGTCTTCATGATTCCTCTCTTGGTATTTAAGTTTCCTTTTTAAGTAAGTTTTGTACTTAGTGGCTTTGCTCGCTCGGCACTCTATTTAGTTAGAGACCTTAGTCTTATATCATCGCACGTGGAGATTAAGGGAGTAGTCGAAAGCATAGACGTGGTGTCTAGGTCGTAGGTTACTTTTGTTTATCGCGTAGTCCACGGATTGCTAGAGGTAGGCAGTAGGTGGTGACAGCTCTATCTGTCCTTTGAAATCCTCCACGTTCGGCTACGCAGTAGGCTTTTGGCCGGAATCGCACTGTGGATGCAGGGGAAAATCGGATGCCCAATGCAAGCAACCTAGTAGTACTCTTACCTTGATTAGGACCTTATACCTGTTAGGAATCCTCTCTATCCAACGTCATATTTATCTTGGTGTCCTTGAATGAACTAGAACAGAAAATTAGACACACATATTCCCTATGGATTCGATACCTTGGAATACTCCTGGGTGAAAGCTACTTCGATATTCATATGCTTGCGGAGTTATTCTGTTGTTGTTAAAATACCCAACACCATGTTCGGCCAAACACCCCTGTTCGGCCGATAAGGGGTGGGGCCCAGTGGGTCCTACCTCCTCTAGTTTCCTGGTAGGTGGCTTCTCTTCCTGTCTGACACCGTAGGGTCTTTGGTTATGTCGGTTTCTTTCTGGAAGTGTGCCACTTGATCCCCGTGCTAGGCTCTGATTGGCTAGAAATGTGTTTTCTTCCTTGATGATGTGGATTTTCCATCAATTATGTGGAATAATTACCTGCAGCACATATTTACCAACACTTGTAGAATTTGTTAGTAATAAACTCCTACCACTATGTTGGTTGTTTATTTTATTACTTTTATGCAGATAATTGACGGTCTAAAATAGGTATTTAGTAGCCGTCAACAGCTATGGCAAACAAGGTCCAACCTTGTCACCTCATCCTACACATGCACTTCCTCGTTCCGTCTCCTTCTTATTTTCTCATCATAAGCTCAAAGTGTAAAATTAACTAAGCCACCATATACCTAGTGATCCCCGGACTACTTGATACTTATCATCTAGACTCAAAATTAAGCTTAGCATTTCTAAGGGGGCTGTATAACTGAACCAATACCCATAGGATTTGGTGTGGCTACATGCAACTAGGCTTCAACCAATTTCCGACACGTAATGCACAATACATGATATGCATACATGCAGTATAAAGCAAAACTTTTAAAACATAGGATGAGGCTTGCCTTGGTTCAGATCATAGTTAGCACTCTCAGAAGGATTAATCTCAGCTCCAGACTCCTCCGGAACTATCTCCACCTCCAAGCTCCCGTCGTTGAGTCCTATTGGATGAAATGTAATGCAAGTAAGGATAGAAAGGATTCATGGCACTTCCTTGTATGCTATGACATGATGCATGCTTTAAAATGTGCAGGAGTGCAATAAGAAACTATATTAGGGGTTTGGGGCGGGTGCGTAGCGCTCGGATGAAGGCGAGGGAGCTCACCGTGGCATAGTGTTGGCGCAGGGGCGACTCACGGCGGCGGACGACAATGGCGACGACGACGTTCTGGGCGGTGAGCTGCAAGAACCAGCGCCGACCGGGGTCAGAGAGATGAGCGGAAGAGGATACAGGTGCAAGGAATTGATGAATGGCTCACCTAGGAGGGCATACCAGGAAGAACTCGAGGTTGAGGGAGAGGGGGAAGATGAGCTCGATTCGCTGTGCTCGGGGCAAGGGAGCGGGCGAAACCGAGCAGACCGGGGGAGAAGGGGTAGGCGAATCTCGGGGCAGGGTCGGTCGACGGTAGGAGGCGACCGAGCGGCGGGGCGATGAAGCTTTGCCCCGGGCGGTGGCGGTCTTGGGTGAGAGAGAGAGAGAGAGAGAGAGAGAGAGAGAGAGAGAGAGCAAGTGAGTGAGAAAATGGGAGCGAGATGGAGAGAAGAGCGTCCAGGGGGTGTATCCGTGGCCGTGGGGGCGTCGATCCGACCAGACGCCGGTCGGACCGTACACCGGCGGCCACGTGGCCGAGCAATCGGGCAGGGCGGGCGGCACCGGGGTTGTGCTTCCTTGAGTCACCGACAAGTGGGTCCCATGATGATTTCATCTTTTTCATTGGTTTTCCAAAGTGCCTTCTCTTCATAATTTCATATCTTTATTTCTAGAGCACCACTGAGAAGACTAAAAATATGTACTTGTTCATAATGATTTGCTCTTGATTTAGAAAATGAGCTTCTACTCCGAATTGATTTCAAATTAGAATAGGAATTTTTCCAATTGGGCATGTTTTTGAGTATTTAGAGATTTATTTGGGGCACTTCTGCTTACGAAAAAAATTATGGCATTTTGTATAAATTTTTATTTCACTTAGTACTATATATAACATATATGTTTGGTGGTCATAGTTTTTATTCAAAAATTGTGACTTGCAGTTCAGACGTCATTTAAATTTGTGCAAAATTCATGCAAAAAGATTTCAAATTAATCCCAAAAGTTTTAGATAAACTTATGCTGTGTTGGGTTTGGTGCCTAGGATATTAGAGTAACACCGTGGGTGTCACAGGGGCGGCCCGTTTGGCCACCTTTAATCGTGAAGGAGGGTCCAACAGAAAGCAGCCCAAGGCTAGCCAACTGACGAATGATGGCTTAAGAGCTAGTACAAACGTATGTGACACAACCTTTTTATGCAGACGAAGTCGCTTTTTCGTTTTGTTTTTTCTAAGCAGGTAGGTGCAAACAAGCAAGACAATTTGGTTACTTAAAATTATCAATTAGAACGAAAACATATGGAGATGAAGCTCTAAATTTCACCCAAAGTATGATGCAAATTATCGAATTTTCCAACCTACAAATATTGATGGTTCTCGTCCCCCCACCCCACACTGGTTACCTTAACTTTGCGTTTAGAAAAATGGCCTTAACAACATATTTTGCACATTTTTTTATTTTGAAAAAGGTCCTTTGGGCCTACTTATCAAGAAATAAGTACGTGGGTTGCTCTCTCTCCCAAATTCTTTTAAAAAAATCAAAGAAACATGTGTCATCCAATCTCTCTCTCTATATATATAACTTATTAATTAAGATAAGGTCGTCTAGATCACTTCTTTTGTGTCCAGATGTGTTCTACAATAATTCACCAATCAGTTTGAGTCGTTTTTGAACTATTTTCTAATCCTTTGTTGAAGTGGACTCCGATTTTAATTCGATATTTCATAATAACAATAATTAATCATCTATTGCTTCAACATCATATTTTGGATAGAAATTAATAACAAAAATTTCAATAATAACTCATCCCAAAATTATTATAATGAATATTCTTTTTAAAACTTAAAAAGATAAAATAAAATAAAAATAGAGTAAATGCTCAAGCCAAAAAAATTGATTAATTGATAACCTTTTACAGTTACAAAAAACCATTCTAACTATAAATTTTTTATCAAAGACCTGTGGCAACGTACAAGTATTTTGCTAGTTGGAAAACGAATTGGAATAAACTTGACCAATCCGACTCGTAATAATATAGAAAAGAAAACGGCCAGGTAGCGACCAAGCTTTCGGCGGACTGATAATTGGGAAAGGAAAAAAGAAAAATCCCCTTCTGTTGGCCGCCAACGCCGTCACCCTAGCTGGTTGATCGGAAAATTTCCCCGCCCTTCGGCCGGCCGCCGCCATAATTTCCTACACCGCACGACCGACGATGATAGCCACCAACCGCTCGGCGCTTCTATCTCCAGAAACCCAGTTTACCCTCCTCTCGGCGAGGCCCCTTCCGCCGCCAGCGGCCATGGCTACTACCGTCCCCTTCCACAGCAACTGGATACTACTCGATCGCTTCGTGAGGCGCCGAGACGACCACTCCTTCCCCGCCGACAGCCCCACCGCGGGCACCATCACCAACTCCCGCGGCGACCTATTCGACGTCTGCCTCGATCTCAACGCCCCGCCGCGCGGCCATCAAACCTCATCCTGAGGTGGCCAGAAGGCCCGACCAACTGCGAGCCGCTGGAACCCATCGCGGCCCACGGCGGCGCGGTGCTCCTGGCGATGCAGTACGCCATCCCGGTGCGTGGTTGTCGCTTCCGCTTCCCCATGATCGACTACTTTATCTACAGCCCCAGCAGCACCCGCCAGTCTCTCCGCAAGCTCCCCCCTCTCGGTGGCACCATTCAGAAAATACAAGCTAGGGTTGAGGCCGAGGGCATCCGGGCCTCAAAGCAGACCCTGCACAGGATGGAGTTCCTAGACATCGGCATCATCGTCCGCAGCCGCAATGACTTCGCCGTGGCAGAGCTCGTGGTGGACGTCACGGAGAAGGTGGCGCGCCCTGAGGTAAGCGTGTTCAGCCCGGCCGTCTCTGAACGCTGGGTGCTCAAGAAACCACGGGTCATCCCTGTGAGTGGTAATGATGATTTGGATATGGAGCAAGTCTTGTGGTACTGGGAGACAGACGCAGTTGTTCCATGGGGCAATTATTTGTGCTGGGTAGATTACTCTGCTGGCATCATGATATGTAATGTATTCCATGAAGATCCAGATATCCTCTTCCTGGAGTTACCTGCTAAGCAGCATTGCTTGAATCGCGAAGATGGCATTGGCAAAGGAAACATGACTGCATACCATACATTGGGCACAACAAACAATGGCAAAGACCTCAAGTTTGCTGTTGTTCTATGGAATCGTGCCGTTGCGCCGGATCGAGATTCATCCGACTTCACCGTCATCACTTGGAAACTGAAGGTTGAAGGGACTAGCATGTTGTGGATAGACGACACTCAGATCACATCCTCTGACCTTTGGTTGCAGGATGATTTTGCTCCTATTCCACGGGATTTGTTGCTGCACCCAACCTTTAGTGTGAATGACCCCAACGAGGTCAGCTTTGTATTGGAGCATGAACCTACTGAGCTAGAGGATGGGACATATGACGCTGCTCAAATTTGGATGGTTTCTGTTGATATGCTCATCAAAAAGCTTAAATCGAGTGTTCTGTATGTCACGGAACAAGAAGAATTCACTCCGGATGAGCTTTTTTGTGGTAGTGACACATCCACGCCGCCGAACAATGGTCAGAAGAACATCTTGATATGCATTCTCCGCCAATGATGGACTTGATGGCAAGGAGGGGCTGCGAGGCCGGGGCGAGACAGGGAGCCACGAGAGCGCCGATGCGTTGAGGGACGGGATGGGGTGTCCCGGACGTTTTTTGAGAGAAGAAAAAACCAAAATTAGATGACCTGGTATCTGACATACGAGACACATAACATCACATAAGGGAAAAACAAATGGATTGGAAACGTGAAGGATTTAGGGTCCGTTTGGCTGAGTGAAATATTTTAGATTCAAGGCTGAATCACCTGAATCACTTCCAAATAGCAAAAAGGTGAAACGTTTTAGGGGTGAATCATTTGAAACGTTTCAATTTTTTTTACACTACCAACCTGAATCACTCAAAATAATGTTTCACCTGATTTATGAATCATTTAGTTCATTTTGCTTTAAGAATCCGAATCTAAGATTTTTGCCAAACATTTAGAGTGATTCACTAGAGAAACGTTCCAAGAGAGAATTTGAAATGTTTCTGATTCAAGTTGAATCTAGAGCTGTACCAAACGCATCCTTAGACTATCCGGTTTTGTAATTGAGAAACTAAGACCGCAACTATCATGATAATTAAAGGAGACAAAAAGAATTTCTTCCTAATTTTAAGCTACTATGCAGCAACTCGTTGCAACCAAAAGTTTAAGTTGATGAAAAAAAATGAGCAATTTATTTATGATTCAACACTTAATAACTAAGCAAAATATCAAAGTAATGAGAAATTTAAGAGGGCCAAAGATGGCAGTACTCGAAAAGTGGTCGAAAGTGTGCATTAAGGAAACGGAGGGACCAATTACCTTTTCCCACTCCGGAGTGACAACTTCTAGGATGAACCCTACTGAAGTGCAGCTTCCAAATGCCATCATTTAATTAGGACATGTTAAAAACAAACCTTTCGGAAACATGAATCGGAAAGGCATAGAATACAAGGATTTAGGAAATGATACTTTTGAAAGCGGGAAAGGGAATTCTTCTTATTTGTTGGCTGACGTTTCTTAATTTTAACTACTAGACATTATATAGTCGCAGTTGGGCATACTGTTGACCATGCAGGTGGAGCCATCAAAGAAAGATGAATATAAAACGCATTACTAGGTTGTAAGAGTGCCTCACAAGATCAAAAAAGAATCGTGGATTATAGTTTTTTTTTGTTTGCATGTCCCCGATAAACATGTTTTTGTCTTAGACGAAGGTAGCGATGTATTCGAAGTCTGTGTGGCAGTATGGTCAATTGTATTCGACTCGTCAGTCTCACGATTAATGACACGCCAGAGAATGGGCAGCAAATTTATTCCGATCCTCTATGCTTTTCATTTCAACTTGTATACTGAATAGCTGTATTTAAATATTTTCATCAATAGCGTACAACACAAATCCTTGACGGGACTTTCTGCCGTCAGGGTGAAACTACAGAACATCTAAGATGTATCTCCACCATTTACTTCATTTATTTTCAAGGATATTTCCCCATGGAAAGTGGAACGAAGAAGCAATCAAACAATCGGATATGGCTGTTGTCTGCAACAATCTTCCCTGTTGATCTCACTGCACGATATAACCAAACAAATTAAACTCCGTTCATGGCTCTGCTGGAAGAATAGAAAATGCAACGCAGATATACACATAGAGCTTGGGAAACTTAAGTGAGCACTGGCAACTACAGATTTTAAATCCTGACAGTAAAATTCTGAAACTGATTGGAAAAGTTTTTATCATAGAGATGGTTCGATGGAACTACAGATTTGACAAACTGGTTAGCAGAACACAGATTGGATGAAGTAGCAGTTTCTAAAGTCTTGCTAGGTTTTGAAATGGTACAGGCCGGAATATTAATACATATTCCCTTTTCTTTAAAAAAAAGGTTTCAAAATGGTCGATTTCAAATTTGTTATCCAGGGTTTTTTCAAGCAGTACTAAAAAGAAAGGAGTAAATGCCTTCGAGACTACTGACCACAGCCTGAACACTTAAACAAAGTTTATTATTCAGAAAAATTCATGTATCCAAAGAAAACTAATGGGATAGAACACTTCTATTCATGAATCCAAAGAAAACTAATGGGATAGAACACTTCTATTCATGAATCCAAAGAAAACTAATGGGATAGAACACTTCTGCATAGCACCTTGTCAGTCAGGTATAAACTATCCAAAACAGCAAACCCTGCAGCAACGCCACCTTCATCCGATGAAGAAACTTTTGTTCGCACCAAGTAACCACATTGATCATTAATTACCACCTTATCTTTGTTCCTAGTCGGAATTAGAGAATTTTAGTCATTTTCATCAGAAATAGCACCATCAAATGCAGAACACTCCATTAAAATCAATCATACCGTAAGTAGGCTCCATATATTCCAAGCTCGGAAATCGCAAGGCCCTCATGACAAACACCACCACGGACCAGATAAGAACAACAAGCCTTTGGGAAGATTCTTTGCATCAGTATATAGGCTGCAGGCGCATCCCCTCCCTCCTTCTGGAGTTTGATAAGCGTTTCTCGTAAATCAAAACCATAGATGTTGTTCCCTGTATACAACTAGCATACTCAAGAAACAGTAAGAAACAATATGCATATGCCAATGTGGATACCAACCTCCGCCTTCACGTTGAGGCTTCAATACAAACAACTCAGGTTTTTCAATTGCTGTCTCAATAATCTCTTCATCATCCAAGCTCCATAACCCAGCAAAGCATTTACGAAGCTTTGCAATTTCCTCTTTAGTATCAAGGAACCTATAGAAGGAGCAAATGATGGTTGGTAAAAGCTTTTGAGTTTTTATCCCAAAGACTGGTAACTGATCTGATCATTATGTTTACAGTTGTGAACTGGGCTCTAGCTGAGTTGGTTAGGTGATCCTAGTAGCACTCCTCAGGTCCTGCATTCGACTCCTGATGGGAGCGAATTTGGGTTAAAAAAAAATCCCCTCGTCTGTCTCACGTCAAAGCACACGGGCCACGGTGCCACTATGTAAGGGTGGGGCAAGGGTTCGGGGGTTTTCTCGACCTGCGTTGTTAGAAGATCTTCTCTCGTAAAAAAAAAAGCCCGAGGGCTGCCTTACCCCCCGCAGGTCGAGTTTTATTATTACTATGAGCAAGAGTACAACACTCTCTAGTAGCACTGCATTTCTTTGCGAGGTTATATAAGATCCATAAAGTTTCCATATGCACATCACATGACTTATCAAGTATGCACTACCTTTTAGCATTAAGGAAATATAATCACCTTTCAAGGACATTAGGCTTTGCCAGTTCTTGCTGAATCTTTTTAGTTCCCACCAAATGATATGATATTGAAGGACACTTCACAGCAGATGATTGCTCCATCAAAAGTCTTGCATTCCATTCCTATAATATACAAGAAGCTTGTCATGGTGATTTAAGCATATAATCACACCAAAACAGCAAGCATTCATCCACATAATAGATAGCAAAGTGTAGAAATAAATGCCTGTGATGTGCATATGGAAACTTTGTAAAGAAAGAAGTTATCCAAAAAGTTGTAGAAAAGAAGCTTCGTTGTAAGGAAGATAAAAAAATGTTATGTATTCATACTGCTTCAGAAGGGTAGTCATTTGGTGTATATCCAGCTCTGTAGTATACCACAGCAACTTTCCTGCCATCTCTGCATGTTCAAAAAATAAATAAATTGTAATGATTATGCTGCAAGGTTGATGCTACTCCTGGAGGCTAAGCAGTACATCTATAAATACATACACCATGAGAGTTCCATCTGGGAGAACCTGGCCTTCGGCCTCGACCTGTGACAAAGTTTTCCTAATAGTTGTTACGCCATGTGTAAACAATTGTCAAGGAACGACAAATTTGGCTGCGTGGCTTATGATATTGCAAAATTAAAAATAAATAATAGATATCAGATACTTGAAACACTGTCCAAAAGCCAAGTCAGCTATATGACTACTGATATTGCCAAAGATAAAAATAAATAGCTATCAACTACTTGAAATGCTGTCCAAACTTTATCTAGTGAATGATGTATGAAAACCGGGATGATTGAATAGGTTAACTGCAGTACTAAACAGTACTTAGGTGCAATGCAATGTCAAGATTGAAACATGGGAAAACAAGAAGGAAAAAGGAGAAAGAAAGACACTTATATAGATGAAATAATCAGGTAAAAAAAGAAAACTAGATCATTAAGTATCTGAGTCAATAAGCAAGTATCAGATAGAGGAAATTGTCATCTGGTTCATTCTAGATAGCACAAAAGCAATAAAAGGATATGATTCTTTCAAATGTTTGACAACCCAGTATTGGTCATACATATTTCTTTCTTCAGGCTGAACAATCATCATGACTACAGCACTGAGAAATGGAAAAAAAAACGGAACAACAGAAGAATCAGTTACTAACTCTATTCCAGTTAAAGATATGCATGTCCAACTAGAGCATACCAAACCTGTCAACATTGAACTCAGCCCATGCTTTGGCCAATGCTTCAGCAAACTGACTACTTGCTGCATTTGATGGAACCCTCTTAGGGTCCAGGCTTAACAAATTTCCATACTGATTGATTAAGGTCCTGCAGCAATAAGTGCATAGTTAATTTGTTTTTAGACTTCACTGATGACTCAATAATAATGCTAATAAAAATGCACTAGTAAAAACTACCAGTCCATAAGGAGACAATTCGAACTACATTCATTGATAACAAATACAAGCAAAATTCTTCAATCCCCTTTACTGTTACATAACTTGAAGTATTTGATAGAAAAAATTAATACTATGGCTTCATGTGAAATATTGCCCTGATATAAAACAATGCACATGATCTACAGTATAGCTATAACTTATAATTGCCTCATTACTTTAACTTTCTCGGGCTGCTAATCCAGAACAGAATTCAATCTGTCGAGCAACTAATAAAAAGGACTTGGAGGGGGGGGGGGGGATATAGTACAAATTTTGTAACCAGGCAGAAACAGCTGATCACATTATGTTCACCTGTCCGCTATGTGTTGGGTTGGTACCAAATGCCTAACAGCATGCAGCATTTCACAAACAATTTTTTGCACCTGGCAGGCAAAGACTCAAACAAACTCATCATATTTTTGTGGGGGTATAGCCTGCTGGACACTTTGGGTCAATAGAAATGAGTGGGTTTTCAGAGACAAAATAGTCTCATCTCCCTGTGCTATAATTCATGGATTTGTATCGTTCATGCAGAGGTGGAAAATACTAAGTGAAGGGGCAGACCATGGAGGTCTTGAAATGATCATCGGCAAGCTTGGGAGCAGTACAGGAGGACGGCGATGGAGCAATGGCCCTACAGGAATCGGATACTACATAGTTTCGGTCTAGCCTAACTGTTATAAAACTACTGTAATATTACACTTGTTGCATCTTTTGTTCTAAGATTCTAGTACCAGAAATTATAGAGTTGGAGTTAGAGTGGGGTCCATGCTGCAGGGAGATCATGCTATGATCTCAAAACCTGTAATTTCTGTTGTGATGTGTAAGATGGTAACCCAGGGCTATGATATTTTTCTTTAAGTAAAGTTGGGCCAAGTGCCTACAGTCTAAAAAAGAATCTCATTACTTTTAAATTGTTAAATTACTGACTCGCCTCTCCAAAAAATAGTAGCAATAGAAAGAGTGCCACTTGACTAGATCATGGTATCCATTACTATCAAATGAAGCTAATTATATAAAGCAGGCACAGAAAACGAATGCATAATTTTAAATTTTAAAAACATAATAACAGCCTATTTTTTAACCAGATTTTGGCAAAAGAGCCTCCATGCATAGGAAGAAAGAAATTAATTACTAGACTTTACCTGTGAAGCTCACTTACTACGGGACCAAGCCCGGAAAATGATGCTGAAATAGTATTGAGTTCTATTTGAAGAAGTGAACTCGTTTCTGAATCCAGCATGTAATCTGACCGGTGTAAGCCTAACCGAATTTTCTGGCATATATTTAGAACTTTTCAGTATTTCCATACAGATGCTGACTAGTAGAAGTTAGAGATAAGATGTAGCCATTAAATACTCAGTTTCAGAAATTGATTCAGTAGTAAAGATTATAAGGTTACCTCCTCCTTATTTATTGACATCATTTTCCTGTGAATCTCTAAGAGCCTAGATGTGAAATCATCAACCTCACTTGTTCTGAAATTACAACATGATAAATCACAATTATCAGTGTAACAGTTCTTTATAAAATTTGAATTTGTAGCTTGGATGCTTGTTTTGGTTACTCAATATTAGACAGGTTGTTTCAAATTTTTATCATCTGATTGACTGATTCAGAGAGCATATGTGTGAGTCCTATGCATAAGAGAAATTAGTAGGATTTGATGAACTGGCAATCTCAGTTATTGGTTTAAGTTGCAGCATAATTCTGAATGATAAATAATAATATAAACAGAACTTTCTATCAAAAAATTAACTTACTTAGACAAAGAATCTTGCAAGAAACTTCCATCCAAGCTAACACGATCCACAAGCTCGTTAAAAATGGGAGCCAACTCACACGCCTGCATCCAAAAGGATTCTGGAAGCTGTGCTGGGAGTAGAGAGAATGGAGCATGAACCAAACCAACACCAGGGACTGTTGCTGATCTCTGCAAAAGGTTTATAACAATGTTTGATCAGGTGTCGGGTTCAGGAGTTCTATTCATTCCCATGATACTAAACAGAGTCAATTATTATTAGTAATACATAAAAATGGGATAGCAGCACATTATCGGAACCAATTGGGCAAGGAGCTGGGGGAAATTAACTACTAGTTCTGCTCAGATCGCTTAGTATAAGAAACATTAAGTTTCAGAATCATGGAAACAGACACGATTTAGTAGCAATGTACTCGGCAAAGGTCTTCCACATTCCTACAATCAACAATTTTATTTTTTTTCTCCGTCAGAAAAAGCTAATTAGTTGGCAGCAGTCTCATACTATGCACTAAGTGCTGTCGCACCAACAGCTAATCACATTTGTTAATAATCTTGGCCCCTGTTCCCAGCACGGCAGCACTGATCATCTCCAACAGCCATCTTTCAATTCGACAGGTAATCGGTTCATAACATGATCAGTATTCGTGTAGCTAAACCTTTTAGATGCTAGAATACTGGCACGCATCACTATTCTCCAGGTCCAGTTACGCGTGTGCAACAGAGAGGGCAAGAACAAGAAGATTACCGGGTCAGAGCGGTCCCCGACGACGAGCCCGTGCAGCGCGCACCACGCTGCAGCCTCCCGCGCCATCTCCCCGGCTGCTGCCGCCGTAAGACCCGTCGACTGCGGGTTCCCCTGCGGCTCCGTGTCCGGCATCGCGGCGGCGCTTGTCGCCGGCACCGTAGGGCTGGGCTCCGGGCGTTCCATGAGGGTCTGTTTGCAAAGTGGAAGCTCAGCGGTGGATGGAATTTGTTTTTCAAGTGCAAGCTGATTTATAAGCTTTGTATAGGACGTGAAATTTCGAGATAAGCCGAGGGGGCTGCGCAAAAGTTACACCATTGACCTTTTGCGCCAGTCGTCCTTGTAATACAGGCAGCCGCTACACACCAGGAGGGCAGGAGGGAACAACTTCCACTCAAATATCCTACAACAAACAATCATGGTCTCCCTAATCAGGATATCTTTTTTTGTTCGAATCGCACCAATCACTATTTTTTGGGGGTCAAAATGCCCTAGAGCAGAGGAAGTTTCCTAAAAGAAAAATGTTCTGAAGTATGACCCTGACAGTCTAAATCAATCTTTGGCAATTTCAGAAAGTTCGCGATGCTTTCGTGAGAATCGCAAATGATTGTGTATGTTCCTTTCAGTGCTTGCTTTATTACAACTTTTGAATAGACGGCTAGATGCATTCCTCGAGGCAACCTTTTTCCTTATCACAGTGACATCATGCATGGCATGGCAAAGAATGTCTTGTTTCAATGAACCAGCAATGGTGGTACAAGTCATAGATCATAGTAATCCAAAACGTGATTAAAATGAAGGAAGACTCTTTGATGGGCCTCTCACTGAAGTTTTTGTTCAACGCAGAACACATCCACTAAATATCGTACAGACAATAGTATTATGTAATCCTTCGCATAAAGCAGTCAGTTCAACATAATGTAAGAGATTTATCAACTACATCTGTTTGCTGGCACCAATACTCACTTGTAGCTCGTAAGATGGATCAACAAAAACAACACTACTCGCAATCCAAGAGTAAAATTTACTGCTCTGAAAATCACGGCCTCAAGATCAGAACAAGTCATGCACTGCGTATAGCTCTGTATAGTAGAAGACATTGAAAAAAAATGATCTTCTCATGGTTCAAAAATAATAAAACGATGTTGCCGCGGTCAAAATTCTTTAGCCAAAGTAGCAGTAGGACATTTCCCTAAGGAATTCCATACACTGCGTATAGCTCTGTATAGTAGAAGACATTGAAAAAAAAAATGATCTTCTCATGGTTCATAAATAATAAAACGATGTTGCCGCGGTCAAAATTCTTTAGCCAAAGTAGCAGTAGGACATTTCCCTAAGGTATTCCATAGTATGTAATCTCCAGATGAAGCCTGTCAAAGGGAGCAAAATCTCACATCATTCTATCAGGAAAAGATCGATACCTCATGATGCAATTTCTTTGCTCACAAGCAGGGTCATAGTTGGCGCAATAGATTATTAATAACACAGTTAATGCAAGTATAATTTTCCAATTATATTTGGATTAAAAAATAGTTTGTTCTGAGAAGATTAATGTAAAATGTTTTTTTCTTGTAACTGAGTAACTAAAAAGTTTAGCTGCAAAGAAAAGAGACCAATATGTCCTTTGAACAAAATTGAAATTCGGCCAGTAAGGCTTGACAGTATTTGCTTACTATTGCTTTTCTGGTACATTTTTATAGAGATGTCCTTCCAAAGCTTCTTTTAGTTTGGTCACGGTGTTTTAACCAAAGTTTGTTATTTTTCTCCTACTTAATCGAAAGGGAAAATTGCCTGTGGCACACTAGAAAGACACGGATTTGGGCGTAACACACCGCACGATCAGTATTTGGCTCCAGCACACTCTAAAATCGTGAATTTTAGATATGGCACACTGTCTCGATTATAATATTGTTTTCCTCGGTGAGAGCGGGTGAAAAGACCCTTTTGCCCTTGGTTCATTTAGATTTTCTTTTATTTTCCATTTTTTCGTTTCTATTTCCTTCCTCCTCCCCGCCTGCCCCCGTCGGCCCCCGCCGCCCGCCACCCCTAGGGCAGAGGAGCTTCGGCGACGTCCTCCGCGCTCGAGCCCCTCCCGCCTCCGCACTCCCGCCAGTGTCGTCGCTCGCCCTCGGCACGCGCTCGCGCCCGCACCCGCCCGGTGCCATCGCCCGCCCTCGGCCCTGAGCCTGCGCCCGCTCTCGTGTCGTGCTTGAGGTGCTGACGAGGGGGAGACGAGCAGGTCGGAGCTCAGACAGCTTCGGGCAGCGGGACCTGATGGCTTCAACTCGGCACGACGACGGATGTGCGCGAGCTCCGCATGAGGCTGCTGGCCAACCCCAAGCAGTAGCAGGAGCGGCTGCAGGGCGCTACAGCAGGGCGGGGCGGACGCTGGCGGGGATGGCGGCGGCAGCGGGACGAGTAGCAGGGACGGAGGCGGCAGGGTGAGGAGCGATGGCGGCGGCGGTCGCGAAGCTCCTCCGCATCGACCTCGAGGCGGCGGTGGGGAGAAGGGCGGCGGTCGCGGAGCTGCTCCAGGCAGCGGTCACGAAGCTCCTCCGTATCGACCTCCAGGCGGCGGTGGGGAGAAGGGCGGCGGCAGTGGGGACTGGGGAGAAGGGCGGCGGCCCAAATAGTACATAGGGGCACTGGTGTCATTTTGAAAAGTTTCTCTCCCCTCTCACACCTAAAAATGATATTTTAATGTAGGCGGTGTGCTGCAGCTAAATTTCACGTTTTTGCAATGTGCCTGACCTAAATACGAGTTTTGCAGTGTGTTGTACCCAAATCCATGTTTTTCCAGTGTCCCACAGACAATTTTCCCATCGAAAGGGAAAATTGCCTGTGGCACACTAGAAAGTCGAAATGGACAAAAGACAGACAATTATCTGATGGACACTTCAAAAAGAGCTGTTTTCGTAAAGGAAACTAGAAAGCAGTTTGGCAGCAGATAGATTGGTTTTTCACTAGACGGGTACTGGCATAGCAAAGCTTTGCTTATGTACATGCATTCGCTGCTGAGACAGTATTTATATAAATATGAAGTTGGTTAAAAGCAGCTATCCAATTTAGTAAATTAACTATTTTAGTATTAACAGAACAAACACTTCAAAGGTACCTGCATTGAGTATTCAGCTGGAGCTTTGACAGATGGATAAATGTTCACCTGCAGGTGGACGTCAAATTATCAATTCAAGAAGTACAATTGTGATTAGTTTTTTTCAAAAGAGCATAAGGCGGTTTCCTGCATAAAGCCATAAAGGAAAAAAGACACTCTAATAGCATTACATAAGAAAGACAAGTAACTTAATTATAATCCACTGAAGTTGTGAAAAAGTTTATAAGATACATAAATCAACCAATAATGCTACCCATTAAGAGGATCAACCGTCAATGGCATGAAGCATTGTCATTACAGGTGACTGGGAAGATAGTAACTCACAGATTTTGTATCAATTGCAAGACCGGACAGCGTGCCTCCAACAATTTTAAAGGAAACCTAGAAAAAAACAATAATCAATAAACAGAGAAAAGAAGGCTAACCAAGAACCAAAAATGCATGCCCATGAAAAATAAAGATAAAAGCACCAGCGAAATAATTTGTCTATACCAGATGACCTATTTTTTGGTGGATGCAATAGATATGGTTATTCTTGATGACCCAACAACATACAGGAAGACATCTCGGGCTTTCGAAATTATCATTTGAAGAGACATACCTTGGCATAATTATATGCTTGCCAACACAATGGCTCTTCTAAGTCAACTGCCTGAAGATCCTTGTTCATTTTTTCCATGAGGTAATCATCCAAGTTGGACCCGTTCTTTGAATTCTCTTGCTCACTGTCACTATCTTCGGCAAAGGCAGCGCTTGAAATTGATTGAAATGACGAATTTGCTCTCTGGGTTGTTCGAGGAAAAAATCTAACAGTACCAGAGAAGGTAGCCTCAATGCTCCTACCACTAAGGCCCCGGCCACTTGAAACAATTCTCCATTCAACTAAATGCTCTGTCATTGAAACTGTTCCAACAGATGGAGTTCCATCATACGATGCAACTCTTCGCCGAGGGAATGGCATCGTAACCATGCAAAATTCCATAACAAAGGGAGACCTGTAACCATCCATCAATCTCAGCTTAAATAGAAAAGCACCTTCATTCTCCGAGACCATAGAGAGTTGGTAGAACCCTTTAACAGGAGGATCAACGATGCATGGTGCCTGATAATGCATCAAAACAAAATTTCCTAATGGTGGTTGAAAAACCAGAGTTTGTTTATGATCGGTGGGCTCAGAAGCTTGAACACAGTGATGGAATGATGACACCTCAACACGGGCAGATTTTAAACCAGTCAGTGGCAAAGAAACATCGGGTAGCCCTTCTAGCTCAGCCCTACAGGTAATTTGTCCTGAAACAGAAAGGACATCTGGCACATCATCACGGTCATAGAGTGCAGCATTTATCATCTCCAAGCTAGAAAAGAGAATTCTCTGCCTCCCCTTGTATAGGTAGGGCTTCCAGGCTGGTTGCTTCTGATCTGTCGGAAGAGGATCAGCTGAAAATCCAGTAGTTCTAATTGAAGTAACATTGGTGAAATTGAGATCCTGAGGTGTGCCTGCACATTTCTTTTGTTAGCTATGCTGGTTTATTGACATATATAGATTCATTAAGAAACTTTGTTAAAGAACAATATGAAGCTGAATACTCCATGGTCAAAGGTCCTACGAATACTAACCAAAAGGCATAGCACCAATGATAAAGTTCCGTAGCACATCCTTGTCAAAAGGCCTTACACCACCTTTTAAAGAGTCTGATTGAGCAGCACCAACAGGCGAAGAGACTGACATCGTAGGTGCTGCAACAGGTGCAGCAATAGGTTTTGGTCGTGATGAAATACCAATACTTCCAGTCAATGAATCCAAAAGTCCACCAACAGAGGGCCCAGAACTGACGATCACCTCAGGTTCAGCCATATCACCAGTAATTATGTCCCCAATAACATGTGCAACCATAAATGCCCTATCATTAAACATAAGGTATGAGCATGCAAGCAATTGAACTATTATCAGCTGTTCATGCAATGAACACAATGATTAATCTATTACGAAGATATCAGTATGTCACTAAAAAACAGTTGCATATGGTCCATGGTAGTGAAGGCAGAGTTGTTGATGAAAACTCAGAATCAAACTATCACTATCATAACAGGTGAAAACAAAACTTACATTACCCTGTTATGCATGGAAGATTGAGCAGGATGGAGGAAAGATTGCCATTCTCCTTGGCCGAACTCCCACAATCAGATCTTTTCAAGAGATTCTCATACGCTCTAAACGATTGAGGATCTACCATGGGCAATACAAGGACATAATACCCTCCACGCTTCTGTAGAACCACAGGCCACAGCATGAAGCCATCCCCTCCCACTTTACCAATGTGTAGCGATATAATGTGGCGGGTTATTGGATCATCAACCCAAGAATCTGATCCCACAGATGACACAGTTGTGCGAATGCCTGAACCACGAGCAGTTCCTTCCCTGCACAATGCCAAATATATTAAGCATGCATCACATTTCTTACAGTACTTCTACATATAAGTAAACAAAACATGCTTATGATTTCAGTGACTGAACTGTGATTGACTAAAACCGCAATTCTTGTAAGACTACTTTTCTAATGTTTATTATGTTTGGGCTGCTAGCCATGTACTAGAGCTTCAGTTTGTGGTGGTTTAAGATATTTGAGGTGTTTTCAAGACAAATCAACCTTTCTGTATCATAATTCTGCCATCTAATCTGACCCATTTGCAGGCACCCAATTTTTTTCGAGGAAATGCCGACACCCAGTCTGTGACTGATTCCACACAGGGACACTAATGAAAATAGCAAGCAAATCCAATAAACAAGAAATAATAAGGCGAACCTTTTCCTACGCTCGGCGAAGGCGGCGGCGACCTCGTGGTCGGTCGGCAGCGGCGCCCCCGCGCCCTTCCCATCCCCCGTACCGCCTCCTCCCTCCGCTTCCCACGTGGTGCGCCACCGCTTCTCCACCACTGCGAACCGCCTGGAGAAATAAGGGAAGCAGGTGAGCCTCGTCGAATCAGAAGGGGCCAAATCTTGCTTGACGGGGGAAGAAGTTCCGACGGGTACCTGGAGAAGGCTACGGTGTCGTGCGGCGTGAGAATCCAGATGGCGCGGACGCTGCACCCGCTGCCGGACATGGCCCGCCGGGAACACGGCCGGGAAGCAGGAGGAGCCGACGCTGCTCTGCGGCCGGAAGTCGAGGAGGAAGACGTCTTTGATGGGCTGAGCAGGCCGCATTGCCGATGTAACAGGCCGAAAAGCCCAGTACGCCTCAGGGGACAATAAATATTAAATAACGTGAAAACAAAAATGGCAGCATGAATAGCTGGTTTGCCCGAGTGGTTAAGGGGGAAGACTTAAGATCTTCTGTACTGAAGTGCGCGTGGGTTCGAACCCCACAGCCAGCATCATTTTACTGCTCGCTGCCACTTTTTTGTTTCTTTAATTAATTCTGTTCCGTATTTGTTTACATATATTTTTTTGAATTGATGATGTTCTTAGCAAAATGTAGCCAATGCACAATACTAGCACGCCCAAACAGTTTGTTGGATAAACCCTTACAAAATTTGACGATAATAACATTTTATTGAGCAGACTCGTCCCTAAATCTGTGCAGCCGCACAGGGCCCACGATTTCTTAGGGCCTCGAAAATTGGTTCTTCACTCTATAAACTCGTTGCTTTTGTGTTTCTTTAATTAATTTTGTTCTGTATTTATTTACATATATTTTTTTGAATTGATGATGTTCTTAGCAATATGTAGCCCAATGCACAATACTAGCACGTCCAAATAGTTCGTTGGATAAACCCTTATAAGATTTGACAATAATAACATTTTATTGAGCAGGTCCATCCCTAAGCTAGTGCAAACCTTTGCAACCGCCCTCGATTTCTTAGGGCCTCGAAAATTGGTTCTTCACTCTATAAACTCCTACGTTCCTAGCCTGTTTTGTAGCTTCTATGATCTTGTATAATCGCATTAAGAACTAGTACACACTAATTCAGTTTTAAAATGGAGCAATGCATTGATTTGTCATAGAAGAATCACAAGAGAAGATTGATGACCAGCCTGTAATTGAAGATTTTGATCAAGTAAAGAATATGCAACAACAATTGGATCGGTATATTTCTTTTTCTATCTCATTTTGCTGCATATATGCATTGTAACCTAAATATTAGTACAATAGTACTGCCTTACTAAGTAAACTAGGCTATTAGGCTCCATTTTATAGTTTTGTACGGGGCCTCTGATTATGCCGGGACGGTTCTGTTATTGAGATTGTTGTACACATAACCCTCAAACACATCAAGCACATGGATTAAGCCACTCGTATTCATTGTTGTACACATATGTCTCATACTACTAACATGAGTGAAACTCGTGGATCCAACAGCATCTTCAATAAATTATCTAAACTCACTATGTATATCTAAAAACTACCGTTGGTGTGAACGCCGCATACACATTGGTGTGTATTGCAATGAAAAGTCACCACAAAAGCAAGATCCCGACAAGCTCTTATGTAGTAGTCCCTCCGTCTCATAAAGAGTGTTGTTTTTGATTTTTTAACGTTGTGTTTGCCTATTCGTTCTATTTATTTTTTATGCAAATATTATTTATTTTTTATAATTAATTTTATCATTAGAGATATTTTAATCATGACATATTTATTTTAATATTTATATAAACTTTTTAAATAAGACGGAAGGTCAAAAATGATGCTCAAAGTTAAAAGTAACATTTTTTATGAGACGGAGGTAGTACGTCCTATATGTCCAATAAAGACATCATATTTTTTTTTTAGTATGATGGCATAATCGACCATGTTATGTCATCTGAATCTAGCCTTTAGTTCATAAATATGATTTGCAAACAAATCCGTCCTGTTCGTTGCACGCCTCCCTTCGTTCTCATGTCGTTGCAGAGCAAAATTAAAGCGCAATTCAACTTGGGTCTTGTGCATGTACCCGTAGAGGCGTATAGGGGATACAGGTTTATGTGCATAAATCAAACTTTGAAGGTTTTTTTTTTTTTTTGAGACACACTTTGAAGGAATTGGAATTCAACTTGGGTCTTGTGCATGTACCCGTAGAGGCGTATAGGGGATACAGGTTTATGTGCATAAATCAAACATTGAAGGATTTTTTTTCTTTTGAGACAAACTTTGAAGGAATTGGTTTTATAGGATTCACGGATTGCGGTACAGCTTGTCTCTCGCAAATGTTGAACTTACTATTTTGTAGGAGTAACTTTTAGAGAACGTTGAATCTAGTGTTCCCACAAAAAGCAAGATCCAGTAAGCTAGTGCCGTACGTCCTATATGTCTCTGCTAATAAAGCATCATTTAATCACCTGAATCTAGTCTCGAGTTCGTGCATACGATCGGCAAAGCATATTCCTTCCTGATGTTCCTTGCACGTCTCTCTCTCCGTTCCCATGTCGATGCAGAGCAAATTAAAGGTGTGTTTGGAATAAGGAATGGAAAACACAGGAATAGGAAAAAAAACATAGGAACAAGAAAAACATGAGATTGGAAAATGTGAGAAAACCATAGGAATTGAAAACTTTTAATGTTTAGATTGCAGGAATTTATAACACAGGAATTGAGAAAAGGAAATAGTTTAAATATATTAGAGATAAATTTTTAATAATATAAAACTTAATTACAAAAATAATTATTTCATTAATCAATTGAGGAAGGGATTATTATACCATGGACTCTGCAGCATTTCAAACAAAAAGTCTTTTTTTAATCAATAGAGGTCGCAGGCACATACACATAATCGAAAAGGAAAAAATTAAAAAAAAACTCTATCTGTATCGCAGGAGAGAGAGAGCGCGCACAAAGATTCTTCCCTTAGTTAGAGTAGATGATTTATTTTATGTGAAATGCTCATGGTTTGTTTCCTTTCCGGAGGAAAGTAACACTGCTTTCCTTCAAGGAAAATTGTAAAATAACCACTTGTATTTTAGGGAGTTTTTATAAACCCACCTGTAAAAAATTTTGTTTCGTCTAACATCTACAAGTTACATTTAGTTTTTATATACTCACTTGACAACTTTGATCAGCTAATATGACTCCTGTTTGACTTTTAATATTGATCCAGACGTTTCACTTTAGAATAATTATCTAAATGAATGTAGCATCATCAAATTTTATCTAATTAACATCAATAGCGTAAAAATTTATGCAGGATGTATAGAGGAGTATTAAGATATTTGTATGATTCAAACAATATCATAATTAACTTAGTTACGATAGACTATTTAGAGTTGTATTGGATGCTTGCTAAGAGTCATGTTAGTTAGGTAAAATTATCAGAGAGTTATATTAGAACTATGTGTAACTTATAAGTGTTAGACTGAAACAAAACTACTTGTAGGTGGATATATTAAAATCCTCCTAACTTATTAGTGGGTTTTTATAATTTTCTCTTCCTTCAATCTAAACGCGCTGATGCATTTCCCTTCCTAAGAAACTCGTTCCTCCATAATTCCTTTGAATTTCTTTTGAGCCAAACGGGACCAAATTCATAACACATGCGCCGCGCACGCAAGAACTCATAACTCATCCATCCACACGAAGCCTGGTCCTTTTTTTTCTGGAAACCGAATTCGGCAAAGAATCAACCAACATATCGGTGTTAATCGTGTGATTTAAATTTTTCGCAAAGAAGAATGGGTATATATACACACACACTGCAAACTGCTTATCCGCCGCAGCTCGATCTCTTGTTGATGTTGCCGTTACGCATCGGCAGCGCACGGATCACGTGCATTGCTCGTTCAAACGTGGGGCCCGTCGGCGTGCATGAGTTCGAGCGCGGTGTCGACGAGCTCGATCGGCTAGCCCGACGGCGTGCCGGCCAGCCCCCACGCTGCGGCAGAACACGTGGAAGCGCTCCAGCTCCGACGTGGTATCCGCCAGGCGCCGCAATTCCGTGGCGTCCCGCGACCACGAGGTCCACCGCGAATCGTCGGATCCGCGGCGTCTTGATGGACGGGCACGCGTGGGCGTGGCTCGCCAGCACGCCGAACCAGCCGGTTGACCAGACCCGTCTCGCCTTACCCCGGCGTTGGCCAAGTGGGGGGCCAGCTCGTGCGGCCGCAAGTCCCAGCCAGGGTTTAAATAACCGACTTAACCGGTCGACTCGGTTCGGTGAAAAACTGATCGGTTAACCGGGATAATCGGCCAGTTAACCATATTGTCATAGTACCAGGTTCGGTTTTTTTTTGTTAACGCGACCGGTTGAGACCGGTTATCCGGTTAACTAGAATAACCGGTCGGTTTCTACCGGTTATTCGAACCCTGGTCCCAGCAACGTCATCTCCAGCTGCTTGCAGTTGCACTCGTGGGTCGTGTCCACGTGACGCAGCGCGGTAGCCGCACCACGTGTCGCGGCGCGGCGGAGGTACGGGAACCACGCGCAGCTGTCGAGGGCATACGCGCAAAGGTTGGTCACACAACAACAAAAACGGTCTGTAGCGGCGGTTCGTAAAGCCCTGTAGCGGCGGACAGGCCACACCGCTGCTACGCAAATACAACTACAAATAAGTGTTTGTAGCGACAGGTGGTCTGTCGCCGAAACAAACCGCTGCTACAGACGTATTAGTAGCGACGGTTGAAGATGTCAACGACCATACAATATGCAATAATTTGGACACGCGTGAATTTTTTGCACGCTCAACAAAAGTGGAGAAATCAGCTTCTTACCAAGGTATATTGTCCTTGGCAACAAGTTGGGCTTCTGGCAGCTCATCGGAAATAGGTTCCAACAAATCCGTAAAACTAGCGTCCGGTCAGCCATGCATGGCCTTCAATTTCAAGCAGCACGGTAAACTCTTTACCACATCCCTTAGATTCATCATATAATGGACTCTTTGATGCCTTCTTTATTCTATGAAAATTATCAAGCCCTTTAGTTGTACCGGCATTGATCAACACTTGCGGTTCAATATGACATAACAACTCCTCAACATCAAAATCAGCTTCACCAGGCGAATTGACAGTCTCGACTTCAACTTCAATATGCTCATCAAATTCCATATCGACCACACTGTTCTCACCATATTTTGTCCATCTCGTGTACAGCTCAACAAAACTCCTCCGCACCAAGTGTGACTTGATTACTTCTATATCATTCCACAACTTCTGATTCTTGCAATCAAAACACGGATAATATGCATCAGTTGTCCGTTCACATCGAGCATGTTGTGCGGCCCCTTCGATGAATTTGGAGACTTCGCGTAAAAATATTGGACCCGGTCTTGGTGCCTCGTACATCCAAGATCTATCCATCGCGAACGACCTTGAACGTGAAACTAAAAAAATGTTCGAATTAATTAATTAATTATGTATAACAAAATTATTAAACATTCATTATATATATAGTGAAAAATAAATTACATAAAATGAGTAATATTATGCAAGATAAAATAAAACAAATATCAAATTATTCTATACAATATTTAATTTTTATTAAAAAATTACAAAAATGAATATACCTCTTGTCCTAACACTTTCTCTCTCTTGTAGTAATCAAACTAGATCTAGATTGTCATTGACATAAAAGAGGTTAGATATAGTAATTTTTTTTGTGTAGTGATAGAAATAGATAATGTATGTCTTCATAAAGTTTAACTGTAATCCAATAAAACCATACAAATCAAATGAATTTAGCTAAAATTTGATAAAAATCTAACAAACTTGAAGTGTAAAATGTTAACTTGATTTCAAAATAATAGCACAAAAAAATATATGGGATGAGTTCCTCTTACCTCAGAGAGCAAATTTCTGCAAAAAAAAATAAATAAACTCAAAACCTTTCCCCTTTGATTTTCGTGATTTGTTCAAATTTTCGGGCCGTCACTGTTTAAGTGAGGGCCGGAGCTGTCTGAACGCGGCTTTTATAGCCTAGTCACTTTTTAGCGGCGGTTGGCATTATTTACCGCCGCTAGTATGCCATAAATAGCGGTGGTTGACAATGCCAACCGTCGCTATAAACATGAGACGTTTGTAACGACGGTTGACAATGTCAAACATCGCTATTGGGTGTCCTGTAACAGTGGTTTTAGTTGGGGCAGTACCCATTGGCTCTATAGCGGCGACCGACTTTGGGTCGTGCTGCTACCGCGGTTTGCCTACCACCGCTGCAGGCCTAGGGATGGCAATTTCACCCATGGGTACGAGCCCCGACGGATTTTACACCCGACGGATATGGACGTGGGTGTGATTTTGCATCCATGGGTGTCATCCGCACCTGACCCGAACAAACTCGAGTATGGGGCGGGTTTCAATTTTCACCCGTGGGTGCCCCATGGGTGCCCGATACTAGCCCATGAAGTAAATTTAACCCAAATAGCCGACCTAACCCATCACCCTCACTAATTAATGTATGTTGTACTTATGTGTGATCGGTGTCCTATTTGAATTATTTGTCATGTGTAGATTATTGTCGTGTGTTGAATGTTGTGTTGAGTTTGTTAAAGTATTTTTTATATCTAATTACATGTGACATGTTAAACTCGATGGACACCCGACACCCACCCGAAACCCGTGGGTGAGAGCGTGGGTGCCATTTTCCACCCATAGATGTGGGTGTGGGTGCCATTTTCCACCGGAACCCTTTTCTGTGATGGGTGGGTTTTGGCTCAACCCGACCCGAACCTGACCCACTGCCATCTATGTGCAGGCCCTATTTGTGTTAGTGTCAGGACCCTCGCCGCCGGACTTGAGGACGATGGCTGTCGGGGCCGGGAGGTTGCCTGAGCACGGGAGACGCGATTGTCCGGAAGGCAAGATCGAGAAGCCGGTCGGCGTGGCGAGCGTGAGCTGAGCTTAGTGGTGTGGAGGGGAGGAGAATGATGGGGTGCTGTGGGACGTCATGACAAGCTCTAGATGATTTGGAGACCGGAGCATGCAACTTGTTGCCGTGGAAATGTCGGTTGTCAACCATTTGTACATGGATGTTTATCCGGCTTTGCTGATGATGCATGCACTCTCGTCGTGTCTGTAACGATCTCTTAAGGATCAAGGGATTGGTACGTACAATTCATTGATATAAAGAAGTTCATGTTTTGTTAGACTGACCGCACCGGCAACCTCCATGCGCTCCTGTAGTACGAATATAGCATAAAAACAGCTGCACAGCTGCCCTGTACGTGGTACTCTATCGAAGCAGAACTCCTCCTGAACGCCAAATCCAGCGGATTGGTGGACGCACGCCAAATCCGTGGGCCCCACGCACCGAGGAGCGGAGCGAGGCACGGCACCGCCAAGGAAGGAAGAGGAGGGGAGCGCGAGCGTGGGAGGAGCAGGGCCCGCCTCTGGTCGCCACCGACCGGAGCTCGAGGGCAGCCGCCCGGGGCTAGATCTGGTCACCACTTTGCTCCCCCGACCGGAGCGGGGCCAGCGCCAGCGCGGAGAGAAGAGGAGAGGGAGGGAGGCGGGCTCCGACGGTTGCGACGCACGGGGGAGGAGGAGGGGCGCGATGGCAGAGGACCGCGCCGCGCGAGCTCGGGGCGCCATGGGAGGCGGGCTCCGGCGGCGCATGGGGGAGGCGCCATGGAGCTCCGGGTGGGCGGACGAAGCGAGGGGAGCGAGAGAGGGGGAAAGATAGAATAGGAGGAGGGAGGGAGGTCGGCGGGTGAGGTTGGTGGTTGATATAGACTGACAAGCGGGTCCCACATGTGATGGTTGGTATAGAGTACTAGATATAGAAGATGACGGGTGCGGAAAAACTAAATATAGAGTAGAGAATATTGTTGACCAGGAGGGAATATTTCTTTTAGAGAATAGATTTAGAATACCACGAGTGCGGACAGTCTTACAGTAGTTCTACTGTACACCATGGGGTGTTCAGTCTTATTATTCTACATCCGGTACTAATTACTGAACTAAACAAACATGAATTACTGATTTTTGTTGATAATTAATTATTATGTTTATGCAATATACATCATTGGTACAAAAAATTATTCGATAAATTAGTTGGGTGTACAATAACACCGAGGATGTAAAATAGCATTTGTATGTTTGGTTATAGCTACATATCATTTCGACCTCCTTCTGTGCAGTTAAGCAATCACATAAATTCCCTTTATATGTTTTATATGATTAAGGAAAACCTCAATGATCTGTATATTGCCACATTTCATATCGTTTTATTTACACAATAATTTACTTTTAAGCACTTAAGTAAGTATATAAAGTGTAACATGCATTTTGTATTTTGCATAAATGTATTGGCTACAATATATGTATACACATATATCCTTGATTTTAGAGTATGCATTATAACTATCATTTGTAATACTGGTTTTCTTTTGCCTCCCTCCATCATGTAATGAAACTGTATCTTAAATCTACCAATAATAGAGAGATTCTTTTCTTAAGATGAATATCAAAAGAAAAATTGTATCTGTCTGTAATGTAATTTTTAAATAGCTAACAAATAAGTTTTAGGTTATGTACCGAGTGAATTTAAGATAAGTCGTGATGTCCAATATAATGTTTGAAGAGGATAAATGTGTAGTGTTGATTTAAGCATACAGAAAATTCTATCGGAATCGAGCATACAAGAAGCAAAAAAATGTTCAGCCATGATCGAAGTTTGTAATCACCACTGATCACTTCAGTAAACTCCTAATCACTTCTGTCTGAACCAAATTATAAGGCTTGTAATCACCACTGATCACCTCAGTAATCTCCTAAACCAAATGATAGGGCTTCTAATCTCCACTGATCAATTTAGTTAACTCTAAAAATTATAGATGAATGTAAGTCAAATATTTGCACTTTAAACAAAAAAGGGTTAGAAAGACAGACAATATAACTTTTTACTTCTTTCAGTTCTTCACAGTTCTGTAAATCCTTGATTATTTCTTCAATATCCAAGTCCTTAGGTGATAAACGCAGCCAACTTTGTGCACATGTGGGTGTGCAACCATATTTGGTGATAAAGAGCTTCAGAATGAAGAAATGACTCATCCACCAGAGCTAAACACCGATTCGGAAGCCACTGTAGACATTAGAACTGCTACGACATCTTTGACAAGTTTTGACAATATGAGATACTTGCTAGAGTTTACCTTCCACCAAGTTAAGATATCAAACTTCTCTATGCGTTATCAATAGTAACAGTAAATATGCAGCCAATGGCCCACTCCAAAAGGCACTCTTCAATCTTCTCCCCGATTGTATCGCCTTTATGGTTAGGTACCAAACAAAAATTTAGAATCCTTTTTTGAAGCTTCCAGTCACAATCTATCTAGTGTGCAGTCATGCTCATGTAGCATAGATTCTGAACTGATGTCCAGGTATCAGTGGTGCGACAAATTCGATGGCCCTTCTCTTCTAGTTAAATTCTAAGGCAGTCCCTTGTAACCGTGATTCTAGAAGGAAGTTCAAACCGTGGTTCAAGTGTCTTTGAGTATCCTTTGAAGCTTCAATTTCTATAACACTAAATGTCATCTCGTCAACTATAACCATTTTGGCAAGAGCTCTATGACAATCGTCAATACTAAAATGATGATTTGTTGAGTCATTTAGCTTCCTTCTCTTATCAGGATCCCACAATGGAGACAAAATGCACAAATCAATCAAATGCTTGCCTAGAGTGCTTGTACCATGTGTAGCTCGGTTGCACCTGTAAACTTGCTGACAATAATTACATATTGCAACTTTGTATTCTTGCTTGATGTTCGGTTCTGGAAATAGGTTGTTGAAGGGTGATCTGATTGTGCACCCAATGGAGATGGTGCAGTTGATGCGGTGGACTCAAATTCATTTTTCCAAAGAGTGATTGAAAGTATGTTCATTGTGTAGTGGCGGAGCATGCACTGTTGGTTGTCTTTCAAAGACTCAGGGCCGTTGGAAAAACTCAGAGCCGACGACAAGGGAGCTTCGTTTTCCTTTATGGCTGTGCCATGGATCTTCGGAGCCGCCGGTAACAATTTTTTGTTACAATTTAAAAAGAACTTACTCTTGTTTAGGTTCATTAACATAGTAGCCATATAGTCTTATTTTAAAACATATTTTTTTATTAAATCATAAAAAAGGAAACAAAAATATAAATGGGTTGAAATTGTTATTAAATTGTGATATGGCAAGTTTGAGTTCAAAATTCAACATATTGTTTAATTTAAAAATGATCAAAACAATTAAAAAATCTAGTATTTATATATTTAGATTTATTATAAGAAATATTATTTAAAATACAAATACTAGGTTTTTTACTTAATCAGGTGTATAAAAATTATTGTTGATCAAGACTAAGTTTGATCAAACTCAAACGTTAACTTATTTTAGGATGGAGAAAGTATATGTAAGTGGCATGGATGATGTGGCCAGAAAGATCGAGCATGTTCAAGAATAAAACGCGTTACTTGTTGACTGAGCTGTTTGTAGAAAACTAGAATGGATCGGTACAGATGCCTACTGTCGTGCTGTGTGGATTCCTCTTTGGCCAAAGGGGTGCTTAGATAATCCACCAATCGATCGCTTCTAAGAACAGGCATCCTCCAGTCCCATATCTTGTTAGATAGTCCCCAAGCAATAAGCCAAGCAAGCGAATTAAGGGACTCAAAGGCCGGAAAGATTTTGCCAAAGCTGGATTTGGTTGGTTAGGTCGGTGTATATGTAATTGAAAGCCATGTCTGATGTAATGATGTGTATGAAACTATGAATCTCTCTGTCTGCCCCGTTAAGTACAGACTGAACACAAATCTCTCTTGCCCATCTTTTGTCACGCATGTGCAACTGGACAGAGGCTAACCGGATCCAAAGCTAGTTTTGGATGAAGCAATTGAAATGTACTGTGTGTACTGTCGTTCGAGCGGATGAACTGCTCGTTCGAGTCGATCGCCATGTTGTTTATGTGTCACGGAGACATACTGAACACTCTAGTTTTCTGATTTCGAGACACGTAAAAGGTACAGGGGACAATTAGCATGGTCTGTAATGATCAGTCAAGGGAACCAAAGGGTGTCACTGTCATCAATTGAGTTGCTCACACTATTACGTACCGGACGTCCTTTCGTTGGCAATGTTTTAGGCTATACTATTACTACTTTATTTTTAGGGATATATCTATATACTGAATGGTAATCAAAAGTAAATGTTGTTGAATATCAATCTAACAACATCATATTTGCATCATAATATATAGTTTCATAATCCTAAGTCCTAACAAAACAAAACATGTGTTACCAATTATGAACGCTTAACGTTAGGGGCTTCTGTGGATTGTAGAATTTTTATAAAAGTTATATTTTGAGAAAGAAAATGCTGCAAGAGCTCTTTGGAACAGAGAATTGTACATCCCAAATTTCTTTGAAACTCGTATGAATGTTTTATGAAAACTTTGGAGGATTTCTACTACAAGATTCAACCTCATGGGAAACTTTCGTTGTATCTACCTTTCTCATCTAATTCTTGCCATTTCCTATGCACCATCCAGATGGCCACTGCCATTTTTTATGTGTGTGTGTTTCATTCCACAAGATTCAACGTGTAACACTGACTGCACTCGTCATATTTTATTTTTATCTTATAAAAGGAATATTTCATCCTAGTCAGCAAGATTCTCTCCTCTATATGTAGTTTTTTCGCACTCGTTTATACTCTATATTCATCCTCTATATCAACTACCTCCCTGTGAGACCACATGTCAGTTTCTCCCCTATCTTTTTTCTCTCCTCTCCCTCTCTTTCCTCCCTTCCCAATCTCTCTCTCCTCCTACCGAGCGTTGCGACGCCTCCACGCCCGGCTGCCCGCCCACTCGACCGCGCCGCCCTCGACCTCCACGCCCTCCGACGCGAGCTCCCCGCCCGTCCTCGACGTCCACCCCGCGCCCCTCCGCCGCGCACGACTCCGCCGCCGCTGGGCCCCTCCACCTTCTCCCCCGCACCGTCGTCGCCGCCAGAGCCCGCCTCCCTCCTCCCCCCACGTGCCACCACCGTCGGAGCCCGCCTCCCTCCTCCCCCGTGCGCAGATCTGGCGGCCGGGGCGCGGATCTTGGGCAACGTGGTGCTCCCCGGCGGCCTCTTCTCTCTCCTCTCTCTCCGCCTCGAGCTCTCCGGCGGCGCGATGGTTGGGATGGCGCGGATCCCCTCTATTCTGAAAATAGCGCCATCGGGGAGCCCGCGGAGCTCCTCCGTCATGGCCATGGTAGGCACGAGCTCTCCCTCTTGCTCCTCTCCGTAGCCTGCAGCGGCGGCACCCCCTCCCCCTTCGGCCCTTCCTCATCTTCTTCCCCGCACCCAGCGTGAGGCGAGGCAGGGGCTGCTATGGCCGGCGGCGGGTGGTGCGGTCCGGGCGCTGGCGGGAGGGATGGGTTGGTTGGGTGGCAGCCGCTCCGGTGGTGGGCCTCGTCCGACGTGGAGTGATAGCGGGCGGACAGGAAAACACTGGGAGTAGCATATCCTGAGCCCTCCATTAAGATAACGTACGGGGTAGCGAGGCGCGGTGCGGGCCGCTACCCTCGTAGTGCAGGGTGGGATAGCGTGAGCTGTCCCGTACCCAGTACGGACAGTCTAAGGGCACTCAAATCCTACATTTTGAGAATTCTGCACTACAAAGAAGGCCTCACTTTTGGGAGGGGGCTTATAATAAGCAACTTATGATCCTAGGAGGTAATGAGCTTCCATGTCGAAAGAAAGAGAAAGTAAACACTAAAAAGCAATACACTGAACGACTATTTCCTAGTGCCAATTCAGATACTTGAATATCTTGATCTCTTGTAAACTATCGTTCGAGACACGGCGAGACCGCGAGAGTGCATCTCAGCAAAGCCGTAAAACTGTTCGATATCCAGTGATGAATCGCGGTCCACAGCATCAAGTTGCATATGCGCCCGTGGGCTTTTCCAGATCAGGCGGGCCTTGTCCTGACGTCCACAGCACCCCATCATTCTCCTCCCCTCAACTCCGCTAGGTCGGCTCACGCTCGCCACGCCGAGCCGCTTCTCTTGCCTTCCGGACAATCGCGTCTCCCGCGCTCACGCAACCTCGCTCATCCCGGCCCCGACAGCCACCCATGGCGTTTTTGAACGCGCACGGTCTCTCCCAGCTACATATGCACACCGGCACAGTGGACCCCTTCTTGGTTCATCCACAACTGCATCTATTCTCGTGTCAGCAGAAAAAGACCAAGCGGGCTTGCCGTGATATCGTCGTCGTTCATCAACCGACCGTACTGGATAGTGGATACACAAGGAAGTCATCGATGGAGAGCATCGACGACAGGGCGGTGCGGCTGACCATCGAGGCGCAGCCGAGCGACGCGGCGATGGCTCCGGAGCTCGCCACGTCGACGCCGTTCGAGCCGCAGCCGTCTGCTGCTGACACGACGACCCCACGGCCCAGCGGCGTCATTGCACGACGTCAGGCGGCGGAAGACGCCGTGCCGGTGGCGGCCGCGGGCCCGGAGCGTCGTCTCACGCTGCTGGCGCTGCGTCTGGCAGTGCTGGAGAAGGCGGCGAGCGGGCTGGGCGCGCTGGGCTTCATCTGGGCCACGGTGGTGCTTCTTGGCGGGTTCGCCATCACGCTGGGCCGCGTGGACTTCTGGTCCGTGACGGCCATCCTGCTCGTGGAGGGCGGCCGCGTGTTCAGCCGCAGCCACGAGCTGGAGTGGCAGCACCACGCCACGTGGTCCCTCTCCCTCGCCGCCCGGTCCTTCCGCCGCATCGTCCTCCGGCCGTCGGAGTTCGGCAGGAAGCGGAGAGTTGGGTGGCCGTGGAGCGGGTGGAGCTGGAGCCACCTGTCCGGCCACGTGGGCCGCTTGTTCTACTGGCTCCAGCTGGCCTCCGCCACGTCGTGCGTCGCGCTGTCCGCGGCCCGGCTGGCCAGGCAGGACTTCGGCGACGCCCTCGAAGCGCGGACCAACCGGCGCTCGGCGCTGGACATCTTCTACGCGCTGGCTTTAGTGGAGGCCCTGCTGTTCCTGGCGGAGCGGGCCGCGTGGGAGTGGGAGGTGGGCCACGGCCGACTGCTCGAGCGCGTGGCCCGCGACTGCCGACTCGGCGGCGCGCAGGGGATCCTGGCCGTCCGCCGGTTCTTCTACGACGCCTACTCGCGGAGCATCGAGGGCAGCGTGTTCGACGGCCTGCGCATGGACCTGGTCTCCTTCGCGTCGGAGCTGCTCGTCGGTGGGTCCCGCGACGAGCAGCGCATCGCCGTGGGGATTCTGGTCAACGTTGACGACGACGAGGCGCTGAGGCGTGTCGGCGCGTCGCCGGCCGTCGTGGAGCGTCTGGTGGACATGCTGAGCTGGAAAGGCGCCGATGAATCGGACGCGCGGGCCTCGGCTGCGCTTGTCGTGTCCAAGCTGGCGAGCAAGAAGCGGAACGCGATGCGGGTCGCCGGCGTGCCCGGTGCGATCGAGGCGGTGGCGTCGCTGTTGTGTGCAGAAGACGACGAGGAGTGCAATTTGATTGGCCTGCTCATCGTGAAGAAGCTCGCGCGGGACCACCACAACTGCAGCAGGATCGGCCGCAACCGCGGCCTCCTCGACAAGATCATCCAACTGTCGGCCATCTCTTCATCCGGGCCCACGGTCAGCCTCACTCCATCGCGCGCCAAGGCCGTGCAGCGCGCGTTGCAGGTGCTCAAGATGCTCTGCGACACTACGGGCACCACGGGGACGCAGCTCCGTCGCGAGGTGGCCCACATCGTGTTCACGTTCAGCAACATCCGCGCCGTGCTAAAGCTCAGCAACGTCGTCGAGCTGCGGCGGTTGGGGGCCGAGGTGCTGACGCGGCTCGCCATGGACGCCGACGCGCGCGAGCGGATCGGTGAGACCGGCGGCATAATCACCATCCTCCTCCACATGTTCCTCTCTCCCAGCTCAACCGGCGACGAGCACGACGCCGCGCGTAAAGAGGCCGGCGAGGCTCTGGCCATGCTGGCCCTCGAGAGCCCGCGCAACTGCGACCGCATCCTCAAGGCCGGCGGCAGCGGGGCCCACGCAGCCACCGTGGACGCGCTCGACGACCAGGTCGTCGGCGTGGGCGCGGCGAGGGTCCTGACACACCTGTGCGCGTACGCCGGCAGCAGCAGCGCGTGGTTCCCTCGCCTCCGCTCCGCGACACGTGGCGCGGCCACGGCGCTGCGGCGCGTGGCTTCCACGGCGCGCGACGACTGCAGGCAGATGGAGGCGTCGCTGGGCCTCGCGGCGCAGCTGGTGCGGCTCATGGACGGCCCGCACGAGCTGGCCCACCACCTGGTCAACGCGAGGGTCACCGAGTCCGATCTCGTCAACGGCCTGGTCGCCGTGCTGGCGAGCTACCCCTGCGGCCCGTCGATCCAGGCGCCAAGGATCCGACGGTTCGCCGTGGACCTCGTCATCGCGCTGCTGAGACTGGGCGGGAGGAGCACGTTCGCGGAGCTGATGAGGAAAGCCGGGATGTGCGCGGAGCTGCGGCGCGTGGCGGAGACCACGTCGGAGCTGGAGTGCTTCCACGTGTTCTCCGGAAGCGCGGGGGTGGGGCGGCACGCCGTCGGGCTCGCCGAGCTCGTCGACGCAGCGCTCCAGATCATGGGCGATGATGACGTCGCTGCCAACAAGCCCCACGTCTGAACGAGCACTGCGCGCGCCCGTTGCGTAACGGCAAGACATCGAGCTAGCTGCGGCGGCTAAGCAATTCGCAGAGTGTGTTTACACATTATTGATTCTTTGAGAAAAGTTAAATCACACGCACGATTAGCACCGTACCAGCCGACAAGTTGGTTCATTCTTTGGAGTTTGCACATACGGTATGTGTTTCCTTTCAAGTAATCATTAACCGAATTTGGTTTCCAAAAAAGGACCGCGCGCGGTTCGTGTGGTGTATGAGTGGAGTTCTTGCAGGCGTGTCTTTGTCAACAAGTGTCATGTTTTCTTTGGCTTTAATTTTGCTCTGCCTCGTCCTGGGAACGGAGGGAGACACGTGCAAGGAACAACATGAAGGCAGGAAGGCTTGCCAATCATATATGCACAAAAACTGGAGACTAGATTCAGATGACATAACATGCGCTTGTCTTTTCAATTCATGAAAACTGGTTAATTCGTGATTATGGACGGAATTACGGGCTGCAAGTAATGTGTATACATGATTTTTTTTTTATACATGTGTATACATGATTAGTAACAGACACATGATGTCATTTTATTCGTTACTACCGACTCAATTTTAGTAGCGGAAAATGCAACCGCCAAGTAACACATTTTGACTGTTGCGGATGTTTTGTCCGCTACTAGAAATATATTTTATTTATAATAGTGCAGAGCACGAGCTTGTTTGATCTTACTTCTGGGAACAACAGGTTCAACGTTGTCTAAATAATACAGTACGTTCAATATTTAATAATCCTGTATTCCTCTCTATGGGGACAAAAGACCCAACATGTGCACCACTAGAATGGGGAACTGGTCGACGAAAAAACAGAATGGGAAACTTCAGTAATACATTACGAAATCTGGACGTGAGATGACTTCACTAGAATGCGTCAGTAAGTATTAGATCATTTAGGATGGAATTTGGGAAGAAATTAAAGACCGAATTTTTTATTTTTAGTAAATATTAATTCCAGAATTTTAAAAATAATATTTTAACATAGTAATTTTAAAAATAGGAAGTACGCTATTGTTTGTAGCGTCCAGAATGAGACACTGTTTTTGTTAGCGTCCCTAGCTGTACGCCATCTTCAGTAGCGTCCCATGCCTGGTTCGGTTCTCTGCCCATTTAGATCTAATAATGACCCTGCTTGACGGTTAATCAAATTCCTAATTAAGATCCTTTTCCCTAGCGCAAGAGTTCACCATTCTCTGCCATCTACGTCTCATGAGTTCATCCACTTCCATTTGATCGTAGAGGTAAACGCATATTTTATCCTATATATATGGTGTCATTGCGATCTCTTTTTTCATTGCCTATGTGTTTGATTCATTTCTAAGAACATGTTTCGAGTAGGAACGTATTTATATGAACTGATCGTAGCGTTCTGTGTCTGTGCAAGTCTACAATTTGTTTTCACGTCAAGATCTTAGACGCCATGCCGCTGATTCGTTCGTGCCACCACTACTGATGATAGGTAAAAACGGCATGCATGCATTTGCTTTGTGGAAGATGACGTGAAGTGCTAGACTTAGAAATCTTTAATAATGTAATTAGCTCTCATTCATCTACACGTGCACGGATGGTTCTAGTCTTCTTGATGGGTTATTGCATTAGCTGAACTAAAATTTGATAGTTTGTCATTTTTGGTGCAGGTAAAAAATGACTATTATTTTCTGGTGTATGTGGATGGGAAAGTCAACTATCGAGATACAAGTGCTGAGTACAGTGTTCCACCTAAAATCACTTTTCCGGCAATCGAGAGTACCACGTTTGAATATGTCAAAAATGAAATATATCAAGGCCTTGGATATGTTTGCAATCAAATCTCACTGAGCTTACATGCATGGTTTGATATCGGGGCTCCTGGGTCGCACTATTTTCAGTTGATCCCTATCTATGAGGATAGAGGATGGCAGATGATTTTTGACAAGACGAAGGAACATGCAACTTGAAAAGTGATTGAACTATATGTCGAATGCAGTATGCCAGGTCAAGTTAGGATCAGTCAATCCGAAAGCAATGTGCCAACCTTAGCTAGTCAAGTGGAGAGGAATAATTCAACTCCAACTGTTAATATTGAGCAAAGTAGAGTTGATCCTTCACTTTTGCCACATTCGAGCACATCTAACCATTATCATAATCCATCAGATTTGTCTTACTCTCTTCCTAACAACCATATTGGCTTGGCAACGGCGACAGATGCAAATATTAGAGAGCCAGAGTTGTATGTTGGAGAGGAAGCAGATAATGCCTATGATACAATTGGCCTAGATGAGGATGTTGTTGTTGATGATGATGTTGATGACGACGACAACAATGAATCAGATGAGAGTATAGAGGACGAGGATACACCACGAAGGGTCGTACATTCTATGGATGCTTTTCCATTCATGCGAGGATATGGACAACATCCTGTTAAAGCATTTCACGACATATCTATGCTAAAAGAGACTGTGGTAGATCATGGTTTTTTTAAGCATAGGAAGCAGTTTGATAGTCCATTGTCAGAGGGGAAGATCTTTGATTCAAAACCGCACCTGCAATTTGTCATTGATGAATTCCACATAAATCTCAATGTAGAAGTGAGGTACGGCACAAGCAGCCAGTCAAAACTTGTAGTTCAATGTACTGATAGTAATAGTAAAACAAAGTATTGGATTGTTTTCATCCTAATTTGTCTGGAAAAAATGCTAGTAATAGTAAAACAAAGTAACATCAAAAACGTAAAAATTCCAATAATGTATTGGTTTGTTTTCATGAGGCCGCAAAAAGTGAAACATCGACGGAGCGAAATTGACGTTGGAATTGGATACCAGAATTTCTTTTGAAAAAGCAATCAGGGCTTTGGCTCTATGCTAGTCTTGGTGCATGTTTTACATGTATTGTTGTTTATTTTTGTGTTATTTCTATAAAAGTTCGGCAAAGGTTTTCCAGAAATCAAGAACAAAGATGTATGATTAAAATACAACACTTTTTTTTGTCCTGGAGAAAAAGATAACCAATTGTTGCCCTCATTCATACTAGTAATTTCGCTGCTGTCAAACACTGTTACTGTGTGGTACTCCTTCCGTCCCAAAATACTTGACATTTTAGCTCCAAGTATGAAAATTAAGAAGAATTGTAAATGCACATAAAATAAGAAGGAGAGAGATAAAGATAGAGATGTATTAGAAAGAAAAACAATTACATCAGGAAGTGAGAATGACAAGTATTTAATGACAAATGGAGTTGGCTAAAGTGTCAAATATTTTAGAATAGATGGAGTAAGTCTCAGAAACAACTAACAGCATTTGGTAAAATTTTTGGCCCCTGTTCCCAGTACAGCACTGATCATCGCCAATGTCCTCTTCACTCTAAACATGAGGGAATTGCAATGAGATCCCAATTTAATTTCCTTAGGGTAGATTGCCCGGCTATGCATGGCCCAAATTAGCTCTTGGTTAGGCTGAACTGTAAATCAAAGAAAAAATGACGTGCCACATGAAATTTTTAATTAACGGGAATGTTACTTTTCAGTTGATTGAAAAGTAGCATTCTTTCAATCGATGATCTTTTTAGTGTTATTTTTTTTGTTATTTTTTATTTATAGGATTATTTGTATTAATTAGTATTATCTATAGACTATAGAAAAGTTTTGTTTTTTTTGTATTTATTGGATCTAGATCCAAGGACTAAAAACATTGATTGAAAGGAACCCTAATTTTCAGTTCATAGTGCTTTATTATAACAAAATTATAGAATTTGTAGCGCTGGATTATCCAGTGCTACAAATTCTATAATTTTGTTATAATAAAGCACTATTCTTATATCAAAATGGAAAGAGGCATCAAAACTCAAAGGAAGACCTTGGTTATTTTTAAGGCAAAATCGATGACTATGACCCTTTTGAAAGATAGATTGACTACTTTCTATTAACATTTTTTACTTTTTTTAGCACATCGTACCATTTGCACATAACTGGTTCAAATTTTAAAAAATAATAAACAGAGACCTCATCGCTATTTGTCTCAAAAAAACGTAAATAGTTGATTGGATGATAAAAGGAAATTAGATTACTCTAAATTATTGAAACTAAAATGAAAACCAACTGAAAAATATATGATGGAGAAAACCTAGGAGGGGAGACCGACCGCGACCGCTGGAAAGTAGCAGCCGTCGCCGGCACCTCCCAATCTTGTCGCCTCTTTCCGCGCCTCCCCACCTTCCCCCCCATTCCACCACCTCTGACCTCTCCTTCTCCAACCCAATCGCCTCCAAAACCCCAGGCAAAACCCTGCATTTTCGTATCTCCCCTCCATCCCCGCCGCCTTCCTCTCTTTCTCCTTTCAACGGGCTGATTCGGTGCGTCGCTTCCTCTTCTTCTTCTTCGGCGGCGGCGGCGGCTGTCGGCGGTGCCAATTTCTCTTTTATTTTTGGTTGCCGACAGGCGACAGGGGTCCATCTGCTCGTTTGTTGGATGTTGATCTTACTGTAGTTTGGTTGGTCCCCTTGCAGGCAAGCCTGTGTGTTGTATGAGTCTCGGGCGGCGCTGATAAGCTGATTCTTGGAAGGGAGGATGCAGGCCGCCGCCGGGAGCGTTTCTTGGGTCGCCGCGCAGCCGTCCGTCCTCGGGCGGTGCGGCGGCGGCGGCGCTCCGTGCGCTGCGGCCCGGGGGACGGCGCGAGGCGGGGGAGGAGGACGGGCGGTCGGCGTGCCGCGGTGCTGCGTGCGCGCGCAGGAGAAGCGGCCGCCGCGGGTGCGGAAGACCAAGGAGGAGAGGAGGGAGCTGGTCGAGTCCTTCATCAACAAGTATGTGCTGCGCCGATCTATTTCCCTCTCTCTGCACTAGAGCAGCTGATGCTATGTTGATTCCAGTGTGATTTTTTAACGCTTTACACTATTGTCGCACTTCTTGTGTTTGGAATATAGATACATCTGCAGTGGATTTTATATCTTCATGACCTAGTTTGCCTGCTCACGCTTGATTATAACTGAAATGAAGAAGCCAATGTAGCATAGCGGTATCAGGGGAAAAGCACTGTATTGCATTACTGAATTTGGACTTGATTATATTGTGGCTTAATGCCATTTTAACCTAAATAAACGCTACAAAGAAATCAGTTTCTTTGCGTTCACTTTACCAGTCACTGCTTTCTGAAATGATAAAAAAAAAATCCTATTTTACAAATCCCTGTGTAATGGCATCGTTGTTGCTCTTGTTATTTTTCAGCTACCGAGTTTCAAATGATGGAAAATTCCCGTCCGTCAACCTTACACATAAGGAAGTTGGAGGGTCATACTATATAGTTCGTGAAATCGTGAGAGATATCATCCAAGAGAACAAAGTCCTTGGTCCTGGCGGCTTGAATGCTACTGCTCTGAGTTTTGAAGATTGCCCTGATTCGTCAGAGTTATCCATGAATCATGAATTTGGCCAAGACACCATAGAGGCATTACAGACGCCTGATGATAGTCAAGTTCTTCATGATTCTGTGTCAGAAATATCGAACAGGGAGGAGTATTCATTGCAAAACAATGTCATCATCACTCAAACACTGCTGGGGTCATCTAATCTCTTAGAGGCTGGTGTTCTAAACCATGAAGTCCAAAATGGGAATGCAGCAGGCACTACATGCTTGGAGACAAGCCTTGAGAAACAGGACAGTGATCAATCTGGTGGATCAGTTGAGGTTGACTTGAATATTTCAGGAGAGCAAGGATCCCCATCTGCTTATGTTTTTGTTTCAGAAAAAGAAACTGAACTTGACAGCTTGGAGGACAGTGAAGAAGGGGTGGTTTCTGGTGTTACTAATGGAGCTATTCTTTCCCCAGAATCTAATGCTTCTGATGAAACAAACGTTGCAGTTCTACGAGAGCATGAAACACTTCCTAATAATTGTCATGATGGAACAATTGATGGCGTGGTTAATGAAATAAATCTCCCAGAGAATACAAATGGTGTTCTTCATACAAAGCAGACCACCTTACAGGACCATGAGGCATTAAGTGGAAGCGTATCCAGTGATGTTGCTCAGATCATGGATGACCAGTCTAGATCTAAAATGGATGGTTTTACCTCAATTACAGATAGTTCAGAGACTGAAGTGAGAACCAAGACTGTTGAACTGTCTAATGAACACAACCTGCAAGATGAGTTTGAGCCATTATTGGTTGATTCCAACCATGATGAGCAAGAGAACTCAGAAAATCTTGTTTCTCAACCAACATCGGATGCCAAGGTTAGTCATTTCATGTGTGGATTGTGCAATATGTAACATCTTATTTTCCAAACAGCATGTTGCATCTCAACACATTGTAGTGTGGAACATAACAAGTGATTGAATGATGTGCAGTATTTGTGGCAGCATAACTTGTGTATGTAGATATCTGTGATGACATCTGCTGTAGACTGATGTGCAATGCAGTCCATGCTACACAGCCTGTAGAATATGGCATATAGATTTTCATAGAGCTGTTTGGCACATTAAGCGTAGTCTGAATTATACTGAAATATGAAAGTTGATTCCTGTATGTCTTTTTCCAGCTCTGTTAGACCAAGTACTTAATACCAAATTCCTTCTTTTGTTGATAAATTTACCAGAAATGCGTAGTTATTCGATGTAAATTCATAGTAAAGAGTTCTTATTTATGACTTGGGGTCTTCCCCTGGTCCTCGGATAAGTGGTTATTCTCTGACTAAATTCTTGTTGTAGTTATTGGAGCCAAATTTGTTGTTGGCAGACTGAGGCTCTCAGACTCATTTCTGCCTGTTGTAGTTACTTTTAATGACAACTATGTAGAGAATTTACTAAAAAGATTTGTAGTTCTTGTTTAGTGTTCTTTTGAGGAAGAAGCTGATTCTACACTGGCTGGTCATATACTATGTACTTGATTTTATTGACTTATCCCATTCTGGTTCTCCATAGAAGCTGTTGCCGACGGAAGGGAAGCACAGTGTATTACAGATAGATGAAAATGATTTAAAGAAACCAACGTCCGGGATCACTACAGAAGAGGTCGAGGCAAGCAATTTCAAGCATGATGAAGGATCAAGCACCACAACAACAATCAGCAGGCATGCACTTTGCCTTATAACTTTGCGTTGCATGCTTACTGTTTATAATTTTCTTCATACATCACAAAAGGCCACGATTTATTAGGTAAGACAATGATCCCCATCTGCGTCATAGTGCTTAGCTGGTTAGCTGCTTAAACTCTGAAGTACGATACATAATGGTATGCTCTGTATAGTTATTGTTGTAACCATTCCATCCGATTTAATTGATTCGTAACATTGTGCTCCTCATGAGTGCATTCTACAACATTGTATCACAACCTATCATGAAAATGGGTCCTGAAGCAACGGAGTCAGGATGCAAAATTTTGACTTAAGTAACTTCAAAATAACATGCTGCTAGATCGTAAACGCTACATTATTGTTAACTGAACTCAGTTGGGTCTGCTCTTCCTGTAAGATCATGTAACCTTCTTGTTTTGCCCTATTGGTGGTGTTGTGGTCCTTAGGATCTAATTCAAATTTTTATTTTGCCTTTTGTGGTGGATTATTCATATTTTTGTGCCAAGAACCTGAAAGTATTATACTTTTTAGTCCAGCTCAGATGACAGCTCTCTAACAGTTGAGTGTGCTGCTCCTCTTTATGCCCTGCAGGAGAACCTCAAAGGCACAGCAGAAAAAAGAGGAAAACCTATTTTGGCTTGTCCTTAGGGCGTTTGTTATTGCTGTATCCAAGCTCTGGACAAAATGAGTGATGGCGAAGATAAACCATTTTATGGATTTGTGGCCTATGAGATGCCTTCATCGTACCGGAAAAGGAGAACAGAAGATTCGCTGTGAAGCTCCGATTTTGCAGAGTGCATAAATATGCTGCTATTGTGCTGCACTTTAGGTTGTTTGTTAGTGGCTTAGATATGGTCAAGTTCGGTAGTTTTAAGTAGCATCTGTAGGTGAAATCTTTTGTTGTACTCAATTTCATGTGGAACTCTAGAATGTACCAGCAGTAATGGCTTTTTATGTAAAATTGATGAGATATGTGTTCCTCATCTACAGCTGCTAATGCTAATCATCCACTCAATTGAATCCTGTTCTTGTGAAGCGTATGTTCAATTGAATCCTGTTCTTGTGAAGCCATGAAGCTATGCCGACGCAAATTCCAGTGAAGAAATGAGCAGACTCGCATTCCATTTAACGTGGGTTCTCAGTTTATACTGTTTAAGCAGTTTCTTAGTGTATATTTTCTGCGAATTGCCTGTAATACTGGGGTCGTGGCACCGGCACAGTTGCGTTGCATTATCTGAAGTCAGGAGGGGGGGCATTGTTGTGGACATAATGTGGAAATTATCAAAGTTGGTCTTCTGGGACTGAACAGTACATTGAATTGACAAAGTTCTGCGAAATTGAATGGATTTTTTCTATGGCGCCCTTTGAATTGCATGAATGCTTACAGAAAGCTATCACAATAAAGTTTCCATTTCATTACGTTTCAAGGATTCTAAGCCTGGCATGCGGTCATGCTAAAATTCGTTTGTGATTCCATTGGCAACAAGCTTCTCTTTCCCCTTCTCATTGAAATTCCTCAGTGGATCCAAATCTCTCTCCGTTACAATTGTTGTATTTGCAATTTCTAGCGGAATGTATACATGACACTCATTTTCTACGTTTTCCTGTTCGTATATTTTTCAAATGCCCAGCTTTTGTTTGCCATCCTGTGCAACTACAAACACACTTGCAGCAAATATACATTACATCCTGAACTGCATACATGACACTCATGTATGCAGTTCTAGCGGAATGCATGCAGTTCAGGAATGATACATGACACTCATTTTCTACGTTTTCCTGTTCGTATATTTTTCAAATGCCCAGCTTTTGTTTGCTATCTGCAATATCCTGTGCAACTACAAACACACTTGCGGCATCCTGAACTGCTTTAACTAGTAGTACATCTCAAAGAATTAAGACATCAATGTTGAAGCCTCACCAATTGGGTACTTGCTTGTCAATCTAAGCAATCTCCTGGTTTCCTCGTCCATTGCCACTTTATCCTGGTCCATGCGCTCATCGATAATCAGAGGCATCAACTCAGCCTGAGCATATGTGCGCAGAACCGAGTTATACATCTCAGTAGTGACGTGCCCTGCACCGCGAAACATAACCAGAAGTTTCTCAGCGGTTTCAATGTTACCCGTTTTCTCAACCTGAGAAAAGATGGCCATTGCAAGCTGATCATTTGGCTCCCATTTCTTCAAGCTCCCCAATGCTTTCTTCAGACATTCAAGGACTTTGTCCATTTTCTTGTTGCCAAGATAACCCCAAACAAATAACTCCCAGGTGCTATAGCTGGGCTTGACTCCCTCTTCCACAATATGACCAAGAAAACTCTCGGCCTTTTCCATCATGCCATTCTTGATGTAATGTGAAAGAATCGTGTTTGGGATTCTTGAATCACGCGTTCCTGAAGCTGCCTCCCATTCATCATAAACGCTCAATGCTTCAGTGATATCACCGAACCTCAAGAGTGAAGTAAGCATGGACTTGTACTCAGTGTCACTGAATTTCCTGAAAGTTACTCTCATTTTGTTCCACAACCTGTCCAAGTTACCCCTATCCTGCAGGCTTGCATAAAGGGTGAGCAGCGACGAGTATGCAGCTCGTTCGTTCCTGGATGCCCTCTTCTCCATCTCTACCAGCGCATCCCTCCCTTTGACATGGAGCCCACCATTGATGTAAATGCTCGCCATCAAGCTGAACGTCATCCAGTCAGGAACAACCTTGTCACCCCTCATCAGATCAAACACCTTCTCCGCGTTCTTCACGCTGTCCTTCTTGGAGCAGTAGGTGAGCCAGATGTTGTAGGTGACGAGGTCCGGTAGGGTGTACCTCCTGAGGTCCTTGATCATCTCGGGCACTCGCTCCAGCTCGCCGCACGCCATGTAGAGCGACATCATGTGATTGAAGGGCAGCGCGCAGGTGAGGTACCCGGCGCAGGCCATCTCTGCTATCATGGCCTCGGCCTTGTCGCGCGCGCCGTGCTGCGAGTACGCGTGCAGCAGCGCGGTGCAGGTGGACGGCGCCTTGGCCTGCTCCGGCATGTCCTCGAAGAACTTCTCGGCGCTGGCGAGACCTCTGACCTTGGCGACGAGGTCGAGGTGCACCGCGTGGTCCCCTGGAAGCAGACGCATCTCCGGCTGGGTCCGCATCCACTCGCAGACCTGCGATGTCCAAGGTCAGGTCAGGATGGCATTACGTCGAACAGGTGGTGGGCTGCAGTGGAGAGCCACTGGAGACATGGCTAAGCGGCAATGGAGCAACGGTGGCGTACCTCCAGGGCGTGCTTGAATCGGCCGTACTTGCGGAGCTCCCGGACGATGCGGTTGAGCTGGTATTTCTGCACGGTCCGGCCTTCCTCCGTCCATTTGCGCAGCACCACCACCGCGCTCCGCTTCGTGTAGACGAGCTTCAGCAGCCGCTTACCAAGCGTGTCCCCCCTCCCCGTGTTGCCTCCTCCTGTGCGGGCGGAGGCGGAGGCCGCCGTGCACAGCTGCCTCACGGCGGCGGCGGCGCGCGCGAGCATGGCTTTGTCGGCGGAAGGCCTTCCTCTTTCTCCGTTCCGTTCCCCGCCGCCCACGAGACAAGCCGGAGTTAACCTGATGGACGTGGGCCCATTTGATCCAACCAGCCCAGTAATATAGGCCGAAATTGTACCGGCCCATAAAACTCGACCTCGGCCCATACCAAATAACGCCAGACGCCTACAAAATAGAAACTCTATGAAGACCTAAACGTAAAAAGTATCAGACATATCCTCGGCAGAATCCAGCCCTCCTGGTCCCTTGACTACAAAAGTCCTTCTCCCAGGGTCCCAGCCAGAAAACAACCACCCCACCCTTCCTCCTCGCCGTCCTCCGCCCGCCGCTCGCTCCCCCCTCCACCCCAAACCCGCGCGCCTCCGAAATCCAAACCGAAAGAAATCCCATCGAAACCGTGCGAATCCTCGCCAAATTTCCTCCAAACCCAGCCGCCCCACCCCTCATCGAAATTCGTTTTGGATTCATCAGACGGGAGGAGACGCATCCCGTCCGGGCTCTCTGGCCGCGCCCCTCCCATGGCGTTTCACGTCGCGTGCCCCATCACTTGGTAAGCGGGCACCCCTCTCCATCTCTCTCACACTCTTCATAACTCTCCCTCTCACGCTGACGGGCGGGTGGTGTCTCTCGCTCTCTCTCTGCAGTAGGAGGGTGTGCGACTGCGAGCTAGGGTTCGGCGTCGCGGCGGCGAAGAAGGGGGCAGGAGTGCCCCCGGCGGCTGTATGGGCCAACGCGGCGACCGCGCTCGAGGGGTTCCTGTCGGATCCGTGGCTGCTGCGCGCGGCGGGCGCCGATGGAGGAGGGTTTGTGGATGCGGGCGGGACTGCCACGGTGCAGGTGGAGGTGCCACCGGTGGAGCCGCCTCCCGAGGAGGGGGAGGACGAGGCACGCCGCGCCGCGGCGCAGCGCGGTGCCGCCGCAGCCGAGGACCTCGCTAGGAGGCTCGAGTCTGGCGCCTTCGGATCGCCGGTCAGTGGATCTCTCTCTCTCTCTCCCTCTCCCTCTCCTTACACGCGCGTGGGTGATTTGCTGTGTCCCGGCTAGGGTTCACGCTGAACTTAGTTCGTGCGAGCTTGTATGGTTCAACCTTCCGCTGTTTGGCTTGGAGAGCAGAGTGTTGTGCGTGGATTTGGGGGAACGCGTGAGGTTTTTGTTGTGGATTCATAGGAATTCTAGGGCGCCATGCTCAAAAACCATGGTCTGGTGTAGAAAGATGCATTCTTTTGTCTAGTAGCTAAGTAATCGTCAGGAAGTTTTGTACTGGGAGTTGTTTCCACGATTTAAGTGCTGAAACTTGGTTGACGGGTGGTGTGTCGCTCGCAATACTACTTGGCCTCGCTCATGCATAACCAGATTTGGTGTTTTGTGGATCATGGGAAACAGTTGCTTGGTGACTATGATTGTGTTGGCGGTGGGCAGACAAGCTGATGGTGCTGTTTACATCATTTTGGTATATCCATTAGTACAAATCGAGTGTGATGTGTAAAAATTGTAGCTTGTGCCACTGGTTTTATATTTAGCTAGCTTTGTCGGATTGACGATCTAGTTAGAAAGACGATTAATTTCAGGTGTACAGCTTTACAAGGTTTTGTTTTTCTGTCCTTTATAACCTTTCTTATTTTGTCACTCAGGCTTGCTAATTTATTGAATTAAATTTAGTGCTATAGTGTGAGTATGTACAAATCATTTATTTGTATGGGTGACACGTGGAATGAAATAAGCGTTGCACTAAATCCTGTGCTCATGTGTATTCATGTGTTTGTGTTGTCGTTCTTGGATCTGCTCTTAGACGTGGCCATGAGCAGACTTGGAGTAGTATTATCCATGTATGCAAATATCCATCCATTGCTACTATAAATGAACCTAGCTTTAACTGCCTTGAAAACCTGAACCGTTTTTTTTTTTTGATGTAGTTGCTCTTGCTTGTGTATACTATCATGCTCTATGACTTCACTCATGCATAAATTCTATCTCCACCGTGTATCTATATCTTTGTGGTGGACACGGATCCTCTGCGGTGGCACGGTGCAGTAGCAATAACTGACATTTGGGCTGATGCCATGTCATTGTCTGTGCATACAACTGAGGATCCCTGCCCCTCATACATCTTGTTATATTCTATCTCCACTGTTTATCTATATCTTCATGGTGGACACAATGAAGTAGCAATCACTGACATGTAAGCCTATGCCATGTCATTGTCTCTGCACACCACTGAGGATCCCTGTCCCTTCATGGTGTCTTTTAATCGATTCAGTTACATGTTAATGCAGAAGTATCTTATCAATGCTCAAATTCTTTGTCCTGTCAAAATACAGTAATTTGTAATCTGTTGTTGCTGCCTCCAATTGTCTTGGCGAGTTTCAGTGCCTCCATAGGTTTTTAGTGTGTACATGTTTTTTGTCTCTCTCCTGAAATGAGATGGTTTTCGTCCTTTTCCAGGAGGATGAAGGAGATGAAGAGGACTGGGATGGAGAAGATCAAGGAAATGCTGCTGTCAAGGTTATGTGCCGTTTATGCTTCTCAGGTGAAAATGAGGGCAGTACAAAGGCTGCAAAAATGCTTCCATGTAAGCTGTGCAACAAAAGATACCATAGAAATTGTTTGAAAAACTGGGGGGACCATCGAGGTATTATAAATTTCTACTAGTATTCTCTCCACTCTCCAGCAATTATTTTGTATATCTTCTGATACATTTATGTTCTTTCTAGATCTTTTTCACATAAGCTCATGGGTCTGTCCCTCCTGTCGGAGTTGTGAGGTCTGTCCTCTCTCTATTTTCCGTACCTTGCACTTTCCTTGAAGCATGGAAAGTGTCTTATTGATCCAAGAGTATGTAGATCAACAGTATGAAAGAAAATGTTACTAGTAGATTTATTTATATTTTAAAATACACTGAAGTACCTCTCGGCAGTAGATGTCATCTATAATAGGCACGACTGCATAGGGCAATGTCAAAGTTTTAACTTGGACAGCGAATATGCACTAGAATATCCAGATTTCTCACATGAAAGAATTTTAGGTTTATTATCAGAAAGTGGTTATATATTAGATTTCCTTACATAACTTTAATGTGCATTACATACCATGATGTCCTAATTGGCATGTACCACAGACCATGATAAATTATATGATCACAAAACTTCTTTTATTTTAACACAATATCGGAAATTCATCATATCCAAAGCATAGTATTAATGTTTTCCTAAATGGTAAACACTAAACAGTTGGTGGCCCATCATCTAGTGTTTAAACGGTGTTTAAACGAGCTAAATGGTTTGCTACTGTAGCAATAAAAAGAAAGTGGCTGACAGGAGGAAAGAAAAAGGAAAAAGACAACAAATGAAAAGGGGAAAGGAGATGAAGATGTTCGACCCAACCCATTAGGTAGCCCAAAAGTGCTTGCTAGGTCATATATGTATCGAGTCCCACTCCCAGGTGACTGTATCCCCTTCCTCCTCTCCACTGCATTGTCCCCTTCTGAGAGCATATCTAGTGCTCCCAACGGGTTAAGTGCTCCCGTGCTCCCATGGTTAATTTACAAGTAAAAAGTTGTATAACAATTTTTGACAAAAATATTTATACATAGTACATATCATAATCTAGCATCATGTAAAAGTTTATATGTAACAAGTACTTGTACAAGGTGCAACAAAAAAGAGAAATCAGCATTTGAACAGTAACGGATTGCGGGTATGAAAGGAACAGTTGCAACCCGCAACTGTTGAAGCTGATTTCTCTTTTTTGCTGTTTCTTGTACAAATATGTGTTGCATGTCAACTTTTGCATGATACTAGATAATGACATGCACTATCTATCTAAATTTTTGTTTGAATTTTTTATAATATTTTCTAATTCAAATCAATTGCGGGAGCACGGGAGCACCTAAAGAGGTTGGAACACGTGATATGTTCTCGTCCCCTTCTCTCTCCATCCACCACGCGCCACCTTATCCACCAGCAGGATGGCATAAACTTGGAGCTGGACATAGTTGTGCGGCTCCTGGTCTTGTGCTGAACACACCCTTCCCTGGATGACCAAGTTTCACGCGCGTCATGCTCCATCTCTCTTTTCTCCCATGGCCTAAACAGGGTCATAGACGTCTTAAATGACATTTGAAACCGTTCCAAACCCATTTAAATGGCATGCTGACCGTCTAAATGGGTCAACCGTTTGAAATCCAATTAGGGCCAGTATGCAGTTACCTCCTGCGTACTGTTTAGACACGTCTATATGGCTGTTTAATACCATTTAGGAAAACACTGGTATTTTGGTACACAATAACTTGAATCTGCATCTCAAAGCATACTACTGTTATATTATAATTACCACCAGCTTCTATGCTTGCTTTGCTGGAATGAGAATACTTGTCATCTATATAGGTTTGCCGACGGCCTGGTGATCCCAATAAGTTAATGTTTTGTAAAAGGTGTGATGGTGCTTATCATTGTTACTGCCAGCAACCATCACATAAGGTACTACCGCATGCACTCCCCCTCTCCAGCACCACCCCCTTTTTATATAAACTGCATCTGTGTCTTTTTATTTAACAATCAGCATGGAACGTTATGTTGCAGAATGTTACCAATGGACCATTTTTATGTCCAAAACATACTAGGTGTCACAGCTGTGGATCTGGTGTGCCTGGGAGTGGCCATAGCACAAGGTACTAGTTCAGAGATCGATCTTTCTTATCATGTATTTAAACCTGGCATCTTATGATTTTCTGTAATCTGAAATTTGATCTGCAGGTGGTTTCTGGGGTACACATGCTGTGATGCTTGTGGACGCTTGTTTGTGAAAGGAAACTACTGTCCAATTTGTTTGAAGGTATCCCCTTTCCTATTACTCTAGAGTGTTGCTTTGGCCACTATCTTCAATCGGAATACTTCTCTAAAATCCAATAAATTATGATGCTGTCAATGACCTTGTCAAGATTAATCGACACAAGTATGATTGCCATGTTTCGAAACTCAATGTAATCAATAGCTATGAACGATCAACGTTTGTGGGGATAGAACCTTGTCCAAAATGACATGTTTTATGCATGGCTCATTCATGGTTTGTTTGTAACTCGTGTAATCTATCCAACATTCTTGACTTTGAGGGCATTATAATTATTTTTATTTACAAGGCATATTAATTTTATGCATGATATTGTATACTGATGTCTAGTCCAATATCATGTTGACTGAGACTTCATTTTGGTTCTTAAGAATCTATGAATCCGTTGTTGTTAATAAACACAGTAATATGTTATATGCTTTTTCATTACATTGACTTGTGCTTAACTCGTCTGTGGATTCCGTCCTATTTCAGGTGTATAGAGATTCTGAAGTAATACCTATGGTTTGCTGCGATGTTTGTGAAAAGTGGGTACATATTGAGTGTGATGGCATTAGGTCTGTATGAACATCAACCCATGTCTGTGTTTGAAATATTATTGGTTTTTATGTATTGCCATTTCCCCTTACCATCATTGCATTTGTTCATGCAGTGAGGAAAAGTACCAACAGTTCCAGGCTGATACAAACCTCCAGTATACATGCGCAGCATGCCGTGGCGAATGCTCCCAGGTGTTAGTTACTACTGTCATCCTGTCACCCTGTGTCCCTGCCATATTGTGTTTTATCTGATACCTGTTCTGCTATCTTCAGATTAGGGACACTGAAGATGCAATTCGAGAACTTTGGAAGAGGAGGGACACTGTTGATCATGATCTTATGGTTAGTTTACGGTCTGCTGCTGCGCTGCCTTCTCTTGAAGATGTCTCACCGTCTCGTCCAAATTCTGATGATGAAAGACTTGGTGCATATGTATTGAAAAATGAGGGAAGAAATACTCTAAAATTTTCATTGAAAAGTAACAATACTAAGCCTCCACCCGAGACGCCTGAGAAAGAGAAGATTGTTCTCAAGAGCCCTGGCTCGAGTAAGAAACATTCCAAGAAGAAAGTTAGTCTGAATAATAAAACAGTTGATGGTCAGGATGAAATATTTTTAGAGAGGAGGCATGATGCTAGATCTTCAAATAGCCATTTGGGAGATCAAAATGTAGATTCTGATCGTGATCTGAGTTCTTTTACCAATGAGGGTAATGGATACATTTCATCTTCAAAGAGAAGTTCAGAGAAGAATTTAAAATCCTCATCCACGAAAGCTGGGATCAACAATACTGAGATGATACCCAAAGTTAAGATTAAAGGAAGTAAGGTTTCAAGTTTGCATTTCAAGGATGCAGGTGAGGAAAATTCTCCCAAAAGTGACACAGGGAAAGGCACCAAGTTGGTTATCCATCTTGGTTCTCGGCACAAAAGTAGAGCTGACTCTCCCAAGTCTGAACTGTCAAATTCTCAAAGAGAGCAAGATCAAGGTTCAACACATGGTATGGTTTGGCAACTACCATTTGTTTACCTGCTGAATACCATGTTTTTTTTTATTGTCTTTACTATAGTTCCAACTTTAAAGCACAATAAGGTTCCTGTTTTCAGTAACTCAATAGGGAAATCATAAAGAATATGCAATCACAAGGATCCACAAAATTGAGTTTAAGTCCCAGCATTTCCTGCTAAACTACAACCAATATAGCTTCTGTTATTCCCTGCTATAGATGTAGTGTGTAGCGGGTCACTTTAGTCAATTTGAATGAGTTTCGGATTCACCCAAGGCCTCAAAGTTACAAGATTCGCATTCTTAAGGAAGCATCATGGTGAGCCATTATCATTGACCAAACATTCAAACCTACATGCTTGATACTTTGGCATGGACGCATGGTGCTTTTAACTTCTGCTTGACACAGACTTGGTTGTGGTTTATTTTTCATCTATCCCTGCACTTGGTCCACCTTCTATTTATGCTTGCGGCGTCTATTACTTAATTCCTCATTTATGTTTCTTTATTGAATATTGATTTCAATTTGAATAATTAACGTTAATGCTAATTTCATGGTAAATGCCCCTTTAATTCTTAGTTTGTTTTGAACTTGTTAACCTTATTGATTTGTTGAGGTCTAAATTACTTAAACACTATTGTTTATTCAGGAGGAAAAGTTGATGTGACAAGCCACCTGAAGAGCTCTAGGAGTGAAATAAAAGAAAAAAGTGTAATGAAGCTTGTTAGAGAGACTGGGACACAACAAAGAAATAGCTTGTTGGGAGATCTTGGTACCTCAAAAAAGCATGTGACTGGAAAAAGGAGCATTTCTGGAATGGAAAATGCAAATGAAAGCAGTACAAGAAACAGATTATCAGGACATAAACAATCTCATGCTAGTCAGTTGGATGAGAACCAAGGGGCTCCTGCTTCATTTTCCTCTGAATCTCCTGACAAATTGAAGCCGTCATTGCTTAAGCTTAAATTTAAGCGTCCGCATTTTGAGCAGCCAAATACACAGACCCCTCAACCAGAAGGGTTGACGTTATGGGGTTCTCAGCAAGAGGAACAGTTAAACGTTGCTAAAGGTCAGAGATCAAAGAGGAAGAGACCTTCAATGGATAAGGTGGATGGTTTGGATGGGAAATCTGCCAAGAGGCATCAGCAGAGCACCGATGAAGAAGTAATGGATGCCAACTGGATACTGCGCAAGTTGGGAAAGGATGCAATCGGAAAGAGAATTGAGGTCCATCTAGCTTCTGACGACAAATGGTTAGTTTCCATTTAACCTATTTTTTATTAGGCTTTTGTTTGCTGCATTATCCTTTCTAGATTCTTATCTCTATTTGCTCCAGCGGTAATTCTTAATTTTATCCTGAGGTTGTCAACTGAAATGGTTTGTGTCAATCAGTTGCTATGCTTGATGAAGCATTTGCATTTGTTTGGCAGTGAGCCCCTATATATCTGCAGTAACAACTTAGGTTCTGCTTTCTTGTAGCCATTCAAAGTAAATATCATTATGTGCTTGATGATGGAACTACAGCGGGATAGTATAGCTTTGAATGCTCCACCGTTTGTATATCTGTTTTTATTTTTTATGATTGAGTAGAAAGATGACTCAAAGTATTTTTCATCTGTGCAGGCATCAAGGGGTTGTGTCAAGTGTTGTCAGCAGCATGCTTTGTGTTCAATTAGACAATGGCAGATCTGAGAACGTGGAGCTTGGACAGCAGGCCATTCGCTTGATAGCTCAAAGGTCAAAGAGCGGGAGGCGATGAAAGCTTTCCAATATGCAGCTTAGACTTGTTCTCGCCCAATTCTTAGTGTGACCAGCAGGGTCCTCCAGGTTAATGACATTTTAGCGTGCAGCAGTGCGATCACTGCTGTTATGGGCGGTTCTCTGCTTAGCCGCCTTAGCTGACTGGACGAAGCATGGAGCGCAACATCAGCTGTTGCGCGGTGCTTTGCCAGCCTAGCATGTAACAACATACTTGTTTTCATGTTTAGTGCTGTTTGAAGCCCATTGGCTTCCATTAGATTCTGTTAGCTTAGGGAAACCAGAAAGTTTTAGGGTACCATGGGTGTAAAAGCGGGCATCGTTTATCAGAATTTTCTTGTACATCTAGCTGTTGAATGAGTTCAAGAATAATCCGTTTGTGATATGTGGTGGAGCAGTTTGCTCGAGATTTCCTTTCCATTATGCGGCAGAACGAGTTGTTCGTCGGTACAAATGGAAACTCTGTTCGATAGCCAAGCGTGGGCTGGAAACGTCTGGCCAGAGCAGCTAGAAACTGTGGAACTGGATGTGTGCTCGCCGTTCCGGGCTGGTACCTCTGGCACGGCCACGCCGCCGACATCACGTTGTCCATTGAGGTGTAGAGATGAAGTTTATCTCCAATGCAGTGCCTCGACGTTGGGGACGGTGCCGTGCCAGATCGGCATCGCCTCTGCAGGGACTGCCTGAGACAGCAAAGCTGAGGACTGGGGTGTTGTGTCGTCGTTGTTGAGACCGGCGACGGTCGGACTGGCATCAATGGCCATGGTTGGGCGACGGTCGGACTGGCATCAATCGCCATGGTTGCGCTCGGGCGTGGACGTTGTCCTTTGATATTAGGTGTAGCCCTTTTCTGATCCGCGTCAGCGTCGCCACTACATCACTCATTGACATCCTTTGGTCAGGTGACTCAGTCGAGCAGAGCAAACCGACCTCAAATATTGGGGACAGTAACTCGTTCAGGTCGCCTGAATAAGAAAAGGCATTCTGCAGCAGCCGGTTGTCCACAACAGAGTGAAGCTCAGATGGAAATGCTTGATGAACTCACTGCCTAATGCTCAGTTCTCCCTCGAACATTGGATCTGTGGGTCTCTTCCCTGTGAAGACTTCAAAAACCATGATGCCATAGCTGAACACATCGCTCTTGCGTGATGCTTTACCAAGAGATCCATACTCTGCTCAAGAAATTCATAGAACAGAGTCGATTTGTCAACACAATTGAGTAATCAAATATGTTAAAACAAACTCCTAAAAGAATTTGTTAAAACAGAACTAGATTGCACTAGATTGCACAATATTATACAAAGTATTATACATATACCTGGTGCCATATATCCAAGTGTTCCAGGCATGCTTGAAACGATCATGGAGTTGTCGTCACCCAATAGCAACTATGCGATGCCGAAGTCTGCTACGTGCGCTGTCATTTCGTCATCAAATAGCACATTGCCGGGCTTCAAGTCACAATGCAGAACCACCTTGCCATGTTCATGGTGCAGATATTCCATTGCCATTGATACATCTAGCATGATGTCCATTCTTCGAAGGAACCCCATGTGGCTTCTACCTTCAGAGTGCAAGAGCATCTCTAAGCTGCCATTGGACATGCACTCAAGCACCAGGGCTCGAAAATCCAGGTTGGAGCAGGTGTTTATTATCCTTATCAGGTTCCGGTGGCGAGCCATGCGAAGCACACGGCACTCGGCATCGAAGCTTCCAATAGCCTTTTCTAGCTGCATGTCTATTATCTTTATTGCAACCACCAAACCGGTGTCTAATCGGCCCTTGAATACTTTGCCGAAACTCCCAGCCCCCAGCAGGTTGTTGTCGCTAAAATTATCTGTGGCCCGAACAAGCTCCTGGTAGGACACTAAGTTATGGGCGACAACATCAATTGGATCAGAAAACGATGCATGAATATGCCTCTTGTTCTTATGTTTACTTGTGATAACTAGGTAGTAGTACACGCAAAGAACAAAAGAAGCAAATGCTATGATGACAATGGGGAGTAAAATTTTAATTAAGTGTCTATTACGTGAATGAGATTTCTCGGGACATGGCAAAAAACCTCGATGGGGAGCACCACATAGCGCAGCATTCCCAAGCAAAGATTGTAAGGTGATGTTGGAGAAAACACCTCCCTCTGGTATCTTTCCTTCTAGCCTATTGAAGGATAGATTCAAATATGTCAAGTAGGTGAAATTGGCAAGGAACTTAGGAACTGTACCAGAGAGATTGTTGGAGGAGAGGTCCAATGATGCTAAGCTTTTTAGCTCTTGAAAAGAGCCTGGGATCAAATCCTGAAATGAGTTGTGTGATAGATTTAGAGAAGTTAGCATCCTAAGTGTTCCGAATAATTCTGGGATGCTCCCAAGCAAATAATTGGAAGATAAGTCGATAAAATCCACTTGTTTTAGCCCACCAACATCGACCGGTAGTGCACCAGTGAGGGAATTATGAGAAAGATCTAGATAGATAAGTTTGTCAAGGTGGAATAAGCTAGATGGTATTCTTGAATTTAACTGATTATCAGACAATAACATGTATTCTATCGATGTAAGGTTGCCAATGCTATCAGGTATTGAGCCAAAGAATTGGTTTCCATCGATTTTCAACCGTTGTAGGCTCTTGAGCCTACCAATTTCTATCGGGATATGACCTGATATTTGATTGTTGCTGACCTCAAGCAACATGAGACTTTTTAAACGTGTGATGGATTCCGGTATGGCTCCTGTGAGTAGGTTGTCGTAAAGATAAATTCCAACAAGGCTGCTTAAGTTTGATAATGATGATGGAAGCTCACCTGTGTGACACCTGGGGTGTCATGGTTCCTATGGAAAAGACATCAAAGTCATTCCTCACAAGCCTGAGAACTTAGGACAAAAAGTAAACTGAAATTTTGAACCAATTTGAACCAAATTCAAGCAAATTTGAATATAGTTTGAACTACAAGTTCAGATTTTTCCACATAACTTATACCCATCAAAAATATATGTTGATGTTCTGATGTTCATGGTGGAGTAGAATTTTACAGAATTTTTCAGAATTTTATTACTTTATTTGTTGCCCCAAATAAATGGTTAACAGACAAGAAACCACCTCTTTTTACAAAATTCCCATTCAAATTCTATAAAGGATTTTTGAAAGTTAGCATTTTTATAAATTCGACCACAGTATGGGGAGCCAGCCCTATTTTTGGTTTAGTTTTATCAACTCTAGATTAATTCACACAAAAAGATTAAACATAGCCGGCTGTCGGGGTTGGAAAAATAAAAGAAAAAGAAAACTCCCTGTGGGACCCACCTGTCAGCGACTTCAAACAAACACACCGGCTCCGCCCCGCGCTCCCGCCTGCCCGTACGCCACGTGGTCGTCGACGTGCGGTCGGACACCGACGTCGCGGATCGACGACCCCACGCGCACGTTCGGACATCCACCTTGTTGCCCGTTGCCCTGTCCGAACGGTCCCCCCCCCCCCCCCCACTCACTCTCTCTCCGTTCTACTCCCTCTCTTCTGCCGAGGAGCCGCCATCGCCACCGTGTAAGCCCCGACGCTCGGCCGCTGCACCGCCTCCTGACACCAGCTTCGTGCCAGCGCCCTGGTGCTCCCCGCGGAGCTGCCGTCCTCTTTCCCCCTCCGAGTCTCCGGCAATCGACCTCTTCTTCCCCGCCTCCGATCGCCGCTCCGCCGCGTCGCCCGAACTCCCTGGTGAGCCTCGACCCAATTCCTTTGACATGCAGCGAGCTCTTAGCTTCGCGTGCCTCTCCGGCCTCACTCGGCTCGTCCAAGCGCAGGACCCCCACCGGAACGCCACCGCCGACCACCGTCGCTCCGCCTCGTCGTCGCAGCCCTAGTCTCGGTGAGCCACTTTGTTCCCTCTCGTACGCCGCGTGTTTGCCTTTCCCCACTCATCGCTGTCGTGCCAATGCGGATCCTGCCGTTTCCCCGGATGGCCGCCGTGCTCGTGCCACCGCGCGCGGTCGAGCGCCACTGTCGCGCGCGCGCGCTCGGCTCGGCCGAGCTGGCCAGTGGGCCAGCTGGCTGCTGGGTCGTGCTCGCCTGGGCTAGATCTGGCTCAGGAGCGCCTCCCCTATGTGGGTTCAGCCCACTGGGCTGCCGGGATGCGGCCCGCGTAATCAAAAATCGATTTTCTCGTTTATTTCATTTCTAGAAAAGTGTAAAACTTATAAAATGCATAGTAAAAAGATTAATAGGAATTTAGAAGCAAGATAAATTTTGTTAGCTTTGTCTGGACTAGTACTAGTAAGGAAAAATGCTAAACCACTTTGCATGTTAAGGTTATTTTTAGGAGTTAAATATGTAATAAAAACCCGTATAAATTCATAACTAATTATAGGGAGCTGATAAAATCTTGAAACTTGGCCACCAAATGGGTTTTTCAGTTTCTAGTCTCCCTGGAAAATGTTATAGGGTGAGTCTCTGTATATTAGCTGTAAATAATTTAACACCTTTTTCCTTATGATAATTAATTAAAATTATTGGCTTGGTGCATGAGAGTGAAACTTGGCCAATAAATCACTCCTAGTATAATCTAACTATATTAAATCACCTCTGCTCATTTGATGATCAGAACCATGTCAACTTAATAAATTATGTCTCGAGTGCAATATTACCCGTTAATATATATATGGTTCCATCTTAGGGCTGCGTTGTGGGAACTTAGTGCTTTATGAGGGTTGTGCTCGATACACTAAAATATTAATTGAATAGCACCTACTGGTCGTGGACATCACATATGTAGCTTAACCCCGGGCCGACACACACTCACCGTACCTGGGTGCAACATCGTCGCGATTAAGTACTGGAGTCCATGAAGGAAATACACGAAATGCCTTCACCCGGTGCCTCCGCTAAATACGCTACATTTCTGCACTAAATAACACACGCTATCCACTTCCATGAGAAATAGTGTACATTAACGTATTTATTAAGGAAGTGCCATGAATCTTCTCTCATAAGCATCATCTTTTGCATCATATAGATCACGCAGTGAACCACGTGGAGACGGGACCAGAGCAGGATCTAGAAGGAGCCGGAGGTGCCGTAGCTGAGCAAGAGCGGAACCAAGGCAAACCCCAGTGCATTATCCCTGTTTTAAATTTTTATTCTATCACTAGCTAGGGATGTAGGCTTGCCTGTGCATTAAGTCTATAGGAGTTGTTTAAAAACCTAGTATTACAGTAGGATCCCTGTACCCGGTATTAGTCTCAGGACGGTAGTCGCTTTGCTTAATTTAGGATGGCTATACGTAGAGTGGTATGAAGACCGCTCGTAGATCAGGACTTATCACTTGGGGAATATTGGCGGATGATGGAAAGTTGGGATCGATCAACAATGAAGACCGGACCGGCAACTAGATGGAAAGGGAAGGATAGCTTGTTTTCAAGGAGGTAGCCCCGTCCGAGTCACCTAAGGCTACGCCTCGTGTCCGGCCCATGAGATCAAGTTTGAACATACTGTTTGCATGTTGGAGATACGAGCCCTGTAAACCGACGTAGCTATGACTACTGCCTGGTCGGAAGATAGCCTTCTCCCTTCTTTGGTGGAACTAGGGTTGAGAGGAGGGACCAATCCACCCACAGATGGCGGCACGGGGCGCATCGCGTTGGGGGACCCTTCTCGGGGGAGTATGGACCCGGAAGACCCTGCGGTACCGTAAGCGAAAGATTGCTCCATGCGGCTTCCAGGAAGCGCGTATGGGTTGTGCAAGCAGGTTTCTCCTGCAGGATGTAAATCGATTCGAGTCGCTGCCCCTCACAGTAACGAGTACCACTTGATCGCTGCTCCGGAACAGTGTCGGAAGCCATTAAGATGATGAGTGAGTTTAATACTGCTATTTGAAATTATTAAGATTATATTGCAACCATGATTGTTGTAGTTTTAGTGTAAACTAAATTTATTATTTCACATGACAACTTAACTTGATGCTAAAACTTAAAAAAATAAGGATCCACTCCTAGGCTGGCTTTCTGGCAATATAAATCCTATCCCTAGCATTTGCATGTCTAGGCGTCGGCTGTAGATGGCTATTTTGACGGGTCAGTCTTGCTGAGTAAATTAGTTACTCAGGGCGTAGCTCTATGTGGTTTTTTAAATGACCAGGGCGGAGACTACCACTGCGGTGGAAGATTTCACTGGGAGGGCAAGCGCCCCGACTGCTGGAACATTGAGCGGGAGCTGTGCACGAATGAAGACGAGGAGTAGTTTCTTGCTTGCCAGTACGGTGCTTGGGTAAGGCACCTATTATGGTCGGGTTGTTCCCTGTGTGTCGCCGTGAGAGGGCGATTGTACCTTATCTATTTTCGTCGAAACTAGTTGAATCCTTGTTGAACAATTCGCTTCCGCAATTTACTTTGATAAAACTCCGATTTGTAATATAACTTCGGATTTATGTAAAACTCTGTTCCCTACCTATGCTCTTGTTGCAATTATTTACTTCTGTCATGTGTTATACTATTGGACGTCGCAGCGCATGTCGCCACCCGAGAAAGATCCTGGAACAAAGCCGTCTCCGTGGTAAGGCGGTTCCGTGACAACCTGATAGCTTATTTGTATCTGCTCTAAGTTCAATTACATTTGTTGACATGTTTCCCACATTTTCTGGGATCGCTCCGATGAAGGAATTATTATATATGTCAAGGATCTCAAGTTCCTTACAATTGGAAAGGGAGGCTATAAAGTCAAGGTTTCCATTGAAATTATTCCATGACAATCTAAGCTGGCTCAACCCTGGGATGTTCCCAATTGTTCTAGGTACAGAACCAGTCAATTGATTTGATTCCAGAATTAACCAAGACAGCTTAGACAAATTTCCTAGAGAAGTTGGAATTGGTCCTGTTAGCTGGTTGAGTCCTAGACGTAGATATGTTAGGTCTTGCATCAGGCCTATTTCTGGTGGAATGGGCCCAGTAAGGTTGCAGAAAGAGATGTCTAGTGAAGTAATATGGGTGAGGTTGCCAAGAACAGCTGGAATAAATCCAATGAAGGAAAGGTTGCCCAAGTAAAGATCAGTGTGCTGTGTCAGCTGAGCTAACCATGTTGGTATAACATCAACAAAAGAATTTGAAGACAAATAAAGAACTTGCAGGTGTTGGCATGCTGCAAATCCTGGTGGAATCCGGCCGTGAAAGTTGTTTGCACTGATAGAAAACCACCAAAGCAGAGGCAGGTTGAAACTTTGATTGTAAGAAATTTGTCCAGTTAGATTATTAAATGCCAGTGAGATCACTTGCAACCTAGACATGTTATACATGGTTGCGGGTATCGTGCCAACGAGTTCATTGTCTTCCAGGACTAGATAGTCAAGCATGGGCAGGGATCCTACACTGCGTGGTATGGCACCTGATAGGTGGTTACTTCCAAAGTGGATGTGAGTCAAAGAAGGCGTGGCGTTGAATAAATAAGGCGGTATATGGCCACTCAACTCGTTCTTAGCCAACGAAATGTTTTCAAGTTTTTGCAGATTCTGTAGCAGCTCTTGTGGGATCTGCCCCGAGAGGATGTTGTAGCTTAAGTAAAGAAACTGGAGCCTTGTAAGATTTCCTATAGAGCCGGGAATGGCATTGCTGAGGCGATTCTCAACAAGAACGTGATAATTTAGCCGTTGCAGAGTGCCAATTTCAGCGGGGATGGAGCCGGTAATTAGGCTTGTGTTTGTAAGGTCTAGACGAGAGAGGAAAGAAAGGTTACCAATGTGTGGGGTGAGCTACCGTTGGAGGGGTGTGTTGTGCAGAACCAGAGCGGTGACGCGTTGCCGACGACGGCTGCACGAGACACCGATCCAATGGCAGAACGACACATTGGTTGTCCAGCTGCTGGCTAGGACGCCGAGAGGATCGGAGAGCTGGGCTTTGAAAGCTAGCAGAGCGGCCAGGTCGGTGTCGCTGCCGTTAGCGCTGGAACGATTCGGTTTAGGAGAGGAAGAGGAAGAAGCAACGCAAGGCGAGAGTGCTGAGAGCAAGAAGATGACCAACAATAATACTAGAGAGACCGGTGAGCATGCAGCGGCCATTGGAAGAAGCAAGGGTGCTTGTTTATCTGGCATGTCACTAAGAGTCATACAAATGGCAGCGAGCTTCGCGTGCATATTTATTAGAAGCTAAGCAAACGATTGTTTTGTAAAGGTAGCTGTCTATTTACATAAAAAAGGTACTTGTCTATAGGAATATATCAAATCAGGACGGCCCGTTGCTGTCTAGTGGGAACAGGTTAGCATACACAGTTCAGGTTTGTCAGTCTTTAAGGTCCTAACAAATCTTGATCACAAGCTACCTCTTGTCCCTGTTCTGTTCGTGACCGCAAGGTCCTGGTCCAGTTCGATGCCGCTGTCAGCTTTTTTTTTTGTTATTCAAATTGGTTTCTTCAAAATTGATCGAAACCGAAAATGCTTACATCCAAGTACACGAAAGCAAGAAAACGATGTTCCTGAGTTATTAAGCATTTCCTGAATTATTATTGTCTTCATATAATTATACTGCAGGATGGATTTGTGCCGCCATTTCGATGTTCCGATGAGGGGGAAACCCAGGAAGCTGCGAATCAGACGGTTAACGTTGGCTTCGGCGGCTCGGCCGGAGGTCCCGGTTGCCGATGTCGCCTGCGCAGCAACTCTGGATGACCGTCTGCTTGCGGAGGAACACATTCAGCGGGACAATGCGATGGCCATTGCAACCTTCTCCAAGGCAACTCCGGTGGTTCATGGAGTCGAGGACCGTATTGGTTCCCGATTCTGGGCAATTGGGAGTGACTCAGAATCCGACGAGGACGAACAAGGGAGCGATACATCTTCTCCGGCGCCTTCGATGGACTCGATGGAGTTCCTTGATTTAGCTACCAAGACAGGGTACACGATTGAAGAAGTCAAGCAGGCAGAGGATCAGATCACGATCTCACCATCGTCCAAGCGGAGGATTGTACGAGAGGGCTCGATAGCATCGAGAATGCTGAAATCCATGGTTAAAGCGAAGAGCGAGGTCAGGCCATGGCAGGGGCCTTTACCTCCGCCCCGGAAGTCGCCAGCGTTGACGTTAGGTGATGCCATGCAGCGTGCAAAGGTAAAGTCTAGCTCTCTGAGTTCTCTACATTTGAATCGCTCGTCCAATGATCGACGGCGCTCGTCCAATGATTGACGGCGATCGCCGGAGTAGACGAAGGGGTCACCCTTTCGATCCGATAATCACGGATCCCACGCGGATTCCGCTAGCTCTACTTTCAGAAATATTCAAAATCAAAAGGAAAGTTCAGGGCCCAGAACTGTAGAAATGGGCCGGGTGCTGTTTCCAAGTCCGAGCGTGCCTTACCGTCCAGTGCCAGGATTGGTGGCCTTATTCGCGAGGACTGCAAAACAAAATGAAAACCCTAGAGCCCCCCATACGTCTTTCCGATCGTGCGCCGCCTTCTCCTACGCCGAAGCAGCAAAGTGCGTGATGGAGAACGGGAACAATCGTGGTTTGGGTGGTGCGAATGGTGGTGCCGGCAACCACCGAGGGGGTGGTTCTGGGGCTGGTCGAGGTTCAGGTCAAGGAGGAGCCATGGGACGAGGGGCGACTCTTCTTCAACAAGCGTTCGCAGCCATGCAGGGCGACAGCTCCAAGAAAGCTGAGACAATAGATTCCAAAGCTACTACTAATGGTAATAATTCAAAGCTTGAGCCCATTAATAAGTTGTCTAAAGCTACATCCTTTTCTGAAGTCCCTGAGTCATCAAAAGTGGGCGAAAAACATAACAGTGGTAAAATACCTTACTGTTATCGTTGCTACACAAAAGGTCATGATATGCAGGATTGTCATGCTGATCTATATTGCGAGATATGTGATATTCAGGGACATGTCAAGAGCAGATGCCCAAAATACAGAGCTGTTAAACAAAATGCGGTGCCATGTGGTTATGCAGTTGAGGGGCTGGGGTTTTTTCACATCCCCTATGCTAATAATCATAAACAAAGATCTGAGTCCAAAACAGCACTGATTAGAGTCACAGATGGTGAACTGACAATACCTAATGTGATCTCTGAATTAGTTAGACTCATCCCAGGCAGCTGGACTTGGAATGTGGAGGCTATTGGCCAAAACTCTTTCAAAACAGTTTTCCCATCCAAGGCAGAGCTACAAAGGATGGTTGACTGGGGAGTAGTGCATACAAAATTTCAGAATGCAAAAATCCAAATTCAGGAAAGGGTAGCTGGAAATGAAGTCACGTATGTTTTGCCAAAAGTTTGGGTGCAGTTTATTGGCTTACTGGCAGAATTACGGGATTTTATCATCATTTGGGCGATTGGTTCCATACTTGGTGTTACCAAGGATGTGGACATGATCTTCACGAGGAAGCATAATATTTGTCGGATGCAAGTGATGGTCATGGATCCCAATTTGATCCCTCAATTTGTCAATGTCGTCATTGGTGACTGTATGTATGCTATTCAATTTAGAGTGGAAATGAATGTGGATGACAATAATCCGCAACCTATGGATATGGACACCAATCATCATGATGACAATGCAAATCAAAAGGAGGGAGGTCAAGATGGAAACGGGCAGGAAGACAAGGTAGTGGGCTCAGCGGGAAAGCCACAGAATGGTGGTAGCTTGGGTAAAACAAATGGCAATGGAGGACAGGGTCATGTAAAATTAGTTATGGCTGGGAAGATATTTCACCTTCAAATTCCTGGTATGTCATACTTAAAAAATATGTCATGTATATCTTTTCCAAATGCTGCTTCTTGTTTACACAACTCTTACGGCGCTGCAGCAACTTGGACACATGCTTTGGCAGGGGGACAGAACGGTGTTGCTGCTGCTAGAAAGGCTGCGTTGGTCCCTGAGGCGCAGAACGCATCGCTGACTCAGGTAACGCAGCCTCACGGGTCTGGTGGTGTTGTGGCAGCATTGCCGGTGGAATTGTTTCAGCAAAATGCCGCAGCTGATCTTGATGTGGTAGACAGACAGGGGCATGCGCCTCTGGATGTGGTTGACAAACAGGAGCACCTAGAAGACAACGATGAATACCGGGAAGATGATGTTCCTCCTAAGCACGATGAGATGGTCTCCCAGTCTGGGTCTGAGGTAGCGCCTGACCAGGGCAGTCCAATGGAGTCTATTGATTCTGCCCAGCTGGATATGGAAATGGCTGCACTTGCGGAGGTTGGAGTAGACCCGGACGAGTCCGAAGGGGAGAACACGCCTGCCTGTGCTGAGAAGTTGGCGGCCATACCAGAAGCATCTCCAGTGCAGGCAAACTCCAGGAGGAGCAAACGCCGTGCTGGGAATGCTGATGCTGACTCCACCGAGCAGGCTACAAGGGTTAAAGCCCAACGTAATGAAGGTGAAACCTCTTCTCTTCCGATCCCTTGTATTGATTTTCCTGATGCTGTGATAGTTTCTAATTTAGATTCTATTGGTATTTCACTAGGAAATAATAAACCCTTTGTTAGTGATGCTATTTCTATGTTAAGGAAAATAGATAGCAGTGGGGCTGTACCTCTAAATTTGATACAGCTTTTAGAAAAAGAGGAACACGAGGTGTTACAGGAAGAAAAGATAGATAAACTTATTTTAAATAATCTTTGTAGTGATATTATGGAGGAAGTGATGGATCCGGGTGATGAACATGATGTGGTCGTACCACCCAACATACTCAATAAAAGGAAGGAGGAAAGGAAAACAAATCAGTAGTAATGAAAGAATTTTTTTGGAATAGCGATGGGTTCAAAGATCCCAAAAAACATAGATTTGTGTTAGATTTGACTAAAGAACAAAATCTGAGTTTTATTGCAATATCAGAAACAGGGAGGAAGAGTTTTACAAACCCTTTCCTCAAAAATTTATGTGCGGATAGAGATTTTTTATGGCATGTAAAAGAACCAAAGTGCCGTACTGGAGCAAAGTACTGGAGCGCCGCCGCCGCCTCCTCCAGTGTTGTTCCCACGACTACCTCCCGTTCCCGTCCCTCCCCCTCATGTCACTCCCCAAGGCACTCCAGTGAGTCACTCGAGATCCTTGTGGTTTTTGGTTCTATGCTTCCATCTCAATTCTTCTTGGATTACACATGTAATATTTCCTTTTTGCAGAATCAATCCGCGGGATCTAACACTTCGACTACTTCCCCTCTCAATGCTTGGTCGCCGTGGCATACTCATCCTCGTCGAAGTTAACTTGTAGTTGTATTTTTATTTTCATTTCATGAACCAACTAGTTGTGTTTGCTTGCATTTGATGTACACTTATGGTTGTTGACAACTTTTATTTGAACTGTTTTGACACTTTTTATGTGAACTTGAGGTTATGCTTATGACATATATATATTTGTGAGGATTTATATGTATTTATGAAGATTTAAATGTCTGTGATGATGATATAAATATTTCTGTGATAATAATATATATGAGCTTGTATGTGTAATTTGATATAATTTTGGTCAAGGTTGAACTCGATTTGAATATTTTATTAAATTTTGTTGAATTAATTTGCCGAGGGCCAGGACAATGCTACTCGGCAAAATGACCATTTTTTGCCGAGTGTCTATCCTGCAAGGCACTCGACAAAATGACCATCCTTTTGTCGAGTGTCTATAGTCGAGGCTCTCGGCAAACGTAGTTTAACGGATATTTGGCGTCGTCCCTTCTGCTCTATTTTGTCGAGAGTCACAGAAACCCTCGGCAAAAGTTTGCCGAAGGCTCAAAAAAAAGTTCTCGGCAAAGAACTCTTTATTAAAAAGAGAATGCCGTGAGCTCTTTTCTGATAGTTACAGTCGGCAAATATTTTGCCGAATGTTATCTAGACTTTGCTGAACGCCACTGGCACTCGGCAAATATGGGTTTCCCGTAGTGCATGGTGTCGGCAGCGTGGTAGTGCTTAAAGCTGTACCGGCAATTGTACTCGAACTCGTGGTATGTGTTGTGTTTGGAGCTGTATATGAACGAAAGCTCAAACTCCTCGACGTCGGGGCCGGCACGGGCTCGCCGGGTGATTGTGGCGTTCGCAGAGGCCATGAGCTTACGGGCATGGTCTCTGTCAGCCTGGGTGTAACGGTAAATTTCAGTGGGTTCGCAGCCGACGGTGAAGCGGAGGGCGATGGCGTTGGGCCAAAGGTGCCGCCACCGCCGCGACAGGACGGCGGTCCGTGCGGCCTCGATGGACGCCGGCAGGAAGGAGAGAATTCGCAGGAGCAGGTCGTCGTGGAGGCCGCTGATCCGGTCGGCGCTGGATGGGGTCGTAGTGTCGTGCTCGTTCCTGCTGGGTTCCATGGATCGGTGCCTGCTCTAAATTCGAGAACGTGCGTTGTTTTAACGATCCCAATCGGAGACTATACTGAAGAAGGTACAAGCGGACAGGTTGAAGAGGATATCGATCGGGACTTGCTATATGAGGCAAAGAAATTTCTGTAAGTAGGAATTTGATGCGGTTCCAGAGAAAAGAAGGAACAGGTTTCAGAGCCCAAAAGTGATCGGAATTACGAAGTACCCTCCTTCAGTTTGACTGAACAGAGTAACAGACCGTGCATATGTTGAATTAGAATTTAGAAACGTCAAACGTGCATATGTTGTGCATGGTTTTATTTAGAAACTAGAGTCATAATAGTTGATTTTGCCCATGCATATGTTGTGTTTGTGCTTCGGAACTCGTGGGACTTGGATTTTCCATCTACTTTAGTAGGCTCTGAATTGCTGACCCTCCGATATCTCAAATTCATATTGTTAAGATATATAATAAATCTAATTATAACACAGATTTTCTAGTTTCTAGGTAACTAAAATTTTACATTTGACTCAATAATATTTTGAAAAATAAAAATATATTTCTAGAACAATAAAAATATATTATTAGAATAATTAGTTCTTACTTGAAATATTTTTATTTTTTTTTTAAAAATTTACACAAGTGAATGAAACATTTAGATGGTTGGATCCATATCAACGACTAAAAGATTTGAAAATTTCAGTCACCTGATATGAAGATACCTCCTAAAACAAATTCAGTTAACTTTAAGAAAGGAGGAAGTGTATGGTTGGAATCTAGAATGAAATCATCAATTATTACGGTACGTACATCATAATTACCTTTCAGCTCATCTCTATATTTATCAATATACTCTTACTTTATGTAAACAGCCAACAAAAATCAATACAAAATAATACACATACTTAATTTAATTGCATCTAACTCTGACATCTCAAATTTAATGTTAACTATAGACTATGTAATCAAACACCCAAATCAACTTTGAATTCTCATAGTAACTTGAATCACTTAGAGCATCTTTAGAAGAGGCATGTAAAATAAGGCCCCTACTTCTTTATTTTGGGGCTGACATGAATACTTGGGCATGCAAAAAATGGTGTCAACTCCAGCAGTGCTAGCTGAACTGAGGCCACTATTTCTTGTCTAACAGAATGGGCCCCTGAGTTAGTGACTCAGAACATCCCTTCGGGTGGGATCCACCTGTAAGTGACCACCCGCCATCCCTTCTTCCATAGCGGCTCGCCGGATCTTGCTGCAGGGGGAAGCCGGCGCCGACCGTTGCTGCTGCCACCGACGCCGCTCAGGCCCGGGGCTGCCATCGACGCCGCCCAGGTCCGCGCCCGCTGCCCCTGACGCTGCTCGTGCCCACCACCGCCGACCGCTGCTCCCGAGGTCGTCGACCGCGCCCGCTGGCCCCGAGGCCGCCCATGCCCGCCGACCATGCTCGGCCATGGGAGCGAGCGGCGATTCGGGGCTGGAGAAGCAGAGGGAGGGAGGCCGGAGGGAAGGGCCATGGCCAGACGGAGGCGCGGCCGGCTGGGAGGGAGCGAGGTCGAGGTGGCGGCCGAGCCGGCAGCGGGGCGTCTGGGCGGCCCGCGGGAGAGGAGCCGCGGGGGAGGCGGGGCGGCGGGCGGTGGCAAGGGGAAGGGAGGCGGCGCACGGGAGAAAAGGTGAAAGGGAGAGGAGGAGCGGGGGAGGCGGCGCCGCGTTGGGCGGCAGGGCCGGCGGCAGTGGCGGCGTTGGGCGGCGTCGGGCAAAGAGAGAGAGAGGGAGAAGAGAGAAAGGAAAAAAGAGAAAGGAAAAGAGAAAGAAAAATAAAAAAATATGTAGGGTCCAGTTAAAATGGTATGGGATGCTTCAAAATTTAGGGATAAGAGAAGGTAATTTAGATGTTCATATAAAATATATGTCTAAATGAGAGCTCTACTTTGGGATGAGAGATTGGATACATGTCTCATCCTAGAGATGCTCTTAAAAATAATTATGGAAAAGATTACGGTACCCGACAACGTCTAGGACGCGAAATCGAGCTGTATTCGTATTGGAAATACAGACAGATTGGATCGAAGGGCAAATCATAAGTCTACTAAGAAGCATGCAAACGGCAACCCACAACGAACCAACCAATTGCCTTTTGGTCCTTGACTTGTTCTCGTCGGGCCCTTAACGAACAACCGCGGGGGCAAAACGGTCACCGCCTCTGACCTGGTCTCCCGTGCAAGACTCACCAAACCCAACTGTTCTGTGTTGGCCACCTTTCCCTTCGCACCTGGCGACTCGCCGTATCGATCCGGGTCGCCGTCGCCCACCGGCTCGTCTTACGATCCCGCGCCGCCGATCCCGCAGCACCACAGCGGCGTGAGCACGGCGGAGCCAGGTAGATAGCTGCGGTTCGGTCTCGGGCGGCAGAGCGTACGGCGCCACGCGAGGCCAGGACGGGGTGCAAGCTTCCGCCTTAGGCTGACAGCGGGGGATTGGTCTCCTCCGTCGCCCACCGCCTCTTCCTCTTCCAGCTTCGACGGAAGGTAAGAGCTGACCTATCCTCCTTAATCCTAGTGAATCCGCCTCCTTCCTTTTCTAGTTGAATTTTAGGTTGGATGCAGCGGGGGATTTGGCCGACCGCTGCGCGGGACGGGATGGGGAAGGGATTTTGTTAGGGAAACGGGAAGGTGATTTGTTTTTTTATGTAAAATGGGAGGAGATTTTTTTCCTTTTTATGAAAATTGGGTGGAGATTTTTTTTTTCTTTTTGATTGAGGGAAAACGAGAGGAAGTTTTTTTTTATGGGAACTGGTATGGGAATTTTCATTTTTTTTTAGAGAAAGCAGCAGGCAGCGGCCACGCGACCAATGCCTGGTAGCAATTTGGCCTCTCACTCATGCGGATTGTATGCCACGTCAATTTGATCTATAGCTGTACTTTTAATATTGGACTTGGTTTGTCAGTACAACGCCAAACCAGAATCCATACCCCTGCTGCTACAACGTTTTATTGTGTGTGCTGTTGAAAGGACGTGTCAAAACATTAACCTTCTGCTGAAAGACCATCCAGTTATTAATAGTAAGAAGCTATTGATTATAAAGTATAAACCATGAGCATGCTCCTGTAGCTTGTTTCTGCTACAATAATGATACTGCACCCTTTGCTTGTTTCTTACCAATGCATATGAATTGTCGCATGATTCATTAGTGGAAAAAGGATCAGTATAAAAGAAAAAGAATAGTTTACCTCAATGGTTGCTCTACTAACTATAAAGGATATCCTGTTTCTGTCAGTCAAGTCGAGGATAGGAATGAATAGCCTAGTGGAAGTTAATTATGTACTAGCTTATCCGATATGATTGTAACGCTGTTATATGTTATGTTGTCCTAAACAGAGTATGCACTTCTAGCAATCGTGTATTTTGATGGATGATGTTTGTGGAAGAATAGAGGTTTTCCACCGACACTTTGTACCCTCAGAAGAATCCATGGAGACTACTGATGGTTTATCCACGAGTGAGACTAGCCTTGATACTCCACCAAGGTGATACTTGTGAGGAAAGGAATTCTGTATCTAAACTTATTTTTAACTTTCATGGGTGTCATAACATCTTGTTCATATTCTCTTAAGCAGTTCGCGTAGACGTTCTTGGACTCCAAAACGAGTTAAGGGAGCAGCATCTCTTCTGCATTTATTATCAATTCCTCGCATTATTAGTTGGTCTACTAGCAGCGAGGATGATGACAAGGTTATAAAGTCTTTATCCTATTTCTATCTGCTATCATAAGATCGTCTCTTGCAACACTAACAATTTTCATTGGTAGCAGATTGAGTTAACTAAAGCTGAAGTAGAATCGTTGCGTACCGAGATTGCTGATGCTGAAGAAAGGGAATCCCAGTTGAAAGCTCGGTATGGTATACAAAAAAGAAATAGAAGAGACGCTTAATACACTATGGCACAAAGTTCGCCCTCAAAAGTAGAGATATTCTTCTCTGATATGCGCCTTATTTATATTTGGTCATATGTTGGTCTTTCAGGTTGGAAAACATTGATGAAGTTTTGAGATATGCTCGCCTTTCTGGATATCTCTACACTAGAAGTGTATGAAACTTGTGCAGTCTCCTTATTGTTTCTGTTACTTTGTTCTTATGAAAAAGTTTTATAGTTCGCTGTTTGTATATATAGAGATGGACACAACTCCCTGGAGAACCACCTATCTTAGATGACGCTGACGTGGACGACTGGCTTCCACGCTTTGTTGTTCTACAAGGGCAGTGTGTCTACTACTATCTGAAATCTACAGGTAAAACCTATGAAACACGGATACTTCAAGGTGCAGAGTATCGGATACTTGGATATGTATCCGATACGGATACACGTTGGATATGTCTTGGATACGTATCCACCAAGTATCCGAATAAAAATAAATAGCAGAAAATCGGATACTTCAGCCGATACGTATTGGGCTAGTTTGGCCTGCTAGGGGATACGTTTAGGCCTAGTATGGGACGATTCCCAGCCCACCAGATGGCTCTCCTACCAGCCTCACATGATTTTGTAGCATTTGTGCACTTTTTTGTTATGTTAATTTGGGTTGTCTTATGAACTCTTAACTTTTGCTAGGCTTGTAAGCCCATATTATAACTCAAATTATTGTTTTATTATTTTTTTAAAAAGTAAAACGTATCCACGTATCGGGTTTTCTAGAAAAATAACGTATCAACGTATCCGTATCCGCCGGATACCGATACACATATCCGTATCCGTGCAGTGTAGGGTAAAACATTTGTTTCTGTTAGTAAGTTTTAGTGTCCATTGTCGGTTCATAGATTTGCAGCTCAAGCTACTAGATTGGCATGTGATACTATTCTGCCCCACATGAGTTTCACTAGATGTTAGTGTAATTTTACAGTTAATTTTTTTGCCTTCAGATTTGAGCCCACAAGAATCCACATTGCTACGTGATATCATTGAAGTTGGCCAGCTCCCAAACTTCGTGCCAGAAGATGAAAAGACAAGATACGGATTTTACCTTTTGACCCGTCAAGGCTTGAAGTTTGAATGCTCCAGTACCTCCGAAATACAGGTATAGCCACTTGAGCTATCTGTTGTTAGTTCTCAAGACTGGAATATGTGGATCGACTCTTGTATGCATATTGCATCGTATTTATATGCTGAAATGATTGTATAGAAGTTATGCGCGACCCACTGGGTCGAGGTTGCATGTTCTGCTGAGCCTAGTAGCCAGGCTTTTATTGGATTGTGACATGCCCTGTTTCAGGTAGATTCATGGGTACGAGCCTTAAGAAGCGATTGCAAATTGTTGGATGGCGTTGGCGATGATAAGACCATGAAGATGCGGAGCGGAGAAGAACATGACTCATGGTAGTTGGTCGGATGTACATGTGTTTCCAATTGTTCAGCTATCCCGACCATGTACAGTATACTGTATATACTACAGCAATTTGTTGGCGTTGACAAGGAAAATTCATGTTTGGTACTGCTTGTATCAACTTCATATATACATAGTAAATGAAAGAAAAAAGCAACACGTGATTTTTCTTTTTGACATGAATTGGCAGGGCATATAACTGACACAATATACAGAAATCAGAAAAAAAATGAACCCGTTAACATATAACAATTCAATTGCCTTCTAATACGGTTTGGAAGCCCTTTTCTTGTCAACTTGTGCGGCGTTGCGGTATACTCACGCTGAACGATCAGCGCTGAGGCTGAATATGCCGGAGTTAACGGAATGGTAGGTGAGTGTAAGAGATAATGCATTGAGAATAATATTATGAATGGGTTATATTAATGAATCTTTCGTCCATATATACGAGAGTATAAGATTTGACGATTAAGTCGATTTAGTCATATATATGATAATATCTCTAGTCCTTAATAATTTAGGTGAGATTGTCATTGGTGTTACTTAAGTTTAGTGTTGGCTTTGACGTTAGTTTTACGTATTGGATTAGTTTGGTGTGAGTTCATGCGAGGTCGATTTGTATACGTATGTTGTGTCGCGTCTATCTAGTTGTGTCGCGCTTATATATTCAACATGTGAGTCCATATACATATGTTGTGTTGTCTGTAGCCAGTAAAGAGTTTTCAAGAGACAACACAACAAGAGTCACAAAGTTTACACATATTTTTTATATAGAAATAACTTTTTTTCAAATCCATAGCAACGCAGGGCACTTTGCTAGTACATTACATAGATCCTATTTAGAACAACTTATTTTAAAAGTGATTATGTGAGTATTTGGGCTCCATTGGATTTCTGATTTATTTACTACGATTTTTCAAAGTTGTTTATCATTTTCTGTATTTCTTAGTTCTGTTATTAATTTCTTACCAACTCAGCACTATGTCAGCAGACGCCAGGTCAGCACAGATGGACCAATAAATTTGAAGCAATCAGCGCGTAGGCACACGGGATCCTAGCCGTGTGGACCTCCCTATGGCGCCGTCCAGGGGCTCGCAACAGCCGGTTGAGGACTCGCTGTTGGGCCCAGTGCTCGGCGAAGCTCGGCCATGAGCTTGCCAAAATGTTGCATGCGTCGAGCCACTACTTCTGGCAGCGCTCACGAGAGAAGAAACTCACTGGAGAACCGCCAGCGTCGAGGGTAGTGGAAGGTCGGAGTTCGGCGGTGTCGCAATAATCTACCAAAGCTCCAATGAGGTCATCGTCTACTCCTACAACTTCTGGGGCTCGCGGACATCATTAGCGTCAAAGAAGTTGTCAATGAAAGGGGGTAGAATATATGGCTCGTCGATGGCAGCTTTGGTGTTTTCGTCGGCGGCAGGAAGAACTCTAGATTTCTTGGCAGCAGTTACATAGATAATCTATTGTCTAGAAAAATTGTATTTGACAACCAGATTATTTTGTTGGAGATTCTCCGTCTGAATGTACAATGACTCATTTACCCCTTAAGTATATTATACCTTATATCTAACTGCTAAAAAAAGCACATGTATTATTGTTTTTATTATTTTCAATAGTTGTATTAATATTTAACACAATTAGTAGTTTTCATAGAAAAAATAATGTCATTACTTTCACTATTTTTCTATTAAACAAAGTGATTACATCTAATTTTTGTTATCATTAAGTCTAACAAAATTTTACTCCATGCCATCACGAAATGCACTCATATCAAACTCATGTATTTCCATCTTTGCTATCTTGCAGGTCAACATTGTAATTGTTATACTTGTCAAAGTATTATTATTCATCTGTATACATTGGTATATTTCACAGTTGTATTGCTTCAATATATTCATCACCACTGTTATACTTATCTATGATACTATATTACCAAAATATATTTTTAATATGTTGTATATAGACATCATTGTCTAAAACTTTCTATGTACTGATTTAATACGTAAGATTTTAAGTAGTACTTGACCCCAGGTCAATCCCCCCATACAACACTTCTAAAAAAAACTCACCACACAACAACAGTTCTAAGTATGAGTAGACTTTTGGGCAATTTACATTACATAATAGTGGTGGACAATTTATTCTAATGTGTGTTTGACACTTCATACACTTAAGTATTTGAAAGTAAATTTTGTCAATAAGATAATATAAAACGTGGCACAACAAAGACCATGGTAGTTTTCTCAATAATATCAAGCATAAAAGATAAACTTTATAAAACAATATGTACTATTTAATTATAAATGCATAGCCCACTAAACATATGGGCATTGACGCTAGATGAAATAGTAGATTAATGTAACAACGCTATGACACAAATTTCATTTACACGGAGTTACTATATGTCTAACTAGATGTCTTGAGTGATTGCACGAACAAATGAAAAATATGTTTTAGTTTCAAAAGTATGGTAAGTGCGTTTCAGTACTCATGCAATTTAAACTCTCCTAAAAATCCACTTTGTCCATCTGACTCTCTAAAAATTGTTAGCTTGATTTACTACCTTCAGACTATATATTCAGATCTTATGATATTTCTATTTTTCCTCTTTGTATGTTTCAATTAAAGCTCACATTTTTGTACAAAGGTAGCACTCTCCATGCTAAAAAAAACTCTCTCCATTCTAAAATTGTTATCACTATTGACTTTTTTTAATTACATCTATATTCATCTTCTTCAAAATATTAGCTCAACTATATAAAAATAGAGGTTATGTTTCCTTCAATAATAAATCTAATTATAAAAAATATATAATAACTAGCAAAGTGTCCGTGCATTGCTACAGGTTTTAAAACATTTACAAAAAACTTTAGACATCCATATGAATATATTTAAAAAAGTTATAAATGACATGCATTAAGCTTTAGGCATCCATATAAATATAAAATATAACTTTTGATGTATATCAAAAGAATAATTCAGCCATGGTCAGTTTATTAGGACAAACAAGTTAATATTATTATCAAACACTGTGTATGCTGAAGACAAGAAAAAGACCACGTAGCTCCACTCAGGTGAGTGCTGGAGATCATGTAACTTCATGCATACCGAAAAGCAAGAGACCCTTAACTCTACTAATCACCAGAACCATGCCTCCCTCTATTTCCTGTCTTGTGACCTGAAACTTCGCTCGTCAACCCATCCTCAAATCTGTTGACAGGAAATAAACACATGCACGTTGTGCAGAAGTCTTGCGGCCATATCCAGTCGGTGATAACTGAGTGCAGGATCAAGGCTCTAGCTCTCGTCCCAGGCAGCCCATGAAGTTGGATTCAGCCCACGAAGGGAAAAATAGACCCGACAGACAATAACAGGCAGCCCACGAATAACGTAGACATGAACTGGTGCGGGGCTTTCTTCTTCCTCACGCACGCGTGCCGCCGTCCGCGCCATGGCTGAAAAGACTGAGCTCAAATAGATGGCTAAAAGGGGGTTAAGCATGCATGAAAATTAGCAAAACTGAACTCCTAGGGTGGCTCGAACTAACATAGGGTATTTTTCCGATGCTCCTTTGCTGCTCCTCGATGTCTTGTGTTCGTCGGTAATAAGGAAAAAGTGGCAGCGCTAGAAGCGAGTTTTAGGCGTCAAAAAGTGCACGGGAGTTTGTTTTAACGATTATGGGCTACCATAGTTGTAACCAGAAACCTGATCGGACTGCACGAACATCAAATGTTGAAGCCTGATCGGAATATAATGAAATTACACAAAACTAAAAACTTAGAAACCAAGTTGAAAACGAAGAACGAAGACACCAGTTATAACTTCCGCGGACATGAAAATCAGGTCTAGACGACCTCACCTCTTATAATAAGTTCTAGAGATTTTAAAATAGTTTAATTAAGATGAATGATCAAATATAATTAAAAAGTCCACAATAATAATAATTTTAAAATGAAGTAGTACATATTTTTCATTAATATATGAAGATATTATTTTATGCTATTAAGGCATGAAAGTACCTTACAAAATACATCATTATTTTTAACCTCCGTCATGTGAAATTGGGGCTTTAAAGTCAAAGTGATACAAAAGACAAAGTGCGTGATGGTGTAAATTACAATAGCTTGAGGGAGTAAACTAAGGCAGTATTTTGTCTCGGGGGTTAAATTATTACAATGAAGTGTTTATCCCTGTGAACAAAGTTCATGCTAATTTGGTCTATAATTTTTATTATGGCTATGGTGGTTAATATTTTTTTTATGAAAAACATGTGGACATGACACTATCAGAAAATGGGCCTTTAGCGGCGCTGGCCATTTTAACATAGTGGCAGACCAAAAAAATACCTGCCGCTACTTTTGGTTCGGCACTTATAGCGGCGGCCAAAAACATCACCCGCCGTTACAAATATGCAATAGCGGTGGCCCATAACATAGTCCACCGTTAAAGCCCATTCCACATCCCACTATGCAGAGTTCATATAAAAATCTGAACCCTTGCCAGCCACCCCACTCCCTCCCTCCTCAGCCGCCTCAGTCTTTTCTTCACAAGCCGGCGCCTCCCCCCTCCGCTCTCTCTCCCTCTCCCTCTCCCTCCCTCCCTCCCTCCCTCTCTCTCTCTCTCTCTCTCTCTCTCTCTCGTAGCAAGCCGGTGCCTCCCCCCTCTGTCTCCCTTCTCACAGGCGCCGCCACCCTCCCTCCCTCCCCTCCGATGGCCCCCCACTTCCTCACCTCTCTCCCCGTCGGATGGCGGCCTGTGGTGAGGGGGGGGGGGGGGGATCCGGCGCTCCCCTCCTCGGACGGCGACGTGCGGCGAAGGGGGCCGGATCCGGCACCTCCCCTGCTCGGACGACGGCGCACGGTGAAGGGGGGGGGGGGATCGGCGCCTCCCCTCCTCAGAAGGCGGCGCGCGGCAAAGGGAGGCCAGATCTGGTGCCTCCCCTCCTCGGACGGCGGTGCACGGTGAAGGGGGGGCTAGATCTGTGGCCTCCCCTCCTCGGATGGTGGCGCGCGGCAAATGGGAGGCTGGATCTGGCGTCCCTCCTCACACAGCGGTGGCCCACATCACGCAGCAGCTGGATCCGCCCCTGCTCTCTCTGGACGCGGCGTCCCCACCCTCTTCTAGTCGTCGGCGAGCGGCAATGCGGTGGCGCCCTGACCACCGTTGCATGTCGCTATTTTTTATTTTATTTTATACAGTTTATTCATAGCGGCAGGTGACTTTATGACCCGCCGCTATAGTGACACTTTTACCGGTGGTTTTTTTCTCCCCACCACTACAATTATTTATTTTTAGCTGCGATATCATAGGGGCGGGTAGCCATGCCCACTGATCCAGTCATTTCTGGACCGTTGCTATAGTACATCTTTGTGGTAATGTGAGGACACCAAATCATTGTTTTTTATCTGTTAGGCGAGAATTTAGGGGATAGGGAGATGGTAAAGGTGGATAATATTTTGAAACTGTGAAAGATCATTTAGTCTAACGCTTTTTATAATGACAGTGGGTTTTTATGTCTTTTTCTAATTAATATGGCAATTTCAAACATCTTAGAGCGAAGAAATTTTTACACTAAGCTCGTAACAGCATTTTGATTCTTGAGAAGCTGCATGAAAGAAAGTCAACACAAGATCAAAAGAAAAATTAAATTTAGAATTAAAAAAATGAACTTCCTCTACCGATATTGCTACCGTTGGGACTGAAATTTTGTTACAACTCTAGTAACTAGTATCTGAATCCGTATCTAATACAGACTTATCAACCCGTCCCGAGGAAAACGCCAAAACGACAATATCTCTGCATATGCCAGCAAGAAGGAATCTCTCGACATACACGAAACTACAACGATGTCGTCCTCCGTCGCCGAAATCGACCAGATCAGCAGCCTCCCCGACGACCTCCTCCTACGAATCCTCTCCTTCCTGCCAGCGAACGAGGTCGCACGGACCACCGTCCTGTCGAGCCGATGGCACCACGTCTGGCCCAACGCCAGCGTCCTTCGCTTGGACGTCAACAGCGAACCGCGGACCTACCCGGACGGTAACACCGACGTAGCCCAGACGCTCATCGCCGGCACGACCGCCGCCCTCGCACGGCGCGCCGGCGCAGGTCCCGACGTCGAGGACATGGAGGTGTCCTTCATCTACCGGTTCAAGTTCGACAACGTCAACGAGGACGAGCCGTACCCTGGGTTCAGCTTCCGTAAGGACCACGCCGCTGACATAGCGTATGCAGACTTGGCAGCGTGGCTGCGATTCGCCGCGCGCCGCGTCACCGGGAGGTTCATGCTTGCTGTGCCCTCGGTCACGGTGCGGAGACGACGTGCCGTGGTGAGGGTGGTGCAGGAAGGAAGGCCGCGACGGCCGGTGCCAGAATGGAAGGCTCCTACTCCTAGGTTGGTGGAGGATCGGTGCTTGAGCAAGGTGGAATTAATACTACTAAGTTTTCCTTGGTTGGCGGAAGAAGCAGTTGATGTTCCTAGAGATGACGATGACGATGAGGAGTATCCGGCTGCCATTGATGAGGATGACGATGATGTTGATGAGGAGGATCGGGCTGCCACTGATCAGGATGACGATGTTGATGAGGAGGATCGGGCTGCCACTGATGAGGATGATGACGACTTTGAGGAGTATCAGGCTGCCACAGGTGAGGATGACGACGACGTTGAGGAGTATCCGGCTGCCACTAACGAGGATGAAGACGACGCTGAGGAGTACCCGGCTGCCACTGACGAGGATGACCATGACAATGAGGAGTATCCGGCTGTCACTGCTGAGGATGATTTCAACTGCGACAACTGGGAGTTGGGGGAAGAAGGTGTGGTGGATGGAGTACGAGCCGGTGGAAGATGTCGTGGACCATGAGATGGAGGCGGTCCTCCAATACGCCGAGCTGCCGAGCTCCATGAGAGTGACAGAGATGAACCTTATTTTGGGCAAAGCAATCCTCAAGATCCCCGACACGGTCACCGGCGCCTTCGGCCTGCTTACCGATATCCGGCTCAGCTACGCTCGGCTGGAAGGTCCCGGAGACGGCGACGACCGCCGCCTCGGACACCTCCTATCCTCTTCCTGCAGCCCACAGCTGCGGAGGGCGAAGCTTAGCTTCATCTCCGAGCTCGCCACGCTGCGGCTCGACGCCGCTCGCACGCTCGAGGAGCTCCAGCTCCTGTCGCTTGACGACCTGCAGTCGCTCGCCGTGCACGCGCCAGGCCTCACCGTGCTCCGCATTGACAAGTGCTCGCGTGTCACGGAAGCGAGGGTATCTGCGCCGCAGTTGAAGGTGTTGGCATGGTATCACCCGTGCAATAATCCCGAGCAGCTGCGCTTGGATGGCGCGGTCAGTGTCCGGTGCATTGAGAAGCTCGATTTGTTCACGCACCACCATCGAACTGAGTACCAAGGCGACGAGGAAAACGATGGAAACTCTGGGGCCGTGTGGCTCTTGCGGAACTGCACCCACGTAAATCGGCTCGTCGTGCACGTGATGTTTCCCTATTGGCTGAGTAATGTTCTGGTATGTCAACTTACGACGTTTTGTTCTTTCTCATTCACATTTGTGTGGTGCTAATATTTTCACATGTTTCCACAGACGCCGTTGTTTCCTGAACAGGAGTATGATGAGGCAGCGACAGAGGATATTCAGGATGCGATAGAGCTCATCATGCCAGAGCTTCCCAAAATTGAAAACCTGACAGTAAACATATACCCATGGGTGCATATCATTGGAGCCACGGTAACGAAGCTCATCGCAAAATGCGTTGGAATTGAACACCTCTCCATTTACAACATTTTAGATTCGGTGAGATTCTATACACTGACATTTTAACAATAGTCAATAATCAAGTCCACTAAATGTAACAAAGCTATAAAAATCACATATAATTAAGGAAACTAATTAATTATTATTGATTGTGGACTTTACTGCAGTACCACGCGCGGGATGAAGAGTGCTTGTTTGAGCAATGCATCTGTGATCATCCGAAGGACTGGGAATACCAGAAGATCTATCTGGAAAACTTACGGAACATAGAGATCCATGACTTCATGCTATTGGATAGCCAGATACGCCTGGTCGGGCTTCTGCTTGCAAGTTCACCAGCACTCGAACGGATGACCATAGCATTATGTGTAGGAGACTATGACGATGAGGAAGAAGACTTCAACATTCCATGTTGTGGGGGGCATTGGGAACCCTATGTTTGGGAATGTAGTGCACTGGGATTCATTCGCCCCAAGAAGTATGAGTGGATCCGAGAGGTATGAAAAGGTGGGAAGGAACCAGTAAATGTTAGGCCTTTTTCTTTCTAACTGGAATGCTATATGCGTGTTGTATTATACTTAGCACAAAACATGTTTATACTTAGCACAAAACATGTTGAGGATACCTCTCAATTGCATATTTTTTAAGATCCACAGTTCCGGCCATGTGTTCAATGGGCGGAATCTCGAAGGATGTTTAATTAAGGAAATATCTCGTCTGAAGATATTGGGACTTGTGGAACAAATAGGAAAAATATAGACAAGTGCTAGTTTTGTTCCTATATCTCTTCTTATCTTATATCTCTTCTCTACAATCTATTAATTAAGGTACGGTCGTTTACTTCGTGTCCATAAAATTAAGAGATTGAATCCAAATCGGTTTCATACATTCTATATCAAGTACCAAATTTCAAAACTCATAACTCTGTTGTCCGGAGCTCAAATGAGTCAAACTCGGGCTCTATATCGTAGCTCTCAAAAAGTTCTACAACTTTGGTATTCAACTGAAGTCCAGATCCCATTGTTTTGGTTTCCAAATATGCGATACAAAAATATTTATTCTGATTCGGACTCCTCTGCACAGGTCTCTATGCAGGGTTCATATCTTCTAGCTTCGAAATCCAAATAATATGATCCACATATGTTTTAAAAAGGTCTCAACGAGATCTACAATCTTAGTGTTTTAACTTTTCTCATTAGAGCATGTTTTTAAGTTCAAAATCACGTTGCAATGTAGTGCTATTTCTAGATTGCGTGAATTACATGTTAGGTTTCATGGACATCCAGGGATGTCTTGTAGGCAGTATAGTTTTGTGGAAAGTACTCTTTGCATGACGAGTTGAGCTTCATATCGGTACTTCTCATATTTAGATATTTTTTAATGTCTTTTCACTTAATTTTACAACATAGCACTCAAACGACGCTACTTGTGAAAATCGTTAACATTAGAGGTTAAAAAACATATTTATGATAAGAATATAGTAAACAATAGTGAAAAAATTATTATTTTTGACATATAAAATGGTATACTAAGAAGCACCAACGGTAATACAAATATGATCTTTATGTAAAAAATATCAATAATATATCTAATAATTATATTATATAAATAATTTATATTTACATCATAAAGAGTGTTTTGTTTCTTTAACCCCGTAGCAATGTACAAATACTTTGCTAGTAATTTACTCCTAATAATTACGGTGTGAAGGTTTCCGTCAGCCTCGGTCGTCCACGTATGTTTTGGTGGTGTCGCGTGGTGTCCTGCGATCTGTATTTTGTGGAGCCCTCTGATCCGTATTTGATGGTGTCACGCCATGTGCCTTGGGGACTCCTGAGTTAAACGTTGCCACGAAAGTGCGGTGCATCGAGTTGCCTGGGCTGGGGACTCCTGGATCGGACGCCTCCAAGAGCGGACGTCACGTCGAGTTGAAAAGGAAGCAAACGTAGAGCAAGACACGACCTGCCGCTGATCTCGACGTCCTGGTGGAACATGTGCACGATCGGGGTGGCGAAGAGGATGGCCTTGGTGTTGAGGATGATCCATGAGCGGTGCAGGTACACGCCCAACATGCATGGGAAGCTGCTTCAAGCCAATGGTTTGCTCGCACAACGCCTCGATCTACAGCTCCACGCATGGAAAACCCTACGACCCTGGTCGTGCCATCAAGCAAATCCATCGTATATCAAGGCTATCAACGTGTTCTCAGGTCAATCGTGGTCCAGTGAGTCATCCCAGCTGAGACATTCAATCTCGGCATTGGTGCCTCGCGGAGTCACAGGTCACGATCTGGATTCTCGCCGAGGTGGACGGCGCCGACGCCGGGAGAAGTGAACGGTGAGTGTGTGGTGTGTCCGCGACATGAGCTGCTGTGTTCAGCCTCTTTGTGTCGCGTGCAATCCTCGCTCGAAGATTCTTGAACTCTTATTAGCATGAAGAGTATACATATTTACTGACAGTAGATGATGGATAGATGAGGCTACAAACTAAATACAAGGGCGTACTTACGATGATGTTGAGGCCGGTGGTGCTGGTGATGGACATATGGCGAGGGAAGCACCTTCGAGAGGCAGCTCGCAGAGGTGGCTGACGAATATAAGGCACATTACATTGAAAACGTTCTGTATGAAGCACCTGCAGGCTACCTCGGCCCGACGAGGCGCAGCAGCCGCTTCATCTGGATGGCGATGGTCCCGACCAACAACACCCATCTCTTCCATCGCTGCTAGCTGCTCTTCATCGGCCATTCGGATCGAGATCCAACACACAACTGTTTGGAGGCCACAGTTCCACTTCTAGACGGCACTGTGAGTCAGTTGCCGAGCCCCCAACAAAGTATGCTAGGTTTGTCTCATGAGATATATCGAGGAAGACCGGGTCCGTTCTCTGGTTTGACCTCAGACACGGCAATGAAGATAGTCGATGTAAATCGTTCTAGCCTAATGTTCTGATACTAGCTGAATATGTTTTTATTCTTTGTAAACCGTACATAGTACTGCTCCTCCACCAAAGGTAGTATGATGCTGGGGTATCAGATACAGTGGGGTGGGTGCATAGGTGATCAGATTGATTTTCAATGTGTGATCGCATGAATAGACTCTTTTCTTTTTTTTTTTCTCTCTATCATTACTGATTTCTTGGCCTTATGAATTTTGGAATCAAAATAAGCCCTGTTATTACTTGGAAATAAACTTATATTGTAGAATTTGTTACAGTTCGATTTGCAGATATCATGAATTATTTCTATGATGGTTCATGCTGTAGAGAACTATTATTTTCCTACGTTGGTTTTGTATGAGATACCTTTCATTTTTTTTTCAGTTAATTCAGTTTCAAAATACCATCTGCTGATGGGGCCTTCATCGAGTAATGATGTGAATCAGTCCCCTCTCAGTGACTTGACTAACGTCTTGAGCCCTGGCCATGTTGATTTTACAGAGTAAAATGGTGAAAAGACGGATCGATATGCATGGATGTCTTATATACAAAAGCAACATAAAAGATAAGTTGCATCGTTCAAAACTAGATGATTCAAGGAAGGGTAGAAGTACAAGCGACATGATAAGTATCATCTTTTAGAAAGGTCTTAAATTTCTTCATGGCGAATGTCTTGAAAATATAGTGTTCAATATAATTTTCTTTTTCATCACTACTAATTTTTGCCTGATATCTCAGCTTTATTAGGTAAAGACATTTTGGTCCCTGGTCAAGGAAACCTACTGCGTGTGCAAGCTAAACATGAAAGTCAGTTGGACCAAACTATAGATACTACCTCATTTTTTTTACATATAATAAAGTCTGTCACCAGTTTAAACATTTTTTAGTGCAAACCCGTGACAACTATAAAATATTCAAGAATTTCTGTTTTTGCTACTGCATGTTCATCATGTTATAGGCCATCGTCTCTACTGAACCCATCCATCTCTGATGTCCTCGAGGATTGCAATTTATTTGGTGGCAACGTACATACAATATATTAAGTTGTCTTTAGGAGGAAGGACGCTCTCCCAAATCAGGTGCGTCAGTGGATTGTCTAACATGATTGTCCGTTTTTTTTTGTCAGCAATTAGATGATAGATATTGTAATAAGTTGTTTATACAAAATGTTTAGTAGCACCTAATCGAAAAAATGCACCTAATTGAAAAATGCTGTAGAGGATGTTGAAATCACTTATTTGACTCTTATGAGCTGACCTTTGGGTCGTGTTTTGTAGCAACCCAATATACAATTAGCTTATTTATCAATTAGGATTAGGGTTATGCAAACTTCTGGCGTGCTCTACCCCTTCACGTCATTTGTTAAATCATTTTAATGTTTGGAGGAAAGAGTTTTTGACTTGTTTATTTCTTATAATGGGTTTATGAAATTATGTAACATATATCTATCTATGAAAAATATGAGTGTCCATGACTTATTATATTTTTAAAGTCCGTAGCAACACACGGACACTATGCTAGTCTATAGATAAAGACCCTGTTTCGAACAACTTATCTGCGGCTTCTATCAGAATTAATTGGCAGCAGCAGCCAAACAGCCTGATTCCAGCCAACACAATTATAGCTGGCCAACGGGCTGGGCCATTTCTTTAACGGGCCGACACGGCAGGCCTACGCCCAAGCCCAAGCACGACACGACTTGTCTTACACGGCTCGTGCCGGGCCAATCAGCCCGATAGGCTATCTGGGCTGGGCCGACTCGAAACCTGTTAAATTTTATGTTACATTTTTTTCTCCTAAAAATTAATTTATATACAAAAATATTATATTATATATATATATATATGAACTAAAAAATATAGTTTCCTGTGTAAATTTTGAAACATTAATAAATTTATAACATTTTATGTGATGGGCCAGGTCGTGTTTCACGGGCCAAGTCTACGTGCCGACTAGACCAACTTAATCGGGCCGTGCTCGTGGCGCCACGCCGGGCTTGTGCCTGAGCCCAAGCATGGCCCGTGCCGGGCTTCGGGCTGGCATGGCCTGAGTAGCCTCCATGTCGGGCCGTGCCCGTGCTAGGCCAAAATGGCCAGGATTCGAGCCAGCCCTTTTTGCCCGGCCCGGATGGCCAGGTATATACACGATCGCTGGGGAATCCACCATAACACTGGAACATGGAATCGACCTCCCCCAAGAATTATATGGAACACAGCAAACCGAAAATAGAAGATTCCATGGACTATGGAAATATTTATCCAAAAAAATTTCTCAATTGAAGTTTCCGGCGTATCGAGTTTACCGGTGGAGGCCGATAAAATTCATTTACTGATTTTACCGGTGTAACAAACAACTTATGCAATATTTTTATTAAAATTATGTCAAATTATTTTAAACTGTGTTCCGATCTTCGATGATAAAGAAGTGGTCGGTCTGGCCATGATCAAGACCACTCTACCTCGATCTCTTCCTCCACCTTTCATGTGCCTCATGACCACGAGCCAACTTGGGAAGAGTGAGGATGAGAGCAGTGATGATAGTGATGATGAGGAGCTCTCCTGCACCAAGATTTGGAGTATGCTCGATCAAGCCCGCAACATCACCATCAAGAAATCCAAAATGTTGGAAGTGATAAGAAAAAGATGTAAGTTGGCTAAGGACCGTGTTGGTGAGCTTGAGAGTGAGCTTAAGTACCTTGTCACATCTCATGAGACCCTAAACAAGAGTTATGACAAACTAAATGGTGATCATGTAGAGCTACGTGAGAAGTATAAGGCCCTTGAACATACTATGGAGGCCATCAATGTTGATAATCTTGCCTCTCCCTCCTCTAGTTCATCAAAGAGTGATGCTTCTACTATGTGTGATGAACTAACCACCTCAGTCGAGATTTCTTCTATTGAGCCATTTGTTTTGAAGAAATATCATAAGCCCAAGGAAGAGGGGAAGATGATGATTGACATCTTTGAGAGGCTTACACGAGGTAGAGCCATCCACAAGGAGATCCTCTAGAGAAATCTTGTGAACAACGTCTCCCATCGTGGACTTGGCTCATATGCTACCGCCATCAACATCATTGGGACGAGTGAGTCCATTCCCGCTTGGGTCAAGCCCCTACTCGCCGACGACTACTATTGCAAGAGGTGTTGCAAGGATGGACACCCCATCAAGGATTGTCCTATGGTGAGAAGTTCCATGATTTTGCCTAACGCTAACTTGTTCCATAAGAACACCCATTTCAAGCTTTTAGGGACAATGGTGGCAAGGTGAAAGAAAAGGCTTTGGGACCACCAAACAAGAAGAGAAAGGTCAAGAGCATATGAGTGCCTAAATGCATTGTTGATCTTGAGAGGTCAACGAAGTACAAGTGGGTGCCCAAGAACAAGACCTAGATGATGGTGGTGGTGGTGGACCGGGAGCTTACTTGAAGGTCAAGTGGAGTCCACCACAAGTGACGTGGACCTCAATGACATATCTACTCGTGAGGGAGGTATCCGTGTGTGTTTGTTCTTGGTAGTTGTATGTATTCTTTCTTTTTCTTGCATCGCATGGTAACTAGGAGTCCTTTGTGACTAGTACGTTTTGCATCCATGCATGTGTAAATAACTAAAAGAAAAAATACATAAAAATTAGTCAATGTCTAACCCACTCAAGATAGCTATAAGCAAGGGGGAGTGCTTGAGATGGTTGTTTGTCTTATCTCAAGGCAGGGGTATGGCTTATACTGAGTAAGCTTAAGAGGGGTTCAAACTTGACATTGTTAGGTTTCCTTTGTGTCTCATTTAATATTGCTTGCATTTACATGGCATGTTTAAATTCTATTGCATTTGTCAAATGCTTGCTGCATGCATCATATAGGAAACACAAAGGAGGCTTGCCTCACTTGGAGAAAATTTGTGCCTCATGATCAATATGAGAATACATCTCCATAAGTGCGACCAAAGGAAAGGATTGTGCTTCATGCCCATTGATCAAGCTCTTATGAACTCCGAGGTTAAACCCACTCGTGTGGTTCATGGACTAAGGCTCATACATACCCATTTGGTTCTTATTTTCCTTGGTTCTTAATTGCTCGATTCTTTACTTGGTATTTGCAAAAACTATAAGGCCATAGTGGGCCACTATTTGAAAAGAAGTGTTGGATAGTTCCCTTCATGCTCCAAGTGTTTTGTTTGATTGTGTGTTGAGTGAGGGCACTTGGAAATTGGAGAAATTCCTTGATTCAACGAAATCCTGGTAGTGATCGTACAATTTGATCTTTGGACCATACAGTCTGGTCAGTGCCTTTGTGCACAAGGCTTTGGAATAGTTGAGTTGTAGAGACCGGACAGAATGATCAACCTGACTGTACCGTCCAGTCTGCATCCTTGCTTGACTAGATTAGAGTCCGATTGGACAGTCCGGTCTTTCGACCGTACCGTCCGGTCACTACATTGAAAACTTGAAATTGTTTCAATCTGTGACCGTTGATCTTGCATTGATGGATCTCGGCCGTTCGTCGCTCAATTGAATTAGGTCAAAATTGGTCGATGCCTTATTCTTCCTTGATTCGATACCGAGAGCACGCCCTCGCCACTTTTCCCCCCGACGCCGTCGCCGCCTCTTCACCGAGCCGCCGTGCCCTCGCCAGCCCAACGGCACAGCCGTGCTCCTCCGCTCATCATGCGCACTCACCCACTCACGCACAGACGCTCGACACCCAAACCCTAGCGCCGTCTCCACGCGACCTGCCGCTGCTCGCCGCCGCGCAAGGTACCCTGTTGAGCTCTGTCGTGCTCCACTCCTCGCGTGCACGCAACCCCCACATAATTTGAGCTCCATCGAACATTAGGGCAACACTTTGCCCCTTCCTCCATTGCTGGTGACAAAAGCTCCAAGTTTTCAGCGATCGGTTTCGTGTTCTTGCAGCTTTCGACCTTGTTGATTCCATGGTATCGTGTTACTTCTTCCAATTCATCGTATTATGCTCTAATAGCGAGCGATTGTCTTAATTAGTGCAATTAGTTTAATTCCCTTTATTAGGATTGCATTAATTAGGATTAATTAGCTCAACCTAATTTATAGTTAATTCCATGCCTATCTGTTAAATTGCAATTCTAGGCTTTTTTTCTCTCATTTAGTCTACAATTAGATTAATTGTCATTATATGACTGTACACTAGATGATTCACACCAGCCACATATAGTCGATGATCACTTTTGTTACTTTGCATATTTGTCTAGTGATCATGTCCTTCATTGAGTGCTATAATTTCTATTGTACATTCTTACCTAGCGGTGCTTTGCTTGTAGATCATATTTGGTTCTATACTTATCCTATCCCTACCTATGTGCGTGCAGTAACAGTTGTCAGCAACAGTGATGGCAGGATCAGGGAATCAGGATGAGGGCAAGGGCAAGATGCGAGACAAGGCCAGAGGGAAGAAGATGACGAGGCTAGACCTAGAGTCAGAGAGGGCCAGACGTGTTGCACAACACTTAGAGGCCATGGAGCAGTCACGCAGGACTCCATGAGCTCTATTGATCACAAGGACACAGACTGATGATTAGGGCCACAATAGGAGCACCAGACAGAGGACATGAGCCATAGAGCTGTACACAGGTGTTCAACGCCTATCTTGGGCGCAGGGTACTCTGACTTCTCATCATGGGAGGTCATCGAGGACTACGGACCAGGGTCCTCCAGGCAGCAGGAGGAGGAGGGGGAGGAGGAGGAGGAGGAGTCTAGAGACTCAGAGTCAGAGTCCTCAAAGGAGGTGGAGCTAGAGCGGACAGGAACACAATAGAGGTCAGCTCACCGGGCAGGAGACCTGCAGTGGATGTGTGCTGTGTGCACTAGGAGACTACAGAGGCTAATAGCTGCAGCAGGTGAGAGGGACACACTTAGGGTTCCCGCTAAGGATCTCAAGGTGAGTCGCCTCATGTCTTCCGAGCAGTGGGTTCCAGTCCCTAGGGACCCAGCTGGAGGAGAGAGGTACTGGACCTGTCTTCAGAGGAGGATACATGAGGGTCTGAGATGTTACCTTGCTAGGAAGGACAGGTCTGGACTGTTCGTGCCTCAATAGTACATGACTTACCTGGCTATGAGGAGAGCCAAAGGCACGAACATGCAGCAGTACTTTGACTACATGCCCGGACTAGCAGAGTTGATCACCACCCCCTATAGATACAGAGAGGATATAGTTATGGAATTCTATGCCTCACTTTGGGTAGCTAGAAATCGCTTAGAGATCTGGTTCATGTTTAGAGGAGAGCCCCACTTCTTGACCAGAGAGGACCTCATAGCTGCACTTGAGTTGATAGCTTTGGACTTGCAGCTATACAGGAGTGCCTACGAGACTTGGGCTCCACCCCACAGACCACAGGGAGAGATGCTACCTCCAGACAACATGGTGTCGATAGCCTTCCAGTCACCTCACACACCAGGGTTTGACAGACGCCCTGCAAGACTCACTGCAGAGGGGAAGGTAGTTTGGGCGATAGTCACCCGGACTATTATTCTGGGGTTTGGGTATAAGGAGGAGTTCTTACTTCTACACAAGTGGGCAGTTGCAGCTATGCTCAAGAGGAAGATGTTTGACTTGACTGATCTCATGATTGTCGAGATCGAGGAGGTTATTTCTGAGAGAGTTGGAGGTCGCCACCTAGTCTATGGACCATATATCTGTTACCTTCTGAGGAGACTAGGACTAGTGGCAGAGGAGTAGTACGAGGCTTTCCTAGAGGTGACCACCGGCTACATACCTCGAATCCCGAAGGGATCACAGTCTACCTCCAGTCAGCAGACAGACGAGCAGGAGTCGCCTTCAGTCACTCATGAGCAAGAGGGTCATCCAGAGACGGCAGTTCCTAAGTCAGGCAGTATGGGTACACCACCTTAGCCAGTACCTACAGAGACAGATCATGCCTCCACTATTGTAGCGCTTGTAGGACGCCTGGGTGACTTCATCCAGAGCTCTACTGAGGAGAGGCGTCAGATCATGGATGTGTTGAGGATGCAGGCAGAGTTCCAGCAGCAACAGATGAAGATGATGACCTTGCTGATGAGTCAGATGATGGAGCTCACTCAAGGACAGTCTAACAAGTAGGCAGGAGTCCCTATGCTTTCATAGAGTGAGCAGCTTTCGACACATAGAGGCCCCTTCACCACGATGATGACGGCACAGTGTAGCAACTTGCCTTCACTTTTTGGGGAGTTTTAGCCAGGGGGAGCAGGACCATCTTTCTCACCTACTCAGTTCTCTCCGCTATCCACTTTATCGATGTCTGCACTGTTCACCTCACCCGCACAGTTGACAACATCATAGAGGGTAGGACCTTCCACCTCACAACAGCTACCAATCAAGAGATTAACCTTCTCAGACATAGTGCATGCCACTCATGCAGCCCCACAAATAGATACAAATTCTACCTCAGCTCTACCTACTTCTGCTATAGTTTCTACTCTTGTCACACCTCAGATAGCAGAGGATCTAGTCCGAGGAGGATTCACTCAGCAGGACGTGGCCGGTCTTATACTCCTTCCGGCATCTGTTGCGTAGGAGACCGCCATAGTCACAACAGGACATGACAGAGGGTTTGAGTCACTAGAGGGTCTCGCATACTTTGAGCAGCTGAGCTCAGGTGGCAGAGACTCATGGAGAGCAACAGGATCTAACACAGCAGCAGCCTAGCGCAGAGCCTTTAGTGGACATCGCTGCACCACCACCTCCTACAACCTCGAGCGCTCAGTAGTTTTCCCTCTCTTTTTGGTGCTTGTTGCAAAAGGGGGAGAAGACATAAAGATAGGGGGAGTGTGACTTGTGTCGATCGAGAGTAGCTTGTATCTAGGGGGAGTATACATGGTATACATGGTTTTGAGAGATACATTTGGACATCTTATTTTGACATATTTATCGATATTCATGGATTTTGATGGGTCATGGTTTTCATTCACTTGTGTTTTGACTCGTCATGATCTCACTTGGTTTATTTTCATACGCAGTGCTTTGTGTTTCTTTATTTATCCAAGATGCCTATGTATGATTCCATGATGATAATTGCTTGTTTTAAATTCCTTACATGTTTCATGCTATCCTGTTGCATATCATCATCCATGTTTTGCATTTTTTTCTATCACCTAATATGACATGCATGCATTATCATCTAGAGTGTGCTTTTATCTCTTTATCCTTTAGCTCTTGATGATGCTTGTTTTGAGTAGGACCTTGTTTGTTCCTTGTTATGCCTTTGAGGTTTCTCTCGATCTTAGTGTAGCTCTTTTAGCCTTGATGTTATATGATCAGAAGTGGTTGTCAGAGGGGGAGGTTGTAAGCTTCATGACCATTGATGATTAGATCCCTAAGGTATGGATGTTTTGGTGATTAATGACAACTATGAAATTGTGGGCTAATCTACATGAGTGTTGTCTATGTAGGAATCATGTTTAAACTCTACTACATTATGATGATGGTTGCCTTGGTCATTAATGAGAATGACCACAAGCATGGAGCTCGGTGAGCTTGATGGAGTCCAAGGGTTGATGGAGATGGATCAAGGCTAAGGAAAAGCTAGGAGCAAGTGTTTGGAACAGTTGTCTAGTTATTAGGGCTTTGAGTCCATAGGAAAAACCGGACTATCAAGGGGTTCTAGGTCATGTTTCTTAGGTCATGCTAGTTGGTGATGTGCTTGGATGCTCAGGGAAATCACAGGCACTAGATGACAGTGGAGAAGCCCAGGAGCTGTTGGAAGAAGCATGGAAATAAAGTCGAGGAAGGACGAGGATTTTCAGCTTCTGGACAGAGAGACCGGACAGAAGATGTGGAGAGACCAGACTGTACGGTCATCAGAGGATCAGAGAGTGGACTATGAGGAATAAGTTAGCATGAAGGCCCATAGAGAACAGACAGTACGGTCTATAGACCGGATGGTCTGATCAGTATGGATGGGAGCAAAAACAGAGAGGAGCAGTTTTGGGCGCTCTTTGGAATGAGTGAAGGTTGTAGAGACTGGATGGTCCAGTCTACTGATCGGACGGTCCGGTCAGTGGAAATCAGCAGCTGCAGCAGAAGCCAACGGCTTGGTGGAGCCGTCTAGATTGAGATTGGACGGTCCGGTCTAGCAGTGACCGTACTGTATGGTCATTAGGCCCAAAAAGCTGATTTCATAGAGCAACGGCTAGTTTGAGGTTGGAAGGCTATATAAACTCATTGCTGAGGTCTTGGAGACCTCTTTTGGCCATAGGGATTGCTAGGAGCATCGATTGGAAGCCAAGGGGAAAAGAGAGAAGCACTAGGAGAGGATATTGGATATCTTGAGAGTGCTAGTGAGAATAACTTGAGCATCTATCCACATCTAAGGCTAGGTTGTCCTTGAGGGTGTGATCTAGGTTGTTACTCATGGTCTATGGTGAGACCTAGACCAGTTAGGTGTCGATGATCGAGCCTACCATGATTGGTTGTGAAGCCGTCACAAGTTTGTACATGGTTTGAGGCCACCGTTGAAAGGGGCATCGCTAGTGAGCGCTCGTGTCGGCTCAGGGAGTCTGGCAAGTTCCCAAGGGAGGTGAGCTTGTGCCTTGGTGGCAGTGGTGACGCAACTGTGTCTTCACTACGGGAGTGATTGTGGGCTCGTGTGCGAGAACTCCACTTGGTGGCAGGAGGGACCGACACTCTAGCGGGAGTGGTCCAATGAGGATTATGGGAAGGCGCCATCCTTCCGAGACCTCGAGAAAAAATGAGAAACCATGTGGATATGTGCCATGGTTTGCAATATGTGATGAGTAATTGACATTGGTTGAGTTGATGTTTGAGTTGAAATGCGGGAATCTGGGGATTGCATGAGTTTGTGCATGTCATGGTTTTGACTAACCGGAGTTGGTGAGGATGTTGGAGAGTTTGCAGGACATGGAAAATGTGTTTGCTTGTCTTATGATGTGTAGGTCACTGGAGTCAACTTGGCGGTCAACGACGACAGGATCGGGCACAAGTAGGAGACTTAGGGCCGGACGATCAGGAGGCCGGGTGAAGTCAAGAGTGATCCATACCGTACACGTGGAGAGGCAAGAAGCACAGACGATTTCGTTGTTGAGCCTCAAAACCATGGATGGTGATCAAGATGGTAGGGTTGACCAAGTCAAAGGTGATTGGGCGTCGGTGCAAGTAGAGGCTTCCAATAGACCGAAGGCGGGAGAGACTTGCCGGCAAGGAGGATCACAGGACAAGGTGACACGCGTCAAGATCGTGAAGTCTTGCTTCGATGGAAGTGAGCATGAAGTCGCGCTTTGAGAAGGGTGCAAGGCGGTTTCCCAGTTTGGATCTCAAAACTGGTGGCAGCGGTTGGTGGTGCACATGGCACCATCACGGAGCTTGCGTCGAGACGAAGCAAAGTTGTGAAGGGCTCGATGGCATTCAGGCGAAGGAAAAAGAGTTGGATGGTTTTACCCCTGGTGGTAGGTGGCAATGAGTTATTGGTCAAGGGTAGAGTTGTCTCGGACTCTAGGCCTATATAAGGAGAGGTGTGGCTGGTGGGAGAGGTGCCTCTTCTCATTAGCCTTGTTAGGACTTCATTGAAAGTGCTACGAGAGGTCTTCATATAATAGAGAAGAGGAGAGTGTGTGTGAGAGACATCTCTTTCTCTTCCAAATAGTAGGAGGAAGAGGGTGGCTTCCTAGCCTTGTATCCATGGATCTTGTAAGCATGTTTCTATGATATGAGAATTATTTTTATGCTCAAGATCTTTCTCTCTCCCTAAATCCCGAATTTGTCTTTTTCTCTATTTTTGGAGCTATTTTCGTGGGAAATTTTTATCTCATTTTTGAGTGAGTTTTTGAGGCAGATTTCTTGGGGATCTTAGTGCTATGATGAGCTAGAACAATCCTTCATGGATCCTTGATCGAATCAAGAGATCTAGCACCTTCGATTTGAAGGATTTCTCAAGTTTTCCCTTTTTGGTGTTCTTGGCACAATATCTAAAATTCGTGATGATTTCTGGAGCCAATTGAGTGGATCTTCTAGGATTAGTGTCGTGATGTGTTGAGGATCGGCTGGTCCAAAAATTGCACATTTTGAAGATCATTTGGTTGAGTTTTGGAGAGATTTGTGGGAAAAACATGACAATTTTCTGTTCTGTCGGGGGTCGATCGGCACTGCCGGTGGGTCTGAACTCTGATCGGCACTACCGATGCCATGATCGGCACTGCCAGTGGCTTGAGTCTGAACCTCGCACCGACACTGCCGATAGCCACGACTGGCACTGTCGATGCGCTCCGACCATTTCTTTGCAGAGTTTTGAGAACCCCGCACCAGGACTGCCGATGGGTGTGACCAGCACTGCCGATGGTGCCAACCGGCACTGCCGATGGCTATGATCGGCACTGACAATGGTTGTCCAGACTTGATCTGTTTTGGTGTGTTTCTTTGACAGTTTCGAGTCTTTGTAGTTCTACTTTGTTTCCGCTGTGTTCCGCTGTTGTTGTTGATCACTCCTAAGGTTAGCACATCAAAAGTTGGTGTGTGTGGTCTTGGTGATCGGTTTAGAGGTTGGCTTGAATTGTAATTGGGACATAGGCCAAGTTCTTGTGAAGAATTTTTATTGGCTCCTATTCAACCCCCCTCTGGTCGTCTTCTCGGTCCTTCAATTGGTATTAGAGCCCGTTTGATCACTAGTTGACCTTCACCGGCTTTGTGATCCGAAGACGACATGGAGAAGCGTGCGGTCAAGCGCTGGATGTTTGATGGTGAGGACTTTCCCTACTAGAAGTCACAGACCAAGGCTTATCTCTTATGCCAAGGACGTGCAATTCGGGAGATTGTTGAGCAGGAGTATGATATACCAGGAGACCTCAACATTGCATTTGCAGGTGAGTTAATCAGGTATGAAAATAACTCCAAAGCTATCAATATTCTGCTTTCTGCTCTAGGTAGGAATGATCATGACCGTCTTGCTCATCTTGATACTGCACATGCCATTTGGGCAAAGCTTTGCACGTACCATGAGGGTACCAATCAAGTAAAGTCTATGCGTAAGGATTCTTATAATAGACAGTACCAAACCTTTGCACAAAAACCTGACGAGTCACTAGATGACACTTTTCGTAGGTTTGAGGCCATTGTGTGCAATTTGCAGGCTTTGTGGTAACCTTGTATACAGTGATAATGATAGAGCTAAGAAATATTTGTATTCACTTGATGAAAATGCTTGGGGGGTTAAGATTGTAGCACTAGAAGAAACTGCTGATTTCAATACCCTGGACTGTGAGCAGCTGTATAGCAAGCTAAAATCTAATGAACTGTCTAGGAAGTCTCATCCTAATCTTGTTCATTTTGCTTCTAGCATGGCTTTGCTTTCTAGATCTCAAAAGGGTAGTCGCAGTGGTGCTTCTTATGGAACTAACCCCTCACTTGACACGTCTTTTTTGGAGTTTGCTCTTTCTTCTCTTGTTGCAGCTTCCGATGAATAGATGGAGTGCATTCATGACAAGGAGTTGTCCTTGCTCACAAGGAAGTTCAGGAAGTTCTACAACAACCGCATGGAGAGAAGAGGAGGTGGTTCAAGAACCTGCTTTGAATGTGGTGACCCGGGACACTTCATTGCTGACTGTCCCAAGAAGAAGAAGAAGATCGGGTACCACGACAACAACACTGAAGATTTCAAGCAGAAGAAGAACCGCTTCTACAAAAAAGGTAAGAAGTCCAAGAAGTTCGCCAAGGCCATTGCACGCGCCTGCATTGCCGCCTTGAGTGACGTCGACCTCACATCAAGCAAAGGCCTTACAAGCTCTGAAGAGGAGGTTGAGAAGCCACGAGTCAAGAGGAAGGACGACTTCACCGGGCTTTGCTTCATGGCAAAGAACGATCATGACATCGACTCTGGCTCCGACTCCGACACAAGCGCGGTACCTCCCACTCTTGATGAGCTCTCTTCTAAACTTGATCATTTGCGCGATGTTTTGCTCATGCAAGATGACAAGCTTCATAGTGCTGTTCGTGAGAATAGAGAGTTTAAGTCTAAGTTGGAGAGTGGTGAGTATGATCACTTCGCTTAGGTCCAAGCTTGCTAAAAATGCTGATGTTGAGTGTGAGCCTTGTCAAATTGTGATGAAGGATCTCAGTCAGAGGGAAAGTATGCATGTTCAAGCTGACAGTTAGCTTGAGAGTGCCCTTAAAGAGCTTTATGAATTCAAAGCTAGACCAAATCTTTTGGGTGCATGTCAAAAGTGCCCCAAGCTCACTAATGAGTTGGAAGCTCAAACCCTCAAAGTCAAAGAGCTCGAGTCTAAGCTGCTAGATGAGACTCGCTCTAAAGTTCTCCCACCACCATGTGTAGTGTGTGGCTCTCTTAAGGATAAGCTTGCAATCACTAGAGAGGAAAACAAAATCCTAACCCAAGAAAATGACTATCTTATCTCTCATCTCCAAAGAACCCTAGTGAGTGAGGAGAAGATTGAGAGTGACTTGACAAGAGTCAAAGAAAGTGCCAGTAGGTCAATCTACAACTTGGGCTTGGGATTTGAGAGGTGTAACAAGGAGAGTGAGAATGTGAGTAAGTTTGTGCCTAGCTCTAGCTACAAGGATGAGGAACAATCCATCAAACCCACTGACACATACTATCCACCTAATCCCAATCCTTCCTTTAACCTAAAGCAAGCCGAGAAGCCAAAATCCAAATCCACTGTGCAAGCTAAGACTAAACATGAGAGTGTCTACATTTGCATGTTCTGTGGTCGTAAGAGTCACTTAGATGAGTATTGTTATAGGCGTAAGAGGATTGAGAGGATGCAAGCTGAGTTAACTAGGAATGTGCATCATGATGATTTTGTTTGTTTTCGGTCTCGCTCTTTTTCTCGTGCCTATCATGGACAGGGTCATTCCTTATATGGCTTTGGTTCATGAAACAGAGGCTTTGCGCAGATGATTTCTATCCTCACAACCATAGGTTTGAGTCGAGACGCTTTGATAGGCCATGCTTTCCCCATCATGGTTCTCGTCCCATGTGTTCGACTGGTAATGTGTAAAGAACTATGATAACCCCTGCAAGTCGTGTGATTTAGTGCTGGCTTCCCAAGAGTTTTCTTTCTAACCCTAGCACTGAGTCATCGATCTTTCCGTCTCATTCTTTGTAGGCAGCAGGTGGAGGCTTGGAGAATAAATGGTTGATGGACTCCGGGTGTTCGTGCCACATGACCGGAGATGCAAAGTGGTTCTCCAGCCTCACTCCCTCGAAGCACCAGGAGTATGTGACCTTTGGAGATGACAAGAGAGGGAGAGTGAAGGCAAGATGCACGGTAAAGTTAAATGAAAAATTCACTCTCAAGGATGTTGGTTTGGTTGAGAATCTCAAGTACAGTCTCCTCTCTGTCTCTCAGTTGCTTGATGTTGGTTTGGAAGTGCGCTTTAAGAAAAATACTTCTTGTGTTCTTAATTCGAGTGGCTCTTTGGTTTGTGGGATTTCTAGCATTAGGAAAGTTTTTCAGGCTGATTTTGCTGTCTCTCCTGGTTCTCATAAGTGCTTGTTTGCTCAATCTTCTTCTGAGCTCTGGAAATGGCATAGGAGACTAGGTCACATGAGCTTTGACTTGCTTTGTCGCTTGAGTGGCCTAGGTTTGTTTCGAGGATTGCCTAAGCTCAAATTTGACAAGGATTTGGTTTGTGCTCCTTGTCGTCATGGGAAAATGATTGCCGCTTCTCATGCACCAATTAATTTGGTGATGACTGAATGCCCTGGAGAGCTGCTTCATATGGACACTGTTGATCTTTCTCGGGTTCGTTCGGTGGGTGGGAAGTGGTATGTTCTTGTGATTGTGGATGACTATTTCGCTCCTCTTGGGTTTAGTTTCTTGAGAGTAAGGATAAAGTGTTTCATCACTTTTGGAGCTTAGCTTGAGGTTGTTCAAGGAACTTCTTGGTGCATTACGAGCAATTCACAGTGATAATGGCATCGAGTTCAAGAACTCCTTCTTTGATGCTTTCTGCCTTGAGCATGGTATTGAGCATCTATTTTCAGCACCTCGTGTCCCTCAGCAGAATGGTGTGGTCGAAAAAAAGAACAGAACCTTGGTAGAAATGGCCCGTACGATGCTCAATGAGCATAGGACTCCGAGGCAGTTCTAGGCTGAGGCCATTAGCACTGCTTGCTATGTTTCCAATCGGGTTTTCTTGCGCTCAATTCTTAATGTGACTTCCTATGAGCTACGCTTTGGGAGGAAGCCATCTGTTTCTCATTTGCGCGCTTTTGGTTGCAAGTGCTTCATTCTCAAGTGTGGCAATCTTGATAAGTTTGAGTCGAGATCTTCTAATGGCATCTTTCTTAGCTACACCCTTCATGGCCATTCTTATAGAGTTTTGAATTTGGAAACTAACACCATCATAGAGTCCTGTGATGTAACCTTTGATGAATCAAACTCTTGTGCAAGCAATGTGGTTGAGACTGCAGGTAATAGGGAGATGGAGGAGAGTATCTTTGTAGAAGAGGACCTATAGGGCTTGAATGATGACGATTATGAGTCTTTCTATCCCACATCCGAGCTTGGTCCTGCTGCTTCCACCACCCCAACAGAGGGTCCAGAAGCTTCTACATCGACCTCAGCAGCTATTGAGCCAGCTCCAGCTATAGTTGAGGAGGAGGTACGCTCTGAGAGAGAGGTCCCTCACCACATTCAGCGTCAACATCCACCTCAACAGATGATCGGTAATCTCTATGAGAGGACAATAAGGTCAAGGTCTGCACATCTCGCCTGCTATACTAATTCTCTCTTTGTTGCCACCTTTGAACCTCGAGATGTTGGACACGCATTATCTGATGAACATTGGGTTAATGCCATACATGAGGAGTTGGAAAAATTTGAGAGAAACAAAGTGTGGACCCTAGTAGAGCCCCCCATTGGTGTCAATGTCATAGAAACCAAGTGGGTTTTCAAAAACAAGCATGGGGAAGATGGTGAGGTTGTTAGAAACAAGGCTAGTCTTGTTGCCCAGGGTTTCAGTCAAGTGGAGGGCTTAGACTATGGGGAAACCTTTGCTCCTGTTGCACGCATAGAAGCCATTAGGATCTTGCTTGCATTTGCTACCTCTAAGGGCATTAAACTCTATCAAATGGATGTCAAGAGTGCTTTCCGAAATGGTTTCATAGAGGAAGAGGTTTATGTGAGACAACCACCTGGCTTTGAGCACCACAAATACCCAAACCGTGTGTACAAGCTTCAAAAGGCTTTGTACGGGCTAAAGCAAGCACTTAGGGCATGTTTTGCTAGGCTTAAGACTTTCTTACTAGAGCGCGGATATGTCATGGGGTGTGTTGACAAAACCTTGTTCACTCTAAAGCATGGCAATGACTTTCTAATAGTTCAGATTTACATGGATGATATCATCTTTGAAGGTTCCTCTCATGCTCTTGTGTCCAGATTTCAGGAAGCAATGGAAAGTGAATTTCAGATGTCGATGATGGGCGAGCTCACCTTCTTTCTTGGACTTCAAATCAAGCAGTGCAAGCAAGGCACCCTCATATATCAAGCCAAGTACACAAAGGATCTCCTGAAGAAGTTTGACATGGTCAATGTGAAGCCGTTGTCAGCACCAATGTCCACAACAATGGCACTTGACCCTAATGAAGACTGTGAAGCGGTGGACCAAAGGGAGTACAGGAGCATGATTGGCTCCCTCTTGTGCCTGACGGCGACAAGACCCGACATACACATTGCAGTGTGTCTTTGTGCTCGCTTTCAAGCTTCCCCAAGGGTGACTCATCGTAAGGCTGTCAAGCGCATCTTCAGGTATCTCAAATACACCCTTGAGTTCGGTCTTTGATACGCTGTATCTTCATCTCTTGATCTCATTGGGTATTCGGATGCGGACTTTGCTGGGTGTAGAATTGATAGGAAGAGCACTTCTCGTACTTAACATTTCTTGGGTACTTCTTTGATCTGTTGGTCTTCTCGTAAGCAGTCGAGTGTAGCCCAATCCACCACAGAGGCTGAGTATCTCGCTGCTGCTCACAAATCCTATGGATAGTATCCACCATGAGAGACTATGGGTTAACCTTTAATGGTGTTCCACTCATGTGTGATAACTCCAGTGCCATATGCTTAGCCAAGAACCCAATTCTACATGGTAAGGTCAAACACATAAATGTGAGATTCTACTTCTTGAGAGATAATGTTGAGAAGGGAGATGTTGAGCTCAAATACATTGGCACTAAAAACCAATTGGCTGATATCCTTACCAAGCCTCTAGATGCATTGAGATTTGCTTTTCTTCAGGGGGAGCTTGGTGTTTGCCATCCTTATGGCATCGTTTGAGGGAGAGTTGGTGTTCTCTTGTATATATGTATCTTACCTTTTATGCATTGCATCTCATATGTAATATATGCATTGGTAGATGAGCTTTGATTCTTATGCTTTCTTACATTTCTCTTTACTATGATTGAGCTTCAGCTAAGTTGTGTGGATGTGATAGTAATCTCTCATGCTTAGATTTTCTAGATGGCTTGTTATAGACTCTTTTGAGCAACTTGCTAATCTTAAAGGTAACCTTAGCTTCTTGTGAACCTTATGAACCAATCTTGCTAAGACTTGCTTACCATGTGTATAATTGCTTTTATCTTTGTCAAGACTTGTGTTGAGGCTAGTCTAGAGGATATCTTGGCTTTGGCACCTTGTATTTGCGAAATGTGGCTTTGCAAATGTTTAGCTCATGATGGAACATTGTGCGAACGTTTGTTTCTTTTGCAGCAAAGGCATGCTCATCCTTATGCTTTTTATTTTGCAAAATAAATTGACTGTGCTTCGAAGCCTCGGGATGTTTGCCATACCCAGTCGTGCGACCCTCCGCATGGATTAGAGGTAACATAAAAATGCTAAATCCAAACATTGTACTTCGAAGTCTCGGAGTGTTTGCCCTACCCAGTCGTGCGACCCTCCGCACGGAGTAGAAGATACATGAGGATCACATAAGAACAATGCTTTTCTCTTTTCTTATGAGTCTCTGTTGCATATGTGAGCGTTTGTAGAGCTTATTTTCTGCGGATGCTTGTTGCCTTGGTTGAGATTGAGACCGGCTAGTTTCTTTTGATTCACTTGATGCCTGTTTTGCCTTGGATGGGAGTACTTACACATGTGGTGGCAGCTTTTCTCATGATGAGCAAATTTGATTCTATCTAAGCTAGTTAATCTTTTTGCTTAGCTTGTATAGCTCTTGGTGTTTATGCCTTGCTATCTATTTTTGGTCTTTGTGTGATTGTGAACTATTGCTTTTGCACTTCATGGCTCTATGTTTATGATTATCAAGGTTAAATGCTTGTTTGCATAATTGTTGAAGCTCCTTAGGTTTGTATTTTCATATATTGCATGCTTATTCTTTTGCTTCTTTGATGAGTTTATTGCCAAAGGGGGAGAAAATTGTGGGTCATGCACAAATAATGCTAAGAAACTTAATATGATCAATTTTGCATTACATGAGACCTATCACAAGTTGAGGGGGAGCATATCATGTCCTTGAGCGTTTTCTTGCGCTTTTCACATTCTTTGCGTCTCAAATCGCTTTCTTTGTCAACTCTTGATTTTGTGATTCCTATTTTGCTAGATGGTCTATTTTTACCTTTTCTTTGGGTTTGGCCATTTGGATGTGCTTATTCGGCTTTGTATTTCAATCTCTAATCTTTATGCATTTGGTGTTGTCAATGTACTCATCAAGGGGGAGATTGAGAAACCATGTGGATATGTGCCATGGTTTGCAATATGTGATGAGTAATTGACATTGGTTGAGTTGGTGTTTGAGTTGAAATGCGGGAATCTGGGGATTGCATGAGTTTGTGCATGTCATGGTTTTGACTAACCGGAGTTGGTGAGGATGTTGGAGAGTTTGCAAGAGATGGAAAATGTGTTTGCTTGTCTCATGATGTGTAGGTCACTAGAGTCAACTTGGCGGTCAACGGTGAGAGGATCGGGCCCAAGTAGGAGACTTGGGGCCAGACGATTAGGAGGTGGGGTGAAGTCAAGTGGGATCCATACCGTACACATGGAGAGGCAAGAAGCACGGACGGTTTCGTGGTTGAGCCTCAAAACCATGGGTGGTGATCAAAACGGCGGGGTTGACCAAGTCAAAGGTGATTGGGCGTCAATGCAAGTAGAGGCTTCCAATGGACCAGAGGCGGGAGAGACTTGCCGGCAAGGAGGATCATGGGACGAGGTGACACGCGTCAAGATCGTGAAGTCTTCCTTCGGTGGAAGTGAGCATGAAGTCGTGCTTTGAGAAGGGTGCAAGGCGGTTTCCCGGTTCGGATCTTAAAACAGGTGGCGGTGGTTGGTGGTGCACGTGGCACCATCGTGGAGCGTACGTCGAGGCGAAGCAAAGTTGTGAAGGGCTCGATGACGTTCGGGCGAAGGAAAAAGAGTTGGACGGTTTTGCCCCTGGTGGTAGGTGGCAATAAGTTATAGGTCAAGGGTAGAGTTGTCTTGGATCCTAGCCCTATATAAGGAGAGGTGTGGCTGGTGGGAGAGGTTCCACTTCTCATTAGCCTTGTTAGGACTTCCTTCAAAGTGCTAGGAGAGGTCTTCATGTAATAGAGAAGAGGAGCGTGTGTGTGAGAGACATCTCTTTCTCTTCCAAATAGTAAGAGGAAGAGGGTGGCTTCCTAGCCTTGTATCCATGGATCTTGTAAGCATGTTTCTATGATATGAGAATTATTTTCGTGCTCAAGATCTTCCTCTCTCTCTAAATCCCGAATTTGTCTTTTTCTTTATTTTCAGAGCTATTTTCGTGGGAATTTTCGATCTCATTTTTGAGTGAGTTTTTGAGGCAGATTTCTTGGGGATCTTAGTGCTATGATAAGCTAGAACAATCCTTCATGGGTTTTTGATCGAATCAAGAGCTCTAGCACCTTCGATTTGAAGGATTTCTCAAGTTTCCTCTTTTTGGTGTTCTTGGCACAAGATCTGAAATTCGTGATGATTCCTTGATCCAATTGAGTGGATCTTTTAGGATTAGTGTCGTGATGGGTTGAGGATTGGCTGGTCCAAAAATCGCACGTTTTAGAGATCATTTGGTTGAGTTCTGGAGAGATTTGTAGGAAAAACGCGACAATTTTCTGTTCTGTTGGGGGTCGATCGGCACTGCTGATGACCAGAACTGGCACTGCCGGTGGGTCTGAACTCTGATCGGCACTGCCGGTGCCACAATCAGCACTGCTGGTGGCTTGAGTCTGAACCCCGCACCAGCACTGCCGATAGCCACAACCGACACTGCCGGTGCACTCTGACCGTTTCTTTCCAGAGTTTTGAGAACCCCACACCGGCACTGCCGATGGGTGTGACTAGCACTGCTGATGGTGCCAACCGGCACTGCCGATGGCTGTGATTGGTACTGCCGATGGTTGTCCAGATTTGATCTGTTTTGGTGCGTTTCTTTGACAGTTTCGAGTCTTTGCAGTTCTACTTTGTTTCCGCTGTGTTCTGCTGCTATTGTTGATCACTCCTAAGGTTAGCACATCACAAGTTGGTGTGTGTGGTCTTGGTGATCGGTTTAGAGGTCGGCTTGGATTGTAATTGGGACATAGGCCAAGTTCTTGTGAAGAATTTTTATTGGCTCCCATTCACACCCCCTCTCTGGTCGCCTTCTCGGTTCTTCAAAAAATCATGAGCATTCCTTAACCCCTCTTTACTATTCCACAATTGTGTGCTCTAGTGGATAGGTTGACTTGTGGCTTACATAGGCTAGTGTGTTTAGCTTTTGTATTTGCACTCATCATGAACTCTAGCATGTGTAGGGTCTTGGCCTACTAGAATTGTTAGGTTGCAATGATTGCTTCGATTTAGTGGAGTGAAATTAAAGTATTCGATAATTGTGATCGGCTTACCGATTCGTCCAGGAGCAGCCACCTGCTCCATCTCCCCCATCGACAACCCCGACACCGGCAGCAAGCCAACCCTGCCCAGGATGGTATTTTCCTCCTTCCATGCAACTCATGTTGCTTGCTCTATTACTTACACGGATCTAGGTAAATGGCAAAGGTGGAATCCATTGAACATAAAAGCATTCGGTTTAGGAAGAGATCCTATAAATGGATGTATTGATGTGAGTGATGAATGGTAGGAAGAGCAAAATGTGGTGAGTGCTACGAAACGGGTTCTCTATTCTGCAATATTTTTGAAGCCGGTAGTATATTTCTTTCGCATTAGAGCCTAATGTACATTTGATTCTTTCAGGCTATGCCAAAATGTTTAATGTTCAAAATAGAACCACTTGAGTTTGAGGATGAGATGCAGATCCTCTTTGGCAGTATATGTGTCAAATTGCAACTTCATTTTTTCCTAGAGGACTAGAGGTAATGTGAATGCATCACCTCCTCCTGTTAGAGAAGGAAATGATGATGCAGATGATGTGAAGGAGGGTGAAGACATGCAAAGCAATGACATACCATCACCTGCTATTGGCAAGCGTTCAGCTGAGAAACAACCTACTGCTCATGGTGCTTCTCCAAAGGGAAAGAAAGGAACAAGAGATATAGAGATGGTCTTATGAAGTGCCTGGTTGATTCATATGAGAAGAAGTGCGAAAGTAGTAAAAATCTAGAGAAAGAAGGCATGGAGTATCGTGATATCTCAACAAAGTCCCACTTATGCTATAGGGAGGAGATTGTTCAATTGTTGGATTTAGACATTCAATATGAGGCTGAAGAAGGCAGTGATGGATACTACGATGCAACTCAACTTCTAATTAAAAAGGAATATCGTGATGTATTTATCACCTTGAAGACACCCACGAAGTGGCTTAAGAGAACCTAGGAGGACAAGAACAAGCACTAGGGTTGCTATATTATCTAGCAATTATGTATCCTTTGTGCATTATAATATGACTTTATTTGACATTGTCTATTTCATTATTTGTATCTTGTACACTGAATCCTGGTACTCATTAATAATTGATTGAATTGTTCGATGGTTCTCTCGTATTTTGTAATAATGATGGTGTTCAAATGGTTCATACTTGTTTATATTGCTTTTTAGATGAGTGCTTCAAGTGATACAGAGCAATCGAATGATGATGACTTCATGCTTGCATATGCTGCTCTCAAATTAATGACTGACAACTATGACTGACATTCCAATAAGGCTAGAGCTGTGTCGAGGCTGCCTGAAAATGTTTGGACTGAAATACTACTTGCAGATATGGACAAGTGTTATGAGACATTCAGAATGAGGAGGACAATTTGTCATCGTCTCCATGAAACATTGGTAACACAATATGGGATTGCAGTCAACTAGGGAATTATCTAGTAAAGAAACATTGGTAACACAATATGGTAACACAATGTGGAGGCACTTGCTTGCAAAGAGATATGAACATGGTGGTGGAGTGGAGTCGAGGCCAGGTGATTCTAGAATCGAACTTCTTGTTAATTGTTGAGGCCCTTGGTAGTATAGAGATGTACTGGTCTAGAAAATGATTTATTCTAGATGACAATAGGGATCTATTTAGTGAAATTTGGAGGTGAGATTCTGAGCTGTTGGGAGGAAATAGAACTACACCGCATATGAAATTGTGCAGCTGGCCAAGCGAACAACACACACGCAATGTGGAGAATGAGCTGGTATGCTGCATCGAGCAATTAGTTGCTCAAGATTGTAATTCGGACATTTAGTGATCAACAATGTTCTTTCCCTTCCCAAAGACAAAGAAGTCCGGCTCCTAACATTAGGGGTGAAAACAGGACGGGAAAATCTCATCCCGTCTGGCAACCGTGATCCATTTTGTCCCGATCGTTTTCATATTTACTGGATTTAGACGGGAACGGACGAAAACGGGATAAGAAAATTGGGAAGCGGGAGCGGAAACAGGCGAGGCCTTCTCCCGACCATATTTCTGGGATCCCGTTTTCCTGCAGAACAGTCCCGTTTTTAGTCAATCCGGGATGCATTCAGCCCAAGACTAGTAGTCCATAGAAGCCCGTCAGCACCAGGCAAGCCCACCTGGCCTTGGTGGAAACAAGCCGACAAGGCAGCTATGGTGCAAAGCAAAGCCGAAGAAGAAAGATTAGGAGGTCGAAGGGGTAGGGGTATGGGCCATTTGGGCCAAAATTATTTACTTACGATTGGCATGCATAGATTGGTTACGTACTTACGTTGCTGTTTATTTATGATTAGTTATCTCTCCAATCTAATAATTGAGATGCGGTCGTTCACTTTATTTCTACAAAGTTAGAGATTGAATCCAAATCGGTTTCGTAACTTCCATATCAAGTACCAAATTAAAGAAAATCGTAACACCCTCGTCCGGAGCTCAAATGAGGCAAACTTGGACTCTATCGCATAGCCCACGAAACGTTCTACAACTTTGGTATTCAATGGAAGTCCAGATCCCGCCGTTTTGATTTCTAAATATACGATGCAAAAATATTTGTTCTGATTCGAACTCCTCTACGCAGGTCTCTGTGCGGGACACATATCTCCTAACTCCGAAGTCCAAATAATATGATTCACATATGTTTTAAAAATTCCTCGACAAGATCTATAATTTTTGTGTTTTAACTTTTCGCATTAGAGCAAGTCTTCAAGTTCAAAATTGCATTATAATGCAGTGCTATTTCTGGATTGCGTGAATTAATTTTTTTTCTTCCGGATAAAGCTTCTAGAAATCTTTATGTATTGGGCCACGACCTTGGCCTTGTGTTGGGCTTCATGGAGATCCAGGAGTGTCTTGTAGGCATCATAGTCTTATGGAAAACCCTCTTTAGATGACGAGTTGGGCTTCATATCGGTACTTCTTATATTTAAGCATTTCTTAATATCATGTCACTTAATTTTATAACATAGCACTCAAACAACACTACGTGTGAAAATCATTAACATTAAAGGTTAAAAAATAGATTTATGATAAGAATATGGTAAAAAATAGTAAAAAAATTGTTACTTTTGACATATAAAATGATATACTAAGAAGCACCAATGGTAATACAAATATGATCTTTTTTGTAAAAATGTCAATAATATTGTATATATCTAATAATTATATTATATAAATAATTTATATTTAAATTATAAAGAGTGTTTTATTTTTTTAAACCCGTAGCAACGCACGAACACTTTTTCTAGTTATATCTAATATATGCTCTTATGTTAATATATGTTCCTGACCGTCACCGATGTATTCTTATCTATATTAGAGTATCTACAAAAGCTCCCAAAAAATTGTTTATGGCCCAGTACCATTGAGTCCAGGACGGTAGCCTTACACCTTGTCCTTTTCTTTTTTCTCATTAGCGTGGATAAAAAGTATCTCATGCTTTTTCATAAGAAAATTATACGACATGGTTACAAAATAAAGTAAATATTGAACTGCTTTTGTTTTGTTAAACGCAGTGGGCATTCTATTATATTTTGATTACATATTCATTTTATACTCCAAGTATTAAACCTACAATATTAAATCTTTTACACTATATTGAGTTTCCCTTTTCTATTACCGTAACCAGCATATTCCCAACCGGATTTAACCGTTTTCGGCTAACCGATTTTTTCCCGATCGTTTTCGTTCCCAGCTATCCCGTTTTTGTTTCGGTCCGGTGGAAGAAAAATGGAAACGGTAACTGTTAGGGCGTTTTCCCGCCCGTTCCCGTCCGTTTTCACCCCAATCTAACATGGATCTATATCTTAAAACAAAATCCGTACTAAGGGTAGTGTCCATTGCCACATGGAAAATCCATGAATCTTCTACAGCACTTTAAAGGCTCAACTTCAAATAAAGATGTCAAATTTGACTAAATAATTCAAGCTTAATACAACACAAACAGTTGAAAGAAACAAGACGTCAGACTCAACCTTTCACGCCCACGACCCTTCCTTTATTCTAGGCGTCCACTCATACTACGTGTCCCTACTGAAAGCAGGCTTACGGCACTCCCAAGCACAAGGCTCCCAACGTCCTCCATAACAAGGGATTTCAAAATCTACATCCTTGCCAGTTTCCTCATGTCTTCTATTTATAAAATCAGTATCTAATGACACGGTCATCCTCTCAAGTGCGGGCGATCTTGCAAGCAATAGGCGCACAAAGCTTATCTCGCTTTTGAAAGGTAGCAGCTCAAAGATTTCTACTTTTCGTAGGTGTTCCAGCGAAATCTCCTGGTCTTCCCAGCCCTTTGGTTCATTGCAAATGCAGTTCATTTCTGAGCATTCTCTGTCCTGTAAAAACAGATAAAACCAACGAATTACTTTAGTTGTCATAAAGCACATACATATTTTCAAATTCCTACATCAATGCTTAATAATAAGCATTTATTTATATACAGAAATATGAATGTGTCAAGCCAAGTCCATGCTTGATCTTACCCCGGGCCAAGTGTCAATGGTGAGGCACTCGATTCTGGGACACTTGGTAATAAACTTGACGAGAGTGGCTCCAGTACTATGTTGAGAATTGGTATTGAACACTCCTATTGTCAAGTTTCTAACGTTTGAGAACAATGGCATGTCCATTATCATGTCCTTGTAGACATATTCGAGCGCTTCATGCTTCTGTAGAATATAATGGGTGAACCGTTAATTATACACAATGATAAATATTCAACACCTGGCACAACAAGAAAATGTACAGCAAGAAGTTTGCAAAATGTTGCCAAGATTTTTGCTTCAACTCCACACTAAAGGTAAAGTTTTAATTTCATGTTTTGAGCATTTATGTTAAGGAAAATGAAACTGGTTCGATCAAATGGCTGTAGTATTTCATTCTTTCAATGCAAATAATATTTTTTTAAGACAATAATTTTAACATTATACTTCCCTCTCTTCTTTATAATACTATACAATTTTAAATAGTCAGAGACAATGTTGCACAAATCTTCGATCTACACACATAATCCTCTGTTCTTTTATTACGAACGCTTGGACACACAGCGCTAGTTCTTTTTTAGGCCATTATCTTCAAACGATAATCATTTCATATTCTGGGGGGAGTATATATTTGGTGACATAAGTAGTAGCAGAACATACCTTCACCGTCGACGATGGCAGCATCACGTCCACGGTAAGCCAATTCACTCCGGTGCACTGCTGCAGCAACCACATGGACGCCGAAGTGTCGATGCCACTGTCTCTGACTCTCCTACTGCCTTAATAGGGTTATGCCACCAGAAAAGAAACGAAAACTTAGGGCAAGGTTAAAATGGGAATAATCAAAATTGAATTGAATTCAAGCAAATTTGAATCTTACTTGAACTACAAGTCCAACATTTACAAGATAAGTCATACTTACCAAACATATATGTTGAAGGTCATAATCAATTATAATTTTGAGAAATTTCTCAGATTTTTATTCCATTATTTAATGCCCCAAATAAATAGTCAAAATGTCAAAAACCATCCCTCTTTCAAAAATTCATATTCAAATTCGAATGGTAGCTATTGAGCATTAGCATTTTTATAAAATAGAACACATCATGATGAATAAGCACATATTTTTAAATTTTTCATGAGATCTATACTTCTAAAGATATGAAAATATTAAGGAGGTGCTCTTTCGAAAACAAACGAAAAAGAAAAATCCCGCGGGTCCAGCCTATCCTCTCCTGTGTCTTCAACCTCCCGCGCGGGCCTGGGCGCCCGGTGCCTCACCACCGCGTGGCAGCCATACGCCGACGATCGGACTCATCCGGTTGGGCCAACCATCCCAAACCCGATGCCGCCCCCGGTTTTGGCATCCACCTTCAGCTGCCCCTCTTCCCCTTTCTTTTCCTCACCACCGACACTATTGCTGCGAGCTCGGGCGAGCTAGGGTGCCGTCACCCCGCCGCCTGTCACTGCAGATCAGCCGACCCAATCGAAGCGTCTCGCTCCCCTCGTCCCCGTCCTGCGAAATACAGTGTGCGAGCCGTGAGAATTCAAAAACCGAAGCTGTCCCCGGAGCTCCGTCGAGCTCACTGCTGGCCATGCTCACGTCATCTCCAGCCCTTAAGAACACCTCAATGGGATGCGCATAGTGATTCTCTACGCATAGGTATTTTATTCTTAATTTTTCATCGCTATTTGACCATGTTTCGGCGAGCTGCCGCCACTTCGGCGTGCTCTTGGCCGCCATGGCCGAGCTGCAGCTCGTGCTTGCGCTGGCCTGGCCGGATCTGCTGTGGCAGTGACCCTACGAGCCGTTGTGTAGCCAGATCTGATTGGCCCAAAGCCATTTTTCCATTTCCTGCGTTAAACAAAATTCCAGAAATTACCTGCTCACTTGTAAAATGCATATCTAATGAATTATTAGGAGTTTCAGGGCAAACTAAAATTTCACCATGCATGTCATTATTGTTATCAGAGGCAAAAATAAATAGAGAAATCCCAATAAATTCATATATAAATATATGGAACAGATAAATTCTATCTTTTATCATAACTAACCACGCTGCTGATCCATACATTTTAATTCCTAATATATTTACCATAATGAATTATTTAGCCTTTACATCGATTTAATTATTTAAATTAATTGGCACCATGCATGTCAACGAAACATGGCTCAAAAATCATTCCTGATGTACTCTACCTATATTAAATTGCTCATGTGCATTAGTTTTGCAGAACTATGTTAAATTAATTATCTTGTCTCCTGGAGTTAATATGTTACTTAACTATATAGTCAGGTAACTTAGACTTATTTCACGTGTAACTCTTCACATCAATCAACATGCTCCACACACTAAAAACATTATTTGATCAGTACCCGATCTAATGCCATATACTTTGCACGTGTATGTTGATCGCGATCAACACACAACCATCCTACCTTTACACACTGTTACCGCGTTAATTTACTCGAATCCTAGGAGAAATTTACCGATACACTAATCATATGTCATTAACCCACCTCTCAATACATTAACCCCTTGTACATCTTATAGTCTTAAACCATTTATAAATTGGCTGCTATGAATCATTTTTAATGCACGCCATCATCATTTGCATCATGTAGATTACGAGGTGAACCACGTGGAGGCTGAACAGGAGCAGGAGCCAGAAGAGCAAGAAGGAAGTGATCCCGCTAACCAGGAACAGGCTCAAGGCAAGCCCCGGTGCTTCCCACCAAGTTTTAACCCTTTTACTTTATCACTAGTTAGAGATGTAGGCTTGTCTGTGCATTAAGTTTGTATTAGTTATTTGAAAACCTAGCATTGCAGTAGGTCCCCTTTTTCCCAATAATTAGCCTCAGGACGGTAGTCGCTGTGCTTAATTTAGGACGACTATTGTTGACTTTTGCTAAGCCATATTAATAAATCATTCCCGGCACGGGGCCAGAAACGGTTCACTAATATGTCCCAGAGTCAAGTAGGTAAAATCCGCAAGCGCACGGAGAATACCGCTATAGCATTTCACCCGTAAGTATTCAGGGTATCGTATTTGTTTATCCCGAAGGAAGGTTATGATCAAGAAGCGTTACTAACATATAAGATCATGTTAACAATTAGCAAGGATATCTAACCAAGACAGGCGGGTACATGATAATAACCGAGTAGTATGACACACACAGAAGATTCCTACTAAATAAATAAAGTCTAGTGGAGGAAAGACTAGGCTAAGCTACTCCTACTATACATTCCTATACAGTTGCATAGCCTAAGTAGAATACATACAGACTCACACTCAGGTTCAGCAGTCAATAGTATAGCACTTCAGGCACGGACTTACCCCTGCATCCACAGGCGACTTCCGCCAAGAGCCTACGCACTAGCCTAGCGGGGAGGATTTCAAAGGACGGACAGGGCTGTCACCACCTGCCGCCTACCTCAACGAACCAGTAGACTAACGAATAATTGATGCAAATCAGTCACCCAAGTACCATACTTGCATGACCGAAGAGCACTCTGCCCCTCCGCGATTACTATTAACGAGGCAGAGCTACCGTACGAATACGATCACCAAACCCATGCTATACTTTATCAGCTAAAACTAAGCATAGAGACTATAACATATAAACTAGACTATAGTGACGGTATATAACTAGCATGACAATAGTAGTATAATAAACATAAACTACTATCACACAAGTAGACTATACTATCACATATATGGATCACAATATCAAACAAGAAACTCATGACCCAAGCACAACTATATAGAAAAAATATATATATTGATAAGAGCAAAGTCTTACAAAAGGGAAAAGATACAAGAGCCATACCAATTCCAAGTGAAGACTTGGGACTAGAGAGCTCTAGACTCAGCCTAACTCCACTAAAACTCCAAGAACTACTACTAGCAAGAGAGAAATGCTTCTTGTGGTGTGTGTTGAGTGTGAAGGCACACCCTCCTATTTATAGCCTCAATAGGTCGGCAAGGGAGAGTAACCGCCACGGAAGGCACCTCAAACCGCCATCAGGAGTCGCTGAGGAGCCAACACGTGGAAGCCCAGGCGGAGAGGGCGTCCGGCCAGGTCGCCCGACCTGACCAGGTCGGCCGACCTGGGGGTGGCCCCTCCTGGCCTGTGCTTTCTCCAGGTGGCTGTCCTGTGGGCCCTGACGTCGGTTTGCGCGGTATTACAGGGAGTTACGTCGGTTAAGTGCTGAAAATGGGCCCTTCAATCCGTGTGACGTCCATGTGGCACTCTCTGATTGGTCGAGAGTGTGTTTTCTTGCCTTTTGAGGTGTTTCCTTTACATTTCCTCCTGCATGCACAAAGTTCTCCAAGTACAAGTGGAACTATATTATTGTGATAAAGCATGCGTGTATGAAATGCCAAATTCTCCTTTATTTGAGTATAGTTGACGGTTGAAAATGGTACTTAACAGCCATCAACAAACTCCCCCAAGCTTACCCTTTGCTCGTCCCGAAGCAAAGATAAACTTAAGTTGTTGATCAGGAGTTGCTACAATGTCCTACTCCTCAATAATACTATGCGCACAACAAAGTACTCTTCCTAGAATTAAATATGTTGGCACATAACTTACCCATTTACCTCGATCCATGGGGCTTTTACACCTCATTGTCTTGGGCGGTTGAGAGATAGAACAATTGCAGGGCACCAATCACTTGCTCTAGATTCCGCTATGTTATTCCGGAGGTTTTCAAAAGATTTTGAAAATAAAAACCAAGTTCCTCAAATGATTCTCTCGGATCACTCAATATGTGTATGATTCCTCACCAAGGCAAAGTGTTGCCTATAATCACCTACTTCTAAATAAGGCTTTATGTGGAGCTCAAGGTAGGGATATATGAGGCACTCATGTTCACATAATATTGCTATGTCAAAAGACCGGATCCAAGAAAAACATCAATTCAAACAATCTTGATCAAGATGTGCAAGTGTGTGGAAGAACGGAGGAATGGTGGATGGGAAGAAATAACTCCTTTTTGAATTTTCCTTCTCTCTTTTGGAGTTTCTAGGCTATGGCTATCTTTTGCTTGCTCTCTTTTTTGAGCATTTTTTTTTCTTTTCTTTTTGCATAGCCATAGTCCTAGTTTGCAATGAATACTTTGAGAGGGGAATTTTGCAATGGATATATGGAGTGTTTCTTTGGATGGATGGATGGATAGCGGCTTTCTTCCGGTGTAGAAGAATAGCTCACGGTGGATATGGTGGATATGGTGGATGCTATCTTCTTGATTTAGAAGGATAGCTCATGGCGGTGGATGTGTGTATATGATCTTGATCAAGAAAGCATGAAAAGAGTTCTACTAGGGTCACAACAATTTTGACTAAGCTCAATGTGAAACAAGCAGCATATGTGTAAAGGTTTTTAAATGTAAACACTACATATGGCTGTGGTGGGAATTTCATCATTGAGGAACTTATCAATTTGTCATTTTGAAAAATAAAACTCCGGAATTCAAGCTTTACGTTGAGCAAGATCATAGCAGCCCTATCTATCATATCATACCTCTCAACAACTTAGAACTAGAGAATGCATATGCTACCCACAAGATTCAAGTTCAAGGCAAGATTTACCAACAAACCTAACTCTTGAGAGAGTACTAAGTTGTAAACTAGCTTTAGAGAGGAATAAAGGACAGAGCAACTATTCATCATGTCAACATAGGAAAATTATACACATTCATACCGCGCATGAAAAAGGGAAATATTTTTGTTCTTTTTATATTTTGCAAATTTTTATGGATTTTCAGATTTAGCAAATGCAAGAAATAAAGGGAAGGGGAAAGATACAAGTTACCGTGAGAAGGGAGGTCCTCCCCCAAGCTTGTTCTTGCTCATATCTGCTGGTTCGGGTCGTAGCCTTGGGAGCGGAAGAAGGCATCCCAATTGCTCTGATTCTGAGCCATCATCGCGTTCAGCTGGCGGAATTGGTTGTCGCTGAAATTGACGGAGGATGCTTGACTCGTGCTTGCACGAGTGCTTTTTCTCCGCTTGATTCCGGCGACTTGCTTCATTCGGTTGAACATGGCTGCACACAAGAACAGACACAAGACAAGAACAAAAACAAGATCGAACAAGTGTTCGGGTGAGCGTTAGTGAAAACGACAAACCCGAGCTTCTCCGAAATTGGTTTTCTTCTCACAACAACTTGCAAATGCACTAAAACAGAGGGGAAATATTTTTTTTTGGGTTTTTGGGGCTGTAGTAAAGTTGAAGAACACGAAATTTTGGGAGAGCAACAAGTGAGCAAAGGAGGGGAGTGAAAGATGAGCTTGGAATGGTGAAGCTCCTCCTCCTGGGCGGTTTTTATAGCCAAGGAAGCAAGATGGCCGTTAGAAAGGGACAGAGCAACGGCCATATAGCCGTTGGGAGAAAGGAGCATAGGAAAAGGTGGGGCCAGGGGGTCGGCCGACCCCACCAGGTCGGCCGACCTGGCAGGTGGGCCTCCTGGCAGCCCCCTTTTTCCTATGTGTTCCCCAACGGCTAGGGGATTTGTCCCCTGCTGCCTTTTTGCTCAAAAAGCTCGACAAAAAATCTTTTCAAAATGGAAAGCCCAAAAACCTATTTTCTAAATTTTCAAAAATGCAAATGAGTTTTGAAAAATTCCAAGGTGGCTGGAAAAATTCAAAAATGCAGAAATGCAGTGGTCGGGAAAAATTAAAATGTGGTGGAAAGCAAATATGCAATTAAAAGAGCAAATATGGATAACTACCGGTTTAACCTCCCGGCGAGGACTCACCTTTTAAAGTCCGACGAGCGGGACTTTTCTCCGGCGTTCAGTTCGATGAAGCGTTGTCCGGTCCCGGAGATGAAGACACGGATGATGCTTCTTGTTTCACTCGCCACACCTTCTTGGTCTTTGTTGCGGTCGGTGGCTTCTCGGGCTTCGGAGGCTGCGGTTTTGCAGGCTTCACAGCCTGTTTCTTTGCAGACCTCGGAGGTTGCTGCCTTGTGGACTTCGGAGGCTGTTGCTTAATGTGTGACCTTTGCCTCCTTGCCTTCATCAGTTGTTGCTGTGCAACCTTTTCCTTCTCAAGGAAGTTCTTCATGAATGTGATGAGGCTGTCCTTCTTTGGCGAAGTGACCTCCACTTCCTTGATGTTGCTTGGGTTCGGCCCGTACTTGATACGGATCATGTTGCACTGTTCTTTCCTTGGCCGAAAGTCAAACTTCTCCTCCTTGCCATTGATATGGAAGCGGATTTCTCCGGCTCCTACATCGATGCGAGCATCCGCAGTGCTGAGAAATGGGCGTCCTAGGATGAGCGGTGTGCTCTTCCCGACGTCCATGTCAAGCACTACGAAGTCGACGGGGATGAAGCAATCCCGGATTTTCACCGGAATGTCTTCGGCGATCCCCGCCGGATAGCGGACCGTTGAATCGGCCAGCTGCAGCTGCATCGGCGTGGGGGATAGTGTGGTGTAGTTGAGCTTGTCGAAGACATCCTTCGGCATGACGCTCACACTTGCCCCAAGATCACATAAGGCATGGTCGAAGTTCTGTGTCCCGATCGAGCAGGTGATCGTGGGACACCCCGGATCTTTCTTCTTCTCGGGAAGCCGGTTGAGTATAGCAGCGCTACACTCTTCCGTCAGCTTGACAATTTCTGTGGTCGGTAGTGGGCGCTTGTTGCTGATAAGATCCTTGAGGTAGCGAGCGTACGTGGGTACTTGTATCGCATCCAGCAAGGGCACGTTGATGTGCAGCTTCTGGATCACCTCAACGAAGCGTGTGAACTGCTCGTCCACGGTGGGCTTCCTTCTTCTTTCAGGAAACGGCATGAGGTTCGTGTCATAGAACTCATGTGGGGCCGTTTTCCTGGGCGGCAGTTCTTCTTCTTCTGCCGGCTTCTCAGCTGATGTGTCCTTTCCTGCATGGTTAGGATATGGCGGATCCCGAGTGGACTTACCTCCTCTCGTGGTAACCGCATTAACATTTTCTAAGGGGGTCTCGGGTTGCCCCGGGATTTTCCCCGACTCAGCAGTAGGAACAGCAGCAGCTAACTGAGCTAATTGGGTTTCTATCATTTTATTGAAGCTCAGCTGATTCTTGAGAGCAGAGGAAACACCCTCTATCTTAGTGTGGATGCTCTCAAGAGTCCTATCAGTGGTGGCAAGCTTTTTACTGATGTTATCATTAACCTTAGCTTGACCAAGCACAAGATCTTTCAAGGAGGGCTGATTATAACCGGAATTAAGACCAGAGAAGTTGCTAGAGTTACCTCCTTGGTAGTTGGGACGTGGTGGACCCCAACTTTGACCTCCTTGTGGACGGTAGCCGTTGTTGTTGTTGTTGCCCATGAACATTGTTGACTTTTGCTAAGCCATATTAATAAATCATTCCCGGCACGGGGCCAGAAACGGTTCACTAATATGTCCCAGAGTCAAGTAGGTAAAATCCGCAAGCGCACGGAGAATACCGCTGTAGCATTTCACCCGGAAGTATTCAGGGTATCGTATTTGTTTATCCCAAAGGAAGGTTATGATCAAGAAGCGTTACTAACATATAAGATCATGTTAACAATTAGCAAGGATATCTAACCAAGACAGGCGGGTATATGATAATAACCGGGTAGTGTGACACACACAGAAGATTCCTACCAAATAAATAAAGTCTAGTGGAGAAAAGACTAGGCTAAGCTACTCCTACTATACATTCCTATACAGTTGCATAGCCTAAGTAGAATACATACAGACCCACACTCAGGTTCAGCAGTCAATAGTATAGCACTTCAGGCACGGACTTACCCCTGCATCCACAGGCGACTTCCGCCAAGAGCCTACGCACTAGCCTAGCGGGGAGGATTTCAAAGGACGGACAGGGCTGTCACCACCTGCCGCCTACCTCAACGAACCAGTAGACTAACGAATAATTGATGCAAATCAGTCATCCAAGTACCATACTTGCATGACCAAAGAGCACTCTGCCCCTCCGCGATTACTATTAACGAGGCAGAGTTACCGTACGAATACGATCACCAAACCATGCTATACTTTATCAGCTAAAACTAAGCATAGAGACTATAACATATAAACTAGACTATAGTGACGGTATATAACTAGCATGACAATAGTAGTATAATAAACATAAACTACTATCACACAAGTAGACTCCTGCTGCAAGCTTGAGATCCTTCCGCGGAGGGCATTGGTCTTGCCCAGCGGGAAGAACTTTGCAAGGAACGCAGCTGAACACTTCTCCCAAGTGTTCACAGCTTCAGGGTTTGCGTAGAACCACTGTCTCGCTCTCCCAAGGAGAGAGAACGGGAACAGTCGAAGGCAAACAGCGTCGGGGGTGACGTCCTTCATTTTGAACGTGTTGCAAATCTCCAGGAATTGCTGGAGATGAGCACTAGCGTCCTCATTGGCTTTCCCACAGAATGGGCTAGCCTGCACCATGGTGATGAGACCGGTCTTGATCTCGAAGTTCGCATCTCCCACATTGCCAGCTGGTCCCGTAGGGATGTTGGCAGCGGAGGGAGCGGAGAACTCGCGGAGGGTCTTGTCGGCCATTTGCTCAGAGCTTGATGGTGCGGGAATGACAGATTCGATTGGCCGAGTCTCCTTACGAGGAGGGGTGAGCCTAGCTCGTGTCCTTCTCAGGAGTGACTCAGGATCTTCAGTGAAGTTTGTCGGCAAGTCGAAACCAGTCATACACTACCCTGTTTTCATACAAAATGCAGAAAACAAAGCAAGGTTAGCCTGCCTAGGAGATAGCCTTAATAATTGCAACACTACTATATACATTAGTAATTTTTCTTAGATCATACGCCTTCCCCGGCAACGGCGCCAGAAATGCTTGTTGACTTTTGCTAAGCCATATTAATAAATCATTCCCGGCACGGGGCCAGAAACGGTTCACTAATATGTCCCAGAGTCAAGTAGGTAAAATCCGCAAGCGCCCGGAGAATACCGCTGTAGCATTTCACCCGGAAGTATTCAGGGTATCGTATTTGTTTATCCCGAAGGAAGGTTATGATCAAGAAGCGTTACTAACATATAAGATCATGTTAACAATTAGCAAGGATATCTAACCAAGACAGGCGGGTACATGATAATAACCGGGTAGTATGACACACACAGAAGATTCCTACTAAATAAATAAAGTCTAGTGGAGGAAAGACTAGGCTAAGCTACTCCTACTATACATTCCTATACAGTTGCATAGCCTAAGTAGAATACATACAGACTCACACTCAGGTTCAGCAGTCAATAGTATAGCACTTCAGGCACGGACTTACCCCTGCATCCACAGGCGACTTCCGCCAAGAGCCTACGCACTAGCCTAGCGGGGAGGATTTCAAAGGACGGACAGGGCTGTCACCACCTGCCGCCTACCTCAACGAACCAGTAGACTAACGAATAATTGATGCAAATCAGTCACCCAAGTACCATACTTGCATGACCAAAGAGCACTCTGCCCCTCCGCGATTACTATTAACGAGGCAGAGCTACCGTACGAATACGATCACCAAACCCATGCTATACTTTATCAGCTAAAACTAAGCATAGAGACTATAACATATAAACTAGACTATAGTGACGGTATATAACTAGCATGACAATAGTAGTATAATAAATATAAACTACTATCACACAAGTAGACTATACTATCACATATATGGATCACAATATCAAACAAGAAACTCATGACCCAAGCACAACTATATAGAAAAAATATATATATTGATAAGAGCAAAGTCTTACAAAAGGGAAAAGATACAAGAGCCATACCAATTCCAAGTGAAGACTTGGGACTAGAGAGCTCTAGACTCAGCCTAACTCCACTAAAACTCCAAGAACTACTACTAGCAAGAGAGAAATGCTTCTTGTGGTGTGTGTTGAGTGTGAAGGCACACCCTCCTATTTATAGCCTCAATAGGTCGGCAAGGGAGAGTAACCGCCACGGAAGGCACCTCAAACCGCCATCAGGAGTCGCTGAGGAGCCAACACGTGGAAGCCCAGGCGGAGAGGGCGCCCGGCTAGGTCGCCCGACCTGACCAGGTCGGCCGACCTGGGGGTGGCCCCTCCTGGCCTGTGCTTTCTCCAGGTGGCTGTCCTGTGGGCCCTGACGTCGGTTTGCGCGGTATTACAGGGAGTTACGTCGGTTAAGTGCTGAAAATGGGCCCTTCAATCCGTGTGACGTCCATGTGGCACTCTCTGATTGGTCGAGAGTGTGTTTTCTTGCTTTTTGAGGTGTTTCCTTTACATTTCCTCCTGCATGCACAAAGTTCTCCAAGTACAAGTGGAACTATATTATTGTGATAAAGCATGCGTGTATGAAATGCCAAATTCTCCTTTATTTGAGTATAGTTGACGGTTGAAAATGGTACTTAACAGCCGTCAACAACTATTCATCGATTGGTATGGAGACCACTCGTAGACAGGAAATATTATTACTCGGAAATGGTATCGGATGAAGGAAAGTATGGATGGGATCACAATGAAGACCGGACGAGTAACTAGGTGGAAAAGGAAGGACAGCTTGTCTTCAAGGAGGTAGACCCGTCTGAGTCACCTAAGGCTACGCCTCATGTCCGGTCCTATGAGGTCAAGTTTAAACGTACTCTTTGCATGCTGAAGTTATGAGCCCAGTAAACTGATGTAGTTACAACTACTGCTTGGTCGGAAGGTACCCTGATCCTTGAGGTGGAACTAGGGTTGAGAGGTGGGAGCAATCCATTCGCGGATAGCGGCACGGGGCACATCGCATTGGGGGGACCCTTCTCGGGGGAGCCAGACGCAGAATACCTTGTAGTACCATATGCAAAAGGTTGCTCCATGCGGCTTTCATGAAGCGCGTATGGGTTGTGCAAACAGGTTTCTCCTGCAGGATGTAAATCGATTCGAGTCGCTGCCCCTCACAGTAACAAGTACCACTTGATCACTGCTCCGAAACAGTGTCAGAAGCCATTAAGATGATGAGTGGGTTCAATGCTGTTGTTTGGAATTATTAAGATTGTATTACTACCATAATTGTTATAGCTTTAGTGCAATCTAAATTTATTATTTTGCATGACAACTTAACTTGATGCTAAAACTTAAAAAATAAGGATCCACTCTTAGACTGGCTTTTTGGCAACATAAACCCTACCCCTAGCCTTTGCATGTGTAGGTGTCGGCTGTAGTTGGCCATTTTGACGGGTCAGTCTTTCTGAGTAAATTAGTTACTCAGGGCGTAGATCTATGTGGTTTTCAGATGACCAGGGTGGAGTCTGCCACTGCGGTGGGAGGTTCCACTAGGAAGGTCAGCGTCCTGACTACTGGAATATCGAGTGGGAACGGTGCATCGACAACGAGGAGGAGTAGTCCGTTGATTGCCGGCATGGTGTTTCGGGCAATACACCTATCATAGCCGAATATTCAATATGTATGGCCGTGAGAGGGCGATCGTATCTTACTTATCCCGTCGAACCATTTAATTACTGTTGAACAAATTTTGCTTCCGTATTTTATTTGTTTAAAATTCTAGTTTGTAATTTAAATTCAGATTTATGCAAAACTCTGTACCGTATCTATGTTCTTGTTGCAACTGTATTATTTTGTCATGTGTTGTACTATTGGGCGTCACAGCGTGTGTCGTCACCCGAGAAAGATCCTGGAACGGAATCGTCTCCGTGGTAAGGCAGTTCTGTTACAGCGTGGTATCATAGCTATCTCGGGAATAGTGCAACATTCAAAGACATATTTTCAAAAACCCCAAAACGAACATGTGAGGACGTGCCCATAGTTATGATTCAGGTAGCAAAGCTAACTGTAGGAGGTTGTGTTATTTAAATACTTGCATCTACGGCCTCGTCAACGAAGGTATGTGTCCCGCCCTGTGGACAGTAACATAGGAAGCTAGCACAAATGTGTGAACGCGGGCTGATTGCGGTAAACATCAGTGTCCTACCCTAGGATAATAATAAGGGATTATTTTTGGCTCGGTTTTTTTTTTATTTGATGTATTGTTTCTGAAATAAATCTTCTGCAGGTACGCTAACCACGAATCGAGTAAGAAACGGGTAGTTTACGACTAACTTGAGGGATCATCTGTCACCAACTATATGTATGGTCCTATTTGTGGCCAATTTTGTTTTTGGTGAGGACGTATAAGTCGAAAGCATATGCATTCATGTAAAATATCAAAGCATCAAGTCGTTATGCAAATCAGAAATTTCAGCAAACTTGTTGCTCACACAAAACTCTATATCTCTTCACTCGAAAGTCGAAACCATGCAAATAAATGCTTATTAAAATCATGAATAAATCCTCTGTACATCCAGGAAGAATTTTCACTTTAAAGATTTCCGGACAATACCAACATGGTCTATCCGAGTCAGCATGTCAGTTTAGTATCAATCTGAAATTCAGATTCATCACTTATCTTGTAAAATTCATAACTCTTTACTCAAACCACCTATGGGGTTGTATGAGTACTTTCTGAAAATCTTGCAAAAAATTATACAACTTTGATACTCTGACCATTCCTTTTTGAAGCTTTAAGACACGTTTATGGGTCCATTTTCCGAGTAACATGATTCTGTTCCGAGAATCAGTTCAGCAGACAAGTAGCAACTTGTAAATTCGATATCTTGAGTTCAAAAATTTGTTGGAAGTGTGCGAGTATGCGTTGGAAAGATGCTAAAATTATCCATAATTCTGATACTTTACTTCTAGGGCTAAATGAAACGAAACCTGGTTTTCGGACCCTTTTTCAGACCAAACACAGTGCTGTCCTCGGCAGATTTTCAGATTCTGACTTGTAACTTAGAAAATTCATATATCCTAAACCCCTTATTAGCTGAAGTTGAGTAAGTACTCGTTGGAAAGGTATTGAACTAACCTACAACATTGATATTCAGTGGTGCTCCAAATTTGGTACATAAGTTGGCTTAAAACTCTCTTTGGTGACTACTGTACCGATAGGGCGGAATTGAACACACTCTGAAAATTTTGGATAAGTTTACTTCTCGATGTGGGAATCACTTGGATAAGTAAGGACCACCAATATATTTGTTTTCCTTGCTGAACTGCACCTTCCTACATTTGAAGCATCCTACTTGCCCTTGAATTTGTGTTCCCTCATGATCTTATTGGATAAGAAACTAATGGTACCCTTACTCTTGCATTTAAGAATGGTTCGCACTCGCAACACCAATGGGCTTTACGGTGAACAGCCAGAGGGTTCCAGGGCTAGAGAGAATAACCCTCAGCAGGGGACCACCACCACCACCCAACCCCATGCAGATGATGGCGTAGTTCTTCGCCACCATGATGAAAAACCAGCAGTAACAAGCAGAATTTATGCGGGAGTTAGCGCAACAAAACGCGGCAAACAGGAATGCTAAGGGTAACAATGATGGTGCACCACAAAGCAGCACCTACGCCGACTTCCTTGCCACCAAGCCACCTACGTTCAGCTCCACCACAGAGCCCATGGAAGCAGAGAATTTCCTTCGCATGCTCGAGTCCAAATTTGGGCTCCTCAACTGCATGCCTATGCAGAAGACGTTGTTTGCGGCACAGCAGCTGCATGGCGTAGCTGGGGCATGGTGGGCTAACCATGTCGCTTTAGTTGGTGCCAACCAATAGATTTCTTGGGATGACTTCAAGATAGCGTTCCGTGCCCACTACATTCCTGCGGGGCTCATCCGCGGGAAGGCACGGGAGTTCACGGCACTGAAACAAGGCAACCGCAATGTCAAAGAATACTGCGAGGAGTTCAACCATTTGGCGCTCTATGCTCCGAAATAGGTAGACACCCCCGCCAAGTGTAAGGACCATTTCTTGGAGGGGCTAAGCGCAGAGCTGCAGGACCACCTCAACCTTAACATGGGCAGCACATTCACTGAGTTCGTCAACAATGCTATCATCGCAGAAGATGGGTATCAAAAGGTGATGGCAGAGCAGAAGAGGTCCGCTAGTGCTATGGGGTCATCCAGCGGACCCCCGCAGAAGTATCGTTCCACCCCCGTGACGGCACCGTTTCCACGTCCACCCCAGCAAACACAGTAGCGACCCCAGGCACCGCGTCAGCAGCAGGGCCAAGGTGGGTATCGCCCACCACAGCAGCAGAACACCCAGACAGGACCCTATCCCTGTTACAACTGTGGCCGTCTTGGACACTTCTCAAGGGAGTGCACTTACCCCAAGAAGAATATTAGTCAGAACCAGCAGAGGAGCAACAACAACAGCAACAACAACAATCGGAACAACAGGGGACCTGCCCGCACTGGCCGGGTGAATAATACTACTCTGGAGGAGATTCCAGAGAACAACCCCCTCCTTACTGGTATGTTCTCTATCCGAGACCACCCTGCACTAGTTCACTAGTTCTATTTGATTTGGGGGCTTCCCATAATTTTATCAATGCGTCCTAAGCTAAAACACAACAACTACCCCACCACCTTATGAAGTCACGATACCTCATTAGGTCAGCACATGGGTACACTTCCGCCAAATATGAGGTTAGGAAAATACTTATAACACTAGCAGAAAGGGTGTATCTAGCGGATTGCATAGTTCTTGAGGGAAACAACATTGATGTGATTTTGGGTATGCCTTGGATGAGGTACCATAAGGCCCGCCTAGACACAGACACCCATACCATACACCTGAACTCCCCCACCCATGGCGAAGTGAGCTTTCGAGTAAATTACCCCTGACTGGATACCCCCGTAGTCCACCACACTATAGGCGAACAACTGGGAAATATTCCGGTGGTTAGTGAATTTCTAGACGTGTTCCTAGATGATTTCCTGGGACTCCCTCCTGATCGGGATGTCAAATTCAATATTGAGCTTCAGCCAGGCACTGCGCCCATATCCAAGAGACCATATAAAACGGCACCCAAGGAGCTAGCAGAGTTAAAAGAGCAGCTGAAGGAGTTGCTTGATAAAGGATTTATCCGGCCAATTTCTTTGCCTTGGGTTTGTCCGACATTGTTCGTGAAGAAAAAGGATGAGACCTTGAGGCTATGCGTAGATTATTGCCCGCTCAATGCCGTGACTACCAAAAATAAGTATCCACTGCCTTGCATCGATATTCTCTTTGATCAGTTGATTGGAGTTAAGGTTTTCTCCAAGATCGATCTATGTTCTGGATACCACCAAATCAAGATCCGTACTGAAGATATCCCCAAGACAGTGTTCTCCACTCGATACGGACTTTATGAGTATTTAGTGATGTCATTTGGGCTGACAAACGCACCGGCACACTTCATGTATCTCATGAACTCAGTGTTTATGCCAGAGTTAGACAAGTTCATAGTAGTATTCATCAATGACATTCTAGTCTACTCTAAGTCAAAAGATGAACATGCCAAGCACCTTCGCATTGTGCTATAGAGGTTAAGGGAACACCAATTGTATGCTAAGTTTAGCAAATACGAATTTTGATTGAAACAAGTACCATTTCTGGGTCACATTATTTCTGAAGAAGGCATAGCGGTAGACCCCAGCAAAGTGAGGGATGTACTAAATTGGAAGACACCGAAAACCGTATTCCATATACGCAGTTTTCTTGAATTGGCTGGTTACTACCGCTGTTTCATCCCAAATTTCTCCAAGATTGCAAAACCCATGACTGAGCTGCTGAAGAAAGAAAAGAAATTCATATAGGACGAAGGTTGCAAGAACACTTTTCAAGCCTTGAAGAAGCATCTGACCACTGCCCTAGTATTAGCTCAACCAGACCTGGGGAAACCGTTTGATGTCTATTGTGATGCTTTAGGTATTGGATTGGGATGTGTGCTCATGCAAGATGGAAGAGTCATCGCTTATGGGTCCAGACAACTAAGGAAGCACAAACAGAACTATACAACACATGATTTGGAATTAGCAGCAGTGGTATTAGCATTGAAAATATGGAGACATTATCTACTTGGAAATCTAGTCCGCATCTACATGGATCACAAAAGCTTGAAATATATCTTCACCTAGGATCACCTAAACATGAGACGACGTCATTGGTTGGAATTGATTAAGGACTATGAGTTGGAAGTGCACTACCACCCAGGAAAGGCTAATGTCATGGCCGACGCACTAACCCGCAAGGCCCAATGCCATCATATCATGATCAGCCCACAAGTTCAAGATGGTCATTATGTTCAAGTAACACCTCACGGAGCTCTCTATAACCTAGCATTGATTCCTACCTTACGGAAAGAAATAGTAGCAGCTCAGAAGAATGTTGTTAGCATAGCACACCTCAAAAGGAGACTAAAAGAGGGCAACACTAAGGTTCAATATTTTCAGGATGACGCGGAAGGTGTTTTATGGTTCAAGGATCGCCTAGTGGTGCCTAAGAATTAAGAACTTTGCAAGAAGATTTTGGACGAGGCTCATATTGCAAAGTACTCCATGCATCCGGGCAGCAACAAGATGTACCACGATTTAAGATCCAGATATTGGTGGACTCGTATAAAGAGGATAATAGCATGATATGTCGCAGAGTGTGATACCTGCCGCTGAGTCAAGGCCGATCATCTGAAGAGGGCGGGCCTGCTACAACCATTGAGCATTTCATCTTGGAAATGGGAGGATCTCAGCATGGATTTCATTGTTGGTCTTCCCTGCACTTCACGTAAGTTTGACTCTATATGGGTGATTGTGGATCGGCTGACTAAAGTTGCACACTTCATCCCCGTATCGACATGGTATACAACAGAGAGGTATGCACAATTGTATATAGATTGGATCCTATGCTTACGCGGAGTGCCCAAGACAGTAGTATCTAACAGAGGGTCTCAGTTCATGGGACGCTTTTGGTAAAAGCTACACGAGTCGCTGGGCACCAAGTTAATTCGAGGTTCTGCATACCACCTCCAAACAGACGGCCAGACGAAAAGGGTTAACCAAATATTAGAAGATATATTGAGAGCCTATGTATTGAATCACAACAAAAAGTGGGATGAATGCCTACCCTTGGCAGAATTTGCATACAACAATAGTTACCAAGAAGGCATTAAGATGGCGCCATTCGAGGCTCTATACGGTCGCTATTGTCGCACACCATTGAGTTGGTTAGAATCAGGGAAGAGAGTAATATTTGGCCCGGAATTAGTGCAGCAAGCTGAGGAGAATGTACTGGAAATCCAATCAAACCTACGAGCAGCAAAATCCAAGCAGAAGAGTTATGCAGATAAAAGATGTCGTCCGCTGGAATTCAGAGCTGGTGACATGGTCTATCTCCGAGTGTCACCAACCAAAGGTGTACAATGATTTGGAGTCCGCGGAAAACTAGCACCCCGTTACATCGGCCCCTATCCGATCATTGCAAGATGTGGGCCTGTAGCCTACAAACTCCCACTCTCAATGGAACTTGCTGGAGTGCATGACACATTCCATGTGTCCCAGCTAAAGAAATATCTGAAGACACCAGTAGACGTCCCCTTGCAGAGCACTGAACAACTATAGCCCGACCTGACGTACTCAGAGCGCCCGGTGAAGGTACTGGATGAGAAGGAACAGGTCACTCGCAAGAAGACGCTCAAGTTCTACAAAGTCCAATGGAGCAACCACACCAAGAAAGAAGCTACGTGGGAGACAAAAGAGTTTCTACAAAGTCACTACCCCAAGTTCCTACACTCCCACCTAGGTAAACCGTTATCACATTCCTTAATCTTGGGACGAGATTTCTTTAAGGGGAGAGGGCTGTGACTCTCCTACTGTCTTAATAGGGTTATGCTCACCAGAAACGAAAACTTAGGACAAGGTTAAAATGGGAATAATCAAAATTGAATTGAATTCAAGCAAATTTGAATCTCACTTGAACTACAACTCTAACATTTACAACATAAGTCATACTTACGAAACATATATGCTGAAGGTCATGATCAATTATAATTTTGAGGAATTTTTGATATTTTTATTCCACTATTTAATGCCCCAAATAAATAGTCAAAATGTCAAAAACCATCCCTCTTTCAAAATTCATATTCAAATTCGAATGGTAGCTATTGAGCATTAGCATTTTTATAAAATAGAGCACATCATGATGAATAAGCACATATTTTTAGATTTCCATGGGCTCTATATTTATAAAGATATGAAAATACTAAGGGGGCGCTCTTTCGAAAACCAACGAAAAAGAAAAATCCTTTGGGTCCCACCTGTCAGCCTTGCCTGTGTCTTCAACCTCCCGCGCGGGCCGGGCGCCCGGCGCCTTGCTGCCACGTGGCAGCCGTACACCGGCGGTCGGGCTCATCTTCATCCGGTCGGGCCGACCATCCCAAACCCGATGCCGCCCCCGGTTTTGGCATCCACCTTCATTTCCATTTTCAGCTGCCCCTCTTCCCCTTTCTTTTCCTCACCACCGACACCATTGCCGCGAGCTCGGGCGCTGCCACCCCGCCGCCTGTCACTGCAGATCAGTCGACCCAATCGAAGCGTCTCGCTCCCCTCGTCCCCGTCCAGCGAAATACAGTGTGCGAGCCGTGAGAATTCAAAAACTGAAGCTATCCCCGGAGCTCCGTCGAGCTCACTGCTGGCCATGCTCACGTCATCACCAGCCCTTAAGAACACCTCAATGGGATGCGCATAGTGATCCTCTACGCATAGGTATTTTATTCTGAATTTTTCATCGTCATTTGACCATGTTTCGGCGAGCTGCCGCCACTTCGGCGTGCTCTTGGCCGCCATGGCCGAGCTGCAGCTCGTGCTTGCGCTGGCCTAGCCGGATCTGCTGTGGCAGTGACCCTATGGGCCGTTGTGCAGCCAGATCTGATTGGCCCAAAGCCATTTTTCCATTTCCTGCGTTAAACAAAATTCTGGAAATTACCTGCTCACTTGTAAAATGCATATCTAATGAATTACTAGGAGTTTCGAGGCAAACTAAAATTCTATGAGTTCCTCTGGTCAAGTATTATTTATTAAAAATACTAAATCACCATGCATGTCATTATTGTTATCAGAGGCAAAAATAAATAGAGAAACCCCAATAAATTCAAATTTAAATATATGGAACAGATAAATTTTTGAAACTTGTCACATATTCATCTTTTATCATAACTAACCACCCTGCTGACCCATACATTTTAATTCCTAGTATATTTACCATAATTAATTATTTAGCCTTTACCTTGATTTAATTATTTAAATAAACTGGCACAATGCATGTCAAAGAAACATGGCTTAAAAATCATTCCTGATGTACTCTACCTATATTAAATTGCTCATATGCATTAGTTTTCCAGAACTATGTTAAATTAGTTATCTTGTCTCCTAGAGTTAATATGTTACTTAACTAAATAGTCAGGTAATTAGACTTATTTCACGTGTTACTCTTCATGTCAATCAACATGCTCCGCACACTAACAACATTATTAGATCAGTACCCGATCCAATCCCATATACTTTGCACGTTTATGTTGATCGCGATCAACACACAACCATCCTACTTTTACACACTGTTACCACGTTAATTTACTCAAATCCTAGGAAAGAAATTTACCGACACACTAATCATATGTCGTTAACCCACCTCTCAATACATTAACCCCTTGTACATCTTATAGTCTTAAACCATTTATAAATTGGCTGCCACGAATCATTTTTAATGCACGCCATCATCATTTACATCATGTAGATTACGAGGTGAACCACGTGGAGGCTGAACAGGAGCAGGAGCCAGAAGAGCAAGGAGGAAGTGATCCCGCTAACCAGGAACAGGCTCAAGGCAAGTCCCAGTACATCCCACCAAGTTTTAACCCTTTTACTTTACCACTAGTTAGGGATGTAGGCTTGTCTGTGCATTAAGTTTGTAGGAGTTGTTTGAAAACCAAGCATTACAGTAGGTCCCCTTTTTCCCGATAATTAGCCTCAGGACGGTAGTCCCTCTGCTTAATTTAGGATGACTATTCATTGATTGGTATGGAGACCACTCGTAGACAGGAAATATTATCACTGGGAAATGGTATCGGATGAAGGAAAGTATGGATGGGATCACAATGAAGATTGGACGGGCAACTAGGTGGAAAGAGAAGGACAGCTTGTCTTCAACGAGATAGCCTCGTCCGAGTCACCTAAGGCTACGCCTCGTGTCCGGTCCTATGAGGTCAACTTTGATTGTTCTGTTTGCATGCTGGAGTTATGAGCCCAGTAAACTGATGTAGCTACGACTACTGCTTGGTCGGAAGGTACCCTGATCCTTGAGGTGGAACTAGGGCTGAGAGGTGGGAGCAATCCATTCACGGATGACGGCACGGGGCGCATCATTGATTGGTATGGAGACCACTCGTAGATAGGAAATATTATCACTGAGGAATGGTATCGGATGAAGGAAAGTATGGATGGGATCACAATGAAGATTGGACGGGCAACTAGGTGGAAAGGGAAGGACAACTTGTCTTCAAGGAGGTAGCCCCGTCCGAGTCACCTAAGGCTACGCCTCGTGTCCGGTCCTATGAGGTCAAGTTTGATTGTACTATTTACATGCTGGAGTTATGAGCCCAGTAAACTGATGTAACTACAACTACTGCTTGGTCGGAAGGTACCCTGATCCTTGAGGTGGAACTAGGGCTGAGAGAAGGGAGCAATCCATTCACAGATGGCGGCACGGGGCGCATCACGTTGTACCACTTGATCACTACTCCAGAACAGTGTTGGAAGCCAATAAGATGATGAGTGGGTTCAATGCTGTTATTTGGAACTATTAAGATTGTATTACAATCATGATTGTTATAGCTTTAGTACAAACTAAATTTATTATTCTGCATGACAACTTAACTTGATGCTAACACTTAAAAAATAAGGATCCACTCTTAGGCTAGCTTTTTGGCAACATAAACCCTACCCTAGCCTTTGCATGTCTAGGTGTTGGCTGTAGTTGGCCATTTTGACGGGTCAGTCATACTGAGTAAATTAGTTACTCAGGGCATAGCTCTTTGTGGTTTTTAGATGACCAGGGTGGAGTCTGCCACTGCGGTGGGAGGTTCCACTGGGAAGGCCAGCGTCCTGACTGCTGGAATATCGAGTGGGAATGGTGCACTGACAACGAGGAGGAGTAGTTCGTTGATTGCCGGCACGGTGTTTCGGGCAATACACCTATCATGGCCGGATATTCACTGTGTGTCGCCGTGAGAGGGCGATTGTATCTTACTTATCCTGCCGAACCATTTAATTACTGTTTCAGAAATTCCACTTCTACATTTTATTTGTTTAAAATTCTGGTTTATAATTTGAATTTGGATTTATGTAAAACTTTGTACCCTATCTATGTTCTTGTTGCAACTATATTATTTTGTCATGTGTTGTACTATTGGACGTCACAGCGTGTGTCATCACCCGAGAAAGATCCTGGAACGGAATTGTCTCTGTGGTAAGGCAGTTTTGTTACACTGTTGTTGTCATAGACCTCATCCAGTTCATGTCGTCTTTGGTGTGAGCAATTATCGAGCCCCTCGAGGCGCCGAACGCTTGCTACACCATCGAAGCTTAGGCTTTCTTTGGAGCCAAAGTCTTCGGACACGAGCACTTCCAGTGGCGGCGCCAAGATCCTTGTCGACTCCAATGACCAGCAACCTTCGATGCGCAGCTCGCGGAGGCCCGGGGCGTCCACATTGATGGACCTCAGGTGGATTAGGCATTCTAGTTGACGCTTCTCGAGCGTGCCAGCCGCGTTCAGATCTAACATGTCGAGGCGGCCGCCGTTGCCGGTGTCGATCTGGGCATGGACCGGAACAACGTCGGTCAGTGTACGGAATGCCCCAGTGTCGGCTGCCGGGATGGTGAGAATAGCGTCGCCTAGAGCAAGGCTCATAGCTTGGAATCTCCCTATGGAGGGAAGCTCCGCAAAGAAGATACTGCGACTGGGACAACGATTAATGACATTTGTAAGCTTCACCGCCCAATGACCAAGGGCAAGGAATTTGCGTGATGGTAGAGCAGTGTACTTCCAGCTGGGGATCGCGAGTGTGAACTGACTGGTGACATGGCGCATCGCGATATGAATCCATGTGGAGATGCGCGCCGGAGTGATGCCGAGATCTTGGTGTTCCCCGCATCCATACCGCCCGTGCGAGTCGTCCTCAGAGGTGTAGACGAAACTCATCTCCAGGTCCTCGAGGTCGGGGCCGTCGACGGCGCGTCGTGCAAGGGCGGCGTCCGCGGCGGCGATGAGCTTTCCGGCATTTTCGGTGTTGGCGGCGTCGTCGGACAAACTCGAATCGATGCTGCCGACATTGAAGCGGAGGGCAACGGCCAGGGTCCATAGATGGTGCCACTGCTTGGATAGGACGGAGGTCCGTGCGGCCTCGGCCACCGCCGACAAGAAGGTGAAGATTCACAAGAGCAAGTCGTCTTGGAGATCGCTGATCAGATCCATATCAGTGACATGCACCGCCATTGAGGTACTTACTTTGCTTTCTCTCTCTTTTCTCGAGCAGGCCTTCTTCTTCTTCCTCCCTTCTGGGCCTCGCCTGTCCATGCCCCGCCTCGGCCCAGCTCATAAGATGCGTGTGGCATGTGCCTGCCTGGCGCTGCTGCACTAGCTAGTATCATTGTCCGCTATTGTGCCGCTGCGTTGCTGCTGCCATGCACATGTCTGTCATGTCGTCGTCGCGTCACTGCACCCTACTGCCTCCCTCCCCCACACCTAGGAACGTGTGCCCGTGCCCACACCACCTCTACCATGCTTCGTCCCCATCGCCATGCCCTTGGCCGTACACCCGTGCCCATGATTCCTGGTGAGCCTAAACAGTCCCACACATATAAATGGAAGCGTGGCGAGCCACTCCCCCACCCGAACCCTCCTCTCTCCTTTCGAGCACCACTCTGCCCATCCAGGTCTTTCTCTCTCCCCCAAGCTCCCCTCGCGCCATGAGATCATCCTAGTTGAACTCACCACCCTCTCCTCTCTTCCTAAGACCTCTCCTCATCGAGGTTAACCCACGAGAGCACCCAGGGGACCTGCTCCAGTGAGTCCCTCAATGGCACTGCCACCTTCTCCATTTCTGGCCACCGTGCCACCGTAAGCCCTTCCTGGTCATCCATCCTGCAATCAACAACCACAATTAGATTGGTCCATACCCGATCAGTTCACAAAAAATCTAGCCACCCATCACTACATCAATTGGTCCATCGTGGACCATGGATTGAGCACCTAGCCCCGGTACACGAAACCCGTGATCCTAATCCAAGATATTTTTTACTAAAATATAAATCTAGAAGTCCTAAAAAATCCTAGTGATATGGATAAAGGTTCCCGATCCTCCAAAAGGTTCTAATAATCTTGATTTGGATGGAGGCAAAACACAATTCAATTCGGCTTCTAAACAATATATTCATAACCCCGTAATCACAGCACAATATCTCCTATGGTTATCAACCGTTTAAGAATGATTGACCTTACCGAGAAGGCTAATCCCTGCCTACGAATCAAGAACACAAGCAAGAATAAAGAACAATGCAACACAATTGCATATGTATTATGAATCTCACAAAGTTGGGGTCTCATAAACCGATATGACGGCAAAACTGTTATGAACAAAATAATATAAGCAAAGAGGTGGTGTCTGTATATAAGGATCCTATGATCGTGCACCACCCCCTGGACATAGCCCTAAGTGGGCTCAACTCGATACATGGCCCAAAGGCCGAAAGCGGTGTCGCAGCACCAAGACAGATTCTGGATGCTGTTGACTTTTGCTAAGCCATATTAATAAATCATTCCCGGCACGGGGCCAGAAACGGTTCACTAATATGTCCCAGAGTCAAGTAGGTAAAATCCGCAAGCGCACGGAGAATACCGCTGTAGCATTTCACCCGGAAGTATTCAGGGTATCGTATTTGTTTATCCCAAAGGAAGGTTATGATCAAGAAGCGTTACTAACATATAAGATCATGTTAACAATTAGCAAGGATATCTAACCAAGACAGGCGGGTACATGATAATAACCGGGTAGTGTGACACACACAGAAGATTCCTACTAAATAAATAAAGTCTAGTGGAGGAAAGACTAGGCTAAGCTACTCCTACTATACATTCCTATACAGTTGCATAGCCTAAGTAGAATACATACAGACCCACACTCAGGGTCAGCAGTCAATAGTATAGCACTTCAGGCACGGACTTACCCCTGCATCCACAGGCGACTTCCGCCAAGAGCCTACGCACTAGCCTAGCGAGGAGGATTTCAAAGGACGGACAGGGCTGTCACCACCTGCTGCCTACCTCAACGAACCAGTAGACTAACGAATAATTGATGCAAATCAGTCACCCAAGTACCATACTTGCATGACCAAAGAGCACTCTGCCCCTCCGCGATTACTATTAACGAGGCAGAGCTACCGTACGAATACGATCACCAACCCCATGCTATACTTTATCAGCTAAAACTAAGCATAGAGACTATAACATATAAACTAGACTATAGTGACGGTATATAACTAGCATGACAATAATAGTATAATAAATATAAACTACTATCACACAAGTAGACTATACTATCACATATATGGATCACAATATCAAACAAGAAACTCATGACCCAAGCACAACTATATAGAAAAAGTATATATATTGATAAGAGCAAAGTCTTACAAAAGGGAAAAGATACAAGAGCCATACCAATTCCAAGTGAAGACTTGGGACTAGAGAGCTCTAGACTCAGCCTAACTCCACTTAAACTCCAAGAACTACTACTAGCAAGAGAGAAATGCTTCTTGTGGTGTGTGTTGAGTGTGAAGGCACACCCTCCTATTTATAGCCTCAATAGGTCGGCAAGGGAGAGTAACCGCCACGGAAGGCACCTCAAACCGCCATCAGGAGTCGCTGAGGAGCCAACACGTGGAAGCCCAGGCGGAGAGGGCGCCCGGCCAGGTCGCCCGACCTGACCAGGTCGGCCGACCTGGGGGTGGCCCCTCCTGGCCTGTGCTTTCTCCAGGTGGCTGTCCTGTGGGCCCTAACGTCGGTTTGCGCGGTATTACAGGGAGTTACGTCGGTTAAGTGCTGAAAATGGGCCCTTCAATCCGTGTGACGTCCATGTGGCACTCTCTGATTGGTCGAGAGTGTGTTTTCTTGCCTTTTGAGGTGTTTCCTTTACATTTCCTCCTGCATGCACAAAGTTCTCCAAGTACAAGTGGAACTATATTATTGTGATAAAGCATGCGTGTATGAAATGCCAAATTCTCCTTTATTTGAGTATAGTTGACGGTTGAAAATGGTACTTAACAGCCGTCAACAAACTCCCCCAAGCTTACCCTTTGCTCGTCCTGAAGCAAAGATAAACTTAAGTTGTTGATCAGGAGTTGCTACAATGTCCTACTCCTCAATAATACTATGCGCACAACAAAGTACTCTTCCTAGAATTAAATATGTTGGCACATAACTTACCCATTTACCTCGATCCATGGGGCTTTTACACCTCATTGTCTTGGGCGGTTGACAGATAGAACAATTGCAGGGCACCAATCACTTGCTCTAGATTCCGCTATGTTATTCCGGAGGTTTTCAAAAGATTTTGAAAATAAAAACCAAGTTCCTCAAATGATTCTCTCGGATCACTCAATATGTGTATGATTCCTCACCAAGGCAAAGTGTTGCCTATAATCACCTACTTCTAAATAAGGCTTTATGTGGAGCTCAAGGTAGGGATATATGAGGCACTCATGTTCACATAATATTGTTATGTCAAAAGACCGGATCCAAGAAAAACATCAATTCAAACAATCTTGATCAAGATGTGCAGGTGTGTGGGAGAACGGAGGAATGGTGGATGGGAAGAAATAACTCCTTTTTGAATTTTCCTTCTCTCTTTTGGAGTTTCTAGGCTATGGCTATCTTTTGCTTGCTCTCTTTTTTTTTTGAGCATTTTTTTTTCTTTTCTTTTTGCATAGCCATAGTCCTAGTTTGCAATGAATACTTTGAGAGAGGAATTTTGCAATGGATATATGGAGTGTTTCTTTGGATGGATGGATGGATAGCGGCTTTCTTCCGGTGTAGAAGAATAGCTCACGGTGGGTATGGTGGATATGGTGGATGCTATCTTCTTGATTTAGAAGGATAGCTCATGGCGGTGGATGTGTGTATATGATCTTGATCAAGAAAGCATGAAAAGAGTTCTACTAGGGTCACAACAATTTTGACTAAGCTCAATGTGAAACAAGCAGCATATGTGTAAAGGTTTTCAAATGTAAACACTACATATGGCTGTGGTGGGAATTTCATCATTGAGGAACTTATCAATTTGTCATTTTGAAAAATAAAACTCCAGAATTCAAGCTTTACGTTGAGCAAGATCATAGCAGCCCTATCTATCATATCATACCTCTCAACAACTTAGAACTAGAGAATGCAGATGCTACCCACAAGATTCAAGTTCAAGGCAAGATTTACCAACAAACCTAACTCTTGAGAGAGTACTAAGTTGTAAACTAGCATTAGAGAGGAATAAAGAACAGAGCAACTATTCATCATCTCAACATAGGAAAATTATACACATTCATACCGCGCATGAAAAGGGAAATATTTTTGTTCTTTTTATATTTTGCAAATTTTTATGGATTTTCAGATTTAGCAAATGCAAGAAATAAAGAGAAGGGGAAAGATACAAGTTACCGTGTGAAGGGAGGTCCTCCCCCAAGCTTATTCTTACTCATATCTACTGGTTCGGGTCATAGCCTTGGGAGCGGAAGAAGGCATCCCAATTGCTCTGATTCTGAGCCATCATCGCGTTCAGCTGGCGGAATTGGTTGTCGCTGAAATTGACGGAGGATGCTTGACTCGTGCTTGCACGAGTGCTTTTTCTCCGCTTGATTCCGGCGACTTGCTTCATTCGGTTGAACATGGCTGCACACAAGAACAAACACAAGACAAGAACAAAAACAAGATCGAACAAGTGTTCGGGTAAGCGTTAGTGAAAACGACAAACCCGAGCTTCTCCGAAATTGGTTTTCTTCTCACAACAACTTGCAAATGCACTAAAACAGAGGGGAAATATTTTTTTTGGGTTTTTGGGGCTGTAGTAAAGTTGAAGAACACGAAATTTTGGGAGAGCAACAAGTGAGCAAAGGAGGGGAGTGAAAGATGAGCTTGGAATGGTAAAGCTCCTCCTCCTGGGCGGTTTTTATAGCCAAGGAAGCAAGATGGCCGTTAGAAAGGGACAGAGCAACGGCCATATAGCCGTTGGGAGAAAGGAGCACAGGAAAAGGTGGGGCCAGGGGGTCGGCCGACCCCACCAGGTCAGCCGACCTGGCAGGTGGGCCTCCTGGCAGCCCCCTTTTTCCTATGTGTTCCCCAACGGCTAGGGGATTTGTCCCCTGCTGCCTTTTTGCTCAAAACGCTCGACAAAAAATCTTTTCAAAATGGAAAGCCCAAAAACCTATTTTCTAAATTTTCAAAAATGCAAATGAGTTTTGAAAAATTCCAAGGTGGCTGGAAAAATTCAAAAATGCAGAAATGCAGTGGTTGGGAAAAATGAAAATGTGGTGGAAAGCAAATATGCAATTAAGAGAGCAAATATGGATAACTACCGGTTTAACCTCCCGGCGAGGACTCACCTTTTAAAGTCCGACGAGCGGGACTTTTCTCCGGCGTTCAGCTCGATGAAGCCTTGTCCGGTCCCGGAGATGAAGACACGGATGATGCTTCTTGTTTCACTCGCCACACCTTCTTGGTCTTTGTTGCGGTCGGTGGCTTCTCGGGCTTCGGAGGCTGCGATTTTGCAGGCTTCACAGCCTGTTTCTTTGCAGACCTCGGAGGTTGCTGCCTTGTGGACTTCGGAGGCTGTTGCTTAATGTGTGACCTTTGCCTCCTTGCCTTCATCAGTTGTTGCTGTGCAACCTTTTCCTTCTCAAGGAAGTTCTTCATGAATGTGATGAGGCTGTCCTTCTTTGGCGGAGTGACCTCCACTTCCTTGATGTTGCTTGGGTTCGGCCCGTACTTGATACGGATCATGTTGCACTGTTCTTTCCTTGGCCGAAAGTCAAATTTCTCCTCCTTGCCATTGATGTGGAAGCGGATTTCTCCGGCTCCTACCTCGATGCGAGCATCCGCAGTGCTGAGAAATGGGCGTCCCAGGATGAGCGGTGTGCTTTTCCTGACGTCCATGTCGAGTACTACGAAGTCGACGGGGATGAAGCAATCCCGGATTTTCACCGGAATATCTTCGGCGATCCCCGCCGGGTAGCGGACCGTTGAATCGGCCAGCTGCAGCTGCATCGGCGTGGGGGATAGTGTGGTGTAGTTGAGCTTGTCGAAGACATCCTTCGGCATGACGCTCACACTTGCCCCAAGATCACATAAGGCATGGTCGAAGTTCTGTGTCCCGATCGAGCAGGTGATCATGGGACACCCCGGATCTTTCTTCTTCTCGGGAAGCCGGTTGAGTATAGCAGCGCTACACTCTTCCGTCAGCTTGACAATTTCTGTGGTCGGTAGTGGGCGCTTGTTGCTGATAAGATCCTTGAGGTAGCGAGCGTACGTGGGTACTTGTATCGCATCCAGCAAGGGCACGTTGATGTGCAGCTTCTGGATCACCTCAACGAAGCGTGTGAACTGCTCGTCCACGGTGGGCTTCCTTCTTCTTTCAGGAAACGGCATGAGGTTCGTGTCATAGAACTCATGTGGGGCCGTTTTCCTGGGCGGCAGTTCTTCTTCTTCTGCCGGCTTCTCAGCTGATGTGTCCTTTCCTGCATGGTTAGGATATGGCGGATCCCGAGTGGACTTACCTCCTCTCGTGGTAACCGCATTAACATTTTCTAAGGGGGTCTCGGGTTGCCCCAGGATTTTCCCCGACTCAGCAGTAGGAACAGCAGCAGCTAACTGAGCTAATTGGGTTTCTATCATTTTATTGAAGCTCAGCTGATTCTTGAGAGCAGAGGAAACACCCTCTATCTTAGTGTGGATGCTCTCAAGAGTCCTATCAGTGGTGGCAAGCTTTTTACTGATGTTATCATTAACCTTAGCTTGACCAAGCACAAGATCTTTCAAGGAGGGCTGATTATAACCGGAATTAAAACCAGAGAAGTTGCCAGAGTTACCTCCTTGGTAGTTGGGACGTGGTGGACCCCAACTTTGACCTCCTTGTGGACGGTAGCCGTTGTTGTTGTTGTTGCCCATGAACATTGCGTCCTCACGGGTCTCAGGGCAGTCATTGCCCGAGTGTCCCGTGTTGCCACAGACCTCGCAAGTCATACGAGTGTCTAGGGCTTTCACTTCTCCATTGGCTTGGTCGTCCATCTTCTTCATGAGAAGGTCAATCTTGGCGGCGAGCATGTCAACCTCCTTGACGGAGTGCATGCCTCGCTGGCGAGGTTGGAGGCGCTCTTCATTCCAACCTTGGTTGGACACCATCTTCTCGATCAAATCTTTTGCCTTGCTCACAGTGAGCGAGAAGAAGGCTCCACCAGCAGCAGCGTCGAGGTGGTCGCGGGCCGACGGAGTAAGCCCGTTGTAGAAGTTCTGGATGATCAGCCAATCATCCATCCCGTGGTGGGGACATGCCAGGATGTACTCCTGGAGCCTCTCCCATGCCTCAGGAATCGACTCCTTCGACTCCTGCTGGAAGCTTGAGATCCTTCCGCGGAGGGCATTGGTCTTGCCCAGCGGGAAGAACTTTGCAAGGAACGCAGCTGAACACTTCTCCCAAGTGTTCACAGCTTCAGGGTTTGCGTAGAACCACTGTCTCGCTCTCCCAAGGAGAGAGAACGGGAACAGTCGAAGGCGAACAGCGTCGGGGGTGACGTCCTTCATTTTGAACGTGTTGCAAATCTCCAGGAATTGCTGGAGATGAGCACTAGCGTCCTCATTGGCTTTCCCACAGAATGGGCTAGCCTGCACCATGGTGATGAGACCGGTCTTGATCTCGAAGTTCGCATCTCCCACATTGCCAGCTGGTCCCGTAGGGATGTTGGCAGCGGAGGGAGCGGAGAACTCGCGGAGGGTCTTGTTGGCCATTTGCTCAGAGCTTGATGGTGCGGGAATGACAGGTTCGATTGGCCGAGTCTCCTTACGAGGAGGGGTGAGCCTAGCTCGTGTCCTTCTCAGGAGTGACTCAGGATCTTCAGTGAAGTTTGTCGGCTAGTCGAAACTAGTCATACACTACCCTGTTTTCATACAAAATGCAGAAAACAAAGCAAGGTTAGCCTGCTTAGGAGATAGCCTTAATAATTGCAACACTACTATATACATTAGTAATTTTTCTTAGATCATACGCCTTCCCCGGCAACGGCGCCAGAAATGCTTGTTGACTTTTGCTAAGCCATATTAATAAATCATTCCCGGCACAGGGCCAGAAACGGTTCACTAATATGTCCCAGAGTCAAGTAGGTAAAATCCACAAGCGCACGGAGAATACCGCTGTAGCATTTCACCCGGAAGTATTCAGGGTATCGTATTTGTTTATCCCAAAGGAAGGTTATGATCAAGAAGCGTTACTAACATATAAGATCATGTTAACAATTAGCAAGGATATCTAACCAAGACAGGCGGGTACATGATAATAACCGGGTAGTGTGACACACACAGAAGATTCCTACTAAATAAATAAAGTCTAGTGGAGGAAAGACTAGGCTAAGCTACTCCTACTATACATTCCTATACAGTTGCATAGCCTAAGTAGAATACATACAGACCCACACTCAGGTTCAGCAGTCAATAGTATAGCACTTCAGGCACGGACTTACCCCTGCATCCACAGGCGACTTCCGCCAAGAGCCTACGCACTAGCCTAGCGGGGAGGATTTCAAAGGACGGACAGGGCTGTCACCACCTGCCGCCTACCTCAACGAACCAGTAGACTAACGAATAATTGATGCAAATCAGTCACCCAAGTACCATACTTGCATGACCAAAGAGCACTCTGCCCCTCCGCGATTACTATTAACGAGGCAGAGCTACCGTACGAATACGATCACCAAACCCATGCTATACTTTATCAGCTAAAACTAAGCATAGAGACTATAACATATAAACTAGACTATAGTGACGGTATATAACTAGCATGACAATAATAGTATAATAAATATAAACTACTATCACACAAGTAGACTATACTATCACATATATGGATCACAATATCAAACAAGAAACTCATGACCCAAGCACAACTATATAGAAAAAGTATATATATTGATAAGAGCAAAGTCTTACAAAAGGGAAAAGATACAAGAGCCATACCAATTCCAAGTGAAGACTTGGGACTAGAGAGCTCTAGACTCAGCCTAACTCCACTTAAACTCCAAGAACTACTACTAGCAAGAGAGAAATGCTTCTTGTGGTGTGTGTTGAGTGTGAAGGCACACCCTCCTATTTATAGCCTCAATAGGTCGGCAAGGGAGAGTAACCGCCACGGAAGGCACCTCAAACCGCCATCAGGAGTCGCTGAGGAGCCAACACGTGGAAGCCCAGGCGGAGAGGGCGCCCGGCCAGGTCGCCCGACCTGACCAGGTCGGCCGACCTGGGGGTGGCCTCTCCTGGCCTGTGCTTTCTCCAGGTGGCTGTCCTGTGGGCCCTGACATCGGTTTGCGCGGTATTACAGGGAGTTACGTCGGTTAAGTGCTGAAAATGGGCCCTTCAATCCGTGTGACATCCATGTGGCACTCTCTGATTGGTCGAAAGTGTGTTTTCTTGCCTTTTGAGGTGTTTCCTTCACATTTCCTCCTGCATGCACAAAGTTCTCCAAGTACAAGTGGAACTATATTATTGTGCTAAAGCATGCGTGTATGAAATGCCAAATTCTCCTTTATTTGAGTATAGTTGACGGTTAAAAATGGTACTTAACAGCCGTCAACACTGACTCAGGAACCATCGTCTCTGGATGAGCTCCTCCTCTCCCGTCTGCTGGCTGGAGGCTGACTGTGATCCCCTAGGTACTCGAGGTGCGTAGCTAGCAGTCACCTCAGGGAAAGCCTCGTATTGCTCCTTAGTCACTAGTCCCATTCTCGTCAGAAGATAGCAGATATATGGACCGTAGACTAAGTGACGTCCTCCAACCCTCTCAGAGATAGCCTCCTCCATCTCAGCAATAAAAAGGTTTACAAGGTCAAACTATTGTCTACTCAGAATAGCTGCTACTGCCCACTGGTGCAAGAGTGTAAACTCCTCTCTGTACCCTGACCTCGGAATGATAGACCAAGTGACTATCGACCTAACCACCTTCACCTCTGCAGTGAGCCTAGAAGGGCGTCTGTCAAAGCCTAGGGTGTGAGGTGGTGCAAAGACGACTGATACCATGTCGTCTGGAGGTAGTGTCCCTCCATGTGGTCTGTGAGGTGGAGCGAAAGTCCCGTAAGCACCCATGTACAACTGCAAGTCTGAAGCAAGGAATCCCAGTGCAGCTATAAGATCCTCCCTGGTCAAACGCTGGGGCTCTCCTCTGAATAAGAAACAGATCTCTGAACGATCTCTGGCTACCCATAGTGTAGCGTAGAACTCCATCACTATGTCTTCTATGTATCTCTAGAGGCTGGTGACTAACTCTGCTAGTCCAGGCAAGAATGTGAAGTATTGCTCCATATCTATGCCTGTGGCTCTCCTCATAGCCGGGTACAACATGTACTATTGTGGCACAAATAGTCCAGACTTGCTTTTCTTGGCAAAGTAGCGCGTGAGTCCCTCACCAATCCTCCTCTGGAGACCAATCCAGTACCTCTCTCCTCCAGTAGGGTCCCTGGGACTAGAACCCACTGCTCGAAGGGTACGAGGTGACTCGCCTTAAGATCCTTAGCAAGAACCTTAAGGATGTCTCCCTCTCCTACTGCGGCTACCAGCCTCTATAGCCTCCTGGTGCACACGTCACAAGTGCACCTCGGGTCTCCTGCCCGGTGAGCTGACCTCTGGGGTCCTATGTGCACTGGCTGTTGTGGCTCCTCCTCCTCAAACTCCTTAGACTCCTTGGACTCTGACTCACTGTCCTCCTCTGACTCCTCTTGCTCATACTCCTCCTGTTGCCTAGAGGATCCCTGCTCCGTAGGTCTTGACGACCTCTCCTGACGAGAAGCCGGAGTACTCTACGACCAAGGTGTTGGTACAACTCTTGTGGCCAAGGCTGGTGTCCTCGTCCTAGTACTCCTTCTGAGTCCCTGAGTGTCAGCTGTCTGCTCTATGATCAGCCGTGTGCCTGGTGTCCTGCGGGAAGTCTCCAAAGCATCTAAGTGTCTGGCCACCCGTCTGGCTCTCTCTAACTCTGGGTCCAGTGTGGTCCTCTTCTTGCCTCTTGGCTTCTCTATCATCTTCCCCTTTCCCTTGTCTTGATCACCTGCTCCTTCCACCTCTGCTGTTGTCAAGTGTCACTGCACGCATGTAGGTATAGACAGGATAAGCATAGAACCTAGTATACTCTACAAGAAAAGCACCGCTAGGTAAGAATGCGCAATTGAAATCCTAGTACCAAATGAAGGACATGATCACTAGATAAATATGAAAAGTAATAACAATTACCATCGACTATAGGAGACTGGTGCGAGTCATCTAGTGTACAGTCAAATAATGACAATAAATCTAACTGTAGACTAGATAGGCAACAACCCTAGAATTGTAATTAACAAATGGACATGGAATTTAATTGCAAAGTAGATTGAGCCAATTACCCAATTAATGCAACTAAAAGATGGAAAATAATCTAATTGCATCAATCAAAGCAATTGCTCAAAATTCAAGGCATAATGATGAATGGAAGATAGTAGCATGATACCCCGGGAGGAGAACGACGAACACCGAAGAACACACGACCGATTGACTAAAAGTTGAGGTTTTTGGGTCACCGGCAATGGAGGGTAGGAAGAGGAAAGGGGGAAACCTTTGCCCTAATTCTTCGGTGGAGCTCGGCTAGGTGGTGCCTAGGCGCGCGCGCGGTAGCAAAGGAGAGCAAGGGACGACGGCGCTTGGCTGGGCGACGGTGCACGGCGGCGATGAGGTACGGCGGCGCGGGCGTGCAGTACGGCTGCACGGGTGCGGCGGCAAGGGGGCGAGCGACAGCGCACGGCGAGGTGGAGCAAGGAGGCGCGCGAGCTGCTCGGCGAGGTCGGCGACGTCGGTGAAGAACGCGGCAGAGGCGGCGGGTTCACGTCCTCAGCTTCTATCGAGAGAGAGAACGGAGAGGACCGAAGGTCTTTGACCTAAGTCAATTCATGATGAACGATCAAGATCAACCGAAGACAGATCAACGGCTCGGGATAGCGAAGAGTATTGCACGATCAATCGAGGCGACCGAACGGTCCTCTCACTACACCGTACGGTCCGATTACTTTGGAAATTTTGGAAACTATGTTCTAGATGAACATAACTTATGTAGACTGTATTGTCCGATCTTCAAGAAGGTTTTGTCCGGTCTCCTTTTCCAGTTTCCCAAAGCAAATGTGCACAGAGCACAGACCAGACTGTACAGTCCAATGACTGGACTGTACGGTCACTTCTAGGATTTCGCAGAATCAAGGAAATTCTTCATTTTTCCATGTGCCCTCACTCAACACCCAAATAAACACTGCACTTAGAATATGAAGGGAACTCTCAACCACTCCTTTTCAAATAGCTGCTCTATAATGCCTTATAATTTTCGCAAATGCCAAATGAAGAATCGAGAAAATAAAAACCAAGGCAATTAAGAACCAAATGGGTATGTATGAGCCTTAGTCCATGAACCGCGTGAGTGGGTTTAACCTCGGAGTTCATAAGAGCTTGCTCAATGGGCATGAAGCATAATCCTTTCCTTTGGTCACACTTATGGAGATGTAATCTCATATAGATCATGAGGCTCAGATATCTCCAAATATGACAAGCCTCCTTTGTGTTTCCTATATGATGCATGTAACAAGCATTTTACATATGCAATGAAAGTAAACATGTCATGTGAATGCAAGCAATATTTAAACAAGACACAAAGTAAACCTAATAATGTCAAGTTTGAACCCCTCTCAAGATTACTCACTATAAGCCATACCCTTGCCTTGATAGAAGCCAAACCACCATCTCAAGCACTCCCCCTTGCTTATAGCTATCTTGAATGGGTTAGACATTGACTAATTTTTATGTGTTTTTCTTTTAGTTATTTACACATGCATGGATGGAAAGCATACTAGTCACAAAGAAGTCCTAATTACCATGCAATGCAAGAAAAGAAAGAACACAGTACAACTACTAAGAACTAACATGGTTACCTCCCTCATGAGTAGATATGACATTGAAGTCCATGTCGCTTGTGGTGGACTTCACTTGATCTTCAAGTAAGCTCCTGGTCCACCACCACCACCATCTTCTAGGTCTTGTTCTTGGGCACCCACTTATACGTAGTTGACCTCTCAAGATCAACAATGCACTTAGGCACCCATATGCTCTTGACCTTTCTCTTCTTGTTTGGTGGTTCACCTTGCCACTCTTGTCCCTAAAAAGCTTGAAGTGGGTGTTCTCATGGAACAAGTTAGCATTAGGTAAAATAATGGAACTTCCCACCATAGGACAATCCTTGATGGTGTTGCCATCCTTGCAACATCTCTCGCAATAGTAGTCGTCGGCGAGTAGGGGTTTGATCCATGCAGGGATGGAGTCACTCGTCCCGATGATGTCAATGGCGGCGGGATATGAGCCAAGTCCCTGGTGGGAGACATTGTTCACAAGGTTTCTCCCAAGAATCTCTTTGTGGATGGCTCTACCTCGTGTGAGCCTCTCAAAGCCGTCCATCACCATCTTCCTCTCTTCCTTGAGCTTGTGATATTCCTCCAAAACAAATATCTCAAGAGAAGAAATCTTGACCGAGGTGGTTAGTTCATCACACATAGTAGAAGCATCACTCTTTGATGAACTAGAGGAGGGAGAAGCAAGGTTATCAACATTGATGGCCTCAAAAGTAAGTTCAAGGGCCTCATACTTCTCACGTAGCTCTACATGATGACCCTTGAGTTTGTCATAACTCTTGTTTAGGGCCTTATGCGATGTGACAAGGTCCTTGAGCTCACTCTCAAGCTCACCAACATGGTCCTTAGCCCACTTACACTCTTTTCTTACCACATCTAGCATTTTGGATTTCTTGACGGCGATGTTGCGGGCTTGCTCAAGCATACTCCAAAGCTCAATGCAGGAGAGCTCCTCATCATCGTTGTTGTCATTGCTCTTATCCTCACTCTCCCCAAGTTGGCTCCTGGCCATGAGGCACGTGGGAGGTGGAGGAAGAGCTCGTGGAAATGTGGTCTTGATCATGGTTAGGCCGGCTACTTCTTTATCATCACTTGAGGAAGAGGATGTGTCACTGGAGTTGTCACTTGTCCACTCACCAACCAGGGCCTTGTATGAGAACTTCTTCGTGTATTCTTTGGCTTTGCCTTTGCCTTTGCTCTTGTTCTTGTTGAAGTACCTCTTGTTCTTTTGCTTGGCTTTGGGGTTCTTCACTTGAGTCTTGGGGCTTGAAAGCTTCTTTCTTGGCACCTGAGTCTTGGAGCTTGAAAGCTTCTTTCTTGGGCTTGGGGCAATCCCGAATAAAGTGGTTCTTGGACCCACAATTGAAGCACTTGCCTTTGGACTTGGAAGCAAACTTGTTCTTAAAGGTCCTCATCTTCTTCATGAGAAGATCCAAGTCCTCACTCAAGTCATCTGCATCATTATCATCTTCAATCACTGCTTTCTTCTTGCTCTTCTTGCTCTTGATAGGATCTTGCTTCTCGGCTTGAAGAGCTAGGTTGGATGGTTGTGGATCATTCATACCCAACTGATAGCTCTCAAAATTAGTGATCTTGCCAAGTATGTCCTTGATGGTCTTGGTCTTGAGGTCACCTTGCAAGGTGAAGTTGATGATGGACTCATACTTGGGGTCTTTGAATAGCCTCAAGAATCTTCTTATCACCTTAACGGGCTTGAGCTTGAAGTCATCCCCAAGAGCATTGATCTCCTCCACTAGTACATGAAAGTGATAATAAATAGTGTTGAAAGTGCATCTAGGCCCCTAAATTTATTTTGGTGATTGGCATCAATACAATTAAGAACAAAATAATATTTTATTGAGCATGTGTATAGATAACACTTCAAAGTTTGGTGAAAGAAATGCACAAAAGCAAAAAGGAGAAAAGAAGATGACAATGTGCTTCAAAGATGAAATTCAAAATATGCTCAAGAATGAAGTTGATGGAGTTTTTTATTTTATCTTGAGTATAGGAAGGCCATACTATCAAGAGGGACACAAGAGTTTAAAGTAAAAATTATCCAAGTGCCTAAAACCTTTTTCTAGAGCCTTTTCATTGGACTTCCATTGGACTCTAGTAGCATTGCCACTCTGGACCGTCGGACATGTCCGACGGTCATCAGACAAGTTCGATGACCTAAGGAAAGTTTGATGTGTCGGACATCTCCATCGGATTCTAGTACCTCTGCCGCCTTGTGTCATCGGACATGTCCGATGATCCATCGGACTTGTCTGATGAACCAGACTTGTCCGAGGCATCGGGCATGTCTATCGGACTCCAGTAACCATGCCACTTTGATTCATCGGACTTGTCCGATGCAGATCTGAGAAATATCCCCTCAAATGGCTCTTTTTCTCCATGGGCTATAAATAGATTCCCATCTCGCCCCTTGGCCGCTTGGTCAGTCAAAAACACTCCCAAGCTCACTTTGCTCTCCCCAACTCTCCTCTCTTGCTTCGACTCTTGATTTGTGAAGGGATTGACAGAAGATTGAAGAGCTCCATCGCCTCCAAGCTTCCATCCTCTTGAGCACTTGGTTCATCCTCATCGCCGACAATTTTTGTGTTTGTTACTCTTGGGGATTCATCCCCTAGACGGTTAGAGGTGCCCGTTGAGCTCCCAACTCGTGTGGTGACGCCTCGGGAAGTTTGTATTGACCCCTCTTTTATGGAGCTGCTAGTGAAGCACCGAGTTTGATCTTTGTGATCACTTGGAGAGGAATAGGGTTGAAAGAGACCCGGTCCTTTGTGGATCCCTCAACGGAGACGTAGGCTTCTATATGAAGCTGAACTTTGGTGAAAAATCTCATGTCTCTTGTGTGCTTTATTACTTGTCCTTCATTTACTTGTTCTTGCTCTTAATCTTACTAGTTAGGGTTTGCTTTGTGTTTCTCAAATTAACTTGTGTAGGTTGCATGCTAGTTCATTTACTCTTTTCTATAGATTCCTCTAGCTTGTAATCACTTGTTCCTAGCTTGCCTTGAACTATTTTCAAGTTTTAGCCATCCGATCTACTTTTCTATCTCTTGCCATTGGACAAGTCATCAGACTTTACTCACAATCGTCGGACAAGTCCGACACTGGGCATTTGACTTTTATTATTAAGTCATTTTCAGGGATAATTGCCTATTCACCTCCCACCCCCCTCTAGGCACTTTCAAGTGTTAGGTCTCCCATGTGGCAATCTATTGAAGTTATCATATCTGTTCTTCAGCACATAATATCTTTCCTCTTTGACATCACTAGTACCCTCATGGAATCTCAATCCAGATATCATGTGCTAATGAACTCACATCCAATCTAGCAAAGATGTCCTTAGAAATGCATGCAAACAGAGCATTCTTGGCCTTAGCGTTGTGCTTAATGAAATCAGGATCCAGTGGGTTCACATCCGCATCCGAACCATGGGTCACCATCCATATCTCTGAATCAAGGGACTTGAGGTAGGCTTGCATGCGTGCCTTCCAATACCCGTAGTCCTCCCTATTGAATATGGGAACACTTCCCATCTCTCCCGGCATCCATACTCAAGGCGGCGAAGCCTCAAAGATGAGCACTTGGCTCTGATACCAATTGTAAGGATCGAAGACGTACCGAGAGGGGGGTGAATCGGTAAGCCGACCACAAATCTGAATACTTCAATTTCACACCACTAGATCCTAGCAATCATTGCAACCTAACAATTCTAGGAGGCCAAGACCCTACACATGCTAGTGTTCATGATGAGTACAAATGCGGAAGCTAAACACACTAGACTATGCGAACCACAAGTCAACCTAGTTAGAGCACACAACTACAGAATAGTAAAGAAGGGTCAAGAAATGCTCATGATTTTTTCCCAAGGTCTCGGAAGGATGGCGCCTTCCCCTACTCCTTGTTGGACCACTCTCGCCGAAGTCCCTGTCCCTCCCGCCATAAAGTGGAGTTCTCGCACACAAGCCCGCAATCACTCCCGGAGTGAAGACACGGTTACATCACCGCTGTCACCAAGGCATAAACTCGTCTCCCTCGAGAACTTGCTGGACTCCCTGAGCCGACACGGGCGCTCACTAGCGATGCCACTTTTACCGGCGAGCTCCAACTGGGTACAAACGTGTGATGGCATTCACAACTGATCACGATAGGCTCGATCACCGACACCTAACCGGTCTAGATCTCACCATAGACCAAGAGTAACAACCTATATCACACCCTCAAGGACACCCTAGCCTTAGATGTGCAAGATGCTCAAGTTACTCTCACTAACACTCTTAAGATAGACAATATCTCCTCCTAATGTTTTCCTCTTTTCCTTTTGACTATCACCAAATGCTCCAAGCAATTCCACTGGCCAAGAGAGGTCTCCAAGACCCCAGCAACGAAGTTATATAGGCTTCCAAACTCCAACTAGCCGTTGCTCCACTAAATTAGACTTCTAGGTGTACTGATCGGACTATCCGGTCATTGCCTAACCGGACTGTCCGATCACTTCACATCCAGCTCCAACGGCTCTGCCCACTGCTGATCCTCGAACTGATCGGACCGTATGGTCAACTGACCGGACTGTCCAGTCCATTTCTCTCTCTCTATTATAGACACATTTCCAGAGCCGCTTCCTCTCTGCCCTATGCTGACTCATGCAGACCGGACCATCCTGTCTATAGACCAGACCATCCGATCTCTACGGACTCTAGCACAGACAGATTCCTCGCTGACTCCTCTCTGATCTTCTAGTGACCGTACCATCTGGTCTCCCCTGACCCCTCTCTTCGGTCACTATGTCTGGAAGTTGAAACTCCTCGTCCTCGCTTGACTTTGTTTTTCGACTTCTCCGAACAGCTCCTTGGCTTCTTCACTGTCACCTAGTGCCTGTGATTTCACTGAGCATTCATGCACATCACTGACTAGCATAACCTAATAGACATGACCTAGACCCCCTTGATAGTCCGGTTTTTCCTATGGACTCAAAGCCCTAACAACTAGACAAGTGTTTCCAACACTTGCTCCATAGCCTGTCCTTAGCCTTGATCCATCTTCATCAACCCTTGGACTCTATCAAGCTCACCAAGCTCCATGCTTGTGGTCATTGTCATCAATCGCCATGGCAACCATCATCCATATGATTTGTAGTAGAGTTTAGAGATGATTCCTGCATAGACAACACTCATGTAGAAATTAGCCCACAATTTCATAGTTGTCGTCTATCACCAAAACATTCATACCTTAGGGATCCAATCATCAATGGTCATGAAGCTTACAACTCGCCACTGCGCTTGTCTGAGGGAGAAGGGAGGAAGGGGCTGGATCCAGCAACAGCCCCATTCACCGTCGTGCCTGCTAGAGGGAGGAGGGAGGGAGGGGCCAGATCCGGCCATAGCCCTGCCCACTGCCACACCTGGAGGAGGGAGAAGGGAGGGAGGTGTTGTATCAGGCAGCAACACTCGTTGTCGCGCCTGGAGGAGGGAGAAGTGGGGGAGGGGCCAGATCCGGTAGCAGCCCTGCTCGCCGTCGTGCCTGCAGAAGGGAGAAGGGAGAGAGGGGCCGGATCCAGTCATAGCCCCACCCGTCGCCACGCTTGGAGGAGGGAGAAGAGAGGGAGGAACCGAATCTAGCAGCATCCCCGCTCGCTACCGCGCCTGGAGAAGGGAGAAGGGAGGGAGGACCGGATCTGGTCGCAGCCCCACTCGCCACCACGCCTAGAGCCATCGATCAAAGCCGTGCCCTCCTGTCGTTGCCATCTGAGACACGCCAGCCTCCTAGAGACTGCCGCCCAAAGCCACGCCTTCCTTCCGTCGTTGTCGCCTGGAGAGGGAGAGGAATGGCGTCGATCTGTCATCGATGTGCCGGGCGAGGAGAGGAAAGTGAGAGGAGGCGGCGGCTAGGGGAGACAAGTAGGGGAGGCAGGTCGGGTTAGAGGAAGTGGCGGCGCGTAGGGTAGAGAAGGGAGAAAAGGAGGTGGTGGTGGGTGGAGTGAGGAGTTACTAAGGGTTAGGGTTCTTTTTATACACAACATATGATAAATGGGCTTGGGCCACAGATTAGCGGCGGAGTGTTAAATGAGCCGCAGCTAAAAATGAAAATAGCAGTGGGGTGTTAATTGGGCCGCCGTTAAAAATGAAAATAGCAGCGGTGTGTTAAGTGGGCCACCGTTAAAAATGAATTTCTGTTTATAGCGACAGTTGATTCTTGGGCCGTCGTTAAGATTTTTTTTGCTGCCGTCGCTAAAGGCCATTTTTTGTGCTAGTGAAGGAGCTTCTAAGTTCTGCACGGGAAAAGAAAAAATCAGCTCAAAAAAGAAGTTCACATAGGCAAAAGAATTAGATAGACAAGCAACACAAGTAAAGGAAAGCAGGACCTTCTGAAGTTTTGACAATACAAGAGTTGTCTACAGTATGTTTTCTCTTATATTGATAGGAATAAGATATCATTTTATTTGACGTGTGTTCTTGACAATTTTACTTTGTTGCACTTTCAAAATTGATGATCAAACAACGCAATTTGGTCCAGGCCTTTGAACATGAGTGTTAGTGATTGATGTATAGCAGGTGTCAGGGCACTGAGTAGATTGGGTCATGGTTTGGTTGAGGTCTAGTGGGTTAGGTCTCTTTCTTGGTTTGGTCTCACACTCTGCGTTTGTTTATTGGGTGTTTTCTTTTCCATGTAATTCAAGTCCACTCAGAGTGAGGTGGATTATTTCTAAGGGGTCATTTTTTCCTCTATTCAATACAATGATGTGCTGCTCTCATGCGTATTTGAGAGAAAAAAACACTAAGCATGGTGCCCTGTTTCGATAAGAAATATACAGAAGAGGGAAGAGGGACTGGGATTTTACATGCTAAACCATCTCGTCCATAAAAAGTCATAAACATTTTCTTTCTGGACCGACAAAGCTATGACTTGACTGAAAAAATCTAAGAGTTATTGAACTAACGAAAGCTATAACATTTTGGAACCAATTGCAGGCATATCAGTGCAATAGTTTAGTTATACACATGGAGAGAGGAACTATTGTTCAGTGCAGCTACACCTTAAAAAAATTGCCTGTTTTATCCCACTTGGAGCCCGTCGTCCCTGTAGATGGCGTGGGCCGGATACCTCGGAGGGTTCAGCATAGGTGATCGCCACAATGCCGTGCATCATCCCGTCATGCCTTGTCCGTCAGTCCTTGATTATCACAGTTAAAGGCATCATTATGGTGAACTGTGTCATGGCAGCGGGCGCTTTCCCATTGGGCAGGTTATGCTGGCGACGAGGGCAGGTTGTCACGAGGATTAGAACCCCTGACGCTGTAGCCGCGTGCATGGTACGGTGCCTGGAACGACGCAGAGGGTAGTTGTTGATTCTCGTCCCGTTTGACCCACTTTGCGGGGAGTCGGTTCGCCGTGTCATGCTTAGAATAAAGTGTTTGGGTGCCACCCCACCCTGTCATGACCATGATAGTCGAGTTTCTCCACTCCGTTACTTCCACGGAGTCAGCGGCGCGGTGACGTGGCCCATCCTAGCAAGATGGACTGATGACAGGAGTGAGCGAGGGTGGCAGGTATGTCGGCGTCGTTGTGCCTATCCAGGCAGGGACTATCGCTGTGGGGGCGGTGCTGGCGATCTTATCCACGGTCCGCTCGACCCTCGGTGGGGGTTGAAGGAGGCGAAGCGGGCCCCACCCCCTTACAAAAGGTCACGCGAGGTGGGACGTGGTCGACCCTTTTGATGAGGGTCGAGGGGGAACGTTACGTGCTCGACCCCTTTGGCGGGGCTCGAGCGAGGCGAGGTCGACCCGTCCTCCTCGAGGAAGGCTGATCGAAGTGGACATGCTGATTCCTTGCTTCGGGGGACAGGCCTGTTAACCGTGTTCACCTAGGACAATGTGGGCCGTGGGTTTCCTGGCCCATCATGGGATCTTGGTACGGCGGCTTATTATTTTTGAACGGGGGTTATCATTTACCACGCGGCATTGCTGATATCTATCCCCGACAAATTGTTTCCACGTATTGCAAACAGATGTGAACAAGCATCTTTTTGTGTAAATGTAAAATATAGGGAAGATAAGCATCCCTCTCTAATAATCATGGCGATGTAAAATTTGTTCCCTTCTTTTTTTTTCCATAGTTTCCTTATAGCATTATGGCCCTAGTGCCATTTAAATTCTGTAGCAAGGGTCACTACGGGAAAACCTCATATTGCCGAGTGCCAGCACCTTTACCGAGTGTAAAAAATTGGGCACTCAGCAAAAGAACTATTTGCCGAGTGTCAGGGGGAAAGACACTCGGCAAAAACAAAACACATGGCAAAATGAGCCTTTGCCGAGTGCCGAAAATCACCGCACTCGGCAAATAGAAAGCACTCGGTAAATTGTCCTCTTCACTGAGTGCCTAACCTTCCGACACTCGGCAAAAAGGAGCATCGTTACTTCTGTAACGGGCAGTTAATCATTTGCCGAGTGCTGAAAAAAGGCACTCGGCAAAGAAAACTTTTGTGAGTGTTTTATATCAACACTCAGCAAAAGACAGTCTTTGCCGAGTGTATAATTCGGGCGCTCGGCAAAAAATTATTGTTCTTTTATTTTCTTGCCACAATTTTTTTTGTGGAGCTCACAGATAGTTCAAGGTACGTGATTTTGAAATTTAGTATTTTTTAAGATATATTTGTAATATTTTTCAATTAATTTTATAAAATGTATTTTGTCGAGAAAAATAAAATTTAAACTACAAATAATTCGAATGATGGAATGTACTGAACCGAAATTTGATATTTGTATTTGTGACACCAAAGTGACGCCATATCCAAGTAACCAAAGAAAATTTTCATGAATCTTGCACATGAAATGTCACTATAAATGTGTGGTCAAAATTTATTTAAATTTTATAAAAAAGCAAACAAAGTCGCAAAATTATGAGAATTGTCATGAGATCATGATATCATATGTAGGTGTTATGGTAAAAGTTTTAGAAAATTCCACAAATTTTGTCATGCACACTGTGCACAAAACCGAGAATCTCCAAATAAGAAACATAGAGCTCAAAATGAGCTCCTAAGATTTTGGATTGATTTTGAAAGTCAAATTTGAATTTTACTTCAAATAATTTTGTATTGGTCATTTATAAGATATATGTTGTCATGTTAAAGTTTTTTTTATTTTTTTTATTTCATCATATAATTGTAGTTTTTTTTGAAGTAAATAGAAAATATCTTTGCCAAGTGCTGGGCTGAAGGCACTCGGTAAATGTTGCCTTTGCTGAGTGCCACGTGGAGGCACTCGGTAAACATAAACTTTGCCGAGTGTGAAATGTATGGTACTCAGCAAACAGATCGGGCCTTCTCCCGTTTGACCCGTTTCTCCATCTCCATCTCTCTCGTTCTCTCTCGCTCCCCATCTCTCTCCACCGTGAGCTCACCATCCCTTCGCCCGCCGCCAAACTCCGTGCCGCTCCCTGCCCAACTCATCACCCCCCACCGCCCCCCCCCCCCCCCCCCCCCCCCGCCCCCACCCCCACCCCGCCGCTCCCCTCCCAACTCATCGCTACCCCCCGCCCAGCTCATCGCCGCCTCCTGCCCCGCCGTCGAACTCCCCCGCCTAGGCCCTGCTCGGCCACTCCCGGGGCCACCCCCACTCGGCCACGCCTGGCCTTGAGCTCCCCGGGCCCTGCGCTCCCCGGCCCCGTGCTCCCCGGCCCCGAGCTCCTCGGCCCCACCCCTGCCACCACCTCCGTCTCCACCAAAGGGTGCACCACAATCGGGTAGTGGGACTAGCGTCTCGTCATTGAACCCCGCAGAGGTCGCCAAGTTCGTCGCCATCGCCGACACCTGGTGAGACCGAGATCCCTACGCCCTGCCTTCTTTACTCTGGAACGACGACCCGTGATTTGGTTGAATACAATTGTAATTTTCTCTGGTGTGGGCTTGAATGACCCGTTGTTTCAAAATGGCTGTGAGAAGTGCCTCTAACATCAGAATCAACGCACTAGAGTACAAAATATTTAGCCTACCATTTTCGGATTTGAATTGCAGTTATCGTTAGGTATCAGGTTACCAAAGTGATGGAAACTGTGGGGCATTACAAACTCGTACTTGGGTGTTAGTTCTCATTTTCAGTCACGAGGAGGATATCAGAGCAGTAGTACCAATTTTGTACCATCGCTTAGTCCATTTTCATCTTGTTATAAGCTGCTTTCCAGTAAGCATACAAAACAGATTGTGGATAAATTGGCAGTGTTCAGCTACCAGATTAATTTGCATATGAAACACTCGAAATGCATATCATTGTTGAAATATATCACTTGTATTTTTGTACTACTTAAAAGGTGGATTGCTAGTACAGTTCTACCTCCACCTTACAGGTCTTATGTGCATTAATTCTGTCAATGCATGAACTTTGTTCACTGGATGATGTCTTTGGGAATGTATTTATGTCATCATGTGGCTTCGAATTATGATATGATTATTTGTGGCTTTCATGTGTAATTTACAGATTTAGGTAACTACACTAATCTCACATACTTCTGTGGGCCATCGTGCTGTTGTGGATGTCGGCCATCGTGCCGTTGTGTTTGCCGGCCATCGTGCCACTGTTATTCTTGCAGCTATTGAAAACCTCACCATGTAGGGGAGGTGCTGTCGAATTTTACATTGACAGTATTGTTTTCTTTTCTTTTGCAGGAAGAAGCAAGGTGAGGCATACAAGACCGCTATGACCGTCGTTGACACGTCACTTTGCAGCAGAGCAAGGTGAGGGAAAAAGACCCCTTTTTCTTTCATGTTTGTAGGTCACGTAACCTAGTTAGGTGTCTCCCGTTCGAAAGAGATATAGGTTAAAATTTGCAGATCTTTGCATATCTATATCCGTATTTATTTCGAATTGTCCCCGTTTTTTGGGGACAGCCCGAGGATGTGTAGATGGGTTAGTTTCCATGCTCTACTCTGGTCCGAGTCAGAGTTTCGGCAGCACCTCTCTGTTGTTCTCCGGATACACAATCTCCTTGATAAGACGTGTATTTGGAGAATAGCAGGGACGTGCTGCCGAAATTCTGTCTCGGATTGGAGTAGAGCATGGAAACTTACTTCATCTACACATCTTCGGATGGGATTAGGACCTATCTTTACCCATTAGACTGTTGACATATGCATTAGATAAAGTTGTTGTTTTATTTCACGGTGATATGTTAGAGGATGGAAGACCGTGAGTGGATGTACACGGGCCACCAAAGTACAAAATTGATGACTGATGAATGGATTCAAAAGACTGATGCTTTCTTCACCCAATCATTTGCCAACATTGAAGGAAAGACTCCTCGAGCTTTTTGTCCATGCGGAATATGTCAGAACCGTAAACGTCAAACCAAGGATGTCATGGGTAGACATCTTGTCCTCAATGGATTTGTTAAGGACTATTCCAGGTGGACCCACCATGGGGAGCCACATCGTGAGAGAGACGAGGTCGTGAGGCAACGCATCAAGGCTTGTGACGCTGATGGCGGGGTAGGGGAAATGTTACATGACTATGATGAAGCATGTACAGAGGAGGAGAGAGCCAACTGTGAAGGCGTTTTACCAAATGTTGTCAGCGGCACAACAACCCCTTCACGGGCATACGAAGGTTTCTCAACTGGATGCCATTGCGCGCCTAATGGCCGTAAAGTCCGAGTTTAGCCTGAGTCATGCATGTTTTGATGTAATGCTGGAAGTCTTTGGCACTCTGCTTCCGGAAGATCACATTCTGCCAAAGAGCATGTATGAGGCAAAGAAAGTACTTCGTGCACTTAATATGCCATATGAACAGATTCATGCTTGTACGAACAGATGCGTCTTATTTAGGAAAGAACATAAAGAAGAAAAGTATTGTCCAAAGTGTAATGCCTCTAGATACTTGGAGGTAGACTCCGGTGATGGTCAAAAGAGGCAGCTCACGACCCCCGTGAAAATTCTACGGTACCTTCCATTCTTACCAAGGATCCAGCGTCTTTACATGAACGAGGAGACCACAAAACAGATGACATGGCACAAAAAAAGGAATTCAATACCATCCTTAGAAGCTTGTACATCCATTCGATGGTGAATCTTGGCAATATTTTGATAGGAAACACCCTGATAAAGCAGGAGAGGCCCGGAATGTACGTGTGGCACGGGCAACAGATGGAGTCAATCCCTTGGAATGGGGTCTTTGCCATACACTTGTTGGCCCATATTCGTTATACCCCTCAATCTGCCACCCGGTGTCCTTTTTCAATGACAGAACATATTCTTCCCGTTGAGAATTCCTGATCACCCGAGGAATAAGATGGGTGTGTTTATGGAGCCTCTAATTGATGAATTGGAGCATGCTTGGAAGGAAGGGGTATGGACATATGATCGAGCAACAAGAACAAACTTCACTATGCATGTTTGGTACCACTACTCTCTGCATGACTTCTTGGCTTATGGGATATTCAAAGGATGGTGTGTTCACAGGAAATTCCCATGCCCAATATGCAAGACAACTCTGAAGTTCATTTGGTTGAAGAAGGGTGGCAAGTATTCTTCTTTCGACAAACACCGACAGTTCCTCCATCCTAACCATGAATTCAGAAAAGACAAAAAGAACTTTACGAAAGGTGTTGAAGTTAACGACCCTCCACCGCAAATAATGACAGGTGCTGAGGTTCGTGCTATGTTAGATGCTCTTGAAATAAATGAAGAAAATGATGCCTTTGTGGGATATGGTGAGTTACATGTCTGGACTCATATCTCAGGCTTGTATAGGCTTGAGTATATGGACGACATTATTCTTCCACATAACATTGACGTAATGCACACTGAAAAGAATATTGGCGAGACGTCTTTTACAACATCCATGGTTATTCCTAATAAGACAAGGGACAATGTTAAGGCAAGAGTGGATCAAGCAGAGTTATGCGATAGACCAAAGCTTAACATGGTGCCTCCTACAACTGGCAAGACATGGAAAAAGCCTAAGGCTGATTTCGTCCTGACAGCCAAGCAAAGGAGGGAAGTACTGGAATGGTTCCAAACAATATATTTCCTAGATGGGTTTGTAGCAAATCTAAGGAGGGTAGTGAACTTGTCGACTATGCGAATCAGCGGGTTGAAGAGTCATGACTACCACATATGGCTTGAGCTGCTTCCACTAGTGATGGTTCGAGGCTATGTCCCTGATCACTTGTGGCAAGTGTTGGCAGAGTTGAGCTATTTCTTCTGCCAGCTTTGTGCTAAGGAGTTATCTCGGACCGTGCTTGCATATATGGATAGACAGGCCCCTGATTTGCTCTATAAGATGGAGAAGATCTTTCCACCCGGCTTCTTCACTCCCATGCCACATATGATTTTGCACCTCCCGTATGAAGCACGAATGGGGGGCCTATGCAGTACCGTTGGTGCTATTCAATTGAGAGGTGTCTAAAGGTTCTTCAAACTAAATGTCAAAATAAATGCAAGATTGAAGCTTCAACGGCAAAGGCATATAGTCTCAAGGAGGTGTCAAACTTCACCATAAAATACTATGCTGACAACCTTCCTAGCGTGCATAATCCACCATCTCGCTACCAATGCGGACCAAGATGGTTCCACTCTTAGCCTTTTTCAAGGGCAACTCGGAAGTGCAAGTGGTTCGACCCCTAAGACCTTGAAACCTGAAGAGTGGCGCATCATCATGCTATTTGTGTTAACCAATCTTTCTGAAGTCCAGCCCTACATGCAGTAAGTTTACAAAAATCTTGTTCTTCTTAAGTAGTCACTCTTTTGCGTCCAACCTCGTTGTTTCTCGTTGGATAGGGAATTTTTGCATCATTTCTAGCATGAAAGAAGGGAACCTACAGCAAACGAGACTGAGACCCTTCTTAGACATGGAGCGGGAGGTGGAATGCCCGGTTTCACTTCTTGGTTCAAACAAAAAGTATGATCCATTTTATGATGTGCTTAGTTTGACTTTCCATTGTCCTCTTAATTCTTGAACTATCCTGTTGTAACTTGTAGGATCGAACCAATGCGTCCATGAGTGCTGAGTTGAGACAGGTCATTCAATGCTTAACATCTGAACAGATATCGCTTTCACACAACAAGACACGAGCAGAGTCGTCCCAATCAGAAAACCACAAATACGGGAGTTATGACGCCCGATCTTGATGGGCTCGAGTATTATGGAAGAATTGAAGAAATACTCAAACTCACCTTTGAGGGTTCGAAACCTCTTAACCCTGTTCTATTCAAATGCCATTGGTTTGATCCGACAGTAGTAAGACGGACCCCTAATCTTAGGCTGGTCGAAATTCGACAATCATCCATCTATCGTGGAGACGATGTCTATATCATGGCTCAACAAGCCACACAAGTTTATTATCTCTGATACCCGTGCCAAACCGATGAACGTCTCAAAGGTTGGATGTTGTGTATAAGGTATCACCACATGGTAAACTACCAATACCAAACAACGCTGATTACATCAATAACCCAAACACAGATGAAGTAGAGTTCTTTCAAGAAGATGGTCTAGAAGGGAGATTTGAGATAGACTTAACCGAAGTGTTCGAAATGGAAGTAGACAATCCAAGGGATGTTGATGATGACGCTGGAGACAAGGTTCATAATGCGAAGGAGTTAGAATTACTTAAGCGTGTGCGCTCAAGAAACGACAATGTTGACGACATTCCTCCTTTGGTTGCTAATACGAAGGACCTACAACTACTTGAGCGACTACATTTAGGAAATAATAGTGGTGATAATGATGAGACAAATGATCCAGCTATTCCTGATGATGATGATTATTTCTAATACACGTATGATTCATATTTACCTTACTACTTATAATATTATGCTATTTTAAATTTGGTTTTGTTTATTTTGCATATCTTTGTTGAAATATTTTGATAGGTTCACTCTTTTTAATTACAGGTGATTGAACAAAAATGGTGGGCGGCGGCATGTTGAGGAAGTTGTCCGTGTTTTACAACAAAGGGTTCGATGAGTCCGGGAGTAGTGGAGGCAGGGGTCGAGGGAGAGGTGGAGGGAAAGGTGGAGACAGGGGTCAAGGAAGAGGTGGAGGCAGGGGTCAAGGGAAAGAAAAAGCGAGGGAACCGACTCCTATAGCTTCTTCGACTTCTTCTTCTTCCTCTTACGAGGAGGAGGCACAGGTGGAGCAAGTGGTGGAGCAAGAGGTGGAGCAGGAGGGGGGACAATTGGGACAAGAGGAGGAGCAGGAGGATGAGGAGGAGGGGGAGGGGGAGGTGGAGGCAGTGCCCTCTGTCTGGTTGTGAGGTCCCTCGACCCTCCCGACGCAGCCGATACCTCTTGACCTTCGACCGATGATTCGACCAGGAGCTCGGTAAGTAACTTTAGATGTTATGAATACATTTTTATTTGATATTTTGTAAATGATGATGGAAACAAATATTTTATCTTGATCACTTTGGCAGGGGTTGGATTACAGTCGTCCAGTGTGGTCACAAACATAAACCCAACGGCATCTTGGATCTTCTGTGTAGGGAACACTTCCCTAGCATTGTTCAGTTTCAGGGACAAAGGAAGCATGCCTGGATGTTTGCTCACTATAGAGTTGTTCCTGATTTCGAGGCTCGAGATGGGAATGTATTCGACAACTTGGCCGAGCGAGTGATCGGCGAGTTCTGGGTAAGTCTTCCTCCCACTGCATTACTTGACACATCGCATTCATGGATCAATCTTGAAATAATATTTGCTTACATCTCGCATATATATAGGATTTCTTCATATGCAAGCCGGGACACGAGGATAGGGCGCAACGTGTGGCACGTAACGCATGTCATAAACTTGTGAGGGACATGCACTATGATCCGTGCATCCAGGCCATCGTTGATTACAACGCTAGACAAGGAGTACGGGTCAAAAAAGAGAAAGCAAGAACTATGAGGCTGAGCCGGTGACAATACAAAGAGGTAACAAAATAATATTTATTATGATTAAGTATGTTCTATTGTATGTTCTTATGTCATATTCTAAATTATGTGTAGGCACCTCCGTATTGGTGCATAGTGTTGGGCTCTCATTGTGGACAAGTGGTGCAACGACGGCAGGGAGGAGACCCACAACGCTTGCCGGGAGCGGTGTCTGATGATGGGAGGTGCACCACACCATCAAGGCAGTCTTAGCCTCAAGAAATATAAGGAAACATAAGTATGTGAACCCTCAATTCTTTATGGTCACGCTCAATTTTTATGCTAAATATCAATAATGCAACATTTCTAATAATTGTGTTTTATTCGTAGTCAGCATCTCATGGTGGCTAGCCTATCAACACGTTCCAAGCTTTCGGTTTGTCCCACAAGGGCAAGGCGGCGTCCGACATGCAGTACAACCCGGAGGACCCACCCAAGGCGTGCAGCAATCCATCCGTCCATACTCGCCTCACTGCTTACTCAGATGTGGCAAAGAAGATCCATGGGCCAGACTACGATCCGAGCGCACACGACCTTGATGGAGAGGTTGTCATGAGAGTAGGAGGAGGCAAGAAGCATGGGCGGTACTACCTCGGTGATAGTGCACTTGACACGGCTAGTACTCCCACTCTCTCTCTCTCAGATTCGAGCACGAAGCACTAGCGCTGACCCGGGCATACTCCCACAACGGAGTTCCTCCATTCAGATTATTCCTGTTTCATTCATCGTCTGTTCATTCTTAATATTGGGATAAAGACACTCTAGTTTAACATTGCATGGAATTTTCTTGGTCAAGCTGCAAGCAGAGAAGAAGAGACGAGAGGAGTTGGAGTTGACAATGCAGCAGATGAAACGGGATGCAGAGAGGAGGGAACAAGATGCACAAAGGGTGCTGCTTGAGCAACAGAGGCGGCTGGAGCAATTAGCGGCTGATCAACAGAGGCATAGTCATGAGTAGATTTCGCAGTTGTATAGCTTCCTCCAAAGTTTTTCCATGCAGCTGGGTCAGACTCTACCGCGATCCCGCAACCGACGCCCTGGGTTCCGCCACCGTTGCCCTGTGTTTCTCCACAGACGGGTTATTCTCCTGTGAGTATTTAAAAAAAATTTATACTTTCATTTTAACTAGTTGGTTAACTTAGAGAACTTAGAAACTTAGATAATTTAGATAAAAATAGAAACCTAGACAAACATAGAAACTTAAAGTACTTAGAGATACAAACTTAGAGAAATTTAGAAACCTAGATAAACTTATAAACCTAGAGGAATGCAATATGCTCTACATCAAAAACCTAGAGAATTTAGAAAAACATAGATTCCTAGAGAAACATAGAAACCTAAATAACCTAATTGTGACATCTCTGTTTTTTTTAAAAAAAATAATTTACCTTTACTACGTAGTAGGACCCGTAGGCCCCACCTGTCAGCCACCAGCCCTCAGCTCCGCCCGCCGCCCGTGCCGGGGCCACGCTGGCGCGCTCGCGCGCGCGAAGGTGCCACACCACGCGGCACCGCCCTGCACCCGAGTCCCGCCGCCGCTTCTATCGGGGAGGGAAAACTTTTACCCGACTCTTCTCTCCTTGCTCTCTCCTCTCCCTCATTCTCTTTTCTCTCTCTCGCCTCTCTGTTTTTCTTTTGCCGCAGCGAGCAAGCCCCGAAGTCGGAGCTCCACTCGTCGCCGTCGACTCCCCGACCAAACCGTCGCCCCACATCGCCGTGCAGAACCTCCAGCAATTCTCCATCACCGCCCAGCACCATCTTCCACTGCAGCTCACGAATTGAAGCCATTTTCCCTCTCGGTAAGCACCGGCATCTCCTCTGTTCATCTTCAAATTCTTGAGCTACACCAAATCATATTCAAATTCCTCGCAAACGAGGCTTGATCACTTGTTTGCGCCTCAATTGGTTAGGTCCCGGGCTAGTTTCTGTTGAGGAGTGAGTCGTGATCCCAGTTCTACTCGTCACCGACGCCGAGCTCTGTTTCCGCCGCCCGCCGTCGCCTTGATTCCGGTGAGCATTCGCCATCGCCGACCTCTCCTCTGCCTTCTCCTCACAGTGCCGCCCCCACCCTTGGTCTTGGTTGGCCGAGCCGAGCTCGGGAGCGAGCTCGACCTCCGGCGGCAGAGCCGCCGCGCACGCGAGCGTGGGCACCGTTCACGCCCGTGCAGCTGGGTCGTGCCCCAGGTAACTAGACCAAGTGGCTGGGCCACCGTGCTGCTAGGCTAAGTCTAGTAGCGGTTGGGTCGCTAAGTGGCGAATGAGGCCAAAATAACGCAGCCCCTTTTCTAATTCCGGGTTTTTCTTTTAAAAATAATTCCAAAACTTTGAAAATTCAAAACTACAGTTTTAGATCTCCTAAAATTGTGAGATTAATTTTGCTAGGTTCCAATTATTATTCTCTATCACTTTGTGAAATAAAATTTAAATTTTATTTTATATGATTTTCAAGCATTTAATTAAGATTAAGAAATACCCTTTAATTGTTAATTAGTTCAATTCTTTAATTAATATTTTTTTAATAGTTTTAATTGATGATTAAATGGGGTAACTAAGGATAATTAATTTGGATTAAAGCATGTTAATTCCTTTCCACTCATAGGCTTAATTACTTTTAATTAGAAGGAAATACTTGAGACAAGAGTAATTAAGTTCTTGTCTACTATTTTATCAAACCATCATTTTTTTTTCAAGCATTGCATTTCGCATTCATGCATCACTACTGCTAACTCGCGACGTATCGACGAATCATATAGGACCCGAGATCGTCGAGCCACCTGTTGAGAGTGAACCGGAGGTGGTGATTGTCGAGACCGACCCCACGCCTGCATCGTCGTATCCGGACGAAACCCAAGGCAAACCCCGTGCATCCCACCTATGTATTTAAATTCTTTCTTTAATCACAGTCAGTCAAGTCATGATTGTGCATTAGGTTCTAGGAATTGATTGACACCCACCTGCATCACTACCATGTCCTATGATGTCTGTATACTATACAGGTACAGGTAGCTCGATAGGCGCTATGCTTACGTCGTAGGAATATCGGTAGCACTGCATAGGATGATCTTAAAGCATGGAGGCTTTAAGTTGATTGAGATCCTTGAGAAATCAAATAAAAGTTGATGATGATGATGAGACCGGACGGGCCAGTAGAGGAAAGGGAAAAAACTGGGTCTTGCAAGGTGGTAGCCCCGTCCGTGTCAATTTAGGATCACGTTGTGGCCTAGGGAGCAAGTATTGAATAGTACTGTCTACATGCTGTTATATGGGACCCAGTAAGCTGATGTACCCTAACTACCTCAGTGGTAGGACGTAGCCAACTTTCTTTTTCTGGTTGTTAGTGAGATTGAAGTCTCACGGGAGGGAAATGGTGGTCGCCTATGGATAACGTCTGGGACGGGTATCAAGTGGGGTCTCCATATTCCCGGGGGAGTTGGAAACGGATCGACCTTTGGTTGGGGTTAGCGGGAAAAGTTGTCATATATGACCAATGCGGTGCGTATATGTCATGTAGTCGGGTTTTACCCAGCTGGTTGAAATTGGTTCGAATCGCTGTCGCTCGCAGCAATAAGTATCGCTTGATCGCTCGTCACAACGGAGATAATCGAGAGTAATGAGAAAGGAAGAGTTAGAGAAGTTAAATGATTCTTGCTTGCAAAACATATTTGTAGTAGTTGCAGGATGCAAACCTTAATATTAATGATCATAATTCCTGAGCTAAAATTTGAAAATAGATTTCCACAAATAAGTGCTATTTTTCGCAAGTCTGAGTCAACCCACCAGCCAAAGGCCTATGCATTCTAGGTGTCGGCGTTGGCGGGAGTCTTACGGAGTATATTAGATACTCATGGCTTTGTTCGTACCGTTTTTTCTAGGTGGTGAGTCATATCCTTATGGTTGATCCGAGGGCATGCCAGGAGAAGGGCAGCTACCGGAGGGAGGTTCCATCCAGTAGGAATGCATCCCGTCCCCTAAAGAGTAAAAGACTAAGACGTGATTCTGAGAGTGTGTTAGTGAACGAGTTTGGAATAGAGTCTTTAAACAATGAACAAATTTCTGTTTGATTTTTTAAACTCTTTGTTGTAATAAATGTTTTTCCGCTGCAAAACTCTTGCTTGTTTTCTAAAAACCCAGTTGTATTATACCATGATGTAACATATTTTGGGCTTGTAAGAATGTATGTGCTGTTGTAACTCGCTTCGTCGAGTGTTCTCCTGTACTCGATCCTGGTTATTCCGGAGGGAATGCCACACTAATATGCTCTACTTTATGCAGAATCCTCCTCCATCGGCGACGTTGAATGAAGTGCCTCAAGAAGAGCAAGATCCGTGGCTCCCTCGCGTTTTGTTCCCGTCGCCCCCTCCTTAGTGAACTTGCTTACCATTTGTGTTGATGAACGAACTTGTTTATGTGGATTTTAAATGTTGTTGAACTAAATGTGATATTTGTTTGTGGATTTGAGTACGACATCAGTACTTGTGATGATGATTTATGGATTCACGTGTTGCGTATGATATTTGTTTGTGGATTTATGAATTATATGTTTTTGAAATGCCTGAAACGTGTATTGATATTATATGAACTACCTGTGATGATGTGTGTTTGCGCTAATACGAAAGAAACAAAAAAAATAATTATGGAGATACACTTTGTCGAGTGTATATCGAATACACTCGGCAAACATTTTTTGTCGAGTGTATTTTTGGAAAACACTCGGCAAACTGACCATAGTTTGTCGAGTGTCTGTATGAAAACACTCGGCAAAGATATTTTTTGACCGTTAGCACTGTCAATGGTAACTTTATTTGGCCGTGTGTTGTGATGGTACTCGGCAAAGCTTTATCGAGTGTCTGACAAAAAACACTCGGCAAAGAGTTCTTTGTCGGCATATTTTTTGCCGAGAGCTCTTTGCCGAGTGTTGCACTCGGCAAAGCCTTTGCCGAGTGTTTTAATGGCTTTGCCGAGTGCTCAGGGCACTCGGCAAAATATTGATTTCCCGTAGTGGGTACATTTCTTGAGAAAAATATATATGAGTTCCGAGAATAAGTGCCATGTAAATCTCTGTAGCAAGGGTACATTTCTTGAGAAAAATATATGTGGGTCCCGAGAGTAAGCATAATGAAAATCACGCACAATGTTCCACATATATGTTTCCAGCTATTTACACTCATTTGTGTTTGTGGGTCCCATGGTTTTTATTTTTGGGAATCGCTATGAACCCGTGGCATTTGTCACGGGGCTCCATCTAGTGTTGTATTTGTATATATACGTGAAACCTGCAAAAAAAATATATTCCTATATGATAAGAAAATCGAACGCATATTTGTCATCAGAAATCACTTAGCTTCCATAACATTGCCATTTTGTATCATTTGCGCCTCAAGGCCTCAATGCAATTAAACTTTGAGTCTCTGAACTAAAAGAAAAACAGAAATTCAACTCTTCAATTAAATTACAATTTCAAAGCGCTACCAGACAAGGTAATTTTCAAAGTGGCCTTCTGTATTATTTTCATCTCCTGCCTGTCCCAACCAGCACGGTGTGTATGGATAGGAAGATGTTATGAACCGTTCATTGGGCAACTCTTGGCCGTATCTTGCTGGATATAAGTCTCCTAAAACTTGAACCTTCGAGCTGTTAAAGTGATAAGCTAGTCCTCTTGCTACTGATTCACTCAAGAATATAATCTCCTTGTACGGATGAAATCCAAGAATACCAAGATATCCATAGTACTTATTTGTCTTTGTGTGTTCATGGTCATTGTCCCATGTAGAATTCTCATCAGTCGACACCTCTGAGCTCCACTCAAATTTGTCATCCGATTGTTCCATGGTTTCCTTCTTATTATCCGAGCCATAGTGACAATTAATATTCTGTAACATCCAAGGTCCACAGACTTTCTGCTGATACTCCCGCCATTGATAGATTAGAAAGCAAAAGTATGAAACATAAAAGTAGTGCTTAAGGAGTACCTCATAACAAAATCAGTTTGTCCATGCACGTACAACGATCCTCGCCAATAGACAGCATTACGTCGTTCGTAAGGACAGCTCTGCCTCATGTCTGCGATAGTTCCTGTGGCCTCGCCTTGTCGATCAAATGACCTCTCCTCCCACTTCCCTGTTTCTGATGAGAACACATGTAGGATGCACAGGGACGGTGGCCATTCAGATTGCTCTATCACAGGGTCCAATTTCTTCATATATGCATCATAATATGAGGTACGAGGGTCGTCGATGTGAGAACAAAAACGGCGGATTAGGAACACTTTGTAGTGTAGCGAGACAGTGGGATCGTAGACGAGGTACTTGTCATATATGTCTTGGTAGGGATCAGCTGATCATATCTATCTTCGTAGGGTTTTGCCTCCATGGTGGAAGCTGGTGGAACCGGTGTCGACAGTGGAGGCAAGCGAGCACACCATCGCGTCGCGGGGTTAAGCACGTAGTGCACGCTCAGGTCAGGCGAGTTGTCGTCATAGCCTTCGACAACCAGGAGGCCGTTGCAGTGGTCGCAGACTTGAGACCATGATGCATTGTCATCATCATCAGGGAAGTAATCGTGCTTGCCGGAGACGGCGGGGCGCGACGCCGAGGGGCGAGCGAAGAGCTCCGAGATGGAGTAATTGTTGAAGTTGATGAAGATGCCATCTCAGCCAGAGCGGGAGGAGCTTCGCGCGGAGCAGGCGGCGGGCGTCGACCATGGCGTGCCACGCCTCGCAGACGCACCTGGACGCCAGGCGGCGGAGGACGTCGGCCAGCCGCGCCATCAGGTCCGCCGCCTGGCTATCGCCCGCCGATTCGCCATCTACGCGGCAATCCATTCGCCCTCGGTATGGGTTCTTGTTATTTGGGATCTTGATCTGCACCGTGCCCGGGGGAGGAATGGGGCGTTCCTTCGGATTGGAATCGATTGTTGTGCGGGGAGATTGGGGATCGGAGGCTTCGATCTGGCGGAGGGAAGACGAGAACGAGAGAGGCGGCGTGGTGGTTTGACTGGTTGTTTCGCTCGTGGTCGTGGGTTCACAGTTCACACAGCACAGAGGTCGGTCGATCGCGGTTCTTTTTCCACGGGCCTGCCGATCGGTCTAAATTGTTCATGGCCCGACTTGTGGCCCAGATATCAAAAGCAGCAAAGCAGCCCATCTAAGAAGGGCCGGCCTGACTCTCTGGCAATCTATCCAGGCTCATCAGCACAATTAAAAGGAAGAAGCCCAATTTACATCCTTAAACTATCATTGTAGTTTGATTTTTATATCATAACTAGCAAAGTGTCCGCGCATTGCTATAGTTTTAAAAAAATATTATTTATATATATGTAAAATATGTGTAAACTTTCTAACTCTTATCACGCTCTCTCTTAAAAACTCGTTACTTGCTACGATGCAACATATGTCTATGAATTAGACTTACGTGCTAGTTAGACACGACATAACATACGTATACAAATCAAACTCGCGTGAGCTCTAACTAAACTAATCCTATACGTAAAATCAACACCAAACTAAAACAACACCAATGACGACCTCACCTAAATTATTAAGGAGTAGAGATTATAAAATCGAATAGGACGACTTCTACAACTCTTCATATCGGATTTTGAAGACGGTGACATGGCACTGTGGGTTCTATATATCAGTTGCCATGTTATTTTTTTTTAATTTTTTTCGCCTGGTACTGCATGTGCTCCCTCTGTCTTTCTTCTTCGACCCATGTCGCATGTGCTCGCCCGCCGGCACCATCACTGCACTACTTCACGTGAACCTAGCCGCTGCATTGCTGCTCGCTGACATGGCAACTGATATGTGGGATCCACGGTGCCACGTCAGTAGAAAACCGTCTTCAAAACCAGTCAGGGAGGAAAAACGAACGGCATGAAGAATAGTATGAGTCGTTCTACCCGATTTTTTAATTATGATATAAAAACCCAACTAGAGTAATAGTTAAAACAGCTCACACACAAACGACAAAGCAACTGCATAAACAAGGAAATACGCTAGCTCCCCTCAAAAAAAAAAGGAAATACGCTACCTGTCGCAACTAGCCGCGATCAGAGTGATCCTGATTTAAGAAGAAGAAGAAGACCACCAGAGTGATCCTGATTAGGAATTCGGACAATAGAGTAGTAGTAATAAGCGCTTGAATAGTTGATTCGCATGTCCGCTGACCATGCCCTGTGGCCGTGTGGCTCTACCCAATTAGGCAAGGAAAACAATGATGGATTCGCATCACCAGATCGATGACGCCGTGAGAGCGGCGGCCTCCTTTAGCGTAGGTATACACGTAGTCAGCCTTATATATCGTCTCATATATTATCATATAAGATTTTTGATGATGTGAAAGAGAGATGATATTAAGAGAAAGAGTTAGTTGTTTCGCATAGCAATCATCTTATACGTTAAAATTAAGGAGTATAAGACGATTTTTACATTATTATACGGTTTCTAGTTGTTTTTTAACCCATAAATATTTCTTTTTACATCTATAAATTAAGGAGTCATATAATTAATAGGAGACAACTAATAAAACCATTTATTATATAAGTTATCTTATAGTCTGTCTTAATATTATGTGTCATATATGAGACCACCTATAAAATAACACTATTGTACTTGCCCTTAGCTTACCGCTGCTTTGCACTATGACCGGTTGACTCCCCGGCAGTCTTTCATCATATTCAAGCTCATAGTCAAAGATCATATACCTTTGTAATACATACTATTAATCCTACGCTTACGGATTAGGGAGGTGTATTTATTTCTGAATGTTTTTTTTTATCATGAATCATAATACTCCAAGGGAGCAATGCAGCAACATAAAATCCTCTCACAACATCATTTAGAAATCGTACACGTACGCAAGCGGCGGCTCTTGCTAGCTAACAAGAAATATTTGGACTGGTCGGCAACCGTAGAATATGTTCTCGTTGTCATCAAGGTGAGAGGTCACACGTCGCTAACTTTCTTGAAGCATTTGTCGACCAGCAATGAACCGGTGGAATGGCGGCCTGCAGGTCCTTTTCGATAGTTTTCCAAACAATCAGACCGACGGCTTTCTCCAACACGTACGTACCATGTACCAAGCTGATTGGTAGTTTGTCCCAACAGAGAACTCAAATTGTTGAAGGTTTGGTGCTGGACGGAGGGTGTCACATCACGTACGGCAGGAATTAACTGAGACGACTTCCAAGTTGCGGTCTTGCATGTTGGCTTCGTACAAGGAACCTATGGCTGAAATCAATTGAACCGTCCAGTTGACCACTCAAGCTTAAATGGTACTATTCGGATTCGGGTTCCAGACATCTGATACCCAAACCCTAACCAAAATATTTCAAACTACAGTTGTATTCTATAGATGGTGGCATGAGAACATGTGCTAGAAAATATTCTCTTTCATTCATACAAGTGCATAAGTCTTAAATCTATATAAAAAAAGGTGCATAAGTCGATCTTGTGGGTGGACATTAGAAATATCTTGTACAGTCCTTCAAAATGTAGCAAATAGTATCATGTATTAGCTTCATAAATCGCAAGTTGCAGCTCACCGGATTCAAGTCATATGGGTGTTTCATTTTGAGCTAGTTTGGGGGCATCTCCATCAACAATAAACGTATGCGACGACTTTATAAATTGCAAGATCAGCTAGCTTAGTCTATTAGAGGTGTTTATAGAATAGTGTGTGCGCGCGCCCGCGCACATGCCCGTGTACATATATCCATAGGGGTACAGATTCATTACCTGTTTAAATGTCTGCATTTTTTACCGTGTTTGTGAAATAAAAGTGTTTCATAGACTAAATCAAGATTCAAATTCAAGGTTATCCAAGTTTTCTCTCTTTCTTAATTTTCACGAGTGTCCTAAACTTACCTAAAACCATGTCCAACCAATGGACCTAGTAGGGATATAAAATGGAAATGTCAGGTGACTGAAATTCAGGACACTTGCGTCAAATTTCAGATGACTGAAATTTTGATAATCTTCCAGTCACTTTTTTATATTAATTTAACTGCCTAGATTTTTCATTCACTTGTGTAAAATATATTGTCTGCAAAATAAAAATGCTCCACCTAAGAACTAAATGTTCCTGCAATACACTTTCATTGTTCCAGTTGTATAGTTCAGTGTTTCAGCAGGATATTTTGATTGTTCCAAAAATATGACTGAACCAAATACAAATTATAGTTAACTGGAAACTAGTAAATCTATATAAAAATATCTTTACCGTAACCTCCTATCCTTTTCTTTAGTTTAATAACATGATTTAATTTTTTATGCTTCCACCAACAAGTATTCTTATTGCAATCTAGCACCTACAAGTTTCATATACCCTCCTAACAAAGCTCATACACTCATGTTTGGCTTTCTGCATTGTTTCAAATAGTTTGCTACAGTGTATCGCCAATAAAATTAAAATCTAACCACAATGGTATGGGCCACAGTAGAAAATGCATGTGATTGTGACATTTTTCTTATTCACGCAATATCGTAAGATATCCAACTACATAGTCTCTTTGGAATTGTATTGGAAGGCTTGTCAGGAGTCATAGTCGCTAGTCAAAACTATCAGAAGGTATATGAAAACTAAGCAAAATTTGCAGGTGTTACTTGCGGACGGGTAAATGAAAAGAAAACTCTTACATCCAAGTGATTATTTATAATTTTTTCTTTTAAAACTCGATTCATTGATAATTAAATAGGATTGAGGGTGACTTAAAATGTTCTTTACTTGTCAATTTGGACCTCATACCGCAGGTGCACGAGGTTACCTTTGAGTCAACTTGGGAAATTGCAAAGAGAAGGAAAGCGATAGCTAGCACCTAGCACAGTAGTACAGGGGTGAGGTGCAAACCGGGGAAAGAGGAAAAAGGACACTTCGGGGCTTGGGCTTTCTGCCTTTCGGGCCACGACCAGATCCACCGAATCCCGAGAAAATACCAATTAAAAAATACACGAAAAATCAGGTAATAATACTAACAGAGAGAAGAAGAAAAATCATATAAAACCGCCACGACCTCGTCGCCGCTTCCCCCCACCGATTCCAAGCTCCTTCCTTTTTGATCTCCTCCGGCCCCGGCGGCGGCCTCTCGGCTCTCGCCCCCACACCGCGCCGTTGACCGCCCCTCCGCCGCGGCATTCGTCGGAGCGCGGCTCGATCCAGATCCAGGTACTCTTGCGCGCTCCTCGTTTCCTTTCGTTGTTGCCGTTTTGTTCGTCCTGGCCGTCAGCCGCCCGCCTCCTCGCCGCTTCCCCTCTTGGGCGCCGCGGAGGTCTGCCTGCGAAGCTTCAGTCTAGTTGATCCCTCGCTCCGTGGGTCAGGACGCCCCGGCTAGCTCTGCCTGGCTTGCGCGAACAGAGTACTCGTCCCGTTCCGCGGGGTGGTGTTCGTCCCCTTCCTCTGTTCTAATCCCTGAAAGCTGAAATCGAAATGTGTATTCTGCTGCGATACATCCAGTTCTATGGTGCTGAGGCGTGGTTCTTTCTGTTCAAATCCTAAGCTGTTCCTTTTTTCCGCTTTGGTTGGACAGGGCGCCGGCGAGCGAAGGTCAAACGAACCTGCCCCTGATTACGGCTCTGTTCATGGTGAGTTTGTTCGGCTAGCCTTACTCTGTGTCATTGCACGTGAATGCACTCGTTTCATAGCTTGCTTGTTTGCTTGCCGTGGCGTGTTTATCTTTTGCCATGTCATGCCAAGGAAGACGAGTGGACTCTTGTTTTGATTTGATCCTGCTTTGAACAGGGTGAAGAGGCTGTTGAGTTCAGCGTAGAGACCAAGGGCAGCCAGCAAAATGCCGTAGTTGTCGGCGACAAGACGGTGAGTTGTGTGTTACGTCTGCTATTGTTCCATTTCAGATACGCCTAATGTTCATTGGGATCCCTTTTCTTGGTTGTTGGGGATTTTGTTTGTATTATGTTGCTTTCTACTGAAAAAGGATGGGCGTACTAATAAGACTGGATTGATTTTGACAGTTTTGTGGATGTTTTCAGTTTTTAAGTTTATATACTGTAACTACACTTTGTGGCTGAGGAGTACCTGAAGCTATTTTACGAATGTATAGCCTCAAGCACGCAGGATCTGCTTCTTACATTCTCTTTAAGAGCCAAAAGGCAGTGTGCACACCATATGGGCTTCTTGTACTTGCTAAATGCCTTTGCTGATTGACTTCCACAGCTTAGTGACAAACTAGTGTTGTTGCCAGTTTGTGCTTATTTTAGTGAGGAGTATCCTGAACCATATTGTGATAACATTTATTCCTTTTGCAGTATGTTTTCAGTAGATCAGACGATGACTCCAAGTCATCTGTTACTATCAAAATTCTGGACAAACAAGCTCAGACTTGGTATTGTACTTCATCATTTCAATTGTGTTCTCATCTTCACCATACTCCTTTGGTTGGTAATCAATCATACTAACCATCAGTCTTATGTCAGGGTTGTACCGACAGTACTAGGGAAACAGCCAAGTCTTAGCAAGTCGATGTCAGCGATTCCTGTAAATGATGAGAAGATACTGATTGTCGAGAATGGCGTTCCCTTGATTCATTCCTTCTGGTTCCTTGAGGTAAACACTAGCTTGTTGGTACCATATGTTGTTTTGCGGAGAATAGCTGAATAGGAACATCACTTTTTTACCAAAGGGGGTGAGGGATGAATTTGCTAGGCCTTTTCAAGGTGAACACAGTGAGAAACAAATGAACTTGATGTTTTCTTGGTAACCTTAGCAATACTATTCTTTGTGTGATCTCCTGTAGTGCCCATATAGTTATGTTCCTTTTAGAATTATATGTACCTTTTGGCTCTCACCTTACTGGCGAGTCGGATATATTAGTAGTGACACATGATTGATCTGCATAAAGTATCATGGTAACTAGCATGCTGTGTTCATCCAGTTTGTTCTATTAATGTAGAGATGTAAATTTCTGTTTTTCTAGGTTTTTTTTTTGTGTGTGTGTGTGTGGGGGGGGGGGGGGGGGGGGGGGGTAGTAATGTTTTTCCTTGCGCCTCCTTACTAGAGACCTACACCTGTTAAAAGATTTCTAGTTGATTCCTGTATCCTTTTCTCATTTTACAGGTTCATAAATCACCTAACTTTTTAACACTTCTCCATATTAATTTCAGATAGACACTCCCTTTGTTAAAGAGCAGCAGAAAATCAAAGGTGTGGAAGTTGTTGTTTGGAGCAAGGGGGTGGTTGGTGTAGGCCAAAAGCCAGTTGTGATTAGTGGACCTTCTGGTGTTGGTAAAGGAACACTGATTGCAAAGTTAATGAAAGATTATCCATCAAAGTTTGGATTTTCTGTTAGTCACACTACAAGATCTCCAAGGGAGAAGGAAATAGATGGAATTCATTACCATTTCACAGAGCGAAGCAAAATAGAGAAAGATATAAGTGAGGGCAAATTTCTTGAATTCGCTCATGTTCATGGAAATGTGTATGGCACAAGTATTGAAGCAGTTGAATCTGTTACTGATGAAGGAAAGGTAAGACTGCTACTATATATTCATACACATTTCTGAAAGGTGAATTGTTTCATCTTTCCATTTCTTTGTCATTGAAGAGGTGTATTCTCGACATTGATGTCCAAGGAGCTCGATCTGTGAGGGCTTCTTCTCTTGAAGCAATATTCATCTTTGTATGCCCTCCATCATTCAAGGAACTAGAGAAGCGCCTTCGGGCACGGTATATTTGTAGCTTATAATATGTAGTGATAGGCTAAGCTCATATGCTGAATGTTGCATTCCTAATCCGATAACAAGATGGCAAGCTTGATTTGTTCTGGTCATGCAGGGGTACAGAAACAGAGGAGCAAATCCAGAAACGGCTGAGAAATGCTCGGGCTGAGCTTGATCAGTCCAACTCACCAGGTCTCTTCGATCATCTTTTGGTAAATGATGACCTGGAAACTTGCTACGAGAACTTGAAGGTAATTGCTGATTCATACTTGAGTTATAGAATGAAATGTTTTAGTTGTAGACTGTACTCATGTACCCATCCCTTTACATACTAACTGCTATTGCAATCTGCAGAAGTTGCTTTCTCTGGATGATGATGAGGGAGATTCAAATGAACTTTGTAAGTTACATGAACTCTCTTTCTCCCTTGAACTATACACTGTTGCTTCAGGGTGTGTTATCTGATAGTGTATCTCATTATTATCAGCTATCAAGGAAGGCAATTACTCCATTGTGTCCAAAGTCAACTCAGAAATTTTGTTGCAATCTGAGACTAATGAAGCGGCAAGCATGTACGTCCTCTTCCCCTTGTTTTTATATGAATGCCGTGCTATTGCTTGATATTTTGGTGCTTAGGCTTCTCTACTTAAACTTTTTCACAGGCTAGCGCTAGATCTATCATGTCTCACTGGAGGTGCTCCTGGAAGAACAAGGGGACTTCAGATACGCCCAGTTAGTTCCTCTTGACAACAGTTTAAAGTGGCATTTAAGATGGCCTATGACATTCTTCCAAACCATACTGCAGAATTGCTGACATTAATCCCAGGAAATGAAACATCGTAGTTAGAAAAAATGAAACAAATATGGAATTCGTTTCCATTTGTTATTTGTTTTGTGTTGGAACTAGGTGAAAATCATTGTAAGGAATTGTACCGTATTTTTGAGGGATTGTATACCTTATCTGTTATTGAGAGATTTTGGTCATCGGATAATATGATGAGATCCTATATAATTGATCTTGTATTTAAAACCTGGAGTGTGGAGCCCATTGTTGGATCATGTTGTCTTCTCTTGGCTCTTCAGCGATACATTATTCTAGTTCTGAGAGTTGGATAGCATGTGTAAAGCTCACTTTCTGCCCATTATTTTCCTCGTCTTTTCAAGAAATGTCATTCGGCTTGCTGCAAGCTGTTCATAATCCATATGCTTGAAATAGTTGGCACGGACTATAAGTGATCTCGCTGAGATATCTCAAACCTGGTCGAATTCTTTTGAAAAAAGAAGAAAGTATCGTGTCGGCAGTTTGGGCTGGATTATGCTAGACGTTGAAATTAGGGGATCGAGACGTCCTGGACCTGAGCAGGTTTGTAGGCCCAACCCACAGCCTTGTCAATGGCTCTTGCTTGTCCGATCATCTCACTGGAGGCGTTCTCCGGCCGCTCCCTCATCGTCAGCAAGTGTGCGAAAGTGTGCTTCGAGCCGATGACAGTTGAGCTTTCCAAACTTCAGAAAAGCAGAGGCTGTACCGGTTTCGAGCTTTCACCATGCCACAAAAATTGACCTGATGCAGACGGCGTCGAGCTTCGCCATGCCACGAAACTTGACCCGATGCAGAGGCAGATAGATGATGTGACATTTCCATAGATCGGCGTCAAAAAGGCACGAGTCCTGACAGGAAACTAAGGCTGCATTTTGCCAAGATTCCCTGTGGTTCACGTCTCAAAGGTACTAGAAGACACAGATGAGCAATGAACCTAGACAATACAGTAGTAGGAAACGTGGCTGGAGTCCAGGTGTGTCATGGAAAATGACACATGAAACTCGGTCTAGATTGTGACTGCACATTGCTAACAAGTCATAATGATTAGGACCAGAGACTGCTTTCATGAAATCTGTATATGAATGTTTATGGGAACACAAGAGCAGGTGGGAAAGTGAGAAACTAGTGAAAGCTCTGAACCTTTCCAATGCAAGTTGGGTGATTCAAGCATGTGTGGGATCACAAACTCTAGCTTCTCGTGTATCGAGGAGACAGAGATATTAAGGGGTTTGCAGATGCAGCTGGCTTTGCTACCTGATGACAACTGAGAATGCAAGGAAGTCACCCTACTGATTTTCCCAGCTGAAAGGAACATGTCGAGATTTTCTTCCTGAACAATTCAGAGATTACGATGTGTGTCTCCCAACCGGTTGACTTCCAAAGAAGCCGTCGAAACCGGATACTTGCAGTGTTCATTAGCGTCATGTTCCACTGACCATACGGCCAGGTGTCATGCGGTTACCGGTATGGCGTTGTGTATCGTCCATGGTGGAGACAAAGTAATTATAAGACTGCAGAATTCATCGCAAAAGCTTTACAGTTTGATGAGACCCACCCCTTCGTGAACACTTTTACCCGTTCAGATATGCAATACGAGTCCTGCGCATTCTCAGAACCATAGTAAATTCCATCAGGCAAAGAAAGTTAATTTCTCTACCGTTCGGTGCAGAAGTGCTGTGGCGCAGGTTTAGCTCAGGGCAGCAGGCACACCAACGTCTGCAGTCTTCGTCGCCCTGCTGGGTACTAATAACTAGTAAGTACATCATGAAGAAGCATGCAGCTCAGTTGCAGAAATTCGGTGCTCGATTTCAATGAACAACCCAATGCGCGGTTTATTACCGGCAGAGCAAGCGTCCAATTTGATGAGCCGGGGCGAGTTTTGCATTACTGTTGTCATGCGGGTCCATGGCTAATTATTTTGACAGTGCATGGTTTAAGGTTCCATACAGGACCTTAGGGCTTAATCAGTTATCACCATGCCGTGATCTGAGCTCACCGTTGAACTACCTTATACTGGCGAGATAGTAGTGACCTTAGTTCTGCTAGCTTATAATAAAGCATGGGATAAAATTCAAGAACTGAGCCAAAGACAAGTAGAAATATAACCAACTTGAATACGTATGCATAATTCGATATTGCAGTTATTATGTCGCAAACAGAGGGAAACAGATTGTCTAATAGATCAACTTGCGGATGATCCAGATTCACAAAAAATCCAGAACCGAGAGGATGAACAAGTTGTGAAAAGCATTCCACGCAGGGACGAACAAATGTCAAAAGGAGAGCCAAAGGACGACACACATGATACATGACTTCTTTTTGGCTCCTTTTGTTGTATCCTAGGAAAGTGTTGGTATAGTAGATCAGACTAAAATTATTGAACTTTAATATTCATGCACAAATCATAGATGCACCTACCTAAAATAATTCCAAAAATACTCTATGGTCTTGTTTATAAATTTTTAATATTTGACAAGTAACAACTCAAACGAAAAACATTATGTTATAATCACAAAAACATATGTTTATATAAGAACATATTATATTGTGATTATATTTAGGTTATAAAATGTATGGACATAGCATAAAGCGAGAGGAAACTAAACTAGTTGATGCTGACCCTTGTGTCTAGCCCAACAATTGATTACGACCGCATTGGCAACTAAACATTGCAACATTTGTTATCTCAGTAAGTAGGAAACCACGTCAGTATCGTGTCACGTAGTGCCATCCCCAATCTCCATTCTCCACCTTCCAACCAACCCACATTTAAAATGAAAAGCAAAACATCATTTCATTGACTAATTTCCAGCACGTAATGAATATTAGTTTGCTCAGCAACTATGTTTTTTTTTAAAACATTGCTCGATAGCAGCGCATAATTTTATCTTTTCAGACATATATGTTGATGAGAGTTTCAAGTTAAACAGTAAAATCAGTAGCCCAAAGTACCACAAAAATACATATAACTCTGTGTTTTAGACTTTTAGTAGTTTGTAGATTTTACACCTGCAATGTAATGATTTTCCAATAAAACAACAATAATTGGGACCAGCTTAAGTAGCTGAACCTGAATGTCATTGGTAGTGAGGTAGATGCCCTAATCCAACCAATATTCTAACTGAAATCATTATGGACCTAACAATATATCTTGAAAAAGAGGTGCTTGACATCATTCAGAAACAACTCACTCAAATAATGAAACAACAAATCCGACCCTTTTTCTAACCGTATAAAAATAAAATGCAATGTGACCTGCAAACCAATTTACTATGCTATAAGGATCTGATTCCAGTATAAAGGGATCTGATTCCAGTACTACTATCATTCAAAGCATGATCGGTATAAAATAAATTACTAGATGGCAAATTTGCTTTACCAAAAATTTGCTTTACCAAAAAAAGGAAAATTCTAAAATTCCATGATGTCATTTGCTTTTCCAGTTTTTCCTATCTAAAAAAATAGATAGAAAAAGGAATTTCTCTTTGGAAGAATTGTTGGAGCAAAATATTTTCAATTATTTTAGGCAAAGAATGATATTTTCATTCAAACAACCAAACTAGTGTTTGTTAATAATTACACGATGCTTTGACAAAACATACGCGTTGTTTCCTGTACAACCACAATAATTTAGTGCTCACTTGGTCTGTAGGAATTTCATCGAAACATTTTCAAACGATGCACTGACCTGGAACAATGCAACCTACATTCTTTTTTCCTTTTTGAAAAAAAAAACAGACCCCAGTACCAGTCAGCACTATGATGCGGAGACCAAGCTGAGCCAGGACATGAGGCGGCCATACCGAGCACCGCCCCAGTTGTTTTATCATGACAAGAAAGATCTATCAGAGGCCAGGTCACACTCATCTGGAATACATTAAACATTACCACTCTTGCAGAGATCGACATGTATGATGTTAACCACCTTGGAATGATCAACATTTTACAGCATCAATCAAATCATCTGCCGACCTGTGACTAATCCATTAACCTTGACTTGTAGAAATGCACAATGTCAAACGCAACAGTACAATAACACTGCTGCAGCAACGAACGGTTGCTATCAGCTCAAATGAGGCAACCATAGCAGCAGGAAATGGCAAGGTGATAACATGTGATGTTGCAAAAGACAGTGAATGAATGAGGACGTGATGTTGTGAAGACATGTCTGCAGTTCTGAACAGAAAGGAAAAGCATAGCTTAATCTTGGTAGTACAACAATAAAGGCATTTTACATCAACTATGGATCCTGAGTACAACAGCAGGTCATTTTACATCAGTCATGAATCCTGAGTACAACAGTAGGGTGTTTAGTGTTTACAACAATCATTAACTAAGGCAGGCCCAATAACAATAAGCATATTGATGCAAGAAGACTCCTCTCCCCTCCCTACTCTTTCACAAGATGCAAAAGATGGGGGCTTGATGATGATACTAGAGCTACCATACATAATTCACAATCTTCACAGGGAGGAAGCCTCCTTTGGAATGATCAGTAAAAGAAGGTACAAGGAGGAGAAATTACTGAGAAGTACAGGGGGGGGGGGGGGGGGGGGGGGGAGATCATTTTTACCTAGCCAACCAGCAATTCTTTGCAAATTAACCAGACTTCATTTCCTCCATTTTTTTTTTCACTTGTGGGGAAGTCTAAATGGTAGTGGAGAAATTAGTGAAAAGTACAGGGGGATAATTTTCACCCGGTCAAGCCAGCAATTCTTTGCAAATTGACCAGGCTTCATTTCCTCCATTTTTTCACTTGTGGGGAAGTCTAAATGGTAGGGAAGAACTCAATACCTACACTAACCAACTCCAAAAGAATGTATCACCAGCAATTACTAGCAAGATATGGGGGGTAGCAGATATTAGAGAGCAGCAGCGGGTGAATCAGAGCAAAAAGAATGGCACCTTTCTTGATTCATTTGTATTTGTGTTTATTCTAGACTACCATCTCATCAAGCTGGAGCTGTTCAAGCCAGCCACCGATGACCCCTGCGACATCATCCTCGCCATTCATGGCCTCATGGCTTGCTGCCTGACCCAAAATACCAATGGATTCCTTAGCTGCCGTGCCATTGCTTGACGCCTTTTCAGGTGTTGGCTCCTTCACCAGGGTATTAACCCATGAGAGATCAGGTTCATCACCATTTGCACTGCTCCGGAGCTCAAACGATGAGGACCGCTTGAGGCGGCCAAGCTCCTCATCGTCGGCACCCCAATCTGGTGTGCCAGAACCAGATGGAATTCCCCATTTGGACCAGCTTGAACCCACAGGTGATCCAACCAGGATGGAGGCGCCCGATCCAAGGTCTCGCGAGCTCATACTTCTCAAAGTCTGCTGCTGCATCTTCTCCCGCTGCGCCAGGGCTGCAAGCAGTCGGGAGCTCATCGGAGACACCGGCTCCGGGTTCATCGATGCCGTGGCCCGAGGAGATAGCAGGCTCTGCTGCTGCTGGAACTGATTCAGCATCGCCACCTTCCGTGTCGGTGAGAAAGCAGCGCCGCCCTGGTCCGCATACCGCGGTGAGCGAGATGCCGCCATCTCAGCGGAGAACAGATCGTCAAGATTCGACGGCACAAGCGCCTTCCCCCTCGCCGACCGCACAGAGGCAGGAGACCCCAGGCCGTCGTACTCTGCCGCTGCGAGCAGCTCGTCCACCGCCACGCTGCGGGCGCTCAGGGACGTGCGCAGCCGACTCAGGTGCAGATTTCCCGCGCTCCCGGGCAGGCACAGCGCCGGCACGCTGGGCTGCTGCGGCCACGCGCCCGTGCCGCCGCCGCCCCCCGCGCCGGACGCCGGCGACAGCGGCGGCGTGAACGACCCCATCCCCATCGCCGCCGCCAACTCCATGGCGCCGCCGCGCGACGACCCCGCCGCCGACACGTACAGCGGGCGGAGCTCCTCCGGCGTGTGCGCGAAGAAGCAGACTCGCCGCGCGCACCCGACGCCGTCCTTGCATAGCCGCGTCCTGTACTGCGCCGGGTGGAGCCAGCTCTCGAACACCCCGTGCGCGTACTCGCACATGTCCCCCCTCCTGCACCCGCCGCCCTTCTTGAACTCCGGGCAGGGCACGCAGCTGTAGTGGAACTTGCGCGGGTCCCGCCGCCGCGCGTTCTCCCCTGGGTGGACGAAGGGGCACTCGGTCCAGTCGTGGGAGTAGGCGCGGGAGCACGCGCGGACCTTGAAGGAGTACATGCGGAAGTCATCGGAGGCGTAGGCGCCGGCCTTGATGTCGGGGAGGGAGGGGTCAGGAGGCCACTCCTTGCGGGCGCCGAGGAGGGAGAGGAGGTGGTTCCTGAGGGGGAGCGAGTTGGGAGGGAGGGCGACGAGGTCGGAGGGGCGGCGGTGGATGTGGTCCTGGAGGGTCGGGTCGGCGCCGGCGGCGAGGAGGCGGGAGACAGCGGCGGGCGCGGAGAGGGCGCCGCCGGCCGCGGCGAAGTGGAGCGCGGTGGAGAGGGAGGATGGGGAGGCGCGGTTGGGGTCGGCGAGGTGGGGAGGAGAGAGGAGGGCATCGAGGCAGGAGACGGACCCGTACAGGGCGGCGACCATGAGCGGGGTCAGGGGCTCCGCTCCGCGCGATGGGGAGTACCACGGCGCGGGATCGTCGGCGAGGGACGGGTGCGCGGTGAGGAGGTCCGCGAGCGCCACCGCGTCGTCATCCGCCGCCAGCTCCAGGAGCCGCGCGGATACGGCCTCCGCGTCGGGGTTCTCCTCCGCCATGGCCGGCGGCGCGCGATCGAAGGGGAAGGTGTTCGACGAAATGGCGAAGAGGAGAGAGGGAGGGGAAAGGGACTTTGGGTTTTTGGACAAAACTAGGTTTTGGGTGGGGCTGGGTTTTTGGGAGCTTGTCCATTGCCGTGCTTTATGGGCAAAATGGAGATTTTGCATTCTTGCTCCTTGGTAAATGGTGATTGTTTTTTTCATGCTTCTTAGAGCATCTCTCACGGGAGCATAGAAAACAAACCCCTACTTTGTAATTTAGGAGCCGGCATGTGAATCTGGGCATCTAAAATTTGTTATCAACTCCAATAGTAATACCAAAAATGAGACTCCCATTTTTTACTATGACAAGTAGGACCCACAAGTAACGGACTCAAAACACCTCCCGTACGCCGGACCCACGCGTCAGTGAGATGAACGAAGACTAGCGGCGGAGCGGCGGCCGGTGCGAAGGGCCAAGATTGACGGCGAGCTGACGGCGAAGCTGCAGCGGGTACGAAGGCGGCAGGAGCTCTCGGTGGCGGAGACGCGCAGGAGCCCTCGGCGTGGAGGCGCACTCCCTGGCGGCGGCAGGAGCTCTCGGCGTGGAGGCGTGCTCCCAGGCGGCGAGATTCGGCGACCGTCGAGAGGGAGGCGTGGTGGCGAGCCAAGGCGAGGAGGGAGGCCGAGCGCCGCCTGCGCTCGAGCTCCCGACGGCGCCCATCCGCGCCCGAGCCACCGGCGCTCATGCTCCGCGTGCGCCGACGCGCCTGAGCCCGACCACGGCTCAGTCGTCACCGTAGGGGAGGGAGGAGAGGCCCGTGGCTGAAGGGGAGGGAGGCGACCCGAGGCCTGTGTCAGCAGCGGGGGAGGGGCGGCACTTTGGTCGACGGCGGGGGAGGGGCGGCGCGCCAGGTGGAGGCGGGGGAGGGATGGCTCGTCAGTCGGTGGCGGGGGAGGGTGGCGCGCCGGGCGGAGGCGGGTGAGCCGTAGCGCGTCGGTCGGCGACAGGGGAGAGAGGGGAGAAAAAAGGGGAAAAGGTGAAGAGAGGAGAGGATAAAAAAAGAAAATGCAAAAAAAGGTAGGGTCCACGTTTTGGAGGGAAAATGGGAGACTCCAAAAATTAGGACTGGGAGGAAGAAATTTACATGTCCATGCAAAATGCATGTCCAAATAGGGGCCCTGCTGTAACAAACTTTTTTGCTTGGCATTCAAATTTTGTGATAAGGACCTATATAGGGGCTTGTGCTTGAGATTGCTCTTACAAAGTTAGTTTTTACCGTGGAAAATCGCAAAAACATGTTTCTTTGGTGGTTAAAAAAAATATGTACAGTGCAAGGAATTTTATCTTAATTGATGGAGGAAAAATGATCAAGTAAAAAAAGTCATGATCTTAAAATCATAGAAAAAAATTTCTACCTCTTTCTTATAGGGGATTAGACCTGATGGAATTTTTTGCGGCTTCTTAAATAGTAACTAGTAAGATAAAGAAAAAGTGATCAACTCAAAAGAATATCCCAAATGTTAAAGTAGTGCTTTTTAGTAAGTTATTCGAAATAGCTAAGAGTTAAATCGAGAAGTTGCATGGAAGAAAAATGTGTTCTCAAGTTTATTGGTTCTCTTGGCAATAGTTTTTGGATTCTTTCTAGGATATATGTGAATCTAATTCTTACATATTGTTTTTCAAAGGAATATCATACGTACATATATTAGCACATGGATAGCTCAGATCTTATAATTTTTTATTTGACATATAGTGTTTTTATCTAATTTCTACATATGATAAATTATGATTTGACATATTAATAAGATATGTGGACAACTCATTTGGCATTTACATAGATTAAATATGTATATGCAACCATAATTTATAGTCAAAATAAGGTGGGCACATGCCCCTTATACAAAAAAAAAACATACTTAAAGAATATTTGTATTATAGAGTTTTCATAGTTATAGCTATTCTCCCTGTATAGTTATTCTTTTTTAGTGATCATTTATTTATCAGAAATACTTTTTAAACAATTGTCTAAACATCCATTGATACACACCCATTGTCCATTCATTTAAATGCTTTTACCTATGTGGAAGTGATTTGATCGTTTCTATTTTGCTATTAGCAATTGTCCTATTTCTAGTAAGCCACGATATGGTTCGTCTCATAGTCTAATATTTTCAACAAGATGACCATATTCGATGACTTCTCAAAAGTGCAACTTGTACTAAAATACAATTAAAAATGAAGAAGAACAATAAAAAGTAACTTCACATAAATTTGATCACATGTATGTTTTCTTTAAAGTTATAAAAATTAAATAAAAATATTGCAATACATAAAAATACTATTCCATTGTCATGCGTATGTCAAAACTCTACCAATAAATTTAGCCACATGGATCGCAACACAAGTAAATCTTTTCCTCCAAAAAGTACTCATTTAAAAGACAATTCTCACACCCTATGTCACGTACAAATCAAGGTGTGGTTGGCTAGATCGAAATTAGGCATCCGATGACTGCGACATCCACACGTTCTTTTCGCGTGTCACGTTCCGATGCATCGAACATATAAGTTCACCCACGAGGAAGGAGATTTTCTTGACCAAGCCTTGTCATCCATCTAGAAACCTTCTACCAACATGCTCAAAAAGGTGCTAGCATCCACCGAAAAACAGTACAGCCGGAGCCGGCACGCAATTTTCCAAAAACGATGCACACAGTCACACGCACAGGTATTATTTGCCTTTCTGCAGCGTAAAAAATTGTACTTTTTTTTTTTAGCAAGTCAAACTACAAGAGGGGACTTCGCCGGCTCGGGTCTCACGGGACCCACGAGGGGTAAATTTGGGACGGTAAATAGTTAAAGCGGACCCGGGTGCGGCAGTGTGGGCCCCCTGGCGGCAGGAGCAGAGCCAAAGCCAGGCAGGGCAGGACTCGTCCGCCGCGCGTGCGGGTTGGCCGCGCCCGGTCTCGGTCGTCGAGCCCGCAGCAGAAGCCAGTAACCAGCCGGCTCCGGGCCCCGCCACGTCCCGCCCGTCCATTTCACTTGCTCCCCGGTCTGCGCCCGAGGGCCCATGGGACCGGTGCTCTTGATGGCCCACTATGTCAGCTAGTTGGCGGCTTGCGGGTGCACGTGACGCTTAGTAGCGGAGACGAGGGCGTGGGGACTCGAGCAGGCTGGCACGTGGCGTCGGGTGGGGGCTCTTGGGGCACGGCTTCCGAGCCGGCTCGTCGAGACCCGGCTCGGGCTCTTCGTCGACCAGCCAGGCCGGTGCGTACCGCGCTCGAGCCAGCTCGACTGCTTGGGAGCCGGCTCCCCTGCCGTAATGAAGGCACGGTACCGTGTGACGTGCCTTCCTAAGCGTGTGGCTCCACCTGCCCATTCAGCTGGCCTGGGCAAGTGGTCTAGTGGTCTTTTATTTTTCCTTCCTTCAATGAGCAGGCCATGCATAATAAAAAAAAAATGAACAACAACATAATACGAACCAGAAGTTTATATTTCAGTCTACAAGTTTTATTATATAAGTGTAAAAATTTTCATGTAAAAAAATTGCATAAATTTTGTTACCATCCGTTCAAGTTCATCCATATAAAAACATGGCACATCCACCATCTCTGGTTGTATTGTTTGTCTTCAAAAGTCAGACCAGTTGCGTTGGTTTTTAGTTCAAATTTATTCCCTGCACTAGTTTTGCTCTTTCATGCACTTGTCTATAAATCAACACAATACTGTATCTCTGTAAACCTTATCGTACTTCCCTCTTAAATTATTTATTCTATATTTTGTGAGATTAGTACATAAATCGGCTTCTAATAAGTACAATTTATTTTGACACTAAGTATGTTTAGGCGGTTGATTTTTCTACCAAACATTTGATTAATTTATGTAAGAGAAAACAAGAAAAAAAAAGTTTATTAAAAGCTAGCCCAACCCAATGGATAGGTGGAGGCAGGCCCATACCGTGCAAATCAGAAGGCACGGCAGGGGAGCCGGCTCCGACTGCTTGGTACGGCTCTCGATCTCGATGAGTGGACCACCTCAAGTCTCAAGCTTGTATTGGAATGGAAGAAGTGATTCTAAAATTCGCAGTAGTCTACTAATTAAAATAGGCGCATACAAGAGATTCACCTGATGGCCTAATATTTCCCAAGGAGGTGACCTTGTTCGATGACTTCTCCAAGTGCAAATTGTATTACATTGAAACAGGAATAAAGGACAGATAAGAAACAACAATGTACACATGGAATAAGGGAAAAAAGTCTGATAGGTTAATTAATTGTTGATATTGATGTAAGGATTTTCTGAATCTCAAGATCAAATTGCCTGGATGCTCAAAGAGATCATGGTTCATCAAAACATCTATAGTAGCGGACGATAAACTGGTATAACTGAGCAAAAACTGTTTGCTAAAATACATGTTTTGTTTTGCAAAACGATCCACATGGTTGTTTTACTGTTTTTGTTAAAACCGTTTGATTTTTGTCGGTTTTGTGAATCATAATAGGGATATGGTGTATTCTCAAGTGTTGATATATGTGTGTGTGCGTCTATGTTGCCTATGTATTGCAGTCTTTCTTTTTTTTAAAAAAATGGATGGTTGATATTTTAATAAATTTCTTTTTTTTTCGAAATGGTGCTCTCCATTCCTAAACTTTTCCTTTATGCCAAATAATTCGTTTCGTAACCAAGATGCTTTTAAATGTGAGCACTCGTCGTGGCTGGCATCTAAAAAAAATGCGCATTTGAGTTTCTTCTGCCAAGTAATTTGTGCACGGGAGTTACTTTTGTCAATTGAACACGACATATCTTGGACAGAATGATTGAATGTTACAGCTGCATCAAATCTGGTGTAAGAATTTGATGTAAGAATCTGGTGTAAGAATTTGTTTTCATTATGCAGAGATTTGAGTCCTGTGCCATGTGCGATGTGCCCACGTGCCTCTCGATCATTTTTTTGGGGGGGGGGGGGGGGGGGGGGCTTGAAATTCCGTGGGAGAACTATGGTTATGGGTTTAACATATTTATTTCCTATTACTAATCTAAATTAATGTAGCAATAATTTTTAGGAATAGGTTACCAATACAGTACAGCAGCAGCACATGATTGAAAAAATATCGGGCCTGAAAGTTGGGGACTGAAAACAAAAAAGATTGAAAGCGAAATCTACGACTAAACTGAGGTGACGGACTGATCTACACAAAGGTACAGACATGCATGGTGCATTGGTGCACAATGCACTCAAGAGTCAAGACCAATCGAGGAGAAAGAAAGGCGTATTTGTAGTGCATCTGATGAGGTTTTAAATATTCCCCGCCTTTTCTAACTTTTGGTTTAAAGATTTTGATCTGCAGCATCAAACGTGGGGAAGATAATTTTTCACAAGATTATGTGCTAGATCGGTGATTTACCGTGCCTTCAATCTGGTCGGAGGAAATTGTGGACGTCTCTTTCATGTCATCACATTTACCCACTTAAAGATTCTCGCGATAACGACCTCTGCCTATGCTTTTTGACATGAGCTTAAATTAGTACTTGGAGCCGGTAAATTAGATTGCATTGTGACGTCTCCGCTTGGATACAATAATACACCTAATTTTGTCTTTAATCGATAGGAGAACAAGCTTTTCCATTATAATTACAAAGAAACACTCAAATTTCTTCATGAACTTAGATTTATGTCAATTACTTTGCTTCTTGCGATTCTAATCAATTTGAAAGCCATTGGGTGTTATCATGGTTTTGTATTGGTTCCAGCATCTTGCTATGACGGAAAGCATTTAGTAGAGAACGTCCCAGTTCAAACAGCATCTTGCGTTTTCAAGAGTCAATTTTATAACAGCACCAGTGGTTCAGCGACAGTAATGTATAGCATTCATCAGCGCTCAGAGACTCAAGAAGAAACATAATCATTAGCAAACCATATTTTGGATTCAATAGGATACAGGTATCTGGTGGAACAAAGGTTATCCGGAGCATCAACTCACAACAATGCCAGTTGGAAGATTACCATGTATGCACAAAGATCCAGCCGGCAATCTAAACAACCAGATGAACAGGCGAAAAATTAAACAAGACACATATCCATGCAGACAAAGAAAGCGGATGCAAAAGGTCAACATCATGGGCACACGTGGAGAGAATGATCACCAAAAGATCCATAGTGTCTGAGAGCACAACTCAACGCAACAACATCTGGCAGTTAAATTGCACCCTGGCATCCTAATTAGCGGCAGCAAAGATGGAACAAATGTATCGATATACCAGCTAAAGAATGGGTTGCAATCATGTCAACGACAAAATTGTGGATGGCAGAACTGTGCCACCACAAATTAGGAATAGTTTTCCCTTTGTCCTCTACTGAAACAGAAATGAACTAATCTCACATTCTCCTTTGTCTTCACCACAGGCCAATCATCTTCCACCAGAAGCCTCCAGCACCAAGCCAGATGATGATGTTTACGACTGAGATTAGGAACCCATAACCCCACCACTGAGCCAACGGGACATACCCTGCGCCGTAGAAGACAGGGGCAGACCCAATGCCATAGTGCGTGATGCCACCCATGAGGTTTGAGAGGAACGACATAACCATAGCGGCAAATAGAGGAGGGGTGCCCAAGGCTTTTGCCACCGACAGGAATGCGGTAAACATAGCTCCAATGTGTGCAGCGCCACTGGCGAAGAAGTAGTGGGAGTAGAAGTACAGCAGCACCAAGACACCGAAGGATAGTTGCCACGACAAACCAAGGCCTCCAACAAACTGAGAGACAAACACAAGGCAATATAGGATAGATCAGCAAAGATATTGAACAACACTTTCTAATCTACCACGTTGATGTCACTCTGGATGGAAATATAAACACATAGGGATACTAGGTCGAAATCATATTAAACTGCACCATGTCACAATGATCCAATTTACACATGCATTAGTAAGCATGTCAATTGCAACCAATAACTAACGTCAGGATTACCAAGGAGAATCATTCAACATCAGCTCTAGCGACGTCAAAAACAAGCTACACAAGTTTCTTATAGCATTAATACATATCTCAGCCTAACCATTCTATTTTTTTAGTGCTCTTTTTTCAGTGTGAACAAACAAACAACACAGGAAGTTGCTAAATGTTTCTGTAGAAGGATCAAAATAAGTTTTTAAGAATTCATCTGCCCAGAACAATTATATATTTTGAATTGCAGAAAAAGGTAACAAACTCGCAAAAAAATAAAAGTACCACAACCAACACCCTACAACAGTATCCATTATCGTGGTAAAGTGCATCTCATGCTAAATATCTATTATTTTGTATAGGTATTTGGTAATTTAGTTGACAAAGCACACTAATCATGAAAACGTTTGTAAAGGAACATCACTCCGTGTCACTTGACTTCGGGTATGTCAAAGAGTCAATGCTCATGAAAGATAGAGAGTTGTGGGAGGCAAAGGGAGTGTACCTTCACAACAGTCTCACTGAACCAAGCGATCAAGCCATATTTGTTCAGGTAGCCAGCCATTGCGATAAGTGCAGCAAACCATGTAAGGGTATCCCATGCCACAGATTCTGCCAAACACTCTTTCCATGTGACAACACCTGAGATTAGGAGGACAGATAGGCCAAGAATTGCTGCAGACACTGCATCAACATTCAACATTCCTCCAAAGATCCAAAGACCAACCTGTTGCCATGCAGAGAGCACAATATTCAGTGAAGAAAAGTAGTAGTACAGTTTCTATTTAAGAATTTAAGTTAGATGCAAAAAGGGTAACGAAAGATATGTACAGTGATGCTCTGACTAGATTTGCCTCTAACTCTGCAAAGTCAGGTTCTCGATATAAGTGAAATAGAAGGTCAGAGCTGAATGTTACAAACTCTCAACAGTTACTAGAAAGCATTGAAAATAGGGAGCAAGTAGGGGCCTTCTTGACACCGCTCGCGCGTCGTGTTCCTTTGCCCGTCAGGCTCACTTCGTCGTGTACAAGCCTGGCTCTCCCACCGCCAGCCCCGCCCACCACCCACGGTTCCGGGGATGGCGTGCCCGCCTCGCCACGGTCCACTGCTGGATCACGTCCCCCCCCCCCCCCCCCCCCACACACACACCACCACCACCCCAACCCTCTTTTATGGTTGGGGAGCATTGAGGCTCGCTGGAACCCTAACATCATCACCGTCGGAGCTCCACGAGACCCTTACCGCCACGACAGCCCACCTACCCTAACCACCGACGATAACCACCTCTGGCGGCTGCCATCGCACCGCCCACACCACCCCTGTGCACCGCCGTCGAGAGGTTGAAGACGACATTAACCACGCGTGTGGTAGATACGCTTGACTGCGCGTGCGTTGTATATGAAAACCGAAGCAAATATTGTACGCATGGAGTTCCCCATTACTACCAAAATAGCAGTACTTTAATGCTGAAGATGCAACTAGCAGAAAACAAGATTCTTAATAGCACTCTAAAGATGCAACTAATAATAATGTTGCATCTCGTAATGGAGCTAGACCCAGGATGGCTGGTAAATTCAAAGGACGGTTAGTAAATGCATAATAATAGAAAAATGAAAGTTGAATGTTCGGTTATACCGTGAGCAGCAGCGTGCCGGCCATGATCTTCTCCTGTGTGGTCATGGGCCCCATCTTGGCGAGCTGCTCCTTGGCCAGGCGCGGCGCATCAGGGCTGGACTTCATCTCCGGCGGGTAGACCACGTACAGTATGAGCGGCACGAGCACGAGCGAGAGCAGCCCTGGCACAATGGCGGCCTTGGCCCAGAGCGTCCACCCGATCCCCTGCCCGATGGTGCCTGCGGTGAGGTTGGCAGAGAGCGGGTTGGCGGCCATGGCGGTGAGGAACATGGCCGAGGAGACGACGGAGGTCTGGAAGCATGTGAGCATGAGCCAAGCGCCGAGCTTCCGCTCGGTGCCGTCGCCGGAGCGCGACCCGCAGGCCTCGCAGAGCGACTTGACGAGCGGGAGGAAGATCCCTCCCGCGCGCGCGGAGACGGAGGGGATGGCGGGCGCGAGGATCGCCTCGGCGAAGACGAGCGCGTACCCGAGGCCGAGCGAGGAGCCCCCGAAGGCGGAGACGAAGGCGTATGCGACGCGCTTGCCGAGCCCGGTCTTGATGAACCCGCGCGCGAAGAAGAAGGCGAGCGCGATGAGCCACGGGATCGGGTCGCCGAAGGCGGAGAAGGCGGCGGCGAAGGTGAGCGTGCGGGTGAGCACGGCGGCGCCGAGGCCCAGCAGCGCGACGGCGCCGAGGGGCAGCGGCTGCGTGATGATGCCGACGATGGTGGAGAGGAAGATGGCGAGGAGCTGCCACGCGTTGCGCGGGACGCCCGAGGGCGACGGGAGGAACCAGATGAGGACGCCCGTCGCGATGGAGGCCAGCAGCGGGGTGAGCTTCGCGCCCTGGAGCGGCGGCGGGGAGGCCGGCGCGGGGGCGGGGGCGGATGCGGACGCGGAGGCGGCGACGGGGGGTAGGGTGCGGCGGGTGGGGTCGGAGATCAGGAGGGGCTTGTTGGAAGGGGGGAGGGAATGGGAGAGGGAGATGGGTTTGGAGGATGCGGCGGCGACGGGGGAGGAGCGGCGGCGGAGGGAGAAGGAGAGGGAGGGGAGGCGCGGGTGGAGGCGCTGGCCGAGGTTGTGGCAGGTGAGCGGCGACGCCGCGGTGGAAGCGGCCATGACGGCGGCGGCTCACGAGGTGGGGAGAATGGAGAGGAGAGAGAAAGTGTGGGGTTTAAGTGGATGGACGGTGGTGATGGCGTTGGGCGGATCGAGCATCGGGCGTATCGGATCGGAGCTGTAGTTGGTCGCCGCCCACGTGGACTCAGTGTTAGTGGACCGGGTGGACAGTGGGCAGTGACGACAATGTTGCATCCTATACGAACGAAAATTGAATAAAGAGCACGTTACTCTCCTCAAATTTGCTTCAAGTTCATATAATCTCTGGACTATCAATTGATTAAAAACTTTTAATTAATGGTTTGTTATTTTATATTTTGATTTTTCTTTTATAAATTTTTATATATAATAATTTTAAATTGTTGGATCTAGATCCGATGACTCAGAACGGTGATTGAAAATTACTTGAACTCTTCTCTCTTTTGTTCACCTTCCTCTTATTGTCACCCATCTTGTCTCATCTTTTCCTCCCATACTGTGATGTCGTTGCCGTTATGATTTCTATCAAATTGCTAACAATCTTACATCGCCCTCCCAGATAAAGTGGTTGTAAACCAATACACTATTGAGTATTGCCATTTAGACTGGGTCAATCGGCATGAGACGATGAATGTGCAGCACAATGTGAAGTGCATTAACCACTCATGTAAAACAATAATGCTTCACATACTTCTGCTTTATATGACTGTAGTGTCCGACTTTTCTCTCAGTCATTTGATTACCTTGCTAGCCATCTTAATGCATGATTGAGATCACAAGATGTGCATTCGGGCGTCTTGGTGGTAAGTTCCAGTTGGATGTATAGCAGTGGTCCATGTAAAATCACTTTCGTTTTAGAACAAAGGTGTAAGGTGTAGAATGATGGGCTAAACAAAAAGTTCTATATATAGTTCAAAGTGTCATTCAGACTCAGGACAACCTTGAGAAAAATAACTTGGATTGCTTCCAATCAAAAGTAAGCTCTACTTTCTACTTTTACATTAAAATTTTTATTTTTAATGTGCCATGAGCTCAAACTAGATTTGAGTATGGCTTGAACGGCATATCCTAAGTGAAAAGAACAACCTGACATTTACTAGAAAACAATAAGATTAAGTTGAACCGTGCTTATTGCTCGAAGAAGGAAATGTTACAATATAAGACTAATAACAAGAAGAAAACCGTTATTTTCATAGAACACTAAGCTAATCACTTAGCAGCATTTAAGTGTCCGATACGTACCAACAATAATAATATAACCTTCTATAGTTTGGTTTCTCCACTTGCAACGTGAGCATATAGGTAAGCAAGTTGAAAACATTTATATATTTTTTTTCTTATATATATTTACAACGCATGCACACTCATTCATGTACATATGCATGCAATCTATTCATGTACATAATGTAGATTTTCCTAGTTCATAGAAACTCATAATATACTTCCAGAGCTATGCCAAGTAATCAAAGACGAAATATAATAGTTGCTCATAAAACCACGAAGCAGGTGGATTCAACAAGAGAATCGACCACTAATTGTTGTCCAATGAGCCTCAACGAGGAAACCAACTCCAGACCGGCGTATGCCAAATTAGACTATAGACCATCTCCACAGAGAGACCCAAAAGCCAGGGGCACCCAACACACAGCCTTGGCATTTTGGCCGCGAGCTGCGGCTATTGTGGGCAGCATCCTACCCTGTGGTCTGCCCGGCGTCGCCGATCGGGAGAGGATTGGCCGAGCCCTGGCGTCCGTTCCTTGCTTGAATCCCTGGCGTTTTCGCAAACAACGTCACCATCCAAAAATGTCTGCAGCTGATGGTGACCCGCGTGGATTTGACCACCACTCGAGACAGGAAACAAGAAGACGAGATACGCACGTACTGAACCATGTTCGTACAATATATGAAGAAAGTAACGGCCCGTTTGGTTGCTGCTGCCCTCAGCCACAAGCCTGAGAGAAACGGCTGCCTGAAAGCTCCCTGTGACGGCGAAGCAAATTTGCGTGCTCAGCCATAGTATGAAACTTTCGGTTGCTCCCTCTGCCTGAGAAGAAAGCAGACATATAAAATACGCTTTGTCGTTCATAATGGTAAAACAAACGAATACGTTTCCGTGGAACGTGTGACCTTCATCTTCCCCGTGCCCCCAACAGGACCAAAACGGAGTGATAAGAGGCAAGTCTCCGGCATGCTTCTCGCCAGGCAAGTTGCTGCCAAAGCACAAAATCAAACAGGCCAGGATCTGGTTCTGCACGGAAAGTCAACCAAGATCTTCATTCCACCGTGTAAGAACATAAACATAACACAGGTTTGGTGAAAAGGGTACTGTTAGACAACTGAAGCATCACGGCGATCTGATAGGGACTGAAGAACTTGAGCAAAGAACTTTTTGTCATGGAATTCTTCACCAGACACGTCAGGTAAATATTTAACAGAAAAGCTGTACCGAGAATGATGTATTACAATGGAAAGTAAGGTACAAACAATCCCTCAAATTTTAACATGCAAAAATGTAGGGGGCATTTCGACACACGTTACTTTCAATCCCCCCCCCTCTTCAATATCAAATAACAAACACGCCATTGTACCCCCCAGCTTGAATGATTAATCTCCACTCCATGCATGTTTAGTGCACAACAAAACCAACAGCTGGAAGCGTCCATGGTTGATGGTTCACTGTTGATGGAGCTACAACAGGGCTTCAACATCAATCTCGACGAAAGTGCAAGGGTCTGGAATGCTGAATTTCCTTAGCACCTGCATTAAACAGAGTGTAAGTAAGCATGCAAAAGGATTTTCTAAAGCCATTTTATGATAATAATATATGCTTTGATCCACACAGGTAATTTTCGTGAACAGATGTCATTTTCATTTCATGGTTCTTGTATAACTAGGTACCATCTACACTAAAAGTTGCATGATTTCAACTCATTAGGGTGAATTTCTGAAGTCATTTTATCACTAGAAAGGCTCAGAGAATGGGATAGTAATCTTGCATAAACACACTGATGATCTAGTTCTCAGAAATTTGAGACGTAAATGTAACAAAGAACTATTGGGATATAAACAACCAGATGCATATTAGTCAAGAATAAGACGAAAGAAGTACCTCTGCATGGACAACTCCCAAGTAGCCAACCTCCTTGCCACCTTTCATCACAATTTTGCATTGCCTCTTTGGAAAGAACTCAGGTTCCTACAGACAAGAGATGGATACAGATGTTGGCAACAGCAGAAAACAGATGATTTACTTCAGGGCTTCATATGCTTACATTCGTGGGAACATAGTAGTTCTTATCAAACTTGACATGGTCAGCTCTCACGACTCTGACGATACTATCCACCAAACCCATGATTTCCTAAACAATTTATAATATACAAGTTAAATTAGATTTGCAAAGAATCAATGTAAATGTCATTAGCAAGAATTCTCTCACCTCAAATCCGGAAACCCTGTTACAGTATAAAGCTGCAAGTCGGCGATTATTGGAGGCACCAACTTCATTTGATGAATTCAATGTTACCACATCACCAACTTCAAAAATCTACACAATCATTCCAAAAAAAAGGCAACCATTTAAGAATATCATGTGTGATTAGGTACTGATGAATTGAGCCAAACTGTAACAATTAGACTGAGTGTCAAGCCCAATAGCACTTTGGGGAATCGTACAATCAAATTTGGTTATAGCTTTTAAAAATCCAGGAAAAATGATATAGACTTCAGGTTATGCTGTGATAAAAAGGAGATATCTCAATTTTAAATTCGTGCTTTATCTTGGCTGCATAGCATCTCCTAGTTCTCTCTTTTTGTAGTGTTCGTGATGTACAGTTCTGCCTATTTGGCTCTTATTTTTATATATATTTATATATACCGCAGTAGGGGCTTCCCCTACTGTAATTACCCTAAAAAAAAATTCAAATTCGTTGATATATTGCAACAAAAAAAGAGGAAAAAGCAAGACAATATGTCCATTTGTGTTTTATACAAACACATTTCCGTTGAAACTTGATTTTGTAGAATTTTCCATATGATTAGTACCCATATGTAATTGCATGTTTGCCAGAAGCTTGCAGTAGATACATTGCCCACATGAAAAGGGATTTATAAGCAGCCACCAGAAAGCATCTCAGTAGAACACTATATAACCAAGCAAATGAATGTAGCTAGTTTCCACAAAATACCTTGATGGGCCTTGGATGGTCTATATTATGTTTCAGTGTTTTTAACAAACATGACATCAAGCTTGTTCTAACAACCTGCAAGAGCACAAGCAAAGCAATGTTTATTATATAGAAGACCACCAAAGAAATTACATCTCTCAGTCCCATGATGCAAAACATAGTTTATACATATGAAACACATGAGTAGATGATGGAAAAGAGAGGAGAGATAAGTATGAATTACCACAGATCATGACAACAAACAAAGCCTTTTAGTCCCAAGCAAGTTGGGGTAGGCTAGAGATGAAAACCACAAGAGCCAAAACAAGGACAATCAACAAAAAAAATATGGATGAACATGCATGTAATCAGGAACAGAACAGCCAAAAGGTTATACCAGAAACAGGACAAGAACATATAACTCATTACATCTAAAAAAAAATGCACATTTGAAGAAAATGATAAAATCAGAACAAAGTATATGTAAGTTTGACTTGTAACGGAAGTCATCAATAAAACAAATATTCACATTCATGCAACTAAGAACAGACAAGAGCTCTGATTCTAAGCTGGATTCATCAGGAAAATAATGAAGAAATAAGGTGCACTAAAATATATTCCAATCGCAAAGAATAGGTTTGAGATAAATGTACCTCAAATTCAGAAGTACGTGGGTTTGCAATAATTACTGCTTTACTTCTGTCATCTGACCTGTTTAACATTTCAAAGTTCTCTTCATGCGAACACAAGACAAATGTCAGCACCTCCATATAACCAGCTCTTGCAACCTAGCCACAACAGGTTTGCTCAGTAAAAAATAATTTCTTAAAATGTGGAGCATTTGGGGAAGATGGCAAAGAGGGATTGAAAATTTACCTCAGCTCGAATTTTATCAGAGAAGAGATTTAATGGTTGCCTTCCTCCCATCGTCACACACTTTGGCTTTGACTTAGGCACATTATTATACCCGTAAGCTATAGCGATATCCTTTGAAAGACCACAATATCATAGCCAAAACAACATCACAAAATGAACAAACAACTATGAAATAGGTTGACAGAAATACAGAATAGCTAGGGAATATAGATTTTACCTCCGCTAGATCACGAGCATGTAAAACATCGCTTCTTGTGGGAGGTACAGAAACTGAAATATGAGTCTTCCCATTTGACGAGCAAATTTCAGCTTGCAATTGCATTTTGTTCAAAAGGGATACAGCCTGCAGTTTCAGATACACAGTTAAATATTAACACATTTCACTTGCAAAAGTATTTTTACTTCAACTTGCATCCATGGAAAATAAGACATTATCAAGGAGGCCCTTGCTAAAAATTGCAGGAATAAGAGATACCTCTTTCTCGTCCATAACTTCTGAGGGGATACCAATAGGTCCAATAAGATCAGAAAGTGAAACCTCCATTTTGTAACATGAAATATCAGGGTAAACGGTTTTGCTTCCATCATGATACACCACTTCAACTGGTTCCACTTCAAACTTATTCTCACAGTATTCAGCAAACATTGTAACCTATACAGGCAATTGGAGGAAATGTTAGCCCTGTTTGGCACATTTTTTGTTGGAAAAAACATTCTTTGAAAAGCTGGTGAAAAACAGCTTCCACTTATTGCTTCTTTTTAATTCATTATCAGACTCTGCTGAACTAATAAGCTGCTGTAAAATTCTGATTAGGCACAACCTAACTCTGCCAAACAGGGCCATTATTCATCTGAAACATAGCAGGGCATTGTACCTACCATTGTATTCAGAACAATATTTGCTTTTGTAAGGTCAGTAGCGGTGCATTCAATAAAGACATTCCTTGTCTTCAGGGTGATAGCAGAATGAGCACCATTGATGATAGGAGGTAAAGACAACACAGTCCTGCAAAGTATCAGATCATCAGCTTATAGCATCACCAACATAATAAATATTAAATATTGCATCGCAGTGGCAATCAACCAAGCCAGTTCCTTAAGGAAAAAGAAAAGGAAATATGTTTGAGGGCTTGATTTTCCTGGATAATGAGCCATATTTTTAAAAGTCAGACTAGATAGAGTTTTTTAGTTAATTATTATTTTTTATTTAACAATATATATGCATTGTAAAACAAAATATCCAAGAAATATGACAGTGATATACATTAGTAAAGCAATAGCCAAAAGATACTTCATTGTAACTAATTGTCTTTTTTTATACAAGATGCCTTGCATTAAAGAATTCGAGAAATGTAAGAAAAACATGCACCAGTTTACCTATTGCTATCATAGATAACTGGGTACACTGGAGATTTCTCAATTATATGCAAAAACTTCTTCAGCTTCATGTCTGACTGCAATAGACAAAGAATGACACATCAGCAACAAATATATGATGATACTAGCAAGATGCCCGTGCGTTGCAACGGGATTAAAAATCATTCACACTATAAAGTCAATCTAACGATGAGAACTTAATTGCATTGATCCAGATTTCAATTTATCTTGCCACTTTTCAAACAGCAATTAGTTGGCATGCATACTTAAGAAAAGACACTTCATTAAGCAAATAAATTAAATGCTTCTAAAATTTTAATCTCTACAATCTATTAATTTAGATGTGGTCGTCCACTTCGTGTCCACCCTTCCCGGTTGATGTTTTGGACGTGCGGTGTTGGAGTCTTGGAGAATCATAGTCGGTTCCTATTTTCTAGCATGTCCAGTAGGATCCACTTTTTCGCGTCTGTGATACACAGGATGGCGCAATCCGTATGCCTACGTATCTCATACAGTCACGTTCTGAGTTCTGAGTTCTGAGTTCACCTCGTTTACAGTCGTCAGTTCGTTGTAAATTGAGTCTGTCTACGAGGTCTGGATTTTCAAAGTCGGCATTCTAAGAGTTAGATGGCAGGTTATGTCTATCACTTCCAAGCATGATTAAACTAATTTTTTATTAGAGAAAATATACTAATTGTTGTTTCAATGTAAGAGAAAAGGAAAATATGTCATTTCATAAATATTTTTTTAAAGTCCTTTACACCCGTTGCAATGCACGGACACTTTGCTAGTACAACATAATGTATATGTCAATATTATAGCCAATTACATGTTTAGGCCTAAGCTATATATAAACAAGGCAAGGCAAAAGAAGCTTGTGAAAGCATCGTTCTTTTTTTTTTTGTATAACCTATATATAATAGTTAGGAATAAAACTGAACCTTAAAAGCTAAAACACAAAAGCAATGTTTCTTCGTCGTGTGAACGCCTTAGCCCTCCACAGTTCAGAGTGATGCGTCCAATGACCCATCTATTAGAACGGGTATTGTGTGCTACACTACTTGCGTCGCTGATGGACATAATCAAACAAATAAAAGAATCTATGTAGGGGGTTGCATTTGGCTTGTCGCTTGCCTGCATGAGACCCAGTTCCCTCTCATAGACTCATAGCTAAGCCCACCAGTTCCTTCTCTAAAATCAACTCATCAACTTTCTCCATCTGCTTAGGCCTAAAGAAAAGAGACTCGATCTCATCAAATTCAATCAATCTAGCTAATTATCCAAATTCCTTTTTAAAAATATTTTCCTAAATGTATCATGTCAAATCAAATGTTCCAGATCTAAAAAATGTTGTAGCTTGTTGTGGAAATTGACGTTCTGTTTTTTTTTAGGAAACGTTCCATGACAAAGCAAGAAAAAAAAAAGAAAAGAAAACAAAAAAAAAGAAGAGGAAAGGCTGCTTGCAGGCCCACGTGCTAAGAAAAACAGGAATTTTTGTTTTTTTAATCGAGGAGAAGTCAGAAGTGGACTCTGTAGTGCACGTAGGTACACCTTCGGCCGACCTACGTGATAAGCGCTTGTGGGCGAAATTTTGCTTGGATTCGCATAGGCGAGCCGGATGAACTATCCATCTTCTTCCTCCTCCGGCTGTTATATTTTTTCCTCTCTCCTCCTTTCAACTGCAGCACATCATCCCTCAATCCAGCGTCCAGAAAGACCGATCTTGACACTGGCCATGCAAAACGGAGTCCTCTTCCTCCCAGATCCTATTTGTATCCTTTATTTTTTGTTCAATTAGGCTAACCGAGGCAGAATCAAAAGGCGTCTGGACTTCGTTTTACATATGTGACGAGGCACGAGGTGGTAAGAAAGGCGATTATGACTTCCTTTTGTCTCTCCTGCTCTCGTACCTCTCGTGGAGAGGTGGACTTGATCGAACACATCTCGTACCTCTCAGGGACTGTAACAGGCAACGCAGGGGTTAACGTTGTTTTTCTTTTTCATCGGGAGGGGCAGGGGGCAGAAAAAATTTTGGAAGAGACGACTGTAGTGTAATTAATAGTAGTAGAGAGAGAGCACTAAAGAAGATATCTGAATTAAGAAATTATAATTAACCATATAACAACTCTAATAAAACATATAATTCACACTCTAACACATGAAAAAAGATAATGCATGTACTTACTTTATAAAATTCAATCAGATTATCAGCTCTGAAGCTTTCTGTCTGAAATATACATAAAAAGGTACCAATGAGTCCAAATTATATGCTGATTTGTCAACTTAAATGAAACTGCAATGGAGATCTGGTAACAGCGTGCAACATATGCATAGAACCTGTCAGGTTAACTTGATTATTCCTTTTACCTGCTTCAGTGGAACAAAGTTGATTTCTTGAGATGGTAAAGCCTGAGGGAAGGAAAAAAAAATCATGGGTCAGATATAAAAAGTGGGAGAAATCAGCAAGTATATATATACTGCCACATGGTCTGGTACAATAATTTGTGAGATGTGATATATGGTCAACAAGGAACAGTGAGACTAGTATATATATATATATATACACATGGTACGACATATACAATAACGGAAATGCCCGACCGGAATGTCCAACTGCATGTTACGACTGCATGTTGATCGTTGGATGCTAATTCTGATTAGTGATCTGCTGCTAATCTGTAAATATTATTTATCAACGAGTGCTGGTTGGACGGCCAGGTAGGATGAGCCGGTCATGTGTATAGCAGTGCTCATACAATAACTAAGCTATCCCATGAGAGAGAGAGAGAGAGAGGGGGGGAGGGAGTGAGGGAGCATTTAATGTTCAATATAATTAAAGAAACAACTGAAATCAGTTATCCTCAGAAAAAACTCGACAACATATTCATAACAAGAAACATGTACCTGCTTCTCAAAAAGTAAGTTACAGAAGAAACAGCACATGGAACACAGAGATAAAGTGTGCATGACAAACATGGAGCAGCGATGGAAAATTACCTCGTATGAGAATGGTCCTTGCAGGGTGTCCAAATCATGTGTACCAATAGCAACCAGAGTTCTTTTCCTATATTCCATCATAACATAGTCTGAGTCAAACTTGAATGTAATCTCAGCCGCAATAAAACCAAAAAAAAAAGGAATAAGGAAGCTATACCGGCAGATATTTTGGTGAAGTTTATCTTGAAGATCAATGAAGCTATTGTACCTTGTTTCATCAAAAGTTATGCCCCTTAAGACAGCACAAACTACGTAAGGTCTAATTTGTGACGTCTGCAGATGAAATCAAATACAAGCAATTCAAGGATCTCATTAGCAGATGAAACAGTTATCATTAAATACTGTCAACTATTCCAAATATGACATTCACTCGTTAATAGACATACCAAGAACAAGAAAAACGTATTGCATTGGAGATTTTTTTCCCACATCATTTCTTAGTTAATTCAAAACATTCTATCATTCCAACTATCCAGATTACAAAACATATGAATGGTAAACACCAAACGTCACTACGCTATTTATCTCCTTCATCTACAATCGACACATATGCAGTACAAGGAATAATTATACCTTGAGGAAAAATAACTTAATAAACATTCTTTGACAATTATTATTTGCAGTATGCCGTAATGTATTGAATAAAAATGAACTTATTAACCATACAGCACCTGGAAACTAAAGCTGCTAACTAGGGTGAAAACATGTCAATATGGATCATTACCTGCGGCTTAACATGCATCTTAAGCATTGAATCACGAGGAACAGGAGCAACTTTGTATACAGGGATGGCTTCAGTCCCTTTGAAAACGCGAAGAGCTCTTGCTAATCCTTCGAGACATAGCAAATCATATCTGCAAGCATGGCAAAGCACATTTAAAACACGCGAAGGTTGAGATTTCAAAAGTGTCTTCGAGGACAACAATTCAGGCATCCATCAGCCGAAGCCAATGGCTTCCATAGTAAAGAACACTAGAAGAATGATTCACAGGTAACATTAAATACGACACTTGCGTAGCTAGGGCCTAACTGGCAGTAGATGGAATTTCCATCATGCACGATAATACTGTGTCAAGCTGAATGCAATTTCAAAATTTAACTTGTTATTCCCTATTATAATCTAAGGAGGCGTGCCAGCTTATTCACATGTCAGTTCTAAATCAGAAAGCTGGACAGAAAGGAGGGCATATTAGCACAGGTCACTAAGCTAATTTCTAGTGCGTAATTTTGGGCAGACCAACTGAATTCTAGCTGGGCTAGCCGAGAACGGCATCAATTTCGGCTACCGAAACGAGAAGCCCCTCACCGGTTGGCGGCGACCTCGATCTTGTAGATGACCTCGTCGTCGCCGTCGGCCTCAGCGTCGTCCTCGAGGTGCTTCTCCTTCCGTAGGATGGCCTTCTCCGTGGTCACATCGTCGAGCTCGATGCCGAACTCGAAGCAGAGCTTCTCGAAGTCCTCCTGCGCTGCAGCGTCGGGAAGGCGACGAGCCACATTGGTTAGTCAGGAGGTAAGAGGTCCTCGCGCGGGGGGCGACTTCGAAGGAGGCGTCTGCTTACTGTAGGTCCGACCGAGAGCGGCGAAGAGCCGGTCCCGGCCGACGCTGACCGTCGGCATCTCGGCGGCGAGGGCGGCGGCGGCGCGGAGGGGATAGACGGCGGGGGTCTCTGGTTGGGCTGCCCGTGTCGCTGTTGTGTTGGAGGCCAGAAAGAGAGCCGCCGGCCTATGGTCTCATTGAGGTCCTCCGCTAGCCGGGCCACGACTCGGGTCATGGCCTAAATGGGCTGACCGGCAGGCCTGCTCTTGATAGACCCCTCGGCCCGTAACAACCTCATCCGCCCATGATAGATGGCGGGATCACCACCGGCGTCCTGACCTGTGTTGTAAAAAAAAACTTGTCACAAAAAAATATGATAAATAAATTATTAGCTATAAGTGTAGCAATGTTTACCTCATATAATAAAACTGTGGAAAAGTTAATTATTAAAAAAGAGTATAATATGTGAAGATACTAAGAAAGTGTGGTTTATCACAGTTATAATAGTGAACCAAACAACAACTAAGAATTTATAACATGCATTTATTTCCATAGATTGGATCGAATAGATTTGTACAGGATCATCTAGTTTAGTGTTTAATTCACGGTCAACATGGATAACGATGGACTGAGAGAACAATATTCTCTTAAGATAGTTGATGAATTTGTTTGACAAAAATAATCAAATGAGCTGATCTAATTTGTATAACGATGATAATTACTAAAGTAATTAGATATTATTAGTGCGATTTAATATTAAATAATATTTATCATTATGATATTATAACTGATTAGCAATAAGATATTGATTAATATATGATAAGAGCTTGATCATATTAAGATTGATAATAATTAGTGTTTTTATTATTCATTAAAAATTATTATAATAAAACTAAGACTATAAATATCATATTATAATAATTAGTACATGATTCATTATTATTTTATAATACAAGATCTATAATTTCTTGTTTATTCTTATCCATATAACCAAACATGAATTTGGATCATTCCATTCACTGAATCAAACACAAATGAATCATCTCATCTAAAATAACTATAAATGACCATGTCGTATCCAACCTTCCCCTCAAACACATTCTAAACCTGTGGCACTACAAGGAGCAAAGCAAAGTGACTCTGCATGGATGATGGATCTCAGCACATAAATGGACAATGTTACGCGCAAGTCAGACACAAGTTTACCACCGTCCTGATCTAATCTTTTTTTTTTTAAGTTAGTGTACAATCTTAAAAAGAGCAAAACTGGTTATTTTACTATAAAGACAAATATCTGATGTTGTTTGGTTTAGGCTCCATGTTCGCTAGACTAAAAGTTAAAAACTCACCCTACAGCCATATTACCGTCCTAGCGTCATGTTGGTAGGGTAACAAAGAACTAAGGGCATCCACAATGTGAGAAATAAGGCAGACACTAATCATTGCTACTCGGTAGTAGCCATTGTGGCAGGTGGTAATAAGAAAAATAAGCTTGCTATCAGCATTAACCTTGTGACCGGCAGTAAGAAACTAAAATATTATCTCTCTCTCTCTCTCTCCATTGCACACTTCGGTTCCATCACCGTCTCGCACAGGCTGTTGTCGGTTGGTTTCAATTCTTTTTACCATGATGTGAAGCCCACCTCTTACAATAAGTATTGTGACATTCAGAACAACTAATACCACCTTTTAGTGGGATCCAGCTTACTACCGCATTCGACAATATACATTGCCCTTGCCCTAACTAAACATGCTCTGTTAAATACATGCTCTCTTTTTCGTCGGTAAGTCCATACATCTCATGGTTTTTCCTTCTAGTTCATGGTGTTATTTAATGGTAATTCATCATCGCTTTGCAGGGCGATGTTGGTGTCCGTCGTGGCCGGTCTCCTGCCTCTGGTTCACCGTCTCCCAAGCGGTCTCAGGTTGGAGCAGACCCGACGGACGAGTCAAGCGTGGCGATGCCGAGTCCGGGTTCGCCGTTGTCGCAGCCGGCGCGCTCGGACTTGCCATCGTCGCAGCCGGTGGCCCCGACCACGAGTGTCATTCTCGTGCCGACGCCTCCTTCTACGGCTCCGGCTCCGCAGGTGGACAGCGACGACGATGAGGTTCCACTGGAGCTTGTCTCCCTGCCTCACGTCCCATCGTTGGATTCCCGCATCCGTAAGTCAGTGTATGAGCATTTTCCAATGACATATGGGCCTGGTTTCAGAGTGGCCCTAGCGACTCTGCGTTGGAGGAGCCTCTGTTCGTCTTCACTCGCATGCATATGAGACTAGGAGGCTATAAACCAGAGGGCAGTTCGCATTCACTCTCCCACACACTCCCCCCCCCCCCCCCCGGCTCTCCACCTTCCTGCCTTCTCACTGCGCTCCGGTCAATATTCCATGGTCAACGTGTCAACACCAACGCCATCTAGCCTTAGTCTATGACTTGTGGCCCCAAACGATATCGGTCTCACGTATTAGTGGCAAAATCTATCCGCTCATCGTCTCGGTCGAAGAAGGGGCGTGCGGGCCCAACCCCATGAATGCAAGTCCATCGCCGCAGCTCTATATGCATGTCCATCAGTCTCTGTTGCACTCTCCGCATCAGTCATGGGCCCAGACTAGAGGAGGTGCGACTCCGCATCGACACCGGCTTGACCACTTGTCCCGCGCCAATGACCTTGATGACCATCCATAAGTAACCTACAAATGGCCCAGTCTAGTATCCTACAAATGACCCAGTCCAGTGAGGGCAAACATCCGCATAGAAACTTTGAAAGAAAAATGTTATGTCCCTGCAACCAAACGGGGTTCCTAGCGCACTGGTACGTCTTTCGGTTTCCTTGAGCAAGTCGCAGGTTTGAGACCTGGCACCCGCGGTTGATTTTTAACTTACAAAAAACTTGGATGAGCACGGTGGTAGCGCTTACATGTGGATCCCGAAGACCGATCCACCTCAACTTTGAAAAGAGAGCGTTTACATGTGGACCCCATAGACCGACTCACCTCAACTTTGAAAATAGAGCACTAACATGTGGACCCAGTGCAACAATGGACCTACAGTACTCACATGTGGGTCCGACAGACTCAATGCCATGTTGGATCATAAGCACTAAAATTCGGGCTCGGGTGTTCAAGAGAACTTACATGTGGACCCAGCAGACGCATCTCAGGCCACGTTGGAACAACGTTGGACCCACATGTCGAGGATAAATATCGATGGTGCCATATGGCAGCGATTAATCCCATAACCAGAATAATAACAATCACACCTGGTCCCCACGGTGGGACCGTATGATCACGACTCGGGCAACCCTGAGTCAATGCAGTCAAAAGGGATCACGCCTTGTTCGACTGTAAGCTTCATGACCATTGATGATTGGATCCTTGAGGTATGGATGTTTTGGTGATTAATGACAACAATGAAATTGTGAACTAATATCTAAACAAGTGTTGTCTATGTAGGAATCATCTCTTAACTCTACTACAAATCTTATCGATGATGGTTGTCTTGGCGATTGATGACAATGACCACAAAGATGGAGCTTGATGATTTTGATGGAGTCCAAGGGTTGATGGAGATGGATCAAGGCCAAGGACAATCTATGGAGCAAGTGTTTGGAACACTTGTCTAGTTATTAGGGCTTTAAGTCCATAGGAAAAATCGGACTATCAAGTGGGTCTAGGTCATGTCACTTTAGGACATGCTAGTCGGCGATGTGCGTGGATGCTCAGTGAAATCACAGGCACTAGGTGACAGTGGAGAAGTCAAGGAGTTGTTGGAAGAAGCGAGGACGAGGAGTTTTAGCTTCTAGACAGAGTGACCGAATAGAGGGGTCAGTGGAGACCGGACTGTACGGTCATCAGAAGATCAAAGAGCAGTCTGTGAAGGATTTGTCAGTGTGAAGGCCCATAGAGACCGGACGGTACGGTCTATAGACCCGATGGTCCGGTTTGTATGGATTGGAGTTGGGACAGAGAGGTGTAGTTTTGGATGCTCTCTGGAATCGCAGGAGATGAAGAGACTGGGCGGTCCAGTCTACTGACCGGACGGTCCGATCAGTACAGGAGATCAGCCAGGACAGAGAGCCAATGGCTTTGGAGGAGCCGTTCTATGGAGACCGGATGGTCCGGTCAAGGAGTGACCGCACTGTTCGGTCAGTTGGCCCAGAAAGCTGATTTTGTGGAGCAATGGCTAGTTTGAGGTTTGAAGCCTATATAAGTTTGTTGCTGGGATCTTGGAGACTTCTCTTGGCCATTGGGATAGCTGGGAGCATCTATTGGAAGCCAAGGGAAAAGGAGAAGAGCACTAGGAGAGGATATTGGATATCTTGAGAGTGCTAGTGAGAGTAACTTGTGCATCTATCCACATCTAGGGCTAGGATGTCCTTGAGGGTATGATCTAGGCTATTAATATTGGTCTATGATGAGACATAAACCGGTTAGATGTCGGTGATTGAGCCTATCGTGATTGGTTGTGAAGGCTATCACATGTTTGTACACGGTTTGAGCCCGTTGTTAAAAGGGGCATCACTAGTGAGCGCCTGTGTCGGCTCGGAGAGTCCGGCAAGTTCTCAAGAGAGGCAAGCTTGTGCCTTGGTTGCAGCGGTGACACAATCCTGTCTTCACTCCGAGAGTGATTGCGGGCTCGTGTGCGAGAACTCCACTTGGTGGCGGGAGGGACCGACACTCCGGCGGGAGTGATCCAACGAGGATTTGGGGAAGGCGCCATCCTTTCGAGACCTCGGGAAAAAATCATGAGCATTTCTTAATCCTCTCTTTACTATTCCACAATTGTGTGCTCTAGTGAGTAGGCTGGATTGTGGCTTGCATAGGCTAGTGTGTTTAGCTTCCGCATTTGCAGTCATCATGAACACTATCATATGTAGGGTCTTGGCCTATTAGAATTGTTAGGTTGTAATGATTGTTGGGTTTTAGTGGTGTGAAATTGAAGTATTCGAAATCGTGGTCGGCTTACCGACCCCCCCCCTCTCGGTATGCCTTCAGTCCTTACATCGACTAATCAAAGAAAGGACATGGCGTGCTCCACCTCACTCGACCCTCATTGGGGAGGGGGAGGGTCGATCATTCCCCGCCTCGCTCGACCCACACCAAGAGGGTTGACCACATCACGGCATAATCAACCGCTACGGACGAGGCCAGGCCCACTCCGCCTCACTCGATCCTTCGTCCAGGGTCGAGAATGCCACAAATAAGATTGCTGACTCCGCCCCCAGTAGCGGAACGTGCCCGTATAGCCGCAGCAATGCTGCCATCACCTGTCGCCCTTGTAGCACCTGGCAACGGTCCTCATCGCGGGATGGTACAAGGCGCCGCATTGCTGACCCTGCGGGAGTGACGGAGCAAGAAAACTCAATTAGATAATAGTGACGGGATGGAATCAAATCCAAACACCCCCTACACGACAAATCGACTTTTGGTGGAGAGGCGAAGAGGGTCAATCGATACGGGAGTCAACAACTACTCCCTGCGTCGCCTTAAATGACATATCTTTGCGTGGAACTACAACGCCATGGGGTCAAATCTCTCCGTAAACCTACTCCTGGCGTCATCATTGTCCTACCCGATGGGATGGAGCCTGACTCCGTGACATAGCTCGTACAACGCAAACAAATCATCACCATGATGAGACCCTCAATAGTGACGACAAAGGACATCCTGACGGACAGGAATGACGGGACAACACGCGACACCATGACAACCCCCCATGCTGCCCCCCTCCGCATCACACGGGCATGCCAGCTATAGGGACGGAGCGGCTCGACCCATTGACGGAAATTGGGGGCACGTCTTGACCCAGTGCTTACCAACGCAAAAACCAGGCCCGTGGGACCCATGAAGACCTACGACCGCGCCTCTCACTTGAAGACTGCGCCTTCCTCTACACTATTTCAACAACTCTCTCCCCTCTCTCCGTGTGTAAAAAGGGCCCCACCCCTTGTAGTATAAAAGGGGAGGCCTTCATTCTTCTCGGACACGTACACACACACACACAACAATTGAGACTTAGAGATCTCTCCTATCTCACCATCTTTGTACACCCAGTGCAAGTAACACAAGTAGCAACTCCGACTGGACGTTGCATTACCATCACTAAACTTAAGCGCGCATTGTTGACACTTGCTAACATTTACTAAGTTACATCGATATAATCATCCCCGGCTAGGCGCCAGAAATGCTTGTGGCACTTCTTAACATCGCACCAGACATAATTATAAAGATGCACTTAAGTGTCAATATAGTAAGATTCGTGTTGGCGGCCTATAAAACCTAATATCGGCCACCAACCGGTCGGGCAATGCAAGGTAAAAAACCAAAGTTCAATAAATATTTGTTTAAATTAATAAAGTTCCACAAGTTTTTGTGAAATATGTGCTTGCAGGTATAAAGGGGCTGAAATATGCAAAAACATGAAGAAACACCCTGTCAGTCGATCACGACTGTTAAATAGCCGGTCGATAAGGTCAGTGACAGCTAATATCAGAACCTGGTCGATAGGGTTGTTTACAACTGAAATCAGCACCCGGTCAACCCTACAAAACACTCCACCATGATGTCGTTTTCTCCTCCCGAATCAAAAGATGTGAAATGTGGTGAAGGAAACAAGGCCATTAAGTGGCCTAACCGGGAGAAGTCAAGGGGAAACCAAGGAGGGGTCGACACCCAGCCAAGGCCGCCGCCTGACAAGGATCGCCGCCCGGCCTAGGCTACTACCTGGCCTACCATGCCGCCCGGCCTGGCCTGCCTCCCGGCCTCGGGTTGCCACCCAGGGTGGCCAGTCCACTAGGCCCAAGAGGCCTACCGCTCTAAAAGAAGAAAGTCAATGGAAACTAACCTATCAACCGTCATCGGGATAACATCTGAGCCATCCAGGAAGAGTCACTCGGGAACCGACCCAATCCAACGGCCGCCCAGCCTAGCCCGCCGCCCGGCGCACTGACTTTGGCCCATCGACTCCACTTCACCTATAAATACCTCCCGGCCCATTGCCACCTATAAATAGTGGAGAATTCGGGAGGAAATAGGGGGCAACACATCAAGGAGACCACTTTCCCACTACTTGTGCCACAATGTAGAATAGGTTAGTTAGTCGGGAGTTAGAGTCTAGTCGAGAGCACTGTTCGAGATTCCAGAATTGTCTTGGAGTCTTGGTATGAGATCTCTTGTATCTTTTCTCTTTATGTAAGACTTATCTCTTATCAATATAAAATATCTTTCCCTTTTATATCTTGTCAAGTTTTATTTTAATTTAGTCATTTTCTCAAGTTATAATTATCGAGAAGACGCATTGTTGCGTAGTTCATGGGTTTTTCGGCTAGGATTTAATTAAGTTTAGTTCTTTCTGGGACTTAGACTTGGTTATTTCCCAGCTATTCTTTCGCTAGGCCAACAGAGGAATATCTAGTGAAGGCGTAGGCACGGTGCCTAAGTTAACGCTAGCTAGATTTGCATTCGTCCCCATGGGCTGTGTGGTAGCGGCAGGTGGTGACAGTCCTGTCTGTCCCTTTAGTAATCCACCACGTTCGGGAAGTCTCAAGCAGGGTTGTCTAAGCAATAGCGTACCCACTAGTACATGAGGTTAGTTACCGACCCTTATTAATGGATAGTTTTTGTGCCCCGAAGTGAGCTAATAGGTGAAAAACTCGAGGCTGTACCAGGAATGGTGTAAGACCTCAACCCGAGTAACTAGGATTCGACGCTTGATTTAGATATATTAGGAAGATTTATTTAGGAATCATAGACTTAGACTCGTTGTCCTCCCGGCTAGCTCAACCGTTCACTTTATTTATCTTAGTGTGGATTTCTCCTGTGTTACTATCCCACTCTATTGTTGATTATCCTTACTCCCATCTTTGATTAGTTGGAATTATTCTTTAGTCATATCTTTGTTAAGCCGAGATAATCTTACGCCTGGCTTCCCTATGGAAATAAATACGATACCTTGGAATACTCCCGGGTGGAATGCTACAATGGTGTTCCGTGCGCTTGCAGAATAAATTCATTTTATCTTTAGAGCGTAGCAAATGCCAACAATTCACAAGCGCACGGATAATACCGTTGTAGCATTTCACTATTGGATTGCTCCAATAGCTTGTCATTTATAGTTCTACCAAAGGAAGGCTATAACATAAATATATGATTGTTAATGATAATGTAGTCATAAAGATTGGTATGAGTATTCAGAGTTCATACAGGGGTAAGTATAATAATGGATAGGGCTTGTGTGACACACAGAGCAATCATTCCTAAAGAGGAATAAAGTCCTAAGCCACTAGGGAGTTTTAGTTAGGAAAGCAAAGCTATATCTCTAAGGTTAGTCTACCTATATAGTTACTTAGTTAAATAATTATATGCATGATTATACTAGTCATAGCCTAATATATTCAACACTTCATGTACGGATTCACGCCCGACATACACAAGGCAATTCTGTCTTGGACACACGTCGTAACCGAACATGGAGGAGTACAATGGACAGATAGGGCTGTCACCACCTACTGCCTACCTCTACAAACCGTGGATTACGAAGTGATACTACCTAGCCGTCTAAGCACCACACCTACACATTTAAGTAGAATTCTAGCATTGATCAAACACTAGAATCATCGATAGAATTAACAAGTACTAAAGCATACATAACTCTAACCCTACGGATTAACAAGTCATGAGCTTATTGGATATCAAACCCGTGTTGAATCATCACAACTAGACTAAAGTACAACTAGCATTATAACTTTTAGACTATAGTCAAGGTATATGACAATCATGACAATAAGGTAGCAAGTGTATATCATCATGAAAGTATAAAGTCTTATGACATGAATATGATATATAACCAAACAAGGAACACATATCATAAACATAACTATATGGAAGAACTATATTACTTGAATAGAATAAAGTCATAACAATAATATAAAAGAATAAAGATAAAGATACAAGAGCCATACCAGTACTCCTGTGACTTGGAGACTTGAGCAAGGCTCCTCCTACACTAAACTCCACTAGGACTAGCCAACTACTAGGTGAAAGAGGAAAATGACGAGCTCTTGAGTGTGTGTGTGTGTGTGTGTGTGTGTGTGTGTGTGTTGAAGTGGAGCTCTCCCCTTCTATTTATAGGGGGATAAGTCGATACTAAGGAGTAACCGCCACAAAACTGCCATGTACCGACCTTCCAAAGGAGCCTAGAATTTGACACGTGGAAGCCCACCCGAAATGGGCTCAAGACCTGGTCAGCTAAACAAGCCCCTAGGTCGGCCGACCTGGGACTGGGCCCTCTCGGGGTGTGCTTCCTCAGGGTGGCTGATAGGTGGGTCCTCTTCTGTTTTGACTCGGTGTTTTCTAGAGGAATCCCATGTAGCCACGTATGCAATCCGAGGGAGGTCCAGTTGGCACCGTCTCATTGGCTGGACCTGTGTTTACTAGGATAGTGCTCCATTTCTCCACATATATTGTATCAAATCCTTGCACGCACATATTTATCCAAGGACAAGTGAAAGGATCGAGTGACCAAGAGGGGGGAGGGGGTGAATCGGGAACTCACACTATGTACCAAATTCACCAATTCCTCAAACCTACCACTCAAAACAACTCTTACACAATTCTAATGATGATCACACTAGCAAGATAATGAACCTATGAAAGGAACAACAATCTAAGCATACTAGTGGATCACACAAGGCAATACAACTCCTATGCAAGCTAGTAACTGAAGACACGCGGAAGCACACAACAAGCTAGCAAAGGAGCCTACTCATGCAATGCTACTAGATCATCAAGAACAAGATAAGCACACAAGCATGAGTAGCACTATACATACTAGGGTGATCGATCAAGCCAATGCAACTCCAATACATGCTAGTGAAAAAGTGAAAGCTAGGCAAAACTAGCAAGTAGAGAAGCCTATTCATGCAAGTCTACAAGTAATCAACTAGAGCATGGTAAACATACAAGCATGAATAGCACGATATGTAAATACATCAAAGTAAGGAGTAGAGTAAGAGATGGCTCATGATTTTTTTCTCGAGGTCTCAGAAGGATAGCGCCTTCCCCTACTCCTTGTTGGACCCCTCCCGCCGGAGTCCCGGTCCCTCCCGTCACCAATATGGAGTTCTTGCCCACGAGCCCGCAATCACTCCCGGAGTGAAGACACGGTGCGCGTCACCGCTGCCACCAAGGCACAAGCTCGCCTCCCTCGAGAACTTGCCGGACTCCCCGAGATGAAACGGGCGCTCACTAGCGATGCCCCTTTCACCGGCGGGCTCAAACCATGTACAAACATGTGACGACCTTCACAACTGATAATGATAGGCTCGATCACCGACACCTAACTGGTCTAGGTCTCACCATAGACTAAGAGTAACAACCTAGATCACACCCTCAAGAACACCTAGCCTTAGATGTGCAATATCACTCCTTGTTATCTCACTAGCACTCTCAAGATATGCAATATCTCCTCCTAGTGCTATCCTCTTTTCCTCTTGGCTCTCACCAAATGCTCCAAGCAATTCCACTGGCCAAGAGAGGTCTCCAAGACCCCAGCAACAAAGTTATATAGGTTTCCAACCTCGAACTAGCCGTTGCTTCACGAAATCCACTTTCTGGACCCTAATGACCGGACAGTCCGGTCACTGCCAGACCGGACCATCCGGTCTCTCTGGAACGGCTTTGGCTGCTCTCCCCAGACTGAACTCCTGTACTGACCGGACCGTCCAGTCAGACTTTCTCTCTCTATTCTAGAGAGCTCCAAATTTGCGTCCTCTCTGTCTCGGCGCGCCTCCATACAGACCGGACTGTCTGGTCACTGTTGATCCTTGCGTAGACAAATTCCTTGCAAACTGCTCTCTGTCCACTTAATGACCGTACAGTCCGATCTCCACTGACCCCTTTGTCTGGTCACTTCGTCCAGAAGCCGAAACTCCTCGTCCTTGCTCGACTTCGTTTCTCGGCTTCTTCGAACAGCTCCTTGGCTTCTCCACTGTCACCTAGTGCCTGTGATTTCACTGAGCAACCTTGCACATCACCAACTAGACCTGACCTAAGAAAATGACCTAGACCCCCTTGATAGTCTGGTTTTTCCTATGGACTCAAAGCCCTAACAACTAGACAAGTGTTCCTAACACTTGCTCCATAGCTTGTCCTCAGCTTCGATCCATCTCCATCAACCCTTGGACTCCATCAAGCTCACAAGCCTCCTTGCTTTCCGCAAAGCATTGTCATCAACCGCCAAGGCCGCCATCTACAATCATCATAAGGTATAAAAAGGTTTCCTACACGAACAACACTCATGTAGACATTAGTCATATTTCATGTTTGTCATTCATCACCAAAACATCATACCTTGGGGTGATCTCAATGGTCATGATCCTTACAACCTCCCCCTTTTTGGTGATGGATGACAACCACTATTTATGATGATCAAAAACGGACGAGTAATAAGGAACCAAAGGAAAAGAGTGGATTGAAAAGGTTACCTTGGTTCTTACCTTGGAAGTAGTCTCCCCCTTGGAATGTGCTAGGTGTTGAGGGAGAACTACCGCACTAGATGTTGAGCTTGAGTTGAATTTTGCACCGTCATGGTGTCATGGTTGTTGATCTTGTTGACGTAGACACGCACCATAGACGTAGATGTTGGTGTAGATATCCATTGTTGTTCTTCTCCAGGTCCGTGTAGATGTTCATCTTGATATGATCTTCATGTGTGCTCCAAGTGAACATGCACCATTTTCTTGATCATCTCCAATATGTCTTCACGTTCTTCTCTTTGTCACCTCATATCTTCCATGTATCTTCTTGTTCTTCTTCCCTTCTTGATGGTTGATCTTCATGTTCTTTTCCATCTTTTCTTCTCCTCTTGATCTATGACTTGGCTTTAGGATCTTCTTGATCTTCATGTTCTTCTCCCCCTTTGTGTTATCGATCTAGACTTGGCTTTTGGATCTTCATGTTCTTCTCCCCCTTTGTCACCTATCACCAAAAACCAAAGACAAAACACAAGAGAACCAAAGAGCAAATAATAAATGGCAAGAGTTAGGAAACTCCCCCTTTCATGGTGCTCTTCCTTGGTCACAATAGTGTTCCACCAAAGCTCCCCCTACATACATGACTCAACAAAATATTTTCTCAAGAATGAAATAGTTAGTCATTTGTGTGATGGAAATGTATGAGTCACTTGTCTTTGAGCCGCGCGAGTAGATTTAACCTCGGAGCTTGTTTGAATGTGACTCAATGGGCATGAAGCACAAACATCACTATGTGATCATCTAGAGGGTCATATACTTACATTGTAAATAAGCAACCTCCCCCCCCCTAGAAACATGCTTGAGAGCATGTAAGGTATCATGATGCAAGAGTGCATGAATGCAAGTGCAAATGCAATAAGTATACAAATGCATGATGCAATGCTAAAGGAAAGAAAGAGAACCGCTACAAACCAAAGTGTCAACGATGAGTTGTTCCCTTCTTGAGCTTACTCACAATGAACCGTTCTTCAAAGCCTTGGGCACACCATGAACCACCATCCCAAGCTTAACCCATGTCCATTGCTATCTCAAGGAGGTCCGACGTTAACCTACAAGCAAAGAGAAACAAGTACAAAACAAAGACTCAAACAACAAACAAAATAAACAAGACTATACATATTTACAAGAGACAAGCCTTAGGGTTACTCATGTGAAGTTTGAAAGGTCGAGAACATTGAGTTCTCCCCTTAGCTTGTTGAAGGTCTTCTCGTCGAGTGGCTTGGTGAAGATATCCACCAATTGTTCATGAGTCCGCACATTCACCAGCTCAATATCCTTCTTCTCAACATGGTCTCCTATGAAATGATGCTTGACTTGAATATGCTTTGCATGACCATGATCTCTAGTTTTGAGAGCCATTTTGATTGCCGCTTCACTATCACAATATAATGGCATTTGAGTGAAGTTGAGGCCAGAATCCAAGAGGGGTTGCCTTATGTAGAGAAGTTGTGCACCACAAGCTCCTGCCGCCATGTATTCCGCTTCAGCTATGGATAAAGCCACCGAGTTTTGCTTCTTTGAGCTCCAAGATACTAGAGATCTTCCAAGAAATTAGCAACCTCCCAATGTACTTTTCCTATTCACTTTGCATCCCATGAAGTTCAAGTCCGAATACCCAAGTAACTCAAAGCTTGTTCCTCTAGGATACGTAGTCCCATGGTAGGTGTGTACTTGAGGTATTTAAGAATTCTCTTTACTGCCTTCAAGTGAGATTCCTTTGGATTTGCTTGATAGCGTGCACACAAGCACACACTAAACATGATGTCCGGTCTTGAGGTGGTGAGATAGAGCAAGGATCCAATCATTGATCTATAGAGCTTGGGGTTCACCGGTTTACCCTTTGCATCATCATCCAAGGATTTGCTTGTTGCCAGAGGTGTGTGCAAAGGCTTGCAATTTTCCATGTTGAATCTCTTGAGAAGATCCTTGGTATACTTCTTGATGAGGACATCACTCCTATGGATATACAACACTCCTCCAATTCTGGACTTGCAAGGTCCAATGACTAGAGCTCGTGCATGACGACTAAATTTAGAGGTGAGCTCGTTCCTACGTTCTTCGCTATATGTTACTTTTGAGAATGGTTTGCTACCTAATAATTATTTTATGATTAGGAACCATGGAGAGGACCAGGAGATGATGGGAGAAGGAGTTGGGAACATGGAGGACCAACAAAGTCTTGGAAGCCAAAGTGGAGGCCCAATCAAAACCGACTTCGAGTCTGTTTCGGGGCCCAGGACCAGTCTGCACTAAAATAGTCACCCAAGACGCATACGGACTTGGGTTTGGATGTTCTACATATGCACGGAAAGATAAGGAGAAGAACTTTCCAATGCCGCTGGCCTCATGTCAAAATTCATCCGGAGTCATCAGGAATCGTCGAAACAAGAGAGGGTCCAGAATCTGTATCGGTACTATGTTGCTTATTTTTGGCCTTTGGGCTTTGTATCTAGTTGAGCCCAATTAGGGGCGCGTCTAGAGGGTCTTGCATGACCCTAGGGTCTTCATATACAGCCGCCGCCGCACCATTAGGGTTGGGGTTTTGCTTAGATCAGTTCTGTTCATAAACAGTGTCGCCGTTCATCGGTAGACCCCAACTTCGTGAGTTTAATGATACATCTGTAATTGTGTTGCATTCTTCGTTATTCTTGCTTGTGTTCTTGATTCGCAGGCAGGGATTAGCCTTCTCGGAGAGATCAATTGTCCTTGTATGGTTGATAACTAGAGGAGACGTCGTGCTGTGATTGCGGGGTTTAGAACATGCTGTTCTGAAGCCAGATCGATTTGTGTGCCGCCTCCGACCAAATCAACTTACCAAGAGCCTTTCGGAAGATCGGGAACACTTGTTCACATCACTTCTCTTGATAGATGAAGTTTCCTTCTCTTAATTGTTTGACTTGAAAACCAAGGAACATATGCAACTCTCATATCATTGACATTTGAAATTCCCTAGCCATCATTTCCTGGAACTCTTCATTGAACTTCTCATTGGTTAACCCATAGATGATATCATCCACATAGATTTGGCATACAAAGAGGTCCTTCCCAACATGCCTTGTGAACAAGGTGCTATCAATGCTTCCAATGGTGAATCCATTCTTCAGTAGGAAGTTCCTCAAATGTTCATACCATGCCCTTGGTGCTTGCTTGAGTCCATAGAGAGCTTTCTTTAGTTTATACACATGTCTTGGATGTTTAGGGTTCTCAAACCCCGGAGTTGTTCCACATAGACTTTTTCATTGATCTCTTCATTCAAGAAGGCACTTTTGACATCCATTTGAAAGAGCTTGAAGCCATTATGTGATGCATAGGCAAGTAAGATCCGAATAGCTTCAAGACATGCCACAGGAGCAAAGGTTTCTTCAAAGTCAATACCCGCCACTTGAGAATATCCCTTAGCCACTAGACGAGCCTTGTTCTTGACAATTGCCCCTTTCTCATCTTGCTTGTTCTTAAAGACCCATTTGGTGCCAACCATATCATTTGGTGCCAACCATATTATGATTACTGGGCCTCTCAACCAATTTCCATACTTTGCATCTCTTGAAGTTGTTCAGTTCTTCTTGCATGGCCATAACCCATTTGTGATCATCCGTAGCTTCATCAATTGTTGTAGGCTCAATCATGGAGACAAAAGAGAAGTTCTCAATTGCAACATTTGCCTCATCATTATTTTCTTCCCTCACATAGTTGGGCTTGTATTGATTCCTCCTTGTCCTAACTCCTTGAGATGGACTCCCAATGATCAAGTCACATGAGTGATCCTTGTTGATTGTCTTGGGTCTAGGATGGTGTTTTTCTTGAGTGGTAGGATGTCTAAGTGAAGTATCTTGTGCATCATGGATTGCTTGCTTTTTAGAGATATGAATGTCTTGGATTCTTAGTGAGGTGGGAGAATCACTCATATGCTTTTTCCTTTTGGAACTAGAGCTTGGAGTGGATGAGGGGGTGTCATGTGAGGAGCTTGGAGAAGTGGCTTGAGAGGAAGTATGTTGGGAAGCTTGTGGCTTACTTCTCAATTGTGTTTCCACTTGGGTGGATGGATGCACTCTCAATGAATCTTGGGAGGAGCCAGTGGGTGTGTCAATGGCATCTTGGGCTAGTTCTTGCACCTCAGAGTAGAAGGTTGGTTGAGGTGGTGGAGTAGAGGGTTCACCAATATCATCATCATTGGCCTCGTGGGGTAAAACTCGCCCACGGGCATGTTCCTCGAAGCTTCCCTCATAGGCTCATCTCCAATGTTCACTTCATGAAATTCATCTCCCTTCTGAGAACCATTTGACTCATCAAATTGCACATCATAGGATTCTTCCACACAAACTGTGGCTGAGTTGTAGACCCTATATGCCTTAGAAGTCCCTGAGTACCCAACAAGAATGCCTTCATCAGTTCTGCTCTCAAACTTTCTGGGCTTCCTCTTCCTCTTGAGAATGTAGCAAGTGCAGCCAAAGACCCAAAAATAGGAAACATTCGGTTTCTGTCCAACCAATAGCTCATAGCGTGTCTTCTTCAATAGCCGATGGAGATAGACACGGTTTGAAGTGTAGCAAGCTGTGTTGATTGCTTCAGCCTAAAACCTCTCATGAGTTCCATACTCATCCTACATGGCACGAGCAAGAGTGATGAGTGTCTTGTTCTTCCCCTCCACTACTCCATTCTACTCGGGAGTATATGTAGCGAAGAATTCATGCTTGATCCCCTTCTTGTCACAATATTTTTCCACTGTTGTGTTCTTGAACTCAGTCCCATTGTCACTCCTTATCTTCACAATGTTGGCCTTGAATTCATTCTTTTCTCTCCTTGCAAACTTTCTGAAGATATCACTTGCTTGAGACTTGTCCACAAGAAAGAAGGTCCAAGTGTATCTTGTGAAGTCATCCACAATCACCAAGCAATATAGGTTCCCTCCTAGACTCTTGTAATATGTTGGCCCAAACAAGTCATGTGCAAGAGCTCCAGAGGACGAGATGTAGACATGAAAGACTTGGTGGGATGTGAAGATGCAACTTGCTTCCCAGCCTGACAAGCACTGCACAGTTTGTCCTTCTTAAAGGTCACATCCTTGATTCCTTCAACTAGATTACTCTTGACCACTTTTCTGAGCTGATTTATTCCAACATGTGCCAGTTTTCTATGCCATAACCATCCCTTAGTTGCCTTAGTGAAGAGGCAAGTACTTGGTGGCATATTGCTTGATTTAAAGTTCGTGACATATAGGTTTCCATGCCTTACACCATGGAGTACTAGCCCTTTCTTTGTATTTTCAATCATTGCACCATCCTTATCAAATGTGCATTTGAAACCCATGTCACAGAGTTGACCAATAGACAAGAGGTTGAAGTTGAGGGTTTCCACAAGAAAGACCTTGGAGAGATGGAGGTCCTCAGTAATGGCCACTTTGCCTGATCCTCTGACTCTTCCTTTTGAGTTATCCCCAAAAGTCACCTTCTCACTGTCTTCGTCTTCATCAATGTTGGTGAACATGGTTGGCTTCCCGGTCATATGTTGGGTGCACCCACTGTCAAGAATCCAATGAGTACCTTTACTCTTGTAGTTGACCCTGGTGGTAGCTATAAGACAAGCACTAGAGGAAGAAGGGTTAGTATCCAAAGCATTACTTGATTGACCAGTACTAACCTCATCATGTCAAGCGATAAGCCCATCCTCATAGATAGGGATTCTTGCAATCCCTTCCTGAAGTCTCCTTCTGATGGGATAGTGAGGAGCACGATACCTCAAATGACCATCCCCCATGTGCACATTATCGAGGGTGATGTAGTAGTGAGGAGGATCATAGAGGCCAGTGACGTGCTCAAGCACGTGTCCTACTTGTAAGTGGAGCACAAGTATTATCTCCATTGCCCTTTCAATTGAGAGCTGACGCCGTCTGTTGACTACCTTCTCAAGTAAAAAACCCATCTTAGGAGTTGTGATTTGCAAGAGGAGTCTATCAATCACTTCATATGATGGGATCCTCTGAAGACCTTTGAATGAGTTTATCCTACACACAAGATCATAAATGCTCAAGAGAGTATTACATAGGTCATCATTCGGATTTCTCACAAATTCACCAAGTTGAAAGATGAGATCCTGTTGGTGAGCTCGATGAAGATTCCAAAGTCGATCTTGTGGCGGAGGAGGCGGAGGCGCTGGAGCCGTATTGGTGAGATTGATCATCTCCAATGATCGTGTGAGCATTGTTGTTGGCGCTCCCCCTACACCAATGTGTGGTCCACCCGAAGTGCTTGGAGTAGAACTTGGAATGACACTTAGGGTAGAGCTTGATGAAGCGCCTGATGAAGAGCTTGGTGTAGGTCTTGATCCAAAGGGGTTATGGAAGCTGCTACAAGGCAATCTTGTGGAGGGATCAAAGAAGTTTGAGCTCGAAGCTACTTCTTTCCCTTTTCTTGAGGATGCTCCATTGTTCGTCTTGGAAGTCTTCTCCCTATTCCAGCTTGCGGTGATCTTCTCATCCTCAAAGAGCAACCCAATCACATACGACGGAGAGACCCTTCTCCATGATAATATCAAGGGTGATGTAGAGGAGCTTGCTTCTAGGGAGCAAGATGAGGATCTGCTCGACTATCACAATCTTGGGAAGCTCAAAATTAGTTGCTCTAGTTCTGTCCACATACCTCACAAGCGAATAAGAGAGTCAAGTAAGTCCTCATTCTCATTAGCACGAAAAGCAAAGAACTCCTCAATAAGTGTATCACTAGCATGACCAATAAAAGACTCACAAGCATCATCAGCACTAGTCATACTAGAAGAGCATGCAAGATCAAGAGAGCCAACATCATCAATCATCACATTGGGCACACTAGTAGAGCAACCTATCAAATCATCACTAGTAGAATCTAGGCACTCACTAGAACTAGGCACATCCACACAATCATCATCATCATCATATACATGATCATTGGTAAAGGTATTGGCAAAGTCCACAAGTATGTCCATCAACTCATCCGAAATCATGGCATTTAGGTAGCTTTTCAAGCGATCCTTCCATGAGCCATGACCCGCCCCCGAATGGGATGACATTCCAACTCAATACGGTCACTACTCAAGGCGATTAAGCCCTATGATGAGCACTTGGCTCTGATACCACTTGAAAGGATCGAGTGATCGAGAGGGGAGGGGGGAGGGGTGAATCGGGACCTCACACTATCTACCAAATTCACCAATTCCTCAAACCTACCACTCAAAACAACTCCTACACAATTCTAGTGATGATCACACTAGCAAGATAATGAACGTATGAAAGGAACAACAACCTAAGCATACTAGTGGATCACATAAGGCAATACAGCTCCTATGCAAGCTAGTAATTGAAGACACGTGGAAGCACACAACAAGCTAGCAAAGGAGCCTACTCAAGCAAAGCTACTAGATCATCAAGAACAAGATAAGCACACAAGCATGAGTAGCACTATACATACTAGGGTGATCGATCAAGCCAAAGCAACTCCTATACATGCTAGTGAAAAAGTGAAAGCTAGGCATAACTAGCAAGTAGAGAAGCCTATTCATGCAAGTCTACAAGTAATCAACTAGAGCATGGTAAGCATACAAGCATGAATAGCATGGTATGTAAATGTCGAAAGAAATGCATCAAAGTAAGGAGTAGAGTAAGAGATGGCTCATGATTTTTTTCTCAAGGTCTCGGAAGGATGGCGCCTTCTCCTACTCCTCGTTGGACCACTCCCGCCGGAGTCCCGGTCCCTCTACCACCAATGTGGAGTTCTCGCCCATGAGCCCGCAATCACTCTCGGAGTGAAGACACGGTGCGCGTCACCGCTGCCACCAAGGCACAAGCTCGCCTCCCTCGAGAACTTGCTGGACTCCCCGAGCCGACACAGACGCTCACTAGCGATGCCCCTTTCACCGGCGGACTCAAATCGTGTATAAATGTGTGACGGCCTTCCAAACTGATCACGATAGGCTCGATCACGATAACTGGGAAAGAAATCACAGGCAATGACTTTGTTCCCTAGAAAGAATGTTAGAACTGTGCGGGGGGATGAAATGTTTCTTCTTTACTGCATGGTTAATAAAATCAAAGTCTCGCCTGTTATAGCCATGGTTAAGAAATGGGTCGAAGGTATCAAACAAGTAGGAGATTTTGAATTTACATCCCTGATTTATCGCCTTGTGCACAATCTTGGTTTACGTAGGAACACCCATATCAATGATTAAAATTTCAACGGGCTGTCCTAGGCGAACAATTCTTTCGATTGGGACATTCTTTAAAACAAGGACCTAATGGCTCTTTGGTTTATTTCTTTCCCAGTTATGCAAATGAAATCCAGTTACCTAATCCGGATTTTCATTTGTATAATTGTGATGAACTAACCATTCCTCTAGAGACATGCTTTGTAGCTCGCAGGAACAGCGTTTCCGGTCCTATGACCACAAATAAATCACGGAGGAACACTGAGGCGTCCTTCCCAAGGGAGGATCCAAGCACGGATTCTTGGGATCACGCCATTCCTCACGGAAGTGGTAGTCATCCTAGGACACCGGTGAATGGCCCAGGGGAGTCTACAACAGCTCAAGTTCTGGTGGCTTTACCACCACCGTTCAACACACATCCCTCTCGCAGCGGTTCAAGGAGGGGCACAAACAACCTCACAAGACAAATTGACAGTATGTCCCTCCACATCGACCTATTAGACCACACCATCCGCACTCATATCTAGCAGGAAAACGAGTGGAGATATGATGTCCAATGGCAGCTCTCAAGAATTGAGGATAAGGTCTCTTGGGGTAACACCCAAATGAGTTCTTATTTTCATTCTCAAGGCTACTTCGGTCACAAACCATCGCCGTTCGAGTGAGCTCAAGCCAGCTTGGGGAGAGTTCCTCCCCCCTATTGTGAAGGTAACTTGTATCATATCCCTTTCCAATCACCACATGCATAATAAACTAAAAATAACAAAAAGATTTATTTCCCTTTCACATGCATGATAAAAAGGAAAAACTAATAATAATAATAATAGTAGTAGTAATGAATAAATCCATATGTGGTATGAATGCATAAAGTTTCCTATGTTGAGATGATGAATAGTTGTTATGTCTTTTATTCCTTTCATATGCCTAGTTTATAACTTAGCACTCTATCTAGTTTTGGTTTGTTGGCATGATTTAAATTTCGCCTCAAACACACTAGTGGGTAGCATAAGCATTATCCTTCTAAGTTGTTGGGAGATATTGTATGGTTAGTTAGGGCTGCTATGATCTTGCTCAATTTGTGAAACTTGACACCCGGATAATTAATTTAATAAAAATGATAAGTTCCTCAATGATATAAATTCCTACCACAACCATATGTTGTGCTGCATTTCAAAACCTTATATATATGTTGCTTGTATTATCATTGAGCCTTGTCAAAATTGTGTGACCCTAGTGAGAAATATTTACTGTATTCATGATCAAGCCCGCGCACATGATGCTAAGTTTCCACATTGGAAATTAGCAATCATCCATGTCACACAATCCATCCACAAAATAAAGACTATGTCTTCATGATTGATCTCTCCCCAAGGCAATCAAGGTTATGGCTATTGAAAAAAAGAGAGAGAAAGAAAAGAGAAAAGACTATTGCTCCATGAAGAGCTTGAGAGAAAAAGAAAGAAGAAAAAGATAGCCAATACTGCCAAATAAAGGGAGAGACAAATAAAAAGAGTATCCATTCCACTGCACCAAATCCACCACATGCACATCTTGATCATGTTTGTAGGAAATACTTTCTCCATGGATCCACTCTTTTGACTTGGCGACATATGAAATATAGGTATGCAACATTTATTCTTACCCAGAGCTCCATATATCAGCCTTTAGAGGTAGGATTTTTGAGGCATCATAAGCCTTGGTGAGGAATTTATACACTTTGAGCAATCTGAGTGAATTATTTGAGGAACTTAGATTTATCACAAAATATTAACCTCCGGGCTAAAGTCGATCAAAAAGAGTAGATGTAATGGTAGTCCTATGAACTGTTCTATATTCCAACCACCCAAGATTTGGAGAAGCTACAATGCCCCATAGGCAATAAAAGGTGAAATACTCGTGCCAACTTATTCAATTCTTTATAGAGTGTCTTAGTTGTGCATTTGGGTATAAGACAAGAATAAGACATTGTAGCAACTCCTGATCAGCATAAACCTGAGTTTTGCCTTTACTCGGGATGAGCAAAGGTTCAGCTTGGGGGGTTTGTTGACGGTCGTTAAATACCAATTTCGACCGTCAATATACCTATAAAACTAGGAAGACTTAGCATTTCATACTTGCATGTTAGTTAGGAATAATAAGATTCCACTTGTTGTAAGGATCATGACCATTGAGGTCACCCCAAGGTATGATGTTTTGGTGATGAATGACAAACATGAAATATGACTAATGTCTACACGACTGTTGTTCATGTAGGAAACCTTTTTCTACCTTATGATGATTGTAGACGGCGGCCTCGGCGGTTGATGACAATGACTTGCGGCAAGCAAGGAGGCTTGTGAGCTTGATGGAGTCCAAGGGTTGATGGAGATGGATCAAAGCTGAGGACAAGCTATGGAGCAAGTGTTGGGAACACTTGTCTAGTTGTTAGGGCTTTGAGACCATAGGAAAAACCGGGCTATCAAGGGGGTCTAGGTCATTTCTCTTAGGTCATGTCTAGTCATTGATGTGCAAGGTTACTTAGTGAAATCACAGGCACTTGGTGACAGGGGAGAAGCCAAGGAGCTGTTCGGAGAAACCAGGAAACGAAGTCAAGCGAGGACGAGGAGTTTCAGCTTCTAGACGAAATGATCGGACAGAGGGGTTAGTGGAGACCGGACTGTACGGTCATTAAGTAGACAGAGAGAAGTTTGCAAGGAATTTGTCTACGCAAGGATCAACAGTGACCAGATAGTCTGGTCTATATGGAGGCGCGCCGAGACAAAGAGGACGCAAATTGGGAGCTCTCTGGAATGGAGAGAGAAAGTCTGACTGAACGGTCCGGTCAGTACAGGAGTTCAGTCTGGGGAGAGCAGCCAACGGCTCTGAGAGCCGTTTCAGAGAGACCGGACGGTCCGGTCTGGCAGTGATCGGACTGTCCCGTCATTAGGGTCCAGAAAGTGGATTTCGTGAAGCAACGGCTAGTTCGAGGTTGGAAACCTGTATAACTTTGTTGCTGGGCTCTTAGAGACCTCTCTTCACCAGTGGAATTGCTTGGAGCATTTGGTGAGAGCCAAGAGGAAAAGAGGAGAGCACTACGAGGAGATATTGCATATCTTGAGAGTGCTAGTGAGAGTAACAAGGAGTGATCTTGCACATCTAAAGCTAGGTGTCCTTGAGGGTGTGATCTAGGTTGTTACTCTTGGTTTATGTTGAGACCTAGATCGGTTAGGTGTCGACGATCGAGCCTATCGTGATTTCACTAAGTAACCTTGCACATCAATGCCTAGACATGACCTAAGAGAAATGACCTCGACCCCCTTGATAGCCCGGTTTTTCCTATGGTCTCAAAGCCCTAACAACTAGACAAGTGTTCCCAACACTTGCTCCATAGCTTGTCCTCAGCTTCGATCCATCTCCATCAACCCTAGGACTCCATCAAGCTCAGAAGCCTCCTTGCTTGCCGCAAGTCATTGTCATCAACCGCCGAGGCCACCGTCTACAATCATCATAAGGTAGAAAAAGGTTTCCTACATGAACAACAGTCGTGTAGACATTAGTCACATTTCATGTTTGTCATTCATCACCAAAACATCATACCTTGGGGTGACCTCAATGGTCATGATCCTAACAACAAGTGGAATCTTATTATTCCTAACTAACATGCAAGTATGAAATGCTAAGTCTTCCTAGTTTTATAGGTATATTGATGGTCGAAATTGGTATTTAACGACCGTCAACAAACCCCCCAAGCTGAACCTTTGCTCATCCCGAGTAAAGGCAAAACTCAGGTTTATGCTGATCAGGAGTTGCTACAATGTCTTATTCTTGTCTTATACCCAAATGCACAACTAAGACACTCTATAAAGAATTGAATAAGTTGGCACGAGTATTTCACCTTTTATTGCCTATGGGGCATTGTAGCTTATCCAAATCTTGGGTGGTTGGAATATAGAACAGTTCATAGGACTACCATTACATCTACTCTTTTTGATCGACTTTAGCCCGGAGGTTAATATTTTGTGATAAATCTAAGTTCCTCAAATAATTCACTCAGATTGCTCAAAGTGTATAAATTCCTCACCAAGGCTTATGATGCCTCAAAAATCCTACCTCTAAAGGCTGATATATGGAGCTCTGGGTAAGAATAAATGTTGCATACCTATATTTCATATGTCGCCAAGTCAAAAGAGTGGATCCATGGAGAAAGTATTTCCTACAAACATGATCAAGATGTGCATGTGGTGGATTTGGTGCAGTGGAATGGATACTCTTTTTATTTGTCTCTCCCTTTATTTGGCAGTATTGGCTATCTTTTTCTTCTTTCTTTTTCTCTCAAGCTCTTCATGGAGCAATAGTCTTTTCTCTTTTCTTTCTCTCTCTTTTTTTCAATAGCCATAACCTTGATTGCCTTGGGGAGAGATCAATCATGAAGACATAGTCTTTATTTTGTGGATGGATTGTGTGACATGGATGATTGCTAATTTCCAATGTGGAAACTTAGCATCATGTGCGCGGGCTTGATCATGAATACAGTAAATATTTCTCACTAGGGTCACACAATTTTGACAAGGCTCAATGATAATACAAGCAACATATATATAAGGTTTTGAAATGCAGCACAACATATGGTTGTGGTAGGAATTTATATCATTGAAGAACTTATCATTTTTATTAAATTAATTATCCGGGTGTCAAGTTTCACAAATTGAGCAAGATCATAGCAGCCCTAACTAACCATACAATATCTCCCAACAACTTAGAAGGATAATGCTTATGCTACCCACTAGTGTGTTTGAGGCGAAATTTAAATCATGCCAACAAACCAAAACTAGATAGAGTGCTAAGTTATAAACTAGGCATATGAAAGGAATAAAAGACATAACAACTATTCATCATCTCAACATAGGAAACTTTATGCATTCATACCACATATGGATTTATTCATTACTACTACTACTATTATTATTATTACTTTTTCCTTTTTATCATGCATGTGAAAGGGAAATAAATCTTTTTGTTATTTTTAGTTTATTATTCATGTGGTGATTGGAAAGGGATATGATACAAGTTACCTTCACAATAGGGGGGAGGAACTCTCCCCAAGCTGGCTTGAGCTCACTCGAACGGCGATGGTTTGTGACCGAAGTAGCCTTGAGAATGAAAATAAGAACTCATTTGGGTGTTACCCCAAGAGACCTTATCCTCAATTCTCGAGAGCTGCCATTGGACATCATCTCTCCACTCGTTTTCCTGCTAGATATGAGTGCGGATGGTGTGGTCTAATAGGTCGATGTGGAGGGACATACTGTCAATTTGTCTTGTGAGGTTGTCTGTGCCCCTCCTTGAACCGCTGCGAGAGGGATGTGTGTTGAACGGTGGTGGTAAAGCCACCAGAACTTGAGCTGTTGTAGACTCCCCTGGGCCATTCACCGGTGTCCTAGGATGACTACCACTTCCGTGAGGAATGGCGTGATCCCAAGAATCCGTGCTTGGATCCTCCCTCGGGAAGGACGCCTCAGTGTTCCTCCGTGATTTATTTGTGGTCATAGGACCGAAAACGCTGTTCCTGCGAGCTACAAAGCATGTCTCTAGAGGAATGGTTAGTTCATCACAATTATACAAATGAAAATCCGGATTAGGTAACTGGATTTCATTTGCATAACTGGGAAAGAAATAAACCAAAGAGCCATTAGGTCCTTGTTTCAAAGAATGTCCCGATCGAAAGAATTGTTCGCCTAGGACAGCCCGTTGAAATTTTAATCATTGATATGGGTGTTCCTACGTAAACCAAGATTGTGCACAAGGCGATAAATCAGGGACGTAAATTCAAAATCTCCTACTTGTTTGATACCTTCGACCCATTGCTTAACCATGGCTATAATAGGCGAGACTTTGATTTTATTAACCATGCAGTAAAGAAGAAACATTTCATCCCCCCGCACAGTTCTAACATTCTTTCTAGGGAACAAAGACATTGCCAGCCATTTATGCATAAAACACAAGGTAGGATTATGGATATCCATATTCCTAGGTGACAGGGCGAGGGTATTGATGAGGACATCACTCCTATGGATACACACAACACTCCTCCAATTCTGGACTTGTAAGGTCCAATAACTAGAGCTCGTGCACGACGACTAAATTTAGAGGTGAGCTCGTTCCCACGTTCTTCGCTATATGTTACTTTTGAGAATGGTTTGCTACCTAATGATTATTTTATGATTAGGAACCATGGAGAGGACCAGAAGATGATGGGAGAAGGAGTTGGGAACATGGAGGACCAGCAAGGGCTTGGAAGCCAAGGTGGAGGCCCATTCAAAACCGACTTCGAGTCTGTTTCGGGGCCCAGGACCAGTCTGCACTAAAACAGTCGCTCAGGACGCATACAGACTCAGATTTGGACGTTCTACATATGCACGGTAAGATAAGGAGAAGACATTTCCAATGCCGCCGGCCTCATGTCAAAATTCATCTAGAGTTGTCAGGAATTGTCGAAACAATAGAGGGTCCAGAATCTATGTCGGTGCTGCGTCGCCTATTTTTGGCCTTTGGGCTTTGTATCTAGTTGAGCCCAATTAGGGGCACGTCCATAGGGTCTTGCACGACCCTAGGGTCTTCATATACAGCCGCCGCCGCACCATTAGGGTTCGGATTTTGCTTAGATTATTCTATTCATAACAGTTTCACCGTCATATCGGTTTGTGAGACCCTAACTTTGTGAGTTTAATCATACATCTGCAATTGTGTTGCATTCTTCGTTGTTCTTGCTTGTGTTCTTGATTCGCAGGCAGGGATTAGCCTTCTCGGCGAGGTCAATCATCCTTGGATAGTTGATAACCAGAGGAGACGTTGTGCTGCGATTGCGGGGTTCTGAACGTGTTGTTTAGAAGCCGGATCGATTTGTGTTTTGCCTCCGCCCAAATCAAGATTTACCAGAACCTTTCAGAAGATCGGGAACCTTTGTTCACATCAGGTATGCCCTGTTATTTCTTCCCAAAACTGTTTTTGTTAAAACCAAAGTTTTCGGAATGAGATTCCAAAACAGCAATAGGAGAAAAACCTAGTAACTCACTGAATTGTCTCCAGGCGAGTGAGATGGTAAGCAGGCGAGAGCAAGGGTCAACTACCGGAACAAAAACATCCCATCCCACAACATGAAAGATAGAGGCAAATTTAGTATCCATACCTATCTTGGAAAAAAGTCCGGATCATATGTTCGTGTAGAAATGTAAGACCGGTTGGTGATCATCTGATAGATGTCATGTTCTCTCTTTCCAAACAAGTCGAGGTCGCTGTCGATGTTGAGTCAGAGTTGAACATTGCTGAACTTCGGCAATGGTTCTGGCTCTACTTCCATCAGTTCCTCGGCCGGTGCATCTTCTTCTGGCTCTTCCTTAAGACGTTGGTGACAGGAGCGAGTGCTATACACCGTTGAAGGTGTAGGACTTGCATTGCATGGGCTTCCCGTCACCTTGTTCTTCATCTTGATCAATGCTCGCTTCATCTTGTTCATTGCTGCACACTTGAACAAACCAACACAAGAGCAACTCGAACGGGGGTTAAGGTTAGTGCAAAACACCAAATGAAAACTTCGTTGGAAACTCTTGCAAATATGAAATCAACTTGTAAATGCAAATGCGAATCAAACCAAAAAATTTTGGTGGATTTTTCATAGTGTTGAGTGTTGGCATTTCTAACATCGTCACTAAGTTTCCTTAGCAACAAAGCCAGAAATGTTTGTTGGTAATCTTTAATGAATGCAGAGAGTCCGTAAGCGCACGGAGAATACTGTTGTAGCATTTCACCCGGAAGTATTCAGGGTATCGTATTTGTTTTATCCTAAAGGAGGGCATATGATTAATCATAGTAATTACCATATTTCTAGACATTGCACATTGGATTATAAGACAAAGTCCTCACAGGGGTAAGGATAAAGATAAACATGGTAGTGGACACACAGATAGCACACTCAGGTTAGATAAATATTAGTTCAGTGGAGAAGGACAAAGAAAGAGCTAAGTTTTTAAGTTGCTTTTATAAAGTTACATAGTCTACATTATATTCAATTATACAGATACAAGACAATGCAAGACAATCAGATCATCACACCCTGGGCATCCGGTTTTCCCCTGCATCCACAGTATGATTCCGGCCAAGAGCCTATTACATAGCTGAACGTGGGGGATTTCAAAGGATAGATAGGGCTGTCACCACCTACTGCCTACCCCTAGCAATCCGTGGGCTACACAACAAATAATGCATTCTATTGATCTAAGCACCACGCTTACATCTCTAGAACAATACCCCTAACCCCTTAAGCAATGGATCAGAAAAGGAGTAATCACATTTAAGTGAAAACTAAGCATATGGAAATGATCTAAGTCACACATTAGTCATGCATCATTATAACGACATAAATAAAGACTATAGTAAACGCTTATATCTAACATGGTAATATAGTAGGACTACGTTACTAACATGCAAGCATAATAACCACATATATGAATGGATCATATACTCAAACAAGAAACACATGATCCAAACATAACTATATAGAAAGACTTAATATATTAAATAGAATAAAGTCTTACAAAAGGAGAAAGATACAAGAGCCATATCACAACTCTAAGGAAGACTTGAGAACTGAAGAAGACTCTATTCTAAGCCTAACTCCACTAAAACTAAAGGGAATCACGAAATGGTAAAGAGAGTAATGCTTCCTGGTGTGTGCTTTGAAGTGAGGCCTCTCCCTTCTATTTATATTGCCCAAAGACGGTTCCTGGAGTCGGTACCCGCCGCCAAACATGCACAACCGCCATTCGGGAGTCACTAGGAGCCAACACATGGCAGCCATGTACCACAGGGCCACTCCCCGTTCAGTCCAACTAGGGGGGGAGTCCCCTCGGGCGCTACCGCCTCTGGTGGCCTGCCAGGTGGGTCCTACTAACCAGTGACACTGTAAGGTCAGTTGTTATATCGGTTTGCTTCTGTAAGTGGGCCAGTCAATCCGTGGGAGTCCCAGTTGGCGAGCTCTGATTGGTGGAAGTTGTGTTTCTTCACCATATGAGTGTGTTTCCTCCTCCATTTCGTTATTTCTCCTGCATGTCAATGGTTCTCCAAGCTATAGTGGATATTTATTTATTCTAACTAATATGCATGGTGGGAATGTTGAATCTTCTTTTATTTTGAGTAATGTTGATGGCCAGAAATGGTATTTAACGACCATCAACAAACTCCCCCAAGCTGAACCTTTGCTCGTCCCGACGCAAAGATAGAAATTTAAGTTATTGGTCAGGAGTTGCTATAATGTTTTATATTCCCCCACAGTACCAAGTGCACAACAAAATACGCTACCTTTAATTGAATGAGTTGGCATTTGATAACTCACCCTTTTTACCTTAGTCCCTACAAGGCTTTTGGCTTCTCTTCATCTTGGGTGGTTGAAAGACAGAACGATCTTTTGTAAGACACCATTCTCTCATTCCTATGTTCCACTTTTCATCCGAAGTTTTTCAAAAGATTTTTGCAAAAAAAACTAAGTTTCTCCAATGATTCACTCGGTCGCTCAAAGTGTATATATCCTTACCAAGGTATTGAAGTTGCCTCTTTTTGTTCCTACCTCTAAATAAGGCTTATGTGGAGCTCTGGGTAGGAATAAATGAGATATACTTGTAACACATATATTGCTAAACCAAAAGACTAAACCCACGGAGAAACAAGTCATACAATCTGATCAAGATGTGCATGTGTGTGGAATTTGGTGAGATGATGATGGAATGGTGGATACTCCTTTTTGAGTAGACTCTCTCTTTCTTTAATTAGCACGTGGGCATGGCTAATTCTTTTTCTTCTTTTCTTTTCTCTTTTGTTTCATGATGCTCAAGATTGAGAGCAAGCATTTATTCTATTTTTGATAGCTATGCCTTCCATGCAACCAACTGAGAGAGAGAGTCATAACCTGATATTCATGGAGTATTTATTTTGCTAACTTCCAGAATAGAAGTTAAGCGTATGGTGGTGGATGCAATGGAATGGTATTGCTATCTCTCGGTGTAGGAGCATTAGCAAATGATGGTTGATGTGTATGTGAATCTTGATCATAAAAGCATGAAATGGATCTCACAAAGGTTGCAAGCATTTTGATAAAAGCTCAATGTGAAAACACGAAGCATATGTGGAAGGTTTTGCAATAAAGCATAACATATGGTCATGGTAGGAATTTTCATCATTGAGGAACTTTTCAATTTTATCATTTTGAAAAACAAAATCTCTAGATGTTATGCTTCACTTTGGAACAAAGATCATAGCAGCCCTATTCTAACCATATCATGCCTCACAACAACCTAGACTTAGATCATGCACTTTTGCAACCCACAAGTATTCAAGTTCAAGGTAAGCATGTTTAGCCAACAAACTCAAAAGTTGGGAGAGTACTAAGTTGTATACGAGGGACTATAAAAATATATAAAACATAGCAACTATTCATCATCTCAATATGAAGCCATTAACATCCTAACATGCATGACAACCTAATATTTTTGTTCTTTTTAATTTTGCAAATTCTTATTTTGTTTTATGAGGGTAAGTCCGACAAAGAAAAAAAAAAGAAAGAAAGGAAAGATACAAGTCACCTTGGTGGGGGCGCTTCCCCAAGCTTGCTCTTGCTCATGGCTGTTGGTTAGGATCAAATCCTCTCCAACGGTAGTATGCCGCTGTGTAGTCGTGGTACTCTCGTAGCTGTTCCTGGAGGTGACGAAACTGGTCATCATTGTGCTGCTGCCACTCTCTGGTAGTTTGGGCATGAGTAGCAAGGGTGATTTGCATTTCCCCTGTCCTTACATCCAGATCGTCCATCCTCCTTGTAAGATCCCTCAATTCCGAACCATAGTCACGATGACTAAAACCCAAATGAGTGACATCTGTCGTGATGTGGAGGCATCCCGATCGATTCGGGGCCATGTCCCCATTGTGTAATGCTAGCTTGCTGCCAAAATGAACCTCCAGTCTCATATTGTTACGACATGAACATCCAAGTAGGGTCGCCAGGATGCTCTGAGCCTACGATGTAATCATGGACTGGTGGTGTAGCTCTGGCTGCGCTAGTGGTAGCACACTTCATGCTTCTTGTACGTTGATCGGCGGACCTGCCAGGCATTCCTTCTCTCTGCAGCTGTATGGTTAGTTCCCAACAACTATACAAATGATATCCCGGGTTAGGCAACGGGATTTCGTTTGTATAGCCGGGGTAATAGAAGATAATCGAATCATCGAGACCCTTCTTTAATATGTGACCCTGCTCAAGAAATTTATAGTCTATTATAGGACGGGGCTCAGAAAGATAATCAAATCTAGTGTTGGATAAAGCTCTGATCCCTGCAGCAATACGGGTCACTAAAAAAGTGCATTCATGGGTCATGATCCTTTAATATAATCTAACCATTGATCGATCATAACTTCAACAGGAGCAATAGGAATTTTAGCAATTGCAGCAAACAAGACACGCAATTCATCATTACAGATAGGTCTAGTATCTTGTCTAGGGAAACAAGTCATAGCAAGCCACTTATGCTACAGTTATAGAGTTGGGTTGTGAATATCACTCGTCCTAAGACGTTCACAAGACAACTCCCCCGAAATCCTTTGCCAAAAAGATCCCTTTTCAAAACCCATGGTTGCACCTTCTAAGTTAGTGTTGCAATAACTTTTAAACTTAAGAACGATGCTAAGTTCTTTCCAGGTGAGATGGTATTCCTTCCCGAACAAGCGGAAAAGTACCCCGTTGTTATCTTTTAGCAAGGTGCACAAAAACTGGATAGTGAGGAGGCGTGAACCTCCTTCAGTGATGTGTGCAAAATCAATCAACCTAATGCTTTCCAAATAGAAAGGAACTTAGAGTTCATACCTATAGTGGAGAGTAGGTCATCGTCATACGCCCTGGGGTGGATGAAACTTCAATTGCATAGGCGATGGTAGACTCGCCTCTCCCGTTCGTCCAACAACTCGAGGTCGGTGTCGACGAGAAGAACGTGTGGCTCATCCTCCTCCATGTTGTCCTCAATGGGTGTGTGCCTCGTTGATTCATCCTTGATGGAGAAGTTTGTGCTTGAGCTGTCATGTGAACAGCGTGAAATCGAACGCGTCACCCGCTGCATCAATGCATTAGCCTTCTTCATCTGCACCACTTTAGCAAAAACACAAGAACAACTCGAACACGGGTTATGGGTTAGCAAATTAGATCTACCGGCCGTGTTGATCTTGCCAAGCTTTTTAAAGGACTTGAACAAAACAAAAAACAAAGAAACTAAAAAGGGAAATATTTTTTGTGGCTTTTGGAGTGACAACTTTGGAGAAACAAAGTGAGAGCTCAAGAGCAAATGAGCGAAGGAGGGAGTGAATTGAGAAGTGAACTTGGAACGGCAAAGCACTCTCCTCCGGGCACTCAATTTATAAGGAAAATCCCAAATGGTCAAAAATGGCTGGTGGGGAGTCAAATCCAACTGTTGGCAAAAGGCCAAGGTTGGTGAGGCCCACACCCCTTCGGCCAAACATGGGTGTTCGGCTGACCATGGGTGGGTCCCACTGGTCCCTCACTTTGGCCCACAACTCCCTAACAGCTATATTTTTAGAGCTGCAAGTGTTAGGTCCAAAGTTTTGACAGAATTTTTGCTCAAAAAATATTTTCTCAAAGTCAAAAAATGGAAACCGAATTTTGTATTTTTATCAAACAAGAAGAGGGTTGGAATAAATTCCAAAATGCATGTGTGAAACCCAAATATGCAAATACGGAGGCAAATTTGAAAGAATCCAAAAGTTTGGAAAAATTTAAATGTGCAAAAATTGAGGAAAAAATAAAAAATGAGATAAATACCAATTTACCTTTGGCAAGGGCTCACCAATTTTTAAAGTCCGACGGGCGGGACTTTTCTCCATCGCGTTTAGCTTGATGTTGAGGCATCCAGTCCTAGAGAAGTGGACGCGGATGGCTGCACTTCCTTCACTCACCACACCTTCTTCATCTTTGGTGCGGTCGGTGGATTCTTGGATTTAACAGGCTGTGGCTTTGCCCATAGTCCTGGCCTTGCCGTAGAAGGGTTCTTTTTCTCGAAACGGTACGACATCTCCTTTGCCATGATCTTCTTCCTGTAAAGAATGAGGCTATCCTTCTTCGGGGGTATTACTTTGACCTCTTGAATATTCTTTGCGTTCGGCCCGTACTTGATCTTGATCATTGAGCATTGCTCCCTCCTTGGCCGAAAATCAAACCTCTCCTCCTTCCCATTGATGAGGAAATGGATTTCTCCGGCCCCAACATCAATGTGCGCATCTGCAGTGCTTAGAAACAGGCGCCCAAGAATGAGCGGCATTTCCTTCTCAACATCCACGTCGAGCTTCACAAAATCCACAGGGATGAAGCAATCCTGAATTTTCACTAGAACATCTTTTGCAATTCCCTTAGGATAGCAGACCGAGGGCCAGCTAAAGTTGCATCAGTGTAGGTGATAGAGTTGTATAGTTCACCTTGTCAAAGACCGCCTTGGGCATCACATTGACGCTCGCACCAAGGTTGCACAAGGCTTGGTCAAATTTCTACGCCTCAATCGAGCAAGTGATCATGGGGCACCCCGCATCTTTCTTCTTTTGAGAAAGCCGGTTGAGTATAGTTGCGCTACACTCTTCCATCAACTTCACAACTTCTGAGGTGAGCATCAGATGCTTGTTGCTGAGAATGTCCTTGAGGTAGCGGGCATAAGTTGGTACTTGCATCGCATCCAACAAGGGCACGTTGATGTGGATCTTCTGGATAACTTCAACAAAGCGGGCGAATTGCTCATCCACAATCGGCTTCTTGTTTCGACGGGGAAATGGTGTAATGGTTGTGTCGAAGAACTCATGTGGAGCCATCTTCCCATCATTTACTACTTCATCCTTGTTAGAGGGTCCTTCCTTTTCCTTTTCCTTGTCCTTCCATGTAGTGTTAGGATATGGCCGGTCCCAAGTGGTCTTACCCCCTCTTGTGGTTACCGCATTAATATTTTCAATGGGAGACTCGGGTTGCCCCGGAATCTTCCCCAACTCTAATGGAGGAACAACAGCAGCTAGTTGGACAAGCTGGGTATCTAGCATTTTATTAAAGCTAAGCTAATTTTTAAAGAAAGAAGCAAGACCTTCTAGCTTACCATTAGCACTGTCTAAAGTCTTATCATTGGCGGCATGCTTTTTAGTGAAGGTTTCATTGATTTTTGCCTGGCCTAAGATAAGATCTTTAAAGGAGGGCTGATTATTGGAAGAGTTAAAGTTGTTACCTCATTGATAATACAAGCGTGGTTGATTCCACCTGTTTCCTCCTTGTGGACGATAGCCATTGTTGTTGTTGTTCATGTACAACATGTCCGCACGAGTCTCTGAGCTATCATTGCCCGAGTGACCCGTGTTGTCGCAGATCTCGCACGTCATGCAAGAGTCTAAGGCATTGACGGTGCCAACTTCATACCCTTTGGCTTGTTCGTCCATCTTCTTCATAAGGAGGTCCATTTTAGTGGCTAGCATGTCCACCTCCTTAACGGTGTGCATGCTCTATTGGCACGAGTGTAGACGATCTTCACTCCATCCTTGGCTAGAAACCATCTTCTTAATAAGTTCTTTAGCCTTATCAACAGTTAGTGAGAAGAGGGTTCCTCCCGCAGCAGCATCAATATGACCATGAGCCAACGGAGTCAGTCCATTGTAAAAGTTCTAGATGATAAGCCATTCATCCATCCCGTGATGATGATAGGCGGCAATGCACTCTTGCTGCCTCTCTCAATCCTCGGAGATTGACTCCTTGGACTCCTGCTAGAAGCTTGAAATTCTTCCATGAAGGGCGTTGGTGCAAACTTCATGACCATTCGGTCGAACACCCCTGTTCGACCGAACAGGGGGGGAGTCCCCTCGGGTGCTACCACCTCTGGTGGCCTGTCAAGTGGATCCTACTGCCTGGTGACACTGTAAGGTCGGTTTGCTTTTGTAAGTGGGCCAGTCAATCCGTGGGAGTCCCAGTTGGCGAGTTTTGATTGGTGGAAGTTGTGTTTCTTCGCCACATGGGTGTGTTTCCTCCTCCATTTTGTTATTTCTCATGCATGTCAGTGGTTCTTCAAGCTATAGTGGATATTTATTTGTTCTAACTAATATGCATGGTGGGAATGTTGAATTCTCCTTTATTTTGAGTAATGTTGATGGTTGGAAATGGTATTTAATGACTGTCAACATTGAGCAATGCAAAGGCTTGGAGAAATTGGAACCAAATGACTAGAACAAAGTGGAGAGGTGCAAAATTGTGAATGGAGTGAAGAACTCCCTCTCTCGGCCATTGCCTTATATAGTAGAGCAGAACAACAGTCTCATTGAGACATGGCCGTTGCCTACTAGCTGTTGGGGCAAGTGGGGCCAGAGAGCCGTTGCTCTCTTGTAGGCCGACCAAGGTGTCAGGTTGGCCGACCAGAGGCTGGCTCCTCTGGTCCACAACTCTGGCCAATGGGCTCCACTAGTGGAGGCCCACAAGAATGAAAATATGTTTTGAGGAAAAACATTTTCAAACTTTCTGCAAATCCAAAATCTCAAATAGATAAACTCAAAAAATTTCATTTTTTTTGAAATTGGGTTGGAATAAATTCCAACATGCAGTGGAAAATCAAATATGCAAATTTTGAAAGGGAAATATGGATAAATATTGTTTTACCTACCGGCGAGGGTTCACTAATTTTGAGTCCGGCAGATGGGACTTTTTCTCCTTTGACGTTTAGCTTGCTGTGAGTGCATCCTTGTCCAGAGATGAGGACGTGGATGTCTTCTTTGGCCTATACACCTTTTTCACCTTCTTCGGCGGTATAGAAGAAGGATTCTTCTTCACCGGCTGCTTCTTTGTCCAAGGCTTAGGCGTGCCTGTTGCTTTCTTCTTTTGGGCGATAGGAGTGGGATTCTCCTGTGTCCAGAAGTTCAACATAGCATCCTCTAGGTTGTCCCTACTTGGCTCCTCCTCTAGTTTCTTGATGTCTTGTAGGTTTGGCCAGCTTTTGACTCCACCCATAAGGCAAGGCTGAAACTCAAACTCTTCTTCCTTGCCATTGAGGTCGAGATGGATTACTTTAGCCCTGACATCCATTTGTGCAAATGTGGTGCTTAGAAACGGCCGCCCAAGGATGAGTGTTGACTTTTGCTAAGCCATACTAATAAATCATCACTGGCAAGGTGCCATAAATGCTTCATTAATATATCCTAGAGCCAATTAGGTAAAATCCGTAAGCACACGGAAAATACCGTTGTAGCATTTCACCCGGAAGTATTCAGGGTATCGTATTTGTTTATACCAAAGGAAGGCAATGAATAACAAGGCTTACTTATGCACATACTTACATTGTGAATTGATAAGGATTATCTAACCAAGGCAGGCAAGCAATGGATAATGACGAGGTAGTGTGACACACAAAAGATTCTATCTCAAATATAAATAAATAAATAAAGCCAAATGGAGAAAGAACTAAGCTGAGCTACTCCTATAGTACTTTCATATATATATAGTTGTATAGCCTAAGTTCTATACACAAACACGCTTATACTCAGGTTCAACAGTTATTAACATAACACTTCAGGCACAGACCTACCACTGCATCCACAGGCGACTTCTGCCAAGAGCCTACGCACTAGCCTAGCATGGAGGAGTTCAAAGGACGGACAGGGCTGTCACCACCTGCCGCCTACCTCAGCTAACCGGTAGACTAACAAATAATTGATGCAAATCAATTATCCAAGTACCATACTTGCATAATCAAAGAGCACTCTACTCCTCCATGGTTATATTAACGAAGCAGACCTATCATATAAATATGATCACCAAACCCATGTCATGTCATAACAATGAATCCTAAGCATAAAGACTATGTCATATAAATTAGACTATAGTGATAGTATATAACAAGCATGACAATAGTAGTATAATAAATATAAACTACTATCACACAAGTGGGCTATACTATCACATATATGGATCACAATATCAAACAAGAAACTCATGACCCAAACACAACTATATGAAAAGATGACATTTATTAAATAGAGCAAAGTCTTACAAAAGGGAAATGATACAAGAGCCATATCAATTTCTCCAAGCGAAGACTTGAAGAACTAGAGAGCTCTAGACTCAGCCTAACTCCATTAAGATTTAAGAACAACTAAGTAGCAAGAGAAGAATTCTTCTTGTGGTGTGTGTGTGAGTGTAAAGCCACACCCTCCTATTTATAGCCTCTATAGGTCGGCAAAGGGGAGTAACCACCAAGAATACCCCTGCCCACCGCCTTCAAGGATCAACCAGGAGCCTCCACGTGCAAGCCCAGGAGGAAAGGCCGCATGCCTGGGTCGGCCGACCTAGGGGGGTCGGCCGACCTGTGGCTGGGCCCTCCTGGGTTGTGCTTCCTCAAGGTGGCTGCCAAGTGGGTCCTCATCCTAGATGTCGGGGTAGTTTTGTGTGTTTCTTCGTGTGATACTGAAAATGGGCCCTTCAATCCATGGGATGTCTAGTTGGCGCTCTCTCATTGGTCGAAAGTGTGTTTCTTTGCCTTTTGGGTGTGTTTCCTTCATATTTCCTCCTGCATGCAAATAATTCCCAAGTACAAGTGGAACTACATTATTGTAAACAAATATGCGTGTATGAAATGCCAAGTTCTCCTTTATTTGAGCATAGTTGACGGATGAAAATGGTACTTAACAGCCGTCAATAAACTCCCCCAAGCTGAACCTTTGCTCGTCCCGAAGCAAAGATAAAACTTAAGTTGTTGATCAGGAGTTGCTACAAAGTCCTACTCCTCAATAATACTAAGTGCATGACAAAGATACTTTCCTTGAATTAAATATGTTGGCACAGTATTCACACATTTACCTTGATCATCATGGGGCTTTTAACACCTCATTGTCTTGGGCGGTTGAGAGATAGAACAATTGTAGGGCACCAATTACTTGCTCTCTATTCCACTATCTTACTCCGGAGGTTTTCAATAGATTTTGCAAATAAAACCAAGTTCCTCAAATGATTCTCTTGGATCGCTCAATAGTGTATGATTCCTCACCAACGCAAAGTGTTGCCTAAAATCACCTACTTCTATTAAGGCTTATTTGGAGCTCAAGGTAGGGATAATTGAGGCATACTTGTTCACATACTATTGCTATGTCAAAAGACCGGATCCTAGAAAAATCAATTGACACAATTTTGATCAAAATGTGCAAGTGTGTGGGAAACATGGTGGAATGATGGATGGAATGAATAACTCCTTTTTGAATTTCTTTCCTCTCTTTTGGAATTTTTCTAGGACATGGCTACCTTTTGATTGCTCTTCTTTGGAGCATCCATTTATTTTCTTTTTGCATAGCCATATTCCTAGTTTGCAATGACAATTGAGAGAGGAATTTTTGCAATGAACATATGGAGTATTTCTTTCAGGTGGATGGAAGTGGTGGTGGCTTTCTTCCGGTGTAAAAGAATAGCTCATGGTGGTGGATATGGTGGCTGCTATCTTCCAATTTAGAAGAATAGCTCATGGCGGTGGATGTGTGTATGTGATCTTGATCAACAAAGCATGAAAAGAGTCTTACTAGGGTCACAACAATTTTGACTAAGCTCAATATGGAACAAGCATCATATGTATAAGGTTTTTCAAATAAGCACTACATATGGCTTTGGTAGATATTTTCATCACTGAGGAACTTATCAATTTATCATTTTGAAAAATAGAACTCCAGAATTCAAGCTTTACTTTGAGCAAGACCATAGCAGCCCTATTCACTATATCATATCTCCCAACAACTTAGAACTAGAGAATGTATGTGCTACCCACAAGTTTCAAGTTCAAGGTAAAACTTTAGCCAACAAACTTAATTCTTGGGAGAGTACTAAGTTGTAAATCAATGCTAGAGAGGAATAAAACAGAGCAACTATTCATCATTTCAACATAGGAAAACTATACACATTCATACCGCGCATGAAAAAGCTAAAGAAAATATTTTTGGTCTTTTTATCATCTTCTCATTTTTTTCAGATTATATTTTTTTTTAGATTTTTGGATTTTCTAATGCAAAAATGAAAACAAGGAAAAGATACAAGTTACCATGAGATGGGGGTCCTCCCCCAAGCTTGTTCTTGCTCACATTTGCTGGTTCAGGTCGTACCCTTGGGAGCGGAAGAAGGTGTCCCAATTGCTTTGGTTCTGGGCCATCATCGCGTTGAGTTGGCGGAATTGGTTGTCGCTGAAATTCTGCCATTGTTGGGTGTCGGTGACGTGCTGCGAGAGAGTTTGTTGCATACTCTTGGTGCGCAAGTCGATGTCATCCACCCGCCTTGTTAACTCGGCCATCCCGAAATTGAGTTCACGGAACCCACGGGATGAGAATGACCGGTTAGCAAAGGATGGAGCTCCGCTCGAGCTTGATGATGTGTGCATGGGGTTGTCGTGCTGAGATCCCCATGCATCAGCCTGCCATGATGATCCTCCGGCCTCGTCCGGTGGTGGGGGCTGATCCCAACCCGTACCTCCGATTGGGGTTTGGAACCCCGGTGTGGCCGTCATGCTTCTCCGTGGTCGGGTTGATCGTTCGGAGACGATGTCCCTACGAGAATCTCCCCTATTTTCTCGAGGAAGTCCGGGTCAAAATGTCGGGTGTGGGCGAACGGCCGGTCTCTCATGAGCTCGATGGCTTGTCCTTCACGGTCATCAACGATGTCGAGGTGCTCCTCGGAGGTGAGCATGGCCGGCTTTTCTTCCCCCGGAATTTCAGCTTCAGAGTCGCCATGTCCCGAACTCGGGGTACGCTCGACGGAGGGCGTCCGGCTCATGCTTGCCCGAGAACTCTTTCTCTTCTCCCCCCCCCCCCCCGACAGCTTGCTTGATTTGATTGAGCATGGCTGCACACATGAACAAACAAAAACAAGAACGACCTTGCGTTTGGGTTAATGTTAGTGAAAACGAACCCAAACCCTCCCGAATTTGATTTTGATTCTCACAATCAACTTGAAAATGCACAAAACAGAGGGGAACTATTTTTTTGGGTTTTTGGGGCAGTAGCTAAGTGAAGAACACAAAATATTGAAGAGCAACAAAGTGAGCAAAGGAGGAGAGTGAAGAATGAGCTTGGAATGGTGAAGCTCCTCCTCCTGGTCGGTTTTTATAGCCCAAACACCAGAATGGCAGCAAGAAATGGACATAGCAACGGCTATAGCGCCGTTGGGAAAAAGCTGGGGACAAAAAGGTGGGACGAGGGGGTCTGCCAGTGGGCCCTCCTGGCTCCCTCCTTTTTCCAGGATGTTCCCCAACAGTTAGTGAATCTAGCCAGTGCAGCCATTTTGCTCAAATTGCTCGACAAAAATTCTTTTCAAAAAGACAAACCCAAAAAACCTATTTATATATATATATATATATATATATATATATATATATATATATATATATATATATATATATATATATATATTAAATATGCATATGATTGGAAAAATTCCAATGTGCAAGATGGTTGAAAAATTCAAATATGCAAAATGCAAAAGTTGGAAATGAATCTAAACATGATGGAAAGAAAATATGGAATTGAAGAAAATAAATATAGAGAAATACTGATTTAACCTCTCGGTGAGGGCTCACCCATTTAAGTCCGACGAGCGGGACTTTTCTCCGGCGTTTAGCTCGATGTGGTGTCGTCCGGTCCCGGAGATGAGGACACGGATGATGCTTCTTGCTTCACTCGCCACACCTTCTTGGTCTTCTTTGTCGGTGTGGTCGGTGGCTTTGTAGACTTCGAAGTCTGTGGCTTGGCAAGTGGCTCCGACCTCTTCACCATCACCCATCGTGGTGACACTTTTTCCTTCTCGAGGAAGTTCTTCATGAACGTTACGAGGTTGTCCTTCTTTGGGGGCGTGACTTCGACTTCCTTGATGTTGTTCGGGTTTGGCCCATACTTGATGCAGATCATATTGTATTGCTCCTTCCGTGGCCGAAAATCGAACTTATCCTCATTGCCATTGATATGGAAACGGATTTCTCCGATGCCAACATCAATGCGAGCATCCGCGGTGCTGAGGAATGGCCGCCCAAAGATGAGCGTTGTTTCCTTACCGACATCCATGTCGAGTACCATGAAATCGACGGGAATGAAGCAATCCTGGATTTTCACCGGAATTTCTTCGACAATTCCTGTCGGGTAGCGGACCGAGGAATCGGCTAGCTAGAGCTGCATCGGCGTGGGGGATGAGGTTGTATAGTTCAGCCTATTGAAGATGTCCTTCGGCATGATGCTCACGCTCGCCCCAAGATCACACAGGACATGGTCGCAGTGTCCCAATCGAGCAGGTGATCATGGGACAGCTCGGATCTTTCTTCTTCTCGGGAAGCCGGTTGAGTATAGCAGCGCTACACTCTTCCGTAAGCTTGACAATCTCCGTGGTCGGCATCGGACGCTTGTTGCTGATGAGGTCCTTGAGGTAGCGAGCGTACGTAGGTACTTGCATCGCATCCAGCAAGGGCACCTTGATGTGCAGCTTCTGGATTACTTCAACAAAGCGTGTGAACTGCTTGTCCACGGTCGGCTTCCTCTTTCTTTCAGGAAATGGCATGAAGTTCATGTCATAGAACTCATGTGGAGCCGTTTTCCTTAGCGGCATCGCCTCTTGTTCCTTTTCTTTCACCGGCTTCTCAACTTATGTGCTCTCCTTTTCCTTTCCTGCAGTGTTAGGATATGGCGGGTCCTGAGTGGATTTACCTCCCCTTGTGGAAACCGCATTAACATTTTCTAAGGGAGTCTCGGGTTGCCCTGAGATTTTCCCCGACTCTACAGGAGGAATAGCAGTAGCCAACTGAGCTAATTGGGTTTCAAGCATTTTATTAAAGCTTAGCTGGTTCTTGAAAGCAGAAGAAAGGCACTACCCTGTTCTCATACAAAATGTAGAAAACAAAGCAAGGTTAGCCTGCTTAAGAGATGGCCTTATAATTGTAACATAAATATGTACATTAGTAATTTCTTAATCATACGCCTTCTCCGGCAACGGTGCCAGAAATGCTTGTTGACTTTTGCTGAGCCATACTAATAAATCATCGCTGGCAAGCTGCCATAAATGCTTCATTAATATGTCCTAGAGCCAATTAGGTAAAATCCGCAAGCGCATGGAAAATACCGTTGTAGCATTTCACCCGGAAGTATTCAGGGTATCGTATTTGTTTATTCCAAAGGAAGGCAATGAATAAGAAGGCTTACTTATGCATATACTTACATTGTGAATTGATAAGGATCATCTAACTAAGGCAGGCAAGCAATGGATAATGACAAGGTAGTGTGACACACAGAAGATTCTATCTCAAATATAAATAAATAAATAAATAAAGTCAAGTGGAGAAAGAACTAAGTTGAGCTACTCCTCAAGTACTTTCATATACAGTTGTATAGCCTAAGTTCTATACACATACACGCTTATACTCAGGTTTAATAGTTATTAACATAACACTTCAGGCATGGTGATGAGGACATCACCCTTATGGATACACTCAGCACTCTGCCAACCAAAATGCAAGCTCATGCGTAACAACTGAATTTACGGGTGAGCTTGTTCCTAATGATTCCTTTATGTGATTTTTAGAACATATGGCTATCTAATGAATTAATTATTGTTAGGAACCATGGAGATGATTATGAGATAGCTAGGGAGGTGATTGGAGGCGTGATGGGCCAGCAACGACATGCAAGCCATGGTGGAGGCTCAATCAAAACCGACTTTGAGTCTGTTTCAGGGCCCAGGACCAGTCTGCACTAAAACGAACGCCCAGGACACAAACGGACTCGGATTTGGACGTTCTATATATGCCTGGAAAGATAACTAAAAGATCTTTCCAACCCAATAGGTCACATGTCAAAATTCGTTTAGGAAAGAATGGACTGTTTTAAATGTTGCAACACTTACATCAAAATCTGAATTAGATGATGAACATATTTCCTTGCCTCTTGTTGCAACTAATACATTTCAGGTTCTACACAAAGAAGAGGATAGTGAGAAAGATGAAGAACATGTTGTTGCTTCAGGTAAGAGCTTTCTCGATGTGATGAATTGTTCCAACAATCTTGCTGTATTGGAACCTTATCTTGATTTGCCTTTGCCACAAGTTGATTTATCTACTGATCCTTGTGATAAAGAGGAGTTATGTGCCACTGCTTCACTTATATCTTTGCCACAACAAATGAATAAGCTTGATGTTTTTATTTATGATTCACCTACTAGTGCTGAAATGAGACATTTGATTTTAATTACAGGTGAAAAGGATGAGCATAAATTATTGTCTTCTCTAAATATTTTGGGTTATATTGAATTTGATGTTCTTTGTGATCAAAATACCATAAAGAAGCAAATGTTTTCTCAAAGTGAGTTGCCTTTATTGATAAGGAATATTTTTTATGCTATTGGCAACTATGATCATAGAGGTGTATTTCTGGTACATAGAGTTTATGTTTGTTCAAATTTAAAACATCCTCTTGGTTTGCAACTAAATGACCAACTAGAAAACTTTAATATCAACTACCATGTCATGTCATCTTTTTCTAGTATTTCTAAGATCACACATTGTCTACCTTATGATAAGAGTGAGAATGATGCTCATATTGCTGACCAAGTTTTTAAAGAGATTATTAATTTGCACGGAATGCCTACCCCTGCATCCACAGGCGATTTCTGCCAAGAGCCTACGCACTAGCCTAGCGTGGAGGAGTTCAAAGGACGGACAGGGCTGTCACCACCTGCCGCCTACCTCAGCTAACCGGTAGAGTAACAAATAATTGATGCAAATCAATTATCCAAGTACCATACTTGCATAATCAAAGAGCACTCTACTCCTCCATGGTTATATTAACAAAGCAGAGCTATCAGATAAATATGATCACCAAACCCATGTCATGTCATAATAATGAATCCTAAGCATAAAGACTATGTCATATAAATTAGACTAGTGACGGTATATAACAAGCATGACAATAGTAGTATAATAAATATAAACTACTATCACACAAGTGGGCTATACTATCACATATATGGATCACAATATACAAAAAACTCATGACCCAAACACAACTATACGAAAAGATGACATTTATTAAATAGAGCAAAGTCTTACAAAAGGGAAATGATATAAGAGCCATACCAATTTCACCAAAAGAAGACTTGAAGAACAAGAGAGCTCTAGACTCAGCCTAACTCCACTAAGACTTGAGAACAACTAGTAGCAAGAGAAGGAATTCTTCTTATGGTGTGTGTGTGAGTGTAAAGTCACACCCTCCTATTTATAGCCTCTATAGGTCGGCAAAGGGGAGTAACCGCCAAGAATATCCCTGCCCACCACCTTCAGGGATCAACTAGGAGCCTCCACGTGCAAGCCCAGGAGGAAAGGCCGCATGCCTGGGTCGGCCGACCTAGGGGGGTCGGCCGACCTGTGGCTAGGCCCTCCTGGGTTGTGCTTCCTTAAGGTGGCTGCCAGGTGCGTTCTCATCCCAGATGTCGGGGTATTTTTGTGTGTTTCTTCGGTGTGGTACTGAAAATGGGCCCTTCAATCCATGGGATGTCCAGTTGGCGCTCTCTTATTGGTCAAAAGTGTGTTTCTTTGCCTTTTGGGTGTGTTTCCTTCATATTTCCTCCTGCATGCAAATAATTCCCAAGTACAAGTGGAACTACATTATTGTAAACAAATATGCATGTATGAAATGCCAAGTTCTTTTTTATTTGAGCATAGTTGACGCATGAAAATGGTACTAACAGCTGTCAACAATGAGCGACGTACTCTTATCGACCTCCATGTCGAGGACAACAAAGTCCACAGGGACAAGGCATCCGTGGATCCCAACCAAAACTTCCTCAACAATTCTTATGGGGTACCGCATTGTTGAGTCGGCAAGTTGAATCCTCATTTGAGTTGGGACTAGGCCTGTGAGGTTCAGCTTGTTGAAGGTAACCCTTGGCATAACACTAACCCTGGCTCCGAGATCACAGAGTGCTTGGTCAAAGAATTCTGTCCCATTTGAGCATGAGATTGTGGGACAACCGGGATCCTTCTTCTTCTCAGGAAGCAAGTTGAGTATAGCGACGCTACACTCTTCTGTAAACTTGATAATCTCTATGGTGGGCATTAGACGCTTGTTGCTCAACATGTCTTGAGGTAGCAAGCATAGGTTGGTACTTGCATCGCATCTACTAAGGGCCCGTTGATGTGGATCTTCTTGATAACTTGAACAAAGCGAGCAAATTGCTGATCCACAGTTGGCTTCCTGTTTCTGCGGGGAAACGGCAGAGTGCTTGGGTCATAAAACGCATGCGGTGCCGTCTTCCTGCCATGAGCCACTTCATCTTAATGTTGTCAGAGGGTCCATCCTTCTTCTCACTAGCTGCCCCTTCATTGTTAGGATAAGGCGGGTCACGGGTGGACTTACCTCCACGTGTCGTCACCGTATTAACATTTTCTGTGGTAGATTTGGGTTGCCCCGAAATTTTCCCACAGTCCAAAACTGGCAAAGCAGCGGCTATTTGAGCTAGCTGAGTTTCAAATATTTTATTAAAACTAAGCTGGCTTTTAAGGGAAGAAGAAAGGCCTTTTAACTTAGCATTTATGCTTTCTAAAGTCTTGTCGGTGGAAGCAAACTTTTTACTATACTTTTCATTAATTTTAGTCTGACTTAAGACAAGATCTTTCAAGGAAGGTTGGTTAAGATTGAAACAATTATTACCATACTTACCTCCTTGATAGGGGCATCGTTGCCACCCCTAACCTCCTTGAGGGCGATACATGTTGTTCACAAACGCAACCTCCTCACGAGTCTCCGGGCAATCATTGCCCGAATGTCCTGTGTTGCCACACACCTCGCATGTCATGCGATGGTCCAGAGCTTGTACTGTGCCCTTCAGGCTGTGGTCGTCGTGGATGTTGAGCCGCTTCAAGATAAGGTCCACTTTCGCGGCGAGCATGTCCATTTCCTTGATGATGTGCATGCCTCGCGCACGTGGCTGGAGTCGCTCATCATTCCAGCCTTCATTGGAGACCATCTTCTCAATTAACTCAATCGTCAGCTTGACAGTGAGTGAGAAGAAGGCTCCTCCAGCTGCGGCATCAATGTGCTGACGGGTTGAGGCCGTCAGTCCATTGTAGAAGTTCTTGATAATAAGCTACTTATCCATTCCATGATGGGGACAGGCCAGGATGTACTCTTGAAGCCTTTCCCATGCTTCTGGTATTGTTTCTCTAGCCGCCTACTGGAAGCTTGAAATTCTTCCCCGTAGAGAGTTGGTTTTACCCAATGAGAATAACTTCGCAAGGAACACGGTGGAGCATTTCTTCCAGGTGTTGAAAACCTCCTTGTTGGCATAGGATCACTGCTTGGCCTTGCCTAGCAGCGAGAACGGGAATAAACGGAGCCTAATGGCATTCGGAGTCACTTTCCTTATGGTAAAGGTGTTGCACAACTCCAAGAATTGCTGCAAGTGAGCACTGGCATCCTCATTGGCTTTCCCACAAAATGGGCTAGCCTGCACCATCGTTACCAGACTAGTCTTGATCTCAAAGTTTCCATCCCCGATGTCAATCTCGGGCCCAGTGAGCACGTTACTAGCAGAGGGAGTAGAGTAGTCCTTGAGAGCCTTCTCAACCATTGGCTTGGATCTTGGTGGTGCGGTGATGACCGGTTGATCTTCTTACTTAGAGTGACGAGGAGAAGAGACGTTAAGTCTACTTTTCCTTAGAACTCTTTCCAGATTCTCGATGAAGTTCTCAGGCAGATCGAAACCGGTCATGCACTACCTTGTTTTCACACCAAAAGACAGAAAACATACAAGGTTAGCCTGCCTAAACAATGACTACCATACAATCAAATGCTTATGTTATTATTAACAATATATATTTGTCTATGCCTTCCCTGACAATGGCACTAGAAATGTTTGTTGACACTTGCTAACATTTACTAAGTTACATCGATATAATCATCCCTGGCTAGGCGCCAGAAATGCTTGTGGCACTTCTTAACGTTGCACCAGACATAATTATAAAGATGCACTTAAGTGTCAATATAGTAAGATCCGCAAGCACACGGATAATACCGTTGTAGCATTTCACTATTGATTGCTCCAATAGCTTGTTATTTATAGTTCTACCAAAGGAAGGCTATAGCATAAATATATGATTGTTAATGATAATGTAGTCATAAAGATTGGTATGAGTATTCAGAGTTCATACAGGGGTATGTATAGTAATGGATAGGGGTCACATAGAGCAATCATTCCTAAAGATAAATAAAGTCATTAGCCACTAGGGAGTTTTAGTTAGGAAAGCAAAGTTATATCTCTAATGTCAGTCTACCTATATAGTTACTTAGTCAAATAATTATATGCATGGTAATACTAGTCATAGCCTAATGCATTCAACACTTTGTGTACGGATTCATGCCCGTCATACACAAGACAACTCCGTCTTGGACACACGTCGTAACCGAACATGGAGGAGTACAATGGACAGATAGGGTTGTGACCACTTACTGCCTATCTCTACAAACCATGGATTACGAGGTGATCAATACTATCTAGCCGTCTAAGCACCGCGCCTACACATTTAAGTAGAATTTTATCATTGATCAAACACTAGAACCACCGATAGAATTAACAAGTACTAAAGCATACATAACTCTAACCCTACGGATTAACAAGTCATGAGCTAACCAATTGCAATCCTAATTGGATATCAAACCCATGTTGAATCATCACAACTAGACTAAAGTACAATAGCATTATAACATTTAGACTATAGTCAAGGTATATGACAATCATGACAATAAGGTAACAAGTCTATATCATCATGAAAGTATAAAGTTCTATGACATGAATATGATATATAACCAAACAAGGAACACATATTATAAGGATAACTATATGGAAGAACTATATTACTTGAATAGAATAAAGTCATAATAATAATATAAAAAAATAAAGGTAACGATACAAGAGCCATATCAATACTCCTATGACTTGGAGACTTGAGTAAGGCTCCTCCTACACTAAACTCCACTAGGACTAGGAAACTACTAAGTGAAAGAGGGAAATGACTAGCTCTTGAGTGTGTGTATTGAAGTGGAGCTCTCCCCTTCTATTTATAGGGGGGATAAGTCGGTGCTGAGGAGTACCCTCCACGAAACTGCCATGCACCAACCTTCCAAAGGAGCTCAGGAGTCGACATGTGGAAGCCCGCCCGAAATGGGCTCAAGACTTGGTCAGCCGACCAAGCCCCTAGGTCGAACGACCAGGGACTGGGCCCTCTCGGGGTGTACCTCCTCAGGGTGGCTGATAGGTGGGTCCTCTTCTATTTTGACTCAGTGTTTCCCAGAGGAATCTCATGTAGCCACGTATGCAATCCGAGGGAGGTCCAGTTGACATCGTCTCATTGGTTGGACCTGTGTTTCCCCGGATTATGCTCCATTTCTTCACATATATTGTATCAAATCTCTGCATGCACATATTTCTCTAAGGACAAGTGTAATCTTATTATTCCTAACTACATGCAAGTATGAAATGCTAAGTCTTCCTACTTTTATAGGTATATTGACGGTCAAAAATTGTGTTTAATGACATCAACACATATCCCCAGAACAAATTCTACTAGTCAGTGATTGAAACACCGACACCACATATGACACATGTGTCAGCTGATGTAGTTATATGACGAATCAAAACTGTCATAAATCAATGGCATGAATGGGCTAGTGTTCTATTGCGTTCTAGGTTTTCTCTTCTATAATGCTATTTTAGACTCGTCATAGAACATTCATCACTTGTCTACCGTGACAATTCATTATTTTTCTTCATAGTAGGGTCATCTTCTATTACGTATTTTCAGAACATCACTAGCAAAATGTCATTGTTGTCCACATTTCTACTAGTGCCTCTTCCTCAGCAAATCAGTGACGAATCCGGTAGTCGTGGCTTGGGGGTGGCGGATCTATGGCAGCGGAATGAGTAGTAGTCAAGATTTGCTCACGGGCTCGGAAACGAGAAGGAGTCCAAGTGGCTGCTTCAAGGGCCACACAACGAAGGAGTATGCAGCTGCCCGAGCATGGTCGCTCTGTTGCATGCCGGAGTGCGGGCGCAGCGGCGAGGGATCGGAGGCGCTTGGGCATGGCGGTGAGATCTGGAGGTGGAGGGGTTAGGGTGAGTGTGGCGGCGGCTGAGCCCGGGATGGAGAGGTTTCTTGCTTTTCAGGTCAGAAAAAAAAGAACAGGCCAAGATAGATCTAGTGAGTTCCATCCTTGGTCTATGCATATTTCTTTTATGAACAGAGTTTCATATTAAAAATATATTCATCATGGTATCCAAACAAAATTAAAGCAGGAGATACTGGTTAATAGATGATAGTTACAAGTACAAGGTACTTAGTTCGATTTGCAATTTTTTTTATTTAGAGATACAACTAGATTTTTTGTTCAGAATATAATAATAAATAAACTATTGTCCAAAAGGTAGCAATATTAAATTAGAACACAAGCTAGTTCGTTAGTTGGTTTATCAAAAAGATGTCACTAAACTATTGTCCATTAACACATGTTTTTAGCCATGGGTTGTAAAGCACATCAATATAGACCGTCACATGATTTAACGAAGGGTTACAAAATGCGTCACTACAAACTTTTAGCGACGTGGATTGAGATAGCCGTCACAGGACTTCTATGACGGAATTTCTTTCACCGTCACTAAAAGGAAGGATTCAGCGAGGGGTTTTAGGACACATCGCTAATAACTAAAGTCCGTCACTGATGGTAAGTGTAATAGTGACGGCTTTTCTAAAATCCGTCTCTGAATTTTGATCTATATTATTAGCAATGTTTTTTCTAGATGTGTGTCTAGACCGTATAGACGATGTCTAGACGCAAGACTTGGGGTGGATGTTGAGTCTACTCCTAATCGTCACTCTAGAGATAAAACACGTGTAAGATCGTTTAAATAGTCTTTCACAGTCTAAACGTGGCCTCTAGATATGTTTCGGACACATTTAAAGAATATGTTGTGTGTCTCCACACACGTCTAGGCTAAGAGAAAGTGGTCCATAGAGTTATTAGCAAAAGAATGTAAGAGATACTGATGACTAACAATTGAGTTAACTAACAAGTATTCATGAACTTGCAATTTACATGTTATTTAGGATTTTTTATTTTTGTGATTTTTAAAAATTATAATCATTAGTGTATTTAATTATTAACTTATCTATCCATCTTTGATTATTGTCATCTTTTGTGATGATATATATTTGTTATTTTTTGCTGCGCTAATAGAAATATGTGCTATATATTTAATTTTTTGTTACCGCTTCAGTTGTAATGTGTGTTATATATTTACTTATTTAGCTTGTGTAGTATAAATACACCTAATATGTCTAATTCATCTAGACATTGTTTAGACCGTCTAGACTCTACTCGCCAGCTTATCGTTTTACATCTCGAAAAACATTGATTATTAGTGGCGGGTATTTTTACTCTGCGTCGCTATTAATGTCTTGATTATGGCTTCTTGAGAAATATTAGTGACAGATTTTAATATAGCCGTCACTATAGTCATATTAGTGACGTTTTTCTTTTTGGCATCACTAATGTGTTGTCACGTTGGTATAATGCAATATGTGTCATGTTGGCTATGTTATTCTATCTCAATTAGAACTATCAAGATTTTTTCCACCTTTGTAACTAACAAATCCACAAAATCTGGTCCTATTTACAAATAATAATAATAATAATAATAATAATAATAATAATAAAATCTATTACACCCTAGGATGCAAGAGTTCATCAAGATCTACTCAAATGAACCATCCACAATTACTTTTTTTTTTGGGAACAACAGTCAACAATTACTTGGGACTACTATAAAAACTCCCAAATAAATATATATTTTATGTTATACCATCATCATCCATGTTGGTGGATTAATCAACGTCGTCTGATTCTTGAGTACAGTAAAGATGCTTCTCACAAAAGCATGTCTACAAAGGCCTATAATTCATTTATATCCATGCATGCATGTGAAAACAAACGATTCTTTTCTATTTTGAATGAGTGATATCTTTCTTTTACGTTGCACCCATGTTGACCATAACAGAATTTACCGAACTAACTCCAAATACGGCTAAAAGCAAACCTTACTCAAAATGTAACTAGAATAGCAAAGAATAATTATCAGTAGGGATCATGCCACACCCCTTAACCTAGAAGGATAGCCAGCTATGCAACGGCGAGCGACAGCTTACCCGCTGACTGGTGGGACCCACTGTGCTGCACGTACTGTATGTGCGTTCCCACTCACACGTAACAAGTGGACAAAATCTTGAGGAGATCACACAACCATGTATAATATGCTACGTCCACGACCAACTTGTAAAGTTGCAAGCTACCTCGGGAACTATATCATCCATGAATGAACCAGCGCCTTTTCTCTTTTTTCTGTTTGCCATCTCGATTTCTATTTATAGTTTTTTTTTCTTCTTCTCATTTTTTGAGAGAGAGGCCCTTCCCTTGCAGCAGAAGAGGAAGGGGGGCCAGTTAGCCAGACGTACACTCCATGCAAAGGCTTCCACGCATGCATGTTTTGCAGCTTACTACAACAGCCTCCGTCGATCATGTCGATTGGTCTGTTACTGCATGCACATATTATAGTGACTGTTCTGATATGCCCCTGCCTTTATGGGATGATGGCATTTGGAGACTGATACGGGGAAACGATTATGTGAGCTCCAAGCAATTGTATGTAGCTTTTTTCTATGACAAAACATAGCACACACGTAGATACTGATCATATACAAGCCAACAAAAATTCACCTCTATGAATACACAAGCACACATCCTATGATTACACACAATAGACTAAACCGGCTAATATCTCGAGTTCATAAAGTTATCATAGACATCTCACTGTCAATGAGAACTTTATTGTTTATCACCAAAAAAATAATTAGTCATAATATGACTAACGAGTGTTAGGTATTAAACTTAAACATGGATGAACAATTAATTTCTAACACACAAAGAACTAATGAGACGCTCAATTTGCAAGCAATTATGTGACTTGGCGAGCTATGCCACATGCTTCATTGCAAAACAACCCCACAGGGGCATATATGTATGTGCGTTGCATATATATCTGTGTCCCCTCAACTGATCTCCCTGGCCTCAGGTGGCCATGATAGCCTTCTGGCTTAAGGGAAGTGACAAGGAAAAAAAAAAGATAACGAGAGCTGGAGTCAAAGACAAGAAGACTCTGTGTCCCATGGGCACATAAAATTGCTTGGTTCACCCATATGTATACTACACATTAGAAATTATTGAACTGTTTGGTATATATAATAATGTGCAACAGCTAACAAGGAAACATATTATTCTACAGTTGTCAAAACACATATATATTTCCTAAACTATTTGTATAATGCTACACAACAAAGTTGCAACATATATACCGCTGCACAAAAAAACTTGATGGATGCTAGATAACCAAACATATATATTTGCTAGTTTGAGAGATAAGAACATATTTATTTTTTTGAGTATACTATGTCTAATTCACATTACAATTGCTAGATCATCCGGACAACTGATCAAAAACAAAATAACGACTATAGATCGTATAACGATTATATATGTTATACACTAATACTATTCCTCGGGGGCGGAGCCACAGGGGATGCTGCCAGGATCCCCGTGGCTGTCAAAACACAGCCTATCTTCCTCACTAAAATAGAAAAATGCCATGTACACATTCCAATTAGAAGGGCAGCCAGCGCCCGCTGAAGTTATTTCCTGGCTCCACGCCCTGCTATTCTTTAAAGTCAGAGCTCCAATTCTCTATCTTGTGTAGAGTTGCAGTTTATAGAATTTCATGTTGAATTTTGGAATGTTGCTCTGCAAACTGTTTACAACAGATGTGAAAGATGCACAAGTGGTGTCAAAGTGTTCTATAGGGTGCTTATTTACCCAGGATACCTATATATACATGCGGAAGTCTTTTTTTTTCAGTTTTTAACATGATAGCAGTTACGACTCGCAACACAAATAATTTTCATGGAAGCAAAGCAACCAACATCCAGGCCAAAATGCTAGCAGAGGCGTGTGAGCCTAGCAATTTCCCTGTGTTGATCTCCCTGCAGCTCTCCATCTACTTGTCCAGTTTCTAAGCAAAGCACACACACCCATCACCATCGCCATCATGTCATCTCCTTCCTCCTGCTCCTCTCCTCTTCTCGTTCCTCCTCCATCTCACTCCATACAAACACTCACACACACATCATCATATATATACATCACACACTCAAGTCCATTTCCTCCCTTATCTTGCTCACCTACACAAAACGCCTAGCTAGTAGCTCGGTGCAGAGCCGCCATTTATATACGTGTGTCGACCTTGGCACGTGTGAGATCACGCAAACAAGAAGAAGAAGAAGAACCGGCTGATCAATTGCAGTTACATAAGGCAACATACAATGAGGAAGCCCGACTGCCCGACGACGACGGCGAACGGGGCGGCGGCGAAGCTGAGAAAGGGTCTGTGGTCGCCGGAGGAGGACGAGAAGCTTGTGGCGTACATGCTGCGGAGCGGGCAGGGGTCGTGGAGCGACGTGGCTCGGAACGCCGGGCTGCAGCGCTGCGGCAAGAGCTGCCGCCTCCGGTGGATCAACTACCTCCGGCCGGACCTCAAGCGTGGGGCCTTCTCGCCGCAGGAGGAGGAGCTCATCGTCAGCCTCCACGCCATCCTCGGAAACAGGTGCGTGCGTGTGTTGTGCTTGTTGTGCGTGCCTGCTTACACGTGCGCCATCGTACTGGTGATCTCGATTATTAGTATGCTGGTGTGCACGTTAAGGCTCCACATAGTCAATTATATTAATGCGCTGCGTGTTGATTTTGTGGTGCCGCCGCTAGTACTTTTTCGTGCATTATTACAAGTAATGGTACGTTTTAAGAAAACCAATTTGTTAATTTTGGTTAGAGATCTCTTGCAAAAATAAAGAATTAAGAATGATCAGTATGTGTGCTGCTGACAAATGCATTATGAGCGTGTTTACGTGCATAATTTCTCTCTTTTTTTCCTTCCCTAAGTTTTTCCTGACGGAGTTTGCAGGTACTCTCTGTCCTTAAATTCTTGTCCTTAAGACAATAATGATTCTAGTATGGAGGCAAATACTTACGTAGCTGTGCATGTATAGCTGTTATATACAAAAGAAATAGGTGGAATTCTAGAGTGTGTGATATATAGTTACTCATTAACTATTTTTCCTCCTACTCGACTTGCACATGTAAATTTATTTTCTTTGAAATTTTCTCAAATCTCCCACCATATAAATATTGTCTGTATAGTGTGAGTCATTGAAATCTCGCATTCTCGCTTATATATGGGCTTGGCTCTACCTAATTTACAATGCCAGTGAAATACTTGTTTCATTATGTATGTATTTCTCACCAGCATTTCTAGGTTATCTTTCTTTCTTCAAAAAATGGTACAGATTATTGTGTATGCTAGGACATACACATTAATTATCAAATTGGATCTAGTTTATAAATGTATTGCATAGACAGATCAGGGATTCAAAAACTGCTACAGTAGCGATTTTTTTTCTTGCTGGAAACCGATCGATAAACCGGGAAAACCAACCGAAAACCGTTTTTGCTACAGTGCTTAGGTTCGGTTTTTCCGATAAACCACAAAAACCGGCCGGTTTTCAATGGTTTTTCAACCCATGGACAGATCGGTATTGTACAGCATTAGCATGAATGTTCAAGTACGCGCAACCTAGTCATTTTTTGTGACCACGTTGCAAAATATGCCACAATTTACATGTTTAATTTTATATTTATATCTCAATATATTTTATCCATTCCAAATTATATTACAGGTGAAAAGAGGCGACCTTAAGGGTACCTTCTTTAGTTCAAAATGAAATTAACCAATTTTCCAAATTAAAATAAGCCACATTTGGAAAAGTACAGATCATTTGAGTGAAAATGATAACGGTGCCATTTTCACCCCTAAATAATCTGTGGGGCCCATAATAGTTTATTTTATTTTTCTTTGCTCTTATTTTACATGAAGTGAACAAAGTTCGGATATCTGATATAACGTAGAAGCTAAAAGTTGCCCAAAAGGACAGAGAGGGATACATCCTCTCCTTTTTACTGAACATGAGTTTCTTGTCGGATATACAATAATCTCCATCAGAAAGGGGATCAAGACACATCTGTTAACTACAGTTAATTGACGTCAATTTTTAACTACCGGATATTTTGTTATGCATGCATATCAAAAATAGCCATGAAGTTGACACATACACATGCATGTATGCTACACGCCTTTTTCTTTGACAGTAACATCTTGTTTGCTTACTGTAAAATCTAACCTACGTTACGACATTGTTCCAGGTGGTCTCAGATCGCTGCCCGGCTGCCGGGGCGCACCGACAACGAGATCAAGAACTTCTGGAACTCCACCATCAAGAAGCGGCTCAAGAACAGCTCGGCTGCCTCGTCGCCGGCGGCCACCGAGTGCGCGTCGCCGGAGCCCAACAACAACAAGCTCGCCGGCATCGACATTAGCGCCGCCGCCAGCTGCCCAGACCTCGCCGGTCTAGACCACGACGGCCACCACGCAGCGATGACAACAGGCCTGTGGATGGTGGACTCGTCCTCCTCCACTTCCTCGTCGACCTTGTCAATGCAAAGCCGGCCGTCGGCGATGATGGCAGCAGCGGCGTCATCAGCTTCGCGGCATGGCCTCCTCCCCCCTCTTCCTGACCAGTTTCGTGGCATGGCGGCTGCTGACACGCCAACGGCGTTCTTTCATAGCCATGTGCCGCCGCCGTTCAAGCATCAAGCTGTTTCCGCATTGCATGGAGGTTACTATGGAAATTCTGCTCATCAACATCATGGCACTATGGCAATGGAAGGATGCTTTAGTAGAGGATCAGCTGGAGAAGAAGGCTTCTTTGGTTACGTGTCCCCTTTGGTAGAGCCCACCATGGCAGCACCAACACAAGACCAAGACCAAAAACCCCTGCTAATGGCATCGAGTGGTAATAACAACCCAACTAGAAACAACAGCAGCAACAACACCGAGACGACTACGACGACAACACTGAGTAACAACGAAAGCAACATCACGGACAACAACATCAACAAAGATATCAGCCTAGTGAATAGCAGCAGTAGCAATGTGGCTGCTGTCTACTGGGAGGGGTCCCACAAGCAGCAGCAGCTCCACATGAGCAGGAACGTCATGCAGCAGGGAGAGTGCTGCTGGGACTTGGAGGAGCTGATGAAAGATGTCTCATCCCTGCCTTTCCTTGATTTCCAAGTTGAATGATATCTGGGGGACCGGCAGGCCGGGCCCATCACCAGCTTGCTGCATGCCAAAGGATTAGTACATATATGCATATATACCCAACTATACATACATACATACATACGTATATGTTAAGATTAGTATTCTTTTTTCCTCCTTGATATTATTGTTCCCACCAATGTAAAAGTTTTTTTTCCTCTTCTTTTGCACCTACTTCAATTCACTTTTGGTCCTACATATCTTGATCAATGAATTCTTGTATACACACGCATTCTTGTCGTATTCAAATAATCAGCAGATGTTGATAAGTTATATGAAGTGTATTTTGTTGGTAGTTATCACTTGGCGCACAAAATTAAATTTCTTGCTAGTGTATAACACAATGATTATTATATGTAGATAATGCTCGACCTTTATAGATATTTCCCTTGATGGTAAAGCTATCTTCCTTTTAGTTTGTTTTGTTCCTTTGCTTGCTCTTTCCTTTTCTTTCATGTACCAACTGCTTCCCTTGCACATGAAGTCACATTGATGAGCTTGTGAATATAGCTAGATCCTGCTGGGGTGTCGGAAAGGTGCATGCCTGTGAGATCATAGCAATCGAACATGCATGTGCTACTTGGGGTAGGGGGAACAGTCACTGTCAGTACTTGTCAAAGTGTGTCGTTGGTTGTGATTAGAGGTCGTTAGCAGGTGCAATTAGAGCTGGGAAGAATGGAGGGGAGAGCAGGAAAGCGGATGTGTCCCTTTGCCATTGCAAATCAGATGCATCTCTCTCTCTCTCTCTCTCTCTCTCTCTCTCTCTCTCTCTCTTATCTCTCTCTCTCTCTCTCTCCTAGCGCATTGAGAAACTCGTACACTTTAATTTTAGGTTATACTACCGGAGGGAACTTCATCTTGAATCTAGCGTTTCTCAATAATGAATAAAACAAAAGTAATAAGTAAAAGAAAACAAAATGGCAACAGAGCAAATAGCTGCCAATTCTTTCAATCAGAATGACTATTCTGTTTCTATTAGATCCATTCACCACTCACTTATAAAAAATTGACCAACCAAAGAGAAATTGTAAGGCTTTATATCAAGAAATAGGAAGAATCTGAATTTGCATCGAAGAGGACTTCAACTTGGCTCCTTATATTAAATCATCCGGATATGTGTTGTATGCAAGCAATTACAAACATGAAACATGCCTAATTAATTTCGGATCTGCCATGGCAAATTGCCTAATAAGGTGCACATCATTGACAATATTAATTATTTGTTGAACCTAAAAATGTTCTTGTAATGTGTCTATGTATTTCAAATATGAGATCCTTGGACCCAAAGAAATTGAGATGAAGCACAAAAATAGATTTACTTAGGAGAGATGCTCTATTGATCATAACCTGCCTCAAGTGAGAAACCCAAGTATGCATGTGATGCATTTCCATCTTGCGTAATTGCATTGGGGTATATCTCGCTTGTTCCACATACAACTTCTCCCAATATAACTTGGTAACTTTGTACCACAAAACCCCTTTTCATGAGATATAGGGGCTGTTTGTATTGATCCCGTAGCGAATCTGTCTGGCTCAAGCAGTGCCCCATGCGTCCGATTCAGATGTGTGATGACGCTCTCTGCCAGGGCAGCAAGCAAACAAGTCTATAAAAGCAAAGGAAACTGAAGATGAAGTTGTTTGACATGAAAGGGCCCCTGATTGCTTCCTTCAAGGAGGCTCTAGAGAGTTGAAGTATGAAAATCTTGCCCCCCTAGGATTTAGCAGACAACACTTTGGTTGTTAGAAACAAAGCAACCTCCCATAATAGAGGTGTATGCACATAAGGACATCAATCGTACCACTTCACATCATTTATCGCAAGGAACACCACCACCAAGTGAAGTACATGTAGAAGTAAAGGGTTTGGAGAATGTAAAGTGCAGCATGCACGTGAGAGAATTATTGGAATACTTTGCACGGCACATGCATTTGTTGTTATCATCTCTTTAATACAAGTTCATTTTAATGAAATATCATTGCGACAGCATTCTACATTGCACCATTAACTATAAGGGCCTCATCTGCTAATAAATTGAAGAGGTCCAACTAACTCATGTCCAATTCGGTGGCTAGTTTCTATATATTCCCCAACCTTTTTGTTTCATATTCTGCATGCTTTTATGAAAAAAAATGCTAAAAAAGAAAGCCTTCTATGTCTAAACACCTTTCTTGCTTTTCTCTCTGGATGAATAGACGAGCTAGTAGTGAATTAAACTAAAAAAAGTTGTGAGGCCCATCTATTCTTGAATCCAATAGGTGACATGCGTGACCTTTACAGAATCCATGATGCTTTGCATCTGTAGAGAAGAAGATCCCCTTTGCATGAGAGTTGTAGCGCCCATTAGCTTATTATTGACTATATGCTCGGAGAGGCTTAATTATCTAAGTGTGAAAATCATGTAGATGTGGGTGCATGTTTTATTTTCCATACGTTTTAGCACTCATCAGTTTAAATGTTTTCCAATGACTGATAAGGGATATTTCTTGTTGGATGTTTTTTGTCAAATCAAGTTGGGGACAATATACCAACAAATATCCTCTGGAAAAACCTGTACAAGTGCTAAAAATTAAGTAAACCACAATATCTAATTAACATAAAAAAATCACAATATGAATATCTTTTATGATAATTTTTTTTCAGATTCATGCTAACACAAATGATCAAATGTAACAAAAAAAAATTGATGATGACAATAATTTAAGAATGAAGAGAGTATTTATATAGCAACAATGTTTCTTGAGGACACATTTGGCTTCTCTAGCTAGTAATATACATATATATAGCACTACAAGTTGTAGTTAACAAAAAAAAAATTAGGGAGAGGTGTTTTCATTGATTGATGAGATCCTGGTACTATATGGTTAGGGGTAATTAATTTAATTATATGAGTAGAGGTCGAGGCTCAAGTTGGGACACTCGACCACAAAGAGCCCAGTCGGCGAGGAAACCACCAACCCCATGACAAAAAAGTGACACGGTGAGAGAGGTTCATGTATTACAAACGGGTTAGGTGCTACAATGTTATCAAACACGATAGCACCTCTAAATATGCATCTAAAATTTTAATAAAATTATAGATGGATAGAGTATGGAACTATATATATATATATATATATATATATATATATATATATATATATATATATATATATATATATATCATACAAAAAAATTAGATGCGACTAATACTTGTGTAAAGAGAAATAAAAAAAATCAACTCATAAACATTAACAAGCTACAAGTTTGACATGAACAATTGCAATCCTACTATTTACACACTGATTTCTATTTTTTGTCACATCTTATACAAGTTTATGTTACATCTCAATTTTTAAATGATGATAGAAAATGATATGAGCTATCTATCTATATTTTTATTGTAATTTTTTTGACAAAACGTGCGTATTTCAAATGGTAACACCTGCGTAGAGCTAAGGTTGTTCCATGACGTCAGCGAGCACCAATGACGACATATGGAGTCTCACAATCTCAGAAAGTCCATATTCACTAGTGTAATATGGCGCGCCCTTGCGCGCCGTATAGAGAAAAAGCATGTGTTGAAAAAAGGATTTCATGAGATTTTTTATTCTTACATATCAGAAAGGCATATATTAAAAGAGGATATCAGAAAGGCATATATTGAAAGAGGCTATGAGAACATTTATAACCAAAACATTGTTAATAGAATATCATATTTGAGTATAATTTTAACAGAGTATTTGTCATAGTGCAACATGAGGATGATTCCATTATGTTAAAAGTGTACACTAAAGAAACCAAACTAAGCTTAATCTGCAGCATATATCTTTATGCAGCATGAGAACAACTACATATCGGATGCTTTACAATGATATTTAGCTGGGTAGAGAATCGGTGGGTCTGAACCAATGCACCTGAATTCTGACATTAAAAATACAATGATTATTAGGCAATAATAGCATACATGAAATCATGGGGTTCATGCTATGGGGCAAACCTGAAGAGGATGGCATGGTAGGCCTCTTTAGGCACCTGGATGGAGGCTTATTTCGTTCTGATACCTACGTGATAGCAGATTGGTGATAAGATTAGATGCTTTCTTTTTCAGTCAATGAATGAAAACGAATCAGCAAGTTACTGATGGACTTAAGCGAGGTTATCAAAATGATGTAATCATTGACTGGAAATGGTAAATGTAGATAGATCCAAAAGCATGTATCTACTGACAAAAATTCTTTTTTCTATCTGCAGTTGAAAGTAAGGTGGTTTTTTTTCTCGGTAGAAAGCTATGGCGCAACACGAACATATAATATATGCAAAAAAAATATACATTTCAAAATATAATATTTTGCAAGACTGTAAACATTGGATGCAAGAGCTGGGAAAGCTGGTTTATACTAAATATATATTTTGATATGAAATGGCATCACACAGGTTGGCTAAGAAATAAATATGAAGGCAAAAATCAAGAGCACTCAAATAACAGGGTGACTGCAATGTATGACAGAGTAGAAGAAAAAAATATTTTGGTCAAAAGAGGCTAGAACTATGCACGAAAGAAAGGAACCTATTACCTGAAGACAAGGTTGCTGAACACAAAAGAGTAATTGAAGAGCTCATCAGTTACAGATCCTAACGAACTATAAAACACAACTGCAAAGATGAGAAAGTTTTAGGACCATCTCTAAAAAGGTGGTAATAATTTAACATTGAGGAAATCATGGGACACTTTGACAATATCCACATGACAGACATAGTCATTATATACTCTCATAAAATATTAACAATCCTTAATCCTAAGAGACAAATTAAACTGTTATTATGTTCCACAAAGGAAAACATGATATGTTACATGCATAGAATTGCATGGAATGAATAAAAATATTAATAAGAACAAAGATAGATTCATTTTCTTGCGGTGACAATAACAAATCCATACACGCGTATCATTTTTTTATTCATTTCTATATTCATGCTTAGACCTCTAAAATGTTTTTTATATTCAGATTTAGACTTCTAACATGTACTAATGGAAATGACATAGATGAATAACCTTGTAAAGCAATGAATTGTTCACAGGAACTCCATAGAGAGCCATGGTAAAGCATTGAACTACACCAGAATTTACACACCATCATTTTTATTTCAACTTACAAACTCTAAGATGTTATTTGAAAATAAGAATTCCCAAGAAAATAACATGGAACCTTGTAATCATCATGCTTCCCAGAGAGAAATCCAAAGGACCGATTTACTGTAACTCATAAGCTGCAAATTGACATGGGAGTAAATATTTCAGTCATCATCACTAGGAGGCATTGAACTCATCTGTCATTTATGCATATACCGCTACCATATGATACGATGGAGGATCATAGCATTCTTCAATGAGTATATGATACGCTAAGTTGATCATGAACCTAGAATCCTCTATCTTGTGGTAGGCTTTGGATTAGACACTCTGAACCTCATAAACACGCGTCTTTTTAGTCTCGACATCAGCAACTCAAATTTTAGCATATATGACAGTTCTCTGACAGAAAGAACAAAAGAAGGAACATATAGTAAATACTAAATAAACCAAAAGAAAAAAAGATTGTATCAGAATTTGCCAAAACACATAAATAAGATGGGACTGACAGATGCCTTAAAAAAAAGGTACTTCTTGATCAACCAAAAGAATATCAATATTTAGTATATATCCACATCATACCTTCCTCCACGATAATCCCATATAGGAGACACCGTTGCGAAAATAGCAGCTTGTCTAAAGGCTGGGATCAATTGCTTTATAAGAACAAACGTCGACACATTTTTCATTTTTATCCATATTATTAACAATTAGCAGAGTATATTAGTTTAAATAAATAAAGGCAAATTAGACAAACTGGGTGTACTAAATAAGCTTCGAAAGAGAGTGAAAGGCACTTGCAAAAACAAATAAAAGAGTAAAACTATGATAAAGTGAAGAACCAACCTTGATTACATATGAGCGTCCAGACATTTCTAGCATCACACAGGTACGGTAAAATATAAATACAAATGGAAATAGAAGCAGAACCAAAATGAAATTACAGACAATAACTTAGAAAGGGAAACATGAGGAAAAACATAGAGGAAGCACCGACTTAAGCAGCACTGACGGCAAGGACCTTTACAAAACAACTAAAGTACCCTCTTCCTAAACCTGTGACATGAAAACTCAATTAACCAAATCCCCGTAGAATTAATAAAACCAGCTAAAGCTAAAATAGTATGTCAAATAGACCAAGTAATTGAAGTGGACAATCCATTAAATTATAAAACATGGAAAAAACAGAGGTATATTATTGAAATAAACAGTGACAACAATTTTTAAATGCGTTCTCTTCTGACCACACCTAGATAAGCAACTATCCTCAAAAGTAATCAACCAATTGATTTACTAAAATAAATTCAATGCAGCAGTACAAAAGAAGTGTAACATGGAAGCTGCAGCCTTGTCATGCAAATAAGTAAACCACTATTAAACCTAGATAATAGGTAATGATCAACATGAAGGAATTTTTCCTTTCATTTTGAATTCAACTTCCTGACACATCAACACTACTTTTCTACAAACAAGAAGCAGCAACACTATTTGCAGGCATAAGCTGATCATTACAGATCTAACATGCTAGCTACAGGATTAGATTGACTTAAGCAAGCAAAATACATTTGCTATTCACGTAGAACAGAAGAAATGTCAAGCAGACCACACCAAAAAAGGTTCCAAAATAGATAGGAGACCAATTTCTAACATATTCTGCATTTGCAGTAACAAATAATCCTCGCACAATCACCGTGCCTTTATAAGAATCGTTCAACTACACTTGACAAGACATCTTGATGCACACAGTAAAAGCGGCAAAAGGATTTCATCTCAAAGCAACAATAAGACAAGCCATCATTCTCCAAACAGACAATTCCTAGAAACTAATAGCAGAAACGATGAATCATAAAGGCACATTAAGGCCATAGAGGGAATGGAGACAGAAAAGCCGACATTGATCTCACCCAACGCCTGCCATGGTGGACACAAATAAGAGATGAGCGGGCACATGATCTGGAGGTTGACCTGGGCCCAATTCAACCACGAACGGGACAATCTGCAAACAAGAAAAGGCAAAAGCACTCATGAGAAGAGGGGAAAAAAGGTCAACAGATTTTGCACGACGAGAAAGAAGTTGCGCAAGTCAACAGGATCACATCAATCCAAGTACGTCAGTAGAGGAATCAAAGAAACCCAAGAACTCGGACATAAAAAATTCATCATCTAGGTCAAACATGAAATGCCACGGTCGATCCCAAGCAAATAGCACATGTTCTTCTGCAGATAAAATCAAGGAAAACAACAAGAAGCACCAACGCCACCGGACCAAGAATAATGAAGCTTGGGAGAAGGGGAAAAGGGCAAAACCCTAGGCCAAATCCTAGCATTGAACAAGACGGTAACAGGAATCACCACCCAAGCATTATATGTCGAAGGAACGCAACAAGAAGACACATACCTTGGCCAGAACATCAGAGGCCGCTGGTCGAAATCAAGAACTGTATACCGAACAAAATCACACAACAACGAGATGGGTCTCCTACACAGCACAACACAGCAACAAAGAACAAGACCAAAAGCACCAAAAAGGAGAAGGAGGGGGCGGACATGGTCACCTTGTCGAGCGCCGACGGATCGCAAGGAGAGAAGGGGAAGAGGCAGACGCGTCCCGGGACAACAAGAAGCGAGGCGGCGACTTCCTCGACCAAACACCTTGAATGCGCACGTCGCACGATGAGCCAATGAGTCAAGGAACATCGGGCCGCGTACCACCACAGGAACGAGCCAATCAAAATGTGGAGAGACCAATAGCCGTACAAACCCAAAATTCTCACCTGATCATAGATAACCCACGCTAATGCACTTGGCGCTGATCAAAATCCGACGGTAAAAAATTCAAATGACGATGTGGACTGTGTGTATACGCTGGGTGAGCTGCAAATCTAAAGAGTCAAATTGTTGTTATCAGCTTGATGACTTCGTGTGCAATTGCGATGACTCCAGTAGCTTGATTGTTCCACTGTTCAATAAGATAAAACGAGGTCCTGTTTGGATCTTTATTTAATTTAGAAGCTAATTGTTAGCTCTTCCAAACATGACTGGCTGAGCCTGAGTATGGTACATGGACATACTAAACGAGTATGGTACATGAACATACTAAATTTCTACCGACGTAGAACTTTACTATGCACTTCTACCGTGTTGGGCAAACAAAGTGAATTTCATTGTCTTCGTCCTACATTATGATATACTTTCATCGGATTTAAATTATTGATGCAATTGATTTTCTTAGTTATGATTGGTCATTCGTGTTATTCAAAAAATTTGAAATTTTATTAAATATATTATTTTAATTTGTTTTATCATTAAAAAAGTTTTAATCTAACTTATAATTTTTTATATTTAAATATATATTTAAATAAGACAAATGGTTAAATGTAGCCAAAAAAAATTAACAACGTCAACAATTAAATCCGGAGAAAGTAAGACGTAAATTTTTTCATTGTATATCCCAAAGTAGAAAAGATAACTCAAAATATTTTTGTTTTAGTCTCTTTTCCGGAATTTGTGAAATCGAGACGTATCAAAGAGTTATTCATGTTATTCCCCTCTTTTTAACCAGACAGGCTGACACCCTTATGTTTACACATTTCCATATAGCCCCCTAAAATAGACAAGAATCTGCGTCTAGCTCAGCGCAGCGTCCCGCCAGTTCACCGCCGCCAGCGACAGAGACGCAGTTTTCTCGTTTAGCACCCGTAGTTTTTCCGTAATCCGGTGACAGCGCGAAGGGAGAGGAAACGCGGCGGCGGCGACCATGGCGATCCCTCTTGTGCTCGTCGTGCTCCCGCTTGGTCTCCTCTTCCTGCTCTCCGGTCTCATCATCAACGGCGTCCAGGTGACGTCGCGCGCCTCGGATGAGCAATCTGTTCTTATGTACCTTTTCCCCTGATTTTTTTCCGGGAGTTTGTGTGGTGATCTGGATCAGTTCGCTCGCAAATATTCGATTTGTTTGTGTGAATTTCGAAGATATTTAGGAATCCTTGACCTGAAAGGCTTTCTACTTGTTTCTTGGGTGAATTTCCTGTTCTTCAGGGCCATTTTGTCACAAAGATTTACTTTTTTCGGTATGTTTAGTTGACAATGACTGATTTGTATATTCGTGTGTTTGGCATCAATTGCCTTTTTGGCGCTGTTTTACCCCTTTTCCATTTCGTGGTATTTCATTTGGGGTTTGTTTCAGTTTTATAATCTGATGCCACTACCTTTCCAATTCAGCTGCTTGATTGGGCAGATTTACCCATTTTTGCCTAATTGAGAAATTTGTATTATGGCCTTGCAGTTGATACTGATCTCGAATTGAAAAGCTTTGCTTCTCTGATCCATTTATTTCGTACTGGATTTATCACCACATTGTTCTTGATCTCTTCCTATGCGTACAAAACGTTGCAGGCTGTCTTGTTCTTGTCGATAAGGCCCTTCTCCAAGAGCTTATACCGGCGGATCAACAGATTTTTGGCAGAGCTTCTGTGGCTTCAGTTGATCTGGCTTGTGGACTGGTGGGCTGGTGTTAAGGTACCACATAACAAATACTAATATTGTGCAATGGCCTATTTAAAAAAAGATTGTGCAATCAAAAGTCGGTTTGTTTTCCTGTTGATAGATTGTCGATACGAATATACAACTGCAATATTCTTCTGTTTGTTCCATTGGGCTACATGGCCCCTAATGCTGGTTTTGACTTTTGAAAGTAGGCTCATTGATTGAAACACGTTGGTTAGTTACTTGCCCCAAGTTTGGTAATATGCCTTTGATTGGCACTTGAAGACTTGGCACGTTGAACAATTTGCGTGCATTTGGAGAAAATAATAGTGTTAAGTGCTGGGGGTTTGGGATTTGGGTGGATTGGTCACCATCAAGACATCAATGTTAAACACTTTGTATGATTAAAGTCAACATTCTTTTAAGAAGTGGCTAACTCCACAACTCAAGCGACTAGTATTGGCCAATTCCAATTGGTTTAGCCAATGTTCTCTTGTGCGTTCGAGAAAATTGGTATAGCCAATTGGAATATGGTGGTGTCATGTGATATTTTTTCTGTGCCGTATGATTTAGCTATAATGTTGACTTAGCATAGTTAAGATTAGCTTGAGTAAATGTTTTTTTAAAGGAGCATGACATATCAATTGCATATTTCCTAGCTTTCAATCAACTGAAAGCTTTCAGTCAATGGTTGTGTTTTAATTTTTCTTTTATAGGATTATCTGTATAATAATTATAAACCATTGGATCTAGATCTAATGGCTCAAGAAGGTGACTGAAAGTTGCCCAAACTTTCAGTCAGCTGAAAATTAGCAAGTCCCTATCAATTGAGCGAGCAAGGGAAGACTGAGGAGGAAGGGACTGGGTATACTTTTGAAACAGACTTTAGTTACAATACGGTCTTTAGGTATGGCAAAATGTTGGCATGCATTGGAGCTAGTCAGCTGGGGCTGCTGGCTTGACATATGATGTTGTCCTAACTTCAGAGTATACTGTGTTAGACCAACAAGGATATATATTTCTTTTCATCAAACCGTAGCCATTCTGCGATCATGACAAATAGTCACCGTTTCTCCACGGAAGGTATTGAAAACTTTCTTTCGTGGAATCCAAATGTAATATAATTTCGTCGTGGTACTCAACATTTTGATAAATAAGGCCATTTGTGTAATAATTTCATTGGGGGGGGGGGGGGGGGGGGGAGTCCAGTTGCTGCAGGAATCATGAAATATCCCCATTTTCTAAATGGTCCTAAAGACAATTTTGGGCAAACTCCAGAAAATCTTATCATTTGAACCTTAAATAGTTGAGTTAACAATGTTTTTTCTTGAATTAATGCTGTTAATATGCTCTCTGGCCAATTTTACAGGTACAACTGCATGCGGATCAAGAAACTTATCAGCTAATGGGTAAGGAATTAAGTTCCATTTTTTCATGTGGGGACTGATGTGGCAACATTGTTCATCAATAGCATTTAAGAAAACAATGGATTTTGATGGTAACCTTATCTGAAGAATTCTTTAGGCAAAGAGCATGCACTTATCATATCCAATCACCGGAGCGACATTGATTGGCTTATTGGATGGATTTTAGCACAGGTTACCATTCTATTCCATTAATTATTTTGTTCAGAACTATTAGTTTTATTGTTAATTCATTGTGATGCGAGTTGCCCGTGATTTGGTGCCAGCGTTCCGGGTGTCTTGGGAGCACGCTAGCTATCATGAAGAAATCTTCAAAGTTCCTACCAGTAAGTTATAGCTCATAACATCTCATTTTTGGCTCCGTATTACTCATAGTGCCACACATGCCGATGTATTTCCTGGAAAGCTGTATCAGTTAATGTAAGCAAGAAAAGGAATGTAATTAAAATCAAAGATACATGTCAACAGCGTGTAGTTTGACTCAATTTTAGAGCATCGACAAACAGGTACAGATCAGTTCATTTGTGAGCAAGAGTTGGCTGACAGCCTGATAGTTAGCATACTCATTGCCTCTGACATCACAAGTTTAGTCAGACTTGTGCGTAAGCTTAATTTTTCTTGGTGAAAAACTAATCGAGGCTCAACTTTGCTCTCTGATAAATTATTGTAGGTTATTGGATGGTCCATGTGGTTTGCTGAATACCTCTTTCTGGAGAGAAGCTGGGCGAAGGATGAAAAGACTCTTAAAGTATTTTGATCTTATATAATATAACGACTCTTGACACTGTGATGTCCATAGTGACATAATCTTTATGCGTTTAACTGCAGTGGGGTCTGAAAAGGTTGAAGGATTTCCCCAGATCATTCTGGCTTGCCCTTTTTGTTGAGGGCACACGTTTTACTCCAGCAAAGCTTCTAGCTGCTCAAGAATATGCAGCCTCACAAGGCTTACCAGCCCCTAGAAATGTGTTGATTCCACGGACAAAGGTAATCTTTTTACTGCTTCTCCTTACTTAAATTCCCCATCCTCTATGAATACAATATTGTCTAGTGTCAGATATCTCCCAAACATCCATCAATTTACCTTTTCCTGTGTGTTATAACTTTTTCTGCTTTATGCTGGCAGCAAATGTAAATTCCCTATTTATCTGAACTCCCCTTTTAGATTGGTTGTGCCTATCTTTCCTGCTTAGTGCTTCTTAAGTTATTAGAACTCAGAAGTCAGCCAACTGCTTGCAAGGAAAGTTGGCCAGAATAAATTTTGTGGCAATTTACATTGTGTTGCACCATACATTTTGTGCCAATTTGATCTCTTGTTCATTTTCTTACTTTGTTTCATGGAATGTCGATGTGCTGATATTTCTTGTTTGTATTCTATCAGGGCTTCGTATCAGCAGTTAGTATTATGCGAGATTTTGTCCCAGCTGTCTATGATACAACAGTGGTAATCCCTAAAGATTCCCCTGCGCCAACAATGCTGCGGATTCTCAAAGGACAATCAGCAGTAGTAAGTATTACAACGTTTGCACATGTAGAAATTTACTCAAAAAAATCAATCCACTGAAATCCATGAGATGATCGTAATCAGTCTCTACTTGTAGAGATGAATTGCCAAGAGCCCATAAGTTTTTTGCTCAAAAACTTTGATTCGGTGCCTGCTGATGTTAATTATGGTTCCCCTTCTGCTGTTCCTTTCATTATAGGTTCATGTCCGCATAAAGCGTCATGCAATAAGTGAGATGCCTAAATCTGACGAGGATGTTTCGAAATGGTGCAAAGACATCTTCATGGAAAAGGTATGAAATAATAATTACCTTATGGAACTGTGTGCTTAAAAGGTATAACATTTGAAATTCCTACAAATTGGCTGATTTGATAATTACTACTTTTCTTGTAGGACGCATTACTGGACAAGCATATATCAACTGGTGCTTTTGATGAGGAAATTAGACCGATTGGTCGTCCAGTGAAATCTTTGCTGGTAAATCCCTATTGAGATACCATCAGCAGTGGCCATCGGTTGTTAAGACATTATAATACTAAATGCAGATCTCTTGTAGGATGGTAGTATACTAGCTCAAGATTAGCATCTTGTCCTAGTAGAAAAGGTGACACATTGTTTCAATATGATAACAAGTACAACTCATTTTCCGAAGAAAAAACAAGTACACCTCATGTCTCTTCAAAAGCTTTTGTTAAGTCCTACCATAATGGATCCAGGGCCTGTTGATACGTCAAATATGCTTTATAAAAGATCACATCTTTATGACATAAAAGGAAATTAACTCTCAATCAATGCAGCTTGTAGTTGGTTGCATTTTACATGCTGCTTAATTCTGTTAGGAGAACATCTTGCATATATGGCTCTTACAAAAGTTTCTTCCTTGACACTTCAAGAGTGTATTCACTTGCTGCTGGTCATTTCTGTTTCTGTTGTTGGTTCAGGTGGTTCTATCTTGGTCATGTTTCCTACTATACGGTGCCTGTAGATTCTTGCAGTGGACTCAGCTATTGTCAACATGGAAAGGCGTTACCCTCTTTGTTGCGGGATTGGCACTGGTAACTGGGACTATGCATGTGTTCGTCATGTTCTCTCAGTCAGAACGCTCGAGCTCTGCTAAAGCAGCGAGGAATCGAGTCAAGAAGGATTGAGGGATCTCTGCTTCAGTGTGTAGGATCGCCAATTCACTATTGGTTCGATTCATGTAGGAACAAACATGATGGAGCAAATTTTCTCCATGATTGTGATAGTCCGGAGTTGGAGAAGTTTTCGTGTTGCAACAGGGGTGATTTCCAACCTCTTGTATGAAGGACAGTTGTTTGAGACAGTAGGAATAGGTGCATGAATTTTATTATTTTCTTTTTGTGCAGTCTGGACATGCAGACATGTTTATTAGTTTTCATACATGTCAAGATGTCAGATTAAACTCATGTATTTCGTTGCTTTGGCCTAAGCAGCGCTCTTAAATCGTTGCTATTGTATATGTGAAGTGGCAAACCCTGCATGCGTGATGCACGATACCATCAAAAAAATGGGAAAACAATATCTATTACACTGAGCCTTCCATGTTAGTATGTTACCAAAGGTGCTTGACATTACGGGATACAATGCATTGATAGACTTGCAAAATTATTATGCTACATTACAATTGAACAAATGGCAAGTCGATTCCCTTATTCTCAAAATTGTTATGGAGTAGAATAATCAGCGTTTGCTACGTACTACCATTGAAACATACATTCATCAAACAAGAAACAAACAAAAAAGGCTCAGATCGTTGCATTTACATGGATGCAACCTGCAGGCTTCATTCCACAGGGTAATTCAGTTGCCTCGAAACTTCAACAAAAAGTTTTGAAACGTAGAAAATCCATCCAATGTGTCATGCGGAAGCGGAAGTGTGAAGGGAGGAAGAACGTTTTGTGTAGCCCCCTTCAAATCCTTCACGGCAGTAGCCGGTGGGAGTGCAAGTGCTGGTTGCTGTTTGTTCAGCTTTTCTATGATGTATGAGAAAGTTCCAAAGGTCAAGCAGCTCTGAATCAGTGTTTGCGGCGCACCTGAGCCCAAAAAATAGTGAGACAAACATAGCAAGTGGATCTGACTCATGCATAGTCAGGAGGCAAAAAGGTATCAGTGTGAGAAGTAGTAATATCATGCAGATTAAGGCCACTTGTTTTGCAGCCAATGGCACAACTAGTATAAAGTTCTCACTTCTGAAATCTAATGGGCAATCATCTGTATCAAAATTATTCGTCTGCACAGACAGAGAAGGCTTTGTACACTTACTCTTCAGTCAAACAATTATGACACAGTGATAGAACAAAATGTGGCGGTCACAGCAAAACAACAAAAACAACAGGAAATGATAATAGAATTAACTAAAATTAGATCATGTATGATGCGCATACCAACAAACAACAAGACTGATTAGCAACAATATATGTGCTATTTTGCAGTGACACGCAAAATGCGCATACCATGGGGACATTGAAGACGACTTCACGATTATGCCTTAAAAGCATCAAACTTATAACTAACGTCAGAACAATAAGGCCGCCCTATAATGATGCATGCTTACTCAAAACCATTCAATATATAGAGCACCTTCAACAACTGGCAAGCAGGTGCAGACCCAGCCAGGCCCAAGGACTAGGGCCACTCTATTGGCTAATTTAGTGGAAGAGGCTAATTCCATGGTGAAAAGAAGAGGGCCTCTGGTAATTTTCAGCCCTAGTGGCAGGTCCGCCAGGGCCCTATTCGCCCTAGTGGCAGGTCCGCCACTGCTGGCAAGGGAAGGCTTCTATCTGATCGACCCAAAAGTAAGTTGGATCCGGGGCCAGGCAAATGAAATGCCCCAAGAACCAGACAACCTGTTATGGGAGGAGCTGGCCAGGCCAGCGACCCAGCGGTATCATGAAGCTAACATCAGTTTTTTAAGGCATTAAACAGGAGAGCAAGTGCCTCCAAGGCATGGCTCGGCACTTGACATGATCCAGGAATAACCATCATTGCCATGACTGTAAACTAGCATAGTTGAAAAGCTACTAATTTACATTTCAGAAAAAAAAAACTACTAATTGCACTACTATTTGCATGTAGCTTTACCTGGAAAGCTCAAAGCAAGACCAGTACAACATCCTGCAACTCCTGCATTTATACCTAGAAATAAGATTAACAAATTGTTGATCATCCTTAGCATTTTATCAACCCAATGGTTAGAAAAGCAAACAAGCATACTGTAGACAGATACAAACCATCATCTTTTCCACGTAGTTTTCTTAAAGAACAAGCTACCAAACTTTGAACGCCAGCAAGAACAGCAAATATCTAGAGAAATGCGGCAACATTGTGATGAGACGTTGGCAATAAAAGTCTATTTAATATGAAATGGATAGGATTATCTGGACAGGAAAAATAGCAAAAAATGCATATCCTTGTACCTTGGCAGATGATGCAGCATCAGCAAATGACCCTTTAAAACCCTTCATAGTAACCAAACCTTTCCCTGAAGAGTTATAGGGACAGAAAATTGGAGGTATCAGATATACTAATTGATTTCACAGACTCCAAAGAAAAATCACAACCAAACACAGCACACCTAGCCCCGTGGTTTATAGCATTGGATCTGGTAAAATAAAAGGTCCAGTTTGGCAAGTAAGTCATGTAGGGGACCTATACCAATTTTTCATGAATTGTTGAAGTTAATTACGGATTTGATGAATGATGATATAGGCCGCTTTTAGTTTTCTACAACACTCAGAATACGAAACTTGCAGAAACAACTCAACAAGCGATTGCCCGCAGAATTGTACACTGAATACCGTGAATTAGACCAGAATACGAAACCTGCAGAAACAACACTCAACAAGCGATTGCCCGCAGGTTCGACCCTGGCATCTCACTCCACCATCAACCGTGGGGCTCGAATTAGAGAGCTGTAACCTAATCCTACGACTCCGAAATCCCATCCTGATTACTGGGCCCCCTAAAATGGCGCTACAGCCACAGACCGCAGAGCCCTGAACCCTAACGCGCCGTTCCACTCGAACAGGGAATAGGGGAAAGATAGAACAGTTGGGTTTGCGGGCGGCGTTGCCTTACCGTATCCGACGACGGCGCCGACGAGTGACCCCGCGGCGGACTCCCAGGCGAAGCGGAGGAGGCAGACCCCGGGCGCGGCAGTGGCGGCCGCGAGCGGGCTCGGGTTCCGCGACACCGCGAGGCGCGTCAGGATCGGGGTGCTCACGCCGGGGCGGCGGGCCACCGCCCGCGGCCGCGCGGGGAGGGACTCGTCGGCGGAGTCGGATTCCGTGGTCTCGCCGTCCGAGAAGGGATCGTCCTCCGGCCTCGGTTCGCGGCTGCCGGTCGCCATGGCCGCCGCCAACGATGGATGTCACGTGTCCGCGCGCGTGTGTGCGTCTAGCTCGTCACTTCTTCCTCGCGGGGGGTGGGTCCGTGGGGTGCGCAGCGCTGCCTCTGCCCCGTATTGTGCCTGCCTGCAGCCGGCGGCCCGGGCCACAAGCCAGCAGGATTTTCTGTGGCTGTAATTTCACAGAATCTTATGAACTGTAGCCGAGTACATAGCGGTCATGACTAATACGACAACTACTCCCTTACTTAAAAAAAATGCTAATTGATATATATATATATATATATAATGAGGTTAGCGATTAGTTTTTATTTTTGTTAAGATTTTTTAAATTCTATATGATCATAGATAATAACGATACCCTTCCAACATACTCTCTCTCCGGTTTGAGATTGATGTTCATTGGATAACAAATAATCTCTATTTTCTTTTGCTATTTTGTAATATGGATTGGTTTAACAATTTTTCTACTTAAAAAAATAACATCTTGGGACCTCAAGGTCAGCTGGTTTCATTTTGTTTTGTTTTTGAATTATGAGATAAAACTTTTAGATTAGATTATTTGTGAAAACTTGTTTGTCCCATTTTCACTTATTCGAGGAAGCCATTTGACAAAACAATTTCTTAATGTTAGGATGAATAATTTTATAATTATCTTATACTTATGACGAGGCATAAGATGGTTAAAGGTACTTGAGCTCATAGTTCTTAGTACAACGGAAAGCCATTTTTAGATACTTTTACACGTAAGCTAATTGGGTTTGAATGCTCTAAATAATTTTTTAATTAATATCAACAGAGAAAACTCAAAACCAGGCCTACTTTGGAATGGGCAAATTTTTGTAAATCCTATGTATTTATCGAGAAATTAAATTATTTTCTACTATAAAATTTCTGTACTTGTGCCGTGGATTTCAAACGAGGCCGTAAAATAGAAAAGTGGAAAGGAAAACAGAATAGTGGCTCTACGCGACGCCTCGGGGTCCTCTCCCAGCTCACTCGTCTCGCCAACGGGCAACGCATCCTCCACTGGTCCCCTGCGCCGACCCCTTTAACTGATCCCCGACGCGTCGCCGCCGGCGAGCTGGTCCCCTCCCTCGCCGCCGGATCCTCCGCTCGCCTATCTTCTCCCCCTCCCCATCCATTCGGGCAGAGATCCGTTCGGTCTAGCTCTGATTCCCTTTCTCGCTGGTAAGCAACCCTCGCTCGCTCGCTCGCTCGCTTGCTTGGATGGGTTCTTTCAATCGGGCCCATCTGGTGTTGGCTCTGGATTCATGTGCTAACTCCATTCTGCCATCCCTTCGCGGTCCGTTTAGGTTCTTCTTCTTGGCGCGCGAGATCGGCTCTAGTCGGCACTGGAGCACTTTATCTATCTGGTTGACTCGCGGCGGCAGGTGCGGTCTCTTGTCGAAGAATTTCGGTGGTTTAGTTCTGATCCCCCATGACCCAGACGAAATCCACCCCTGGGAGGAGGGAGACGGGCCGAGGGCGGTCGCCGGAGCCGCTGGATTTCTTCATCTGGACTGTCGAGGTGCTTTCTTGTTTCCTCTTTTTTCACTTTGACTGATAAAAAAGCTGTTTTTCTGCGAAAAGTTTTGGCCTTTATTTAGTGCATTACCGTTCCATTTATGTTCTAGTTTTGGGAGACTTAGCAAGGAGATTGGGGAATTTGTCATACGGTTCGCCTTCCTCCAGGGTACAATCAAGACCTGTGTAACTTTGGCCTATCTGTTTATGTCCAAGGCCTAGTCCAACTTAAGGAGTATTGTTATGTTTCAATGAGTGGATGATGAGAATCTGGCAGAGTCTGATCAGGGTGGTTGTCACTGAGCCTGCCAGCCAATCAGGGGTTGATTATCACTTCCTAGTTCCTACAGTATTAATGATAGGGCAGACAGCTGGATCCTCTCCCTAGTAAATGTTTTTCTCTCCTCATTCTTTGTACCTATGAATCAGTTAATTTCGCATGGTACGCTTGGTAATCAGATATGTTTGCATTGTTTGCATTTTATTTGATGGTGTGGCAGACTGATTGATGCTAGTTAGACTCAGTTTTATATAGGATGTAAATTTCTTGAGCATGTTGGTAAACTTCTTGAAGGGCCTATAATATTCTGAGGTGAAGAATAGAGCATATTGAAAATCATTACAAACTGTTGCGTGGATTTGATATTTGGTCTCCTTTACCTATGATATAGACTGCAAATTTAGTGTGGCAATACTTCAATTTGATCACGTGATAGTTGTGGCGATACTGTTTTTTAACCATTTTTGTTGGAACTGAAACACAGAAAGTTTTGGTGCTGTGGGAGCTGCAGCTTTTCTGGTATTTGATTGCAGTATATAAGCCTAATACAAACTAACCTCTCATGGCTGTAACAAACTAGATAAGTACCATGTCCTCTATCCAAACAAACTGAATCAAAACAAAACGGCTAACTGAAACTACTGAATATAGATACAATGTGCAGGAATTAGTAAACATTTCTGAACTAAGCCATACTAACACAAAAAGGGATTTGGGTTGAGGTAGCGTATATGCACTAACCAGTTTTAATGCAATTGTTTTTATGGATGTATGTGCTAAACGGTTTATAGATGTTAAGGTTTTTATTTATTGGAGAATATGAGCCTAATTATATTTATCCTACTAATATAGTGAAAATGCTAAACTATCTGCCAAGTTTGGCATTATGTGATGCAAACTTTTTGTTTCTCTAGCTATGCATTGCTGGATTTTGTTGAAGTCTATCTGTATGTTCATCTTTTACTTGCGCCTAAGGCACTTGCATTTATATTCACACCAACGTCATGTTGAAACTGAGTCAAATGATTAAGATGTTTTTGTTTCTTTTGTCTCATTTTACCCTCTTTCTTTTTTTCCATTCTGCAAATCTGGTTGCATTTCAGTTCCATTTAATTCTTGATTTTTGTGAGTATTTACTCTAGAAATTTATCTTAGGTTTGGCTTTATATCTTGGTCCATGTCTAGACCAGTATAATACTTTTAGTTTTGTATGAATACTACAGGGAGGATGAAATGCGTTAGTTAAGGGCTATCTTGACACCTCAGAACGCTTGACTATTCACCTAATAAAGCCATTATGTTCTTTCAGGATGTTGGATTATGGCTGGAAGAAATAAATCTTGGTAGCTACAGGCAAGTGTTTGAAGAAAATGGTGTCAATGGAGAATATCTTGAAAGCCTATCCATGTTTACTACTGAGCAGATTCTGCGGTTTATCAGGCGTTGCCATATGAAATGGGGAGACTTTATCACACTGTGCAAAGAGTTGAGGCGCATTAAAGGTTTGTATAATTCTGTCTTGTAACCCTTTGTATCTACATTGCCTAACCTTAGCAATTCACACTAGGTTGAGAAATAGATGTCATCCTAGATTGTAATATGTGGCACTGCCTCTGGTTCAGAATCGAGTGGTGTGTACTCTATTCTTCTTCTTAGTGAACCGATATGAAGCTCTCCTTCATATTCGAGAACAAAAAATGAGTTGTCCTAGATTAGAGTATGTAGCACTACCTCTGGTTGAGAATAGATGTCATCCTAGATTGTAATACTCAGACTGTTACGGTACCAAGTGCGTTCAAATGATATTACAAGTTCTTTACCATGTGCATTTAAGGTTGAAGAAACACCTTAAATGAAAACATGTGGATCAGACTGGAGAGAATGATTCAAAGATCAGCTAAGGCGCGTTAGTAGCACTCAACGAATACAACCAACCTACAGAGCTATGGACTGGTCTCTTTAGATTGCTGTGTCAGCTGCTAGGGGATTATAAGGACATGATGCAAGGAAAATGAGTATGACTGGAGTTAATTATTTTCGTTCAATTCTGTTTTGGATAGTGTGACTGTAACTTCAATGTTGTTTGGCATATGCATGATGTAAGGTTTGGGTCCGAGATGTACCACCATCAAGTATCGGATTGGATATCTTTGCCCTAGGCATGCTCTAGTGTGTTTGATTTTAGTTTTGAGATGTCATGCTTATGCTTTATATTTGAAACTGTATGTCTGAATAATGCATTTTCTGACTCCATTGTTAAATCAACCTCCAGTTGCCTGCCTGAAAGGGGAACAAGAAGTCCGCAGGCCATGGTGGGCGCCATCATGCCTTTCGGTGGTGTTTGTGAGGGCGGCCAAGCGGAATAGGCAGTCCCGGGTGGTGTCCTTGAAGCTGGAACCATAACAACAAGCATTTTGTACCATCCACCTTTGCCATTCTCCTCCAGCTCCATCGGAAGCATCTGAGCGCACACCATGGCGTGCTTAGCCCAAAGTGGTCTGAAAGCTGTTTTTGGCTGAGCAGTATGCTCGACTATGTACACCTCGTACTAGATCTGTTGCTCTTCATATATATAGGTTTGGAATAGTAATCTGATGATGTTGTAGACAAAGAAAGATACATATGTTGTGCAGATGGTCCCTGTAAGATCTACTTCTTGCAAAGCTTCATGAGCGCGTTTGTAGAGATTCTCGACTTTCATTATCTGCCATGAAATTCCATATACTGCTTCAGTGCTTCTTTTGTTGGTCGTGAGATGAACGCCTTTGCAAACATTTCAGTTGAGAAATCTGCCGAGTTTTTTCCTTTTATATTTTGTTGCACTGAAGCAGCATAAGGTAATGTTGGTGTCTAATGTCATGTATGGCCCGCATGCCATTGAGGAATAAAGAAGGTGTTTCTCGGTATGCCGTGCAGAAATAATCATCTATGCGTGGCCTCTCCAGCATCCAGAACCTTCCTGCGGCGCACAAACCTCAGTTGGAAACAGCACACAGTAGCGGGTTGACCCACATGTCATCAACCTCCACCCCACGCCGCCGTCCAGAGCCTTCTGCAACAGAAGCCCGTGCGACAGGGAGGACAACTTTATTTCACTGACCACCGGGCCACACATTAACCTGACTTAGTGGTGGCCCCACGTGTCATTATACTGCATCACACTTTGTACTGCCGTTTGGTAACCGCAGCATTTTCTTCCGGCCTCGCGCTCCAGAAACTTCTTCCCAAAGCCCACCGATCCAGACGCACCCAGCACCTCTCCACTGACAGTGTGACCCCACGTGTAGGCCATTCTGTCAGCGAGATGCCCCGTCCTTCTTCTTGCTTTGCAAGGCGCACACCATTTATACGCCTCCCTCTCCCCATCTGCCCCGCGGTCGCCCAAAACCCTACCCCCTGCTGCCTAAACCCTCGCATCGTCGTCTTCTTCCTCTCCGCTCGCTCGCTCGCCGCTGCTTCCGCGCGCGCGGGAGCTTTCGGTTCCCTGCGTTGTTGAAGGAGGAGTGTGAAGATGCTGGGGGCCTCGAGGCGATCCCTGTGCGCAGCCGCCCGCCGCCGCGCGGCCGTCGGCGCCGCCTCCGTGGTCCCCGGCGATGCCGCCTTGGCCCCGCAACGCCCGGTGAGTGCGGCCTCGCGAGCTAGTGCCCGTTGCGCTCCGGTTAGTTGGTCGGGATTCTATATTGGGAGGAGCTGTGGGGAGGCGAAGGCGAGCGAGTTTTAGTTGGTGAGCCGGTTCCACTTCGCTTGAATTGGCGAATTGGATCATCCGTACGGGCCTCTGTGGTGTGGTTTGTGTCAATTACGAGATTTCAATTGGTACTTTGCTTGGGTTTAGTCATGGGTACTGATCCGATGTGCTATGCTACGGAATTGGTCTTATGGTTTTAGTGACTGAATTGGGTGAAAAATGTGGCAGCGTCAAGGTTTCCATCAAGAAAAATCGATTTGTTTCTAATTTAATTGCCGGATTGCTCTGACGGCTTGAGCTGATGCGATATATCTGTGCTGCTTTTTTTCACAGGTGAGCAATGGTGCCTCTGGGGTGCCTCAGCCCCAGAAGAGGTTATTGTCCGTGCTCGCGGCGACTAAGGTTGCTGGAGCTGGTAATGTGGCGTCCCTCAAGCTGACTGATAATGCCCTTGTTGGGAGAAGGTATGAATCTAGTGCTGCTGCTGCTGACTCGTCAGACATGCCACCAGCGGAGAAGTATGAGTACCAGGCTGAGGTAAGATAAATTCATAAATTTGTGTAGCATAAAAAAAATTCTTCTTTTGTCCATGTTGTGATGTAAATTATGTTCTTTTTTGTACATTGTGCTTGCAGGTCAACAGGCTTATGGATTTGATTGTGCACAGCTTGTACAGTAACAAGGAAGTTTTCCTTCGTGAGTTGGTCAGGTGGGTGACAAGCTAGAACAGAAATTGTTCCACTAACTTTTCTATAATTATCTGCACCTTGTATCCTGTAATAATCTGATTTTCTTTTTTAAAAAATATAAGTCTTGCTACCTGTCATTTAAGTTCTGTAAATTTATAGTTTGATCCCTCTGACTTGATTTTTTTCTTTTTTGTTGTTGCAGCAATGCAAGTGATGCACTTGATAAATTGCGCTATTTGAGTGTGACTGATTCTAATCTTATGAAGGATGGCTCTGAACTTGCCATTCGCATCCAAACAGACAAGGATAATGGCATAATAACTATCACGTAAGTTCGAGTTGAAGTGATAGCCTATGTATAAGCCATTTCTTCATTGGGAAATGATTTCAATTGTTGCCTGCATTTGCTCTTTACCAGGGATACTGGGATTGGCATGACAAGGCAAGAACTTGTTGAGTCTCTTGGAACTATTGCAAGTAGTGGAACTGCTAAGTTCCTGAAGGCACTGAAGGTTTGGTCTACCTACGGATGTTCTCTTTCTGTTTTTGAAACTATGCATTATTCATGATTTCAAGTTTTCTTACAACAGGAGAGTCAAGAAGCAGGCATGGACAGCAACTTGATTGGCCAATTTGGTGTTGGTTTCTATTCTGCATTCCTGGTTTCAGATAAGGTACAGTGTTACATTATTATTTCAGTTACTGGCTCATATTGACAAACTTGCTTTCACTTAACCTTTTGCTCCTACATATGTATTACAAATACCCTTAACTTGTCGATATTACATGGATACCCTTTTAGGTTGCTGTATCAACAAAGAGCCCAAAATCAGACAAGCAGTATGTTTGGGAAGGAGAAGCAGAATCTAGTTCTTACACCATAAGAGAGGAAACTGACCCAGAGAAGCTCATTCCTAGGGGAACCCGCCTTACTCTCTACCTGAAGGTGCTTATTCTATTATGTATAAATATAAATAAATAAATTTATATATATTTCCTGTCGGTAATGGTCATGCTTTGTTTCTACCAGCGTGATGACAAAGGTTTTGCTCACCCTGAGAGAATCCAAAAACTTGTGAAGAACTACTCTCAGTTTGTTTCCTTTCCCATTTACACTTGGCAAGAGAAAGGTTTCACGAAAGAGGTGAATGGCCCCTTTTCCATCTTTTTCTTTGTTTCTGAGCTATGAGGTTACTTATGCGAGGCATCTGTTTCTAGGTTGAGGTTGATGAGGATCCATCAGAAGTTAAGACAGAAGGTGATGGTGAAACTAAAACAGAGGTAACTTTAAAAATAACTAGAACTTTTGGAGCCTTACTATATAAATTCTGTTTGGAAAATATTAATTGAAATAATTTTGTGGCACTCATCAGGCTAAGAAAAAGACAAAAACTGTTGTGGAGAAGTACTGGGATTGGGAGCTTACTAATGAGACCCAACCTATCTGGGTAAGATCTATTTCTGTTTAAATTTGGTCAATTGTCTTGGGTAAATATGCTTTCAAATGTATGAATTATTAGTCCCTGAATCTGGTTTATCTGTGCTAATGTAGCTTCGGAACCCAAAGGAGGTTTCAACTGAGGAGTACAATGAATTTTACAAGAAAACTTTCAATGAGTACTTGGATCCATTAGCTTCCTCACACTTCACAACAGAGGTATGCCACTTATCTCTTGTTTCTTTGTTTCTCCTAAAAAAGTCTGAATTAATTGTGTCCACAATTCAGAATTACTAGTTCAAACTTTATTTTACCGTCACATTTTGTATTCCATAACTGCTTGACCAAAGATTGATATTCAATTCTTCGTACCATAACCTCTGCAGTCTGCACAATCTTTATACTTCTAAAACGCGTGTGTTTCCTTGCAAAATAGCCAGGCCATGTCACTCATGTGTTACAAGCCGTTGGATCTTCCAGGCTTGCTGAATCGGCATTATTTGTGTGATCAATTCTGTGATTTAATAATGTTATGTAGCAACATTACATTTGAGCACCTTCCATTCAACTTATCATGCTCGATCTGCTTGACTCAGGGTGAGGTTGAATTCAGATCAATTCTCTTTGTTCCTGCTACAAAGAAGGAAGACATAACTGATAGGAAGACGAAAAATATCAGGCTTTATGTTAAACGTGTGTTCATATCAGATGATTTTGACGGTGAACTGGTATGCTCAAATTCATATATAGTTTTTTGTGAAAAACTTTACGAAACCAAGTAGATCTAATAAATGTGAGTTCTGGTTGTCAGTTTCCTAGATATCTGAGCTTTGTGAAGGGTGTTGTTGATTCTAATGATCTTCCACTCAATGTTTCTCGTGAGATCCTTCAAGAAAGTCGAATTGTAAGATACTCGACCAGAGTTTCCTATCATGTCTTTGTTTTGAGATGTCTGATAGGACCTTATGAGTTTGTTTTATCCCTTGATATTGTCACATCCAACAGGTGCGTATAATGAGAAAGAGGTTGGTGAGGAAGGCCTTTGATATGATACTTGGCATTTCTTGCAGTGAAAATAGAGATGTAAGATTTTTACATTCCTTCTTGGTGATTTGGTGCCATTGTTCTCTCATTTTCATTCATCATTTTTATCTGAATTTTATCCGATACAGGATTATGAAAGATTCTGGGAGAACTATGGCAAATTCTTGAAACTGGGTTGCATGGAAGACAAGGAAAATCACAAAAGGATTGCTCCATTGCTGCGCTTCTTTTCTTCGCAAAGCAACGATGAATTAATAAGCTTGGATGAATACGTAGAGAACATGAAACCTGAGCAAAAAGACATTTACTTCATTGCTGCTGATAGCCTGAGCAGTGCCAAAAATGCTCCATTCCTAGAGAAGCTCACTGAGAAAGAATACGAGGTATGAACAATGAAATTGAGCAATGGAACTGCAATTGATTGATTGATTTTATTTTATGTTTTTTTAGTTTTTTTAATGACATTGGATGGATTCATTCTACTAGACAAATCTTGCCATTTATTGTTGGTATACTTTGGCTCCTGGGCCACTTTGCTGGAGCATCAATCTGTATAATAACCTTAGCAAGCTTAGCAATATTTTGGTGCATTTCCGTTTTTGCCATTAGACTGTGTCCTTATGCTCCTTTTTGTCAACATCGAGATCATTTTATCTTGTGAAGGATGATAGTTTGAAAACAAATTAAGTTTGCATAGTTCCTGCTGGCATAGAGATGAAACATATTCACTAGTCAAAACAAATAATTTTCGAGTTGAATGTTGATTGTATTTGAAATGGAATGAATCTTTTCAAAAGTCTACCTTTGAAACTTCTGTTACCTTTTTACAGGTACTGCTTTTAGTCGATCCCATGGACGAAGTGGCTATCCAGAATCTGAGCTCATACAAGGATAAGAAGTTCGTGGACATTAGCAAGGAAGACTTGGACTTAGGTACAAATTGTTAGCTTCCTATTAACCGTGTCAATTTTGTTAGGATAATTCCCACAACTTGATGTTTTTTCCTGGCAATTATTCTTGTTTCTGTTATATAATCAACATTCAGCATATGGTAGTAATGAATTTTTAATGTTGGATTCATACTATGCATAAATGTGTATAGGAGTTATTTTTCCATTTATTTGCTTGCTATATTACTTCACGTAATAGCCTACCCCAACTTGCTTGGGATTACAGGCTTAGTTTTTGTTGTATTACTTGGTCACTAAGTAATAAAACTAAGAATGTCGTCGTACAGCTCTATTTTTCTTATTTCTTACTGTGGTCTGCATACTCCAGGTGATAAAAACGAGGAAAGAGAGAAGGAGATCAAGCAGGAGTACAGCCAAACTTGTGATTGGATCAAGAGACGTTTGGGTGACAAGGTTGCGCGTGTTGACATTTCTAATCGTCTTAGCTCATCTCCATGTGTTCTTGTTGCAGCCAAGTTTGGCTGGTCGGCTAATATGGAAAGGTATTGTAAATCTCTGTTTTTACCTTTAATCTGTGATGATAATTTCCCAGCTTCACAAGACACATACAATTTATCATCACTTTTGGCTAACAGGTTGATGAGGGCCCAGTCTATGGGTGATACCTCATCTTTGGATTTCATGCGTTCAAGGAAAGTATTTGAAATAAACCCAGAGCACGAGATAATCAAGGGCTTGAATGTAAGTACTTCCCTGCCATTGACCACAGTAATTGGACAGTGTGATGTTCTCATGTTTTGGACCTTTAAATGATTTGCGAGTTCTAATGTATTTTTCTCTTGGAGCCCAGGTTGCATGCAGAAACAACCCGGATGACCCAGAGGCTCTAAAGGCTGTTGATATACTCTTTGAAACTGCTATGATTTCAAGTGGCTTTACGGTGAGTTATGAACTTATATAACGAGAACTTTCTAAATATAAACATGAAACTAGAACCATATATTTACTGTCTAAAAAATCTGTATGTAGTTAGATGAAGTAAAAACATTGTGTTGGTCACCTTAGGCAGTGGCTTCTTTTATGAAATGACTTGCTAAAAGAGTCAGTTGAATGGTAATCAGCATGAAACTGGTTCCCATGCTTGTTCAAACGACAGAGTAATAGTTGCGTAGCATTTGCTGGTGTTTCAATTTGAATTGCTGAGCTTGTTGCCATAGGGTTCGCCTATGGTGAGGTTTTGACCATGTAGGTAGCAGCTACATATCTTCTAGTTTATCGCTGTAGCATGATTTGGAACAGATCATCTCTCTTTTTTAGTTGACATTTTTTTATATTCTGATGATGGCTATGCTTTTCTTGTGCTGTTGTTAAGTCTAGCAATGCAAGACATCTTTGCGCTCCATGTTTGACAATCATCTCATATCTGACCTTGTGATATCGCAGCCTGACAACCCAACTGAGCTCAGCAGTAAGATATACGAAATGATGAGTTCAGCCATTGGCAACAAATGGTCCACACAGGCGACACCTGCCGCTCAGAGCCAGCAGTCTGCTCCGCCTGTCAGCTCTGAGCCACTGGAAGCTGAGATAGTAGAAGAGCCGGTTGAGTCTGGCCAGCAGCAGCAGAAATAAGGGGGATCCTCAGTTGCTAGTTAGCGCCCAGGAGTGGATCGGCTTGTGTTTTTGTGATCTTGCTTACTAGCACTTAGAATTTTGTAATAGGTTGCTAGAATGTGAACATTAGTAACATTGCTTACTCTTGTCAACAGTCTACTGGATGTGAACCCAGAGAGTTAGAATTTTGTTCCTTCGGCCTGTACAATGAGCTGTGTTTGCTAATGTATTATTGTTGGATGGATAGGACAGAAGTAATAAGTGATACAATTTGGGATTTATATCCTCTGCTGTAATGACTGATCAATGCAGGGAAGCACTGTATGGAATGAGCTTTTAGTTATAGTTGCTAACATTGTTTACTATTGCAAACAGCGTTCCGAGTTACTCTGTTCTGATATTGATGTTGTTCGGGACATGAGATTTCTACTAGCTGCAAGTCAAATTTGCTGGTCGGAACGACATCATTTATAGAATGGAGTATGTAGCACCTGTTCTGGAGTGTTCGCTTTTAAGATAAGATAGATAACAGCTGGGAAATGGTTCCAACTGTTCCGACTCTGCATTACGTTCTCATGGTAGCGTTAAGTTCCCGCGCGTGAATGCATGGGCTGCACACGGTAGGTGACGTGTGCGCATAAAACTTTGAGCTGATCTTGCTCCTGCTATAGGCGTCTTTCAACTATCAGGTTTCTCCTCAGAACAATATCGAAGATAATGGCATGATCCACAACCACGTCAACTGCTATAGGCGTCTTGTCTTTCAGCTATCTAATCCTTGCCTCAGAACAAGATAATGACATGATATGCCTACGTAGCTTAATTAACTCAGGTGAAGAGCACAAAAAGAGCGCACCACCAGGCAAATTGAACACCAAATATTGTGGGTCAGTCTGCATAAACCTCCTTGTCTCTGGTGTCAAGGCAAAAATTAAATTCCCATGGCCATGTCTCATCGCAGGTTCTATCCTAAAGCTGAACATACGCTCTTCAGTAATGAGTGTATGACGGACTGACTTCCCAGTCAGTTTCAAGGGTATGGGTGTCTTCTCTTACAGTTCATCAGACCCCAGAAAGTCACTCGCTAAATAGGTTAGTAGCCTCTACGTGAGTCAGAAAGACGGCCTTGCTTCAGTGCTCAGGAGAAATCTTCATCAACTCCGTAGCCTTCCTGCAAATATCAAATAAAACGGGGAAAATAGGTCAATAACCGACCGTAATCACCGAACCTGTTAGATATGGTAAAATGGCATATATAAATACTTCAGAAAAAAAAATCATTCTTCTGCGTCAACTAGTACTGCTGGTCTAACTTATTTTTTGAAGACATTCAAAAATCAAGAGGAGAGAAGGTGGTTACCCTAGCTCTCTCTCAATCTCCTCGTTCCCAGGGTCCAGTTTCTCCGCATCCTGAAACGCCTCACAAGCTTGCTTGTACTCCTGGACGTTGCAGATGCGAGCACGCTGAGGCTTACCAAACTATAGCTAAATGTGAACTAAACGAACAGATTGGCAAGCTTAGGGTTTATATCACCTTGAGTAGCATGTGAGCAGCACCCTGACGGTAGCAAGCTTTTGCCCAGCCAGGCTGTATCATCCTGCACTGCTTCGCATCCGACAGGGCACCTTCGCCGTCACCCATTTTCAGCTTACAGAGACTTCGGTTCGAATATAGCGTTGCATTTGGTTTGTTATAGCCCGCCTGTATTAACTTTTGATGGAGTACGACTGGTTATACAATCACACTCACGAAGCTTAAAAAGTAACAAATGGGAACTGGAGGCTAGCAATAATGTATATGTGGATTACGGACGTAGATGAATTATACAATAGATAAATTGTAATATGTCTTCCAAACGATGGTGCAAAGTGAAGTTATTTTACCGGAAGTGTAAAGTCATGCTACGGCAACCTCGTGTTCTGTAGGGGGTGGGACAAAGTGTACAACTCAACTAGGAGAAAGTGTGTATTTCATGGCATTCTATATCAGATAAGGGCTCAAAGTTATATCAATATCAGTTTGTCCGTAATAGGATCTACACATAAACATTTCCTTATGAAAATACGCCACATGTTCATTAACAGAGGGAAACTAGAGAAGAAACTGTCGTTAGTAAGCAAAGTTAGTACGTTTCTCCTCCTAAACGATCATAGTCTCAGAGATAAGGGCAGGGGCAAAAACATACCAAACTGTAGTCCTCTGCTGCCTGTACATACTTCTTCTGCCTGAATGTATTATCTGCCTGTGACTTGAATATAGCCATCCTTTTGTCAAAGGGCTCTTTATCCTAAACAAAGAATGAAAGCTTCATGTCAAGACCCATGAGTTTTTGAATTGTATGACACAACAACATTTACTTGAGATGATTTCAATGAGAAATAAAATTTACAGTTTTGTATCCAAGATTCTCCATAGATTAGTAGCTAGTCAAACCTTTGCAATGCTTATGCAGCAACACGAGTGCAAATGCATGCATTTTTAGAGCTAAGGCTCAAACAGCTCCTGACATAGTCATCCACAAAAAAACCCAACATCTTACTCTAGAAAGGAAAATACATCCTAATAAGCACTACAAATTAAACTTCCAGCTTATTTTTCGCCAGTATAATTGATAGTGATTGGTTTATTTCTTGATGTGGGGTTCTATTTCGCCAAACCTGAAAGTTAGCAACCAGGAATTCAAAGTTGATTAACAAATGATTCTCATTGACGAATACATAAATGGTTTTTTATCTAATTCAAAGATGCATTACGGCAGAACAAGAACTAGTATACAGTCTATAAATAGCATCCAAGCAATTTCTAGTATAAAAAGAACATTCCAGCAACACATAGCATACGGTCCAAGTCCAAAAAGCGTTAACATACCACTGGTTGCGTCTTTTTAAACTGTGCATAAGAGATTACTCCATCAACACTCCAGTTTGGGACATCCGGAATAGGGGAAGTTAATGGCAGCAGCACCTCAATTTCTTCCCTGCATTCACGGAACGCAGCACGCACTATTGGCAACCAACCCAACTACGGAAAGAGGGGGAAAATGTCAATCGGCAACTCATATAGAAAATTGTGATATCAAGTAGAAAAATCAGTGGTCTGGATGATATTATGAACTAGAAGTTTCAACCAGGATTTAAGCCGAACAAAAGCATATGCTCTTCATAGAAACAAATAAAAAGGAATATGCTCCAAATTTTCCAAAAATATGCAAGCATAAATATCTCGCATCTAATGTCATAATACATTGTACGCTGCTAACAAAATGCTACCCAAAATTCATATGTCAACATGGGAAATGGTGGTTAAGTACTCCATTAGCAAGGATCAGCCATGCTAAAATTGATGTACATTGACTGATATGACATAATACAAGGTGAAATAAAAGCATCCCGCAAGTGAAGTGTCTAGTCAAAACATAACCAGTGAAGTTGAGTAATACTCAGTAAATCATACTCTGAGTGAATTTTGAAACAATAATTAGGAGAACATATAGAGAACTTGCAGAAAAAGTACATCATCTGGAACATTAGGGTCTGCCCCAGCCTTCAACAGCAACGGAATGAAATCTGTATAATCACCCTGGCCTGTAGCAAACAACAGAGGAGACACAGAAGGACCCTTGCCATTAACATCAGCACCAGCCTGTGAAAAGGATTGGATAACAGAAATTAGAATAGGTTGTTATCACTGAAGGTTCTGACAAATAGCAGAAGTTGATTAAGAAGAGCCAAGTAAATACTGGCCTCAATGAGTAGTTCCATGCACTTCAGATTGTGGTAAAGGAAAGCACACATTAGTGGATTGCCGACGTTCCTGACCACTGTGTTTGGCTAAAAGTGCAAAACAAATAATTCACGTCAGTAGAAGGGTACACAACAAAATTCAAATACAGAACTATGGCATATGGCAACTAAGATGAAACAACAAACTAATGCAATTATACTGCTCTACCATCCATGTATCCATTTCAAAATTCAATGAAGAAAATGAAAGAAAAAACGGGGATGTATACGTTTGCGTTATGATCCAACAAAATCTTCAATGTTTTATCCTCCCTAGTGCCAGCAGCTTGAAAGAGTGGTGTCCCCCTGCCACAATCTATGTCGACAGGTATTCCTTGTGAGAGGAGGAACTCTGTTACCTTGCAACTTCCTGCAGAGAGATGAATACATTAGCCATAAGCAACAAAATAAACTAATAGATAATAACAAGCAACTAGTTATATGACCTAATTGCAGCACATGCATGTTATACAAAAGAGATTGTATCCAACTTTGGCCAGTGATATATCAAATGGAAAAAGAACAAGAGTACATGACAGATATAAAAAAGGAATCTATAGATTTTTAACTGCAAATACAACTATAAAATACTTATCAGTGCAATATTTAAGTCGTATGTGGGACTGGCAGGAGAAGAACCTTCGCGTGCAGCGTAATGTAGAACTGTGCGTCCTAATGCGTCTGCTTTCATTGGATCACCACCGTGACAAGCAAGTACTTCACAGTGCAAACATCATCCGAATGAGCAGATAACATAAATGGTGTCACACCTGCAAGAAAATAATAGAATGACAGTATAAATTTATCATACTACCAAGTACCAACGGTAAATGTATATGAGTGGCCAATTTCCAGGAGAAGTAAAGAGTTAGAGAAGGGACCTTTAAATTTCCCTGCACCAGAAGTCATATTCGGATCACCTCCTAATTCCTCTACCAGGTACTTGCAAACCTCCAGATGGCCATGGGCTGCTGCACAGTGCAGAACTCCTCCAAAGCCATCTATGATAACTGCCAGGACATCAGCTGGTCCCATGCCAAGATTCTTTACGATACCTTCACTCAAAGCATGCAAGCAAAACCAAGAAAAAAATATCATTGCACTGAGGAAGTGGATAACAAACAACCACTGCACTACTGTGAAGGGAGTAGAACAACAAGCAACATGTACAACATTCCTCACAACAAATGTCCCAAAGACTTGTATTGTTACCTGAGACCTCACGCTTTCTTATGCAAACTAAAGAACAAGTAAGAATTTAAGAGACCAATGGTGCGATCTTACCATCACTAAGCAATAGAATAAGCCCAAGGCATTTATGAAGGCAGGAGTTAATGCATGATCAGATCAAGGCAAATACAGAAACCGTCACCATAGTACTAGTAGCAATAAAGACGATTGCTAAATGAAACGTCTTTTGCTCGGTCGCCATTTTCTATGCCAAGCAAGGCTCTTTATCAGACATCTTTGTCCAAAACACACACCTCAGGCTCTCCTGCGCGTTTGAGAAAAAACACACACACACACACACCTCAGAAACGTGACAATGAAGACAGGTAACCAACATATATCGTGTGCATGACCACAAACAAAAAAAAACTTCCTAATTTGAAAGGAACAATGCAAAGCTATAGGAAGCACGACAGACATCTTCAATCTGCTTGATACATGTTGCAAAGATATATGCTTTGTTGAGTAGTTGAAAACACATTTTGTCACATAAACCAAAGAGGACATCGGTATTCCACTAGTTGCTACGCGAAGGGTAAAAGTTAAGATAAAGGAACCAATGATGCGATCTTTTGCAAGGCCGGTGACAGAATAAATTTGACATGTTGACACCTAATTTGAAGCCTATTTTGTAGGCACAAGCATGTGACTAGCTCAGGGTAGAGACAGAGAGGATAGAGCATCATCGAAACAACATAAAGAGCTGCACTTGCAAATAGAGAAACGAGACTGACAAGCATATCTAGAAGGTTAGCATTGCAGAACTAATTCCAACACCCCACGATGTAACCAACCAAAAGAGTCTCTTTTATGTTTCCCCCTGAATGACTAAAAAGAGGGAAAATAATACAAGCCACGGCTCGAACATGTCCAAACCGAGCTAGGGCGATTCGGCACCGGAGCAAGCGAAAGGACCAAAATTTACAGTTTACACGGGATCGATGGGCACGGACGGGTGGATACTAGCGTACCTTTGAGGCGGCCGAGGTTGCCGTGCAGAGCGGCGTTGAGGAGCGAGCCCCCACCTGCATTTATACACAAGCATAGCGACCGGGAGAGACGGCCGTCAGAAACGATTAATGCGAGCAGGAGAGAGGGACGACGGAGAACGGGAAGCACGGGGGAGAGCAAGAACGTACTGGTGGCGGCGATGTCGGGTGCGAGGATGATGATGGGCGGCGCCATTGCCGGCCGATCGACCTTCTCGCTCGTGGGGCCCTCTCGATTTCGCGTCTCTCCTCGTCGTCCGGAGGAAGGGGAAGGAGAAGGTTCTGGCGGAGTGAGATGGGGAGCACCTGCCGGAGCCCAGAGAGTGAGAGGGGAGTGGGGTTTTAGCTTTGCCTCGCTTCGGGGGCGTGGACCAGGTAGGTGTTGCTGAGCCGGCCGCGCTGGCACGCTGGCTTCGCTCTTGCGCGTACCTGCACCGGGTGCACGGATTCGCGGCTGCGACGGAGGCCGCTCGCTCTTCGAGGTCGGCTGCGCTAGGTGGGGCCGAGCTGCAGATCACGTGACCGAGTGAACGGTCGACACGTAGCGGTCGATGGCCGAAAAGCCTGCTCGGCGTCGCGTGATATCTCCCAGAGTCTCAGCACGGTTTGACACAGCGCTGGAAAGCCATCGGTGAGGAAGAAAGCAGTTTGTTGTGTTTTGTACAATGCGACAAAGGCATAAACTGATTAACGTAGAAGGAAGGAAAATGTTCAAGATTTTGATCAAGATGCTACATTAGTTGGATCTCTCTATTGCCAGGCCAGGTGACTGATATTTGAACGGTTCGTCACTCACATTCCCGGCCGGTCAACAATCGCAATCATCCTCTAGTCCACATTAGTTGATGCCTTATTGCCTTTTCAAATTTGATTGATTTATCGGGCTAGCCTAAGCTTCCTTGCAGGTTCAGTATTTCTTCTTCTTTTTTCAGAACAAATGTTGTGCATACAGCTAGGCTGTCCAGCCAACATTCATAGTTGCCTTACGAATTGTGTAGCATTTTGGCCGGTTTCAGTTTACTCGCACATGAAAATGAATACTCAGGGTTGTAGCTTCAGACGGTACGTGGCGTCACCAGACCAGAGTGTTCCAGCATGTGGGGAGCATGGAAGGGGAAACCATGGCATCTACTCGTTGAAATTTGGACATGCAAATCCTTGCCACTCAGAGCAAGATCGTAGACAACAGCATGCTGTGCCAGCTTACCAAGTTTGCCTAGATGTCTCGCAGGGGAAGAACGACCGAAAGAGACACGGGACGAGGCGAATTACACAACAAACATTCTGGGGCAGTTTCCTGAAATGACTTTACATCCAGATCAAAAATTAATTGCCACGTGTCTTAAGTACCGCCGCTTCTGTCCTAAATATGCAGAAACGCTCCTCCGCGTGAAGTGACAGACTTCCCGGTCGGTTTCTGAGTTTCCTGCGTCTTCGCACAGTTCACTGGACCAGTTTCCAGAATGTCACTTGCTATATATGCTAGCCTCTACCTAAGCATAATTTTTGGGAGTTATCGAGCTGGAGTCAGACAGACGGGAGACGGCCATGCTTCACTGCTCAGGAGAGTTCTTCATCAACTCCATAGCCTTCCTGCAAAAATCAAATGGACCGAAAAAAGAAAAGGTCAAGAACGATCCATAATCAATGGACCTGTCGGACGGTGGAATTGCATGCAGAAATACAGAAAAGGAAATCATTGTCCGTGTTAACCAGTACTGCCAGCCAATGCATTTTTGGAAGACATTCAAAACATAACTGGTGGTAGTTACCGTAGCTCTCTCTCAATCTCTTCGTTTCCAGGGTCTAATTTCTCCGCGTCCAGAAATGCATCGCAAGCTTGCTTGTACTCCTGGACATTACATAACGAGCACGCGAGGCATAACCAAACCACAGCTAAATGTGAAGTAAATGATCAGATTGGCAAAGCTTTTAAGAGGTGTATCTCACCTTGAGTAGCATGTGAGCAGCACCCTGACGGTTAGCTTTTGCCCAGCCGGGCCGCATCATCCTGCACTGCTTCGCGTCTGACAGAGCACCTTTGCCGTCGCCCATTCTCAGCTTGCAGAGGCTTCGGTTTGAATATAGCGTTGCACTTGGTTTGTCCTGCATCAACTTTGGTAGAGGACGACAGGTTAAGGTAATCAATCACGCTCAAACGGTGACAAATGGGAACTCAATAGATTACATGAGATATATTCTAATGTCTTCCAATACTGCAACCACGTGTTCTGTCAGCTATGGGGCATTCAACTAGGAAAAGTATGTAGTCCCTCCATACTAAAAAAAAAAGTCGTTTTGGACTTTGACATGGTCTTTAAAATACAACTTTGGCTACTACTTTTTTCTATAAAGTATAGTTAAAATATATATTAATGACATTTCAAGACGAATATACTAATGCCATTTTCACATTTCCAAACTAAACACATAAGAACTTATTTGCAGTCAAAATTTAAAACGTTTGCATTAGGACAACCTTAAAACGACTTGTTTTTTTTAGCGTGGATTATGGAGGGAGTATTTCGTAGCATTCTAATTAGATAAGGGCTCAAAATTAAATTAATAGCAATTTGCCCATAATAGGATCGACTCGTAACGTCATGAATCCTGAGAAAAATACATGATTCACTTTGAAATTGTGTTAAAAAATCATCGCCACTATTGAGTTACCAGAACACCATACCACATGTTCTTTAATAGAAGGGAGAAGAAACTCTTAGCACTTAGCAAGCAAGATACTCCCTATTTCTCCTCCTAAATCATCATAGCTAAGGGGCAAAGACTTACCAAGCTATAATTCTTTGATGCCTGAGCATACTTCTTCTGCTTGAAAGCATTAGCTGCCTGTGACTTGAATATAGCTATTCTTTTATTGTAGGGTTCCTTTGCCTAAACAAAGAATGAAAGTTTCATGTAACCACCCGGATTGAGTATTTGAATTGTATGAGACAATGACATTTAATTGAGATGATTTCAATGAGAAACAAGATTTAACAACTTCTTATCCAACATTCTCTATAGATCAGTGGCTCGGTCAAACTCTTTCAAATGCTTATGCAGAAACAACGAAATCATCTCCTATCATAGTCATCCACAAAAAAAATCCAACATCTTACTTTAGAAAGTAAAATATATTCTAACAATTTTACATTTTACTATAAAATTAAACTGCCAGGTGAATTTTCAGGACCTGAGTGACATATGGTGCAGCTTGTAATTGATACTGTCTGGTTTATTTATTGATGTGGGGTTATATTTCGCCACAAACCTGAAAGTGTTCTATATAAGGGATCAAACTCAAGCAACAAGGGATTCAAAGGGAAATCACAAAAAGTTGATTTAAAAATGAGTCTCATTGACAAATATAGATGGTCTTTTCTATAACTCAAAGATGCAATATGGTGGAACAAGAACAGATCCAAGCATCCTACCAAAACATATTGTCAAGAAAAAGTTAACATACCAATGGCTTTCTACTTTTAAACTCTGCATAAGAGATAACTCCATCAACAGTCCAGTTAGGGACTTTTGGAATTGGCGAAGTCAATGGCAACAACATTTTAACTTCTTCCCTGCATTTACGTAATGCAGCACGCTCTATAGGCAACCAACCCAGCTACAGAAAGAGGGAATAAATGACAATCAGCAACCCATATAGAAAACCGTAATATCATGTGAAAGGAAAAAACAGGGGTCTGCAGGATATTTTGAACAAAAGTTTCAACCAGGACTTAAACCAGCAAGACAAAAAGAAATATGCATACATATGTAGCATCTCATGCCATAATAGCTACTAATAACAATCAGAAATCAACTTGGGGAGTAGGGGTTAAGTCCTACATTACTAAGGATTCATACAAATAGCATTATTAGCAACGAATAGGATGCCTGTTGACTACATGGTCAACCATGCTAAATCCAATAACTTCTAAAAAAAACATTTACATAATCTTGCAGAGCAATAACAAAATATTTTCTTTCAAGACGAACTCAAGATCTCAAAGGCAAAGTCAATGGGAAACTATAAAATTTGTGTGACGACTAATATAAAGTAATAGAAGGTTTAATAAAAGCAATTAATTGCTTTGTTTAATTGAACTATGTAGTTAAAGTAACTCATTGTAACACTGTTACCCTGGCATTGTTTAAGTGAATTATGTAGTCAAACCAACTCATTGATACAACTGTTACCCAACATAATCAGTGAAGTGGAATAATACTCAATAAATTAACATGTGTGGAACATTGGATACAAGAAGCAGGAGAGCATCTCAAAAAGTGTAATAAAAAAATACATCATCTGGAGAATTAGGGTCTGCTCCAGCTTTCAACAGTGACGGAATGAGGTCTGTATAACCACCCTGGCCTGTAGCGAACAATAGTGGAGACACAAGAGAACCTTTGCAATTGACATCAGCACCAGCCTGTGAAAAGGATTGTGTAACAAAGTTAAAGAAAAGGTTAGATGTGAAAGTTTCAGTAACCACCATGAAAAGATACGGGTAGTTGAATAAAAAGAGTCATGTCAAATCTGGCCTTAATGAGTAGCTCCATGCAGTTCAGTGAGCAGTTAATAAAAGCATTCATCAGCGGACTGACAAAGTTGCCATTTGGCTGAAACAGGAACATAGATATTAACATCAGTATATGGGTAAACAATAATCTCCAAATTTATTGCTATGGCAAAAAGATGAAGTAATGAACTAGTACAATTTCTACTGTTCTGCCTTCTATCTACATCCAATTCAAAATCCAATGAAAAAAATGAAAGAAGGAGCGAGGTTGTATACATTTGCATTGTGGTCCAACAAAATCTTCAATGTCTTATCCTCGTTATTGCTAGCAGCATGAAGGAGTGGTGTCCCATTGCCACAGTCTATGTCGACAGGGATTCCTTGTGAAAGCAGGAACTCTGTTATCTTACAGCTTCCTGCGGCGAGTGTGACGGTTCCATTAGTCATGAGAAACAAAATAAATATTGTACATACTAACAAAAAATCATTTATATAATGTAATTGCAGCATAAGCATGTTATACAAAAGCTTTATCCAACGTTGGCTTGTAACATATCAACAGGACGAACAACTAGAGTACATGATAGATTAAAAAACGACATCAACGGATTTTTAACTGAAAATACTTTCATAAAACAATTTGTAATACACATTTAATTGGTTTGTGATGACAGAATAACCTGTGCACACAGCATAGTGTAGAACTGAGCGTCCTTTTGCATCTGCTTTCATTGGATCACCACCATGATCAAGAAAATACTTCACAATGGAAACATCTTCGGAATGAACAGAGAAGATAAATGGCGTCACACCTGCAAAAAAAATAATACAACATACAACATACATATCTTACTAAGTGCCAATGATAAACACATATAGGGAGCGGCCAATGTGGACAAGTAAAGAGCAAGCAAAGGACCTTCAAATTCTGCTACACCAGCAGCCATATTTGGATCACCCCCTAGTTCCTCTACCAGATATTTGCAGACTTCCAGATGGCCATGGGCTGCTGCACAGTGCAGAACTCCAAAGCCATCTATGATAACCGAAAAGATAGCAGCTGGTCCCATGCCAAGGTTCTTTATGATACCTTAGCACAAAGCAAACAGCAACAAAATCATCAGAATGAGGAAGTGGATAACAAACACATTGCAAACAACCACACGACAATCCTAGTGTGAAGAACACGTTTAGAGTATTTGAAGAACACGTTTCCAAATGCAAATCAAAGAACAAGGTTACAACATGAAGTACATTATAACCATTTTTTCTTCAACGAACAAGTAACAGAGAATAATCACTAAGTAAACTGCTCTGCTAAGTAACAGAATAAACCATTTGTTCTTCAACGAACAAGTAGCAGATCTGAAGCGCATTATAAAATCAGGAGCTAATGCATGATCCGATCAAGACGAACACATAAACCATCACCAAAATGAGCATGGTATAGAGGATTGCTAAATGAAACAACTGCTGCTGCCTGCCGGGCTGCCATTTCGTATACCAGGCAAGGCTCTTTAACATATCTGTCACCCAAATTAAACACCCAAGAAGCGCCATCATAATAAATACACGAATAACCTCACTAATTTGAAAGGAACAAAACAGCACTGCGCCATTCTGCTTGATAGATGTTGCAAAGATTCAGTTCTGAGTAGCAGAAAACACAAGTTCTTATGCGAATCAAGGAGGACGTCATTATTGTAAGAGTTGTCCCAATAAAGGGAAAAGAAGTCAAGAGAAAAAGAACCAATGGCGCAATCTCTATTTAACAGAATAATTTGGCACTGACTCCTAGTCCAAAGCCAATCGTGAAGGCAGGAACTTGACGTATTATCAGATCAGTGTGGAGACATACATACAGCGTCATGGACATAAGATTAATAACTCGCAAAGATACAACAAATGAAGCTGACACACATATGCGGACTGCAGAAATAAATCCTATCCTCCACGGCACAATAACCAACCAAAGAGTCCCTTTTATGCTTCCTATCGGAGAGGGAACATGGCATAAGCGTCACAGCCTAGGGCGATTTGGCACTGGAGCATACGAAAGGGCCACCAAACTTTTACACGGGTGACGGGTTCAATGGATGGATACGGGCTAGCATACCTTTGAGGCGGCCGAAGTTGCCGTCCAGGGCGGCCTTGAGGAGCGAGCCCTTCTCTGCATCCACAAAAACAGACCACCATGACCATGGCACCATTAGAACCAATGCAACCTAGTCAGGTCTCGAGCGGAGAGGAAGAGGAACGACGGAGAGAGGAAGCAATAACGGACCGCTGGCGGCGACGGAGGGGGTGAGGTAGATGAACGGCGGCTTCATGGCTAGCTCTCGCCGCGTCGATCTCTCTCGCTCGTGGGGTCCGCCCGCTCGTCTGTAGGTAGGGAGGCGGAGGCGAAGCTTCCGGCGGAAGGAGACGGGGAACGCTCTCCTTTATTTTTATTTTTATTTTTGACACGGCGGGGAACGCTCTCTGCCGGAGTGGGACTGTGTCGGAGACGGGGGAGCGGGGTTTTGGCTTTGCCTCGCTTCCGTGCGACAGGGCGTAGACCGGGTGTTGGTGCACCGTCTGCTGCCGTTGTCGTCTTGCGGGGCTGGGCGCACCTACACCCGGTGCACGGATGATGACACGGGTGCCCCACGACCGGAAGCACAGCTGCAGGCCGAGCACGTAACAGTCTAAGACTGTCCGTACTGGGACACTGGAAAACGACCTGCAGTAGTGCGATAGAGTAAAAATCCACTGTACCGGGCTCCTTTAAAGCGTACGTTATTGATGGTGTGGCTTCCGGTTACGTCAAATTCAGCGGGATAGAGCAGGCACGCTACACCCTTTGCCGTTCCCATCTCGTTCCAGCCGTTGCTCTCCCGTGTCAGCTGCTACTACTGGTGCTCCACCGCGTCTCCGATAACCACCTCGCGTGTGCACCCGGAGATGGAAAAGGGAAGGGAGCACGGAGCATAGGAGGGGCGGAGGCAGAGCCCATCGCGGCAGCGAGATCCACAGCGCTGGAGCTAGTTCCGCCCGCCACCTCCACGCGCGCTCGATAGCAGTGCGTGGTGAAGGAGGAAGGGCGTGGAGGGGACCCAGATCCGGAGGAGGGCATGCCGGATCCGACCGGAGGAGGGCGCGACGGCCGGTGACGCGCGATGGAGGAGGAGGGGCGCGGGGGAGGGGGGGTGACGGCCGACGACGCGCGAGGGGGGGGGAGGAGGAGGGCGACGCCGCCACACAGATCCCCGTGCGGGAGGAGGAGGAGGAGGGCCACGGCGGAGGCGGGCCCTGGCGGCGCGTGGGGAAGGAAGAGGAGGAGGGGCGTGTGGAGCTCGGGGCCGGAGGAGAGGGCGGCGGCGTGGAGCTCGGGGGCGGAGGGGTGCGCCCATGACGGCGCGGGGGAAGAGGAGGGGCGCGGCGGCGGCAGCGCGTAGGGGAGACGGGTCTGGCGGTGGCGCGGGGGAGGAGGAGGACCGTGCCGCGCAAGCTCCGGGCGCCATGGGAGGCGGGCTCTGATGGCGCGTGGGGGAGGCATCATGGAGCTCCGAGTGGGCAGACGAAGCGAGGGGAGAGAGAGGGGGGGGGGGAGAACGGGAGGAGGGAGGGAGGCCGGCGGGTGGGGTTCGTGATATAGACTGACAAGCGGGTCCTATAGGTGATGGTTGGTATAGAGTAGAAGATATAGAGGATGACGGATGCGGAAAAAAAGGATATAGAGGAAGGAATCTTAATGACCAGGACACATAGAGGATGAATTTAGAGAAACATGAGTACAGTCAGTCAAAGCTATCGAAAGTTGTTGTTCGGCGTCACGTGCTCCGCGCCGGGCTGACCCTCTAAAGTTAGCATTTGAGAGATTCAAATTATTTCTAAATTATAAGCATTTGAGGAGTTAGTGAACCCTACTATTATTTATTTTATATAATTTTTTTTCACTCCACCCATCAGCCGCACGCAAGAAAGCAGCAGCCGTACGTCTCCAAGTTGTACCGTGGAGAGAGTATTTGGTTGAAGTAATAATCAAGGGTAGCAGAGTTATTTTGTTTCTTTTCTTGATTTATCCCTCACATCTCTTAAATGTCTATATATTAGGATGGAGGGAGTAAGCTTCTAATTTGATAAAATTTGCTGGTGGACATGATCTTTGCTTCTGAATATTGAGACATGTTTTATTTGTTTCTGGACAATGTCTAGTCTTAGTGTCTAACAATAAATGATTTCTATATCAGTGTTATATAGCAAATGTCACAATTGAAGAGTGTACACCAGTAAATTTAACCGCTTCTAATTTCGAAATCAGTTCAATAACTTTTAAAAAGCTGATTTCACAATTATTGGCTGAACTTTATGCTTTGAGAATTTCGTACGGCTAGAACAACAATATTTCGACATTTGCAGAGTGAACTAGATAAAAGGAAAAAAGGGTATAATTTAGATATCTAGTAGGTAGCGCCAAGGAATTAGCCGTACGCATCCATGGTCACTGTATTAACATTAACAAAGTAGAGACTCCAGTTCAGCATCTCCTATGAATCTTATGATCTCTTACGGTTCATAAGATAAGACACCCCCACGGGAACGTCATTAGCTAAACAGGCTCACTGCAGACGGACTACACAGTTCATAAGACCCTCTACTAAGCTTAATCATGACTTCTCGCCTTCATCAGGAGAGATCTTCGTCAATTCCATAGCCTTCCTGCAAAAATCAAATGAACAAAAGAAGATACGGTCAACAAGTAACCGAACCACCCAGACATGCTAGAATGGCAAAAAGAGAGAAGATCATTGTTTGATCTGCGTGAACTCCATGCGGCTGCTTGTGATCGTTGTGACAAGGGGGTCTTATTACGTACAGCCGTTTCTGGAAGTAAAGATTCAGAAAAAGAAAAGGAGGTACCGTAATTCTCTCTCAATCTCATCGTTCCCAGGATCCAACTTCTTTGCGTCCAGAAGCGCGTCACAGGCTTGTTTGTATTCCTGGACATAGTATGTGTGGAAACACGAGGCGTCACCCAAACAACGGCTAAAGTTAGGCACAACAAAATGTGACGGACAAGATCAAGAGGTTTGTCTCACCTTGAGTAGCATGTGAGCCGCAGCCTGACGGTAGCAAGCTTTTGCCCAGTCAGGCCGCATCATCCTGCATCGGTACGCATCTGACAGAGCACCTTCGCCGTCGCCCATTTTCAGCTTACAGAGGCTTCGGTTCGAATATAGCGTTGCATCTGGTGTGTCCTCTAGCAACTAGGATCGAGTGCAACAGGTTATACAAGCTTAAATGGCAACAAATGAGAACCGGAAATTAGACATTAGACTAAAGACTTCACAGGTTACAAAAGTTTCTGAATAGCATTCATTGAGTAGCATGGTATTATCTTGTTCTTTTCCAAATGATGGTGAAAAGTAATAAGGCATTAGTTATTGCTGCCACGGGTTCAAAGAGATAGAGACAGAGCTCCAGTCTACTTCAAATAGATAAAATGAAAATTTCAGAGCATCCTTAATTAAGGGTTAAGCTTATATCAACATCAGTTTGTCTATAATTGGATTTACTCATAATGTTATGAACCATGATGAAAATACGTGATTCATTATGAATATGAGCTCAAGAATCATCATCATCACTATTTTTTCTTTGACGCAATCATTTTCATTGCTACTGAGTTACCATAACAAGCATGCGTTTTAGCAGATGGAAATTAGAAAAGATGCTCCAGTTATCAAGCAAGATAACGTCTTCTCTTGAATAGATAGGTTGCAAAGACTTACCAAACTGTAAGTCTTTAATGCCAGGACATAGTCCTTCCTCCTAAATGCCATATTTGTCTCTGACTTGAGCATGGTTTTTCTGTTCTCAACAAGCCCTTTATCCTACACAATTAAATAATGAAGGCTCCATGCAGATTGGCAAGATTTACATAATTTGAAAGATCTTGATGAGAAAGGAAATTAACATCTTTTCCTCTGAAACTCTTCACAGATTGGTAGCCCTAGCTCTACCCCTTTCAATGGTTTATCCAGCAATGCAAGTGCACATGCTGAAATTTCAATGGAGCCTAAAGCATCACATCTTCATTGTACTCGAAAGGGGGGAAAATTAGCATTGTAAGAAATTTTCAGGTTTTTCCTAAGCTTGGGGCCTAACACATGTCACGGCTTATAGTTGATACAGTGATTAGATTATTTGTTGATGTGGGGTTCTATTTGGACACAACTCAAGGCCGTATACACATCAGTAACAAGGAATTCACAGGGGAATCACAGACTTAAATACAAATCTCTTTCAAAAATATAATTCAAAGTAATATTATGTAGAACACAACATATCCATAGCATCCTTGCAATTTTATGTATGAGAATATATTCCAGCAATACATAGCATATGGTCTAGAAATTCGAAGCATCCAAGAAATATTATGTATAAGGAAAAGCATTCCAGCAATACATAGCATATGGCTTATTAAAAAGTACATACCAATGGCTTTGTCCTTTTAAATTTTGCATGAGAGATTAGTCCATCAATACTCCAGTTTGGGACATCTGGAATTGGCGAAGTCAAGGGCAACAGCAATTCAACTTCTTCCCTGCACCCACGGAAAGCAGCAAGCTCTACTGGCAACCAACCCAGCTACAAATAGAGGTGAAGTAATTGTCACTCAAGAACTCAAACAGAACATTGTGATATTATTTAAAAAAAGGATCTGGACAATATTGGAACAGGAAGATATAGCCCTGGTTTAACCTAACAAGCATATACACTTTATCAAAAATATAAACAAGCATATGCTCCAAAATTCCTAGAAAGGAAATCAAGTTATGTAAACATACATAATAATCTTTTTGGTGCTGTTAGAGATTCTAATAACATTCCATACACCAAGGGGGATAAGTCCTCCTCAATTAACAAGGATTCACATGTGTACTGTATTTTTGTCTCGAACACACAGGCAGACTTTATGGTAAACAATGCTATCCACATCCTGCAACTTTTTGATACATGTGTATATCTTTATGCACAATGTTTTGTTTCGGGAAAAACACAAACTTAAAAGTGAACAGAAAACATTAGTATGCATATCTATCAAATGAATTAATAGAACGGAAGGTAAAATAAAAGCTATATAGTAAGTTAAGTGTCTTGTCAAAGCAGCCCAATCATTACTGAAATAGCTTCCATTTCCAACATAATCAGGTAAGTTGAATACTCGGAATAATCATACCCCTTAAAGAACAGAATGGAACACTGGATACAATAATCAGGAGAAAACATAGTACATATATGCAAAAAGAAAAAACCATACATCATCTGGAACATTAGGGTCTGCCCCAGCCTGCAGAAGTACCGGAACAAACTCTGTATAACCACCATAGCTTGTAGCAAATAGTAGTGGAGACTTAACACAACCTTTACCATTAACATCAGCACCAGTCTACGAAAAGGATTGTGTAAGAGAAGTTGTTAGCATAAAAGATTTTGGCAAGCGAAGGGAGACCTAGCCATAGTTGAATAGAAAGGATCAGAAAATACTGGCCTTAATGAGTAGCTTACTTCAATGAACGGTAAAGAAGAGCACTCATCAGCGGATTGCCAATTTTGCTGAGACCAGTGTTGGGCTAAAAACAGAGTGTGAATATTTCATCTCAGTAAAACGGTTAACAACAAAATCCAATTTGCAGCCAAGGCAACTAAGAGGAAGTAATGAACTATTGCAATCCTACTGTTCTACCTTAAATATATCCATCTTAAATTTTGATAAAGAAAAAAAATGTAAAAACAAATAACGGGACTGTATTTCAGGTGAAAAGAAGGTATCAGTTAGGCTGCATACATTTGCATTGTGGTTCAATAATATCTTCAGAGTCTTATCCTGCTCATTGGTAGCAGCATGATAGAGTGGTGTCCCATAGCCACAGTCTATGTCAACAGGTATTCCTTTTGAAAGCAGGAACTCTGTTACCTTACAGCTTCCTGTGGTGAGTGTGATTACCGTAAAGTCACGAGTAAAAGAATAAACATAGTGCATAATACTAACAAACAACCAGTTACATGATAAAACTGCAGCACAAGACCCATATGATGAAAGAGAAGATCTGGTTAGTAATATCAAAATGAAAAATGAGTAACTAGAGTATATGATAGATGAAAAATGGCACCATTAGATTTTGAACTGAAAATACTTTCATAAATACTTAGTAATACAATATATAATTAGCATATGCGTTTTAATGAGGCACGTGAAGAACCTCTGCTCACAGCATAGTGTAGAACTGAGCGCCTTTTTGCATCTGCTTTCATTGGATCACCACCATGATCAAGAAAATACTTCACAGTGCAAACATCACCAGAATGAGCAGACATCATAAATGGTGTTGTACCTGCAAGAAAAGCATATGAATAAATTATAAGAAACTCATACTACCAAGTGACAAAGATAAATATATGTTGAGCTGGCAATTTTCTGGAGGAGTAAAAGTGTAAGAGAAGGACCTTCAAATGAACCTTTACCACCAATCATATTTGGATCACCCCTTAGCTCCTCTACCAGGTACTTGCAGACCTCAAGATGGCCCTGGCCTGCTGCCAAGTGCATAACCCCAAAGCCATCCATGCTGAACGAAAAGACTGCCGCTGGGTCACTATGTCCTATTCCAAGGCTCTTTAGGACACCTTCGCCAAATCAAACACCCAGAAAATCATTGCACTGAAGAAGTGGATGACAAATACACAACGAACAATCACAAACAACAACCGCATTAACGTGAAGGAAACAAATTAAGCCGGATACAACAAATACAGCATTCCATGACACATGTTCCACAGAGTACCTGGGCACATTTTGTTCCTTATAAATCAAAGTGTAATGTTACAGCATTGACTAGTTAAGAGAGAGGAACTGATGGTGCATTCTTGCAATCACTAGGTAACAATGTCATAGAATTTGAAATGCACCCGCCAATTCGAAGCTCATCATGAAGTCAGGAGTTAACGCATGATCAGATCAAGGCAAAACACCATCACCAAAAACGAAAAAAAAAAAACATGGTAAAGGCGTTTGCTCAATTAATGAAACAACTGCTTCTCGGTCACCATTTCCTATGCCAACCAAGATTCGTCATCATACCTCCTCTCTCCCAAATCAAACACCTTGCAAAGATCTGTATTCTTTTAGTAATTGAAAACACATTTTCTTATGTAAATCAAAGACATAAGAACCAATGGTTCAATCCCGCAACCGCATGGTAACAGAATAATTAATACATTCACTCCTAATCCGAAGTCTGCTCTGCTGTAACGGCTGGACATGAAACACTAATCAGATCAGGGTAGAGACATTACAGCATCACCAAAACGACATAAGGACTGTAGTGATAACTATAGATACGACATACGAGGAAGCTGATAAATTCTCAGAATTGCAGAATCCCCACCATCCACGAAATAAAACAGCCAAAAGTGCCCCTTTTACTTCTCCCTTTGAAGAGGGGAAATAATCAGCACACAAGGAACATGGCATGAGCGTCACTAGCTTGATGTCACCTAGTACCTTCCAAATCGAGCTTAAGGGCGATTCAGCACCGGAGCATGCAAAAGGACCAAACTTTTACAGGGGAGGGGATCGATGGATACCGTACCTTTGAAGCGACCGAGGTCACCGTCCAGGGCGGCCTTGAAGAGCGCGGCCTCACCTGCACCCACCCCCACACAGACACCGAGAGCGGAAGAGAGACAAGCATCAGAAACAACGCAACCTCTTTATGGAAATCGCCAGCGGGCGGAATAAGCAAGGCTGGGAGCGCGAACGTACCGCCGCCGCCGTCCGAGGAGGGGACATAGATGAAGGGCGCCGCCATGGCTCGCCTCGCGCACGCGCTTCGTCTGGGGGAGGTGGAGAAGCTTGCTGCGGAATGGAAGGAGACGGCCGGAACCCCTGCCGGAGTAGGGGGAGTGGGGTTTTCGCTTGCCTCGCTTCAGCGAATGCACGGACTGTGGGGCGGCGAGGGAGTCCACCACTTGCTGCTCGCTGACTGCGCGGAGACGATGACAGATGTGGCCCACGGGAGCACCGTTGGACGAGGGAGGGCTGCACCTGCGTTTCGTGCTCCGCTGCTAACCAATGCAAAGGTTTCGAAATTTCGATTAAAATGGATATCCATCAACACTATTACTCAAGTTGAGTTTCAGATCTTGCTTGGTACAGCTTCATTCAGCTGATTTCCAAACAAAATCAGTAACACTGTACCAAAAGAAGTGATCTTCATATTTGATTTCCAAACAAAATCATTCCACATAGTACTACTTTTAAAAAATCTCCGTCAAATATGACTTAATACACGAATCACTTCAGAGAATTAGATTCTTACGGATAATAACTTCTCCATGAAATGTGCCCTTAATATATCAACTTTCGACACGATACTATTGTATTTAGGATAAAATTCACTTCACTTATTGTTTGGTTTGTTTTATGTTCATGATTCATTAAACTAGATTATTTTACACTTTTAATTGATATTTTAATCCTGATTTGCTAATATAGGATGAGATTGAGCTGGAATTGCCCTCTCAACCTCCACACATGTGTTGTACAACATGACAAAGAAATAAAAAAGTCACAACCTCATTCGTGTCTATACTCTTTTATGTGTGATTATATTCCTCTGTTCTCTCGATAGCACAAGGCGAGGTATAGTTAGGATTAGGATAGAGCTATGAAAAGTCAATGGTAGGTGAATCGATGAAGTCATAATGGCACTGATGGATCGAGAGGAATGCGGGCTCGTCGGTGAGCACGTGGTCCTAATAGTCGAGCGTCTGGAGAGATGTACGAAAAAGGAAGGAAGAGAAGAGAATATAGACACAAAGGTACACACATCAAATTTAGGCTAGTATGGGGTTAAGTATGTATCACATAAATTAATTTTTTTAGATCAGATATGACATTTGTAAGGTTGAGAAGAACAATCTCAACTTAATCCCAATCTATATCAGCAAATTGGGATTAGAATACAGGTGAAAGGTGTGAAACAGTCTAATATAGCAAACAATAGGAGTAAAACAAACCAAATAATAGTTTAGGAGGTTATCTAGACTTTGTCCATACTTAAAAGAGAGTAAATTGGACTTTACCCTTGTATTTAACATAAATAATGTCTCCTAATAATGAAAAGGAAAGGAGAATAAAATATTACAATCACAGCAAAGGCAATTGCCACCACCTCCCGAACAAAAGAAAAAAAAAAGGCAGCGCAACGTCATTGCTAAGATGGTCTTGTATCGAGCTTGATACGAGTAGCAAAATGGTTAATGGTACTGGATGCATCTTTTGAAGTTCTAAGCATCGACGCCTACAAAACATATCACAATGTGACCCATGGAAGAACTCTGATCCATATGGTAGTAAAACAACTTTTTTACGTAGTACGAAAGTAATACCTTTGGTTTCTTCATATTGCTTCCAAAATAACCAACACCAAATGATGGAGATGAGTAGGCAGCAACAAGCTCAACGGCTTCCAGAACAGACAAATTCCCTTCCTGCTAAAACAAAATGAATGGTTCAGCCCACGACTGAGGAATTACTCATCCAAAGCTGAGATGGAATTGCAAACCATCACCTTTAGAACTTCAGCCTGAGCTAGCAACAAGCCAGCACCTGTGTCATGAGACATCTCGCTACTGCTTTGAACCACAGAACGTAGAACTTTGGTACAGGCAGATGCGGGACCTGACTGGGACCTGACAATATATGTGTTCAGACTTACGATCACAAAAGAAGATAGATCCCGACAGCTAAGATAGTTTATTCCAGACTGGCATAGTGGATAGATGTAAAAAAAGAAGCAAAATGTATATCTAAATGTTCAAAGAAATGAGCATACAATGATGATGAGATGCAACATTCACGAGCAGCAAATCCTCTAATCATGTGTTCGCCAGCTCCAGTTCCACAACAAGAAACTATGAATGGTGTGCCAAATGGTCCTTTGGATGAAGCCCAGCATCCAGAGCCATACATAGCAGCCAACCCAACCCGGCCATCTACCTGCTAAGACATCAATGTTATTTTCTTAATGCCTGTGAGACAATGTGAAATCTTTGCAAATGGCAGAGTCACATAATGCTTAATGATAAATCACTCATTTATCCAAATAATACAAAATAAATTAAATGAATAAGAATACTTTGAAGGAACAACCTTCTCAAGTGCCCTATCAGAGGTAATCTTTGAGCAAGTAATAGTGACAAGAAAATGGTTAACAGACCTTTAGAGCAATGCCACCACTAGATGCACCAGAAGCTACATTTCCATAGCGATCAATACAAATAGCGCCAACAGTATCCATTACACAATCTTCATTCTCTTCCATGAATGACTTTGTGACTCTCTTCTTTAAATCAGCAAAATTCTCAGCTTCACTGCCTGCAATCAAATAGGTCCAGGTGAGGTGGGCTTTGGAACTTGGGGGTACAAAAGGTCAAAGACTTATAACACAGAAAGTATAGTTCAAACACCATCATTTATACCGATGCACAAAAAATGCACAACTATGGGCCAATGATATCCACAATATGCTAGGGATGATTTGACACAACAAATCAGTGCACTTGTTCATGTGATCCTTCAGCTACAGTAATACTCAATATGAGATGGTTCGTTGTGATGATATTTGTTGGGTATAGTGATGGCAAGTTGATAGTCACATATGCAGCAAAAAAATCTATTAACTGACTTCATGAAAAGCAAATGAGCAGTATGGTGCATGAAGAAAACACCTTCACAAGAATGCACTAAAATGTCCATGCCGCGCATATATGGATCCTCGACAAATCATATTAAAATGAAACTTGATGACTATTTTTGGATGCAAAATGTCACTCATGGATAACAAAAATGGACAAATTATCTAGTACTATAGCATTCTCCATTAACAAAATAGAATATATGGGCGAAAATGGATGAACCTTGAGGGTGCCTCTTCAAAACCTTGCTAGTTCAATCAAATGAACTAGTTTTCCACAAAGTTGGCTCATTTTAGGAAACTAGTTCATCTGTTTGAGCTAAAGAGGGTTGGAGCTTATCCTTAGGGCCACCTATTTTCGCCCCTAAATTAATCCAGTTAATTTTCAGAAGACAATTGAACTTGCACAAGAGAATGATTGAATAACATATCACGTTCATATATAAAAACTTGCACAATACAACTGGTATACTAGCAGGTAAAAAAGGATGGAACCTGATGTTTCCAGCTGTATTGAATCATGTCCTGAAGAACCAGAGGCAATACCATGCTTTAACAATTCCTTACTATTAGCAAACAATGATGTGTATTTCACCCACTGCGCTCTTGCATTCTCAGTCACCAACCACTAATCAGGGACATAAATGATCCATTCAGTTAGGGATTTACTAGATTAGACAACATATAACAAGAAAGGGCTCACATTAGTAGCCTCTGATGTCGATTCAAATAGGTCTATTCCTTTAGATTTTGCCCATTGATACGCACCTTCTCCAACCAAAAACCTAAAACAAGGAATAATTCTTATATTGAGATACAAAGCTAACATATGCAAAAGTTTGGAGCAAACAAATAAAATGCATACATGTGCGCAGGATGTATTGACCATCTTGGAATATGAAGAAAGAGTTGCAATGATGTATCTATTGATCAGTTTACAGCATGAGATGAAATTGCGAAGAAAACTTTGTATGTAAGAGGTTTATGGAAAAAAAAAGAAACTGCTTGCATTACTGTAATTAAATATCTAAAAGAAAGATTGAATTCATGGCAACTCTGTGGCCTTGTCCGATCATATGAGTGACACAAGTGAACAAAACATATGCACCAGAATTTACTTGTTATACTTGAAAATAAAACTATTGAGCAGGCAAAAAGTGAAGAATATGAATTGACTTTCATGATTACATGGGAGGTATCCGACCAAGCACTGAAGATCCTGTTATTTGTTCCTTTGCCAATTGCAAAGCGACTTGGATTGGATTCTTTATGCCTGATATACAAGAAACAAGAAGTATGGTCAGAGCTGGGCCAAAGCTCACAGAACAAAAATGTGCATTTAGCACTAATGTTTGTTTCAAACTTGTTTATGGAACTCCTAGTTTTAAGTTAATACAAGTACCTTGAACAGCTCCAACAGCTCCGAAAGAACCAGTATTTCCATCCATGATACTTGCGTCACATTCCACATGACCACTCTCAGTCAAGTTTGAACCCCGACCAGCGTTTGTGATGGGATCATCCTAGCAAGCCAGAGATGAGAATGTAAAGATTCACATACCTTTTGCTTTGAACAAACAAGCAGTCAGAATATATAAATAAATGTTTAATATAGTGAAACTACAACATGCAAAGATGATAAAAAACATTTGGAAATTGGAAAGCAATCACACATATCAGATGATTATTTCAGTTATTTGTATAATAGATATATTGCTCCATTTTTTAACAAGGTCAACTACGTATAGGCACTACAACAGCACAACAACATAAAGTAAAAAATGAAAGCAATACGAACCTCCAAAACTTGAATGGCAGCTGCAACAGCATCGAGGCTTGTGCCACTTCCCTGCAGATATACAGAAAATCAGCAATTCACTTCTGCCGACCTACAAGGGTACCAAAGAAGACAACATTCACCAAATCACGTTATCAAAACACATATGATGCAAACATCAGTTGTGCAGCATAAATGTCGAGCAACATAGATCAAATCAGATACCTACAAATCCAGATATTTATAGAACTATGAACAAACAAGTCATTGTTGACTCTATGGTGTCATAATACACCACATCCCGCTAAACAAGAGTGTTCATACTACATACGATAAATTCTACAATCCCAATATAAATAAGTAAAATCTGAGCACCAAACCACAACAAATCATGCATTAAACATGAGGGAGGGTAGAGCGTGAAGGGTTCAGGGAAAGGATCGGACCTCACGAAGGATGGCTGCAGCGGCAAGGCAGGCACGTTTCATGGCTTGGCGATACGCTTTCTCATTAGATGGCGCGTGGAAGCCAGCGCCGACGTGAAGCGCCACAAAGAACCTGTGGCTGGGGCTATTTGAAGGGTTTGGATTTATGTCCCCAGCAGTAACGTTTGCCTCGGTTGCGGCCATCTCGTCCTCACCACCACTGGTGGCCCTTTGCGAGTAGGGGATGGCGAGGAGTATCAGCGAGTTTTAAAATTATTAACCGATCTCCTGTGAAGTCAAGATTTTACACTTTGAGTTTTCAAGAAAATAAGAAGCTCGGAAAAGAATGTATGGTGTTGTTCCACTTTGATACCTTTCAAAAACCGTATCAGAAAGAGAGTGGCGACATCTTCGTTGTTGTGTGTAGGACTTCAGCTTGGTACTGTGCAGAATGAAAGCATTCATGGTTATCTACATGAACAAATCCAGTGGCGTAGCTAGAATTTCAAGTTAGGGTGTTCCAACTGAGACGAATTTTTGAATGCCAACAAACTTAAAGTGCCAAAGGAAGCTTAGTAAGGTGTCTAAAAGTATCTTAAAATTAATAAGTCCGATATTTGCCTAAGTGTGTATGTGTTGCTACATAAAGAAATATAATGTAAACTGATATGAAGTGATTATTAGAAAGAAAGAAAGATGGCCAAAAGGTATTGCAACGCAATGGCTCTGTGCTTTAGTGTAATTTGATCTGTGCCACTTTAAGCAGGAAATCACCCTGGAGAGTAGTACATATACAGGCCCATACAACTGTTAAACTGGTTCAGAATTAGACGTCTTAGCATCAGGATAATAAAGAGAAAACAATATGGTCCCAAGATACAAGATAAACATGTAGAGCTCCACTGACCATAAGTCTGCAAGACAACTTTGCAGAATTGTTATGAACTACCATCAAATTCGCCTACACAGTACACATAGCAGCATTCCACCAAATTCTTTGCTGAATATGCCAAGAATACAAGTATGCAAGAGATGATTAAAGACAAATCACATACCCATTGATGGATCTGGAGAAGAGTCCTCGTTTTGCAGCGTTGGTGCCCGAACGGCCGCAGCGACGGGACTGCTGTCTCGGTTGCTGATTGGTGCTTGCTCGCTGCTGCGCGAAGGGGCTCCACGACTGTAGTAGCCGCCAAACGGTAAAGGGAACAACCTGTGAGAGTTAGGCGTCGCCCGCCGCCGGAGTCAACCCGTCACGGCTGCCACCGTCCTCGGATCTCTCAGCCCCTCCCTCGCCGGCTCTCCGACTCCTCAAATCGTAGCCACGCCGCCGGCGCCGCCACGGCTTTCGCCCCCGCTCGCTGCGTCACTCGAGAGAGGCCAAAACAAGGCCCAAGTATAATTTAGCCCAGTAGCCCACGAACTCTGATCAATTAGCCCGTATTTTTTAATGTCCAATTAGCCCGTATTAGCCCATCAGTAGAGGAGATTTTGGGTGCGGCGGGATCGTCTAGCGACCGTTTTCCTTAAGCGCGTCCAGTGAACAACGATTCAGCTTCCCCAACATGATCTGATCAGTTTCTTCCCCTTTGGTACCCGTCGGTTTGTTAATGAGTTATTTTCACTACCCATTGGATAAACGGGTATGGATCCAGTCTCTTATAACCCATACCCATTTATTCATGGGTCTCATGAATTCAATTAATGTGTGAATTTTAATTAGTTTTTGTGATATTATGATTATTGTGAGTTATTTGTAGTAGCTATATTTTATAGAAACTCTTATTCAATGTAAAAAGTTGCAAATAATTGTCTTTATATGTACTAAATATGAACTATATTATTAAATAGAAACTTTTTTATTTTCTTATTAATGGGTATGGGCAACCCAATGGATACCCAGACCTATTTGGGTATGGGTACGGGAAAAATTTGAGACCCGACATGATTATGGGTGTGAGTCATGGATGACCCATTTTCATATGGGGATGGGTATGTTCTTCCATCCCCCAGTGGGTAATGTACCCATTGTCATTCTGATATGGAGTAATACCCATGAGATTCAAAGATACTGATGGTAATAGGTAATACAAGATGGTAATTGTATTTTATCGAACACATAGAAGAGCTACGCATTATTATATTAAGAAGAAAATAAGTTCGAGTACAATGTCATACTCTTGCTGAGATTAGTGTAAAAGTTACATACACGTCGTTTTATAGTACTGTATCACCTAGTAACCCAACAGCACGTAAAACACGCTACATGAGTTGTCTTAGTCTCTTAGCCCCCGCAATCGCCCATAAATTTGACAAGATGGTAATTGTTAGCAGATGGATCGCATGAAGGCTTCGTTTGTCTCTGATTCTTGGAATGACTGATAACATGATATCATTTTTCCGTGATGCTTGGCTTGATATTGCCCTTATAGAGTATTTTAAAGATTATATTGTTGTTTGTCAACTTGGTGATCAACCATGCATCAATGATTTGCATGTTTGAAGGCTAAGTTTAGCCTTCTTTAGAAAATAGGTAGTGGTGCCTAACTACTACAACTGAAAAGTGTTATTACTCTTATTAGGTTTGCGTTCAGACTTTATGCATCGGATGAAAACTTGTGCTCCCTCCGTCCTAAAATATAAGTATTTTAGGCTAGGAGAGAAAGTGTCTATATTCATAGCATCTTCTGTATATCTGGACAGTTTCGTGTTAAAAAGTCTAGATCTATAGCCTTAACTTAATGATGAGTTTTGATGATAAATGATAATAATTGTTGGAACTAACCTTTTCTATAAGTTTGTGAGTTTTTATGTGCATGGTCATGTTCCGAGATCAAACTAAAAGGTCAATCTATGAAATCAAGCTAAAACGTTGATATCAAGTGTTAAGAGGTGACATGTTGAGAATCAACATATTCTAATTGATGAAGATGCTTGATAAGAGATCATGATTATCTATATATGAATTAATGAAGATAACAGCGAAATTATTATCATTCTTGCTTGAAGCATTCAAGATACATCATAGAAGGTGATTGAATATTAAAAGTTAATAATTTTAACAAGTGAGCGTATTGATGATGATGGATATAAAATAGCATTACATGAAAAGATGGTGAAGGTTGAGCAAGACTTGGCTGTGATGGACCATGCAAAGGTGAAGGGCAAGCAAGAGGCTTGACGTCGAAGGACCAAAGACAATGATGAAGAACGAGTGAAGGCTTAACACAATGAACTAAGCAAGCCCATGTAAGGCTATGAATTATTCGCGTCACTGATTTTATGCAAAGCAAAATCATGGACACTTCATATATTGATGGACATCATGTTAGACCCAGAGTGGATATTCGCACAAGCCAAAGGTATAAACGATAGGAATTTTCTTTTTCCGATCTTGGTGATTAGTGGAGAAAGACCGAGTTGTTAGAATAGTTTGTCATACTATTAAAAGGGGTCTATATGATCACTTGATTTCTACCATGGGTTGAGAAGCTCAATCTTGCATATGCATAATATCCTTGACATGATGTTAATATTTGTAAATGTGTTTTGCAAATAATTGAGGTTCATGTGTATTCCTTGAAGGTTGATATTTGGACAATATTTTATCTTTGCTCCATTGTGTTTGGGGTCAAGCAATCATTAGGGATATGTAGCCCTCTGAATTATCTTTCCGAAATGTCTAAGATAATAAAAATCGGACTTAAGAGTCAAAATTTATGGTTATTTCTCTAAAGGTTGGTCGTGCTGAAAAAGGGGTGGCGGTCTGACTGCTCGGTCCACGCAGTCTGACCGCCCACGTTCAGAGAGGTTGGTCCCGAGAGTGCTTGTGGCGGTCTGACCACCAGTACCTCGCGGTTTGACCGCGAGAGGTCAAAAAATAGTTGTAACGGCTAGTTTTCTAGTCGTTAGTTTGAATGATGGTCTGACCGGGCTTGTACTGCGGTCTGATCGCAAAAACAGAGTTTTTCAGGCTGTTCGAAGGTAATAGTTAGTTTTGGTGGTATAGCCTATATATACCTCATTTCCTAGAGCTTGGGGTGAAGCTAGACACCTCATTGAGCATCCTTGAGCTAGAGAAGAGTCATCCTATATATTTGTGCATGTGTTGCACCAAATAGAGGGTGAAAGGAATGATTCAAGTGCATTTGCATTGTTGATTGAGGAGAAAATTGGTGGGAGTCAAGTGTGTCTTAGCTTGTTATTCTTGGAGGTTGTCGCCTCCTAGACGGTTTGGTGGTGTGAAAACTATGAGTCTTTCAAGAAGATTGTGAAGGTGGCCTAGTATTCTTGTAAGAGGTCTTGTGCTCACATCGCTAGAGTGGTGAAGGGTAACTCTAGTGGAATTGAGGTTTGGAGAGGTTCAAGAGATTGATTTGGCTTAAGATCAAGTTGCTCTTGTGTGAGCCATTCTTGTTGGAGAAGTGCATACTTGATAAAGAAGTAAATCAAAGACTTGAATCCACCTTAACGTGAAGTAGGGGTGACCGGCAAGTCACCAAGACCACGATAAAAAATTTGGTGTCTCCCTTGTGATTTGTCTAGTTGTTATCATTTACTTTATGCTCTATACATTCTTGTAATATCATTTATATGGAGGTTAAGATACTTGCTTAGTTGTGATATCTATATAGCATGCTACTTGTGCCTCTCTTATTCATGCTTTTATCTTACTAGAATTGATTTGCTCTCATATCACTCTAGAATTACAAACCTTGACTTAGGCTAAGAGTGACCTGCCTCTCTTGTATCAACATAAGAATAACTTTATTTATATTGCTCATGATCAATTGTCTTAAATTCTACAATTGTTTTTGATCTGGTAGTAATTAGAATTAAAACCGACTATTCATCCACCCCTCTAGTCAACCTCCTAGATCCTACCTGTGTCCAAATTCATTAGAGATGTTATGAATCTAGACTAAAACCTGGAATGCTTATATATTGGGACAAAGGGAGTATACCTGTTGCTCAAGAGGGCTTCTTGAATAGGAACGCTCGAAGCCCATTGAACAACTTGGAACTCAAATGAAACGAACCGATCATGTTTTGAAAGGACACCTAAGTGGATCACGTAGCCTTCTTCTACCGAGGCAGTAACTCCACTCTCTCAGCTCCATGTTCTTCGTGCGTGTGTGTCAGACGCCCGTGTGCCCTAGCAGCTACCCGATACGTGTATGTTACCGTCATGGAATCTGTTGTCGTCGTGCCGTCATTGCGACACCTCGTGTGATCCTTGACGATGAGCCATCTATCGCCCTGCCGATAGGTGTAGGTGTGGTTCACATCGAGCTCGGGGTGCTGTTGGCGCAGCCAGACCACAAAGCGAGAAAGAAGTCTGATCTAACTTAGCTGACTGTACTAGAGTTGCGTCCACGCTGGAAGGTTTTGGTGAAGTTGGCTACACGTAACCACAAAGCGAGAAAGAAGTCTGATCTAACTTAGCTGACTGTACTAGAGTTGCGTCCACGCTAGAAGGTTTTGGTGAAGTTGGCAACACGTGCGCCAGACGAGGTGGAGAGTTGGCATGCAAAGCCAAACGGGCCTTTAGAACAAACAGATTTATGGGATAGGATCTCAAACTAATATTGATTTATGGAGTGATTGTTCAATTAAGCCATAAGAACAACATTAACTTTTGCAAAAGAATTAAACATGTTGAATGAGTTAAATATGTGCAAATTGGGATGATTTTTATAAAAAAACTTAATAGATGGGTGGGAATTTACAACAAAATGACTTGTGGGTGGAAATTTCAAACTCCAAATAATTTATGAGATGTCTTTTACAATTAACCCTTTAATAATGGCTATGGGCTAGTGAGAGTTTGGTTCCCGATGACATCCATTTGGATGTTGTTCGGATTTAAGTTCTCACACAACAAATCTTATAAAGGAGAGTACGATGGGTTCGGCGATGGATTAAAATAAAGAAGCTCATCATATTTGTATGTGAAAGGTTAGCAGTCTATCCTATTTTTATAAAAGATGTGTGTTTTAGTTCTTTCTCATCGGAGACGAGGATGGAGGTGGTGGATAGTGAGATAGTCGTGTTCTTTTAGATCAGAATTTTCATCCGTGGCATATCCATTTACACTAGGCCATGATCCCCCCTTGGTTCATAAAATTTTTAAAGACTCAAGGATCCTAGCTGCTATTTTGAGCCCAACCAGCAACCCAATATTGGCCCAAGACTCAAGAAGCAAGTATGTAGACATTCCATTAAGACTTTACAAAATTGGACCAAAAACACTATCCATTGGATTGTAGAAACTAGTATCATGCAATCGATTGACCTAAATAAACTATCAAAACTGGGCTCAAAAGCACTACCGATTGGTCAAGACTGAAGGAGCAACTAAAACTTTAAAAATTATAATTCACCACAGTCAAAATTTAACCAACGTGGGTTTTCAAAAAATAACCAACATGATTTCCAATACTAATGATTCAATAAATTACCCTCTTTATTGGATTAGTTAGAAAACAATGGAGCAATGTAAATGCTTATTATTCTTTTTAGTATAAGGTCTACTTTACCCCCTTTAAGTATGAGCGAAGTCTAGATAACCCCCTGAACTATTGTTTGGTTTGTTTTACCTCTATTGTTTGTTAATTAGATCATTTTACACCTTTCACAAGTGTTCTAATCCTATTTTACTGACATGGATTCAGATTAAGTTAAGATTGCCCCTCCACCTTATACAAGTCTTGTCTAAACTGAGAAAATTAATTTATGTTACACATAACCCCATTCCTGGCCCAGTTCTGATGTGTGTATACCTATTTCTATCTACTCTTTTGTTTCTTTTCTTTTAGTGCATCTCTCAAGACGCTCGACCGTTAGGAGCTCGTGCTCACCGATGAGCCCGGGTTCCTCTCAATCAATCCATGTCACTACGATTTCACCGATTCGCCTACCATTGACTCCCTATAGTTGTAGCCTAACTGTACCTCTCTTTATGCCGCCATATGAGAGAACACGGGAATATGATCACACACAAAAGAGTATTGATATGAATGAGATTATGTGACTTCTTTATTCCTTTTTTACGTTGTACGCGACACATGTGTGAAGGTTGAGAGGGCAGTCACAGCTCAATCTAGATCTATGCTAGCAAATTGGGATTAAATACTGATCAAAGGTGTAAAATGATCTGATTTAGTGAATCATGGGATAAAACAAACCAAACAATAGTTTAGGGGATTATTCGAACTTCAGCCATACTTGGAGGAAGTAAAGTGAATTTTATCCAATTAATTTTATTTATAAAAAATATAAGCAAAAAGTACTTCTGTAATTTTTTCATCGTTGGGACGTAGTACTACTGTTCATCCGGCCCCTCTTTGACTTCATGATGGCTCCGTCACTCTCCGTTTAGTATGGTGATCATAGATAGTAAAATTTGTGATATTTTAAAGATGTTTTTGTCTTCTATCAATGAAGTTGGAGTTATTTGAGTTGCTTCTATAATCACGAATGATATGTCACATGATTTAATATTAATAAAATTATTTTAAAAAGACTAGCATGATACCTTGCGCAGTTGCGCAAGCATGAGGGCCACATATTTCTTCTAGGTTGAAGTCATCTTATCAAATACCACCATAAAATATGTCACTTTACAAGTTAATACTTGTATTAAATCTTCATACATCTTTTTGCACAAAGATTCATTATAGGTATTAACGTATACCAACATCATTCTTAATGATTGGATCAATCTCATTTACCATATTCTAAGGTGAGGGTCCCCTATGTCAATAATCTTACACTTGTTTTAAAGCTGTGAAGGAAATTATCTTGTTTAATTCTAAAAATGAGTTTATGTATAAGCATTTAGACTGACAATTGTGCGAATTGCAATATTTTGTAATCGAATATAATGTACCAAAATTATACAAGCCTACCAAATCAGGTGCGGATTTAGAAGATTGGTCAATATACTATTGTTTGAAGATAATTTTCATGTGGCAAATTGAAACTCTCTAAGAACTGCCTTCCAAGTTGATTATTCTTTGATTGCATATTGGATTTGTTGGTGCCAATTTAAAGTCAGTAATAGAGCTATCAAATAAACGATGGATGCATCTTCATAGCAGAAATTAAAAACAATTATGGACAAAAAAATAATTTGAGGTGGGTGCTCATCAGACGTCTGGCTAGTTTAGTACGTGAATCATCTTGGCACTTGCGTTTGTTATTGACGGCAGACTCTCCATTGTTCAGCGTGGGTGCGTCCTTGAGTCTGAACTAATGGTTGTATCACACGATTGCACTGTTGTCTCATTACAGAACAATTTGTCCTCGTTCTGCTCCATCGTAAATTAGCTTGGCCAAACGCTCCAAGCCGAATAAATGTTCGGATCTATACCTGAAATCGTAAGCAAGTTTGGCCAAACGCTCGAGTCTAGCAGATGTTCCGATCTATACCTGAACCAGCCTCTGGCGTGTCCAGCGCATGATGAGGATATGCGTCATGCCGTGTATACTGAAAAAACAAAAGAGAAAATTCCCTCTATGTCATCGGAAAATTTCATCATTCCTTTTGTGTTATGGAAATTTTTGAACTTCCCTATATGCCATTCAAATAAAATTTCTATGCCCTCTATGTCACTAATGTCAGTGCTTAACGTTTTTCTCTATTCATTAGCTCGAAAAAAAATACTTTCTTTACTCTAAAATTTATGAAAATTTGTAAATTTATAAAGTAACATTTTCATTGTTGAAAAATATTTTAATTCTATAATATTTTTGAATTTGAAATAGGTGAATGTGACAAGATGTTAAGGTTCAAAACTTTGAAATTTAACTTCTGAACCTTAACGCTTTGCAAGTTTCACCAATTTTAAATTAAAACATGTTATAGAACCATAATATTTTCTAACAACAAAAGATATTCCTCATGTGTTACTCTATAAATTTACAAATTTTCATAAATTTTACGTAAAGAAAGTATTTTTTTTAGCTAGCGAATAAAGAAAAACATAAATGGCATAGAGGGAAGTTCGAAAATTTTTATGGCACAGAGGAAACAATGAAATTTTCTAGTGACGTAGAGGGAATTGTCTCAAAGAAATACTAGAAAAATGGTAGGAAAAATTCTTCCTATGTCATTGGCATAAACTTAAATCCCGCATTGAAAAAACTTATATCCTGGGTTTTAAATTTTAATCTCAGATCAGACAAAAGGTCTCTTTTACCCCTGGGTCCATCAGTCAGTCCCTTCTTCCTCCGCTTCCCCGGCTCTCTCACTCAGACGCAGCGCCGGCGCTGGCATATCCGTGGCCACGCCGCCACGCGCACCTCCATCTTTAGGGCGGAGGCAATACCTCCGTGGAGTACGCGGTTGCTGCGTGCGTCGAGGCAGCCACCACCTCCCCCGCGAGCTCCATGAGCTCTTGACGGACACAAGGATTCAGATCGAATGCATTGTAGATTGCTTCTGCCTCCATGCCCTTGAGCCGTAGCTCCTCAGGCCTACCGCAGAGAGTCTGGAATAGATTGCTACCGCTAAGTCAATGCCGTCTGCCTGCGGCTTTGACAGGAGCCACTACCAGTCAAGCTTACGACGCCAAGCATGGCCCCGCCTCTGAAGAACGGCATGAAATTGCAATCCAGAATACAATAAAGTCAATGGGTGCTCGAGTCATGGTCTGAATTTGTTGCCTAAATAGTTTCCAATGGATCACAACTAGATTGAATTTGTCATTCCATAGCTAATATCTGCTCTCAGCATGCTTCAGGCAAGCAATTTGTAGGCGAGCAGGATGGCCAGAGCAGCAGCAGCTGATGCAAATCGACACAAGGCCACAGAGGCAGTATTGGCATTTAAAATTTTTCCCCTAGCGGTAAAAGCAAATCAATGTAGCAGCATGGCATGAAAGGGATAAAAATTTTAGAATACTGACATATATGATATACAAGTTTTTTAGATAACGAAATTAAAATTGAAGTTTATGTCAATGACATAAAATTAATTTTCCCAAAATGGTAGTGCTACGCGCTGCGCGTCGGCGTTCGGTCCCGACCGACCGGCGCTGCGCGGACCCCACCCACCTACACCCGCCCGCCTCCGCGCAATCCCGCGTGGTCCCACCGGTCAAAGCGGTCCTCCTCCCCTCCTGACTAGTCACCACCGGCGGCACCCGGTCGCCCTGCCGGCCCCGGTTCATTCTCCGTTTGACTCCCCCCACTCCATTTCTCGCGAGGAAAAAACATTTTATTTTTAAAAAATCCACAGCGCGGAGAGCAGAAATTCGACCGAGGACCTCGCCGCCCGCTCCGGTCAAACGCGGCGGCGTGCTCGTCGCGACTCGCCGCTGCTGCGCTCAGGCCGATCCGACCCGCCCCTCGTCCGCGTCTGCTCAGGTGAGCTCTCGCCTCCTCCGGTCCGCCCCCCGAGCCATCAGCCGGCTGGGTTCTCCCCGATCCCCATACGATAGGTAGCAATCCGTACTCCAACCCGGGGGCTGGGGTGCCTGTGGGCGGCAGTCGATTCGGCGGCGGATTTCGATCTTCGCTTGTAGCCTCGTCTCATCTGGTTCGTGAGGTCCCTGTAGGAGGAGTAGAGTAGGCGACGCTGCGGTGGGTTGGTGAATCGGCTGGCTGTGCTAGGTTAGTTTATGTCCGGGTTCAAGAAATTGTGCCACTGTTTATGCTCTATGCGTTTGTTCGAGGAGAATTCGAGCATGGAGAGGGCCTAGGGAGCATATAGTGGTGCTGGATCAATTCGTGATCGGTTGAGTTGTTGCTTAGTTTTAGCTTAGAATAGATCCAGTGTGTTGTATTCTACCACCTAGTTTTTTTTTGTTTTAGCTTGGTAGGACAAAGATGTTTTTGTTTTGTCCCATGATGATTTGAACAGCAAGATGTTTGTTAGTCAGTCGTACCGTAGACTAACAGGAGACCCTGTTGTTTTCTTGCAGAGAACTAGCAGCTAAGGTTTGTTCAAAGATGGGGACATCTGCCGGTGCGAATTTCCACCACCAGCAGCAGCAGCCATCGCCACAGGGTATGCTGCCGCCTAGGCACGGCCCGCGGCCCTCGGGGCTGCAGACCTCGCTCTCGCTGGCCTCGTCGGAGCAGGTTGGCTCACCGGACATGCAGGAGCCTAACTCAAACTCAGACCCTGGGCACGACTCTGCCACCGAGAGCGCGAGTTCCAGGGACACATGGCCTGCAGAGCCCAACCAGAGCAACGGTGGAGGCGCGGCCGGTGTTGTGAGTAAGGTGGAGAAGGAGAAGGAAGTGGCGAATGGCGTCTCCAAATTGCAGGTTGTCAGAGGGCCCTCCCGTGTTTGCGGGATGTTGCTGCGGGAGGTTGCTCGGGAGAGGGTTGATCTGGTTGCTGAGAAGATGAAGATCTTGCCGGAGGAGCACCTGGAGGAGGTCAAGAATGAGCTCAAGTCAATTCTGGAGGGCAACGGGGGTCCCCACATTGTTGAAGAGTTCTTGTACCTGCAGAAGCTTGTCCATGACAGGGTTGATTTGACACCAACCATGCTTTCGATGGCACACCATGTGCAGCTGGAAATCCTTGTTGCAATCAAGACTGGGATCCAGGCCTTTTTACACCCTAGTGTTAGCATTCCCCAGAGTCGACTAGTGGAGGTCTTCCTGTTCAAGAGGTGCCGGAACATTGCTTGCCAGAGTGCTCTCCCTGCTGAGGACTGCAGGTGCAATATCTGTGCTAGCAGGGGCTTCTGCAACCTCTGCATGTGTGTCATCTGCAGCAAGTTTGATTTTGAGGTCAATACATGCCGCTGGATTGGGTGTGATTTCTGCTCTCATTGGACCCATACAGATTGTGCGATCCATAATGGTCAGATAGGAATGGGGCAGTCGGTGAAGAGAAGCACTGGCCATCCTGAGATGCTTTTTAAGTGCCGGGCTTGCCAGAGGACCTCAGAGCTGCTGGGCTGGGTTAAGGATGTCTTTCAACAATGCGCTCCTGGTTGGGATAGGGATGCTCTGCTACGGGAGCTTGAGTATGTCTGTAAGATATTCCGTTTAAGTGAGGATGCAAAAGGGAGGGTGTTGTTCAGGAAATGCGCGGAACTGATTGAAAGGTTGAGGAACACTCCTGCTGATGCCATAAATCCTAGGATGATATTACAGGCGCTCCAAGGTCTGTCTTTTTTTCCATAACTGAACCATGCATATGACTTATTAGCTTCATAGATTGCATCTGCGTGCTCTATTTCTGAATGCCGATTTCAGAGTGCACTTGGTTCTTTGTGCTTCCTCAGGGTACCGCTGTTTCACTTTGAAGGGGTCTTGTATTTGAATTGTTATCATTAATTCATTTGAGCACCTGTGCATTCCCATTATAACATTAGGTCATGAAAATTGATAGTTACATGCTTACATTGTCTAACAACATATGTTCCTCCAGTCATCTATCGCTATTCCTCAGAAGAACGAGTACTGTATTGTCTGTTTTGCTTCTGCCTATATTATATTCTTAATGTGTCATAAAGCTGTTGCTTCTTAGTAGCTTGGCGAATATCATTAGCTGGTAAATTTTTTATTTATATTGTTGATGATGCAAGGCAAGTATTTTGGAATACATTTATCTTGTAATCGGCAACATTAAGATCATATGCTGTTGCATACAGAAATTCTCTATTTTTATGCATTCGGTGTCTTTTATCTTTTGAGGCATGTCACTAATAAACTGTAGTAATGCATACAGAAGGTTTAAATGAATGATTAAGATCAATGCTACATCCATCATTCTTTTTTGTTTTCAGAAGCAGTCCTTACTATATTCTACTCCCTCTATTCTTGCTTTATTGACGTTAGGATAGAGATCCTATTTTAAAAATGAACAGCTCCCTTGTCTCAACGACAAGAAAAAAAATAGAGGGAGTACTAAGGTACTAGCTGCACCTGAAAAGTTGGAAAGTTTTAGATATTGAAATTTTCAATATTCTGTTTGATATTGGTCCCCCTAAGAAATCTTGTTAAGTTTTTTGAAATATAGTTTCCATGAATTATTAGGAGTCTTATAATCCCTTACTGAGAATGGCTTGCACACCCCTAGGCCCTAGATATCCCCAACATATACAACCTTTGGCAACACAGTGGTCATCCCATCAGAGATGAACCTGATATCCCAAACCTTTGACAACACATTGGCCATCCCATCAGAGATGAAGCAAATGTCCCCAACATATACAATTGATCATAACCAAAGCTTCATAATTTTTTGTTCACCTAACAGAAATCCCATCATTTTTGGCTTGGGTCCTCCCTTTGCAGCACTTACAAATTGGTTCTCTACATGTGTATCAGATCATGCTGTTCTAATTTTTTACTTTACAGTTAGCATGATATTCACTCTACTCTTTGACACAGTTGTAATTACTAGTGCGCCTTTTATATTTTGTTTCTACAAATATCTTTGTTGTTTGCTATGAATTGATCAACTGATCTTGATATCTTAATATATGTTATATTCACACAGAGCTTGAGATGGATTCTCCGAAGAATGCTGAAAATGAAGACCCAGGGCGCTTGATCACTCCCCAGGAGGCCTGTAATCGCATTGCCGAGGTAGTCCAAGAAGCTGTACGTAAGATGGAGCTTGTCGCTGAAGAGAAAATGCGGCTCTACAAAAAGGCTCGGCTTGCTGTGGAGGCCTGTGACCGGGAGGTGGAGGAGAAGGTCAGGGAAGCGCAGGAGATCAAGGCTGAGCGGCTGCGCAAGAAGCAGCAGGTGGAGGAGCTCGAGAGCATTGTCCGGCTGAAGCAGGCCGAGGCAGAGATGTTCCAGCTCAAGGCGAGCGAGGCCCGGCAGGAGGCGGAGCGTCTCCAGAGCATCGCCCTCGCCAAGTCCGAGAGGGCCGAGCAGGACTACGCCAGCTTGTACCTGAAGCGGCGGCTGGAGGAAGCGGAGGCGGAGAAGCAGTTCCTCTTCGAGAAGATCAAGCTCCAGGACAACCAGAGGCCCTCGCAGGCGAGCGGCAGCGGTGGCGCTGGCGACCCCGCGCCGACGATGATGCTCTCCAAGATCCAGGACCTCCTGAAAAATGTCCGCAGCATGCCGCCAAAATCAGAGGGGCACTAATCATTACGTGTGTCATGCTGTGTTGGTCTCGTCAGTGTAAAGTGAGTCTTAGCAGATGTATAACGTGGTTGTCGTGGGTAAATTCAATCCCGTTCAGTCGTTATAATGCTGTCACTAGGTGTGTTGCATATGAGCACGGTATGCTTTACTCCTGCTAAAAACCCAAATCCGGGCAGATAAGGAAAGGCTAGAAAAGACATTGATGGTTTTATACACTGTTCTTGGCCAGCATACTTTGTAGTCTTGTTTTATGCTTTAGATCTCACTCAAACTATGCCATGTGACAGTGCCACATCGGACAAATGAACTTGACCAGTTTGCCGGTGACCGTGTCGGCAGGTATGAACGTTGGAAAGAACTAATTCTGGCACGGTCGCATGGTCAAGTACAGAGCGCACATAATAACCTCGGGCTGGCTACTAGCCGGTGAGGTGGTGACTGGAAATGGTTAGGTACGAGAACACTAGAGCGGCCCGCTCCCATGTGTCGCGTCCTGCAAATGTGAACCTGTGAAAGTTTTGTTGCTGTTATCTGCCATGGCGGACAGACGGAGTGTGGGATGGTGACTTGATGACCCTCATGGTCATGGGCTTTCGCAACAAATGTGGAGCATGCACGGATGGAAGTTTTGCGCGTCATCTGTCGTTCTCCATCTGACCTTCGTTGCTTTTTTTTTTTTGCCTGTAATCATGATACAAAAGATAGGACAGAATCATCAGTGGGGTGATGATTAAGCTCCTGAACTTGTGCCACATGTCCAACATCGATGGAAGCTTCTTCCATGGTTGACGTGCATTGACACGTCATGTAAGCATCATCGTGACAACAACATGTGCATCGATCGATCGATCTTACTCCTTGGTTTCCTGCGGATCCAAAGAAAAGGAGACACTCTCTGGCGGTGATCCAGCGCGTGAACGCGACGTGTCGAAGGGGAAATAATAATCCGGAAATCGTAAGTGTGCTGCTTGCACCCAAACCTTAGCCTAGCTGCTACGCTACGAGGAAACGGCACCCTGCCCGTGACCCTCTCGATCGGTTTCACACAACTCCGAGATCGAGGCCAAAGGATAACACTCATTCATGACCTTAAACTGCGTGTCGTGTGCTACGAACCCTAAATGCCACGACCGTAGTTAGGGTTGTTTCTTTCAATGAGAGACGTCGTACTCGTGCGTCGTCTTGCAGGTATCGGCACGCGTCGTTCTTCACAGCTCATCATGCGTCTCGCTCCCCAACACGATGATGAACTGGTCCTAAAAGTAGGCCTTGGCGTGCACACAGGCGCAACACTATCCGCTCGACCCGGTGAGGATGGCAATAATAACAGCAAGACGAAGCACAAATAAAGGCGCCGCCAGCCACAAAGGATCCCACGCTCCCACTACCGCCATCACCACCAGCAGCAGCTCCTAGTGCCTGTCAGTGTCAACGAACGAAGCCTTTTTATTTTCTTCTGCTATAAAAATGGCCCGTGGATGATGGAGGCATCAGTCAATCCTGTGAACTAACCAAGGCTTCTTCGCTTACTACTCGCTTTGCATATACCGCCGCCATGATGGGCGGCAACGTGGAGAGGAAGGTGAGGGTGGCGGAGGTGGCCCTCCGCTGCATCCTCTGCGGTCTGGGCACGCTGGCGGCGGCGCTGGTGGCCACGGACAAGCAGACGCGCACCTTCTTCACGATGCAGAAGACGGCCGCGTTCACCGACGTGCGGGCCCTGGTCCTCCTCGTCGCCGCCAACGCCGTCGCCGCCGGGTACAGCCTGCTGCAGGCGGCGCGCTGCCTCTTCTTCTTCTTCGGCTCCGACGGCCTCCGGAGCAGGGTCCTCGCGTGGTGCGTCTTCTCCGGCGACCAGGCGCTGGCGTACGTCGCGCTGGGCGCCGCCGCGGCCGCGCTGCAGGCGTCGGTCATGTCCAAGCGCGGCCTGCCGGCGTTCCAGTGGATGGAGGTCTGCGGGCTGTACGCCGCGTTCTGTAGGAAGGCCGGCGGCGGCATCGCCTGCGCCGTGGCCGGGGTGCTCGCCGCCGTTGCGCTCGCGTTCATCTCCGCGTTCAACCTGTTCAGGCTCTACGGCAACAAGAAGAGCGGCGGCGCGACGACGTGGTAGTGCGCGCTAGTCCAAAAGCACCATCAAGCAGCACTAACGACGGCCGGCTTGGTGATAGGATGTTGCTGATATGCTGGCTCTGTCGCGTGGAAAATGTTCCTTGGCAGCTAGGTTCTGCCCTTCCTCGTGGTCGTTTCTCGCCGCTGAGAAAAGCGAAGGCTTCTTCGTTCGTATCGTAGTGGCAATTGATGTACCATTGTGTTTAGTGTTAGTTCCCTTTCAGTGTTAGAGAGAGAGTGATTATATAAAACTTACAAATCGTGTTTTAATGTTAGTTCTCTTGCACTGTGACGGTGTCCTGCTGACTCCTCTGACCCGAGACGACGAGCAACTGGTCAAAAGGACAGGGATATGCTGTGTGTGGTTGCTTTTCCGGGGTATATAATGTCAGTAACTATAGTGGTTAGTTCTCAGGGCGTGCATTGTCGCGTGGAGTGTGGATCCTCCCTTGAAGGGGCAAAGTTCATTGTTCATTGTTCTACTTTAATGATGAGCACCAAACAGTACTAACGGCCGGCCTCGTGATGGACATGGCTCAAGCTGATGCTGGCTTTGTCGTGTGGAAGTGTTCCTTGGCAGCTAGTTTCTGCCTTCTCCCACGGTCGTTTTTTGCCGCTGAGAAAAGCGAACGCTTGGTGCTTATCATAGTGGCAATGTGCCATCGTGTTCAATCTTTGTTCTCTTGTAGTGTCAGAGAGAGTGATCATATATATGAAAGTTACAATTAAATCGTGTTTAACGTTAGTTCTCTTGTAGTGTTGACGGTATCTCCTGATACGACATGATGAGCAACTCGGTTGTGGGTACTTCTCTCTCTCTCTCTCTCTATGTGTGTGTGTGTAGTGTCAATATAGTGGGTTAGTTCTTCGGACGGGCATTTGTCATGGTTTTTTTTAAATAATATTATTTTAATTAAGAATTGCAGAACTGGGGTACGAAATGCAAATTTAGAGGCTAGTCGGTTATGTGGGAACCGACTAGGTAGTAATCGGTTACTGGGCGACCGATTTCCGTCGTGGCAGTGATGTGGCATCCTATGTGGCCGAGGCATGGGGCCTGTCGAGGGGAAAAGGGCTTGTCGGTCACAGCACAACCGACAAGACCCTGTCGATCATAGGACAACTGATAAGTCCCCAGTAGTAGGATACCCTCTGACTGACTAGCTCCTATCGGCATGCAACTCATGCAAACTGTTAAATAGGGTAGTCGGTTGCCCTGTGACTGACTAGTCTTCCACCATCGCCATTGTCGTTCATTTTCATGTCAATGCTTTAATCAATTTGTTTTTGCGGACCCTTGAAGTCAGGAATATTAGAGTTCAAGATAACTTTTGCAGACCAATGCTCCAAATGTTTTAAATGAAGAAAACAAATAATGAAGTAAGAGGTAATTAGAATATGACTTCACATATAGTATTGTGACAGTACAACAAATACATATTATTGTTCACTGGCATTACAGAGGTGAGATGCAACATACAATTATAACATAACAATGCATCGAAAGTACACCTCTTTTAGGGAATGTAATATAATTGGGTAGTAGAACTTTGAAATGGTTCAGGGTGAATCATCAAATTGCCACTTGTAGGGAACAGGACGATTCCTAGGCCATTTCTTGCATTTTTTTTTGCTTCATTTCGCGCATAAATTCTTGATAACTAGCCTCGTCTTCAGGGTCTGTTGGAGCCCTCTCGATGGGGGTTCCTCGGGCATGAAATCATCGTCCTCATCGTCATTGGTGGTTGATGGTCTTGCATTGTTTCTTGGACGGGGTCTTGATGTCGTGGATTGTCCCGTACCCATTCGTCCTCTACGAGAGCCAGGCATGACACCGCCATTGAAGAACATGAACATGTAGAAGAAGTTTGGGATAGGTTTGTTGATGAGTTCATTGTCCACCAGGAAAGCCTGAGAAATTAGGAGCAGCTCGATGAGGAAATGAAATTATAAGTTCGATTAGAGTACTATTATAGTAGAAAAACAGAATGAACTTGAATGTGCGGGAGATAGTGATCGTTAAACAAGATCATGATCTGAAATGTCCTACTAGAGAAACCTGCATATGGTAGGTTCACCAGCTTGCAAATCCTGAGGTACTTTGTATGGTGATCTTCCAGGAGGGCCCTAATGTCATTTTTTGTGACATGTCGCAACACTTCAGTTTCAGGAGACTGAGAGATTCTTTCATTCAACATGGACACCACTTGCATGATGTTCTCCTCCTTGAAGGGATATGGATCCTTGGGTTTATATACGACTCGGTGGATAGTGGCAAGTGCTATTTTGATGGAGGTAGGTGTCCATAGAAACCCAGCACTAGATGATCCCGCCATGGATGTTGTTGGCTTGGTACAAGAAGGTGAAGGTCGATAGAAAAGATAGTGGCTATTGAGGACGAAAGCATGAGCAGTGCGCCTTTTTATGGTGTAAAGAGGAGAGATGAGTGAGCATTGGATTCCTTATCAGAACTGTTGAGCTATGTAGTCTACATGTCCTCTATGATGTAGGCTTTTCAGATGATGTGGATGGCTCACTGCTGTTTTGGCGATGCATTATTGCTCCTCGCACTTGATGCATGCATTATTGGTCCTGACACTTCAGTGAGATGTCACTTTCGGTCTTGTCCACATATACACATAAAAAGGTTCACTGCATGAGTTGTGTTTTGATGTTCACGGGGCATTATTGAATAGAGTATTGAGTTGTCAATTTTGAAGTCGTACTAAAGTAAGAATGATCCATTACGTAGTGCCAATCTTATTACACTCCCAAAATAGTACACGCCAATACAGTACACGTGGCAATATTAATATAAACAACAGAGGGAACATGAACAACATACATTTTCATAAAGTAGTGGTGCACAACAGAACACGTGAAGCCCCGTTGTTCATCCATAGTAGTAGGTGGATGAACCTGTATCACCATAGTAGCTGGCACCATCATAGAGGCCTGCAGATGGTGGTGGCGGGGGCGGTGGACTCTTGGCTCGACATGGTTTGTGGTGTGGGCACCGACAAAAGGCGTTATCACATATTAGAGGGTCATCTTCTGCTATACTAATTGTTACCAGACTATTGTATGTTGATCGTTGACTAGAGGATGCAAGCGATTGTTTTAGTTCAAATATTTTACTTTGTAAATAGGCAATGTTATGTTGAGTAGGGCCAATAGCTTGTGGATCAATCCACCTGGTGAAGCCACAGTTGACCTCATCATAAGAGTTCTGCAACAATACAAAAAATCTTCAATAGGTAATCTGCATGATATGTTTAGGTAAAATGTATATTGCACTCACGTTAGGCAAGGGGCAACGGAAGAATCGACGCCCGCTATCTGGTTTTTCAGGACCATCATACATCTGCAGTACACAATTAAGGTTATGGTTGCACTTAGGACAAGGAATCTTGCTCCTATCATAGCCTTGAAACGGCTGTCGATTCTCTTCCTTCGTTTCAAGTGGGAGTTCTGGGATGGGTTCCAAGTAATACGTTGGTCCGGCTAGTGGGTTATACCCCTCTAAAGGATCATTTATCTCTTTACCTTTCTTTCCCCTACCCCTTCCCCTACCCGAGGCCATTATTTTCGTGGAGTGCAGATGTGTTGTTCGAGAACAAAATGGACGGTCCATTTTATAGGCAAGCATTAGAGGTATCAATAATTGGGTTTGTGATGTGATGCGACCCTCACCGGACTAATGTACAGTGCAAGATTCTGTAGACCACTGTTAGCCGACAATGATTCATCGTTTCATGTTTCAGAAGCGTCAGAGTGATGTAGCTTTAATCATTTCGTCCTGTGTGTCATAGTGATGCGTCATTTCAGGTTTCCTATGCAACGCAGTGATGCAGCTTTAATCAATTCGACCTATGTGTCGTAGTGATGCATCATTTCACATTTACTCTGTGTTGCAATGATGCAGCTTTAATCAATTCATCCTTGTGTGTCACAGTGATGCAGTCAGCAGTAGCACATGTAATGTTTTAATAGGATTATATCATTCCAACAAACCATAAACACAATACTCCGAGTTACATCGTACGATTACTAGTGTGGATGCAAGTTCTACTGATACAATGAAATACAATGCATTTCAAATCAAGTTCTATCAGATCATCCCCATGCCTGCCGCGCTTGTTGGGCTCGCCATGTCGTCTGTTGGCGTGAACCTGTTCTATGGGATACGTGAGGTGGTCAGGTGGCCTCCTCACCCTTGGAGCGTCAACAGGTGTCGAAGGCTAGTGCTGCGTGGGCTGCGTCGGTATAGGAGCCACGTACATGTTAGAGAGACTCTGTATGTCAGGAACTCCTCCAGAGTCGTCCAGTCCTAAACTCTCTGAAGCAGTGTGTAGAGAATACTGTGGATACTGGAACTGATGCACACCATCTAACATACAAAGTACAAATATCAGGGGCATACAATGTTGAAATTATTTATTATAATGTACTATACCTAGTGCTATCCATCCGGGAGTAGGCATGTAGGTAGGCTGCTGTGGTATAGTAGACGAGGACGGCTTGTTCCTGTAACGAAAAGACCTAGGCGCAACAGCCGGGGTCGAGTGTGGCGGGGACGTACGCTGCATTCTAGGCTAAACGTCCTGTGAGTTGGAGCAGGAGGCACACTTGAGAGCATCTCTCAAGCGTTGGCCGAGGCGCGTTAAGGAAGCACCTATCTTACGCGCGTCGAAATGTGGAGGGGTTGCGTTGCAACGAGCAACGAAGTCCTCCAATTCTATAGCCACTGAGTCACATACATCTGTCTACAACATCAATTAAATCATTGATGTCATGGCAAGAATATGTAATATAAACCAAATATGTAAATAACATATTAATCAAATATGTTATTAATTAAATTAATAACGTACATATAATCATGAAGACTTAGCAACATATGGTATGCTACTACAGGCTGCGTGCTGAAAGTGTTAGTGATGTCAGCCTCATGTTCCTCTTGAGGTGAGTGAGAAACATGGATGCACCATACTCGCATAGCCCCGTGGAACCACTATAAGTATGCCTCGTAGGTATGTTGGTCGTACGGACCCGCGGGCTGGAGAACATCAGCTCCAGCCCCAGCTCACTGCTTGATCCACGGGGCCATCTTTGCAGCCCAAATAGCCTCGTAGGCAATCCCTTGACCCTTCCTAGTCATTCTACAATAAAAAAGAACGGGTTATGAGAATGAGGGAATAATAGTAAAAATATAAACAATTACGATATACTTACTTATGAGCGCCATCGATGATGTCTCTAGGAACAGGGAAAGGCTGGAAGTAATCAAGCTGGTGAAGAACTCAATGCACACAATACGGATCAACGACGATGTCGTAGACGAGGTGATGTCTAGTCAACCAGTAATCGGTGTCACGTGTGCACATCTCCGACAACCCACGTGGTGCATGGGTGTGTACATCCATAGCACTGTAGGGCGTCCAGCGCACCTGATCAGGCATGAGCTGGTCGAAAGAAGCCACAAAGTGGGAGTATGCCTTTCGTAGAGTCCTAGTGACCCAAGAAGGCTGCATTCAAAGAACAGATAATCAATTATTATATAACTCATCATATATGAATAAATAAATAAATAAATACAATACTACGTACCTCACGCTTGCACCAGATGGATCCCATGGTGGGTCCATCTAAAGGATCCACGTCAGTGTACATGTCGTCGTCGTACGGCTCATACAAGAATAGAGTTGGTCGACCAATGTCGAAGCGGTCAAAAGACCACAACATCAGCAACAAAGGGCACCCAGTCAAAGATCCTGCGCTGGTCCTCCGTGTGCACGCGTCACACAAGGCTCTGTAAGTGCTAGCCAAGACTGCTGATCCCCAACGGTACTGAGGCATCTCTGCTGGGTCTGTGTCTGCTATCTGTTGCACAATGGAAACAAGGTGCTTGTCCACGGTGTCCTGGTGCTTACTCTTGAACAACACCCATCCAAACAGCCATAGCAGGTATGCCTCCAAGTGTCGACGAACTCGCCAGTCCTCTGACTGTGGGGTCAAGTTCCTAGCGCGAAACTGCTCCAACCAAACCTTAGTCGGTCCATGCTTCTCGCCAAAAGCAAACTGCGCCTGTGGTGCATCAACAGGAAGCACACCGACAAAGCGATTCAGCATCTACTGCCTCCAGTTTGGCTCCACAGCAGGAGGAAAAACTACAACACCTGCTAGTGGAAGTCCAATTAGCATGGAGACATCCTCTAGGGTCGGCGCCATCTCGCCTACTGGCAGGTGAAAAGTGTGTGTCTCTGGCCTCCAACGATCCACAAGAGCGGTAAGAAGTGCACGATCCACTAGAAATCGTGGGGTAGGCCTCCCAGTCGGGTCCAACATCCATGCAAGAGGAAGTAAGCCTGACACGCGCAACCTGCAAAGTGCATTCATATAACATTAATATGTGACAGATTACATAATACAATGTCTTATGCATATTTACACGTACTTTGGAATCCATCGTGCGTCTAGTGTCCAGAAGTCGTCAAAAGTCCTCAATCTAAGAGTGTCGTATAGCTCGCCTGACGTAGAAAATGATCGATCAATCAACTCAAGATTATCCATCTTCCTACAAGTTGAAAGCACTATCAATTAGACGTACTTGAAAAGACATTACATTACACAAAATTGATATAATTATGAAATATAACAAGTGCATTACAAAACCTTTAAATACATCACATAATCTTGAAACAAAAAGAAATATAACAAGTGCATTAGAGAATCCGGTAACGATGAGAAATGTAACAAGTGCATTATAGAATCTCGGAACCATGATGGAAATTAATAAGTTCATTACAAAACGACATAACAAAAATATAACACAAATATCCTACGTGGGACATTCTAAGTTCCTCTTGACGACCCTCCATGTTCAATGCGACGCCCTGTCTTTCGCATCAGAACACATCTGAACTCGGTGCCATCTGGTCCTTTTTCAATGGGGTAGAAGTTGCAATTCTTTCGTTGGTGATTCCAGCCACAAACGATGCACTCCTTTTGGCCAACTGTAGCCTGCGACGAATCCATATCATTTCGTATACGCCGAATCTTTCTTCAACCTTTCACATCAACCTTCTTCTCAGGGTCAGGTATCCATAAAGGTTCCCCCTCCGGTGGGTTAGTGAAATCACCGGTAGCTCGCCAACCAAGTAACTCTCCTCCCCAAGTTGCCTAGACTGCTTCCTTAAGATAATACGGTGACACAAAATTATGGCTTTCAATATTGCCCTTTGTACATGCAGCAAAGACATGGGAGCATGGCAATGATAGTAATTTAGGCTTGTTGCAGGTACACTGACATTGCTTCATATCAGGCCACAATATACACTCCATAGTCACTTCAGAACGACCAACACCAAGCCCACTCCTCCCACGTAAGAGAACCTCAAACACTAGTTCTCGGTTACCAGTCTTCACAATCCTATGGCTCTGCCCCTTTGCACTTTTCTCTGCCATGTATTGTGTGATCCTTCTTGTGTATGTGACTTGGGGGTTCGCTACGTGGATGACTGCTTTTGCATACTGATCTTGAAGGTACGTTTGGGTGTCACGGCTAATTCCCTCGACAATAGCTACCGGTGGTAGACATTGAGTTCCTTTCATCACCCAATTTTACACCTCTGCAAGATTTGTTGTCATAATTCCGTACCGTGATCCATCTGTGTCTTCGATCAATGCCCACTTCTCAAGTGGCTCATCCTTTATCCAGTCAGAGAAACATTTTAGTATCCTCCCCCTCCCCTTTGCCTCGTTACACTACGTGATTCGTTCAGAAGAGGTTCCAGCCCCATAGGTTCCTCATGTTCTGTAGAGGAATATTTGCCACCTCTTTCATTTGGTGGGTAGTTAATTTATCCAGCTCATTCCATAATTTCTGGAATTTATTCCTCCTATTCTACTTGCATAGCTTCTTAAACATGTTCATCAATCGCTTACTTTTAAACTGCCTAAAGAAGTTTGCCCCTAAATGTCTCATGCACCAACGACTATGCAAGTCGGGCCAGGAACACTCGTCATTGGGATCTGTTTGCAATGTATGAATTGATGATAACAGTCCTGCATGACGGTCATGTAAGATGCAAACATTTGGTCTATTCATTATGATGCCTCGCTTTACCCACTGCAAGAACCATAGCCAACTTTCAGTGCTTTCCCGCTCCACAAATGCAAATGCAATAGGAACCACCTGATTCTCACCATCGACCTCAATTGTAGTAAGGATCTGACCCTTGTACTTACCGGTCAGAAATATACCATCCACACACAACACGGGTCGACAATGTCTAAATGCTTCAATCATACACCCAAATGACCAGAAAGCATGTTGTAGTACCCTTTTCGGATCTGCATTTACAAAGTCATGCATACCGATAATAATTCCAGGATTTCTAGCTTGTATTACTTCAAGCAGTGATGGAAGGTTATGATACGAGTTCTCATATGTACCGAACCACTTTTCCAACGCTTTCTGTTTTGCTCTCCATGCCATATCATATGTTACCTCAAAACCAAATTAGTTTTCTATGGCATGCATTATTGCAAAAGGAGACATGCCCATCTTCTGAACTATCACAGGATAAATGTGCTTGGCAATAAATCTGCTACTCATATTACTGTGTTTCAGCAAGGTCTGCTTCAACGTGCAAGAATGGGGCATGACTATACTTGCTATAAATGTCACCTCATTTTTCGGCATGTAACCGTGTATACGCCACATACAATCCTGAATCGTGCACTTCATGTCATATGTTCTAGGATTTAAAACGACCACTCTAAACTCTTTCTTCTCCAAAAAAACCCATCGCATCACAACTACCTGCAAATCCCTCTTATCATGAAACAGTTATCCTTGACGAACGTCAATGGCATCATACTCCCAGGATGAATTGTGTCCATCATTGATTGTCATGTTCTCCATGCTAATCCAGTCATGAGGCTCTTCATAATGCATGACCCATCCTCCGTTTTTATTCACAAATGTATGAAACTCTTGGTCATCCAGCTCCATCTCATCTACAATTGCCTCGTTGTCCTCTCCCGAGTCAACTATCATCGTATCACTGCTTTCGTCCACCCTTTCCTGACCCACTGTGCCATGTGTAACACTATTCACCTCCACATGTGGGCTATGGTTCAACGCACCAATGTCTTCATTCATGTGGATGTAATTTTCAACAACCACTTTATTTGAATCGAGGTTAGAGGCCGACACACCAATACTTTGCCATTGCATAAGTAAAACATGGCTAAAGTGTCATTGCAATCCCATTGATACAAATTGGTTCCAATGTTTACTGCTTCTTAGCTCTACGAGTTCTCATTTTCATGACCGTAAGAGAAATACGTGGAATGTAACAACAATTAATCAATTTTTGGACACAAAAAATATTTTCTTTACACCAAGTAAATTTTTTGCTGTTAATGAATCTTTTAAAGGAAAACACACTTATTGATTAATGATCTCTTCTTCATCGACTCCATACTTTATAAAAATGCAGCGGGTTTTGTGGGGGAAACCAACACTCAACCCTACTCCAATGTTAGTTTATTTGATTACTAATTTTAGTCATTTTTGCATAATAGAGTGAGATTAATCTTGTAATCTCATAATTTGATGATGTTAGACATTTGCTTAAATTCGTTTTTGATATAAAATATTATTTCTTTCAATTTTTTTAGCTATCAACATATTAAAAATATTTAGCGTGCATCTAGCTGAATAATATTATCAATTTTCAACATTTTTACACCTAAGTACGATGCATACAAATTTTAAATTAGAGTCCAACTTCAAAAAAAAAAACCCTCTATCCATTCATAAATGATATCGCACAATTCGTGTATGGATGATGCACTAGTGCCATTGGCTTATGAATATCCAGTATAGTCCTAAATGTACAAAAATTAATCTTTGGGACTTTGTAAGTACTTCGTATGCACATTGTTGGAGGATGGACGAACCAACTTATTGCTAACTAACAAATACATCCAACGCCTCTTTAAAATGATGGCTAACTGGTTGGTCGTGTTGAGGCCAGTGTACTTGTGAAGTTGTGAAATCTATATTGTTGTTTGTAGCTTAGAGTACGAACGAATATAATGAAATATGGTTACTTGCTCTTATGCTTTCTCTTAACTGTTGTATCACGACACTAATCTGAAGCTGGCAGCAAATTAACCATACTCGCGGAGATATCAGCTAAATGTATGGGCTTGGCCATATTGGAGTCCTTTTTTTTTTTTGAAAACAGTCATATTGGAGTCGACACAGGCCCATACGCTACATGGGCTCCCACTCCTGAAAGCCCAGCGTGCCGGCCTGCCGCCCTTGTTCCGAAGGTCCACGTGTCAGATTCATCCAATCCGCGCCGAACACGTCACACGAGCCACGTCGCGAATCGGCTGGCCGACTGGCAGTTATGAGGGGAATCCCTGCATAAAACGCCCTGCGTTATTTCTTCACAAATCACGCTGCACCTCCACCGCCGCTGTTGCTTCTCCGACCCGCCGCTGCTCCGACCTCCGCCTCCTTCGTCTCCGGCGAGATCAAACGCGGCGGCACGCGGAGATGGTAAGGACTTACCGGCACCCCTGCCTTCTGTCCTCGAATGCTCTGGTGCGGTTTACGATATGTAGGCTGTTCCGATCCCCTCCGCAGGCTTCACGATTCCGCGCGAGTTAGTTTTTTAAGCCTTCGTTTTCTTTTTCGTCCGAGGTCTGTTGACCGTGTACGTACTCGGTAGCTCGATGAATTGGTGGTCGATTTACTTGTGCGGAAGCTCTGTTTGATCGATTAGTTTGGGATTTTGCGCTTTGGTTTGGGGATTTTTGGCTGACTTTTGCCGGATCCGCATCCCTCTGCTTTCTTTGTCTAGGAGCACGGGTACGGTATCGGCTGCCAAATTGGCTGGATTTATGAACCATGGGGAAGTATCCAGGATGGGATCGGGTCGATTCTCTTCTACTCCTCTAGAAATGGATTTGTTCCGTGCAATCTTATTTTGCTATGGGGAAGACCTGAACATTTGAAGTGCTTGTGGCGTGACACATTGACATGGCCACATGGGTGCTGTCGCATCCAATTGACGTTGTGTGTGTCACAGGGTGAGTCCTAGCGTGAGGCTGCATGGTTCGGTTTCCTTGCATGAGGAAATTTTGTTTTCCTGACAGCTTGGACTGGATTTAGCTGGGATTTTGCCCAAGATCGATCCTGTACCATCAAAACAAACACCTGCATGGATCTGGTCAGCTGAATTGTATATTGATTGGGACTAGGTCTTTGGATTGGTTCTTAATGCAAAGATCGGTTTAAGAAATCTAAACTGGTAGAGGGTTTGTGAATACTCTGGAATTTTTAGTACATATCTTTACTGGTTGTGTACATTTTTCTCTAAATGGTGGCTACAAATGATTTGTTTTTGATGTAAGTATGCAATACTAGAGAGATTATTTTCTTTTTCTAATTCTATGTCTGAAATTTAGATGTTTCTCTTAGACTGGAGCAACAATGTTCCCGCTGACTCCAATATAGTGAATTGAGGTCTGTCAATGCCTAAATGGGCATATGTTGAGTTGGAAACCCATATTTAAACGATTATGTGCTCAGGCAATGTGCAACATTGAATAAATGTTGCTTTTAAGTTTTGAGGAATTGCCTCAGGTAATGCTTTTAGTAATAGCTATCAAATAGGCTTCAATCGAATGAGAAGCTTGGATTTATTGATCACTGTTACAAGGCTGATCAATTAGAACAAATCTTTATCATTTTCTAGTATGATACTAGGAAAACAATTTATGGAGGCTGTTTCCTGTTGGTAGAAATCCTTGCTAATTTTAGAGGGGATTTAACAACAACAAGTTTGCGTAATCTTTTTTGTCTTTAGTCGTGTTGTGCGTAGTGATATTTTCTTGTCATATGCTTACTGCTTTCTGCAATTTTAATGTTATGTTAGAGTGTCACATTGATCTAAGCCGATGCGTCCTGGCCCGTGCTTGGTTGTAGGTTTCCAATGTCTCTAGTTATTGAGCTACCATCATTTGATTTTGTTTGTTTTGACGTACACAATGGTTTTGGTATTTGGCAGATAAGTGGGCCATCGAGTAGTTTGGTTAAGATAGAATTATTAAACTTTATTATCTGTTGGTGGTCTTTTTTTCTGCCGTATGGTGATTTATATATTAAGTCAATCCTGAATGTCAATAGGATGTAGACTTACAATTCAGATGTGATAATTTCTTCTTAACCCATGAATCCTGTAGTGGATCAGAATGCCTATTATTTTTCTTTTGAGTAAATGTTTTTTAGGTCTTTTCTACATTGCTGCAAAAAGGCTAAAAACTCTTTCATATTTGTTTGATGTGGATGCAACATTTCGTCCACTTGCAAAACTGTTTTATTTAATTCTGTATAATAACTTGTTTCATATGCATTCACCCAGACGACTTCAAGGCGTCTTGCTGACAGGAAAAGTGCCAAGTTCCAGAAGAACATCATGAAAAGGGGTTCTGTGCCTGAGACTACTGTGAAGAAGGGAAATGACTACCCTGTTGGACCTCTGGTGCTTGGATTCTTCATTTTTGTTGTCATTGGATCCTGTAAGCTTTGCCCTTAACTTTTGCTGATCTCACTTCGATTTTGATGCATTTAGATGTCCTTATATATTGTTGTTTTATGGTTGAAAGATAAAAAATCACTTCCGCTTATCAGAACCATTTGACTGATTTTGGAACATTTCAGAAATTGTGTTTTGCATTTGTGAAGTACACGTGCAAATGTAATAAAAGTTTATTTCATAAAGTTGGACTGTTTTAGTTCTCTTGTTTCACTTTTTTTTCAACCCTTACTGAAGACATCTCATCACCGTTAGAGTAGCATTGGCCACCACCAACTTTTAGAGATTAGCTGAACTCTATATAGAAGCCTCTAGCCATTATAACTAAGACGCTCAGAAGCCAAAAATCCATGTTAAAAATTTGGCTTCTAACCTCTTATGTATTGTGGCTCATTGAGTCATGGAAACATATTTTTTTAAGAAGTCTCTAGAACTTAAAATTCCTCCAACAAATAGGCTTCTTCTAGCTGTAGTATAATGTGTCAGCTACTAGCCATTGCCCAACAACTGCAGGCTTGCCATTTCACGAGATATAAACTTTTGTCTTTACAGCTATTAGTTACCAAGTTGATATCATGGGTTATGCACATTTACATATGTTTAGCGTAGTTCATGATTCAAATACTAAGATCTTGATGAATCCTTGCTGAGTGACGTAAAATGTAATGGAGGCACTCACATTTGCTGGTGAAATGTACTGTTTATTGTGCATGAGGCTTTGTGACAAAAGAATGCAATTTTAGCTTTCATTTATGTTGCATATGATTATCTAAATTTTTTGTCAGGTGTATGCATTTCTTCACTAGATAAATATCTGATCAAAACAAAATAAGTTCTGACACATTCTTTTGGTTTTTTGCAGCCTTGTTTCAGATAATCAGAACAGCGACTAGTGGTGGGATGGCTTAAAGAGAGCCGAATCAGAATTATCCATGGGTCTGGGAACTGGAAGGCAGTACTTCTATTCTGTAGCAAACTTGTTCCCGGATGTTGTCATGTAGTATGTGAATTTTGTGTTTGTTTTGTGTTATTGGAGTGGAGTACCAAGAGTTTAAGACTAAATTAGATGCCGGAATCCTGCACAGTTTGAAACTTTTAAAGATATAACAGAACTTTAATCCCCAACAGTATTGTCCAGTTTTCTTCTGCAGTATGCTTGGTGCTTTTGATTGTATCTGTGCACTGATCTTGATGGATTTCCAGGTCATCTTTAGGTGATGAAATGATGATCTTTGGAGTTCTGATGTATGATTTTTAGGGATGAAAGCAAAAATGGTAATTATCAATTTATTGAGGCTAACACTTGAAAATGATATTTCCGAAGAACTGGAAATGAAAATTGTAATAGTCGGTGGAAGTGAATGTAGAATTTTTTTTTGGGTTCTCTTCTGATCGTTTCCAACTATTTCTGTTTTACCATGGAAATCACTATCAGTTTTTCTTTTTGGGCTAAAAAGTCGTTAATCAAACAGGGCCAAAAGAAATCCTCCTCCCTTGAAATCATAGCTTCTTGCTATATCTGGGCATCTAGATCGTGCCAAATGGGCCGGCATGAGGCCTAGTCGTTTTGGCCTAGCATGAAGCCTGTGTTGGCATGATCCGCCGTGTTGTGCTTGGGCCGACCCCTAGGCACTGGGCATGTCACGGCCTGAAAAGGAAGTGACGCGGTAGCCAGAGCCTAGAGCCAACCCTGCTGTGCTCCCTTGCCCCCACTCATTTCCTCTCGGCTCCCCTGCTCGGCCACTCCTCTCTCTGCTCTGAAGTGTGAACCCTAGCGTCGCGCCGCTGTTGCCGCTCTTCTCTCTCTCTCTCTCTCTCTCTCGCTCATGCACTGCTCACCTCTGTCCTCTCTCCTTGCGTCTTGGTGCCGCTCTCTCCTCGTGCATCGGCATCACTCTCCCTCTCTCCTCGCGCACGCGCCCTAACGCCACTCGTGCGCCGATGACGGGCTGCCTGCCCGCCAGGCTCACAGGCCATTCGGCCCGACACGACACAATGAACTGTGTTTCGTGTCGTGCCACAGGCCAACCCTTGAGCCTGTGGGCTCCTTCGGCACGACCCGATCGGTCCGCCGTGTCGTGTCGGGCTAGTAGAGTACTATGCTGGGCCTAAGCGAGCACAGGCCATGTCGGCCCGGGCCGTCTGAATGCCCAGATATACTTCTTGCCCTCTCGCATGCCTACAAAGGCTGATTTATAATTAAAAAAAACTGAATAAGGGTAGATTATGTGTTTGGAGCCTAGTTTATAAAAACTATAATCCAATTTTTTAAACTATTCAATGCATGAAATGGGGGGATGGTGTAGATTATGTGTTTCTATAATAGGAAATTTTGCTGCTGGACACTATTTAGTTACGAAATTTGATGTTGGACAATAAGATAGGTTTTATTTGCTGCTAGACAGTAAGAGACAATTACACATAATGTCCAGGAGTAAATAAAACCTATTTTAGTGTCCAACAGCAAATATCGCGTTTATACGGTATCCACCAACAAATTTTGCCTTCTATAATCTAATAATCTAGATTTTAAAAACTGAGGAAAAAAATTATCATGTTTGAAAGCTCTCTAGATTATATAACTTCTACGTCCTTACAGTTAGCAGTTTATGTTTTATTATTATTAATAATACGAACGCATGTTAGTATACCCAAAGATGCCCTATTCATCACTTCCATCAATAGTACTGATTTTGCTTCGAAAATATGAAAGTAAAAATAATTTAGACTTTTTCCGACCGTTTGTAAACCGCTTTCATCCATCGCTTTTCTTGCCTTGAACGTTTTTTATTTCCATCCTTGGATGCGATTGGCGCCGGGTTGAAGCCCTGGCTGAGACAGTTTTGAAAGCAACATAGATTCTTCTACTAGTCCAGCAATGTTCGTACTCGACACAATATCAAACAAATGACTATGGATACAATTTTGACAACATCCTTTGGGTATGAAGATGTATGACCCTCCTTAGCTCCATTTGTCCATTTGTACAAATTTGTTGCTTCACAGTTGTATAATTCGTCATTATTCTTTCAAAGAGCAGTGGTCCAGTGAGCCGTACCAAGGGAGATACAGATATTATGTCAGTTTTTATTTTGCGCGGAAGATATTATGCCAGTTGCAATTTGGAAAAAAAATATTGATAGTTTCAGGGTAGCTTCCGTGAAAATATCTGTGATTTTGCTGAACCATAACTTACAGTTGAATGGAGAAACCATAGCAAAAATAATATTTCCTATATAAATATCACATAGTTAATCCTGAAAAGGGGGACCTTTCTATTTTGACTCTAATCTGTCAACTAATACGTGTTCAATTTGTTCACAGCTTGCCATTTTCCTGTGTAATACAAGAAGAGATATTTTCCTTGAGGCAAATAAATAGAGCACATGCATGCGTTGTATGGTCAGTCAAACATGGGGTGTAACATCAGCGTCAATGATTGAGCAAGCAACACATGTGCATGTGTTGAGCAGATCCAAATCCAACCACAACCAGGAATTAGACGTACCGTCACAGAGCAAACAATGATACGTACAGGAAGTAAAGTTTGATCATGCCTTTGCTGCTTGTCTTGTTGGATAAGGTGTTTAACCTTGACTATTCTCTGAAAATAAACACATCGTACATAGAAAGAGTGTAAAAGCATTCCGCGTCCTCCCCAAAATTCACGCAAGCAAACGAATACTGTGGGTGAAAGCACGTCTTCAAGAAATATGTGGAAATATTTTGACACTGTGGCATTCCTGTAAAAAAAAAAATATTTATCTTTACTGTTGGTGGGACCCGTCGGCCCCACCTGTCAGCCTCTGACTCTCAGCGCCGCTTGCCGCCGCGCCGGGGCAGCGCTGGCACGTGCGCGCGTCAGAGGCGCCACGCAGCGCGGCACCGCCCTGCAGCTGGGACCTGCCATCGCCGCTTCTACCGGGGAGGGGAAAGCTTTTTACCGACGCCTCTCTCTCCCTCTCTCACTCCTCTCCCTCATTTTCTCACCTCTCTTTCGTCTTTCTCTGTTTTCCTCCGCCTCCGCCGAGCGAGCTCGAAGCTCAAACTCCGCCCACCGTTGCCGTCTCCCCGGTCAACTCCGCTCCCCAAAAGAAAAATCGCCACGCAACATCCCAGCACCCCGCCATGGCCGTTGATTGAGCTCTCCCATCGCAGCTTGAGAATTGAAGCCATTTTCTTTCTCGGTGAGCACCGCCATCTTCTCGGATTAGCTCAAAATTCTTGAATTCTAACAAAGCAAATCCAAATTCCTAGTAAACGAGGCTTACTCATTTGATTGCGCATCAGTTGGCTAGGTCTTTGGTCCAATTCCGTGGTGGTGTTCGCCGCGTCCAAGTTTTCTTCACCGTCGTCCGTCATCGAGCTTGCTCCGTCGCCGTCCATTATCGCCTCTGTTCTGGTAAGCATAGCCGTCGCCTACCAACTACTTCCGCTCCTTGTGCCCCAAGCTTGCCTGCTCGCTTGCTGGCCGAGCCGAGCTCGGGAACAAGCTCGAGCTCCGGCGGCAGAGTCGTCGCGCGAGCGCACGTGCGCGAGCTCGAGAGCTCTCTCGAGCTGGGCCGTGCCCGCGCGCGTGCCCGAGCTGATGGGTTGTGCCCCGCCCGGCTAGGCCGCCGTGTGGATGGGCCGTGCCCACGTGTTGCGTCCGCTCCGCTGCTGGACCTGGTCTAGTAGCGGCTGGGCCGCTCTGAGGCCCATGAGACCGAAATCAGAATAGTTTCTTTTATTTTTTCAGGATTTTTCGTTTAAAATTAATTCCAGAATTTAGATAAATCTTAGCAAATGATTTAGGCTTCCTAAAATCTTGGGATCAATTTTGTTGGATTCCAAATAATTTTCTCTACCATTTTATGAAATAAAATTTAATATTTATTATATATGATTTTTAAGCATTTAATTAAGTTTATGAAATATCTTTTAATTGTTAATTAATTTATTTTCTAAGATTAGTATTTATTTTGTTAATGATTTTATTTTATATTTAAATTGGGTAATTAAGGGTCATTAATTTGAATTAAAGCATGTTAAACCCTTTCCATTAATAGACTTAATTACTCTTATTTAGAAGGAAATACTTCAGACAAGAGTAATTAAGTTCTTGTCTACTATTTTATCAAACCATCATTTCAAGCATTGCATTTCGCATTTCATGCATCGCTAATACTAACTTGCGACGTTCAACCAATCGTATAGTACCCGAGATCGTCAAGCCACCTGCTGACAGTGGACCAGAGATGGTGATTGTTGAGACCGACCCCACGCCTGCATCGTTGTATCCGGACGAAACCAAGGCAAGCTCCGGTGCATCCCACTTATGTTTTTAAATTCTTTCTTTATCACAGTCAGTCGAGTCATGTTTGTGCATTAGGTTTCAGGAATTAATTGACACCCACCTGCATCACTACCATATCCTATGATGTCTTTATGCTATACAGGTACAAGTAACACAATAGGCGCTATGCTTACGTCGTAGGATTATCGGTAGCATTGTATAGGATGATCTTAAAGCATGGAGGCTTTAAATTGTTTGAGATCCTTAGGAAATTAAAATGAAAGTTGTTGATGATGATGAGACTGGACGGGCCAGTAGAGGAAAGTGCAAAGACTAGGTCTTGCAAGGTGGTAGCCCCGTCCATGTCAATTTAGGATCACGTTGTGGTCTAGGGAGCAAGTATTGAATAGTACCGTCTATATGCTGGTATATGGGACCCAGTAAGCTGATGTACCCTAACTACCTCAGTGGTAGGACGTAGCCAACTTTCTTTTTCTGGCTGTTAGTGAGATTAAAGTCTCACAAGAGGGAAATGGTGGTCGCCCGTGGATAACGTCTAGGACGGGTATCTAGTGGGGTCTCCATATTCCCGGGGGAGTTGGAAACGGATCAACCTCTGGTTGGGGTTAGCGAGAAAAGTTGTCATATACGACCAATACGGTGCGTATGTGTCGTGTAGTCGGGTTTTACCCAGCTGGATTGAAATTGGTTCGAATCGCTGTCGCTCGTAGCAATGAGTATTGCTTGATCGCTCGTCACAACGAAGATAATCGAGAGTAATGAGAAGAGAAGGATTATTTCAAATAATTTAGTTTTTCTTGACAAATTTGATTGCAATAGTTGCAGGATGCAAACCTCAATATTAATGAACATAATTTTGAGCTAAAATTTGAAAATAGATATCCACTATTAAGTGCTTGTTTTCGCAAGTCTGAGTCAATCCACCAGCCAAAGGCCTAAGCATTCTAGGTGTCGGCCTTAGCGAGCCATGTTGACGGGTCAGTCTTGCGGAGTATATTAGATACTCAGGGTTTGTTCGTTTTATTTTATTCTTAGGTGGTGAGCCAGGCTTTTATGGTTGGTCCGAGGGCACCCAGACGAAGGACAGCTACCGGAGGGAGGTGCCATCCAATGGGAACGTATCCCATCCCCCAAAGAATAGAAGAGTAGACTTGCCCTACGAGTGAGTTAGTTGTTCAAGTTTGAAATAAAGTTTTTGAATAATGTTCAAACTTTTTGTTGCATTTTTAAACTCTTGATGTAATAAATGTTTTTCCGCTGTAAAACTTTTGTTTGATCTAAAAACTTGGTTATATTATACCATGATATAATATATTCGGGTTTGTGTGAATGTATGTGCTGTTGTAACTCGCTTCATCGAGTGTTCTCCTGTACTCGATCCTGGTTATACCGGAGGGGATGTCACAGACACACGCTCAATAGACAACGGTTCAATTTAATTAGGAACTACAGAGATGGACCACAAGATTTTCATGAACAGACGATTGCGAGGACACTATGCAAAATCATTGCATATACAACATATCAGAATCAAATCAACAGAAAATACATGACACGTCCTTCTTGCTCATTTCGACCATGTGCTAGGCGCATCCTTTGCCTTTTTGTCTAACTTGTTCTATCATCATGTTCTTGGACCATATACATGTGTTGGTGCTGGGTGCCACGTTACTTTATTTGTTTACATACTAACGGGAGGAGAACATCCCCACTTAGATTTTAAAACAGACTTACATGGAGGGAGAGAAAGAGGCACAACATCATTGGAGAGAATACAACTCTCACAGTCAATACATATGGCCAAGTCTAGAACACAGACCGAAGAACAGTCACCAATCGTTAACAGATGCCGAAGAACATACTTGACAGTTTCGTAGCGGACGAAGCACCTTCACACCACCCCTCGTAACAGGGTGCCACATCCACGTTACTAATAACTATTACCACAACCAAAACCAAACTTCATCTTGGACTAGATCAACTCGAGAAAATTGGTCCCTCAACAGTCAATAGGTCGATCGTGTACGGGATACGAACAACCGCGCCAGCTAAGCCGCCATCAAGCTCCACACGCCACTTGCTGCGTGTGCCGTACATGGCCACGTCACCGAGCGGCACCCATATCTGCTTTGGCGGCGTTCTCTGGTATATGGGGGGTATTAAGGTGGATGGACCAGTCAGTACGCTGTCGTTGGGCTCGTTCGTTGCCGAGACACTGGGAACACGCTGCAGCTCGAGCTGCCCAGCCATGGCGGAGCACCGGCAGGACCACGAGGCGCCGCTTCTCGCCGCCGGCTCCGTCAAGCCCGATGACGCCGCTGCTCCTCCGACGCCGGTGAAGCGTAACAAGTACCCCTTCTTCTGCGCCGTGCTCGCCTCCATGACCTCCGTCCTCATGGGCTACAGTACGTGCACATCCCTGTTGCTTTTTAGAATCATCATCATCTTTGCATATATATGTTGTATGTACGTATTTATAAATATATATACACATATGTGCACTTGCGCTGATGAGTATTGCTTGCCATGGACAATCGTTGGCCGCAGACGTTGCGGTGATGAGCGGCGCGCAGATCTTCATGGCGGAGGACCTGGGCGTGAGCGACGAGCAGATCGAGGTGCTGTCGGGCGTCATCAACATCTACTCGCTCGTCGGCGCGCTGCTGGCGGGCTGGACCTCCGACCGCCTAGGCCGCCGCCTCACCATCGTGCTCGCCAACGCCTTCTTCCTCGCCGGCCCGCTCGCCATGTCGCTCGCCGCCGGGTACGTCGTGCTCATGGCCGGACGCTTCGTCGCCGGCGTCGGCGTCGGGTACGCGCTCGTCATCGCCCCCGTCTACGCCGCCGAGATCGCGCCGGCGTCGTCGCGGGGACTCCTCACGTCGCTTCCCGAGGTGAGGATCAGAGCTTTCATCATTCATTTTCATCATTAAGAAGAAGAAAACAATAATGTCAACTGTCAGTGTCTTTGAATAATTGTGTTGTATGTACCAGCAGTAGTAGTTGCAGTTTCAATTTCAAAATTGAATTGTATTATATGTGTTTTGAAGATTTTTATCAACACCGGGGTGATGCTGAGCTACGTGTCCAACTTCGTCTTCTCGGGTCTACCAGTCCACCTCTCGTGGCGCGTCATGTTCGCCGCCGGCGCCTTGCCCACCGTCCTCCTCGCCGCCGGCGTGCTCACGATGCCGGAGTCCCCGCGTTGGCTAGCCATGAAGGGCCGTCTCGCCGAGGCCAAGTCCGTCCTCGACAAGACCTCCGACTCGCCCGCCGAGGCCGACCAGCGCCTCCTCGAGATCGAGGACGTCGTCAAATCCTCCGACCAATCAGACGGCGGCGGCGGCGCGTGGAGAGAGCTCGCCACGAAGCCCGGCGTCCGCCGCGTGCTGGCCATCGTCCTCACGCTCCAGTTCTTCCAGCAGGCCTCGGGCATCGACTCGGTCGTCCTGTACGGCCCGCGCGTGCTCTCCGCGGCGGGCGTCACGTCCACGCCCCTCCTGCTGGGCCTCAACGTCCTCCTGGGTTTCGCCAAGGCGGGCTCCATCCTCATCGCCATGGCGCTCACGGACCGCGTGGGCCGCCGCCCGCTCCTCCTCGCCAGCACGGGCGGGATGGCGGCGGCGCTGGTGGTCCTCGGCACGCTCTTCGCCGCGTTCGACGCCGGCGCCGGCGTCGCGGCGGCGAGCGTGGCCGCCGTCGTGGCCTTCGTGGTGGCGTTCTCGGTGGGGTTCGGCCCGCTGGCGTGGGTGTACAGCTCCGAGATCCTCCCGCTGCGGATGCGCGGGCAGGGCGCCGGGCTCGGCACCGCCATGAATCGGATCATGAGCGGCGTGGTCACCATGACATTCATCTCGCTCTACCAGGGGATCACCATGGCAGGGGCGTTCTACCTCTACGCTGCGGTTGCGGTTGCCGCGTTCGTGTTTGTTTACGCGTGCTTGCCCGAGACCAGGGGACGGAGCCTCGAGGACATGGAGGAGCTCTTCCACACCAAGTGATGTGATTAGTGTGTATGATGATCTATAGTTACATCTCTCTCAATTCTGTTGACGATGGCATTTGTCGTTCCCGTTGTCGGGAGCTAGAGCAGGATCACGATCTCAGTGGTTCACGACACGCACAAATTATAATGGCAACATTCAAAAGGTTGATTCTTTCGGAACAGTACTTACTGGTGTATAAATGATGATGGTGATGATGTTCGTCAGACGGTTGCCGTCTTATTAATTGCCGTATAACATGTTAGGCCAGTTTTAGTGATTTTTTTTATTTGCCATTAATCCGATGTCACATTATAAAATACATTGACATGGTAAGGAATTTAATATGAGAGAGAGCAAATAACTTTTATTATCTTTGTAAAATATCATGGACACTGTTTTTTAACATAGTAAGAGCATCTCCAAGAGAGTTCTATAAACTCTCTCTAAATTAAATTAATAGAGTTTAATCTAAAAAATCATTTTTAACAGCTTCTTAAAACAACTCACAAATTTATTCTCCCCAAATTCTTCTCATTTGTACCATTTCTGGAAAATTGGGGGTCCCAATCTTTATATTTACAAGGGAATTAATGTTGTTGTAGTCACAGATGTGACATGATCCAATCAAAAGTTGTCATGATCTACTTTTAGGAAGAACTGTTAGAGGAGACAACAAAACTTCTCCCTTATAACTTTTAGGCTCTACTAAAAATACTCTTTTGGGATTAATTTTTTAAGGAGCTTTTGAAGATGCTCTAAAAGTCAAATGAAAATGAATAAAAGAATCTGTGTTTCCATCTCCAATAGGGGTTCAAGATTTGTATTTTGTGAGTCGGTGGGCTGGCCCAAAACTTTCTAAAATAAACTAGAATTTTCCTTCACCTGATTAAACTAGTACAACAAATAAACTAGAGGTTTGACCCACAAAAAACTCATTCGACACCCACTTGCATCCCTAATCTCCAACCTAACATTCTACCTCATTTTGATTTGATCACAACTTTACATATCAATTTAATATCATTATAAACTTACAAAACTATGACATAAAACAAGATACTGCAAGAGGTTATTTCATTCCACAAAACATATTCATAAAACTGACATGGCACTCGTAGAAAAAGTGAGATGGAACCCAGAATTAAGACTGCCTTAGTAATTCTTCTCGGATTTTCACTCTTGGTGAAATTATGTGTCATGTACGTGACATAGTGTAGCAGCAAACAAAACTAACGGTTGGCTCCATTTTGTCCGTTCTCCAGCTATTGGCTTCAATCTCGCGGGCGTAGAAATGATCTGTAGTTACATTACATCCCTTAATTCTGTTCATGGTGGCATTTGTCGTTCCTGTTGTCGGGAGCTGGAGTAGGGTCATGATCTCGGTGGTCCACGACACACATAGTTATAAATGGCAACATTGAAAAGATCGATTCTTAAAGAAAAGCAAATGGGAAGCGTAGGAAGAAACATAATTTTTCTTTGCTAACAGAAGATGGTTGGATTAAACAAATGCCTAACATTATTGATCATGCTTCGACTTTTTATAAGAATTTGTTTGGGGCATAGGCTAACAACAAGGGGGAACACTGTTTCTATTGATGAGAATTTATGGGATGACATTGATAAGATGTCTGAATTAGACAAACAATTCCTGTGTGAAGAATTCACTAAGGAAGAGGTATGTGTAGCAATTAAGGAGATGGATTCTAATAAAGCCCCTGGGCCTGATGGGTTTTCTATGGGCTTTTACAAGACCTTTTGGGATGTTATTAAAGAATATTTGGTGGCTTTATTTTGGGAGTTTCATAAAAATAACCTGAACATTTCTAGATTGAATTATGTAGTAATTTGTTTACTTCCCAAATGTAGTGATGCTGCTGCTAGGATTAATCAGTTCAGACCCATAAGTTTGTTGAATTGTAGTTGTAAAATTTTAACCAAACTTCTGACAACTAGGCTAGCGGCTGTTATAAGCAAGTGTATCAATCAAGTACAAACAGGGTTCATTAAGGGAAGAAACATTCTAGATGGGGTAGCCACGACTCATGAGATTTTGAAAAGGTGCAAAGGGGCACAGGAAGAGGGAGTGTTATTTAAAATTGATTTTCAGAAAGCATATGATTCTGTTGAATGGGATTTTTTTATTGAAAGTTCTTAAAGCTAAAGGTTTTTCTGAGGTGTGGATTACATGGATGCACAATTTGTTAAGGGGCGGTTCTTCCTACGTTGAAGTTAATGGTTTTCATGGATCGTATTTCAAGAGTAGAAGAGGTCTGAGGCAAGGTGACCCTTTGTCACCTTTGCTTTTGGATCTAACAGCCGACATGTTAGCTCAAACTTTGAGACTAGCAGTAGCTAAGAATCATGTAAAGAGGCTTCCAGAGAAATGGTTAAAAGGGGGTTTGGTGTATATCCAATATGCTGATGATACTTTAATGTTTCTTAAAAAAGATGTTGAAGTAATAAAAAATTTCAAAATCATTCTTATGTGCTTTGAGTTAGCCTCAGGATTGAAAATCAATCTTGACAAATCAGAAATGTTCGAGTTGGGGGGAAAGAGTGAGGTGTTTAATGAGATGGTGGAAGTTATGGGTTGTTCAAAAGGGAAGATGCCTTTCAAATACTTAGGGATCCCACTAGGGGAGAATAAGTTGTCAGTTGATGATTGGGAGCCAATTGTTAACAAATTCGATAGTAAATTAGGGGTTTGGGATAGTGATTGGTTGGCCATAGGGGGCAGAGCCATCCTTATCAAAGTAGTGCTTTGTAGTTTACCGTTGTATATGATGGGTTTCTATAAGGCAAAAAAAGACTAGATCAAAAAGGTAGAAAGGAAGTGCGCTAAATTTTTATGGAATAACATAGATGCTCATAGAAAGTATCATTTGGTTAATTGGGAGACAGTTTCTATGCCTTTAGATTATGGTGGCTTAGGTATGGAAAATTCAAAATGGGGAAGAAGGGGACTAGTGAGTCGAATTGTTTAGAAATAAGTATTTAAAAAAAAAGACACTAACATTTTTGAAATACCAAAGAGTGTTGGAATTTGACCTATTTTAGTGGTCAATTTAAGAGAAATTCCAAAGCAATTTAATGGCAATAAATTGAGTTTATTCAGCCATTAGCATCCTCCATCAATTTTGAACCGTTATGTACTAATCAAGAGGATTAATACACAGTTAATGCCATAATTGGAGTTAATAGGCCAGTCATTGTAGGATCTAGAATACCGACTAGAGGGGGGGGGGGGGGTTGAATAGGCGGGTTTTGACAATTTATAACCTGCAAAAATTAAATACGGAAATAATACAATAATAATACTAGCAGGAAATAAAGGCAACACCTATGTTGAGGACTAAGGTTTGCAAGCCTAGGTGATATACATCATTGTGATTTCTGAAAATGTAAAAACAAGTTAATAAACAAGGGAGAGAGACACAATTTTATCTCGTGGTCTCGGGGACTTGCCGATCACTCCTAATCCATGTTGAAGTGGATTCAAGACTTTAGTAAACCGAGGTTTGCAGAGGTTCAAGGGATTGATTTGGCTTAAGATCAAGTTGCCCCTTTGCCACTCCGGCGAGGCGAGTACAAGACCTCTTATAAGAGCACCGGGCCTCCTTCACACTCTTCTTGAAGGGCTCACGGTTTCCACATCACCAAGCCGACTAGGAGGCAACAACCTCCAAGAGTAACAAGTCGACGTCGCTTGCTTGATGAACAACTAGTGCCACAAAGCTTGAGTCACTCAACAACACACACTAGAATCTCACACACCTGCAATGGATCAATGGAAGCTTGTGTGAGAGAGGAGAAGGCTCAAATAGCTCAAAAATATAGCTCAGGGTGTCAAGTGAACTCAAATGCATGAGAGGAGTGGGTATATATAGCCAAGCCATCAAAAACTAGCCGTTACAACTTTTTGCGCACCTGGCGGTCAGACCGCCAGCAACCCAATGGCTAGGTTGACAAAAGGTTCAAACCTCTGTCAGGCTCGCAGTCAGACCGGGCTGACTTGGCGGTCAGACCGCGCGAGGCTGGCGGTCAGACCGACCTCACCTGGAGGTTAGACCGCCACAAGGGTGAAAAACCCAGACCTTACTGGACATTTGCGGTCTGACCACCAGTAGGCTGTGGTCAGACCGCCAGCAGGCCGTAGTTAGACCGCCTCTTGGCCCCAATCAGACCGCCACCACAATCGACAGGATTTCTCAAGGAAGTTTTTGTGGGGTTTTTTTCATCAATGATTTTCAAGGAATGTTGGACCTTTCTCAACAAGGACATTCAAGGGAATTTTGGAGTATTCAAAAAGATTTTGCAACAAATATTTGGAGGTGTACTTTGACAAGGAGATTGGATAAATGAATTCACAAAGTGGCAACTAAATATTCATCAAGTTACTAGAGCATCGACCCCTCTTAATAGTTGGGCAACTATACTAGCAATCCGGTCATTTTCTTCTCTAATCACCTTATGACCGGTAAAATAGAAAACCTATATTTATACCTTTGCCTTGTGCCGCCTTGTTCATCTTCATTGAAATATGTCCATATGAATTGATCATCTTTGAAATATAATAAGCCATAATTCTTCATCAATTACCAAAACCCTTAAACTAAAGCCTAGATACTTCAATCTTTCCCTTTTTGGTAATTGATGACAATACAATGAAGTGAAGCATGAATGAGCCACACAAGGTGAGCTCGCCTTGAATGTTAGCATAATCATGATAAAACGAGAGGAACTTCAAACACGATAAGCTTAAGATAAACTCAAACCAAATGTTAAACCAAATATTCGAGCGCAAGCCATAATACAAAGTTCAAGCAAATGCAAACGATGAGCGACATAGTTTTAACACAACCATAGAAAGATACACATAAGAAGAACAAAGAAAGAGATAGCCATGAATTTTGAGATCAAGGTCCAATCCATCCAACCGTCTTGCTCAAAATGATCTTCTTGATCTTCATCTTCTCATCATTGTCATCACTTCATTTCTTCCACTCCCCCTTTGACACCATATTGCCAAAAAGATCACTCGTCCGCTGGTGGAGGTGGCAGAGCATAGTAAGGATAAGGCATATACCCCAACGGAGGAGGACGAGGAAAGACACCAAACATATGGCTACTGAAATCATGAAACTCCTGCTGCAAGGTCTGATAATCATTGTGAAGAGTGGTGTAGTTTGTGGTCATGGTCTGATAATCATTGTGAAGATTGTTGTAGCTTGTGGTCATGGTCTAAAACTGAGTGTTGAGGGCATCAACATCTGTTCTCATCTGACCCATGTTTTGTTGCATGGTGTTGAGTTGCTGCATCGTGGGAGTATGGTACTACTGAGCATATGAGGTGTGAAAAGCATCCATACCGGCCTGAATACCTTGCTGAACAGCGCTCTGAATGTGAGGGAGAAAAGCCTGAAAGTCCTGAGCAGGCGGTGGAGGAGGTGCAGGAGCCCATGGCTGCCACTGGGGATTTTCTTCCTCATGTCCCTCTTCATGTGCAACATGATCTTGCTGAGCAGGTGGAACTGGGTCAGGCTGAAGGAGCACATGCTTTGGAGCAGAGAAAGGTCTGTAGCCGGAATGAAGGGTCCGACAATCTCTTACCATGAACTTGGTCTTGTGAAGTATGAGAGACATAATGTAGGGAGCATAGTAGAGATTGTATTGCGCACTCATGGAAATTTGCTTAATATATTTCAGCATGAACCTAGTCACATCAATTCTATGACCACTCATAATGTGATGAATGAAGTTCCAAAATTTGTGACGGATTACCTCAGAATTTCCACCTTTAGGGTACATGGTCATCCTCACAATTTTGTTGATCACAGCTGGCATAACTTTCAACCCTGTCACATGACCAAGATGGCCCTGATCTGCCTGATAGTAGCCAATCCACTTAGTTTCAGGAAGGTTATCCTAATCCCATATGCTATACTCAAAAGTATCTTGTGGACGGGAGCGATCAATCTTGTTTGCAGCAGCAAATTCAGAGAATCTTGCTGTGTATTGTCGGGTACTAGTCATCCATGTAATGGTAGTGCGATCCCAATTAAACTCCACAGTGGCATAGAATTGCCTAATGATATTGTCATTCCAAGCACATTTATGCCTCAGAAAGTCATGAAGTCCAATTGATTGAAAGAGTGGAATTAATGGACGAATGGAGTCAAATTGAGCAATGTAGTTCCAATCAATCCACTTGTGAGCAAAGACAGGCTTGTCCACAAGATGTCCAAGATAAGCATTAAGTTGTACCTTAGCATGGAACTAAGGAATGGGAGAATCAGCATCCTGATCATACACAGATGAGTTTCGAGCCCTCATGTATTCATCACTTTTCCACTTCTTCTTGGCAAGGTTCCATGGGGTAGGATCAAAATCCTTATCAATGTCACTAGCATCCTCCATGTCAATGGACTGAGAATGAGAACCGCCAGCAACAGATGAGACAACCTCAGTTTCTTCCGGCTAAGCATAATCGGAGTCGTGTCCATCATCATCAGATTCGGAGTCATCAACACAACGCTTCTTCTTCATTTTCTTGCCAATCATCTTCTTGGCAGCTTCCTTAGCGGCATGAGGGAAGCTGTACAATGCATATTATAGATGAGAACACATGCCATAATAGGAATAAGTCCATACATAAGTCAATGTGCATTATGGCAGTCAAATCAGCCCTGGTCAACCCTGGCGGTTTGGCCACGGGTCGCTGGGGGTCAGACCGCCAGCACCCAGACGACCAAAAATTTTGCTTCCCCTTTTTTTGTGTTCATAGCCAAAAGAGTGGATCCAACCATAATGTACCAGCATAAAAACATGAATATCTCAACCAAGGATAGTATTATCAGAGGGCATGGTCAACAATCCAAAAAAAAAATTCTTTTATTTTCAAACCCTAGAGGAAAAGCCAATAGCCAATAGCCTCATGAAATTTCTAGCAGTGCATTGAGATGTAGGCATGAAAATCATCTAAGAGGGCTAGTGATTCCAATATCAAGCACTAATATCAACCAATACATATCCCAACCTCAAACCCTAGGAGAGGAAATCAATGAATCAATGGAGAATAGGAGGGAATCGACACAATACCGAGAGGACATGATGGAGGAGCCTTCGGTGGGACCGGGAGCAAGGGGACACCCTCCCTTCAATGGAGGTCACCTTTAAGGGGAGAGAGAAGAGAGGAGATGTGTTTTGTTCGTGTTGGAGAGTTGTGTACGAAGGGGTATGGAGGAGGAAAGAAGACATAGAGAAAAAGGAAAAGATCCAACTTAGTCGACCCTGGCAGTCTGACCGTGAGGCCTAGGCGGTGTAACCGTGGCACCTGGGTGGTCTAACTACGGGTCCTTGGCGGTCGGACCAGGAATGTCCAGAAAGGTTTTTCCTGGAGCACTTCCCTGGTGGTCTGACCGCGCCCACCTGGCGGTCTGACCGCTGCTTGCGGTCTGACCGGGTTCCACTATGGGTCTGACCGTGAGCTGCAATTCATCAGATTGGGCACTGAATTTTCTAAAAATGTGCAGAGAACTTCCAATTTTCAACTGAATCTCTTTGAACATTTTGAATTCTCTTGCTTTTTGATTCTTCCACCTTGATCACTGAGTATTCAATATAATGTACTCCTTGAATCACTTAAATTTCTCATATTTAATCTCTTGATCTCTTTCTTCATGAAAATCGAAGAGCAACAAGAGAATTTCAACTAAGAGTCAAAGTCAACATGGGAATGTGTGAGAAGAAATACACATTGTGGATCATTACATATGAAAATGCAAGTTCTATGTGCGGAGCTTATTGGATTCCATAAAGAAACTTTAGAGAAAAAGAAATTTTCATTTCAAGCCCTTTGAGTTGAAAGAAGAGAATTTTATGGAAATAGATTAGTTCAAAAGCTTTTCAAATTCAGACTGGGAATTTTGAATTCCTTTAAATGGTTTTGCATATATTTGATCTTTTCATAAAATGTATACTTTGAAGAACATTATGGCATCAGTCTTGATTTATTCACTTAAGAGAGGAACCATTATATATGAGATGATATAGGGCTCCCCCTAAATGTGACACCAAAAAGGAAATGCAAATCAAGACAAACCTAGAGCAAAAGAAAAACTGACGAAAAGATCCATCAAACATTTGGGAGGTCAATAACATTTAGCTCGCTTCTCAACTTGCAAAACTGAGTCTCATCAAGAGGTTTAGTGAAGATGTCAGTCAATTGATCTTCCGTCTTCATACTCTCCATCACAATGTCTCCTTTGCTCACATGATCCCTTATAAAATGATGGCGAATATCAATATTCTTGGTTCTCTTGTGTTGAACAGGATTAGTAGAAATCTTCACAGCACTTTCATTGTCACATAGGAAAGGATTGCAATCAAATTTTACTTCATAATCCAACGGGGTTTGCTTCATCCATAATAACAGTGCCCAACAACTACCGACTGAAACGTATTTGGCTTCGGCGATAGAGAGGACAACTGAATTTTGCTTCTTTGATGACCACGAAACCAATGATCTTCCAAGTAATTGACATGTGCCGGAGGTGCTTTTTCTATCAATTTTGCATCTGGCATAATCTAAATCAAAAAATCCAGTTAGAACAAATTGAGCACCTTTTGGATATCATAGGCCTAAATTTGGTGTTTGCTTCAAGTATCTCTTTAACAACGAACATGTGACATTCTTTTGGTGATGCTTGATATCTTGCACACATACAAACACTAAACATTATATCGAGCCTAGATGTGGTGAGATTGAGAAGACTTCCAATCATAGACCGAAATAACTTTAGATCAACCAATTTTCCTCCTTCATCAAGATCAAGATGTGCATTTGTCGCCATAGGTGTCTTGATTGGTTTAGAATTTTCCATACCAAATCGTTTGAGAAGGTCATTCACATACTTGTTTTGGCAAATAAAATTCCCACCTCTTGTATGTTTCACTTGAAGAGCAATAAAGAAACTCAATTCACCAATCATAGACATTTCAAGTTCTTTGGACATCATATTTCCAAATTGCTCACAAAAATCTTGATTTGTTGGTCCAAAGATAATGTCATCAACATATATTTGACAAATGAATAGATCATCTCCAATTTTCTTAGTAAATAAGGTGGTGCTACTTTCCAATTTTGAGTCCCTTCGAAACAAGAAAATCCTTCTATCTTTCATACCAAGCATGTGATGCTTGTTTAAGGCCAAATAGTGCTTTGGAGATTTTGTAAGCATGATTTGGCTTCTTTGAGTCTTCAAAACCGGGTGGTTGTTCCACAAATACTAGCTCATTTATTTTTCCATTTAAGAAGACACTTTTCACATCCATTTGATATAATTTGATGTTGTGAGAAGTGGAATATGCAAGTAAGATTCTTATTGCTTCAAGTCTTGCCACGGGAGCAAATGTTTCATCAAAATCCAAGCCTTCAACTTGAGTGTAGCCTTGTGCCACAAGTCTTGCCTTGTTTCGCACAACCACACCGTTTTCATCTTGCTTGTTCCGAAATACCCATTTTGTCCTAATGACATTATGATCACTTGGTCTGTTTACTAATTCCCATACATCATTGCGAGCAAAATTATTTAGCTCTTCACGCATAGCATTTACCCAATCTAGATCATTTAGGGCTTCATCTATTTTAGTTGGTTCTCCATTTGAGACAAAAGAATAGTGTTCACAAAATGAGGCAAGTTTTGATCTTGTTTGAACACCTTTGTTTATATCACCAACGATTTGATCAACAGGGTGGTCTTTTGCAATAGAATTATGAATCTTAGGTTGAGCAGCCATGTCTTGAGAATTACTTGATGATGGTTCATTTTCCAATGGAGTAGTGACTTTTCATCTCCATCTTTATTGCTAGATTGACCATGATCATTTGAAGTAGGTGAGGAGGATGGTACTTGAAAAATTGATGTACTCATATCATTGTCTTCTTCATCCTTGGGTTTAGTATCACCAATGTCATATTCTTCATAGCTTTTCTCAATCCCTCATCTCCTACATCATCCAAACTTTCTTGTTCTTGTTGGGAGCCATTTGTTTCATCAAACTCATTATCACTTGATTCTTCCATAATTCCAGAATTTTTATTGAATACTCGATAATCTTTGCTATCTGAAGAGTATCCAAGTAGAAATCTTTCATCACATTTACTATGGAACTTTGACAATCTTGAGCCTTTTCTCAATATATAACATTTGCAGCCAAACACCCAAAAATATGATATATTTGGCTTTCTTCCCACTAGCAATTCATATGGAGTCTTTTTCAACAATCGATGGCAATATAATCTATTTGAGGCATGGCAAGCGGTGTTGATAGCTTCAGCCCAAAAACTTTTTGAAACATTATATTCTGAAAGCATTGACCTTGCCATATCAATTAGGGTTCTATTTTTCCTTTCAACCACGCCATTTTGTTCTGGAGTGTATTTTGCTGAAAATTCATGTTTAATTCCTTTTTCTTCACAATATTCATCAACTTTGTAATTCCTGAACTCGGTGCCACTGTCACTTCTAATTTTCTTGATGTTGAACTCAAACTCATTTTCAGCCCTTTTTGCAAAGTTCTTGAATATGTTGAATACATTTGATTTGTCATGTAGAAAGAATACCCATGTATATCTTGAGAAGTCATCCACAATAACAAGACAATAGTTATTTCCACCAATGCTTCTATATGTGGTTGGTCCAAATAAATCCATATGTAGCAACTCTAATGGTCTTGAAGTAGACATAACACTTTTTGAAGTATGAGAACTTCTAGCTTGTTTTCCGGATTGACAAGCACTACATAATTTATCTTTTTCAAATATCACATCTTACAATCCAATTACTAGATCATGCTTCATAAGATGGTTCAATTGTCTCATTCCAACATGACCAAGCCTTCTATGCCACAACCATCCTTTTGAGGCTTTGGTAAATAAACAAGTGCTCAAATTTGCATCTTTAGATGAGAAGTCCACAAGATAAAGATTTCCATACCAAAATCCTTTAAATATTAACTCATTGTTCTTGATGCTAGTAATGACAACATCTTTTGAAGAGAAAATGCAAGTGAGTCCATGGTCACAAAATTGGGCCACGGATAATAAATTGAAACTAAATGATTCAACTAGCAAGATATTTGAGATAGACAAATCATTTGAGATAGCAAAATTTTCCAATCCTTTCACTTTGCTTTTGCTATTATCTCCAAAGGTAATTTTGTTAAATTCTGAACCTTCATCATTCATTGAGGTGAACATATTTCCATTTCTGGTCATATGTTATGAACAACCACTATCAAGCACCCAATGATGTCCTCCGGATTTGTAATTCACCTACAAAACAAAATTAGTTTCTTTTAGGTACCCAACCTTGCTTGGGTCCTTGGAGGTTAGTGACCATGGCTTTTGGCACCCAAATACTTTTCTTGTTTGCTCCAACTTTTGGCAAGCCAGTTTTTGAGTTTTGAGCATGCATCTTATTTTTACCAACAAACTTGGCATAAACAATACCATTAGAAGATTTAGTAAGAACATAAGAAGCATACATATCTCTAAACATCACATTTTTACTTCCAGTACAATCCTTTTCAAGATGCCCGGTATTTTTGCATTTAGAGCAATACAAGCCATTTTCTTTAATGAAAGCAGTTTTCTTTTAAACAAAGACACTTTTATTTTTCTTGGGGATAAAACCAAGTCCTTCATGCTTGAGAGTGAATCTTTGACACTCCCATATTTTGTTAAAAACATTTTCACCCTTGTGACAATTTGCAAGAGCTTTAACATGAGAATCCACAGTTTCACGCAATTTATCATTTTCAATAATAAGCAAAGGGTCACATGAACTTGAAGCACTTTCATACAAATCAGTTTTAGATGAGCAAGGGATTGCTAATAAATCTTCACATGAGGTTGATATGCTAGAAGTACTAACTTTGTTCATACTAGGCACACAATCAAGCATATCACAAGTGATTCCAATATCTTGTTTTTCAACATGAGTATCTTGAGCTTCCTTAAGCTTCTTATGATCCTCCTTTCGATTTTCATGAGAGGTCTTTAGCTCCTCATAGGACTCATGTAGTGATGCATATTTCTTTTTCAATTCTTTATACAATTTCTTAGTCTTGCCTAGAGATTCATCAAGCACACTTACCATATCAACAAGATCATCATAAGAAAATGTATCATCATCATCATCACATATCTTGGGTACTCCTTTTGCCATGAAGCACATATGTGAGTCAAATAGAGAGGGAGCTTCCTTGATGGCAATGCTTGCAAGTCCCACTTTATAGGACTTATTCTCATTGTCGCTATCTTCATTTTCAGAATCCGAACTTGTATCCGAATCCCATTCAACTAGATAGGCTTTGCCATCTTTCTTGTTGAACACCTTTTTGAAATTCTTTTCTTTCCTTTACTATACCTTTCATCATCTTTCTTTTTCTTGCAATTTGTAGAGATATGTCCCATGTCTCCACATTCAAAGTATTTCTTTTTTGCAAAGGGATTTTTACTTGATGATCTTCGGTCTCCTTTCTTCTTCATGAATTTCTTGAATCTTCTTACCATCAAAGCAACTTCCTCATTGGTACTTTCACCCTCATCATCACTACCCACTTTTGATGCTTTGGCTTTGAATGCAATATTCTTCTTGCTACTTTCGCATTGATCACCACGAAGCTCTAGCTGTGATTGATTGAAAATGTCATGAGTAAGAATTTGCCCCAAGAATTGTGAGGGAGTAATCTTTGTCAAGTCCGACCTCACTAGCATAGTAACAATTGTTTCATACTTATGTGGCAAGGCTCTAAGAAACTTGTGAGAGATATCAACATTTTCAACCTTGAATTCAAGGTCTTTGAGCTCATTCACAATATGTGTCAACCGAGAAAAGCTTGTTTTCAAGTCTTCGTTTAGAAGTAAAGCAAATTTCTCAAATTTTCCTTTGCAAATGAATAGCTTAGCACTCTTGACCATACTTGTGCCTTCATGAGCCTCAATGAGAGCTTGCCAAACCTCATAAGCAGTGGTGAGTTTGCACACTCTATGATATTCCTCTTTGCACAATGCTCGAATGAGTATATTCATTGCTTGAGCATTGGCCTTCATATTTTCTCGGTCTGTAGGTGTGAGCTCTTGTGGATTAATCATGGCAAAACCAACATCCACGACATTCCACACGGAGTCACCCATATCTTGAAGATGAACTTTCATGCATGTTTTCCAATAATCAAAGTACGGAGCGTGACCGATGTTGACATTGTTGCTAGACATTATCCTACTCCCAGATGGTTAAATCCTTGCTAAAAAGGGAGTACCTGATCTGATACCACTTGTAGGATCTAGGATACCGGCTAGAGGGGGAGGGGGGAGGCGGTTTTTGACAATTTATAACCTGCAAAAATTAAATGCAGAAATAATACAATAATAATACTAGCAGGAAATAAAGGAAACACCTACGTTGAGGACTAAGGTTTGCAGGCGTAGGTGATATACATCATTGTGATCTCTAAAAATGTAAAAACAAGTAAATAAACAAGGGAGAGAGACACAATTTTATCCCGTGGTCTCGGTGACTTGCCGACCACCTGTAATCCATGTTGAGGTGGATTCAAGCCTTTGACTTGCTTCTCTATCAAGTGTACACTTCTCCAATGAGAAGGGCTCACACAAGAGCAACTTGATCTTAAGCCAAATCAATCCCTTGAACCTCTACAAACCTTGGTTTACTAAAGTTACCCTTTGCCACTCCGACGAGGCGAGTACAAGACCTCTTACAAGAGCATCGGGCCTCCTTCACACTCTTCTTGAAGGGCTCATGGTTTCCATGCCACCAAGCCGACTAGGAGGCAGCAACCTCCAAGAGTAACAAGTCGACGTCGCTTGCTTGATGAACAACTAGTGCCACAATGCTTGAATCACTCAAGAACATGCACTAGAATCTCACACACTTGCAATGGATCAATGGAAGCTTGTGTGAGAGAGAAGAAGGCTCAAATAGCTCAACAATATAACTCAGGGTGTCAAGAGAACTCAAATGCACGAAAGGAGTGGGTATATATAGCCAAGGCATAAAAAACTAGCTGTTACAACTTTCTGCGCACCTGGCGGTCAGACCGCCAGTAGCCCAATGACTAGGTTGACCAAAGGTTCAAACCTTTGACAGGATCGCAGTCAGACCGGGCTGACTTGGCGGTCAGACCACGCGAGGCTGGCGGTCAGACCAACCTCACTTGGCGGTCAGACCGCCACAAGCGTGAAAAACCTAGATCTTACTGGACATTTGCGGTCTGACCGCCAGCAGGCCACGGTCAGGCCGCCAGCAGGCCGCGGTCAGATTGCCTTTTGGCCCTGTCAGACCGCCACCACAATCAACACGATTTCTCAAGGAAGTTTTTATGGGGTTTTCCATCAATGATTTTTAAGGAACGTTGGACCTTGTTCAACAAGGATATTCATGGGAATTTTGGAGTATTCAAAAAGATTTTGCAACAAATATTTGGGGGTGTACTTTGACAAGGAGATTGGATAAATGAATTCTCACGAAGTGGCAACTAAATATTCATCAAGTTACTAGAGCATCGATCCCTCTTAATAGTTTGACAACTATACTAGCAATCCGGTCATTTTCTCCTCTAATCACCTTATGATTGGTAAAATAGAAAACCTATATTTATACCTTTGCCTTGTGCCACCTTGTTCATCTTCATTGAAATATGTCCATATGAGTTGATCATCTTTGAAATATAATAAGCCACAATTCTTCATTAATTACCAAAACCCTTAAACTAGGGCCTAGATACTTCAATCATGCTATTAACTAGTAATTAGAGAGTGCAACTAGTGAGAAAACGGCTCCTTGAGGACAGTCATGCCTATATAAGGCCATGGAGACGTCCATGTTTTTGGACGAATGATTCATTCCTTTCTACACTCCATATTCCATTGAGAAAACTATGTTGTGGTGTTGAGCTGCTCCAATCTCGCCGGTTCTTTTCCTTGGCGTGCACCGAGGAAGAGAGTGAGCGGAATCTCTAAGCCTTTGCCACCGTGAAGCCTGCACGAGGGTCGGCAATAAGGTTTCCTGCCAGCGCATTTGCGCGACCGCTTGAAGGTGTTCGACTATGATCCGCGCTATGTCTTCAACAAGTGTTCAAGGACGATCTGTGTTGCCTCATCGAGGAGTGTTCAACTGAGATAGAGGGCTGCTGCATCGGCGATCTACAACACCTACATCAATGGTCTGCTTCGTCTACTTTTTGCTCTAAATTAAGCACCGACAAACTCTACGTGAGTCCATATCTCCTCTGCTTTTAATTGTGTTGCTTTACCTACCGTGAGAGTCAGTTTGCATCACGTGTTTGAATGATTATGAAATTTGCTAAAACTAAAATCTGGAAATAGAATAACACATATTTTTCTAACAATCCAGAAACCTTATCATTGTGTTTATTCTATTATTCTAGCAATGGCTGGTGCTTCGGATGCAATGAAACCTAAGAGGTTTGGCGGTGGTGAAAACTTCCATCGTTGGCAAACTAAAGTCAGATTCTGGCTTCTGTCAATGGGACTGTGGTGGGTGATCCACCCACTGGTGCCATTCACGGTTGAGCAGACCACTGTTTCCCCCATAGTGCGCGATTCGACGCTTGGCTGCATCTTGACCCTTTTAGCGGATAATTTATATGATGTGTATATGAATTATTCCGATCCCATTGAGTAGCGGGATGCACTTGAGCGCAAATATGTCGTCTCTGAAGCCAGTCGCCTACTGTACACATGTGAGTAACTCTTTGACTTCAGCATTGACGCTGCAAAGTCAATAGTGTCTCAAGCTCACGAGTTACAGCTTTTAGCCGGAGAGATTGCAAGTTTGGGATGTCCTTTGCCTGATCGAGTTGTGGCAGCTGGTATTATTGCCAAACTCCCTGTCACGTGGAGAGATTTTGCCATGAGCCTGAAACACAAGAGGGAAGATATCTCAACTAAGAATCTGATTATAGCCCTTGATGTGGAAGAAAAGGTAAGGGCTAAAGACGCTCGTAGCACTTCTGCCACTGCAGAGAATGGTGCTAGTGCAAATATTATAGTTGAAAAGAAAAATTACTACAACAAGAACAAGGGTAAGATGCAGGCCAGTGGAATGCCTAAGAAAACCACTAACTTCAAGAAGAACAATGCAAAAAAAGACAACAGAGCATGCTATGTGTGTGGCAAACCAGGACATCTTGCGAAAGATTGCTGCCACCGTAAAGATAATTCTGATGGATAGCAAAAGAAGGTTGTCAATGTGACCATTGGCAAAAACAACGGTGATGAGACAGATCCTGCCGAGTATGGTAATCTACTATTTGTTTTTTCAGCCATTCAATCTTTGGATTGGTGGGTTGATACGGGTGCCAATGTTCATGTGTGTTCTGATTTATTTATGTTCTCTTCTTACCAGGGGACGTGGTCCTCCTCCATCCTAATGGGAAACATATCAGCTGCTTCTGTTCTTGGTGTTGGTATAGTCGAACTGAAGCTCATTTTAGGGAAGACTATCTTTTTGAAGAACATGCAACATGCTCTCACAATAAAGAGGAATCTGATTAGTGTTTCCTTATTATGTTAGGATGGTTATAAGTTAGTGTTTGAGTCAAATAAAGTTGTAATGTCCAATTTTGGAAATTTTATTGGCAAAAGGCTATTTAAGCGGAGGCTTGTTCCACTTGAATACTTCTGATTATTCCTATAATCTAAATGTTGCATCCATGATTAATAAAAATATTTGTGAGACTGATGTGTGGCACTCACGTTTTTGTCATATTGAGTTTGACACCATTGCTAGAATGTCCAGAGGTTCGGGCCTTCTCGATGAAAGTAAAAACCCTACGCCCTATGTTCTGTGGATTGTATTGCTTTGAGGTGTTCTCTCCCCCTCGATTGGGGGGGGGGGGGGGTCCTGGCGCCTTATATATTCGGTCGGCAGGGGGTACATGAAGAGTCCTACTTGTAGTGTATAAGGATAAACATAGTAATTCTATCTTCAATTATCTTGTGCTCCAAGCCAACTCAGTCGGTTCCATATTGATGAGCTATCTGGTCTTCTTCCGACTTAGACAGTTGGCGCCGTCTGTGGGGAAAGCGTGATGATCGGCTTGTTGAGTTCAATGGTTATAATCTACTTGAAGATCCGATCACGAGCAGACCGGCGTTGAAACGTTGAATCACCAACAAGGCTCGTGTAGATATCGTCTCGTCAAAATTTGGTGGCCAATCTACTTCATCAAGATCAATCTACAAGCAGAAGTTTCATCATCGGCGGATTGCCTCCTTACGGATCGTTCCGATCTGCATCTGGACAATGGTCACGGCTGTACACGCATTTTTGCACCAGCCAGAAGGCTTCCGACGGGATCTACTTTTCAAGTCGGCGAGCTCATCGTGTACTTGATGACTTCAGCTCTACACTCGATGATCTAGTCTGAGTCGATTACTTCGTTATGGAAACAGGCGTCCTACTTGTACACGCGGAAGCCAAATCCGATTCGAATACTCAACGGCAGTAATGAAGCAAGGCCTCACGTGCCTACGAGGGAAGTCTCTTTCCTTTTTTCTATTGTATATACACTATTTTATTCTTTCTATGCTAATCAAGTTAATTAGCACAAGGGTCATCACGATAATTGTTTTTGCATGCATGTTTGCAAATTTCATGAAAGCTGCCCCTGGAGGAACCGGCGTGCGATCCCACAACTTTTCAGCACCACCCCGAGCAGGCCAGCCTTGGACTTCACGGCAGTCGATCCACAAGGTGCTGGTGCTCCTCAGATTAGATCATCGCCACTCTCGACCACGCCGGAAGTCACATTTATGCCATCACATCGCACATCGCGCATTCAACAAGAAGTGTCTTTTCAGAGGCGAGCTCATGCTCTATTTCGCCATCGGCATCAGGATCAGTGTTGTGACCCAATTACTCGGCGACAACATAGGCTCGCTCGGAGGCTACTCCGCTATTCACCTGATCAGTCAGCAACACCGCCACACCATGACGACTCCGGTCACCCGGCAACATCGTCGCGACACGACGTCTCCAATGACTCGGCGACATCGTCTTGACTCGATGACTCAACCGCTCAACGTCCATATGGACATGCCCAGGGGCTACCTGGCGACACCTTCGAAGACTTGTCGCTTTGGTGTTTTGTCCACTCGGCTACTCGGCGACGCTTTTGACTTGGTGTTTTGGTGTTTTGACCTCGGCTACTCGACGACGATCCGATGGCTGCGCCACTCAGCAACATCGTCGTGACTTGGCAACTTCGTCACTTGACAACATCACCGTGACACGGCGATCCAACACATTGACAACTTGATGATTCGATGATCCGGCTACATGGCGACAAGCCAACGACTCCGAGCTTCGATGTTTCGGTGACATGATGGCTTGACATCGATGTTCGACTGCTCGCTAACCACATCGACATGCTCGGGGGCTCCTCTTCAACTCGCCGAATATCAAAGCTAAGTATCTTTATACTTGATTTACTTTTGAAGTTTTGGGCTCATGTCCTTCATACTTTTGTCTCATGGCCGCTTATCTCTATTTTCTAAGTAGAAGATCGTAGGATTCTTGATGAGTAAAGTTGAGCTTTTTAATCAGTGCTCTTTTTATGGAATACTTACCTTACCGGTACCCATAGCTATGCTTAAGTCAGTAGTCGACTGGGTGGCCCACTAATAAGGGAATTGACCGAGTCGACTTGGAGCACAAAGCAATTAAAGATAGACTTTTTATATAAATCCTTGTAGACTACGAGTAGGACTCTTTATGTACCCCTTGCCGACCGGATATATAAGGTGACAAGGACCTCCTCATCGAGGGCACCAATTCACATTGCAATACAAACCACAGAACACGAGACGTAGGGTTTTTACTCTCATCGAGAGGGCCCAAACCTGTATACTCGGCAACCATCGAGTTCTTAATCCCGACGTAGCCCTATAAATATATTTTCGAGAGCAAGTCTTGATAGTTGGTGCGCCAGGTAGGGGAGAAGGCATGCCAGGATTCACCGTCGACTTTGACGGCAGAGATTCCCAACATCCAGTACTCGTCGGACTTCAAGATCTCCTTCAGATCACTCGACTTCATCGTGGACACCGACAGAGCGCTAGGCCTGGTGAAGCATCAATCTGACTCGACCGCAGCCAATTCTATGGCATGATCATCGGGCACATCAGATTTGATCCTAGCCTTAGTACCACTCGGATTCGGCGGGACTAACCTACCTATTAGATACGACGCAAAGTCGGTCTGTTCCTTTGATGAGGAATCAGACATAATTTCTTGCCTGTATCCATTAGCCATAAATATGGTCGATCTCGTGGAAAATCCACTGGAAAATGAACGAGAAGAAAACCACGAGGAAGAGGCCACGTCAGGCGATCATCGTCACTGACCGAGAGGATCGCGCGGATCTCGTCTTGCACGGTAATTGGATCTCATTGGGCTAGAGATCGAGATGGACGGCATCAAGTTGTATGACACTCCGCAGAATAACATCACCGGGGCAAAGATGAAACTCGACAGGTTGATGGTTGATGAGGCATACCAGGCCCCTGTGATAAAGAAGGCGGTGACCATGCTCAAAGCAGCTGCTGTTCAAGAAGCTCACAAAGAGCCACCTCAATTAGAGCAAGCTCCAGCCACGCCACTTCACACGATCGTCGAGGACGTCAAGATCTAAGAGATTTTGTAGGCTCTCATGACCTTCGTCAAGTCATCAATTCTCATTATGAGGAGCGAGCTCGAGACAACCACAGTTATGAAGAAGAGTGGCATGACCGGAGGGATGATTATTGTTTGGAAGACCGACGTGAACCCTCCAAGGGATAACCGTGACGACCGACGTCGTTATGACGATCGGGATTGGCGTGAAAACCACAGCGAGGATAACCATCATCGCCGTCATGACGATGATGTTGGTCCGCACCATAGGCACCGTACTACCTCTACATTGTGATCTCCAGATCGTCAGCGTAGGACTCCGTCGCTGATCGACGAGGAGTTTGACGGAATAAAGACTTACACTCCCGAGCTGCGTAGGTGCAAGTTTCCAAGGAGTTTCAAGCCCATCGCTATTGAAAAGTATGATGGCCAGACCAACCCCAAGGAGTGGCTCCAGATCTGTAGAATGACTATTCGGTCTACAGGGGGAAACACTTATGTCATGGCCAACTATCTGCCGGTCTGCCTTGTGCCCGCCGTTTGGATTTGGCTCATCTCTCCCTGAGAATTCGATCTCCAATTAGGGGGAGCTCAATAAGCTGTTCATTGAGAGTTTTCAAGCTACCTACAATCATCTAGGCAACCACTTTGACCTCACTCGACTCAAGCAAAAGCCGGACGAGCCCTTGCGCGACTTCATCAAACGTTCGGATCAGCATATCATTACTGCCTCCCAAGGAGGGTTGCAGAGTTATGACCTAGTTCGGAAGATCGGTCGGTGGAATCATAACCTCGATCTGACCGCTCGGGAGTGCTTTGAAATCATGGATCAGTATACTTTAGGGGAATCGGCTCTGTATGACATCCGTGGTAAGGGGAAGGAGAAGCGCCAAGACAAGCCCGAGTCCTCCAAAAAGGATAAGAAGAGAAAGACCGACAACATGGTTGCTGCTGTAGACCGATCCAGGAAAAAAATCCGCGGATGAACCAGCAAACCATGGATGACTTGCTGAGTGGCCCGTGCCTATGGCATCCCAAGGCAAACCACAAAGTAAAAGACTATTATTGTCTGAAAGGTTTTGCGACAGCCGTGCTGAAGGTAGCCAAAGACCCACCAAGACATAATGGCAAGGATAAGGCCAAGGACAGTGATGGCAAGAATGAGGAAGGAGACTTTTAGGAGCCCCACGAGGAAGTCAACTTCATCTTCGGAGGGCCCGATGCCTACAAGTTCATGCAAGCATAAGCTAGAATTACGAGAGATCAACTGTATGGAACCAGCTGCTCCTGAGTACATGAGATGATCCGAAGTCCCAATCACCTTTGGCCGGTCAGATCACCCCAAGCACCTGCCAAAACCAGGCCGCTACCCACTTGTACTCACGGCAACCATGAAGGAGGTCAAGTTCAACAAAGTACTCATTGATGGAGGAAGCAGCCTTGACCTGATCTTCACCAAGACCCTCAGAGAGCTAGGTTTGCCGGTCGATGACCTGAAACCTAGTACCTCTCCCTTCCACGGGATTGTGTCGGGTAAGACCTCAGTACCGATAGGGTAGATCACTCTGCCTGTTATGTTTGGTACCCAAGAGAACTTCTGGACTGAGCGCGTTATCTTCCAAGTAGCCGACTTCGAGTCTGCCTACCATGCTATCATTGGTAGACCAGCAATGGCGAAATTCATGGCGGTCCTGCTCTATCCATACCTTACCTTGAAGATGCAAGGTCCTAAAGGAATCATCTCCCTCCACTCTAACCTTCTGAACTCTTTTGATTGCGATGTGTAGAGTTGTGAGCTAGCCAACCGACAGTTGATGCTGTCCGACCGACTGAAGATTCAGAAGGCAATCGACAATGAGGTGAAGGTTGATAAGGAGATCCCCACAAAGAAGTCCAACAAGGAGAAGATGCATACGAACAACGTGCTGACCAAAGAAATTTCGCTCAACCTGGAAGATCCTGCTAAGGTCACTTATGCAGGAGCAAGTCTTGGGGAGAAATAGGAACTCACGCTCACTCTTTTCCTCCAGGAAAACATGGACATCTTTGCATGGAATCCCTCTGACATGCCGGGAGTTCCTAGGGAAAAGATGGCTGCACCCGTTAAGCAACGTCTTAGAAGGTTTGCTCAAGATCGTAAGGACGCCATGAAGAAGGAGATAGCTAGGCTTTTAGATGCCAATTTTATAAAGGAAGTGTACCATCCTGATTGGCTGGGTAATCTAGTCCTTGAACCCAAGAAGAATAAAGAGTGGCGTATGTGCGTTGATTATACTGACTTGAACAAGGTTTGTCCAAAGGACCCTTTCGCTCTGCCACAAATTGACCAGATCGTAGACTCAACAGCCGGGTGTGAGCTTTTAAGCTTTCTGGATGCCTATTCAGGCTATCACCAGATTCCACTAAAAGTCGAAGATCAAATTAGGACTTCCTTTATAACTCCCTTTGACACTTACTGTTATATCACCATGTCGTTCTGTCTGAAGAAAGCTGGCGCGACTTACCAACATGGTATTCAATGCTGCCTCGAAGCTCAGATTGATTGGAATGCAGAAGCATATGTTGATAACATCGTGGTCAAGACTCAGAACATTGAAGAACTCCTCTCTGACCTGGCGGAGACATTTGACAACATGAGGCGGTACTCGATGAAATTAAATCCCAAGAAGTGTGTTTTTGGGGTCCCTTCAGGAAAGCTACTCGGCTACATCATCTCAAAACGAGGCACAGAGGCTAACCCGGATAAAATTAAGGCAATCCTCAATATAGGACCACCTAATTCACAAAGGGATATTCAGAAGCTGACCGGATGCATGGCATCTTTGAGTTGCTTTATCTCTCGACTGGGGGTCAGAGGTCTACCATTGTTTAAACTGCTCAAGAAGCAAGATAACTTCGTCTGGACGGAGGAGGCACAGTTGGCTCTAGATGAGTTGAAGGTTCATCTTAGCAACATTCCAGTCTTAGTGCCTCTGGAGCCACAAGAGAAGCTTCAACTCTATGTTTCGGCTACAACTCAAGTTGTGAGTACCGTTCTAATGGTCTACCGAGAGGAAGAGGGTCACGTACAAAAAGTGCAACACCCAGTATATTTTGTTAGTGAGGTCCTTAGTGCCTCCAAAACCCGATGTCACCAGATCTTGAAACTGCTATACGCACTCTTGATCACCTCGAGGAAGTTGAACCATTATTTTCAACCTCATCCGATTGAAGTTCATACTACTTTTGCACTTGGAGAGGTTCTTCATAACCGCGAGGCAGTCGGCAAGATTGCTAAATGGGCGGTCGAACTTGGTCAATATACCATTATGTTCGTACCTCGTTCGGCGATCAAAGGACATGTGTTGGCTAACTTCGTTTCATAGTGGACAGAGATTCAGATGCCGCTCGCACCACAAGACATCGAGTATTGGAAAATGTACTTTGATGGGTCACTCCAATTGCTGGGTGTAGGAGCAGGGATCGTACTTATTTCACCCCAAGGAGAGAAACTTTGGTATGTCCTTCAAATCAAGTTTTGCGCGTCCAATAACACTATGGAGTATGAAGCTCTTCTGCATGGTTTGCGTATAGCCATATTGCTCGGCATTCAGTGCCTCGACATCTTTGGAGACTCGGCTCTAGTCATTAACCAGTTTACTAAGGATTGGAACTGTGTAGATAACAATATGGCTGCCTACTGCCAAGAAGTAAGGAAACTGGAGAACAAGTTCAATGGAATCAAGTTTACGCATGTTCTTTGTGATAATAATCAAGCCGCTGATGAGTTAGCAAAGATGGGATCGTCTCGGTCAGTGGTTCCACCTGGTGTTTTCCTTCACACCCTGGATGTTCCCACTATTTCCCCTTGGTCAGACGTGCTGACAACCGAAGTTGTTGAGCTAGCCATGGATATAGACGCGGAGGCCGATTGGGGCGATTTGATTGTCCAATATTTGACTAAGGGTATGGTGCCTATAGATTCCAAGGAGCAACAAAGGTTGAAGGCCATGTGTCGAGGATATTTGATGGTTGATGACCTCCTTTATCGAAGAGGAGGGTTGAACATTTTGATGCGCTGTGTCTCTATTCTCGAGGGCAAAGAGTTGATGGTGGAGATCCACGCAGGAGTGTGTGGCAATCATGCGGCTTCCAAAACCTTGGTCGACAAGGCTTTCTGGCAAGGGTTTTATTGGCCCACGGCGGTTGAAGATGCACACCAAGTCATTCGGAAGTGTGAAGGATGTCAATTCTTTGCTCAGCAAACGAATGTACCCTCGTAGCAACTTCAGATGATACCTATGACTTGGCCTTTTCCTGTCTGGGGGCTCGACATTGTCGGTCCTTTCAAAAAGGCGTCAGGTGGGTTCACTCATTTGTTCGTTGCTATTGATAAGTTCACCAAGTGGATTGAAGCAAAACCGGTCGACAAGATAACTTCCAAGAAGGCAACTGAGTTTGTCAAAGAGATCTTCACTTGGTTTGGAGTCCCTCATGATATCATCTCTGATAATGGTACTCAGTTTATATCTAAGGAAATCCGTGACTTTGCCAATGAGATGGGAATAAAAATGCACTTTGCTTCAGTGGCTCATCCTCAAAGCAATGGGTAGGTCGAACGGTCCAACGGTATGATTCTTCAGGGGTTGAAGTGCTGGATTTTTGACAGGCTCAAACCATATGCTGGTCGATGGGTTCGTGAGTTGCCTTCGATTCTTTAGGGGCTACGTGGTATTGTTAGTCGGGCTACCAATCAGTTGCCATTCTCGTTGGTTTATGACTCTGAAGCTATGCTATCGACCGAGGTGAACCTTGTTTCGGCACGAGTTCAGGGATATGATGAGAGGCTTTCTGAAGACAACCGAGAAATTGAGTTGATTGCAGCAGAGGAGATGCGTGATCGTGCTCCGTTTCGATCAGCAGTATACCAGCAAGGCTTGCGACATTAGTATGACAAGAATGTCTAGAGTCGCTAGTTTCAAGTTGGAGAACTGGTGATGCGCCGAGTGCAATCTACCCATAATCGTCACAAATTATCCCCTAAATGGGAAGGACCTTATGTGGTCAAAGAAGTCACTCAGCCGGGGGCTTATCGACTGATGTATGAAGATGGCGACGACGTACCAAATTCTTGGAACATTAATCAGCTATGTTGCTTCTATACTTAGTCCTTTTTATAAATTATTATTGAATAAAACTTCAATCTTTTTGATGAAAGATGATTTTTGATGGTTTTCATTCTTATTTGTCTCGATTCCATAATTTATACATTAAACAATCAAGTCAGAGGGCTAGTAATAATGTCCCACAACTCCTTAACCTTGATAAATTCTGGTTTTGGATTGTTCCGACCGATTTCTCATGTCTTGACACGGTCTTAACTTTTTGGTCTAACACTGAATCACTGTAGTCATACAATTTGTTCTGTATAGTAGACTGCCACTACACTAAATCTAGAGCCAAAGTGCAAGAAATCATGTGTCGATTTGGTCGATTCTGATTGTTACGTAGTTATAAATTATGATCCGGTATGATAAGACAGACCAATGCGTCTTCTGTTTTATCTCAAAGTTCTTATGGTAACTAAGTTCAAGTGGTAAAGCGCGAACAACGCAACTAAGTGCTAACTGATCTACCAAAGTGACAGGAGAATGCTCTTATGGCTTTTCAGTCGAATTTTTAACTTATTTAAATAACTAAGCAAGAAAAGAGCTGTTATTTATACTAGTATTTTGCACGTGCGTGTCGCACGTGCTATCCTGGTACCATGAATTTGTATAGTGACACAATGGCTAGAAAAAAATAAATATTACGAAAATGCATTATGATAAGTACATCAAACATGGAAATAAAATGGTCAAATAGTATCTTATACATCCATATATAAAATGTTCTTAGTAATCTTGCCTTTCGGATCAATATCTTTGTTTGACTTGGCAAGAACCCAAGTTGTTTGTCGGGACACCTCTCTCGATACAGCAACATATAGTTGATCGTGTGCAAAACAGGTTCAGGTAGATAAACACCGACGTTAGGCATAGTTTGTCCCTCTGCTTTGTGTACCATTATATTGACCATCGATCGTCGGAGGGCGCAACGACTAAAAGTTTCAATGGCAAGTGGCAACAGCGTGATGCACAACAACGTACCCGGCGTGTCGCGTCTTCACAAATCCGCTGTAGGATCCCTCGTTGATTAACGAGGTAGAGAGGCGGCACGATGAATCAGAGGGAGGACTGTGACTGAAACAAAATGAACACTAAAACGTGTTTTATAAAAGCATCAAAAAGATTTATAGAATCTAGCCTCACGCGTCAAGCGGTGCCCAGTTACGTCAAGATCATCGTCGTTGCTGCAGACTCATAGTAGCGTACTATGACAACCTACGCCTTGAAGAAACACCGGAAGGATCATCCATCGATCGTCGGCACCGCGATGAACTAGAAGGGATCGGAGGATGGCGACTCAAAGTTTCAATGGCAAGTGGCAACAACGTGATGCATCACAGCAACATACCCGGCATGTCATGTCCTGACAAATTTTCCGCATAATCCCTGGTTGATCGATGATGACAAGGTAGATAGGCGGCATGACGAATCAGAGGGGGGACAACGACTGAAACAAAATGGACACTAAATTGTGTGTTTTATAAAAGTATCGAAAAGGATTATAGAATCTAGCCTCACCCGTCAAGCGGTGCCCAATTACGTCAGGATCGTCGTCGTTGACATAGACTCACAGTAGCGTACTCTGACTGCCCGCGCCTTGAAGAAACACCGAAAAGATCATCCATCTATCGTCGGCATCGTGATGAACCAAAAGGATCGGAGGTCGACGACCCAAAATTTCATGGCAAGTGGCAACAACGTGATGCATTATAGCAACGTACCCGACATGTCACATCTTTACAAATCCGCCATAGGATCCCTCATTGATCGACGATGGCAAGGTAGAGAGGGGGCTCGACGAATCGGAGGGAGGATTGCGACTGAAACAAAATGGAAAGGAAACGAAATTTCGAAACTCAGAGTGAGAAGGGAAATACATGCGTGTTGCAGAAAGTGAATGATCGCATGCAAAATGGAAAGAAAAGATATGGTGCAGCAGGAAAGGCAAGAGATCACATGAAACATTGAAACATGGAAAGAAAATAGGTGTTTGCTGCCCTAGCCAGGAAAGTCAAGATCGCATGCAAAGGGCCGCTAATCACGCTACTAATCTCTACTATAGCCAATCAATAATGGTGGACTCTCACGTGTGTCACGGACCCGCCTTACCACGGAGACGGTTCTGTTCCAGGATCTCCCTTGGGTGGCGACACGCGCTATGGCGCCCAATAGTACAATACATGACAGAGAAAATAATTGCAACAGGAACATAGGTGGAGAAGCAGAGTTTACATAACTCCGAAGTTATATTACAAACCGGAGTTTGACAGAAATAAATTGCGGAAGCGAAAAGTTCAACACTGGTTCACCAGTTTGACGAAATAGCTAAGATACAAGTCGCCCTCTCACGGCGACACACAGAGATCATCCGGCCATAATAGGTGCCTTGCCCAAGCACCGTACTGGCAAGCAAAGATCTAATCCTCATCTTCATTTGTGCACAGCTCCCATTCGATGTTCCAGCAATCGGGGCGCTGGCCCTCCCAATAAAACCTTCCTCCACCATGGCACTCTCCGACCTAGTCATCTGAAAACCACATAGAGCTACGCCCTGAGTAACTAATTTACTCAGCAAGACTGACCCATCAAAATGACCAACTACAGCCGACACCTAGACATGCAAGGCTAGGGGATAGGGTTTTAAATTGCCAGAAAACCCGCCTAAGAGTGGATCCCTAATTTTCAAGTTTTAGCATCAAGTTGAGTTGTCATGCAGAGAAATAAATTTAGTTTGCACTACAATCTTAATAATTTCAAACAGCAGTATTAAACCCACACAGCATCTTAATGGCTTCCGGCACTGTTCCGTAGCAGCGATCAAGTGGTACTCGTTACTGTGAGGGGCAGCGACTCGAATCGATTTACATCCTGCAGAAGAAACCTGCTTGCACGACCCATACGCGCTTCCGGGAAGCCGCATGGAGCAATCTTTCGCTTACGATACCGCAGGGTCTTCCGGGTCCAGACTCCCCCGAGAAGGGTCCCCCAACGCGATGCGCCCCGTGCCGCCATCCGTGGATGGATTGCCCCCACCTCTCAGCCCCAGTTCCACCAAAGAAGGGAGAAGGCTATCTTCAGACCAAGCGATAGTCGTAGCTACGTCGGTTTACTGGGCCCATATCTCCAGCATGCAAACAGTACGTTCAAACTTGATCCCATGGGCCGGACACGAGGCGTAGCCTTAGGTGACTCGGACGGGGCTACCTCTTTGAAGACAAGCTGTCCTTCCCTTTCCACCTAGTTGCCCGTCCGGTCTTCATTGTGATTCCATCCATCTTTTCCTTCATCCGATCATGTTCCCCAGTGATAATATTTCCTATCTACGAGTGGTCTCCATACCACTCGATGAGTAGTCGTCCGAATTTAAGCAGAGCGACTACCGTCCTAAGGCTAATAATCGGGAAGAGGACCTACTGCACGCTAGGGTTGCAATCAACTCCTATCACTTAATGCACAGGCAAACTTACATCCCTAGCTAGTGATAGAATAAAAATTTAAAACGGGGTTATGCACCGGGGCTTGCCTTGGTTCTGCTCGTGGTCAGCTACGGCACCTCCGGCTCCTTCTGGGTCCTGCTCCAGTCCAGCCTCCACGTGGTTCACGGCGTGATCTATATGATGCAAGAGGGAATGCTTTGAGAGAAGATTCATGGCACTTCCTCAATAAATACGTTAATGCACGCTGTTATCAGTGGAATTAAACGGTGTGCGGTGAGACGTTCGAAAGCATCACTCAAGGAGTGGGGCACAGGGCGAGGGTATTTCGTGTATTTCCTTCATGGACTCCAGTACTTGACCGCGACGACATCGCATCCAAGTACGGTGTGTCTGCGTGTGCCGGGGCAAAGCTGTGCAAGTGCTGCCCAGGGTTCGCAGGTGCTAACTAATTAGCACTTAGTGTGAGCAAAACCCTCGCAAAGTACAAGTACCCGCGAACAGCCCTAAAGCGGATCCATTTTATCAACGGTTAAAATTACACTCGGGGCATAATTTAATAAGTCGACAAGGTTATGCTCTTCAAAAGGGCAGGGGTGATTTACTAAAATTAGGCTACACCAGGAGTGATTTAATTGCTAAGTTTCACTATCAAGCTCTAAGCCAAAGATTAATTATTAATTAATATAAGGAAAAAGGCATTAAATTAATTTCAGCTAATAAAAAGAGAATTTCTTTATGAAATTTTTCCAGGGAGACTAAAACTGAAAATCCTACTTGGAGACCAATTTTTAATATTTTATCAGCTCCCTGCAATTAATAAAAATTCTATTAGTGTTTTTCCTATTTATTTTAACCCTGGTATAAAAATTACTATGCATGTGGCATTAGCATTTTTCTACAACAGTACAAGTTCACACAAGTCGAACAAAATTTACCTTGCTACAAAATTCCTATTAATCAATTTACTATGTAATTTACCAGTTTAACCTATTTCTAGAAATGAATAAATCAAGAAAAACCGATTTAAACTTCGTGGGCCGCAATCCCGGCAGCCCACGGCTGCCTCGCCCGCGGGAGCAGCGCTCCTGGGTCAGATTTGGCCCAGGCGGGCACGGCCTAGCGCTCGGCTGGCCCGTTGGCCAGCACGCGCGAGTCCGCGCGCGCGCGCGCTCTTGCCGGAGCACGGCGGCGCTGGCAGGGGGGGGGGGGGGGGGGGGGCTCGCCGCAGCTCGCTGTGGCCCCTGGCTCGGGCTGGTCCAGAAAGAAAAAACGACCTACTCAACACCGCGCACTCATCTAGGCTATCGGGAACCACCGGCGATGGCCGGACATAGTCCAGCGACGGTGGCGGAAACAGAGCAGGGGTCGACGACGGCTAGCACGGCAAGGGAAAGGCGGTAAGACTCGGAATCTGGCCGGGAAGCTTCACTGGAGCACGGAGAAGGAGGTCATCGAGCTCCTCTTGCGAGAGGGAGGCTGGGGGTGCGGTCTCACCGGTGGGGTGGGGGTTGCGGTGGTCGGCGGCGGCCTCGAGCGAAGAACTAGGGGAAAACGTGGTCGGATTTGTCCCACCAGAGCTCAAACGCGTGCGCGAACAAGATTGGAAGCTCCTCGAGCAAGGAATCGAAGGATGACTCACCTCGGGGTGGAAGCGGCGCGGGGGAACAGCTCGGGGTCGACTGTCGGCGCCGGGGAAGAACTGGGCCGATTTCCCAATGCCGACCGCGCGGTGCAGGGGAAGCAGGTGCAGGCTCGTCGGGTCGCCTCGGCGCTGCTTCCAGAAGCTTGGCTCGGGCTCCGGCGGGCGGTGGCGGCCAGGCGACGCGGAGCAGCGGCGACGGCGGAGGCAGAGGCGATGGCGGAGAGAGAGTGAGAGCGAAGGAGTGAATGCGGGGGTGAGTGCGCTCGGACAGGCGACATGGGGATGTCCGAACGTGCGCGTGGGGTCGTCGATCCGCGGCAACGGCCGTTGGCCGTACGCCGGCGACCACGTGGCGCGCGACGGGCGGGGCAGCACGGCCTCGGCCGGGTGTGTTTTCTCTGAGTCGCAGACAGGCGGGTCCCACGGGCAGATTTTCTTTTTCAAATCTTTTTCAAATCCTATCAGCCGACTGACTTTGCAAAAATTGTTAGAATTAATCCAGATCTGCTAAAATCAGACCAAAATTATGGTAGGCTCCCCATAATGTGCTGGTTTTTACAAAAATACTAACTACCAACAGTCCCCACTACAAGAAGCTCAGGAATTTAATGAACAGAGCTGGTTTTTAACCATTCCAACAATTATTTGAGGCCCTTATTGATAGATTAAAATTCTGAGAAAATTCCCAAAATTCTAATTGACCAAGACCATCAACATATAAATTTTGCAAAGGTGAGGCTTACTGAAAATTTGGGACTTGCAGTACAAGGGTCATTCAATTGGGTTTGAAAACAATTGAAATGCAATTTGAATTTAAATTCAAAAGCTTGTGTTCTGATTTTATACTGCCTAGGTGACACCCTTGGGACCCTAATGACACTAGGAGTGTCACAGCCCTCCCCCCTTAAGGAAATCTCGTCCCGAGATTAAGAGAGGTATTGAAGGTTTACCTAAATGGTGGTGTAGGAACTCGGGGTAGCGGCTTCGCAGGAACTCTTCAGTTTCCCAAGTAGCTTCTCTGGCGGTATGGTTGCTCCATTGGACTTTATAGAACTTCAGTGTCTTCTTACGCGTCGCTCGCTCCTTCTCGTCCAGCACCTTTACCGGATGCTCGGCATAAGTCAGCTCAGGTTTTAGTTGTTGGGTGCTTTCCAGTGGTATGTCCACTGGTGTTTTCAAACACCCCTTGAGTTGGGACACGTGAAACGTGTCATGCACTCCAGCGAGTTCCACTGGCAGTTGGAGCCGGTAGGCCACTGGCCCACATCTAGCAATGATAGGGTAGGGACCAATATAACGGGGTGCTAACTCCCCGCGCATTCCAAACCGTTGAACACCCTTGGTGGGTGACACTCGGAGGTAGACCATATCGCCAACCCTGAATTCCAACGGGCGGCGCCTTTTATCTGCATAACTTTTCTGCTTGGACTTTGCCGCACGTAAGTTGGATTGGATTTCAAGCACCTTCTGTTCAGCTTGCTGCACTAGCTCCAGACCAAAGATTATCCTCTCCCCTGATTCCGACCAATTCAATGGTGTGCGACAGCGGCGCCCATAGAGAGCCTCGAATGGTGCCATCTTGATGCTTTCCTGGTAACTATTGTTGTAAGCGAATTCTGCCAAGGGTAGGCACTCATCCCACTTCTTGTTGTGATTCAGCACATATGCCCTCAACATGTCTTCCAATATTTGGTTAACTCTTTCCGTTTGACCATCTGTTTGGGGGTGGTATGAGGAACCTCTAATCAGCCGGGTACCCAGTGTCTCGTGTAGCTTCTCCCAAAAGCGTCCCACAAATTGGGAGCCTCGATCAGACACGATAGTCTTGGGTACTCCGTGCAAACATAGGATTCGCTCAATGTAGAGTTGCGCATACTTTTGCACCTTAAACCACGTCGACACAGGGATGAAGTGGGCAACTTTTATTAATCGGTCCACAATGACCCATATGGAGTCGAATGTATGTGCCGTCAACGGTAGATCAACGATGAAATCCATGCTGATATCTTCCCATTTCCAAGCTGGAACACTCAAGGGTTGGAGTAGGCCTGCCTTCTTTAGATGATCAGCCTTGACTCTGCGGCAGGTATCACATTCTGCGACATGACGTGCTATTTCCCTTTTCATACGAGTCCACCAGTATTTGGATCTCAAATCATGGTACATTTTGTTGCTGCCCGGATGCATGGAGTACTTTGCCATGTGAGCCTCGTCCAAAATTTTCTTGCGGAGTTTCAGATCCTTAGGAACCACCAGTCGATTCTTGAACCATAACACACCCTCAACGTCTTCTCGAAAGCACTGTACTTTAGCATCACCCGCTTTTAGTCTCCTTTTTAGATGGGCTATGCCTCTATCCTTTTTCTGGGCTGCCACTATTTCTTCCCGTAAGGTAGGAATTAATGCTAAGTTGTATAGGGCTCCGTGGGGTGTTACTTGGACGTAATGACCATCTTGGGTTGGTGGACTGACTAAGATATGGTGGCAGTGAGCCTTGCGGCTTAGGGCATCAGCCACTACATTCGCCTTTCCCGGGTGGTAATGGATTTCCAGCTCGTAATCTTTGATCAATTCCAACCAACGACGCTGTCTCAGGTTCAGGTGGTCTTGGGTGAAAATATACTTCAAGCTTTTGTGGTCAGTGTATATGCGAACTAAATTCCCAAGGAGGTAATGTCTCCACATTTTCAAGGCCAATACCACTGCTGCTAATTTCAGGTCATGCACGGGGTAATTCTGGTCGTGCTTCTTCAATTGTCACGATCCATAGGCAATAACTCTTCCGTCTTGCATAAGCACACATCCCAATCCAATACCCGAAGCGTCACAAAAGACATCGAACGGCCTTCCCAGGTCCGATTGAGCTAATACTGGGGCCGTGGTCAGGTGCTTCTTCAAGGTTTGAAAAGCGTTTTCGCAGCTCTCATCCCATATGAATTTCTTATCCTTCTTAAGCAACTCTGTAAGGGGCTTCGCGATTTTGGAGAAATTGGGAATAAAACGGCGGTAGTAGCCAGCTAATCCCAGAAAACTATGTATATGGAATACGGTCTTCGATGTCTTCCAGTTCAGCACCTCTCTTACCTTGCTGGGATCTACCGCGATGCCTTCTTCCGAAACAATATGGCCTAAAAACGGTACTTGCTTCAACCAAAACTCGCACTTGCTAAACTTAGCATACAGCTGGTGTTCCCTTAACCTCTGTAAGACAACACGGAGATGCTCTGCATGTTCTTCCTCCAACTTCGAGTAGACTAGAATGTCGTCAATGAAAACCACCACAAACTTGTCCAACTCGGGCATGAACACCGAGTTCATGAGATACATGAAGTGTGCTGGTGCATTTGTCAATCCGAACGACATCACTAAATACTCGTATAGACCGTACCGGGTAGAAAAGGCGGTCTTGGGGACGTCCTCGGCACGAATTTTAATCTGGTGATAACCCGACCGGAGATCAATCTTGGAGAACACCTTAGCTCCTATTAACTGGTCGAAGAGGATGTCAATACGGGGCAGTGGGTATTTGTTCTTGACATTCACCGCATTGAGGGGTCGGTAGTCTACACACAGCCTCAGGGTCTCGTCTTTCTTCTTCACAAACAATGCCGGACAACCCCAAGGCCAGGAGCTTGGTCGAATGAATCCCTTATCTAGTAGCTCCTTAAGTTGCTCCTTCAACTCCGCTAGTTCTTTAGGCGCCATTTTATACGGCCTTTTGGATATGGGTGCCGTTCCTAGCTGAAGCTCAATCTTGAACTCAACATCCCGATCTGGTGGAAGTCCCGGGAGATCGTCAGGGAATACGTCCGGAAATTCCCTAACCACTGGAATATCCTTTATTTGTCTGGCAGTGGTGTGGTGAACGCTTGGTGCGACCTGTTGGGGTGGTCGTACTCGGAAGCTTACGCTACCATGGGTGGGAGAGTTTAAGTGCACCGTGTAGGTGTCTATGTCCAGCATAGCTTTATGTTGCCTCATCCAAGGCATGCCCAAAATAATGTCAATGCTACACCCATCCAAAACTATGCACTTAGTAGGGTAGACTTTCGATCCTAGGGTTATTGGAAGTTTGTCTATATCATATAGAGCAGGGGTTTGTCCACCGACTGATTTAATGGTGTACCGTGCCCTCATAAGGGTACGAGGCAGCCGGTACTTATCAACGAAGAACCCACTGACAAAGCTATGAGATGCTCCTGAGTCAAACAGTACTAGTGCAGGGTGGTCTCGAATAGAGAACATACCAGCAAGGATGGGGCTGTTCTCCGGAATCTCCTCCAAGGTAGTGTTGTTCACTTGCCCCGCACGAACTGGTCCTCGGTTGTTGCGGTTGTTGTTGGTGTTGTTACTCCTTGACGGGTTCTGACCAGTGCTCTGCTTGGGGTGCGGGCACTCCCTCAAGAAATGCCCCGGACGACCGCAGTTGTAGCAGGGAAAGATCCGGGTTGAGGGTTCGGCCGCTGGGGTGGGCGAAATCCACCTTGACTCTGCTGCGGACGTGGCATCGGGGGTCGCTGCTGTGCTGGCTGAGGCGGGCGCACAACAGGTGCCGGCACGGGGGCGGAGCGGTACCTCTGTCCCGACCGGGTGGTGTACACCATGCGGAACTTCTGCGGGGGTCCACTGGCTGGCCCCACAGCACTTGCGGAGCGCTTCCGTTCTGCCATCACCCTGCGATATCCGTCCTCCGCGACGATCGCGTTATTGACAAACTCGGCAAATGTGCCTCCCATGTTAAGGTTGAGGCGGTCCTGTAGCTTAGCACTTAGTCCCTACAAGAAGCAGTCCTTGCGCTTGGCGGGGGTGTCCACTTGTTCCGGGGCGTACAGCGCCAACCGGTTGAACTCTTCGCAGTATTCCTCGACACTACGATTGCCTTGCTTTAGAGCGGCGAATTCACGCGCCTTCCTGCGGACGAGCCCCGCAGGGATGTAGTGAGCACGGAACGCATCCTTGAACTCGTCCCACATAATCTGTCGGTCGGTTCCCATAGAAGCGATATGGTTGGCCCACCATGCCCCAGCCGCACCATGCAGTTGCTGCGCGGCGAACAGTGTCTTCTGCACCGGCGTGCAGGTAAGGAGTCCAAATTTGGACTCGAGCATACGAAGGAAGTTCTCCGCCTCCATGGGCTCGGTGGTTGAGCTGAACGTGGGCGGCCTGGTGGCGAGGAAGTCGGAGTAGGAGCTGTTCTGCGGTGCCCCGTCGTGGTGGCCCCTAGCATTACGAGTTGCTAGGTTCTGCTGTGCCACCTCCCGCATGAACTCCGCCTGCTGTTGCTGGCTCTCCATCATCGACGCGAAAAACTACGCCATCATCTGCATGGGGTTAGATGGCGGCGGCGGTGGTGGAGTTCCTAGCGGAGAGTCAGTCCCTCTAGCCCTGGAACCTTGGGGCTGCTCGCCATGCAGCTCATTGGTGTTACGGGTGCGCACCATTCTGAAATGCAAGAATAAGGGTCCAATTAGTCTCTTTTCCGATATGAGCAATATAGGTTACCAAAGCAAATGAACAGCACATGGGACAGCAATGTGGTACACAACATAATCTCGATAAAGCTGAAATTTCCAAGTTAACATAATCCTAGTACAGTCAACAGTTCCACTCTACATAAACTCGGAATATGTGACCGTCGAGTTTGCAAAAGCCAATCACGCGGGTGATCCCCAAAATACAACAACCACGCGTGGAGTGCCCCAAAAGCTATCCATCTACAAAGCCCTACTAGCACGACCTAGTCGCATCTACTACTACTGCCAAGCCTGGACACCAGCGGTGCCAGAGGGCCCTGGTCGGTCCGCGCCGGTCGGAGCGAGTGGCTCGTAGTCCACGTCGGACTCTTCGCCCGCATCCTCCTCGGGCTCCTCCTCTGCGGGTGCTGCCTGCGGTGCAGCAACCGCGTCCAACTGAGCCTGGAGGTCCTGGTTCTCATGAATCAGCGTCTCCAGATCCTCCCCCATAAGATCTATCTCCTGCTAGGCACTCGCCAGCTATTGCTGCAAGTGCTCGTTATGGTTCGCCCGCTGCTGCATAATTATACCTCGTCTGTCCACCTCCTGCGCTAGAGTGTCCCGCTGCTCAGTGATCTCCGTCACGCGAGTCTCACTCGCCCCAAGAGCAGCGGTCACCCGCTGAATCTCTTTCTGCTGCGCATCGACCTGTGTCTGCAGGTCATTCCTCTGTAGCCACACCTGCTCAGCATCCGCCAACAAGACTCTGCTGCGGCTGCTAGACTCCTCATCCAAGTTGAGGAGGTACTCGGAGTAGTGAGCTACGCGGTGGTACCCCGCGTGGTACTCCGGGTAGTCGTCACGAGAGACGCGTCTCACGCGCCTCTGCCACACCAGGTCAGCCTGGTGCCAAATGGGAATCATCTCGAACGGAGTCCCCGAGAGCGCTGCTACGTTGCGCCCACAGAAGTGAGTGAGAGCCCGGTGAGCGACTCTCTCCAGGCCCTCCCGGAGGCTCCCAGCCGTGACGGTGCTCTCCATACCCGCCAAGTCGGGGTTGCGCGAGTGTGGGGAGACACTGAGATGCACCTCTGCAAAAGGCACACCGTGGTGGCGGGTCTCACGCCCACGGTACGAAGGCTGCTCCTCGTAGCCCAGGACGCGTAGCATCTCCCACAGAAGGGTGGGAAAGCCACGGTGGTGTACACCGGTGGTATAACGCCACCCATCGTGCTGGAACAGCTCAAACTCGTGCTCGTCCATCTGGAACACAAACCCCAAAAGTGAGTACTAGTTCCCGACGCAGAGGGTGCAGGTCAAAATAAACAATTTGAAGCAGTGAGTAAAATACAGGCTCTAATCCAATACTAACGTGATAGGATCCTTAACCACTTCCCCGCTACAGCCCTAGGGTGAGTGTAACAAGGAATCACGGATTTAGCGCAATAGGCATACAACCTGAAATTGTGATAACCCGATTTCGACGTGCTGACTCGGACGACCAAGTTGGTGGTGTCTGGTGATTCTTAACCAACGTTCTGGCTAGAGTCAGAAAGTTCGTTTAAGAGTTCATAAGTCACAAGCGAGGATGTATCGATTTGTGCGAAAGACATTTCCGCTAGAACTTCAGTTCCTTGCTAACGTTGCGGCGCTTTAACATTTTCAAATATGCAAATGATTTCGGCCTACTCGTCCTCACCAAATAAAAGTTTGTCACAAATAGGACCATTCGTATAGTCGATGGCAGACGATCTCTCAAGTTAGTCGTATACTACCCGTTTCTTACAAGATTCGTGGTTAGCGTACCTACAGAAGATTTATTCCAGAAACATTACATCAAACCAAAAGAAACGAGCCGAAAATAATCCCTTATTATTGTCCTAGGGCAGAACACTGATGTTTTACGCAATCAGCCCGCGTTCACACCATTGTGCTAGCTTCCCACGTTACAGTCCACTGGGCGGGACACATACCTGCGTTGACGATGCTGTAGATACAGTATTTAAACAAACAACCTCCTACAGTTAGCTTTGCCACCTGGATCATAACTTATTAATAACCTATTGGGCACGTCCTCACACGTTCGTTACGGAGTTTTTAAAAATATGTCTTTAAATATTGTACTATTCCCGAGATAGCTCTGATACCACGCTGTCACGGACCCGTCTTACCACGGAGACGGTTCCGTTCCAGGATCTCCCTCGGGTGGCGACACACGCTGTGGCGCCCAATAGTACAATACATGACAGAGAAAATAATTGCAACAGGAACATAGGTGGGGAAGCAGAGTTTACATAAATCCGAAGTTATATTACAAACCGGAGTTTGACAGAAATAAATTGCGGAAGCGAAAAGTTCAACACTGGTTCACCAGTTTGACGAAATAGCTAAGATACAAGTCACCCTCTCACGGCGACACACAGAGATCATCCGGCCATAATAGGTGCCTTGCCCAAGCACCGTACCGGCAAGCAAAGATCTAATCCTCATCTTCATTTGTGCACAGCTCCCATTCGATGTTCCAGCAATCGGGGCGCTGGCCCTCCCAATGAAACCTTCCTCCACCGTGGCACTCTCCGACCTGGTCATCTGAAAACCACATAGAGCTACGCCCTGAGTAACTAATTTACTCAGCAAGACTGACCCGTCAAAATGGCCAACTACAGCCGACACCTAGACATGCAAGGCTAGGGGATAGGGTTTTAAATTGCCAGAAAACCCGCCTAAGAGTGGATCCCTAATTTTTCAAGTTTTAGCATCAAGTTGAGTTGTCATGCAGAGAAATAAATTTAGTTTGCACTAGAGCTATAACAATCATAGTTGCAATACAATCTTAATAATTTCAAACAGCAGTATTAAACCCACACAGCATCTTAGTGGCTTCCAACACTGTTCCGTAGCAGCGATCAAGTGGTACTCGTTACTGTGAGGGGCAGCGACTCGAATCGATTTACATCCTGCAGGAGAAACCTGCTTGCACGACCCATACGCGCTTCCGGGAAGCCGCATGGAGCAACCTTTCGATTACGGTACCGCAAGGTCTTCCGGGTCCAGACTCCCCCGAGAAGGGTCCCCCAACGCGATGCGCCCCGTGCCGCCATCCGTGGGTGGATTGCCCCCTCCTCTCAGCCCCAGTTCCACCAAAGAAGGGAGAAGGCTATCTTCAGACCAAGCGATAGTCGTAGCTACGTCGGTTTACTGGGCCTATATCTCCAGCATGCAAACAGTACGTTCAAACTTGATCCCATGGGCCGGACACGAGGCGTAGCCTTAGGTGACTCGGACGGGGCTACCTCCTTGAAGACAAGCTGTCCTTCCCTTTCCACCTAGTTGCCCGTCCGGTCTTCATTGTGATTCCATCCATCCTTTCCTTCATCCGATCATGTTCCCCAGTGATAATATTTCCTATCTACGAGTGGTCTCCATACCACTCGATGAGTAGTCATCCTAATTTAAGCAGAGCGACTACCGTCCTGAGGCTAATAATCGGGAAGAGGACCTACTGCACGCTAGGGTTGCAATCAACTCCTATCACTTAATGCACAGGCAAACTTACATCCCTAGCTAGTGATAGAATAAAAATTTAAAACGGGGTTATGCACCGGGGCTTGCCTTGGTTCTGCTCTTGGTCAGCTACGGCACCTCCGGCTCCTTCTGGGTCCTGCTCCGGTCCAGCCTCCACGTGGTTCATGGCGTGATCTATATGATGCAAGAGGGAATGCTTTGAGAGAAGATTCATGGCACTTCCTCAATAAATACGTTAATGCACGCTGTTATCAGTGGAATTAAACGGTGTGCGGTGAGACGTTCGAAAGCATCATTCAAGGAGTGGGGCACAGGGCGAGGGTATTTCGTGTATTTCCTTCATGGACTCCAGTACTTGACCGCGACGACATCGCATCCAAGTACGGTGTGTCTGCGTGTGCCGGGGCAAAGCTGTGCAAGTGCTGCCCAGGGTTCGCAGGTGCTAACTAATTAGCACTTAGTGTGAGCAAAACCCTCGGAAAGTACAAGTACCCGCGAACAGCCCTAAAGCGGATCCATTTTATCAACGGTTAAAATTGCACTCGGGGCACAATTTATTAAGTCGACAAGGTTCTGCTCTTCAAAAGGGCAGGGGTGATTTACTAAAATTAGGCTACACCAGAAGTGATTTAATTGCTAAGTTTCACTATCAAGCTCTAAGCCAAAGATTAATTATTAATTAATATAAGGAAAAAGGCAATAAATTAATTTCAGCTAATAAACAGAGAATTCCTTTATCAAATTTTTCCAGGGAGACTAAAACTGAAAATCCTACTTGGAGACCAATTTTTAATATTTTATCAGCTCCCTGCAATTAATAAAAATTCTATTAGTGTTTTTCCTATTTATTTTAACCCTGGTATAAAAATTACTATGCATGTGGCATTAGCATTTTTCTACAACAGTACAAGTTCACACAAGTCGAACAAAACTTACCTTGCTACAAAATTCCTATTAATCAATTTACTATGTAATTTACCAGTTTAACCTATTTCTAGAAATGAATAAATCAAGAAAAACCAATTTAAACTTCGTGGGCCGCAATCCCGGCAGCCCACGGCTGCCTCGCCCGCGGGAGCAGCGCTCCTGGGCCAGATTTTTCCCGCGCGGGCACGGCCCAGCGCTCGGCTGGCCCGTTGGCCAGCGCGCCCGAGTCCTCGCGCGCGCGCGCTTTTGCCGGAGCACGGCAGCGCTGGCAGGGGGGGGGGGGCTCGCCGCAGCTCGCTGCGGCCCCTGGCTTGGGCTGGTCCAGAAAGGAAAAATTACCTACTCAACACCGTGCACTCATCTAGGCTATCGGGAACCACCGGCGATGGCCGGACATAGCCCAGCGACGGCGGCGGAAACAGAGCAGGGGTCGGTGATGGCTAGCACGGTAAGGGAAAGGCGGTAAGACTCGGAATCTGGCCGGGAAGCTTTCACTGGAGCACGGAGAAGGAGGTCATCGAGCTCCTCCTGCGAGAGGGAGGCCGGGGGTGCGGTCTCACCGGTGGGGTGGGGGTTGCGGTGGTCGGCGGCGGCCTCGAGCGAAGAACTAGGGGAAAACATGGTCGGATTTGTTCCACCAGAGCTCAAACGCGTGCGCGAACAAGATGGGAAGCTCCTCGAGCAAGGAATCGAAGGATGACTCACCTCGGGGTGGAAGCGGCACGGGGGAACAGCTCGGGGTCGACTGTCGGCGCCGGGGAAGAACTGGGCCGATCTCCCAATGCCGACCGCGCGGTGTAGGGGAAGCAGGTGCAGGCTCGTCGGGTCGCCTCGGCGCTGCTTCCAGAAGCTTGGCTCGGGCTCCAGCGGGCGGTGGCGGCCAAACGACGCGGAGCAGCGGCGACGGCGGAGGCAGAGGCGATGGCGGAGAGAGAGCGAGAGCGAAGGAGTGAATGCGGGGGTGAGTGCGCTCGGACAGGCGACAGGGGGATGTCCGAACGTGCGCGTGGGGCCGTCGATCCGTGGCAACGGCCGTTGGCCGTACGCCGGCGACCACGCGGCGCGCGACGGGCGGGGCAGCGCGGCCTCGGCCGGGTGTGTTTTCTCTGTGTCGCAGACAGGCGGGTCCCACGGGCAGATTTTCTTTTTCAAATCTTTTTCCAATCCTATCAGCCAACTGCCTTAAATTATGGTAGGCTCCCCATAATGTACTGGTTTTTACAAAAATACTAACTACCAACAGTCCCCACTATAAAAAGCTGAGGAATTTAATGAACAGAGCTGGTTTTTAACCATTCCAACAATTATTGGAGGCCCTTATTGATGGATTAAAATTCTGAGAAAATTCCCAAAATTCTAATTGACCAAGACCATCAACATATAAATTTTGCAAAGGTGAGTCTTACTGAAAATTTGGGAATTGCAGTACAAGGGTCATTCAATTGGGTATGAAATCAATTGAATTGCAATTTGAATTTAAATTCAAAAGCTTGTGTTCTGATTTTATACTGCCTAGGTGACACCCTTGGGACCCTAATGACACTAGGAGTGTCACAACGTGGGTACGTCAGGCAGGTAAACAAATTGGCCGGTGAGAAAAAACAATAACGGGGTGGACGGAACACACACGAATCATGTCAACATTGGCTTGCATCACGCTAATCCGATGTCAGTAGGTGGGACCAGCTTTAATCTAACGGTTTGGAGGTTGATCTGGGTCTTAGATACAGGGCTAATATCTAGGGGGTATATTTACTTTGGGTAATAGATATTCATCACAATGTTTAGTTCTTATAGTAGAGATATACATCTAAAACAAATGTTTCTACATCAAGATACTGCTAATGTATTTTATTAATACAGATATCTACATCTCGGGTGAAGAAGCATCATCTTCTAACTCGACTTCTGGAGTAGCCGGAGGAGATGGCACTGCAGGAGCCAACTTAATGTTATCTACCAGCGCACGAGAAGTTTCAGCCATGGAGTCGAGTAGCAGATGACATTTGTCGACCGAGAGCTTGGGATTGAAGCCTTCTTTGATTTTGTCTAAAGGAAGCTCAGGATTCCAAGACTTGCATATCGCTAATACTTGACTTCCAACTTCAACACCTATGCGTTTGGTATGTTCTTCGATAGCCTCGAGAGCATGCTCCAGAAGATACTCTAATGAGTGCCCGGTCTGCTCAACTTGATTGGCGTGGAGATAATCCATGGCTTTCCGAGCACCATAAGATAAGGCTGGAAGAACACAAACGAGTGAGAATAATAGAATCAGTTGAAGACTCTGCAGATGATCAAAAGAGGCTTACTGGCAAGTTTACATTTAAAATCCTTGGCGGAGCTTTTGGCATCCTTCAATTTCTCCTCGGTCTTCTCCAATAATTTCTTCGGGCGATCGATCTCTTCGCTCTGATCTTTGACCTCTTCCAATTTTTCTTCAGTTGAGCGTTCTCAGCACTCTGTTCTTTGAGGGAGTTGGAGAGACCGTCTTTCATAGTTGTTAGAGCCTCTAAAAACCTCTCCTGGTTGGAAGTGAGTCTCTCCAAGTCGACGGCCTTCTCCTCATGAGCTGAGGACATTTATCAGAGTTGTTAGCACGGGGAATAATAAAGCTAGAAGGACTTATTAGCTGCCTACCTACGCTGTCAAGATAGCTCTGCTCTAGAGAGGCATTCACCACTCTGAGGTCGGTCAGCAGTTTGTTTACTTGTTCCTTGGCCTTGGAGTACTGCTGACCGGTGACTCAAATCAGAGTGACACCGTGTCAGTAAGCAGGAATAATATTCTATCAATAAAGATTCAGATTACATTACCAAAGTTTTCAGCCTCGAGGAATTCAATCCGCGCTTGTTTTTTCTCAAGTAGAGAATACATTTGCTGGTCAAAGAAGAGTAGAGTGGTTCAGTACTTCATATAACTTAAGAAGGGCAAAAACCTTGGTATTCTGCTTTTGGCCGACCTGCTGGTTTTTTTATTGGCACGACTTTATCCTTAACCGGAGCTGGCACAACGGTTTGTGGAGAGGCAGCGGACTTCAGCGACGCAGGGATCTCTCGAGACTTTGCTGGCTCGGTCGGAACGCTTGATGGCGTGTTGGCCGACTGAGTCGGATTGGTCAAACCGGGAGCTAGGGTTTGCACCACGTCCCTAGACGTGGAACCACTCGGTGTTCCAGTCGATTGATAGGCATCTCCACTACAGACAAAAATTTGGAGGTCAGATAGACTTTGGGATAAATAATTCAAGATTGGTAATGAGGAAACTTACTCAAAGGCTTGCTTAATCTTGATCCGGTAGACCTTCTTTTTTAGAGAAGTGGTCTATGAATCATATTGCTTCCTCTTCAAAGAAGGCTGTTTCCACACCTCCACAGACTGCTCTTTTGCTCCAACATCAGTAGACACTTGGAATGGGAGTTCCGACTGGCTTGAAGGTCGGTCAGAGGGAGTAGAGGAGTGTTGACCGATGCCTTGGGGACGCTCTTCCTGATCATCGTCATCACCATTATCTCCTCGGTACTATCTTCAATGGTGGGCAACTAGCTTGACTCGTTGACCGGTGCGAGACGAATTGACATCAGGGACAGTAGAACCGCCTGCATCGACCGAATCGGTCTCAAGCGCGCTCGCTGATGAGTTTGTCCTGGCAGGGTTGGTTTGTGGAAGTGGCTTGGCAGCATAGTCTACTCCTTCCGTATCAGTTGGCGGGAGTGGAGGGTGAGACATATAAGTGTCAAGTACCTACACACATGTGCGAAGACAGTATTAGCAAAGCTTTTGCTAAACTAATAATTGAAGATGTTGTAAAAGCCACTGCTTACTCGGGCTTGATGAGTGCCCTTGTTGTATGCCTTCTTGATCAATTCATGATCCTGAGGGTTGACCGACTCGAACATTTTGCTCAGACGAGCCTTACGCAAGGCTGAGTTTGGTGGGTCAGGAACATCTCTGGTCTCATCATCAGAAGTGTAATCCCACCCTGGATGGCATTGCTCTTTGAGAGGTTGGACTCGGCAAACAATGAAACTCTTGGCTATGGCGACACTATCAACTCCCTTCTTCTTCAGATCGTCAATCTTCTTCAAGAACTCCTGAACTTGAGCATCGTTCGGGCTAGGCTTCTCGGTCCAAGAAGACTAGGGGCTAGCCTTGGCACCAGTGAAGTCAGAGATTGCTGGAGGGGGATTATCACAATAGAACCACCCGTCCCGCCATTTCTTGTTTCCTGTGGCCAGGGGAACATCGATGTATAGGTCCTTCTTCCGAAGCTGGATGCCTACGTCCCCAATGGCTTCTTGATTGATGGCGGACGACAAGGGACAGAGGATGAAGAGGTGGCAGAATAGAGTGAAATGCGGCAGCACACCCAAGAAAGCCTCACACATATGCATGAAGATGGCGATGTGCAGAATGGAGTTAGGATTGAGATTGACTAGCTCAATCCCGTAAAAGAAAAGGAGGCCGCGCAAGAAGCTGCAGCAGGGGACTCCGAAGCCACGCTCAAAGAAAGAGCGGAAGACTACGATCTGATTACAGATTGGGAGGGGATGAGGTTCGGAACCAGGTACCTTCCAGTTTAGACGCGCCTGCTCCGGAAGGATGCCATCGACGACTATGCCGGTCAGCGCGTTGGTGCTGACGGTGCTCTCGAAGAACTCCCGGAGATGCTCCGGGATGTCAAGCTCCGATGAGGAAGACTCGACGGTGGCGACGCTCTTTGACTGCTTCACCAACTTGCACGACATCTTGGCAATGGTGAGAAATGCAGTAGATTTGAAAGCGGAACCTAATCCTAGTACTCTCGGGAGCTTGGATGCTTCGAGGATCGGCGGTGGCAACGGCGATGGGCGAGAACCCTAGAACAAGGGAGAGGAGAAGCAGAGTGAGGTGCGTGGAAGATGAAAGGTTTAAGCAAAATGACATCATGAGTTGTCGTCATTCCGCACTTGCTTTTTATACTTCCGCATTGACCTAGTTGCGAGGGGTCAATATGGGCTGACATGGGCCGCATATAGCAGGCTGCCTGTTTTGCTCGTTAAAATAAAACGAGGTGATATTCTTCAACAGGAATTATTACTAAGTAATTATGTCTTGAGAGTTAATGTCGAAGGCTTCTTTGAAGAGAAGCATTTTCTATCAAATTTATGGTTGATGCCATAATATATAAAAATATATGATTTGATGATCATATAACAATGGTTTGATGGTCACTCTATCATGTGTGCTTTTCTGAAGAGAAGTGCTTTATCAAAAATGGTTGATGCCATAATCATTTAGAGCATGATTTAACAATCATGTCGTTATGACTTGATGGTCATATACATGAAATAACGAGCATCACTCGGCTGATTGAAGTCCGTTTAGAATAGTGCAAATAAAGCTCAAAGATATGAGTGATTACTACTCTAAGGAAAGGTTACTTAATCATGATTGAAGTCATGGTAACTTAGTACTTGGCTATGATTGATGTCATAAAGCCTCGTTCACTCGGCTGTGATTGAAGTCACCCGTGTGATTCATAATCACTCATAGGCCACTCGGCCAAAGTTTATTGGCGATGATTGATGTCATGTGGCCATGTTCACTCGGCTGTGATTGATGTCACTCGTTTGAACTTAATATCACTCAATTGTGATTGATGTTGCCCGAGTATATCATATGGCACTCGACAATGATTGAAGTCATTGGTTTGAGTCAATTATCACTCGGTAATGATTGATGTCATTCTACTGGGTTATTTATCACTTGAATTTGAAGATTTGAGGGATTTTTCCTTAAGGAGATCCCACACAACTATTGTTGTTTTGGACTCTTGCATTATTTGCAATTTCCAAATGATACAAGAGTCGGGGGGCTACACCTAATTAGGTGCAGCTAGTCGACGCACCAGATCTATCAGGAACTTCAGTAAAGAGGTCTTCCTAATTTGTGACCTATCCATAGTGAGTATTGAAGAAGAATCACTCGGCAAGTCACAGCTTCAAATCAGAACGCACTCGGGGGCTGCTGTGGAATACTTACCTTACCGGTACCCATAGCTATGCTTAAGTCGATAGTCAACCGGGTGGCCCACTAATAAGGGAATTGACCGAGTCGGCTTGGAGCACAAGGCAATTAAAGATATACTTTCTATGTAAATCCTTGTAGACTACGAGTAGGACTCTTCATGTACCCCTTGCCGACCGGATATATAAGGCGGTAGGGACCTCCCCATCGAGGGCACTAATTCACATTACAGTACAAACCACAGAACATAGGACGTAGGGTTTTTACTCTCATCGAGAGGGCCTGAACCTGTATAACTCGGCGTCTTGTGTCTTAACCATAGAGTTCTTAATCCTGATGTAGCCCTATAAATATATTGCCGAGATCAAGTCTCAACACTTTTTATGGCTTTATTCATCTTTATATTGCCTCAGTTCTTTAATCCTTCACATTAAACAATCAAGCCAGTGGGCTATTTGTGTATCTATTCACGTGGTCTCTCACTTTTTTGTGAATCTAGCAGTACACATATCGGTCGGTGACCTTTCAATAGTGCCTCAGCCCTAACACCATATGACCCATGTTGATCAGTGACCTTTCAATAGTGCTTCAGCCCTGACACTATTATTACCCATGTTGTATGTTCTAGTTTCCAACTTTTTTGGCTTTCGTCTTTGACCGATATATTACATCTTATTTTGTGATTTGATCTTATTTTGGGTCTTACGTTGACAAACAACTAAGGCATAGGAGTTCTTAGCTATGCGTTAGACTACCACTACACTAAACCTAGAGCCAAAGCTGCGAGAGGTCATGTGCCGACTGGTTGACTCTGATTGCAATGTAAGAATAATTATGATCGATGTTGTTGTGGCAGACCAAGCTCCGAGCTCTTTATATTTTGTCCTATGTATCCTATGGTGGATCAGTCTGGTTGCTAACACGCGAATACGCTGCTATGCGCCAGTCGGTCTACTTACAGGAGAAAAATAGATACAAACTTGTCTTTTCAGTCGACTGATTTGTTTGGCTAATAAAAATAAGTTATCAAGCAAACAATGTTAATTATAACTAATTATTCTAATTTTCTTTATTGAAAGGAAAATTTATGATGGATAGGCAGATACACCACTCGACATAGAGTGATTTTCTTGCCATCATCGATTGGCTTATAGCTCCGACCACCTTCATCGGTCGACCATGCCAGTTTCGACTGCCTTCATCGGTCAGCTACACAAGCTTCGACTGCCACCATCGGTCTGCTACATCACATCTGACTGCCACCATCGGTCGGGCACATATCAGACCATCGGTGTCACTCGGTCATCACGACATTGAATGATTTCTACTACATCAGCGGTTGGCGGCTATAATAACTTCGGCTGCCTTCTTCACTCGATCTTATCATCTTGAAGTTGAGCGCCGCTGTCTCTCGGACATGATATTCTGAGTTGAGCGCGGCTACCACTCGGTCATTGGTTTGAGTCATTTACCTGTCAGCGGTGATTGAAGTCACTCATTTGAATCAATTATCACTTGGTAGTGATTGATGTCACTCTAGTAAGCTATTTATCACTCGAATTTGATGATTCGAATGATTTTTCTTTAAAGAGAGTCAACAAGACTATTCTTGTTTTGGACTCTTGCATTATTTGCAATTTCCAAATGATATAAGAGTCAGGGGCTACACCTAATTAGGTGCACCTATTCGGCACACCAGTGGATTTCTTGAAGACGTATTGATCTTTGAGACCCTCACAAGCTCGCTGATATAAAGCAGAAGCATTTTACATGGCACAAACAATAAGTTAGGAAACTACTGAAGACTATCATCAAGCTTGCAAGACTCTCAGGGGCTTCTGTCGATGACATGTACCCGGGGTACCTCTCATATAAGGAAAGTAGAGATAGACTCCTACTTGGATATGTATAGTAGGCCGACTAGATCTCCGCCATGTAACACTAACCCCTGGATATATAAGGCGGGGCAGGGACCTCCCTCAAAGGGGATCACGCATAACATAGAACTAGACAACATCGTCTAGGTCTACCCCCTCGTCTAGATCTATGATCTAGACATATGAATACAAATACCAAAGGACACAGGACGTAGGGTTTTTATCCTCTGAGAGGCCCGAACCTGTATAAATCGGCGTCTTGTGTTACCATCATCTCTCGATCTCGCACATACCCCATCTCTACATATAAATCATCATAGGTGAACTACCCTATGTCTAGTGTTCTCATATTGATGAGCTATCCGGTCTTCTTCCGACTTAGGCATAGCTACGGATATGGGTAAAGTAAGTATTCCACAGATATTTACAATTCCTACAAAGGAGAAGAAGCATCATCCTCTAACTCTACTTCTGGAGTATTTGGAAGAGATGGAGCTGCCGGAGTCTAATCAATATTGTCCACCAGAGCACTTGAAGTTTCCACCATCGAGTCAAGCAGCAGTTGGCACTGGTCAATTGTGTGCTTGGGATTGAAGCCCTCCTTGATCTTATCAATGGGAAGCTTAGGACGTCAAAATTTGCAAATAGCCAGTACTTGACTCCCTGCTTCAATTGCCACTCGCTTGGTGTGCTCCTCAATGGCTTCTGACACATGATCGAGAAGGTATTCCAAAGAGTGCCCGGTCTGCTCAACTCGGTTGGCATGAATATAGTCCAAAGCCTTCCGAGCACCATAAAGATAGGGTTGAAGAATGCAAACAAATGAGGATAATGGAATAAACTAAAGATTCTGAAGATGATTAAGAGAGGCTTACTGGCAAGTTTACATTTAAAGTCCTTGGCACTGCTTTTGGCATCCTTCAGTTTGTCCATGGTCTCCTCCAACTTCTTCTTTAGACGAGCGATTTCATCACTCTAATCTTCGACCTCCTCCAGCTTCTTCTTCAGTTAAATGTTCTCATCGCTCTATTCTTTTAGTGACTTGGAGAGATCATTCTTCTCAATAGTCAGAGCCTCTAAAATCTCTGCTAGTTTGAAGTAAGCTTTTCCAAGTTGGCGCCTTTTTCTCATGAGCTGGGAACAAAACTATTCAGTATGGAGATCAACTAAATGAGAAAGGCTTATTAGTCTTTTATCTGCGCTGGCGAGGCGAACTTCATCCAACAAAGTGGAGGACGCTTTATAGTCGGTTAGTAGTTTGTCTATTTGGTCCTTGGCCTTGGAGTACTGCTGACCGGTGACTGTTCAGAGCAATGAAAGTCGATTAGCAGGAGTAAGGTTGAATACATTGAAGATTTCAAGGACTTACCAAAGCTTTCAGCCTCAAGGATGTCTATTCTCGCCTGTTTCCTCTTCACCAGAGAATATATTTTTCGATTAACAGGGGCAGAGGGAATTAATATTTCGTATAACTTGAGGAAGAAGGAAGAATGCCTCAGTATTGATGTACCTTGGATGCTTCGCGGTGGTCATGGAGGATTTCCAGATCTTCAGCATCTGACCGACCGGTTGGCTTCTCGACCAGCGTGCTTTTATCCTTTTTAGGAGCTGGCATGTTGGCGGTCGATGAAGGTGTGCCGGTCTACATCGAAGATGGAGCACTTGAGGACTTCGCCAACCCGGTTTGCACGCTTGATGGTGTGGCCACAGACTGAGCCGGGATGGTTGGACGAGGAGACAGGATCTGCGTCGTGTCCTGAGACACCCAGACATTGAGCATCTCAGCCGATCGAGTAGTATGTTCACTACACATACAATGAAGAAATAAGGAATAGTCTTTGAATAGACTGATTAAGAGATAAGAAGGCGAAGGAACTTACTCGGAGGCTTGTTTTATTTTGATCCTGCAGACCTTCTTCTTTGATGAAGTGGTCACGGAATCAGAAGGCTTCCTCTTGGAAGAAGACTTTGCCACCGCTTCGATGGTCTTGGTTGATCGGCTTGGCTGCTCCGACTGACTTGAAGGTCGATCGGAGGATGCCTAGGGCTGCTAACTGGTGGCCGAGGGCTGTACTTGAACCTCTTCATCATCATCATCACCGACATCCCCGTGGTATTGCCGACGGCGGTGGGCTATCTGCTTCACCTGCTGATCAGGGGAAGGAAGACTGACCACTGGATTAGCAGAACCGCTTGTGTTGCCGACTAAGTCGGTCTGAGGCATGATCCTACCAGTCACCGAGCTTGATCTAGCCTGGTCGGTCTGACGAGGTGGTTTGACGACATAATCCACTCCTTCCGTGTCAGTCGGTGGTCGCGGAGGGTGAGACACATAAGTGTCAAGCACCTACACACATGAATGAAGACATTATGGGCAAAGAATATCTTTGTTAAATCAACAATTGAAGATGGAGTTAGAGTTATTGCTTGCTCGGGCCTGATGAGTGCCCTTGTTGTATGCTTTCTTGATCAATTTATGATCTTGAGGGCCGACCGACTCGAACATCTTGCTCAAGTGAGCCTTGCGTAAGGTTGCGTTCGGAGGGGCAGGGACTTCCCTAGTTTCATTGTCAGAAGTGTAGTCCCAACCTGAGTGGCATTGCTGCTTGAGGGGTTGCACTCGGCGCATAATGAAGCTCTTGTCTATGGTGACACCATCAATTCCCTCCTTCTTCAGATTGGCAATCTTCTTCAGAAGACCTTGAACCTGAGCGTTGTTCAGGTCTGGCTTCTCGGACGAAGATGATTGGGGGCTAACCTTAGCACCAGTAAAGTCTGAGATGGCTGGGGGGAGGATTATCACAATAAAACTAGCAGAACGTCGATGTACAGGTCCTTTTTCCGGAGCTGGATGCCTACTCCCCCAATGGCTTCTTGATTGACGGCGGACGACAAGGGCCAAAGGACAAAGAGGTGGCGGAACAGAGTAAAGTGGGGCAGAACGCCATGGAATGCTTCGCACATGTGCACGAAGATGGCGATGTGCAGGATGGAGTTAGGGTTGAGATTGACCAGCTGAATCCCATAAAATAAAAGGAGCCCACGTAAGAAGCTGCAGCAGAGAACTCCGAAGCCACGCTCGAGGAACGAGCGGAAGACCACAATCTGATTATGAATTGGGAGGGGGTGAGATTTAGATCCTTGTACATTCCAACTTAGTCGTGCCTGCTCCGGTAGGATGCCATCGACGACCATGGCATTCATCGTGTTGGTGCTGATGGTGCTCTCGGAGAACTCCTGGAGTTGCTCTAGGATGTCAAGCTTCGATGAGGAGGATTCGGTAGTGGAGGCGCCCTTCGGCTTCTTCACCATCTCGCGTGGCATCTTGGTGGATGCAAGGTATGCGACGGATCTAGAGATTTAAGCCTAACCCTAGCAATGGCCCGGGGGCTTGGACGATTTGAGTATCTGCGATGGCGATGGTGGTATACTAGAACCCTAGAACTGGGGAGCGGAGAAGCAGATGAGGTGCGAGGAAGACGAAGCATTTGCGAAATGGCGACGTGAAGATGGCGTCATCCTGTTTCCTCGTATTTATACCTTTGGAGCTGACCTAGTCTTCGGGGAATCTTGTGGGCCGTGATGGGCCGTACAGTGCATAATCATCCTTTAGGGTTAATTAAAACACACAGTAATCTTTTTAAAGATTTTCTGCTGATTTAATAAATCCGAGTATAAATCTTGGGGGCTTCTTTGATGAGAGGCAATGGTTAACAACCATTATAAATAATTCCCATATTTATGTGATTTGATGATCACGTAGCAGAGGACTTGATGGTCATATAGGAGTAAGTCTAAAGATTATGCCATTGATTGAAGTTAGTTATTATAGGCTAATGATCTGACTTACATAGTCCGAGTGATAAATGTTTGAGGAAAAGCTATATTATGATTGATGTCATTGTAGCCTAGTACTAGGATATGATTGATGTCATATGATACCCTTGATTTGTAAAAGATGATTGATATCATTATATTCGAATCAGGGATCACTCGGCTTAGAGTATCACTCTGTCAGTCGGCTCAATTGAAGTTGAGCAAACCGAGTACCTGGTTTGAGGATCAGGACATTAATTGCTTAAGCTTGATGGTTTGAGATTATCTATACAACAAAATATGAAGAGCTAAAATTATTAGACTCTTGCATTATTTATTAGTCTTCAAATTATACAAGAGTCGGGGGCTAAACCTGATTAGGTGCACCTATCTTCGACGCACCAGATCTATTAAGAAACTTTAATCAAGTGGTCTTCCTAACTTGTGACCTGTTCATATAATCCTTGGGAAGGAATCACTCGGCAAGTCATAGTTCAAAAGTCTGAAAGCACTCGGGGGTTACTGTGGAATACTTACTTTAGCAGTATCCATAGCTATGCCTAAGTCGGAAGAAGACCAGATAGCTCATCAATATGGGAACCGATCGAGTCAGCTTAGAGCACAAGGCAATTAGAGCTAGAATTACTATGTTTATCCTTATAGACTATGAGTAGGACTCTTCATGTATTCCCTGCCGACCGGATATATGAGGCGGCAGGAACCCTCCATCGACGGGGAGACAACAGCTCAAAGCAATACAATCCACAGAACACAGGACGTAGGGTTTTTACTCTCATCGAGGGGGCCTGAACCTGTATAACTCGGCGTCTTGTATCTTAATCTTCTAGTTTTTAATCCTGACGTAGTCCTATAAATTATATTGCCGAGATCAAATCTTGACAATAACCATCCGGAGTCATTACAGGCAAATGCCGAGGCCGGCGCGATCATCATAGAGTCGTTGTTAATTACTTCATACACCACAGCCGTTACAGTGCCGTGAAGGCAGTTACGAATTTGCTTCCAACAAGCTATATCGTGTTCTTTTCCCAACAGGTCAACCTTTCTTTACCAGTTTATCTGGCGGATGCACATTTCTGTCATTTCATTACTTCGATCATCTGTGGCAGAGTTATTTAAATACTTCAATCATTTGTCACATGGTCCGTTACTTTTTTTTTAATTGCAATTGCTCTTTTTGCAGGAAGACAAAAATACAGTAGAATGATTCTGAATAATAAAAAAGGTCTGTTCAGAGGTATGTCTTCTACATTTTTTTTTCTAGGTGCTGCCAGGCATGCCTGCTAGGCACAATCGTGTATTTGCATAAATTTTTATGTTCTTGCGTAACTACCCTAGGCATGTGTGATGTATCGAGTCTACATCCCATATATATGGTAGTTAAAGAAAAAGCATGTGCAGATGAAACTATTATAGACATAGTTGAACTAAACATTTTAATATGGCCAATTTGTTAAAAGGGAAGTAGCTACAAAATTAGACAAAGACGAATAGGATAAGGCATCCATGAATCTGTAACTGTCCCACTTCTATCGTCTCAGGTGTGATGTGTCTAAAGAGCTTTCCTGAGTTTGGTACCTAACCTTTAAACTAACAATTATGAGTTGACCTTCTTTTCTTCAAAAAAAATATCAGTTGACTTTCTTAGAGAAGATAAGTCATCTTATAAAAAATGTATGATAGTATCTAATTAGATGGACTGATGCACAAGTGTGCCTTACATCAACAATGAGCAATTAAATCCATTTCATACAATGGCATATGCCGTGTGCTATCCATGGGGCAAAGACTTTGTCCTGGGTATTTCGTGTGTTGCGGTGTGCGATGGGTACACAGCAAACGTGACTTTGCCCTGGATATTTCGTTCTTGCCATGTGTGATGGGCACATGGCAAACGTGCTGCTTCCCGTAGTGCATGATCTTTGATTTATCTAATTGATGGAAGGGAAGTGCTACCATCCAGCTAATAAGATCAAGAACCGATAGATGCCGAGATTACTCGACAGGTAAGATATCATGTTTATTATGTCGAGATTACTCTACAGGTAAGATATCAAGAATTATTTATATCTTGGATGATGCATCAATGAAGGGAGAGGAGAGCATAACGTAACTAGCTATGTAGGATGAAGAGGAGACAGGGTAGGTTGATAGTATTTGCTTAATCAAAGGACTGGAATAACTAAGGGACAATGTTACACCGGGTACTAATAATTGCATAGTTCTTTTACTATGAAAAGTGAGAAAACATGGTTCTGAATATTCTCAATAGTGTTGGACTTACTAGCAATGAAAGAAGCAGAAGAACATATATAGGAATACTATACCCACACGATCAAATGTTGGAATAAAGAGGAATTGAGTTTAAATGGTAAGTTCTGAATATTAATAGCAAATCAAACTGTCCACGGGAAGTTAGTAGCATAACTCAAAAGAACGAGTTTATAACTTCACACAATACCACCGTGGTAATAAATTTTTTTTTTTGCATGCTCCAGTATGGATGTTACTAAAAGTTTGATTCTAAAATATTTTAGGGATGTTTAGTGTGTAGCCTGCGCAATTGCGCGGGCCATACAATTTATTTTTATAAAATGCAAATGAAGTCAAGAAATCATGAGATAAATGAGGATGTCATGATATCATACATGAAGCTTGTGATAAATAGTTAACGATGTTTCACATAATATTTTCTATGTGACCCTTACAGACGAGACTATCCAAGAAGAAGTTTCATGAACTAAACAAGGATACAACTGCATTTTGAGTAATAGTGAACAATGATTTGTGATTTTGCTTTATGACTTTTGCTATAGGCAATCTGAAGCAAAAGATTGTTTCAATTGAGTTTTTTATAATTTTTTGGAACCGTTTGATACTTTTTAAAGAAGAAAATAGCTTGAAATAATAGAATCTCAAATAATTTTGCTCTGTAATCATACATTTTTGGCAATTTTTATGTTTGTGTGATACTATATAATAGCATCTCTCTTGCTCTATCTATAGCCATTTGAAGTTTATGTAAAAAAATAAATTATCAAAATATTTAAATATTTGATTAGTATAAGCAAATGACATAAGTTGTGTTTGCCGAGTGCATGGATGGAGACACTCGATAAAAGTTTTGTTGGCCAAGTGCCTAGACACTGATACTCGGCAAATGTGTCGGTCACGCTATTTTAGCCGAGTGCTAAAACCAGGGCACTCCACAAAGGTTCAAGAAAGATTAGTTTGCCGTGTGCCCTCATCCCCTCGCACTCGGCAAACGAACCTTGTTTTGACTTGCCTGTTGCGCTTGGACCTTTCGACCAAACACTCGCCCGGAGCCCCCCGTCATGCTCGTAGCTGCTCCACGACTCTCCGCCACCCGGAGCCCCTGTCGCGCTCGTCCCGGACGCCCATGACCCTTCGCCGCATGGAGCCCCCACTGCCATGCCCGCCACCCCAACGTCCCTCCCGCTGCTGGGCGCCTGCCACCCGGCTTCCCTCACCGCGCTCTGCCCCCGGCCGTTGTGCCCCGTCCCTGACACCCTGGCCCCCGCGACATGGGCCTCTGTTGCCGCGCTCTGCCCCCTGCCTCCGTGCCCCGCCCCCGATGCCTTGGGCGCCCGCTACCCCAGCCTCCGCCGCCGCGCTCCGCCCCCTGCCGCCATGCTCCACCCGGCGCAGGTGAAGATGAGAGCACGTCCACTGGGCCCCGCCACCCCCGACCCCCGGCTCCCCCGGTTCCCCGAACCCTGGCTCCCCTTGCACTGCATCCCTGTTGTCCCTCCGACTACAGTAAGAATGTTCCCCCACCACCTCAAAATTTGTAAGTGCTTATTTATTTGTTGTGTGGAGAATAATATCAAATGAATTATTAGCTGAAATATGAAGTGAGCAACCATTTGTGTTCATGAACGTGTATGCACGCAAGCTGAAACGTGCTCAGGAGTGAATGCGATTTTCTCACCGTTTTGTGTATATCAAGAATGATGACTGATTATTCGTGAAATATCTAGGGCCAAGCTAATTTGAGTATAGCAAAGGCATCTTAGCTTAGATTTGGAAGATCGGCATCACATGTTGTTGCTGCTGTCCTGAAATCAGTTTTTCATTTCTCATTGCTAAAAAAGGAGAGTAATAGGGTCGATTGCAAGAATCATCCCATATGTCAGTTAGAGTTTGAGATTCCCACTTATAAGTTATTTTGTTACAAATTCCTACCCACCCACCCATTGAGTTTTGTTGCAAAAATAACCCCAATTTGCACATGTTTAATTTATTCAACATGTTTTTATCGATTTGGAGTAGCCAATGACATTCTTATCAAAAATACAAAATGTCAAAAGGACAATCGTCATATATTTTTATAGAGAATATATAAAAAAATATCAATTAAAGTTTGAATGGTATTCAACAATAAAGTTTAAAATTCAGATACGTTCTTCATCAAAATAAGAGGAATTAAACACATTAAAATCTCTAAAAATGTTAAATTTATTTAACTTAGTGTCATTTTTAAATTTATATCGATGAAATCATATAAAACAATTAAACATATGTCAACTGGGGTGATTTTTGCAACAAAATACATTGGGTGGGTAGGGATTTGCCACAAAAAAGCGTATGGGTAGGAATCTCAAACTTCAAGTGACTTATGAGGTGATTTGAACAATTATCCCTTTGTTCATCCAAATTATGTTTGCAAGAATATTGAAGCCATGTTACTGTCTATGATTGATGCATGCATTTTTTCCTTGCTACATATCAAAACTGGCATATGGTGATAAAGTTAATGTATTCCCTTATCCTGCTACATGTACATCATTTTGCTTGTTGTGTTGATTTTTTAAGTAGTCTATTAGTATGCTCATGTCCATTGTTGATTGTACAATTGACCCTATTACTCTCCTTTTTTTAGCAGAGGAGGCTTTAACACTCACCGTCCTTAACTCGTCACTTTGCAGGACATCAAGGTGAGGCAATAAAAACCACTCTTTTTGTTCATACTTGTAGTCACATAACCTAGATAGCCATCTCCCATTCGAAAGAGATACGGTTGAAAATTTGTAGATCTTTGCATATCTATAACCGTATCTGTTTTGAATTGTCTGTTTTTTGAGACAACCTAAGGATGAGTAGATGGGTTAGTTTTCATGCTCTACTGCGGTCCGAGTCAGAGTTTTGGCAGCACCTTCCTGTTGTTCTCCAGATACACAATCTCCTTGTCAGGACGTGTATTTGGAGAGCAACGGGGAGGTGCTGCCGATTAGTCTTTTAACAAGTGAGTACAACAACAACAACAAAGCCTTTTTATCTCAAGCAAGTTGGGATAGGCTAGAGATGAAACCCAAGGGAACCCAAAAAGGAGAGACAATGGAACAAAAGACAAAAGAAGGAAAGGGAACGAGACAAAAGAAACAAATGCCAAAAGAACAAAAAAAAAAAGCAAAAGAAACAAAAGCCAAAACCAGTAAGAAAGAAGAAAGAAAAAAGGGAAGAAGAAAAACGAGTAAGCAAGAAGAAAAAAAATGATCATGGTTCCGGCACGTCTATGGCTAGTCTCCAAGCGCTCCTATCCATAGCTAGCTCCTTAGGGATATCCCACGCCTTCAAGTCTCTCTTAACTGACTCGTCTCAAGTCAAGTTAGGTCGGCCTCTACCTCTATTAATATTAGCATCTCTATTTAGAACCCCACTACGCACCGGCACCTCCTAAGGCCTCCATTGAACATGTCCGAACCACCTCAACCGATGTTGAACCAATTTCTTCTCGATAGATGCCACTCCTATCCTGTCCCGGATATCTTCATTCTGTATTCGATCTCTTCTTGTATGCCCACAAAACCAGTAAAACATACAAATCACTGCTACACTCAATTGTTGAACATGTCGACTTTTCGTAGGCCAACACTTAGCATTGTATAACATCATTGGATGAATTGCCGTCCTATAGAATTTACCTTTTAGCTTTTGTGGCACTCTCTTGTCGTAAAGGACGTCAGAAGCTTGACGCCATTTCAGCCAGCCGGCTGAAATTCTATGCCTAACATCTTCATCGATATCGCTGTCCTTTTGTAACATCGATACTATATAACAAAATGTATCCTTTTTGACCACCTATTGTCCATCAAGGCTAACGTCTCCATCCTTATGCCTAGTCATGCTAAACTCGCACATCATATACTCGGTCTTGGTCCTACTAAGTCTGAACCCCTTCGACTCTAATGTGTGCCTTCATAGCTCCAACTTCCTATTAACTCCAACCCTACTCTCGTCAACTAACACCACATCATCAGCAAAGAGCATACACCAAGGGGCATCACACTGTACTTCTCGTGTGATCTCGTCCATCACCAAAGCAAATAAATAAGGACCCAATGCTGACCCTTGGTATAGTCCTATTTTAATCTAAAAGTCATTTGTGTCACCATCACATGTCCGAACACACGTCCTCGCGTTCCTGTACATATCTTTGATGAGGTTAATGTACTTAGTTGGGACTTTGTGCTTCTCTAAGGCCCACCACATGATATTTCTTGGCACTTTGTCATACGTCTTCTCGAGGTCAATAAAGACCATGTGTCAGTCTTTCTTCTACTCCCAATATCTCTCTATCAATTGTCGTGTTAAGAAAATCGCCTCCATGGTCGACCTTCTAGGCATGAACCCAAACTGATTTTGCGTCACACTTGTCACTCTTCTTAGGCGATGCTCGATAACCCTCTCTCAGAGCTTTATCATTTGGCTCATTAGCTTAATCCCACGATAGTTAGTAGAGCTTTGAACATCTCCCTTGTTCTTGAAGATCGGTACTACTATACTCCTCCATTCTTCCGCCATCTTGTTAGACCGAAAGATGAGGTTAAAAAGCTTAGTTAACCATATTATTGCTCTGGCACCCAGGCATCTCCACACCTCGATGGGGATACCATTAGGGCCCATCGCTTTACCTCTCTTCATCCTCTTCAAAGCTTCCCCTATCTCTACCTCCTGAACTCTCCTCACAAAGCGTCTGTTGGTATCATCAAATGAGTCATCCAACTCAAGGATCAGACCCTCCTCCTCCCCATTAAACAACTTATCGAAGTACTCTCACCATCTGTCCTTGATCTGCTCATCTTTCACCAGAAGTCGGTCTACCCTGTCCTTGATACATTTGATTTGGTTGATGTCCCTTGTCTTCCGCTCACGGATCCTAGCCATCCGATAGATGACCTTCTCCCCTTCCTTCGTGTCTAGTCGCTAATACAGGTCAGCATACGTCTGACCCTTTGCTGCACTCACTGCTTGCTTTGCAGCCCTCTTGGCTATTTTATAGCCTTCTAAGTTGGCTCCACTCTTGTCAAGATGTAGGCATTTGAAACACTTCTTCTTCTCTTTGATAGTCCTTTGCATCTCATCTTTCCACCACTAGGTGTCTTTTGCTTCTTTTTGCCTCCCCTACTCACACCAAACACTTCTAAAGCCACCTTCTAAACACATGTTGCCATCTTTAGCCACATGTCATTTGGTTCTTCTCCTTCCTCCCAGGGCCCCTCTCCTAGCATCCTATCCTTAAACATTTATGCCAGTTCCCCTCTAAGCTTTCACCACTTTGTTCTTGTGGTCATGGTACGTTTGTCCCTATATACACGTACCCGAAAGAGAAAGTCCGCCACCACAAGCTTATGTTGAGTGACAACACACTCCCTAGGTATCACCCTATAATCTAAGCAAGCATGTCTATCCTCCCTCCTTGCAAGGATAAAGTCAATTTGGCTCGAGTGTTGTGCACTTCTAAAGGTTACTAGATGGGATTCCCTCTTCCTAAAGAGGATATTCGCTACCAACAAGTCATAAGCTAACACCCAGTTCAGTATATCCTCCCCGTCCTGATTCCTACTACCATACCCGAACCCCCCATGGACCCGCTCGAACAGTACATTAGACGGCCCCACATGGCCGTTAAGGTCTCCTCCTATGAAAAGCTTCTCACTGATAGGTATGGAACTAACCATGCTATCTAGATCTTCCCAAAACTATCTCTTGGTGCTCTCACTAAGACATACCTAAGGGCATATGCACTGATCACATTCAGAGCCCAAATCTCTAACTACCAGCCGGACTAAAATAATCCAGTCGTCATGCCTCCTAACATCGATGACTCCATCCTTAAGGCTCCTATCGATCAAGATGCCTACACCATTTCTACTCGATGTTGTACCAGTGTACCAAAGCTTGAAGCCAGTATCCTCCACCTCCTTCGCCTTCTGGCCCTTTGTCACATCCCAAAATTTCCCAGGAATGTGAACCGCTTTCAAACAATATATTTGGATTTCTCAAATTTTGAAACTATTTATAAGAAACTTTGCAAATTAACAAATATTTTATTGGGTTGAAGAAATTGCTCTATGTCATAAAAGTTTTCAGTTTTGAACCAAAATATTTTTAGATAAGTAAAATCATTTTATTTTATTTGATTTCAATATTTTTTTGTTTTTGTATTCCATGTTAATTTGAGAAAATTGAAATCCTTTCAATCAAAATTTTTGAATGTACCTTCTATTTTCTGAAATGGGTTCAACTATCTATGTATCATTGACTCACGTGTATGCATCATCAAACACCGACTTCTAAACTTATTTCATCACATTGTATCTTCCTTCATCAAATGTTTCACACTACACGCCGTTGATGTATCTAGATTCATTTTCATCCTCATTCGTTTTTCCTACCGCATCAATGTACTTAAATGTGAAGGCTTTCATGTTTACCCCACCTTCCATAAACATTCCTATGGAAAGAAACCCCTCCTTCCATAAACACTACTATGGAAAGTAACCTCACCTTCCATAAACATTTCTATATAAAGAAACTCCACCTTCTATAAACACTTTTATGGAAGGATCAAGAGAATAAATTGCCTTTAATAATACATTTATTCTTTATAATTCTATTTCCATATTCCTCTCCCCTACCTGCCCCACCTCTCCTATAAATACGAGGGTCCCTCCCACGTCCTTCCCACACCCTCAAACCTTCACCACGCCGCCAGGCTGCCGCCATGACTCTCTATCCTCGCGTGCAGCAAAAGTGATGAAGAATGGCATTGGCGTTCCCGGCGATATAGCCACCCCAATGCCATGACATTTCACTAGATCGTGTTCCTCATTGTTGCACACGATCCCCCAGAGCAGATTCACCATATTGTCAACAGCTTGGGAGATCTTCTCGTCGCCATGTCTGCTGCCCTGCTCTTGGACACGTTCATCTGGTCCACCAGGTTTGTTCTTCGCGTTCCCTATTGATATGCTGCCTTTACATCTATGCAATATATGTCATGTTGTGTTCCATCATGTGTTATATATGTCCACAGGAGAGCGCGCTGAGATCTATGGTATATCAACCAGAACACCATCATGAACGTCGCCCTTCCGAACACTGTCGCCAGATCAGCAGATGTTCACCTGCGTTCCCGGCGATCCAACCATCTAAATGTGACCAAATTTAACCAGGTCATGGACCAAGACGTCCCCTCAAACATATCCAACATTCGAAGCCATTGGATCCCTGATGCCTCCGGGATCTGCATCGCAATGGCAGTTGCTCCCTGTTCTGGGCGAATCCAGCGCATGCGACGGTAAATCCATCCCATTTTCTACCAATCCAGAGGCGTTCTTGATACAAACTACAATCCCACTTGTGTTCTAGAATCTTGTGAGCATGTCCACTGGAGGGTTCTCCTTGAACGGCCCTGGTGTCATCAGGAACGCCGTCGGCGTCAAAACTGCTGCTGCATGACCTCGCCATGATGCAACCAATCAATCTGCAGTATTGGTAATGTTTGATCCAATCCACCTGCTGTTTCACATGTTCCACACACGTATAAACACGTTTATTCAATTTTTCCCTTCGATCATGCAGCCCAACTCCATGGAACATGACCCAAATTGTGTTGCCTGCTGCACCCTATTCTTGATCTGTCTAGCACACATGATGGTAATTCTATCCTGCCCTAGTCAATCTCTTGGTGTCTCTGATGCATGAACCACGTCACATTGTGATCCCTCAAGCTCTCATTACTGTCACAGGGGGGGTTTTCCATTATGATTCCCAAAGCCATGGAGAACGCCATCCAAATATGATCTGCCGCAGGACAATGTGCATGTGGTTTGACCATTACATCTTATTATCTATTACCTCAGGACTGAATAATCATGTCCCTGTTGTGTTCCCATATATTTCACATATTTAGGTTCAACATCCTCTCTTATTCATGCATCCAATCATTGGGAACACACTAATTTGATCAAGGTGTCTATGTGCATCCAACACTAAGACAACAAGCAATCATCATTGTTTTACTAATGCACCAGCACACCCTACCATGTACCATGAGTGACCGGAGCGTCTCTATCTGTGTTCCACAGGTTGCTATTCTCGTCTCGCCAAAACACTACTAATGTCCATGTTGCACCTCAACACCATGTCCGTTGTTCATCCCTGCCATCACACCGTTGTCCCAGAGGTTGCTCCTGTTGCATAGCCCATTGGTGAGCCCTCCTTGTCATCATTATGTATCATGTCCAAATGGTTCCGATAGTGATGTGGTGTTCATGTTTGTTTGCTTGCTTGCTTGTTGGTAATCGCTCGAATAGGAGAATACGTGTTAGGATCACACATAGACATGAAGACAAGGTTCAAGATGAGTGAGCAGCAATATCTATTTTTTAGGCAAGTGTCCTTGATACATTTTGCACCTATTATGAATGATTATTTTAGAATTGCATGCTTGTATCAAATGAATGGATACGTATTGTTAGGGTTGACTAGTATTGCTTTATCTTGTCCTTGTCGCCTTGAACTAGAGGTTTAATTAGCTATGTGTAGACATGCTTTGTTGCTTATTGGGTTGTTGGATTCAATTATTGTAGACTAATGATCAATGTCATATTGGGGATAATTTGGTAATTCTTTTAGCAACATGGACCTAGGGATCTCAACAAGCTGGATGGAATGGATGTGGTGCCGTTGGCACATGTTGGGTGGTGGTATGCTTGTTGTAGATCCTAGGAACCGGTTCTTGGAGCGGTAACCTAGGAAAACAGTGCCATCACAAGGCTGCTATGGAATAGTTTGGCTGATTAATTAGGAGTTCTCCCAGTATCGGTGTAGCATTTGGTGGAGCGGGGAATGGAAGTCAAGAGGACTGTCCTTGTATCCGAATGGCTCAAGAGGGGGCTCTTGGGGTGATGAGCTACTTGTTGATGGGCTATCACTTATGGACGGGAGTAAAACCTTAGTGGCTAGCATGTACTGGGAGACCCTTTGCAAAGGCCTCGTAGTGATCTCCTAGGCGTACACCTAAGGAAGTGTGCTAGTGCTTGGCCGGCACGGCAACATGGAGACTCTAGTCCACCTGGCAATAGGGGACGAAATCATGACTTGTGGGTAAAGTGGCGCAACCTCTGCAGAGTGTAAAACTGTCACGACAACAGTGCTCACGGTCATGAGCGGCTTGGATCCCTCACAAGATTAGTTGGTTATGGATGGAATAGTTGGGATTGGTGGATAGGATTGGACTTGAGTTGGATAGGACCCCGTGGTTCAATGGTTGGGATGACCTCACCTAGAAATTAGGATGCTTAAGAAATTAAAATCTCATGCAATAAACCCCCTATAAGCCTTCCTTGTCTTTAGCCCCATGTCATCTTTTCCCCCACTTGCTGAGTACGACATGTTCTCACCTTTACACTATACCACATTGCTGCTCAGCTACAGGAGAAGGATGGTACAACTATGAAGATGATGGAGGAGAGCTCTAGGCCTGCGGTCTTCCGGTCGACTTCCTGTGGGAGCTGAAGGACGCCAACGCTTAGTTTATTCCGCTGCAATGTAATCTTTTTTTTTCCTTTGACCTATGGTTCACCATTGTAATAATATTATCGATTTAATAAAGATATTGTTCTTTTATCACATATATTGTCCTGTGTGTGTGGAAACTTGATCCTGGGCACGCATACAAATGCATTCGGTTTCGATCATTAGAACCGGGTGTGACACCCTTCCATTTAGTTTCTTGGATGCATAGGATATTTACACGCCTCCTAGTTGCCACATCAACTAGCTCTCTTAACTTGCCCGTTAGGGACCCTACGTTCCAACTCCCTAGATGAATCCTAGTTGGCTCGGCTAACTTCCTTACCCTTCGCACCCGTCGAGGAAAGTGTGAAGACCCTTGCTCATTTTTCACCACACCCGGGCGTAGATGTAGCGCGCCACTAATGTTGTGATGACCCGACCCTTGCTCATTATTTATCATACCCAGGTGACGATACGACATGCCACCAAGGGGGCAACGACCCAACCCTTGCCCATTTGACACCACACCCGGGTTCCAATGTAGCGCGTCGCTAAGAGGGTTACACCCTAACGAATTTCTTATGGGTTTCATATCCATTTGATAGGCTGGGTTTTTGACGTTGGTTTACCAGACCTAACACAACCCTCCTCCTTTACTAAGGCTTGGACTGGCTATGTTGAAACTCAACATAGGCAGAGTTTCTTTCAACAAGTGAGTGCTCTAGTATTTTCAGGAAGGCTCTAGTATTGAGTTTGGTTATTGTAATGAATGCTCTAGTATGGACAAAATAGAAAGAAAAATGTTCATACTCATAGGAGTTCTAGCCAGAGTAGCTGTCCGAGGAGATGGAGCAAAAGACAACATCGGTGGCAGGGGTGTACCTAAACTTTGGCCAAGTGTTGGCATCCACTAAAGAATTTATTGCTGCTGGTGGTCGAGCCTCCTGTCCAACTCCTATTGGGTCTTCTCTTGCATGCTCTATTCTAGGTCCTCCCTTTCCCTCCTCTCTACTTTGAGCTAGCCCTACAACATTTGATCTCATTATTGCAATGCAAAAAAAGACATGTAGAGATATGAAGCGACTCAGAGCGGCCATGCAGCCGGTCAACTTCTGAACACCCTACTGGGAGTGAGCTGGTCCCATGTCAAGGATTGCCTTGATCTTACCCGGGTTAGCCTCTATGCCCCTCTTGGAGAGAATATAGCCGAGTAGCTTTCCCGAAGGCACACCAAAGACACATGTTTTGGGGTTTAAGTTCATCGAGTATCGTCTCAGGTTGTCAAACGTCTCTGCCAGATCAAAGATGAGTTCTTCTGTGTTTTGAGTCTTTACCATGATGTCGTAAACATAAGATTCTGCATTCTGACCGATTTGAGTTTTAAGGTAGCGTTGAATACCATGTTGGTAAGTCACGTCAGCATTTTTCAGACCGAACAACATAGTGATGTAGCTGTAGGTGCCAAAAGGAGTTATGAAGGAAGTTTTTATTTGATCTTTGACTTTCAGTGGGATCTAGTGACAGCCTGAATAGGCATCCAAAAAGCTTAAAAGCTCACACCTGGCTGTTGAGTCTACGATTTGATCGATGCATGGCAGAGTGAAGGGGTCTTTTGGGCAGACCTTGTTCAAATCGGTATAATTAGCGCACATGCGCCACTCTTTATTCTTCTTAGGTACAAGAACTAGATTAGAGGCCAATCAGGATGATACACTTCTTTAATAAAATTAGCAGCTAAAAGCCTAGTTATCTCCTTCTTCATGGTGTCCTTGCGGTCTTGAGCGAAGCATCTGAGTCGTTGCTTGAGGGGTGTAGCCCCAGGAGGCACCCTTAGTTCATGCTAATTCTTTTCCCTAGGAACTCCCGGTATGTCAGAAGGTTCCCATGCAAAGATGTCCCTATTTTCCTAGAGGAAAAGAGTGAGTGCGAGTTCCTATTTCTCGCCGAGGTCAGCCCCTGCATAAGACACCTTAGCAGGATCTTCAGAGCAGAGCGATATCTCTTTAGTTGGGAGATCGTCCATCTAGAGCTTCTCCTTGGTAGGCTTCTTCACAGGGATCTCTGTCTCTGCAATTGCCTCCGTGCCGACTGCCTTCTGGATCTCCGACCATTCGGACAACATCAACTATCGGTCGGCCAACTCACAACTCAGCACATCAAAATCAAAAGAGTTTTGAAGATCAGAGTGGAGGGAGATGATTCCTTTGGGGCCTGGCATCTTGAGTGTTAGGTATGGATAGTGTGGGATCGCCATAAATTTCACCATTGCTGGTCGACCGATGATGACATGGTAGGCGTTCTCGAAGTGGGCCACTTGGACTATAATCCGCTCAGTCCTGAAGTTCTCCCGGGTGCCAAATGTGATAGGCAGAGTGATCTGTCCTATTGGAATAGAAGTCTTGCCCGACACAATCCTATGAAAGGGCAAAGTACTCAGCTTGAGGTCGCAGACCGGTAGTCCGAGCTCTTTCAGAGTCCCACTGAAGATTAAATCCAAGCTGCTCCCTCCATCGATGAGTACTCTGTTGAACTTGACACCCTAGATGGTGGCCTCGAGCACGAGTGGATATCGGCCTGGCTTGAGCAGGTCCTTGGGATGATCTGACTGATCAAAGGTAATCAGAATTTTAGACCATTTCATGAACTCAGGAGCAGCTGGTTCTACAAAGTTAATCTCTCACAGCACCAGCTTCTGCTTGCGTTTAGATGAGTAGGCATTGAGTCCGCCGAAGATAAAGTTCACCTCCTTGCGGGGCTCTTGAAACCCTTCGGCATCATCCTTTCCATCATCAGGCTTGTCTTGTCCGTTGCATCTTAGTGGAGACTTAGCTACCTTTAGCACGGCCATTGCAAAGCCCTTCATCCGATAGCAATCCTTTGCCTTGTGGTTTCCTTTGGGATGCCACAGCATGGACCATTCAGCAGGTCATCCATGGTCTGCTGGTTCATCCGAGGGTTTTTCCTGGATCGGTCTACCCCAGCAACCCGGTTGTTGGTCTTCCGCTTCTTGTCCTTCTTGGAAGATTTGGGCATGTCCTAACGCTTCTCCTTCCCCTTGCCATGAATGTCATATAGACCTGATTCCCTAAGGCATACTTATCCGCAACCTCAAAGCACTCCCGAGTACTCAAGTCAAGGTTGTGATTCCGACGACCGATCTCCTGAACCAGGTCATCACTCTATAACCCTCCTTGGAAGACAACAATGATCTGCTGATCCGGGACATTGGGGATTTCTGTCTTCTTGGGGTTAGTCTTGTGATCATACTTTTCGATAGCAACCGACTTAAAACTCCTTGGGAACTTGCACCTGTGCTGCTCAGAAGTATAAGCCTTTATTCCATCAAATGCATTGTCGGTCAATGGTGAAGACCTTTGCCGATGATCCAGAGATCGTGAGGTTGAGGGAGTGCAACGCTGATGGCGCAGACCCACATCATCATCATGGCGACGACACCGGTTTTCCTCATTACGGTATTCTCGCCAATCCCAATCATCATTACGATGCAGGTCATCATAATTGTTCCTTCGAGGTGATTCTCGGCATCGCTCGTCCCAGCAGTCATCATGACGGCGGACATCGCGACTTTCTTCCTCATGACGCAAGTTATCTTGGGCCTGCTCTTCATAACAGGAGTTGATGATCTGCTAAGCATCTCGGTTGCTGAGGGAATTCCTCAAATCTGGATGCTCTTGACGTTGACGCGAAGGCGCTCGGCTAGAGCTTGCTACCGATGGAGAAGGTTGAGCCCTAGCCTGATCTTGAATGGCGGCAGCTTTGAGCATGGCTACAACCCTTTTCATCGCAGGAGTTTGATTTGCCTCATCGTCCACCAAGCCATCGAGGAGTGTCTTTGCTCCGATGATGTTATTCTGAGGGGTGGTGTATACCTTCTCCCCATCCATGTCGATCTCGAAGTCGCCAAGGTTTAACACTCTTGCAATTGCACGAGATCCACAGGATTCCCTCGGTTGACAGGATACATGCCCAGTCGATGGGGCTTCTCCATTGTTAGCTCCTTCATTGTTCGCACCACCATCGTTCGCCGGTGGCGGATTATCCCTTCATGCTCCTCGACATGGGCCATAAACACGGCATGTGGATATGGACAAGAAGAGCAATCCGAGTCCATATGAAAGGACAGGATTGACGTAAGGTCGCACCCGGTGGGCAGGCTAGTCTCGTCGAATCTGAGTAACAGTGGAGACGGGATCGGATCTATCGAAACCGATGATCGCGCCATGGAGTTGGCTGCGGTCGGATCATATCCGTTATTCACCCGGCTCAAGTTTCCAGTGTCGTCCACTGAAAAGTCGAGTGAACTGAAGGAAATCTTGAAGTTTGGCGAGTACTAGATGACTAAAGTCTCGGCCATCTAGGTCGACAGAGAATCCCGGCGTGCCTTGTCCCCTACCTGGCATGCCAACTGTCGAGACTTGATCTCGGCAATATAATTTATAGGGCTATATCGGGATTAAGAACTAGATGGTTAAGACACAAGACGCCGAGTTTTACAGGTTCAGGCCCTCTCGATGAGAGTAAAAACTCTATGTCCTGTGTTCTATGGATTGTATTGCTTTGAGGTGTTGTCTCCCCTCGATGAGGGTTACTGCCGCCTTATATATCCGGTCAGCAGGGGATATATGAAGAGTCCTATTCATAGTCTACAAGGATAAACATAGTAATTCTATCTCTAATTGCCTTGTGCTCCAAACCGACTCAGTCGGTTCCCCTATTAATAAGTAAGTATTCCACAGTTATACAGCCTAAGCCATAATTAACACTACGATGGTCAGACGTAGTGTTGCCTGTCCTACAAATGACGATATGTGCAATTATGAGTGTGTGGCATCAGAGGAAAAAAAGGTGCATGTAAGAGCACGACGATGCGTGTGAGGTCATGGAGTACTCTGACACGCCATTGCGAGCGCCGCCGGGATAGATCAGAGGCCATGATGCCGACAGCTGCATGGGGCGGCGAGCTCAGCGCTAACAACGCGAAGGCTTGTTTGTGTCTGTTAGCAATTATGACATGGTCTAGAAACGCTCTAGAGTTGGACAGCGGTGGTTTGTTTCTTGGATCGTGAAGATGGAAATAATTAAGAGATGGGCGCTTCTTTCTGTTTGGAGTCTCTACGATTTGAAGGATAGGATGATAGGGGCAAGATGGGTTACCGGATTACGGTGGGGATTAATGGTTAGATTTTCTTCTTTGTTACTTGATGTGAAGATTGAGGGTCAGATGTTTTGCTTTTTTGTGAAAATTTTTATATTATTACTCTTTTTTTCTATGCAATATGGTGAAAACTTCATGTTCTCTTATTCTTAAATAGATTTTACAACAAATCGGTCACATGTTCATGATCATGTATCAGAAGTAAAATGTGCTAATTTCATATTTTATTTCATCGATAAGGCCTCACAAGAGACTCAAAATACTTATAGGAGAAAATACAATTAAACAAAACAAATTAATTAGGCTTCACAATAGACTTAAAATACTTATAGGACAAAATACAATTAAACAACACAAATTAATTAAAAATAGCAAAAACAACCAAAATTAATTATATATTTCAACATGGAATAATATTGGGTGTAACTAGAAAGCATAAAAAGTTTGGAGGGCAGAGGAGGAAGAAAATAAAAAATATATATCGAGCGCTGAGGCAATGCACTCGGCAAAGATAAATCTTTCCCGAGTGGTGATGAAAATAATTGGCAAAGATACACCTTTACCGGCTGTAGCAAACGACACTCGGAAAAAGTGAAGGTACGCCGAGTGTTCCTAACGGACGCTCGACAAAATGATGACGATAGCGGTGCACATAGCGGATAGATGCATGTGCTAGACATGTGAGGAAGATTTGCTGAGTACCTTGTCGTTGCCGAGTGAGTGCCTTCTCCAGTGCACTTGGCAAAGGTGGATAATTACCGTTATCGAGCATTCGTGGCTAGACACTCGGTAAATACATTATTTACCGAGTACCCGTGTTGTACCACTCGACAAACACCAAGACACTCGGTTTTTTTTGATTTTCCGATAGTGAGCCAACACTGCGCCACGTGCTCCTGCGCCACCATCAAGCGGCGGTGCTACTGGTGGCTCGGCTCCTGGACCATCGTCCAGCAAAACTGGAGGCTCCAGCAACTCGAATGGCTTGAACGGCAACAGGAATCAGCGTCGCTGGAGGCTCAATGACAGCAGCAGCTCCAATCGTCCACACGGCCACAACATCACCAACGGTGCTCCTTGGCAGTAGAGCTATCCAAACGGATGGCTCGGCGGAGGCATGGCTTACGAGCAATTTCGGGTCGTGCCGATCTAGCCTTAGAGCTCAGCTGCTGGCCCATGGTACGGTCTTAAAATACAAATTCATGCCAGGCTGGCCCACTAGTCACGCGACTACACACGGCCCAATGATTCAATTACAGCCTATTCATAATACTTAAAAGTGATGAAAAATGAGAGAAATAGGAAGGATGGTGGGATTTGAACTCAAAACCATCACTAAAGTAATGAGATGACTTACCAATACACTAGTAAACTCTTTTTTTGACTATAACATAAATATGGTTATACTTAAACAAACTATATCGTACCAGCCCTCAGCCCAAGCACGACCCTTATCATAGGGCTGTGCCGGCACGGCCCTAATTTGGTCGGCTGTGCCATGCTTTTTTTTTCGTGCTTCGTGCCAGTCCAATTAGCCCGATCCGTTTGGACAGCTCTACTTGTAGCCCACTGTGAATCCTTTCGCAGGCACATTCGCTGTTTGGCCTGGCCCAATGGATGCACGTGCTTGCCGGCTGGGCCTAGTTGGGCGCCCAGCACACACTTTTGTGCCCCAGCCACATGGGCTGATGATGGGCCACATAAGCGCGCCTCTGCAGCAGCTGCCTGGATACCACGACGCGATGGTGCCATACCCTCCTCGTCACTTTGGTCCACCGGTGGCTTTCATGATGCTACCAACGTACCAACCTTTTTTGATGTGGGAGCAGCAGGCATTGGCAAACAACTTTAAAAAAAAACACTTGACCTGTCAGGGAAAGAAGCCCCCCTCCCCCCCCTCTCCCGATGATATTTTGTTATGGAGAAGAGCCCCTCACGCAGGCCGAGCAAACCCCTGAACCCTCCCCTCAACCATACACAGAAACTCAACTGGTTGTGTGAGTTATGGCGTGAGTCTTTACCTATGCTTTGATCGGGGAGAGTGAGGGGATTTTTTTCTGGGGACAAGCCCCTACGCGACGCACCAAGTCAATTCTAGGAATCGAACTCGGGCGGGCGAGATGCCATCCCGATGTTCAACCACTGAGCCACTGGCTGGTTCGCGCAAACAACTTCAACACAATGACGTTTGCTCCTCCACTGAACAACGACCAGTATATGGACTCAGGTGCTTCCTCTCACATGACTTCAAACTCCGATGATACTCTTGCCCATTCATATCCTCGTAACTCTCTTTTACTCCATCTAACATCATTGTCGGCAATGGGTCCAAATCTTTTTTTAACTTCCCCGTCATCCTTTATATTTGCACGATGTTCTAGTTTCTCCTCACATAATTAAAAATCTTATTTCAGTTTGTTGGTTTACTATTGATAACAACTGTTTGGTTGAATTTGATCTTTATGGACATTATGTGAATGATCTGGTAAGAGGAACGTGATCGTCAGGTGCAATAGTACCGGGGAGCTCTATTCTTTTTGTTCGCCAGTCCTCCAGCCTCACGCACTCGCAGCCATCACCCCTTCTGCTATGGTATGGCATCGTTGGCTTGGTCATCTTGGTCATGAGGTACTGTCTCATTTAGCATCGTCTTTAGATTCTCCTTGTAACAAAAGTGAGCTAGAAACTTTGTGTCATGCATGTCAGCTTGGTCGTCATGTGCGTCTTCCTTTTGCTAGGTCCAACACTCGTGTTGTTAAGAATTTTATTTAATACATTGTGATCTTTAGACATCACCTATTGCTAGTGTCTCTGATTATAAGTATTATCTTATTATTCTTGATGATTGCTCATATTTTTCATGGACCTTCCCTTTACGGCTCAAGTCTGACATGTTTCCTACTCTCTCTAATTTTTTTCTCTTATGTCGCTACTCAGTTTGGCACCACCATTAAGTCTGTTCAGTGCGACAATGGACGCGAGTCTGATAACTCCTGTGCACGCACTTTTGTTCTAACTCATGGTTCCACCATCCGTATGTGTAGCCCCCACACTTCTCCCCAAAATGATAGAGTCGAATGCATCATTCATTCTACTAATAATATTATGCAATCCCTTATATTGCATGCAAGCCTTCCGGCTGCTTATTGGGTAGAAGATCTTCATGCCGCTACATACCTTCTCAATCCCCACCCAACCAAAACACTTGATATTGATACACCTTACATGTTCGTCCATCCTATGACCATTTACGTGTTTTTGGTTGCAAGTGCCATCCAAATCTCTCCGCCACCACTCACAACCTTGCTCCCCGGTCAACCCTTTGTATTTTTCTTGGCTAACCTAGCGACCACAAAGGGCATCGTTGTCTTGACCTTGCTACTAACTATCTCATTATTTCACGCCATGTGACTTTTGATGAGTCATCATTTCCTTTTGCCGAGCTTCTCACGCCCTTACCTTCATCCAACGTTGAGTTTTGCTCAGAGTTTGATTATGTGGCTAGCCTTGTTGGTTCACCATTTGTTTCAGGTCCAGGTTCCACTCTGGCTGCCCCTGGTCCTGGTGGATTGCATCCTCGGGTTGTTGCCAGTGGGACTTCATTGCAGGTCTTGGTCCGATGGCACCGCTGCCCCTTGTTCCTAGGTCACTGCCAGCAGTGTGCCAATAGGAGTCCATACAACGGATGCACCTAGGTCTTCATCAGAAATCGTGCAGTCTCTGTCTCTTGGGTTCGAGTCCCAGGTCACACAGCACGCGTTGCCTAGCGCGCACCACGACTCGTCGGCTGCATCACCTAGGCCTGCACATCGCGTGCCACCCTCGGGTGGTCCCTCCACCACGCGTGTGTCCCAGGTGCACTAGCAGCCACACAGACTATGTCTCCCACTACCATAAATTCGCACTGTAGCAACGGGCCAATATGCACTGTAGCGGCGGGCGGACCAACCCGCCGCAGTGCAAGCGCAGCTAAAAATAAAGCTTTATTGCGACGGGCCTTTTATGAACCAAACTAACCGCCACTGAAAATATTGTTGTAGCGGCGGCTGACAATGTCACCCGCCACTACCACAGAACCAGAAAAACAAAAAAAAAAGCCCACAAGCCCCGACCTAGGCCCGTCCACGCCCACGGGCCCTGACCTAGCCCCGCGCATCGCAGCCCACATCCAGACCGCTGTCACGCCGCATGGAGGGGGCGGGTATGGCGACCAGATTTGGCCGCCTCGAACGCCGCCGTGCCGTCATGGAGAGGGGGGTGACCAGATCTGGCCGCCTCGAATGCCGCCGCGCCGCCGTGGAGAGGGGGGCGACCAGATCTGGCCGCCCCGGACGACACCGCGCCGTTGTGGAAAGGGGGGAGGGGGGGGGCGACCAGATCTAGCTGCCCCGAACGCCGCCTTGTGCTAGTCCTCGCCCACCCCGCGCAGATCCGGTCAGAGCAGGCCCGACCGCGTAGTATGCAGCGACGGCGGCGTTGTAGATCTCCACGGCACGGAGGTGGGAGAAGAGCGCGAGCGTGGTCGAGGTGGCCCGCGTGGGTGAGCGCCGCGAGGTGTGTGGAGTAGGAGAATGCGTCGGGGTTGATGGCCCGGTCACACATCTCGAGGAGGAGGCGGTTGTAGGGGATGAGGAGCGCGCGCGGGGGGGGGGGGGGGGGGGGGGGGGGGCGGAGGGGACTTCGTGGGCGAGGAGGCCGAAGGCGATGTTGGTGGCGGTGCGCGTGGCGGAGAGCTCGACGACGAGGGTGGGGACAGCTGAGAAGAGAGAAGAGGGAGGGAGGCGGCGCCAGTGGCTGGGAGAGGGAAGGAAGAAGTGGAGAACACAGGGTCTGAGGCAGGCAACGGGTGTTTTTATTTGTGTTACTTGGGCCAAATGGGCCACTACAGTGGGCAACGATATGTAGCTGCGGCTGATAATGTGAACCGCAGCTAAAAATCGATTTCTAGCTATGGTTCACATTATCAACCGTAGCTAAAAATTGTTTGCACACTGTAACGGCGGTTTTCTTTTAATCCGCAGCTATGCAATTTTTTGTACCGCCGCTATAGACCATTTTTGTGGTAGTGTCCTGGGCCTACGCCTCAGGCCGCATAGCACGTGATGCCTCTTGTCCAGTCAACCGAGGCTCCTACCCAACAAGCTAATCAACTGCCATGCACCAGTTGCCACCAAATGCTGTCCTAGTTACGTTACTAGCCAATGATCATATCATGATCACTCGAGGTAAACAAGGCTATCGTCAACCAAACAAAATTTTTGATCTACATGTGGATGCCTTATCTCCTTTGCCGAAGACATATCGAGGGGCCATGACTGACCCCAACTGGCGGGATGCTATGCTTGAGGAGTTCACTGCTCTACAAACCTACCGCACCTGGGATCTTGTGCCTCTGCTTCGTAGTGCTAATATTGTTACTGGCAAATGGGTCTTTCGTCATAAGCTGCATCCTGATGGCACTCTTGATCGTTACAAGGCTCGATGGATACTTCGTGGTTTCACTCAATGTCCCAGTATTGATTTTGGTGAAACTTTTAGTCCAGTTGCGAAACCTGCTACTATATGCTTTCTGTTGCTCTTTCTTGGGATTGGCCCATTAGTGAATTGGATGTGAAGAATGCCTTTCTTCATGGCACTTTGGATGAGATGGTATATTTGTGTTCCTGCTTTTGGTTTTGTTGATTCTTCCAAGCCTAATCATGTTTGTCGCCTCAACAAGTCTCTTTATGGCTTGAAGCTGGCGCCATGAGCTTTGTACAACAGATTTGCCTCCTTTATACAATCTCTTGTATCTATTGGTGCTAAGTCTGATTCATCTATGTTCATTTTTCGTCATAGCTCAGACATGATTTATTTTCCTCTCTATGTTGATGACATCATTCTCAGTGCTTCCTCTGATGCTCTCTTAAGGAGAACCATTAATGCGCTCACTGCAGAATTTTCTATGAAGGACCTTGGGGGTCTTCATCATTTTCTAGGCATGTTTGTATCTCGCAGTTACAGTGGGATGTTTCTTTCACAACGTCATTGTAGCTTGAGATTTTGGATGGTACGTCTGATTGCAACGCTTGCAATACTCCGGTTGACACACGTGCCAAGCTTTCTACTGATGGACCCCCAGTTGCTGATGCTACACACTATCGAGGTATTGCTGGTGCCCTTCAGTATCTCACATTTACCCGTATGGATATTTTATATGCCGTTCTACAGATTTGTCTATTTATGCATGATCCTCGTGAGCCTCATCTTGCCTTGGTGAAATGTATTCTATGCCACATTTAAGGCACTGTTGACAATAGTCTTCGGTTGCACCGCTCCACTGGTTTGGATCTTGTTGCTTATTCAGATGCTGATTGAGCAGGTTTTCCTGACACACGTTGTTCTACTTTGGGCTATGTTGTGCTTTTTTGGAGATAATTTGATTTCTTTGGTCTTCTAAACGACAACATACAGTGTCTCACTGACAAGAACCCGATGACGGTGTCCAATATTTGTCCAAATCTTTCACAGTACAATTCTCACTGTTTCTTCTCTAAAATTCAGTAACTAATATTTCAATTTCTTAAAAGTTTTGATGCTTGTCACAGCACACAGTAATAACATTTAATTATTCGTCTCAACCAAGCGGTAGCAAATACTTGTAGACGAATCTCACGTTCAGTGGAAAACAGATACCAATCAACTCCACGGCAGGGGATTAAACACAAGCAGGCAGTAGATTTCTACCGAATCAATGTGGTAACACAAATAGAAATATCTAGACAATATAAAGATTGGCTTACACAATATGTAATCCAATCCCAGCAGCTCTCCCACCCGTGCCCAGTAGGATACACGAACAGCAGAAGAGATCTCAGATGAAATCAAGACACGTACCCAGGGCTGGAACCTGATCACGCTCTCCTTTAAAATCTGAGCAGGGCCAACTTCAATTCTTGGTAGCAGATGGCATCGCCGTCTCCTGGTTCCTGAGCAAGCTCGACAGGAGAAAACAACCATACAATAAATAAAACCTAATCTCCCTTGCAAGGGCGGCTGCCAAGTTTAAGGCACGCAGGCCAACTATAGTCTTACTCGACTAACACAAACCGATCTGGACTATTTTGCATGCAGGCAAGTCCGACTCAAACACAAACACCAATAGTAACCAGGCTAACACTAACCAACTTATGACTACTACTAAATAAACCACGCAAGTTTTGGTGACTCCAAATAGACTAATAAACTGGAGTACTAAGTTGACTGGAGACAAAGTAATAAAGCTACGCCTTGTATGCAGGGAAGTAGTAATAAAATATTCCGGCAGCTTGCTAATTGCTCTTGCTAATAGATTAGCACTTCGACTTGCATGGAACCAATCTGAAGAAGCTTTCTTTTCTTCTCCTCACACTTCTTGTACTTCACGCCAATAAAGGATTGCTTCCTTGGCATTGTAGCTGAAATATATTCAGAATTTCCAACATAATTTGTTGAATTAAATTGATGAGATGTGGGCTCATCACTCGCACCAGTGCCGAGGCTGAATATAGAGCAATTGCTAATGTAATTGCAGAAATTTCTTGGTTGAGACAGTTACTTCAAGAATTCCACTTTCCACTTCGACACTCCACTCTTGTGTATTGTGACAACATCAGCGCTGTTTATCTCTTATCAAATCTGGTGCAACATCACCATACTAAACATGTTGAGATTGATTGCATTTTGTTCGCGACAAGGTGGTTGTGGGGGAGATTTGAGTTCTTCATGTGCCAACTACTTCGCAGTATGTAGATATCTTCACCAAGGGGTTGCCTTCATCTGTCTTTACTGAGTTCCGTTCTGGTCTAAATGTCTCTACTTGTGGCTAGCAACGACATTTAGACTGTAGGGGCGTGTGAGACAGATAGCAATTCCGTATTATACTGTCTTGCATGGCCTTGGGCCTGGAACCCATGCATGTACGAGGACATGCTTGTATTCGGGCCTGCCGACTAGACGGGCTCCCCATATATGTATGTGCATATGTATACGAAATATTCATTGCGTGAGAGATTCCGCTTTCAGCACTTACTCTCCTGTCTGAACGTAAAAAAGAAAAATCAGAGATAGTACATGATTTGACTGTTGCTATGGATAGAATAGTAGTAAGTAGAGGCAGGAAGGCCTAGTGCCCCTCTCAGTAATTTGGGCGGCGTGGACAACCTTCCAAGCAAGCACGTCATTAGTGAGCGGCATGGACAACCTCCCAAGCAAGCATGTCACCTCTCAAACATTGGCCTGCATGTGGGCATCACTTTGCTGTTTCCTCCTTCGAAAGCATGGCCACGACGACCTTGTGCAGCATGGAGACGACGGGGAGGAGTCTCGGCGCCGCTTGCGGGATAGGGGAGGAGGAGAGATGTCGATGGATCCGAAGACGATGCATGAGGGGGAGGCGAGAAGGAGCGCGGTGGCGTGATGGGAGCCGGAGCGTGAGGAAAGTGGAGCTCATGCCGTGCAATGCCGCTGTTCAGTAGAGGGAGAAATAACAGAAGAGAGCCCATGGCGACTGAGACTTTTCCATAGTTTTTTTTTTGACCTTGTGATGGCTGTGGTAGGAAAGGTCGAGAGGAGACGAGGGGCTGCCGTTTCTATGGCTGCTGCCACCCTTTGTTTCAGACGTAGCAAGCCAAAATACATGGGCCAGACATAAAAAAAACGGCCTGATCTCTATTGTAGATGAAGGAAAAAAACAAAGAAACGACTATGGCTACAAGGCCTGTTATGTACTACAAAATCAAACCTGATTACGTAGTTATTTAGGTTTTACTTTAGAAGAGTAAATCAGGATTGCTTTGCAATATACGAATCATTCAAGATAAAAGCTCAGGTCAGAAAACAAATACAAAAAAGAAGAGCTTTTAAACAAATACAAGCTTTTTATGAAATATTCATTTATGTGGCTGTCCATAACCCCTATGCTATTAAGATGGAATAACAAAGGATTTGTAACTTTCCTACATTAAGTCTAGTAACTCTTGTGTAACCCCACTCTCTCTAACGTGTATACATATGCAGGGATTGTATACGTAGAAGGTGTGGTTCAGAATAAAGGATATCTCATTCTCTCTCTCTCATTTTGTGCTCCACTTTTCATACATTATTTTACGATAGTCAAAAGCCACTTCATTTTTAACACGTTATCAGCACGATTGTCTCTAGGACTATCATGAACTAGAATTTGTTACTTAAGGTCATTTCGTTGATCATAGTATTCTTTTTCAAGGTGAGATATTATTCTAATTTATTTCATTTACATACTACTTTACACTATGATTTATCTTTTGGCTTTATGTAGCCTACTAAGTCAAATCTCACCAAACTTGATTTCGATATCACCGGCAAAAACTAATTGTCATGGGTGCTTGATACTAAAATGCACTTGAATGCCAATGGCCTTGGTGAGACCATCAAAGATGCAAATAAAGCATCTGATCAAGAAAAAGCTAAAGCTATGATTTTTATACATCGTCACCTCCATGAAGGTCTCAAGGCTGAATACCTTATTGATGAAGATCCCCTTGTTCTTTGGAACAAATTAAAAGAAATGTATGATCATCAGAAAACAGTAATTCTCCCTAAAGCTTGTCATGATTGGCTGCATTTGAGGTTGCAAGACTTCAAAACTGTTTCTGAATATAATTCAGCCATGTTCAGCCTAACAACACGATTGTTGCTATGCGGAGAAAAGATTACCGGTGAGGAAATGTTAGAGAAAACATACTCCACATTCCATGCTTCAAATGTGCTACTTCAGCAGCAATATCGTGAGAAAGGATTTAAGAAATATTCTGAACTTATTTCTTGCTTACTAGTGGCTGAACAAAATAATGAACTTTTGATGAAGAACCATCAATCCCGACCAACTGGTTCGAGTCCATTCCCTAAGTCAAATGCAGCACAATTTGATAACCAAAGTAGAGGACGCGGCCACGGTCGTGTGGTCGTGGTCGTGGTCGTGGATATGGATGCGGTCATGGTAGAGGAAATTATAGTGTTCAGTTCAAGAACGCAGCTGGTTCTTACAAGGGAAAAGAAAAAAGAGAAAAGGATAAAGGTGAAATGATTGAAAATGCATGTCATCGTTGTGGAGGAAGAACTCATTGGGCGCGTAACTATCGCACACCAAAATACCTAGTTGATCTCTATCAAGAATCACTTGAGAAGAAAAAGAAAAAGATAGAGACAAACTTTACAAGCAATAGTAGTGATGATATTTTAAATGGTGAAAATTTTGCACCGGCAAAATATGAAGAACATGGCAGCCATGATGCAACTCATTTGGATGTTTCTGATTTTTTAGCATAAAATAGTTACTTTAGTCTTTTGCTATCCAAGAATAAATATGATGTATCTGAATAATGAATAAATTCTTGCCTCCTTTACAGATAATAAATGTATTTAATGGTTTGACTAGCTCTTTATGTATGTAACATCTTCTTATTTAATAAGTTTAAATTAACAATAATATTTATGCATGTGTTTTATTTTTGAAGTTTATGGAAAAACAATTAGCTCAAGAGCTTGATCACGAAAATGATATATGTATTATTGACAGTGGAACAATACATACCATATTGAGAAGCAAATTGCACTTTTTACATCTTGTGTTATGAGATGCAGCGGTGAACACAATATCAGGAAGTGCCAAACTGATAGAGGACTCAGGGAAGGCCCTAATAACATTGCCTTCTAGAACAAAATTAAATATACATGAGGCACTTTATTCCCCAAAGTCTGAAAGAAACTTATTGAGTTTCAAAGATATTCACCGAAATGGCTATCATGTTGAGACATTGTGTGAAGATGATATAGAATATCTCAACATTACAAAGATGTCTTCGGGGGAAAAGTATGTGTTGGAAAAATTACCAGAATTACCTTCTAGATTATACTATGCAAGGCTGACAAAAAATGAATCGTCCATGGTGATAGACCAAAGGTTCACCAACCAAAATAATTTTATTATTTGGCATGACCGGTTAGGCCATCCCGGATCGGTAATGATGCGAAAAATTAGTAATAGTTCATATGGGCATACATTGAAGAACCAAAAGATTCTTCAAGCAAATGACTTCTCATGCATTGCATGCAGTCAAGGGAAATTCATAGTACGCCCATCACCTGTTAAGATTGGGTATGAGCCCCTTACTTTTCTAGAGCGCATTCAAGGGGATATATGTGGACCAATTCATCCGGCAAGCGGACCATTTAGATATTTCATGGTCTTAATTGATGCGTCTACAAGATGGTCACATGTGTCCTTATTATCAACACGCAACCTAGCATTTGCGTAGTTGTTAGCTCAAATTATCAAATTACAAGCACAATTCCTAGATAATCCAATTAAGGCTATACGCTTGGATAATGCAGATGAATTAACATCAAAAGGTCTTAATGACTACTGCATGTCAATTGGAATAAGTGTAGAACATCCTGTTGCTCATGTTCATACACAAAATGGTCTTGCGCTCATTAAGTAGCTCCAATTAATACCAAGACCGTTACTTATGAAGTCGAAACTCCCAACATCTGCATGGGGCCATGCTATTTTGCATGCAGCAACATTAATTTGCATCAGGCCAACAAGTTACCATACCTCTTCTCCATTACAACTAGTTTTTGGCAAAGAACCAGATATTTCCCATCTAAGAACTTTTGGGTGCGCAGTATATGTCCCAATTGCTCCACCAAAGTGCGCAAAGATGGGACCTCAAAGAAGATTGGGAATATATGTTGGGTATGAATCCCCATCAATAATAAAATATCTTGAACCATCAACGTGAGATTTATTTATAGCAAGATTTGCAGATTACCACTTTGATGAATCAAATTTCCCAAAAACAGGGGGAGAGAATAAGAAGATGAATAGAGACATAAATTAGAATGAATTATCACTATCTCACTTTGGTCCTCGTACAAAACAATGTGAGCAAGAAGTTGAAAGAATAATTAATTTACATGGTTTAGCCAACAATTTGCCAGACGCTTTTACGGACTCAAAACGAGTGACAAAGTCTTACATTCCAGCTGCCAATGCTCCTGAGAAAATCAATGTCCATGAAGGAAAACTGTCTAATGCTAATGAGTCAAAGCCTACTATAAAACAATGTAGACCATTGGGTTCCAAAGACAAGAATCCTCGAAAAAGAAAAGGAGCAAAGAATCAAGATGGTCAAATTGAGGAAAGCAATGTTGAAGAAAAACCCGATGAAGGGATAGATGACATGATAAATGTTCAAAACATAAAGGTACCTAATTCATCAAAAAATGGGATCTCACTGAACTATGTCATGTCTGGATATATTTGGAACTGTGATAAAGTCATCATCAATGAAATATTTGCATACAATCTAGCGCTAGAAATTATGAATGAAAATGAGGATCAAGAACCTCGAGATCTATCGAGGAGTGCATGCAGAAAAAAGATTGGCCAAAATGGAATGATGCAATTCAAGAAGAGTTGAATTGTCTAACAAAAAGAGAAGTTTTTGGACCTATAACGCGTACACTAGATGGTGTCAAACCTGTTGGTTATAAATGGGTCGTTGTGCAAAAAAGAAATAATAAAGAAATAATAAAGGAGAAATTATAAGATATACGGCAAGATTAGTTGCTCAAGGTTTTTCCCACAGACCTAGTGTAGATTATGAAGAAACATACTTGCGCGTGATGGATGCAACTACTTTTAGATATCTTATTAGTCTGGCAATGAAAGAGAATCTTGATTTGCGTCTCATGGATGTTGTCACAACATATTTGTATGGGTCACTTGATAGTGACATATATATGAAACTCCCAGGAGTAGGTTTTCAAGAACAATATTCAATAAAATTGAATAAATCACTCTATTGATTAAAGCAATCTGGGCGAATGTGGTACAATCGTCTTAGTGAATATTTAACAAGAGAAGGATACAAAAATGACTCTATCTGTCCTTGCATATTCATCAAAAGATCTGGATCTGAATTTGTGATAATAGCTGTTTATGTTGATGATATGAATTTGATTGGCACACCTCAAGGACTTAGTGCGGCAACGGAGTGCCTGAAAAGAGAATTTGAAATGAAAGACTTGGGCAAGACTAAATTTTGCCTTGAATTACAAATTGAACATCTTAAAGTTGGAATTCTATTGCATCAAGCAACATATGTAGATAAAATATTGAAACAATTTTATATGGATAAAGCACATCCATTGAGTACCCTAATGGTAGTAAGATCACATGATGTGAACAAAGATCCTTTTCATCCTCATAGTGAAATTCTTGGTCCTGAAGTGCCATACCTAAGTGCAATAGGAGCACTAATGTATCTTTCCAATCATACACGTCCTGACATTGCATTTGATATTAATTTGTTAGCAAAATATAGCTCTTGTCCTACAAGATGACATTGGAATGGTATAAAGCATATACTTCGTTATCTTCAAGGTACAAAGGACATGGGTTTATATTTTTTTTAACACATGTAAGGAGAAATTGGTAGGATTTGCAGATGCAGGTTATCTATCTGACCCACATACTGGTCGTTCACAAACTGGATATGTATTTATTTGTGGTGGTGCTTCTATCTCACGGCGCTCAATGAGCACTACCACAAAAGGATACTATAGCGGCGGAGGCAATTTTTGATTAGAGGCGAATAAATCTTCCCCCACCGCTACAGTGCGCTACAGTCCCAAAAACCCTGATTTTAAGACGAACCGATGCTAATATAAATTAATAACGGCAGTTCAATAAGTGGGCCACCGCTAATTATTTGTTGCGGTGGCCCATCTTATCACCCGCTGGTACTTGAGGCCCATCAAATAGACAAGCCCACCAGCCCAACAAAAGTATAAAAGCAAACTAACCCTAAACTGCCCCCTCTCCCTCCCAGCCACATCCTCTTCTCCTCCTCCCAGCCGCCACCCTCTCCCTTCTCTCCTTTCCTCCCTTCCCTCTTCTCCCTTGACTACCCCGTCGTCCCTACCTCTCCTGTCGAGCTCCACCCCCTCCCTCTCCCGTCGAGCGCTGTTGTTCCTCCCTCTCCCGTCGAGTGCCGCCCCTCCCTCTCTTGTCGAGCGCGCGGGGAAGGGGTTGTGACACCGGATCCGGCGGCAGCGCATGACGAAGGGGCCGCAGCGGCCCTGGGGTGGCGGCTTCGCGGGCGGCAACCGATGGCCCCAGATCTAACCCTGAGGCGACCGGATTTGGCGTGGGCGATGGGCGGCGGGCAGATCTCCAGGCTGGTGGGCCCCGATGACAGGCGCAGCTAGATCTCCAGGCTGGTGGGCCTCGATGATGGGCGGCGGTTGGATCTCTAGGCTGGTGGGCCCCAATGATGGGCAGCGGCGCGCGAGGCTGAGGAGGCGGCCCTTCCCCGCGTGTGGTGGTGCAGTGGCGACCCTTCTCCGCGCTCCGCGGCACCTCTCCCCGGCAGCGCGCGGCGGAACTGGCCACCTCTCCCTCTCCCCGATAGGCGGAGGTGGCCGGCCTCTTCACCGGGCGGGCTCGAGACGACAGATTGCGGGCCGGTAGGCCCTTTTTTTTTGTTTTTTGGCTTTTTGGGTAGCGGCGGATGAAGTTGTCACCTGCTGCTACTAATTCCTTACTACCGACGGTGAATTTCATTTTCAGTTCATCCGCCGCTAGAGCTCCGTTTTCTTTAGCGGCATTAGCTTAGCGGCGAGACGGCCCATCTGCTGCTATAGTGGGTTTTGCCCTGCTGCTACAGTACACTTTTGTTGTAGTGGAAGCAAACAATAGCAGCAACATCTTCTAATCATGCGGAAATTTTGGCAATCCATGAAGCAAGCAGGGAATATGACACAACATATTCAGAAGCAATGCAACTTAATACAACAAAAGGAAGCATCTACGGTAATATATGAGGATAATATGGCTTGCATAACTCAACTAAAGGAAGGGTACATCAAAGGAGATAGAGTGAAACATATTTCTCCCAAATTTTTCTTCACTCATGATCTCCAGAAGGATGGTATTATAGCAGTCCAACAAATTCGATCAAGTGAGAATTTGGCAGACTTATTCAGTAAGGCGCTCCCCAGTTCAGTTTTTAGAAAACTGATCTATGGCATTGGACTGCGGTAACTTAAAGACATCAAGTAATATCTCATCAACAGGGGAGTCACTGTATGTACTCTTTTTTCCTTGGCCTTGGTTTTTTCCCACTAGGTTTTTCCTTGGCAAGGTTTTTAATGAGGCATACACACTCAAAATTATTGACAGCCAAGAGGGAGTGTTATGAAATATTCATTTATATGGCTGTCCATAACGCCTATGCTATTAAGATGGAATAACAAAAGATTTGTAACTTTCCTACATTAAGTCTAGTAACTCTTGTGTAACCACCACTCTCTCTAACGTGTATATATATGGAGGGATTGTATACGTAGAAGGTGTGGTTCAGAATAAAGGATATCTCATTCTTTCTCTCTCTCATTTTGTGCTTCACTTTTCATACACTATGTTACGATAGTCAAAAGCCACTTCATTTTTAACAAAGCTCAAGGAAAAGGCTAAGCCCATTATTTTTAGTTTGTTTCTTGCATTGTGATTTGCACGCCACCGGACGTAATTTTCATGTGAGCGCTACGAAGTGCGCCAATCTTTCTAGTCAGCCATATGCATGTTTTGAGCGGCGTCCTGTAGGCTTCGAGATGAACTGTTGTATTACTCCAAAATCTGCTACGGGGCAAGTCGCAGCTTCATTGAAAAGTTCGATTCTTTCTGGGTTGTCAGCCTCCGCCGGCTGGCTGTTTAACTGGATCGGCATCATGGACAGGTGATATGTTTATTCGTGTGAACTCATGACCGTGGTGGGTAGTGGGTAGCGCCATTATAATCCTGTACATACCAAATCACTAAACTATGACAGCCCAATCATGCAATGATAAGTTCGTAATTGGTCCGTGACATGCAATGTGACGGGTCATTTCGTACAATGGGCGGTCTTGATCATTCCACGTGATTTCACAGTCCCATTATTTACGCAATTAAAAGACCTATTCTCTCTCCATGGACGGATAACATTTGCACACTCGATGGTCTAGTTTTATTACGCACTTTACATTGACAGGTATCGGATTTTGGACGTTCCCAACACGCAAACAATTGACGGAATACTCAATGACTGACTCTGGTACAGCGGCAGGTGTTGACCAAGTTATTTCCCAAAGAAACCATCAATACTTAACAGGCCTCATTGAGTCTCCTGTGATAGATTAGCTCGCCATCCATCGCTCCCCTTCCAGAGGCAAGGATACTGCAGTGTTGTCAGCCTCTGCCGGCCATCCCTGGTATGTGCGTACCATCTGCTCTATCGATGAAACTGTTGCCTCCTTTCCATTTCATCCTATACTCCTCGATCCTAGACTCAAATACACATGATTAACTGTGAAGTATAGATGTATACTTCGTTCTGGAGATGCATCTTGCAGTGTGCCCGCACATGTACAATAATTGTCTTCTCCTGGGACCCTAGCTTGTCTGCTTGTGACATATATTTGCACTTGTTCTTGTTCTTTGAACTATTTGCACATGTGTGGTTACAGAATCTTAGTTAACTTTGATCTTCACTCAATCAAGCTAGTTAGAGAGGACTTATTTGACTTAAGCATGCATGTTCATCCCAGTTTAGGATCCGACTCGGTAAACAGATTTGAATATGTGAATTATTTCCTTATGGACAAATATTTTCTATGATGGAAAACAGAAAGTTGTCGTCAGTGTGGACCTATAACTATGGATCAAAGCCTTCTAACATTTGAACAAATAAAACAAATGACAAATGATTTCTCTGAAGAGAGAAAACTTCGTCAAGGCAGGCTTGGAGTGGTTTATAAGGTAAGATTAATCAGCCTTTCTTTTTTGTTTTCCTCTACATGAAACTCTTAAGCTTTTTGGCAATACTAGCAGTATTCGGTACAGACAATTGACACATCCGGGATACTCTATAGGGAGTGAGTAGAAGCGGGCACGAGATTGCTGTGAAGATGTTACTTTTGTCGAGCCGAAGTACAGTGATCATATGAGGTTTCGGTTGTTCCAGAGTAGCATGTATCACCATATGAATATAAGACATCCAAATCTTGTCCAGTTCGTTGGCTTTTGTGATGGTACCTGGCGAACACGACAATATAGAGCTCTTTGCTTTGAATATTTGCACAATGGGAGCCTCGATAAGTATCTTTCTGGTATGACGGTGCTCCAATTCAAGTGTGTGTCTGTGCGTGTGTTATCATTATCATGTAAAGGAATACAATAGATATTATATTTATGGTTGCATTTTTTATTTGTCTTTTTCTTTGCAGATGAATACAACAGACTTGACTGGAACGTACGTTTCAGAATCATTAAGGGGATTTGTGAGGGTTTAAGATATATAAATGAGGGACAGATAGGTCCACTAATAAGCGTGGGCCTGGATACAGGGAACATAATGCTAGATAATAACATGGTGCCAAAAATTACATATCTTGGTAAATCTATAATTTTTGGTGAAGATGCAGATGAAAGACTTTCCAGGTGGAGGTTCCAATCGCATAGAGCATCGGGGCCACACGCAGTAAATCAACAGTTCTATATTCACAGGTACTTTCTATTATCTTTGTATTTAAATACGATATATTGGTACAACCTAATATGATCGTATAGCACTACAACAAAAAAGGTCTCCAACACACAAATTTAATAGCCTTTTATAAGCCTCATACATTAAGAAGGCCTCAAGGCATTTTTTTGACACAATTAAGAAATATAAAATATGAAATTAAAGTTTATATAAATATGACCTTACAATGATGATAGGATATTAAACCCTTTCAACCATAAATAGCCTTCTCAAATATGCTCTTCTTGACATGCTATTGAGAATGTCTCAAAGTGTTATTATATTAGACGTGCTTTCACCATGTCTAGCCCAACCTAAAGACACACTTCTTATTGAGAATGTAGGAAACTAATACGACATTTGACACACTTCGACTCTATCTAGCCTTACCTAAGATGCTTCTTGTCTTCTTGAGACATTGCTGAGAACATACAAAATTCATATGAGACATTCATCATGCTTTGATCATATCTTGTCTCATCTAACGCTACACAATGGTCTATCTTTGCCGACCTATATTAGCTACATAGCATTAGTCGCTAAATATAGGCGGCAAACCCTTACTCGGTAATTCCATATATATCAATAACGTGTCAGTCGGTAACTATCACAACGCGTAGTGTCATACCATCTGTCGGTAAATGTCATAGCTCTTTTTGATGTGCTATGAGAAACCAAAACATTCAGAAAAATTGAGTGCAGGAGAATAGAAATCTAACTATGATTAGAGTTGCATGTGAGATGAGAGTTGTTTAAATAAGCTTGTAAGAAATAAAGTGTGTCTAACTTTATAAGCATGCAGCAATACATCAATATACTTTCTTAAGACATAACAAAGTACCGCAACAAAAGTGTCTAAAGTTGCAGATACACAATACATATGAAACTATGAAACATTACTACATGCATATGTAGTAATCTATCTACCGTCTCTATGAAACATCTTTATATCTGTTAGACACAGCTCGTGTGAAACAGGCTTTATGAAAACATCTCTTCCAATAGAGATGAAATAAACATATTTAACCCATGAATAAAAGAGTATCTATAGGGGTATTTCTCTAGAAGTGTAGGGATATAAGATTTGTATCTCCACCACTAGGCAAAGATAAGTCGGATGTCTCACAGAATGCATCCTTATTCCAATAATCCCAAATAACATGTACTTTGTCTTACAAAAGAGAATGTGACTACAAATCATATTGTTTTGATTGCATGCAGTCAATACACTGATCACGAGATCAAACGAAACCAAATGCGTAAATGGACCAATGTGTACAACTTGGGTACTACAATCATAAAGATAGTGACAAGTCCTTTGCGCTATGACACAATTAACGACTTGTCCCGTGAAGAGTTTATCAATATGGTAAGAATATTTGATTATCAATAATTTTAGATGTCAATTTAGTGCTCTTAAGATTGTACAGCTGTTTGGTAGTACAATATCTTTAGTTCTCCTGCAATATCAGCTTATTTGGCATTCCGATTTGTAGGTTGAAGAAAACTGGAGGAATAAACTAAAGTCAATATGGACCCGCTCCTTGCTAAACGCATACTGCCATCAAGTAAGGACATGCGTGGAGATAGCATTCGACTGTAGAGAGAGGGAATACAGAGGGTCCTCCACAATATGGGATGCCATCAACAAGTTGAGTGAGATGCAAAATCCTGTTGAGCAGATAATCAGTGACTCACGGCATGAAGTACGGTCATTTATTAGCTCTAGTTTAATGCCTAGTGTTATAATAATATGGATTGTATTGCGAATCATAATAGACCCAATGGGTTACATATATAGGATAAGGATGTAAGGACCAAAGGCGTACCGAGAGGGGGGGGGAGGGGTGAATCGGTAAGCCGACCATAAAATCCGAATACTTTAATTTCACACCACTAGAACCTAACAATCATTGCAACCTAAGCAATTATAGTAAGTCAAGACCCTACATGAGCTAGTGTTCATGATGAGTATGAAATACGGAAGCTAAACACACTAGCCTAGCCTTAGATGTGCAAGATGCTCTAGTTACTCTCAAGATATCCAATATCTCCTCTGAGTGCTCTCCTCTTTTCCTCTTGGACCTTACCAAATGCTCTCAGGTATTCCATTGGTCAAGAGAGGTCTCCAAGACCCCAGCAATGAAGTTATATAGACTTCCAACCTCCAACTAGTCGTTGCTCCACGAGATCACCTTTCTGGACGCACTGACCGGAATGTCCGGTCTCTGCCTGAACGGACCATCCGGTCACTCCAGTAACAGCTCCCAGAATCATTAGCACTTCTGTCCTAGCTAATCTCTTGTACTAACCGGACTGTCCGGTCAGCTGACCAGACAGTCTGGTCCATTTCTCTCTCTAGTCCAGAAACATTCCAGAGCGCTTCCTCTTTGCCATGTGCCTCAGCTGAACTGATCGTACAGTCCAGTGACCTGACCGTACTGTCAGTCTCTATAGCTCCCAGCACAGACAGATTCCTCGCTGCTCGCTAGAAGTCCCAGACAAAATCTATTAGTGACCGTACAGTCCGGTCACCACTGACCCTTCTGTCCAGTCACTTCGTCCAGAAGCTGAAATTGATCATCCTCGCTTGACTTTGTTTCCTTGCTTCTCCACTGTCACCTAGTGCTTGTGATTTCACTGAGCATACATGCACATCACTGACTAGATATGAACTAAGAGAAATTACCTAGACCCCTTTGATAGTCCTGTTTTTCCTATGGACTCAAAGCCCTAATAACTAGACAAGTGTTCCAAACACTTGCTCCATAACGTGTCCTTAGCCTTGATCCATCTTCATCAACCCTTGGACTCCATCATGCTCATCAAGCCTCCATGCTTGTGGTCATTGTCATCAATCGCCAAGGAAACTATCATCCATATAATTTGTAATAGAGTTTAGAGATGATTCCTACATAGACAACACTCGTGTAGATATTAGCCCACAATTTTAAAGTTGTCATCCATCAGCAAAACATTCATACCTTGGGGATCCAATCACTAATAGTCATGAAGCTTATAATCTCCCCCTTTTTGGTGATTGATGACAACCACTACTTAGCATAATCTAGAAATAACAAGGCTAAAAGAGCTACACTACGATCAAGAGGAAGCACACAAGCAAAAGCAAAAGAGCGCACAAGGTCCTACTCAAACAAGCATCATCAAGAGCTAAAAGGAAAAGAGAGAAAAGCACACTCTAGATGATAATGCATGCATGTCATGATAGGATATTAAAGAAAGCATAAATACATTCAATGCAAGGCATGAATGATTATATGCAATAGGTTAGCATGACAATGCATAAGAATTGGAAACAAGCAATCATCATCATGACATCATACATAGGCAAACAGGATAAATAAACAAAGACAAGAACTGCTTATGAAAGTAAACCAAGTGAGATAAGATGAGTCAAACACGAGCGAATGGAAACCATGACTCATCAAAATCCATGAACATATCGATAAATATAGGAAAATAAGGTCCAAATGTATCTAACTCCCAAAACCCATGTACACGTATGCTCCCCCAAGATACAAGTTGCTAACTCTCAATCGCATAGGATCTATCTCCCACTCCCCCTAGACCGATGACTACTTCTCCTCCTTTGGCAACAAGCACCAAAAAGAGGAAAAGGGAACTACTACGCACTTGTGGTCGAAGGAAGTGGTGCAGCGATGTCCTCTGAGGGCTCTGCTCTAGGCTGCTCCTGTGTTGGGTCCTGCTGCTCTGCCTGAGCCTGTGTCACCTGAGCATCCAGCCACTCGAAGTACTCAAGGTCAACTGGTGTCTCAGACCCTCTGTCCTAACGGTGGCGGACTCCTGAGACTAAGGCCTGGAGAAGGGTGAGATCCGCCACGTCCTATTGAGTGAAGTCTCCTCAGACAAGATCATCTGCTACCTGAGGTGTGACTAGAGTAGCGTCTGTGGCAGAGGAAGGTAAAACTGTATCTATCTCTGGGGCTATCTAGGAGTCTGCAAGTGCGGTGTGCACTATCTCAGAAAATAGACTCCTGACCGGTGGCTGCTGCTGGTGGGTAGTGGTAGGTACTGTCCTCTATGAAGCTGTAGACTGTACATTGGAAGAGAGCAACGCAGAGACTGAGAAGGCTAACACGGGGGAGAACTAAGTCACTGGCGAGAAGGTATGTCCTGCTCCCCCTGCCAGTAACACCCCTGAGTGTGACCACCCGCTGGACTGAGCTGTCATCATAGCAATGAAGGGGCTTGCCTGGGTCGAAAGCTACTGAAACTGTGGAAGTGCTAAAAGTTCTAGCTACTGATTGGCCTACCTCTGAGTCATCTCTGTCATCTAGGTCATCAAGGTGGTCAACAACGCCATCTGCTGTCTCTAAAGCTCTACCTGTCCCCTGATGACCTCCATAATTTGACGTCTCTCCTCAGCTGTGCTCTGGATGAAGTCACCCAGGCATCCTGCCAGTGCTGCTACATAGAGAGTGTCCTTTGTCTATGTGCCTGTAGGCTGAGGAGGTGCTCCTGTACTAGCTGACTCAGGAATCACCGTCTCTGGATGAGCTGCCTGCTCGTGAGTGACTGGCGGTGACTCCTCCTCCTCCTCTCCCGTCTGATGACTCGAGGCTGACTGCGATCCCTTAGAGACTCGAGGTGAGTAGCTGGTGGTCACCTCAGGGAACACCTCGTACTGCTCCTCAGTCACTAGTCCCATTCTCCTCAGAAGATAGCAGATGTATGGACCGTAGACTAAGTGATGTCCTTCAACCCTCTCAGAGATAACCTTCTCCATCTCAGCAATCAGAAGATCTACAAGGTCAAACTGTTGTCTTCTCAAAATAGCTGCCACTACCCACTAGTGTAGAAGTGTGAACTCCTCTCTGTACATAGACATAGGAATGATAGTCCTAGTGACTATCGCTCAGACCACCTTAGCCTCTACGGTGAGTCTCATAGGGCCTCTGTCAAAACCTGGAGTGTGTGGTGGTGGAAAGACGACTGACACCATCTCGTCTGAGGGTAGTATCCCTCCATATGGTCTGCGGGGTGGAGCAAACGTCCCGTAGGCACTCCTGTATAGCTAGAAATCTGAAGCAAAGAGCCCTAGGTTAGCTATGAGGTCCTCCCTGGTTAGGCGTTGGGGCTCTCCTCTGAACGGAAACCAGATCTCTGAGCGATCTCTGGCTACCCACAGTGCAGCATAGAATGCCAGTATGATGTCCTCCCTATACCTGTATAGAGCAGTAACTAGCTCTACTAGCCCTAGCAATTACGTAAAGTACTGCTCCATGACAGTGTCTGTGGCCCTCCTCATGGTCAGGTGTGACGTGTACTGTTGTGGCACAAACAGTCCAGCCTCACCCTTCCTAGCAAGGTAGTGTCTCAGTCCCTCATTGATCCTCCTCTGAAGACCGGTCCAATACCTCTCTCCTGCAGCAGGGTCCCTAGGGACTAGAACCCACTGCTCGAAGGAGACGAGACAGAGTGACTTAAGGTCCTTCTCCCTTAAGAATATCCGGCTCTCCGGTTGCCTCTACAAGTCTCTGTAGCCTTCTCATGCATACTGCACAGGTGCACCTCAGGTCTTCTGCCCGGTGAGCTGACCTCTGGGGTCCTGTCTGCTCTGGCTCCTCGAGCTGCTCCTCCCCGTACTCCTTAGACTCCTCTGACTCTGAGGTCTCCTCCTCCTCTGACTCCTCCTACTATTGCCTAGAGGATCCTTGCTCCATAGGTCTCGACGACCTCTCCTGACGAGAAGCCGGAGTACGTTGCACCACGCTGGTAGAAGCACTCCTGTAGCCAAAGGTGGGGGTGCAGTCCTCTGCCGGATACTCCTCCGCAGGCCCTGTGTCTTAGTGTCTCGCTGCCCGATGATCAACCGTGCCCTAAGAGTCCTGTGTCAAGTAAACATGCATAGAAAGTAAACATGCCATGTGAATGCAAGCAATATTAAACAAGACACAAAGGAAACCTAACAATGTCAAATTTGAACCCCTCTCAAACTTACTCACTATAAGCCATACCCTTGCCTTGAGAGAAACCAAACCACCATCTCAAGCACTCCCCCTTGCTTATAGCTATCTTGAGTGGGTTAGACATTGACTAATTTTTATGTGTTTTTCTTTTAGTTATTTATACATGCATGGATGCAAAGCATACTAGTCACAAAGGAGTCCTAATTACCATACAATACAATGAAAGAAAGAACACACTAGAACTACCAAGAACTAACACGGTTACCTCCCTCATGGGTAGATAAGATGTTGAGGTCCATGTAACTTGTGATGGACTTCACTTGATCTTCAAGAAAGCGCTCGGTCCACCACCACCACCCCTAGGTATTGTTCTTGGGCACCCACTTGTAGGTAGCCGACCTCTCAAGATCAACAATGCACTAAGGCACCCATATGCTCTTGACCTTTCTCTTCTTGTTTGGTGGTCCCAAAGCCTTTGCTTTCACCTTGCCATTCTTGTTCCTAAAAAGCTTGAAATATGTGTTCTCATGGAACATGTTAGCATTAGGACAAACATTAGAACTTCTCACCATAGGACAATCCTTGATGGAGTGGCCATCCTTACAACACCTCTCTCAATAGTAGTCGTTGGCGAGTAGGGGTTTGATCCGTACGGGAATGGAGTCACTCGTCCTGATGATGTCGATGGCGGCGGGATATAAGACAAGTCCCCAGTGGGAGACATTGTTCACAAGGTTTCTCCTAAGAATTTCCTTGTGGATGGCTCTACCACGTGTGAGCCTCTCGAAGCCATCCATCACCATCTTTCTCTCTTCCTTGAGCTTGTGATATTCCTCCAAAACAAATGGCTGAACAAAAGAAACCTCGACCGAGGTGGTTAGTTCTTCACACATAGTAGAAGCATCACTCTTAGAAGAACTAGAGGAGGGAGAGGCAAGATCATCCACATTTATGGCCTCAAAAGTATGTTCAAGGGCCTCATACTTCTCACGTAGCTCTACATGATCACCCTTGAGTTTGTCATAACTTTTGTTTAGGGCTGCATGAGATGTGACAAGGTCCTTGAGCTCACTCTCAAGCTCACCAACATGGTCCTTAGCCAACTTACACTCTTTTCTTACCACATCCAACATTTTGGATTTCTTGACGGTGATGTCGCGAGCTTGCTCAAGCATGCTCCAAAGCTCGGCACATGAGAGCTCCTCATCTTTGCTGTCGTCGCTGCTCTCATCCTCACTCTCCCTAAGTTGGCTTGAGACCATGAGGCACGTGAGAGGTGGAGGAAGAGCTCATGGAAGTGTGGTCTTGATCATGGCTAGGCTAGCCACTTCTTCATCATCGCTTGAGGAAGAGGATGTGTCACTTGACTTGTCACTTGTCCACTCTCCAACAAGGGCCTTGCGTGAGAACTTCTTCCTGTATTCTTGAGCTTTGTCTTTGCCTTTACTCTTGTCCTTGTTGAAGTACCTCTTCTTCTTTTGCGTGGCTTTGGGGTCTTCTTCTTCTTCATCACTTGAGTCTTGAGCTTTGAATGCTTGTTTCTTGGGCTTGGGGCAATCTCGAACAAAGTGGTTCTTGGACCCACAGTTGAAGCACTTGTCCTTGGACTTGGAAGATAACTTGTTCTTGAAGGTCCTCATCTTCTTCATGAGAAGAGCCAAGTGCTCATTCAAGTCATCATCATCATCATCATCTTCTTCTTCTTCAATCACTGCCTTCTTCTTGCTCTTCTTGCTCTTGCTAGGCTCTTGCTTCTCGACTTGAAGAGCTAGGTTGGATGGTTGAGGATCATCCATGGCCAACTAATAGCTCTCAAAAGCAGTGATCTTACCAAGCACATCCTTCATGGTCTTGGTCTTGAGGTCACCTTGCAAGGTGAAGGTGATGATGGACTCATACTTGGGGTCTTTGAATAGCCTCAAGAATTTTCTTATCACCTCAACAGACTTGAGCTTGAAGTCATCCCCAAGAGCATTGATCTCCTCCACTAGAACATAAAAACGAGAATACACAGTGTTAGCTCTCTCATGTGGCAATCTAGTGAAGTTATCATACTTGTTCTTCAGCACGTAGTATCTTTCTTCTTTGACATCACTAGTACCCTCATGGATACTCTGAATCTCAGTCTAGATATCGTGTGCTATCGAACTCACATCCAATCTAGCAAAGACATCCTTAGTTATGCATGCAAATAGAGCATTCTTGGCTTTAGCGTTATTCTTAATGAAATTAGGTTCAAGAAGGTTCACATCCGCATCCGAATCATGGATCACCATCCATATCTCCAGATCAAGGAACACTTGGTAGGCTTGCATACAAGCCTTCCAATACTCGTAGTCCACTCCATTGAATATGGGAACACTCCCCACATGTACCAGCATCCTTACTCAAGGTGGTGAAGCCTCAACGATGAGCACTTGGCTCTTATACCACTTGTAAGGACCGAAGGCGTACCAAAAGGGGGCGGGGGGGGGGGGGGGGGGTGAATCGGTAAGCCGACCACAAATCTGAATACTTTAATTTTACACCACTAGAACCTAACAATCGTTGCAACCTAAGCAATTCTAGTAGGCCAAGATCCTACACAAGCAAGTGTTCATGATGAGTACGAAATACGGAAGCTAAACACACTATCCTATACAAGCCACAAGTCACCTTATAAACTATAGCACACAAATGCAGAATAGTAAAAAGAGGTCAAGGAATGCTCATGATTTTTTCTCGATGACTCGAAAGGATGACGCCTTTCCCTACTCCTCGTTGGACCACTCTAGCCAGAGTCCCAGTCCCTCGCGCCACCAAGTGGAGTTCTCGCCCACGAGCCTGAAATCACTCTCGGAGTGAAGACACAGTGCGCGTCACCACTGCCACCAAGGCACAAGCTCGCCTCCCTCGAGAACTTGCCGGACTCCCCGAGCCGACATGGGCGCTCTCTACAGATGCCCCTTTCACCGGCGGGCTCAAACCGTGTACAAATATGTGACGGCCTTCACAACCAATCATGATAGGCTCGATCACCGACACCTGACCGGTCTAGATCTAACCATAGACCAAGAGTAACAGCCTAGATAACACCCTCAAGGACACCCTAGCCCTTAGATGTGCAAGATGCTCTACTTACTCTCACTAGCACTCTCAAGATATCCAATATCTCCTCCGAGTGCTCTCCTCTTTTCCTCTTGGACCTTACCAAATGCTCTCAGGTATTCCACTGGCCAAGAGAGGTCTCCAAGACCCCAGCAATAAAGTTACATAGGCTTCCAACCTCCAACTAGCCGTTGCTCCATGAGATCACCTTTTTGAACGCACTGACCGGACTGTCTGGTCTCTGCCTGACCGGACTGTCCGGTCACTCCTGTACTGGCTCCCAGAATCATTGGCACTTCTGTCCTGGCTGATCTCCTATACTGACCGGACTGTCCGGTCAGCTGACTGGACTGTCTGATCCATTTCTCTCTCTAGTCTAGAAACATTCTAGAGCGCTTCCTCTTTGCCCTGTGCCTCAGCTGAACTGACAGTACAGTCTGGTGACCTGACCGTACTGTTGGGTCTCTACAGCTCCCTACACAGACAGATTTCTCGCTGTCCACTGGAAGTCCTAGACAAAACCTCTTAATAACCGTACAGTCCGGTCACCACTAACTCCTTTGTCTGATTACTTCGTCCAGAAGCTGAAACTGATCGTCCTCGCTTGACTCCGTTTCTCGTCTTCTCGGAACAGCTTCTTGACTTCTCCAATGTCACCTAGTGCCTGTGATTTCACTGAGCATACATGCACATCACCGACTAGACACGACCTAAGAGAAATGACCTAGACCACCTTGATAGTCTGGTTTTTCCTATGGACTCAATGCCCTAACAACAAGATAAGTGTTCCAAATAGTTGCTTCATAGCTTATCCTTAGCCTTGATTCATCTTCATCAACCCTTGGACTCCATCAAGCTAATCAAGCCTCCATGCTTGTGGTTATTGTCATCAATCGCCAAGAAAACCATCATCCATATGATTTGTAATAGAGTTTAGAGATGATTCCTGCATAGACAACACTCATTTAGAAATTAGCCCACAATTTCATAGTTGTAATCCATCACCAAAACATTCATACCTTGGGAATCCAATCACCAATGTTCATGAAGCTTACAAAGGACTCTACAATTAGAGTCCTAATCTACTACTATATCCTTAACCCCCCCCCCCTCAAATGCAAGGCATATGCAATAGCATTGCGTTTGAAGGAGGTGAACACTGAGACTAATTACATATAAAAGAAACACATCCATAATCTAACTCTTCAATGTCGTCATGAAGTAGAGCCTTTATATGTCATCAAATCACTCGAAGAGATATGCGATAAACCACTATTACAAATCACAAATAGTGGAAGAAACACATAAACAACTCCTACAAATCGCAAGAAGTGGAAGGTGATATAGAACACTACTTACAAATCGCTGGTAGACTAACATAAAAGAGCCAAATATGGATGTGGACACAATGAAAGTAAAAGGATACTCTAAGAAAAAGTGAAGGATTAAAAAGAAAAATATGGAGGAAGAGCAAGAGCAACAGAAGACTAATAAAAGCAACCATCCTCCAAAATTGATGTGAATTACGATGATGAGGGCCAAAACCATCCAGGAGCTGTAGCAGGTGGTCCAGAAGTTCTAGCAGTTGCTTGTGTAGAAGAACCATCAGTGACCATAGAAGAGGCAACAACAGCAAGATTCCTAGAGCCTCTTGAAGTGGGAGGATGGCCTGTCTCATGAACAACATGACGAGAGCGAAATGCAGCAAGCTTCTCTGGATACTTGATAAAACAATTATTTGAGTGATGTTTAGTCTTCGCACAATGCACACAAGGTTTTGAAGAAACACCATTGGATGAACCACCCCTATGATAAGCTACCAACACACTAGGTGGTACCAACATATGAGAGAATGACATAGACCGAAGCCAAGTCCCTTCAGTAATCAAATCAGACAAAGCCTATGCCATGGTTAGAGTAGAGCCATGAAGCAATTGTGAACAGATGGACTCAAATTCTGGTCATACTCCCATGACAAATCTGTAGGTAAAGAACTTCTCAATGAATGTTTGTGTTGTGCACTCAGCAGCTGTGCACCCAGACACCATAGACATCAATGGACCCATCAGAGGATCAAAAGCTGAATAGTAATCATCAATGGACATATCTCCTTGTTCTAGTATATGAATTTGCTGCATGAGTGGCTGGAGAAGGGCACCACTGTCCTGAACATATCACTTCTGCAGTTAATTTGTTCCTAACAACCTAATCTGCTTCCAGGGAATGAGAACAGTAACAAGTATTTGGTTTAACTTATATATTCCATAATATTGCTTCAAGGTTTAAGCTGAATTCAGAGATAGCAATGGTGCAAATGTTTAGCGAGCATGATGAAATTGAAATGTGCCATCACACAATTTAGTTTTAACCACCGCACTTCAACAATTGGTAATGCAAATCAAACAATCAAAATGTGATATATATATATCGTTCGAAGTTTATTGTCTCGTTCATGTATAGCAGACAGGTAAAAGAATATTATTTCTTACTCTGTACAATAACCTTCTTTTTCATTTGCAAAACATCTAAATTGTTTTCCTTTTTTACTGAAGAAAGCATCTTTTGGTCTAGAATAGCTGAAAACTCCACTAAAACACTACTACAATCAATCATATAACTGGTATACCCTATAGTAAAAATGATCAGAGGAGCAGGAAATGAAGTCCACACTGAAGAATAACTCATACCAATTCATCCACCACCTGACTTTCATGGCGGTCGATGATGATGTGGATTCGCATGAGAATGGCCCCACCACGAGAGATCAGCATATATCTCAACCTTTTGGAAGGAAAAGGAGTCAAGTTAATTTCGTGCATGCACAAGAATGATACAATGCAATATATGTAAACTAAGAAAATTACAAAGTATGATCTTACTAGTGCAGGTGAGACAAATTGCATGAAGACATCACATTAATCAAAACTATAAACCAGAAACTGGCATGGATCTATTATTCTGCGACAAGATCAGATTCACAACAAGCCAAATGATAAAGGGAACAGCATCACATGAAAGGAACAACAAAAAAGCTGTGCTGAAATAAGATTAATTCAACAAAAACTGCAACCACAGAATGCTGATGCTACAAAACCAAAAGGTGATAGTTGAGAATACAAGAGTACAAGAACAAACAATTTGGAGCAGCAAAGGTGACAAAATAAAATGAAGTACAGAAAAAAACTACTGGGTACAATCAATTGTATTAGGCTTTGCATTCAACATTCTGTCAGGTTCAGTGCCCATACAGAATGGGTTTCAGCAAGTCCGCAAACACCAAATTACACGCATGTACTGTCATGAGGATCCTAAATCGAAAAACATACCCTGCCCACTGGCTAGGGTGTCCTACACACGACAGTGTTAGCGTTGCCGTTATCTGTCCTGCTCTTTATTCTCTCGCACAGCCAGCCGCTCTCTCTCTCTCTCTCCTTATCCTCTCGCACAGCCAGCCGTAGCACATAGCTTCCGTCGCGCGCCTGCTCATTGACCACGGCGTGGTCCTTCAGTCGGCTCATCGATCATGGTGAGGTCCTTCAGCCTACTCATCGACCACGGCGAGGATCTTCAGCCTGCTCATCGATATCCACCACGGCAAGTTCTTAGCCTCCTCCCCACGCTGCATCTCCAGTGCTCCACGGCGAGGTCATAATCTCCTCCCCGCGCTGCATCTCCAGCACCCCCTTCTTGTCGCATTCATCTCCTGATCCTTGCTCTCTGATGTGGGCGGGGTAGGGTCTTGTATGGCTGGCAGTGGTAGGGGGCAGTTTCTAATTCTCTTTACTCATGGTCGCTAACGATGGAGACAGTTACGTTCTGTAGCATGGGTGTTGTGGATGCCAGGATCCATATCCAACGGCTCTGGTATGTGGTACGCCCGAGCCAGTGGACACAAAATCCACATTCATCCTAAATAGTCAGATGGCTTTAGATGCTACAAAGCAGCAGCACAGACACAGTTCCATTCATTGGTCCTGTCCTAGCAAACCAAGGTAGCGAATGTGCTGAGTTAGTCTCGGAACAAGGGAGTGAATGCTCATAGCTTGGTCCAAGGTTCGTATCCCATGCGGGATCTGACCAATAGGACAGTAAAGGGTCTTTCTACAAACAAGATCTAAAAATTGGACACAAATCATGAAATTCTTATCAGTATTCCACTACTATAACTCCTATGTATTCCTCCATGACCATGAAAAGAAAGACCCTATGATTAAACCACTATGACTTACTTATAATAGTTTGGATTGCAGGTTGTGCAAAGATTTGCAAAACTCCCTTTGGGTGGCGGTTCCACTTTTGAGTATGTACAGACTACTAGTCAGATACTATATAATTTTTTATTGATCTCCTTGCAAAAAAAAAACTTTTAATAAGAAAATATTTGACTAAAGCTTCCAAAAACAATTAAATATCTTTTTCATAATTACAATTAATCCGTTGCTCTACCCATTCTGTCCCAGACTTCCAGTTTCTCGATATGGGACTAAACCCAGCAACTGCCGCTACACCCTTGCTAGATTTAGATTACAGATAGCTTGAAAAATAAATAACATCCAGGTCCATTTTCATCTCCGGAGACGTAGAAGAACAACTCACCGCTGGAAGAACTCTGTAGAATACAGCAACGAGGAAAGTTCTCGGACACCATCTCATGAGCTTCTTGCGATGATGCCGCCTACACATCATCAGAAACAGACGATATATAACTGCTGGCTGCCATTGAATCATCACGGTGTAGATGGGAAATAACAGACCAATGGGCGTGGGGCCTACGGTACACCGGTAGACCGCGTCACTAAGCACTTAATGATTACTGGTCAGAGCCGTCGATCGTTCTGGAGTAAGCAGCACAGGACTCAACCCAAAAGCATGTTGACTCACTTAATCCAGGGGCCTGCAGTAGGACGTGACTAATAACCCGAGAAGGAGAAACAGAACCATCAGCCCATCACGAAGAAGCTTTTTTCTTAATAGAATACAAAGGCAAGCTTCGTATCTTTGTATTAAGAGAGAAACGATCCGGCTCCTTACAATCACCATCACTTCACTCCAAGCCAAGCCATGAGGGGTTGAGTTACAAATAACAAGACTAAACTTCTATAAGACACACTTCTAAAGAAAAGACCTGATCACACAACAGAAGAGATCAATCACGAAAGAAGCTTGACCATGACATTTTTTTGGAAAATGCTAACACCTAAACAGTGCCAAGTTACACGAACACATCCATGTGTATCTCTGTAGAGGTTCTCGAACACCAACAATAGAGAGATAGGTCAGATCTGTTTGGTCAGGGTTTTGATCTTCGTCTTGGAGAACTCGTTCGGGGCAACCTCATCAGGAGGAGCTCCCCTAAGTGTTGCCCTAGGCTCGGCAGGCCAGCTAGGACTCCTTCTTCATCATGGAGATGAGAGAAGAACAGAAGCTAGGGTTGGAGAAGTACAGTAAAAGAAAAAGGTAAGATAATTTTATCGGTTGGAGTTTGATGCCCTCAATCCGCCACGATCCCCTAGATTTGTAAAGGGGTGGTCCTGCTACGCAAGAAATCAAATTTTCTTGCAAATTTTTGAGTCAAAATAAAAATTTCTCTTCAGACTCTACCCAAACCGGTTTGAGCAACCGGTGTGACAGGTTGTCAAATTTCCGAAATATTCTAAAGATCATAAGTTTTGCATCCAAAGTCCAAATTTAGCGATCCACATATGCATTTTGACTATCTCGACGAGATGTATGCAATGGTGAAATCCAATTGGGCATTTGAGTAACTTCTAGAACCAGTCTGTCTGATTGTGAAACCGGTCAGGTCTATTATTTTCACTATCTCGTCAAGTTTAGGCCAATTTTTGTCATCAGCATATGCCCCCACCCACTTTTCTGGTAATACTTGCACACCAGAAAACATTCCTCTTGACTAAAATTGTCTAAGAATGAAAATACGTCAATTGTGTAACCTATATATGTATCTGACAACTTATTATATAGCCGAAGTAGAAATCTTTGGAGTATAATAATACATTAACTAAATATTTTGGCTTTTCAACATTGAAGTTCAATCAATAACAAAATTCATGATATGGCCCTAAAGGCTCATGCACATTACTCCTTGGTATAAGCCAATGTGGATACTGATAGACATAACATGGGAACCAAGGATTATGAGAACCATGGACTGTACACCATGGCAAATTCCAAGTCAAAAGACAAATTTATATTTGGACTCTACACACACCAGTCTGAACGGTTTGAGCAACTGGTCTGACCGATTGTCAGATTTCTAAAATATTCTAAGGACCATAACTTTTACATCTGGAGTCCAAGTTTAACAATCCACATATGCATTTTGACTAACTTGACAAGATCTATGAAATGGTGAAATCCACTTGGACATTTGAGTAACTTCTAGATAAGTGCTCCAATGGTGCTCAAGTAGAGAACTTCAGGTCCAAAGATATTGTCATCATCATCCTTGGGTCTGAATGTGTTCTTATCCGTCTAGAGATCAGACCAGCATGGGGGTTTTAAGAGGATGGCACATATCCATGTTTAATTTCTCGTGTACCCTCTTTCTGTAAATAGACTGGTGCATAAATAGTCCTTCAGGGAGGTGGTCAAGCTGTAGGCCCAAGAAAAACTTGGTTTTATCTAGGCCTCTCATCTCAAATTCCGCCTTAAGGTAGCCATCGCTTCCTTAATGTCCCCTACAAGGCCAATGAAATTCAAATCATGGACATAGATGGAGATGATTCAAAATCCATTCTTGGATTTCTTTATGAACATGCACATGCAATCATCACTGTTTGTGCAACCTCTCTTTAGGAGAATGTTACTAAGTCGCTCAAACCACGTCCTTCTAGATTGTTTCAAACCATACAACGACCGCACTAGGCGCAATGCTATACATGTTGCGATCTCCTTTTGGATTAGGAATCTTGAGCCCTTTAGGGACTCTCATATAAGTTTCTGAATCCAGTGCCCTATACAAGTATTTGGTCATAACATCCATCAACTGCCTATCCAAATTTATGTTAGCTGTAATAGAGATAAAATATCAGAACATAATGCCACTTATGATGGGAGAATATGTTTCATCATAATAAATACCGGGTCTCTGCATGAACCATTGTGCCAGTAGCCTCACTTTATATCTAACCACCTCATTCCTTTTGCCCTCTTCTAGAAGAACACCCATTGACATTCTACATCGATGACGTTCGAATGTGTTGGGGCTGTGAGCCTGAAAAACTCTCTTATAAAGTGACCAAACCTCTACCTCGATGCTTGCTATCCATTTCTCCTAGTCTAAGCACTTCTGGCACTCTGCCACAGACTGGATCAGGATTCAAATCCATTGAGCAAGCAATCTTTGAGGCAAATTAAGTATATGTAAACAATAGTGGTCTTTCTATTATATAGTTCTCCTTAGTCAACACAATTACTAACTGATTTTTAGTCAACACAATTACTAACTGATTTCCAGTAGCTCATCATGATTTCCCATTATGACAGAGCTAGGGCATTCCGATCTACCAGTTGTTGGAAATAACAGCAATTTAGTGATGATAAGTCTAATTCCAGTGGGTACAAGTACTAGAGAAATTTCACATAGGAATCTACAATGACCATCGCTGGAGCGCTTCCCTATAAGTCAATCTACAACATGTTCCTGATTATTAGATGGAGTGATCTTGACCTTGCTCCTAGGTTGTTGCTAGTCATTGTGATTAGCGTTGGTTTCTTGTTTATGTCTAATGATCTACTAGTACACCAAATTGAGATAGGAGTTTCATGATGAAGTAGGCGATGTAGATGTAGGTGATTGGATCACCAGCGAGCACTCACGACAACGCTTCCCAAAAACCTGATATGTTCCCTACCCCACGCCAAGACACGAGGAGACGTAAGCTTTGGAAACCTGCTCTCCCAGCACCGATGGCATGTCGGCGGTGGGATGGGAAAGATGATGCGGCAGCACAGTAGTGAATGGCGAGAGTGGCGAAAAACCAATTGTTTGTAGAGGCGACGTCTCATCATATATATACACACAGCGACAACACACTTATGGTAATTAATCCATATCTAAGCAGGCATGTTAATCACCAGTAAGAGAGAATAATTGCTTACCATATTTGGTCAACGCAATTATCTCTTGCATAACAAAAATTGTGAGTAGCAAAAGAAAGGTGTGACCCCGCACACGCAAGGCTCGGATTTTGATGGACCATTCACACGCATGTCATGCGCCCACGCCCTTCATCGCTCCCCGCCCCGCTCGGCAAGGCGACCGCATGTTAGTCGTACCTACGCACCCACTTATATACCGTAGGAGGATGGTGTATGATTGTAGCACTTTTTCCCTTGAATTGAGTATTCCAAGGTTTATTGAATCCACTGGGACCTTAGGGATAATTAAACAAAGTTAACAGTAAAAGATCTAGTCAAAGCTACTGTCAAATTTAGGTTGCATGAGGGGGAGACTGGCCAGCGCAAAGGTGCACCAGACAGTAAATCTGTCGTTGCGCCGATCGGCGCAGGAGTTGAGCCGATCGGCACACTAGTGAATCTAAGCCAAAGTGCGCCAGATGCCTTGTAAGCCTATGCTGTTAAGTGAGTAATCAGATATCTACTAGTGAGATCGTAATCAGAAAGTCTAATTAAATAGCATCATAATGGGTAATTATATAGATCAATGAAAACCTATAATGAATATGACCACCCTGCTTTCCGAGCGACTCCCGATTTCTCACTGCCGAGAGGAAACCCTTAATCGTGCGAGTATCCTACCCTACTTAACTATCCAATAGTGCTACGTAGGCTTAGTGCTGTCACCGCTAAACCACACTCCCAGCATCATCAAGCAACCATAATCAATACAATATCCGAATACTATCCTAATCATCACGATCAAGATAATATCAACTTACTTAGCGTAGAACTAAGCAATTGGAATAAGCACATGCATGATTATAGAATTAAGACAGACAAATCACCAAAATCATCATCAACATATTCAATCATCCTTGAGATACATAGAGTAAGATTCATCCCCGTCGAGCTGGCCTACCTTGACGGATCAACTCTTAACAACAATGGTTCTTGAAACTCAACTAGAGATCTATTCTAACGGGGCAAGCTCCGGTGGCTCTAACTCACGGATCTGTTGTCCCTCTGTCGCCTCTCTTCTCTCTGCGGCTAGGGTTTACAAGTATTTATAGGGGTTCTACTCGTAAAGGACTCAGTTTCTAGCAAATAAAGCGGTTGCGCCGATCGGCGCAAGATTGCGTCGATCGGCGCAAGCCGTGTCTTCTCTGGTTTCTTCTCCGAGTTGGTTCCTCTGTCTTCCACAGCTGCCATGTGGGCCTTTTCCTTCGAGATAAAGTCTTATACTGCACGTCGAGATCTTGAAGTTCCATAAATCTTCTAGGCAAATATCTTCAAGTGTCTTGCGCAGATAAACTTCCATAAACCTGTGGAACGGGCCTCGGTCACTTCTGTGGGCCAAAACACTCTAGCGTCGACTGGCTCATGGACTGCACCAATCAGCGCACTAGGCTTCTTCAGTTCTTTTCGTCGGTTCTGGATTCCTGTCCTCTCCAGCATCACTTTAATCACCAATTTTACCTGTTTCTGCAATAAAGCTTTAAAACAATGTATATACAAATATATAGACAATATCATAGGTAAATGGCCTAAATTAGTATCAATTATGCTCTAACTAGGGTAATATTCACATATAAAAGGGGCACTTGGGAAGTGCCAACAGTTCTCTCACACTTAAACCTTTACTCGTCCCGAGTAAAGTAAAAGGAAGAAAAATTGAAAAACATACTCTTTCTATCATAAAAGATATCTCAAATCAGCAAATGTTGACCATTGTTCTATTGCGGTGTATTTCATATTGGTATTCAGCAAAATAGTTCAAATACGGGCATAAAGCTTAAAGTTTCTCCCCAAAGCAACAGATCATGTCCAACTCACAAATTATAACTTTTCCACACATGTAACTCTTCCAAATAATCTAAGGCAACAACTCATCTTTCAAATCACTCAACCTATATCCTACAACATAATGATCAAATAATATTAGTGTAAGGCTTATATGAGTAGCTAGGTGAGGTAATTCAAGGACTGCAAACATAAATCAATAATATATTGTAAAGCTAGGAGATTATTCTTCGTTGGAATTGTAGAAATTATCAAGATGGCCATTAAGAAAGAAAAATTTAAGAAAGGACTCACACTTTGGATATGTGGACATGTGCATAGCTAAAATTGAAAGGACTCACACTTTGGATATGTGGACATGTGCATAGCAAAAATTTGATCTTGGAAGATTGCACATGGTTGGAATGATTCATGGCTATATTAGAATGAATTTTGAGAATAAGCATGTCATATACCATCCCCCCACACTTAAAATTTTGCTAGTCCCTTAGCAAACAGCAGAGCTTTTCTCTTTTTTTTCCCTTTTTTTTCACTTCTTGTTTCTCCCTTTTTTTTTATTTTTCTCTCTGCTGCGCCGATCGGTTCAGGGTGCGCTGATCGGCTCTCAACCCAAATTCACGAACATTTGTTGGTATTTGATCCGTCTGGCTTCAACATTTATTCAAGAATTAAATATAGCCAAAAATATAGGATGTGGTCAAGGAATGATACTCAACAAAATGTTTTGGGTTTATGGTAGTGTACTCAACGGAATTGGATTTTTGCATGAGTAATTCAAGGCTAGAAAAAGATACACAAAGAATTATCATCTTAGTAAAGTTCAAACCAAAAAGAATTAAATCCTAACCGAACTCAACCATCAATTTAATGTTTATCAACATATCAAAGGTTCATGAGTATCGGTCAAAATATGGCATTGGTAGGTAAGGATCTTAAAAACAATAAATTCCAAAGTTCACAACATGAAAATTTATTTATGAAAAGATTGGTACTAATTTATCATCACAAACTGGAAAACACAAATGAAGCACATGGGTACTCAAAATTGCTCCACATAAAACATATTTGCCGAATAATCATTAAGTATAAGTTCAAAATTTTATTCAATGCTCAACATTATTTGGTCTTCATCAACACTTTTCAAGAAAGAATAAATAATTCAATTCTCCTAAAAGAGCATAACCGCTACCATTATATTAAGATTAAAAATCGAATACATGGTGATGATTTTCGCACACACTTGCATAAAAATAAAACTACTACTAACACACTTGCATGAAAATAAAACTACTACTAACACACTTGCATGAAAATAAAACTACTACTAACACACTTGCATGAAAGTAAGCTACTACTAACTACTACTAACACACTTGCATGAAAGTAAGCACACCCGATACATGGTTTCCCAACCCGCTCACACACACATAAGCAAATAAAGAAAAAGATTGCAAAAGATAAAAGAAAATGTAAACCGGGAAACCGATACACGTGCCAACTCCTAGGCACTCTAGTCATCCGAAAGTGGAGGCGGTGGCTGATCGAAGCCATAGCACCGCGCCTTGAGTTGCTTGAACTCCTCCACCATCGCATCATGGTTGTCCCTCCATTGGGACGTGGCGTCCTCCACGCGCTCGATGGAGTGCATGTTGTTGTCGAGGTACCCCTGAATGGGCACGAAAAAGTCTGCACTGGGCACAGGAGGCACCACAGGTACACGCCCTTGGTACCTGTAGTCGATACCCGTGCTGAAGTAGGGAGCGCCGACCGGCGCAAAGGGCTGTGAACCGCCCGCTGCGTCGCTCCACCCTGACTGGTACTACTGAGGCTCCTGGCATGACCCCCAGGAGTCCCACTCGCCGCTGGCTGCTGTAGATGTGTCTGGCTGTCGAACCCGCCCACGGCGGTCCTTGAGAACTCAGCCCCCCTCCAGGAGACCTTCCTCAAGCCAATTTCCTCCCTCTAGCTTGCGAGGGAGGAAAATTCCTAGCTTCGCACACGGGAGCTTGATGTTGGTGCCACCGACATGGAAGCCGGCACGAACACTTCCCGTGACAATATTGCCACGAGTCATATTCTCGCCGATCTCTATCACGCACTCCCACTTGTCATCACGCCCTGCCGGTCCGTCGCCGTCACAAACGAGGGCTGCTAGGCGTTGAACATAGGCCCCAAAGGCCAACTTCTTGCTTGCCTTGCCCCTCTTGTCGAGCCAACCCCGCACCATCACCGACATGGGGTTGCAACGAGACGGACTCACGATGGCGTTGTAGAGCCACCGCAAGTCCGCATCGGTGACGTTGATGGAGTCGACCTTGTCGCCTATGCGCGCCGCCAACCACCGATGGAAGACTTGAATGGTCGGGTTGCGGATGTTGCCGCGCTTCATCTCTTCTACGAACGAGAGCCGCCTCCAAAAGGAGTCCAACTCCCCACGTCCCAAGATGCCGGCGACGTTGGCGTTGACGTCGAAGTCGAAGGCTTGAGCCGCCGCCTCCATGGTCACCGTGTAGCTGATGTCATGGACACGGAAGTTGACGGCCTCGTTACCATCTTCAACGGTGCCAAGCCTCATCGTAGAGGCAACCTCGGTGATGACGTCGAGGTTGTAGTCCATGGAAGAAGGTGGAAGTCCACCCAACCGAGATTGTTGAGCACCCTTCTTATGTCCTCCCACAGGCCGATCGAGGTGAGGAAGGTCTCGTCCAAGTCAAAGTTGGGGACGAACCTTCCCCTCACCATGAGGTAGTGCCACTGTTCCTCCACGCTCAGGAGGGTGAAGCCCTCCTCCACCATGCGCAGCATGAATGCCGGCGGTGGTGGTGATGTGGGAACCCCACGGCTTGCCGCCGTTTGGCTTCTCGTAGCACGCCTCGTTGGAAGGGACGCGCCGGAGACGGAGTGGCGGGCGTGGATCTCATATGTCACCGTCGCCGAGCCGGTGGATGCACCACCCACCGACATGTCATCGCGAGCGCCGGAGCCCCCCCTCGCCAAGGAGTCACTGCTCGACTCGCCGCTGCCGTCGGAACTGCTACCCCGGCGCAGCCTCTTGCCCAACTTGCCGACGGAGGAGCGGAGACAATCCATCTGCGAGGAATGCGGAACATGTGCGAGATCGTGGGTAGTGGGGAAGGTGGAGAGATTACCGGGATGGTGTGCCGAACTGGGGGCACCTGACCTTTCTTTTATAGTGTGGGAAATTTCCAGGAGAAGGAACCGCCAAAAATTTCAAAATTTGAGAGCGCGCCGATAGGCACGGCAGTGCGTCGATTGGCACAATTCAAATTTTAAATGCTCTGACCACTTTGGCGCTTGATTCCCATCCTTTATGTCGCTTCCCGGTACATCATGTTGGTTGGCGGGGGAACAGCACGAAATCCCGATGTCTTTATTGACTACGCCAACCGGCGCGCGCCCGCGCCTATCGGCCCACCATCTCTTTTTAAGCTTTTGGTCAATTCCGTGTCTCCTCTGCACTGCACACTTGCATAATAATAATACCTGTTCCTCAAAATTAACGTCTGCCGCCTTTGTCGCCCATTAGGGAACCGCATGGGTACCTGCGCCGATCGACGCAGTAGGGCGCCGAACGACGCAAGTCCCTAGCACCTCCTCTTTTGGTTTGGAGCTGATCCTGATGCCTCGTGTTCATCTCTTTCACCTAATTTTTTCACTTTTCCCAATGTTCCTATAGTATTGACATACGTAGTGGGGCTCATCTGGTGACCGCGCCAATTGGCGCTGACTCGCGCCGATCGGTGCGACGTCCATTTTTGCTCCTGGCCCCTCGCTTCTTCGCTAGATGTTGCTCTTCATCCTTTCCTGCGTCATTTAGCAACCATTTTGCACACAAAAATTAATTCAAAAAGATTTTTAATTACCTTGAAAATAGCTCCGTTCTGTGAAAATTATTGTGCTGGTTGATTTTTAGCACCCCTTCAATTCTGGGCGTCGTCAGCCTTCTGTCCTGACTTGGGCAATAATGCGCCGACCAGCGCAAAAGTGCGCCGATCGGCGCAAGCTCTGTTCCTTCCTGTTTTTGGTCTTTTTTTTATATTCCTGCATTGTTAGTCTACAGTATGTATATACACAATTTTGCACGAATAAACAAACAAAGCAAGAGCACACAAGAATGAAGCACACACTTTTCTATTTCTTTTATTCGGGAGATTGTTTTTATCACAAGCAAGCAAATTAAAAACACCGGGTTGCCCTCCCGGCCAGCACTAATTAACTAAATGAAATGAGTTGCCCTCCCACAAGCACTAAACAACTTCTAAATCCCCCGATCATTTGGTTGCCTCCCAAGAGCGCTCTAGTTATTTCCTTAGTGTCGACGCCCAAGCTCGACCTCCCTGCAAACAATCAATCCTTAGTGTCGTGGTGCAGGATATGAGGCCGTGACACTACAAGGTTCTCTTATCTCCGTGGTTCATATAGCTCGAACAACCTATCCATACATCCCCTCCAATTACTCTCGACGCCACGTTGCCACGGTGTCTTGTATCTCTTCACTTCATCAATAGCACGACATTCTTCTCCCTTTGGGCAAAACTTGAAAGAGTAGGGACTCCCACTTATATCGAAGCTTAGCTCACCACTTCCAATATCAATACTTGCTCTTGCTGTCCTCAAGAAGGGTCTGCGTAAAATCAATGGGGTCCTCGTCCTCTTATCCATATCAAGCACAATAAAATCAACAGGGACGATGTGATCTCCAATTTGAACAGGCACATCCTCGGCAATTCCATCAGGGAAGCGTACCGATTGATCGGCTAACTCCAAACACATACCCGTAGGCTCTAATTCAGGCAAATTGAGACTTGTGAATATATGATGGGGCATAACACTTACACTTGCTCCAAGATCACACAAGCACCTATCAAATATCCTTGTTCCAATCCTGCATTTGATTCTTGGTGATCAAGGGTCGGGTTTCTTCTCCAATGCAACATCATTGATTGCCTCAGAAACTAGAGACTTCTTGTTTTGCATCATGCCCTTAATGTACTTGGCATAGGTGGGAACTTGGATAGCATCGACAAAAGGGACATTGATGTAAAGCTTCTTCATAATATCGACGAACCTTGCAAATTGCTCGTCGTGTTGCCGCGCTCTTTCTGTCTTCGTCACCAGTTGAGTATCCAGGAACGTGGCAGGGCCATGCTCTTCTATCTCCACACCCATTTTCAGACCAGAGAGGTCAATATCCTCCTCGGCACTGACAGGATCATCGCGCCGATTGGTGCCGGGTGTGCGCCGATCGCGTGGGGCTTCCTTGCTCCCGCAGAGTGCTCTGGATCTTCTGTTTGTTTTCCTGACCGTGTAGCTATTGCCTTCAACTGCTCTGCAGACATCGTATTGCCAGGAATAGCCCCTTTGTTGCCTTGAATGGCTTGCGAGCGGCTCCCAATTTAACGCTGCCGAGAGGAAACCCTTAATCGCGCGAGTATCTTACCCTACTCAACTATCCAATAGTGCTGCGCAAGCTTAGTGCCGTCACCGCTAAACCACACTACTAGCATCATCAAGCAACCATAATCAATACAATGTCCGAATACTATCCTAAACACCATGATCAAGATAATATCAACTTACTTAGCCTAGAACTAAGCAATTAGAATACGCACATGCATGATTATAGAATCTAGACAGACAAATCACCAAAACCATCATCAACATATTCAATCATCCTTGAGATATATAGAGTAAGATTCATCCCCGTCGAGATGGCCTACCTTGACGGATCAACTCTTAACACCAATGGTTCTTAAAACTCAACTAGAGATCTATTCTAACGGGGCAAGCCCCGGTGGCCCTAACTCACGGATCTGTTGTCCCTCTGTCGCCTCTATTCTCTCTGCGGCTAGGGTTTACAAGTATTTATAGGGGTTCTACTCGTAAAGGACCCAGTTTCTAGCAAATAAGGCGGTTGCACCGATCGGTGCAGGATTGCGCCGATCGGCGCAAGCCGTGTCTTCTCTGGTTTCTTCTCCGAGTCGGTTCCTCTATTTTCCACAACTGCCATGTGGGCCTTTTCCTTCGAGATAAAGTCTTGTACTGCATGTTGAGATCTTGAAGTTCCATAAATCTTCTAGGCAAATATCTTCAAGTGTCTTGCGCAGATAAACTTCCGTAAACATGTGGAATGGGCCTCGATCACTTCTGTGGGGCAAAACATCCTAGAGCCGACCGGCTCATGGACTGCACCGATCGGCGCACTGGGCTTCTTTAGTGCTTCTCATCGGTTCTGGATTCCTGTCCTCTCCAGCAGCACTTTAATCACCAATTTTACCTGTTTCTGCAATAAAGCTCCAAAACAACGCATATACAAATATATAGACAATATCATAGGTAAATGGACTAAATTAGTATCAATTATGCTCTAATTGGGATAATATTCACATATAAAAGGGGCACTTGGGAAGTGCCAACAGCGCGCATGTGTTGTTCCTCTTCTCTCCTACTTGCTCAACTAGGTGGAAACAACTCAAATATTTAAGTTGTTCTTCTCCTCTGTAGACTAGCAGTATGGGACTAAAGTCCCCCACCATGTCATGCATGTTCGCATCTGCCTTTTGGGATTTATTAGAATTATTAATTTGGGCCACAACACAAAACATTTAACAATCCCCCACTAGATTCCAGAGGCTCAAGTCGTTTTGCCCATCATACCAAGGTATTGTTGATGTACCAGCTTTTCGATGGAGACCGGTGAAGGTTGAACATGCACCTAGAGCTATAAGCTACACTCATCCACAACTACGCAATGGACTATGCCTTGAATTGACAATTTGTTGTGAACAAGTTTGTCTTGTAGCCTTGACAGGTACTTGGCTGCCAAGAGTCTACCCCGTGGGTGGAGCATATAAGTCATACTCCTGTCTCACTTGATATGCTTGTGAAAGAACTCCCAATTCTCATAGGTCGCAACTAACGATCAAGCTCACATAGGTGTGTTCTTGCAAGGATACTCTATAGGACAGTATCTTGCTCATGAAAGAGCAACAAAACACATTAAGACAAAGTCATCCTACCGTATAGATATGAGAGTACTGCATCTACAACGGAGTGGGTTAGGGGTATTGATTGTACTCTCCAGTTAACTAACACCTTGTTTTTCCTAGGTCCTAATTCATGAGATCTCCGATCACATAGGTTGGGTTGTCACTGTAGTGTAACTCATGTGGCTCTCAATCCAGTCTCCTTTGATGCATTATCTATCACAATGCGTGATAATCCCTTAGTAAAGGGATTTGCCAGGTTTTTAGCTGTTTCATTGCATTCTACAGCTATAACACCGGAGCTCCTTTGTTTCCTGTCAAACTTCAATCTGCGCTTCACATGTTTGTTGGACTTCATATTATCTTGTCTGCTAGTCACCTTCCTGATAATTGTTTGATTATCGCAGTTCATGAGAATAACACAAATTATTTTTCCAACCATCAGCAAGTCCATTAAAAGTTCTCTCAACCACTCTGCCTCAGTGGCAGCTATTTCTAGAGCAGTGAACTCAGCCTCCATGGTTGATTTAGTCAAAATTGTTTGCTTACACGATCTCCATGAGACAGCACCGCCACCTAGCATCCACTAGTGCCCTTCAGCTTATCAGCATATGTTATCCAGTTTGAATCACTATATCCTTCAAGTACCTCAGGGTACCCTGAATTGTGAATTCCATAACTCATTGTGCCCTTTATATAGTACAAGACTCGATCAATACCATGTCAATGATCATCTCCCGGATTAGAGTTATATATCCAGGGCGAGTTGCACTAGCTAGGTACATCAGTGAGCCAACAATTTGACAGTATCATAGTTGATCCTTTCCTAGTCCTTTATTCTTTCAAAGTATTAGACTAGGATTACACGAGGTTTGAGAAGGTTTTCTTTGCATGTAGCCGAAGCGACTTAAGACCTTTTCAACATAATGGGATTGCATAAGAGTAATCCCATCCTCACCCTTCTTAAGCTTAATATTAAGGATCACATCTGCTTCTCCTAAGTCCTTCATGTTAAAGTTTTGAGATAAGAATTATTTTACATCATTTATCTCATCGATGCTAGTCCCAAAGGTTAGGATGTCATCGACATACAAACGCAGTATAACTCCTTTACCCCCACCATAGCAGTAGTACACGTAGGTGTCAGCCTCATTTACAACAAACCCAGCAGATGTTAAAGTTTTGTCATACTTCTCATGCGATTGCTTGGGTGCTTGCTTTAGGCCATACAAGGACTTAAGTAACCTACACACCTTGCCCTTTTGTCAAGGCACTACAAATCCATCAGGCTGATCCATAAAGATTTCCCCATCTAACTCTCCATTAAGGAATGTTGTCTTCACATGCATCTGATGGACTAGAAGACCATGTGAGGCAGCCAATGATAGTAATCCCTAGATGGTGGTTAATCTGGCAACAGGTGAGTAAGTATCAAAGTAATCCTCGCCTTCTTTCTACGTATATCCTTTTGCCACTGGGCTTACCTTGTACTCTTTAATGGTACAATCAGGCCTGAGCTTTTTCTTGAATACCCACTTGTAGCTAACTGGCTTGCAACGGATTGGTCGATCAATTACTTCCCACATTCCGTTAAAGATGATGGAGTCCATCTCACTATAGACTGCATCCTTCCAGTTTTGTGCATCAAACGATGCCTACGCCTCCGAGATGGATGTGGCAGTATCATCAACAAGGTACACAGTGAAGTCATCGCCAAAGGATTTTGCCACCCTTTGTCTCTTACTCCTTCGAGGAGCTACTTCACTATCATCCTTGTCGCTCTCATGTGGATGTTCAGTTCGAGTGGTAGGTTCTAGAGTTAAATCAGTAGTAGAATTTGGTAAAGAGTTTGTATCTTTCATTGGAAAAATATTCTCAAAAAAAGTTACATCACAAGATTCTAAGAGTGAATCAACTGAGACATCAGGAGCCTCAGACCTTATCACTAAAAATTTATATGTTGTGTTATGGTACGCGTGTCCTAGAAAGACACAGTCAACTGTCTTAGGTCCAAGCTTGTGTTTCTTATTTATTGGTATGCTAACCATGGCCAAATAGCCCCATGTATGCAAATATCAGAGTGAGGGCTTTCTTCCTTCCATCCTTCATACGGAGTGATTTCACTATTCTTAGTGGGAACTCTATTCAGAATGTGTCACACTGTCAAAACAGCCTCCCCCCACCATGCTTTAGGTAAACTGGAAGTTCCTAACATGGCATTCACCACGTACATCAATGTCCAGTTCTTCTTTTCAGCAGCACCATTAGATTGTGGTGAGTAGCGAGGTATTCGTTCATGAATAATACCATTCTCCAAACAGAAAAGGTCAAACTCATTGGAAAAATACTCTCTTCCACGATCAGACCTAACAGATTTTATTTTCCTTTCTAGTTGATTTTCTACCTCAGCCTTGTAGGTCTTAAAACATTCAAATGCCTCATCCCTAGTTCATAGTAGAAACACATTACAATACTTAGTTGCATCATCAATTAAAGTCATAAAGTTCCTTTTCCCTCCTTTTATCAACACACGATTCATCTCACAAAGATAGAAATATATGAGTTCTAATAGTGTCGAGTTTCGCTCGCCTATAGCTTTGTGAGGCTTACGTGGCTGCTTTGCTTGCACACAAGCTTGACACTTAGAACCTTTGACAACAGAGAACTTAGGAATTAAACTCATACTGGATAGCCAATTCATACAACCAAAATTTATGTGACACAAATAGGAATGCCATACATTAGCCCTAAAATTGTTTGAATCACAAACATGGTTCAGAACCTTGTTACAAAAGTCAAAAAGGGAAAAGTGGAACAAGCCTCCACAATCATAGCCTTTGCCAATAAATTGGCCAAACCTCGAAATGACTACTTTATTCAACTCAAGGACCAGCTTGAATCCATCTCGACAAAGGAGGGATCCACTAACGAGGTTCTTGTCTATTGAGGGGGCATCCTGCACGTTCTTCATCCGCATGATCTTTCCCAAAGTGAACTTCAGATCGACGGAACCAACACCAAGAATAATAGCATGTGAGTCATTTCCCTTCATGACAGGTGAACCTCGTGCGACCTGATAAGAAGAAAACATAGAGATATAAGCATAAACATGAATATTGGATCCTGCATCTATCCACCAATCATTAGATTGATATATAGAAAATACACTAGGTTGATTACCATACCCAAATGCTCCATCGGAGTCACCAATAGTCATGTTGGCAGCCTTCTGCCCTTACTGGATTTTCTTGCCTTTGCGGTTGCGACAGTTCTTGACAAAATGCCTATTTTTGCCACATACAAAGCACACAATCTCATCCATGTTTATCTTCTTCTTCTTGAATTGAGTAGTATGAATAGCCTTTCCATTTTCTTTCTAGTTCTTCTTGTCAGCGTGTTGCATCACATTAGTGCTAGACTGACCTTCGGGTGCTCTCAGAGGTTCATCCTTTGCCCGAGCCTTCTCTTCAACATCAAGACCTGGCAACAAATCCTCGACGGAGATGTTGTGTCTTTTATGTTTCAGAGATGTGGCATAGCTCCTCTAAGATGAAGGTAACTTGGCGATAACGCCACCAACCACAAACTTGTCAGGCAATTTGCAACCAAGTTGATCGAGCTCCCTCACAATGAGTTGGAGTTATGGGTCTGGTCGACTACAGAATGGTTGTCAACCATTCTGATGTCATGGTACTGCTCCATGACATATAACTTGTGCCCAGCATACGAGGCCGAGAACTTGTGTTCAAGTGCCTCTCAAAGTTCAATAGCACTCTTGATGTGCATATACACTTCGCACACTTGGTTAGAGATAACTCTAAGAACGCATCCAACAAAAATCGTCATAGCCACGGAGAAATCTGCATCCCTTTCTTGGAACCGAGAGATAATGCAGGAGGGTTCCCCACGACCCAAAACATGCCCATAGCCGAGAGCCACAACTGGACTCTCATCAGCCATCTCTTGAAGTTCAGTCCATTGAACTTCTCAGGTTTCATCGCATCAGCAAAACCAGCCATCACTAAATGCATATCAGTTTTTGGATTGTTGGAAATAGCAGTAGTTTAATGATGATAAGTCTAATTCTAGTGGGAACAAATACTAGAGAAATTATATGTAATCTAGGCATGCAAAGCATCATGAAAGCTCCTATCTCAATTACGTGTACTAGTAGATCATTAGACATAAATAAGAAACAAACGCTAATCATAGTGACTACTAAAAACCTAGGAGCAAGGCCTAGATCACTTGATCTAATCATCAGGAAGATGTTGTAGAGTGACTTACAAGAAAGCGCTCTGGTGATGGTCATTGTAGAGTCCAATCCGTCTATGAAGTAGGCGATGCAGATCGAGACGATTGGATCACCAGCGAGCAGTCATGACAGCACTTCCCAAAAGCCTAATACGTCCCCTACCCTGCGGCAGGACACGAGGAGACGTAGGCTTCGGAGACCTGCTGTCCCGGCACCGATGGCACGTCGGTGGTGGGATGGGAAAGATGATGTGGCAGCACAGTAGCGAATGGCGAGAGAGGCGAAAAACCGAGTGTCTATAGAGGTGATGTCTCGCCATATATATACACACAACGGCAACACTCTTACAGTAATTAATCTGTAATTAAAGAGATACATTAATCACCATTAAGAGAGAATAATTGCTTATCATATTTGGTTAGCACAATTATCTCTTGCATAACAAAAATTGTGAGTAGCAAAAGGAAGGTGCGACCCCACACATGCAAGGCTCGGATTTTGCCAGACCATTCACGCGCATGTCGTGCGCCCGCGCCCCGCCTCACCCCGTTCGGCGAGGCGAGCGCGTGTGTGTTCTTCCTCTTCTCTCCTACTAGCTCAACTAGGTGGAAACAACTCAAAGTTGTTCTTCTCCTCCCTAGACTACCAGCATGGGACTAAACTCCCCCACCATGTCATGCATGTGCATATGGGCCTTTAGGATTTATTAGAATTATCAATTTGGGCCACAACCCAAAACTTCTAACACCAGTGCCATGTTGTGTTCACAATGCACTAGGCTTTCCATCTTCAGGATGAGGTCCTTCAGGGATCATCTCAATTTTAGGTTGAGTTGCCACTTCAGGGCCCTGTCGTCAAGACAGTGTCTGGCAAGGACTTTTTCAACTTTGGGTTGAGCTTCTTCATCCAAATCCTTGAGTGATGCAAGTGCCTCGCGGCCTTGTCTCTATGGGACCTTATATATCCCAAGCACTAGGAGTGTGCATGTGCCGACCAAATTACACTTTATTTGACCAAATACACGGTTAAACACGAGATAGACCTCTCCATACACCACAAGTCCACAATGATTTCGAGTAGCCAATAAAACAATATTCGATCAAATAAACCAAGTGGAATTCCGATAGTGATGGTGCTTGAGGTATCCGCCAGTGATGCGTATGGTACATCAGGTACCACTTTCATCTAAAGGCATATCAGTAGGGATAGAACTGCACATGCAAATGTTAGTGGATCAATATGAATCAATTTCTTACCATTTCGTGTTACCTCTTGGTAGAAACTCGTGCTGAGTGTTAAGAAATTGGCTCTTTTGATCACACAAGTCCATACAAAAAAAACATAGAGAAAGTTTGGAAAACTCGTGGAGGATTTTATTATCTCTCTTCCTGATACGATGTACAACGGGAGAGTTAGTTCATGTATTCCCGTCATTTCTTCTCTATTTATAGTAAAAGAAGATAGAATTGGTCAATATTTTCATACAGTGAAAGTCTTCAAACTTCCATAAACTTTCAACCATCATTATCTAATATCCATAGTGGAATTCATCCATACTTGAAACATCAACGACTGAAAGCTTCATCTTTCACAACAAAAGTAACCATATCAAATATGGATGGTCCACAACACGATAGCATTGCACTGCACGAAATGAACTCGTGGAACGACATGAGGGCCGTGCCTTAGCTGGCTTGGCCCAAAAACAGCTCAGTTGCATAAATGTGACTAAGTTACATATAATATTTCAAACTTTTGGATTTATAAAACTATTTTCTTTACTAGTCAGTATAATCACCACTCTCACATACTAATTAATAAAATCTAAACATTTATTTAGTGCTAGTTAGACGAAAGGCCTCTAGGATGATATATTTTAGAATCAGAGGACATGCTTTACCATGGCACTACAGTAGGTACGACGTTCTGTGGGTCAGAACCTAAGTACCTAACTACAGCTTGTCGCCATGAGTCTGAACCTTTTCTTAAAAAAAGAATATTTTTGCTGTCCAAAATACTGGACAATAGTATTAAGAAATTACTGGTGAGTTTGATTGAATGATATAGATTCGACAATCTAAAACCATAACTTCTCATCAATATTTTATCAGTTAGAAGTAATATCAGAAAAATAAGAGTGATAGATTTAAAATAAGTAATATTTACTGTCATGAATAAAGTTAAATTAGTAATATGAATTATATACATAATGAGTCCACATTTAATGATTCAATAGGATTAGGTTCTATAATGGAAATAAATATAAATAAATTAATCAGTAGTGCAATCAAAAGGTACTCTCAAACTACTGTCAATATTTTAAAAAACTAACGGTAACTATTTTAAATAGTAAAATTCAAAATAAAACGAGCTCTTGTGTTCGTCTATCTACTGTAGCATGGGTGGCGAAGGGTATGTTTTACGCCAGACGATGATTAGAACTAGGCCAGACCCCACTACAACAAAAGTGGCTTGTAGCGGTCGGGCAAAATCCACTGTAGCGGCAGGTGGACCGCTCCGCCGCTACGTTAACGCAGCTAAAAAAGAAGGAGCTCTAGCGGTGGATGACCTGAATATGGTACTAACTGCCAGTAGTAAGGAATTAGTAGCGGCGGGTGACATCTTCACCCGCCGCTACCCTTCAACTCGAAAACAAAAAAAAAAGCCCGCCAGCTCGAAAGAGCCCGTCAGCCCGAATGAGTCCGTCGGCCACCTCGAGGCCGGATCCAAAGGGGAGGAGGAGGTGAGGAGGGGGAGGCGCCGGAACCGGCCTCCTCTTCTCCGTCTGAGGAGTGGCCGTCGCTAGATCCGCCATCGAGTCAGCGTGCTCGGCCTGCCTCTAGCTCCACCATAGCGCCGCCTACCCGCCTCCGCCGGATCTGGCCATAGAGCCACCATGGGGGGGCTCCCGAGCCGCCGCCGTCGCTGTGCGCGTGCTTTCAAGCGAGGGACCTCGCCCGTCGCGTCGTCCGTCGGCCTCCGCGCGAGGGAGCTGGCCCGCCTCCTGTCGTCCTCCGCATGAAGGAGCTGGCCCACCTCCCGTCGGCCCCCTTGCTGGCATCCACGCTCACCTCCGCCACCTGTCATGGCCGGAGGAGGGAGGCGGCCACGCCGCACTGCCGGATCCAAAGGGGAGGAGGAGGTGTGGATGTGGCGGCAGGGCGTGATCGCTGGGGCGCCGCCTACTCGTCGATGTGGGTCACTCGGAGGGGAAGGAGAGAAGGGAGGAGGTGGCGGCAGCTGAGTAGAGAGAGAAGGGAGGAGAAGAATAGGTTTAGGGGGTTGAGAAGACATAGAAGCTCGGTTTTGTTGGGCCGCAGAAAAAAAAAACTAGGCCTCAATAGCGGTGACCCATGTTGTGAATCACCGCTAAAAATAAAGGATATTTTTAGCTATGGATCACATCTTAGACCGCCGCTAAAAGTAGGAGAGTCACTATAGCGGTGAATTTCTTCAAAACCGCCGTTCACATATTTTTACAAAGCCGTTATAAATCATTTTTGTTGTAGTGCGCATCTCATGTCATTTACAGGTGTTTCTCTCACCAAATATGAAGGAAATACTATTTTAATGTTCATAGTGTCTTTTGTCACTACTATTATAAAAATGATTTTTAGCAATAAAAAGACAAATATATATTAGTAACAGACATTTTAAAACCCGTTATTAAAAATAGCCCAGCCAGCACAATCCACACAACGTCCGCTACTAAAAATTGAGTCCATGTTTAGTAACAGACCCATTTAACAGCTCATTACTATTAAGTGATTCTACAATATAACCCCTCTCCGATAGAAACCAAATATCACTCCATACCCGGCCACCACTTCTCTCTCTCTCTCTCTCACACACACACACAACCTTAACCTCTCGGACCCCTTCCCGACCGTGTGCCTCCAACCAACTCCAGTCCCCTCTCCGATGACCCCCCGGCGGCCTCTCCACCGATGATCGCGGCCTCGAGGGTAGGGCCTGGCCTTGTGGTGGCCCCCAACGGCCTCTCCTGCGGTGGATCCGCCATCCCAGCCTCTCTCGCGACAACCCTCCTCTCCTCCTAACGGTCCGGCCTCTCCTGCGGCGACCATCCTCTCCTCCCTCTTCTACAGGAGCGACGGGATCTGGCGGCGTGACTCTTCCTCCCTTACTCTCTAACGGGCGCAGGAGGGTAGGGCCACTGGCGGTGTCCTTCTCTCTTGTCGGCGGTGGCACCCCCCGTCAACAACTCTCTCTCCTCCATCTCCGGTGGGTGCGAGACGGCGTAGGGCCAATGGCGGCACCCTCCTCTACTCCCGATGGTGGCGCCACCCTTCATGGCTTCCTCTCATCTCTCTCTGGTGTTCGTGAGATGGTGCAGGGCCACCAGCAGCTCCCTCCTCTCCTCTCGGTGGATGCGAAACCCTCCACGCCTCCCTCTCCGGCGGCTCCCTCTGCGATGAGGCATCAGTGATGCTGGCGGCAGATCTAGTGACGCGGACTAGCGGTGGCGCGCTGGATCTAAGCCTATGGCCCGACCTTATTTTCTTTCTTTTACTGCTGCATTTAGCATTAGCAACGGGCCAGCCAAGACCGGCAACGGACCAGCGGTACGCTGGTACAGTTCTTGGGTCGCCCTTTGAAACCTGCGCCACGTACGGCAGCCACATGCAGATACACAACTCTATCAAGCCACAACACCATCAATGGCTACCTCTGCAACATCCGCCCCCTCAATTCCATCTAGTCTTGAATAGCTTTCGTTTTAGCATTGGTATTTGGACAAGAGTACTCTTTGGACAATATCAAGCAGATTTGCACTTTCCCTTGCAATTCTTGTGAGAAAAAGCTGCAAATTTTGTAGATGTGGTTGTAATTGTGTAACACCCGGCCCATCTGCCTAGTACAGCCGTAGCCGAAGCACTGCATCTCTACAAAGCAATGGCAGGAGCAACAAGATCAAACAGAACATACATAAAACATTCGGAAACGGGTTCATCCTCTTCTGTCATTGTCTTCCTCGTGAAGGAGCGGCTCCGGCAAGCTGTTTGCCCATCTCGCTTGGTGACACACTGTCCCCGTGCTCACGTCCCGGTGGTGGCTCACTGGTGGCCTTGATCTGTGACAAATTATGTTAAATTTGATGTGTGTTAGATCGGGGGACAGAGATGGGCAATTCAATGGAAAAGAGCAAAGGGTCGGAAGTTGGGCAAGGTAGTTCAGGAACAAATGGGAGAAAAAACAATGTGACAGGCATCGGTGAAACTGAAAACAGATGCAACGGCTGGGCTGCTGAAACAAGACGTAGCACGCGTACCTACTGTCAGCGGCAGAGCAAGCAGGGCCGTCTCTATTGACGAACAATGATCCAAGGCGAAGGTCGTCCATATGGTCAGTGCTGTCATCGATCCTGGCACCTTTGGTGCTCTGCTGCTCTCGTTGTCGGGTATACGAGTCCTAAGTAGAAGGCGTGGGCAGGTGTGCCCTTTTGGTGCTCGTCTTCCTGGTCGTTAGAGCCGCCATAGTCGCTGCCTATGAATCACTTGCAGAGGGCGCCGTACCCGTATCTGATATGGCGGGATACGATACTCCGATGCTCTCTGTATCATGTACCGATGTTGCCATACCGGTGATTCTTAGGTCGCCGCTTTAGCTTCGTGTTCGACAGAGCCACACGGGGGCAAAGACGGAAAACATTGTTTCGGTTAGAATGTCAACAACTTACAATCATTTTGGTTTGTACTACCGACGTCAACAAAAAAAAAAAAGAACGAAGGGGGAGTAAATATTTTTTCTGATATGATTTTGCCTCTCTCTCTCTCTCTCTCTCTCTCTGGTCAACCACTAAGTTCAAAATCAAACATTACTGCAACTAGATTTTATCGGCTTCTGCCCCTTTATGCATCATGGTCGAGCTCTCTTCTCTAACCTTTCTACACACCCAGAAACACGACACATAGAGATTAATAGAGCCACAATAAAGCTTCCTGGCTACTTACTTTTAAGCCCAACTCTGCCTTGAACCCTAGCCATCTTAGAAGTCTTTGCACTACCGAGCTTGAAGCAACTCACCTAACTGAGAATGTGCTCGACGAGTTTTATTTCACATGCTATTCATGCTGCTATACCACCCAAGTCGAGGTATCATCGAAATTTCTCACTGGCAATCTGCCGTACCACGCTCCAATCACATTAGTATTGTGAGGTGAGCCAAAATGTTGAATGAAGAGGTCTGCTACATAATTAGTTACTGGATCTAGATAAACGTTTCAAAAGTTGATAGAAATATATATATGAACCCTTAAAAAATTTAAGAACCTACAATATATTTCACTCTAAATCATAAACATTGTAAGGTTTTTCTAAATGACTTGGGTGTCCAACCTGTTAGAATGTGACCCGACTCCTCCCGCACACGAGCCCCTGTCGCTAGCCCAAGTCATAACGGGTCTGCCAAACCACAAGTCCAATTAGAACCCTAACCAAGGTCTTGAGTCACCTCAATCCAAAAGAGTAGCCTGATAGGTGGAGTTTCCTCCACCTTATAAGTTAGACTCCCACATCATCAATATGCGATGTGTGACTAAACCTAACACAACCGAGCGGTCCTATAAGTGCAAATCCATTCATGTTACCCTCTAATTGTTGTGATTTGCACTGGCCCTACGGCTGGATTGGACTATGGCTTGTTCTTTCTTAAATTGCCTTGAATTTATTTCACTCTTTGCACTAATTCCAAAAACTCCCTGTTTACGTAGAATGGATGACGTCGATGCTGAACTTGATGTCCTGGAGCGTACAATTGATCATGTGAGCGCGAATCCAAATAAATTAAAACTGCCACTTCTAAAGCTCATCACGGGGAATTTCTCTGAAGAGTTAAGAATTGGTGATGGTGGATGCGGAGTGGTTTACAAGGTAAATTATTTTTTCATTGTCTGTTTCCTTCGAATTTCTTCACAAGAGAGCAAGGGAAACATAATCTATTGGTCATGATCTTTCTAATGAGAGAGGATAAACAGGGCATCCTACCAAAAAGGGTTATTGCGGTAAAGAGGCTTTTTTACAATCATACAATTGATGACAAGATGTTTCATCAAGAGGTCAAAAGCATGATGATGGTTAAGCACACAAATACAGTACGGCTTTTAGGTTATTGTTCCCATACTGAAGCGGAAGCGGTGAAAATGGCAGCAGAAACCGTTATGGCCCAGATACGGGAAAGGTTGCTCTGTTTTGAGTATATAAACAATGGAAGCCTGAAGAACCAAATTGCTGGTATGTATATGATCAGACTCATTAACAGTACCTACAATAATATATATATATATATATAGTTTTGAAGCGAGCCAGCAACTTCCATTACTCCATCACGTTCCCGTTTTACATTTAAAGTTCCTGTTGACGGTTAGTTAAGAAACTCACTGAAAATCATAGTGGTCTGGATCATCATTTAATATGCGGTTTAGCATGCATAGAACAACGAGAAGAATATCTACGGCTACATAATACATGCTCCTATTTATTCTTTCAGATTCGCTCATTAGCAGTTAACTGATAGTTTGCTTTTATCAGTCAGATTTTTAGAACAATGAAAAGGTGTGGATGGAACAATAGAAATATATTGTCTGAACAATGAGAATGTACTGCTAGAACAATTAGTTTTTAGTTGGAACATTTTTTTTTCATAGAACATTTTTTTTTGCTCAAGTGAAAGAAAATAATGGATGGTAGGATCAAGATCCTATGATCTTAACAGGTGATTTAGAGATTGGCAAAATCTAAGTCACCTGAGAATGAGACTCTTTCTTTTGTTTTCACAGATGAATTACGAGGACTTGAATGGCATACACGCTATCAAATAATTAAGGGAATTTGCGAAGGTTTGAATCATCTTCACAAGGAAAAACAAATTATTCACATGGATCTCAAACCTGATAATATACTGTTAGATGAACATATGGTGCCAAAGATAACAGATTTTGGTGTTTCAAGATTTGATGATAAATCACAAACTATGACTGCAGATCATCTTTTATCGATGTAAGTCACAAATTTAGAGAAATGCTCTATTATTCACACATTTTATCTGAAATATTGATTCTTGATAGCGTCAAGCTTGGGCTTATTCATGCAGGGAATATTGTGCTCCCGAATACTTGCATCATGGCAGAAGGTCGGCTAAGTCAGATATTTATAGTTTGGGTGTTATAATTCTAGAGTTGGTGACCGGAAGTAAAGAGAATCGAAGCATGACTAAGGTACGAGGTTATTTGTCTCTAAATTGGATACGATGTCTTTTGTCGAGTCTATTTATGCAACTATGCCTTTACTCGAGAAAGCCACCAAATTCACCAGAGATGTAGATTCCACTTTGATACTTAGTTTGCACCCCGTATTGTTTGGCTGATGCATATGTGCACATTTTTTTCAGTAAGTATATGGCGTCTTTCAAATTTACTGCTGCAAAATGGCAGGTACTAAGAAGATGGAAGCACAGGTGGAACAAATCAGCGATGGACACAACATCGGGGTACAAACAGGTGGCAGCCTCTCTCGATTTGGCACAAAAATATATGCAAATGGATCCGGCAGATAGACCTAACATCTGGGATCTCCTCAGTGAGCTCAACAAATTGGATACTGCTAACAACGTGCGTATTAGCGGTGTCCCTGAATACTCTGAATTAGAGGACATGATAGGAATCGAGCCACTTGAAATGCGTTTACCCATTGAGCTTAACAAGGAAATATCATGCTCCATTGAGCTCACCAACGATACAGATGATTACTTTGCATTCAGGATCTCAACTACCAGCCTACGCCCCTACTGCGTACTCCAAGATAAAGATATTGTTCCACCACGATCAAAGTATAGCGTTACCATAGTACTAAAAGCATTGGACAATGTGCCACCTCATAACTACCGCAAGGATGAGTTCAGCGTGCAGAGCACAAGAGTTAATAAGAGTTTTACAGCTCTGGATATAGCTGGAGTTATGTTCAATGAAGATCATGGTAAAGCGGTTGATAAGGTGAATGTGATGATTTTTCTTGACGCTCCATGATCGACCTCGATCTGACATGGGAATAGTTTCAATGCAAGTAAGGAAAATTTGTGATAAAGACATTTCTGCTTGAGTGCATGGGTTTATTTGTATAAAAACGTTTGTGGTCATGTTGACCGTTCCAAGCAATAATTATTTATCAATACTGGGTTTGTTGTCCTAATTAGCAAATCAATAAAAAGTGGACATGTTTACATGGGAACCAGATAACAGTCCATGAGCCTACTGATTTGCTAGATAACACAGGAGTAACCACGAAAGCAAAACGCGTGACAGCAGCTTTGTTCTTACAAGTGTCTAATCTTCTAATGGAGCTTACAATTATTTTTGTAGAGTTTTAATGTCTAAAATACTGGTCACTATCTATTATATATATAAATTTGATCAACAAAAGGAGCCATCACGTTCGCTCTCATGGCCTAGAAATTCTCCCGTTAATTCTAGAAAAAAAAGAAAGAATATTACCCACACAAGCCATTATAAAAAAAATTGGTCAAAAATACCCCTAATATATATTTAAAATTACCCACCATTGTCATCTACTATATCTCTACTACATATTAATTTAGGTGAGGACGTCTCTTCCACAAAAGTTCTGCCCATGCCACTAATTCTGCTCCCCGTCGAGGAAAGTAATGGAGCCCAGGTGCCTGGGGGCGGCATCTACCGGGAGCCTTCATCCTCTCCGGCCGGCTGATCCCAACTCCCCGCTCTCCACCGACTTGCAGGCTGTGCAATGGCCTACGCGGCTGGCTTCGGTCAAGTTACCGGCATTCGCCGGGGCTGCGGATCCCAGGGAGTTCTTTATGAGGTATGAAACGGCAGTGGAGTCCGCCCTGGGGAATGATGTTGTCAAGGCAAAAGTTCTCCCGCTCGCATTGGAAGGGATAGCTGAAACTTGGTATGTCAAATTAGCACCGGGGAGTATTCGGTCGTGGGCACAACTTAAAGAGGCGGTAGTCATACATTTCAGGGTAAACCATGCTAGGCCAATGGGTGCTCAAGATTTGGCAGTCTGTGTGCAGCGGAACGGAGAGTCTCTGGCCAGTTACACTCGGAGGTTTATTCATCTCAAATGTCAAGTGCCTGACATACATGATGCCACTGTTATCGAGTCTGTGGCAAAGGGGCTACAAATTGGGGCAGCAAGAAGTGAGATTCGGTTCAAGCAGCCTCAGACACTTGACGAGCTGTTGTGTATTCTGGAAGGGCAAGTAAGGATCGAAGAGGATAAACAGGAAGAGCGTTGAAAGGCACAACCAGCAATGATGATGGGTCGGGGGCAAGGCATGAACACAGGAGGTAGGCAAGCAAACCAAGGGGGAGCTGGTTGCTTTGGACCTCATCGCGGCATGTACAATGTGCAACAAGGTCCTTTGGGCCAGCCTCCGAGGGGTCCCCTGCCAGCTCCTTGTCCGGGACCGAGGCCACCCCGTCCCGGCCAGCTAGTTTATTCTGCCTTTCATGGTCCGGGGTGTACTCATAGCTCGAATTACTGTCGAGACATCAAGGCGTTGTCAGAAAGCCAGGGTGCGTTGGGAGTCCGAACAAGCACAATCAGCGTTGCACGCTACTCATTATGCGCATGCTGCTGCTTTTTACCCACCACCTCCATATTTTCATCACATGGCACCACTGCACGCTCCACCGTTACCATTTCAGCAATCCACACCACCACATATGCTCACATTGTTGGCTCCTCCGCTGCAGCTGGCTCTCCCGGCGCCTCCGGTCGAACAACTTCCCCCTCCACCGGCCTTGCAGCTGGGGGACCGCCCAGAGGTCGGACGGCCAGTCCAACACATCTCCAGCTCGGGGGCTTTGCGTGACACTATCTTTGCCATCACAGGGGGCTCTGGGCATGACTTCTCTTCCAGGAGGCAGCAGCGAGAGTTTGTTCGACAGGTGAATCATGTGGCTGTGGGCCCTTCGGTCGGGGTGACTCGCTGGATGGATGTTCTGATTTCATTTTCTGCGGCTAATTTGAGGCTGATGATCTATCCGCACGATGATGCCTTTAGCATTGCGGTTAACATTCAAGGGTTTGATGTGCGCAAGGTCTTGATTGACGGGGGAAGCTCAGCTGATATCATCTTCTGGAGCACGATTGAAAAAACGGGATACAGTAAATATGATTTGCAGACTTCACCGGTTCCTTTGTAAGGGTTCATAGGTGAGCTAATTTACGCAGTTGGCAGTATTGTGCGGAAGGTCTCGTTTTCGGGGCTAGAGGGACATCGGACTGAAAACATCAAGTTTGACATGGTAGAGATGAATTATCCCTACAATGCTTTGTTGGGCCGAAGGGTCATAAATAAGGTCCTGGCAGTGATCCATCATGGGTATCTGTGCATAAAGTTGCCAGAGCTAGTGGGTGTCATTACAGTGTACGGGGATCAAACCGAGGCCCGAAGGTTGGAGGTCGGGTCATCTCACGGACAGCGTCATATTCACGTCATTTCAGGAGAATGTATCAACATCGACTCGTCTGTGGTGCCCCCGGCGACTCCAAAATGGGTCCCAAAGGTCACGCCAGTAGAGGGCACCAAGGAGGTTGTTTTGTGTGCAGACAAGCTGGATAAGACTATCCTCATCGGGAAGGAGTTTCCAGAGGAAGTGGAGGCACGATTGCTATAGTTTCTAAGAAGTAATGCTAATATGTTTGCTTTGTCATCGAAGGACCTTCCGGGCATTGATAGGGCTATTGTTGAGCATCGCGGATGTTGATCCGAAGTCTCGCCTGATCAAACAATGTATCAGGGTGTGGACAGAAGAGAAGGCCAATATTCTACAAGCTGAGGTGCAGAAGTTGCTCGATTCCGATGTGATTCGTCCAATTGGTAGAACAACTTGCATGGTAAACCCAGTGCTAGTTAAAAAGCCAAATGGCCAGTGGTGAATGTGTATCGACTTCACTATGCTCAACAAGCATTGTCCAAAGGATGACTTTCCTCTGGCTCATATTGATCAGCTGGTGGACGCTACGGCAGGGTGTGCGCTTATGAGCTTCCTTGATGGTTACTCGGGTTTTCATCAAGTATGGTTGGCAACCGAAGATCAGCTTGTGACATCATTTCAAATACCAGGGGGGGGGGACTTATTGTTACAACTGAATGCCCTTCGGGCTGAAGAATGCTGGCTTGACTTTCTCTCGTACGATCAAGGAAACTTTGGGATCATAGATGCGGCGCAATGCAGCAGCGTACATTGATTATATTGTTGTGAAAAGTGTAGTAGGAGCAAAACATGTGGAGGATTTGGCTGAAACATTCACTAATCTTCAATGGGTAGGCATGAGATTAAATCTGACTAAGTGCATGTTCGGTGTGCGTTCGGGCAAATTGCTAGGGTATTTGGTCTCAAAGGAGGGCATTAACCAGAGACCAGTTAAAATCAAGGCAATTATGGATATGCAGCCACCATCTTCTATGCAGGAGTTGCAAAAGTTTACAGGTCACGTGGTTGTGCTGAGCCGATTCATCTCATGGTTGGTTGAAAAGAGTTTACCATTCTTTGAGGCATTCAGGGGCCCTCGAGCATTCACTTGGAAGGAGGAGCAACAAGTTGCCTTTGAAGCGCTCAAGAAGTATCTTGTTGAGCTCACCACTCTCAAACCACCACAGCTGATGGAGCCGTTGTTGTTGTATATTGCAGCTGCACCGAAGGCAGTGAGCGTTGTCCTTGTTTATGAAGCACCGAAGGGGTAGGATGCGTTTCAGCAGATGCCGGTATATTACGTCTCTGAAACTATGATGACATGACCTTGCAATTATACAGTGATTGACAAAATGTTGTATGCGGTGGTCATTGCTTCACGTAAGCTTTGGCAGTACATTGATGATCATGTTATCACCATACCTACAAGATACCTGCTCCATGATGTATTGGCAAATGACAAGGCCGCTAGCAATGTGTTGAAGTGGGCAGCTGAATTGGCTCAGTACAACATCACCTTTGTTGCTCGCAAAGCTATCAAGTTAGGAGTGCTGGCAGAATTTGTGGCCGAATGGACTCCTCATGGGAAAGGAGAAGAGTAGGCTGAAGCAATTCCCCCAATATGGATAGTTTACATTGATGGTGCTCGGGGGGCCTCGGGGGCAGGTTGTTCTACAGTTATCACATCGCTCGGGGGGCAAACTTTGCGTTTCTCTGCAAGATTAGCCTTTCAAACTACAAATAATGCCACCGGGTACGAGGGCATCTTGTTGGGCCTTCGGCAGGCATGTGCACTCGGGGCTAAGCGGTTGGTGATTTACTGTGACAATTAGTTGGCTTTGGCTCAGTTGGCGAAAGGGTATTAGGCTAAGGATCTGGAGATGGCTAAGTATATCAGTAAAGTGTGAGAGATGAACAAGTATTTCTTAGGGTTCAAAGATTGTAACATTCAGCACACTATGAATGAGGAGGCAGATGCGTTGGCTAAGGCTGCAGCTGGGCAGCGTCCGGTCCCTAATAATGTGCTTCATGAGGTGGTCAAAGAGGCAGCTACTACACCGGAGGCAAAAGGCCGAAGGGTCCTGACTATCACGACAAATGACTGGAGAGCTCCCATTTGTGCTTGTCTCGAGGGATGATATCTGTCAGATGATAGAGAGGAAATACAACGGGTTTTACATCATTGCCGAGGATACACGATCATAGACGATGTCTTGTACAAGGGGAGCATTTGTGCACCACTCCTCTGTTGTCTCATTCAGTCTGAGGGATAGAACTTGCTACGCGAAATTCATGAAGGGTTGTGTTCATCACACTTAGCTCTGAGGATGCTTGTAGCTAAGGCTTTCAGGCAATGGTTTTACTGGCCTACAGAAGTGCGTGATGCTGAAGACCTGGTCCGGATATGTGCAGGCTGCTAGTGGATGGGACGTCAATCACATTTACCCGCTACATTGTTGCAACCAATTCCGCCAATATGGTCTTGGCTTGTTGGGGCATTGATATTGTGGGGCGGTTCCTATAACTCCCGGAGGTTTTCGTTTCGCAGTTGTGGCAATGGACTATTTCTCTAAGTGGGTGGAGGCCGAACCATTGGTTCAAATTACGGCTGTGAATGTGAAAAAATTCTTCTGGAAAAATGTGGTTTGTTGCTTTGGGGTACCGCTCGAGTTGACTGTTGACAATGGCAAGTAGTTTGAAGGCCTGGAGTTCAAGGAATATTGTCTTAGCTTGGGGGTAAAGAAATATGAGTTATCGGTTATCCATCTGAGGGCTAATGGGGTTGTTGAGCGCATGAATGGCGACTTGTTCTCCAGGATCTCTCGTACGTTGGTTGGGTTGCCGAAGGGCAAGTGGGTTGATGTGCTGCCAAACCTCTTCTGGTCCATCAGAACAACTGCTACAAGATCTACTGGTTTTTCTCCTTTTCGGTTGCTATACGGGGCCGAGACGGTCACGCCAGAGGAGATACACGCTGGATCACTGCGCACTCTTCGGCCTCCGTCCAATGAGGATGATGTGGTGATAGACATTCTGGAAGAAACACGCTTGCAAGCGGTCGCGAATCTGCACAAGTATATTCATACCTTCAAAAAGACATATAGCCGCAAGGTTCATCCAAGTGAGTTCTCCTCGGGTGATCCGGTCCTTTGTCGCAATTCTAATCCTCGGGTGATCCATTCGACCAGGGGCTTATCATCGGCTTGAATTGCATGGCTTCGCGATGGCTTATACATACAATGCGGATGCTCTGAACTGGTTCTATGTGTGATAGGACAAAGACTGTGTGACAGAGAAGATTCTCTTCTTTTTGGTGTATAAATTGTGAGAAGTTTCAGCATGTGTCCTTTGGATGAAATGCATCATTTAGGTATGAGGTCCGGGCTGTGTCCTGAGGAGTGTCTGCGCTGTCTCCCGAGAGGTGTCCGTGCTAAGTCCCGAGGAGTATTCGGGCTGCGTCCTGAAAGGTGTCCAGGCTAAGTCCCGAGGAGTATTCGGGCTGCATCTTGAAAGGTGTCCGGGGTTGCGTCACGAACGGGCTTAGGTCACTTAGGCCATATCTCAGCTGGTTTCAGTGTCGTAGTTGGTGGTGAGGTGGTTTGGCGATGTGCAAATGTCATGGGGCTGCGTCCCCAGCCACGTTAGATGACATTTTTGTGTGTCTTGTCATCTGAGGCAGGATTCAGAAGGCTAGCGCTACCTATAATTGGTAGAGCACTTACAAAGATGATAATTGGGTTTTGGAGTGATATTTATGTTTATCGCTGTTTGTAGTACATTTTTGTGTCAATGCAACTACAGCCTAAAAGCCCCGAGGGGCCGTGTCATTTATATTTCTTGCAAAGGCAACAATGGCCTTCGTCCAGACAACTACGATCTGATGCCAGACAACTACGGTTTGATGTTCCAGAGGGATCTACCCGGAACACCGAGCGTGACACCTACCCGATGCCAAACAACTATGGTTTGAAGCATGCTGAGGCCTGCTGAGGTGCTCGGCGTGTAGAATAGAGTCATACATGTTTTGTTGATATGATTTGTGTAGGTTACTCTGTCATATTTCTTTGATCAAGGAAGATATTTATGTGACAGACCAAAGGTAGTCATTACATAACAGTCCGAAGACAGTGATCACATAACAGCCTGAAGGCAGGGATTATACAAGTGCACGAAGGCATGCGACACACACAGGGTTATAAGGCAGAATAACAACTCACTAGATTGGTGGTGGGAAGTCGCTGTAGTTGAAAGGGTTGAGTTGCCCAAAGGCTGCCTTGTCATGAGTGGCCTAGTTCAAGGCTAACGCCTCAGTTCATCAAGCATTTCTTTTAGCTGACCCCGCTCCTTCACTACCTCTACGAGAGTTGCACCCGATGCTTGCAGCCGACGGGTTGTTTGTGTGATACTTTGTCACCGCTGCTCTAAGTCGGGCCATAATCTGTTGGCATCCCGACGCCGTCTGTGCACAACACCGAAGGGCCTCGATGTTTATTCTTGATGAGCTTGTCGAAGAGGTCATTTTCGTGGTACCCAGGGAGCTATCACTTGAGATGTCGATCGGTTAAGGCTTTGGAACCTGAAGCAGCACAGGGGGCTCGTTAGTGCCTGAGCCTTGCGCTCGCCGGGCATCACGGGCATCATGGCGGCGGAGTAGCTCGCCCGGTGGTACACGTTGGCAAGCTTGTTTGGCACGGCGGTTACTATCACTTACATGGCTTAGGAGATCCTGCAGGTTGCCCTCAGGGTGGTCACATTTTCATCGCCTGCACTACGTTCCGAGGATCAAAAAATCACTAGGGGCTCCACGGTCCCCTGGTACCTTTATGCTTCATGGCAGCACATCTATCACGATGGCATATGGAGGTATCTCTGGGGAGTTGGCATCGCCACCAGGGTAATCCTAAGGCGTGCACAATAAAGCAAGGAATAAACAGCCTTCAGAACAGCTTCATAAAATGTTCATTAATAACACCCTAGATGCTTACGATGGCAAAAGCAGGAATTATATTAAAAGACAAAAGACAAATTGCGAAGGGGATGCGGCAGCATGGGAGATAGGGCATTCTCACACCGGGCTCGCGGGGGCGTAAACAGATGGTGCCTTCAAGCGCTAGGTGGCAGTAGTGTCCGAGGCCGGCCTAGTAGCCGGAGCCTCAAGGTCGGTGGTTGCCGAAGCCTGTTGCATGGGTGTAATGTTCTCTTGATTCCCGGAGGCGTTGGTGCCGTCTGCCTAAGCCATAGCAATGACTAGTTGTGCGGCCGCATCGCGTGCTAGAGTTTCAGCGACCTCGTTCCCATAGGGCTGCCAAAACTCGCGCCCTATGACGTTGCCGATGCTTCTGAACTTAACTCGCGCCCTATGACGTTGCCGATGCTTCTGAACTTCATTCATATTAAATAATTGGAATTTCTTTGGGATCGGTCAATTCAGATTATTACAAAACCTGATTGTTTGTTTGTTACCTAGAAAAACCTTTCTTGCACCTGTCTATACCCTGGTGTGTTGGCACAGCAGCTGGAGAGCAACTGGCGCGCTGATTCGCGGATCTCCCGGCGGCTGGGCAAGATAAGGGATTCAACGGTGGCATAAGCCGTTGTCCAGCCTATCTGGGCACAAATGGTTCCATAGGTGCATAGACCGTCTTTGGCCTTCTCCAAGCCCTGGGCTAGCCACTTTAAGCTCTTCATACCCTCTCCCTTAGCGTGCCCCAGTGCTCGGGAAGACAACCCCATCCCGGCGAAAAAGTCACGGAGCTGTCCAATCAAACTGAATAGCCCCTTCGTCATTGTCTTAGACTCTTCTATGTAAACTTGGGAGGCTTTCAAGGCTTGCACCATCTTCTGATTATCACTACTTAGCTCAAGAACATTAGCACCCAGCAAACGGTTAGATTCGCGCAACTGGTAGAGCTCCATAAGGCTTTTACGGGCCGCTTCTATTAGCCATTGTACGTCTTATTGAGAAGCTGGGAGCTCGTAAGTTGTTTTCCTGAGGGCTCCCTCGGTCTCTTTGCGTGCCTCTTCGGCTTGTTGCGCCCGGGAGTTTCTGTCAGCCAGTTGTGCGTGCAATTCTGCTATCTCCCCAGCGGGCGATAGCTTGGCCTCTAGGTGGTGGGCTTGGAGCGCACCCTGCACAATGAATGGGAAATGCGTAAGATAGTAAAATTGGGAGAAAGTCCCATACACAGCCTCGTAAAGTCGAGCACACCTTTGCGGTTATACGAGCAAGCTGTCTTACGGTGGCGGCAGTATCCACTCCTTCCAATGCCTTCTCGGTGTTGCGCAAGTCTAACATCTGGGACGCGTAACCTAATGTCATCGCCATTTCGGTTCTACCGAAGGAGTCCTCAAAGAAAAGGGTGGTCCCAATGTCGTCAGGAACCACACCCGGGGGCAGCACACCCTTGAATCCTTTGCCGCCTCCGGAAGGTCTCTTGATGTTCGGTCCTCTCATCCACAATGTTGCCATCTTCTTTGTCCCCCTCTTCCTCATCGCCCTCGCTCTCCCCCTCTTCTTCTTGCACATGGTCTTTAGCGGCTTCGGCGCTGACCTCTCCTTTCGAACGCCCCCGCCCCCCCCCCCCCCGCCCGTCACTGTTGTCCTCGGCCTCGTCCGTGCTAGAGTCTATGGTAGACTGAGCTGAGGCGTCTTCCGCAAGAATTTCCTTGGCGTGAACAGGGAGTCGTTCAACTACAAAATAGCAAGCAAAACAGGTTAAGTCGTAGGTTCTGCAAGATGTAACAAAAAACGAGTAGGCAACAATAGTTGGGCTAAATACCTATGCATGCCCAAGGGTTGTCAGTGCCAAGGTCTAAGTTGGGCACCTGAATACCCGGTGACCGTGGAAGCGGCGAGGTAGCACCCATCAAGCCTGTCCCCCTGGCAAGGGAAGTCTTCGATATGCTTCTGGCCAACACATGTAGAGGATTTACACTTGACGAGCCAGTTGGGCTCATGGTTCCAACTGCATGCCGGCCGAGGGGTGCATGAATGGACAGGGTAACTTGGGACTCCGCCTTGGGCATCATGTCTGAGCGAACGCTATGGCTCCCCAAGGGCTCATCATTGAATTGCTTGCGAATCTTTTTGTAGCATTTAGTGGCTGAAAGTATCTTCTTCTGCTTACCGCCAGAGGCATCCTTGGCCGTTGTAGCCGCCACCTCTTTTGAGGGGTGTGAACTAGTGTTCTTTCTTCTCCACTTCATGGGCCAAGTGCTAGCTTCCTCTTCTTTATTGCCTTCCATTGCCACGTCTCGTGCCCTTCGTTGGGCAGCCGCCTTCGGCATTGAAGGGTGTTTGACGGTGGCTTTTCGATGGACCCGAGGAGCGGGCCCCGGGCATGTAGCGGTAGCGGTGTCTTGGGCTTCTTCGGCCTTATCGTACTCCTCCTCTTCGACGTATGGGTTCTTTTCGACGGTTGGGGCCTCCTGGGGAGGTAGGATCGCTTCTGCGATGCATAGGCGCACAATACGGTTCGTGCGACTTAGGCAGCTAAGCTCTCCAAGCAGCACCCATTCCTTTTGAACGATAGGGCCAAGGAAATGATTGGCCTTCCTCTCAATGTCAAGAAAATCTATGGCTGGCAATGGATCCACGGCAAAGCGCAGGTTGCCAGTAGATGCATCTTTGATAATGAATGGAATGTGCCATTCGTCCCGAAAAGAGTCGATTCCGACCATGCAAAACTCCTTGCATAGGTCTCGCATGCTAAGCCTTCGAACCATGTTGTTCAGCAGCTGCACACGGGACGCGGTCGTGCCGTCATCCGGCACCACTGGCTTTGGGATGTACAAAATCTCGGTATTCTGACTGCGTAGGTTGCTTTCAGACCCCACCTTGTAGTAGAACCACCATGACAATATCTGTTTCCCCTAGTGCCGCTTTGATACCTTCGCAGGAACACTGTGTTCCTGGCATGGCCAAAGAGTGATTGTGAGGTAGTTAGACACCAAGCTCAACTCCAATAGGCAAGCATGTTGAAGGACCCAATGGGAGCCAATAAAATTTTTTCACAAGAACTTGGCCTATGTCCCAATTACAACCCAAGCCAAACTCTAATCGATCACCAAGACCACACACACCAACTTGTGATGTGCTAACCTTAGGAGTGATCACCAACAGCAGCGGAACACAACGGAAACAAAGTAGAATTGCAAAGACTCAAAATTGTCAAAGAAACAAACCAAAACAGATCAAGTCTAGACAACCATCGGCAGTGCTGATCATAGCCATCGGCAGTGCCAGTTGGCACCATCAGCAGTGCCGGTCACACCCATCGGCAGTGCTGGTGTGGGGTTCTCAAAACTCTAGAAAGAAACGGTCGGAGCGCAACGGCAGTGCCGGTCGTGGCTATCGGCAGTGCTGGTGCAGGGTTCAGACTCAAGCCACCAACAGTGCCGGTCGTAGCTATCGGCAGTGCCGGTGCGGGGTTCAGACTCAAGCCACCGGCAGTGCCTATTCCCACAAAAATAGCTCCAAAAACAGAGAAAAAGAGAAATTCGGGATTTAGGGAGAGAGAAAGATCTTGGGCACGAAAATAATTCTCATATCATAGAAACATGCTTACAAGATCCATGGATACAAGGCTAGGAAGCCACCCTCTTCTTCCCACTATTTGGAAGAGAAACAGATGTCTCTCACACACCATCTCCTCTTCCCTATTACATGAAGACCTCTCCTAGCACTTTGAATGAAGTCCTAACAAGGCTAATGGGAAGAGACACCTGTCCCACCAGCCATACATCTTCTTATATAGGCCTAGGGTCTAAGAGAACTCTACCCTTGACCTATAACTCATTGCCACCTACCACTAGAGGCAAAACTGTCCAACTCTTTTTCCTTCACCCGAACGCCATCGGGCCCTTCACAATTTTGCTTCGCCTCGACGCAAGCTCCGTGATGGTGCCACGTGCACCACCAACCAACGCCACCGGTTTTGAGGTCCAAACCGGAAAACCGCCTTGCATGCTTCTCAAAGCGCGACTTCATGCTCACTTCCACCAAAGCAAGACTTCACGATCTTGACGCGTGTCCCGTGATCCTCCTTGTCGGCAAGTCTCTCCTGCCTCCGGTCCATTGGAAGCCTCTACTTGCACCGATGCCCGATCACCTTTGACTTGGTCATACCCGCCGTCATGATCACCACCAACGGTTTTGAGGCTCAACCGTGAAACCGTCCGTGCTTCTTGCCTTTCCATGTGTATGGTGTGGATCACCCTTGACTTCACCCGACCTCCCGATCGTCTGGCCCCAAGTCTCCTACTTGTGCTCGATTCTCTCGCCGTTGACCGCCAAGTTGACTCCGGTGACCTACACATCATGAGACAAGCAAACACATTTCCCATCTCCTGCAAACTTTCCAACATCCTCGCCCACTCCGGTTAGTCAAAACCTTGATATGCATAAACTCATGCAATCCCCAGATTCCCGCATTTCACTTCAAACACCAAACTCAACCAATGTCAATTACTCATCACATATTGCAAACCAGAGCACATATCCACATGGTTTCTCAATCTCCCCCTTGCTGAGTACATTGACAACACCGAATGCACAAAGATTAGAGATTGAAATGCGAAGCCGAATAAGCACATCCAAATGGCCAAACCCAAAGAAAAGGTAAAAATAGGCCATCTAGCATAATAGGGATCACAAAACCAAGAATTGGCAAAGAAAGCGACTTGAGACGCAAAGAATGTGAAAAGTGCAAGAAAATGCTCAAGGACATGATATGCTCCCCCTCAACTTGTGATAGGTCTCATGTAATGCAAAAAGGATCATTTTAAGTTTCTTAGAATTATTTGTGCATGACCCACAACTTTCTTCCCCTTTGGCAATGAACTCATCAAAGAGGCAAAAAAACAAATAAACATGCAATGCATGAAGATGCAAACCTAAGGAGCTTCAACAATTATGCAGATAGGCGTTTAACTATGCTAATAAAAAACATAGAGCCATGAAGTGCAAAAGCAATAGCTCACCATCATACAAAGACCAAAAATATATTGCAAGGCATAAACACCAGAGCTATACAAGCTAAGCAAAAAGGTTGACTAGCTTAGATAGAATCAAATTTGCTCATCATGAGAAAAGCTGCCACCACATGTATAAGTACTCCTATCCAGGGCAAAACAAGCATCAAGTTAATCAAAAGAAACTAGCCAGTCTTAATCTCAACCATGGAAACAAGCATTCGCAGAAAATAAGCTCTACAAATGCTCACATATGCAACAGAGACTCATAAGAAAAGAGAAAAGCATTATTCTTAAGTGATCCTCATGTATCTTCTAATCTGTGCGGAGGGTCGCACGACTGGGTACGGCAAACACCTCGAGGCTTCGAAGTACAATATTTAGATTTAGCATTTTTATGTTACTTCTAATCCATGTGGAGGGTCGCACGACTGGGTATGGCAAACACCTCGAGGCTTCGAAGCACAGTCAATTTATCTTGCAAATTAAAAACATAAGGATGAGCATGCCTTTGCGGTAAAAGGAACAAATTTTCCCACAATGTTCCATCATGAGCTAAACATTTGCAAAGCCACATTTCGCAAACACATGGTGCTAAAGCCAAGATATCATCTAGACTAGCCTCAACACAAGTCATGACAGGGATAAAAGCAATTATGCACATGGTGAGCAAGTCTTAGTAAGATTAGTGCATAAGGTTCACAAGAAGCTAAGTTTACCTTTAAGATTAGCAAGTTGCTCAAAAGGGTCTATAACAAGCCATCTAGAAAATCTAAGCATGAGAGATTACTATCACATCCACACAACTTAGCTCAAGCTCAATCATAGCAAAGAGAAATGAAAGAAAGCATAAGAATCAAAGCTCCTCTACAAATGCATATATTACATATGAGATGTGTCGAGAAATAATCTCGATAGTGATTCTAGGTATGCGTATGAGTATGAAAGCCGATGGACACAGGACACAGGGTTTATACAGGTTTAGGCTTCCCGAAGGATAACAGCCCTACGTCCTGTTTGGTGTTCTTGTATTTCTAGGGTTCACACTGGGGTTTATGTTCCCAATACGAGTTCTGATGATCTTTAAGGACCCCCTGCCCTCTTTATATAACTGAAGGGTAGTGGTTTACATGATAACTTATCATTCGGTTATATTTGATTCTGTCTATACATCATATCTGTTGACCTAACTTATAGCCTACTCTAAACAAATATCCGAGTAGTTATCCTCTGGGCCTTAATCCCCAATGCTTCATAACTGAGCCTCCGGCCTACTCGGTCATATTGCCGAGTGGTTAAGTATCCCGTATATATATATGTACCATAGTAGCCCCAAAGAACTTTCCAATTTTGAATACAAATCTTCAACTTATCTTGATACTTTTCAAAATTAAAAAGTGCTTCTCTTGCTATACATAAAAATACCCTTCCTTTATAAGTAATTAAAAAGGTATATTCCATGAGCATAGCCCCCAACCCAGAAGGTATTGAGAGTTTTCTTAAAATGCCTTGTGAGTTTGAAATTAATAATCTCAATCGTCCATCAGATTTTCTTATCTGATTATAGCCCCTAGTGATGTAGTTATTTAAAGAAAATAACTTCTGAAGTAACACTAAGAGGAAACCGCAGCCACCAGGGTTGAAAATTATCATTTCCTCCGAATGATATGTCAAAAATTAAAAACCGTGACCCCAAGACTGGTGCTACCACTCCCTCCGAGTGACTAGTAGAGCTTAATGCTAAGCAAGTGTACTATAACCCAAAAGCTTAGAGTCATTAGTCGTCCAAGTGATTTGAATGATAAATAACAAAACAAAGACATTATCGCCCCTAGTTATGGGACTTATCTGCTGTCCGAGTGATTTCAATATTAAATCACCAAGAATCCAAATTTTGGTACGCAATAAATGCTATGACCAGTATCATTATATCAGCGCGACAACCTGCGAACCATGCCTGCCCACTAGGTCAACATATTAGTATATACATATATATACGCATGCACCCCTTCACCTTCTTCACTCAGCATTCCAGCCACCACCATCGCGCCCGCACAAACCCTCGATCTTGGATCCCCATTTCCTCTCAGAGATTTCTGCCCATCTCCATTTCCTTAGACACCGATTTCAATGGCGCCCAAGCGCACTTGCCAAAGCACCAAATCCCAGTAAAAGAAGCAAGCTTCCCCTGGTAAAACTAACGACGAGGCAGTCTTCGACATCCCCGTGGGGATTAGGTAGTTCCCGGTTTCCGCCATGGATGTGGAAAAGATCAACGGGCTCATGATCGACGGAATCTCCAAGATCAGCAAACCGGGTACTGGATTGAAGCGATAGGTCAGAAGTTCCCGCAACCCCTAGTAGATCACATCACTGTTTTTGCAACTTTTTTCTATCATGGATTTGGGATTCCGTGTAGTGATTTCTTCTGAGGGCTGCTGTTCTTCTATGGAATCAACCTTGTGAATCTAAATCCAAACTCGATTCTCCATTTCTCTATAACTGAGCTAACTTAAGAATATCTAAATCCAAATCAGAAGTTGACCTAACTTATAGCCTACTCTAAACAAATATCCGAGTAGTTATCCTCTGGGCCTTAATCCCCAATGCTTCATAACTGAGCCTCCGGCCCACTCGGTCATATTGCCGAGTGGTTAAGTATCCCGTATATATTCATGTACCATAGTAGCCCCAAAGAACTTTCCAATTTTGAATACAAATCTTCAACTTATCTTGATACTTTTCAAAATTAAAAAGTGCTTCTCTTGCTATACATAAAAATACCCTTCCTTTATAAGTAATTAGAAAGGTATATTCCATGAGCATAGCCCCCAACCCAGAAGGTATTGAGAGTTTTCTTAAAATGCCTTGTGAGTTTGAAATTAATAATCTCAATCGTCCATCAGATTTTCTTATCTGATTATAGCCCCTAGTGATGTAGTTATTTAAAGAAAATAACTTCTGAAGTAACACTAAGAGGAAACCACAGCCACCAGGGTTGAAAATTATCATTTCCTCCGAATGATATGTCAAAAATTAAAAACCGTGACCCCCAAGACTGGTGCTACCACTCCCTCCGAGTGATTAGTAGAGCTTAATGCTAAGCAAGTGTACTATAACCCAAAAGCTTAGAGTCATTAGTCGTCCAAGTGATTTGAATGATAAATAACAAAACAAAGACATTATCGCCCCTAGTTATGGGACTTATCTGCTGTCCGAGTGATTTCAATATTAAATCACCAAGAATCCAAATTTTGGTACGCAATAAATGCTATGACCAGTATCATTATATCAGCGCGACAACCTGCGAACCATGCCTGCCCACTAGGTCAACATATTAGTATATACATATATATACGCATGCACCCCTTCACCTTCTTCACTCAGCATTCCAGCCACCACCATCGCGCCCGCACAAACCCTCGATCTTGGATCCCCATTTCCTCTCAGAGATTTCTGCCCATCTCCATTTCCTTAGACACCGATTTCAATGGCGTCCAAGCGCACTTGCCAAAGCACCAAATCCCAGTAAAAGAAGCAAGCTTCCCCTGGTAAAACTAACGACGAGGCAGTCTTCGACATCCCCGTGGGGATTAGGTAGTTCCCGGTTTCCGCCATGGATGTGGAAAAGATCAACGGGCTCATGATCGACGGAATCTCCAAGATCAGCAAACCGGGTACTGGATTGAAGCGATAGGTCAGAAGTTCCCGCAACCCCTAGTAGATCACATCACTGTTTTTGCAACTTTTTTCTATCATGGATTTGGGATTCCGTGTAGTGATTTCTTCTGAGGGCTGCTGTTCTTCTATGGAATCAACCTTGTGAATCTAAATCCAAACTCGATTCTCCATTTCTCTATAACTGAGCTAACTTAAGAATATCTAAATCCAAATCAGAAGTTGACCTAACTTATAGCCTACTCTAAACAAATATCCGAGTAGTTATCCTCTGGGCCTTAATCCCCAATGCTTCATAACTGAGCCTCCGGCCCACTCGGTCATATTGCCGAGTGGTTAAGTATCCCGTATATATTCATGTACCATAGTAGCCCCAAAGAACTTTCCAATTTTGAATACAAATCTTCAACTTATCTTGATACTTTTCAAAATTAAAAAGTGCTTCTCTTGCTATACATAAAAATACCCTTCCTTTATAAGTAATTAGAAAGGTATATTCCATGAGCATAGCCCCCAACCCAGAAGGTATTGAGAGTTTTCTTAAAATGCCTTGTGAGTTTGAAATTAATAATCTCAATCGTCCATCAGATTTTCTTATCTGATTATAGCCCCTAGTGATGTAGTTATTTAAAGAAAATAACTTCTGAAGTAACACTAAGAGGAAACCACAGCCACCAGGGTTGAAAATTATCATTTCCTCCGAATGATATGTCAAAAATTAAAAACCGTGACCCCCAAGACTGGTGCTACCACTCCCTCCGAGTGATTAGTAGAGCTTAATGCTAAGCAAGTGTACTATAACCCAAAAGCTTAGAGTCATTAGTCGTCCAAGTGATTTGAATGATAAATAACAAAACAAAGACATTATCGCCCCTAGTTATGGGACTTATCTGCTGTCCGAGTGATTTCAATATTAAATCACCAAGAATCCAAATTTTGGTACGCAATAAATGCTATGACCAGTATCATTATATCAGCGCGACAACCTGCGAACCATGCCTGCCCACTAGGTCAACATATTAGTATATACATATATATACGCATGCACCCCTTCACCTTCTTCACTCAGCATTCCAGCCACCACCATCGCGCCCGCACAAACCCTCGATCTTGGATCCCCATTTCCTCTCAGAGATTTCTGCCCATCTCCATTTCCTTAGACACCGATTTCAATGGCGCCCAAGCGCACTTGCCAAAGCACCAAATCCCAGTAAAAGAAGCAAGCTTCCCCTGGTAAAACTAACGACGAGGCAGTCTTCGACATCCCCGTGGGGATTAGGTAGTTCCCGGTTTCCGCCATGGATGTGGAAAAGATCAACGGGCTCATGATCGACGGAATCTCCAAGATCAGCAAACCGGGTACTGGATTGAAGCGATAGGTCAGAAGTTCCCGCAACCCCTAGTAGATCACATCACTGTTTTTGCAACTTTTTTCTATCATGGATTTGGGATTCCGTGTAGTGATTTCTTCTGAGGGCTGCTGTTCTTCTATGGAATCAACCTTGTGAATCTAAATCCAAACTCGATTCTCCATTTCTCTATAACTGAGCTAACTTAAGAATATCTAAATCCAAATCAGAAGTTGACCTAACTTATAGCCTACTCTAAACAAATATCCGAGTAGTTATCCTCTGGGCCTTAATCCCCAATGCTTCATAACTGAGCCTCCGGCCCACTCGGTCATATTGCCGAGTGGTTAAGTATCCCGTATATATTCATGTACCATAGTAGCCCCAAAGAACTTTCCAATTTTGAATACAAATCTTCAACTTATCTTGATACTTTTCAAAATTAAAAAGTGCTTCTCTTGCTATACATAAAAATACCCTTCCTTTATAAGTAATTAGAAAGGTATATTCCATGAGCATAGCCCCCAACCCAGAAGGTATTGAGAGTTTTCTTAAAATGCCTTGTGAGTTTGAAATTAATAATCTCAATCGTCCATCAGATTTTCTTATCTGATTATAGCCCCTAGTGATGTAGTTATTTAAAGAAAATAACTTCTGAAGTAACACTAAGAGGAAACCACAGCCACCAGGGTTGAAAATTATCATTTCCTCCGAATGATATGTCAAAAATTAAAAACCGTGACCCCCAAGACTGGTGCTACCACTCCCTCCGAGTGATTAGTAGAGCTTAATGCTAAGCAAGTGTACTATAACCCAAAAGCTTAGAGTCATTAGTCGTCCAAGTGATTTGAATGATAAATAACAAAACAAAGACATTATCGCCCCTAGTTATGGGACTTATCTGCTGTCCGAGTGATTTCAATATTAAATCACCAAGAATCCAAATTTTGGTACGCAATAAATGCTATGACCAGTATCATTATATCAACGCGACAACCTGCGAACCATGCCTGCCCACTAGGTCAACATATTAGTATATACATATATATACGCATGCACCCCTTCACCTTCTTCACTCAGCATTCCAGCCACCACCATCGCGCCCGCACAAACCCTCGATCTTGGATCCCCATTTCCTCTCAGAGATTTCTGCCCATCTCCATTTCCTTAGACACCGATTTCAATGGCGCCCAAGCGCACTTGCCAAAGCACCAAATCCCAGTAAAAGAAGCAAGCTTCCCCTGGTAAAACTAACGACGAGGCAGTCTTCGACATCCCCGTGGGGATTAGGTAGTTCCCGGTTTTCGCCATGGATGTGGAAAAGATCAACGGGCTCATGATCGACGGAATCTCCAAGATCAGCAAACCGGGTACTGGATTGAAGCGATAGGTCAGAAGTTCCCGCAACCCCTAGTAGATCACATCACTGTTTTTGCAACTTTTTTCTATCATGGATTTGGGATTCCGTGTAGTGATTTCTTCTGAGGGCTGCTGTTCTTCTATGGAATCAACCTTGTGAATCTAAATCCAAACTCGATTCTCCATTTCTCTATAACTGAGCTAACTTAAGAATATCTAAATCCAAATCAGAAGTTGACCTAACTTATAGCCTACTCTAAACAAATATCCGAGTAGTTATCCTCTGGGCCTTAATCCCCAATGCTTCATAACTGAGCCTCCGGCCCACTCGGTCATATTGCCGAGTGGTTAAGTATCCCGTATATATATATGTACCATAGTAGCCCCAAAGAACTTTCCAATTTTGAATACAAATCTTCAACTTATCTTGATACTTTTCAAAATTAAAAAGTGCTTCTCTTGCTATACATAAAAATACCCTTCCTTTATAAGTAATTAGAAAGGTATATTCCATGAGCATAGCCCCCAACCCAGAAGGTATTGAGAGTTTTCTTAAAATGCCTTGTGAGTTTGAAATTAATAATCTCAATCGTCCATCAGATTTTCTTATCTGATTATAGCCCCTAGTGATGTAGTTATTTAAAGAAAATAACTTCTGAAGTAACACTAAGAGGAAACCGCAGCCACCAGGGTTGAAAATTATCATTTCCTCCGAATGATATGTCAAAAATTAAAAACCGTGACCCCCAAGACTGGTGCTACCACTCCCTCCGAGTGATTAGTAGAGCTTAATGCTAAGCAAGTGTACTATAACCCAAAAGCTTAGAGTCATTAGTCGTCCAAGTGATTTGAATGATAAATAACAAAACAAAGACATTATCGCCCCTAGTTATGGGACTTATCTGCTGTCCGAGTGATTTCAATATTAAATCACCAAGAATCCAAATTTTGGTACGCAATAAATGCTATGACCAGTATCATTATATCAACGCGACAACCTGCGAACCATGCCTGCCCACTAGGTCAACATATTAGTATATACATATATATACGCATGCACCCCTTCACCTTCTTCACTCAGCATTCCAGCCACCACCATCGCGCCCGCACAAACCCTCGATCTTGGATCCCCATTTCCTCTCAGAGATTTCTGCCCATCTCCATTTCCTTAGACACCGATTTCAATGGCGCCCAAGCGCACTTGCCAAAGCACCAAATCCCAGTAAAAGAAGCAAGCTTCCCCTGGTAAAACTAACGACGAGGCAGTCTTCGACATCCCCGTGGGGATTAGGTAGTTCCCGGTTTCCGCCATGGATGTGGAAAAGATCAACGGGCTCATGATCGATGGAATCTCCAAGATCAGCAAACCGGGTACTGGATTGAAGCGATAGGTCAGAAGTTCCCGCAACCCCTAGTAGATCACATCACTGTTTTTGCAACTTTTTTCTATCATGGATTTGGGATTCCGTGTAGTGATTTCTTCTAAGGGCTGCTGTTCTTCTATGGAATCAACCTTGTGAATCTAAATCCAAACTCGATTCTCCATTTCTCTATGTTTATTCATCTGTGTGAGGTATTCCTAGGAATCGCCCCATATTTTGATACTTTGAAAGAACTGTTTGTTCTTAAATCAAACAGTTGCAATGTGATTGGAGGCACAAGATTTCAATTGAGGAATAACTCACAATATATCGAAGTTCCTCTTCCTTCGACAAACAAAGAGTTGCATGCAGATTGGTTTTACCATGGAAACCATGCACCCCCTTTGTCAGAATTCACCGCTGAAGCTCCTGTGCCTCAGCCTGAATGGTCCGTGAAGGCGTCCCCGAACAAAAAGGCTCAGGTCAATGCAATATTAGAGCAAATTGCTATGCTGAAATCAAAGGGATATAGTGGAGTGGACGTTGCCTCGAGCCTCAAATATCACCAAGTCCAACCCATCAAGAAATGCCATGTCCCTGGTTTAAAGTTCAATCTCAACGGAGATCCTACCATGGAAGTGCCTGAAGAGTTGTCGGAGCGGGAACTAACACTCCGACTTGAGAATATTTTTTCCTCCTTGCTTGATTGGACCCCGGGGTCTGCGAAAGCCGGACATCATTCCAAGATCACCAGGAATGAAGTAAGTAACCACTGCCAAATCTGTTATTCCTAATATTTTGTTGAACATCAAAAATGAAAAACATGTCATACAAATTGCAGAAACTTGACATATACTCCTCAAGCCCCCCACTGCTTCCTGTGACGCGAGAAAAATCACCAAGTCGACAGCCAGCTCACAAACATCATAAAGCCCAGATTAAAGAATCTGACGAAGATGAGTCTTTGGCGAAAAGATCTGCGAGACTCCAAGAAGAGGCAAAGAAAAAAGATGCAGCCGAGTCATCAACCACTCGGGAAGGATCTGGAGGTGATGCAGAAGCCAAGTCTTCAAAAGAGCAAAGGCACCCGAGTGACAAGAATACGAAGCATGCCTCAACTGAGGACACCCCTGATGCTGCGAAGGATGCTAGGCCATTGAATCCCCCACCAAAACTATCAGGATTGAAGTGTAAACGCCGGCCAATGTAAGCGTGTTTAATGGCCATGATTCTAATTTGTTATAAAACGACTCTGCTAATGGTTATATGTCATGTAGATCATTTGACACCGCTTCTTCAGGCACTGCGACGCCTCAAAGCACTGTTCCCAAAGAAGATCAAGTGAAAGTAAAGTTAGGGACATCCAAGAATGATGCCTCTGATCACTCGGCTAAGAAGCCGAGTGATGTTAATGCTGCTCCAACATCCTCCCGGACAAGAAAAGAAAGCAATAGGTTAGAGACGCCTTCCGTGCCGGATCTAAATGTTCTGGGGACAACCACAACCCCTGCTACCTCTTCACCAGTCGACGCAGAAGAGCCTACCTTGGTTTTTGAAAAGATGACGAAACCAGCATATGATTATCCCATCGGCCCAGATGAAGATGCCACGCCAACTCCAATTCACCAAGTGGTGAAGGAAGGAATCTCGGAAGAAACTATCCCCACCAGGACGTTGTACCATACTATTAAATTTGCCATTGCAGGCTTTGATGAATCTGATGAACAAGAAGAACTGAAGACATTCGAGGGCTTCACCGAAAAAGCTTACCACTCGTTCCAGGTAAAAAGTTGGATGTATTCTTATTTTTGATTATCACTCAAGGAAATGATACACCTCTTTCTCTTACACTTTTATTGCAGCCCTTGAAGTCACACATGGCTAATAAGAACAAACTTCTGCAACTTGTGGAGAGGACTTGTGCAAAAGCAATGGAGACCGAAGATCAGCTTGCCAAAGAGAGTCTTGAAGTCAGACGTCTATCTCTCGAGTTGAAGACACATTCATCCGAGATGGATGAACTTCAATTTAAATTGTTAGGTATCTTGTCAATAATTGACATGACATAAACGGAGTGACCTGTTATTGCACCACATTTTTTAGATTTCCTTGTCGTAGAGTTATCTCAAGAGCTTGCTTCTAAATGCAAGAATGAGGCTGACTCGGCAATAATGATTGCTGAGTTGAAAGACCGTGTGAAAGCTTTGGAATCATCCTCTAGTGTTATCAACAATTTGAAGAGTGAAAATCAAGAGCTGAAAAAACAACTTCAAACTTCGAGTGAAATCAAAAAAAATTTTGAAAACTAAAGGACAACTTCAAAACCATGGAAGAATCCCGGCGTCATTGGAAAAAGAAGGCTGAAGGTACAATTTTACATGTCCTTATAGATTAAACTCCTGACCCACTCTACTTGTGTAATAGATGCTGAAGAAAAAATCAAGATTCAAAACCAAAGAAATGCTCAGCTAGAAACCGGACTGGCCGAAGCTGAAACAATATTCAAGAAGGCCGTAGATGAATTAAATAAATTCAGAAGAACCTTCAAAGATGTGGAAAAGCTCAAAGAAGAGTATAGGGAAAAGGTGGCCATTCTTGAAGCAGAAAAGGATGACGTAGAAAAAGTCTGAGAGGTAAGTTTTTTGCCTATATTACCTGCGCCGCCGAGTCCATACTTGTAGAGAAAATGTGTAATAATTGTGTTCCTCTAGGGTCAAAAAGGGCTTATGAGATTTTACAAAAGAAATTTATTGAAGGTGATGAAAATCTTCACTGGTCTCTTGCAGCTCTGCAGAAAGACGCGGAGATGGTTGCCCAATACATCATGCCAGAAGAAAAACCACTCGGGTGTCAAGATCTTCTCACTCGGCTACAAGAAGCCCCAAGCCGAGCGAAAAATCATGTTCGGCATATTGCAGGACTGGCAGGCGCTCAAGTATTGGCTATCATTAAATCCCATATTCCAGAGATTAAACTGGATGTGGTTGCTGAAGGTTTCCATGAAGACCTTTCTGACGAACAATGCGAAGCTCTGGTAATGGAGGTGTAGGAAACTGCGAACATTTTAATTGACTAGATAAAACTAGGTCCATTACCAAAAGTGTAATGGTTTGTATTATTGTCGTCAGACGATATTTGACAACCAATGATGTAATGAAATGTAATTCAGTAGACCCTTAGGATCTACGTCCATCACCAGTATTGCGATGAATTCTTGAGCCATGCTGCTTTGTTTATGTATTGTATGAACTCATGTTAAACACTCACAACCAATACACAACGCATGTCAGCATTCTAAACAACGTTCCTAATAACTGATATGAACCATGGAGACTAAGAACCCACTCGGTCAAGCATATGTGAATTAGGAAAATTACCTCGGTCCACAACAGACGACATGAACCCTGGGGACTAAGAACCCACTTGGTCAACATGTGCGAGTTGTGGTAATACCAAGAATCAAAATTTGAGTCATGACTATGTTTAACAAGGTAAGAGATTATTTCATAGAAATCGTAAATTGTATGACAAATTATCATAACCGCAAGTTATATATATTTATTTAAAAATATAAATGTGAACAAATATAAACAAACTGCTGAAGCTAAGCATAGAAACGGCATAGCTGAGATATGTTCCAAGAACATGGAAGGTCTGACCCATCCTCATGCATCAACCGATATGCACCTGGCCAAGTGACCTCCTTTACGATAAAAGGTCCTTCCCATGGAGCCGATAGCTTGTGCTTGCCAACCATAGACTGAACTTGCTTTAAAACAAGATCACCTACTACGAAATCCCGTGACCTGACGTTTTTGTCATGATATCGCCATAGGCTTTGCTGATACTTGGCCGACCGAACTAGAGTGGCATCGCGTTTTTCCTCCAACAATAGGAGGTCATCACAACAATGTTCGTTGGAAATCTTTTCTTCATATGCTACCACGTGCGAAGAGGTAAACAATACTTCGGTCGGCAACATAGCTTCGGATCCATAAACCAGCGATAATGGCGAGTGCCCCATGGCTCGACTGATATTGGTTCGAAGCCCTCACAGTACTGACGCTAACTCTCGGACCCAACGTCAAGCGTACTTCTCTAATCTATCAAATATGCGAGGCTTAATTCCAAACAATAGGAGGCCATTCGCCCGCTCGACTTGGCCGTTACTTTGTGGATGGGCGGCAGAAGCATAGCCAATCTTGAACCCCACCTGATCCATGAAGTCCTTAAACTCTTGTGCCGTGAACTGACAATCATTGTCAGTGATGATCTTGTGCGGAGCACCATACTAAGTTACTGTTTCGGTCATGAACTCGATGGCCTTTGTTGCGGAAATTTTTTCGACTGGTTTCGCCTCAATCCATTAGAGAATTTGTCCACTTCCATAAACAAATGAGTGAAACCCCCTTGAGCCTTCTGAAAAGGGCCCACGATATCTAAACCTCAGACTAAAAAAGGGCATGTTATCAGGATATTTTGAAGTTCAGTGGCGGGTACGTGCATCTGGCGGGCGAAAAATTGGCAACCTTCACATTTTCGGACGATATCTTTTGCGGCGGCAATCACTGTGGGCCAATAAAACCCTTGTCTCATTGCTTTGGTTGCTATAGTAGAGGGACCCGCGTGGTTACCACATATGCCGGCATGGATTTCCTTTAATACGGTGATGCCCTCCTCCCGCGATAAGCACTTTAACTATACCCCGTATGGGCTGTGTTTATACAAGAGATTGTCAACACTGCAGTATAGCCTTGACTTGTGAATGATACGAAGGGCTTCTTCTTTGTCGGCAGGCAGTGTTCCACCGTTTAAATACTTGATGAATGGAGTTCTCGAGTCTATCTCTACTAAAATGACATGCGGTGTTGCCTCTTTGTCGTGGACAGCCTGCACCACAGTTTGCTGGGTCAGTACAGATGGCTTGTGTAGATCATCGACAAATACTCCATCGGGTATTTTAGCTCTGCTGGACCCAAGCTTGGCCAGCACATCTGTATCCTCATTGAACTTTCGAAGCATGTGCTTGTACTCGATGCCATCAAACTTGTCTTCTAGCTTCCAAACTTCAGCGCAGTATGCTGTCATGCTTTCATCAAAAGAACACCATTCTTTAGTATCTTGATTGATTACAAGCGCTGAGTCACCGGAGATACTGATCCATCTCACGTCGAGTGATACGGCCGTTCACAATCGATGTAGGGGAGCCTCGTACTCCGCTGTGTTGTTAGATGCGAGAAAATGCATTCGGAGGACATGGCAGGTCTTGACTCCATCAGGGGATACTAGTACTACCCCTGCACCAGCCCCCTCCAGTTGTAAGGAGCCGTCAAATGACATGGTCCAGTAGCTTGTTTCCTGTGGTGTCGGTGGTAATTCGGACTTAGTCCACTCGGCGTTGAAATCCGACAGTGCCTGTACTTTGATTGCATTGTGAGACTTGAAGGTAATCTCATATGATCCTAGCTCAACAGCCCACTTGGCTATTTTCCCGATTGCATCTCGGTTGTGTAGCATTTCGCCCAGCCTGAGACATCATCAGTAGTGCGTACACTAGCTTTTGGAGCTGAAAGTACAACATTTTAGAATCTGATAAGACTTCACTGACGAAATACACCAGACGCTGCACCTTTTGAGCCTTGCCATCTTTCGCCCGTTTGACCGCTAGCACTGTGCTGACAACGTGTGTGGTTGCGGAAATGTACAGCTGCAAAGTTTCCTTTGGTTCGGGGGGTGTCTACACCAATGGGCCACTAATGTTTCCTTGAATTCTTCCAAGGCTTGTTTGGCTTCGTCATTCCAAGAAAATGAATCCTGCTTCTTGAGCAGTCGGAAGAAAGGTAATCCCCTTATGCCGAGTCATGACACGAATCGGCTGAGTGCCACCATGCAGCCGATCAACTTCTGGATGTCTTTCTGAGAGTGCGGACATCCCATTTGTAGTATGGCGTTTATTTTCTTTGGATTTGCCTCAATTCCTCGTTGTGAGACCAAGAAACCGTGTAGCATTTCTCGGGGTTAACTTCATGTTATAGTTTCGAAGGTTGTCAAATGTCTTGGCCAGGTCTTGTATTAAGTTGGAGGCGAGTCAGCTTTTGACCACCACGTCGTTTAGGTAACCCTCGGTGTTCCTTTCGATTTGGCTATCCAAGCAACGTTGCATTGTCCGCTGGTACATGGAGCCCATGTTCTTTAGCCCAAAAGGCATCGCTGTATAACAAAAAGCTCCGAAGGGCGTAATAAACGACGTTTTCAGCTGGTCGGAATCATGTAGGAGGATCTGATGGTACCTTGAGTAGGCATCTAAGAAGCACAATAAAGCACAACCAGCCATTGAGTCGACCACTTGGTCGATACGAGGGAGGGTGAATGGATCCTTAGGACAGGCTTTGTTAAGGTCGGTGTAATCCACGCACATTCACCACTCCTTATTCTTTTTCGCACCAATACTGGGTTAGCTAACCAGTCGGGGTGAAACACTTCTTTGATGAAACCGACCGCCAGTAATGGGCTGATTTCTTTTCTAATTGCATCCTTACGATCTTGCGATAAGACGTTGCCTCATAGGCTTAGCGCTCGGTCAAACATGTAGTCTGTGCTCAGCCTTTTCCCTTGGGACACCCGGCATGTCAGAAGGTTTCCACGCAAATATGTCTTTATTGTTACGAAGGAAAAGGATGAGTGTGCTTTCCTATATTGGTGGTTTTGGATACATCACTATCATCTAGCTGAATCTCTTTTGACTCCTCGGTCTCTGCCTGCATCATGGCCTTTAGCACCTATTTTGGAGGGGGATCGTGGTTGGTCTCTTTCGTGTTTGCAACCACCAGCTTCAACTCTTTGAGATCCGATGCCATCACCATCTTTTTCGCTAACTCGCAACTCTGGTTGTCATAGTTGTAACAGGTTCTTACGTCCGAGTGCAGCAAGATGACTCCATTTGGTCCTGGCAGATTCAACATCATGTATGGATAATGTGGCACGACCATAAATTTGGCGATGGCTGGCCGCCCAATAATGGCGTGGTATGTGGAGTCTAGATCCACAACCTGAAAGGTGATGCGCTCCGTCTTGTAGTTAACCCGGGTGCCAAATGTTGCTGGCAGAGTGATCTGTCCCAGCGGGACTGTCTGCATGCCGGGGATCACACCATGGAAGAGTGACCTGCTGGGCTGGAGGTCGACCAAGGGTACGTCGAGCACCTTGAAGGTCTTCACGAAAAGGATGTCCATGCTGCTTCCACCGTCCACCAGTACTCTACGGAGTCGAACTCTGTTAACAGTCGGTGACAATACTAGCAGGTACTTGCCCAGTCTAGGGATGTGATCCAGATGGTCCGACCGATCAAAAGTTATTGGGACCTCAAACCAACGAAGGTATTGCGGGATTGCTGGTGATACCGAGTGAACCTCTCGGTAAAGGATCTTCTGCTGGCGCTTCGAGTGAGCCATAGACCTACCACAGATGTAGTTGACCTCGCGCTCAGGGTCTTGAAACTCTTCCTTCTCTTCATCTTCCTTGTCCACGTCCTTTTTGCCACCCTTGGGAATCCAGGGACGCTCTTTGCAGACCTTCAGAGCATGGTGCATGAAGCTCTTCAGCTTGAAGCATTCTTTGGCCTTGTAAGCGCCGTCATGCAGCAAATAAGGGCCTTCAAGTATTTTGTCAAAGTCATCCTGAGTGAGCTATCTGTTCTGGTTGGGACGCTCGGTGTTGGCAACCGTTTTGTCCTGCTTTCGCTTCCTGTCGCCGTCCTTATTTTAATTGGACGGGCCTGACTGACCGCAATTCCGTGGCACCTCCTCCTTGTATTGACGAACTTGGAAAAGTGCCGAATTGTCGGCTGCGTACTTATCGGCCATGGCAAACAGCTCCTTGTCTGTCAGACTTCCGGCAACATCCAATCTCCCGATCTTCTTGATTAAGTCGTTATCGCGAAGCCCGCCCTAGAAGGCAGCGACGACCTGAGCATCTGAGATGTTGGGGATGGTGTTCTTCACTCGGTAGAAGCACTGGATGTATTCCTGTAACGGCTCCCAGTCCTGCTACTTGAACCTGGTGAGCTCCCAATGATTCCCAAGCCTGTCGAACGTTGCCGGAAAGTTGGTCATGAACTGCTTGCACAACTCTACCCCGGAACTGATGGAATTGGTAGGCAGATTAGTGAGCCAGGTTCTGGCTGTTGGGGCCAAACATACATGCAAATATTTGGCCATAACAAAGTTGTCGCCGCCGAGTGCTCGGATGTCCATTGCGTAGACATGGAGCTAATCGCACTGGTCTGTCTTGCCATCGTATTTCTCAATGCCTACTTGTTAAAAGCCAGCCAGCCAGTTGACAGTTTGCAACTCTTGGGTGGAGGCCCTGATGCCAGCCTCATCATCGTAATCCTCAAAGATGGGGGTTCGCTCCCGTTCATGACCAGCTTCTTAGCGATGTCTGTCCTCGCGCCATCCATCATTTCGTCGATTGTAATATCGATCGTCTCGAGGCGGCTCTCTTCTGTCGTTGCGCTCATAGTACCGGTCGTCAATGAAGTCACGACGACGTCGTTCATCTTCATATTCTCAACGGGCTGCTTCATTCCACTCTTGGTACCTGTGGTCCAGCCAGACCCGGGTGTCACATGGTGGTATGTCGCTATGAAGATCAGCATGTGGGTTCCAGTCATCGTAGTCCGTGATAGGCCGCCACCATGCTTAAGTCAGCGGGGTCGCCTGTTGGTCGGTTCATTGCCGATCTCTTCTTTCCTGACTAGGCATCGAGCTAGCAGCGCCTGACACTGATTTACTCAGCGTGGGACGCGTGTTGTGCATCTCTAGTACCGCTGCTGTCTTAATGTGCGCTTTTAGCTTGTGGACCTATTGTGTCAACTCTGGGCTTACTTGGAGCATAGACTCTAATGAGTTCAGCAGGGCTGCCACTGCTATGATGTTGTGCTGCGGGGTCTTGAAGACCTCCTCACCGTCCAGTTGTAAGGTAACGTCGCCTATGTCCAAGTTCTGCATGACCTGAGATCTGTTTTGGCGAGCATCCGGTCGTCGGAGTGGAGGAGTGTCGGCTTATGGGTCATCGTCTTCAAGCTCAGTCTCCTGCCCGTGCTGACGTTCTGCATCTGCTACTGCCCCCCCATGCGGCCCCTACCGCGGATGTCTCGCCAACAACGCCTCCTCCTAGGGCAGCCAGTGCTACCATGAAGACCTCGTAGTAATCCGACGAGCAACTTTCAGAATCACTCGGCTCTTCAATCAAGTCCAGGATTGACTCATGGTTGACGCCGATTGTAGCAACTAATCTTGACCCGAGAAAAAAATTGGGATCTTCATCCGAATCTTCCATGTGAGGAGTCAGGAGATTGACCGCAGTCGGATCCGAGTCGGCCAGGCTTGCCAATCGGTCCATTGTGGGCAACACTGAGAGGGAACCTGAGAGGGTTTCCCCCTGGATAACTGCCACTGCATTGTTGAGGCCGTGCGGGAGCTAGCAGATCGGGCCGATCTCATGGTCAGACGATGGGGCTTTGCCGACCCCTGGATCTAAAGGCGTGGCGGCTACCGGAAGTTCTGCCAAGCATTGCTTGACGAGGCTCCTATTCTCATCAGCAATGAAGCTGAAGGCGCCGAAGCGGATCTTGTCTCCTAGGTGGAACTTGATGTCGAAGAATGCCATCAATTTCAACAAAGTTAAACTCAACGCTGCCCCTATAATCTCGATATTGATTCTAGGTATGTGTATCAGTATGGAAGCCGATGGACACAAGACATTGGGTTTATACAGGTTCGGGCCTTCTGAAGGATAACAACCCTACGTCCTGTTTGGTGTTCTTGTATTTCTAGGGTTTGCACTGGGGTTTTGATTCCCAATACGAGTTCTGATGATCTTTGAGGACCCCCTGCCCTCCTTATATAACTGAAGGGCAGTGGTTTACATGGTAACTTATCATTCGGTTATATTTGATTCTATCTATACATCATATCTCTTGACCTAACTTATAGCCTACTCTAAACAAATATCCGAGTAGTTATCCTCTTGGCCTTTATCTCCAATGCTTTATAACCGAGCCTCCGGCCCACTCGGCCATATTACCGAGTGGTTAAGTATCCCGTATATATATGTACCACAAGATGCAATGTGAAAAGATAAGACACATATATACAAGAGAACGCCAACTGCCCCTCAAATGATGCCATAAGGATGGCAAACACCAAGCTCCCCCCGAAGAATAGCAAATCTCGAAGCATCTAGGGGCTTGGTAAGGATATCAGTCAATTGGTTTTTAGTGTCAATGTATTTGAGCTCAACATCTCTCTTCTCAACATTATCTGACAGGAAGTGTAATCTCACATTTATGTGTTTGACCTTGCCGTGTAGGATTGGGTTCTTGGCTAAGATTATGGCACTGGAGCTATCACACATGAGTGGAACACCCTTAAAGGTTAACCCATAGTCTCTCATGGTGGATACTATCCATAGGACTTGTGAGCAGCAACTAGCAGCAGCAACATACTAAGCCTCTATGGTGGATTGGGCTACACTCGACTGCTTATGAGAAGACCAACAGATCAAAGAAGTACCCATGAAACGACAAGTACCAGAAGTGCTCTTCCTATCAATTCTATGCCCACAAAGTCCGCATCCGAATACCCAATGAGATCAAGAGATGAAGATGCAGAGTACAAAGACCAAACTCAAGGGTGTATTTGAGATACCTGAAGATGCACTTGACAGCCTTACGATGAGTCACCCTTGGGGAAGCCTGAAGGTGAGCACAAAGACACACTGCAAAGTGTATGTCGGCTCTCGTCACCGTTAGATACAAGAGGGAGCCAATCATACTCCTGTACTCCGTTTGATCCACTACTTCACAGTCTTCGTCAGGGTCAAGTGCCGTTGTTGTGGACATTGGTGTTGACAACGACTTCACATTGACCATGTCAAACTTCTTCAGGAGATCCTTCGTGTACTTGGCTTGATGTATGAAGGTGCCTTGCTTGCACTGCTTGATTTGAATTCCAATAAAGAAAGTGAGCTCGCACATCATTGACATCTAAAATTCACTTTCCATAGCTTCCTGAAATCTGGACATAAGAGCATGAAAGGAACCTCCAAAGATGATACATCCACGTAAATCTGAACCATTAGAAAGTCATTGCCATGCTTTAGAGTGAACAAGGTTTTGTCAACACACCCGATGACATACCCATGCTCTAGCAAGAATGTCTTAAGCCTAGCATACCATGTCCTAGGTGCTTGCTTTAGCCCATACAAAGTCTTTTGAAGCTTGTACACACGGTTTGGGTATTTGTGGTGCTCAAAGCTGGATGGTTGTCTCACATAAACCACTTCCTCTATGAAACCATTGAGGAAAGCACTCTTGACATCCATTTGCTAGAGTCTATTGCCCTTAGAGGTAGCAAATGCAAGCAAGATCCTAATGGCTTCTATGCGTGCAACAGGAGCAAAAGTTTCCCCATAGTCTAAGCCCTCCACTTGACTAAAACCCTGGGCAACAAGCCTAGCCTTGTTTCTAACAACCTCACCATCTTCCTCATGCTTGTTTTTGAAAACCCACTTGGTTCCTATGATATTGACACCAACAAGAGGCTCTACTAGGGTCCACACTTTGTTTCTCTCAAAGTTTTCCAACTCCTTATGCATGGCATTAACCCACTGTTCATCAGATAATGCGTGTCCAACATCCCGAGGTTCAAAGGTGGCAACAAAGAGAGAATTAGTAAAGCATGCCAGATATGCAGACCTTGACCTTGTTGTCCTCTTATAGATATTACCGATCATTTGTTGAGGTGGATGTTGACGCTGAATGTGGTGGGAGCCTCTCTCTCTCAGAGTGTACGTCCCCCTCAACCATAGCTGGAGCTGGCTCAACAGCTGCTGAGGTCGATTTAGAAACTTCTGGACCCTCTGCTGAAGTGGTGGAAGCAGCAGGAACAAGCTCGGATGTGGGATAGTATGACTCATCATCATCATCATCCAACCCCTCTAGGTCCTCTTCTACAAAGATACTCTCCTCTATCTCCCTGTTACCTACAGTCTCAACCATATTGCTTGCACAAGAGTTTGATTCATCAAAGGTTACATCACAGGACTCTACGATGGTGTTAGTTTCCAAATTCAAAACTTTGTAAGAATGGCCATGAAGGGTGTAGCCAAGAAAGATGCCATCGGAAGATCACGACTCAAACTTATCAAGATTGCCACACTTGAGAATGAAGCACTTGCAACCACAAGCGTGTAAGTGAGAAATAGATGGCTTCCTCCCAAAGCGTAGCTCATATGACGTCACATTAAGAATTGAGCACAAGAAAACCCAATTGGAAACATACCAAGCGGTGCTAATGGCCTCAGCCCAGAACCACCTCGGAGTCCTATGCTCATCGAGCATCGTCCGGGTCATTTCCACCAAGGTTCTGTTCTTTCTTTCGACCACATCATTCTGCTGAGGGACACGAGGTGCTAAAAACTGATGCTCAATACCATGCTCAAGGCAGAAAGCCTCAAAGGAGCAGTTCTTGAACTCAGTGCCATTATCACTGTGAATTACTCGTAATGCACCAGGAAGTTCTTTGAACAACCTCAAAGCTAAGCTTCAAAAGTGATGAAACACTTCATCCTTGCTCTCAAGAAAGTAAACCCAAGAGTAGTGAGAATAGTCGTCAACATCAAGCAACTGAGAGACAGAGAGGAGATTGTAGTTGAGATGCTCAACCAAAACAACATCCTTGAGAGTGAATTTTTCATTTACCTTTACAGTGCATCTTGCCTTCACTCTACCTCTCTTGTCATCTCCAAAGGTCACATACCCCCGGCGCTTCAAGACAGTGAGGCTGGAGAACCACTTTGCATCTCTAGTCATGTGGCGCGAACACCCGGAGTCCATTAGCCACTTGTTCTCCAGACCTCCACTTGCTGCCTACAAAGAACGAGAATGAAAGATCGATGACTCAGTGCTAGGGTCAGAAAGAAAACTCTTGGGAAGCCAGCACTGAATCACATGACCTGTAGGGGTTATCACTGTTCTTTGTACATTACTAGTCGAACGCGTGGGACGAGAACCACGATGGGGAAAGCGTGGCCCGTCAAAGCGTCTTGACTCAAACCTGTGGTTGTGAAGATAGAAATCATCTGTGTGGAAACCAAATCCACACGAGCGGTGCTCACCACAACGAGAAAAACATGGGGCGCCAAAGCGCTGCTGTGCAAAGCCTCTGTTTCGTGAATCAAAGCCATATGAGAAATGACCCTGTCCACGATAGGCATGAGAAAAGGAGCGAGACTAAAAACGAACAAAATCATCATGATGCACATTCCTAGTTAACTCAGCTTGCATCCTCTCAAATCTCCTACGCCTATAACACTACTCATCCAAGTGACCCTTATGACCACACAACATGCAAATGTAGACACTCTCATGTTTAGGCTTAGCTTGCATAGTGGGATGGGGTTTTGGCTTCTCGGCTTGCTTTGGGTTGAAGGAAGGATTAGGGTTAGGTGGGTAGTATATGTCAGTGGGTTTGATGGATTGTTCCTCATCATTGTAGCTAGAGCTAGGCACAAACTTACCCACATTCTCACTTTCCTTGTCACACCTCTCAAATCCCAAGCCCAAGTTGTAGATTGACCTACTGGTACTTTCTTTGACTCTTGCCAAGTCACTCTCAATCTTCTCCTCACTCACTAGGGTTCTTTGGAGACAAGAGATAAGATAGTCATTTTCTTGGGTTAGGATTTTGTTTTCCTGTCTAGTGATTGCAAGCTTATCCTTAAGAGAGCCACACACTACACATGGTGGTGGGAGAATTTTAGAGCGAGTCTCGTCTAGCAGCTTGGATTCGAGCTCTTTGACTTTAAGGGTTTGAGCTTCCAACTCATTAGTGAGCTTGGGGCACTTCTGACATGCACCCAAAAGAGTTGGTCTAGCTTTGAATTCATCAAGCTCTTTAAGGGCACTCTCAAGCTGACTGACAACTTGAGCATGCACACTTTCCCTCTAACTGAGATCATTCATCACAACTTGACAAGACTCACACTCAACATCAGCATTTTTAGCAACTTGGACCTAAGTGAAGTGATCTCATACTCAGCACTCTCCAACTTAGACTTAAACTCTCTATTCTCACGAACAGCGCTATGAAGCTTATCATCATGCATGAGCAAAACATCGTGCAAATTATGAAGTTCAGAAGTGAGCTCATCAAGAGTGGGAGGTACCTCTCTTGTGTCCGAGTCAGAGCCAGAGTCGGTGTCATGGTCATTTTTTGCCCTGAAGCAAAGCCCGGTGAAGTCATCGTTCCTCTTGACTCGTGGCTTCTCAACCTCCTCCTCAGAGCTTGTAAGGCCATCGCTTGATGTGAGGTCAACATCGCTCAAGGCGGCAATGCAGGCGCATGCAATGGCCTTGGTGAACTTCTTGGAGTTCTTGCCTTTCTTGTAGAAGTGGTTCTTCTTCTACTTGAAATCTTCAGTGTTGTTGTCGTGGTACCCGGCCTTCTTCTTCTTCTTAGGACAGTCAGCAATGAAGTGTCCCTGGTCACCACACTCGAAGCAGGTTCTTGAACCACCTCCTCTTCTCTCCTTGCGGTTGTTGTTGAACTTCCCGAACTTCCTTGTGAGCTAGAACAGCTCCTCGTTAGTAATGCACTCCATCTGTTCATCGGAAGCTGCAACAAGAGAATAAAGAGCAAACTCCAAAGAAGACTTATCAAGTGAGGGGTTAGTTCCATAAGGAGCACCACTGTGACTACCCTTTTGAGAGCTAGAAAGCAAAGCCATGCTAGAAGCATGATTACCAAGATAAGGACGAGACTTTCTAGACAGTTCATGAGATTTTAGCTTGTTATACAGCTGCTCATAGTCTAGGGTATTGAAATCAGCAGTTTCTTCTAGTGCAGCAATCTTAACCCCCAAAGCATTTTCATCAAGTGAATATAGTAGTTGCTTAGCTCTATTGTTATCATTGTACACAAGGTTACCACACGACCGCAAGTTGCACACAATGGCGTCAAACCTACGAAAAGTGTCATCTAGTGACTCACCAGGTTTTTGTGCAAAGGTTTGGTACTCTCTATTGTAAGAATCCTTATTCTTAGACTTGACTTGATTGGTACCCCCATGGTACGTGCAAAGCTTTGACCAAATGGTATGTGCAGTATCAAGATGAGCAACACGGTCATGTTCATTCCTACCTAGAGCAGAAAGCAGGATATTCATAGCTTTGGAGTTGTTCTCATACCTGATTAACTCACCTGCAGATGCAGTGTTGAGGTCTTGTGGTATAGCATATTCCTGCTCAACAATCTCCCAAATTGCATGTCCTTGGCTTAAGAGATAATCCTTGGCCCATGACTTCTAGTAGGGAAAGTCCTCTCCATCAAACATCTAGAGTTTGACCGCCAGTCGCCTTCGGATCATGAAGCCAGTGAAGGTCAACTAGTGATCAAACTTGCTCTGATACTAATTGAAGGACCAAGAAGTCGACCAGAGGGGGGGGGGGGGGGTGAATGGGAGCCAGTAACAATTCTTCACAAGAACTTGGCCTATGTCCCAATTACAACCTAAGCCAAACTCTAAACCGATCACCAAGACCACACACACCAACTTGTGATGTGCTAACCTTAGGAGTGATCACCAGCAGCAGCGGAACACAGCGGAAACAAAGTAGAACTACAAAGACTCAAAACTGTCAAAGAAACAGACCAAAATAGATCAAGTCTGGACAGCCATCGGTAGCGTCGATCACAGCCATCAGCATTGTCGGTTGGCACCATCAGCTGTGCCGGTCACACCCATCAGCAGTGCTGGTGCGGGCTTCTCAAAGCTTTGGAAAGAAACGTTTGGAGCGCATCGGCAGTGCCGGTCGTGGCTATCGGCAGTGCTGGTGCCGGGTTCAGACTCAAGCCACTGGCAGTGCCGATCATGGCATCAGTAGTGCCGATCAGAGTTTAGACCCACCGGCAGTGCCGGTTCTGGTCATCGGCTGTGCCGATCGACCCCCAATAGAACAGAAAACTGTCGCGTTTTTCCCACAAGTCTCTCCAAAACTCAACCAAATAATCTCCAAAACATGCAATTTTTGGACCAGCCAATCTCAACACATCACAACCCTAATCCTAGAAGATCCACTCAATTGGCTTAATGAATCATCACGAATTTCAGATCTTGTGTCAAGAACATCGAAAAGGGGAAAATGGAGAAATCCTTCAAATCGATTGTTCTAGCTCATCATAGCACTAAGATCCCTAAGAAATCCGCCTCAAAAACTCACTCAAAAATGAGATCGAAAATTCCCATGAAAATAGCTCCGAAAATAGAGAAAAAGAGAAATTCGGGATTTAGGGAGCGAGGAAGATCTTGAGCACAAAAATAATTCTCATATCATAGAAACATGCTTATAAGATCCATGGATACAAGGCTAGGAAGCCACCCTCTTCCTCCCACTACTTAGAAGAGAAAGAGATGTCTCTCATACACCCTCTCCTCTTCTCTATTATGTAAGACCTCTCTTAGCACTTTGAATGAAGTCCTAACAAGGCTAATGGGAAGAGGCACCTCTCCCACCAGACATACCTCTTCTTATATAGGCCTAGGGTCCAACATAACTCTACCCTTGACCTATAACTCATTGCCACCTTCCTTCATGGGCAAAATTGTCCAACTCTTTTTCCTTCGCCCGAACACCATCGAGCCCTTCACAACTTTGCTCCGCATCAATGCAAGCTCCGCGATGGTGCCACGTGCACCACCAACCACCTCCACCGGTTTTGAGATCGAAACCGGGAAACCGCCTTGCACGCTTTGAAAAGCGTGACTTCATGCTCACTTCCGCCGAAGCAAGACTTCACGGTCTGGACGCGTGTCACCTCGTCCCATGATCCTCAATGCCGGCAAGTCTCTCCCGCCTCCAGACCATTGGAAGCCTCTACTTGCACCAAGGCCCGATCACCTTTGACTTGGTCAACCCCACCGTCTTGATCACCACCCACGGTTTTGAGGCTCAACCACAAAACCGTACGTGCTTCTTGCCTCTTCACATGTACGGCGTGGATCACCCTTGACTTCACCCGGCCTCCCGATTGTCTGAGCCCAAGTCTCCCACTTGTGCCTGATCCTCTCGCCGTTGACTGCCAAGTTGACTCCGGTAACCTACACATTATGAGAAAAGCAAACACATTTCATATCTCCTGCAAACTTTCCAACATTCTCACCAACTCCGGTTAGTCAAAACCTTGATATGCACAAACTCATGCAATCCCCTGATTCCCGCATTTCAACTCAAACACCAAACTCAACCAATGTCAATTTACATATTGCAAACCATGGCACATATCCACATGGTTTCTCACATGTTCCCGCTGGGATGCTAGATGGGTCACGGCAAAGGCCCCAACATGCGGCTCGATGCCCTCCATCCGGAATGCCCATTCTAGACAAGCCAATCTGACGATGGTGTTCGGGGTTACTTGTTGAATCTCCAAGTCGAAGAACCCCAAGACTTCTCTAACAAAGGGCGTGCATGGAAACCAAAGGCCGGCCACAAGCAGCCGCTCGAAACCACGATCCACCCCAAGCGATACCGAGGCATCGTTTCATCAGCCTTCGACGCCTCCGCTCGAACCATGCCTTTAGTGCAGCGACCCATTCATCCAGTTTGGCGTCGGTAACCGGGCATCAGCCAAGGAAGGCGCTCATAGACTTTCTGTCGTTCACTCGGCGCTGTTTGGAACCAGTTGGAGGTTTCACCTTGCACGGACCCATCATGGCCGAATGAGGCAGGAAGGTGTATAACATTGCAATGAGGTGCGTGACTGTGATGCAGGAACCAAGAGGGCCTCGGGACAAAGACTGGGGCCGAAGGCAATCGGTTTCCAAGAGTTCACGGCAATGCTAGATTAAGTCTGGGAGCTCGCTCGAGTGAAAAAGTGAAGGGGGGGGGGGTGAGGTGAAGTTTCCGCTTATATAGCCTGCAAGCCGCGCCCCATGTGGTTTTTAATCTGGTCGTTCGTCGGTCACGCATGCGCACGGATGTGCGCCACGTGGTGGTCATTGGACTCGCAGTAAAAGCGGAAGGTGAGGGGTGCCCATTAATTCACGTATGATCCATTCCGTCTCGAGACATTAATGGAGGGCAGAATTAATATAGAGCGGGTACTCAAGGTCTTTCGGCGCTCAGCTTGTTCTTTTCACAAAAGCGATGTTGCCTCATTACTTTATCCTTTTGCTAACCTTTTTGTCTATATGGCTACATTGTCCTTTTTAGTTACATATGGAATCCTCGGAGTGGATTTGCCAATGGCCTCCTGCCAGGCCCGAAGGGGGGGGGGACTAGGTGTGGCCGTTTCACATGGTCATGGTTTCGGTTCTGCCGAAGGCAGATCTCACCCATGAGGGGTTACTGTAGAGGGAAAGCCCATCGCCTAGACTCCCCTAGGCCTAATTGGAGCCCATTGGCAAAATGAGTCAGAGACGTGGAGGGAAGTCAGACCAACAGGAGGCCGGAGGTATTATACGGCCAAAGGGCTTACGGACAGCGAGCGGTATGGCCAAAGGATGTACAAGCAAGGCGGACCCCACTACACAAGTCCCTAAGGTTGAGTTCCGGGGACATGTATCGGATGGTGATTAAAGTACCAAAGTACCCTTAGGCAGGAGTATAGAACATGTTGCATAGGATCAGGGTAACATATGTAAACATACCAAAGAGAGCAGGTGAGCATATCCCTATAAATGCTCTCCTGTAGCACCTATGTAAGGTCATTCGGTCACATCCTGAGTACGGGCCGCTCAGTCCGAAGGGACCTAGTTCACGGGCCTTCGGCATCATCCCGCTTGTCTGTGCTTGTGTTTCACTCTCCTTGGCCTGTCCGAAGGGCCTTCGGCTTCTGGGTACATCACGAATCCCCATCGGCAGGTCTCCTAGTGTTAGTTCTGGCATTGTAACCACAGCAACATTGTTCTTTGTAATTCTTCCCTTGCCAGGTCTTGAGAACAAGCCAACGAAACAAACCCGAGTGCTGTCTGTTTGAAAAAAAAAAGCAATACTTTAACATGTTCTGCCAATTATGTTGATTAGTCTTGATTTGTTTGGCCTCGAGAGGATAAAAAATCATTATTTTTCCAGACAAAGCATGTGTCGTGTGACAATTGCAGGTCTCAATATTTTTAGAAGCCATCCAATCGTCTGACAATTGGCATGGATGAGCACACGATCCCATAGCTGCATTGGGATTGCGTTCGTCCGACGAATTGCTGATTCCTCCGCGACTTTACCTATGGTAGTAATATCTTCTATTGTTTATCATGCATGATCATTATTGTTACCAAAAGATCCTGCCATTGACTTATCAGGGATCACACTTGTAATTTCCATCAATATAAGAGCATTCGTGATGTACACTGTCTGAACATGTGATATGACAGGCCAACTTTAAATATAAACTAGCAAAGTGCCGGTGCGTTGTTATGGGCTTAAAAAAATATTTGTATGTATAAGATTTCCAATTTTTGTCTCACTCGTCTATGAAAGTTTTAGCTTATTTATTCATCTTTGTTCCCTCCTCCATGACTCCATGAATATATATTGTCTCTATCTAGGAACTCCTGATATTGTTCTACCTATTAGGTTAGTAAGAAAACTGCTTTCTCGAGATAATATTTCTCACAACATCTCTTATATCGATCCTTTCAGTGTTCATCTGGCAACCCATGATCCAAAGATTTTTCTGATGCTTTTCTTCATCCGACATTCGAGCATATCAATATGTGTCCTTCTGAACTTTAGGATTGAGATGGAAGAAAAATATAATTTGTCAGATTAGAGATCCCAAAGCATATTGTCAATCAGAGACCAAAGGTGAAGGAGACACTATTGCAAACCCAAAAATGACAATCACCATGCAAAATATTGCCCGACAATAAGTAATTAAAGTATTACTGATTATCTCAATCCTATTATTACAATTGGATGATTCAATCAATAAGAATCTCTTTTCAAATACTATATTTGCAGTCCCAAGAAAAACCGTACCATCCAACCTGTTGCAACACAAAACTATAGACTTCTCTTTAGTTGATGTTGTTAGCCATTTGAATCATATGTTGCCAAGTATAGAAGGGTGTTGTTTATTCCTGGACAGCTATCCTAATTAAGGAGCTGTGTCTCCTGCTTGATTGCCGTGCATTGATCAGGCATGTAATCCTTCTTTGTACACCACCATTATATAATGAGAATCACGGCCCTGCTGGATCAGTACGCCATTCCATCAACATGGTATCAGAACCAAGGTTCTTCCATTAAAAAAAAAATGCCTACTACCGTAGCTTCTGCTTCCTCCTCCTCTCCATCCACCTTCTCTGGTTCTATCCCATCTACAATGTCTACCTCGTTTGCTTCAATTCCCCTCCACCATGCTGTCACAATTAGACTCACAAAGAGTAATTTTCTCTCATAGCACGCTCAACTTCTGCCCTATCTTTGGAATACTAACCTCTTGGGCATCTCAATGGAACAATTCCAACGCCAGCTCAATATGTCGTCTCGACGACAGACGCTGGCGCTTCTCAGTTACCGAATTCGGCCTACACTCAATGGTGCGATTAAGAGCAACAGGTCCTTAGTGGCCTCCTCTCATCTCTATCTGAAGACGTCCTTGCTGATGTTGTCTCTGCCACAACGTCCAACGTAGCCTGGGATACTTTGCAGCGCATATATTCTTCCACTACTCGAGCTCGCATCGTCCAGATTCGAGTTGAGCTCACCACAACCAAGAAGAGAGACCTCACTGCCATCGATTGTTTCCGCAAGATCAAAGGGCTGGCCTCTGAGATGGCTGCTGCTGGTCCTCCCTTGCGTGATGATGAAGTAATTGCATATCTTCTGCTGGTTTTAGACCTGACTATAACAGTTTTGTCATGTCCATGACAACCAAGAGTGAGCCGCTCACACTTGATAATGTCTATGCATATCTGATGGCATATGAGGCTCGCCAACAACAACAACAAGCCGAGCTCCAACTGCATCATGGCACCTCAGCCAACTATGCAGGACGTGGCAGTCTGTATCACAACCGTGGTCGTGGCGATCGTGGTTGTGGTCGTGGGCGTGGTCCTCCTCTACCTCGTCCTGTTGAAGGGTGCGCTGATGCTCGCAGCTATGGTCGTGGTCAATCAACACGCCCTCCATGTCAGATCTGTGGCAAGCGCAGTCATACGGCCATCAAGTGCTGGTATAGAATGGATGAATCCTACCAGGACGATCCTCCCTTGGCAGCAATGGCGGCTACTTCCTCCTACAAGATTGATCCGAATAGGTACACGGACACCGGCACCACCGACCACATCACAAGTGACCTGGACCGACTCGCCGTTCGTGAGCGCTATCATGGTGGTGAACAAGTCCACGTCGGCAACGGTGCAGGTTTGTAGATTATGCATATTGGTCACTCTTCAATTAATACTGCTGAGCATCCTTTGGCATTGCATAATATTTTACATACGCTTGAAATTTCTAAAGATCTCCTCTCTGCTCATAAATTTTCCCGTGATAATAACGTCTTTTTTAAATTCCATCCTTGGCATTTTTCTATAAAGGATGGCACATTGAGGAGAAGCCTACTGGAAGGCCATTGTGAGTCTGGCCTCTATCCTATAAAGCCAACTGCCCTAGCTGATCTTCGTCATGCCTTGCTCAGCTCTACCACGCATGCCCAATGGCATGCTTGCCTTGGTCATCCATCATCCCAAGTCGTTCAGTCTACTTTAAGGCTTAATAATATTTCATATGCTAAAGAGACGTCTTTACCAGTTTGTAATGCATGTCATTTAGCCAAGAGTCATTAATTGCCATATACTAGTTCCTCTAATTGTTCTTCATCACCTTTAGAACTAATTTTTTCAGATGTATGGGGTCCAGCACCTACTTCTGTAGGCGTGTTCAAATACTATATCAGCTTTATTGATGATTTTAGTAAATTCTCTTGGATATACTTGATGCATGATCGCACTGAAGCACCCCGCATATTTTTTGCAATTTCAGGCACATGTTGAGCGTCTTTTAGACAATAAAATAAAAGACAATAAAATCAAATATGTCCAGTCTGACTGGAGTGGAGAATACCAGAAAATTCATAACACGTTTTTTCGTTCTCTTGAAATAGCGCATCGTGTCTCGTGTCCGCACACGCACCAACAAAATGGCTCTGCTGAACGCAAACATCGCCATATAGTTGAAACTGGCCTCGCTCTTCTAGCTCGTGCTGCCATGGCTCTAAAATTCTGGGATGAGGCTTTTCTCACTGCTACATATCTCATCAATCGCCTCCCCCACTCGTGTCATCGATAACAAATCTCCCTTGGAGCATTTTTTCAATACATCACCGAATTATTCCCTACTCAAAATTTTTGGTTGTGCTTGCTAGCCTCATCTCCGCCCTTATACCAAACACAAACTCTCTTTTTGCTCCAAAGAATGTGTTTTTCTGGGGTATAGCTCTTTACATAAGGGCTACAAGTGTCTTGACACTGACAACAGTCGTGTATATATTTCTAGGGACGTTGTATTTGATGAAAATGTTCTCCCCTTTGCTCGGCAAAATCCCAGTGACACCCACACTCAGCAAAAATCTCCCGCGAATCCTCTATCAAATACTCTACCCCTAAATATCACCAGTAATAATTTGAATTGTGATCAAATGCATGTATCGGTTCCTGCTAACTCTATGCATGCAGAAAATGGAGGACAGATTAATTATCCATCATTGACTGCATCAGATTGTACGCCAGAGGAGCCACGGTCATCAGCCCAGCAAGCTGAATCCTCTGCTCCGCATTCAGCGCCCCTGGGATCCATGACGCCTTCAGTGCCATGCACGCAATCGCCTCCTGTTGTTATTGCACGAGCTGACGCGGGCAATGATTCCGGTAATCCTATTGGCATGTCCCTGCATGGCACACATCCTTCAGCAGGTGCTTCAGCTGAAGTCGCCCCTGCCGAGAATCAAGCTCCTCCCGCAAATCAAGTCCCTAATACTTCGGCTCATCCTGCCCATCAATATGGCACCAGACTTAAGCACAACATCAGACAACCAAAGGTCCGTACTGACAGAACAGTCACATATTCTGCTATTCGTTCTTCTAATGCCGAACCTACTTCTCATGTAACGGCTATGGATCATCCGCTATGGCGAGCTGCTATGGATGATGAATTTCGGGCACTTATTAAAAATCAGACATGGCATGTTGTTCCTCCTCGGCCAGGCCTCAATGTAATTGATTGCAAGTGGGTATTCTAGCTGAAACATAAACCAGATGCATCCATTGATCGCTATAAAGCGCGTCTGGTAGCCAGAGGGTTTAAGCAACAACATGGAGTCGATTATGATGACACTTTCAGTCCGGTTGTCAAGCCTACAACAATTCGCCTATTATTATCTCTGGCAGTTTCTCGTGGCTGGTCTTTATGACAAATTGACATTCAAAATGCATTCTTCATGGTCTTGTTGATGAAGATGTATATATGAAACAACCTCCTGGATTTGTGGACTCTGCTCATCCTACATATCTGTGCAAATTGGATAAATCTCTCTATGGTCTTAAACAAGCCCCTCGAGCATGGTTTTCTCGCGTGAGCTCTACTCTTTTGCAGCTGGGTTTTTAAGCTTCAAAAGAAGATATCTCACTCTTTATTTTCAATAAAGAGGGTGTTCAAATGTATATTCTTGTCTATGTCAATGTATTTCCTCATCAGCTACTGAACGTCTTCTTGGTCAACTTCAAGTGGACTTTGCGGTCAAGGATCTTGGTCCTTTACATTCATTTTTGGGCATTGAAGTACATCATACCTCACATGGGCTTCTATTGACGCAAAAGAAATATGTTAAGGATCTTATGACTAGGACCAATATGGTTGCTGCCAAGGTGTTCCCACGCCAATGTTGCCTAGTGATAAATTATCTCTGCATGGTGGTGACCTGCTATCTACTGAAGACACTACTAATTACCGCAGTGTTGTAGGCGCACTACAATACTTATCTGACATGACCGGACATCTCATTTTGTGTGAACCGAGTATGTCAGTTCCTCTCAACTCCGACTACTATTCATTGGGCTGCAGTTAAGCGCATCTTGCGTTATATACATGATACATCTGATATGGGCTTGTGTATTACTCGCTTGGGCTCTACTCTCCTCAGTGCCTTCTCGGATGCCGATTGGGCTCGGAATCCTGATGACCGTCGTAGCACCGGTGGCTATGCTATTTTCTTTGGAGACAATCTTGTTTCCTGGAGCTCTCGTAAGCAACCTACTGTTTCTAGATCAAGCACTGAGGCTGAGTACAAGGCTGTTGCTAATGCCACTACAGAACTTATATGGATCCAAGTCTTATTGTGTGAACTTGGAATTCCGCAAGCTCGACCTCCAAGCTTGTGACGTGACAATATTGGTGCCACCTATCTATCTGCTAATCCAATCTTTCATCATCGAACAAAACACATGGAGGTTTATTACCATTTTGTTCGTGAACGAGTATCTGCCAAGCAACTTGATGTACGTTTCATCTCATCCAAAGATCAGGTGGCACACATCATGACTAAGCCATTGCCGACCCCTTTGTTCACGCATTTTCGGCGCAATCTGAACTTAGTTCCACGCTGTCCACATTGAGGGGGGATGTTAACCATTTGAATCATATGTTGCCAAGTATAGAAGGGTGTCGTTTATTCCTGGACAGCTATCCTAATTAAGGAGCTGCGTCTCCTGCTTGATTGCCGTGCATTGATCAGGCATGTAATCCTTCTTTGTACACCACCATTATATAATGAGAATCAGGGCCCTGCTGGATCAGTGCGCCATTCCATCAACAGATGTCATCTCATGCGCCGCATCCGCATGCCTGCATGAGCAATTCCCCCGTGTCAGGTTCTCTGCTCTTTTACAGGAGGTATGTACACCCCAAGGGCCATATCACTAGCTGTGTAGGAATTTCTTCACAGCTGTCAAACCTTAATGAAAACAATGACACCTCTCTAAAATTGTCAAATTTTACTACTAACAATGGCATCATGCACGACATGAAGCTCAACGGTGTCAAATCCTAATACCTTGCATTCCTGAAACATAATACTACATTACATATTTTCAGACATGTTTATGCACGAAAAAGAAACAAGACACCCTCGTACCTCTAAATATTGCTTGGAAAATGAAGGTATCTGACAAAAAAAAGGCGAATAACAAACCCTTATGCCTGTTGCTGATCCAATCCAACAATGAAAAAAAATCCATTATAGCTGATCCAATAAAACAATAGTTGAAGTTGAGAATTTAGAGGTCTGTCGACAGAAAAATACATGAACACATAAAATTAAAGATCTACACCACCACCAAGTCGTGGCCTACATCGGGTGAGTGGCTTACCATGGGATGTAGCTGGCGCCGGAGCCTCCACATGGTCTCGTCCTCGAGGCTCGGTGCATTTGGTGATAGCGGTTGCAGCATCAGTGCAGCCGTGCAGGACTAAGAGCGACAGCCATCTGCCTTATTCATCATCAGCGCCAGTAGCGAAAGTGAACGCGGGCTGGTGACGAAGGCCCGTGACACGATGTTAATCTGGAGCACCAATACATTGTATGGATTAGAGATCACCATCCTCTTGAACCGTGCCATTGAGGAACTGGAACTCCCGTGTTGTTCCACACGCGGTGCCGCTGATCTGGAACAACATGGTGTGCCATGCTTCAGCGCGACGATGGAATCATCATCATCGAGAACCACCACTTCTCGTCTGCAATCATGCAAGCAATCACTACCACAAAACGGATTTGTAGCGGTGCTTTAAAAAAGCTCGTAGCGGCGTTTTAGAAGAAAACCGTCGCTACTATGCTCCTCCAATTTTTAGCGGCAGCCCACAATGTTATCCACCGCTAAAAAACAATTTTTAGCGACGGATCACATTGTAGGCCGCCGCTAAAATTAAGCCCATTTTTAGCAGCGGCCCATAATATGATCCGCCGCTAAAAAGCAATTCTTAGCGGCGGATGACGTTGTGGGCCGCCGCTAACAATTAGAGCCCATTTTAGTTTTGACCCAATCCTAACTCTGTCTAATAAATATGACCTCTTTCAAGTCTCAACCCTAACTTCTCATCCCCTCTATCATGCTCCCAGCCGCCGGCCGCCATCTCTCTCTCTCTCTCTCTCTCTCTCTCTCTCTCTCTCTCTCTCTCCGGCCCCGCGCGACCTCCCTCTCTCGCGCCACGCGAGCTCCCTCTCTCTCCCATCTCCAGCGGCGCGCGAGCTCCCTCCCTCTCTCGCCTCCGGCCGCGCAGGAGCTAGGGTGGTGGCGCGCGACCTCCCTCCCTCCCTCTCTCTCTCTCGCCTCTGATGGCGCGCGAGCTGGGGCGGCGGCGCACGAGCTCCCTCTCTCTCTCGCCTCTATCCGCGCACGAGCTGGGGCGGCGGCGCGCGAGATCCAGCTGCGCGACTTGGGGAGGAGGCGGCGGCGCGCTCCGTGGAGGAGGGCGGCGGATCTGGCGGCGGCTCCTCTCCTCCCCTCTGGATCTGACCCTGAGGAGGAGGACGATGAGGCGGCGACGCCCTCCAAGGAGGAGGGCAGCGGATCCGCAGGACGAGCGGGCTGGCGGAGGTGCCGGCATGCTAGCGGTGGTTGACGGCGGATCCGGTCCTGAGGAGGGCGTGGATCTGGCCTTCCCTTCGGATCGGGGTTGAGGTGGGCTGCTTGTTGTTCCGTCTCCTCTTCATCACTATGGCCATGTGCGATCCCCATTATCACCAACTTCAAACTTGCTGTTGGTTCGGTGAAATATCTTCTTCATCGTGAGCGGATGCCGGTGTTTGTAGAAATTTCCTCACACGCCGTCCACTCCGGCAATTTAGTCGGACACACATCGGTGGAGTCCATGGCTGTTCCCTGCAGTCCCCACTCCCCAGACGGCTTCTTCCAAGCATGTTGTGGCGGATTTGATGTCCGCCGCAAAGCCCGCGAGAAAACTGCGGCCGTGAGTGGGCTGCCGCATGTGCTCGCAAACTCGGTTGCGGCTGGCCCGCCCCTGTTGCAACCCAATTTACAGCACACCACTACTGCAACACACGTACGATTAGGCAAGTTGCAGAAGTTTTTTTTTTGTTTTTTATGGAGGGGCGGAGAGATGATTACGTACTCCAAACATGACTTGGAAGAGGACTCCACCTCGTACACGGGAGGAGATTTGGATCGTGCTTTGTGCAGCTGGATTCAAGGGGCGAGGGACACCATACCACAAAATCAAGTAGACCATACGAGCTGATTGTCGCCTTTGAAGCGCACACCAAGGCCTTCGCACCTGTCCGAACCATATACGTGGTTTCTATTTTGCAACACCAAAAATCAACACCAAAGATAGGCGGACTCACCTAAATTAATAAAGAGTAGAGATAAAGAAAACAACTTCCTCAAAATGACTGAATACCGAAGGCACTATTTAGCTGAAGCTATGCCGGAGCCAGCTCACAAAGAACTGAATCCTAGGTGGTAATTTACACTTCCATAGTTTGTCTAATTGTTGTTGTTTTTTTGCAATTTTCTGTACATGGACTTTACTGTATATATTCCCTTACTATCCAACTGCCAAATAACGGTATCTCTTGATTCTGTTAGTGTGCGTAGGTGTTGAAATTGTTCTTGGTATATTGTATAATTGTTGAATATTGCTATCTGTCAAATAGCATCATGCAGATAATGTCTTCGTTGTTCCATTGTGCAGGGAAGGGGGAGGAAAATATAGACAAGTGCACCAACAAAGAGGCAGGAATTAAACTAGAAGGTAAACCTGCTACGTTCATTCGTTGCTTTGCAGTGCTTGCATGGTATAAACCTATTAGGATTCAGTTTACAGTTCCGATCAGCTAGCCGCCATGCATGCAGTAGATGTTTGCAGATAGGTTTATTCTAATTTTGTGTGGCCATTATACATCATTAAAATAAATGTTATTCATTTCTTTATATGGTTTTGTGATTGGTATTCTATTAATTTTTGCTCATAAGTTGATTAAGTAACAAAATGATAGATTTTTATGACCATTTAATTAAGTATTGGAATATTTTATATTTATCATTTTAAATGCCCGTGACAACGCATGGGCACTTTGCTAGTTAAATATTAAAATGAGATAACCCCTCTTTCTCTCCACGCTGGCATAAAATTCTCACACAACACCTCACCCTTCCTCTTTGTTTATTAGATTAATTTACACCAAGTCGTTGATCCTCAACTCATTAGATATTATTAATCAAGTCAAAATAAATTACTTTCCATGGTGGCTGCCGGACTCTTGCCATGTTTGTATCTACCTAGCATTGCTCCTATTTCCACTCTTTTATATGAGATACATCGTACCCTACCTTCCACAACTGTAGTTATATCAAGCATGGCGCACCCCTTGCCATTCAAACACGGATGGCGCACCAACCTACGGATGAACCTCTTGAGACAGCTGCAGAACGACGCCGCGCTCTGCGCTGATGTTGTGCACACCGAACGCCCCGCACCTGCCATAGGAGTCGCAGATGTCTCTTGGTCCCTGGCCGTATGTGCGCCATGCCTGGCCACTTGTGTACCACACCAGGCGCTTGATCATGCTGGTATCCGTTAGTATCATGTAAGTAAGAGGTGCGCCGGATGTCTAACCTGGTATGGTTATCTCTCTAGAGCTTATCACCACTTGATAGTTGAATAGGCATAACAACAACAACGGCCTGTAGCGGCGGGCAGGCCATCCATCGCTACGCAAACACAGCTACAAATAAGCATTTATAGCGATGGGTGGTCTGACGTCGAAACAAACCGTCGCTACAAATAACTTTGTAGTGGCGGTTAAAGATGTCAACCGCCGCTACTGCACAAGCACAGTAGCGGCGGTTGAAGTTATCAACCGCCGCTACGCTCGAGAAGTGGTGTCGGTTGACACCTTTAATCGCCGCTACTTGTTATTTTCAAAAATAAAATAAAATTTAGTATATATATATATATATATATACAGAAATTACAGAATATGCATCTCATCAACATCTCATCACAGTAAATTTATAACATGTCATCACAGAAATTTACAACATATTGTCATAGAATATATACAACATCTTAAAATGTTCATGCATTACAAAATGTCTTATATGAACCCTAATACATAGTAATCATCTTTATTCGACACATTGGGCTCATATGGTGCTCTCGAACCAGCTCACTCATAAAGGGACCTATATTTTGTTGCTAGTTCACCGTTTGAATCAAAACACTTCTCTTCTGGACTAATTACCTCTCTCAAAAGAAAACAACAAAGAGAAGCTACAACTAGATACATGGCATTTGTACTCAAGTGAACGTGTTCTTTAGGAATCATATCTTTTCTGATCTCGTCGTTCTTCTTCATATTTGCAGCTCATTGTGACTTTTCCCTTATGGCTTTCTGTGTCACATGAGTAGAGTATGTTAATATAATATCTTAAAAATCTACTGTAGAATAATGTAAAATTGAAATAAATAAAATCAACTTACCTCTTCATCGGACTCCTCAACGATATGTTCTAGGTAAGTTGTCGAGATCGACACGAACACACACGTGTAGTAGCCACAATGCACACTTCCTTTTACTTGCTTATAGCACTATGTAATAGAGAACACAAGTTACTTATACTTTATATGATAGATACTACGATAAAGACATGTATGCGATGCATATAAATCTTACCCAAAATCTTTGACGGAAATACATCTTCTTTTTCTGCCCTGGATGAAATTTCCCTCCCGCTTAGATGATATTAACATTATCAAATCATATCCACATAAACTAATTTGTTACCTATCTATGAGTTTCACAATGTCACAATACAACTTCTTATCGTAGTCTGAACTATCCAGCACTAGAAGGTACCCATTTTTAAGAACTATCATAAAACAGATCTAATGATTGCTACAACAATGTTGACAACAAGTTACTTACGATTGGATTTAACTAGGGGGCCAAAACACATTCTCTATCTTGCCACTTAAGCTAGCAATCGTATAAATAATTTATAATCTGAGTCCTTGCTTGATTTCTCAGGACCGTCTTTATTGCAGCTATCTTTGTCGGTGTCTTATCCGGGTAGTTTTCTGGATTTACAGTTGGATTGATCGTGCTTTGGTTGATCCGATTCGGGTTGACGTAGACCATCTTCCAATCTTTTCTATTGGTCCTCTTTCTTTGGAAAAAGAGTTCATGCTACAAAAAAAGACATAAGGTAATATATTGAGTTGTGCTTGAAATACAAAGTAGATCGAACATGAAACTTACATGCACCACAAGTTGATGAAGGTGACGTCAATCTTGCCTAGGCGAAACACTTCGTGAACATTCTCCAAAAATAGAGCTAAGAGTTTTTCATCTCCTCCTTCGTTGAACAACACATTTGAAATCTTACAAGTGAATATGGTGACCCCTTCCGTCAATGCCATCATGTACCAGTCGTGCAACTTCTGTATCTCCCACGAGAGGTTCTAGTACATATTGTTTGATATAAGGGGCTTACCGAATATGAATGTCAGATAGTCCACATCATCCGAAGGATTGTTCAAAATTTGATCGTCGTACGACACTATATCCCGAGGATCTTGTTCTTGCACGACGAGCTTACCGGTGCTAGCTAGACGTTTTTTTAATCGAGCGAAGTACTTATCAACATCATTTTTTTTGTTTCTGGGTCCTTTGGCTCTTTGTCAAAACCGGTAATCGTCTTTATAAATAATATGTTAGCCTTAGAATTTTAAAAAAGAACCCATGAGTTCATTATTAATTATATTTTAGTCTTGTGTTTTTACACTTAGGCTCCTGTACATAATAAAATTATGTTGAGGTTCTAAAATTTTGTAGAAAAAAACGTAGAAGTAAAGAAAATTTTGTTTTGGTCATGGAGTTTTGCAAAAATACCCCTACACTTTTTAAAAATTATATTTTAGTTCTCTTATTTTCAGTCTTTCTATTCAAATAAGCATAAATTACATAAAATATAATATAAGGTTCACCTAATAAATAATAATACAAGGTTCAACAATAAAATTACATGATGCTTGAATTAGCCTTGAATGACTTTTACTTAGCAGTGATCGGTGCGCATGTAGGGCATTCCACCAGCAAAGGAGAGTCTTGCTTCTAAGACTTTAAATTTTTTTGGATCTATAAAAAATGGCACCTCGTCATATTGATTGTAGTCACCTTGATCCTCCACATTCTCCACTCCAACAATTCTTTGTTTTCCTGGAATCACAACATATTTCTTTTCGTCCTTTGGATCAAGTACATAAAACATCTGTTCCACGGTATTGGCCAGTATCCAAGGCTCATCTTTGTGACCAACATTGTTAAGATCAACGATTGAGAAACTGTACTCATCCACCTCTATGCCATTTGGGTGCTTCACCCATTTGCATTTAAATATGGGAACCTGTAAATTTGCACCATAGTCTAGTTTCCATATTTCCTTAATATACCCATAATATGAGTTTGTCTGGTCCTCATCGTCAATGGCTTCTACTCGAACACTACTGTTTGGGCACTTGCTCTCCTTATCCTTGTATTGGGTGTAGAAGGTAAAACTATTGATGTTGTATGCCTGAAAGGTAACCACGGTTCTTTTTGAGTGGTTAGCTAACTTTCTCAATATTTTCTCTTCCACGAACTCGCCACTTGAAAGGTCTAGGGAGCTAAACCATGATGTGAAAAAGCGCTTATGCTCTATGATCCATTCATCCATCACATCTTGTTGTTCTGGCGAAGCTCTAACAAATGTTTCTCAAAGTACGGTCCCATAATCTGTATCTATTGTAATACGCTGAAATATGCTTGGTCCACTCGTTTGAAGTTATGGTCGACGAATGATCTAAGTCCTTTGGTGCCTTTTCCAGATAATCTACCCTCTTGACAAGATACAGGAAGACCAATTGATCTGCTACCATCATTAATGTCATCAAAGAAACATTTGATGATCTCCTCTGGATGTGAACGAGTACGTACATAGTGTTTCAATACATACATGAACCTCTCAAACGGAAACATCTGATGCAGGTAAATGGGACCCAATGCAGAGATCTGGTCAACCATATGAATCTCAAGTATGCACAATTTTTCCTTTATCTGGGTCCCTAGATCATTTAACTCATGTTTAGTTATCACCTTCTTTGATACCGCATTAAAGAAGTAGCAAAGGCGAGTTACAACCAACTTTCGCCATGGCGATTTGACAGCTCTGGTAGCAATAGGGAGAAACACCAAAAGCACTACATAGCAATCGTGAGTGTTGTACCCACTGATTTTTAACTCTTCCATGTTTACAAGATTCTTAATATTCGATGAGAAACCTGTTGGTACTTTAATCCCACTGAGGCACTTACAAAATATTATTTTCTCCTTAATTGTAAGGGTGTAGGCTGCTGGGGAGGGAGAAAGTACTTTCCATTAGCTCTTTCTTGCAGATGGAGCTCTGATCTTATTCCCAACTCTATAAGATCTCTACTTGCGCTGAGTCCATCCTTTGTCTTACCAGGTTGGTCGAGTATAAGTCCGCTACTACTGTCAAATACACCCTTTCAAATATGCATCCAGTTGAAGGCATGATTTACTTCCAATTCTTTCCATTAATTGAAATATATGAAGAAAATGGATTTCTTCTTATATGGTGTGAGACCTTTTGCCTCTTTGACTCCCTTCACCGGCTTTCCAAAAACAACACTAATGTTTTTAACAAGCTCAAACACGACCCTGCCAGTCCAACATTGAGGTTCTATGTCATTCTCAACTTTGCTATCAAAGTGTCTAGCCATCGCGCAATACCTGTGTTTTGCTGGTAAGAATCAGCGGTTTCGCGTGTACGCTAGTTTCTAGGATGCTGGAAGGTACACATCGGATGTATCATCAATGCATACGAAATATGCCTCCTTTCCTTTGACCTGCCCCGAGTGAGCGCTGGAGCTGTCCGAACGCGGCTTTTTTAGGCTGGGCACTTTATAGTGGCGGTTGGCATTGTCAACCTCCGCTATAAACGATGGCCATTTATAGCAGCGGTTGACAATGTTAGCCGCCGCTATAGGGTGGTTTTTAGCGGCGGCTCAACCCGTGACAGGCTCCCAAGGCCCTATAGCGGTGGCCCACATTTGGTCGTGCCACTGCGGCATTTGTCTAGCGCCACTAAAGGCCTGTTTTGTGGTAGTGAGGCCTTCTTTGTACGAAACCGCTTGGTCACCGGAGTTGAAGAGTTGTGGCTCCACCGGAGAGGTGCTGCTAGAGTTGGTTGACCAAGCGATGCGTCCAGAGCCATCTGGCAGGAGAAGGCTCCCGGTGTCACTGATCGCCAACACTCCAGAGTTGTCAGTGAGAGGGCGATCGCGGTTGGCCACCCAACACATGGCATCACGAGACACTGTGACCCAGATGCCGAGGTATCTCTTGGCTGACGCTCCGGGGGAGAAGAAACCCAATGTGAATATGCCATCAGCTGAGATGAGGCTCTGCGAAAAAGTAGTGACAACGAGAAAAGGAGAAGGTTCAAGACCTGGTTGTAAGAGCATCTCCAGTGCAAGCCCGCATCAAGGCCCCTATCCTAAAATTTGTATGCCAAGCAAAAAAATTTACTCTAGAAGGGCTCCTCCTTGGGCATGCATTTTACATGGGCTCCTAAATCCCCCTTCCCAGCCCTATGTTTTGGAGCCTCCTATCCACCCTCCAAAACATAGACCCCACCTATTTTTTCATTTTCTTTTTTCTTTTCTCCTCTCCTCTCTTTCTCTTTTTCCCTTTCTTTCTCTTCCCTCTCCCCCACCTCCACCCGGCGCGGCGCCACTCCCTTTCTCTTCTCCTGCCCAACACTGGCGCCGCCTCCCTCCCACCGTCGTCGGTCAGCCATGCCGCTCCCTCCCGCCACCGCCAGCCATGCCTCCTCCCTCCACCCACCGCCGGCGAGCAACTTGTGGAAGAAGATAGTCACTATATAGGTGGGTCCCAAACAAAAGATGTTCTGAGTCACTGATCCATGGGTCCTGCTTCTGAGGGAAAATAGGAGCCTTGCTTTTGTTTGTACCGCTGGAGTTGGTAATAGTTTTTTTCATGCCCAAATATTCAGGCCAGCCCTAAAATCAAAAAGTAGGGGCCCTGTTTTGCATGGCCTGCTGGAGTTGCTCTAAGTTGCTTCCATCGTCTGAGAAATTACAAAAGGCGAGCAGCGAGCCGTGGACAAGAAAGAAAGGTTAGAGAAGCAAGCAGGATTTCTATCTTCTACTTCCCTATATCTAACAGTTCTCTATGACCTTTGCTTTTGCATTTAACTCAACGTCCAGCTAGCCAGACACTACAAAAATAGCTTGTAGTGGCGGGTCAAAAACTACTGTAGCAGCGGTTTGCCAGCCCACCGCTACATTTTCACAGCTAAAAATAAAAGATTATAGCGGCGGATAACCTATGAGCAGAAACAACAACAGCTAATAATATATTTGTGACAGCGGGTGACTTCTTTACTGGCCGCTACCAACAAATTCGAAAAAAAAATTGTGGATCCTACTGGCCCGCTCATAGCCCGCCGCCCTTCAATGGAGCAGCACTCGCTAGGAGTAATGCTCGGCCCACCGCTCATTCGTCGTCAGGGCCGAACGTGAGAAGAGGAGGCCGTGGAGGTCCCACCATCGCAGATCCAAGCCTGCCACCGCAGATCCATGCGCTACCGGGAGTGGTGCGGGTCTCCTACGCGCCCCCGCTATTGGGCTGCACTCCGTCACTAGTTGCCCACCTCGTGTGGGCCTCCTCTGCGCCATTGCCGGCTGCCCGCTTCGCGCGAGCCTCCTCCGCATCGCCACTGATCCGGGCCATGCGTGACCGGGGCTCACATGGGCCTCCTCCGTACCGCCGCTCTCGAGCCGCCCTCAGTTGCCAGCTGTGCTCGAGCCACGTTCGGTCACCGGCTGCCCGCCTCGTTGCGGGCCTGCTCCGCACGGCCATACTCGATCGCCACCTCATCGTGGGATGGGGAGAGACAGGTGTGAGAGGGAGAGAGACAGAGGAGACGGGAGGGATGGGGAGAGTAACTCGGAGAGATAGGACATCATGAGTTGTGGCCTACCTCAAACACAGATACTTGAAAATATAATCAAAGTTTGGGACAAGACGAAGGAGCGCATTCATGCTCGGTCTTCAAAGCCAGGCCATTCAAGTTTTCCCACAGGTAGATTTTCGGATTTTACAATTGCCAACTGGAGTCCTATATCACTTGCCAGATTGATCTCTTATTTCCAGGCAGAACTCTATTTTTAGATTCGATATTTCTTTCTATATGCTCGTCCAAATAACAAGAACATGGCAATGATTGAGGTACTTAAATAGATAATTAATTGGATGTCAACTTCTTTGGTCACTACTCACAAGTTTGGTTTATTAGTTTTTCATTTTTTGGAGCTAGATATAAGAAGACGAAGGTGTTAATCTCATGTCGTGGACTCCACGGTTCACGCACTACAACAAAAATGCCTTGTAGCGGCGGGCCAAAACCTACTATTACGGCAGGTTAGCCAGCCCGCCACTACATTATCGTAGCTAGAAATAAAACGTTCTAGTAGCAGACAATCTGAGAGTGAATCCAATCACCGCTAAAACGATATTAGTAGTGGCGGGTGACATCTCCACCGGTCGATACGCATCAACCCAAACAATAAAAAAAAAAGAACCTGCAGGCCCGCCTGAGCCTGCGGCCATGGCCCACCTCAGCTCAGATCTAGAGGGGAGGCCAGATCCGTGGCCCTCCTCGGGGCTGGATCCGCCGTCAATCTCTGCTCTGGCGCTGACACCTCTGCCCACCCGCCGATGCCTCCCGGTCGAGTGCCGACGCCTTGGCCCGCCCCTCGACGCCTCCCGCCCGCAGATCCGCCGCCCTCCTCCTCGGGGTCGGATATGTAGGAGAGGAGAGGAGCTCGCGCGCCGCCGACCCAGCTTGTGCGCGGCCATAGGTGAGAGGGAGGTTGCAGCTCTAACTCGCACGCCACCGCCGCCCTAGCTCGCACGTCGTCACCGCCCTCGCACGGGGCCGCAGCTCGCACGCCGCCATGGAGCACGCGCAGGGTCAGAGGCGAGAGGCCGGTCGCGCGGCGTTGTCGAGCTCGCGCGTCACGGTCCTAGACTACAAACATGGAGCCCATCGACTTCGAGTCATTTTCCGAGCCTCGCACGAGCCAACATTGAAAGAACACCACAAGTCACCAATCACTGTTCCATGGTACATGAACTGACTCAACTCGTTAACCTATTAGGTTTTGGGCTAAACGCATACTAAAAACAATTATCCAAAATCTAACGTGGGCAGTAACAGAAATATACGAACCGGACTCAGTATGATGTAACACCAAACTAAACCAATACTAATGATGATCTCACCTAAATTATTAAGAAGTAGATTTTTAGCAGTAGATCATATTGTGAGCCGCCTCTAAAAATTGGAGGAGCACAGTACTGGCGGTTTTCTTCTAAATCTCTGCTACAAGCTTTTTTGAAACGCCGATACAAACCCGTTTTGTGGTAGTGATGGTTTTTATGAAAAACTAGATAGCATGCCCCCAGAAATACTCCCTTCAACTTAGGACATAGCTAGTTATGGTTTTGTCCTCAGTCAAACTTTTATAACTTTAGCATGCATAACAAAAGATTTATACAAAGAAGATATCTCTCATAATAAATGTTACCAAGCAAATAATTCATATACTCACTACCAATTCTATTAATCATAATAAAAATATTATCGGCTTAATACTATATCTACTAGTTGAAAGATTATATGAAAACTTGATTACAGATCTTGAGAGTCCAATCTTTCAAGGTGAACGTGTGGCCGGGCGTGCTGGTTCGGTTCAACCATGATTGAGTTCACGATCCTAGACTACGAACACTCAATAGAAAGGCAGGGAGTCCCGTTACTGCGATCATGAGTGGAGTCCATCGAGTTCGAGTTGTTTTCGTAGCCTCGCACGAGCCAACGTTGAGACAACACAAGAAGTCACCAATCACTGTTCCATGGTGCATGAACTGACTAGACTCCGTAACCTATTAGGCTTTGGGCTAAATGCATACTAAAAGAAAATTGTCCAAAATCCAAGGTTGGCAGTGAGAGAAATATACAAACCGGACTCAGCATTATGCAACACCAAACTAAACGAATACCAGTGACGACCTCACCTAAATTATTAAGGAGTAGATTTTTAGCGGCGGATCATATTGTGGACCGTCACTAAAAATTGGAGGAGCACAGTAGCGACGGTTTTACGAGCTTTTTCGAAAGGCCACTACAAACTCATTTTTTGGTGATGATGGTTTTTATGAAAAACTAGAGAGCATGCCTCCAGAAATAGCCCAGGCAGAATGATATTAAAATATTCTGGTCCTGTTACGTAACATGAATAATTTTAGTGTAGTATTTCATATATCCAAATAAATACATGTTATCACGTCTCATGGTTCTCCATCATCTAATATTATTATTCAAATCCAATTCAATAAATGCAAGTCGTTTCAATATAAATATCGATTGAACAATAAAGGCAGATTTTGGCACACCATTGTTTCATTATATATCCATCGTGTTACATATATTATTACTAATAATGTGCCCGTCCATTGCTACGAGTGAGAATATAGTCAAGTTCTGATGCATATTGTGCATAATAGACTGACAGATGATTTATACTCCCTCCATCTCAGGATATAGCTAGTTCTAGATTTGTCCTAAATCACACTTTTATAACTTTGATCATACATAACAAAAGATTTATACAAAGAAGATATCTCCCATGATATATGTTACCAAGCAAATAATTCAACTACTCAATACCTATTCTATTAATCATAACAAAAATATTATCCACTCAATACTATATCTTCTAATTGAAAGATTACATGAATACTTTGATTATAGATCTTGAGAGTCCAATCTTTCAACGTGAATGTGTGGCCGGGTGTGCTGGTTCGGCTCAACCACAATTGAGTTCACGATCCTAGACTACGAACACTCAGTAGAAACGCAGGGAGTCCCGTTACTGCGATCAGGAGTGGAGTCCATCAAGTTCGAGTCGTTTTTGCATCCTCGCACGAGCCAACGTTGAGAGAACACCACAAGTCACCAATCACTATTCCATGGTGCACGAACTGACGCAACTCCCTAACCTATTAGGCTTTGGGCTAAATGCATACTAAAAAAAATTATCCAAAATCCAAGGTGGGCAGTGACAGAGATATATGAACCGGACTCAGCATGAGGCAACACTAAACTAAACCAATACGAATGACAACCTTACCTAAATTATTAAGGAGTATTAGTGGCGGATCATATTGTAGACCGTCGCTAAAAATTGGAGGAGCACCGTAGCTGCGGTTTTCTTCTAAAGCACCGCTACGAGCTTGTTCGAAATGCTGCTACAAACCCATTTTGTAGTAGTGACGGTTTTTATGAAAAACTAGATAGCATGCCCTCAGAAATAGCCCAGGCTGAATGATATTAAAATATTCTGGTCCTGTTACGTAACATGAATAATTTTAGTGTAGTATTTCATATATCCAACATGAGTAATTTATTGTAGGATTTTATATATCCAAATAAATACATGTTATCATCCTCATGGTTCTCCATCATCTAATATTATTATTCAAATCCAACTCAATAAATGCAAGTCCTTTCAATATATATATCCATTGAACAATAAAGGCAGATTTTGGCACATCGTTGTTTCATTATATATCCATCGTGTTACATATATTATTACTAACAAAGTGCCCGTGCATTGCTATGAGTGTCAATATAGTAAAACTCTGATGCATATTATGCATAATAGACTGACAGATGATTCATACTCCCTCCATCTCAGGATATAGCTAATTCTGATTTTGTCCTAAATCAACTTTTATAACTTTGATCATACATAACAAAAGATTTATACAAAGAAGATATCTCCCATGATAAATGTTACCAAGCAAATAATTCAACTACTCAATACCTATTCTATTAATCATAACAAAAATATTATCCACTCAATAATATATCATTTAATTGAAAGATTACATGAATACTTTGATTATAGATCTTGAGAGTCCAATCTTTCAACGTGAATGTGTGGCCGGGTGTGCTGGTTCGGCTCAACCACGATTGAGTTCACGATCCTAGACTATGACCACTCAGTAGAAAGGCAGGGAGTCCCGTTACTGCGATCAGGAGTGGAGTCCATCAAGTTCGAGTCGGTTTTGCATCCTCGCACGAGCCAACGTTGAGAGAACACCACAAGTCACCAATCACTATTCCATGTTGCACGAACTGACTCAACTCCCTAACCTATTAGGCTTTGGGCTAAATGCATACTAAAAAAATTATCCAAAATCCAAGGTGGGCAGTGACAGAAATATACGAACCGGACTCAGCATGAGGCAACACTAAACTAAACCAATACAAATAATAACCTTAGCTAAATTATTAAGGAGTAGACTTTTAACGGCGGATCATATTATGAGCCGTTGCTAAAAATTGGAGGAGCACAGTAGCTGTGGTTTTCTTCTAAAGCGTCGCTACGAGCTTTTTCGAAACGCTGTTACAAACCCGTTTTGTGGTAGTAACGGTTTTTATGAAAAACTAGATAGCATGCCCCCAGAAATAGCCCAGGCTGAATGATATTAAATATTCTGATCCTGTTACGTAACATGAATAATTTTAGTGTAGTATTTCATATATCCAAATAAATACATGTTATCACATCTCATGGTTCTTCATCATCTAATATTATTATTCTAATCCAATTCAATAAATGCAAGTCGTTTCCATATATATATCCATTGAACAATAAAGGCAGATTTTGGCACACCGTTGTTTCATTATATATCCATCATGTTATAAATATTATTACTAACAAAGTGCCCGTGCATTGCTACTAGTGTGAATATAGTAAAGTTTTGATGCATATTATGCATAATAGACTGACAGATGATTCATAATCCCTTCATCTCAGGATATAGCTAGTTCTGATTTTATCCTAAATCAAACTTTTATAACTTTGATCATACATAACAAAATATTTATACAAAGAAGATATCTCCCATGATAAATATTACCAAGCAAATAATTCAACTACTCAATACCTATTCTATTAATCATAACAAAAATATTATCCACTCTATACTATATCTTCTAATTGAAAGATTACATGAATACTTTGATTATAGATCTTGAGAGTCCAATCTTTCAACGTGAATGTGTGGCCGGGTGTGCTGGTTCGGCTCAACCACGATTGAGTTCACGATCCTAGACTACGAACACTCAGTAGAAACGCAGGGAGTCCCGTTACTGCGATCAGGAGTGGAGTCCATCAAGTTTGAGTCGTTTTTGCATCCTCGCACGAGCCAACGTTGAGAGAACACCACAAGTCACCAATCACTATTCCGTGGTGCACGAAGTGACTCAACTCCCTATCCTTTTAGGCTTTGGGCTAAATACATACTAAAAAAAATTATCCAAAATCCAAGGTGGGCAGTGACAGAAATATACGAACCAGACTCAGCATAAGGCAACACTAAACTAAACCAATACCAATGATAACCTTACCTAAATTATTAAGGAGTAGACTTTTAGCGACGGATCATATTGTGGGCCATCAGGAAAAATTGGAGGAGCACAGTAGCTGCGGTTTCCTTCTAAAGCGCTGCTACGAGCTTTTTTGAAACGCTGCTACAATCCCGTTTTGTGGTAGTGACAGTTTTTATGAAAAACTAGATAGCATGCACCCAAAAATAGCCCAGGCTGAATGATATTAAATATTCTGATCCTGTTACGTAACTTGAATAATTTTAGTATTGTATTTCATATATCCAAATAAATACATGTTATCACGTCTCATGGTTCTCCATCATCTAATATTATTATTCTAATCCAATTCAATAAATGCAAGTCCTTTCAATATATATATTCATTCAACAATAAAGGCAGATTTTGGCACTCCGTTGTTTCATTATATATCCTTCGTGTTACATATATTATTACTAACAAAGTGCCTGTGCATTGCTACGAGGATGAATATAGTAAAGTTCTAATGCATATTGTGCATAATAAACTGACAGATGATTCAAACTCCATCCATCTCAGGATATAGCTAGTTCTGGATTTGTCCTAAGTCAAACTTTTATAACTTTGATAATACATAACAAAAGATTTGTACAAAGAAGATATCTCCCATGATAAATGTTACCAAGCAAATAATTCAACTACTCATTACCTATTCCATTAATCATAACAAAAATATTAAACAGTCAATACTATATCTACTAATTGAAAGATTACATGAATACCTGATTACAGATCTTGAGAGTCCAATCTTTCAATGTGAACATGTGGCCGGGGCTGCTGGTTCGGCGTAACCATGATTGAGTTCATGATCCTAGACTATGAATACTCAGTAGAAAGGCAGGGAGTCCCGTTACTACGATCAGGAGTGGAGTTCATCGAGTTCGAGTCATTTTTGCAGCTTCGCACATGCCAATGTTGAGAGAACTCCACAAGTCACCAATCACTATTCCATGGTGCACGAACTAACTCAACTCCGTAACCTATTAGGCTCTGGGCTAAATGCATACTAAAAAACAATTATCCAAAATCCAAGGTGGGCAGTGACACAAATATACGAACTGGACCAGCATGAGGCAACACTAAACTAAACCAATACCAATGATGACCTCACCTAAATTATTAAGGAGTAGATTTTAGCGGCGGATCATATTGTAGGCCGTCGCTAAAAATTAGAGGAGCACAGTAGCGGCAGTTTTCTTCTAAAGCGCCGCTATGAGCTTTTTTAAAACGCCGCTACAAACCCATTTTATGGTAGTGACGGTTTTTATGAAAAATTAGATAGCATGTCCCTAGAAATAGCCCAGTCTGAATGATATTAATTATTCTGGTCCTGTTATGTAATTTGAATAATTTTTGTCACAGAACCGCCTTACTACGGAGACAGCTCCGTTCCAGGATCTCCCTCGGGTGGCGACACGCGCTGTGACGCCTAATAGTACAACACATGACAGAGAAATATAATTTCAACAAGAGCATAGGTGGGGAACAGAGTTTTACATAAGGCCAAAGTTATAATACAACCCAGAGTTTTGTCAGCAATAAAATTTGCGGAAGCGAATAGTTCAACATTGGTTCACGTCCGCTCACGGCGACACACAGAGACCAACCCGGCCATAATAGGTGCCTTGCCCAGGCACCGTACTGGCAAGCAAGGAACTACTCCTCATCTTCATTCGTGCACAGCTCCCACTCAATGTTCCAGCAATCGGGGCGCTAGCCCTCCCAGTGGAATATTCCACTGCAATGGCAGTCTCCGCCCTGGTCATCTGAAAACCACATAGAGCTACGCCCTGAGTAACTAATTTACTCAGCAAGACTGACCCGTCAAAATGGCCATCTATAGCCGACGTCTAAACATGCAAAGGCTGGGGCTAGGGTTTAAATTGCCAGAAAGCCAGCCTAGGAGTGGATCCTTGTTTTTCAAGTTTTAGCATAAAGTTAAGTTGTCATGCGGAATAGTAAATTTAGTTTGCACTAAAGCTATAACAATCATGGTTGCAATATAATCTTAATAATTCCAAACAGCAGTATTAAATCCACTCATCATCTTAATGGCTTCCGACACTGTTCCGGAGCAGCGATCAAGTGATACTCGTTACTGTGAGGGGCATCGACTCAAATCGATTTACATCCTGCAGGAGCAACCTGCTTGCACGATCCATATGCGCTTCCGGTAAGCCGCATGGAGCAACCTTCGCTTATGGTACCGCAGGGTCTTCCGGGTCCAGACTCCCCCGAGAAGGGTCCCCCATCGCGATGCGCCCCGTGCCGCCATCCGTGGGTGGATTGCTCCCTCCTCTCAGCCTCAATTCCACCAAAGAAAGGAGAAGGCTATATTCAGACCAGGCGGTAGTCGTAGCTACGTCGGTTTACTCGGCCCATATCTCCAGCATGCAAATAGTACGTTCAAACTTGATCCCATGGGCCGGACACGAGGCGTAGCCTTAGGTAACTCGGACGGGGCTACCTCCTTGAAGACAAGCTGTCCTTCCCTTTCCACCTAGTTGCCCGCTCGGTCTTCATTATGATCCCATCCACACTTCCCTCCATTCAACATCATTCCCTCGTGATAATATTCTCTATCTACGAGTGGTCTCCTTACCACTCGATGAATAGCAATCCTAATTTAAGCAGAGCGACTACCGTCCTGAGGCTAATAATTAGGAAAGAGGGATCCACTGCACGCTAGGGTTTCAATCAACTCCTATCACTTAATGCACAGGCAAGCCTACATCCCTAGCTAGTGATAGAATAAAAATTTAAAACAGGGATAATGCACCGGGCTTTGCCTTGGTTCTGCTCTTGCTCAGCAACGGCACCTCCGGCCCCTTCGGGTTCCTGCTCCGGTCTCGTCTCCACGTGGTCCACCGCGTGATCTATATGATGCAAAGATGATGCTTGTGAGAGAAGATTCATGGCACTTCCTCAATAAATACGTTAATGTACACTGCTACTCGTGGAAGTAAGCGGGGTGTGATGAATAGTTCAGCAATATAACGTATTGAGTGGGGCACAGGGTGAGGGAGTTTCGTGTATTTCCTTCATGGAATCCAGTATTTAATCGCGACGACGTCGCACTAAAGTACGGTGTGTTTGTGTGGGCCGGGGTTAAGCTACGTAAGTGATGTCCATGACCAGTAGGTGTTAATTAATTAATGTTTTAGCGTGTCGAGCATAACCCCCGCGAGGTACTAAGCACCCATGAAACAGCCCTAAGGTGGAACCATATTTATTAACAGGTAATATTGCACTTGGGACATAATTTATTAAGTTGACATGCATCTGATCTTCAAATGGGCAGGGGTGATTTAATATAGTTAGATTATACCAGGAGTTATTTATTGGCCAAGTTTCACTCTCATGCCCCAAGCCAATAATTTTAATTAATTATTATAAAGAAAAAGGCATTAAATTAATTACAGCTAATATATAGAGACTTACCCTATGACATTTACCAGGGAGACTAGAAACTGAAAAACCTTCTTGGTGACCAAATTTCAAGATTTAATCAACTTTCTATAATTAGTTATGAATTTATGAGGGTTTTTATTACATATTTAAATCCTAAGAGTAACACTAACATGCACTGTGATTTAGCATTTTTCCCTACTAGTACTAATCCAGACAAGGCTAACAAAATTTATCTTGCCTCAAAATTCCTATTAATCGTTTTACTATGCATTTTTCAAGTTTTACACTTTTCTGGAAATGATTAAAATGAGAAAATCAATCTCTGATTACGCGGGCCGCATCCCGACAGCCCAACGGGCTGAATCTCGTGCAGCCCATCGGCCGAGCGTGCACGGGGGCGCTCTCGGGCCAGATGCGGCCCGAGAGAGAGACCGGGCCCAACGGCCGTTGCGACCGGTGGCCATCCCGGCCACTGGCCAGCTCAGCTGAGCCGAGCGCACGCGCGGCGGCGCGGGCCACGCGCAGCGGCGCGAGCACGGCGGCCGACTGGGGTGGCGGCATTGACAGCATTGGCGGGATAGCAACCGGCGGGTCCCAACAGACATGCGGCGCGCGAAAAGAGGGAAGATGGCTCACCGGGGCTAGCTCGGTGACGGCGAGGCGGAACTCTGGCGGTCGGTGGTAGCATTCCGGCGGGGGTCCTGTGCTTGGGCGAGCCGAGTGAGGCCGGAGAGTTACGCGAAGCCAAGAGCTGGCTGCATGTCAAAGGAATTTGGTCGATGCTCACCAGGGAGTTCAGGCGACGCGGAGGAGCGGCGGTCGGAGGCGGGGAAGAAGAGGTTGATTCATGGCGGCTCGGTGCGGGAGGGGGAATGTGGCTTCACGCGGAGCTTGAAGGCGTCAAGGCGGTGCTGTAGATGTCGATGAGCGGTTGGTGACGACGGCGAGGCGTCGGTGGCACGGGGCGGCTCTGGGCGGCAATAGGGGCGCGGCGAGCGAGAGAGACATAGAGCGAGTGGGGGGGGGGGGAGGAAATGAGTGTCACAATTTTAGTATTGGATTTCATATATCCAAATAAATACATGTTATCACGTCTCATGGTTCTCCAACATCTAATATTATTATTCAAATCCAATTCAATAAATGCAAGTCTTTCAATATATATATCCATTCAACAATAAAGGCAGATTTTGGCACACCGTTGTTTCATTATATATCCTTCGTGTTATATATATTATTACTAACAAAGTGCCCGTGTATTGCTACGAGTGTGAATATAGTAAAGTTTTGATGCATATTATGCATAATAGACTGACAGATGATTCATACTCCCTCCATCTCAGGATATAGCTAGTTCTGGTTTTGTCCTAAGTCAAACTTTCATAACTTTGATCATACATAAACAAAAGATTTATATAAAGCAGATATGTCCCATGATAAATGTTACCAAGCAAATGATTCAACTACTCATTACCTATTCTATTAATCATAACTATAATATTATCAACTCAATACTATATCTACTAATTGAAAGATTACATGAATATTTTGATTACAGATCTTGAGAGTCTAATCTTTCAATGTCAACGTGTGGGCGAGGCGTGCTGGTTTGGCTCAACGATGATTGAGTCCACGATCCTAGACTACGAACACTCAGTAGAAAGGCAGGGAGTCCCGTTAGTGCAATCAGGAGTGGAGTCCATCGAGTTCCGAGTCATTTTCACAGCCTCACACGAGCCAACGTTGAGAGAACACCACAAGTCACCAATCACTGTTCCATGGTGCCCGAACTGACTCAACTCCGTAACCTATTAGGCTTTGGGCAAAATGCATTCTAAAAAAAATTATCCAAAATCCAAGGTGGGCAGTGACAGAAATATACGAACCAGACTCAGCATGAGGCATCAGCAAGCTAAACTAATACCAATGACGATCTCACCTAAATTATTACAAAGTAGATTTTTAGCGGCGGAACACATTGCGGGTCGTCGCTAAAAATTGGAGGAGCACAGTAGTCGTGGTTTTCTTCTAAAGCACCGCTACGAGGTTTTTTGAAACGCTGCTACAAACCGTTTTGTGATAGTGACAATTTTAATAAAAAACTAGATAGCATGCCCCTACTAGATAGCTCAGGCTGAATCATATTAAATATTCTGGTCCTGTTACGTAACATGAATAATTATAGTGTAGTATTTCATATATCCAAATATATACATGTTATCACGTCTCATGGTTCTCCATCATCTAATATTATTATTCAAATCCAATTCAAGAAATGCAAGTCGTTTCAATATATATATATATATATATATGCATTGAACAATAAAGGCAGATTTTAGCACACCGTTATTTTATTATATATCCATCATGTTACATATATTATTACTAACAAAGTACCCGTGCGTTGCTACGAGTGTGAATATAATAAAGTTCTAATGCATATTGTGCATAATAGACTGACAGATGATTCATACTCCCTCCATCTCAGGATATAGGTAGATCTAGTTTTGTCCTCAGTCAAACTTTTATAACTTTGATCATACATAACAAAAGATTTATACAAAGAAGATATCTCCCACAATAAATATTACCAAGAAAATAATTCAACTACTCATTACCTATTCTATTAATCATAACAAATATATTATCCACTCAGTACTATATCTACTAAATGAAAGATTACATGGACACTTGATTACAGATTTTGAGAGCCCAATCTTTCAACTATATCTACTAATTGAAAGATTACATGAACACTTGATTACAGATATTGAGAATCCAATCTTTCAACGTGAACGTGTGGCGGGCGTGCTGGTTCGGCTCAACCATGATTGTGTTCACGATCCTAGACTACGGACACTCAATAGAAAGACAGGGAGCCCCGTTACTACGATCAGGAGTGGAGTCCGTCGAGTTCGAGTTGTTTTCACAGCCTCGCACGAGCCAACGTTGAGAGAACACCACAAGTCACCAGTCACTGTTCCATGGTGCACGAGCTGACTCAACTGCGTAACCTATTAGGCTTTGGGCAAAATGCATTCTAAAAAAAATTATAAAAAATCCAAGGTGGGCAGTGACAGAAATATCCGAACCAGACTCAGCATGAGGCAACACCAAGCTAAACTAATACCAATGACGATCTCACCTAAATTATTAAAAAGTAGATTTTTAACGGCGGATCACATTGTGGGCTGCCGCTAAAAATTGGAGAGGCACAGTAGCGGTGGTTTTCTTCTAAAGCACTGCTACGAGGTTTTTTGAAACGCTTCTACAAACCGTTTTGTGGTAGTGACAGTTTTAATAAAAAACTAGATAGCATGCCCCTACAAATAGCCCAGGCTGAATCATATTAAATATTCTGGTCCTGTTACGTGACATGAATAATTGTAGTGTAGTATTTCATATATCCAAATATATACATGTTATCACGTCTCATGGTTCTCCAACATCTAATATTATTATTCAAATCCAATTCAATAAATACAAGTCGTTTCAACATATATATATATATATATATATATGCATTGAACAATAAAGGCAGATTTTAGCACACCGTTATTTTATTATATATCCATCATGTTACATATATTATTACTAACAAAGTACCCGTGCGTTGCTATGAGTGTGAATATAGTAAATTTCTGATGCATATTGTGCATAATAGACTGACAGATGATTCATACTCTCTCCATCTCAGGATATAGGTAGATCTGGTTTTGTCCTCAGTCAAACTTTTATAACTTTGATCATACATAATAAAAGATTTATACAAAGAATATATCTCCCACAGTAAATGTTACCAAGCAAATAATTCAACTACTCATTACCTTTTCTATTAATCATAACAAATATATTATCCATTCAGTACTATATCTACTAAATGAAAGATTACAGGAACACTTGACTACAGATTTTGAGAGCCCAATCTTTCAACTATATCTACTAATTGAAAGATTACAAGAACACTTGATTACAGATCTTGAGAGTCCAATCTTTCAATGTGAACGTGTGGCGGGCGTGCTGGTTCGGCTCAACCATGATTGTGTTCACGATCCTAGACTACGGACACTCAATAGAAAGACAGGGAGCCCCGTTACTACAATCAGGAGTGGAGTTCGTCGAGTTTGAGTTGTTTTTGCAGCCTCGTACGAGCCAACGTTGAGAGAACACCACAGGTCACCAATCACTATTCCATGGTGCACGAACTAACTCAACTCCGTAACCTATTATTGGGCTAAATGCATACTAAAATAAATTATCCAAAATCCACGGTGGGCAGCGACAGAAATATACGAACCAGACTCAGCATGAGGCAACACCAAGCTAAACCAATACCAATGACGATCTCACCTAAATTATTAAAAAATAGATTTTTAGCGACGGATCACATTGTGGGTCGCCGCTAAAAATTGGAGCACAGTAGTGGTGATTTTCTTCTAAAGCACCGCTACGAGGTTTTTTGAAACGCTGCTACAAACCGTTTTGTGGTAGTGACAGTTTTAATAAAAAAATTAGATAGCATGCCCCTACAAATAGCTCAGGCTGAATCACATTAAATATTCTGGTTCTGTTATGTAACATGAATAATTATAGTGTAGTATTTCAGATATCCAAATATATACATGTTATCACGTCTCATGGTTCTCCATCATCTAATATTATTATTCAAATCCAATTCAAGAAATGCAAGTCGTTTCAATATATATATATATATATATATATATATATATATATGCATTGAACAATAAAGGCAGATTTTGGCACACCGTTATTTCATTATATATCCATCATGTTACATATATTATTACTAACAAAGTACCCGTGCGTTGCTACGAGTGTGAATATAGTAAAGTTCTGATGCATATTGTGCATAATAGACTGACAGATGATTCATACTCCCTCCATCTCAGGATATAGGTAGATCTGGTTTTGTTCTCAGTCAAACTTTTATAACTTTGATTATGCATAACAAAAGATTTATACAAAGAAGATATCTCCCACAATAAATGTTACCAAGCAAATAATTCAACTACTCATTACCTATTCTATTAATCATAACAAATATATTATCCACTCAGTACTATATCTACTAAATGAAAGATTACATGAACACTTGATTACAGATTTTGAGAGTCCAATCTTTCAATGTGAACGTGTGGCGGGCGTGCTGGTTCGGCTCAACCATGATTGTGGTCACGATCCTAGACTACGGACACTCAATAGAAAGGCAGGGAGCTCTGTTACTACGATAAGGAGTGGAGTCCGTCGAGTTTGAGTTGTTTTCGCAGCCTCGTACGAGCCAACGCTGAGAGAACACCACAGGTCACCAATCACTATTCCGTGGTGCACGAACTGACTCAACTCCGTAACCTATTAGGCTTTGGGCAAAATGCATTCTAAAAAAAATTATCCAAAATCCAAGGTGGGCAGTGAACCAGACTCAACATGAGGCAACATCAAACTGAACCAATACCAATTATGATCTCACCTAAATTATGAAGGAGTAGATATTCAATGGTAGAGATTTGTTTTCGTGCATACTCAGGTTCGCTCGGGCGCACGCAGTGCTGTCCATCTGATACGAATTAAAACATTGGAAAGGAGCCGATACTGTGCGGCACAATTTTTTCCTCTCTGTGGCAGGACCCACATATATTCGACTGCTGAAGCATTTTTTGGAGTCGTGATTCAAATCTCGAGAACTATGACACTCGGTTTCGACGCATCTCCTTCTCTCTCTAGGCAGTTGAAAAAGCATTGTAGTGGCAAACTGGTGTGTCCGCCGTTACGCAACTGTAGCTAACAAAAAGTATTTCTAGCCTCGGGTGATCTCAAAAGAAAACAAACCGCCACTATAAAAGCCTTTTTAACAGCGGTTGACATTCTCAATCGCCGCTATTATCCTACAACTTTAGCTATGGTTGACATCTTTAACTGCTGCTATTTAGTTGAATATTAGCAATAGTTGAGATTGTCAACTACCGCTACTTGTTTGTTTCCCAAAAATAAAAAACCAATATATACAAAAATTACAGAAACTACATATAAAAATCAAAAATATATACAGACATTTCAGCAAAGTCTTAATTATGTACACAGTACTTGTCCAATGCTTACACAATAACAAATTATTTGATATAAACTCTAATCTATAGTCATCATCTTGCTCCGGCTTCTTGGGCTCATATGGTTGTTTCGAACTAGCCCACTCACAAAGCGCCTTATGCTCTGTTTCTAATAAACACTCTGAATGAAAACACTTTCCTATTGGACTAATTACCTCTCTCAATAGAAAACGACAAAGATGAGCTATAACTATAAACATATCCTTTGTACTCAAAGGAACTCTTTCTTTAGAGATCATACCCTTTTAAATTTCTTCAAATCTTTTACTCTTTGCAATCCATTCTGCTCTTTTCCTTATGGCTTTCTATGTCACATAGAGTAGATTATGTAAATATAACATACCAAAAATCAAGAAGGGGAGAGGCTCAACCGCCGCTAGATTTGCCTCGCGCGTGGAGCCCATCACCGTAGGATTTGCCTCGTGCGGAACCCGGAGGAGAGGAGCCCGCCGCCACTAGGGGAGTGGAGGTGCTCTGCACGAGCTGAGAGGAAGGGGAGGAGGCCCGTCAGGGAGGGCACCGCTAAAGAGAGGGCAGCGGTTGTAACAATACCATTGTCATGATCTTTCTCGAGTGGCGACACGCTCTGTGGCGCAATACATGAGAGGAACAATATAGTTTACCCAGAGACATAGGTATGGCACAAAGTTTTTACATAAATTGAGTTAGATTACAACCAGAGGTTTTTATAAAAGTGCAAAAGCAAACTGGTTCAACAGTAATAAAAATGATTCAACAAAATACTTAAGATACAATCAACCTCTCACGATGATACATAGAATCATATCCAGTCTAGATAAGTGTCATGCCCACGACACCGTACCGACAGGCAATATGTTACTCCTCCTATGGGCTGCAAGGTTCCAACTTGATGTTCTAGAAGTCGGGGAACTGGCTACTCTAATCATCTAAAAACCACAGAGCTACACTCTAGGCAACTAATACTCAACAAGACTTACCCAACCAAAATGGCCAACTACAGCCGACTTTTAGACATGGAAAGGTTAAGGGTAGGAGTTATGTTGCCAACAAATCAGCCTATGAGTGGTCCTTATTCTTCAAGTTTTAGCATCAGGTTAATTTGTCATGCATAATAATAAATTTAGTTTGTCCTATATCTACAACAAACATTGTTGCAATACAATATAATTAAATCAATACAACAATATTCAACCCATTCATCGTGTTGCTCTTCTTACTACATACCGGCACAACGATCAAGTGGTACTCCTTACTGTGAGGGACAACGACTCGGATCGCTTTACATCCTATAGGAGAAACCTATTTGCATGATCCATATGCGCTTCCTAGAAGCTGCATGGAGCAACTTTTCGCTTCAGTACCGCAAGGTCTTCCAGGTCTGGCTTTTCCGAGAAGGATCCCCCAACGTGATGCATCCTAAATGACATCCATGGGTAGATTGCACCCTCCTCTCCTCCCAAATTCCATGAAGTAGAGTACCTTCCAACCATGCGATAGCCGTCACTATGTCAGTTCACTAGACCCATAACTCCAGCATGCAAACAGTATGTTCAAACTTGATCCTATAGGCCAGACATGATGCAGGCCTTATGCAACACAAACAGGGCTACCACCATGAAGACTCGGTCCTTCCCTTTCCATTTAGTTTCCCATCGGTCTCCAGTTGTTGTCCCATCCAAAATTCCACCATAATCATTCCCCAGTGAGATATTCGACTCAACTTTGAGTGGTCTCCATACTACTCGATGACTCATCGCCCTAATTAAGCAAAGCCACTAAGGACCTGAGGCTATCATCGGAAATAGGGTACCTACTACATACTAGGTTTTCAAACAACGCGTACAAACCAAATGCACAGATAACTGTCTATCACACTAGCTATAGGTGTTAAAGCAAAACATATTGAAAATTGATGGGATGCACCAGGGCTTGCCTTGAGATGGTTGTTGGGTAGCCCGACCACGTGTTGTTGCAATACTTTTTTCCGGGTTTAAGCAATGAGTCTGCCCTATATCTCAACGTCACCGCCGGAGGTTTGTTCATCCACAAGACGCCTGCAGAAGGAAGAGCTATCCTAGATCTTATCCAAGAAAACTCTTCTTTCCTAGCCGGCTGTAGAGAGCCCCCTTAGGAGGATGCTTCATTGAGCTTTGAGGCCACCCCACTAGTTGAACCTAAACCAAATCATGGCCTATCCATTGATTCGTCTAGTGAGTCCTCAACCGAACCACGAGCAATGAAGGAAGAAGAAATTCAGCCTTCAAAGCTGCCTTTTTCAATTCAAGGACAATCTTGTAAAAGATCATGGAAAATCCTCGAGTTGTTGCTATCAAAAGAAATCACCAACTCCTGCATCTTCTCCCAATCCTCTTAAGGAGCCTTTGCTCCAAGAGATGGTTATGGAGTTAACTTCAACCGTTAGCAATGAGTGGTCAAGAGAGGCTGAGCTTTGTCTGAACGTAATTCGGATTAGCTTCCCTTCCTCTTCTATTCAATGCCTCATAAGAGGAGTGAAGCTGAATCTTCTTTATAATCCCACTATTGGTACCAACATCATTTCTGATTCTTGTGCTTTTGCCATTTTGGGTGAAGAACACTTGGCACCAACTTGCAAATTTCTTCAATGTCCCTCCGGACCCATTTCAGAGGGATATGGGATTTTGCAAAATGTGTCTCTAAGACACAAAGATGTTGAAACTCTCCTTAGTTTCCATGTGTTCGAAGTTCATGACTTTGACATTTTAATTGGGCATTCCATGCATGGGACTTTTCTCTGATGCACCGACCAAGGAGACGTTGCACATTGAACTGAGGGGAAAACATTTTTCTATCCCTATGTCTTAATTAGAAAATTTCCTATGTTCTCTATTAAATTAGAGGTAGGTCTTTCAAAAGATCAAGGGGACATCTTGAATTAGTTTTGCAAGAAGAACCCACCAATTCTCATCTCTCCTCCTGATCCTCTAGAGGACAATTTCCTCCAAGAGAATAAGAGGGAGTGCTTTGCCATGCCAAGCAATGAATGGTTGACTTAGGGAGAACATTCTCCTCATACAATTTGGATTAGACCCCCTTACTCAACCATTCAATGCCATAGTAGAAAGATTAAGGTGAATGTTCTTTTCAGTCCCATATAGGTGCAAATTTAATATCCAAATCCATTGCAACTGCCTTCATAGGTGATGAGCCCCTTGCACCGATTAGCAAATCCTTCCTAAGCCCTTTAGACAAACATTTAGGAGGATTTGGGACCTTGCAAAACATGCATGTAAAGCATGAAAGTGTTGAGACTATCCTAGACTTCCATGTAGTTGAAGTCTATGACTTCCAAATTTTGATCGGGCATCCGTTGGACGAGCTATTCTAGGATGGACAGAAGCTAGGAAGTCTCAACACAAGACTTGGGAGAGACACCATTTCTGTCTTGATCTATCAATCAGAAAATCTTCTGACAGAATCTCTCTCAAGGGGTGATCCATTCAATGAATCGGTGCAACATTCCCATTTGACCCCCCTGGAACCATTCTTAAGGAATGAGACCATTCATTTATCTAGGGGGAAGGCAAGCTAACCCACAAGGGTCTCTCAACAACTGAATTCGAGCCCATTGCTATTTCATCATTAAATTCTACTATTGAGACCGCTCGGAAGGCAGGAGAAATTCTACCTTCAGGGTTTCCAGTCGAGTTCGAGGAAGGGCTATCTATTAAACATAAAAACACCTCAAATTACCTCTGGCAGAAGAAGCCTAAGACATCTCTTTCACCTCCCAACCCTTTCCAAGAAGAAATCCAATAGGAGGCCGTTAACTAGGAGTGGTTGAAGGAATAAAGATTTCCTCAAGAGAAATCGAAATCTCTTCTCCTTCTTCTACCACTTCCTATTATATAAAGGGAAACATCATAGAAGCCCTTCTTGATCCCACCATCAGAGCCAATATCATCCCTAAGTACATAGCTTGGCAGCTTTTAGATGATATACCTCTTGAGCCAAATAGCACACTTGTAAAGATCATGACCACTGAGGTCACCCCAAGGTAATGTTTTGGTGATGAATGACAAACATGAATGTGTGGCTAATGTCTACATGAGTGTTGTTCGTGTAGGAAACCTTTTCTACTTTATAATGATTGTAGATGGCGGCCTTGGCGATTGATGACAATGACCACAAGCCTGGAGGCTTGTGAGCTTGATGGAGTCCAAGGGTTGATGGAGATGGATCAAAGCTGAGGACAAGCTATGGAGCAAGTGTTGGGAACACTTGTCTAGTTGTTAGGGCTTTGAATCCATAGGAAAAACTAGACTATCAAGGGGGTCTAGGTCATTTCTCTTAGGTCATGTCTAGTCGGTGATGTGCATGCATGCTCAGTGAAATCACAGGCACTAGGTGACAGTGAAGAAGCCAAGGAGCTGTTCGGAGAAGCCAGGAAACAAAGTCAAGCGAGGACAAGGAGTTTTATCTTCTGAAAAAAGTGACCGGATAGAGGAGTCAGTGGAGACCGGCCTGTACAGTCACCAAGATGTTTTGTCTAGGACTTACAGCGAGCAGCGAGGAATCTGTCAAGCCTGGAAACCCTAGAGACCGGACGGTATGGTCTATTGACCGGACGGTCCGGTCAGTAGGATTGAGATTTGGACAGAGAGGAAGCAGGGCACAAAATATTTCTAGACTAGAGAGAGAAATGGATCGGATGGTCCAGTCAACAGACCATACGGTCCGGTTAGTACGAAGATCAGCAAGGGCAGAGCTATTGGAGCTGGAGTTTGCAGTGACCAAACGGTCTGGTCAGGCAATGACCGGACAGTCCGGTCAGTAGCCCCAAAAAGCTGATTTCATGGAGCAATAGCTAATTGGAGGTTGGAAGCCTATATAACTTCGTTGCTGGGGTCTTGAAGACCTCTCTTGGCCATTAGAATTGCTTGGAGTATTTGGTGAGAGCCAAGAGGAAATAAGGAGAGCACTAGGAGGATATATTGCATATCTTGAGAGTGCTAGTGAGAGTAACTTGAGCATTGATGCACATCTAAGGCTAGGGTGTCCTTGATGGTGTGATCTAGGTTGTTACTCTCGGTCTATGGTGAGACCTAGACCGGTTAGGTGTTGGTGATCGAGCCTATCGTGATTGGTTGTGAAGGCCGTCACACGTTTGTACCTGGTTTGAGCCTGCAGGTGAAAGGGGCATCAATAGTGAGCGCTCATGCCACTGGGAGTCTGGCAAGTTCTTGTGCCTAGGCAGCAGCGGTGACGCGCACCGTGTCTTCACTCCGGGAGTGATTGCGGGCTCGTGGGCGAGAACTCCACATCGGTGGCGGGAGGGACCGGCACTCCGATAGGAGTTGTCTAACGAGGAGTAAGGGAAGGCGCCATCCTTCCAAGACCTCGCGAAAAAATCATGAGCCATCTCTAACTCTACTCCTTACTTTGATGCATTAATTTTCGCATTTACATACCGTGCTATTCATGCTTGTATGCTTATCTTGTTCTAGTTGATTACTTGTAGTCTTGCATGAATAGGCTTCTTTACTTGCTAGCAGTGCTTAGCTTTCATACTTGATGACTAGCATGTATAGGAGTTGCATTGGCTTGATTGCTCACCCTAGTATGTATTGCTTGAGTGCTTTTCATGTGCTTATTGTTCTAGTAGCTTTGCATGAGTAGGACTCCTTGCTAGCTAGTTGTGTGCTTTCGCGTATCTTTGGTTACTAGCTTGCATAGGAGTTGTTTTTGCCTTTGTGTGATTCACTAGTATGCTTATGTTGTTGTTCCTTTCATAGGTTCATTATCTTCCTAGTGTGATCACCACTAGAATTGTGTAGGAGTTGTTTTGAGTGGTCGGTTTTAGGAATTGGTAAATTTGGTACATAGTGCGAGTTTCCGATTCACCCCCCCCCCCCCCCCCCCCCCCCCCCGCCGCCCTCTTGGTCCTTTCAACACTCCTCAAGGATGCCTTGGGAGTAACCTTTCCATGTCGAGGGATCGCAAGGGTTGTACCAAGTAAGTTGGACAAAGTCGAAGTTTGCCTAGACCTCCATGTCTTTCCTATCATCGACTTTGAACTTCTCATAGGCTTCCCACTAGAAAGCCTTCACCACAAGGGTGCATCTCCAGGGAGCCTAAATGAAAAGCTTAGGAAAATTGCTTTCGCCACCAATGCCCATTGCTTAGAAACTCCTATGGTGAGGCCTCATCTCAAGCACTCCATGCTTGAGAAAGTGATGTATGTTCCCCAACACGCATCACTGAGGTTTGTTCTTTATGAGGACGCAAAGCATTGCATCTAAGGAGGAGATGATTTTAGAGAAACTCTTAATCCTTTTGAAACCAAATTGTCATCCTTCTTGCCTAAGCCTTTTACCTTTGGTCCTCAATACTCTATTCTCAACGATGATGACAAATCAATCATGAGCTTTATCGATGAAATTCTTGTGAAGGAGAGTTGTTGGGCCATTGGATTGTTAGAGACATTGACTCTAGAGATAGGAGGAAATAATTCAATTGATGAGCATGAAAGCTTCTTCCTTGAACAACCACAAGATGCATGCTCATAAATGGAATCTCTAGAGTCAATCAAAATTATTGCTAAAAGCACCTACGAGGACTACAACCACCTTAAGGCCCTCATTAGTAAAATGTTTACAAGGATGGTTGTAGATGCTTTTGTCTATCATAAGTATTGCAGATCTCGTATTTGTTTTTTGGCACTAACCTTACAGCAAAGATTTCATTGATACATCAACAATTGACGATAAGATGGGAACTACATCACCAATGGTAGATGCAGCATAAAGTCCATGTAGTCGAGCTTCTGACGATAAGATGGCCCGGATTATCGTTCCTTTTCTGTTATTTAATAATTTCAAGCATATGTTTTTTGGATATATTTGCCTTCGGGTATTTTTTGTCACAAATCTTTTCAGGTGGAGATTAAAAAGAATGATGGTCACACTATGCCTAAGAACATGGGAGCTGCATCAACTTGACACCTTTTTACTTTTGGTGATGGAATCTACTACGAGAAGGCTGCAACACTACACACTTGATTTATTGTGTCTATGTGATACAAAAATCTAAGTGTGGGGGAGTTCTGTATGTATCACTTATTAAGTTACATTCATGCCAACATACCTCTTGGTTTAAAGTTGTTGTTAGTTCTTGTATTCATGCCTTGCTTAAAAAGAAAAAATGAAAGGTGCTTTAGTTTATTTTCCTTTTTATTTCCTTTCAATTAAATCTTATAGTGCGCCATAAAAAAAATATATAATAAATAAAATAAATAACTTAATAATATAGTTGTCACTCTACGGGGCTCATAAAACCGGTAGAGTCCGTTTTGCTTTTAACGCTTTTGTTTGTTTTTCTTGTGTCAAATAAAAGTGCAAGCAAGAAAACAAGTGTGGGGGAGATCCTTAGGATTCCCCACGTTAAACAAAGAACCACATCAGCCAAAATATAATAAACAACACCGCACATGGCACCACGCCATACTATGACCAAGCTAGACGCCAGGACGATTCAGCCGAACCCTCCAGGTCGACTGAACCGGCCTTGGACCTGCTCGGCATCATCTATTAGTGCGACAGTTTGCACGTCTTGTCCCTCTATCTCCCTGTTTTGTGCATTGGTTTAATTTTCCTAGAACAAATTGATAAAATCTAAACTTGAAAATTAAAATCAACCTTGATGACCTCCCATTTATTAAAAGCTTTCCATGGTTGGCCTGCATGCTCTTTATTCCTTGCTCTTATGCCAATACTAGTGCACTATATTCATAGGGACCGCATGATACCTAGGTTGTTGACTAGTGAGATATGGTTTTATGACGTGATTCTTGCTCTCTATTGCATAAAGTACTTGGAAATTCTTTTTGAAAATTAAAAAATTCTATAAGCTTACTCCTCAATTATTAGAAATATCCCACCACAGCCATATGATAGTTTCATTTGATAAACCTGATGCATATGCTACTTGTGCCTTCATTGAACCTTGTCAAATTGTTGTGACCCTATTGAGATGCTTGTTATGTATTGTTGATCAAGTTCATGTGTATATTCCCCTGACGTGTTAATCTTCTACATTGGAAGTTAGCATAACCATCATCATCCATTCATCCACCAAAAATATTACTCCATGATTATCTTGTTAAGACTCTCTCTCTCTCTCTCTCAATTGGTCCCATAGAAGGCATGGGTATAAAAAAATGCTCTCAATCCTTGAGCATTGAAAAACAAAGAGAGAAAAGAAATAGCCATGCCCAATATCATTTCAAGGAAAGAAAGAGTCTACACATAAAGGAGTATTCATCCACCTCCATCATCCATCTCCTTCCATATGCTACTCTTCCACTCTAGAAGATAGCATCACACATATCCATCATCCGTCCATAAAATAAAGTGCTCCACCATGCTTTGAGAAACTCCCTCTCCAATTATCCTTGCTAAAAGAGACATGGATTGTCAAGTATTCAAAAAAGAAAAAAAGAGAGAAAGAAAGAGAGATAGCCTATGTTCTTAAATAGAAGAGAGGGAGGATATCAAAAGGAGTACCCATATTTCACCAATACATCAATTCCATCCATACATGTGCACATACTTGATTGATGATTCATTACTTTCTTTCTCCTTGGATCCGGTTTTTAACTTGGTAATATATGAAGCATAGGTACGCCTTATTCCTTACCCTGAGCTCCACATAAGCTTATTTGTAGAGGTAGGAACAAAAAGAGGCAACAACAAAAGCCTCGGTGAGGATCCACACACATATATGAGTGACTTGAGAGAATCATTTGAGGAGTATAGCTTTGTTTTATCTTTGAAAATTCTTTAATAACCCAAGTTACTTAGCACAAGGAGGAAAGATGATCAGAATCTATACCGTTCCACTCTTCAACTACCGACATGATAGACACTCCAAAGTCCATTGGTATAGGTATGTTTTGGAATAACTTGAATGTTAGCATCATACTGTTTGGAGATTATGATACACCTTAGTATTTTTCCTTTACTCGAGGACGAGCAAAGGCTAAGTGTGGGGGAGTTTGTTGACGGACACTAAGTACCAAATCTGACCGTCAAATACTTGTATAAAAGCAATAAAATGAATAACCAACATAGTGGTAGGAGTTTAGTACTAACAAATTCCACAAGTGTTGGTAAATATTTGTTGTAGGTGATTAGTCCACGGAATTAATGGAAAATCCATGTCATAAGGGAGAAAGCACACTTCCGACCAATCAGAGCACAACACACGGGTCCACTAGCCCACTTTCAGAAGGAAACGGACATAACCTACCACCACTCAGGGACCCAAAGCAGAGGGGCACCTGGGCCCACCACCCATGTTCGGCCGAACATGGGTGTTCGGCCGAAGGTGGGAGTCTTCCCCTGGTGCATGGTTGCCACGTGGAGTCTCCTAGTGCCACCCTAAGGTTGGTTGTGTGCGTTTGGTGGAAGGTACTAACTCCAGAAACGCCTTTGGGCCCTATATAAGGAGGGGAGTGGCTCCACTTCACACACACCTCAAGATCTAATAGTACTTCATTTCCTAAAGGCTTTAGCACTGTCAAAGTGCATAGAAACTAGGGAGAGAGTGAGGGGAAGTCTGGATGCTTGCCATATTTAGTAAGTCTTTGTGATTCCTCTCTTGGTATTTAAGTTTTCTTTTTAAGTATGTTTAATACTTAGTTGCTTTGCTCGCTCAGCGCTCTATTTAGTTAGAGACCTTAGTCTTATATCATCATAACTAAAGATTAAGACAGTAATTGAAAGCATAGACGTGGTGTCTAGGCTATAGGTTACCTTTGTTTCTCGCGTAGTCCACGAATTGCTAGAGGTAGGCAGTAGGTGGTGACAGTCCTATCTGTCCTTTGAAATCCTTCACGTTCGGCTACGCAGTAGGCTCTTGACTGGAATCGCACTGTGGATGCAGAAGAGAACCGAATGTCCATTGCAACCAACCTAGTAGTACCCTTACTTTGATTAGGATCTTATAACCATTAGGAATCCTCTCTACCCAAAGCCACAATTATCTTGGTGTCCTTGGTTGAACTAGAACAAAAGATTAGGCACACACGTTCCCTGTGGATTCGATACCTTAGAATACTCCTGGGTGAAAGCCACATCGGTATCCATACGCTTGCGGATTTATTTTGTTATCATTAAAATACCCAACAACGATGACATGGAGGAGGACAAGCTACATGTTCTTCTCGCCGACACCGACCTCGAGCTGCTGGATGAACAAGAGAAACGAGTTTACCACCGCCTACGCAACCATAGTTTTGTTCACACCAAGGTGTATGATGATGGCCTGCTCTCCACTATAGGTATGGACCTTGAGTTCTTTTCTATTTGGAAAGCTTTAGGTTGGATTGAATTTGCACACATCACTGAAGGGGGTTCACGCCTCCTCACTATTCAGTTATTGTGCACTTTGCAAAAAGATAACGATGGGGTACTTTTCCGCTTGTTCGGGAAGGAATACCGTCTCACTTGGAATGACCTTAGCATCATTCTTAAGTTTAGATGTTATTGCAACACTAAATTAGAAGGTGCAACTTCAGGTTTTGAAAAGGGTTCTTCTTGGCAAAGGATTTTGGGAGAGTTTTCTTGTGAACGTCTTAGGAATAGTGACATTCACAACCCAACTCTATAACTATGGCATAGATGGCTTGCTATGACTTGTTTCCCCAAGCAAGACACTAGACCTGTCCATAATGATGAATTGTGTGTCTTGTTTGCTGCAATTGCTAAGATTCCTATTGCACTTATGGAAGCTATGATTGGTCAATGGTTAGATGATATTAGGGGATCGGGACCCATTGAATGCACTTCTTTAGTAACCCTTGTTGCTACAGGGGTCGGAGCTTTGTCTAATGCTAGATTTGATTATCTTTCTGAGCCTCGCTCCAAGATAGATTATAAATTTCTTGAGTAGGGTCACACATTAAAGAAGGGTCCCGATGGTGCTATCATCTTTTATTATCCTGGCTATACAAACGAAATCCTGCTTCCTAACCCGAGATATCATTTGTATTGTTGTTGGAAACTAACCATACAGCTGTAGAGAGATGAAATGCGTAGTAGGTCCGTTGATCAACATACACGACAAATCACGAAGCGTGCCACCACTAGCGTAGTCAGAACTTCACCACCAGTCCATGATTACACTGCATGCTCAGAACATTTCGGTGACCCCGCCTGGATGTTCACGTCGCAGTAGTATGAGACTGGAGGATCGGCTTGGGAGCAAGCTAGTAGTACACAACGGGGACACAACCCTGAGTTGATCGAGATGCCTCCACATCGTGACGGATGTCACTCCTTTTTGGGCTTTAGTCATCATGACTATGGTTCGGAATTGGGGGACCTTATAAGGAGCATGGACGATCTGGATGTGAGAACGGGAGAAATGCAATACACCCTTGCCACTCATGCCTAGACCACCTGAGAGTGGCAGCAGCATAGTGATGACCCGTTTCATCACCTCCAGGAGCAACTACGAGCGCACCACGACTACATGGCGGCACACTAATGTTGGAGATGATTTGATCCTAACCAATAGCCGTGAGCAAGAACAAGCTTGCGGGAGCACCCCCGCAAAGGTGACTTGTATCTTTCCTTTCTTTCTTTCTTTTTTCTTTGTCGGACTTACCCTCATAAAACAAAATAAAAATTTGCAAAACCAAAAAGAACAAAAAAAAGTAGGTTCTCATGAATGCAAGGGATGTTCATTCCTTCATGTTGAGATGATGAATAGTTGCTCTGTTTTATATTTTTCTATAGTCCCTCGTTTACAGCTTAGTACTCTCCCAATTTTTGAGTTTGTTGGCTAAACATGCTTGCCTTGAACTTGAATACTTGTGGGTTGCAAAAGTGCATGATCCGAGTCTAGGTTGTTGTAAACTATGATATGGTTACAATAGGGCTACTATGATTCTTGTCCCAAAGTGAAGCTTGACTTCTGGAGATTTTGTTTTCCAAAATGATACAATTGAAAAGTTGCTCAATGATGAAAATTCCTACAACAGACATATGTTGTACTTTATTGCAAAACCTCCCACATTTGCTGCTTGTTTTTGCATTGAGCTTTATCAAAATGCTTGCAACCTTTGTGAGATCCATTTCATGCTTTTATGATCAAGGTTCACGTACACATCCACCATCATTTGCTAATACTCCTACACCAGGAGATAGCAATATCATTCCATTGCATTCACCACCATATGCTTAGCTTCTATCCTGGAAGTTAGCAAAATAAATACTCCATGAATATCATGTTATGACTCTCTCAATTGGTTGCATGGAAGGCATGGTTATCAAAAATAGAATAAATACTTGCTCTCAATCTTGAGCATGATTAAAAAAAAAGAGAGAGAAGAAGAAAAGAAATAGCCATGCCCAAATGCTTATTGAAGAAAGAGAGAGTCTACTCAAAAAGGAGTATCCAGCATTCCATCATCATTCCACCACACTCCCCACACAAGCAAATCTTGATCAGATTGTATGGCTTGTTTCTCCGTGGGTTTAGTCTTTTGGTTTAACAACATATGTGTTACAAGGATGTCTCACTTGTTACCTACCTAAAGCTCCACATAAGCCTTATTTAGAGGTAGGAACAAAAAGAGGCATCTTCAATGCCTTGGTAAGGACTTGTACACATTGAGTGACCGAGGAACTTAGTTTTATTTGCTAAAATCTTTTGAAAAACTCATGATGAAAAGTGGAACATAGGGATGAGAGAATGGTGTCCTATAAAAGAATGTTCTATCTTTCAACCACTCAAGATGAAGAGAAGCCAAAAGCCCCATAAGGACTAAGATAAAAAGGGTGAGTTACCAAATACCAACTTATTCAACTAAAGTTAGAGTAAATCTGTTATGCATCTGGTACTATAGAGGGAATATAAAACATTGTAGCAACTCCTAATCAACAACCTAAAGTTTTATTTTTGCATCGGGACGAGCAAAGGTTCAGCTTGGGGGAGTTTCTTGAGGTCGTTAACTACCATTTCCGGCCATCAACATTACTCAAAATAAAGAAGGATTGTATATTCCCACCATGCATTTTAATTAGAATTAATAAATCTCCACTACTGCTTGAAAAAAGACTCACATGCAGGGAAAGTGCATAAAAGGAGTGAAGAAGTGCATCATGATCCGAGGAAATGAACTTCCGGCCAATCACAGCCAAGTACACGGACTAAATGGCCCACATACAGAAGCAAATCACCTCAACAACCGACCTTACAGTATCACTGGGCAATGGAACCCACTTGGCAGGGCTCCTGAGGCCGCAGGAACCCTGTGGGCCCACTCCCTGTTCGGCTGAATCGGGGTGTTTGACCGAATAGGAGGCCAGCCCACTAAGGCCCATCTTTGAATGGTGGTTCCCCCACCAACTTCCTAAAGGCGGTTGCCCCCCTTAGGGTGGGAGTTACCGACCTCAGAACCGCCTTTGGATAGCTATAAAAGAAAGGGTGTGGCTCACTCTTCAACATACAGCAAGAAGCATTACTCTCTTAGTTATTTTGAGTTTCTCTCTAATTATAGTGGAGTTAGGCTTAGGATAGAGTCTTCTTCGGTTCCCAAGTTTTCCTTGGAGTTGTGGTATGGCTCTTGTATCTTTCTCTTTTTGTAAGACTTTATTCTATTTATATATTTAGTCTTTCTATATAGTTATGCTTGAGTCATGTGTTTCTTGTTTGATTATATGATCCATTCATGTATGTGTTTATTATGCTTGCATTGTCATTATATCTATATAATAGCATATAATGTAAACTATATAACTATATAAAAGCAACATAGAAATTTAGATCTTTCTTTGTCCTTCTCCACTAGACTAGATTTAATTATCTTGAGTATGTTATCTATTTGTCCACTACCCTGTTTATCATTATCCTTACTCCTAAGAGGACTTTGTCTAATAATCCAATGTGCAATGCTTAGAATATGGTAATTACTCTGATCAATCCCTAGCCTTTGTTTGGGATAAAATAAATACGATACCCTGAATACTTCCGAGTGAAATGCTACAACGGTATTCTCCCTGCGCTTGCGGACTCTCTGCATTCGTTAAAGATTACCAATATACATTTTTAGGCTTCGTTGCTAAGGAAACTTAGTGACGACGTTAAGAAATGTCAACAGTCGTTGTGATTGCTCTTATGATAGTCATATGTTCACTTGCTTGCTGCTGGTTGCTTGCTTGCTGCTATAGCTGTCACTGCTATAGTTGTGATTGCTCTGATGATAGTTGTCACTGCCATTTCCATGTATTTCATGCCCTATATACTCGTCGACGATATGCTTGTTAGGTTCATGTGCTCTCGGTATGCTCTCGGTATGATTGTTAAGTTCATGTGCTCTTATTGATGTAGCGACCACTAGATTTGTCTCATGATAATTCCTAAAAATGGGTACGTTTTGGCGCTGGATAGTCTGGACTACTACAAGAAGTTGTATAGAGACATTCTGGAACTCATAGATAGGTAAGAAATTAGTCTATGTATGTATGATTTATAATGTTAACATCATCTAATGATACATTTTTATCGATCGTCTAGTGCTTACAAAAAGTATGTCAAAGCGGAAGGGCAATGTTAATCCAAGACAGAAAAAGAAGATGTACTTCCGTCATAACTTTTGGGTAAGATTTATATACATCGCATACATGTTTTTATCGTAGTATCCATCATATAATGTGTAACAAACTTGTGTTTTCTATTATATAGTGCTATAAGCAAATACGAGCAAGTGTGTATTGTGGCTACTACACGTGTGTGTTCGTGTCTAGCCCGATAACTTACCTAGAACATATCGTTGAGGATTCCGATGAAGAGGTAAGTTGATTTTGTTTATGTCCATTTTACTTTATGCTATAGTGGGTTTTTAAGATCTTATTTTAACATACTCTACTTACATGACACAAAATCCATATGGGAAAAGGCACTATGGAAAGCAAATGAAAAAGAACGACGGATCAGAAAGGGTATGATTCCTAAAGAACGTGTTCACTTGAGTACAAATGTCATGTATCTAGTTATAGCTTCTCTTAGTCGTTTTCTTTTGAGAGAGGTAATTAGTCTAGAAGAAAAATGTTTGATTCAAACGGTTTACTAGCAACAAAACATAGGTCGCTTTGTGAGTGGGCTGGTTTGAAAGCACCATATGTGTCCAATGAGCCGAAGAAAGATGTTAACTATGCATTAGGATTCATATAAAACATTTTGTAATATGCATTGAACAACTAGTGTGTATACATATTGGGACTTTGATGAGATGTTGTATATATTCTGTGATGACATATTGTAAATTTCTGTTATGAGGTGTTGTAAAGATTCTATGTATGTAGATTCTTAATTTCTATGTATATATCATTATTTTATTTTATTTTTGCAAAAAACAAGTAGCGGTGGTTGAAGATGTCAACCACCGCTAATGCTCGAGCAAAGTAGCTGCGGTTGACATCTTCAACCGCCGCTACTGTTCTAGCACAATAGCGGCGGTTGACATCTTCAACCGCCGCTATAGACGAATCTGTAGCAGAGATTTATTTTAGCGATAGATCACCCGCCGCTATAAACGCTTATATGTAGCTTCGATTGTGTAGTGGCGGGGTGGTCTGCCCGCCGCTATGGTGCTTTTTGAACCGCTGCTAAAGGCCTTTTTTTGTTGTAGTGTTTGTTGCTAAAAAACACTTTTGTAGTAGTGCAAGAAGGAACACAAACTTTCTTTTGTCTATTAAGAATCTTGATGGGCCATCAGGACCATTCATCTTACCTGGCCTAGGTATACTGCCCAAACCAACCAATTCAGTACGACGCATCAAAGAGCATATAGTACGACTGTACGAGGACTGTAATAGTATTAGGGCGTGAATGAGACAAACAACTCGTTAGGTGCCATCTCTAGCCACCGGACAACGTTACCGAATCAAATAGTGTCCCCTTGCGATCGATGTTCTGGATTCACTGAGATTTCCTTGTTAGAACTAATTAATCTTAGAACTCAAGATCAACTAGTCAATTAAGATCGCATCTAGTAAAACTAAAACTGATGCGGAAGTATAGGCTCGGATTTGTTACCGGCGCTGATGTTAGAGTCCATGGGCGTCGGTGTGGAGGCGATGAAGTCGATGAGGAGAGCAGAGTCAGGGACGTAGCGTAGGCGCTCCTTGAGGGTTTTCTTGGGGTAGCGGAAACCCTCAGGGCGGTGGCGGGTTTGTCCTGGACGTGGACGCCGGTCTTCCGTGACTTCCAGTGCTCTCAACGATCGGTTGGGTGGACTTAGATCGGATGATCACGACCTTGGGGTGACCCTTCATTTATAGCACTGTAGCCACGGGGCTGGATCCATTTCTATCTCTAAAAAACGCCTCTCGATCAAGGCTCAAAACGGAAACATATCAGTTGGCCAGATCCAAAATCCACAGGAGATTAAATTTCCTATTTTCTGATCTGTTGTTGACCTGGCGGTCAACAGAATCTAAACCAACATTCTCCCCCTGACCAAAAGGTCAACAACTTAAACTTACTCTTAACTTAAACTTAAACTAAAGCTCTTACTCAGAAAATCAGCAAGTACCAGACCAATGTGTCATCAGCATCACCACGGCGTACTGGGACAATATTACCCATAGTCTTGCTGACAAACCTTGCCAGAACTATTACTCTTAGTTGGGGAAATAAATGGCCCTAAAATCAGGACTGATCAAAAGGTATTTACCAGGCCCATGCCTAGGACATGTTTCTGAAAAATGGTTGGTGATAAACCCTTTGTGAGCAGATCCGCTATATTATCCTTAGTACTTATATGCTTAATCTTAAGTGTATTGTCCTGATTTCTTTCTTTCACGACACGATATTTAAGATCTATGTGCTTGGAAGCACCACTTAGTTTATCATTGGCGCAAAAGAAAACTGCGGATTGATTATCACAGTATATTGTGATAGGTCTCGAGATACTATCAACAATTCTTAATCCCGGAATAAAACTCTTAAGCCATACTACCTGTCCCGTAGCATGATAACATGACACAAATTCTGCTTGCATCGTAGATGCAGCAGTTACACTTTGCTTACAACTCCTCCATGAAATTGCTCCTCCTGCTAGCATGAAGACATATTCAGAAGTTGACTTCCTTTCATCTTCATCACCAGCAAAATCAGCATCAATGTAACACTCAATCTCAAGACTATCTGATCTCTTATATGTGAACATGTAATCTTTGGTGCCTTGGCAATATCTTAATGCCTTCTTGACACCTACCTAGTGAGCCCAGCCTGGATTAGACTGATATCTGCTAAGTACTCCGGTTACAAATACCAAATCTGGACGCGTACAGACTTGTGCATACATCAAGCTTCCAATAGCTAATGCATAGGGAACGTTCTCCATTTTCTTTCTTTCTAAATCATTCTTAGGGAACTGACTTCCATTTAATTTATCGCCCTTTTGAATCAGAACAGGTGACGTACTGCACTTATCTAACTTATATCTCTTAAGCATTTTCTCAATGTAAGCTCTCTGAGATAATCCTAGTATTCCTTGGGCTCTATCTCGGTGTATCTCAATGCCAAGTACATACGAGGCTTCACCAAGATCCTTCATGTCAAAATCCGATGATAGAAAATTCTTAGTCTCATACAACATATTCTTATTGTTGCACGCTAATAGTATGTCATCCACATACGGTACTAGAATTATCAATTTTCCACCCTTTTCCTTAATGTAGATGCATTTATCTACATCATTCTTCCTAAATCCGAATCTCTTAATAATTTCATCGAATTTAAGGTTCCACTGTCTGGACGCTTGCTTAAGTCCATAAATGGATTTCCTTAATCTACATCCCATGTGTTCCTTACCATTAATAGCAAAACCTTCTGGTTGCGCCATGTAAATAGTCTCATCTAAATCTCCATTTAGGAATGCAGTTTTAACATCCATTTGATGTAACTCCATATCAAAATGAGCTACAAGTGCCATGACTATTCTTAAGGAATCTTTTGTAGACACAGGAGAAAAAGTCTCATTATAATCAACCCCTTCTTTCTATGTAAACCCTTTAGCTACGAGTCTTGCTTTGAATCTTTCGACATTCCCTTTGGAATCACGTTTAGTTTTGTAGACCCATTTATAGCCTACTGTTTTGATCCCATCAGGAATTTCTACTAAATCCCAAACCGGATTTGAACTCATAGACTTAAGTTTTTCCTCCATGGCCTCAATCCATTCAGTGGAATTCTTACTCTCAATTGCCTCTCTAAAATTGGCAGGATCATTTATTTTCCCGACATCATACTGATCCTCACTTAAATATGTTTCATAAATGTCAGGAAGCGCCCGTCTCCTTTCCCGATGTGACCGTCTTAATGGTTCGTTCACAACTGGTTCTGGGTTGGGCTGAGGCTGTTCTTCTGGCGCAGGCTGCTCTTGAGCTGAAGCCCGTGCATCAGTGTCTGGTGCATGAGCCCCAGTAGGTGGCGCCTGTGCCTGAGTGGCTGCCACGGTGCTGCTAAGTTGTGGAATAATTAGCAGTACAAACTGATATACCTCCATAGGCTCTAGAAAATCCGAAGTCTGAAGATCAACCCGTAATTCTTTGAGACTAATATCCCTCTTAGCAGAACTTCCTGAGTCCTCTAAAAATATAGCCTGTCTTGTTTCAACGAACTTAGTAGAGCGACCAGGACAGTAGAATCGGTATTCCTTTGACTTATGTGGGTATCCGATAAAGTGACAGCTCACTGTTTTAGAATCCAGTTTCTTATGTTGTGGATCGAATAACTTAGCCTCAGCGGGACAGCCCCATATCTTTAAATAATTGAGTGACGGTTTCCTCCCATTCCATAGCTCAAATGGTGTCTTGGGAACTGACTTAGATGGAACCCGATTAAGAATGTGGGCAGCTGTCTTTAATGCTTCCATCCACAGTTACACATGTAAATTAGAATGACTGAGCATGCTACGTACCATATCTAATAACGTACGATTATGCCGCTCAGCCACTCCATTTTGTTGTGGTTCTCCTGCCATAGAGTATTGCGCTCTTATGCCATTTTCTTCTAAATACTTAGCAAATGGTCCTTTAATTTGACCGTATGTTGCATGTTTCCCATAATATTCTCCCCCATGATCTAATCTTACTATTTTAATGGAAACGTTATGTTGTTTCTCAACTTCTAACTTATAAATCTTAAATATTTCTAGCGCATCTGAATGCTTCTTAATGGGGTAAATATGTCCATAACGGGAATAATCATCGGTAAATGTTATAAAGGAATCATAGCCATCTATTGATGTTACTGAGAGCGGGCCACAAATATCTGTGTGTATTATTTCTAACACGCCCGTACTTCTAGTAGCTCCTTTCTTAATTGTCTTAGTGTATTTTCCCTTAATGCAGTCGATGCATTGCTCTGAATCGGAGAAGTCTAATTCATATAGTATTTCAACTTTAATGAGACGTTCTATTCTCCCCCTCGAAATGTGGCCGAGGCGACAATGCCATAATTTCGAAGAATTCTCATCATCACGCTTACGCTTATGTGAAATACTAGCAACATTCATCACAGAATCATCGAGAGAGAGCATATAAAGTTTGCCTTGCCTAACTGCAAGACCGACATTTATTGAATTAAACTTTATCACACACTTATTGTTGCCAAACTCACAAACATGTCCCGAATCATCTAAGGCTGATACAGAAATTAAATTTCTCTTTAAACTAGGAACATAAAGAACAATCTCTAAATTAAGCTGAAGCCACCCGACAACTCTAAGTGGAAGCTCCCAACGCCTTCAACTTGGACGACGTTCCCATCAGCCACTCTTAGGCTTCGCTCCCCCTTTCTTATAGTTCAGATTGAACGGAATACCTGTAATGAATTAGAGATGTGCACAGTGGCACCTGAGTCAATCCACCAAGTATTAGGGGAAAAATCCGCTAAGAATAACTCATCAATAAAAGAAACAACATCAAACTTATCATTACCTTGTTCCTTTAACCACTCCTTAAAGCCTAGACAAGCCTTCTGAAGGTGCTTGGGTGAGCCACAGAAAGAGCACGTCTTATTACCACCCTTAGACTGGTGATTCTTGAAGTTGTTGTTGTTCTCGGGTACAGCTTTGTTCCCATTCTTCTTCTTCTTCCTTTGGCCTTGCTTGCTGTTGCTTCCCTCATGCTGGTTCTTAGAAGGATTGTTGAGACTGAGGTTGCCAACCATGTTCACAACATTCTCCTTCATCTTCTTAGTCTTAAGCCTCTCTGCTTCTTCAACACAATAGCTTATCAGCTCAGTGATAGACCAAGTATTCTTGTTGGTGTTGTAGTTGATCTTGAATGGAGCGTACTGAGACGGTAGTGAGGTCATGATGAAATGAACAAGGAAACCATCAGAGATCTCCATGTTCATCTCCTTAAGCTTATTGTCATGTCACACATAGTAAGAATGTGCTCCCTTATGCCAGTCTGACCATTGTACTGAGAACCCACCAACTTCATGATGAGTGTACTAGCATAGGTCCTAGAGGAGCTCTTAAAGTTATCCTCAATAGTGACCAGTAGCTCCTTAGGAGTTAGATCAACTCCAGCTGCATTCTTAGTAGGGATGGCACCCTTAATACCAGCACTTATGGTCTGAAGCATGACCATGGTAGCCATCCGGTCGGACCTCTCCCACTTCTCTAAAGCGGTAGAAGGTGCAGCTCCATCAGCAGGAGGGGCAGGCTTATCGACCCTCAGCGTGACATCGAGATCATTCCATGCCAAACATGTGATGACTTTACCCTTCCAGTCCGGAAAGTTTGCTCCATTGAGCGGCTCAAAGTTGTTGAGGTAGGAGGCAACAACATTGACATTACTTACTAAAAAGCAAAGCAAGAAAAAAAAACTTAACTTAGTAATCGTATACAATGAAATGCAAATAAGTGTATGAAAATAACCCTACGGTGGTCTGATTAAAATCATACAATTAAATTTCAATTTGCATCACCGGTGGGGAAAACAAAACAAAATTCATCTTAATACTCATGATTAAACAACAGTGGTCAGAAATAATTATAAGTATACTCTAAATAAACTTCTCGGTGGTTCCATTTATTTAGAGGCATCTCAAAGCATATTGGTGGATTTAATACTTAAAATTAAATTGCAATAGCTTAAATAACACCAACGCTTAAATAATAAATTACTTAACTAAAAAATAGAAAGTTAATTGAGCAATTAACCAAAAGAAATACTTAAAACTTAATAAAATTAATTAGTAACTAGATGGGCTCGTTCTGAATTAATTTTGGCCCACAGAAAAGGAGCCAGCCCGGCGTGCGGGGACGCAACGGCCCAATTTGCACGGAGCGCGGCCCAGCTAGCAAAGGCCCAGCGCGCGCAGCGGCGAGGCTCAGCTAGCACAGTGCGAGGCCCAGCGAGCGCGGCCTAGCTCACGCAGCGCGGCTCGGCTCAGGCTTGGCGGTCGGCTTAGCGCGGCGGCTCGGGCTCGGCGCGGCATCGGCTCGGCGCGATGGGCCGAGTCAACCGACGAGCGGGCTGCCAATTCGGTCCATGCGTGCGCGCAGCGTGGAGTGATCCCGCTCTGATCTGAGCCGTTGATCGAGAGCGAGGGGAGTGAACGGCTAGGATCTGCGGAGCTCGGCATAAAAGGCCAGCCAAAACCCTAATCCCCTCATTCCTCACTTTCTCTCGCCGCAGCTCACTCTGTCTTCTCTTTCTCTCATCTCCACTTATCTCCCACCGCCGCTCTTCTCGCGACGAGCTTCAACGGCGGCCGGCGAGCCGCCCGCGCAGACCACGTATCGCCGGCACCATGGCGGCCCCTCTCGCCGGTGCATGTGTGCGACTAGGTCACGCGAGGCACCGTCGAGGGGCGCCTCTGTGGTGCCCTATTGGTCGGCCGAGGCGCGCACAAGGGCGAGCTCCTACGACCCGACGGCGGCGCGAAAGGACGACAGTGGGTTGCGCGCATGCGGCAACTGACGCCGCATGGCCGATTCGGTGCCGGCGTTGGAGGAGGCGTGCAGATCTGATGCACGGCTCCTCGTTGGTGGCCTGATGTGAGTGCCTCGTTGTCCGCACACGACACAGAGCCACGACGGAGCGAGGATTGAGGTAAACCTCAAACTTAGGCTTATTTCCGGGTTAGGGTTAGGGTTAGGGTTGGGGGATCTGCGGGTGTGTGAATAAGATTTTGATTCGGTGTTATTTGCTATTCCCCTCCTTCTAATTCTCTGTGTGACATGGCCAAACCGAAAAACCCTAACATCATTAATTCGAAACTAAAACATGAGCATTAGCTAATAAAACTCACTGATCAGATAGTTCTAGTCATGATTACGTTACTGATCTACCAAATTTTGTTTAAAACATGACTAGATTAATCATAAACATCTCTGAGAGTAGTACTAGATCATCTAATTACACTTAAACATAATTAGATCTAGTACTAACCGAACTTGTCTAACTTAAACTAGTGGATCTAATCGACTAGATTAAGGCTAACTGGTATCAAATGTTAGAACTAATTAATCTTAGAACTCAGGATCAACTAGTCAATTAAGATCACATCTAGTAAAACTAAAACTGATGCGAAAGTATAGGCTCGGATCAGTTACCGGCGCTGGTGTTAGAGTCTATGGGCGTCGGTGTGGAGGCGATGAAGTCGATGAGGAGAGCAGAGTCAGGGACGTAGCGTAGGCGCTCCTTGAGGGTTTTCTTGGGGTAGCGGAAACCCTCGGGGCGGTAGCGGGTTTGTCCTGGACGTGGACGCTTGGTCTTCCGTAACTTCCAGTGCCCTCAACGATCAGTTGGGTGGACTTAGATTGGATGATCACGACCTTAGGGTGACCCTTCTTTTATAGCACTATAGCCACGGGACCAGGTCCATTTCTATCTCTAAAAAATGCCTTCTGATAAAGGCTCAAAACGGAAACATATCTGTTGGTCAGATCCAAAATCCACAGGAGATTAAATTTCCTATTTTCGGATCTGTTATTGAGCTGGCGGTCAACAGAATCTAAACCAACATTTGACTGCTGGCCCTCCGTCCACACGCAGAAGAGACAGTTCAAGCCACGAGCTTTTTATTGCCCCAAGCAACAGACACAAACTGCCCCGCATTCCAGATCAGATATGATTGAAGGTGAAGGCATGTTGCCGGCCACAGGTAGTTGCTGCTTCCTCTGTTCCACCTCCGCATGTGCCTGGATTAAGTTGGAACCGGCCGGTTTGGATGGCATTGATCTCGATTTTCGATCGACCATGCGTCACACAATGATCTGGAGTCATAAGCTGGCTTATGAACTTGAGGGGTCTGTCTTTGTCAGATAAAAAAGTTTTTTTTGGGGAATCAGATAAAAGAGTTGAAGCGTTTGGGTACACGCGGGAAATGCGTTGCTTTTAAAGCATACTTCGATTTTACGATTCTTGAACGATCTGTTTGCTCTCTCTCTTTTTTCTCAAAGCATGTCAATCTTTCTCAACTTTTACTATGAATATGTTGCTATGTGATATACCATAAACATGTGCTCTCCGGGGCCATCCTCCAGGTCTGTTGGATCTGCTACTGCTTAGTGGTCACTCCCATAACGATGCCATGCTTCCCTTCAATGCCGTTGTATTACTCAGAATCAAAGTCTCATGCACTCTTACATAGCGCCTTGCCACAGCCACCACAACCGTAGAAAAAAAGCACACATGAAACAAAAAACAGAACTCTTCGAGCCAGCGTGGACCATCATCGTCGGCGCCATAAAAAGTGACCCAATAATTATCCTAATTATCATCGTTGATGATAGACGATTTACTTGTGTCCTTGCCTAAATCACACGCAACTAGGTTCTTTACTTTACTACACCTCAATCAACAAAGCTCCAAATTAATAACATAATTAAGCTAATAAGCGATGAAGATGATGAGACGTCGCTGGGAAGGCCGACGGTAATGGAAGGCGCTGTCGTACGGCGCTGAGACCGGCCTGGTGATGATTGGCAGGCCCACATGCAATGCACACGGGTATTGTGCGGCAGAAAACCTCCCAAGGCTCGCTCATGGTTTTATTGAGCTGGATCGTAAAGTTGCTTGTTTAGTTTGGTCGTTCTTTTCAGAAAGTGGTAGCCTCAATATATGAAATATTCACCACAATGCAAGCTACGTGCTCTCTGGCAGACCTGAAGATTATGAAAATCATAATAAATATTTTATTGTCCAGAAGTATACTGTCTAGTGAACGAGCCGCTGGCTCGGTGCCAGCGCGCCCACCCGGGTTCGATCCCTGGGATCGAACTCTTGTGTCGCACTGTGGTAAAAAAATCAACTCGCTCTTCCCAGTCCAAAGCATAAGGTAAAGACTCGCGGCGTAGCTCACAGCGGCCAGCTGAGTCTCTATGTATTGTTAGGGAGAGGGTTTGGAGGTTTTTTCGGCCTACGTGATGGGCTCTTCTCCTTAATGCAAAGCCGTCGGGGAGGCTTCTTTTCCTGACAGGTTAAGGTTTTTCTTTTAAGAAGTATACTGTCTACTAAAAAATAAGATACCCATGTTGAGTAGGTTACTCTTGGCCAGTGGAAATGTTCGAACCTCAAAGGAACCTAACCACTCGAGCTCTGGTTAATTCGTTTATTAAACACATGCTTAAGCATATGTTTAGTTGCTATGCGTATACCCGGTAGGATATCCATTCCACACACCCACAACACACACGTACCCCCCCCCCCCCTAACACACACAGAGCCTATCAACGAAACCCACTCACATCCTACCGTGCAAACGCCTATGAGCGACTTTGATAGCAGTTATTAAACTGACGGAGGTACATACCATGACAATTTGGTTGTTGATTAGTACTCGTCCTGTTTTTTATGTTGTTGACATCATTGATTTTTTTGTTATTTAAAGTATTAGTTAAAAATACAAAATTATAAGATAGATTGTAACTTTATTTAATAATAAAACAATGACAAAATTGTCTGTAACACGCTGAGAAAACGTGGTTTCGTCTCCAACACATCGACAAACTCGAGTTTGTCTGTAACACACTACGATTTTGTAATTTCTCGTCTGAAACACATTATGACCATTTGACAATTGTTTTTAACTTTTTTATCTCAATACTTAGAATACATTAAAACTTGAAACTTGACACAAATATACCTTGTTGCAATATCTATCATTAAAAAATAGGGTTAGATTTTTTATTATTATTTGCATGATTTGCTGAACAAATTTAATATTAAAACAATGAGCAAACATGAAAAACATGATTATTACTATATGTTTCTCTAGAGGGATGCATGGTAGCCAGGCTACTACGCAGGAGGGATCCACAAGAGCCATGCCATGTTGATATTATTGTACTATGCTTTTCGAGACAGATGCGCGAATTCATTGGATGAAGGGTGAGCATTATTGGTGATGGGCCACGGCCCACGAGGCTCTCCATGACTTTCGTTTGCTTTATCAAAGTGTTCACATGTTTCGACCGTGCAACGTGCACTGTACAGCACGTACGCGTAGATGGCGGACCGCTCCGGGGGCGTCTCTTGTTGCGCTGGCTCAGGTACGCCACGATTATTTCGTGGGGCTCCCGACAGCCATCTAGTGCGTCGTGTTCTGGCATGTGCTTATATAGCTGCCTGATCGATTCCATGGAGGTATAAAGGAGAACAGCAGAGACAGTCAGGAGCTTGTTACTCCTGTGTCGAGCTTGGTCGTAGGTGCCGGCAGCAACAATGAAGAAGAATGAGGATCTGGAGGCGAAGCTCCTGGCCAACAACGACGGCGAGCCGCCGTCACCGGGCACCAAGGATGCCGCAGCGGGGAACGCCTACTCGCTCGTCTGCACCCTCCTCGCGTCCCTCGCCTCCATCATCTATGGATACAGTAAACACATTTCCTTCGGTACCTCTGTTTGATATCTCAACTAGTGCAACGGGGAGCTGGGAGATGCATGAACAGCATATATGCTGTCGCTTTGATTGAACAATTAGGACCTTGATTAACCTGATAACCTCTCTTATTATGAGTACGAATTTCTCAATGAACAAGTTAATGTTCGAAGAAATCTAAGTAAAATTCGTAATCCTCGTGTTCTTCTTTCGATCCTCTCGATGGTGCTCCTCATCAGATCGCGGTGTGATGAGCGGTGCGCAGAAGTACGTGCAGGCCGACCTGAACGTGAGCGACGGGCAGCTGGAGGTGCTCATCGGCCTCACCAGCGTCTACTCCCTCGTCGGCTCGCTAGCGGCGGGATGGACCTGCGACCAAGCGGGGCGCCGCCGCACCGTCGCATTCTCCGCCGCCATGTTCCTCGCCGGCTCCGTCGTTACCGCCGCGGCCAACGGGTACGCCGTGCTCATGGCTGGGCAGCTCCTCGCCGGCGTCGCGTGCGGGTTCAGCCTCGTCGTGGCGCCGTGATGAGGACATCAACGACATACGAATAATGACGACGGAAGATGGCGCGCCAAACCAAGCTGTCACGCCTCCACCTCTCGTCGTCGCGCCTCCTCGAGTTACGGATCCATCTTCTAACGAGACGACGACGTACAAGGGCCCAATCACTAGAGCTCGAGCCCAGGAATTGAAGACGGTTTTGATGCTAAGGAACGACGGCCCAGGATGATGTCGCCCGAAGGCCCACGTGGCCCAAGTCGCACGACTCCCTCTCCACCGCGCGCCTCTCCACTTCAGCCGGCCCTAGATGCCTCGTCCTCCCCCTATATAGTCAAGGGCTGCGCCCCTTGTAATCTTTGAGTTTTGTTTTAAGTTTAGCTTAGCTACACATCCGTCTGTCGACGTGAATTCAGAACTCCACCTTCGTGCAATACATCAGATTGCTCGCCTCTAATTCTTGCTCGTTCTTCGATTGCGCGTAAGAATTGATCCTCGTGATCAAGTTGATCTTGTTTACCGCAAGGTTAATATCCTCCGGAAGTTGGTTCAGCGATTGCATTGGCGCTTCGGCTTGCTCGTCGTAGTCGGATCGTGAGGGTCAACATCCACCAAATCGAAGTTATCTCCACTCGCCGAAAGATCGGGCACTCTACACCTATCAAGTGGTATCAGATTCCAGTGTTTCTCGGTGAGTTTTATCCAAGTCCACATAAACCAAAAATTACAAAAAAAAAAGTTTACCCCAGTACGGTTTTGAGCCTCGCACTTTCGTTCAATAATTTGCGTTGTTGAGTTTTTGTGCTTTCGCTTTTGATCGTTGCTGGTACACTGTGTTTCATCGTTTTCTTCCTATCATCGTCGTATCCTTCCGCCGTGCCGCGTGTTTTCACCATCACAGTTTGCTTTCCGCCGCATCTGTTTATCCCATCTCGCTTGCCAAATTTATCCGCTGCACCGTGAGTCCGGGTCAATCACTGCCTCGACGATCGAGTCCTACTCGGTTACGTCGTGACCCGCTCGCCTCACTGATCGAGTCCTACTCGGTTACGTCGTGACCCGCTCGCCTCGCCCTGTGTTTAGTTTTGTTCGGTTTCGTGTGTCCCGCTCGCCTCGCTGATCGAGTCCTACTCGGTTACGTCGTGACCCGCTCGCCTCGCCCTGTGTTTGTTTCTGCTCGGTTTCGTTTGTTCCTACTCTAGAGAGAGAGAGAGAGAGTATCTTTTTATTACCGTTCTACCCCTGCCTCAAAAAAAAAAAGTGGTTGTGCTTAATTGCTTATTTGAGGTCTCATTGTTTATATTTTCAGCAAAAAGTATTAAAAAAAAAGAGAAAAAAAGAAAAAAAAAGAAAAAAAAAGAGAAAAAAAAAGAAAGAAAAAAAAAAGAGAAAAAAAAAAGAGCGGCCGAGCTACACAGGCGACGCGTTCTTGCTGCACTTTGTTTTGATCCTTTTTTCCTTCCTCTTGCACTTGTACCGGCAGCAATCTTTTCGCGTTTAGCACCATTATTCAGCTTTGCAGTTATTGTTTGAATTGTGCTAACCCTTGGATTGAGTGCAGCCTCCTAGCCCCACAAATTTTCTACTACGAGCAGGTTTTTGTTTCACCACGCAATCGCTCCTCCAATCTTCCACCGGTTTTACCTGTGGTTGCAGTTCACACTTGCGTGCTTGGTAAGGACGGGTAAGAATTTGATAACAGCTTTTTGATTGAGCTTTTCACCCACCACTCACCTCTCGTTGTAGGATCCCGCTTTTTGTATTGCTTGTGTTTCTATGGCAGAAAACAGCTCGAAGTCGGAGGAGCTCACCCTCCAGGATGTCCAGGCACAGGTTGACGGTCTATAAAACGACATGAAGACGATGCACGAGAGACTTGACTCTACGGTCACTTCGTCGAATGAGCGTTTTGATCAACTGGACCTCGCTGATACGGCTGCCCGCACCACGCTCGCGACGATCATGACTCGTCTTGAGGCCATGTCGACGCAGCTTGGGACCATGACGACGCAGCTCACGGAGTTGCAACATGCACGTGACTACGGCGCCGACACCGAGCAGGACGACAACAATCGCCGTGGTCGTGCTCGTAGGGTACGTGTTCCTATTAATGATTCTTTTGCCAAAATTAAATTTCGTATTCCCACTTTTAATGGCAAATATGATCCGGGTGCTTATCTTGATTAGGAATTAGAGGTTGAACAAAAATTTGCATGCCATGATATTCCTGCTAATTTACAAGTTAAGGCTGCTATTAGTGAATTTACTGAATTTGCTTTACTTTGGTGGCGTGAGTATAGACAAAGATATCCTGATAATATTCCAGCCACTTGGACGGCATTAAAAGCTGCTATGCGTCATCGTTTTGTGCCGTCATATTATGCTAGAGATTTGCTTAATCAAATGCAGCGTTTTCAACAAGGTTCACTTTCCGTAGAGAATTATTATCAAGCTTTGCAAAAGGGTATGATTCGCTGTGGTTTAGTTGAACTGGATGATGCTGCTATGGCTCGCTTTAGGGGTGGGTTAAATCGTGAAATTCAGAATATTCTTGATTATAAGCATTATGATGATATGACCACCTTATTTGAATATGCTTGTAAAGCTGAACGTGAAGTGCAGGATCGATAATCTTCGTCAAGACCTAACATTTTTGTAGGGTCCAAGACGCCTTCAGCTCCACGGTCGACACCTCCTTCCACGTCGCGCGACCACTCCTCGACCACGTCCAAGTCGAGTGCTCCATCCACGGCCAAATCTGCCTCGTTCGTGCCGTCCTCCTCGTCGTCTGGACGAGCTCGTGATATTCAGTGTCACCGTTCCCGAGGATTTGGTCATGTGATACGTGATTGTCCAAATAAACGAACTATGTTGATTCGTGACGATGGTGGGTATTCTTCTGCTAGTGATTCTGAGGATATTCAGCAGACTATGCTTGCCACTAATCATGCAGATAATACGGAGCTTCATGTCGACTCTAGTGCCGCCGACAGGTATGCCACTCTTGTTGTGCAGCGTGTTCTTAGTACACAGGTCGTTCAGGATGAAAAGCATCAGTGCCACAACATTTTTCATATCAAAGGCGTTGTGCAAGAACGAGCGGTCCGTATAATCATCGATGGTGGCAGTTGCAACAATTTGGCTAGTACGACATTGGTGGAGCAGTTGTCATTGCCAACAAGGAAGCATCCACATCCTTATCACGTTCAATGGCTTAATGATGGCGGCAAAATAAAGGTAACGCGCTCGGTACGTGTTCCTTTCTCTCTTGGCGCCTATTCTGATTTTGTAGATTGTGATGTTGTTCCAATGGAAGCATGCTCTTTGTTGCTTGGCCGTCCTTGGCAATATGATGTTGATAGTGTTCATCATGGTCGCTCCAATTATTATTCCTTCATGTTTAAGGGTCAGAAAATTGTTATTCATCCTATGACACTTGAACAAGTTCTTAAAGATGATATTGCTCGAGCGACAAAAGCTGCAAAATTGGTTACATCGCCTCCTGTTGCATCTGTTCAACATGAGATCAAATTGAATAACCCTATCTTGCTTGCTACACGTGCTGATTTTGATGAATTACATGATGCTAATCTGCTTTGCTATGCGCTAGTTTGCTCTCGTATGCTTGTTTCACTAGATGAGGCGCCTATGTTGCATATTCCACCTGTTGTTGCTAACCTTTTGCAGGACTATAAAGATGTTTTTCCCGCTGAATTGCCGCCGGGTCTTCCTCCTATTCGTGGCATAGAACATCAGATTGATTTAATTCCAGGCGCACAGCTTCCTAATCGCGCCCCGTACCACACAAATCCTGAGGAGACGAAACAAATTCAGCGTCAAGTGCAGGCATTGCTTGATAAAGGTTACATTCGTGAGTCTCTCAGCCCTTGTTCGGTTTCTGTTTTGCTTGTTCCTAAGAAAGATGGTTCTTGGCGTATGTGTGTAGATTGTCGTGCAATTAACAATATTACAATTCGTTATCGATATCCTATACCACGCCTTGATGATATGCTTGATGAACTTAGTGGTGCCACAATTTTCTCTAAGGTTGATTTACGTAGTGGTTACCATCAAATAAGAATGAAATTAGGAGATGAATGGAAAACGGCTTTTAAAACTAAATTTGGCTTGTATGAATGGTTGGTTATGCCGTTTGGATTGTCTAATGCTCCTAGCACTTTTATGCGCTTAATGAATGAAGTTCTTCGGTCTTTCATTGGAATATTTGTTGTTGTCTATTTTGATGATATCCTTATATACAGCAAATCCATGAATGAGCATTTAGATCATTTGCGTGCTGTTTTTGATGCTTTGCGTGCTGCTCACTTCTTTGGGAACATGGAAAAATGCACTTTTTGCACGCAACGTGTTTCGTTTCTTGGATATATTGTTACTCCACAGGGCATTGAGGTCGATAGCAGCAAGGTGGACGCCATTCAGAGTTGGCCCCAACCGACGACGGTCACACAGGTTCGTAGTTTTCTTGGTCTTGCAGGCTTCTATCGTCGTTTTGTGCGGGATTTCAGTTCTATTGCTGCACCATTACATGAGCTGACCAAGAAGGGTGCGCCATTTGAGTGGGGCGCACCACAAGACGACGCATTCAACACTTTAAAGGAACGGTTAACTCATGCTCCTCTCTTACAATTGCCTAATTTTGATAAAGTGTTTGAATTGGAATGTGATGCTAGTGGAATTGGTTTGGGTGCTGTTTTGTTGCAAGATCATAAACCCATTGCTTATTTTAGTGAGAAGTTAAGTGGTGCTGCTCTTAAATATTCCACTTATGATAAAGAACTTTATGCTTTAGTAAGAACTTTGCAAACATGGCAGCATTATTTATGGCCTCGCGAATTTATTATTCATTCTGATCATGAGGCTTTGAAACATATTAGAACCCAAACTAATCTGAATCGTCGTCATGCTAAATGGGTTGAATTTATTGAATCTTTTTCATACATCATTAAACATAAAAACGGGAAGGAAAATGTGATTGCCGATGCTTTGTCTCGTCGTTATATGATGCTGTCCCAATTAGATTTTAAAATCTTTGGTTTGCAAGCTTTGAAAGATCAATATGTGAATGATGCTGATTTTCATGATATTATGATGCATTGTAAGGATGGCAAACCTTGGGGCAAATTTCATATGCAGGATGGGTTCCTGTTTCGTGCTAACAAGCTGTGTATTACAGCTAGCTCGGTTCGTCTTTTGTTGTTACAGGAGGCGCATGGAGGTGGTCTTATGGGTCACTTCGGAGTTTTCAAGACACATGAGGTGTTGGCCGACCATTTCTTTTGGCCACGGATGCGCCGTGATGTTGAGCGCCTTGTTGCACGCTGTACCACATGTCAAAAAGCTAAATCTCGTTTGGCTAATCATGGTTTGTATATGCCCTTGCCTGTTCCCTCTTCTCCTTGGCTTGATATTTCGATGGATTTTGTTTTGGGATTGCCTCGCACTAAGAAGGGGAGGGACAGTATTTTTGTGGTTGTTGATCGTTTTTCTAAAATGGCTCACTTTATACCTTGTCATAAAACTGATGATGCCTCAAATGTTGCTGAATTGTTCTTTAGAGAGATTGTTAGATTGCATGGAATTCCTAAAACAATTGTCTCTGATCGTGATGCTAAGTTTCTTAGTCATTTTTGGCGTTCTCTTTGGAATAAATTAGGAACTAAGCTGCTGTTTAGTACTACTTGTCATCCTCAAACTGATGGGCAAACTGAGGTAGTAAATAGAACTTTGTCTGCTATGCTTAGAGCTGTTTTAGATAAAAATTTGAGACGCTGGGAAGATTGTTTACCTCATGTTGAATTTGCTTATAATCGTGCTACACATTCTGTCACTAAGTTGTGTCCTTTTGAGGTTGTTTATGGCTATGTTCCTAAGGCGCCTATTGATTTGTTTGCTATTGATGCTGAGGATGAACCACATCTTGATGCTCTTGCTCATATTGATCACATGAAACAATTGCATGAAGAAACACAACACAACATTACCATTGCTAATAAAAAGTATCAAGTTGCTGGTAGTAAAGGTAGAAAACATATTTCTTTTGAACCTGGTGATTTGGTTTGGTTGCACTTGCGTAAAGATAGATTTCCTACTTTGCGTCGTTCTAAACTGATGCCTCGTGCTGCTGGTCCTTTTAAAGTGCTAACCAAGATTAACGATAATGCTTATGTTCTTGACTTGCCCATGGAGTTTGGTGTTTCCACTAGTTTTAATGTTGCAGATTTGAAACCATACTTGGGTGAGGATGATGAGTTGCCGTCGAGGACGACTTCACTTCAAGAAGGGGAGGATGATGAGGACATCAACGACATACGAATAATGACGACGGAAGATGGCGCGCCAAACCAAGCTATCACGCCTCCACCTCTCGTCGTCGCGCCTCCTCGAGTTACGGATCCATCTTCTAACGAGACGACGACGTACAAGGGCCCAATCACTAGAGCTCGAGCCCAGGAATTGAAGACGGTTTTGATGCTAAGGAACGACGGCCCAGGATGATGTCGCCCGAAGGCCCACGTGGCCCAAGTCGCACGACTCCCTCTCCACCGCGCGCCTCTCCACTTCAGCCGGCCCTAGATGCCTCGTCCTCCCCCTATATAGTCAAGGGCTGCGCCCCTTGTAATCTTTGAGTTTTGTTTTAAGTTTAGCTTAGCTACACATCCGTCTGTCGACGTGAATTCAGAACTCCACCTTCGTGCAATACATCAGATTGCTCGCCTCTAATTCTTGCTCGTTCTTCGATTGCGCGTAAGAATTGATCCTCGTGATCAGGTTGATCTTGTTTACCGCAAGGTTAATATCCTCCGGAAGTTGGTTCAGCGATTGCATTGGCGCTTTGGCTTGCTCGTCGTAGTCGGATCGTGAGGGTCAACATCTACCAAATCGAAGTTATCTCCACTCGCCGAAAGATCGGGCACTCTACACCTATCACGCCGGTCTACATTGCTGAAATCGCGCCGGCAGCGTCCAGAGGCTTCCTCTCCTCCATCCCTGAGGTTAGTACAATCAACTATAAAGCTGGCGTCCCTTTGCCCCGCATAGATGCAAGAATAAGATGTTTTTTTAGCTCTTTTAAACTAGAAATGTTCTTAACAACAACAATTAAAAACCAGAGGAGCAAGTAGATGCTAATGCTAATTAGGAGAGGGGCGACTGCTAACTAAATGGCAAGCTGCTTTGTCACCTAGCATACAAGAGATCCGAAATATCTTATTAGTAGCTTGGAAGAAGGCATGATGACAAGATCACTACACTCACGACATGTGCTTTTAGTTTAATTTAATTAATTACAATATATAAGGAAAACAAACTGTTATAATAGTAAGTGGAAAGTACTAATTGGGTCACATCGGAAATCTGCATCTATTCTACGCACCATGATAACTTCTTCCGGAATTTGCTAGAAAGAAACCTAGAATCAAGTGTCAGAAGCAAGATCCAAGTTCTCAACATTTCATCGCCACAAAATTTTTATGACCTGGTTACCATCACTGTCACACTAATGTTGATTAGTCTTAATTACGTTCATGCATGCTTCGTCATCAGATCGCCATCAACTTGGGCATCCTGCTGAGCTACATCGCCGACTTTGCGCTCGCCGGCCTTCCCAAGACGCTCAACTGGCGCCTCATGATCGGCATCGGCGCCGCTCCGCCGCTCTTCCTCGCCGCCTCCGCCATGCTCGTCATGCCGGAGACGCCGCGCTGGCTCGTCCTCCACGGCCACCCCAACGACGCGCGTCACGTCCTGTCGCGCACCGTGGGAGACGACACCGCAGACCACCGCCTCCAGGAGATCGTGGCCTCGTCCAAGCAGGCCGGTGGGCCGAGCGGCCCGTCGAAGAGGAGCGTGTGGCGCGAGATCCTGCTCCGGCCCACGCCATCCGTCCGCCGCGTGATGCTCGTCATCCTGGGCCTCCAGTTCTTCCAGCAAGCTTCCGGAGTGGCGGCGCTGCTGCTATACGCGCCACGTGTGTTCGGCCACGTCGGCGTCACCTCCGACCACGCCGTGCTCGGAGCCACCATCCTCGTCGGCGCCAGCAAGGCACTTTTCACCCTCGTCCCTCTCTTCCTCGCCGATCGCCTAGGCCGCCGCCCGATTCTGCTCGCGAGCGCGGGTGGCATGGCGGCGTCGCTAATGGTGCTGGGGCTGTCACTCCGGGCATCCACTGCCACGTGGTGGGCGGCGGCGACGTGCGTGGCAGCGGCGGTGACGTTCATGGCGACGTTCTCGTTGGGATTCGGGCCGGTGATCTGGATCTACCAATCCGAGGTCCTGCCGCTGCGGCTGCGTGCGCAGGGCACCGGCGTGGGCACGACGCTGAACCGGATGCTGAGCGCGGTGGTGGGGATGACCTTCATCTCCATGTACAAGGCGGTGGGCATGGCAGGGAGCTTCTACATCTTTGCTGCGTTCTCGGCGGTGGCATGGGTGTTCGTCTATGCCTGCCTGCCGGAGACCAAAGGGAAGAGCCTTGAAGAAATGGAGGCGCTCTTCGACGACAGCGCTGGCCGTAAACCGCAGACTCCGTCGCTATCATGATGGAGCCATCGAGACTAGGAAAGGCGACGTGCCATGGAAGAGTAAGACGGGTCGTGAAAGAATGAATACGGCACAGAGAAGCTTGTACAGTTGTTTGTTCAAAATATTATTGTATTGATGAATTTACTTGGTTGGAGAACGAAGGAGCTATGTAGTGATAACACCGGTAAAAAGGTTCGAAGATCAGGAGCGAAGCCTTGCACTATCTTCCACTCGGAGCATGCACTTTCCCCAAAGCGTAGTGATTTGAAGTAAAACGAATATACAGCACGTAAAATATTTCTCAATATTTGCCCCTGCTGTATTTTTGAGCTAATGCTGTGCATGAACTTTGTTTTTCTTTCAATCGACATGTTTACTGTAGCTATTTCATTCAACTCGTATAATAGATTAGCAACATTGTGAAGTTTGGACGTTGCTTGTAGCTCGGTTTTATTGCTGGTACCCCTTTTAGTGTAATATCTCAGTTAATAATTTTCCTCTGCTTTTTTTTTAGGAGGGGGTCAGATTTCATTAAATTACAACCCTTTTTATAATTAATAAGACCTTAACATAAAATAAAATTACATTGAAGCATGCCACTAGGTCTCTAACCTTCATCTTTCCCGCATCCGTAGACATCAACTGCTTCAGAAAACACCATCGCCATGAAACTTCACCAGATCCGGGGTCACAAATCCCACAGACGAAAGAATCCACAAGCGTGGAAATCATAAAAGAGGCGTAATATGCTCAACCACTATGGGGAGTAACAGGCGCCGAAAGCACATCGGCCATATCTTTTGAAGGTTGAACCGACCATAAGATCCACCGCCATTGTTAGTTGTTACCATCAACGGCTGGAAGGGTAGATCCGCTACCGCTAGTAGAACTAGCAACCCGAAGAACGATTCCACCAAAGGAGAAAACAGATCCATTCCATCCTCAAAGAGAACTCGGTCAACATACTTTGATTTCTCTATGAAGAACATGTCATCTTTCAAGAAAGTGGCGAATCCTCATGAGAAAATCTAGTACGAGATAGAGAGCCTGATTGAAAACATTGAATCGACAATCCAAATCCTAGTCTAATTATTCAGAGGAAGAAAAATTATTAAAAAAAACAAGAGCCAAGTAGAAAATCTACTTATAGAGGGTGGACCCCGCTGCTCCTTGCCACCGACGTGGAGGCCAAAGGCAAAAAGAAATGGGGCCAGAGGCGGCGGCGGTAAACCCTATAATAGAACCGCCTTACTACGGAGACGACTTCATTCCAGAATCTTTACAACATATGACAGAAATAATACAGTTACAACAAGAACATAGATAGAGTACAGAGTTTTACATAAATCCGAATTTAAGTTACAAACCAAAGTTTTAAAAATGCGGAAGCAAAATAGTTCAATAGTAATAAAATGGTTCAACGAAATACTTAGGATACAATCGCCCTCTTACGACGATATACAGAAACAATTCTGGCCTTGATCGGATTCGTGCCCACGACACCGTACCGGCAAGCAATATGGAGCTCCTTCAATGGACTGCAGGGTTCCTACTCGACATTCCAAAATTCGGGAAACTGGCCACCCTGATCATCTGAAAACCACACAGAGCTACGCCCTGAGCAACTAATACTTAGCAAGACTGACCCGTCAAAATGGCCATCCACAGCCAACTCCTAGACATGCACAGGCTAAGGGTAGGGTTTATGTTGCTAAAAGCCAGCCTAAGAGCGGATCCTTACTTTTTAAGTTTTAGCATCAAGTTAAGTTGTCATGTAAAATGATAAATTTAATTTGCACTATGACTACAACAAACATGGTTGTAATATAATATAATTAATCAATACAACAATATTCACCCCAGCCTTCGAGGCGCTCTTCGACGGCAGCGCTGGGCGTAAACCGTAGACTCCGTCGCTATCATGATGGAGCCATCTGAAAAGAAGATAGCACACAAATTCAAATAAGATGAAATAGTGGTTTTGATTCAATTCAAAACTAATAGCTTAAATTACATGGTTTTAATAAAAGTCAAAAACAGTTAATTTACAGTGGGTTTTCACCATGATTGGTGGGTGAGAATCGACCTACTAATGCCAGTTTCCCCTCTGCAAACTGAGGCTATAAAAGGAGAGCTACAGATTGGTCAAAAAGAAGAAATTCACTGGCCTCTCCTAAAAAACCGATCTATTTCTTCAGTTGAAGCACAGGGAAGAGCTAGACAGTGACCATCAACCCATTTTGATGGCCAACCCTTCTAAAGAAGGTATGCCATGTGATTCATTCTGAATCCAGTTGATCCTAGATGTTTAACAATGGCACCAGAGCCATGCTAGGTTCAGTTTGAATCCTATTTGTGCCCAACTTGATGTGGTTCATGTAAGCATGCTACGATCTGATGCAAGTATGTTTAAGTTTCTTATCTTGTTCATCCTGTTCATCATGTTAATGATAAACTGCTGCCTGTTTTTATGCCAAATGTTTAGTAGCATGCCATCTTACGTGAAATTGATGAAGAATCATGAGCTAGGGTTTCGTGTTTACAAGTTTGAGCATGTAGAAGGAGGGGATTAAGATATGTTTGATCCAAACCTCAAGTTTTGTCCCCAATTTAGAACCCTGACCCTAGCTACCACCTAATCCCCGAAAGGTTTCCCCAAAGAGAACAAGATCTAACCCTAAAGATCAAAGCGACAGGATTACCTAATGGATTTAGGAGCCACACTCGTTGTCATCGTGTTTGAAGGCGGCCTTATGGCTAGCACACGCGTGCGCGCCTAGGCCCCACCCTTGGACGATCCGCCGCGAGCCAGGCTTTTTGGCCGTCGGAAAAAGAAGTTTTTATATCCGGCCGAACGGCTTTCTGGCCGTCGGATCTAGATCAATGGCTGATAGAGGGCGGCAGGTGAAGTGGGTCGGTTGGGCCGTGTGGGGGAGTAGAAATCCCGGCCCAGGCCCAGGTAGCCTCGCTACTGGCCCAGGTGGGATGCGGGGGGAATAGTTAATGGGCTAAAAGTTTTATGGGCTAGCATTCGTTTGTTGTCGCCCAACATGAATAGTGCATTTTGTTATTTTCCCCTGCAATTTTTTCTGAATACTATTATGAATTAAATTTAATGGGTTTAAATTCAAATTCAAAGTTTCATGTTTTGAATAAATTCTGAATAATTCATGGGAATATTTATGTTGGGCGCTGCTTTATGTCTTTAAGTTTTTTTTTAAATTGTTTTTATGTTTTCGTTGTCATTATATTATTATCATTAAATATGTCTTTTATGCCTCTTTTAAAGTGTAAAATTTATTTATTTTTCTGGCCAAAGCTGATAAATGAATATTTTTTACAAAATTTTATTTTTCTAGCCCATTTCTACCCAAAGGTGATATAGACTAGTTAAATAAAAGAAAGTTTTGAGGCATATAATTGAGTGTGAATTTTTTTCATTTTATTTGGCCAAAGCTAATAAATGAATAATTTTCACAAAATTTTATTAGCCTTATTTATTTCTGGCCATAGCTAATTTGAATTTGATTAATAAAAGAAGCTTTTGATGTTGCTCATTAATGTTTTTTCTCCATTTGTATGCATCATCTTTTAATGCTAATATTGTCGGTATAATAAACGGCATTAAGCAACTTAATTGGAGTAATTATGTTTCTTGGAAAGAGAAATTGGAAATTACTCTCGCTCTATTGAATCTTGATTATGCTCTCAATAATGATGCTCCTCAGTCACCTCAAGCAGGTTCTGAAAATTATGAAACTCTTCATGAAAAATATATCACGAATAAGATGGAATGGGAGCAATCGAATCGCAAATGCCTTATGGTAATTAAAAGTTCTATCATCGAAACTATAAGAGGTGTGATTCCTGATTCTCAATCAGCTAAAGATTATCTCACTAAAGTTGAGGATCAGTTTAAGGGTTCCTCTAAAGTTTATGCATGCACTCTTATAAAGAGGCTTGTAGATCAAAAATATAATGGAACAGGAAGTTTGAGGGAGCATATCATGAAAAAGTGCAACATGGCTTCAAAACTGAAATCCTTGGAAATGGAAATTTCTGAGGGTTTTCTGGTGCACTTCATTATGTCATCTTTACCTCCTGAATTTTCTCCTTTTACGATCAATTATAATGCAATGAAAGTTAAGTGGGGTGTTGATGAAATGATAGCCATGTGTGTACAAGAGGAAGAAAGGCTTAAGGCTGAGAGGATAGATCATATCAATCAATTTAAAACCTCTCAAAAAAAGCAATATAAGAAATCCATGAAGGAAATACTTAAGCCTAAAAAGCCTCAATTTAAGTATAAAGGGGAATGTTCAAAACAGAGCCAGTAGAAAAGGCCTCAAGGAAATCCCAATAAAGATTATGATGATAAAAAGAAAGATGATGGGTGTCACTTTTGTGGCAAATCTGAACATTTTCAAAAGGACTGTCCCGGTTTCCTCAAATGGTTAAATAGGAAAGGTAATAATTCTATTACTTATATTGATGAATCCTTGGATGTTGATTATGCCACCGATACATGGTGGATTGACTCAAGTGCAACCGTTCATGTTGCTAATTCTTTACAGGGATTCAATACCAAGAGGACCCTAAAAAGAGGGGAAAGAAGAATTAGGGTGGCAAATGGAGTTGAAGCTCAAGCTGAAGCTATTGGTGTTGTTACACTTACACTCCGTACTAGTTTTAAGCTTCAACTCAATAATGTATTATATGTACCATCTATGAGGAGAAACTTAGTTTCTGTACCATGTTTGGATGATGATGGTTTTGTATGTAACTTTGGAAATAAGATGTCTAATTATGTATAATGAAAATAATGTTGGTCTTGCCATCCGACAAGACAAACTTTACCTTATTTCCATGAATGATGCCATCTATAATGTTAATTCCACTCTAAGTATTGAAAGAGGCTTTAAACATAAAAGGAATGATAATGAGACCTCTTCAAAATTATGGCACTATCGCTTAGCCCATATTTTGAGGGGAGAATGAAACGTCTCATTAAAGAACAAATAATTCACCCCTTGGATTTTATGGATGCTGATCAATGTATTGATTGCATCAAAGGAAAATATTCCAAGAAAATTAAGAAAGGTGCAACAAGAACCCAAGAGGTTTTAGAAATTATCCACATAACGTTCACTAATGATTGCTCCGGTTTTGGGTATATTTATTCTATAAAGGATAGATCTGAAGCATTGGATAAGTTCAAGATCTTTAAGGCTGAAGTGAAGAATCAGCATGATCGAAAGATCAAGGTTGTGAGATCTTACCATGGTCGAGAGTATTATGGGAGACATACTCCATATGGTCAAGGTCCTAGACCATTTGCTAAGTTCTTACAGAAAAATGGCATAAAAGCTCAATACTCTGCACTAGGTGAACCTCAACAAAATGGAGTAGCTGAACGATGAAATCGCACACTTATGGATATGGTACGAAGTATGTTAAGTCACTCCAGATTGCCCATTAATCTATGGATGGAGGCTCTTAAAACAGCTTGTCATATTTTGAATAAAGTTCCTAGTAAGTCTGTTCCCAAGATGCCATATAAATTATAGACTGGGAGAAAACCAACTCTGAATTATCTTCATGTTTGGGGTTGTCCTGTAGAAGCTAGAGTTTTCAATCCTAATATGGGCAAATTGGACCCCAAGACTGTCAGTTGCTATTTCATTGGCTATCCTGACAAATCCAAAGCATATCGCTTTTATTGTCCAGAACAAGTTACTAAGTTCATTGATACAAGACATATTGTGTTCTTGGAAAATGAAATGATGAAAGCAGATATGATATCACGGGAAATAGATCTTGAAGAAAAACATGATTGTGCTTTAATGCCTACTATTCAAGAATCTCCTTTCCCGATACATGTTAATGTTGCACCTCCAGTTGATAAAACTGTTGATGCAATTCCTGCTGAGACTCGTGTGGACACTTCAAATGCCACACCAAGTACTTTACCTTATGATGAGATTCAGCAATCTCTACCTGTGACTAATAATAATGAACCATTAAGAATGTCATAGAGAATCAAAAGATCTGCTATTTCAAATGATTATGTCACTTATATGAGTGAAAATATGGATGAGTTGGTGTTGGATGATGATCCCACCTCATTTAAAGAAGCCATGAATGGTGAATATGTTTCTGAATGGCATAATGCTTCAGAAGAAGAAATGAAGTCTATGAGTACTAATAAAGTTTGGGACCTAGTAGAAGTTCCCAAAGGAGCCAAAACAGTAGGCTGCAAATGGGTCTACAAGACAAAATATGACTCCGATGGCAACATAGAAAGGTTCAAACAAGACTCATAGCAAAAGGCTTTACATAGAAGGAAGGCATAGATTATAATGAAACTTTCTCGCCTTTTCCTCAAAAGACACATTCAGAATAATAATGGCGCTTGTAGCACATTATGATTTGGAATTACATCAGATGGATATAAAGACGGATTTCCTGAATGGTGATTTATAGGAAGATGTGTACATGGCTCAACCGAAATGTTTTGTTGTAGAAGAAAACCAACATTTGGGATGTCGACTTAAGAAGTCAATTTATGGTTTGAAACAAGCATCGATACAATGGTATCTTAAGTTTGACCAAATTATGAGACAATTTGGTTTTAAGGAGAATAAAGTGGACAATTGCATATACTCTAGGTTCAGGGGGAGTAATTATACATTCTTGGTTCTATATGTTGATGATATCCTTTTAGCCAGCAACAATATCAATATGTTATTGGAAACCAAGAAGTTTCATTCCCGAAGTTTGATATGAAATATCGGGGTGAAGCTTCTTATGTTCTGGGAATAAAGATTCATCGAGATAGGTCCAATGGGATCTTGGGGCTAAGTCAGAAGACATATATTGAGAAGGTATTGAAGAAATTCAATATGCATAAATGTTCAGCTTCGCCTACTCCTATTGTCAAGGACGACAAGTTTGGGACATTTCAATGTCCAAAGAATGATTATAAAATTGCGCAAATGAAATCAATTCCATATGCAACAGCAGTTGGAAGTATAATGTATGCACAAGTGTGCACTCGTCCTGACTTAGCATTTATAACTGGGATGCTTGGTAGATATCAATCCAATCTAGGATTTGATCATTGGAAGGCCATTAAGAAAGCTTTGCGATATTTGCAAGGCACTAAAAATTTCATGCTCACATATAAGAAATCTGATATCCTAGAAGTTGTTGGATATTCAGATGCAGATTTTACGGGTTGTGTCGATACTAAGAAATCCATGTCAGGTTATATCTTCACACTCGCTAGAGGAGCAATTTCGTGGAAAAGCTCCAAACAATCTGTCAGTGCATCATCCACAATGCAGGTAGACTTTGTGGCATGTTATGAGGCCGTTGGACAGGCAATATGATTAAAGAATTTTATCCCAGAATAAAGAGTGATAGATAGTATATCACTTTGTACTGTGATAATCAGCCTGCAATGTTCTATTCAAGTAACAACAAGTCAAGTGGTGCTGCGAAACATATTGACATCAAGTACCATGTTATGAAAGATAGAATCCAAGATCAAACGATAAGTTTAAAGTACATGAACACGAAGTTTATGTTGGCGGATCCACTTACTAAAGGTCTACCACTTAATGTATTTAAAGATCATGTTGTCGGCATGGGTTTGGTAGAACTACCTATGATCTTGGAATAATTGGAACTGTGATGACATCATCTCCTCATGAGATTATGATAGTTCATTTTGAGATGTAATAGGAACCATAGTCAATTGGTTCAATAGTACTTAACTGACTATTGTAATCTATTGTCCTGGTGTACCATTTATCAAAAGGTAAACCAATATGCACTACTACAGATATGGGCCTTAGAGACGGGTTTCTAGCGCCTATAGAGACGTGAAATACAACTGTCTGAGATTTTGCGTCAGTAAAAGTCAGGCCTATTGACATGGATTTTTCATCGTTGCTAGGGGGCACCCAATGTCAAAGACGGGGTGACTACCCACCGTCCCTAGTGGCACGCTCTTGTGACGGCTACGGAAGCCCCGTCCCTGTTTCTACTACTGACGAGGAGCTCTAAAAAAATGGCCCCTAGTGGCACGCTCTTGTGACGGCTACGGAAGCCCCGTCCCTGTTTCTGCTACTGACGAGGAGCTCTAAACAAACGACAAGGAGCCAGCCACCACAACACCCCACCGACAATGAGCGCCGTCGTCCACACCGCCACCAACATCCACCTTGAGGCGCGGTGTTGAGGAGCCGGTTGATGGGTCAAGGAAGCTGAGGTAGTACGACGACGGCTCCGCGACGAGACAAGCCTCCCCATGCGCGATGTGGGCTTTGACAGGTCTACACTAGAGGGGAGGTTACAGTAGTTCGAAAGGAATGAACCACCATGGTTTATAAGTAGGCACGCCGCACGGTGAATTGCCGAGGTGGGACTAAACCGAGCTTTGCACATGATTCCACCGAGAGCGACATGAGCGACGTTCTACGCAAACGAAACAAAGGATCAATCCGAACATTATACAGCAGGGGAAGACAATGATGGAATCAAGGGAACATAGCTTGATATGGTGAACAACTCACCAGGGAGAAGATTAACGACGAAGAACAAGATCGGTCTTGCCCTCCATAGCCTGATTCACATCGCGATCAGCAAGGTGTGTATAAGCATCGAAAGAATATCAAGAATAGAGAGGTGGCTTATCTTGCAGTGGTGATCGCATCTCGGCGTGCACCGACGGCCACGAAAAGAATGTATAGAAACCCGTCACTATTGTCTGGACATGCAGTGACGGAAAAAAAAGAACATGCAGTGACAGAAAGAAAAGAAAAAACAAACGGGTGTGCTCGTTTAGAGACGGGAATTTAAAAACCCCGTCCCTTTTGTCTGGACCTTTAGAGACGGAAATTTAAAACCCCGTCTGTGGTATAGAAACTCGTCACTATTGTGTGGACCTTTAGAGACGGAAATTCAAAACCCTGTCTATGCTATAGAAGCCCGTTACTATTGTCTGGACCTTTAGGGACGGGAATTCAAAACCCTGTGCTATAGAACCTCGTCCCTAATACATAGACTATTAGGGGTGGCTTTTCATAAGCCGTCTGTATTGTTTTTCTTATAGACGGGATTCTAGAAAGTCGTCACTGCTACTTGCCCTTTGCCGAATAGCAGTGACGCGGTTTTAGAAAGACGTCATTAAAAGTGATTTAGAGACATGATATTTTGACTCGTCACTAAATACGTGTCACTAAAACTTGTTTCTATGGTAGTGATGTTTTGTATTATGAATAAAGTTAAAGGAGCTCCTAAAGATAAAGAAGTTTTATTTTGATATGGAGTGGTGTGCAATAGTCACTGGATTGCTTCGGTACTATATAACTAACTGTTGTAATTCTTTTGTCTTTATATACTATTTTATTGATAAATAAGCTTTTAATGTTTTAACCTTACGATCAAGGGGAAGAATGTAGGAAATGATCTGTGGTTAAAAATCTAAAAAGAAGATAGCACACAGATTCAAATAAGATGAAACAGTGGTTTTGATTCAATTCAAAACTAATAGCTTAAATTACCTGATTTTGACAAAAGTCAAAAATAGTTAATTTACAGTGGGTTTTCACCCTGATCGGTGGGTGAGAACTGACGTACTGATATCGGTTCCCACTGTGCAAACTGAGGCTATAAAAGGAGAGCTACAGATTGGTCAAAAAGAAGAAATTCACTGGCCCCTCCTAAAAAACCGATCTACTTCTTCAGTTCAAACATAGGGAAGAGCTAGACAGTGACCATCAACCCATTTTGATGGCCAACCCTTCTAAAGAAGGTATGCCATGTGATTCATTATGAATCCAGTTTATCCTAGATGTTTAACATAAACTGGTCTCACGGCACAAAGAAGCTTGTACAGTTGTTTGTTCAAAATATTATTGTATTGATGAATTTACATTTTGGTTGGAGAAAGGAGCTATATATATATAGTGGTGACATCGGTAAAAAATTTCGAAGATCAGGAGCGAAGCCTTGCACTATCTCCCACTCGGAGCATGCACTGTCCCCTATAACCGTAGTGATTTGAAGTAGATCGAATATACAGCATGTAAAATATTGGTCAATATTTGCCCTGCTGTATTTCGAGCTAACGCGGTGCATCAGCTTTGTGTTTTTGTTCTTACAAATCGACATGTTTGTTGTAGCTATTTCATCCCAACTCATATAATCGACGAGCAACATTCTGAAGTTTGGACGTTGCTTGTGGCTCGGTTTTATTTCTAGTACCCCTTTTAGTGTAATATCTCAGTTAAAAATTTTCATAACTGAAATAATGTGGCATTATTTCCTCTCCTTGATTGGCTACCTAAGTATATTTAGTTAGTAGAGAACTATATATTGCGACCAATTAACAATTGGTTATTAAGGTTGTGTTTGGATCCAGTTTAGATTCTTAAAATCTGATTTTTATTTTCAGATTTTTTATTTCAAACTCTAAAAAAAATATGGGTGGTCACGTTTGGATACCGATCGGATTCATAAAATCCAAAAGACAGTGAGCCTCTTGGAATATAAAATCTGACTCTAACTAGATATAATCAGATTAGAGATTCTTAAAATCTGAAGTTTTAGATTTTAGAATCCAAAAAAAAATCCATATGTAGTCACAAAAAAACAATTAAAACGAATCTACTAGTGGTGGAAGTGCTTTAGTTTTTTCTTGCAGTGTTATACGTAACGCTTAATTACAAAAATCACCCCATAAGCTACTTAGAGTTTGAGATTCTCACCCATAAGTCATTTAGTTGCAAATCCCCACTCACTCAGTAAGTTTTGTTACAAAAACCACCCAGATGTACACATGCTTAATTAATTTAATATGTTTTTGTTTATTTAAAATAGCCAATAATGTTTTATGAAACATATAAAATTTTGAAAATGTAATCTTCATATTTTTCCTATAGAGAATATGCAACAAAAATATCAATTAAAGTTCAAACGGTGTTCCATAAACTTTAAAATTTGGATACAAAAATGTCACTAAAAATCTTTAACAATGTTAAACTTATTTACTTTAACTTATTTTTAAATTTATGTTAATAAAAATATATAAAATTAATTAAACATGTGTCGATTGAGGTGGTTTTTACAATAAAACTCATTAGATGGGTGGAAATTTGCAATAAAAAGATTTATAGGTGAGAATCTCAAACTCTAAGTAGCTTATGAGGTGGTTTATGCCATATGGGGGAGCAACTGCGCATCTAGACGGGTCATGCAGCAGCTGACACGTGCGCATATCGATCCAGCCGTTTGGTTTCTGGTAGCTCGTCACGTCGTCCGGCTAGATCTGAGTTGCGCATGGACCTCTCCTACGCTCCAGGCTCCAAGCTACTAGTTGGCTGCTTCAGTCCAGGTCATGTGCATTGTACGAGGCCAGCCACACTAGATCAAACGGACACGGACGGCACACTAGTATGTGGACTAACAAGGCATCATCGTTTTAATCACTACAGCTGGTTTAGCTTTTGCATATTTTAATTTCAGAGTTCGTAGTGTTGAGTTTGTGCCCTAGTTCTTGTTTAGTCGCTGGTTTAGTTTATGTTTTTGTTGTCAGTAGTGTTTCCCTTGCAACCCTAGCCGCCATCCCCTTCACCATCCTCGGTTTTGTCGGCTTTGTGTGTTAGGGTTGATTGATCAACACGCCCACTCTAATCTCACCCTAAACCTACCCTCACCACCTCGGATCAATTTTCACATATTCCACTTTCCGCTGCATCCACCTCGCTAAACAAAAATCCCTACCCGACCCCAAGCCGACTTGGATTTCACTCAAACCCCCGGGTTCTTCATAACCGATTCCGACACCCCTTCGGTAAAACAGCCATAACTTTTCGGTCGGTTGTCCGTTTTGGCAGAAATTTTTACAGGAGATTCTTGAAAAAAAGTTGACCATACCCACACTCGGCTACGCCCTGTGTGCCCTCGTCAAAAAATTCAAAAAAAATTGGGAAGATAAAGAAAAAATTCATTCAAGTTGAAACCCGACGTTTTATGAAACTTCAAGATTTTCTGTAGGCCACGTCCTAGCTCGGTTTGAGCTGAAATGTTTTGTGGTTTCTCCCTGTTTGCTAGTGAGTTGGAAAAAAATATCAAAAAAATAAAATCAAAAAAGAGAAATTTGGGATTCCTACTAGTGCTCTATCTAGCCCCCTGGAATTTCTGAGTTTGGCTATTTTATACTAACCCCCCTGTTATCGACTGTGTCCCTTTGTCTCCTTGTTTCTTCTTTGCTATCACTACTGTTCTAGGACATAGTTGGACCAGCAACTAGGGACAAGTTACTTGGGCACTTATTCAGCTTTACTATCTGTTTTTGATTTGTGTGCCACTCATATATATATATATTGCCTTCCTAGCTCTACATACTTCTTCTGGACAGCACATAGGTTATTTTGTAACCCTTGCAATCGTGGAACACTTTTCCCTGGTATCCTTTGCTTTGTTGTTTTCAGAATTTTATAAGAGCTTTGCAAGAAGCTTACTTTTGCTGTGTTGAGAAGCACCACTGCTTAGTAGTTTTGTAGGGATAACCTTTCCTTTTTGTTTCCTGTTTTGGTGTTTCTGATGTCAGGAAGCGATTTTGAGGGTGCTTCACCCTCAAAATTGGATGAGTGCGTGAGCCAAAGTTAGTTACAAAAGGCTTTGCAGGCGGTTCAGAGTGATTTGGCAGAGACGATCACCAGGGCCGTCACCGACGCCGTCACCAAGCTTCACCTGGGAGAAAACATTGAGCGGTTGGATAAGAGAGTCTCTAAGCTAACCGATCAGGTTGTCGAATTGGAGACCGCTCACAAGACCAACAACAACACCAACACCAACACCAACAACGTCGTTAAAGACGATCATGATGAAGCAACGGTGTATAAGGCTGATGGCACCGTCGATAGGTCAGCTACAAGGACCGCAAGGTTACGACGTCGTTTGCAACGTAACCCTCAAGGTATGGGTGGTTTCCAGAACCACAACCGTCGCACACAAGGTAACCATGCTCCAGATGACCCGTATGCTAAAATTAAGTTCTCAATTCCTTCGTTTTCGAGTTAGTACGGTGGTGATGCTTACCTTGATTGGGAAATGACGGTAGAACAAAAGTTTAATGCCCACCTTGTTTCTGAACAACATAGAGTTAGACAAGCCACTAGTGAGTTTAAGGACTTTGCTATTGTTTGGTGGAGTGGTCTAGCTGCTGAAACCGATTTGCCTACTACTTGGGAAGAACTTAAGGTAGAAATGCGTAATCGTTTTGTTCCTCCTTCTTTTTATAGAGAAATTCGTAATAAACTGCAGCGTTTAGATCAAGGAGATAAAACTGTTCAGGAGTATTTTAGTGAGCTTCAGAAGGGTTTGATTCGTTGTGCTGTGGTTGAAAAAGTAGAGGATCAGATTTGCCGCTTTTATTCTGGTTTGAGAAAAGAAATTCAGGACATACTTGATTATAAAGAATTTTATACCCTCAACCAGTGTTTCCAGTATGCTATGCTTGCAGAGAAAGAATCACAGGGACTTTTCCAGGCTTTTGAGGAGTACAGCAAGTCCAGGAATTTCTACCCACCACGGCCGACGGGGACTTCGGGGCTGCCCAAGCCATCTTTCCGGCCGCCCCCACCAGCTAGTGTTGTTTCTGCAGCACCAAGATCAGCCCCTGCCTCTTCTACGCGCTCAGGTAAAAATTCTGTGCAGGTACCGGCTAGTAGTGCCTCCTCTGTTGCTTCGACGGGACGCACTACAGGGATTCAGTGCCACCGCTGCCATGGTCTTGGCCATGTGCAGAAAGATTGCCCAAGTAGGCGGGCATATGTGGCGACAGATGATGGCGGTTACATGAGCACCTCTGATGTGGAGGATGGGGAGGAGGATGTCGCTGCCACCAGCGGTGACCTCATCCTTGGAGGCGGAGCTACCATGGGCTACATGAATATTATTGTGCAGCGTGTGCTTAGCACACAAATCCAGCAGCCCGAGATGATGCAGCGACATAACTTGTTCCAGATTTTCTTCGTCATCAAGAACCGTCGAGCACGTGTCATCATCGATGGAGGAAGCTGCAACAATTTGGTGAGTTCTGATGTGGTTAAGAAGCTTGATTTGACCACACGCCCACATCCACATCCATACTACATTCAGTGGTTAAATGACTCTGGAAAAGCTAAGGTAACACAAACTTGTAGAGTTCTTTTTTCCATTGGTTCCTATGTGGATTCTGTTGATTGTGATGTTGTACCCATGCAAGCTTGTTCACTTTTATTGGGTAGACCTTGGGAATTTGATAATGATGTTGTACACCATGGTAAAAGTAATAAGTACACTTTTATGCATAAAGGAACTAAAATTACTTTGTTACCAATGACCCCTACTGACATTGTACAAGCTGATTTAGAACGAGCTGCTAGTTTGAAAAATAAAAGCCCTGAAATTCAGCAACCTGTTAATTCTGCTTCTACACCAAGTAATATTAATGATTCTTCAAGTTCTAAGGGTGCTGCAATTAAATTACAAGGTCGTTCATGTCTTGCCACAAAATCTGAGCTTGCTGAAATTTCTACTGATGATATTTGCTATGCTTTGATATGCAAACAAGCCTTGTTTTTGCTTGGTGATATTGCTTCTAGTGCTTTGCCTCCTGCTGTCACTAACCTTTTGCAGGAGTATGAGGATGTTTTCCCAGCTGAGATACCCCCGGGATTGCCACCTTTGAGAGGGATTGAGCATCAAATTGATTTGATTCCTGGTGCTACTTTACCAAACCGTGCTGCTTATAGGACCAACCCTGAGGAGACTAAGGAGATACAACGACAAGTCCAAGACCTTTTGGATCATGGGTATGTTCGTCAATCACTTAGTCCTTGTGCTGTTCCTCTACTTTTGGTTCCTAAGAAAGATGGTTCTTGGCGTATGTGTGTAGATTGTAGAGCCATTAATAACATTACTACTAGGTATCGTCATCCTATTCCTAGGCTAGACGACATGCTTGATGAGTTATGTGGTGCTATAATTTTCACTAAAATTGATTTGCGTAGTGGCTACCATCAAATTAGAATGAAACTTGGAGATGAATGAAAAACAGCTTTCAAAACCAAATTCGGGTTGTATGAGTGGTTAGTAATGTCTTTTGGGTTGACCAATGCACCCAGTACTTTCATGCGTTTGATGAATGAGGTTTTAAGACCTTTTATTGACAAATTTGTGATTGTTTACTTTGATGATATCTTGATTTATAGCAAATCCATGGATGATCATATAATTCATTTGCGTGCTATTTTTGATGCTTTGCGAGTTGCATGTTTATTTGGTAACCTTGAGAAGTGCACCTTTTGCACGGATCGAGTCTCTTTTCTTGGCTATGTTGTGACTCCACAGGGAATTGAGGTGGATGAGGCGAAGATTGAAGCCATAAAGAGCTGGCCTGTATCAAAAACTATCACACAGGTGAGGAGTTTTCTTGGTCTTGCAGGTTTCTACCGCTGCTTTGTCAAAGATTTCAGCATCATTGCTGCACCATTGCATGAGTTGACAAAGAAGGGCGTTGACTTCCATTTTGGTAAGGTACATCATGAGTCTTTTGATGCTTTGAAGGACAAACTTACACATGCACCATTCCTGCAATTACCCAATTTTGATAAGACTTTTGAGCTTGAATGTGATGCTAGTGGTATAGGCATTGGTGGTGTTTTGATGCAAGATGGTAAACCTGTTGCATACTTTAGTGAGAAAATTACTGGGCCTGTTTTGAATTATTCCACGTATGATAAGGAACTATATGCACTTGTACGTTCTTTAGAGACGTGGAGTCATTATTTGTTGCCCAAAGAATTTGTTATTCATTCTGATCATCAATCACTTAAGTATATTCATTCTCAATGCAATTTGAACCGTAGACATGCTAAATGGGTTGAGTTTATTGAGTCTTTTCCTTATATTATTAAACATAAGAAAGGGAAGGATAATGTGATTGCTGATGCTTTATCTAGGCGATATACTTTGTTGTCTCAACTTGATTGTAGAATTTTTGGACTTGAGGCAATTAAAGAACAATATGTTGCTGATGTTGATTTTAAAGATGTATTGCTGCACTGTAAAGAAGGTCGTGCTTGGCACAAATTTGTGTTGAATGATGGATTCTTGTTTAGAGCTAACCGCCTATGCATTCCAGTTGGTTCCGTTCGTCTTTTGTTGTTGCAGGAGGCGCAGGGAGGTGGATTGATGGGTCATTTTGGTGCTAAGAAGACAGAGGATATTTTGGCCACACACTTCTTTTGGCCAAGGATGAGGAAAGATGTTGAGCATTTTGTTGCTCGCTGCACTACATGTCAAAAAGCTAAGTCTCGATTGAATCCACATGGTTTATACATGCCACTTCCTGTTCCTTCTATTCCTTGGGCGGATATTTCTATGGACTTTATTTTAGGACTGCCTAGGACTAAGAGGGGCAGCGATAGCATTTTTGTTATTGTGGATCGTTTTTCCAAGATGGCACACTTTATACCATGTCATAAAACTGATGATGCTAGTTATATTGCTGATCTTTTTTTCAAAGAAATTGTATGTTTGCATGGTATGCCTTCTACTATTGTTTCAGATCGTGATATAAATTCTTGAGTCATTTTTGGCGCACGCTTTGGAATAAGTTGGGTACAAAGTTGCTATTTTCTACAACTTGTCATCCACAAACTGATGGACAAACTGAGGTTGTGAACCGCACTTTGGGTACTATGTTGCGAGCTATTTTGAAGAAAAATTTGAAGCAATGGGAAGAATGCTTACCTCATGTTGAGTTTGCTTATAATCGGGCAACACATTCTACTACCAAGATAAGTCCATTCAAGGTAGTGTATGGTTTTGATCCCCGTACTCCACTTGATATACTTCCTCTACCTATTAATGAGAGAGTTCATGTTGATGCTAAGGAGCGTGCTGAATTTATTTTGCAAATGCATGAGACCACTAGACTTAGCATTGAAAAGATGAATGAAAAGTATAAAATTGCTGGTAGTAAGGGTAGAAAGGAAGTAAAGCTTGATGTAGGAGATTTAGTGTGGTTACACTTAAGGAAGGATAGATTTCCAGAATTGAGAAAGTCTAAACTAATGCCTAGAGCTGATGGTCCATTCAAAATAATGGAGAAGATTAATGATAATGCATACAAACTTGAGTTGCCTCCCGAGTTCGGGGTTAGTCCTACTTTTAACATTTCATATTTGAAACCATACTTGGGAGAAGAGGATGAGCTCGAGTCGAGGACGACTCCACTTTAAGAGGGGGAGGATGATGAGGACATCACTCCTATGGATACACACAACACTCCTCCAAATCTGGACTTGCAAGGTCCAATGACTAGAGCTCGTGCACGACGACTAAATTTAGAGGTGAGCTCGTTCCTACGTTCTTCGCTATATGTTACTTTTGAGAATAGTTTGCTACCTAATGATTATTTTATGATTAGAAACCATGGAGAGGACCAGGAGATGATGGGAGAAGGAGTTGGGAACGTGGAGGACCAGCAAGGGCTTGGAAGCCAAAGTGGAGGCCCAATCAAAACCGACTTCGAGTCTGCACTAAAACAGACGCCCAGGACACATATGGACTCGGATTTGGACGTTCTACATATGCACGGAAAGATAACGAGAAGACCTTTCCAATGCCGCTGGCCTCATGTCAAAATTCATCCGGAGTCATCGGGAATCGTCAAAACAAGAGAGAGTCCAGAATCTGTGTCGGTGCTGGGTCGCCTATTTTTGGCCTTTGGGCTTTGTATCTAGTTGAGCCCAATTAGGGGCGCGTCCAGAGGGTCTTGCACGACCCTAGGATCTTTATATGCAACCGCCACCGCACCATTAGGGTTCAGGTTTTGCTTAGATCAATTCTGTTCATAAACAGTTTCGCCGTTCATCGGTTTGTGAGACCCCAACTTCGAGAGAGTAATCATACATCTGCAATTGTGTTGCATTCTTCGTTGTTCTTGCTTGTGTTCTTGATTCGCAGGCAGGAATTAGCCTTCTCGGCGAGGTCAATCTTCTTTTGGACGGTTGATAACCAGAGGAGACGTCGTGCTGCGATTGCGGGGTTTAGAACGTGCTATTCTGAAGCCGGATCGATTTGTGTGTCGCCTCCGACCAAATCAACTTACCAAGAACCTTTCGGAAGATCAGGAATCCTTGTCCACATCAGGTGGCTTGTTGCTGCTGCGGCGGCATGATGCCTGATGGGGATTCCTCAGTCATGGTGGTGTCAAAGGTTAGAGTCCCGGGAGAAATCCTACACGGCAGTTTGTTGTGCCGGCGACGACGATGTTGTTGAGCTTCGTTCTCCTTGTTGAAGGCGTTGCTAAGGTGCTCTACTTTCTCCATCTCCGGATGTTTTCATAGGCAAAATCCCAGATCCGGATTGCCAGATCAGGTGATAGTGACGTTCTCGACGTCATGACCTTCTTAAAGGCATCACCTTGGAGTGGCTCCTCATCAATGGTGCTCATGTCTTCTGTTTGGGGGGGAACGATGACACTAATTGGTAAAGTCGGAGCTTCTCATGACAGTAGCAACTTTGATGTCATGGGATAAGGCCTCTGCCTCGCGATGTTCCTCTCATGACGGATCCTATTTGATGATCTCACTAGAGAAGTCGGAGATGTTGGATCGTATGTGCGATGAGCTTGGCAACGATGACTCCGGTGGGTTCTTTAGATGGAATCTTGCTTTTGGATTGGAATGTGGTCGAGGCAAGGTTGATGTTTGTCATAATGAAATCGGAGCTGCTGCATCACGTGGTGATGAGCTTGGTAACGATGATATGCGATGGACTCGATCCATCGTTGTGGGAGGTTATGGTTGTGATGTTGTAGTTTAGTTTTTTCTTCTTCTTTTATTTTGTATGATTTGGCCTCGTTTCCCTTAATATGAGGCACCTTCTTCTTATTAATATATGTCGGAACACGAAGTGATTCTAGATCTTTCAAAAAAAGGAGAGAAATAAAGGGAGTGAAGGTCTGTAGGGGTGCACCTGCTATTTTTCATTTATTGTTTGCGGACGACTCCCTAATACTGATGCAAGCGGATAAAGGAAATGCAGATAAATTGAAGGAGATACTCCTGCGCTATTGTGCAAATTCGGGACAACTAGTTAGCGAGGCAAAATCAAGTATTTTTGTTAGCTCAAATACCGATGTGCAGATGAAGGAGGAAATTTGTTCAATGCTAAACATTATGACAGAGTGCCTGAATGACACATATCTTGGATTGCCGGCCATGGTGGGAGCGGAAAGAAGCGATTGTTTTAAGCACTTAGTTGATCGAGTGAGAACAAAAACCAAAGGATGGAAGTCGAAACTCCTTAGCATGGGAGGGAAGGAAGTCTTAATTAAGTCTATAGCCCAAACAGTGCCAATTTATGCTATGATGGTTTTTAAGATTCCAAAGAATATTTGTAAAGGTATCTCAGATTCCATAGCACAATTCTGGTGGGGCGATGATGAGGAGCAGAGGAAAATGCACTGGAAGGCCTGGTGGAAAATGTGTATCCCAAATATCAAGGAGGGATGGGATTTCGTGATCTTCATTGGTTCAACATAGCCATGCTTGCAAAACAGGTTTGGAGGTTGTTGTGCGAGCCTGACTTTGAGAGCTAAGTACTATCCAGATGGTAAATTGTTGGAGACAAAGTTAAAAAGTGGAAGCTCGTACACATGGCAGAGTGTCATGGAAGGGTTACAATGTTTTAAACGAGGATGCATATGGAGAGTGGGGGACGGAACCCAGATCAACATATGGAATGATAATTGGATACCCTCCAGTCAAAATATGAAAATCATGACCCCAAGAGGACATAATCTGGTGACGACAGTTGATGAGTTGATTAATTCAGTGGATGGCACGTGGGATGAGAGTTTGATTGAGGACCTGTTCTGGCCAGTTGATGTTCATCGCATTCTCCAAATTCCTATCACAGGAGGAAGAGAGGACGTTGTTGCATGGCATCATAACCAGAGTGGATTGTTTTCGGTCAAATCAGCTTACCATAGCCAATGGTTATATAAATTTGGGAGAAGTGTCCATGGGGATCGAGCTTCTGATGTGGGCGACAATCAGGTTTGGGCAAAACTATGGAAGTTGAAAGTTCCTGAAAATATAAAGATATTTGGATGGAGAGTGTTACATGGTTTGCTACCATGTAGAGGAATTCTTGTTAATAGGCATGTGGGGAATAGCGGGGGTTGTCCCGTGTGCACGAACGGTTGTGAAGATATCAAACACCTGTTATTCACCTGCCCTAGAGCGAAGGAAATATGGAATCAGCTTGGGATGTTATACAAGGTTGAACAGCTGTGTGAGTTAGACCGATCGGGATCAGTGCTCATGGAGGAAATTATTAATATTGGAGGACTGATATCATCTCTGAATGATCTGGGATTTGCAGAATTGGTATTGACAGGGGGGTGGTACATATGGTGGGAAAAAAGGCAGCTAGTACATGGTGAAAGTATTCAAACCGCTGCAAGATCAGCCCTAGCTATTGCTACGTTAACAACAAATTATAAGAGAGCAAAGAAGGGAGTACAAAGAGGAGGACAGAGCTGGAAGAGACCACCAGAGGGTAAGCTTATGTTAATTATTGATGCTAGCTATGACCTGAATTCAGGTTCGAGGAGTACAGAGGCCATTATTCGTAATCAAAGAGGGGATTTCATAGCGGCAACAACTAACTACATACATTGTGTGGTGGATGCGCCAATGGCAGAAGCATATGCCCTAAAGGAAGGACTAATGCTGGCATAGCAAATTGGTGGTAACAGAATTATTGTTCAATCAGATTGTATGGAGGTGGGTAGAACAATGGAAGAGGGAGGATTCTCAGCAATGGCTGGAGCTGCAATCTATGATGAATGTATGGTCATGTGGAATGAATTTGATTGTATATCCATTGAGCATTGTAATAGAGAGTGTAATAAGGTAGCTCATGAGTTAGCAAAGGCAGCCTTCCAGGCAAAACAATCTTGTAAGTGGACTGATGAGCCACCTAGGTTTATCCATGAGCTATTAGTAAATGATGTAACAGTGCTTATTGATCAATAAAGTGCGCCAGATGGCTTCCCTCAAAAAAAAACTTTACAGTTGTTATATGGGTTGTTGGCAGATGAGGCTACCACTCACAATAGTGGTGATATACAACCAAGTGTAGGCCCCATATCTTCTGTCTATTCTATGATTTTTCCACCCGAATAATGTAGAGAACCAATAAAAAATGAATCCCACAATCATTCTTTTGGCACTATATAAGTGTTGATGGTTATTTCACAGAACAATGCTACGAGATTCCATACCAGTACAAAAAAGGGCAAATTCCTTCTCAACCACTCAAAAAACTTCAAGTTCCTCATCAACCACTCAAAAATTTGAAGTTCCTTTTTAGTCATCGGTTTTATCTTTTGTTCCTTATTCACCATTATCATTACTTTGTAGTGTTAAATAGAAGGGGAAAAGGTGGATTTGCCCTTTTTGTAAATATATACAATATTACATATGCTCCCTTGTTTGAAAAATATCAATATTGTTGTTTTTATATTGCCTAAAAAATATTATTATATGTGTGATCATGTTTCTTCTCTCGAAAATATAGATGTGAAAACTGACTTTTTCATGTGCATTGAAATGGTTAGTAAAAAAACTTTAGTATAAACATAACCATGAGGGCAAATTAGTCTCTTCTCATTCCATTTAACACCAATAAGTGATGAAAGTGGTGAATAAGGAACAAAATATAAAACTGATGGCTAATAAGAAATTTCAAAATTTTGAGTGGTTGATAAGAAATTTGAAGTTTTTTTATGATTGATAAGGAATTTGCCCTAAGACCCATTGTGGAGGCTCTTACCCTCCTCCTCTGCTTCTGGTTAACGTCAAGAAAAGAATCTGAATTCCAGTATAATCGATAGCATAACACCCTCAAGAAACCAGGGTCTGTTCAACTAACAAACATGGGTCTTATAAATATATAGGCAAAATTGTCTATAACACACTGAGAAACATGGCTTCGTCTCCAACACATCGACAAAGTCAAATTTGTCTACAACACACTATGATTTTGTAAGTTCTCATCTGAAACATATTATGACCATTTAATAATTGTTTTCAACTTTTTTATCTCAATACTTAGAATACATTAGAACTTGAACGTTGACACAAATATACCTTGTTGCAATATCTATCATTAAAAAATAGGGCTAGATTTTTTTATTATTATTTGCATGATTTGCTGGACAAATTCAATATTAAAACAATGAGAAAACATGAAAAACATTTGAAAAAAAATTAGCTCTATTTTTAGTGATAGATAATGCAATAATGTATATTTATGCTAAGTTTCGAATCGTAATATATTATGAGTATTGAGATAAAAAAAAGATGAAAACAATTTTTAAATGGTCATAATGTGTTCTAAACGATTACAAAATCGTAGTGTGTTGCAAACAAATTCGACTTTATCGATGTGTTGGAGACGAAGCCACATTTTCTCAGTGTGTTACAGACAATTTTGCCAAATATATAATTAGCATGCTAAGCAATCTCTTTAAGCAAGTTATAATCGAAATGTGGGAATATTCCACCACTAAAAATTTGATCTATTGCAATGAAAAAAATTTCTAGAGCAGTTGCTTCTTGGCGTTAACCACTAGAGCCGGGATCTGGTACTGCACATGACAGCCATAGAAGAACATATCAAAAGAAAACAGATTAAATGTCGTGAGCAAATGCATTGTAATCTATCACCAGTAACAACAAAAAAGTATTGGCCAATGTGACTTTAACTCTTGTCTAATCAATCCGTGATCGGTCTGCAGCCCTGCACTCATGTTGATCCTTAATTACTATACTGACCTTACCAGCCAAAATATCATTTTAGGGAGGCTTGTGGTCTCACTGTTTGACTATCTCAAGGATTTTGATTTTTGTATCCCATTTGCACCTAATGCTGTTAATTTAAGAACATGTGGATTCTTTACACTATCATTTCAAATGAAAGATATATAGACATGTTAAAGGCCATTACAGGGAATTTGACCAATCACAAATTTCAGTAGATTAGCAGAGATGGTGTACGGTTGGGGGACAACTTACTCTTTGTGAAGAAACTAGTGTTCTTAAATTGGATATGGAAGCAAACTATATTGATTAGCAGAAGTAGGAGCACCAAAGAACAATAAATATATAATTGGTTGAACTCAATTATTGGGCTGCAACTTAATGAGTTTGGTTGTAGTTTTGTCCAACAAGTCTTAAAACAGTGGTAGGTTTCTGCTAAGGGACACTCAAAGTTGTAGTCTTTTACAACTGTTGTCAAAATAGTTGTAGCTAGGTTTCTATAATTTACTCAATTTCTTTTGATGCTTTCAACTTTGATGGTTTGATGAAGATGGCTATTACACCTCCATTATTTCAACATAATAATGTGAGAGACAACGTAAGATCTTCCCAAATTGAACACTTTCTTACGTTGATAGGATGATCGATCTTGTGTTGCATATATGATTTTATCATTACAAGTACTAATTCTTCTTGTCGCCACTGCATAAGTGGATAAGTGTTTTTCAGCAACAAAAACTGTAAAAAAAATGCTGCAAAAAATGTGTTGTGTGACTTATGAATGTTTGTATTGTGTGCTTCATGAAACCAGAACTTCTAGCCACAATTCCAATTATTTTAGTTTACTGCAGTTGTTACCACTTGGGAATTGTTCATCAACGCTAGTTGCATGTAATACGGCATTTACCACACCATGAGAAACTTTTGCGATTAAAGATTCATTGTTCATCGATGCTAGTAGCTGTACATAACACGGAATGCATGTTACCACATCAAGAGAAACATTAGTTTGCGATTAACGATTCAATCTTATACTATCAGCATGCTTATTAATATGATCTATGTCAAGTTGCCGTGAGAGATTCTTTCCTTGCTATATATCAACACGGAATTCCTCATACGAGTGTGTCCGCTCATTCCCTTTCCTGTGGCAGATGACAGTGCACTCACTGGCGAGTTATCCCACCGCTCCAAAAAGTAAGAAACTCCTCGTAGGATATACATGCTCAAGGTGTATTATTGGGTGCTGGTGGGGGGGGGGGGGGGGGGGGGGAGGAGGGGGTGACCGTGGTTAGACCGTGCGCATGTCCACAGGTGGAGGTTTGGGAGAGTGGAACCCACATGTGGTTGGACCATGTAGGTCCACCCGACCAAGTTGTGGGTCCCACATGATTGCTGTTGCTTGTTTGAATTTATGCAAAGTCGGGTGATAAGTTTTCGTAAAAAGTTTAATGAAAAATTGGCGCAGCGGCCGGGGGTGGTCGGACGGCTCGGCCATGTAGTCCGGGATGAGAGGGGATCTTCAGCGGTTGGCAGGACGGCTCCTCCCCCATCCTCGAGGAGATCGGCGACCTCGCGGCGGCAGGCGAGCTCGGAGCAGTGGGCATCGCGCCCAGGCCAGGCAGCAGTGCGTCGGTCATGAGGGAGGTGGCTAGGATGCAGCACGGTTGGCACCACCTGCGAATGGGGAGAGAGGAAGAGGAGACGGCGGTCATGGCTGTGCTGCTGCTGGGGAGAGAGGAAGAAAAGTGGAAAAAAAGAGGCTGACAAGTAGGACCCATGGATGTAGGGGTTGAGAAACAAAGGCTTTTGCTAGAGTTGGAACCATTTTACAGCATTCCAAACTGTATGAGCCGGCCCCTACATAGTGGAGGTTTAATTTGATGCTCTGCTGGAGATGCTCCAAAAGGAAAAATAAAATAAAAGCGCGGGAATGAGACAAGCGAAAATGTTGCTACCAAACAATATTCTTGGATGGGGATTCCCTGGCTGGCCTCTGGCCACATGAAGGAGAGACGTGGAAGCCATGCACTTTCCATGCATGCTACTCCCACCTTCTTCCACATGCGTCTCGATCAGTTGAGCCTGCTCTCGACCAGTCCGCAATGATACCCTGAGCCTGCACGGGTCCCGGTCATTGAATCAAATTGTGCGTTTGTCTCTAGGCGAGGGGAAGGCGGAGCGGTGCGTGCAGTCGAACAGCGATTTGGCTTTTAAGATCAGCGTTCCTTTACTGATCTGTTCCCTGTCTCTCTTTCACAGCTTTTCTCCGTCTCCCCTGCCAGCAGGACATCTACGTCTTTTTTTTTTCAGTTTTGCTCGAGAATTTGAGAACTCTAGCAGTTACTTTTTTCTTCAAATAGCTTTAGAGATTAAGGTTTAGATATTTGTTTAGATTAAGGTGTTAGGATTTATAGTCGCACGAATGACACAACAAGCGTCACGTAGAGATTAAGGTAGTTAGGATTCATTAGCGTATTCTCAAGCCGGCAAAAAAAAATTTATTATTTATTACTAGAGCTTTATTGCATACTATTCCTTATAAAAAATAGATGTCAATAACAGTCTGGATACCAAAATATTAATTATTTCAATTTAGGCAACGGAAAAAGGTATCCGACTCTTCCCTTCACGATAAGGTTACAACCTCTTAGTAAAAAAGTACAGCTCCTAAGTCTTCACTCCACTCAAAAGAAAAGGTGCATCACCCACAAATTAAAACATCACATAGTTCAGATGACAAGGATATTAAGGTGTAATTCTATTACTAAATCTTCATTTACAGTCAGATTTTGCATTGTCAACACTTCAAAACGTTGGCTTGCTTCCTTTATCATCTCTAACGGGTGGCTTGCTTCCTTTATCATCTTTTACGGTGTTTACAAATATTGTGGACCATCTATTCCATCTAATCCAACGCTCCACAACTAATGATACCAACTAAAAAGTACTTAAATATAGATAACGGTACTTAAATATTAGGGGTAAGGAGGAAACTTCACTCGTTGACTTATTTGGAATGTTAGGGACAAGAAAACTAATCAATCACGTGATTATCTCTTTCCTTACATTGTTTTGGAAGATTTACTTGATATGATTTTTTCTTTTCTGCTAGACGATGCAAGTTCATAAATTTTTACTAATTTGGATGTATAGGGGAAATATTTAGGATAACTCATAGTTTTTAATTGCATAGTTTGATTAAAATTTACTCATTACAATTGTTTATTCTCCAAACTCACCTTATGTCTCTTTGATCGGTGGTTGGCTTATTTGCCTTATCATGTATTTCTTGCATTCGATCTCAAACATTCTAATCCAGCACTCCAGCTCTTCTAATTTTCTATGTCATATTCCGAGAACTTGAGTAATCAAACAAAAAATCAAGTATATCATTGTTCTCATAATCATTCGAGGCATGAGAAATTGAGTAATCAAACAAAAAATCAAGTATATCATTAGGTTATAGAATGTATTAATGTGTAGCTCTTATGTTGTCACGATGAGAGAGAGAGAGAGAGAGACTCATACAGGCAAGGATCTTAGTTACTATATTAGTACCTATTTGTTATCCACTATAATCTCTATAACTTATTAATTGATGTGCGGTTGTCCACTTTGTGTCCATAAAGTTAGATATTGAATCCAAGTCGATTTTATATCTTCCATATTAAGTACTAACTTTCAAAAAGCATAACTCTCACGTCCGGAGTCCAAATGAAACAAACTCGGACTCTATATGGTAGACCACAAAAAGGTCTACAACTTTTGTGTTCAATGGATTAACAGATTCGAAAGTCTTTGTATCCAAATATATGATGCAAAAATATCTGTTTTGATTCGGACTCCTCTACGCATGTCTCCTTGCCGGGCCTATATCTCATAGCTCCGGAGTCCAAATAATATGATGCATATATGTTCCAAAAGCTATCGACGAGATCTATAACTTTTGTAGTCACACTTTTCTCACTAGAGGACGTCTTCAAATCCAAAAACATGACGCAATACAGTGTCGTTTCTGAACTGTGTAAATTGTTTTTTCCTTTCGAATAAACCTTCTAGAAATCCTGAGTCATTGGTTCACGACCTTGGGCTTGCATGTTGGGTTTCATATTCGTACAGAGATATCTTGTAGGTGTCATGGGCTTGTGAAAAACCCGGAGTCAGGTTTCATATCGTTACTTCTCATCTTTGAACCTTTTTAGTGTTATTTCACCTAATTTTGCAACATCTCAAAGAACACTACATATCGAAGTCGTCAATATTAGAGATAAAAAACATATTTATAATGAGAATATGGTGAAAAATGGTGAGAAAATAATTGCTTCTACATATAAAATGATACACTAAGAAGCATCAACAGTAACATAAATATGATCTTTCATATAAAAATATTAATAATACTATATATGTTTAACAAATATATTGTATAACTGGTTTTTTTATTTAAATCATACAGCGTGTTTTATTTTTCTTAAACCCGTCGCAACGCATGGGCACTTTGCTAGTAATTTCTATTACATACCTTGTCCTTCTCTTAATGAACAGTTCAGATTGTAGTACCTCTTGATACCTTCAGATACCTCACAAACACCGTAAAAGTTCTCCGTAAACAACATAATTAACGCCTAACTACAATTCAGTGGTGTCTCGGTTGAGTGCCAATCGGGAGAGAAACTACGCTGCAGGCATGTCACGACACCACTAAAAATATCTCTCCTCTAAATCAGCGTGTCTTGCGATCTGTTCTCTGATTCTCTCTCACGTTGCCGGCTGTGAGATTATTCCTTGGTATCAACGCAGCTAGCTCGCACCCTGATCTGATCTGGTATCGCTCTCTCATGACAGCCGTAGAATTGAATCACATCAAAACGAAACAAAAGTCTTCAACATCTGCAGGTCATGAACAAAACAATGCAAAAAGCGACGTTAACTTTTGTCTATAATCAACCTTGATCGGCTGTATGGTTCAATCATCCTACCTAGCTTATTAGCTGGACGCAAGTAGCTTCTAGGAGCTTATAATTACTATACTGCCCCACTCCAACCAATCAATTCTTTACGACGGATTGAGACCACGTAATAAGAACACAAAGGGCACGATGAGACAAACAAATGGAACCGGGAAACCGCAAACCAGAGGGTGTTTGTGGCATCTACGTGACCCTATCTTAGAGCATTTTTAGGAGAGTTGCTATATTGAATTGCTATATCAGAAAACCGTCACAAACAATAAAACCAGCTTTACCGGAGTTACTATATCTAAAATTTGTAGCAATGACCTTTTTCTGTCTCCTCAATCCAAATATACCAATATGTCTCCCCGTAACCTAAATCTCAGCTCCACATTTAACTGCCTAATGGCTAGTGTCAGAGACTTCTATCGCCAATCCATTTCTCCATCCCAACCATAGGATCCCGTCGATACCACCAGATCTTCCTGCAGAAGACCGCAAATCCATTCGCGTCATCCACATCAACGACTGGTCTGCACGTGCCGCCCCCATTCATGCATCCCTAGGCCAAGTTGTGACGGTGCATGGTGCAACCCTGATATCATGGGATCATTGTCTTGTTTCCACATCGAGCACCGCTTGACATTGAGGGCCACACAACTCCTAGTTGGAGTCCGTCCTTTACCAGAACCTGATTGATGTCCCTCTGCGCTCAGTATAGCCCCCTATTTCTGTGATGCCGTGGCATCCGCACGAGCTCGCCGAGGCCACAACATAGGTGTCACCCTAAGGCTTGCCCCAACGAGAGACCTCTGCCGGCGGGTGTGTTGGAGAATGGGGAGCTACGATAGCATGAAACAATTTCTACCGTTCAACCAGAAAACCTTATAAGAGGGGATCATGGATCGTTACCACTAGACGCGCAGGCGGAGCGGAAGCAAAAGTTGGAGCAGCTCGATCCAACTTAGTCGCGCGTCGGTGTAGAGGAAGTAGTCGATCACGTCAATCGTCTCCTCCTAGTCCAGCCGTCCGGCACCATACCAATAGCAGCGCCTCCTCGCGGTATCCACACGTACGGGGTTGGAGCACCGTGCGCGGCGTGCTAGCACCGGCAACACGGTTAGGGTTTTGTGAGAGAGAGAGAGAGAGAGAGAGAGAGAGAGGAGCACGACAGCTAGGGTTATGGGCTGCTGGTATATCGTACCCCTTGCCCCGCCTCCACATATATAGATCCCTCTAATGGGCCTCGACTAGTTGGCCCATTAGTGGACTAATCCCTCACGGATCAATATCCGTATGATCCTCACATACAGAACAAATCCGTATTATCTCTTGGGCATATCTCCAACAATCTCCCACTTGCACTAGAGACAATCACGTAGGCAAGCAATGTTCCAACCCGTTAAGTATGTGACCCGTTAGGTTCACATGTACACGACAATGATGTGAAAACCATTTTTCAAATCATAAATCAAAAGCGGCATTTAGCAGCACATATTGATTCTTGTGTACACATAAAGATCATATCAGCTGAACATTTGACATACGCATTCACCGATCCCTTTGAGTCACGATATCAGTCAAGCTCAAGGCGAGTTATGTGCCATCCCTGTAATAGCTTGACCATTCACTCGAACGTCTAGTGGATTTATCATGACTAACTCTTAGTCATCGTGATTAATTTTTAGGTCAAATTGCAACAACCCTCCCACAAGTCACCCATAATTGCAAGGACCCTCCTATACCTTTAAAAGTAGCACTTCCCACCCCACATGCATAATACGATTTCAGATTGGCACCTGAGAAGGGTTCACGTTGACACATCAGCAATTTAGAGGCAACACAAAGATTGGTGTGCCAGATTGTATGCCAACGTGGAGGACCTTCTCTCTTTTCTCTCTTAATCTGTTGGCGGCGATCACGGCAACCACGAGCGTGGTTGGAGAGAGGCCCCAGGAAACAACCAAGCGGCAATCATGGCAGCCACGACGTTGGTGGCGGAGGCGACCGTGGCGGTTAGGCCACAAGATTGTGTGATAGGCCTCCGTTGCAATTGAAAGTTTGTTGCCGATTCAACAGATCTTTTGGAGAAATCAAGGTACCATACAGAATTGACGGAAGGTTAGTGACTACTCTATTTTTCAGATTGTCGGTAGAGTGTGGTTACTGATGTATATTCTAGAAGTGGATTTGTTCATCCCTAGTTTAAATTTTGTGTTATCATTTTAGTTAATGAATCAACAACGTTGTTCTAGATCTTGGTGTGCTTATGGATCTGAAAATTGATCACTAGTGTTATAGATTAATACAGTTGGAGGGAGTTATGTAAGGGTTTATAATTATTACAAATTGACAATAGGGTTTTACATATATCTAAAATAATGGAAAGTGGATTAAAAAAATTTTAATTGTACTATACAGATGGATTCTACTCTCATTTCTCTGAAGGTGTTCACTGGGGGCACTTCTGATGGTTTCCTCAACAAGTGCAATGATTCTGGAGATGGTTCACAATGCAATATCATTCCTAACATAGACAGAGATACAATCAACTTTTTTGATTTAGAAGACATACTAGAACCATATGGGTATTGCAAGAGTGATAATATTTATTATCTTAAGCCTGGATATTTAGCTACAGATGGTTTGGTGTTGGTACACGGTGCAGACTATTACTTGATGATCATATTGGTATGGAGACCTGCAGTATTTATATTGTGCCATCCCCCAATCAGCAGATCAGTTCATTGTCATTAGGTTGTAACCAATCCAAGCCTTCGTCAACCATAAGGCCAACTGAGGAGGCAAGAACAAATGGATATCATGGAGCTTTTAGTGATGATGATTCTGACAGTTATAATGACCTTAAGGATGATGAAGACTTGAATGTGAAATCGGATTTTGTTTTTGAGGGAGATGACGACGATGAAGATTTGTACATTGGTGTACAAAAGAAGGGAGAAGAAGATACAAAGAAAGCAGATGAACTACATGACAAAAGTAAAAACAAAGAAATAGTTGTTGAGAGTGAGAGGGCTATTATGAAAGCAAGAAGGGAAGCTAAGAATACAAAGGAGAAAGAACCTGATGTAGTACATCTGGCGGACGAACCAGATGATGGCAACAAGTCACCTGAGCGGGATGAAGAAGATGGTCCAACTTTCATCAGCAGGTCGAGAGGATTGGATGCCATATGTTTTGATGAGAAAACTATTAATCATCCACACATCAAGGTTGGTATGTTGTTCCCCTATAGCAAAAATTCAGGGAAGCTCTTAAAAATCTAATCATTCATGAACGAAGGGAGGTAAAGAGACTTAAGAATGAGGGTAAGAAGATTTCCGCCAAATGTCTTGGTGCAAATTGCCCTTGGTACATTTATGCATCAAGCCTCCCACGAGAGGCTACGTTCAAGGTAAAGAACTTTGTGAGCATCCACATTTGTGGTATGAGTCACATTGTTAAACAAATGGATTCCAAATGGGTCAGTAATGAGTATGAAGAATTCTTCATAAGTGATAAAGACTGGAAGTAGAAAGCTCTAAAGGACACTGTTCTTAGGGATACTCAAATATGCATTAGCAAACACAAGGCATACCGAGAAAAAAGAGATGCACAGAGAAAAATATTAGGGGATCATAATCTACAATACAAGAGAATTCAAGATTATGCACATACCTTGCTGGTTTCCAATCCTAGGAGCAAAGTTGTACTGAAATGTGATGTTTCAGAAGAGCCTAATGTAAATCCCAGGTTTAAAAGAATTTTTATTTCATTCAAGGCTCAGAGAGATGGTTTCAAAAATGGTTGTCAGCCATTTATTGGATTGGATGGAACTCATGTTAAGCTCCCTAATGGATGTCAAATCTTAGCTGCGACAGGTAGAGATGGCAACAACAATATGTTCCTTATTGCATTTTCTCTTGACGAGTCTGAAAATATTCGTTCTTGGACATGGTTTTGTGAAATGTTGAGAGATTGTATTGGAAGTGGAGAAGAATTTGGTGGTTGGGTAATCATGAGTGATAGGCAGAAGGTATGTGTGTTATCTCAGCCTGTGTTTTAGTTGATATGGTTAATGAGTTATAAAATTTTTTTATCTTTTCTGGAATAGGGTATACTTGGTGCAGTTGATGACATATTCCCTATAGCAGAACATAGGTATTGCATTAGACACATACATGCGAATTTTGCCACAGCTGGTTACCGAGGGCAGTGGTTCAAAAAGGAGTTTAAGAATGCTGCCTATGCATATAGAGAACACAATCATTTGATGGCCATGGAGGCTATAAAATCAAGGAGTCTTCAAGCCTGGGAGTACTTGAATAAGATACCTAGAAAGCATTGGTGCAGGTACACATTCAGTTCTAGAGGTAAGACTGATCTTATAGTCAACAACATCAGCGAGACCTATAATTCCTCAATATTAGAGGCAAGGGAGGAGCCAGTGATTACCATGTTAGAACACATGAGAACTAAGATAATGGAGAGCTTCAGGGTCAAGAGCCGTGGCATTGAGCAAGACAATTGGCAGATCGCACCAAACTATAAGAAGAGACTTGAGCTAGAGAAAATAGAAGCGAAATATTGCAGACCAACTTGCGCAGGAAGAGGGATATGACAGGTTGCTATGGGAACAAACCCGTTTTTGTTAGACTTGAACAAGAGAACTTGTGGTTGTAGAAAATGGGATGTGACAGGTATTCCATGTAGCCATGCAGTTTCGGCTATTCAAACATTTAAGCACAAGCCTGAGGACTATGTTGATGACTTTTTCAAAAGAGACAAGTACATTAGAGCATATCAAGAGATAATCATTCCTGTTCCTGACCAAACTCAGTGGGTTAAAACAGCATATCCTGATGTGGATCCTCCATTATGGACGCCTAAGCCAGGGCGTCCAAAGAAGAAGAGAAGAAAGGCGGCTGGTGAGCCCAATGTTCCTGATGCTGTCTCAAAAAAGAAGACTATACAATATAAATTTTGTGATGGGTGGGGCACAATAGTGCTGGATGTGCCAAGAAAAAAGCTCTATTGAGAGTAAGTTCTTTATTTTTTTTAGTTTGCCTAATTACTTTTGTACAGAGCAGTGAATCTGACTTGATTTTACCTATGTTAATAGGCAGATGTTGGAGCATCAGAACCAAATGATCAAGGGGCAGTGGCGTCTTCTCAATCAATAAGAAACCAAGATGGAGAGTCAGTTGCATTCAATTCACATAGCATGCAGAATGAAGCTCAAATATTACAGTCACAGCAGCTCGTAAATCTACAACCTGTCTTCATGGAAGGTGATTTAGGCTTTGGTATGTTCCATGAGGTTGAAGGAGGACCTACAATTGAGCAATTCAATAGGAGGACGACAAAGCTGCAAACACAAAGAGGAAGGAGGACTTAGAAAAAATACTGTCATGTCAATGTTTTATACTAGCTGCATATGCCATCCCTTTTTTATTTAAGCTTTCTCCAACATTATTTATTTGTTCAGTTTTCACCTAAAAACCTGTGTGATGATAAGCACGTTTGAACATGTTAATTTCTGCACCTGCCATCTAAACAAGTTCTTGAATTCTGAACCAAATCAAGTTGCAGTGACTACTTTACAGAGCTAATACAACCTGACCCTATTGCAATGTTCAACGCTTTACCTCAACTTTAGTTTCCCGTAAGCTTTTCTTTGGCTGCTCTTTGGTATGGGAAAAAATACAAGCACATCTCACCAATTTGTCACCACTAAGCATGAATCAAATAGCAACTCACAAAAGTATCACTGCCAAGAGTACGATTTCTGATTCTATGAAACTGAAATCGAGCGCAGTAGGGAGCACACCTGGGAGATAAAATTGACAGAACATTCTTACAGCCAACGACGCCAAACTTCGCCGCTCGCCAGCGTGTTGCTCGTCTTCGCCCAACGGCGTGAGGTAGGCATCACTATCGGCTCCACCCAACAGCACCAAACTCCCAATCAAGTCCCGATCGCTATCATCTCTCACCTACGAATTTGAGAAGCTGCCGCTAGTGCTCACCTTCATCTTCATCTTTGTAGCCCCTGTTGTTGTTGGCTCCTAGCCACCGTGAGGACATTGACATCCATGAGGCTCACTACGGCCCTGTCGCTCGAGGAGCTGAGGATGATGACCTAACTTTTTTTTTCCATCTGATGTGTTGCTACGCTGGCAATGGACTAGTACTCTCAGTCCACTGCGTGGCAGTGACATGGAGCCTACATGGCAACTGAACCCCCCCTACGGAGCCAATCTAGAACCGTGTTATTCATGTGGGGTGTAAAATGCTACTTTCAAATGTACAGGAGGGTTCTTGCAACTATGGATAACTTGTGGAGGGTTGTTGCAATTTGGCCTAACTTTTAATCACTTTGGCATGGTCATGCATTTCCAAATCCATCTAACTCGAGGGGCCCAGAGATATCTCTCCTGTTATCAGGAGGGGTGAATTCCATCTTGATCACTCACACCCTATGACAGGTTTCATAGCATACCCGAAAATTACCTTTATGACTATCCAGTTACGGAATAGCGTTTGGTAACCCCTAAGTGTGCTATTACACATTCTGGGAATCAATGACGATCTCAGATCTAAGGATCCCGAAGGTACATCATACAAGACAATAATTGATGGCACAATAATAACATCTCAGCAGAGTCTATTAGACCAATACCATGTTCGCCAACATGTGTCCACATAATTGATTTGATATCTTCATATCTATGATATGTGAAACATGATCATCAACCAATATATGTGCTAGTCCATGAATCGTCATTGTCCCACATAATAATAAGGAACTAGGGATCATTTAGGATAATATTATGAAAGAACAATGAGTTTCACAAACAAGTCACGTACTTGCTAATCAATGAAATAATTATTATCCAAGGAACAGAATAACACTTTATTCAATCACACATAAACATAGACATTACACAATCTCTCATACATTAATCATGAAGATATCTAATACCCATGGATCTCATATGTGCCTCATGTTTGGGCTAAGAGAAAGGTTTTGTCAACGGATCAACAATGTTTGAATCCGTGTGCACCTTGCATATCTTTACGTCACCTTGATGAACAATGTCTCGGATGAGATAAAAATGTCGTAGTATGTGTTTGTTCTTTTGATGCGCTCTAGGCTCCTTGGCTTGTGCAATGGCACCACTATTATCACAATAGAGGTCCATTGGACTGGACGCACTAGGAGCCACACCCAATTCAGAAACAAATTTTCTGATCCAAATAGCTTCCTTCACAGCTTCTAAAGCAGCAAGGTACTCGGCCTCCGTTGTTAAGTCAGCAACCGTATCTTGCTTGGAACTCTTCCAGCTCACCGCGCCTCCATTGAGGCAAAATATATATCTAGATTGTGATCTTGAATCGTCCTTGTCAATTTGGAAACTAGCGTCAGTGTAACCATTTACAACGAGCTCTTCCTCACCTCCCTAAACTAGGAACATACCTATAGTTCTTCTCAAGTACTTTAGGATATTCTTACTAGCCACCCAGTGAGCTTCTCCTGGGTTTGATTGGAATCTGCTTGTAGCACTTAGAGCAAAAGCTACATCTGGGCGCGTACATATCATGGCATACATGATGGATCCGATAGCCGAAGCATACGGGATCGCTCTCATCTTCTCTACCTCATCAGGTGTCAAAGGACACTGAGTCTTGCTAAGAGTAATGTCATGCGATATGGGCAAGAAACCTTTCTTAGAATCTTGCATATTGAACCATTTCAATACCTTGTCGATGACGTGTCTTGGCTTAATCTAATTAGCCTTTTTGATCTATCTCTATAGATCTTAATGCCCAAAATGTATGATGCCTCTCCCAAGTCCTTCATTGAGAAACTTTTTCTTAATGAAGACTTAACATCTTTAAGCATTGGAATATTATTTCCGATCAATAATATGTCATCCACATAAAGGACTAGAAATACGAGTGCGCTCCCACTAGCCTTTTTGTAAAAACAAGGCTCTTCTTCATTCTTGATGAAGCCAAACCTTTTGACTTCCTCATCAAAATGAAGGTTCCAACTCTGAGATGCTTGCTTCAGTCCATAAATGGACTTCTGAAGTTTGCATATTTTCCCAGCATTTTGTGGATCAACAAAACCTACAGGTTGTGTCATGTATACATCCTCACTTAGGTTTCCATTAAGGAAAGCCGTTTTGACGTTCATTTGCCATATCTCATAATCATAATATGCGGCAATTGCTAGGAGGATCCAAATAGACTTTAGCATAGCGACGGACGAGAAAGTCTCATCATAATCAACACCTTGAATTTGTTTAAAACCTTTCGCCACCAATCGTGCTTTATAGATGTGAACATTTTCATCCTTGTCTATCTTTTTCTTAAAAACCCATTTACACTCAATGGTTTTAACACCATCAGGTGGATTAATCAAGTTCCAAACTTGATTTTCTCTCATGGATTCTAATTTGGATCTCATGGCTCAAGCCATTTCTCAGAGTCTGGTCCCATCATTGCTTCCGTGTATGTCTTAGGCTCATCATTGTCCAACAATAATATGTCACGCTGACCTGTCGTTAGGAGCGTGAACTTTTCAGGTGCGCAACATGCCCGTTTAGATCTACGTGGGGCTGGTGTCTCAATAATAGGTTCTACAACATCTTGTGCAACCTATTCCAATTGAGGTTTAGTGGGAGAAGAAACATTTTCTAGTGTTTCTTGAACTTCTTCAAATTGCACTGTCCTCCCACTTATCTTTCGTGAGAGAAACTCCTTCTCCAGAAAGACACCATTTTGAGCGACAAACACTTTGCCCTCCTCCCGGTTATAGAAATAATACCCTATGGTTTCCCTAGGATATCCTACAAAGAAACATTTATCTAACTTGGGATAAAGCTTATCAGATGTCATACGTTTAACATAAGCCTCACAATCCCAAATCTTGAGAAAAGACAGCACGGGATGCTTCCCAATCCATATCTCATATGGCGTCTTCTCTATAGATTTAGATGGAACCTATTTAAAGTGAAAGCAGCAGTTTCTAGAGCGTATCCCCAAAAGGACAATGAAAGATCACTTTGGCTCATCATTGACCTAACCATGTCCAACAAGGTTTGGTTCCTCCGCTCGGACACACCATTTAATTGAGGTGTTCCGGGTGGCATCCATTGTGGAACAATTCCACATTGTCTTAGATGATCACCAAACTCATTGCTCAAGTACTCATCTCCATGATCAGATCGTAGGGTTTTAATTGTTTTGCCCAATTCATTTTGTACTTCACTTTGAAATTCTTTGAACTTTTGAAATGATTCAGACTTGTGCTTCATTAAGTAGATGTAACCGTATCTACTAAAGTCATCAGTGAAAGTAATGAAGTACTAAAAACCACCTCTAGCCACACAACTCATTGGTCCACATATATCTGTATGTATAAGAGCCAATAAGTCGTTTGCCCTCTCACTATGTCATGTGAAAGGTGACTTAGTCATCTTGCCAAGCAAACAAGATTTGCATGTCTCAATTGATTCAAAATCGAATGAGTGTAAAAGACCATCTTTATGGAGCTTCTCCATGCGCCTCTCATTTATATGGCCTAAACGGCAATGCCAAGTGTAAGTGGGATTCAAATCATTCGGGCCGAGCCTCTTTGCATCAATGTTATAAATCGGCTTATTCTCCATATCAAGACAATACAATCCATTCATTAATGGACAATTTGCATAGAGAATATCATTCAAATAAATGAAGCAACATTTGTTCCTTATTATGACCTCATAACCATCAACTTCCTCTAAACATGAGGAGGATATAATGTTTTTGCCTAAGTCAGGAATGTAATAACAATTATTTAATTCCAAAACTAATCCCGACGGTAATGAGGGTGGATAAGTCCCGACAGCCAACGCAGTAACTTTTGCACCATTGCCGACACGAGCATTCACCTCGCCTCTTGCACACTTCCTTGTCCCTTTAAGACCCTGCAACGATTTGCAAGTATGAATCATCAGGACGAGTAGCAATAACATTGATACCTGAAGTAGAAGGATCAGCAGCCTTCTTCTTCTTGAGTTCTTCCAAGTAAAGCTTGCAGTTTCTCTTCCAGTGCCCAGTCTTCTTGCAATAATGGCAAGGATCGCTGAAGGCACTCTTGGTCTAGGAGGAGCTGCTGCAACCTTAGGCTTTGAGCTTGAGACCTCATCCGCACTCCTAGCCTTGGGCTTGCGCTTTCTCTTCCTATCCTTCTGCACCATCATCACATGATTTGTCCCGGTTTTCTTGATGCTTTCCTCGGCAATTTTTAGCATCCCATGTAATTCAGCCATAGTCTTCTCTAGGATATTCATATGAAAATTTATTATGAATGGCTCATAGCTCGTTGGGAGCACTGAAGAACGACATCCGTAGCCAAATCTGGGCTAAGGGGAGAACCAAGCTTCTCCAGGCTGTCAATGTAACCAATCATCTTGATTACATAAGGACTGATGGGACTACCTTCAGCTAGCCTGCATGCAAACAAGGCCTTTGAGATGTTATACCTCTCAGTCCTTGCTTGGTTCTCAAACATGCCACAAAGTCCAACAATCATATTTTGAGCATCAATGTTCTCATATTGCTTCTGAAGCTCAGAGGACATGGTACCAAGTATGAGACAGCCAACATCAAGCACATCATTAGTGTGCTTATCATACTCCTTCTGGGCAGCACTAGCAGTTTCAAGCAGGTCATCAGGATAAGGAAGCTCTAGAACATATTCCTTTTTCTCTTGCTTGGGAACAATTCTCAAGTTGCGATACCAATCCATAAAGTTTGTTCCATTAAGTTTTTCTTTCTCAAGGATCTAACGCAAATTAAAACTGGAAGCATTATTAGCGGGCAGCATGATCTACAACAGAAACATATGCAAGTGTATAAGCACTATGTAAATATAAAACACCTATTAAACCATTTTAAAAGAGTTTCTTCACTATATACTTGGAATCGTTTCCCTCAAAACAACATATAGTGGTCCAAGATCCTTATTCAACTAGTTCCTAGTGAGCTTTGGCATCACTGCTAGAAATGTAGTATCCTAGGTAAGCAACATTTGCTAATCACATCAGATGTGACTCTTGTTTGTTGGGAGGCATCATATGCCACAGCGCCCAACACCATGCCCCAAAGCCCAAAACCGTTTTGATACCTTCATCAAGCAAACCAATACTATGCTTGTGAATGTCCGACATTCACCCTACTTGTTAAGATAGTTGGGGCACTCTACTTTGGCAGACCTACCACACAACGATCGAAATTATAGTAGGTGCAGCTATTGGAAGGGCATCAATTTTAATCTCAATTTTTCTGAGGGAACCTATACTAGCATGATCATTATGTCCAACATATAATACCTGAAAGAATAGGATGACAGGAACATCATCACAGGCAATCATATTAAATATGAAATAGTATGGCCCTTTCACATGGTGATCTCCGTCTCCATTGTTGCAGGCCTCCTCCTATCCATGTGTCCACCATGCTCTAAAACCGGCCTCCATGAATAAGTACTAAGCTACTACATCTAATAGCTAGTAGTGAATTACATGAAGAGATTAAGCATCACAAGTCGACACGCGGGCCGTTATACAATAATATGACAGCCTCAACCTAGCTGTTTTAAAACATGACTCGCAGACCATGAAAGAACAAAACATGCATCACATACACATTTTGGGCCATACCATTCACAACATTCTCTACAAAAACAAGTTAGGCGAGAATGAACTCTATCGTGTGAATCAAAAGGGGTATAACCAACTAGGAGTGTGTCCGTACGAATTCTATGGAATCGTAATGAAAATCTCATCAGACAAATCATATTTGGCCGAACCTGGGTCATTCATAATGCCTCAATTTTCATTAGGGTTTCATGATAGACCGCGACACATAGTCCTGATCTCGTCGGTCTCCTCTCCTGGTTTACACTGTTAGTCTCGATGGTGATACCAGCCGGTAGGGACAGATCGCTTACACCGAGAGGCGACACGATTACAACAGTGACACATGCGCGCTATCCATCAAACACCTTGTGAACTTCCCATTAAGACCGATTGATCTAATCAACTCGTACTACAAAAACATGTAATAGATTTAATGTACTACATCGACATATCAACTATATGCGTAAGATCCAGATCTCAAACTAAACAAGATCGACTCTGATATCATTGTTGGGGAACGGGAAGCTATGATAGCATTAAACAATTTTTATCGTTCAACCAGGAAACCTTGTAAGAGGAGATCATGGATCGTTACCACTAGATGCGCAGACGGAGCGAAAGCGAAAGTTAGAGCAGCTCGATCTAACTTAGTCATGCGTCGGTGTAGAGGAAGTAGTCGATCATGTCAATCATCTCCTCCTAGTCCAGCCGTCCGGCACCGTAGCAATAGCAGCGCCTCCTCACGGTATCCACACGTACAGGGTTGGAGCACCGTGCACGGTGTGCTAGCACCAGCAACACGGTTAGAGTTTTGTGAGAGAGAGAGAGAGGAGCGCGGCGACTAGGGTTATGGGCTGCTGGTATATCGTACCCCTTGCCCCGTCTCCACTTATATAGATCCCTCTAATGGGTCTCGACTAGTTGGCCCATTAATGAACTAATCTCTTATGGATCAATATCCGTATGACCCTCACATACGGATCAAATCCGTATTGTCTCTTAGGCATATCTCCAACAGGGTGGAGGTCCCACGGCCGGGTTGGAGCTACACGACAACCATTGAGTGGCTGGATATTGCCATGGTCGCCTATTTTATAAAAAAATTCTTGAGAAATATTGTAATCTTTTGTGCTTTTTTGTGTCTTGACATTTTAAAAAAAGATAAATCATTTCAAGTTGATAGAATTTCTAAGTTGCTTTATAGTTATTCAGTTTGAGGTATTCTACTGAAGATGAGCATAAATTAATATCTTATGTAGATCTTCTCTCTGTTGTACCTAAAATGAAGTTTAGATCTCCATTTTCACCAATTCTGTTAGAGATGCTCTTACTCAGTAAAGAATGTGACGCGTTGGGGCATCTAGTTTTGGCCGTCAATCTTGTAAAATGTTCTGGCTGCTGGCGCTTCGTCCAAATGCAAAAGAGACGTTGATCCATGAGCTTTTCATGTCTCAAGCTATCAGCACACACTAACTGGTCAAGATTCTATACCAGATTGAAGGCAAAGGCATTGCCGGCCACAGGTCGTTGCTGTTTCCTCTGTTCCACCTCCTCCACATGTGCCTGGATCAAGTTGCAACTGGTCGTTTTGGATGGCTGCCCAGTCCTCAGACAATGATACGGAGTCCTAACTTCCTGAATCTGCACGGATCTGTCTGTGTCACACGAAAAAACTACTCCTTCCATTCTGAAAATGTTGTTGTTAGGACAGCAGGTTTAGTTCAAATTTTGTACTAAACCTGATGTCCTAACGATAATATTTTCAGAATAGAAGGAGTAAGCTTTTGGCTATGTGCGGGACAAACAGAGCTTGGGAAGCATATGCTTCCGCTTTGAGAATAAGGACTTATTTCGTATATGTTCTCTCTCTCTCCTCTACTCTATTACTCTTAGCGTGATAACAATCTCTCTAGTTTTTCTCCATCTCACTGAACTCTGGCCATTATAGGTTTGTTTGTAGTTAGGGATATAAGTTTTGCATTTTGTGGGTTGGTGGGTCAGTCCAAAACTCTCTAAAATGAACTAGAATTTTTTTTCACTTTATTAAATAAGTACAATAAATAAACTAGAGGTTTTGTCCACAACTACCCATTAGGTATCCACTTGAATCCCTATTTGTAGTGGGGGAAGAAGGATTGATGGCGAAAAAAAACATTAAGGAATTGTGTTTTCGATCCATTCAAATGTTTTAGGTTTTTTGAAGGAATTTTTTAGTTTTTCAGTAGTGTGTTATTTGGTCACGATAATAGCGTAGTCCCTTGCCCTGACCTTTTTTTATACTGCGTGACCCATCATCTTTAAGATGTCGTCGTTGTTGTCTTCGTTAATTCTGCTCGTCGCTATGTTCCGTTATTTTCGTTGCCATCAGCCGGCGATGTCATGCTTCGCTTCGCTTGCATTGTGTTACTCAGAATCAAACGGTGGATTGGATTCCGTGTCATGTAGTATCTGTACCCATCGAGTTACGTAGCGCCTTGCCGCAGCTACCACAGCCGTAGAATAGAAATCACACAACAAAACGAAACAAAACTCTTCAAGTCAGCATTCACCATCATTGACAACCCTAAAAAGTGACCCAAAGATTATCCTAATTACCATCAATAATGATAGACCATCAAGTTGTGTCTTTTGCGTAGACCAGACGCATCTTGATGCTTTACTTTATTACACCTTAGTTTGTCAGTCAACAAATATCCAAAAGAATAAGCATAATTAATTAAGCTAACAAGCAAACCAAACAATGAGACGTCCCTGCTAAGCCCGACGGTAATGGGAGGCGCTGTCGTACCACGGGGGTGGCGGGAAGGGCTCTTCCATTTATTAAAAAGAGCAAATTACTTATTTTTCCCTAAACTAGAATCTCATCCCTTATTTGTCCCCGTCTATGCCAACTTCCATCATATATACCTAAAACTTAACATTTAATTTCTTTTATGTCCTTTTTGCTCCTAAGTTTAGCCTTGTGGGCAAGTTTATCTTTAAGAAAACATCCCCTATTTCTTCCCAAATTAAACAAATAAATAAGATTACTTATACGTCCAATTTTTTCTTGATCAATAAAAAATATTATATTTAAAAAGTATGTTTGATTTCAACCAAAAGTGCATTAGTTCTATAAAAATGATATTATTTATTAATATAGAAAATCTAGAAAAATGGACAAGAGTGAGTATGATATTTTTATAAAGCTAAAAACAAAATGGATAAGAGTAAGTATGATATGCATCATTAATTTAGCAAAATGAACAAAAGTGAGTATGATGTTTTTTAGAGTAAGATACACAAGCAGTCCCCTAGACTTGTCTTGGGGTGTCATCTAAATCCCTAAACTTTCAATATACATATTCGGATCCTTAAACTAGTTAAAGTGTGTCATCTGTGTCCAACGTACTGAAAATACCCCTTCTATGCTGATATTGATTCTTTTATACATGGTTGCTCATCTTATTTTCTATGATTGTATCATGTTGCAGTAAAAAATAAGTCCTTTAGAATGAACTATGGTAGTAGAGTTAATTTAGGGACAAAAAATTTATGAGAAATCATGCTAGTTTATCACCCACTCATCCATTATAGGTGTATTTTTGGTACTTTGGATCTAAATGACGCACTTTAACAAACTTAGGTACCTAGATATGTATTTTGAGAGTTTAGGGACCTATATGACTCCTGAAGACAAGTTTAAGGGTCGTTGTTGCACTTTACTCTATTTTCTATTAAGAGTAAAAATGCATGGCCGGTCCTCAAACTTGTTCGAGGGTGAATCTAGGTCCCCGAACTCTTAATTTGCACATTCAAATCCCTAAAATTGCCAAGTGATTCACTCATGGTACAAATTATCCTAATTAGCATTAATAAAACCTACTTAGTACATATATTACAACCATGTCATCTAAATTGATCAATTTGTCACTTATATTACTATTTGACCTTACTTGAAAATAACTAGAAAGTAATGGAATTTCACCTTTTTTCTCTATTCTGACCTAATTTTTAACTTTGACATGAATTTGATAGTAATACAAATGATGAGTTCGTACATTTGAGAGTGACATGTGGCTGCAATGAAGAAATAAAATATGCACTTTAACACTAATTAGGGTAATTTGGACCAAGAGTGAACCACTTAGCAAGTTTGAGGACCTCGATGTGCAAATTGATAGTTGAGGGACCTAGATGACACCCTTGGACAAGTTTGAGGACCGGCCATGCGCTTTACTCTTTTATTAATCTAGAAAAAATAGACAAGAGTGAGTATGACATTCTTATTAATCTAGAAAATATATACTTTTAATTGAATCTGAATATATTTTTGTCAATATAAGATTCTTCAATAATTTGGCAAAAAATAACCTAGAAGTCTTTTTATTTATTTGTTTCATTTAGGGACAAATAAGGGATATCTCCTGAAGGGTCAACTTGTCCAAAGAATAAATTTAACAATAAAAAGAGCATAAAAGAGATCAAGTGTTAAGTTTTGGGTATATGCTGGAAGATGGCTTAGATGGGGCAAATAGGGAATGCGAATCTAGATTGTGAGAAAATAAGTAATTTGTTCTATTAAAAACAAAAAATTGACAATAAAAAAAATATAGCCATGTTATGTAGGGTACTTTGTTGAACGTGTTTCAATCTCAAAAGAACCAAATTAATTGAGCTCTAGGTAGTTCATTGAAAAATAATTTACTAACAAATAACAACTTAACATGATCTGGCAAGCTTTTGAATTGGCCCTGTTGATATTACTAGAAGGATACATGGTAGCAAGACTATTACTCTCTCCGTATTTCTAGTGTTGACGTTCCGACAAGTTGGTTAAGCCAATTTTGAACTAAATTTTCCGTCGTGACAACAACAAAAGAAATCCGAAGGTAGTATGTGTTTTTTTTTGAAATGATCAACAATACGTTTTTTCATAGGGATCTATGGATATATGAATGGATGCAAGGGCAGACCCAGGGCCCGGCGACCCTAGGCGCTTGCCAGGGGTCCCTACTAGGAAGCTACATGAGGTACATCAAATTAAAATGATGATTAATGCTAATTAATTTATTATGACGACATGATATAGAGAAAATTATTCAAAATAGATGCATTTCAATGTGTTAAACATAGATTTCATTCTAACTTTGTCCATAATTATATTAATGATTGATATATTTTCTATAAAATTGTTATGGCACATGCTCTACAAAATCTCTAGGTCCGGCGCTGGATGGATGGTGAGCACTATTGAGGATGACGCTGCATAGATATATATCCATTAATATTCTCTTCTGCTCCGCTCACACATAAGGAATGCGCATACAGCTATGTCGATCGTGAAACGTGCACTGTACACGCGTAGATGGTTCCCGTGTAAATCAAAAAAAAATTAAATAATATCGTCAGCTCACGCGCGCCGCAATTATTCTGTTAGGTGTCCCGCGCGCGCGGGGGGCCGCCAGCGAGTTAGCTCGTTTCGTCGTGTCGTGTTGTGCCGTGCTTATATAGCTGCCCGATCGATCGATCTTTCGAGGAATAAAGGAGATCGAGCAGAGCCAGCAAGCTGTTTGTTGCTACGCCTCTCGAGCTTGGTCGTAGCAGCCGGCCAAGCGAGCGAGAGCGAGCGGCACACGCCGGCGACGATGTCGAAGAACGATGAGGATTTGGAGGCCAAGCTGCTTGCCACCGACGGCGAGCTGCCCTCCTCGCCGGCGACGAAGGCGACCGCCGCTGGGAACACGTACGCGCTCGTCTGCGCCCTCCTCGCCTCCCTCGCGTCCATCATCTACGGATACAGTAAGATTTCGTTGCTTTCTCTCTTGATGAACATCGCGCGTCTCATGGAGATGAACAGCGTCTACCGCCCACGCCATTGCTTTGTTTGAATAATACAGATCTTGATTAACTTGTCTTATTGTTAACATGGATTTTCACATCAAGCAACGAATCATTGTGTGATTATTATTCCTAATCGTCATGTGTTCTTGGCTCGTCGTGTTCAGATCGCGGGGTGATGAGCGGTGCGCAAAAGTACGTGCAAGCCGACCTGGACGTGAGCGACGGGCAGCTGGAGGTGCTCATCGGCCTCACCAGCGTTTACTCCCTCGTCGGCTCGCTGGCCGCCGGATGGGCCTGCGACCGCGCCGGCCGCCGCCGCACCGTCGCGCTCTCGGCGGCCATGTTCCTCGCCGGCTCCGTCGTCACCGCCGCGGCCAACGGTTACGCCGGGCTGATGGCGGGCCAGCTCCTCGCCGGCGTCGCGAGCGGGTTCGGGCTCGTCGTCGCGCCGGTGTACATCGCCGAGATCGCGCCGGCGGCGTCCAGAGGATTCCTCTCCTCCATCCCCGAGGTACGTACGACGATTGTTGAATTGTTAATGCTAATTCGGGGAGGGGCGATTGCTAATTAGGGAGCGCGTAAAGTTGATTGCAAGGTGCTTTGTCAGCTAGTATAGAAGATCTGAAATCTTAGACAAGGATCGATGACTAGATTAGTACGTGTGTTTTCTAAAAATTATATATAATATGGAAACCTGTTGGAATTTAAAATGAGAAAAGGTTAGCTGGATCACATCGGGAATTCGCCACCGTCTACCTGCTAGTTTCTTTGCTGGGAAATCGAATAGGACTTGTCTGCCGGCCTGAATCATTGCTGTTGTACAACGTTAGTCGTCGCCTGACAGCTACTGTGTATGGCATGCATGTGCGAGATTCTGACAAAACTGTGCATGCTTAATTTATTTAGAACAACTTAACGAAGTTCACAGCATCCCATTGACACAAAATTCACGTTCTTGTGAATGTTAGTGTCATGTATGTTTCTAATAACATGTTCATTCACGCAATGAGGAAATTAAATTTGTTTTTTTTTGATAATAAAAGGAAACTTGTTGCTAAATGAGAAATAGTTGGATCACATTTGAAATCTACATACATGTATCTAATACTTTACAGAGTAATTTATTGAGCTAATTTGCTAGAGCCAAACCGAATGGGATCTGTATGAATCGACGATGGGCGCATTATTCAATTTGACACGATCTACTAATCAAAGTGTCACTACATGACCTGAGCTTTTGAAAATCTCCCCGCCGGCCGTCAGAAAATAAAATTGCGACCTTGTCACTGTCACGTGGTTCTCGATGTGTCTGACATTCATGCCTTGTGCCATCATGTCATCAGATCGCCGGCAACTCGGGCATCCTGCTGAGCTACATCGCCGACTTTGCGCTGGCCGGCCTGCCCACGACGCTCAACTGGCGCCTCATGATCGGCATCGGCGCCGTCCCGCCGCTCTTCCTCGCCGCCTCGGCCTTGCTCGTCATGCCGGAGACGCCGCGCTGGCTCGTCCTCCACGGCCACCCCGACGAGGCCCGCCGCGTGCTGGCCCGCACCGCGGGGGACGACCCCGCCACCGCCGACCGCCGCCTCCAGGAGATCGTGGCCTCCGTCCACGAGGCCTCGTCCAAGCAGCAGGCCGGGCCGAAAGCGTCGTCGACGAGCGTGTGGCGCGAGATCCTGCTGCGGCCCACGCCGGCCGTCCGCCGCGTGATGCTCGCCATCCTGGGCCTCCAGTTCTTCCAGCAGGCCTGTGGCGTGGCGGCGATGGTCCTCTACGCGCCACGCGTGTTCGGCCACGTCGGCATCACCTCCGAGCACGCCGTGCTCGGCGCTACCGTCCTTCTCGGCGTCGTAAAGGTGGTGTTCATCGTCATCCCGCTATTCCTCTCGGACCGCATGGGCCGCCGGCCCATGCTGCTCTCCAGCGCGGCGGGTATGGCGGTGTCGCTCCTTGTGCTCGGCCTTTCGATGCACACGGCGCCCGCCGCAACGTCGTCGGCCACTGCCACGTGGTGGGCAGCGGTGACGTGTGTGGTGGCAGCGGCGGCGTTCATGGCGACGTTCTCGCTGGGGTTCGGACCGGTGATCTGGATGTACGGGTCCGAGATCTTGCCGCTGCGGCTGCGCGCGCAGGGTACTGGTGTTGGGACGGCGGTGAACCGGGTCATGAGCGCGGTGGTGGGGATGACCTTTATCTCCATGTACGAGGCGGTGGGTATGGCCGGGAGCTTCTACATCTTCGCGGCGTTCTCGGGGCTGGCATGGGTGTTTGTTTATGCATGCCTGCCGGAGACCAAGGGGAAGAGCCTCGAGGAGATGGAGGCGCTCTTTGATGGCAGCGCTGGTGGGCGGAAACGGCAGCTGCCTTCGCTGTCGTGATGGGGAGATGTGAAGACGTACGAGTCAATGTTAAACAAATTGTTCTCAGGACAGCCTTGTAAAATTATTTGAAAACAATGTTGTATCGTCAAATTTAAATTTTGATTGCAAATGGAGCGAGCTGTCTAGTTCTACACAAGCCACTGAGAGCGCTTCACGTGAAGACGTGTAAACGACCGGTGTTCCAGTTTTCTGGTTGTGTCTCGCACTACTGCAACAGAGGCTTTCCGCAATCGGCCCTAAGTGGCCTTAGTTGTGGATTTTTTTTTATCTGCTATTAACAATCTGTTCCTAGTTCTTTATAAAATTGAAGAGGGATCGATAGTAATAGACTTTCAGCCGACGCAAAAAAAAAAAAGAGCCCGCAACGATAGGCCCGGTCGCTGCTGTTGCAGCCGTCTACCGCCGCCGCCACCGCCTCGGCTGTCTCCTTAGCCACCACGATCCGTCCGTCGTCGTCATCTCCTTTGACGTAGCTGTCGCCATCTCCTTTGTCGTCGCTGTCGCCTGGGCATTGACCCCAGTTATCAAGGATATATACTCTCACCGTACAAGAATATAAACATTAATCTCAATGTAAAATAAAGATAGGATGAAAGACTATCATACCCCTACTTCTATCATATAAAAAGTTTCTCTCTCATCCAACCATACCTCATTCATTGTGCTCACACACCTCATTTATTACATTCACACTCTACAAATACTTATATTGTTGGACAAATCAAAATATCCAGAAATAATTATATTGTTGGACGGAGGGAGTACATCGGAGATCTTAGATGTCAAGACATCGCCTCAAATCATTAGAGGAAATCAGTGCTGCAGTTGATAAGTGAGGTGAAGAAAAGACAACAATATAAGTAAAAGTTTCAATCCCATATTCAATAGTGAAAGAGACGAGAAGTGGGAGAATCGATCTCAATTTGTATTGATCTCCCTATGGGTTTAAATACACGTACAAGATTCAACATAATAGAAACTAGCTATGCTCTAGGCTCTAGCCAATGTGTGCGTGAGACTACCATTTTGTTCAAAACGGAAAAACAAAAACACGTCCTCTCTGCATGAAGAGCAATGCTCACTTTCTGCATTTTTTTCAAACTTGAATATGCATAAAATACAAAATACCCCTTTGTCTAATAGGAATAACTAAACAACATATAGTAACCATCATTGATTCCTAATTCTCCAAGCCTTCAATCAAAATAATTATGATATATTTTAACTGTTTCAAATCAAGTTATCAAACGCATAATTTTTCGTATCCAAGTATTATATCTTATAGTAAATAGTAAAAGTGATTGCTGGAATATGTTATGACGAAGATCAAAATAATTGTGTAATTATGAGTATTTCAGAATACTTTTATATTTAATTAACATTATGTAAGAAATAATCTAAATGTTGATAAGGAGGCGAAAAAGATATTTATACAGAAAAGATACTGATATTGGTATAGACTACATGCCATGCCTAACGGAGGCTATAATAAGTTTTACTGCTCATTTGGTTCAATTTCACAAAGCTTGTTCCTAGTGAAGCTGTGAAGTGATTCTTTTTGATGAAATTTATGAAGTGATTCTTTAAATGATCTGTTAGGAAGCTGAAAAAATTTCTTTTTGCTATCCTAAATCTTTGAAATTATCTTAGAATAACTTTAGATTTTTCTTTGTTCATAGAATGATTTATGTACAAACTCTATATAGTACATATCAAGAGTATTAGTTTTCTTTACGTATTGGCTTAGTAAAACAATTATGTCTATTTTGCTACTACGAATGAATGCCCTGATCACTAGTTCCTCCAATGCTCCAATATGGGTTGAGAAAAGCTTTCTTGGGCCATTACAACCTATCTTTCTCATTTTGCTAATGGCAAAATTCTTCTCCACATTAACCATTGCTTTTGAATAAGTTACATATTAGGAACAAAATTTGAATGTTAGATTAGTCACCAAAAATGATAATCAAATAGTACATAGTTGTAAGCCTTTTAAAGATTTTTAATCCATAAAACAAACTGAAAGTTCACTAGAGGGGGTTGAATAGGCAACTTGTAATTTTATCTCTGAAATTCACTTAACAAGAAAATTAATTTCAAGACGGAACGTTTATCCCTTACAGTACTTCTGTCAAGACAGAACTTTCTTGGACGACAGAACATCCTTGTGTAATAACCAGTGAATCTCTAGTCGAAATGCGAAATTTAAAGAGTTATTCATAAATCCACTTGAATAGTGAAAGTTGGCTAGAGGGAGGAGGGGGTGAATAGGCAATCCTAAAAAATCTTGTGAAATTAGACTCAATAAAATTTTGTCAGTGTCTCTATTTCATTCCAATAAGTGACTAAAAGTGGGCATGCGCACTACAACATTACCTACTTTTGTCAACACCTACTATAGTCGGCCAAGTCAAGTGAAGAAAAGACACCAAAGTTTCAAACCTTAATATCAATTCAGTAGTGAATCCTAATATCAATTCAGTAATGAAAGAGACGAGAATGTGGGAGAATCAATTATAGTTTATATTGATCTCCCTAAGGGTTTGAACACACGCACAATATTTTAACAGAATAAAAACTAGTTGGGAATAAAAGATTGAATATAGACCCCCCCATGTCGCCCGATCTGGCCGCCACCTTCAACCCCTACCGATCCTCCTTTCCCACTCGAGGCTGGCCAAAGCAGGCGCAGTTAACAATGATGGCAACAGTGTGGACTATCCTCTTTTTTAGTTTTTCTTTCACCTAGATCTAGTTTGTCAGTTTCGTCATGCCACAAGGCAAGCTACCTGGCCAAAGGGGCGACCGAGTGGTATATGCGCTATACGTGGTCCTCGAGTGGTGGCGGCATGTCGTCTTTTACTCGACGGCAACGACGAAGGGGTGCACATACCCTGGCCTTCGTGACTCACACAATGTCCAGGAGGCCCTAACTAGCCATGTGTGAGAACGCTTCACGCTCGTCACTAATTACGTACTATCTATATTTACATAACAAACCTTCAGCTGACATTAAAAAACCACCGCTGTAAGCCATGCCCCCCCCCCCCCCCCCCCCGGCAGCCCTCGCTTGGTCGTTGGTACCACAAATCAATGCATTCAAATAAGTGACTATATCACATATATATAAATCAGAGATCTGAGAGGTCAGGACATCGCTGAAATTCACTACGGGAAAATTGATGTTTGTAAAGTGTTTTTATTCAGGCACTCGGCAAAGAACGTATTTGTCGAGTGCCGTATAAAACGGAGAATCTCCCGAAGAATAACTTTAGAGTTGAGAATGAGTTCTTAAGATTTAGAGTCAAATTGATAGTGGAATTTGAATTTGACTTCGAACCATTTTGTATAGTTTATAGATTAAATAAATTATATCATTTCAAAATTTGATTATTTTTGAAATTTGTTTGATATTTTTTTTGAAGGCCATAGGAAAATTTATTTGCCTAGTGTTTAATTTAGCACTCGGCAAAGAACCACCGAGTGTATTATTTTTTTGCACTCGACAAATAAGGACTTTGTCGAGTGTCTGACAAAAAACACTTGGCAAAAAGGTATAATATAATAAGATTGAAAATAGAGTCTAAAATCAAGTGATAGTGTGGTGCAGTGGCAGGGGCTACACGTGCAGGGGGGGAGGTCGTCGGTTTGAATCTCACCGGCCGCACTTATCGCGTAGCACGTGAAAAAATGTCATGACTTGCGACTTATATTTTGCCGAGTGTATTTCGACATTTGCCGAGTGCACGATGCAAAATACTCGGCAAAAAGAGCGCTTTGCTAATACTTTGTTTGCCGAGTAGCTTTGTCGAGTGTTATATTGGCTTTGCTGAATGCTTCGGGCACTCGGCAAATAGAGGATTTCCGTAGTGATTATCAGAGGGATCAGTGTTGCAGTTGGTAAGTGAAGTGATGAAAAGACAACAATATATAAGTAAAAGTTTCATATTCAATAGTGAAAAAGACGATAAGTGCGATAATCAATCACAATTTGTATTGATCTCCTAATGGGTTTAAATACACGGACAATATTTCAACAGAATAAAAACTATCCAGCTATGCTGTAGGCTCTAGCCAACGTGTGCGAGAGACTACAGTTTTGTTAAAAAAAAAAACAGAAAAACAAAAACACGTACTCTCTGCGTGAACAGCACTGTTCACTTTTGGCTTTTTTAACTTATGGTCCGTTTGGCACAGCTTCTAGTGCTTTGGCTTATGTCCTTAGCTACAGTATTTTTTACTATATCTACAGTGTCATAAGCTGCGAAAAGCTAGAAAAACATAGCTTATTACGGCTTGTACCTTCATAAAAAGTACATAAGCCATGATGAGTCATGCCAAACGGACCCTTAAAATAAACGTGGTTTAAGTTCCCTACTTTATATCCCATTGTCTAGTAGGAATAACTAAGGGAAAATTAGCTGTGACACAACCCAAAAAGATGGTTTTGGGTATAGCACATTGTTAAATTTGAAATAAGGTGAGGCACACTCTAAGTTTGTGGAAATTTAGCTGCAGCACACTAAAACACTGAGAATGACATTTTTCAACTTTTTTATCTTCTTATTCAAAATATTTTATAACCTAAAATTTTGCACATAGATATATTGTAGCATTCTATATCCATGTATATTTTTATAGATTTTTTCTCTGTTCATTAAATAATTTTTATTGAGATAATTATTTGTTTTATAAATCAAACTATATGAACGATTGATATATTTTAACTGTTTTAAATCTTGTCATCAAACGGATAATTTTTTATATCCAAGTATTATATCTAAGGGTCGGTTTAGCTCCATGGAATTGAATCAGTTTGAATCAGAATCAATTGAAATAATCATGTTTGGCTACACAGTGAATTGAATTAATAAAATTGAAATCTAAAGCTTGTTTGGCTGTTTGTATATACAATTAGTTGAAGAAAAAAGCTCAGGTGTCACTCAACATCACGTAGGCACACAAATCAACAGCGCGCATGCCGATCATTGATGACATTGATAGCAACGCACTGCACATGGGCATGTTCAGTACGCCAGCCATTGCACCGTGGTTTCCTTGGGCTGACTGCCGGCGCCGGCGCGACGGGGTTCCAGCACCGCGCCTACAGATTTGGGAAGTAAGCTTCAGCTTGCAACGGAGAACGCACTCATGAAAATCCCCAAATTTCCAGAGATTCGCATGATACCTGGGACGCCATGGTGATGAGTGCAGGCGCGAGCGAGTCGACCGTTAGCACGGACGGGGATGGCGACGCAGCAATGTTGAAGAAGGCAGTGCAGATAAATCGAAGACGACGTGTGCGCAGGTCTCCGCCAGTAGTCGAGGACGGCACGCGCGGGCAGATCAGCTGTAGTTGGAGGGAAACAGCTTGGGGGAACCTCATGATCCGAAGGCCAGAATGGAGTCAGTGACGGACGCAGCTTTTAAAACTTGGGTATTGCCAAGCCCAAGAGCCAAACAGACAACACAAATCAATACGTTTATCAATCCTCTTTTTCATATAAAAATTCGTAAATCAACAAGTCACATAAGCATCTTCGTCACATAGATTAGTTTTATGCATAAATGAATAACAAACAAAACAAAAAAAAATTATCGATAAAAATTGATAACATAAGGATACTATTATCAAATTAGTCATTTGAATCAAACTATCTTAATATATAACGCTTAAATGATCCATCTTTATAAATCTTTGGCTACTAATGGTCATAGTTGAAAAAGTTTGATTTACGACAACCTAAAACTATCTATATTTTAAGATGAAGGGAGTATCAACGAAGTGTCGCAACTTGAGATTTCAGTCAATGAAAAATCATGCATTTTGGTTGGCATAGCCCTAATTCAATTTATCCCTTGTCACTGAATTTTCATCATTGATTTTTGTTTATCAAGCTCTTTCGTAGAAAGATATCAAATCAGAATTCGATTTCTTCTTAATTGGTTTTGGTCAGAGCTATAAAATGTAAGGAAGTGAGGAATATAAATTAATAAATTATGCTACAAAATGAAATATCTCAAAGATCAAACAATGTGGCAATGGTGGTTTCGGTCAGAGCTATAGCAATATGAAGAAGTGAAGAATATAAATTAACAAATTATTTATAAATCATGCGTTGGGCTGTGATTTGGTAAGCTGGTGGTTTGCTGCATATTTACTAACCTATTTTGCTATTTTTTCAAATTAGACAATTATATATAGTAGAAGTTTGTGTCAGATTGTTAGGTATTTCTAGGAATACCAAGCAACTAGCTGTGTCCGTCACAGAATGGAGTCGATTCTGAAGGATTTGGGAGTTTTGGTCTAGAAAGTGCAACAGCCCACGAATTCACGAGCTGGAAATAAAAGGGCTGAAATTAACGATTCAATTCGGTGGGTCATCAAACAGGTCAGCTTCTAGAAACTATTTCAATTTGGGCCGATTCGGAGGATCTAAACACGCCCTAATTGTAAAAGAGATTGCTGAATTATGCTATAATGAAGATCAACATAATTATATAATTATAAGTATTTCAGAATACATATGCTATATAACACCTAGGATGTAAAATAGTTATTCTACACCCTGCAGCCAAACCCCTACCCAGCCAACCCAACAGACCGACCAACCCGCGCCAAAGCTCGGCCAGTCGGCGTGCCATCCCGCTACGGGGCCCGCACTGCGCATCGACGCGCCCGTTAACAACTGCTACCGGGTCCGCATCGAAACCGGGCACGACCCGCTAATGCCCGCCCGCTCTATAAAATACTCTTTAACCTGGCCCGGTTCCACCTTTGCCCTTTCCAGTCCCCACCCAAATCCCAGATCAATTCCCGACGGTTACTGTAGCCAGCAGCGGCTGGCGGCGGCGATTCCCGGTGTACGGCGGTCCGGCGAGCGGGGACGGCTGAGGCCACGGCGGCACGTGGACCCGACGCACGCCATCGGCTTGGAGCGGAGGCAGGGACGTGCGGCGGACCTTGGAGGCGGTAGCCCTAGCCTCTGCTAATGCGATTTGGGGGCCACGGCGGTCGAGGCGGGGAAGGCGGCGGTTCGACGAGCGAGGAGCACGTTGTGCACGACGGCTAGAAGACCCGTTGCGCGTTGTCAACTCCGCGAGCAGGCAAGAGCAGCGACCTAGCAAGCGAGCGGCACCTTGTGACCTTGGTTCTGCAGCAGTTCCCTTCCTCTCGATCTGGTTCGGCCTTCGTCCCCGTGCATATTCTAGGGCAAGCCGCGACTGATCCATGGCGTGAAGGTGCGGCACACCACCTTCCTGATGGTGCGAAGCGGCATGGAGGCACGGGGATCCGCATGCAAGGCTGCTTTATAGTGACGATAGAGCCACTGGTGCCACGACTAGTGTGGGATGGCAACCACAGAGGCTTGGCGGAGCCTATGGAAGGCAGCCTCATAGGTGAGCACGCATTTCCCCTCCCATATCCAATTTCCCTCATCTTTGTAACTTGAAATTGAGTGCCTCTCTGCAGTGCACCTTTAGTTTTCGCTAAGATTTGGCTCCGATATTTCAATTTTAGGTGGATTTTATGATTCAGTTTGAGTGGTTGTTTCGTGGTAGAGTAAACGAACAAATAGTTTTGTCTGGTTTCCTAGCATATTGTGCGAATGATGAAGTGATTTGATATTTGGGCTGCTTGGGATTTCAAGTGGGAGCGGGTCGATGGTTTCTATTTGCTTCGTTTCTCAGCAAATTCCCACTGCAGGAGTAGCTCCCTGCATCTAAGCTCATGTTAATGCTCGTTTTGACTGTTCTATTCAATATGATTGGTTGTTTGAAGCAGCTCTGTGTGACTGCATATCCCCATCCCATGTTTTTCTCATTGTTTGTGGCCTGGTTGATCAATTGGTACTTGGCCTGATGTGTCGGTCGTAGAATGAATACAAAAATCAATTGGTGATGGTGGTTGATCCGAAACTCTGCTTGTGTAGGCTTGAACTTAGTCCAACTATATTTTTTCTGAATTCTCTGTTTTGCTCTCAAACTAGGATGAGCAGCAACCTCTGCTACAAGGATTATGTTCGTAACTGCATATCAATGGCACACACACTATTGGCGACTACACAAGCATTTTCTAGGGTATGTGCTCTCGGTCACCCATGTTTTTTATGCTTTTTCCGTTTGGATTTTTGTATTCAATGCCCACAGATTATGCTCCGATGAGAAGAACATTATTTTTGTAGTTCCAAGTAAAATCATTTTTTCTGCGCCCTTTCCAAAAACATAGGAGATTGACATACTAATTCATAGCCTTTTTTTTTTATTCAGAGTTACTTCCATTGATGCATTCTTTTTGATATGCCTACTGTTGTGTTCTGATACCCCACGACAATCAATATCAAAGGAGCAGCCATTCTTCCTTCAGAATCAGTTGGGAAGTGCACACAAAAGTTTTATATCAACCTTGCTGAACCTTTTTTTATTCTGTTGTTTGTTAAAATGACAAACCATTAGCCCTACAGTTTCTCTTGGTTGTTTGACACATCAGTAATTTTGTAGGCTTCAATAGTTTAATTGTATTCAGTAATTCTCGTAGTGTGAATTTTGGTCAGTAAGCTTTCAATCTTACTATTCCTTATAGAAATCTTATTCAGTAATTTCTTATAGAAATCTTATTCAGTAATTTCTTATAGAAATCTTATTCAGTAATTTCTAAGCTCTGGTAGTTCAATTATTCAGTATTTTTCTTCTATCGTTTGCAGCATTGCTTGTTATGCTACTGCTACCTAGGCTGAGCACTGCAGTTCCTTCTGCTGTTGCGTACATACTCTTAAGGATTAGATATGAGGTTTTGAGATATTAGATATGAAGTTTTGAGAAATTAGCTTGATAGTTTATTATTCAATATTTCTCCAGCTACCTTACTCAGTAATTTTTAAGATTCAATAAATTGACTATACAATAACTCTTCATTAGTTACTTGTTATGAATTCAGCAACATACTGCCCTTGCTAGTTATGAATTCAGTTAACGATCATTAGCTAGCAAAAGCTTCTTGTTATATTTGAGAGTCTGTTCACAGCTTTCATTACTTACTGAAGTTGTTTGTGTACTTTTGCGCAGATTTGTTTACTAAATTTGATTCATTAATTACTTGTCTTTTCACTGCAACAGAAAGCTGGTGTGTTTTCCAAGGGTCAACTGATGTGATACTAGTACTGCCGTCATCTTTTGACATATCAGTATTTGTCTCTTGGCAGTACAAGAAACTACCGACAAATTTGTGAGACTTGGTCAATGATGGTGAGCATCAGCTTGCAATTTACCTATTGGCCTTATCTGATTGTCCCTATCTTTGCTATTGCCTTTTGTAACTGGTGAATAGAATTCACTTGCAATTTGACCATCAATAGTTTTTTTTGTAAGATTCAGTAGTTTAACGAATTAGTAATTCTCCTACTAAGTAATTTTATAAGCTTCAGTAGTTTAACAATTTAGTAATTCTTCTATTAAGTAATTTTGTAAGCTTCAACAGATTTATAATTATCAGTAATTTTCCTGCTACCTTAATTAGTAATTTCCTATGCTTGTATAATTTAATTATAGAATATTTATCTCCTCCTACCTTAATCAGTAATTATGCAGCAAACAAAGTAGTTATCTCCTCCTAACTTGCAATGATTTACTGAACTTTCCACTTTGAAGCAACAGTTTCAACTCTAGAAATTTCCTTATTTTTCTTGTTCATGTGATTCAGATTCTTTTTATTCAATATCTTCCTTTTTCAATCATTCTTTCAGTAGTTTTCTCCATAGTAATTTATTTTCCTTTTTTGAGCTATTCGGGTTTAATAGTTTTGAGCCAAAATCACCCTTTAGAACATGTATCTAAAACTTCCCAATAATAGGAAATTTCGTACTGGTAGTATCCTTTATTAGTTCAGTAATTTATAATAGTTCCTTAGCTAGCAAAAGCTTATATTTGAGGGTTTGTTAACAGCTTTCCTAAAGTACATTTGTAGCTGTAATCCGGTTTCATTCACAAAAAAAAGGAATGATGTTCAGTGATGTTCTTTTTACCATCTCATGTCCTGTAATTTTTTAGCTCCTTATGTCTTAAATATTTTTCTTCTTTTTCTTATGTTGTTGTTGTCTTATTATGTGCAGACCAGGGCCAGGGGAGTGAGTACAGGGCATGACTGTTGCACTACATGATTTTCCATCGTGTGAATGAAGAACGCAAGACGTTCCTCCGGAGATTTAGATCTTTTCGCAACCTATTCAGGAGTCCTGACCTCTTTTCTTTCTTGTATTCTTGTGACTTTTGTAATCGATTGACTTGGTTATGTTTGATCCAGGCTCGAGGGAGTGAGTACAGGGCAGAGCTGTTGTACTACATGATGTTCCACAAGTTGAATCAGGCTCCTTGATCTTTCCCAGATTACATAGAGGCTCATGGTATAGATAATGGAGCTTAGTGATGTTAATGACAACTGACATGGACATGCTCAGCAGTAGATGTGATGATGTTTTTTTTCTTTATTGAGTTAGGACTCCAGAAACGCTCACTTAGCTGATGACCTGATGTAGAGCTTATTCAATTTTTAGATTGGTCTTATGTAAAAACAAGTCATGAATGGTGGATGTATATTTTGGGATGTGTATATACACTCTGTACTTTTTTATGAATCGTGCACTCATGTTGTCAGTACTTTTCAGGATTCTTTCAGTATATTTGCAAATACTTTTTAAGTAGTTTTATTGTTTTCCTAGTATACTTTTAGTTTTATTTCACTATATTTGTAAATATTTTTGATTAGTTTTGTTAAAATATTTTTAGTAGATTTGTTCTATTCATCAATATATTATTAATATTTTTTAGTAGTTTTGTTCCTTTCAGTAGTTTTGTTGTATGTGTTAGTAAATTTTAGAAGTTTCAGTAATTTTGTTGAAATATTTTCAGTAATTTTGTTTTATTCATGAGTTTGTTTTCAGTAGTTTTGTTTTATTCATCAGTATATTTTCAGTATTTTTGTTCTATTTTTCAGCGTTTTCTAAATATTTTTCAGTAGTTTTTCAATATTTTTCAGTATTCTTTCAGTATATTTGCAAATATTATTGGTATTTTTTTAAGTGTTTTGTATTAGTATTTTTTAAAATATTGTCAATATTTTTGTTGATATATTTTCAGTAGATTTGTTCATTTTAGTAGTTTTGTTGTGTGGGTTAATAAATTTTAGAAGTTTCAGTAATTTTGTTGTGTGTCTAAAGGTTTTGGTAGAATTTAGTGGGCAAAGGTTTTTGTAGAATTTTGTGTGTAAAACATTTGTAGAATTTAGTGTTTATTGCCACATGGTTTGGCCCTAGAATCCAACATCGTCTCCTACGCTGATAAAAATTGTCGGCTCATTGGAGAATTTAGTATGCAAAGCATTTGGAGAATTTAGTGTGTTAAACATTTGTAGAATTGAGTGTGCTAAACATTTGTAGAAATTAGTGTTTATTGCCACATGGTTTGGGCCCTTAGAATCTAACATCTTCTCCTTTGATGATAGAAATTGGCGGTTCATCGAAGAATTTAGTGTGCCAAACATTTATAGAATTTAGTATGTCAAGCATTTATAGAATTTAGTGTGTCAAACAGTTAGAGAATTTATTATGCCAAGCATTTAGAGAATTTAGTGTGTCAAGTATTTGTAGAATATAGTGTGTCAAGCAGTTAGAGAATTTATTATGTAAAGCATTTGTAAAATTTAGTGTGCCAAGCAATTATAGAATTTAGTATTTATTGCCATATGGGTTGGGCCCTTAGAATCCAACATCTTCTCCTTTGATGATAGTAATTGGTGGCTCATCGGAGAATTTAGCGTGCCAAGTATTTGTAGAATTTAGTGTGCCAAGCATTTATAAAATGTAGTGTGCCAAGCAGTTGGAGAATTTAGTATGCCAATCATTTATAGAATTTAGTGTGCCAAGCATTTGTAGAATTTAGTGTGCCAACCAGTTGGAGAATTTAGTATTAATTACCACATTGTTTGGGCCTTTAGAATCTAACATCTTCTTCTTTGATGATAGAAATTAGCGGCTCATCGGAGAATTTAGTGTGCCAAGCATTTATGAAATTTAGTGTGCCAAACATTTATAGAATTTAGTGTACCAAGTATTTATAGAATTTAGTTTGGCAAACAATTGAAGAATTTAGTGTGTCAAGCAACTGGAGAATTTAGTGTGCCAAGCATTTGTAGAATCTAGTGTGCCAAGCTTTTGTAGAATTTAGTGTGCTAAACATTTGTAGAATCTAGTATGCCAAGCATTTGTAAAAATTGTTAGCTACATTACTATATACTACTTCTTCAATAATTTTCTTGTTTCCATACTCAGTATTTTTGTAAGCTTCAATAGTTTTGTTACTCAGTATTTTTCTCGCTACCATACTTTCCTCAATGATTTATTATTTAGCAATCCTCCTGCTACTTTACTCAGTAATTTCGAAAGCCTCTATAGTTTTAATTGTTTTGTAATTCTCCTTCTAACTTATCAGTAAATTTGTAAGCCTCAATAGTTTCTAATTCCTTAGTAATTTCTCTTGTACCTTACTCGTTAATTTTGCAAGATGGTGCCCATTCAGATCTCACAAGCTTTCTGAGAAGATGAATGCATCTACATGATGTCAGATGTGGCCATTGAAGCTATTTCTGAAGGAAGAAATTAACTAGCAAGTTTTGTTAGCAAAGAACTATATTATGTGATTATGTATGGACATGTGACATGTAATAAATATGTAGCGATGGCAATACATACCTTTTACTGCGCTATGTGAAGTTGTGTGTGTGTTTTGAGATAATGATAAAATCAAGCCGCTTAGTTTTTACTTTTGGTACTATATGTAATAATTCTCAAAAGTCATATCTTATGCTTCAGTAATTTTTAAATGTGCAAGCAACATTATTCTTTGTTTTCAATCAATCTTCTAAGATTGAATTAAAGACTCAGATAAATTTGCTAATACAAACTTTCAACCGTTTTAATCAGAATATGTTTCATTAATTTTAAGACATATATGCTATTTCATCCTTCCGTACTTTCGATACATGAAATGTAACACTTATTTCTAGCCATTCCTAGCTATAGCTATTCGAACACAGTTTCAGTGATTCCAATACATGAAATGTAACACTTATTTCTAGCCATTCCTAGCTATAGCTATTCGAACACAGTTTCAGCTATAGCACCAGTCCTCCAAGGTGCTTTCAGACATCAAAATCTTGGAAGGCAATTTTTTCTTGTTGTGCTAAGTGATCAAACAACACTCTAAGCTCAGTTGGCCTGCATGACAATGAATGTGTCTTTATGCTGGTCGCTGGTTAGCACTGTCTAAGAGATAATGCCCCTTGTCGTCAATATCTCAAACACTTAGCATGCACTCGTGCGCAACAGCTGAATGTTTATATTCACAACCATCACACAGGAGCTTCATACTGATGCAATCGGAGCACAAAACAAAGTGGACAATCGACGCTAGAAATCAAAGCAATTTTGATGCCGCAAAAATGGATGCAATTTTATTTCAATCCATCGATTATGGGCCGCCTCACCGCAACATGATGTCAGGAGCAAGCATTAGTCCTCATCTTGAGAGAGGGAGCTCTCGTGATCAACATCTGCTCGAGCCGCCTCAAGCCACCAAAAGCAAAAATCAACTTCGCACCAAATCCTTCTCTAAATTCCATCAATTTTGAATCATTTTAATTCAGATCTTGGTCCCTCCATGACCAAAAACAGATCCGCCTTGACCAACGCTTGCAATTTGTCCTTTTTTTCGGATTTTGGGCAACACAAGGAGGAAAAAAATTGTTGGAGTCTGGCGGGTCGTGATGCATCGAACAGAGCCATTCCTTGCGTGGCAATGGCCGCAGCGATACAACTAATTGCGGCAAAGGTTTTGGGGACGGGCGGCGTGGGTAGGGTCGCCAGTCGCCACTCCTGCAGCGACGAGGCGGATGCGCGCTAGGGGCTCAGGGACAAGGTGAGGTCGTCGCTCCCGCTGCGACGAGGCGGAAGCGCGCCGGACTCGATTCAGGGACAGGGCGCGCCGGGGCTGGGTCGCCGCTTTCGTGACGATGAGGAGGAAACACGCCCGGAGGGAATCGGGGTGCCGAACGAAGAAAACCGGGTCTGGGTGATGGTTTGCTCGGACCCGTTATGGGTGGCGGGGCCGCGGGGCACGCTCGGGAATCTGGCTCGGGGCGCGCTCAGTCGGGGGTTCTTGCTGGTGCACCCTGGTTGGGTGCGGGTAGGTGTAGAATAGCACTATACTTTTATGTGTAATTAACAATATGTAAGAAAGAATCTAAATGTTGATAAGGAGGCAAAAAAGATATTTATACAGAAAAGATACTTATATTGGTATATGACTACGTGCCATGCCTAACGGAGGCTATAAGTTTTACTGCTCATTTGGTTCAATTTCACAAAGCTTGTTCTTAGTGAATAGTGAAGCTGTGAAGTGTTTCTTTTTTTGATGAAATTTATGAAGTGATTCTTTTCGCTATCCTAAATCTTTGAAATTATCTTAAAATAACATTAGATTCTTCTTTCTGCATAGAATCATTTCTGTACAAACTCTATCAACCAAACCCTAGGACATACCAAGAGTATTAGTTATTTTTACGTCTTGGCTTAGTAAAATAATTGTGTCTATTTTGCTTCTACGAATGAATTCCCTATTTGCTAGTTCCTCCATTACTCCAATATGGGTAGAGAAAAGCTTTCTTGGGCCATTACAACCTATCTTTATCATTTAGCCAATGGCAAAATTCCTCTGCACATTAATCATTGCTTTTGAATAAATTATATATTAGAAACAAAATGTGAATGTTAGATTAGTCACCATAAATAATAATGAAATAGTTGGTAGTTGTAGGTATTTAAAATGTTATTGAAAACACCATATATATGATTTCATTGATCAAGACACAATTAGTAACATGGACTCAGAAAAGCAGAATTATTAACTTTATACGATACACTCTATATAGAAAATCTCAAAGTACCATTTGAAAAAAGAACTAAGGAAAAACACAATGGTATCTTAAACCTTGCTAATTAGGGAGTCCATTTAGTTAATTTTAATCTATTTTGTCATCTAGTACTATAAGACATTTGAAATCCTAGAGGCATGTTCGATGAATAGATCAGTACATGTGGTTTCTAATTATAATAAGGAAATTGGTTGTAATACAAAATGAATGATAAATGGGTCACATATAGGGAATTAATCATTTTTTGATAAAGCATCAGAAATTCATCAGTTCATTTAGAGCCAAATCGAATCAGGACTTCTCTAAGGTTAAGCGTACGGGCAAAACAACATTAGTTGTCATGTGACAACTTTTGTTATGGATGAGGGGTATGGTTCATTATTCAGAAAACAAATCAAATCATAGATGCGTAATGTACCACACGAGGCACTGAAGTGTCACAATAAGATCTGAGTTTACAATTTGTTGATTCTCACGGAATTTAATTGCCATTCTGTTACTGTTAATGTCATGCTGTTCTTCATGAATCTAAAATATGCATTCCGGCCACGACATCTAAAATATGCATTCCTACCACGGCTCTAGGGATCGTGGCCTCTTCCGGCCCATGCCAGCCGTCCAAGCAGGCTGGCCTTCCCATAATGCTCAACTGACGCCGCGTTGGCTCATCCTTCGCGGTTATAGATTGCCAAACGGGCGGCTAGGAAGGATGTATTTTCAAAAATATTCTCAAGGATGTCCCTTCCTTCGACGGTGTTTTATGCACGAACAATCCTCTGGCGGAAATGTCAAGATATAGGACAGATTTCTTGTCCAAACCCATACTAAAATGTTGTAAAAGTACGTGATCAAGAATGGACAAGTCCAAGACACAGCGGATTAACAACGTAAATCTAGCCTAGGCTGCACCTAAAGAATCCTTCTCTCTCTACTGGAAGCTAAGGACTTTGGAACGCAGAGCGGTGATATGTGACAATGGGAAGAATGCAAGACAAAATCTATCTCGCAGTGTCTCCCAATCACCATTCACTCTACCCACGGTATATGTGTACCATTGTTTCGCCCTATCCTTGGGGGAAAAGGGAAACAATTTTCACTTATGAGTTTCCTATGAAACACCTTTGAGTTTCAGGCATGCGCACAATAGCTCAAATTTGCCAGGTTTAAATATGTGCTTTCACTAATTAGCCCGATGAAGGGTTGTTCCTGAACCATGGCTATAAAGCCAGGGCTGAACTCAAAATAATTTGTCAGGATTGCATTTCCTGACTAAGGAGGCTCATAGAACTCGCCCTTGGGGGTGGATAGACTGGATATAGAAGGTCCGTCCATGGTATAAAGGAAAGAAATAAAAGAAAAGAAAAAACAGATACGAGGACGACTAGGGTTCTAGGATAAATTGACAACCGCTCCCCGGCAACGATGCGAGAATTGCTTGTTGGTATTTTTAATGATCATAGAATAATCCGCAAGCACACGGAAATACTGCTATAGCACTTCCCCATGGAGTATTCCAAGGGTTATCAATACAAGGAATGGTATAGGTAAATCCTAAATTCTAGTCAGTCCAAGGACACAAGAGAAAATGTTGGTGCAGGATAGAGATGTTTATCTATAGGTAAGCTCCTAAATAAATAAGGTTAATGCTCTAATTATTGCTTCATGTAGGGATTCATGCCCGACATACACAAGGCAACTTCGTCTTGGACACACATCGCAACCAAATATGGAGGAGTACAATGGATAGATAGGGCTATCACCACCCAGTACCTACCTCTGTAGACCATGGATTATGAGGTGATTAAAGATTATTTCTAACCTAAGCACCACACCTAAGTTATTAATCACTATTTAGCTAAGCCATCACTTAGACTAAACAACCTATATAGGATATGATTTTGAACCCACAAATGAGCACTCAACGTACTTAAATAAGAAAGCTTAGGTGAAAGCTGCCAGGAGGGGGGGGGGGTGAATAGGCAAATCTAAAAAACCTGTGAAATTAAACTTAAACAAGTTTATCAGTCGGATGGAATTGGCAGTGTCGATGGCCACTGCCGGTGATGGATCGGCAGTGCTGATGAGATAACAGTAAGTCGCCCAAATTAAAACTAAGCTGGTTTTGTAGTTGCTAAGTTGATGAATAGACCAACAACAGTTGAAAGAGGAACTACAAAGTATTAGGTACAACTAAACAAGCCTACACAAGTAGATCGGTCGAATTAAATCTAATACAAGAACAAACCCTAGAGCATGAATAATGAAACAACAAGTAAATAAGAGAGCACACGGAGACACAAGATTTGTTACCGAAGTTAGGGCTCACAAAGAACCCTGTGTCTCCATAGAGAAGTCCACAAAGGACCAGGTCTCTTTCAACCCTATTCTCACTCAAGCGACCACAAAGATCGAGCTTGAGTTCTCCACTATCAGTTCCCTTGCGGGAGGGTACAAACATCCTGAGGCGTCACCACATAAGTTGGGAGCTCTACGGGCACCGCTATCCGTCTAGGAGCAAAGCTCCAAGAGTAACAAGCACAAGTCACAAAGATGATTAAATCAAATGCTCCAGAGTGGAATGGTGCTCTTTTCACTAGGAATCAATGGCTCACTCAAGCCCTAGCTCAAAGAATCAAGCTTTGACTTAGAGAGGGAGAGTGAGGAGAGTGAAGCTCAAAAGTGCCAAAAAATTTTCAGGTTGGAGAGAGTGTTGGTCGTATCTATTCACCCACTTATATACCACAAGAGGACGGTGTACAGTTGTAGCTCTTTTTCCCTCAGAGTATTCCAAGGTTATCGAATCCACAGGGAACAAGCGAAACTAATACTATTAAAGGGTTACTAACAGATTGCAATGGGTTGGTTGGTGTGAATGATGATAGTGAGAAAGTGGAAGGTGAATGTTATTGAAGACGCAACAGGATAATGAAGGATTCTCTCCTTAGGATTGGTTCACTAGCATGCAACCTTATTCTTATCAACTCAAGTGATGACTCTAATATTCTACAAGACATGGTGGTTTCGTTCACCCCGGCTGTCACTACAGAGGCTATTAGATGCCCACTGGTTTCTTGCACTATGTAATGGGTAAAAGTGTATTGGTCGATACACTAATGAAAAGGATAGATAGATATGCAATAAGTTCATCACATAGATTAAATTCATCGAGAGAGTATCAACAAGCATGAGAGTTACATGACCAGATCCCCGCACCAGAGAAGAGAATATGAGACTACTCACTCATTCTTCCGCTAGACATAGCAAAGGGGTGAGAAATAGCGCTGGAACGCGCCCGAGCTGATCGGCGCAGGCGTTGCGCCGATCGACGCGACCCCCCTTCTGGTGGATCTCGTCGGTGTTGACGAACCTCCGCCGCCAATATCCTGGAACCCTAGTTTTAATAACTGGTTCTCGCGATCGCCATCTCCCCCTGGTCGTCTTGGCTCTTGATAATTATCTTCCTTTTATACCCGACGGGATTAGGTCAACTTCCACCGACTCTGACTCATACTGGGCTGGGCCTTCATCTTTTCTGGACCGGATCATGTTTTAGTCAACTTTTCCTCCTGCGCCGATCGGCGCATGGGTCGCGCCGATCGGTGCGGCTCCGAATCTGGCCCATCTTCGTTACTCTTCAGCTCTTTATCCATAATTGCCCTGTTTTACACCTGTTTCCTGCGATTACATCCAAAACAGAACAACTACAAATATATGCAAATATGGGGTTAATTGTTAGTCCAAACCACCAAATTAAGACGCAAAACATCCCTTTTTGGTAGATAAAATGTGCATCTAGAAACCACCAACAGTTCCCCCACACTCAAATCATTGCTAGTCCTCGAGCAATACAAAATCAAATATGTAATAAGAATTTTCACACCATCTCTGATACAGTTAATCTCAATCATCTTTTTTACTCATCATCCCTCCACAAAGATTTTCTCTCATCTCCTTTTAACCAATCCGTATATCTTACTTGAACTTAATCAAATTACCACAAAAATTTTTCAAAAACAATTTTAGTTCTCCTCAACTCATCTTTTAGCATCAAACGTCAAGCTTTTGGTCTTCTCTAAGTCTCTCAAATGTATTTCCTTCCCTCTCCTATCTAATCAAGGATTGTATGTGGATCTTGGAGGGCTATATAACTAAATTAAACCATAAGATTAACTATGTGCTATTAAGAAAGGATTTTCTTGGAAAAGAACTTTTAATGGAGAAGAGGAATGTAGAAGATCTAAAAGAAAATTCAACGAGAACAGTTGGCAAAGAATAAGGAATAATCAGAAATCTGCTTTCTTTGATGACCTTACTGCTTCTCAAGGAATATTTTTTTTTTCTTTACCTCTTTTTTATAATAACCTCTTTTTTTTTCTCTTTTTGCAACAGCGCCGATCGGCGCAAGCGTCACGCCGATCGTCGCGACCTATATTTTTTTCTTCTTTTTTTTCTTTTTTTTTCTTTTGCCTCTCTTTTTCATATTCCCTGATATGATCAGCAATTTCTATCTTGTATCAGCCGCGGAAACTTTCTGAATTCCCTTTTATTGAGAATATAGGTTGTATCAAGGATGAGGGAGAAACAAAGATGTATGGTTTTCATGATAGCAAGGAATTTAATTGGATAAGAATGGCTAGAAATACAGAGATAAACAAAATAGATCATCCTTTCCTAACTTGGTCGAAATCATGAGCAAAAAGTTGACAAAGTTACTTACAATTCACTTAGTTCAAATGTGTAGCTTGCTCTCATTCACTCGGCTATGTAGGCATATTTAGACCTTGCTTTTGCTTTAGCTTATGATGAGTCAAAAGAAATTTTCACAAATATAAAGCTCAAAAGTTGAGTGGTAACCAACAAATTCAAGTAATCAACCAATCGATCATCAGAAAGACAAGATAAATAGCATGGGGCACTTTCAATTTGACAACCGACACTAACTTTATTAAAGACAATGCAAGAATTCAAACTACATAAAAGACCTAGAAGCAATTCTCAACATGACTCGTGACTCTCTTAAACACACACACAAACTTAAATAAACACTCATCAAAAACACTTAAAAACTGAGAAACTAGACTCAAAAACACTTAAAAACTGAGAAACTGGACTCAAAAACACTTAAAAACTATGACTAATGGCAAAGCCCTTCCCCCACACTCAAAATTTGCAATGTCCTCATTGCAAGAGAAGAAGCTGAACACACTAATCATGCAGACCATGCCTGTTCAGGACTCGGAAAATTCGTCTTATATTCCTTATGAGAAAAGTGTAGTCCGCTTCGTTCATCTCGATTGTATCCGGGATTCTTCGGTCCACATCTCTTTGATTCTTGTAAGCACGATCTCTGTCTAGATACAGTCTCTCAATGTTTCTTCGGCAGACAGGACAGCAAGCAGGCGGTTGCAGGTTATGATTTTCAACGCTGTAAGGAGAGGCACTGTTCAAATTCCACCGAGCCGATCGGCGCACAGGCTGAGCCGATCGGCGCAGTGGTGTTCTTCCACCATTGCGATTTCCTCCACTTCCCTCTGCATTACCATTAACTCTTGTTGAAGTTCCTGCTGCCCTGTCATTACTGCATTCTGCAAGTGTTTCCTGATTTTCGAACTTAGGACTACCAAAGCTTTCTTGCATATAAAAATCATCACTAAAATCTCGAGGCACACTAGGATCACCGCTTTCCAAAGTTTCCAAATAGTATGACTTATAGTCACTATCCCATTCGGAATAATTCTGAATTGGCTTACCCGATAATCTAGCGGATCTGCGAACCTCTGGTGTAATCTTACACTTTCTTGCAGCAGTTTCTTCATCCTCACTAGGTAGAGCCGTCAGATCAATAAATTCAACCATCTTCAGATCGTGCCGATCGGCTCCAGTGTCGCGCCGATCGGCGCAGCCAACAGCTTCCTTCATATACTCATCTAACTGCTCTAGATTACGCTCACGGATCACCTTATTCTGCTGCCTTCGTAAAATCTCATCATTAATCTTCATAGGTGTCCTTCCTCTAGGAACTGCGCGACAGCCATCATCATATATTAAATCTCTAGGTATGAAAGTTGGATCTTCTGCCAATTGGAGTTCCACCTTGCGTTGAAGATCTTTAGCACAAAAGAAACACTTGCAACCCTCAATACAACTGTTCCTATGAATCTTATTTTCCTGAAAACTTTCCCAATCGGTAAGAACCTTGGGAAAGGATTCATCCCTTCTAGCTTGAAGATCCGTCTCCGCATCCTGCTGGTACATAGCTTCTTTGACTTCCTCTCGCAGCTTGAGTTCATACTTGGCGGCAATGTCATGTTCACCATAAAGTTGACACCTATAAATTGTGAGGGTGCTCTCTTCATCTAGCTCTTCCTTCTCTTGCTCATTCAATGATATTTTGAAAGATAGGAAATCCTCATACGACAAGGGCGTAGCAAGATCAAGAAGATTTTCCATGGTATACCTTTGAGAAACTACTTCACTTTCAAAAGGCGCTACAGATTTTCCTTTGCGCACCAATACTCTTTTCATCATCTGCCGAAGTTCATTGTCCATCTTCACCTTGTCGGCGTTCCACGAGTCAGCTTCACTTTTCTTCATGAATTTCTTCCGCAGATCTAACCAGATGACGGGATCATCTCGTGTTGGTGTCAACACTTCGTCGATTTCTTCCCAGGGCCAATTTGCAGAGGGCTGAGGAAATCCGCCGTCGAGCTGATCGGCTCCAGAGTCACACCGATCGGCGCAAGGGTCGCGCCAATCAGCGCCGCCTTGGTTTCTGCCTGATGCGCCGCCTTCCATCGCTTCTGCTCTTAGGGTTTGTTCTGGTGATGATGTAATGCGAGTTGATCCGTGGGTTTGCTGTCACCTCATATTTATATCCCTTGATTTCCAATTGGACTAAGACTCTTTCTCTTATTCGTGGAATTTAACGAGTATTAAAAGGGCAAGGTCTAAAACCAACTCAAAACAAAAAGGACTCTGCCGCGCCGATCGGTGCAAGCATCGCGCCGATCGGCACGGTACACTAAATTGCCAAAAAAGAAAAACTACGGAAATTAAAATGCATACAAGCTTTTGTTTTACATCGTTAAGCTCGACCACACAGGGTACTAAGCAGTGAAATAGACATCAAAAGATTTTAATTCAAATGTGTCGGGTTCTAGGTATACCTTTAGATGTTGTCCGTTCACCGTGTACTTGTTTCTCTTGCCATCCATTATGATTACCACTCCGAAGGTAACACCGTATTCACAAGATAAGGTCCCTCCCATTTACTTCACAGTTTGCCTTTACCAAATAATCTAAATCGTGAATTAAATAGGAGCACCCGATCTCCTTTCTTGAACTCCTTCTTCAAAAGCTTCTTATCGTACCACTTCTTTGTTTTCTCTTTGTATATAGCTGCATTCTCATATGCACGCAATCTCATCTCTTCCAATTCACTTATTTGTATCTTGCCTTTCATGCCGGCGGCATCAAGATCTAGATTCATCTCCTTTATAGCCCAATAAGCTTTATGTTCCAATTCCACTGGTAGGTGACATGATTTCCCATAGACGAATTGATACGGTGTCATACCAATTGGTGTCTTGAATGCCATCCTATATGCCCATAACGCTCCATTAAGCTTCCTGGCCTAATCTTTTTCTTCCTTTGTAACAATCTTCTACAGAATTCCCTTTAATTGCTTATTTGAAGTTTCTGCTTGTCCATTTATCTGGGGGTGGTAAGCTGTTCCAATTCTATGTTCAATTCCAGATTTGGTTAAAAACCTAGCAAATTCTCCTCCTGTAAAATGGGATCCTCTATCTGTAATTATTATCCTCGGTACCCCGTACCTAGGAAATATCTGCTCCTGAAGTATACGCCTTGATTCTCTTGTAGTGTTAGCCTTGCATGCCATTGCTTCGACCCACTTGGAGACATAATCAACGGTGACCAATATATACTCGAAACCATGAGAATTCACAAAGGGTCCCATAAAATCCATACCCCAAACATCAAAGATATCGACTTGAAGATTGTACTTAAGAGGCATTGCATTCCTACTGTTAACATTCCCTATTTGTTGGTATTGAGCACATGTTGCAACATACCTTTTTGCATCTTCATGCATGGTAGGCCAATAGAATCCACTTGCGCATACCTTTGCCTGTGTTCTGAAGTAGCCATAATGTCCCCCATAATCCGAAGAATGACATTTTGCTAAAATGCTTGCTCTTTCTTCTCTGGGTACACATCTCTGTACTGCTCCATCCTCGCAATACCTATACGAGTATGGGTCGGCCCATATAAATTTTCTCATTTCACTCTTAACTCTTTTCCTTGTGTTCTTGTTCATCAGGTCAGTTTGTCCCTTGAAACCTTTGATAATATCCATCATCCAGTTCTCCCTACGATCAAATGCAGCAAACAACTGTTCTTGTCACATTTCATCTCTTATTGGCTCAGTTGATGATGATTCAAGACGAGATAAATGATCTGCTATAGAATTTTCTACTCCTTTCTTATCTCTTATCTCCAAATCAAATTCTTGCAGCATCAATACCCATCACATTAACCGAGGCTTAGACTCCTTCTTTGAAACCAAGTATTTTATAGCAGCATGATCAGTATATACAATCACCTTAGAATTTAGAATATAAGATCTAAACTTCTCAAAAGCAAATATAACAGCTAGCATCTCCTTCTCAGTTGTTGTATGATTGATTTGTGCCTCATTCAAAGTTTTGCTAGCATAATAAATAGCATGCTCTTTACCTTCCTTCCGTTGTCCAAGAACAGCTCCAACTGCATAGTCACTTGCATCACACATAATTTCAAAAGGTAGACTCCAATCAGGTGGCTGCATAACGGGTGCAGAGCATAGAGCTTCCTTTAATCTTCTGAAGGCCAAGAGTCTTTCCTCATCCATAACAAATTCTGTATCTTTCTTTAACAATTCTGTCAGGGGTTTAGCAATCTTCGAATAATCCTTAACAAATCTGCGATAGAAGTTGGCATGTCCAAGAAAACTCCTCAAAGTTGTAAGATCAGTAGGGGAGATAATTTCTCAACTGTAGATACCTTTGCCTTATCAACCTCTGTCCCTCTTTTAGACATGACATGACCAAGTACTATCCCTTCTGTTACCATGAAATGACACTTCTCCCAATTAAGAACTAAGTGGCATTCAAAACACCTTTTCAAAACCTTATCCAAATTCTCCAAACAGCTATCAAAATCAGCACCATGTACGGAGAAGTCATCCATAAATACCTCCATAATATCTTCTATGAATTCAGCGAATATTGCATTCATGCATCTTTGAAATGTTGCAGACGCGTTGCAAAGACCAAATGGCATCCTTCTATATGCATATGTCCCAAAAGGGCAAGTAAAAGTAGTTTTCTGCTGATCTTCTGGTCTTACGGGTATTTGAAAGAAACCACTATATCCATCCAAATAACAAAAGTATGAATTCCTTGCTAATCTTTCAAGCATCTCATCAATGAATGGAAGAGGATAGTGATCTTTCTTCGTCACTTTGTTCAAACTTGTATAGTCTATGCACATTCTCCATCCAGTTACAGTCCTTTGAGGGATCAACTCATTGTTCTCGTTAGGCACTACTGTCAACCCTCCTTTCTTGGGTACACAATGCACTGGACTAACCCATTCACTATCTGCAACAGGGTAGATCATACCTGCATTAAGCAGCTTCAAAATCTCCTTTTTAACCACCGGCTTCATTGATTCCTTCAACCTTCGCATTCCTTCAACCACTGGTTTAGTATTCTCCTCCAAGTTAATCTTGTGGGTGCAAAATGCGGGCCTGATTCCCTTGATGTCATCCAATGTGTAACCAATGGCCTTCTTATACCTTTTGGGCACAACAAGAAGCCTCTCTGTTTCTTCTTTCGTTAGGGCGTTGTTCACAATAAGTGGATATGTTCTATTCTTTCCTAGATATTCATAGCGTAGTTCCTTCGGAAGTTCCTTCGGAAGTTCCTTCTGTTCCACTTCTGGTGCTTCGTCTGGATCCAGCTCCCTGAGGGGTTCAAAATTAGGATTTTCCTGGTTGAGCCAATTGGCGCAAGGGTCGCGCCGATCGGCGCTGCCAGTATGATGGAGCCGATCGGCGCAAGGGTCGTGCCGATCGGCGCTGCCAGTATGACTGAGCCGATCGGCGCAAGGGTCGCGCCGATCGGTGCTGGCAGCACACTTGTCAGTTCCACGCACGATGTGGTCCAGTGGGTCTCCCATATCCATCCCTATCCTCTCGTCTTCCTCTGGGCAGAATTCCTAATAGCAAGAAGAGTCTTGATGAGACGGATCAGTAAATTGAAATTGCACTTCTTCCTCTCCCAGGTGTAGCGTGATTTGACCTTTCCCAGCATCCAGAACAGCTTGTACTAATCTTAAGAATGGCCTTCCCAGAATGATATCTTCAACCCCAGTTTCTTTATTTTCTAGAACGAAGAAATTTACGGCATTGTTTTCGAGCTGATCTCAATTTCGACATTCTTGATCACTCCCAGTGGCTTGGTTTTCCTACCATCCGCCATGATCAGCTCAAGTTCAGTCCCCATCAGCCGCTGTTGAGTTACATAAGGCATGCTCATGAATGCATCGTAAGTCATCAAGCTGACACGAGAGCCAAAGTCACACAAGGCTTTCGGAAATTTCTTTTCCGATATCTCACAGGGTATGTATGGTTCTTCTTTTTCCTCTTCAGTGACTCCTACAGCATACACACCACATAATCCTTCGTAGGGGGATGGCTCCAAGCAACTGTCTAGCAATCTCTTCGCTTGTTTCACCTCTGTTCCATCAAGCTCTATATCATCCTTGTAAAGCTTCCCTAAAACTCTCCCAATAATCTCTTGATCGAAAACTTCCGACTTGAGGCGATTACTTGGGAAATTATACTTAATTCCGGCTTCGGAGGCGTCTTGCGGACTGAAGGATCTTCTCATATTAAGCAATTCTTGCAAAAAATCAATGGGAATCCAGTCCATCGGCTCAAATTCGTCAAGTGGTTTAGCATTCGCCAATGTTCTATCCCCCTTCAGTTTAGCAAAATTCCCTTTAAATTCCTTCAGTTGATTGTCCAGAATTGCAGCTTCTATTTTGGTATATTCCTTGCTACTTGGCGGAGTCGTCAGGGTGATCGGTTCTCCTATTGTCGCGGCTGCGCCGATTGGCTCAGAGACTGCACCGATCGGCGCACACGTTAGACCCACAGAGGTGAGTCTGACGGGCTCTATTTCTTTGAGTTGTCCTGAAGTAATCATTGATCTGCTCTCGGACATCAAGATCTGTTCAGCTGGCGACTCTTCTTTCTTCATAACTTCTGGGCATTGCCGATTTGGTTCTAAATATTCTTCCCAATGCTTGTGCAAAGCTTTATTCTCGACATTTTTGCCCAACAATTCGATCCCTGCCTTGGCCGTCAATCTCAGAAAACTTCCTCCGGCTGATCCATCCAAATGCATCCTCGATTCCTTGTTTATGGCCATGTAGAAGGTCTGAGCGCACATGTTCTCATCAATGCCAAGGTCAGGTCCTTGTTTTAACAACGTTTGGAAATGCGTCTAGGCTTCCGCGAGAGACTCTTCATCTTCTTGTAAGAAGTTCACCACTTCCCTTCTCAACTTCTGCACCTTTGGCAAAGAAAAATAGTGGAGACAAAAATTTCCAACTAACTCACTCCACTTACCTTTTGCTTCTCGAGATGCTGCCTTGTGCCACTCTTTGGTTTTCCTCCCAAAGAGAATGGGAAAAGCAGCCACCTATAAAGATCCCGAGGCACTCCTTCATGATGGAATGTTTGGCAAAGTGCCTCCAAATCTTGTAAGTGAGTATACGGGTTCTCCTCTTTCGCTCCAAATAATTCGTTTGCTTCAGCCATGCTAATGATAATGGGATTCAACACATACGAGGAGGCAGTGGCCTTCTCATCTGAGGGTTGAGGCACCAGCACGTCTGGAGATGGTAGAGAAAGTTCCCTGAGCGTCCGAGAAGGTTCTGTTGTACTCATCCTAAAAATTCACACAAAACACAAAAACGAAAACAACTAGAAAAGAGAGGATTAGACGTTAGTAAAATATTTATAGTAAAAGAACTGGCTTGTTCCCCGGCAATGGCACCAGAAAAAGGGCTTGTTGGTCTTATCTACGCACCCACTTATATACCGCAAGAAGACGGTGTACAGTTGTAGCTCTTTTTCCCTCAGAGTATTCCAAGGTTATCGAATCCATAGGGAACGAGCGGAACTAATACTATTAAAGGGTTACTAAGAGATTGCAATGGGTTGGTTGGTGTGAATGATGACGGTGAGAAAGTGGAAGGTGAATGTTATTGAAAAGGCAACAGGATAATGAAGGATTCTCTCCTTAGGAATGGTTCACTAGCATGCAACCTTATTCTTATCAACTCAAGTGATGACTCTAATATTCTACAAGACATGGTGGTTTCGTTCACCCCGGCTGTCACTACAGAGGCTATTAGCTCCCCACTGGTTTGTTGCACTATGTAATGGGCAAAAGTGTATTGGCCGATACACTAATGAAAAGGATAGATAGATATGCAATAAGTTCATCACATAGATTAAATTCATCGAGAGAGTATCAACAAGCGTGAGAGTTACATGACCAGATCCCCGCACCAGAGAAGAGAATATGAGACTACTCACTCATCCTTCCGCTAGACATAGCAGAGGGGTGAGAAATAGCACTGGAACGCGCCCGAGCCGATCGGCGCAGGCGTTGCGCTGATCGGCGCGACCTCCCTTCTGGTGGATCTCGTCGGTGTTGACGAACCTCCGCCGCCAATATCCTGGAACCCTAGTTTTAATAACTAGTTTTCGCGATCGCCGTCTCCCCTTGGTCGTCTTGGCTCTTGATAATTATCTTCCTTTTATACCCGACGGGATTAGGTCAACTTCCACCGACTTTGACTCATACTAGGCTGGGCCTTCATCTTTCCAGGACCGGATCATGTTTTAGTCAACTTTTCCTCCTGCGCCGATCGGCGTGGCTCCGAATCTGGCCCATCTTCGTTACTCTTCAGCTCTTTGTCCATAATTGCCCTGTTTTACACCTGTTTCCTGCGATTACATCCAAAATAGAACAACTACAAATATATGCAAATATGGGGTTAATTGTTAGTCCAAACCACCAAATTAAGACGCAAAACATCCCTTTTTGGTAGATAAAATGGGCATCTAGAAACCATCAACGGAGAGGAGGCACGAAGTGGGGTGAGAGCCTTTTATACAAAGGGCCCAAAAAGAGCTGTTGGCCTGCCTGGACGCCCGCATCGGCACTGCCGATCGAGCCATCAGCACTGTCGGTAGGGTTTCTGACACACTGTCATAGATCCGTAGACAAGGATTTGGCCCGCACCGGCGCTGCCGATGAGGACATCGGCACTGCCGGTGAGGCAGCCACAAAGAAGACAAGTGGTCTCTGGAGACCTTGACCGGCACTGCCGATCGCAGTCAGCTAGAGAGCCCTAGGGAAACCAGTGTCTGTGGGGGGGGGGGGGACCGGCACTGCCGATCTAGTGACCAATACTGCTGGTGAGCTACAGCTAGAGCGAGACAGAAAGAGTGGCTCTTTGGAAGAACGGACCATTACTGCTGATCAAGGTGACCGCCACTGCCGATGAGCTACAGCCAAAGAGCTAGAGAGTACAGCCTTCTCTAGAGGGAGAGACCGGCACTGCCGATGAGGCCAACGACACTGCCGATGCTGGCAAGACAGAAGCCAGAGAAGTGTCTGGGCAGGACAGCGCCTCTGGGAAGGGGGGATCAGCACTGCCGATGAAGGCCACCGATACTGGCGATGAAGGCAAAAACAGAGGGTGACAGAAGAGGTTTTTGTGGGAAATTTGAGCATTTTGACTTTACCACACTTGTGAATTATACCCCTCTTGATAGTACGGTTTACCTATACTCAAGATTAGAAATAAAACTCCATGATCTTCATTCTTGAGTAGATTTTTGGACCTTCAATTTGAGATGAATGACCATCTCCTTTTCTCTTTTTGTATCAATACATTTCATTCAACAATTTGAGATAGTCATCTACACACATGCTCAATGAAAACATTAGTCCATTCTTAATTGTATTGACGCCAATCACCAAAACAAAATTAGGGGCCTAGATGCACTTTCAATCTCCCCCTTTTTGGTGATTGATGACAATACACTAAACTTTATGAAAAAATAGTAATAAGATTTATTTTGTGATATAAAAGAGATGTGGAGCTCCCCCTAAGTGTGTGCATGGGAGAAAAGATAAGCAACGACAACAATGCACATATTTAAAGAAAAGTGTGAGAGCTCCACCTAACACCGTGCATATGAGTCAATTTGCAACAATTAAGCATAAGAGATTTAGACAAGGCATATGACAAGTATCTTCACACAAATGCATCTAGAAAGTGAAAACCAACAATACATCATCACAAGGAACAAGAATGGCACAAGAACTCATAAATCACAAATAGAAGTTTACAAGAACAAACTTAGCAAATAGTTTTACAAACCACAATCAACACAAACCCTAATGGTGCAGCGGCAGCTGTATATAAAGACCCTAGGGTCGTGCAAGACCCTCTGGACGCGCCCCTAATTGGGCTCAACTAGATACAAAGCCCAAAGGCCAAAAATAGGCGACGCAGCACCGACACAGATTCTGGACTCTCTCTTGTTTCGATGATTCCCGATGACTCCAGATGAATTTTGATATGAGGCCGGCAGCATTAGAAAGGTCTTCTCCTTATATTTCCGTGCATATGTAGAACGTCCAAATCCGAGTCCGTATGCGTCCTGGGAGACTGTTTTAGTGCAGACTGGTCCTGGGCCCCGAAACAGACTCGAAGTCGGTTTTGATTGGGCCTCCACTTTGGCTTCCAAGCCCTTGCTGGTCCTCCACGTTTCCAACTCCTTCTCCCATCATCTCCTGGTTCTCTCCATGGTTTCTAATCATAAAATAATCATTAGGTAGCAAACCATTCTCAAAAGTAACATATAGCGAAGAACGTAGGAACGAGCTCACCTTTATATTTAGTCGTCGAGCACGAGCTCTAGTCATTGGACCTTGCAAGTCCAGAATTGGAGGAGTATTGTGTGTATCCATAGGAGTGATGTCCTCATCAGGGCAGCACTAGGACCTGCTGCTGCTGCAGAAGTCTAAGGGGCATCTGGGGCCACTGGAGGAGGAGATCCATCTCTGGGAGGTGTGGCAATGAGAGGAAATTTCTTCGGCATGACGGAGGGGTGTTTGTGATCACAAATGTACTGACAACCCACAACACGCAGAATCATCTTCGTGATGTAAGGAGCATAGATCAAAGAGGCCTTACTGGAATAGGAGTTGTAGAGGATCTCAGTCTAGATAAAGTAAAAGACACTGAAGGGTTCTGCTCGCTCTCTTATAGCAAACATCATAGTCTTGGTGGAACTCAGAATATGTGTGTGATCCCCCACCTTAGAAGTCAAAGTTACCAGGAGCATGTTGTTGAGAACATGAAAGTAAGACGTCATGCCATGGTATGAACCGAACTCAACCCCATGCTTAGGGTCGGCATTGCGGGCATCATACATGAAGGCCCACTCACTCTCTGCCTGAGGATCAAAGATGGTCGCCTTGGGCTTTGCTCTATCAGTCTCATCAAAAACAAGAATCTGTGAGAAGTTGAAGTAGGTGACAGTGAAGCGGTTGCCTTCAATAGTCCAGTGCAGCTTGGAGTCTGTGTGATTGTCCTCCTTAATCTCAATCCACAGAGTAGAGTAAAACTGGGCAACGATCTCATCATTCTAGTGCTGATGTAGACCCATGATACCGGTCAAGTTCCTCTTGTCACACTCTGCCCTGATCAGCTGAAAGGTGGGATTATTGGCTGCCGCCATCCTGTCCCAGTCAATGCACTTCATGGGAGGAACTATGTGAGTGGTCTTCTTCGAGATGGTCTTGTACTAGGCAACCTGAGTCAAGTCCCAAAATCTGATATCTGAGATGCCTGGGTGCAAGTGCTGGGTCCAGGGGTTAGTGTGGTGGTACTCTCTCGTCTCATCCCTGGACGGAGCCACAGGAATCCTGAAGTCCTCTGAAACTTGTGGAGCAAGCATCTGATAGGTGATGGTGGAGCGCATGAGTCCAGGCTGAGGCTTATGGATGATCTCATCATCAGATCCATCACTCTCCACATCACCCTCCTCATCCTCCTGCTGAGCTTCCACTTCCTCTTCCTCTGAGCCTTCTTCGCTCTCCTCATTATCACTAGGAGAGGGAGCGAGGTGGAAGGGCTTCGCCTTTGCCCTTCCCATGACCAAGGCCAACCCCACATGAGGTGGTCTGACTGAAGTCTCAGCTTTGGCCCCGCTTGCCTCCCCAACCTCTACAAGCAGCGGGGGAGTCATCAGGATCAAAGTCCTCACCTAAGTCACTAGCAGTCCTCAGATGCTTCTGCCTGTTGCCACCTAGCATCTGTCAAGGAGAGGTGAAGTGGTGTGAGAAATTGTAGCAAAATAGTACTGAACTGCTGTCTATTTGCTCTGATCGGCAGTGCTGATGGGAGATATCGGCAGTGCTGGTGGGTCAAACAGAGAGCAGCTCAAATGAAAACGCTCTCTGGTTGGCCCAACCGACAGTGCCGATGACTGTCATCGGTAGTGCCGATCAGTTCAAACAGACGGCTGCAACGGTCACTTAGGGTTTTGAATCTCCCCATCGGTAGTGCCGGTGGGAGCCATCGACAGTGCCGACCGAGGGGGATTGAAACCCTCAAACCACCAAAAAAATAAAATTTAGCCACTAAAACTCTACAAAATTGCATGGGTGACTAAAATAAACCTAGATGATCATCTCTATCAAGTGAAATTACGCAAAAACATGAGGCATTACGAGATTCAAGAGATGGAGATTTTCAAAAATACCTTCAAAAACTCCTTCAAATCTGGGAGGAGATGGAGGAGGGAAGGTGTAGGAGTTGATTTGATCCACTTCACGCTTGATTCCACGAAAAATAGCAATGTATTGGAGAGGATTCACTTCGGTTAGGGTTGGGGAGAGAGAGAGAGAGAGGCGCCGAGGTTTGCTGCAGCTGAGAGATGGCTCGGTCCCGTGAGGGGACCAAGTCGATTTAAAAGCTCCAGTCCCGCATCAGCAGTGCCGGTGATGGGCATCAGCAGTGCCGGTGCGGGTCAATGCTCTGGGATACATCCCTCATCGGCAGTGCTGATGGTGGGCATCAGTAGTGCCGGTGAGGGCAACCCGAGGGACAAAAATCCCAGGGAGAGAGCCTCCTCTGTTGGACTGACTATCGGTAGTGCTGATGGATAAACCGGCAGTGCCGATCCTTTGAAGTTCAGACAGAACAGAGCGCAAAAAAAGATAGGAGTAATTTTCAAATCGGTTTTTTGATGGACAAGGAGACATCTTGACATCATATGGTCAGCCAACAATCAACAATTCATAACAATAACCATATTTTTACAAGATTTGATCTAGTGATGAAGAAACAACATCAATAGCAAGAATAACAGATTTTTGACATAAAGCAATGATTTTTGCAATAATAAAACAATCACCATTCAGATGTGCACATCCTCTATATCACATTGCTAGAGTCAAGAATATTTAGTTCACTCCTAAGATAGCAAAATCTCTTCTCATCTAGGGGCTTGGTGAATATATCAGCTAGTTGATTTTCGGTTCGCACATGACTAACTTCTATATCCCCCTTGATAGAATGATCTCTCAAAAAGTGATGGCGGATATCTATATGCTTTGTGCGAGAATGCTCAACGGGGTTATAAGCGAGCTTTATGGCACTCACATTGTCACATAGGAGAGAAACATGGTTCAACTTGTAACCATAATCCCTTAGAGTTTGTCTCATCCAAAGTAGCTGTGCACAATAACTACCGGCTACAACATACTCCGCTTTGGTCGTGAAAAGTGCAACGAAATTTTGTTTCTTGGATGACCATGACACTAGGGACCTATCCAAGAATTGGCATGTCCTGGAGGTGCTCTTTCTATCCACCTTATCCCCGGCATAATCCGCATTGGAATAGCCTAACAGGTTGAACTTTGAACCGTTGGGGGTACCAAAGCCCTAGGTTGGGTGTGTGAACCAAATATCTCAATATTCTCTTAACGGCCACCATGTGACACTCCATAGGAGCGGCTTGAAAACGTGCACACATACACACACTAAGCATGATATTGGGCCTAGATGCACAAACATAAAGCAAAGAGCCTATCATGGAGTGGTATACCTTTTGATCAATGGGCTTTTCCTTTTTGTTGAGGTCGAGGTGGCCATTTGTTGGCATGGAAGTTTTGATGGGCTTTTCCTTGTCCATGTCAAACTTCTTCAATAGATCTTGTGTGTACTTGGCTTGACATATAAAGGTGCCCTCCTTGAGTTGCTTCACTTGGAAGCCTAGAAAGAATGTCAATTCTCCCATCATGGATATCTTGAACCTCTTGGTCATTATCTTGCTAAATTCATCACAAAAGGTTTGATTAGTAGAACTAAATATAATGTCGTTGATATATATTTAGCACACAAAAATATCATCACCAAAACACTTTGTGAAGAGAGTTGCATCGATCTTGCCAATTACAAAACCCTTCTTAACAAGAAAATCCCTAAGGCATTCATACCATGCACTTGGAGCTTGCTTAAGCCCATAGAGTGCCTTATGGAGTTTATAAACATGGTTAGGATGCTTAGAGTCTTCAAAGCTCGGAGGTTGCTCCACATACACTTCTTCCTTGATTGGCCCATTAAGGAATACACTTTTCACATCCATTGGTATAACTTAAAATCATAGCGAGTAGCAAAAGAAAGTAATATTCTAATTGATTCAAGTCGTGCTACGAGAACATAGGTTTCATCAAAATCCTAACCTTCTACTTGTGAATATCCCTTTGCCATGAGCCTTGCCTTGTTTCTTGTCATAACCCCATCTTCATTTTGTTTGTTGCAGAACACCCATTTGGTGCCCACAACATTTTTATTCTTTGGCCTTTCCTCCAATGTTCACACTTCATTTCTTGTGAAGTTGTTCAATTCTTCTTGCATGGCCATCACTCAATCCGAATCCTCAAGTGCTTGTTCTACCCTAAATGGCTCCATAGAAGAGACAAAAGGGTAATGTTCACAAAAATTACTAACTCGAGATCTAGTGATTACCCCCTCATCAAAGTCTCCAAGAATTTGCTCAACGGGGTGATCACGTTGTACATTTTGATGCACTCTTGGGTGTGGTGGATGTGAGCTTCCTTGACCACCATCTTTATCAACCTCTTGATCATGTCTTTGAGAATCATCACTTGATGCTTGTTCATGATCCCCCAACATCTTGATGTTGTCCACTTGCATGTTCAATTTCTTCATTTTCATGATGTTGGTCTTGTCTAGGGGGAGAGGGTTGATTTTCAACACTTGATGTTTCTTGTGGTCTCACATCACTAATGGCCATCCTTTTTATTGCATTTCTAGGAGCTTCATCATCTACATCATCATAACAACTTGCTCCCCTTGAGAGCCATTAGATTCATCAAATGTCACGTCACATGAAATTTTAACACAACCGGTGGTTTTGTTGAACACACGATAGGCATGAACATTTGAACCATATCCGAGTAAGAAACCTTCATCAACTTTTAGAGCAAACTTTGAAGTCTTGGGTTTCTTGTTTAGCATAAAACATTTTCTCCCAAAAACACGAAAGTAGGAAATATTAGCCTTGTTACCGTTTAGTAGCTCATATGGTGGTTTCTTTAATATTCGGTGGAGATACAACCGGTTGGAGGCATGGCATGCGGTGTTGATGGCTTCAGCCCAAAAACGGTCGAACGTCTTGTATTCGTCAAGCATTGTTCTTGCCATCTCAATAAGTGTGCGGTTCTTTCTTTCGGCCACCCCATTTTGTTGAGGGGAGTAGGGTGCCAAAAATTCATGCTTGATGCCTTCTTGATCAAGGTATTGCTCAACTTGGGTGTTCTTGAATTCGGAGTCGTTGTCACTTCTTATTTTCTTGATCTTGACTTCATACTCATTTTGTGCTCTTTTCATGAATGTCTTGAGCATGTCTTTAACTTCACCTTTGTCATGCAAAAAGAATACCCACGTGAAGCGAGAAAACTTATCAACAATTACAAGACTATATTTGTTACCACCAATGCTTATATAGGAGATGGGGCCGAAAAGGTCCATGTGCAACATCTGGTCTTGTGGTTGTCATCACGTTCTTGGAGGGATGTGAAGCTCCAACTTGCTTTCCTGCTTGACATGTACTACAAATTCTATCTTTCTCAAAACACACATCGGTTAGTCCTATGATGTGGCTGCCCTTTTAGAGTTTGTGAAGATTTCTCATACCAACATGGGCTAGCCTTCTATGCCACAACCACCCCATGTTGGACTTTGCTAATAAGCATGTACCAAGTCTAGCTTCATTCGTGGAGAAATCCACAACATGAAGCTTTCCTTTAAGCACACCCTTAAAATCAACCGAGCCATCACTCCTCTTATAGACGGTCACACCACATTCATTAAACAAGCAATCATAGACCATTTTACAAAATTGCAAAATTGACAATAGATTGAAGTCAACATGATCAACAAGCATAACCTTAGAAAGTGAATAATAAGGAGTAAGAGGAACTTTACCATCACCTAGTACATGTCCCATTCCATTGTCACCAAATGTAATGTATTCATTTTTGTTGTGACTTGGTTCAAACGACTTGAATATCTTTTTGTCTCCGGTCATATGATTGGTGCATCCACTATCAATCACCCAACTTGACCCAAGGCTTTGCAGTACGGAAGCGAAAGGTTTCTCCCGCAGGACGATAATTGTTTCGAATCGCTGCCCATCATAGTAATAGTAAGTATCACTTGTTTCCTTGCACTGGAACATAGTAACAAGAGTAACATGATAAATGGATTTAATACTATTGTATCACATTTTATTGTATTGCAGCTATGCTTGTAGTAGATATAGGGAAAACTAAATTTATTATTTTAGCATGAAAACTAAACTTGATGCTAAAAACTTTAAAGTAAAGACTCAGCTATAGACTAGTTTTTTGGCAACTTAAACCCGACCCCCAGCTTTGCATGTCTAGGAGTTGGGTATAGTTAGTCATATTTGATGGGTCAGTCTTGCTGAGTAGTAGTTGCTCAAGGTGTATCTCTATGTGGTCTTCTGATGATCATCAATCAATTTGACGTTAGTAGCACAAGCATCAACATCAATATTATAGCACATATCATATCCATTGCTAGTGGAAGCACGAGAAGAATTATTAGTGGAGGATGTGAAGGTTGAAAGCATTTCATATTGTTCTTCAAGAGACTTATGAGTCTTTTCCAAGTTCTCATACTTCTCTAGAAGAGCATCTTTTGAGCTCTTAAGACTTCTCTAGAAGAGCTTTTCTATTTTCCCACAAGAAACCATTCTCGGTTATGCTTGCAACATGTGGACTCATGGATTCCAAATACATCATCATCTTGCATTTTCAATGATCATAGAATTGTTCATCAAAGTAAGCGAGTCTACTCGTCCCTTGTCCAATGCGATCTTCCTTGAGGTCATCATAATCATACAAGACATTGTTGTAGGTTCTTGGTTAATCATCTTTGTCACCTTCTAAATCTCGAGAACTACTAGCACCACCTTTGGTTGGAAGAATGGTGGATGGTTGATCTTCCGGTTTTGACATCTTTAATCTTCAAGCGGTTAAGCTTTGTAGAAGATACCAGCTTTGATACCAATTGAAAGCTGCCTAGGGGAGGGGGGGGGGGGGTTGAATAGGCAAATCTAAAAAACCTGTGAAATTAAACTTAAACAAGTTTATCAGTCGGACTGGCAGTGCCGATGGATGGGATCGGCAGTGCCGATGAGATAATAGTAAGTCACCCAAATTAAAACTAAGCTGCTTTTGTAGTTACTAAGTTGATGAATAGACCAACAACAGTTGAAAGAGGCACTACAAAGTATTAGGAACAACTAAGCAAGCCTACACAAGTAAATCGGTCGAATTAAAGCTAATACAAGAACAAACCCTAGAGCATGAATAATGAAAGAACAAGTAAATAAGAGAGCACATAGAGACACAAGATTTGTTACCGAAGTTCGGGCTCACAAAGAACCCTACATCTCCGTTGAGAAGTCCATAAAGGACCGGGTCTCTTTCAACCCTATTCTCACTCAAGCGATCACAAAGATCGACCTCGAATTCTCCACTATCAATTCTGTTGCGAGAGGGTAATACAAACTTTCCGAGGCATCACCACACAAGTTGGGAGCTCTACGGGCACCGCTAACCGTCTAGGAGCAAAGATCCAAGAGTAACAAGCACAAGTCACAAAGATGATTAAATCGAATGCTCAAGAGTGGAATGGTGCTCTTTTCACTCGGAATCAATGGCTCACTCAAGCCCTAGCTCAAAGAATCAAGCTTTGACTTAGAGAGGGAGAGTGAGGAGAGTAAAGCTCAAAAGTGCCAAAAAAATTTCAGGTTGGAGAGAGGAGGCATGAAGTGGGGTGAGAACCTTTTATAAAAAGGGGTCAAAAAGAGCCGTTGGCCTGTCTAGACGCCCCGCACCAGCACTGCTGATCGAGCCATCGACACTACCGGTAGGGTTTCTGACACACTGTCACAGATCTGTAGACAAGGATTTGGCCCGCACCGGCACTACTGATCAGGACATCAGCACTGGTGAGGCAGCCACACAGAAGATAAGTGGTCTCTGGAGACCTTGACCGGCACTGCCGATCGCAATCAGCCAGATAACCCTAGGGAAACCAGTTTCTATGGGGGGGGGGGGGGGGGACTGGCACTGCAGATCTAGTGACCGGCACTACCGATGAGCTACAACCAGAGCCACACAGAAAGAGTGGCTCTCTGGGAGAATGGACCGGGACTGCCAATCAAGGTGACTGCCACTGCCGATGAGCTTCAACCAGAGAGCCAGAGAGTACAACCTTCTCTGGAGGGAGAGACCGACATTGCGGATGAGGCCAACAACACGACCGATGCTGGCAAGACAAAAGCCAGAGAAGTGTCTGGGCAGGACAGCGCCTCTGGGAAGGGGGGATCAGCACTGCCGGTGAAGGCCACCGGCACTGGCGATGAAGGCCAAAACAGAGGGCGACAGAAGAGGTTTTTATGGGAAATTTGAGCATTTTGACTTTACCACACTTGTGAATTATACTCCTCTTGATAGTGCAGTTTACCTATACTCAAGATTAGAAATAAAACTCCATGATCTTCATTCTTGAGTAGATTTTTGGACCTTCAATTTGAGTAGAATGACCATCTCCTTTTCCCTTTTTGTATCAATACATTTCATTCAACAATTTGAGATAGTCATCTACACACATGCTCAATGAAAACATTAGTCCATTCTTAATTGTATTGACGCCAATCACCAAAACAAAATTAGGAGCCTGGATGCACTTCCATTAGGAACATAAATAAACTCAAAAGACTTACTTAATAAGGCAAGACTCCGATGAGGTACAAGGTTAGAGTAGAGGGCCCACGGAAAAGGCTCCACTCCTAGACTTGTCCTCACTCTCCACCTATTCTAAGTACTAAACTAGGTAGTACTAACACCTTTGGAGTGTGGCTCTCTTCTCTTGGGTGTGTGTGTGAGTGTGAAGCCTCCCCTCTCTTTATATAGGTCCCATAGGTGGGTTCTGGAGAGTAACCTCCACGGAACCTCGGCGCACCGACTTCAGGAAATGAACAAGGAACAAGGAAGCAACATGTGGAAGCTCAGGCCGTACCGCCTCAAGACCAGGCCGGGCGACAAAGGGGGGAGGTCGGTCAATCTGGCCCTAGGTCCTTTGGCCTTGTGCTTTTGTTGGGTGTCTGATAGGTGGCCCTCATCTTGTTTTATGTCAGTGTTCTCCAGAGTTGCGCGATAAATCCTGCCTATGTATGCCATCCTTGTGTTGGCTCCTGATGGGCCGGTTTGGTATTTTCTTCGATTGATGATGTGGATTTCTCTATAATTTGTGGATAATTCACCTGCACTCAAATATTCACCAACACTTGTAGAATTTGTTAGTAATAAACTCCAACCACTATATTTGTTAATTATTTTAGCTCTTTAATATAGGTAATTGACGGTCAAATTTGGTATTTAAGGACCGTCAACAGTGGTCGTCCGGCTATTGGCCCATCCTTTTATCCATTTCTTTTTTGTCATTTAAATTCAAGGAATTACTTATATATTGTATAATTCATAATAAATCAATTAAACATCATATGAAGCCAATCAAAAATTTATTAGACCCTACTTCACCTGCTGGATTTTATAAAAATGATAAACACCCTTGCATGTAAATAATTATTTTAGATCACAATAAACAAGTAAAAAGCCAATAAGTTCATAAGTTGTTCTCTGAGCACGGTAAAATCATGAAACTTTGCATGCTTGTAAATAGTTCAGTTACTGAGCAGCCAACAAAATCTCATATTTCATTTCCCATTATATTTTCTTGTATTAATTATTTTGACTACAAACTATTTTAATTATTAAAACTAAGTGGTTTATTGCATGTAGCTGAAACTTGGCAAATAGATCATAGTTGTATGCCCTAGCTTAGATATATTTCTCATGATTTTACCTCATCAAGAACATTTCAATTGAATTATGATTTCAAAGTTCTAAATAGTTAACTTAAGTGCATGACTATTTAACTTAGGCTTAACCACTTGCATGCACAAGTATCTTAACAACATTTCTGAAGTTTCGGGCTCTATTTCATTAATTAACCATTCATCATGTTGCATGTGCCTAACACGACTTATAACTCAATGTACATAAACACCATATTTAAAATGCACAACATTTTAACAAAATAGAGTCAATGAAGGAAATACACCATTGAACTAACACCCTCACTAATAAACATACTGAACATTTTATTTTATATATCACAATATTACACTTCTTGTTAAGAAAGTGTCACGAATTTTCTCTCATGCATGACGCTGCATCGTATCATGTAGATATCAAGGCCAACATCATTGTTGTTGATGAGGTGTACGATCACAAAGCCGAAAGTGATCCTGTGAACCAAGAGCAAGCTTAAGACAAACCTCGATGCATCCCATAAATTTTTTTAGTCTTTCATTTATCGCTAGTGTAAGCTAGGTACTCACTATGCGTTGCTTGAAACCCTAGTATGCAATAGGTACCCTAATTCTTTAACGTTAGCCATAGTTCGATAGTGGCTTTGCTTAATTAGGACGATGAGTCATCGAGTAGTATGGAGACCATTCAGAGTTGAGTGATATATCTCACTTGGGAATGGTTATGGACAAGCTACAGATGGAATGATAAATGGAGAGAAGACGTGCAACTAGGAGCAAGGGAAGAGGGACTCTACAAGGAGGTAGCCCTGTCAGTGTCCCTTAGGGCCGATGTCATGTTTGACCATTATGAGTCAAGATTTAATGTACTGTTTGCATGGTGGAGTTATGGGTCTAGTAAACTAATGTAGCAATGGTTAGTGAATGGCTGGAAGGTACCTACCATTTTTCTTTGGTGGAATTTGAGGCCGAGAGGATGGAGCAATCCACTCACGAATGTTATCCAGGATGACATCATGTGGGGAGACCTTTCTAGTGGGAGGTTGGCCCAAAAGGCTTTGCGGTACGGAAGTGAAAGGTTTCTCCTGCAGGACGATATTTGTTTCGAATCGCTGCCCATCACAGTAATAGTAAGTATCACTTGTTTCCTTGCACTGGAACATAGTAACAAGAGTAACATGATAAATGGATTTAATACTATTGTATCACATTTTATTGTATTGCAACTATGCTTGTAGTAGATATAGGGAAAACTAAATTTATTATTTTAGCATGAAAACTAAACTTGATGCTAAAAACTTTAAAGTAAGGACTCAGCTATAGACTAGTTTTTTGGCAACTTAAACCCGACCCCCAGCTTTGCATGTCTAGGAGTTGGGTATAGTTAGTCATATTTGATGGGTCAGTCTTGCTGAGTAGTAGTTGCTCAAGGTGTATCTCTATGTGGTCTTCTGATGATCATCAATCAATTTGACGTTAGTAGCACAAGCATCAACATCAATATTATAGCACCTATCATATCCATTGCTAGTGGAAGCACGAGAAGAATTATTAGTGGAGGATGTGAAGGTTGAAAGCATTTCATATTGTTCTTCAAGGGACTTATGAGTCTTTTCCAAGTTCTCATACTTCTCTAGAAGAGCATCTTTTGAGCTCTTAAGACTTTCACAAGAGTTTTCAATTTTAGTGAGAGACATTGTTAAATCATCATTTTTGTTGCTCTCATCTTCTAGGAGCTTCTCTAGTTCACGGTTTCTTTTCTTTTCAAGAATAAGCTAGTCTTCTTGTTTTTCAGGAAGCTCCTCTTGTCTATCATTTTCTTCCTTTTGTTATTCAAGCAATTCCTTCAATTCAAGCATTTTAGGAAGAGAAGCATTAACACTATCATCATCATCACTACTACTAGCAAAAGAGGAACGCTTATGTTTAGATTTAGATACCTTGGATCCTCTTGCCATGAAGCACTTGTAAGTGTTGTCATCATCATCATCATCACTCAAGCTCCCAAATAGAGAAATGTTGTTGGGAGTGACGCCAATGGAAATTATAGCAATGCCTCCCTCATCCGAGTCGGATTCGGAGGAGGAAGAGGATGAACAGGATGAGTCATCGAAATTCCATTCTTGACCAATGTGAGCTTCACTTCTTCTATGCTTCTTGTACTTCTTGTCTTTCTTATGGTGCTTGTCTTTTTTTCTTTCATCCTTGTTCTTCTTCTTTGAACATTCCGCAATGAAATGTCCTTCATCACCACACTCATAGCATGTCCTTTTTTATCTTCTTGCTTTGCCCTTGTCAAAACCATTCTTCTTATAACCATCTTTTTTAAGAAATGACTTGAATCTCCTCACAAGTAAAGCCATTTCATCATCACTATCTTTATCACTAGGATCAACCACTTTCTTCCTTTTCTCTTGCTTCTCTCTTGTAGCATTGAGTGCTACATCATTCTTGTCACCACTTGCTCCCTCAATTTGCTTGATCAAGGCATTTATTTTGTTGGCTTGATCATTTTGTTGCTTTGTAAACTTCATTATTTCATTTATTCAGAATGAGTGAATTTAGGGGGGGTAAACCCACCATAGTTTCCCTCAAAAAATGAAACATGGAGCCATGTAAAACATGTTGATCCAGGCTCTTGTGAGACAAATAATATTATAAGCACTACATGGCCTAAAAACCCAGCTGAGAAACACCCGGAACCGTAACTAGAACTTTTGCGATCATAACAACAGTTTCCTCAACCATAAAGAGAGACTCCATAACTGCAACAACTTACGTAACAATAGCTGGCATCGACCACATCAACAACAACTCCTCATCTACCGTAAATATTAGTTCTGTAGGTATTACTGTGGATCCCCAAACACTATAAGTAATGGAATATTGCTTGTAGACTATGAATATTTTCCAATGCAGACTTTTATTCTTGCACCATGCATCCGATGATCCATCATGCTTTGGCAAAGGGGAATATAAGGAATAGATGTTCTAGTGTTTCCTCTTCTTGTGGTATAGAGTACACAATGGGGGCAAATCCGCAAATATAGGTTTGCAGTGCTATGTTCCTTCTTCTTGTAATGTTCCTTATGTTCAACATGTCCTTCAGTAGGAGTCAAAAGAAAACTTTGTGGTGTAATTATTTGCAGGCTGCTTTCCATGTCCAGTTATATCCCGACGTGCACAATTTGTGAAATAAAAAAATCCACTCATAGCGTACCATTTACTCGGTTTGATCCGACCTGTGGTGGGCGAGCTCTCATATATAGGGTGTGCTCAAAGTATAAGTTAAGGTCTAAACCATCGGGGATGGCTCCCTAAGGGTGGGACCAGGGTTTCTGTATTTTCTCAGCTCCTGCAGGCGCTTCTTCTTAAAAAGAATACCACAGGGGTGGTCTTGCCCCTAAGGCCAAATTTTATGTTATTTTTTTGGACCATTTGCGTTTCTACTCCTGCATTGCCTTCCAATTATGATTTTACCCCCTTTTTTTTCAACTTTGCGACTTTACCACTAGTTTTTTAAAATGAAGCTAAAAATTACCCTTGTGTTTTACCCTTAGTTTTGAAGCAAATCAGAGGTAAAATCACAACCATAAGGATAACTTCTAGTTTCATTTTAAAAAACTAGGGGTGAAATCATAAAGTTAAAAATGGAGGGATAAAATTGCAATTAGGAGGCAAACCAGGGGTATAAATGTAATATTCTCTTTTTTATATACTTGGTGTATCTGCGTGTGACCCACCATCCTCTTGTACATTGCTTTGTGTACTAACGTCAAAAGTAGTGGCACCTTATTGAAGTGCCCACCTCACCGTTCTCCCATAGTTTACTTTTGTAAAACCGTTGAATATATATCGGTCCTAGGATCAAGCAGCAGAATCAAAGAATACAATGAACTAGCTTCCGATGCAGGTACCAGTTTATCCCTCTACACGTAATCTATAGTGCTCGCCATTCTACGGACGTAAAATTTTTGGCTATTCATATCTTTTTTTGAATAATTAAACGAGATTTGTTATGATGTTGAAAATCAATAGTAACCGTTTATTCGATCTGATCTCGTGGTTAAAACTAAGGAGATACCCACTAAAAGATACTTTAAGTTGTGGGTCAGTACTAAAAATAGGTAGATCTAGTACTAATGATTTTATATTTTTTTTAATTTAATGAAGGGTAGTTTAGTACTTCTTGTTGATGTATGGAGGCATCGACGATCAATTAGCCAAGCAGCTTCGGTCTTCCATCGTCGCCAGTGTCGTCGCACCCGCGCCGCCAACCTTTTGCGCGCCTCCACTGCTACGTCATTAGTGCTCACACAGCCACTGCGGCCTCTTCCACCTCCAAGCTGCCGCTCGGCCTGCCGAATTACCGACGCTCCCACAGGGACATCCCCTTCGGCTCGAGCCCCTCACCATTGGCCTCGCTCGTGGGATCTCGGGCTAAGGGGACGGGGAAGGGTGTAGGTAGGGGTGGTAATGAGCCTAGAATTTTGAACTAGCAAAGTTGAGGGCCGGAAAAAAAAGGACCGGACTGAAAATAAACTATATTTTTATTTAAATTAAAAAAAGACTGAAAAAAGTCCTTCTAGAGCCCGTGGGTCATGACCCATTACCACCCTTAGGTGTAGGTGGCGAGTGACGAAGGCGTAGTGCGGGATGGCTGTGTAGCATTGTTTCTTGTCGGTGGTGGCAGCGGATGAGCGCGCACGGTCGCCGGAGCACCGGTGGCCAGAAGCACGGACGCTGCCGTCGGGCTGGCTGCCTGGCGGCAGTTGGTGCGCACGAGAGGCACGACAAAGGCACGAGCTCAATTAGTCATATGCGAAATTACTATGATACCCATGCGGAAGTAAATTAGGCTGCTAAATGAAATTAGTGAGATCTACGGCTGATAATAATTCGAGGGGAGGAACCACAGGTTCCTCTCAAGCACTATAACAAATCTCTAATTAAACTTATGCAATGTGGAAAAAACTTCTCCCCGTTCTGTTAATCAGTACTGATTCAGGTAGCAGAACTCACGGACAAATATTGGCTGTGCAAGTCTTCGTCACCTTGATGCGGGTGTTGCATTTTCAAGACTGATCTAGCAGACCTCTCCTCGAGAAGAACCAGTAGTCGCAGGGATCAAGCTTGCCCAGTAGCTATTATTTGAGTTGTTCATTTACCAATGTATTTTAAATTTTCGGCACAATATATGGTTCTGTATTTCCCATATCAACTCACAGGGAATTATTGTAGTTGAAATGAAGGGTACAAATAGTTCCAAAAGCTTTCTAAAATTTGTTGAATGTACAAAATAAGAACAGAATGTATGAAAAAAGATAGCTTTATTCATTACTACAGCCATGTAGTAGTAGAGAAGGTAACACTAATGATAAGAACATAAAGAACGAGAGAATGTAAAGTTACATGTAATAGAGTACATAGATGTAAGAGTTAAGCTGATGCTTGCACTCAGGGGCGGAGCCAGAACCAGGCTGCAGGGGGTGCTGGGCTTTAGATAAATAGCTAGATGACAATTTTTACTAATTATGTTTAGGATTTTTACTCCATTCTTCAGCTGATCAAGCAAGGATTTGATGGACAAAGGGGGTGCTGCAGCACGGACAGCACCCCCTGTGGCTCCGCCCCTGCTTGCACTTCTCACACACCTGGATGCATGTTCATTATTAAAAAGAAAAGCAGAACACAAGTCTGAACCAACACATAACAGTGAAAAGGAATATTATTAGAAACTTCATCGAACGAAGCGTTGGCTATGGATGTGGTTGTCAGTGCTGCTGCTTGCAGTCGGCCGGGCAGGTTTTCATCTCCTGGACACAGGCCCTCGCGTCTTCAAGATTGAACTTGGAGATCTCATTAGCAGCCAGCCGCTCGAAGAACCTGGCGCAGGGATCAAGTCTACTTAGCTCCTCCTCCCTTTTCTCTGCCGCCGTCTTTGTTTCCTCCTCCCTTTTCTTATCTTCCTCCTTAGCTTTGCACCGGTCTTCAAGTCCAGTTGTCTCGCAGAGTTTGTTAATGTCGATATTCCTGGCGGCGATTTCCTTGAAAGCATGACAAATGCAGTCATATGCATAATGAGACAAGTATGTCACCTTATCGCAACAACCGCTGCTTCGAATGGTTTTCTCGTCAACCGGGTAACATGACATAGAACGAATATCTATGTCCGTGTGCTCACATTCTGCTAAAAGTAATAGAGGATCTTCTAACTGGGCGGTGCTGCCTGGAAGCGCAAGAATGACTAACACCAGCGCCACCAGCATAACCTCACCCGCCTGCCTCGGAGGCGCCATCTGCAAATGCTCTTCGCACGCGGTCTAACCTTATCACGATTTGGTAGTAGCTCTCTCTCGCACACACACAGCGATAGTTCGGTGGTGCCTGGTGTAGGTCCTTCATGCCGTTGGCCTTTTATAGACGGTGAGTATCACGTGCTTCCTCCAGGTACCCCTGCTTAGCTTTTTCGTTTACTTCTTTGAAGCGTTGAATATACCTGTCCTAGGAACAAGCACCAGATCTCATATTGAAGCCAGCGGATCAAAAAGTATATGCTCTATTATAAATGGGCCGTGTTGACCAAACTATTTGAAGAATAGAAAGGATAAAAATAAAAATATGGAGAAGGAACCTCTGCATATTTTAAGAAAGTTTCATCCCTTCTGATTCGTTTGCTAGCTATCATGTCAATCAATTTTTTCACAGAGTGTGCATGTCCATCCATGTTATTGAAATTTTGTATTCTGCACATCTGCGAATTCCGTACCCCAGTCGGCTTGGCACGCACCAGCACCAGTTATTGGTTATTGTTACCATGTCAATCAATTTCATACTCCCTCCGTTCCAAAATTGTTGTCGACATTAACTTTTTTTCGTTAACTTTAACCATTTATTTTATTCAAAATATTTATTCAAATATAAAATGTTATAAGTTATATTTAAATTTTATTTAGTAATAAATCAAATTATAAGAAAATACATGATGTTTTTTGAAATTTTTGAATAAGACGAATTATCAAATCTAGCGAAAAAAGTCAATGACGATAATAATTTTGGAACGGAGGAAGTACTTGGCAAAATATTTGGGTCATTTGTACCGTGCATGTCTCATAATACACGTTAGCACAACTGTTTCACCTTAGCACACTAGCACGTTTCAATTACATACGTTATAGCATGTCAGAACATTATAATTTTCTGCTTATGCAACACCAATAATGTTAATTAACTTATGCTAGCACGTTACGATGTACCTTGTCAGGATACTACGTTTCAGCTTTTGAAATACGTATAGATTAAAGCTATAGCATGTCTTAGGGTGTGTTCGGTAGAGTTTAGGCAACAATTTATTGAGTAGCTTATGCTATTATAATTCAGGAGCTCTATCAATCAGGTTGAAAGTATAAGCACTTATTATAATAAGCAACTATAAGTCAAAACCTCATTTGTGGGGACACTATCCCCCCGTTGGCAGTAAAAAAAAAAACCCCTCATTTGTACTATAAGGCAAAAGCAAGAAAATCATTGCTTTTCCAGCTTATGGACAACTTCTTCCAGAATAAGCTACAGGATAAATTATTTTGCCAAACGAGTTGACTGCTTATGCTACAATAAGTCAGATAAGCTGAATAAACACTTTGAAACCAAATCTAGCCATAATGATGTGCTTTCCATAGGAAATGTCCCACATTCTAACAACTTTGAAACCAAATCTTCCTACCTTTTAAGGGTAAGAGGTCACAGACACTACTACAAAAGAGGAATACAGTGACGCTGGCCATTTTATTCCCTGTGGCGGTAGACCAAAACCCCGACACTAGAAGCTCTGAGTTGATGTCATAAAAAATATCCGTCATTGAGATTATATACCAGTGGTGGTTTTTTTTTACGTCAGCAATAATCGACACTTGGAATCAATCCCAGTGACGGTTCAAGAACACATCAGCACCAAAAACCCCAGTGATGATTCGTTGATACCATAAACCCGTCACTAGAAACAAACTGGCCCGTTTCAGCCCGAATCTCCGAGTCTGTATATAACAACTTGACCTAATTTCCTTTCCACTCCTCTCATTTCTTTGCTCCACGGTGGTGAAAAGCTATCTATGCTCTCTCTCTCTCTCTCTCTCTCTCTCTCTCTCTCTCTCTCTCTCTTCGCTACTGTCGGGGGTAAGAATCGGGGTGCCATGTGGCACCGCCTAAGGACTCACACGCGTCAGACTCAAAAGGACCCGCTGGATCGCCACTGAGGCACCGCCAGCATGGGCCCCCACAGGAGGCGCCCCTACGGCAGTCAAGCCTCAGCCGCAAAGGTCGCGCCACTGCCCCGACTCGCTCGACCCCGAGTGGTCGAGGGCCGGTCGCGTCCCGCTCGACCTCTCAATGGGGGTCGAGGATTCGCTACGTCCTGCTCCACCCCTCAATGGGGGGCGAGGACAAGTCGTCCTGCCAGACAGAACCCGGTCATGGCTTGCCCTTCCAAGCAGATGACTCAGCCACTCGCCCGAGCCTGTCCACTCCGGGGCAAGGATGATCGCTCCGCTGCCACTACAGTCATGATGACAGTATGGGCCCCCCGTAATCACCAGATAAACTCTATCTCCGTCAACTCCCATCAGTGGGGCCCGAACCGCAATGGGACGGGACGATAGACCCCTGACCAAGCCTGGAGTGGCGAAGTGGAGAAGCTCGATTGCCTTGTCAGGACGGGACGGATTCTAACTCCAAGCAGGTCCGGACAGGCGCAACCCGATACGACGACCCCCAACGGAGGGGGTCGAGCGAGCCAATGGTCAACAACTACCAACCACCCGGCCTTAAATGCCATGCTCATTACACATACACAATATCAAGAAGTCAAATCTCTCCAGATACCTACCCTGCTCATCATCACCAGCGCCTGCGGATGATGGCAGGTATGGCAAGGCTCACTGTGCTGCCATCGCCCGATGACACACCGAATGGTGATGGTGCAGGATGGCTTGATGGATAGCTAAATTGAACCTTGCTTGAATGACGTGGCAATGCCCATGCTGCACCTCCCCGCGCACGGCAGAACACGTCGACTACAAGAACAAGTGGGGACTCGACTCGACGACGAAGAACGGGGGCACGCTCAGACGCAGTACCGCCCCTCTGACGCGAGACCAGGACGATAGGGCCCGCAAGGACCAAGACCGCACCACCGACTAAGGACTTCGCCTTCTTCGGCACGCCTCCACCGACTCATCACGTGTAGAAATCTCTCTCTCTCTCTCTCTCTTTATCTCTGTAACATGGTTCCTTTCCCCTTGAAGTATAAAAAGGGGAGGCCCGCGCCTCTTTCAGAGGAGAGAGGAAAAAAAAAACCAATCACGACACCCATGACAACAACAGCGACTGCACACACACCACTCACACCCGAGACTTGGAGCACCCACCTCTCTCACCACCGTTGTACTCCACCACCGGAGCAAGTAACATGAACTGGCCTGAGAACTGGACGTAGGGGGCTTCCCCGAACTAGTATACCCCCCCGTGTCCTCTTGCTTAGCCATCACCGAGCCCGAAACGCGCACCCCTGTGAACAAATTCTATTAGTCAGTGATCTAAGCACCGAGAGTTGGTGCACCAGGAAGGGGGGCTTTGCTCGTTCACCACTTCTCAGTTCGGATGGCCACTTCCTCCACCTTCTGGGCTCCCGGTAGCAGCATGTTCTTCGGGAGCCTGGAATTCATTGCTACCGCAGACCGGAAGCTGCTATGCGTCAGCATTCCGACATCTTCGCCGGACCTAGTCTAGGCGCCCGCCCCTGTGGCGACGTCCGTGGTGGCTGGAGGACGCGAACGACACGCTCGACTTCGTAGTCGCTGGAGATAGGACCTTGGAGCTTGTCGACAAGTCACTCCTGGATCCTATCGCGGTGGCTGTTGCAGTCACTGACGAGGCGATGCGTGCGGTTCAACTCGAGCCGGCCAGGCCGCACGTCACAGACCGCTCCGTGGCGTCGTCCGGTTACGGCGACCAGCTATGGCTCCATCTAGAGCGTTACTTGGGCCCTACGCCCGATCCAGAAGACCTCCAACACTTCGCATTCGCGTTGGCGAACATCCACGGGCAACTTATCAAAGAGGAGCCCCTCGCCCGGACGGGCTCACCAAAACCACTTTGGAGGGCTAGCCATGCAGCTTACGAAACGTCGCGAGGTGTTTCCAGAGCGCGACTGCACAACTCACGGTTCCCACCTTTGTGGGAAACTGGAGCTCCGAGTCCGAAAGCTATGCGAAAAGCTGCGGTACCCCGCGAGGGTGCAATATGGTGCGTCTTGCGCCCGTCTCAGCTGCGGGGGGTGTTGGGACCTCGGCCGCCAGAGCGATGGTGAATCTCGGGACCCCTGCCCAGGCAAACCCAAAGACGGGTGCGGGAGGAGGGGAAACCCTCGTCAACATTCCCGTCACTACGACCGGGAACCCACAGACCGGGCCCCGCCCGGACGACCTTCAACAGTGGTTGAGGCAAGGCGGGCGGAGCTCGAAGAGACTCGATGCCAGTTCAAGCATGAAAAGAAGGAGATAGACCACGAGCTAGCCTATCCCGGCATGGGCGGATGCGCCCGTGCCATGGCCCGCGACGTCCTTCAGCGCATCGTCGCCGACGATCAAGGGCGTCCGCAATTTGCTCGCGCGGGACAAAGCATAGCGGCAACCGTCGCTGTGACATACCATGTCAGAAAAAGGCAATTAAACTAATCCTAATGCTAATTGCTAGCTAATTAAAATGTGAGTAATTAAATTGCCAAAGAAAAGGGAAATTTAAATAATTAAAATCCAAATCGACCAAATAATAGCCTTGCACAAATATCACACAACTCCATGAAAGTATGCCAATATTTTTTGCATATTCTAGTGGTTCAAATCAAGAATGATTTGTAAGGAATTTATAAGAATTTTTGGTAAAGGATAAATACCCTTAAAAATTCCCTAAAGGCAAAAAGAGGTTTCTCTGTTCTAGGAATATTAATAATCATTCGAGCAGAGATCACAACCTGACCCCAAAAGAAAGGTTGGAGCAGATATTTTGCTGGACATGCACAAACATTTGCTTAATTATTGGAGTAGAGTAACTTTGGATTTTACCCAATTGCAGCCGGCTTCCACCCTAGTCAAGCTGGAGTCAACTTTGGTTTTTGTCCATCGGACAACCGGCCGCACCCGCCACCTCCTTCTTCGGACCGCAGGCCAAACCGCTGCCTCGATGTACTCCTATGCCATCCACTGTGCTGCCTACCTTCCCAGAGCAGCCGACAATGCATTGAAGCCGCGCTCATCCACCCAACTGCCTCATCCTTTCCCGTTCCTCCTGCTCTCTCCCTCACCCGTCTGCAAGAAGGAAGCAGTGGCCAGGAACCCGCTCTCAATCGCTCTCCCTGCATCCTCATGCTCCAAGCGCTCCCCAGAGCTCCCCCGTGCAACCAGTCACCCCTCTCCCCGTCTCCTTCCTCCTCCTCGGCAAAAAGGGGCAAATTTCCCCTGTTCGAGCGCGCCATGGACGCCACCGCGTCGACCTCCGACTAGGTAGCGCCACCTCCTCTACTTCTTCCTCAAATCGACGAGCTATGACCCCTTCTAGCAACCACCTAAACCGCTCCCTCTACCTCGCAGTGCCATCGCCGGAATCTGGGTGGAAAGGAGCCCCCCCACCGCCAGATTTCCCGCCGCCATGATGAGACCCACCTTCCGGCCATCACCGTCGACGTCCTCTTCCACGCCGACGATCCCCGCACCAAGGTGAAGCTCCTTGACCGAACCCTGACCCTTCTCGCACCCTGTGTGCGACGCGCGACGCTGCCGAACCTCTCCCCTGCCTCCGCCGCTGTCGCCGACAGTGTTCCAATCACCGCCGTCGGTCGGCGACCCCCTAGGATTGCTCGCCGTCTTGCGCACGGCCGGATGGTGCCGGTCCCGAGCCCTCTCCCCCACCGCAACGACCGGCGGCGAGCCCCGGCCGCGCTCTGGCGAGCCTGGACGCGCGCGCCCTCTGCCGATTTAAAAAATTGCCAATGACATTTTCGTAATATAGATCGAACTTTGCTAAATATTCAAAAATCAATATCTCACAATAGGAAAATAAAAAAAATGCAAAACCAATTTTGTTAGACTCAGAAAATTCCCCTCTATCCATAAAGTAAGATGAGCATCAAGGTTCTGGAGTTATTAATTAAAACAAATCACCAAAGTTGGAACCCTTCTAAGATTAATAAATTCATAAGTAAAAATATATAAATTGTAAAATCATTAAATTTGGTCAGTAAGCATCTCATGGCATCTCTAAACTCTTTGCAAAAGTACATCTTCATTTTATGCATATTTTTTGAGTTATTTCATAATCATTATTTCTAGTAAATTAATTTTTATAAATTCTCTATTAGGGATTTAATTATGAAACTTTGCCTGATTGTTACTTATGGCTTGACACCTTCATGTAAAATTTCCATGTTAAATCCTTAGCAATAGAAGTATGTTTTTCTCTTAATTAGTTTATTTAATAAATAGCCTAGAAATTATTTAGATAAATATTGACTTATACGCATAATTAGATTAATTACTAGTATTGGCATCCTGATACTATTCATTCAGTATATTTCAGTCATGGATAACAATAGGTTTATGTGTTCATCATCATATGCTCATTGCGATGCATGTCATATTTATTCGAGAAATTCCATAAATCCTTGAGCATTCATCTCTTAATTATGCATTTCCATTTTAATATCGGACACGAACCCGAGGAGACCACACCGGAGAAGGCTGGTGCTGACGTGAATTTCACCGAAGACACTAACTACGATCACTCCCAAGGCAAGCCCCGGTGCACACCTATTTATTTGAGAGTCCTATTTGTTTAATCGCAACATAAGGATATTGTATTGTGCATTAGGTATAGGGCTTGAATGAAAATCCACTTGCATAAACAAACAATGACCTATGTTAGTCTATGTTAGTAAGCCTTTCGTTAGAAAATGCTACACTTACTCTAGTGGAGTCAACGATAGGTCATGGGACCACTTGACACACTTATGGTTCACATGAAAAGATGAATTTGGTAAATATTTGAGAACCTATTGTTGCAACTCTGCGAACAAGTATCGAACAGTACCAAGTGTATACCTTTATATGGGAATTGGTAAACCTAGTAACTTGGATGCCGTATTGTTGGACGGATACACTCATCGATCCAAAGGTGATGTGAAGTGCACGGTGGTTGCACGGGTTGGAGGACCGCTGGAGAGTGCATGGGTTAAGCCTCGGATACGAAGTGGTTCACATGAAAAGATGAAGTGCATGGGACCGCTGGGACGTGTACTCAGGATCGATGGCTCCGGACCGACTTTATAGCAATCTCGTGAACAGTGGCCATACGTGTTCTTAAATGATGCGTATGTCGTGTACTTAGGTTTTTTTCTCCTGCAGGATGTAAATCAATTCAAATTGCCATCCCTCGCGGTTATGAGTACCTCTTGTTTCGAGCAGTTGGCAATGATAATTAAGTAGAGAGGATTGAGTACAATTCTGAATTTTATTTACTCTGTGGCTACATATTGCTATGATGTATTGTTCTTTATATTTGTACAACCTTAGTGGATTGCCAGGTTCAACTAAAGTTATTTTCCGTAACCATAATTTAAAATTTGGCTAAGTGACCAACTAGTAAACATAGAGCTAATAGGTATTGTTTATGCAAAATACCAAGTAAGCCTGGTCAGCCCCCTGCATGCTAGGAGTCGGTTTTAGATAACCATTTGTCGGTTTTAGATAACCATTTGTCGGGTAACTCAGGCTTTGTGATTTATGTTACTTTTAGGTATCCCTCAGGCTACCTATTGTGATTGTTGTAACAAGATTGTATGGGAAGGTGAGGAACCACAAGATTGGACTATCGAGTGGGTTCCTAGTTCGCCTACCCAGGATGAGTGAGCCATTGCCATAGGGCCAGCATGGTTTACTTAGGCTATCTATTGTCGAGTTACCATATTTCTACTTCCGCTTATTCATGCAATCTGAACCAAGAACATATGTATTGTAATGTAACTTAATTTGCTTCCGCTGTGACTCTTAAACTTGTAATACGTAATATTATGCACTTAATGATGTATTGTTGTAAATGATGGATGTTCATGTGTCTATGCTATGTATGGTTACTTCGGTAATCATCTCCTGAGGCACACTCTATATTTCGGTATAGGGTTGTAGCAGTCGCCCTACTCAATACTCTCCCTGAGCCTCCAACGCCAGAGGCCCAGCAGGTTCAGCAAGAAGTCGCGGCTCTTCTAGCCAAGGCCGCTGAGGTCCAAGCAGTGAGCTCACAATGGCATACCGCTCAATCTAGCCAACAGATCTCCACGTCCAGACGTGCAGGAGGAGGCAGCACCACCGGTTCGCAATGGCATTCGGTTCAGCAGCCAGCCCTGACTGGAGGCACACCTAAGAAAGCTTCGGTCCACGATCGAGTCAGACCCCACCATGACACGCGTCACACTCTCAAGGCGCATCACCATGAGAGATAGCGGAGGAACCAGAAAGAGGCCGTCAACCACACCACGGAGGCTGGTACGACAACACCGATGAGGAGCAGAGCTGGAGCCCAAGCTCTCCTGGGTGACCGCGGCGGAGTCCTGAGCCGCCTTGTCTGCCTCCTTGTGGCGCAGCTTCTCTTGCTGCAATGCGAGCCCCAGCCTATTGACCTTCGCAACACTGGATGCAGCCTGTGCCACGGTCCCCTCCCACTCCTCTCGAGCGAGGGCGAGGTCATGCTCCACTTTGATGAGCTGACATCTGACTTGCTCCAAAGAGGCCTCCAGTTCGACCAGCCTCGTGCCGAGATCCTCCCCGAGCTGACGCTCCTCCTCTAGTTCCTATCGGGCGCCAGCCAAGGCCTAAAGGGATGTGGCGGCCGAGGCCTCGCACTCGAGCCTCAACGCGTGGCATGAGGCAAGGACCCGAAGCTCGGTGGGACTGTATGAATCCTCCATCAACTTGAGCCCCCCCTCCACCGGCGCGTCCTCGTCCGCCGACAAAGGCGGGACTCCACGACCACCAGCGCTCGCAATGGCTCCTGCATTAACGACGGCAGGGATCGCGGTCTCGGCAAGCGCCGGAATGGAAGCCCCGTCGCCTCCACCTGCCGCAACGGGCGTCACCACGACGCCCCCTGGAGCGCCACTTCTGACGCCCTCGACGTCCGCCGTGGGCGTGACCACCCTAGAAGCCGCCTCGGCTGCAGTGGCTGCCACGGCGTCATGCGCCCATGCCTCCTCTATAGCGGCCGCCGCAGCGTCTCGCGTCGGTGCCCCCTCCGCGGCGCCCACCTTGAGCTGCTTCATGAGGGACAACTTAGGCCAGCGAGGATCTTGCCCCAAGGCCCATCGTTTCTTGACCGGCGCATCACCGCTCGCTGGCTCGTCTCGCGGGAGTTTTTCCACACCCGTCACGGGAAACGCGGCATTAGCCACAACAACGACGGGCGGCGTCTCGACACGCGCCGGCTCTACCTCCTGCTCCAGCTACACCGGCTGGACCACTCCCTCAATGGGGGAGCCTACCGCTTGGGTCCGCACGCCAGAGACATTCCCGGTTGGCACTGGCGAACGGGGCTCCTCTGCCGATCCTGACCGGCTCAGTGCTACCTCTTCGACTAGGCAGTGGCCTGCAAGGATCCCTGACCCGTCCGGAGGCGGCAAGATCATGGATGACCCCATCCCAAGAGTCAGGTGCACAAAGGGCACATAGCCAAGGCTGGCCGCCATCTCGGCGTCGCCGCTGAGGTTGTCGTCGTCGTCATCGTTGCCACCACCATCACCCTCATCACCGCCTTCACCATCATCGTCACCGTCATCGTCACCACTGCCGTTATCACTGACGGTGTCCTTGAACTCGCTCAGGGCCTCCCGGTCACCGAAGGTGCCCCATCCTCAACCTCCTCCTCCTCTTCTGTCAACTCAGTGGATGGAGTGTTCGGGTTCTCACCCCTCCGCTCCTTCTCCTCCCGCAGCGCCTGACACAATCACGACCTTTCTCCCTTCTCGCGCTTGGCCTGGATGTCTGCGTCCTTCCTTTTCGGCGCCTCCTGCTTAGCGTCTCGCCGTTCCACATTTCTAAAGCGGTTGGCAGTCCTCTCACCCCCCCCCCCCCCTCCGACAGCTGAAGGGAAGGGGTCTGGACGAAGCACACACTCTGGGACTATAAAAAGAAGGGAAGAAATGAAGCCAAAGGCCAGACGCGGTCATGAAAATGAAAGTGGGAGGTGGAGGACAGTATACCAGCAGGGGAACAGAAATTCTCACCACGTCGACTGCTCGAAGGTTAGGACGCATCACCGGCCCATTCGAAGCAGGCCAGGCCTGCGCGCTGGGCCCTAGAGTCGCCCTCACCCGCTTCGCCACCTCGTCATCAGACAACAACTCCTCCGCACCACGTTGTCTGCCACGCCACGGTTGTCAGCGTCGACGAGGAACATGGGGAGCCGGCGATGACACAGCGGCGTGAACCGCCGCTTGTGATACCACCTGACGACTCCGGCCATCGAGTCCGGACCCCTTGAGATGAGCAATGGCACCGAGTGCGCTCTCGATCCACTTCTTCCTGCTCTTCCCCTTCCCCCAATGCCAGCTGTCCCGAGCCTCGGCAATGTCGCGGCCGGTGAACTCGGAGAGGGGATGGATCTCGTTGTTGCGCAAGTAGAACATCCTCTTGTGCCACCCCGAGTGGGAGGTTGGGGTGGGCATCAAAAGGTACTCCCCCGTGCGCTCGCCTCGAAGCCGGATGCCCACGCACCCGATGGTGCACGGAAATCTCTCGAAGTTGGGCATGATCCAAAGAAATCCCTCACACAAGGCCACGAAGGCCGAGATGTGCTAGATCCCATTGGGATTCATATGCTGCAACTCCACCTTGTAGTGGTAAAGCAGCGCCAGAAGGAAGTCATGCACTGGCCGTCCAAGCCCGCGCTCATGGAAGGGGATGAACAACACCATGTAGCCCCTCGGGGGCTCCAGCCGCATCTCGTTCCCCGGCAGCACCCATTCCCTCGCTCCGATGAAGGGGGCCAGAAGCCTGGCTGGAACAAGTCCCTTCGACTCCCTCTTCATCACCGTGGAGTGGGTGAACACCGACATCGCGGCGTTGAAGGTACAGTAGAGGAGATCGCTGGAGATGAAGAAGAGGAAAGGGCGAGGAAATGAGAAAAGTGATAGGAAGACAGAGGATTCAGGGTCCAAGGCTTAAATAGGCGGATGAGCCAGGAGCGGTGACCGAAACTGACCGTGGAAAATCCGCCCACAACCCGCTAGGTGATAAACTCTCCACCCCTCATCCCGCATGGTGCGCGGACGCGGTATCCCACGCTCCTCCATAACTCCACTCCTCCCACTATCCCTAAAACTCCTCGGCTTTCCTGAACGGTTCCACACACCACGGGCCCACCTCTACTGCCATAACTCCGAAAAATGACCCTTCGGTCACCGCGCCAAGAAAGACGGAACGGCAATACGCCGCGCTTAGGACCACCATGACCCAAATGTTAGGAAAGCCACTCAGTCCCTCCTATTTACTCGGGTAGTGGGAGCTGGCAGTGCGGAGCCAATTTAAGCCCCACGCCGCGCCTTGAATTCTGGAGCAGGAAACACACGTGGACCCCACTAGTCAGGCCTCGCCCTAACTAACGCGACCGATCCGAGCGGACTCGGCCGGCGAGTAGCAACGAACGGGACGGATACGTGAGGCAAGCCGCTCGACCCCCGCAAGGGACGAGCGGTGCAGGTAAGACAGGATAAGGTGCTGAAAACTGCCCCGACGGCCCGATGGCGCCAAGGTTCTAAGGCTGGCCCCACAAGTGGGTTTGACAGCAGCCTAGAGCGCGAACAGAGCGAGGGGCACGAGCGATGGGCACACTTAGCGGCCAATACCCCGACCCCCGAGGGGTCGAGGGCATCACAGAGTAGTGATTGAGTCCCGCTCTGGCTCGTCTGTTGGTATCTCCCCGAAGAGAGGCAGTTAGCCATCACAACCTATCGAACAGTTGTGACAACCAGTCGAGCCGAAAAGACTGATTTATGAGGTCGACCACCAGCTTGTTCGCTGGGACCCCGTCAACGAGGGACCGGAGACCTCACTCGAGCGAACCCGATAGCAGCTCATCGAGCAACCACGTTTCAGCCACTGAGGCGAAAACATGGCCCGGCTCTATCCTCCATCTCATGAACAGGACGTGGAAGGAGAAAACAAAAAAATCAAAACGGCCGCTTGACCGATCCGTCTGCACCGAGCAGGGACGTGAGGGCCGGCATCGCTAAACGAGACCCAATGGCAGGGTCACATTCATTATTCTTTGCTTACAAGATCGTTTAAGGCCGACTCTTACAGACTCCCTCTCTTCTTTTTACAAAGAGAGTATCAATGACCCAAGAAAGAAAAGGAAAGAGAGGAAAAGATCGACCTGAGGGGTCTACTATAAAGGAAGGAAAAAAGAGCGGTTCCCGCACCTTGGCGGATTCATACGAGGTACAGCGCCTGTGATGCTTCGTCGTTAGGGAAGGATGCCCTCATTTGAGGCCGGCCTTTTCTCCCAACAAAGAAGGCGAACAGCTCGGCCGCACCGTACGGTTGTTGCTGGAGCTGCCTCTTGGGACTAAGGACCCCCATGCTGGTGGGGAGTCCGGTCCGGCGCCTCTTCTTGACCTCGCTCCTACCGACACTGCCGAGAACGAACGCGAGGGCACCTAATAATCCATGGTGACCTTCCATGAGAGGGCCCCTTTATCTCCACCTCACCCCAACAAGGAGAGAACATAATAGAAGTTGAGCTAACCTTCCCACAACCAATAGGACAGCTGCACCAGGGCTGCCGGGAACTAGCTATCAGCGGATTTTTATCCCCGTCTTCATCGCCAGGGATATCATCGCACCCGGCAGCCATGTACTACTATGTTTCCCCCTAATACCACGTTCCCTTTAGGCTACACCACACATTTGGATGCAATAGGGGGGGTACTATGGCACTGAAACAGTGATTTGGTCGTAATAGGCCTGCCCCTGCCTATTACGACACATAAATTGTGTTGCAATATTTTTGCTTTTTGTTGCAACAGAATGACGCTAATGCACCCATTTGTAGGAATCATGTTGCAATTGGTTGGAGAAGTTGCTACACCAAATCTGAGTTGCATTAGCATTTCTTGTGTCATAATAGAAAGGTGATATTGCAACCATAGTATCGATGGTTGCTTCTGAACGGATATATTGCAACCATTGCTTTGGGTTGCATATTACTTGGTGCGTTGTGGTAATAGATAGGTGGCTATGGCATCCATTCTTGACGCGAGATGCAAAAGCATGTATGAATTGCCACGAATGTGCGTGGTTGCCCTACTGATCATAGCCGTTGCAACTGTAACAGACTTATTGCAATGAAGTCTTCCTTGGTTGCACTTAAAATTATCTATGGCAACGATTGTTTTTCCTACAGGTGGGCCTGCAATAATTGGTACAGAGTTGATCTCTTGGCTTGCCTTGTACCCAGCGCTGGCCCAATTGAGGAACTCGTGGCCCGTTCGGAGTCAACACTATCGATCGAAGTGTCCTGGTGGCCGGCACTCGTTGAACTGATCTCTTTCTTCCTCTACGATCAAGGAATTGCCGCCGAGCAAGGTGTGACTCCATCCTACGCGCGCCTAGAGTCTGTCATCCCCCCATTGAGTCCAATTGTGTGAGAATCCGCAGCGCGCGCCCTGCCTGATCGTGTGGACTACTGCTGCCTCAACCCTGGTGAGGCTCAAGTCTTTTGAATCTATATATCTTGTTTGATCTACCATTGCTTCTTGGCCCTTAGTTACGGAATAGCCATAGTTTATATACATGCTAGATCATGATCTCTCTCTCGTTGCAAACATGCATGCAGATTAATTAATGGCATCATACGAAGATAGGAGTTGGATGCGGCTGCCTCGACATTCAGAGGAGTGGAAGATGAATTTCAAGAATTTTATTGCAAACTTTGGCACATCATCATCAGAAAGAGCTGGTGGATCTGTTGCGTGCCCATGTGCTACATGTCAATGCATGATAAGATATCATGACGTGTCTCAGGTTCAGGTTCATTTAGTTACCAGAGGGTTTGCTGATTGTTTCATCAATAGTGAATTATTGGAAGGCCCAACTTGTTCATCATTAGCTGAGGGTCGTGTGAATCATGGTGTCGGTGCTGATCTCAATACTGGTATAAGAGAAGAACATGAAGATGACTCATCACCGTATTTTGGAGAAGACGATGAAGAAGCTGACGATGGCCCTGCTGCCACTAATACTCTAATTAGAAACATTATCAGTGGCTCCATACATGGACAAATCATAGATGATGGTGAGGAGCCAAATAAGGATGCAAAGATTTTTTTGAAACTATTAGAGGAGGCAAAGAAGGAATTGTATCCATGATGCAAAGATGCAACTAAGGTATCTTTCATAGTGCAACTTTTTCAGATAAAGTGCTTGTACAGAATTAGTAACTCAGCATTGGAGGCCATACTAAAACTGTTCTCAAAGGTTCTCCCTGAAGGCCATTGTATCCCTGACTCGTTGGATAAAGTGAAAAGGGTGGTACGAGATCTAGGCTTGGATTATATCAAGATACATGCATGTAAGAATGATTGTGTCTTGTTTTTTAAGGAAAATGCAAAGCTGGAGGAATGTAGGTACTGTAAAGACGAAGAGGTTACCAGTTAAGATCCTACACTACTTTCCTCTTATTCCTCGGCTTCAAAGAATGTATATGTCCAAGCAGTTATCAGAGGAAATGCAATGGCATAAGAAAAAATTGGTCAACGATAAAAAATGTGTCACCCAGGTGACTCACCTGCATGGAAGCATGTGGATAAAGAATATGAATGGATTGAAGGAGAAGGTCCTAATATTAGGCTGGGTCTTGCTTCTAATGGCTTCAATCCCTTTGGGATGCAAAATGTTACATACTCCATTTGGCCTGTTATGCTAATACCTTACAATTTGCCTCCATGGTTGTGTTAGAAACAATGTAACTGGTTGTTGTCAATGTTGATACCTGGTCCAAAATCTCCTGGAATAGAAATTGATGTGTATTTGAGGCCCCTTATATTGGATCTCAAGGAGCTTTGGGAGAAGGGTGTTCCAACATGGGATGCACGGACAAGTAAGAATTTTAAATTACATGCTCTTCTACTTTGGACAATTAATGACTTCCCAGCTTATGCTATGCTATCTGGATGGAGCACGAAAGGAAAGTTTGCATGTCCTTACTGCCACAAAGATACGGAGTATTTGTGGTTGAAACATGGGTCGAAGCACTGCTACATGGGACATCGACGTTTCTTGCCCTCGGAGCATCCATGGCGCAAGAACAAGGTCAGCTTCAACAACAAGGTCGAAACCAGGGATGCACCAGTACCTCTGTCAGGCGCACAAGTACTTGAGCAGTTTGAAAGTTTTGAACAAGTGAGATTTGGGAAGAATAATGCATCAAAAAAAAAAGGAAGCGTGATGAAGACCAAAGATGGCACAACTGGAGGAAGAAAAGTATTTTTTTTTGAGCTCCCTTACTGGTCTACTTTGCTCATCAGGCATAATTTGGATGTCATGCACATTGAAAAAAAATATATGCGACAGCATATTAGGCACTCTAGTTGAATTGGCTGGTAAATGTAAGGACGGGGAGAAGGCCCGGCTAGACATGGAGCTTATGCAGATACGCCCAGATCAACATCCTGTGATTAAGAATGATAAGTATATCTTGCCACCAGCCTTGTACAAGTTAGATAAGAAGGATAAGGAAATGTTATGCTAATTTCTATATGGAGTGAAGATGCCTTATAGGGTTGCCTCTAATATAAGAAGATGTGTTGACCTAAACTCGTGTAAGGTGTCTGGCTTGAAAACTCATGATTACCATCTAATTCTATGAAAACTGGTGGCAGCAGTGTTGGACAAACTTAGCATTTCAATTAGGGAGACTGTTTGTCGACTTGAGATGCTATTCCCACCATCATTTTTTGATATCATGATGCATTTTCCTATTCATTTAGCTGAAGAAGCTAAACTTGGTAGGCCTGTGTGTTATAGATGGATGTATCCAGTGGAGCGGTACCTACGTACTGCAAAAGGATATGTGAGGAACAAGGCGTACCCTGAAGGTTCAATAGCCAAGGGATACATACTCGAGGAGTGCCTTACATTTTGCTCAAGATTCTTGGACGTGGACACCAAACTGAATTGTGTTGATCGACATGAAATTGTTGCTGTGAATGAGCCACCATCTGGTCTGAGCACCTGATGTGAACAAGGGTTCCCGATCTTCCGAAAGGTTCTTGGTAAGTTGATTTGGTCGGAGGCGACACACAAATCGATCCGGCTTCAGAACAGCACGTTCTAAACACCGCAATCGCAGCACGACGTCTCCTCTGGTTATCAACCATCCAAAAGACGATTGACCTCGCCGAGAAGGCTAATCCCTGCCTGTGAATCAAGAACACAAGCAAGAACAATGAAGAATGCAACACAATTCCAAATGTATGATTAAACTCTCGAAATTGGGGTCTCACAAACCGATGAACGGCAAAACTGTTTATGAACAGAATTGATCTAAGCAAAGCCCAAACCCTAATGGTGCGGCGGTGGCTGTATATAAAGACCCTAGGGTCGTGCAAGACCCTCTGGACGCGCCCCTAATTGGGCTCAACTAGATACAAAGCCCAAAGGCCAAAAATAGGCGACGCAACACCAACACAGATTCTGGAGTCTCTTTTGTTTTGATGATTCCTGATGACTCCGGATGAATTTTGACATGAGGCCGGCAGCATTGGAAAGGTCTTCTCCTTATCTTTCCGTTCATATGTAGAACGTCCAAGTCCGAGTCCGTATGCGTCCTGGGCGACTGTTTTAGTGCAGACTGGTCCTGGGCCCCGAAACAGACTCGAAGTCGGTTTTGATTGGGCCTCCACTTTGGCTTCCAAGCCCTTGCTGGTCCTCCACGTTCACAACTCCTTCTCCCATCATCTCCTGGTCCTCTCCATGGTTTCTAATCATAAAATAATCATTAGGTAGCAAACCATTCTCAAAAGTAACATATAGCGAAGAACGTAGGAACGAGCTCACCTCTAAATTTAGTTGCCGTGCACGAGCTCTAGTCATTGGACCTTGCAAGTCCAGAATTAGAGGAGTGTTGTGTGTATCCATAGGAGTGATGTCCTCATCATCCTCCCCCTCTTGAAGTGGAGTCGTCCTCGACTCGAGCTCATCCTCTTCTCCCAAGTATGGTTTCAAATCTGAAATGTTAAAAGTAGGACTAACCCCGAACTCGGGAGGCAACTCAAGTTTGTATGCATTATCATTAATCTTCTCCATTATTTTGAATGGACCATCATCTCTAGGCATTAGTTTAGACTTCCTTAATTCTGAAAATCTATCCTTCCTTAAGTGTAACCACACTAAATCTCCTACATCAAGCTTTACTTCCTTTCTACCCTTACTACCAGCAATTTTATACTTTTCATTCATCTTTTCAATGCTAAGTCTAGTGGTCTCATGCATTTGCAAAAATAAATTCAGCACGCTCCTTAGCATCAACATGAACTCTCTCATTAATAGGTAGAGGAAGTATATCAAGTGGAGTACGGGGATCAAAACCATACACTACCTTGAATGGACTTACCTTGGTAGTAGAATGTGTTGCCCGATTATAAGCAAACTCAACATGAGGTAAGCATTCTTCCCATTGCTTCAAATTTTTCTTCAAAATAGCTCACAACATAGTACCCAAAGTGCGGTTCACAACCTCAGTTTGTCCATCAGTTTGTGGATGACAAGTTGTAGAAAATAGCAACTTTGTACCCAACTTATTCCAAAGCGTGCGCCAAAAATGACTCAAGAATTTTGCATCACGATCTGAAACAATAGAAGGCATACCATGCAAACGTACAATTTCTTTGAAAAAAATATCAGCAATATAACTAGCATCATCAGTTTTAAGACACGGTATAAAGTGTGCCATCTTGGAAAAACGATCCACAACAACAAAAATGCTATCGCTCCCCCTCTTAGTCCTAGGCAGTCCTAAAATAAAGTCCATAGAAATATCCGCCCAAGGAATAGAAGGAACAGGAAGTGGCATGTATAAACCATGTGGATTCAATCGAGACTTAGCTTTTTGACATGTAGTGCAGCGAGCAACAAAACGCTCAACATCTTTCCTCATCCTTGGCCAAAAGAAGTGTGTGGCCAAAATATCCTCTGTCGTCTTAGCACCAAAATGACCCATCAATCCACCTCCATGCGCCTCCTGCAACAACAAAAGACGAACGGAACCAACTGGGATGCATAGGCGGTTAGCTCTAAACAAGAAACCATCATTCAACACAAATTTGTGCCAAGCACGACCTTCTTTACAGTGCAGCAATACATCTTTAAAATCAACATCAGCAACATATTGTTCTTTAATTGCCTCAAGTCCAAAAATTCTACAATCAAGTTGAGACAATAAAGTATGTCGCCTAGATAAAGCATCAGCAATCACATTATCCTTCCCTTTCTTATGTTTAATAATATAAGGAAAAGACTCAATAAACTCAACTCATTTAGCATGTCTACGGTTCAAATTGCATTGAGAACGAATATACTTAAGTGATTCATGATCAGAATGAATAACAAATTCTTTGGGCAACAAATAATGACGCCACGTCTCTAAAGAACGTACAAGTGCATATAGTTCCTTATCATACGTGGAATAATTCAAAACAGGCCCAGTAATTTTCTCACTAAAGTATTCAACAGGTTTACCATCTTGCATCAAAACACCACCAATGCCTATACCACTAGCATCACATTCAAGCTCAAAAGTCTTATCAAAATTGGGTAATTGCAGCAATGGTGCATGTGTAAGTTTGTTCTTCAAAGCATCAAAAGACTCATGATGTACCTTACCAAAATAGAAGTCAACGCCCTTCTTTGTCAACTCATGCAATGGTGCAGCAATGGTGCTGAAATCTTTGACAAAGCGGCGGTAGAAACCTGCAAGACTAAGAAAACTCCTCACCTGTGTGATAGTTTTTGGTAGAGGCCAGCTCTTTATGGCTTCAATCTTCGCCTCATCCACTTCAATTCTCTGTGGAGTCACAACATAGCCAAGAAAAGAGACTCGATCCGTGTAAAAGGTGCACTTCTCAAGGTTACCAAATAAACGTGCAACTCGCAAAGCATCAAAAATAGCACGCAAATGAATCATATGATCATCCATGGATTTGCTATAAATCAAGATATCATCAAAGTAAACAACCACAAATTTGCCAATAAAAGGTCTTAAAACCTCATTCATCAAACGCATGAAAGTACTGGGTGCATTAGTCAACCCAAAAGGCATTACTAACCACTCATATAACCCGAATTTGGTTTTGAAAGCTGTTTTCCATTCATCTCCAAGTTTCATTCTAATTTGATGGTAGCCACTACGCAAATCAATTTTAGTGAAAATTATAGCACCACATAACTCATCAAGCATGTCGTCTAGCCTAGGAATAGGATGATGATACCTAATAGTAATGTTATTAATGGCTCTACAATCTACACACATACGCCAAGAACCATCTTTCTTAGGAACCAAAAGTACAGGAACAGCACAAGGACTAAGTGATTGACGAACATACCCACGATCCAAAAGGTCTTGGACTTGTCGTTGTATCTCCTTAGTCTCCTCAGGGTTGGTCCTATAAGCAGCACGGTTTGGTAAAGTAGCACCAGGAATCAAATCAATTTGATGCTCAATCCCTCTCAATGGTGGCGATCCCGGGGGTATCTCAGCTGGGAAAACATCCTCATAGTCCTGCAAAAGGTTAGTGACAGCAGGAGGCAAAGCACTAGAAGCAATATCACCAAGCGAAAACAAGGCTTGTTTGCATATCAAAGCATAGCAAATATCATCAGTAGAAATTTCAGCAAGCTCAGATTTTGTGGCAAGACATGAACGACCTTGTAATTTAATTGCAGCACCCTTAGAACTTGAAGAATCATTAACATTACTTGGTGTAGAAGCAGAATTAACAGGTTGCTGAATTTCAGGGCTTTTATTTTTCAAACTAGCAGTCTCGTTCTAAATCAGCTTGTACAATTTCAGCAGGGGTCATTGGTAACAAAGTAATTTTAGTTCGTTTATGCATAAAAGTGTACTTATTACTTTTACCATGGTGTACAGCATCATTATCAAATTCCCAAGGTCTACCCAATAAAAGTGAACATGCATGGGTACAACATCACAATCAACATAATCCACATAGGAACCAATGGAAAAAGGAACTCTGCAAGTTTCTATTACCTTAGCTTTTCCAGAGTCATTTAACCACTGAATGTAGTATGGATGTGGATGTAGGCGTGTGGTCAAACCAAGCTTCTTAACCACATCAGAACTCATCAAATTGTTGCAGCTTCCTCCATCAATGATGACACGTGCTCGACGGTTCTTGATGATGAAGAAAATCTGGAACAAGTTATGTCGCTGCATCATCTCGGGCTACTGGATTTGTGTGCTAAGCACACGCTGCACAATAATATTCATGTAGCCCGTGGTATCTCCGCCTCCAAGAACGAGGTCACTGTTGGTGGCAGCGACATCCTCCTCCTCATCCTCCACATCGGAGGTGCTCATGTAACCGCCATCATCTGTCGCCACATATGCCCGCCTACTTGGGCAATCTTTCTGCGCATGGCCAAGACCATGGCAGCGGTGGCACTGAATCCCTGTAGTGCGTCCCGTCGAAGCAACAGAGGAGGCACTACTAGCCGGTACCTGCACAGAATTTTTACCTGAGCGTGTAGAAGGGGCAGGGGCTGATCTTGGTGCTGCAGAAACAACACTAGCTGGTGGGGGCGGCCGGAAAGATGGCTTGGGCAGCCCCGAAGTCCCCGTCGGCCGTGGTGGGTAGAAATTCCTGGACTTGCTGTACTCCTCAAAAGCCTGGAAAAGTCCCTGTGATTCTTTCTCTGCAAGCATAGCATACTGGAAACACTGGTTGAGGGTATAAAATTCTTTGTAATCAAGGATGTCCTGAATTTCTTTTCTCAAACCAGAATAAAAGCGGCAAATCTGATCCTCTACTTTTTCAACCACAGCACAACGAATCAAACCCTTCTGAAGCTCACTAAAATACTCCTGAACAGTTTTATCTCCTTGATCTAAACGCTGCAGTTTATTACGAATTTCTCTATAAAAAGAAGGAGGAACAAAACGATCACGCATTTCTACCTTAAGTTCTTCCCAAGTAGTAGGCAAATCGGTTTCAGCAGCTAGACCACTCCACCAAACAATAGCAAAGTCCTTAAACTCACTAGTGGCTTGTCTAACTCTATGTTGTTCAGGAACAAGATGGGCATTAAATTTTTGTTCTACCGTCATTTCCCAATCAAGGTAAGCATCACCATCGTACTGACCCGAAAACGAAGGAATTGAAAACTTAATTTTAGCATACGGATCATCTGGAGCATGGTTACCTTGTGTGCGACGGTTGTGGTTGTGGAAACCACCCATACCTTGAGGGTTACGTTGCAAACGACGTCGTAACCTTGCAGTCCTTGTAGCTGACCTATCGACGGTGCCATCAGCCTTATACACCGTTGCTTCATCATGATCGTCTTCAACGTCGTTGTTGGTGTTGGTGTTGGTGTTGGTGTTGTTGTTGTTGGTCTTGTGAGCGGTCTCCAATTCGACAACCTGATCGGTTAGCTTAGATACTCTCTTATCCAACCGCTCAATGCTTTCTCCCAGGTGAAGCTTGGTGACGGCGTCGGTGACGGCCCTGGTGATCGTCTCTGCCAAATCACTCTGAACCACCTGCAAAGCCTTCTGTAACTGATTTTGGCTCACGCACTCATCCAATTTTGAGGGTGAAGCACTCTCTCCATCGCTTCCTGACATCAGAAACACCAAAACAGGAAACAAAAAGTGAAGGTTATCCCTACAAAACTACTAAGCAGTGGTGCCTCTAAACACAGCAAAAGGAAGCTTCTTTCAAAGCTCTTATAAAGTTCTGAAAACAACAAAGCGAAGGATACCAGGGAGAAGTGTTTCACGATTGCAAGGTTTACAAAATAACCTATGTGCTGTCCAGAAGAAGTATGTAGAGCTAGGAAGGCCAAATATATATATATGAGTGGCACACAAATCAAAAACAGAAAGTAAAGCTGAATAAGTGCCCAAGTAACTTGTCCCTGGTTGCTGGTCTAACTATGTCCTAGAACAGTAGTGATAGCAAAGAAGAAACAAGGAGACAAAGGGACACAGTCGATAACAAGGGGCTTAGTGTTAAACAGCCAAACTCAGAAATTCCAGGGGGCTAGATGGAGCACTAGTAGGAATCCCAAATTTGTTTTTATTTTATTTTATTTTTTTGATATTGTTTTCCAACTCACTAGCAAAGGGGGAGAAACCACAAAAAATTTCAGCTCAAACCGACCTAGGACGTGGCCTACAGAAAATCTTGAAGTTTCAGAAAACGTCGGGTTTCAACTTGAATGAATTTTTTCTTTATCTTCCCGATTTTTTTTGAATTTTTTGACAAGGGCACACAGGGCGTAGCCAAGTGTGGGTATGCTCAACTTTTTGTCAAGAATCTCGTGTAAACATTTCAGCCAAAACGGACAACCGAGCGAAAAGTTATGGCCGTTTTACCGAAGGGGTGTCGGAATCGGTTATGAAGAAACCAGGGGTTTGAGTGAAACCCGAGTCGGCTTGGGGTCGGGCAGGGATTTTTGTTTGGCGAGGTGGATGCAGCGGAAAGTGGAATATGTGAAAATTGGTCCGAGGTGGTGAGGGTTGGTTTAGGGTGGGATTAGGGTGGGCGTGTTGATCAATCAACCCTAGCACACAAAGCCGACAAAACCGAGGATGGTGAAGGGGATGACGGCTAGGGTTGCAAGGGAAACACTACTGACGACAAAAAACACAAACTAAACCAGCGACTAAACAAGAACTACGGCACAAACTCAACACTACGAACTCTGAAATTGAAATATGCAAAGGCTAAACACGTGGTTATGGGCGGGGGAAATTTTTTTTTGGTATTTTCTGTGGACGATAGGAAGAACACGAAAACAAAACTAAAGGGTAGTGCGAACCTGACGGTGCACCTGAAGCTCTGATTACCACTTGATGTGAACAAGGGTTCCCGATCTTCCGAAAGGTTCTTGGTAAGTTGATTTGGTCGGAGGCGACACACAAATCGATCCGGCTTCAAAACAGCACGTTCTAAACCCCGCAATCGTAGCACGACGTCTCCTCTGGTTATCAACCGTCCAAAAGACGATTGACCTCACCGAGAAGGCTAATCCCTGTCTGTGAATCAAGAACACAAGCAAGAACAACGAAGAATGCAACACAATTGCAGATGTATGATTAAACTCTCGAAATTGGGGTCTCACAAACCGATGAACGGCGAAACTGTTTATGAACAGAATTGATCTAAGCAAAACCCAAACCCTAATGGTGTGGCGGCGGCTGTATATAAAGACCCTAGGGTCGTGCAAGACCCTCTGGACGCGCCCCTAATTGGGCTCAACTAGATACAAAGCCCAAAGGCCAAAAATAGGCGACGCAGCACCGTCACAGATTCTGGACTCTCTCTTGTTTTGATGATTCCCGATGACTCCGGATGCATTTTGACATGAGCCCAGCGGCATTGGAAAGGTATTCTCCTTATCTTTCCATGCATATGTAGAACGTCCAAATCCGAGTCCGTATGCGTCCTGGGCGACTGTTTTAGTGCAGACTGATCCTGGGCCCCGAAACAGACTCAAAGTCGGTTTTGATTGGGCCTCCACTTTGGCTTCCAAGCCCTTGCTGGTCTTCCACGTTTCCAACTCCGTCTCCCATCATCTCCTGCTCCTCTCCATGGTTTCTAATCATAAAATAATCATTAGGTAGCAAACCATTCTCAAAAGTAACATATAGCAAAGAACGTAGGAACGAGCTCACCTCTAAATTTAGTCGTCATGCACGAGCTCTAGTCATTGAACCTTGCAAGTCCAGAATTGGAGGTGTGTTGTGTGTATCCATAGGAGTGATGTCCTCATCAGCACCTTTACTGACATGGATTACAAGAGAAGAGGACAGATGATCAAAAGAATTGAAGGAGATGAGATGCGGAAGATGAGGCACTACATAATTTCAAATTGTGATGAAGCTACACAATGGATTGAGTAAGTTACGCTACTAAACATCAATATTTTAAAATTGTATTTTTGTTGGACTAACAGGAATATACATTTCTTTGCAGTGCGCATATGGAAGAACTTAAAAATTATGGTTCAAGAAATATTAAAAGGAGACACGAGAAACAATTTGTAAGATGGTTCGAGGCCAAGATCAGGGATCTACATGCGAAAGGGGAATTAAGTTCAGAGATGTTTGCACTTGCTCAAGGATCGGACGATCAAGCTCGTACATTGCATAGATGTCATATCAATAATTGGTTGTTTCGAACAGTTGACATTGAGAAAAGCCTCGTAACACAAAACAGTGGTGTGCTTGTCAAGGGCGACGGTACTACTGGCAACATGAATTTGTATGGGGTGATTAAAAGAATGATCTCACTAGAATTCCCTAGACAAAAAGAAGTTATTTTGTTCGAGTGTGACTGGTATGATGTGCCTACTACCACTAGCAACAGAGGCAGAGGATACAATAAGGATCAATTTGGGGTTATTGATATCGACACTACCAGATACAGGTATACGAATGAACCCTATATTCTGGCAACACAGGCAGAACAGATGTTTTATGTTAATCTAGTAAACAAACCTGGTTGGAGCAGTGTCATTGCGTTGAAACCAAGGGACTTGTTCGCCATGCCTGAATTAGAATTTGAGGACTCGATTGATGTGGGTATCGAAGACAGTAATTTATTCGGTGGACACCAGGATTTGACAAATTGGATAAGATCTAACAAGGAAGGCACAACCGGGGATGTCTCTGTTATTGCTCAGGTGCAGACCCAAGCAGTTGATGAACCAGACGATGTGGTCTTTCATTCTGACGATGAAGATGACGAAGATGACACATACATTGATGATGGAGTTGTAGCACCAGTTGCTTCTGTGATACAAGGCAAAGATGATGACTTTTTTATTTGATACTTGTACGATGCTAGCTATGCTTGTCATGGAACTTGCATTTTCATTACATGGAACTTGCATTTGCTGTGTATAGAACTTATATATTGGCCACATGGAAATTGACTTTCCATGATATACTTTTACGATTTGTTTGCCTTTCCATCATATACTTGTATGATTTGTTGCCTTTTCATCACACCAATACAAACATAGCTAGAGAATAAGAACACCAATACAAACATAGAGAATAAGAACACAAATATAACATAAAGCTTATATATTTATGAAGTCCACACCACCACCAGCATTCGATACTACATAAAGTACCTTGTGCAACCAACCATAGCGTGCATATATTACATCCATATCCATGACATGCAAGGCAAGCAACCACTACGTAAACTATGACAGGAGAGGCAAGCAAAGCAGTAGCTCCATCACATCCCATGATCGTCCATGATCCTCCTCTTCAGCAGGTGCCTGAACCGTCTTCCCTCCCTCTTAAGCTGGTCCCATGACAACAGAGGTACGCCTCCAGCTTCGGTGATGTTCCCGGGAGTGTAATCCAGCTCAATGTACAGGTCCTTGATCCTTAGGCATAAAGTGTCGGGCTTCCTCCTGTGCCCCTATTTCAACAGATGCCTGCATCAACTTATCGATCATAAACAAGACATTGTAGGCATAAATATGAGGATCACATTGAAATCTATCAAGAACAGTGAAGATCAAAAATGACATTCACTAAGATCAATATCAGCAGAAAGTGTGACAAACAGGACATTATCACCTAATTAACCATAAGGACTACTTTGATAAAATCAGGACGATAAGATGTGAACTACAAGTACTAAAAATCATAAACCTACATGTGAACTTCAATTAAAACTGGATATACAGCATGCATGGGATCCCAAAATAAGGAATAATTTAAGGCATGTGAACTACAATCTACATGTGAACAACATTAACTAAGGCTGCATCAGGTAATTTCTATCAACATTTCAATCCAAAATCATTCAACATTTCAAGATTGGTGATCAAGATAAAACTAGAATGATTTTCAATCCCAAATCATTCCCCAGTTCGAGATTTCCAATGTTAAATCAGTAATAAATAATATTGAAGTATCACATTTCAACAAGATTGATTGAATATGACAAAACTGGACAGTAATAAACAGACAAGATTGAAGTATCACTGTCTAACTTGTAACTAATCTGAACCAACATTTATAACTAATTTGCGTCTCATTGGAATCGACATTCAATCTAACTTTGAAATAAACCCTATTTCCTGGTGATGCAATTGAATGAAGTTACTCACCCCTTCCGCAATGATCGGGTCGATCTCGATTTGGGGCTTCATGTCCGCGATCTCATCCATGGCCGCTGGCGTCGCAGAGGACTGCCGCGCCGACGTGCCTCGAAGGGAGGCCGCACCCGCGGAGGTGGACGCACGGGGAAAGGTCCACCTCCCAGAAGTGGTCGCGGCGCGTTTAGAGGGAGTCCGCTTGATCTTGGGCATGACGCGGCGCATGGACATGGTCTCCGAGGCCCTCACGGCGATGACGGAGGTCTTCGAGGCACGGCGGGAGGTCCTCTTCCCCGGGGTCATCGCGGCCACGACGAAGGTCTTTGAGGCGAGGCGGAAGGTCCCCTTCCCTAGGGTGTTCACGGTGACGTAATTCGACGTCCTCCCGGACACCGTCGATGTGCGGCGGATGGCCGGCAACACCGAGGTGGTCGACCGCGTGAATCGGCCTGACACGTCGCGAGCCTGCCAATGGGACTGGTGCGTGCTGGGAGGCGGAACCATGGATCGTCGTCGGGGGAGGCGGAGAAACCGAAGATTGGATTGGGGATTTTTTGTGGAGATGAACAGTTGCCGTGAAACTGAGGCTTTTGGGCAATGTTTGTAAGGGGAGGAGTCGTTTCGGGGAGAGGGGGCCTTTATACATTCTTGGACCAGGAGTTTGGGTGGCCCACTCACATTTGCGTCCATGACATGCAGGTCCCACACATGGGCGCCTGTTGTCATTGACTCACTTACATGCGGGACCCAGCACACGCGTGCGCATTTCTCCCAGGTCGACGCAGGTTTTCTCTCTCGCTTACATGTAGGTCCCACACGTCGGCACGGAGATTATCGCCAGTTCATCCTTAGTTAGTCTTGTTCTTCATGTTTTTCACTCTAGATCTTGGGTGGAATCAATGAAAATATTTTGATTTCGCATACGATGTCCAAATAAGATGATTTTTTTTCTTTATTCTTAGAATCATTTACTCTATCCCATAGAGTCACTTGATTCATGACAATACAACAATATTTTTAAGTTATCAGACGCACCCATGTTTGCCACTATTTTTCATTTTCTTCAACATTTTCTAACTCTCAAATTAAGAGGTCAGTGCCAACAAGATTCGAAACCCAGGTCACCTTAACATCTCTCTAGCTATAGGAATTTTTATGGAATTGGTTAAGCAACCTAAACTTGGTTTTGTTCAATCCACCTTGAACTCAGTTGAATGAACATGTGTCATGAGACCTTGTGTTGTTCCAATACACATACATTTAATTTTTAAACAACAAAAAAGTACAATGATGTGTCCAATACAACAAAAATTTTTAAAAAAGACACACAAGAATCAAAGGGAAGTTCACTTTGAAATTTGAAAGCAAACCACATTACGCCTTCTCTACATGAAAGCGTAGATCTGAATAAACTATCTATCTATGACCTGTGGGCCCAGCGTGAACAAGCCTTCTGTACACGAAAACATATTTTTTAGAGAGGTCGGACCTTTTTAAATTGGTTCGTCGTGATCTTCATGTTTTTCACTCTCGATCTTGGGTGGAATCTTGGAAAATGTTTAGATCTCGCATACAAAGTCCAAATGAGATGATTTTTTTTCTTAATTCGTATAATATCGTGATCTTTCACTTATTTTCTTCAACATTCTCTAACTCTTCCAATTAAGAGGTCAGTGGCAGCAAGATTCGATAGTAGATTCATTAACAAAGTTTATTCATTTCACATATAAACATGTTCATTTCTTCCACAGAAACAAGAAGCTAGCTACTTGCACGTGGTTGGGCGAAACCACATTGGCCTCTGGAGTGCATCACCAACAACAGGGACAGAGATACAATTCATCATCTTCTCACACTGCTCGCGAATGTTGAAAGCAGCACAATGGCTGCCCCCCACATCAGCGATGTACACACGATCTCCCTTGAGTTTCCCATTGAGGGTCTGCACTTCGATGAAGAAACAATAAGCCAGCCCCAAGAAGAGAGACCTTCCATTGCCAAAGTCCTCAACAATCCCCCATGAACCAGCAGCGACATCTCTCTGCCAAACCTTTATGGCCTCAGGGTAGAAGTTTGAAATCTCATTTCTAGCCACCCCCCTAAAGCTACTGTATCCATCACCTTTCAGAACTACCAACACAAGATCACCATCCCCGGACAATGCCAAGAAGTATGTCTCCTTCCTGCACCATCCATCCATTTGTGGCGGCGACAAGCGACATGATGTGGATAGATCTCCATTGAGGTCCTAAAAGAACAATTCACCCCTTGTTGTAACTACCACCAAGTTGTTGCTGAGTAGAACTACATCACAAAGTCCATTCCATCCTCCAGGTGGACAACGCACATTCACCCAAGAATCCTCCCCAGGCCGTGTGAGAAAAATCAAGTCCCATGCCACGATGGTAATCACAAGGTATCTGGGGGATGCCTTGAAAATTCTATATTTGTAGGATTAAAACTTTGTCAAATGGATTAGTGACTTACATAAAGTTTGTAAAACTTGATGAGTTCTACAACTTTGTTATTGATGACTTTTTATTTTGAAAACATTTAATACCCTAAAAAATTACATGAATTTGTTAACATTTGAAATTTTAAATTTAAAGAGTTCAATCTAACTAGGAAGGGGAATGACAGAACATTTTAACAATTTCACTCGGATGGGGCATAGTATTGGCACGGTAGTTTGGCTCTCTAACGCGTGGGTCTACTAATGCTGGGGCCCACGAGTTAGTGATTGATCACTAAACTTGTCGCTAAATTTTTGGTTCCAAAAATAAGTGGCACCGATTTTTCCATCCGAAACTTTTTTTCCGCACTGTACTACCGTGCCACACCATCCCTGGGCCCATGAGTCAGTCATTGATCACTAAACTCGTCCCTAAAGTTTTGGTTCCGAAAATAAGTGGCGCTAATTTTTCCATCCAAAACTTTTGTTCCGCACCATACTATCGCGCGCCACACCATCCCTAGGCCCACATTGAAGCCTAAAAGCGGCATTATCAACTTGACTGCATCTTAGCCTCCCTAATCCCATCGCATCAGTTAGGGTTATACAGGCGCCGCCGGCGGCAAGGTGGTTGTCGTGATCGCCTTCCACCACGCAGGCGAATAGGATGCCAGCATTGAGCGAGGCGGCGAGGGGAACCAATTCCTTGTCGACATCATTGCACATGCCTTCGATGGCATCGGCGATGCTACCTCCAATGTTCACACCACCGTCTCGGAGGCCTAGAGCGGCGGCTTCACTCTTTGTGTCGCCGTCGTCCCAAAGACCATCACGCAGATCATATGACGAAGTTGCTGGCCAGGATGACTCTCGATATCCAAAAGATTTCCTGCCTTCGTCTCAGTTCGAATCTAAGAGCGGGTACGTGCCTTGGATCATCCTCTAGTACTAAGGCCCGTAGCTTGCATGCATTTGTCCCCGCGATCGATTCCCTGCACAAAATTGAAATGCTTCGCTAAATATGTAGAACGGATGATACATGGCTTGTGTATGTCGTTTGCAAGGGGAGTGAGGAGGGAGAACAATTTGTTAAGGCATATAGAGTTGACAAGAGTCAAATCACGCTGGGTAACTTGACAACAATGAAAGCAAAGTTGGGGTATGGGTCCAGGGACTACATGTACTACAAGAAGAAAAATCCTGATAATCCTGCGACAGCAACACTAAATGATATTGACTATGATGTTGATGCATTCAGAATGGTAGATAGTAATGAGGAAGAGAGGGAGCTCAGATTAGTATTGTCGAAGAATCCATTGGCAGAGCAATGTGTGGCCATTACACCAATTAAATACAGAGCAGTTTGCTCAGATCCTATTGAAGAAGAAGTGGACGAATCAGAATTACATGCATACAAAGATTGGCTACATTATGTGCATACAAGGGACCAAGCCATGGGTGAGTTATATATGACGCAGCCCAATACATACATGGTTTTTTCAATGCACTTATGACTGATGTTATCATTCCTTTTCAGAATTTGAAGATATCTACAGGGAGGACACAATCAAGACATACCAAGAATGGTTGGGTGTTCAAGCAAAACTTGATGACATCAGTAATATCCCTCTCCTAATTGTCAATTTAATTACCATTCTTCACTGTCAAACTTCATAGCATTATGCTAGCTGATCATGTGACAATATTGTCTGCAGATTCTTTTTTGCATTCTAGCAGTCAGGTACATTCCAGTCTAAGACAGCAACCCAACACCTCCAGTGCAGGCACCATCTCATGTTCGCCGTTCAACACAGGGGCAAGGAAATGGTAAGTTGTGTTCATTAGGAATTAATCTTGTTTCTATTTCATGTGGCCATATATATATATACATACAGAGTATTATAGTTTGTTCATGTGGGAATATGTTCAGAAAATGGGAGGAAAAGAGGATGTGGTCCTCTAAAAGGCTTGAAGGCAATCTCCAAGAGAATGAAGGCGGGCAATCAGAAGATGAAAGTTGAGTTCTCCAGACTTGGAGGACCAGTAGGTGAGAACTACCACTCGTTCACTGATGAAGTAGTACTGTTTATGAGGAAAAGGGCGCCACTCATTGGAGTGAGATCGTGGAAAGAGATTCATAAAGAAGTTAAAGAATCAATAGCAACTGATATATTGATAATAATCATGTTTGCTTGTGTATACATTTTAATAATACACTACCATAAGAACTGACCTAGTATTTGCATGTTCTTGTAATTTTATAACAGGCTAGGTGGGACATTGAGGATAATTACAAGTCAAGGACAATCATATGGGGCATTGCTAGGGAGCGTTACAAAGGATGGCGTTCAACTTTCAGTGCTACAGCAAAGGCATACAACAACTACAGCAAAGGCATACAATAACTACCGCACTATCTGTTGCAGTATTTTAGGACTGCCCAATTCAAGGTTTGTTTCCACTTAATTACTATTATTGACAATACCACTTTCATATAAATGGATATGTCTGGGTCATTAAGATTATTGTTCAAATCTATGCACTCTGTAGGCAAGGAGCATATAAAATTCTGGGATTCGAGGCCAAAAAAAGACCACACATTTGTCAGGCGCTAAGCCTTATGCTCAGTGTAGCTATGAGAAGGTAATAACTGGAAGTGCACATCTACGGGCTTTCTTGCATGATGATTTACTAATTTGTTATTTTCTTAGCATCTCGGAGAGACCTAGAAAGTGGTGAGGAGCCCAATGATATGGAACTTTGGTTCATAACTCACAGCAAGGATGGGCAATGGAAAGACCAAGAATCCAGGGATGTCTATGTGAGTTCTTATTGAATTTGTACATGACTACTATAGTCCATGCAAATAGCGAATGCATGCAATTTCTTCTGCAACTAACTCCTCCATCTGTGACTTGTAAATGTTAGGAGAAAGCAAGCAGCCTTATCTCTGAGGCGGAATCAAATTCGGAGGGAAACTTCATCACCTTACAGGAAAAGAATGAGATTTTCCAGAAGGCATACCAGGCAGTCACAGAGTGCAAATCAACCAGGTTGCATGGTAATGGGTACCTGGCAAAGAACCCAACTAGAAGGGAGCTGCTGAATGCTGATCACCTGGAAAAAATTCGTGTGGAGGAGCAACTACATCAGGAACACCTGGAGCTCATGGAATCATTTGGTCAGCTACATAAACAAATGACCACATATGAAGCTGAGAGGGAAGCAGAAAGGATAGAACATGCATGACAGATTAATGAGCTGAAAAAAGGCAAGGGAGGCTGATTTACAAGCGCTTAAGCAAGAGTTCCTATCAATGATGCAAGCAGCACATGGACAGACAACATTTGAGCAGGTACTAGTCAAGCCAGTTTTTGAATGCCTATTTTTCCTTAGGTACTATATCTATTTGTCTGCATGTATTATAGATTCTCCAACCAACATCTGTCCAGGCAAACAACAATGTCACTGAAGTGGCAGAGATGGCGGCAGCTGCAACAAACACGAATACTCAAGTAGTTGAGCCAACCACACAACATGAGGTCCCTTCAGATCAGGTTGTTTGTCAATTAACAAGCTTTTAGTGCTATCATCAGATACTAAACAAAATGGCGCCTAATTATTTCCTTCAAACTTTTTTGTTCCCAGGAAAACACTCCAACCAACCCAGTGCAATCTGAAGTCGATGATATATCAAGGGCAAACGGTGCTCGGACTACAAGAAGTATAGCTACAAATACGACAGCTGCAAATACGACATAGGCAACATTCGTTACTGCAAAACAGCTAAGGAATAATGCTTTAAAGAAACGAAAGGGCAGCAAAAAGACAGGTGGAATTTTGGTTTACTGCCTGCTGTTGTTTCCTCCTACTCATAAATTCAGATTACTTTCATGATAAAAATGTTATTCTTTCTTTTCAGGTAACTAAGGCAGTTCAAATGGAGGAAACAAGTGATGGGACCATCTTGAAGTCACCCTTTGCTGATCAAGTGATGGGATCATCTGCCTTGCGTTTCTTTGCTCATGATTAACTTATTATCCAGTTCTTGTCAAATTAGCCTACTATATGTGTGTATTCAACCAATCTGGTGTCGCAAACTTGTAACTATTTCAGTACTACGTGTGTCATGTAATTGTACAATGAATGGTTGAATGAATCTTGTTTTCATGATTGATGAATGCATAGTAATGATTGATACTATATTATATTGTTTTGAAAATTGGTGATACAAATAATTGAACGTGGCATAATAGACAGGTGGCAATAACTACCAAAATCATACGTGGCAAATGAGAATTCATCCTATCGCAACCCAGCTTTTTCGATGTCACAAGGGTCGTGGCAATACGAAGTTCCACATGTAGCAACACACTATTATGGTGGTAATAGAGAGATGAACTTTTGCCTACGCAAACATTTAGGAAGCAATATAGGTGATCACATCTAACAACCACTCAAGTTTGGTGGCAATATAGTGCTCCACCTATAGCCTCCACACACGTTTGGTGGTAATAGAATGTCGACCTATAGCAACTAAGCAAATATGGTGGCAATATAGTGCTCCACCTATAGCCTCCACATACGTTTGGTGGTAAAAGAGTGTCAACCTATAGCAACTAAGCAAATCTGGTGGCAATAGCGGATACCGTCTATGGCACCGAAATCAACTTCGTGGTAACAGAGATGACCACATATCGCAACCGAAACACTAAAGTGACAATAAGGTGCTTGCTCTATAACAACTAAAACTAGAGTGTAGCAATAAAATCATTTGCAATGCACGAATTTACACATTGCAACGCGATAGGTACGATGCAATTGAATCTCTGGCAACATCATGTGCGTCGCAATAGGATAATTTGCAAGCAACACGAACGCGCCTTTAGATGCTAGTTGCAACGCTGCATTGTGTTGTAATAGAAAAACAGTTGTAACCAACAAAAGACATTCGTGGTTGAAGGCTAATACCACTTGACCTATTGCAGCAATGTTTTATGAAACTGTTTGGGAGTAATTGCGGCTATTGCACCCTAAAAGGACATATTGCGACATATTTCCTGCATTGTATTAGGGGGAAAATCTAGTAGTGATGAGAATAACAAACCACTAAGCAAGAGTCGATCACGCCCCAGATATCCCAAAGCTCGGTGTGTAAAGCTAGGTGTGGGAACAAAGCAGAATATTACCCGGCTTCGCCCTTAAATAGCCAAGCTAGGCCCAAGCCTCGGATTCCTAGCACGGGCACCAAGCCCAATGAGGGTTCACAAGGGGCTCTTGCACGCCACATGGGAATAAAAACCTGGCGCCACCGACGATGTCACGAGCACCGCGCCATAAGAAAGAGAAAGGAGCTCGCCTTAGAGCAGGGCACCGGCCTCGAATTCCCCTAACACGTAGCGCGCCAGATCTAGGCCCTACCGAAAGATGCCCCCGCGCGCTACATGACAAAAAGAGACAAGAGATCTGTCATGCCGACAGCACCATGACCCGCCTTTTTAGGCAAACCCTCCTCCATGACATCCTGCGTCGTCTGCTCGACCCAGGGGACGGAGCCCAAGGAACACGGGTCCCATGGCACCTCCATGATTGTTTCAGATACATAAAGCCAAAGAACGAGTTTGCATGGACTCCTCCTTTGGCTCGGGGGCTACACCCGACGGATGCGCTCGCTCGCACCCCGATGGATGAACGACCTAACCTTCTCACGATGAATTAAGTCGAAGCACGAGTTTCAACCAAACTCCCCCTCCGGCTCGAGGGCTACACCCGATGGGTGCGCTCGCGCGCACCCTTACCGAGTGGCAAACTAACCATCTCACGCTATATCAAGCCGAGATCCGAGTTTCACCGAAACTCGTCCCCCGGCTCAGGGGCTACACCCGTCGGGTGCGCTCGCGCGCACCTCTCTCACGTAAACCAGGCAAGCCGCAGACGACATCGTGCCTTTTGCTCGCACCTACGTCAAAATCTCCCGAACGACTCTCCGACTCGCTTGGGGGCTTCTGTCAGGGGTAAGGATCAGGATGCCATGTGGCACCGCATAAGGGCTCACATGCATCAGACTCAAAAGGACCCACTGGATCACCACTGAGGCACCACCAGCATGGGCCCCCATAGGAAGCGCCCCCGCGGCAGTCAAGCCTTAGCCGCAAAGGTCACGCCATTGCCCCGACTCGCTCGAACCCAAGTAGTCGGGGGTCGGTCGCGTCCCGCTCGACCTCTCAATGGGGGTCGATGATTCGCTACGCCCCGCTCGACCCCTCAATGGGGGGCGAGGACAAGTCGTCCTGCCTGACGGAACCCGGGCACGGCTCGCCCTTCCAAGTAGATGACTCAGCCACTCGCCTGAGCCTATCCACTCCGGGTCAAGGACAGACGCTCCGCTGCCACAACAGTCATGATGATACTATGGGCCCCCCTTAATCACCAGATAAACTCTATTTTCGTCAACTCCCATCAGTGGGGCCCGAACCGCGACGAGATGGGACGACAGACCCCTGACCAAGCCTGGAGGGGCAGAGTGGAGAAGCTCGATTGCCTTGTCAGGACGGGACGAATTCCAACTCCAAGCAGGTCCGGACAGGCGCAACCCAACACGACGACCCTCGACGGAGGGGGTCGAGCGAGCCAACAAACAACTGCCAACCACCCGGGCTTAAATGCCATGCCCATTACACATACACCTGCCCCCCTCATCATCACCAGCACTCGCTGATGATAGCAGGTATGACAAGGCTCACTGTGCTTCCTTCACCCGATGACACACCTAATGGTGATGGTGCAGGACGGCTTGATGGACAGCTAGATTGAACCTTGCTTGAATGACATGGCAATGCCCATGCTGCACCTCCTCACGTACGGCGGAACACGTCGACTACAGGAAAAAGAGGGGACTTGACCCGACGATGGAGAACGGGGGCACACTCGGACGTAGTACCGCCCCTCTGACGCGAGACCAGGACGATGGGGCCCACAAGGATCGAAGACCATGCCGCCGACTAAGGACTTTGCCTTCTTCAGCACGCCTCCACCGACTCATCACGTGTAGAAATCTCTCTCTCTCTCTCTCTCTCTCTCTATTTCTCTCTCTATCTTTGTAACATGGGTCCTTTCTCATTGAAGTATAAAAGGGGAGGCCCACACCTCTTTCAGAGGAGAGAGGAAAAAAAAGAAAACAGTCACGACACCCACGACAACAACAGCGACCGCACACACACCACTCGCACTCGAGATTTGGAGCACCCTCCTCTCTCACCACCGTTGTACTCCACCATTGGAGCAAGTAACACGAGCTGGCCTGAGAACTAGACGTAGGGGGCTTCCCCGAAATAGTATAACCCCCCGTGTCCTCTTGCTTAGCCATCACCGAGCCCAAAATGTGCACCACAGTGAACAAATTCTACTAGTCGGTAATCTAAACATCGACAGCTATGGAGGTGCAAAGCTCTCTGTGACGTATACCATGGCGCGCCCACTACCCCTCTTCTCATGTGCAGCTCCTCGCCTCACATGATGGCCGGCATGCCCCATCTGCTTCTGTCCTCTTCCCCCGCAAACAGCGTGGCCCCTCCTCTGTTATGTCCTCCCCAGTGTCGTGCCTTCTCTGTTCTGTCCTCCTCTCCAAGTTGCGCGCCTCCTTTACTCTGTCCTCCTCCTTCGCCCCAAGGCACACGCCTCCTTGCGGCTCCATGCCCTGGGCACATGGATCAATACCGCGGGCGGCCGTGAACGATGGCGGAGGCTCCTCGATGAATCAAGCTGCAAGGAGCTCGATGACGACCAGATCTAGCTGTGGGGAGCTCATTGGCCACTGGCTAGGGTTTTGAGCGACAGTAGCAGGCGTGGTTGTGGTCGAAAACAGTGGGCAATGGCGATGGCGGGCGGGCGTAGTGATGACAGAGGCTATGGGCCCAATATGGGCCGGCGGCAACCAAGTACTATGGGCCTAATGAGCCCATATTTTTTTTTCTATTGGCTCCCCTGCAGCGGTGGAGATTTTTGTTTTCTAGTAGCATTGACTTGGTGGCATTGGAAAAAATGCCACTATAGGGCATTTTATCCACCGCCACTATAGACCTTTATTGCACTAGTGTGATCTAGTTAAAATCGACCATCAATAGTTATTTTGATGTAGTGTCCTTTATTTTAGTGAACCAATGGTCAAAATTATGTCTAATATCATATCATTTTCAAAAATTTTCAACTCTCAGTAAAAAGTCAAAAAGTATCCTTATGAGCGCTACTATGAATCCAAAGAGTGTCTAATATCATACCACTTTGAAACATGCATGTTTTCCTTATGATGCCGAAAGTGTAGCTAGAATCATATGACACTGACAGTCCTCAAATCATGCTAAATCAGGTTCTAATAAAATGTTCTCAATATCATTTTAAAGCATGTGTATAAGTCTTGATGTATTGACGCTTATGAAAGCGTAACTACAAAATTATATTTAGACTTTAGAAGACTTTTTGGAGTTGTTACGTATTTTTTGAATTTGTGAAAGCCAGCCGAACATGATGCCTATTTAAAACACTTTGAGCCCACTTCAGCTCAAATTTCTTGGGCTGGGTGCTCGCACTTCCATGAGGATTAACAATGCCCTAGCCATGCATTGATCGGGCAATTTGATCAGAGACCTTAGGTTGGTCAATGGTGTAACACTCACTACTACAAAAATGACTTTCAGTAACAGGTCGTAAGTGGCCTTTGTGGTGGACAGGAGGTCCGCCACAAATAATGGTTACTGAGTATCAACAAAAATAGTGGCGAACCATATGCCCATTACTAAAATACTATTATTTTTTTAAAAATGTTACTCCCTCCGTTTCTTTTTACTTGTCGTTTTGGAGGTGTTTTTTGGTGTCCAGATTTATTGAACATTCTCTGAATCTGGACATACATGAGAGAATGTTTAATGAATCTGGTAAAGAGCTAGAATGACAAGTAAAAAGAAACGGAGGGAGTAGTTGCGAACAATGGTCCATCACTGTCAGAGAAGAGGCTCGTTACTAACAAACCAAGAACAATATATATATATATATATATATATATATATATATAAATGATGACAGACCAGTTTGACCCGCCACCCACGAAGCCCGAAGCCCATAGAGGTTGCCTCCCCTCCCATCGAGCCCGACTCCGCACCAAAGCTGGTCGAGGAAGGTGAGAGCAGCCGCCCCCACGCCCTGTCCGACACTATTGTTGTCGCCACTAGGAGGACGCCCACCGTCGCGCATGGTGGGGAGGTGTAAGCTTCATGGCCATTGGTGTATAACCCTAAAGAGATGAATGTTTTGGTGATTGAGTGCAAACATGAAAATGTGCTCTAATGTCTACATCTAGTGTTATGAATGTAGAAACAATCATATTATCTTCACATGAGCACAATGATTGGTTTCTTGATTCTTAATATGGACTCGGTGGATTGCCATGAAGATCTTAATGGAGAGTTGCGAGGATGGAGATGGATCAAGGCTAAGGACAGCTAGGTCCAAGTATGTAGTGATTACTTGGCTAGTGTGTAGGCTTGAGTCCATAGGGAAAACCAAACTTTGAAGCGGACACCAGTCATTCTTTTAGGTCTCACTAGTGTTAGAAGAGTTGGGATGCTCAGTGAGTCTCTTGGATACTAAATGAGGTAGTGGAGAAGAATTAACCAAGGTTTGGAAGCAAGGAAACGAATTCAAGAGGACAAAGAAGTTTCATCTTTAGGTTAGGCCACCATAAGGTACGGTGGGGCCACTGTAAGCTATGGTGATGGCTGCAAGGAGTTACTCAGAGGAAGAGTCAGGAAACATAGGTCACTGTAAGGTCCAGAAGAGATCACTGTAGGGTACGGTGACTGGTCCAAATCAACTCGACTCTAGACACTAGATTGACTCTGTACACAAGATCGACTCTCTATACATGCAGGTATGCGAGTGTCGTCGTAGGCTACAGATATTGAGTCACCGTAAGCTATGGTGAGTATCAGAAAAATGTACAGAAAGGCCACCAAAAGAAATGCCGAGGCAGAAGCTACGAAGACCGAAAGAAATGCACGTCTTTGTTGAAGTTACAGCAGGGTCATCATAGTGTACGGTGATCCAAAGAGGAGAAGAAGAACATAACGAAGAATGGTTCTGTTGAAGCTACAACGGGGTTGCCGTATCTTACGGTGGACCAGGTACGAGTTTAAACAAAGAAGAAATGCCTCTATATGGAAATGCATGGTGTCGTTGTATGGAGGAGGAGAAGTCATTGTAAGCTATGGTGACCTAGTCATTCAACTATTAGTAGCCAAAGTTTGAATACTTCATGGTCAATGTAAGCTATGGTGATATGTCATTGTAATGTACGGTGAGTGATTCCTTAATAGTCAGCTTTTTGGCAACAGCTAGTGGAGTGGAAGTAGCCTATAAATAGCTATTGCCCAGCTCTTAGAGAGCTCTCTTGGTCATTTGGATTGTTGGAGGAATCAGTAGAGTGCTAAGAGGAGAAGAGAAGACACTTGTGAAAAGATTTCAGAGCTATTTTTTAGTGTCAAGAAGAGAAACAAGAGCATCCCTTCATTTCTAGCCTAGTGAGGTTATAAAAAGTGATTTGTGTTGTTACTCTTGGTCTATGATAGGGCCTACACTGGTTTGGTGCCAGTGATGAGCCTATTATGATTGGTTGTGAAGGTCATCATAAATTTGTATAAGGTGGGAGCTCGCTTGGAAAGGAGCATCAAGAAGAGAGTGCCCATGCGTGCACTAGGAGAGTGCAGCAAGTCCTTGAGGAAGGCAAGCTTGGGCCCTTGAGGCAATGGTTATGTGGCCGTGTCTTTACTCATGGAGTGATGCGGGCTTGAGTGCAAGCACTCTATGTTTGAGTGGTGGGAGAGATCGGTACTCTAACAACAGTTGATCCAACAAGGATTGGGGGAAGGCGCCATCTTTCCAAGACCTCGGGCTAAAAATCAATGAACATTCTCTAAACCCTATCCTTACTTATCGTTTTTAACTCCAGACTAGCGTGTAAGTAGAGATAGGGCTGCAATGTGCTTGCATGCTTGTTGATTGGCTTGACACTACTTGCATTGCATCATTATACTAGAATTATCATGGTCTTGCCTCAGTAGAATTGCATAGGACTTGATGTTAGCGAGGTGTGCAGAATTGGTTAGTGAAGTTTGAGTTGACAATCAACATCTCAGTCCAATTCACCCCTCCTTCTGATATTCCTCGATCCTTACAGGAGGCTCATGATCTCAAATCTAGTGTCGCCTTGGTGGGTCATGCCAGGAGGAGAAGACGTCGGCGGCGCCGTCAAAGCTGAGCCATTGTGGAGGGCAGAACCCGCCGCCCCTAGCTCGCCACCACCAGATCCGCTCGCCCGGCAACCTCCTCCCCCCCCCCCCCCTACCGCTGGATCTGCCTCGACACAGCACACCCACCATTGGATCTGCCTCGATTGGGTGGAGACGGAGGACAGGCACCAGGGCAGGGCGCCTCCGCCGACAGTCATGGGAGGGATAGGAGCCGTGCAGCTGCATCAAGGGAGAGGGGCCGGGGGAGGGCGGTGCCGCAGTGCGCGGGGGAGGTGTCAGGGGAGGGCAGCGCCGCTAAGGTCCATGGGATGGAGAGGTGTTGTGCAGCTATGCCCAAGGGAGAGGTGTCGACGGAGTGCGGTGCCGCCGTGCGTTGTGAGGGGGAGGGAGTGTGCACCAAGGGTCGATGTATTAGAGAGAGAGAGAGAGAGAGAGAGAGAGAGAGAGAGTGCAGCGGTTGTGTTGAAATGTTGAGTTAGGATTTAGGGGAGAATATATATTGAGGTACTTTGTGCTGGGCTGAGTAAAAAAATTAGCATTTGATAGTAATGGTCCTCTTCCGCCACTAAATACGACACCTATTTTCAGCGACAGGTCTGTTAAGTCTGACAATTTATAGTGACGGGTCTGAAAAGGTTTGTTGCTATTTGGCTTAAGACATTCGTTGCTGTAAATCGTTGTCTAGTAGTGGCTTGCTGATTGGATAGAAAGGTGACGTAGGATTGCTGGTCCGAGGAAACATGTCTAAAAATACAAAATATCTAAAATACTTTTATTTCTCGATACAAAATTCCTTCTAATACTACTTTTAGTTTGGTCATGTTCCATTATGCATGTGTTTTGATTCTGTTTTAACAATTATACAATCCCAAGTGTGCTATTTCAACAAATTTAATATGCCACAACAACAAATTTATCAGGCAGCTAATTTTACGGAACCACATGTATCTGGTTTGGTATTTCAGAAATCCATAACTTTTGAAGCCACATTCAGAGAGTTGCAAGTATTTAGCGAAGTAGATCATTTATGCAAACGTTGGCAGATAATTTAACACACATTGCACAACGTACTACATACTATATGTTTATATGTACTACAGTGCACACAAACACACACGCACACACAAATTGATTCCAAAGTCCTTGCTCAGAGGGAAGGAAAAAAAAAAAGAGAAAAGTAGAAAGGCTGAGATAATTACATCAGAACACAACCAGACTATCTAGACATGGAACAATGTGCATGTATAGTCTCATGCATCACGTACGGTCGATGCTCCTGTGAGAAGCAGTGTGGGGCTCGCAAGGGCCTCGGTCCACTGGTCGGCAATGTCGCCCGCTATTCTTAGAGCATCGTATGAGGTGCCCATCAGGCCTTTCCTGGTGAAGCCAGCGGCGTAGAGGCCGTTCTCGCCCCTCCAGCTGTGCGGGAATGGCTTCCTGGGGAACCCATCAACGTGGCTGAACAGTGCCTCGTCCTGCATGTAGATTGAAATGTTGAGTTGGGCAGCACTTTTATTTGAGTATACGATGCAATCCATACTCATTTATAAGGAAATAAACATTCCTTCATATATATGTCCAGTTCTCAAACTGAGTTGCTATGTGCACAGGTGCATATTCACGTGCACAAAATGTTTAATGGTAAATCAATAATCACGTTATACATTGCCAAACTGAGTTGCTAGGGCCATCAAATTAGATCTTGTTAGACAGATGGGACCTGTCAAGGAAGCAAACACTACCAACATGCATCTACATGGGCCACCCTATACAAAGGTAGAGTGGGCAGCACTTGTCCTGCACGTGATCATGATCCCCAGTTGGTGGCCCTCCCCGCTCATCACCACAAAATCATTATGGGCCAGCATGTCGGCAGCATGTGTATCACTCACTACTCATGCATAGGGTCTTTGGCAGTATTCCTTTCCCAACCCACTGGGCTGCAGCTTCTTCCATACCTATCCTTCACTGTTTAATGGTCACAGGGAGGAGCAAATGGGGGCAGACTATCAATAGATGCATTCAACCATGAATGTCTCATGTGTGGTTCATCACTTTTAATAAGTTGATTAATTGCTTCGGTGCAGGGCATGTGTGTAAATTCTTGTAGTACGTCTTTGCTACGTTACCGGATGTGTAGGTGTTTGGTTTGTGCTTGAATGCTTTTATGAATGCAAGCCAAATTATTGCGTACTAATTGGGAATTCGCGCGGGACCACTAAGATAGCCTGCTAAGATATGACATCATTACTTGCACTTAAATTTATCAACGAGATATTTCTCCACACAAGAAAAGGTTGTGTACAGTAAGATGACATCTTGAACTAGTTGCTTCCGGCACCAGTCTGATCGCTGTTAGACGGACCAAAATGTCCATGTAGATACGGGCTCCACTGTCTGACTAGGATCATACAACAACGATCCGAACACAAATAGATACAAACACGAAACAAAATTAGGTTGCATGAAAGCTACAGCTAATTATTCAAATCGCCCCACCAGTGCACTGCTCATCGTTAATGCTCTAGCTACTATAGTTTGCACGACTGGAACTTTGACGTAGTGACATGGCATCTACAGTTCTACACATGATTTTTAATTTTTAAGGAAACCCGTGTCACATTATTCAGGCCACCTAGTATGTTAAGAGGTGCCACATTCTTATTCAACTCACCTACGTACATGGCACATATATCCATGGCCACGTCGTTACTAAACTCACCTAACGTACATGGCACATATCCATGAATATGTTTCTAATATGTATATGCATAATGCACGCAATGATGCATCCATGTATGCAAGCAGATAGATACAAGGAATCAAGTGCGCCACTGGTAGCTATCGCACCAAGGACCACATTCGAAAATGCAACCACAAATATGGCCTGTGGCTTTGTGTGCATTCATTTCTACCTCCGCCTAATACTATTGTTTTCTTCCACAAATTATTGATGGGTTGCAAACTTTCATGCCTAAATCAATCTCTATTGGCCTTGGTTAATTGTCTATTTCTAGATGACTGCAGCATTAACGTAGGGATATCGCTCTTTTTAAGCATCATTGTCATTGCCCATGCTATGCTATCTTCAAGACTATGCAAATCTATGCATACAAGGTTAGTTATGGGAGGTGCCATTCTATTCAGCAGTTAACCCGGACTCCCTTAACAAAACAGATGGTACAGGCGCAACCCAATTATAATTACTGATATGAACTGGTGCCACTATTCTAATGGGAAAAAAGATTAATCTTAGCTAGACAAGCAAGGCTAAGACCCAAAATAATTTAATTATTATAACATTAGAAACCACTTTAAAAAAATTACCTATTGAATTTCACTGGGTTACAATGAAAAACATAAATACACAGAAGAAAAGTGAAATTATATTGAATAAAACTATGAGAATAAATATTTTTATGGTAATTCTCTCATCAATGATCATATATAAGAATGGTAATTACCTTGAGCCATGAAGGCACGTTGCTTTTGTAGCCGGTTGCAAAGATGACGGCATTGAAGTCCTCTCTGTGGCTGTCAATGAACTCAACCCCACTCTCCATGAACCGGTTAATTGTTGGGACCACCTGCCGAGAATCCCTCTCCAGATTCATTAGCTAGGACAGGCATACACATTTATCATTGACTACAGTGACAAGTGGTAATCCATCTAGGACTCTTGTGTGTTAATTGGGGATGTGCAATTATTCATCGTAGCACATTGAGGTCCCCAATTAGAGTGACTCCTCTTGCAGTAATTCAATAAGCCATTTCCAATTAAAATGATATATTTCACAATGAAATACTTAAAACAAAGAGTTTGGGAGAACATTACAATCTCTTACCTTTATTTTGCCATCTTTAATTTTTCTCAGTGCTCCGATGTCGAGTACTGGTGTTTTTCCAGTCATACTCTTGATTTGAATTGGTCCAGTTTTCGGACGTGGGAGACCATACTTTTCAGTCTCGCCAATGATAAGTCTCGTGAAGAAGAGGAGGAAGGAATCGACCCATTTTGTGGGAAACCACCTGAGAAGAAACATCGAGAGGCCAAATGTGGAGATGCCTAGTATCTCCCTGGGCAACACATGGAGCTACAAGAGAGTAAAACATAGGCAGGATAAATTCTCATCTCAAAGAAGAATAACAACGTATGAATTTTCTGCATAGCATAACTATCCAATATAGTTTCTCAGTTCTTAAATAATGTGCGTAGTTTAACATTAATTAAGTTAAGAATTGGTAGTTCTTTAATAAGATATTTTTTGAAATTTGCAGTTCTCCTAGAAATAATGCATGCTAACTAACAGACAAATTGTATTCCTACATTACAATACCACTGCTATTCTAAATAGATTTCTCTTTATAACTGCTTGAATCTAAATGATTTGTAATTTCTTCTACACGGCACAAGGGAAGATTTACACTTCACTTTTTTTTTGTTGCAAGGACTAATATTCCTGAATTAATATAAACCATCGCCAACTTCAGTGCTAGAAAGAAAAATAATAGAGGCATCTGTTTGAAAATATTGCTTCAAAAACTCAAATGACATCTGTTTGCAAACTAACCATATTTTTCAGGCTAGAGGGAGCATTATAGAATTCACAGCTACATCTGCATGCAGGATTAGTTGGCAAACCATTCATTCTTAAATTCTGGGCAAACTTATCCTAATTAAATATCGATGTTGTTTAGATTCTTTCCCTGTCTGTCGGACATATGCATGCAGGATAAGGAAAGGGAAGCTTATGGGCTACTGTAGTACCACATCAGTGTACATATTTGTATGTTAAAAGCTGTTACAAGTAGCACAACATATACTACACAAGACCCATATGCATTTCAGGTGACAGTATGTTACAAGTGGCACAACGTAAGCTATACATCGTCGATCAAATTCAAGATAAGAAAATGCAGGGAACTGAATGTTTTCAGAACTCTACTGCATACTTCTACAACAATCCATAACATTTGTTCCTTGTCCATTTATTGAAAAAAAATATATATCTTAGGATTTCTTTTCTCATGAAAGTGACAGCAGCGTATACAAGAGGGGGACAAAATGGGAGGAAACACATGTGACGTTACAGAATTGACCATTCAACAGGACTAGTACACAGAAACTGAAAATATTTGGTTTGGACCATGGGCACCCTATGTCTCCTTGGCATAACACAGGCGCTACCCAATTCTCAGGTAGTTTGTATAAATATTTTTTGCGATATGAATTTTATTCGTACCACGTTGGTGTCTGGTCTAGAAACACGTAGAATGATATGATGAGTGCCTACACATGCTTCCAAAAACGTCACCTATTTCTTGACTGGCGCACGGGTGCACGCGGTATACCCGAACGTAAGGGATGACGTTGACAGCAAAAAGTGTTCATTAGGTGTTACTGCCACTGTTTCTACACCATGCCAAAATTGTGGTTTTACTGGACCTGTTGGAATCCGATGGGAGCGAGAACTATATTGATTTGTCAATGACTTACATGTCTACAAGCATGCCAAAAAATCAACGCATGACAAAGCCAACAGTGACAAACTGTACTTGGAAAAAAAAACACTGACACCTTGACAAGTTAGATTACTTGTTTACCTTGTCCCTCACAACCATGGAGGGGAAGGCGCCATTGTTGCAGAGGTCGAGGCTGACCTCCATGCCAGAGTTGCCGCATCCGACGACGAGCACCTTCTTCCCCCTAAACTCGTCCCCTCTCTTGTAGTTGCACGTGTGCATAGCTACACCGCGGTACACGTCGATGCCCATCCGTTCCACGCCCTCTGGCAGAGCTGGCTCCGCGTTCTCGCCGGTGGCCACCACCAGCCACCGTGACAAAAACTCTGTCGATGTTGCTACCGCCGCCACCACGCCGTCGACCGCCTTGTCGACGACGACCCTCCAGAACCCGATTGAGGCGTCGTAGGCAGCGCTTTGCACGCGCGAGCTGTAACGGGGCTGGATTTCGAAGGCGCTCGCGTAAGAGTCGAGGTAGGCGATGAACTGGTCCCGGGTCGGGTACGCCGGCGTGCCGGCGGGGAAGGGAAGCATCGGGAGCTCGCAGAAGCAGCGTGGGAGGTGGAGGCGGAGGCGCTCGTACGTGCGATGGCGCCAAGAGGATGCCACGCACGCGTCCTTCTCTAGCACCAGCGACGGCACGCCACGGGCCTTGAGGCACGCCGCCGTCGCCAGGCCGGATGGGCCGGCGCCCACGATCACCGGGCCAGGAACCCACACCTGCCTCGGCGCCATTCCATCGTCTCCGGCGGCGTCTTCGGTGCCGCCGTGGAGGATGGAGGGGTGGTGGTCGTCTTCTTTTCCACGCGAGGTTGGCATGGCAGCGACTATAAGGAGCTGGAGGCAAGTGTTTGGGTACGTGAAAGAAGTTGTGCAACCAACCAAGCTATAGTTACTGCTGAGTGTTGAGATTGGTGTGGTCTTGGGAGCTTGTACGGCACATGTATATATAGCTTAGACCACTTAGCTAGGCTATAAATGCCTTCATATGCATGCAATTTCCATTCAAATAGATGTCGACCTTTTTTACTTACATTTCCCAGGATTTGGATTTTTTTACACGTGAGAATGATGTTTCCTTCTTTCATCATAGAATTGATACAGTTTAGATAATGGCCGTATAAGATCCACAAAAGGAAGCATCGTAGATGAGTCATTGAGTCTCTCGTATTCTCTTAAGGGTAGGGCCTAAGCATCCTTTATGGAATTCAAATAGATTTACCCAATACTATTCCGAATGCTAGATTTAGATCTGTTAGCCAGATATCAGCAAGGAGTGTGGACGTGGGCAACGGCAGTGGTGACACATGCAAAAGTGAGAACATTGAGCTATGGCTCTATCTTCTGACGAAGTGATGAGGAATGGCGTATGTAGCGTACGAGCAGAGGCGACAAGGAAATGTTTTAATGCGTGACAGGTGCGTCCATAAAACAGTATGAGCAATTAATAAATAGGATATGCATATAAAGTCTTTATTTAGGGTATGTAGAGAGATATCCACAAGGTTTCTTTAACTAACACAAATCTATATACTGTGCTGACAGAATTTTTTCTGTTCGAGTAAAGTGCATGGTCGGTCCCTCAAGCTTGTTCAGTTATGTTATTTAGTTCCTTATACTCTTAAATTGCACTTTTGACATCCTAAACTTGGACTCGGGTATCATCTAGATCCCATACTCTCAAAGAATAATATATTTCCAATTATTTTAATTAAAATATATTGTTTTATAGATATAGTTTAATTATAGTTAAATAAACATGAATTTCAGCTCAAATGTGTGTATAGAATATTGATAGGTGTGGATGGTAGTATGTAGTCCTTTATTCTTGAAAAAAGTGGTACATCTAGGTGCTAAATGAAGTAACGATCACTTAGAGCATTTCCAGTAGGGCATAAAAAACAAAGCCCCTACTTTTCTGTTTTGGAACTGACATGCAAATATGGGCATGTAAATTTTTCAATCAACTTTAGCAACACAGCTAAAACAAAGGCCCCTATTTTCACTCTGATGTATAAGGCCCACATACCAGGCACACAAAACCACTCTCATGGTGGGACCCATGCATTGGTGAGTCAATGTAGCTTCGACCGTGGACGGCCTAGCATGGCGGCGGGAGCAGGGGACCTGACGCGGCAGCATCGCCTTCTCATCGCGTTCGGGGTGGGGGAGGTAGGCGGCGGCACAACTGGCCAGCAAGAAGGAGGCGGAGCGGGGAGCTTCACAGCTGACCGGAGCTGGACTGCGGAGACACATTGCTTGTGGCCGAGCTCAGTCACCCACGGAGGAGTTGGGGGTGGGGATGGCGAGCGAAGCCTCAGCCTTTTTGGCTCGGAGTCGCGCCTCGACGCCGGCGACCTTGGCGCCGTATATCTGAGCGGTTGAGGGCGAGGGCAGACGGGACGGCAACAGGGGGAGGGAGGCAGCGGTGAGAGGGAGGCGGCACGTCGGCCGATAGCTTTGGGAGGGTGGCGGTGGCGCCGGTGTCGAGCGAGAAGAGAGAGAAAGGAAAGAGGAGGGGAAAGGAGGAGGAAAAAATGAAGAAAGAAAAAAATAATATATGGGATCCACATTGGATGGGGAAATAGGGTGCTCCAAAACATGGGGCTGGGAGGGGGCAATTTGGGAGCCCATGCTTTTTATATGCCCAAATAGAGGCTCTGCTAGAGCAAGTTTTTCTGCTTGGTATTTAAAATTTGGGATGAGAGCCTAGATGTATGCCCCTGCTGAAGATGCTCTTAGGCTATGCATCGTAAAGCTAAACCATAAAACTATATTTTATTTTGTTCACAGCTAGATATTGCTAAGCAAATTTTTAGTGCTCTTCATTATTTTATTTTTTGATAATTCATATGTTTATTGATCAATGCTAGCATGCATTACGGTGATCAGATTTGCATTTACTCCTACAGTTTTAACCAATTTATCATGCGCTAAACCAGGACTATTAGTGAGTTCAATTAAACTTGCATTTTGAGAGTTTATGGACATAATTGACACCCGAGCCTAAGTTTAGAAAGTGAAAACTGCAATTTGATGCAATAGTGACCTAACTGACATCCGAGGCTAAGTTTAGGGAGTCAAAACTACAATTTGAGAGTTTGGGGATGTAAGAGACACAACGAGATAAGTATAAGGACCGGTGATGACATTCGTTAACTACCATTTCTGACCATCAATATTACTCAAAATAAAGGAGGATGCAACTTTCCCACCATGCATGATAGTTAGAATTAATAAAATTCCACTTGTATCTGAAGAAATGCTCACATGCAGGAGAGACAACAAAACAAAGGAGAAAACACACATCTGTGGCGAAGAAACACAACTCCTACCAATCAGGGTTCGCCAATATGGATTCCCACCGATTGAATTACACACAAACAGTACCAAACTGACTTATCAGAAGTGCTAACACATGGAGGATTCAAAGGGGCCACCCACTAGTGTACCAGAGGAAGTTGGGGGGGGGGGGGGTCACTGGTCTCCACTCTTGTTCGACTGAATAGGGAGTGAGCCCAATGGGGCCCAACTTCCTATGGTGGTTCCCCACCGACTCTCCAAAGGTAATTGTACCACTTAGGGCTGGATTTACCAACCTTGAAACCGTCTTTGAAGCCCTATAAATAGTAGGGTGTGACTCCACTCCTCAACACACACTTAGAAGCATCAGTCTCTTTGTATTTCGAGTTACTCTCTAGTTTTAGTGGAGTTAGGCTTAGAATAGAGTCTTCTTAAGTTCTCATGTCTTCCTTAGAGTTTTGGTATGGATCTTGTATCTTTCTTCTTTTGTAAGACTTTGTTGTATTTAATATATTAAGTCTTTTTATATAGTTGTGCTTGGGTCTTGTGTGTTGTTGATGGTCATTAAGTACTAATTTCAACTGTCAATATACCTATAAAAGTAGCAAGACTTAGCATTTCATACCTACATGTTAGTTAGGAATAATAAGATTTCACTTGTCTTTGGAGATTTATGTGCATGTAGGGATTTGATATAAAAGAATTAGAGAAATGGATCATAATTTGAGAAAACACCATTCCAGCCAATGGGATGATGCCAACTGGACTTCCCTTGTATTGCATATGTGGCTACACAGAATTCCTTCGGAGAACATTGACTTAAACCAGAAGAGAACCCACCTGTCTGCCACCTAGAGGAAGCACAGGACAGAGGCCCCACTCCCTAGTCGGGCGACCATGAGGGAGGTTGGCCGATCTGGTCCTGAGGCGGTTCGGCCTCCCCTTCCATGTGTCACTCCCTCAACTCTTTGGCAAAGTCGGTGGCCTGAGGTTTCGTGGTGGTTACTCTCCAGTACCGACCTATTGACCCTAAATAGAAGGGGAGAGCTCCACTTCAACACACACACACTCAAGAGTTACTCATTTCCATCTTTCACTTAGTAGTTTCCTAATCCTAGTGGAGTTTAGTTTAGGTGGAGCCTTGCTCAAGTCTCCAAGTCATAGGAGTATTGGTATGGCTCTTGTATCCTTTTCTTTATTCTCTTGTATTATGACTTTATTCTATTTAATTAATGAGAGTGATTTATTTGAGCATAGCGTCATGTGCCACCCCCCCCCCCCCCCCATTGTTTTCCGTCCGCGTGGCAACGATCGACAAGATTCATGCGCCTCCGTTACAATGGACACGCAACACCATCATGCAGCAAGGTGTTTTAGCTGCCATTATAGAGGACGCAGGTCAACAAGACGCTATTAATCGCAACAGTAATTTGATACGGGGTTGTGGCCTTTATTGCATGTGTCCTGACAGCGTGTTATGGCTTTCCTTTCAAATTTGAAAGCGAGTTGCGCGCTGGATTGGCATCTGATCAACTGCTATATAATACCGTGTGTTGTGCTTGAGAGGGTTCATTGCACACCCTTACCGGGGAGAAAGGAAAAAAAAAGAGCGCTTGTTCTGAGGAAAATGGACGGAAGAAGCAGCTCTGTCGTGGGGCAGAGAAGAAGTGTTAGGTTCGTGTCTGCCTTTCCTACTACCGCTTATAGTTGCTTATTGCGAGATGTTTATGCATAACAACGTAAGGGTTGCGTTCTTTATGTTGTGTGTGAGCAGGGCAACGAGAGGGCCGGAGGCTCGTTTCCAACCAAGTCAGATGAATGCCATCGAAAGATTAATAAGAAAGTTTCCCATTTTTTCATTGTGATGCAGACTGAAGAAGCAGACATAACTCCTGATTTTTATCCATGTAAATATCAGGGGAGGTATACGCATTTTGGTAGATAGGATTTCAACAAGCAGATCTATATGAGAACAACACCAAGTTCAAGTCGCACAAGCAAATATGTGGTGGACATACGCATACGCACGCGCAAGAGCTGGAGTTGAACTGCTTGAGTGGCTAGCAATGATCGTTTGGCCAACAGCACCAGCCATTTTCGTTTATAAGATTAGTTTTTCACATAATCAGAATATTTTCATATGTAATGGCCAGAAACTAGTTTGTGGTCAAAGGACAAAAATATTATTCATTTCTAGATACAACTGTGATTTGAATAAATAGAAATAAACAATGCAATTAACTGGAGCAAATTAAAGATTTCCATGCACAGTGGGAAAAAATAATGGAATGTTCCTAATTGGTAACCCCAACAAAATTAGCAAATGCATGTCATGGTTCGTTGGGGGCGTTGGGTGGGTGCCCCGGCCGGTACGCGCAATAAATTATTTCCCATATGATCGAAATTCTTACCAAATAGTAAAATATACTTCTGTTTATGATTATATAAGATTTTTTTTTTTTTGCAATTTCCAAACTTCATATGGAGAACCAGATTCTTCAGTTAAAACTTTAAATCACATCGAGGACTTTGCGATTGCAAAATGACTGAATTTTCGCTATTGCTTTGAGTTCTTATGTTCGAACTCTTATGTCCAGACGACAACATTTGCGACTAGGACATTATGGTTGGTTGCAAATTTCATGATCAATTATCTTTTACTATGATTCACCAGCTTAAGTTATATGTGATCTCATAGTTAACTTGGATTTCGCATTGACACATCATTTTTTGTGACTACAAAGCTCGGCAACACTAGTATTTTTGGTCTAGCGACACTCCACTTGATTGAGGATAACAAAATGTACTATTATAATCATCAGAGCAATTAGTTTTCCAGGAACAAATTTAAGGGAAACACCTGTAGTAGTAAAATTTCGTGCACTCAAGGTTAAATCTTGGGCTATTTTTTGTTTGAATCTAGAAGAAAATGTAAATAAATTATATTGAACAGCAAATAAGCTTCGATGCGTCAACTTGAACATTGACCAAGTTTTTGTGGTTAAGCAGATTTTTGTGATTGTACATATGATGGTCACACACATTTTACGATGACATGGTTCACATTACATGCTGTCATGTGGTATGGAATTGATTACATCATGCCAGCCAGGTCGAGTTGTACCTTGATAAAATAGAAAATTAGCAAACCAATTAACAGAAGCAATTAAAGCAAGAGCATGCATACGGTGGTCAGCATAATCATGAATCTGGTTACTACACAAGTCCTCTCCAAAATTATGAGTTGAGATAGTAAATCTTTTATTGATGGGTTGCAGCATTTTTTCATGGTTGGCTCTTGTAATCAATTAGCAGTCACAAAAAAAGGGGTAGATATGCATGGTAGATATAAAGTCTCATAATAATGTCTCACAAGAAAATGTGTATATATGCATCCTATAATCATAAAAACTAGGACTTGCGAGGGCAGAAAAGCCTCCCGGTGATCATACGATGCAGACCAAAGAAATAATTGTGTTCTGATTCACTAGAAGAATTTTTTGTTCTCTCTCATGACACTATTTATGCTTACACACAGTCACACAATCAAAATATGTAAGACATGCGTTTGTAAATGGAATTAGCCAGACTATTCTATTATGATAATACACCACATTTGTTATCGAGGAACAAGCTTGATCTAAATGCCTCCCAGGCTGTTGCTGTGATAAATGTTCCTGTCCTCTGGCTGACTACTCATAATTGGGCGTGCGCCAAATGATCCCGGTACGGGAGCTTCTATGCTTTGCATTCAATGTCTGGATGACCATTGTCTGTTAATCGTCTATTACTTCCGTCGTGATGCTCTGCAAAATGCGTTAACCTGTAACGGGAAACGTTATGGATTTTGTCAGCACGAACCTTAAAGCACACGTGTCAGTGTTTCTCTGGATGGGCACGGGCCCCTGTGGGCACGGAAGTATTTTTCTTAATTAATATAGTTTTTTCATATAGTTTTACTTATGATATGTGTTCCTTGTTTAGTTATATATCATATTCATGTCATAGGACTTTATGTTTTCATGATGATATAGACTTGCTACCTTATTGTAATGATTGGCATATAGCTTGACTATAGTCTAAATGTTATAATACTAGTTATACTTAATTCTAGTTGTTGTGCCTCAACATGGGTTTGATATCCACGTAGGTTTAGGGAAGCTCTAGTATTTTATCTATGCTAGAGTTCTAATTAAATATATAAGCATGGTGCTTAGATGGCTAGGTAGTATCAATCACCTTGTAAGCCACGGTCTGCAGAGGTAGGCAGTAGGTGGTGACAGCCCTATCTATCCTTTGTACTCCTTTATGTTCGGTTGCGACGTGTGTCCAAGACGGAGTTGCCTTGTGTATGCCAGGCATGAATCCGTACACAAAGTGTTGAGTGCATTAGACTATGACTAGTCTAGACTTGCTTGTAATTGTTTGACTATATGACTATATAGGTAGAATAACATTAGAGATACGACTTTGCTCTCCTAACTAAAACCCACTAGAGACTTAGGACTTTTATTTATCTTTGCGAATGATGCTCTGTGTGTCACACTACCGCTATTATTATTATACTTACCCCTGTATAAACTCTAAGTACTAATACCAATCTTTGTGTCTACATTATTATTAACAACCATATATTCAATCTACGCCTTCCTTGGATAGAACTATAAATAACAAACTATTGGAGCAATCCAATAGTGAAATGCTATAACGGTATTTTCCGTGTGCTTGCGGATTTTACTCTATTGACACTGAGGTACATCTTTATAATTTTGTCTGACGCCATTGCCAGGGATGTTATCCATTCATGTTTGTGGTTAGTACGCTTGCATGTTAGTAGTGCAGTTATGCTATACTACCATGTTAGACATAGGTCCTTACTATAGTCTTTATTTATATCATTATACAATGCATCAATAATGTTTGACTTAGATCATTTTCACGTGATTACTCCTTTTCTGATCCATCGCTAGAGGATTAACGGTATTGTTCTAGAGATGTAATCGTGGTGCTTAGACCAATAGAGTGCATTATTTATCATATAGCCCATGCATTGCTTGATGTAGGCAGTAGGTGATGACAGCCCTATATATCCTTTGAAATCCTTCACATTCGGCTATGCAATAGGCTCTTGGCTAAAATCTCATAGTGTATGCAGCGGAAAATCAGATGCACAGGGTGTGATAATCTGATTATCTTGCATTGCTTATGTATTTGTATAACCGTATATAATATAAATTATGCAACTGTATAAAAGCAACTTAGGAACTTAGCTCTTTTCTTTGTCCTTCTCCACGAGACTAGTCTTTATTTATCTAGAGTATGCTATCTGTGTGTCCACCACCCATGTTTATCTATATCCTTACCCTTGTAAGGACTTTATCTTATAACTATTATGTAACAATAGAACATAGTAATCGCCTTGATCCATCTGCCTTCCTTTAGGATAAAAAAATATGATACCCTAAATACTTTTGGGTGAGATGCTACAACAGTATTCTCCATGCGTTTGCGGATTACCTACGTTCGTTAAAAATACTAACAACTGGCTATGCACTTTACTCTTTTCTTTTCAAGTAAAGAGTTGAACCGATCTCTGCAAATTCTAATTTCTAACATCCTTATATTATATGGAGCAAGTGTTTTTTAGACCTAAGCTAGTGATGGTTGTTGGTATTTCTTACGATCATAGATAACTCCGCAAATGCACGGATACCAATGTAGCACTTCACCTACGAGTATTCCAGATTATCGAATCACAGGGAACGTATGTATCATAATCTTCAGGTCTTGTTCTTCCAAGGACACCAAGAACTTGGTAGGCTTGGGTAGAGAGGTTTCCTATGGATAAGAATCCTAATAAAGAGTAGGTTTAATCCTAAATATTGCTTACTTTGGGTACCGGCTTACCCTGGATCTACTAGGCGACTCCGAATTATAACTCTACTACGTACCCGAACGGGGAGGATTACTAAGGGCGGATAGGGCTGTCACCACCTACTGTCTACCTCTATAACCACAAAACAAGCAGCAAACGAAGGTAATATCTAGCCTAGACACCACGCCTACCTATGAATTACTACTCAAACTTTGGCCAAGAACTTCCGTCTTTATCCAAAGTCTTATAGCTAGAGTACTCACTAATAGTAATGAACGATGATCCCACAAGCAACTAAAGAATAAAACTTACTTAAATAGGAAACTTAAATACCATGATGGAAACACGAAGACTTACTAGAAATAGGGCAAGCATTCGTCAAGGTACAAGCATGGGGATGATCGCCGACAGGCCCGGCTCCTCCCCGAACTCTCCTTCACTCTCTCCCTATTTCTAAGCACTTTGGCAGTGCTAAAGCCTTTGGAGTGGAGCTCTAAACTCTCTTCTTGTGGTGTGTGTGTGTTGAGTGGAGCTCTTCCCCTCCTTATGTAGGACTTGAGAGGCGATTCTGAGGTGGTTCTAGAGGCGGTTACGCGAAACCTATGACACCACCGACTTAGCAAAGGTTGTATCTGTCATCACGTGGAAGCGCGCCTGAAACAGGCTCGGGACCAGGTGGGGCGACCAGGCCTTTAGGTCGGCCGATCTGGGACTGGCCCCCCTTGAGGTGTGCTTCCTCCAGGTGGCCTACAGGTGGGTCCCATCCCTAGATCTTTTGTGGTTCTGCCTGGGAAGTTTGGAGAATCTTGTGTTTCCACGTATTCAATCCTTGTGCTGATTTCTAATTGGTTGGTTGGATATTTCTTTGGATTGATGACATGGAAATTCCCTTAATTCATGGATAAATCACCTGCACTCAAATATTCACCAACACTTGTGGAATTCATTAGTAATAAACTCCTACCACTATGTTGGTTATTCATTTTAGTACTTTTATGCAGGCAATTGACGGTCAAATTTTGTACTTAAGGACCGTCAACAATGGTTTAGCATTCTTATTCAGCAAATTCAAAATTCCTTTGCTTAGCATGAAACTATGCACTATCCCAAATTTAGATGGATGAAACGGATGGGATAATGTGTGTGTTGTTACATTTGGTCGACACCCTTGTTGGATGTAACAGCCTAACAGGTGCCCCCTGGTCACATTTTTGGAGGAAACAACAATAAGCCAAAGGTTGACCTCAACTGATTTCATTATGCAAGTAAGGGTTACATCCATAGATTTGTGAGGGTAGAGGTAGGGTGATGAACTAAAACATGGTACATGGAGCCTTAATTGCATTAAGCAACCTATTCCCCCACTCACACAAAGCAAGCTTTACATTCCAGTCATCGGCTCAGTGCACGTAGAGCGTTACTTCATCTGCTACCTTACGCGCAACCTGGATAGGAGGGAGTGCTGAACCATAAGTGAATTTTCTATCCTTGCTCATCAGCTTAAGTCTAACATGGTATCGAGCCAAAGATCTTGAGTTCAAGTCCTAGTGATCACATTTTCCGCTGTGCCGCTCCTATTTCCACCTTTGCACCTAAAGGGGGCTGCACGTGAGAGGGAGTGTTGAACCATAAGCTAATTACCAACCCTTCTCCCATCAGCTTAAACTTTTGGGTGCAGTTGGTCAGTGCATTGTAGCTTAACAGGTTATCGAGCTAGAGGTGTTGAGTTCAAGTCCTAGTGATTGCATTTTCCACTGTACTGCTCCTATTTGCACGTCTTAGACCCAAATGAGCCTCCATGTGAGGTGAAGTGTTGACCCATAGGTGAATTGCATATCTTTCTCCATCAGTTTAAGCTTTGGGTGTAACTGGTAGGTGTTTAACAGCTTCACAGGAAGGATGAACTTTTAATGCAGAAAATTTGTTATTCTTTTCTGTTTGGGGTGGAGTGGGGGTGGAGGTGGGGCTTATCTATAATCTCTTAGGTAACAACATTTCCCTCATTGTAAACAGACCAAATCCCTTGAAATGTTTTCTGAGATCTCATCTTTGATATGTTCGGGAATAAGATATGTTGTAATGTGATTCGTTAATCTCACCAGAGGTAGCACATTAACTACAGAGTTCTACATACATATAATCCCATGTTTTCGTTTCGAAACAAACTCCAAGTATGACATACAAGGATCTGGTTTGGTAGGGCTACAGCTTTTGCTCATCGGATAAATGGATTTACGGGTGAAACCAAAATATTCAGGGAACACATTTGGTAATAGCTCTTTCTTTTCCTTGGGAAGGTAGAAAAAAATAAGCTCTTTCTTCTTTTGACTCCTTCATTTGAAAACCAGTTTAGCCTGAAGCCGGTGCTGGAGCTGGTTGAAGAGCCCTCCCAAAAGGGGCCTAAGTAATGCTTGCTCAGCAACATGTTTAGTTTGGCTATGACGTCTGTTACAGAAGAAGCATGCCATGGTCGTAGCTTATTTGAGCAAAGGCTGGAACAAAAACCATTATCTAAAAGAAAATAGAAGAAGCCTGCCTAGACCTAATGGCAGCACCCATATATGCCCGATCGAGCATGTTCGTGTATGTATCGCCAACACTCCTTTTGTTTTACTAAATATCGCCTTCACTCTTCTAGATAAGCACAGTAGTCAACGAGGATCACAATCATAAGCCGTGGCAACAGAGAGATATGAGAAGAGGACAGGAATGTGGCTGTGACTCGCCCATACAGAGACACATTAAGAGATTGACTTGTAAGTTGTGGCAATTAAGCTGTTACAATTTGTTGGTTTATTGAATGCTGATGTTGGAACGGCATGGAGGCGGCGCACAACTGATATGGATCATATATGACCCATGCAGTTTTCACTTTTCAATGAAACTGCTGCGTCACTTATGGAAAGTGGACCAACCGACGTAGCTTTCATGTTGATGAGATATGGGCGCACAAGTTATGTACCTCCAATACAATTTATTTCTCTTCGATTTGAGAATTAAATTTATACTCATACAGCTTTACGGTTCCTTCTCATGTTTTTTGATTCTTTGTTTTTTTGAATGAACGAACTGGACACGGGGCTGTCCATTTCATTGATAAACTACAATACCTAGGCCCTAGGTGTCTGGGTGTTTTTCGTAAATAACAAACGGACGGACAAAAAAATCCTACCTACTCGAATCCAGTAGGATTTGTGTCCGGAATTCTTCGTTAATCTTGTTTGAAAATGAGTTAACTGATGATGCTCATGGTGATGGAGCACCCTCGCATTTCATCGTTCTAAATCTCACAGGAGATTATCAATATTTTTGCGTTCTCAGTATGAGCTATATATGGCCTATAACGCAAGTGTTTTGTATTACATGCATGAAGCTTATAGCTAGTATCATAAGAAAAAGTTAATAATCAACATCACCACAAGATGCCATAAACATGCATGCGATAATGACAGTTAGTAAGAGGAGAATCCATGGTATTTCTGAATAAATCCATATCCTTCCATATATGCCATAAACAGGAAAATTTTCAGAAATTTCTGGTGAGAATATGAGTCAGTGGAAGAAACCATATTTTTTCAGCCTCAACAAAACACAACCTTCAAACTGTTACATGATTTCTAAGCCTTGATCGCTGATAAAAACATGGGTTGAAACAAGGGAGAATAAAATCTAAGCCAATCTATTATTATGTTTCCATCTATCATTGGCATGTTCCAAGGCGATGACCACAAGAGTTGAGCTTGCCTTTATGATCAAGTCCTTTATTTCTACATCATGATGCAGGTGTGACCAGAATTGAAACCACTAAATCTCCCTAAAAGAAGTCTACATAATCGATAAGGATTTGGTTTTGTTAAAAATAATATCATTACGGCATTTGCAAATAGCCCAACATAAAGCTGCTCCTCCACCAATATAGTTTGCCTACGCTTTTCATCTATATTAGCGAGTTAGTTTCCTAGCATATGGGAAACGGAATATGGTGGGGTAATTTCAGTAGCTACATAGACAATTCTCCATAATTGTCTTGCATGATGGCAGTTAAAGAAAAAGTATTTAATTGTCTCATCATATCATCCTAATTACAGAAGGTACACCTTTGTACCCCCTTCCAATTCTTGCTCGCTAGATTGTCTTTTGTAAGTACTATCTCTTTTGGATATATCAAAAGAAAATCTTTACCTTTAAAGGAATTTTAAGTTTCCAAACACCTTATGACCCAAAGGAGTATGTTGATTTAGCAAAATGCAGGTACATGTACCAGACAGTGAACAACCTATTCTGATGCAAATTCCTATAACTTATTGTTCACCGAAGCTGTCCTAAATGATAACTTTAATGGATCTGAGCTCATCACCGTGCATATGGTTGGCGATTAATGTTATATATGGACCGGTATTGTTCACGAAATGGTCTCTAGCCTATGTATGTGTCTTCTCAAAATTTTATCTAGGAGACATCATTATCTTCATAAAACTCCTCCAATAATGAAAGTCATTTGGTTTTTCTTGAACTTGTGTCAATGACTAAGAAATGGACACACTTTTCTTGAACTTCATGCTCAAAGCTTGGATGCAACATATATATGACAATGCATGTTACAAGGAACATAAAATAATTAGGAGATACTAGGTTGAAATTCAGTTTTAAAGAATGTTTTTTAAGATTTTTCATTAGCGTGGAAGCCAGTGCTGGCTAGGGACCATGATTGTGTGGAGATGATGTTAGTCCAGGAAATGGTGGTCCAAGGGCCAGTTGTTCCAGATCTATATGAAACTGAAAACATATGAGAATGTGGAATACGTGATAGATTACCAAAGACAATAAAAGAGTAGATATAGGTGCAAGGGGAGCCAGAAGGCAAGCCCAAGGCCCAAATACAAGAATACCCTAACGTGCACGGCACGTATACTCTCTAACACTCATTCGTAGTCGGATCAGCATCTTGACAAACGTTCAGGCTGGACCGAAATTCTATGAAGACAGAAACTGGTGAGCCCTTCGTGAAGATGTCCGCCTACAGAGGTCTTGTAGGAACATGTAGAACATGGACGTCGCCAAGAGCAACACGTGCACGAAAAAATTGGAGATCGATCTCAACATGTTTCATCCGCTGGTGCTGAATGGGATTGATTGAGAGATAAATCACGCAGACGTTATCATACACCAGTGTAGCATGGAGTAAAGGACAGTAGAGCTCCGGTAGTGGCTGTCATAACTAACAAGCTTCTTCGACATCATGAGCAACAACATGATATTGGGCCTCGGCACTAGAATGAGATACTGTCTATTATCGCTTGGAGGACCAAGATATAAGATTATCACCAAGAAAAACATCACAACCAGAACTGCACTTAGGCGTGTTCGGTCAACCTGTCCAATCGGCATCCGTGTGGACATCAAGATCACTGAGAGAGGTCGGATGCAAACAAAGGCCAAACTGAAGAGTACCTTTCACATAGCACAGAATACGCTTGAGAGCATCAAGATGTGGTTCTTCAGGGTCATGCATAAAGAGGCATATTTGTTGAACAGCATACGAACCGGTCTGGTAAAAGATAGATACTGAAGAGCACCTACAAGGCTGCGATAGTGTGTCGGGTCAGTAACAGGAGCACCATCTGCAGACATTTTGGAGTGTGTATCAACTGGAGTGTTGCAAGGCTTGTAGTCACTCATACCAGCCCTATGCAGAATATCCATCATATACTATCGTTGAGAAAAAAAAAGGCCATCAGAGGAACGACGCACTAAAACACCAAGAAAGTGGTGAAGCGATCCCATGTCAGTCATAGAGAATTTTTGCTGAAGTGCTGCAATGATTCTTTGAAGAAATCAGAAGAGGAGGCCGTGAGAACAATATCATCAACATATAGGACAAGGTAGATAGTATCATCACTACGGCAAAAGATGAACAAAGAGGTGTCCAATTTGGCCCAAACAAACCCTAGAGAAATAATGTGAGAGGCAAAGCGACTGTACCATGCACGAGAAGCCTGCTTCAAACCATAAAGTGCTTTATTCAAAGGACAAACATGATCCTGTCGCGAGGAATCCAAAAATCAAGAAGGATGAAGACAATAGACTATTTCACTCAGTGTGCCATGCAAAATGGCATTTTTGACATCCTATTGATGAATGAGCCAATCTTGCAATAATGCTAAAGTGAGAACAACATTCATGACATTGGCTTGACACACCATAGTACATTTTACCGACAATAGATAATGACCCAACTTCAAACATAAGAGATATAAATATAAACATAATCTCTCAATCTCAGTGTATCTGGTTTCAGCATCAATCAATCGTCAACTCAAGTTGAAAACCACTCTCTCTTTGCCATCTTGTTCTTGAACCAAAGCTGACCCGATCGACTACTTATCAGCTGCAAGATATAGCTTAAAAGATAATCCATCTCTTGGTGGCACTAATACCGGTGTTGAAGCCAAATAATTCTTGATATTATCCAGCACCTTCTGATGTTTAGGTTCCCAAACAAACTTCTGATCACCCTTCAACCTCAACAACGGAGTGAAAGCATCAATCCTCCCTAACAAGTTCGATACGAATCTCCCTTATAAAATTCATCTTGCCAGTCAAAGACAACAACTTTGTCTTGTTAGTTGGCAGCTCAATGTCATTCACAGCTCTAATGCTCTTTGGGCCAATTTCAATCCCTCTTTCATGCACAATAAAACCAAGAAACTGGCTAGCCGACACATCAAAAGTACATTTTTTAGGATTCATCTTCAACCCATACTTCCTGGTTCTTTCTTGTGCTTGTCATAAATCAGCAATATGATCTTCAACTCTTCTTGACTTAATCACTACATCATCAATATAAATTTCAACTAGCCTACCAAATGCCACGGGTCACCGGCCTAGGACAGGCTGATGAAGAAAGTCGATAATCACTGTTAGTGAAGACCAGCCGATGGCTATAAACAACAAATAATATAATGAAATAAAATAATCGGCTGATTTGTATCGTCTTATCGGCAACTCAATAAACGAATATTAAATATTGCATAAATAGTGCCGATAGGAACTGAATCGATAAAGCGAAGTTGGTAGATCTACAACAAACACACGAAAACTTGCTCTATCCATAATGTAGAGTCGATAGGCTAGAGTCGATAGAAATACAGTAACCATGCACAGAACTCTACCCGTCGATAGCGCTAAGTCGATAGATCTGGTAGCTGGTATTACAAATATACCTCAAAATCACAAATCTAATCTTATTAAATAAAGGGGCAATCGATTTCTATGAATACAACAATAAACAAGTGAAATACTGAGAAGTCGATCGAACCATGATAACCTGTCAGCTAAACGTCCCGATAGAATCCTATCGACTCTTCCCACAATCGGATCGTGCCTAATCCTATCGACTCAGCGAGAGGTTAGAATCGATGCAGCCTAGCTGGTTCAAGCAGATCGAACTTAATCAAGACAGTGTCTGAACAAAGCAGATAGAATTAAATACGCTCCAATTATGGGTAAAATAGATAAAGTGACTCGAATAACAGATCTAAATCAGACTCATAAAACCTACTAGAGACTACAATTGATCGGACCTAACCGAGACAGTATTGCAATCTAAAGTCGATAATATAAATATAATTAAGATCTAATTACTGGATAACTAGCAATTCTAAAGATAATAACTAGAATATCAAATCCATGAGAAAGTACTAGTTGAAGTCGATAGAATTATCGAGATTGACTAATCCAAGTCTCTCGCCGAGATCGGAGCCGATGCAGCCCGCACGAGACGAGGATGTCGTCGAGAAAAGGTTTTGGCGATGCGCCGAATTGTATTAAACGAAAGTGTTGTTTTTCTCGTATAAACCCTATTACATATTTATAGTCCTGTGCAAGGGGTTCTGACCCAACTCGGTCAGGACTCTTAAACAAACTGACTAGATTTATTTCTAAACAAACTCTAAACTAAAAATAGAAAAAGATAAAATAACCCTATCAGGCCTACTTTATTTCTTTCGGCCATTGAGCTTTGCTGACTTCGTCCAATTTCAACTCTCCGCCTCTGACCAACAGGACCGGTCCAAATTCCTGTACCAACAAGCTGTTGCATCAACTAGAAGATCTGCTATTGGTATCGGATAATAATCTTTAGGCGTGGCCTGATTTAATGGTCTCAAGTCGATACAAACTCTTAACTGCCCGCCTTTCTTACGAATAGGAACAATATTTGAAACCCACTCAGGATACCAGCAAGGTCTGATAAACTTACAATCATATATCCACATAATCTCTTCTTTGATTTCATCATACAATTTCGGATCTATCCTCCTCTACGGTTGTTTATATGGCCGATATTCTGCTTGATCGGTTGCTGATGTTCAACTATTGATCGGCTAAGATTGGGCATTTCAGAGTGATCCCAAGCAAAACAATCCCGATACTCTTTTAGTAACTTTATTAATTTAATCTTAAAATCTTCATCTAACTTCTTTCTTATAAATCTTGGCCTTGGCTTACTACCATCAACTATATCAACCTCTTGCAACTCATCGATTGACATAAATCCCTTCCCTAACTTCCCTGGATTAGTGATGTCTATTGGGGTGTCTATCAAAGAAACATTTTAGAATTTGACTAGTCCACCACCTCAATCCCTTGCATGATAATCTTGATGTAGTTTCCATCCCAAATCTTGCTAGACAAGCACTCCAATTCCTCAGTCTGCCACGGAGATAAATCGACCGATGCAACATTGACGGTTTCATCGGCCAGGACCACCTCCACATGGTCATCAATCCATTGAATCAAGGACTGATGCATTTTTGATGGCACACAACAATTTGCATGAATCCAATCTCTTCCTAGCGACCTCCATAGTCCATCAAAATCATATTAGTGTCAATCAAATCTTCATCTATCTTGCTCAACTTCTTGAGAGTTGTGATCAGCATGATATTACTCCACCATCGATCATCATCTTACTCAATAGAATCCTGTTGACAAACCCTCTCATGTACAATGCCTTAAGGTGTAAATGCTTGGACTCATCTAGTTTATCAAACGCTGCCTGCTGCACATGAAAGATCAATTGAAGAGCAATCCCTTCATTAGCAAATAATTCTTCCTCCTCGGCAGCCATGAACTCCTGATGCAAAACCATCACCATGCCCATAGTCGCTCCAGATCTGAATCTGTGACTACCCTAGGCCTCCACTCCTTTGGCAGTTGATCATCATCTTCCTCATCGTAGTAGTATCGACCAGTCCTGATGTCACGACATCGCATTCTCTGTACTCTCCGCTTCAAACTTCTTGTGAATATACCAGATAGACACCATTGCGGATCCTGCTCTTGCACTATCTCAACCTGCAATTATTCATCAACTTCTTGATCAAACATGACTTCTTTGTCATCCTTCTTCAGACCAAGCCGATGGAAAGTAGACACTCATGATTGTTCCTTAATCGGCCTAGAAGTTGATGCTCTATTTTCAATTCGCCGATACTGATGCTAATGTTGGTACCTTCTTGGAGCTTCACGATACATTTGATCTTCTTGTCGACTACAACCAGGACAACCGTTGATGGATGGAAGCTTCATGCCATTGTCCAAGTAGTATTGAAAGAACGACATCCCTAGTGTGGATCGAACTATGACTCTATATTCTTTGTCGCACCTCTTCTCATACCTGTCTCTAAAAGCAGCTGACTTGCCGATACTAGCCATGTTAGCATTCATAGGGAATGAATGTTCACCAATCTTCATGGTCCCTTTACTGAATTTGATTTTCCCTTGCTCTATTGCCGACTGAATGTGGCGTCTGAATACTTTGCACTCATTGGCACATGGCACGGTGCGATGGAGAGTTGTGCCATTTTCAATACTTTTTTTCTTCAATTCTTCCGCATCCTACCAATGTTTGCCAAAACCATTAGTATGACATGTGGGACCTATATGTCATAGATAAATGGATCTTGTTTTGTAGATTTATTTGTAAGAAATTTAATGGTGAAAATAATTTTCTAATTAGATGTGCCATTTAGAAGATAATACATTTTTAAACTGGTTAATGCAGGAACCTTGTAACCCGTGCAAGCTATAGCATCCACATAGCTCCAGCAAATATTTGGCAGCCCTACCAAGGCAAGGGCGAATGTTTTGCACGCCCGCATTCACACCGGCATTGGCAATGTAATGTTACAGGTGTTACCAAATTTTTATTGGCGTTCCAAACTTTGGTTGCAAACCAAATGCAGACCAATTTATGAGGGCACACCAATATTTGGTAAGGTAACTGACGGAAGCAATCCAAACAGCCCCTTTGTTTCACCTAGGAAGTAAAACTCTCGTGCATGCTGGTTAATCTAGAACATTCCTCACTTGTATTTTGTTCTTAATCTAGGCGATATGTCAAAAGAACAAAGCTAACAGAGGTAAAGTTAAGATCCATCAAACAACTGGGTCGCGCAGCTATATGGTGCATTGTGGAAATCTGTTAAGTTATAAACTTGCTGATATATGTCTTCATCATGGAAAGTAAATTCGGCTATCTAATAGTGTTATTCACTGGATATTCATTCTTTGGAAATGCACATAGTTCTTTATTTTGACTAGTCAAAATTGTTGTTTCTAGTTTCCAAATGGTTAAGTTCTCATGATCAGATTATTATACCTGTACAACACTATTGCTTGCTGAAGAAAGAGAAATGTCTCATCTAATCAACTCTGGATGTTGTTTTTATGTGCTCCTCCTATTGTGTTGTATATATTTATGTAAGCTTGTTGCATGGACAATGTTTCTCCTCATGATCAGGTTATTTGTCATTTTCGGGAAGACAAGTACAACCATGAAGATCCCAATGCATTGGACCTGTTCAAGGAGTGCCACTAAGAAGAAGAAGGGCTACACACCATCAGTGCAGTCTGCAGTTGATAGTATTTCCTAGAAGAAAAAAACTTTTTAATGCTTATTATTACCTTGAACTCATAAACTATGTTTGTTTGTTGCTTTTGCTTGTAGACTGAAATGGAGAACAAGATCTTTGAACATACTGAAGATGTAGAACCAAAGTCTGTAACTGATGTTGTAGCCGATGTCCTTGCTGAGCGCACCAAGATAAATAAGTTTCCTCAAAATGTGAGCATCCACCAGATTCAGTGTAGATCAAGTGTCCAAAACATTGAAGCAAAGCTGGTGATGCAGAAGAGGGCAAATGCTAACCTTCAATTGGTTGTTACCAGCCAACAAGAACAAATTCATGTGCTATTAGTGCAGGTCCAGGAAGAACAACAAGCAAAGATGCGGGATAAAGAGGAGATGCAGAATTGATATCTTGCTAACAAAGTTAAGGGCTAAGCTGAGACTCCAATAGTTTGTTGGAGCCATGGATGGGTGGAACAGATATGTTTTGGGGTTTATTCTTTTGGTATGGCAAAATGCATGCAGTCTATTGATCGTCAAGTAGAGTGCAAGCATTTTTCTGCCACATTGTTGTGGTGAGTTGATGGATAAGACCATGTCAGCGTACAACTTATGATGTTAGAATATAACTTCTGTATAATGCTGATCAAAAGTCATGTGCGGTTGAATGATACTTTCTGTTTCTAGAAATTTACTGATTTTTGCAATGAATTTGGAAATTTTGGACTACTTGGACTGTAAGGAATAGTTGGTTTGCATTGGAACTATTTGAAATGGATCTGGCTCCACTGCCATGCTTGAGGCACGTTAAGAGCTGTCGTGCCTTCCCCAGCGCACCCGCATATGTCTGCCTCTTCCTCTTTATTGGGCTGGGCTTAATTTTATTTCTTCTTTTCCCTCTTTTAATTCATGAGGCCAATCCATGAAGAAAAGAAACAGAGCTCAAACTGACACCCGCAACACTTCTTCATGCTATAAGAGCATCTCCAACAGTCTCCCAAAACCTGGCTCCTAAAAATGGACTATTAGGAGCCTCCTAATACCATTTTCTAGGTATTGGGAGGAAATGGTTTTATAGTCTCCCAATAACTCGCTCCTAAAAATCTTATTCACTCTAGTTTTTATTTCTCAACGCATAAATGATATCAAGACAACAACTAGAGATCATAGTAATTCAAGCTTCATGTTTCAAGCTCTAATAATTCAATATGAATTCAAATCCATAATTTTCAAATTCTAATTCAAATTCAAATTTAAACCTAAAGTATAGGGTCCAAATGCCATAAGTTAAACATGATGGGTACAACTTTCATCAATCAATATGCACTCCCACTTCCACGATTAGCTGTTGCATCCATTGATCAATATGCACAGAAAAAGGTACTAATCATGTCTGATAAATATAGTTTACCAGAATTCACAACGTCAATGTTAGGTAGCAATCTAGCATGCGTATCTATTTTGTAATAAATATCTTTCTTTGATATTAGTGAACTGATGTAAAAATAAAAGTAATATAATCTAGCATGTGTATCTACTATCAAATGGAGTTCTTAGGTGTTGTTTCATGTGAAATCCAGTTTTTGGGAGGGAGTTGGAGGCTCTCGTTCTATTGGGAGGAGAGGGGTGTATATTGGGAGGGTTCCAAAAGAATTGTCATATTGAGATGCATATTAGAAGACTCTTGGAGCACCTTTCACTCCCAATATTATATTTTTTTTGGAATTGAGATGGTGATTGGAAGACTGTTGGAGATGCTCTTAGGTCTCTGGCTCCGCTATAGGTAGCGGCTCACCGAAGCACTGAGTAGGGATGAAAATAGGACAGATAATATCCGACAATCCGACTATCCGATCACCGAGAAAATAAATATGGTCAGATATGGAATGCACTAATAGTCATCCGACACTATCCGTGTGTCTAAATCCAAGTCCAAAAAAAACTAGTGAGATAGGATATATGATGAGCAATATCCGTTCGGGATCTGGGATTTATGTAATTTGATTTAATTTAAAATATTTAGACATTAAAAATATAAAAGAAATCTAGAAATTTGATGTATATTGTTAAACAAATTGTCTTGTTTTCATATATTAGCTATTGTTATTTCTATTCTCACTCTAACTACGTGTCTATTATATAATTTTTTATCTATGCAAATCTTTTAATGGTATCCGTGTCTGAGATTAACTCCGAAATATAAATACAGGACAGGGTATGAGATCAAGAAATAATTATCCGACACTATCCATTCTGACTCCGATTCCAAGACAGGATATGAGATGAGCTATCCTCTTGTATCCAATCCAATTTCACCCATAGCGCCGAGGCAGGTGGCTGGGCGCGATGCCCTGCGCCTGTTTGGTTGCACGCATGAATCATGATTAAAGCCAATTTAGCTTTCCTCGGCCTCTTGAACCTAGTTGATCTGGTTCTTTATGACAACCTGCATCGAGAAACTGAGTCTAAAATAATGAACACGAATTGGCTTGGTGCTTCTTCTTGGCACGCTCGCCATCACGACGAGGACGAGAGAAGCAACGCACAAAATTCAATTTTGGCACTAAAACTATTTAGGCGGCCAATTTCCCACTAAGCCATTGATTAAAAGAAAAATTAATCGTTTTGAGGGAAAAAATGAAATAAAATCAATAGCAGCCCAATAGAGAGGAAGAGACAGGCCCATACGGTGCATTGAGGAAGGCACGGCAGGTCGGAACTTGATAGGTGTCTCTATTCCTCCCAACGTTACGAAAAATCAATCTGGGCCATGTTAAAATTGGGCTGATTACAAATGGAAATCCATTTCTCTACTAAAAAATTAATACGCTAATTTGGGCTGAATTCAAAATGGGCTGAAAAAAAAATGTGATGCACAATTCATGTTTGCAGCGAGGTCACTTAGACTGATCAGGACATGGCATCCACATCATGCATCAAATTGTGACGATTCAAGTCGTCACTCAGGTTTGGGCCTTCGGTGGGCATGGGCTGCTCTTTGTCGAACCATGAACCTCTCGGATGTTTGCTATTCATGATGAAAACATCAAAAAACGTCATCTGATCTAATCTATCACGCGAGATACATAACAAAACTCTTGATCGTTATGAAAGAACTTTTGTGATAATTTTTTTGCAATCTGTGATAAAATAGAAACATCATCGATCACCAAAATTCTTGTAGTGTATATAAAGGATTGTAGATCTTGTCCGGTAAGAAACCAAGATTTATATAAAGAAATCTAACTTTTACTCAGCCCAGATCATAAAAAACCGGACTCTCCAGATCCCAAACAAAAACAGGTTTGCTCATAGTGCAATGCACCTTCTGAGCATTTACAAATTGTCATAACTTCCTCATCGAGGGCTCCAAATTAGGAGTTCCACATAACCATTTTGATCGATTTGATGAGGAATTCATCATGGACACTTCAAATATGCAATTTGGCTTCATTTCTGGTCTTTCCGTGCACTGCTTTATTTCTTTAGTGAAACTTGGATAAAATATCTAGGAAGTATGCTCACAACCTGTAAGACATGTATGAACTCTAATAAGTGAAATATTGAATGTTAGCCTTAATTTAGACAATTTTGGTCATTATATGTCTACCAAAACCGGATACAATCACTTGTTGAGGATGCCCATGAATAAGGTTAGATAGTGTTACAACTTGCGGAGTTCAATCACTGGGGGATGGTAGGAAAGGGCCTAGATAATACATGAGCAAGAGAACATGAGTGATGCTCCACCGGTGCTTAATTAGATGCTCGTAGTGGAAAGCATACCCGCAACGAGGTGCCATGTAGCAAAGCCTTTGGGACCAGACGGATGCTTAGAAGCTCCTACGCCAACTCACATGCACGCGGCAGCACTGGATAATAAAAAACATCAACTGTGCTCTTCATGAGTTTCTGCAGATGATTGTCAGAAGTATTCATGTCCTGTTCTTGATGGGCCACCAGTTCTTTAACTCTTCTCTTTTAATATCATCAAAAAGATTATGAACAAGATCTTTCTCACAAGGACGACCCTGTTGATTTCTCAACAAAATTCTGATTTCTTCAAGAGCATTGTGGAACACAAGGTTTGAGTTGGTAGTATGCATCATGCCGCACCTATAGACAAGATACATTTTTTTAGATAAAGGAATACAAAATTCCGGCCTTTTGCAAAAGTTGCATACAGCTCAACCCAGATAGGAACTATAAGCATAGTCTATGTTGTAATGGTCAGCCATTCTTTGCAAAAAGTGCTCATCGCTAACACTTCCAACAATCGGTTTGCAGCTAGAAAAGCGTCCTTGTGAATCTCTTTTTGCAAGAGTCTCCAATGACGCATCTAGTATGTTGTCCTGAAAATAACCTGCATGAGAGAGATAGTTGGTTTTTTATTAAAGACAAGATCATTTTGACATAACTATAGAGACCAAAACATGGCGGCCACACCAATAATTATGAATTGTTTTGCCTTCACCCCCCTTGATCCAAGCCAGTTCCCGGCCATATGTTGAGTATTATGAGGCTTGGGAATACCAGTGGCAATGTAAACAATCTACCACAAGTTCTAGGCTAAATGACATTGAAAGAACAGATGTTGTATTGTTTCATTGGAATTACAGAAACAACACTTCTGGTAACCTTTCCATCTCTTCTTAGCAAGATTATTCTTCGTTAGGATGACTCCTTTTTTGAAGGTACCACAAGAAAATTTTAATCTACAAGAGGAGTTTAATTTTCCATAGGTGATGCAGATTAGATTTATCCTAGAGTAACATTGCTTGGTACATGGAATGGTCTGAGAATATTTTATTTTCATGTTGGTTCAATTTAAAGGTATCTGATTCATCACTAAGAGTAACATTACTTAGTTTTGAGATCATGCTATTCCACTCTACCAGTTTGGTATCTATGATAGGACTCCTAAAAGAGATGTTGAATGGGGTGAAGTTTAGAACTTCTTGAGCAGTAATATTTTTCCATCTTGTTACAATAAATAAATTAGAAAATTGGACACATAGCGGTGTATTATCCAGCCAGTTGTCTTTCCAGAATCTAACTTGGCTTCCATCTTTGATTTGGAACGAGTCCCATATAAAAAAATTCATCCCTAACCTTTAGTATCCCTCTCTAATATGTCCCCCCATTCATTGTTTCTAAACGTTCTGTGGATCAGGAATGCCCAGATACTTGAAAGGAAGTTTGTCCGTCTTACAACCAAAAAGGGTAGTATACTGGTCTTCAAAGTTTTTGGCCTCTCCGAAGCAGAAAAGTTCACTTTTTTCAAAGTTAATTTTTAGTCCTGAGAGTTGTTCAAACACACAAAACAGAAGCTTTATATTAACTGCTTTTTGTATGTCATGATCTATGAAGATAATGGTGTCATCAGCATATATACTGTAGAATGGAGATATACTAGGGTAGTTGTCTGCTCACCTGCTTATGCTTTTTCAGTTGATCATCGGAACTAGTGCTGGCACTGTCTCCACTGTAGTAGCATATGTCCGTTGCGATGTGCCAGATTAGCACGCTTGTCGCAAAATCAACTTTGATGCTCTTCTCTAGTGCTTTTCCTATCCATTCAGAATCTGGAGCTTGTCTGTCCACCAAGGTTTGAAGAATCGGCTGGAACCGGCCGGTTATCCCGGTTAACCGGGGAACCGGTCCCGACCGGTCGTTCTAACCGGCCGGTTCCGCCCGGCTAACCGTAACTAGTTACTGTAGCTATTCAGTTAGCCGACCGGTTCCTTGGTTAAGCGGCTGGTTTTTAACTAAACCGAGCTGGCCGGTTCCAGCGATTTTTTCAACCTTGCTGTCCACCCACTTCTGAAGCGCTAGTTGACCAGGGGAGCTGGCAATGTTCCATTCTTTTTTAATTCCAGACTGTAACAGATTGTCGAGAATGAACTCCTTGATTGGAGATTTGTGATCACCAGAAAGGTCTTGATGTTTTACAGCAAAGAATATGGTTTCCTTGAACACACTGTATTGTGCTAGCTTTTCCGACCACTGTTTTGGTTGAATATGATTGACGAATCGAGAGACTGCAGGCGAGAAGCTCATCAAATGGGAAAGAATGAACATGGTGGCAGAGGATACATCTAAGACTATTGCTCCAACAAGCACTACGGTTCCCTTTGTCGGTGGCCCAGAAGAGCACCAGGGGCAATTGGACTTAGGCCCCCTCGCACCTGTTTGCACTGTGAAGAAACTTTTCGAGCATCTCTGGTAGATCTTCCGTGGCTAATATGGTGTACATGTAATTGAGAGGGAAATCTTCTGACAGGAGTGAAAGACCTGATCTATTGTGTTTTCTCATCTTACTGCCTTTTTCAACATTGAGCCATGTGGATTTTGGCATTATCTCTCATCATATCCATATAGCCACGTGATCCTCCTAGATGCCATGGCAACCTTTAACGACGTTCTCCTCGATCGACATGGCAAACAGGGTGGAAAATATTAGCATCTCCGGGCTCACTTCGAGAAGACACAAAATACGGTCACCATACTTGTAGCACCCAGAGAGAAACATTATCACCATGGCAGCTTTGAGCCTTGGGTCTGGCCAGGGCACCTTGGCCACCACATACCCGGCAAGCGCTACTTGTGTGACAAAGCTCAGCACGTGGCGCCACAACAGCTCGTTGTCCTGCTTCGCGAAGGCAGTGATGGTGTCCTGCCCGCCAAATGGACGAGCACGAACGGCGCCCAGAAGGACATGAGATGGTGGCTCGGGTCGTTCACGTGGACAGCGAGGTGACCAAGCACGAAGATGGCGACAGAGTCGGCCAACAGATAGGCCAGCCACAGGACTTGGCGCGGGAAGCTGCGGGCGCTGCGTCTCCGCATCCCAGCAAAGAGGAAGAGGAAGGCTTGTGAGCATCAAGGTAGTGGATCTTCCAAGCATCCCAGAGCGCTTCGACACCCGCCAAGCTGAGGAGTTCACCATGTGAATTTAGTTCTCAAATACTTTATTAGATCTTGCATATATTTTTCACATTTTACATAACGGATCAATGTATTTGTAGTTGCTACAGTACTCTTGTACTAAAACAAGAAAATTTTTCTTATTCAATGTTACTTCTAAGGTAATAAAAGATCGAGGGGGACGGGAGAGGGAAACGAGTTAAGATCTAAACGGAAGCAAGTGATCATTTAGGTAGTTAGATCTCCAGCTTCACAAGGGGACTGGACGTTAATCAATTATGAGAAGTCAAGTCAAAAAAAATTATGAGAAGTGCTCCGATGGAACTTTTTTTAAAAAAAGTTGCACAAATCCCAAAGAAATTAAGTTAACTAAATTCCTTAATCTCTATATATCAAAAACGCGTGCGTTTTCTTGTAAAAGAGCCGTGCCACGTCATCTGAAGATTTTTATCCGTCCGATTAGCCCACAGGGAAATATGCAACGCCAGATCGCTCCTAATGTGTTTACATCCACACCCTTCTAGAAAACATCAATTAATATCTTTTGCTATCTGGTCCTTCCACCTTGGCATTGTAAATTTACATCCAGGTCATTCCAGGAAATTCGAATCTTACAATGAAGTCCTCCCACCCAGCGCAGCGATTCCCATCCGGGAAAGAAAAAGCACGACCGGGACCGAGAGCGCTCGTGTTCATGTAGCCTTGTCGCCACCGCCGGCCGCAAGTTGCAACCCAGGTACACGCTCATGGCGTAATTCCCTCCCTCCCCATCTTGCACAAACTATCTTACTTTGATCCTATTTTATGGAAGTGTAAAGCTTAGTATGGACTTGGTACGCCAGTACACAACAGGTACTTCGGCTCATTTCAGCTCATTTGTATAAGCTTCACCCCTATAGTTAGTATAAGATGTTTGTGGTTAATAATGACATAAACATTGATGTTATTTGAAGGTGCATTACAACAACTGATTCATTTGATCAGGTTAACATACTAAATTTTCTTTTAACCCTCAGATGCAAAGGCAAGTAAAACTGTTTTCATGTACTATTGCACAATCATACCTCAGTAATATATTACATTTTAGCCTATTTAAATGGCATATATCCATGTCGTAATATGGGTCTTGTATTGATTGATGACAAATATAAATTTATCAGTGCTTAGATGTCCTTTTGAATCATAAAAAGGGACCTCATAATTTCTAGGAAAAAATAAGAAGTAGAATCATTCTTATTAATTTGTTTAGTCACAGGAAAGAGCTATTCCTGCATTCTCAAGTTATGATATTAAAAGAATATATAGATGTAGTGATTTAGTACTGTAATTTTATTGTCAGATCATATATACAATAAGGGATGGCAATGTGTTTACTGCATGGTTGATGTTTTATGATCATCTAGCAGTTAATAAGTTATATGATGTGTAGGGTATGCATGTCCAGTAAACTAAATGAGTACCCTTTACACTCCCAGTTTGTTTTTTCATTTTTTGCCATCTTCTATAGAAGGAGGCCAACTGATTATAGCCTCTGCCATGCACTGAGTTGGAGGAGAACATTGTTTCTTTGACGTTTCATTATTATAAGGGACAACATTTTTGATATTTTCATGCGGGTCATATCTGTGAATGCCAGATCGTCTGAACAGCTCATAATCACCATAACTTAGAAAGTGGCTCCTGCTGTACCCATGCTACATGTCAAATATTTGCTTTGATACATTCTTCTCACCTATACTCTACCTTGTGATTGTCATTAGAGTTTGACTTCCATGGCTACCTTCCAATATTTAACTTACAGTTGAATTTCGGGGTCTTTTTAGACTTAAAAAACAATAGAACTGACAAAAAACAAACTCAAAGATACCAACGACGAGCAACTTATGTCAAGATGGTTTACCTTTGCAAAGTCGATCCTGACTGTGAGGTGACATGAAAGTTTGCGAATATAAATATGTACAACTCCTTTTCTCCCCAATTATGTAAACCCATCCAAACCTCACTTTCAACTGATTGTGCCATCATATTTCTTCCCATGCTACAATTATTATTCTTGAACTGATGTATTTAATGTAAAAAAAAGCTTTCTTGGACTTCTCCAAGTTGAACATTGATGATCATCATGTAATTTCATGGCCGATTGGAAACCACTTCCAAACAACGTCCGATACAAATACCATACGCGTAGCAAAGAGTAGCGCGGCAAGGCTGCGCGTATAGTTTCTAGTTAATTTTCCTAATTCCTAGGCCCGCTGCCCAGCCCAATCCAGCGTTCAGCCAGACAGATCAATTCGCGCTGCTGATATCATCATCCTATCGTTTCTCTGAAAACATGAACCGGCGGTAGCCAAGAGAAGAAAAGAAGATCGACTAGATGTGCCATATAACACAAAGTCTACTATTAACCAATATCATAGTGTATGAACTCGAGAACTATGAGGTCAGCATCGATCGTCGTCAACAACGGCGCGCTGGAACATGGCGTACGGCGATAGTGCCCCGGCGAGGCGCTTGCCTGACTGGGAATCATCTTACTTGAGTTGTTCTTGTAATTTTTGCAGAAGAACGAAATTATTTTATTAGTTACATATGCATATGGGAAGAGATTTCATTTTCTATTTTCTGAATATAGATGCACAACTCTATCGATCGTGATTTGTGAGTCCATGTGGCATTCTTTTTCTTTCTCTCTCTCCCTTCCTGGTAGCGTTCATGGAGGACCCGCCTAGGACCATGAAGCCACCAGGGAGATCCGAAGTCCACGGGAAGGGTCTGGGCTCAACCGGCCAAGGTGTGCAAGGATGTGCCCAGCAATATAATTAAAATATTTAATTAAATAGGTTTTGCTTTAGGATTCGTGCACATTTGATACTCAAGCTATTCAATTTACTCCGTTCATTTGAAACATTTGTGGCTGTTTGTTTAGCAGTAAACGCAAGCGCTTACAGTCGATGTCAACTGGAAAAAACTGTTGAAGACGTGGATCAAGCTGCACAAGGAAGATATACGAAGAATAGTGGAAGAGTTCATTTCCAGTACCGAGACAAGACTAATGGAGCCAGAAGAATGGCATGGGAGGACGAAAAGAACCGGAGAGATGCAATCCACACAACAAACTGGGGATGGACAACCAAGGGCCACGGCGACTCCAGTAAGCAGTAGCTACTGACAGCTCTGTTGTTTCAACCAAGGGGCACGGCGACTCTAGTAAGCAGTAGCTACTGACAGCTCTGTTGTTTCTGTTTCGGCGCCAACATCAGTTGATGCCCACTGTGAATGTAACTAACACTGAGCTCGTAAGAACTGACCAAGGGTTTCTATTATGACACTAGAGCAAACGCACCCTTTTATCTAAAAAAAGAAAAAAATTAAAGTGAAATATTTTCGTAAAGAAAGAAAGTACTTTTTCATGCTAGGACTAAGTAGTACTACTACATGTCCTTTGGTACCATCAGATCTGTAACTTAGAAATAAACATACATAAAAACAATAACACGCAACTCTATGTATGCTATAGACTATTTGCATAAACAACACGTACCTGTGTTTTTCTGTGGCATTGCCCACACTAACTTCATTCATCATGGGCCTTATCTTGGTCAAGATAATCTTTAACGAATGCACAGAGTCCGCAACCGCACGAAGAATATCGTTGTAGCATTTCACCCGGAAGTATTCAGGGTATCGTATTTCTTTTATCCCAAAGAAAGGCATATGATTGATCAAAGTAATTACCATATTTCTAGACATTGCATATTTGATTATAAGACAAAGTCCCCACAGGGGTAAGGATAAAGATAAACATGATAGTGGACACACAGATAGCATACTCAAGTTCAATAAATATTAGTTTAGTAGAGAAAAACAAAGAAAGAGATAAGTTCCTATGTTGCTTTTATATAGTTATATAGTCTATATTATATACTATTATATAGATACAATAATAATGCAAGACAATCAGATCATCACACCCTAGGCATCCGGTTTTCCTCTGCATCCACAGTACGATTTCGGCTAAGAGCCTATTGCATAGCCGAACGTGGGGGATTTCAAAGGATATATAGGACTGTCACCACCTACTGCCTACCCCTAGCAATCCGTGGGCTATACGATAAATAATGATTCTATTGATCTAAGCACCCACTTACATCTCTAAAACAATACTACTAATCCCTTAAGTGATGGATCAGAAAAGGAGTAATCACATTTAAGTGAATACTAAGCACATGAAAATGATCTAAGTCACATATTAGTCATGCATCATTATAACGACATACATAAAGACTATAGTAAGGGTTTATGTCTAACATGGTAATATAGTATGACTATATTACTAACATACAAGCATAATAACCTCATATATGAATGAATCATATATCAAACAAGAAACACATGATCCAAACATAACTATATAGAAAGACTAAATATATTAAATAGAACAAAGTCATACAAAAGGAGAAAGATACAAGAATCATACCACAACTCAAAGGAAGACTTGGGAACTGACGAAGACTCTATTCTAAGCCTAACTTCACTAAAACTAAAGGGAATCACGAAATGGTAAAGAGAGTAATGCTTCTTGGTGTGCGCTTTGGAGTGAGGTATCTCCCTTCCTTTTATAGCTGTCCAAATGCGGTTCTGAGGTCGGTAACTCCCGCCCTAAGGGGGCCAACCGCCTTTGGGAAGTTAGTGGGGAACCACCATTCAAAGATGGGCCCCAGCGGGCTGCCCACCTGTTCGGCCGAACACTCCTGTTTGGCCAAATAGAGGGTGGGCCCACTAGGGTCCTGCCGCCTCAGGAGCCCTGTCAGGTGGGTCCCAGTGTCCAGTGATATGGTAAGGTCAGTTGTTGAGGCGGTTTGCTTCTGTATGTGGGCCATTCAATCCTGTACTTGGCTGTGATTGGCCGAAAGTTCATTTCCATGGTTCTTGAGGCACTTCTTCACTCCGTTTATGTATTTTCCCTGCATGTTAGTGTTTCTCCAAGAAATAGTAGATATTTATTAATTCTAACTAAAATGCATGGTAAGAATATACAATCCTTCTTTATTTTGAGTAATGTAGATGGCCGGAAATGGTAGTTAACGACCGTCAACATCTAGCCAACTAGGAATAGCCACAGACATACCTAGAAGTTACTCAGGAAAAGTACCTCTTCTCGAAAGTGCATTAGCAACTTTGTTATCGTCTCCTTTCTTGTACATGATTCTGTATTGGAGTCCTAACAGTTGTGTAAACACCTTTTGTTGCCAAGGGGTATGGAGTCTCTGCTCATTCAACTGCAATAATATTTTGTGGTTACTGTGGATGATAAATTTGGCCAACTGCAAGTAAGAGCGCCACTATTGTACAACAATAAGGATGGCCAGGTATTCCTTCTCATAAGTTGAGAGACCTTGTAGTTTGGGCCCCAATGCTTTACTTATAAATGCTATAGGGTGGGCTCCCTGCATCAATACAGTACCTACTCCCATAGCACAAGCATCTGTTTCTATTGCAAAGGGTTTGGAGAAATCAGGTAAGGCTAAAACAGGAGCACTGGATAAGGCTTGCTTCAAGCTATTAAAAGTCATGGCATGTTCAGAAGTCCACAGGAACAAGGAATTCTTTTGGAGAAGATTAGTTAATGGCTTACAAATGACACCAAAATGTTTCATAAATATTCTGTAGTAACCAGTTAGGCCCAGGAAACTATGCAGCTCTTTGGTGTTGGTTGGAACAGGCCAGGTTTGTATGGCTGATACCTTGGCTGGGTCAGTGGCCACACCCTCAGCACTGACTATATGTCCAAGGTAGGTTATACTGTTCTAGGAGAATTTGCATTTAGACAATTTGACCCTCCAGTGATCCAAGGAGAGGAGGCTTAGGACTTCTTGCAAAAGAAGTGCATGCTCATCAAAGGAAGAGCTGTAAATAAGGATGTCAGCAAAGAATACCAGGACACCTTTTTGAAGCAGGGGTGCCAAGGTAGTATTCATAACCTTTTGGAAGGTTGCTGGTCCACCAGTAAGACCAAAAGCCATAACTCTGAACTCATAGTGACCCAAGTGAGTTTGGAAAGCTGTTTTGAATTCATCCCCAGCCTTCATGAAAACTTGGTGAAAAGCAGCTCTAAGATCCAAGGAAGAGAACTACTTAGACCCAGCTAGCTCATCGAATAGCTCCATTATAGGAACAGGGAACTTCCCTTTCTCAGTTAGTGCATTAAGGTGCCTGTAGTCAACACAGAATCTCCAAGTTTTGTCCTTCTTAGGTACCAAGAGGACAAGTGAGGAAAATGGACTAGTGTTGTGTTGTATAATTTTAGAGCTGAGCATTTCATTTATTTGTCTTTTCATCTCATCCTTAAGCACAGGGGGACATCTGTAAGGCCTCACCTGAACTGGTCGGGCTCCTTCTATCAGTGGAATGGCATGGTCACAGGACCTACTAGGTGGTAACTTTGATGGTTCTTCAAAAACATGGGCAAACTCTTGCAGCAGGGTTTGGATTGGTGCTGGTATTGATTCTAGGCATAAGGATTTTGTCTCCTGAATTTCTTCTGTAATTACCAGAACATGCACTCCACTATTGTCATTCACTGTTGGTCGAATGCCTTGTAACAACACAATAGACTTCTTGTATGGAATTGCTATCCACTTTTTGTCCCAATCGACTTGCATCGAGCTATATTGATGCAGCCAATCCATGCCAATTACTACATCATAGCAAGGTAAGGGTAAAAGCTTCAGGGTAGATTGGAACTGACACTGTTGGATACTCCAGTTACAGTTGAGCACTTCATTGGAACATAACATCAGTCCCCTATTTGCCACTTGAACTTGGATTGTTTGAGCTGTCTCTGAAATCCCAATCAACTGTGAAGCTAGAGCTGTACTCACAAAGGAGCTCGTACTACTAGAATCAATCAAGATCAACACTGGAATATCTTGAACTGTACCCTAAAACTTCAGAGTTGTTGGCTTTTCTTCACTAGATATTGCCTCATTAAATATATCCTAATAGAGCTGATCAGTTACCTCATCCTAGGTTTCCTTAGACTGTTCTTCCTCATGTGGTAATAAGGCCCATAACTCTTGCAAGGCATGCAACGGTATAGAGGGAGCACATTTGTGTCCCCTGACCCACTTCTCAGTGTAGTACTGGCAAAGATTCTGCGCTCGCCGAGCAGCACGGAGGGCTGCAATCTTCTCATCCCCAGATGACGCGTGAGCCGCTTCAATGCTGCGGCGATCCCCAGTACCAGGCGCTCCCAGTGATTTATCCCGTCTAGGAGACAATGGTAGGGGAAGAGAGCTTTTGCTCGATTGTCCAATAGAACTCCTAGAATAGGACCTCTTGAACACCCTGGGCTTGGCCAAGTCTGCCTCTTCCTGCAACAAAGCCAGAGTATAGGCAGTATCCAGATTCGAAGGCCTTTGAAGAAGTATAGGAGATTTAATTTCATCTTTCAAGCCATCAATAAATCGCATCGTGAAATACAAGGGATCAGTATTGCTCTCATACACCTCCAACTGATCAACTAGTTCTTCAAACTGTTTGACATAATCCTTGACAGAACTAGTCTGCTTGATGCGGAACAACTGACGAATAAGCATTTCATGCTGATCACGGCCAAATCGGTCATGAATCGAATTGCAAAATTCAAACCAGCTTGTGCTATGCATGCGACGCTCAGCCGACTGCAACCAGCGAGTAGGAACCCCCTCAAAATGCATGCTAGCTACCTTAACCCAAACAATAGAATCTACAGAGTACATATCAAAATAGCTCTCGCATCTCGTCTTCCACAATCTAGGGTTCTCTCCATCAAACTTGGGAAAATTCATCTTAGGCAATTTCCCCATATACCCAGTAGAAAAGGAGCCCCTAGAATGATGAAGAGCGCGCTCAAAAGTAGATCCATACATGCGAGAAAAGGAGTTGAAATCAAAGTCAGATGCACCATGACTGGGATATGGGTTTGGGTGTAGACCTTCCCAAACCTGTGATCCCGGTGGCTTGGTTCGACGCAGTGCCCAAAGTTGGGGCTGTTGGCGCTTGTTCCGGCTGGTGGGCGCGCGAAGGCCGACTCTTGGCCGAGGATGCCAGTGTGGCGCGCCTTCGGATCTTTGGCTTCGTGGCTGAAGAAGGTGTTCAACTTTGTCAGCTCGAGCTTGACGGTGGAGAGGGACGACTCCACCTCAGGCTTCCACTGGGCGAAGGATTTGTCAAAGGACTCAGTGGCGGACTCGATCGAGTCAACGCATTCCTCATAATGCAGCTCATCACAGCGATCTCGGTGAACGCTTGTCCAATGCCTCGGTGTGGGTAGTCAATCCCACTGCCACTGCTTGTGAGATCTCCTCATGGACCTACCTCATCATCTCCTTGATCAGCAACTTGGTGTTGGGCTCCATGGCTTCGAGCAGCTTCCAGCGTCAGGTATAGTGATCGTGCTCCTTTAGCATGGCCAAGGATCGATGTATCTCATACCAATTGTTAACACCCTCAGGAGGAGTGGAAGAGATCTAGGCGGAATTGAAGAATAGATCGGGAGTAGAGAGCAGAGGAGTTCTTGCTTGGGAAAGGGATAAGAGTAATTGTGTTCAATGTCTAATTTCTTTTTACCCTCCTCTCTCTCTCACCAGTGCATTATAGGCTTACAAGTAGTCCGACTCCCGCATCATGCAATGCACTACGCCCACTCTAGGCCGGAAATGCGAGAGCTTCTGATCTTGGGTTGATCTCCTCTTCTGGGCCGGGCCGGTTCGGCTTGTTCACTGGGGAAGCCTTGTGCTCGGGAAGAGTACTGACATTCACTTAGTCACGTGGGTTGTGCAACGCTGTGCCAGAGGTGATGAGACCTGAAGCACGGAAAGATCACGGAGACACGACGCCCTTGCGGCAACTACGCTCCTATCCTTGACCCACTGAAACAGCGCCTTTCATGTCCCCGAGCGCGTTGCCGTACTAGGACACGAGGTACCACGGATAGAAATAGTTCTTGTTTGGCAGTTCCCCGGAGAGCATGCGGCCGGTGTACCACCCATCAAAATAGAGGTACTAGAATGGTACCTACAACACAATGTATATGTCGTTTTGGTACATTACTCGGACCGGTCCTGTTATTGGAACCTTCATGGGGCAGAACGCCATGAAGTTCATGTCCCCGAAGCGTGGTTGCCTGTAGTTATCCACAGGAGGAGCCAGCCAAGCACATCACTTTGGCTATGGAATGCCAGGATTGCCGGGAACATGGCAGCTAGCACGAAGCCCGTGACCATGACCTGGGCCTTCGGGTACTGCTTGGGCAAGCGACAGGCTTTGTAGATTTGGGCGCGTCGTAGGGAATGCACATGCGGCATCCTTTTCATCTTTTTCCTGGAGGCCGAGTGCATCGAGGAAACCGATATCAAGGTTGCCCATATGGCACTCAGGCGGAGGCAACAGAGGTTCACGTCAGTTGACCAGTCCTCCATTTTTCAACGGCTCTGTCACTCCGTGCCGTAGAATGCCACAACCACCGTGCCACAGAACGGCCGATCCGTCATCACAAACATCGCTCAGACATATGCAAGGAGCAGTTAATTACGAACAATTTAACTTTTGGGTCTGTGGACTCTGCGTTATTGCAGCTTTGAACCGCTGCATCAGCAGCAACAGTTAATTATGAACAATTTTACTTTTACGAGCAGTTAATTACTGTTACAGCAGCTGTAAAATCCCACAAAGTTGAACTGCCAATTGGAATTGGAATGTGTGTTAGTTAAGAATGATTAGATTGCTTTTTTGAGGGGAAATCAGGAGCTTTCATTCATGATAAGCAGTATAACACTCCTTGGTCACAGTCTCCTCTACCACAGGCGGGAGATCTGAGGGCCAATTATAGAAAGGAATACTAGTAGTGGCAAAATTCGCACACACACGTGCTGCCTTGTTTGTCTGTCTTCTAACAAAAACAACATCAAATACGAGAAGTGCATGCTAAGCTCCTTTATCTCATGCCATAGACCAGAGATAGCCGAACAATCCACCAAGTTGTTCTTCTACGAAGTCACCAGCGTGATATTATCAGTTTCCACCAACACTTTGTGAAACCCAGTTGTGTGGGCTAGAAGAAGGCCATCTCTAACTGCTAGCGCCTCAACTGTCAAAGGATCAGCCACAAGGCGATACCATCTTGCCTCCGCACATGCACCCTTCCTCTTTGATCACAAATTACCACGCTCGTCCCTCTTGTATGAGAGTTAGCATCAAAGGAACCATCACAATTCACTTTCACCCAATCCTCATTTGGAGGCCTCTAGTTCTTCTTTGGTGTCAGTTGGCTATGTTCTCTATCCACCTAGGAGCAAAGCAAGTCCTCCAACATTTTTTGTGACATGTCTTGTTGCCGCATTCACCGACCAGCTTTTCCTCCCATGGTACCAAGCATTGCGCATCGTCCACAAGGATCAGACTCCACAGATGTAGAAGCCTGCATCCTCCATTGAGAACACCCTTCCTTCTAGTGGATCCTTGTCCCATGTGATTGGGTGAAGTTGGAGAAGTGTCTTCCCTGTTATCTCCTTCACCGCCATCCGGAATTGCTAGGCAATGGTGCACTCAGTAGCCACGTGAAAGACTATTTTGTCTGGAGATCCATAAGAAGGGCAATGCGCCTCATGCGCTATGTGTCTTCTTGTCAACTCAGACTTTGAGGCCATGAAATTGTTAAGGACCCTCCACCAAAAGATCCTGATCTTGGTTGGGGTCTTCATTTTCCACAACACTCGCCACCATTGGGCTTCGGTCGATGATCCAGCTATGTTCCCTTGTGCTCTGTTGTCTTGTTCCTCTTTGAGCAATCTTGTACGCCGAACGCACAGAGTAGTACCCATGTTTCAAAAGCCCAAGCCAGCAGATCCTCCTCACTACTGCTTCCTGCATTCAACTTTAAGATTTCATCCGCATCTATCATGGTGAATGAATCCCTAACTAGTGGCTCATTCCACACCCTAGTCCCTTGATAAAACAATAGATCCACGGTCATGACCGTTGCCTCTTCTAATCTCACTTGAGGCTTCAGCGAGCTTATACCTTGAATCTAGTTATCCTCCCATATATTGATGCTGGTACCTGGACCAACTCTCTTAATCACTCCTTTTCTCAAAACCTCCTAACCATGTAGGATTGCCCTCTAGGTTTCAGAGCTCTGCTTTTTCCTAGTGGTAGTGAGAAAATCTCCATGAGGGTAATATTTCCCCTTCAGTACTCTAGCACGGAGCGATTCTAGTCTCATGATCAGTCGCCATCCTTGTTTTCCCAACATCGCTTGGTTCAACGAAGGTAGCTCCTTGAACCCCATGCCACCTTGTCTTTTTGAATGAGTGAGGCTAGTCCACGTCTACCAGTGGATCTTATGGTTGTCAATGGAGCTCCCCCATCAATAGTTTGAGATATAGGTGGTCATCTTCTTGCACACATCTACCGGTAGCTTGAAGCAACTCATGGGATACATAGGAACCACCTATGCGTTTATTTTATCAAGACCTCCCTTGCTGCACAGCTCAGATCATTTTCTCCCAGCCACAGAAAAAGGATCGGACTCTATTCGGGACATAGGACAAGGTACCATCCGAAACTTTCCCCACCGAACTGGGAAGGCCAAGATATCTCTTTCCCAAAGCCTCCTTTGGAATTTGAAGACCTTCATGGACATCATGTCTCACATCATCCGAGCAGTTGCCACTGAAAAAAACCAACCGATTTTCCTTTATTCGCCATCTGCCCCGACCCCAAGTGATAAGTTTCTAGGATATCGGAAATCCTATCAGCTCCACGTCGGGTCGCTTGAGTGAAGACCAAACAGTCATCTGCAAAGAATAAATGAGAGATCCATGGTGCATGGACTCCCACCCTGATCCCTCTTGAGATAAATTGGGGGGCAATCCTATTCAACAAGAAGGAGAGGCCTTTAGCCCAAATAAGGAACAAATAAGGTGAGATAGAATCACCTTGTTGGATTCCCCGGGATGGTTTAAAAAAATCTGAGGGCACTCCATTAATCCACACTGAGAAGGAGACAGAGGTCACACATTTCATCACCAACATGATCCACCGCTCTGAGAATCCTAAATCCTACATAATGTTCTGGAGATACTCTCACTCCACTCTATCATACGCTTTGGCCATGTCCGGCTTGACCGCGCATGCACCCGATTTTCCTTTCTTGTGTCTCAAGTAATGTATGCACTCATAGTCTATGAGTACATTGTCAGTTATGAGCCTCCCAGGGACAAAGGTGCTCTGCTCTCCAAAAATTATCTCATCCAGCACCAATCTTAGCATGTTTGCCAATGTCTTGGAACATAGTTTGTACAGAACATTGCACAGTGAGATCAGCCTGAATTGTGTGAGTTCTTGTGCATTGGCCACCTTTGGGATTAGGATTAGAAGTGTAGCACACCACTTCTAGCATCTCACACCCATTTAGAAACCCTAGAACCATCATTGTTACACTATCCTTTAAGAGTGGCCAGTGTTTTTGAAAGAACCCTATAGTGACTTGTTTGGCTTCATCCAGGATAGGGCATTCTCCATTTCCTCCACCGTGTAGGGTCAGACCAGCATCTCATTCATTTGGTTACAGACCTTCCTCGGCACATGCCTACACACTAGATCCAGTTGAAGATTTTCATGTGCCATGAAGAGCTCTTGATAGAACTTGTCGCCATCTTCTCTAGGCCCTTCTACTCCGTTTCTACATTAAGGACCGAGAAGGCGACTAGGGGGAGGGGGGGTGAATGGGAGCCAATTAAAATTCTTCTCAAGAACTTGGGCCTATGTTCCAATTTTAACCCAAACCAACCTCTAAGCAAATCACCAAAGTCACACACACCAACTTGTGATGTGCTAACCCTAGGAATGACCCACAACAGCGTAAGAGTAAAGTGGAAGCAAAGGATAATAGTCAAGACTCAAAACTAGGGAAGAAACACACACAAAACAGGACAGTTCTAACGAAGCATCAGCAGTGCCGATCAGGTCATTGGCAGTGCTGATCGGTAGTTTTGACAGAGCATCGGCAGTGCCGATCAGGTTGTCAGTAGTGCCGGTCGACAGAGCAGACAGAGAATATCGGCAATGCCAGTCAGGTCATCATAGTGCCGGTCAAGAGTTCTAACCCAAGACATCGATAGTGCCGGTACAGGAATCGGCAGTGCCGATCGAGCCAGACAAAACCAAAACCGCTATCAGGACTTGGCAAGAAAAATAGCAAAACCTAATCAAATGAACTCCAAAAATCACGAAATTTGGACTGGAGGTGTGTCATGCTTGGACGCATCTCCTCCAAGTGGAATCATCTCAAAACCTCAAGAAATCATCACGAATTTTGGCAATTACCAAAAAGTCTAAAGTTTGGATGAACTTGGGGAAATCCATGAAATCAAAGGTGCTCTTGCCTAGAATTCGGTCAAGAATTCATCAAGGATTGTTCTAGCATGTCATAGCACCAAGATCCCCCAAGAAATCTGTCTCAAAATCCACTAAAAAATGAGATCAAAAAATACCACAAAAATAGCTCTAAAAAGAGAAAAAGAGAAATTCGGGATTTAGGGAGAGATGATGAACTTGAGCATGAATTTGAATCTCATATGATTGATTCATCTAATCAACATACATGGATACATGGATAGGAAGCCACCCTCTTCCTCCCACTCTTTGGAAGAGAAAAAAGTTGTCTCTGACACACCCTCTCCTCTCCACTACAACATGAAGCACACTCCTAGCTCTATGGAATGAAACCCTAACACAAGGCTAATGGGAAGAGGCACTCTCTCCTACCAGCCCTACCTCTCCTTATATAAGCCTAGGGTTTGTCCTAAGGACCACACTACCCTTGACCTATAATACATTGCCACCTACCACCAAGGGCAAAGTTGTCCATCTCTTTTTCCGTCGCCCAAACGCCCTCGGCCCCTTCACATCTTTGCTTCACCTCGACTCAAGCTTCATGATTTCATGTTTAAGAAAAATGACATATTTTATAACCTAGTCTCATGGCATGCAGCACCGATGTTGCTCTAGATCTCTAGATGAAATTGCCTAGCTCTTTTCTCTCACTAATGTATGTGGCAAGCCCTTCTCCTCCTAGTCATCCCCTGTTACTCCCTTGTAGATGATGGTGAAGACCCGACTTATGTGAGTTGAAATTGGGTTGTGAGGTTTGTAGTGAGTAGATATTGTTCCTAAAAATCTCAAATATTTGTGGATGCTTTGAGTACAAGTGTATTGTGCTTGTAAAATGTTAAGTCATTCTTGCCAAATAGCATATTTGTGTTTCATGCTATTATGATACTATATTATCTTATTAATATGCTCTATGAATAAGTTAATGTTTTTATTTAATAAGTATTTTCTTATAAAAAGTGTTGTACATGCCTTTTATTAAATAAAAAGAGAGAACATACACCATAGTAAGGTAAAAACATTTCATTTTACCCTAATTAGGATAATTTATGGTATAAAACACAAGGACGTCATAATTTGTCTTATATCTAAGGCTATACCATATGGACTGAAAGAAATGCATATTTGGAAAACAAGAATATGTGGTAGTATAGTTATACAAAGTTTAACCAACATATTATGAGAAATGCATGTTATGTGAAGCTAAACAATGTTAATATGATAATTGAGACATGGCATAATGAAGACGAGCATGGAACTTGATCTCCATAATATCTAACATAAAAGAGCCATAAATATGATATAATTCTAAGTTCTAAGATGCAAAAACCATTATGCATATATTCGTAGGATTATCTAAACAAAAAGAAAAAGTCAACCCACAAAGAGTGAGTGGAACAAAAACACTATGTGGTAGATCAATCTCTTTGGAAATAGACCATTCAAATGCTTCCTTGACCCTCTTGAAATGTAATATCCTGGTTATGTAGAAAGTCGTATAAGTTTAAAGACAATAGAGTTGACCAATATTTGACTTTTTAAATTGTTTGTGAGATAAACAAAAGACCGTAGATCCCTTGATCTCTTAAACACGATTCCGTTTTAATGCTATTATGATACTATATTATCTTATAATCTATTTATGTTTAATGCTATTATGATACTATATTACCTTATTAATATGTCATATGAATAAGCTAATGTTTTTCTTTAATAAGTACTTTCTTCTAAAAAGTCTTGTACATGCATTCTATGAAATAAAAAGAGAGAACATATACCATAGTAAGGTAGAAACATTTCTTTTTACCCTAATTAGGATAATTTGAGCTACAAAACACAGATGCACCATAATATGTCCTGTATATCTAAGTCAATTCCATATGGACTGAAAGAATGCATATTTCAAAAACAAAAATATATAGTACTATAGTTCAGCTCTTCTCATAAGTATTTAAAGCTAAATAATGTTAATATGATAACTGAAACGTGACATAATGAAGACGAGCATGGAACTTTATCTTCATAATATCTAACATGAAAGAGTCATAAATATCAAAAACTATTATGCATATATTCGTAGGATTATCTAAACAAAAAGAAAAAGTCAACCCACAAAGAATGAGTAGAACAAAAACACTATATATGACAGTACTGGTACGAGGCTTCACTTATTCCAAATACCCAAGGCCCTACTGCAGAGTGAGTAAGCTTGAGCATTATTCTTCTTGTCCCAACAAAGATGCGAACGGGAACAACACGCGCGCACTAGGAACAGATACTAACCCAATTCACGCAACACTAGAGAGGACTTGTTCATCTCACACTTCAGCACCGATCAGTTTCCGGTCTTCATCTTGGTCGCAACGACACGGCCCAGACGAACGGCGTTGACGTAGTCACGCGGGCTGTGTGACGCCAGACCAGGAATGATGAGCCCGGAGGCACGGTAGAGCAGGGAGACGGCACCCTCACGGTAGTCACGCCCCTCCTTGACCCACAGGAACGCGCCTTTAACCAGGTCCCCCAACGCGTTGCCGTACTTGGACACGAGGTACCTCGGGTCGAAGTAGTTCTTATCCGGCACGTCGGCGCCGGCGGGGAGCACACGCGCGGCGTACCAGCCGTCGTAGTAGACGCACTCGCCGCCGTGCGTGAACCTTGCCACGGGTGGCACGTCGAAGGGCACCCGCGGCACAATGTCATACCGGTAAACCGCCCGGACCGGGTCGTTTACCTGAACCTTCTTCATGCAGAACGTCGCGAAGTCCTCGTCCCCGACGCGCGGCTGCCCGTAAGTGTGCACGGCAAGGAGGCGGCCCAACACGTCGCTCTCGCCGTGGAACGCAAGCAGCGCCGGGAACACGGCGGCCAGAGCGCCGCCGAGGCTATGGCCGGTGACGATAATCTTGGCGTTCGGGTGATTCTTGAGCTGCACGCGCAGGACGTCGCGGAGTGCGTAATAAGCGACGGGTTTGGAAGACTTGGGCGCGTCGCGGGGGAAGGCGCGGGCGGGGTCCTTCGGGTCTTCCTCCTGGAGGCCCAGCGCCTTGAGGAAACCGACGTGGAGGTTGCCCATGGCGCCCAGGCGCATCCACGAGAGATTCACGTCGGTGGACCAGTCCTGCATGTTAAATGGCTCAGTGCCGCGGAACGCCACCAGCACCGTGCCAGCGTCCGAGGGCCGGTCCGTCATCACGAACGCCTGCGTCGTGTAGGCGCCGTCCTTGCCCATGAACTCTGTCCATGCCCGTCGCAAAAAAATGCAAGGAACAGTTAGTTACAAACAGTGTTGATTTTGTTAGATAATGTATTGCAGCGTCTTGATGATTCTACGCAAGTACTTACTGTTCCAGCAGCTGTAGAATCCCACGAAATTGAACTGCAAATAAATTTGTATCCGAAAGAATGTTAGTCAGCAATAATGACTAGATTGTTATTAAGCAAACAACGAATATAGTCTCCTCCAATTTTCTTTGCTAGAACTTTAGATTATCCCTAGACAATTTAAAATTTCTCATGCTTGTTTTGCTAAATCAATCAAAGCACTTGTGTACATAAAGTCCTCCTTGTATTCAATTGCAACTTTGGAAAATATGTTTTTTATAATTTATATTCTCTTGCTAAACTATTTCTTAAATGAATATAAATATAATAGGTTGAATAGACTAAGAGTTGGTCAGTTGCAATAACAAAACTATCAGCACAAGGCAACTACTAGCGAGAAGATACAACAACGTCTACACTTAAAAATATACTATATGTATAAGCCAAAATTTATTTCTCCAACTAGTATATTTTTTAGAACGTTTTGTACATGCATTTAATTATGTAAGATGAGATGAAATTACATTAAAGTTATAAAAGTACGTACATTGTCTCACCCAGAGATAATTTACACAAGAAACAAGAGACGGCAAAAATGCATCCAATACCTGAGGCAATATTTTATGGGCAGAAAGAAATGCATACACTAGGTATCCGAATATGTCATACAACAGTTATATATAGACAGAGTTTAGCCTACATAATTAGAAATGCATGTTCAACACTTCATATACTTGTACTTGAAATTAAACAGTATTAATTTAACAGTATGAGACATAGTAAATAAGGAAGACATGAAAGTCTTTTCCCATAATTTGAAACATAAAAGATTAAAATAAAATGTCTCATCTTTTTTATTTCTTAAATTTATATGACAACACATATCCTTAGGAGTCTCTAAATGACAAAAAAATAAGAACCAACTCAAAGGGTTGTTGGGCACAACAGTGCTCCATTCAGATGTGGGGCATAAGGTATCACATCAGATGATTCACCATCTGAGAGTAGGTGAGTGAGTAAAGAGAATATGAAGAGGATTGGTATGCTAATAATTTGTTGCTTGGCTTGGATGCTGCTACAGGTCATTGGTTTTTGTTTAAGGTAATTGCAGGTCACACAACAAACTAGGGGACGCACAATGTTATGCGGAGGAAGTATGTATAGGGACTCTATGTCACTAAATTAATATTTTACATATTAGTGGATCTGCACATAATGTGTTTCATGTTTAAGTGTCATAAATATCTATGTAGCTTAAAACCCAGTTACATGTAAAGAGAGTATGTCAAGAGAGTGTAAGGATAATATCCTACTAGTCCAAATTTTGTAAATTTCTATATTGATGACTATATGTTAAACCCTCAAATAGATCCCCAATTCACCCTGAATCCCTTTACTGCCTCTCCAATTCCTCATACCTCGTTTGTATTCACCCTCAGTCCCAACACTCCTGTTTGGTGTGCTTAAAGCACATAAAGTTCTTCCTATGCTTGCTTCCATAGTGATCTTTGAATCCGCTTTTGCTGAGGTATTTGAACCGCCTGTACTCGAAACAAATAACACAAGGGTACTCCACAGGCGGTGCACCATTGAATGTGACAAGGAGAGCAGCGTGACAGTGGGCGGCATCTTCATCGGCATAGGCATCTCCAGCCGCGCCATGATCTATCTAGTAATTCAATTGCAACAGTGGGAAAAACATGTTTTTTATAATATATATATCTTGATAATATATTTTCTAAATGAATATAAACATAATAGTCTGAAGTAGTATATTTTTTTTATACTAGTTCAGGCTATTATTTTGCTAGCTAAACTACTGCTAGAAAAAAAAATCACTAGCACAAGACAACTACTAGAGAAAAGATAAATTCATGAATACACTATTATGACACTATATTATCTCAATATACTATATGTATAAGCCAAATTTGTTTCTGAAACTAGTATATTTCTAGCACGTGTTGTAGATAAATTTAATTAAGTAAAAACATAGGAGATTACATTAAGTCATAAAATATACCCTGTCTAACATAGAGATAATTTACACCACAAAACAAGGGATGACAAAATTACATCCTATACTTGAGGCAATACGTTATGGAAAGAATGAAATGAATACTCTAAGTATCAGTACATGCATGTCATACTACGGTTATATTGAGTTTAGGGTACACAATTAGAAATGCATGGTCAACGCTTCACATATATGTACTTGAAACTAAACAATGTTAATTTGATAGTATGGGACGTGGTACAATAAGGACGATTATGGAAGACATTCCCTGTGATATTAAACATAAAGTATTAAAATAAAATATCTCATCTTTTTCTTTTCTTAAATGTATACAATAGTGCTCCATTCACATGAGGGGCATAAGCTATCACATCGGATGATTCACCATGCATGTGAGAGTAGGTGAGTGAGTAAAGAGAATATGAAGAGGATTGGTCTGTTAATAATCTGTGGCTTGGCTTGGAGTTGCTATAGGTGATCGGTCTTTTGTTCAAGGTAATAGCGAGTCATGCGACAAATAAAGGCAATGTTACAATGTTAAGCGGAGGAAGTACATGCAGGGCTACAAATATAAGCTCCATGCTACTAAATTACTTTTTAGATATTGGTGGGTTTCCATCCATGCAACATGTTTCATTCTTAAGTGTCATAAATATCCATCTAGATTAAAAATGAGTTACTATAAAGGGAATATGTCAAGAGAGTGTAAGCAGAATATCCTACCAGTTCAAATTATGTAATGTTTTTGTATTGAAAGTGCTTATACTGACTATAGGTTAACTCAAGTTTCTATATTTGAAGTGTTACTGGATACTGGCCATAATGGCCTGTCAGAAATTATTTTAGAACAGCAATAAAAATGGTACTGATGTTGTTTTGTTTGCCTTCATTACAGAAAGTTCAATTTCTTCATTAGGAAAGCAAAATGTATGTCTTGAAATTGTTACTTGTTAGGAAAGCCTATCTTACAATTAATTTTTTTACAGTTGCCTGATGAGGAAATTATCCGTGAAGCTTCCAACATTATTAATTATATACCAATCTTGACCGTTTTTTGACGAGTCTCATTATTTGTCAATCTCACAGCAATCTTCTGTGCGCCACAACATGTTTTTGGTTGTCGTGGACAAGCATGGCTAATACTGTTTTTGAGTATTTAATGATTAATTCTTCTGTGAAGGAATAGCCTCTGTCGTTCAAGTTGTAAGTTTTTTCACCCTTATGTCGTTCAGCCATAATTCGAAGTTTCAGTAAACTGTACCTTCCAGATGTTGTTGACAACATTCTTGATATAGGCTTCATTCTCATAGGCGAGCTTGGCAGCCATGACGGTGACCTCATCCAGATAGTATTGTTCCTTGATGAGGGGCACATTGTCGCTATAGCACTCGCCGCTCTCAACGTCGATGCACTCCTCCTTGGCCTTCCACCAGTTGTCCACAAAATGCAGCTGCTGCTCATCACAAGAATAGATAGAAGCAGGCACTGGCTTTAGCTCTGTCCTTCCGTCGATCATCCCGATAATGGACCGGAAATTGGCCGCTTCTCGAAACGGTATCACCAGCTTACCTGCACCGGTATGGTATGATTTTCATTTGCTAGAGCTTCTCTAAGGTAATATGATAATCACCACAAAAAAGAGTAATATGATAACAATGAACTGACTCCTTTGGAAATAACTTTGAATAGACTCAAAGGTACTCAAATACATGTTAACAAGCCTTTACCACCTTAGTATAGCTTCATTAAACTAACATCAAAACTTAATTATGCACATACTAAGATATAGAAAGAGTGAGTTACCGTTCTATTTGTTGCCCATCTGCTTGAATATTGCTCTGAACATCGTCAATTGTACACACATTACATTGTTTTGTAAAGTTATTATAATGATGATGAAGTTATAACAAATTTCGTAGTAGTCGCATATATATTACATGATGAACCTCTTGTAGGTTTTTTTTATGTAAATTCGGTCTTAATTTATTTCACATTTTCGTTATTCCTACATGATGAAAGCTTAAGGCGTCAGATTAGTAGAGGGTTAATTATCATGTGCTTATAGGATATACCGTACATCTGAATATGTTCCATATAATGCCAAGGATCCCAGAGTTGAGTGCGAGGAAGTTGAGCAGGAATTCAATGGTGAAGCCGAGCCACCGTGCCGGCCAGTAGATGGCTGCAAGGACCTTCTGGATGGCCACGGTGAGTGCCACGACCCAGTCCCCGGGCGTGCTGCCAAGCTTGCAGGAGGTCTGGTCGCTGACCTCCACGAAGCGGTAGCTGGTGATGGGCCGCCGCAAGAGCAGCAGCGATAGTAGGTCGATCAGCCGCACCTTCTCAGGCCGTATGATCAGCATCTCCGGCCCCATATTCTGGCCTCCATTGAGCTGCTTCTCTGCCATGGCCGCCGCACAGCGTGCTAGCTATTAGCTCACAGTTAGTAGCTACACTTGTGCGTGTTCTTGCTACAAGTGAAAGGCTTAGGCAAATGAGGTGCCAGTAGCGGGAGAAGTGTCCGCCTTTTATAGGTCAAATTGCATTGTGTGGTCTCCACTCCCAGCATGCTCTAGTATATTTTTTTTTTTGGTACTATATCGTCTAATTCTAATGTCCCAAAATCATATTTAAACTTTGAGGTCCTCAATTACTGTAAGTTCTTCAATTTGTTTGGGATGAAAAATACCGAAACCAATGTTACTAGTTGAAAGTTTCCAGATCGGCATGGAATTTTCTAGTTTGTTTTCACCTGCTATTATATATTAATAAAACTTGATGGCTGTTAATAACGAAAAGCAGACATAACTAATGGGAACCAATATTTGAAAACTGTCCTTGTGTGATATCCTGCATATCTACATATATATAAAAGACTCAACCCACTGAGGATCATAACTCCTATTTCTCTGCATCCACGTTGAGCCGCATCATCTCTAAATTATGTCCGTCTGATTTGTCCACAGATCTAATCTTTGTCGTCTACTGTAGTCTCATGTCATGCTACAGTTAACATATTTTGATGTTCTCCTTGACTGCTCCATAACCGCATTCAATCCCACAAGCCCGGACCTCCACTATGCATGAAATCACTCTAATGACACTAATGGCTGATGGCACTATAATTCCTCCAGTAATCAATACCTACCATTTAGAAATTCCCGCTCCATGCTTCCAAACTTTACTCTATGTGACCCCTTGCTTCTCAATTGAGACCTATAACCGGCAACATAAAACATTGTGGAATGTTTTCCCCTTCCACTTCATTGCATTACTATTAATCACATTCCATTCACTCCATTTTCCTTTCTTTATATGCTACGGTCCAAACTGACGAAATGGAAGGGCTAGCCACAAGACAATGAGGTTCATTTGGGTAATCATTTTCGTGTCACAGTATCCACTGATTTTCATATTCTTTAGTTTATTTTTGATAATATTGTTTTTGGTTTAGGTCCCTTTACTGACTCCCTTTCATATCTTTGTATATTAGTATAGTATGCTCCATACCAGAACAGATGCACAAACCACTAAAAATTGATGTTCATTTGGGTGATCGTTTCCCTCTTCATACTTTTTTTTTGTTTCTTTTTTTCCAGACATACTAGCCTACTGTTCAATTTCTTTAGTTTTTGTGTTCTTACACAGGTTCTCTCAAAGATGTACAATAATTACAACGAGCTGGCACAAATTTTAGCCAAATAAGTATTCCCTACTTTTTTTATCTGACCATAGTTCAATTCTCTTAGGTTGCTATTTTCAACTAATGTTTTGTATTAGTTCTCTACCAACTTCAAATTAAAGTGCGCCGACACGAAACTTATGTAGTTGCTTAAAATAGTCTATGGGTATATGATATCGAATTCCCGCTGTAACGCGCGGGGTAGCATCTAGTTTTCTTAAAACACGTTACAAGTGCAGTATGTTTTTACATTGTCTGATTATTGAGTGAAACCAGCTGACTGATATGAGCCATGTTTGCCGATGTAGGAGTTTTCAAACTTAATCTGAAGATATATTGCAGCACCCCCTCTGCCGCAAGAAGACCGTCGAAAGTCTATTACAACTTTTACAAGAAGGCACATGATATATTTTGCCTGGAAAAAAAATGTTTTAGCCAATGTCAAGCTAATAGTTCAGCTTCCCCCTTGATATATAAATTTTGGATCTGCCCCACTGAGGGCGTGGCCATGAGTTTGCAATCTCTCTGTCATGAGGAAGGCAAGGTCGTCCTTCTGTAACAAGTTGGAGACGGTAGCAAAAGAAGGTGGTGTCAAGAGAACATGTACATAATAGTAGAGTAGACAGGTAGAATGGAATTTACTAGATGAGTTTAAGATGATGTGGAAAGTTGTAAAAATACTGTCATTGGAGGACAAAAGATAAGGTGCAGGATTGTCATATTTTTCTTCAATGCTCGATAGCTTTGTAGCTATATCTATCGGGTCCATTGTAGATATGGACACAGCCATGTCATGTTACAGAAATAGCCAGTTGGCAGATGCCTTGCACCATATTATTCCAAATCAAGAAAAACGTGTGCATGCTTTATGCATACGCACATCGTTGATTGAGCATCAGATGCTACAAAAGACGTCTGCCCCCGAGCCTCATAACAATAAGAATTTATGCTGATGCCTTTTGCCCCACAGTAACAGTGCGCTATATGTTCTATGCACCGCATGCTCATATGTAGGATGTTAGAAATGTGCAATGCAACATTTCAATAAAAAATATGTAGAATTTACTCTCTTCGAAAAATATCATAGGTATTTCACTTTGCATTCAGAAGTTATTAATCTTAATACACATAATTTTGTGGCATAAAATTGATGTCTCAACAAATTACGAGAGTAATGGTTCAAAAACATATCCGAACAAGATAAAAATACACTACTATTTATAAATAGAATGACTTAAATATGTAGAGCGAGAGAGAGAGAGAGAGAGAGAGAGAGAGAGAGATTTTGTTTTCTCTTGTAAGCACATAGCACAACAGACTTTTTTGTACCATTGTCTTCCCACATTTAGTTTGTCCAAAAAGATACTCCATCCTATATTACTTGTCATCCTACACTTCTTCAGATTTTTCAATTATTTGTCATTCTCGCATCATAATGCACTTTTTTCTCTTCTTAATATATCTCTATCTCTTTCCTTCTCGTTTTTTGTGCACCTACCTTTTTTACTTTTTCTTAAGCTCTGTGCCCAAGTCTAAAACGACAACTAATATGAGACGGAGTAGTATATTTTGAAAGAAGCAAGCATTTCTTGGCCAGCTTACATAAACTTTTGATTAATTGTCAATATTATAGTTATTTATACGGTTTTGGAGGCTTTGATGGCCAACTTTTCATGGAAAACGCATATATACCTACAAATCATGCATGCATGGATTATTAGCAAGTTCACCTACAAATCACACATGCTTGTAAACCAATTAAATGATACCTATGCTAATCCTAATGGGCAGTTTTATTTTGATGTTTTCAGGAGAGCCATGTCATCTTTAGTGGTTTGAAACCATGAATGAAACAACTCCTCCAATGCATAGATTATTGTTGTATTTCATAGCACTTACTTCTATTTGTTTTCGTCTATTGGCTAATATAAAGGATGAACTGAAACTACTCCTCTCCAATGAAACCCCCATTGGGAGTAGCCTTACAAAGTTGGGGCTCTTTAATTTCCAAAAGTTCTCTCTTATAGTAGTGGATAAATTTTAAATTCGAAGGACCATAAAATTAATGAATGGAAAGAGGTTTTATTGTTCTTATAAAGTTTCATCATTATAACTAATCTGAAATGGCTGGGGACCACTCGTTCCCGGTAGTTCCTGTTACATTTGTCCATTACATTTATGTTCTCTTGCATGTAAATATGCTCTTTTTTTTTTGTTTCCTTAAGGAACTAGTCGTGCTCATCTGCATTGGCTCCCCCAAAAAATTGTGTAGAGATAATTCCTTGTTTGCCACTAGATAAAGTCCAACATGTACTCCCTTTATTCTTAATTGGCTCAATGTTCCAATGAACTAAAATTTCATCATAACAAGGATAGTAAATGGTTAGTTGGAGCAAACAGAGTATATCAACCGGTTATGTTACTTATGCTAGAACAAAACCATCCATTTTAGAATCCTAGATTTGATAAGGATGTTGTATTTATCGCTGTTTAGGTACTACGCACCGACCAGTTGCACCGAAAAGCCTAAGCTGATGAGGAAGGATAAACAATTCATTTATCGTATTTTCCCCCTCACGTGCAGCTCTCTCAGGGAAGACACAAACATGAAAATAGGAGCGGCGCAGCGGAAAATACGGTTGCCATGACTTGAACTCAAGATCTCTGGCTCTAGCATGTCAAGTTACTATGCATTGACCAGTTGCATCCAAAAAGACTAAGCTGATGGAAAAAGATGGATAATTCACTTATTGTTCAACAATCGCTAATTATTCTTTAATGACAGGCGATGATCGCGCTGACAGCAAACCGTCTCTAGTAAGTTGTGAATCTCAAGAACAAAAGAATTTAGCAACAAAATTCTACAGAAATCATTGCTAATTCGTTATAAAATTCACGCTGCGACTAAATTTCTATTGATAATCAAAGCATTTGTCATAGTGTTATGAGCATCTACGTCCATACTATGTTTCATAGAAATAAAAATGGTCCATTTGAAATTTAGTTTGCTCGCATCTATGCAAAGAAAAATTATGTGGCCCACAATCAGTTTCACGTCCAGCTTTGCCTTAGGCCATTATATTGTTTTTTGACTAGCCATTTTAATTATCTCTGGGCACCATCGCTGCCCTGTGTAGATGTTTTGATGCTTCTTTACATCTGCAAGGAAAAATGAAACATTCATGATCTGTAGGAAAATGTAAACAACTCGAGAGCAAGGAAATATATTCTGTTTTAATTGGAACAGAAGTCACACATGAAAAAGGATGAAAGGGTCAATTTATCAACGCTTTCTTTGAACTGTCTTTCGCAAGAAGACGGTAATTCCCAACGATGACTTATCATGAAGTTATCAATTTAACTGAAAGAATTATTGTTGAACAACTGAACTTCTTTTTTTTATTATTTGGCATTTGTAATCGTAAGAAAAAGGCCATGCGACAAACCATAGACTGAATCTCTGTAATCGAATACAACCAGAAACATCAATAAATCGTCACAACCATTGCTATCATGTATTCCGTTCAGAGAAGCCAACGCAGACAAAGAACAATGTGAACTTTGCCATGCCCAACGGCTATCCTCTGCCAGGATTCTCCCCACAATGTTCAGTCATCTTCTGATAATGCGCACCATCATCTTTCTTTTGTGTTGAAGACACATGTCGCATAAACAATTTGCCGCCTCAAAGCAATTGGTTCTGATTTCACCGTACTCTACAGCAGTTTTACCATGTGACTACTGATCAGTATGGATGAGGAACCATATTCCCAGCATTTGACGGTCTCATTTTTTTTTTCCTTTCCCAAAGGAAACTATTCACTCGTCTCCTGATAGGCCTTCCAATACGCCTACTGCTCACATGGCTGAGGACCCCTCCTTCCCCGCTGCCTAGCAAGCAAGCTTCTGCAGCTCAATGAGTTTCAAGCTCCGTATCATACAAGCCAAGTGGCTTCTGTCTTCATCAGAGTAAAGGAGCATATCCAAGCTGCCACCGGCGCGTACGGGAGCACCAATGCTTTGTGAAGCACATGACACTAGGCATCAAATTAAAGCTTGTGCTGGCTTGTTCCAGCTGGATATCTACCCAAGCGTTCCAGGCATTGTAGCAGTGATCACAGAATTTTTTTTCTTTCATGCGAGCCAGTAATCAGAATTGGAATGGTCAAAGATGGAAAAACCCTTACATACAATTCACCGAGATGATCTGAAACGCTGCTAGACGAGTGTAAAGGCCAATTGACAGCAGGAAGAGTTATTGTGACGTGATAATTTGCTTCTTTCATTTTCCTTTCTTTTTGACTTTTTAGTCGGACCCCTCACCTCTACAGCTTGAGGTGTAATGGCACTGCTGGCACAAACTTTCTTCCTACCATAATCGTCCACACGCACGGTGTTGTGTGATTTAATTTGGTCGAAGTATCTATAGCACTAAGTTACATTCATATCAGAAAGTCCTTTCATTCATCTCATGAATTCATTGTTAGCACAAGTTTAATTGAATCCACCTTTTGAGAGTAGTTGCAAGACTACAGACAAAGTATTGATCATCACATTACATACACGTACTGCTTGCCCCATAAACATCTCTTTACCGATAAAAAAACATATTTATCAATTCATTGTTAGCACCAATCTCCCTGAATTTAACCATTTTTTTAGAGCCACTGCAGAGTGCAGACTTGAGATGAGGGTAAGTATTCATTATAACCCCAAATACAATTGCAGCTTGACCTCTAGCAACTTCCTTCTCCAATAAGACGTAGTCACAAATCCGAAGGTGTCATAAGTTCTGTACAGTATAGTCCAGGCTCGAAGTTTTTTCCACAACCTGCAACTTCAATCAGTAAACAACTCTCTGTAACATGTCATACGGCAGCATCAGGTTAGCTCAGTCAGCCTTTGATTGTTTCGACGAGGATGAGGGAAGGTTATACAGAATCAGGCCCATCAGCAATACCACAGCACCAAAGATGAAAGATGAGCTTATCTCTGCGCCATGAGGGATGTAGGGCAGAGGAAGCGAGAGGATGTAGATAGATATTGGTACTGCAATTTACAACAAACATAATTAGCATGGTCAGCTCTGGTTTGCCCAGATGCATCAGACCCAAAATAATGGAGTAAATGCCTAAGGGGGAAGACATAGGGGGAAAACGAAAACAAAATGGGGACCTGCTGAAGTTGCTGTTAGAGAAGCAACAAGGGCAGATGACATCTTCACCAAATTGAGAAGTGAGATGTTGAAAGCCATATTCACCACTATAAACAGCAATGGTAGGAATGGAGCTCCTCCGCAATCTACAAAAGCATGAACAAATTAGCAAAATACCATGCAGGTCTTTTCCATAAAAAAATAAAATGAGACTTACACATTGAAAATTAGAAAAAGACTCCACATATAGAGCTTGTGAACAATCATTGCAAATCACAAGCATAATCTCAGCTTAAAACATCAGTAAATGTTTTTTCAGTATATTAATCTGAAATCCCTAACACTCCACAGAGACCTAAAGAGCGATGCATGAGCCTTGATTCATAAGCATGTACTTACAGCTACTCAGCTAACTGAACTGTACATATTATACTACAGCAATCCATATATTAAACAGAAATATTCAATTCTGTAAGAGAAGAATTACCAATTGGACTCTCCCCAACATTTAAGAAACACTCAGCACCACCATTTAGATAACCAGGAAGCTCAGCAAACTTAATACCTCTCAAATTAGAAAGAAATGGAAGCAGAAGAAAGACAAAAAGAGCCTGCAAAGAAGTATTAAAGATATATTATACTTGTCCAAGTTTTACACTAAGAGAATTTTAGTGAAGCATTAAGCAAGAAAGTTTGCCATAGAAGCAGGCCAGTTTTGTCAAAGTAAGATCACCTGAAATCCAGATCCAAATGAATTCACCACAAAGATGTCTGGCCGCTTCCCCTACACAAATATTTGATGTCACAATAAGCTATCAAACATTTGACAGTGAGGACACAAATCAAACTTCACAACAATCAACAAACAACAATAAAGCCCCCACCCAAAAACAAAAATGACTCAACCCCAGAGACATGGCCATATAGAACGAAATTGATAGAAGAGAGAGAAAAAACCTTAAGACGTTTTGCCCCATCAACGAAAGCACCCTCCTGTAGTACACAGTTTACAATTTGTCTTAAATTTTAGTACCAATGCAAAAGTAGCCATATGTGATATGGGGAATGGCTATACCTTTAGAATAGATGCACCAGCTTGAAATGCCGATGAGGCAATTATTAATGCTGGCCAAATTAACTTGACTCCAGAAAGAAGCTGGCCCTCATTTGCTCCACTAAAAAGCAAAGTTTTGAGATGAATTATTAATAAACATACTAACAATATGGCAGAAACTTCTGAATGTAAAAATTAGAACAATAGCACTTCTCCAGTTAATTTTTTTCCCAAGAACCAGAGAGACAATGAATGAGACATTTGAAATGGCATACCTTGCAACTGCTAGAATCACACCGGAGGTTACGAGTAAACAACCAATAATCTGCTTCACTGAGTACCTCCTTCCCAAAAGAACGGCAGAGAAGATAAGCTGCCACACAAGGAATGACTGCAGCACACATTCGGTAGAATACATCATTGCAGAGTTGTAGCAGATCTCGATACCGATAATTGAATGGTATTGGCGACACTACAACCACCTATACTTAGGATGGTTCTGGAATACTGCTACCTAAGTTATAAGCATATATTACAACACAAAAGGATACGTTTGAATGGAAAGGCCCTAAAAAAACATTTGAATGGATAGAAACCGCTGAAACTAGAAATCCAACATGCATAGAAGGGCCTGCAACTGAAACTAACTATGGGAGATGTTAGGTTGATCTCTCCACCAGTGGGCCCAACGGCTCATTGGGCCCTTGACCATGTCTTGATCGGAGGCGTCCAGCCCAAGACCAGGCTGGTGGGCCCCTATCGTGCAGCCCTATAAAAGGGAGGTGGGGACCACGAGGCACACAACACGAGGTTCGTCACCGACAGTGCCTCCCCACCTTCAAACCCTAGACCGATCTCAGAGGGTGGGCTGCCAGCGACGGGATGGCCGCCAGCCCCTTCACCAGCGACCTCTTCACCGAGATCCACCCCGAGCTCATCGCCGGCGCCGCCTCCAGTTCGAGTTCCACTAGCAAGCCCTACGGTATGAATGTCTCTCTCTCTCTCTCTCTCCCTCTCTCCAGATCTACCCGAGAACCACATAAGAAAGATCCCACTCGATCTACATCTAGTGATCCCCTCTGTTTCTACTCCTAGATCCATAGAACATGACAGGAGATACCTGGGACAGTATGGGAATGGCAGGTCCAGGAAGCATAGCTGCAAAATATGTGAATAAACATAACGATCAATTAACCTACAACAACATGAAACCTCCAATATTTTGTAAGAAATGAACCGTTTTTCTGATCCTTTTTACCCTTCAATTGAGTAGGATAACTGAATCAGAGACAATTGGCTACAAAAGTTACCTGCAGCGGACATGCCAGAAGCGACTCCTACAGCCTCCAGCAAGCCGATGGCGACAAACCTGCCCTTGGGGAGCGCCAGCATGTCCTTGGTCACCACCCCGGCGCGGTACCTTGCGTAGAGTATGGAGAAGTACACGGCGACGTACCTGCAAGAGCCGAAAGCCACGGCGATCACACAATTCAGGCCAGGGGGAGACCAGCACGGACGTCGAGCGCCCGGCGAGCTATTTGCGCATTTCGTCGAACACGCCTAGCTCGCGAGCTATCTGGGCATGGCTTAGTTTGCTTACCCGAAGGTGGTGAGCTGGGCGAGGAAGAAAGGGTACGCCTTGAGGGGGACGAGCGCGAGCTTGTAGAGCACGCGGTTGGCGACGGCCAGCGTCACCACAGCCGCCGACGCCGCGGCGGTGGTCGCCGCCGAGGATCCCATCGCACGCGGCAGGGTCGCACCGCCAAGCTAGGCTAGTCGAGGGAGGGTTGCGCTGCGCTCAAGAGGAGGAAGGCCATGGAAAATGGAATCGCCGGAATATGATGGCGGCGGCCGCGGCGGGTGGCGCGTGGATTTCTTGCCGTGGAAGTGCGCGAATTGATGTTGCCGTTCTTGTTCCCCGTGGTTTGTGGGTATTTGCTCTTAAGTCCTTGAAGTGATATCTTTTTGAAAAACAATGCCCTTCGTTAGACTTTCCTTCACATACGGGAGAAAGTAAAATTGCAGAGTGACGCTCGAACCATTTGAGAATTGTAGCATACGCTGTTTGACCGTAGACTTCTCGTTTGACACTTCGACGGTGTGACCGGTGACCATGAATTTGCGAACTGCGACTTACGCAGTTACGCTGCGGCATATCTACTCCTATTTCATTTAGAGTTAATTAGTTAAATGAAACAATCTTTGCGCCTAATTTGCATCTTAGAACAAACAAAGAAAAATTAGAACCGTGTCCACTAACCACATAGGAAGATAAATTATTACACTTGAGACATACGTAACTCTTCGCTTTCGTTTCTAAAAAAAACTCTTCTCTTTCGGGTGACAAGGCACATTCCTTTCTTCGATCTTCCCTCCTCGTATCAGACTTTATATAAACCAAATATACTATATGTATTTTGCAACCAGATTCCACACCTAATTATTAAAACAGCCCCCCGTCTTTGGAACAGAATCATTGAATAAATGGTGCATTCCAACTCATTTGATGATGCTCCATATTGTTGAATTCCTTTTCATAATCGTCTAGAGCAGGTACAATGGGATGATATAAGCAGGCTAAATAATGTATCACATTATATGTGTGCTGAGTTAAAAGAGTGAATGAGAATGCTCATATGTTGATATTAATTGTTTAGCATGTTGTTATAGTCTATGATTACTCTCTTTGATTTTGAGTTACATTTGACCATTGATTTTATTCAGAAAAATATAAAATTCATCATACATTTGTATCACTCGAGAAAATTAAAATATAACTTATAATTTTACATATATGAAGTAATATTTTGGATAAGACGACTGGTCAAACATAACTAACTTGAAAAGTTAATAGTAACAACAATTTAAAACCAAAGGAAGTATATGAGTAGACTACTTGATGAAGGTGAACGATTTTGTTTTTAAAATATTAACATTTTTAGAAACCAGTTAAAATAGCCCTTTTCTTGCGTGATGTTCTAAGAAAACATAAACAAATCCTAAATTCTTTTATTCAAAACAACTATGATAAGTATCATCCAAAAAGTCATAAAACATAATGAAAATGTCTATATGTAGATAATTACATGCATTTTCCATTATATTAAAGAAAAAGAGATATCTACATGCATGTTGAATGGCTCCACAACATTTCAATCAAAATGATGGCTTCCTTCTTGTGGTGTAAGCAGAAAAACGAATTTCAAGTTCTTTAAATTTGTCTTTTTCTCCATTATTTGAAATTTATATATTGGGCTAAATTTTCTCGATCACTTGAAGATAGAATATTCTAGTATTCTGCATTGTTTCAGATATATTGAGCAAAGGAAAATTACTAGTGTTTAGAAGGTTTCGGCAAAAAGGAACTCATTAGTTTCAATTTTATATTTTAAAAATTCGCACAAATATAACATATATATATATATATATATATATATATATATTGTTTTCTCATTGACTTTTTACTAGCACTATTGTTGATATTTGGACATCAAAGATAAGCCAATTTTGAACTACCTAGCTGTTTGAACGTCAACAAATAAAATACGGTGGGATTATCTTCTCATTATGTTTTTTGTGATGGAAACTTTCCATTAGATTCGAGTTCCAAACTCAGCTCAAATGTTGTATTTATGGTTGATTACTCTTTGATAATAGACAACATTCATATAGATAACGAAATATCTATGGTGATTCTGTTAGTCTTGAGATCAATGGACAAGTATCTGGGAGGTTTGTATGTTCATAGAGACGTCCGCTTGTACATGATATGAGTGCCTTCATTTAAGTTGTGTTGGTCATCATACTAATCATGTTTTGTATCGAAACTGTTTGCAAATAGACGACTTTACTCTCCCCTCCTCATTTACTCTTTATTATATGTAAGTTAAGGTCCTTATAGAACTCTCATATCAATCAAACTGGTAAGTCTGGACTAAAGCTCAGTAGCAATTAGCACCTGGCTCCCGGACCCTAGCACCTTGTAAACAAATTTATTACAGTTGCAAGAAATATCCAGTTAACTGTCATATACCAATAAAACACTAGAACATCCATTCAGCCACATCTTAGCTACCAGACCGATCAAGCATTTGAACTATAAAAATCATGCAAAACTGATAAAGAAGTGCACAATCAGAACATTCATTTTTACTTTAATTTAACAACGAACAACCAGAATATAAAAGAAAGCAGAATTAACACGAATTTAAGGGTTCACTTATTCATCACAGGTCAACCAAGCTGCAGCATCGCAGAAATGTTTCACGGACACAACCAAATAGTACTCACGTAACGACACAGACATCATTCTACCAACACGCGGACTGGTCACACCATCACCAGCACCTTGGAGACACTACAGGCACCATACTAATAAACCCAGGGACAACAGCAGCTCCTGACTTGACTTACAGTCCACCACGGAGACGAAGGACCAGGTGGAGGGTGGATTCCTTCTGGATATTGTAGTCTGCCAGAGTACGGCCATCCTCCAGCTGCTTGCCAGCAAAGATCAGACGCTGCTGGTCCGGAGGGATGCCCTCCTTGTCCTGGATCTTGGCCTTCACATTGTCAATGGTGTCTGAAGACTCCACCTCCAGGGTGATGGTCTTGCCAGTAAGCGTCTTCACAAAGATCTGCATACCACCACGGAGACGGAGCACAAGGTGGAGGGTGGACTCCTTTTGTATGTTGTAGTCGGCGAGGGTGCGGCCGTCCTCAAGCTGCTTGCCAGCAAAAATAAGACGCTGCTGGTCCGGGGGGATGCTCTCCTTGTCCTGGATCTTCGTCTTAAAATTGTCAATGGTGTCAGACGACTCAACCTCCAGGGTGATGGTCTTCCCAGTGAGGGTCTTGACGAAGATCTGCATACCACCACGACAACGGAGCACAAGGTGAAGGGTGGACTCCTTCTGGATGTTGTAGTCAGCAAGGGTGCGGCCATCCTCAAGCTGATTGCCAGTGAAGATGAGACGCTGCTGGTCCGGGGGGATACCCTCCTTGTCCTGGATCTTGGCCTTCACATTGTCGATCGTGTCAGAGGACAACCTCCAGGGTGATGGTCTTGCCAGTGAGGGTCTTGACAAAGATCTGCATGCCCCCCCTCAGCCTCAGGACAAGGTGGAGGGTAGACTCCTTCTGGATGTTGTAGTCAGCGAGGGTGCGACCGTCCTCAAGCTGTTTCCCAGCAAAAATGAGACGCTGCTGGTCAGGTGGGATGCCCTCCTTGTCTTGGATCTTGGCCTTGACATTGTCAATCGTGTCAGAAGACTCAACTTCAAGGGTGGTCGTCTTGCCAGTCAAGGTCTTGACAAAAATCTGCATGCCACCCCTGAGGCGCAGGACAAGGTGGAGGGTAGACTTCTTTTGGATGTTGTAGTCAGCAAGGGTCCGCCCATCCTCGAGCTGCTTGCCAGCGAAGATCAGACGCTGCTGGTTCGGAGGGATCCCCTCTTTGTCCTGGATCTTAGCCTTAACATTATCAATTGTATCTGAGGACTCCACCTCTAGGGTGATGGTCTTGCCAGTAAGAGTTTTCACAAAGATCTGCATCTAGAGATACAAAATCACATGTAAGCTAGCAAGAAACAGGCATTTATGGAACCAAAAGCAACTAGTCTCATAGTATACTATGAATAAGCAGCAACCACATACATATATCCAAATGACACATGAATAGAATAATAAGTGACACTGAAACAAATATCAATAGGGTAATGGTTGATGATCTTGAACAATTAACAATATTATGCTACATAAGTGAAGACTAGAACCAGATGGCAATAGTACTTAGGATGATCTCTGAGAATAAATTGACTGCGTACAACAGTAACACAATCATATACATATAACACAATCATATACATACACAGCAGGGGTTTACATGGCACAGAAACAGCAGGGGCAACACAACGAAGTGGCAAATTGAAGAGCGCTACAGGTTGGAAGAGATTATTGGCATAAGCTAATTGATAATTATTCCCAAACTTTATGCATAGTTGTTCTGATACTATGACGATACATGAATCTATATAAAAAAAAAATTGGCTGGGCATGGAGCCTAGATGCAACCGTATTGATCCTGGAGACTGGAAGGGGAACGATCAATCTAAGCATATCCTGCTCAACCGAACATTGATCAAAGCATATGATTATGCCTAATCGAGCCGGTTCAATGACAAACCAGAGAACCCTACATGCGCCAGCATAATGGAATACTACTCGCGTAATCAACAAGGATCTAATCGAATCGGGGCGCATGAAACTAATCTAGATACAAAGTATATCATTGAACATCCACATCTCAGTTCTAAACGCATGGATCTACTGACAACATGAAATCAAGACCCCGAACACGCGCGCGTCCAATCCAACCAAGCAAAATCGAGATTGAAGGGGAGGAATCGAGAGGTCTGGTACCTTCGACAAGGCGAGACCGCGAAAGAGAGCCCTTCCTTGATTGCTAGACTGCCTGCTCTGCGAGGATCTCACGATTGAGAATTGGGGGATCGGTGGAGAATGGATTGGGGAACGGGAGGCGATGTGGTGGCCGAGTTTGTAGGGAAGAGTGCAACGTGCGAGGCGGTGCGGTGGCCGACTGGCCTTCTTCGTTACGTCACGGCTGACGGGTCACGCGTAAACTAGTGCTCCATAAAGCCCACGACCCGTGCACCGGTCTGAAGCATGCCAAAAAAAAAAAAAAAACACGGCACGAGTTCAGCCCAGCCCGTAACATTTTCGTGCCTGACACAACACCGCACGGCCTATAGGTGGTCAACGGGCCATGCCGGACCGGCATGGCACGAGCTCGTGATGGGTTGGACTGTTTCCATAACGGGCCGGCACGGTCCGAGCCAGCTAATAGGTCGTGTTGTCGGCCTGTCGGGCTCATTCGTGTCGAGCTGGCCCAAAGCACGGTGCCTCGCTCAGTCCATCACCGTCTTCTTCTCTACTCAGCACATGCAAAGAGGAAGGAGGGAACAGAGGCGACGAGCTGGAGCCGGCCGAGAGGGAGGGAGGGAGCACGAGTGTCGAACCGAAAAGAGGGAGCACGGACGGTGCATGGAAGCTCAGAGGGAGGGAGGCGGCAGTCGATGCGGAGGAGGCGAGATCTGAATTGAGCGAGGCTGCGGGGGACGAGGCAAGGCCGCACTCGCGTCGGAGGGAGCAAGGGAGGTGGCGACGTGGGCAAGAGATGAGTGGGAGCTGGGGAGGAGGCAACGCAGACGAGAGAAGAGGCGGCCGCCAGGGAGTGCCGACTACGCGCGAGGAGAGGTGTAAGGACCGAAGGCGTACCGAGAGGGGGGGGGTTGAATCGGTAAGCCGCTCACGAATCCAAATACTTCAATTCACACTACTTAAGTCTAACAATCGTTGCAACCTAAGTAATTCTAGTAAGCCAACACCCTACACATGGTAGTGTTCATGATGATAGCAAGCGCGGAAGTCAAACACACTAGCCTATGCAAGCCACAATTCAACCTAGTCACTAGAGCACACAATTACGAAATAGTAAAAAAGAGGTCAAGAAATGCTCATGATTTTTTTAAGGTCTCGGAAGGATGACGCCTTTCCCTACTCCTCGTTGGACCACTCCCGCCGGAGTCCTGGTCCCTCCCGCCACCGAGGTGGAGTTCTCGCTCATGAGCCCGCAATCACTCCCGGAGTGAAGACACGGTGCGCGTCACCGCTGCCACCAAGGCACAAGCTCGCCTCCCTCGAGAACTTGTCAGACTCCCCGAGCCGACACGGGCACTCACTATTGATGCCCCTTTCACCGGCGGGATCAAACCGGGTACAAACGTGTGACAACCTTCACAATCAATCATGAAAGGCTCGATCACCGACACCTAACCGGTCTAGGTCTCACCATAGACCAAGAGTAACAACCAAGATCACATCCTCAAAAACACCCTAGCCTTAGATGTGCATCAATGCTCAAGTTACTCTCACTAGCACTCTCAAGATATGTAATATCTCCTTCTAGTGCTCTCCTCTTTTCCTCTTGGCTCTCATCAAATGCTCCAAGCAATTTCACTGGCCAAGAGAGGTCTCCAAGACCCCAGCAACAAAGTTATATATGCTTCCAACCTCCAACTAGCCGTTGCTCCAGGAAATCAGCTTTCTGAGCCTACTGACCGGACTATCCGGTCAGTGCAATCCTCAGCACCAACGGCTCTACCCTACTGAAATCCTGTACTGACTGGACGGTACGGTCAGTTGACCGGACCATCCGGTCCGTTTCTTTCTCCAGTCCAGAAAAATTCCGGCTCCTGCTTCCTCGCTGCCCAGAGTCATCTTGTACAGACCGGACCGTGGTACAGGCTCGACTCTAGCAGTTTCCTCGCTGAGTCTTCTCGCTGGATTGTTCTCTCCTATGATGACCATACAGTCCGGTCACTCCTTGACCGACTATTCGGTCTCTCCGTCCAAATACTGAAACTCCTCGCCCTCGTTTGACTTCGTTTTCCGGTTTCTCCGAACTGCTCCTTGGCTTCTCCATTGTCACCTAGTGCCTGTGATTTCACTCAGCATCCATGCACATCACCGACTAGACATAACCTAAGAGAAATAACCTAGATCCCCTTGATAGTCTGGTTTTTTCTATGGACTCAAAGCCCTAACAACTAGACAAGTGTTCCAAACACTTGCTCCATAGCTTGTCCTCAGCTTTGATCCATCTTCATCAACCCTTGGACTCCATCAAGCTCACAAGCCTCCATGCTTGTGGTCATTGTCATCAACCGCCAAGGCAACCATCATCCATATGATTTGTAGTTGAGTTTAGAGATGATTCCTGTGTAGACAACACTCATATAAATATTAGCCCACAATTTCATAGTTGTCATCTATCACCAAAACATTCATACCTCGTGGATCTTATCAATGGTCATGAAGCTTACAATCTTCCCTTTTTTGGTGATTGATGACAACCACTACTTATCATAATCTTATCAATGAACATCAAAGCTAAAAAGATACACTATGATCGAGAGGAACCTCAAAAGCATAAGAGAGAAATGCACAAGGTCCTACTCAAACAAGCATCATCAAGAGCTAAGAGAAATAAGAAAGAAAAGCACACTCTAGATGATCTGCATGCATGTCATGAGAATATATTAATAAAAGCATAAGGACATGCAATGCAAGACATGAATGATGATATGTAACAGGTTAGCATGGCAATGCATTAGAATTAAGAACAAGTAATCATCATCATGAAATCATACACAGGCATATAGGATAAATAAAGAAAGAGCAAGCACTGCGTATGAAAGTAAACCAAGTGAGATCAAGACGAGTCAAACACAAGCGAATAAAAAACATGACTCATCAAAATCCATGAACACCTCGATAAAACCACCAAAATAAGATCCGAATGTATCTAACTCCCAAAAACCAATATACACGAATGATCCCCCTAGATACAAGCTACTCTCAATCGCATAGGATCACACTCCAACTCCCCCTTGACCTATGACATACTTCTCCCCCTTTGGCAACAAGCACCAAAAAGCGGGGAAAGAGAAATTGCATTGAAGAAATTGCTTTATGTCACAAAAGTTTTTAGTTTTGAACCAAAACCTTTTTAAATAAGTAAAATCATTTTATTTTATTTTATTTCAATATTTTGTCATTTTTTATTCCATGTTAATTTGAAAAAATTGATATCCTTTCAATCAAATTTTTTGAATGTACATTCTATTTTCTGAAATGGGGCTCAACTATCTATGTCTCCTTGACTCTCTTGAATGCATGGTCTGACACTATCTTCCAATCTTGTTTCATCACATTGCATCTCCGTTCATCATATATATCACCCCACGCATCGTTGATGTATCGAGACTTAATGTCATCCACATTCGTTTTACCTACCGCATGGATGTACCTAGATGTGATGCCTTCCATGTTTACCCCCACCTTCCATTAACATCTCTATGGAAAGAAACCCCACCTTTCATAAACATTCATAAGGAAGAACAAGAGAATAATTTTTTTTCCATATTTCCTATGCCTTCCATGTTTGCCTCTAATAAATGAATTTATTTCTCTTAATTTTCTTTCCATATTGTTATCTCACCCGTCCTCACCTCTCCTATAAATACTAGGCCCTCTCCCACGTCCTCCTCACCCCCCTAAACCCTCACCACGCCGTCAGGCTGCCCCCATGCCTCGCTGCTCTCGCATCCAGCCACCCTGCTAAAGATTGGCATTGGTGTTCCAGATGATCTAGCCACCTAAATACCATGAGATTTCACAAGATCGTGCTACTCGTTATTGCACAGGATCCTATGGAGCAGATCCACCAAATCATTAGCAGATTGGGAGATCTCCTCATCGCCATGCCTACTACCCTCCTCCTGGACACGTTCATCTGGTGCACCAGGTTCGATCTTCGTGTTCCCCATTGATCTGCTGCCTTTTTATCCTTGCCATCTATGTCATGTCGTGCTCCATCATGTGTTATAGATGTCCACAGGAGGGAGCACTCAGATCTATGGTGCGCTCAGATCTATGGTATATCCACCAGAACGCCGTCATGAACCTCGCCCTTCTGAACACTATCGCCAGATCAGCAGATGTTCACATGCCTTCCTGGCGATCCAACCATCCTAATGTGACCAAATTTAACCAGGCCATGCACCAAGACGTCCCCTCCAACATATCCAAGATTTGAAGCCATTGGATCCCTGATGCCTCCGGGATCTAGATCTTCATGGCAGCTTCTCCCTGTTCTGGGCGAATCCCGCACGTGCGATGGTAATTCTCTCCTCGTTTCTCCAAATCCAGATATGTTCGTGATGGAAAATTTAATTCTAAATGTGTTCCAGGGTCTTGTGATCATCTCCATGGGAGGATTATCCTAGAACAGCCCTGGTGTGACCAGGTACACGATCTGCCGTTGGACGACCTCACCATGATGCAGCTAAACGATCTCCCGTTCAGGTGCATTCATTATCAAATCATATGATCTCTATCATGTTCCCACTACCTATGAATCTCTTTGTTCAGTTTTTTCCTTGAACCAAGCAACCAAACATCAGGAACGGGTTCATCTTTGCCTTGATGTCTGCATGTAGTCGCTATTCTGAGTTCTGTCCACGTCCAAGCGTGACAACTGTAATCCTCTTGTTGTTCTATTCTATCCAGAGCCTTACTTGTGATAATAACCATGCCATATCATGTTCTAGGAAGTTCTCTTCATGTCCACAAGAGGGATAGCTGAAATCTGTCTCAATGCCACTAGGAGTGCGATTGTCGTTCGATTGTCCTTGCAGGAACTTGTCATGTTCCAATGCCCGGATCTCCACAGCAGGTCAATTCTAATTGCTTCCACCTTTCCATTCACATGTCCCACGTATATATAAATATCTATGATCAATTACTATCTCTATTAATGCATCCAGTCAACCGGAACGCAAATGTAAAGCTCTGTGATCAATTACTATCTCTTATATATACTTGGAACTTTGAATGCCAAATAACTAGACATCCCATATACTTTTTTTGTGTACATGTTCTACACAGTGCTCACCTCACCTCATCAAATAATCAATGACATTGACGTCGCAACCCGAGATCATCACCATCACCCGCTTTTCACCGTCACTTTTGTCTCAAATGTCCCTTGCTGTTGCATAGCCTTTTGGTGAGCCTCCTTGCTCATCATCATGAATCATTCCCAATTAGTTCCTATTTTTATATGTTCTTCATGTTTGTTTGCTTGCTTTCTTGTCTGTAATCACTCGAATAGGAGAATATGCGTCGAGATCACACATAGACATGAAAACAAGGTTCAAGATGAGTGAGCAGCAATGTCTATGTTTCAGGCAAGTGTTTTTTATGCATTTTGCTCCTATTATGAATGATTATTTTAGAATTGCATGCTTGCATCAAATGAATGGGTACCTATTGTTAGGGTTTACTATTATTGCTTTATCTTTTCCTTGTCGCCTTGAACTAGAGGTTTAATTAGCTATGGGTAGACATACTTAATTGCTTATTAGGGTGTTGGGTTCAATTAATCTTGACTAATGAAGAATGTCATATTGGAAATAATTTGATAATCCTTTTAGCAATATGGACTTAGGGATCTAAACAAGCTGGATGGAATGGATGTGGTGTCGTTGGCACATGTTGGGTTGTGGTATGCTTGTTGTAGATCATAAGGTCTGATTCTTGGTGCAATAACCCAGGACAATAGTGCCATCACAAGGCTACTATGGAATAGCTTGGCTGATTAATTAGGAGTTCTCCTAGTGTTGTATGAGCATATGGTGGAGCGGGGAATGGAAGTCAGAATGACTGTCCTTGTATTTGAATGGCTCAAGAGGGGGCTCCTGGGGTGATGAGCTGCTTGTTGATGGGCTAAAACTTATGGACGGGAGTGAAACCTTAGTGGGCGAGTACATACTGGGAGACCCTTTGTAAAAGCCTCATAGTGATCTCCTGGCCGCACACCTAAGGACGTGCACTAGTGCTTGGCCGGCATGGCAACATGGAGACTCTAGTCCACCTGGCAACAGGGGACGAAATCACAACTTGTGGGTAAAGTGGCGCAACCTCTACAGAGTGTAAAACTATCATGACAACCATGCTCACGGTCACGAACGGCCTGGATCCCTCACTTGATTTGTGGTTATGGTTGGGATTGGTGGATGGGATTGGATATGGCTTGGATAGCACCATGTGGATCAATGGTTGGGATGACCTCACTTAGTAAATAGGATGCTTAGTGAATTAAAAGCTCATGTAATAAAACCTTATAAGCCTTTCTTGTCTATAGCCTCATGTCATCTTTTCCCCCACTTGCTGAGTACGACATGTACCCACCCTTGCTATATCCTACATTGTTGCACAGCTACAGGAGAAGAATGATACAACTATGAAGACAATGGAGGAGACTAGGCATGCGGTCTTCTGGTCGACTTCCTGTGGGAGCTGATGGACACCAATAATTAGTTTATTCCACTGCAATGTAATTTTTTTTCTTTTTGACATACGGGTCACCATTGTAATAATATTATTGATTTAATAAAGATATTATTCTTTTATCACAATAATTGTCATGTGTGCGTGAAAACTTGATCCTGGGCACGCATACAGATGCATTTGGTTTCGGTCATTGGAACCGGGTGTGACAACCGACTAGCTCAAGTGGTGAGACAATTCTATCTCAGCCATGGGATCTCAAGTTTGAATCTCAAATCCTCCATATTCCAGTTATTTTTTGCCTTATTCTCATTAACAGGCCACACGGGCCATTTGTGCTACTAGGCCTAACGGGCTGGCCCGACAGGGTTAGGCCACGAGCTGTTACATATTTCATGCCTGGGCCGAGCCGTGCCAGACGGCCCGTTTGGACACCTCTAGCGTAAACTCTGCGGTTCAGACTCTCGGCCCACGACGCACCTGTGAGATTTTGAGATTTTTTGCTATTTTGACCATCAAACTAGTGGATTTCACCAAAATAACCACAGAAGGATGGGCTTCATTAAAATAATCACAAAAATATTGTCTTTCGTGTAAAATGACCATTACCTATTTTTTGAACAAAAATGACTTCGTCCCTTCTTCTTTCTCCTTCCCTTCTATCTCTTCCTCTCTCCTCACTGTTGACATTTCTTTACGTCGCACCAGAAATATTACTATCTCCGGCACAGCGCCAGAAATATCTGTTGACATAATAGTGAAATCCACAAGCGCACGGATAATGCCGTTGTAGCATTTCACTATTAGATTGCTCCAATAGCTTGTCATTTATAGTTCTATCAAAGGAAGGCTATAGCATAAATATATAATTATTAATAGTAGCGTAGTCATAAAGATTGGTATGAGTATTTAGAGTTTATACAGGGATAAGTATAATAATGGATAGGAGGATAAGTATAATAATGGATAGGGGTAGTGTGACACACAGAGCAATCATTCCTAAAGACAAATAAATGTCCTAAATCACTAGGGAGTTTTAGTTAGAAAAGCAAAGTTATATCTCTAATGTTAGTCTACCTATATAGTCACATAGTCAAACAATTACAAGAAAGATTATACTAGTCATAGTCTAATGCATTCAACACTTCGTGTACGGATTCATGCCCGTCATACACAAGGCAACTCCGTCTTAGACACACGTCGTAACCGAACGTGAAGGAGTACAATGGACAGATAGGGTTGTCACCACGTACTGCCTACCTCTACAAACCATGAATTACGAGGTGATTAATACTACCTGGCCATCTAAGCACCGTGCTTACACATTTAAGTAGAATTGTAGCATTGATCAAACACTAGAATCATCGGTAGGATTAGCAAGTACTAAAGCATACATAACTCTAACCCTATGGATTAATAAGTCATGAGCTAAGCAATTGCAATCCTAATTGGATATCAAACCCATGTTAAAGCATAACAAATAGACTAAAGTATAGCTAGCATTATAACATTTAGACTATAGTCAAGGTATATGGCAATCATGACAATAAGGTAGCAAGTCTATATCATCATAAAAGCATAAAGTCCTATGATATGAATATGATATATAACCAAACAAGGGACATATATCATAAACACAACTATATGAAAGAACTATATTAATTAAATAGATCAAAGTCTAATAAAATAGAATAAAGGTAAAGATACAAGAGCCATACCAATACTCCTATGACTTGGAGACTTGAGCAAGGCTCTTCCTACACTAAACTCCACTAGGACTAGAAAACTACTAAGTGAAAGAGGAAAATGAATAACTTTTGATCACTGTGTGTGTTGAAGTGGAGCTCTCCCCTTCTATTTATAGGGGCAATAGGTCGGTACTGTGGAGTAACCGTCATGGAACCGCCATGTACCGACGTTGCTAAAGGGCTGAGGAGTTGACACGTGGAAGCCTGCTTGAAATGGGCTCAAGACCAGGTCGGGCGACAAGGAGGGGGGAGGTCGACCGACCGGCGAGTGGGCCCTTTTGCTTTGTGCTTTCTCTGGGTGGCTGGTAGCTGGGTGCTCTTCTGTTTTGACTCGGTGTTCTCCGGAGGAATCCCATGTAGTCACGTATGCAATCCGAGGGAAGTCTAGTTGGCACCGTCTCATTGGCTGGAATGGTGTTTCCCCGGATTATGCTCTATTTCTCCACTTATATTGTATCAAATCCCTACATGCACATGAATCTCTAAGGATAAGTGGAATCTTATTATTCCTAACTAACATGCAAGTATGAAATGCTAAATCTTCCTACTTTTATAGGTATATTGATGGTCAAAATTGGTATTTAACGACCATCAACACTCACCCGCTGCGTTGCCAACGACTCCACTCGCTCCTCCTACATCCTTCACCGCCGCGGCACCCTCGTACGTCATGCGAGAGCCCGACCTCCTCTCTCCCCCCCCCCCCCCCCCGCTAAGGAAGCACGCGTCGCCATCCATGGCCTCCCCCTCCCGTCTGTCAGCACTCCTCTGCCATCGTAGCGCCACCCCCTCCCCTTCCGAAGCACCACCCCTTTCGTAGCGTTGCCCCCTCCTGGAGCGCCCGTTCCTGATCGGAGTGTCTCGCCCGTCTCCCCTTCCGTAGTGTTGCTCCCTCCCAGACCAGCACCCTCCTCCCCTCATCCTGGCGCGCCACTCGCCTCTCGGGTCCCAACACGTTGGCCCTCGACCAGCCCCTACCGGCTTCTCGAGCTGTGAGAGCATTTTCCTAGGCTCAGAGGGCCTAGGAGAGAGAAGAAGAGAGGAAGAAAAATAAGATATGAGGATATTTTAGTCTAAAAAGTAGTTCGTGGTCTTTTTACCGAAAAGATAATGGTTTTGTGGTTATTTTCATGAAGCCCATAGTTTCGTGATCATTTTAGCGAAGTTTATTGGTTTGGTGGTCAAAGCAAAAATCTCGTTTTTTAGGCTAGTGCTAACAGTATTTTATTTTTGTTATTTTAAGAGTGACATGTTATAAAAAATGATTTGAAACTACAAATAAAACAATCTCTCTAATGGTTTACTGACGGATCTAGGATGGCTGGATATTCCTAATAATACTCAACTATTTTGCACAAAATTTGAGTATATTTAATTTGTACATGCTGATATTTCATCCTGGGCGTTGCTTTACGGTGGGCCAGTTTTGTCCCCCAACATAACTCATGCTCGGCTTCATCATAGCAGATTGCCCCGAGCTGACCACAACCCAATTCACTATTGAAGCCCATATATATTCAGCACGGGTCTGCCGAGTACGCTGAGGCCTCCGACACCAGCTACAAGGCTGATGATACGATGCCCAAGAGCTCGTATTACAGGCGCAAACGTAACCCGGTCTCCTCCATCGTGCAGATAGTGACATCATCGAGCAATTCTCATGGTGCATCTGGTGGTATTGCTACGGCATGGAATAGTAGAGATATTGAACTTATTAGTAATCAAATAGACGACTACTCTCTTACTACTAATTTCTCTTTTCAAGCTGCTGATATTTCTTTCTTTGTCACAAATGTTTATGGGCCATGTGATCACAGCTCTAAGGCTCTTTTTTTTGGAGGAACTAAAATTGATCTCTGCATCCATTGATGCCCCGTGGGTTATTATAGGTGATTTTAATCTTACTAGAGACCCTGCAGATCAATCAAATGATAACTTCGATCGTAGAGAAGCTGATATGTTTAATAACACCATTCATGAGCTGCAACTCCAGGAGCTCCCCTTGTTGGATCGGCTTTACACTTGGTCTAATAACCAGGAGGAGCCAACTCTTGTTAAGCTAGATAGAGCCCTAGTAAATAACGCTTGGAACCTTGTTTCCTGGACTCTACCCTAACCTCAAGAACCCGAACAACCTCAGATCATGTGCCTCTTGTCCTAAAAGCTTCCACCTCAATCCCCAAATCCTCCCTCTTTCGCTTCAACAACCACTGGTTCTCCACTCCGATTATACCACCCTTGTGTCTCAAAACTGGAAGAATGTCCAGCTTCTGAGGTGTGATAATAACACAGCTGCCCTTTGCCTTCGCCTTAAAAGAGTTCGAGCTGCCTCAAAAAAATGGGAAAACCAAAAGATGTTGCTCATAATTGTGAAGTGGTCATTGCCCTTCTTGATAAGTTGGAAGAGTTTCGGGCTCTAGCCCACCTGGAGTTCAGACTGCGATTTATAGTTAAGCTTTCTCTCCAGCACTACACATTGGTCCTGACTGCCTTTTGGAAGCAACGAGGAAATATAAGAGACTGTACACTCGGCGATGAAAACACCAAATACTTTCAAATAAGTGCAATTATTAAACATCGTAATAGTCAGATTAAAATGCTTGACCCCCAGGACATTCCCGTGTACTCTCACTCTGGAAAAGAAATGATACTCCATCGTTTTTATCATGACTTGTTGGGTGTCCCGGAACCAACTGAAATGGTCCTCAATCTTGATGATCTTACAGCTCCTTCGTCTCTTGACTCCCACCAACGTGACTTTCTTGTGGCGCCTTTTAGTTTGGTTGAAATGAAATCAGCTCTTCTCAAAATGAAAGATGATTCTAGTCCAGACCCAGATGGATTTGGGCCAGCGTTTTACAAAAAGAATTGGGATCTCGTAAAGTTGGACCTTTTGAAACTGCTTTCAGATTTCTTCCTCTCCCAGGCAGACCTCAGTCGTATCAATAAATCGTACATTGTGCTCATCCCAAAGAAAGTTGGGAAGACTACTTAAAATTGAATTGATTAAAGTTAGTCTACCCCCTACAGGTAACATCTTACTTTTCCAAGAGCTAAGGCATTTCTGGAAGCGTTCTTCTATATGTTTCCAGTCCGTATTAGCCAAATGTCTATGATGCATAGGAATTCCTAGATATCGAAATGGTAGAGCACCAATCTCACCATAGCAAAACATCTCGCTTTTATAAAAGTTAATTTTAAGTCCCGACAGTTGTTCAAACGTACGCAAAATTAATTTTAAATTCCTAGCTTCATCTAAATTATGATCCATAAGGAGAATTATGCTATCCGCATATTGTAGAATGGACAGACTATCCTCCACTAGGTGCGGGATGAATCCTGACAATTGGCCCTTCCTCTTTGCACGGGAGATAAGTATTGCTAAAATATCCACTGCTAGGTTGAAAAGAATACGTGATAAGGGGTCACACTGTCTGACCCCCTTCTTTGTCTGAAAGTAGTGTCCTATTTCGTCATTCACTTTAACCGCTACACTTCCTTTTGACATAACTCTTTGGATCCATTCACACCATATAGGTGAGAATCCTTTGATACAAAGAGCTTGTTGCAAGAAAGGCCATCTCACCTTGTCATAAGCTTTTTTAAAATCTAATTTCAAAACTACTGCATTAAGATTTGTTATATCAATCTCATGTAAAGTCTAATTTCAAAATTACAACGATCTGCCACGGTTGTAATTCTATTATTCAAAACTTTAGTAAACATCTTGAAACTGATATTGAGAAGACAAATTGGACGGTATTGTTGGATGTTAGTAACATCCGTTTTTTAGGAATTAAAGTAATTATCTCAAAATTTAGAATATGTATTGGCAGGTCATCTTTATGAAAGTCATTGAACATATCAATTAGAGGGACTCTGATTTGTTGCTAGATGGGACTCTTTCTATTTTCTACTTTCCCTAATAGGGCAGGGGGCAGAAAAACCGTACGGTGAAAGAGACGCCCTCACCGTCATTATTATGTAGTAGAGATTGATATATTATGTAAGTATAAAATTGAAAATAAATTATTCATTAATTTCAACAATAAGATATCACGGGTACCTAAGAAAACACACAGGTAGGTTGCCTAATTGATTGCTAAATGGTGGAGAATATCTTAGTGCGAGACAAGGACAAAGCTGAGAAAGGAGATTGGATTAGTCTCTGGGAGAAATCCCCCAGATAGGTTCTTGAAAATCAACAGTGATGGCACGTACAATCATGATACAAAAGTTCGGGAGGATGGTGCTTTGTCATTCGATACCACCAGGGTGCCAGCTAAAAGAGTATAAGCTGCATTTGTACCCATGAAGGATATCATCGCGCTTTTCTATTTTATTAAATCAGAGACCATAATGCTTTAGCTTTGCCTTTGCTAACTTCGCTGCTAAGCTATTAGCTATATGTATGAAATTAAACAACGTGGCTCGGGTCTTTCGAGGAAAATAATAATAAACAGCGTGGCTCACGATTCTCTCCGCAGTATAATGAAACACAAAGAATTAGACAAAAGAAAGATTCGTGATAAACGTTGAGAGAGAGACATCTTTCTTTAGCTGAGCTCGGTCTTGCAGCTAATGTCGGTCGGACAATTAACTTAAGAGTGGATAGGAAGTGATAAAAAGCATTAGCTTTAGCTGTCGGCGCATTATCGACCACAACACTTCCTGTATTTGGTTGGATCCATATATAAGGATACAGCCCAGCCCCGGTTTGCCGCCGTCCCTCTGCAAGCTGTGCGCTAGTGATCCGTGGACGCTGCATGGTGATCAACCATCGACCAGTTTGCTACGAATTCCGTCACTGTCATCTACATCGACTCTGTCTCTCACGTCAGGCAGGGCCTTTTTGTCGCTGATCCACTGTGTAAGAAAACTCTTCCATTCTAGAGACTGGTGATCATATTTTGCTAGCTAGGTGCTCTAATGTTCAATGCGATAATGCTTTGCATGGTTCCGACGACCGCTGCCAGTAGATATTTTCGTGTGTGTTTAGCTAGGTGCTCTAATGTTCAATGCGATACTGCTTTGCATGGTTCAGACGACCGCTGCCACTAGATATTTTCGTGTGTGTATATATATTCCATGTTGGCACCATCATTATTAGGCTTGGTGATGATAATAGTAGAGGATATCTTATAACATTATCAGCATCTGCTCCAGGACTCACAGCATTTGGCAAAGGTGAGACATGGAGGTGACACCATTGAGCGTGGGCAAGTCGGTGCTTGATGGAGCACTCGGCTATGCCAAATCTACCATAGCGGAGGAGGTGGCCTTGCAGCTCGGCATTGCGAGCGACCATGCTTTCATCAGGGACGAGCTCGACATGATGCGGTCTTTCCTGATGGTAGCGCACGAGGAGCGAAATGAGCAAAATAAGGTGCTCACAACCTGGGTGAAGCAAGTCCGCGATGTCGCTTACGACACAGAGGACTGCCTCCAGGATTGCTCCATTTATCTCCAGAGGCCATCATGGTGGCGCCTTCCTCGCACGCTAGGGGAACGGCGCCGCATTGCAAAGAAGATGAAGGAGCTGAGAGCCAAAGTCGAGGACGTGAGCCAGAGGAATTTGCGCTACGGGCTCATCAAGGGCTCTTGGTCCAAGCTTGCTACTGCCCCTGTGCATTCCGACATGGTCAGTGCTACAATGTCTAGCATGGAGGAATCATGGCGGCAAAAGGACAAAGCAAAGGAGGGCCTTATTCAACTGACGGACAACAAGGATGAGGACCTTAGAGTCATAGCTCTGTATGGAGCAAGTGGTCTTCTAGGGGAGACGTCCGTCGTAAAAAAAGCCTACAATGATCTGAAGGGGAGGAACAGGTTCAAATGCCATGCCTGGGTCAGGATCGCGCACCCTTTCGACCCAACAGAGTTTCTCCAAAATATTATCAGGCAATTCTATGTCGATTCACTTGATGAAATGGCAAAGGCACAAAACAAATCTGATCCTTCCATCCAAGATCTTCTGAAGACGGGGAGGATGAAGGGTGATGCCTTGCTGGATGGGTTCATAAATTATTTGCATGGGAAGAGTTACCTAATTGTGCTTGCTGACCTATCGTCTATGCAAGAGTGGGACCAGATTAAAGCATGCTTTCCGAACAACAAGAAAGGGAGCCGACTCATTGTGTGCACAGAGCATGTTGAAGTTGCAAGCTTGTGCACTGTGCCAGAGACTGTGCTACCGAACCACAAGAAATTGTCTACTGACCAGACACTTTATGTTTTCTATGAGAAGGTATGTAAACATTCACATAGCAGAAATCATCTGTTTCAAGAAAAATAATATTTGTCCAAACCAATGATCTGTTTCAAGCAAATAAGAACCTTGAGTATCTAATTTAGCAGTGATTAACATCTAAAATATTTTAGATATCTTATGATAGGTATTTACATTGTTTTCCAAATAGCTGAAATCATCTAATTCATGAAACCTTCAATTGTTCTTTCAGTGTTTAATTTATATGTCAATCAATTTTCTCTTTTACGTTATAGTAACAACATCTATAACCATTCTACAGATATTTTCATATTGATGTTTCTTACTGGTAAGACAAAAGAAGGAAAACATTTACAAGAAATTGATAACAATAAAATAAATATATATCCAACATGTAATTCAGTGACATCCTTAATTTGTCATATCTACGTTAGAAACAGCAAGAGATTGGTAATAAATTAATTCAAAGTTCTTTCCTAAATTTAATGGAAACAGCAAGAGAAAGGTAATTAAAATGTTACTGCTAGATAAGAAAGTGTGCCGTAACCGCCCCAAACAGGATCGAGTAGGAACTATTGATTAAGCAAACACAGATAGTACATCACAAATGGTTACAAAAATAGTTTTTAAGGTTCAAATGTTATGGAAGAGTTAGAAATAGTCTTTGAAATGTTGAGAATGCAACATCCGAAGTCTTCATTGAACTAACACGACGGTGCAAGGGCTGTGCATTTACACTTACAATATTAGTCGTTGAGAAACACTTCAAAGTTGCGGGGGTTCCTAGATGAGATTTCATCCTTCAAGAGGTTGTGCCGCACACCGATAGCTCCAGCTAGACACACTTAATGGAAAGAAGGCATCACCAGCAATAGTTAGCTACACCACAACAGTGAGCAACTAATATACTCAAGAAGTCTTATCCGTCAACATGGCTAACTACAACCGACTCCTAATATGCACAAGTTAGAAGAAGCTATTTCCTTTGCTCAAAAGAGCTCTACTTGTGGATCTTTACACTCAAGTCTTAGCACAAGTTTAATATTTACTCAAATGTCATGTTCGCATCCTACAACTAATCAATCAAGAGAAAGCAATACAATTAAGATATTTCAACAATTTATGCTCATGTATTCCATTTACAATTAGTATGATGTTACATTGTGAGACAAGTGGCTTCATACCTGAGACTCGAATGGACGTACATCTTACAGGAAAAATTTGACATACACGAGACATACGCACCCATGACAGGTTATATAGGACAACCTTTCATGTTGACTCCTTTGACAATCTTTTGAATGGTTTAAATTTGAATCTTAATCAAATTTAAAATGCAAACATCTGATGTTACAGAGCATTACAAAGAGAAATCACATGCTTAGGGCCTGCTTAGCACTTGATGTGTCATAGAAAGGCGGACACCTATTCAGCAAATAAAGCAAGGCTCTAAAAGGAAAGAAACAACAAGAACCTAATCAAATGCCACATCTACTAGCTATGCCATATTTCTACTTTGGATATTTCCTTATGCTCTAAAACTAGGTCTAATTCCCACATACACTAACTTATGTGCCATGGCCACAACTCAAAATGAAAAAATACTACAGCAATGGGTAGTCTATTGCGGTGACTCTAAAAGGATCCAACAAATAACAGACCTGCAAATAGCAGAATTTTAATATACTTTGAGCTTGAATCCAATCCAGGGTTAATTCTTCAACAATGTGAGACGATACCACTAAAAAATCACAATGCTAAAAGTTCAATGGGACCAATGGACAAAACGGAACAATGGTTATTGCATTGGTGATCGTTATGTTCTTATGAACAAGACAAGGGTTATGTACGTAGCGGTGCCATGGTACAACATTAATTAATTTTTTAGGAACAAGACAAGGATCAAGACATTTATTTAGATAATGGAAAAAGTTTCTGGCTTTTTGCATTGTTTGTGCATACAACCCGGTTCCACACTTATTACACAGTTTTGAGAGTAACAAAACAGCCCACTGAAAAGAGTGATTATGAACAAATCCTAAACTGAGATGGCCATCCATGCTTTGAAAAGATTTCCATTCCCAATGTCTCCAATTGCCGGCATATTGTGGTTAAGATTCCCCTGATGGATTCTTTCTGTAGCAGCCTCCATTGCCTCAACTAGTATGTTGTTTTGAATAAAACCTGCATACAGTTAACAAACGGTTTTTTGTTCAATACAACATCGTTGCGACTAAGCCAAATGGCCCAAAGCATTGCCGCAACACCAATCATTATGATCCTTTTATTGTTTAACCCCCATGCCTTGATCCAATCACCCGCAATATGATTAATACTGAAGGGTGTTGGGAGACCAATAGCTATATTCAGTAGCCGCCAAAGGGTTCTAGCAATGTGACATTCAAAGAATAGGTTTCGTATAGTTTCATTATCATTACAAAAGCTACACTTCAGACTACCTTTCCACTTTTTCTTTTTGAGGTTATCCTTGGTTAGAGTCACCCCTTTAGCCAGGTATCATAAGAATATCTTAATTTTGAGAGGTAACTTGATCTTTCACAGTTTGATGAGTCACCCCTGTAGCAGCATCGCAATATACATAGAACTCACTGAAAAATGCCATTCTGATGTAGATGCCAAGTAAAAACATATGTTTCATCCCTTAGTCGAATAGTAGACAATTTTGCCAGTAGCTTATTCCACTCTATTAGTTTATCTCTAGTTAAATGTCTTCTGAAGGTAAGATTCGGAGGCTGGTTTTCTAGGACCTCTTTTGTTGTGACCTGTTTCCATCTAGCCACATTGTAAAGAGCAGGGAATTATGAGCTGAATGGTGAATTATCCATCCATGAGTCACTCCAAAACCTGATTCGACTTCCATCTCCCACCCAAAATTATCCCCACTTGAGAAATTCTTCTTTTACTTTAATGATACCAGCCCAAAAATGGGAATCCTCGGATCTGTACTGCGTTTGCGTCACTGTTTTGTCCCCCACGTATTTGTTTCTTAGCAATTGCTGCCATGCACCCTCCTCATTGATAAGTTTGAAAATCCACTTACTCAATAGACAAGTATTTTTTGGTGCGTAAGTTAACAATACCCAACCCTCCTTGCTCTTTTAGTTGACAAAGTATTTCCCATCGCGCATGGTGGTATTTCTTTTTGTGACCATCTCCTTCCCAGAAGAATTTGGATAGGATATGGTCTAGTTTTTGCAGTACACCCTCAGGTATTTCAAAGAAAGACATCATGAATATGGGAAGGTTGCTTAAGACAGAATTGATGAGTACTAAGCTGCCCCCCCCCCCCATGATAGTAATTTTCCTTTCCATTTATTCAACTTCTTCTGAAATCTTTCTATGACATCTTTCCATTCACTGTTGCTCAGCCATCTATGGATCATAGGAATGCCAAGGTATTTGAATGGAAGAGCTCCTACTTTACATCTGAATAGCTGAGTATATTGCAATTTAGATTTTTTTGCCTTACCAAAACACATGATTTCACTCTTGTCAAAGTTTATCTTTAGCCCTGACAGTTGTTCGAAGACACAAAGCAATATTTTCATATGTTTTGCTTGTTTTATATTGTGATCCATAAAGATGACGGTATCATCAACATATTGTAGAATGGACAATCCTTCATCTACTAGATCTAGGATTGCTCCAGATATTTGACCATCCTCCTTGACTCTGGCTATTAGGATTGCCAGCATATCTGCCGCTATGTTAAAGAGAATTGGAGATAGTGGATCACCTTGTCTCAATCCCTTTTGAGTTTGGAAGTATGGCCCTATTTCGTTATTAACCTTGACCCCCACATGGCCCCCGGTTATAAAACTCTGGATCCATTGGCACCATTTAGTGGAGAAGCCCTTCATGCGTAGGGTTTTATAAAGGAAAGACCATTTGACTTTGTCATAGGCCTTTTCAAAATCTATCTTGAGTATTACCCCACTTCTATTTTTCTTGTGCATTTCATGTATGGTTTCGTGTAGGATTACTACATCTTTCATAATGTTTCGACCAGACATGAAAGTAGTTTGAGAAGGGCGAATTATATTTTTGGTTACCATCCCAATCCTGTTTATTGCCACTTTTGTTAGTATCTTGAAGCTGACATTAAGCAAGTAGATTGGTTGGTATTCCTGTATTTTATCAGCGTCTTCTTTCTTCAGAATCAGAGTAATTATTCCAAAGTTGAGACTGTGTGTCGGTAATATTCCATCATGGAAATCCTTAAATAGTGCTAATAAGTCTATCTTGATTATTTCCCAGAACACTTGATAGAATTCAGCAGGAAATCCGTCTGGTCCTGGAGCTTTATTGTGCTCCATCTAGAAAATAGCACGTTTAACCTCATCTTCACCAAAAGGCGCTATGAGTAAGTCATTTTCCACTTCAGTCACCTAAGGTATATCACTAATAATTGTCTCATCCAGAGTAAAAGTATTATCTTCTCGCTTTCTGAACAATCCTTTGTAGTATCTAGTGATATACTTTTTTAGATTGGCATCCCCGACAATGGTTCCTTCGCCACTCTCTAACTTATAGATCCTTGTTTTCCTCTGTTTTCCATTGGCTACTAGGTGAAAATACTGAGTATTATCATCACCCTTGAGTAGCTCCTTTACTTTTGCTCTTTGGTACCACTTGAGTCCTTCCTCTCGTAGCATGTGAGAAAGTCTCTCATTTAAGTAATGTTTGAGTGCAATCTCATTCGGTGTGAGGGTAGTAGCCTTCGCCTTTTTGTCTAGAGAATCTAGTAAGATTGAGACTTGCTTTTTCTCTCTTTTGAGCATTCCTGAAGTATGTTTAGCCCATCCTTTTAAGTATTGTCGGAGTACCCTTATTTTGTTTTGCCATATCTGCATCGAGGTCGTCCCTCCATGGTCCTGTTTCCATATATTAGCTACCATATCAAAGAATCTGTCCTGGATGAGCTATCCTAGCTCAAACTTGAACTGGTTGAAAGCCCCCCCTTGCGCTTTTTGTCCAGTATCCAACAAGAGTGGAGTATGATCCGACTTACCACGGTCCAAAGCCTTAACTGTAGTCCTTGGGTATCTAATCTCCCATTCCGTACTTATGAGAACCCTATCAAGTTTTTCATAAGTTGGTGGATCAAGATCATTGGTCCAGGTGTATTGGCGCCCAGTCATCTCTATTTCTCTAAGTTCTACAATATCATTCACAGAGTTGAATATGCGGGGCCATCGGTGACAAAAGTTATCATTATTTTTCTCCCCCTGATGCCGCATTATATTGAAATCACTCCCAATGAGAATAGGATGTGCTTCTTTGCTGCATACATTTGCTAGCTCAGTGAGGAACTGTGCTTTAAGCTAATTCTATGCTGGACCGTAGACCGCATATAAAGCCGAAGTGAACCCATCATCTTTATTCTTTAAGAGGAATTTTGAGTAAAAATCTCCTTCATCAATCAACCCTACATCAAAAGTTGCTAGATGTACTCCTAAGATTATACCCCCAGATCTTCCCCTTGGTGGCATAGTCTGCTAGAGGTAATCTTGCCCCCCTGCCAAGTGTCTAAGAAAAGAATGGGAAAAGTGGCTTCTACCAGTTTCGAAAATAGCAATAAAATCTAAACGGTGTTCTTTAGCAAGAGTTGAAATAGCATTGTGTTTACCCAAGTTTCCAAAACCTCTGGTATTTCAAAAAATGCCTTTCATTTAGGATACTTTTGAGGGGGTAGTTGGCATGACTAGAGGACGAGTAGCCTTTTCACTGCCTATTATTTCTTTAGAATAATCATAGTCTTTGATCGCACCAAGATCATATAGAAGATGATCCGAGCTGATATCAACATTGAGTTCATTATTCAGCTCCCTACAAACAAAGTCTAAAGTATTTTCCAAACCTTTCCCATCATCCTATTGAGAATGTGGACGGGCAGGGGTTTGTTGCTTGCAAGGCAGAACATGTCTATCTAGTTCAGTATTTTTCAGCAGAGTAACAGAGTTAATATTCTCTCTATCATTACTACCCAGAAGAACACCTAAACTATTGGTTTGTCTAACAATTTTGGAAGAAGGGAAAGACGAGAAGGATTGAGAATTGCCTTCGTCCAGATTACGCCGAGCAGCCATCCTCTGCGCCTTGAGCATTGAATCCTCATCATCCTTGCATCGCAGAGTTGGCGACCAGCCTTCTGTTGGATTGTCACTTGAGGCCTTCAGTAGGACTCCTAAGAGCTGTGCTTCTAGTGCACCCTTCTCCTTATTTAGTTTCTCAAGTGCTGTAACCATCTCACAATTCTTCATGTTAGCACGAATACCGTTAACCTTGCATACTTCCTGTAAAATGCGTCACAGAAGTTGATGAAGGTTGACCATCGGTGGAGCCACATTTGTATTTCCCTCAGCAGGAGAAACTGGGAGAGAGGTAGGAACCTCCTCCCCCCGTGGCCTCCCACCCAGGACAGCAGGGCAGTTAGCAACGGAGATAAGGAAGGTGTTGAGTCTGAATTTTAGCGCAGACCATGTGCCGTTCTTTGAGAACCAAGACCATCACCATCCGGGGCAACCCCAGTGTTACTGGCAACGACCTGAATACAATATTCAGGGGCAGTACCACTGGTATCGCGAGTAGTTTCAATTTTGCCGACCATAATCGGCTCAGTAGCCATAGCATCCATGTGTGCCTCCTCTGCTATCTTATGTGGCGCAACAGTTCCTACAGCAGCGTCTTCAGTAAGGTCCAGCACGCCCTTATCTGCATCGTCCTTGTCAGTCACTGAATTGCTGCCCAGCGCGTCACAACCGATCGCTTCCTCTTGAAGACTCAAATTTTCAAATGAGGAGTTATCTGTATTATTGTCATCCTTGTCAAGAATATCGCCAGCCATTGGAGCATCATGCTGCGCAACTTCAATTTCAGGAGGTATAACAACTTCTATAGTTCCTGGGGTGTTCCCATCTTCCGCGAGTATGCGATCAGTTACCTCCTTTAGCAGATTGTTGCATACCTTATCCAAGACATTCTCAACAATTTCTTAGATCTTCTGATCGGTACCGTCCGTTGGTCGAGTCATGAAGCATCATCCCCCTTCTCCTGAGCCGGTTGGTGCGCCGGTCCTGGTTTGCTTGTGCTGTCCTTGGTTTCATCATCCAAGGTATCATCTTCATCCATGTTGTCTCCATCATCCGCCTCCTTGAAATCTACCCAAGCGCCATTGCGACACACCTTGTCTACTTTGAAGAAGATGTCGTACAGACCCTCCCCCACATCTTGTCTACTTTGAAGAAGATGTCGTACAGACCCTCCCCCACAGCAATCTCAGAAGTATCTGGTATGCCTTACACATCCACCACTGCAACCAACATTCTGCATACACCCATCTTCCGTGTGTACTTCATATCCACATTTTGGGTGGATCCGATGATAAATATGATCTGATCTCACATGGGACACCATACACATTGACCCAGACCTTTTTCAAGTACTTCTTTGGTTCGATCTTTTGGTCCCATTCAGAGATCACCATAATGCCTCACCACCGAACGTGTGAGTGAACCTGGTGGCGACCATACGATCCAGTTCCACTTTGCTTGGGAATGGCAGTAGAAAACAATCTCCTTGTTGCTGCACCGACCATGTCCACTTAACCGGAATAAGGCGGTGCAATTCACTCTTGATCAGCTCCGGTGTGATTTGACCTTCTTTGATGGTAATGTAGGCAGTCACACTCTCCTTCTTCGGAGCTCACCCGGGTTGTCCAAACTGTGGGATGAGGAAGAATCCTCCTGCTGCACCATCTACACCACAGAATACAGCGTGAGGTTTGGGACCCAGGTAGACCAGGCATTCGGAAGTGAGATGCTCTTCTTTACAGATATCACAACACAAATCCTTTCTGTTTCTTCCTCATGTCTGCTTCTCCATCTGCTGTGGCATGTTCCGCAACCCTTTTTTTTTTCCACCTCCTTGGTGTCATCACAGCGGCCATGATCAGCGCCGTGCCTTCCTATTCCGCGGCCTCTGGATTGTTAGAAACCTCGCCGGAGAAACGACGCGCACGTCGCCGGCGAGATCACGGCTACAACACACACACAACTCACGCAAGAACACAAGTGCACACGGTCTTGTTGGTGCTGCAAAATGAGGCAGCATTTTCTGGTGCTATTCCTCTACTTATATACACAATTACAAGCAAGGAAAGTACGATTACAAGGAAAGAAAGATTACGACCTCCGATCAGGCACAGCTAGCTTTCTAAACATAGCAAATAAACTAAGGAAAGTAAATCAGTAAACATGGAAGGCAAGGATTATTTCCTACAATCTCCTCCTAAGCCTTGCCGTCATGATTATCAATATTGATCAGGCCGATCTTGGAACGCAGCTCATGAAACTTGACTTTGCCGAGAGACTTGGTCAAAATGTCACCGAGCTGTTCTTCACTTCGAATGAAATCCACTTTGATCAGGCCCTGTTCTGCGGACTCCCGGACAAGATGATACTTCACCTCGATGTGCTTACACTGTCCATGGAGCACCGGATTCTTGATTAATGCAATGGCGGACTTGTTGTCCACCCTCAACACTGGCACGATCTGCGCCGCTCCCTGCATTTCTGCTAGCACGCGCTTGAGCCAGAGTGCCTGACAAGCAGCATTTGCTGCTGCCATGTATTCTGCCTCGCAGCTTGATTGAGCCACCACCTTCTGCTTCTTCGATTGCCAGGTGATCGGGCTGCTGCCGAGGAAGAAAATCACCCCTGTCGTGCTTTTCCTAGCATCGACATCCCCAGCGAAATCGCTATCGCTGAACCCTGTTAGGAGCGTCTCCTTCTTCTCCTTTCTGCCATACCAGAGTCCCCAATTCTGGGTCCCCGCCACGTATCGAAGGATATGCTTCACCGCAGCCATATGATCCTCGCGCGGCTCCTCCAAAAACCGACTCACATAGCCGACAGAGAAAGCAAGATCGGGGCGGGTGTTCACCAAGTACCTGAGGCTCCCGACAATGCTTCTATACACAGTAGCATCGACCGGCGGCTTCTCGCTCGTCTTGCTCAGCTTTAGCCTCGGTTCCATGGGTGCTTGGACTGAATTGCACCCCGCCATGCCGCTTTTCTCCAGCAGCTTGGCCGCATAAGCTCCTTGGCTCAGCGAAATTCCCCTCGCACTCTGCTTCACCTCAATGCCAAGGTAGTAGTGAAGCAGGCCGAGATCGCTCATCTTGAACGCTGCTGCCATCTCCCCCTTGAAACGCTTGATATCGTCGCAACTGGCGCCGGTGATCACAAGGTCGTCGACATACACGCCGACCACCAGCTGCGCCACGCCATTCCTCCTGACATAGATGGCGTGCTCCGATGGGCACCTCGTGAAGCCAAGCCCCACCAGAGTCTCGTCCAGCTTCGCGTTCCATGCACGCGGCGCTTGATGTAGCCCATACAGTGCCTTCTGCAGCTTGAGCACCTTATGCTCCTTCCCACCGACCACAAAACCGGTCGGCTGCTCAACGTAGACCTCCTCCTGTAGCTCGCCGTTCAGGAATGCCGATTTGACGTCCATATGGTGCACCTCCCACCCCTCGTACGCCGCAAGGGCGATGAGCAGGCGCACCGAGTCTAGCCGTGCCACGGGCGCGAACACCTCGTCGTAGTCGATGCCGTGGCGTTGTGCATATCCCTTCACCACGAGGCGTGCCTTGTGCTTGGCCACCGCCCCGTGCTCATCCCTCTTCACCTTGAAGACCCATTTCAGGCCAATGAAGATCATCTTGCGGCCCCGATCCTCCAACTTCTTCAGGTGCGGCGTCGTGTTCCGGACATAGACGATGCAACCGAACGTCTTCAAGTGGTGCACCGCGGGCTTCTTCCCGTGCCAGGCTTCGAACGGAGTCATGCCCTCCACACTCTTCGTCGGGCACCTGTTCAGCACGTACACGGCGGTGCTCACCGCCTCGCCCCAAAGCCAACCGGGCAAGCCTTTGGCCTTGAGCATGCTTCTTGCCGTCGCCACCACCGTGCCATTCCGGCGCTCTGCAACACCGTTCTGCTGCGGGCTGTATGCAGCAGTGCGCTGGCGGTGGACTCCTTCCGCCGCGCAATACTCCACGAACTCTGTCGAGTTGAACTCGCCACCGCGGTCAGTGCGGAGCGCGCCGATCTTCAGCTTGGACTCTCCCTCGGCGCGAGCTTGAATCGCCTTGATCGCCTCTGCTGCACGATCCTTGGATGGGATCATGGCCACCCACATGAACCGGGTGAGGTCGTCGACGAGCAGCAAGAAGTACTTGTTGCCGCTCGGAGTCGCCGGTGTGATCTGTCCATAAAGATCACCGTGCACCAGCTCTAGACGCCACCGTGCTCGGTACTCCGCTTGTATCGGAAATGAGGTGCGCCTCTGCTTGCCAGCCATGCAAGCCTCGCACAACTCCGCCACCTGTCCGAGCTCCGGCAGCCCGTGCACCAGCTCCTCCCGAGCCATCTTGCGTAGCGCCGCCATGTTGACATGGCCGAAGCGCTCGTGCCAGAGCCACGCCACCTCGTCGCCACGGCTGCGAACCGTCAAGCAAACCGGCTGTGCCATCTTGATGTGGAGCACATACAGCCGGTTCCCCGCGCGCGTCACCTTGGCTAGTAGTTGGCCGCCGGGCTCCCGAATCCGCATCACGCCGGAGTCGATGTCGATCTTGTAGCCGATCTCGTCGAGTTGTCCGATGCTCACGATGTTCATCGTCAACCGGGGAATAAAGTAGACCCCGGAGAACGATCGAAGCTCACCGTTCTTGCACACGAACGTGACTGTGCCATGGCCCTCGATCCGCGCTACCGAGTCATCGCCAAACCGCACCGTGCCGCACACCTCCGTGTCCATGTCCGCGAACGCCGCCCGCGACCCGGACATGTGGTTCGTCGCCCCGGTGTCCAAGACCCAAGTCTTGGCATCACGCTCCTGCTCTTCTCCGAGGTGGGCGAACACCTTCTCCTCATGCAGCTCGATCTGCATGGCCTGCGGCGTCTTCGTCGTCGTAGATCCGCCACCGCCATGCACGTGTCCCGCCTCCTGCGGCAACAAGTCAGCATGCGGGGGCGGAGTCACCGGTGAGCCCACCGATGTCACTGGCGGTACGGTGGATCTGGTAGAGGACGAGTTTACGAACAGCAGCGTGGCCTCCTCCTCTTCGTGCACGACGTGGACTTGCTCCTTCTTGGGCCGCGATCGACACTCGCGTGCCCAATGGCCTAGCTTTCCGCAGCGCCGGCATTCATCGCCGGTGGGCTTGTTTGAATTCGACGGCCCGCTCGTCGGACCGCCACGCCCGCGCCCACGCCTACGCCTGCCGCCACCGCGACGCGCCAAGCCGCTGCCCGCGCCGCCGCCGTACTCCGCCTCGCGCTTCTTCCGCCGCGCGTCCCATTCCTCCTCCGTGAGGTACAGCTTTCCCTCAAGCTGCAGCGACGCTGGCGCTTCGTCGAACGATTCCTCCGTCTCCTTGAGCCGGCCCGTCAGCTCAGCGACCGTCATCGTCGACACGTCTAGCAGTGTCTTGATGGCGAGCGCGATCTGCTTGAAACGGGACGGCAAGCTACGAAGCATCTTCGCGACGATGTCCGCGTCCTTCACTTCCTCGCCTAGCGTGGCGAGATGCGCCGCCATGCCTTCTAGACGGAGCCCGTAGTCTTCGACGGTCTCACCGTCATTGAACGTGGCGAGGTCGAATTTCCGGCGCAGCTGCTGCGCCGTCGCCTTCTTCACGCGGTCGTCTCCGACCCTCATGGTCGCGATCGCGTTCCAGGCCTCCTTTGCCGTCTCCTTCTTGGCGAGCGTCAGCACCATCTCCGGTGGCACCGCGCCGCACAAGGCGTCGAGTGCCATCATCTCCTCTTGCGCATCGGCGCCACCCTTCTCGATGACGTTCCAGAGCGCCCGCGCCTTGAGCTTCACCTTCATCAAAAGCGCCCAATCAGAGTAATTGGTCTTGGTGAGGGCGGGGTAGCTAGTCCCGCCTCCCACCTCACGAATCACCCGCTGGATCACGACGCCGTCGTTGGAGTTGTCGCCCTTGGTGCCGGACTTGCCATCGCCCTTCCCGTCACCGGCCATCGCCTAGGCTCGCAACCTCGCTCTGATACCACTTGTTAGAAACCTCGCCGGAGAAACGACGCGCACGTCGCCGGCGAGATCACGGCTACAACACACACACAACTCACGCAAGAACACAAGTGCACACGGTCTTGTTGGTGCTGCAAAATGAGGCAGCATTTTCTGGTGCTATTCCTCTACTTATATACACAATTACAAGCAAGGAAAGTACGATTACAAGGAAAGAAAGATTACGACCTCCGATCAGGCACAGCTAGCTTTCTAAACATAGCAAATAAACTAAGGAAAGTAAATCAGTAAACATGGAAGGCAAGGATTATTTCCTACATGGATCCCATGGCATCGACATCCGACTCGTGGCGATTCCCACGGCCTGGGTTCTCTCGACCCCTATTGCCGCGGCCACCAACCCGGTGTCCCCTTGGAACAAAACGAGAGTGGTAGCGTCTGTCTTCATCACCATGGCGTCCGTCACTATCACCGCGTCGATCAAACCGGTGATCTTCAATTCCCCTATCACCGCGGCGATCGTCACGGCCTAGCCCGCCTTGGTGCGCTTCGCGTCCCTGTCAACCATCACCGCCTCCAGAAGAAGCCCTACTTCCCCCGCCCACTTCTTTCACCATCTCCGACCTGCCAGCCATAAGCGCCACCGCGTAGGAGAGAGGTCTCGAGGAGGTGCGGGATAGACGTGATCTCAGCCAAGCCACAGCCGGAAGTGCGTCAAACCGTGTTTTGGGTTTGGCTAGTACCTTTGGAGAATTCAGTCCAGCCCAAACCCGCTGTGGCCCACATCACTTCGAAATTTGAATGGGTGGGAACTCCGGATCGGAATCATCGCTTCGTCGATCCTTCGCCCCGGTTGCCGGGGCAATGCCGACGGGACCTGCATCCGACGATTTCTCCTCGGGACTGTCACAAGAGTACTCCGGAAAGAATTCCCCGAGCGTGAGTGGCTTCCTCTGTACCTTTGGCAGGGGACCTCGCCATGGCTTTTTGTGAGATTTTTCGTAGGGAGTACTAACCATGGATCTTCGCCGTGTCTCGTCGTTGAGGGAGACCTTGCCAGTCGGGGGTGTAGATCGGAAGGAGAATACCCCGCTTCTAGCAAATCCTGAATCATGCCGGCTGATAGGTTCTCCTCTTTCTTGCCTCTGTAAAACTTCTTCCTTTCGGTCGTGGCAGGATCCTTCTTCTTCATCGGACTAATCCCCGTCAGCCAGAATCGACCAGCCATCGGCGAAGAATTGATCGCTGTCTCGCTCGGAAGTTCTGCCGATGTCGATCGTCGTGGTTCTGTAGGTTTAGGAAAACCAAATACGTTGGTGAACCCAGCGGTGTCATCACGAATGAGTTCCTCCTATACTGCACGAGATTCCTCCCTCCGGATGAGATCCCGGCGGGGAGCAGCAGCGTCGACGATCTCGGTCCATTGGAGGCGCCGGCGCTCCGAACGGCCGCCTGTGCCCTTCATGCATGGATCGTCATGGGTGCTGAGTGCATGCGGATGTGTCAGGTCAAGGGTCAAGACATAATCCTTTTTCTTAGTGTCATGTTGTAATGTTTGATGGTACTCTACGTTCATGGTCAGATTGTAAGCCTTTGGCCACCTTATCCGTGAGCTATTCCCAGATCTTGAAGAAACATGGTCAGTGAAATCACTCAGCACAAACATGTGTGGTGGTTTGACTCTGAAAGAAAATCTGTCACCATTCACTGATTAAATCAAAGAAAAAAATCCGGAGTATGGTTGGTAGATATCTTTCTATGACTGAAAGGTAGTTTTCAGGACATAGAAATCGACAGTCACAAGGAATCTAATCAACAAAGCTATATTTTTCTTTGAGTTATTGCCGTTAAACTGCCCTCATAAGTCGTAAGTACATTTAACTTTACTTGTTTTAATATAATAAAAATATTTTTTATGCTGTTTATGATGAAACAAAAGTATAATCTTTAAACTTTTAATAACTAAGAGTTTTTGTGATATGAAACTTATAGCTATATAATGTTGTATTTCTGTGGTAAAAAAAAGATGCAATCTCTTGTGAAGTAGTTACAATCTTTCAGAGTAGTGTAGTCTTTTTAAAGTAATTTAGCCATTGACCACGGAAAATTTTATGCGACCCCCTCTGTTTTTTTTTGTTGCCGACGTTGATTAGAGCAATGTGATAAGAATATTAATTGAACTGCAAAAATGCTGGTTAAATCCTACTGCCACATTATGGGTTCATAACTTCTAGAGAAACTTTTGTGACGCAGTTGTATGCAAACTTGGTAAATAGGTGCATAGAAACACTCCCTCCATTCAGGAATTCTGCTTGTCGTACTGACTGGAGGACTGAAATGCAAAACATCTAGCTACCGCTGCTCAATACCGTCATCAATTAAAATATATAGAGAGGGAGTACATGTAAACAAGCAATTATTCTTCTTAACTTCTTTAAAATCTTGCTATAATTGACCAGTTACTTACTCATAACAATTCAATAATCTTTTGAGCGGCAGCTTATATTAAATGGATTTTTAGGTAGTCTTAAACCAATCTTGTATCTAAGAAAATAAAATATTAATTATACATTTCCAAGATCTAGTTAAACCTCGTTATTTCATACTAAATATAAAGTGCCTAATGTGGTCTGCATGCACATTTTTTTATAGGACTTACAAGATGGAACTGGTGCAACGGAACTGGGGTCTGTCACAAGAGCCACTGAGAACAGTAATATCTCAGTGGATGGAAAAGGGCATAGTCAGATGGGCATGATGCTAGCTTCTTTTCAGGAATCACAACTTATTGGGCGACAAAATGAAAAATCAAAAATTCTCAATATGATTTCAAAAGAAAGCCAGGAATTTGAGGTCATCTCTATATATGGAATGGGTGGCCTCGGAAAAACCACTCTAGTCCGACATATCTACCAAAGCCAAGACCTCATTGCCACATTTGAGAAACGTGCTTGTATCACAATCAAGCGTCCTTTCAATCCTGAGGAGCTCATGAAAACCTTAGCTATGCAGCTGACAGATAAAAAGAGACATAATGATGACCGAACAAAACTGGAAGACAAAACATCATCAGTGTATAGCCTTTTAGAAGGAAAGAAATTCTTGATCGTCCTCGATGACATATCATCCACCACAGAATGGGATGCTTTAATACACAATTTTCCCAAAATAATTACAGCAAGCCGTATCATAGTCACCACAAGGGTTGAGAATATTGCTAAGCATTGTTCGAAGACAGAGGGAAACATATACAAACTGAAAACTATGGAAGACGATGATGCCCGCACCCTCTTCACTGTAAAGGTATAAAATACACAGCTGCCATGTTTTATTTTAACTTCGAATTACATTGTTGGTATACATGATGCTTTTAATGAATATTGTCCCTAGAGAAAGTTTTTATTTATAGCCTAAAATAAGCTCATATATATGTGTGCACAATATTAACATTCAAATGTCAGCATCACTGCAATGGGCGTGGGGATTGGGGTAATATGCTTGTGGAGGGAAGAGGGTGGAAGAATGAGAGGAGGCAACTATGGGTTTAAGTAGAGAGCATCAAGCAGAGTGAATGATCCTAAGGTAGTATACAAACCTAGTAAAAAAAACCTGGCTACTATATTGTAACACCCTGGCCTATTTGCATCCTGTATTAGTAGTAGTTTGGGTCTAGGAGCCCTAGAAATGAAGTGAAGTTGTGAAATTTGTCCCACATTGGTGGTTCAATACTACACTACGACTCTTGATATTTTTAATCATAGCACCTCTGGATAAACCCTTTTACACGAAGCGAAGATGAAAGCATAAGATGGATATGTTATGTGTGAATACATGTGCCCGCCCCACAGGTAGCTAGGCGGTGAGCGGATTTTTGATGCAGGGCGTTACATATATACAACCCTCCATAGTTCAAAATAATTAACTTTTTTCGAAAATAACCGGCTTTTAGAACACTTGTTTATTATTTAGGACCAAGAAAGGTCGAAGGAACTCTTAGGATCATCCATCTTCACCCAAATTTCTGGCTGGAATTGGCTATTGTAAACGTACTATCTGAGTAAACGTGTCACTATAAACATGTCTGGGCTTTAGCGCATACTATGTGCTTGTTGTATTTGCTAGCGTGTGATTGTGTAACTCCATAGCGTTCTTGTGGAAAATTAAGGGGGGAGAGAGAGAGAGAGAGAAAGAGCAAATAGATAGGAATTTGAGAAAATGAATGTTGTACCATGTTTCACTATCTTTGACGAGTTTAAATTTAGAGTAACTTAGAAAATTAGTTCTACTGATTTCAGGTTTTTAACAAGAGCATAGATTTGAGTAAGCATGCTGAATTGAATGAAGAGGCAAAACTGATCCTAAAGAAGTGTGGTGGACTTCCCCTTGCAATAGTCACCATAGGTGGCTTCTTGGCAAAGCAATCAAAAACTCCTGTGGTGTGGAGAAAGTTGAATGAGCATATCAGTGCTGAATTGGAGATGCACCCAGAGCTTGGGATGATAAGAAATGTTCTTATAAAAAGCTACGATGGCTTACCTTATCATTTGAAGGCATGTTTCTTATATCTATCTATCTTTCCTGAAGACCACAGTATTCAACGAAGACGCTTGGTGCGGCGGTGGATTGCAGAGGGTTACTCAAGGGAGGTGCGCGGCAGGTCTCAGGAAGATATAGCTGACAGGTACTTTATGGAACTCATTGATAGGAGTATGATCCTGCCATTTCAAGAATCAATTGCCAGCAGAAAGAAAATTGATTCTTGCCAAGTCCATGACCTGATGCGTGAAATCAGCATCTCAAAGTCGACAGAGGAAAATCTTGTCTTTAGAATGGGGAAAGGTGGCAACTTGAACAGTACCCAGTATAAAGTTCGCCACCTTGTAGTAAGCAGCAATTGGGCTGGTGATCGAGGTGAATATGAGAGTGTGGTGGACCTTTCACGCATTCGGTCATTAACAGTATTTGGGAAGTGGAGGCACTTTTTCATTTCTCACAAGATGAGAATGTTGCGTGTACTCGACTTGGAAGGAACGATAGGCCTAGTCAATCACCACCTTGAAAATATTGGGAGGCTTTTCCACCTGAAATACCTTTCTCTTAGAGGATGTGCCGGTATTTTTCACTTGCCAGATTCATTGGGTAATTTGAAGCAGCTGCAAACACTAGACGTTTCAGGCACAAGCATAATCAAGCTACCAAAGACCATCATCAAACTCAGGAAGCTACAGTTTCTTCGTGGTGGGGGCTCAGAAAGCCCATTTTATGAACCATGGGAAGTCCTCAAAGAAATTGTGTCAACGTTTTGTGTCAGATGTTGGATACCTAAGCTTATGAGAGACAAACAAGAAACTGAGGTCGGCATGACTAGGCGTGACGCATGCACGGCTTGTTGCTGTGTGTGGTTCCCGTTTCTAGGAAGACATGTTGATCCAAGTGGAGTTTTATTGCCGACAGGGGTCAGGAAGCTGAAAGCACTACACACGCTGGGTGCCGTGAACATTGCACGGGGGAACGCCATCCTAGATGACATAAGTAAGCTCAGCCAGTTGCGGAAGTTGGAAGTGACTGGCGTCAACAAGAGAAACTGTGTACAACTCTGTTTGGTGTTTGTCCATCTCAGCTGCCTTGATTCTTTGTCGCTGCAGTCTTTAATGATGGATGAAGATCTATGTGGTTGCTTGGACACCTCATGCTCACTACCGAAAAGCCTTGAGAGCCTCAAGCTTGTTATCAAACTGGTGGAGCTTCCGCGATGGATTGGTGACCTCCAAAACCTTGTGAAGCTGAAGCTAGAGGGCACCTTCTTGGTGCGGCCCAGTGCCACCATCCGGGTCCTTGGCAAACTACCCAAGCTGTCCATCCTGTGTCTATCATGGTGTACGTTTGATTGCAGAGATCTGCATCTCAATTTTCATCGGGTGCGTTTGCCAAGCCTGGTGGTGCTGCAGCTGTTATGGATAGATCATGACATCAGATCGGTGGAGTTCGGTGGAACGACAATGCCGAAGCTTGAGCTTTTGCGCTTTCATAGTGCAACGGAAGAAATTGGTGCTGGGTTAATTTGTGGGTTAGAGTCTCTCCCAAGCCTAAAGGCATTAGAGCTGCTGGACAACCGCACTTATGAGGAAGACTTCCTTGAAGACGTCAAGGCCCAGCTTGCGAAGAATGCAAACCAACCTGTTTTGAAGAGGTGCAACATTTGAAGACAGGTGCAATTCAACTTTTGTCCCTTAATGTTCTCCTTATCATGAGCATGTGTATATGCCAGTAAATTGTGCCTCCAATAAAAGTCCTGCAAAAGAAATGTGTATTACTCCACTGCCCGCTCCACAAAGGTTGCACAAAAATATCGTCTCCATGTCAATACTACAAATATTAAACTTGCTGTGATTTTCTAAACACCAAACAACTATCTACCTTCTATAATCTGAGTCGTTGATCAAAACCCTCTAAATCCCCACCAACACACGATCTCCCTCGGCCCATCTACTGACAGTTTCAGCGTTATATGAAACGGTGTCTACGCGAAATCTAGCTCGTTCTGTCGTCCAATTCTTGATTTTTTTTTCACCGATCACAGCTCTACCTCCCCAGTATACCCGCTCGCAGCTCACGATATTTCAGACTACGTAGAACGGCAATCACGCTATTTCCTCGTATTTGCTTGTGGCACTATTAATTAGAGAACACAAGTTCGTTACACCTACAATAATTATATGAATAGATAGTACGATAAGAACAAATATGAGATACATATAAGTCTTACCTAAAACTTATGACGGAAGTACATCTTTTTTTTCCTTGTAGGATGACATGCCCCGCTGGCTACGACATATTTCTCATAAGCACTGCGCGATCGACAAAAGCTTATCATTAGATGATATTAACATCATCAAACCATATACACGTAGACCAATTTCTTACTGATCTATGACTTCAAAAATATCGTCGTATAAGTTCTTGTCGTAGTCCAGGCTATCAAGCGATAAAAGGTACCCTTCTTTCGGAAATATCACCAGACAGATCCAATGATCGCTACAACAATATTTGTTATCAATAAGTTAATTACGATTGGATTTAATTTTAACATAGGATACATAATAAAGGCAGTAGTTGTCCAACTTACTTGAAGTTGTAAGGGGCCATAATGCACTCTCTATCTTGCCACCTCATGAAGCAGTCGTACAAGTAATTTGCAACATAAGTTCTTGCTTCTGTTGTCAAGACCGTCTTCATTTCAGCAAGCTTTGTCGGTGTCTTATCCGGATAATTTTTTAGATTTACCGTTGGGTTGATCGAGCTTTGGCTGATCCGGCTTGAGTTGATGTAGGTCACCCTTCAATCTTTTCTATTAGTCTCCTTTCTTTGGAAAAAGGAGTTCATGCTACAAAAAAACAAAGCATAAGATAATATATGAAATTATGCTTGAATTACGAAGTAGATCTAACATGACACTTACATGCGCCACAAGGTGACGTCCATCTTGTCTACACGAAACATCAAGTGGACATCCTCCCAAAATAGGTATAAGATTTGTTCATCTTCTTTGTTGAACACCTCTTTTGGAATCCTACAAGTGATTTCGGTGACTCCTTTCTTTGACGCCATCATGTACCAGTCGTGCAACTTCCGTATCTCCCATGACATGTTCTTGTACATGTTCTTTGATATAAGGGGTTTACCGAGTATGAATTTTAGGTAGTCCACATTGTCGGTAGGATTGTCCAAAATTTGATCGTCGTACGACAATACATCTCGAGGATCTTCTTCTTGCAGGACGAGCTTGCCGGTGGTTGCTAGACGTTTTTTCAATCCAGCCAAGTACTTATCAACATCACTTTTTGCTTTTGGGTCCTTTGGATTTTTGTCAAAACTGGTAATCGTCCATGGGATTACCGGAGCCTTGACGACAACTGGCGCAGGCTGAACTTGGATTACTGGAGCCTAAACTTGAACCATCGCAGCCACTATAGACGGAGGCTCGACTTCAATTGCGAGAGCCTGGACTTGAATTGGTGGAGCCTCGTCAACAACAGGCGAAGGCTCGAGTTGAACAGTCTCCAGAAGATGGTTACAATTTATAGGACATAATACATGTACATACAGAAAGTCATTGTAGCTTTTGTTCGGATTTAATTGATCCATGTTGTAAACTATTGACCTATCCAAGATATAACGGCGATACAAGTGCAAAATTTACACCCGGGGAGATTTACTAGCTAGTTCGGTAGCATCATTTTTGTTTTTTGAACCGATTATTAGTCCAGAATTTTCGAACAGTTTTCTCTACAAGCAGTCTAGGCTACTATCACAATTATATTCAGAAGAATCGATATATATACAAACACATTACGATACAGATAGTAAATGAGAAGAGGCAGCATCAGGGTTGGGTTGGCAAGCATAAACATCAGAGACCAATAATACAAAGAAACCGTGGATGGGCAAAGTGCTATAAAGAACAAGAAGAGGGGAGAGGGAAGGAAGAGGAGGGTGCGGTGCTTACCAGAGAGAAGGCAATGGTTGTCGAGTTGGCGGTGGCGCTTACCAGAGAGAAGGCGCGTGCGGCCATCAGCGAGGGGGAGGAAGAGGAGTCCAGCGCGGTCAGAGGCGGAGCTCAAGGCGGCAGTGCGGCGGCCGTCAACAAGGAGAGGAGGAGGAGGCCCACGCGACATCCCTCGGGCATGAGGAGGGCGCCTGCGGTGTCCGACGATGAGGGGAGGAGGGAGAAGGAGGGGGCCCGCGAGCGCGTCATCGACGAGGGGGTGGAAGAGGACTCCTACGCAGTCGGAGGCGGTGCTCGAGGTGGTGGCGTGGTGGCCGTCGACGAGGAGAGGAGAAGGAGGCCCATGTGGCCTCCCTCGGGGACGAGGAGGGGGCCTGCGGCGGCCATCGACGAGGGGAGGAGGGAGACGGAGGGGACCCGTGAGCGCGTCGTCGATAAGGTGGTGGAAGAGGAGTCCTATGCGGTCAGAGGCTGCGCTTGAGGTGGTGTCATGGTGGTCGTCGATGAGGAGAGGAGGCGGCGGCGCTCGGAGACGGATTTGGGCAGCCTTAGGACGTGGAGAAAAGCTTTAGGGAGTTAGGGTTTGGGCCCCGGGCGCGCCCTTGATTATATGCGGTTTCTCTCTTTAGCGGCAGCTCACGAAGCCAATCACCGCTAAAGAGCAATAACGGCGGTTGGCTTTGTAAGCCGCCGTTATTCTAACATATTTTACAAAATATATTCATTTTAAAAAGTTTGAAAAATATATTCATTTTATTTGAAGCTATTAAAATACCTTATTCATTTAGAAAGCTATTAAAAAATACATTTTAAAATATATTATTCATTTTAAGAAGCTATTAGAAACTACATTTTAAAATATATTCATTTTAGGATGCTATTAAAATACCTTATTCATTTAGAAAGCTATTAAAAAATACATTTCAAAATATATTATTCATTTAGAAATATATTATTCATTTAGAAATATATTAAAAGGCCTTATTCTTTTGTAGAAAAGCCCATAAAGTAATGTAAATTCTATTTTGGTCTTGGATTTTTGTAAAAACACCACTACACTTTCGCAAAATTATATTTTCTGTCCATATATATTTTTTCAAAATTACAAAAAGGTCCTTAGAACTTGCTACAATTATAGATATGCCCCTATATATTTTTTTTGAAGATTGTATTACTCATTTCCCCATAAAATTACATTTTAGCCCCTACATTTTATAGAAATCATATCTTCTCAAGCATGTAAGTCTCTTTTAAGCCATTATTGCATACGTGCCTTTATTAGGACTTGTACTATTGCTGTATAGTCAAATAAGCATAAATTACATAGAACATAATACAAGGTTCCAATAATAAAAGGTACTTAATAAAATAAAATTACATGATGCTTGAGTTAGCCTTGAACGACTTTTCCTCATAGTGATCGGTGCGCATGTAGGACATTTCGCTAGTAAAGGAGAGTCTTGCTTCTAAGACTTCAAATTTTTTCGGATCTATAAAATATGTCACCTCGTCATATTGATTGTAGTCATCTCGATCCTCCACATTCTCCACTCCAACGATTCTTTATTTACCTAGAACAACAATATATTTCTTTTCATCCTTTGGATCAAGTACGTAAAACACCTGTTCCACGGTCTTGGCAAGTATCCAAGGCACATCTTTGTGACCAACATTGTTAAGATCAACAATTGTGAAACCATATTCATCCACCTCGACGCCATTAGGGTGCTTCACCCATTTGCATTTAAATATGGGAACCTGTAAATTTGCACCATAGTTTAGTTCCCATATTTCCTCAATGTACCTGTAATACGAGGTCATCTGGTCCTCTCCATCAATGGCTTCTACTCGTACACCACTGTTTTGACACTTGCTCTTCTTATCCTTCTATTGGGTGTAGAAGGTAAAACCATTGATGTCGTATGCCTGAAAGGTAACCACGGTTCTTCTCGGGCGGTTAGCCAACTTTCTCAACATTTTCTCTTCCACGGACTTGCCACTTGGAAGGTCTTAGGAGCTAAACCTTGATGTGAAAGAGCGCTTGTGCTCGTCTATGATCCATTTATCGGTCGCATCCTTGTTGTTCCGGCGGAGCTCCAACAGATGTTTCTCAAAGTACGGTCCCACAATCTGCGTCTGTTGCAATACGCTGAAATGTGCTTGGTCCACTCGTTTGAAGTCATGGTCAATGAACGATCTACGTCCTTTTGTACCTTTTCCAGATAATCTACCCTCATGATGAGACACGGGAAGACCAATTGATCTGCTACCATCATTAATGTAATGTGAGCAACATTCAATGATCTCTTCAGTTGTGTAGCCCTCGATCATAGAACCCTCTGGATGTGAACGAGTATGTACATAGCGTTTCAATACATACATGAACTTCTCAAACGGAAACATCTGATGCTGGTAGATGGGGCCCAATAGAGAGATCTGGTCAACAATATGAATCATGAAGTGTTCCATCAAGGTTCATGTAGTGGCGGCTCACAACACGGCAGGCCCCCTAGTCTCTGTAGCGGCAGCTCACTTTGGGCCGCGCCGCTTCGGCCTTTGGTCTGCCGCCGCTATAGGCCCGTTTTATGGTAGTGACAGGACAAGGGCGCTGAAATAATGACCATTGATGAGGACATCACCCATATGGATACTCTCAATACTTTGTTGGTGTCATGAAGCATGAGCTTCGAGGCCACGAACAGAAAGAGGAAAAAAGCGAAGTGTCACAGAAAGTGCAAAGCAAACAATGATTCTACTTTGTATATTCAATGAACATTCGTCCGTTATAGGTAAACAGGGTATTCTATTTATAAACCCGTACTTAGGCTATATGCAGATGACCAGTTTACCCTCAATTACCTACTACATTCTGCAAATATTCCATACAAAACCGTCATAAAGGACAAACTGTTCATTTGAACTTCTCTTGTGCCCTTCCGTGTCTAGCACGACACCGTGGTTCCTCGAGCCACGTGTCTTCTTTGTGTGCACCATGCAAAGGCTGGGCTTAGACACTGTTCCATCCTTTGAAGGCCCATCGGTGGTCCTTGTAGGAAACTTCTGTCGTCGAAGTGAAACTTGCCTCCCCCTACGCGGGTGAGGGGCTTGAACCTCCTAGATACATCATTGGGTACCTGCACTTCGAAGACGATATTGACAAAGAGCTCGATAGTTAGTTCCGATCCATCATGTAGCCCAAGTTTGATTGGCTTCGAGGGGTGTCCCACAGGTGATCCCCCAACATACTTCTCCAAGTAAAATGCAACATCATATACTACAACTAAATTTATGGGTGAGCTTCTTCCTAATGGTTTATTTATATGATTTTGAAAATAGATTGCTACCTAATAAATTAATTATTATTAGATATCATGAAGATTATGATGATATAGCTGGAGAGTTGATTGGATATGTGATGGGCCAACAAGGACGTTCAAGACAAGATGGAGGCTCAAATAATATCAATTTTGAGTCCAACTCGGAGTCTAGGAGCAGGTCACACTAAAACGGACAACCAGAGCACATAGGGGCTCGGATTGGGACGTTCTATATATGCCTGAAAACATAGTGAGAAAACCTTTCCAATAGAACTGACCTCATGTCAAAATTTGTTTGGCATCATAAAAAAATGTCAAAACAAGTCGACGTCCAGAATCTATCCCTATGTTGTGACACCGTAATCGGCCTTTGGGTCATGTATTGAGTTGAGCCCACTTTGGGCTGTGTCTAGGGGGTTATGCACGATTCTAGAGTGCTCATATAGAGTTGCCACCTCTTTATTAGGGTTTGTGTTTTGGTTAGATTATTCTATTGAGGACAGTTTTATCGTTTCATCGGTTTTGAGACTCCCAATTGTGGGATTCATCATATACTAGCAAATTTGGTAGCATTCTTCATTGCTCTTGCTTGTATTCTTGATTTGCAGGCAAGAATAAGCCTTCTTGGTGAGATTAACCATGTAATACCTGTTGATAACCAGAGGAGACATTGTGCTGCGATTGCAGTGTCAGAACGTGTCATTTGGAAGCCGGATCGATTTATATATCGCCTGCCCCTTAATTAATTTACTAGAACCTTTTGGAAGATCGGTAGTCTTTATCCATATGAAGTAGTAATTAGAGTTTCAGATATACTGTTAAGTTCACTCATATCCTTGTTATTTTGCTCAGTCCTAAGCTGCAGAAAATTGTCTCACAAAAATATTTGTTTGTCGTGTTTTCGTTGTCCTATATCCATTTTGTGCCTTGTAACTTCTAGTTTAGTTTGCTTTTCTAAATTTTAGTCCCTACAAGGTCATTGTGTTGCTGGCCTAGTGCTTGTTCTTTGGTCTAGTTTGAGTTCTACTCAACAATTTGGAAGGAAACAAATCAGATTTGTTCTTATTTTGTTGTGTGTTCGGCATGCAAGGTGCTAATGGAAAGAATCATATCATGCATGCCAAGAGATTAGGAAAAAGGATATTGTAGCCAAAGTGTATTTTATTAGTTCCCCTTCCACACCTTTAGCAATATATTAGTTTGTTTCCTTGCGTTAGATATTCCTAGTTGTCCAGGCTTAGGCCTCTGAACTACATAGCTGACCAGAATCATATACCAAACCACAAGTTTATTTCTACAACATATATTTTGTTTCTCTGTTGTGTTGGTTGATAAATCAGTTCTTTTGCAACACTCTATCATATTAAGAAAAGAAACAAGCAAAAGGCAAAAAGATGCTAAAAACAGAACTAGAAAAGCCACGCCAAAATGAAAGAAAAAAGAGACAAAGAGTATAAGAAAAAGAAATCAGAGTTGCTTGCATCTCTTATGCCCTGTATTGAGTCATATACTTGCTTGTTCAAACTAGGTCCATGACAAATGTAGACCGGTGATATAGACTAGCTTGGGACTATTATTCAACTTTGCAACTTTTGAATTGAAATTTTGTGAATCGTTGCTACCAAATATTATATCCTTTTGAACATGCATAGATTTTTGACCCTCATAATTGTCGGACCACACTGTCCAAGGTATCCTTTGTTTTTTCTATTAAGAATCTTGGAAGAGCTCAGTTAGGTGTTATCATTTGCTTGTTGAGAGTTTCCACCATGATCATATAGTTGTGATAAGAAATATACTATTGTGAGTTTTTTGTTTGCTACTAACAATGATAGGTTACAACACAGATGGTGATGAGTTGGTGGCATCAAATGAGGATGATATGAGTGTTGTAGCACAATGTTTGATTAGTTCTCAAATGGAGAAGATAGAGCAAAGTAAAATGAACAACTTGTTCTAGACTCATTTTGTTGTGAAGGATCAATATTGTTGTGTCATCATTGATGGAGAGAGTGGCCACAACATCGTAAGTTTGAAGTTGGTTGAGAAGCTTGGCTTCATCACACAGCCACACCCATGTCCATACTATATCCAATGGATAAAGTCTTGTGATTAGATAAAGGTAGATAAAATTACACGTATTGAATTTTTTATTGGTTCTTATAAGGATAATGCAGAATTTGATATAGTACTCATGCAAGCATGTTATTTGTTATTGGATAAATCTTTGGATTTCTACAAATAATGTTTTGCACAATACCATTGCTAATAGCTACTTATTTAAATACAATGATAGAAGACTTACTCTTAAACCTATGGTCACTGCTGAAATTTTAGAAGAGGATCAACAAAGGCTTGAGAGAAGAAAAAATAAACCGTTTAGGAAAGAATGAGTTGTTTCAAATGTTGTAACACTTTTATCAAAATCTGAATTACTAGAGGATGGAGATATTTCCTTGCCTCTTGTTGCAATAATTACATTTCAGCTTCTACACAAAGAAGAGGACAATGTAAAAGAAAAAGAATGTATTGTTCATTCTTTTAGGTAAGAACTTTTTTGGTGTGCTGAATTGTTCCAACAATCTTCCTATATTGCAACCTTATGATGATTTACCTTTGTCACTAGCTGATTTATGTACTGGTCCTTGTAATAAAGAGGAGTTGTGTGCCAATACTTTACTTATACCTTTGCCACAACAAATGAATGAGCTTGATTTTTTTTATGATTCATCCACCAGTGTTGAGATTAAACATTTGATTCTAGTTACATGTAAAAAGGATGAGCTGAAATTATTATCTTCTCTAAATACTTTGGATTATATTAAATTTGATGTTCTTTGTAACCTAAATACCGCGGAGAAACAAATCTTTTCCCAAACTGAATTGTCTTTATTGACAAGAAACAATTTTTATGCTATTGGAAACTATGATCATGGAGGTGTGTCTATGGTGCATAGATATGTTTGTTCAAATTTGAAGCATTCTTATGTTGTGCAACTAAATGACCAAGTAGAAAACTACAAAAATAATTACCTTGTCATGTCAATTTTTTCTAGTGTTTCTAAGGTCACATATTTTCTACCGTGTTATAAGAGTGATGATGATGTTCATATTGTTGACCAATTTTTTAAAGAGGTTGTTAATTTGCATGCAATGCCTTTTACTGTTGTTTCACATTGTGATGACAAATTTCATAAAGCATATACACATGAGTTGCATCAAAAGTTTAAGAATAGTTCCACATTTGAGGGTTATTTTCCTCAGTACCATTACTAAGTGATGCCTTCTTCCCAACGCCATTTGTAAAGAGGCCTTCTCCCCAGTGTCATCTGTTACTTCCACCCACTCTTCCCAATACCAAATATCCTCTTAGTTGGTAATTTCCTTCCCGTTTGACCCTTGCTACTCTCCATCTCCAAACGAGAGTCAAACCCGACGGAAGAAAATCTCGCGAGCATGGGCGAGTGGCGACTGGCGACGACCGGATCTCACTTGCGAGCGTGTCGACCAGGCGACGGCATTAGGCGGGAGGCGGTAGCCAGGCGGTGACAGGCGAGCGTAGATGGGCAGCGGTGGCAAGGCGAGCGCGCGTTGCGGGCGCGGTTCCAGGCGGCCGAACCTTGCTTGCGGGCGCGTTGGCCACGCGGCGCCAGTCGGCAGGAGGCAGTGGCTAGGCGGCGACGGACGAGCGTAGGCGGGCAGGAGGTGGAGGCCAGGCGCACGCACAGCACGGGCGCGATACCAGGCAGCTGGTGTCCTAGGCAGCGCGGGCCTAGGCGACACTCAGAGCAGGCAGTGTGGGCGCTGGTGCGCGGCCACGAGCAGCGCCAGCGCGGGAGTAGAGGGGCAGAGGCAGCTCACTCGGGGCGCCTGGCATGGATGTCTCGCCCAGCTCGCTTAGGGCTTCATCGGTCGGCTTGCGCTCGAGAGATGAAAGTGGTGCGGCTCCGGCAGGCAATGGCAACCCCAGCTCAGGCAGCCACATGGATGAAGCGGGGAGCAATCTAAGCTTCATCGGAAGGTTTGTTCAATTTGACATTGCAATTTTGATTGCTTTAGTGATGAATAGTGGTATAAATTAGTTTGCTGCAATTTTGATTTATAGGAATGATTCACCGCCAAAGACGAAAATCAATTGTAGAGTTCCTGCTTACGCTGCATATTTGGATGATGGTAGTACTTTGGAATTAGAAGCTAAAGATTCTAATCTTGATGTACATGAGACTAATGGGTATTCAATGTATAATCTGCTAGCTGATATAGCAAATAAAATCAAGTGGGGTACATGTCAAGAACCTGCCTTTTGGTATTGGGACATTGAAAAATGGGGATTAGAAGTTGTTGCAATAGATGATGATTTAAACATGGCATTTTAGAAATTTCTGACCCAAAAGATAGTATCATTTGTTGTTGAATTTCTCGTAAAACCTAATTACAAGAGTAGCACGATATTGGAGGCCAAATTGGAGAAGTTACCTGTGAGGAGGAATCCAAAATTACCTCAGGAATCGAATAGTTCAACTGAATCAGATGATGACAGTGGTGATGAAATTGAGGAAAATGTGGACCCTACTTGTATGGAAGATGATGACATATTCATGGCGGATGATGAGGTGTTTGTGTCTCTCGGTTTGAGGGCCGAGGAGGAGGCTACAAGGATGAATTTGGGACATGATGTTGTTGGTTTAAACGAACATGAGGCAGACATTTCTGTACTTGACAATGCTGAAAGTGAGCCAAGATTTGCAGTTGATAAGGAAAACCCAAAATTAGACAGGGTGAAACATTTCCATGCATGGAGGATTTTAGGATGGCTCTAAAGCAATATGCCATCCAAAATGAGTTTGAAGTGCACGAGGTTGTGACTGATAAGAAAAGGCATAGAGCTGAATGTAAAGCAAATGGATGCCCTTGGAGGATCGTTGCCAACAAACTTGTGGGAAAGGACACTATTGAGGTATGTTTGTTTTTCCACTTATGTATATGTGTACAAATTATATAATATGTGTTTTGATAAACTAATTTGTTCTTCATTTGATTTCCTTGTTGATAACTAAGGTTCCAAAGGAGCATAATTGCATGGGCACCGACAAGCTACTGAGTAGAATGGCATCGAAGTATTGGGTTACAGAGAGGGTTGTTTCATGGCTTAGAAAGAAACCAGGGCTTGAAACAGCGGAGTTGCAAGATAAATTGTTAGAAAAGTATGGTGTTGAGGTTGGTTATCAAACTATTTGGAAGCTTGCACTGGATTCAATTTTTGGCTCCTGGGAAGATAGCTTTGCAAGTTTGTTCAGTGTTAGGGCTGCAGTTCTTGAAAGGTCACCGGACTCCATTTTTGAAATTGCCACTAAGCCACATAGTATGGTAGGATGTTTGATAAATTATTCCTAGCAATGAAGCCGTGTGTGGATGGATTCTTGGAAGGTTGTAGATCATACCTTGGTATTGATGCAACCGCCTTGAATGGTAGGTATAAAGGGTAATTGGCAACTGCTACTGCCCTTGATGGTAACAATTGGATGTACCATGTTGCATGGGTAATATTTGAGTCTGAAACTTCTGACAGCTGGACATGGTCCATGAGGCAATTGGACATCCACTATCTTTAACTATAGCCACTAATGCATGCAAAGGTCTTGATGCTGCTGCCAAAGAGGTGTTCCCTGGAATTGAACATAGGGAATACATGAGGCATTTGTGGACAAACTTCAAGAAATACTATCATGGAGAAGTTTAAGGCAAGAATATGTGGCCAGCAGCGAGGGCTTACAAGTTTAAGAAATTTGATTTTCATTGGAATAAAATTGTTGTTGCAAACCCAGAAGTTAGGACATACATGAACCAACACCACAACCACAAGTGGAGTAGATCCATGTTCTCAAATGATGTTAAGTGTGATTATGTTAACAATAATCTTTCTGGGAGCTTCAACAACTAGGTCAAGAATATAAAGGACTTGCCTCCTGTTGATTTGATTAATTCATTGAGGTTGATGACCATGGACTTATGGGATAAGACAAGAAGGATTGGCAGCAAGCTCAATGGAACCATTCTTCCCACAATAATTAAGCAGCTAAATGCTAAAACAAAAAAGGGTTGGGTCACATGAAGGTTCATAAAAACAAGGAGTGTGCTGAAGTGTTTGGTTTGTACCATGATATGATACCTTGGGGCCATGTGGTAGATCTGTCCTCTCATACTTGCAGTTGTGGAGAGTGAGAAATGACAGGAAAACCATGTCCACATGCTTTGGCATTTATTCCAATGTTTCTAGAAATTGACATGGCTACTTATGTTCATGAGTACTACAGCATAGAGAGGTTCAGGATAGCATATAACAGCTCCATCCCACTTATGACTGACAAAACACAGTGGCCAAAAGTGGACATGGGTTTCAAACTGCTACCTTCACCATTGAAAAGATCCCATGGAAGACAAAGAAAAAACAGGTTTAAAGCTAGTCATGAACCGGGAGCAAAAAAACAACAACGGTGTCACAAATGTGGAGAGTTTGGACATCGGGAAAATGATAATTGTCCTCTCAAAGACTCACCAAAAAGGTATGTTACATCACTGTTGTTTTCATTAACCATGTCATACATGTGTACAACTTCTTGATTTGTTACTTAATAGTCAATTATCATGTAGGAACAAAAAAGCAATACCCTCCAAGGAAGCCAAAAAAGCCTAAGACAATTCTAGCTGACACTATTTCTCCTGGATCACTCACTAGAAGAATTGTCAATATTGTGCACGAGGATGATGAGGTTGGTACATCTACTTCTACCATCCCAGCTAAGAGGTTGTTGGTGCTATCCCTGAACGAAGGAACTGATGTTGCATCTAAAGAGCCTACAAAAGAGCAATCTGTTGGCGATAAATAATTTGTATGTTCACTTGTGTTGTTGAACTATCATTGTGCTATGTTTGGATAATTGTATTGTTGGATAATATGTGTTGTGCTATGTTTGGACAACATCCGTTTTGTTATATTGAGTCAATGATTATTATAAAAAACCATGTTGATGGAATCATGTACTTGTCTAGAGTTCATGGCAAAATGTTTCACTTTTTCCTTTGCATGGTGAAACAACGCAAGGGGTGAAAGGAGAAGAAAACCCATATTTTTGGGGTTTTTTCTTGGATTTTTTTCCACTTCAATTTTGCGTTTTTTATTTTTTATATTTTTTGCTATTCTTTACAAAGTTTTTGCTGCTGGAATGTGTAAAGCCTGTGGCAGGGGTAAAATGGGAAGGAAAGTACCAACTGAGAGGGTATTTGGTATTGGGAAGAGTGGGGGGAAGTAACATATGGTATTGGGTAGAAGACCTCTTTACTAATGGCGTTGGGCAGAAGGTGTCGCTTAGTAATGATACTGAGGAAAATAACCCCACATTTGATATTTCAAATTTGAGACCATACTTGGGAGAAAGATATGAGCTCTAGTCGAGGACAACTCTAATTCAAAAGGGAGAGTATGATGAGTACATTACCTCTATGGATACACACTCCTCCAAGTAAAATGCAAGTTCATATGTGACAACTAAATTTATGGGTGAGCTTGTTCCTAATAGTTTCTTTACATGATTTTGAGCAAAGATTTCTACCTAATGCATTAATTATATTACAAACCATGGAGATGATGACGATATAGCTGGAGAGTTGACTGGAGGCGTGATGTGCCAGTAAGGACGTCCAAGTCAAGATGGATTCCTAAATAATATCAATTTCGAGTCCTGACTTGGAGTTCAGGTGCAGGTTGCACTAAAACAGACGCTTAGAATGCATACGGACTGAGATAGGGATGTTCTATATATGCCGAGAAAGATAATGAGAAGGCCTTTTAAATGGAACAAGCCTCACATCAAAAATTGTTTAGAGTCAACGTAAATCATCAAAACAAGTTAACGTCCAGAATCTATCCCGATGTTGCAACACCGTAATCTGCCTTTGGGTCATGTATCGAATTGTGCCCACTTAGGGCTGCATCCAGGGGGTCATGCACGATCCTAGGGTCCTCATATACAGCTGTTGCCACTTCATTAGGGTTTGGATTTTGCTTAGATTATTCTGTTAAAAATAGTTTTATTGTATATTGGTTTGTGAGATCCCAACTTATGAGATTCATCATAAACTTACAATTTTGTTCTATCCTTCATTGTTCTTGCTTGTGTTCTTGATTTGCAGAAAAAGATAAGCCTTCTTGGTGAGATCAACCGTGCAACATCGGTTGATAACCTGATTAGATGTGGTACAATGATTGCGTGGTTCAGAATGTGTAACATTGGGAACCCTTGTCCACATCAACCATGATCCTATGATCTCGTTGGGTGGTATTAGATTATTGCTGCAGTCCTGCTCCCTCTATTTCTGTTTTCTTTTTTGCAACCAGTTGATTTTTGCTGATTTATTTAGTATAGCTGTGGATTTAACGATGGAGTCGAATCACCTGTGGATTCTTCAGGGTGTGCTTGACGATGCAGATGGCCATGACCTTCTTGCCATTGTTGCTAGCATGCATCAGAAGTGAGTTAAGTAGGTGCTCTACAATAGGCACTGCACAACAGTATCAATAGGTTTGCTCTAGTTTCTCTGTCTCCTACCCCATTAACCTCATAGCTGTTAAAGTTTGATTAATTGTGATGTCTACAACATGAACATGTTTGACCATACGGTGACTTTGTTGGTTATGGTTGATCTTGGAAAGGGGATTTTATTGCATTGAAGTTTTCTCATCTATGCTTGATATGTTTCATGTTGGACAATGTTGACCAATGCATAGGAGATTTGGGCGCATTAGATGGTTCCCATCGATATTGATACTATACTTTGATACTAGTTTCTCATTTGCCTGACTTTGACACTGCTTGAAGGGAAATGCAAAGAGCTTCACTCTTTCTCTCATATTGTTGTGTGTTGATGCTCATACCACATGTATATGAAGTACTTGTGGAATGTTTTCCCGGAGATAGTTCAAGTCTTCAGCATGATATAGTGTTAAGCAAGCAACATCAAAGTAGAGCATTGATACCGTTTTGGTTTTTATTTGATTAAACAACCATATACATAATATTTATATTTATTGTTTGTGAGTAACGTGTAAATCAGACAATTTAAAACAATTCGGAAGTTAATGATGATACATGTTTATGTAAGATAGTGACATGATTTTCTCACCAGATGTGCCGAGTATAACGCATTGTAGGGCACCATGTCTTTGTGTTCCTAAGCTGTTCTAATCTATCGTAATATACAAATATTGACTGCCCCAGATCTATATTTTTTATGCATATGTCGCTATATTTCACATTTGGATTAATAGGTGAACTTTGGTTTGTAGGGTTCCGCAACCATCAATTCCGAAAACCGAATCGAGCATCATAGTTCATGCGTGAATGCATGGTTAAAAGGAACATTGTCTAACACTTCATCAATTACAATTGTTGGAGTTTAAATCAGATAATGTACTTGTGATAACTATTTTTGGTAGGAAAATTACCCCATGGCCAATTTTATTTATTTAGCAAATATTGCAAACCAATAGTCGGGTATTAGATGTCATGTAATGTATCTACACGATCAGACTAATAAATCCCGTCAATTTCAGCATGTATCATTAGCTCTACCGTCTCCAAATTCTTATAGCATCATGTCGATGGAGTGAGATAGATTTCTGTGATAGTTAATGACTATACAATATTCAGATGCAAGATAAATTTTGTGAGTGTTAATAAATATTTAAGACAAAAGGTAAGAAAAACAAAAAAATCAATAACAAATATGTAGCTACATGAGTATATCTATTCTCTAATAAGGAAAACATGCCTTCTAAGAACTTATCGTGTCGTGGAGTTTTCATACGTGAATAAAATGAATTATCACAACCATGACAAGAAATTGATGGTCCAGTTTACATTCATACAAGCAACTAGTCACTTCACTAACTTCATGCTCACCACACTTAAAAGAAAACTTCATGTTTACCAGAAGCTCATAATAGTGTATATTCCTCTAAAAAAGAAGTTATTCACCAGATGCATCACATAAAAAACACAAGAATTTTGTTGCTATATGCTCATTAGTAAGAGAGTAAGGAGAGTAAAAGAGACATTATGCCTTGAAAGATTCAAAGAAATTTTCCAAGAGATCATTCTTATTTCATAGGAAGAAGTCCTATTTTTCTCTATCAACTCTTCAGGGAGTTGTGGATTGTGCCTCAAACTATAAAACTAGATAACTCAAATGCTTTTAGTTTCATTGCAAGTTTCCACCCCCGGTCATATTTTGAGTGGTTTTGGCTGACTCAGCATGGTAGAGCCCACATGTCAGCTGACACGTAGACTGAGGACACGTAGTATGGTGACGCCTGCCACGACCAACCGTCGGCAAACCAAAGCCCACCACACTAAGGCGTTGTGCGCCGCCTTCCTCGCCACCTCTGTCTTCCACTCCTCCGCTGCCTCACCACTCACTCCTCTAATTCACCCCCCTCTCCAAACCTCAAGCTCCTTGCCACATGGTCCCTGAACAACACGCCTCCGGAAGATCATTTCCCGGTGGGGGTCAAGCGGCTCTCCCTGGGCTTCACCGCGTCCGACCTTGTCATGGCCATCTACGCCAAATGGACCCGGATCTCACGCTTGCTCTTCTGATAGGCTGCGATCTGCTGCAGGTTCTGCCATGTGCCGAAGTCCTAGAAAGCCGCCCTCACCGCCGCCTCATATGGCTGCCGCATGGTAGCCACTGAGGCGCTCAACCGAGACATCTTCATTGGGGCCTGCGCGCTTGACCCCCAGCTCTTCCATGCAGATTCCGAGACAAATCCCGAGCCTCTCCACTGCCTCCTCCTCCTCACCAGCTCCACGTGGTCATGCTTCCTGTCATCATGCCCCCACGTCCCGCGAGCTGGCATGGACTATGACAAAGAGAAACACCCCCCCTCCCCGTCCCCTGCCACCCAACATGGGAATCATCGCTCGTAGGTGTGCCGTTTAGAAGTTGTTCAAAAAAACAAGCGTCTACACCCCATGTGCGTCCGTGAGATCCACCTCCTCTGCCATCTCAGCCACGACCCGACAAACTCTCCCGTGCTCCACGAGCTGGTCTCAGCAAAGGGAGCATGCCCAGTGTCTACGTGGCCACAGATAGGTGGCCCAACCGTGCTGAGTCAGTCAAAACCGCTCAAAATATTGTCCGGGGAGGAAACTTGCAACAGACTTAAGAGCTCAGGAACTTGCCCAATTTTGTAGTTCAAGGCATAATCTATGACTTTCTTAAGAGTTGAGGGACAAAAATATGACTTCTTCCTACTTGACAAGGTTCGAACTATAGCATCATCCCGAAACCACTAGATCTTGGGTATTAATACACATTACACTCATTAGATTTTCTCCACTCTAGACATAGTCGAAGTTGGATCAGTGCATCATCTACTACTTCCTTTCTTTACAAGTGAACCCTATTTAAATTTCATTAATAAAAATATCAAAAATGACAATGTATGAACGATGTTTTACTACATTATTTGTGAACACAACCTTCTATTTAAATATTTGATTTCAATAGAAATTATTGGTTAAAGTAGAAAAACACTTCAACTTCGGTCAAACTCAAAAATGCTCACATTTGTGGATGGAGGGAGAGTTCTATCTGTACTATGTTTTGTAAAACAAGATATAGATGATAAACATAATGGGTAAAAATTATCGTGTATATATTATTGTAAGTTGTGGTTGTGATTTTTTTTTTCTTGTAGCAAATTGCTTGCGAAGAGATGGCTTTAGTCTCCCTCTCCTTGTTTACTCTTTGCATGAAATATCCCCTAACCGATGTGGAACATGTGCAAAAGATAGATTATGCACGGGCATACAATCTCTACAACATATGAAAAGAGGTGGCGTCGTCCACCCTATTATTCTGCCACTATCTAGGGAAAAGAAGGAAAAAAGAACAACCCACATAAGGAAAAGAAAAAAGAAAGCAAAAGAAAAAGAATCTGATCCGGTAAAACAAAGAAAAAACAACGGACATTAAAAGAGCCTGATCCGGTAAAAGAGGGGGAAAAGAACGTATATAAGGAAAAGGAAAAGAAAAAGAATCCGATCTGATAAAAGAAAGGAAAATTTTGGATATATATATTAATATTATAATATATATTTTATAATAAATAACAAACAAATACAATCTATAATCTCTACTCATATTAAATTTGGTGTGGTCATCTCTTCACGTAAATTTTGTGTCGCCTGCAGTGATCCCGAACCGAGCCCTGTTAGTTTTACGTAGGCTTTGTTTTTCTATTTTTGTTCGAGTCCGATCAGGCTTCGATAATGCCTCGATGAGGTTCTTGGTTTCACAAACGGAATCCCAACACATCCAAATACATTGGTCGATGTCAGAATCGCCATCCCACATCTCGCATTGCGTCCTCTTTACTCAGCACGAGCTCCACGCTGCCGCCACCGCCATTGGAGGTGTTCTTACTTTTTTTTGTGCCGCCATTTTTTTTAGCTCTAGAACATCCTAGGTTACTTTTCTGTGTCTGTAAATTTTGTTTTGATAATCATCAACTATTTTGAACCTACTCTTAGCCATCAATTAAAGCTTAAAATATCAACAATGACGGAAGGCCGACATGCTTACTGAGGAAGAAGACAACTATGTACATGTTCATCCTCTATTTCCCTTTCGTGGGCCTTTTCCTGTCATGGGCTGTCAGGTTTGTTTTCTTCATGGGCTGTTATGGACTGCTATGTGGATTCTGTTATTTCTTCATAGGCTAGGGATTTGCAATGCTTTTTTTCCTTCATGTTCACATCAAAATTCAATAGATGCATATCAATGCATTTGGTGTAGACGTCAAGACGTGTATGGCAAATGGTGCAGTATTTGTGCACTCTTCTAACAAAATTTGATATATATAATATGCATATCAATTCATTGGTTTAGTGAATAAAATGGTATGTCTGCCCGAGGTGAAAAATGACTGACAGGAAAATGATCATGCGCATAATAAATTATTTTACCAATCCCCAATAAAATATTGTATTTATTCAAAAATAAGTTGCAATCAATAATCTTAAAACAAATGCATATTTCTCATCTTATGTACGGTTAAAAAATTTACAATACATAATGTTGTGTTTGTCCACAAATCTGACCGAAAGGTCACGTACAACCACTACTATGGTGTAATCAACAACAGCACCAAATAAAGGAGAAATTCACAAAAGAAAAACGTTCTTGAGCAAGCAGAAAATTCTATTACATATGCATATAAAATTATTAGTCTTTTTAAATAAATATATATAAATATACGTAATCTAATAAAAATTTAAAACCTATTAATTAATAGTTGTAAATTGTCAAACTCGTGACAACGCACCGACACTTTGCTAGTCAATACTACAAAAAGGGCCTATAGCAGCCGGCTATAAGCCACTGTAACAGCGGTTTGGTCTAACCGCCACTACACTGCCGTAGCTAAAAATAATGGGCTGTAGCGGCGGATAACCAGTGGATGACACAAACGACCACCGCTACAGAATGATCTATAGCGGTGGATGACATCTTCACCCGCCGCTACCCCTCAACCCGAAAAATAAAATAAAATAAGCTCGCCAGCTGCAAGAGCCTGCGCCCAAATCCGTTGTCTCATTGCCGCCCCACAAAGACGGCGACCAGATCCGCCGCCTTGGGGCCGCCCGACGAAGACGGCACCTAGATCTGGAAATGCCCCATCTCGCGTTGTCCTTCTTCCCGGGGCAGGATTCAGAGAGGAGAAGGAGAGGAGGCTGTGGTGCGACCGAGGGAAGGGGCCGTTCATGGCGGATCCGCCGCCTCGCGATCGTCCGATGAAGATTACGTTCGACGCAGCCCTACCTCGCCTGATGAAGAAAGTGGCAGCCCAACGAGGAGCACGGCTCCGCCTGCCCTTGGCAGCCGAGGGTGGACAGGTCCGTCGTCATGCGGCTTCCCGCTAAAGTGGGCACCCAGATCTACATCGGGGCCTTGCTCCTCGCTTGCATGGGAGGGGAGACGCCATCGTTGGAGAGAGAGAGAAAAAGTGAGAGAGAGAGAGAGAGGGCGGAGGAGAGAGAAAGTGGAGACTGGAGAGAAAGAGAGAAGGGGAGAGAGACAGTGGATGGGAGGGACGGTGGGGTCTTTTTTTCCCACTAGTTGGGCCAGACGGGTCTCAGCTTTTTTAGCAACGGACCTAAATGTGATCATCCTCTAAAATCGATTTTCAGAGGCGGACCACGTTAGTCTGCTCCTAATAATGAAGACTATATATAGGGGAGCACCAAAATATAGTTCACCCTAAAAAATCAATTTTTAGAGGCAGATCACTTTATGATACTGTCACGGACCCGCCTTACCACGGAGGCGGCTCCGTTCCAGGATCTCCCTCGGGTGGCGACACGCGCTGTGGCGCCCAATAGTACAATACATGACAGAGAAATATACTTGCAATAAGAGCATAGGTTGGAAACAGAGTTTTACATGAATCTAAAGTTATATTACAAACCAGAGTTTTGACAGATATAAATTTGCGGAAGCGAATTGTTCAACACTGGTTCACCAGTTTGATGAAATGGCTAAGATACAATCGCCCTCTCACGGCGACACACAAGGAACATCCCGGCCATAATAGGTGCCTTGCCCAAGCACCGTACCGGCAAGCAAGGACCTAATCCTCATCTTCATTTGTGCACAGCTCCCACTCGATGTTCCAACAGTCGGGACGTTGGCCTTCCCAATGGAACCTCCCACCACAGTGGCATTCTCCATCCTGGTCATCTGAAAACCACATAGAGCTACGCCCTGAGTAACTAATTTACTCAGCAAGACTGACCCGTCAAAATGGCCAACTACAGCCGACACCTAGACATGCAAGGCTAGGGGATAGGGTTTTAAATTGCCAGAAAACCCGCCTAAGAGTGGATCCCTAATTTTTCAAGTTTTAGCATCAAGTTGAGTTGTCATGGAGAGAAATAAATTTAGTTTGCACTAGAGCTATAACAATCATAGTTGCAATACAATCTTAATAATTTCAAACAGCAGTATTAAACCCACACAGCATCTTAATGGCTTTCGGCACAGTTCCGTAGCAGCGATCAAGTGGTACTCGTTACTGTGAGGGGCAGCGACTCGAATCGATTTACATCCTGCAGGAGAAACCTGCTTGCACGACCCATACACGCTTCCAGGAAGCCGCATGGAGCAACCTTTCGCTCACGGTACATATCGTGTATTTCCTTCATGGACTCCAGTATTTAATCGCGATGACGTTGTATCAAAATATGGCGGTCGTGATGACCGGACGGAGGTGCAACATATACATTACTAAGGGGTGCGGGTCAAGGCATTACCTACAGCTTATATGATGTTTATCATGAAAGACATAGTAGTCAAACCTAACATATCGGAATGAATTTATAACGCCCAGTGAATTATTAGAGCTACCATACCATTAATTATTTTTGCCTAGTTCTGGAAACCAAATGCACATGGGGAATTTACTGTAACTAGGTCATGCCAGGGGTGAATTATGACCCAAGTTACAGAGACATGCAATGAGCCAATAATGTTAAATAATTAAAATAAGAAAAATGTATTAATTTTAATTATGAAAAAAAAATACAGAGACTCCCCCAAGATATTTTTCAGGAAGACTAGAAACTGAAAAACATAATTGGTGGCCAAGTTTCATGATTTTATCAGCTCCCTATAATTAGTTATGAATTTATAAGTGTTTTTCTCGTTTATTTTAATCCTGAAAATAATACTAACATGCAACATGGTTTAGTATTTTTCTACAGTAGTATAAGTCTAGAGAGTTCCAGAGAATTTTTGTTTGCCCCTAAATTCGCAGTATTAATTTATCTGTGGATTTTATAAACTAATAGGCTTATTCTGGAATTTATTTAACCAAATAACAGTGGAAAAAAAAACCTTGGGCCAATAGCTGAATGGCCACACAAGGGCCACACCAACCTAGCCGCACCAGATCCAGGCTGGGCCAGCACCAGGTCGAGCAGCAGCTCGGCCGGGGCAGCCACAGCACGCCAGAGGCCGGCGGCGCGTCGCCGGAGTGGACCAAAGGGCCACGAAAAATTCCAAATAAAATACCTATGCGAAGCTTAGCTCGACGCGATCCCATTTGAGGTGGTCCCAAGGGAAGGAGCTCACCGTGGTAGCCGGCGGCGAGCGGCGAAGCTCCGGGTCGTGTTGCGGTCGACGAATTATTGTGGCTTGCACGGTTGGTTTCGAGCGACGAAACTTGGTAGGATGGGGGAGGAGGGCAAGGCGAAGAGTTTGAGCCGGCTGATCTGTGCCGGGAGGGGCTAGAGTGGCAGCGCTTCGAGCTCACCGAGCTCGCAACAATGGTGACAGTGGCTTCGGGTGGAGGAAAGAAGAAAGAGAGAGAGAGAGCGGTCCGAAATGGATAAATGAGAAGAAGCAAATGGAGAGGGACCCCGAGCTTGAGGTGGTCGGGCCGACCAGGCGAGGCCGCCGCCGATGTACGGCCGCCACGCGGCGACGAGGCGCCGGGCGCCCGGGCCCGCGCGGGAGGAGGAAGAGAGAGTGGCGGCTGACATGTGGGACCCGCTCCCCTTTTCTTTTTCGTTGGTTTTTAAAATAGCACTGCCTTAATAATTTTGTAGATTTAAAATCGTGGATCCCATGGAAAATCTAAAAATATGTGCGTGCTCCTAGTGATATACTCTATTTTATAAAAATGGGAGCACGAAATGGTTGTTAATGGAATTTAAATAAGAAATTTTTAAAAAGAGGTAGTTTTGAATCTTTTAGGCATTTATTTGGGGCCTTTATTGATGGAATAAAAATCTGAGAAAATCCTTAAAATTCTACTTGACCATGACCAACAACATATAATTTTTGCAGTGGTGACTTTTACTGAAAATTTGGGACATGCAGTACAAAGGTCATTCAATTGGGTTTGAATTCAATTTGAATTGCAACATTTAAATTCAAATTCTTAGTGTTATGATCTTATGCTGTCTAAGTGATACCCTTGGGACCCTAATGACACTAGGAATGTCACAGCCCTCCCCCCTTAAGAAAATCTCGTCCCGAGATTAAGGGAGGTGTTGACGGTTTACCTAAGTGGTGGCGTAGGAACTCGGGGTATTGGCTTTGTAGAAAGTCTTCAGTTTCCCAAGTAGCTTCTCTGGCGGTATGGTTGCTCCATTGAACTTTATAGAACTTCAGTATCTTCTTACGTGTCGCTCGCTCCTTCTCGTCTAGCACTTTCACCGGATGCTCGACATAAGTCAGGTCGGGTTGCAGTTGTTGGGCGCTCTCCAGTGGGATGTCCACCGGTGTCTTTAAACATCCCTTGAGTTGGGACACGTGAAACGTGTCATGCACTCCAGCGAGTTCCGCTGGCAGTTGGAGCCGGTAGGCCACTGGTCCGCATCTAGCAATGATAGGGTAGGGACCAATATAACGGGGTGCTAACTTCCCGCGAATTCCAAACCGTTGTACACCCTTGGTGGGTGACACTCGGAGGTAGACCATATCGCCGACCCTGAATTCCAACGGGCGGCGCCTTTTATCTGCATAACTCTTCTGCCTGGACTTTGCCGCACGTAAGTTGGATTGGATGTCAAGTACCTTCTGTTCAGCTTGCTGCACTAGCTCCGGACCAAAGATTATCCTCTCCCCTGATTCCGACCAATTCAATGGTGTGCGACAGCGGCGCCCATAGAGAGCCTCGAATGGTGCCATCTTGATGCTTTCCTGGTAACTATTGTTGTAAGCGAATTCTGCCAAGGGTAGGCACTCATCCCACTTCTTGTGGTGATTCAGCACATATGCCCTCAACATGTCTTCCAATATTTGGTTAACTCTTTCCGTTTGACCGTCTGTTAGGGGGTGGTATGCGGAACCTCTAATTAGCCGGGTAACCAGTGTCTCATGTACCTTCTCCCAAAAGCGTCCCACAAATTGGGGGCCTCGATCGGACACGATAGTCTTGGGTACTCCGTGTAAACACAGGATTCGCTCAATGTAGAGTTGCGCATACTTTTGCATCTTAAACCGTGTCAACACAGGGACAAAGTGGGCGACTTTTGTTAACCGGTCCACAATGACCCATATGGAGTCGAATTTATGTGCCGTCAACGGTAGACCAACGATGAAATCCATACTGATATCTTCCCATTTCCAAGCTGGAACACTCAAGGGTTGGAGTAGGCCTGCCTTCTTCAGATGATCGGCCTTGACTCTGTGGCAGGTATCACATTCTGCGACATAACGTGCTATTTCCCTTTTCATACGAGTCCACCAGTATTTGGATCTTAAATCATGGTACATTTTGTTGCTGCCCGGATGCATGGAGTACCTTGCCATGTGAGCCTCGTCCAAAATTTTCTTGCGGAGTTCCAGATCCTTAGGAACCACCAGTCGATTCTTGAACCACAAAACACCTTCGGCGTCTTCTTGGAAGCACTGTACTTTAGTATCGCCCTCTTTCAGTCCCCTTTTTAGATGCGCTATGCCTCTATCCTTATTCTGGGCTGCCACTATTTCTTCCCGTAAAGTAGGTATTAATGCTAAGTTGTATTGGGCTCCGTGGGGTGTTACTTGGACGTAATGACCATCTTGGGTTGGTGGACTGACTAAGATATGGTGGCAGTGAGCCTTGCGGCTTAGGGCGTCAGCCACTACATTCGCCTTTCCCGGGTGGCAATGGATTTCCAGCTCGTAATCTTTGATCAATTCCAACCAACGACGTTGTCTCAGGTTTAGGTGGTCTTGGGTGAAAATATACTTCAAGCTTTTGTGGTCAGTGTATATGCGAACTAAATTCCCAAGGAGGTAATGTCTCCATATTTTCAAGGCCAATACCACTGCTGCTAATTCCAGGTCATGCACGGGGTAATTCTGCTCGTGCTTCTTCAATTGTCTCGATCCATAGGCAATAACTCTTCCGTCTTGCATAAGCACACATCCCAATCCAATACCCGAAGCGTCACAAAAGACATCGAACGGCCTCCCCAGGTCCGGTTGAGCTAATACTGGGGCCATGGTCAGGTGCTTCTTCAAGGTTTGAAAAGCGTTTTCGCAGCTCTCATCCCATATGAATTTCTTATCCTTCTTAAGCAACTCTGTAAGGGGCTTCGCGATTTTGGAGAAATTGGGAATAAAACGGCGGTAGTAGCCAGCTAATCCCAGAAAACTGCGTATATGGAATACGGTCTTCGGTGTCTTCCAGTTCAGCACCTCTCTTACCTTGCTGGGATCTACCGCGATGCCTTCTTCCGAAACAATATGGCCTAAAAACGGTACTTGCTTCAACCAAAACTCGCACTTGCTAAACTTAGCATACAGCTGGTGTTCCCTTAACCTCTGTAAGACAACACGGAGATGCTCTGCATGTTCTTCCTCCGACTTCGAGTAGACTAGAATGTCGTCAATGAAAACCACCACAAACTTGTCCAACTCGGGCATGAACACCGAGTTCATGAGATACATGAAGTGTGCTGGTGCATTAGTCAATCCGAACGACATCACTAAATACTCGTATAGACCGTACCGGGTAGAAAAGGCGGTCTTGGGGGCGTCCTCGGCACGAATTTTAATCTGCTGATAACCCGATCGGAGATCAATCTTGGAGAACACCCTAGCTCCTATTAACTGGTCGAAGAGGATGTCAATACGGGGCAGTGGGTATTTGTTCTTGACAATCACCGTATTGAGGGGTCGGTAGTCTACACACAGCCTTAGGGTCTCGTCTTTCTTCTTTACGAATAATGCTGGACAACCCCAAGGCGAGGAGCTTGGTCAAATGAATCCCTTATCCAATAACTCCTTAAGCTGCTCCTTCAACTCCGCTAGTTCTTTAGGTGCCATTTTATACGGCCTTTTGGATATGGGTGCCGTTCCTGGCTGAAGCTCAATCTTGAACTCAACATCTCGATCCGGGGGAAGTCCTGGAAGATCGTCAGGGAATACGTCCAGAAATTCCCTAACCACCGGAATATCCCTTATTTGTCCGGCGGTGGTGTGGTGAACGCTTGGTGCGGCCAGTTGGGGTGGTCGTACTCGGAAGCTCACGCTACCATGGGTAGGAGAGTTTAGGTGCACAGTGTAGGCGGCTATGTCCAGTATAGCCTTATGTTGCCTCATCCAAGGCATGCCCAAGATAATGTCAATGCCGCACCCATCTAAGACTATGCACTTGGTAGGGTAAACTTTCGATCCTAGGGTTATTGGAAGTTTGTCTAATTCATACAGAGCAAGGGTTTGTCCACCGGCTGATTTAATGGTGTACCGTGTTCTCATAAGGGTACGAGGCAGCCGGTACTTATCAACGAAGAACCCACTGACAAAGCTGTGAGATGCTCCTGAGTCAAACAGTACTAGTGCAGGGTGGTCTCGAACAGAGAACATACTAGCAAGGATGGGGCTGTTCTCCGGAATCTCCTCCAGGGTAGTGTTGTTCACTCGCCCCGCACGAACTGGTCCTCGGTTGTTGCGGTTGTTGTTGGTGCTGTTACTCCTTCACGGGTTCTGACCAGTGCTCTTCTTGGGGTGCGGGCACTCCCTCGAGAAATGCCCCGGACGGCCACAGTTGTAGCAGGGAAAAGATCCGGGTTGAGGGTTCGGCCGCTGGGGTGGGCGAAATCCACCTTGACTCTGCTGCGGACGCGGTACCGGGGGTCGCTGCTGTGCTGGCTGAGGCGGGCGCACAACAGGTGTCGGCACGGGGGCGGAGCGGTACCTCTGTCCCGATGGGGTGGTGTACACCATGCGGAACTTCTGCGGGGGTCCATTGGATGGCCCCATAGCACTTGTGGAGCGCTTCCGTTCTGCCATTACCCTGCGATATCCGTCCTCCGCGACGATCGCGTTATTGACAAACTCGACGAATGTGCCTCCCATGTTAAGGTTGAGGCGGTCCTGTAGCTCAGCACTTAGCCCCTCCAAGAAACGGTCCTTGCGCTTGGCGGGGGTGTCAACTTGCTCCGGGGCGTACAGCGCCAACCGGTTGAACTCTTCACAGTATTCCTCGACACTGCGATTGCCCTGCTTTAGAGCGGTGAATTCACGCGCCTTCCTGCGGACAATCCCCGCAGGGATGTAGTGAGCGCGGAATGCATCCTTGAATTCGCCCCACGTAATCTGTCGGTCGGTTCCCATAGAAGCGACATGGTTGGCCCACCATGCCCTAGCCGCACCATGCAGTTGCTGCGCGGCGAACAGTGTCTTCTGCACCAGCGTGCAGGTAAGGAGTCCAAATTTGGACTCGAGCATGCGAAGGAAGTTCTCCGCCTCCATGGGCTCGATGGTTGAGCTGAACGTGGGCGGCCTGGTGGCGAGGAAGTCGGAGTAGGAGCTATTCTGTGGTGCTCCGTCGTGGTGGCCCCTAGCATTACGATTTGTTAGGTTCTGTTGTGCCACCTCCCACATGAACTCCGCTTGCTGTTGCTGGCTCTCCATCATCGACGCGAAAAACTGCGCCATCATCTGCATGGGGTTAGATGGCGGCGGCGGTGGTGGAGTTTCTAGCGGAGAGTCAGACCCTCGAGCCCTGGAACCTTCGGGCTGCTCGCCATGCAGCTCATTGTTGTTACGGGTGCGCACCATTCTGAAATGCAAGAATAAGGGTCCAATTAGTCTCTTATCCAATGTGAGCAATATAGGTTACCAAAGCAAATGACACAGCACACGGGACAGCAATGTGGTACACAACATAATCTCGATAAAGCTGAAATTTCCAAGTTAACATAATCCTAGTACAAGTCAACAGTTCCACTCTACATAAACTCAGAATATGTGACCATCGAGTTTGCAAAAGCCAATCATGCGGGTGATCCCCAAAATACAACAACCACGCGTGGAGTGTCCCAAAAGCTATCCATCTACCAAGCTCTACCAGCACGACCTAGTCGCATCTACTACTACTGCCAAGCCCGGACACCAGCGGTGCCAGAGGGCCCTGGTCGGTCCGCGCCGGTCGGAGCGAGTGGCTCGTAGTCCACGTCGGACTCTTCGCCCGCATCCTCCTCGGGCTCCTCCTCTGCGGGTGCTGCCTGTGGTGCAGCAACCGCGTCCAACTGAGCCTGGAGGTCCTGGTTCTCATGAATCAGCGTCTCCAGATCCTCCCCCATAAGGTTCATCTCCTGCTGGGCACTCGCCAGCTGCTGCTGCAAGTGCTCGTTATGGTTCGCCCGCTGCTGCATAATTATACCTCGTCTGTCCACCTCCTGCGCTAGAGTGTCCCGCTGCTCAGTGATCTCCGTCACGCGAGTCTCACTCGCCTCAAGAGCAGCGGTCAACCGCTGAATCTCTCTCTACTGCGCATCGACCTATGTCTGTAGGTCGTTCCTCTGTAGCCACACCTGCTCAGCATCCGCCAGCAAGACTCTGCTGCGGCTGCTAGACTCCTCATCCAAGTTGAGGAGATACTCGGAGTAGTGAGCTACGCGGTGGTATCCCGCGTGGTACTCCGGGTAGTCGTCATGAGAGACGCGTCTCACACGCCTCTGCCACACCGGGTCAGCCTGGTGCCAAATGGGAATCATCTCGAACGGAGTCCCCGAGAGCGCTGCTACGTTGCGCCCACAGAAGTGAGTGAGAGCCCGGTGAGCGACTCTCTCCAGGCCCTCCCGGAGGCTCCCATCCGTGACGGTGCTCTCCATACCCGCCAAGTCGGGGTTGCGTGGGTATGGGGAGACACTAAGATGCACCTCTGCAAAAGGCACACCGTGGCGGCGGGTCTCACGCCCACGGTACGAAGGCTGCTCCTCGTAGCCCAGGGCGCGTAGCATCTCCCACAGAAGAGTGGGAAAGCCACGGTGGTGTAGACCGGTGGTATAACGCCACCCGTCGTGCTGGAACAGCTCAAACCCGTGCTCGTCCATCTGGAACACAAACCCCAAAAAGTGAGTACTAGTTCCCGACGCAGAGGGTGCAGGTCAAAATAAAACAATTCGAAGCAGAGTAAAATGCAGACTCTAGTCCAATACTAACGTGATAGAATCCTTAACCACTTCCCCGAAAACACAGCTACAGCCCTAGGGTGAGCGGAACAAGGAATCACGGATTTAGCGCAATAGGCATAAAACCTGAAATTTGTAATAACTCGGTTCCGACGTGCTCACTCGGACGGCCAAGTTGGTGGTGTCCGGTAATTCTTAAACCAACTTTCTAGCTGGAGTCAGAGAGTTCGTTTAAGAGTTCAAAAAAAATCACGAGCGAGGAGGTATCGATTAGTGTGCGGAAGACATTCTGCTAGAACTTCAGTTTCTTGTTAACGTCGCGACGCTTTAACACTTTCAAATATGCAAATGATTTCGGCCTACCCGTCCTCACCAAATAAAGAGTTGGCCATGAATAGGACCATTCGTATAGTCGGTGGCAGACGATATCTCAAGTTAGTTGTATACTACCCGTTTCTTACGAGAATCGTGGTTAGCGTACCTGCAGAAGATTTATTCCAGAAACATTACATCAAATCAAAAGAAATGAGCCAAAAATAATCCCTTATTATTGTCCTAGGGCAGGACACTGATGTTTTACGCAATCAGCCCGCGTTCACACCATTGTGCTAGCTTCCCATGTTACAGTCCACTGGGCGGGACACATACCTGCGTCGACGATGCCGTAGATACAGTATTTAAACAAACAACCTCCTACAGTTAGCTTTGCCACCTGGATCATAACTACTAATAACCTATTGGGCACGTCCTCACACGTTCGTTACGGGGTTTTCGAAAATATGTCTTTGAATATTGCACTATTCCCGAGATTGCTCTGATACCACGCTGTCACGGACCCGCCTTACCACGGAGGCGGCTCCGTTCCAGGATCTCCCTCGGGTGGCGACACGCGCTGTGGCGCCCAATAGTACAATACATGACAGAGAAATATACTTGCAATAAGAGCATAGGTTGGAAACAGAGTTTTACATGAATCTAAAGTTATATTACAAACCAGAGTTTTGACAAATATAAATTTGCGGAAGCGAATTGTTCAACACTGGTTCACCAGTTTGACGAAATGGCTAAGATACAATCGCCCTCTCACGGCGACACACAAGGAACATCCCGGCCATAATAGGTGCCTTGCCCAAGCACCGTACCGGCAAGCAAGGACCTAATCCTCATCTTCATTTGTGCACAGCTCCCACTCGATGTTCCAACAGTCGGGACGTTGGCCTTCCCAATGGAACCTCCCACCACAGTGTCATTCTCCATCCTGGTCATCTGAAAACCACATAGAGCTACGCCCTGAGTAACTAATTTACTCAGCAAGACTGACCCGTCAAAATGGCCAACTACAGCCGACACCTAGACATGCAAGGCTAGGGGATAGGGTTTTAAATTGCCAGAAAACCCGCCTAAGAGTGGATCCCTAATTTTTCAAGTTTTAGCATCAAGTTGAGTTGTCATGCAGAGAAATAAATTTAGTTTGCACTAGAGCTATAACAATCATAGTTGCAATACAGTCTTAATAATTTCAAACAGCAGTATTAAACCCACACAGCATCTTAATGGCTTCCGGCACTATTCCGTAGCAGCGATCAAGTGGTACTCGTTACTGTGAGGGGCAGCGACTTGAATCGAGTTTACATCCTGCAGGAGAAACCTGCTTGCACGATCCATACGCGCTTCCAGGAAGCCGCATGGAGCAACCTTTCGCTCACGGTACCGCAGGGTCTTCCGGGTCCAGACTCCCCCGAGAAGGGTCCTCCATCGCGATGCGCCCCGTGCCGCCATCCGTGGGTGGATTGCTCCCTCCTCTCAGCCCCAGTTCCACCAAAGAAGGGAGAAGGCTATCTTCAGACCAAGAGGTAGTCGTAGCTACATCGATTTACTGGGCCCATATCTCTAGCATGCAAACAGTACATTCAAACTTGATCCCATGGGCCGGACACGAGGCGTAGCCTTAGGTGACTCGGACGGGGCTACCTCCTTGAAGACAAGCTGTCCTTCCCTTTCCACCTAGTTGCCCGTCCGGTCTTCGTTGTGATTCCATCCACTCTTTCCTTCATCCGATATCATTCCCCAATGAGAATATTTCCTATCTACGAGTGGTCTCCATACCACTCGATGAGTAGTCGTCCTAATTTAAGCAGAGCAACTACCGTCCTGAGGCTAATAATCGGGAAAAGGGACCTACTGCACGCTAAGGTTTCAATCAACTCCTATCACTTAATGCACAGGCAAGCTTACATCCCTAGCTAGTGATAGAATAAAAAGAGTAAAACTTGGTGGGATGCACCGGAGCTTGCCTTGGTTCTGCTCTTGGTCAGCCACGGCACCTCCGGCTTCTTCTGGATCCTGCTCCGGTCCTGCCTCCACGTGGTTCACGGCGTGATCTATATGATGCAAGAGGGAATGCTTTGAGAGAAGATTCATGGCACTTCCTCAATAAATACATTAATGCACGCTGCTAGTGGAAATAAACGGTGTGCGGTGAGGCGTTCAAGAGCATCACTCAAAGAGTGGGGCGCAAGGTGAGGGTGTTTCGTGTATTTCCTTCATGGACTCCAATATTTAATCGCGATGACGTTGTATAAAAATATGGCGGTCGTGATGACCGGACGGAGGTGCAACATATACATTACTAAGGGGTGCGGGTCAAGGCATTACCTACAGCTTATATGATGTTTATCATGAAAGACATAGTAGTCAAACCTAACATATCGGAATGAATTTATAACGCCTAGTGAATTATTAGAGCTATCATACCATTAATTATTTTTGCCTAGTTCTGAAAACCAAATGCACATGGGGAATTTACTGTAACTAGGTCATGCCAGGGGTGAATTATGACCCAAGTTACAGAGACATGCAATGAGCCAATAATTTTAAATAATTAAAATAAGGAAAAGGTATTAATTTTAATTATGAAAAAAAAATACAGAGACTCCCCCAAGACATTTTTCAGGAAGACTAGAAACTGAAAAACATAATTGGTGGCCCAGTTTCATGATTTTATCAGCTCCCTTTAATTAGTTATGAATTTATAAGTGTTTTTCTCATTTATTTTAATCCTGAAAATAATACTAACATGAAACATGGTTTAGTATTTTTCTACAGTAGTATAAGTCTAGAGAGTTCCAGAGAATTTTTGTTTGCCCCTAAATTCGCAGTATTCATTTATCTGTGGATTTTATAAACTAATAGGCTTATTCTGGAATTTATTTAACCAAATAACAGTGAAAAAAAAACCTTGGGCCAATAGCTGAATGGCCACACAAGGGCCACACCAACCTAGCCGCACCAGATCCAGGCTGGGCCAGCACCAGGTCCAGCAACAGCTCGGCCGGGGCAGCCACAGCACACCGGAGGCCGGCGGCGCGTCGCCGGAGTGGACCAAAGGGCCACGAAAAATTCCAAATAAAATACCTATGCGAAGCTTGGCTCGACGCGATCCCATTTGAGGTGGTCCCAAGGGAAGGAGCTCACCGTGGTAGCCGGCAGCGAGCGGCGAAGCTCCGAGACGTGTTGCGGTCGACGAATTATTGTGGCTTGCACGGTGGGTTTCGAGCGACGAAACTTGGTAGGATGGGGGAGGAGGGCAAGGCGAAGAGTTTGAGCCGGCTGATCTGTGCCGGGAGGGGCTGGAGTGGCAGCGCTTGGAGCTCACTGAGCTCGCAACAATGGTGACAGTGGCTTAGGGTGGAGGAAAGAAGAAAGAGAGAGAGAGAGATCGGTCCGAAATGGATAAATGAGAAGAAGCAAATGGAGAGGGACCCCGAGCTTGAGGTGGTCGGGCCGACCAGGCGAGGCCGCCGCCGATGTACGGCCGCCACACGGCGACGAGGCGCCGGGCGCCCGGGCCCGCGCGGGAGGAGGAAGAGAGAGTGGCGGCTGACATGTGGGACCTGCTCCCCTTTTCTTTTTCGTTGGTTTTCAAAATAGCACTGCCTTAATAATTTTGTAGATTTAAAATCGTGGATCCCATGGAAAATCTAAAAATATGTGCGTGCTCCTAGTGATGTACTCTATTTTATAAAAATGGAAGCACGAAATGGTTGTTACTGGAATTTAAATAAGAAATTTTTAAAAAGAGGTAGTTTTGAACCTTTTAGGCATTTATTTGGGGCCTTTATTGATGGAATAAAAATCTAAGAAAATCCTTCAAATTCTACTTGACCATGACCAACAACATATAATTTTTGCAGTGGTGACTTTTACTGAAAATTTGGGACTTGCAGTACAAAGGTCATTCAATTGGGTTTGAATTCAATTTGAATTGCAACATTTAAATTCAAATTCTTGGTGTTATGATCTTATGCTGTCTAAGTGATACCCTTGGGACCCTAATGATACTAGGAATGTCACAGATACGCCGCTAAAAGTCATTATACAACTGTAGCGGTGAGTTTTTTTAAACTCGCCGCTACGCGAATTTTGGTACCATCACTATAGGCCCTTTTATGATAGTGAATATTTGTACACGTTATAGTCTTTGTTGCCTATGCGTACTTAACAATCATATATGACATTCTCCATTACACGAAGCTCTGAACCTCCTTCAGGCCATGCAAATCATTGCATCGATCTCACATGCACCTGTGTTAATCCCTGCACGTGTGGTTCGTTATATCAATCCAAAATACTACCAGCACATGTCTTCTCCCCTACCGCTGCAGCATGGTCGTTCCGTCCCAGTGCACAAAAAGGAATCATCTCATCAATCCCAGCTCCATGGTGGCGTTGATGCTGCCAACCCTAGATTTGGGCGGCGATGAGGCGACACACCACCCAAATAGGGTCAGTCAGTGGCCCGGGAGCTCGGCGCTGTCATCTAGGCGGCCGGGGATGCATGGTTCCAACGGGGGCGGCGAGGTGAGCACGCGTCTGCGGTGGGCGGGACAGAGCTCACGCGAGCGGCAGCGACGCACGCGAGAGAAAATAATGTTTGCCCCGAAGAAAATAGTAGCGGCGCCCAGCTAATTGGGATGGGTAGGAGATCCCAACTATAGTGGGGATGGAAGATTGTTTTTTAAGGATAAAGAATTATTGGGGATTGAATTAGGGAACTACTAGAGCAGTTTTTTTAAAACCCCCCCCCCCCCCCAATATGACAGTTTTTCTGCTATTGAGAATGAGATTAGAGAACTGTTAGAGTTACTCGAACAATTATATCTCCATTACAAGAAGCTCTGAACCTCTCTCATGCCTCGCAAATCATTGTATCGATCTCACATGCACCTGTGTTGATCCCTGCACGTGTGGCTCGTTATATCAATCCAAAATACTACCAGCACATGTCTTCTCCCCTACCGCTGGTCCTTCCGTCCCAGTGCACAAAAAAGAATCATCTTATCAATCCTCAAGTGGGTAACTAACCACTAAACCTACAACAATACTCGGTAATATTAGTATTAATATACCATATATCATCGGACCCACTCGTGAGTCGGCCACAGTTTGTCCACTCTTCCTCGTCACACTGTTGTTGCGCGCCATGCCGTTATGGTGGCGCGAGCTAGTAGCACTTGTCGAAGTCCCTCCACTTGAGGTACTCGAGCCCGGCGAGGTAGTGCGCGTAGGCGCCTGCAACAACAAAGAGATGGAACAGCTGGTGGCTATGCCCCACAAGGTCGAACCTGCCGGGGGCCCACCGCTCAGGCACGCGGGCCGCGTACACGACCACGCCGACCCCGTAGCACGCGCCCATGAGCGCCTCGAACCTCGCCGACGCCACGGCCCCCGGCGCCGTCGCTCCGTAGATCACCAGCTTGTGCGCGATGGGGACCACGCCGGAGGCGCCCATGGCGGAGAAGAGCGCGGCGCGGACCGGGCGCAGCCGCGGCGCCTGGAACGCCGGCAGGAGCGAGGCGGTCGCCGCGGCGGCGCCGAGGAACGTGATGGAGGCCATGTAGAGGCGCTGCGTTGATGGGTGGCAGAGGAAGGTGTAGTAGGAGAGCGGGTAGAAGGAGGCGGCGATGAGCGCGGCGATGCCGGCGTAGTCGAGGCGGAGGGTGAGGTAGGCCGCGTGCTCCGAGTGGCACAGGAGGAGGTGGCACGCGCTGCTCGTCAGCAGGCATACCATCGCGCCGGCGAGGTACGCGAACAGCGGCCACCGCGTCACCGGGTCGACGGCCGTGGTGCCGCCGATGTCCTGAAGACGATGGTCCTGCAATGCAAGGCGCGTTGTTATTACACACATCAAGTTTTCTTCTCGTCGGAATTAAGACACAGTACAGGAAGCCCACAGTACAATCCTACTTCCTGGAATTGCTATCTCTTGTCCATATAAGCTAATGAAATACGTAGTGCTTGATTTGGTACAACGCAAGGTTGTATCCATAAGTAGAAATGGGCAACAGATTCCATTTAATGGTCCGGAGAGAGTCCGGTTAAACATCCAATTACTCCTGTGTGTAGGTCTGCTAGTACGATTATTTCACAAAATTCGAGATCCAAGGCTTTGCCACAACGCTCAAATATACATAACAAGCATGCCCAAAATTATTTCAACCTTTTTGGTCGCTCCATCACAACCCAAACAGTAGAAGTCACTACTACAAAAATGGCTTGTTGTGGCGGGTCAACAAACACGTAGCGCCGGGTTGCCCGCACCGCTGCTACATTATCGCCGTTAAAAATGAACGGCTGCAGCGGCTGTAACGGTGGATGTGCTGAGAACAGAATGAACTGCGGCTATAAAAATATTAATAGCAGCGGGTGAAATCTTCACGCGCCGCTACCCATCAATCCGAAAAACAAAAAAGAAAAAGGTTGTTGGCCTGGATCCGCCGTCTCGATCCGTAACCTCCGCCCGCCTCTGCCTTCACCTGCTCGACGCCTCCGGCCGGCCGTCCGCCCGCCAACTCCTCTGCCCACTGATGAAGCCTGCATCCGCACGCAAGGCCTCCTCGCCAGATCCGCACTGGAGCTCGCGCGCAGCCATCAGAGACCGCGCACAGCCGCTAGAGCCCGCGTGCTGCCACGGCACTTGGCTCGTCGGTAGAGGAAAAGAGAGGAGGGAGGAAGACCGGGAGAGCAGAGGAGGGAGGCCGGGGCGGCTGATTGTGAGAGAGAATGTAGGGTTTGAGAGAGGAGGGGGGTTTATTTATAGGTGGGCCAAACGGGCCAATTCAATGACCGGGCTCAATTTTAGCAGCGGGCCACATTATCAACCGCCTCTAAAAATTGATTTTTAGAGGTGGTTCACAATATGGTCCGCCGCTAAAGTTAGAGGCGATTTTTAAAGGTGGTTGACAATATGATCCGCTTCTAAAAATCAATTTTTAGAGGTGGCTGACAATGTGGTCCACCGTTAAAAATCATTTTACCATTGTAGCGGCGGGTTTCTTTATAACCGTCTCTACCCCATTTTGAGTGGCGCCGATATAGGCCATTTTTATGATAGTGAGTAGAAATGATACCAAAAAAAAAAGGGTGCGCTCACATGTGTTTTGGATGGGTGAGAATACAAAACTGGCACATGCATGCAGCACATATAGCTATCACGATTCGATTGGTTGACCAAAGAAAATCAACTTGCTTATAATCCAAAGTGGTTGTTGCCCTTCACATCCTAACAGTTGGAATTAATTTCTCTGAAGCACACTTGCAAACTCAGACTGGTTGAGCCAGCTGACCTAAGGTACGTCAACCGATCTGTTGGCAATGCAAGAACCATAACTATTGCAGTACTAAAAGAATAGACCTACAACTTTTTTTCAAAACATGTAGATGGAGGCAACATGAAAAGACTAATTAAAGTAAAACAACTAAATCAGTACTGTGCAGTGTACCACCACACTGGAGAACTTATGGAAATCAAAGCTGACCATTCTTGTATTATGGCCTGTGTAAATTAAATGCAACGAGATGGAGCCAGCAGTCACCACCGATTCACACATGCCAACTAACTCAAAAATCAATATGAAACCCACCTACCTGAGATCAGTACCCTGACAGGTCCCATTACTTAGAACACATAATCACATGACACCGACGGAATCCTCTTCTGCTACTGCCACTAATCAGGTCGAAGGCTAATACAGCAATTGAGGAGTAACAAGCTAAGCAACAACTCGTAAACTAAGAATCAATAAACAAAATAAAGTGTTATTGAGTTGGTACCTGGATCTGGATGGCGTGACGGTGGTGAAAGAGTGAGGAGGAGGATGTGTTGGGTGGCCAGATCTGCTGACCATCTTCAGACAAACCAGCTGCAGCAGCAGATGGTGGCAGCAGGAGACACGCTGCGAGCGCGTCGTGCCTCAGGGCTACTGTCACGTTGGCCATGTCCACAAGATCACCCCAGGTTGCTATGCTGCCGCTCTTATTGCTGCCGTCCATCGGGATCACCATTGCTGTGAATATTGTCAGGCACAAAAACAGCAGGAAGCCTACCAAATGCCTGCAGAAATAAATATCTCAGGTGTCTATATACAGCTGCAGGGGTGTAAATATAATTTTATTATATCCAGACAATAGCTCCTTCAGTATAAGAAAAAATGGGCAAAATTCTGATAATGAGGGAGTGGACGAACTTACGACCAAACATTGAGGGTCTCGTTGTGGATGGAGAAGATGCTGAGGATGGTCTCCTTCATCGGCCACTCGCACCGGTAGTATCCATGGATGAACTCGTTGTCTTTGAGCCATTCTGGCAGCTCGTCGTACCGGATGAGCTCGTACTTCCTCTTCTCTTCCTTTCCCATGTTGCCGTCGACGCATTTGCACGCTTCACAGGAAGTTGAGGTTGTAGAAGATGCCATGGGTTCCTCCTCCAAGCTAACCATCACCATGCTGTTTAAATCACCTTTCGCTTGAAGTCTTTTGCTCGCGCTCTGGCCCTAGCCTTTGTTGTATATGGCCACACAACAATGGTTTTTCTCTGGAACCGAAGGGGAAGGCCACAACAATGCTAATTGCGCCGATCCTAAGACAAGGAACCATAAAACGGAAGAAATTGCGCCGGCTGGCAATGGTGGTTACCTTAAAGTCAGAGAGAGAGGGGGGGGGGGGGGGAGAAAGAGTTTTGAATGTGGAGAAGTGGACACATCTGCCATTCACTCTATATACTCATCCTTCTCGTAGTAGTGCTCCCTTGTGCGTGGTGTCATGTAGCTCTATGGAGCAAAACTAGGAGTTCAAGCAATTGGGATCTCTCAGGCTATATACTAATAATATTCCTGGTCGAACAGTTGATCCCTCCACGTAGATGCGAAGATTCCTATGGCTTGTGGCCTAGTAGTTGTGGTTGATGTGAGAGGGAGGGAAAGATCTGTCACATGTGTATTGATTTTTTAAAGTACTATAAACACGTAACACATATACGACTCACTTGTATGATTTTAGTTTATTAATTTGCACGGTGGATTGAACACTGGCAGCATGGTTTCTTCTAAGAGATCAAGGAAGAAATTGAGATAAACTTTTTTATTGATTAAATGTAGTTGGTGTTTGGTACTAACGATGGCGTGCTACCTCAAAACTTGCATTTCTGCTGGAAAAGAAATCGTGTTAGAATAGCTGAACAATCGAGCAAGAAAGGTTAGACTCAAAGCACACGTAACAAACAAAAAGAGTACGAGGATGCATTGCTTGGACCAAGAGTACTAATAGCCGTCGCTTTTGTTCCCCGTTTACCTTGCAGCATTTGTTCAGCTGTCAAAACTTTGAATGGGATAGATCTGAAGATGCACATGCGTACGAAGACTGGGCTTCATGAATTTTAACATTGTTCCCTCGAGCTAAGCTAGCAATGGGAATGCTTTACCATCCTACATTTGGAAATCAGCTCCGTTTTCCATAAGATCCAGGCCAGTCTGTTGAGCTGCATCATTGTCATAACAGAACTGGTCAAAAGGTGCCAGACGACGCCAAAAACTCTAATTGTGCAGTAAACTATTACTACAACTCGGGAAGTAACATTCTCTCTCCTCTTCAGAATATGCAGAACATGCAGGATAGATCGGATGCAAGAACAGAAAGGTCAAGATCAGCAATTTTCTATTTGGATCTAGTTTACAGGCCGTTCTTGTCTTGCTTTAAGGAGAACCAAAATCAAAGCATGTGGCATAAGAATATCAACATTCTTTACTGATTGGAAGCTACTGACGACAAAACTTTAATATTTGGAACTTTTGTTATGTTATTACTACACTAGTAAATATATGGGTGGTTCCTAAAATTGTCGTGGGTGTTATCTACGTCCCTAAATTCTCAAGTTGCATATTCAGGTCCTAAACTTCTCAAACATGTCATCCAAGTCAACAATACTAACAATGTCCCTAAAGTTGATGATGTACCTGCTTAGGAGGCATATTCACAATTTTATTGTCTGATTGATGTGGATGGTAAAGGTATCACTATTGGCATATTGAAACAACATAGAGATCTTTTACGGTGTTTGCGAGATACTTGGAGGTACCAAGAGGTATCTATAATGTCCCGCCTCCCTGAGGCCGGGCCCACTTATATACTTTAATATTTGAAACTATTGTTATGTTATTACTACACTAGTAAATATATGGGTGATTCCTAAAATTGTCGTGGGTGTAATCTACGTCCCTAAATTCTCAAGTTGCACATTCAGGTCCTAAACTTCTCAAACATGTCATCCAAGTCAACAATACTAACAATGTCCCTAAAGTTGATGATGTACCTGCTTAGGAGCCATATTCACAATTTTATTGTCTGATTGATGTGGATGGTAAAGGTATCACTATTGGCAGATTGAAACAACATAGACATCTTTTATAGTGTTTGCAAGATACTTGGAGGTACCAAGAGGTATCTGTAACGTCCCACCTCCCTGAGGTCGGGCCCACTTATATCTGGCAGCTCTCTATGACCTCAAGACTGCCCTCACAGACCAACACTAGTCTTTTTTGCACCCTTTATCCTCACTCATGCGCACCCGGGAATGACTTCCCGGTCAGTCACCCATTCCTAAATTGCTCTAGGACAAGTACGCTTAATCTCAGAGTTTTTTAGAGATGAGTTTTCGGAAAAGAAGTTGCAACTTGTTGGTATGAGTATTCTATCAATCCTATTAAGCTCTGAGCCGGGATGTTACACTCTCACCCCCTTAGAAGAGCGACGTCTTCGTCGGTCAACCCCAGGCCAGGAACTTCTCCTCTTGTCCACATCTATGTGCCTAGTGCCAGCGCATGTGCCATGTTGTGTGACCACTCCGGACCCACACCAGCCATGCACACCATGCCTGCGCAACTGCGACCCTATACGCCCGTCAAACCGTGAGGGTCGGCTCTGATACCAACTGTAACGTCCCTCCTGCCTGAGGTCGGGCCCGCTTATATCTGGCAGCTCTCTATGAGCTCAAGACTGCCCTCACAGACCAACAATAGTCTCTTCTGCACCCTTTGTCCTCACTCGTGCACACCCAGGAATGACTTCCCAGTCGGTCACCCATCCCTAAATTGCTCTAGGCTAAGCACGCTTAACCTCAGAGTTCTTTAAAGATGAGCTTCCGGAAAAGAAGTTACAACTTATTGGTATGAGTATTCTATCAATCCTATTAAGCCCTGAGCGGCTCAGTCCGACTCACATTTTGAGTGGACCCCACACACCCACCAACCTATTTTACGCTTTCGTCCTCGCTTCGTGTAAAAGGGCTAACCCAAGATTGGTGGTGGTGGACAACCTAGACTTATATGTTGGTCCTCCTCCCATTAGACTAGCATGGTGATACTAAATTCCTACCTCCTCATGCACACAAGTGCTCATGGGCCACTATGGGCCTAATCTCAATGGGTGGGGTGTTACAGATGCCCCCCCCCCCCTCAAAGGAACGACGTCCTCGTTAGAACACAGAGACAACATACCCACACTGGGCAAGCTACCAGGAACGTTCCCCTCTTGGGCACGTCCGTGTCTAGTGTTGGATCACATGTCATGTCGTGTCTCACGCATGGGCCTACACGCGTCATGCACCATATGTTCAGACCTCCTGGCCAACACGCGCACCGTGCCCACGAGGGTCAGCTCTAATACCACTGTAAGGACCCAGGGTCCATACCCGGCTGGGCCCGACTCTCATTTTGAGTGGACCCCACACACCCACCAACCTATTTTACGCTTTCATCCTCGCTTCGCGTTAAAGGGCTAACCCAAGGTTGGTGGTGGTGGACAACCTAGCCTTATATGTTGGTCCTCCTCCCATTAGACTAGCAAGGTGGTACTAAATTTCCACCTCCTCATGCACACAAGTGCTTATGGGCCACTATGGGCCTAATCTCAATGGGTGGGATGTTACAGTATCATGATATGTACAGAAGAAAGGTATGGCAAAAAAATTATCATAATCAATAGCAAGTAGATAACACAGTAACTAAAGAGCCTTTATTTTGTTAATTAGACTTCACCACCATTACCTTTCTCTATTTGCAGGTACTCTCTCTCTCTCTCTCTCTCTCTCTCTCTCTCTCTCACGGATGGAGTGTAGCCCTAAACATGTCAGGAGTAGTCTTTTCTCTACAAGACATGAGATCGGATTTGGACAATGTTTGCTTAACAAAGAAAAAATGGATAGTTAGGGTTTGTTTGGCAGGGCTTATGCTTATGTTGCAAACAGCTTATGTTCTGATTTATCTGTCAAAAGTGCTTATCCAACATATCTGGGTTTATTATAGCATAAGCTGTCAAGCCATTTGGCAAAACAGTTTATCCTATTTTCCTAAAATATAGCTTATGCATGTGCAATGATTGTAGTATCCCTGAGGCTTGGTTATATAAATGAGGTAGAGCTCTATTTGAAGGTGAACTCATGTATCGTATTGAAAGGAAAAAAAATAAAAAATAATGCAATAGTGGATTCGCAATAATTGTTCAAATTGTCCGCCATATAGCCATACATAAAAGTTTTCATGAACTTACTTCTTGTCTCTAATCCAACCATACATAAAGGTTTACATGACCATGATAATCTAGATAGAGAAATTGTCCTTGCAAGATCATCACAGAATCTATCCATGATGCGTTCATTAGAACTTGGAGTTGTTGTATTGGACGATTCATCATATTTTCTATATCTTGAAGGTATGGTTGGCACGTAATCCGGATTCCATTGGATAACTTGGCATCTTATATAGTATTCTCCACTTTTGTTTCCACACACCAGATGTACGCCCGACCACATTGCGACTACTTGAATGTAAATGATTGAAACTTCCTTCCTCACCACATGGTGTGGAACCCCTACTCCAATCCAGAATATGATACCTTTCACCTTTGTAAGGGGCCAAGTATCCTTCACGATTTGGATATCTGGCATCTACATGATAATATTTGCCTACATATACATGTGTAATAGATTAATGTATGCACGACATGTAAACATAGAAAAAATCATCTAAATAGTTGTTCATACCTAAAAGTGGATGTGGAAAATTGTCATGATAACGCTCTATGGCATGAAAGAGAACATTTGCATGATGCATAGATCCAGGTTGTCCAACTGAGGCATATGTGAATCTCAAGTCAAAATCAACCACTGGTAGAACATTTTGGAACGGTTTTCCACATCTTCCAATATATATACAACATAATCTTGAGGATGTGGCACTTGCGAGATGTGAGTACCATCAAGTGCTCCAATGCATTCTTTGAAGTGAAGCATCATCCTTCAATCATTGCTAATTCTAGTGTGAGTAGCAGTGAAGTTGGGATCAATTGGCTTTATGTAATCCTTAAGCATAGCCACAACACAATTCAAGACCTCCCCAAATTTCCGACTAATTGTCTCACTAGAATGCTTGAAGGTATTATGTAATGCACTATTTGAATGTTCATGACCCAAAATAACAAGAAACATAGCAAGTGATTCCATAAGGTCATATGTAAAGAGGATTGGTGACTATTCTCACTCACTAGAAGCTTGTGCAAGTTGTAAAACAATGTTTCATCAATCCTAAAAAATTTGTGACTTTGTCTTGTAGTGTTCAATACTTCCATCATCCAACCATATCCACTATGTTCTAGATACATAGCTACATGGCTCAAGGATGAAGTATATTCAGTTCTACTTATTAGCCACATCACTCCTAGTTATCCAATTGTGCTTCACCTTCAACCATTGAAACCTCTCTTCCGGAGTATCTATAGTCATAAACATCTCTCTTTTGGCCCTCTAGGTAAAAATAGTTGAAGCAATGAAATGCTCACTTGTACACGGAGTAGCACCACAATCTTTCACCATTTGTATAATATCTTGAATAGAACTACCACTTTTGTCCTCCCTCCTTGCAAAGGACTCACAGACTTTGTTGTCCTCCCATTCATGCCCATGAGAATGCCAGTTTGTATTTGAAACCAGTGGCCTCCGATGATCTTTGGTTGCTTTCCTTTGTTGCTAGTAGTTGTTGTCGATCCACTTTTTCCTCGTGAACTTGTAGGTGTCCCCTCCTCTGGATCACTATCACTAGAGTCGTAGTCTTCTTCTTCTTTACCACCTTGCGACAGTGCAAAACCACATGAAGCTCTCCAATGATCATCACCGGTGTTCTGAAGATCTTGAAATATAACATCCAAAAGGTCCCCATGCTCTAGGCCTTTCACCTTAAATCTCATAGGTCCCTTTATATCCTACATGTACAAGAGAATATGTATTAAAAGTGGTACACATAAGTGGAACTTACTATATTTGTTTTCTTCCACCATTCATATGTCATGACAATGTTCTTGTCTATTGCATCCCATCCTAAGCATGTTTGCTTCAATAATTTTTTCCATATACAATAGTCAACTTTCAGTCTGTCCTGTTTGCTCTTAAATTGCATGTGGGTCTACAACAGCCCAATTCTCTTTTTGAAAATTTTGATAATGTTCTTGTACCCAGTCCTGTTCAAAGTGGTGCTAGAACGATTTTCAATCCGACATTCATCGACAAAAAATTCACAAACTATTTTGTTATTGTTCTCATCTACCCAATCGGCTACACTATAACAACAAAATCACAACAACAATTGGTTCAATGTCTATATCATGAACAACAACTTTTAATCAGGTGCTATTGTTAATTTTGTTATAAACTAAGCATATGTTGAATAATAAAGATGGACAAGTGGAGAACATGTCACCTTGCAGTTGTATCCTCCTTGTTGTCGACGACGGCAGGGGCAGTGATAGGGGCAGTAGGAATGGGTCGCCTCCCACCTCTTCCTCTAGCCCATCGACCTCCTCTTGATCCTCCCCATCAGCCTCCAGTTCCACCACCTAGTTTGCTTCACCTTCCACAAGTTGAATTCCCTCCAATCGGCACCTCATCCATCTCATACTCAGCAACAACACTACCAAACAGTCATATTTTGTCTTGGAGAACGACAAATCGGGATTGAGTTGAGCGTCAGCAGCAGCTTCCAGCAATTCTATAAATGGGGCGACGCTGCTCGAACTGCTGGCTGTTAAAGCACCAAAGAAGGCCCCTGCTCCTGAGAATGACGTCAGGAAACCACCCGGGAATGCGTCGGCGCCACCTGGCCACACCCGCCTGGTGGTGCCCGTCCTAGCGATGCACCTGGTGGTGACCAGCTCGGCCAAGTGTCTGGTGTGGCGTCGTCAGGACACGCTCTTGGGACACCACCATAGCCCCATGACCCAGGGACACTACCGCACGTCAACGCCTATGGGCTACCACTGTCGTCCACATGGTGAGCCTGACGATCGAGCCTGAAATTGGGCCTGCGGACCGCGTTGCTGGCTACCACCACTACCTATAGATGGTGTGGCATCCGCACCGGCTCCCGCGAGCAATGGAGCAGTGCCAAGGCCGCTACCGGACACCATAGTGCCATGGCTCTCATCCTTGACCGTTGTCTCCTCCTCTCCTGTGCAGCCGCCCCTAATCGGCTCCCGACCCTCGGATCCGATGGGCATGGAGCTCCTCCCTTCATTTCAACCTCCAATCGGTCCCCTCGGTAGAAAATTCATGGTCGTCAGCACATCGTAGGCATTGTGGATGAGAGGGGCGATGAAGAGGATAGAAAAGCACTTTTTACTCTTTTTTCCTCGGTGTGAACAATATTTTTGTAAGTGGCAGCGTGGATATTTTCATAGAAGTCTAGGGAGAGGTGGTACATAAGTTGGAGAAGCTAGGGTTTGGTTGGTTTGCTTCTCTAGTACAATAAGACAAACGACTTATGGCAGCTTATTGGAATAAGTGCTTATGCCTTCAACCCATTTGTCAGGGCTTGTGACTTGTCATAGCATAAGTTGTTTAATAAGCAAGTTCGTAGGCCCTACCATACACACCCTTACTCAATTTTCTGCTTATTGCTCAACTGATATTTAATTTATGCATGAATTAATTAAGACTATAGCGTAGAATTACAGGGTGCACGTAGAAGATTCATGTTTGAGGTGAGGTGCGAGAAAATATTATGACAGAACCGTTCCATAACGGAGACAGTCCCATCGCCAAGATCCTTCTTAGGTGGCAACATGCACTATGACGCCCAATAGTATAACACATGACATGAATAATGTAGTTTACAACATGATGTAGATAGAGTAGAGAGTTTTACATAAATCCAATTGCAAGTTATAAACCAGAGTTTTGATAAAAGTGCGGAAGTGATAAGTTCAACATCAACAAAAGTTTGACGAAAAGATTAAGATTCAACCCTCTCACAATGACACACAAATACATCCGGTGATGATAGGTGTCTTGCCCACGACCCTAGACCGGCAAGTAACATGATACTCCTCCTATGGGTTGCAAGGCTCCCACTCGATGTTCCAGCAATCGGGACGTTGTCACCTTGATCATGTAAAAACCATATAGAGCTACACCCTGAGCAACTAATACTCAACAAGACTTACCCATCAAAAATGGCCAACTACGACTGACTCCTAGACATGTAAAGGCAAAGGGTAGGGTTTATGTTGCCAAAAAGTCAGCCTAGATATGAGTGGATTCTTCTTTTTTTTAAGTTTTAACATCAAGTTAAGTTGTCATGCAGAAGATTAAATTTAGTTTGCACTATGGCTACAATAATCATAGTTGCAATACATAAATGATTAAATACAGTACAACAAATTTAATTCCCTTCATCATGTTATGTGACACCCCACCTCCGGGGCATCCTGTGTATCATGTACCAATCCCTGGATCAGTAGTTGGTACGCACAATTAGATTATCTCAAATCCATACAGTACTAAAATACGAGAAAATACGGATGACTTACCAAACACATGTTACAATCAGACGATGCATCAGAATTTGGACGCGAAAGACTGGTTCACTTCAATTCATCACTTCACTTCTATCCACAAGCAAACTTGAGCATACGACAAAACCCTACTGCTTTTCCTCTTTGGGAGTTCGTTCGCTAAAACCACAATTAATAAACCGTGAGTACATAAGGCACTCAGCAAGCATGAACACTACTCAAGGGTAAAATCTTGCATTGAGGTTGTAGCAAGGATGTAGGCCAGGGGTTTAATATCTGCACTAGCAACTAAGCAGGTGGGGTTCACTAAGAATAGATTTCAAGGAAAGAGGGGACCTATCAATATTATAGTAGGTTGGCCCTGAGGGAGATTACGATCAATCCCGATCAATCCCAACAGTTCCCATATTTTAAAAGGAATGGATCTCCATATCCAAACCTTGCACTTCCAAAACACGGTATCACATCACCCACTCACACATCAAGGAGACTGATTTGTGGCTAATCAATGAGAGCCCAATGATTGGTGTGCCATGACCAGTGACAATGGACATCCGAATGATTTAGGGTTAACTCTATAGAGCTTAGTATGCTGTACCCACAGGCTATGTGCTTTTTAGCCTCGGAAACACATAACACTTCCACTTCACCCAAGCATGCCCAAGAGTCCACCAGGAAGCTCAGGGATTCCACCATCATGACACTTAGTCATATCACAACAAAGGCACATAGCCAACAATTTTGCCAAGTACTGACTTATCATCACATCGTCACTCCAATCCCTGAGTCCGTTTCTACTTCGTCGGGTGATACTTCCTTGCTGTGTTACCTAGGACCCGTGTTAGTCCTGCCCATATAGGTTCTGTGGTCGTACTGAAATACCACCAAGTTGAGGTCTCGCTATAGTTCTTGAGCGGCCGGGCAAGAACTCATCCATGACAGGTGGATCTACACCGAAGACACCATCACCAAGTACTCTGCACCAGTACTAAGGAGTCTCACCCTCGACCAAGTCACTCCCACCCAACTTACCTTCATACAGTTAATTTATCACCCATCCACACCGTACTTATACGCACACCACCAAACACATTTTCACCCATTTTTGAAATAAAAGTATGTAATATGGTGTTGTGATGGACCTCATCGCGGGGTTCCTCAGCGCTTCTAAGCATAGCGGCACTCTGGACATTAGGCATCTAATGTCGGGGTCTGTGGAGCTTACAGAGTGGAAAGGTAAGGCATACAAGGAGGGGTTGTGGTAACAACAACGGAGTTACCAGTAATCAAGTAGGTAGCAATCATGCAAGCAAGTCACAATAATAACACTCAAGAGAGCATGCAATATAGATTAGGCTCTAAGTAGGTTTCTAAATTACTGTGATAGGACCAATGTGATCAAGGGAAGTTGGAACTTGCCTGGTAACGCTAAATCCTTAAACGCCATGGTTCACGTCGCTTCATGTAACAGTGTCAGAGTCCATCTCGAGACTTGGGCCTTCGGGCTTCGTCTCCAATATCAGGCACCTCAGGTCCTTCGCGTGCTACGGTGTGTGACGCTAGCGTGAAGAAAATAAAATAAATACGAAACAATCAATACTCCAATTAAAACTCTAGATAGGTTATGGGAGCTGGTTTGGTGTATACCAGTGGAATTATAGGTAGGTCACAACTTGGTGGATATGGTTCGGGTTTACGGGGTATGATTTGGGTAGGTCGCGTCTTAGAAGATTGACGGTGGAAGAATCGGTGGAAACGGAGGTCGGGCGGTGAAGATATGGTGTTTGGGGGCACGGAAAAATATTCTGATGGGAGTGGGATTATGATGTACGGCAAATGGTTCCTCGTGTCGGGACGATCGCGTGAGCACGAGAATCGCCCAAAACGGAGCTACAGTTGAAAAGATATGATTTTTGGAAGGTCTGGGGGTTTATTTGTAATTTTCATAAGGTCATGGGGACCTATTTGTAATTACAAATTACATCAAGGGCTTGGTTGTAAAAGTGGCAGGGGCTAAAATGTAATTTACAGAAAGTGTGGGGGTCTTTTTGTAAAATGGTAGGGTTTAAATAGAATTAAAATAAAGATTAGGGACCTTTCTGCAAAAATACAAGGGTATGAGATTTTCTGGTATTTGTGGATTTATTTTTCTAAAGAAAACTCCATGGACCGGGTGCACAGGGTCGTGGACCGAGTCCATGGGCTTGGTCTACGGGTTTATGTGGACTGGGGGGTTAAAATGCATATGCGCACAACTAAATAGGAGGGGGGGTTAGTTGTGGAAAGGATAGGGGCTCTTTTGCAAATCTCCTTCTAACTCACGTGGAACAGGGTGTCGACTTCTTCTTCTGCTCGCCTCCTGAAAGGATCGAGTGACCGAGAGGGGGGGTGAATCGGGAACTCAAACTATGTACCTATTTTGCCAACTATTAAAACCGACCACTCAAACAACTCCTACACAACTAGTGGTGATCACACTAACAACATAATCCTATGAAAGGAAAGACAACTTAAGCATACTAGTGGATCACACACGAGGCACACAACTCCTATGCAAGCTAGTAATCAAAGAACACGCGGAAGCACACAACAAGCTAGCAAAGGAGCCTACTCATGCAAAGCTACTAAATCAACAAGCACATGGAAGGCACACAAGCATGAGTAGCACGATACATACTAGGGTGATCAAACAAGCCTAAGCAACTCCTATACATGCTAGTGATCAAGTGTAAGCTAAACACAACTAGCAAGTAGAGAAGCCTATTCATGCAAGTCTACAAGCAATCAACTAGAGCATGGTAAGCATACAAGCATGAATAGCACGGCATGTAAATTTGAAAAGTAATGCATCAAAGTAAGAAGTAGAGTAAGAGATGGCTCATGATCTTTTTCCGAGGTCTCGGAAGGATGGTGCCTTTCCCTACTCCTTGTTGGACCACTCCCGCCGAAGTCCCTGTCCCTCCCACCATAAAGTGGAGTTCTCGCACACAAGCCCGCAATCACTCCCGGAGTGAAGACACGGTTACATCACCGCTGTCACCAAGGCATAAGCTCGTCTCCCTCGAGAACTTGCTGGACTCCCTGAGCCGACACGGGCGCTCACTAGCGATGCCCCTTTTACCGGCGGGCTCCAACTGGGTACAAACGTGTGATGGCCTTCACAACCGATCACGATAGGCTCGATCACCGACACCTAACCGGTCTAGGTCTCACCATAGACCAAGAGTAACAACCTAGATCACACCCTCAAGGACACCCTAGCCTTAGATGTGCAAGATCACTCCATGTTACTCTCACTAGCACTCTCAAGATATCCAATATCCTCTCCAAGTGCTTTCCTCTTTTCCTCTTGGACCTTACCAAATGCTCTCAGGTATTCCACTGGACAAGAGAGGTCTCCAAGACCCCAGCAACAAAGTTATATAGCCTTCCAACCTCAAACTAGCTGTTGCTCCACAAAATCAGCTTTCTGGGCCTACTGATCGGACTGTCCGGTCACTGCCAGACCGGACCGTCCGGCCACTGCAAACCTGAGCACCAATAGCTCTACCCTGCTGAAATCCTGTACTGACCGGACCGTCCGGTCGGTTTCTCTCTCTAGTCTAGAAACATTTCCAGCGCTTGCTTCCTTGCTGCCCAGAGTTACTTGTACAGACCGGACCGTCTGGTCTCTACAACCTCAACTCTGGCAGTTTCCTCGCTTCCTCGTTGTAAGTCCCAGACAAATTCACCTAGTGATCGTACAGTCCAGTCATCATTGACCCCTCTGTCTGGTCACTATGTCCAAAAGCTGAAACTCCTCGTCCTCACTTGACTTTGTTTCCCGGCTTCTCCGAACAGCTCCTTGGCTTCTCCACTGTCATCTAGTGCCTGTGATTTGATCGAGCAAACTTGCACATCACCGACTAGACATGACCTAAGAGAATGACCTAGACCCCCTTGATAGTCCGGTTTTTCCAATGGACTCAAAGCCCTAACAACTAGACAAGTGTTCCCAACACTTGCTCCATAGCTTGTCCTCAGCTTTGATCCATCTCCATCAACCCTTGGACTCCATCAAGCTCACAAGCCTCCATGCTTATGGTCATTGTCATCAATCGCCAAAGCCACCATCTACAATCATCATACAGTAGAAAAGGTTTCCTACACGAACAATACTCGTGGAGACATTAGTCATATTTCATGTTTGTCATTCATCACCAAAACATCATACCATGGGGTGACCTCAATGGTCATGATCCTTACAATCTCCCCCTTTTTGGTGATGGATGACAACCACTACTTATGATGATCCAAAACGGACGAGCAATAAGGAACCAAAGGAAAAGAATGGAATGAGAGGATTACCTTGGCCCTTATGTTGGAAGTAGTCTCCCCCTTGGAATGTGCTAGGTATTGAGGGAGAACTACCCAATCACGTAGGGCAGTTGACATCTATCTTAAGTTGAATTTTGCTCCCGTCTTGGTGTCCTTGTAGGTGTTCTTATTGATGTAGATGTTCATTGTTGTTCTTCTCCATGTTGGTGTGGATGTTCATCTTGTCATTATCTTCATATGTACTCCAAGTGAACATGCACCATTGTCTTGATCATCTTCATGTTCTCCACTTCATCACCATAGTCTTGTAATTTGGATTATTTATGTTTCTTCATGTTCTTTCATGTTCTTCTCTCTATCTTTTGTGTTGGATCTTCATGAACCTCTCCTCCTTTGACTTCTTCTCTCCCTTTTTGACTGGTGTTGGCTTTTGGATCTTCATGTTCTTCGCCCCCTTTGTCACCTATCACCAAAAACCACAAACCAAAGACAAAGCACAAGAGAACCAAGGAGCAAATAATAAGAGACAAGAGGTAGAAAGACTCCCCCTTTCATAGTGCTCCTCCTTGGTCACAATGGCCTTCCACCATAGCTCCCCCTACACACATGACTCAACAAAGAATTTCTCAAGTGCAATGGTTAGTCATTAGTGTGTTGGGAATGTATGAGTCACTTGTCTTTGAGCCGCGCGAGTAGATTTAAGCTCGGAGGTCGGTTGAACATGACTCAATGGGCATGAATCACAAAGATCACTATGTGATCATCTAGAGGGTCATATACTTACATTGTAAATAAGCAACTCCCCCCTAGAAACATGCTTGGAGGCATGTAAGGTATCACAATGCAAGAATGCATGAATGCAAAGAATGCAAATGCAACAAGTTTACACATGCATGATGCGATACTAAAAGAAAGAGAGGGAAAAACTACAAACCAAGGTGTCAACGATGAGTTGTTCCCTTCTTGAGCTTACTCACAATCAACCATTCTTCAAAGTCTTGGGTACACCATGAACCACCTTCCCAAGCTTAACCCATGTCCATTGCTATCTCAAGGAGGTCCGTAGTCAACCTATAAGAGAAGAGAAACAAGCACAAACGAAGACACAAACAACAAAACAAACAAGCAAAGCTGTACAAATTTACAAGACACAAGCTTTAGGGTTACTCAAGTGAAGTTAGAGAGGTCAAGCTCTCCCCTTATCTTGTCAAAGGTCTTCTCGTCAAGAGGCTTGGTGAAGATATCCGCCAATTGTTCATGAGTTCGCACATGCACCAAGTCAATGTCCTTCTTCTCAACATGATCTCGAATGAAATGATGTTTGATCTCTATGTGCATTGCATGACCTGATGTGGACAAGGGTTCCCGATCTTCCGATAGGTTCTGATAATCTTGATTAAGGTGGAGGCGATACACAAATCGATCCGGCTTCTGAACGACACGTTCTGAAATCCGCAATCGCAGCACAACGTCTCCTCTGGTAATCAACCGTTCAAGAATGATTGACCTCGCCGAGAAGGCTTATCCTTGCCTGCAAATCAAGAACACAAGCAAGAACAAAGAAGAATGCAACCAAATTTGCAAGTATACGATGAATCTCACAAGTTGGAGTCTCACAAACGGATCAAACGGCAAAACTGTTATCAACAGAATAATCTAAGCAAAACTCCAAACCCTAATGAAGAGGCGGCGGCTGTATATGAGGACCCTAGGATCGTGCAAGACCCCCTGCACACAGCCCTAAGTGGGCTCAACTCGATACATGGCCCAAAGACCAATTACGGTGTCGCAGCACCAGGACAGATTCTGGAAGTCGATTTGTTTCAGCAATTACCTACGTCTCGGGACGCATTTTTACATGGGACCAGTTGGGTTGGAAAGTTCTTTTCGTTATCTTTCCAAGCATATATAGAACGTCCAAATCCGAGTCCATATGCGTCCTGGGCGTCCGTTTTAGTGCAGACTGGTCTTGGGCTCCAAAACAGACTCAAAGTCGGTTTTGATTGGGCCTCCACCTTGGCTTGGACGTCCTTGCTGGCCCATCACATCTCCAATCACCTCCCCAGCTATCTCATCATCATCTCCATGGTTTCTAACAATAATTAATTCATTAGGTAGCAATCTATTCTCAAAACCACATAATAAAAACATTAGAAACGATCTCACCTGTAATTTCAGGTGATGCACATGAACTTTCATCTTAGTTGGAGGAGTGTTGTATATATCCATGAGTGTGATGTACTCATCATTCTTCCCCTTTTGAATTAGAGTCGTCCTCGACTTGATGCCATCTCTTTCTCCCAATAGTGGTCTCAAATCTGAAGCAACAACATGTTCTTTATCTTTCTCACTATCCTCTTCTTTGTGTAGAATCTGAAATGTATTAGTTGTAACAAGAGGCAAGGAAATATGTTCATCATCTAATTCAGATTTTGATGTAAGTGTTATAACATTTGAAACAGTCCATTCTTTCCTAAACTGTTCATTCTTTCTCCTTTCAAGCCTTTGTTGATCCTCTTCTAAAATTTCAGCAGCAATCATAGGTTTAAGAGTAACTCTTCTACCATTGTATTTAAATGAGTAGCTATTTATAATGGTATTGTGCGAAGCATTATTTGTAATAATCCAAGGTTTACTCAATAACAAATGATATGGTTGCATAGGTACCATATCAAATTCTGCACTATCTTTATAAGAACCAATAAAAAATTTAATGCGCGCAATTTTATCTATCTTTATCTTACCAAAAGAATTTACCCATTGGATGTAGTATGGACATGGGTATGGTTGTGTTGTCAATCCAAGCTTCTCTACTAATTCTAAATTTGTGATGTTGCGGCTACTCTCTCCATCAATGATAACACGACAACGTCAATCCTTGACAACAAAGTGAGTCTGAAATAAATTATTCAATTGATTTTGCTCTATCGTCTCCATTTGAGGACTGAGCACTCTTTGTACTACATCACTCATATTGTTCTCATTAGACGATGCTGAATCATCACCATGAGTGGCGTAACCTGTCATTGTTAGTAGCAAACAAGAAAATACACAGAAGTATATTTTCCTATCACTACTATGTGATCACAGTGTAAACTCTCAACAAGCAAAGGGAAGCATCTTATCAAGCTCTTACAAAGTTCTTAATTACAATAAGCAAAGGATACCTTGGAGAGTGTGAACTGATGATTGCGAGAGTCAAAAAAATTTATGCCTGTTCAGAAAGAAATATATGGAGCTTGGATAGGCAATATTAGGTAGCAAGGATTAGCAAAATTTCAATTCAGAAGTTACAAAACTGAATAATAGTCCCAAGCTAGTCTATGTCACCGGTCTAAACTTGTCTCGGACCTAGTTCAAGCAAGCAAGCAAATGACTCAACAAAGGACACAAAGGATGAGAGCAATTCTGAATTTGTATCTTTTCTTTTTTCTACTTCCTTTTTATTGCGGCTTTTTCTCTTGTGCACTTTTACCTTTTTCTTTTCTTTTCTTGAGAATCAGAACTGCAGCAAGGTATTACAAGTTTTACAACCAATGGAACCCCAGAATATTTTTTTTCTTACTACAAGTGCAGCAAAAGGATTCTTGTAATAGCACAACTAAAACAAACTTCTACAAAAATATCAAGAACTAATTGGTTGGCTTTTGATCATAATGAGACAGCAGCAGAGCACTCTAATTTTCTTTTGCACACGAAAGTAGAAGGCTAGATGTTAAAGAAATATTTAGTGCACACAATTCCAGCAATACTATTATCTCAACATGTGCAACACTGATTTTTTCCCTTGTTTGTCTATGACAAGGATATGCACGACTCAAACAAGACCAAAGAACAAGCACTAGACCAGCAACACAATGACTTTATAGGGACTAAAATTCAGAGAAGCAATCTAAAATAAAAATTTGCAACTCACAATGGGGTATAGGACAGCGGAAACATGACGAACCGATATTTTTCTGGGGCAATTTTCTGGACTATAGGATAGAACAAATAAACGAGGATAAAGGCGAACCTAACGGTATACTTGAAGCTCTGATTACCACTTGATGTGACCAAGGGTTCCCGATCTTCCGATAGGTTCTGATAATCTTGATTAAGGTGGAGGCGATACACAAATCGATCCGGCTTCCGAACGACACGTTCTGAACCCCGCAATCGCGGCACAACGTCTCCTCTGGTTATCAACCGTTCAAGAACGATTGACCTCGCCGAGAAGGCTTATCCTTGCCTGCAAATCAAGAACACAAGCAAGAACAAAGAAGAATGCAACCAAATTTTTAAGTATACGATGAATCTCACAAGTTGGAATCTCACAAACCGATCAAACGGCAAAACTGTTATCAATAGAATAATCTAAGCAAAACCTCAAACCCTAATGAAGAGGCGGCGGCTGTATATGAGGACTCTAGGGTCGTGCAAGACCCCCTGGATGCAGCCCTAAGTGGGCTCAACTCGATACATGGCCCAAAGACCGATTACGGTGTCGCTGCACCAGGACAGATTTTGGAAGTCGATTTGTTTTGGCGATTGCCGACATCTCGGGACGAATTTTTACATGGCACCGGTAGGGTTGGAAAGTTCTTTTCGTTATCTTTCCAGGCATATATAGAACGTCCAAATCCGAGTCCATATGCGTCCTGGGCGTCCGTTTTAGTGCAGACTGGTCTTGGGCTCCGAAACAGACTCGAAGTCGGTTTTGATTGGGCCTCCACCTTGGCTTGGACGTCCTTGCTGGTCCATCACGTCTCCAATCACCTCCCCAGCTATCTCATCATCATCACCATGGTTTCTAACAATAATTAATTCATTAGGTAGCAATCTATTCTCAAAACCACATAATAAAAACATTAGAAACGATCTCACCTGTAATTTCAGGTGATGCACAAGAACTTTCATCTTAGTTGGAGGAGTGTTGTATGTATCCATGAGTGTGATGTACTTATCATTCTCCCCCTTTTGAATTAGAGTCATCCTCGACTCAATGCCATCTCTTTCTCCCAATAGTGATCTCAAATCTGAAGCAACAACATGTTCTTCATCTTTCTCACTATCCTCTTCTTTGTGTAGAACCTGAAATGTATTAGTTGTAACAAGAGGCAAGGAAATATGTTCATCATCTAATTCAGATTTTGATGTAAGTGTTGCAACATTTGAAACAGTCCATTCTTTCCTAAACGGTTCATTCTTTCTCCTTTTAAGCCTTTGCTGATCCTCTTCTAAAATTTCAGCAGCGGTCATAGGTTTAAGAGTAACTCTTCTATCATTGTATTTAAATGAGTAGCTATTTATAATGGTATTGTGCGAAGCATTATTTGTAATAATCCAAGGTTTACTCAATAACAAATGACATGCTTGCATAGGTACTATATCAAATTCTGCACTATCTTTATAAGAACCAATAAAAAATTTAATGCGCGTAATTTTATCTACCTTTATCTTACCAAAAGAATTTACCCGTCCGGTCTCTACAACCTCAACTCTGGCAGTTTCCTCGCTTCTTCGCTGTAAGTCCCAGACAACTTCGCCTAGTGACCGTATAGTCCGGTCACTATTGACCCCTCTATCCGGTCACTATGTCCAGAAGCTGAAACTCCTCGTCCTCGCTTGACTTCGTTTCCCGGATTCTCCGAAGAGCTCCTTGGCTTCTCCACTGTCATCTAGTGCCTATGATTTCACCGAGCAACCTTGCACATCACCGACTAGACATGACCTAATAGAATGACCTAGACCCCCTTGATAGTTCGGTTTTTCCTATGGACTCAAAGCCCCAACAACTAGACAAGTGTTCCCAATACTTGCTCTATAGCTTGTCCTCAGCTTTGATCCATCTCCACCAACCCTTGGACTCCATCAAGCTCACAAGCCTCCATGCTTATGGTCATTGTCATCAATCGCCAAGGCCGCCATCTACAATCATCATAGAGTAGAAAAGGTTTCCTACACGAACAACACTTGTATAGATATTAGTCATATTTCATGTTTGTCATTCATCAACAAAACATCATACCTTGGTGTGACCTCAATCGTCATGATCCTTACACCTCCATGGCCGAGCGTGGAAGCTCGGGACTGCCGAGGGAGAGTCGACGAGCGATCGGAACGAGGGGGGAATCAGCAGAGGGGGTTGTCGTGCATCGCCCTGAAGCAAAGATGAGGGAAGGGGATGGTCGGGTGCGGCGTATTTGGTAGGGGAGGAGCCATGGCAATGTAGCTTGGGAGGAGAGAAAAAGCTCGAATCAGAGCGGCTCAGAGGGGGAAGAGAGGTGGCGATTGCTCTGGTGCGGAGAGGAGAGTGCCACGCGACCGTTTTATAGGCGCGGAGCAGGGGCCGGGGGCAGTAAGCCACCAGACGGTGATAGAAGCTCAAGCCCGCGATTAATGGTGGCTCTGTGCGTGGGCAGGAGGCGTGGAACGCGTGCGTGTGTCGCGGAGCGGGGGGCGGCGCATCGCGAAGTGGGGGAGGCACGATGCAGGGCTGGAAGCGACGACGGCGGCACTATGCAGCAGAGGTGACGGTGCGAGCGCCTTCAATGGCGATGGGTTGGCACAGGGGCAAGCTGTAGACATAGGTGGCGGCTTGCTGCGATGGAGTTATGACGTGGTGTTGTTCATGGCCTTGTGCTGAGACCAGGCAGGGCAGTGCCCTTGGCGGCACGCGGCGGGTGGCCGAGATTAATGCCCGTGTTAGTGGTGGCGTGGTGGCTTCTGCTTGGCTGGGCGCAGGGATGGCGGGCTCGCCTTTGGCGCAAAGCGGGAGAGGCCAGCAGGGTTGGCGGGGCCGTCAGCAGGGCACGGCATGCAACGCGACAGCTGGGTGCGTCGGTTCGGAAGGATGATGCTCGATGCGAGCGAGATGGAATGGAGGCAGCAGCGGTGTTCTACTGCTATCTAATCCAGGGAGGAAGGCGACGTCTAGGCATGCTAGGCCGGGCATGCGTATGTTGGCACTTCCCAAGTGCCCCTTTTATATGTGAATATTACCCCAATTAGAGCATAATTAATACTAATTTAGGCCATTTACCTGTGATATTGGCTATATATTTGTATATGCGTTGTTTTGGAGCTTTATTGCAGAAACAGGTAAAATTGGTGATTAATGCGATGATGGAGAGGACAGGAGTCCAGAACCGATGAAAAGCACTAAAGAAGCCCAGTGCGCCGATCGGCACAGCCCATGAGCCGATCAGCGCAAGGGTGTTTTGACCCACAGAAGTGGCCGAGGCCCATTCCACATGTTTATGGAAGTTAATCTGCGCAAGACACTTGAAGATATTTGTCTAAGAAGAATTATGGAACTTCAAGAAGATTTATGGAACTCCAAGATCTTAACGTGCAGTACAAGACTTTATCTCGAAGGAAAAGGCCTACATGACAGTTGGGAAAGACAGAGGAACCGACTCGGGGAAGAAATCAGAGAAGACACGGCTTGCGCCGATCGGCGCAATCCTGTGCCGATCGGCGCAACCGCCTTATTTGCGAGAAACCGAGTCCTTTACGAGTAGAACCCCTATAAATACTTGTAAACCCTCGCCGCAGAAGAGGAGGCGACAGAGGGACACCATATCCGTGAGTTAGAGCCACCGGGGCTTGCCCCGTTAGAATAGATTTCTAGTTGAGTTTCAAGAACCATTGGAGTCAAGAGTTGATCCGTCAAGGTAGGCCATCTCGACGGGGATGAATCTTACTCTATGTATCTCAAGGATGATTGAATATGTTGATGATGGTTTTGGTGATTTGTCTATCTTGATTCTATAATCATGCATGTGCTTATTCCAATTGCTTAGTTCCAGGCTAAGTAAGTAGATGTTATCTTAATCGTGATGATTAGGATAGTATTCGGACATTGTATTAATTATGGTTGCTTGATGATGCCAGTAGTGTGGTTTAGCGGTGACAACACTAAGCCTGCGCAGCACTATTGGATAGTTGAGTAGGGTAAGATACTCGCGCGATTAAGGGTTTCCTCCCGGCAGCGATAAATCGGAAGCCGCTCGGAAAGCAGGGTGCTCTTACTCATTATAGGTTTTCATTGATCTATGTAATTACCCATTATGATGCTATTCATTTAGACTATCTAGTTACGATCTCACTAGTAGATATTTGGCTACTCACTTACCAGCATAGGTTTACAGATCTGGAACACTTTGGCTTAGACTCACTGGTGTGCCGATCGGCTCAACCCTGCGCCGATCGGTGCAACAACTTCGGCTTAGATCCACCAGTGCGCCGATCCACGCAGCCCATGAGCCGATCGACGCAACCACCGATTCACTAGATCTCGTGCACTTTTGTTCAGTTTCACTAGTGTGCCGATCGGCTCAATCCCCGCGCCGATCGGCGCAACGACAGATTTACTGTCTGGCGCACCTTTGCGCTGGCCAGTCTCCCTCTCATGCAACCTAACCTTGACAGTAGCCTTGACTAGATCTTTTACTGTTAACTTTGTTTAATAAATCCCTAAGGTCCCAGTAGATTCGATATACCTTGGAATACTCAATTTAAGGGAAAAAATGCTACAATCATACATCATTCTCTTACGGTATATAAGTGGGTGTGTAGATACGACCAACAGCGTAGTGGGTCAGAAGCAGGAGGAGTGGAGGCATCGCTTGGGCCGGTGACACATTGCGCGGCCCAGGCGAGGGCGTGGCCTGTGGGGACGAACTGAGCCAAGGGAGGAGGGGAAGAGGGCATGGCCCAGGCGGCAGGGAGGAGAAGGTGCTGGTGGCGGCTGGGCCTGGAGGAGGCACGTGGCCTAAAGGGAGGGAAGAGGGAGATGGCCGAATGGGCTAGGAGGTCGGTTGGGCCAGAGCAAGGGAAGGGAGGAAATTCGGCCCGAGAGAAATGGAGAGGCTTTAATCTTTTCTGGGTTTGGGGTATTTGGCATTTGAAGGAGTTCACTCAATTGGAGTTTCAAATGGAGTATCACCCAATTCAACCAAAATAAAATACTTTCAATAATAAAAAAAGTAACATATACTTATGCAAGGTTTATTTTATTTATTCAAAAATTCTGATTACTCTATCTCTCTAATTTAATTATTTAGCGAGGATTTTGTTTTTGAAAAAAATCTGAGACTGCATTAGCTTTGAAAAATTTAATTTCTCCATGATTTTATCAAATTAATTTGGTATTAAATTTTTGGGGCATTACATGTTACTCTTGTTATATGTCCCGGAGCAGCGATAAAGTGGTACTTGTTACTGTGAGAGGCATCATTTCGAATCAGTTTACATCCTGTAGGAGAGACTGGATTGCACGCCACATACACACTTCCCAGAATCGCATGAAGCAACCTTTCGCTTCGGCGCCCCAAGCCCGGTACGGGTCGTATCGCCCTGGGAAGGGTCCACCAATGCGATGCATCGTGGACGACATCCGTGAGTGGATTGCTCCCTCCCCTTGGCCCAAATTTCATCCAATACAAAGAGGATATGGTACCGTCCAGCCAAGCAACATTCGTCGCTACATGGACCCATCACTCTAGCATGCAAAACAGTATATTCAAACTTGATCTCATGGGTCGAACATGATGCGGGCCTTACACGACACAGATGGGACTACTACCTTGAAGACTTCGTCTTCCCTTTCCCCTAATTGTCCTTTCGGTCTCAATTTGTTATCCTATCCATAACTCCATCAAAATCATTCCCAGTGAGATATGAGAATCAACTTCGAGTGGTCTTCATACCTCTTGATGACTCATTGTCCTAATTAAGCATAGGCACTAACGAGCTATGGCTAACAATAGGTATAAAGGTTCCTACTCCATATTAGGGTTTCAAGCAACACCTATCACCTAATGTACAAACAAACCTATATCACACTAGCTAGTGATAACATAAAAGATGTTAAAAATTTGATGGGATGCAGGGGCTTGTCTTGATCATGCTCGTGGTTAGCAAGATCATCTTCACCTGCTGGCTCCTGCACGGCCTTGAGCTCCACGTTGTTCACTACGGGGTCTACATGATGCAAACGACGATGACGTGCATAAGGGATGATGCAAGACACTTTATTAAAAAAAAAGTGTACTCTTATGATCTATAAAATACAACAGTTTACTGATTAGTAAGGAGTTAGTTTAATTTGCATATTACTTCATTGACTTTATTTTGTTAACAATTGTGTATTTTAATAAAGTACGCATGTGTAGATTCGAGCTTTGCAAGTGTATATGAAACATGGCCGGTGGATAAGTGTAGCTAACTAAGATTCCATTGGGCAGGGGGTGTTGCTAGAAATAAAATTCATGCATGTGAAAATAAGGCTAAGTGAATGACTATATAGTTAAGTGTAATATTTAACCTAAGAGACAAGAATAATTAATTTAACATGATTCAAGGATTCATATGTCGATGAGCAATTTACTATAGGTAGAACATATCAAGGGTCAGTTTTGAACCAATTGACATTGACATGCAATGAGCCAATTAATTTAAATATTTAAATTAGTGTAAATGATAAAAAAAATTAATTCTGATACAAATACTAAGAATTTAAAATGTATAACTTTGCAGAGTGACTAGAAAGGATAAAATATGAGCATACACCAAGTGACATGAATTTATCAATTACCTAGACCTATATATAAATTTATTGGTTTTTTCTATTTATTTTAGTTCTGATAAAATAAATAAATACACGAGTAATTAGCATTTTTATAAAATATTACACATCTAGACAAACCAAAAAATTTTAATTTGCTCCTAAAAACCAAGTGTAGAATTAGTTATGAATTTTACAATGCACAGCGATTTACAGGTAGATGTTAAATGGCAGGAAAAAGGAAATATTGGGCCGGCAAATCACAACGCAGCCATACAGAGGGCCACAGCATGGGAAAACTAGATCCTGCATGGCCACACCCGATCCGGGGCTGTGTGGCCTTTCATGTGGCTTCGCCCAGGACCACCGGAATCTCACCGGAGAGGGGCGACACCCTCGCTGGAGTTGGTCAGCGATGGGCTGACGGAGCCACGGGGCACCTCGCCGGAAAGATCTCGGCACGAGGAGTACAGTGGTAGTGTTTGTGAGGGGAGAGGCTCACCGGAGTGGCCGGCAGCGAGTGGCGAAGTCAGGGGAGTGGTCGCCGGTTTTTGACTTAATGTAGGCAGTTCGCTGGGTTTCGCATAACGTGGTGGTAGAGGAGGCCAAGGCGCTTCGATTGAGTCGCCGGATCCTAGCCGAGACGGACCCGAGTGGCGGCGCGGCGAGCTCCCGCCAGCGGTAATGGTGGTGGCAGCATTTGTGGCTGAAAAAGAGAGAGGACCGAAAGAGAAAGCGGGGAGAGGCCAAAACCAGAGGCAACACCTCAGTATAGCCCCGGTCGGGCCAACCAGGCGGCTTCCCGCCAGTGTACAGGCGCCACGCGGCACATGGGCGCCGGAAGCCCGGGCCCGCGCCAGAGTCTGTGAGGAAGAATAAGCTGATAAGTGGGACCCACGTGATATTTTCTTTTTTGTTGGTTTTCGAAACTACCCACATTTGTGAATTTCATATCTTTAATTCTAAAGCTCGTCTACAAAAAATAAAAATATGTGCATGTTCACCGCAATATACTCTTAAGTTAGAAAATAAGTCTGTGCAATAGTTGACAACTGAATTTAAATAGGAATGTTTCAAATATGGATTGTTTTAAAGCATTTAGGCATTTATTTGGGGCATCAAACCTTGCATAAAAATTATGATCTTTTGCTCAAAATTATACTTCAGCATTACGTACAACATATTTATTTGGTGACACTATTGTTTTTAAAATATTTGACTTGTAGTTCAAATATGGTTCAAATTTGATCAAATTTCATACAGATGATGTTTAAATGATTTCAAATTCTGTGAGTGGGTTCATTTTTAATCGAAGGGAATGCTTAGGGTTTCTATGTTGGTTTTATTTTTTTCTCGAAAAACGTAAGAGAGCTGCATTTCATTAATTTAAGAAGAAAGAGGATGGGCTAGAGCCCAGTTACAACACACTCACAAACACCACACACAAACACACACACTCACTCACTCAAGCTACAATCGCACCTTTTAAAATTACAAAATCCGACCTTAGACATTCGCTAGACACTCATGTAACCTCCTGGCGAGCAGTCAAACTCTATGTTGGTTTTATTGAGACTCTGGGTGTCACAAAGATGCCATGTGACAAACTTTGAGAACTTTGTAAATAACATGCGACTACGTAAGTCAAGAATTAGAATATCATGCAGCATTCTAAATGGTAGAATTGATCCAAGGTTCTTTAAGTGGCACAATTGTGGCCCAAAAATGTAGTGTTATATCTCAGCAAACAAGACTCCATCATAATATGAAGTGTTGATCAATTATAATTGAGTGTGGATCATCCAACACGCGAGCAGGCAAAGCCGCATCCCGGTTCATCACGTTGCATCGTTCTTTTCCTGAGTTCATCTTCCTCCAAACCGCTTCTCCTCAACATGCAGAAATTTTGAACAATTCGAAACGTAATCCATTCATATCAAAATTTTGGTATGCCTCTAGCAGCTTCCAGAAGACAAATGTAAGCAAATGGTTGGGATGCTAACAATATAGCAAATTTGTGGAATGACAGCAATTCCAATGAATCAGAATAAAGACGAACTGCCCATTTTTTGCTCTAAATACAATGCCATCAAAGATACCCCATCTTTATAATGAGTTGCTGATGGTCTGAGCCTTGTTTCAATAGACATCCATCATCCATGGGGTAATACGGAGGAATACGATTCAAGAAGATACAGATATATGCAAATGTGTCTGTTTCCACAAATTGACACATTTACAACTTGCACTAGCATTGAACTAAAAAGAAAAGTTGGTCGAAGTAATAAAAAAGATCAATTTTTTTCCTGTTTCTTCAAAAAGGAAAGCTGATTAAATTTTGCTCAGCAATCAACCCCAGGAATTCCATTCAGCATTATCCTGGTTGAAGTTATGTTACACCTGTTCTTTTGTGATTTTACATGAGATCGTGTATTGGAAACAAGTGATTTTACATGAGATTGTGTATTGGAAACAAGTGAAAAGTTCACAAAATTAATTTTCTAAAAGATGTAAATGCAGGCATAAGCTGTGAGCGCAGTTGTTAGTAGCACAGATACTGCATTAACAGCATTACCGTCCAGGAAGGTCATCCCAGAAATCTTGGTGACGGTAGGACCCCTTTTACTGACTACCTACAGAGGAAAAATAGTGGAAAACAAAAATTAACAAAAATGGCATCAGCAGAACATAATTTACCCACAAATCACTAAATTTCAAGCATATCAAGTTTGTTATATTTTGCTGCATAAGAAACCTTTCTTGTAGGAGCAGAAAAAATCAGTATGCTTGTTGACATTTTAATTATTGAGGCTTTCCAATTGCACATCATTGTGTTCTAGCTATAAAGTACAGAACTGCTAGGCTTACTTCAGGTGTGAGAAAATAAAGTGAATAAGTCATGTCACAAATCTCTTAAAAAATCTTACCTTCTTCCGAACACTACAGTATCCACTGAACTCAAGCGTAGCACCCAGTAATGAATCAATTAGACTCCCAATCAAACCAGCAGCAGCAGAGATGGGTAGTATTAGGAGCTGTCGGAGGGCCATGTCAAAAGAACATTCAGCTGTAAACAGCCCAACAACTACGAAAGCAAGACCAATGGTAAGGCCACCTGCTGTGGCTGCAAGAAGTCCTTGTATGGTCACTCCACCATTTGTACCCTTCCTAACAGGCTTATAAAGCAAAAATTGTTATCAGCTCAAAGATAAAAACCACAAATAACTAATATATGTTAGGAAGTTCATTAGAAAAACAAGATAATATAATCAAGCCAATAATATATTGAAGGGTTGGATGTCTGCACTGGAAAATGTAGCATATAAATAGGATAACTGTTTTTACTTCAAATTTCTGAACTGCAAATGGTAATGAGCATGAGAGTATCCAAATTCTGTTAAGCATATTTGTGCTTCCCAGATAAATAAATGTGGTACATCCTATCATTTACATTAATGAAACATGTTTACAAAAATAAGGTGATAGACAGCTCTCCTACGTATTCAAAAAAAAAAGGTGATAAAATTCCTTTACTTGTATGTTTGATGCCCACACAATTTGTGCCAGATGGGTAGCATGACCAATTGACCTTATTTTTTTTACTAGAAATCATAGGTGGCCACATTATGTCGGTCCTATTTGCACAACTTATTCACAGAAATAACTAGAAGTTACGCCAAACACTAGTAGCAGCTTATTAGTTAAGCAGCTTCTCAGAATGAACTAAAAAGTAGAAATAAGCAGAAGCTGCCTATCAGCAGCTTTCAAATAATCTGCTTTTTCACAAGCACAAGTTGCACCAAACAGGACCCTATGAAGGTGCACATCGCAGGCACACAGTGGAACAATTTAGAAATGGTAGTTGAAAGTAGCCAAATCTTGTAGGATGATCCGTCAAGCAATAAGGAGCTACATATCCATCATTAAATACCTTTAGAGTAGTAATGAGCCATGGTTGCTCATGACTGAGCACACCAATTTCAGACGACCAAGTATCTCCATTGCAGCAACAATAATGGCCAATGAAACCACCTACAATACCAGTTATAACCTTAGAATTTTTGGAGTCCAAGCATCGATCTTGCCCCCCAGTCATCATTGCAAATATAACAACCAATATCGTGGCAACTGTGCTATTTGCTAGAACTTGGATCCTGCAAGATGTAAACCAAATAGTATGATGCACAGGTAAAATAAGTCTGCCACTATGTATAAAAAATAGTAAGATGCTAATTTGTCGCTGTAATTTTATTCCTTTTCAAGAAAATGCATCAGTAAATCATAATGTAATTTTATTGCAGCGTTAAAAAATACAAGATTTTCAGGGAGACTCCCCTAAATCTTTAACACCTTTTACAATTGTAACTGCATTCCACAACAGTATAGAAGTGCTAACTCTGAAGGAAGTCTTACACATAATGGCATCCTGATGAAACTTCCATGAGAACTAATAACAGTCTGCTAAATAGCCATAGATTTGGTCGATATTTCTATTATTAGTATGATTATTTACATCACATCAGTATATTCCTGTTGCTTTTCCTGATTAAAAATGATAAGCTTTCCTGAAAGATATGGTCATAGAGCATGCCATATGACTACGAAGAAGAGATGCAGAAACCAGACACGTCAGTGACCAGGATTGCCATACATAAAAAGATTTTATACATATCGGTTCTGGCCAATCATTAGGTCCCTCTTTTTGCATAACTAGTAAGGCCATTTTTCAGTTGTGACATCACAAATACCATTTATGTTGCAGCTTCATCGTTCATCTTTCTCTGTAGAATACTAAACTTTGACTCTTTTTCCTTGCATCATTCACTACTAATTTTGAACTCCTACGCAATTGCTCAGGCCATTTTTTCCCACAGAAATGATGATACAGAGACAAGAAGAGGGGCTGATGGCTCTATACAGAAATACCCTGTTCCGCTTACCAATTGCGCTGTCCGCCCTCCTTGAAGTCCTCCTCGATGCGACGCTTGCGCTCCACCCCTATCTTGGTCAACTTGGAGGACGAGAGGAAGAAGGCCAGCAGCACCGCGCCATACCTGTACCCGCAGGCGAAGTGGACTGCCGTAACGACGAACCCGGCAACCCCGCCCGATGCGTCCAGGGAGCGCCGCCGGACGGCCCGCCAGGCGATGGTGGCGGCGAGCGCCACAGCGACGGCCAAACGCACTGCGAGGAAGGAGGAGACGGCGGCGGGGATCGCCATCCCGGGGGTAGAAAGTCAAGCTTGGATTCAGGACAGCAGCTGCAGTCCAGCGGCACTGAGACAGTATCCCCGCTGGCCAAATCGAAACAGAGCCAAAAATCCGTAAACAATCCATCGAATCAATCAATTTGGGATATTCCTATTTGACTATAAATTATGAGTATTAAATATAAATTAAGTATAAAACCAATTACATAGATGAAGTCTAATTTGCAAGATAAATCTACTAAATCAATTTAATCCATATTTTAACAATAGAATCTATTATTAATAAATGTTTAATGTAACAATATATTGTTAAATTATGGATTAATTAGATTCAATCAATTTTTCTCGTAAATTAGACTAGACTTATATAATTAGTTTATAATTAACTTATATTTAATTTTCCTAATAAATACTAAATATTCCAGAACTAATATCTATCATAGAAAAAACAACTAGAAGTAGGTGGCGGCTAGGGGTTGGACTGTCAACCAGCGAAAGGAGTTATTTTCAATTCAGATGCGAGAAAGCACGTTGTCGTGCGCGTGAAAAAAACTGAAAATATGCACCACAGCATGCTCGAACGTGAGGATAACAACGCCCATGTGAGATGACCATGGCTCATGAGCTTTTTCTTTTGAGTTGTGAAACGGAAGAAAACACTGATGAAATTATACTAGATTTTTCTTTTGTAAACTAGCATCTAGATGATATCTTAAGTCAAGTTCAGACAACTAGATTTGTATTTCAAAAGTATAAGGATTTAAATGATATCTAAGTCTAAATTTACAGATACAAAACTACAATTTGATAGTATAGAGACATAAGTAACAGACAAATAAGTTTAAGATCTAGTTATGAACTTTACTCTTAAAATTAAGACGAGAGAGTAGAAGGGTCTCATAGAAATGGAACTCGGTTAACATTTTCCAACGAATGAAACTCTATTGAAACACCTACTAACAACACATAGTTTTATTCGAGCATTGAGAGAGGGTAGTTTCATTTACTTAATACAGACAAAAAAAAATTGATGTAACATCATTGAAAATTGTAGGATAAAATTGTACATTAAGACTGGCTTTAGTTTCTTCTGATTGATGGGAGGATTAGTTTCGGAATTTGGGATGTGGTTGGCTTCACTTAACTCTAAACCAAAGTTTAAGGGTGCGTTTGATACAGCTCCAGATTCACCTTAAATCAGAAACATTTTAAATTCTATCTTGGAACGTTTCTCTAGTAAATCATTCTAAACGTTTGGCAAATATCCTAGATTCGAATTCTTGAAGCAAAATGAACTAAGTGATTCATGAATCAGGTGAAACACCATTTTGGGTGATTCAGGTTGGTAGTGTAAAAAAATTGAAACGTTTCAAGTGATTCACCCTTGAAATGTTTCACCTTTTTGCTGTTTGGAAGTGATTCAGGTGATTCAGCCTTGAATCTGAAACGTTTCAGTCAGCCAAACGAACCCTAAAGCTAGAGTCACGCTAAAAACCAGAGTAGCATTCGCGCCGTGGCCAAATGCGTGCCTAGTACGTGGCCACAAGGCGCTGCATTATTGGCGACGTTAGGTTTGGTAAGGCAATTACAACCGGATATAAAATTCTTGATAAGTAAAGTTGTTATAAATGAATATGTTATACTCTATTCATTCTTAAATTATTATAAAATTTGAATGTTTAGTTATGTTTGATTATTTATCTTATTTCATTTCAAAAAAATCATATATTTTGTTATAATTTCTTTTATCATTAAAAAATTAAAATATAATTTATAATTTTACATATTTAAACTAATACGTTGAATAAGACAAATAGTTAAAAAAATCAAGGAACTGATATCTAAATAGGATCATCTAGATTTTTTTATAAACTAGATTCTAGAAATTGAAAGTTTCAGCATGCTCATTTTCGCGCTGCAAAGATGAAGGTTGAAGGTATTTGATTACAACTTATGCGTGAAAGAAAAGCGTGTAAGAGTAATTTATGTTTTATAAACACATAAAACGTAAGCTTTTATTTTACCTATCGTTCACCATAGACCGTATTCCGCCTTCATGTGATCGAATGTCGGCAGTGATGCCTAGCCATATTGACGTTCGTGACAGTCAAAATGGATTCTTTAGCAGGTTTAGAAGATAAGTGTGTGATCAATTTCAAGATTTGCGAAACGAATTTTGTGAATTTGTAGTTTGTAGCTCGAAAGAGGGAAGAAGGCAGATGGTGCGGAAAAGTTCGATTCCGACGACTGTGGATTACTAATCCCAAGAATTGATCAAGAAGATGTGCAATCCCGTGTATGCCCAGTGTGGCCACACGCTCTTCCTCTGCTTTGATACAACAATGAGTGAGATAAAAACAAGCAGAGAGGAGGTTCTTGTGACCGTCTTGCGGCACGGCACGGTCCGAGAAAAATTTCGTGTCGTGTCTGCCCGAAATATATCGGACCGTGCCTTTACGTGTTTGGACCGAGTCGTACCGAACGGCCCGTTTAAACAACATTACTTAAGTCTTCAGAAACTTTCATAGACCAGGAGGGGGAGAGGGGGTCACGGTCTAGACTGACCTACACATGGCTCCGCCAGAGCCAGTGTCAGCTACGATAGCTCAAGATATGTTCACAAAGAAAAGAACTCATGCATGGAAGGAAACGACCCGCACGAGGTCAGACAGTCCGAAATCAAACGTCTGAGCCTGACGAGGTGCTGAGCAAACAACTACTGAACGTAACAATCAAACACCAAATCATCTGAGTGCAGCCCTTACGCTTCTATTCAATTCAATCGCAATTTTTCACCTCTAAAAAAGACCCCGCAATTTTTGTCGCGTAGCAGCTGCAGCACGATTGCGTTGCACGTGCACCGTGGCCGACCTGAAACCCACGGTCACGCACGCCGCCGGCGCCGTCCAGTCCACCCATCCCTCCTCTTTGCAGTTGCAGAACGAGATGGGCCCCACCAGCCTCTCCTGCAAACTTCCCCTCCACCGGTTTCTCGAACGCAGAGAGACAAACGCTCCACGGTCTCGCACCTCTCCGCCACGCGACCCTCGCGTTGCGTGACCCACCGACGAGTGGGCCACGCACGCCGTACCGCCATGTGACCCCACTGGTCGGTCAGAGCACGAGGAACTTGCGAAACGCCGGGCGAGCGCACCCGCGGAATCCACACCCGAATATTCCGTTTCGAATCCTTCCTCTTCTCGGCTCCGCTCTCCTCCCACGCCTCCGGTCACCGCACATTTCCCAATTCTCCGATCGCCCGCAAGCCGAGATCCCCTCACAAGCGACTGCAGCATCTCGCAGGAGGAGCCCTGAACCTAGATCCAGCGACCGCCACCATGGGGAGCTTACCGGCGGCGGCGGCGGGGCCGGGCACGGCGCTGGAGGACCTGCCGGAGGACGCGCTGCTGGCGATCCTCGCCCTCCTTCCCCCGCCCGACGCCGCCGCCGCCGCGTGCGCCTGCCGCCGCTTCGCCGCCGCCGCGTCCTCCCCGGCTCTCCCGCTCGCCCTCGCGCTCAGCCTCGGCGTCCCGCCGCCGAGCCCGCTGCTACTCCCGTCCTCCTCCCCCGCCGCCGCGCGCCGCCTCCTCCGCTCCCTCCACCGCCTCCGCCGCCTGCTCGGCGTTTGGCGCCGCCTCCCCTCCTCCGCCTCCGCCTCCTCGCCCCGCTCCGCCTCCCTCCCCTCCCTCGCCGCCTTCGAATGGGCCCCGCGCGCCACGCTGGCCGCCTCCCTCCTCTCCCCCTCCGAGAACGGCGTCGGCGTCACCAGATCCCCCTTCGTGACGCTCTCCATCGTGGAATCCGGGGACACGGTGGCGTCCATCGGGGACGTGCCGGTGTGCCTAAACTTCCTAGGGAACAACCACATTGTGGTGGAGGCCGCGGCCAATTCAGGGGAAGAAGAGGAGGTGGAGATGGTGAGCGGGTCGCCGCCGGAGGAGATGTACGCGCACTTCGCTAACAGGCGGAGCCCCGGAGCCGGGCGAAGGAAGAAGGGCAGGCACGGAAAGAGATTTGGTGTAATGGAGCCTGAGCACTTCGTGAGGATTACGGATGTGGAACCGACCAAGGCGAGGCCTCTTCAGGGCCTTTGGAAGGTGCCTCCTCTGTGCAGAAAACTTGCTCTTTTGCTGTTGCAGAACGTCAAGAGTAGAGTTGTTTGCATTGGAATGTTTGATCATTACTATATGGTATATTGGTATGGCATCTGTGGAGTACTGGAGTGTGCTACAGTGCTTGCGGTTTGGCTGCTGCCATATGAAATAGTCTGTTGCTGGTACGTGTGATTGCACCGAAGTGAGATGCATTGTGTTGCACGGAATGCTTTTTGATTCCCATGGAGTTGCTTGGCTCATTTTGGAAAGCATAGCATAGCCCCTAGGTGAATGGTATCCCATATAAGATCATTGTGTACCATGCGCTTTTGTGTATGTTATGATCTTTAGTCTTGATGACTGCTCCTTTTGAGATAACTTGCACTGCTTCACAATCATTATGACAGTTATGAACTATTAGAGATTAAACTGAAATCTGGATGAAGATGAAATAATGAGTTTAGATCAGTAGTGGGTCTGTGGGTGGATGCTAGAATGAAATTGCATACCCATGGCACAGTTTGGTGTAGGGCAAAATGTCAGTTTGAGAAATGTTCACTGCAGGATGTCAGTATTCAGGATGCCTATCATGCCCTTGTTTGACATGCTTAAAATAGTTGCTATGGTCTAGGATTTTTAGGGCTGATCATTTGGAATTTGAGTGCTGTCAATTAGGGAATGAAGTATATTCTTTTGAAGTGCAACTATTGTAAATGTTGCCAGGTTTGATCTTTTAGTCATTAAGCTGCATTAGCAAGCATGGCTTAAACCTTCTGGTTTTGCTTGTTGGAACGGAATTTGATTGCAGGCTTTCCTATACATGCTGACCCATTTACCGTTAGTATAATAGCTAGAACTTGTTGCAAAGTGCTAGTCAGATGGAAAGTTTTCGCTATGACATGTAATTTTCCTTGCAAGCATGCTGACTAGTGCTTGCCATGGTTGCTGACTGTTGTATCATTCCTTTACTCAGTAATGTAGAGCAGTGGACAGGAGTCATTAAGTCTTGGTTGATTCCGTTTGCCTCAATTCATGTCATCTGTAAGCATCAAAGTGCCAAATTACGATATGCAAATTTATATCTAGAAGAGCCTACAGATTGGAGTTGTTAGCTGCGCTGAATCTGGTAAATTTCAGAAGCTTGGAGAACTCATGTAGTGCTCTCATTACCATTCTGTGGCACAAATGGCTATATACTACATGAACATGATCATCCAATTTCTGTCCTAGATTCACAACTGTATGTTTTTCTGGATTCTGGTAATGAAAACTGGCAAATTGGTGACCTCATATTTTCCAATAGCTATGCTATTGTCAATCCATATTTTTGGCTGCTTGAAATTGGTGGCGACATAACTGTATAGTGTCATAGTGAACATTAGTTGTGATCTACATTAAGAATAGCCATGATTTCCAAAAAAAAAAAACTGGCTGTAATTAATATCAGTTTTTTCCCCAGCTTTTATGCATCTTATTTTGGAGGATATGGTTACAAAACTGAAGATGTTGCTTTCTTGACATTTAGAGGCTGTAAAATTGTGGGATGTGTCGTGTAATATTTGGGAGTTGCTGCTTGAGAGATGTGAGATGTTTTAAAAGGTTGCTGCTACATATCTTTAAACTTAATTTTACCTCCTTCCCTAACTCTCCCTACAAATCCTAGTAGTTCATGAATCATTAAGTTCCACAATTACGATTTAGGCTTTTAGCATTTCAATTTCTACAATGTATTTATTGCCATGGCCTTAAAATGTTTTATTCGATAAGAGGACTATTGTGACCATTCAGATACAGTTGTCATCTTCGAACATTCAAGTCACTTAAAAGAAGGTTTTCGCAAGAAGGTTGCATGATTTATACCATCAGCTGATTTTCTCAAGTAACTTATATTATATAGCTAATCTTTTGCCATGCACACTAAATGATGCTAATTTTGTCTTTATAAACAGGGTATATGTGAGAATAGGACTATGGAGTTCTACCTTGTCACTTACGATGACATTGGTGGAGTAACTTGCCGACGATTCAGTGATACTAGGGGCCAAAACTCTGGCTATTCCCCTGTATTTTGGACTACAGATACTACTTTTCTTGAACCACCATTCTCTGAGCAAGAGCTGGATAATTATAGTAGCCGTGATCATATTCGAGATGTGGCTTCCAACCATACAGTGACAGGGGACAGGGTTCTCTCTCGAATATTGTGCATGAGTTCAAGTTATAATGTGGTCAATCCTCATCTTTTGACTCCCTTAGATGACACGAGGAATGTGGAGGGAAGGATTTGGCTATATCAGGATGGAACCTTTGGGTTTGGATTTGTTGGCAGTAATTCAATTATAGATCTCAGGCATGTTTCCTCGGCTGGTTGTATTCTTGATACACTACAATAGATCTGGGCTTGGCTGGCACATAATTGTTGCCAGGGAACCCGTGTACAGTATATTTAGGAAAATTCAATAGTTGGCATGAGGCATGTTGCCTCCAATTGTTGTATTCTTGACAGGTCATTGAATATGGGCCTCTTCTGGCATGTAATTGTTGCTAGAATGCCTATGTATCCTTGTACTGATTCAAATGTTGGTCCCTTCTGGCATGTACTTGTTGCTCGAATACCAATGTACATTATTGTTTCTTCATTGAATTCGAATAAATTGCAACTGTTACTTCTTGAGGACTGGTATGTCTGATGTTTCCTTATTGCCATCTTCACAGTCTGATAGTAAGGTGCTTTTGTATTATGGCACAATTTGCTAGTGGACACCCTTTAAAAGCGGTATTTGCTACTGGACATCCTTCAAATACATATTTGCCACAAGACACTACTCGATTGTGATAATTTGCTAGTGGACATCTAACACATTAAAATATTCACTTTTCTTATATAAAAGAGAGGAATGAACTTATATTTGACACTAATGTCTTTGTTGCATAGTTGGTCAAAACACATTAATTTTGGTAATCATATTATCGATTTTTTGTTATGGATTAGCACCTACGTTTGCTTATGAATTAATTAATCATATAATGAGACTAGCAAGGGACGTGTTGGAACCGTGATCCTTTTTTCTTCTTTCTTGCTTATTCGTTTTTCTTTCTTTTGGTTTTTGTTCTTTTTGACTCTCTTTCTTTTGGCTTTTGTTCCTTTGACTCTTCTTTTTTTTGGTTTCTTTGGGTTTTAGATCTAGCCTACCTCAACTTACTTGGGATAAAAAGACTTTGTTGTTGTTGTTGTTGTTGTATAATTAATTAATCTCTTGTTTACCATGTCATAAAAGATTATAATGAAATAGTATGCTACAAAACAACCCACATAGCATAACAATGTATCGAAGGGCAAGGGTTAAATAAATATTTTAGTGACTTTGATGTCTAGTAGCAAATTATCACAACTGAGTAGTGTTCTCTGACAAAGACGCATTTGAGGGATGTCTAGGAGCAAATGACGTCTTTGTAGGATGTCCAGTAGCAAATATTGTGTTGTATTATTTGTCGGGTTGCTTAGAACGGGAAATTTTATTATCAATTAACAACATTATGTTGAATGTAGAAATTTTAATTCTGTCTCTTCTGTCATATAGCATTTGAAAGTATTGTTAGTTCTTGTGTAAATTAATTATGCTAGTTTTCTACTATAACCGGCATTAATTACTATGACTTACTAAATGATTTACTTTTTCTTAATTTTTGGTTACCTGCTGGAAGTTTGAACGGGCTTCTCTTTTCATGTAACAATATCATACTACAGAAAAATTGCTTAGCTTTATATCGACATAAGTTATTCATCAAAGTAATAGTTGTTTCTTGTTCAACCTTTTCCTGTGGGGTTGGTAATATTCTGCTCCTTGCTTCATAGTAAAATTGTTACGCTTATCATAGCTGCATTATCCAAAGATTCAACTTTTATGGGGATAAGAGGTTTGCTTGGTCCTGTACTCTAAAAGTGCATTTGTATGCCTCATAAATGTAATAAGCTCATTTGATTTATTCCTTCCTCAAAACCATCTCATTGTGTGATCTTTGTTCCAATTCGTGCTTAGTACCAAATATGAAGCATCCTCTATCAGTAACTGCAATTGTAGTTCTATTTCTTGTATTCTACCTGTGTTTGCATATATTTGACACTGATTGAAGTGTTTGCAAGTCAATCAGTGTCAAATATTACCAAACAGAGGAGTACCTTTCATGTGGATACATCACCGACATGTTCTTACGTATCTTTCTAGCATGTCTTTTGTCTTTTCAGGAGATCTGGTTATCAGAAGCTATTTTCTGTATTCCATGCCGTTTTTATGGAGCCTAATGGAAGCTATAGAGACAGTTATGGCTGTTGCTTGTTACTTGTTCAACATCAATTTTGGAGAGCAAATATAGACCAAAATGACTGCTGCTTCCCTGCACCAAATGGTACTGCATAGTGATGCGGAATTTGAAAACTTGTTTGGTAACTTCTGACTTTAAGAAACAGTAGGAATATTTACTGTCACGACAACTTCAGTACCTGCATATTTTATTGTTTTTCTCTACTATCCACAATAATACATGAAAGATCGATAGAACTTGTAGAATTTCTACCTTTATGTTCCTATAATTGCTCCTTTTCTTAGAAATTGGCCAGAAATAACTGTGATCTGTCTAATTTATTAATCATGGGTAGTGAGTTTATAGTATGTCAAAAGGTCAGTTAAAAACATAATTGGTTGGTACTTGAGTTAATGTGTTTTTGTCTAATCTCGTTTATATGAATTATACATTTGATTTTACATTTGTGCACTGCATGTCTAGATCTGTCTTTTACTCACATGTCGTTGCAGAATTTATATAGAAGCACTGTACCATTCATTCATTCATTCTGTTCATTTTTAGCAATGGTTGTCCGAGAACATCCTTTTATTTTGGTACTAGCTATTAGTAAACTATCTACTTTTCTCCCATTATTATTTCTTTACACGTCAACTTAGATGTGTGGTCCAACTAAGGGTCGTTGCATTGATTGTATACTGTCCTTCAAACAAATAGCAATCGTTGATGGTTAGGTAATTGTAATGGTAGTGGGTTAAAGGACAGCTAGTGAGGTGTCAGGATATTGAGGATGGGTTCGTTTTCTAGGCTGTAATTTTTAAATTCATCATATCGAATATTAAGATACTAATTAAAAATATTAAATATAGATTACTGATAAAATCCAGTCCATAACTCACCCTTTAAATGATAAGACGAATCTATTAAGACTAATTAGACCATGATTAGATAATGTGATGCTACAGTAAACATCTCTTAATGATGACTTAATTGACCTTAATAGATTTATCTCATAAATTAATATCCAACTGTGTAATTAGTTTTATATTTAGTTTATTTTTAATTCATATATTTAGCATTCAAAGGATTGATGTGACAACACTAAAATTTAGACCGCAAGAAACGAACACACCCTCGAGCTGGGAGCTGGGTGTCTGCGATCTCAGCAGATGGTCAATGGCTCATGATTCATGACACTTAGAAATTAGTGTCACTTTTGATCTTTGCATACAAATATAAATATAAATATATATATATTAGGACCGTGCCTGCATTGAACTCTTTGTAACTGGCGCATTTGTTAGGACAATGTGCCACGATATTTCGGAGTGAGGTGGTAAATATTGTAAGGAACTGGCTTTTCCTCTCTTTAATATAATTATATGCAGCTCTCTTGTGTATTTGAGAAAAAAAATAGTGCATTTGATATCCAGTTATCCACAATAATCCAACATTTGGTGTGGTCATAATTGACTTCTTGTTGTCGTTGCCACATTCTGGAAAGCTTTGTTATACCTCGCGAAATAAAACTATGTGCTTTTACAGCTTTTTGTATGGTCTACTTCAGCCCGACTTATTAATTTGTTTTGGATCAGTACCTTTATTAATTTCCATCTGATGAGGTGCCAGCTGACCGATTGTTTTAATAGCTAAAAGTTTAGGTCGTACAGCATTTGCATCTTTATTTTTCTTTTCAACCACCTGAGTTTCTCTTGCCATTCATTATGCTACCAAATTGCCAAATAGCATATATAATGAAACAAAATATCGAATCTGCGACCTGCTTCTCTGGTTGTATATGCAGAGGCATCTTGAAATGATCAAATGGTTCACACTGACTAGAGACAATTTCACTCGAAATAATAAGGTTTACTGCAGAACTGCATATGCAAGACAATATTATCACTGTTCTCTGAATCCACATGGCCTCCATTGGTAAAAGCTGAAAAGGAACATGCCACAGAAAATATGCTGCTCGATGCAAACGCAAGAAGACTCATTATTTATCTCATGGAAAAACTCCCACATTAATATTCTGATTCTTCGTCATCCTCCATTGATCCAGCCTGCGAAGCCTCATGATCATTCTCGAGCTGACTGAAGTTCCCCTTCTCTTTGATCAACTGGATATGATGGTGCTTGCAGTAGAGCTTTCCCTCGTGTGCGACATAATTTGAAGGGCTGATGGTGCATCCTCCATGACAACACTTGAAGCAGCTCTTGTGGTACATTGTCCCGTTAACAGTTACCTGCAGGGTCGTTGGTTGTGTCGCAATCAGAATACTGTTATTCATGCAAATTGTCAAGAGGTACGATGTGTACTGATCATTTTTTCTTATTTGTGTGAACTGTCAATAATTGAGCATCCAATTTGGATATGTTGTTTTTAGAAAAATCTATGAGTGTTATTTCAGCTACAAGTTGTTAAGGAGATTCAAGGTACAGAAAAATGATCTGTATAGTTGGGATATAGAATAGTACCCTCTCAATTGGGTAGACCTTCTTGCTGCATCCAACACATATCTCTCTGGTGCCAGCAAATGCGCTCGAGACTTTAATAGCATTCTGCCAAATATGCAATCATGATGAGCATAATATTGTCCCAGTGTGAAAGTTGATAAAAAGAAAAGATAAATAATGACAACTGCATGATATGAAACATTATTGAAACCATATAACACTGTTTTCTGCCTGACGGGGCCAAGGTTTATCAATATCACCTCATAAATTTCTACCCTATTCAGATCCATGTGTCCCACTTCAGGTTTTGGGTGGGCTACTTATCCTTGTTTCTGTGACTACTGTTTCAGTTCAAGTATATGCATTTCACATCAGGTGTAACGAACTGTTTATGTCTCTATGTGATTACCGATTCAATTTGTACCAAGTTTCTGTTTAATAGTCACTCAAAAATAAAAATGCATCTTTACTGCAGAACATGAATGTTCCATACCTCATTCTCAACATTTCTTTCTGGCTTGACAACCTTTGGAGTTCCTGAACCATTGCAGGCAAGGGCATGCTAGTCAGGCTTAAGAATCACGGGATCTCTCTGTAACAAATTAAAGACATAACAGGGAAAAGAGTGGATCATACCTTCGAAGCTCTTGTCCAGGCTCCCGGTCCTCTTGAACAGCTGATCAAAGTGAGGCCTGCAGTAGAGCACTCCCTCGAAGGAATTGTAATTTGCAAGCTGCAGCAGGAAACAACATCAAACATAGGGGTAAGTTTTGCAACATGATTTCACCACTTCACTTTGTTACAGCACAATGTTATGATTCTCAGAGAAGCCCAAGAGCAACTTTTTCCTGAGCTTAAATGTGTATGCTGGAATCCCAGGAACTAAAGTTTACGAAACCTTGAGTGTGCCCTTGCAATGGTGGCACCTGAAGCAGGCCTTGTGGTAGATGCGGTTGTCGGCGGTGAGCTTGTCGACGAGATACACCGTCTTGTCGCAGGCCGTGCACTTGGTGGTCGTCCCCTTGAATGAGGTCGCCATTGCCTTCTTTCCTACGCCCTCTCTCTCTGCCGACAAAGCCAAGGCTGCTATAGAAAAATGGCCCTGCAGCACTCCCAAGCGGTTTGCTGATGGTTATATGGGAGCTGGGAATGGCGTGGCATGCTCAGTGGTTGGTGGTGCGCTGCAGGTATTGATACCGCTAGGCAGGACACAGCTAGAGCTTAGCGGGAGGGGGCAGGGAATGTCGGGGGTGGCAGATTGGCCGAGTGGGAGTGAGAGGTGTAAGGAGGGTACGAGATGGGGGGCCGGTTCGGCATGAATGGTAGGAAATGGTGGCGTGGTGGTTGTGGAAATTTGCGGAGAGGCGAAGCAAAATCCAGCTCAAGTGAGGACTGACGCTGACAAAAGGGGTGAAAGAGAGAGGAAATAGTTTGTGCCAATTATTATAGGGAGACTGGGAGAGAGAGAGGGAATACGCATGTCTTCAGAACAGGGGAATGAAGGTGGGTGAAAATTGAAAAACCGAAGGTATTGATAGCCGAATTTCATCTTGGGGTCAAGAGGTGGAGGGGGGAAGTAGGTGGATTGTGATCTCGGTAACTCTTTGCTTCCCTCCTTGAGTGAAACCGGTTTGAGGATCCGAGGCTTGCTTTGATCGGAACGTTCTGCCACACCATGTGCGCTGGACAAAGGTTGTAATGTGGCTGCAGCCTTGTGTCTTTACAGCCTCTGGTTGTTCTAGTGATAGTGAGAAAGTACCCCAAAACAGATAGTAAATTTAGGGGGTGTTCGTTTCTATGAAGAACTAAAGTTTAGCTTCTAAAATTTGAGCTAAAGTTTAGTTTCTCTTAGAGAGCTAAAGTTTAATCCTAATTTTAGTCTTTTTTTATCTCTAGAGCTAAAGTTTAGCTTTAGTTTTAGCCCTTCCATTCGTTTCTCTAGAGCTAAAATTTAGATTAAAGTTTAGTTTAAATCCATTAGTCCATAAAAACGAACAGCCCCTTAGCTTTTTCCAGAAAAATCCGGGCGAGAGGGTGTTTGCTTCTTATTAAAGTTTTTTTTTAAGAAAAGCGAAGGAACTCTGTTGGTGTTTCCTGTCACCTTTGTGTTAGCATTTGCTTCTTCTGATTTGTGTGCAGACACATACGACTGTTCCTGAATCCTCATACCAAACCATCGTATAGTAGTCCTTGATACCAACTGAAATGTTTAACGCAAGCGCACAAGTGATGTAATTAGCTGAACGGATGAACTAAGTAGTTAGCCTAGTTATGTATGTAGACAAGCACTTCATTTTATGAAATTCCTGAATGGTTTGATACATACAAGTTGGGTAGACTACTATATATCATTTCTTACAGAAATGCTTACCGTGGCCTTTGTCTGCTAATGGAGTGAAGTCAATCTTTGTCGGTGGCTTACTTCGGATGCAGGCAAGTGCAGCAAAAAGAGAAAAACCAATCCATCAAGATCACTGCTGATCCTGAAAACAAATGTCCTGATTAGGTCAAACAGGATCAACTTATTCTTACTAATCAATAGATGTTGCAGGGATATCCATCCAATGTAGCACAGAGTGCAATTATAAAGTAGATCTGGACGACAAGGCCACCTCAACAGACTCAGAAAATAAAGTAAGCTTAACCTGTATCAAATCACCTCCCCGTCAGATTCTTTCGCGGCTATGCAACCTCCCTTATCGCCATGATTTCATTCCATGCAAAGTAATAATAAGATATGGCAATGTTGGGTGGCTTGTGAACCTCTTCGTGGGGGCCACTTTGCTAATTTAGATCATTTCGCTTTCGATTCACAGATCGTGCCATGCATGAGATGGTGGTGCTGGTGATGATGGGTTTCTTTCTTTGGGAGAATACAAAGTAAGAGTGACAGGTTTGTGTCCTACTGTTCCAGTCGGTATGAAATATGTGTGAAAAATATTGGGGTATCGAATTGGGGGCAGATATGTATGCTGATGATTTGGATGTGAGTTGAGGCTTTGGTTCAAGTTGAAGTGTGAAGGCATGACATTTGTAATAACTAATTTAAGGCACATGGTGACCGGAGAGGGTCATGTTGGTCCCCCAGTTTGGCCTTTATTTGGTCCCTCGTGTGTTCAAGTTCGGATTGAAATAGTTTCCAAAAAAAAAAAAAATCGGATTGAAATATCTTCGATCGCGTACGGTATCATCATCACTGGGTCTGCTTTATGTAGGACGCGGCCACATTTTGGACACATATAGAGACCATACGTAAAGATACGTAGGGATGTGCTAGTATCTTCCTGTATATTAGGTATCATAGAGTTAAATCTATTCGCTAATCTATCCGGAACCAAAGGATGAAAGCTAATTAAGATGGTGTATACTACATGATGAGATAACTAATACTCCCTCCGTATTTTTGTTGTTGTCATTATTAACATTTTGAGTTACATTTGACTACTCATCTTATTCATTTTTTTTAAAATATCATATATTTTGTTATAATTTATTTTAATACTAAAAAAATAAAATATAATTTATAATTTTATATATTTGAATAAATATTTTGAACGAGATGAATGATTAATTATAACAATAATTTAAAAAATTCAATGTAACAATAATTTAAAAAAAATTCAATGTAACAATAATTTAAAAAATAAAGGGAGTACTCACGAGCTGTTCTCTCAATGGTTCCATCTCTCCCATTGTTCTATTTGGCCTTTATTTTTTGGATGTGCCTAATTTATAGTGGCATGGAATTCTCCTATTTTTAATTCAATTCTTTTTTCCATGTTGCAATGGATGTGTTTATATGTTGAGGGCTTTGAAATGTTGGATTGTCAAAAGTTGGAATTGGAAAAATGTAGTATTGGAATTACATGGCTTCTCAAAATTTCATACATAAAAAACATAGGAATTGTGAATTACTTTTTATTAAGTGTCTAGATGCTTCAGAGAAAAAAAATACATTAATTTTGTGATTATATGTTCATTAGCAAGGAGAGAGAATGGCTTAACACTTTCAAAGAATTTTTTTTTCATAAGGTCAGACCTCACGTTAGAATTCTTCCAAAATATGGTGAAAACTTTTATATCCTCAAAAATTCCTATGGAGCAATCTTACAAGCCAAATGGCACATATATTTTTTTTTTCCTTTTGGATTCAACTCCTTCATTTTTTCTTCACAATATTTTTGTTCCAAAGGAGACATGAAACAATTATTATGGGGATGTTGCAACCCTTTACATTATATTGTTGTATTGTACTACTTCCATCCTATGAAGAGTGTTCCTTTTGACTTTCAGTCATCACTTTTGACCTTTCGTCTTATTCAAAAAATTTATATAAATATTAAAATAAATATGTCATAATTAGGGCATCTTTGAAATTAAATAATCTTTTTAAAAAATAAATATCATTTGCATTAAACAAATTGAATAGGCCTAACGGTAAAATACAACTTAAAAAGTCAAAAGCGACACTCTTTGTGGACGGAAGTAGTACATGTTACAACAAGTATTACATTGAGCAATTTGTATTGATGATTTGAGCACCATCATATATATGATCAAATCCAAGGACTAAGGATCCTAATGATGTATATTTAACAAAGAAAAGAAAATAATTGGTAGTATCTAAAGTTTTTATTTTCTGCAAAGTAGTATCTAAATTTTTGAAACTTATACTCTGTTCATTTGTAAATTGTCATTATTGACTTTTTGAGTTATGTTTGACTATTCATCTTATTCAAAATATTAGTTTTATATATGTAAATTATAAGTTATATTTCAATTTTCTCTAGTGATACAAATAAATCATAAAAATATGTGATTTTCTTTAAAAGAATTTGAATCAAACAAATGATGAAACGTGTGTCAAAGTCAATGGCTCAATAGCTTTAAAACATTTCTCGTATGGTTGATTCAAACATACTCCTCTATTGTTTCTATTGTTATCATTTGGACAAGTAGTTGTAGTTTATTGCTAGTTATTTCCCCTTGCGCCAAAGAACAACTTTTCCTAATCAGAGGGACTAGAAAATTTTGCAGTGAAACAGGAGTTTTCAGGCTCGCAATTAGTGACAATGTTTATATTTTAAGATAATGATTTTATAGTGACATGTGACTCGACTATGAACGGACGTCTGCCATCACTTATATTTGTTTATCTCTACTATAAAGACTAAATATTTCTAGAAAAACCACAAACCCTGAGTCAATCTACCCCCTCTAATCTCAGCCTATGATCTTAAACGCGTTTTTAATCTTAACCATCTGATTATAGCCTACTTAAACCAGCTTGTGGGCCACCGTGACGATCGTTGTTTACAGGAGTTCCAGTTCATTTCCTCCTGTTTTTGCTGACGTTTTCTCACCGGCCCCTAGGCTAGCTCCCGCGTGTACCCACTCCCGCCGCGTCCGTCAATCGAGTTGATAATTACTGAGTTCGAATTCCTTCCCTCTATTCCTGGATCTCAGGAGCTGAGGAGGATCGATCCCGTCGCTCCTGCTCCATCTTCCCTCTTGCGCATCGTCTTCTTTGCGCACGTCGCCGCTGCCTCGGCGGGAGGATCCCTGGCTCGCTTGCCACGGCAGCGATGCCGACTCTTCTACTCGTAAGAGATTCTTCCCATCTCCCCTCGTCTAACCTTGTATTTGCCCCACAATTCAATTCCGGCAAATGCGGCTCTCGCGAGGAAGGGGGCAGTAGCCATGGGAGCTCCGCCCCGTGGTGATGGGCAGGTCCAAGCGGCCCTCGTCGAGGGGATGCCCGCGCCTTGGCCTCGCCTCTCTGAGCTCACAACCGCGAGGAAGGGGGCGCTATCCATGGGCCGCGGTGAAGGGCAGGTCCGGTCGGTAACGACATGCTCCAAGCTGCTACATGGCGTCATGGCGAGGGCTTACTCCAAGATCCTCCACAGCGAGGACCAGATCCGTGGTGGTCTGATCCACGGCGTCGGCATCCATGTCAGCCGGATCCAAGGTACTTCAGCCGTTCGACGCCACGAAAGTTGTCTAGGCCTAGAAGAAGCCGAAGGCCACTAGCGGGTCAAGAATCTTCAGATAAGTAACACGAAAGTACCTTTCTCTGGTTCAGCTCGCCTACATGTCCATGGCTGCGAGCAGATACAAGAATCGTGCTGGTACACGCTCATGATCTGGAGGTGCGAGCAGGTACAAGAATCAAGTCTGGGAGATCTTATTATTTATAATTTGTTAGGGCATGACTGGATATGATTTTCCCGCAATCTGTTTAGGCTAGCTTTCTAGATTCTGTTTTCAAATAAATCGTTTTTGTTAATAACATGCCACAGCGTCCTCCTAATGATCCTAATGTTTGCAGCGTCCTCCTAATACTGAGCAGGAGTGCAGGAAGGACATCGCCCGGACAGAGGATGAGCAGAGGTTTGCTCCACCTTCGTTTCTCTTGTCTGATAAAAATTTTGCAGCGATGTCATTTTATTAGGTGTTCATAAATGGTCGTTGAATTGCCTGTATCTGAAATTCTGGGTATTTGACGTTACTATTTTATTGGGGATTTATGTGAATTATCCACATAGTTGTTAATTGTTTTTAGGCGGACATAGTGTTACTGGCAATATGTTGAAAAATCGTTAAGCTGCTACTTCGATAGGTTAACAACTTCTCATGACAGTGAAAGTTAATGAAAGTAAAGCATCTCTGTGTGTAGGGAATTATATGTTGTTTCCCGTATGAATTTTTACTGACGGGACCGAGGAAGAGGAGACATCCAATCCTATTCTGTAACACTAGCAATCACGGTTCTTCTTTAGCTATCAGTTTTGTTAGCAACTTTCATGATCAAGGGGCTATAGTGCTACTCTTTTGTTTTGGAATATGTTTACTAATTTGTGCTATCACTGTATTGTTTCATAGGTTTTGGAAATTGGATGCTTAGATAGTCAGGTGCTGCTGCTTACAGGTAAGCTGAGTGCAAGGAGTGTCATTTTTTGGCGTTTAGATACCTGCATGATTCTCTCCAGCTGACAATCACTTGTATTAGTGAATAAGTAAAACACTGCATGCTTTGCTGGTATGGGTCAGTATCGCCTCCACCACATCACCTCATGCGCCACTGCTTACTCCTCACCTCCTGGTCCTCCACTTGCTTTGGAATGAAAGCAGCTTCAAGCAGGGATGTCAGAAGTTTGCATGCCATGTGCTTGATCAAATTCCCATGTACATACATGTTTCTTTCATTTTCCTATGTTTTCACCTTTTCTTGTGCATCTATTTTTCAATTTGTTGGATTTCTTTCGTTCTTAATCAAGCTGGTTAGCATAAGCAAAATATTTGTCAGTGTAAAAAACTGCACCTGCCACACAATCTTGTCCCAAGCTGGACAACTAACCAATTTCTTTAGGGTTGCTTTGCGATTTCAATGCAGTCATCTCCTTCACAGCAGGTTCTCCATGTCAGTCTTGCAAAATAGGAGGTTTGTTAGTAGGTTCTCATGATGTTGGAGGTTTATTATAAAAATATTGACTCACATCAGATCGCTTACATCTGAATATCTGAGATGCAGACTTGAGTATTCAGTTTGTGACTGGTAAGCCTGTGGTGGTTCCAGGTTTTATTGTGGGGCAGGCGAGGATACAAGGAGCCGGTGGCCTGCTTGTAAGGAGTATCCCAATTTGTAGCGATCCAGTGAGAGCATTTTACATGATTTGTCTGGCCGCAAATATGGTCTGGTTGTAGGTGTGATTGTGTGACATATGGTCCATTTTGCAAAACTGAAACCCATGTGATGCCACCATTTTCTGAAGTATCGAGCTACCAATATGTTGAGCTATCATTGATTTTGCAACCTGCAAGGCCACTCTTGTCCTATTTGTTTACTGGAATCTGCTATTAACATGCAAGTAGATTCGGTCTACCTCTCATACTATTTAACTACCGGCATTTTTAGAACATGCTGTAGGACGATTTCCTGTCTAAAACTCTGGCACCCCTGCAACTTTATTTGCTTTGTTATGTAGTCTCCTATTCTTCTTCATTACTATGTATTATACATGTAGAATGTGTACATAAACATTTTTTCCTTTTTCTCAATAATATGCTAAAATACCTTGGCGGATGTAAATTTTGGCTGTACTGGTTTATCTTTAACGAGCACAAAGAAGATATGTTTGATAAAAGAAGCATCATAAAGAAGATATATTTGATACCATTTGGACAACACATATCAGATTTAAATTGTTTATTGTGATCGTAAAAGGGTTATAGAGAAATTGTTATAATTTTAAGGAGAAGATTAAGGATCAAGATGCTCTGTTGTTTTGCCTTCATGTATCAGGTTCTAATGTTGTACAAAAAATGAAAGGATTGGTCTTTGCAATGATGCTAGATTCTATATGTATGAAAATTCACAAATTGATTATTCTTACCTATTGTCCATGTGTCAAACATTGTTATGAGGCTAGCATACCATTAAAGTTACGAGACATGGTTCAGTTGAAGTTATGGAGCTTTTTTCATAGATTTGGATGTGAGTTGCTTGATGATATGTTTGATGTTTTGGGCGCTAGATCAAAGAAAAAATTGTTAGAAAGATTTCAGCTTTGCAGTTATTTTCTAACATGTATTTGTACTTACAATATACAAGTGACTTTGTACAAGTGACTTTGGTACATCTAGCACTACTACAAGCGAATGTTTAAAATTCCTCAGCACCGGGCATTAAAAAGGACTGCAACTACGCATGGTCTTATTGTGTAGCCTCAGATTTACTCAAATTCATTTATGTGAACATGTTTACACACCCAATTCGGAAGGCACATACCCTTTCTATTTTCCTTTTCAAATTTCACATGACATGAGAATGATGATAATATTCAAATAGAGTTTTAACTATATTGTATTATCATTGTTATTTATGATTTTCTATTTTTATAATCAAATCATTACACATGTGGGAGCCTCGTTATAGAAAAACATTTCTGATTGAGAGCATGGATGATCTTTATATTAATCAGTGTACCTTGCATTTGGTCAACTATTAGAACGTGTCCTTTTTTAATAAATATATTATTTTGTGCGAGAATAGCACGTGCGTGTCGCACGTGCAAAATACTAGTGCATAATAAGTTCATAGAGATATGGGTCGCTTTGAGTATAGAAATCTCACAAGAGGCGTACAAAAGTTTCACACAAAACAATTTTGTTTCATAAAAAAAATAACAGGATTTTCCAGAAAGAAATTTGATTGTATTTGTTTAGGGGTGCAATTATAGATGGTCAAACGGGCGACGAGGCTTGGCAGGGCCTAGGCCTTAAAAGGCCCGATATGTTTATTTTTTGGTCAACATGGCACTCAGGCTTTTTTGGACCATTAAACCTGTTAACACAAGGGTCTATTAACAATTTTCAGTCCATTAATTAAGATGGGTTTGAATTTCTAACATTTTAGAATCAAAGTTATAGTTTTACCACTAAACCAGTTAACAATTATAGAGGAGATATGAAATATGAAATTTATTAAAAACTATATATTTTAGGCCACGTCAGTGCCGTCCACCGAGTCGCACCTCTGCCCCAAACACGACCGCGCGCTCTGTTCATGTCGGCCTGAACACGAAATGGTTTGGGCCATGTCGTTTCTAAACCGGACCAAAAATATCGTGCTTCTGACTGGCCCAGTAAACAAGACCCATTTGACCATATATAGGTGCAATGCAAACACGAGCTGCATTTGCGATCTGGTGATGGCTGAAACCAGGCCCAGAATTCGGCCTCGTCCATAGCAGCAAAGAGAGGAAGGAGCACGCGGAATCCCGCACGCCAAAAATTGACAGACAGCGCACCGGCGCACGGGAAAGTGGGCGGCTCACGTGTTGGGACACGCGGCGCTGTACGGACACGGTGAGGTGGTCGAGCGGTACAATCCAATCTTGACCGTGCACGGCGGGTGCACGAGGCGCGCACGCCTCCTCCCTGATCGATCACGCGTCTTCTCCGATCAGCTGTCGCCCACTCGGCTTCGCGCTCCTCTAATACACCTCTGCTCCCTGTTTATCTTGACGAGCAGCAGCTGAGAGCAGGGCAGCTCACGTACTCTTGTCCATCTGCAACCCCGCATTACCGTAGTGGTCCGCTGCTTGAGCTACCAACCATGCATCTTCTCCACCGTTCCTCCGTGTTCGGCGGCGGTAACGGCAACAACAAGAAGAAGGCGCTGCGGCGCGTCGGGAGCTCGCCTAGGGTGATGTCCAGGAGCGACTCCATCAAGAAGAGGAGGAGTGGTGGTGGTGGTAATAAGAAGAGCAGCGGCGGTGGTGGCGTGAAGCAGGGGTCGAAGCGTGCAAGGCTGCGCGCCGGGCTCGCCGCCGCGCTGCAGGAGCTCAATCTCGCCGGGCGCCGGAAGCGCGGAGGAGGTGTATCCAGCGTCACGACACAGCCGGAAGTTGAAGCCGATGCGGAACACGCGGAGGAACCGGCTGTCAGCAACAGCAGCAGCAGGGGATCAGTAACCGTGCTGCCGCTGCTGCTGCTGCTGCTGATGCTGGCGCTGGCGTGCGTGGTGGCGCTCGGTCGGGCGCCGGCCGTGTGGTGCTGCACCTGCGCCGCCTGGTGGTGCCGCGGTTCTTCTACCGACGTGTGCCGGCGGGAGGGCGTCCGCTGCAGCGACGAAGTACGACCGCAACATGCGGCAGCTAGGCAACGTTGGTGAACCAGCGGATATATATCCTGCATTTCCTTTTGTAAATGTTTTTTTTTTTTTTGTGTGTGTGTGAGCTCAATCTTCAGTAAAATTCGTTTTGTTTCTCAAGGAGTGCAAGTATGACTTGCTTATGGAAGGTTCTATTATTTCCTTTTAATAAAAAAAATAATAGCAACTCCAGTCCAGTGACTAAATAGGTCATTTTAATCATTTGAAGTAAAAAATCCCTCCAATCCATCCTCTATCCGGGCCATCAAATTTAGTACGCCACTAAATTCGCGTTCCACCCGATGCAGCCTTCCACCTACGTTGTCGCCCGCCGATGTCGCCGCCCGCCGTCAGAACTTCTCGCACCTCCTATCGTCGATAGATCCGGCCGCGCCGGCAGTAGAGCCTCTCTTGCCGCGGCTGATTCGGCCTTCCACGCCGGCGGGCGGGGCCAGCCGAGCTTGACGTTGCGCCTGGCCGAGGCGCCGCCACCCCGCGATTCCTCCGTCGACTAGAACCCACCCTCTGCAACGAAGAAACATCGCCCGTCCTTTCTCGCCGCCAACTCGTCCTCCTCCCGGCGAGCAGGCGGCGAGCAATCGAGACCCCGAGCTAGTCCTCCCGTGAGGCGGCGCGGCTTCGATCCGGCCAGCTCCAGGCCAGGGGAGGCGGCTGCGGCCCTCGATTTGGCGGCGCGACAGCTCATCCCGACCCCCCGACACATTTCTTCTTCCCGTCGGCAGGAGCGGCGCGCATCCCCACCCGGCGGCGGCTCCTCTCGTCCTGCGTGGCAGCAGCTCGTCCCCGACACCACTTCCTTCCCGATTCGCGCGGTTGCGGCTCGATTAGTCACTTCGACTCGAGCGAGAGAAAAATTTGGATCCATATATTATTGAAGTCAGCCTCTAAAATAAAATTTAGAGAGTCAAATTTAATCGGTTGGCTGGAGATGCTATAAGAAGACTTATACAAAACGATTAACTAAAAAAGCATGAGATTGTGTTTGTATATACACAATACTATTGGAAAGAGTAATGTTGTCAGAGTGCCTCTATATTTTTCCAATGCTTTATAATTTTGGAGGGGTAGAACTCGGCAGAAGCAAAGCACTCGGTAATAAGCCGGTCAGGACCACTCGGTAAACAAACTTGTTTATGGAGTGTTTTCTTCATCACACGCTTCTCCACTCAGCTATCCCCCACTCAACTCGTCTCTAGTCCTACAATATTTATCAACTAGATAGACGAGGAGGAGAGTAGCAGCTATAAGCCTGTGACTTGATCACTAATAAGTGATTAGGGATGCAGGTGGGTTACACATTAGATAGTAGTGGGTCACACTTCTAATACTCCTTTAGATTGATAAAGTGGAGATAAATTTTAGTTCATTTAAGAGAAATTTAAAATGACCAATTAACCTAAAAAATAACAAACTTACATCCCTACGAGTGATCAATCTTAGTTCGACGCATCCTACTCCGCTGATACTGATAGCATTGCCCGACAAGTTAACAGCCCGCACAGCCGCTCCGCCTCATCGCCATCATGCAGATTCGGAAAGGAGGGAAGAGGATGAGGGGCAACAACGAGATCCACGCGTTCGTCCAGACTCATCACTACAACGACCTCTAAGTGACAACTTCGAGAGCCTACAGGGACTTCTTCACCTCAACAACCTCCAGGGACTTCCTCGCCTCAACAACGTCTAAACTCTAAGCGAGTAGCGTCGAGGTCCTTTCAAACTCGCGTCACTTCAAGTACCGCCTGATCTTTTTTACGATTTCAAAGTCGCAACCTCCTTGCTTAATGACTTATTGGCCTTTAATTTTGCAGCATCTCTACCTCAGACCTGAACGAATTAGCAGCCTTCGAACCTTCAAGCTCTTTGACAGTCTTCTCCGCGGCAACTTCAACAAGCATTCGAGCCTACATACACAGTACAATTTCTTTTTTACAATAAAAATTAATCGGGAATGCAAATCACTTAGCCTTTAGTCTTGGAACAATATGGATTACAGTCCAGTCCACATCAATGGATCATATATGGTTTGCAATTTGATCCGGCATGGAACGGACGTTCGGTTTGGCCTAGTGTAGTATGAAAACCAATCCATTCCGACCTTTTTCTTGTCCTCAACGTATAAAACAAAACTCAGCTCTCGAGTCCGAAAACACAATCATGACATGATTTCATTTTTTCAGACCTTGTTCGTTTAGGATTGAAACAATGTAGATTGTAGTCTAAACCACATGAATAGATTAGACATGGTTTAAAATTGAGCAGTTTTACTATGCACATTACCACCAGTAATTAATGGTGGTAATGCTTAGGAATAATAATGTAATTTACTCACATATTTATTTATTTATCTACATTGTCATTAGGGGTTAGGAGGTCATTTCTAAGCATCGTGAACCCATCCGCTGATCCAAAATTCAACTTCGTCGGAGTAGAAAGCAAAAAAGACACTTAGACCTAATTAACAAAATAAATTACAAGTTTATCATTTTCATCTTTCGAATAATGCCCTAGTAAAATCAAAACTGCTTCTAATTACTGCTAGTAGTAATTACTGCTCTACCACCAGTAATTAATGCATTATCAGTCCATTCTGGATACAGACTTAGAAGACAAAGAAAAATGGGCAGAATCTTTGTGGACGTGTGCACCGTCCTAGTGTGAGGTTTGTTGGTTCTGAATGTTAGGTTGATCTCCTTCTAATGAGTCCAACGACACATTGGACCCTTGAATCGCGCCCTAATCAGAGGCGTCCTGCCCAAGGATGGCTGGTGGGCCTGGTCGCTCAGTGCATATAAAATAGGAGGTGGGGACCGACGGTTAGGGTTGCGAGGATCGTCGCCGCCACTATTCCCCACCTCCAAACCCTAGGTTGATATCAGAGGGTGGGCTGCTAGCGATGGGACGGCTGCCAGCGCCTTCACCATGGACCACCAGCACGAGTGCAACACCGTCCTCTATACCGACAGTCGCTGCCCGTGCGCAGACTACACCGTCCGAATCAGTGGCGCGAGCAAAGGTGAAAGGTACGTCCAAAGATACATACCCGCTCGATCTACCCCTAGTCGTTCTATAGAATCCCAACAATGGTATCAGAGCTGGCTCTAGCGAGTAGATAGGAGATGGGAAAGAATCCATTCATTACGAATTGGAAGAAAATAGAAAAGAGGAAAAAAATTAAAAGAACAAGAGAAAGGGCAGCAGAGGAAGATACAGGCTCTGATACCAATTGAAAGTGCCTAGAGGGGGGGGGGTGAATAGGCAATTATCCTTGAAAATGACTTAATAATAAAAGTTAAATGCATAGTGTCAGACTTGTCTGACGATTGTGAGTAAAGTCCGATGACTTGTCCGATGGCAAGAGATAGAAAAGTAGATCGGATGACTAAAACTTAAAACTAGTTCAAGGCAAGCTAGGAACAAGTAATTACAAGCTAGAGGAAGCTGTAGAAAAGAGTAAATGAACTAGCATGCAACCTACACAAGTTAATTTGAGAAATACAAAGCAAACCCTAACTAGTAAGATTAAGAGAAGGAACAAGTAAATGAAGGACAAGTAATAAAGCACACAAGAGATACGGGATTTTTCATCGAAGTTCAGCTCCACAAAAAAGCCGACGTCTCCGTTGAGGGATCCATAAAGGACCGGGTCTCTTTCAACCCTAAACCTCTCCAAGTGATCACAAAGATCAAACTCGGTGTTTCACTAGCAGCTCCACAAAGGAGGGGTCAATACAAACTTTCCAAGGCGTCACCACACGAGTTGGGAGCTCAACAGGCACCTCTAACCGTCTAGGGGATGAATCCCCAAGAGTAACAAACACAACAGTTATCGGCGGTGAGGATGAACCAAGTGCTCAAGAGGATGGAAGCTTGGAGGTGATGAAGCTCTTCAATCTTCTCTCAATCCCTTCACAAATCAAGAGTGGAAGCAAGGGAGAAGAGTTGGGGAGAGCAAAGTGAGCTTGAGAGTGTTTTTGAGTGAAATGAGTGACCAACCAGCCAAGGAGCGAGATGGGGTCCTATTTATAGCCCAGGGAGAAAAAGAGCCATTTGAAGGGGTATTTCTTAGATCTGCATCGGACAAGTCTGATGGTCATCGGACAAGTCCGATGAAACAAAGTGGCACGGTTACTGGAGTCCGATAGACATGCCCGATGCCTTGGACAAGTCTGGTTCATCGGACAAGTCCGATAGTCATCGGACATGTTCGATGACACAAGGTGGCAGAGAAACTGGAGTCTGATGAAGATGTCCGACACGTCGGACTTTCCTCAGGTCATTGAACAAGTCCAATGACCGCCGGACATGTCCGACGGTCTAGAGTGGCAACGCTACTAGAGTCCGATGGACTTGTCCGACACGTCGGACATGTTCGATGAGAAGACTCTGGAAAAATGTTTTTAGGCACTTGGATCATTTTTGCTTTAAACTCGTGTCCCTCTTGATAGTACGGCCTTCCTATACTCAAGATAAAATAAAAAATCCATGAACTTCATTCTTGAGCATATTTTGAATTTCATCTTTGAAGCACTTTGTCATCTTCTTTTCTCCTTTTTGCTTTTATGCATTTCTTTCACCAAACTTTGAAGTGTTATATATACACATGCTCAATAAAATATTAGTCCGTTCTTAATTGTATTGATGCCAATCATCAAAATAAAATTAGGGGCCTTAATGCACTTTCAATCTCCCCCTTTTTGGTGATTGATAGCAATACAACTAGAATTCACAAAAATTATCCAATGAGATTTAGTTTGATGTGGAGCTCTCCCTAAATATGTGCATGAGTGAGGTGATAAGCAACAATAACAAGTGCACATATTTTAGAGAAAAAAAATGTGAGAGCTCCCCCTAACACCATGCATATATGTCAATTTGCAACAAATATACAAAAGAGATAAAGACAATGCAAATGACATACGATTTCACACAAATGTATAACCAACAAAGTACCATTACAGTAAGTAAGAAACCAAATAGGTTCACAAACCACAACGATGACATAAAGTTTTACAACTCCAAATAGTTCAACTCTCTCAACTCACAAACTAAACGAATAAGCAAAAGATAGATTACTTCTCCCGCTTTGGCATCAAGAGACCAAAAAGGAGAGAAGCAAGGACGCTAGCGAAGGACGATCTTCTACTCATCATCATAGTCTTCATCGTCTTCATCTTCTTTGTTGTCTTCATCCTCGTCATCAACAATGGACGCCTTGCCCTTGCGGATACGAAGATCATAGGCTGCGGGGTCCTCGTCTTCATCCTCAAACCAAATGTGCTGTCCACTAGGAGCTGCACCGGTGTCAAACTGAGGTGATGGAGGATAGTAACCAAAGTAGCTCATCTCCTTGGGGGTGAATGAGTCTGTCAGATCGGCATAAGTAGGAGGAGGAGAGCCTTCCGTGGGAGAAGGCAGAGGAGGAGTCTCAATGCCAAAATGATCCATAAGCACTTTCTGATTCCTCTCAATGACATCCATCCTTTGATTAATGTTCTGACACATTCCAAAGAGAGATTTGAATATCTTCGTGATCCCGCTTCTCTTCCCATGAGGTGGCAGAGGGACACGTGATGACCCGGTGCCCCTAGCAGCAGTCCTAGGGGGCCGAGGAGATGGAGCAGAAGAGGGGGGCTGAGCTGCACCAAAATACTGACCGGAGGTGGTGTCGGGAGTCCAGTTGGAAGGAATCTGAGGTTTGAGACTCAGATATCTTCTCAATCGGGAACATAATGTGAGGAGCGTATCCACAGCGATGCTTGGATGAGACTGAGATGTCCCACATTTCCTGATAGATATAGTCAAACACATCAAATTTTTTGGTTCCCATGAATCTAGTGCAGGATATCCCTCTGAAATGTAGGGATACGGTCAGAGTTGCCTCTCCTAGGAGCTAAGATGCTCCTATAGATCTGAAACAAGACTGAGAAGAAGGGTTTCAGTCTATTTGAGTTAGGAGGAGAGCAGTTATCTGGGTCCATATATATATACCTCATGTCCTCAGCATCCATGTGATTTCCCTTGTGAACCTTGTGCTTTTCCTTGCGTGTGTGCTTAAGTCCAATCATATTAGCAAATTGGTTCAAGGAGCAGGTGTACTTTGTGCCATTTGTCATCTAGGACATAGTCTTGACATCATCATTAAAGTGCACGGTGGAGTAGAACTGAGCTATGATTTCCTTGTTCCAAGAGTAGTTGAAGGTCAGGAAGGTCTTGAGTCCATGGTGCTCATAGGCTGCAATCACTTGATTGCATAATAGATGTTTCATTGTCTTCATATGATTCCAATCAAGCCATTTCATCTCAACCACTGGATCGATGAAGGACTTAAGTTTTTGAAAGATCTGCAGGTCGTCGGACATGTCCGATGATCATGGGGAAAGTCCGACGCGTTGGACTTGTCCGATGACTCGCAGTTTTTCCAAACCCTAGGTATTCCACAGATCCACCTACCACTTGGAGCCAAACTCCATCTACTCCAACTACAACTGACTAGAAGCTAACCCTATTGATCAAATATGCAAGGGAAAAGAAATTTGAGACATAACCCTAGAGATAACCCTAACCCTAAGGGAGAGAGAGGGGACTAGGGTCAAAACTTTGCAAAATGATGGGGGGATGGATTATCCTGATGGAGAGGACCTTCTTGACCTTCAATCTTGCTCCAATGGATGGTGGAGGAGGGAAATCGCCTTGGAGCCGCCAATGGGGGGTGTTCTTGAGGAGGGAGAACATGGAGAAGGTGAATGAGATAGGTTTGACCGAAGGGGTAAGTTGGGCTAGGTTAAAGGGTCAAAATCAGGAGGCGTCAGACTTGTCCGATGCCATCGGACTTGTCCGATGTTGTTAGACTTGTCCGACACAAAGCAGAACAGAGTTCAACTAAGAAGAGAGAGAGGAGTTTTTCAAAATGATTTTTGATGGACAAGAGCAGATCTTGACATCATATGGTCAGCTAACAATCAATAATTCATAACAATGACCATACTATGACAAGATTTGATCTAGTGATCAAGAAGCAACATCAATAGCAAAAATAATAGATTTTTGACATAAAGCAATGATTTTTGCAATAATAAAACAATCACCATTCAGATGTGCACATCCTCTACATCACATTGCTAGAGTCAACAATATTTAGTTCACTCCTAAGATAACAAAATCTTTTCTCATCTTGTGGCTTGGTGAATATATCGGCTAGTTGTTCTACGGTTCGCACATGACTCACTTATATGTCCCCCTTGATAGAATGATCTCTCAAAAAGTGGTGGCGGAGATCTATATGCTTTGTGTGCGAATGCTCAACGGGGTTGTAAGCAACCTTTATGGCACTCTCATTGTCACATAGGAGAGGAACACGGTTCAACTTGTAACCGTAGTCCCTTAGAGTTTGTCTCTTCCAAAGTAGTTGTGCACAACAACTACCGGCTGCAACATACTCCGCTATGGCTGTGGAAAGAGCAACGGAATTTTGTTTCTTGGATGACCATGACACTAGGGACCTACCCAAGAATTGGCATGTCCTGGAGGTGCTCTTTCTGTCTACCTTATCCCCGGCATAATCCGCATCAGAATAGCCTAATAGGTTAAACTTTGAACCCTTGGGGTACCAAAGCCCTAGGTTGGGTGTATGAACTAAATACCTCAATATTCTCTTAACAGCCACCATGTGACACTCCATAGGAGCGGCTTGAAAACATGCACACATACACACACTAAGCATGATATCGGGCCTAGATGCACAAAGATAAAGCAAGGATCCTATCATGGAGCGGTATACCTTTTGATCAACGGGCTTGTCCTTTTTGTTGAGATCGAGGTGGTCATTTGTTGGCATGGGAGTTTTGATGGGCTTTGCCTTGTACATATCAAACTTCTTCAATAGATCTTGTGTGTACTTGGCTTGACATATGAAGGTGCCCTCCTTGAGTTGCTTCACTTGGAAGCCTAGAAAGAACGTCAATTCTCCCATCATGGACATCTCGAACCTCTTGATCATTATCTCACTAAACTCATCACAAAAAGTTTGGTTAGTAGAACCAAATATAATGTCATCGACATATATTTGGCACACAAATATATCATTGCCAAAATGCTTTGTGAAGAGAGTTGCATCAGCCTTGTCAATGACGAAACCCTTCTTAACAAGAAAATCGCTAAGGCATTCATACCATACTCTTGGAGCTTGCTTAAGCCCATAGAGCGCCTTATGGAGTTTATAAACATAATTAGGATACTTAGGGTCTTGAGAGCCTGGTGGTTTCTCCACATACACCTCTTCCTTTATTGGCCCATTGAGGAATGCACTTTTCACGTCCATTTAATACAACTTAAAATCATAGTGAGTAGCAAAAGCAAGTAATATTCTAATTGATTCAAGTCTTGCTACGGGGCATAGGTTTCATCAAAATCCAAACCTTCCACTTGTGAATACCCCTTTGCCACGAGCCTTGCCTTATTTCTTGTCACAACATCATCTTAATTTTGTTTGTTGCAGAACACCCATTTGGTGCCCACAACATTCTTGTTCTTCGGTCTTTCCTCCAATGTCCACACTCCATTTCTTGTGAAATTGTTCAATTCCTCTTGCATGGCCATCACCCAATCTGAATCCTCAAGTGCTTGTTCTATCATAAATGGCTCCATAGAAGAGACAAAAGAGTAATGTTCACAAACTAACTCGAGATGTAATGATTACCCCCTTATCAATATCTCCAAGAATTTGCTCGACGGGGTGATCACGTTGTATATTTTGATGCACTCTTGGATGTGGTGGATGTGAGCTTCCGTGACCACCATCTTTATCAACCTCTTGATCATGTCTTTGAGAATCATCACTTGATGCTTGTTCATGATCCTCAACATCGTGATCTTGACCATTTGCATGATCAATTTCTTCATTTTCATGATGTTGGTCTTGACTAGGGGAACAGGGTTGATCTTCAACACTTGATGTTTCTTGTGGTCTCACATCACCAATGGCCATCCTTTTTATTGCATTTCTAGGAGCTTCATCTATATCATCATTAACAACTTGCTCCTCTTGAGAGCTGTTAGATTCATCAAATGTCACGTCACGTGAGATTTCAACACAACCAGTGGTTTTGTTGAACACACGGTAAGCATGAACATTTGACGCATAACCAAGCAAAAAACCTTCATTAACTTTTGGAGCAAACTTTGAAGTCTTGGGTTTCTTGTTTAGCATGAAACATTTGCTCCCAAAAACATGAAAGTAGGAAATATTAGGCTTGTTACCGGTTAGTAGCTCATATGGTGCTTCTTCAATAGTCAGTGAAGATACAATCGATTGGAGGCATGGCATGCGGTGTTGACGGCTTCGGCCCAAAAACGGTCGGACGTCTTGTATTCATCAAGCATTGTTCTTGCTATCTCAATGAGTGTGCGGTTCTTTTCTTTCGGCCACCCCATTTTGTTGAGGGGAGTAGGGTGCCAAAAATTCATGCTTGATGCCTTCTTCATGAAGGTACTCCTCAACTTGGGTGTTCTTGAATTCGGTGCCATTGTCGCTTCTTGTTTTCTTGATCTTGACTTCATATTCATTTTGTGCTCTTTTCATGAATGTCTTGAGCACGTCTTTCACTTCACCTTTATCATGCAAAAAGAATACCCATGTGAAGCGAGAAAAATCATCAACAATTACAAGACTATATTTGTTACCACCAATGCTTATGCAGGAGATGGGGCCGAAGAGATCCATGTGCAACATCTCCAATGGTCTTGTGGTTGTCATCATGTTCTTGGAGGGGTGTGAAGCTCCAACTTGCTTTCCTGCTTAACATGCACTACAATTTCTATCTTTCTCAAAGCAAACATCGGTTAGTCCTATGATGTGGCCGCCCTTTTAGAGTTTGTGAAGATTTCTTATACCAACATGGGCAAGCCTTCTATGCCATAACCACCCCATGTTGGAGTTTGCTAATAAGCATGTACCAAGTCTAGCTTCAACCGTGGAGAAATCCACAACATAAAACTTTCCTTTAAGCACACCCTTAAAAGCAACCGAGCCATCACTCCTCTTATAGATGGTCACACCACATTCGTTGAACAAGTAATCATAGCCCATTTTACAAAATTGTGAAATAGACAATAGATTGACGTCAATGTGATCAACAAGCATAACCTTGGAAAGAGAATATGAAGGAGTGAGAGGGGCTTTACCATAACCTAATACTTCTCCCGTTCCATTGTCACCAAATGTGATGTACTTATTTTTGTTTTGACTTGGCTCAAATGACTTGAACTTCTTTTTGTCTTCGGTCATATGATTGGTGCACCGCTATCAATCACCCAACTTGACCCTCCAAAGACATAGTCCTATAAAACAAATTAAGCTTTATTTTTAGGTACCCAAATTTGCTTGGGTCCTTTCACTTTAGTCACAAGTACTTTGGGCACCCACACACAAGTCTTTGGTCTCTTGTTGTGTGGCCCAACATATTTAGCAAACACACGACCATGCATGTTTCTCATAAGTACATATGAAGCATCAAAATCATGAAAGAGTGCACAAGTAGCATTTGACATATTAGCATGAGAATCATTAACAAAAGAAGAATGGTTAGTGTTCATGTTTTTGACTTGCTTCTTTTGGTAAGATCCTTCCTTGGTGAACTTAAGAAATTCCTTCCCATTCTTGTTCTTCCTAGCATTTTGCTTGTCACCCTCAACATATCCAATGTCATCCATGACATTTAGGTGCCTAGAATATGAGTATGCACCTCTTGCATACCTTGCCTTTTCATCATCAACATTTTTCCCATGTTGTATTTTGCTTTCAAGTGACCTCACTTGCTTGTTCAAATCATCAATCAATTTGACATTAGTAGCACAAGCATCAACATTAATATTATAACACCTATCACATCCATTGCTAGTGGAAGCATGAGAGTTGTTGGTGGAAGATGTGAAGGTTGAAAGTATTTCATATTGTTCTTTTAGATACTTATGAGTCTTTTCCAAGCTCTCATACTTCTCTAGAAGAGCATCTTTTGAGATCTTAAGACTTTCACAAGAGTTTTCAAGTTTAGTGAGAGACATAGTTAAAACATCATTTTTTTTTCTCTCATCTTCTAGGAGCTTCTCTAGTTCAAGGTTTCTTTTCTTTTCAAGAATAAGCAAGTCTTCTTGTTTTTCAAGAAGCTCCTCTTGTCTATCATTTTCTTTCTTTTGTTTTTCTAGCAATTCCATAAATTCAAGCATTTTAGGAAGTGAACTATTGACATTATCATCATCACTACTACTAGCATAAGAGGAACACTTATGTTTAGATTTAGATACCTTGGATCCTCTTGCTATGAAGCACTTGTGGGTGTTGTCATCATCATCATCACTCAAGCTCCCAAATAGAGAAACGTTGGTGGGAGTGACGCCAATGGCAATTGTAGCAATGCCTCCCTCATCCGAGTCGGATTCGGAGGAGGAAGATGATGAAGAGGATTAGTCATAGGAATTCCATTCTTGACCTATGTGAGCTTCACCTCTTCTATGCTTCTTGTACTTCTTGTCTTTCTTGTGGTGCTTGTCTTTCTTTCTTTCATCCTTGTTCTTCTTCATTGGACATTCTGCAATGAAATGTCCTTCATCACCACACTCATAGCAAGTCCTTTTTGACCTTCTTGCTTTGCCCTTTTCAAAACTCTTCTTCTTGTAACCATCTTTCTTAAGAAATGATTTGAATCTTCTTACTAGCAAGGTCATTTCATCATCACTATCTTCATCACTAGGATCAACTACTTTCTTCTTTTTCTCTTGTTTCTCTCGAGTACCATTGAGTGTTACATCATTTTTGTCACCACTTGCTCCCTCAATTTGCTTGATCAAGGCATTTATCTTGTAAGCTTGATCATTTTGTTGCTTTTGGGATAGAAGCTTTCCAAGCACTTCATCGGTGGTGAAACTCTTGAAGTTATCCTTCTCTCTATTGTTTGAGCAAATGTTGCTATCCCATGGCCTCAATGCTTGTAGCAATCTTTTATTGATATCCAAGTCAGTCATTTTGGCTCCTAGTGCTCTTCTTTGGTTTACAATCCTCATGAGCCTATCATGAACTTCTTTTGAGCCTTCTCTCGGACCCATGATGAACAAGTGGAATTCATTTTATAACTCTTCAAGCCTTGTATCCTTGACGGAATCAATATCCTCAAGGATAACCTCAAGCTTTCTCCATAGTTGGTTGACATTCTTTATTCCGGCAACCTTGTCATACTCGGTGGAGCTAAGTGCAGAGACAATTGCACTAGCTAGCACGACATTGCGATGAATGTTGATTTGATCCTTGCAGGTTGAATTATCTCTATTTTCCCACAAGAAACCATTCTCGGTTACACTTGCAACGTGTGGACTCATGGATTCCAAATACATTATCATCTTGCATTTTCCAATGATCATAGAATTGTCCATCAAAGTAAGGGAGTCTACCCAACCCTTGTCCAATGCGATCTTCCTTGAGGTCATCATAATCATACGTGACATTGTTGTAGAGTTTTGGTTGAGCACCAATATCATCATCTCTAGTCCTTGCATTATCTCCACCTCGAGAACCACTAGCAACATCTTTGGTGAGAGCGATGGATGGTTGATCTTCTGGTTTTGTCATCTTTAATCTTCAAGCGGTTAAGCTTTGTAGAAGATACCAGTTCTAATACCAATTGAAAGTGACTAGAGGGGGGGGGGGTGAATAGGCAATTATCCCTAAAAATGACTTAATAATAAAAGTTAAATGTGCAGTGTCGGACTTGTCTGACGATTGTGAGTAAAGTCTGATGTCTTGTCCAATGGCAAGAGATAGAAAAGTGGATCAGATGATTAAAACTTAAAACTAGTTCAAGGCAAGCTAGGAACAAGTAATTACAAGCTAGAGGAAGCTGTAGAAAAGAGTAAATGAACTAGCATGCAACCTACACAAGTTAATTTGAGAAATACAAAGCAAACCCTAACTAGTAAGATTAAGAGCAAGAGCAAGTAAATGAAGGACAAGTAATAAAGCACACAAGAGACACGGGATTTTTCACCAAAGTTCAGCTCCACAAAGAAGCCTACGTCTCCGTTGAGGGATCCACAAAGGACCGGGTCTCTTTCAACCCTAAACCTCTCTAAGTGATCACAAAGATCAAACTCAGTGTTTCACTAGCAGCTCCACAAAGGAGGGATCAATACAAACTTCCCAAGGCGTCACCACACGAGTTGGGAGCTCAACGGGTACCTCTAACCGTCTAGGGGATGAATCCCTAAGAGTAACAAACACAAGAGTTGTCGGCGGTGAGGATGAACCAAGTGCTCAAGAGGATGGAAGCTTGGAGGTGATGGAACTCTTCAATCTTCTCTCAATCCCTTCACAAATCAAGAGTGGAAGCAAGGGAGAAGAGTTGGGGAGAGCAAAGTGAGATTGAGAGTGTTTTTGAGTGAAATGAGTGACCAACCAGCCAAGGGGCGAGATGGGGTCCTATTTATAGCTCAGGGAGAAAAAGAGCCGTTTGAAGGGGTATTTCTCAGATCTGCATCGGACAAGTCCGATGGTCTTCGGACAAGTCCAATGAAACAAAGTGGCACGGTTATTGGAGTCCGATAGACATGCCCGATGCCTCGGACAAGTCTGGTTCATCGGGCAAGTCCGATGGTTATCGGACATGTCCGATGACACAAGGTGGCAGAGAAACTAGAGTCCGATGAAGATGTCTGACACGTCGGACTTTCCTCAGGTCATCGAACAAATCCGATGACTGTCGGACATGGTGGCAACGCTACTGGAGTCCGATGGACTTGTCCGTCACGTCGGACAAGTCCGATGAGAAGACTCTGGAAAAATGTTTTTCGGCACTTGGATCATTTTTGCTTTGAACTCTTGTGTCCCTCTTGATAGTACGGCCTTCCTATACTAAGATAAAATAAAAACTCCATGAACTTCATTCTTGGGCATATTTTGAATTTCATCTTTGAAGCACTTTGTCATCTTCTTTTCTCCTTTTTGCTTTTATGCATTTCTTTCACCAAACTTTGAAGTGTTATCTATACACATGCTCAATAAAATATTAGTCCGTTCTTAATTGTATTGACGCCAATCCCCAAAATAAAATTAGGGACCTTGATGCACTTTCAGCTAGTGACTTTATTCTGCCGCGGATCGTGTTTGGCCGTCGGATCTCCATCTGCCAAGATGGATGACCAGCGCTGGCCGGCGGCTCGCGGGCTGGTTTCAGTCCAAGCGGGTGTGGTGTGCTTGCGGCCCAGGCATAGAGCGGCCTCGCTGAAACAGGCCAAAACACCATGAAGTGGGTCGATTTTTTTTTTCCTATTTGGCTGAAAGGAAACAATAGCTTTTTCCTTTTTAATTTGACTGTTTTGTCAAATTAAAATATAATTTGAATAAGAATTTTGAAGTTTTACTTCTGTCAAAATTTGAATTTTTACAGAGAGTAAAATATAAGAATTTTGCTACTGTTCATGCATGATTTATGACATGTTTCCGCTACAAGTTTTGTTTAAACTTTGATTAAATTCGAACCAACAGGAGAATATAATCAAAGGCCAGAAAAATGAGTTATGATAATGAATTTTGTCAAAAGTTTGATATCCATTCAAAGTTCATGGTTTTGGTTGGAGAATAGATAAGAACAGTGAAATGGTTCTGAAAAGTACCATTCTTTTTTATGAATTTTATTCATTTGTAGGATCAAATAGTAGAATCTCCATTCAATTTTGAACCAATGAAATAAGTTGTTTGGAGATTAAATGAGTGCATAGAAGTTGTTTAAATTCTTCTTGCATAAAAGATTAGAAGTTTGATTGCTTCTAACACAAAGAAAAGTTTTATCCTCTAATTAAATTAGAGAAAATTTGATTAGAGGGGTGAAAAGATATTCATTTAAAGATTAATTATGGTATCGTTATTTTCTAACCAACGTTGATGATAACAATATTATAATTTTATGAGTTTTATGATTAAACGTTTAAATATCTATTAAATTTTGCACCAATATGATAAATTTTTAGAGAATAGGAAAAATATAAAGAAATGCTCTTTAACTAGAGAAATGTTTTTCATGCTTCTGCTATAATAAAGTTGATGATAATGCTATTTTCTTAGCAAAGTTGTTTAATAGATATCATTGCTTTATTTATAAAATATATGTATTTATTCTTTTTTCTACCCAAACGGTGATTTAGAATAAATGCATATAAAGATGATGTTTTATTCTATTTCTGTCCAATGGTGATTTAGAATATAAGATAAAGACTTAAAAGATTAATGTGCATATCTTTAATCAGACCAATGTAGGGTTAATTTTATGCTCATTATTATTGATTGTTGACTATTTTATTAGACAAAAGATATTTATGCTCTCATTCGTGAAAGCAAAAGACTGGATACTTGTAACCAAAAGACGACTAATAAAAGGGTCATAGTGTGAGGGTGTATGCCCCCTCTAAAGAATGGCTTCAAAAGAAAAGAATTCTTGGATATTAATTTAAGAAACAAATATATCATTAAGAGTTCTGAGAAATTACTTTTCATGTACTCTTAATGAACAAGATTTTATTATCTTTTTTAATGATTATGATATGATAAGGCATATACATATATAATTTGACCAAAGTTGGATTAAGTATGTATGTGTCACAGAATATTCGGATTTATTTCTTAATTTCATGATTGAATATGAGCCAATACAAGCATTCATGTCCCTTCGAGGGAATTACCCGCATGGCAGGAAAGAGATGATTATGATTATACCCGTATGACAGACAATGTCTGGAAAAATATCCGCCTGGCGGGCTATGTTGGCATAATATTTATGTCAAAAAATCCCATATGGTGGGAGAAGTTTGACAAAAGTTTTATCCTGCTTGGCAGGAGAAATATGTGTTGACTCATATGCTTTTAATATATCTCACTCTTAGAGAAAAGTATGGAGTAGCTCTTATGCTATTCAATTATCGACCGTGCACTTTATATGTCATAGCAATTAAGCACTAAATGAGTTTAAAGAGAATAAAGTTACAAATGAACCAACAGATAAGAAAGATATACAAGTATGACTTGCAAAAGTATTATGATAAAGAACTAAACTAAGTCTTTGAGATGAAACGAGAAAAAGTACTCCCATATAAGTTAATAGATAACTTCTTTCACATGATGTAATCAGGTGAATGAAGTAGACAATCAATGTTTCCTCAATTCACAAGAGTTCCGAATGATTTTTGAAATTGTGATAGAAAGGTTCATGCCACATTTCGAGGGGGAGAAAGAATATGAGATAAATTAAGAATGAAGAAGCTCCCCTACATTTCAGATAATGTGATACAAATGATGCACCTAAAGTGATCTATTAATGAAGAATGTGATCATCTGGGAGAGTACGGCGATCATATTAATGATACCCCAAAGTAAAGAAATACATGTATTCCTGGTTCTTTGATGAAGGAATACTAAGATGATGCTTAAAGTGCCATAAAAAAGAAAAGTTACAACAGAGTAAACCCGTATAGTTTAAAGAATTCAAAGACACGCCATCTTTGAAGAAGGTAGTAATATGGGGGAGTAAGACTTGAAGAGAAGTGAGACTCCGTATCCACTTCAATCTTTTAAGAATAACAAATTTTGCCTCTAGGCAATAAAAAAGAGCCCCATATAAAAGAAGTGTCAATAGCGGAGGACCCTAAGGGTCAAAGAAATGAAAACCAGTTTATTCTGATTACCATGAAGGGTGATCGCACCCCCAAATCGATAATGCCATGATGAGCATTAAATTGTCCAAATGACAAAGATAAATGTAATTTATTAATCCTAACATTGTTCGGGATTTCTAATGGAGTCAATACAGTAGGTCGTCATAGGTCTACAATAATGAATGTGACTCCAAAAGAAACACCGGTCATAATAGAGTCAAAATAGTAGGCCGTTGTGGGTCTATAAGATCAAATGTGACTCGATAGAAGATATATTATAAAAGGCTTTACGCAAAGAGAAGAGAATATTACTATGAGATATTTTTTGATATCTTGTGTAATAATTTTTTCAGAGTTATAATGGCATTAGCGACACACCATGACCTGAGCTATATCAGATGAAAGCAAAGTCGGTTCTCCTTAGTGAGGATCCAAGGAAAATGTATTTACATGGTATAACCAAAAGTTTTTACTATGAAAAGAAAAAGGAACTTTAGACATCGTTGGCAGAAAATCCATTTATGGATTGAAGATAATTTTCTAAATGGAGATATTTAAAGTTATTGGATTAATAAGAATTTTGGGTTTTCTTAAAGAGTAAGAGGACAATTGCATTTATGCAAAATATATAGAATAAGAAATTCATTTCCTAATCATTTATACATGGATGACGTTCTACTTGTTAGTGGTGATGTCAATCTAATACAGAAGAAGAAGGTTTTGTCCTTAAAGTTTAAAAGAATGTTTTCGGTAGAATGTCTCTTGTTATAAGAGATGAGAGTCACCAAGATAAAGAAAAGGGGTATTAAAAATATTTGCATATGCATGCTGAGAAAGTATCTAAAATATGCATACAAGAAAACATATGCTTGTTCTTATAGTCAAGGGTAACAGAATTGGGAACTCTAGTGTTCCAAAAAAGTTAATATGAAAAAGGATTAAATGAATATGGTACCATGTGCTTCAGCTGTTAGAAGCTTGATATTACCCTAATAAAGTTCATATATCCGGGTTGTTTTGACAATGTTCAATCCAGATATAGATCATTGGAATGGAGTAGAAGATATCGGTCTTATGCTACAAGAAACAAGTACTCTCAAAAGGTTGTAAGTACAAAGATAGATATATACATGTGCTCTCAAGAAGTTGTGAATGCAAAGATAGAATGCGTGAAATATGTAGCGAAATCCACAATTATCACTAACTTTCATACTTGGAGTTTTTGTTTAAAAAAACTTTGAAGAATAAAAAAATTATCATCAATGTGATGAAAAGATATGACTTAGCATGATATGAGGCTGAGGGACAGGCAAAATAGTCACAAAAACCTGCATTCAGAATTGATGATGGTTAATAACAATAATAACCATCAAGTATTTCACTGTAATAACGAGTCAAGTGTGGTGCGAAACACATTGACACAAAGTTATACGTTGTTAAGGAGAAAGTCCGGAATTGATATGCATGGAGCATAAAAGTAATGGACAATTATTAGTAGATCTGTTCATTGAAGGCTTACCACCTAGTTTGTTCAGAGAACTCATAATCGACATGTGTTTATGGTATAGTCTATGTTTTTCAGACATTAAGAGGTCCAAGGTTAAAGAATGTGTTTCAAAACAGAGTAGTATGTTGTAGCTATTGATTCTATCAGTGATTAACTGTGACGACAAAACATGCTCTACATATGTTACTGCGATGAAACAAATACTTTGAAATGAGTTATTTTAAGGTATAAAGTTAAAAGTATGAAAGATGAGATCAAGAGAGAGAATGTTAGGTTGATCTCCTTTTAACGAGCCCAACGACCCATTGAACCCTTGAACCGCGTCTTGATCGGGGCATCTAGCCCAAGGATGGTTGGTGGACCCCGTCGCACAGTGCATATAAAAGAGGAGGTGGGGACCCACGGTTAGGGTTGCGAGGTTCGTCGCTGTCACTGTTCACTACCACAAAACAGGGCTTTAGAGACATGGAATTAGTGACGGTAGAAATACCATATCTCTAAATCACTTTTAGTGACGTCTTTTTAGAACCGTGTTACTGCTATTCGACATAGGACAAATAGCAGTGACAGTTTTATAAAATTCCGTCTGTAACAAAATAATATTAGATATTTCACAAAAAAAATCGTCGCTAATGGTCCAAACAATAGGGACGGATTTTTATTGTAGAGACGGTGTTTCTAATCCCTGTCACTATTGATGACATAGTTTTATATTAGAGACGGACTTTTAGTCCCCGTCATTGTTGATCCAAACAATAGAAACGAGTTTTTAAGATAGAGACGGATTTTAAATCTCGGAAATAGTTAAAACGCACTCAGTAGCTTGCTTCTCTTTATTTCTCAGAGTTCGGATCCAAACCAACCGCTTCTTTTTTTCATGCCCACTTCTCTTCCCCCGACCTCGCGCCTCCTCTTCCCCCGACCGCGCCGCCTCTCCCCCGAGCCGACCCGCACGCGTTCGGCCCCGACCTCACGTCTCCCTCCGCCTCGCCTTGGGCTCGCCTCCCTCCGCCTCGCAATGAAGAAACTCAAGGACAAGCTGCTCGGGCTGCCGCCTCCGTGCCCTCGCCTCGGGCTCGCCGGATCCAGAAGCGGCGGCCTCGAGCTCGCTGGATCCAGCGGCGGCGGCCTAGGGCTCACCAAATCGTTCCTCTCTCACCTCCATGCGACGGCAGCGGCGGTGGCAGAGGAGGAGTACCGTGGGCGAGTGCGCTCCCCTCCCCTCCTCGATCCCAAACGAATCCGACAACAGCGGCGCGTCTTCCCCCCTGCGGGCTTGAGCACGTGAGTCTCTTGTCGCCGCCAAATCTACCTCGCCACCTCCGCGACGACCTCGAACACGCGAAGATGCATCTCTGGCGGCGGCCACAGCAACTACAACCGATGCCCTACGCCACCACCGCCTCGACGCGCTGCAGGAACTCGAGGCCGTTGGCCCCAGCGTGCTCATCGGCTACATCCGCACTGCCCCATCTGCCCATCGGCATGTCCATCTTTAGGTACGCATCTCCATTCCTCCCCCTCCCTCTTGTGGCCTGCCACTTGTTCGCCCGAATGCCTCTTCAAGGAATTTCTTTTGCTGAGACCACAAACAATGTTCAGGAAGAATCAGGGTGTGTTTTAGGCATCATTCTTGGATCGTTCAGGTAGTTAATAGTGGCATGATTTCCTTTATTATGTGTAACAGTGTTAGCTAGGAAATGCACAAGGTTGGTTCAGATTGATCAGATTCTGGCAGCTGGTGAGACCTTGCTTTGTTCAGGTTGGTTCAGATTCTGTTAATGGCAGCAATAGCTTTAGCTCTTTATGAATCAGGATGCCCTCGTGCTAACTTGCTAAAATTGGTAGTTCCATTCATTGAATTGAAATTGTCGTAGCATGTGACCACACAAACATGATGTAGCGTAAGGCACATAACATACTGCAGGTCCTGTTTTTCAGTATGCAGTTATGCACATAGCTTCATTCACAAAATTTGGAACTGATCTGCTTATCACAAATTTGGAACTAATCATGTGAGAATAGCGTGTCGCTAGGATCTTTGAATGAAGCTAGCTGGACAGGGCACTTTTGCTTATGTGGATAAATATTATGATGTCAAAATGGTCAATTTTCATACAATCTTATTTTTCAATCTTATTTAGTAACTAGTTGGGCATTTTTCTTCTTGCTGGATTCTTTAACATGCAATAAGTAGTCACCAGTTGCACTATGTCAAATTAGGTAATTTTCAAGTGTTAGTGAAAATGAATCATGAAAAGAAGTTAGCCTTATGCAGATATGTGTGGAAATTGCATAAAGTGACAGCCATGTTTCCTGTTGGGATGTTGTAGGCTACCCAGGACCTGTCGTCACTCAAGGACATGGCTGGAGAGACTGAAAAGAAGCTGAAATTTTCAGAAAAGGAGAATGTCACTTGAGTGAAGATAATTTTCAAACATTCCCATGTTTGGTTTTGTAGCCGGTTAATACACATCTGTTCCATTTTTACAAGTATTTTGCTACCAAAATCCTAGTGTTCCCATTTTTTTTGTCCTATGATGGAAAGATGTATGATGCATGTAATGCTCTACTATCCTGCACAGATACGGATACGTATCCGAGTATCCGTTGGTACGGATACTTGGATTCACCACTTTCCCTTTTAATACGATACGCGGATACCTTTTTTAATTTTCTAAATAAAATAATATGAGCATGATTGACAATTTGACATAACAAAGCAGTACATCATTAGAAATCCAGGAGATGGACTGGGATCTCAGTGTGCGACGGAGGAAAACTCGACGGGCGAGCTCGACGACGTGGTAGCAGCTCCATGACAAGGAAGAAGGGGATGCAGTTCGTGTGCAAGCGTCCATGGTGGTGACCACGCGCTCGGCGGCTGGGCAGCAGGCGCTGCTCACAGGCGGACGCGGCGCAGGAGGCCGAGTGGGCGCAGCGGACGAGTGTCGACCGGCGGGTGCGGCGCGCGGCGACCCATGGCGGTTGGGCGGCAGACGCGTCACGGCGTTGCTCGCGGCCGGACGCGGCGCGCGGAGCAGAAGGCCGGGAAGGCGCGGCGGATGGGCTCATCACCGCCGCGTCCTCTGTCTTCTCCGCGTCACCATTGGTGCGCGACTCCACCTTCTGGTCGCTCCCCCCACTCTGATTTCGGTAGGGCAGGGAAGGGTGTGCAACACACCAATATGCCTCATAGTGGGTTGGGCCGTGTTCATTAATGGGTCAATACGTATCCAATCTTAAGTTTTGGTAGCCCAATACATACCCCAGGAGTATCCAATTTATTTTTGATTTATTTTTTCTCGGATACTCGCTGGATATATATCCAAGGCGTATCCGATACGTATCCATATCTGATACGTGTCCTGACGGATACGACACAAAACTGAAGTATCCGTGTTTTGTAGATGCTCTATGTGTGTGCGCGCTCTAATTGTCACTCATTTCTTTAAGCTCTGATATGCAGGATGTGGTTACCCTTGAGACCGAGCCAGCTTGTTAATTTAGTAACTTCTTGGTATTATTATATGATTGATTTGTTCATTAGAGTGGTGTATAATTTGCCTGAACCATTTGCTATTATCGAAGACTTTGCTATTATTATCATGATCAAACATGTATGAACCATTTCTTAACTGCTGGCACTCAGTTGTCTCCTGTACCATGAATAGACGCACATTCTAAGATGTCAGGAGGGAAACTTCAGTATGTATATATTTTTTCCTTTGTTATCTTCTAGCATGTGCATGTGTAGATTGTTGTGCAAGTATTATGTTTTTGAAATCTGTAAGCTATCAACTGAATTTTTCATGATCTACTTACATGCTTCCTATTGCTGAGCAGTAGAATATGTTGCTTGATAGATTATTAATTTTGCATAACTGAATTCTTGTTAGATCCTGACTATATATCACTTGTCCTGATATTTATTTTTATTTTTACTTTTCCTTTCCAGAGCTACAGAGAAGAGTTATCTTGGTTGAAAACTGTCAATTGTTGCACTAGAAGACGATAATTCATAGCCTGATTGGTAGCTTTGGTATGTGATCTAGGAGCTGATAGGAAGAGCACCGATGTTATGATATTTAGCCTACTGATTTACTTATGCATGGTTGAAATGTTTCCTGAACTTGAAGTTACTATGTCGTGTTGTACTTGGACAGAATGTATCATTATCGGGTAATTAATGTTGTGAAAGGATGTATATATTGATTCTGGTAACAATGGTTGTGACTTGTATATTGACTATGTAATCATGTTTCTATGCATGCAATGGAAAAAACCATTTTGGGCATTTTTATTTTATTTTTCTTTTTCCTATTTATCTTTAGAGACGGGGGATTGATGTTGAAATATGTCGATTAGACAGGAATAGAGATGGGCTATAGGCAGCCGTCTGTAGAAAGAGTGACGGATTTCATTTGCCGTCGGTATAAGTTAGTTTTATCCGTCTGTAAAAAATAGTGACGTTCTTTTTGAGAACCGTCTCTATAGCAATTAGAGACGGGTTTGGGCAGCCATGGATGATACTGTAGGATTTAGTGACGGTGAGATCCCCGTCTATATATGCCGACTTTTAGAGACGAAAAATCTTTGATGAGAACAAAATATGTCTCTACTATTGTTAGATCTCCGTCTCTGTTTCCCTGTTCTGACGTAGTGGTTCCTTACCTCTAAACCCTAGGCCCTAGGCTGATCTCAGAGGGTGGGCTGTCAGCGACCGGATGTCCGCCAACCCCTTCACCGTGGACCATCAGCACGAGCGCGACACCGTCCTCTACACCGACCGCTCGTGCGACACCGTCCTCTACACCGACCGTCGCTGTCCGTGCTCACACTACATCGTCCGAACCAGTGGCGCGAGCAAAGGTGAAAGGTACGTCCAAAGATACATACCCGCTCGATCTACTCCTAGTCGTTTTATAGAATCCCAACACCGGATGGGTCAAGCCGTGACTGCCTTGCGTGTGCCTGTGTGCGGACGGCCTGCTTGTCGGGATAAATGCTTAGAGAGCAGGTCGGGGAGAGGCAAGTATTTTGTAAATAACTAACAGAACACGCAGAATCATCTCTGCGCTACCTCAATTTTCCTCTCTCATCTTCTTTCCTGTTCCGATCTGAGCGTGTGCTAACACAAATTACGCTGGCGCGCTCCCGTTGCCGTCTCCCTCCGGAGAGCGGCGTCCTCTGCAGTGGACAGAAAGCAGACACGGTCCAACAAAATATTTGCGGCAGTTAACCGGTTGTTAGCTTGGCCTGTTGTAGAAATAGTATTGCTTCATACATGTAAGCCTCTTACAAGAAGAGAGAGCCAACACTCGTGTGAAACAAGCCCCTTCAGAGACAACAAATACAATCAAGAACTGAAAAAAAAGGAGAAAAGCTTCGATCGAAATGACTTAAAGGCTTCTATTGGTGTTCTTCTAGAGGACTTGGCTTCTGGAAACGGAGTTACCAGCTGGCGCCCCTCTATGAAAGATATATGATCTCAGGTTGAGGTGCTGCAATCCTTCCACTGCCAGCTCGCTGCAGCCATTAATCTCCCCAAAATGGAGCTTAGGAGTTGCTCCCTCTTCAAATGACAGAACCTTTAGATTATCACAGTCTCGGATTTGTAGACTCTCAAGCATAGGCATTGCTCCGCATTGAAATGACAAACCATAGAGCCCGTTGCAGCTTCCGATTTTAAGTGTTTGGAGACTAAGCATCATATCTTCTTCGAGCTTCACCTGCTCATCGCCGTCTTCGCTTTCAGACTGTTTGTCGACCGGTTCCCTTTCACTCGACGAACTTGAATGCACATGGTCATCCAAGTCTTCAGTTTGGTTTGTCTCAGGGTCAAGCATCATCTCCGTTTCACCAGATGGACTTGACCTTATTTGATCATGGCAGCCTTCGGCCTGGTTTGTATCAAAGTCAGGCAAGCCTGACATCACTTCGTCTTCAAGATAAAGCTCCCCCTCTTCATCACTTGAAGAACGTGACAACGCCCCCAATGGAAAACATTGGAGCCTCTCACACTCATCAATATGGAGCATCTTAAGCTTTGGCACTGCTCCTGCCTCAAGTACTACTGACAGGCTCACGGAGTACAAGAGTTCAAGTTTCTCAAGGTTTGGCATGTCTTGCCTTCGGAACTGCAACAGTCGTAAACTAGGGCACGCTTCAACATGGAAATTTGTAAGCGTACCCATGCTAAGTCGTCCATCATAACCTGAGAGCAACTTTAGATTGTCGCACCTTACGACTATGAGACTCTCCAGTTTAGGCACTGCCCCTGATCTAAATGACAACTCCTCTAGATTATCGCAGCATATAATTTCGAGTGTCTCAAGCTTAGGCAATGCTCCACAGCCAAATGTCAAATTAGGTAGCTCATGGCAGCTTGAAATTTTGAGTATCTCGAGGTTTGGCATCACTCCCTCGTTAATAGATAAACATTGCATCATCGGGTCAGTATCAGTACTATCTCTCAATGGAAACCATTGCAGTTTCTTGGACTCATGAATTTGAAGTACTTTAAGCTTAGGCATTGTTCCTGCTTCAAATCCAATCAATAGGTTCATGGAGCTCCTGATTAGAAGTGTTTCGAGGTTAGGCATGCCTCCGACTCTAAATTGCAACTGCTGCAGATTATTGCATCCCCAAAATTGTAGCATTCTGAGGTTAGGCATTGCCCTTGCCTGAAATGTCAATTCCATTAGCTTATTGCAGCCACCAATGTTGAGTGTTTTGAGCTTAGGCATTGCCTCTTCTTGGAATGACAAAGACTCTAGATGCGACAAATTTGAGAGTTCCATTACCTAGACCTCCTGAAATCCATCAGCTGGAAATATGAGCCCGGCCGCTGTAATAGAATCTGACAAAAGAAGTAGGCTGGTCAAGTACGGTAGACATGCGAGATCATTCATTCTGTAGGTTGATCCATTGGTTCTGAGTTTTGTTCTGCACAGGTGCAACTTGAATAGGTTCCTTGAATTTGATATCCAGACTGGAAGAATAGGGAGGTAACCATATAGCTTAAGAACCTCAAGGCGTTCCAGAGCTTCGTGATAAACCATCACGATCTTCCAATTCCGAACGCACGTTCAAATACTGCAGGCTTTTGAGATGTCCAAGGGTATGGCAGAAGTTTTCTGCATTTTGATCAGTAATGCCTGTTACACTTAACCTTTGCAATTGTGTCATCTTTCTCAGCCCCTGGATAACTAGCCGGTCTTTCCTTCCGATGCAAATAGTACCCAATGTGTTCAGGGCTCGTAAGTCTCCAATGTCACGGGGAACATCTATCCCCAATGGAGCACCACCAGTTTTCTGATCCATTTCTAGATCATTAAATTGCAGGCTCCTCGAACCACTCTGTAGAATGCGTAGCCTTTTCAGACGAACAATAGTGGATGTCAGTGTCCTAACTTTAGTGCATTTGATATCAAGTGTCTCGAGGCCCTGAAGCTTGCCTACTGATTTGGGTAGATGTTCAATATTTGTACTCCGGAGGCCGAGGTACTTGAGGTGTCGGAACTTCCCAATGTGCTTGAGGTCGTGCCCTGTTAGACCTTCCACGCCTTCCAAATCAAGCACCCTTAGCATGCGCATTTTGCGTGAGAGTAGAAATGGCCGCCACTCACCAAAAACTGTCAGTGAGCGAACACGGGAAAAATTCATACTCTCGTACTCAGCCTCCTGATCCCTTTGCCAGCCACTCCTCACGACTATATGCCTTATTGTGTCGGTCATGGCCGTGGCATTGCTATGATTGTCAAGCATGCACACCAACTTTTCCTCTATGGCCTTCGAAATGCTAAGCTCGAGCATCAGAGGGTTGACATTGCAGCTGATAACTCTTCCACTAGTAATTGCAGCAAACTTGATTGGCTGGATGATGGCCATGTTGAGGAATTCATTGAAGATCCTCTCTCCAACTTCCTCAGGTTCTGATCCTCGTGTTCGTCTCACATAGCCTTCTGCAATCCATCGCTTCACCAATCTCCTACGCTTCATTACTAGCTCTTTTTGGAAAATGCTTAGATATAGAAAGCAGTACTTAAAATGGTAAGGCAAGCTATTATAAGATAAGGCCAGCTTGTCCCTCATAGGCTCAAGATAAACATTGGACTCTACCTGATCCAAATTGAGATCCTTGGCCGCCTTCTGCCACTCTATGGCTGTATTATAGAGGCTAGGTGAAGGCCAACGTTAATGATAGCAAAAGGAATCCCACCACATTTCTTCAATTATGTCGTGCTACATCAACCATATCTGGTCTTAATATGACATTGTCAGCTCCAAATACCTGTGGGAATAATTACATTTTCTATATCAGGATATCAGACGCATTAAAAAACAAGGTGCCTAATTGAAATACTTCTCTTGTTAGGTATATCGAGAATTATTAGCAGTTTTAGTACCATCATATGTATATTGAACAGGATATACATGTTGAATTTAGTAGCATAGTAAAATCTTATAATTACTGATTGAGTGCTCCTGAGGCATTCGTATTCATCGGATGAAAATACTAGAAACTCTTAGAAGAAAGCAAAACATATGTCTGTGAATATGATACTGGACAATAATTGCTGTTAGATATAATGTGACGAAAATTATCCATCTTGTCATTACAAAAACTCAATATTGTATATAATATATAATGAATAGAAAATTTCAGATTAAATAAAATAGCAAACATACAGGAGTCCTGTGCTCTTTACAAAAAAAAACTCATGTGTGTGTTGCCCTAACACATTTGCAGCCCTACGCCCTTCTTTTTTTTTTGTGATTTTTAGTTATGCACCGTTGTGATGAACTGCTAAGTACACCACACAGCTTTGAGTTGTGCTGTTAGACTTCTACATCTACGTGGATGAATCTAGCTAGAGCACCGGAGAAAAATAGTATTTTCTCAAATATTATACTCATAAAAACCCACACATGTATTGGTCACCTACCAGGCCATGGTATTGTTTGCATTAAAAGATATGACACGGGCATTCATAATAAAAATATAACATAATATAAAATATTTTCCTACAAAGTTTTAGGAAAAATAAAATAAGAGTCTATAACAACTGTAACCCATAATTAAATAAAGGCTGTATCAAAATACTATAAGTAAATAATTCTATATCTAAGAGGAAATGGAAATAACTAAACTTCAAAGAAAATTTTGATTAATACAGTATTTAGATTTTTGTATGTATTTACATGTAATTATTCCTAGAAAACCACCATTAATAATGAAGCACAAATATTATATTGATATGTGTTACTGCTTGAATGTAAGTTATTAATATAACTAATAGAATTAAAAATCACTAATTAATATAAGTTACTTAATTAAATGCAGTGTATAGGTTATTTCATATATAAACTCTATAGCACTGTTTCATACGTATTAAACAAGATATGCAATATGGCTGATGTGTGTGGGTGATGCCAGGTTTTCATTTAGTATGGCTTTGTAAGTACTTCTAGAGTAGCGCTTTGCTGAATACAAGTAGTTGTGTATATATTCAGATCTCAAGATAAAAGAGGTCAATACATAATTATATAGGGACAATTGTGTCCCTGACCTCATTCTAAAATCCATTTGTATGTTTGGCTCACTTTTTCAGGGTTTACATGTTTTATCCTGTGTTTTTGAAAATAATTGCACGATTGATCTTATTTCGTGTAAAAAATAGGGCAAAACATGCAAAACACAGGGTGAATCATGCAATTATTTTCAAAAATACAGGATCAACCATGTAAACCCTAATAAGAGGGTCAAATGTGCAATTAGACTTAAAAATATGATCAATTTCCTATAAGCCCCTATTATATTTTTCTTTAGATGCTCTTAGCGTTGCTAGAGAGTTAACCAAAAAATTATCAAATAAAGAAATATTGAGAATTTTTAATAAAGCTATAATGTTACAAAACCTTGAGTCAATAGATTTAAGATATAAATATTAATACTAGCGGAAGTTTATATTTTCAGGTAGATTGCAACAAGTTTTAGAGAGATAATATCCTATATTAAAAAATAAATTACAAGGAATTTTATATATTGTCATAAAATATTCATATTCTTATATTGCTAGCCGTACAAGTATTTTGGGCTATTACCTTTAAACGGAACAACCGGAAGGCTTCAGAATCATGGAGGCTTCCAAGGTTCAAGACAGAGGCGGGGCTCCTTGAACAATAACCGCCGAGTTGATTGTCCCTCATAGTCACAATTATTTGAAACACGGCATTGTGCTCTTCTAGAAATAAAGATGAGTTGATCAAATCCCATTGTCCAGCCGTTGAGATACTATCAACAACAAGAAGACATCTGAAGTGAGGGTCGTGCTTGTTTCTCTCATAAAACTCATGCAGATCTCTGCTCATCTCTACACATGGTTTCGTGGAATAAGAGGCTGCGTATTCTGACTTGAACTGCTTTAGGACGCCACGGAGCAACTCCTCTTTCGCTAGAGGGTTATCCATAGTCACCCAAGCGCGGTGACTGAACCGATTCCTGTTATCTTGGTGATGGTAAGCATTCCAAACAAGGGCAGTCTTCCCAATGCCGCTTGGGCCACATATTGATATAACATTGACGTTCTGATTGAAATCTTGATCAACTTGAGTGGTTAGCTATCACATTTCCTTATGTCGACCAATGAAGAGGTTCTGCTCGTGGCCTCCTTTGATATCTACTTGTGCCCTCTGAGGTATTTCTCTGCTGCTGGAAGTGCTGTTTTCTGTGTAGCTGGCGCTAGAGTGGTTGTCAGATGGTTCATTTGCCAGCGGGTCCTGATAACAAGATAAATCTCAATGTTATTGAACATTTATATGTTACAAACTTTTTACATGTGATTCTGTGTCACACTCCAAAGTTTCTATTTTGGGATATGAATATTTAGATAACTTAAATAACACTACCATAAAATGGGCCTATAGCGGTGGCGGCCCAAAAGCCGTAACGGCACGCCCGAAAGTGGGCTGGTGCTATCTGCCGCAAATCTGGCTGCCGCTATAAAATCTTCTTTAGTGGAGTTTGGAATTACAAATTGCCACTACAAAAATACTTTAAAAGATTTTCTTTGATTGCTAAAAGTTTTTCTTATTTTTTATATTTGTTTTATAATTGAATAAATTTATTTTAGGTAATGTATGTTTCTATAAAAACTAGAGTATAAGGTTAAGGGAATTCAAGGTTGGATCATTTTTCTTTTTGCCTAATTCTTTTTATCTTTGAGCATAGTCTTTCAATTTCAAAATCTTGCACTTGGCTTGAGTCCTTTTTCCGGCGTCCCATCTCCTTCCTTTTTCCACCTAGCTCAGTCGACCTCGCGGCGCGAGCACCGGCCTTATTGGCCCAACAGACCCCCATGAACCACAACCACCTGGTCCAGCTATAGCTAGACGACTGTCGATGACATGTATCCGGGTACCTCATATAGAAAGAAAGTAGAGATAGACTCCTACTTAGATATGTATAGTAGACCGACTAGGACTCCGTCATGTAACCCTGTCCCCCCGGATATATAAGGCGGGATAGGGATCCTCCTCAAGCAGACAAGCCCACAATTAGATAGATCCCACAACTAGACATCATCGTCTAGGTCTACGCTCATCTAGATCTATGATCTAGACATATAAATACAAATACCCAAGAACACAGGACGTAGGGTTATTATCCTCCGGAAGGCCCGAACCTGTCTAAATCGGTGTCTTGTGTTACCATCATCTCTCGATCTCGCGCATACTCCGTTATACATATAAATCCTTATAGGTGAATTACTCTATGTCTAGTGCCGAGAATAAGTCTCGACAACGACCATCCATCCCAGCCGCCCACGCCCATACAACTGTAGTGCCATTGTCACTGTGTCAGTATGCTGCCACTGTCACCTCCTTGCTGTGTATGCTGAGCCTTTCAAGGACAATTCATTTGTACTCCCTCTGTTTCAAAATATAAGTATTTATTGACTTTTAAATACTACGTTTGATCGTTTGTCTTCTTCAAAAAAATTGTTAGAATATTATTTATTTTGTTATGAATTGTTTTATTATTAGATATATTTTAAACATGACTTATTTGTTTTTATATTTTTAGAAAATATTTGAATAAGATAAATAGTCAAATATGATCAAAGAAAGTCAACAAATGCTTTATCTCTCATTTCTTAAATTGTTGTTGTTAATGACTTTTTTTATAAACTTTGACCATTCGTTTTATTTAAAAAATTTTAAGTAATATTACATATGTTGCTATAGTTTATTTTATTATCAAAAAAATTTAAAGCATAATTGAAATTTTATATATTTAAAATAATACTTTGAATAAGACGAATGGTCAAAGTTAACTAAAAAATCAACGATGACAATAATTTAAAAAGGGAAGGAGTATATTTTAGAATAGGTCGGTACTGCACGTGCGTCCTTTTTTCCCCGCACACGCAGCCACCATTGTCCCGCGCCCCAGGCCCCCAACCCCATGTCGCTACTGCTATCATTGCCAACGACGAGCTTGGGGTGTTGCGAAAAGACATCGTCTTGAGAACCGACGATGTTTAACTGAGCTTTGTGATAATATGCTCCGCATCACAGTAAGAAATGAACTCATAGAGTACCAACCTTGGAGCTAGCTCGACCTCATAGTGAGAATCCCAGCAAGCACATCTCTATTACACCATTCACATCAAAATACAACTATCATGCCGCGCCGTTCCGGCCAACTCTGACAAGCCCCATAAATGGCATGCCGCTTAGCTCACCGACGACACCTAGCCCCTGCCTCGCGGTCCATATGGTGGAATAAAGATCTAAGAGACTTTTATCTGTATGTCATTAAAAAAGATGGTCTTTACCTGTGTGCCATGAAAAAGTTTGCTCGCACCTATGTGCCATTCACCCAAACTTTTTTTATCCACAAACCATTCCGTCTGGATTCTGTTAGATTTTCACGTTTGTGAGCCCTGACATGTGGGACCGGGTGTAAGAAAAAGTCCAAAATGCCCTTCACTTGGCGTCTAGGCACACGACTGTCGATCGTCTCTCTGTCTCTCTCTGTCGCTCGCATCTTGAACCCTAGCGGGCGGTCGGCGGCGCGGTAGGCGGCTCCGGTGGGGCGGCGAAGGAAGCGCACACGGGCCGGCGGTAGGGAGGCATCTCCGGCATGGCAACAAAGGGAGCACAGCCAGCGCGGGCCGAGCCAGTGGCGCGGGAGGTGGCGTAGCGCGGGCTGGTGGCGTGGGAGGCGTGTCCGGTGACGCGAGAGGCAGAGGCGAAGTGAATGCCGGCGAACAAGGGCATAGGAGGCCGACCGGATTGGCTTGCAGAAGGGTGAGTGACTCAATTCCATCTTTGATTGTGTAGTTCTGTGACACCGAATTTAGGATTGATGGATTGGTTCTTAGTTTATTGCGCTTGTACTCCTTGTTCATCTGTAGGATGGACCCGGACACTAGCTTCAACTTAGAATCCAGATTGTTGCTTCAAATTGTCATGCTCGATGGTTTATGTTGGACAAAGTCGTCGATGCCGATGTCACTAACTTCAGAGACCTGGTTGATGGTGTTATGGACAAGTATCCTTGTAGTTACGGTGACATAGTCAGATTATTTTATTTCTGCATGGATAGTAAGGTAAATATTCAAGTCTGCTCCGACCAAGATTTGGTTGAAATGTTTGCAAAACATAAGGCTTCCAAGTGTTGTTTGTTGACTCTTGCATATCATAGCCCTAGTGTTGAACCCCTTGAGATTCCTGATTAGGACTTTAGTAGTACCCCTTCTGTTCAACCTCCAATGACCCCTTGAGTTGCTTGTCCTAGCTTAGCAGAACCAAGTCATGGCACACACACTCAACCTGATGAAAATGAATGCCTAGCTAACCCAAACCCAAGTAATGAGCATGTGGGTGTTGATGAGGAAGGGTTGTATATTAATGTACCCCTTCCAAATCCTCAGTGTGAAGTTGGCAGTAAACAAAGGCACGATGAAACTTGCTCTGAAACTTGCACAGATGATGAATCTCTATCTGATGAAGAAACAGAAGTTGATGACATAGATGACATCATTAAAGATAGAGAGCATGCAGAATTGTCTGATGTTGATTATGACAAGAAGAACCCTCCTATGATAGTGGGGATTGTGTATTCAAATATGGATACTTTTAAGATTGCTTTATCTTCTCATGCTGTCAAACATGAGTTCAACTATGACATTGAAAAGAGTGATACAGGGCGGTATAGGGTAAAATGCACATTCAAGAGTGAGGGCTGCAGGTGGAGGATTAATGCCAAAACTCTAAAGGATGATGTCACAGTTAAGGTACTATGTTAATACATTCAAATGTTTATGCATTATGACATGTGTTATTTTTTTAGTAATGTGTCTGTTTTTTAAAAAAGTGTACCTTTTTGATTGTTTTGTAGGTAACAAGGAACCCATACCCTGATAATTGTCAGAGCAGTAGGGGGCTGGAATCTGTGTAGGGGTAACACAGTTTTGGGTGTGCCAGAAAGTGGTTGATTGGCTTAAGGAAGATGGTACTCTGGGTGCCACAGAACTGCAAAGGAGATTGAAGGATGAACACAAAATTTTGGTGCCCTACAGAAGAGTATACAAAGGTAAAAATCTTGCCATGGATCAGCTTTATGGACCTTGAGATAAATTTTTTGATAATCTATACAGATTTAAGGTTAGAGGAAACTAGTCCTGGATCATTTTTTGTCATTGATCACCACACCATAAACAATAAGATAAGGTTTGATAGGTTATTCTTTGCATTGAAACCATGTGTTGATGGTTTCCTAAGAGGCTACAGACCCTATCTTGTAATAGATAGTACATTTTTAACTGAAAGGTTTTGTGGACAGTTGTGCATTGCTTGTGCAGTAGATGGGCATAACTGGATGTATCCAGTAGCTGTTGGTGTGATTGATTCAGAAACCAATGGGAATTGGGTGTGGTTCATGGAGAGGTTGAAGGAAGCAATAGGCACCCCGAAAGCAATAGGCACCCCAGAAGGGTTGACAATCTACAGAGATTGTGGCCAGGCAGTGATGCATGGGGTTAGTGAAGTTTTTCTGTATGCTGAATATAGAAAGTGTATGTGGCACCTAGTACAGAATTTCAAGAAGAGGTACAGTGGAATGGTTTTTGAAGATCACTTGTGGGCTTCTGCATACTCATGGAGCCCATATATGTTTGATCAGCATTATCAAGCAATGGCTACAACCAAACCAGAGGCAATGAAACACTACAACAAAAATATCTTCTAGACACAGTTGTATTGCTACGTTTTTATAAACGTCTTTACATTAATAGCTAGAGACACTTTTCAATACGATTTTAAGAATGTATCAATATGATATGATTTTAGATATGCTTTAACATCAATAATATAATAAACATGTTTTTTGATACTGTTTCTAAAACATCACAAAGTGTTACAATTTTAGACACGCTTTGAACTGTTGGTAGCCACCAAAAAGACACATTTTGACATGTTTCTAAGGACATCAGAAATTTAGATACGCTTTAATCGTATCTAGCCACATCAAACATGCTTCTTGAGATGTTATTGAAAACATTTTAAACATGAGATGGTATTAGACACGTTTTGATCGTATCAATCCTCTCTATAGACATTTTTGACATGCTATGTAAAATCCTAGGAACACCAAAGCACTAAGGAAATATGGGTATAAAAGAATGGATATCTCAATCTAATCAAGTTTCCTTCGAAGGTGAGCTGGTTACATGAGCATGTAAAAAACAAGGAGGTCACAGGTTCGACTCTTGCTAACTATGTAAAAAAATCAATCACTTAGAAGAGGTTCTAAAACAATAATATGCCAGTAGCAACACAATATAAACATATCAATAAAATTGTGTCTAAACTTTTTAACACATCACAGAACGTGTCTACTCTAATACCTATGTCATATAAACACATTCATGAAAACGTATCTACAAACATATGTATGATTTATAGCATCTCAAGGAAATGCCATGTTTGTTGGTAGACATGTTTTCAAAAAGCATATCAACCAAGCTCTAACACGGTACGTGCGGAGACACCTCGGACACGAATTATGAAAACATATCTATATTTTGATAAATGCAAAATAAACGTATCTAAACCCAAAATAAAGCATATCTATAGGGGGTGTTTTCTAGTAGTGAAATATCTGCAATTGGAACACAAGAAAATTTGGACAAGGAGTTAGTTCAATACATTATCAAAGGTGGATTATGTGACTAATAACTTGGCTGAATCATTCAATAATTGGATAAAGGGTGACAAGGTAAAGCATCTGGATGACTTGATGGATAGCATAAGGCAGAAGATCTTGATCAAGTGGAATCATAGAAAGAGGGTAGTTAAGAAGTTTGAAGGAAAGATTGTACCTCATATGATACAGAAGGTAAGGGAAGATAGTTACAACCTGGACATTGAAGTGATCACATGGTCTCCAGTAGGTATAGCAGAAGTTTGTGCTAAAGGGGGTACTGGCTATAGGTTTGTGGTTAGTTTACCTGACCGAACCTATTCATGTAGGGTTTGGCAAGGGTCTGGAATCCCCTGCAAACATGCAATTGCATTCATCACTTCAATTCCTGGTGCAAAACTGGAAGACCATGTGGATGAATACTTCTCTGTCAACAAATTCAGAGCTGCATATGAAGGTTCTATCCCTTGTATTCCTGACAAGACCATGTGGCCCAAAGCAACTCATGGATTCTTCATGCATCCTCCCTTGCTTAAGTCCACAGGAGGTAGGAGCAAGAACAGGATGAAATCAGCTGCTAAGGGAGGCAGCAAGAAGAAGTCAAAGAAACATGAGTGCCCTGTGTGCCATCAGTTAGGGCATCATTGGTACACCTGTAAGAATGGGAATCCAGAAGATATAGCTGCCATAGAGGCTGATAGGTAAACTTAGTTAGTTTTATTTACATGTCCATGTTAATTAACTAAATTACCTAACCTATTTTCATTTACATGTAGGGGTCTTCCAAAGAAAAGGCAGAAGAAAGCAACAAGGTGTAACACAGAGACTAGCATTGTGCCAGTGGTCAGTGCTACTCCATCCCAGATGGTTTTCCCACACAATGAGGCAGTGGCCAATACTACACACTAGAAAAGGAAGAGGTCAGCTACCAAGAATAGCAAGAGGTCAACTACCACTACATCAAGTTGTACTCCTGTTAGTACATCTAATAGGTAACTAGTTCACTCCGGTTCCAATGCACAGATCTATAACTGGTTTCACTCCTGTATCACATTTGTCTTCATATATATTTGGTTTCACTCCTGTTTTGACTAATAAAATTAATGCACAGATCTATAACTGGTTCCAATGATCATGTTCCACTCCAAGTTTTGCAACCAGCCCCTTCACATGAAGACTCGGCTGCTACAACCACTAGACCAGTTTAGACAGAGCCACTGCCCCAAGTTTCACCAAGGAAGAAAAGAGCGGTAACGAAGAAACTTACACCAAAAAAGAAACTTCAAATTGCACCAGCCAATACTACAAGCCCAGGCAGCCCTGCTTCTAATACTAGAAGCAAGAAACTGAATCTGCAGTGATGTTTGCCTGAATCGATGTGTTTTGTTGATATAATAGTTGAAGAACACTTGTTGTTTTCCTGTCTTTTAGCATGATCAGTACCTTAGACATTTCACTTTTCATTTGTGATGTAATGAAAACTACAACTTAGCTATTATGTGATGACTTCAAAATCAGTGAGGTATCTATTATGTGATGACTTCAAAATCAGTGACGTATCTATTATGTGCCGACTTCAAAATTTTTTGTTGTGCTTAACTGTTGGTTAAAATAATTTTAACTGCTTGTGCTAAAATGTTGCTTATAATAACTATCTGGCTACGATTAAAATTTTTTTTTATATTGTTGTTGGTTAAATGTGGTGTATGACTGTGAAAATATAACTGTCTTGCTTCCCTAGACTGAGGGCATTTTAGTCTTTTCATAGCTCTGTTAGTCACCGTTAGTAGCTAAAGTGGATAGAATGGCTTGTGGGTAAAAAAAGTTTAGGTGAATGGCACACAGGTGCGAGCAAACTTTTTTATGGCACATAGGTAAATGCCATCTTTTTTTTAATGACATATTGGTAAAAGTCTCAAGATCTAACCATTCACCTTGGTCACAGCGCCGTGAACCCTTTCCATGATATTTTTCAGGACAGAAATAAATTACGAAAATCCCAGGAAAGACATACTTGGCAATTTAGCCCTTTTTATTTTTAATAAACCATTTATACATCCAATCCTTGATATATTATGTTTTAACCCCTTGACTCCTTAACTATTGTCCCGTTCCTTTCAGCCTTGTTAATCTTAAATCAAAATCCCTTTATTACTTGTTTATCTACAGTGTCATCCCTGAAACCTTTGAACATTCATCTTTTACTTATAACTCTGATTTAGGTGATTGTTGCAGCTAAATCTTCGTTCCATTGTAACCTATCCAACCATAGTACCTCTATTTTTTATACCTTTAATGTATTGTTTTAGTTGTTCTTGTTTACTTTTATCAATTGTTTATATGCATCGGCATAAACATCTGGAAAGTGGAACAAGACTACCGAGCAACTATAATTGGAAAGGCAAGTCCTGTTAATGATTTTGCCCTTTTATTAGGATGTTCAATTTTATAAATTGGATGCCTGTCTTAATATGAATATCCTATATTCTTTGGCTTGTTAATTATTGCATATTATTTCTTGAAGCCTCGTTTGGGTAGTGTGTCTATGTTTTTGCGGAGATGGATGCTTAGTTGTGTTGTCATGCAAGGTTTCGTTTTGAAACTAGTTTATTAATTTTGTTAGTACTGTACTCAATAATGTTGGATTAGTAAGTTTTAGCAATCTAAAGCTTATTGAGGAATAAGCTATCTTTTTGCTGCTTTGTCTAAAATATTTGTGCTAGTACAAAATTGCAGAGTGCTTATAAACAATTTCGTTGTTTTGTTGTTAGACACTCTGAAATGCTTATTGAGCCTTAAATACTTTTATAAGCACTTCAATAAGCTGTGCCAAATTCATCCTAAAAAGGGAGCGGAATGAGCCGCAGGTGGAGAAGACCACTGGGAATTAATATGTAGTACAGAGGGATACAGATTAATCTTCGTGAATGACTACGACTAACAGATTAACCGTCCGTGGAATATAAGGCAAATTAGTAAATTCTAAAATTATTCCAAAATACTAGCTAGCTATGAGTTTGAAAGAATACCAATCATTACTTTACGCATTAGAAATTAAAAAAAATACACTATAAGGGAAGGAGTCTCATTTATTTACCGTGTTGCAGAAAGCAGAAACAACTGCCCCGTTTCTGGAGAGGCAGAAAGAGTTACTTCTCTTGCCGCCAGCGCAGTATTTAGCCACGTCGTCCCTCTCGGAGATGGCTATGATCCGACTCGCGTTGTTGAGGTCCGGTCGAAGGTACAGTTTTATGGAATCCCATTCCTCCCGCGTGGAAATGTTGTCGAGCACAAGCAGGTACCTCTTGCGGTCGAGGTTTCGTCCAAGGGACTTGATAAGTTCTTGGGTACCCATCGTCTCTAAGTTTTCTTGCACATCGACTGTTGTGGGTCCTTCCACAACCTGTTGTTCTTCCCCAGAAGCATTCGCTTGAAATTGCCTGAGCAAGCTGCGGATGAACTCGGTCAGATTGAAAGGATTGTATACCGTCACCCATGCCCGGCAATGGAACTCCCCGGTCATGGCCAGCTCGTCGTAGGTCTCCCCAATCAGCGTCGTCGGGGTTCTTGCACATATCGAGACTACCATGAGCGAGGTAACTCGCTTGCCCAGCAGCTTGCCAAGAACAACTCCAGATGGTCCTTTCAGATCTTCTCCATGCTGTGCATCGGCAGCCTCCTGACCAGACAGTGTAGAGACGTATTGCCCCGGAGGTAGCACAGATTCAGTTGGTGGTGGCAAAGGGACCATGCCATACAGTGTTCTCCTTTTGCTGGCGTTGTCCACCCTGGTCCTCAGCTTCTTCATCTCGGCGCCGATGCGACGCCGGTTCAGGACCTTGGAAGGGGAGCACCACCACCATGATGATTTACCGATATGAATTGCGAAATCCTCGATATAGTCCTCCAAGTCGTAGGCGACGTCGCGGATCTGCCGCGCCCAAGCCCTTGCCACCAAATCCTTTCCGTGCGCTTCGTTGGAAGTCACCAGAAAAGTTCGCATCAGCTCGAATTCATCCTTTATGAACTCCAAATCGCCCTTCACACCGAGCTGCAGGGCGAGCTCTGCCACCACGGCGGATTTGGCTATGCTAAGCGCGCCATCCACTGCCGAACTGGCGATCTTCTCCATGGCAAGCTATGTGGTGATCTCAGATAGCTCGCCAGAGGTTGTGATTCTTAGAGCTGCATAGCAGGCTCTCCGTGGGTTTATATATATCCTGAAACGAGGTAGGATAGACTGTTGGAGTATATTTGGTATTTAAAATATGGGACAATTGTCTTCTTACCCTCACTTTAAATTCTAATTGTGATTTTACCCTTATTTTTTAGATTTTGTAATTTTATCCTCACTTTTAAAAAACAAAGCAAGTCTTTGTCCCTACTCCGTTAGAGCTAGTTAACGGTGTTAAATTTATTGTAAAAAGACAAGACTACCCCTATTTATACTTTGTAATTTTCCCCTACTTTTATTTGACATTATGTGTTGACTCCTAGTTTTGGTACATCCATTTGTACAACAAAATGACATAATATTCACAGATATTTAATTTTTTTCGAAATTCAAATATCTTACAAATTTAGACTGATTTTGAACATAGTTTCAGCAGTGTGTCAATACTATTTCACTCTGCATCCCAGGGTGTAATAATAAAAGACTAAAAGACTTCTATTTTGCATTCAAATGGAAGTGGATTATCCCTGACTAAGAAAGAGGAAAAGAAAAAAAAGTTAATTTACTGGATATTTCTAGTTTGAGCCTTGCTTCATGTATCTCAACTGCATAAGACCCTATAATAAAAACATATATGATAGCTACGTTCATTTCAATCTCTGAATCAGTTTAACAGGTGACTGTGATAAATCAAAAAGATAGCAGCAACTTGTATCATTCAACAGATAGGATGTGCACGCCTGCTCGGCGTGGCTGCTGATCCGCACACCATGACATCCCATTGCTCTCGACACGTCAACCCATTCGCGCGCATCCTGCTGCTCTGTACGCTGCTGCTCGGCAGGTCACCATGAGCTGCCGCCGGCATAGGGTTTGAGAGAGGCACATGCGATCGAGATTCAGCAAGAGAGAGAGGCAGGCAGATTGGCTAGCTAGGAGAGAGAACAGATAACGTGAAAGGGTATCATGGTCTTTCTCCTTTTTTTAATCATTTCTTTTCTTTTTATAATTCAGATAATGGGATGGTATTAACGGAATGAAAATTGGGGGCTAACGGCAGCTTCATCTTTAACAAATGAGGGTAAAATCACAAAACCTAAAAAGTGAGGTTAAAATCACAATTAGATTTCAAAATGAGGGTAATAACACAATTGCCCCTTAAAGTATCTTGCCTCCAAGTTTCTATCGCTATACTTCTTTTATATCGTCTTATCCTCTGTTTCGAGGTACCAAAACTAATTATTTGTTCTGAATAACAATTAATTAGCTAACAATTACCTTTTTTACAAGCAGAAGTATATTTCTGTAAATTATTACAATCAACCAACATAAGGGCAGGTACAATGCTACATATAGGCAATCTCATAGATCATCTTATGCATTGCTATATAGGATTTTTGATGATGTGGAAGAGAGAGAGGGTGGTGAGAGAAAAAGATGGTTGTTTCATATAGCAAACATCTCATGCGCTAAAATTTAGAAGTATGAGACGACTCTCATACCATTATATAAGTTCTAATAGTCTTTTAATCTATAAATATTTTTTTTATATCTATAAATTAAGGAGCCATATAATCAATAAAAGATAACTAATAAGACCATCCATTATATAAGTCGTCTCATAACCCGTCTTAAGATTACGTGGCATACATGAGACGACCTAGGAGACAACACCATTATAGTCTTTCGCTCGCAGGCAGGGTAAACATCACTTGTGAATAAAAAATGATGTAGTTCTATAAAGCAATCCTATTAAGGCAAGTACGATGGTGTTGTCTCATAGATCGTCTAACACATGCCACGTAATCTTAAAACGGATTATAAGATGACTAATACAATAGATGATCTTATTAGTTATCTTGTATTAATTATATAACTCCTTAATTTATGGATATAAAAAGAAATATTTATAGATTAAAAGACTAGTAGAACCCGTATAATGGTGTCAGAGCCGTCTCATACTCCCAAATTTTAGCGCATGAGGTGGTTGCTACGCGAAATAACCACCTCTTTCTCTCACCACCCTCTCTCTCTTCCACATCATAAAAAATCCTATGTGGCAATGTATGAGACGATCTATGAGACTGCCTACATGTAGCATTGTACCTGACCTTATTGATAAACCAGCCATGTATTCCAAATGTCTCCATGACCATAGTCTCAAGCACACACTACGGGAAATAGAGCATTTGCCAAGTGCCAAAGGCGCTTGGCAAAGGCACCTAGGCACTCGGCGAAACCTAAGCCGAGAGCCACCCTCGGCATAGGTCACTCGACAAAACTGGTGACGGCAAAGCCTACTTCGCCGAGTGCCACAACACGGGCACTCAACATAGCTTTGCCAAGTGTCGTGGTTGACTACGACAAACACTTGACGGAGATGACACCCTCCGTTAGCCCTTTGTCAAGTGCTCTCCAAGCAGGCACTCGGCAAAGCCATGGCTCTTTACCGAGTAGCCATTGCACGACACTCGACAAATTACTGGACTTTTTGCCGAGTGCTACAGCTTTGACACTCGACATACTTCTGGCCTCTTTGCCGAGTGCCACTTCTTCTGCACTCGGCATACTTCTGGATTCCTAGGGAGGGCACTCGACAAATAGGCGTTTTGGTCGAGTGTCGGCTAGTGACACTCAGCAAAAAGAAACGGCCATGTAACGGCCCTTTGGTAGGAGGCACACGTGATGGTCACGTGACAAGAATTGACGAGTGTAATCATATTGCTGAGTGCCCTTCCTAGGTTTGCCGTGTGTTTTGGCTGATGCACTCGGCAAAACCAGAACTATGTCGAGTGTCTGAGGTTTGCCGAGTGCCCCGTGGTTTGCACTCGGCAAACGTCCTTGTTGCCGAGTGCCCGATTTCTTGCTCTTGGCAAAGAGCGAGGCTCTTGGCAGCAAGGGCGTTTCCCTAGTGGCATGACAACCCCTATTTATTTGGCCTCTTCCATCTTTTTTCTGCAAAAGGTCCACACATATCCAGTGTATTCCTCTAAAGATCACCTATATTTCGTATATTGTTAAAAACCAAATCATTTCTACTCAGCCAAATTATCTAACAAATTATACAAGCTCAAACTAAAGGTCCTGTTTGGATCCAGTTCAGATTCTTAAAATCTGATTTTTGTTTTAAGATTTTAGAATTCAGATTCTAATAAAATCTGGATGGTGGCGTTTGGATACCGATCAAATTCTTAAAATCCGAATGACAGTGAGTCTTTTGGCATATAAAATCTGGCTTTATCTGAGTATAACCAAATTATGAGATTCTTATAATCTGGGCATCTAGATTCTAAAATCCAAAAAAAAAATGTCCTATTTTAAAATCTAGATTAATAAATTACTTAAAATTCCAAATAGACATCCAGAAACATGGTTAAACGGGGTAGATAGAAAACTTATGTACATGTAAAGTTTTCTATCTACCCTGTTTAACCATGTCTCTGGATGTCTATTTGGAATTCGAAGTAATTTACTAATCTAGATTATAGAGAATAATCTGCTCTGTCCCCCACTAAAAGGAACAAAATCTATTAATCCCTATTACTTGGGTTATGTGACTAAGGTGAAAGCAATTAGTCCACTAGTTGGCTAATAATTTGTTCTCCTCTATGAATGGACTAAGGACTAAAATTAGCGAGCTAACAACTAGTTATGTAGATCCAACAAGGTCTAAGAGGCTCAATATAAAGCATACATGCATCATGTACTATCCATTGTTGGTACATCCTAAGAAAATGGTTGCCTCTGGAGACGACCTTGGCCACTGTTGACATCTCTAAGCGTCGTTACTAAGTTGCCTTAGCAATGATGCCTACAAATATGTATTGGTAATCTTTAACGAATGCAGAGAGTCCGCAATCACACGGAGAATACCGTTGTAACACTTCATCCGGAAGTATTCAGGGTATCGTATTTATTTTATCCCAAAGGAAGACATATGATTGATCAGAGTAATCACCATATTCTAGATATTTGCACAATGGATTATGAGACAAAGTCCTCATAGAGGTAAGGATAAAGAATAACATGATAGTGGACACACAGATAGCATATTCAAGTTAGATAAATATTAGTCTAGTGGAGAAGGACAAAGAAAGAGCTAAGTTCCTATGTTTCTTTTATATAGTTACATAGTTTCTATTATATATGATTATATAGGTACAATGACAATGCAAGATGATCAGATCATCACATCCTGGGCATCCGGTTTTCCCCTGCATCCACAGTACGATTCCGGCCAAGAGCCTATTGCATAGCCGAACGTGGGGGATTTCAAAGGGCAGATAGGGCTGTCACCACCTACTGCCAACCCCTAGCCATCCATGGGCTACACGATAAATAATGCATTGTATTGATCTAAGCATCACGCTTACATCTCTAGAACAATACTCCTAATCCCTTAAGCAATGGATCAGAAAAGGAGTAATCACATTTAAGTGAACACTAAGCATATGGAAATGATCTAAGTCACACATTATTCATGCATCATTATAACGACATAAATAAAGACTATAGTAAGGGCTTATGTCTAACATGGTAATATAGTATGACTACATGACTAACATGCAAGCATAATAACCATATACATGAATGGATCATATAATCAAACAAGAAACACATGGCCCAAACATAACTATATAGAAAGACTAAATATATTAAATAGAATAAAGTCTTACAAAAGGAGAAAGATACAAGAGCCATACCACAACTCCAAGGAAGACTTGGGAACTGAAGAAGACTCTATTCTAAGCCTAACTCCGGTAAAGCTAAAGGAAACCATGAAATGGTAAAGAGAGTAATGCTTCTTGGTGTGTGTTGAGGAGTGAGCCACACCCTTCCTTTTATAGCTGTCCAAAGGCGGCTCTGAGATCGGTAACTCCCATCCTAAGGGGGATAACCGCCTTTGGGAAATCAGTGGGGAACCACCATAGGAAGATGGGCCCCAGTGGGCCTCCTCCCTGTTCGGCCGAACACCCCGAACAGGGGGTAGGCCCACAGGGTTCTACCGCCTCTAGCACACTGGTAGGTGGTCCCTCTTTGCTTCTCCATGGCTTAGGCCTTATATATGTCGGTTTGGTACTGCAAGTGGGCTAGTTGATCCGTGGGAATCCCCGTTGGCGAACTCCGGTTGGTCAATGTTGTGTTTCTTCACCATATTGGTGTGTTTTCTCCTCTCCTTTGATATTTCTCCTCCATGTCAGTGATTCTCTAAGCCATAGTGGATATTTATTAATTCTAACTAACATGCATGGTGGGAATATACAATCTTCCATTTTCTTGAGTTATATTGATGGTCGGAAATGGTATTTAACGACCGTCAACAAACTCCCCCAAGCTGAACCTTTGCTCGTCCCGATGCAAAGATAGAACTTTAGGTTGTTGATCAGGAGTTGCTATAATGTTTTTATTCCCCCATAGTACCAAGTGCACAACAAAAAACTCTACTATTAATTGAATAAGTTGGCATTTGGTAACTCACCCTTTTTACCTTAGTCCCTGCGGGGCTTTTGGCTTCTCTTCATCTTGGGTGGTTGAAAGACAGAACGGTCTTTGTAGGACACCATTCTCTCATCCTTGTGCTCTACTTTTTCATCTGAAGTTTGTTAAAAGATTTTAGCAAATAAAACTAAGTTCCTCCAATGATTCACTCAGTCGCTCAATGTGTATAAATCCTTACCAAGGCATTGAAGTTGCCTCTTTTTGTTCCTACCTCTAAATAAGGCTTATGTGGAGCGCTAGGTAGGAATAAATCAGATATACTTGTAACACATATATTGCTAAACCAAAAGACTGAACCCACGGAGAAACAAGTCATACAATCTGATCAAGACGCGCATGTGTGTGGAATTTGGTGGAATGATGATGGAATGGTGGATACTCCTTTTTGAGTAGACTCTCTCTTTCTTTAATTAGCACTTGGACATGGCTATTTCTTTTCTTCTTTTTTATCTCTTTTTTTCATCATGCTCAAGATTGAGAGCAAGTATTCATTCTATTTCTGATAGCCATGCCTGCCATGCAACCAATTGAGAGAGAGTCATAACACGATATTCATGGATGGAGTGGAATGATATTGCTATCTGCCGGTGTAGGAGCAGTAGAAAATGATGGTGGATGTGTATGTGAATCTTGATCGTAAAAGCATGAAATGGATCTCACAAAGGTTGCAAGCATTTTGATAAAGCTCAATGTGAAAACAAGCAGCATATGTGGAAGGTTTTGCAATGAAGTATAACATATGGCCGTGGTAGAAATTTTCATCATTGAGGAACTTTTCAATTTTATCATTTTGAAAAACAAAATCTTCGAATGTTAAGCTTCACTTTGGGACTAAGATCATAGCCGCCCTATTCTAACCATATCATGCCTCACAACAACCTGGACTTAGATCATGCACTTTGCAACCCACAAGTATTTAAGTTCAAGGCAAGCATGTTTAGCCAACAAACTAAAAAATTGGGAGAGTACAAAGTTGTATACGAGAGACTATAAAAAGATATAAAATAGAGCAACTATTCATTATCTCAACATGAAGGCATGAACATCCCTAGCATGCATGGCAACCTATTATTTTTGTTCTTTTTAGTTTTGCAAATTTTTATTTTGTTTTATGAAGGTAAGTCCGATAAGGAAAAAAGATAGAAAGGAAAGGTATAAGTCACCTTAGTGGGGGTGCTCCCCCAAGCTTGCTCTTGCTCACAGTTGTTGGTTAGGATCAAATCCTCTCCAACTGTAGTATGCCGCCGTGTAGTCATGGTGTGCTCAAAGCTGCTCCTAGAGGTGACAAAACTTGTCATCACTATGCTGCTGCCACTCCCTGGCGGTCTGGGTGTGAGTAGCAAGGGTGTTTTGCATTTCCTCTATTCTCACATCCTGATCGTCCATCCTCCTTGTAACATCCCTAAATTCCGGACAATAGTCATGATAACTATAGCCTGGAAATGAGTGACGTCGGTCGTGATGTGAAGGTGTCCCGATCGGCTCAGGGCCATGTCCCCATTGTGCACTACTAGCTTGCTGCCAGGACGAACCTCTAGTCTCATACTGCTATGGCGTGAACATCCAAGCGGGGTCACCGGAATGCTCTGAGCCTGCAGTGTAATCATGGACTGGTGGTGTAGTCCTGGCTGCGCTAGTGATGGCATGCCTTGTGCTTTGTCGCGCGCGTCGATCGGTGGACCTGCCAGGCATTCCTTCTCTCTGCAGCCATATGGTTAGTTCCCAACAACTATACAAATGATATCCCGGGTTAGGAAGCGGGATTTCATTTGTATAGCTGGGGTAGTAAAAGATAATAGAACCATTGAGACTCTTCTTTAAAGTGCGACCCTGCTCAAGAAATTTATAGTCTATCATGGGACGGGGCTCAGAATGATAATCAAATCTGGTGTTGGATAAGCCCCGACCCATGCAGCAATATGCGTCACTAAGGAAGTGCATTCAACGGGTCCTGATTCTTTAATATAATCTAACCATTGACCAATCATAGCTTCAACAAGAGCAATAAGAATTTTAGCAATTGCAGCAAACAAGACACACGATTCATCATTACGGATAGGTCTAGTGTCTTGTCTAGGGAAACAAGTCATGGAAAGCCACCGATGCCACAGTTGTAGAGTTGGGTTGTCAATGTCACTCGTCCTAAGACATTCACAAGAAAACTTCCTCGAAGTCCTTTGCCAAAAAGATTCATTTTCAAACCCCATGGTTGCACCTTCTAAGTTAGTGTTGCAATAACTTTTAAACTTAAGAATGATGCTATGGTCTTTCCAAGTGAGACGGTATTCCTTCCCGAACAAGCGGAAAAGTACCCCATCTTTATCTTTTAGCCAGGTGCACAAAAATTGGATAGTGAGGAGGCGTGAACCCTCCACAGTGATGTGTGCAAATTTGGTCCAACCTAATGCTTTCCAAATAGAAGGAACTCGAGATCCATACCTATAGTGGAGAGTAGGTCATTGTCGTACACCCTGGTGTGGATGAAACTGCGGCTGCGTAGGCGGTGGTAGACTTGTCTCTCCCATTCATCCAGCAGCTCGAGGTCGGTGTCGGCGAGAAGAACGTGTGGCTCATCCTTCTCCATGTCGTCCTCAACGGGCGTGTACCTCGTCGATTCCTGCTCGACGAAGAGGATCGTGCTCGATCTACCATGTAAACAGCATGAGCTCGAATGCGTCACTCGCTGCATCAACGCCTTATCCTTCTTCATCTGCACCACTTAAGAAAAAAAATACAAGAACAACTCGAACACGGGTTATGGGTTAGCAAATAAAATCTACCGGCTGTGTTGATCTTGCCAAGCTTTGGAACGGACTTGAACAATCCTAAACACAAAGCAAACTAAAAAGGAAAATATTTTTGGTGGTTTTTTTGGATGCCAAGTTTGGAGAAGCAAGTTGAGAGCTCAAGAGAAAATGAGTGAAGGGGGGAGTGAAATGAGAATCCCCCAGGCACTAAATTTATAGGAAAAATGCCAAACAGTCAAAAACGGCTAGTGGGGAGCCAAATCCAACCGTTGGCAAAAGGCCAAGGTTGGTGGGGCCCACACCCCTTCGACTAAACATGGGTCTTCGGAGGACTGTGGGTGGGTCCCACTGGTCCCCCACTTTGGCCCATAACTCCCTAACAACTATATTTTCTGAGCTACAGGGGTAAGGTCCAAAGTTTCGACAGAATTTTGCTCAGAAAAATATTTTCTCAAAGTTGGACACCAAAAACCGAATTTTGTATTTTTATCAAACAAATAAGAGGTGGAATAAATTCCAACATGCATGTGTGAAATCCAAATATGCAAATGCAGAGGCAAATTTGAAAGAATCCAAAAGTTTGGCAAAATTCAAATGTGCAAAAATTGAGGAAAAATAAAATATGAGATAAATACCAATTTACCTTTGGCAAGGGCTCACCAATTTTTAAAGTCCGATGAGCAGGACTTTTCTCCATCGCGTTTAGCTTGATGTTGCGGCATTCGGTCTAGAGAAGTGGACCCAGATGGCTGCACTTTCTTCACTCGCCATACCTTCTTCGTCTTTGGTGCGATCGGTGGCTTCTTGGATTTAACAGGCTGTGGCTTTGCCCACAGTCCTGGCCTCGCCATAGGTGGGTTCTTCTTCTTGGAATGGTACGACATCTCCTTTTCCATGATCTTCTTCATGTAGAAAATGAGGCTATCCTTCTTCGGGGGTATCACTTTGACCTCTTGAATATTATTTGGGTTTGGCCCGTACTTGATCTTTATCATTGAGCACTACTCTCTCCTTGGCCGAAAATCAAACCTCTCCTCCTTTCCATTGATGAGGAAATGGATTTCTCCGGCCCCAACATCAATGTGTGCATCAACGGTGCTCAGAAACGGGCGCCCAAGAATGAGCAGTGTTTCCTTCTCAACATCCATGTTGAGCACCACAAAATCCACAGGGATGAAGCAATCCCGGATTTTCACCAGAATACTTTTTGCAATTCTCTTAGGATAGCAGACCGATGAATCAGCCACTTGAAGTTGCGTCAACACGGGGGATAGAACTATGTAGTGTAATTTCTCAAAGACCGCCTTGGGCATCATGCTCACGCTTCCACGAAGGTCACGCAGGGCATGGTCGAACATTTGATTCCTGATCGAGCAAGCAATTGTGGGGCACCCCAGATCTTTTTACTTGAAGGTACCTCCTTTTCTTCTTCCTCATCCTTCCCTGTAGTGTTAGGATATGGTGGATCCCGAGTGGTCTTACCCCCTATCATGGTGACCATATTAACATTTTCAACGGGAGACTCGGGTTGCCCTGAGATCTTCTCTGACTCTAAGGGAGGAACAACAGCAACTAGCTAGGTTAGTTGGGTTCCTAGCATTTTATTAAAGCTAAGTTGATTCTTAAAGGAAGAAGCAAGACCTTCTAACTTAGCATTAACACTTTCTAAAGTCTTGTCATTGGCGACAAGCTTTTTAGTGAAGGTTTCATTGATTTTAGCCTCCCCTAAGACAAGATGTTTAAAGCAGGGTTGAGAATTGGAAGAGTTAAAATTGTTACATCCTTGATAAGACGGGCGTGGTTGATTCCACCTGTTACCCTGTTACCTCCTTGCGGATGATAGCCGTTGTTATTGTTGTTCATGTACAACACATCCTCAAGAGTCTCAGGGCAGTCATTACCCAAGTGACCCGTATTGCCACACACCTCGCACGTCATGCGATAGTCTAAGGCGTTGACGGTGTCGACTTCATATCCTTTGGCTTGTTCATCCATCTTCTTCGTGCGGAGGTCCATCTTAGCGGCTAGCATGTCCACCTCCTTAACAGTGCGCATGCCCCGCTGGCGCGAGTGAAGACGATCTTCACTCTATCCTTGGTTGGAAACTATCTTTTTAATAAGTTCTTTAGCCTTATCAATAGTCAGTGAGAAGAAGGCTCCTCCTGTAGCAGCATCAATATGATCACGAGCCGACGGAGTCAACCCGTTGTAGAAGTTCTGGATGATAAGCCATTCATCCATCCCGTGATGAGGACAAGCAGCAATGTACTCTTGCAACCTCTCCCAAGCCTTGGAGATTGACTCCTTGGACTCCTGCTGGAAGCTTGAAATTCTTCCATGAAGGGCATTAGTTTTGCGTAGCAGGAAGAATTTGGTGAGGAACACGGCTAAACACTTTTCCTAGGTACCCGCAACATCCTTGTTCATGTAGAACCACTATTTTGCCCTCCTCAGAAGGGAGAACAGAAACAGATGAAGGCGAATGACATCTTGAGAGACGTCCTTCATCTTGAAGGTGCTATAAATCTCTAGAAATTGTTGCAGATGGGCGCTGACGTCCTCATTGGCCTTCCCATAGAATGGGCTGTCCTGCACCTTGGTAATGAGACCCGTCTTGAACTTTTGAGAAGGGACAAGACTGTTGACGGCTGTTAAGTACCATTTTCAACCGTCAACTATACTCGAATAAAGGAGAATTTGGCATTTCATACACGCATGCTTTATCACAATAATATAGTTCCAGTTGTACTTGGAGAACTTTGTGCATGCAGGAGGAAATGTGAAGGAAACACCTCAAAAGGCAAGAAAACACACTTTCGACCAATCAGAGAGTGCCACATGGACGTCACACGGATTGAAGGGCCCATTTTCAGCTCTTAACCGACGTAACTCCCTGTAATACCGCGGGAACCGACCTCAGGACCCACCTGCCAGCCTCCCCAAGAAAGCACAGGCTAGGAGGACCCCTGGCCAGGTCGGGCGACCCAGTCAGGTCGGCCGACCTGGTCCTGGGGGATATTCCTTTGTGCTTCCACGTGTTGGCTCCTCAGCGACTCCTGATGGCGGTTTGAGGTGCCTTCCGTGGCGGTTACTCTCCCTTGCCGACCTATTGAGGCTATAAATAGGAGGGTGTGCCTTCACACTCAACACACACCACAAGAAGCATTTCTCTCTTGCTAGTAGTAGTTCTTGGAGTTTTAGTGGAGTTAGGCTGAGTCTAGAGCTCTCTAGTCCCAAGTCTTCACTTGGAATTGGTATGGCTCTTGTATCTTTTCCCTTTTGTAAGACTTTGCTCTTATCAATATATATATTTTTTCTATATAGTTGTGCTTGGGTCATGAGTTTCTTGTTTGATATTGTGATCCATATATGTGATAGTATAGTCTACTTGTGTGATAGTAGTTTATATTTATTATACTACTATTGTCATGCTAGTTATATACCGTCACTATAGTCTAGTTTATATGTTATAGTCTCTATGCTTAGTTTTAGCTGATAAAGTATAGCATGGGTTTGGTGATCGTATTCGTACGGTAGCTCTGCCTCGTTAATAGTAATCGCGGAGGGGCAGAGTGCTCTTTGGTCATGCAAGTATGGTACTTGGGTGACTGATTTGCATCAATTATTCGTTAGTCTACTGGTTCGTTGAGGTAGCCGGCAGGTGGTGACAGCCCTGTCCGTCCTTTGAAATCCTCCCCGCTAGGCTAGTGCGTAGGCTCTTGGCGGAAGTCGTCTGTGGATGCAGGGGTAAGTCCGTGCCTGAAGTGCTGTACTATTGACTGCTGAACCTGAGTGTGGGTCTGTATGTATTCTACTTAGGCTATGCAACTGTATAGGAATGTATAGTAGGAGTAGCTTAGCCTAGTCTTTCCTCCACTAGACTTTATTTATTTAGTAGGAATCTTCTGTGTGTGTCACACTACCCGGTTATTATCATGTACCCGCCTGTCTTGGTTAAGATATCCTTGCTAATTGTTAACATGATCTTATATGTTAGTAACGCTTCTTGATCATAACCTTCCTTTGGGATAAACAAATACGATACCCTGAATACTTCCGGGTGAAATGCTACAGCGGTATTCTCCGTGCGCTTGCGGATTTTACCTTCTTGACTCTGGGACATATTAGTGAACCATTTCTGGCCCCGTGCTGGGAATGATTTATTAATATGGCTTAGCAAAAGTCAACAAGCATTTCTGGCGCCGTTGCCGGGGAAGGCGTATGATTTAAGAAAAATTACTAATGTATATAGTAGTGTTGCAATTATTAAATCTATCTCCTAAGCAGGTTAACCTTGCTTTGTTTTCTGCATTTTGTATGAAAACAGGGTAGTGTATGACTGGTTTCGACTTGCCGACAAACTTCACTGAAGACCCTGAGTCACTCCTGAGAAGGACACGAGCTAGGCTCACCCCTCCTCGTAAGGAGACTCGGCCAATCGAACCTGTCATTCCCGCACCATCAAGCTCTGAGCAAATGGCCGACAAGACCCTCCGCGAGTTCTCCGCTCCCTCCGCTGCCAACATCCCTACGGGACCAGCTGGCAATGTGGGAGATGCGAACTTCGAGATCAAGACCGGTCTCATCACCATGGTGCAGGCTAGCCCATTCTGTGGGAAAGCCAATGAGGACGCTAGTGCTCATCTCCAGCAATTCCTGGAGATTTGCAACACGTTCAAAATGAAGGACGTCACCCCCGACGCTGTTCGCCTTCGACTGTTCCCGTTCTCTCTCCTTGGGAGAGCGAGACAGTGGTTCTACGCAAACCCTGAAGCTGTGAACACTTGGGAGAAGTGTTCAGCTGCGTTCCTTGCAAAGTTCTTCCCGCTGGGCAAGACCAATGCCCTCCGCGGAAGGATCTCAAGCTTCCAGCAGGAGTCGAAGGAGTCGATTCCTGAGGCATGGGAGAGGCTCCAGGAGTACATCCTGGCATGTCCCCACCACGGGATGGATGATTGGCTGATCATCCAGAACTTCTACAACGGGCTTACTCCATCGGCCCGCGACCACCTCGACGCTGCTGCTGGTGGAGCCTTCTTCTCGCTCACTGTGAGCAAGGCAAAAGATTTGATCGAGAAGATGGTGTCCAACCAAGGTTGGAATGAAGAGCGCCTCCAACCTCGCCAGCGAGGCATGCACTCCGTCAAGGAGGTTGACATGCTCGCCGCCAAGATTGACCTTCTCATGAAGAAGATGGACGATCAAGCCAATGGAGAAGTGAAAGCCCTAGACGCCTGTATGACTTGCGAGGTCTGTGGCAACACGGGACACTCGGGCAATGACTGCCCTGAGACCCGTGAGGACGCAATGTTCATGGGCAACAACAACAACAACGGCTACCGTCCACAAGGAGGTCAAAGTTGGGGTCCACCACGTCCCAACTACCAAGGAGGTAACTCTGGCAACTTCTCTGGTTTTAATTCCGGTTATAATCAGCCTTCCTTGAAAGATCTTGTGCTTGGTCAAGCTAAGGTTAATGATAACATCAGTAAAAAGCTTGCCACCACTGATAGGACTCTTGAGAGCATCCACACTAAGATAGAGGGTGTTTCCTCTGCTCTCAAGAATCAGCTGAGCTTTAATAAAATGATAGAAACCCAATTAGCTCAGTTAGCTGCTGCTGTTCCTACTGCTGAGTCGGGGAAAATCCCGGGGCAACCCGAGACCCCCTTAGAAAATGTTAATGCGGTTACCACGAGAGGAGGTAAGTCCACTCGGGATCCGCCATACCCTAACCATGCAGGAAAGGACACATCAGCTGAGAAGCCGGCAGAAGAAGAAGAACTGCCGCCCAGGAAAACGGCCCCACATGAGTTCTATGACACGAACCTCATGCCGTTTCCTGAAAGAAGTAGGAAGCCCACCGTGGACGAGCAGTTCACACGCTTCGTTGAGGTGATCCAGAAGCTGCACATCAACGTGCCCTTGCTGGATGCGATACAAGTACCCACGTACGCTCGCTACCTCAAGGATCTTATCAGCAACAAGCGCCCACTACCGACCACAGAAATTGTCAAACTGACGGAAGAGTGTAGCGCTGCTATACTCAACGGGCTTCCTGAGAAGAAGAAAGATCCGGGGTGTCCCACGATCACCTGCTCGATCGGGACACAGAACTTCGACCATGCCTTATGTGATCTTGGGGCAAGTGTGAGCGTCATGCCGAAGGATGTCTTCGACAAGCTCAACTACACCACACTATCCCCCACGCCGATGCAGCTGCAGCTGGCCGATTCAACGGTCCGCTATCCGGCGGGGATCGCCGAAGATATTCCGGTGAAAATCCGGGATTGCTTCATCCCCGTCGACTTCGTAGTGCTTGACATGGACGTCGGGAAGAGCACACCGCTCATCCTGGGACGCCCATTTCTCAGCACTGCGGATGCTCGCATCGATGTAGGAGCCGGAGAAATCCGCTTCCACATCAATGGCAAGGAGGAGAAGTTTGACTTTCGGCCACGGAAAGAACAGTGCAACATGATCCGTATCAAGTACGGGCCGAACCCAAGCAACATCAAGGAAGTGGAGGTCACTCCGCCAAAGAAGGACAGCCTCATCACATTCATGAAGAACTTCCTTGAGAAGGAAAAGGTTGCACAGCAACAACTGATGAAGGCAAGGAGGCAAAGGTCACACATTAAGCAACAGCCTCCGAAGTCCACAAGGCAGCAACCTCCGAGGTCTGCAAAGAAACAGGCTGTGAAGCCTGCAAAACCGCAGCCTCCGAAGCCCGAGAAGCCACCGACCGCAACAAAGACCAAGAAGGTGTGGCGAGTGAAACAAGAAGCATCATCCGTGTCTTCATCTCCGGGACCGGACAACGCTTCATCGAGCTGAACGCCGGAGAAAAGTCCCGCTCGTCGGACTTTAAAAGGTGAGTCCTCGCTGGGAGGTTAAACCGGTAGTTATCCACATTTGCTCTTTTAATTGCATATTTGCTTTCCACCACATTTTGATTTTTCCCGACCACTGCATTTCTGCATTTTTGAATTTTCCAGCCACCTTGGAATTTTTCAAAACTCATTTGCATTTTTGAAAATTTAGAAAATAGGTTTTTGGGGCTTTCCATTTTGAAAAGATTTTTTGTCGAGCTTTTTTGAACAAAAAGGCAGCAGGGGACAAATCCCCTAGCCGTTGGGGAACACATAGGAAAAAGGGGGCTGCCAGGAGGCCCACCTGCCAGGTCGGCCGACCTGGTGGGGTCGGCCGACCCCCTGGCCCCACCTTTTCCTGTGCTCCTTTCTCCCAACGGCTATATGGCCGTTGTTCTGTCCCTTTCTAACGGCCATCTTGCTTCCTTGGCTATAAAAACCGCCCAGGAGGAGGAGTTTCACCATTCCAAACTCATCTTTCACTCCCCTCCTTTGCTCACTTGTTGCTCTCCCAAAATTTCGTGTTCTTCAACTTTACTACAGCCCCAAAAACCCAAAAAAAATATTTCCCCTCTGTTTTAGTGCATTTGCAAGTTGTTGTGAGAAGAAAACCAATTTCGGAGAAGCTCGGGTTTGTCGTTTTCACTAACGCTCACCCGAACACTTGTTCGATCTTGTTTTTGTTCTTGTCTTGTGTTTGTTCTTGTGTGCAGCCATGTTCAACCGAATGAAGCAAGTCGCCGGAATCAAGCGGAGAAAAAGCACTCGTGCAAGCACGAGTCAAGCATCCTCCGTCGAGCTCACACCAAGTCCGGGGCATGGTGACCCCGAAGCTGAAATTCCGGAGGAAAGGCCGGCCTTGCTCATCACCGAGGAGCATCTCGACATCAAGGACGACCGCGAGGGCCAAGCCATCGCGCTCATGAGAGAACGGCCATTCGCCCACACCCGACGCTTCGATTTCGGACTTCCTCGAGAAAATAGGTATGAGAGAAGAATTTGCCTGTATTTTTCGCACTATGGGTTGGCTAAATTTCGTAGAAGTAGATGAGCCGGGTTCTCGTTTGCTTACTATGCAGTTTTTATGCACCCTTAGAAAGTATGATGAAGGCATTTCTTTTCGCTTGTTTGGGCAAGAGCGCTTGGTCACATGGGGTGATCTTCATGCTATGCTAGGTCTAAATCCTAAATGTAGGCTAGACTTAGATAAAGCGCTAAAGGGGTTCCATAAAGAAAGTTTTTGGAAAAAGATTTCCGGAAACGAGTGGGGTCCCAAGCCTAGAACAAGTGCCATCCATAATCCTACACTTAGATTTATGCATGTGTGGTTGGCTATGACCTTGTTTCCTCGAGGTGACATTAGGGTTGTCCGGCAAGATGAATTGAAAATACTTTATGCCATGGTTAAGAAAATTAGGGTGTCACCCGCGGAATGCATGATTGATCAATGGTTAGACAATATAAAGTTGACAGGACCAATTGAGTGCACCTCTTTAGTTACTCGCATTGCGCAGAAGTGTGGTCTGCTTGAGAATGTTCATGTTGAATATTTGACGGTAGATAGAGAATTTCTAGGCGAGGACTATTTTGTGCAAGGACATACTTTGAAACATGGTCCAAATAATACCTTGATCTATCACTTTCCCGGGTATACAAATGAATTCCCGTTACCTAACCCGGGTCTTCGTTTGTATCACTGTCGGGCACTAACCCTCCCACTTGAGCCAGTGGGAGAAGTTCGTAGGCATAGTGTTTCAAAGCGACCGACACGTTCCTGTAGGCATATGGAGCCTACACCGGAGTTTCACACTCCGATCGGAGATCCGGTATGGGAGCAGCCCCCGCCACAGGACGAGGCGGGTGCATCAACATGGCAGGCCGGAGCATGGGAATCTCAGTACGATTACCCCATGCAGACGTCATCAAGTTCAAGCGGACCGCCATCCTTTGCCACTCGGTCATTCTCATCCCGTGGGTTCCGTGAACTCAACTATGGGATGGCCGAGTTGACAAGGAGGGTGAACGACATTGATTTGCGCACCGAGAGCATGCAACAAACTTTCACGCAACATGTCGCCGACACCCAGCAATGGCAGAATTTCAGCGACAACCAATTCCGCCAGCTGAACGCGATGATGGCTCAGAATCAGAGCAATTGGAATGCCTTCTTCCGCTCCCAAGGCTACGACCCGAACCAGCAGATATGAGCAAGAACAAGCTTGGGGGAGGACCCCCCTTCTCACGGTAACTTGTATCTTTCCCCTTCCCTTTATTTCTTGCATTTGCTAAATCTGAAAATCCAAAAAAATTTTATAAAATCTGAAAACCATAAAAATTTGCAAAGCATAAAAAGAACAAAAATATTTCCCTTTTTCATGCGCGGTATGAATGTGTATAATTTTCCTATGTTGAGATGATGAATAGTTGCTCTGTCCTTTATTCCTCTCTAATGCTAGTTTACAACTTAGTACTCTCTCAAGAGTTAGGTTTGTTGGTAAATCTTGCCTTGAACTTGAATCTTGTGGGTAGCATATGCATTCTCTAGTTCTAAGTTGTTGAGAGGTATGATATGATAGATAGGGCTGCTATGATCTTGCTCAACGTAAAGCTTGAATTCCGGAGTTTTATTTTTCAAAATGACAAATTGATAAGTTCCTCAATGATGAAATTCCCACCACAGCCATATGTAGTGTTTACATTTGAAAACCTTTACACATATGCTGCTTGTTTCACATTGAGCTTAGTCAAAATTGTTGTGACCCTAGTAGAACTCTTTTCATGCTTTCTTGATCAAGATCATATACACACATCCACCGCCATGAGCTATCCTTCTAAATCAAGAAGATAGCATCCACCATATCCACCATATCCACCGTGAGCTATTCTTCTACACCGGAAGAAAGCCACTATCCATCCATCCATCCAAAGAAACACTCCATTGCAAAATTCCTCTCTCAAAGTATTCATTGCAAACTAGGACTATGGCTATGCAAAAAGAAAAGAAAAAAAAATGCTCAAAAAAGAGAGCAAGCAAAAGATAGCCATAGCCTAGAAACTCCAAAAGAGAGAAGGAAAATTCAAAAAGGAGTTATTTCTTCCCATCCACCATTCCTCCGTTCTCCCACACACTTGCACATCTTGATCAAGATTGTTTGAATTGATGTTTTTCTTGGATCCGGTCTTTTGACATAGCAATATTATGTGAACATGAGTGCCTCATATATCCCTACCTTGAGCTCCACATAAAGCCTTATTTAGAAGTAGGTGATTATAGGCAACACTTTGCCTTGGTGAGGAATCATACACATATTGAGTGATCCGAGAGAATCATTTGAGGAACTTGGTTTTTATTTTCAAAATCTTTTGAAAACCTCCGGAATAACATAGCGGAATCTAGAGCAAGTGATTGGTGCCCTGCAATTGTTCTATCTCTCAACCGCCCAAGACAATGAGGTGTAAAAGCCCCATGGATCGAGGTAAATGGGTAAGTTATGTGCCAACATATTTAATTCTAGGAAGAGTACTTTGTTGTGCGCATAGTATTATTGAGGAGTAGGACATTGTAGCAACTCCTGATCAACAACTTAAGTTTATCTTTGCTTCGGGACGAGCAAAGGGTAAGCTTGGGGGAGTTTGTTGACGGCTGTTAAGTACCATTTTCAACCGTCAACTATACTCGAATAAAGGAGAATTTGGCATTTCATACACGCATGCTTTATCACAATAATATAGTTCCACTTGTACTTGGAGAACTTTGTGCATGCAGGAGGAAATGTGAAGGAAACACCTCAAAAGGCAAGAAAACACACTTTCGACCAATCAGAGAGTGCCACATGGACGTCACACGGATTGAAGGGCCCATTTTCAGCTCTTAACCGACATAACTCCCTGTAATACCACGGGAACCGACCTCAGGACCCACCTGCCAGCCTCCCCAAGAAAGCACAGGCTAGGAGGACCCCTGGCCAGGTCGGGCGACCCAGTCAGGTCGGCCGACCTGGTCCTGGGGGATATTCCTTTGTGCTTCCACGTGTTGGCTCCTCAGCGACTCCTGATGGCGGTTTGAGGTGCCTTCCGTGGCGGTTACTCTCCCTTGCCGACCTATTGAGGCTATAAATAGGAGGGTGTGCCTTCACACTCAACACACACCACAAGAAGCATTTCTCTCTTGCTAGTAGTAGTTCTTGGAGTTTTAGTGGAGTTAGGCTGAGTCTAGAGCTCTCTAGTCCCAAGTCTTCACTTGGAATTGGTATGGCTCTTGTATCTTTTCCCTTTTGTAAGACTTTTCTCTTATCAATATATATATTTTTTCTATATAGTTGTGCTTGGGTCATGAGTTTCTTGTTTGATATTGTGATCCATATATGTGATAGTATAGTCTACTTGTGTGATAGTAGTTTATATTTATTATACTACTATTGTCATGCTAGTTATATACCGTCACTATAGTCTAGTTTATATGTTATAGTCTCTATGCTTAGTTTTAGCTGATAAAGTATAGCATGGGTTTGGTGATCGTATTCATACGGTAGCTCTGCCTCGTTAATAGTAATCGCGGAGGGGCAGAGTGCTCTTTGGTCATGCAAGTATGGTACTTGGGTGACTGATTTGCATCAATTATTCGTTAGTCTACTGGTTCGTTGAGGTAGCCGGCAGGTGGTGACAGCCCTGTCCGTCCTTTGAAATCCTCCCCGCTAGGCTAGTGCGTAGGCTCTTGGCGGAAGTCGTCTGTGGATGCAGGGGTAAGTCCGTGCCTGAAGTGCTGTACTATTGACTGCTGAACCTGAGTGTGGGTCTGTATGTATTCTACTTAGGCTATGCAACTGTATAGGAATGTATAGTAGGAGTAGCTTAGCCTAGTCTTTCCTCCACTAGACTTTATTTATTTAGTAGGAATCTTCTGTGTGTGTCACACTACCCGGTTATTATCATGTACCCGCCTGTCTTGGTTAAGATATCCTTGCTAATTGTTAACATGATCTTATATGTTAGTAACGCTTCTTGATCATAACCTTCCTTTGGGATAAACAAATACGATACCCTGAATACTTCCGGGTGAAATGCTACAGCGGTATTCTCCGTGCGCTTGCGGATTTTACCTACTTGACTCTGGGACATATTAGTGAACCGTTTCTGGCCCCGTGCCGGGAATGATTTATTAATATGGCTTAGCAAAAGTCAACAAAGACGTGCACATACTCTTCTCAAGAGTTGTTTGGGATCTTCCGTATAATTTTCAAGCAAGGTGAAGCCGATCATGCACTACCCTGTTTTCACACAAAAGGAGAAAACAGTCAAGTTTAGCCTATTTGGGCGAATGCCAAATAATGTCATATGCAAATATAGGATATACGTAATTATTTTGATCAATTGCCTTCCCCGGCAACGGCGCTAGAAAAGCTTGTTGACATCTCTAAGCGTAATCACTAAGTTGCCTTAGCAACGATGCCTAGAAATATGTATTGCTAATCTTTAACGAATGCAAAGAGTCCGCAAGCGCACGAAGAATACCGTTGTAGCATTTGACCTGAAAGTCTGGTATCGTATTTGTTTTATCCCAAAGGAAGACATATGATTGATCAGAGTAATTACAATATTCTAGATTTTTGCACATTAGATTATGAGACAAAGTCCTCATAGGGGTAAGGATAAAGAATAACATGGTAGTGGACACATAGATAGCATACTCAAGTTAGATAAATATTAGTCTAGTGGAGAAGGACAAAGAAAGAGCTAATTTCCTATGTTGCTTTTATATAGTTACATAGTCTACATTATATACGATTATATAGATACAATGACAATGCAAGACATTCAGATCATGACACCCTAGGCATCCGGTTTTCCCTTGCATCCACAGTACGATTCCGGCCAAGAGTCTATTGCATAGCTGAACATGAGGGATTTCAAAGGGTAGATAGGGATTTCATCACCTACTGCCTACCCCAAGCAATCCGTGGGCTACATGATAAATAATGTATTCTATTAATCTAAACACCACACTTACATCTCTAGAACAATACTTGTAATCCCCTTAGTGATGGATCAGAAAAGGAGTAATCACATATACGTGAACACTAAGCACATGGAAATAATCTAAGTCACATATTACTCATGCATCATTATAACGACATAAATAAAGACCATAGTAAGGGCTTATGTTTAACATGGTAATATAGTATGATTACATGACTAACATGCAAACATAATAACCACATATATGGTAATATAGTATGACTACATTACTAACATGCAAGCATAATAACCACATACATGACCCAAACATAACTATATAGAAAGAATAATTATATTAAATAGAATAAAGTCTTACAAAAGGAGAAAGATACAAGAGCTATACCACAACTCCAAGGAAGACTTGGGAACTGAAGAAGACTCTATTCTAAGCCTAACTCCAGTAAAACTAATGGAAATCTCAAAATGGTAACAGAGTAATGCTTCTTGGTGTGTGTTGAGGAGTGAGCCACACTCTTCCTTTTATAGCTGTCCAAAGGCGGTTTTGAGGTCGGTAACTCCTGCTCTAAGGCGGACAACCGCCTTTGGGAAGTTGGTGGGGAACCGTCATAGGAATATGGGCCCAGTGGGCCTCCTCCCTGTTCGGCCGAACAGAGGTGGGCCCGCAAAGGTGGGTGGCCCTCCTTTGCTTCTCCACGGCTTAGGCCTTCTATATGTCGGTTTGGTACTGCAAGTGGGCTAGTTGATCCGCGGGAATCCCCGTTGGTAAACTCCGATTGGTTGACGTTGTGTTTCTTCGCCACATTGGTGTGTTTTCTCCTCTCTTTTCATATTTCTCCTACATATCAGTGATTCTCCAAGCCATAGTGGATATTTATTAATTCTAACTAACATGTATGGTAGGAATATACAATCCTCCTTTATTTTGAGATATATTTATGGTCAAAAATGGTATTTAACGACCGTTAACAGCCACACTACCACAAAACACTACTATTGCGGCGGGTAAAAAACAATTGTAAAAAGGAATCTTAGTAACGGCGGTTGTTCTATGTTCAGAACCCATCGCCGTAAAAAAGGGAACTGTAGCGGCGGGTGGAGAAGTCACCTGCCGCTATGAAACATTTGACAAAATAAAACAAAATGGCACCGTGCCGCTGCTGCCTCCCGAAGCCATGACCGCCACCACGTCTCGAAGGTCGGGGGAGGCTGGATCTGCGTGACGGCCACCACCACCGTGCCGGAACTGGCGTTGCCATCGCCACATGTTTGCGCGCCGTACGGCCATCCACTAGACACTCCCACGCATGCCTCTCGGAGAGGTCCAACCAGTGCCATGCGTTGCACAAAGGGGGCCTCTGCACCGCTGCAAGCCTCTAAGGGCGGGCCCCTGCATGCCTCCCTGAGAGAGCCCTAGCGCCGCCATGCACCTCCCGGAGAGGGCCCTAGGCCACCAGGAACTTGAGGTCGTAGGAGCCCCATCGGAGCTTGAGGTCGAAGGAGCGCCGTCGGTTCCAAGCCGAGTCCCGCCAGCACGCCGTAGAGGTTGATGTTGCTACTTAGTTTGAGCTGCTGGTGGGTGCTTGGAAGAAGAGGACGGGAGCTAAGGGAAGAAAACGACTTTGCATAGGTTTGAATGAGGTCTGATGCTCACATAAGAGTGCACAGCATGTGTTCACAAATGAGTCTAACCACCAATCCAACAACCAATGAGAGTGTTCGTATGGAGAGGCACGGATCGCTGACGTGGCGACATCCAAGACACATGTGCTTCTTCTTAGTGTATGACATGGTGGGCCCTATACTTTTTCACATGCATGAGTAGTGCGGAAGCTGGGTGGGTTTTAATGTCTCAACATGTAGGCACAGCAGCAGGACATGGGTGCTACAATATATTTTAACTTATAGCGGCGGTTGGTGTTATGGTCTGCTGCTATAAATTGTTTTTAGGGATGGATGACAATAAGGACTGATGTTACATATATTTTGCATTGTACATAGTGTCCTATTTAGTGGCGGTTGACTTTGTTAACCACCGCTATAAATGAGTGCCATTTATAGCGGCGGTTGACAAAACCAACTGTCACTAAAATGGGTTCTATAGCAGAGGTTCGCATCGATGCAGACCCCCTGAACTCTGTAGGGGCGGTTTACTTTTGCTCGTGCCGCTACGACGTTTTTGCTGCTGCCGCTACAGGCCATATTTGTGGTAGTGCCAGATGCAACATCCCACAGTTTATTCGGGTCACTGATTGATCTGCTATTTGAGTTAGTTTTTCTTAGTCTTCATATCAGGCTTTCTTTATTTTTTTTCTACATCAAATTTTGTCGCCCTGTCACCCACTGATGTTCTTTACCATGGCCTTGATCTCTCTTTTTTCTTAGACCAAAGACCTTTCGGTCACTTTTTTTTTATTGAAACCGAGGGCAATACCATCCTACGCTGGGGATACCAGCTTACAACTTGCCGACACACAAAAGTTACAAAGTCGTTGTCCGTACAAACTCTAAACACTACCATCAAAAAGGCCTATAGTGGCAGCAGCCAAAAGACAATAGCGGCGCGTCCGAAAGTGGGTCATCGCTACAAAGCTCAGGGCGTCTCCCATAAACTCAGCTGCTGCTATAGAAGCCACTTTAGTGATGGGCCATGTTACTAACCACCGCAACAAACAAGGAATATTTATAGCGCTAGTTCGTAATGCCAACCACCACTAAACATGCATATGTAGCAGTGGTTGGCAATGCCAACCGCCCTTAAAAATTATCCCAAACTATAAAAGCCTCGCTTGGACAGCTCCCACCCTCACTCGAACAATGGCGGTCCGAAAATTTGGACAAATTATTAAAAACAAGGAGGAAAGATTTTGAGTTTATTTTTATTGCTGGTGATTGCTTTACAATATAAGAGGAACTCTTTTCATATGTTTTTTTATCTCATTTTAAAATCAAGCTGAATTTTGGTTGGAATTTGTTAAATTTTCATCAAATTTTAGCAAAATTCTTTTGATTTGTATGGTTCTAGTGGGTTAGAATTAAAGTTTATGAAAGCATACATAATCTATTTCTGTCACAAACAAAAAATCAACTATATGTAGCCTCATTTATGTGGATCGAACTGTAGATCTAATTTGCTCATTAGAGAGAGAAAGAGACGAAGAGTTAGGGCAAGAGAATGTCAAATTTTTTAATTCTAGACAAAAATTAAATAATATATAAAGTAACTTGTTTTTTATTTTCTTTTACCTTTTATAATATTTTTTTACTGCATGTAATTTATTTTCAATTTACTTAGTTTACATTTAAATATTTTCACTGCACGCAAGTAATTAATTTTAAATATTTGTTTGATCTGCATGTAAGGTTTAAGGGTGATAGATCTTGGTTGCACGAGACCAGATCCATTATTTATATGAGAAGTCTCTATATTAGCCATACAACATGTTCAATGTCAAGGGATGATGGATATATATTGTGTGTGCTATGATTGCTAGAATGAGAAGTTTTGGAGAGATATGAATGTAATCAAATCACACTTGGTGCAAAGATGTTTGTTGAGGGGTATATGAGGTGGATAAAACAGTGTGAAAATAATCTGGTAGATGTCGAATTTGATGAGCCTATGGAAGTTGAAGTAGACACTATCAAATCACCAGATGTAGCTGTGACCGAGTTTCCTGGCACTGCCACTATGGATTTCAAAGCTGATTTTGATGTTGAGGAGTTGTTATATTACATTGAGCCGCAAGTGTTGATCAATGCTGGTACAAAAAAAGGGCTTAATAACTTTAATACAATAGAAAAGGCATCAAAGGACCCATTATATAAGGAATCTAACGTATGGGATAAAGAATTCATTGTGTTGCTTATAGTCCTTGAGTTGTTGAAACTGAAGGTCATTCATGGATAGGCGGACACTAGCTTCACAGATTTGTTGGAGCTTATTTTCGTTGTGCTGAAGAAGCCCAACTTATTGTCAAGGACCACATACCTTGCCAACAAGCTAATTTTCCCACTTTCATTGGACGTGCAAAAAATTCACGTGTGTCCAAATTATTGCATATTGTATTAAAAAGAGCATAAGGATGTTGTGAGATGCCCAAGGTGCAAATGCAGTCGTTACAAGAGGAACAACAATTATGATATAGACACTGCCGATAGTGGCAAGAAGAATACCAAGAAGGGGAGGAAGAAGAAAAGAAGTTCTATCGCTGTTGATAGTGATGATATGAAGGTTTATGTGTCCAACGCTTACCAGTAGTTGATCGCATCAGACGCTTGTTGGATGCTGTAATGATGACATGGCATGCACGCATGGGGGAGATAAGATTAGCCATCCCACTGATGCAACGCAGTGGAAAAGGTTCGAGCATGTTGGCACTTCCCAAGAGCCCCTTTTATATGTGAATATTGCCCTAATTAGAGCATAATTGATACTAATTTAGGCCATTTACATGTGACATTGCCTATATATTTGTATATGCGTTGTTTTGGAGCTTTATAGCAGAAGCAGGTAAAATTAGTGATTAATACGATGATGGAGAGGACAGGAGTCCAGAACTGACGAAAAGCACTAAAGAAGCCCAGTGCGCCGATCGGCGCAGCCCATGAGCCGATCGGCGCAAGGGTGTTTTGATCCACATAAGTGACCAAGGCCCATTCCACATGTTTATGGAAGTTTATCTGCGCAAGACACTTGAAGATATTTGTCTAAGAAGAATTATGGAACTTCAAAAAGATTTATGGAACTCCAAGATCTTAACGTGCAGTACAAGACTTTATCTCGAAGGAAAAGGCCCACATGGCAGCTGTGGAAGACAGAGGAACCGACTTGGGGAAGAAATCAGAGAAGACACGGCTTGCGCCGATCGGCGCAACTGCCTTATTTGCTAGAAATCGAGTCCTTTACGAGTAGAACCCCTATAAATACTTGTAAACCCTCGCTGTAGAAGAGGAGGCGACAGAGGGACACCAGATCCGTGAGTTAGAGCCACCGGGGCTTGCCCCATTAGAATAGATCTCTAGTTGAGTTTCAAGAACCATTGGAGTCAAGAGTTGATCCGTCAAGGTAGGCCATCTCGACGGGGATGAATCTTACTCTATGTATCTCAAGGATGATTGAATATGTTGATGATGGTTTTGGTGATTTGTCTATCTTGATTCTATAATCATGCATGTGCTTATTCCAATTGCTTAGTTCTAGGCTAAGTAAGTAGATATTATCTTAATCGTGGTGATTAGGGTAGTATTCGGACATTGTATTGATTATGGTTGCTTGATGATGCCAGTAGTGTGGTTTAGTGGTGACAGCACTAAGCCTGCGCAGCACTATTGGATAGTTGAGTAGGGTAAGATACTCGCACGATTAAGGGTTTCCTCCCGGACGAGATAAATCGGGAGCCGCTCGGAAAGCAGGGTGGTCTTACTCATTATAGGTTTTCGTTGATCTATGTAATTACCCATTATGATGCTATTCAATTGGACTATCTGGTTACGATCTCACTAGTAGATATCTGGCTACTCACTTATCAGCATAGATTTACAAGATCTGGTGTACTTTGGCTTAGAATCACTGGTGTGCTGACCGGCTCAACCCCTGCGCCGATCGGCACAACAACTTTGACTTAGATCCACCAGCATACCTATCGACTCGACGCCTGCGCCGATCAGCACAACCCCAGATTTAATAGATCTTGCGCACTTTGACTCAGTTTCACTAGTGTGTCGATCGGCTCGACTCCCGCGCTGATCGGCGCATCGACAGATTTACTGTCTGGCGCACCTTTGCGCTGGCTAGTCTCCCCCTCATGTAACCTGACCTTGACAATAGCCTTGACTAGATCTTTTACTGTTAACTTTGTTTAATAAATCCCTAAGGTCCCAGTGGATTCGATATACCTTGGAATACTCAATTCAAGGGAAAAAGTGCTACAATCGTACACCGTCCTCTTACGGTATATACGTGGGTGCGTAGATACGACCAACAAGCTCTCGTTTTCTGGCACCGTTGCCGGGGACCATAGGAGGTTTTTAAACATTGTTTGATGTATTAGTGTTTAGTCATTGTGCTTTACTTGTCTCTCTAGTACATATATTCTGTTAAGTGAAACTAATAGGTATGAACGGTCCTAAGTCAAACAAACCCTCTAATTACGCCGATGATCCAGAAAGACTCTTACACAAGAAGAGAACAGAGGAGAAGAGAAGCAAGTCACTTGGAGATTTGGAAGCAGTCCGCGCAACATCTCGAGTATTATTCACAATAGAAAACTCAGTTCAAGAGCAAGAAGAAGAGGAGATGGCAGAGGTACCTATGGTTAATCATCTCAAGCCACAATTGAGTAGTATTGTCAAGACAGATTTCCAAGAAGCTCAGGATCAACTTCCGTATCAATTGGAGAGATATGTTGGAATAGTGGCGCAACAACCGTTCACAGGTTCAGAAGATCCCAATCATCACTTGCAACACTTGAAGTTTGCAGCACATTCAAGATAGCGGGATTGACAGGGGATCAAACGCGTGTGCGGCTGTTCCCCTTCTGTCTAATTGGACGTCCCAAGCAATGGTACAATGGATTGGAAAACACAGTGAAAATGGTGTGGAACACATTAGCAGCTGAATTCTTGGCCAAATACTCCCTCCCCCCCCCCCCCCCCCGGTAAGACTCAATCTTCGAAAAATAAGATTCTTGGATTTATACAGAATATTGATGAGAGCATTGGAGAAGCATGGGAAAGATACAATGAGCATATGGATGCATGCCCTCATCATGGTTTGACGGTTGGAGAAGTTGTTGAGAAGTTCTACACAGGATTGAATCTTTTGTCACATCATCATTTGGACGCCTCAGTTGCAGGATCATTCATGTCAAAAAACCCCACCGAAGCTAAGAATTTGATCAAGTTGTTAGTTGAAAATCAATTGTGGGATTGTGAGAGAAGCTCAAGGAATTTGCAACCTTCAAAAGGAGTAGCGAAGAGTGTGATTGAGAAGACTCAGGAAGAATTGATTATAGATCGCCTCGATGATATTCAAAGAAGGTTGGACAATAATCTTCATATCCCTAAGGAAGAGACACTCAAGCTGGCGGAATCACGCTCAACATGTAGTGAGTGTTGTGAATTTGGTCATGTGCAGAAAGATTGCCCTGAAGAGATGAAGATGTTAGAATATATGAAGAATAGTGGATGGAAGCCCCAATATCAACAACAAAGGAGTTCTTTCTCCCCTAGTTCGTCCTTGCAAAACTCTATCCCACTTCGTCACCAATGTCATGAGTTCTTCCAAGCTCAAGAGAAGATCAACAAGGACAATCAAGCTAGATTCAAGGAGATTGATCGTGTCCTTGAGAGAGTTAATGACAAGGTGATAGAAATTGGGAGCTCCAACGAGCAGATTCTGAAGCATACCAAGATTATGGAGCAACAGATGGGACAACTATCGCAAGCCATTCGAGGCAATAAGGGGGCTATTCCTGGCAACGATGTCTGCAGAATAGTTGAAGGCAATAGCTACGTGATCAGGAAAACAAACAGAAGATCCAGATGACTCTGCGGGAGCAAAGAAGCCCCGCGCCGATCGGCGCACACCTAGCGCCGATCGGCGCGACGACCTTGTCGGAGCCGATCGGCTCCCTGAAAGTGCCGATCGGCGCAAGGAGGATGATGACCTCTCTGGTCTGAAGATGGGCGTGGAGACAGAGGAGCATGGCCCTGGCATGTTTCTAGATACTCAACTACTGACAAAGACAGAAAGAGCGCGACAACACGACGAGCAATTTGCAAGATTCGTGGATATTATGAAGAAGCTTTACATCAATGTCCCTTTTGTTGACGCTATCCAAGTTCCCACCTATGCTAAGTACATTAAGGACATGATGCAAAACAAGAAGTCTCTAGTTTCTAAGGAGGTTGTGAAGGTCACTAAGGAACTAACGGCGGCAATCAATGATGTTACACTGGAGAAGAAACCCGACCCTGGATCACCAAGCATCAAATGCATGATTGGAACAAGGATATTTGATAGGTGCTTGTGGGATCTTGGAGCAAGCGTAAGTGTTATGCCCCGTCATATATTCACAAATCTCAAGTTGCCTGAATTAGAGTCTATGGGTATGTGTTTTGGGTATGTGTTTGGAGTTAGTCGATCAATCGGTACGCTTCCCTGATGGAATTGCTGAGGATGTGCCTGTTCAAATTAGAGATCATATCGTCCCTGTTGATTTTATTGTGCTTGATATGGATAAGAGGACGAGGACCCCGCTGATCTTAGGCAGACCCTTCTTGAGGACAGCAAAGGCAAGTATTGATGTTGGGAGTGGTGAGATAAGCTTCGATATAAGTGGGATTCCCTACTCTTTCAAGTTTCACCCAAAGGGAGAAGAGTGTTGTGCTATTGATGAAGTGAAGAGATAGAAGACACCGTGGCATCGAGGCGTCGAAAGTAACTGGAGGGGATGTATGGATAGGTCGTCCAAGCTATATGAACCATGGAGATAAGATAACCTTGTAGTGTCACGGCTTCACATCCCGCATCATGACACTAAGAATTGATTGTTTGTGGGGAGGTCGAGCTCTTTGACCTCTAAATAACTAGAGCGCTCTTGGGAGGCAACCCAATGATCGGGGGATTTAGAAGTTATTTAGTGCTGGTCGGGAGGGCAACCCGGTGTTTTGAAATTTGCTTGCTTATGATAAAAATAATCTCCCGAATAAAATAAAAAAAATTAGAAAAGTGTGTGCTTAATTCTTGTGTGCTCTTGCGTTGTCTGTTATTCATACAATACTGTGTATATACATACTGTAGACAAACAATGCAGGAATATATAAAAAAAAGACCAAAAACAGGAAGGAACAGAGCTTGCACCGATCGGCGCACATCTGCGCCGATCAGCTCAGCATTGCCCAAGTTAGGACAGAAGGCCGACGACGCCCAGAATTGAAGGAGTGCTAAACCAGCACAATAATTTTTGGAGACAGAGCTATTTTCAAGAATGAAGACAACATCTAGCAAAGAAGCGAGGGGCCAGAAGCAAAAACGGACATCGCGCCGATCGGCGCGGTTACCAGATGAGCCCCAACACGTATGCCAATACTACAGGTACATTGGAGAAGTGGAAATTAGGTGAAAGAGATGAACACGAGGCATCAGAATCAGCACCGGACCTAAACACGAGGTGCAAGGGATTTGCGCCGTTCAGCGCCCTTCTGCGCCGATCGGCGTGGGTACCCATGATGTTCCAAAATGGGCGACAAAGGCGTCAGACATTGATTTTGAGGAACAGGTATGATTATTCTGCAGGTGTGCAGTGCAGAGGGGACACGGAATTGACCAAAAGCTGAAAAGGAGACGGCACGCGGATCGGCGTGGGCGGATCGGCGCGGGCCTAAGCCGATCGACGCCGCCAACAAGACATCAGGATTCCGTTTTGTTCCCCTGCCAACCAATATGATGTGCCAAGAAGCAACATGAAGGAGGGGAATCAAGCATCAAAGTGGTCAGAGCATTCAAAATTTGAATTGTGCCGATCGGCGCAGTTCCCGTGCCGATCGGCGCGCTCTCAAATTTTTAAAATTTTATGGCGGTTCCTTCTCCTGGAAGTTTCCCATACTATAAAAGGGAGGCCAGGCGCTCCCATTGAGCACACCATCCCGGTAATCTCTCCACCTTTCCCCTAGCCACGATCTCGCACACGTTCCGCATTCCTCATAGATGGATTGTCTCTGCTCCTCCGCCGGCAAGTTGGGCAAGATGCTGCGCCAGGGGAGCAGTTCCGACGGCAGCAGCGAGTCGAGCGGTAACACCTCGGTGAGGGGTGGCTCCGACGCTCGTGATGACATGTCGGTGGGTGGTGCATCCACCGGCTCAGCGGCAGTGACATACGAGGTCCGCGCCCACCACTCCATCTCCGGCGCGTCCCTTCTAACAGGGCGTGCTACGAGGAGCCAAACGGCGGCAAGCCGTGGGGTTCCCACATCACCACCGCCGCCGGCATTCATGCCGCGTACGGAGGAGGAGGGCTTCACCCTCCTGAGTGAGGAGGAACAGCGGCACTACCTCGCGGAGAGGAGAAGGTTCGTCCCCAACTTCGACCTGGATGAGACCTTCCTCACCTCGATCGGCATGTAGGAGGATTTAAGGAGGATGCTAGACAACCTCGGCTAGGTGGATTTCCACCTCCTCCCAATGGACTAGAACCTTGACGTCGTCACCAAGGTTGCTTCTACGATGAGGCATGGCACCGTCGAAGACGGTAGCGAGGCCGTCAACTTCCGCGTCCGTGACATTAGCCACACGGTGACCATGGAGGCGGCGGCTCAAGCCTTCGGCTTCGACGCCGACGCCGACGTCGCCGGCATCTTGGGACGTGGGGAGTTGGCCTCCTTTTGGAGGCGGCTCTCGTTCATAGAAGAGATGAAGCGCGGAAACATCCGCAACCCGACCATCAAGTCTTCCATCGGTGGTTGGCGGCGCGCATAGGCGACAAGGTCGACTCCAGCAACGTCACCGATGCGGACTTGCGGTGGCTCTTCAACGCCATCGTGAGTCCGTCTTATTGTAATCCCATGTCGGTGATGGTGTGGGGTTAGCTCGACAAGAGGGGCAAGGCAAGCAAGAAGTTGGCCTTCGGGGCCTATCTTCAACGCCTAGCAGCCCTCGTCTGCGACAGTGACGGATCGGGAGGGCGCGACGATGAGTGGGAGTGCGCGACGGAGATCGGTGAGAATATGACTCGTGGAAATATTATCACGGGAAGTGTTCGTGCCAGCTTCTATGTCAGCGGCACCAATGTAAAGCTCTCGTGTGCGGAGCTAGGAGTTTTTCTGCCTCGCAAGCTGGAGGGAGGAAATTGGCTTGAGGAAGGTCTCTTGGAGGGGGGCCGAGTTCTCAAGGACCGCCATGGGTGGGTTCGACAGCCGGACACATCTACAGCATCCGGCGGCGAGTGGGACTCCTGGGGGTCATGCCAGGAGTACCAGCAGTACCAGTCAGGGTGGAGCGACGCAGCGGGCGGTTCACAGCTCTCTGCGCCGATCAGCGCAGGCAACACGCCGATCGGCGCACCCTACCCCTGCAGCGCGGGCATTGACTACAGGTACCAAGGGTGTGTACTAGTGGTGCCTCCTATGCCCCGTGCAGACTTTTTCATGCCCATGCAGGGGTACCTCGACAACAACATGCACTACATCGAGCGCGTGGAGGAAGCCACGTCCTAATGGAGGTACAACCACGATGCGATGGTGGAGGAGTTCGAGCGACTCAAGGCGCGGTGCTATGGCTTCGATCAGCCACCGACTCCGCTTTCGGATGACTAGAGTGCCTAGGAGTTGGCACGTGTATCGGTTTCCCGGTTTGCGTTTTCTTTTATCTTTTGCAGTATTTTTCTTTATTTACTTATATGTGTGTGAGCGGGTTAGGAAACCATGTATCGGGTATGTTTACTTTCATGCAAGTGTATTAGTAGTAGCTTTATTTTGATGCAAGTGTGTTAATAGTAGTTTTATTTTCATGTAAATGTGTTAGTAGTAGTTTTATTTTCATGCAAGTGTGTGCAAAAATCATCATCATCATGTATTCAAGTTTAGATCTTAATATAATGGTGGCGGTTATGCTCTATTTGGAGAATTGAATTATTTATTCTTTCTTGAAAAGTGTTGATGAAGATCAAATAGTGTTGAGCATTGAATAAAATTTCGAACTTACACTTAATAATTATTCGGCAAATATGTCTTATGTGGAGCAATTTTGAGTACTCATGTGCTGCATTTGTGTTGTCCGGTTTGTAATGATTACTTAGTACTAATCTTTTCAAAAATAAATTTTCATGCTGTGAGCTTTAGAATTTATTGTTTTTCAAGATCCTTACCTACCAATGCCATATTTTAAACAATACTCATGAAATTGATGGTTGAGTTCGGTTAGGATTTATTCTTTTTGGTATGAACTTTATTAAGATAACAATTCTTTGTGTATCTTTTTCTAGCCTTGAAATTACTCATGCAAAAATTCAATTCCGCTAAGTATCCCACCATAAACCCAAAATATCTTGTTGAGTATCATTCCTTGACCACATCCTATATTTCTGGCTATATTTAATTCTTGAATAAAAGTTGAAGCCAGACAAATCAAATACCAACAAATGTTGGTAAATTTGGGTTGAGAGCCGATCGGCGCACCTTGAGCGGATCGGTGCAGCACAGAGCAAAATAAAAAAAAAGGGAGAAACAAAAAAAAACTCTGTTGTTTACTAAGGGACTAGCAAAATTTTAAGTGTGGGGGGATGGTATATGACATGCTTATTCTCGAAATTCAATATAGCCATGAATCATTCCAACCATGTGCAATTTTTCAAGATCAAATTTTTACTATGCACATGTCCACATATCCAAAGTCTGAGTTCTTTCTTAAATTTTTCTTTCTTAATTGCCATCGTGATAAGTTTCTATAATTTCAATGAAGAATAATCTCCTAGCTTTACAATATATTATTGATTTATGTTTGCAATCCTTGAATTACCTTACCTAGCTACTCATATAAGCCTTACACTAATATTATTTGATCATTATGATGTAGAATATAGGTTGAGTGATTTGAAAGATAAGTTCTTGCCTTGGATTATTTGGAAGATAGATTCTCTATGTTCACAACAATCTTTTAAGTGATTCTCATGTGTGGAAGAGTTATAATTTATGAATTGGACATGATCTTTTGCTTTGGGGAGAACATTAAGCTTATGCCCATATTTTATCTATTTTGCTGAATACCAATATGAAATACACTACAATAGAACAATGCCCAACATTTGCTGATTTGAGATATCTTTTATGATAGAAAGAGTATATTTTTTGATTTTTCTTTCTTTTACTTTACTCGGGACGAGCAAAGGTTTAAGTGTGGAGGAACTATTGGCACTTCCTAAGTGTCCCTTTTATATGTGAATATTGCCCCAGTTAGAGCATAATTGATACTAATTTAGGCCATTTACCTGTCATATTGCCTATATATTTGTATATGCGTTGTTTTAGAGCTTTATTACAGAAACAGGTAAAATTGGTGATTAATGCGATGATGGAGAGGACAGAAGTCCAGAACCGACGAAAAGCACTAAAGAAGCCCAGTGCGCCGATCGGCGCAGCCCATGAGCCGATCGTCGAAGGGTGTTTTGACCCACACAAGTGACCAAGGCCCATTCCACATGTTTATGGAAGTTTATCTGCGCAAGACACTTGAAGATATTTGTCTAAGAAGAATTATGGAACTTCAAGAAGATTTATGGAACTTCAAAATCTTAACATGCAGTACAAGACTTTATCTCGAAGGAAAATGCCCACATGGCAGCTGTGGAAGACAGAGGAACCGACTTGGGGAAGAAATCAGAGAAGACACGGCTTGCGCCGATCGGCGCAATCCTGCGCCGATCGGTGCAACCGCCTTATTTGCTAGAAGCCGAGTCCTTTACGAGTAGAACCCCTATAAATACTTGTAAACCCTCGCCGCAGAAGAGGAGGCGACAGAGGGACACCAGATCCGTGAGTTAGAGCCACCGGGGCTTGCCCCGTTAGAATAGATCTCTAGTTGAGTTTCAAGAACCATTGGAGTCAAGAGTTGATCCGTCAAGGTAGGCCATCTCGACGGGGATGAATCTTACTCTATGTATCTCAAGGATGATTGAATATGTTGATGATAGTTTTGGTGATTTGTCTATCTTGATTCTATAATCATGCATGTGCTTATTCCAATTGCTTAGTTCTAGGCTAAGTAAGTAGATATTATCTTAATCGTGGTGATTAGGGTAGTATTCGGACATTGTATTGATTATGGTTGCTTGATGATGCCAGTAGTGTGGTTTAGCGGTGACAGCACTAAGCCTGCGCGGCACTATTGGATAGTTGAGTAGGGTAAGATACTCGCGCGATTAAGGGTTTCCTCCCGGCAGCGATAAATCGGGAGCCGCTCGGAAACCAGGGTGGTCTTACTCATTATAGGTTTTCCTTGATCTATGTAATTACCCATTATGATGCTATTCAATTAGACTATCTGGTTACGATCTCACTAGTAGATATCTGGCTACTCACTTATCAGCATAGGTTTACAAGATCTGGTGTACTTTGGCTTAGACTCACTGGTGTGCCGATCGGCTCAACCCCTGCGCCGATCGGCGCAACAACTTTGACTTAGATCCAACAGTGTGCCGATCGGCTCGAAAGCCTGCGCTGATCGGCACAACCCTAGATTTAATAGATCTCGCGCACTTTGACTCAGTTTCACTAGTGTGCCGATCGGCTCGACTCCCGTGCTGATCGGCGCATCGACAGATTTACTGTCTGGCGCACCTTTGCGCTGGCCAGTCTCCCCCTCATGCAACCTGACCTTGACAGTAGCCTTGACTAGATCTTTTACTATTAACTTTGTTTAATAAATCCCTAAGGTCCCATTGGATTCGATATACCTTGGAATACTCAATTCAAGGAAAAAAGTGCTACAATCATACACCGTCCTCTTACGGTATATAAGTGGGTGCGTAGATACGACCAACAATGCAGATCATCGAGATTTCTATGATGAGGAAAGAAACTTACGATTTGCATTGACTACAAACGAGATGACCCAATTGGTCAAATGAGGAATCTGCATAACACTTGGCCAGTGATACTAGCAAGGTACATCATTCTACCATGGTTATTCCACAAGCATAAGTACCTACTGCAAATCACACTTATATATACGCCTAAAGAACCTGGTAATGACATAGACATGTTCTTCGTACCATTGTTGGAATACATGCAAAAGCTATGGTTGTAGGTTCCGTATGTGAAGCAAGTATTGAAGAGAGTATTTTACGCTCAAAGCAATCATTTTCATCACTATAAGTGATTCTTTAGCAATAAGGGTGCTATCCGGACAGGTCAAAGGAAAGACGACATATTTTGTATGCGTTGATGATATATCCCATCTGTACCTTCTATTATCCCAGAAGCTAGTGTATATGAACCGCCAATTCTTATCACAAAAATACAAGTATCACGTGATGGCTAGACATTTTGATGGCATAGTTGAGAATGACATATAACCTCGACGCTAGACTGGCAGGGTCATGATTGACCTAGTTAAAAACACCAATGTTGTTTTTGGAAAGTCGATGAAGGAAATTTAAAAGGAAAAGGTTCCAATGTCATTTAAGAATAATATTATTGTTTACCTATATCTTGATGACTGGAAAGAATTGGGAGTGACTCATGCCTTCAATTGGATGCATATTGGGGAAGGTGTATTTGACAGTATGTTGAATATCGTTAACTACCAATTCTGGTCGTAAATAATACTCAAAATAAAGGAGCATGCGATAATCCCACCACTCAAGTTAGTTAGAACTAATAAGATTTCACTTGTACCTGGAGAAATGCTCACATGTAGGAGAAATAACAAAATAAAGAAGGAAATACACCTATGTGGCAATGAAATAAAACTCCGACCAATCAGAGTTCACAAACAGGGATACCCAAAGATCAAATGGCCTACATGCAGCACCAAACTGACATACTGCTGACCTAACAAGTGGAGGAGTCTTGGGGGGCCACCCACCAGTGTGCCAAAAGAGTCGTGGGAGGGGGGCATTGGACCCGACCCTAGTTCGACCGAGCAAGAGTGGACCTAGTAGGGCCCCCATTCCTGTCGTAGTTTGTCACTGACTCTCCAAAGGCGGCTACCCCACTTTGGGCGGGGGTTACTGATCTTGGAACCACCTTTGGACCCCTATAAATAGAAGGGTGTGGCTTCACTCTAGAACACGCACTTATAAGCATCAATCTCCTGTGTTTCGAGTTACTCTTTAGTTTTAGTGGACCTAGGCTTAGAATAGAGTCTCCTTTAGTTCCCAAGTCTTCTTTGGAGTTGTTGTATGGATCTTGCATCATTCTCATTTTGTAAAACTTTGCCCTATTTAATATACTTAGTTTTTTTGTATAGTTGTGCTTGGGTCATGCGTTTCTTGTTTGATTATATGATCCATTCATGCATGTGGTTAGTATGCTTGCATATTAGTAGTGTGGTTATGCTATACTACCATGTTAGACAAAGGTTCTTACTATAATCTTTATTTATATCATTATACAATGCATGACTAATGTCTAACTTGGATCATTTCCACGTGCTTAGTGTTCACTCAAGAGTTATTACTCCTTTTCTGATCCATTGCTAGGGGATTAAGGTTATTGTTCTAGATATGTAAGCGTGATCCTTAGGTCAATATATTGCATTATTTATCACGTAGTCCATGGATTGCTAGAGGTAGGCAAGAAGTGGTGACAACTCTATCTGTCCTTCGAAATCCTCCATGTTTGGCTAGACAGTAGGCTCTTGGTCGGAATCACATGTGGATGTAGGAGAAAATTGGATACCCATGGTGTGCTAATCTGATTGTCTTACATTGCTTATGTGTTTATATAACTGTATATAATGTAAACTATGCAACCGTTTAAAAGCAACATCAGAACTTACCTCTTTTCTTTGTCCTTCTCAACTAGACTAATGTATTGTTGACCATATGTCTGCATTGGCCCCCATCTACAAGCATCAGATGTTTCCATTTAAGAGGTTCATGTATGTCTTGAAATGCTATGTATGGACTCATTATCATCTAGAGGGTTCTATGATTGAGGGCTACCCAACTGAGGGGATCATCGACTGTTGCGCATATTATATTAAAGATGGTAGATCTATTGGTCTTCCCATGTCCCATCACGAGGGGAGGGTATTTAGAATAGGAACAAAAGGACATAGATCATTCGTCGATTGCGAGTTCAAACGAGTGGATCAAGCACATTTAATGTATTGCAACAGACACAAATTATGAGCTCGTGTTGATGGTCGTTAAGTACCAATTTTGACTATCAATATACCTGTAAAAGTAGGAAGACTTGACATCTCATACCTGCATGCTAGTTAGGAATAATAGAATTCCACTTGTCCTTGGAGCTTTATGTGCATGTAGGGATTTGATATAAAAGAAGTGGATCAATGGATCATAATCCAGGAAAACACCATTCCAGCCAATGGGATGGTGCCAACTGGACTTCCCACAGATCAAAGATGTGGTTGCATGGGATTCCTCCGTACAACACCACCTTAAAATAGAAGAGGATCCACCAATCAGACACCCCGAGAAAGCACAAGACCAGAAGGCCCACTTCCTGGTCAGGCGACCAGGGAGGACTTGGTTGGCCGACCTTGCTTTGAGGCGATTCGGCCTCCCCTTCCACATGTCGCTTCCTCAGCCCATTCCTTACGTCGGTGCACCAAAGTTCCGTGGTAGTTACTCCTACAAACCGACCTATCGGGCCTATATAAAGAAGGGGAGAGCTTCACTCCAACACACACACACACACACACTCAAGAGCTATTCATTTCCCTCTTTCACTTAGTATTTTTCTAGTCATAATGGAGTTTAGTTTAGGTGGAGCCTTGCTCATGTTTCCAAGTCATAGGAGTTTGGTAATGGCTCTTGTATCATTTTCCTTATTCCCTTTATATATGACTTTGCTCTATTTAATTAATATAGTTCTTCCATACAGTTATGCTTATGATATATGTTCCTTGTATGGTTATATATCATATTCATGTCATAGGACTTTATTATGCTTTCATGATGATATAGACTTGCTACCTTGTTGTCATGATTGGCATATTCCTTGATTATAGTCTAAATGTTATAGTGCTAGGTGTACTTTAGTCTAGTTGTTTTGCCTCAACATGGGTTTGATATCCAAGTAGTTTAGCGAAGTTCTAGTATTTGATCAATGTTAGAATTCTAGTTAAATGTGTAAGCATGACACTTAGACAGCTAGGTAGTATCGATCACCTTGTAATCCACGGTCTATAGAGGTAGGCAGTAGTTGGTGACAGCCCTATCTGACCTTTGTACTCCTCCACGTTTAGTTGCAACGTGTGTCCAAGACGAAGTTGCCTTGTGTATGCCGAGAATGAATCCGTACACGAAGTGTTGAGTACATCAGACTATGACTAGTATAAACTTACTTGTAGTTGTTTGACTATGTGACTATATATGTAGACTAACATTAGAGATACAGTTTTGCTCTCCTAACTAAAACCCACTAGAGACTTAGGTTCTTTATTTCTCTTTGGGAATGATGCTCTGTGTGTCACACTAAATAATTATAAAGACGTACCTTAGAGTTTATACTCAATGTATAAACTCTGAGGTGCATCTTTATAATTATTTCTGGCATCATTGTTAGGGATAATTTTATTTATGTAACTTACAAATGTCAACAGCCCATACTTTGAGAAACATATGTTAGAGCTTCGCTGGAACAACGAGGATGCGATAGATGAATGGATGTTGCTTCACATAAAGGTTTAGCTCCCTAGACCGTCCAAGTTGTGAATCTGTGGATGAGAATATATTGAGAATGTTAACGAAACCCCAGAGAAGGAATGTGGTTACCTTTTCAGGCATACAACATCAATGGTTTTACCTTTTATACCCAATAGAAGGATAAGAAGAGCAAGTATCAAAACAACAGTGTTCGAGTACAAGCCATTAATGAAGAGGACCAGGAGACCTCGTGTTATGTGTACATTGAGGAAATATGATAACTAGACTACGATGAAAATTTACAGGTCCCTTTATATAAATGCAAATGGGTAAAGCACCCTCATGGGATGGAGGTGTACAAATACGGGTTCACAATCATTGATCTTAACAATGTAGGTCACAATGATGAGCATTGGATACTCTCCAAGACTATGGAACAAGTGTTTTTTGTACTCCATGCAAAGGATGAAAAGAAATACATTGCTATTCTAGGTAAACAAAGAATCACTGTAGTGGAAATGTGGAGGATTGAGATGAATACAATTAGTACAACAAGGTGACATTTTTCATAGATCCAAAAATGTTTCAACTCTTAGAAGCAAGACTCTTATTCCAACGGAATGCTCTACGTGTGCACCGATCATTGCCAAGGAAAAATTATTCAAGGATAACTAAAGCATCATGTAATTTTTTTATTAAATATTATTAGTATGTGAACCATGTATTATGTTATATGTAACCTAATTATTAATATGTGAACCATATATTATGGTATATGTAACCTAACTATTAATATGTGAACCATATATTATGTTAAGTATTTGAATTATCAATATATAAGTTATTTCTAGCAATTATATTGAAATATTCGAGGAAATGTTATTTACAACAACTAAATATTGTAATATTCCATTTATATTCTATTTATTTGAATATCAATATTTATAACAAAATGAAAGAGATAAAATATTTTAGCTACGGGTCTGGTAACGGGCCATTTCATGTGAGCCAACCACTCACTGTAGGTGGACAACTGTCTCATATGTGAACAATTGCTTTGGGTAACAAGGTCCAATCTCCTTAGTCTGAAGCCGAAATAGTTCACAGTCCCATACTGTACGGTGACCACGGGCCTCTACCAACGCACCGTTGAAGGTCTCAAAGAGGTTGCAACAGTTGCAGTTGAGGTACCATCCGTTGCTGTCAAGCCTCCGCTAGTTGCCGTCGAGCCTCCTTCGACCATAATTAAAGCCGTAGTACCAAAGACTATTACCAGGTTTGACAAAGGGTCAAAGGATCCACAAATGAAAATGAATAATGATAAGTACTTGGCCAAAATGATGAGGCATTATGCAACTACTGGTGGAATTGTCTTGCCATATCCCCGGGACATATTATCGTATAATGATAATATTTTTGACGACCCTGATGAGCACATGGACTACCCGAAATTCCAATTTGGTAAGCCCCTTTGTATCGAAAATATGTACAAGAACCTACTTTGGGAGATGCAAAAGTTGCACAACTGGTACATGAAGGCATCGAAGAAGGGGTCAACATGATCACTTGTAAGATTCCTTCGATGGTGTTCAACGAAGAAGGCGAGGACCAAGTATTATCCCTATTCTGGGACAATGCTCACACAGTATTTTGGCTAGGCAAGATGGACATCACCTTCATCACCGTGTGGTTCATGTAAGTGACGCGTTTGATTTTCTTTGTATTTTGAAGCACAAGTGAACATATTATCTTATGCTTGTTTTTAGTAGCATGAATCCATTATTCCAAAGAAAGAAAGTCGATAGAAAAGATTGGAAGGTCGTCTACCTCAACCGAATTGTGTCGGCCAAAGCACGTTCAATCCGAAGATTAATGAGGATGACCACAAGGATAAGACACCTGAAGAGCAAGCTCAAATGAAGGCGAACATGACAAAAGAAGCAAGGACTCGGGTTACAACTCACATGTACAATTGTTTCATGAAGTGGCAGGATAGAGAAACTATTTTGGCCCCCTATAACTTCAAGTAAGTTGGACCACTACTGCCTTCGTCATCTATCCTATGTTAAAGTTAAATGCAATCGTAAGTAACATTATACCATCATTGTTGTAGTGATCATTAGATCTGTCTCTGTCTGATTCCTAAAAATGGGTAGCTTCTGGTGCTGCACAGTCTTGACTATGACAAAAAGTTATACGGCGATATTTTGAGCATCATAGATCGGTAAAAAATTAATTACTAATGATACGCTTTTGTCCAATGCTTACGACAAAAATGTCAAAGCAGTCTTGACTATGAAAAAAAGTTATACGGCGACATTCTGAGCATCATAGATCGGTAAGATGTTAATTACTAATGTTACGCTTTTGTCCAGTGCTTATGAGAAATATGTCGAAGCAGTAGGGCGACACCATCATAAACGGAAAAAGAACATGTACTTCCTTCATATATATTGGGTAAGATTTTTATGTATCTCATACATGTCATTATCGTACTATATCTCATACATGTCATTATCGTACTATCCATCCATATAATTATCCAAAATATATCTTGTGTTCTCTATTTTATAGTGCTATAAGTAGATACGAGCAAGTATACATTGTGTCTACTACACGTGTGTGTTCTCGTGTAGCACTTCATCTTACATGGACACAGAAAGTCCAATGAAGAGGTAAGTTGATTTTGTTTATGTTCATTTTAGTTTCTTCATGATTTTGGTTTTGTTCTGTTTACAGAGTCTACTATATTTCACATAGAAAGCCGCTAGGAAAAAAGCAGAATGGTTTGAAAAGAGTAAAAGATTTGATGAGATCAGAATGGATATCATCCCGAAAGAAAGAATTTATTTGAGTACAAATGATATGTATAAAGTTCAGGCTCATCTATCTCATTTTCTTTTAAGAGAGGTAATTAGTCTAACAAGTAAGTGTTTTCATTCCGAGGGTATATTAGCAACAAAGCATAAGGCATTTTCCCAGTGGGCTAGTTCAAAACGACCATATGAACCCAAGAAGCAGAAGGAAGATGATGACTATGGATTAGACTTTATATAAGACAATTTGTAAATGCGTATGTATTTGTGACTATGGCGTGATAACTACTGTGTATATATTGTTCACTAAATATATTGAAATGTCAATGTATATTCTGTTATTTCTATATGCAGGTTTCAATACTAGAATGAATATCAATTTTTTTTGTGAACAAATAAGTAGAAGTCGTTGGTGTTGTCAGCTACCTCTACTAGAGAACACTTTAGCGACGGTTGGTAAGACCAACTGCCGCTAATATTGTAGGGAATAACAGCGGTTGATAACATCAACCGCCGTTATATAGCGACGATTCGTTTCCTTTCAAAGAAGTCCGCCGCTATAAATGCCTATTTTTAGCTATAGAGGCATTACAACGGATAGACTAACCCACAGCTATAGTGGTGTTATAACCACCGCCATAGGTCCTTTTAGTAGTAGTAAAACTCTTTAAAGCAGATCATAATGCCACAAGCCCGAGCACAATCGAAACAAACTACTCTTGTAAGAAAGCTATTGTCCTATCTGCAATGACATAATTTCAAGGTCCACTTTAATCCCTCGAAGTGTAATCGAAGTCTAGATAGTCCCCCTTAATTATTGTTTGATTTGTTTTACCTTCTTATTCGCTAATCTAGAATATTTTACACCTTTGATTAGTATTCTAATCTCAATCCACTTGACATGGGCTGGGATTAAGATATATAAGATTACTCTCTCAACCTCAGCACGTGTTGTGTGACATGGGAAAGGAATCAACGAACCATATAAACCAATCCCTATCCACTCTTCTGTGCACGACCCTATTATTCCTCTACTGACAAGGCGACACAATGAGAGGTATAGTTAGGCTAGAGGGATCGATGTTGGGCGAGGTCGATGACATTGCGGTGGTAGGGATCCAATGAGAGGAGTGTGGGCGCATCAGTGAGCATGAGCTTGTAGCGGCCTAGCGCCTTGACATATTTGCAGGACGGAAAGAAAGGTGAGAGACACAGAAACAGAGGTACCCATATCAGGATGAGGCCGAGAGATGAAAATATGTGTCCTGATTCCTTGCCACGCCAGACAACGTATGAGATGACAATCTCAATTTAATCCTCATGCACGTAAGTAAAGCATGATTAGGATACTAATTAAAGATGTAAAATGATCTGATTGAGAATATAATGAGAGTAAAACAAACCAAACAATAATAGTATTGAGGAGGTTATACAAACTTTAGCTATACTTAAAGGGAGTAAAGTGAGCTTTATGCTAGTTTCATACACCTGCTGTTGGACCTTCTGTGCCGCTGAATCCAGCTTTTCTCCTTGTCCAAGCTTCGCTAACGCCCTTTATCACGGTATAAAAGACAAAGTCCTGTATATTATCACTTTAGATGATGCCAGCACTCTGTTTTGACAAACTCATTTCTGTTGAGCCATAAATCAAGCACACAACGCCTGAAAAGAAAATCCACATTTTTATCGTTTTTGAAATTAGTATTGTTAATAAGGCTTTTAAACTCAGACCCTGTTTGGATCCCTCCTAGTTTCTTAAAAACTGGTTTATAAAAAAAAACTATATGGGGGTTTTTAGATCCTAGTTTCTAAAAGCTAGTTTTTTAAAAACTAGTATTAGATGGTCTAACCCAAATTATGGATTTCTTAAAAACTCAAACTAGTTTTCAGAAACTGATAAAAAAATGACATGTTTAGAGACCCTCTAGTTTCTAAAAGCTGGTTTCTTGAAAACTGGAAGTATTCAAACAGAGCCTCAGTGACGTTAAGCGGTATGTTTCCCTAAGAGAAAGCATCTCTGATAGTACACCAGACAAAGACAGCTATGAGACATTTAAACATGATATGTTTCATTGTTTTTCATCCTCTCCAAAGAATTTGCAAATTTCCTCCCCACGCCAGCTCTATTTCCTCAGTGCTCTCAGCTGATTTTCTTCAGTTCTGTTATAGGAGTATTCGACGAGTAGAACATAATGGACTTGACATCTCTGAAGGCCCCACAAGTTAATCGTTTGTTCAATCTTATGTCAGGGAAGAATGTGTTAAACCATAAGTAAATTGTCCATTATTCTCCATTAACTTAAGCTTTTGGGTATAACTGGTTGGTACATAGTACCTTAATATGGCATCAGAGGGGGTTACGATTCTGTGATCTAACTCCATCATCGCTTACGCATCGCGCGTCCCTGGGGAGATCGATCGATCTCCGTGATCTCCGCCGGGGGTAGCGCCTCTGTTTTTGCCGCCGATCGATTGATCTGGTTGTCTCGCTTTAGCGTGTCAAGCAGCGCAGATGTACTTCTCTCGGCGTTTCCTACCAGACGGGATTTTCCCATCGGCTAGGTTGCGGTGCACGCGTTCCGCCGCCTCGATCCCGATCGTGACGATCCTGCACACTCTCGCGGCATCAATCACCAAGCGGATCAACCAGGCAGCAGGAGCACGTGACATGCGTGAATATTCATGCGTCGTTTACCGTGGCCAATCTTCCCTCCGTCTTTGATTTCTTTTTTTCTTGCCACGTTCAATACTGCAAGGAGATTAGAAACAGGATAAGATGAAGGGAACGCTAGGTGCACACGGTGCTGTACATGAAGAATCATCTTGCTGCTGCTGTTGTTTTTTTTTTTACCCGATCACTGATTCAGGGTTGCGTCGCCCTTCTGTTCGTTGATGTTCGAACGTCAAACCCCCTTGAAGAACGAGGTTGTTGTTGCGTGCTCTTCAAGCTGTAATAACAATGCTCGTGGTCAAGTCATCTTCCTCAGAATCGCCGCCTAGCCAGGTGGTGGTGCCACTCATGCATGTTCCTCTTTGTCAAGCGGCTAATGATCCGTGTTAGCGTCGTCTGCCACCTTCTAGGATGCCACCATCGTAGATGCCGCAGATGGGATGAAATTGGTTGCAGCTCGTTGATATGTCCGAGCGCCCTGTCACCCTCGCCATCGCGTGATCGGCCAGTCATCCAGTGAGTTCTTCTCGCAAGACATAACTGATTTTTTTGTGCATCCATCTGCTCGCCATAATGATTTTGGAAAAGCGCCCTTCTCCACGGCTATGACCACGTCCACCTCGACTTCGGCTACTTCGTCACTAAGGGGCTATCTTCTGCATGAGGTACTCGTCGGTTTTCTCTCCAGTCGCAGCATCCGCACCTTGACGCTTCAACTGCGGGGGATGTTAGTCGGTCGGCTTTTACCTTCGGCTTCTTCTCTAGTCTCACCGTCCGCAGTGCTCCCGCTATAACTGCGGGGGATGTTAGAGTATATTTGGTAGTTTAGATTATGTATCTAGGGGTTCCACATGTACCTCCGGAGGTGCCTTGCCCTTCAAGTCTTGTACTCTCATATATATCGGTCGAGAGGCTCATTGCAATACATCTCAACCACTATAGACAATCTATTATCTCTTACAGAATGATCTGTGACTCAAGGTGCCACAACTGAAGGGGGTCACCTTTTTCTCTGCAGACCTCTACAAGAGGTTCATACTAGAGGATGCACAACGAGAACTAATTGGATAAATACCCATTATGTTACAAAAATGACAAGAAAATCATCTTTGGTAGGAGAGACGGATCACATAAAACTAGAACATTTATTGCTTATTAGAAGAGAATGGATACAAAAGATTAGCCAATCAGTTCTGTCATTAATGCACAAGTTAACAAATAGTCGCTACAACTGCTACCTTGGCTGATGTACTGGACAGACTGCATCATGGGCATCACTGCTATTAGGTGACAAACTCGCTCGTGATAATGTTGTTTTTTAGGTAAAACATTTTGTAGGGAAAGTGTGAGGTTTATTGATCAAGAAGAAGTGAAGATCATGTACGTTCCAGGTCTATTTGTTCGGCAATACAATTATAGGAACTTGCCTCAATTTGTTATAGTCGTGTGTTATCCGATTTCTGACATAGTAAGTGCCATATAGCTCAAACAAGAACTGAGCTGATCCCAAAATCGATGAACAATGTTACTATTGTGAAGTGCCCATGTCCTCTATAGCACTAGCTTTATTAAGTCATGCTGCTCCGGCCTAGCATAGTAGTTATTAGGCCAGTTCCAATAGACTATTTAATTTTGTTGTGTTCATTTACGCCACATAAGCAATTGAGCATCAATTTGAAGATTATTGAAATAGGTCACACAATCCATTGTTTCATTTTTGTTATTTCTAAGGAAGACATGCAAGACACTAATTGTTTTGGAAATAGTGTAGACATGATTTTATCTAGATGAAACCCTTTTTATATCTTTTCTAGTTATTTTATTGTCACATCATTAAAAATGCTAACATGACACCTTATTTATTGAAAATAAAACTATCACTTAAAGCAGCCTGATATCTCTTGTCGCATAGGCAAGGGCCGTTTCCCAACCATATAAAATTAGCCATCAATAGGCTGTGACCTCAGAATTGAGGAAGGCCGCAACATCTTTGATCCCATCGTTATCTTAAAAATATTCTATGTTTTTACATATGCGTGTGTTGGTTCATTGAATCAAGACACATTTCCTTGTCACCTCCTGCATAAATAATGGCAGAATAGCTTATTGCCTTCCTTATCAACTAACTGCTTTTCCTAATCTGTCATGTTGCATGCCCAACCAAAAGTTCCTTGCCGCTTTTCATATAAAATTGATAGCAAAAGTGCTTTTTGTGAAAGCACCTGCACATAATAATGCTTCATTTTCCAATTCCCAGATAGCGAAAGCTACCAGAAACGAAACGAAACTAGCGAGTTGCGATAGAGCCAGCCACTGGTCCATGATTATTTATTGTTTATTAAAGAAGCCCTCCATAGGTCTGAGTGCATCGTGAGTTGTACGACACGGCACTAGGCCGAGGCCGGAAAGCCCTCCACAGGTCTGTGAATATTTATTGCTTGGCCAAATTTGTTAGGATACACTTTTTAAAGTTGGCATTTGCTAGTGGACACTACTCAATGCTGTATTTGCTTTAGGACACTATCAAACTTTGATAATTGGCTAATAAATACTCTAATCATTAGACTATGACTTTTCTTGTATAGAGGAATAGAGAATGTTTTACAAATGACCAAAGTACCCTTATGCACTCTTAACATATATGACCATATAATTAATTTTTTATTTAATTATATATTTATTAAATCTCTTTCAAAGAGTATTAATATTTTTTATAAAAGTCTATAAACCATATTTTGAAATAATTAATAATGCTTAATAAATGTTTTATGAAAAATATGGATATTCTGAATAGTCATTTATAAATATTTACTTTCCTCTATGTAAGAAAAGTCATAGTCTAATGATTAAAGTGTCCATTGGCTAATTACCATAGTTTAGTAGTGTCCTAGAGCAAATATAACATTGAGTAGTGTCCACTAGCAAATGCCAACTTTAAAGAGTATTCCCAAGAAAATTTGGCCTTATTGCTTATTAGAGACGAAAGGATACAAAACAGACATCACTGAACAGACTGCATCATAGGCATCATTGCTGTTGGATGAGAAACTCTATTGTGCCTATCACATTAGTGCTAACCAAGAAACTCTTCTAAAAGTGTCTTCAAAGGCTGACTCTAATCTGGCTCGTAGAATTTGAAGAAAAGAGAGAAGGCAGCTAGCTCTTCACAAAGAGTCAATCTCTAAGAAAATAAGAGACTTAAACATGAATCCTACGTCTCATCAATCCTTTGTAATAGCTTGCAGATAGCTCTAGCTTTGGAGACGCTGTAATGTTTGCGGTGCCACCAGCAACCTCCAGGCAAAATGTGTGCCTTCTATACTGCGTATCATATGGTGTTAATGGCGACTAAATATATAGGTGTATCGAAGGCTGAGGTATGTGGGTAGCTTTTGCTTAAATGTTTTTTACACAGTTAGTGGATAACATGTTCTTGATTCTGTTTTCTACGTAACAGGAAGCAAAACTGCCAATGGGGCCAATTCTTGAAGAAAAATTATTCAAAATTCACGAGAAGCTAGCAGCATTCTTGATGTCACAAGTTATCAACGAGGCAGACAAGTTCCACCCTCCATGTACCTCAATTCAGTAAAATTGGTGTTGAACGATACATGGTACTTGTCTGTGCTCCATATTCTATCAGTATTTTGTTGTCGGGAACCGATGCTAATAGTCAGTGTGTTGATGTATGCGACTCAATTCTATATGGTCTGTAATTGAGCTATGTTGCTAGTGAATCATGCAGGTATCAACTCCTAGCTGCCAAATCCTAACCTGTTTTCGATGCAGCCGACGCAAATTTTAGCATAATTGTTTAGTTATACATCATAGACGGGGCTTCGAGTAGAGGGCCACATATAATAGAGACGGGTATTAATACGCTGTCTATAATAAAACCAAGGCACAGACGGTGCCAGTCCCCCGTCTAAAATTTGAGCTATGCCAGACGAGGCGAAAATCCTGTCTAAGATAAGAATCGTCTGTAGTTCCAATGGAATCCCGTCTGTGATACGTTACGTCTGACTGGGTCTACCGCCCGGCCAAAATATTTGAGACGGCCCTCGCTAACGAGCATAGACGGATTATACACTGTCTGTGGAAGTCTGTTTCATAGACGGTTTCCAGCCCCATCTAAGTTGATACCCCATTCAGACGCGATAGAGCAGCCGGAGCGTTTTCCCGTCTGTATTGGTAGTTATGCCCGTCTGTAGTAGTGGTTGTAACTAGCCTAGCACAATCCGGCTCTGAAATATTAATTAGCTCATGTACCGATTCACAGGGGAGACGAAGTCCTTAATAAAAGTTGTAGTTAAATAGCACTCTCCATGATGAAAACAGCACGTGGCCTACGTGATCTCACCTTTAGCCCCTGTTGTTCTGTTTCTTTTGCTCTTTTCTTCGTTTCTTTTTCATTTCTTTGGGCACTTGCCTCTGTAACTTTCCTACTTTCCTAAATATATAAATAATATAATCTGTAGGGGCCGGGCCCCCCCAGTTCTTTGAAAAACATGACGCCCCGATGCGTTTGGGGAAGGAAGGTGCAACCATATTCACTTTGACCCAGCCTTTATCTAGAGGTTCCCATTTTAGGGCACGCAAATGATCTTTGTCAGGCTTGCTCACATTCGGTGAATTTCCTGGCACTAACACTTCGTCTCTACTTTAACTGTTGGTAGTAGTTGTCTGTTATTGGATTTTCTAATAAGCCCGAAATCCCTTCATATATCTGTGATTATTTATTGATTATTAGAAGAGAAACGATACGAAAACAGACAGCTCTGGACAGATTGCATCATGGACATCATTGCTATTAGATGAGAAACTCGTGATAATTAGGGAAGACGTTTTTTAGGGACAATATGAGTTTTATTGATCACGAAGAACATTGTCATTCCAGGTCTATTTGTTCGGCAAAAGTCGGAACTTAACTAAAGCAAATAGCAGTATGAACTGTTCTCCAAGCTAATTGCGCTAACCAATGCGCCGAGGTGTTCAGAAAATGTTTAACCAGACGTAATAAAACAACTTCCCAGAAGAATGGACAGACCTTCCTTACATACCTAATGAAACTAGAACATTTACTTCTTATTAGAAGAGAAAGGATACAAAAGCCAATCAGGTATGTGAATAATACAATAATTAAAAAAGTAGTCGCTGAGCTGGACAGACAGCATCACGGGCATCATTGCAGTTAGGTGAGAAACTCGTGATAATATTTAGGAAAAACTTTTCTTTTGGGGGGTGGGGGATGTGAGCTTTGTTGATCAAGAAGAACATGTATTGGCCAAACCGGTGCGACGGTTTTAGGGAAGTTGTCAAATGACAAAGTTAACACCATCATTACGTAGATCTTGTTTAGGGCCTTTTTGGATTCACCACAGATTATAATAACCGGTGTGATGATTTATGGAGATAGATTATAAAAACTAATTGATATAAAAAAACTGGATGTGGGGGGGGGGGGGGTTAGAGGCCGGTTTATAAAAACAATAATCCATCTATTTAAAGGAGCTAATTATATTTCTGCCCCTCCTATATTTTAGGAAACCTCTACGGCCACGATCCATATCTCCACCACGGCCATGGACTGCTGCACCTCCGCTATGGCTTGGTCCTCCACCGCGGATCGATCCAGTTCCACCCCGACCGGATCCAACCGTGAACTCACTGTAAGGATCACGACCATGGAGGTCACCCAAAGGTATGAATGTTTTGGTGATGAATGACAAATATAAAATATGACTAATGTCTACACAAGTGCTATTAGTATAGGAAAGCTTTCTACTTAACAATGATTATTTATAGGAAATCTTTCTACTTAATGATGATTGTTGACGGTTGCCTTGGCGGTTGATGACAATGACCACAAGCATGAAGGCTTGATGAGCTTGATGGAGTCCATGGGTTGATGAAGATGGATCAAAGCTAGGGACAAGCTAGGAGCAAGTGTTTGGAACAATTGTCTAGTTGTTAGGGCTTGTGTACATAGGAAAAACCGGACTATCAAAGGGGTCTAGGTCATGTCTCTTAGGTCACACTAGTCGGTGATGTGCATAGATGCTCAATAAAATCACAGACACTTGGTGGAAGTGGAAAAGCCAAGGAGTTGTTGGAAGAAGGCAGAAAACAAAATCAAGCAAGGACGAGGATTTTCAGCATTTGAAAATAGAGACCAGACAGAGAGGCCAGAGAGACCAGACAGTAGGGTCATCAGAGGAAGTTTCAGATCAGAGAAGACTTGCTGCGAGGAATCTGTCAGCGCGAAGACCCATAGAGACCGAACGATATGGTCTACAGACCGGACGGTCTGGTCTGTATGGATGTGAACAGGACAGAGAGAAAGAAGTTTGCAACGAATCTAGAATGAACAAGAATCAAAGACACTGGACAATCCGGTCTATAGACCGAACTGTACGGTCTGTACAGTAGAAGCAACAGACAGAAGAGCAACAGCTCTGGAGAGCCATCTGGTGGAGACTAGACTGTCTGGTCTGGACAGACACTGGACTGTCCAGTCTATACATCTAGAAGGCTATTTCGTGGAGCAATGACTTGTTTGAGGTTGGAAGCCTATATAAACTCATTGTTGGGGTCTTGGAGACCTCTCTTGACCCATAGGATAGCTGGGAGCATCAGTAGGGAGCCAAGAAAAAACGAGAAGAGCACTAGGAGGAGATATTGGATATCTTGAGAGTGCTAAAGAGAGTAACTTGAGAATCTATTCACATCTAAGGCTAGGGTGTCCATGAAAGTGTGATCTAGGTTGTTACTCTTGGTGTTTGGTGAGATCTGGACCGGTTAGGTATCGGTGATCGAGCCTATTGCGATTGGTTGTGAAGGTCGTAACACATTTGTACACGGTTTGAGCCCGCCGTTGAAAGGGGCATGGATAGTGAGCGCATGTGTCGACTTGGGGAATCTGGCAAGTTCTCGCAAGCATGTGCCTTGGTGGAAGCGGTGACACAACCGTGTCTTCACTCCGGGAGTGATTGCGGGCTTGTGTGCGAGAACTCCACTTGGTGGCGGGAGGGACCCGTACTCCGGCGGGAGTGGTCCAACGGGAAAAAAATATCATGAGCCATCTCTTACTCTACTCCTTATATTGATGTTTTACCTTTTACGTTTACATAACGTGCTATTCATGCTTGTGTGCTTACCTTGCTCTTGTTGATCATCTTGTAGTCTTGCATGACTAGACTCCTTGCTTGCTAGTAGTGTTTAGCTTCCGTATTTGATCACTAGCATGTTTAGGAGTAGCTTTGGCTTGATTGATCATCCTTGTACGTATTGCACTACTTATGCTTGTGTGCTCTAGTTCATTATCTTGTAGCTTTGCATAAGTATGCTCCTTTTCTAGCTTGTTATTTGCTTCCACGTGTCTTTGATTACTAGCCTGCATAGGAGTTGCATTGCCTTGCATGTTCCATTGGTATGCTGAGGTTTTTGTTCTTTTTAGAACTATTATCTTACTAGTGTGAGTTGTTATAAGAGTTGTTTGAGTGTTCGGTTTTAGATATTGACGAATTTGATACATATAGTGAGTTCCCGATTCACCCCTCCCCCTCTCGGTCACTCGATCCTTTTAAGCAATATCAGAGCCAATTGCTCATTATAGGGCGTAAGTGCCTTGAGTAGTGACCGTATTGAGTTGGGATGTCATCCCATTCGGGGCAGGGTCATAGCACATGGAAGAACCGCTTGAAAAGGTACCTAAATGCCATGATACCAGATGAGTTGATGGATAATATGTATGATGATGATTATGTGGATGTGCCTTGTTCTAGTGAGTGGCTAGATTCTTCTAGTGATAACTTGATAGGTTGCTCTACTAGTGTGCCTAATATGATGATTGATAATGATGTGTCTCTTGATCTTGCTTGCTCTTCTAGCATAACTAGTATTGATGATGATTGTGAGCCTTTCATTGATCATTCTAGTGACTCACTTGTTAAGGAGTTCATAACTTTTCATGCTAATGAGAATAAAGACTTACTTGACTCTCTTATTCACTTGTGGGCCATTGTGGATAGAATTTCAGCAACTGGAAGGCCCCTTGAGCTTCCAAAGATCTTAATAGTCAAGAAGATCCTCACATTGCTCCCTAGCAGAAAGCTCCTCTACATCACCCTTGATCTCATCATGAACAAGGATCTCTCCATTGATGATGTGATCAGGCTACTCTTCAAGGAGGAGTAGGTCACTGCAAGCTTAACAGGGAAGAAGACATTCAAGGCAAACAATGAAGCATCTTCAAGCAAAGAGAAAGAAGTTGCAAGCTCAAACTTCTTTGATCCCTCCACAAGATTGCCTTGCAACAACTTCGGATCAAGACCCATGCCAAGCTCTTCATCAAGCGCTACCTCAAGTGTCTTTCTGAGTTCTACCCTAAGCACTTCGGGTGGATCACGCATTGTTGTAGGGGGAGCGCTGACCACAATGCTCACAAGATCAAATGAGATGATTGATCTCACCACTGCGGCTTTGGCACCTCCACCACAAGATCATCTTTGGCATCTTCGTCGAGCTCACCAACATGATCTCTTCTTTCAATTTGATGAATTTGTGAGAAATTTAAATTATGACCTTTGTGAGACTCTCTTAAGAATTTATGATCTTGTGTGTAGGATTAACTCTTTTCAAGGCCTACAGAGAATCCCATCATATGAAGTGGTTGACAAGTGTCTCATGAAAATCACAACTCCTGAGAGGGGCTTCTTGCTTGAGGAGTTGATCAATAGAAGGAATGTGCTCTCAATTAAGAGAGCAATGGAGATGACACTGGACTTTATGACCGTCCTCACTACTACATCAACCTCGACAATGTGCATATGGGGGATGGTTATGGACAATGGAGGTATCGTGCTCCCCACCATCCTATAAGGAAGAGACTTCAAGAAGGGATTGCAAGGATCCCTAATTATGAGAATGGTCTCATCATTCGACATGACGAGGTTAGTGCAAGTCAATTGAGCGATGCTTTAGATACTAACCCTTCTTCCTATAGTGCATGTCTTATGGCTACTACTAGGGTCAACTACAAGAGTGGAGGCACCCACTGGATACTTGATAGTGGGTGCACCTAACACATGACCGGGAAGCCAACCATGTTCACCAATATTGATGAAGACGAAGACAGTGAAATGTGACTTTTGGGGACAACTCAAAAGGGAGAGTTAGAGGCTTGAGTAAGGTGGCTATCACCAATGACCTCCATCTCTCTAAGGTCTTCCTTGTGGAAACCCTCAATTTCAATCTCATGTCTATTTGTTAGCTGTGTGACATGAGATTCAAGTGCATATTTGATGAGGATGGTGCAAACATTGAGAATGAGAAGAAATGGCTAGTGTTTCATGGAGTTGGGCACGAGAACTTGCATGTCAAGGACTTTAAATCAAACAACATGCTACCAAGTACTTGCCTATTCACTAAGGTAACCAAGGAATGGTTGTGGCATAGAAGATTGGCACATGTTGGGATGAGTCAGCTCAGAAAACTGGTCAAGAGGAATCTAGTTCAAGGAATCAAGGATGTCGCATTTGAGAAGGACAGACTGTGTAGTGCTTGTCAAACTGGAAAGCAAGTTGCTTCTTCCGACCCCACCAAATCATTCATGTCAACATCTCGTCCTCTAGAGCTCTTGCACATGGACTTGTTTGGGCCAACTCATTACAAGTCTAGGAGGCAATCTCTATTGTTTGGTGATTGTGGATGACTTCATAAGATATACAAGTCTAAAGCAAGTGATATCTTCAAGAAGTTTGCAAGGAATAGAAAGAATGAATTCAAGACCAGCATTGTGAAGATAAGGAGTGATAATGGGACTGAGTTCAAGAACACAACAGTTGATGAATATTATGACAAGAAGAGAATCAAGCATGAATTCTCCGCTTAATATACTCCCCAGCATAATGGAGTAGTGGAGAGGAAGAACAAGACACTCATCACTCTAGCCTGTGCAATACTAGATGAGTATCAGACTTATCAAAGGTTTTGGGCTGAAGCAATCAACACGACTTGCTACACTTCCAACCGTGTATACCTCCACTGTTTGTTGAACAAGACACCCTATGAGCTCTTGGTTGGACGGAAACTGAATGTTTCCTACTTTCGGGTCTTTGGCTGCACATGCTACATTCTCAAGAAAAAGAGGAAACCCGGGAAGTCTTAGAGCAGAACAGTAAAGGCACTCTTGTTGGATATTTAGAGACTTCTAAGGCATATTGGGTATGCAACTCAGCCACAGGATGTGTGGAAGAACCCTATGATGTGTAATTTGATGAGTCAAATGATTCTCAAAGAGGAGATGAATTTCATAAAATGAACATTAGGGATGAACCAATGAGAGAAGCTTTAAGGAATATGCCCGTGCGCAAGGTTTTACCCCACGAGGCAAGTGATGATGATATTGGTGAACCCTCTACTCCACCACCTCAACCAATCTCATCCTCCGAGGAGCAAGAACCAACCCATGATGCTATCAACACACCTTCCAGCTCCTCCCAAGATTCATTGAGAGTACATTCACCTAGCCATGAGGGAACCCACATGAGAAGTGAGCCACAAGCCTCGCCACATACTTCACCCCAAGCCACTTATCCAAGCTCTTCACACAACAATCCCTCATCCACTCCAAGCTCTAGGTCCAAAAGAAGAAGGCATATGAGTGATTCCCCCACTTGACTAAGGATCCAAGACACCCATATCTGAAGAGAGCAAGCAATCTATGATGCACAAGATACTTCACCTAGACCTCCTCCCACTCAATAAGAACACCATCCTAGATCCAAAGCTATCAACAAGGATCATTCTTGACTTGATCATTAGGAGTCCATCTCAAGGAGTGAGGACAAGGAGAAACCAATACAAGCTCAACTATGTGAATAAGGAAAATGATGATGAGGCAAATAATGCTATTGAGAACTTCTCTTTTGTCTCAATGATTGAGCCTACAACAATTGATTAAGCAATGGATGATCACAAGTGGGTTATTGCTATGCAAGAATAATTGAAAAACTTCAAGAGATGCAAATTATGGAAATTGGTGGAAAGACCCAAGAATCATAATGTGGTTGGTACCAAGTGGGTCTTCAAGAACAAACAAGATGAGACAGGGGCCATTGTCAAGAACAAGGCTTGCCTAGTGGCTAAGGAATATTCTCAAGTGGTGGGTATTGACTATGAAGAAACATTTGCTCCTGTGGCCCGTCTTGAAGCAATTCAGATCTTACTTGCCTATGCATCACATCACTACTTCAAGCTCTATCAAATGGATGTGAAGAGTGCATTCCTGAATTGAGAAATCAATGAGAAGGTCTATGTGGAACAACCTTTAGGATTTGAGGATCCTAAGCAGCTAGGACATGTGTACAGATTGAAGAAAGCTCTCTATGGTCTCAAACAAGCACCAAGGACATGGTATGAACATCTAAGGAACTTCCTACACAAGAATGGTTTCACCATTAGAAGTAATGATAGCACCTTGTTCACAAGGCATGTTGGGAAGGATCTCTTTGTGTGTCAAATATATGTTGATGATATCATCTATGGATCAACCAGTGAGAAGTTAAATAAAGAATTCCGGGAGATGATGGCAAAGGAATTTCAATTGCCCAGGATTAGAGAGTTGCATGTATTCCTTGATTTAGTGTGTGCCCATGACAAAGAGATCGGATAGTCCATCTACAGACCGGACTGTACGGTTTGTACAGCAAAAGCAGCGGATAGAAGATCAACGACTCTGGAGGAGCCATCCGGTTGAGACCGGATAGTCCAGTCTGGGCAGAGACCGGACAGTCCGGTCTATACATCCAGAAGGTTGTTTCGTGGAGCAACAACTAGTCTAAGATTAGAAGCCCATATAAACTCGTTGTTCGGGTCTTAGAGATCTGTCTTGGCCCATAGGATAGTTGGGAGCATCAAGAGGAAAAGAGAGGAGCACTAGGAGGAGATATTGGATATCTTGAGAGTGCTACAGAAAGTAACTTGAGCATCTATTCACATCTCAGGCTAGGGTGTCCTTGAGAGTGTGATCTAGGTTGTTACTCTTGGTATATGGTGAGACCTAGACCGGTTAGGTATCGGTGATTGAGCCTATTGCGATTAGTTGTGAAGGCCGTCACAAATTTGTACACGGTTTGAAAGGGGCATCGATAGTGAGCGCCTGTGTCAGCTCGGGGAGTCCGGCAAATTCTTGAGGGAGGCGAGCTTGTGTCTTGGTGGCAGCGGTGATGCAGCCGTGTCTTCACTCTGGGAGTGATTGTGGGCTTGTATACGAAAACTCCACTTGGTGGCGGGAGGGACCGATACTTCGGTGGGAGTGGTCCAATAAGGAGTAGGGGTAGGCGTCATCCTTCCGAGATCTCGGAAAAAAAATATCATGAATCGTCTCTTACTCTACTCCTTATATTGATGGTTTACCTTTCCCATTTACATACCATGCTATTCATGCATGTGTGCTTACCTTGCTCTTGTTGATCATCTTGTAGACTTGCATGAATAGGCTCCTTGCTTGCTAGTAGTGTTTTGCTTCCGTATCTAATCACTAGCATGTGTAGGAATTACTTTGGCTTGATTGATCACCCTTGTATGTATTGCGTTACTTATGCTTGTGTGCTCTAGTTCATTATCTTGTAGCTTTGCATAAGTAGGCTCCTTTGCTAGCTTGTTGTTTGCTTTCGCGTGTCTTTGATTACTAGCTGGCATAGGAGTTATATTGCCTTGTGTGATCCACTAGTATGCTTAGGTTGTTGTTATTTTCATCGGACTATTATCTTGCTAGTGTGATCACCACTCGAATTGTTATAGGAGCTGTTTAAGTGTTTGACTTTAGATATTGGTGAATTTGGTACATATAGCAAGTTCTCGATTCACCCCCCACCCATCTCCCCCTCTCGGTCACTCGACCCTTTCACTCACGGAGGTCATCCTCGACCATGGCCTCTGGCGGTGAATTCATAAGGTTAGTAAGGGCATGGATGGATTTGCCTTAGTAGCATAGGAGTTGAGATCCAATCTTTCAAACCAGGTGGATCCATACCCGGGGATCGCACCAAACTCATCGACGGTCGATGACCTAGCTCCGAAGGTTGTCGCCAATTGGCTGATGAACAAATTGAGTGTTGGATTCATCCTCGTTGGAAAGAGAGGATCACTCATGAAACTGGCCTCATCCTCCTCTTCTCCTTGCAACACAATTGCCGGTGAGAGGGGTGCAAGAGCTAGGCTTCTAAGAGGCAGCGGTAGAGGCGAGGGAGAGGTGGAAGCTTGCGCGCCCGGTAGGGTTCCATGTGGCGGCGGCAAAGGAAGGAAGAGAGGGAGGTGGGACCGCGTGCAGTGGAGAAGATGCGCGCGGGTGGGTGAGAAAAAACGAAGCGGTGGCAACAAAGGTAATTATTCGAAATTGTTAAATGATACCCTCCGTCCCAGAATATAGCTAGTTCTGAGTTTGTCCTAAGTCAAACTTTTTAAACTTTGACCAGTCATAACAAACATATTATAATGATTGACAACATAAGAATAATAGTATTAGATTGGTAATGAATCAAATACTATTATAATATATAACTCTTATATAGTCAACTTTTATAAATCTTTAGTAATGGATGGTCAAAGTTCTAAAAGTTTGACTTAGGACAAATCCAGAACTAGCTATATTCTAGGACGAAAGGAGTAGACAATAATTAAGGAATTATAATTTGATTTTAACTGTGGTGGAATAGATTATGGGTTTATAATAATCTTTTAATCTAGATTATAAAAACTGGGCTAAAAATTACCCTGTATGGAAGTCATCCAGATTATATAAACCAATTTATTATAATATAGATGGATTCAAACAGACCCTTAGATAGTCATAATGCATTTGCAAATTGCTCAATTTGGAATCCGTATGCAAAAGTTATGGTATTTACAAGACTCAAGAAATCCGAAAACTAGTTTGACCGGTTGTAGAAATCGGTCTGACCTGTTTTTGCCATAGTAGAAGTTGTATTTTGACTAGAGATTTGTAAGGTTCCTCGTTTCCTTACGGGTTAAGGGCCATGGTCGATTAAGGCTATCCCAATCAATCAAAACATATTTTCTTTATCCTTTTATATTTTGTATTTTGTTCACTTTTCCAACCTTAGTAGTTGTTATTTCTTCATCTCAACGACGATTGAAAGCATTCTAGTTAACCTGCCAAAGCTATAACAACACTACTCGTCTTTGCCAAGACGGGTCCCTTCCGGGCAATTGTTCATCGAAATCAGACGAAACCAGTCAGTCTGATTTTGGCAGACTACCGAGTGATTTTGTCTATTGCAATACGCACCCTCTAGTACTTTTGGTGTGTGATCGAATTTTGCGTCAGCACAAATCTATTTGTTTCGAACACAAGTAGGAACTTGACTCCAAGCTAATTGAGCTTAACCAATGCGCTGAGCCGTTGATGTGTTTAACTCAAGTTTAGCGTGACGTAACACAACTTCCTAGCTAGAGGAATGGAGCGATCTTCTGTAGTTACACTGAATTAAATATTCTATGTTTGGGAATATGCGTGTATAGGTTCATTAACTCCAGATGCATTTCCATGTCCTCCTACACAATGGCGGAATACCTTATTGCCTTCGCTGTCACTAATTGCGTTTCCTAATGAGTCATGTTGCATGCCCATTCAACAGTTCCTTCCCGCTTTTGATACTAAATTGATAGCAAAAGTGTTTTTTTTTTTGTGGAGAAGCACCTGCTGGTAATGATGTTTTGTTTTGGAATTTCTGGAAAGAGAAAGTTACCAGAAAGCAAACGAGAGTGGACAGAGGCAGCAACCGAATGCAGCCTGAGTTGCACAACACGTCACCAGACCTACCCTGCTCCCACACCTCCAGGTATAGCTAGTTACGTGGGCGGTACTTAATGGGCTGGCCGTGGCATGGTCGCATCAGCCCAGCATGGAGGTAAACCCGTCCGTTGCGCCGGCCCGAGCATGGCCGGTTTAGCGTGGTAAGCCTAGTGCCTGGCCCAGTTAGCTCATCAGGTTCGGTCCGAGTATAAAATAGCATCTCCCGCCAATACAAGCCACACACTTCTCTCCAGTCTCCACCCGCGTCGCGTTGCCGCCACACTGTTGGATGATACGCCGGCGATGAACAACGGCGGCGTGCTTCTGCTCGATACACAACTCAACGCGAACGCTCGGGAGAGAAGTTTTTGCTGCTGCAAAACCTGAGCAGCTTTTCTGTTTTGATTGCAACAAAGATATATCGAAAAGCATACACACTCGTGGCCTTAGTGGCCTCCTACACGCGCACACGATCCGAAGGAATCAGGCGCGCCCCCAACGCGACGCGCTCCGCATGGCGGCGCGACGCGCTCCCCATGGCCAGACAATTTGCCGTGTGTCGCAATCTTCACCGTGTGCTTCTACTCGGATACACGGCGAAGAGCATGTTCCCCGTGTGTAAATTCTATGACCCACGGCAAACAAGAGACACACGGCAAATAACATCTTCGTCGTGTGGCCAGGATACAACACACGATAATTATGATGTTTGTTGTGTATCACGGAAAAGGGCTCACGGTAAAAGGATGACCATTACGGTCAAGCCAATAGCCGTTAGTTGGCCTAGAGTATGTTGTGTGCCTCTACGAAGGCACACGGCTAAGAGCTCTCTTTGTCGTGTGGGCCTCACCTAGCACGCGGTAAAGAAACACTTTTGCCGTGTGTTTGGCCAAGGCACACGGCAAATAAAAAAAAGCTTTATATTTTGCCTCTATAACTATTTCTCTGTTCTATGTGCATTGTTTGGTACTCTATATTATAATATGGGACATTTCTAACATTGTTTATTATATATACCTAATTTGTTTCTTTTAAAACATTTTTACCGAATAAGTGAAATTTAAATTACAAGTGCATGAAATAATAGGATAAAATGAGGTAAAAAATCATTTCATGATATTGAGACTACTATAAGGCCTTATCCAGTAGTTAGAATGAAATTTTGAAAAACGTATTTACGAAACATTATCATGACCATCGAGAGAAATAGTATTCAAATCCTATAAAATTCAAACGTAGTATGAAATTCATGAAATTTGTCGGAATATTATTTTATCATATACCAAGTATGAGGAAAATAGTTGAGATTGTTTTGCGCATATTGTCACGTAAGATGTTTACAACCTCAAGATTTTCCGATGAAGTTCCATATGGAATAGAAAAGATGAGCTTCAACTCATAGATGCAAAGATGTTCGAATTAGAATTTCAATTCAAAACTTTCTTATATACACAATAGACAACACAAAATGCTTCACCTTTATTTTTAGTTATTGGTTAGACTAGTTTGATAAATTTAATGTATTAACATGCAATTATATCATTTTATAATTTACCTATTGAATTTTATCTATAAGTACATGAAATAATAGAATTTTGTGTGTTCCAAATTTATATTTATTTGATTAAGGTTTCATTTTGATTTTTTAAAAATTTTAAATGATGTTTTCATGAAAAAAGGAGCATGGAAATCTTTTTAAATTTGATGTTGACGTGTGTTCAAATAGTAACACACGGCGAAGATATGTTTTGTCGTGTGCCAAATACTGGACACACGGCAAACCTCTTAACGGGTCGAAAGTGGTCGACGGCCCAGCATGTTTCGCCGTGTGCTCTGGTTCGGACAGAAGGCGAATCTGGTCTTTGCCTAGTGTTTTGGATCTTGGCACACGACAAAGTGTGTTTCTACACTTAGCCGTTCTGGCCACTTACTCGCCCTCTCCCATCTCACCCACTCACCAGTGCTCGTGAGGACGCCGCTGCCGCCTGCTGGTCGTCGCCCCTGCGTCGGCCCTTAGCCACGGCGCCGCCGCCGGGAGTCCGCTCCGCCGCCGCCGGGGGTACCCGTCGTGCCTCGAGCTCGCTTCCACCCACGACCGGAGGTCGATTCCCTGGTGCCGGCTGCGGCCCGAGCTCGCCCCGCCGCGCCCGGAGCTGTGGATGGCGGCCTCACGCCTAGCCCGCACCCACGTCGTCGTCGGCTCCCTCGGCCACCTAGCCCTTGTCGCCTCCCCGCCTGCGCCCTGGCCCGTGGCTGTCGCCGGAGGTCGTGGTCGTGCTACAGCGGTTGCCCCGCGACCGGCGCCCCTCTGCCGGCTCCCCGGCCCGAGATCGGCCGGCGCCCTTCCGTGTCGACACCGGAGCCCCTGCCCCATCCCTAGCACCGACGCCCCTGCCCCACTCCCGGCACCGACGCCCCTGCCGCGCCCCTCACCACAGCCCCCTCTGGACGCGGCCGACGATGTCACCCGCTTAATTTGTGGTATGAAATGTTTCTTTGTATTGTTAAATGATGAAATGGTGATAGATACATGCATGTGTAGTTAGTTTTATCGTTGATTTGTGGTAGCAAATAACACTATTTATAGATTGCACAATTAATTGAAACAATTAATGATGGGAAACATATATATGTGAATTGGAGGTGGTTGTCGGCCATCGTGCCGTTGTGTTGGTGCGGGTTTTGGAAACCTTAAATTGTAAGGGATGTGCCGCCAAAATTTTCCATGGAGACTAATATGTTTGTTATTTTCTTACAGAGGGAGGCTCCGTCCTTGGCTCATCAGTTGGCAGAGTAGCAAAGTGAGGCATAAAAGACCCCTCTTTTCCGTTCATGTTTCTGGGTCATGTAACCTAGTTAGGCATCTCCCGTTCGAAAGAGATATGATTGGAAATATGCATTTGTTTGCATATCTATAACCGTATCTGTTTTGAATTGTCCACGTTTTTTGGACAGCCCGAGGATGTGTAGATAGGTTTAGTTTTCATGCTCTGCTCCGGTCCGAGACAAAATTTGGACATCACCTCCCTGTTGTTCTCCGGATACACAATCTCCTTCCTAGGATGTGTATTTGGAGAACAACGGGGAGGTACTGTCAAAATTCTATCTCGGATTGGAGGGAGCATGAAAACTAAACCCATCAACACATTCTCAGGTGGGATTAGGACCTATCCTCACCTAGTAGACCATTATAGGCATCATGTTGATGTAATTAATTTTTATAACACCGAGTGCTATGTTAAAGGATGGATGAAGGACCCTTTGTCAAGCACACTTCATCAAGCACACTTCGATGAAGGACCTAGTCATGGTGGGGAAGAGCTGCCAGAGCCTACCGCAAAGGCCTATTATGACATGTTGTCTTCGGCACAGAAACCAATTCACGACCATACTAATGTTTCTCAGCTGGATGCTGTCGGGCGCATAATGGCGTTGAAATCCCAGCTTGGCATGAGTCAAGACGGCTTTGATAACATGTTGAGAGTTATTGGCAGCCTACTTCCGGGTGGTCACAATCTGTGACACAACATGTATGAGTCACAGAAACTCCTTCATGCACTTAAGATGCCATACTGTTGGTCATAATTACGCACCCACTTATATACCGCAAGAGGACGGTGTACAGTTGTAGCTCTTTTTTCCTTAGAGTATTCCAAGGTTATCGAATCCACAGGGAACGAGCGGAACTAATACCATTAAAGGGTTACTAACAAATTGCAATGGTTTGGTTGATGTGAATGATGACGGTGAGAAAGTGAAAGGTGAATGTTATTGACGAGGCAACAGGATGATGAAGGATTCTCTCCTTAGGATTGGTTCACTAGCATGCAACCTTATTCTTATCAACTCGAGTGATGACTCTAATATTCTACCAGACATGGTGGTTTCATTCACCCCAGCTGTCACTTCAGAGGCTATTAGCTCCCCACTGGTTTCTTGCACTATGTAATGGGCAAAAGTGTATTGGCCGATACACTAATGAAAGGGATAGATAGGTATGCAATAAAGTTCATCACATAGATTAAATTCATCGAGAGAGTATCAACAAGTATGAGAGTTACATGACCAGATACCCGCACCAGAGAAGAGAATATGAGACTACTCACTCATCCTTCCGCTAGACATAGCAGAGGGGTGAGAAGTAGCGCTGGAACGCGCACGAGCCGATTGGCGCAAGCGTCGCGCCGATCGGCGTGACCTCCCTTCTGGTGGATCTCATCGGTGTTGACCAACCTTCGCCGCCAATATCCTGGAACCCTAGTTCTAGTAATTGATTCTCGCGATCGCCGTCTCCTCTATTTTTTCTTGGCTCTTAATAATTATCTTCCTTTTATACTCGACGGGATTAGGTCAACTTCAACCGACTCTAACTCATACTGGGCTGGGCCTTCGTCTTTCCTGGACTGGATCGTGTTTTCGTCATCTTCTCCTGCTGCGCTGATCGGCACAGGCCCGTGCCGATCGACGCGGCTCCACATCTGGCCCATCTTCGTTACTCTTTAGTTCTTTATCCATAATTGCCCTTTTTTACACCTGTTTCCTGTGATTACATCCAAAATAGAACAACTACAAATATATGCAAATATGAGGTTAATTGTTAGTCCAAACCACCAAATTAAGACGCAAAACATCCCTTTTTGGTAGATAAAATGGGCGTATAGAAACCACCAACAGTTCCCCCACACTCAAATCATTGTTAGTCCTCGAGCAATACAAAATCAAATATGTAATAAGAATTTTCACACCATCTCTCATGCAATCAATCTCAATCATCATTTTTACTCGTTATCCCACCACAAAGATTTTCTCTCATCTCCTTTTAACCAATGGGCATATCATACTTGAACTTAATCAAATTATCACAAAACTTTTTCAAAAACAATTTTAGTTCTCCTCAACTCATCTTTTAGCATCAAACATCAAGCATTTGGTCCTCTTTAGGTCTCTCAAGTGTATTTCCTTCCCTCTCCTATCTAATCAAGGATTGTACGTGAATCTTGGAGGGCTATATAACTAAATTAAACCATAAGATTAACCATGTCAACAATGTGCTCAATCATGCCTATTAAGAAAGAATTTTCTTAGAAAAGAACTTTTAATGGAGAAGAGGAATGTAGAAGATCTAAAAAAAATTCAATGAGAACAATGTCAAAGAATAAGAAATAATCAGAAATCTGCTTTCTTTGATGACCTTACTGCCTCTCAGGAAATATATATATATATTTTCTTTACCTCTTTTTTTTATAATAACCTCTTTTGTTTCTTTCTTTTGCAACAGCGCCGATCGGCACAACACTGCGCCGGTCGGCGCGGTCTATGTTTTCTTTTCTTTTACTTTTTTTTTCTATTCCCGATATGATCAGATATTTCTGTCTTGTATCAGCAGCGGAAATTTTCTGAATTCTCTTTTATTGAGAATATAGGTTGTATCAAGGAGGAGAGAGAAACAAAGATGTATAGTTTTTATGATAGCAAGGAATTTAAATGGATAAGAATGGCTAGAAATACAGAGATAAACAAAATAGATCATCCTTTCCTAACTTGGTCGAAATCATGAGCAAAAAGTTGACAAAGTTACTTACAATCCACTTAGTTCAAATGTGTAGCTTGCTCTCATTCACTCGGCTATGTAGGCATATTTAGACCTTGTTTTTGCTTTAGCTTATGATGAGTCAAAAGAAATTTTCACAAATACAAAGCTCAAAAGTTAAGTGGTAACCAACAAATTCAAGTAATCAACCAATCGATCATCAGAAAGACAAGATAAATAGTATGGTGCACTTTCAATTTGACAATCGACACTAACTTTATTAAAGACAATGCAATAATTCAAACTACATAAAAGACCTTGAAGCAACTCTCAATATGACTTGGGACTCTCTTAAGCACACACACAAACTTAAATAAACACTCATTAAGAAAACCAAATGAGAAACTAGACTCAAAAACACTTAAAAACTATGACTAATGGCAAAGCCCTTCCCCCACACTCAAAATTTGCAATGTCTTCATTGCAAGAGAAGAAACTCAACACACTAATAATGCAGACCATGCCTGTTCAAGACTCGGAAAATTCGTCTTATACTCCTTATGAGAAAAGTGTAGTCCGCTTCGTTCATCTCGATTATATCCTGGATTCTGCGGTCCACATCTCTTTGATGCCTGTAAGCACGATCTCTGTCTAGATACAGGCTCTCAATGTTTCTTCGGCAGACAGGACAGCAAGCACGCGGTTACAGGTTATGATTTTCAACGCTGTAAGGGGAGGTTCTATTCAAATTCCTCTGAGCCGATCGGCGCAAAGGCTGAGCCGATCGGCGCAGTGGTGTTCTTCCATCATTGTGACTTCCTCCACTTCCCTCTGCATTACCATTAACTCTTGTTGAAGTTCCTGCTGCCCTGTCATTACTGCATTCTGCAAGTGTTTCCCGATTTTCGAACTTAGGACTACTAAAGCTTCTTCGCATATGAAAATCATCACTAAAATCTCCAGGCACACTAGGATCATCGCTTTCCAAAGTTACCAAATAGTATGACGTATCAAAGTCGCTATCCCATTCAGAATTCTTTTGAATTGGCTTACCCGATAGTCTAGCAGATCTGCGAACCTCTGGTGTAGTCTTACACTTCCTTGCAGCAGGTTCTTCGTCTTCACTTGGCAGAGCCGTCAGATCAATAAATTCAGCCATCTTCAGGTCGTGCCGATCGGCTCCAGTGTCGCGCCGATCGGCGCAGCTAGCAGCTTCCTTCATATTCTCAGCTAACTGCTCTAGATTACGCTCACGAATCACCTTATTCTGCTGCCTTCCTAAAATCTCGTCATTAATCTCCTTAGGCGTCCTCCCTCCAGGAACAGCGTGATAGCCATCATCATATATTAAATCTCTAGGTATGAAAGCTGGATCTTCTGCCAATTGGAGTTCAACCTTGCGTTGAAGATCTTTAGCACAAAAGAGACACTTGCAACCCTCAATACAACTGCTCCTATGAATCTTATTTTCTTGAAAACTTTCCCAATCGATAAGAACCCTGGGAAAGGATTCATCCTTTCTAGCTTGATGATCCTTCTCCGCATCCCGCTAGTACATAGCTTCTTCGGCTTCCTCTCGTAGCTTGAGTTCATACTTGGCGGCAATGTCATGTTAACAATAAAGTCGGCACCTATGGATTGTGAGGGTGCTCTCTTCATCTAGCTCTTCCTTCTCTTGCTCAGTCAATGATCTTTCGAAAGATAGGAAATCCTCACACGACAAGGGCTTAGCAAGATCAAGAAGACTTTCCATGGTATACCCTTGAGAAACTGCTTCACTTTTAATAGGCACTACAGATTTTCCTTTGCGCACCAATACTCTCTTCATCATTTGCCGAAGTTCATTGTCCATCTTCACCTTGTCGGCGTTCCACGCGTCAGCTTCGCTTTTCTTTATGAATTTCTTCCGCAGATCTGACCAAACGAGAGGATCATCTCGTGTTGGTGTCAACACTTCATCGACTTCTTCCCAGGACCAATTTGCAGAGGACTGAGGAAATCCGCCGCCGAGCCGATCGGCTCCAGAGTCGCGCCGATCGGCGCCGCCTTGGTTTCTGCCCGATGCACCGCCTTCCATCGCTTCAGCTCTTAGGGTTTGTTCTAGTGACGATTTAATATGAGTTGAGCCATGGGTTTACTGTCCCCTCATATTTATATCCCTTGATTTCCAATTGGACTAGGACTCTTTCTCTTATTCGTGGAATTTCACGAGTCTTAAAAAGGCAAGGTCCAAAACCGACTCAAAAACATAAAGGATTCCGCCGCGCCGATCGGCACGGTACACTAAATTACCAAATCAGAAAAAGAAAAACTATGGAAATTAAAATACATACAAGCCTTTGTTTTACGTCGTTAAGCTCGACCACATGGGGTACTAAGCAGTGAAATATACATCAAAAGATTTTAATTCAAATGTGTCGGATTCTAGGTATACCTTTAGACGTTGTCCGTTCACCGTGTACTTGTTTCTCTTGCCATCCATTATGATTACCGCTTCCGAAGGTAACACCGTATTCACAAGATAAGGTCCCTCCCATTTGCTACGTAGTTTGCCTTTACCAAATAATCTGAATCACAAATTAAATAGGAGCACTCGATCTCCTTCCTTGAATTCCTTCTTCAAAAGCTTCTTATCGTACCACTTCTTTGTTTTCTCTTTGTATATGGCTGCATTTTCATATGCACGCAATCGCATCTCTTCTAATTCACTTATTTGTATCTTTCTTTTCATGCCGGCGGCATCAAGATCCAAATTCATTTCCTTTATATCCCAATAAGCTTTATGTTCCAATTCCACCGGTAGGTGACACGATTTCCCATAGACGAATTGATATGGTGTCATACCAATCGGTGTCTTGAATGCCGTCCTATATGCCCATAACGCTCCATTAAGCTTCGTGGCCCAATCTTTTCCTTCCTTTGTAACAATCTTCTACAGAATTCCCTTTAATTGCTTATTTGAAGTTTCTGCTTGTCCATTCATCTGGGGATGGTAGGTTGTTCCAATTCTATGTTCAACTCCAGATTTGGTTAAAAACCTAGTAAATTCTCCTCCTGTAAAATAGGATCCTCCATCTGTAATTATTATTCTCGGTACTCCGTACCTAGGAAATATCTGCTCTTGAAGTATACTCCTTGATTCTCTTGTAGTATTAGCCTTGCATGTCATTGCTTCGACCCACTTAGAGACATAATCAACGGCGACCAATATGTACTTGAAACCATGAGAATTCACAAAGGGTCCCATAAAATCCATACCCCAAACATCAAAGATATCGACTTGAAGATTGTACTTAAGAGGCATTGCATTCCTACTGTTAACATTCCCTATTCGTTGGCATTGAGCACATGTTGCAACATACCTTTTTGCATCTTCATGCATAGTAGGCCAATAGAATCCACTCGCCCATAACATTGCCTGTGTTCTGAAGTAGCCATAGTGTCCCCCATAATCCGAAGAATGACATTTTGCTAAAATGCTCGCTCGTTCTTCTTTGGGTACATATCTCCGTACTGCTCCATCCTCGCCAATACCTATACAAGTATGGATCGGCCCATATAAATTTTCTCATTTCACTCTTAACTCTTTTCCTTGTGTTCTTGTTCATCAGATCAGTTTGTCCCTTGAAACCTTTGATAATATCCATCATCCAGTTCTCTCTATGATCAAATGCGGCAAACAACTGCTCTTGTCGCATTTCATCTCTTATTGGCTCAGTTGATGATGATTCAAGACGAGATAAATGATCTGCTACAGAATTTTCTACTCCTTTCTTATCTCTTATCTCCAAATCAAATTCTTGCAGCATCAATACTCATCGCATTAACTGAGGCTTAGACTCCTTCTTTGAAACCAAGTATCTTATAGCAGCATGATGAGTATATACAATCACCTTAGAATTTAGAATGTAGGATCTAAACTTCTCAAAAGCAAATATAACAGCTAACATCTCTTTCTCAGTTGTTGTATAATTGATCTGCGCCTCATTCAAAGTTTTGCTAGCATAATAAATAGCATGCACTTTACCTTCCTTCCGTTGTCCAAGAACAGCTCCAACTGCATAGTCACTTGCATCACACATAATTTCAAAACGTAAACTCCAATCTGGTGGCTGCATAATGGGTGCAGAGCATAGAGCTTCCTTTAATCTTCTAAAGGCCAAGAGTCTTTCCTCGTCCATGACAAATTCTGTATCTTGCTTTAACAATTCTGTCAGGGGTTTAGCAATCTTCGAATAATCCTTAACAAATCTGCGATAGAAGTTGGCATGTCCAAGAAAACTCCTCAAAGTTGTAAGATCAGTAGGGGGAGGTAATTTCTCAACTGTAGATACCTTTGCATTATCAATCTCTATCCCTCTTTTAGATATGACATGACCAAATACTATCCCTTCTGTTACCATGAAGTGACACTTCTCCCAATTAAGAACTAAGTCGCATTCAACACACCTTTTCGAAACCTTCTCCAAATTCTCCAAACAGCTATCAAAATCAGCACCATGCACGGAGAAGTCATCCATAAATACCTCCATAATATCTTCTATCAATTCAGCGAATATTGCATTCATGCATCTTTGAAATGTTGCGGGCACGTTGCAAAGACCAAATGACATCCTTCTATATGCATATGTCCCAAAAGGGCAAGTAAAAGTAGTTTTCTGCTGATCTTCTGGTCTTACTGGTATTTGAAAGAAACCACTATATCCATCCAAATAACAAAAGTATGAATTCTTTGCTAACCTTTAAAGCATCTCGCCAATGAACGAAAGAGGATAGTGATCTTTCTTTGTCACTTTGTTGAAACTTCTATAGTCTATGCACATTCTCCATCCAGTTACAGTCCTTTGAGGGATCAACTCATTGTTCTCGTTAGGGACCACTGTCAACCCTCCTTTCTTGGGTACACAATGCACTGAACTAACCCATTCACTATCAGCAACAGGGTAGATCATACCTGCATTAAGCAGCTTCAAAATCTCCTTTTTAACCACTGGCTTCATTGATTCCTTTAACCTTCGCATCCCTTCAACCACTGGTCTAGTATTCTCCTCCAAGTTAATCTTGTGGGTGCAAAATGCGGGGCTGATTCCCTTGATGTCATCCAATGTGTAACCAATGGCCTTCTTATACTTTTTGAGCATAGCGAGAAGCCTCTCTGTTTCTTCTTTCGTTAGGGCGTTGTTCACAATAACTGGATATGTTCTATTCTTTCCTAGATATTCATAGCATAGCTCCTTCAGGAGTTCCTTCTGTTCCACTTCTGGCGCTTCATCTGGATCGAGCTCCCCGAGAGGATCAAAATCAGGATTTTCCTAGTTGAGCCGATTGGCGCAAGCGTCGCGCCGATCGGCGCTGGCAGTATACTCGTCAGTTCTGCGCATGATGTGGTCCAGTGGGTCTCCCATATCCATCCCTATCCTCTCGTTTTCCTCTGGGCAGAATTCCTGATAGTAAGAAGAGTCTTGATGAGATGGATCATTAAATTGAAATCACACTTCTTGCTCCCCCAAGTGTAGCATAATTTGACCTTTCCCAGCATCCAGAACAGCTTGTACTAATCTTAAGAATGGCCTTCCCAGAATCATATCTTCAACCCCAGTTTCTTTACTGTCTAGAACAAAGAAATCTACCGGCATTATTTTTGAGCTGATCTCAATTTCGACATTCTTGATCACTCTCAGTAGCTTGGTCTTCTGATGTGGACAAGGGTTCCCGATCTTCCGAAAGGTTCTTGGTAAGTTGATTTGGTCGGAGGCGACACACAAATCGATCCGGCTTCAGAACAGCACGTTCTAAACCCCGCAATCGCAGCACGACGTCTCCTCTGGTTATCAACCGTCCAAAAGACGATTGACCTCGCCGAGAAGGCTAATCCCTGCCTGTGAATCAATAACACAAGCAAGAACAACGAAGAATGCAACACAATTACAGATGTATGATTAAACTCTCAAAGTTGGGGTCTCACAAACCGATGAACGGCGAAACTGTTTATGAATAGAATTGATCTAAGCAAAACCCGAACCCTAATGGTGCGGCGGCGGCTGTATATAAAGACCCTAGGGTCGTGCAAGACCCTCTGGACGCGCCCCTAATTGGGCTCAACTAGATACAAAGCCCAAATGATGTGGACAAGGGTTCCCGATCTTCCGAAAGGTTCTTGGTAAGTTGATTTGGTCGGAGGCGACACACAAATCGATCCGGCTTCAGAACAGCACGTTCTAAACCCCGCAATCGCAGCACGACGTCTCCTCTGGTTATCAACCGTCCAAAGACGATTGACCTCGCCGAGAAGGCTAATCCCTGCCTGCGAATCAAGAACACAAGCAAGAACAACGAAGAATGCAACACAATTGCAGATGTATGATTAAACTCTCTAAGTTGGGGTCTCACAAACCGATGAACGGCGAAACTGTTTATGAACAGAATTGATCTAAGCAAAACCCGAACCCTAATGGTGCGGCGGCGGCTGTATATAAAGACCCTAGGGTCGTGCAAGACCCTCTGGACGCGCCCCTAATTGGGCTCAACTAGATACAAAGCCCAAAGGCCAAAAATAGGCGACGCAGCACCGACACAGATTCTGGACTCTGTCTTGTTTTGACGATTCCCGATGACTCCGGATGAATTTTGACATGAGACCGGCGGCATTGGAAAGGTCTTCTCCTTATCTTTCCGTGCATATGTAGAACGTCCAAATCCGAGTCCGTATGCGTCCTGGGCAACTGTTTTAGTACAGACTGGTCCTGGCCCCGAAACAGACTCGAAGTCGGTTTTGATTGGGCCTCCACTTTGGCTTCCAAGCTCTTGCTGGTCCTCCACGTTCCCAGCTCCTTCTCCCATCATCTCCTGGTCTTCTCCATGGTTTCTAATCATAAAATAATCATTAGGTAGCAAACCATTCTCAAAAGTAACATATAGCGAAGAACGTAGGAACGAGCTCACCTCTAAATTTAGTCGTCGTGCACGAGCTCTAGTCATTGGACCTTGCAAGTCCAGATTTGGAGGAGTGTTGTGTGTATCCATAGGAGTGATGTCCTCATCATCCTCCCCCTCTTGAAGTGGAGTCGTCCTCGACTCGAGCTCATCCTCTTCTCCCAAGTATGGGTTCAAATCTGAAATGTTAAAAGTAGGACTAACCCCGAACTCGGGAGGCAACTCAAGTTTGTATGCATTATCATTAATCTTCTCTATTATTTTGAATGGACCATCAGCTCTAGGCATTAAATCAATTTTAGTGAAAATTATAGCACCACATAACTCATCAAGCATGTCGTCTAGCCTAGGAATAGGATGACGATACCTAATAGTAATGTTATTAATGGCTCTACAATCTACACACATACGCCAAGAACCATCTTTCTTAGGAACCAAAAGTACAGGAACAACACAAGGACTAAGTGATTGACGAACATACCCACGATCCAAAAGGTCTTGGACTTGTCGTTGTATCTCCTTAGTCTCCTCAGGGTTGGTCCTATAAGCAGCACGGTTTGGCAAAGTAGCACCAGGAATCAAATCAATTTGATGCTCAATCCCTCTCAAAGGTGGCAAGCCCGAGGGTATCTCAGCTGGGAAAACATCCTCATACTCCTGCAAAAGGTTAGTGACAGCAGGAGGCAAAGTACTAGAAGCAATATCACCAAGCAAAAACAAGGCTTGTTTGCATATCAAAGCATAGCAAATATCATCAGTAGAAATTTCAGCAAGCTCAGATTTTGTGGTAAGACATGAACGACCTTGTAATTTAATTGCAGCACCCTTAGAACTTGAAGAATCATTAACATTACTTGGTGTAGAAGCAGAATTAACAGGTTGCTGAATTTCAGGGCTTTTATTTTTCAAACTAGCAGCTCGTTCTAAATCAGCTTGTACAATTTCAGCAGGGGTCATTGGTAACAAAGTAATTTTAGTTCCTTTATGCATAAAAGTGTACTTATTACTTTTACCATGGTGTACAGCATCATTATCAAATTCCCAAGGTCTACCCAATAAAAGTGAACAAGCTTGCATGGGTACAACATCACAATCAACAGAATCCACATAGGAACCAATGGAAAAAGGAACTCTGCAAGTTTGTGTTACCTTAGCTTTTCCAGAGTCATTTAACCACTGAATGTAGTATGGATGTGGATGTGGGCGTGTGGTCAAATCAAGCTTCTTAACCACATCAGAACTCACCAAATTGTTGCAGCTTCCTCCATCAATGATGACACGTGCCCGACGGTTCTTGATGACGAAGAAAATCTGGAACAAGTTATGTCGCTGCATCATCTCGGGCTGCTGGATTTGTGTGCTAAGCACACGCTGCACAATAATATTCATGTAGCCCGTGGTATCTCCGCCTCCAAGGACGAGGTCACCGCTGGTGGCAGCGACATCCTCCTCCGCATCCTCCACATCGGAGGTGCTCATGTAACCGCCATCATCTGTCGCCACATATGCTCGCCTACTTGGGCAGTCTTTCTGCACATGGCCAAGACCATGGCATCGGTGGCACTGAATCCCTGTAGTGCGTCCCGTCGAAGCAACAGAGGAGGCACTACTAGCCGGTACCTGCACAGAATTTTTACCTGAGCACGTAGAAGGGGCAGGGGCTGATCTTGGTGCTGCAGAAACAACACTAGCTGGTGGGAGCGGCCGGAAAGATGGCTTGGGCAACCCCGAAGTCCCCGTCGGCCGTGGTGGGTAGAAATTCCTGGACTTGCTGTACTCCTCAAAAGCCTGGAAAAGTCCCTGTGATTCTTTCTCTGCAAGCATAGCATACTGGAAACACTGGTTGAGGGTATAAAATTCTTTATAATCAAGGATGTCCTGAATTTCTTTTCTCAAACCAGAATAAAAGCGGCAAATCTGATCCTCTACTTTTTCAACCACAGCACAACGAATCAAACCCTTCTGAAGCTCACTAAAATACTCCTGAACAGTTTTATCTCCTTGATCTAAACGCTGCAGTTTATTACGAATTTCTCTATAAAAAGAAGGAGGAACAAAACGATCACGCATTTCTACCTTAAGTTCTTCCCAAGTAGTAGGCAAATCGGTTTCAGCAGCTAGACCACTCCACCAAACAATAGCAAAGTCCTTAAACTCACTAGTGGCTTGTCTAACTCTATGTTGTTCAGGAACAAGATGGGCATTAAATTTTTGTTCTACCGTCATTTCCCAATCAAGGTAAGCATCACCATCGTACTGACCCGAAAACGAAGGAATTGAAAACTTAATTTTAGCATACGGATCATCTGGAGCATAGTTACCTTGTGTGCGACGGTTGTGGTTGTGGAAACCACCCATACCTTGAGGGTTACGTTGCAAACGGCGTCGTAACCTTGCGGTCCTTGTAGCTGACCTATCGACGGTGCCATCAGCCTTATACACCGTTGCTTCATCATGATCGTCTTCAACGTCGTTGTTGGTGTCGTTGTTGGTGTTGGTGTTGGTGTTGGTGTTGTTGTTGATGTTGTTGGTCTTGTGAGCGGTCTCCAATTCGACAACCTGATCGGTTAGCTTAGAGACTCTCTTATCCAACCGCTCAATGCTTTCTCCCAGGTGAAGCTTGGTGACGGCGTTGGTGACGGCCCTGGTGATCGTCTCTGCCAAATCACTCTGAACCGCCTGCAAAGCCTTCTGTAACTGATTTTGGCTCACGCACTCATCCAATTTGGAGGGTGAAGCACCCTCCCCATCGCTTCCTGACATCAGAAACACCAAAACAGGACACAAGAAGTGAAGGTTATCCCTATAAAACTACTAAGCAGTGGTGCCCCTCAACACAGCAAAAGTAAGCTTCTTGCAAAGCTCTTACAAAGTTCTGAAAACAACAAAGCGAAGGATACCAGGGAGAAGTGTTCCACGATTGCAAGGGTTACCAAATAACCTATGTGCTGTCCAGGAGAAGTATGTAGAGCTAGGAAGGCCAAATATATATATATGAGTGGCACACAAATCAAAAACAGATAGTAAAGCTGAATAAGTGCCCAAATAACTTGTCCCTAGTTGCTGGTCTAACTATGTCCTAGAACAGTAGTGATAGCAAAGAAGAAACAAAGAGACAAAGGGACACAGTCGATCACAGGGGGCTTAGTGTAAAACAGCCGAACTCAAAAATTCCAGGGGGCTAGATGGAGCACTAGTAGGAATCCCAAATTTCTTTTTTTTTATTTTATTTTTTTGATATTTTTTTCCAACTCACTAGTAAACAGGAAGAAACCACAAAAAATTTCAGCTCAAACCGAGATAGGACGTGGCCTACAGAAAATCTTGAAGTTTCAGAAAACGTCGGGTTTCAACTTGAATGAATTTTTTCTTTATCTTCCCGATTTTTTTTGAATTTTTCGACGAGGGCACACAGGGCGTAGCCTAGTGTGGGTATGCTCAACTTTTCGTCTAGAATCTCCTGTAAAAATTTCAGCCAAAACGGACAACCGAGCGAAAAGTTATGGCTGTTTTACCGAAGGGGTGTCGGAATCGGTTATGAAGAACCCGGGGTTTTGAGTGAAATCCGAGTCGGCTTGGGGTCGGGTAGGGAGTTTTTTGGCAAGGTGGATGCAGCGGAAAGTGGAATTTATGAAAATTGGTCCGAGGTGGTGAGGGTAGGTTTAGGGTGGGATTAGGGTGGGCGTGTTGATCAATCAACCCTAGCACACAAAGCCGACAAAACCGAGGATGGTGAAGGGGATGGCGGCTAGGGTTGCAAGGGAAACACTACTGACGACAAAAACACAAACTAAACCAGCGACTAAACAAGAACTAGGGCACAAACTCAACACTACGGACTCTGAAATTGAAATATGCAAAGGCTAAACACGTGGTTATGGGCGGGGAAAATTTTTTTTTTTTGGTATTTTCAGTGGACGATAGGAAGAACACGAAAACAAAACTAAAGGGTAGTGTGAACCTGACGGTGCACCTGAAGCTCTGATTACCACTTGATGTGGACAAGGGTTCCCGATCTTCCGAAAGGTTCTTGGTAAGTTGATTTGGTCGGAGGCGACACACAAATCGATCCGGCTTCAGAACAGCACGTTCTAAACCCCGCAATCGCAGCACGACGTCTCCTCTGGTTATCAACCGTCCAAAGACGATTGACCTCGCCGAGAAGGCTAATCCCTGCCTGCGAATCAAGAACACAAGCAAGAACAACGAAGAATGCAACACAATTGCAGATGTATGATTAAACTCTCTAAGTTGGGGTCTCACAAACCGATGAACGGCGAAACTGTTTATGAACAGAATTGATCTAAGCAAAACCCGAACCCTAATGGTGCGGCGGCGGCTGTATATAAAGACCCTAGGGTCGTGCAAGACCCTCTGGACGCGCCCCTAATTGGGCTCAACTAGATACAAAGCCCAAAGGCCAAAAATAGGCGACGCAGCACCGACACAGATTCTGGACTCTGTCTTGTTTTGACGATTCCCGATGACTCCGGATGAATTTTGACATGAGACCGGCGGCATTGGAAAGGTCTTCTCCTTATCTTTCCGTGCATATGTAGAACGTCCAAATCCGAGTCCGTATGCGTCCTGGGCAACTGTTTTAGTACAGACTGGTCCTGGCCCCGAAACAGACTCGAAGTCGGTTTTGATTGGGCCTCCACTTTGGCTTCCAAGCTCTTGCTGGTCCTCCACGTTCCCAGCTCCTTCTCCCATCATCTCCTGGTCTTCTCCATGGTTTCTAATCGTAAAATAATCATTAGGTAGCAAACCATTCTCAAAAGTAACATATAGCGAAGAACGTAGGAACGAGCTCACCTCTAAATTTAGTCGTCGTGCACGAGCTCTAGTCATTGGACCTTGCAAGTCCAGATTTGGAGGAGTGTTGTGTGTATCCATAGGAGTGATGTCCTCATCACCAAAGGCCAAAAATAGGCGACGCAGCACCGACACAGATTCTGGACTCTGTCTTGTTTTGACGATTTCCGATGACTCCGGATGAATTTTGACATGAGGCCGGCGGCATTGGAAAGGTCTTCTCCTTATCTTTCCGTGCATATGTAGAACGTCCAAATCCGAGTCCGTATGCGTCCTGGGCGACTGTTTTAGTACAGACTGGTCCTGGGCCCCGAAACAGACTCGAAGTCGGTTTTGATTGGGCCTCCACTTTGGCTTCCAAGCCCTTGCTGGTTCTCCACGTTCCCAACTCCTTCTCCCATCATCTCCTGGTCTTCTCTATGGTTTCTAATCATAAAATAATCATTAGGTAGCAAACCATTCTCAAAAGTAACATATAGCGAAGAACGTAGGAACGAGCTCACCTCTAAATTTAGTCGTCGTGCACGAGCTCTAGTCATTGGACCTTGCAGGTCGAGATTTGGAGGAGTGTTGTGTGTATCCATAGGAGTGATGTCCTCATCATCTTCCTACCATCCGCCATGATCAGCTCAAGTTCAGTCCCCATCAGCCGCTGTTGAGTTCCATAAGGCATGCTCATGAATGCATCGTAAGTCATCAAGCTGACACGAGAACCAAAGTCACACAAGGCTTTCAGAAATTTCTTCCCCGATATCTCACATGGTATGTACGGTTCTTCTTTTTCCTCTTCAGTGAGACCTACAACATACACACCACATAATCCTTCGTAGAGGGATGGCTCAAAGCAACTATCTAGCAATCTCTTCGCTTGTTTCGCCTCTGTTCCATCAAGCTCTATATCATCCTTGTAAAGCTTCCCTAAAACTCTGTCAATAATCTCTTGATCGAAAACTTCTGACTTGAGGCGATTACTTGGGAAATTATACTCAATTCCGGCTTCGGAGGCGTCTTGCGGACTGAAGGATCTTCTCATACTGAGCAACTCGTGCGAAAAATCAATGGGAATCCAGTCCATCGGCTCAAATTCGTCAAGTGGTTTAGCATTCGCCAATGTTCTATCCCCCTTTGGTTTAGCATTCGCCAATGTTCTATCCCCCTTTGGTTTAGCAAAGTTCCCTTCAAATTCCTTCAGGTGGTTGTCCAGAATCGCAGCTTCTATCTTGGTATATTCCTTGCTACTTGACGGAGTCGTCAGGGTGATCGGTTCTCCTGTCGTCGCGACTGCGCCGATCGGCTCAGATACTGCGCCGATCGGCGCACGCGTCAGATCCACAGAGGCAGGTCCGACGGGCTTTATTTCTTCGAATTTGTGCTCCAAAGTAATGATTGATCTACTCTCGGACATCAAGATCTGTTCAGCTGGCAACTCTCCCTTCTGCATAACTTCTGGGCATTGCCGATTTGGTTCTAGATATTCTTCCCAATGCTTGTGCAAAGCTTCATTCTCGACAATTTTGCCTAACAATTCGATCCCTACCTTGGCTGTCAATCTTAGAAAACTTCCTCGGGCTGATCTGTCCAAATACATCCTCGATGCCTTGTTTATGGCCATGTAGAAGGTTTGAGCGCACATATTCTCATCAATGCCGAGGTCAGGTCCTTGTTTCAACAATGTTTTAAAACGTGTCCAGGCTTCCGCGAGAGATTCTTCATCATCTTGTAAGAAGTTCACCACTTCCCTTGTCTACTTCTGCACCTTTGGCAAAGGAAAATAGTGGAGACAAAAATTTCCAACTAACTCACTCCACTTACCTTTTGCTTCTTGAGATGCTGCCTTGTGCCACTCTTTGGCTTTTCCTCCCAAAGAGAATGGGAAAAGCAGCCACCTGTAAAGATCCTGAGGCACTCCTTCATGATGGAATGTTTGGCAAAGTGCCTCCAAATCTTGTAAGTGAGTATACAGGTTCTCCTCTTTCGCCCCAAAGAACTTGTTTGCTTTAGCCATGCTAATGATAATGGGGTTCAACCCATACGAGGATGCCGTGGCCTTCTCATCTGAGGATTGAGGCACCAACACGTTTGGAGATGGTAGAGAAAGTTCCCTGAGCGTCAGAGAAGGTCCTGTCTTACTCATCGTAAAAATTCACACAAAACACAAAAACGAAAACAACTAGAAAAGATAGGATTAGATGTTAGTAAAATATTAATAGTAAAAGGCGCCAGAAAAAGGGCTTGTTGGTCGTAAGTATGCACCCACTTATATACCGCAAGAGGACGGTGTACAGTTGTAGCTCTTTTTCCCTCAGAGTATTCCAAGGTTATCGAATCCACAGGGAATGAGCGGAACTAATACCACTAAAGGGTTACTAACAAATTGCAATGGTTTAGTTGATGTGAATGATGACGGTGAGAAAGTGGAAGGTGAATGTTATTGAAGAGGTAACAGGATGATGAAGGATTCTCTCCTTAGGGTTGGTTCACTAGCATGCAACCTTATTCTTATCAACTCGAGTGATGACTCTAATATTCTACAAGACATGGTGGTTTCATTCACCCCGGCTGTCACTACAGAGGCTATTAGCTCCCCACTGGTTTCTTGCACTATGTAATGGGCAAAAGTGTATTGGCCGATACACTAATGAAAGGGATAGATAGATATCCAATAAAGTTCATCACATAGATAAAATTCATCGAGAGAGTATCAACAAGTATGAGAGTTACATGACCAGATCCCCGCACCAGAGAAGAGAATAGGAGACTACTCACTCATCCTTCCGCTAGACATAGCAGAGGGGTGAGAAGTAGCGCTGGAACGCGCACGAGCCGATCGGCGCAAGCGTCACGCCGATCGGCGCGACCTCCCTTCTGGTGGATCTCGTCGGTGTTGACCAACCTTCGCCGCCAATATCCTAGAACTCTAGTTCTTATAATTGATTCTCGCGATCGCCGTCTCCTTGGTTTTTCCTTGGCTCTTGATAATTATCTTCCTTTTATACTCGACGGGATTAGGTCAGCTTCCATCGACTCTAACTCATACTAGGCTAGGCATTCATCTTTCCTGGACCGGATCGTGTTTTTGTCATCTTCTCCTGCTACGCCGATCGGCACAGGCCCGTGCCGATCAGCGCGGCTCCGCATCTGGCCCATCTTCGTTACTCTTTAGTTTTTTATCCATAATTGCCTTGTTTTACAGCTGTTACCTGCGATTACATCCAAAACAGAACAACTACAAATATATGCAAATATGGGGTTAATTGTTAGTCCAAACCACCAAATTAAGACGTAAAACATTCCTTTTTGGTAGATAAAATGGGCGTCTAGAAACCACCAACACATACGAGCGGATACATGTGTCTCCTAAAGGATGCGTGTTGTTTAGAAAAGAACACGCGGACGCAAAGTATTGTCCTAAATGTGAGTCCTCCAGGTACATGGAGGTAGACTCTAGTGATGGTCATAAGAGGTATCTTGAGATCCGTGTGAAAATCCTATGGTACCTTCCCTTCATACCGAGGATCCAATGGCTTTACATGACCGAGGACACCACAAAGCAGATGACATGGGAGAAAGATGGCAAACGATTCCATCCTGAGAATATGGTACATCCAGCCGATGCTGAGTCGTGAAAGTATTTTGACCAAGTATCCCGATCAAGCCGCGGAAGCTCGTAATTTATGTGTTGCGTTGGCGACAGATGGGTTGAATCCGTATGGAATGTCCTCTATCCCAAACACTTGTGGGCCCGTGTTCGTTATCCCTCTCAATCTCCCTCCCGGAGTTATGTTTTAGGGACACAACATATTTTTGTCGTTGATAATTTCTGGAAGCCCTGGGAATAATATGAGAGTCTACATGGCTCCTTTGATTGATGATTTGCTCCATGCTTGGAATGATGGGGTATGGACATACGATCGAGCTACCAAAACAAACTTCAAAATGATAGTGTGGTACATGTACTCCATGCATGACCATCCGGCATATGGAACATTTAGTGGCTGGTGTGTTCATGGAATGTTCCCATGCCTAGTACGCAAGTCAGCTCTCAAGTTCTTCTGGTTGGCGAAGGGTGGTAAATATTGTTCGTTCGACAAACACCAACAATTTCTGCCTATGGACCATCCATACAGAAGGGACATAAAGAACTTTACAAAAGATATCGTGGTTGAGGACTCTCCACCACAGATGTGGACAGGTGCCGCTATTCGTGAATGGTTAGATTCGCTCCAAGCAAATGGTGGTGGTTTTGTGGGATATGGTGTCGATCATGCCTGGACTCGGATCCCGGACTTGTGGAGGCTCCCGTACATGGAGCACATTCTTCTTCCACATGTACTTGATATGATGCACACTAAAATGAACATCGCCCAGGCTTCCTGGTGTACCATCATGGACATTCCTGGTAAGACAAAGGACAACATTGAGGCTAGAGTGGATCAAGCTAGGTTATGCAATAGACCAAAGCTCGATATTTCGCCTCCCAAAGACGGCAAGAGATGGAAAAAGCCTCTATCCGATTTCGTACTGAAGAGGAAAAAAAGGAAAGAGGTGCTAGAATGGATCCAAACTATAACGTTCCCTGATGGGTATGCAACAAATCTGAGGAGGGGGTGAACTTAACTACTATGCAAAACAATGGGCTCAAGAGTCATGACTACCACATATGGATTGAGCGGCTTCTTCCGATAATGGTTCGAGGCTACCTTCGTGACAATGAGTGGCTATTGCTGGCAGAGTTAAGCTATTTCGTCCACACCCTTTGCGTGAAGGAGTTATCATGAACTATGGTTGAAGAATTGGAAAAAATGGCTCCTGTGTTGATTTATAACTTGGAGAAGATCTTTCCTCCTGACTTTTTCAATCCAATGGAGCATATGATTGTGCACCTTTCGTATGAGGCACGAATGTGTGGACCTGTGCGTGGTCGTTGGTGCTAATCAATTGAGAGACAACAAAAGGTTCTTGAACGAAATGTAAAAACAAGTGCAAAATTGAAGCTTCCATTGCAGAGGCATATTGTACTAAGGAGGTGTCAAACATCACAACAAAATACTATGTTGAAACCCTTCCTAGCATGCATGATCCACCCCCTCGTTACAATGCCAACGAAAATGAATCGACCCTCAGCCTTTCCAAAGTGGAGCCGTACATATAGTAAGTTCTGCAAGTGACGGGACTACTAAGAACTTGCAACATGCAAAGTTCTGCACTATCATGATGCATTTGTTGACCAACCTTTAAAAAGTGGAGCCGTACATATAGTAAGTTCTCTCCCAACTAGTTCTCGATTATTTATAGCGGTCGGTCACTAATCTGCTCTAACCTATCTCCATCTTCTTTTCATTTGTACAGAGAATTTACTCAACAATTTTGGCAGAGAAATAGGGCACCGACCCCGCAACAAGTTGATACCCTTCTTAAAGAGGGTGTGGGACGTGGATCGCCCGATTTCATTACTTGGTTCAAACAAAAGGGATAAAATGAGGCGTCCATGAGTCCCGAGTTGAGACAAGTTGCCAACAGATGTGGCTATAGGGTAATGTCGTACTCGGGCTATGATGTGAATGGATATCGCTTTCACACAAGAAAGCACGACGAAGGTCGGCCCAATCGGAGTACCACAAATTATGGTGTTTGTATGATAGCCCAAGATGGGGTGGAGTACTATGGAATAATTGAAGAAATATATGAACTCAAGTTTCATGGTTCCACCACTCTTAAGCCTGTCGTATTCAAATGCCATTGGTTTGATCCTAACCAAGTGCAGCGGAACCCCAATGTTGGACTAGTCGAAATTCGATCGTCATCCATCTATCCAGGAGACGATGTGTATATTGTGGCGCAACAAGTGACACAAGTTTATTATCTCTCATACCCCTACAAAACTGATGAACGTCTTCAGGGTTGGGACGTTGTGTATAAGGTATCGCCCCACGGTAGGCTACCTGTCCCAAACAATGAAGATTACAATATAGACCCAAACACAAATGACGGAGAGTTTTTTTTAAGAAGATGAGTTACAAGGGTGTATTGAGATAGACCTAACCGGAGAAATGAAAATGGAAGTAGAGGAGAATAATGAAAGGGTTGATGACGAGGACGCTGGAGATGAGGTTTCCAATGCGAAGGACTTACTATTGCTTGAGCAATTATAATTAGGAATTGATGAGGACATTCCTCCATTGGAGCACGTGCCTGATTGTGATCTTGACATGCATGATAGTGATGATGAGACATAAGATCCAACTAATCCTGATGATGATGATTATTTCTAATACACGTAATATTCATACTTGTTGCATTCTTAAATTTAATACCATGTTACTTTATAATCATGTATTGTTTATGTGTGCTAATTGTTTTCTCTTTCTCAAAATGCAGGTGAAGATGGTGGGCGGCAGAACGGTGCAAAAATGTGCGTCTGTTTGGAGGAGAGTGATGCCAAGTTCCTCCACACCTTTGGGTCGATTCGAGGCAAGGGTCGGGGGAAGGGTGGCCCCAGGGGTTGGGGTCGAGCGACTCAGTCTCTCCCAGTGCCACCTACCCCTCGGGAGGAGGAGGAGGTGGAGGAGGAGGAGCAGGAGCATGAGGAGGAGCATGAGGAGGAGGAGGAGGGGGAGGGGAGGGGGATGGGGATGGGGATGGGGAGGAGGAGGAGGACAGAAAGGGGGAGGAGCAGCAGGGGGAACAGCCTGCTATCTAGTTGCGAGGTCCCTCTAGACTTCCGGACAGGCCAATACCTCTGGCTGCACGTCCGGTGATTAAACCTATGAAGCCAGCGTAAGTAACTTTATATGTTATCACTAATTTTTCTTTTGGTCATTTAAAAATCATAATTAAAACTAATATTTTATCTTAATCACTTTTTGCAGGAGTTGGGAAGTAGTGACCCTAGGTGGTCACAAGCGCAAGGTAAACTGCATCTTGGTTTTGTGCAGGGAGCACTTCCTAGGCTAGGTTCATATTGGCACAAGGTACGAGCCAGCGTGGACATGGAAGCACTACGAAGCCGCCTCCGATCAATTAGACCAATTAAATTGGTGCTACCCCAGCAAGGCGGATCGGGTGGTGGAAGAGATGTGGGTAAGTATTTCTTGCAATACATTGCTCAATTCATTACATTCATTGTACACCGAATACATCGTGTTTGTATGCAGGATTTCTACACGTGTGAGCCGGGGCACAAGGAGGACGCTAAGGTTGTGGCTCACAACCGATGCCGTAAGCTCGCGAAGGACATGCATTATGAGGCCCAAGTTAAGTGCATCATAATCTACACTTCACATGTCATTGGGCGACGCATTAAAAAGGAAGAGGCAAGAACTGTGAAGTTGACATCGAAACAATACTTGCAGGTATATTTAGATTTTATTCTTCGATTTAGTACATCGCTTATTTGATCCTCTTACATGTCAGCCACTTGATCACGTGTAGGTGCCTGCGTGGTGGGGCCGTAATGATGTCCAGTGCTGGGAACGCATAGTGGACAAATGGTTCACACCGGAGTGGGAGGAGATGCACAACGCTGGTCGAGAACGGCGTGCTCTTATGCCTAGTCCAGCACACCACCAAGGGAGCCTTAGCAACGAGGAGTACAGGGCTCGATGGGTATGTGGATTCATATTTTTGTTAACTCTCAATTGTGTATAAATTGTAAGTAACATGGTTTTTTTTGTAGTCTCGGGCACATGATGGCGTTGAATGCCCCGAATTTGTGAGATGGGCTTTGGCACACAAGGGCAAGGCATCTCAGGCCACCTACAACCCGAATGACCCGCCGTCATCATACACCAATTCTTCCTTCTACTCCTGCATTAGTGCATACACTGAGGTGGGAAAGCAAGTTCACGGCCCAGAGTGGGATACGGCCGCCCACCCACTTGATGGCGAGGTGATCATGAGGGCGGGAGGAGGCAAGAAGCATGGCCGGTTGATCATAGGCGATGGTACTATAGACATGGCCACTACTCCCACTCTCTCCCAGATTCGAGCGAGGGACCCAAGCACTGCCTCGGCCGTACGCCCACGGCTAACTGTGGCACGGCTACAAGTGCAGCAACTTGAGGTTAGTTCTACTTTATTCATCATTCATTCAATAACTAATCACATATTTGCTTTGCACTATAACATTGAGATAAAAAATTGTAGGCAGGAGTCAAAGACGAGGAAACAGGCGGATATGTCCAACCTTCTTGCTTACCTTCAAACCATGCACGCTCAGATGGGAGGATCTCTACCGCCGCCTCCAACTATGTCACATCTGGCTCCAGCAACTCCTCAGATAAGCTAATTGATAGCCGAGTTGATTCATTTCAAATATTGTAGACTTAGAGACTTAGTTGAACTTAGAACCTAGAAACTTACAATAAGTTCAAGATTTAGAATCTTACAACCACTTAGAGACTTATTACTTCAACTTTTGAATATTTAGATTATAACTAAGTATTGTTCTTTCATTTCAAGTATCATAGACTTAGATAATATATAAACTTACAATCACTTAGAAATTACAATTTCTCACTTTGAATCTTTTCTACTTTGTGCAGAATCAATCGGCGGCATCAAACACGCCTGACATGTCACCGACATTCCTGCAGCAGTTGTTCCCGATGCTACAGCCACCGCCACCGTCGCAATGAGCTTGTGAACTTTAATTCTACTTTATGTTGGCCTTTTGTGTTGAACTTGTGATATTTGAGTTGAATTCATGTCGAACATGTTATGTTTGTTCTATTTATATTGAAATTATGGTTTGTAAGCTTGTGCGTGATGTTTTTTCATAATTGTGGTGATATATTAATAAAATAGTTCATGTTGAATATATATGTTATGCATTTCTGATATTTTTGATGATTGAAAGCGAAAAAACCAAAAAAATAGTGGTCACTTCGTTGTGTGCCTGCCTGCTGGCACACATTAGTCCTGCCCATACAGGTTTTGTGGACGTACTAAAAATATCACCAAGTTAAGGTCTGAAGGAATCATTCCTATGCGGCAGGGCGAGCACTCATCCACGTTAGGTGGACCTACACCGAAGACACCATCACCAAGTACTTTGCACTAGTACTAAGGAGTCTCACCCATGGCCAAGTCTATCCCACCCAGCTTCACCTTAACACAATTGGTCTAACACCCACCCATTCACACACACACACACACACCACCAAACACATTTTTCACACATTTTATAAATCTTGGTAGTGTGGGAGTATGGTGATATTCATCACAGTCCTAAGCATATACTAGCAATGATGAAATCGTCGTTAGCAAAGCTATTGGTAACTTCCTAGGTTTATGAAGGTAGTGGGATAACAATTATGGCCTATCAAGGACCTAACATTCATATCTTATATAGGCAATAAGAACCCTAGTTTCCACATAAGTGGGTTTCAACTAAGCAACTATGAAAATAGCAAGGAACAATGCATATAAGAAGTAGGCTCTAAGTTGGGTGCATTTTCAGAATATTAGGAGCAATCATGCTCAAGGAATAGATAGAGCTTGCCTCCTAACGCGTCCTCTAAGTCTTGCTCGTAGTCTGGGTCCTCGGGCTCCTGCTCCGGGTCCTCTTCGTTTGTAGAACACGAGCTATGCGTAAGCTATCATAAAGTAAAATAATATAGGAATAAATGACAAAAGCGAAGAACTCAAATGATGAGAAAACCAGATGGAATGGAACTAGGTGAAGAGCTTCAGGGGCTAGGGTTCGAGAAAATGATTCCAACGGCGCAAGAATCGCCCGAATCGGAGTTACGGTTTGAAAATTAGGGCTTTTGGAAGATCTAGGGGTCTATTTGTAATTTACAAAACATCTTGAGGACCTTTCTATAATTATTGAAAATATTAAGGGCTTGGTTGTAAAATAGTAGGGCCTAAAATATAATTACAAAAAAGTTGGGGTATTTTCTGTAAAAAAATTGGGCTAAAAAGAATTATTCTAAAGCTTAGGGAACTAAATGCAAAATTACAAGGTTCTGGTATTTCTGGGATTTTTAGGAATTAATTTTGTACTAGAAAACCTATGGAATAGGTCTATGGGTTTGTGGACTGGGTGCATCAGGTGCGGTCTATAGACCAGAGGGTTGTGGGTCGTTGATCCGAAGATGGGGGCCTAGGATTTAATTAAGCGAAGGGGTATTTTATGATCTAATTGTGTCCGTGGGTTGTGTGATGAACGGCTGAGGGTGAAGGGGCGATGGTGGGCGGCGGTCCGAGGGGAAAGTGACGGCGGCGCCATTGCCTCCATCTGCGATGAGCTCGACGCGGGGCTAGAGTGGTTAGGCTTGGTCCGGAGAGGGCCTAGGCGATGGAGGGGACCGTGCCGCACTTGCCAGGGGCGATCGTGAGGTGGCTCGATGGCTTGGGCAAACTCTCGGCTAGGGCTGGCTCGGAGGCGGGAAGAGAGAGAAGAGGGTGGTTTTGTACTTACCCTGATCGGCGGTGGGTAGCGGTGAGGTGGTAGCGGGACGCAGGGCGGCTATTTATAGATGGAGGAGGGGTGCACGCATGGTAGCAATGGGGGCGCCAGCTCGGCCATGATGGCCTTCCATGGTGAGCAGGGTGGCAAGGGCAGCTGGCTCGGCGGAGCAGTGTGATGCGCGGGTGAGGGGGAGGGAGTGGGAGTTGGGCCGAGGGAGAGGGAAATGAGGGGGGGGGGGGGGCAGGGAAAGGAAATTGTTTTTCTTTTTAAAATAAATAAAATGATTTATGAGGAATACTTTGAATGGCCAATTTTCAGGGTATCACCCTTTCCACAAAGGTCCAATGGGTGTGTTGTTTTTTGCATATGAAAGTACACTTCAATACCTTTCTATTCATGTATAATACTTGGGGTGGTACGTCTCAGAATGATACAGAATTCATCATGAAGTTAAAGGACATAATCTGGACATCAGCACATCGACTTCAACTCTCTCTTTAACATCTAGTGACCACCACGTCTTGGACCTATGCTTCAAACCTAAGGACAAGTAATGCACTCCCATTAGGTAGTACATGACTCTTATGAGAGGCATCTTCAGAATCAATAAGGAAAAGATTCACCTCATGTTGTAATTTTTTCGCTTTGGCTCGAGTCATTGGTGTCTCATAGGTGTAGTTGCGATATTGAACATCTTGTTCAAAATTTGTCAAGGGAATATCACGATAGATGTCCTCATCATGCGCCCTACACCCGCGCCACTCGGTGAAGAAGAGAGACAGGGCGGCGATAGAACTAGAGAAGAGAGAGAGAGAGGGAGAGAGAGAGAGAGAGAGAGAGAGAGAGAGAGAAGAGTGGTGGCTCGAGGAGAAGAAAGTGGGAGAGAATGAAATTTTCTAGGGTTTCACCCCGTTTTTATACCCACTCCAATGAGAGTGGCCAGTTGAGTTTGTTGTAGCTCAACTGGCTGCAATCGAAATGATCGTAGACAACCCAAGCAAAAGGCAATAAACAAAACAACCAAATACCTAACCTTGAATATTTTACCAGTTGTATGTTGCAATCACCGCAATCTCAAGCAATCAAACCCCTAATATATCCAACAATATAATTAGAGTTGATAAAAAAAATCAACAAATTGGTTGTCATGTGAAACATTTCAGAAATCCTTCCATATTTAGTGGCATCAAGTTGTAAATGTCATATCAAAGGGAACTATATCTTCTATAAATAAACAAAGAGGCTCCATTTTGCTAGCACCGGCCTATATACTCATCTTCCACCATATATGTAGAGGGGATACCTCCAATTTGAAGTCTAGCTTGATAAAATCAATGATTGTTAGTATAAGTGCAATGATGGTGTCCATTGTATTGAGGTCCAAATGATTAAATCAAATATACTATTTTTTTATTTATTCTAGCCATATATCTTTATTGCATAGCAACTCTCACTTTGGATTTTACCTGAGACTTATGTTCATGTGTGTACACGAGCCAGCTGACAAGCGTAGATTGAGCTATAGTTCCATACAATTAAGATCATTATAGTCACTATGATAAAATTTGGATCTACCATTTTCCTTGAAGCAAGGATGGAAGCTGAAAGCGTAAAGAGGTTGATGTATGTGGATCGTCCACCAACATGTGGGTTAGCCATGGACTCTTAGGTTGTTTTATTTGCATTCATTTTGATGGGGGGGGGGGGGGGGGATCCAAACACCTAACATTAGAGTATAGAGAGTCAAGGAAATGTGAAAACCAATGAGATTATGTTTTTGAAATACAGAAGGACCAAAAGCATCAGATTATGTTTTTGATATGTAGTAATAAAATAACATCAGTCTAAGGAAATGTACAATATAAACTTAAGTCAACTTAAGATGTCACTAAAGAATATTTGGTGACGTGAATTAAAGTGAAGAAGACAAGAATTAGTATACTTATGATCTGTTTGGATCCATTACAAATTATAATAAATTAGTTTATAAAGATAGATTATAAAAATTGGTTTGTAAAAAAGCTAAGCAAGAATATTTGGAGGGCAGTTTATAAAATTGTAATATAGCTTTTTAAACTATCTGATGCATAAAACAGGCAGTAGATTATAGGTTTTTATTATGGTAATCCAGATTCTTAAAACTGAGAAAAAAAACTATCATATTTAGAGCTCCTTGATATTATATAAACCAGTTTATTATAATTTAGGTGGATCCAAATAGAACCTTAATCAAAGTTTTTTCTTTCTAGTTTCAAAAGAAGATTTTTCTTTCTATCTCTACTCCTTAATCTCTACTCCTTATTAATTTGGGTGAGGTCATCATTAGTGTTGCTTTAGTTTGGTGTTGGTTTAGTGGTGGCTTGTGTTGGTGTTTGTTTTCTTTTCTGATCAGTAAAGCATATTCAAAACAGTTTGGATCACATAAGAAAGAAACACGAGATGAGTCCGATTAGGAAAAAAAATAAACATGTACTATAAAAGAGCAACTTCGGATCAGGTCTAGGTCAGTTTGTATCCCTTAATCTTTACACCTTATTAAATTTGGTGATGCCGTCCGCTCTTATTCTGCCCCAAGAGAAATAGAGTCTCTTTTGTTCATTGTATCTCTTTACCTCTTTAGATTATTCTGCCCCTCGGTGTTATTCTGCCCCAATAGTTTTTGCGGTTCGTAAAGATCCAATCAGTTTCCAAATATCATTCAAGTCCATTACGTAGTCAATCAAGAAAAGAAAAAGAACCGACCACGGATACGGATCCAGATTCCTTTCCATCAGTTGAAATCGGATACAAATCTAGTTAAACAAGCCAAAACAAAACACAGCACGGAACAGGCCACCCAATTCAGTTTCAAACACTATAGCCCATAACTTCTTCAAGAAGTAGCGCTAAATGCAACAGTTCGTCATGGACTGAATCAGTACAACAGTTCATCATGGACTAAATTAGATTTCAAAGTTCCAATTTGCACTAAGATTGAGGGAATCAAACCTTTAAGTCCAAAACAAACAAAATCAAAAATTGGTTGGTCAAAAATTATTTCCTGGGCGGCCATACACGTGTATGACCATCTACTAAGAGGTCGAAGAAGAAGGATTTTACCACCACCACCGATGGCTCCCAGTATGAGGAGGCGTGATCATGAGAGTAGATATGCTGATCTAGCATGCTCAGATCTTACCCGGTGGTCACCGCCTCGCCAGGGTAGCTCGCCAGAGAAGGAACCGGGTGAGGGATGTAGCAGAGGAGGGAGATTCGGACAAGGCCGCAACCGCCACCTCATCGGGGAGGACCTTGTCAGAGAGGGAATCGAGCGAGGACCATAGTAGCGGAGGGAGGTCGAGTGAGGGCCGTAACCACGGAGAGTCCTCAGGGAGTGCTGTGCCAAGCTCCGAGAGGTTGTCGACACAAACTCCTGGGAGAGAGCTTGGGTGAGGACCTTGATAGAGAGGGAGGTCACGTAACGGCCTTGCCGTGGAGATAGAAAACGAGCACTGACGCTGAAGCCACTCATACTGTCTAGGCATTTGGACAGCACCTGGTTAGGGATAGATTATCGATGAAGATACCAATTTTTTTTTCCAATCTGTTGTGTGTGTGAACGAGGGTTATGGATAGGGATAAATATTTCTTTAGAAAAAATTACCCTTCACCATAAAACACAATATCTCAAAACAAAATAGTGTTTCCGTTGGTTGTGCTTAGGTTAGGGCAGTGGCAAGACAGAGCGAGCGAAGTATGCTAATGATAGATTTTTATTTTAAAATAATGTAGATAGGTTCCTTCCACAAAATTAAAGTGCGTGGCAACGTACGCATATTTTGCTAGTTAATCTATATGTGTGTTGTTTTCCGTTCCTTTGCTTGCGTAAGAGCTTGTATCGTTCTCCGTCAACCTCTCCTTCCATCATGATCGCCTTCACAGCCGCGCACACGAAGCAACACCAATTGAAACAGTTAGCAGCACCTTTTTTTTTTAAATACAGCTAGCAGCAGCATGTCACGGAATTAGACCAATGGTTTCTTTGTCGTGCTTACCACTGTTCTCCACAAGGGGCAGGCCAAGAGAAGCCTCGCCAGCACCCAAGATTAACACTATACCACGGTCGATTTTTACCAACTTATAATAGCCACTAATGGTCAGTCGCTAAACATCACTCACGGATGGTTAGTCGCTAATTGTAGATACACTCCGTGGGTCGGTAATTGTCGCCACAATTACCGTTGGATGGTTGGTTGGCAAATATCATAAATTATGTTGAATGGTCGGTCGGTAAAATGTTTCTGCAAAAACGCTTCACCATGCGCAACAAACCCTAAATATTTTTCCTTCTCCTCACCGCCGCCTGCCCAATTCCCACCCGAGAGCGCCAAAATGTTTCACTATCGACAAATCTCCAGAAGAACTCGTGTTGCTCGCCGCCCCTCGCCTCTCCGCGCGCCCAGCCGCCGGCCGCCGCCGCTCTCAATAGCGGCCGACAGTTGGTCGCTAAAAAACTGGTCGGTCAGAAAAGTTTTCACTAGTAGAAATGTGCAAACCAATGACGTCCCAATTTCGTCACAGCAGAGCGATATTTCATCGTGGAAGGTTTTCCATGATGACTTTATGACGAATTTGGATTCATCATAGACCTGCCATCACAGAACACCTACCGTGATGAATCGTTACATTCGTCACAGAAGATTACCCTTTTACGACGAAACCTTTCTGCATCACAGAACTGATTTGACTTCTATGACAGTGAATAAAAACGTCATCGAAGAGGCTCCGTGCCACCGTGGCGCTGACGCGGCAAGCTCATGTGACATTGACCACACTGGCGCATGATGTGGCAAGTCTATATGGCGAGGGCCATGTGTCGTCATTGTAGGGCGTGGCGTGCTGCCTCCTAGGATCGCCACGCGTCCCCTTTCACAAGCGCCACGTGTTGCATCCAAATAGCATCGGGTGTCCGTAGTTGAGGAGGCCACGTGGCATGTTACCAGGGCTGCACGGGTCGTCTTGGGCGTGCCCCACGTGTCCCGTTCATAGAGCTCCAAGTGTCCATTTTTCAGAGCAGCATGTGTCTTATTGAAACAGAGCCACGTGTCTCTTTCATGCGATGACACATGTCTCTTTCTCAGTTTGCCACATGTCTTGTTCTCAGAGAACCATGTTTCTCTTTCATAGGTTGACACGTGTTTTGCGCTGAATGCACCACGTGTTACATCATGAAGCCTCCATGTGTCCAGTTGCGACTGGACCCCGTGCGCGTTTCCAAAAGGGACATGTTTTGCCTCTCAAATTGACAGACAACAACATTTCCATCAACAGAATCACACAAAGAAACATTAATAGAATCACAGAAAAACATCAACAGAATCACAGAGAAACATCAACAAAATTATATACATGAGAATGGTGGCGCTGTCCCCTCTACCATCCGTCTCCTCCGGTGCCCTGTGACGGCATCGGCGAGACGCTGAATAGGCACGAGGTGACACTCCACGCCGTCACGTTGGCCCATGACAACCTGTTGTCCCGTGATAGGAAGGATCCCGACGACCTAATGCCGGAGGATTAGGTCTGATGTCATCATGGGCGTTGTCGTTGTGTTGTGAGGAGTGTGTGTTGGGACAAGTGGTCGGCATCGTGGAGTCAGGGAGTCGTGGAGTCATCGGGTGGTGTTTTTAGATCTTTGTTTTAACTTTGTCATGTCATCGGTTGTCGAACTCTCCCCGTAATTTGAATGTTAGTTTGGGTATATGCATGTTTGCGTATTTCAATTTTTTGTATATTGTATTTTTGTGTGTTTATGTTTTTGGAACTCACTGCGGACGAACCGGGCTCACTCTCATGGCGCCATGCATGCTCAGATCCTTCCGCGTGCCCAAATCTCCTCCTCTCTATCATACCCCTATCCAGGATATACTGTGTATTCCGTACTAATCCTTGGATAAGTAGTTCGTACACATATTCAAATGATAAAAAGGACGATGCAACGATCTTTATTAAGTCCACGCAGGGACAATAGAGTCATACACGTCTTAGATTACAAGCTAAAGAGGTGGTCATGCCATCCTCGGAAATAGAGAAAACATCACACAAGCTTTATTCAAATTCCACAGGCAACTCAAGCATAGGACGCAACCTATTCATCAAACTCCACGGGTGCTTCTTTTTCTCCTCCTCCTTCATCCTCTGAGTAATTAATTTAAAGCAAGGGTGAGTACATAAGGTACTCCGCAAGCCCTACCTCTAGCAAGGGCATAAAACATGCATTTGGGGTAGGTAGACAAGGAATGGGGATTGGGTTTTCAGAGTTTTGCGGAAAGCGCGTATGCAGGGGCTTCTATAGAATCAAGGGGGTTTTGAGGGATGAAAACAGTTTTATAACTTATGGTTGGTTGGACCTGAGGGAGATTACAATCGATCCCAACAGTTCCCATGTTTTAGTTTAGCCTTCTGACACACAGTCATAACGACTCTGGCACCCTTGCCAACACCATTCACCAAAACACGGGTCTCACTACACCCACTCACACATCAAGGAAATATTAAGAGCCCAATGATTTGGTGTGTCATAACTAGTGATAACGGACATCCAAATGATTTAGGGTTAACTCTGTAGAGCTTAGTACGTTGTACCCATAGGCTATGTGCTCTTAGCTACGGATCACATAACGCTCCCACTTCACCCGGGCACGCCCATAAGTCCACCATGGAGCTCAGGGGTTCCACATTAATGACACTTAGTCATATCACCACACTTTGACACACAATCATATAATCTTGCCGAGTACCGAAATTGTCACCTCTTTCACCACTACCAACCCCTGAGTCCATTCTTACTTCGTCAGGAGATAATTCCTTGTTGTGTTACCTAGGATCCATGTTAGTCCTGCCCACACAAGTTCTGTGGTCGTACTGAGAATATCACCAAGTTGAGGTCTTAACTGTCGTTTCTGAGCAGCCGGTTAAGCACTCATCCACGACAGGTGGATCTACACCGAAGACACCATCACCAAGTACTCTGCACCAGTACTACAGAGTCTCACCCTTGACCAAGTCAATCCCATCCAGCTTTATCTCCACACAGTTGATTTAGCACCCACCAGTTCACACATATACCACCAAACACATTTTCACACATTTTATAAAACTTGATAGTGTAAGAGTATGGTGATAATCATCACAAGTACTAAGCATATGCTAGCAAGGATGGTGCTACTATTAGCGTTGCTAATATTAACTTCTTAGGTTTATCAAGGTTGTGGGATATCAATTGCGGCCAATCAAGGATCTAGCATTCATATCTTATATACATGAAAAGAACGCTAGTGTTCACAGAAGTGGGTTTCGACTAAGCAATCATAAAGTGATAAGGAATAATGCATATAAAAAGTAGGCTCTAAGTTGGGTGCATTTTCAAAATAGTAGGAGCAATCATGATCAAGGAATAGATAGATCTTGCCTCCTAACGCATCCTCGAAGTCTTGCTTGTAGTCTGGGTCCTCGGGCTCCTCCTCGTAGTTCTCTTCGTCTGCCAACCGCGAACTACGCGTAAGCTATCGTGGCATAAAATAACACATAAATCAAGTGAAAGCCAATTGAGGAGAAAACAATATGGGAAGGGGCTAGGTGAAAGGTTTCATGGGATAGGGTTTGAGACAACGATTCCAATGGCGCAAGAATCGCCTAAATCGGAGCTACGGTTTGAAAACTGGGGCTTCCGGAAGGTTTAGGGACCGAGTTGTAATTTTTGAAAAGTTCTAGGGAACTATCTGTAATTGTTGGCACTTCCCAAGTGCCCCTTTTATATGCGAAAATCACCCCAATTAGAGCATAATTGATACTAATTTAGGTCCACTTACCTATGATATTGTCTATATATTTGTATATGCGTTGTTTAGGAGCTTTATTGCAGAAACAGGTAAAATTGGCGATTAAAGTGATGCTGGAGAGGACAGCAGTCCAGAACCGACGAAAAGCACTGAAAAAGCCCAGTGCGCCGATCGGTGCAGTCCATGAGCCGATCGCCGCAAGGGTGTTTTGGCCCATAGAAGTGACCGAGGCCCATTCCGCATGTTTATGGAAGTTTATCTGCGCAAGACACTTGAAGATATTTGCCTAGAAGATTTATGGAACTTCAAGATCTCGACATGCATTACAAGACTTTATCTCGAAGGAAAAGGCCCACATGACAGCTGTGGAAGACAGAGGAACTGACATGGAGAAGAAACAAGAGAAGGCACGGCTTGCACCGATCAGTGCGGCCCATGCGCCGATCGGCGCAGGAGGAAAATATGACTAAAACTTGATCCGGTCTAGGAAAGACGAAGGCCCAGCCCAGTATGAGTTAGAGTCGGTGGAAGTTGACCTAATCCCGTCGAGTATAAAAGGAAGATAATTATCAAGAGCCAAGACGACCAAGGGGAGATGGCGATCATGAGAACTAGTTATTAAAACTAGGGTTCCAGGATATTGGCGGCGGAGGTTCGTCAACACCGACGAGATCCACCAGAAGGGAGGTCGCGTCGATCGGCGCAACCCCTGCGCCGATCGGCTCGGGCGCGTTCCAGCGCTATTTCTCATCCCTCTGCTATGTCTAGCGGAAGGATGAGTGAGTAGTCTCATATTCTCTTCTCTGGTGCGGGGATCTGGTCATGTAACTCTCATGCTTGTTGATACTCTCTCGATGAATTTAATCTATGTGATGAACTTATTGCATATCTATCTATCCCTTTCATTAGTGTATCGGCCAATACACTTTTCCCATTACATAGTGCAAGAAACCAGTGGGGAGCTAATAGCCTCTGTAGTGACAGCCGGGGTGAACAAAACCACCATGTCTTGTAGAATATTAAAGTCATCACTTGAGTTGATAAGAATAAGGTTGCATGCTAGTGAACTAATCCTAAGGAGAGAATCCTTCATTATCCTGTTGCCTATTCAATAACATTCACCTTCCACTCTCTCACCGCCATCATTCACACCAACCAACCCATTCAATCTGTTAGTAACCCTTCAATAGTATTAGTTCCGCTCGTTCCCTGTGGATTCGATAACCTTGGAATACTCTGAGGGAAAAAGAGCTAAAACTGTACACCGTCCTCTTGCGGTATATAAGTGGGTGCGTAGATACGACCAACAGGCCTTTTTTCTGGCACCGTTGCCAGGGAACAAGCCAGTTCTTTTACTATTAATATTTTACTAACATCTAATCCTCTCTTTTCTAGTTGTTTTCATTTTTGTGTTTTGTGTGAATTTTTAGGATGAGTACAACAGGACCTTCTCGGACGCTCAGGGAACTTTCTCTACCATCTCCAGACGTGCTGGTGCCTCAACCCTCAGATGTGAAGGCCACGGCCTCCTCGTATGTGTTGAACCCCATTATCATTAGCATGGCTGAAGCAATCAAATTCTTTGGAGCGAAAGAGGAGAACCCGTATACTCACTTACAAGATTTGGAGGCACTTTGCGAAACATTCCATCATGAAGGAGTGCCTCGGGATCTTTATAGGTGGCTGCTTTTCCCATTCTCTTTGGGAGGAAAAGCCAAAGAGTGGCACAAGGCAGCATCTCGAGAAGCAAAAGGTAAGTGGAGTGAGTTAGTTGGAAATTTTTGTCTCCACTATTTTCCTTTGACAAAGGTGCAGAAGTTGAGAAGGGAAGTGGTGAACTTCTTACAAGAAGGTGAAGAATCTCTCGCGAAAGCCTGGACGCATTTTCAAACGTTGTTGAAACAAGGACCTGACCTTGGCATTGATGAGAACATGTGCGCTCAGACCTTCTACATGGCCATAAACAAGGAATCGAGGATGCATTTGGATGGATCGGCCAGAGGAAGTTTTCTGAGATTAACAGCCAAGGTAGGGATCGAATTGTTAGGCAAAATTGCCGAGAATGAAGCTTTGCACAAGCATTGGGAAGAATATTTAGAACCAAATCGGCAATGCCTAGAAGTTATGAAGAAAGAAGAGTTGCCAGCTGAACAGATCTTGATGTCCGAGAGCAGATCAATGATTACTTCAGGAATTTTTGAAGAAATAGAGCCCGTCGGACTCACCTCTGTGGGTCTGATGTGTGCGCCGATCGGCGCAGTCTCTGAGCCGATCGGCGCAGTTGCGACAACAGGAGAACCGATCACCTTGACGACTCCGCCAAGTAGCAAGGAATATACCAAGGTAGAAGCTGCGATTCTGGACAATCAACTGAAGGAATTTGAAGGGAATTTTGCTAAACCAAAGGGGGATTAAACATTGGCGAATGCTAAACCACTTGACGAATTTGAGCCGATGGACTGGATTCCCATTGATTTTTTGCAAGAATTGCTTAATATGAGAAGATCCTTCAGTCCGCAAGACGCCTTCGAAGCCGGAATTGAGTATAATTTCCCAAGTAATCGCCTCAAGTCGGAAGTTTTTGATCAAGAGATTATTAGGAGAGTTTTAGGAAAGCTTTACAAGGATGATATAGAGCTTGATGGAACAGAGGTGAAACAAGCGAAGAGATTGCTAGACAGTTGCTTTGAGCCATCCCCCTACGAAGGATTATGTGGTGTGTATGCTGTAGGAGTCACTGAAGAGGAAAGAGAAGAACCATACATACCCTGTGAGATATCGGGAAAGAAATTTTCGAAAGTCTTGTGTGACTTTGGCTCTCGTGTCAGCTTGATCACTTATGATGCATTCATGAGCATGCCTTATGGAACTCAACAGCGGCTGATGGGGACTGAACTTGAGCTGATCATGGCACATGGTAGGAAAACCAAGCCACTGGGAGTGATCAAGAATGTCGAAATTGAGATTAGCTCGAAAACAATGCCGGTAGATTTCATCGTTCTAGACAATAAGGAAACTGGGGCTGAAGATATCATTCTGGGAAGGCCATTCTTAAGATTAGTACAAGCTATTCTGGATGCTGGGAAAGGTCAAATCACGCTACACCTGGAGAGGAAGAAGTGCAATTTCAATTTAATGATCCGTCTCATCAAGACTCTTCTTGCTATCAGGAATTCTGCCTAGAGGAAGATGAGAGGATAGGGATGGATATGGGAGACCCACTGGAGCACATCATGCGTGGAACTAACAAGTGTTCCGCCAGCGCTGATCGGCGCGACCCTTGCGCCGATCAGCTCAGTCATACTGGCAGTACCGATTGGCGCGACCCTTACGCCGATCGGCTCAAGCATACTGGCAGCGCCGATCGGCTCCATCATACTGGCAGCGCTGATTGGTGCGACCCTTGCGCCGATCGGCTCAACCAGGAAAATCCTGATTTTGAACCTCTCGGGGAGCTGGATCCAGACGAAGCACCAGAAGTGGAACAGAAGGAACTTCCGAAGGAACTACGCTATGAATATCTAGGAAAGAATAGAACATATCCAGTTATTGTGAACAATGCCCTAACGAAAGAAGAAATAGAGAGGCTTCTTGTTGTGCGCAAAAGGTATAAGAAGGCCATTGGTTACACATTGGATGACGTCAAGGGAATCAGCCCCGCATTTTGCACCCACAAGATTAACTTGGAGGAGAATACTAAACCAGTGGTTGAAGGAATCAATGAAGCCGGTGGTTAAAAAGGAGATTTTGAAGTTGCTTAATGCAGGTATGATCTACCCTGTTGCTGATAGTGAATGGGTTAGTCCAGTGCATTGTGTACCCAAGAAAGGAGGGTTGACAGTAGTGCCTAACGAGAACAATGAGTTGATCCCTCAAAGGACTATAACTGGATGGTGAATGTGCATAGACTATAGAAGTTTGAACAAAGTGACGAAGAAAGATCACTATCCTCTTCCGTTCATTGATGAGATGCTTGAAAGATTAGCAAGGAATTCATACTTTTGTTATTTGGATGGATATAGTGGTTTCTTTCAAATACCGGTAAGACCAAAAGATCAGCAGAAAACTACTTTTACTTGCCCTTTTGGAACATATGCATATAGAAGGATGCCATTTGGTCTTTGCAATGCGCCTGCAACATTTCAAAGATGCATGAATGCAATATTCGCTGAATTCATAGAAGATAATATGGAGGTATTTATGGATGACTTCTCCGTACATGGTGTTGATTTTGATAGCTATTTGGAGAATTTGGAGAAGGTTTTGAAAAGGTGTATTGAATGCGACTTAGTTCTTAATTGGGAGAAGTGTCACTTCATGGTACCAGAAGGGATAGTACTTGGTCATGTCATATCTAAAAGAGGGATAGAGGTTGATAAGGCAAAGGTATCTACAGTTGAGAAATTACCTCCCCCTGCTGATCTTACAACCTTGAGGAGTTTTCTTGGACATGCCAACTTCTGTCACAGATTTTTTAAGGATTATTTGAAGATTGCTAAACCCCTGACAGAATTGTTAAAGCAAGATACAAAATTTGTTATGGATGAGGAAAGACTCTTGGCCTTCAGAAAATTAAAGGAAGCTCTATGCTCTGCACCTGTTATGCAGCCACCTGATTGGAGTCTACCTTTTGAAATTATGTGTGATGCAAGTGACTATGCAGTTGGAGCTGTTCTTCGACAACGGAAGGAAGGTAAAGTGCATGCTTTTATTATGCTAGCAAAACTTTGAATGAGGCACAAATCAATTATACAACAACTGAGAAGGAGATGCTAGCTGTTATATTTGCTTTTGAGAAGTTTAGATCCTACATTCTAAATTCTAAGGTGATTGTATATACTGATCATGCTGCTATAAGATACTTGGTTTCAAAGAAGGAGTTTAAGCCTCGGTTAATGCAATGGGTATTGATGCTGCAAGAATTTTATTTGGAGATAAGAGATAAGAAAGGAGTAGAAAGTTCTGTAGCAGATCATTTATCTCGTCTTGAATCATCCTCAGCTGAGCCAATAAGAGATGAAATGCGACAAGAGCAGTTGTTTACTGCATTTGATCGTAGGGAGAACTGGATGATGGATATTATCAAAGGTTTCAAGGGACAAACTGATCTGATGAACAAGAACACAAGGAAAAGAGTTAAGAGTGAAATGAGAAAATTTATATGGCCTGACCCATACTTGTATAGGTATTGTGAGGATGGAGCAGTACAGAGATGTGTACCCAGAGAAGAAAGAGCAAGCATTTTAGCAAAATGTCATTCTTCGGATTATGGGAGACATTATGGCTACTTCAGAAAACAAGCAAAGGTATGGGCAAGTGGATTCTATTGGCCTACTATGCATGAAGATGCAAAAAGGTATGTTGCAACATGTGCTCAATGCCAACGAATAGGGAATGTTAACAGTAGGAATGCAATGCCTCTTAAGTACAATCTTCAAGTCGATATCTTTGATGTTTAGGGTATGGATTTTATGGGACCCTTTGTGAATTCTCATGGTTTCGAGTATATATTGGTCGTCGTTGATTATGTCTCCAAGTGGGCCGAAGCAATGGCATGCAAGGCTAACACTACAAGAGAATCAAGGAGTATTCTTCAGGAGCAGATATTTCCTAGGTACGGGGTACCGAGGATAATAATTACAGATGTAGGATCCTATTTTACAGGAGGAGAATTTGCTAGGTTTTTAACCAAATCTGGAATCGAACATAGAATTGGAACAGCTTAGCATCCCCAGACAAATGGACAAGCAGAAATTTCAAATAAGCAATTAAAGGGAATTCTGCAGAAGATTATTACAAAGGAGGGAAAAGATTGGGCCACGAAGCTTAATGGAGCATTATGGGCATATAGGATGGCATTCAAGACACCAATTGGTATGACACCGTATCAATTCGTCTATGGGAAATCATGTCACCTACCGGTGGAATTGGAACATAAAGCTTATTGGGCTATAAAGGAGATGAATCTGGATCTTGATGTCGCCGACATGAAAAGGAAGATACAAATAAGTGAATTGGAAGAGATGAGATTGCATGCATATGAGAATGCAGCTATATACAAAGAGAAAACAAAGAAGTGGTACGATAAGAAGCTTTTGAAGGAGTTCAAGGAAGGAGATCGGGTGCTCCTATTTAATTCGCGATTCAGATTATTTGGTAAAGGCAAACTGCGAAGCAAATGGGAGGAACCTTATCTTGTGAATACGGTGTTACCTTCGGGAGCGGTAATCATAATGGATGGCAAGAGAAACAAGTATACGGTGAACGGGCAACGTCTAAAGGTATACCTAGAACCTGACACATTTGAATTAAAATCTTTTGATGTGTATTTCACTGCTTAGTACCCCGTGTGGTCGAGCTTAACAACGTAAAACAAAAGCTTGTATGTATTTTAATTTCTGTAGTTTTTCTTTTTCGGCAATTTAGTGTACTGCACCGATCAGCGCAAGATTTGAATTAAAATCTTTTAATGTGTATTTCACTACTTTGTACCCCGTGTGGTCGAGCTTAACAAAGTAAAACAAAAGCTTGTATGTATTTTAATTTCCGTAGTTTTTCTTTTTTGGCAATTTGGTGTACCGCGCCGATCGGCGCGATGCTTGCGCCGATCAGTGTGACGCTTGCTCCGATCAGCGCAGCCCTGCATCGATCGGCGTGGCAGAGTTTTTTTTTTGTTTTGAGTCGGTTTGGGACCTTGCCCTTCTCAAAGGTATACCATGGAAAATCTTCTTGATCTTGCTACGCCCTTGTCGTATGAGGATTTCCTATCTTTCGAAAGATCATTGAATGAGCAAGAGAAGGAAGAGCTAGATGAAGAGAATGCCCTCACAATTCATAGGTGCTGACTTTATGGTGAACATGACATTGCCGCCAAGTATGAACTCAAGCTGCAAGAGGAAGTCGAAGAAGCTATGTACCAGCAGGATGCAGAGACGGATCTTCAAGCTAGAAGAGATGAATCCTTTCCCAAGGTTCTTACCGATTGGGAAAGTTTTCAAGAAAATAAGATTCATAGGAACAGTTGTATTGAGGGTTGCAAGTGTTTCTTTTGTGCTAAAAATCTTCAACGCAAGGTGGAACTCCAATTGGTAGAAGATCCAACTTTCATACCTAGAGATTTAATATATGATGATGGCTGTCGCGCAGTTCCTGGAGGAAGGACACCTAAGGAGATTAATGATGAGATTTTACGAAGGCAGAAGAATAAGGTGATCCGTGAGCGTAATCTAGAGCAGTTAGATGAGTATATGAAGGAAGTTGCTGGCTGCGCCGATCGGCGCGACACTGGAGCCGATCGGCACGATCTGAAGATGGTTGAATGTATTGATCTGACGACTCTGCCAAGTGAAGACGAAGAAACTGCTACAAGGAAGTGTAAGATTAGACCAGAGGTTCACAGATCCGCTAGATTATCGGGTAAGCCAATTCAGAATTATTCCAAATGGGATAGTGACTATACGTCATACTATTTGGAAACTTTGGAAAGCGGTGATCCTAGTGTGCCTGGAGATTTTAGTGATGATTTTGATATGCAAGGAAGCTTTGGTAGTCGTAAGTTTGAAAATCAGGAAACACTTGTAGAATGCAGTAATGACAGGGCAGTAGGAACTTCAACAAGAGTTAATGGTAATGCAGAGGGAAGTGGAGGAAGTCGCAATGGTGGAAGAACACCACTGCGCCGATCGGCTCGGCCTGCGCACCGATCGGCTCGGAGGAATTTGAACAGTGCCTCTCCTTACAGCGTTGAAAATCATAACCTGCAACCGCCTGCTTGGTGTCCTGTCTGCCAAAGAAACATTGAGAGACTATATCTAGACGGAGATCGTGCTTACAGGAATCAAAGAGATGTGGACCGAAGAATCCAGGATACAATCGAGATGAACGAAGCGGACTACACTTTTCTCATAAGGAATATAAGATGAATTTTTCGAGTCTTGAACAGGCATGGTTTGCATGATTAGTGTGTTGAGCTTCTTCTCTTGCAATGAGGACATTGCAAATTTTGAGTGTAGGGGAAGGGCTTTGCCATTAGTCATAGTTTTTAAGTGTTTTTGAGTCCACTTTCTTAGTTTTTAAGTGTTTTTGAGTCTAGTTTCTCAGTTTTTAAGTGTTTTTGATGAGTGTTTATTTAAGTTTGTGTGTGTGCTTAAGAGAGTCACGAGTCATGTTGAGAGTTGCTTCTAGGTCTTTTATGTATTTTGAATTCTTGCATTGTCTTTTATTTAAGTTAGTGTCGATTGTCAAATTGAAAGTGCCCCATGCTATTTATCTTGTCTTTCTGATAATTGATTGGTTGATACTTGAATTTGTTGGTTACCACTCAACTTTTGAGCTTTATATTTGTAAAAATTTCTTTTGACTCATCATAAGCTAAAGCAAAAGCAAGGTCTAAATATGCCTACATAGCCGAGTGAATGAGAGCAAGCTACACATTTGAACTAAGTGGATTGTAAGTAACTTTGTCAACTTTTTGCTCATAATTTCGACCAAGTTAGGAAAGGATGATCTATTTTGTTTATCTCTGTATTCTAGCCATTCTTATCCAATTAAATTCCTTGCTATCATGAAAACCATACATCTTTGTTTCTCCCTCATCCTTGATACAACCTATATTCTCAATAAAAGGGAATTCAGAAGGTTTCCGTTGCTGATACAAGACAGAAATTGCTGATCATATAAGGGAATATAAAAAAAAGAGGTAAAAGAAAAAAAGAAGAAGAAAAAAAAATATAGGTCGCGCCGATCGGCGCTGTTGCAAAAAGAGAAAAAAAAAAGAGGTTGTAAAAAAAAATATAGATTCCCTGAGAAGCAGTAAGGTCATCAAAGAAAGCAGATTTCTGATTATTCCTTATTCTTTGCTAATTGTTCTCGTTGAATTTTCTTTTAGATCTTCTACATTCCTCTTCTCCATTAAAAGTTCTTTTCCAAGAAAATCCTTTCTTAATAGGCATGATTGAGCACATTGTTGACGTGGTTAATCTTATGGTTTAATTTAGTTATATAGCCCTCCAAGATCCACATACAATCCTTGATTAGATAGGAGAGGGAAGGAAATACACTTGAGGGACCTAGAGAAGACTAAATGCTTGATGTGTGATGCTAAAAGATGAGTTCAGGAGAACTAAAATTGTTTTGAAAAGGTTCTGTGGTAATTTGATTAAGTTCAAGTAAGATATGTCGATTGGTTAAAAGGAGATGAGAAAAAATCTTTGTGGCGGGATAACGAGTAAAAATGATGATTGAGATTGGCTGCATGAGGGATGGTGTGAAAATTCTTATTACTATTTGATTTTGTATTGCTCGAGGACTAGCAATGATTTGAGTGTGGGGGAACTGTTGGCACTTCCCAAGTGCCCCTTTTATATGCGAAAATTACCTCAATTAGAGCATAATTGATACTAATTTAGGCCATTTACCTATGATATTGTCTATATATTTGTATATGCGTTGTTTTGGAGCTTTATTGCAGAAACAAGTAAAATTGGCGATTAAAGTGATGCCGGAGAGGACAGGAGTCCAGAACCGAGAAAAAGCACTGAAAAAGCCAAGTGCACCGATCGGCGCAGTCCATGAGTCGATCGGCGCAAGGGTGTTTTGACCCACAGAAGTGACCGAGGCCCATTCCGCATGTTTATGAAAGTTTATCTATGCAAGACACTTCAAGATATTTGCCTAGAAGATTTATAAAACTTCAAGATCTCGACGTGCAGTACAAGACTTTATCTCGAAGGAAAAGGCCCACATGGCAGCTGTGCAAGACAGAGGAACCAACTCGGAGAAGAAACAAGAGAAGGCACGGCTTGCGCCGATCGGCGCGGCCCATGCGCCGATCGGCGCAAGAGGAAAATCGGACTAAAACTTGGTCCGGTCCAAGAAAGACGAAGGCCCAGCCCAGTATGAGTTAGAGTCGGTGGAAGTTGACCTAATTCTGTTGAGTATAAAAGGAACATAATTATCAAGAGCCAAGACGACCAAGGGGAGACGGCGATCACGAGAACCAGTTATTAAAACTAGGGTTCCAGGATATTGGCGACGGAGGTTCGTCAACACCGACGAGATCCACCAGAAGGGAGGTCGCGCCGATCGGCGCAACGCCTGCGCCGATCGGCTCGGGCGCGTTCCAGCGCTATTTCTCACCCCTCTTCTATGTCTAGCGGAAGGATGAGTGAGTAGTCTCATATTCTCCTCTCTGGTGTGGGGATCTGGTCATGTAACTCTCATGCTTGTTGATACTCTCTCGATGAATTTAATCTATGTGATGAACTTATTGCATATCTATCTATCCCTTTCATTAGTGTATCGGCCAATACACTTTTGCCCATTACATAGTTCAAGAAACCAGTGGGGAGCTAATAGCCTCTGTAGTGATAGCCGGGGTGAACGAAACCACCATGTCTTGTAGAATATTAGAGTCATCACTTGAGTTGATAAGAATAAGGTTGCATGCTAGTGAACCAATCCTAAGGAGAGAATCCTTCATTATCCTATTGCCTATTCAATAACATTCATCTTCCAATCTCTCACCGTCATCATTCACACCAACCAACCCATTGCAATCTGTTAGTAATCCTTTAATAGTATTAGTTCTTCTCGTTCCCTATGGATTCGATAACCTTGGAATACTCTGAGGGAAAAAGAGCTACAACTGTACACCGTCCTCTTGCGGTATATAAGTGGGTGCGTAGATACGACCAACAGTAATTATGGAAAATTTTAGGGGTCTGGTTGTAAAATGTCATGGACTAAAATATAATTACAAAAAGTTAGGATACTTTTCTGTAAAAATATTGGACTAAAACTTAACTAACATAAAGCTTAAGGGGCTAAGTGTGAAATTACATTGTTTTGGGATTTTCTTATATTTTCTAGAATTATTTTTGTATTGGATAGTCTATGGACTGGGTCTACGGGCTGTGTGGGCCGGGTGCAGAGGCACAGTCCATGGACCGAAGCGTTGTGGGCCGTGGATCGATAGATGTGCGGCTTGGATTTACAATTGTGAAAGGGTAAGTTGGCTTCTAATCTCAGTCGTTGATTGCGTGATGTGTGGCTGTGAGTAGAGGGCGATCGAGCGTGGCTGCCAGAGCCAGAAGAGGCGGCGGCGCCATGGCCAGAGCTCACCGGAGCTCGCCACTGAGCGCTCTAGTGGCCTAAGCTCGATGCTAATGGGATCTAGCTGGTGCGGGGGTGATGCCGCGCTCGACGGGTATGATCACGAGGTGGTTTGGTGGCTGGGGTCGGCTCTCGACTATGGTTGCGTTAGTGGTGGAGCGAGAGAGAAGGGAGGGCCAGTTACCTGCCTTGATCGACGGCGGGCAGCGGTGAGATGATAGCGGGGGGGGGGGGGGGGGGGGGGGGTGGGGGGAGGCGAGTATTTATAGGCAGGAGGAAGTGGGTGGCACTTAGGGTAGCGGTGTTGTGCTTCTGCTCGGCTACGATGGCCATGGGGGCCAAGATGAGCCAGCTGGTCGGGTGAGGCAGGCGGGCAGAGCGAGTTTGACGGTGAAGTGATTCCTCGCTGACGAGGGGGTTAATGGCTAGGCGACGGCGCATGGAGAGGGGGTCAATTACACGGAGTGTGGTTGGGTCACGTCGTCGACGTCGAGGCAGCATCGTGACATGGGTGAAGGTGGGCAGAGTGCAGTCGCATCGCGGGGAGTGTAGCGAGTAGTGGTGGTGGTTAACTGACGTCGCGACGAAGTAGCGGGAAGTCTTGTCGCGAGGGCGTGGTGCGTGGTCGACGTCAAGGCTGTGTGGTGGCATCGCGACATTCTCAAGCGTGCGCGAGTTAAGGCGAGGTGTGGCCCGTCCCTGGTCACGTCACGATGGGAGGTGCCAGGCGGCGGGGTTGGGAGGAGGGAAGGCGGAGCTGTGATCGTCTTCGGGTAGGTGGGAGCGGGCGTCGGTGTGACGGTGTCGAGCGGTACGGCTGGTGGTGACAGCGTTCAGGAGGGAGAAGAAGAGAGGTGAGCGAGGGAAGGTTGCTGGGCCACGAGGCCGTGTGGGCGCATGCGGAAGAGTGTGCCGGGGCGATAGAGTGGGCCAGGGAGACGGAGTCAGCCCGAGCGGGAGAAAGAGGGAGGAGAAGTGGGATGAGCCAACTGAGCTAGGGAAGGGGGAAGAAAGGGAAGGCGGCCCAGAGAAAAGAAATGGCTTGGCTTTTAAATTTAATGATTTCCTCCAAACAAAATCAAATTCAAACAATTTAAATTTCAAAGAGTAGATTAAAACAAAATCTAAGGAAAAGAGAAGTCAGTCACTTGTCATGTTCCAATTTTAAAATCCTAGAATTGATTTTAATCTATGTCTAATTTATCATGAGATTTTCTTTTCTATTAATGAAATGGTTTCTCTTAAAATAAACAAAATGATTTATGAGGTATGGGTATTCTTTTCTAAGATCGTCTTCTCTTTCCCATGTAGCCTCATTCTCCATATGGTTGTTCCACTGCACTCTGAAAGGTCCCTAGAGGGGGGCTGAATAGGCATTTTAAAATAATTCCTGAAAATCAACACTTGAAAACAGGTCAAACAGACAATGACGAAATTTCCGTCGTTTCTGACGGAACTTCCGTCACCACGGAAGTTCTGTCACTTGACAGCTTCACCCAATCTCTAAATCAAAACTAAATGAAGTGCAGATAAATAAAGAGATAGAGATACTATACTTGATCAAGGTGAAGCTAGCACGAAGTGTATATCTATTCCTGTAGAGATTGCTAACAAAAATCGATAGGGTGGAGGCAGGCCACTTGAGCTTGAGTTACCGGAGGTAACCCAATCACTGGCGCCCCAGGACATGCCTTGCAGAGCATTGTCCCAAGTTCCTATGCTAGGTCCTCCCCAGTGCTAGCCCGTCGGAGGAGGGGGCTCATTCCTCGGTGACCTATTCATGGTAATGGGCCCAGAAGCACTGTTCCTGCGTGCACTAGCATTCGTCTGCACAGGAAAGGTTAGTTCATCATAGTTATACAAATGAAGGTCCGGGTTAGGTAACTGGATCTCATTTGTATAACCGGGAAAGAAATAAACCAAAGAGGTGTCGGGTCCATGCTTCAGAGTATGTCTAGCTCTAAAGAGCTGTTCACCTATTACTTCCCTTTCATAGGTAAGATCACCAAGTTGAGCATTGGCAACCAATCCTAGGTTTCGTGCAAGGCGAAAGACCAAAGACGTAAACTCTAAAGCACCCTTATGTTTTGTCATATCGGCCCACTAACGAACCATGGCTTTAACAGGCATGACTTTGATTTTATTAACCAGACAGAAAAGGATAAACAATTCAACGGCTCGCACGGTCCTAATATCATATCTAGGAAACAAAGTCATAGCGAGCCATTTTTGCATAAAACACAAGGTCGGATTTTGAATGTCGGTGTTTCTACATGATGAGAGCAAAGATTTCCCCATTATTTCTTCCCAAAAATTATTCTTATTAAAACCATTAACCGGTTCTAAAAGAGTAAAAGGGAAAAAGCACAGCAAAACACCAAATTGCTTCCAAGCGAGGGTGATAAGCGTCCCGCCTAAACGAAATGTAACCTCACTTTCATCCCATTGTAAGGTGCATAAAATCTATGTAGTAAGTAATCGAGAGCTAGGCTCATCTATTGGTACTATATCGTCCCACCCCATAGTGTGAAAGATGGTAGCAAATTCAGAATCCATACCTGTCTTAGCCAGAAAGTCCGGATCATATACTCGCGTAGGAGCATAAGACCGGTCAGTGATCATTTTGTAAATGTCGTGTTCTCTCTTGCTAACCAAGTCGAGGTCATTGTCGGTGTTGAGTTGGAACACAACGTGGCTGAAATTCGGCGTGGTTACCGGTTCCTCCTCCATAGGTTCCTCGACTGGTGCGCTTGAGCGTGGTTCTTCCTCTATACATGGTCAGCGGGAGCTAGTATTGTAAAGGAGACAAACATAAGCACAAGAATATAATGCGGGAAAGTAAGGAGAGACAGAAGGAATTAAACCGAGGTTCGTCAACCAAACTAAGTAATTTCTACGTCCTCGTTGAGGAGCCACACAAAGTGGTCGGGTCTCTATCAACCCGTTTGCCCGCCAAGCAATCACAAAGATCATGCTCGGATTTTTTTCTCCACTTGATTCTTTTCCTCTGGAGGCGAATCACACCTTCACAAACATCCCCATCTCACCACAACACGTTGGGAGCTCAAGGGCGACGCCTAGCCGTCTAGGAGACCAAGTCCCCAAGAGTAAGAAGCAAATTGAATCTTGTTGGGAGGGAAAGATGTGCTCAAGCTTTTGAGTGGATGGATCTAATCTTTTTGTGGTTCGATCTCTCTCACTTTGCTTGGAATCTCAAGAACAAGTCTAGGAGTGAGAGGGGAGAGCTCTAGCTCAAGAATGAGTGAAATGCCAAAGTGTCTAATCCTTTCCGCGGGAGTAGGGGTAGGCTTTATATAGAGCAACTCTAAAAACTAGCCGTTGGGAAGATTTATGGGTCTGACAGAACTTCCATAAAGGGTCATGGAACTTCCATCATTTCAAAAAGAGTCGTTGCGTGGGATGGTTTTCACTGAGTCAAAGGACAAGGAACTTTCATGAGGGACCTCAAAGAACTTCCGTAACTCTCGGGTTGCAACACAAGAAAGGTTTGGCACTGACGGAACTTCCGTCAGAGGACCGACGGAACTTCCATCACTCTTTGTTTGGCTCTGAATTGGTTGGTTCTTTTTGGATTTTGGAGGCTAACTCTTTCTCAAAGACATTGGATTGGCTTGAGCACATGAATTCCCTTTAAGCAAGATAAGTTTACTCCTCTTGATGGTTCAGCATATCTATAACTCAAATAAATTAAAATCTTTAATCTTGAAAGCTCTTTGAGCCCAATTATTTTCTTCTTTTTGAGGAGGGATGAACTTTGTCACAAATGTGGGCAATTAAATTTCTTTTGATAATCTGCACATATTCTCTATACTCATGTTAGCACATTTTAATCTTATCTTATGTCATTAATCACCAAAACCCACTAGGGGACTTAGATGCATCTTCAATCTCCCCCTTTTTGGTGGTTGATGACAATAGATTTGAAAGGATATAAGAATTAATCAAAAGAAATAACAACAAAATATAGCGGAGCTCCCCCTAAAGATATGCATGAATCACAAAAACATGTGAGAGAGCTCCCCCTATATTTTGCAACAAGTGGGGTGCCCAAAGTGTACAAGTGTGCACTAGGTGATAAGCAATCAGAGCACAAACACACTTAACACAGTCAACAAGATAAGGCAATAAGCAAGCACCACACAACCATCATAAAACAAAGAGAATATTACAATGAGGTTCACAAATAAGACTTGTCCTTAGGTTCACAACTAACCTATTACAATAGAAAGAGAAGCACACACAAGCTCACATATCCTTTTTCATCGATTCTCTCCCCCTTTGGCATCAAAGCATCAAAAAGAATAAAAGGAAGAGAGATGCTAAAAAAAGAATCACTCATCGTCTTCGGTGCCCTCATCGTCTTCTTCCAGGTACAGCTGTGGAGGGTCTAGGTGACACATCGTCCCAATCATAGGCTGCAAGGGGATCTTCAAAGACCGGTGCTTCACCACTGGGCTCACACTTGGAGCCATCCGGAGACACCTTATGGCCTTGAGCCCTTTGGTCCCTCTTGTACAATTGGACTTGCTTCTTGATCCTTCTCTTGTTCTTCCAATTTTCCTTAGCATTAAAACAACAAGTGTTGAAGATGCTTTTGAGGAAGGAAACAATGGGAGAAGATGGACGGCGAGGATGCTCTGAGCAGGGAGGAGCTGAAGATGATGCACGTTGTGTTGCTGCTGCTTCCTCTTGTGCTTTCTCGACATGAGCTCTAGCTAGTCGATCTCGCTTTTTGGAAGAGATACCAGCTGTTTGAGCAAACATGGGACGAGTCACGGATTGCAATGTTGGCCTTAAAGGAACATGCTTGCACTCCTTCTCAAAGATGATGCCGGTCTCAGACTCTATCATCCTCATAAGGTATGGTGCATATGGAAGAACCCTCCTTGTGTCAATAGATGACATGTGAATGTCATTTAATGAAATCCATGACACAAAAAGGAGTGGCATCCGGAGCAAATCTAGCAAGAATGTTTCTTGATGATTCCACAATGGCAGTTGCATATCCTCCCTTGGGTGCAATGGTGACTCTCAGCATCCGGTTGGGACGAAATAGAAGTTGTGAAGTCCATTAGTGGTTCCAAACACATTTGGACACTTCTCATAGTACATGAAGGCCATGTCCTTTTCTTTCATCATAGCTTCATTAGAGATGTTCTCCCTCTTACGGTCCTCACTTCTTTGGAAGAAGTAGTTAGCAAATCGACTGGCCGAGACCGAATACTCCACACCTTGTGTCCTCCAATGGAGAGTGCCCTTGGCATCAAGAAAGAGAATAGAGTAAAACTGACAAATGACCTCATTCCAATCATAGTTCAATCCCATGAGGTCATACACACCTCGATCCTTGCATACTTGGACGATGCCATTGAACACTTGGTCATCCTTTGACTACATGTAAGACCAATCGATCCATTGGTGTGTTGCCAATTTATTCTTCCGATTCTTGTCAATAAGCATAGACATGTAGTAATCTTGTTGGAACCAAGTGTAGAACCGGTAGTCGGTGGCTTCTTGCTCTTCCACTAGCATAGAATTTTGCCTTCTTGCCTCAATGAGAGCGTCAAGGTCCTTCTTGTAGTCCTTGTACATATAGTCATTTGGATAGACAGGGGCACGGACACGAAGGCCCTCCATAACCTCCATGGAGCCACATCTTTGCTCCTTTCCTTGACCGAGAACTTTGCTCCTTGGCCGGTGCCTTGCCTTTGTCCACTGCTCTTCTAGGAGGATGAGATCCTCCTTGCTTAACGCTCACTGTCTAAGCAGCTTCACTTGTTCCTTGCTCTCGTTGTAACAACCTTAAAAAAACTAATACTATCTGGTCAAGGCTCCTTTTTGATATGTTTTGACCCAATGGGAACATAGATTTGTGGCCCAAGTATTAGGCAGGTCCAACCCTAACTGCAGACTCGGTATCTCTCCCTCTCTCTGTTCTTTTTTTTTCCATCGAGCTCCGCCTTCGTTTTCAACCTCTCTTAACTCCTGGAATCACCGCTGGAACCTTCTTCCTTGCCCATCAGCTGGCCACGTGAAGAGGAGGTGAGGGCTGCTCCATCTGAATCTCTTTCCTCAAATCTGTTGCTCTTTTGGCTGTTGAGTTTCCCACCAATGGTACAGTTTTGGCAGGGGTTAAACAAGGAGAAAGTAGGGAAGGGAGAGAGCTGGAGATTCTGATCTCATATAGGTATTGAATTATGTTTTTCCCTGCGTTGTACCCTGGTTTAGGATCAGAGTATATTGATAATCTGTTTGAGATCGAAGCTGCATTATTGCAGTTTCTTTCAGTTCGCACAGTAGCAGGTCAAGGACATTTTGATCAGTTTAGAGGCCGAATCCGACTAGGAATGTAAAACATAAGTTGTAGAGTATTTCAATATATTTCGAACGCATTTTTATACGCATTTGTTCGTTGAGTGTTCTAGGAGTTATGGCCCTCCGAAGTGGACTGTCCATCCCGAGCGTTATATCGTTCCTGGCAGTTCGGACAATACCAGTTTGAGGTCGTTTTGAGTGATTTTAGAGGCTGATTCTTGGTAGTACTTTATAACGAAAGTTGTAGAGAACTTCACTACCTTTCGAATGAGTACTCATACGCAGTTTTTCATCAAGTAGAACTCGAATTATTGCAATCTGAATGTTACTGTCGAAATTAAGTCAGTTTTCTGACGGACAGACATTCAGTGATCACATTCAATTTTGAGTGATATTTTAAAATATCTTAGTGACCGAATTTATGAATAGTTATGAAGATAGTTTTGTAGTTGTTTCTTTTATCTTTCCATAGAGTCCTAGTATGCTAAGTTTGGATCATCTATGTGAGAGTTAGCAATTTTCAAAGTTGGTGTCGTGCTGTGCAGTTTCAGTTCAGTTCTGAAATTTACTGAAACTGTAGTTTCAGATACCAGATTGAGTTTTAGGAGCTATTTTAAATTTGTTTATAGGCCGAATTGATCTAGGGTTATATGTATCGTTTTGTAGTACTCTACTCCCTCTTGATTTGGCTCACTGGTTTGGAAGTTATGAGGTTCCAAAAATCAGCGTTGTGCTACTGTTTGACAGATTATGTTCAATTTGTAGAGCTATTTAGAATTAGTAAACATTCAAACTAAATTTGGAAACGAATACTAAAGTTGTTGCTTTTTCAATGTAGATGCTCATGGAGTATTTATTTGTCTTTATTACTATTATAATTTTAATGTTATGAAAAGGACAATCAGTATTGCTGTTGTTTATCAAAGTGAAGTGTTGTTGTTTTTGTCGATTATCAGTTGGAGTGTAGAAACGATATGGATGTTGATTGTAAATTATTTATGGAGTGTCTATACTAAAATATTTGTTCCAAATCAGGTGGTAGTGCTCCGGGTCGTCCGTAGTACTTTGATCTTCTTCGGTTGAGGCAAGTGAATGTAGCGGTGGTTGTGCTACCGTTTTGACTTGTTATTTTTATCACCTACACTATTATATTCACTCAATTATAACTAATTGATGGTTAATTCTCTTTATATGACCTTTTATCATTGGAGTTTGGATTATGTGGTTTTATCCACATTCTTGGAAGAAGTTGAAGTTTATATTATCATTATTGTAACATGCCATGTGCATTACATCATTCATTTGTATTGGAAGTTATGTCGTTGAACGGTGGTCACGACCATACCGGTACAACATCATGGGATGCAGCTCCATACCTTGTTGGATATATAGACAGGAGACGTGCATTTGCATTTATCTACACTCATGAAGTATTTTGAAGTGACGTGTTGTTATTATTGAAGCTCTATCATCTGATTATGTTATATTGGGAAGTCATTTACTTTATATCAATGTCATATCTTGATTATCCTAAAGTGAAGTTCAATGCCAAATCATTGCTTAATCCTAACTTGTGATGTAAATAGCTTGTCAAAACAAATTTGCTTGCTGAAATTTTTATCTCACCCTTGTTTTACTTTCTCTAGGTGCTTGATGATTGCTAAGATGGGAGGGATTGGCTACACGTCTTTCACTTCACTTAATCTTAATAAATGAAGCTTACTCATTAGAGCATTGTGCTTGATGCTTAAAGGAGTATGGATGTTAAACTTATGCTTTTGCAGTTACTTTTATCTTTTATTAGGATGTTCTATTAATGCTAGTGTGATATTATAATTTTTTATCATTAGAGCATTATTAGGATGCATTTTATCTTTTATTAATAAATGAAGCTTACTCATTAGAGCATTATTAGGATGTATTTTGCTTCCGTGTTAATTATAAATACCATGGACATGTTGCCGAATTTACTACTTATTTGTTCGGTTGTTTGGTTGTGTGGTTTTAGAGACATCCCGGGGTGTTTATGGATTCTAGGGTGTTACACTCGTTGTCTCGATGCAACAGCTTTCCTTCTCTTTGAGATTGGCACTAGGTCTGGGTTGGGGAGGAAGAGTGAGTTTGCTCTTCACTTTCTTCCGCACTTGATTGTGCTTGAACAAGTGGTGCATTGGAGGCATGCTTGGTTCTCACCATCTTTCACTGCCAAGGATAGCATGAGGGTGCCAAAGATTATGTATGAGTCACAAGTAAGAAAGAAAAGGAGGCAGAATTCAGTGCACTGAACTGTAGGCGACGGAAGTTCTGTGAGAATCCACGGAAGTTCCGTCATGACAGAAGTTCTGGTGGAACTTCCACCATTTGCAGTTTGCACCAAATTCAACCTAGCTCCTAAATCCCACCGTGACAACGCAAATGAATCTAGGGAGGTGATAGACTATACATAAGGTAACTAATTTATCCATGAGACATGAAGGCATCATGAAAGTTTGACCCAAAACAAGAAATCTAGGTCAAAGTTCATATCTAGGGCAGAGGAGATGAAGAAATTGATGGAGATCGCGGAACTTTAGTGGAGGAACAGTTGAGTCTCCACCAAATCCAAAGGAACCACCGGTTGAATCTCCAAGTCGCCCAAATCGCCACTTAGGGTTTGTCGAGAGGGGAGAGAGAGAAAAAGGAACAAATGGTCCGTTGACTTGGGAAGAAGAGGTCTTCGGGCCCTTTAACCTGGGAGTGACAGAAGTTCCGTCATTGGGTGACGGAAGTTCCATTGCTCTTTGGTTGGGTCAATCGAACAATTTGAATTTTACGAATGTTTTCACAGAACTTTCGTGACCCTAGGGTTCCTTTGACAAAGGATGACGGAAGTTCCGTCATTGGGTGACGGAAGTTCCGTCGTTCTCTTTCTAGAACAAGAAACTGCCTCTCTCAACTTGGACAAGTTCAATATATTGGGATATAGGACATGCTCCAACTTGTGAATAGAAGCAAACAATCAAGCAAAACAATATTCACAAGTCACAACATTATGATCTATTGACCAAAATCATCATTTTTTTTTGAATCCATAGACATGAAGTAATTTTGAAGAATTTTAGTTTCAATGTATTTTTTGCATAAGCACCATTACATCAAACAGTGTTGAGGTTCTACTCCACACTGGATGAGTCCAAGATATTCAACTCACTCCTAAGCTCACAAAACCGCTTCTCATATAGGGGCTTGGTAAATATATCGGCTAATTGTTTATCGGTTCTCACATAGCTAATTTTAATATCCCCTTTTATAGAATGATCTCTCAAGAAGTGGTGTCGGATATCTATATGCTTAGTCCTATTATGATCAATGAGGTTATATGCAATCATGATGGCACTCTCATTGTCACATAGGAGGGGAACTTTGGTCATAGTGTATCCAAAGTCCCTTAGAGTTTGTCGCATCCAAAGTAGTTGAGCACAACAACTTCTGGCTGCAGCATATTCCTCTTAGGCCGTGGATAGGGCAACGGAATTTTGTTTCTTGGAAGATCATGACACAAGGGACCTACCCAAGAATTGGCAAGTCCCGGAGGTACTCTTCCTATCCACCTTACATCCGGCGTAGTCGGCATCAGAATAATCGACTAACTTGAACTTGGAACCCTTTGGATACCATAATCCTAGGTTGAGTGTGTGAACTAAATATCTCAAGATCCTTTTGACAGCCACTAAGTGACTTTCCTTCGGAGCCGCTTGGAACCTTGCACGCATGCACACACTAAGCATGATATCGGACCTTGATGCACAAAGATAAAGCAAAGAGCCAATCACGGACCGATATACCTTTTGATCCACGGGCTTACCATTTACATCTAGTCCGAGGTGTCCATTTATCTTCATGGGAGTCTTGTTTGGCTTTGCATGCTCCTTGTCAAACTTCTTGAGTATGTCTTGAAGGTACTTGGTTTGACTTATGAATGTTCCTTCTTCAAGTTGCTTGACTTGAAAACCTAGAAAGAACTTCAACTCCCCCATCATGGACATCTCAAATTTCCTAGTCATAATCTTGGCGAACTCATGTAAGGATCATGACCATTAAGGTCACCTCGAGGTATGAATGTTTTGGTGACGAATGACAAACATGAAATATGACTAATGTCTACACGAGTGTTGTTCGTGTAGGAAACCTCTTCTACATTGTGATGATTGTTGATGACGGCATTGGCGATTAATGACAATGACCACAAGCATGGAGGCTTATAAGCTTGATGGAGTCCAAGGGTTGATGAAGATGGATCAAGACTAATGACAAGCTATGGAGCAAGTGTTGGGAACACTTGTCTAGTTGTTAGGGCTTTGAGTCCATAAGAAAAACCGGACTATCAAGGGGGTCTAGGTCATTTCTCTTAGGTCATGTCTAGTCGGTGATGTGCATGGATGCTAAGTGAAATCACAGGCACTAGGTGACAGTGGAGAAGTCAAGGAGCTGATTGAAGAAGCCAAGAAATAAAGTCAAGCGAGGACGAAGAGTTTCAGCTTCTGGACGTAGTGACCGAACAAAGGGGTCAGTGGAGACTAGACTCTACGGTCACTAGGATATCAGAGAGGAGTCTGTCAGGAATCTGTTTGGGTTGAAGTCCATAAAGACTGGACAGTCCGGTCTGTGGAGGTTTGCCCAGAACAGAGAGGAAGCAGTTTTCAGAGCTCTCTGGAATGCACAGGACGCGGAGTGACCAGACAGTCCGGTCAGTATAGAAAATTGCCAGGGAGAGTGAAGCCAACGGCTCTGGGAGCCGATCCAAAAGAGACCGGACGGTCCGGTCTGGGAGTGACCAGACGGTCCGATCAATGGTGTCCAGAAGGGTGATTTCGTGGAGCAACGGCTAGTTGAAGGTTGGAAGCCTATATAACTTCATTGCTGGGATCTTGGAGATCTCTCTTGGCCTGTGGAATTGCTTGGAGCATTTGGTGAGAGCCAAGAGGAAAAGAGGAGAGCACTAGGAGGAGATATTGCATCTCTTGAGAGTGCTAGTAAGAGTAACACGAGCATTGATGCACATCTAAGGCTAGGGTGTCCTTGAGGGTGTGATCTAGGTTGTTACTCTTGGTCTATGGTGAGACCTAGACCGGTTAGGTGTCAGTGATCGAGCATATCATGATCAATTGTGAAGACCGTCACACGTTTGTATCCGGTTTGAGCCTGTGGGTGAAAGGGGCAACGCTAGTGAGCGCCCGTGTCGGCCCGGGGAGTCCGTCAAGTTCTTGAGGGAGGCGAGCTTGTGCCTTGGTGGCAGCGGTGACGCGCACCATGTCTTCACTCTGGGAGTGATTACGGGCTCGTGGGCGAGAACTCCACATTGGTGGCGGGAGGGACCAGGACTCTAGCAGGAGTGGTCCAACGAGGAGTAAGGGAAGGCGCAATCCTTCCGAGACCTTGGGAAAAATCATGAGCCATCTCTTACCCTACTCCTTACTATGATGCTTTACTTTCCATATTTACATATCGTGCTATTCATGCTTGTGTGCTTGTCTTGCTCTAGTTGATTACCTTATAAACTTGCATGAATAGGCTTCTTTACTTTCTAGTTGTGCTTAGCTTCCACTTGATCACTAGCATGTATAGGAGTTGCTTTGGCTTGATTGATCACCCTCCTATGTGTTGTCCTACTCATGCTTGTGTGCTCTAGTTCTTTACCTTGTAGCTTTGCATGAGTAGGCTTCTTTGCTAGCTTGTTGATTGCTTCCGCATGTCTTTGTTTACTAACTTGCATAGGAGTTGTATTGCCTCGTGTGATCCACTAGTATCCTTAGGTTGTTGTTTCTTTCATAGGTTCATTATCTTACTAGTGTGATCATCACTATAATTGTGTAGGAGTTGTTTTGAGTGGTTAGTTTTAGGAATTGGCGAATTTGGTACATAGTGCGAGTTCCCGATTCACCCCCCCCCCCTCTCAGTCACTTTGTCCTTTTAAGTGATATCAGAGCCAAGTACTCATCATAGGGCTTAACCGCCTTGAGTAGTGACCATATTGAGTTGGGATGTCATCCAATTCGGGGCCGGGTCATGGCTTATGGAAGAATAGCTTGAAAACCAACCTAAATGCCATGATTCCGGATGAGTTGATGGATACTCTTGTGAACTTTGCCAATACCTTTACCGATGATCATGTGTATGATGATTATGATGATGATTGTGTGGATGTGCCTAGTTCTAGTGATTGCATAGATTCTACTAGTGATGATTTGATAGGTTGCTCTACTAGTGTGTCTAATGTGATGAGTGATGATGATGTTTCTCTTGATCTTGCTTGCTGCACTAGCATGACTAGGATTGATTATTATGAGCCTTTTATTGATCATGGTAGTGAGACTATTGTTGAGGAGTTCGTTGCTTTTCGTGCTTATGAGAATGAGGACTTACTTGACTCTCTTATTCGCTTGCGAGGTACCGTAGACAGAATTGCGGTGACTACTTTTGAGCTTCCCAAGATATTGATTGTCAAGAAAATCCTCACCTTGCTCCCTAGCAGCAAGCTCCTCTACATCACCCTCGATCTCATCGTGGACAAGAATCTTTCTGTTGATGATGTGATCGGGCTACTCTTCAAGGATGAGGAAATCACCGCAAGCTTGGCAGGAAAGAAGAAGTTCAAGGAAATAGTGAAACTTCTTCAAGAAAAGGGAAAAAAGTAGCTTTGAGCTCAAACTTCTTTGATCCCTCCACAAGATTGCCTTGCAACAGCTTCTACAACCCCTTCAGATCAAGACCTACACCAATCTCTTCATCAAGCGCTTCATCAAGAACTACCTCAAGTGCCATTCCAAGTTCTACTCCAAGCACTTCGGGTGGACCACGCATTGGTGTAGGGGGAGCACCGACTACATTGCTCACACGATCATTTGAGATGATCGATCTTACCAGTCCGGCGCCCCCACCTCCTCCATGAGATCGACTCTGGCGCATTCATCGAGCTTGACAATAGGAGTTCTTCTTTCAATTTGATGAAGTTATGAGAAATCTGAATGATGACCTTTGTGAGGCTTTCTTGAGAATTTATGATCTTGTGTGCAGGATAAACTCCTTTGAGGTCTTCGGAGGATTGCTCCACTTGAAGTCATTGACAAGCTCCTCCAACAAATCACAACTCCTAAGAGGGGTTTCTTACTTGAGGAGGTAGTCAACAGAAGGCATGAGCTCTCAATTGAGAAGGCCATGGAGATGATACTTGTGCTCCACTCATAAGTGGGACACGTGCTTGAGCACATCACTGGTCTCTATGATCCTTCCCACTACTACATCGACCTCAATGACATACACATAGGGGATGGTCATGGACAATAGAGGTATCATGCTCCACACTATCCTATAAGGAGAAGACTTCAAGAGAGGATTGCTACAATCCCTAATTATGAGGATGGTCGCATGGTTCGCCATGATGAGGTTAGTGAAAGTCAATCAAGTAATGCTTTGGATACTAACCCTTCTTCCTCTAGTGCTTGTCTTATGGCTACCACTAGGGTCAACTACAAGAGTGGAGGTACTCATTGGATTCTTAACAGTGGGTGCACTCAACATATGACCGGGAAGCCAACCATGTTCACAAGCATTGACGAAGACGAAGACAGTGAGAAGGTGACCTTTGGGGATAACTCAAAAGGGAGAGTCAGAGGATCAGGCAAGGTGGCCATTACCAAAGACCTCCATCTCTCCAAGGTTTTTCTTGTGGAAACCCTCAACTTCAACCTCCTGTCTATTGATTAACTTTGTGACATGAGTTTCAAGTGAACATTTGATGAGGACGGTGCAATGATTGAAAATGCAAAGAAGGGACTAGTATTTCACGGAGTGAGGCATGGAAACTTGTATGTCACAGACATCAAGTCAAGCAACATGCCACCAAGTACTTGCCTATTCACCAAGGCAACTAAAGGATGGTTGTGGCATAGAAGACTGACACATGTTAAAATGAATCAACTCAGAAAAGTGGTCAAGAGAAATCTAGTTGAAGGAATCAAGGATGTCACTTTTAAGAAGGATAGATTGTGTAGTGCTTGTCAAGCTGGGAAGCAAGTTGCATCATCTCATCCCACCAAGTCTTTCATGTCTACATCTTGTCCTCTGGAGCTCTTGCACATGGACTTGTTTGGGCCAACACATTACAGGAGTCTGGGAGGGAATCTGTATTGCTTGGTGATTGTGGATGACTTCATGAGATACACTTGGATCTTATTTCTTGTGGACAAGTCTCAAGCAAGTGACATCTTTAGGAAGTTTACAAGAAGGGCAAAGAATGAATTCAAGGCTAGCATTGTGAAGATAAGGAGTGACAATGGGACTGAGTTCAAGAACACAACAGTTGAGGAGTATTGTGACAAGAAGGGGATCAAGCATGAATTCTCCGCTACATATACTCCCAAGCAGAATGGAGTAGTGGAGAGGAAGAACAAGACACTTATCACCCTTGCTCGTGCCATGTTGGATGAGTATGGAACTCATGAGAGGTTTTGGGCTAAAGCAATCGACACAGCTTGCTACACCTCAACCTGTGTCTATCTCCACCGGTTATTGAAGAAGACACCATATGAGTTATTGGTTAGATGGAAACCCAATGTTTCCTATTTTCAGGTCTTTGGCTGCACTTGTTACATTTTCAAGAAGTTGAGGAAGCCCGGGAAATTCGAGAGCAGAACTAATGAAGGCATTCTTGTTGGGTATTCAGGGACTTCTAAGGCATATCAGGTCTACAACTCAGCCACAGGATATGTGGAGGAATCTTATGATGTGCAATTTGATGAGTCAACATTAGAGATGATCCCGTGATAGAAGCTTTGAGGAACATGCCCGTGGGCGAGATTTTACCCTACGAGGCCAATGATGATGATATTGATGAGCCCTCAACTCTACCACATCAACCAACCTCTTCCTCCTAGGTGCAAGAACCAACCCAAGATGCCATTAACACACCCACTAAATCCTCCCAAGATTCATTAACAGTGCATCCATCTACCCATGAGGAAACCCAAGTGAGAAGTGAGCCACAAGCCTCCCCACATACTTCACCACGAGCCACTTCTCCAAGCTCTTCACATGATACACCCACATCAACTCCAAGCTCTAGCTCCAAAACAACAAAGCATATGAGTGAATCCCCCACCTCACTATGAATCCAAGACACTCACATCTCAAGGGAGCGAGCAATCCATGATGCACAAGATACTTCATCTAGAGCTCTTCCCACTCAAGAAGAGCATCATCCTAGACCCAAAGCCATCAACAAGGATCACTCACGTGATTTGATCATTGGTAGTCCATCTCAAGGAGTTAGGATAAGGAGAAATCAATACAAGCCTGGAGGCTTGTAAGCTTGATGGAGTCCAAGGGTTGATGAAGATGGATCAAGGCTAATGAGAAGCTATGGGGCAAGTGTTGGGAACACTTGTCTAGTTGTTAGGGCTTTGAGTCCATAGGAAAAATCGGACTATCAAGGGAGGTCTAGGTCATTTCTCTTAGGTCATGTCTAGTCGGTGATGTGCATGGATGCTCAATGAAATCACATGCACTACATGACAGGGGAGAAGCCAAGGAGCTGATTGAGAAAGCTGGGAAACGAAGTCAAGCAAGAATGAAGAGTTTCAGCTTCTAGACGTAGTGACTGAACAGAGGGGTCAGTGGGGACCGGACTGTACGGTCACTAGGAGATCAGAGAGGAGTCTGCAAGGAATCTGTTTTGATTGAAGTCCATAGAGACTGGATGGTCCGGTCTGTGGAGGTTTGCCCAGAATAGAGAGGAAGCAGTTTTCAGAGCTCTCTGGAATGCACAGGACGCGGAGTGACCAGATGGTCCGGTCAGTATAGAAAATCACCAAGGATAGTAAAGCCAACGGCTCTGGGAACCGTTTCAGAAGAGACCTGACGGTCCGGTCTAGGAGTGATCGGACGGTATGGTCAGTGGTGTCCAGAAGGGTGATTTCGTGGAGCACCGGCTAGTTGGAGGTTGAAAGACTATATAACTTTGTTGTTGGGGTCTTGGAGACCTCTCTTGGCCTATAGAATTGCTTGGAGCATTTGGTGAGAGCCAAGAGGAAAAGAGAAGAGCACTAGGAGGAGATATTGCATATCTTGAGAGTGCTAGTGAGAGTAACTTGAGCATTGATACACATCTAAGGCTAGCGTGTCCTTGAGTGTGTGATCTAGGTTGTTACTCTTGGTCTATGGTGAGACCTAGACCGGTTAGGTATCGGTGATCGAGCGTATCGTGATCGGTTGTTAAGACCGTCACATGTTTGTACCCGGTTTGAGCCTGCCGGTGAAAGGGGCATCGCTAGTGAGCGCCCGTGTCGGCTTAGGGAGTCTGTCAAGTTCTCGAGGGAGGCGAGCTTGTGCCTTGGTGGCAGCGGTGATGCGCACTGTGTCTTCACTCCGGGAGTGATTGCAGGCTCGTGGGCGAGAATTCACATTGGTGGCGGGAGGGACAGGGACTCCGGCGGGAGTGGTCCAACGAGGAGTAGGGGAAGACGTCGTCCTTCTGAGACCTCGGGAAAAAAATCATGAGCCATCTCTTACCCTACTCCTTACTATGATGCTTTACATTCCGCATTTACATATCGTACTATTCTTGCTTGTGTGCTTTCCTTTCTCTAGTTGATTACCTTATAGACTTGCATGAATAGGCTTCTTTACTTGCTAGTTGTGCTTAGCTTTCACTTGATCACTATCATGTATAGGAGTTGCTTTGGCTTGATTGATCACCCTCCTATGTGTTGGGCTACTCATGCTTGTGTGCTCTAGTTCTTTACCTTGTAGCTCTGCATGAGTAGGCTCCTTTGGTAGATTGTTGTTTGCTTCCACGTATCTTTGTTTACTAGCTTGCATAGGAGTTGTATTTCCTTGTGTGATCCACTAGTATGCTTAGGTTGTTGTTTCTTTCATAGGTTCATTATTTCGCTAGTGTGATCATTAGTAGAATTGCGTAGGAGTTGTTTTGAGTGGTCGGTTTTAGGAATTGGTAAATTTGATACATAGTGCAAGTTCCCGATTCACCCCACCCCCTCCTCTCGGTCATTCAATCCTTTCAACTAATTACAAAAAGATTGATTGGTAGAACCAAATATAATGTCATCGACATATATTTGGCACACAGTTAAATCATTAACAACTTTTCTTGTGAAAAGAGTAGGATCGGCCTTGCCAATTGTGAAGCCTTTGTTGATCAAGTATCCCTTGAGGTGTTCATACCAATCTCTAGGAGCTTGCTTGAGGCAGTAGAGAGCTTTGTGAAGCTTGTAGACATGGTTTGGTTTCTTTGGGTCTTCAAACCCCGGAGGTTGTCGTACATACACTTGTTCTTGAAAGGGGCCATTAAGAAATGCACTTTTCACATCCATTTGAAAAATCTTAAAGCCATGGTGAGTAGCATAGGCAAGTAAAATACGAATTAACTCAAGCCTAGATACGAGTGCATCAGTTTCACCAAAGTCCAAATCTTCGACTTGTGAGTAGCCTTTTGCAACAAGTCTTGCTTTGTTCCTCACCACCACACCGCACTCATCTTGTTTGTTGCGGAATACCCATTTTGTACCTACAACATTTTGCTTGGGTCTTTCCACCAATGACCACACTTTATTTCTTTCAAAGTTGTTCAACTCTTCTTGCATGGACATCCCTCAGTCTGAGTCTTGAAGTACTTGTTTCACCCTAAGAGATTCCATAGAGGAAACAAACAAGTAATAATGACAAAAAGTAGCCATTCTAGATCGAGTAGTTACCCCTCTTTGAATATCACCAAGAATATTGTCAACGGGGTTATCCTTTTGAATGCTTTGTTAGACTCGTGGGTGTGTTGGCCTAGATGCATTCTTGGTGGTTGATATCTTGAGTATCTCCTTCACCATCATCTTGAACTTGATCTTGGTCATCGCCTTGAACATGATCATCACCATGAGCTTGGCCATTTCCTTGATCTTGTTCATTTTATGGATCTTGGAGAGAGGAGTTGTCTTAATGTGAAGAAGGTGGTTCATCTTTATTTGAGTTTGGATCTTGTGGTCTTATCTCATCGATAGCCAAGTTTCTTATCGCATCATAAGGAGCCTCATCACCTACATCACTTGGATTAACTTGCTCTTCTTGAGAGCCATTAGAATCATCAAATTGCACATCCCGGGTTATTTCAACAACTTCGGTGTCTTTGTTAAAGACATGATATGCATAGACATTAGTTCCATAACCAAGGAGAAAACCTTCATGAGTCATGGGAGCAAATTTAGAAGATTTGGGTTTCTTGTTAAGAATAAAACACTTGCTCCCAAAGCCCCAAAAATACGAAACATTTGAAAGGTTACCGGTGAGGATCTCATAATGTGTTTTCTTCAAGATCTTGTGAAGATATAATCTATTTGTTGTATGTCATGTGGTGTTGATGGTTTCGGACCAAAATGTGTTGGGCGTCTTGTATTCGTCAAGCATTGTTCTTGCCATTTCTATGAGTATGTGGTTCTTCCTTTCGGCTATTCCATTTTGTTGTGAAGTGTATGGAACGAAGAATTCATACTTGATGCCTCATCAAGATATTCTTCAACTTGAATGTTCTTTAATTCGGTTCCATTATCACTCCTTATCTTCTTGATCTTCACTTCATACTCATTTTGTGCTCTCCTGCAAAACCTCTTTAAGATTCCTTGTGTTTCACTTTTGTCCTTCAAAAAGAATACCCAAGTGAAACAAGAATAATCATCAACAATTACAATGTCGTATTTGTTACCGCCAATGATTATGTAGGTGACCGGTCCAAATAGGTCCATGTGTAACATCTCCAATGGTGTTGTCATTGTCATCATGGTCTTGGAGGGATGTGATGCTCCAACTTGCTTTCCGGCTTGACATGCACTACATATTTTGTCCTTCTTAAAACCAACATCCTTTAGTCCGACAACGTGACCACCTTTTAAAAGTTTGGAAAGATTCCTCATCCCAACATGAGCTAGGAGGTGATGCCATAGCTAACCCATGGTGGTTTTAGCAACCAAACAAGCATTTAGGTTAGATTCTTCTTTGTTGGTAAAATCAACAAGATATATCTTGTCCTCTAAATACCCTTTGAAAGCTATTGAAGAATCCTTCTTCCTAAAAACGGTCACGCCATCCTCATCGAAGAGACAACTATAGCCCATCTTACAAAGTTGTGATACGGACATGAAGTTGTACCTTAGACCATTCACAAGATAAGCACTACCAATTGAAAGGTCATGGGTGACATCAATCCGTCCACGACCAATTACCTTTCCTTTGTTGTCATTTCCAAATGAGATGCCTCCACTTGGTAGGTTGTCATGATCAATTATGGAGAACATTGATCTCTCTCCGATCATATGATTTGAGCACCCGCTATCAAGCACCCATGTTCCGCCACCGGAGGAGTATTCCTATAAAGGAAATCAAGCATGTGTTTTAGGCACTCAAGTTGGTTTGGGTTCCTTAACACTAGATACAAGAACTTTGGGCACCCACGCACAAGGCTTCCACCTTGCGTCATGTGGCCCAACAAATTTTGCAACAACTCTACCATAATCATTACAGGTTAGCACATAAGAGGCATCAAAATCATCAAAGGATATGGTAGAGATCTTGTTGTTCTTGTTGGCGTAGCAAGCATTGTTTGACTTGATTGTCTTGTCTTGTGCCACTTGCTTTCCCTTGCCTTTGGGCACAACGTTTGGTCTCTTGTTGTAACCCTTCTTGGGTGCATGCTTGTTGTACCCTAATCCTCTCTTGTCATGAGAGGTTCTTGGCTCACCAACAATCTTTCTTGTGGTTTCTACTTGAGCCTTCTTCTCAAGATCCTTGACTTGGTTGGTTAGCTTTTCAATGATTGCATATTGCTTGACAATCCTCTCAACATCGATATTGTGGCACCTTGCACAACCTTTGCTAGTTGAAGCTTGGAAGGACTCCAACCTCTTCAACAAAGAATGTGAGCTCAACTTGAGATCCTCAATTGATTTTACAAGAGCTTTGTTCTCCTCTATCAATCAGCTACACCTCTCTTGAAGCTTCTTGTTGGTTGAGGTGCATGAATCTGTTGACTCATTGACCTTGACAAGATCATTAGTCAAGCTCTTGTTCTTTTCCATTTCTTTCTCAAGTTACTTTGTGAGCCCAAGGATCTTTTCTTTTTCTTCAATGAGTAGCTCCTCTTGCCTTCGGAGTATTCTTTCTTGATTCTCAATCTCCTCATTAAGTTTACCTAGCATTTTCATCATTTCTTGCATAGAGGGGACCAAGTCCTCCTCTTCATAACTACAATAAGAGAAATTGAAATCGGAACAAGGAGATGCCTTGGTTTCCTTGGCCATGAAGCACCGAGGAGCATCATCCTCATCATCGGTGAGGTTGTTGAAGAGTGACTTCTTGGCCGGTGGAAGACCAATGGCAATGTTGGCAATGCCTCCCTCATCATATTGCTCATCATCATCGGATATGTATTCTTGGCCAATGTGAGCTTGCCCCTTGTATGACTTCTTGTTGGGCTTGTTCTTCTTGTTGCACTTTTCATTCTTGTTGCCCTTTCCATTGAGTCTTGGGCAATCGGCAATCATGTGCCCTTATTCATGACACTTATAGCATCTTTTATTTGTTCTTCTAGCTTTTGCTTTATCAAAGCTTTTCTTTGTAAAGTCATTCTTGATCATATATTTGCCAAATTTCTTGACAAATAAGTCAAACTCTTTATTGTCTTCATCATCTTCATTGTCATTGTCTTCTTGTTTTTTCTTGGCCTTGAGTACTAGGTCTTTCTTGCTTGAGCTCTCTTCTCTAATGAGCACATTTACTCTTTTGCCCTCATCATCACGGCTCTTGTTCCGTTGTGAAGCCCTCAAACCCATCCTTCTCTTCAATGATGGTGCATAGAGATGGATTCCATATTCTAAGAGCCCTGAGTAGCTTGTAGTTGACTTCTTCATCTTTGATGTTGTCTCCATATACTCTTCTCTCATTGACAATATCCATGAGCCTATCATGTATTTGTTGAAGCTCTTCTCCCTTGCTCATCCAAAAGAAGTTTAATTGATTCTTGAGGACTTGAAGTCTTGACTTCTTTACCACATATACTCCTTCATGAGTACATATGAGTTTCTTCCAAATCTTCCGGTCATTCTCAATTCTGGAAACTCTTCAATATTCCTTGGTATTTAAGGAAGAGAGAATCGCTGACACCGCTTGAGCATTGTGATGTATGTTGAGTTGGTCCACGATTGTAGGACTGTCCTTATCTTCTAAAGTGTATCCTTTCTCCACAATTTTCCAAATTGGGGGACCAATAGACAGCAAGTACATCTTCATCCGATGCTTGTACCAACTAAAGTCTTTTCCTTTGAAGTATGGCAATCTTCCACTTCTAGTTCCATGAATGTTTACCATATCAGCGTAGTTGAACGACATGGCCGTCTATAAATCATGGCCTTATCCACTTGCCGATCTGACTTCTTCAGCTTTACCATCATCTCTTGGCTTCGTCATCTTTTAATCTTCAAGCTTTTAAGCCTTTTTGAAGATCCAAGCTCTAATACCAATTGAAAGTTGCCTAGAGGGGGGGGGGGGTGAATAGGCAATTTAAAATAATTTCTAAAAATCAACACTTGAAAACAGGTCAAACAGACAATGACGGAACTTTTGTCGATTCTGATGGAACTTCCGTCACCATGGAACTTCTGTCACTTGACAGAACTTCACCCAATCTCTAAATCAAAACTAAATGAAGTGCGGATAAATAAAGACATAGAGATACTATACTTGATCAAGGTGAAGCTAGCACGAAGTCTATATCTATTCTTGTAGAGATTGCTAACAACACAATGCCAAACGATAGAGAGCACAATAGTAAAGGAGACAATTACAAGCACGACAATATAATGCAGGAAAGTAAGGAGAGACACAAGGAATTAACCCGAGGTTCAGCAAGCACACTCAGTATTTCCTACGTCCTCGTTGAGGAGCCACACAAAGTGGTCGGGTCTCTCTCAACCCGTTTCCCTGACAAGCAATCACAAATATCATGCTCAGATTTCTTTCTCTACTTGATTCTTTTCCTCCTGAGGCAAATCACACATTCACAAATGTCCCCGTCCCACCACAACACGTTGGGAGCTCAACGGCGACATCTAGCTATCTAGGAGACCAAGTCTCCAAGAGTAACAAGCAAACCAAAACTTGTTGGGGAGGGAAAGATGTGCTCAAGCTTTTGAGTGGATGGATTCAATCTTTTGTGGTTGGATAACTCTCACTTTGCTTGGAATCTCAAGAACAAGTCTAGGAGTGAGAGGGGCAAGCTCTAGCTGATGAATGAGTGAAAGGCCAAAGTGTCCAACTGATGTGAACAATGGTTCCCGATCTTCCAAAAGGTCTTGGTAAGTTGATTTGGTCGGAGGCGACACACAAATCGATCCGGCTTCAGAACAGCACGTTCTAAACCCTGCAATTGCAGCATGACGTCTCCTCTAGTTATCAACCGTCCAAGGACGATTGACCTCACTGAGAAGGCTAATCCCTGCCTGCAAATCAAGAACACAAGCTAGAACAACGAAGGATGCAACACAATTGCAGATGAATGATTAAGCTCACGAAGTTGGGGTCTCACAAACTGATGAACGGTGACACTGTTTATGAACAGAATTGATCTAAGCAAAAACCAAACACTAATGGTGCGGCGGCGACTTTATATGAAGACCCTAGGGTCGTGCAAGACCCTCTGGCCGCGCTCTTAATTCGGCTCAACTGGATACAAAGCCCAAAGGCCAAAAATAGGCGACGCAGCACCGACACAGATTCCGGACCCTCTTTTGTTTCGACGATTTCCGATGACTCCGGATGAATTTTATCATGAGGCCAGCGGCATTGGAAAGTTATTCTCCTTATCTTTCCGTGCATATGTAGAACGTCCAAATCCAAGTCCGTATGCGTCCTAGGCGACTGTTTTAGTGCAGACTGGTCTTGGACCCCGAAACAGACTCGAAATCGGTTTTGATTGGGCCTCCATCTTGGCTTCCAAGCCCTTGCTGGTCTTCCACATTGCCAACTCCTTATCCCATGATCTCCTGATCCTCTCCATGCTTCCTAATCATAATATAATCATTAGGTAGCAAACCATTCTCAAAAGTAACATATAGCGAAGAATGTAGGAAGGAGCTCACCTCTAAATTTAGTCGTCAGGCACGAGCTCTAGTCATTGGACCTTGCAAGTCCAGAATTGGAGGAGTGTTGTGTGTATCCATAGAAGTGATGTTCTCATCGTCCTCCCCCTCTTGAAGTGGAGTCGTCCTCGACTCAAGCTCATCCTCTTCTCCCAAGTATGGTTTCAAATCTGAAATGTTAAAAGTAGGACTAACCCCGAACTCGGGAGGCAACTCAAGTTTGTATATATTATCATTAATTTTCTCCATTATTTTGAATGGACCATCAGCTCTAGGTATTAGTTTAGACTTTCTCAATTCTGGAAATCTATCCTTCCTCAAGTGCAACCACACTAAATCTCCTACATCAAGCTTTACTTCCTTTCTACCTTCACTACCAGCAATTTTATACTTTTCATTTATCTTTTCAATGCTAAGTCTAGTGGTCTCATGCATTTGTAAAATAAATTCAGCACGTTCCTTAGCATCAACATGAACTCTCTCATTAATAGGTAGAGGAAGTATACCAAGTGGAGTACGGGGAATAAAACCATACACTACCTTGAAGGGACTTACCTTGGTAGCAGAATGTGTTGCCTGATTATAAGCAAACTCAACCTGAGACAAGCATTCTTCCCGTTGCTTCAAATTTTTCTTCAAAATAGCTCTCAATAGAGTGCCCAAAGTGCGGTTCACAACCTCAGTTTGTCCATCAGTTTGTGGATGACAAGTTATAGAAAATAGCAACTTTATACCCAACTTATTCCAAAGCGTGCGCCAAAAATGACTCAAGAATTTTGCATCACGATCTGAAACAATAGTAGAAGGCATACCATGCAAACATACAATTTCTTTGAAAAAGAGGTCAGCAATATAACTAGCATCATCAGTTTTATGACATGGTATAAAGTGTGCAATCTTAGAAAAACGATCCACAATAACAAAAATGCTATCACTCCCCCTCTTAGTCCTAGGCAGTCCTAAAACAAAGTCCATATAAATATCCGCCTAAGGAATAGAAAGAACAGGAAGTGGCATGTATAAACCATGTGGATTCAAGCGAGACTTAGCTTTTTGACATGTAGTGCAGCGAGCAACAAAACGCTCAACATCTTTCCTCATCCTTGACCAAAAGAAGTGTGTGTCCAAAATATCCTCCGTCTTCTTAGCATCAAAATGAACCATCAATCCACCTCCATGCGCCTCCTGCAACAACAAAAGACGAACGGAGCCAACTCGAATGCATAGGCGGTTAGCTCTAAACACGAAACCATCATTCAACACAAATTTGTTCCAAGCACGACCTTCTTTACAGTGCAGCAATACATCTTTAAAATCAACATCAGCAACATATTGTTCTTTAATTGCCTCAAGTCCAAAAATTATACAATCAAGTTGAGACAACAAAGTATATCGCCTAGATAAAGCATCAGCAATCACATTATCCTTCCCTTTCTTATGTTTAATAATATAAGGAAAAGGCTCAATAAACTCGACCCATTTAGCATGTCTACGGTTCAAATTACATTGAGAACGAATACACTTAAGTGATTCATGATCAGAATGAATAACAAATTCTTTGGGCAACAAATAATGATGCCATGTCTCTAAAGAACGTACAAGTGCATATAATTCCTTATCATACGTGGAATAATTCAAAACAGGCCCAGTAATTTTCTCACTAAAGTATGCAATAGGTTTACCATCTTGCATCAAAACACCACCAATGCCTATACCACTAGCATCACATTCAAGCTCAAAAGTCTTATTAAATTGGGTAATTGCAGCAATGGTGCATGTGTAAGTTTGTCCTTCAAAGCATCAAAAGACTCATGATGTACCTTACCCCAATGGAAGTCAACGCCCTTCTTTGTCAACTCATGCAATGGTGCAGCAACGGTGCTTAAATCTTTGATAAAGCGATGGTAGAAACCTGCAAGACCAAGAAAACTCCTCACCTGTGTGATAGTTTTTGATACAGGCCAGCTCTTTATGGCTTCAATCTTCACCTCATCCACCTCAATTCCCTTTGGAATCACAACATAGCCAAGAAAAAAGACTCGATCCGTGCAAAAGGTGCACTTCTCAAGGTTACCAAATAAACGTGCAACTCGCAAAGCATCAAAAACAGCACGTAAATGAATCATATGATCATCCATGGATTTGCAATAAATCAAGATATCATCAAAGTAAACAACCACAAATTTGCCAATAAAAGGTCTTAAAACCTCATTCATCAAATGCATGAAAGTATTAGGTGCATTAGTTAAACCAAAAGGCATTACTAACCACTCATACAACCCAAATTTGGTTTTGAAAGTTGTTTTCTATTTATCTCCAAGTTTCATTCTAGTTTGATGGTAGCCACTATGCAAATCAATTTTAGTGAAAATTATAGCACCACATAACTCATCAAGCATGTCATCTAGCCTAGGAATAGGATGACGATACCTAATAGTAATGTTATTAATGGCTCTACAATCTACACACATACGCCAAGAACCATCTTTCTTAGGAACCAAAAATACAGGAACAGCACAAGGACTAATTGATTGACGAACATACCCACGATCCAAAAGGTCTTGGACTTGTCCTTGTATCTCCTTAGTCTCCTCAGGGTTGGTCCTATAAGCAGCACGGTTTGGTAAAGTAGCACCAGGAATCAAATCAATTTGCTGCTCAATCCCTCTCAAAGGTGGCAATCTCGGGGGTATCTTAGCTGGGAAAGCATCCTCATACTCCTACAAAAGATTAGTGACAGTTGGAGGCAAAGCACTAGAAGCAATATCACCAAGCAAAAACAAAGCTTGTTTGCATATCAAAGCATAGCAAATATCATTAGCAGAAATTTCAGCAAGCTCTTTCTAAATTAGAGATTTTGTGGCAAGACATGAACGACCTTGTAATTTAATTACAGCACCCTTAGAACTTGAAGAATCATTAACATTACTAGGTGTAGAATCAGAATTAACAGGTTGCTGAATTTTAGGGCCTTTATTTTTCAAACTAGCAGCTCTTTCTAAATCAGCTTGTACAATTTCAGTAGGGGTCATTGGTATCAAATTTTAGTTCCTTTATGCATAAAAGTGTACTTATTCCTTTTACCATGGTATACAGCATTATTATCAAATTCCCAAGGTCTACCCAATAAAAGTGAACATGCTTGCATGGGTACAACATCACAATCAACAGAATCCAGATAAGAACCAATGGAAAAAGGAACTCTGCAAGTTTGTATTACCTTAGCTTTTCCAGAGTCATTTAACCACTGAATGTAGTATGGATGTGGATGTGGGCATATGGTCAAATCAAGCTTCTTAACCACATCAGAACTCATCAAATTGTTGCAGCTTCCTCCATCAATGATGACACGTGCTCGACAGTTCTTGATGACGAAGAAAATCTGGAACAAGTTATGTCGCTGTATCGTCTCGGGCTGCTGGATTTGTGTGCTAAGCACACGCTGCACAATAATATTCATGTAGCCCGTGGTATCTCCGCCTCCAAGGACAAGGTCACCGCTGGTGGCAGCGACATCCTCCTCCTCATCCTCCACATCGGAGGTGCTCATGTAACCGCCATCGTCTATCGCCACATATGCCCGCCTACTTGGGCAATCTTTCTGCACATGACCAAGACCATGGCAGCGGTGGCACTGAATCCTTGTAGTGCGTCCCGTCGAAGCAACAGAGGAGGCACTACTAGCTGGTACCTGCACAGAATTTTTACCTGAGCACGTAGAAGGGGCAGGTGCTGATCTTGGTGCTGCAGAAACAACACTAGTTCCCTTGGTAGCTGTTGGTGGGGGCAGCCAGAAAGATGGCTTGGGCAGCCCCGAAGTCCCCGTCGGCCGTGGTGGATAGAAAGTCCTGGACTTGCTGTACTCCTCAAAAAGCTGGAAAAGTCCCTGTGATTCTTTCTCTGCAAGCATAACATACTGGAAACACTGGTTGAGGGTATAAAATTCTTTATAATCAAGGATGTCCTGAATTTCTTTTCTCAAACCAGAATAAAAGCGGCAAATCTGATCCTCTACTTTTTCAACCATAGCACAACGAATCAAACCCTTCTGAAGCTCACTAAAATACTCCTGAATAGTTTTATCTCCTTGATCTAAACGCTGCAGTTTATTACGAATCTCTCTACAAAAACAAGGAGCAACAAAATGATCACGCATTGCTACCTTAAGTTCTTCCCAAGTAGTAGGCAAATCAGTTTCAGCAGCTAGACCACTCCACCAAACAATAGCAAAGTCCTTAAACTCACTAGTGGCTTGTCTAACTCTATGTTGTTTAGGAACAAGGTGGGCATTAAATTTTTGTTCTATAGTCATTTCCCAATCAAGGTAAGCATCACCATCGTACTGATCCGAAAACGAAGGAATTGAAAACTTAATTTTAGCATACGGGTCATCTAGAGCATGGTTACCTTATGGGCGACGGTTGTGGTTGTGGAAACCACCTATACCTTGAGGGTTACGTTGCAAACGACGTTGTAACCTTGCGGTCCTTGTAGCTGACCTATCGACGGTGCCATCAGCCTTATACACCATTTCTTCATCATGATCGTCTTCAACGTCGTTGTTGGTGTTGGTGTTGATGGTCTTGTGAGCGCTCTCCAATTTGACAACTTGATCGGTTAACTTAGAGACTCTCTTATCCAACCGCTCAATGCTTTCTCCCAGGTGAAGCTTGGTGATAGCGTTGGTAACGGCCTTGGTGATCATCTCTGCCAAATCACTGAACTGCCTGCAAAGCCTTCTGTAGCTGACTTTGGCTCACGCACTCATTAAATTTTGAGGGCGAAGCACCCTCTCCATCGCTTCCCGACATCAGAAACACCAAAACAGGAAACAAAAAGTGAAGGTTATCCCTACAAAACTACTAAGCAGTGGTGCCTCCCAACACAGCAAAAGGAAGCTTCTTGCAAAGCTCTTACAAAGTTATGAAAAAAACAAAGCAAAGGATACTAGGGAGGTGTGTTCCACGATTGCAAGAGTTACAAAATAACCTGTGTGATGTCCAGAAGAAATATATAGAGATAGGAAGGCCAAATATATATATGTGAGTGGCACACAAATCAAAAATAGATAGTAAAGCTGAATAAGTGCCCAAGTAACTTGTCCCTAGTTGCTGGTCTAACTATGTCCTAGAACAGTAGTGATAGCAAAGATGAAACAAGGAGACAAAGGCACACAGTCGATAACAGGGGGCTAAGTGTAAAACAGTCAAACTCGATAACATGGAGCACTAGTAGGAATCCCAAAAAAATTTTAATTTTTTTTTTGATATTTTTCTCCAACTCACTAACAATGGGGGAGAAACCACAAAAAAATTTCAGCTCAAACAGAGCTAGGACGTGGCCTACAGAAATTCTTGAAGTTTCAGAAAACATCGGGTTTCAACTTGAATGAATTTTTTCTTTATCTTCCTGATTTGTTTTGAATTTTTTGATGAGGGCACACAGGAATCTCCTGTAAAAATTTCAGCTAAAACGGACAACCGAGCGAAAAGTTATTGCCGTTTTACCGAAGGGGTGTCAAAACCGGTTATGAAGAAACCCGGGGTTTGAGTGAAACCCGAGTCGGGTTTAGGATCGGGTAGGGATTTTTTTAGCGGGGTGGATGCAGTGGAAAGTGGAATTTGTGAGAATTGGTCCAAGGTGCTGAGGGTGGGTTTAGGGTGGGATTAGGGTGGGCGTGTTGATCAATCAACCCTAGCACACAAAGCCGACAAAACTGAGGGTGATGGAGGGGATGGCGACTACGGTTGCAAGGGAAACACTACTAACCACGAAAACACAAACTTTACCAGTGAATAAACAAGAACTAAGGAACAAACTCAACACTATAGACTCTGAAATTGAAATATACAAAGGCTAAACGCGTGGTTATGGGTGGGGTAAAAAAATTTTAGCTTTTCTGTGGACGATAGGAAGAACACGAAAGGGTAGTGCGAACCTGACGGTGCACCTGAAGCTCTGATTACCACTTGATGTGAACAATGGTTCCCGATCTTCCGAAAGGTTCTTGGTAAGTTGATTTGATCGGAGGCGACACACAAATCGATCCAGCTTCAGAACAGCATGTTCTAAACCCCGCAATCGCAGCACGACGTCTCCTCTGGCTATCAACCATCCAAGAATGATTGACCACACTGAGAAGGCTAATCCCTGCCTACAAATCAAGAACACAAGCAAGGACAACGAAGGATGCAACACAATTGCAGATGAAGGATTAAGCTCACGAAGTTGGGGCCTCACAAACCAATGAACGGCGACATTGTTTATGAACAGAACTGATCTTAGCAAAACCCGAATCCTAATGGTGTGACAGTGACTATATATGAAGACCCTAGGGTCGTGCAAGACCCTCTGGACGCTCCCCTAATTGGGCTCAACTGGATACAAAGCCCAAAGGCCAAAAATAGGCGACGCAGCACCGACAGAGATTCTGGACCCTCTCTCTTGTTTTGATGATTCTTGATGACTCCAGACGAATTTTGTCATGAGGCCGGCAGCATTGGAAAGTTCTTCTCCTTATCTTTCCATGCATATGTAGAATGTCGAAATCCGAGTCCCTATGCGTCCTAGGCAACTGTTTTAGTGCAGACTGGTCCTGGGCCCCGAAACAGACTTGAAGTCGGTTTTGATTGGGCCTTCACCTTGGCTTCCAAGCCCTTGCTGGTCCTACACATTCCCAACTCCTTCTCCCATCATCTCCTGGTCCTCTCCATGCTTCCTAATCATAAAATAATCATTAGATAGCAAACCATTCTCAAAAGTAACATATAGCGAAGAATGTAGGAACAAGCTCACCTGTAAATTTAGGCGTCGTGCACGAACTCTAGTCAGTGGACCTTGCAAATCCAGAATTGGAGGAGTGTTGTGTATATCCATAGGATTGATGTCCTCATCACCAACCCTTCCCAATGGGGAAGGGGTAGGCTTTATATAGAGCAACTCCAGAAACTAGCCGTTGGGAAGATTTATGGGTCTGACGGAACTTCCATCATTTCAAAAAGAGCCATTGTGCGGGATGGTTTTCAGTGAGTCAAAGGACGATGGAAGTTCCACGAGGGACCTCCGTAACTCTCAGGTTGCAACACAAGAAAGGTTTGGCACTGATGGAACTTCCGTCAGAGGACCGACAGAACTTCCGTCACTCTCTGTTTGACTCAAAATTGGTTTGTTCTTTTTGTATTTTGGAGGCTAATTCTTTCTCAAAGACATTGGATTGGTTTGAGCACATGACTTCCCTATAAGTAAAATAAGTTTACCCCTCTTGATAGTTCAGCATACCTATGACTCGAATAAATTAAAAACTCTAATCTCGAAAGCTCTTTGAGTCCAATCTTTTCTTCTTTTTGAGGAGGGCAATTAAATTTCTTTTGATAATCTACACATATTCTCCATACTCATGTTAGCACATTTTAATCTTATGTCATTAATCACCAAAACCTTTTAGGGGACCTAGATGCATCTTCACACTCGACTAAAATTTATTGCCTTTGTTCGGGTTCGTCGAGTGACAGTATCCAAGATTTTGATTGGGTACTCTATGTAGCAGATATCTGGCTGTAGGTCAACAGTCTCTAGTGGCAACTGATGCTCTGGCACCTTTAAGCACTTTCTTACTTGTGAGACATGAAATACTGTGTGTACCTCTGACAGGGCCTCAAGTAGTTCTAGTTGGTAGGATACCTCGCCTACTCTCTGTAGGATCTTGTATGGCCCTATGTACCGAGGTGCTAGTTTGCCTCGTACTTGGAATCTTTTCACTCCTCTCATGGGCGATACTTTCAAATAGACATGGTCTCCTGGGTTGAACTGTAGTTCTTTGCGGTGTTTGTCTACGTAGCTTTTCTGTCTACTCTGAGCAGCCTTTAGTGTCTCTCTAATAGTAGCGCCTTTTTCTTCTGCCTCTTCGATGACTACAGGTCCGTAGAAGGATCTTTCCCCTACCTCTGACCAAATCAATGGGGTTCTACACTTTCTACCATAGAGCATTTCAAACGGTGCCATCTTGATTCCGGTCTGGTAGCTATTGTTGTAGGAGAATTCTACGAAGGACAAGCTATCTTCCAATTAGCTCCGTAAGTCAGTACACAAGCTCTCAGCATGTCTTCAAGGATTTGGTTGACTCATTCGGTTTATCCATTTGTCTAGGGGTGATATGCAGAACTCTAATATAATCTGGTGCATAGATGTGTGTTTAGACATTGCTAGAAATGCGATGTGAACTGAGTCCCCTGATCAGACACTATTCGGGAAGGTACTCCATGCAATTTTAAGATGTTGTCGATGTATAGCTGAGCTAGCTTGTATCCTCGGTATGTCGTCTTTACAGCTATGAAGTGTGCCACTTTGGTCAGTCGGTCGACTATGACCCATATTGAGTCATTTCCCTTTGGGGTCTTGGGAGTCCTGCAATGAAATCCATTGCAATGTCGTCCCATTTCCAAACAAGGATATGCAATGGTTGCAATAGTCCAGCTGGTCTCTGGTGTTTGGCTTTCACCCGATTGCAGGTGTCGCATCTGGCTACATATTCAGCTATGTCCTTTTTCATGTCATTCCACCAGTACTTCTGCTTCAGGTCTTGGTACATATTGGTGGTTCCGGGATGAATAGAGTATGGGGAGTTGTGTGCCTCATCTCGAAGTTGAGCTTCTCGAATCTTCTCTTCTAGAGTCGGCTGAAGTTCTAGGGTTAGTATTTCTCCTGGGGAGACTACATGTACGTTCAGCCTACTCATTTCTTGTATTAACTCTGGGCTAACAAGGATTGTACTCATGGTGTTGCAACAGGCCTTGCGGCTGAGCGTGTTGGCTACTATATGTTCTTTTCTAGGATGATATTGTACGTCCAAGTCGTAGTCCTTTATTAGTTCTAGCCATCTTCTTTGTCTCAAGTTCAAGTCTGGTTGGGTGAAGATGTACCTCAGACTCTTGTGGTCCGTGTAGATTTTGCACTTATTACAAATCAGGTGATGTCTCCATATCTTTATCGCATGAACTATGGCTGCCAATTCTAGGTCATGCATTGGATAATTCTGCTCATGAACTTTTAGTTGTCTGGACGCATAGGCAATAACTCGATCCTCTTGCATTAGCATATATCCGCGTCCATTTCGGGATGCGTCACAGTATACCACAAAGTCCTTACGTATGTCCAGCAGGGTGAATATTGGGGCTTCCGTGAGTCTTTTCTTTAGTTCTTGGAAACTATGCTCACATTGAGGGTTCCATTGGAATTTCTTATCTTTCCAAGTTAGCTCCGTCTAGGCCTCGCAATCTTTGAAAATCTCTTAATGAATCTCCGGTAGTAGCCTGCTAGTCCCAAGAAGCTTCTGATCTCTGTGGCGTTCTTGGGTTGTTTCCAATCCTTTTCGGCTTCAACCTTGGCAGGGTTCACTGCTATTCCTTCCATAGTGATGACGTGTCCTAGAAATCCAACTTGTTGTAGCCAAAATTCACACTTGCTGAATTTGGCATATAGGTGGTGTCTTCTGAGGCGTTCTAGCACTATCCTTAAATGTTGCTCATGCTCTTTGGCACTCCTAAAGTATATGAGTATGTCATCTATGAATACTACCACAAATTTGTCCAGTTCTTCCATAAATATCTTGTTCATCAAATTCATGAAGTATGTTGGTGCGTTCGTCAGTCCGAAGGGCATAACAGTGAATTCAAACTGTCTATACCGTGTCACAAAGGTTGTCTTCTTAATGTCCTCCTCTCTGATCTTTAGTTGATAGTATCCTGATCAGAGATTAATCTTGGAGAAGTACTTGGCTCTTTTAAGTTGATCGAAAAGTTCGTTGGTCCTAGGTAGTGGATACTTATTCTTTATGGTCCCTTCCTTCAGTGCGTGGTAGTCTACACACATTCTCAGGCTTCCATCTTCCTTTTTCACAAACAATACCGGTGCTCCCCACACGGATGAGCTGGGTCGGATGTATCCCTTCTGCTATAGTTCGGCCAATTGTGCCTTTAGTTCCTCTAGTTCATTAGCTGCCATTCTGTATGGACATTTGGCAATGTGTCTTGCTCTAGGGACTAAGTTGATTACAAACTCGACTTCTTTATCCGGTGGCATTCCTGGTAGTTCTTCGGGAAACACATCTGGGCATTCTCTTACTATAGGTACTGTCTCCAAGGAGGGCGTTTCTAGGTGGCAGATCATACTACTTTTTTCGGCTCTGTGGGGTTGAAAGGTTATGGAGATTCCTTGATGGTTGACAGTTGTCACTATGTGGTCTTCACATGATCTGTTTCCTTTGTGCTTGGACAACCAGTGCATTCCCAATATATTGTCTACCCCTTTAGTGTTTAACACTACTAGGTCTGCTCGGAATGATACCCCACTTAAAATGATTTCTACCCCTAGGCAGCCATGTTGGCATTTCATCATGGCGCCCGGAGATTGTGTCATAAGAGGTATCTTAAGTGGTGTCATGGTTATGCGATTTTTAATAGCAAAATCCAAGGAAATGAACAAATGCGAAGCTCCCAAATCAAACAAAACAGTTGCAATGGTAGAGTTGACTAGGTACTCACCGAGTACTACGTTGTTCACCGGCTCTGCTTCTTCTATGAATATGTGGCTCACCTTCCCACGATTATAGCTCTGAGTTTTGTATTGCTGTTCTGAGCGGTGCATTACATGCAATTGATCCAGTGGACTTGGTTGCCACGCTGTTGAGGGCTTTATTTCCATGGTTCTTGTGGGGACAGGATGCTACCATGTGTCCAAGTTCTCTACAGGCATAGCACGTCCTGTTGTTATTGGATGCCTAATTGACTGTAGAGTGGCTCCTTGATGGTGCATTACTCTGGTTAGGGTTCTGGCATCCTTGGGGTGGTGGGTTGGAGCTGGGGGCACAGAACTGCATCGTGGAGTGGTATTGTGGCCTCTGGGTATATCCAGTGCGTTGTTTCTTCATCTTGTCTTGTTGTTCCTAGAATATGCGCTTCAGATCCTTGGTCTCTAGGGCTTGTGATTCCTCTAGTAGTATGCTCTAATTCATAAGGGTGTTGAAATCTGTGTACGTGTTGGCAATTATGTGCGTCCTCAGTCTCTCGTGTAATCCTTTTTTGAAGTGCTCTTGTTTATCCTTGTCGGTTTTCACATCACCGGGGGCGTAACAAGCTAATTTCATGAACTTCTTAATGCATTGGTTTATTGTCATGGAGCCTTGTTTTAGGGCTCTAAATTCATCCTTCTTCATGTCCATGATTCCATCAGGAATGTGATATTCTCTGAAGGCTTTCTAGAATTCTGCCCAGTCGATAGTTGTTGGGTCCGCCGTGGCTTCACAGTAGTGGTCCCACCATTCGGTCGCTTGGCCAGTCAGCTGATGGGATGCTAGTGCAACCTTCTCTTGGTCGTTGGTTGCAACGATCTTCAATTTTTTGGTAATGTCATGTAGCCAATCATCGGCTGCTAGTGGGTCTTCCAGGTTACCCTCAAAAGTGGGTGGCCTGAGCCTCATGAATTTGGACATCTTAGATGGTCCGTCACCACGTCCTCCTGCAACGGTCTGGAGTAGCTACAGATGAGCATTTAGTACTTCTATTAAGGTGGCCAGTGGCGGTGGTGGGGGCAGTAGCTACATGTTTCCAATCCCACGGTTGTTGACTTCAACATCATTCTCACCATGTTGGTTGTGTCCATCCATCTTGGGTCAAGTTGGCTCTATTGGATGAAGGGGAGAGAGTCAGACCTAGTGGCCTTAGTGTTCTATTATCTGATGTTTTGCTTAAGCACATAATTTCACTCAATCAAAGATACAAATAGCAAGCAACAATCAAGCACCATACATTTCCAATTTTACACAACGTCCTTAGGCGTACACGTCACATGACGCATGATATATAGTACATGATACACGGTACAAGTACTAGATACATGATACATTATTCATGGTGCATGGTTCATGTGCCTGGTACTACTGGTCTAGACTACGTCTGGGGCGTCTAGGGTCTACTCATCGATGATCTCGATAGGATCTTCCTCCAATACTTCCATTGGCTCTTTGTCGGTTTCTGGAATGATCTCTTCCTAGGAGTGGTTGGTCGAGCTATCAGAACTGTCACTAGAGCTTATCTCAGACTCTAGCTTGATGTCAAAACCGTCTCTTGGCCTGTTTCGCAGAGTCCTGCTAGCCATCTCATCTACCTTGTGCTTGATAGCAGCACATGTCTCGAGGCTCAGCACAGGCGTCGAGTCTGGGAATATGTAGCGCCCACTTGGTAGTTGTATGAAGGCTCTTTTCCTGGGAGTGAGTCTGGTCTTGCATCCGGGCTGAGGTATTACCTCCTAGAGGGCCCTTGTGGATTGCGAGTCAACAATCCTTGGGGTACACCAGGTGAACATTGTGCCATGTGCTAGCGGAGTGGTGCGTGAGCAAGTACCTCCAGATGGGCCATCCTCCTTGAGCTTCGGGGCTTTGGCCTCTTCGAGTGACTTCTTCAAACTTTTTATTTCTTCCTGTGCTACATCTAATTCTGTACGTATCGCGTCCCTTTGGTGGATGATATTTTTGATATCGGAGTCTTTCTTCTTGATGACTTCTCCTGTCTTGGCTTGAGCGGCACTCAGTTGTAGTTTGAGGTTCTCAATCTCAGTCTGGGTGGCAGTTTGATCAAGCAGCATTTGCTGGGTCTAGGCTTCCATTCCTATGGCCAGCTGTTGGTTGGTTATTTAGAGTGCTTGGGAGCGGTTCTTCTCCTCTACCCAATGATGTAGGAAGGTCTCAATGAGGTGATCCAGTGCCAGTAGGTATTCTGCTGTAGCTGCTAGGGTAGGGTCTGTCACTGTGCGAGTAGGTCCTCTAAGGTGGAGAACGTGATGAGTCCAGACGGGTCATCCTGGTTATCCACTGGGAAGTATCTGATGGGTGTAGTGCCAGTCATTCCGAGTCCTTTGTTGCAGAGGTGAAGCAGAACATCGCGTGCTAGTATCTGCATGGTGTCGGCGAAAGCGACTCCTGTTTGTCCCATAATGCTGAAGTATGGGTCAGCGAGGGTCCCAAAAATCTATCAAGCACGGACGTCCATGGTGCACTTGATAACTCCATTCTCCTCATACTCCTGGTATCGGTACTGAGGCAAAGCGAAATCGTCGAATGACTGAATCACATTACGTAGTAGTGCTAGAAAACCTTTCACGTCTAAGGCAAGAGTGTGGATCCATGCATTGTCATCCATCTGTAAGACAAGCATCTCACCGATGAGAAAAGACAAGAGGTTTATGGATGAAGTCAAGTTTTAGTTTATAAAATACTAGATAAGCGAGAGTTTATGTTTTTAGAAAGAGGACAGAGTGCAGTGTCGAAATGTCCTATAAGTTTCGTCCTACAGTCGAGTATCGGCTTTGATACCATCTGTCATACCCCTATTCAGGATATAATGTGTATTTCATACCAATCCCTGGATCAGTAGTTGGTACACACATATAAATGATACAAAGGACGATACGATGATCTTTATTAAGTCCACGCAGGGACAATAGAGTCATACAAGTCTTAGATTACAAGCCAAAGAGATGGTCATGCCATCCTCAGAAAAAGAGAAAATATCACACATGCTTCATTCAACTTCCACAGGCAACTCAAGCATAAGACGCAACCTATTCTCCAAACTCCATGGGTGCTTCTTCTTCTTCTTCTCATCTGTCCTCTGAGTAATTAATTTAAAGCAAGGGTGAGTACATAAGGTACTCTGCAAACCCTACCTCTAGCAAGGGCATAAACCATGCATTTGGGGTAGGTAGACAACGAATGGGGGTTGGGTTTTCAGAGTTTTGTGGAAAGCGCGTATGCAGGGGCTTCTATAGAATCAAAGGGGTTTTGAGGAATGAAAATAGTTTTATAACTTATGGTTGGTTGGACATGACGGAGATTACAATCGATCCAACAGTTCCCATGTTTTAGTTGAGCCTTCTGACACACAGTCATAACGACTCTGGCACCCTTGCCAACACCATTCACCAAAACACGGGTCTCACTACACCCACTCACACATCAAGGAAATATTAAGAACCCAATGATTTGGTGTGTTATAACTAGTGACAACAGACATCTGAATGATTTATGGTTAACTCTGTAGAGCTTAGTGCGTTGTACTTACAGGCTATGTGCTCTTAGCTACGGATCACATAACGCTCCCACTTCACCCGGGCACGCCCACAAATCCACCATGGATCTCAAGGGTTCCACATCAATGACACTTAGTCATATCACTACACTTTGACACATAGTCATATAATCTTGCCGAGTACCAGACTTATCACCACTTTCACCACAACCAACCCCTGAGTCCGTTCTTACTTCATCGGGTGATACTTCCATGTTGCGTTACCCAGGATCCATGTTAGACCTGCCCACATAGGTTTTGTGGTCGTACTGAGAATATTACCAAGTTGAGGTCTTAACTAGTCGTTCTTGAGTGGTCGGGCAAGCACTCATCAACGACAGGTGGATCTACACCGAAGACACCATCACCAAGTACTCTGCACCAGTACTACAGAGTCTCACCCTTGACCAAGTCTATCCCATCCAGCTTCATCTCCACACATTTTATTTAGCACCTACCAGTTTGCACATATACCACCAAAAATATTTTCACACATTTTCTAAAACTTGATAGTGTAAGAGTATGGTGATAATCATCACAAGTCCTAAGCGTATTCTAGCAAGGATGGCGTTACTATTAGCATTGCTAATAAATACTTCCTAGGTTTATCAAGGTTGTGGGATATCAATTGCGGCCAATCAAGAATCTAGCGTTCATATCTTATATAGGCGATAAGAATGCTAGTGTTCACACAAGTGGGTTTCAACTAAGAAATCATAAAGTGACAAGGAATAATGCATATAAAAAGTAGGCTCTAAGTTGGGTGCATTTTCAAAATAGTAGAAGCAATCATGATCAAGGAATAGATAGAGTTTGCCTCCTAACGTGTCCTTGAAGTCTTGCTCGTAGTCTGGGTCCTCGGGCTCCTGCTCCTGGTTCTCTTTGTCTGCAAACCGCGAACTACGCGTAAGCTATCGTGGCATAAAATAACACATAAATCAAGAAAAAGCCAAACGTTAAGGGTCTTGGTGAAAGGTTCCATGGGCTAGGGTTCGAGACAATGATTCCAACGGTGCAAGAATCGCCTAAATCAGAGCTACGGATCAAAAACTAGGGCTTCTGGAAGGTTCAGGGACCTAGTTGTAATTTCTAGAAAGTTCTACGGACCTATGTGTAATTATGGAAAATTTAGGGGCTTGGTTGAAAAATGTGAGGGACTGAAATATAAATACATAAAAGTTAAGGTACTTTTCTATAAAAATATTGGACTAAAACTAAATTTACATAAAGCTTAGGGGGCTAAGTGTAAAATTATAGGGTTTTGGGATTTTCTTATGTTTTATGGAATTATTTTTGTATTGGAAAGTCTATGGATTGGGTCTACGGGCTCTGTGGGCCGGGTGCATAGGCAAGGTCCATGGACCGAAGAGTTGTGGGTCGTGGATCGATAGATGTGCGGCTTGGATTTAAAATCGTGAAAGGTTAAGTTGGCTTCTAATCTCGGACGTTGATCGCATGATGTGTGGCTGTGAGTGGATGGCGACCGAGCACGGCTGCCGAAGCCGTAAGAGGCAGCAGCGCCATGTCTAGGGCTCGCCGGAGCTCGCCGCTAGGCGCTCTGGTGGCCTAAGCTCGATGCCGATGGGCTCTAGCGGGTGCGGGGGTGACGTCGCGCTCGACGGGTATGATCGCGAGGCGGTTTAGTGGCTGGGGTCGGCTCTCGGCTACGGTTGTGTCAGTGGTGAAAAGAGAGAGAAGGGAGGGCCAGTTACCTGCCTTGATCAACGGCAAGCAGCGATGAGATGATAGTAGGGGCGTGAGGCGAGTATATATAGGCAGGGGGGAGTGGGTGGCGCTTAGGGCAGCGGTGTTGTGCTCCTGCTCAGCTACGACGGCCATGGAGGCCGAGCGTGGCCAGCTGGTCGGGTGAGGCAGGCGGGCAGAGTGGGTTTGATGGTGAAGTGATCGCTCGCTGACGAGGGGGTTAATGGCTAGGCGACGGCGCATGGAGAGGGGGTCAATCACGCAGGGCGTGGTCGGGTCACGTCACCGACGTCGAGGCGGCGTCGCGACATGGGTGAAGGCGAGCAAAGTGTGGTCGCGTCACGAGGAGTGTAGCGAGCAGTGGTGGTGGTTAACTGACATCGCAACGGAGCAGCAGGAGGTCTTGTCCCGAGGGCGTGGTGTGTGGTCGACGTCGAGGCTGTATGGCGGCGTCACGACGTGCTAGGTGTGCGCGAGTGAAGGCGAGGTGTGACCCGTCCCTGGTCGCGTCGTGACAGGCGGCGCCAAGCGGCGGGGTTGGGAGGAGTGGAGGCGGAGCTATGATCGTCTTCGGGCAGGTGGGAGCGGGCATCGGTGCAACAACGTCAAGCGGTATGGCTGATGGCGACGGCATCCATGAGGGGGGAGAAGATAGGCAAGAGCGGGAAGGTGGCTAGGCCACTAGGCCGTGCAGGCGCGTTGTAAGGATCATGACCATTGAGGTGACCCCAAGGTATGATGTTTTGGTGATGAATGACAAACATGAAATGTGCTAATGTCTGCATGAGTGTTGTTCATGTAGGAACTTTTGCTACCTTATGATGATTGTCGACAGCGGCCTTGACGGTTGATGACAATGACCACAAGCATGGAGGCTTGTGAGCTTGATGGAGTCCAAGGGTTGATGGAGATGGATCAAAGCTGAGGACAAGCTATGGAGCAAGTGTTGGGAACACTTGTCTAGTTGTTAGGGCTTTGAGTCCATAGGAAATACCGGACTATCAAGGGGGTCTAGGTCATTTCTCTTAGGTCATGTCTAGTCGGTGATGTGCATGGATGCTCAGTGAAATCACAGGCACTAGGTGACAGTGGAGAACCCAAGGAGCTATTCGGAGAAGCCGGGAAATGAAGTCAAGCGAAGACGACAAGTTTCAGCTTCTGAACTTAGTGATCGGATAGAGGGGTCAGTGGCGACCGGACTGTACGGTCACTAGGTGAAGTTGTCTGGGACTTCCAATAAAGCAGCGAGGAATCTGTCTTGCAGGAGCTATAGAGACCAGACGATACGGTCAGGTGACTAGACCGTATGGTCAGTATAGCTGAGGAAGAGGGTAGAGAGGAAGCTGCGCAGGAAAGTTTCTAGACTGGAGAGAGAAACCTGACCGGACGGTTAGATCAGTACAGAGGACTTGTCTAGACAGAGCAGCCAACGGCTCTTGGAGCCGTTCCAAAGAGACCGAACGGTCCGATCTGGCAGTGACCGGACAGTCCGGTCATTGGGTCCAGAAAGGCAACTTCGTGGAGCAACAGCTAGTTGGAAGGTTGGAGGCCTATATAACTTCGTTGCTGGGGTCTTGGCGACCTCTTTTGGCCAGTGGAATTGCTTGGAGCATTTGGTGAGAGCTAAGAGAAAGAGAGGAGAGCACTAGGAGGACATATTGCATATCTTAGGAGTGCTAGTGAGAGTACCTTGAGCATTGATGCACATCTAAGGCTAGGGTGTACTTGAGGGTGTGATCTAGGTTGTTACTCTTGGTCTATGGTGAGACCTAGATCGGTTAGGTGTCGGTGATCAAGCCTATCATGATTGGTTGTGAAGGCTGTCACATGTTTGTACCCGGTTTGAGCCCGCCGATGAAAGGGGCATCAATAGTGAGTGCCCGTGTTGACTCGAGGAGTCCGGCAAGTTCTCAAGGGAGGTGATCTTGTGCCGAGATGACAGTGGTGACGCGCACCATGTCTTCACTCCGGGAGTGATTGCGGGCTCGTGGGCGAGAACTCCACATCGGTGGTGGGAGGGACCGGGACTTCGACGGGAGTGGTCCAACGAGGTGTAGGGAAAGGCGCCATCCTTCCGAGACCTCGGGAAAAAATCATGAGCCATCTCTTACTCTACTCCTTACTTTGATGCATTACTTTCTGCATTTACATACCATGCTATTCATGCTAGTATGCTTACCGTGTTGATGTGGACAAGGGTTCCCGATCTTCCGAAAGGTTCTTGGTAAGTTGATTTGGTCGGAGGCGACACACAAATCGATCCGGCTTCAGAACAGCACGTTCTAAACCCCGCAATCGCAGCACGACGTCTCCTCTGGTTATCAACCGTCCAAAAGACGATTGACCTCGCCGAGAAGGCTGATCCCTGCCTGCGAATCAAGAACACAAGCAAGAACAACGAAGATTGCAACACAATTGCAGATGTATGATTAAACTCTCGAAGTTGGGGTCTCACAAACCGATGAACGGCGAAACTGTTTATGAACAGAATTGATCTAAGCAAAACCCAAACCCTAATGAAGAGGCGGCGGCTGTATATGAGGACCCTAGGGTCGTGCAAGACCCCCTGGACGCAGCCCTAAGTGGGCTCAACTCCATACATGGCCCAAAGACCGATTACGGTGTCGCAGCACCAGGATAGATTCTGGAAGTCGAATTGTTTCGGCGATTGCCGACGGCTCGGGACGAATTTTGACATGGGACCAGTTGGGTTGGAAAGGGCTTTTCGTTATCTTTCCAGGCATATATAGAACGTCCAAATCCGAGTCCGTATGCGTCCTGGGCATCCGTTTTAGTGCAGACTGGTTCTGGGCTCCGAAACAGACTCGAAGTCGGTTTTGATTGGGCCTCCACCTTGGCTTGGACGTCCTTGCTGGCCCATCACGTCTCCAATCACCTCCCCAGCTATCTCATGATCATCTCCATGGTTTCTAACAACAATTAATTCATTAGGTAGCAATCTATTCTCAAAATCACATAAAGGAATCATTAGGAACAAGCTCACCCGTAAATTCAGTTGTCGCGCATGAACTTGTATTTTGGTTGGCGGAGTGCTGGGTGTATCCATAAGGGTGATGTCCTCATCATTCTCCCCCTTTTGAATTAGAGTCGTCCTCGACTCGATCCCATCTCTTTCTCCCAATAGTGGTCTCAAATCTGAAATATAAAATATAGAACTATTCCCAAACTTGGAATGCACCTCGCGTTTATATGTGTTATGAAAATTATCATCACAATGTGAAACCATAATAGAAGGCATGCCATGGTAATTGTTATTGCAGTTTTCTAGTTCATCATTTGGTTGTACAACACAAGGAGTATTCATGTTTGAGCAAATATAAACTTTATGCACCATAAATACACCTCTATGATCATAGTTTCCTATAGCATAAAATTTGTTTCTTGTTAGTAAAGGCAATTCAGTTTGAGAAAAGATTTGCTTCTCCACGATATTTAGATCACAAAGAACATCAAATTTAATATAACCCAAAGTATTTAGAGAAGACAATAATTTCTGCTCATTCTTTTCACATGTTATTAAAATCAAATGTTTTATTTCAGCACTAGTAGGTGAATCATAAGCAAAAACATCAATCTTGTTCATTTGTTGTGGCAAAGGTATAAGTGAAGTAGTGGCACACAACTCCTCTTTATCACAAGGATCAGCAGATAAATCAACTTGTGGCAAAGGCAAATCAAGACAAGGTTCCAATACAACAAGATTGTTGGAACAATTCATCACATCAAGAAAGCTCTTACCTGAAACAACAACATGTTCTTCATCTTTCACACTATCCTCTTCTTTGTGTAGAACCTGAAATGTATTAGTTGCAACAAGAGGCAAGGAAATATGTTCATCATCTAAGTCAGATTTTGATGTAAGTGTTGCAACATTTGAAGTAGTCCATTCTTTCCTAAATGGTTCATTCTTTCTTCTCTCAAGTCTTTGTTGATCCTCTTCTAAAATTTCAGCAGCAGACATAGGTTTAAGAGTAACTCTTCTACCATTGTATTTAAATGAATAGGTATTAGCAATGGTATTGTGCAAAGCATTATTTGTAGAAATCCAAGGCTTACTCAATAACAAATGACACGCTTGCATAGGCACTATATCAAAATCTGCACAATCCTTATAAGAACCAATAAAAAATTCAATGCGTGCAATTTTATCTACCTTTATCTTACCACAAGAATTTACCCATTGGATGTAGTATGGACACGGGTGTGGCTGTGTGGTCAAGCCGAGCTTCTCGACCAATTCCAAGCTTGCGATGTTGTTGCTACTCTCTCCATCAATAATGACACGACAACGTCGATCCTTCACAACAAAGTGAGTCTGAAACAAGTTGTTCATTTGATTTTGCTCTACCTTCTTCATTTGAGAACTAAACACTCGTTGTGCTACAACACTTGTATCAACCTCATTTGACACCATCGACTCATCACCATCGGTGTTGTAACCTGTCATTGTTAATAGAAAACAAGAAAACACACAAGAGTATATTTTCCTATCACCACTGTTTGATCACGGTGAATACTCTCAACAAGCAAATGACAGCACCTAACTGAGTTCTTACAAGATTCTTAGTAGCAAAACAGAGGATACCTTGGAGAGTGTGATCCGACGATTGCGAGGGTCCAAAGTTCTGTGCCTATTCAGAAGGATATATATGGAGCTAGGTAGGCAATTTATAGTAGCAAGGATTAGCAAAATTTCAGTTCAGAAATTGTAAAACTGAATAATAGTCCCAAGCTAGTCTATGTCACCGGCCTAAACTTGTCTCGGACCTAGTTCAAGCAACCAAGCAAATGACTCAACAAAGGACACAAAAAATGCAAGCAATTCTGGGTTTGTATCTTTTCTTTTTTCTACTTCCTTTTTTTTTTGTGCGGCTTTTTCTCTTGTGCACTTTTGCCTTTTTCTTTTCTTTTCTTGAGAATCAAAACTGCAGCAAGGTATTACAAGTTTTATAACCAATGGAACCCAAGAATATTTTTTTTCTCACAACAAGTGCAGCAAAAGGATTCTTGTAATAGCACAACTAAAACAAACTTTTATAACAAGATCAAGCACTAATTGGTTGGCTTTTGATCATAATGAGACAGCAGCAGAGCACTCTAATTTTCTTTTGCACACGAAAGTAGAAGGCTAGATGTTAAAGAAATATTTAGTGCACACAATTCCAGCAATACTATTATCTCAACATGTGCAACACTGATTTTTTTTCTCTTGTTTGTCTATGACAAGGATATGCACGACTCAAACAAGACCAAAGAACAAGCACTAGACCAGCAACACAATGACTTTATAGGGACTAAAATTCAGAGAAACAAACTAAACTGAAAATTGCAAGGCACAAGGGGGGAGTAGGACAGCGGAAACACGACAAACAAATATTTTTGTAGAGCAGTTTTCTGGACTCTAGGATTGAACAAAATAACGAGGATAAGGGCGAACCTAACGGTGTACCTGAAGCTCTGATTACCACTTGATGTGGACAAGGGTTCCCGATCTTCCGAAAGGTTCTTGGTAAGTTGATTTGGTCGGAGGCGACACACAAATCGATCCGGCTTCAGAACAGCACGTTCTAAACCCCGCAATCGCAGCACGACGTCTCCTCTGGTTATCAACCGTCCAAAAGACGATTGACCTCGCCGAGAAGGCTGATCCCTGCCTGCGAATCAAGAACACAAGCAAGAACAACGAAGATTGCAACACAATTGCAGATGTATGATTAAACTCTCGAAGTTGGGGTCTCACAAACCGATGAACGGCGAAACTGTTTATGAACAGAATTGATCTAAGCAAAACCCAAACCCTAATGAAGAGGCGGCGGCTGTATATGAGGACCCTAGGGTCGTGCAAGACCCCCTGGACGCAGCCCTAAGTGGGCTCAACTCCATACATGGCCCAAAGACCGATTACGGTGTCGCAGCACCAGGATAGATTCTGGAAGTCGAATTGTTTCGGCGATTGCCGACGGCTCGGGACGAATTTTGACATGGGACCAGTTGGGTTGGAAAGGGCTTTTCGTTATCTTTCCAGGCATATATAGAACGTCCAAATCCGAGTCCGTATGCGTCCTGGGCATCCGTTTTAGTGCAGACTGGTTCTGGGCTCCGAAACAGACTCGAAGTCGGTTTTGATTGGGCCTCCACCTTGGCTTGGACGTCCTTGCTGGCCCATCACGTCTCCAATCACCTCCCCAGCTATCTCATGATCATCTCCATGGTTTCTAACAACAATTAATTCATTAGGTAGCAATCTATTCTCAAAATCACATAAAGGAATCATTAGGAACAAGCTCACCCGTAAATTCAGTTGTCGCGCATGAACTTGTATTTTGGTTGGCGGAGTGCTGGGTGTATCCATAAGGGTGATGTCCTCATCACGTGTTCTAGTTGATTACTTTTAGACTCGCATGAATAGGTCTCTCTACTTGCTAGTTGTGCTTAGCTTTCACTTGATCACTAGCATGTATAGGAGTTGTTTTGGCTTGATCGATCACCCTAGTATGTATAGTGCTACTCATGTTTGTGTGCCTATTTTGTTCTTGATGATCTAGTAGCTTTGCATGAGTAGGCTCCTTTGCTAGCTTGTTATTTGCTTCCGTGTGTCTTTATCACTAACTTGCATAGGAGTTGTATTGACTTGTATGATCCACTAGTATGCTTAGGTTGTTGTTCCTTTCATAGGTTCATTATCTTACAAGTGTGATCACCACTAGAATTGTATAGGAGTTGTTTTGAGTGGTCAGTTTTAGAAATTGGTGAATTTGGTATATAGTACGAGTTCCCGATTCACCCCCCCCCCCCCCCTCTCAGTCACTCGGTCCTTTCACGCGTGCGGAAGAGTGGGCCGGGGAGATGGAGTCAGGCCGAGCGGGAGAAAGAGGGAGGAGAAGCGGGCTGAGGCAGCTGGGCCGGGGAAGGGGGAAGAAAGGGAATGCGGCCCAGAGAAAAGAAATGGCTTGACTTTTAAATTTCATTATTTACTCCAAACAAAATCAAATTCAAACAATTTAAATTTCAAAGAGTAGATTAAAACAAAATCCGAGGAAAAGAGAAGTCAGTCACTTGTCATGTTCCAATTTTAGAATCCTAGAATTGATTTTAATCTATGTCTAATTTATCATGAGATTTTCCTTTCTATTTTTGAAATGGTTTTTCTTAAAATAAACAAAATGATTTAAGAGGTATATTTTTATATGGCCAAAATTTACGGTCTCACACTCTCCCTCCGGACATAGAAGTGGTGCACGCTCAAATCCTTCCACGCGCATCCTTAGCACGGTGGCGGTGTGGATGGCGGTGACAATGGCGGTGAGGATGGGGGCAAGGCGCCGGTGACGGTGAAGACGAAGCACGTGGCATGACCACAACGCCTCGCCTTCCATGCATGACTACAACCTCCTCGCCTTCCATGACCGCAACCGTCTCGCCTTCCATGACCAACTAAGTGACCGCCTCGCCTTCCATGACTACAACCGTCTCGCCATCAGTGACCAACTAATTGACCGCCTCGACCAAGTCCATGACTTGTGGCCCCAGATGATAATGGTTCCACGTATCAGTGGCTAGGTTAGAAAAGATCCGTCCACCCTCGTCAATGCCTGTCCATCAGAGCCGCCCGTCCATCACAGCCACCCTTCCATCAATGACCTTGAACTTGCCATTGAGTTGACTCAACGGTCATTGTCTGTCCCCGCCGCCTATAAACAAGTGGTCTTTTTCATCGCCTTCCTCGCCATTCTTGCATAACCAAACTCCTCTCGCCTTCCTCGCCCCTCGCCTTCGTCATCCCTCTCCTCCGCGCATGACCATGGATCTGTCAGGATGATCTCCTCCGTGCTCGTCGCCGTCCCACTATTCGCCTCCTCCGTCGTCTCCACCGGCGTACCGCCGACCGAGCGAATTTGCCGTCATGTTGATGCCATGTGGCCTCGTCACGGTGATGCTCCCAACGGAGAGGCAGGCCGCCTTGGCATGCGAGCAGCATCAAATGGCGTCTCCGGCAGCGCCACCCGGACGCACTCGGTCACTTACTCCTGCTCCGGCCCTGCCCGCACCGGCCGTGCGCGGTCCATCCTCAGGTGGTGCTGGTCCCAGCCATGTGCGGGGCCACACGGACAGCAACGAAGACGAGGAGGAGGCATCGTTCAAGGACGATGGCCGGCCCCGCCTGTGCGTCTCTATTACCACTACGCTGTCCGGGATGAGGCGGTACCGCTGCCCCGTCTGCCAGTTCGAGGTGGGCACAACGTGTGGCATTCGCCTCCTTCAGCCTCACATGTGGCATGGTAAACTCGGTTAATTATGAATTATAAAAATCCTTATGTAGAAAAATGCATTACATCTGACCGGGTCAGGCGTCCCACTCTCATACAACTCCAACTATGGTAGGAACCAGAACTAATCATTTGGACATTCCAGCGCCCCCCCCCCCCCCCCTCGTTTTAAAAAGATACACATAGCCAATTAGATTTGAACCAGGTAATGTTCAAGCTGGCACATGGAAATTCAGGAGAATAGGCACGATAAGATAACTTCATCAAAATAACTTAATATAGAAGTCAAGATTATTCAGTTACTGCTCCAAATTGTGAGTTATAGCAATGCCTCGCCATCAAATTATGAGTAGAAGTCAAAGCAGTTTATGATTCTCCTCGATATACTCCATGATAATATAATTACATTTCTTTTATGTCTAGATCACAACTCTCTTTATCATATTTACTTTTTTTTATCATTTCTACTACAAAACCCAAGAGCTAAATTTGATTATCCCATATATGGAGCTCTCACAACAAGTGTAATATATTGACTGAGTGTTTGTGCAAGTGCTCGCCTATCGGCATTGCCTTCAATTTACTGGACTTTTTCTAAACATATCTGGAGTAGGTTATAGTTCAGAACACCATAATCTTTATAGCAAAGTAAGAATTATAACTTCTATTGTGTTATATGATTTCAAATATAATGTCCCGATGATTATGAGAGAACTATAATTTTAGTTTTCTAACCACACATTACAGCAGTAGAGGAAGGCCTTTCTTAACCACATATTGCAGCAGTAGAGGAAGGCCTTTCTTAACCGAGGCTTCTCGGGGATAAAATGTTAGCCTATGCTCGAATTCGAATTCTTGCCGCATTCTAAAGTAGATAAGATCCCGCGGAACAGATTCGAAGCATTGGGAAGAGGTTATTTTTAGAAAGAGAATAGAACCTGACCTTCCTCGTTGCTCGTCTTGCCATTATTGATTGAAATTGGCCTCGCTATTATGCAGCACCCCCAATATTTAACCCTTGCATCGTCATAACTTCTCCATCTATTGCCGGATTGGAACATTGGACAACGTCTCAACTAATCTGCATGTGACAAAAATCATTCGAGGCTAGTAAAAGAGCATGTCGGAATTTAGAATGTATGTTTCACGAATGCAGTGCAGCCACCCTGCCCGAGCTCGGCCATCGTCGGGTGGCTCGCGTTGCCGACCACGTAGATGGCGCGCGTCGGCTGATACCACCGCAGAGGGATAGTGGGCCGACCAAAACCGCGGCAGCGACAAAACCTTTGTATGATCATGTCCAACCTCTCGCCGAAATCTTGGCAGCCTACAACTTATTGACTTCTTGAAGGCGCCAGCGACTTGGGCTGTCCACGCATGACCCAACTATCTTATTTGGTTTGAAACCAGCGCAGCAGCAGTGCAGCCCAACAACCGACCCAGTTAGCCCGATGGTCCTGGCCAAACAGTGTCATCTTCTTCCTCCTGTTGGTGTCGTCTTTGTCCGCCATGGACAAAGCACTGGATCTCCTATTTGACATATCCAATTGCCCTCAAACTCATAAAGAAGCAAAATGGAGTCCCTTCAACCTTCTCTATCGTTGCCCTTTATCAAAACCTAATCGAACTCCACAAACTCTAGATAACCGAAGTCTGATCGCATTCCAACAAAATCGTGGGAAATCGGACTGGACATGAACGGACACAGGGACACCACGGACACGAAGTGAACAACCACACCTTAATTAATAGGTTGTAGAGATTCATGTGCACAAAGGAGTAGTGAAAGTTGAGTTCTAGTATATATGAAATTCTTTAATTTTGTAGACAACTGTTTTTTGGCTTTTTCTTGTAACTTGCATGTTCTAATCATACTTACTAATATCTACATACATGATAATATATAAATTTATCAAATTTATGTAAAAAATCTGATATTGTATTGTACAAAAAAATTATATCATAAATAAATAATAACATATTTGATAATATATTTTGTTATATTTTTATTCTGTAATAACGCACGGTTATTTTTTTAGTAATTTATATGAGATCATTATTGCTATTGCTTTAGTTATTGTTGATTTTACATTTTGATTATACTCCTTAATAATTTATAGGGTTAATTACAAAAACCATCCCATAATTCACTTAGAGTTTGAGATTCCCACCCATAAGTCATTTTTCATGAAAATAATAGGAATTAGTCACTAAAAATCTTTAATAATGTTAAACTCATTTAACTTAGTTTATTTGAAAATTTATATAAATAAAAACATATAAAATCAAATAAACATGTGTCAACTGGGTTGATTTTTGTAACTAAACTTATTAGGTGGGTGGTAATTTATAACAAAAATGTTTATGTGTGAGAATCTCAAACTCGGAGTAACTTATGGGGTGGATTTGCAATTATCCCTAATTTATAGGTGTTGGTAGTAACCGCTCAAACGCGCCCTTAATACTTCCCTGCGGGCCCCACACGGTTCTCGGAACCTCTTCCAAAATCCTCCCGTCCTCCCTTTTTCCCTTCTGGTGGTGCGCGTCGCCATAGTTGCATCCGTCGGCAGATTCGTATATCCCCAAAGCACACGCGAAAAGAAGAAAACAACCCGACGGGCCGCCGCCACAACCACTCCACCCGCAGCCGCGTGCAGCGAGCAGAGGAAGGGAAGGAGGAGAGATGGGGCAGTGCCCGTGCTTCGGGTCGTCGGAGCGGGAGCGTGCCGCGGCGGAGGCGGACCGGCTCGAGTCGCAGGACGCCCGCGCTAAGGCCGCCGAGGCCGCGCAGCGGAGGTATATCTTCCAACTCTGTAATAACGTCCTCCCCTCTGTTCTTGGCCTTCCGAGATCGGTTCCTGATTGACTCGGTCCTCCTCCCCTGCTCTGTGCTCTGCTCGCCTAAACGATGTTTTCTTTCCGGTTCGTTCCCATGGCCGCGGCGGCGGCCCTGTTCGTCGACCATTGGGGATTATCGGGATTGGCCTTGTGGCTTTAAGTTGTTGTTGAATTGCAGTCGAATCGACTGTGGTTGATCGTCGGACCGCCCGTCAGGACCGGCACAGAGGAATCTAATTAGATCAGAACTGCGGTGTTAGTAAGAGAGACGTCACTGTGGCCGCGATGAACCGAGAGTTCTTGATTAGGAACAGCTTCCTCTCGTGGCAATGGCGCGGCGGCATGTACCGTGAACTGGCAGGGTTGCGGCGGCTTGGTGTCTGCTGAAAAAAAAAATCGGGTCTTCAATAGAAGCCGTTACGAAATGGATGGGCCAGAGAAACTCCTGCCAGAGAGGCGGGTCAACGCCTATCCGTTCTACTTCTCATGTAGATCCTCGAAAAGTTGTGTACCAGTTCCGGGCCTGACTTGTTTAGGTTCTCCACGTCGTTCCATCTTGGGCATTTTGATTTCTTTGCCCCCTTCATTTGTTAACGCGTCTTTCGATTACAACTGGTCCTTGCTGTACTGTTGGGATGCTCATATGCAGAATACTTGAACCACTTCCACTTTTTCAAAGGTTATACTGGATATACATTTTGGGATATAGCTATGATAGGAAACTCAGCCGTAAATGATCGCTGCTCCACCTTCAGGAGTAGCCATGTGTAATGAGTAATGACAAGTAGGCCTAGCAGCAAGGCTTTTACAGGAAGCATCATTAATCAGGGATATTTGTTAGAATCAGTTTCCTTATTGATAATAATCCTCATATAGAGATAAATCAATCTTGTTTAAAAAAAACAAAAGGAACCAAAGAAATTAATCTGATTTTGAGCTTTCTTGATCCTAAATGCAACCCATCTTTTTAATCAACTTGCAGACAGGAGGAGTACGACAAGTCAGCAGCTGGACGAGCAGCAAAAGCGCAGATGAAAGCAATGAAGGAATCCAAGACAGCGAACCAAGGAGAGCCAGTTCTCAAGGTACCGTTCTTCCCACTAATCTGATTGTATTGTAATCTCTTTTTGGACCGTGCAAAAGTGAACTTTCTATATCAAGGGTGCTTTTCTTATATAATCTCTTGACTGGTGCAGTGGCAGATGGGATCATAAACATTATTTGTGATGAGTTCGCATACCTCGGCATGTAAGTATGCAAAATCGTGCTTAAGGCTTCCATTTCGATAGCATGATGCGGTTTATAGTCAAAACTGCGCCATTTGACAGCCACTGTGTGTCTAAGCAAGTTTGTGCTTATTTTAATGATATTTGAGTGGTGAAATGGGGTATAACCAAGTATGGCAAGTATTTGAGATGCAAATCGTACACGACAGCAAAATTAATTAGCTATTCTATGGGCGCATTACAGATATTATGCCTGAGTAAAAAAAATTATATGCATCCATTTGCTTCAATAAGGAAGCTGGAATTTAAGTTCCTTCGTGACACACTTTAGGTGCCAACAGATGGAATTTTCGAAAATAGATAAAAGAATGTGCTTGATGCTTATTTACTTTTTATTTCACACTTACGTGTCTCATTTGAAAAGGTTATCAGGGTTTGATTTCATGACCTAGGGCTCTCAGAAATGAGCAGAAATTGTGTGAAAAAACAACCTTCCGCAAGTTTTTTGTTGAGCAGCTAAAGCAGAAGCTATAGAATTTGACAATTTATGCCAAACAGGGCCTACTTGTTACCTTTGTGAAATTATAATCTAGGAGTTGGACAGCAAAATAAATCTAGAGACTTCACTTGTAAACCACTATGCTCATCATATCTACAATTGGCAGTATTTTCTTAGTTTGGATGTAATCCTTGTTTCACATATTCTTTTGTGCTCCCTTTCAGGCTGTTCATGGTGGTTTCTGCTCGCTTCTAATTTTCCTGAGGATGTGCCAGCACCTTCTTGTTTATGATGATGCATAGTTTTTTTTTCAGTAAATTGTACATCCTTTTTCATCATCCACTGTAAATGATACACACGGATTGCTGAATTTCTCAGTTATACGTTTGTATTGTACAAGCAAACATTGTGCTATTTTTTTTATGGAGACTTGTACCAATTTGGTAGTATTAGGATGGAGAAATTTATACTTATCGATATTTGTGGCATGACATACTTGTGGGCACTGGCAGAGCCGAACTCCGGAGCCAAAGCGAGCAACAAGCAGGCACGGGGGAGGGGGAGGGGGTGGGTGTTTGACATGAACTTCAAAGGTTTGGATCGTGTGTTATATCTGAAAATAAAAATCATCCTTTTGCCAGGTGTTAATAAGACATCATTATTCATGCAATATGGTCCAAATAAAATGTATATTCACATCTCTACTATTTAAAAAGTCTCAAGTGGATTGTATCTTTCACCTTGATCAACACCTACCATCCACGTCCCGCACCTGCAACTCGGTATGCCAAACTGTTCTTATGTCTTGCCTCCACTCCCGTTGCCACGCCTCCCCTCTCTCCCACCTCGCGGCGGTTTCGTCGTCGAGCAATGCTTCTGTGCCTGCGATCCGCGGAGGCACAGAAGTGCCGGTGCGTGGAGAGGATCCCGGCGTCAACATCAGTGCGCCTCCTGCCGAGATCTCCTAATCTCCAGCCGCTGCCGTCTTGGGCCAGCGGTACAGAGAGAAGAACAGGCCTGCTCCCTCCACTTTCAGCTATGCTTTTGAGTTCTGACCCGTTTCAGCGTGAATGTGTACCTGATAGCAATACACATTTGGACGAGTTTCCACTACAAGTTACATCACTGCATTGCAAGTACGGTGGCCACCACCAGGTGATCCTTGCCAGAGCTTTTTCCGTCTGCTTTTTGCCGCATGACGAAGTTTGCCAGTATGGTTATCACAAATCACATTACCTATTGAGCGTGTAAGGCAAATAGAAACAAACCCAAGTTACTCTTATCTTCCGTGTGTTCCTAATACGATTTTACCGCATTAGGTTTAATTAGCTGGTGCATGAGTAGCTATGAAATGAATACTGAACTGGATTTGGCAATTTTAGGGACTATAAACATCCCCTGATCTTTTTTATATCCTTTCTAACACCTTTTCAAATAGTTGTTTCTTTCTTATAATATCTGCTTTGTGTTCTGTTTCACAAAAACATTTGAATTGCAGTATTTGCTATAGTACTATTAAGTGTTAACAATATACATTCTCCATATGGTTTGCAACTGTAAATATCCTTTATAGATGCTTTTGTGTGGAGCCCCATTACGGTGGGCTATACTACATTGAATTTCAATGTAGTATAATCCTCATCTGACCGTCCATTTAGAAGGGTAGAACAGTAATTGACTATTTTAATATAACTAATTACGCAAATGCCATTGTAGAATAGTAATTGGGCTTGGGCATCGAAACGTTATCGTCCAACGCTCGTACGCGGCCGCACGTTCTCTGCCGCCGCCGATTCAGGAATCGTCGAAGGTCACCCAGGCCGCCGCCGCCGCTTCAGGAATCGTCGAAGGCAACTCCGCCAGTGCCGCCACTTGTGGCACCCTCGCAGGCCCGCGGCGGAGCTGTCCTGCCTGCCCGCGTGCTGGCTTCGCGGCGAGCGCTGTCCGCTCCGCCGTGCTGCTCGCTCCCCTACCCGCAGTCCGCTCCGCCGAGTGCCGAGCATCGCCCCGCCCGTCGCTCGATCCGCCTCCGCCCATCCATCGCACTGAGGGCGACGCCGGCACATCCACGATTTGCGGTGAGCAATTTGATCAATGGCATTTCCTACGTAGCGGCGAGCCTAGGACGCCCGGCGGCGACCCGGTGTAGCAGCCGATGAACACGGGAATACGGAGAGAAATGAAATGAACTGCGGGAACTTTTCAAAACATATAAAAATGTTTTTTAATTTAATTCGAAAACTAATAGGTGATTCAATTTGTCCAAAAAATTCAATAAAATTACAGTCTGTCATAATATTTCTTTCTCATAATGCCCTCACTTATTTTATACTACTTTAAAAAATTACCTCATACTATGTCAGAGATCAATATAGTATAAAAAGATCTGAACCGTTGGATGAAGGAAAGTGGACGGTCCATATTCATTCCAGCTCATTATAAAAGTGCTCGTTATGTGACTATTCTCCAGCCAAATTTAGGATGTCTGTGCTATACATTCATTTGTTTCTATTTTACCAGAAAATTTCATATGCAGATTTTACTACTGTACTCTAATGGCAACAACAACGACGCATGGATGTGCCATTAGGATGTCGTGCTCCACTTGGATATTTAACTACATATAGGTAAGGTTTGATTTCGGGAGGTTTGTTCCCCTTACCTGAATAATGTCTCCTTCCTTTAGAAATTCCAAGGTGTACTATTTCAGGGGAACCAACGCTTACTCTGTAGCTTACTTTTTTTTTTGAATGAACTGGAGGGACAAGCCCCTACAGGTTAATTTATTAAAATGAAATAAGTAGAGTAGATATTACAGAGAAAACAACTAAAATCAAGGTGATTGAAACAAGAAAAATCAAAAAAGTAAACTAAAATCGAAAGATTGTTGTATCAGGTCCATTGATTAATCCATTGTTTCAGTTTATGTTGGTGTCTTCCTTTTGCTCTAAGCAACACCATTTTTATTTCTTTGAGGAAAATTCTTTTGCACTTGTCAACCGTGGGATCAATGTTGTTGAACAGCCAGTCATTCCTTGAAACCCATATACTCCATGACATCATGACAATAATGTCCATATAAAAAAGAACCACTAGTTTTCGTCTCAGCCATTTCATTACATGTGTGATTCTTAGCTGCTGCGGTATTGCAATATCAATCGACTGCCAACAGACTTTGGCAAAATTGCAGCGAATGAAGAGATGTCTGAGTGTTTCCTGTTTTTGCAAAATGCAGAGCTCACAGTTGTAATCATCCAAGCGCATATGCTTTCTTCTGAGTAATCCCCTTGTGTTTAATCTGTCCTTTAGTAACAGCCAAAAGAAAACTTTGTGTTTTGGTTGGCAGTTGCATTTCCACAACCATTTGTATGCAGGATGCACCTCCTGTTGGTCCATCAAGCATTTGTATGCCTTAGATGCAGAGTAGGTCTGAGAACCCCAAATATAGGTCCAGATGTCCTGTTCTTGATTGAGAGTTACCTGCTGCATAATTTCCATGAGAATTTGCAGTTGAGTGAAAGCTTGAACTGATAGGGGAGCTTACTTGTTGCAATGGAGTCTTTCACATCGCAAGATGTTATTGGTGTGAGTTGTCGATCAGTATGAATTAGCATTCCTCATGGTTTCTTGTATTTTGAGCAAGACTACTCTTCAGACCTTGCTGTTATGGATGTTTCCATTACGATACTGCTGGCCATTTTGGTTTTCAAGTGGTACACAAATTTTTATCAAATGATTCAACTGCTAAGATTGTGGCTTTATTTCTTTACTGCAAATCAATTTGTTTGCTGATTCAATCAATGATGGTTTAGTGACCCATCTAAAAAATGTACTGACCTCGGTTCCAGTTAATTGTTGGCGTGATTTCAATAAGAACAACTTTTGATTTTACCTATTTTATATTTAGCTTACCTGTTTTAGCTTACCTGTTGAGATGGCATTGTCGGATGGGATTGTTCTTAGGCTACTCATTTGTGATTCTAAAGGAATAATATTGTGCACGTGGAGTTACAGTTCTGTAGCAAATTTATTATGATTTACTATGCTCTTCATGTTCATTCAAACAATTACTTTGCTCTTTATTATCTTCATTCATAAAAGACTTTTTTTTGCTAAAAAGTGATAAAAACCTCCATTCTTTTTTAGTTATTTGATTTGTAAAATATCACGTAGCATTAGCACGGAAAATATACTAGTATAATAATAATAAAGTTTTACGGATATGGCATGAAAATAAAATGAAAAAGAAAGAAAGAATGTGAGAAGTTGCTCTGAGCTTCGAAAAACCATTTTGATAGTTCTAAATTATTGTTTGGGAAATATATTTAAAAGATAAGTTCTATCTAATAATTCTCAACATTGCTAATATGAATCGATACATCTTATACATTTAATTTAAGTTTAACAATTAATAAATATTGTTATTTTTAAATTTTAATTAATAAATTTCATCATTTTCTACCATATAGTTCGTCTGTTTTGCCTATTTATCAATGAATTTGTCACATACCTTGTTGTCTTGTGCACTAACAGTATGGTCCGTCGCATCCGTGCATTTTCCATGATTACTTAATTTTAGTATTAAATGGAAAGTTGCTCAATCCTATACAAGCCTAAACTAAAATGTTATGTTTTTTAAAAATATTTTTGTCAACTAAAGATTTCTTAATTTTCATGTGCTTAGAATTAAAAGATACACCTTAAAATAAATAAATATTTTGTTATGAAATTATATAGAATAATCAGACTTTGTTCTCTCTTAGCAAAATTCCTTGTTTTAAATGCGTCAATATTCAGCCCTAACATCATAACAGTAATAAATCTATAATGAGTACCAGAAGTAGCTATACTTTGATATTTAATATTTTGTTTTCAAATAAATGTGTGTTGAGCTAATAGCTCTTTTCATATTCGCAATTTCAGGATTATTTGTGTGCACTAGCAAGTCAATTGTAGTATCCATCCACATTCGGCATATTATCCTGTAACCCTTTGGATATGATCTATATGCATCTATGTCACCTATACATAATGATTGAGATAGTGGCAACTGGGTTCACGAAATCCATACTTGTGATGGTAACAAAAAGATATATAAGACATGAATTGCCAAATAGTACACCCAAGCAGATATTAAACATTGTTCTCAATTACAACAATGCATTTATATTGGAGTTTACATGAAGACGTCTTTACAAGTGGCGTATAGAAAACGATGTGCTAGTGATTGCACTTCCCACTACACATTTATACTTTGTAACATTATAACATAAATAAAAAGGAAAGACACCCTAATTTTTCAAATGACGACAAAGAAGAAAAAATCCTTTCCCATTCTCTCTCTCATACGCACAGTGCGGAGTCGCGCGACGGCTGAGACAAGAAAAGTAAAAATATTCATTTTCACTATCAGCTTCAAGCGGGAATTCACTTCTCCCGTCCTACATAAGTGAGCAACATCACCAGTCACCGAAAAATACCAGCTTCTCTTGGAAGCCCGTCGAGTGGACGCATCATCAGCCAACCATGCCGGAGCCTCCGTGGACCAAGACTCCCTTGCCGAGCTTGGGCTTCATTTCTCTACCGTCCAACACTCGCCACGCGCCGGCAACATCATCAGAAGGGATGGCAATGGGTATCCCATACCTGAAATCCGATGAGTAAAACCCTTATTAGAGGATGGGTATAGATATAAATTATACCCGTGGATATATAAATAGGTTAAATCTTCTATCCGAAAACCAGTAACCCATACCCGTATACTCACAAACCCAATAGTTATTATATGTAATTTATGATTTATAATGTGAATTTATTATTTTTTACCCATTGACATCCCTCACCACCTTACCGTGCGCGCCACAGCCCGAAAGGGAGAAGGAGGTGCAGGCGTTGGTTTCGTCACAGGGGTGGAATACGCGGGACGACGTCGCGCACGCGAACTCGATCGAGGGAGCTCCCCCGGCTGGTTTCGCGTGCCACTGTCTTCCGTTTCGATAGCATGATGCAGTTTATAGTCCAAACTGCACCCTTTGACAGCCGCTGTGTGTCTAATCATGTTTGTGCTGATTTTACCGATATTTGCGTCGTAAAATGGAGTATAACCAAACCAATGCAAGTACTGCAAGTTTTTGAGATGCAAATTGGACAGGGCAGCAAAATTAACTAGCTCTACTATGGGCGCATTTCAGATATTATGCTCGACCACGAATGCACCCATTTGCTTGAATAAGGAAGCTGGAATTTAAGTTCCTTGTTGACACACTTTTTGTGCCAACGGATGGAAATTTCGAAAACAGATAAAAGAACATGCTCGATGCTTATTTACTTTCTATCTATTTAACAATTAGGTGTCTTATTTGAAATGGTTATCAGTGTTTGATTTCATGAACTAGGGCTCTCAGAAATATACAGAGATATATTTGTGTGAAACAACCGTCTTCTACACCTTTTTGTTGGGCAGCAAACATAAGCAGAAGTTGTGCCATAACAAGGTCTACTTATTATTACCTTTTGAAATTAAATCTTGGAGTTGGACAACAAATAAATCTAGAGTAACTTCACTTTTAAATCACTATGCTCACCATATATACAATTTGCAGTATTTTCTTAGTTCCGGAGGCATCCGCAGTTTGAACGGCTAAAAATCACAGTTAAAAATGATGCAATCTCAAGCGTTCATCTCGTACTTGCACTGTGGAGCCGTGGTCGAGGTAGAGCCAGAGCCAACAGCAAGGTGGACCAGATTGAACACTACTACCTCTGTCTCGTTAAAAGTATCTTTTTTGACTTTTCGACACAATGTCTGACCTGCTCGTCTTATTTAAAAAAATTATGTAAAAATAATTTATTTTTTATAAATAAATTTATCACTAAAATACTTTAAGAATATCATCTTTATTTTAATATTTAAATAAAAATTTTGAATAAGACAAATGATCAAAGATTATTTTTTGAAAGTCAAAAATGACATTTTTAATGAGACGGAGGGAGTACCTGATTAACATAGACATTAATTATCATAACATCTTTGTTACCGTGTACTCCTCAAAAATAGGCTAATCAATATATCTGTGGTTCTTCTCTCCCTGGGGTGTAGAGTACAGGTAATTCAACACTCAAGATCTATAGTTGTCGAATGATGTTTAAAAGCTTTAACATCAACTTTAGATAATGTTTTGTATCTGAAAATAAGGATCATCCTTTTGCAGAGGTGTTAATATAACACACCATTAATGCAATATAGTCCAAATCAAATAACAACAATAAAAACGGTCTGTAGCAGCGGTCCGTAAAGCACTGTAGCGGTGGGCAGGCGATCCCGCCGCTACGCAAACGTAGCTACAAATAAGCGTTTGTAGCGGCGGATGGTCTGTCGCTCAAACAAACCGCCGCTACAGAAGCATTAGTAGTGGTGGTTTAAGATGCCAACCGCCGCTATTGTGCACTATTATTAGCGGCGGTTGGCATCATCAACCGCCGCTACTTTGCCTTATTAGTAACGGCGGTTGATGTTGTCAACCGCCGCTACTTGTTATTTTCGGAAAAAAATTAAAATTCAACATATATATATAAATCACAGAAATTATAGAATATATACAACATCTTATCATAGAAATTTACAATATATCATCATAGAATATATATAATATTATCATCAAAATGTTGAATGGAGATTATAAAATATTTTATATGAACCCTAATGCATAGTCATGATCTTTTTTCGGAACATTGGGCTCATATGGTGCTCTTGAACCAGCCCACTCATAAAGGGACCTATGTTCTTTTGCTAGTTCACCGTTTGAATCAAAACACTTCCCTTCTAGACTAATTACCTCTCCCAACATAAAACGACAAAGAGAAGCTATAACTAGATACGTGATATTTGTACTCAAGTGAACGCGTGATTCAGGAATCAGACCCCTTCTGATCTCGTCATTCCTTTTCATCTTTGCAGCCCATTCTCTCTTTGTCCTTGCGTCTTTCTCTTGTTGAGACTCCTCAATGATATGGTCCAGGTAAGTTGAAGTGCCAAACAAGAACACACAAGTGTAGTAACCACAATGCACACTTCCTCGTATTTGCTTATGGCACTATAAATTAGAGAACACAAGTTCGTTACACCTATGATAATTATATGAATGGATAGTACCACAAGGACGTATATGAGTTGCATATAAATCTTAACCAAAACTTATGACGGAAGTACATGTTCTTTTTCCTTTTAGGATGACATGACCCGCCGGCTATGACATATTTCTCGTAAGTATTGCGTGATCGATAAAAGCTTATCATTAGATGATATTAACATCATTAAACTATACACACATAGACCAATTTCTTATCGATCTATGACTTTCAGAATGTCGTTGTATAAGTTCTTGTCGTAGTCCAGGCTGTCAAGCGCTAGAAGGTACCCTTTTTTCGAAAATATCATCAGACAGATCTAATGATAGCTACAACAATATTGTCAACAAGTTAATTATGATTGGATTTAACTTTAACATAGGATAAATAATGAATGCAGTTGTTGTCCAACTTACTTGAAGTTATAAGGGGCCATAATGCACTCTCGATCTTGCCACTTCATGAAGCAGTCGTACAAGTAATTTGCAACATAAGTCCTTTCTTCTATTGTCAAGACCGTCTTCATGTCAGCAAGCTCTGTCGGTGTCTTATCTGGATAGTTTTTCGGATTTACCGTTGGGTTGATCGAGCTTTGGTTGATCCGGCTTGGATTGACGTAGGCCACCCTCCAATCTTTTCTGTCGGTCAACTTTCTTTGGAAGAAGGAGTTCATGCTATGAAAAAAAAACATAAGATAATATATTGAATTATGCTTGAAATATGAAGTAGATCGAACGCGACACTTACATGCACCACAAGGTGATGTCCATCTTGTCTAGACGAAACATCGAGTGGACATCCTCCCAAAATAGGTATAAGATTTGTTCGTCTTCTTCGTTGAACACCTCTTTTGGAATCCTACAAGTGATTTTGGTGACCCCTTTCTTCGACGCCATCATGTACCAGTCATGCAACTTCCGCATCTCCCACGACAGGTTCTTGTACATGTTCTTTGATATAAGGGGTTTACCTAATATGAATTTTGGGTAGTGCACATCATCTGCAGGATTGTTCAAAATTTGATCATCGTGCGACAATACATCCTGAGGATCTTGTTCTTACAGGACGAGCTTGCCAGTGGTTGCTAGACGTTTTTTCAATCCAGCCAAGTACTTACCAATATCACTTTTAGCTGTTGGGTCCTTTGGCCTTTGTCAAAACCGGTAATCGTCTTTGGGATTACTGGAGCCTTGACGACAACTAGCGTAGGCTGAACTTGGATTATTGGAGCCTGAACTTGAACCGTTGCAGCCGTTGTTGATGGAGGCTCGACTTGAATTGCCGGAGCCTGGACTTGAATTGGTGGAGCCTTGACGACAACAGGCGAAGGATCGAGTTGAATAGTCTTTGGAAGAGGCTCGTTGTCATGATAGATTATGGGACTGAGAGTCGAGCCAGCTTCCGTATGAGGAGATTGGGGCCTGTTGCCCGAAGCTGTCGCAGACATAGAAGACTGTCCAGCTGCCGTGACTGGCTGGCTCGCATGAAAGGACTCGTGACCAGACAACAGGGGTGGAGAAGGTCATATGGAGAGGACAACATTATGATGTTTCCAAATGATGAAAGAGCCGAGTGCACCTTGGAGAGTTTCTATACCCGCCTCAGGTTAGCCAGGTACTATTTCTGACATGGAGACACGCATGTAACCGGGAGGGGTATCCTGGTTATGGAGCGTCCATCCTAGAAGTGCCATGCCGGATGCAACCTTCATCGTCTTCCCCTTATAACCAAATGGCACATGCAACTCACAAGGAGTATCCTCAGTAAGGTTCTCCGTTTCTAGTTGCATCGAGACTGATGGTTCCGTGGAGACTGATGGTTGCATGGATGACGACATACCACAAAAGAATACGTCCATTGCTGCCTCCAAGCTAGGGTCCAAACGACCGCTTTTTGTGTCGACTGCTAACATCATGAGTTGTCGCCTCCAAGCTTTCTTGGCTTTCTCTTCTTGATCTTTCTTGTGCAATGTATGCTTCTTATAGAGGTGAGAGGATGTCTCAGAGAAACCTTCTTTCCATGTGGCCGATGATGACACTCCTCGTACCTGACTACCATGTTCCTTTGTCCCAATAGCCATGCTGAGCTGGTCCTTCTGATACTCAGTGTAAAAAGACCAGCCTCCGTCTGCGCCGTGATGGGACCTTTTAAGGCTTGCACAACTTCACGTGTCGCGGGATCCTTTACAATAATATCTCCTTCTTCGGTTAATTCGGAGCGACCATGCACCCAGTTCCTGGTACGCTCATTGGTGTTTGGTAACGGATCAGGTTTGCCTTCCGTGTGGAGCTTGGCTTCCTCCTCTCTCCAAATCGGAATCTTCTTTATGTATCTGCCCGGACCTAACCGCGGCTTGTACTTGTTCCGCTTGTTGAGCTCAACCATCTTTTCACTGAGCTCCTTCGAAGCACTGCTCGTCTTCTGCTCAACAAACTCAGCCCATTCCTGTTGACTGATATTTCCATGCTTGTCGAATGGGGTTCGATTTTTCTTGACATATTGGTAGTTGAGCTTAGACTTGTAATCTCAAAAGATGTGATTGAGAGTAGACATCGTGGCCTTCTTGGCTCTCTCGAGATCTACTGGCTGGAACCAGATGGTTGCCATGACGTCAGCCCACATATCGTCTTTTCTACCATCCGGGTCTTGGCGCCAATCTTGCCACGTGATTTTGCAATGGTCCCTCACCACTTTGCCGCAATGGTTCCACCATTTGGCGTTGACACCAGTGGGTTCAATCGGTTCTCCATCTTTGGGGTCTAGTGCAGTAACCTCGTAGATGCCCTCTGCCTTGTTCGCGGAGCGCTGACCGCGCTTGCATTTGTGTGTGGACACCTCTTTCACTTGCTGCTCGAGGGCTTCATCTGTCGTAGCCTCTGCTGCAAATAGCCGACGGGCACTTTGTCGAGGGCCCTAGGATATAAGTAGTAGATTTTTGTTGACAAAAATCTATGTAACAAATTAGTTAAACAAATGAGGAAATTATCTTTGACAAGATACCTCATCTTCAGGCACGTAATCAGGGTCCGGGCTCCCCAATCGATGTTCCTTTGGTAGTGGAGGATGCAGATCTTCTGCTTCTTCCTAGTGTTCGCTTGATCCTTCATCGTCTGAAGAGGACCCCCCTTCCAAGGGCGCCCTGAGGGCATCTTTCTCATTCCTTGCTTCTAACAAATTTTCCTCTTGAGAGGGCATCTCGGTCGCCATGACGAGAAGACTTTGACACCATATATCAGATATGACAACTAGTTTAGAAAACAAGGAGTTTAACACATAAGTAGTACAGAGAGACAAGAAGAAGAATAAAAAAGTCAAAATTTGCTCTCAGTGTGGGTTGCCGAATCAACGACCATCCAACGCTCTAAGATCCTTGACCTGTATAGCAACATGTATCCAATATCCTAGGATATGGTCCATGTTACCGGACAAGTCTCACTTTGCCCACTTTCATCATTGAGCATGGGTCGATCGTCTACATAGAACAGATAAGTAGTATAGACAGACAAGGAGAAGAATAGAAAAGTCAAAATTTGCTCTTAGTGCGGGTTGCCGAATCAACGGCCATCCAACTCTCTAAGATCCTTAACCTGTACATCAACATGTATCCGATATCCTAGGATATGGGCCATGTCACTGGACAAGTCTCACTTAGCCCGCTTTCATCATTGAGCATGAGCCTATCAACTATATGTACCATCCATTCATAGGAACATCGCATATATACCAATATATATCATAGGCAGCAAGCATATGACATATATATCACCATATATATCATAGGCAGGAAGTATATGGCATATATATCACCATATATATCATAGGCAGCAAGCATATGGCAACAAATTAAATATATGGCCAAAAAATAAGTGGAGCCCCTCTATGATTAGGAGCAACAATGAGCATAGGAGCAACAATGAGCACATGGCAACAGTGATGGCAAAAAAAGCTCGTCATTCCTCATAATAGAGGAAACAATGTCATATATAGCAGCAAAATGAACCATGTCCAGACAATACTAACAATCATGAGTGTCTAGAACCATATATGGCAAAAAATACTAAGAATGTATAGGACGGTAGCAAGTATACCACAGGAGCATCAAACACATGTATGGCAGCAAGTATGAGTAACAATATAAAATGTGGAAACCATTATATATGCTGAGAATTATATCATATTTTCAGACAACTATAACGTATCATATCTTCTAGGAAAACAGACAACTATAGCATATCTTCTAGGAAAACATATCTTCTAGGAAAACAAACAACTATAGCATATCTTCTAGGAAAAGGAACAACTATAGCATATTTTCAGAGAATTATATCATATTTTCAGACAACTATAACATATTATATCTTCTAGGAAAACAGATAACTATAGCATATCTTCTAAGAAAATAGACAAACTATAGCATTTCATATATGAAACATATGAGCATAGGGAATATATGAAAACAGTCTATGGCAACTAAACTGATAAACTGATATATGGCAACAATATATGGCAACTAAACTGATAAACTGCTATGTGGCAACAATATATATGAAAAAAATGGTCACATGATATCAATGTTTAAGGCATACAGAGAGCCCAAGCACAACAACATTCTTCACTGCCTATGCTCACGCTACAGAGAGCCCAAGCACAACACAACAACATTCTTCACATACAGAGAGCCCAAGCACAACACAAAGAAAAAACATTCTTCACTGCCTATGCTCACGCTAAACACAATCAGACCGCAGGGTGCTCTGCAAGCACAGCACAACAACCGCGACACAAGAGCTCACTGCGGCACAAGAATTCACATACAGAGAGAGGGAGGGAGGAGGGGTTACCACAACAGTGAGCACAGCAAGGAAGGAGATGCCCCCAAGCAAAAGTGTTGAAAGAAGGAGAGAGCGAGAGAGAGGGAGGGCGCACCTGTCGTCGATGGGCAGGAGGGCGGCGGCTTGGGGAGGCGCTTGGAGGCGGAGGGGAGCCTGCACGACGGCTCTCAAGGACAGAGGAGGGGGCCACGATGGCGACGGCTCGGGGAGGCAGAGAGGAGCCTGCACGGCGGCGCTCGAGGATGGAGGAGGGATCCTGCACGGTGGCGGCTCGGGGAGGCGGAGGGGAGCCCACACGATGGTGCTCGGGGACAGAGGAGGGAGCCCGCACGGTGGCGGCTTGGGGAGGCGAAGGGGAGCCCGCATGGCGGCGCTCGGGGACGGAGGTGGGAGCCCGCATGGCGGAGGCTCGGGGAGGCGGAGAGGAGCCTGCATGGCGGCGCTCGGGGACGCAGGAGGGAGCCCGCACGGTGGAGCTCGCGGACGGAGGAGGGAGCCCGCACGGCGACGCTCGGGGTTGGAGTAGGGGGCACACACGGCGACGCTCGAGGACGGAGGAGGGAGCCCGCACGCCGGCACTCGGGGTTGGAGGAGGAGGCAGTGGCGCTCGAGGAGGGAGAGGAGGCGGGGGCCCTCAATGAGGGAGAGGAGGCGGCGGATTTGGGCAGCTTGACAACGAATTCTGAATCGCGCCAAGGTTAGGGTTTGGGCCCCGCCGCGCTCCAGCTTATATAGGGGAGGCCTTTTTAGCGGCGGTCCATAATGTCAACCGCCGCTAAAAAGGAATAGCGGCGGTTGGCATTTTGAGTCGTCGCTAAAAAGCCACTGCTATTTTTTAAAAAAAAATTGAATTATTCATTTTCAAAAATTCCAGAGCCTTGTTCTTTTGCACCTGTTCCACGGTCTTGGAAAGTATCCAAGGCTCATCTTTGTGACCAACATTGTTAAGATCAACAATTATGAAACAATATTCATCCACCTCAACGCCATTAGGGTGCTTCACCCATTTGCATTTAAATATAGGAACCTGTAAATTTGCACCGTAGTCTAGTCCCCATATTTCTTCAATATACCCGTAATCCGAGGTCGTCTGGTCCTCTTCATCAATGGCTTCTACTCGTACACCACTTTTTTGACACTTGCTCTCCTTATCCTTCTGTTGCGTGTAGAAGGTAAAACCATTGATGTCGAATGCCTGAAAGATAACCACGGTTCTTCTTGGGCGGTTAGCCAACTTTCTCAATATTTTCTCTTTCATGGACTCGCCACTTGGAAGGTCTTGGGAGCTAAAACATGATGTGAAAGAGCGCTTGTGCTCGTCTATGATCCATTTATCCGTCGCATCCTTGTTGTTCTGACGGAGCTCTAACAGATGTTTCTCAAAGTATGGTCCCATAATCTGCGTCTGTTTCAATACACTGAAATGTGCTTGGTCCACTCGTTTAAAGTCACGGTCGACAAATGATCTATGTACTTTTGTACATTTTCCAGATAATCTACCCTCATGACGAGACACGGGGAGACCAATTGATCTGCTACCATCATTAATGTAATCTGAGCAACATTCGATTATCTCCTTAGTTGTGTAGCCCTCAATCATAGAACCCTCTGGATGTGAACGAGTACATACATAGCATTTCAATACATACATGAACCTCTCAAACGGAAACATCTGATGTAGGTAGACGGGGCCCAATGCAGAGATCTGGTCAACAATATGAATCATGAAGTGTTTCATCGTATCAAAAAATGATGGAGGGAAGACCATCTCAAGCATGCACATTGTTTCCTTCATGTGGGTTCGTAGGCCATTTAACTCGTCTTTAGTTATCACCTTCTTCGATACCGCGTTAAAGAAGTAGCAAAGGCGAGTTACAGCCAACTTCAGCCATGGCGATTTCACAGCTCGGATAGCAATAGAAAGAAACGTTGAAAGCATTATATGGCAATCGTGAGTGTTGTATCCAGTTATCTTTAACTCTTCCAAGTTTACAAGATTCTTGATATTTGATGAGAAACCCGTCGGTACTTTAATCCCACTGAGGCACTTACAGAATGCTATTTTCTCCTCAACCGTAAGGGTGTAGGCCACTGGGGGGAGAAAGTAATTTCCATTAGCTCTTTCTTGCGGATGGAGCTCTGGTCTTATTTTCATCTCTACAAGATCTCTACATGTGCTAAGTCCATCCTTTGTCTTACTAGGTTGGCATGAGACCTTTTGCCGTTTTGACACCCTTCACCGGCTTTCCAAAAACAACACTGATGTTTTTAACAAGGTCAAACACGACCCTACCAGTCCAACATCAAGGTTCTATGTCGTTCTCAACTTTGCCATCAAAGTGTTTTGCCATTGCACGATACTTGTGTTTTGTTGGTAAGAATCGGCGGTTTCGCGTATACAATAGCTTCTGGGATGCTGGAAGATACACATGGGATGTATCATCGACACATATAAAACATGTCGCCTTTCCTTTCACCTGCCTCGATAGCGCCCTTAGTGCCGGGAAATCACTTACCGTGCAAAAACTAATTGCTCTGAGCGTGAAGTACTCTCTTAGATACTCATCCCATATGCGGACCCCCCCCCTCCAACCATAGTTTTTGCAGGTCTTCGAACAACAGTACTAAGAATACGTCTATGTCGTTACCAGGTTCTTTGGGCCCAGATATAAAAGTAGTCAGCAGTAGGTACTTACGCTTATGGCATAACCATGGTGGAATGTTGTACATTGTTAGTATCACTGGCCAAGTGCTATGCGGATTCCTCATTTGAACGAATGGATTCATCCCGTCTGTACTCAATGCAAACCGTAGGTTTCTTTTCTCATTAGAGAAGTATCGATGATTCTCATCGAACTTTTTCCACTATGTTCCATCTGCGGGATGCCTGAGCTTATCGTCCCTCTAGCGTGCATGCCATGTCATCATTGCCGCATCCCTAGGGTTGGCAAACAAACGTCTGATGCGATCGACCACGGGTAAGTACTACATGACTAAGGCAGGAACCTTACTATCATCATCACTATCATCGACGATAGAACTTCTTTTCTTTTTCCTTCCCTTTTTGGCATTCTTCACGCCACCATCGGCATCACAGTCGTTGTTCCTCTTGTAACGACTGCATTTGCACCTTGGGCATCTCACAGCGTCCTGATGCTTCTTTCGATACAATATGCAATGATTTGGACATGCGTGAATTTTTTGCATGTCCAACGAAAGTGGGGAAATCAGCTTCTTAGCAAGGTATTTTGTCCTTGGCATCAAGTTAGGCTTTGGCATCACATCGAAAATAAGTTTCAACAAATCCGTGAAACTAGCGTCCGACCAGCCATGCATGGCCTTCAGCTTCATCAGCTCAAGTACAGTACGCAATATGGTGAACTCTTTACCACATCCCTTAGATTCATCATATAATGGATCCTTTGATGCCTTTTCTATTATATAAAAATTATCGAGCCCTTTAGTTGTACTGGCACTAATCAACACCTGCGGCTCAATATGGCATAACAACTCCTGAACATTAAAATCAGCTTCACCAGGCGACTCCGTCACATCTGCACCAGGTGAATTGATAGTCTCGACTTCAACTTCAATAGGCTCATCAAATTCCATATCAACCACACTGTTTTCACCATGTTTTGTCCATCTCGTGTACCCAGCAACAAAACCCCTCCGCACCAAGTATGAGTTGATCACTTCTATATCATTCTACAACTTCTGATTTACAATCAAAGCACAAACAATAAATATCAGTCGTTCCTTCACGTCGAGCATGTTGTGCAGTCCCTTGGATGAATTTAAAGACTTATCGTAAAAATATTGGACCTGGTCTTGGCGCCTCGTACATCCAAGATCTATCCATCGCGAACGATGTTGAACGGAAACCCAAAAATTATTAAAATTCATTAATTAATTATATGTGACAAAAAATGTAAACATTCAAAAATTATTTAGTTAAATAAATAAATAAATAAATAAATAAATAAATAAATATATATTGAATATTACATGAAGTGAGAAATATTACGCAAGGTAAAATGAAACAAACATCAAATTATTTTATATATTATTTAACTTTTATCACCATCTATCTAAAAAATATTAGAAATTAATTAATTAATTATGTGTAACAAAAAATTTAAATATTCACTAAATATATAAACATTGAAAAATAATATACTTAAAGTGACGAATATTATGCAAGGTAAAATGAAACAAACATCAAATTATTTTATATATTATTTAGTTTTTATCAAGAAATAAAAAAAAATTAACATCCCTCTTGCCCTAATACTACCTTCCCTCTCTTCTAAAAACCAAACTAGATCTAGATTCCCATTGATATAAAACAAGCTACATAGAATTTTTTTTGTGTAGTGAAGAAAAAGGATAATGTATGTCTTCATAAACTACAACTACAACCCAATAGAATCATCCAAATAAAAAAAATTAGCTAAAATTTGATAAAAACCTAACAAACTTAAAACCCAAAATTCAACTTGATTTCGAAATGAGATCACAAAAAAAACCTATGGGATGAGTTATCCTTACCTCAAAGATCAAATTTCTGCAAAAAAAAACTCAAAACCTTCCCCCCTAGATTTTCGTGATTTGTCCAAATTTTTGGGCCTCCACTATTCGAGTGAAACAGGGAGCTGTCGGAACGCGCTATTTATAGCCTAGACACTTTATAGCGGCGGTTGGACTTATCAACCGCCACTACTATGCTCTAAATAGCGGTGGTAGACATTATCAACCGTCGATATAAACCTGGACTATTTTTAGCGGCGGTTAATAATGTCAACCGCCGCTATAGGGGGCTCTCTAGCGGTGGCTCGCACCGTGGCAAGCCCCCTAGGCCCTATAGCAGCGGCCCACTTTGGGCCACGCTGCTGCGGCTTTTGGGTTGCCGCTGCTACAAGCCCGTTTTGTGCTAGTGAATGCTTATTCAAATAATGTTAAAGTTCTATAGTTATAAGATAAAAATGGAAACAAAAACAAAGGAAGAATGAGGGAAGTTGCTATAGACCTCTTAAGTCTATCTAATATTCTTCAAAATATTTCTGATATTAGTTGATAAATCTTATACATTTGATTAAAATCTAACAGTAAAATTCTTTCTTTTACTTAAAATTGATCAATATATTTATCACTCATTATTAGCATAGTGTGACTTCTTAACATTCTTACCTATTTATAATAGTCACATTGTTATTTTTCAAGACTTGCTGAATGTCGTGTTTATCTTGTTGACTGTTTGACTGGTATAAACGGGAAGATGCTAAATTCTTTAGACTAAACTACAACCATACGTGTGGTGAACACTATTACCGACCTTAGTTCTCATAATCTTGGTATGCTGAGAATTACAAGGTGCATACACATTAAAATAAATAAAAAATTTGTTACTAAATTATCTATGATAACCAACCTTTGTTCCTCTTAGAATTGGTAGGTAGCAAAATTCAATTTCTTGTTTTACAAGCTTTATTAATGAATACGACAAGTTGTCATACTTTAATATTTATAATATTTGTTGGCAACTCTCTATGCTACAAGCCGTCGCTAGCTTCCTCGCTTCCCTCCCCCACACATCGGCGCCCTCCCTCCCTCCCCCACAGTGGTCCCCCTCCTTCCCCGGGCGTGGCGGCGGACCCCTCCTTCGGAGGGCACGGTGGCGGGCCTCTCCTTCCCCGATGCGCCGGCAGCCCCCTCCTCCTGATGTTTTGTAAGGATCATGACCATTGATATCACTCCAAGGTATGTATGTTTTGGTGATGAATGACAAGCATGAAATATGACTAATGTCTACACAAGTGTTGTGCGTATAGGAAACATCTTCTACTTAAGATGATCATGACGGTTGCCTTGGCGATTGATGACAATGACCACAAGCATGAAGACTTGGTGAGCTTGATGGAGTCCAAGGGTTGATGGAGATGGATCAAAGCTAAGGACAAGCTATAGAGCAAGTGTTGGGAACACTTATCTAGTTGTTAGGGCTTTGAGTCCATAGGAAAAACTGGACTATCAAGGGGGTCTAGGTCATTTCTCTTAGGTTATGTCTAGTCGGTGATGTGCAAGGTTGCTCGGTGAAATCACAGGCACTAGATGGTAGTGGAGAAGCCAAGGAGCAGTTCGGAGAAGTCAAGAAACAAAGTCAAGCAAGGACGACAAGTTTCAGCTTCTGGACATAGTGACCGGATAGAGGGGTCAGTGAAGACCGAACTATACGGTCACTAGGTGAAGTTGTCTGGGACTTCCAATGAAGCAGCGAGGAATCTGTCTATGCAGGAGCTATAAATACCGGACGGTACGGTCAGGTGACCAGACCGTATGATCAGTGCAGCTAAGGAACAGGGCAGAAAGGAAGCCGTGCAGGGAAGTTTCTGGACTGGAGAGAGAAAACTGACCGGACGGTCCGATCAGTACATGAAATTAGTCTGGACAGAGCAGCCAGTGGCTCTGGGAGCCATTCCAAAGAGACCGGACGGTCCGGTTTGGCAGTGACCAGACAGTTTGGTCATTGGGGTCCAGAAAATGGATTTCGTGGAGCAACAGCCAGTTTGAGGTTGGAAGCCTATATAACTTCGTTGCTGGGGTCTTCGAGACCTCTCTTGACCAGTGGAATACCTGAGAGGCTTTGGTAAGTTCCAAGAGGAAAAGAGGAGAGCACTAGGAGGAGATATTGCATATCTTGAGAGTGCTTATGAGAGTAACAAGGAGTGATCTTGCACATCTAAGGCTAGGGTGTACTTGAGGGTGTGATCTAGGTTGTTACTCTTGGTCTATGGTGAGACCTAGACTAGTTAGGTATCGGTGATCGATCCTATCATGATTGGTTGTGAAGGCCGTCACACGTTTATACACGGTTTAAGCCCGCCGGTGAAAGCGGCATCGCTAGTGAGCGCCCGTGCCGGCTCTGGGAGTCCGGCAAGTTCTCGAGGGAGGCGAGCTTGTGCCTTGGTGGCAGCGGTGACGTGAACCATGTCTTCACTCCGGGAGTGATTGTGGGCTCGTGTGCGAGAACTCCACTTGGTGGCGGGAGGGACCGGGACTCTGGCAGGAGTGGTCCAACGAGGAGTAGGGGAAGGCGCCATCCTTCCGAGACCTCAGGAAAAAAATATCATGAGCCACCTCCTACTTCACTCCTTACTTTGATGTCTTTACTTTCAATCTTTACATACCGTGCTATTCATGGTTGTATGCTTGCCTCGTTCTAGTTGTTTATCTTGTAGACTTGCATGTTTAGGAGTTGCATTGGCGTGCTTTATCACTAGAATTTCATAGGAGTTATTTTTTACTTATGTGATCTACTAGTATGCATAGGTTGTCTTTCCTTTCATAGGATTATCTTGTTAGTGCGATCACCACTAGAATTGTATAGGAGTTGATTTGAGTGTATTGGTTTTAGGAATTGGTAATTTTGGTACATAGAGATAGTTCCCGATTCACCCCCCCTCCCCCCCCCCTTCTCGGTCACTATGATCCTTTCAAGTGGTATCAGAGCCAAGTGCTCAATATAGGGCTTAACCGCCTTGAGTAGTGATCAAATTGAGTTGGGATGTCATCCCATTTGAGGCCAGGTCATGGCTCATGGAAGGATTGCTTGAAAAGCTACCTAAATGCCATGATTCCGGATGAGTTGATGGAAACTCTTGTGGACTTTGCCAATACCTTTACCGATGATCATGTGTATGATGATGATGATTGTGTGGATGTGCCTAGTTCTAGCGAGTGGCTAGTTTCTTCTAATGATAACTTGATAGGTTGCTCTGCTAGTGTGCCTGATTTGATGATTGATGATGATGCTTCTATTAATCTTGCTAGTGATTCTCTTTTTAGGGACTTCTATGACTTTCATGCTATTGAGAATGAGGAGTTACTTGACTCTCTTATTCGTTTTCGAGGTATTATGGATGGAATTGCAGCAACCACATACGAGCTTCCCAAGATATTGATTGTCGAGAAGATCCTCACCTTGCCCCATGGCAGCAAGCTCCTCTACATCACCCTTGATCTCATCATGGATAAGAATCTTTCTGTTGATGATGTGATCGGGCTACTTTTCAAGAATGAGGAGATCACTACAAGATTGACAGGGAAGTAGAAGCACAAGGCCGACAATAGAGCATCTTCAAGCAAGGGAAAAGAAGTAGTCTCGAGCTCAAACTTCTTTGATCCCTCCACAAGATTGCCGTGCAGCAGCTTCTACAACCCCCATGGATCAAGAACTACCTCAAGTGCCATTCCTAGATCTACTCCAAGCACTTCGGGTGGACCGCGCATCGGTGGGAGAGGGGCGCCAACAACAATGCTCAGGAGATCAAATGAGATGATCAATCTCACTACCATAGTCTCGATGCCTCTACCACCACCTCCTCCACCACAAGATCGACTTTGGCATCTTTGTCGAGCTCAACAACAGGATTTCTTCTTTCAATTTGATGAGTTTGTGAGAAATCCGAATGATGACCTTTATGATAATATCTTGAGCATCTATGATCTTGTGTGCAGGATAAACTCATTCCATGGTCTTCGAAGAATCCCATCATATCAAGTGATTGACGTGTGCCTCCTACAAATCACAACTTCGGAGAGGGGTTTCTTACTTGAGGAGGTAGTCAATCGGAGACATGAGCTCTCAATTGAGAGAGCAATGGACATGATAATTGTGCTCCACTCACAAGTGGGACACGTGCTTGAGCGTGTCACTGAACTCTATGGCCCTCTCCACTATTACATCGACCTCGACAATGTGCACATGGCGGATGGTCATGGACGTTGGAGGTATCGTGCTCCCCACCATCCTATACGGAGAAGACTTTATGAAGGGATTGCAAGAATTCCTACTTACGAGGATGGTCTCATAGTTCGACGTGAGGAGGTTAGTACAAGTCAATTGAGCAATGCTTTGAATACTAACCCTTCTTCCTCTAGTGCTTGTCTTATGCCTACCACCAGGGTGAACTACAAGAGTGGAGGTACCCATTCGATTCTTGATAGTGGGTGCACCCAACACATGACCGGGAAGCCAACCATGTTCACCAACATTGATGAAGACGAAGACAGTGAGAAGGTGACTTTTAGGGATAACTCAAAGGGTAGAGTCAGAGGCTCAGGCAAGGTGGCCATTACAGAGGATCTCCATCTCTCCAAGGTCTTTCTTGTGGAACCTTCAACTTCAACCTTCTATCCATTGGTCAGTTGTGTGACATGGGATTCAAGTGCACATTTGATGAGGACGATGCAACAATTGAAAATGCTAAGAAAGGGCTAGTGTTTCATGGAGTGAAGCATAGAAACTTGTATGTCATGGACTTTAAATATAGCAACATGCCCCCAAGTACTTGTCTTTTCACAAAATCAACCAAGGGATGGTTGTGGCATAGAAGAACAAACTAGTTGAAGGAATCTAGTTGAAGGAATCAAGAATGTGACCTTTGAGAAGGACAAACTATGCAGTGCTTGTCAAGCAGGGAAGCAAGTTGCCTCTTCTCACCCCACCAAGTCTTTCATTTCAACATCTCATCCTCTGGAGCTCTTGCACATGGATTTGTTTGGGCCAAACACACTACAAGAGTCTAGGAGGCAATCTCTATTGCTTGGTGATTATGGATGACTTCACAAGATACACTTGGACCTTCTTCTAGTGGACAAATCTCAAGCAAGTGATGTCTTCATAAAATTTGCAAGGAGAGCAAAGAATGAATTCAAGGCTAGCATTGTGAAGATAAGGAGTGACAATGGGACAGATTTCAAGAACACAACAGTGGAAGAGTATTGTGACAAGAAAGGGATCAAGCATGAATTATCCGCTACATATACTTCCGAGCAGAATGGAGTAGTGGAGAACAAGACACTCATCACTCTTGCCCGTGCTATGCTAGATGAGTATGGAACTCATGAGAGGTTTTGGGCTGAAGCAATCAACACGACTTGCTACACTTCTAATCGTGTGTACCTTCACCGGTTGTTGAAGAAGACTCCCTATGAGCTATTGGTTAGACGGAAACCAAATGTTTCATATTTTTGGGTTTTTGGCTGCACTTGCTACATTCTCAAGAAGAGGAGGAAGCCCGAGAAATTTGAGAGCAGAACGGATGAAGGCATACTTGTTGGGTACTCTAGAACTTCTAAAACAAATCGGATCTACAACTCAGCTACAGGTTGTGTGGAGGAAACCTATGATATGCAATTTAATGAGTCAACTGGTTCTCGAAAGGGAGATGAATTTCTTGAAGTGAACATTGGCGATGAACCCATGAGAAAAGCTATGAGAAGAATGCCCATGGGTGAGGTTTTACCCCACGAGGTTATTGATGATGATATTAGTGAGCCCTCTACTCCACCACCTCAAGCAACTTCATCCTCCGAGATGCAAGAACTAAACCAAGATGCCACCAACACACCCTCTATCTCCTCCCAAAATTCATTAAGAGTGCATCCACCTAGCCAAGAGAACAACCAAGAGAGAAGTGAATCACAAGTTCCTCCACCTACTCCATCTCGAGCCACTTCTCCAAGCTCCTCAAATGATAATCCTCATCAAGTCCAAGCTCTAAGTCCAAAGCTAGAAAGCCTATGAGTGATTCTCTCACCTCTCTAAGAATCCAAGACGCTCATATCTCGAGAGAGAAAGCTATCCATGATGCCCAAGATACTTCACCTAGACCTCCTCCTACTCAAGAAGAACATCATCCTAGACCCAAAGCTATCAACAAGGACCATTCTCAGGATTTGATCATTGGAAGTCCATCTCAAGGGGTAAGGACAAGGAGAAATCAATACAAGCCCAACTATGTGAACAATGAAGAAAATGATGATGAGGCCAATGTTGCAATTGAGAACTTCTCTTTCGTCTCCATGATTGAGCCCACAACCATTGATGAGACAATGGAAGATCATAAGTGGGTAATTGCTATGCAAGAAGAATTGAATAACTTCAAGAGGTGCAAGGTATGGAAACTTGTTGAGAGACTCAAGAATCACAACATTGTTAGCACCAAGTGGGTTTTCAAGAACAAACAAGACGAGAAAGGGGCAATTGTGAAAAACAAGGCTCGCCTAGTGGCTAAGGATACTCTCAAGTGGCGCGAATTGACTTTAAGGAAACATTTGCTCCCGTGGCTCGACTTGAAGCTATTCGGATCATGCTTGCCTATACTTCACACAATGGCATCAAGCTCTATCAAATGGATGTGAAGAGTGCATTCTTAAATGGAGAGATAAATGAGAAAGTCTACGTGGAACAACCTCCGGGATTTGTAGATCCCAAACATCCTAGACATGTGTACAAACTGAAGAAGGCTCTCTATGGACTCAAGCAAGCACCTAGGACATGCTATGAACACTTGAGGAACTTTTCAAGAATGGCTTCAAGATTGGAAGCATTGATAGCACCTTGTTCACAAGGCATGTTGGGAAGGATCTCTTTGTGTGCCAAGTCTTTGTGGATCATATCATATATGGGTCAACAAATGAGAAGTATAATGAGGAGTTCCAGGAAATGATGGCTAGGAAATTTCAAATGTCTATGATTAGAGAGCTACATGTGTTCCTTGGTTTTCAAGTGAAGCAATTGAGAGAAGGCAACTTCATCTATCAAGAAAAGTACACAAAGGATATTCTCAAGAGGTTCAACATGGAAAATAGCAAACCTTTGCGCACTCCTATGGCAACAAGCAAACCCTTGGACATGGATGAGAAGGGAAAACTGGTGAACCCCAAGCTCTATATATCAATGATTGGGTCCTTGCTCTATCTCACCGCCTCAAGACCGGACATCATGTTTAGTGTGTGCTTATGTGCACGCTATCAAGCAAATCCAAAGGAGTCACACTCAAAGGCCGTGAAGAGGATACTTAGATACCTCAAGTACACACCTACCATGGGGTTATGGTACCCTAGAGGAACAAGCTTTGAGTTGCTTGGGTATTCGGATTCGGACATCGCGGGATGCAAAGTGAATAGGAAGAGTACATCAGGAGGTTGCCAATTTCTTGGAAGATCACTTGTATCTTGGAGCTTAAAGAATCAAAACGCGGTGGCTCTATCTACAACTGAAGCGGAGTATATCGCAGCAGGAGCATGTTGTGCTCAACTTCTCTACATGAGGCAAACTCTCTCGGACTATGGCCTCAACTTCACTCAAATGCCACTCTATTGTAATAGTAAAGCGGCGATCAAGATGGATCTCAAAACTGGAGATCATGGTCATGCAAAGCACATAGAGATGAAACATCACTTCATTCGAGACCATGTTGAGAAGAAGGACATTGCCTTGGTGCATGTGCGGACTCATGAACAATTGGCAGATATCTTCACCGAGCCTCTTGACGAGAAGACCTTCAACAAGCTAAGGGGAGAACTCAATGTTCTCGACCTCTCCAACTTCACTTGAGTAACCCTAAAGCTTGTCTCTTGTATATTTGTACAGCTTTGCTTGTTTGTTTTGTTGTTTGTGTCTTTGTTTTTGTGCTTGTTTCTTTTCTCTTGTAGTTTGACTTCGAACCTCCTTGAGATAGCAGTGGACATGGGTCAAGCTTGGGAAGGTAATTCATGGTGTTCCCAAGGCTTTGAAGAATGGTCCATTGTGAGTAAGCTCAAGAAGAGAACAACTCATCGTTGACACTTTGGTTTGTAGTTTTTCTCTCTCTTTCCTTTAGCATCGTATCATGCATGTGTAAACTTGTTGCATTTGAATTCTTTGCATTCATGCATTCTTGCATTATGATACCTTACATGTTGCCAAGCCTGTTTCTAGGAGGAGTTGCTTATTTACAATGTAAGTATATGACCCTCTAGATGATCACATAGTGATCTTTGTGCTTCATGCCCAATGAGTCATGATCAAACGAGCTCCGAGGCTAAATCTACTTGCACGGCTCAAAGACAAATGACTCATACATTCCCAACACACTAATGACTAACCTTTGCATACTTGAGAAATTCGTTGTCAAGTCATGTGTGTAGGGGGAGCTATGGTGGAAGGCCATTATGACCAAGGAGGAGCACCATGAAAGGGGGAGTCTTTCTACCTCTTGTCATTTATTATTTGCTCCTTGGTTCTCGTGTGTTTGTCTTTGGTTTGTGGTTTTTGGTGATAGGTGACAAAGCGGGAGAAGAACATGAAGATCCAAAAGTCAAGCCTAGTCAACAACACAAAGGGGGAGAAGCTCATGAAAATGGGGAGAAGAACAATGAGAACATGAAGATCAAAAGATGGAAAGAAGGAATTTGAAGATGGACAAAGTACATGAGGAGAAGAATAACAAGAACATGAAGATCAAAAGATGGAAAGAAGGAATTTGAAGATGGAGAGAAGAACTTGAAGAATCCAAAAGCACATGGTGACGAAGGGGAGAACATGAACATCTACACCGACATGAACATCTACGTCTAGAGTGCGTGTCTACATCAACAAGAACATCTACCACGACACCATGGTGGGCGCGATAATTCAACTCAAGCTCAACTTCTAGTGCGCTACATGTTTAGGTAGTCCTCCCTCAACACCTAGCACATTTCAAGGGGGAGACTACTTCCAAGGTAAGAACCAAGGTAATTTTTCCACTCTTTTCTTTTCCTCTTGGTTCCTTGTTTCGTTCGAGTCTTTTGTCCCTTCCTTGTTATTCTTTCGGGACTCGTTCATTTCGGATCATCATAAGTAGTGGTTGTCATCCATCACCAAAAAGAGGGAGATTGTAAGGATCATGACCATTAAGGTCACCCTAAGGTATGTATATTTTGGTGATGAATGATAAGCATGAAATATGACTAATATCTACATAAGTGTTGTGTGTGTAGGAAACATCTTCCACTTAAGATGATCATGACGGTTGCCTTGGCGATTGATGACAATGACCATAAGCATGAAGACTTGGTGAGCTTGATGGAGTCCAAGGATTGATAGAGATGGATCAAAGCTAAGAACAAGCTATGGAGCAAGTGTTGGGAACATTTGTCTAGTTGTTAGGGCTTTGAGTCTATCGAAAAAACCGGACTATCAAGGGGGTCTAGATCATTTCTCTTAGGTCATGTCTAGTCGGTGATGTGCAAGGTTGCTCGGTTAAATCACAGGCACTAGATGGTAGTGGAGAAGCCAAGGAGCAGTTCAGAGAAGCCGGGAAACGAAGTCAAGCGAGGACGATAAGTTTCAGCTTCTAGACATAGTGACCGGATAGAGGGGTCAGTGGAGACCGGACTGTACGGTCACTAGGTGAAGTTGTCTGGGACTTCTTGCGAAGCAGCAAGGAATCTGTTTGTGCAGGAGTGATAAAGACCGGACGATACGGTTAGGTGACCGGACCGTACGGTCAGTGCAGTTGAGAAACAGGGCAGAGAGGAAGCCGCACAGGGAAGTTTCTGGATTGGAGAGAGAAAACTGACCAGACGGTCCGATTAGTACAGGAAATCAGTCTGGACAGAGCAGCCAGCGGCTCTGGGAGCCGTTCCACAGAGATCGGACGGTCCGGTCTGGCAGTGACCGGACAGTCCGGTCATTGGGGTCCCGAAAGTGGATTTTGTTGAGCAACGACTAGTTTGATGTTGGAAGCCTATATAACTTCGTTGCTGGGGTCTTGGAGACCTCTCTTGGCCAGTGGAATACCTGAGAGGATTTGGTAAGGTCCAAGAGATAAAGAGGAGAGCACTAGGAGGAGATATTGCATATCTTGAGAGTGCTTGTGAGAGTACCAAGGAGTGATCTTACACATCTAAGGCTAGGGTGTCGTTGAGGGTGTGATCTAGGTTGTTACTCTTGGTCTATGATGAGACCTAGACCAGTTAGGTGTCATTGATCGAGCCTATCGTGATTGCTTGTGAAGGTCGTCACATGTTTGTACACGGTTTGAGCCCACCGGTGAAAGGGGCATCACTAGTGAGCACTCGTGCCGGCTCCGGGAGTCCGGCAAGTTCTCGAGGGAGGCAAGCTTGTGTCTTGGTGGCAGCGATGACGCGCACTGTGTCTTGACTCTAGGAGTGATTGTGGGCTCGTGTGCGAGAAGTCCACTTGGTGGCGGGAGGGACCGGGACTCCGGCGGGAGTGGTCCAACGAGGAGTAGGGGAAGGTGCCATCCTTCCGAGACCTCGGAAAAAAATATCATGAGTCACCTCCTACTTCACTCCTTACTTTGATGCCTTTACTTTCAGTCTTTACATACCGTGCTATTCATGCTTGTATGCTTGTCTCGTTCTAGTTGATTGTCTTGTAGACTTACATGTTTAGGAGTTGCATTGGCATGCTTGATCACTAGAATTGCGTAGGAGTTTGTTTTGACTTGTGTGATCCACTAGTATGTATAGGTTGTCTTTCCTTTCATAGGATTATCTTGTTAGTGTGATCAGCACTAGAATTGTATAGGAGGTTATTTGAGTGTATTGGTTTTAGGAATTGGTAATTTTGGTACATAGAGACAGTTTCCGATTCACCCCCCTCCCCCCCCTCTAGGTCACTGTGATCCTTTCACGCTTCTCCCATCGGTGGCATCCCTCCCTCCCCGAATCCGGCGAGGTGCGGCGCCGCCTCCCTCAGATCCGGGGGGGGGGGGGGGGGAGGGGAGCAGGGAGCTCACACGGCGGTCCCCGACGGTCGATCCAGGCGAGCTCCCTGATGAGAAGCGGGCTCCCAGGCGCTGGATCCGAGGCGAGGCGGGCTCCCCGACGACGAGGCCGGAGTGAGGCGGGCTCCCAGGCGCTGGATCCGAGGCGAGGCCGGTTCCCCGACGACGGAGCCAGAGTGAGGCGTGCTCCCCGGCACTGGATCCAAGGCGATGCGGGCTCCCTGATGATGGAGCCGAGGCGAGACGTGCTCCCTAGCGATAGCGGGTCCCTCCCTCCCCCGCTACGACTGCGGGCGGCGTGCCTCCTTCCCCGCGCTGCGGCAACGGGCTCGAGGGGTGGCGAGATCCAGAAGTGGGTCCGAGCTGTTGTGCAAGCAAAGATGCCGCAATTACGAATCCGCTGATTTGCGAAGAAGATGGCCTTAAGCAACTGCTTATTTTCCTCTGCTCATGTTAGTTATATCCCCTAACTAATTTTGTTGTTCGTTCCTTGTAGGAGAAAGGACTATGATGGCGGATAAGAAGACTGAGAGCTCATATGGCTGGATCTACCGCTAGTAGACGTGTCGGCGTTGGAGGAAATGTGCACGGAGAGGAGGTCGCTCGAAACATTCTGACCGGCGATGGCGGCAGAACTGTAGCCGAGGGAGGCGGTTGTGGATGCGGAGTTGACAGTGGCATGGGCGAGGCAGGTGGTGAAAACTGGTCGTGGTCGTTGGTGACAACAACATCTCTCGGTTGTGGTCATTTGTGGTGGAAGCAGCTCCCAGTCATGATTGTAAGTGGCAGCAGTGGTTCTCGGGTGTGGTCGTTGGCACTGGTGGTAGCTTCTGGTTGTTAGTGGTAGCAGCAGCTCCCAGTCGTGGTCATTGGTGGTGGTGGCAGCTCCCGGCTGGCGGCAATAGCTCTTGATCGTTGGTGGTGGTGGCAGCTCCCGTTGGCAGCAGCAGCTCCTGATCGTTGGTGGTGGTGGCAGCTCCCGTTGATGGCGGCAGCTCCTAGTTGTTAGTGATAGCAGCAGCTATCGGTCGTTGTCGTTGGTGGTGGTGGAGCTCTTGGTCGTGGTCGTTGGTGGCGGCAGCAGCTTCGCCAGTCGTGGTTACCCTCGATCTTCAATGTTGAGAGGTCATCATGGAGAAGGGGAAAACCTTGGTCCCAATAGTCGACTAATGGCGTCATCACCTCCTCCTACAACCCATGTCAGTGTTGCACATGTTGGGGCATGCTGCTTGGTCGTATGGATCCTCTCGGCTCGTCAAGACCATCCACAGTAGTAAATTTTGTTACTACTGCTGAAAGAAAATTCATTCCCAAGAGTTTCTCAAGGTCAGATTGTTTTTATCCAAACTCCATGGCTGGTGCAAGGCATGAAGATCTTATTCTACCTCATTCTACCAAGTCAAATGTGAAAGGTCTAGAAGGAAGCTATGTTGGAGCCTCGTCGGAATGCGCGTTTGATGGCTAAGAACCATGGAGGTCTCACCAAGAAATTAGTTAGGCTTAGCCCTGTTTTATATTTAAGCTGTATTTTTGTGATGACTATGCTCCCAATTTTAATCATGTTGTCTTGGTCATATCTGTTCTTGGTTGTGTAACTTAAAAACCATGTATCATTTCTTTTCTTCTTAATACGAAACGTGCCCATAGAAAAAAAAATATTTACAATATTTATCATTATTCACATCTTCATAATTATCTGTGTGCACTAGCAATTCAATTGTAGCGTCAATCGACATCCTGCGCATTATGCTGTAACCTCTTTGATATGTTACCCATGTATCTATATCCACTATACATAATGATTGAGATAGTGGCAACATGGCTAATGAACTCCATACTTTATGGTGATAACAAAAAAGATATATAAGACATCGATTGCCAATAGCAACACAAGCATATTCAACAATGTTCTCAAATAATTATATAAAAAACAATATTCTCAAATACAACAATATATTTATATGTTTTTTACATGAAGACGTCTTTACTAGTGGCAGATGGAAAACGATGTGATAATAATTGCGCTTGCCACTATACATTTATACTTTGTAACAGAAATAAAATGGAAAGACGACCCAATTTTTCCAAATGGCGACAAAGAAGGAAAATCCTTTCCCATTTTCTCTCACTCACGCCGTCACGCCCACAGTGGGGAGTCGCGCGACGGCTGAGACAAGAGCACGAAGCCGACGCCCTCCCACTGGCCAGTGGACTGGTGGTCAAGCTCACTACCAACCACTCCTCTCCACCACCGCCGGCGCGCGGCTCCGCCAGCCGCCGGCCATGCCCCTCCGCCCCGTCCACCACCGGCTGTAGAGACCCCACGAAGTGCGGCCCGCGCTGCCTTGGCACCGCGCGCTCGCGGGCACTCAGGACCCTGCTCGAAAAGCGCGAGAGAAGCCAGGCGGGGCCAGCAGCGCCGGCGACCAGAGCGCGAGGCCACCGCTCTCCGCTGACGGATCCTAAATACGCCGCTCCTCTCCCAGCGCTGAGATTCGCGGCGGAGATCCGTGCGGCCGGGGCGTCGATTTGGCGTCTTCAATAGTTGGTGAGCAATCCATATGTCCGTCTTTCCCACCTCGCTGTCTGGGATGTATTCAGTTGCCTGTTCCAAGGGTTCGAGCCTGACCCCAATCAGATCCAATGCTTTCTCCTTTCTCCCTGCCCCCTCCACCGCGGATTACGTTGCTCCATGGTCGATTAGGTTTCTACTGTTTGTTCGATTTGGGGGCGGCGCAGAACCGGTACTGGCTGGTACCGCAGGTCTCGCTCTCCAATTCAAGTGGGCAATAGTTGCAGCTTTGTTTCCAAAAGATTTTGGGTGTCCAGGAACTGGTGTAGAATTCGTGCCAACGTTAACAAGTGTCTGGGACAATGACAAATTTCTCCATTTCTTGCGGTTCTGATACTGTACGTTTCCTTTGAGAAATATGATTTTTTTTACTGATATCTCGTGTGTCTTGAATGAATTCAGTGAATGGCTCCACTGTGGGGGCAAAGTTACCTCTGTATAGCTGATGTTGTTGCTTATTTAACTGTCACAAGAACGATATTTGGTCAGTGGTACTCTAGCCCAGTTGCGCGTAGTGGGGATGGAGGTCCAAGTGGAGGATTCCAAGGAACCATCCCTTATCCTTCATTCGTACTCCTTGCATTCTTTATCCTGTACACGAGCAACAGAATATAGGCCTATGATGAGCAGTCTTTGATCCATAACATCTGTATCTGTGAATATGATTGTTTTGTGCAAGCTTGTATATTCATAGACCATAGTTTCATGGTGTTTGTAGGGAATCCAAGCCTCATTTTGTTTTTTTATTGGCTTTTGTTCCTCATAATTTTTTGTGTTAATTATGTACATATATTATGTTATACTTTACGTAGTCCTGTTTTCCAGCTTTAGGTAACTTGGAGGCACCTCAACTAATCCAAACTTTTAGCTCTTTGTATCTGTAGTCATTTCAATAGGCCTTTTGTTTGCAAGCTTATTTTATTATGGATTCAATTTGTTGAAGTAGGTCTATCACACAAGTTGCTTACTTGTTCGATCCTCCCATCTTATTGGTATCTTTGGTCCATTTGGCTTTTATTTATCAATAAAATAGAGTATAAGGTATGTTCTTGTGACATATCTTATCTTCCACTCATTCAGTTACAACATAAAATAATCCACAGAATAGTGACGATTTAGAGGCAACGTAGGATGAAAGATTCTGATCTTTAAAATCATATCCTATTTAACGTTACTGGTAATGCAATTGATACTTTGAACATTTGCTATTTCTATTTTTCTTTTATTGAACACTTTTTTCGTTTTATTTCATGAAAACTTTAATAGTATGGTCTTCTTGATATTTGATTCCCCCAGGAATGGTGAATGCAGAGAACTTTGCACTTATTCTCTGCAAAGGGGACTTTATTCTTACATCTTCCCTATTTGGGCTCTTTTGTGCTGGCTTAACGCAACAATGTGCTAAGAATATTTCCTTGAACAATTGGGTGCTATGATATTAAATTTATACTCTCTATGCTTCCTTTAGGAGCTGTACATTCTTATAAAAGCTTTAGGCCAAGTCATAATGATTAGTCATTTTCTTTTGACAACTTGTGGCTCTCGTCTTCCATTCATACATTTTGCATTTGACGTGAACACTGAGTTTGTCAACTATTTTTCTTTAGGTCTCTATCTCACATGCCACAGTTTTACGACATTGAAAGTTTCAAAAGAACTAGATGATACTTGCATAATGCGGCCCTCAGATATTTGGAAGGCGCATGCAGGTTCATCTCAGTCAGAGGGTTCAGTACTGGATATGGAGAGAAACGGATGCAATCATAATTGTTGCCCATCACCTCTCCAACCAATTGCCTCAGCTGGTCAGCACTCTGAAAGCAGCGCTGCATACTTTTCTTGGCCTACATCTACTCTAATGCACGGCTCAGCCGAAGGTCGCGCGAATTACTTTGGGAATCTACAGAAGGGTGTACTACCAGGACATCTTGGTCGGTTGCCAAAGGGGCAGCAAGCCACTACTTTACTAGATTTGATGATTATAAGGGCATTCCACAGCAAGATCCTGCGGCGGTTTAGTCTCGGTACAGCTATAGGCTTTAGAATCAGGAAGGGAACATTGACTGACATACCTGCAATCCTTGTATTTGTTGCTCGTAAGGTTCATAGGAAGTGGCTCAGCACTGCACAGTGTCTTCCAGCGGCCCTTGAGGTACATACATGATTGTCAAAACATGTGGTTTAACAAGTTATTTTAGTAATCTGAACTTACATATTCAGTTTTCTACTATTTGGTAAACAGGGACCTGGGGGTGTATGGTGTGATGTTGATGTTGTTGAGTTCTCTTATTATGGTGCACCAGCCCCGACACCAAAGGAACAATTGTATGACGAGCTTGTTGATGGATTGCGTGGTAGTGACCCAATTATAGGCTCCGGCTCACAGGTATTGTTGCTTTGTTTCTAATACAGCTTCTTGATTAATGCACCGTCACTTGACCGCTCCCTTCCATACCAAATGCTCTGGTTTGCTATAATCATTAGAGGTCCAAGCTTTACTTCATCTCTTTATTCAGCAGTGCTTCCTGGTGCACTGAGACGTCTATCGCTAAGAGTTATTTTGTTTTAATCTTCAGGTTGCTAGTCTTGAGACATATGGGACTTTGGGTGCCATTGTCAAGAGTCGAACTGGCAATAAGCAAGTTGGGTTCCTCACGAATAGGCATGTTGCAGTTGATCTGGATTATCCTAATCAGAAGATGTTCCATCCACTGCCTCCTAATCTAGGACCAGGAGTTTACCTAGGCGCTGTCGAAAGAGCAACGTCATTTATAACAGATGATGTTTGGTATGGGATCTATGCAGGAACAAACCCAGGTAGATGTCAATGGCCACTGCATTCATATTTTTTTGGAAAAAGCATCTTACTGCAAAACCTGCAGCTCATTCACCAACTTTTTTCATTTGTTTCTCAAAGTATAGTGATATTCTTGTTCCCTGACATGTCTTTTGCCTTCAAATACATCTGCAGAAACTTTTGTGCGGGCTGATGGAGCATTTATACCATTTGCTGACGACTTTGACATTACTAGTGTCAGCACCTCAGTTAAAGGAGTTGGAATCATTGGGGATGTAAAGGCAATTGATCTTCAATCTCCAATTGGCAGTCTCATTGGGAGACAAGTTGTCAAAGTTGGAAGAAGCTCTGGTATGACCACAGGGACTGTTGTGGCATACGCTCTTGAGTACAATGATGAGAAAGGAATATGCTTCTTCACTGACTTTCTTGTTGTTGGGGAGAATCAACAAACATTTGATCTTGAAGGGGATAGCGGAAGCCTTATAATCTTGACAGGACAAGATGGTGAGAAGCCACAGCCCATAGGCATTATATGGGGTGGTACAGCAAATCGTGGAAGGTTGAAGCTAAAAAGTGGTCAGGGTCCAGAGAACTGGACTAGTGGAGTTGACCTTGGCCGACTTCTTGATCTCTTAGAGCTTGATCTAATCACGACAAGTGAAGGGCTACAAGGTCTTGTACTTAAATGAAACTGAATATCTGTATTATAGCTAGATATGATATCTATTTTTGTAGAATATTCTTTGTTTCCTCTGATGGAACACATCGTTCTTTTTGTATGCAGAGGCCCTGGAAGAACAAAGAATTACTCTAGCTGCTGCTGCAGCGGCGACTAATTCCACTGCTGTAGAAACTTCACCAGTTGCTGCCCCTCAAGAGAATGATAAAGTTGACAAAATTTATGAGCCTCTTGGAATCAACATCCAGCAACTTCCTCGAGATAGTTCTGCCACCTCAATCGACGAACCCTTTGGTTCGGGTGAGAATGTTGAAGAGCGCCAGTTCATCCCGAATCTCATTGGTATGTCGCCGATGCGTGATGGCCAAGAAAGCAATGGTGAGTTGAATAACCTGACAGACATGGAGAATGCACCTGATGACATCTGTGTTTCTCTGCATCTGGGAGAGAGGGAACCGAAACGACTTCGTTCTGGTTCAACACTGGACATAGATCTGCAGAAATGAGAGTACCGTGCACTGACTTGATTCAGGATTCTGTGCATTATTCCTCTGCTTGGCACCAGTTTTGAGTTTGGTTGGGAAGCTCCTTAAGCTGGTTGATCCTGCTCTTTTTGTGTTTAGTGTCTAGTATGTTTTAGTTGTGTCAGGTATTGGCTACTCCAGTTAGATAAGTTGCCTTATTCCTTACCCATGTAATCTTGCCATTTGTTGTATGCTTTTGTGTAGTACATACACAAAGCATTGTCGCAACACCAACCAGAGCCTGAGGAGCTTAGGCACTAGCACTGCAACTTCAACAAAATGAAATGCAATAAACTTGAACATTTAGGATTTATTCGAAGGGTGCTTTTTAGGAGCTTTTTGTGCATGTTTCAAATTTGAAGTGAATCCTCAAGATCTCCCCCCCCCCCCCCCCCCTTTTTTTTTAAACATGTCCATAGTAGTATTCTTCCTGATGAAATGATAGGTCCATGGTCAGGGACTTCGTAGGCCAGTTACTGTCTTACTGGTTGAGTTTTGAGCTAACAGCCATGATTTGTGAGCAGCTGTTTAATACTAACAACGAACAACCAAATCAGCAAGTATCAGTTGCTTGGAAAACATGTGGATGATAAACTCATAGAACAGATTGACATCAGATGAGGTCAAAATTTCAAGATATATAACATGTTGGACATATATTCCAGTTTTATTTTTCTTTAACAAAGTAGACACCTGGGGTAATAGAGTTCAAAATGTAGTACAACTGTTTCGTGTGATCAGAGTAGGGTTGCTCATATTCCAGAAACTAGGGCATTTTTTGGGAGTCTTTTTCCAAATATGACAACACGAGTGGTCTCCAAAAACTCGTCCTGATGGTGTCGCTGGATGCCATCACCAAGATCGGGTGAATCTGCAGGCAACAAGAAGTCAAGAACATCTTCTGAAATGGATGCTAACCTGAAGATACTTTGAGCAGCCTTGTCGTGTCATGGTCGTTTACAGAACAATACCCGATAATGCCAAAAAGTCTATCAGTTTCAACCAGGTTTAGCACAGCATACAAAACAAATCAAAGAGTCACAAATTAGACAGATTTGAGGGGAAGAATTCTGTCGACAGATAAATACCTGCGCTCCAAAGTTGTGGCAAAACATGTTTCGTATCGTAGGTTGGTAGTTTTAGCGTAAAACTAGAACACCGACATTTCCCTGTCATGACGAGGTAGTTACGGGCAATATTCTTGCCACTGCATGGCTATGTGGCACCGGCACGTCACTAGAAGCCCATCTGTAGTAGTGTGGGTGCTCAAATTTTTTTAAAGCATTTCCAAATCAATTGAGAAATTTCCTATAGTATTTGTTTTTGCAAAAAGAGAAACTTTCGTGTGATCCGGCTTTCAGAAAGAAATGAATACATCAAACCTTTTGGGGAAAAAAAAAATTCCAAAACAATTGGAGTGCAAATAATACAAAAAATTGGTGGAATGTGGAGCGGCACTTGGTGTACAATGAAGTTGTGTAATGCATTTCGAGAATATGGGTTGAGACTTCATTGCTATTACGAAGTTTTCTGAGATTAGCTCGTTGCTGTGTGATCTGTTTCTAAGTGGCAGGCACTGAATAATTCCAGACATTCGGGACAAATGCTTTGTGCCTCCAATCCATTCTAGGCGCGAAAAATTGGCGGTGAAGCATTTTTCTTTTTGGCGCCAAACCATCGTTTTGGCGCGAATGAAGACGATAACTAAAACTAATCCCAAAATCTCAGTCAAAACATTTCGAGGGTAGTGGGGAGAAATGGATCTGTCGTCGGAGGGAACCGATGGCGGTTACGCGAAGAAGCCGAAGGCGCCGTCGCCGCCGATGGCCGCCCTCAGTGACGACCTCCTCCGGCAGATCCTGCTCCGGCTCCCCGACATGGCGTCGCTCGCCAACGCCGCCCTCTCCGAGAAGCGCTGGTACGCCGTGGCCTCCGACCCCGCGGTCTTCCGCCGCTTCGGCGCGCTCCGCCGCCCCCCGCTCCTCGGCTTCATCCTCACCGACCGCAGCGACCAGCTCTTCCCCAGGCGCTGCTCCAACCTCCGCTTCGTCCGCGCCACTCGCGGCCACCCCAATCTGGCCTCCATCGCCGCGGGCGCCGATGTCTTCTTCGAGGACCTCCCCGACCTCGATTCGGAGGAGATACTCTACAGGGATGCTGAGTGGCGCCTTCGCGGCTGCGATGGGGGTCGCCTCCTCCTCTCCCGCGGCGGCGACGGGCTTCTCCTCGCCGTCTACGACCCCATCGCAAGGACCGCCGTCTTCCTCCACCCGAAAACCGTATTCAGGTATTCCACCCATATTGTCCACTACGCCATTGTCGTCGACGAGGCCGACGACTCCTTCATGGCAGCCGTATTCTCCTCCAGATCCGGCCGATGGGTGAAGTATAAAGATGACGCCTTCATAAAAACATCTGCAAGTAGCATGGATGAGTGGGATTGGAATGACGAAGATCAAAATGACATGTACGAGTTCCCTGGCGGTGGCATAATCCCACGCTGCATTCATGAGGAGCAAGAAGTAATGCACACCATTTGCCATCTCCAGTCTGACGGCATGGCTGCAGGCCGGTTTGCTTACTGGTTTCTCCAGTCAGACACTAAGAAGGACAGGTTTTACAATGCCGTCGAGCGATTCTTGCTGCTGGACACAACCACCATGCAGTGGTCAGTCATTGCTGCTCCGTGCCCTGCAGGAGAATCATACTGTGTCGCTGACATGCCTGAGCATGGCGGGCTGTGCCTCTTCTCCAGTAAGGAGCAATCCTTGCAGCTCTGGGTGCGTAACAGTGTTGGTGAATGGATCCTGAAGAAAGAGTTCCCGTTGATGAATGAGTGGATGAAGAAGCTTCGCCGTGATGAGTGGATGAAGAGGGTGCGCGACCTAGCAGCAAGGGCTGGCTATGTGTACATGGAGTTTTGGTCCATAAGGAAGCCTCATTCCTACCTTCTTGTGTTTCACCTGAGAACAAGGAAGTTGACCATGTTCCACAACAATTCGGAGGACCCTTATAGAGGTCCTGCTTTTCCATTCATCATGCGATTACCTCCTCTGCTGGGACCACATGATGATTAGAATGCTCATTTCTAATTATCAAAAGCATTTGATTCAACAGTGCAGTAGGTAATATTCTATTTGATATGCTCACTAGATTTTTTTTTTCAGTTTCTATTTCTGTCAGCAATCTTACAGATCACGGTCACAAAGTAGTCCGCACATGGTTTAGAGACACAATATATTGACACAGATACATTAATCATTAATGAAATCAAAGATCTTGTTTCTCAGCATTCAGTGTCATGTAGATATATTGGTTCATTCATTGACTTTTTTTACTTCTTTTCTGCCTAAGTGATTGGTTTATGTATCATTCATTTCTAAGTAGTTAAGCCATTAGACCACAGTGAAAAATTGGCATTAATTGATTGATCTTGCTTCAGTCACTTTAGAGAAGGTCTGTGTCTAGCAGCTGAATTTTCTTTTGATTATGTTTTTAACTTAATGGTCATTGTCATGAGGTGAATCTGTGTTTACGTTCTTACTCTTCAGGATGCATTTGTATTTTCTGCTCTGCAAACCCAAGTTTACTACATTATGTTCAATTTTACTTAACTTCTGTGTGGTAGGAACTAAAATTCTTGTCATTTACCTATGCTGAATAAATCCTAAGAATTTTTGGTTGAGATGACCAGTCCAGTTACAAGAATTACAACATATAAGATAGGTTTACAACACAGATAGGTCTCTGGTCACCTGGTCATCAAAAGCCGTACACAGCATTCCACACACCTTGCATTTGTGGAGCTCCAATGCAGGACAGGAAACTCCTATGTTTTACTAGCTGATCCTCCATGGTCCGCCCCTCCTCTCTTGTTCTGAAATATAGTGCTCTAGTTCTTCAAACTTGCCCATAGAGTGAAGTAGCTTCTATTGATGAAACATTGGCATTGCCTCTTACCATATCATAGATATGTTTCTCTACCAACCTTGCTGAAAACAAAATTTAGTTTGTAGTTTCCAGAGCCCCAACAGCGATGCAAAGTTTACCAATTTCAAACTTTCTTTAAGAGCTGCAATTCATAAAAAGATTCAAAGTTTTAATTGTATAAATTTGTCATGCATTGATTCCTTTACTTTGGAATGAGTATCAAGAGAGCTTTTCTGTTGACTGGAAGTTGAACCCTTTTCTTGTCGTGTTCCAGGTTATTGTTACTTTTATTTGCGGTGGACATCAGTTTCTGCAGGTAATTAGTAAAACTCAAAATCCTGAGGTTTACCTTAACAAAATGGCACTCTGATAGAAAGTGATCATCTTTGCAGTTTAGGTAAGTAACATTAAGCTTTCGCAGTTGTTTAAAGGTGAAGATTGGAGAATGATGGCATCATCCACATCCTTTCTACATTGAATTGCAGAAGACAGCCGCTTATGCATTACCTCTATCACTTCAATATCTTCCGAACCAATCTTGTTCTCCAAATTTGACATGGTAGTTCAGTTAATTTGCGTCCATGGGAATGGTATTTTGTGATAATGGATTCCATGCAATCTGAAATTAGATCGATGTCCTTCAGTTGGTATTTGCTTTTGCTAACAATTAAGTCAGTCTTACATCTGAGAAAATTTAGTCTCGGTTGTTTTTATTTTGTTACCTACACCCATATGATCAGAAAAACAAATCTGCTGGAGAATTGCACTTCGCATAAAAGTATGAAATTTGCAGTATTATTTAAGTTAGCCTTCTTCAGTTAGCACTAGCATGCCATGTGTCATGGTCAAGAGATCATGCCTATGTTTTGGCGCCTATTGGGGCCATTGTCTCCTGTAACTTCTCTTTATTCAAGATAAATCAAACTGTTGGAAAAGCTGTAGCTTCCGGCAACACTAAAGGTGTGGTATAATTGTAGTACAGCTTATCCAGTTTAGCTAGCTGAACCAAAATATGCTGCGTAGAATAGCCTTTCCAGTTTGTTTCCATACCCTCAGTTGACGTGTCTAACAGGCAAACTGTGTTGCATAATAGGCAAACTGCATAGAATATTATTCAGCGTGCCGGTTAGTTTGTTTGACCACCAGGCGGGTCGTATTTTGTTGCATGCATGTTGTTGAGCAGCAGACCAAGCGGTGGCACCCAAGTCGTGAATTTGGTCCCTTTTATGTCAGCAGCTGCATACAAGGAATCTTGATATGATTTTTGTGTAAGCAACTGCATGTGTCCTTGGTTCACCACCAACTGGTCAATCCAACCTTTGTAATCATATATATACTATAGGAGTAACATACTTTTAGAAGTAATATATATATTGTAGTCATATATACTATTATTTAGCGCGCCGGTCGGTTTGACCACCAGTTGGTCAAACCCACCTCCGTGATAGTATATCGTGGTAGTATATCGCCGTAGTATATGTATAACCATGGTTGTATTGTATATTTTATATCAAGGTCATATATTTTCAGATTCACATTATTTTGACCACCAGCTGGTCAAACTAGCCTCTGCGATAGTATAACGTGATAGTATATGTACAATAGTGGTCGTATATTTTCAGGTCAATAGTCGTATATTTTCTATCGAGGTTGTATATTTTTAGGTCAATATTTTTTATCATCAGGTGGTCAAACCAACCTCCGTGATCGTATATTGTGGTAGTATATGTACAATCGTGGTACTATATTTTTAGATCAATAGTCGTATATTTTTTTGACCACTAGCTAATCAAACCAACCTCCATGATAGTATATCGTGGTAGTATATTTCCAACCACGATCGTATATTTTCAAGTAAACAATCATATATTTTCTATCACGGTCGTATATTTTTAGGTTGACATTATTTTGACCGCCAGTTGGTCAAACCAACCTTCGCGATCATATACTGTGGTAGCATATTTTGAGATCTTAGATAGTATATCTTTGAGATCGTATATCTTCAAGATCAAATAGTATATTTTGAAGATTAAATATGACTGAAGCGTATATTTTGAGGGTAATATGTCTTTGAAATCTTATATGATCATATATTTTCCACATCTTGTATATATACTTATAGAATGTCATCGTATACACTTTAAAAAATATAGAATCACAAGTATATAAATATATACTCATAACTATATAGATTTACACTCATAGAGATATATATTTGTGATAAAAAATATCCACTTCAGAAATACATGCATAAATATACAAATAAATGCTCATGAGTAGAGATATATACTATCACAGTATCCATAACACCATCAGAAATAGAGATATACTATCATCAGGAGGAGATATACTACTACCAGGAGTAGAGATATACTATCACCAGGTCCATAACATCATTAATAGTGATATACTATCACCAGGACGAGATATATTATCACCAGGAGTATGTACAAATATACGATCCTAGCTGGTCAAACTAGCATCCACGATCATATAGCTAGTCAAACTAGCATCCGCGATCGTATATCAAGATCTGTTAGAAACGAGAAAGAAAATTGATTAGTATATATACTCTATCCCGTATATTGCTAGTCTTAAAATAGATTATCAGAGGTAGTATATATACTATATGAGGTAAGTATATATATTACTTGTACAAGAAAATGGATTCTTTATAAAATACATCGATATCAACATCATAGATGTACTATTATATTGGAAAAAATATTATTCTGTAACAAGTGCAATAGTATATATACACTTACCTGGTTAATTTATAGGAACTATAAAGTACTACTCTCAAATAATAGTATACTGATTCACAAGTATATGATCTAAATCTAAAAACAAAATTGAAATAAAATTTCCAACAAAAAAAAAATGAAATGGTTGTCGGAGGCAACATCCAAAATCTGAATATACATGGATGAAGCAAAAACTTAAGAAAATATACGACTGTCCATACCAGCATTCAGCAAACACAACCAAGAGTGATTATTTGTATATTGTAAGGTACTATATATACTATATGAGATACACTATCACAGTGTCCATAACATCATCAGTAGAGATATATTATCATCAGAACGAGATATACTATCTCCAGAAGTATATACAAATATATGATCTTAAAATACTATCATGGTACACACCGTAATATGGATTCAGAGAGAACAAAGTATAAAATACTATCATAAACACTATCATGGTGCACTATGCAGTATAGATTCAAAGAGAACAAAAGGTAATATACTATTCTAAAATACTATTATGGTGCACACTGTAGTATGGATTCAAAGAGAATAAAAGTTAAAATATTATCCTAAAATACTATAAAAGCTTCAACCGTATAAGATCTGTGACCTGCATGCAAATAAAAAAGTATCGCACTTAGGCATCAAAATCTGGTAGAAAAGAGAAAGAAAATTTATTAGTATATATACTCCTCTATCTATATGTGTAATATCCCGTATATTGTTAGTCTTAAATAGATTATAAGAGGTAGTATATATACTACATGAGATAAGTATATATACTCTTACGATTATAAGAAAATGGATTCTGATATGCCCACGCCGACCACACCATCAAGTATAACGACTACATCAAGCAAGATGGAACAATCGTCAAGTCAAACTGCACCAGCTCATGTCTTCGATGGACCAATTACTCGTAGCCGAGCTAAACAGCTACAACAAGAGGTGCACGCGCTACTTTGTGAAATTCCATTTATTAATGAGAATTATATACTTCCTAAATCGTGCATGTTGCTATTACTCAGATTCACCAAGGAGGATGACAAGGACATGCCGAGACTGAACTAGAGAGGAGAACTACGTCGAATCAGTTCGGCCTGACAGAACTGTCATGAAGAAACGGTCATATCTTTTGATTTATAGAAGCTGTGAAGGTCCATGAGTACTTGTTGGAAAGGTGATGAAGTCAACTTTCTAATGCCACTAAGTGTCGTGTGCTTTAGAGCTCCCAGCTTGGCAGCCGAGTGCTTTTGGTGCAGACTGTTCAGAAGATCAATAGTCAGCATGATGTCCAAGTCTCAGTGAGAAACTGTATCACTCTACAGTATTTCGTGAAGCATTATACACATGGTGTGAAAGGTTATCAAATTATCTTTCCAACGCATCTGGTCCCGCATCTTTTGGATGTTCCTAGGTGGAGTTATGATCAAAACATTGAAGACCACTCAGAAGGCCAGAAGACATGCGGGAAACTGATGACCACTGCATGAATGATCAGGCCAGTTGGCCTTCCACCTTCCCCACGTGGCTCTTTCAGTTCACATCTATTTTTGGGACTAGTTGTTAGTATAAATACCCCTTATTTGTAAACCAAGAAAGGGACACTTTTTGATGAATTGAGATTATCCCAGTGATATTTTCAGCTGAGCTGCTTGAGTGTTCTTACACACCCTTATTCTTGCGAGTTCTTCTCGGGCTTGTGAGAGATCTCTCTGAGGTCCCCTAATTCGTGCTCTACGGCTTCCGTTCGGCTGCACCGTATTGTGTGGATTAGTCCCGGTTTGTGGTTCTGCGATCGTTCGGAGATCGAGTCGAAGTCCCCAAGGTTTCGGTGTCTCTCTCCCCGTCGTTTGGTCACAACCAAACCTTGGTCAGGTATAAAGCCCGTTATCCCCTGCTGTTCTACAGCAATTTATCCTTTGTTCTTGAACCTACTGTCGTGAAGATCGGGCCATCCTTGTGCTGAATCATATCAGTACTCATCATGTGGTAATCAGAGCTATCGTTGTCACGGTAGGTTTTGTTTTTTTACCCACCCTCCCACCCTTTACAATTTGCTACTGGTTTCATCCATCATATACTATATTTTGTTCATATCCTATAGTGAAAGAAATTTCAAAAAGAGAAAAAAGTGTGAAAGAAAAAAAAAATTCAAAAAGAGAAAAAAGTGTGAAAGAAAAAAAAAAGAGAAGAAAAAAAAAAGATAGAAAAAAAAAGAGAAGTTGAAAGGGGTTCTGTTGCGGGTTGAGTTTGATATCTATAACTCAAGTTGGTGTTGGTTCTGGATAGCAACATTTTGACCGTATTACACACTTGGTTTCAGTACCATAGCCGCCCTTGAACAGCCACCTATAGCTCCACAAAATCTGAAACCGGACCTCTCGTCTTGTATCCTTCCGATCGCTTAATCACAGCTGCGGTACTGCCACTTTCAGCACACTCACAGTCCTTGAGAACACATAAGAACTTGGGTACGTAAGAGGTGAGATCGAATGTTTCCACAATAATTTCCATTCCATATTGTTCTTGCTGCTCCTAACATGTCAGGATCTAACTCAAGTACTCATGGTGGACAACATGGAGATGAAGACAATTGTGTTTCTCGGGCTGAGATGCGTCGCATGGCCGATCAACTCGTGGAGGCCATGGGAAGGATGCTTGATGAGCGAATTCCTGCAGCGGGAGGTCAAAGACCACATCATCGGCATGAAGACGATCACCGGGAAGAATCGGAAGATGAGAATTCTGGTTTCGACCATGGATTCGATCGTTTCGGCGCTAGACGGAGAGGCTATGGAGGTGGTCGCCGTGCTGATTTTGATAATCAGCATGGTGGGCGTCGCGCACAGGGGCGTCCTGCTGATGGTCGCCGCGTGCATTTTGAAGACGAAGAGTTTGAAGATCCAGATCATGTAGAAGGACCTCATGAAGATGAAAATCCTTTCGCTCAAGGTGGAAGGTTTGTTCGGCGTCATCATCGCCGGCCTGCTGATTTTGACGAAAGGGAATACCATCGTGGTCGTCGTTCTCATGACAACCCAGATAACATCGCTCGTGTCAAGTTGAGTATTCCAAAGTTTATTGGAAAGGAGAATGCTGATGAATTTCTTGAATGGGCTGCGCAATGTGATCACATATTCCGAGTACATAATCTTTCAGCTCAGCGCCGTGTGAATCTTGCTTCGGTGGAATTCTCTGGATATGCTCTCACTTGGTGGAACCAAGTGCAGGAGAATCAACGTGATTTGGGACGAGGATATATCAATACATGGGAGGAGATGAAGCAAGTGATGAGAAGGCGATTCGTGCCATCTAGCTATCAGCGTGATCTCAGGAACCGTTTGCAAATGTTAAAGCAAGGGAGGAGATCAGTTGATGAGTATTTCAAGGAGATGGAGCTACTGTTGGTGCGGGCTGGAATAAGAGAAGATGCAGAGTCAACAATGGCAAGATTTCTAGGAGGTCTTAATGAAGAAATTTCTGGTTTTGTGGAGATGTTTCCATATCATACCATGCAGGATCTTGTTGATCAAGCTGTGCGAACAGAGAAGAAGATTCAGCAAGAGTCACGTCGAAAATCTTATGGTAGTCATTCTATTGCTGCCCCATGGCGCAAACAGCAGTCAAGTACTTCCTATGGTGCTGGACGATCTCAAGGTGATGCAGCCAAGTCTTCTCCATCATTTGTTCCATCAAAGATGGCAGCTTCCACAGCGTCATCACCAGCAACTCAGCAGCGACCCACTGCAAGTTCAGCAGCCCAAAGTAATGTCTCAGGAGCTACATCTTCTTCTCGAAGCAGAGAAATTGTGTGCCATAAATGCCACGGTCGTGGGCACATTGCTGCCCAATGCCCAAGCAAGAGGACCATGTTGTTGAATGATAAAGGCGAATGGGAATCCGAGAGTGATCCGGAGGATGCTGGACCGATATTTAATGAAGAAATTGAGGAGGAAGGGGATGAGATCCAGCCTGAAGAAGGAGAACATAATTGCTTTATTTCTCTATGAGTGCTTAGTGTAACAACAAAAAAGGAAGACAATGGGCAGCGACATAATTTGTTCCATACCCGTGGACTAATCAAAGATAAAGTGTGTCGCATCATCGTTGATAATGGCAGCTGCAACAATATTGCTAGCCAAGAATTGGTGGACAGATTGGGACTGAAACCACGACGTCATCCTAGCCCATACAAGATGCAGTGGCTTAATGATTGTGGTGCGCTGCGTGTCAGTCTTACTGTGACTGTACCATTCTCTGTTGGTAAATACAATGATCATGTGGAGTGTGACGTGGTACCTATGCAAGCCTGTCAGCTGCTGCTCGGTCGACCATGGCTATATGATCGTGATGTCCAGATTTTTGGAAGGACCAACAAGCTGTCTTTTGTGTACAAAGGAGAGCGAATATCCTTGCTTCCTTTGACACCAGAAGAAATTTTGAAGGATGATATAAAGAAGAAACAGCATGAGAGCGAGCACCACTTGCGAGTGAGCCACAAAAATAGCAAGGAAGAGTGTCCACAGCCAAATCAAACCCCACAGCTGCAAAGAACCCAGAAACGGGAAAAGAGGGTTTAGTAATGATGGCTAGGAAGGGGGATATCAAAGAATTGAGTGAACCCGATGCCATGTTCTTTGTACTTCTGTACAAGGACACTTTTCTTTCTACTAATGCCTTACCCTCTACCCTGCCGAGTACTATTTTAAATGTCTTGCAGAAATATGAAGATGTCTTTCCGGACGAAGTACCACCAGGGCTGCCACCTAAGAGAGGGATCGAGCATCAAATCGACTTGGTTCCTGGTGCGTCACTTCCGAACAGGGCTGCATACCGCACCAACCCAGAGGAGACAAAAGAAATTCAGCAACAAGTGGAGGACTTGATGAAAAAAGGGTATGTACAGGAAAGTCTTTCCCCTTGTGCTGTTCCTGTTCTTTTGGTGCCTAAGAAAGATGGGTCTTGGAGAATGCGTGTGGATTGCCGCGCAATTAACAACATCACCGTGAGATATAGGCATCCCATTCCTCGCTTAGATGATATGCTTGATGAACTTAGTGGTGCTAATTTTTTTACAAAAATTGATTTAAGAAGTGGCTATCACCAGATTCGTATGAAAGAAGGAGATGAGTGGAAAACAGCCTTTAAAACAAAATTTGGATTGTATGAATGGTTAGTGATGCCCTTCGGTTTAACCAATGCACCTAGTACATTTATGCGATTAATGAATCATGTGCTTAGAACTTTCATTGGCAAATTTGTTGTGGTTTATTTTGATGACATCCTAATCTACAGCAAGACTCTTGAAGAACATGCTGCACATATCCAGAGCGTGCTTGCTGTCCTGCGTGAACAAAAATTGTACGCTAACCTTGAGAAGTGCACCTTCTGCACCGACAAGGTAGTTTTCCTTGGTTTTGTTGTTTCAGGACAAGGTGTGGAGGTGGATGATGAGAAAGTCAAGGCTGTACACGAATGGACGCCTCCAAAAAACGTGAGCCAAGTGAGAAGCTTCCTTGGACTTGCTGGTTTCTACCGGCGATTCGTGAAAGATTTCAGCACAATCGCTGCTCCAATCAATGAGCTGACCAAGAAAGATGTACCTTTCATATGGGGAGAAGCACAACAAAAGGCCTTTGAAGAATTAAAGAACAAACTCACAACAGCCCCAGTTCTTGCACTTCCAGATTTCACCAAGACCTTTGAAATTGAATGTGATGCAAGTGGAGTTGGGATTGGAGGCGTGCTGATGCAAGAAAAGAGACCAATTGCATTCTTCAGTGAAAAGCTAAGTGGTCCGACTTTGAATTATTCTGTTTATGATAAAGAATTATATGCTCTCGTTCAGAGTTTGGAAACGTGGCAACATTACCTTTATTCTAAAGAATTTGTGATACATTCCGATCATGAATCATTGAAACATCTTAAGGGACAACTAAAACTGAATAGACGACATGCTAAGTGGAGTGAATTTATTGAGTCCTTTCCTTATATTGTCAAATATAAGAAAGGTCAAGACAATATTGTAGCTGATGCTTTATCTCGACGTCATGCTTTGCTCACACAACTTGATGCTAAAATTCTCGGATTGGAAAGTATAAAGGAATTATATGCCACTGATTCGTACTTTGCTAAACCATATGCCAAGTGTGGTAATGGCAAAGGATGGGAAAAGTATCATGTGCATGATGGATTTTTATTTCGCGCTAACAAACTTTGTATTCGAGATTGCTCTGTTCGACTTTTACTCGTGCAGGAAGCTCATGCAGGTGGACTTATGGGCCATTTTGGAGCCAGGAAGACGGAGCAAGTGCTGGCCGACCATTTCTTTTGGCCAAAAATGAGACGAGATGTAGAGAGACATGTTCTTCGCTGCGAAAACTGCCACAAAGCTAAGTCTCGTCTGAACCCTCATGGTTTATATACTCCTCTTCCTATTCCTAATGCACCTTGGGAGGACATTTCAATGGATTTTGTTCTTGGGTTACCACGGACCAAAAGGGGAAGGGATTCAATTTTTGTCGTGGTTGATCGTTTCAGCAAAATGGCACATTTTATTCCTTGCCACAAGAGCGACGATGCTTCCCATATTGCTGAATTATTTTTCAGGGAAATCGTGCGACTACATGGAGTGCCACGTACCATTGTGTCGGATCGTGACACCAAGTTCTTAAGCTACTTTTGGAAGACATTATGGGGCAAACTTGGGACAAGACTGCTATTCTCCACAACATGTCATCCGCAAACTGATGGCCAAACTGAAGTTGTGAATCGAACACTATCAATGTTGCTGCGAGCTGTCCTTAAGAAGAACTTGAAACTATGGGAAGAAAGCTTGCCACATGTTGAGTTTGCATACAATAGGGCAGTACACTCGACCACTAGATTTTGTCCATTTGAAATTGTATATGGATTCAAACCCACTGCTCCCATAGATCTTTTGTCTTTACCCATGCAGGAACGTGTGAACTTCGACGCAAGCAAGCGAGCTGAATTTGTCAAGAACATTCATGATAGAACTCGGGTCAATATTGAAAAGATGACCAAGCAGTATGAGAAGCATGCTAACAAGGGTCGCAGGAAGGTGTTGTTCGAACCAGGGGACTTGGTTTGGGTGCACCTTCGAAAGGATCGTTTTCCAGAGCTGCGCAAGAGCAAGTTGCAACCCCGGGCTGACGGACCATTCAAAGTTCTACGCAAGATCAACGACAATGCTTATGAAATTGATCTGCCAAGTACTTATGATGTGAGTACCAGTTTCAATGTGTCCGACCTCTCTCCATTCTTTGCATTGGAAGAGTCGAGGACGACTCTTTTTCAAGGGGGGGAGGATGTTATGCCCACGCCGACCACACCATCAAGTATAACGACTACATCAAGCAAGATGGAACAATCGTCAAGTCAAACTGCACCAGCTCATGTCTTCGATGGACCAATTACTCGTAGCCGAGCTAAACAGCTACAACAAGAGGTGCACGCGCTACTTTGTGAAATTCCATTTATTAATGAGAATTATATACTTCCTAAATCGTGCATGTTGCTATTACTCAGATTCACCAAGGAGGATGACAAGGACATGCCGAGACTGAACTAGAGAGGAGAACTACGTCGAATCAGTTCGGCCTGACAGAACTGTCATGAAGAAACGGTCATATCTTTTGATTTATAGAAGCTGTGAAGGTCCATGAGTACTTGTTGGAAAGGTGATGAAGTCAACTTTCTAATGCCACTAAGTGTCGTGTGCTTTAGAGCTCCCAGCTTGGCAGCCGAGTGCTTTTGGTGCAGACTGTTCAGAAGATCAATAGTCAGCATGATGTCCAAGTCTCAGTGAGAAACTGTATCACTCTACAGTATTTCGTGAAGCATTATACACATGGTGTGAAAGGTTATCAAATTATCTTTCCAACGCATCTGGTCCCGCATCTTTTGGATGTTCCTAGGTGGAGTTATGATCAAAACATTGAAGACCACTCAGAAGGCCAGAAGACATGCGGGAAACTGATGACCACTGCATGAATGATCAGGCCAGTTGGCCTTCCACCTTCCCCACGTGGCTCTTTCAGTTCACATCTATTTTTGGGACTAGTTGTTAGTATAAATACCCCTTATTTGTAAATCAAGAAAGGGACACTTTTTGATGAATTGAGATTATCCCAGTGATATTTTCAGCTGAGCTGCTTGAGTGTTCTTACACACCCTTATTCTTGCGAGTTCTTCTCGGGCTTGTGAGAGATCTCTCTGAGGTCCCCTAATTCGTGCTCTACGGCTTCCATTCGGCTGCACCGTATTGTGTGGATTAGTCCCGGTTTGTGGTTCTGCGATCGTTCGGAGATCGAGTCGAAGTCCCCAAGGTTTCGGTGTCTCTCTCCCCGTCGTTTGGTCACAACCAAACCTTGGTCAGGTATAAAGCCCGTTATCCCCTGCTGTTCTACAGCAATTTATCCTTTATTCTTGAACCTACTGTCGTGAAGATCGGGCCATCCTTGTGCTGAATCATATCGGTACTCATCAGATTCTTTATAAATTATATCAATATCAACAAAATCCATATACTATCATAGATGTACTATTATATTAGAAAAAATATTATTCTGTAACAAGTGCAACAGTATATATCACTTGAGATTACCTCTTGTAATCCATTTTCTTGTATTTCTGTGATAGTACATTTATGATCTTATACTGCTTCTCTCTATTATACTACTTGAGATTATAAAAAAAATACTATAGTATATAAATCTCAGGTATGTGCTAGTATAAAAGAAGCCGTCCTGCCTGCGCACCTGGCGGTGTTGAACTCAAAGAATCGGCAGAAAAATCATAGGGGCAGCAAGAAAATCATGATTTCTGAACAGCAGACAGAAAGCAACAGATTAAGGTGCTAATCCCTCACCAAAAGGCCCTGCACCTGCTCTTGGCATGCGGGGTGTGCGACGACCTGCATCCTGGACGGCAGACCTGCATGTGTGCGCACGGTAAGAAAAAAAAAGTTTTGAAACCGCAGATCTTGTTCATATCATGCGACCAGCAGGCAAAAGAGACGGATCCGTCTAGATGCGGCCGGCACGGATCCGTCTAGATGCGGCCGGTGAATCTGGTCGGACGAGAGGAGAGGAGGAAGTGGAGAGAGAAGACGAGATTCAAAATGAGGGTGGATAGAGAGAAAGATATCAGATTGTGTAAATATATATTGTGCTCGTATACTACTTCAGAGCGAGATATACTATTTTAGAGCAAAATATACTACTGTGAGATAAAATATAAACTATCAGACTGAGTTGGTTGGGCTGCACCAACCGACCAGCGCGCTGAATATGAGCGCAACACTATATATATATATATATATATATATATATATATATATATATATATATATATATATATATATATATATATATATATATATATATATATATATATATATATATATATATTCTTGCTATTTATCACCCCAACCCGCAACCGTAATTATTTTATCACTTGACCATAAAATTTACACCCCGTAGCCATGAATATTTCCCACAACCATAAATGTTTTTTTGTCATAAAAACCTTGTAGATCATCTCTGCACGCATAAATATTTTACTCATAACCATATATATATATATATAACTCCTATTCAGCATGCTACGTGCTAAATAAGCAATTTAACAACCATAATTTTATGGTTATGAAGTACAAAAAATTACGGTTACGACTGAAAATTTTATGGGTGTGGGATGATCTACACTTTTTGTTATGGTTATGACTGATATGGTTGTGGAAAATATTTATGGTTACGGGGTATAAATTCTATGGTCAGGTCATAAAACATTTACGGTTGTGGGTTGGGGTGCGAAATAGTTATTTAGCGAGCTGCGCATTAAATATATAAATAAATATAAATATAAATAAATAAATAAATAAATAAATAAATAAATATATATATATATATATATATAGGCGCGCTGAATATTATTCATAGCACCGGTCGGTTTGACCAGGCATCCCCGGATGCCAGTCTGTTTGACCATCCACCCAAATTCGAGCACGCACGCCACCTGCACCCCAGGCTGGTCCGCGTGTGCCACCTGCACGCATGTGACCGGCACTATACACCTAGTGACGCGGGACCACATATCCAGTGGTTTACTAACAGTGCCAAAAAAAAAGCGCTTTGGATTATTATTGCAACGGTGGGCGGTAGTACATCCGTATGGAAAGGTGGTAGTATACCAGTGTAGTATCTGTAGGAAAATATTAAACCATGGTAGTATATAGATGATAATGATATATGTATGGAAGTATTAAACCATGTTATGAGGATATCAGGGTAGTATATGTATGAAAGAATAGTGAATCATTGAACTATTTAAACATGGTAGTATATCGATGGGTATCATTGTTTTTAATATGTATATGTCATGTAAGATAGTATAATGAAAAATAGTATATGTACTATTAACAGTACCAGCAGTATATGGAATGTGCGCCGACGTGGGTCATAATTGTCGATGGTTTTCTGTTGGAGTTGACAAGAATCGGAACCGCCATGATGTATGTCGCCTATTTGCACTCTCCATAAGACACTCGATCTAACGGTATATCTATTTCGCCCTTATCCAGTGCGGTTAAACAGCTTGAACGACGCCTTGGATCTAACGACCTGAAGTTTTCATCGGGCTAGGAATCCATATAAGGCCTTCGACGTTGCTAAATAGGATGCATCATCTTGATTGATAACTCAAGCAGGACAATGACAGGCCGCAGGAATCAGACACGTGATGCGAGTGGTCGTTTCAATCGAAGTCGGTCGCCGTCGTCTAGGCACGACCGTCCACCCCAAAAGAGCTACAGTCGTGACATCACTATCGGCTCATCGTCCACCAGGGTGAAGGTAAACCAAAATACTGATCAACCATGAATTTGTTTTATGATGCTAATGGCATGTTGACGTCAAAGCCCCTAGGTCTACATTTTTTTGGTAATCCGATTAATAACTCTGACTATATTATGAGTTGATAGGTGCATCTCTGTTGCAGGGTAGTCAACACATATACACCGAAGCTTGGTATTCATCTGGAACAAATGATAAGGGAACCCAGGGCGACTGGGCAGACTCTCCAGCGACGTTGGACGAGGTTGTCGTATGATTATGCTAAACAACAAATGAAAAGTTGGTTTTTGTTACGTGTCTTTTTAATGTACTGTATCAACTAACTAGCTATTACCTTAAATGTAGAGTAAAGGTGAAAAGTATGACATAACTTTCTCCAAGATGACTTGCATGATGATGATCAGCGATGAAAGTGATGACAAATCGGATGAACCCGTCATGTCGGGAGAAAAGGTGATTTGAATTATCCAATATCTGAAACTTGATAGTTGAATTAACTAAACGATGAATTCATGTTTCCATTCTTTTGAATATTACTACTGAAAATCATCAAAATTGACAGATTCGTGAGATGACGGAGGCTCTGCGCATTGCTGTCAAGCGAAAGTTGAAGGAAGGTCACTACTACACCCGTACCGTTGAATCTGGGTTAGACAACTAATGAACGAGGAGAAATGATGAATGAAATTAGATAGGGTGTGTGCTTAGGAATGTCCGTTCATTTGCTGTATTCAATAATTTGAAATGTACCATTATTTGCACCCCGTGCTATTGGTATATTGAATAATTTTGGATTGTCGTCATAATATGTTCTCTTCATTCGATTTTGCCAATTTACTATTATCAATGTATTTGAGGTAGTAAATTCCATTCTAGACAACGTAGTATTGATTGACATTTGGCGACAGTTTATATACTACTGATAAGTATTGGCGGTTGTATCTATATCTAGTTTGTAGTACATGTAGTACATCCTAGTTTGTAGTATGGTACTAGGTATTGGCGGTAGTATCTAAATATAGTATAAATACTATCTCCATTATAGTATATGTACTACCTAAATTTTAGTATGGTACTAGAGAGTAGTATCAATGGCCTAACTTTTAGTATATGTACTACCTAGTACGTGGTATGGTACTAGGTATTGGTGGTGGTATAAAGAACTAGTATGTATACTCTATTTCTCGTAGTATATGTATTGCCTAATTTTTAGAAGCGTACTAGATATCTGTATCAATGATGAGTATATTTCCGATAGTATATTTGTGATAGTGTACTGCAGGTACTGTTATATCGACTGGCTGGCTATATATACCGATGTCAAAGGCAAGAGTTGTCGATCTTACAACCATGTCTTACTTGAGCTCAAACAAAGGGGAGGGTGTTGAGGTGGGTGAAGAAGATAGCTGGTTGTCATATATCCTCAAGGATGAAAAGCCTCTGCTAAATGGAGATATGGTAGATCGCTTCCTCAGGGAAGGAGGCACGGTCCTGCCAGATGTTCGCCCCTCTGATGACCTGGTTGCCTACTGGAGGTACCATGAACTTTGACTGGCAGATGGACAGGATCCTTGGTGCAACAATGCTTTGTCCAAATGGTTTTTGTGCAAAGGTTTGGTACTGTCTATTGTAAGAATCCTTACGCATAGAATTGACTTGATTGGTACCCTCATGGTACGTGCAAAGCTTTGTCCAAATGGCATGTGTAGTATCGAGATGAGCAACACGATCATATTCATTCCTACCTAGAGTAGACAACAGAATATTGACAACTTTGGAGTTGTTTTCGTACCTGGTTAAATCACCTGTAGCTACAGTGTTGAGGTCTTCTGGTATGGCATACTCCTGCTCAACTATCTCCCAAGTTGCACATCCTTGGCTTAAGAGATAAGTCTTGGTCCGTGACTTCCAGTAGGGAAAGTCCTCTCCATCAAACATCTAGAGCTTGACCGCACGCTTCTCCATGTCGCCTTCAGATCACAAAGCCGATGAAGGTCAATTAGTGATCAAACCGGCTTTGATACCAATTAAAATTCTTCATAAGAACTTGGCCTATATTCCAATTACTACCCAAACCAACCTCTAACCGAGTCACCAAGATTACACACACCAACTTGTAATGTGCTAACCCTAGGAATGACTCAAATCAAAAGGACACATAGCGGAAGCTTCAAGAGGGACAAAAAGGAAACAAGGAAGATCCGAGAAATCATAAAACTGATCTTGACGGAAGTTCCATGGTGCCTGATGGAAGTTCCAAAGTCCACGACAAAGGTTCTGTCACTCACGGAAGTTCCGGGCAACAGAAGTTCAATCACTCATGGAAGTTCCGTGGCGCTTGATGAAAGTTCCGTCATGGTGACAAAAGTTCTATCCTGGTGATGGAAGTTCTGTCCTGGACAGAACAGCAACTCTGTTTCGGAAATAAAATTGCCAAACCTTATTAAACGAACTCCAAAAATTATGAAATTTGGACTAGATCATCCACAAGACATCACGACTCTACTCTAAAGAGATCCACTCAAATAGCATAAGGAATCATCATGAATTTTAGATCTCATGCCAAGAGCACTAAAAAGGGGAAACTTGAGAAATCTTTGAAATCGAAGGTGCTAGAGCTCTTGATTCGGTTAAGGACCCATATAGGATTGTTCTAGCTCATCACAGCACCAAAATCCTTAAGAAATCTGACCCAAAAACTCACCCAAAAATGAGATAAAAAATTCCCACGAAAATAGCTCTGAAAATAGAGAAAAAGAGAAATTCGGGATTTAGAGAGAGAGGAAGAACTTGAGCACGAATTTGAATCTCATATCATTGATTCATCAAGTCAAGATATATGGATACATGGCTAGGAAGCCACCTTCTTCCTCCCACTATTTAGAAGGGAAAGAGATGTCTCTCACACACCCACTCCTCTCCTATATTACATGAAGACCTCTCCTAGCACTTTGAATAAAGGCCTAAGGCAAGGCTAAGGGAAAAAGAGGCACCTCTTCCACCAGCCCTACCTCTCCTTATATAGGCCTAGGGATTGTCCTAAAGATCATCCTACCCCTCACCTACAATACACTGCCACCTACCACCAGGGGCATAACCGTCCATCTTTTTGCTCATCGCCCGAACGCCATCGAGCCCTTCACATGGACACTGTTGGTCCGTCTTGAGTTCATTCGGCGGGTGGGAAGTGGTATGTTCTTATGATTGTTGATGACTGCTCTCGCTATTCTTAGGTTTACTTTCTTGAGAGCAAGGATGAAGTGTTTCATCACTTTCGGATCTTAGCGTTGAGGTTATTCAAGGAACTCCCTAGTGCATTATGAGCAATCCACAGTGATAATGACACCTAGTTCAAAAACTCCTGCTTTGATGCTTTCTGTCTTGAGCATGGTATTGAGCATCAGTTTTCAGCACCTCGTGTCCCTCAGCCGAATGATGTGGTCGAAAGAAAGAAGAGAACCTTGGTGGAAATGGCCCGGACAATGCTCGATGAGCATAGGACTCCGAGGCGGTTCTGGGCCGAGGCCATTAGCACTACTTGCTATGTTTCCAATCGGGTTTTCTTGCGCTCAATTCTTAATGTGACTTCCTATGAGCTACGCTTTGGGAGGAAGTCATCTGTTTCTCATTTGCGTGCTTTTGGTTGCAAGTGCTTTATTCTCAAGCGTGGCAATCTTGATAAGTTTGAGTCAAGATCTTCCGATGGTATCTTTCTTGGATACACCCTTCATGGACATTCCTACAGAGTTTTGAATTTGGAAACTAATACCATCGTAGAGTCCTGTGATGTAACTTTTGATGAGTCAAGCTCTTGTGCAAGCAATGTGGTTGAGACTGCAGGTAACAAGGAGATGGAGGAGAGCATCTTTATAGAAGAGGACCTACAGGGCTTGAATGATGATGAGTCGACGCATCCTACGTTCGAGCCTGTTCCTGCAGCTTCCACCACTCCAGCAGAGGGTCCAGAAGCTTCTACATCGACCTCAGCAGCTATCGAGCCAGCTCTAGCTATCGTTGAGGGGGAGGTATGCTCTGAGAGAGAGGATCCTCACCATGTTCAGCGTTAACATCCACCTCAACAGATGATCGGTAATCTCTATAAGAGGACAACAAGGTCAAGGTCTGCACATCTCGCCTGCTTTACCAATTCTCTCTTTGTTGCCACCTTGGAACCTCAGGATGTTGGACACGCACTAACTGATGAACATTGGGTTGATGCCATGCTTGAGGAGTTGGAAAACTTTGAGAGAAACAAAGTGTGGACCCTAGTAGAGCCTCCTGTTGGTGTCAATGTCATAGGACCCAAGTGGGTGTTAAAAAACAAACATGGGGATGATGGTGAGGTTGTGAGAAACAAGGCTAGGTTTGTTGCTTAGGGTTTTAGTCAAGTTGAGGGCTTAGACTATGGTGAAACCTTTGCTCGTATTGCACGCATAGAAGCTATTAGGATCTTGCTTGCATTTGCTGCTTCTAAGGACTTTAGACTCTACCAAATAGATATCAAGAGTGTTTTCCTAAATGGTTTCATAGAGGAAGAGGTTTATGTGAGACAATCCCCTGGCTTTGATCACCACAAATACCCAAACCGAGTGTACAAGCTTTAGAAGGCTTTGTATGGACTAAAGCAAGCACCTAGGGCATGGTATGCTAGGCTTAAGACCTTCTTGCTAGAGCGCGGGTATGTCATGGAGTGTGTTGACAAAACCTTGTTCACTCTAAAGAATGACAATGACTTTCTAATGGTTCAGATACACGTGGATGATATCATCTTTGGCGGTTCCTCTCGTGCTCTTGTGTCCAGATTTCAGGAAGCTATGGAAAGTGAATTTCAGATGTCAATGATGGGTGAGATCACCTTTTTTCTTGGACTTCAAATTAAGTAGTGCAAGCAAGGCACTTTCATACATCAAGCCAAGTACATGAAGGATCTTCTGAAGAAGTTCGAGATGGTCAATGTGAAGCCATTATCAACTCCAATGTCCACTATAATGACACTTGACCCAGATGAAGACTATGAAGCTATGGATCAAAGGGAATACAGGAGCATGATCGGCTTCCTCTTGTACTTGATGGCAATGAGACCTGACATACACTTTACAGTGTGTCTTTGTGCTCACTTTCAAGCTTCCCCAAGGGTGACTCATCGCAAGGCTGTCAAGCGCATCTTCAGGTACCTCAAATACACCCTTGAGTTCGGTCTTTGGTACTCTGCATCTTCATCTCTTGATCTCATTGGGTATTCGGATGTGGACTTTGCTTGGTGTACAATTGATACAAAGAGCACTTCTGGTACTTGCCATTTCTTAGGTACTTCTTTGATCTGTTGGTCTTCTCGTAAGCAATCGAGTGTAGCCCAATCTACCATAGAGGCTGAGTATGTTGCTGTTGCTAGTTGCTGCTCACAAATCCTATGGATAGTATCCACCATGAGAGACTATGGGTTAACCTTTAAGAGTGTTCCACTCATGTGTGATAACTCCAGTGCCATATGCTTAGCCAAAAACCCAGTCCAATATGGTAAGGTCAAACACATAAATGTGAGATTCCTCTTCCTGAGAGACAATGTTGAGAAGGGAGATGTTGAGCTCAAATACATTGACACTAAACACCAATTGGATGATATTCTCACCACGCCCCTAGATGCTTTGAGATTTGCTTTTCTTCGGGGGGGGGGGGGGGGGGAGCTTGGTGTTTGCCATCCTTATGGCATCATTTGAGGGGGAGTTGGTGTTCTCTTGTATATATGTATCTTATCTTTTTGCATTGCATCTCATATGTAATATATGCATTGGTAGATGTGCTTTGATTCTTATGCTTCCTTGCATTTCTTTTTGCTATGATTGAGCTTGAGCTAAGTTGTGTGGATGTGATAGTAATCTCTCATGCTTAGATTTTCTGGATGGCTTGTTATAAACTCTTTTGAGCAACTTGCTAATCTTAAAGGTAAACTTAACTTCTTGTGAACCTAAACTTAGTTTCTAGATGGCTTGTTATAGACTCTTTTGAGCAACTTGCTAATCTTAAAGGTAAACTTAGCTTCTTGTGAATCTTATGAACTAATCTTGCTAAGACTTGCTCACCATGTGTATAATTGCTTTTATCCTTGTCAAGCCTTGTGTTGAGGCTAGTCTAGAGGATATCTTGGCTTTGGCACCTTGTGTTGACGAAATGTGGCTTTACAAATGTTTAGCTCATGATGAAACATTGTGGGAATGTTTGTTCCTTTTGCCGCAAAGGCATGCTCATCCTTATGCTTTTAATTTGCAAAATAAGTTGAATGTGCTTTGAAGCCTCGGGGTGTTTGCCGTACCTAGTCGTGCGACCCTCCGCTTGATTAGAAGTTACATAAACAATGCTAAATCCAAAAATTGTACTTTGAAGCCTCGGGGTGTTTGCCGTACCCAGTCGTGCGACCCTCCACACGGATTAGAAGATACATGAGGATCACATAAGAATAATGCTTTTCTCTTTTCTTATGAGTCTCTATTGCATATGTGAGCGTTTGTAGAGCTTATTTTCTGCGAATGCTTGTTGCCTTGGTTGAGATTGAGATTGGCTAGTTTCTTTTGATTAACTTGATGCTTGTTTTGCCTTAGATGGGAGTATTTATACATATGGTGTTTTCTTTTCTCATGATGAGCAAATTTTATTCTATCTAAGCTAGTCAATCTTTTTGCTTAGCTTGTATAGCTCTTGGTGTTTATGCCTTGCTATCTATTTTTGGTCTTTGTATGATGGTGAGCTATTGCTTTTACACTTCATGGCTCTATGTTTATGATTAGCAAGGTTAAGTGCTTGTTTGCATAATTGTTGAAGCTCATTAGATTTGCATTTTCATGCTTTGCGTACTTGTTCTTTTACTTCTTTGATGAGTTCATTGTCAAAGGGGGAGAAAATATTGGGTCATGCACAAATAATGCTAAGAAATGTAAAATGATCCATTTTGCATTATATGAGACCTACCACAAGTTGAGGTGGAGCATATCATGTCCTTTGAGCGTTTTTCACAATCTCTGCGTTCTCGAGTGGTTTTCTTTGTCAACTCTTGATTTTGTGATCCCTCTTATGCTAGGTGGTTACTTTTCACCTTTTCTTTGGGTTTGAGCCATTTGGATGTGCCTATTCGGTTTCGCATTTCAAATATCTAAGCTTTGTGTATTTGATGTTGCAATGTACTCATCAAGGGGGAGATTGAGAAACCATGTGGATATGTGCCATGGTTTGCAATATGTGATGAGTAATTGACATTGGTTGAGTTTGATGTTTGAGCTGAAATGCAGGAATCTGGGAATTTCATGAGTTTGTGCATGTCATGGTTTTGACTAACCAAAGTTGGTAATGGAGTTGGAGAAGTTCCAGGAGATGGGAAATGTGTTTGCTTGTCTTAAGATGTGTAGGTCACTGGAGTCAACTTGGCAGTCAACGGCGAGAGGATCGGGCATAAATAGGAGACTTGGGGCCGAACAATCAGGAGGCCGGGTGAAATCAAGGGTGATCCATACCGTACATGTGGAGAGGCAAGAAGCACAGACGATTTTGCGGTTGAGCCTCAAAACCATGGGTGGTGATCAAGACGACGGGGTTGACCAAGTCAAAGATGATCGGGCGTTAGTGCAAGTAGAGGCTTCCAATGGACTAGAGGCGTGAGAGACTTGCCGACATGGAGGATCATAGGACGAGGTGACACGCGTCAAGATCAAGAAGTTGTGCTTTGAGAAACGTGCAAGTTGGTTTCCCGGTTCGGGCCTCAAAACCGGTGGCGGCGATTGGAGGTGCACGCGGCACCATCGTGGATCTTGCGTCGAGGCGAAGCAAAGTCATGAAGGGCTTGATGGCATTCGAGCGACGAGGAAAAAGATGGACGGTTATGCCCCTGGTGGTAGGTGGCAGTGTATTATAGGTGAGGGGTAGGATGGTCTTTAGGACAACCCCTAGGCCTATATAAGAAGAGGTAGGGCTGGTGGAAGAGGTGCCTCTTTTTCCCTTAGCCTTGCCTTAGGTCTTTATTCAAAGTGCTTGGAGAGGTCTTCATGTAATATAGGAGAGGAGTGGATGTGTGAGAGACATCTCTTTCTCTTCTAAATAGTGGGAGGAAGAAGGTGGCTTCCTAGCCATGTATCCATATATCTTGACTTGATGAATCAATGATATGAGATTCAAATTCGTGCTCAAGTTCTTCCTCTCTCTCTAAATCCCAAATTTCTCTTTTTCTCTATTTTCGGAGCTATTTTTGTAGGAATTTTTTATCTCATTTTTGGGTGAGTTTTTGGGTCAGATTTCTTAAGGATTTTGGTGCTATGATGAGCTAGAACAATCCTATATGGGTCCTTGACTGAATCAAGAGCTCTAGCACCTTCGAGTTTAAAGATTTTTCAAGTTTCCCCTTTTCGGTGTTCTTGGTACGAGATCTGAAATTCATTATGATTCCTTGTGCTATTTGAGTGGATCTCTTTAGAGTAGAGTCGTGATGTCTTGTGGATGATCTGGTCAAAATTTCGTGATTTTTGGAGTTCGTTTGATAGGGTTTTGGTAATTTTCTTTCCGAAACGGAGCTGTTGTTCTGTCTACGATAGAGCTTCCATCACCAGGACAGAACTTCCGTCACCATGACGGAACTTCCGTCAAGAAGTATGGAACTTCCGTGAGTGACAGAACTTCTGTCGCCTGAAACTTCCGTGAGTGACAGAACCTTTGTCATGGACTTTGGAACTTTCGTCGAGCACACCACGGAACTTCCGTCAAGCTCAGTTTTGTGATTTCTCGGATCTTCCTTGTTTCCTTTTTGTCCCTCTTGAAGATTTCGCGTTGTGTCCTTTTGGTTTGAGTCATTCCTAGGGTTAGCACATCACAAGTTGGTGTGTGTAATCTTGGTGACTCGGTTAGAGGTTGGTTTGGATAGTAATTGGGATATAGGCCAAGTTCTTATGAAGAATTTTAATTGGCTCCCATTCACCCCCCTCTGGTCGCCTTCTCGGTCCTTCACACCGCATATCCAAATGATTGCAATCCAACAAAAAAGAATAAAATAGGAACAAACATTAGCGCGATCCCCTCAGACACAGGTTGGGATTGCACGCTACACGTCTTATCAGTGAAAGCTGTCCTCCTGCACATGTTGGGATGGCAGTCTACTCGTCTAATGAGTAAAAGGTGTCCTCCCCTCAGACACTACATACCCAAATGATTGCAATCCAATAAAAAAGAATAAAATAGGAACAAAAAATGTGCGATCCGATCAGACATAGGTTGGTATGATTGTCTACTCGTCTGATGAGTAACAGCTGTCCTCCTGCCTGAAGCCACAATGTCCTTCTGCATCCTCCTGAGTTTTGGTGCCGTCGGAACGCCTGGTAATGCGGGAGCTGGATCATGTAAACTTCATGGCACCACTGCCAGCTGGTTGACCTCGCTTCCGCTTCACTGAAACAAGACATATTTGTACGTTACTGAATATAGTAGGTGAACTATGTACATATATAGTATGTATAATACTATGATTAATGCAGTACCATATATTGAAAGCGGTAATAGATATACTTCTGTATGGCTGCTAGTACATGGATTGCTTGTAACGGGTATATGGAGATGGGTATTCAAATACCCGTGTTCTTGGCACGCTCATAATATTCTGTGTTCTTGGGGTCGTTTAGGCAAGTAGGTGAATTGTGTCCGGCCTTAAGGCCACAACTTCAAGCAACGCCGAGTGCGTTTCTTCGGGCCTTGCGCACCAATCTAGACTTCAACGCCAATCGGGATTGAACCACCCTTGTTTCTTGAACGTGGTGGAGCTTGTGAGCTTATAAGAACTTGGATTGAGTAGGGCGATGCTAGGATGGTGGAAGACGGTTTGTGGTTTGTGACATCTTGTGTGCATGACTCAACTCGGGCACGTGGATGATGACTAGGCGATGGAGGTTGCTCCGACTCAAAGTGTGGTTGGGCAGATGAAGTATGTATATTCGGCTGGGGTGTTGCTTGAGCTCCAAGATATGGAGGTAAGGCCTCAAGCTGCTTGCGAAGATCCAGTAGTACATCCATCGCCCTATCTCTTCCAATGGAGGACAGAGCAGCAGCACGAACAACACCCATTGCTTCAGTTAAGAGCTCAGTTGTCCTCAGACTATGAGTTGTTCCATCGACACCAGTGAGACATAGGTCATGCCTAAAAATGAGTATATAGACTACATATTATTGACCTACTATGGTAGTATATCCTTATGGCGCATGTAGCTGATCATTCACGTACTTGTCCAATGGAATGAGTTTACGTGGATTCCTTGAGTATCTCCGTAGGATATATGTAGCTGGTATAGATTCCACGTTTAGTTGCATAAAGATGCGGAGAAGATGCACACAAAACAATCCTGCACCATCAATGGTATATATACTACGCATCAGGTAGAAATATGCATCGTTGGTACATATACTACACGATAAGGATGTCCAGTATACGAATGATCATATGTGTACTAAGAAATACCAATGTGCTCCCATGTGTTGCATTCACACTTGAAGAATCCATTTGATGCATTTGCAGTAACCTTAAATTTGTGCTGTGACCAACTGTAACGATTAGACTTTAACGTGTGCTGGACAACATAATGATGATCACCGAGTGTGGGGTCCAGTTCAACATGATAAGCTCCACAATGCTTCATTGACCCACAAACTTTAGGTATACTGCCCTTGAATATACTCTTGACAGCTGCATCTCGAATTGCCAAGAACTTGATGAATTGATCCGGGACTGTATGAGGATAAATGGTGGCACTTCATAAAAGCTTACCAATATGCGCGTAAGTATGAATGCAACGGAATGATGAATACAATAACAAGAATATCATACATGGCACTGTAGTGTCTCATGACCAACTGCTCTCTTTCTCTTCTTAATGAATCGCTGCATATGTTTTGCGAACATATGAATCGAGGTCATACGATCAGCAAAAAAACATGTGCGTGTTAAAATCAAATATGAAGGCAAAGAATATCCATGGATAATGTGATGAATGCATGTTTTACCTGTTAGAATGCAACGTGGTTCGTGGCCACCCATGCACTTTTTGAAGGTACCGAATAGCCATACGAATGATTCAATTTTTTCATCCCTGTTGACAGTCACTAAGTACCTAATATAGACAGTCAATTATCTGCATAAAAGCAATAAAGTGAACAACCACATAGTGGTAGGATTTTATTACTAACAAATTCAACTAGTTTTGGTAAATATGTGCTGCAGGTAATTATTCCACGGAATTATTGGAAAATTCACATCATCAAGGGAGAAAACACACTTCCGGCCAATCAGAGCCAAGCACACGGATTCACTGGCCCACTTTCAGAAGAAAACTGATGTAACCCACCACCTTACGGTGTCAGGAGGGATGAGGGTCCACCCACCAGGGACCCAGAGCAGAGGGGGGCCAAGGGCCCACAACCCGTGTTCGGCCGAACACCCCTGTTCGGCCGAACAGGTGGGTCCCCCTCTAGTGCACCGCCTCCACATGCCATCTCCTGGTGCCTCGCTAAGGTCGGTTGTGCATGTTTGGTGGAAGTTACCAACCCTGGAACCGCCATTTAGTGCTATAAAAGGAAGGGAAGGGCTCCACTCTCTCAACACTTCAAGATAGAATTAGCACTTCATTTCCAAAAGGCTCAACACAGCCAAAGCGTTTAGAAAATAGGGAGAGAGTGAGGAGGAGTCTAGGAGAGAAGGTTCGGGCCTGTCCAACCCCTTCTCCGTGCTTGTACCTCAACAAATGCTTGCCTTTTTAAGTAAGTCTTCATGATTCTTTTCAGGTTATTAGTTTTCCTTTTTAAGTAAGTTTTAGTACTTAGTTGCTTTCCTTGCTCAGTGCTCTATTTAATTAGAGACCTTAGTCTTGGCCCATTGTACGTAGAGATTAAGGGAGTAATCGAAAGCATAGACGTGGTGTCTAGGCCATGGGTTGCCTTTGTTTATCGCGTAGTCCACGGATTGCTAGAGGTAGGCAGTAGGTGGTGACAACCTTATCTGTCCTTTGAAATCCTCCACATTTGGCTAAGTAGTAGGTTCTTGGCCGGAATCGCATTGTGGATACAAGGGAAAACCGGATGCCCAATGCAAGCAGCTTAGTATCAACTTACTCTAATTAGGACTCTTTTACCAGTCAGAATCCTCTCTAGTCGAGCCATAGTTATCTTGGTGTCCTTGGACGATTACAATAGAAGATTAGCACACACGTTCCCTGTGAATTTGATACCCTTGGAATATTCTATAGGTTATGTGCTATAGCAATATTCTCTGTGCGCTTGCGGACTCATCTGTATTCGTTAAAAATACCAACAATCATTTCTGGCGCAGTTGCCGGGGAACGGTTGCTGTTAGTCTTTGAACGTAGTCGCCCTCGTATCTTTTTATTTTTCTTTATTTATTTCTTATCTCTTTTCTCTAATGGAGCAACCTACCATTCAAAATCTTTCTGCTCTAAAGGGTGAGTTCTTTGAGCCACCACCATCAGCAGACCCAATTCTTTCATCTGGCTTTGAACTTTGTCCTGGCTTTATAGCCATGGTTTGGGAACCATCCTTCTTGGGTTTAGATAGCGAAAACCTGTTTCATCATTTGTGAGAGTTCAAGCAGTTGTGTGCATGGCTCACCATTGGAGGAATGACAAAAGAAACTCTGGGGTGGAAATTAGTTCCATTTTCCCTCTTGGAGAATGCAAAACAATGGTACACCCATACCGTCAGAAGTGTGAATGGTGATTGGAATAAAATTCGTGATAAATTTTGTCTCGCGTTCTTTCCTGTATCATGTATTGTCTCCCTGCGAAGAGACATTCTCGACTTTTGGCAATTTGAGAAGGAATCTATAGGTGCAGCCTGGGCCAAGTTTACGATGCTAACCCATTCTGGCTCAGACTTGTCTCTGCCCGACCATGTGTTGCTTCAACACTTTTGCCTGGGTTTGAGCAAGGAGTCTACCCTGTACCTCGACATCACCGCGGGAGGATCGTTCGCCCACAAGACACCCTAGGAAGGAAGAGTTGTCTTAGACGTTATCCTAGAAAATACTTCTTTCCTAGCCAACTATAGAACACCCCTCCAGGAGGAAGCAACGTTGAGCGTTGAGGCCACCCCACTAGTTGAACCTAAGCCTAGCCTTTGCCTATCTGGTGATTCGTCTAGTGAAACCTCTACTAAACCAGGGGCAACGGAGGAAGAAGAGATTCAACCTTCAGATTATTAGAACTCCACAAATTATAGCTATCATAAGAAGCCACTAATATCTGACTCAGTCCCTGACCCCGATGAGGAGGCGTTCCTCCTCAAGACGGTAAAGGAGCTTTCGGCTATCATGAGTAGTAAATGGTCGAGAGAAAGCAAGCTATCCATGGACCCAGTCCGGGTATGCAAGCTAACCTCGACTCTGTTCTGCTGCAGTAGAAGAGCCAAGGTGGACATTCTTTATAGTCCCACTGTCGATGCCAACATCATTTCTGATGCTTGCGCTTTTGCCATTCTGGATGATTTACCCATGGCACCGACCCGCAAATTCCTTAAGTGTTCCTCTGGACCCATTCTAGAATGATACAGAATTTTGTGAGAAGTGCTTGTACGGCATGACAGCATTGATGCACTCCTTGAATTTTATGTGTTCGAAGTCTCAGACTTTGACATACTTATTGGGCATCCAATTGAGAAAATCTTCTCTGATGCTCCAACTAAGGGGAAGCTTAATGTCAAACTCAAGGGAAATAAATATTCTGTCCTAATCACTCGATTCGGGAACACTATCTCAGATTTTTCCCTTGACGATGAGCCAATTGAGGAAGTTATGGATGTCCTTCTTTTTGATTCACCTGAATCCGCCCTTGAGCAACAATCATAAGATTTCATTGAGGAGGAGGACGAAAATCAGGAAACCTTTGAACTTCCAATGGAGGAGCCACCAAAAGGACCCCCAATTGAGCTTAAAACCTTACTAGCCGGCTTACGCTATGCTTTCCTTCACGGCAATTTAGAAGCCCCTGTCATCATAAGTGACAAGCTTTCAGATCAAAAAACCCAAAGCCCCATAGCCATTTTAGAAAAGCATCATGCCGTCCTAGGCTACTCACTCCAAGGCCTTAAGGAAATTAGTCCCGCTCTTTGCACTCATCGCATTCCCATTGATCCAGACAGTACGCCATCTAGGGAGCCTCAGCGTAGGCTCAACAATGCAATGCGAGAAGTAGTGAAGAAGGAGGTCTTGAAACTCTTGCACGCCGGGATTATTTATCCCATGCCACATAGCGAGTGGGTTAGCCCGGTTCAAGTAGTGCCAAAGAAGGGAGGAATGACGGTTGTTCAAAATGACAAAAATGAGCTAATCCTATAACAAATCATTACGGGATGGAGAATGTGCATTGATTACCGGGAACTCAACAAGGCAACCAAGAAGGATCATTTCCCGCTGCCCTTCATTAATGAGATGTTAGAGTGTCTTGCAAACCACTCCTTCTTTTGTTTCATTGATGGTTACTCTGGTTACCATCAAATTCCTATCCATCCTGATGATCAAAGCAAGACCACGTTCACATGTCCGTATGGAACATATGCTTATCGGAGAATATAATTTGGGCTCTACAATGCCTCAGCATCCTTCCAAAGGTGCATGATGTCCATCTTATCCAACATGATAGAAGAAATCATGGAAGTTTTCATGGACGATTTCTCCGTCTATGGAAAAATCCTTGAACACTGTCTAGAGAATTTACACAAGGTCTTGACTAGATGCCAAGAAAAGAACTTGATGCTTAATTAGGAAAAGTACCACTTTATGGTCCGAGAGGGCATAGTACTCAAACACTTAGTGTCCGAAAGGGGGATAAAGGTGGACAAAGCAAAAATAGAAGTTATAGAAAAACTTCGACCTCCTATCAACATAAAGGGTATCCGTAGCTTTCTAGGCCATACGGTGTTCTACCGGCATTTCATTAAGGATTTCTCTCAAATTTCTAGACCGCTCACTAGCCTCTTAGCTAAACATAAACCCTATGATTTCAATCCTGAGTACCTAACCTCATTTGATACCCTTAAAAAGGCACTCATCTCAGCCCCTATTATCCAACCCCGTAATTGGGCGCTGCCTTTCAAAATCATATGTGATGCTAGTGATTATGCTGTTGGGGCCGTTTTGGGCCAAACCAAGGATAAGAAGCATCACGCAATAGCCTATACTAGCAAAACTTTCACAAGAGCACAACTAAATTGTGCTACCACTGAGAAAAAGCTCCTTGCTGTTGTTTTTGCTATTGAGAAAGTTTAAATCTTACTTAGTAGGAGCTATGGTGATTGTTTACACTGATCATGCTGCCATAAAATATTTGCTCACTAAGAAAGATGCTAAACCTAGGCTAATTAGATGGATTCTCTTACTCCAAGAATTTGACCTTGAAATAAAAGATAAGAAAGGAGTAGAGAATTCTATAGCAGATCATTCATCGCATATGTAAATCACTAACATGTAGGAGCTGCCGATAAATGATTTTCTATGAGACGGCATGCTGCTAAAGGTGGCTGACACCAACCCTTGGTATGCGGATATTGTGAATTACATGGTTGCAGGTTATGTACCGCCTGGGGGAACAAAAAGAAATTGATGTATGAGAGTTGGTGGCACCTTTGGGAAGACCCGTACCTATACAGAGTATGTGCAGATGGGTTGCTAAGAAGATGTATCCCTACAGTCGAAGGTGCTAAGATCATAGAAAAGTGCCATTCATCTCCATACGGAGGACACTACGGTGTGTTCCGTACTCAAGAAAAAATCTGGCAGAGTGGATTCTTTTGGCCTACAATGTATGAAGATACAAAAGAGTTCATTCGCAAGTGCTGGAGATGCCAGAAACATGGAGGGATCACTACCCGCAATGCCATGCCCCTTACATACAATCTTCAAGTGGAATTTTTTGATGTATGGGGCATTGACTACATGGGGCCTTTTCCAAAGTCCTATGATTGTGAGTATATCTTGGTGGCCACTGACTATGTATAAAATTGGGTAGAAGCTATAGCATGTCGAGTAGCAGATGCAAAGAATGCCAGAAGAATGTTCCCTAAGGTAATCTTCCCTCGTTTTGGAACACCTCGGATGGTGATAAGTGACGGAGGATCTCACTTCATTGATAAAACCTTCCGTTACTTCCTAAGAGAACTCGGCGTGAACCACAACATAGCTACTCCATACCACTCTCAAACCAGTGGCCAGACAGAAACTTCAAATAAGCAAATCAAGAATATCCTCCAGAAGACTGTACTAGAAATGGGGACAGGATGGAAGAACAAGCTACCTGAGGCACTTTTGGCATATCGGACGACATACAAGACACCTATCGGCATGTCACCATATCAACTTGTCTATAGAAAAACTTGCCATTTAGCTTTTGAGATGGAACATCGGGCACACTGGGCCATCAGAAAATCGAATATGGATCTTCAAAATCTAGGATCCAAAGAAAAATAAAAATATCGGAGCTGGAGGAATGGAGGGACAAAGATTACCATAGTGCCAAGATCTACAAGAAGAAAACCAAAAGATGGCACGACAAAAGGATCCAACCTAAGGAGTTCAAGACAGGAGATAAGGTACTACTTTTCAATTCTAGGGTAAAACTATTCGGACATGGAAAGCTGAAGAGGAAATGGGATGGACCATACACCATCGTTGACACGTCTTTTTCATGGAGCGATTACACTGCAAGATGACATAGGTATCCTTTTTAAGGTAAATGGCCATCGCTTAAAGCTTTTTCATTCTAGTGAAGATTTAGACAAGCAGATAGATGTGGTCAATTTAATTGACTTAAATATACTCTATTAGCCTTTTTTGAGGTTTTTATTAGAACTAACAGGCCTAGCCCATCTCTGGACCTTATCCCCTGCTGGCCCAACTCACCCAGGAAACAGGGGGGCAAACGGGGCCCATCCTTGTTCGGCCGAACACACCTCATGGCCTGGTCTTGTCTGAGACAATAACATAACCGTTAGGAAAGGGTCAGTGCTTTTGTTACATGTTGTGGTATGTGTAGTACCTGAGTAATTTTGTTGTATTCAATTCAAGTTGTATATAACCTTTTTTGGGATACAAAGGACATTGGCCTTTCCATTATCGGCAGCCTCATCAACGTCATCCTCAGACTCCTATGAAAAATAAAGGTGTGTGTGCAAAAATTACATTGATGGTATATATACTAATATAAAACAACAATTGTATATGAGCATTATACTACCAATGATTATATACAAAAAGGAGAAGTGTTGGTGTGCCTCTGAAATTTAATTACATGACACCATGTAATTATAATATGTGTAGTTAATCAAGGTACTACAGTTTCAAGTATACTGTTCAAACGTACCTATACATACAACATTCTATGCAGTATACTTACAATGGTACATATACTACCATCTAGCAAGTATACTACCGGGGGATTATATGCAACAAGCGGTGGTGGTGGTACGCCTCTGGATTTTGATTATATGCTAGGGTAATGACCGTGTGTTCCTACGGGCGTAACCTATACGATTACAAATATAAACAAGGTTAACTATATAAACCATCTCATATGTCATTTAGTTTGAAATTACTATCGATGAACCTTTATTATAGATAAGGTGGAAATCCAAACTCTAAAATGGTATATAAGGTGGGACTACCAAACTCCATAACACACAAGGGTTAGTAGGGGCTAGAAATATTTCATATTCTCAATTTATATAAGCACATGAAATTTAAAGTTTATAGATAAAAATCTATAATATTAATCCATGGATATATATTAATTCATGCTTGTACCATGCGCACATGCAACTTCATCAAATGTTGTATATAACTAACAAGACTACTACAAAATTGCACACAACCAAGTAATTAATACATGCCGAAATGTTTTCCAGAAATGGATGAACATATAGCCAGAATCCAACGCTGCTAAGGCATGTACAACCTTACTGAGGCAACTGAAAAACTAAAAAAATCATAATGGAGCCATTGCTTGATTGCACTGAAGATATTCTGATTCCCTGATAGATCATATGACAAAGACTGAAGTGCTCATTGCAAAAGCATCGAGTCTGTCTCCACGATAATGTTTCCAACACCCAGTGCCATTGCTCGTTTTTGCAGAGAATCAGTAGCATGATTTATTCTCCCATGACCTGTACAAATTACGTCACCCTCGTAGTCTCTTATGGCGAAGTCCCATCTCCTTAAACCTGATAACATGCTGAATGCACCATCACAATTTAATTTGAGTGTTCCCGGATTGGGTTTCTCCCACTTGCCTGTGCACTTTGTTTTCTAAGCTGTTGTCCTGCTCCAAATATGTAACTTCTGTAAGTGAACCGCTGTTGATAATGATTTTCAGCAGCGGTTCTCTGTAGGCTCAATTATTGATTGGGATTGAATCCGTAGGTATTGAACCGTTGTTGATAATCTTTCAGCAGCGGTTCAGAATGAACCGCTGCTGATAGGGTGCTATTTTTGACCACTTTTGTGGTAGTGAATCAACACTATGCACAATAACAGAAGCTGGTCTTTCGCATTCTCTCACCTTGTTTCGTTCCTCCCACCATGACCACAATAAAATGATTATCATCAGTCTGATGCTCTCCTTCATCTTCACAAATGCATCCATGAGCTTTAGTTCTCTCTGCTTCTAGATTTTGCAGCACATCATACTACAGAGATGTAGGCAACCAAAAAAAAAAAAAAATCAGAAGCGAAAGCCTGTTCATAGTCCTACTAAGTTTGTATGGTTGAGTTTAGTTTGTATTCAATTGAATTTCCATGTTCTGCCAGTTGAGTAATGAGAAATCACACAGAAAAACTAAAACGCTTTAAGCCAATATAACATTTCCTTTTCGTCGAAGTTCAAATGTATCACAAATTTGGTTGTCTTAATTATTTCTTCCATAGATAAGAATAAACATTTACCTGCTACCTCGGATTATAACATATATAGAGATCCCATACACCAGTTCAAATATAAAAAATAATCCTGCCAGATAAGGACGTAGGCAAAAAAATAGTTATCATTATGAGAAACCATGTTAAGATGTGCCATGGTTTACAATATGTGATGAGTGACTTTGGCCGACCCCATGGGTGAGGTCCCTGATGCTATGTCTGACAGGGAATTACAGGGAAGATTATCGAATATCTTCTCTTCTTTGCTGAATTGGGTTGTGTCCAATAAAAAAATTGGACTAAACTCCACTTAAAACCGAAAGCCGGTATGGAATCTTCCCTATAAATCACTCATATATGATCCAAAGAATAGATGTACTTCTAATTCTGATATAATGTACTTTGCAGAGTTTAGATCATTTCCAATTTGTCCCTCCTTTGCCTACTCTAACTCGTGAAGGATTGGAGGAACAGTCTCCTATTGCTAAATGCCAAAAACCACTCATCAAAGAATCATACGATGAATAATCCTTATCTGATTGGATAGCTCATCTCCAACGAGAAGAAAAAAAGAAGACGGCCGCCGAGTCAGATGTTACTCGACAAGATCAAGGTACCACCTCGAAAGGTGGAGCTAGTGAAGGCAGCACTCGGCCGAGTGATCCAATTGCTAAATCATCTGCCACTGCCAGCAGATCCGAAGCTGAGAAGACGCAAGGTTCGTCCAAGAGTCCACACAAAGTATCCGGGCTAAAATTTAAATGACACGCAAGGTAAGTGTTTGTCACACCCGGTTCTAACGATCGAAACCGAATGCATTTGTATGCGTGCCCAGGATCAAGTTTTCACGCACACAAGACAATTATTGTGATAAAAGAACAATATCTTTATTAAATCAATAATATTATTACAAGAGTGATATATAGGTCAAAACAAAAGATTACATTGCAGCAGAATAAACTATGCGTCGGCGTCCTTCAGCTCCCACTGGAAGTTGACCGGAAGACCGCATGCCTAGTCCCCTTCATCGTCTTCATGGTTGTACCATCCTTCTGCTGTAGCTGAGCAGCGATGTGGGATATAGCAAGGGTGAGTATATGTCGTACTCAACAAGTGGGGGAAAAGATGACATGGGGCTATAGACAAGAAAGGCTTAATGGGGTTTATTGCATGAGCTTTTAATTTCCTAAGCATCCTAATTACTAGGTGAGGTCATCCCAACCATCGATCCACGAGGTGCTATCCAAGCCAAGTCTAGACCCAATCCAATCCAAACCACCGATACCAACCATTCCATCCCATAACCAACTAATCTTATGAGGGATCCAGGCCATTCGTGACCGTGAGCACGGCTATCATGATAGTTTTACACTCTACAGAGATTGTACCACTTTACCCACAAGTCGTGATTTCGTCCCCTGTTGCCAGGTGGACTAGAGTCTCCATGTTGCCATGCCGGCCAAGCACTTGCACACTTCCTTAGGTGTGCGGCCAGTAGATCACTACGAGGCTTTTACAAAGGGTCTCCCAGTACATGCTAGCCACTAAGGTTCCACTCCCGTCCATAAGTGATAGCCCATCAACAAGTAGCTCATCACCCCAGGAGCCCCCTCTTGAGCCATTCGGTTACAAGGACAATCCTCTTGACTTCCATTCCCCGCTCCACCAAATGCTGCACCGACACTAGGAGAACTCCTAATTAATCGGCCAAGCTGTTCCATAGCAGCCTTGTGATGGCACTATTGTCCTGGGTTACCGCTCAAAGAACCAGTTCCTAGGATCTACAACAAGCATACCACCACCCAACATGTGCCAACGACACCACATCCATTCCAACCAGCTTGTTGAAATCCCTAAGTCCATGTTGCTAAAAGAATTACCAAATTATCGCCAATATGACATTAATCAATAGTCAATATTAATTGAACCCAACAACCCAATAAGCAACTAAGCATGTCTACCCATAGCTAATTAAACCTCTAGTTCAAGGCGATAAGGAAAAGGTAAAGCAATACTAGTAAACCCTAACAATAGGTTCCCAATCAATTGACACAAGCATGCAATCCTAAAGTAACATTCACAATAGGTACAAAATGCATCAAGGACACTTGCCTGAAATTAGATGTTGCTGCTCAGTGATAACAAATCTTGATCTTCATCCTCGTATGATTCCCATGCGTAAAAATCCTATTCGTGCAAGACATAGAAAGAATACACACAATAAATACACAATGCAAGATATGGGACAATTGGGTATGGTTGAAAAAAGGTTGCAATTAGCTAGTTTATTTGGATACAATAATGTAGGTGGAAGAATCATCTAAATCGGGGTTGTGGATCAAAAGATATGCAAGGTTAAAGTTGCAAGGATTGCGGCTGCGCACAGACAGTGCAAAACATATGTTCGCGTTGTCAATGATTGTCTCTCGTTCTCAAGGAATAATTTGCACAGAAATATTTCTAGTCATGTGGGACATGTGAAACGCAAAGTTAATTGGATCAGAAATCACCTATACTGGAGATCGATTGGCTGCATCATGGGGAGGTCGTCCAGCGGCAGATCGAGAATAGATTGCGTTCCTAGTCACACCATGGCCGTTCTAGGGGAATCCTCTTGTGGAGATGATCACAAGACCCTGGAATACAAGTAGAAGTATAGTTTTCATCAAGACCATCTCTGGATTTGGAGAAAATGGGATGGATTTACCATCACGCGCGCTGGTTTTGCCCAGATCAGAGAGCAGCTGCCATTGCGATGCAGATCCCGGAGGCATCCTATGTCCAATAGCTTTGAGTTTTGGATATGTTGTAGGGAACATCTGGGCGAACCTTCATGTAAACTTTGGTGGCATTTGGATGGGTGGATCACCGGGAACATCGACATCAATCGGCGGCAGCATTGCTGGACGCGAGAGCAGGGTGGCGCGGCGGCAGCCTGGCGGTGTGGTGAGGGTTTGAGGGTGTGGGGAGGACGTGGAGAGGGCCTAGTATTTATAGGAGGGGTGGGGCTGGCGGGGGAAGAGTATGGAAAGGAAATTAAGAGGAATTAATGCATTTATTGGAGGCAAACATGGAAGGCATAAGAAATATGGAACATATACTATTCTCTTATTCTTTCCTTATGAATGTTTATGGAAGGTGGAATTTCTTTCTATAGAAATGTTTATGGAAGGTTGGTTTATTTCCATAGAATATTTATGGAAGGAGGGATTTCTATACATAGGAATATTTATGGAAGGTGGGGCAAACATGGAAGGTCTGACGTCTAGGTACGTCCATGCGGTAGGTGAAATGAATGAGGATGAAAATGAGATAGATACATCAACAACATGTAGGGTGAAATATGTGATGAAACAAGTTTGGAAGAAAGTGTTCGGCAATGCATTCACGTGAGTCACGGAGACAATGATAGTTGAGCCCCATTTTAAAACAGAATGTACATTCATAAAATTTGATTGAAAGGATTTCAATTTTCTCAAATTAACAAGGAATAAAAAAAGTGACAAAATATTGAAATCAAATAAATAAAATGATTTTACTTATTTAAAAAGGTTTTTGGTTCAAAACTGATAAATTTTGTGACATAGAGCAATTTCTTCAACCCAATAAATATATTTTCATGTTGTGACATAGAGCAGTTTCTTATAAATAGTTTTAAAATTTGAGAAATCTAAATATATTTTTTGTAAGTGGTTCACATTCCAAAATGGGAAATTTTGGGTTGTGACAGTGTTCTTCATGTTGTATATTTGGGATGTATGGACGATATGAAAACAAATAAAAGATATTCATTTCGCAGATCTACTGGCACTGCATCATAAAAAAAAGTCAGGTAAAAAACAAGGACAACTCCTGAGCAGCAAACGTCGTCAAAGCCAAATCCTGGGTCTGTTGATAGGAATACCGGGCATCAATCGGCCAAGACGCGGAGTGATCATAAAGAACACACCATACTCGATCAACCTGATCTTAATGTGCCGATCACAACAGATGCTGAAAGAGACCCTCCTCCCCCTATAGTTGAAGAAGAACCCACTTTTATCTAAGAAGAAGTGGCAGAGCCATCATACGACCATGAGATAGGTCCAGAAGAAGATCCATTTCTGATACCCATTCATCGCCATACGAAGAAAAGAGTCCCAGTGCCTGATCAAATCAAGACTGTATACCATATAGGGGGCTATGCCACCACGGGGCTGGATGAATCGGAAGAGCTTGAAGAAATAAAAATATTTGAAGAGCTCACAGGCAAGCTCATTTGTCTTATCAGGTATGCTCATTCCCCAATCTGTGCTTACTGCCATAACCATTCTTGTAAATGGATTGTCTTAGCTTTCATGTTTCTGTCGTAGAAACTGAAAAAGCACAAAGAAAACAAAAGCAAGCTCTTGAAGACCGTGTAGAACACCTATGCCAGAGCAATTGACATTGAATATCAATTGGCACAGGAAAGGTTCAAAGTGAGCTGCCTTGCTTCAGAACTACTGTCACATTCATCTCAGGTGGATGAATTGTCATTCAAAATTTCCGGTACGCAATATATTATTACCTACTGCCCACGCTGTGACCCATATATTCACATGTTTTCTTTGTGATAGAATTATCCAACGTGCTTTCTGCCAAGAAGAAGGAAGAAGCCAACTCGGCCCTCCTCATTCCTAGTTTGAATGAATGTTTAAAGGCATTCGAGACTTCAACCAACACAATCAACAGCTTGAAGAAGCAAAACGAGACACTAAAATATCAACTGCAAGCGTCAAAAAGTTTGTAAAACAATTTTGAGGAATTAAAAGTCGGCTTCAAGAAAATGGATGAACTAAGGGCCAAATGGAAAAAGAGAGCTGAAGGTATGTCGCCATAACCTCTACGCCTTACTAATACTAGCTGTCGATTCACTCTGCATTTAACAGAGGCTCAAGAAAAAGTCAAAGAATACGAGAAGAGGAATGTCGAGCTAGAAAAGGGTGTAGCTGAGTTAGAAAATATTTTCAAGAGGGCAGTAGACGAGCTGAATAAGTTTGAAGAGACATTCAAACAGATTGAAAAACTGAAAAATGACTTCAAAGAAAAAGCCACAATTCTCAAAGCAAAAAAGAAAAGTCAAGAAACACTTGAGAGGTAAACTATTATTTCTGAAATACCTTTGCCACCAAGTCCTTGTTTTGTAGGTCATTGTTGATAGACCTGTCTCTGTAGAATCAAAAAAAGGCTTATGAACTTCGGCAAAAGAAATTTATTGAAGGTGATCAAAATCTTCACTGGTCTCTTACAGCTCTACAAAAGAACGCCGAGGTGGTTGCTCAATATGTCATTCCTGAAGAAAAGCCTCCAAAATGCCGCGACCTTAGTGCCTCGTTACAAGATGTCCCCAACAGGATTCAAAAGCATTCCGGCCGTATCACAGGTCTAGCGGGCACTCAAGTGATGGTGATTATGAAATCACATATTGAAGGTGCATCTAGGCCCCTAATTTTATTTTGGTGATTGGCGTCAATACAATTAAGAATGGACTAATCTTTTAATGAGCATATGTGTAGATTATGGTACAAAGTTTGGTGATTAAATGCATAGAAACAAAAAGGGAGAAAAGAAGATGGCAAAGTGCTTCAAGATGAAATTCAAAATATACTCAAGAATGAAGTTCATAGTATTTTATTTTAAATCTTGAGTATAGGAAAAGCCGTACTATTAAGAGGGACACAAAAGTGTGAAGCGGAGGTAAACTAAGTGCAAAATTCCCCTTTTCCTGGCCATACAAAAATTTCCAGAGCAAAATCATCGGACTTGTCCGACCCATCAGACAAGTCCATCGAACTCCAGTACCTCTGCCACTCTGGGTCGTCGGACATGTCCGACGGTCATTGGACTTGTCCGATGACCAGAGGAAAGTCCGACGCATCGGTCACTTTCATCGGAGTACAGTTTCCCTGCCACCCTATTTTCATCGGACTTGTCCGATGGACAAGACTTGTCCGAGCCATTGGACAAGTCCATCGGATTCCAGTTCCTCTGCCTCTCCTGTGCCGTCGGACATATCCCATGGCCATCGCACTTGTCCGATGGTCATCTTATCCGAGGCATCGGGCAAGCTTGTCGGACTCTAGTTTCTGCGCCACCTTAATTCATCGGACATGTCCGATGACCATCGGACTTGTCTGACACAGATCTCAGAAATTGGGTCTCCAACGACTCTTTTCCCCATTGGGCTATAAATAGAACCCCTCTTCGCCCTTTGGCCGGTTGGTCAATCATTCCACTCAAAAACACTCTCAAGCTCACTTTGCTCTCCCCAACTCTCCTCCCTTGCTTCCACTCTTGATTTGTGAAGGGATTGAGAGAAGATTGAAGTGCTCCATCGACTCCAAGCTTCCATCCTCTTGGGCACTTGGTTCATCCTCACCGCCGACGACTATTGTGTTTGTTACTTTTGGGGATTCATCCCCTAGACGGTTAGAGGTGCCCGTAGAGCTCCCAACTTGTGTGGTGACGCCTCGGGAAGTTTGTATTGACCCCTCATTTGTGGAGTTTGTAGTGGAAAACCAAGTTTGATCTTTGTGGTCACTTGGAGAGGTTAGGGTTGAAAGAGACCCGGTCCTTTGTGGATCCCTCAACGGAGATGTAGGCTTCTTTGTGGAGCTGAACTTCGGTGAACAAATCTTGTGCCTTACTTGTGCTTTTAATTACTTGTCTCTCATTTACTTGTTCTTTCTCATAAACTTGCTAGCTAGAGTTTGCTCCGTATTTCTTAAATTAACTTTTGCAGGTTGCTTGCTAGTTGCTCTCCTTATTTTTACAGCTTCCCCTTGCTTATGTTCACTTGCTCCTAGCTTGCCTTACACTAGTTTTAATATTTACCCGGTCGATCTACTTTTCTATCTCGTGCCATCGGACAAGTCGTTAGACTTTCCCCATAATCGTTGGACAAGTCCGACGCTGCGTATTTAACTCTTATTGTTAAGTGAATTTCAGGGACTATTGCCTATTCACCCCCCCTCTAGGCACTTTCAATTGGTATCAGAGTGGGATCTTCTTGAAGGCTTAACCGCTTGAAGATAAAGATGACAAAGGGAAAGGAAATTCTGCCTAGTGGATCGTCCGAAGCAAGGTCCGAGGGTAATGCATCTGGAGAAAATCCAAGGATTGAAGATATTGATAAAGATGAGCTACCAAAAACCTACAACAATGTCATGTTTGATTATGATGATCTCAAAGAAGATCGCATTGGGCAAGGGTCCGGTAGACTCCCCTACTTTGATGGACAATTTTATGATCATTAGAAATGCAAGATGATGTTGTATTTGGAATCCGTGAGTCCTCATATTGCAAATATAATTGAGAATGGTTTCTTGTGGGAAAATAGAGATAATCCAACCTGTAAGGATCAAATCAACATTCATCGTAATGTCGTGGCTGCTAGTGCAATTGTTTCAGCACTTAGTGCCACTGAGTATGACAAGGTAGCCAGAATAAAGAATGCCAACCAACTATGGAGAAAAATTGAGGTTATCTATGAGGGCATTGATTCCGTCAAAGATGAAAGACTTGAAGAACTGCAAAATGAGCTCAAACTATTCATCATGGGTCTGGGAGAAGGCCCAAAGGAAGTTCATGATAGGCTCATGAGGATTGTGAATCAAAAAGAGCTAAAATGACCGACTTGGATATCAATAAGAGACTACTACAAGCATTGAGACCATGGGATAGCAACATTTGCTCAAACATTAGAGAGAAGGACAACTTCAAAACCTTCTCCACCGATGAAGTGCTTGGAAAGCTTCTTTCCCAAAAGCAACAAAATGATCAGGTCAACAAGATAAATGCCTTGATCAAGCAAATTGAGGGAGCAAATGGTGACAAAAAGGATGTGGCACTCATGTGTCTTTTGATAAAGAAGGGCGTTGACTTCCATTTTGGTAAGGTACATCATGAGTCTTTTGATGCTTTGAAGGACAAACTTACACATGCACCATTGCTGCAATTACCCAATTTTGATAAGACTTTTGATCTTGAATGTGATGCTAGTGGTATAGGCATTGGTGGTGTTTTGATGCAAGATGGTAAACCTGTTGCATACTTTAGTGAGAAAATTACTGGGCCTGTTTTGAATTATTCTACGTATGATAAGGAACTATATGCACTTGTATGTTCTTTAGAGATGCGACATCATTATTTGTTGCCCAAAGAATTTGTTATTCATTCTGATCATGAATCACTTAAGTATATTCGTTCTCAATGGAATTTGAACTGTAGATATGCTAAATGGGTTGAGTTTATTGAGTCTTTTCCTTATATTATTAAACATAAGAAAGAGAAGGATAATGTGATTGCTGATGCTTTATCTAGGCGATATACTTTGTTGTCTTAACTTGATTGTAGAATTTTTGGACTTGAGGCAATTAAAGAACAATATGCTGCGGATGTTGATTTTAAAGATGTATTGCTGCACTGTAAAGAAGGTCGTGCTTGGAACAAATTTGTGTTGAATGATGGCTTCTTGTTTAGAGCTAACCGCCTATGCATTCCAGTTGGTTCCGTTCGTCTTTTGTTGTTGCAGGAGGCGCATGGAGTGATGGGTCATTTTGGTGCTAAGAAGACGGAGGATATTATGGCCACACACTTCTTTTGGCCAAGGATGAGGAAAGATGTTGAGCGTTTTGTTGCTCGCTGCACTACATGTCAAAAAGCTAAGTCTCGATTGAATCCACATGGTTTATACATGCCACTTCCTGTTCCTTCTATTCCTTGGGCGGATATTTCTATGGACTTTATTTTAGGACTGCCTAGGACTAAGAGGGGGAGCGATAGCATTTTTGTTGTTGTGGATCGTTTTTCCAAGATGGCACACTTTATACCATGTCATAAAACTGATGATGCTAGTTATATTGCTGACCTCTTTTTCAAAGAAATTATACGTTTGCATGATATGCCTTCTACTATTGTTTCAGATCGTGATGCAAAATTCTTGAGTCATTTTTGGTGCACGCTTTGGAATAAGTTGGGTACAAAGTTGCTATTTTCTACAACTTGTCATCCATAAACTGATGGACAAACTGAGGTTGTGAACCGCACTTTGGGCACTATGTTGCGAGCTATTTTGAAGAAAAATTTAAAGCAATGGGAAGAATGCTTGCCTCATATTGAGTTTGCTTATAATCAGGCAACACATTCTACTACCAAGGTAAGTCCCTTCAAGGTAGTGTATGGTTTTGATCCCCGTACTCCACTTGATATACTTCCTCTACCTATTAGTGAGAGAGTTCATGTTGATGCTAAGGAGCGTGTTGAATTTATTTTACAAATGCATGAGACCACTAGACTTAGCATTGAAAAGATGAATGAAAAGTATAAAATTGCTGGTAGTAAAGGTAGAAAGGAAGTAAAGCTTGATGTAGGAGATTTAGTGTGGTTACACTTAAGGAAGGATAGATTTCTAGAATTGAGAAAGTCTAAATTAATGCCTAGAGCTGATGGTCCATTCAAAATAATGGAGAAGATTAATGATAATGCATACAAACTTGAGTTGCCTCCCGAGTTCGGGGTTAGTCCTACTTTTAACATTTCAGATTTGAAACCATACTTGGGAGAAGAGGATGAGCTTGAGTCGAGGATGACTCCACTTCAAGAGGGGGAGGATGATGAGGACATCACTCCTATGGATACACACAACACTCCTCCAATTTTGGACTTGCAAGGTCCAATGACTAGAGCTCGTGCACGACGACTAAGTTTAGAGGTGAGCTCGTTCCTACGTTCTTCGCTATATGTTACTTTTGAGAATGGTTTGCTACCTAATGATTATTTTATGATTAGAAACCATAGAGAGGACCAGGAGATGATGGGAGAAGGAGTTGGGAACGTGGAGGACCAGCAAGGGCTTGGAACCCAAAGTGGAGGCCAAATCAAAACCGACTTCGACTCTGTTTCGGGGCCCAGGACCAGTCTGTACTAAAACAGTCGTCCAGGACGCATACAGACTCGGATTTGGATGTTCTACATATGCATGGAAAGATAAGGAGAAGACCGTTCCAATTCCACTGGCCTCATGTCAAAATTCATCCGGAGTCATCAGAAATCATCAAAAAAAGAGAGAGTCCAGAATCTGTGTTGGTGCTGCGTCGCCTATTTTTGGCCTTTGGGCTTTGTATCTAGTTGAGCCCAATTAGGGGCACATCCAGAGGGTCTTACATGATCCTAGGGTCTTTATATACAGCCGCTGCCACACCATTAGGGTTCGGGTTTTGCTTAGATCAATTTTGTTTATAAACAGTGTCGTCGTTCATCGGTTTGTGAGACCCCAACTTCGTGAGTTTAATCATACATCTGCAATTGTGTTGCATTCTTCGTTGTTGTTGCTTATGTTCTTGATTCGTAGGCAGGGATTAGCCTTCTCGGTGAGGTCAATCGTCCTTGGACGGTTGATAACCAGAGGAGACGTCATGCTGCGATTGCGGGTTTTAGAACGTGCTGTTCTGAAGCCAGATTGATTTGTGTGTCGCCTCCAACCAAATCAACTTACTAAGAACCTTTCGAAAGATCGGGAACCCATGTTCACATCACCTACCTTGGCTGTCAATCTCAGAAAACTTCCTTCGACCGATCTGTCCAAATGCATCATCGATGCCTTGTTTATGGTCATGTAGAAGGTTTGAGCGCACATAATCTCATCAATGCCAAGGTCAGGTCCTTGTTTCAACAATGTTTGAAAACGCATCCAGGCTTCCGTGAGAGATTCTTCATCTTCTTGTAAGAAGTTCACCACTTTCCTTCTCAACTTCTGCACCTTTGGCAAAGGAAAATAGTGGAGACAAAAATTTCCAACTAACTCACTCCACTTACCTTTTGCTTCTCGAGATGCTGCCTTGTGCCACTCTTTGGCTTTTCCTCCCAAAGAGAATGGGAAAAGCAGCCACCTCTAAAGATCTCGAGGCACTCCTTCATGATGGAATGTTTGTCAAAGTGCCTCCAAATCTTGTAAGTGAGTATACGGGTTCTCCTTTTTTGCTCCAAAGAACTTGTTTGCTTCGGCCATGCTAATGATAATGGGGTTCAACACATACGAGGAGGCCGTGGCCTTCTCATCTGAGGGTTGAGGTACCAGCACGTCTGGAGGTGGTAGAGAAAGTTCCCTGAGCGTCCGAGAAGGTCCTGTCGTACTCATCCTAAAAATTCACACAAAACACAAAAACAAAAACAACTAGAAAAGAGAGGATTAGACATTAGTAAAATATTAATAGTAAAAGAACTGGCTTGTTCCCCGGCAACGGCACCAGAAAAAGGGCTTGTTGGTCGTAATTACGCACCCACTTATATACCGCAAGAGGATGGTGTATAGTTGTAGCTCTTTTTTCCTCAGAGTATTCCAAGGTTATCGAATCCACAGGGAACGAGCGGAACTAATACTATTAAAGGGTTACTAACAGATTGCAATGGGTTGGTTGGTGTGAATGATGACGGTGAGAAAGAGGAAGGTGGATGTTATTGAAGAGGAAACAGGTTGATGAAGGATTCTCTCCTTAGGATTGGTTCACTAGCATGCAACCTTATTCTTATCAACTCGAGTGATGACTCTAATATTCTACAAGACATGGTGGTTTTGTTCACCCCGACTGTCACTACAGAGGCTATTAGCTCCCCACTGGTTTCTTGCACTATGCAATGGGCAAAAGTGTATTGGCCGATATACTAATGAAAGGGATAGATAGATGTGCAATAAAGTTCATCACATAGATTAAATTCATCGAGAGAGTATCAACAAGTATGAGAGTTACATGACCAGATCCCTGCACCAGAGAAGAGAATATGAGACTACTCACTCATCCTTCCGCTAGACATAGCAGAGGGGTGAGAAATAGCACTGGAACGCGCACGAGCCGATCGGCGCAAGCGTCACACCGATCGGCACGACCTCCCTTCTGGTGGATCTCATCGGTGTTGACGAACCTCCGCCACCAATATCCTGGAACCCTAGTTTTAATAACTGTTTCTCGCGATCGCCGTCTCTCCTCGGGCGTCCTTGGCTCTTGATAATTATCTTCCTTTTATACTCGACGGGATTAGGTCAACTTGCACCAACTCTAACTCATACTGGGCTGGGCCTTCGTCTTTCCTGGACCAGATCATATTTTAGTCATCTTTTCCTCCTGTGCCGATCGGCGCTTGGGTCGCGCTGATCGGCGCGGCTCCGTATCTGGCCCATCTTCGTTACTTTTCAGCTCTTTATCCATAATTGCCCTATTTTACACCTGTTTCCTGTGATTACATCCAAACCAGAACAACTACAAATATATGCAAATATGGGGTTAATTGTTAGTCCAAACCATCAAATTAAGACGCAAAACATCCCTTTTTGGTAGATAAAATGGGCATATAGAAACCACCAACAACGAGCTGGGAGGCCCCCGGATCTCTAGCCATCGGATGCCAAGCTCAATGGCGATTTTGAGCCCATTCACAAGTGCTTCATATTCGGCTACGTTAATTGATGTAGGGAAATGTAAACGAATTGCGTACTTCATATGTACCCCGAGTGGAGAGATGAAGAAAAGACCGACGCCCCTTCCGGCTCTCATGAGAGATCCATCAAAGTACATTACCCAGTACTCCTAGTCGATTGGAGCGGGCGGGAGCTGTGCCTCGGTCCACACCGCCATGAAATCGATGAGCGCCTTTGACTTGATGGACGCTTGAGGCTGATATGTGATGTTGTGCCCCATTCACTCAAGCGCCCACTTCGCCACCTTGTCTTCCGAGTCCCTGTTCTGTATAATCTCGCGGAGGGGAAAGGAGCTTATTATGTGAATTGGATGGGAGTCGAAGTAGTGCCAAAGCTTGTGCCTTGCGACCATCACGGTGTAAAGGATCTTGAGGATATGTGGGTATCTGGTCTTTGAGTTGGATAGGACCTCGCTGACGTAGTACACGGCATGTTGCATCTTGAGGATGTGCCCTTCTTTTTCTCAGTCGATTATGAGTGCGGTGCTCATGACTTGAGAGGTCGCTGCAACATAGAGAAGCAGCACCTCGCCCTGGAGCGGCGGGGTCGACACCGAAGTGTTGCTCAGTACGCGTTTGACTTCATCAAGGGAGGACTACGCTTCAGGCGTCCACTCGAATCGGTCTGATTTCTTCAATAGCTTATACAACAGAAGCACTCTCTCTTCGAGGTGTTAGATAAAGCGGCTCAGGGCCACTAAGCAACCCGTGAGGCGTTGCAGCCCATTCAGGCTTTGAATCGGCCCCATCTTATTGATTGCGGATATTTTCTCAGGGTTGGCCTCAATGCCTCGCTTGGAGACGATGAATCCTAGGAGCATGCCTTTCGGCACCACAAAAATGCACTTCTTGGGGTTGAGCTTGACGCCGTTTTTGCGCAACTTGGTGAAGGTGCGCTCAAGGTTGATCACGAGTGTGTCGACTTTCTTGGATTTTACCATGATATCGTCCATGTAGGCCTCGACTGTGTTGCTAATCAAGTGGTCAAAAGATCGCTGCATGCAACACTAGAAAGTCGCGCCAATGTTCTTAAGTCCAAAGGGCATCGTTATGTAGAAGTACAAACCGAACGATGTGATGAAAGAGGTCGTGAGCTGGTTGGAGTCTTTCATCACAATCTGGTGATACCCGGAGTACACATCTATAAAGCAGAGGGTTTCAGATCCCACGTTCGAGTCAACTATTTGGTCTATAAGTGGCAAAGGAAAAAGATCTTCGGACATGCCTATTCAGGCTTGTATAGTACACACACATTCTCCATTTCCCATTCCTTTTTCGTGCAAGAATAGGATTAGCTAACCACTCGAGATGAAATACCTTCTTGATGAATCTGGCGGCTTGAAGCTTCATGATCTCCTCCCTAATTGTCTTGTGCTTCTCCTTGTCAAAGCGGCGCAAGCATTGCTTCACGGGTTTGGAGCCTGGCCTGATGTTTAAGGAGTGTTCGGTGACCTTCCTCGGGATGCCTGTCTTGTTAGAGGGTTTCCACGCGAAAACATCGGCATTCGCGTAGAGAAAGTCGACGAGCTTGCCTTCTCTATTTGGGGGTGAGGGACGTCCCCACCCTCACGGTCTTCTCCTTGTCACCCTTGCGGTCGATTCTCACTTCCTTGGTGTATTCTGCCGGCTTGAACACGACTACATAGGCAAGGTATGGGCTCGGATTTGGGTATTGAGGGGTCCATGCGGCTCGAAGTAGCTTCCTCCTCAAGGGGCTCACTAAGGTCGGCTAAGAAGGATGAGTTTTCTAAGATACGGTCTAGGATTGCTCTTCCTTCTATTACAGTCTTGTGGACGAACAATCCTCCAGCGGCGATGTGAGGGTATTGGGCAGATTCCTTGCTTAAACCCAAATTAAAGTGTTGAAGCAACTTTTTATCGGGTATAGACAGTCTGGGCCGGTTTGCAGAAGCAATGAGATCCTGACCCAAACAGCTCCAATAGATTCCTTCTCACTCTTGTAGAAGTAGAGAATTTCCATACGAAGGGAGACAATACAAGATTATGGGAAAAATGCAAGATAAAATTTATACCACAACTTCTCCCAATCACCGTGTACACTCCCAACGATGTGAGTGTACCATTGCTTCGCCCTCTCCTTAAGGGAGAAGGGAAACAATTTCCAGTTTGGAGTTTCATGTGTCATGCCGTCGATGAACAAACATGAACATAGATACTCAAATTCTTGCACATGATGGAAAGGATTTTCAAGATCTAGGCTAAAGAAGGATTGCTCCCGAACCATGGCTGTAAAGCTAGGGCGAAGTTCATAGCCGGATGTGCGAAATGCGTCTGTAGATGGTGGTGGCTCAAAGAACTCGCCCTTCAAAGCAGAAAAGGATAGGATAGAAGTTTGCTACATGGTGGAAAAAGGAAAGAAACAAAAAGAAGGGGAAAAGGAAAAGATATGAGGATGAATAAGGTTTGAAGATGAAACAACAACTGTTCCTCGACAATTGCGCCAGAAATTCTTATTTGTATTTCTTACGATCACAGATAAATCCGCAAGCGCATGGATACTGATGTAGCACCTCACCAGGAGTTTTCCAGTTTATCGAATCACAGGGAATGTGTGTGTATCAATCTTCTAAACTAATCCATCCAAGGACAACAAGAATATGGTAGGTAAAGTGTAGAGAGGATTCCTAAAGTTAAGTATACTAAGATAAGGTAGGTTCGTTCTATAATTTGCTTACATCAGGCACCGGCTTGCCCCTGCATCCATAGGCAACTCCGGCCAACAGCTCTACGATGAACCCGAACGTAGAGGATTACTAAGGCCGGATAGGGCTGTCACCACATACCGACTACCTCTAACAAACCATGGGGAACGCGGCAAAAAAAGGTAATGTCTAGCCTAGACACCACGTCTATGCTATCAATTACTATCCTAGTCTCGGATCCATGCCTATGTAAGATTAAGATACTCTAACTAGATAGAGCAATGATCTCGTAGGTAATAAAAGAAAGAACTTACTTAAATAGGAAACTTAATTACCAAAGAGGAAAGACGAATACTTACTTGAAAACATAAGCATCCATCGAGGTATAAGCGTGGGGAAGATCACCGATAATTCTGGTGCTTCCCCGAACTCTCCCTCACTCTGTCTCTATTTTCTAAGCACTTTGGCAGTGCTAAAGCCTTTGGAGTGGAGCTCTAAACTCTCTTCTTGTGTGTGGAAAATAAGAGGGAAAGGGGCTGTATTTATAGTGAGAGGTGACTCGAGGGAGTGGAGAAACCTTCCTAGAAATAAGAGAATATTCCCTAGACTATTTGTCATCCTTAGGGGCCAAGTAATGGGCTTATCCGCTCATCCAACCAACCTCAACCGCCATTCTCTTCCCCTCCCATGCATGCTGATGTCATGCTGACACCATCATCGGTTCAGCTCAGCACATGATCTTCTGTGCTACATAACTCTCTCATCCGAAGTCTGATTTAGGCAAGTTATATATGCATTTCGATCAGATCGAAGATGATGAGTACATCACACCGATGGATACACACAACACTCCTCCAACTAAGATGAAAGTTCATGTGCATCACCTGAATTTACAGGTGAGATCGTTTCTAATATTTTTATTATGTGGTTTTGAGAATAGATTGCTACCTAATAAATTAATTGTTGTTAATAACCATGGAGATGACGATGAGATAGCTGGAGAGGTGATTAGAGGCATGATGGACCAGCAAGGACGTCCAAGCCAAGGTGGAGGCTCAATCAAAACCGACTTCGAGTCTGTTTCGGGGCCCAGGACCAGTCTGCACTAAAACGGACGCCGAGGACGCATACGGACTCGGATTTGGACGTTCTACATATGCCTGTAAATATAACGAAAGGTCCTTTCCAACCCAACTAGTCCCATGTCAAAAGGCGTCCTAAGTCGTCAGCAATCGTTGAAACAAATCAACTTCCAGAATCTGTTCTGGTGCTGTGACACCGTAATCGGTCTTTGGGCCATGTATCAAGTGGAGCCCACTTAGGGCTGCGTCCAGGGAGTCTTGAACGACCCTATGGTCCTCATATACAGCTGTCACCTCTTTATTTGGGTTTGGGTTTTGCTTAGATTATTCTGTTCATAACAGTTTTGCCATCATATCAGTTTGTAAGACTCCAACTTGTGAGATTCATCGTATACTTACAAATTTTGGTTGCATTCTTCTTTGTTCTTGCTTGTATTCTTGATTTGATCTTGTTATAGAAGTTTGTTTTAGTTGTGCTGTTACAAGAATTCTTTTGCTGCACTTGTAGTAAGAAAAAAATTATTCTGGGTTTCCATTGGGTTATCAAACTTGTAATACCTTGCTGCAGTTCTGATTCTCAAAAAAAAAAAAGAAAAGAAAAAGAAAAAGGCAAAAGTGCACAAGAGAAAAAGCCGCACAAAAAAAGAAAGTAAAAAAAAGAAAAGATACAAATTCAGAATTGCTTGCATCCTTTGTTTCCTTTGTTGAGTCATTTGCTTGCTTGCTTGAACTAGGTCCGAGACAAATTTAGGCCGGTGACATAGACTAGATTGGGACTATTATTTAGTTTTGCAATTTCTGAATCAAAATTTTGCTAATCCTTGCTACTATAATTTGCCTTCCAAACTCCATACATATCCTTCTGAATAGGCATAGAACTTTGGATCCTCGTAATTGTTGGATCACACTCTCCAAGGTATCCTCTATTTTGCTATTAAGAATCTTGTAAGAACTCAGTTAGGTGCTGTCATTTGCTTGTTGAGAGTTTCCACCGTGATCAAACAGTAGTGATAGGAAAATATACTCTTGTGTGTTTTCTTGTTTTCTATTAACAGTGATAGGTTACAACACCAATGGTGATGAGTCGATGGTGTCAAATGAGGTTGATACAAGTGTTATAGCACAACGAGTGCTTAGTTCTCTAATGGAGAAGGTAGAGCAAAATCAAATGAACAACTTGTTTTAGACTCACTTTGTTGTGAAGGATCGACGTTGTCGTGTCATCATTGATGGAGAGAGTAGCCACAACATCGTAATCTTGGAATTGGTCGAGAAGCTTGGCTTGACCACACAGCCACACCCATGTCCATACTACATCTAATGGGTAAATTCTTATGGTAAGATAAAGGTAGATAAAATTGCACGCATTGAATTTTTTATTGGTTCTTATAAGGATAGTGTAGAATTTAATATAGTACCTATGCAAGCATGTCATTTGTTATTGGGTAAACCTTGAATTTTTACAAATAATGTTTTGCACAATACAATTGATAATAGCTACTCATTTAAATACAATGGAAGAATGGTTACTCTTAAACCTATGACTGCTGCTGAAATTTTAGAAGTGGATCATCAAAGATTTAAGAGAAGAATGAATGAACCATTTAGGATAGAATGGGATATTTCAAATATTGCAACACTACCATCAAAATCTGAATTGCTAGAGGATGAACATATTTCTTTGCCTCTTGTTACAACTAATACTTTTCAGCATATACACAAAGAAGATGATAGTGGAAAATATAAAGAACAGGTTGTTGCCTCAGGTAAGAGCTTTCTTGATGTGATGGATTGTTCCAATAGTCTTACTATATCGGAACCTTATGATCATGTTCCTTTGTCACAAGTTGATTTACCTAGTGGTCCGTGTCATAAAGAGGAGTTGTGTGTCAATGCTTCATTTATACCTTTGCCACAACAAATGAATGTGCTTGATGCTTTTGCTTATGATTCACCCACTAGTGCCGAAATTAAATGTTTGATTTTAGTTACATGTCAAAAGGATGAGCAAAAATTGTTGTCTTCTCTAAATAATTTGGGTTATATTGAATTTGATGTTCTTTGTAATCCAAGTACTTTTGAGAAGCAAATCTTTTCTCAAACTAAATTGCCTTTACTAACAAAAAACAATTTTTATGCTATAGGAAACTATGATCATAGAGGTGTATTTATGGTGCACAAAGTTTATATTTGCTCAAACATGAATCCTCCTTGTGTTGTACAACCAAATTATGAACTAGAAAACTACAATAACAATTACCATGTCATGTCATGTCATGTTTTTCTAGTGTTTTTGAGATCACACATTTTCCATCTTGTCATAAGAGTCAGAATGACGTTCATATTGCTGAGCAAGTTTTCAAAGAGGTCATTAATTTGCATGGCATGCCTTCTATTGTAGTTTCACATTATGATGATAATTTTCATAACACAGATAAACATGAGGTGCATCCCAAGTTTAGGAATAGTTCTATATTTAATATTTTAGATTTGAGACCACTATTAGGAGAAAGAGATGGGATCGAGTCGAGGACGACTTTAATTCAAAAGGGGGAGAATGATGAGTACATCACACCCATGGATACACACAACACTCCTCCAACTAAGATGAAAGTTCATGTGTATCACCTGAATTTACAGATGAGATGGTTTCTAATGTTTTTATTATGCGGTTTTGAGAAAAGATTGCTACTTAATAAATTAATTGTTGTTAGGAACCATGGAAATGATGATGAGATAGCCGGGGAGGTGATTGGAGGCGTGATGGACCAGCAAGGACGTCCAAGCCAAGGTGGAGGCCCAATCAAAACCAACTTCGAGTCTGTTTCGGGGCCCAAGACCAGTCTGCACTAAAAGGGACACCCAGGACGCATACGAACTCGGATTTGGACGTTCTACATATGCCTGGAAAGATAACAAAAAAACCTTTCCACATCAACCAGTTCCATCTGAAATTCCTCTTGAGCCGTCGGCAATCGCCAAAAGAAATCGACTTCCAGAATCTGTCCTGGTGCTGCGACACCGTAATCGGTCTTTAGGCCTTGTATCGAGTTGAGCCCACTTAGGGCTGCATCCAGGGGGTCTAGCATGACCCTAGGGTCCTCATATACAGCTGCCACCTTTTCATAAAGGTTTGGATTTTGCTTAGATTATTCTGTTCATAACAGTTTTGCCATCATATTGGTTTATGAGACTCCAACTTGTGAGATTCATCGTATACTTGCAAATTTGGTTGCATTCTTCTTTGTTCTTGCTTGTATTCTTGATTTGCAGGCAAGGATAAGCCTTCTCATCGAGGTCAACCATGCAACACCAGTTGATAACCAGAGGAGACGTTGTGCTGTGATTGTGAGGTTTAGAACATGTCGTTCGGAAGTCGGATCAATTTTTGTATCGCCTCCGCCTTAATCAAGATTATTAGAACCTATCAGAAGATCGAGAACCCTTGTCCACATCAGAAGAGCTTCAACATGCTGAGGTCTAATATATATTTGATCACTTTTCACTTCATGTTTATGGGCTTCTATTATTTCTCCTCTTGTAGCTCTGATATTTTCTCGAATTTGATTATAAATCACCTCCATACAAATATTCCCCAACAGCTGTGGAAATTGTTAATAATAAATTCCCACCACTATATTGGTTATTTCTTTTATATGTTTTATGCAGGGATTTGGTGGTTGGATTTGACATTTAAGAACCGTCAACACTTGGTCATTTGCTCCTTTGGATTTTTTTTCCTAGATAGGATCAGGAAGCCAAGGAGGTACCGTATATTTATTTTCGCCAAGTTTAATGTCAAGGCATCCTAGTGTTGGTGCAGCCATGTGAGAGGTCTCAACGGGATGCTCGATCAATATGTCGAAGTCATGGGCTTCGACAACATGGAAGTCTAGTATGACCTTATCATTACCATGCCTAATGGGCATGTTTCGTATAACCCCATATCCTTCTAAAATTTGGCCTTGGGGGCTCCTAAAGGATTTACTAATTGGTGCTAGAGGTTCGTCATTGCCCAATGAGGCAAATCCAAATGATCTTGACATGATGTTGGCACCGACAGTGGGATTATAAAGAACATCCATCATAGTTCCTCCAATGTGGCATTGAATGGTTGCAAAAGGAGAACTAATGTTAATAACATTCTCCGACCAATCGTTGTTGAAGCTTGAGGCTAACTCCTTCATCATATCTTGGATGACTTCTTCCTTGATTGGATTAGGAGATGGAATGGAAACTGGTGGTGTCCTTTGATAGAAGAAATTTGAGGTATTTATAGAATCACTAAGTGAATGTCGCTCAATTTCATATGGCAACCCTGAAGGTGGAATTTCTCCTTCCAATAGGTATCAAAAACAAAGTCTGGAATTGAGAGAGTGAAGAGCTCAACTTGGCTTTTGAGGCACACTCGAGTGTTGGCTTTTCTTCCCCCTGGATGCATTGTTCATCTTCTTCCATGAGAAACAATCCAGGGAGGTCAGAAGGGAATGTTGCCATTCAATTAGCAATAGGCTCACCCTTGGGCAGGGGTTCTGTCAAATGATTTTCCATCAATGGACCAGGACAGAAAAATTGTCAGTCCCAAGTTTCATGTCGGGCCTTCCTAGAATTAGGACATCAACAAAAAGTTTCCCAATGGGATGCCCAATTTGGATGTAAAAGTTCCAGACTTCAGAAAGGTGAAAGTCCAAGAGGGCCTCGACAAACTCATGCCTTACAGGCACTCCGTACAAGATCCCAATTCTTTCAATCATGCACCCAGAAGGATCCTTGAAGGTTTTACATGTTGGCAGTAATGAAATATTGTCCACATGGGTGAATGCAAATGAGTTGGACATTATATTGGTGCCAACAATGGGACTGTACAAGGCTCTTACCGATTGTCCTCTAACTTGAAGTTGGATGCGGCAAGAGGGAGAGCAAACCTAAATTACTTTAGGAGAAGGCTCATTCTCTCTCAACCATGCATTGCTAGAGGTTAGCCCCTTCACTATTTCTTGAGGAAACAACTTGTCACGGGGATGATGGGGAATGTCATGAGCAAGCAGTTTGGCCTTTAATTCGTAGTTCAAGGTATTGCCATAGCCTTTAAACAAACTATCCCCGAACATGAATGGTGATTCAGAGGGTGAAGAATATCTATCCTTCGAATTGGGTGATTCAGACGAGGTTTCTATGTTTGGGTCTAGGGATGTAGAGGCTACAGGCGCAGGTTTAGTAGGATTTTGGGCCTCATCGTGGGGCTTGACTTCCTCTGCAGGTGGGTCTTCATACTCGGCTAGGAAGGTTGTATATTCTAACATACACTCTAGGATCTCTCGTCCTTCACTTGATGTTTTATACACAAACCATCCTCTGGCAGTGATGTCAAGGTATAGGGTAGATTCCTTATCCAAACCTATATAAAAATGTTGTAGAAGTACGTGATCGGGGATGGATATGTCTGGGCTAGACAAAAGTAATGGCATGAAGGTGGCCCATGCTGCACCTATACATTCCTTCTTTCTCTAATGGAAGCTAAGGACTTCCATACGCAGAGTAGTGATACATGACAACGGAAAGAACACAATACAAAAGCTATCTCGTAGTGTCTTCTAGTCACCATTCACTTTACCCGTGGTATGCATGTACCATTGATTTGCCTTATCTTTGAGAGAAAAGGGAAACAAGTTCCACTTCGGAGTTTCCTGTGAAACACCCTGTCGAAAGATAATCTCGATAGTGATTCTAGGTATGCGTATGAGTATGAAAGCTGATGGACATAGAACACAGGGTTTATACATGTTCGGGCCTCCCGAAGGGTAACAACCCTACGTCCTATTTGATGTTCTTGTATTTCTAGGGTTCACACTGGGTTTTGATTCCCAATACGAGTTCTGATGATCTTTAAGGACCCCCTGCCCTCCTTATATAACTAAAGGGCAGTGGTTTACAAGGTAATCTATCATTCAGTTACATTTGATTCTATCTATACATCATATCTCTTGACCTAACTTGTAGCCTACTCTAAACAAACATCCGAGTAGTTATCCTCTGGGCCTTAATCTCCAATGCTTCATAACCGAGCCTCCAGCCCACTCGGCCATATTGCCGAGTGGTTAAGTATCCCGTATATATATGTACCACACACCCCTGAGTTGCAGGCATGAACACAGTAGCTCGAATTCGTGCAGGTGTCAATACGGGCTTTCATTAATTAGCTCGGAGAAGGGTTGTTCCTGAACCATGGCTATAATGCTAGGGCGGAGTTCAAAATGATTTGTCAGGATTGCTTTTCCTGACAAAGGTGGCACGTAGAACTCACCCTTAGGGATGGATAGACAGGAGATAGAAGGTTCGTCCATGGTATATAGGAGAGGAATAAAATAAAAAAATAGATACAAGGACAACTAGAGCTCTAGGATAAATTGACAACTGTTCCCTGGCAACAGCACCAAAAATGCTTGTTGATATTTCTTATGATCACAGATAAGTCCGCAAGCACACAGATGATACATATGTAGTACTTCCCTAGGAAAGTATTCCAGGGTTATCGAATCCAAGGAACGGTTTGTGTTATCCTAAAGTATGGCCAAATCAAAGGACACAAGAGAATAACTTGGGTGTAGGGTAGAGAGGTTTATCTATGGATAATCTCCTAATTAGGTAAGAGAGTGGCTCTAGTTATTGCTTTGTGTATGGATTCATGCCCGACATCCAAGGTGACTCCATCTTGGACACGTGTCACAACCGAACATGGAGGAGGACAAGGATAGAAGGCTTGTCACCACCTACTGTCTACCTCTTTAGACCGTGGATTGCAAGACAATCAAAGATGACTTCTAACCTAAGCACCACACATAAGTTATCTATCACTTTTTAGTCTAAATAGTATAAAGACTAAACAACCAATGCAAGATAGGACTTTGAACCCACAATTAACTAAGCACACAATACATAATAAGGAAAGCTTAAGAACATAAATAAACACGAAGACTTACAGTCTCTACCTAACATAGCCTTAACTAAGTAGCTATAGCACCCTTGGAGTGGAGCTCTAATTCTAAGTCTTGGTGTGTGTGTGATGAGTGGAGCTCTCCCCCTCCTTTTATAGCCTCCAAAGGTTGGTTTAAGACGCGTAACCACCACGGAATCTGTTACCACCGCCTCAAGCAATCAACGAGGGAGCACCACGTAAAAGCACGCCCAGAACAGGCTCTGGATGAGGTCGGGCGACCTCGCCTCCTCAGGTCGGCCGACCTGGGAGTGGGCTCCCTCGCCCTGTGCTTCTTTGAGGTCTCTGGAAGGTGGGCCCTGAGTTCTGTAGAGGCGGTTACCCATCGACTTGCATGAGGAATCTTGTGTACCTGTTGACGGCTGTTAAGTACCATTTTCAACCGTCAACTATACTCGAATAAAGGAGAATTTGGCATTTCATACACGCATGCTTTATCACAATAATATAGTTCCACTTGTACTTGGAGAACTTTGTGCATGCAGGAGGAAATGTGAAGGAAACACCTCAAAAGGCAAGAAAACACACTTTCGACCAATCAGAGAGTGCCACATGGACGTCACACGGATTGAAGGGCCCATTTTCAGCTCTTAACCGACGTAACTCCCTGTAATACCGCGGGAACCGACCTCAGGACCCACCTGCCAGCCTCCCCAAGAAAGCACAGGCCAGGAGGACCCCTGGCCAGGTCGGGCGACCCAGTCAGGTCGGCCGACCTGGTCCTGGGGGATATTCCTTTGTGCTTCCACGTGTTGGCTCCTCAGCGACTCCTGATGGTGGTTTGAGGTGCCTTCCGTGGCGGTTACTCTCCCTTGCCGACCTATTGAGGCTATAAATAGGAGGGTGTGCCTTCACACTCAACACACACCACAAGAAGCATTTCTCTCTTGCTAGTAGTAGTTCTTGGAGTTTTAGTGGAGTTAGGCTGAGTCTAGAGCTCTCTAGTCCCAAGTCTTCACTTGGAATTGGTATGGCTCTTGTATCTTTTCCCTTTTGTAAGACTTTGCTCTTATCAATATATATATATTTTCTATATAGTTGTGCTTGGGTCATGAGTTTCTTGTTTGATATTGTGATCCATATATGTGATAGTATAGTCTACTTGTGTGATAGTAGTTTATATTTATTATACTACTATTGTCATGCTAGTTATATACCGTCACTATAGTCTAGTTTATATGTTATAGTCTCTATGCTTAGTTTTAGCTGATAAAGTATAGCATGGGTTTGGTGATCGTATTCATACGGTAGCTCTGCCTCGTTAATAGTAATCGCGGAGGGGCAGAGTGCTCTTTGGTCATGCAAGTATGGTACTTGGGTGACTGATTTGCATCAATTATTCGTTAGTCTACTGGTTCGTTGAGGTAGGCGGTAGGTGGTGACAGCCCTGTCCGTCCTTTGAAATCCTCCCCGCTAGGCTAGTGCGTAGGCTCTTGGCAGAAGTCGCCTGTGGATGCAGGGGTAAGTCCGTGCCTGAAGTGCTATACTATTGACTGCTGAACCTGAGTGTGGGTCTGTATGTATTCTACTTAGGCTATGCAACTGTATAGGAATGTATAGTAGGAGTAGCTTAGCCTAGTCTTTCCTCCACTAGACTTTATTTATTTAGTAGGAATCTTCTGTGTGTGTCACACTACCCGGTTATTATCATGTACCCGCCTGTCTTGGTTAAGATATCCTTGCTAATTGTTAACATGATCTTATATGTTAGTAACGCTTCTTGATCATAACCTTCCTTTGGGATAAACAAATACGATACCCTGAATACTTCCGGGTGAAATGCTACAGCGGTATTCTCCGTGCGCTTGCGGATTTTACCTACTTGACTCTGGGACATATTAGTGAACTGTTTCTGGCCCCGTGCCGGGAATGATTTATTAATATGGCTTAGCAAAAGTCAACAGTACCCACGTATGCAATCATTGTAGTGAGTCCTGATTGGTCGGATTGATATATTCTTGGACTGATGACATGCGTTTTCTGTTATTCATAGATAAATCACCTACACTCAAATATTCACCAACACTTGTGGAATTTTTTAGTAATAAACTCCTACCACTATGTTGATGTGACATTTAAGCACAATTATGCAGGTAATTGATGGCTATTTTTGGTATTTAATAGCCGTCAATAGAAATTGAGCTTTATATTCCTCTTAATTGGGCCCGTATATAGCATAGAGAGCCCACGTGAAGCCATCCTCTTTATTTCATAGGAGGAACTTTGAGTAAAAATCTCCCTCATCTATGGCTCTATTGGTATTTTTAACGAATGCAGGTAATCTGCAAGCATACGAAGAATATCATTGTAGCATTTCACCCAGAAGTATTCAGAGTATCATATTTATTTTATCCCAAAGAAAAGCGGGTGGATCATGACGATTACCATGTTCTAGTGTTGCATAATAGATTATAAGACAAAGTCATCACATGGGTAAGGATATAGATAAACATGGATTGTGGACACACATATAGCATAGTCTAGATAAATAAAGATTAGTCTAGTGGAGAACGACAAAGAAAGAGCTAAGTTCCTATGTTGCTTTTATACAGTTGCATAGTTTACATTATATACTATTATACAGATACATAAGCAATGCAAGACAATCAGACCATCACGCCTTGGGCATCCGGTTTTCCCCTGCATTCACAATATGATTTTGGCCAAGAGCCTATTGCATAGCCGAACGTGGGTCAATTCATAAGACAGATAGGACTATCACCACCTACTGCGTACCCCAAGCAATCAGTGGGCTACATGACGAATAATGCATTTTATTGATCTAAGCACCACACTTACATCTTTAGAACAACACCCCTAATCCTCTAGCGATGGATCAGAAAAGGAGTAAACACATTTAAGTGAACACTAAGCACGTAGAAATGATCTAAGTCAAACATGAGTCATGCATCATTATAATGATATGAATAAAGACTATAATAAGGACCTATGTCAAACATGATAGTCTAGCAGAGCTACACTACTAGCATGCAATCATAATAACCACATGCATGAATGGATCACATAATCAAACAGGAAACACATGACCCAAGCACAACTATATAGAAAGACTAAATATATTAATAGAACAAAGTCTTACAAAAGGAGAAAGATACAAGAGCCATACCACAACTCTAAGAAAGACTTGGAAATTAAAGAAGACTCTATTCTAAGCCTAACTCCACTAAAACTAGATAGTAACTCGAAATACAAAGAGAGTGATGCGTCTAAGTGTGTGTTGAGGAGTGAAGCCACACCCATCGTTTTATAGGGGTCCAAAGGCAGTTCCAAGGCGGACAACCACCTTTGGAGAGTCGATGGGGAACCGCCATATGAAGCCGGGCTCCATTGTGCCCACTCCCTATTCCGTCGAACAAGGGGTTGAGCTTAGTAGCCCCCCACTTCCTCTAGTACACTGATGGGTGGACCCGCTTGACTCTTCCACGGCTAAGGCCTTATGTATGTCGGTTTGGTACTGTAGGTGGACCTTTTGATCCATGAGAATCCCTGTTGGCAAACTCTTATTGGTGAAAGTTGTGCTTCTTCGCCACATAGGTGTGTTTCCTCCTTTATTTTTTTGTATCTCCTACATGTGAGAATTTCTCCAAGTACAAGTGAAACTTTATTAATTCTAACTAACATGCATGGTGGGAATGTTAAATCCTTCTTTATTTTAAGTAATATTGATGGTCGGAAATGGTAGTTAACGACCGTCAACAGGCACCGACATCAAAGTTTGCCAAGTTGACCCCAAGGATCAAGTCACTAGACCTACCTCTGGGTGATTTCAGTTACATCCTACCAGAGGTAAACATTGTATGGCTAAAATGATAAACCCCAAAGGTTTTGTACGTTTGATTCATACCTTCTGAATGTTCTTGGCGAAGGTTGTGATATTGAGCGATCACCCCAAGATTATTGTAGTGTTGTCACGATTGAACTCATTGTATGTCATGGTGTGAAACTGTGTCGCTGGTACTCACTAAGGAACTCCTCAGCTGGACCAACAACGCAATCTTGGATCGGCATGATGAAGGACACCACCAATTTTCATGCCTAAGTCGAGTTGGTCATTACACGGTGTTGTATCACTTTAATTACCCATTAGTCATGATCTACAAATATGCATAGTGTTGAGACTTGCTAACGTTTACTAAGTTACATTGATATAATCATCCGGGCTAGGTGCCAGAATTGCTTGTGGCACTTCTTAACGTCACACCAGACATAATTATAAAGATGCACTTAAGTGTCAATATAGTAAGATCCACAAGCGCACGGATAATACCATTGTAGCATTTCACTATTGGATTGCTCCAATAGCTTGTCATTTATAGTTCTACCAAAGGAAGACTATAGCATAAATATATGATTGATAATAGTAATGTAGTCATCAAGATTAGTATGAGTATTTAGAGTTCATATAGGGTTAATATATAATAAGAATAGGGGTAGTGTGACACGCAGAGCAATCATTCCTAAAGATAAATAAAGATCCTAAGTCACTAGGATTTTAGTTAGGCAAGCAAAGCTACATCTCTAATGTTAGTCTACCTATATAGTTACTTAGTCAAATAATTATATGCAAGGTTATACTAGTCATAGTCTAATGCATTCAACACTTCGTGTACGGATTCATGCCCGGCATACACAATGCAACTCCGTCTTGGACACACGTCATAACCAAACGTGGAGGAGTACAATGGACAGATAGGGCTGTCACCACCTACTGCCTACCTCTACAAACTGTGGATTATGAGGTGATCAATAGTACCTAGCCATCTAAGCATCGCGCTTACACATTTAAGTAGCATTCTAGCATCAATCAAACACTAGAATCACCGTTCAGATTAACAAGTCATGAGCTAAGCAATTGCAATCCTAATAAGATATCAAACCTATGTTGAATCATCATAACTAGACTAAAGTACAACTAGCATTATAACATTTAGACTATAGTCAAGGTATATGACAATCATGAAAATAATGTAGCAAGCCTATATCATCATGAAAGTATAAAGTCCTATAACATGAATATGATATATAATCAAACAAGAAACACATATCATAAACATAACTATAAGGAAGAACTATATTACTTGAATAGAATAAAGTCATAATAATATTATAAAAGAATAAAGGTAAAGATACAAGAGCCATACCAATACTCCTATGACTTGGGTACTTGAGCAAGGCTCCTCCTACACTAAACTCCACTAGGACTAGGAAAACTACTAAGTGAAAGAGGAAAATGACCAGCTCTTGAGTGTGTGTGTTGGAGTGGAGCTCTCCCCTTCTATTTATAGGGGGATAAGTCGGTACTGAGGAGTAACCGCCATGAAACTGCCATGCACTGACCTTCCAAAGGAGCTCAGGAGTTGACACGTGGAAGCCCGCTCGAAATGGGCTCAACACCTGGTCGGCCGACGAAGCCCCTAGGTCGGCCGACCTGGCACTGGGCCCTCTTGGGGTATGCTTCCTCAGGGTGGCTGATAGGTGGGTCCTCTTCTGTTTTGACTCGGTGTTTCCCGGAGGAACCCCATGTAGCCACGTATGCAATCCGAGGGAGGTCCAGTTGGCACCGTCTCATTGGCTGGACCTGTGTTTCCCTGGATTATGCTCTATTTCTTCACATATATTGATTCAAATCCCTGGATGCATATATTTCTCCAAGGACAAGTAGAATCTTATTATTCCTAACTAACATGCACGTATGAAATGCTAAGTCTTCCTACTTTTATAGGTATATTGATGGTCGGAATTAGTATTTAACGGCCGTCAACACATAGTAACCAGTCTAAAGCTGACTACTAATTACTAACTTGCAAAAGTAGTGAGTGAGTGATATTATTGTTACCTCAAGTTGATTGAGAAGGATGACAAAGACTTTGTTGGGTAGAGGCGCACCACTTGGATCCGCTGGCCATTGTAAGCGACCTCAAGAGGCCATATGGATGACATCTGTGAGGAGCAGGGTGATGAGGCCTCAGTCGCAGTGCGGAGGTAGCCCTAGCGCTCATGCTCGGATCTAGGCATGGGCGGGTAGTGTGGTTGACGTGGAGGAACATGTCACTGCCGCTTCGATTGCCTCAACGCAGTTAGGTTGAAGCCCCATGGACTGGCACAACAGCCATAGAAGCTCCATTCCCATTCCTCTCATCTCTCTGCGACCTCTCTATATGATCATTGCACAAAACGAGTCGACATAAAAAAAAAGGTATCAAACTAAGTGAACTTTGTATCCTTTGTATCAGTTCAGACTTGATGCAACTGTTTGCTTCATAGTAGTTTGGGATTTCCAATCATAAGCCACTTTATTATAAAGAACTAGCCTCTACTATGTTTTGTTGTACAAACCACCACAATTCATACATGTTTAATCCGTTGAATTTGTTTTTGTCCATCTTTATCAAACTTAAAAAACTATAAAGTATAATCTTCATACCTTTTTAAGTATTTTAAAAAACCAAATTTCATGTTAAACTTCAAACTTACCCTACAAAGTTTAATATCTGAATTTATTTTTATTAAAATAAGATAAATGAGCCTCATTTAAGATTTTTATCAATGCTAACTTGGATTTTATGAATTTATATTGATGAAAATATATGAAATCTCATAAGTAGGTATGAATTGGGGTGGGTTTGTTTCAACAAAATATACTAAAATGGTTGAAATTTACAACCAACGATTTTTCCGTGAATCTCTACTATAAAGGCTAAACATTCTTTTTAAAACCAGTAACATGAGTTTATACCCCAACCCACTATAATAGTCAAGGACTAGGATTTCATTGTGGGACCGGTTAGTTGTTCCATGTAACAGTAAAATGTATTAGTCCTATGATTAGTGGGCCACCTAAAATTCAGAGCGTTACATCTTACGTTTTTCAGGTCTTTTTTGCTGAACGTTGGAAAACGTTTGTCACAGGAATCTCCCCTACCCGCCCGCAGACAGGTTTGATTTGTTTCCATAACCGACAGCTCGCAGCTAACGTAATTAGCGTGCGCGTTTCCTTAATTATTTGTGCTTTCCTGCTTGGCCCCGCGCAGCCTAGAAGCAATCCACGGCTGCAGTGTTGCGGCTGCCTGGCAAGGCGCTGTCCCGTTCGTCACTGTGCATGGCGGCGACGGCGCATCCGCCCAACTACCCCAAGAGCTCGCCCTAGGAGGAGGTTCTTGCTGTCCCGTTCAGGAGGAGCTCCACGGCTGTCGGCGCCCACTTCTCCTGGATTGCCGCAAGACCTACCCCGACTTCTAGGTAAGCCTCGTTGGCTCGTGGCCCTGCTCAGTTTCGCATCTCCTAATCCCAGACTCAACGACGGTTGGATCACGGACTCCCTGAAGCGTGCATTTTGTTGTTTGATCTTTTTTTCCCACATGATGGTTATTTTCCCTTTGTTAATTCTTTTCCTCTCATGCAGTATCAGAAAGCTATTGTGGATCATGATCTCAACGAGAGGATGGTGGAACCCGTTATTGACAAGCTTCAAGCAGAGGACGCAGCAGAAAAATCCAAGGATACAACAAACTAATTGCACTGTGAGCAAAAGCCAAAGCCATAGATAAGAGATAAAAAAAAAAAGCAATAATCCACAAGGTGCTCATTCGTATCATCCATTACTACGTTTTCTTTTTGTATCTGCACTCCATACTTCGTATGTGGCCTATATTGATTATTTTTAAATTCTTATGAGAAGCCAAATTATTTTGCATTTTGCCGAGCTAACTTCGTGGCCAAGCAAGGAGGACCTACCCAGACCCAATATAAACACCCCAAGGACGTGGGAGGAGGTGTGTAAACGTGTTTACACTCCAAGCAAACCCTTGAAGCCTCCGCATATCGCCAAGAGGCCGTCAGAGTTGAAGAGCCACCAAATTGAGAAATGTCGTCTAGTCGGGTAGCCGTACTGCGTGGTTGCACTACACCAGAGCTAAGGAGAAGTAGAGCCATGTATATTAGGAGCCGTCAATGATGCATTAAGGCGGTGCCTATCGGCACGGTCTTCATGACGATCGGCATATCCTCCGACGGTGACGAATAAAGGTATAGTTCATATATTTATCTCTGTGTTTCTTAATTCTATCCTTGGCTGCAATTACGTTCGATATCTTAGGTTTGATGATTCTTACATATGCTTTATCCTTACATTATACACAGGTTAAGTACTTAGATACGATCTTAATTGTGATGATTAGGGTAGTACTCCGGATCTTGTAATAAATCAGATTCGCACGTATAACATATAGGCGCGAAGTTGTAGACCAATTATAGGGACTGCTCGTGACAGAAGGCCCTCAAAAAAGTCCCTCCATCACCATCTTTGATCCGATTACCAATTGTTTAAAGTGCCAAGTAAGCTAGGATAATAGACAACACGTTGCTACTGCTTAGGTGCCGATCGACATACCCCTGGTGCCAATCGACACATCCTTTCTCCGTCCGCTAGATGCATGCAGGCTAACTCTAGGTGTTTCGGTGCATGTGTATGCTTCTAGAACCAACAAAGCCTCCGCGATAAAAAGTCTTCATGCCGATCGGCACATTCATGCGTCGATCGGGACAAACCCCCTACCTCATCGACACAAAGCTCCCATCTTAATGTTTTCACCATCAATGCTCTCGTATGTGCAATATGTACTTCACGCTAGAATTGATTCTTTAGCCGAAGTAGAAAAACCTAACTACGGTTCTCTTGCTGATCCTTGTGGATTCGATATAAAACTTGGAATACTCTGAGGGGAAAGCTACAATGTACACCGTATATTTGCGGTATATAAGTGAGTGCGTAACTATAACCAACAGTAAGATATCCTTCATGGGGGCACCTCTCATCACTCGGCCAACTCTGCATCGCGAGGCCAAGGCGGTGGTGCGCTTGGTCAAGGTCGCGGTCGCAACAATGTTCTTTGCAGCCACAGCAACGGCTCCAACATGGGCTCATGGAACTCCAACAACAAGCCCTATGGTCAAGTCGGTGACAAACCTGGCCACAATGCTCTAGACTGTTGGTACAGATTTGACGAGGACTATGTTCCAGAAAAGAAGAGAACTGCTGCAGCAACAAACTCCAAGGGAGGAGACGACCCATTGTGGTACAGCGACATAGGTGCCACTGACCATATCACATCTGAGCTTGACAAACTCATGATACTTGATAGGTACAATGGCAAGGATCAGATCCACACAACCAACGGCTCAGGTATGGATATTAAACATATTGGTCAAGCTATATTGCATTTACCTAGTCACGATCTTTAACCAACCAATGTCATTAATGTTCCTCAAACCACAAAGAATCTAGTATCTGTACACTTCACTAATGATAATTATGCCTTTATGGAGTTTCACTCTCACTATTTTTTTATCAAGGATCTGGACACGACAAAGGCTCTTCTTAAAGGGCATTCCAAAGGGTGTCTCTACCTGTTTCCATCCTCTTTGTTCAAGCCCGGCAATAAACAAGCACATGCCGCTGTCAAGATCTCGTCTTCACAGTGGCATAGTCGCCCTGTCCATCCCTCACACTCCATTGTTAGTCCTGTGATCAATAAGCATGGTTTGCCTAGCATTAGTGATACTATTTCAGAGTCAGTTTGTAATTCATGTCAAATGGCTAAGAGCCATCAGTTACCATATCCCAAGTCCTTGAGTACTTCACGTGTGCCATTAAGTACTAAGTTTGCTTTATAGACGATTTGAGTAAATTCACATGGGTATATTTGCTCAAATACAAATCTGAGGTGTTCTAAAAAATCCATGATTTTTAGAATCTAGTTGAGTGCCTCTTTAATAGGAAAATCATCTTACAGGGGTGGTGAGTATGACAAACTTCATCCCTTCTTTCAGCACATGGGCACCACACATCTAGTGTCGTGTCTCCACGCACATCAACAAAATGGTGCTGCCGAACAAAAACATATGCATATCATTGAAGTAGGACTCTCCTTACTAGCCCATGCATCCATCCATCTGAAATTTGGGGATGAAGCATTCCAAACACATGCTTACCTCATCTACCACACAACAACTGATGTGCCCATGGCTCATCAAATCAGTTCTGAAAATAATGAGGACACAACAACAGGTGTCCGAGTTTTGTCCCAATCTTTCACGGTACCGAACAGGTATCAAGCCTCTTTTGATTCAGATAGAAATATTTTTCTCCAAGTGCACCAATATGAGTGAGAGAGAGCCTAATCTCCACACCAGTAATATAATCCACAATAAGATGAATAAAACAAAGGCTAACCAATTGCAGCAGTGTCGTGTACCCCTCACTATAGAGCCACACTAGCAGAATTAGATCGCGACAGCTCCAAACGAATACATCAGAAAAACTAATTCTGTTGTTTGATAAAATACAGCAGTAGCAAAGATAAAAATAGTAGCTTCCACACGTGTGCTAGTGCCAACAATAGCTATCAATCCATATAAACAAAGGATAGATATATAGTTGCAAACCACCAGAGATAACAGCCTCTCCAACCCGTGACTCCAAGGGCATGATCTAGAGAGAAGAACCCAGCAGATTTCAAGATGTGCCCAGGTCAATCAGTCTGATCATGTTCTCCACATCAATCCAACAAGGATGGGGGCTCATGCCTTGAATTCTGCTGGGTGAGAGCTTATCTTCGGTTCTTGTTGGATTGATGCGGAGAACGTGATCAGGCTGATTGACCTGTGCACGTCTTGAATTCTGCTGGGTTCTCTCTAGATCATGCCATTGGAGTCAAGGGTTGGAGAGGCTTTTATCTCTGCTGGTTTGCAACTATATATCTATCCTTTGTTTATGTGGATTGATAGCTAGTGTTGGTACTAGCACACGTGTGGAGGCTACTGTTTTTATCTTTGCTACTGCTGTATTTTATCAAACAATAGAATTAGTTTTTCTGATGTATTCGTTTGGATCTGCCATGATCTAATTTCTGCTAGTGTGGCTCTATTGTGAGGGGCACACGACACTGCTGCAATTGGTTAGCCTTTGTTTTGTTCATCTTATTGTAGATTGTATTACCGGTATAGAGATTAGGCTCACTCTCACTCATATCGTAGCACTTGGAGAATAATTTTTATATCCGAATCAAAAGAGGCTTGATACTCGTTCGGTATCGTGAAAGATTGGGACAAAACTCGGACACCTGTTGTTGTGTCCTTGTCAGCTACCAAAGTTCTTAACTAGAATACTCCTCTTGAAAGGCTCTTTGATCAGACTCCTGACTATAATTTTGGGTGTACTACTTGGCCAAATCTGCGACCATATAATTCTAGGAAACTAGAATTTCGATCAAAATAGCATACTTTCTTTGGGCACAGTACACTTCAAACGAGATTTAAGTGCTTGGATATCTCTGAAGGGAGGGTCTATATTTCTCATGGTGTAGTGTTTGATGAGACGGTTTTTCATTTCTCCGAACTCAACCCCAATGCAGATGCATGCCTTCGCTCAGAGATCCTTCTCCTTCCCCCCACTTTGATTAATTCTAGTGGTTATGTGGATGCGAATGGTTCTGATCATATGTCTAATATTCTATCTACTGATGCTTTATTGTCTGCTGAATCAAACTTACCTGTTTTGGATAAAGACAATTTTGGTGCTATGCAAAATATGGTAAGTGTCGATCCCGGTGTGGATATGCACCAAGACCCAGGTGCCTCGGTTTCGGCTCTAGTACCAACAACGTCAACGGATGGTGCATCGCATGACACTGACCCACAGTCATCTTCTCTCCAGTCTCCGCGCGACACAACAACCGCGGGTGGGGCGCCATCGTCTACTCCAAGTGGACATGATCTAGAGCTCGCATTTTCTATACCGGCGTCATCTATTCCTGCTTCCTCATTGTATGTGACAACTGATCTTGGATCATCTGTAGCGAGGGAGGGATCCTCTATGCCTCCACCCTGTGCCTCTAGCACCACCAGCGCTTCTAGCACGATCAACCCGACTTCAGCATGGAATTTTAAAACCAAAGACGTACACTAATGGGATGGTACATTATGGATTGTTCACTAAATCTGGTGAACCTCGATATCTAGGAGAAGCCTTGGGTGACCCTAGATGGAAGAAAGCTATGGAAGAAGAACTTGCAGCCCTTCAATGGAATAAAACTTGGCATCTTGTTCCTCTAAAGAAAGGATGCTATCTGATCGATTGCAAATGGGTATATAAAGTCAAGATAAAATCAGATGGCATGATTGATTGCTACAAAGTATGATTAGTGGCCAAGGGGTTTAAGCAATGATATGGACTAGGTTATGAGAATACTTTTAGTCCGGTTGTTAAGGTTGCTACAATCAGGCTTGTATTGTCTCTTGCAATATCTCAAGGATGGGTTATTCACTAGCTAGATGAACAGAATGCGTTTCTTACATGACATTCTAGAGTAAGATGTGTATATGAAGCAACCACTAGGTGTTGAAGACAAATCCAATCCTAGTTTTGTTTGCAAGCTAGCTAGACAAGGCTTTATATGGTTTGAAACAAGCTCCAAGAGTCTGGTATCATAGGTTAAGTTCAATGTTGCTATAACTTGGGTTCAAGGCATCTAAGGTTGATACATCACTCTTCTATTATAGAAAAGACAACGTTGTTATGTTCATATTGATATATGTGGAGGACATCATTGTGGTGAGTTCAGTTGCTGAGGCCACTCAAGCTCTTCTCAAAGATCTGAAGCTAGACTTTGCACTAAAGGATCTTGGTGAGCTTCATTACTTCTTGGGGATTGAAGTTAAACAAAAAACAGAATGGTGTTTTGTTAACTCAAGAAAAGAAAACGGCTGATCTTTTAAGGAAAGTAAATCTGATGACATGTAAAGGAGTTCATACACATGTGTCCACAAGTGAAAAGTTATCTGCTGATCAAGGAAGTGTGCTTGGGCCAACTGATGTGTCAAATTACAGTAGTATTGTTGGAACATTGCAGCATTTAATGCTAACCAGGCCAGATATATCCTTTATAGTAAACAAAGTATGTCAATATCTGCATACGCCAACTACAAGTCATTAGACAGCAGTGAAAAGAATTCTACGCTATCTAAAGACAACTCTTGGTCTTGGATTGAAATTGATCAAGTCATTGTCATCCATTGTGAGTGGGTTTTGTGATTCTGATTGGACAGGATGTCTAGATGATAGACTCTCTATAGGTGGATTTGCCATTTATTTTGGACGGAATCTGGTTTCCTAGAGTGCCAAGATAAAGGCCATAGTGTCTCGGTCGAGCACCAAGGCAAAATACAAAGCTCTCGCCAACGCTACTGCAGAAATAATTTGGATTCGGACTTTGCTTCGAGAAATAGGTGCGAGAAGTCCACCTACAGCAAAGTTGTGGTGTGATAACATAGGTGCTACATATCTCTCAGCAAACCCTATTTTTCATGCAAGGAACAAGCATATTGAAGTGGATTTCCACTTTGTTCGTGAGAGAGTAACACAAAAACTTTTGGAAATACACTACATATCTATGAATGATCAAGTAGCAGATGGTTTTCCCAAGGCCCTCTCAGTTAGCAAATTACAAGTGTTTAACACAATCTTAACCTAAACTTTGATAAGTTATGATTGAGGGAGGATGTTAGACATATAGTCATCTGTTACGATAGATAAACTATTTTAAACGTATAGCTCAAGTCTCTTGTAGATAGACTTGATCAGTTGAGATAGTGATATATTCAAACACGTTGTAAACTTATCTGCTGAGCCTAGAGCCAGATATGTAACATGAAGCTCATGCATGTGTAAGGTACATTGCTTCAATCAATTTCACAGATACATGTACTTTGGACTGGACGAGCCTGGAATAATCTTCAGACTTCTGGTTGGTACTTCGGTTTGGCTGACATTGTTGTGGACTGCCTAGATACTAGCAGGAAGAATCCAGCAAGTCGCCTCCTTTGGAGGCCTGACCTACGACAATGTTCTTCTTTTCTGCTTGTTTCTCTAATACACCTTGACCCTCATTATATAGACCTGATAACCTAATCCTAGAGGATGCTACAGCCGCCGCTACTATTGCATGCAGCAGTTCCCTTGTAGATCTCAACCTGGACGTGGTGTGCAGATTTTCCTCCTGGTTCCCATGGAAACAGGCAGGACATATGATCCTTTCCTTCCTTGATAATGAACTGTGGCATGAAGAACGCTGATGCAGTGTTGCTGGTGAAGAACATCGGCACATACTAAGGCGCTCTAGCACAGCAAGCAGTCGCAGCAAATCAACGAAAATGTCGTGGATGAGATGGCGCTGCACCACCTTTCTGATCCGCGTGGGGACCAACACCTCCTGGAGTGCCTTCTCGTCGTCGCAGCCAGCACTGTGCCCCGCCTCTATGGCGGCGCTGATGTGGTCGAGGTCAGAGAGAAGCTTCCTTTGATCTGATCAGCTCTGGCTCAATGATTGGAGATGCGAGAGAGGCGATCGTGGGGAGGAACATTGGGGACACCACCATCACCGGCGCTTGGGGGTGTGGCGCGGCCGCAGATGGCATCTCCATGGAAAGTGCCTCATCGACCTCTTCATGGTGATTATCCATGTGGCTTGGAGCAGATGGGATTTTCACCGCGAAAGCCTCCACGACAAGGCACACGTGTGCTGTTGATACTTAATTACCGACAACTTTGGTGGGGGCTGTAGCTTTGTCGAGAATGAACCGACTGGAGGCAGCATCAAAGGAAGTGGCAGCAACTGACGGCTCATGGCGGTGGTCTGGGTTTGCAGCTTCGCGCACAACATGAGGAGGCGATCCAACTTCTGGGAGAACATCAAGGCCACAAGATCATCGTCGCCGGCCATGGTGGAGACGCCGGCGACTGGCTCTGATACCAATTGTTGTGGACTGTCTAGATACTAGCAGGAAGAACCCCGCAAGTTGCCTTTTTTTGAAGGCCTGACCTACGATAATGTTCTTCTTTTCTGCTTGTCTCTCTAATACACCTTGACCCTCATTATATAGACCTGATAACCTAACCCTAGAGGATGCTACAGTGCCGCACCGGCCCATAAAGACCCAAGTGCCAGCCCATAACAGACATGATCTTGCTTGTTCTAATTTAGTTGATTTCGGGTTCATCACGGAAATGATTATGTAGATCCTTGCTTCGATCAAAATCTGGCTCCTCCTACACAGGCGCCTCGGAGTCTTGGGGCCACATATTACAAGGACAACTCACGTTCTGCTGCTGGCTGCTATGCTTTCTCAAAACAGAGCAAATGCCAGCGGGGTACTCTGTTTCCTTGAGGCAGAGTAATAGTCAGCTCTTCTGTCTTTTTCGATCTCTATCCGTTTGCCTCAAACGTTCCTTACTAAGATCATTGTTTTTTCTGATGGCTTGACAAATACATTGTGATCATCAGATCTGTCGAGGTTGTTTGATATGTTGGAAGACATAGTCTAAAAAAAATGGATAAATCAAGAAACAAATATACGTAAACGGGTTAGAACAAATTTAATGAAACAACCAAGAAAAAGATGTATGTAAGGATAGGTACTATATGTAGACGGTCTCGTATATCGTCTCATAAATTTTGAAGTTTTGAACCTTAATGCCTTGTCACATTTACTTATTTCAAATTGAAAAATGTTATAGAATCAAAATATTTTCTAATAATGAAAAATATTCTCCACGTGTTACTTTATAAATTTAATTTTCATAAATTTTGGAGTAAAGAAAGTATTTTTTTTCTTTGAGCTAGTGAATAGAGAAAAATGTTAAGCACTGGCACTAGTGGCAGCATAGAAATTTTATTTGAATGGTACATAGGGAAGTTTGAAAATTTTCAATGTACAAAAGGAAGGAAGAAATTTTCCAGTGGCATAGAGGAAATTTTCTCCAAATTTTATGACAGTGAACAACCATCCAGATGGCTTCAACACGTTGTACAGGGTTGAATCTAGTTGAATGATCATTGACAAAATGACATCAAACCATGGACCAGATGTTTACTGGTTATCGTAACCAAGCCAAAATTCAGCCACAAAGCGCGGGAATAATTTATAAAATATAAAACATTAGAAAGAATGAAAATGCAATTACTGCCAGAATAAACAGAAATTAAAGATGAAACTTGCTGAGCAGTTTAGATATGCCATGAGATGCATTCATGACAAAAATCCATTAGTTTTGCATGTGTTAAAATATAGATATTAATCTATTCATGCTTCCACAATATGAATTTTGTACAATCTGTTCAAGAGGAAGCTAAACAAAATTTATTTGCGATTTATGGAGATCATATGAGTGTGATGTGAACAAAACCATAATTTTCCAGCGTCTCAGACAAATTCCCATGAATTAACTACAAATTTTACAAGTTGCAATGGATTTATTTTGTATTGAATAAATAAAAAAACAGCATGGACCACTTAGATCTGTGCTTTTTCCAATACTTCGAGGAGGTTGTGTGGGAGAACCAAGGTAAGAGGGTGGCCGATAAAAGGAAGTTGATGTGGAGGCCGCGGCTCATAGTCTGGAGAGTTTTTTTGGTATGGGATAACCTCGAGTTTTTATTTTTCATATGAGATGATTGTGTTTTTCTCCGTATAAGGATAGGTACAATGCTACACGTAGGTAGTTTCATATGCTGTTTTATGTATTGTCATGTAGGATTTTTGATGATATGGAAGAGAGAGGGTGGTGAGAGAAAAAGATGGTTGTTTCGCATAACAACCAACTCATGCGCTAAAATTTAAGAGTATGAGACGGCTCTTACACCATTGTATAAGTTTTAGTAGTCTTTTAACCTATAAATATTTTTTTTACATCCACAAATTAAGGGAACATATAATTAATAGAAGACAACTGAAAAGACCATCTGTTATATAAGTCGTCTGATAAACTGTCTCAAAATTACGTGCCATGTATGAGATGACCTATAAGATAACACCATTGTACTTGACCTGAGGAACTATCACTCTTCGATACCGTGGACCTCTAGATATGAACGAGGGTACGGACCGATGATGTCAGAACCAATAAGGAAACAAACTCAAAGTCAAAGGTGGAGTAGTAGGATTGTTGTTGAAACCACAAAAGCTAAACCATGAAATAAAAATTATATGTATCCACATATTTTATTAATAAGTATACAGAAAAGATAGTAGACTCGATCTGTGATACAGGGTACACAATAGAGTCGGTATCCGACTTTTAACCCGGTCTCCTTAGAACTCCTATTTAGCAATACTAGTGTTAAATAATTAAATAATTATTTAGCACAGTGTAAAAATGTATGGTTCCGTGTAAAATATTCATGGTGATGAGAAAAAACATGAAAATTTTTATGATTACAGTATAAAAACTTTTACGCCTGTGATACAAAATTTTATGATCACATTGTAATTTTATGGTCAAGGGATAAAAATTTATGGTTGTAATTGAATCATTTATGGTCACGGAAGTGTGGTGTTGAATAAGTATTTAATGCGATGCACGTTAAATAGCAGGACTCTATATATATGTATATAGAGAGACCTTGATATTATAACCATGAAGTGTTGTGGATAATGTTGATTGTGAGGGAGGTGATATACAAATCGATCCGACTTCAGAACAACACGTCCTAAACCTTGCAATCACAGCACAACGTCTTCTCTAGTTATCAGCCGGTACTATATGTTGACCTCGTCAAGGAAGCTAATCCCTGCCTATGAATCAAGAACATAAGAAAGAACAAAGAGGAAAGCAACCTGCAGATATATAATTAATCTCATGAAGGTGGAGTCTCACAAACCAATAAAAACGGTAAATTATTCTTGATAGAATTAATCTAAGTAAAAGCATCTTCAAAAGCTCCTTAAAAAATTGACCCTAAAAGAGTACTTTCGGGAGCAGCCCAATAATTATTAGGGAGAAGTTTTCTTGTCTCCTCCAACAGTTCTCCCTAAAAATATATCAGAAAAACTTTTGATTAGGTCACGTCAGCATCTGGGATCACAACAACATTAATTCCCGTATAAATACAAGTATTGGGGTACCTAATTTTCTCCTCGTTTTTAGCTACTAATAAGGAGAATTTAGGGAGAGAATAAATCTGTGAGTTATTTAAGGGAGCTATTGAAGATAGTTTTTTAGACTAAACCCCATTAATTTGATTTAGGGAGAATTTTTGGAGAGATTTTAGAGATGCTCTAAAATCCAAAATGTAATGAAGCGACAGCGGCTGTTTCTGGAGTCTCTGGGGTTGTGCAAGATCCCCTGGTTGTGCCTCTAATTGGAGTCAACTGAATACAAGGATCAAAGGACAAAACAGGCAACGCAATACCTGGACAGATTCTGGACCCTCTCTTGTTTTGATGATTGCTGTTGATTTAAGATGAATTTTGATATGAGACAGGGGTCATTGAAAATGTCTTCTTCTTAGCTTTTCGTGTGTATTATAGAACGTCCAAATCCAAGCCCGTATGCGTTATGGGCGTCCGTTTTAGTGGGGACTGGGCGTGGACTCTAAAGCAGACTCGAAGTCGGTTTAAATTGGGCCTCTATCTTAGGTTGCACATCCTTGCTGGTCTTTCACGTCTCCAAGTCCTTCTCCTATCATCTCCTAGTACTCTCTATTGGTCTTAATCATAATATAATTATTATGTAACAAACCATTCTCTACAAAAAAAAACGTAGAAATGAGTTCACCTCTAAATTAAGTTGTTGTGTACGAGCTCTAATCATTAGATCTTGATAGTCTAGAGTTAGAGGAGAATTATGTGTATCCATAGAAGTGATGTCTTCCTCATGGAAATGTAGAAACAAACATCCTAAGTGCATCCCATCTTAGAGCTAATTATTCAACAATTAGTTTGCTCCAGTAGACGGCAGAGTAACCAAGCTAAGATTGGGGCTGGCCCACATTGCAGATACCTCCCTTATAAAACAGGTTTAACGAGTTTACTGGCTCCAGTAGAGGGCAGATCATCAATGTTGTTCTTATATTCGTGTTGGATCATATGGTAAAGTTTATGTGCGGATCGGAATTCACCGATCTTAATGTAGAACATGTAGTTTAGATAGTACATGTCTAGCATCTATACATGTGGAAATTTCGCTTTGGAATATTTCATTCATCCTCGATCAATTAGAAATACGCAGTGGGAGCATTTCTTCATTTGATCGAGCAGAAAAAAAGGCCACAAATAAACAGATCTCCTTCATTCCATTATTTATGGAACATTTTTTATTTATATCTTCATGTATACAACCAACAGAAGAAGTAAGAATTATATCCCACTGAGCAGCTGGCTTGAAGGACTTGTGGCTGTGCCTCATATCTTCTGAATGTTCTTGAGGTCGGTGTTGATATGGAGCGGCGACGACCCCATGTTCACAGCAGCGTAGCCGCGACTGAATTCGCCGTAGGTCATGGTGCGGTACCGCGGCGGGTTGTCCTCGCTGAGGAACTCCCCGGCGGGGCCAACAAGACAGGCCTGGGTCGGCATGATGAAGGTCGCCACCGAGGTCCGCGCCCGCGCCACGTTGGTCATTGCGCGGTGCTCTATGCTCTTCAGCAACCCGTTGGTCACAACCTGCAAGGATACATGGAGAGCGGCGCCGTGAAATAAAATGACACACCGTAGAAAACAATGGCCAGCATTGCAGAAGTGATGATTAAATGAGTCGTTATTACCTCGAGCTGCAGGCCGAAGTTGACGATGAAGGCGTTGGGCAGAGGCTCCACCTTGATCCAGTTGCCTTTGTAGGCGATCTCGAGGCCAGGTACTGTACCCGGGTGGAGCAGGGTGATGAGGCCCCGGTCGCAGTGCGGAGGCAACCCGAGGGTCACGCTCGGGTCCGGGCACGGCGGGTAGTGGTTGACGTGGAGGATCACGTCGCTCCCGCTAAGGTCGCCCTCGAAGTAGTCGTGTCGGAGCTCCAAGGACTGGCAAAGCAGCCGCAGCAGCTCCATCCCGAGTCCTCTCGTCAGCACGGTGAACTTCTCGGCGACCTCTCTATATGCATGTTTGGTTGCAACAAATGATATGAATTTAAGGTTTGCATCCATAATCTCTAAACAAAAACCTTGCATACATATAATCTACTCAATAATGTTCTGAAACTGCTACCGTTAGAGTAACAACTCTAGTTTACTTTTGAACTAAAATTCTTGTCCTAATGACAATAATTTCAGAACGGATAGAAATCTTGGATAGAAACAAATTAAAACGGAACCACTTCTTCTTAAGTATACGTACGGGAACCTCTGCGGGTTGCCGGGCCAGTCCTCCGTGCTTTTGCCGACTGGAAAGGTGCAGGCAAGGCGGAGACAGTCCCGCCAGTACTTCTCGCCGCTGTTGCCGTAGAGGGCACCACAGAACAGACGGTTCGTCTTCCGCGGATCCTCCGAGTACAGGGCCGCCTTGTCTTCTGCCGGCAACCGGAAGAACTCCACGCACACCGACTCCATGTCCCTCATGACCTGATCGGGGACGCCGTGGTTCACCACCTGTAAGCATTTAACCGTCAATATTGTTGGGATTATACTATATGCTTAAAGTTCAGACAGACCAAAAATTCCCATGTGTGAGGTAATCAACGCATATGGCTGAACGAGAGATTTCATCAACGGGTATGTAACAACGGGCCGGGGTTTGACAATATGACTAGCCTGGAAGAAGCCCATCTCCTTGCCGGCGTCAAGAATAGCACGGCAGACCTCGTCGCGGCTGCGGGAGATGTCGACGACGGGCAGCGAGACGGCGGCGGCGGAAGTGCCCAGCTGGATCTTCTCGGCGGGGAAGGCGTAGCAGCCGGGGACCTCTCTGTGGGGCGGGGTTAAGTGCAGCATGTTGTTCGCCATGGATGAATCGGGGGATCGATGGAGCACACAGGTAGCTACTCGCTTCTGCTCAGTTATGGTTCTGCACCTCACATTACACAACATGCTGCTGGGGCCGTTTTAAAGGCACCGTGCAATGGGTTGGGATTAGTTCACACTGAACTACCGTACGCTGATTCCTTGATTGATGATAGAGACAGGATGTCCTTCGGACGATCATAATGAAAATATCGGAGAGTACGAATAAGTTTTGAACCGAAAATTTTGGCACGCAGCACAAAACCAAATCTGGTTGGAAGGAGGAATAACTGTGAGTGGCCTAAAATTGGTCACATGGGGAACATCAAATAGACGACAATAAACATAGCTCCATCAATGTTGGGTACCTGGACTTTGGAAGGCAATGGCCTCGGAATTCAGAGGTGTGCTGGTATTTTTAGTTCTCCTTATTTGTGAGGAGAGATATTTTAATAACTAATTAAGAAAAAAGAGTCATCTATAAGGTTATGAAATTACCAAAATAATCAGAGAAAGAAAATACATTAACCTTATAGACCGTAGAAATAGTACTCACCTCTATCATTATAAACAAATTTAGACCAAAATACCTCTATATTGCTCTAAAATGCAATAGTCGGTGAAAAGTTAATCTTCACCATCTTTTGATTTGTGGAAGTTGTTGATAGTTAACTAAGGCTGATTGTGCTTATGTAACAGGAATATATAGAAATACAACTCTGTAAGTTAACATAGTCTACAATTAATACAATTTGAAAGAGCCAACAACTGCATAGAGTTTTTTTTTTTTTTTTGATGAAACAGGAGGGGTCTTTCAAATCTTATATTTGACATATAGGATGTATTAATCTCAAGATCAACCGGCTCAGTCTTTTGAATACTGTCATAGGGATAATGTGTCTGTTGTGTGTTCACATAGGTACGTACTCGTGAGTTTTCAGTATCTACATCTGTACAGTATTTGATAAAATAAATCTCCATATGTCTACCTAGTCGCTTTCATGCAATTGATGCATATGTGTAGGGATTGATGCGACTGATGCATCGTCCCAATATAAATGTTCACTCCATGTCTAGTCGTTTTATGGCGACTGATGCGTAGTCTCGATAGAAGGTGGGGAAGTTATATCAAGAAGGCGACTGAAGCATGTCTGCCCCAGGGTTTGATTGCAACTGAGGCAGGAAAACGAGGCAAGAGTCCAACACGAAAATGCGCAACTAGAACTCGACAGTTGAAGCAGATAAGGGAGGGGGACCGCTCTTTGTAGGCGAGCACAAAGGCAACACGCAGTCGCACGGCAGGCTGGAATGCACCCTCCCCCGATCTTATCTGACATTGCTTTGCTGCTGGCCCGCTCGAATGCACGTCGTCAGGTAACAAACCATCGTCTCGACACCCTGTTATCAGATCACAAAACGGGACGATTGCGTGCATGCCCGTAAAGAATAACAAGCTAAAAAAAAAAGAAGAAATTTCGTGGAGCACGTATTGTACTGCCCAACCATACCTATTCCAGCTTTCGTCTCCTTGCTGCCAGAAAATTCTGTTGCTGTGGTTTCATCACTGACGACTATGCCGGACCACGTCCAACTCCAGCTTTTCGGTTGATACTTCCATGGCGTGCTTCTGCCAAACTCTGCTCTGGTGGATAGTGCGGCATCCCACGCAAGCTGGGAATGAATCAGGAGATCGTGCATGGATGGTGTGGCAGGGGTTGTGGTGTAATTCACGATGTACAGATAACACATTATCGTTTTCCAGGTACACGTACACACAACACTGACGCTGTTACTTTCCTACTCTCGTGAAGACGTGAACCCATCACCTCTCTGTAATATTACAAATTAGGGCTTTGGTAGTTGATCTCACAGGCACTATCTTACCGATTAAAGCCTGAAATTCTTCACTCAATGCACGGCCAGTTCAAATAGATGACAATTGTGTACCAAACGCCAATCAAACAAAGGAAATCTAAAAGGTATAGTTACAGAATGATCTTAAAATTAACTCAGTTATAGCTAGAATAAACAGTAAACTGCTTTACAGAACAAAAAATTCTCATGCATGCATCCTAGAATATAGTTTTGATGAGATTCTGTTCAGATTATGGTAATTAGGAGTTAACTTTCAGGAAACTTACTATCTCGCTATATGTTTTGGATGTTGCTACTGCAGAACCGTAAAGTAAAACAACATTAATAGATGGAATCACATTGGACTGGGACACCAGAGATGATTACCAGAGAGCGTGTGACCAAATTGGTCACCACCAAAACCAACTAGCGACTGCGTCCAGAAGCAAATAGCATGTCAAGTCATCAAAGTAGGTATATGGAATTATGGTGCGATTGGTTGATTGAATTAGTTTATCACGAGTTGTGACACTTTCCATCTGGTTTTGCTGCTACCACTACCACAAAACAATACTGTAACGGCAGGTTGAAGTGCACTGCAGCGGCGGATCAACCAACCCGCCGCTACCAAACTGCAGCTAAAAATAACAAATTATTATGGCGGGTTATCCACGAGTCAAATAGACCGTCGCAGATAATTCTATTGTAGAAGCGGGTGACAATGTGACCCTCCGCTATGAATTTTTTTAAAAAAAATAAAAAAACCATCCACGCCCCGGCCCGCCTGCCAGGCCCGCTTGCGCTAAGGCCAGATCTAGGCAGGCCCTTGCCGGATCCACGCCGAGGAAGGGCGCCGGGTGGTCACGCCGGCCCGCCTTGGCCGCCCGCTGCCTAGTAGTCGCCGCCTTGCGTGGGCCACCTCCGCACCGCCGTGCTAGGCCCACCTCGGTCGCCCGCTGCCGCCTCCTCGTCGCCTCGTGACTTGGTTGACCGCTGCCGAAGCTTGTCCTCCATCTCGAACTCGTAGAGGCACACTGCGCAGTCAAATGGGCCATCCGACAACTGCTTGCGGGCGGCGACGGCGCGGTAGGGGAAGACAGGCAGCGTGTCGATGAAGGCCTGGTCGCCGCCGACGTCGTGGAGGTGGAACAGCTGCCCGAGCTGGCCCTGGAACGCCGTCGGGCTACCGTCGGCGTCGCCCACGCGGCGGCTCTGACGTCAGGCGCGATACAGGCGCAGGAGTCTCTGGACCAGGAGGTTCAGCAGGCCACGATGTAGAAGACCATCGCCAGGAGAGAGAGAGAGAGAGAGTTGGGAGAGCGCGTCGGGAGAGAGAGGGTTGAGAGAAAGAGCCAGAGAGAGAGCATTGGGAGATAAAAAAGAAGAAGAAACACATGATCTGTGTACAACGCTGTGATTGGTTGAGAAAGAGGATCACGGATTGATGACGTGGCAATGATATTTTAGCGACTGTTGTCCGTCATTAAAAATTTCTTTTTAGCGATGACTAATATTTTTGTCCGTCGCTAAAAATTGAAACTGATTTTAGCGGCAGTTTACTTCTTTGACCGCAACTAAAAAATTGATTTTTAACGGCGGTTGACTTCCTGGACCGCCGCTAAATTTTTTATTTATTTATAGTGACGGTTGACAATAAAATCGCCACTACGATGATTTTTTCAACGTCACCAAAAATCTATTTTGTGGTAGTGTACGACTTAGACAAACCGTTATTTTTGCGGAATTTGCTATACACACGACCCCATCTTCTGATTCCGTCTTACGATCACGGCGTCGGTCTCTATGGGAAACAAGTTAGTTCGATCTCTATGTGTATTTTTTTTGACCCTTCGAAGCCCAAAAATAGGTCCAAGTCAATATCAAACTCGGTCTCTTCGCATCCAAAAAAACTAACCCTCAACAGCGGACGTGGTGTTCCAACTTTCTTGCCTTGCGGCCCTAAATAATCATCAAGTTTGATCTAATGATTTACTATGTGACAACGAAGTCGTAGGGCTCAACTTAATCGCTAGTTATCACTCAAATTGGATCTGATTTACTTTGCGTGCTTGCGGCAAGAACGACGGTGGATTCATCAGATTTATTTTCTAACAGAAGGTATGTCGTCATCTGGTTAATCATGTACACCTCCACTGATCTCTCCCAACTCATTTGTACATGGTTTCAACTATATCGATCAATAGATTATTTTTGTTGGAATTTGTCCTATTTTATATGACTCATTCAGAAGAAATTTCAAAGCAATAAGTGGCTGTTGGATTTAGTCCCAGCTTGCTAGTCTACGGTGGTTCACACCAACTTAAATAACAACACTCCTGTCTATAGTTGAATAAAGAAAGCATCAAGAGAGAAAGAGAGCATTGCTATGAGTACGCACACACACGCGCGCAAGCATGCTTTTTCACATATTAACCCGCGTGACTTGCAACACGCGACCGCGGCGTGGTAATAAGGTTTCTGGGCAGCGCATTTGCGCGACCGCTCGAGGCTGATCCGCAACGATCTGTGCTGCCTCATTGACAAACTACAATGCCTACTTCAATGGTCTGGTTCGTCTACTATTTGCGTTAAATTAAGCGCCGACAAATGTGACAAACCTTACATGAGTTAATGTCTCTCATGCTTTTAATTATGTTGTTCTACTTGCTGTTAGAGTTAGTTTACATCACAAGTTTGAATGATTATAAAATATGCCTAGAACTAAAATCTGAAATTAGAATATCACGCATATTTCCAATAATCTAGAAACCTTATTATTATATTTATTATATTATTCTAGCAATGGCTGGTGCTTCAGATCTAATAAAACCTGAGAGGTTTTGGTGATGGTTAAAACTTCCATCGTTGGCAGACTAAAGTCAGATTCTGGCTTATGTCAAAGGGACTATGGTGCGTGATCCACCGAGTAATGCCATTCACGGTTGAGCAGACCACTGCTTTTCCCATAGCGCGCGATTTGGCGCTTGGCTGCATCTTAACTCTTTTAGTGAATAATTTGTATCCCACAAAGTTGTGGGATGCACTGCCGTCTCTGAAGCTGGTCGCCTGTTGTGCACGTGTGAGTAACTCTTTGACTTCAGCATTGATGCTGCAAAGTCAATAGTGTCTCAAGCTCACGAGCTACAGCTTCTAGGTGGAGAGATTGCAAGTTGGGATGTCCTTTGCATGATCGAGTTGTGGCAGCGAGTGTTGTTGCCAAACTCCCTGCCTCGTAGAGAGATTTTGCCACGAGCTTGAAACATAAGAGGAAAGATATCTCTACTGAGAATCTGATTATAGCCCTCGATGTGGAAAATAATGGAAGGGCTAAAGACACTCCAAGCACTTCTGCCGTTGCAGAGAATGGTGCTAGTGCAAATATTGTAGTTGAAAAGGAAACTTACTACAATAAAAACAAGGGTAAGATGCAGGCTGGTGGCGAGCCTAAGAAAACCACTAACTTCAAGAAGAACAATGCCAAAAAGGACAACAGAACATGCTATGTATGTGGCAAACTAGGGCATCTTGCGAAAGACTGTCGCCACTGCAAAGACATTTCTGATGGACAACAGAAGAAGGTTGTCAATGTGACCATTGGCAAAAACAGCGATGATGAGACTGATCCATCTGGGTATGGTAATTTACCATTTGTTTTTTCAGCTTCAATCTTTGGATTGGTGGGTTGATACGGGCGCCAATGTTCATGTGTGTTCTGATTTGTCGATCTTCTCTTCTTACCAGGGACGCGGTCCTCCTCCATCCTGATGGGAAATGGACCAGCTGCTTCTATTCTTGGTGTTGGTATAGTCGAACTAAAGCTCACTTCAGGAAAGACTGTCCTTTTGAAGAACGTGTAGCATGCTCCAACAATAAACAGGAATGATTATAAGTTAGTATTTGAGTCCAATAAAGTTGAAATGTCCAAATTTGGAAACTTTGTTGGCAAAGGCTATGTAAGCGGAGGCTTGCTCCGCTTGAATACTTCTAATTATTCAAATAATCTGAATATTGCATCCATGATTAATAAAAATATTTGTGAGGTTGATGTGTGGCACTCATGTTTTTATCATATTGGATTTGACATCATTGCTAGAATGTCCAGATTAGAACTTATCCCTAAGTTCAATATTGTCAAAGGATCAAAGTGCCAATCTTGTGTGCAAGCAAAACAACCTCGAAAACCATTTAAGAGTTTAGAGGAAAAGAGAAACTTGGCACCATTAGATCTTATTCATTCTGAATTATCTGAAATGAATGAATTGTTGACAAGAGAAGGCAAGAGATATTTCATGACTTGGATTGATGATGTTACTCATTTTTGCTATGTTTACTTGCTAAAAACTAAAGATGAAGCTTTATAATACTTTAAAATTTATAAGGCCAAGATTGAGAACCAACTTGAGAGGAAACTCACACGATTACGCGATGATCATTGAGGAGAGTATACCTCAAATGATTTCTCTTAACTCTGTGCTGAACATGGTATTATCCATGAAGTGACACCACCATATTCACCTCAAGAAAATGGGGTGGATGAGAGAAAAAACCGTGAAGGACCGAGAAGTTGACCAGAGGGAAGGGGTGAATAGGAGCCAATTAAAATTCTTCACAAGAACTTGGCCTATGTCCCAAATTCAACCGAACACAACCCTAAGGCAAGTCACCAAGGTTACACACACCAACTTGTGATGTGCTAACCCTAGGAATGACTAGTAGTAGTGGAAGTGAATAAAAATAGCTAGGACAAAAGACTATCAAGAAACAACACACAAAACAGACTCACTGGACTCCCATCGGTAGTGCCGATCACAGGCATCGTCAGTGCCGGTCATGTCCATCGACAGTACCGATACGGGGTTTGGACCCAAGCCACCAGCAGTGCCAGTCGTGGCATCGGTAGTGCCGATCCGGGTTCTGACCCAGTGGCAGTACCGGTCTAGGTGATTGGCAGTGCCGATCAACCCCGACAGAACAGAAAACTATCACAATTTTCCTCCAAATCTCTCCAAAACTCAATCAAACGATCTCTAAAACATGCGATTTTTTGACCAGGGAATCCTCAGGTCATTGTGACTTTCCTCCAAAAAGATTCACTCAAATGGCTCAAGGAATCATCACGAATTTCAGATCTTGTGCCAAGAACACATAAAAGAGAAAACTTGAGAAATCTTTTAGATCGAAGGTGATAGAACTCTTGATTCGGTCAAGGACCCATATAGGAATGTTCTAGTGCATCATAGCACCAAGATCCACAAGGATATCGCCCCAAAAACTTACCCAAAATTGAGATAAAAAATTCCCAAGAAAATAGCTCCGAAAATTAAGAAAAAGAGAAATTCGGGATTTAGGGAGAAGAGAAGATCTTCAGCACGAAATTGAATCTCATATCATTGATCCTTGCATATAAGATTCATGGATACATGGTTAGGAAGCCACCATCTTCTTCCCACTATTTGGAAGAGAAAGAGATGTCTTACACACACCCTTTTCTCTCCACTAAAACATGAAGACTTGTCCTAGCACTTTGAAATGAAAACCTAGCAAGGAAAAGAGAGGCACCTCTTCCACCAGCCCTACCTCTCCTTATATATGCCTAGGGTCTAAGACAACTCTACCCTTGACCTATAATACATTGCCACCTACCACTAGAGGCAAAACCGTCCAACTCTTTTTCCTTCGTCCGAACGCCATCAAGCCCTTCACAACTTTGCTTCGCCTCGACGCAAGCTCCGCGATATTGCCACGTGACCCTCTAATCGCCGCCACCGGTTTTGAGGCCCAAACCGGGAAACCACCTTGCATGTTTCTCAAAGCACGACTTCTCGATCTTGACGCGTGTCACCTCGTCCTATGATCCTCCTCGTCGACAAGTCTCTCCCGCTTCCAGTTCATTAGAAGCCTCTACTTGCGCCGACACCCTATCACCTTTGACTTTGTCAACCCTACCGTCTTGATCAACACCCACGGTTTTGAGGCTCAACCGTGAAACCGTCTGTGCCCCTTGACTCTCAACGTGTACGGTGTGGATCACCCTTGACTTCACCCAGCCTCCCGATCGTCTAGTCCCAAGTCTCCTACTTGTGCCCGATCCTCTCATCGTTGACCGCCAAGTTGAATCCAGTGTCCTACACATTATGAGACAAGCAAACACATTTCCATCTCCTGCAACTTCTCCAACTCAATCACCAACTCTGGTTAGTCAAAACTATAACCTTGCACTCACTCATGCAATCCCTAGATTCCCGCATTTCACATCAAACATAAATTCCGCCCAAGTCAATTACTCATCACATATTACAAACCATGACACTTATCCACATGGTTTCTCAACCCTTGATGAGTACATTGACAACACTGAATGCACAAAGACTTGAGATTTGAAATGCGAAACCAAATAAGCTCATTCAATTGGCTCAAAACCAAACAAAAGGTGAAAACAGCCGTCTAGCAAAGAAGGGGTCACAAAACCAAGAGTTGGCAAAGAAAGCGACCCGAGAACACAAAGATTGTGAATAGCGCATGAAAACACTCAAGCTCATGATATGCTCCCCCTTAACTTGTGGTGAGTCTCATGTAATGCAAAATGGAGTCATCTTAGGTTTCTTAGCATTATTTGTGCATGACCCACTATTTTCTCCTCCTTTAGCAATGAACTCATCAAAGAAGCAAAAGAACAAACATGCAATGGAGAAAATGCAAACCTAAGGAGCTCCAACAATTGTGCCAACAAGCATTTAACCTTGCTAATCATAAACATAGAGCTATGAAGTGTAAAAGCAATAGCACACAATCATACAAAGACCAAAAAAGATAGCAAGGCGGAGCTATACAAGCTAAGGAAAAAGATTGACTAGCTTAGATAGAATCAAATTAGCTCATCATGAGAAAAGCTGCCACCACATGTATACGTACTCTCATCCAAGGCAAAATGAGCATCAAGTAAACCAAAAGATACTAGCCAGTCTCAATTTCAACCAGGGCAACAAGCATTCGCAGAAAATAAGCTTTACAAATCCTCATATATGCAATACAGACATTATTATTAGTTATCCTCATGTAACTTCTAATCTGTGCGGAGGGTTGCATGACTGGGTAGGGCATACACCTCAAGGCTTCAAAGCACAATTTTTGGATTTAGCATTTTTTATGTAACTTCTAATCCATGCAGAGGGCCGCACAATTGGGTACGGCAAACACCGCGAGGCTTCGAAGCATAATTTTTCATTTGATCAAATTGCAAAGAAAAGCAGAAATTTGAGCATGCCTTTGCGGCAAAAGGAACAAACATTCCCACAATGTTCCATCATGACCTAAACATTTACAAAGCCACATTTCGCAAACACAAGGTGCCAAAGCCAAGATATCATCTAGACTAGCCTCAATGCAAGTTTTAACAAGGATAAAAGCAATTATTCACATGGTGAGCAAGTTTTGACAAGATTAGTTCATGTGATTCACAGAAAGCCAAGTTCACCATTAAGATTAGCAAGTTGCTCAAGAAGAGTCTATAACAGGCCATCCAGTAAATCAAAGCATGAGATATTGCTATCAAATCCACACAACTTAGCTCAAGCTCAATCATAGCAATGAGAAATGCAAGAAGGCATAAGAATCAGAGCTCATCTAACAATGCGTATATTACATATGAGATGCAATGCGAAAAGGTAAGATACATATGAACAAAGCATCAACTCTAAGATCAAAGAGCAACTCCCCCTCAAACAATGCCATAGGGATGGCAAACAACAAGCTCCCCCCAAAGAAAAGCAAATCTTGAAGCATCTAGGGGCTTGGTGTGAATATCAGCCAATTGGTTTTTAGTGTTGATGTATTTGAGCTCAACATCTCCTTTCTCAACATTGTCTCTCAGGAAGTGGAATCTGACATTTATGTGTTTGACCTTTCCATGTTGGACTGGGTTTTTGGCTAGGCAAATGGCACTCGAGTTATCACACATAAGTGGAACACTCTTAAAGGTAAACCCATAGTCTCTCATGGTGGATACTATCCATAGGATTTATGAACAGCAGTTAGTGGCAAAAACATATTCAGCCTCTTTGGTGGATTGGGCTACACTCGACTGCTTACAAGAAGACCAACAGATCAAAAAGTACCCAAGAAATGGCAAGTCCCCGAAGTGCTCTTGCTATCAATTCTACACCTAGCAAAGTCCATATCTGAATACCCAATGAGATCAAGAGAAGAAGATGCAGAGTACCAAAGACTAAACTCAAGGGTGTATTTGAGAAACCTGAAGATGCGCTTGATAGCTTTGTAATAAGTCACCCTTGGGGAAGCTTGAAAGCGAGCACAAGGACACACCACAAAGTGGATGTCGGGTCTTGTCATCGTCAGGTACAAGAGGGAGCCGATCATGCTCCTGTACTCCCTTTGGTCCACCGCTTCACAGTCCTCATCAGGGTCAAGTGCTGTTGTAGTGGACATTGGTGTTGACAACGGCTTCACATTGACCATGTCAAACTTCTTTAGGAGATCCTTCGTGTACTTGGCTTGATGTATGAAGGTGCCTTGTTTGCACTGCTTGATTTGAAGTCCAAGGAAAAAGGTGAGCTCACCCATCATCGATATTTGAAATTTACTTTCCATAGCTTCTTGAAATCTAGACACAAGAGCATGAGAGGAACCACCAAAGATGATATTATCCACGTATATCTGAACCATTAAAAAGTCACTACCATGCTTCAAAGTGAACAAGGTTTTGTCAACACACCCCATGACATACCACGCTCTAGCAAGAAAGTCTTAAGCCTAGCATACCATGTCCTGGGTGCTTGCTTTAGCCTGTATGAAGCCTTCTGAAGCTTGTACACTCGGTTGGGAATTTGTGGTGCTCAAAGCCAGGTGGTTGTTTAACAAAAACCTCTTCCTCTATGTAACTATTTAGGAAAGCACTCTTGACATCCATTTGAAAAAGCTTAATGCCCTTAGAGGTAGCTAATGCTAGCAAGATCCTAATTGCTTCTATGCGTGAACAGGAGCAAAGGTTTGCCCATAGTCTAAGCCCTCGACTTGGCTAAAACCCTGAGCAACAAGCCTAGCCTTGTTTCTCTAAAAGTTTTCCAACTCCTCATGCATGGCCTTAACCTAATGTTTATCAGATAGTGCGTGTACAACATCCTAGGTTTCAAAGGTTGCAACAAAGAGAGAATTGGTAAAGTAGGCGAGATGTGTAGACCTTGAACTTGTTGTCCTCTTATAGAGATTACCGATCATCCGTCGAGGTGGATGTCGACATTGAATGTGGTGAGGAGCCTCTCTCTCAGAGCGTACCTCCCCCCGACCACAGCTAGAGCTGGCTCGACTGGGACAGAAGTTGATATAGAAGCTTCTGGACCCTCTGCTAGAGCAGCGGGTGCAGCAAGAACAGGCTCGGACGTAGAATGTGTTGACTCATCATCATCATCATCATCATTATCCAAGCCTTGTAGGCCCTCTTCTACAAAGATGCTTTCCTCTATTTCGCTGTCACCTGCAGTCTCAACCACATTGCTTGTAGAAGACTTTAACTCATCAAAGGTTACATGGCAGGAATCTATGATGGTGTTAGTTTCCAAGTTCAAAACTCTGTAGGAATGGCCATGAAGAGTGTAACCAAGAAAGATGCCATCAGAAGATCTCGACTCAAACTTATTAAGATTGCCACGCTTGAGAATAAAGCACTTGCAACCAAAGGCACGCAAAAGAGAAACAGATGGCTTCCTCCCAAAACATAGCTCATAGGAAGTCATATTAAAAATTGAGCGCAAGAAAACCCGATTGGAAACATAGCAGGCAGTGCTGATGGCCTCAGCCTAGAACCGCTTCGGAGTCCTATGCTCATCAAGCATCGTCCAGGCCATTTCCACCAAGTTCTGTTCTTTCTTTCGACCACACCATTCTGTTGGGGAACATGAGGTGCTGAAAACTGATGCTCAATACCTTGCTCAAGACAGAAAGCATCCAAGAAGGAGTTCTTAAACTCGGTGCCATTATCACTACGGATTACTCGTAATGCACCAGGAAGTTTCTTGAAGAACCTCAAAGCTAAGTTCCGAAAGTGATGAAACACTTCATCCTTGCTCTCAAGAAAGAAAACCCAACAGTAGCGTGAAAAATCATTAACAATCACAAGAACATACCACTTCCCACCTACCGAACGAACCTGAGAAAGACCTACAGTGTACATGTGAAGCAAATCTCCAGGGCGTTCAGTCATCACCAAATTAATTGGTGGATGAGAAGCAACAACCATTTTCCCATGTTGACAAGGAGCATAAACCAAATTCTTGTCAAATTTGAGCTTAGGCAATCCTCAGATCCCTCCTAGGCCACTCAAGCGACAAAGCAAGTCAAAACTCATGTGACCTAGTCTCCTATGCCATGTACAGAGCTTAGAAGAAGATTGAGCAAACAAGCACTTGTGAGAATTAGGTGAAACAACAAAATCAGTCTGAAAAACTATCCCAATGCTAGAAATCCCACAAACAAAAGAACCATTTGAATCAGGAACACAAGAAGCATTTTTCTTAAAGCGCACTTCCAAACCAACATCAAGCAACTGAGAGACAAAGAAGAGATTGTACTTGAGATGCTCCACCAAACCAACATCCTTGAGAGTGAATTTTTCATTTACCTTTACCGCGCCCCTTGCCTTCGCTCTCCCTCTCTTGTCATCTCCAAAGGAGACATAGTCCCGACGCTTCAAGGAAGTGAGACTGGAGAACTACTTTGCATCTCTGATCATGTGGCGTGAACATACGGAGTCCGTCAACCATTTGTTCTCCAAGCGTCCACCTGCTGCCTACAAAGAACAAGAAGGAAAGATTGATGGCTCAGTGCTGGGGTTAGAAACAAAGCTGTTGGGAAGCCAGCACTAAACCATACGACCTGCAGGAGTTATCACAGTTCTTTGCACATTACCACTCGAACGCATGGGACGGGAACCACGATGAGAAAAGTGTGGCCTGTCAAAGCGTCTCGACTCAAACCTGGGGTTGTGAGGATAGAAACCATCTGTGTGAAAGCCAAATCCACGCGAGTGACGTTCACCACGATGGGGAGAACGTATATTACAAATGAGATGTAGTGTGAAAAGGTAAGATACATAAATACAAAAAGAGCAACTCCCCCTCAAAAGATGCCATAAGGATGGCAAACACCAATCTCCCCCCAAAGAAAAGCAAATCTCGAAGCATCTAGGGGCTTGGTGAGAATATCAGCCAGTTGGTGTTTAGTGTCAATGTATTTGAGCTCAACATCTCCCTTCTCAACATTGTGTCTTAGGAAGTGGAATCTCACATTTACGTGTTTGACCTTACCATGTTGGACTGGGTTTTTGGCTAGGCAAATGGCACTAGAGTTATCACACATGAGTGGAACACTCTTAAAGGTTAACCTATAGTCTCTCATGGTGGATACTATTCGTAGTATTTGTGAGCAGCAGCTAGCGGCAACAACATACTCAGCCTCTGTGGTGGATTGGGCTACACTCGACTGCTTACGAGAAGACCAATAGATCAAAGAAGTACCCAAGAAATGGCATGTCCCCGAAGTGCTCTTTCTATCAATTCTACACCCAGCATAGTCTGCATCTGAATACCCAATAAGATCAAGAGAAGAAGATGCAGAGTACCAAAGACTAAACTCAAGGGTGTTTTTGAGATACCTAAAGATGCGCTTGACATCTTTACGATGAGTCACCCTTGGGGAAGCTTGAAAGCAAGCACAAAGACACACCGTAAAGTGGATGTCGGGTCTTGTCGCCGTCAGGTACAAGAGGGAGCCGATCATGCCCCTGTACTCCCTTTGGTCCACCGCTTCACAGTCTTCGTCTGGGTCAAGTGTCATTGTAGTGGACATTGGAGTTGACAACGGCTTCACATTGACCATCTCAAACGTTTTCAGAAGATCCTTCGTGTACTTGGCTTGATGCCTTGCTTGCACTGCTTGATTTCAAGTCCAAGGAAGAAGGTGAGCTTGCCCATCATCGACACCTGAAATTCACTTTCCATAGCTTCCTGAAATCTGGACACAAGAGCATGAGGGGATCCATCAAAGAGTGAATTTCCAATCCTTGTTGTCAACACACCCCATAACACACCATCAAAGAGGATTGGAAATTCACTCTGAAGCGTGTCCAATATCCCGCGGGTCAAAGGTGGTAACAAATAAAGAATTGGTAACGCAGGGAAGATGTGCAGACTTTGACCTTGTTGTCTTCTCATAGAGATTACCAATCATCTGTTGAGGTGGATGTTGACGCTTAATATGGTGAGGAGCCTCTCTCTCTAAGAGCATACCTCCCCCTCAACCACAGCTGGAGCTGGCTCGATAACGACTGAGGTCGATATAGAATCTTCTGGACCCTCTGCTGGAGTAGTGGATGTGGCAGGAACATGCTCGAACGTAGGATGTGTTGACTCATCATCATCATCATCATCATCATGCATGCCCTGTAGGTCCTCTTCTACAAATATGCTCTCCTCTATCTCCTTGTTACCTGCAGTCTCAACCACATTGACTCATCAAAGGTTACATCACAGGACTCTACGATAGTGTTAGTTTCTAAGTTCAAAACTCTGTAGGAATGGCCATGAAGAGTGTAACCAAGAAAGATGGCATCAGAAGATCTCGACTCAAACTTATCAAGATTACTACGCTTGAGGATAAAGCACTTGCAACCAAAGGCACGCAAATGAGAAATGCATGCTTCTTCCCAAAGCATAGTTCATAGGAAGTCACATTAAGAATTGAGCGCAAGAAAACCCGATTGGAAACATAGCACGCAGTGCTGACGGCCTCAGCCCAGAACCGCCTCGGAGTCCTATGCTCATCGAGCATCGTCCAGATCATTTCCACCAAGCTTCTGTTCTTTCTTTCGACCACACCATTATGCTGGGGAACACGAGGTGCTGAAAACTAATGCTCAATACCATGCTCAAGGCAGAAAGCATCAAAGGAGGAGTTACTGAACTCGGTACCATTATCACTGTGGATTGCTTGTAATGCACCAAGGAGTTTCTTGAACAACCTCAAAGCAAAGCTTCAAAAGTGATGAAACACTTCATTCTTGCTCTCAAGGAAGTAAACCTGAGAGTAACGATAAAAGTCGTCAACAATCACAAGAACATACCACTTACCACTTGCCGAATGAACCCGAGAATGACCAACAGTGTACATGTGAAGCAACTCTCCAGGGCGTTCAGTCATCACCAAATTAAGTGGTTGATGAGAAGCGGCAACCATTTTCCCATGACGACAAGGGGCACAAACAAAATTCTTGTCAAATTTAAGCTTAGGCAATCCTCAGATCAGTCCTAGGCCACTCAAGCGATAAAGCAAGTCAAAGCTCATGTGACCTACTATCCTATGCCATGTACAGAGTTCAGAAGAAGATTGAGCACACAAGCACTTGCGAGAACTAGGAGAAACAGAAAAATCAGCCTGAAAAACTCTCCTAATGCTATAAATCCCACAAACCAAAGAACCATTCGAATCAAGAACACAAGAAGCATTTTTTCTTAAGGCGCACTTCCAAACCAACATCAAGCAACTAAGAAACAGAGAGGAGATTGTACTTGAGATGCTCAACCAAACCAACATCCTTGAGAGTGAATTTTTTATTTACCTTTACCGCATCTGTTGCCTTCACTCTCCCTCTCTTGTCATCTCCAAAGGTCACATACTCCCAGCGCTTCAAGGGAGTGAGGCTGGAGAACCACTTTGCATCTCCGGTCATGTGGCGCGAACATTTGGAGTCCATTAACCATTTTTCTCCAAGCCTCCACCTACTGCCAACAAAGAATGAGAAGGAAAGATCGATGGCTCAGTGTTGGGTTTAGAGATAAACTTTTGGGAAGCCAACACAATTCTTTGCACATTACCATTCTGTGGGACATATGTACCCGGGATACCTATCCACTCGGTTATATGGCCGATTGGGTCGGGGGCTCGATTATGAAGCACTCGAGGTTAAGGCCCAGAAGATAGTTACTCGGGTATTCGTTTGGAGTAGACAACGAGTTAGGTTAAGAGATATGGTGTATAGATAAAATCAAATGTAACCAAATGATAGATTACCATGTAAACCACTGCCCTTCGGCTATATAAGGAGGACAAGGGGTCTTCGAAGATCATCAGAACTCGTATTGGGAACCCTAACCCTAGTGCGAACCCTAGCAATACAAGAACACCAAACATGACGTAGGGTTGTTATCCTTCGGTAGGCCCCAACCTGTATAAACCCTGTGTCCTGTGTCCATCCACTTTAATACTCATACGCATACCTAGAACTACTATCGAGATCATCTCTCGATAGTTCGCGTGCCAGGAAGGGGCAACATTGAGTTCAGCTTCGTTGAAATCGATGGCTTTCTTTGATGTGAAGTTTTGCCTAGGAGACAAGATTTGTTTTGGCACTTTCTGCTTCATTGCTGATCAGAGCGGGAGCCTCGTCAAGTAGGATCTGGTGGCCCTTCCGATGGCTGCCGCGCCTTCAGATCTAGGCGTCAGCAAAGCTTTGTTGGTCGATCGCAAGATCAGCCCGACGCGCCGATTTTCGCTCGGCTTCAACAACGCGGTGGCGGAGTATCATGCCCTTAGATTAAAACCCTCCCGCACCACATCTCAGCATTGTCCATGACTGACCGACCGGCAAGCCTAGCCGACTCGAACACATAATCGCTTGATCTACCGATTCCCTACATAGGGGAGCTGGATGAAGATCCCAATTTTTTTCTTGGATCACAACTAGTAGCAACAATCGACGCTGATCACGAGTCAATCTTGGACCTGATCGAGGAGTCGAGTGATTCATAAACCGACTCGTCTGGCTATCATGAGGTCTTCATGGTGGCGCCAGCGGCTCCAGCCAGCGGTGTTGAGACTTCGGTGGTGGCTACTGCTTGGGTTGAGGCGCACCCTCAGGACGGACACGAGACCAAACTTGAATATGATGATCCGGAAGCCCAGACCCCTCAGCCCCAATGGCCGTGCGACCAACAGACTGGATCTAGAGTAGTACAACACTTGGATATGGGTGACCTCACCTTACAATTGGATGGTGAGGAGGTTTTTAAAACCCCACAGCACAACATCACGACCGTGGCAACCTTACTGAAATCGCTGGACCCAATGCTCCAAGCCAATCCAGAGTTGACACCACAGGTCCACAAACTGAAAGCGCATATCAAGGCTGCTGTTGTGCTAGAGATGCATGCGACAGATTCCACACCTAGGAAAATGGCATTTGGCGCCACCAGCTTAGTACCCAGTTAGGAGAGAAGAGAATGATGGCGGAATGATCGGCAGGCTACACCGCCGACTGAACCACGTTGCCGGCCCATCACAGACTACCATGATCAGAACCCACACACCGACCTTCATAACGGCATGCCACAGCGGGATGCCCGCATCCGACTGGATAATAGGCATTGGGAGCGGGATGAGGTGGCCCGCTGAGAATACGAGGACAAACGATGTCGTCGTGGCTTTGTTCACGATCACTATTACAAACTCAATGACCGAAGGGAGCCACCTCGGCATGATGGATACCAAGATCACCGGAACGATGGTCGGCATGAGAAGAGACGTCGTCAAGAAGCTGGTCGCAAACGGGGGCGGACTCCACCCCTTGAAGATTACGATGACGAGGCCGACATCAGAGCCTTCACCCAAGAACTACGCACTGTCAGTTGGCCGGTGGGCTTTAATCCAGTCGGCATTGAGAAGTATGATGGCAAGACAGACCCACGCGACTGGCTTCATGTCTACTCAACTGCCATCCAGGCACTCGGCGGTGAAAATTTTGTCGTGGCCACTTACTTACATATATGCCTGGCTCCGGCATCCAGGACATGGCTTACAAACCTACTAGCCAACTCCATTGATTCCTGGAATAAACTATGCAGGCAGTTTACCACCAACTTTGAGGCGACATTCGACCGGCCCTGTAATCACTGGGAGCTCGCCAGGATTAAGCAGCGGGATAGAGAGCCACTACGGGAGTACATCCAGCATTTCTGCCGAGTGAAGAATACCATCCCAAATTTTTCAGACGCTCAGGTCGTCGCCGCCTTCTAGGCTGGACTCCCTAATGACGACCTGATCAAAAAAATAGAGAGGCTAGATGTCGTCAGGGACCTGATGGCCAAGGAGTTGTTCACCATGGCGGACAAATATGCAGCCGGTAACTCGGCCCTTTTCCAAGTACGTCAGTATAAGGAGGACGCACCACAGAACCGCAACCAGTCAGGACCGTCCAATTACAACAAAGACGGTGACAGGAATCGCAAGCAGGACAGGCCGGTCGCTAATACTGAGCGTCCCAATTAGAGGAGGCAATTCACTCAGGATGACTTTGACAAGATGCTTTAAGGCCCTTGTCTTCTGCACAACAGTGCTCATAAGGCTAAGGAGTGCTTCAAGTTGAAGAGCTTCGCGCACCACGCTCTAAAAGTCTGCAGAGAACGCCCTTGGGTCAACAAGGGCAACAAGAAAGGCAAGGACAAGGATGAGGAGGACAAGGAAGAGTTCCAAAACCCCAAGAGCGAGGTCAACTACATTTGCGGCAGATCCTCCACCGACTCGAAGCGCCAACAGAAGATCCTTTACCGAGAGGACCACTCGGTCTCACCGGTCATGCCCCAGTATCTGCGATGGTCCGAGGTTGCAATAACTTTTTATCGGTCAGACCACCCAAACCACATCCCTCGTCTCGACAAGTATCCCTTGGTGTTTTCACCAACTGTGAATCGGGTTCGGCTTTATAAAGTGCTGGTGGATGGCGGAAGTAGTTTGGACATCCTCTTCATGAAGACCTTCAATGAACTCGGCATACCCCTGACCGGCCTCAAGCCCAGTCGGTCCCCTTTCCATGGAGTCATCCCAGGCATGCAGGCAGTCCTGTTAGGACAAATCACTCTGCCGGTCATGTTCGACCCTCAGGAGAACTACAGAACGGAGTGTGTCACCTTCGAAGTGGCAGATTTGGACACCACTTACCACACCATTATTGGGGGAACCACCATTGCTAAGTTTATGGTTGTACCGCTGATGAGGACATCAACGACATACGAATAATGACGACGGAAGATGGCGCGCCAAACCAAGCTGTCACGCCTCCACCTCTCGTCGTCGCGCCTCCTCGAGTTACGGATCCATCTTCTAACGAGACGACGACGTACAAGGGCCCAATCACTAGAGCTCGAGCCCAGGAATTGAAGACGGTTTTGATGCTAAGGAACGACGGCCCAGGATGATGTCGCCCGAAGGCCCACGTGGCCCAAGTCGCACGACTCCCTCTCCACCGCGCGGCTCTCCACTTCAGCCGGCCCTAGATGCCTCGTCCTCCCCCTATATAGTCAAGGGCTGCGCCCCTTGTAATGTTTGAGTTTTGTTTTAAGTTTAGCTTAGCTATACATCTGTCTCTCGACGTGAATTCAGAACTCCACCTTCGTGCAATACGTCAGATTGCTCGCCTCTAATTCTTGCTCATTCTTCGATTGCGCGTAAGAATTGATCCTCGTGATCAGATTGATCTTGTTTACCGCAAGGTTAATATCCTCCAGAAGTTGGTTCAGTGATTGCATTGGCGCTTCGGCTTGCTCGTCGTAGTCGGATCGTGAGGGTCAACATCCACCAAATCGAAGTTATCTCCACTCGCCGAAAGATCGGGCACTCTACACCTATCAAGTGGTATCAGATTCCAGTGTTTCTCGGTGAGTTTTATCCAAGTCCACATAAAAAGAAAACTACAAAAAAAAAAGTTTACCCCAGTACGGTTTTGAGTCTTGCACTTTCGTTCAATAATTTGCGTTGTTGAGTTTTTGTGCTTTCGCTTTTGATCGTTGCTGGTACACTGTGTTTCATCGTTTTCTTCCTATCATCGTCGTATCCTTCCGCCGTGCCGCGTGTTTTCACCACCACAGTTCGCTTTCTGCCGCATCTGTTTACCCCGTCTCGCTTGCCAAATTTTTCCACTGCACCGTGAGTCCGGGTCAATCACTGCCTCGACGATCCAGTCCTACTCGGTTACGTCGTGACCCGCTCGCCTCGCCCTGTGTTTAGTTCTGTTCGGTTTCGTATGTCCCGCTCGCCTCGCTGATCGAGTCCTACTCGGTTACGTCGTGACCCGCTCGCCTCGCCCTGTGTTTAGTTCTGTTCGGTTTCGTGTGTCCCGCTCGCCTCGCTGATCGAGTCCTACTCGGTTACGTCGTGACCCGCTCGCCTCGCCCTGTGTTTAGTTCTGTTCGGTTTTGTGTGTCCCGCTCGCCTCGCTGATCGAGTCCTACTCGGTTACGTCGTGACCCGCTCGCCTCGCCCTGTGTTTAGTTCTGTTCGGTTTCGTGTGTCCCGCTCGCCTCGCTGATCGAGTCCTACTCGGTTATGTTGTGACCCGCTCGCCTCGCCCTGTGTTTAGTTCTGTTCGGTTTCGTGTGTCCCGCTCGCCTCGCTGATCGAGTCCTACTCGGTTACGTCGTGACCCGCTCGCCTCGCCCTGTGTTTGTTTCTGCTCGGTTTCGTTTGTTCCTACTCTAGAGAGAGAGAGAGAAAGAGTCTCTTTTTATTACCGTTCTACCCCTGCCTCAAAAAAAAAGTGCTTGTGCTTAATTGCTTATTTGAGGTCTCATTGTTTATATTTTCAGCAAAAAGTATTAAAAAAAAGAGAAAAAAAGAAAAAAAAAGAAAAAAAAGAGAAAAAAAAAGAAAGAAAAAAAAAGAGAAAAAAAAAGAGCGGCCGAGCAACACAGGCGACGCGTTCTTGCTGCACTTTGTTTTGATCCTTTTTCCTTCCTCTTGCACTTGTACCGGCAGCAATCTTTTCATGTTTAGCACCATTATTCAGCTTTGCAGTTATTATTTGAATTGTGCTAACCCTTGGATTGAGTGCAGCCTCCTAGCCCCACAAATTTTCTACTACGAGCAGGTTTTTGTTTCACCACGCAATCGCTCCACCAATCTTCCACCGGTTTTACCTATGGTTGCAGTTCACGCTTGCGTGCTTGGTAAGGACGGGTAAGAATTTGATAACAGCTTTTTGATTGACCTTTTCATCCACCACTCACCTCTCGTTGTAGGATCCCGCTTTTTGTATTGCTTGTGTTTCTATGGCAGAAAACAGCTCGAAGTCGGAGGAGCTCACCCTCCAGGATGTCCAGGCACAGGTAGATGGTCTACAAAACGACATGAAGACGATGCACGAGAGACTTGACTCTACGGTCACTTCGTCGAATGAGCGTTTTGATCAACTGGACCTTGCTGATACGGCTGCCCGCACCACGCTCGCGACGATCATGACTCGTCTTGAGGCCATGTCGACGCAGCTTGGGACCATGACGACGCAGCTCACGGAGTTGCAACATGCACGTGACTACGGCGCTGACACCGAGCAGGACGACGACAATCGCCGTGGTCGTGCTCGTAGGGTACGTGTTTCTATTATTGATTCTTTTGCCAAAATAAAATTTCGTATTCCCACTTTTAATGGCAAATATGATCCGGGTGCTTATCTTGATTGGGAATTAGAGGTTGAACAAAAATTTGCATGCCATGATATTCCTGCTAATTTACAAGTTAAGGCTGCTATTAGTGAATTTACTGAATTTGCTTTACTTTGGTGGCATGAGTATAGACAAAGATATCCTGATAATATTCCAACCACTTGGACGGCATTAAAAGCTGCTATGCGTCATCGTTTTGTGCCGTCATATTATGCTAGAGATTTGCTTAATCAAATGCAGCGTTTTCAACAAGGTTCACTTTTCATAGAGGATTATTATCAAGCTTTGCAAAAGGGTATGATTCGCTGTGGTTTAGTTGAACTGGATGATGCTGCTATGGCTCGCTTTAGGGGTGGGTTAAATCATGAAATTCAGAATATTCTTGATTATAAGCATTATGATGATATGACCACCTTATTTGAATATGCTTGTAAAGCTGAACGTGAAGTGCAGGATCGACAATCTTCGTCAAGACCTAACATTTTTGTAGGGTCCAAGACGCCTTCAGCTCCACGGTCGACACCTCCTTCCACTTCGCGCGACCACTCCTCGACCACGTCCAAGTCGAGTGCTCCATCCACGGCCAAATCTGCCTCGTTCGTGCCGTCCTCCTCGTCGTCTGGACGAGCTCGTGATATTCAGTGTCACCGTTGCCGAGGATTTGGTCATGTGATACGCGATTGTCCAAATAAACGAACTATGTTGATTCATGACGACGGTGGGTATTCTTCTGCTAGTGATTCTGAGGATATTCAGCAGACTATGCTTGCCACTAATCATGCAGATAATACGGAGCTTCATGTCGACTCTAGTGCCGCCGACAGGTATGCCACTCTTGTTGTGCAGCGTGTTCTTAGTACACAGGTCGTTCAGGATGAAAAGTATCAGCGCCACAACATTTTTCATATCAAAGGCGTTGTGCAAGAACGAGCGGTCCGTATAATCATCGATGGTGGCAGTTGCAACAATTTGGCTAGTACGACCTTGGTGGAGCAGTTGTCATTGCCAACAAGGAAGCATCCACATCCTTATCACGTTCAATGGCTTAATGATGGCAGCAAAATAAAGGTAACGCGCTCGGTACGTGTTCCTTTCTCTCTTGGCGCCTATTCTGATTTTGTAGATTGTGATGTTGTTCCAATGGAAGCATGCTCTTTGTTGCTTGGCCGTCCTTGGCAATATGATGTTGATAGTGTTCATCATGGTCGCTCCAATTATTATTCCTTCATGTTCAAGGGTCAGAAAATTGTTATTCATCCTATGACACCTGAACAAGTTCTTAAAGATGATATTGCTCGAGCCACAAAAGCTGCAAAATTGGTTACATCGCCTCCTGTTGCACCTGTTCAACATGAGATCAAACTGAATAACCCTATCTTGCTTGCTACACGTGCTGATTTTGATGAATTACATGATGCTAATCAGCTTTGCTATGCGCTAGTTTGCTCTCGTATGCTTGTTTCACTAGATGAGGCGCCTATGTTGCATATTCCTCCTGCTGTTGCTAACCTTTTGCATGTCTATGAAGATGTTTTTCCCACTGAATTGCCGCCGGGTCTTCCTCCTATTCGTGGCATAGAACATCAGATTGATTTAATTCCAGGCGCACAGCTTCCTAATCGCGCCCCGTACCGCACAAATCCTGAGAAGACGAAAGAAATTCAGCGTCAAGTGCAGGCATTGCTTGATAAAGGTTACATTCGTGAGTCTCTCAGCCCTTGTTCGGTTCCTGTTTTGCTTGTTCCTAAGAAAGATGGTTCTTGGCGTATGTGTGTAGATTGTCGTGCAATTAACAATATTACAATTCGTTATCGATATCCTATACCACGCCTTGATGATATGCTTGATGAACTTAGTGGTGCCACAATTTTCTCTAAGGTTGATTTGCGTAGTGGTTACCATCAAATAAGAATGAAATTAGGAGATGAATGGAAAACGGCTTTTAAAACTAAATTTGGCTTGTATGAATGGTTGGTTATGCCGTTTGGATTGTCTAATGCTCCTAGCACTTTTATGCGCTTAATGAATGAAGTTCTTCGGCCTTTCATTGGAATATTTGTTGTTGTCTATTTTGATGATATCCTTATATACAGCAAATCCATGAATGAGCATTTAGATCATTTGCGTGCTGTTTTTGATGCTTTGCGTGCTGCTCACTTGTTTGGGAACATGGAAAATGCACTTTTTGCACGCAACGTGTTTCGTTTTTTGGATATGTTATTACTCCACAGGGCATTGAGGTGGATAGCAGCAAGGTGGACGCCATTCAGAGTTGGCCCCAACCGACGACGGTCACACAGGTTCGCAGTTTTCTTGGTCTTGCAGGCTTCTATCGCCGTTTTGTGCGGGATTTCAGTTCTATTGCTGCACCATTACATGAGCTGACCAAGAAGGGTGCGCCATTTGAGTGGGACGCACCACAAGACGACGTATTCAACACTTTAAAGGAACGGTTAACTCATGCTCCTCTCTTACAATTGCCTAATTTTGATAAAGTGTTTGAATTGGAATGTGATGCTAGTGGAATTGGTTTGGGTGCTGTTTTGTTGCAAGATCATAAACCCATTGCTTATTTTAGTGAGAAGTTAAGTGGTGCTGCTCTTAAATATTCCACTTATGATAAAGAACTTTATGCTTTAGTAAGAACTTTGCAAACATGGCAGCATTATTTATGGCCTCGCAAATTTATTATTCATTCTGATCATGAGGCTTTGAAACATATTAGAACCCAAACTAATCTGAATCGTCGACATGCTAAATGGGTTGAATTTATTAAATCTTTTGCATACATCATTAAACATAAAAACGGGAAGGAAAATATGATTGCCGATGCTTTGTCTCGTCGTTATATGATGCTGTCCCAATTAGACTTTAAAATCTTTGGTTTGCAAGCTTTGAAAGATCAATGTGTGAATGATGCTGATTTTCATGATATTATGATGCATTGTAAGGATGGCAAACCTTGGGGCAAATTTTATATGCAGGATGGGTTCCTGTTTCGTGCTAACAAGCTGTGTATTCCAGCTAGCTCGGTTCGTCTTTTGTTGTTACAGGAGGCGCATGGAGGTGGTCTTATGGGTCACTTCGGAGTTTTCAAGACACATGAGGTGTTGGCCGACCATTTCTTTTGGCCACGGATGCGCCGTGATGTTGAGCGCCTTGTTGCACGCTGTACTACATGTCAAAAAGCTAAATCTCGTTTGGGTAATCATGGTTTGTATATGCCCTTGCCTGTTCCCTCTTCTCCTTGGCTTGATATTTCGATGGATTTTGTTGTGGGATTGCCTCGCACTAAGAAGGGGAGGGACAGTATTTTTGTGGTTGTTGATCGTTTCTCTAAAATGGCTCACTTTATACCTTGTCATAAAACTGATGATGCCTCAAATGTTGCTGAATTGTTCTTTAGAGAGATTGTTAGATTGCATGGAATTCCTAAAACAATTGTCTCTGATCGTGATGCTAAGTTTCTTAGTCATTTTTGGCGTTCTCTTTGGAATAAATTAGGAACTAAGCTGCTGTTTAGTACTACTTGTCATCCTCAAACTGATGGGCAAACTGAGGTAGTAAATAGAACTTTGTCTGCTATGCTTAGAGCTGTTTTAGATAAAAATTTGAGATGCTGGGAAGATTGTTTACCTCATGTTGAATTTGCTTATAATCGTGCTACACATTCTGCCACTAAGATGTGTCCTTTTGAGGTTGTTTATGGCTATGTTCCTAAGGCGCCTATTGATTTGTTTGCTATTGATGCTGAGGATGAACCACATCTTGATGCTCTTGCTCATATTGATCACATGAAAGAATTGCATGAAGAAACACAACACAACATTGCCATTGCTAATAAAAAGTATCAAGTTGCTGGTAGTAAAGGTAGAAAACATATTTCTTTTGAACCTGGTGATTTGGTTTGGTTGCACTTGCGTAAAGATAGATTTCCTACTTTGCGTCGTTCTAAACTGATGCCTCGTGCTGCTGGTCCTTTTAAAGTGCTAACCAAGATTAACGATAATGCTTATGTTCTTGACTTGCCCATGGAGTTTGGTGTTTCCACTAGTTTTAATGTTGCAGATTTGAAACCATACTTGGGTGAGGATGATGAGTTGCCGTCGAGGACGACTTCACTTCAAGAAGGGGAGGATGATGAGGACATCAACGACATACGAATAATGACGACGGAAGATGGCGCGCCAAACCAAGCTGTCACGCCTCCACCTCTTGTCGTCGCGCCTCCTCGAGTTACGGATCCATCTTCTAACGAGACGACGACGTACAAGGGCCCAATCACTAGAGCTCGAGCCCAGGAATTGAAGACGGTTTTGATGCTAAGGAACGACGGCCCAGGATGATGTCGCCCAAAGGCCCACGTGGCCCAAGTCGCACGACTCCCTCTCCACCGCGCGCCTCTCCACTTCAGCCGGCCCTAGATGCCTCGTCCTCCCCCTATATAGTCAAGGGCTGCGCCCCTTGTAATCTTTGAGTTTTGTTTTAAGTTTAGCTTAGCTATACATCCGTCTCTCGACGTGAATTCAGAACTCCACCTTCGTGCAATACATCAGATTGCTCGCCTCTAATTCTTGCTCATTCTTCAATTGCGCCTAAGAATTGATCCTCGTGATCAGGTTGACCTTGTTTACCGCAAGGTTAATATCCTCCGGAAGTTGGTTCAGCGATTGCATTGGCGCTTCGGCTTGCTCGTCGTAGTCGGATCGTGAGGGTCAACATCCACCAAATCGAAGTTATCTCCACTCGCCGAAAGATCGGGCACTCTACACCTATCAACCGCACTATCACTACATGATGATGAAGCTGCCAGGGTCGAATGGAGTTATCTCGCTGCGCTCAGACATGAAGACTTTGTACGACTACGACTTCTAGAGTTGCGAGCTAGCAGAGAAGAAGGTGATGGCATCTGAGCTCGTTGAGCTAAAGCTGGAAGTTGCAAAGGCGGCGGAAGCCAACCTTGACTCCCCCCCCCCCCCCCAAGAAAGTGTCGAAGGCCAAGGAACAAGCAGAAGCCATGGAGTCAAAGAAGATACAATTAGATGATAGTGATGTATCTAAGACCGCCAATATTGGGGTCAATTTAGATGCCAAATAGGAAAGCACGCTCATTTGCATGGAAACCTTCTGATATGTCGGGTGTTCCAAGGGAAAATGCTGAGCACAAATTACATGTCAAACCGAATGCTAAACCTATGAGGCAGCGACTTCGACGATTTTTGCAAGACCGCAAGGATGCGATTAGAAAAGAGATCGGTCGATTACTGGCAGCTAGTTTTATTAAAGAAGTTTTTCATCCCGACTGGTTAGCTAACCCAGTCCTGGTGAGAAAAAAGAACAAGGAATGGTGGATGTGTGTGGACTACACCGGCCTTAATCAGGCCTGCCCCAAGGACCCATTCACTCTTCCTCGCATTGATCAAGTGGTCGACTCAATGGCTGGTTGTGCTTTATTGTGCTTCTTAGATGCCTACATGTCATTTATTATGCCCTTCGGAGCGTTCTGTTATACGACCATGCCGTTTGGATTGAACAACGCCGGTACCACTTACCAATGAACTATGCAGCGTTGCTTGGATACGCAGATATGGAGGAATGTTGAAGCCTACGTTGATGATGTGGTTCTTAAGAGCCGACTCGCATCTGACTTGATTCAAGACCTGGCCAAGACATTTGACAACCTCCACAAGTATAGCATGAAGCTAAACCCCGAGAAGTGCATCTTCGGTGTCCCATCCGAGAAGCTACTGGGTTTCTTGGTCTCACATAGAGGGATTGAGGCAAATCCGGAAAAGGTCAGCGCCATATTAAGGATGGGTCGTCCGCACTCTCACAAAGACATCCAGAAGTTGATCGGCTGCTTGGTGGCACTTAGTAGGTTCGTGTCATGACTCGGCATTCGAGGTTTACCTTTCTTCCGACTGCTCAAGAAGCAAGATTCATTCGTCTGGAATGATGAAGCCCAAAAAGCCTTGGATGAACTCAAGGCCTGTATTAGCGGCCCACTGGTGCTCACACCTTCCGAACGGAAGGAGACTTTACAGTTGTACATCTCCGCAACCACACACGTTGTTACCACTGTGTTGGCGGTCGAACGGGCGGAAGATGGCAAGGCTCAAAAGGTGCAATGCCCGGTGTATGTTGTCAGCGAAGTGTTGTTGGATTCTAAGGTGCGGTACTTCCAGCTTTAGAAGTTGGTCTATGCTTTATTGATGATGTCTTGCAAGTTGAAGCATTATTTTGAAGACCACCCGATTGAGGTTTATACATCTTTCGGGCTTCGCGATCTGCTCCATAATTGGGATGCTACCGGAAAAATTGCCAAGTTGGCTGTTGAGCTTGGTGCGTATGACATAGCTTTCAAACCACGACACGCAATCAAGGGCCAAGCGCTGTCAGACTTTATCGCCGAATGGACAGAGGCTGAATTGCCACCAACCCCACAGGAATTAATCTACTGGACAATGTCTTTTGATGGCTCCTTACAGCTGGAGGGCGCTGGGGCAGGAGTGGTGTTGTCATCCCCAGATGGTGCCAAGATGAAGTACGTCCTCTGCATGCCCTTTCGAGCATCTAATAATGCAGCGGAATACAAGGCGCTACCATACGGCTTGAGGACGGCCATGTCACTCGGCATCAAAAGGCTAAGCATTTCAGGAGACTCGGCGCTTGTAATTAATCAGGTGACCAAGGAATGCTATTGTTTGGAAGAAAGCATGACAGCATACTGCGTCGAGGTTGAAAAGCTAGAAGACAAGTTTGATGGCATCAAGTAAAAGAACGTCCTTCGGAAGTATAACGAGGCGGATGAGTTGGCCAAGCTTGGGTCTAGCCGAGCTAAGTTACCTAACGGAGTATTTCTCGATGAATTACACAAGCCATCTGTACAAACATAGCAAACCATGGCACAGGCTGCAACAGACCAAGCTGCAGCACTCCAGGTGGCAGTAGTAGAGATTGATTGGCGCACTCCCTACATTGAATACATGGAAAAGGGGGCCCTGCCGACCAACAAAGAAGAGGCCCTATGTATTATTCGCAAGTCTCGGTCATACTGCATCATTAACCATCTCTTATACAGGCAGAGTACCTACGAAGTGTTGTTGAACTATTTATCACAAGAGGAGGGCGTAGTCATCTTGCGAAAGATTCATGCCGGCATATGTGGCGATCATGCGGGCCCATCGACAATAGCTGCTAAGGCCATGAGATAGGGCTTTTATTTGCCAACAACATGCGTTGATGCCAAAGACATCATCCGAAGGTGTGAAGGTTGTCAGTTCTTTGCCCGATAGAAGCACGTGCTGGCCATCGAGCTACAAAATATTCCCATAACATGGCCTTTCTCAGTATGGGGTTTGGACATTGTTGGTCTTTTCCACAAGGCTCGGGGTGGTTTCAACCATCTCTTCATGGCGGTGGATAAATTTTCCAAGTGGATTGGGGTAAAACCAGTCAGCAAGATCTCATCAAAGAAGGCTGTAGAGTTCTTGACGGACATAGTAACTCGGTTTGGTGCCCCCACAAGATTATCACTGACAACGGCACTCAGTTTACAGCACAAGAGTTTAAGGACTTCGCGGTGAAGATAGGATTCAAGATCGGCTACGCTTCTGTGGCCCACCCGCAGAGTAATGGCCAGGTCGAGCGAGCGAATGGTCTCTTATTATCAGGAACTAAGCCTCGCATATTCGATAGATTGGAGAAGTATGCTCGACGATGGGTTTGAGAGTTGCCGTCAGTGTTGTGGGGGCTTAGGACTAACATTAGTCGGGCAACGGGACACTCCCCGTTCTCATTTGTCTACGGTTCGGAGGCGATGTTGCCGACTAAGGTATTGTTTACTTCGTCGCGCGTGACAGCATATGATGAAGAGTCTTCCAACACAAGCAGATGTCACGACCTCATCTTATTGGAAGAAAAACGAGACACAACTGTGACGCGGTCAGCTAAATATCAACAATGCCTCCGACGGTATCACGACAAGAATGTCAGAGCACGAGATTTTGCAGTCGGCGATCTAGTATTGAAGCTAATGCAGTTCACTATTGGCAAGCACAAACTATCAGCTCCATGGGAGGGCCCTTTCATTGTTAAGGAGGTGACTCGGCCAGGCGCTTATCGATTGATGCGCGAAGATGGATCAGACCTCGCTAGCTCTTGGAACATAGCTCAGCTACGTTGTTTTCATGCTTAGCTTTAATAATTTATTCACTTCCCTTTATTGTTGTATAATATCATATTATCAATATTAACTACTATATGGTCATGATAATTTGACATATAATCTTTAATTGACTGATTTTTTAATGTCTTAGTTTAGGCATGACTCAGCTTTTGCCTCTCGGTATTACCACAACTCGCATATGCTTGACCGAGTGGGTTCTCAGTCTCCATGGTTCATATCGGTTATTAGGGGTATTGATTTAGAGTGCTAACATGCGGCATGTATTGGTTGTGAGTGTTTAACACGAGTTCATACAATGCCTTACAAAGCAGCATGGCCCATGTATAGCCACCGGGGCTTGCCCCATTAGAATAGATCTCTAGTTGAGTTTCAAGAACCATTGGAGTTAAGAGTTGATCCGTCAAGGTAGGCCATCTCGACAGGGATGAATCTTACTCTATGTATCTCAAGGATGATTGAATATGTTGATGATGGTTTTGGTGATTTGTCTATCTTGATTCTATAATCATGCATGTGCTTATTCCAATTGCTTAGTTCTAGGCTAAGTAAGTAGGTATTATCTTAATCGTGGTGATTAGGATAGTATTCGGACATTGTATTGATTATGGTTGCTTGATGATGCTAGTAGTGTGGTTTAGCGATGACAGCACTAAGCCTGCGCAGCACTATTGGATAGTTCAGTAGGATAAGATACTCGCACGATTTACTAGATCTTGCGCACTTGACTAGATCTTGCGCACTTGACTTAGTTTCACCAGTGTGCCGATCGGCGCAACGACAGATTTACTGTCTGGCGCACCTTTGCGCTGGCCAGTCTCCCCCTCATGCAACCTGACCTTGACAGTAGCCTTGACTAGATCTTTTACTGTTAACTTTATTTAATAAATCCCTAAGGTCCCAGTGGATTCTATAAACCTTGGAATACTCAATTCAAGGGAAAAAGTGCTACAATCGTACACCGTACTCTTGCGGTATATAAGTGGGTGCGTAGATATGACCAACAAGCTTACCCTTTTTCTGGCGCCGTTGCCGGGGACCATAGCAGGTTTTTTTAAACATTGTTTGATGTATCAGTGTTTAGTCATTGTGCTTTACTTGTCTCTCTAGTACATATATTCTGTTAAGTGAAACTAACAGGTATGGACGGTCCTAAATCAAACAAACCCTCTAATTATGCCGATGATCTAGAAAGACTCTTTCACAAGAAGAGAACAACGGAGAAGAGAAGCAAGTCACTTGGAGATTTAGAAGCAGTCCGCGCAACAACTCGAGTATTATTCACAATAGAAGACTCAGTTCAAGAGCAAGAAGAAGAGGAGATGGCAGAGGTACCTATGGTTAATCGTCTCAAGCCACAATTGACTAGTATTGTCAAGACATATTTCCAAGAAGCTCAAGATCAACTTCCGTATCAATTGGAGAGATATGTTGGAATAGTGGCACAACAACCATTCACAGGTTCAGAAGATCCCAATCATCAAGATAGCGGGATTGGCAGGAGATCAAGCACGTGTGCGGCTGTTCCCCTTCTCTCTTGTTGGACGCCCCAAGCAATGGTACAATGGATTGGAAAACGCAGTAAAAACGGTGTGGAACACTTTAGCAGCTGAATTCTTGGCCAAATACTTCCCTCCTGGTAAGACTCAAGCTTTGAAAAATAAGATTCTTGGATTTAAGCAGAATATTGATGAGAGCATTGGAGAAGCATGGGAAAGATACAATGAATATATGGATGTCTGCCCTCATCATGGTCTGACGGTTGGAGAAGTTGTTGAGAAGTTCTACACATGATTGAATCTTTTATCACGTCAACATTTGGACGCCTCAGCTACAGGATCATTCATGTCAAAAACTCCCACCGAAGCTAAGAATTTGATCAAGTTGTTAGTTGAAAATCAATCATGGGATGGTGAGAGAAGCTCAAGGAATTTGCAACCTTCAAAAGGAGTAGCAAAGAGTATGATTGAGAAGACTCAGGAAGAATTGATTATAGATCGCCTCGATGCTATTCAAAGGAGGTTGGACAATAATCTTAATATCCCTAAGGAAGAGACACTCAAGCTGGCAGAATCACGCTCCATATGTAGTGAGTGTGGAGAATTTGGTCATGTGCAGAAAGATTGCCTTGAAGAGATGAAGATGTTAGAATATATGAAGAATAGTGGATGGAAGCCCCAATATCAGCAACAAAGGAGTTCTTTCTCTCCTAGTTCGTCCATGCAAAACTCTATCCCACTTTGTCTCTAATGTCATGAGATCTTCCAAGCTCAAGAGAAGATCAACAAGGACAATCAAGCTAAATTCGAACAGATTGATCGTGTCCTTGAGAGAATTAATGACAAGATGATAGGAATTGGGAGCTCCAACGAGCAGATTTTGAAGCATACCAAGATTATGGAGCAACATATCGGACAGCTATCGCAAGCCATTCAAGGCAACAAGGGGGCTCTTTCTGGCAATACGATATCTGCAGAACAGTTGAAGGCAATAGCTACGCAATCAGGAAAACAAACAGAAGATCCAGAGCACTCTGCGGGAGCAAAGAAGCCCCGCGTCGATTGGCGCACACCCGGCGCCGATCGGCGCGCTGACCCTGTCGGCGCCGATCGGCTCCCTGAAAGCGCCAATTGGCGCAAGAAGGATGGTGACCTCTCTGGTCTGAAAATGGGCGTGGAGACAGAAGAGCATGGCCCTGCCATGTTTCTATATACTCAACTACTGACGAAGACAGAAAGAGCATGGCAACACGACGAGCAATTTGCAAGGTTCGTCGATATTATGAAGAAGCTTTACATCAATGTTACTTTTGTTGATGCTATCCAAGTTCCCACCTATGCCAAGTACATTAAGGACATGATGCAATACAAGAAGTCTCTAGTTTCTGAGGAGGTTGTGAAGGTCACTAAGGAACTAACGGCAACAATCAATGATGTTGCACTGGAGAAGAAACCCGACCCTGGATCACCAAGCATCAAATGCATGATTGGAACAAGGATATTTGATAGGTGCTTGTGCGATCTTGAAGCAAGCGTAAGTGTTATGCCCCGTCATATATTCACAAATCTCAATTTGCCTGAATTAGAGCCTACGGGTATGTGTTTGGAGTTAGCCGATCAATCGGTACGCTTCCCTGACGGAATTGCTGAGGATGTGCCTGTTCAAATTGGAGATCATATCGTCCCTGTTGATTTTATTGTGCTTGATATGGATAAGAGGACGAGGACCCCGTTGATCTTAGGCAGACCCTTCTTCAGGATAGCCAAGGCAAGTATTGATGTTGGGAGTGGTGAGATAAGCTTCGATATAAGTGGGACTCCCTATTCTTTCAAGTTTCGCCCAAAGGGAGAAGAGTGCCATGCTATTGATGAAGTGAAGAGATACAAGACACCCTGGCATCGTGGCGTCGAAAGTAATTAGAAGGGATGTATGGATAGGTCGTCCAAGTTATATGAACCATGGAGATAAGATAACCTTGTAGTGTTGCGACCTCACATCCTACACCGTGACACTAAGGATTGATTGTTTGCGGGGACGTCAAGCTCTTTGACCTCTAAATAACTAGAGCGCTCTTGGGAGGCAACCTAATGATCGGGGATTTAGAAGTTATTTAGTGCTTATGGGAGGGCAACCCATTTAATTTAGTTAATTAGTGCTGGCCGGGAGGGCAACCCGGTGTTTTTAAAATTGCTTCCTTGTGATAAAAACAATCTCCCGAATAAAAAAATATAGAAAAATGTGTGCTTAATTCTTGTGTGCTCTTGCGTTGTCTGTTTATTCGTGCAAAACTGTGTATATACATACTGTAGACTAACAATGCAGGAATATAAAAAAAAGACCAAAAACAGGAAGGAACAGAGCTTGCGCCGTGTGACACCCTAGAGTCATAAACATTCCAAGAACAACACCTTAGGAATCTCAAGAGCGTAAAACCCAAAACTTTGAACTGAAATTTACAAAATTTGAATTCAAATTAAGCATATTTGAATGCCACTTGAACTACAAGTCCAGATTTTTCAGCATGACTCATACCTACCAAAAATATATGTTGATGTTCATGGTGGAGTAGAATTTTTAGGAATTTTTCAGAATTTTATCCCTTGATTTAAGGGCCCAAATAAATACCTAAAAGGCCTAAAACTACCCCTCTTTAAAATTTCTCATTTAAATACCAGACACAACCATTGAGTACTATCATTTTTATAAAATAGAGTACATCACGAGGAACACGCATATATTTTTATATTTTTCATGAGATCTATATTTTTAAAGATATTGAAATAAATAGAGTAGGATTTTTGGACAACCAACAAAAAAGAGAAGAACCACGGTCCCACGCGTCAGCAGCTCAGGGAGCTTCTTCGCTGCTGGTTGGCCATGGTGGGCGGCGCCTTGCTGTGTGGCCGGCGCAGAGCCATGACGCCCCCACCTGGTCTGATGACCACCTCCAAAACCGCGGCGCTGGCTCCCGGTTTTGCCTCCCCTGCCGAGTTTCTTCGCCTCCATCTCTCTCTCTCTCTCTCTCTCTCTCTCTCTCTCTCTCTCTCTCTCACGTATGCCATTGCTGCTTTGGGTAGAGCTCCAGCGCCCCAGCGCTCTGCTGCTTGGCCCGCCTCTGGAAGCCGTCCTTCTGCTGCACACCCTCGCTCTCCCCGTTGCTGCAAAACCACTCTCCCTCTCCCGCACCGAGCTGCTGCTAATCGACTCTTCTTCCCCAACTCCAAGCGCTGCCGCTTCACTGATTTCCTCCCGCTCAGGTGAGCCCCTGACCGATTCCGTGCGCATGCACAGACTCCCACTCCAAGCTCACCCTCTAGGCTCATCCTGGCCTCAGTCCGTGCAGCGCCGCTGCTAGAAAACCGTCGTCGCCGCCGTTCGCCGCCACCGAGGGCCGCCACCGTCAGCGACCCAGCTCTAGTAACTTTTCCTCCACTGCGATGTTACCCGGTGTCTCCCCGTGGGCCAGCCGGTCCCTTTCTGCGTGGTGGGCAACCTTGCCGCCGCCTAGTCTGGTCGCCGTGGCCTCGCCGACGTGCATGCGCCTGTGCGCGCATGGTGCGCCCGGTTCTGGCGGGGCTCGGCCCAGATCCTCTGCGCATGCAGCCGAATGGGCCACCATGCGGCCCAGATCTATTGGCCGAGAGCCATTTGTCCATTTCCTGTGTTAAAGAAATTCCAGAAATTGCCTGATCATTTAGAAAAATCCACAGACAATTAAATATTAAGAGCTTTGGGATAAAATAAAATTTCCTAAAATCCACTGATATTTTAAGATTTCCATAAAATGCTAGCATTGCATGCATGTGTATATTTTTATCAGAATTAAAGTAAATAGATAAAGCACGAATAAAGTCATAAATAAATCTAGGAAGCTAGTAAATCCTTGGAATTTGGTTTCCAATTAGATTTATCTGTGCCTGATCATCCTGCAATGTGACAAGTGGTAATTCTCTGCAATTTATCCACAATTAATTATTTGGTCGTTGCCTTGTTTTAATTATTTAAAATTATAGGCCCCATGCATGTAAATAAAAGTTGGTCCCTAAATCACTCATGGCATGTTCTAACTACAGTAAATCACCTATACTCATTTGATGTTCAGAACCATGCTAGTTTTGATACTCGTGTCATAAGTGCAATAATTCCATTTAATTTATAGTTGTGCTTTAATACCGTATACCTTATGCTTGACTACTAATTAAGGTTGGCTCGACACACTTAATCGTTATTTATATCGATACCACAGTCCAAAAGCCTTGCTCAACCGCATCGATTTCGATCGACACACCTTGCACTTTTATACGTCGTTATCACGCTTAATTACTAGAGTCCATGAAGGAAATACACTAAACGCCCTCACTCTGTGCCTCCCCTAAATACGTTACATTGCTGAACTAATCAACACACCCCGCTCACTTCCATGAGAAATAGTGTTCATTAACGTATTTATTGAGGAAGTGCCATAAATCTTCTCTCATAAGCATCATCTTTGCATCATATAGATCACGCAGTGGACCACGTGGAGACGGGACCGGAGCAGGACCCAGAAGGAGCCGGAGGTGCCGTAGCTCAGCAAGAGCAGAATCCAGGCAAGCCCCAGTGCATTATTCCCGTTTTAAATTTTTATTCTATCACTAGCTAGGGATGTAAGCTTGCCTGTGCATTAAGTGGTAGGAGTTGTTTGAAACCCTAGCATGCAGTAGGTCCCTCCTTCCCGATAATTAGCTTTAGGTCGGTAGTCGCTTTGCTTAATTTAGGATGACTACTCATCGAGTGGTATGGAGACCGCTCGTAGATAGGAAATATTATCACTGGGGGATGATATCGGATGAAGGAAAGGGTGGATGGAATCACAATGAAAACCGAGCGGGCAACTAGGCAGAAAGAGAAAGACAGCTTGTCTTCAAGGAGGTAGCCCCGTCCGAATCACCTAAGGCTACGCCTCGTGTCCGGCCTATGGGATCAAGTCTGAATGTACTGTTTGCATGCTGGAGATATGGGCCCAGTAAACTGACGTAACTACAATTACTACCTGGTCGGAAGATAGCCTTCTCCCTTCTTTGGTGGAACTAGGGCTGAGAGGAGGGAGCAATCCACTCACGGATGGCGGCACGGGGCGCATCGCGTTGGGGGACCCTTCTCGGGGGAGTCTGGACCCAAAAGACCCTATGGTACCGTAAGCGAAAGGTTGCTCTATGCGGCTTCCAGGAAGCGCATATGGGTCGTGGAAGAAGGTTTCTCCTGCAGGATATAAATCGATTCGAGTCGCTGCCACTCACAGTAACGAGTACCACTTGATCGCTGCTCCAGAACAGTGTCGGAAGCCATTAAGATGATGAGTGGGTTTAATACTGCTGTTTGGAACTATTAAGATTGTATTGCAACCATGATTGTTATAGCTTTAGTGCAAACTAAATTTTCTATTCCGCATGACAACTTAACTTGATGCTAAAACTTGAAAAACAAGGATCCACTCCTAGGCTGGCTTTCTGGCAAATTAAACCCTATCCTCAGCTTTTGCATGTCTAGGTGTCGGCTGTAGATGGCCATTTTGACGGGTTAGTCTTGCTGCGTAAATTAGTTACTCAGGGCGTAGCTTTGTGGTTTTCAGATGACCAGGGTGGAGACTGCCATTGCGGTGGAAGATTCCACTGGGAGGGCCAGCGTCCTGACTGCTGGAACATTGAGTGGGAGCTATGCACGAATGAAGACGAAGAGTAGCTCCTTGCTTGCCGGTACGGTGCTTGGGCAAGGCACCTATTATGGCCGGGTTGTTCCCTGTGTGTCGTCGTGAGAGGGCAATTGTATCTATCTATTTCGTCCCCATGGACTACAACCTCGACGTCATCACCGAGGTTGCCTCTACGATGAGACTTGGCACCGTCGAAGACGGTAGCGAGGCCGTCAACTTCCACGTCCGCGACATCAGCCACACGGTGACCATGGAGGCGGCAGCTCAAGCCTTCGGCTTCGACGTCAACACCGACGTCGCCGGCATCTTGGGACGTGGGGAGTTGGACTCCTTTTGGAGGCGGCTCTCGTTTGTAGAAGAAATGAAGCGTGGAAACATCCGCAACCCGACCATTCAAGTCTTCCATTGGTGGTTGGCGGCGCGCATAGGCGACAAGGTCGACTCCAATAACGTCACCGATGCAGACTTGCGGTGGCTCTTCAACGCCATCGTGAGTCCGTCTCATTGCAACCCCATGTCGGCGATGGTGCGGGGTTGGCTCGACAAGAGGGGCAAGGCAAGGAAGAAGTTGGCCTTCAGGGCCTATCTTCAACGCCTAGCAGCCCTCGTCTGCGATGGCGACGGACCGGGAGGGCGCAATGACAAGTGGGAGTGCGCGACGGAGATCGGTGAGAATATGACTCGTGGAAATATTGTCACGTAAAGTGTTTGCGCCGGCTTCCATGTCGGCGGCACCAATGTAAAGCTCCCGTGTGCGGAGCTAGGAGTTTTTCTCCCTCGCAAGCTGGAGGGAGGAAATTGGCTTGAGGAAGGTCTCCTGGAGGGGGGCCGAGTTCTCAAGGACCGCCGTGGGCGGGTTCGACAGCCGGACACATCTACAGCAGCCGACGGCGAGTGGGACTCCTGGGGGTCACGCCAAGAGCCTCAGCAGTACCAGTCAGAGTGGAGCGACGCAGCGGGCGGTTCATAGCCCTCTGCGCCGATCGACGCAGGCGACGCGCCGGTCAGCGCACCCTACTGCAGCACGGGCATCGAGTACAGGTACCAAGGGCGTGTACCAGTGGTGCCTCCTGTGACCGATGCAGACTTTTTCGTGCCCATGCAGGGGTACCTCGACAACAACATGCACTACATCGAGCGCATGGAGGAAGCCACGTCCCAATGGAGGTACAACCACGATGCGATGGTGGAGGAGTTCGAGCGACTCAAGGCGTGGTGCTATGGCTTCGATCAGCCACCGACTCCACTTTCGGATGACTAGAGTGCCTAGGAGTTGGCATGTGTATCGGTTTCCCGGTTTGCATTTTCTTTTATCTTTTGCAGTCTTTTTCTTTATTTGCTTATGTGTGTGTGAGCGGGTTGGGAAACCATGTATCGGGTGTGTTTACTTTCATGCAAGTGTGTTAGTAGTAGTTTTATGTTCATGCAAGTGTGCTAGTAGTAGTTTTATTTTCATGCAAGTGTGCTAGTAGTAGTTTTATTTTCATGCAACTGTGCTAGTAGTAGTTTTATTTTCATGCAAGTGTGTGCAAAAATCATCACCATGTATTTGAGTCTCGATCTTAATATAATGGTGGCGGTTATGCTCTTTTAGGAGAATTGAATTATTTATTCTTTCTTAAAAAGTGTTGATGAAGATCAAATAATGTTGAGCATTGAATAAAATCTCGAACTTACACTTAATGATTATTCGGCAAATATGTCTTATGTGGAGCAATTTTGAGTACCCATGTGCTTCATTTGTGTTGTCCAGTTTGTGATAATAACTTAGTACCAATCTTTTCATAAATAAATTTTCATGTTGTGAACGTTAGAATTTATTGTTTTCAAGATCCTTACCTACTAATGCCATATTTTAAACAATACTCATGAACCTTTGATATGTAGATAAACATTAAATTGATGGTTGAGTTCGGCTAGGATTTAATTCTTTTTGGTATGAACTTTATTAAGATGGCAATTCTTTGTGTATCTTTTCCTAGCCTTGAAATTACTCATGCAAAAATTCAATTCCGCTGAGTACACTACCATAAACCCAAAACATCTTGTTGAGTATCATTCCTTGACCACATCCTATATTTCTAGCTATATTTAATTCTTGAATAAATATTGCAGCTAGACAAATCAAATACCAACAAATGTTGGTGAATTTAGGTTGAGAGCCGATCGACGCAGCAGTTGTCAAAAAAAAAAAGCTCTGCTGTTTGCTAAGGGACTAGCAAAATTTTAAGTGTGGGGGGATGGTATATGACAAGCTTATTCTCGAAATTCATTCTAATATAGCCATGAATCATTCCAACCATGTGCAATCTTCCAATATCAAATTTTTGCTATGCACATGTCCACATATCCAAAGTGTGAGTACTTTCTTACATTTTCCTTTCTTAATGGCCATCTTGATAAGTTTCTATAATTCCAACGAAGAATAATCTCCTAGCTTTACAATATATTATTGATTTATGTTTGCAATCCTTGAATTACCTCACCTTGCTACTCATATAAGCCCTACACTAATATTATTTGATCATTATGATGTAGAATATAGGTTGAGTGATTTGAAAGATGGGTTGTTGCCTTGGATTATTTGGAAGATAGATTCTCTATGTTCACAACAATCTTTTAATTGATTTTCATGTGTGGAAAAGTTATAATTTATGAGTTGGACATGATCTTTTGCTTTGGGGAGAACTTTAAGCTTATGCCCATATTTGATCTATTTTGCTGAATACCAATATGAAATACACCACAATAGAACAATGCTCAACATTTGCTGATTTGAGATATCTTTTATGATAGAAAGAGTATGTTTTTCGATTTTTCTTTCTTTTACTTTACTCGGGACGAGCAAAGGTTTAATTATGGGGGAACTGTTGGCACTTCCCAAGTGCCCCTTTTATATGTGAATATTACCCCAATTAGAGCATAATTGATACTAATTTAGGCCATTTACCTGTGATATTGTCTATATATTTGTATATGCGTCGTTTTGGAGCTTTATTGTAGAAATAGGTAAAATTGGTGATTAATGTGATGATGGAGAGGACAGGAGTCCAGAACCGACGAAAAGCACTGAGGAAGCCCAGTGCGCCGATCGGCGCAGCCCATGAGCCGATCGGCGCAGGGGTCTTTTGGCCCACAGAAGTGACCGAGGCCCATTCCACATGTTTATGGAAGTTTATCTACGCAAGACACTTGAAGATATTTGTCTAGAAGATTTATAAAACTTCAAGATCTCAACGTGCAATACAAGACTTTATCTCGAAGGAAAAGGCCCACATGGCAGTTGTGGAAGATAGAGGAACAGACTCGGGGAAGAAATCAGAGAAGACACGGCTTGCGCCGATCGGCGCAATCCTGCGCCGATCGGCGCAACCGCCTTATTTGCTAGAAACCGAGTCCTTTACGAGTAGAACCCCTATAAATACTTGTAAACCCTCGTCGCAGAGGAGGAGGCGACAGAGGGACACCAGATCCGTGAGCTAGAGCCATCGGGGCTTGCCCCGTTAGAATAGATCTCTAGTTGAGTTTCAAGAACCATTGGAGTTAAGAGTTGATCCATCAAGGTAGGCCATCTCGACGGGGATGAATCTTACTCTATGTATCTCAAGGATGATTGAATATGTTGATGATGGTTTTGGTGATTTGTCTATCTTGATTCTATAATCATGCATGTGTTTATTCCAATTGCTTAGTTCTAGGCTAAGTAAGTTGGTATTATCTTAATCATGGTGATTAGGATAGTATTCAGACATTATATTGATTATGGTTGCTTGATGATGATAGTAGTGTGGTTTAGCAGTGACAGCACTAAACCTGCGCAGCACTATTGGATTGTAGCCAGATATCTACTATTAAGGGTTTCCTCTCAGCTGTGATAAATCGGGAGCCGCTCGGAAAGCAGGGTGGTCTTACTCATTATAGGTTTTCATTGATCTATGTAATTACCTATTATGATGCTATTCAATTAGACTTTCTGGTTACGATCTCACTAGTAGATATCTGGCTACTCACTTAATAGCATAGGTTTACAAGATCTGGCGCACTTTGGCTTAGATTCACCAGTTTGTCGATAGGCTTAATTCCTGCGTCGATCGGCGCAACCACAGATTTACTAGATCTGGCGCACTTGACTTAGTTTCACCAGTGTGCCGATCGGCTCGACTCCTACGCCGATCGGCGCAACGACACATTTACTGTCTGGCGCACCTTTGCGCTGGCCAGTCTCCCCCTCATGCAACCTGATCTTGACAGTAGCCTTGACTTGATCTTTTACTATTAACTTTGTTTAATAAATCCCTAAGATCCCAGTGGATTCGATAAACCTTGGAATACTCAATTTAAGAGAAAAAGTGCTACAATCATACACCGTCCTGTTGCGGTATATAAGTGGGTGCGTAGATACGACCAACAATGGCTATCGCGCAGTTCCTAGAGGAAGGACACCTAAGGAGATTAATGACGAGATTTTACGAAGGCAGCAGAATAAGGTGATCCATGAGCGTAATCTAGAGCAGTTAGATGAGTATATGAAGGAAGCTGCTGGCTGCGCCGATCGGCGCGACACTGGAGCCGATCGGCACGATCTGAAGATGGTTGAATTTATTGATCTGATGGCTCTGCCAAGTGAAGACGAAGCAACTGCTGCAAGGAAGTGTAAGACTACACCAGAGGTTCGCAGATCTGCTAGACTATCGGGTAGGCCAATTTAGAATTATTTCGAATGGGATAGCGACTATACGTCATACTATTTGGAAACTTTGGAAAGCGGTGATCCTAGTGTGCCTGGAGATTTTAGCGATGATTTTGATATGCGAAGAAGCTTTGGTAGTCCTAAGTTCGAAAATCAGGAAACACTTGCAGAATGCAGTAATGACAGGGCAGCTGGAACTTCAACAAGAGTTAATGGTAATGCAGAGGGAAGTAGGGGAAGTCGCAATGGTGGAAGAACACCACTACGCCGATCGACTTAGCCTATGCGCCGATCGGCTCGGAGGAATTTGAATAGTGCTTCTCCTTATAGCGTTGAAAATCATAACCTGCAAGTGCCTGCTTGCTGTCCTGTCTGTCGAAGAAACATTGAGCGCCTGTATCTAGACAGAGATCATGCTTACAGGCATCAAAGAGATGTGGACCGTAGAATCCAGGATACAATCGAGATGAACAAGGCGGACTACACTTTTCTCATAAGGAATATAAGACGAATTTTCTGAGTCTTGAACAGGCATGGTCTGCATGATTAATGTGTTGAGTTTTTTCTCTTGCAATGAGGACATTGCAGATTTTGAGTGTGGGGGAAGGGCTTTGCCATTAGTCATAGTTTTTAAGTATTTTTGAGTCTAGTTTCTCAGTTTTTAAGTGTTTTTGAGTCCAGTTTCTTAGTTTTTAAGTGTTTTTGAGTCTAGTTTCTCAGTTTTGAAGTATTTTTTATGAGTGTTTATTTAAGTTTGTGTGTGTGCTTAAGAGAGTCACGAGTCGTGTTGAGAGTTGCTTCTAGGTCTTTTATGTAGTTTGAATTTTTGCATTGTCTTTAATAAAGTTAGTATCGATTGTCAAATTGAAAGTGCCCCATGCTATTTATCTTGTCTTTCTGATGATCGATTGGTTGATTACTTGAATTTATTGGTTACCACTTAACTTTTGAGCTTTATATTTGTGAAAATTTCTTTTGACTCATCATAAGCTAAAGCAAAAGTAAGGTCTAAATATGCCTACATAGCCGAGTGAATGAGAGCAAGCTACATATTTGAACTAAGTGGATTGTAAGTAACTTTGTCAACTTTTTGCTCATGATTTCGACCAAGTTAGGAAAGGATGATCTATTTTGTTTATCTCTGTATTTCTAGCCATTCTTATCCAATTAAATTCCTTGCTATCATGAAAACCATACATCTTTGTTTCTCCCTCCTCCTTGATACAACCTATATTCTCAATAAAAGGGAATTCAGAAAATTTCCGCTGCTGATACTAGACAGAAATTGCTGATCATATCTGGGAATATAAAAAAAGAGGTGAAAGAAAAGAAAAAAATAGACCACGCCGACCGGCGCAGTGTTGCGCCGATCGGTGCTGTTGCAAAAAGAAAAAAAAAGGTCATTATGAAAAAGAAAAAAAAGGGGGTAAAGAGAAAAAAAAATATATTACCTGAGAGGCAGTAAGGTCATCAAAGAAGGCAGATTTCTGATTATTTCTCATTCTTTGCCAATTGTTCTCATTGAATTTTCTGTTAGATCTTCTACATTTCTCTTCTCCATTAAAAGTTCTTTTCCAAGAAAATTCTTTCTTAATAGGCATGATTGAGCACATTGTTGACATGGTTAATCTTATGGTTTAATTTAGTTATATAGCCCTCCAAGATCCACATACAATCCTTGATTAGATAGGAGAGGGAAGGAAATACACTTGAGAGATCTAGAGAAGACCAAATGCTTGATGTTTGATGCTAAAAGATGAGTCGAGGAGAACTAAAATTGTTTTTGAAAAGGTTTTGTGGTAATTTGATTAAGTTCAAGTAAGATATGCCAATTGGTTAAAAGGAGATGAGAGAAAATCTTTGTGACGGGATAACGAGTAAAAATGATGATTGAGATTGACTGCATGAGAGATGGTGTGAAAATTCTTATTACATATTTGATTTTCTATTGCTCGAGGACTAGCAATGATTTGAGTGTGGGGGAACTGTTGGTGGTTTCTAGATGCCCATTTTATCTACCAAAAAGGGATGTTTTGCGTCTTAATTTGATGGTTTGGACTAACAATTAACCCCATATTTGCATATATTTGTAGTTGTTCTGATTTGGATGTAATCGCAGGAAACAGGTGTAAAACAGGGCAATTATGGTTAAACAGCTAAAGAGTAACGAAGATGGGCCAGATACGGAGCCGCGCCGATTGGCGCGACCCATGCGCCGATCGGCGCAGGAGGAAAAGATGACTAAAACATGATTCGGTCTAGGAAAGATGAAGGTCCAGCCCAGTATGAGTTAGAGTCGGTGGAAGTTGACCTAATCCCGTCGAGTATAAAAGGAAGATAATTATCAAGAGCGAAGGACGCCCGAGGAGAGACGGCGATCACGAGAATCAGTTATTAAAACTAGGGTTCCAGGATATTGGCGGCGGAGGTTCGTCAACACCGACGAGATCCACCAGAAGGGAGGTCACGCCGATCGGTGCGACGCTTGCGCCGATCGGCTCGTGCGCGTTCCAGCGCTATTTCTCACCCCTCTACTATGTCTAGCGGAAGGATGAGTAAGTAGTCTCATATTCTCTTCTCTGGTGCGGGGATCTGGTCATGTAACTCTCATACTTGTTAATACTCTCTCGATGAATTTAATCTATGTGATGAACTTTATTGCACATCTATCTATCCCTTTCATTAGTGTATCGGCCAATACACTTTTGCCCATTACATAGTATTAGAAATCAGTGGGGAGCTAATAGCCTCTGTAGTGACAGCCGGGGTGAATGAAACCACCATGTGTTGTAGAATATTAGAGTCATCACTCGAGTTGATAAGAATAAGGTTGCATGCTAGTGAACCAATCCTATGGAGAGAATCCTTCATCATCCTGTTTCCTCTTCAATAACATTCACCTTCCTCTTTCTCACCGTCATCATTCACACCAACCAACCCATTACAATCTGTTAGTAACCCTTTAACAGTATTAGTTCTGCTCATTCCTTGTGGATTCGATAACCTTGGAATACTCTGTGGGAAAAAGAGCTACAATTGTACACCGTCCTCTTGCGGTATATAAGTGGGTGCGTAAGTACGACCAACACTCATGATCGGTCAGATCATGAAGGAATCGAGTTGTCAAAGCAATGCATGGTACTCTACTGCCAAGAGGTCTGCAAGCTCGAGGCAAAATTTGATGGGCTTGAGCTCAATCACATCTCACGGTGCCTCAACGAGGCGGCCGACACGTTGGCCAAAATGGCATCTAGTCAGGAGCCGATCCCACCAGGAATCCTTGCCAACAATCAACACCAATGAAACTCAACAAAGAGCCGAACGATCCCAAGGAACTCAAGCAAAAGCCGAGCGAAACGGACCCAGGGGCTGGCTAGACCTCGACCCCGCAGGATGCCAAAATCATGGAGATTGATCGACCAAACGGCCCGATGACCAGCAAGTCGACCCAGTGGTCGAGCGAGTCGATCCTCCACTCGAACGGGCCGAGCTCCCTACTGACTAGAGAGTCCCGTATATCGAATACCTCGCCCAGGCCAAATCCAAGTGGCTCTATCAGTGTGCTAAGTCTTTCGTCCTGATCAACAGGGAACTCTATAAGCGCTGCATCACCAAACTCATGCAGCGTTGCATCCCCATCAGCGAGGGCATCAAGCTCATCCTCGACATCCACGGGGCAGTCTACGGTCATCACATCACACCTCGAACTCTCGTGGGAAATGTGTTTTGCCAAGACTTTTATTGGCCGACTCACATGGGGGAGGCCACCCACATAGCCAAAACCTACAAGGGTTGCTAGTACTATGCACGCCAGATGTATCTATGGGCCCAGACTCTCCAAACCATCCCTCTCACATGGCCCTTTGCGGTATAGGGGATGGACCTGGTCGGGCCGCTCAAGAAGACGTCCAGGAGCTACACCCACTTGCTTGTTGTTGACGGCTGTTAAGTACCATTTTCAACCGTCAACTATACTCGAATAAAGGAGAATTTGGCATTTCATACACGCATGCTTTATCACAATAATATAGTTCCACTTGTACTTGGAGAACTTTGTGCATGCAGGAGGAAATGTGAAGGAAACACCTCAAAAGGCAAGAAAACACACTTCCGGCCAATCAGGAGCAAGCACACGGATTAAGGAGCCCACCTTCAGCACTTAACCGACGTAACTCCCTGTAATACCGCGCAAACCGACGTCAGGGCCCACAGGACAGCCACCTGGAGAAAGCACAGGCCAGGAGGGGCCACCCCCAGGTCGGCCGACCTGGTCAGGTCGGGCGACCTGGTCTGGCGCCCTCTCCGCCTGGCCTTCCACGTGTAGGCTCCAGAGGACTCCCTGATGGCGGTTTGGGGGGATTCCGTGGCGGTTACTCCTCTGAAACCGATGTTAGGAGGCTATAAATAGAGGGTGAGGGCCTTCACTCCAACACACACCACAAGAAGCATTTCTCTCTTGCTAGTAGTAGTTCTTGGAGTTTTAGTGGAGTTAGGCTGAGTCTAGAGCTCTCTAGTCCCAAGTCTTCACTTGGAATTGGTATGGCTCTTGTATCTTTTCCCTTTTGTAAGACTTTGCTCTTATCAATATATATATTTTTTCTATATAGTTGTGCTTGGGTCATGAGTTTCTTGTTTGATATTGTGATCCATATATGTGATAGTATAGTCTACTTGTGTGATAGTAGTTTATATTTATTATACTACTATTGTCATGCTAGTTATATACCGTCACTATAGTCTAGTTTATATGTTATAGTCTCTATGCTTAGTTTTAGCTGATAAAGTATAGCATGGGTTTGGTGATCGTATTCGTACGGTAGCTCTGCCTCGTTAATAGTAATCGCGGAGGGGCAGAGTGCTCTTTGGTCATGCAAGTATGGTACTTGGGTGACTGATTTGCATCAATTATTCGTTAGTCTACTGGTTCGTTGAGGTAGGCGGCAGGTGGTGACAGCCCTGTCCGTCCTTTGAAATCCTCCCCGCTAGGCTAGTGCGTAGGCTCTTGGCGGAAGTCGCCTGTGGATGCAGGGGTAAGTCCGTGCCTGAAGTGCTATACTATTGACTGCTGAACCTGAGTGTGGGTCTGTATGTATTCTACTTAGGCTATGCAACTGTATAGGAATGTATAGTAGGAGTAGCTTAGCCTAGTCTTTCCTCCACTAGACTTTATTTATTTAGTAGGAATCTTCTGTGTGTGTCACACTACCCGGTTATTATCATGTACCCGCCTGTCTTGGTTAAGATATCCTTGCTAATTGTTAACATGATCTTATATGTTAGTAACGCTTCTTGATCATAACCTTCCTTTGGGATAAACAAATACGATACCCTAAATACTTCCGGGTGAAATGCTACAGCGGTATTCTCCGTGCGCTTGCGGATTTTACCTACTTGACTCTGGGACATATTAGTGAACCGTTTCTGACCCCGTGCCGGGAATGATTTATTAATATGGCTTAGCAAAAGTCAACACTTGTCGCGGTTGACAAGTTCACCAAGTGGATTGAAGCACGCCCGCTCATTAAGATCTGATCCGAGGAGATGATTGAATTCTTCCTCAACATCATCCACCGATTCGGTGTATCAAACACCATAATCACCGATGACGACAAGCAGTTCACAAGGAAGAAATTGCTGAAGTTCTACGACGACTACCACATCCGTGTCGACTGGGCCATCGTCGCCCACCCCAGAACGAATGGCCAAGTCAAGGGAGCGAACGACATGATACTCCAGGGGTTGAAGCCTCGAATCTTTGACCCTACTATAATTTTCAACTGCCTGAAGCAATTCAGCGGTCGTTGGGCAGCCGAGCTCCATGCTGTGCGCTGGAGCCTCCGCACGACCTAGAGTCGAGCGACCGGTTTTACACCTTACTTCATGGTCTATGGATCCAAAGCATTTTTGCCCATGGACCTCAACTATGGCACGCCACAAGCATGCGCCTACGACGAACAGGGCAATGAGGCAGCTCTCGGGGACGCAATGTTCCAAATAGATGAAGCCCGAGACGTCACGCTCTTACACTCAGCCAAGTAGCAGCAAGCCCTTCATCGATACCACAACCAAAACATAAGAGACACAGGCCTCCTTGTCGATGATCTTGTTTTGTGCAGGGTCTAAGACAACAGGGGTCGACACAAGCTTTTGTCGCCTTGGGAAGGACCATTCGTCATCTCCCCAGTGATCCGACCCGGCACCTACAAACTCAAGACCTTGGAAGGAGAAGAATTCAAAAATGCATGGAACATCTCATAGCTAGTAAATTCTACCCTTAGAACTTCATACATTTCAATTTACATGCATGCGGCCTACTCTTTAGTGAGCCTCCACACCTTCCCATGGGTCGAGCATCACTCAGGGGCTAGAAGGCACACGACACCTCACATTTTTTCTAAAAAATTGCTAAGTCCAATCTCTCGACCTTGAGCCTCACTGCGGCGGCAAGCAAAGTAAGTCATGAGCAAAAAAGGTTCAAAGTCGAGTCGATCAGACGGCGCAATGTCGTGCCAGCTCCAGCGGCCACGACAACGGCGATCACCGATGAGACCAAACCTCAAAAAGGCTCGGGGGCTCGAACCTTGCGAGTCAAAAAAGAGAAGGTAAAGGGTCAGGCACACAAATGATTTAAGCACAACAGGAACTAAAATTGTTTGAAGCCACCATGGGCCAACAAAATGAAACAAGCACACGAGTTCAAGCTTAAATCATTACATAACCTTAGGCATGATGACCCATTGTACAAACAAATAACAAAACTCAAAAAAGTTTACGGACTAATTCCCCTCGTCTATCCTAGGGAGCATTTCCTCTTCATATTTCGCAGCCAAGACATTTTTGTGGTGCTCGAAGTCGACGCGGATCCGGGCCAGCTCCTCGGGAGTATGCTCGAGGTAGCCGAGGCTCAACGTCTCGTAGTCCACTTCCTCGAAGTACGTCCCGAGCATGACGAAGATGGTGCACACGCCAAAGCGCATCCCGTGCTTCATCCATTCATGGCCCGAGGATATCAGGTCCCCAACCTGCTGCACTAGCAAGGCACCAGGAAGCAGAGGGACCAGGAGCTCTCGATCCGCCCTTCCTAGCTTGGCGTGCAGCCCAGCCTTCTTTGCAATCTCCCAATGGAGGGACTCCTTGGCTTTGGCCAGGTTCTCCTCCAGCGCTGCACAGGCCAACAAAGTCGATAAAGAATAGTATAAAGGCAAGCAAGGAAAGACGTGAAACAGAGAAAGAGGCTTTACCTTCTCCGCTCTTGCAGGCCCCCTGAAGTTGCACCAGGTGCGCAGCCACGACGTCAGTCAAAACCTTGGCTGCTGCCACAGCTTCATCATGCTGTAATTTCTCCAGACACAGTGACTCCTCGAGCTTCTGCACCGCCTCAGTGCCGGCGGTCACCTTCGCCAACTCCAGTTGGCTGATCCGATTACCACGCTGCTCTTCTGAGCCCTGCAAGTTGAACAACTCTGTTTGGAGCTCAGACCCACGGTCCTACGCATCCTTCAGCTTTGCATCGAGCCTTTCCGCACAGTCCTTCACCACCTTCAGCTTGAGTCGAGCATCACAAAGGTTGGTGAGGATCGCTTCACCGTCGTCCTGGAACCTCCGAGTGATCACGGCAGAGTAGGCAACAAAGTCTTTGGCAACTACATTACGGTTCCTGTTGAACCTTCTCCTCTCTGACAGGACGAGGGCCGGGTGTGACGCAACCCACAACAGCGGTCACTGGACCTTTGTCTCGGCATCAGTCAGTTGCCAGCCCCTCATCAGGTCAATGCCCGCCGGATGAGTGGCCGCTCCAGGCGTGGCCGCCAAAACGGCCTGAGCGGGCACAGTAGATGAAGACACCGGAGCCGCTTGGGCAACCATGTTGGGTGCCGCTGCTAGAACACCTTTGGAGGACGCCACAAAACCTTGCCCTTGGCCAGGCCTGGGTAGTCTCGCTGGAGTCGACCGCCCCATCGGACGAGACAATGGTGCCAAGGGCTTCTGCCCTTTTACCTGCCTCACGCATCTGCGCCACGGCCTCAACCCGGAGCGTCTTACTCAGTGTGAAAGGGCCTCAACCCGGAGCGTCTTACTCGGTTGCGCCTCTTCGTGACGGTCCGACGCTTTGATGCAGGCACGTCACCCAGCGACCCTACGACATGCCCCCGTTTCTCGAAAACAGGAGCGGATGAGACGGCCTCTGGCACCGCCTCCATGGGAGGAACGGGGACCACCTGCTATGCAAAATGCAGACCACTATCTTCTGCAGCCTCAGTCGGCTCGCTCTGCCTCGGGGGCTGCTCTTCCTCGTTCCCCCCTCCGGTCTACTCTGGCATCGCGTTGACCCGATCGATTTGATCGACCGCAGCCCGCGGCCCGACCAAATCCTACGTCACCACGACGGGCAGCGGCTCGCCCGATGCGACCCACTGGGACTCTGGCGCGGGCACCTCGACGGGACCCGAGACCACCGGCACCCTGAAGCTTGAAGTCGAACCCTCGACGAAGGGAGCAACCTGCAACACTACTGCCAGGCCCGCGTCGATGACATCGTCGCCATCGTTGCCTTCTCCACCATTGGCAATATCATCATAATTATGAGCGACACGCTCATCCTGCTCCCCATCTCTACCGGACCCGGTAGCGTCCTCATCTATCGAGGCCAAGGCCTTGGTGTCCGTAGCCTCATCACTGTCTCGATGCCGCGCCTTCTCTTTTTTGCGCTCCTGCTTCCCCGAACCTTCCCATCTTGGATGTTCTACTTTCGCTTCTTAGCATCCCGGAGCTCCGCCTCAAGGAAATGGTTCGCTGCCCTCAGGGGCGTGCCTTCGGGGAGCTTTGGAACCCGGCAACGCACGAGGACCGTCAGGTTAGACTGCACTCAAGAAACAGGAGCATAGCATCAGGTTAGTGACAATGTCAACCATAAAATAGATCGCCAGAATCAGGTGAAATCCCAAACTACGAAGAAGCAACAGAGGAGGTGATGCTTACCACGTCGACCATACCCTCAAAAAGGATCATGGGCGGACAGCCCCAGATCGGCTAGGAGTCTTCCGCGTATAGCAACAACATCCTGATCCTCTTCACCTCATCATGGTGATCAGTCAGCTCCTCTACGGCTATGATGGCGCCGGTTATCGTGCGATCTGCCGGACCAACCCTGAACATGGGGAGGGAGCAGGCCGCGAGCGCGGCAAAGCGCCGCTGAAACCACCACCCTGCAATGCCGACGCCGGTAAGCCCTCTCTCCTTCAAATGCCAGATAGCTCGAACGGCAAAGCCAACAAACTTCCGGTCCTTCCACATCACGTCCTAGCTCCAGGACGTTGGCGCTTCCCTGATCGACTGACCGGTAAAGACCGGGAAAGGTCGCACTGTGTCGTTCCGCAGGTAGAACCATTTTGACTGCCACCATGAAATATTAGAAGGGAGGGGCACCAAGATGTACTCTGGCATAGCCTTCTTGATCAGTCATATCAGCAACATCCGAGGGCAATAGGGCAAGCCTCATCGTCGAATTGCATCATGAAGAGGAAGGGGGACAAGAAGTATTTCCATACCTCAAAGTTGGGTTCGATCCCTAGGAAGCCTTCGCACAGCGTGACGAGTAGCACAATGTGTAGGACCCCGTTGGGGTTCCGGTGCTGCAGCTCAATCTCATAGAACTTCAGCAGCCTTCGGAGGAATTCGTTCCACGGCACGCCGACCCCCCTCTCATGGAACACCATGAGTGAGATGACGTAGGCCTTCGTCGGTCCTGGTGCCATCTCGTTCCCCGGCATGATCCACTCGACAATGTTAGTAAAAGGGCTGAGGACGCCAGCCGCCACCAGATCCTCCATCTCCGCCATCCTCACCGACAAGCGACCCCAAGCGTTCCTATCTAGCTGGGTCATGCGTGCAACCAAGAGGGCAGCAAGAGTAGTGAGAGCAAAGGTGGCAAAGAAATTTACTACATGCTTGGAAACCAGGGAGGGGAAGGCACAAATGCAGAGCGAAAGGAGGAAGAAAAGGGTAAGAAACAATCGTAGCTCGTATTAAATATGCGATCTGCCCAAGAGCCCCACTCCGGTTTGACTGCGAGACCCGGCCATGACCTGACCGAGGTAAAAAACCTTAACTCCCCACCACATAACACGCGGCTAAAATTTTACCACGTCTCCCTATTCGCTCCGCCTCCTCCCACGACTCTTCAACTCCTGCAACCTCAATGGCCCTACGTCATGCGGGTCCGCCATCCTCATCATTCAAGGCGAGAAAGGCGCACCCACGATCACTACATCACCGAAGGAGTGATCCTGCAGTTCGCATGGGACCACCATGACAAGCGCGTGAGGTAAACACATCATCTATTCCTTGGGCAGTGGGAAACAGTTCAAAACTGATCAGGACCCCGCGGTCGGCTTTAATTTTTGAACATAGGGAAACCGGTCCAGCCACCTAAAACCCCTCGTTTATCGCACTCAAGTATCTTTCTTAAACATCTTGCCTTCTCGAATAAGGGGGCGGGTCGACCCAAAACAGCCCCCGCAAACTATGATTTGCAGCAATGACTCGATCGACCCCGCTAGGTCCGGTAGATGTTGACTCAGGAAGGGGCAAGACGAACGGCGAGTCGATCGGCCCTGTTGGGAGTCGACCGACATAGGTAAGGTAGGATAAGAGGCTAAAAACTACCTCGATGACCCAATAGCACCAGGGTTTCAAGGTTGGCCCCACGAATGGGTTTGACTGCCGCCTAGTGTATGACACAGAGCTAGGGGCGCAAGCGATGGGCACACGTAGTGGCCAATACCCTAACCCTAAAAGGTCGAGGGCATCGCGGTGCTACGTTTGAGTCCTGTTCTGGCTCATCCATTGGTATCTCCTCGAAGAGAAGCAACTAGCCACCATGACCCATCGAACGGTCGTGGCAACCAATTGAGTCAAACAAATGGATTTATGAAGTTGACCACCTACTGGTTCACTTGGACCCCGTCGATGGGGGACCCGGGACTTCACTCGAACAAACCCGATAACAACTCAACAAGCACCATGTTTCAGCCCACGAGGCAAAAGCATGGCCCGGCTCTATCCTCCGTTTCACGAATGAAATGCGGTAGTAGAAAGCAATAAAGTCGAAACGGCCGCTCAGCTATTCCGACTGCACCGAGCGGGGACTCGAGGGTTGGCATCACGAACAAGGATCCAACGATGGGATTGCACAACATATCTTTGACAGACAAGATAATCAAGGGTCCATCCATACAAAAGTCCCTTACAAGTGTTCACAATTCATGAGTACAAGAAAGACAAAAATAAAAATCTATCCGGTTGGTTTGCTACAAAGAGGGTCGATGCCCGCGCCCCGGTGGGGACATATAAGGTAAAGCATGTGTAATGCTTCAGCATCGCCAGGAAAGATGCCCTCATTTGAGGCTGCGGTATCGTTCCAACCAACGAAGCAAGCAGATTGCCCACACGTTAGGGATGCGGGTGTTGCTGACTCCAGGGACTAAGGTCCCCTACAGGAACAGGAGGGCCAGTGCGGCGCCTCTTCCTACCCCTGTTCTTACAGATGTCATCTAAGATGCACAGGACAACTAAGAAACCATCTTAACCTTTCATAGGAGGGCCCCTTTATTCTCACCCAGTCTTGGCAAACGGCAGGGATTACAGAGGTTGGACCCGTTCTCCCACCACCGTTGCCACGGTTGCTGGCCATAACAACGACATCTTCACTAGACTTCGGACTTCTCCCCGTTCCTCCGTCCTGGGTATAGACGGGAAGTGCCGGACTGTGTGACTTCAAGGCATCATCCTCATCCTCACCCTTGTCCCTGTCGCTTGGCGAGCAGCCGCACCGAGCGGCCATGCCAACGACAGGACTCAAGCCAAGGGCGAACCAAACAACGCTAGCCTAGCGGCAAATCTGTGGATTGTTGGGCCCAAAGAGGAAAACCCATGATGCAAAAGGGGATGAGGGAACGCTGCGTTGCAATGGCCTTAAATAGCTGAGACGCCCTAAGCTATAGCTTTGGATCCCCCTTAACACACAGTGCACCGGTAGCATGCCCAATAAAAAGATGCTCTGGCACCTTGCACACCGGGTGGGGACAAAACCCTGCCGCCCTGGCGGCACTACAGCTCACTGTTGACAGTCCTTAAATGATAAATCTGACAATCAAATCCTTGCATAAATAACATAAAATGAATAACCAACATAGTGGTAGGAGTTTATTACTAACAATTTCCACAAGTGTTGGTGAATATTTGTATGCAGGTGATTTAGAGAGCCAAAATATGCAAAAACATGAAGAAACACCCCGTCGACCAATCACGACTGTGAAACAGCCGTTTTCACCGGCCGACAGGGTCGTTTTCACGCTGAAATCAGGAACCGGCCGACAGGGTCATATATGGCTGAAATCAGCGATCCGGCTGATTAACCGGAGTCATTTTTCAGGCTGATCATCCGACCTGGCCGGTTTAGCAAAAGCAGTTCACCGTGATGCCGTTTTCTCCTCCCGGACTAAAAATGCTGAGATATACCTAAGTAAAAGAAGGCCAACAAGTGGCCTAACCGGGAGAAGTCATGGGGCGACCCGGAGGGGGTCAGCACCCGGCCAAGGCTGTCGCCCGGCCTGGCTTGCCTCCCGGCCTCGGTTTGCCACCCGGGGTTGCCAGCCCATGAAGCCCAGTAGGCCTACCGTCCCCAAAATGGAGAAGTCGGTACAAACCGACCAAATGACTGATATAGAGACAAGATCCAAGCCATCCAAAAGAAGCCAGTCATAAATCGACACGATCCTACGGCCGCCCGGCGATGCATGCCGCCCGGCATGCCCGACCACCTGGCACACGTGGCCACCCGGTCTTGCCCGCCGCCCGGCGGATCGACTTTGGCCTACCGACTCGCCTTCACCTACAAGTACCCCTCGCCCATTGCCACCTATAAATAGAGGGGCAATTCGGCATGAACAACACACAAGAAGAGTTTTAGAGCTCCACTTCAAAAGGCTTTAGCACTTCCAAAGTGCTCAAAAAAATAGGGAGAGAGTGAGGGAGAGTTCGGGGAAGCACCGGGCTTGTCGACGATCTTCCCCACGCTTGTACCTCGGTGGATGCTTTCCTTTTTAAGCAACTGTTCGTGATTTCTCTTTGGTATTTGAGTTTCCTATTTAAGTATGTTCTTTCTTTTATTGCTTACGGGATCATCGCTCTATTTTGTTAGAGTATCTTAGTCTTCTATAAGCATGGTACTGAGACTTTGACAAAATTAATAGCCTAGAAGTGGTGTCTAGGCTAGAGGTTACCTTTGTTTGTCGTGTGCCCCACGGTTTGTTAGAGGTAGTCGGTTGGTGGTGACAGCCCTACCCGGCCTTACTAATCCTCCACGTTCGGGTACATCGTAGAGCTGTTGGCTGGAGTCGCCTTTGGATACAGGGGTAAGCCAGTGCTCGAAGTAAGCAACTATAGACTGAACCTATCTTATTTTAGGATCTTTTACCATAGGAATCCTCTCTACCCTCTGCCTACCATTTTCTTGTTGTGCTTGGATGGATTAGGATAGGAGATTAGACACACACGTTCCCTGTGAATTCGATACCTTGGAATACTCTTAGGTGAAGTGCTACAACGGTATCCGTGCACTTGCGGATTTATCTCTGATCGTAAGAAATATCAACAAGCATTTCTGGCGCCGTTGCTAGGGAACGGTTGTTGTATCATCTTCAAACCTTGTTTGTCCTCGTATCTTTTTTATATTTCTCTATTTCTTTCCCTATTTCTATAATGGAGCAACTTACTATCCAATCCTTTTCTGCTCCAAAAGGCGAGTTCATTGAGCCACCGCTGTCCATGGACCCAATTCATATCTCTTGCTATGAACTTCGCCCTGGCTTTATAGCCTAGGTTTGGGAGCAATACTTTTTTGGCTTAGATAGTGAAAACCCATACCATCACCTACGAGAATTCAAGCAACTGTGTTCATGCCTTTCTATAAAGGGCATGACACAGGAAACTCTAAGGTGGAAATTGTTTTCCTTTTCCCTCATGGACAGGGCAAAACAATGGTACACCCATACTGTCGGGAGCGTAAACGGTGATTGGGAAGAACTTCGAGACAAATTTTGTCTCGCTTTCTTCCCTACGTCCCATATTGTCTCCCTTCGTATGGAAATTCTCGGTTTTCGCCAGAATGAGAAGGAGTCTTTAGGTGCAACCTGGGAACTTCAATTATGAGCAATGAATGGTTGCGAGAGGTTGAGCTATCCTCTTAAGTAATTTGATTTCGCTCTCTCTCTTCAACCATTCGATGCGACATTAGAGGAATCATGGTGGAAGTTCTTTATAATCCCACTGTTGGTGCCAACATAGTTTCTAGTGCCTTTGCACTTGACATTTTGGATGATACGCCATTGGCACGGACTAGTAAATCCTTCAAGAGCCCCTTTGGCCCTATTTTAGAAGGATGTGGGATTTTGCAAGATGTGACTGTAAGGCACGCAAACATCAAGGCTGTCCTAGAATTCCATGTCTTTGGCATTTAGGATTTTGATGTCTTAATCAAACATCACATTGAGAAATTACTCATGAATGTACCGACGCTTGGAAATCTCGACGTAAAACTCAGGGGGAAAAAGTTTTCTATCCTGATCCCCCGATCGAGGAACTCCCTACCATATCCTTCCCTCGAGGAAGAGCCAATCGAGGAAGTAATGGCTATTCTCCCATTTGATTCTCCTGAACCCTTTCTAGAAAGAGATGCTAAAGAGTTTATCCAAGACAAGGATGAGTTTCAGAAAACAATTGAGCTACCCATTGAAGAACCACCATTATGACCTCCGATTGAGCTTAAGCCCTTGCCTTCTAGCCTACGCTATGCTTTCCTAAATGGCGACCTGGAAGCCCCTGTTATCATAAGTGACAGGCTATCCGAGAAAGAAACTGCTAAACTTTTAGCCATCCTAAAAAAGCATCATTCTGTCCTAGGCTACTCACTCCAAAACCTTAAGGGAATTAGACCCGCTCTTTGCACCCATCGCATTCCCATTGATCCTGATAGCACACCTTCGAGGGAGCCTCAGAGGAGGCTAAATAATGCAATGAGAGAGGTTGTTGAGAAGGAGGTCTTGAAACTTTTGCATGCCGGTGTAATTTATCTCGTTCCTCATAGTGAGTGGGTTAGCCCTGTACAAGTAGTGCCTAAGAAGGGAGGCATGATGGTTGTTAGAAACGATAGAAATGAGTTGATCCCTCAATGCACTGTCACGGGATGGAGGATGTGCATGGACAATCGGAGGCTCAACAAGGCAACGAAAAAGGATCATTTTCCGCTGCCCTTCATCGATGAAATGTTGGAGCGGCTTGCCAATAATTCTTTCTTTTGTTTCCTTGATGGGTACTCTGGTTACTATCAAATTCCCATCCATCCCGATGATTAAAGTAAGACTACCTTCACAAGCCCTTATGAAACCTATGCCTATCAGAGAATGTCATTAGGGTTGTGTAATGCACCCGCTTCGTTCCAAAGGTGCATGATGTCTATATTCTCTGACATGTTCAAAGAAATCATGGAAGTCTTCATGGATGATTTTTCTGTTTATGGGAAAACTTTTGATCATTGTCTTGAGAACCTAGATAGGGTCCTACAAAGATGCCAGGAAAAGGACTTGGTACTTAATTGGGAAAAGTACCACTTTATGGTTCGAGAGGGCATCGTTTTAGGACACCTTGTGTCCGAGAGGGGTATTGAGGTGGATAGAGCTAAGATTGAGGTCATAGAAAGGCTTCCACCTCCGATTAATGTTAAGGGGATCCGTAGTTTCTTAGGACATGCGGGGTTTTATCGGCGTTTTATCAAGGACTTTTCCCAGATCGCCAGACCCCTTACTAGTCTTTTGGCTAAGGATGTTCCCTTTGATTTTGATGATGACTTCCTACATTCCTTTAATGTCCTTAAGAAAGCACTCATCTCAGCTCCAATCATTTAACCCCCCGATTGGACGCTTCCTTTCGAAATCATGTGTGATGCTAGTGACTATGTTGTGGGGCTGTTCTTGGCCAAACCAAAGATAAGAAGCATCACACCATAGCATACGCTAGCAAGACCTTGACAAGAGCACAACTTAATTATGCCACTACAGAAAAAGAGCTCCTTGCCATTGTTTTTGCTACCGATAAGTTCAGGTCATATTTAGTAGGATCAAAGGTTATCGTTCACACTTATCATGTTGCTTTAAAATACCTGCTCACTAAGAAAGATGCTAAACCTAGGCCAATAAGATGGATTCTTCTACTCCAAGAATTTGACTTTGAAATTAGAGATAAGAAAGGAGTACAGAATTCTGTTGCGGATCATTCGTCGCGTATGCAAGTGACTAACATGCAGGAAATTCTGATAAATGACTTCCTTCGTGACGACATGCTACTGCAAGTGACGGACTCCAACCCCTGGTATGCAAACATTGTGAATTTCATTGTTACAGAGTATGTACCACCAGGGGATAACAAGAAGAAGCTCAACTATGAGAGTCGACATCACGTGTGGGACGACTCGTACCTCTATAGAGTATGTGCTGACGGGCTGCTAAGGAGATGTGTCCCAAGAATCGAAGTCACCTAGATAATCGAGAAATGCCATGCATCTCCATATGGAGGCCACTTTGGTGTATTCCACACCCAAGCAAAAATCTGGCTGTGTGCATTCTTCTGGCCAACAATGCATAAAGACACAAAAGAATTCATCCAAAGATGTCGGAATTGCCAGAAGCATGGAGGGATTAGTGCTCGCAATCCAATGCCCCTAACATACAACCTTCAAGTGGAATTATTCGATGTATGGGGCATTGACTTCATGGGACCATTTCCAAAGTCCTATGATTGCGAGTACATCTTGGTGGCCTTTGAGTATGTATCCAAGTGGGTAGAAGCAATGCCATGCAGAGCTGCCGACTCCAAGCATGCCCATAGAATGTTCCACGAGATCATCTTTCCTCGTTTTCGAACACCGCAGATGGTGATAAGTGACGGAGGGTCTCATTTCATTGATAAGACCTTCCAGAACATCTTGAGAGAGCTTGGAGTAAGGCACAGCATTGCAACTCCATACCACCCTCAGACAAGCAGACAGGTAGAAACTTCAAATAATCAAATTAAGAACATCCTATAGAAGATCGTGAATGAGATGGGGAGTGGATGGAAGATGAAGCTACCAGATGCACTTTGGGCATACAGGACAACATATAAAACATCGATTGGTATGTCTCCCTTCCAGCTCATATATGAAAAAACATGTCATCTACCAGTCGAGCTAGAACATAGAGCACATTGGGCCATCCAGAAATGGAACATTGGGCCATCCGGAGAGAGAAGGCTTACCATAGTGCCAAGATCTACAAGGATAGAACCAAATGATGGCATGACCGAAGGATCAAGCCTAAGGAGTTCAAGCCAGGCGACAAGGTGTTGCTCTTCAACTCCAAAGTCAAGTTGTTCGGCCATGTTAATGCTGCATCGCATGGAGAAATCACACTACAAAATGACAGAGGGAACCAGTTTAAGGTAAATGGTCATCGTTTAATAGTTTTCCTAGAGCCAGATGACAACCAAGGTAAGGAGGTAGATGTGATCAATTTAATTGATTTCAACGCTCTACCCTAGCATTCCTCTCTATATTTCTTTTTCATTTGAATAAATTTAGACTCCCTGGTCCTAGACCCGGTAGAGTCCTTTTTGTTTCCACAATCTTTTGTTTGTTTTGAATAAAAAGTAGCCAGGTACAAGAACAACTGTGGGGGAGGCGTCTCAGGCTTTTCAGTGCGCAAACAAAAGAGGTCAACATCATGAGAAAGAGCATGGCAGCCAGGCACATCCCAGCTTCCACCCTCTTCACTACGACGGTTTGCGCACTCAATCCCTTCACCTCCTTGTTTTGCGAGTTAAAATTATTTTCTCTTGAATCAATCATAAAAATTTAACTCAAAAACTAAAATGAACCTTGTGGAAGCCTCGTTTTATTTCATGCTTCTATTTGGTTGGCTTTCATGCTCCTTATTCCTATTTCATAGACTTGTTGCTTGTGAACTACATCTTTAGGAAAGCATGCCACCTAGGTAGTTGATGCATGAGATATGGTTTGACGAAATGAATTTTTCTCTTATGCTTGATGTGCTTGGGAATTTTTCTTACAAAAATTAAGATCAATAGCTTGACTCCTCAATGATTATATCTTCCTACCAAAGCTATATGATGAACTCATTGAAAACCTTATGCATATGCTACTTGTTGTTTTGTTGAACTTTGTCAAATTGTTGTGACCCTTATGAGTTACTTTTTTTTTGACTTTTTGATCAAGATTATGTGCACACCACTTTGCTAATACTTCTTCACTGGAAGTTAGCACCACCATATCCATCATCCATATGCTAAATCTTCTGCACTGGAAGATAGCACTTCCATGTCATCATCCATCCATTAAATAAAGTACTCCATCATATTCTGATGAACTCCCTCTCCAAGTATCCTTGTAAAAGAGACATGGGCTATTTATGATTCAAAAAAAAAAGTGAAAAAAGGAAGAAACAAAAAAAAAGATAGAGAAAGAGTTAGCCCATGTTCTCAAATGCCTATCCAATAGAAGGGAGGGAGCATCTTAAAAAAAAGGGAGTATTCACATTCAGTCATTTTCCATCCACATATCCACATGTGCACATGCCTGATCAAAAGTTCATGAATTGTTCTCCATGGATCCGGTTTTTGATTTAGTGATATATGAGACACAAGTATGCCTCTCTTTTACCCCTATCTTGAGCTCCACATAAAGCCATATTTAGAAGTAGGATGAAAAGAGGCAATGCCCTGGTGAGGAACCATACATATTGAGCGATTTGAGAGAATCATTTCAGGAGTACAGCTATGATTTGTTTTGAAAATCGTTTCAAAAACCCAAGCTACATAGCAGAACGAGTGAAGATGATTGGAGTCAATACTGTTCCATTCCTCAACCACCCAAGGTAACATGATAAATACTTCAAAAGTTAATGGGTATAGGTATGACATGGGATAATTTGCATGCTAGCATCACACCAATAGAAGTTATGATCCACATTAGTCTTCAACCTTTACTCGAGGACGAGCAAAGGCTAAGTGTGGGGGAGTTTGTTGACGGTCCTTAAATGCTAAATTTGATCATCAAATCCTTGCATAAATAACATAAAAGGAATAATCAACATAGTGGTAGGAGTTTATTACTAACAATTTCCACAAGTGTTGGTGAATATTTGTATGCAGGTGATTTAGAGAGCAAAAATATGTAAAAACATGAAGAAACACCCTGTCGACCGATCACAACTATGAAATAGCCGTTTTCACTGGCCGACAGGGTCATTTTTAGGCTGAAATCAGGAACCGGCAGACAGGATCATATACGGCTGAAATCAGCCACCCGACTGATTAACCGGAGTCGTTTTACAGGCTGATCATCCGACCCGGCCGGTTTTGCAAAAACACTTCACCGTGATGCCGTTTTCTCCTCCCGGACTAAAAATGATGAGATATGGCTAAGGAAAAGAAGTCCAACAAGTAGCCTAACCGGGAGAAGTCAAGAGGCGACCCGGAGGGGATCAGCACCTGGCCAAGACCGTTGCCCGGCCTGTGCCGCCGCCCGGCCTCGAGTTGCCACCGGTTGCCAGCCCATGAAGCCCAATAGGCCTACTAGCCCCAAAATGGAGACGTCGGTATGAACCGACCAAATAACCGACATCGGGACAAGATCCAAGCCATCCAAAAGAAGTCAGTCGTGAACCAACACAATCCTACGGTCGCCCGTCATGACCGGCCGCCCGGCACATGTGGCCGCCCGGTCTTGCCTGCCGCTCGGTGGACCGACTTTGGCCTACAAACTTGCTCTCACCTATAAGTACCCCCCTGCCCATTACTACCTATAAATAGAGGGGGAATTTGGCATGAACAACACACAACAGACAAGAAGAGTTTTAGAGCTCCACTTCAAAAGGCTTTAGCACTGCCAAAGTTCTTAGAAAATAGGGAGAGAGTGAGGGAGAGTTCAGGGAAGCGTCGGGCTTGTCGACGATCTTCCCCACGCTTGTACCTCGGCGGATGCTTTCCTTTTTAAGTAAGTGTTCATGATTTCTCTTTGGTATTTGAGTTTTCTATTTAAGTAAGAGTTTTCTTTTATTGCTTATGGGATCATTGCTCTATTTAGTTAGAGTATCTTAGTCTTCTATAAGCATGGTACCGAGACTTTAATAGTAATTAATAGCATAGAAGTGGTGTCTAGGCTAGAGGTTACTTTTGTTTGCCGTGTGCCCCACGGTTTGTTAGAGGTAGTCGTTAGGTGGTGACAGCCCTATCCGGCCTTAGTAATCCTCCATGTTTGGGTACGTCGTAGAGCTGTTGGCTGGAGTCGCCTGTGGATGCAGGGATAAGTCGGTGCCCGAAGTAAGCAATTATAGACTGAACCTATCTTATTTTAGGATCTTTTACCATAGGAATCCTCTCTACCCTCCACCTACCATTTTCTTGTTGTCCTTGGATGGGTTAGGATAGGAGATTAGATACACACGTTCCCTGTGAATTTGATACCTTGGAATACTCTTAGGTGAAGTGCTACAGCGGTATCTATGATTGTAAGAAATACCAACAACCACCTTTTGAGGAAAAGGAGATTCGTTTCGTCACGATTTCGCTAAAGACCAAACTGCGCCTGATGTGTCCCATCCTGGGCCTCCGTACGATGCCTGGAGCCACCTGGCTCGCCCGCATGTCGGAACTGGAGGGACTCAGCCTCAACAGTGTTCCCGTGATCACCTCTAACGAATAAAGCCAAAGTGCAAGTTTTTTCAAAATTTCCCTCTGGCTCGAAGGCTACACCCGGCGAGTGCGCTCGCGTGCACCCCCACCGAAGAATGACCCACCAGGCAAAACTCCGCTCCGCCACCGAGAACAAGTAACACCCCCCGAACAACTCTACGACTCGCTCGGGGGCTACTGTCCGGGGGAAAAACTGGCGGTGCCATGTGGCGCCAATTAGGCCTGTTAAATCACGCACCAGCACTACTTGAACCGACGAGTTCACTAGAGCATGGCTGGTACAATACTGGCATGGCCCCACGAAGGGAGCCCTTGTATTGACTAAATCTCGAGGGACGGACCAAAACCGCCCCCACCTCGCTCGACCCACAAAGGGTCAAGAACCGCCCTCGTCTCGCTCAACCCACCGAGGATCAAGAATTGCCTCCGTCTTGGTCGACCCATCGAGGGTCAAAGCAGCGACAACCTTGATCAACCCACACAAGGTCGAGGTCACCTTGCCTCACTCGACTCCGGAAGAGGTCAAGACAGCCAGCCTTGCCTCTTATCCAAACCGGGCGCATTGAGGATAAGAACGTCTGCCTTGTCCTTGCAACCACTATACCAACACTACTCCTGCCAACTCATGTCAGTGGGCCATGCCCTTGGAACGGGATAGCCCTACGGGTCACTGACCGCACGGGAGTGGCAGAGTGAAGAAAATCAATTGCACTGCTAAGATAAGATGATTTCCTACTCCAAACGGGCCTGACCAAACGCTACCTGACAAGTCAACCCTTGACTGGAGGGTTGAACGGGGCAAAGGTCAACAATTGCCATCTACGCCACATTAGATGTCGTACCAAGCATACATCCACAGTATCATGAGGTCAGAACCCCCTGCAAATCTACTCCCGCCATCATCACGCACGTCGATGAGATGGAGGCCTGACGCTACAAGGTAGCCCATGATGCATTCCTAAAATAGTTGCTTGATGACACCCTCCACAGCGTTGGTGTAGGACGGCAAGATGGACAGCAGCAATCAGACCATGCTTAAACGTCATGATGCCACCCATGCTGCACCACCCCTTTCGGCGGAACACGCCATCTACAGGAACACGATGGCTCAACCCATCGGCAGAGAAAGGGGGGCATGCCTCAACACAGTGCCACCCTTGATGTAAGGATCAAGACGGTGGGACCCATAAAGACCAAAGACCACGCCGCCGACCAGAGTCCTCGCCAACTCTGGCACGACTCCACTGACTCCCCGCACGTACTGTCCCCTTCTTTCCTCTTCTTCTTTCTCTCCCTTTCTCTCTCTTGCTGTAACATGAGCCACCCCGTTGAAGTATAAAAGGGGAGCTCCTTCTATTTCCTAGTATCAGATCAGACATCATCTATCGCACGCACGTACGCGCATACTGAGACTTGGAGAACTCTCCTCCCTCAACTCTATTGTACTCTCCGGTGCAAGTAACACGAACAGTAACTCAAACTGGACATAGGGGGATACTCCGAACCAGTATAATCCCTTGTTCCCTCTTGCATAGCCATCATCGAGCCTAAACGTGCACCCTCTAAACAAATTCTACTAATCAGTGATCAAAACACCCACAATACCTCTCAGAAGGAAGAAGAAATCTACCTTCTGGGTTGCCAACTGAATTCGAGGAAGGCTTACTTGATGATCATGGAAAAATTTCAAATTACATCTGGTAGAAGAAGCCTATGGTACCTTCTTTGTCTCGTGGTCCTTTCCAAGAATAAATTCCTAACAAGGCCATGAAGAAGTAGTAGTTGAAGCAAAAAAGCGCTATTTCAAATCTATCCAAATCCATTCGCCTTCCATGACCATTCATTGTCATATACGGGGAAATATCGTAGAGGCCCTTCATGATCCCATCGAAGGAGCTAATATCATTCGTGCATACATAGCAAGCCAGCTTGTGGGTGATATACCTCTAGACCCGATTGACGTAATCTTCAAGGATGCCTTGGGTGTAGCCTTTCCATGTTGGGGGGTCGCAAGGGCTATACCAATCAAGATAGGAAAAGTTGAGCTTCACCTAGACTTTCATGTCTTTCCTATCATCAATTTTGAACTCCTCCAACGCTACCCATTAGAAAAGCTTCACCTTCTAGGTGCATCTCAAGTGAGCCTTACTAAAAAAGCTTAGGGAGACCGCTTTCACCACCAAAAACCTTCTCTCAGAAAATCCATTGGTCAGGCCTCATATCAAGCATTCCTCGCTTGATAAAGTGATGTTTGTTTCCCAACTCGCATTGCTGAAGCCTGTTCTTTATGAGAATGTGAAGCTTTTCACCCAAGAAGATGATGCTAAAGGAGAAACTCTAATTCCTTTTGAAACCAAACCATCACCTTCTTTGCCTAAGCCTTTTTCCTCTAGCTCTGACTACTCTATTCTCGACGTTGACCAAGAATCAATCATGACCTTTGTTGATGACCTTATTGACAAGGAGAAACTTTGGGCCATTGGATTTGTTGAGCCTTTGACTCTAGAAATAGGAGGAGAAGATTCAGTAGATGAGCATGAGGGCTTCTTTCTTGAAAATTGTCAGGATACATGCTCATTTAATGAATCTCTAGAGTCAACCTACCTTTGTGCCAAGCACACCTACGAGGACTACAACCACCTCAAGAGCATCATTAGCCAAACGTTTATAAGGATGGTTGTGGATGCTTTTGTTTATCATAAATATTACGAAGTTGCACTTTGGCACTAACCTTGCAGCTAGAGCTTCAATGACACGTTGAGAATTGGCGGTGGACTGGGAGCTACATCGCCAATGATAGCTGCAATATGAAGTCCCCATGGTCAATCTTATGACCATAAGCAAAGCACTGCCAGGAGATGGTCCAAATTATCATTTGTTTCCCTTTTTCTACAATAAAAGAAGGAATATGTTTTCAGGCTATTTTGCCTTCGGGTATTTTTTTATCGCTGACCATTTCATGTTGAGATTAAAAAAGAACAATGGCCACTCTTTGCCCAAGAACATAGGAGCTACATCAAATTTACACACACAGTACTTTTGGTGGTGGGACCCATTACAAGAAGGTTGCAGCGCTGCACACTTGATTTTCGGCATCTCGCGATACAAAAACCAAGTGTGGAGGAGTTCGGTAAGTATCTTATAGCAAGTTCCATTCTTAACAATTTTACCTTGGTTTAGAGTTGTCGATAGTTCTTGCATGTATGCCATGCTTATAAAATGCTTAAAAAGACAAAAAAAAAGTAATAATAAATTAAGTTGCAACTCTATCAGGCCCATAAACCGGTATTCCCTTTTTGCTTTTCACCCTTTTTTGTTTTTGTTTCTTTTAAAAATAATGCAGCCTGGTACAAGAGCAAGTGTGGGGGAGGCCTTCAGGATTTTCAACGCACCAATAGTTCAAGGCCTCCCACCAACACGTTGCACATTATCGCCTACGCCAACACGAGAAAGGGCAAGGCAATCGGGCTCCAAGCAAGGACAACCAACCTACAATGGCAGTCGATTTAGCCATGGTGCCTCTTGGCGTGTACCTCTTCAATAAGCGATGGTTTGCACACTCTATCCCTATCCTCCTAGTTTCCAAGTTAAATAAAATTTATCTTGACTCAATCAATAAATTTAACTTGAAAAACAAAAGCAATTCTTGTGAACCCTCTTCATCATGCTTCTCTTTGATTGACTTGCATGCTCATTATTCCTAGTTCATTACTTGCTGCTTGTGAACTACATCTTTAGGAAAGCATGTCACCTAAGTAGTGGACTTATGAGATATGGTGTGATTAGAAAAATCTTGCTCTTATCCTTGTTATGCTTGGGAATTTTCTTTTCAAAATTCAAATGAATGGCCCTCTCCTCAATGATCTGAATTTCCTACCAAAGCCATATGATAGTTTTATTGAAAACCTTATGCACATGTTGCTTGTTGTTTCATTGAAATTTGTTAAATTCTTGTGATCCTAGCGAGATGCTTGTTATGTATTGTCGATCAAGATCATGCACACATTCCCTTCATATGCTAATCTTCTACACTAGAAGGTTGCATTTCCATAATCATCATCATTAATCCATCCGCCAAAAGAAGTACTCCATGATTATCCTGTTATGACTCTCTCGCTCAATTGTTCCGTAGAAGGCATGGCTATCCAACAAAAAACTGACTCTCATCTTTAAGCATGGTGGAAAAAAAAGAGAAAATAAATAGCCATGCCCAATATCATTTTAAAGAGAGAGAGTCTACACATAAAGGAGTATTGATCCAGTTCCACCATCCATATCCTTCCATATGTTACTCTTCTACACCGGAAGATAGCATCATCCATATTCATCCATCCACAAAATAAAGTGCTCCGCCATGCTTTAGGAAACTCCCTCTCTAATTATTCTTGCAGAAAGGGACATAAGTTGTCAAGTATTTTTAAAGAAAGGAAAAAAAGAGAAAGAGAGATAGCCCATGTTCTCAAATACAAGAGAGGGATTCAAAAGGAGCATCCATCATTCGCCTTTCCATACATCCCATCCATTCATGTGCACATGCTTGATCATAATTCATGACTTATTTTCTCCATGGATCCAATTTTTTGACTTAGTAATATATGAGACACAATTATGCCTTCTTTATTCCCCTACCTTGAGCTCCACATAAGCCATATTTAGAGGTAGGATGAAAAGAGGCAAAGTCAAATGACTTGGTGAGGAACCACACACATAGTGAGTGATCTGAGAGAATCAATTGAGGAGAATGACCATCATTTGCTTTTGAGATATTCAAAACCCAAGTTACTCAGTAGAAGGAGTGAAGATTACTATAGTCAACACCGTTCCATTCGTCAACCACCGAAGGAGATGTTGATGTGGACAAGGGTTCCCGATCTTCCGATAGGTTCTGATAATCTTGATTCAGGCGGAGGCGATACACAAATCGATCCGACTTCTGAACAACACGTTCTGAACCTCGCAATCGTAGCACAACATCTCCTCTGGTTATCAACCGTTCAAGAATGATTGACCTCGCCGAGAAGGCTTATCCTTGCCTAAAAATCAAGAACACAAGCAAGAACAAAGAAGAATGCAACCAAATTTGCAAATATATGATGAATCTCACAAGTTGGAGTCTCACAAACTGATTAAACAGCGAAACTGTTATCACCAGAACAATCTAAGCAAAACCCCAAACCCTAATGAAGAGGTGGAGGCTGTATATGAGGACCCTAGGGTCATGCAAGACCCCCTGGATGCAGCCCTAAGTGGGCTCAACTCGATACATGGCCCAAAGACTGATTACGGTGTCACAGCACCAGGACAGATTCTGTAAGTCGATTTGTTTCGGTGATTGCCGACATCTTGGGACGAATTTTGACATGTAACCAGTTGGGTTGGAAAGGTATTTTCTTTATCTTTTCAGGCATATGTAGAACGTTCAAATCCGAATCCGTATGCATCCTCGGCGTCCGTTTTAAAGCAGACTAGTCCTGGGCTTCGAAACAGACTCGAAGTCGGTTTTGATTGGGCCTCCACCTTGGCTTGGACACCCTTGCTGTCCCATCACGCCTCCAATCACCTCACAAGCTATCTCATCATCATCTTCATGGTTCCTAACAATAATTAATTCACTAGGTAGCAATCTATTCTCAAAACCAAATAAACAAAACATTAGAAACGAGCTCATTTGTAAATTCAGGTGATGCGCATGAACTTTCATCTTAGTTAGAAGAGTGTTGTGTGTATCCATAGGTGTGATGTCCTCATCATTCTCCCCCTTTTGAATTAGAGTCGTCCTTGATTCGATCCCATCTCTTTCTCCTAATAGTGGTCTCAAATCTGAAATATGAAATATAGAACTATTCCTAAACTTGGGATGCACCTCATGTTTATATGTGTTATGAAATTTATCATCACAATATGAAACTACAATAGAAGGCATGTCATACCAATTAACAACCTCTTTGGAAAATTGAGCAGCAGAATGAACATCATCCTCACTCTTATGATAATTTAGAAAATGTCTGATCTTAGAAACACTAGAAAAACTTGACATGGAATGATAATTATTAGTGCAGTTTTCTATTTGATCATTGAGTTGTACAACACAAGGAGGTTTCAATTTTGAACAAATATATACTCTATGCACCATAAACGAACCTCTATGATCATAGTTTCCAGCAGCATGAAAAATATTTCTTGTCAATAAAGACAATTCAGTTTGACAAAAGATTTGGTTCTCCATGATATTTAGATCACAAAGAACATCAAATTCAATATAACCCAAAGTATTTAGAGAAGACAATAATTTCTGTTCATCTATTTCACATGAAACTAAAATCAAATGTTTAATTTCAGCACTAGTAGGTGAATCATAAGCGAAATCATCAAGCTCATTCATTTGTTGTGGCAAAGGTATAAGTGAAGCATTAGCACACAACTCCTCTTTATCATAAGGATCAGTAGATAAATCAACTTGTGGCAAAGACAAATCAAGACAAGGTTCCAATACAGCAAGATTGTTGGAACAATTTAGCACATCAGGAAAGTTCTTACATGAAACCACAATGTGTTCTTTTTCTTTCACATTGTCCTCTTCTTTGTGTAGAAGCTGAAATGTATTAGTTGCAACAAGAGGCAAGAAAATAGGTTTATCCTCTAGTAATTCAGATTTTGATGAAAGTGTTGCAACATTTGAAACAGCCCATTCTATCCTAAACGGTTCATTCTTTCTTCTCTCAAATCGTTGTTGATCCTCTTCTAAAATTTCAGCAGCGGTCATTGGTGTAAGAGTAATTCTTCTACCATTGTATTTAAATGAGTAGCTATTAGTAATGGTATTGTGCAAAATATTATTTGTAGAAATTCAAGGTTTACCTAATAAAAAATGACATGCTTGCATAGGTACTATATCAAATTCTGCACTATCCTTATAAGAGCCAATAAAAAATTCAATGCGTGTAATTTTATCTACCTTTACCTTACCAAAAGAATTTACCCATTGGATGTAATATGGATATGGTGTGGTTGTGTTGTCAATCCAAGTTTCTCAACTAACTCCAAACTTGCGATGTTATGGGTACTCTCTCCATCAATGATGACACGACAACGCCGATCCTTGACAATAAAGTGAGTCTGAAACAAGTTGTTCATTTGATTTTGCTCTACCTTCTCCATTTGAGAACTAAGCACTCGTTGTGCTACAACACTTGTATCAACCTCGTTTGACACCATCGACTCATCACCATCGGTGTTATAACCCGTCATTGTTAGTAGCAAACAAGAAAACACACAAATATTTTCCTATCACTACTATCTAATCATGGTGGAAACTCTCAACAAGCAAATGGAAGCATCTCACCAAGCTCATACAAAGTTCTTAACAGCAAGGCAAAGGATACCTGGAGAGTGTGATCTGACAATTGCGAGGGTCAAAAATCCATGCCTGTTTGAAAGGATATATATGGAGCTTGGATAGGTAATATTTGATAGCAAGATTAGAAAGTTTTCAATTCAGAAATTGCAAAACTAAATAGTAATCCCAAGCTAGTCTATGTCACCGACCTAAACTTGTCTTGGACCTAACTCAAGCGAGGAGGACTCAAAAGGATGCAAGCAACTCTAAATTTTTTCTTTCTTTTCTCTAGCTGTTCTTTTGTCTTTTTTTTCTTTTTGGTGCGGCTTTTTCTTCTTTTTTTCAGCACCTCTCTACCTTTTGCTTCTTTTTTTTTAATCAAAACAGCTGCAAGAAAGACTAGTTTCAACGTGGCTTAAATTTCAGCAAAGATGTAAACTGAATCTAGCCTTGTCAAGCATGAATCACAACATGCATGCAGCATGCATTTGTGGTCTATTGTTGGACAGAACCTAAGGGAAATATTTGGCACAACAAAAACAGCAGAAACACACTCAAGCCTTAGTCTAAATGTTGAATAATCTAGAAATAATTTATACTAGACAAGAGGCCAAACAAAAGTTCAGATCCCACACACTTCCAAGACAAGGTTTGTACTGACTTTTAGTTCTCTCAATCGTGATCTGTTTTTTTTTCTTTTGACTCACACAGCACAACCCACAATGATTTGGTGACCGAATACAGATTGAACAGGATCTAGACACGATGAACACGATGACACAACGAGGGACTAGAATTCAGAAAAGCAAAACTAAACTGAAAATTGCAGGGCACAAGGGGGATATAGGACAACGAAAACACGACAAACAAATATTTTTGTAGGGCAATTTTCTGTTATTTAGGACTGAACAAAATAACAGGGATAAGGGCGAACCTAACGGTATACCTGAAGCTCTGATTACCACTTGATGTGAACAAGGGTTCCCGATCTTCCGATTGGTTCTAATAATCTTGATTAAGGCGGAGGCGATACACAAATCGATCCGGCTTCCGAACGACACGTTCTGAACCCCGCAATCACAGCACAACGTCTCCTCTGGTTATCAACCGTTCAAGAACAATTGATCTCACCGAGAAGGCTTATCCTTGCCTGCAAATAAAGAACACAAGCAAGAACAAAGAAGAATGCAACCAAATTTTCAAGTATACGATGAATCTCACAAGTTGGAGTCTCACAAACCGGTCAAACAGCAAAACTGTTATCAACAGAACAATCTAAGCAAAACCCTAAACCCTAATGAAGAGGTGGCAGCTGTATATGTGGACCCTAGAGTCGTGCAAGACCCCCTGGATGCAGCCCTAAGTGGGCTCAACTCGATACATGGCCCAAAGACCGATTACGGTGTCGCAGCACCAGGACAGATTCTGGAAGTCGATTTGTTTTGGCTATTGCCGACGGATTGGGACGAATTTTCACATGTAACCAGTTGGGCTGGAAAGGACTTTTCGTTATCTTTCCAGGCATATGTAGAATGTTCAAATCCGAGTCCGTATGCATCCTGGTCGTCTGTTTTAGTGCAGACTGGTCCTGGGCTCTAAAACAGACTCGAAGTCGGTTTTGATTGGGCCTCCACCTTGGCTTGGACATCCTTGCTGTCCCATCACGCCTCCAATAACCTCACAAGCTATCTCATCATCATCTCCATGGTTCCTAATAATAATTAATTCACTAGGTAGCAATCTATTCTCAAAATCAAATAAACAAAACATTAGAAACGAGCTCACCTGTAAATTCAGATGATGCACATGAACTTTCATCTTAGTTGGAGGACTGTTGTGTGTATCCATAGGTGTGATGTCCTCATCAGATGTGATAGGCACTTTAAAGTTCATGGGTGAAGGTATGATTTGGAATAATTTGCATTCTACTCTTGTTTGGAAGGAAGTTATGAACCACCTTAGTCTCTAATCCTTTACTCGAGGACAACCAAAGGTTAAGTGTGGGGTGTGTATTGACGGTCCTTAAATGCCAAATCCAACTATCAAATCTCTATAAAAACATATAAAAGAAATACTGAACATAGTGGTAGAAGTTTATTACTAAAATCTTTTTTAAGTGTTGGTAAATATTTGTATGCAGGTGAATTAATCTAATTCGAGGAAATATCAGAGTTACTAGAGGAGAAATAATAGAAGCCCATAAACATGAAGTGATAAGTGATCAAATAATATATTAGACATCACCATGTTGAATCTCTCATCAAGCAAATCCAAATGCATATATAACTTGCCTAAATCGGACTTCGAATTAGAGAGTTATGAAGCACAGATGATCGTGTGCTAGGCTGAATTGACGCTGATGTGAGCATGACATCAGCACGCACAAGAGGGGAAGAGTGACAGTTCAGGTTGCTTGGCTGAGTGGAGAAGTCCATTAATTGGCTCCTAAGGATGAGGAATAGTCTAAGGAATATTCCCTTATTCATATGAAGGTTTATCTACTTCCTATAGTCACCATCACTATAAATAGAGCCCCTTTCCCTCCAATGGCTTTAGCACTGCCAAAGTGCTTAGAAAATAGGGAGAGAGTGATGGAGAGTTCGGGGAAGCACCGAACCTGTCAGCAATCTTCCCTATACTTGTACCTTGATGGCCTTTTCAAGTAAGTATTCATGTTTCCTCTTTGGTAATTAAGTTTCCTATTTAAGTAAGTTCTATCATTTATTACTTACAGGATCATCACTCTATCTGGTTAGAGTATTTTAGTCTTCTATTAGTGTGGATCCGAGAGTACGATAGTAATTGATAGCGTAGACGTGGTGTCTAGGCTAGAGATTGCCTTTGTTTGCCGCATGCCCCATGGCTTGTTAGAGATAGTGGGTATGTGGTAACAGCCCTATCCGGCCTTAGTAATCCTCCACGTTCAGGTACGTCGTAGAGCTATTGGTCGGAGTCGCCTGTGGATGCAGGGGTAAGCCAGTGCCCAAAGTAAGCAATTATAGAACGAACCTATCTTATCTTAGGATACTTACCTTTAGGAATCCTCTCTACCCTTTACCTACCATATTCTTGTTGTCCCTAGATGGATTAGTTTAGAAAATTGATACACACATGTTCCCTGTGATTTGATAACCTAGAATACTCCTGGTGAAATGCTACATCGGTATCTATGCGCTTGCAGATTTATCTGTGATAGTAGGAAATACCAACACCATGGAGCGGTTTATGGAAGTGAGATCTAATTTAAAAGAGATTCAAATCACTTCTCCTTCCATAACCATTCACTATGATATAAAGGGAAATGTCGTAGAGGCCCTGCACGATCCCACTTTAGGGGCCAATGTCATTCCCTGAATACATGCTATACCAACTCTTGGATGACATACCCCTCAAGCAGACTGACACATGCTTCAAGGACGTTTTATGTGTCATATCCACATGTCAGGGGATTGCATGGGCTGTACCAATGGAGATGGACAAACTTGGAGTTTGCATAGACCTTCGTGTCCTTGCTAGTATTAACTTTCAGCTTCCCCTAGGCTACCCACTAGAAAAGCTTTGTAAGAGCCTGAGCAAAGAGCTTAGGAAAATTGCTTCTACCACCGCAGTCCCTTGTATAGGAAATCCGACAGTGAGTCTTAATCTCGAGCGTTGCTCACTCGAGACAGCAATGTTAGTGACTTCACTTGCAACACTAAGACCCACTTTTCTTGAGGACGTAAAGCATTCCAAACAAAAAGATGATGGTTTGATAGAGAATCCTAATCCTATTGAAACTAAATCACCATCTTTCTTGTCTAAGCCTCTTTCCTTTGGTGCTCCTTACTCTATTCTCAATGGTGATCCTCGATCAACCATCAAGCCCATTTGCAAAATCCTTGAGAAGGAGAATTGTTGGGCCAAGGAATTCCTTGATTCATTGATTCTAGAGACCAGAGGAAATTATTCTATAAATGACCATGAAGGATGCTTTCGTAGACCTCAAGATACATGTTCATATAAAGAGTCTCTAGAATCAATGAGCCTTTTGGTCAAGGAGTTTTTTTGGGACGTCTACACTAGAGCTATATGGAGAAGATTCAATGAATGAGCATGAGAGTTCCTTTCTAGAGAGCCCCCATGATTTATGCTCATATACTAAGACTCTAGAATTAATCGTCCCTTGTGCCAAGAACAACTTGGAGGACTACAACCACCTTAAGTCCCTCGTTCGCAAAACCTTTAGAAGGATAGTTGTATATGCTTTTGTTTATCACAAATTTTGCAAAACTCATAGTTGCACTTTTGCACTAACCATGTAGCTAAGACCTCGATGACACATCAACAACTGGCGATAAACTGGGAACTACATCTCCAATGATAGCTGTGGCAGGAAGTCCCCATGGTCGAGCTTCTGACCAAAAAGAAAACACTACCGGGATATAGCCCGGATTATCAATGAGTTTCCCTTATGAAAAAAAAAAGAGAAAAAGGCAGGCACATGTTTTAGGATATATTACCTTCGGGTATTTTTGGTTGCTAACCCTTTCGGGTACAGATGAAAAAGAACGATAGTCGCACATGTCCTTAGAACATGGGAGCTGCATCAACTATAAAACCTTGATGCTTTTGGTGATGGAACCTACTATAGGAGGCTACAACACCACACACTTGATTTTTATGTCTATGACACAAAAATTCAAGTGTGGAGGGAGGAGTTGGTAAGTGCCTTGAAGTAAGTTCTATCATTTCAAAAATTCTATCTTCGTTTAGAGATGATATTAGCACCTATATCTTGCTAAAAAATACATTTATAATAATAACAAATAAATTTGTGACTCTCTTAGGCCCATAAATCCGTTGAGTCATTTTGCTTTTCATCCTTGTTTTTGTTTTGTCTTGTTCAATAAAAAGGCGAGCACCAGAACAAGTGTGGGGGGAGGACCCGTGACTTATAGACGAGCAATTATGACAAAGCAAAACAAAAATATATCAAGAACCATCGCATCGACCGGCTGCAAAAAGCTGAGCCAGGATGGGCCTAGTGCCATGTCGGTCAACCTGGCTCTTTTGAGTCGGTCGACCAGGCCTTGTCCCATCTCTGGCCCATCTTCGCTCCACGGTCAAGTTTGCTCTTCCTCCACTCTTATCCTCCTTTGTTTCAAGTTGATTCATTCTGAATTTCCATATCAAACTAAAATCAACTTGATTTACCTGTGGAAATTCCCAAAACCCAAAACATGACTTAGATTGATGAGATTAACATGCTTGTAGATCCATGTTATGCTCATTGCTTGTGCCAAACATTCATTTGGAACCCATGCATCCTAGATGGTTGATTGTTGAGATATGGTAGACTTCAGGATTGCCTTGCTTCATGTTGCTAATTGCCCTGGAAAATTTTGAAAATATAAAATATGTAAAGTCTACTCCTCAAGTTATTTGAAAATACCTACCAGAGTCATATGATATACTATCATGAGAAAACCTTATGCATATGTTGCTTGATGTTTTCATTGAACTTTGTCAAATTGTCATGACCCTAGGCAGCTGGTCATCATGTTTTATGACTCAAGTGTTTGCACAATCCCATATCACCATCCACAAAATAAAAGACTCTATCTTTATTGTTGCTCTCTATCCCAAAGGACTATGGCTATCACAAGTAGAAAAGATTCATGCTCCATGAAGAGTGTGACAAAAAAAATGAAATGATGAAAAAAATAGCCATATGCCCTCCAAATAAAAGAGAAGCGTACTAGAGTCTCCATCATCCATTCCACCAATGTGCAAATGCTTGGTTGTAATTCATGATATGCTACCTATCATTGGATCTGGTTTTTGACTTAGTAATATATGAAACACAAGTATGCCTCAATTATCCCCACCCTGAGCTACATAGAAAGCCTATTTGTAGAAGTAGGAAACGAGGCAAGTGCCCTGCTGAGGAAAATTCAAACACTTGAGCAATCAAGAGAAATCATATGAGGATATAGACTCAGTTTTCAATTTCCAAAAAAATGTTTTTTCAAAATCCAAGGGTATGCAGCAGACATGAGCAGGAATTTCCTGGAGTCAAGACCGTTCCAACTCTCAACTATCCAAGGTATGTATGCTAGGCTACTTCCGAGACACAAGTACATGTATGGTATGGAAATATTTGTGTGTGGTCCCTGCTCAATCTCCACCTTTTTCCTTTTGCTTTCACACGGGATGAGCAAAAGGTTAAGTGGGGGGGGCGGGGGGGGGTCTTGTTGACGGCTGTTAAATACCAAAAATAGTCGTCAATTACCTACACAATTATGCTGAAATGTGGCATCAACATAGTGCTAGGAGTTTATTACTAATGAATTCCACAAATGTTGGTGAACAATTGAGTGCAGGTGATTTATCTATGAATTAATGGAAAACCCACGTCATCAATCCAAGAATATATCAATCCAACCAATCAGGAGCCAACACAAGTATTGCATACATGGATACAAAGGATTTCTCATGCAAGTCGGTGGGTTACAACCTCTATTGAACTCAGGGCCCACCTGCCAGAGACCTCGAAAAAACACACCACGAGGGGGGCCACCCCCAGATCGAACGACCTAAGGAGGCCAGGTCACCCGACCTCATCCGAAGCCTGTTTCGGGCATGCTTCCATGTGGTGCTCCCTCATTGATTGCTTAAGGCAGTGGTAATTGATTCCGTGGTGGTTACGCATCTTAAACCGACCTTTGGAGGCTATAAAAGGAGGGGGAGAGCTCCACTCAACACACACACCAAGAGTTAGAATTAGAGCTCCACTCCAAGGGTGCTAGTGCTACTTAGTGCTATGTTAGGAAGAGAGTGAGGGGAAGTCCAGAGTAGTGCCTTGTCTATGGACCCTCTACTCCAACCTTGTACCTCTATGGATGCTGGCCTTATCAAGTAAGTCTTTGTGTTTATTTATGTTCTTAAGCTTTCAATATTGAGTATGTTGTGTGCTTAGTTATTTGTGGGTTCAAAGTCCTATCTTGCATAGGTTGTTTAGTCTTTATACTAGTTGGACTATATAGTGATAGATAACTTAGGCGTGGTGCTTAGGTTAGAAGTCATCTTTGATCATCTTGCAATCCACGGTCTAAAGAGGTAGATAGTAGGTGGTGATAGCCCTTCTGTCCTTGTACTCCTCCACATTCAATTGTGACTTGTGTCCAAGACAAAGTTGCCTTGTGGATGCCGGGCATGAATCCATACATGAAGCAATAACTAGAGCCACTCTCTTACCTAATTAGGAGCTTATCCATAGATAAACCTCTCTACCCTACACCCAAGTTATTATCTTGTGTCCTTGGATTTGACTAGACTTTAGGATAACACAAACCGTTCCTTGGATTTTATAACCCTGGAATACTTTCTTGGGGAAGTGCTACATCGGTATCGCCTGTGCGCTTGCGGATGTATCTATTATCGTAAGAAATACCAACAGTTCCTGACTATGTTTGCCCACGTTTGTAGTAAGAAAACTCACCCCATGATCATAGGACATGTCAACATCATGTGATACCCTGAGGACAAGAACAAGAGCAAGTTCTACCCAAGATGGCCAAATCTCTTCAATTCTATCATTGACAGTCTTGAACTATGAGAGATTGAGTTGACCAGATGATAGTATACTTGGTCCAATAATAAGGACCCACGAATATTTGAAAAACTCGATCATGTCCTTATGTCCAAGACATGGGAATCTAGATGTGACATCCCAAGTCACAAAATGTTGATTAAGCTAAAACAAATGTTAATTTTCTGATTAATTCAAAATTTCAAAATAATTAAAGTGCCAAAGAAAAAGGAGAATTTACTTAAATAGAAATTCCACTAATTGGCCAAGTAGTAGCTTTCAAAAACTTTGCAAAACTCAATAGAAGTGTGCCCATATTTTTGCATATTCCAGTGGGGCATGGCAAGAAAGAATTTTGGGGAATTTACTGGAATTTTTGGTAAAGGTTTAACCCCCCTAAAAATTCCCTAAGTGCAGAGAACAGCACCTCTGTTCCAAGAATTTTAGTTAATTTTCCAGAAGGAATCTCGACGTAGCCCCAAAAGCGAAGTTGGCCAGTAGGATTTTCTGAACCTACACAAAAATTTTCTAAGGTTCTGAAGCATCGTAATGGGACAATTTAGCAAATTGCCGAACACTGTTCTAGTCAATCGAGGTCAACCACTCTCTGTCCTTGAGCCATTCTCCGATCGACACCGCCGTCCTCTTCCGCCGGCCACCGCGTGCCCTCTGTCTCCCTTGCCCATCCCGGGCACTGCTCCACCTGCCATCGCTGTGCCACTGGCGCCGCTTTGAAGGCAACCACCGTCGAGCCACCCGCCCGCTGCCAGCTCGCCCCCGATCTCTCTCTCCCTTTCTCGGTTATAAGCGCCCGGCGGCAAGAGCCTCTCCCCGCGCTCCCGGCGAGTACCGCTTCCCCCCACACTTTTATCTACCCCCTTCTCCCCACTCCAGAGGCTCCCGGCCCCTACATCTCCATCGCCGGCGAAAGCAGTGGCGGGATTTTGAGCCGCGCCTCTGTTTTCGGCCGCCATGACCGCCACCCCGTCGAGCTACACCTAGGCCGCCTCCCGTTCGCTCCTACCTCCTCAAATCGTTGCGCAAGGGCCTTCCATGGCAGTTCCCTGACCCGCACCCCCTCGGCCGCAGGGACCTCGCCGGAATCGACGAAGGAAGTAGCCGCCGCCGTCGGGTTCTCCCCCACCCCGCCGACGAGGCCCCCCTTCCGGCCCTCCACGCCGTCAATCTCCACACCGAGGTGATGCTCTCCCTCCACTCCCCGACCCTTCTCGCTCGTCGTGCTCGCCGCGCAACGCCGCCGTACCCCACCTCTGCTCCGCCGCTCGTCGCCGGCCGTCTCCGGCGCTTCCCGCGGGGTACCCACCGGACCCACGAGGTCGCCGTGAGGTGCTGAGCACGTGGGCACACGGTGTTGGCCGAGCTGCGCTGCCGATTTGGCCGCTGGCAGGGCTCGCCGGCGCCGGCCACCGCGCGCGCGCGGATTTGAAATCGCCGGATGGCAGTTCTGTAATTTACCCCCAACTTTGCTAAAAATTTCAAAAATTCATAACTCGAAAAATAAAAGTCCAATGAGCATGAAACCAATTTTGTTGGATTCCTAAAATCTTCCCCTACCAGAAAAACAAGATGAGAGCCAGGGTTATGCAGTAAGTTAGTAAAATTAAATCACCAAAGTTAGGACCTTGCTAAGAGTATTAAATTCATAATTCAAAATCTATAACTGATAAAATCATGGGATTTGGTCAGTAAGCACTTCATGTCATTCCTAAACTTTATGCTAAAACACATTTCCATCTTTGATGCAAATTTTAGTGTTATTGCATAATCCCCATTTTTAGTAAATGAATTTCTATAAATGCTTGGGTAGGATTTTAATTCTGAAATTTTGCATTCCTACTCTTTGGGCATTTCTACATAAGTATAAAATCTCCATGAAAAATTTTGGGCACTATCAGTATGCTTTTGGCTGTTAAAGTTACTCATTCATAATTAGCTTAAGAAATTCAATATAATTGTTGCCTAATATATGCATATGGTTATTATTAGTGGTAAATCCATCCTTGGGACAGCCCATGCAACATGTTAATCTTGACTTACAGTAAAGTTATGACTTTCTTTTGCATACTAATGATTCACAATTAGTTTATATATCTAGATTAGTTAGGGCTATAATTAAAAGTGAGCATGTCAAATTCTAGGAGGTTGCAATTAACCTTGCAAGATAAAAATTTCTATGTTCTCTTGCATGGGCATTATAATTGGTGAATGCACCCTGGTAAGGGTGTAGTTAGGGGGTTTTGCATCTTTGCTGAGTAGGCCTTGGCATACCGAGGGAAAATGCCCTGCTAATTTCTTAGCACCAAGGGTATACTTGTAGTTGGAACATAAGGATATGCTCATTTATTACCATGCCTCCCACTTCCCCTAATTAGAAGTTTGTCCCCTGAAAGTTAATAATTGTCAGCGTTTGGTACAAACATGTCATCTCATGCATGAGCATCATTCCATCAAATCCTATTTATTGAGGAAGTGTCATGCATCATCGTCCAACTCCTGACCGTGCATTGCACTGCATTGACTAGGGAGCGAGACTGGGAGCAAGGACGTGGCAAGCAACCCTGAGGAGCCCGAAGTGGAGCTAAACCCCACCGAGAACTTTAACTACGATCACTCCCAAGGCAAGCCCCGGTGCACACCTACTGATTTACGAGTCCTTTTTATTTTGTCACCATAGAGGGATATTGTATTGTGCATTAGGTATAGGGCTTGGATGGAAACCCACTTGCATAAACAAACTGTGACCTATACTTAGTTACGTCAGTAAGCCTTTCGTTAGCAACTGCTCGGCTTAAATTAGTGGAGTCAATGGTAGGCTATGGGATCACTTGATTCAATCATGATCCACGTGAAGAATGAAATTGGTTAAAGTTTGGGAACCTATCGTTGCAACCCTGCGGACAAGTATTGAACAGTACAAGGTGCATACCTCTATATGGGAATTGGTAAACCTAGTAACTTGGGCGCCGTATTGTTGGACGGTATTACTCATCGATCCAGAGGTGATGTGAATGGCACGGTGGATGCACGGGTCAAGGACCGCTGGAGAGTGCACGGGTTAAGCCTCGGATACGAAGTACTGTATCGCGGGGAGGACGTGTACTCGGGATCGATGGCCCCGGATCGACTTTATCGCAACCTCGTGAACGGTGGCCATACGTGTTCTTAAATGATGTGTATGTCGTGCATTTAGGTTATTCTCCTGTAGGATGTAAATCAATTCGAATTGTCGTCCCTCGCGGTTATGAGTACCTCTTGTTTCGAGCAGTGGCAATGATACTTTAATTAGAGAAGTTTGTTTATGATGCTGAAATTTATTTACTCTATGGATACAAATTTCTATATTGTATTGCTCTTTATAATTGTACAAGTCTTAGCAGCTAGCTAGGTTCCACTAAAATCCCTCTTCTGCAACAAGCAATTAAAAATCTTGGTTCCAGAATAAGCATCGCAGCATAGAAGTAATAGGTGCTTTTATGCAAATATCAAATAAACCTGGTCGGCCCCCTGCATACTAGGAGTCAGTTTTAGTAAACCCTTTGGACGGGTAAGTCTTGCGGAGTATGCTAGATACTCAGGCTTTGCGATTATGTGGTTTTCAGGTTTGCCTCAAGCGACTTATTGCGATTGCTGTAACAAACTTGTGTGGGAAGGTGAGGAGCCCCAGAACTGGACCATTGAATGGGTCCCCGGCTCCCCTAATCAAGACGAGTGAGCCACTGCCCTAGGGCCGGCATGGCTTACTTAGGTTCTGCGGAGTGGTTGCCATATCTTCCGCCTCCGCATATTTATGTAATATGAACCAAGAACATATGTATGATAATGTAACTAAATTTGCTTCCGCTATGACCCTTGAACTTGTAATATTATACACTTAATGATGTATCTCTGTAAACGATGGATGTCCTGTGTGAACGCTATGTATGGTTACTTCGTTAACCATCTCCTGAGGCGATCCTGTACGTCACACTCCATACCTCGGTATAGGGTTGCGACACTAGATATCCTAAGGTGATTGTCAATGCTCTTGATCGTGGCAAATCGGATCATACACCCTTGCTACTAAATACTGGGATGGAAAACAAGGGTGACCAACATCAACTCAAATTTGAACTTAGATGGTTTGTTCGGGAGGGTTTTGTTTTACATGGTGGCAAATATATGGCAGTAGGATCATGGGGGAAATTCAGCCATGCAAATATGGCATAATAAGATAAGAGCCCTCCGCCATAACTAGCGGGGATGGGCTCAAAAACGTCTCACTCCCTTAAGAAAGAGAAGAAAAAAAACGGATCCTACTGATTGATGAGCCAGACAGGAAAATGGAAAACCATGCTCTAACGCCAAACAAGATAGCTCTTAAACATTACCTTACTGACGGACTTGCTCACATGCTCCGTGAGAAAGAACTAAAATGGTACCATATGGCTAAGGTGAGAGAACTCCACGAAGGGGACAATAATACTCAATACTTCCACCTGTTAGCCAATGGTAAATATAGGAAGACTAGAATCTATCAACTAGATTCTGGAGAGCGTGTCATAGTGGGCAACGCCAACCTAAAGTGGTATATCACTAAATACTATAAATGATGATACTACATATCCCTCGATGAATCTATGACCTCAGATATACACAGGGGACACTAGAGGAAAATCAGATTCTAACTGCACCATTTGAGGCCGAGGAGGTCAAGATGGTGATTTTTCAAATGGAGCACAATAAAGTTGTAAGCCTTGATGGCTTCCAAGCTGCATTCTATCAGGTATTCTAGGAAGTAATCAAGGACGACCTAATGGCTCTATTTAGGGATTTTATAGTGCAAAATAACTAGTTTATAAATCAACTTTGGAATTATTACCCTAATTCCAAAGAAGGAATATGCATAAAAAACCAAGAATACCACCCCATATGCTTGCTTAATGTTAGCTTCAAAATTCTCACTAAAGTTGCCATGAATAGGACTGAGATGGTAATAGAAAAAATAGTTTGAGTGTCTCCAACAGTCTTCATGATTGGTACACACATAATGGAAGGTGTAATTGTCTTACACAAAACCATTCATGAACTACATCGAAAGCACAATAATGGAGTGATTCTCAAACTTGATTTCAAAAAGGCTTACGATAAGTGAAATGGTCGTTCCTACAACAAACTATGAGGATGAAGGGCTTCTCCAAAACACGGGTGAAGGGCTTCTCCAATCTATAGTTTTGTATCCAGTAGCCACGTGGGGATTAAGGTCAATGATGATATTGCCCTTTTCTTATAAACACATAAAGGCCTAAGACAAGGTAGTCCTTTGTACCCGATTCTTTTTTAACTTGGTGACTAATATGCTGGCAATTCTAATTTCAAGAGCAAATGAATAGGGCAAATTCAGTGGGGTTGTTCTGTATCTAGTTGATGATGGTTTATCCATTCTCCAATATGCCAATTGTACCATGGTATTCATCGATCATGACATACAAAAAGCTAATAATATGAAGCTTGTTCTTTGTGTCTTTGAACAACTATCTGGTCTCCAGATAAACTTTGAAAAAAGTGACATTTCTTGCTTTGGTAAAGTGAAAATTATGAGGACCAACACACAACATTGTTCGAATGCAAAGTTGGTAACCCCATTCACGTACTTTGGGATCCCTATGATACACAAGAAACTTAGAAGCAATGAATGGGGAGATGTTATTGAGAGGTTTCAAAAAAAATGTAATAAGTGGAAAGAAAAAATGATGTCTATAAGAGGATGACAAAACCTTATAAATGTTGCCCTTAGCAACCTCCATGTGTTTATGATGTCTTTCTTTGTGATTTCGGAAGGAGTCCTAAAGAAGCTAGACACCATCCACTCCTAATTCTTTTGGGAGGGAGAAGGACATAAAAAGAAATACCACCTTTCTAGATGTTAAATATTTTGTCAACCCAAAAATCAAAGAGGAACTAGGGATATAATCAATCTCTGCACTACAAACATATGCCTCTTATGTAAGAGGCTTTATTGGCTGCTTAACAAAGACGGTGTGTGGAAGACGCTGCTTAGGACCAAATATTTTCTGAATAAACCTCTTATCCAAATCTAAAGGAAAATGAGTGATTCATATTTCTAGATTGGATTACTAAAGGTTAGGGATGAATTCTTTAAATGGGATTCCTTCTAAGTTAAAGATGGCAGTCAGGTAAGATGTTGGAAAGACACTTGGATGGATAATACACCTCTGGGGGATCAGTTCCTATAATGTGGCTAGATGAAAGAATATTACTATACAAGAGGTCTTCCAATTCATCCCTCTTAACCTTCCTTTTAGAAGACCAATCAAGTTAGTTGAATGGAACAACATGACCTCAAAGCTAAGTGATGTTTTACTTAGCGATGAATCTAATCATTTTAAATGGAACCTAAATGAGAATGGTATCTTCTCTGTCCATTATATGTACCAAGCCATGTTGCTCCAAGCTAAGTCCAGTTTGAGACACCTGTCGAGAATCAAACTCTCCTAAAAGATTAAAATACTCTTATGGTATCTAACCAAAGGAGTCACCTTGACCAAAGATAATTTTGTTAAGAAAAAGTACAAAGGTACTCAAAAGTGTTGTTTCTGTGATAGCAATGAAACAATGCAACATTTTTTTAGTGTCTTCTAGCCTAGAATATGTGGCGTATTGTATCCATTGCCATAGGTTTACCTAAATCCCAAAACACTTAACACATTTCTAGTAGTTGGCTAAGCTCAAGGGGGGTTAAGGAAAAAATGATTAATGATTGTTGGTATGACAGCTATGTTCTGGTCGATATGGCTTAGCTGGAATGATATTGTATTTAACAAGAAATTAACTCTCTTATGCAGGTGGTTTTTAGGGTATTATATTTGCTCCTTTATTGGAGACTCTTGCAAAAAGACATCCATAGGGACGGTATTGTAGAAGCATGCCAAATGTTGGAGGTCGTGGCTAGGAGCATCTTCATAAAGAATGGATAGCCATTGAGACATAGGATATGTTTCTAATATTTATCTTCATTATTTTAGATGTAATAAGAGTCAATTTAAAGTTGTATGCAACACTTGCAAAAGGCGAGAATCTTTTCCATTTTCTAAAAAGAAAGGATGTAACTCGAACCGTTTTGCGTTGAAATAAAGATAAGTAGTGATGACGTGCAGGAAATTTGTTTATGTTTTGTCCTTCCATTGATAACGATGAGATGTGTCTTTCCTGAATATAAAACATATATTTTTAGCAAGTATACTCACTATGACAAGTTTATCATACGGAGGTACCCACAAAGTCATGTGCCCAGGTTGCGGTCCCCTTAAGTCACCAAGCTACTGCAGTCTCTCTCTCTCTCTCCCATTGAAAACATCTGCTTTTCATTTGCACCTCTTTAGAATTCTTATGTCTTTGTGCTCCTGTAATTTATCAATTTTGTCTTCCAAATGGGCAACTTGAGGACGCCACCCATCAATTGTTTTCAGGTGCAGCCAACCTTGGCGTAATTCCATTGAGGAGCTAATCAATGGCAAGGTCGTTGAGAAGAAAACTGACTAATCACAATGTAAATCAGTTTTATTATACAATTTGACCCGTGCTCACTGCTACGGTGCTGCTTTGCTCTGCCAAAATATTGGATGCTCTACTACTTCCACCATGATGTTTTGAGAAGCGCTTTTGAGCTACAAATTACTTGATTCAACTCTCCTATGGGATGCTTAGAAGCATAATGGTACCAAGGTTTTTGCAGAAGCCTCCCGTCAGATATTAGCTTTTAGATGTTTGAGGTTACATTTGTATGTATGACAGAAAATTTAATTTGTTATGTTCTCCTTTTGTCTTGTTATGTTTTACGTGATAGCTAGCAAAGTTGTTATCTTTTTTTCCTCCTCCAATAGTATATTTTGCTTTTTCATCCTGTTTACCTCAATTATTTGTTGTATATAGGATTTGACAGCATTGGTACAAGCTATGTGGACCCTCTCACACATGTCGGCAGAATACATTATTCAAGCCCTGCATATGACCGGTTATTACGCATTGGAAACAGCAACAACCACTTGACCGTCGGCAAAATTTAAAGCCCAACCCTTTGTAGACTCGTTACACTTTTTGAATAGAGCCTTACTAGAAAGAGAAAACTCAGACCACAAAAGCATAAAGTGCATACAACCGAACCCCAATCCAGAAACACAAGCAGGGCCCATTTAGGAGTTCTTTTCCAAATACCATGACATGCAAGGTTTTCGAAAGAAAACGGATTAAAAAAGTTGGCGTCGCTCCAAATGCAACCATATATATACAGAAGCACTTGCACAACTCTAAGCAAGAAAAATCAACACGGAGACATAGAGAGAGAAAACAGAGAGAAATGGGGCAGTGCTCGTTCTCCCGGCTGCCGGATGCGGAGAAGCTTAAACTGCAGCCGGCGGCAGCCGGCGGCGTCATGAGAAGGTTTTTCTTGAAACCCTCAGCTTTCTTTCTTGTGTTAGTCCAGTGAGTCTCGTGTGACACTGACATCCTCTTCTACCTCTGCTTCGTAGGCAGGAGCAGCAGCGGAAGCGGAAGAAGGCGGCACACATGAAGCAACCCTACCATGCAAAGAACCATGAGGACCTCGTCCTGATGGTGTCGCTGGATGCCATCACCAAGATTGGGTGAATGCGCAGACAGCAAGAACAACATCTGGTATTAGTCTTTCTGGGACCCATATAGCCTTGGAGATCTTTTGAACAGCATCCACTGACATGGTGGGACGCACGCCTAATGATTAATTGTTGTGCTCCAATCCGGTTCTTTTCGAATCCAATCCGGTTCAACAGATCGATAGCTTGGAAGTTTATGACAGGAGGAACCAAGAAGCTATTTTTCTTCTAATTTCATATGCTCACTTGAAATTGAAAGCATATCCTCATGTTTTCTTAAAATTTGATCTTAAATGTGAATGTGCATCGCATGAAACTCCACTCTGGAAGTACTAATTAGAATCAAGGGTTTTGACACGACTAACATAATTTTGATAAATAAGAACAACAGAAGATACCAAAATAATATTACTTCTAATCTGTGATGTCAACCTCCGTCGTGAGTATATGAGCATGGAAACCAAAGTGTTCAACAATCGCACTGTCAATATATTTGCTACGTAATTATTAATAGTTTAGTTGCTTATACGATATATAATTGTATCAATTTCTCTTTCGAGGATTTATTAGCTCAGTCCATTTTTTCTTGCACTACAAAATCAGGAATAGTAAGACTTATATCATCATCACCATGTGTTCTTCAGGCTATGATGGTGATTGGCGAACCTCAACTTGCCCCTTCCTAAATCATGAGGGATATTTCTTTGAGAGCCACTGCAATTCTCGCTAGACCCTTATTTGCCATCACAAAAGGTCTTATCCCGCGTATGTCACTGGGTTGCAATTTGTTACCCCTGGGTGCCCTTCCTTTTCACTCAAGGTTCTTGTGGTCCTTTGATTCTATGAACACCTAAATGCATACAAGAGTAACAAATTGCAACCCAATGACATACGCGGGATAAACCCTTTTGCGATGGTAAATAAGGGTCTGGCGAGAATTGCAGTGGCTCTCAAGGAATTATCCCAAATCATGAGGGAGCAAACTAGCAGTCCAGCCGGTTTGTCGTCTATGATTCAATAGGAAACCAAAAATTGTATATCCATCCCATTAGTTTCAGAAAGCTTTAATGTCACTTAAGCCCTTGTACTTGGACCAGCCCTGTTTCAGAATTGTATTGTTGAGAAGTGCACATCATGTATTGTATGCATCAATTCTATATCATGTCATATATTTTCATGTTCCATAGCCGAAGTTCTTTTAGCTCTCACTTTCCTACAAAATCATGTAAATACTAATACCAGTATGCTTTTTATCGGGTGGGTAGTCCTAGTCGCTGCAATATGTCACTTCTTTTAATACAAAACATGCAATACAGGATCTTAAAAACTAAGTGCCAATGCCTTTCGTCAACCCAAGTGGTGAAGCCACGACAAAGACAGCATTCATAGACAGCAATATGGTGACCTTTATCCTTGCACCTTCCCAGTCACTGGCAGGACACCAAGTTAGATCTGTAGCTCTCAATGCTGAGAAAGGAGCAAATATCTCCATCACTTCTTTCGTTGTCACGCTTTCATGGAGTGTTCAATCTTATCACAATATGTGCGCCACTGAAGGAAAAAAGCCAGTTAGAGCTAAAACGGAGAAACCCCCCCCCCCCCCTCCCCCGCCCCCAAATTAGTTTCCATGGCAATATGATAGCAGAATTATCTTGAAAATATATTTTGCAGTAAATCAACTTGTTGCTGCTCCTTTGGAACAAAGTAGAACATTTTCTCGGAACTTCAGTTTCAAAAGTTTGTTGACAGTATTATACCGCCATTTGTTTAAGTTCTACATGAGAATGGTGTTCATATATCCACCATCAAGAAATGACTCCTATGTGATTGTAAATTCACTATTACATGGCCAAATGAATGCAAATAAAGGGTACGTACGTATTGTGGAGAAAAGTTACTAACCTAGAGAGCTACCCAATTTCAGGCACACACAATATTACATATATTTCACTAATATTTTTACTAGTCAAAAAAATTTCAAGTGTGAACACCTTTCATTAGCCCAAGTGGAGTAGCTATTGAAAAGACCATGTTCATCGACCATTACGACATCACCACATATCTGGGTAGTGATTTCCCAGTCACCCATGGAACATTAAGTAACATTATTTCACCCATGGAACATTAAGTAACATTATTTGAGGCCCTCACATCTGAAAGAAGGTATATATGGATATTGCTGTAACTCTTCACCCATGAACAACATTCATCAGCAGATTTCTCAAATAACCCGATGTTGCCATATCTTTCAAGCATGCACAAGTACCGAGTTGATCAAATTGGCAAGAACATAATTTAAAAAGGGATCGTGTATGCAACACATTTGTTTTAAAATATCTAGATAACATCTAAGTGGCAACATTGAAGTGGAAATATTCTGAAATTGAATCCTTCCCACATGACCTAAATTAGGGTCTGTACACTATGCACTCAGGAGTCGACATACATAGGGAGCAATGTAATTGTTGCCCAGTGATGAGTACATCCATATCAAAGACAAAAGGGGAGATACACTACATCAGAAAAGGACTTTAGATGAATGGATATTCAGTTTACTGGTTAAGGTGGCTTAGTAGCACTCCTAAGGTCCCAAGTTCAACTTCCTACGGGATGAATTTATGGGTTGGGGTAAAAAATAAATCCTCTCGTCTGTCACCATGCCAAAGCACAAGTCTAAGGCCCAATCTAGGTTGTAATCGTCACATACGGACCATCGTGTCATTGTGTAAGGGTGAGATAGGGGTTTAGAGATTTTCTCGATCAACGTGATAAGGTCTACTTCTTAGCAAAATGCTCAGGAGCTGTCTTACCTCCCGGTTGAGTTTGTTTTGTTAGAAAAGGATTTTAGAAGAATTTTTTTGTCACTTAAAATGGAACTCGGACCCATCACTAAACATATGTCAGCGATTCTAGCCCCTTAGAGATGGGTTTTACCTTGTTGCAGCCGTTGTGATGGGTAATCAAAAGTCTGTCATAGGTGCTTGTGACGGGTATTAAGGGTTTGTTTGTTTCAGCTTATTTGCAACCAAATTATTTAATCTAGATCAAATAATCTAGGAGGATAAACAAACACCCCAGCTTATTTGATCAGATTAAATAATCTATGGGCAAAATTATCCTAATCCAATAAGCACCTCAAAAGATGTTTTTTTTAGCTTATTTGGCAAAAGATCCACTGCCCTTATCTGTTTGAAGAAAATTATCTACATATCCATCGGACCCCACATGCTCTCTCCACTCACGCCAGCACCCGAAGCCCATGTTCTTCTTCCCCGCCCCCCCCCCCCCCCCCCCCGTTCTTTTCTATCCTCTTCTCCAACCCTAAAAAATCCTTTGATTCCTTCATTTTCTTGTCAGATCCGTTGAAAATACTTGGCACTACTTTCATTTGATTTCGCATTGTAAGAGTACTTGATAAAGGTCTTTATAGCAGCCAAGGGCATTATTGTATTCTCCCATCTACGACCAATAATCTGGAACATAATAAATATAATCTAGATTATTTAATCTATCACCAATAATCTAGATTAAATAATCTGCCAGAGAAACAAATAGGATCTAAGAATCCATCCCTAAACCATAGTGACGGTGGCATTGAAAGTGCATCTAGGCCCCTAATTTTTTTTTAGTGATTGGCATCAATATAATTAAGAATGGACTAATGTTTTTATTTAGCATGTGTGTAGATGACTATGTCAAATTGATGAACGAAAGGTATTGAAACAAAAAGGGAAAAGGAGGTGGTCATTTATCTCCAATTGAAAGTCCAAAATCTACTCAAGAATGAAGATCATGGAGTTTTTATTTTTTATTTCTTGAGTATAGGTAAACCGTACTATCAAGACGGGTATAATTCACAATGTAGTAAAGTCAAATGCTCAAATTTCCCATTAAAACCACCTCTATCGCCATCTGCTTTTCCCTTCATCGGTAGTGCCAGGAGCCTCCACCGGTAGTGCCGATCCCCCTTCCCAGAGGCGCTGTAATGCCCAGACACTTCTCTGGCTTCTGTCTTACCAGCATCGGCAGTGCCGATGACTCCATCGGCAGTGCTGGTCTCTCCTTCTAGAGAAGGATGTTCTCTCTGGCTTTCTGGCTGTTGCTCATCGGCAGTGCCGATCGGTCCTCCCAGAAAGTCACTCTCTCTGTCTGGCTCTGGCTGTAGCTCATTGGTAGTGCCGGTCTTCTGATCGGCAGTGCCGATCCCCTTCCTACAGAGACTGGCTTTCCTCGAGCTCTCTGGCTGACTGCGATCGGCAGTGCCGGTCTGCTCGATCGGCAGTGCCAGTCAAGGTCTCCAGAGATCACTTGTTTTCTCTGTGGCTGCCTCACCGGTAGTGCCAATGTCCTGATCGGCAGTGCCGGTGCGGGCCGATTCCCTGTCTGCGATCTATGACATTGTGTCAGAAACCCTATCGGCAGTGTCGATGGCTCGATCGGAAGTGTCGGTGCGGGGCATCCAGTCAGGCCAACGGCTCTTTTTGAGCCCTTTGTATAAAAGGCTTTCACCCTACTTCGTGTCAACTCTCTCCAACCCGAAAATTATTTGGCACTTTTGAGCTTCACTCTCCTCACTCTCCCTCTCCAAGTCAAAGCTTCATTCTTTGAGCTAGGGTTTGAGTGAGTCATTATTTCCTAGTGAAAAGAGCACCATTCCACTCTTGAGCATTCGATTTAATCATCTTTGTGACTTGTGCTTGTTACTCTTGGAGCTTTGCTCCTAGACGGTTAGCGGTGCCCGTAGAGCTCCCAACTTATGTAGTGACGCCTCGGGAAGTTTATATCACCCTCTCACAAGGGAATTGATAGTGGAGAACTTGAGCTCGATCTTTGTGGTCGCTTGAGTGAGAATAGGGTAAAAAGAGATCCGGTCCTTTGTGGACTTCTCAACGGAGACGTAGGGTTCTTTGTGAGCCCGAACTTCAGTATCAAATCTTGTGTCTTCGTGTGCTCCTTATTTTACTTGTTGTTTATTTATTCATATTCTAAAGTTTGCTCATGTATTTACTTAAATTACTAGATCTACTTGTGTAGCCTTTGTTTAGTTGTCTCTTATTATTGTAGGACTTCCTTTCTACTATTGTTGTAGTCAAATATCACTTAGTAACTACGAAATCACTTAAACCTAGTTTTCACTTAACTGTGTGCTTATCCATCGGCACTGCCGATCACCCATCGGCAGTGACCATCGGCACTGGCGGTCAGACTGATAAATTTATTTAAGTTTAATTTCATAGGTTTTTAAAATTTGCCTATTCAACCCAACCCCCCCCCTCCCCCCTCCCCCCTCCCCCCTCCCCCCCTGAGTCTGTAGTGACAGTGCAAGAGTTGCCGTCCCTAGAGCTCTGGTGATGGCGGATGGAACTCCATCCCAATTTGTGGCGGTGAACGAAAACCCAGTCACTAGGCTATTATGATGCTAAAACAGAACACGAATACCGAACTAACTCCTAGCCTCTGGTAACATTGACTACTAGTAGAAACCACATTCCTAGACTGTGTGTGATGTTGTTTGACAAAAACCTATCACTACCACAGCAGGGCCTCTTTTTTTGAAGGCCTGTCCCTAGTACTTTTCTGACAGCTAACAAAAACTGCATCACTGCCACAGCAAAAACTCTGTTTTGATGGGGAAGGGAAAACCTGTCACCGGCGTAGTGACAGGAAAAGAAAATCCATCATTCTGGATTTAACAACCGTCACCCATAAAATGAGTGATGGGTCTAGTAAAAACACTGTGGCTGCCTATTCGGACTGGGCAAAGGTAAAACCGTCTCAAGGCTGAGCCAGGACAGGTACACAAATGAACTTCGCTTAAACCAGTGATGGGCCTCCTAAAACCCATCGTGGCACCTTGTGATGGTAAGTAAAACACGTCGCTGACATAAAAAAAACCGTCGCTGAGCTAGACACAGTTTTCATAAACCATCACGGGTGCAAATACCGGCAGCGGTTTTACAAAAAGCTGTCACTGATAGTGCCCATTAGCCAACACGGTTTTAGAGAAAGTCGTTGTTGGAGTCCCACGCCATGTGCGGCATGAATCACGCCGGTTTCTGTGTGTTTTCTTTTGTTAAGATCCATGCGCTTCCGACGAAAGAGAGAAATGGTCAGCAAGCAGCCCGAGCTTGTTTATGAGTAGGGCCAGGCCGTAAACATCGCCACTCTTATCATATCTGTCTTGATAATCGTTGCGATGTGGATGCATGGGAGGGTTAATTAAACAAAAGGGATTATTTTGGGATTATAATAGACGGATCTATTTAGGTTTCTGAAAGCACTCATCGCTGTCTTGAATTATATAGTACAAATTGCTCTTAGAGGGGGCAGTAATATGACGGGAGGGAGTTCTCTGTAAGGTTGTAGCCTGTACTCCTCTGTTTTTGAAATGCCGACGTTCCGACGGGAGTGGCTAGTTGTTTTTTAGTTCAATCGGCTGGTCGGAAACCACAAGAATGAAGGAACGAGGGAGTAGGTAGTTTGGAAAAATTGGCCGTTGACCGGTTGTACTTTCATTGATCATCTGTGGTTGTATTTTTCCCGTTAAGAAACTACACTTTATTACCAGCAGTTTCAAAATGTCTACACTTCTCGAAACTGGTTCTCTAAAGGAACTAAACATTCCTTTGATTCACTTTCAAAGAAACCCACATATATACTTTTTGTTGTCTGTAGTTTGAAAAGAGAAAACTGTTATTTCTTTTATTATGTATTCACCTGATGGCTTGCATGAATCATGATGTTTCCTGTTCGTATTTACTAGCTCATTACACGACAATCTTATCTGCTAGCAATGAACTTTTAGAGAAATGCCCATGAAACTCCTTCAGTTGTGGGCTTGTGGCTAAAGAGTCGGTCTTCTTAGATGCCATGCGGTCCTTTGTCGTCTCCTAATTTCTTCAACCCTCCACAACCACAAGTTATATGATGTAACCACTACGAAGGTCCATGTTATTTGGACTAGATTGTGAAGTTCTCTCACTCATCCATATTTAGTTTGGAGTGTTGGACAGACATAACTATATGCACAGGTGTTGTATAAATAGAATGAAAATGTCTTGCACTCTTGCAGGAGTATACCAAAGATCTTTCAGTTACTTGTTACAACTCGATCATCAAACTTAGGCGATATTGTTCAGCTGCGTGCATGTTTATCTGAATCTCTTCTATCGGAAATAAATGCCAACTGGTCAATTTGGTCCAATAATAAGGGACTTGCTAATTTTCAGCTGCCTGAAAGTTTGAGCAATTTTTAGTCACCTCCTTGAGCCATTAGATTTAGATCCAATAGTTACAATTATTATACAGATAATTCTATAAAAGAAAAAAATAAAAAACAAAGTACCAAACTATTAACTAAAAGGTTTCAGTTGATTGAAAGCTAGAAAATATGCAATAATAAGCATATACTTAGTGCAGTATATGGTTGCTTGGGCCCGTTAAGTCGGACAACAAAAACTGACCACGAAATTTCTTTTGCCTCCAACTTGTAGTGGATGACTTGCCCCCAATTTCTTTTGCCCCACAACTTGTAGTGGATGACTTGCCCCCAACCTGTTGAGTCACATGGTTAACCTTATGACACTGCCAAATAATTGTTTAAAACAACAGGACGTACATTGAATATTTTTTTTCAAAGATATACTAAAGAAAAACATAAAACCCGCTATAGCGTGGTTTCCACCCTCTAGCTATCTAACATAGAAGATATCTTTAAAAAACAAATAAATAAACTATAAAGTTTGAAATAGCCAATGACGCATCGACTATATAGTTTCTTGATGAAACCTTAAAGGCGACATTGTGCTAGAAAATTTCATCACATATAGTAGGGCATTCCACACGACAAGAAAGGTTCGTTCCAAATATAACCTGGCTGAAACGGGTAATTTGAAAGGCATAAAGTGCATACACCAAGACCCCAAAGGCTGAACGCTTTTGGGGACCTTTTTCCAAATGTCATATGACAATAGGCTTTCAATCAAATGATATAAGAGAAAGATATCGTTTTCACGCCAAACCCAACAACACAACATATAGAGAGAGCTCCCCCTTTGCACGAGAGAGAGAGAGAGAGAGAGAGAGAGAGATGGGGCAAGGGCAGAGTCAGTCTCCTTGGCAACCGGAGGCAAGGAAGGTACGGCCACAGCAGAAGGCAGAGAAGTCCCGGCCACAGCCACCGCCAAACACGGGCCGCGGGAAAAGGTCTTTCTTGAAACGCTTTGCTTGATTTGTTCTGTAACAGCTACAGCTAGCTTGTTACCACGGTAATATTGACGTCTTCTTCCACCTCCAACCTGCAGCAGGCAGGAGTTGCAACGCAAGGTGGCAGTAGTGGAAGAACACACGAGTTTGAAGAAGAAGCAGGCCTTCGACGCATACGCAAGCAAGGACAATAACCTCGTCTTGACGGTTTCTCTGGATGCCATCACCAGGATCGGGTGATTCTGCATAGGTACGTCGAAAGAGCATCTGATCTATATCAGCCTCTATTACAACTCAGAATCTAAGGACCAAATCCTGAATACAAACTGGAACATTTACTAAATACACTCGACACTGACCTAGACACCTAGCTTGTTGCGCTAAAGACGTGCGCAACTTTTTCACACTTCTGCTAATCTTCCTCACCGAAAACCATCCCGGCTGCGCACCTTCCTCTTTTATGTCTTGGATCATCACAGCCAGCAGAATATATCCTTCACATCAGCTACAATCTTGGTTCATTTATTCCGGCAACTAGCCAATTTGAGTGATAACTCGATTTTTTCATTTTTCTGAAAAGTTTCACTATTTTCGTTCATTTATTCAAATTTGATAATTGGTGCAGTCTTGATTAGTTATCTTACTTTATTTGTTAACTATTGCCCCTATTTGTGCAGTGGCAAACCAGAGAAGCATTCTATCAACGTTAGTGACGCATTCTTCAGCGGTAAGTGGTACAAATATTAAGAGGGGTAGAAAAGATTTACAAGAAACACAGGCCAACTTATAAAGTCACAATTATATTATATCGAGCTGGATCATGAAACTTTTCAAAAATGAACGTCTGATTGTTCTATGCTAATTCTACCAAATTTTAACATCTATTTGTAAAACCTAAAATTACAGGTCTTACGATTGATATTCCATTGGTAGCCATAGTTCATATGTCCATCAGAAAGTGTTTTGGTTTCCTTGAGTGTTCAAGCTGTTTTTGTAGTCAAATAACCTATATATTCTGAGATCTAGTTAGCAAAAAGCTGACAAGAGATAATTAGTGCTCCTCATAATCTAGGGCATACCTCTCGAGTGAATTTTGAAGAGGACGTGTTCAAATGCATTCTCAGATAATCAAGGTTTATTAAAGGCTCACTAAATAGTTGGAGTCTTTTAGGACTTCATTTTAGCCAGCCCTATACTGCATTGCACAATGATTGTATTGGAAGTTAGAACTTACACCATATTCACAACTCTTTTTGACTTTTTCAGACTCTGATGGTGGTCAGCAAACATCACTTTGTCTGCTTCTAGTTTCTAAAGGAGGATGCTGCTGGCTACTAACCCTATTGTCATCTATATATAAATTAAAAATCGCCACCCCCTGTAATCTTCCATTGTACCAGCGAGTTCTTCACTACGCAGATAACACCATGTACTTTACGAAGCTGACTTTTTAGACCCGTATATGTTTGAGGAATACTCATGAAGGGCCCTTGTATCCATATCCATGAAATGTGTGCTATAATTGGATCGCTTGGTTTCGACTTCCAAAATATTTCATATAGTCCTTGTTGCTACCATCACTACAATGAAAAGAAGTTTTGACGACTCTTCTCCCTGACAGTGTTGAATGGAATCTTGTCCAAGTTTGTCAATATGTGATGACATTTTGGGTGACACTTCATCGTAGGATCACAAAATGTCACATATTTGGAGTTGTTTCTCCATGCAAAGGCTTTGTTCATGGGCACCCACGACTTGAATCTTGGGCTGGGTTTTAAATCGAGGTGGGAATCCAAAAGATAAGGTTCATATGGGTATAAAATCAGAGATGAGAAAAGGATCATAGGGAACTCGATCTTGGTAGTATAGACTACCAAAATCTTGCTATAAAAAAAAACTAGACCAAGGGGAGAGACGTCCCCTGGCATTTTTTTTAGCGGGTGCCGCGCTCGAAACCCAGGCCGACTGGGCAACTCACTTCCACAGCGAGCTGCAAGCCAGTTGGCCCGCGAGAGCTATAATTACTTGTTTTCCAAACTAATGAAGTGTTAAGTTCCTAACAATTTTGAAAACAAATCGTCCTACAACCATAGTGGAACTATTACCTCCTAGGGGGTAAATCTTGTGGCATTTAGTTAGCTTTTACATCTAATCCGCATGGCTTCATTTATGTCAATGGCATAAAATTAACATACTAAAATATGATGTACTCGTGAATTGAATGGGCGCAGTTCAGTTGTTGGAATACCGTTTGCCCATTTGCCAACACGACACAAAGCAAACGAGTGGGTCTATCATCAGGATTGCAGGTGCAACACGCTTTGGTCTGAACCGATGGGAAGCTAGAACATAAAAAATATCATTTCGAGTAATAACATGTTCCATGATGTCGCAATCCTGTGCTATTGTGCAATAATATCGAGGCGCCCTTTTGAAGAGGAAGGATAATGTGACACATTTTTTTTCGGAACAGGGTTTCCCATAGAATTTCATGAGGAAATCAATAAAATTACAGAATGTTATAAGTGGATAATGTTACACCACAGTTATGTGTGCTATTGCGAGGTAAAAGTTTAGTGTTTTCTTTTTACGTAAACTGAGGAGAGCTCTATTAGATTAGAGGTATTAGTGCCAGTTAGAGGCAAAATCACTTTTTCTATCAAAGGTGTACAGGTACATTGTCAGGAGTATACCGGAGCCAAATCACATATGACATCACCATACACGCGCTATATAAATGGGGGGTTTTTTATAGAAAAATGAAAGGTAATACTCCCTCCGTCTCAGAATATAGTTAGTTTTAGATTTATCCTAAGTCAGTCTTTTTTAACTTTGACCAATCATATATAACAAAACTTTTATAGTGGTTAACAATACAAGGATATTACTATTAGATTGGTCATGAGTCAAACTATCATGATATATAACTATTACATAGTCAATATTTATATTATAAATCTTTTGCTATGGATGGCCAAAGTTATAAAAGTTTGACTTAATACAAACCCAGAACTAGCTATATTCTAGGACAGAGGGAGTACATATATAATCGTAAAAAAAAAAAGGTAATACATATACTTGGTTATAAAGTTTGCAAGCTAATGTGGATCATATTGTAGACATATAGAAAAAAAAAGACGTTAAAAAGATGATATTTTTTTCTAAAAATCCTCTGGGTCTGAATATATGAGTTCATTCCATTCCTTTCTGAATAAAAAAAATCTTTGTGCATTATCTTTCTTGTGCAGGCGATGAGTTGAGATGCACGCCAATATCGATCCCACTATAAGCGAGGGGTGCATACATCCACAGCTCATCAGAACTCAATAGCTGACACAAAACAATAGGGAAGAAAGATGAGGAATCTGGTATATCTATACAAACAAGTCAAGTTTGAACTGCCTAGAGCAAGGGAAACGAACCCTGAATAATTACCTTGATTTGCAGATGCAGAAATTTCACATACTCAACTGCCTCCTCCAACATTGTGCTGATATCGACCTATAAGTGCAGAAGGTTCAGAACACCTTTCAGATGAGTTCATATTTGTGAACTATTAATTGGCAGCCAGAGATATTACCTTTGTTCCATTAGGAATCAGCTCTTGAAGTATCCTCAACCTCTCGTTGATCCTCTGCCTCCTCTTCTGCTTAAAACACGACACAAGAAGATCAAAAACCAAACTAGATAGCACCAAATCAGAACAAATATGATACAATTCAGCAAATCAAACCTTAGCATACCGACTTTGCAAGTCTTTTTCTGAGTTCTTACAAGCCCTTGTTGCCTTCAGAATTAATCACACTAGCTCAACAAAATGCAAGAATAATAAGATACAACACGAAATGAAATCCAACATATGAGTTCGCTTACCACAGGAACAGCACAGTCTTCCTCACCACTGATCATCAGATCATCAGGCTGAATTTTCCTCTTGCTGCCTACACGTACTGCTGCCCCGTTTCCTAAAGTGAGGTTATCAAGTTGGCAATCAAAAACCACATTCGGTTTAGTGGTCAGCAATGCTCCTGGACTGCCGCAGCTCTTATGGTCCACAAGAGAACTACTGTTGGAGGAGAGGTTTGGATCAGCATCAAGATCACTGCCACTCCAGAACACTGACTCAATGGTGTCGACGGAGCTCCATCCTGCCCACTCGACCTCCATGTCTGTTAAGCTCTGAACCTTCTGGACAATGCTTATTGCTTAGATGAGCCTTGTGCATCAAGCAGCAGTGGTTGGCTATATATACTAAATAGCAACTACTCATATAAACTTTCTTATTAGTTGCATGGCAGCATTAGAATTTGATTTTTTTTTTTTTATTATTGTTATCCAGATCCCATCAGTTTGTCCAAAAGAGCCAACGCAACTTTATGGATTCCTAGTTGAAAGATTGGGGATGAAATATCTTCAAGAGAACAAGATGAACATCTGACTGGTTATGGGGGAGAAGTCCCGGGTGCCAACTTACAAATGATTAACGCCATGGAGAAGATAAAATACAGGCGAAAGCTTAATTTTAATTTTGTCAAAGATGCTCATGGAGAAAACAAAATGGTGGCAATAGGTTGCAACAGTACTGTGGCGTGTTGCATGAATCACGACGGCACAGTTCGTTCCGTTTGTTTTCCTCTGTTATTAAGACCAACATGCTGGAAAAAAAAAACAAATTGGTGGACTCAGATTGTTTCATCTGTTTTCCTTCGTCAGGACTCGGCCAGCAAGGTAGCTCCTTGTACTGCAGTCGCAACTCAGAAGAGTGCCTGCAGTATCAGAATGGGATTGCTGTCCATCTTGCCCAAGGCATGATTCTTCGGTTACATCGGTTTGAGCAAGAACAGCATTGTTCACGCTCTTGCATTCAACAGCCAGCTACACTTTCAATTTGCTTATAAGAAACATGCTTACTTAAAATTGCAACTTTGTGGATATATATATTGGTCCTAGTTGAAGCTGCAATCATCATAGAACACGCAAGACAGAATAAACAAAATTTAACAAATCGGCTGCCAGGCAAAAACGTATCAACAACGCCAATTGGAGCTCTAGGGTGAGACATGAGACCCGGAACAACTTGCACAGATTGTTCAAGATCACATCCAGTATACCCTTTTCAACCAGCAATACAGGACACTTGAATTCACAGGAACTGCACACCATGTTTGAGGCAGGAGAAAAAAAAAAGGGACACTTATCAGAATGAAGTCAAGCCCGTCATTCTGACTTAGCTGATAAGGAATGCAGAAATGGGGTACCAATTTCATCGCAAGAAATAAGATAGGCTAACAAGCAATGCACGAGGACGGTATACACATTCAGCGTTACTGCTTTTTCAAGTGACACATAGCACATAGATTCAATATTGCGATTATCTCATGTTCAACATCCAAAGCATTCAGCTATCCATCGGAAACATAAACACTGAGTTCACTAGCATAGCTCTCAGCAAACATCTAAAATTACTGTAATTCAAATAACACTGAGTTCTCTGAAATGATTCATTTCTTCACCCTCGATGAGATTTCCATCTCTGGCTGGCAGCCCAGTAGACTTCAGCGGTACTGCAATAGAAGTAGAATTGTTAACTATCAGAATGCCTGTGGATAGAAAACATTAAGCAAACTGAACAACTCCAGAACTACTGTCTTAACCAACCCTTGGCAATGTACATACGACTCAGATACTGACAAAACATTAAGCAAACTGAACAACTCCAGAACTACTGTCTTAACCAACCCTTGGCAATGTACATACGACTCAAGTGGCTCGTGAATTGTTTGCAACCAGAGCCATAGGTACCCAGAGCCAAAGGCATGCAACCAGAGCCATAATCATAACAGGAATTGTTTGCATGGGCATAGGTAACATCAATTAGTAATATATAAAATAAAATAAAATTAGACAAAAAATAACAAACAACAAAGTACCCAGTGCACATGAATGGCAATAAGCCAGCAGGCTAAATGCTATACCAAAATCACCATTAACGGAATACATTAATGCAGATTATAGTTTGGTTTATCAAGTCTAAGAACACTACAAAGATTTCTGCTGAACACCTACTGTTGTATGATTGTATCACAAACTACAAGCCATATTCATATTACTTCCCTAGCAGATACACCAAACATAAAATTTCAATATCGTAGAGGGAATCCAACAACAATTAACTTCTACTGTCTACATTTATTCACAGCACATTCCAAATACCTTGATGAAGCCGATGTCCTTGGCGTTGCTGCGGAAGCACTGGCGGCAGCACATCAGCCCGTACTTCCTGATCAGTCCATGAGGGTTCGCGCAGACACGGCTGCCAAGGTGAACATAAGAACACAGTTAGTACAAACCATTCCGCAGAACACTACGGCAGGACACGGCTGCCAAGGTGAATACAAGAAAGCGTAGCCATGCGCACTCATATGCGATAATCCATTTTTTCACTCCTATGGTTTCAGCTCTACATGAACAAAGATGTATCACACCGTGCGTACTACTCAGATGCAAGTAACCATTTTTTTAACTTAAACTAATTTTTACTGCACCTAGATCCACAAGTGAGCCGGCCAACTACGCCGAACGAAGGAGCGGATCATCCTACCCAAACCGCATCTAAAGAAGCTAAAGAGATTTCTAGCGAGCAGGAAAGGTCAGGGATCGAGCGCGAAGCAGAGGCATCACATACCAGACGCGGGAGCCTGGCCCGTAGTTCTTGGGGTGCGAGTTCCACACGTTGGAGTGACCCATCGTCGCCTTCCTTCGTCGCCGCCGCCGGAGGAAACCCTAGCGCTCGTGAGACCGAAGGAGCTGGTGGTCGACTGGCGGCGGCTGGTGGAGAGACAAGGGTTATATAGTGGAGGTGGGGAGGTAAACCCTAACGCACGAGCCGCTCGAGTTGGGCTGGGCCTTCTTCTCGGCCCTATTATTCTCTTTGAGCCCTTTTCTCAGCCCTGTTATTTTCTTTGGGCCCTTATGGCCCATTAGGCCATTCTTTGTTGATGACCTGCTGTCTGGCGATGGGAAAGAAGCCTGGCCCGTTTGAGCGATTCGCGTGTCGTGTCCGCTTCGCCGCCGCCTCGCCTCGCCACCGCCGCTCCGACCATGTCCTCCGCCGGCGGCGAGGGCTCTTCGCAGTCTCGGAAGGTGCGGTGTGCCGGCAAGCTGATCTTGTACACCTCCTTCCGCTGTTGTTTCTGTTTTTCCTGCTCCTTACGTCGCGCTGCGTGCGTTCTTGTGGCAGGGGAAGGAGAGGGAGGAGGATGGGGCCGGCGGGAGCGGCCCCCGGGAGGAGGGGGTTCAGGTGTTGGAAGTGGATCTGGGCGACCTCTACGGCTCCGCGGCAGGGTGGGTGGAGGCGCGGACCAGCTGCCCGCACCTCTCGTCCATGCCGGCCGCCGGCGCTGACGACCTCGCGTGCGTGCCACCGCCCGACTCGCCGTGCTCCAGGTTCGGTTCGTCCTCCCTGGAATTCCCTGCTGTTCCGTTTCGCGGTAGAGAGCAGTAAGATGATCAGTTGAGCAAGCAGAGGGATTAACTGTTTTTTTTTTTTTTACTTGGTGACAAGACGATTACTGATAGTGAGCTGTGACTTGGTATGATGTGTTTGCAAGTCTAGAATCTATATTGCTAGTTCCTTTGATTCATATAAACAGATTTAGGTTGCTTGCCGCATTATTCAATGGCAGAAATATATCAGGGATGTTTTCATAAGGTTTTGTAAGCCTTGACAATGGTTACGAACCTACCTTGGACATCAGACATGCCATAGCCACCCACGGTCCTGCAACTTGCAGATTTTATGAGAGAATGTGGCCTAGCCCCAAAAGTGTCGCTCTTGCAGTTCTTTAAGTAATGCTTATAGTGTTACTTGGATGAGTAACATGTAGGGGGCGCTTGGTTTGGACCCTGGGAGATGCACCTGAGCCAGGAGCCGCCCTCAGGCGTCCGATTTCAGATGCCGGCGGTTGTTGCTGCTGCCTGAGTCAGGCAGCTTGGCCCAGGGATCCATCCAAACATGCTTGTAGTGTTAACATTTTCCTGTATTCTAGTGGACCTCCACAAAAAGAATTTCTTATGGTTATGAATGGTGGTATCTGTAGCTGTATGTCTCTGTTTTGATAGTCAAGAATGCCTCTTCATTGAATTCAATGATTGCTTGTGCACTAAGTGACACCACAAAGATAAATGTTAGATACTGGGTGAAGGTGTTGCTGATATTCATGTATGATATTTCTCATGAGGATATTTTTTCATGCAGATGTCATCACCCTGCTGAAAACTGGTTATGCTTAATCTGCAAAGATGTGTTGTGCAGTCGTTTTATCAACAAACATATGTTGTTGCATTATCAAGAAGCAGGTCACTGTCTAGCTCTCAGCTTCAGGTAAATTTTTGGAATGCTTCGGCTAATTATATTGTTGAGAACATTCCTTGGTTCTATGCAAAATTCTTTTATCTCACTTAGTTGATTGTTTGTGTTTTTGGTGCATAGTTGATTATGCTTGGTTTCACTTGTGCCTACTAATAAACATGAATGAACTTTTGAGTTGTACTAGTTTATCCCTACGTACATGATTTGTCTGAAGAAATACAGTGTGTCAATATTTTCTCGACTAGATCGACAGGTGGAAGGGTCTTTGTTCGACAGGTGGAACGGACTGCTGATCAGAGTATCAGATTAGTGACCACTGAACCACTAACCTCGCTGGTCCAGTTTCTATGACTAGGCTTTTTAAAAGCTTCATGGCAATGCATCTTTTCTGGTGCTATGTTTCAACCAATTACTCAATGAATGGATGACAAGATCGGCACTGCTGCAATAATCTGCCTTGAGCTAACAAACAGGAAAAATAACTGATCCTGTGATACTAGAAAGAACAAAAAGGAAAGTTCTGCTACATAACTATATCGTTGGTCAAAATTCAAAAACATGAGTTCTCACCACCCTAGTGTTGAGCTAAATTACGACAATCATATGAAAAGATATGTTAACTCTTGGCCTTATTATAAGCTTATTATCTTTAGTTTCCTCTTCCTAGATTATCGGTCCTTTTTTCTCGAATAATGCAGGAGATTTGTGTCTCATTTCACTTACAAGAAGAGAGTGTAGTACAAGAGTACAGGAAAAATCCTAACTGAAACACACCCTGAACCCTACAAAAACTAGTACATTTGAACCACAGCAGAAACTACCGCCTAGCAGATCAGGTTGTCTATTATATGTTAATGTTCCTTGTGCATCTAGCAATTATGTGAAATACGCATCCTTATGCTGCGTTTGCTGGACATCAAATTCGATTACTCATGGTAAGCATTCTGTACATGATGCTTTGCAGTGATTTGTCAGTCTGGTGTTTCGCATGTGACTCGTACCTTGACATCCAAGCCATTTTGGAGCTGCGCCCAGTCTATGAGGTTGCACATTTGTTGAAGTTCGGGGAACATCCACCTTTTCGATCACTTGATGTATTGGATTTGAGCTGTGGAGAAAGTGGAAGCTCATCATCACAAGCATAGTTCTCTTATGTTCGGCTACTGAATTTTCATTTTATGATGCTTCAATCTTGTCTTTTATATAACCTTGCACTTGTTAAGCTCTGGTGCGATATACTTCAGCTTAGTTACTCTGTTTCTTTTCCTCTGACTTTTGGTTAGGATGTTATATAAAAACTAAAGCTTGCTTAGATGACCATTGAGATATACTAGTTTCTTATGTTGGACATCAAGCAAATGACAAATATAAAAGACCGTCCTCCTATGAAGAGAATAAAGGTTCTATAATTGTTTTGATATGGACATCTAGAAATAGTATTCAACCTCGAAAAACTTTGGCTGTGGTGACTGATCACTGTGTATTTATCTTCTAAAAGAAATGAAAGTTTAGGTATGTGCCATTTGACTTTAGCTATGATGTAACACTTAGCTCTAACAGGTCTTTCCATGCACTTATACATGTAGAATTTGAACTCAGCGTAGAAACTTGTTGTGATTACGGTCAACATCACAAATTCATGTGTAGAAGAAAATGCATATTGTTTATGTCACCCTCATGGAAGCTATCTACATGTTTGGGATAATTTTTTACTTTACATATGATTTTGATAAATTATTTAAAATAAGCAATTCAGTTGTGAGGAAAATGCATTTGCAATTCCATCTCTCTTCAGGGAGTCCCTCCCTCTGGAGCTTTAAGGTCAACTAGGGAACTTTGTAGTATGCGGCTAGCAAAACTTGTTTCATCTATGGGTCCTAACTGTTAAAGTGATGATAGGCTTCATGGTGGGTAAATTCTGACATGAAACTTGTTGCGTCTTTTTTTTTCTGCAAAATGATTGATGGATACTCATTCTTTTCGCCGTCTAATGTTCCGTGAAGTGATAGTGATGTTGATTTGCCACTTGCCTAACAGTCTGTCCAATCAGATGTACAGAAATATCTTCTCTTTTGTTTATACTCGGGTGCTCGGGAGATATGGTGGATTGTCATGCCAAGTGTGTGATGGTATTTTCCTTAGCATTTAGCATAGTATTCTGCTCAAGTACGAAGTAGTATTACCCACTATTTATTGTTAAATGCTACCACTGCCATTTCTCTAGCTAACTAGTGCTTGTTTGACTGCGGCTTGTGATCATGAATCTATGTAATGTAATCGTGTCAGTAAAGTCTCTTTGCCCCGGAAGTTCAACAGGTTAGTTGATAGGATGACCTGACCCTATCATGACTTTTGTTTCTTTTTTGGTTCATCTGCCATGAGAAAATTTCCTAGCTGTTTTCCTGTTGGTTTTTTCTTACTGTATTACTGTTTTTTTTAAGTTGATTTTGACATCACGTCAAAAAGGACATGCTATGGTCTTCTGTTGTTCTAGGCATTTGATATCTAGATATTTCTTTTGGATAAAATTCATTTCCAGTCAGATTTATAAACTAACTCTAGTCCTGTTGGGTCTTCCCTATTTTAATATTGTCATTATTTGAAATATGTCGATTTTGACATCACGTTGGAAGGGACATGCTATGTTCATCGTTATTTTGTTGTTCTGGGAATTTGATATCTAGATACTATTCCTTTTGGGAAAAAATCACTTTCCAATCCGATTGCTAAACTAAAAAGTCTAAACTGCAACCTATGGCAAGTTTCAAATATGTATTCATTTTCTCATACGAAAAATAGTGAATTTGATATGGTTTTGTTTCACAACTTCGCATGGTTTAAGTATCTGAGGTGTTCTCAGTGGCAACTAGTACTGCAAACAAGAACTCAAAATTTATTCAGACCTTGTTGTCAGTAGCTGACAAACCTTTGAAGTCCACACCTGAGATCGTGGTAGTTGAATAGTGATAATATCTTCAAGGTACATGAATCACAGAAAGGTGCCGTTAAGTATTCATTTAACCTTGTACGATATGTTTCTGTAACCTGCATGACCAGATAGGACAAGTATGCGTTCAGTATTTTGCATTGAACTGGTTTTCCCTTGCAGCTGAAAACAAATAGGTAGAGGATTGCTTAGGGCACTTACCTAAATCTCCAATTGTTTGGTCATGCGTCCTTGTCAAGTGCACAGCAAATGCTGCTGTTATGCGCCAAGGGGTAGATAGCCATTAACTGGTGCGTCAACATCAGTGGAATCAGATCCTCTGGCTTAGAGTTGAACAGAACAGGGTGGCAATTCTTTCATCGTGGGTACCATCTTGATTGGAATTTGGACGGTTGATATCGAGATGCCTTCTGTCAGTCATCTGTGTGAACTGTTCATCAAGAGTTGGATGGTCGATATGGTATGCTTGCAAGATATACAGAACTTCTGAATTCATGTCATTTTTTGTTTATGCCATATGAACCATCATGGATTCACTGGTGTTCCTGTTGTGTGCCCTTTTGGATCATGTAATGGTTGGCATGGTGATGTTTAAGAGAACATGTTCAAGTGTTATTTTTTAGGTCAAGGAAAAGTTGTCCAGCTATGTGGAACGAAAAGGTTGCCCTTTTGAGTACTCAGATCAGATCCAATGCAATGTGGTTGCATCAGGGTGACAGTGAGACGCTTGTAGCTGCAACTGCAACTACACGTCTGCGGAGTCTTCAGTGTTGATGCTTTGTTGGGACCATACTCATTGCTCAGCATGCCAAGTTGGAAAAAGTTTCTGTAATCCTTTTCTAGGAGTCGGCAGTATGTTATCCTTCTCTGTTGGATATCCAGATATTTGCCCAGACGAACCTACGTGTAATCACACACTACGAAAGAGGACATGAGATTCAAAAACGAGGCAACAATCCAAGCTTCTGTATACTACAAAGAGAATTTAAATTCATTTTTTTAGATAAAAAGATGTGCAACTAGGGATGCACACAGCCATAAAACTCACAAAATAAATATTAGTACATGCTCCACTTGGGATTTGGGTACATCAAACAAACTTATGTTCCAAATTTACTGGACGATCAAAAATGCAGTTAGTGTGTCGGAACATTCCACTGGCACCAAACTCCCGTTAGCTGAGAGTCCGTGTGTTTTGAGCACATTCTAGTGGCCTTATTATTATTTTGTGGAAAGATCCTTCCTCTGCATGTTGATGCATAAAAAATATGTTTGTTGCACGGTCGTGTTGGTGGATGGTTAGATCATCGGTGGTGGATCAGAATAGGTTGGCATACGATATGTTTGTTTTATGCCTTGAAGAGGAATATTTCTGCATGATCATTTAAGTGGTTTTGTTGAATTATGATGTTCCCCTAGTGTCAGAGTGATCTTTGCATTTTTCTGTGTAAAGCTACCTTTTGTGTTAGGCATGTTAGGGGTATAGATATGTTATATGAAAAGTCTTTTAGCTTGCATTTAGCCAACCAACATGACAACACGCCACTGCACTTTGTGTAAAGCCCCTTCAGAAACATCTAATAGAAGTCTGTTCTGGGGTGCTGCTATATACAAATCGGTCTAACAAGAAAGCGTTCATTCATGTTGAGTTTTCGGTTACCCAGGCTGGTTAATTTTTCTGACTTTGAGTAGTACACTGCTCAGATTGAAGAAAAACATACTTTCCAAAAAAAAACGAAACATATATCATATATTCCAAACAAGCTCAACTCCGTTCCGACAAGATTTGGAGCAAGTTTTTTGTTTAAACTTTTTGACTGAAAATTAAGATGCATCGTGAGAAAATCATATATTCCAAACAAGCTCAACTCCGTTCCGACATGATTTGGTTGATAGGCCCGAACAACACAAAATGGCACCACCAGCACCAGTAACTAAAAGATAAGATGTGAGTCATGAACCATGATAGGATGGATAGCTACAGTGTGTCCGAACCCAGCTTTTGATCTCCGCAGAATGTATTGGAGGCACTGAGAAATGCAGCCTAAGATTTCCCTGTAACAATTCAAGCGCGACAGCTAGCGTAGACAGAAGCAACAGCGACCACCGGATATTGCTTCTGGAACTCGAGCTTTTGTGAGCCTGTCTCTTTGACCAAGCTTTTATGCGACATGCAAAATTCTTCTCTTCTCTGCCGGCCAACCTTTATTTGCACTTTTTTTTTTGGGATTAACCTTTATTTGCACTTTGCAGAATGGCTGGTCAAGTTCATTCAGCGGACCTTAAATGCCTGCTCGTTTTTGCCTATCTCAAGTAATTATTGCAATCAAACTAATTTCTGGGAGACACGTGGGGCCGTGAGAGTATTCAACAGTGTTATGTTTAAAATTTGTAAAGACTCCTAACGACCTTGAGATTTGTAGGGTAAAATTTCAACTTTGAAATCTGTATTTGCAATAGCATAGAAGTGATACCTGTGACAAAAACATAATCTTATAAAACCTTAGCAGAGTTGTTCCTATTCATTGTAGCAAGATTCCGTTACATATTGGTGTGGTTTTCTGACTGAAGACTGCCAACAACCTGTGTTAGGCCTTAGGCCACTCCATAGATCTAATAGTTTACGTTTTATATGAGTCTCATATACGATACTTATTTCTAGTTAAGGTTTCTTGGTCCCCCAAATCTTGTATATTTATATAACCTGCTCAGATGTGTACCATGAGTTTAGGTTTTAATCTATTCTCACCGTGCAAACTATCGAAACCGAGATGAGTCAAGTTTTAAACTCAATTGTCTAACAAGTCGAGCTAACATGAGCTGCACCGAGCCGAGTCAACTCGACATCCCTGCTCACCGACATTAACCATCATCCACTTCTACCCCCCCCCCCCCACCCACCCACCCACACACAAACACAACACCCTAAAAAACAGAGAGAGATTTTGGTCTCCATGACCTATGCTTGGGGCAGCGCCACTAATAGGTAGGGGATTACCCCAGCGATTATATTGATCTGCCTCTCGGTTTAGACAAACTGTTTTTTACGATCACTTGATCGTTTTATCTTTTGTGGGCAGTTGATTGCCTTCGATTTCTTACATTCAAACACTTTTCCCGACTGACTATCTGCCACTGGCAGCAAGGACCCTCCGGATGTCTGAGATGCTACTGCAATAATTGAGACACGAGACGGGCAATAAATCAAGATTCCACAGATTTGGTAGTTTGTAGTTAGTATCAATACATGATACTTTTCTCTATAAGAGACTTACGTGCAAGTGTCGTACCTTTACATACGACATCAAGCCAAGCAGAACTTCCGTCATACTTAAAACGCAAATTATTTTGGATCGATACAGTATTCGATATACTCTAACTGTTACTTTTTCCTTAAAACATTTACTACATCCACTCTAATATGTAATTATTTTCTGACTGTATATATCATGGTCAAATATGATGTTTAAAAGTCAAAAATCTTACATATCAAAACAGAGAGTATAAAATATATTGAAAATATACTTTTATAATATTACATCTCAGGACGAATATACTCATATCATTTCCACATTTCCAAAGTTGACACATAAGAATTTATTTACAGTCAAAGTTTAAAATATTGGACTTAAGGGATCCTCAAAAGGAAACTTTTTGTAGTATAGAGAGAGTATATGAAGCACATCCCTTCCTGTTTGCTAATTAATGAATTTAGCTCTCTTTTTTCCTCCCTTTCTATCTGCCCTATAAGGATTACAGTACTAATTGATGTACAGTGAGTGACCAATGGTGGTGCCTGGAAATGCATTCTGGCCCCAAACCCATTGCAGCAAGAGCCACTCCACGTATGGATGAGGCGGTGCGCCTCCTCAACCGGCAAGGCGTGCTCCGCGGTCTGGGGTCCCTCATGTGAGATGAACAAGCCACTGGCTTTCAGGAGAAAGATTCTCCCTACACCATCAAGTGGCCTCCTTGTGGTGTTTCACTTGGAGGCAGCATGGTCCTCCATCTTTTTGGCTATTTTTTTTTTGTGTGTACAACCTGCTAGTCATTTTGTTAATATGCCAATCAGTTTCATTTGTTGCTTAAAAATAAACTATTTGTGCTTTTAACAGATTATATATGGAGTATTAGGTATGAAATTATGGTTCAATAAACTAGTTTCACTACAACAAATCCTTATTAGGTGGAAATTTCGTTGATTCATTCTGCTCTCTTAATTTTTAAACATTTTACCCCTAAGCCAAGTGTAGTAAAAGACAATAACTAACGCTGCGGAACATGTACAGTGTGGTCCTAGAAATTATTATCATCAATAATGTTTGAAAGCAAAACAATGCAATAATCTTGAACCTATCAGATCCTAGGTTTTTTGAAGTGTTATTGCGCTCAAATTGCAAAACCGTCAAGTACTTTTCATGCGCCTTTATGCAACAAAAACGTATAGTTGATTGATACAGCATTTTATTATCTAGGAGTTTGCTTCATTTTTGGCCATCCGACGTCGTTGATAAGATTATTTTTATTATTATTACAAGGTGACAAACAGCCACAAGCACAGTGATAGTCACAGTAGATTAAGTTACAGTACCAAATTAAGGAGGCTTAACTAAGATTTTCAGCTGGTTTATGGAGAGCATGGGGTGCCATGACCCCTGCAACTAACTGCCAATAAATTAATTCGTTTAATATCATTCGTATGTGTAAATTGTCGACCCAGGATTTGAAAGCTGGTCACTCAAAAAGTGTAGTTAGGCTTCTTAAGATTTCAAATACTCGAAAGAATTGATACGGAAGACACATCACACATGCATGCATGCACCCATGTGCAATCTCAACTGCTAATAAGAGATGGGTTTGGAGGTAGGTAGATCTAGAGATTTTGTTTTCTTTCTCCAAGCACAAATGTATAGACTACCCTGGCATGGCATCTTATGATGTGATGACGTCACACAATAATGGACCAGCTCGATCTTATACGAAGCTCATAATATGATAAGCCAGCTTATAATGTGAACGTACTCTGGGAGGTTTGTGTATGTACACGCCTTACATTAAATGCGCGTATGCAATATGCCAATATGATTTGGCCTTACTGGTGTCATGGAAGAAAGCCAAAATTTGGGTTGATTTTGCCATAATTATAAGATGACTAGAAATGATTTTACCTGCCAGGTTATGTCGCCCTTTATGGCTTCAGCCTTCTAATCCAAGAAAACATCATTACGCGTGTTATCAGCCTGATCCTTTCCGAAGTCTTTTCGAAACACCATTTTTCATGATTTCCAGTCAACATATTCAGCTCGTCCAGTGATCCCAACCTCTCCCCAAGTTATGGTTACGTGTGGGGGATTTCTGGGTGCTTTTTAGAGCTGTAGTAAGCTAAAAGTCTTTCAAAGATATAAATTCTCTGCAAATACTCCTGCCCTGTAATGGTAAGCTAAAATTCACATAGAACATCTCGTCTGCGAGTTCTTTGCTTGCGATACAAACAAGTAATTTACTCTATATGCAGTTATTCAAACGAGAAGCATAAATAAGTCTGAACCTAACACACATTTTCAGTACTACTGGGTCATGCAAGAAAAAGGTAACATTGAAAATAATCCTTTTGCTTCCTCTCTAAATTAACTCCCATGGATGGCGTACCACGTGTAACCGTGACAATAATTCGGGCAACAAAAATACTGTGCCCCTATGTAGCATCCAACAAAATCACACATCCTCTTACCCAGGGGTTAAGTCTAAAAGCATCTGCAAGATCCAGGTAATACCTGGGTAGATAGGTGACAGAGACCTGCATCTGATGGCAATGAGATGGAAAATGACAGGGCTGACACCATAGTCTGGAACTAATCATACAGCACTGGATTTTTCAGGCCCTCCTCACTTGTCCAAATCCCTGGGCATAAATGAGCACAAATCCCCAGTGACAATGAGCAGTTGCATGCTTCACAAATCTTAGGGCGTGTGGTGTGCTGTACTGGTGTGGGGGGACCAACACATGCATGTGTTATTGTTACCAACCGCTCCACATAACTCACCACCCAATCACATTGCCAAATCTTGAGGCTGCATATGAAGCCAACACAAGATCCAACTTCAATTCTGAATCTGAAAAGAATTGACTGCTAGCTGGATCTAGGTTCTGCTGGTTTCAGATAAGAATAGAGCCTGCTGCTACTATCTTTATACTGCTGGAAAAAAAAAGTACAGAGTGCGGTAAAAAATTGTAAGATTGTTGTCCTTCATTCCTGATGCAGTGACGTTCCTTTATCATACTTTTTCATGTGATGCTAAGTTAAGATGTTTTGACTTGGGATGAGAGTAATATAAGTAAGTATATTATTTGAGACAAGTGGTGATGATAACTTAATCCAACGAACATGTGAGTATGTGATCTAAAACACTGTATGCATAGTTGTCTGCTCAGTGATCCTTCTGATGTGCTGATCTACAAATAACATTGAAAATTAGCATAGCTATACAACCCCATGCAGAGCACCAGTATCGGAACCAACCACTGAAAAAAGGAATCTTAAATGTAACAACAGGGACAAATCCATAAACCATACTATTTGAGATATTTGGAGATAAAACAACAGTAAACAAGATCGCTAAATGTGGCATCGATTTGGGCTGCATAAGAATTTGGCTGTTGCAAGCAAGAATATAATAGCTGGGGCTTCTTATCTTGGTCCTATCCTTTTCTTGGCACTACATAGGAGCATCTTTGGGGCCTTTATCACATATGAACTCCATTGGCCTAAGTGACATGGATTTGTTTGGCATGTCCATGGGGCCCCACCATGACAGTAAAACTAATGACAGGAGAGAATCTTAAATCCCCTGCCCCTCCTTCCCTGCCTCACCAGATTTGATACATGCCAACCTTGCTGGCTTGCTGTCTCTTGCTTCTTAGCAGCACCAAAAAATTTTGCCTTTGCCCAGCAGCAGTAGCTACCAGGAGATCTTCTTGCGTGAGGGGTGCTTTCCATCTTCATAGGTGACAGCAGCGCGAATTCTGAGGTGAGCCCTGTGATCTTCCTTGTTCTTATTTCGCTCATGATCCTGTGGCTTTTAAAAACTTCTCTTCAGCTTTCAAGATACTGATTCTGAGAGTTCTGAAACCAGTGACTTCAGCTTTCGTTTTAATTCGTTATTTATAGCTCAAAGATTGTGATGTATCATGCTCTCTTGTTTTTTTCCAGAATTCTGTATACCAGAGTTAAACATTTGACAGTTTAAGGGTGTCCCTTTTCTAATTTTAGGTAAAAAGATGTTTAGCAAAGTTTCTGTTTATGTATCATTCTGTTAGTGGAAGACAATATAGATTACCTGCAGAAAGTTGAGATAGGAAGAAATAAGGGATTAAAAGCACTAGAAGATTGTAAGATCCACAGCCAGTGCATCCTTGAGAATTCTGTCTCGAATCAGTCCTATTAGATTGCTTCCCGACGGTCTTTTGAAAAAAAAAAATAGAATGCTTCCCAACTGATTTTCAAATTCGTCAACGTTGTGCTAAAAAATAAATTATTGCATGACTCTGCATGTTATTTGCAAACTTTTATCCATAACTGAGTAATACTTGGCAGAAAATAGACTCATTTCTTATACACATCTCTAACGCATAAGGCATAACGCTTACCATAACAGCCTGATCCCAATTGATTTTCGTTATTTCACATTAGTGCACTTACAGGTGTACAAGCACATAGTAGGGCAATTACCAATTGAGACCTTATATTGCACACAACCGTAACAATGTAGCATTTATTATGATATCTTTGGATACTCATTCACCTAACAGTAGCATATAAATTGTATCATCGTACTAGTGGCTGCCAAGCTGGAAAACCATATCTGAAAATAGAGAGCTCTCCGAAGATGAATAAATTAAATGAATTCAGAGAGCTCACACAAGTAAGAAATACAACCAGAACTTGGTCACTATTCAGAAACATAAATCTTCAGTAATTGTCATACAGATGCAGTAGCATCGTCAACTTCTATTAGTTGCAACAACTAGAACTCATCTGTCATGCTCTAACGAAACAGGTTACAGGCAGGCACATTGTTCAGGCCAAAAACTGCTAGTAGGTCTGGAGTGGATAGAGATGGAGAAGGAAAACATCAAGATTGCCATGCTGAGGCAAGAGCAGACATTCAGACAACAGGTAAACCAGGTCACCACCCAAATGCTTGCTCAGAGGCAGAAACGATTTCCAAAATGCTTAAAAGTGTTCCGTGAATCTCTTCCTTCAGGTTCATGAGCTGCATCGTGTATATCGAGTTCAGAAGCAGCTGATGATGCAGATGCAGCTTACCGAGATGAACCACCACAATAGCAAGACAAACACGGATGCTCAAGCCAGATCAACAATGAAGATGGATTGCCAACAATGGTGCGGTAATGCAGGGGAGAAGGACACACTTCAGGATTTTGATCTGGAGTTGACACTAGCAACTGGAGTTGGCAAGCAAGAGAAGCCTACCAATTCAGACTCCGAAGCAACAATGTCATCCTCCACTTCTGCGGAATCAGAATCAGCGCTGCACTTTGTTCCGGACTCCAATGTAACCCTAAGATTTCAGAATGAGAGCAATAGGCATGATGATCCCGTCATGCAATCTTCTTGGCTCTACCAATGTTTAAGTCTCAAGATGGCTTAGGTAGGGTTGACGTGAGGGTGTCTCGAAGACAGAAAGTTCAAACAAAAGCAAACGCATTGCTGTATGTATAGTACAAGCTAATTCATTGCAACTGCAGGAATGTCCTTAAAGGAAGGTAACCAAGCATTTCTGAGAAAATTAAAAGAATAAAGGGAAATAGAAAAGTGATAAAGATGAAGTGCAAGTCAAATGCCAGCAATATATTCAATGAAGTGTTCCACATTGAACAAAGAATTTACAGAAAATATCCATAAAAGCTGGCTGACATGTAAAGATTCAGAAGAATATATCGCCTTGACTCCTTTATCTCAAAGGAAGAACAAGTTCACCTTACATCCCAGTAACTAGGTACAGAGAATTTGGTAAAATTCACCTTGAAAAGATATCATAGATGCATTGTACAATTCTATCTACCAACAAAAGGACATCAGATAAGAGCGTAAGCAAGTAGAAATCCTGTGGGCACTATACCCTAACTAAATGTGAAAGATGCGTAGGAAGCAATCCTTTAACCTTCCATTGTTGTTACAAAATGACAGATAACACCATAATTCAGGGACACATCCATGACGACTGCCTTGCCAAAATAATTGACTCATAACAGCCGAGTTGAGAAAGATAATAAGAACTAGGAAACCGTGGCCACCTCCACATCTGCTTTCTTCAAGCTCGCCATGTAGGTTAAGTAGATAGTCCAAAGAAACGAGAAGGAATTGCTCACTAGCGGCTAAGAAATAAAATAAAATCTTTAGACAAAAAAATTGGTGTCAAACTTACTTTGAACCAAATTATAAATCAGGAACTTAATTACCTGTAAATGAACAGGGACAAACTTGAAAGTAATGAAGTCACAAAGTGGCCAATATATCAGCCCACTTTTAATGGTCGGAACTAAATCCCTCTTCAATCTTGCAATTATCTCAGAGGTAGTCTCACCTGTAAATCAAATAAAAAACATGATTAAACAAAGTATCATATTGCTTACCAAATAACTAGCACAAGATGAAGTATCTATTCGCTATAGTTGGTAGGAAGGATATATCGATATAGTTTGCCATTAAATGTTTACTACATGTAACTTTATATCCTGAGACCACTGCTACTGTAGTCCATGGAGCCATATGTTAAAAAGATATTTACTTCAGACAAGAGCATCAAAGAATTAGTGACCCGAAGTGGCTGTGGAAAAACTAAAAATATATGGGCGACCTTGTGTTTCTAGAAAAGTTCTGTTAGCTCAGTCAACCTTAACGCTGCTACTAACATGAATCAATACAGGTATAGTTGAAAACTGTAACTCACAGAACGCAGTGAAAAGAACTTATGCCACATTTCTTGTAGTGCAACATTCTATCCAGAAGAACCCTGTGTAATTTGTAAATCATCTAAATCTGACATGGTTAAATCAACACAAAAAAACTCGGTATTACAAGAATCCTAAACCTTAAAGCATCAAAGTCAATTATTCTCTAATGTTTTTCACATGGTACCATCATCACATTTGTATTTTGGCACACAAAATACATTTACCACCTGATATTTGAGAATCAGGTGGTGTTTAGTTGATTAGTTCATACTCCCTCCGTTCTTGTATTCCTGTCGTTTGGACAGCGCCGAGTAGTTGATTTGCAGTTCATTTCTCCTGTCAGAACGACAAGAATTGACAAACAGAGGGAGTATGTTTATAGGCTGATAAGAAAGCATACAAAAGGTATCTGTCAATTTGTTAAAATAGTGCGGATATATGTAGAACCTCAGCTCACATTGTATTCAATGCAATTAGTCATGTTCATGAACCTCCGTCCTACAGAGTTGTGCCAATGGTTGCATTAATTAGACTAATAAACCTACACATATTGAGAAATGCATATTCAAGGCATGCAAAGACTAGCTCCAGGTTGAAATTTAAACATGAATATCTCCGCGCTTCACAATAACTCATGAAATACCAATAGAAATGCATTCCAGCAACCCAACCACATCATACTGAAATATGAAAGAATTCATATTCAACAGAAGTGCAAACCCGCTTACAACTGGATTTTTTTCTTGTTTTTATGTAACAGACAGAATAATTAATGCATACATGTGCAGTGCCAGTAGTTTGTACCCAAGACATTAAAAGTAGCATCTTAAAAGAACATATATTTCAAACAGCAACCAGTGGTTTAGCAGTGTTCTATTTTAACGCTGGACCACTTTTGTAACAAGATGACCAGGAAGAGATCTATTCAGGTCTATGGGTATTTTTCTTTTCTTTTAAGCAGGGAACGACTATTTCAAAATCTGATAGACATTGAGCAACTACTGCCATAACAAGCACCACGTCCCATAGCTTCTTTTGTAAGAACAAGAAGTAAAATCTTAAGCGAGAATATGTCGTGGAAACAGAAAAATAATAAATAATGTCATATACTTGCATAACTGTTCTTTTAAGATGGCAGGTGGAGCAAATCCCAAGAGTAGAACCAAAATTTGGCAGAGGTGGTTTGTGCAAGTACATGAATACCCGAAACATAGAGCCGGAAAATCATTTCAAACTACCCCAACAGAACTAGTGGGATACGTATAATACCTTGTAATGCGGCATTGTAAGAGAAGAAAACTGAGTTAATAATTGGTCCATAAACTGCTTGCCCTAGAAACATCTTCTTGAACGTATTCACCACATCCGTTTTTGGGAACACTTTTGAGACAAAGTTGAACCAAAAGTGCAGAGTAGGTCCTGAGATCAGTAACCCATAACTAGCCATACGTAGTGTCCTGAGAAAGTCAAGGGAATCCTCAGGACCCAATGCAAGCATCTGATGAGGCATAGAAAAAACAAAAGAAATCATGTGAGAAACAATATCTGGTTGTAAGTTTCCTTTAAAAACAAAATCCGGTATGCACAGCAGCATGAGGTCTTAGCCAAGAATACTACAAGAGTCAAATAATCAAACTAAATATGACAGGCACATAAATACATGTGCTTCAAAGCTATGGGTCAGTTTGACGACAGATCTGAGTGGCTGTGTACGTAACAGCCATGTAAATCATCAAGATTGAAAGATAAACATAAGAATGTGGCACCATGCTGCCACGCTATCTAACAGGCTAGTAGTCTATCAATTTTTATAGATTCTATATATCTGTGGCAAGGAGAGGTATCCAACACTGATGCCCTATCATTGGGCGGATCAACGGTACTGGCGTACTGCACCAAGCTGAATGTTCAATCTAACAAAAATTATTACAATTCACTAGGGTTCCACCATCATAACTATGTCATCAATTGAAACAGTCAACCAGTTCACCAGCGACAAAGACGGCATTTATGTTTTCAACCAGCCGCTGGCGTCACAAAGCAATATCTATCGTTCAAATTTGGATTGATCTGATCGGTCAAATTTGGATTGATCTGATCGTTCAAATTTAGATTGATCCGATAAGCTTATGTGTGTGTGTTTTCCACCTTGCTCCATCCTAACTATCCTGATATGTCCAAACTATGTACTAGCTGATCTGCTGATGTAATAGCTATCTATGCATATTCTGTTTAAGCCGTTGTCTCCCTTGCCTAACTTTGCTTACTTACATCTTTAAATTGCTTTAAGACAAAACCATATTATGTTTCCATTATCTTTAGTAATGGAAAGGGATTATCCCACTTTATTAACCGAGCACCCCATTTCCAGCTTACAGTAGGACCACCAATTTCTTCCCACTTCCCAGGTTGACTATTTGAACATCCACCCAAAATTGCAGGTATGCAGAAGTGCACATTCATGAAACACTACAAACACCAAAGGCAAACAGAAGCAGCATCCTGGGTATCGCGCAGGCATTTGTTTGACGAACAACAGATCAACATCATAATCTACAGATACTGCGTTAAATTTGCCACATTTCATTCTACAGACGTTAATACAGCTCGAACACCGCACAAATAATAGTAACCGATAGGACATTCGCGATGAGCCATGACCCGGTTTCCACGGGACCGGGAAAGAAAGGATCGAATTTTTCAACGAGCGGTCGTGGGAGGCGGCGAGGTGGGGCCGTACCTGGGCGGTGAGGTCCGCGGCGGTGAAGATGGTGGCGGCGGTGATGCCCTTGGTCAGCACTGGCCGCGCGTCGATGTGGCCGAGGTACCACCCGACGAAGCCGGACCCTACCGCGCTGGTCCTGCTGCTCGGGGGAACGAAGGCCGGGGCAGCGAGGCGCGAGGGCGATCCGGAGGGAGGGCATCGCGGCGGCGGGGAGCGCGGCTTGGAGGAGATGAGGTGGGACCGTATGCGGCACCACGGGGAGGGCCCGCCGCCGGGGCCGCGGCGGAGCGGGACGAGGAGGCGGCCGCCGGCGTGGAGGGCTCCCGCGGTGACCATGACGGCGGCGGCGGCGGCGCGGGGTTTAGTGGGTTTTGTCTCTTGGCGGCGCGGCGGGCACGGCGGGGTTTGAGGGCGAAAGGAAGGGGGGAGAGACGATGGCGGGGCCCACGCGTCAGCGGCTCGCTCTCCTCCGGAGTTGGAAGAGGAAGGGAGGGAGGGCCCAGTTTTAAAGCTGGAATATTACCCACCAAAACAAATGCAAGGAATTCGTGGATGGTGCACGTGGCCAGGTGATGAGGCGGGCTCTAGAGCGAGAACGAGCCGACGCGTGTCCCTTCACGTGTTGCATATCTTGCATATGCGCAACTTCTCTGCCACCTCTGGAACTAGAAGCAAACTCAAAACTTGTGAGGTTCAACTTCAAGTCAAGACATGGGACTATATTAAATTAGTCATTCGATGATCTCTGTTTAAGATATTTTTATCTTCAAAACTCCAATTGAAAAAAAGGTTGGAAGTAGGTTACTTCTGTTACTTGCCGTCCGTAACAAGATTTCTCTCAAGGTTCTATTTTACTCTAACCTTTTTTCAAAAATAAAAGTAGCCTTCAACCTTTTTTTTCAATTCGTACCTTCAGGATGGAGTAATTTATTGTGTTAAACGGTTGTCATAAAACAAGCTACTTAGCTAAAAACAACAATGTTTTTAAGTTAAAATAAAGGTTATCCTAACTTCCGTATAACAAATCATAGGGTCCTCGCAAAGAAAAAGGGGGGTATCCGTGAAACAGGTTTCAGGAAAATAACTACCGTCTGTATTTAGCTTTGGCGTATTTGTTTTCAAAAATAAACTCTTAAGTTTCCAATTTAAAAATACACTTTATTCGGTCACATTTACACCAGATATCACTTCATACGAAATTTTGGAGGAAAATATGCTACTCCACGAAGGCCCAGCTCAAGTACTCCCTTTGCTCCGACATGGCCCATATGTCAGTAAAACTGTAATATGGACACGGTTGGAGGCCTGATTCCAGCACAGGAATGTCTTGTTTACGAAAGATTGCGCCAGGAATTTCCACGATGACCATACCGGCCCCAGACCTGTTACTATCTTCTTGATTTCTGAGTCACTAGCCAGGAATTCGACAGCCGACTTCACACTCCGAAGATGAACAAATGAATCTTCTATCGGTAGTTTGCTCACCTTTCACACATCCAGTCTTCGCCGCATCAGGAACCGCAAGACTGAAAATGGTCTTTTAGCCCTTTTATCAAAAGACAACGAAAGACACTACGCCAGGAAAGATAGTGACCTTGTAGTTGAATAGCCCAGCTTGCACACGCAAGGATGACGGCCATTTGACTCTGAGGGTATTCTGCCATGGTATCCTGGTTTCAGATATGAAGAGGCTTTCAGTAGGTGGCTGTTAGGATCGAGCATATATATATTCAGAGGGCACATTGGTTCTGAGCATGATGGTGAAGGCGTCCACCATTGGAAGACCAGCTCCGGTGAAGGCAGCAGTCTGGCAAGGTGTGCATCTCTTCTCACCAATTTTGTATAGGCTGTGATGGTACTCAGAATTGCCTTCACCCTTCATGCTTCCTCGCTTGAGTTTAGGATTATGAATGGATGATCTTTCCTTTCTCATCTGTAGAAGATCAAACATATAGGCTGTTAAAATAGGGCTTTTCTAATTTATTTATTTACTATAGCAAACAAACAATCAGACGAGTCGGTAAATTTTGCCAAATTTAACTCTAAGTTGTGTGAATAAGATGCATTGTGCGTTCTCCAAAAAGTGACAACTTTTCTTAAAAATAATATCTTCAGGAGAGAGAACTTGGTGCTCATCAACCAGGACACTTCCCTGTAATCATAAATTAAGTTCCATATTTTTCTTTAAATTCCATATTCTTTAAATATAGTGATGTGACAAACTTGTAAACTGCTACTTCAGCGTTGGTTTTAAAATATTACAATATATACTGTGCACCACATTGATTGTTCCTCTTGCCTTACCTGTTGTTAGAAGTGTATTGCAGGGATTATGGAAATGAAGCTTCTCCCGCAGATACTATTCATAATATCTGCTTTGTCATTTAAGGCCAGCAAAGCCGCCTGCTCTACTGAAACAGATCGCCAGTCCTTGCTGGACTTCAAGAACAGCGTCTCCTTAGATCCTCATGAAGCCTTAGCATCCTGGAACGATACCGTGCACTTCTGCAAATGGGAAGGAGTCTCCTGCCACAATGCAAAGCATCCCCTTCGTGTGACTGCCATGAACCTTGCTAACAAAGGTTTGCATGGCCACATCTCACCATCTCTTGGGAACCTGACACTCCTTACAGCACTCAACCTTCGCTCGCTCAAATTCTTGATTTTGGGGAATTACTCGTTGCAAGGACGAATTCCCAATGAACTCACCAACTACACAAGCCTGAGGACAGTAGACCTGTCCTGGAATCAATTGGTAGGAGAAATTCCTTTTGAAGTTGCTTCATTGTCGGAGCTTACCTCACTAGACCTGTCGAGGAACAACCTCACTGGAGGAATCCCGTCTTCCATCAGCAACATCTCAAATTTAAGGGAGCTTATAGCCAAAGAAAATCAACTCAAGGGAAGGATACCTCATGAGCTGGGTCACCTGCATCTGTTGACATTTCTGGCCTTGGGCAGAAACAAGCTGTCAGGACCAATCCCGCAGAGCATCTTTAATCTTTCTTCCCTGGAAATAGTGTCGCTCGAAAGCAACTACCTGAGCATGCCTTACTTGCCATCAGATCTTGGCAACACTCTTCACAATTTGCAAAGGCTCTACCTGGATTATAACAATTTCAGAGGATCGATCCCTCCTTCGCTATCCAATGCCACTCACCTTGTGGATCTTGATTTGTCATCCAATTCTTTTGCCGGTCATGTGCCGACAACTCTTGGAACTCTACGTAAACCCTCATGGCTGAACCTTGAATACAATAATATCATAGCAAAAGACAAACAGAGTTGGATGTTCATAGATGCCTTGGCAAATTGCAGCTCTTTGAATGTGCTTGCGCTGTTTCAAAATCAGCTTAAGGGAGAGCTACCAAGTTCTGTGGGAAACCTATCTTCTCAACTTCAATACCTCCTCTTGGGTCAGAATGAACTTGCAGGTCATGTTCCATCTAGCATTGGGAACCTTCAAGGCCTTACAAGCCTGGGATTAGATTCCAACAATTTTGATGGCACGGTAACAGAATGGGTAGGAAATTTCAAACATATGGAGAAACTGTTCCTGGAAAACAATAGATTTTCTGGGCCAGTACCACCATCACTTGGCAATCTCTCACAACTTTGGTACATGGCTCTAAAAGCAAACGAATTTGAAGGGTTTGTACCGATAACTATTAGCAAACTTCAACATTTGCAGATCCTTGATATTTCTGATAATCATCTTAATGGTAGCATGCCAGTTGATCTGTTTGGACTTCCTTCACTGATCTCTTTCAACTTATCATACAATTATTTCCACGGAATATTGCCCCTGGAAGTTGGCAATGCGAATGAGCTCATGGAGGTAGATATCTCTTCAAACAAGATATATGGCAAAATACAAGAGACTCTTGGTAACTGTGAATCACTTTGAGACTATTCTAATGGGCAATAACTACCTCCAGGAAGAAATTCCTTCATCACTTAGAAACCTTAAGAGTTTGAAGACACTCAATATTTCTCGCAATAACTTATCTGGACCCATTCCAGGCTTCCTTGCAAATCTACAATCTCTGCAGCAGTTAGATCTGTCTTACAACAATCTACAAGGTGAAATCCCAAGAAATGGAGTCTTCAGAAATGCCACTGCCCTCACATTGGATGGAAATAGAAACCTCTGTGGAGGAGTGCCCGAGGTTCAATTGCCTTCGTGTCCCGTTGTGCCTTCACGGAAGAGAAGAAAATTGCGCTCGCTTAAAATACTAATCCTACTAGTGTGCCCAGTGCTAGTTTTGGCACTTATTATCACTTTGTTTCTTTTTCACAGAATGAAAAGGAGACAAAAATCTTTACCAGTGCCTACTGTTCTTGATAATCACATGCCACAGGTTTCATACGTTGATCTTGCCAAAGCTACTGACAACTTCTCCCCATCAAACTTGATTGGTAAAGGTGCACATGGTTCTGTATACAAAGGATTCATCGGTCACCTCAACGAAATTGTGGCCGTAAAGGTCTTCAACCTTGAAACTAAGGGTGCACAGAATTCTTTTGTTGTTGAGTGCCAAGCTTTGAGAAGTGTAAGGCACCGAAACCCTGTTAGTGTTCTCACTGCTTGCTCAAGCATAGATTCCATGGGGAATGAGTTTAAAGCAATAGTTTATGAGTTCATGCACTCAGGAAATTTAGATATGTTCTTACATTCACAGGAATACAAAGAACATTTGCCTGATCCTGCCCATCTTAGTCTGACCCATAGGGTAAACATAGCTATTGATGTTGCAAATGCACTCAATTATCTGCACAACAGCTTGCAACCTCCAATTGTTCATTGTGATTTGAAGCCTAACAATATCCTTCTAGATGATGATATGGATGCCCATGTGGGTGACTTTGGCCTAGCAAGGCTTCATAATGATGGGACATCATCATCAATAGGGGGGTCAACCAGCTCTATTGGTTTAAAAGGAACAACTGGGTATGTCGCTCCAGGTTAGTTTTCTATCTCCTGGCCACAATACCAAGAATATTATATAGTATAATGCTCAAAACACATATCAATTCAAATGCTAGCTACTAATTTACTGCATGTTTATAGAGTATGCAATTGGTGGTCATATCTCAACTGCTGGGGATGTTTATAGCTTCGGTATTCTACTTCTAGAAATGATAACTGGAAAGAGACCGACAGACAAAATGTTTATGGAAGGCATGAGCATTGTGACTTTTGTGCAGAAGAACTTCCCAGATCAAATAATGCAGATCATTGATGTAAATTTGCAGTATGATGACAATGCCCTACACAAAATAACCAAAGCAAGAAAGCACGAGTGCCTGTTATCAATGCTGGATATGGGGCTTGTTTGCACACAGCAGTGCCCAAAGGAACGGCCTGACATGAGAGAGGTTGCAAGAAAGCTGCACAGAACAAGAGTGGCCTATCTTGAAGATGTTGATTACTGCTTGTCGTAGAAGGATGCTAGTAAACACTAATCCTTCATTAGTGTTCTGCAGCACTTTGTATCCATGTTTGTATATATGAAAGCCAAGTGAACGTATAGTAATGTTTAGATATGGCAGAAGTACCTAGGATCACTTTCACAATCATTTGTTTGCATTTGTTTTCCACAACCCTCATGTAAAAAACATCTACAATTAATCATCGATCACTCCAGAACATTTACAACCATGCATCTTGATAGTTAAAATGTGTCAAGCTAGCAGAACCTTCTATGTTGAGACGGGTGTAAATTTGTAACAATGGAAGAGAAACTGCTGGCGGTAATCAGCCTCTTTGCAATTTATTGCAGGGGTAAATGATCTTTCCCAGAACCCACCTAGCGTGGGAGCTTACAGCACTGGGTCTGTCCTTTGCATGGACATGCTACTTTACGCAACCTGGCGCCATCCAACTAATTTTTGAAAGGCTCTTGGATGGACCAAAATCACAATCAGTCATCTCACTGCATTTTTTAAGGTGGGTACCTCAAATTTCATTCTGTCCCACAAAGTCAGCACAATTTCCACCCCAATCAGGATATTTGCTGATGATGTTACCATTGTTTTGCCTAGCAGCCATCTCGACTCGACTTCATGAGTTAGCGACGAGATGTCATAAGACTTGAATAAATAGGTGACAACACCCCCCCCCCCCCCACCAAGAAAAAAAAGAATAGAAAAAAAGGATAAGCCTTCAATTTCCATCCATTTTAAAGTATTTTTTTGTAGATGTGTTTTGTTAGCGACATAAAAATTATCTGTAGATTTTCTTTCACTTGAAATAATATAAACAAATTTGGGCATCATTATGGTCAGAGGAGCAGCAGTCCAATGTCCACAAATAATTAGCAATGTGTGCAGCATAAACTGCCCTGACCAGTCAGAGGGAGTATCGAGCAAAACCTCTCAGCAGATTGCTTTCAGCACACTTTCTTCTGAAAAAGGAATCACAAGAAAAATGACTAAAAAACCAGTGAGGTATCAAAGTTCCTGTCGAGGAAACAACTGAGACCTCCAGCTGTATATAGCAGCAGACCATGCTTCACTGAATTCTTCCTGCCCTTCTACTGAAAGCAATGGAGATACAGAGGAATCAAAGCCAATGAGAATAAGCCTCTGTGTGTTCCTTTCTTTTTTTACTTTTTTTTTAACAGTGACATAGATTCCAATGACTCTAGTGTCAGTTTGGAGAAGCAAAAACTATTTCCCGCCCCTTGCAGCAAGAAGAGAGAAGAAGCAACGTAAATGCTTCATCTTTAGTTTTGCACCACTGCTACTTGTCCCTACAAGAGGAGAATCAGATCCCATGTTCTCCATTATTGTACAAAAGAATTGCTGATGATCACGACAATATAGAATGTATGGGGAAGACAGATCAGTTTAAGCAGTATGCCAACGTTCTTCTGAGGCCAGACCACATGACATCCACTACACAAAGAAAACATCTGTGCCATGAGGTTTCATAGCAAAACCTTCTACAGGAAATACACCAGCAGATGGATCCTACTCCCCTGAACATGTCAATGGGTTGGCATGCCAGCGTGTCCGTATCACATATTCTTAACAAAAAGAATTTGTGACCATATAGCATGCCTCCATAAGGCGATTTAAGTAATAACTTTCTCTGCTAGTTATGTTCCCATCTATACAAATTTGATGTTCCACTTTTTTAATGATGCTGGCTACAGCACCAGCTGCACTGTATCATGATTCCACAAGTAGCAACAGTACTGCCCCAGGACTGTACTTGGCCAGGCCAGAAATGACTTTGGATTCTGGCAGCATAAGTTCCAATGGTGTTTTGTCCAAAGGAGTCCAATCAGATGCTCAGACAGTCATCTGTCATCTCAGTAGCTCAAATAGAAGCTCATGTCAGCGAATAAAATCATTTGTAATCCCTCAGACCAGTGATAAACTCCACTACTGCTATCTTTTACCATGTGATACTGATAAGGCTGTCCAATCATTCATAATCCACCAAACGTGCAGTATACATGTCATCCCAAACGGTTGGACCATAGTGGTGCCATTGCACTGCAAGGCTACAAGCCTAGTTACAACTAGTGTATAAATACCAGGGTTGGGGAAGAGAATGGTACCAAACAAGGAGGAACTGCGATCAGTTGATTGATACCAAGACAACCAACTTTGATATCCTCTCCAGTCTTCATCAATGGGCCGCCACGCACTTGCGAGATCGACAAGTCTTCTCCGGTAACTAGTCATCCACTCTGAGTCTGCAATGATAATAAAACAGTTAAAAATCGTTCATGTTTAATTCCACCTTGATGCTCTTGAAGCATAAATAACTCAACAGCGATGATAGATAGGATCTCTTACAGCACATACAGCATCAGTTCAGCTCTTTTGAGGTAACTGCTAAAATCAACACATGCAGGAAAGTTAAGAACAAACAAAGCTCTAACCTTGTGAAGCGACTGGAGCCTGCAGAGGTGAGGTCAGCAGAAGCAGCACTGTGGGTACCACACCCAAGGACAGGGATTTACTACCCAAAGGGTTTTGAGTGGGTCATGGAGGATGTTCCCAGTGGTGCAGCTTCTTTCAGGCAATCCTACTGGCTCAGGACCGGGGAAGCAGAATCAGAAAACTCTCCCATGATGAGCGAAACCACAACCCTTGACCATCCAGTTGTTTAAATATATGAGAGCTTTCGCACTGGAAGAATCACTGAAAAGCAGTTGTGGAAGCCATCACCATCAGGCAAGGTCCATGGATGCCTTGATACTCTTAACAGGTTATTTTGATTCTCAGTGCGAATGCACCGCATCCACCTGACAGATCCAGAACAATGTCTACCTTTCCTCTCTCTCTACTGTTGATTCTACCTAAATAAAACATGTCCTTGATTGTACCTGTAGAACATTCAAAGCTAACAGTTTTAAGCTTGTCCTACAAAATATCCTAATCTCCAGAACGAAATAACAAATTTAAGATTTCTCATACTGCTATATGGACGAACAGAACATAGTAGAAGAAGATCATAACACAATGATATCTTCAGCAAACATATGTTGCAGTTATAACATAACTATTCAAATTCAGATATAAATACTACAAGAACTTCTCACAAAAGTAACAATAAGCATTAGTGAAGACAATTTATCCAAGAGAGTGAACAGTATATACGCCTAAGGTCAGGGTCATTCACCAAGTAACAAATCCCATCCATTACTATCATTCTGATTACAACAGAAATGAAAACAAGTGTAGCGCAACATTGCTACAAAAGCAAGGTGCGTAATTTAAGTGCAATTCAGAGGTCACATGGAACATGGTGTTTTTGAATTATAGGGCCGCTGGCATACTAGCCGTAAGGACGAGACTTTTCAGCAAGCTCCGATGAAACAAGCTTCCGTTCTCCATCTCCTTCAGCCTTCTTCTGAAATTCAATGCCCTGAAACTGTACTCTTGAAGATCGATACTGACAGCCATAAGCATTGCCGAAGCCCCATCCTAGCCCTAGACCAACTCCACATCCCCCGCCTATTGAGAAAGACAAATTATGATCCATTGATAATTAAATCTATGTGAGATAGATCAACATAGTAATTGATAAGCTTAGTAATGGTACCGATGCCCAAGCCAAAAACATTCAGAGGCATTCCTGTGGCAGAAAAAGCAAACCGAACCAAAAGTATGTTATTTTCTTGATCATGAATGGACATTAGCAACAAACTATAAGAAAAGAAAAAGACATAGCAGGTACAACGTAGAAGCCAGCCACGAAAATCTCTACTTGAGCATGACTTAGCTCCATAAATCCACTGTCGAACATTTCAGCTTTCCAAGTCACAGAATTTGGAAGATGTGACTAGCAGCTACCTAATCGCTTTTTTCTATCAGGAATTCAATGCTTCATTTGCATAGCAAGTATTTACAATTTTGGTGCAAACTGATTTATGAATACAACAATGCAATTTTCACGAAATAGAGAAAACCCAATTTCTCTGCTTAAGCTCATGAGGTTGACTGTTGATGATTGTATCTAAGTTTTGTCGAACTGGGCCAACCTTTTCTACATATTCATACACATATGCTTTTGTTTTCCTGAGGAATTTGCTTCACATTACTTCAGCTGCTGAATAGTCCATACTGAATCGTGGATATATGCTATCCCTTTGCAAGTGTCAGGAAACAAACTGCATGACCTGATCACCTCAACACAACAAGTTACCAGTAAATGGACATGAACTAAGTTGTGCGCATTCCGGCATAAATCAAACACTTTTCGTTACAGTTATCAGCAACTAACGATTGCTAAATGAGGTTGTTCGTGAGTTAGACGGAATTGGAGCAACTTCAATCGGAGACCAGTGCAACTGGACAATCGCTCCTTCCATTGACAACGCCAAGTGTGACGAAACTAAGATTACCGCAAACAAAACATCCAAGATTCCCCAAAAGAGGGCCTTGAGGGTTCATTTCAATAATACAAGATTCTTAATTCTCATACCAAGCCTACAACATTCAAAGCTTGCAAACATTAAACTGAAAACGAATGCCTCTCACCTCCAAACCCCCACCCGACGCCGAATCCGCAGCCGACGCCGAAACCTACACCAAAACGAACAGAGAAAATAAAATTCAAGGAGCTGCAAGAAGAAAACATCTGGAAACCCAATAAACATCAAGATCCGATCTTGACGCAAAAGGGAAGAGAAAACCAAGGTCGGAGGGTCGCTCACCGATCCCAATCCCCGGGCCCGTGAAGGGGCTGAGGACCATGGCTGCTCCCCTCCCCGTTCGATGCCCGTGCCCTCACCTCGTACGGGAACGGATGATGAGAGAGAACGGAAAGCGAAAGGAAAGTAACACACCGCTTCGCCGGTGAAGAAGACGAGATGACATCAGCGACTAAATGGGCCGGACCAGGCCCTACTTCTAACGCGTTTTTTTTTTTGTCTAACGCGTTGCTTTTGGGCCGGGCCAGTACCACTCAGAAAGGACGGAAGCTAAAACGTGACCGACAGGTGGGTCCTCCGCCGTTACCGTTGCTTCCTCCCACGGAGAAACGGAAAAACGGATAAGGTTTTTCCACTATTCAAAAACGAGCGAGGGCATCAGCTGATCTCAGCCGTCCAATGCCCCCACGCCTCGGTCATTGGACGGTTTGCACACGTCCACCCGTCCTTACTTGTCTTCCCCCCGCCTGCCTCATCCCGTCTCCTTCCTTCCCCCTCCACCCTTATCCCCAGCGAGCCACGCGCGCGCGCATAAACCCTAGTAGCAGTGCAGCAGCACCTGCGATGTCGGCGACGGCGGCCATCCGCTCCGGCGAGCTGTTCGCGTGCCCCGCGGCGCCGCGGCGGTCCGGGGCACCAGCCGTGGTGTCGGTCCGGACTTGGGGGACGGCGATGCGGGTCAGGGCGGTGGCGGTGAGGGCGGAGGGCGCGGAGGGGGAAGGGAAGGGGAAGGGAAAGAAGAGGGCGGCGAGCGGGATCACCAAGCCGAAGCCGATCTCGCCGGAGCTGAGGGAGTTCGTCGGCGGCGCGCCGGAGCTGCCCAGGACCGAGGCCATTAAGCTGGTCTGGGCGCACATCAAGGGGAACAACCTGCAGGTGAATGCCTACGCTCTATCTCTTTATCTCGCATGTAACGTGGTATTTCTAGTGATTTTTTTTTTCGGTTGAGCTGTACCTGCGGTAATTTGAGGTTGCAAATTTGGAGCACGGACGCACGGTTGAAATGTTGTGTGCTCCGCATTCGTGGAATCAGGATAAAGGGTGGTGTAGTAATGAGAAATAGGCAACAACAATGCTTTCTGCCGGGTGTGGACGTATTTATTACATGTGAATTGCTGAGGGTCCCATATGTGTCCGACTGTACTTCTTCCCATTCCTGGATGCAGCTGCCTTTAATTTCCTCTGTAGGAATTCAATTGAAGTAGGAGTACCCGTTTTTTGCTTGCAATACTCAATTCAAGGCTTGACCCTAGATTAGAAAGCTAACTAGCTAGGAGGTATTAATGAGGTATGCTGTTGGCATGTGTAATAGTTAGGACAGAGCTACTCTTAGAACGATGGGTGATGAGATGAGTAGTGACCATGCTCTTGCCTGGACCACATTGTGTTTTTCATGAAGTGAAGGCTGTCACGTTTCTGTAGTATCTGACTATGCCTTGTTCCTGTTTGTTTTACGCAGCCATATGAAGTTTCATTAACTCAGTTAGCTCAGTAGCTGGTGTCCTGTGAAATTTACTCATTACTCAATGCTCTTGACTATGTGAGGCATGTACTCTACTGATACCAATGAGCGGTGTAGTGTGGCAAAAACCAAGTTACATAATATAGAACTGCAAAAGTGAACTCAGTCTTCATGCAGAACAAAGGACCAGGCTAGATCTTCTCTGTAGTCTGCAAACATATACTACTAAGGCTTATAAATTTTTCAAAAACCATCCTGTCATTGGGCCATGAATATGGATTGTGATCATGGATGCCCCTTCAGAATTTTGATTTTACGAGGCCAGGGCCTTCAGAGGAACTTTAAGGACCACGGTCCACAACAGTAACTTTCTTTTATTGACATACCTAAACAATAACTCACTGGACGATCTATCTGCATCTAGCCATCTTTATCTCTGAAGTTTTATGGCCTTTATTACTTTTTTAAATCATAAAAGCACATCAATTTTATTTCTTGGGCTGTTAAGATAACTGTACTGACTGTATTGTGGATCTGTATTTAGAGTTATGTACTAATTTCTAAGGAAGCCCTCAACATCACTGAATTTGAAGTCCTGCTAGACAGTTATCTGCAGTGCTGTACAATGGTCACTAACATAGTTGACTGTATGATTCTGTTTACATACATATGTTTTTTATTTTTATATACTGCAGCCCTGTCATTTTGAATAAGGCACAGTAGTTTTCTTCTTGCTAGACATGATACATGTCTTATCATAAAAAAACAGTTGCTTATTCCTTTTTTCTTTATGACTAGGATCCAAATGACAAGAAAATAATAGTCTGTGATGAGAAGCTCAAGAAGATCTTTGGAGGACGCGACCGTGTTGGATTTCTCGAGATTTCTGGCCTGCTCAATCCTCACTTCCAGAAATGACAGGGTCTATGTAGATCATGCTTTTTTTTGTGTGTGTTAGTTGTGACTGTTACATCACTATGTTTAGCTGAACCTGATTTTAAGGGCCCCTTGATGCTGGTTTAAGAATGGAGATTTGTTCTGTGAAGATATGCCTTCATCCAAGTATTTTTAGTAAACCAGTTTACTGGCTTTTGGCTCTTCATTAATTATTTGTGCCTGATCATATGTGATATGTCCTACATCCTTACCACCTAATATCCCAGACCTGAGTGGAGGATCATAACCTTTGTCTGATTGTTATATCTTTTAGTCTTTTTCATAGGTAACAGCCGAAAGCCGAACGATCATCTATGCTAAACAGGGTCTACATAAATGAAAGGCATGATCCCTTGTTTTTTGCTTTGTAATGATTGCGCTACTGAACTAGCCACATGATCTATGATTGTTTTGGAAACTGTTCATTTGGTAGTACAGAATGTCAAAGATTTCGTTGTAGGAACCCTAGTAAGCTAGTAAGACCCAAGGTGAAGAATGTCTTTAGATCGACGCCAACTAGTGCGTCGCATTCTGAAGTTGGTCGATGTCTTTGACGCTTGGCGCAGGCCTGCCCTTGCTCCAATGCATTTTGATGCTGTTGGATGGCGACCCAGGCATGACGCGTGGAATTATGGGACGTTCCTGAACAGGTGAGTTGCTTCACATGCTCCCGTTTGCAGTTATCCAAGAGATTCTCTGGTACTGCCATGAAAATCCTTGCTCACAAGGGGTGCACATGTTTGTTGTATCTAAGGGTAAGTGTTCTTTCTACCTTTCCAGGTTCGTGCATGATAACGATAACTTGACTAAGAAATCTCTCCAGTTTTTGTCCCCATTACCTATTTCGTTTAAAATAATGTGAAATATTTTCCTCATGAGCGTAAAGTATATAAAGAAAAGAGAAATTGTTCTTTCATCGCTTAATTGTGCGTAAAGGAAAATACTAGCTAATGCTGCTTACTACGTGTCTGTCTGCATCACATAAGTTTTTGCATTTTCAGTAACAGACATACGCAGAATCTTGCTTCGATTCAGTTGCAGAATGTTGTTTGATTGTGAAATGAAAGCTCAAATAATTGGGAACCGGATGATCATCCTTTACGGTGCGTTTGGTTGGGTGTCAAGGTGGGATGGGACGGAGTCATCCAGGATAGCATGGACAAACTTATCCATCTAAATGTTTGATTGAGTGGATGGTGTTTGTTTGGAGGGACGAGGATAACAGGGACAAGAATCAAAAGTTAATTATACATCTTAATTTGTTATTAATAATATTTTAATTGATATCTACTAACATATATTAATATTATTGTAATATAATCATCATAAATTATTAAAATATATACTATCAACATTAATTATACTTAAATTAATTCATAAATTACCCACTAATTAGTATATTAGCACTTATAAACACGAAAAGACCCCTTTTCCATCACGCTAATAACTTATTAGTGCGTCGACCGGCGATTAGACCATATATCTGTCGGTTGTGGTCGCGTAGGGATTGAACAAAGTTGGTGTCACCTTTTCGAGAGCGGCATGTCCTATGAGAAGGATTGATCACTGGCTTCTGAGTTAAGCCATTTTTAATTATATGTTCAGTCGTTTCAAGTATCGGGCTTGTGTTTTAGCTGTCCGGTTTTAGAAACGCACAAATGGAATTTAATCGTTTCGTTGCAAATCAAGTTTCAGGACCCATTTCCATGCCCAAAGTTTTGGCATTGTCATCGCATATATGACATTTTGGTTGAGCACCAAAATTTTCACCGTGCGCTTCTTTTAGTGTAAAATTAACAACACTTTATTTAGAAAGTATTTTTTACATGCTCAGGAATTTTGCACCGACACTCCCTTTTTTTCTCCAATTGATTGAGAGGCCGTATATAACGCAGCATATGTACGTTTGTGTACGTGGTTCACCCGTGAGGTGTACAAACTCATTAACAGAACCAGTTCCTCAATCTGTAAGGATGTACCAGGGCAAGAGTGTGTGCACGCCATTTTCAATGATGAATGTACGTTACCAACGAAGAAAGGAGTTCAAAGTTATTGCACTTGATTGTACAGAATAGTAGTTGGACTTCTAATTTCCTATTTAGAGTTTTTGTCTTGTATTCCCTCATCATTTTCGTTTATATATAGGAAAAATAGAGACACGGTGGTTTTACATCAGTATTTTCGATCTGCTATTTGATATTCTTAATCTCAAACATGTAGAAGTTTTAAATACTAAGAGAAATAGAATGATTTATTAGATAATAAGGTAGTAGAAAGTTTCGTCACATAAATGCATGGCAGAGTTTCTACTTTTCCTCTTCCAGGAGAAAAATAGCAGTGGAACTCCATTATGCTCCCCATAAGCATTCCCTGATTTAGCTTAAGATGATATACGGAAATTCAACATTTTTAAGCTAATTTCAAATCGAACTTCCAGCCAAAAATAAAAATCAAACGACTAGTTCACTTACAGTACAGGCTCACATTAGTGTGTTGCACAGAACTGCACCTCTCCTTTACAGACTGTAAATATACTTCCCTTAAAAGTCCAAATCTACTCGTTAGATTCGTGCATCCAAGATCATTTTACCTACTTGGTGCGGTTGAGTGGGTTGGGAAAACACACCTAATATACTGACCAGGGAACTACCCAATCCTCTCCGAGAACTAAAGAAGTTGCACCCAATACATTGATTTTTGTGTGTTGCTGTGCTTGGAACCCACTCCAACATATAAACCCATCTCTTTCTTCTCTCTTTTGCTCGAACACCTTGTTTTCTTCTCCGGAGCTCTGACATCTGTTTGTGCGCCAAATACATTTTTTTTTGCTTAGCCAGCCTAGTGTGATGAACACGTGAATCGTGATAAAGATTGGAGTGCGGTGAATTATCAAAAAAAAAAAAAAGACCAGTGTGGTGCATTCTTTATTTTGGTCCGCTTATTACAACTTCAGATGTTGTAGATCACGCGAAAATATTTTTTAAAGAAAAGTCATCTTACGAATTGAGATCACCCTAGTTACTGCATTGAAGATATTGTGCCACGTGTGAACACCAACTCTGCACCTTGGTACAAATGTACAATGACGGTGAGCGGTGGTAGCCGATTTTGGTCGATTTTCATGGATTCGGGAGGACGTTCCTCTTATTACTGCTGGAACACAGAGCCTCTAGGCAACACCACGTCCTGCCCAACAATGAAGCAGAGATAAACGCCGCATGCCGGGTTCGTAGCCGCACGCAACCACAAAGTCACAAAGCGACATTCAAACACCCAAACCACAAATGCACACACCACTCCAAAGTCCAAACCCTCTCCAAATAAAAAAAAAAGAAAACACTCCAGCAATCAAAGGCTACGCCGATTTCATTCTCAATTCAACACAACATCATACCACCAAGCAACCATCCTCTTGTTCCACACTACCAAGCACCAACGCCACAGGGACCACCCCCCATGTACATATATAAACATCGAGAGTAAGGCCAAGATCATCAAAGCACACACTCTCCAACATCGCAATCCAGTGATCTTATATATATAGATACATATATATATATATATATATATATAAATATATATACATCTGCATAGAAGATCAGCTAGAGCTGTAGCAGCAGCAAGCGCAGGAAGAGGGTGGCCACCATGGGCAGCGCGGGCAAGATCATCCGCGCGGCGCTGCACACCTTCTTCCGGCACTACCACCCTGCCTCCTCCGCGGCGTCGCTCCTCGCGCTTCCCTTCTCCGCCGCCGCGCTCCTCGCGCGGTCCCACCCGGCGCTGCTGGGCCCCGCCCATCTCCTCTCCCGCCGCCTCCGCCGCGTCCTCGTCGCGGCGGGGTTCCCGCCGGCGTCCCAGCTCCTGTTCCTCCTCTCGCACCGCCTCTCCCAGCGCGCCTGCGCCTTCCTCGCCGCGCTGCCATTCTCCCTCACCTTCCTCCTCCTCGCCAAAGCCTGCGCCGTCCACCACTGCTGCGGCTCCAGGTCCAGCTCGCCGCCAATGCGGCCTCAACGGCAATGGCGCTGGCGGCGGCGAGGCGCGCCGGCGGCGATCGGGGAGATGGTGAGGTCGTCAGTCCCGGCGATGGCGCGGACGGAGCTCGCCAACTGCCTTGCTCTGCTGCTCGCCAACGCCACCGTCTTCGCCGCGCTGCTCGCCGCCTTCAACGCCGCGGCGGCGCTGGGCCTGCTAGGCCCCACCACCACCGCCTCCTTCTCCTCAACCTCCTTCTCCACCTCCGGCGACAGGGCGGTCCTCGCGCTCTCGGCGGCGGGCGTGATCGTCTACTCCGTCGCGATGGCGAACGCCGCCGCGGCGTGCAACCTCGCCACGGTGGTCGCCGCCGTCGAGGACGGCAACGGCGGCGCGCGCGCCGTGCTCAAGGCGTCCCTGATGCTGCTCCGCGCCGGCGACGCCGCCACCGCCGTCGCCGCGTCGCTGCCGGCCAGCCTCGCCGCCGCCGCCGTCGAGGCGCTGTTCCAGCTCCGGGTGGCGCGGCCGTGCGCGGCCGGCGGCGGCAGGGTCACCGCCGCCATGGTCGTCGAGGGGGTGCTCGTGGCATACATCCACGCCATGATCTGCGTGCTCGACACGGTGGTCTCCAGCATGGTGTACCAGAGCTGCAAGGCCAGCCGGTCGTGCGAGCTCCTGGAGCTCGAGCTGGAAGGCAAGGAGGACACGAGAGTCTGATTTTTTTTTTTCGATTTTATTTACTACTACTAGAGCAAAGAGCAGAGGCATCTCATGCATGGTGGTACTGCTCATTGATAAATTCTTAACTGCTACTTTTTTTTTGCCTTATTTCTTTGATCTTTATGAGGATTAACTACCGGTTATGGGGACATGGATGTTGTTAATTAGTACTAGAAGTGCATCAGGTCCACAGGCTACTAAGAGGGCTCAGTTGTAAATAACTGGTGGAAGGAACATCATGGTATACTACAAGATTTTGTTTTATTTTATATGAATAGTAGTATAAACGACTTTGCTTTGTGTGGCCTTTTCCACAGCTTAAGGTTTCTCTGCTGTCTTCTAACGATCTTCATCACATATTTAAAGTTGCGTCTTAGATGGAATCAGCTAAATGGACAAGGGGTCAATATTTGCAGGATGAAAGAGTGTACAGGCTTCTATCGTGAATTATTAGCTACATGGTATTCAGAATTTTTAAAATAATGCCATGTTTTGGCATTTAATATGCGCATGTTTCTAGTCACCCCACTGGCTGCAGCTCTGGATAAGGTGCACATTCTGACACGCCAACTAGACTTTCCAACAATTCGAGTCAGCTGTTTAGATCCTGTCCCCACCATTTCAAGTGCTTCTTTCCTTGATTCTAAAGCAAAGCAACAGAAGAGCTGCATGCCAAAATCAACTTGGAGAATCACTCAGTGGTGAAAATTTCAATGATTGTTTCTAACAGCCTTTTTTTTTTGGCAACTTTATTCAGAGCCTCCTATCCAACCCAATCCATGCGCACAGATCTGGGGAAAATGGTTTCTACTTGCAACCACTTGCCCATGCAGATTCCAAGTGCCACAATGGAACAACAGCTCTGCTCCAGCAGGGACATGGACTTTAAGCTCCATTGGATCACAGAAAGTTGTACCTGGGACTAGGTTACATAATAATTGTGAGAAGGGAAAGATAGGGAATTGTAAAGTAAATGTGTTTTTTGTATGACCCGATGGGAGACGAGTACAAATGATTTTCTCTGAGCAACCGTGTCTTGATTCGGTTTTAGTATGTTTTCAGGCATGAAAACGAGAGTGTTTGTTTTGGGTCAGATGCCGTAAGAAGTTGGGTTCAGATACCGTCAGCAAGCATTGCATTCTTGTGAAAGACATATCTGACAAAACGCTTAATTTCATCTACTGGCATCTGTGAACCGACAACCGAGCCAAGAGATACGAAACGACATCTTAAAAAGAAGCTTATAATCTCAAGATGCTACTACACATGATAATCCTACTTTGGTGGTGCTATATCAGGACACAAGCATTCAGCCAAGGCTGCCTTTACCTTCAAGTGTAGTGCAGGAAACCGCTATCTACGTGGAATAGAATAAAAAAGGGTGCTGCTTACCGCAGGATCAAATGTCCATATCCAATTTCCACTCTGAAATCATTCATGGAGGGTGTGACCTAATACTTTCTTCAAAAGGCTCAAGATCAACCAACCTAATAGTACCCGAGATTCTGAGCAGATGCAGCAACACTAGATAATGACATTCCGGCCAATCTTGACAGAGACGTGTCTCAAATTCTTAGTGATAATAGAATCTAACAGATCACGATGCAAATATGCTTAGGTACATAAGTTTGCAAAAATATTTCCTTAGGTTACTTTCATTAGAGCAAGAAACAGAAGAAATGCCAAAAGTTGAGAAAAAGTTGTAGTACCTTATATAATGGTGGGGCAAGGATGCCAATTAGTTGATCAGGGTCGGCTTTACTATACATCATGATGAAGCACGTGAATTAGCTTGATACTGAGTTTGGACATACTATTTACTAGAAAGGGCCAATGGAAAACATTTTTTCCCCTTGAACTGAATTTGCAGCAATTGGGAAATTTTATCTGACAAGAAATAGCAGGCAGACCTGAAGTAATTAGCAGGCAACCAGCCATACCAGCTTATAAGGGTCAGTTCTCAACCAGATGCAAAATGGTGCTTCGTAGTAACTTTAACGAATCTTTGGTAATATTGCTCATAGAAGGCTTAATAACCACAGTGTTTTGAAGGAAAATAATGTATAAGCGAGAAAAAAATTAAATAATAAACCAGAATAGATTGGAAAAAGATCTAAAGTGGTCAAACAGTCAACGATCGAGCTGGTTCTGGTTAATTAAACAGATTAGACAAAGTAAACGTAATGGTAAAACTTTTGTGACTTCTCTTCTCTATTCAATCTTATTACAATACATACAAGATCTTGTTGGGAATGAAATGATAAAATAAACAGATATACGATGAATCCACCTATAGAACTTCATAAACATGTATACAGAACCTGCACCTAACTGGAATTACATTTCGTATGCTTCAAATTATAACATGTACAAACTAGAATGGCTGGTGTCATATCAGCTATTCTTTTTATCTGCGGAAAAACTTCGAAGTTATACCATTGAGTTATCTAATTTTAAGAACCTTTGATGCCATATGACTGTACGAAATTGCAGGCATCCAATATTTTCCATGATGAACATCATCCAAGAAACGCTCAACAGCAAGGTTTGTAAGGGAGTCAAATGGATGTTACTATTCTTCCCTTTTGAATTGTAAGAAGCCCATTGACATCTGGTTAGCGTTGCTGAAGTCTGTTCTTGAAAGTGAAGCTTGATTATTCTGTCCTTTCTGTTGTGACATTCCTGAATTCTGGTTGCTGCCCCTACCAACCGGTGGTTCATGGTTATGTTTTCCTTCATAAGTTGTTATAACAGCCTTAGGGTCAGATGAAGCCCTCTCAATGTGCTTCCTAACATTGCATCCAGCAAATGTGCACTTGTAGTAACTCCTGCAAGTAGAGAAGTTTATATGTAGGTGAGATGTGAATCAAGACACAAAAGAAAAAGAAAAAACTGTTGTATATGAGTTCATGGGTAGGCAGTATCAGCGCATGCATCATCATGCGGCAGTAGCACAACAGAATCAAAGTGGCAGAGGACGTACGGAAGGTCAGAGAATAATCAGAGGATCTTAGTTAAGATCTCACTTTGTTAAGTTGTTGGTAGGTTGCTTTAGTCTCGTGTGTTGTTAGCAGGGCATCTGATCTATAAAGGCAAAAGTCTGTTCTAGATTGTAATCATAGAAGGTTTACATCCTATTTGGGCCTGTCTTCACTCTTCAGTCACTAGAAACACTTCCCTGACCGGCAACGGATACAGTTCATCATCTCGTCGAGTTCGATATCCGCTGCATTCCAATTCTCAATCACATCTACTGCTGCATTCTCCTCTCCGCACTCCCACTCACACATGCCCACACAATATAAAAAACACATGCCATGGATTCTACAGCGAAATACCTAAACAAATATCAAATTTGATCATACCAACAAAATCAACAAAGTGAGCCATAATATTCAATGAAACCAACAAAAAGTGGGAAACCAAAAAAAAAACTTTCAAGATACATATGTGTTTTGGCTTATATATCCAAGAAGACATGAAGGTACATTAGTTGGACCTGCAAAAGCCACCACAGTAATCTAGCTATTTCATTTTTTCTAGAAATATGTTATCTCTCAGCTCACATTCAAGCTACACCATACTTTTGACAATACCTTACTAGGCTCCCACTCTTTTCAGACATGTGTATGAGATTTTGTCATGTTATAGTTGGTCACCAAATACAGAAATAGTAAGATGTAAACTAAAAATCAGGAAAAACAACAATCGGAATGTGAACTAAAATCAGGAAAGCAATAATAAAAAAACATGACCCAGACAAATGAGGAAGTCAATGATTTAGGATTTATTGAAGCAGACGGTATCAGATAGTTTGAGGTTTAAATCTGAGTGTCAAACTGTCAATGATAAAGACAACTGGAAGCTTCTACTGAGGGCAGCATGAAGTCTATGAAAGTCATCAGGATCATTGTAACCACTACAATCAAGTAAAGCAAGATAGTGGCACCTCTGCTCAAGCAGCTGCCATGTTAAGTAGTAGAAGATATTGCATATCTTGCATGGCTGCATTCTTGTTCAATATGTATATCGGTAATGCTACTTTTCAGTCGATTGAAAAGTAGCATCCCTTTCAATCAATGGCTGTGTGTATATTCTTTTGTTCTTTTTATTCCTTTTGTTATTTATCTATTTGTAGGATTATTTGTATTAATTAGTGTTATGTATAGACTATGGAAAAATTGTCTTTTTGTATCCAGGGCTAAAAGCGTTGATTGAAAGGAGCCTCCATTTTCAATCGACTGAAAATTAGACACTCCCTATGTATATACTACCCTCACGGTCTCATTTGATGCAGATAGGATAAAATTTGTGACTTCTGTTCCACCCGGTGATAATCACTTGCTAAATCCCAAAAAAAAAATGACGTTTTTGTTTTTTGGCAGAAGGCTAAAAGCTATTTCGCGAAGGCACCCACAGCCTGGTGGTAAAGGGCCATCGGTTGGAGAGCACCCACCTGGGTTCGAACCCTGGTGACGGCACCCCATTCTGTGGCTGTGTGCATTCATGATGCCTGTGTTGAACCCTGCCCCTGGCCAGGTTTCGGTGGGCCTTTTCTTCTTAATATAATGTCAGGGGGTCGTCACACCCTGGTCGAGTGTTTTTTTAGGCTAAAAGCTATTTGAGGGAAAAGAGATGTATCATTTGACATAAGTGGCAGAGTTATGGTGTGAACAATTACGGAAAAAATGCACTACATTGTGGCAGAGGCGCCTCTTCTCAACTGTTATTCACAGTTTTCGATTTTCCTTCCCCTCTGTCTTTAGAAAATACGAAGATGAATAAACAACTTTCAGGTAATCACCACAAAAATAAAAAAGAAATGTTGCCGAGAAAAATAGGGTAGGAATTTTCATTTTACTGAAAGATTTCAACAGCATATACCTACCACTCATCCGAGGACGGCATTAACAAAACATGCTTCAAAGGCAGTCATCAACTAGGCTAATGCTTCATTAATAACATAAACTGGGCACATCTCTAATTGTAGTCATGCATGATATAGACTATCAGTATCTTAGTGGAATGAAAAAAAAAGGCCATATTAATAGGCTTTCAAGCAGGGGTTTTTTTTTGGGTGGGGGTTATATTTCAAGAGGCATGAAAAACAAAACCAGGAAATGGTAAATGAAAATAAAGTGAAACATTAAGTCAAGAAGTGTGAAACTTAAAAGATTAGAACGAAATGGTATCCAATAAGATGCCAGAATTTTGGTAATATGGTCTTCCCCAGATAGCAGCTTTGAACATATAGTTAAGTCTCAATGAAGTATTGACACCAATATCTTACCCCCCCCCCTCCTCCCCCCATAAGAACTGCTGGAGATCAAAATGACATAAATTAGATAGAAAAGGTAAAAGTACCTTGGATGAGGATTTCCTTTGACTACCTTCTGCCCATACTTGCGCCATCTATAACCATCATCCAAAAGATCAACCTCACTGGTTGTTTGCACAATAATCTTTGGCTCCGACAAAGTTCTTTGTGAAGAAATTTGTATATTTCTGAAATGAAGGAATGAGTTTTAAAAAGAAAGATCTAATCAGGCTAGAGTTATATGACGGCTAACATTACCTTCTTTTGTTCTCGCTATCTCCATCTTCTACTTCATGTGGCCTTGACTGACCATCATCCATATCATCTCCATCACTTAAACCAGATACTTGTTCAGACATCCCATATATAGCTTCCTGATCTCTTTTAGCGCCTGAGAAGCCAGATGTGGTATCATTAGATTGTTCAATTTGTTCTGCTGCTGAAGGATTGCCATCTTTCGCCCGCTTATTCGGTGGACGTTGGTGATTGTGCTTCCCTTTGTATATGATCTCAGATATTTGACCATCTTCTGCATGCTCTACCTTTTTCTTGACTGGACAATTGGGATGAGTACATTTATAGTAGCTCCTTGGACAGTCACTACCCTTCACAACCTTCTGGCCATATTTCCGCCAATTATAACCATCATCAGCAGGCTTGTCAACAGGGGCATTAACCTGATACCTCTGAGACGCCTCAGCAGACTGAAATGATGCATTGTCATTGTTTGGTGCTACCATTCTCATTTCTGATGTTCCTGCAATATTGGCTGCAGAATTTATATGCTGTTGAGCTTCAGAAGATGTTGCAGCTGCTGAGAAAGATGGTTGCTCCATGTTATCAAACATTCTGAGAGGAGAGTGGCTCGCTTGGGCTGTAACTTGAGCCAGAGCCTGCTGATGTGACATTCCAAATCCCCCCTGTAGGAATTCATAACAAGTTTCCATCAGTATTTTTTTAGCAGTAAAATGAGTCATCTTCATTCTTTGAGACTAAAGCAGACCATTCAGAAAATCAGAAGAGAAGAAATACTAAACAAACTTTGTGACAGCTAATTGTTCTCAGTTCTCACCATCAAATGGACAATTGTGTATCTTTATTGATATAAGATAGTGGTTGACTAAGTTCAGGATCTATACTAACAAATGTTAAAGGCCCAACTGATGGTTTAACCTCCACATGGCCCTATTTCTCTATGTACCACATATTGGTGGACGTTCAACAAAAAACTCTGAAGTATTCTAACAACTTTAGTGGTCCGGAGCAAAGTTTAAGCACGTCAAACTAAGGAACATCTTTTTAAAGGATCCTATCAACAGATCAAACTCTAGCAAGTAAGAGTTGATAATACCCTTTCACGGAAAAGATGTGCTACTTCCTACGGATGATTAAATGGCATGCCAACTTGCAATCAATCATGTTGGCAGTAGTACAATTATTGATACTGTAAGGGCAATGTACTGAGTCACCACTTGCCATATCTAAAATATCAAGAAGCATCACCTATCTGTCTTGCAGACAGAGATCATCACAGTGCCATATACAAATATAGTAAGGTCCCTTTATGCATTTTGGGACGAACCTATGGGGCCGTTCAGTACATTAGATGTAACCATCTTGCTTAAAAGCATGGACGGAACTGTAAAAGTGTCTCCTTTCAGAAGTTCCAGATTCCCAGCCTATAGTACTTCATAAGCTTTACTTTAAACCACAATGGAAGATTCTTTTTCAGAATTCTTCATCAGCACCACAAATAAAATGTTGAAGCTTAGCGGATTAATGACTCCTATCCGGATTAAAGTAATTTAAAAGGAATAAATGCGACATGTTCTAACAAAATCTATTAACTAGGCTTGTCTCTATTAGTACCTCGTAAACACACTTCCATTATCGAATCGTTTAAACACTCGTAAGATTAAGTGATTAGCATAAAAATTTTAATTGCTTCAGAACTTATGAGGCAGCTAATTTTACAATAAACGAGAATAAAAATGGAGTTTACCATACGCAAGAGCATGTAACAGGATCTAAAATCCAATCTTTGTCGGGGTAGGACTAAGAAGCAATCGAAACATTTAGCTGCAAGAACATGGAGCTACGAGCACAACGTACCATGGCCGGCGAGAAGAGCAAGCCGGGGGAGTCGAGCAGGCCGGAAGGGCTGAGGCCTGGCGGCACCGTGAACACGGACGCCGCCGATCCCGACGACGCCGGAGGCGCCACCGAGAGCGCCGGCCCGGTCCTGGCGACCCCGCCTCTTCCCCTCTCCGCCTCGTGCTGCTGCTGCTGCTGATGTGGCGGGATGTTGCCGGTGAGGAGCTGCGTGAAGGTCGTCACCCCGGCGCCGGTGGACGACAGGGCGCCGCCGGCGTCGGAGGGGAAGAGCGCGGAGGCGAGCGTGAGCGGGCCGGGGCTGGCGTCGCCGGCGCCGGTGAAGAGCGACTCCGCGTTCGAGCGCGGCGGCAGCGCCAGGCTCGGCCGAGGCGGCGGCGGCGGGCGCGCGGACATGGTCGTCGGCCGGCCTAGAGAGAGGAAGCGTGGAGAGAGAGAGAGAGAGAGAGAGGATTCTCGTCTTCTTCCTTCTTCTCTGGTTTTCGGCGTTGACTTTGGTTTCGAGAGTTTTTTCAGTTTGGTGCGAGTCTGACTTCCTCGCTCTCTCGTTTGCTTCTTGGAGGTACCAAAAAGTTAGAAAAATTGGAGGAAATCAGGCCTGTTTGCCAAATCATTGCTAAGAGAAAAGGGTAGGTATTTGGCATTTCGTAAGTTTGATTTTTTGTATGATCAATTATGAACATATTGAGCCAATTTTTGTGATATTTTGATTATCGAATAGATGTTTTTTTTTGGGTATTATCTTTCATAAAATTTTAGGGATAGATGATTTTTTATGAGCCACAGCCATATTCAATAAATAAAGAGCAATGTCTTTGTCGTTTGTTTCGATAATAGTGACCCATGGTCTCCAAATGGAAGAATTAGAGAACTTTGTTTCCTGCGTAAGCTTAAACCATATTATAAGCCTCTTTTTGTAATGGTAGTATTTGTTATTGTTGTCTTGCTTTTTAACTCTGTGGCTCTGTTTGCCAGAACTCTGACTCCTATCAAAATGTCTCGAACTATATATTCTAGTTAGAATAAATCTTTTGAATTTAGTGATGAGTAAGCTTAGGAACACTATAGACTTGAGAGACAGAAGAAATCAGTAATGATAACATATCTTTTTACCTTCTTGGTCATACCAGTTCATTTCACATAATCAGGAGAAACTATTTTTTTTTTCTGAACTCCTAAACTCTTCATTTTGTACAATCACTAAACAGAATCAACCGTGAATCACTTCTTCTGAAAAACTGTTTTTTTTTTCCACAGCTTCATATGGTCATGGCTAATGGATGCTAATCAAATCCAAATGCAATACTACTTTTTTTTCTTGCTCCCTCCGTCAACAAACCAACGTAAGACAAAAAAGAAGGAAGTATTCACGAGTTGTACTGTTCAGAATCTTTGTGTGTTAACTCAAAGTACGCACACTTTTGTTTCTTTTCTACAAAAGATACCATTACAATATAACATGAGCCAAACAGGACACATACACGTCTCCATCATGTCCGGAGAAAAAGTGATCAAAGTATCATCACCCATTTTCCTTTTCCCCCATTTGTCAAAAAAAAAATTACAAAAGGCAAAAGTCCATAGAAAGACGCGTCTCGCCGTCGCGGCATGGCAGAGGAAGCCTGTCCTCCGGCGGCCCGGAGGAGGAGGAGCACGTTCCGTCGGCTAACCGTCCGAGACCCCACTGCAATGAATGAGTCCGGAGGCAAGAAACTCCAGCCTAGATGCGTCAATCGCTGTACTTGGCCTTTCCAATAATTTGGAGGATGATGGAGCGTCCCTGGCGCTTCCCCTCGCCTTTTACGGTTTTACCTCTACTGGAGTGCTGTGCTTCCCCTAAACCCTCACATGATAAATAATTATGGACACATGTCCTGTTTTTGAAATGAGATATTTGTGTTGATACTTAATACCCCATCCGTTTTAATTATAAATATTTCTGAGTTTAGTCGAAATCAATTTTTTAAAATTAATTTTGACCTATAATATCAATAAAACTAAATCATTTTTAAACAGGGGCGAAGCCAGACATCGAGGCTGTTAAGATACGGAATGAAGTTTGATCAATGGGGTCGGTAAGCATGGTTAGTAGCATTGATGAGTAGTGAATTTCTCTTGATTTTGCCAGAAGTTATTGGTGTCAGCCGGTACCGATGCCTCCACATAACTCCGTTCCTGATTTTAAATGGCAATCTTATATTGTAATAGTTGGCTTTATGATTAATCCAATAACATCGTTTTTGTATGAAGAAACATCATAAAAGGACACACCAATCACATTGTACCATGTGGGTAGAACAATGATTACACTGAGCCTTTGGATGACCATTGGAATGTCATGTGCCATCTCATCCCACCAACCAAACGTTACATTAATTAGGTACATGCGTCAATAACAAATCACAGTCCAAAATATATGCTTTCAACTGTCCTTATACATTGGCAATGTTTAGGAATAATTGCACTGGATACCCAGCATCATCTGTCTGCCCGGAAGGAAGCCAGAGCATTGTAAAACGGTACTGTAGGATATTTTTGTATGTAGAAGGATGGACCGATGCAGGCTCGTGAGTATGACTTTCTTGGGGCCCTTATGAGAGGTTGAACTGCAATAGAAGTGAGATATGGACATGAAAAAGACAGAAAAAAAGATAACTTGCCCACGCAAACACACAAAGAAAGGATGTTGTTGATTGTTCTTGTAAAAAGGATGCTGCTGTCGATATCTAAGGGCCTGATGCCTGGATCGAAAAAAGGCGCGAAGATAGACGTCTGAAAGAAATGTGACACATGGTAAAGTCTCCTGTTGAAATACGTGCTACCTGGCACCTGCTGTTGTACCATCGACTTTTTGTAGGTGCTGCTTATATCTGTCACAATCACAATTTAGGCAGGTTTGTTGTGGAGGGAGTGTAGAAATCTGGACAGCCCCAGATCACCCCAGTCGCTTTCCAAACATGAATTTCATAGCCATTTCATTTGTTGAATTCTTAAGTTATAGTAGGGTATTTTGATCATGGTTCGTGTATTTATGTTCATCTAACATTGGCAGTTGAGCTCTGTTTTTGAACATTCATCTATCCAAAGCAAGGGCACTGTCCTCTATACACTTAGTCACATGACAGGTGGGAAAATTTACCTCGAAAACAGATGAATGTCACTCAAAAGTTTTCACCCGTAGAATACTGACAATTGTTTACTTGAAACTTCAAAAGCTGAAAAGATTTTTCTTCTCTTTTTTTGTTAGTCTCATCATGTTATAGAATTTCAAGAGCCTAAAGCTTACAGTCAAGTCATATTTTATTTTCTGAGCATGTGCGCAATTTTAGAATAAAATATAAAAAAGAAAAATGTGTTTGTGAAAGGACAATGTCCCAATAAAAAGAGGGCATTTCATCAATGTCATCAGAACAACTATTTTTCCGTTCAAGCACAATGGACTCATATTGAAGGGTCATGGTTTAATTAACATCTGAAATTTTAGAATACAAGAACAAGAGAAAAACTATGGTTGAGAAATTCAAGACTAGTAAACAAAAAATGATGTTCAGCCTTTTGCAATATAATGCATTAGGGCCCGGCTCCTCTACCATGCTTTGAAGCACGATACTGTTAGAAATAATTTTCATCATGGATTCTTCAAATCCATTTCCCATACCTGATCTCAAGAAAGAGACGTGGGGAGATGATAGAGAGCCCGTTTCCCTTCCCAAATCTTAAGAATAAGCACACAAGACACATAAAGATATAGATAGAGAATCATCTTGTCATTCATCATCTAGATCCATACACAAGAGATTATATATAGAGATAGAGATGTCATTCATCATCTAGATTCTTAAAAGGACGAACGTCCACTGGGCTGGGCCTTTCGTCCTTTTCCCTTCATCAAATTAAACATTCTCTTCATCCAATAGGTTACTGGTTTCAACTGTGTGTATTCTTAGCAATACTTGATCCTAGTCCTGAGAACAATATTAATTGGAAGAAGGACATTTACATGTTGTTGTACGAACATTTCAAATGCTTAATCAAAGTATGTTTCTTTGCTAAAATGGAAACAGTTTTGACTCTAATAAAAATGAAAACAGTTACTTGAATAATTTCCTCTAAAATTACGGGAAAGATAGCATAAATTGATGGCAACGTGTACGTATACCTTACCTAGCAGGTTGTCATTGGAGAAGGTCCGACGTGTCCATCGACCGATTGTCGGACGAGGGCACCGTGTTCTTTTATTTTTCTCAAAAATTCAAAGAGACATAAAAGGACCTATCTTGTTATTTTCGTATGGTATAAACACACTCACCTTCACTCATTACCAAAAGAACATATAAAAGGTCTTATCATGTTACCCTGCTCTATTGTTTTTGTACGTTTGTATAAACTAGAACCAGACGTGGCATCTTCAGGGTTTTATGCGTTTGTTCAAGGATTAATGCAATGTACCAGAGGTGAACGATGTCAGCATTAAAGAACCATTCTATTACCAGCCGTTGCCAATCATTTGTATAGTCATAAAGCATCTTTTTTTAAATCTCACAGTGACGGGGTGGTAGCGCAGTTGGTTTGCGCGTAGGTGGCATAGCTATTGAGTTCTCCTAAGGTCTTGTGTACAAACCTCTGCCGCCACGAAAATCCTTCAAGCGATGATGAAATGCTCCGGTGACAATATGGGTCATCACATTCATCTTACATTTTTTTTCTTTTTTCCCATTGACTTTTTCATTATAGGCCAGAGAAAGAGTCAACAATCACGAATCCAATAGGGGCAAACAACAAAACGGAAGAGCATGAGTTTTTGTATGGGAAAGGGAATACTTTATTACTTATATGCTGATATCGTCAGCCACAATGTCCAGAATACAACGAGGGAGGACATCCATAATTGGATATGTTCCCCAGCTCAGAGTCTTTCTCTAAAGTTACCAATGCGTAAAATTACAACCTCTTAGGGTATGAACAATGTTAGCATTCATAAAATTCTGATGTAGCAGATCCTTTAGCTCCTGCACCAGACCACCCACTCCTGCCAAGGTGAACAGGAAGGGTGTCAACACTAATAATTCTAGGAACTTGGTCATTCTGGAAACAGGAATTCAAGAGTATTTGATGGCGCTTCCCCGTTAGTCTAGGGCCTGATGAGCAGTCTGAAACATGACGCTCAACTCTGGACATTTGATTGGCCAAACCTTAACATGTTGTGTGAGTCATAGTTGCTGTTTCTTTAGCTTTCTAAACCCCTGTATTTTGTTCAGACCCCTCTTGCCTTGGTCCAACTCAAGGGGGTCCATGTATGAACCGTTTTTTCTTTCTTATAATATAAAAATATGTAACTCTCCTACATATTTTAGAAAAAAATATGTACACACAACGAGTCTGGGTATTGGAGGAGTTGCCAGCCCTATTTTGCAAGCATAGCCATGTTAAAAGCCTGATATCTCTGAGAGAGAATTCGTTCATTGGTCTAAAAAAAGTCATCTCTTTCTTTCTTGATCTTTTTTAAATGAACTTCTCTATATGGATAAGAAGCTAATTTTCGTTCCTTTCTTAGCCTTTTCGTTAGACGTCAAATGAGAGATGAAATGACCATTTTACCCCTGTTAGAAAATAAAATATTAATGTTTTAGTCTCTATTTGTGACAATCGAGATATTTTTTTAAAAAAAATTTATAGTTGTATAAAATTATAAGTATTCTCGAATGTTTGGATTTGTCTACTAATATAAGGGTATAAGGTGAGACTCACGGAACATTAATTGACTCGTTCCCATTTCTCTCCCTGCTTTACGTCATTCGTCTGCCTCCAGACGCACAACTACCCATCGTCCTCTTGGTCTCCAGGTCTTGGTCGCCTCATGCCCATCGCCGCGCGAGGTCTGGAGCTAGGGTGGGTCATCAACGACCTCAGATCTGGAGCTGGGGGAACATCACGACCATGGCTACCTCAATTGCTTGCCTCCTCCGCCCATCCTCCTTCTCGATTGCTCGCCCCCTCTGCGTCATCTTCCAAGGACCGACAACCTTGAGGCAGTCACAGTTGGATCTTACTGCCAGGTGCTGCCTCTATCTCCATGCAAGACGGCGACTACGATGCAGGAACCAGGAATCGCAACCGGTGCTTGAGGACGGACCTACCATGGCTCTCATGGGCTGGCAGAGACAGATGACAACATTCGAGGGCAGAGCTGGCGACGCGAACGGCGTTGAAGAGGCAGATGGCGGTGAGGTGGTGGCAGTGAGGCACACATAGAGCCGCTTTTCCACCGTGGCCTGTGCGGTTGGGGAGGGATGGGGCAATGGGGAACACAAGCAAGGCGCTCACAGCAGCGGGCAAGATGGTCCCTTGGCGGGTCTGCCATGACACGTGGGATTTATTAAGGACATGATTTTGCATTGAAATTCGAATAATCCTTATTTTATAGACCGACGGAGTAAGTATTTGTATATGTATATGTTTTATAAAAAAAAATGATTTTACATATGATCGCTCGACGGGGCACATGTGTGAGCTACACCTACATGCGTAGCCAGGGCCGGTCCTAAGTTTACTGTGGCCCAGGGTGAATCCAAAAATCAGGACCCTTTGATATGATATGAAAATTGTTAGTATATATATCCCTTATTATTTAGAATTATGATTATTTTTATCACTTTATTATCTAAAATAAAATCTTATCACTAACATTAGTAGATTTTGTTGTAAATAAATTTAGTATATTAACTTATAACTCAAAGAAATATCGAAGGTTTTATTATATGATTTGAGTAGTATATTTACTCATCTTTTTTTTTTATCACGGTGATGCATGCATTATACGAAATGACCAAGAGGATAAGTGAAAGAAGTTAAACTAAAAAAGCACATCTTCTTTTTTATTTATCACGGTCTGATGCATGTATTATACGAAATGACCAAGAGGATAAGTGAAAGAAGTTGAACTAAAAAAGCAATTCATCATCGTTGGTAATACATCAATAACTTAGGGGCAGACTAGATGAAAGACGCGAGCTGAGACCTCAATGTGATAGCAGCAAAATCCTACTCTTTATCTTAGAACTCTAGATCAAACTATGGTCTCGACACGTTTGTGATGTGTTCGCGTGTGGTGAAAAGATGAATTATTGACTTATTATATTATTTTTGGGCGATAAAGAGGGAGGCAAGCACGATAGATAAGACCTGGTGTCCTAACGTGTACATGTGCTAAGAATTCTAGAAGTCTTGATTAAAATTTATGCGTCCCACAGTCTGTTAGCTTGATTGCGTTGGAATTTTGAGTTACACTAGTCATAACTATGAGCTGCACAAGTAATAAACTCTATTGTACATGTCATGGGGAGGAGTCTCTTGGATCAGGAGCCCAGGGCGGCCGTCCCTTTTGCCCTCCCCAGCACCGGCCCTGTGCGTACCCTGGTTGAACATGAAGCGAAAAGGTTCGGTGGACGCTACAGCATGCGTCCGTCAGCCAGCTGTACTCGTCCGATCAGGGTGTGCCATCTACTTTTCTTTTTGAAACATTAAAAGGCATAAAATGACCTATCTTGTTATTTCCATATAATGCATCCTTATGCACACTCGTAAATACAAACGGGGCAAATTCATCAATCTACAAAGTACAATATTCACATCTCGTTTTTTTCAATGAAGTATAATAAGACTTGTACGTGGCATCTACAAAGTTTCATCTGATGGCTCGAGATTAAGTGATTAACGCAATGCATCACGTGAAAGATGTTTTGTTAGCATAACGGTTATAAAAGATTGACAGAACAACTGTTCGGAACCTACCCTGTTAAAGAAACTTTATAGCTGTCTTTTGTTTTGTTATCACAACGGGGTTATGGCGCCGTTGGCTATAGCGCGTAGGTATCACATCTTCTTCAGCTATGATGAAATGCTCCTGTGACACATGGGTCGTCACATTCATCTGATTATAGCAGATGATACGAGCAAAACTGAGCTTACTTTTTCTTTATGTTGCTGTCCTGAATTGCCGCTGCTTAAAAGGTTTCTCCTTGCTTCCCAAAACAAACATTCATCTGATTATAGCAGATGATACGAGCAAAACTGAGTTTACTTTTTTTTATGTCGCTGTCCTGAATTGCCGCTATTTAAAAAGGTTTCTCCTTGCTTCCCAAAACAAACATTCATCTGATTATAGCAGATGATACGAGCAAAACTGAGCTTACTTTTTTTTTATTATGTCGCTGTCCTGAATTGCCGCTGCTTAAAAGGTTTCTCCTTGCTTCCCAAAATAAACATTCATCTGATTAGGCCAGTCTCAATACAATGTTTTATTGTACAGTTTTTAAAAGTGTCATGTCATATAAAGATATTTGAAACAGTAAATAAAACAAGTTTTCTCAATGCAAATTTTCATATTACGATTTCATAGGCTAAGATATCATTTAAATGCTATATCTAATTAACCAATGATAATCCATAAAATATATAGAGATGAAACAAATTCTTCTCAGTAGAGGTTTCATTCTAGTTTTATAGTTTAGGTAACCATGTACATAAGGTTTCATCCCCATGAAATCCAACTCCTCTCTCTCATCATAAATTTCATGTCATGTCACTGGTTTTGCTTATGTGGCATGTCATTTAATGACTTTGAAACTCATATGAAACTTGGATTGAGACTGGCCTTATAGCAGATGATACGAGCAAAACTGAGCTTACTTTTTTTTATGTCGCTGTCCTGAATTGCCGCTGCTTAAAAGGTTTCTTCTTGCTTCCCAAAACAAACCTTAGCGTGGCATGTCCACGGCATTGGACGACGCAGTCAAATATTACTCCGCGCGTTGCTGCGGAAACTTTGAAGAGACAATTATTTATATAGAAATCAGAAAATAAATTTTATCTATGGTAGATAGCATTACTATTCAGAGTTTCAAAATATTGATAGTTTTTTTTGATAATTCAGTGAACACGTCCATACAGTGTTGCACGTGTATGTTACAACTTAGAATTGACTACGACTTGGTGTATGCTCCGGTGAGATGGACCAACTCAGAAGCCAGATCGAAACAGGCCAACTCAGAAACCACAAACAAATACGACTCGGGGTTGGACATGCAACTCAGAAGCGACTCGGTATACTAAGAAGCGACTCGGTATCATGAGAAAAAAAAGAAATACGAGTATATATATACTCAATCAACTAAAATATGACTCCTAGACCCTGAGTTGCACAAGAATACAAATAGTTCTAAATCTCTAGCAGGGTGGTGCATGCGACGCGGGTATGCCGCCTCGTACCCGATCAGGTAGCCCGTGCGCATCGGGTTGCTGGCCAGGATGTAGTCCGCCTGCCACCTCGCGAACGCCAGCACGTCGCCCGCAGAGGGTGGTGATAACGTTGGAGCAGACAGTGAGGAGGTCTACGCACGGGTGTGCGGCCGGCGTTGTGCTTAGCGCCGCCCGGGTTGCGGTTCATGCATGAGCTCAGTAGTAGGCTCCCTTGGAACGGTGCTACTCGATCACCGTGCGCTGCTCCATGCTCAGACATAGCTTACAAGCCTTCTCGGCGACCAGCAGCTGTAAATTAATTTTTCAGATCCAAAAACTTAATTGTCAGGCCAACCGTCAAGTACATGCATGAACAGGAGTTATGTGACAAATTACGAGTTTGTTTTATATTTTTCATAGGAGTGAAGTAGACTGAAATAGGTCATCGTCGTCCACTTTTCCCCCGGTAATGGATGGGTCAACATCATTATTGTTGATTTAGTTTGGTGTAGGCTTAGTTTGATTTTGGCTCGTGTGAGTCCAAATCGTATATGTCTGTGTGGCCATACAGAGTCTTCTTGGAAAAAAAAACCACCAAGCTCAACCTCCTTCGCGTGAGCCGCCGACATCCTTCTCCGTATCCGTGTGCGCTTTATCATTAGTCTGACATATGTTCTTCTCCAGACGTGACATCGTCCACCCGCCTCGCGGCGTCATGCGTCGTGGGCTGTCTATCCTACTTTGAACATTTGTGTCAACGTCCACCCTGCTTCGTCCATGATGCTACTGCCCGTGTTGCCGACTGGCTGCGTTGCCCGTCGATACCGCTGGTCCGTTGTTGAATAAACAATGCTTAGCTATCAAGAGTGGGACAAAAGTGTAATAGAATTTTTCTAAATATTTTACATAAAACAAGTTTATTATTTTAACCCGTTGAAATCTAGTATATATATATATATATATATATATATATATTTAAATTCTGAATTTCTACAGTGTTATTCCACTATCCAGGTGGAGTGTGCACTCATTTAGTGCTTTGAAACTATTCTGAGCACTTCAGATATATTGCTTAACTTCAAGTATTAATTATGGTTGGTGTTAATCTTCTTCTTTTAGGATCGTTCTTTCGGCTGGCAAGGCCAGACAGACTGTCGGGCGGTATAAGTTCTCAGTTGTAAAAATCCTACTTGGTACTCATCATACAAATCGCAAATTTGTTTCAGAAGTAACGAAGTCTTTCCTTATATAGGCCAATCACAAGCATATGCAGGAAGTTTTTATCGTCTCCCCAGACAGTTCTACCCAAAGGGAACACTTCTTTGCAGCAACACAGGGTCCTCTCAAACGCCTCAACTAGGCTAAACCGAGGACTATACCATAGAGGTTTCTCCTATAGGGTCCCGAGCATAAAAACTTAATTCATATGCAAAAACTGGAACATATCAAGGGATTTTTAAAGACGACATTACTTCATTTCCACAAATATAGCTTACATATGATTTTTCCTTTCGGGAACCCCTAAACACTTAAACACACAAAGAAAAAAATTATCTTGTAGGCGGTATCTTACAGTGAAATTACACTCTCTATTTTACAAGTGGACTACTACTATTGCTACTTAGTGGTGGAGGTGGAAGGCGCTCTTGAGCAGTAAGCTCAGAACGCTGGACGATGAGTGATGGGTGTCTCCCTTCTGAAGCCTAGGTCCTCCTTTATAGTAGAACGAGTGGTACTCCCTTCCTGTTTATTTAGCACACGTAACTTCCATCTTCATGTAGCAAGGACACCAGGTGTCATATATAGCACCCTTCAATTGGCATTGTCTTCCTTTCATGATGACATTCTCTTGCCTTTTCTTGCTAAGTCTTTATATATTTGTTACATGTACGAAGCAACACAAGATATTTGTCCTGACATGCATGTCAATGCCACGAATAATGTCGATCACTATTCTTTTGATGTCTTGTGACCTTCTTTCTACGATGCTTTACGATATGATATTATTTATGCTACGACCATTGGCCTAGATTGGTCAAGCTAATTATAGGGTCACATCACGCTTCCTATTTGAGAGTATTACTTTCAATATTTTTATGAGAAATTTTATTAGTCTCACCACACTTTCGCATTTGAGACTATAATTCTCTATATTTTAAGTCTTTATTTATATTTGGTGGGTTAATTCTGTTCAGGTTCTGGAGGTTGCCCATGCCCTCCAATATCCATAATGTCTTCATCTAAGAATGAACTGGTAATTTTATCATCAAATGTCTTCTGTATTTCTTCAAACTTTTCACTTATTTCTTTTTTTAGTTCTTTCAAAATGTCTTCTTTTATCTCTTTCTTCCATTCAGGTGCTATTGATTCAAATTTTTCTTCCAACTTTCAGTCAATGTATTCTCCATCCAAAGGATTAACTCCTTTTATTAAACATTCCTTGTATGTCATTTTCATAGAAGTATTACCTTCTTCTTTTACCTTGAACCCAACTGGTTCTTTCAATTTTGTAATTATTGGTTCTTCAAAATTTTTCTTATTTTTTGTACCAGCCTATAATCCTGAATATAATCTTTTGCAGCTGGTTCTATATAATAATTTGGCCCTATGGCCATTCTAGCTTTGGCCAATGCTTCATCTACATCCATATATTTTGTAAATGATGGGGATCCCTTTCTTCTTTCCATGTCTTTCTTTAGGATCACTATTTCTTTAAAGGATGTATATATTCCTGGCCTCTTTCCATTGAATATTACATATAAAGGCTTTGACTGTATATTTTCTGGGTATTCTGATGATGGTAGCATTCCATTGATCATATGAAAGTATTCGGAAAGGCTATTTAATATGGCCAAATAGTACCTTTGTCTTCTTTCTTATTGTTATAATGGTACCAAAAATTGTCTAGTAGACATTGTTGGACTTCGTCCACAAAAATATGATTTTTGGGCTTGAATTTAAAAGTATTCTCCGGAAAAACCTTCAGCTTATTATCTGAACTAGAGGTATAGTATTCGACTTCGGGTGTATTCATTGCTCTCTTCATTCCTGCAAAATGGAAGAGCGCGAAAACAAGTCAGGCAACTTTTTATCTTTACCCTTTATATGCTCAAAATGAACTTTATAACCATTTCTAGTAATGATATCTTTAAATAATATCCACCTTCTAGTCGAGCTTTTCTTACTATTAATTTGATTGTAATATCTATAAATTGCTACAATCTGTTCGTACGGTAAATTCTTTGAATCCAAGATATAAACGAAATGCATTTATTGTGGAAATTATAGCTAAAATTTTGCTATCAGTGTTATTTATAGTTTTTAATTTATAACTTCCCGAAGCATATCGACATATTTTTTCTTCTGTCTTAGGGGAATATTTATTAGGTTTTTGTTTTAATATTGCACCCCAACCTTCCTTAGAGGCATCAGTTTCTATAATAAAATAATTATCATCTAGAGGTAACTCTAGCGGTTTTAAATTCTTCACTTTTTCTTTTATGGTTCTTACTAACTTTATGTCTTCAGAGTTAAAATATTTTTGTCCATTTTTCTTTAATTTTGAATATAATGGACCTGCAAGCTTTGCTAAGTTATCTATGTAATTTCTTGCATAGTTGACAATTTCTAGAAATTACTGTAAAACCTTAGTATCATTCATGGTATCAGGAAATTGTAATATTTTCCTTGCAATATGTTCTTGTAAATATATTTTCCCTTCTCCTATTTCATGACCAAGAAAATTAATTCTTTCTTTGCAAATTTCCATTTTCTTTTTAGATAATATTAAACCATTTTGTTCTACTTTTCTAAAGAATACTTCAAGATGAGCTATATGTTCCTTATAAGTTTTGGAAAAAATTAGTATATCATCTATATATACCAATATAAATTCTTGAGCTTCATTGAAAATATTTTGCATCTTTCTTTGAAATAAAGCAGACGCATTTTTTAGTCCTAATGGCATAACAAGCCATTCAAAATGACCTTGAGGACATGTAAATGCAGTCCATTCGATTGATTCTTCTGCTATTTTAACTTGTCAAAATTCGGCTTTTAAATCAAATTTGGAAAAATATTTACTACCTTGTATCCTATTAATTAATTCTTGTTTATTTAGAATATTGAAAGCATCTTCTACTGTATTGTCATTTAATCTTTTGTAATTAATGACCATTCTGAACTTTCCTCTTACTTCTTCAGCATGATTTCTAATATAAATGCCGCAGATCTATGTGAGCTTCTACTTTCTCTTATGGCTTTTAATTTTAATAGTTCTTCAATATGCATCTTAAAGTCTTCTATATCCTTTGGAGTGGCCTTAATTGGAGCTATTTTGATTATATAGTTTGGGTTTATTATATTGATCTTGCATAATATACCATTTTTCTCTCAATGCTTTATATATATTTCACCAATAATTTGAATATCTTCAAGCCTCTGTACTATCTTCTTTATATCTCTGTACCAATTTGGTGCAAATGATTGTAACCCAATGCATTCTAGGTTAGAATTTTCTATATAATATTTTCTATATTTGAGCTCAGTTCAAGGTTTGTGTGTACTTTAGGTAATGCAGTATCTAGGACTGGACTAGAAGTATCTATATCAATATTGCAAATTTGTTGTGTCACATGGCGCTTTTTAACTTTAGAAATGTATGGAACATTATCTTGTCGTGGGATAAATGTAATTCCATGTTCATGTATAATTGTTGTTTGTACTGATTGTTATAAAAACCTTAGCCCAATTATCATTTCATCATTTATCATAGATAGATCTCTTATTGTAATTTCGTCTATTATATATTTTGTATCATTTATGTATGCTTCTATATTATAAGCTAATTGATTATGGACCTTTCTTATTCCTGACATATCTGTGGAGACTTCTGCCTTATTATCATCTATAGTATGTACTATTTTAGGGCATCTAATAAAATATTTGTCATGGATGATATTTTTAGTGCATCCTGTGTCTACTAAGGCTAGTATTTTATATGTAATATTTGGTCTTAATTTTATTTTTACTGGGATCCTTATGCCTAATATTTCTTTGAATGACAATCTTACTATGTATTTATTTCCAAAGTTTATCAAAGACTCTCTTAATTGAATAATCTTATTATTCTTATTGTCTTTTATAGTTAAAGTTTGTTCCTGACATTCAATAGTTTCATCTTCTTTTGCAGTTTTGTTTTCAACCTTTGCTTGTAATATTTCTAATTCTGCTTCTAACTTATTTATTCTATTTTCTAATATTCAAACTCTACTAGATAAAATTTTATCTTCTGGTTCAAATTCTACTTCATTTCTCCAAGCTTGCTTCTTTGTTTTCAGACATTCAAGGCATGCTTGTTTAAGATACATACTACATGTGGCTCTATTATCTTGTCTTGGGTAATATATGCAAAAAGTGCACTTTATATTATAGTCTCCTTTTCCTCTTATCCAGTCATGTTCACACTCTATTTGGTTCATCATTTAAATTTTTAATCTAGCTAAATCTTCTATTAAATCTGATTCCTCGTCACTTGATTCATATTCTATTTCAATATTTTCTATTTCATCTGTTTCTATGATGGAGTATATAGACTCATCATCTTTTATTTCATCATCGCACATTAGGATATTCTCATTGACACTGTCCACTATAAATATCTTCTCTTGTTCTTCATATTTACTAGAGTATCTTTTCTGATCTTTATTAGGACAGGTTTTACTTAGATGATCGGGTGAATTGCATATAAAGCATCTACATGTCTTATCATAATTCTTCCTAGGATTATATCGTCTTACGTTTCTCTTATGTAAGAATGGTGGCCTATTATCAGATTTTCTTAAGAAATATCTTCTCTTTGTTCTAGGATTATTGTACTTTCGCTGAGGTCTGATGAACTTTTTACTTCTATGTCTTTCTTCTCCATATGTTAAAGGTATTTGAACTATATTATTTCAACAATTATAGTCTAAATGCTTCATGGATCTTTGAGATTGTATGCTTGTACATATTTTCCTTAACTGTTTGAACACAAATGTTATGGCTTGAGATATATTAATGACTTTTTCTTGCGTTTCTTTTTTGTATTCTTCAAATATCATACCGTCTAAAGGATCTGGTAGCTTATTAAAATACCTTTCTACTACTCCTTGATTAAATCCTTGCTTAGCAGTGGTTGTATTATATAAATAATGTTATGAAAATTCCTTTATACCTTTCCAATTTGTTAGTGTTAATTTTTCTATCTCTCTTAATCTTTCATTTTGCAATGCAGTATTACCTAATTCTAGATCTTCTGCTATAATAAGATGTGCTATTATATTTGCAAAATTATATGGATTGCTTCCAGCTCTTTTCAACTCTTCATACTTATCTGGACATCATTCTACCCATTGTTCCCATAGAACCCTTGCTGCTTCACCTAAAAATGTTTTTAAATATGTTATCATATCTTCTACCCTATTTCCTATATTATGCTGATTTTTTCTGTATTTTTGAACTATTAATCCTTTCCAAACGCTTAGCACATTTGGCCAATCTATTGGGTCATATGCAGATAAATTTAGTATTGCTCCTTCACTCTTGTAATTTTGGAATTTTACTAGTTTTTCAAAATTTCTCTTTTTGGAGCCCATGTAAGCATATTGACCTGGGATGTAATTATATGGGAATTCTTCTTTTGGTGGCGGCCAAGTTCCTGCTGATCTAGAGGGTCTTTCTTGCTCCCCTTCACTTTTTACAGAGTCAAGTCACCATATCTTTTTCTTTTACTAACCCCTACATCCATTGCTTCCATAGCATTTTCTAAGTTATGTAATCCTATATCATCTAAAGAATCTATGAAATCGTTATGATCTTCGGTATCATTTCTAAGTTGTTCTTCATTATAAATTTCATTTACTAACTCTTGTTCTTCCTCAAAACTTTGTTGTAATAATTTCTCATTCATGCTCCATTGTTCTTCTTCACTTATTGGCAAAGTATTTTCTTGAGCCATATTTTTTTCTTTAGCAATTAGATTTTCTTTGTAAGTGATATCTATCTTATTCTTAACCTCTTTCTTGATCTCTGAGCATCTCGTAGAATTTTCTTTATCTTTTTTAATTCTTTTTAACCTTGCTAATTCTCTAAAAAGGTAAAGTTCTTTTTCTCTAATTTTTGGCCATTTGTGTAACATAGAACTATTATATTCAGCATTTATTTGTTTTAATTTGTCTTCACAATAACTTATTTATGTGTCTATATCAGGTTTCTCCATAAATTCTGAGATACTATGTCTTCTACTATTATCTATTTCTTGTTCTGTCGCAACAAAAACTAAATCATCTAAAGATCTTGTCTTATAATTTATAAATCTAATATTGGTGATTCCCTTATTATTCTCATAGCTGATATAGTCTTCAGATATGTGCAAAATCTCCTTCTTTTGTACTAATTCACCTATATCCCATTCTTCTCCTGCTCTCTCTTTAGAATTTATTTTTAAAGGACTCATAAAATTAATTCCTTTTGATTGCATATTTTGTATTACATCATTAACATTTACCATATATTTTGTCCTGCTATTATTTGTTAGTCTACCAATAAATTCTATGCTTACTAACAAATTTGTTCCTTTAAATTCTTCATCCTTTGGTTTGTAAACCAAAACTCATTTTTTCTATAAACTCTTTTATATGCATAATTAAGTCTGGAGCTATATAAGTTATTAAACTACCTTTTTTCATGTCTCCTTCTAAAAATCCTAATGCCGCTTTATTAATTGTGTCCCATCTTTTATCTAACAAAGTTATTAAAACTTTTGTGCCTAATTTCTTTCTTGTCATACTTTTGATTCCAATTATATACATTCATTGATGAATGTATTTGTAACCTGAATATTTCAAACTGTTTTCAATTTGTCTACTTACAATTTTTAATTCTCCTGGTTTTGTCAAAACACTTAATTCAACTTCCCTGGATATTCTATATGAACCACTTCTACTTTCAAAAAATCCCATGTGATATATTTTTTGTGGCTTTATTCTTCTTAAGGTATCCTTCTGATATTTTTCCAGATCAGTTTCTACATTAATGATTTCATCAAGATTTTCTATATCCTCGCTTTTACCTTTTAGCCTATCCATTAAGGTTAAAGGTCTTATGTCTTTATTTACTATTTGGAGGGATTGATCTCCTCCGCAAACACTTTTAAATAAGTCCATTTATTTGAATTTATGAATGTAGTGGAACAAACTATTCCGGCTGATGATAGTACAAGTTCTTTTCCTGCGGTTTCGGTATTAACCTTTTCAAGGATTTGAGTTAATAGTTGCACTATTGTATTATTTTGTTCTATTAGTATTTTTGACTCCTCTTCTTGTAACTTGATATCTTTTTGTTCTATTATAACTTTTTTAGATTCTAACTTTTTATAGATCAGAGAGACTTCTTCTTTGATATAGTCACTATTTTGACAATATTTTATTTGTTCTGCTTTTCCTTCCTCTAACTTTTGTAACGCGAGATTTATTTTGTTCTGTATTAAAGAAATATTAATAAGTTTAACTGTCCTTATGAACTGTGCTAAGTATGTTCTTCTAGAGAATTAAGTCTGCACCTTATATTGATATTTTCTTTTGTATTGATAATCTTTCTAGTATTTATTTTAGAATTCAAATACTTTAACTTCTCAATTGTAACAGGCTCTGATACCACTATTGACAAATATATTATTTATAGAATAATAGCTATGATTACTTATTAATATTTAGGACACTATTCAAATTGCTCTGTTACTATTCAAATTCTGAATTTCTACAATGTTATTCCACTATCTAGGTGGAGTGTGCACTCACGTAGTACTTCGAAACTATTCTGAGCACTTCAAATATATTAATTAACTTTGAGTATTAATTATGGTTGGTCTTAATCTTCTTCTTTTAGGATCGTTCTTTCGGCTGGCGAGGCTAGACAGACTGCCAGGCGGTATAAGTTCTCAGTTGTAAAAATCCTACTCGGTACTCACCATACTTATCGCTAATTTGTTTCAGAAGTAACTAAGTCTTTCCCTATATAAGCCAGTCATAAGCATATGCAGGAAGTTTTTATCGTCTCCCCAGGCAGTTCTACCCGAACGGAACACCTCTCTGCAGCAACACAAGGTTCTCTCTAACGCCTCAACTAGGCTAAACCGAGGACTATGCCATAGAGGTTTCTCCTATAGGATCTCTAGCATAAAAACTTAATTCATATGTAAGAACTGGATCATATCAAGGGATTTTCAAAGACTACATTACTTCATTTCCACAAATATAGCTTACATATGGTTTTCCCTTTCGGGAACCCCCAAACACTTAAACACACAAAGGAAAAATTACTTTGCTGGCGGTATCTTACAGTGGAATTACACTCTCTATTTTACAAGTGGACTACTACTATTGCTACTTAGTGGTGGAGGTGGAAGGCGCTCTTGAGGAGTGAGCTCAGAATGCTGGACGATGAGTGATGGGTGTCTCCCTTCTGAAGCCCAGGTCCTCCTTTTATAGTAGAACGAGCGGTACTCCCTTCCTGTTTATTTGGCACACGTAGCTTCCATCTTCATGTAGCAAGGACACCAGGTGTCATATACAACACCCTTCAATTGGCATTGTCTTCCTTTCATGATGATATTCTCTTTCCTTTCCTTGCTAAGTCTTTATATATTTATTACATATACGAAACAACACAAGGTATTTGTCCTGGCATACATGTCAATGTCACGAATAATATCGATCACTATTCTTTTGATGTCTTGTGACCTTCTTTCTTTGATGCTTTGCGATATGCTGGGAAGCATGGTGTGGCCCTATAATTAGCTCTGGCCGATGCAGCCTGGCCAAGGCCTCCTTGTGTCCATGTCCCGGTGTTCCTCCTCAAGCTCACTTCACTCCATCGGCCACTGGCTTGCCATCCATCCCCTATGGCTATGGCGCGCCCCTCGTCCCTCCACAACCCGGTCAGCCCACGACTACTGCATCTTGGGAATCGATGACCCTTGTCAACGCTCTCAACTCCCTCACGCTGTAGCAGCCAGATTGGCTTATGGACTCCGGTGCCTCTTCCCACCTTACCAACAATCAGGGTAACCTCTCTTCTCTCCAACCCTCTTCCTCTCACTCTCGGATTCTAGTTGGCAATGGCTCTCCATTGCCAGTGTCGGCTAGTGGTAGCGTTGTTTTCCCATCTCCTACCCGGCCACTCTCTTTATCCAACATTTTGGTTTCCCCTAAATTAATCGCTAACCTAATCTCTGTTCGTAAATTCACTACCGACAACCTTGTTTTTGTTGAATTTGATACTTTTGGTTTATCTGTGAAGGACCTCAAAACAAAGGTGGTGATCCATTCCTGTAACAGCTCGGGTGACCTCTACCTGCTCTTTCTTCATCCGACGTAGTTCATCGTGCCCTAGTTGCAGTGTCCGAGGCAATCCGGCATCGACGACTTGGCCATCCTGGCGCCCAAGTGCTCTCACGTCCTAGATCTTCCAATGTAATTTCAGTGTCCCCCAATAAAACTGTCGTGACACCTTGTCACGAGTGTCAGCTAGGTCGGCATATTCGTTTGCCCTTTTCTAGTTCATTGTCTAGATCTCGTCACCCTTTTGAGATTATTCACTGTGACTTGTGGACATCCCCCATTGGAAGTATATCGGGTTCAAAATATTATCTAGTTTATCTTGATGATTTCACTCACTACCTCTGGATCCATTAAAATTTAAATCCGACACCTTCTCCACCCTATGCAACTTTCATACTTATGTTCACACTCACTTTCAGTGCCGCATTCAGTTCATACAATGCGACAATGGTCATGTGTTCGACAATCTTGCTGCTCGGTCCTTTGCTCTTGCACAGGGGATTCGCTTCCGGCTCTCATGTCCACACACTTCTCAACAAAATGGCTAGGCCGAACGTGTTATCCATTCAATTAACAACATTCTCTGCACCTCGCTCATTCAGGCCGGCCTTCCACCGTCATACTAGGTCGAAGCCCGCCACACCGCCACACACCTCTTTAACCTACATCCCACCAAAACCCTCAAAAATCTCATGCCACACCAAGCCTTGTTCGGTACACCACCCTCGTACTCCCACCTGCGATCCTTTGGTTGTTGTTGCTACCCAAACTTGACTGCCTCTGTTTCTCACAAACTCGCACCAGGATCCACCGAATGCATCTTTCTTGGCTACCCACCAGATCACAAAGGTTACCGCTTCTTGGATCTAACCACCAACAAAATCATCACCTCTCGTCACGTTGTATTTGATGAGCTAACCTTCCCTTACACCTCTCACACTTCAGTTCCCCCCTCCTCATATTATTTTTTAGATGATGATGCAGATGAACCAGCCGGTGTTCCCCCATCCTTTGGCTCGGCTACAATGCCTCATCGCATAGCTACCGAGCCAAGTACCTCGACACGACTCAACACACCACCGATGCCATGCGCAGCCCCATCGACAACACGCATGCCTCCGGCTCCATTGCGCGCGATGCCACATGTGGCCCCGTCGATGACACGCCTGCCCTCGGCTCTCCTGCGCGTGCGCGATGCTACGCGTGGCCCCGTCGACAACACTCCTGCCTCTGACTCTCCTTCGTGCAATTCCATCACTCCTCGCGTTGACAACACCAGTGGATCCACCGGGGTCTACAGCATCAAACCCCTGGTGTCTCAAGTATACACACGATGTTGCGCAGCTGCAGGCTCCCCTACGCCCTCACCGCCGCCAGAGCTCTTCCCCAACGCTCCTGCTCGGTCACGACACGTGCCCGTTCCTCCTATCACCAATTACCACAGTATGACCACCCGTGCCAAGATTGGTGTCAGCAACCTCAGAGATGTGTTCGACCTTCAAGTCACCGGTCTCTCCTCGGTACCTACCTCCTATCTGCATGCTCTTGCCGATCTTAACTGGAAGACAGCCATGATTGAGGAATTCACTGCTCTCACCTCCAACAACACCTGGACTCTTGTGTAGCCTCCCCCCGGTGCCAATATTGTGACTGGCAAGTGGATCTTCCGCCTCAAGTTCAAAGCTGATGGGTCTTTGGAAAGATATAAAGCACGCTGGGTTTTGCACGGTTTCTCCCAGCAGCCAGGTGTCGATTTTGAAGACTTTTGGCCCTGTTGTTAAGCCAGCCACAATTCGGACAGTCTTATCTCTTGCCATTTACAGTGATTGGCCAATTCATCAACTTGACGTAAAAAATGCTTTCCTCAACGGGACTCTCATGGAAACGGTATATTGTTAGCAGCCCTCTGGCTTTGTGGATCCTTCTACATCACATCAAGTCTGTAAACTGAACAGGTCACTCTATGGACTCAAACAAGCCCCTCACGCTTGGTACACTAGATTTCAGTCTTTCATCCTCTATTGGATTCTCAGGTTCCAAAAGTGACACGTCTCTGCTCGTCTACAAACAAGGTTTGGACACTACATATCTCCTCCTCTATGTTGATGATATTGTGCTCACTGCGTCCAGCATGCCCCTTCTTCATCACATTATTTCTTCTCTCCGTTCTGAATTTGATATGACTGATCTTGGAAGTCTACATTACTTCTTGGGTGTTGCTTCTCACCGCACATCAACTGGCCTCATCCTGTCCCAAGACAAGTATGCTGCTAAATTACTTGACCGAGCCAAGATGCGTGACTATAACTCCTGTGCTACACCTATAGAGGCTCGGTCAAAGCTGTCAGCCGATGTTGGTCCTCTGGTTGCCAATGCTACCCTCTATCGTAGTCTTGCTGGTGGTCTTCAATACCTCACACTCACACGGCCCAATATTGCCCATGTCGTGCAACAAGTATGCCTTCATATGCATGATCCTCGTGAGGAACATTTTTCTCTAATCAAGCGGATTCTTCATTACATCAAGGGCACCATCCACCATGGTCTTCAGCTCAATTGTGGTCCATGCAGTGATCTTGTCATTTATTCAGACGCCGATTGGGCTGGATGCCCTGATACTCGACGATCCACTTCAGGGTTTTGTGTTTTCCTTAGCGACAATCTAGTCTCCTGGTCCTCTAAGCGACAACACATAGTATCCAGGTCAAGCGTTGAGGCCAAGTACCATGGTGTTGCTAATGCCGTCGCGGAGGCCTGTTGGTTGCAACATCTTCTGGCTGAGCTACATCGCCCATTGACCAAAGCGACGGTTGTCTACTACGATAACATCAGTGCCGTTTATTTCTCTACCAACCCCATTCAACACCAACACACCAAGCATGTGGAAAATTGACCTATATTTTGTGCGTGAACGTCTTGGTCTTGGAGATGTTTGAGTTCTTCATGTTCCCACAAATCTTCAGTATACGGACATTTCCACAAAAGGGTTGCCGACCACGGTCTTCAACTCTTTTCGCTCCAGTCTCAACGTCCATGGCTCTCCCGGTTGATAGTGCGGGGGGACTGTTGGAATATGTAGATATACAACATGTACTTTACTTGTACCTCAAGCTAACCCCTAGGGTTTGTATGTAACTCAGCACTATATATGTGCACTGTATCAATGGAATGATTATCGTGCATTCTCTCCGATAGCCTCTCTATTAAACCCTGCTATCCAAATCAGATGTTACACTTCAGAAAAATAATCGATGCATACTTCCTAGGAGGGTGCCGCCTTTGTGGCTGTCATTACTAAAGATGAGAAACTTAGAAGCCCCATGGAGATTCTTTTTCTGGATACTTCTGAAAGAGAACCTGCAGAAGCAGCAACCTGATGACTAATCCACCATCGCCTACAATAACAACTAGGGAACCAGCAGGGCGATGCAATATACTGTGCTTGAGAGGAATTGGAAGGGCAATACTGCCATTAAGATGGCTCTTGATTGCTGAGTAGTGGTGGCATTTTTCACAACACTAAAGACTCATGAATGGAGGGAAAAGATGAGGGCCGAGGTGGGATGGTTTTGTTGTCTGGCTGGTCATGGATGCGCCATTGCTGGGCTAATGGCTATAGTTTCTGTAATTGAGAACCATGGATGGGGGCGTGCCCTTGCATGATGAGAGTCTAGAAGAGAAGATGAGGAACAACAGTCAGGATTTGATTTCTTTTGGAGATCGGAGGGCGCAAAATATGGTTGGCTGTGGGTCGAGACACTACAACAAAAGTGGACTGTAGCAGCGGGTCAAAACCCATTAGTAGCGGCGGGTGACATCTTCACCCGCCGCTACCCTTCAACCTGAAAACAAAAAAAAAAGCCCGCTGGCCCGAAAGAGCCTGCCGGCCACCTCGAGGCTAGATCCAAAGGGGAGGAGGAGGTGAGGATGGGGAGGTGCCGGATCTGGCCTCCTCTTCGCCGTCCGAGGCGTGACCGTCGCCAGATCTGGCCTCTCCTTTGCCGTCTGAGGGCATGGAGGAGCAGCACAGCCGTCGTCGCCCCCGAACACCCGTGACCAAGATCCACACGCTCGTCGCCGCTATCTAGCCCCCCGCCTCGCAAGGCCACCCCGTCTGGCCACCAGCGACGTCGCTCGGAGGAGGGTGGCCTGGATCCGTCGCCTACTCGTCAATGGGGATGGCTCGGAGGAGGGTGGCTTGGATCCGCCGCCTTCTTGTTGACCCGGAGCGGGGGGATTGGAGGTGGCCGGATCTAGCTGACGGCCCGCCACCAGGGAGAGAGGCGAGAGGGAGGGAGGAGCAGACGACAGCCTCCTCCTCGCGCCACCCCGGGCCACCACCTCGCGCCACCTCGGGCTGGCGCCTCCTCTCGCGTCGAGCTGCCACCTTCATCGGGGAGAGAGGCGAGAGGGAGCAAGAAGCAGGCGGCAGCGGCCGGGAGAGAAGCAGGCGGTAGGGGAGGAGAGGGATGGAGGATTTGGCAACGGCGACGACTTGGAGAAGGAGAGAGTCGGCGGTGGCTGGGGTTGGGACATGGGGAGGAGGCGCGGTAGTGTTAGGGTTTCTGTTTTTTTATAGGGATAGTATATGGGCCATAATGAGATAATGGGCCAGCCGGCCAGGTAGCAGCGAGGAATGTTATGGGCCGCCGCTATAAAAAAATATAGCGGTGGGTGAAGTTTTGTGCTGCCTCTATAAAGAAATATAGCGGCGGGTGATGTTTTGTGCCCCTGCTATAAATGTGTATCTAATTATAGCGGCGGGTTATTTATGGGCCGTAGCTACTGGAATTTGACCCGCGTCGCTAAAGGCCTTTTTTATGCTAGTGAGAGAAATAACAATTAATTATTGTTAGTGGGTTGCACTTTCAAAAGATATGTAGATTCGATCCCTTTGCCATGCTGAGCCAGTTGGAGCCTTTGCTTTGAAGTTGAAGTCCAACAGTGCTACCACTAGCTGGATCGGTTGTCTCCTCAAGTTCCGGCAGCGTAAGCCGTCACTACGGGAAACGTCAAGTTTGTCGTGTGCCCACTGCACACGGCAAAAGCCTAAATACCCATGGCAAAGTTTTTGCCGTGGGTTACACACGGCAAAGCGCGCACGACAAAATATCCGTCGATAAAGCCGGCTTTGTCGTATGCCTTCTATCGGGCACATGGCAAAGGCTTTACCGTGTGTCAAAAATACACACGGCAAAGCCGATAAAATATAAGTCGTATAAAACCTAAAAAATAGCAAAAAAAATTTTTTGGTGTCCAAGAACCCCCGGCCGCCCGTCCCAGTTGCAAGTCGTGGTGTTTTTTCGCGCGCTACGCACAAAGTGCGTCCGCCAAGAATCAAACTCGCAACCTCACCTTCGCGTGTAGCCTCCCCTACCACTGCACCACACACTCAGTTGTGACTATAACTCGCGTTCACTTTTTTATAGTTTACCTCTTTACCGAGTGCCTTTTATCAGACACTCGGCAAAGAGCGTGTTTGCCGAGTGCAAAATATAATGCACTCGGCAAACATTTACTTTGCCGTGTGCATTATATTTTGCAATCGGTAAATATTTTCTTTCATAATTCAAATGTGTTTTTATTGACAAAATTAGTTTAAATAAAAAAGTATTAAACTACAAAGTTGTATAACTTATGAAGATTTACAACTTTTGTTTTTGTGTTTTGTTCATTCGACAAAGTGGTAGTAACATTATTCATAAATCTTATGTCTCACCAAATATTTCATGAAACTATATGAGACTATTAGATTTTATGAACAATGTTATAGATCAAATTGAGTAATAAAAAAATAATTAAAATAAAAGTTGTAGGTATTTAAAAGTTATACAACTTTGTAGTTCAAAAATTTTTATTTAAATTAACTTATGATTTAAAATATAATTTAAATCCATCTTTGCCATGTGTCAAGAAAAAAACACACGACAAATAACATGTTTATCGTGTGCCAAGAAAAACACACGGCAAACAGCCACCTTTGCGGTATGTCAACTTTTTTTACACACGGCAAAGATTTTACCATGTATTTTAATTTAGCATACGACAAACACCCACCTTTGCCGTGTGCCCGAAACAAAACACACGGTAAAGTTTCAGACACACGGCAAAGATTGATTTTCCCGTAGTGCGTCATCCAACGAGTCGAATTAAATGAATTTAAAACTTGATGTGCATCCTGGAGTTGGCATGAGAATTCAGTTTTCAAAGACCAACAAGATTTACCAACGAAAGTGTTGGATTTTATAACCCGTGATGAACTAGATGAGAGGGAATCCCCAGGCCCCGCGGGCGGCGACTCCTTGCGCCGCGCCCCCCATCGCTAGAGCTGCTACCAGCCAAAGCTCGCGCAGACGCAGTGATGGCAGCCGTAGGGCTCCTAGTCCTTCGCTTTTCCTCTTCCTATTACATGGGGTTCATAAACTTAGCTTGCACCGCCAATTGCGAGGAGATCGTCGTTTGGGCGGCGCGACTGCCTCTTAGCAGTGGCAGTTCTTTCTACACACGGATCCAACCTCTCTCATGCGACCTACATGATGATGGCTGGTGGTTGGATGTATTTGCGTGGCTGCGACGGTGGATCTCCGATCATGGTGATCAGATTCGCGTGGCGGCGACGTGGTGATAAACTTGTTGCCATTGAGCGGGCCTTCCTCTCGGGCAGTGATCGGTTCATCATCAATTTGGTGATGGTGGGTGATCTGCTCACCATGGGTACCATGGTGGCGATCTGGCATTGGTGAGAGCCCAGCCCGTCTTGCGACAGGCGACAACAGTGATGTCTTTGGACTCCATGTATCTTCATGGGGTGTGGTTTGTGTGCTCACGCCACTTCAGATCTTTGGGTAAAATCTAATCCTTTTTTGGATGGGTGATGTCAGCGGCTTTGATGTTGCATGCTCCATGGAGTGTCGTTTGGAGATCTCCAGTGAAGGTCTTCCATCTTGTTCGTTGTCCGCTGGTGGTTGCCTTCCACAGCAGCGATTAGCATCTTGCTACTATATGGGTGTTTCGTGCATGGGAACTACTTTCTTCGCCGGTTTGCGGTTTGGGTGGTCTTAGCTTTAGTCGAGAGATGTTGTTCGTCCTCAGATTGGCAGATGCTCGAGTGATATTCTATACCCATTGTGGTGGAATAACGGACGTATCGAGTCGACCTAACTCAAGACAATGCACTGGAAGACAATAAAAGCTGCTGATAAGAGTTTTCTTCTTGTTGTTTTTCACTTTCATCAGTGAACATTTGTGTACTTCTGATGATAGATAGCGGACTTATATCATTGTATTTGGCCGTAACTATTTTAGCAGTCAAGACCATTGTAGTTGTAGCTTCTTTAAGGGGTAAGGTTGGGATTAATACAATCTTCCCATTATTATCTAGAACAGATGTGAGCGAATAGAAATTTGCTACAAGTTCTAATAGGGAGGAAATATAATTTGGGAGGCTGCATCCTTTTCTTCGAGATCCATCTGTCAGTGCCACCTCAGCCATCCAGTGTGCGGTGAAACCACGCTACAGAGATAAAACTGGGAGACTGCAAAATAGTACAGATGATATGATGACATTATATATAACCCGTTCAGCGTTCACTCATTACTAGTCCACCCATAAGACCAGGACCGAGGATTTCAACCTGTGCTGATGCCATGAAGACTGCAAAAACGCTGACCAAGTTGCCTGATCCATTATGATGCGTAATACTACCTCTATCCAAGAATATAAGCATTTCTGGGTTTGATCAAAGTTAAATAATTTTAACTTCAACTATCAATAGAGAAAAAATTATGATGATTGATCAAGTATACAAGATGTTACTACATTCATCTTAAAACAAACTATCATAATATGTAATTTTTTATATTTATAACTATTTACTTTTAGAGATATTATCAATCAAAGTTTAAAATATTTGACTTTGACTAAAGCTAGAAATGTTTATATTTTTGGACGGAGGGAGTACCAGCCAGAACATTTCTAGCGTGCTGGACTATATATACACTCATTAATTACCGTACATGGCTTGTGCCAGGATGTATTTTATTTCCCTACCATAGGCTTTTTGATCAATTACCATTTTATTATTACTTTATTAGTATTTGAAATGTTGACGCAGTTGATTTTTGTAGTTATGTTTGATTCTTTGTCTTATTTAAAAAATTTAAAAAATTATCAGATAATTTTTATAATTAATTTTATTACTAAATAAAATTAAAATTTAATTTATAATTTTAAATATTTAAATAAGACGAATGATCAAACATAGCTAAAAAGTCTATAACATTAATAATTAAAATCCATAAGGAGTATTACGAGAACAAAATTGAGTAATAAAAACATCGGCCCACACCCTGCTTGAACATGCAGCCAACAACCATGTCTGTCATCTGGATCTGCGCAACCCATTCATACTCCGTGCAGGTCTCTTCCAAAGTCTCTAACAATAGCCAAAAATAAAAAATATAACGGGAGTACGTAAAAGTTGAACTTCATACTTAACGTAAATTAAAAGACACTCACTTAAGAACGTCTTCAGTAGTAGAGTTAGCTAAGAGGTAGCAGCTAGCTCTTACAGAGAATTGAAAAGGAATAGGGTTCATGTTTAAGTCTCACATCTTTCTTAGAAGCTGTCTCTTGAGGAAGAGTTAGAGCATTTCTAATGATTGCTTCTTAGTTGTCTCTTAGAATTATTTATTAAAAAAAGAGAGAGAAGACAACTAACTCGTACTCAAGAGGTGGTCTCTAAGAAAAATAAGAGACTTAAATATGAACATCACTGCTCTATAATTCTTTGTAAGAGCTAGCTATTATCTCTTAGCTAACTCTACCATTGAAAAAGCTCTTAGGTGTTTTTTCTCTCTTCTTTTTACTTAATAAATAATTCTAAAAAACAGCTTAGAAACAACCATTAAAAACGCTCTAACAGTCCTTGCTCGAAAGCAAACTATCCACATGAGCTTTGTGGAAAAGCAAATCACTCGGCATACGAACAAAAACAAAATGTGTCGAAAACAAGGCCTTACCGTCTACTGTCCCCTCCAGGAAAAATAAATCAACCGGTGTGTGTACTGCGCACTGTCACTGTATCTGGGCCCAACACTCATAAGATGATACTGAAAGATTTCAGGCGTGGATTGCCGTTGAGACTGCAAGCGGGCCTGGACAGGCAGCGGTCAAATGGCGGGAAGCATCCACCAAACCCGCTTCAACCTGCCAACCAGCACAGGCCGCCCTATTCAAATCAGAATGGAGCCCACTCTCATTCTCATCTCCCGCCGTCTTTGACCGACTGCCTCTCTCTCTCCCACCAAACAATCTCTGACCTGACCGATGCCCCTTCAGACTTGATCGCCGGTCACCACCGCGCCATTAATAAACAAAGAAACAACGAAATCCGCAGAGCTACCTCTCTTGACCTGATCAGCAGCTCAAGCTTCTGCCACCCGTGGCCGCACAACATATAAAGTCGAGGCGTTTCAGACTAGCAGGTGGAGTCCAATCTCTGGGTTCTTGCTAGTAATACTCAGCTCTGTTTCGCCTTCGCTCCAGGGCTCCAGCAGGGCGGAATGGCACGCAGCGAGTGAAGCGACAACGGCACCGGTGAGTTCTTGCTGCCCCTTTGCTGCACTCTGTTTCCCTCCCTTCTGCTCTGCAGCTTGATCCTCCGTCCAGTCTCGGCCTAGTAAGCATTACTCGCATATTTTGCTGAATTTATAGATGAAATAACCGTGCGTCAGTCAGTTATATATATAGAACTGCACTAACGTTGATGTGACTTGAGGGGACTGATCTAGTATGACAGTATCAGGTTTAAGTCTCTGTTTTCATGCATGTTCAGTTATTTAGTTGCTAATTTGTTGCCTAGCTGCCATATGGTCATGCTTTAGCTCTCTTCATGCTGTCTAAGATGCACACGTTCTCCTTCATTTTAACCGATAATTCAAGTAATAGTTTCGGACCTAGCAGTTTGCACCACTATACTAGGCAAGTTGCGGAAACTGTACTTGGATCATATAAATTAAACACGTGACGAAATCTCTCCCTGCAGAAACTCTTCTGAAGCTTCCGATACCAGCTATCTGGCTTGACAGAATCAACGAGCAGCCGTCGTCGTCCCAATAATGGAGCTAGAATTGGCTGCACAAGGTGCCAGGCCAAACGGGCGTAGCCACATCAGCAACACCACCAAGGACATCCCCAACTACCTCAAGCCGTCAACCGGGTCATGCCACCATGTGTGCAAGTATGGTGGCACGCACACTTTTGAAGAAAAAGATGCACACAAGGCCCAGCCAAAACCTCGGAAGCAGCCACCGGCTTCGGATCAACAGAAGAAGTCGCTGATCAGGGTGCGGTTGGTGCCCCGGAAACTTTTCGGGGATCGCACCAGAGGTGAGAAGGCGGGGGCCGACAAGGAGAAGAAGGCTGAGAATGTGGAGTGGAAGGATATTGTGGCGTATGACTCAGTTTCTGATCATGGATCACTTCCGGAGCTTGGTAAACAGTCGACCCAAGTCACGGGTCTCGACGATGTCAAGAACAAGGGTGTGATGAGGGGAAAGAAATCACATGATAAAACTGAGATGAATGCCAAACAAAAACAAGTGGATGGTGTTAAAAGTCAAAATGAATCATTGGACAAGAAGCTGATTAACAAGTCTGTCAGATCAAAGATGACCAGTAATAAGGTGTCTATAGAGCCTACTCACAAGAACATGAACACTGACACTAAGAGTGTCAAACCTCCAAGAGGGAGGAAACCTGCAGTTGTGGTCACAAAAAAGAAGGGCGTTGATCAAGAACTGGTTGACGGGTATCAACCTCTATCTCCTTCCCTGTTACAAAACCGTGCAAGCCTCTTGCGCGATCTCGAAGAGGAGATGGTTCATGAAACTACAGATATGAATGGATATGAATTCAAAGCAACTTACACTGTTGATCAAGAAGAGTTTGCTGCTGCTGAAACTAGCAGACCGATTCCGGCGCACCGCAGGGTGAAGAGCATGAGCATGAGCAGTCGATCCGTGCGGTTTCCTTTCGCACGACAAGCCAGCAAGAATTCAACTACCTTCAAGCTGCGGTCCAATAGCAGCAAAGGGCCAATTTTGCCATCCGAAGAAAAGAAGCCAGCAAGGCTCAGGTCCAGAAGAGGTTCAGTAGGAGGAGGTGACGAGATCGGAAGCACTGGCAGAGGCATCCAGTTCAGGATCAGGAGCCTTCGGAGGCGAGGGGTTGGTGGGTCCGGTGGTGCAAGCACTGGTTTTGTTGTGCCAGCGGTATCGCTACGGCATCAGAAGACTCTGGAGAAGAAGAAGAGTCGGAAGCTGTACAACAACATGATCGAGGAGACAGCGAGCAAGCTCGTGAAGACCAGGAAGAGCAGGGTCAAGGCCCTGGTCGGGGCTTTTGAATCTGTAATCTCCAAGATTTCAAAGTAGGAATCGTCAGGCGTATGTACCATTGTGCAGTGTCGTGGAATTTTCGATTGTTGCTTGGAAAGAGTGCTTGCTTGGTGTTGTTCAATCACTCGGCACTGAATTGTGTAGTTTGTGCAGAGATGTATTGAATTCTTAGTACAAGTTCAGTTCTTTTAGATTTTTGAATGCAGCTTCAGTCCTCCAGAATAATAAACTTTTGTAATCATCATTTTCCAAATTTCAGTACTTAACCCCTTATCATGAAGCTACTCTACTGCCACTCAAATCTGTTCATTCAAAGGACTATATGAGCTCAAAGTTTAAAATAATTTGTCACTGCGCAATCTAACCACCTGTAGCAAGAGGTTGCTTAGTTTCAAGAAAGTAACATGTCATATTTTGTTCAAACATGACTCATGTTTTCTTTTAGCTTTTCCATGATTCAGCAAAATCGTGAAAACTGTACATAACAGCTTCAACCCATCTTGGTATTGGGAACTCGGGCGAGTAAACTGAGCACCACATTCTCGCTCAATCACAAAGCAGAATCGATTGGACACAAACAAAACACCTTGATACAAGTACAAAGAAGAGCACATTTGTCTCCCAGAAGTGTGTCGATGCATCAATGCCAACCCAATTTACACGGAAAATCTTGATTCTTAGCACAAATAAACTAATAATAAAATTCATAGTACATCAGCATCTACCAGCTCTGTTTGTGATGGATATAATGAATACTGAGCCACCAGATTGGATTGTCCAGCTAGGGCCGGAGGTGATATTTAATTTCTCCTGAAGCTGGGGCAGTCCACTTCATTCCGGTCTCACAAGTTTGTCATGAGAGTGCTCTTTTTGGACCTGCTGTTAAACGACTGTAACTTAACAATACTCATTGCAACATAAACATTTTCATCTGCTAGTGATGAAATGTGATAGTTAAATACCTCGTTGCCCATGACAAGTTGGTAACAAATTCTAGATGGTCCTGGTTTCTATCAGGTTTGTATCCTCATCGATAAATAACAACACAGCTGTCATCACAAGCCTGTAAAAAATTATGAAATACATGAGATGCTGTATTATGCAACACAGAAAAACTCTTAATCAAACTGGCAGGGCATTGCATGCTCAAACAGATTATACAGACTACAATCAGGAACAAGACGTGCCATTGTGAGGCCACTTTTATAATGTTGGAAAAACATATGAATTTCAACTGTTGCTCATTGATCGCATATTTGAAAACATTGGCATAAAAGACAACAAGAGTTTCTCAGAAATCTTACTACTGTCCTTTGGTGTCTTTTTTTTTTCTCAAACATGCAGGAGAGTTGTGTACCATTATATTAACAAGATGAAAAGGGCAAGAGCCCGTACATAACCCCACACTATCCTTTGATGTCACTAATGGAATTTTAATTTTATAAACATTCACCAGTAAGGAAAATGAGTCAGGAAGTTACTGTACTAGAATGGGAGAGGCAATATCAGGATCTGAACTTTCTAATGGTCCCATAATGTCATATGATGTGGTAGACTATGTGAGAGGCATATTAGTACCAATAACTTAAAAGCATATTACACAAAATAATAATTAACAAAAGTATTCAAAGATCAAACCTGTAAATAGTTATAATAAATAGGCAGAAATAGAAGGCAAGTTTGATCATTCGGTACTTCTTCTCCACATTTAGTTGTCGAAAAATTTCAGTAACATCCACAAGATGCTTCCGAGCCATGTACCTGATTAAAAATTCAACATGAAGATACAAGAAAAAGTAGCATGAAACTTAGACATGCTTGATTTTGATTAGATCACATCACAGAGCATCTCGAACAAACAAGTTCACTACATTTCAATCCTAGCTTGCTCCAATACTAAAGTGGCTGTTAAACCCAATGCTTAAATGATGAAGAAAGAATTCAAAATCAGCGGTAGACTTAGAGCTAAGAACTACAAAATTCTTGTTCCTCCTTTTGAACCAGTTAATCACACATGACATTATACTCGACTAAAAAGTTGGTTGGACTCTAGGTTTACCTAGATGGCAAAGATGTGTGCTGCAATTTCAATACCTTTTGAGGAATCTTTTACAGCTTCATGTTCAATACCTTATATGGGCTCGGTACTTAATGCTCTGAATAGCTGTTTCACTTGTGAAATCACATTATGCTCCAACAGGGATGTTTGACCTAGTATTAAATACTAAATCCGTTGCCTTATGTAGACCTATTATATCTGGATGTGAGACAGAGAACATGACCATTATATCTTTGTGTTCGTCCATTATTATTTATATTGGAACAAATTAAGAAGCACACATTCACTAATCAATGTTGATGCTAACTATATGTGAAATCAGTGTTCCATCGCTGTTGCTTAATAGTTGAAGGAAAATGGAAAAAAATATCACATTCAGCATGGGAACTTAGTGATAGCTTCAGTGTAGCCCAGCCCCTACTCTGTAACTAAAACTCCTTTTTTTTAGGGCAGTAACTGAAACTCCCTTATGTTGTAGTAACTTAGCCTGTTCTAATCATATGTCATGAGATTGGGCTTCTCTTGGTGTTTAAAATCTGTTGATTTCTAATAAAGGAACTGTGAAAAGAAAAAAAATACTGTGGACAGTGAAATGCTCATAGCAGCTGCTGAGTAACAATTCAACGTGGACAGTAAAAAATTCATTTTCGCATTGTTCAGAAATAATGAAAGTTAACTAGAGAGAAAATTTTGATATCGAAGCCTGTAAAAGCTGAGCATGCATAACATCAGAATACACAAAACAAATTCTTTTATTACTGGGCATGTATAATATCGGAATAACACCCAGAACAACATTTACAGTGTCTTAAGTGCTGAAGGACTAAAACGCATGCAGACCATGTTGAAACTACAAGTTTCAGTCTAGAAGTAGATATTATCATCCCTAAACTATTGTTTTCTTACTTATCTTCTCCTTGGAGGTTTCTAGATCATTTCATAGCGATTTTCCCATTTGTAAACAATCAATCAATATGTTAAAGTCCAAACGAATATGGCAGCATCCAGCAATGAGAGAATATGACTATTTTGATAGAATAGACTTCAAGTTAAAGCATGTAAAACTTACAGTTTCACATGGTAGTATGTTACAGGTGCCATGATCAGAAACGGGAACCAATGTAGAGTCAGAAGAAAAGAACCACATAGGGCCGCTTGAAGTGCGTATTCTATGAGGACCACTGCATTGATGCGAGATGACGAATCATATGGGTTGATATAGTCATACTCCAAATCAGATAAACAGATAAGCTGGAACAAAATCAGATTGACAAAATCAGTGGAATTGACAAAAGATAAGCTAACAAGCGCTAGGTGGACTGGTTGCATAAATTAGTAGAATCATACGGACTCTAATATATCAATCAATCTTAATATACAAATAAATTTTAGGATGGTAATAAACCTGTAATTATTAGAATATGGGAATTTGAAGAATGCTGGATGTGAAATGGATAAAGCCTAATAATCATGGCAACGAAGCATTATGACCCATTGACCAAATTTGTTATTTACATATGGATTTGGTGAGCCTAAAGTATCCTTGATAAGTTATGCTGAATTTTGACATTTAGACACTAAAGCTGCAATAATGCAAGTGCCACAGACAACCAGGCTGGTTTCATTACACCTACTAAAAGAATATACACACTTATGACATAAATGGTGGCATCCACTAAAGTAGTATCAGCTGGCGCTAACATTCCAAACAGGCAGTGACACGTTTTCAGCAGTGCAACAACAGCAGCACAATGTTTTTAACAACACACCGAGTTTTTACTACACAAATTTTATCATAAAGAATCATGTCACGGTAAATTGTGATCTTTCCCAACAATGAGAATAAAGCCTTTGTGCTACCAAGATGTTTTCCTTTTGCAATTTTACCAGAATTTCACTATGTAACAACACGTAAAAATGATTTTTTTTTTCTAAGAGAAGAAAGCCTAGTTCGTAGTTCACCCAGTCCCCATACTCTAATCAATGACGAGGATGACACCGTTGACCATGCCTCACACCAAATTCCGTCAAATCCTTCCAGTGTTCAACATCCGTAGCCCGAATTCTACCAAGAGCTCGCCCGTATTGCGCTAGATTTGAATTAAATTCAGTGTTCAAGGGCGAGCATCTACGGGAGGAAGAGCGGAGGGCTTGCCTGGTACGCGGTGAGGCCGATGAGGACCATGACGGAGGCGAAGGAGAAGAGCCAGAGGATGAGCTCCACAGACATGGCTGCCGGCCAGCCGCTCTTGACCCCGCAAATAACAGCGCAAACCAGTCGATCCAAGAACGCTCGCGCAGACCGGTCTCCGGCTACCCCGTTCCCTCTGCTTTCTAGCAGCAGATGAGCCGTGCCGTCCAAATTCAACGGGACGAGACGCCCGGCCTGAACTGGACTAGTCTGGGCAGAGCAGGGTCGCAATGGCGGGGCGGTCGCCGGCGAAGCGGGAAGAGGCGGCGGTGACGGCGGGGCGAAGGGGAGAAGAGAGGAGCAAAGCAGGTGGGCCGTGGATGGGTTGTCAGAGGACGGTACGAGCTGATGTAAGGCCTGTCGTCCGCACCGAGGGAAGGCCAACTTCGTGACTTCTCGAAACAATCTTCCAAAAAAAAAAAAAAAAGAAAAGAGAAGAAGTTGCTGCATCTAAGTGTGAACTCAACAATCTTCTCTGGTATCGATAAAAATAAAAATAAAAAAATCCTTCTCTGAATTTTATCCAGAATTTTGTTGTACAAAAGATGGAGAGAAGCTTGAAAGATGATGTTATTGACAACTTGCACTTGCGGTATTCAGTTTATGACAAGTGTTACTGAACACAAATTATGTGAGTCGAAAATAAAAGAGTGATAAACTGATCAAAATATTGTTTCACAATAAAGTCAACTATCAATCAAAGAGAAGCCATGACACCTCAGGAAAGGATCGCGACAGCCGATGTGTTAGAGACTTGGAGTCCGGTTAACAAAAAAAGTGAATGAATTTGGGCTTACGAATGGGGCATAATTGGCTTTGGGCCCTTGCAAAGGGTAGGAATCAGCTAAGCAATTCATAACATTTTTATTCCAATCTCCAATGAGAGTTATGTCAAGGAAACAACGAGGGCTTATGGATCTCCTTAAAATTTTGCATGTACTCTTATTATCCGGTTCCAAAATTATTATCATCATTAATATTTTTAGTGATGTTTCACTATTTATCTTATTCAAGATATTAATTTAAATAAGTATAGTTATAATTTATATCTAAAGTTTATGTCTAGTGATAAAAATATCAATAATATATGATAATATTTAAAATATTTGAATAAGATAAATAGTCAAACATAACAAACTAATCAATAATTAGTTTTTTGAATGGAGAGTAATTTTTACCTCATTTTGAAACCAACATACTGGACACAGATCACTTGGTCATATCATGTCATCGCCGCTGGTAACAGTAGAATGTTTTGAGCCGGACACAAAACCTTTTCCTTTTGAGGCTCTTTCGGAACATGACATTTCCGCGAAACAATTCAATTATGTAGATAAAATGTAGGGCTTGAAAAAAAAATAGTGTATATCTAAGGGATTTGAAATGAGAAAGCTGGATGAGGTTTAGATGTTAATTATTCAATTAGTGGGAGCAAAAGATCTTGCATACATACACTACTAAAGCGAGTGATGTAGAGGCGGTTCTGAGCCATTATATAGGCGTTTAGTCATCTCATTGTAGTATAGCAATTCAGAAAATGTTTGTTCCTCCTCCACTAACTATTAAAACTCCAATGTTTCAACATTTAAACAAATAAAAAAACAAAAAACCTCCTAGAACTCCTAAGTAAAAAAAGTTGGGCCAATTTTCTATCCTCTCTATCAACCTTTTAATTTGTGTTCTCTTTTTCTGTTTTTCACTACCATATCCATGTTTTCTAGCTAGATGGCATGCTATCACATAGTTTTCATTATTGTCTTGAACTTTAAATTAGAGAAACACAAAAGTCATGACACCACACAACCGAGAAGTATCCATGGTATGAGGCAGATCAAGACTTGACATTCCCACGAGCCTACATATCCAATTTGAACAACTAGCCCATCAACCCAAACACATGTGCTATCCTATGAATTATGTTTCATATCTAAAATTTATTCAAATAAATATACTTAACACATATTACATGTACACCTTTATTACAACATGTTGATTTCAAATGAATAGCATTTATTATATTATTGAAATTGCAATGACATTTCCTCTTCACTCATAATTTTATAAAAGATCTGCTTAGGACATGTAAGCATACTCTCTTCTTAAACATGACATTGCAAAGATCTTTGATATAGTGACATAGGAATACACAATAGAAGTGATAGAGCGGATGAGCTTTTGAATATTATATAAGAAATGGATTCCAATTTTATTTTCTAATGTGGTCTTATTAAATGGCACAAGTGAGATAAGCTTTCAACATAAAGTTGGTTTACAGTAGAGAGACCTCGGTCCTTATTCCCAACCAAAGAAGATCCAAGTGCAACATGTGAGTTGTCCATAATATTTAGGAAAGTAATGCAGTTGTTGGCATGTTCAATCAATACCTTTCTATGTAATTTTTTGGGGTTTGCCTCTAAGTATAAAGAAGCCAACAAAAAGAGATGTGCACCCTATTATTAACAAAAGTGCAACCACGCTACTAGCACTACCACAAATAGGCCGTATAGTGGGGTTAAACAACACTTACTGGAAGAATATTTTGACATGAAGGACTCACCTTTTATCGAGCAACAAGCATAGAAGAAATAGCTGATCCTATAGAAACCATCAACATCAAAATACATTGGTTATGAAGGTGATTGTTCGACTTCTACTCTTTGTTTCAGTATTAAGCGTGTTGACCAATGTTTTTATGGCATTATGACGTCCTATGATGTTCTACCCCCCTCACAACACGTTTGTGGCGAGCGCCTAGGCGATGCCATAACACATGTTGGCCTGCTACTATAATCACAACAAGCTGCACACACACAAGCCAAAAGCACAAGCTACTACCTGCATACAGATAAGCAGGTTCAAGTAGCACACAACATGAGAGCATGAGACACGAATCCTTTGTTAAGCACTAGCTGTTAAGCATAACAAGACAAGCTGAAGGGCACACAACACAAACAAACATAATGCTGCACACACACTAGCTGCTACCTGCATACGGACAAGCAAATTCAAGTAGCACACAGCACAAGATACAAGTCCTCTTAGAGCGTCTCTAATGGTTACTTCTTAGCTACCTCTTAGAATGGTTTATTTAAGGAAAAGAAGAAAGAGAAGGCAGCTAACTCTTCCTTAAGAGGAAGCCTCTAAGAAAAATAAGAGACTTAAATATGGACCCCATTCCTCTTCAATTCTCTATAAGAGTTAGCTGCTACCTCTTAACTAACTCTACCATTGGAGAAGCTCTTAAGCATTAGCTGTTAAGCATAACAAGACAAGTTGAATGGCACACAACACAAAGCAGAAGAAAATGAACTGATAAAGGCAATGCCATGCGCGCGTGGATCACATGAACAAGCCAACTGGGAAGGAGGCATGGGAGGTGAGGAAGCAGAGCACTTACAACAAGGACATGGAGCACAGGCAGAGTTCATGAGCGATGTAGCCGCTGCCGAAAAGAGGACTAGACGGTGCATGACCGCAGCTGCTCCAATGGAGAAGAGGCCGCCTCTCCCTCCCTCCTCTCTCTCTCTCTCTCTATCTCTCTCTCTCTCTGAAATGACTGAATGCGTGCCACAGACAGTGGGTTATGGCCCTCTGTTTCCTGCCAATCGCCCAATTTCCCGCAGCTACCTGCCTAAATCTCGCGCCCTTCTCCGATTCATTGGTAGGGCATCCGCCTCAAGCTGCCAGAGCCATCTTGGCGTCCAGCGGCCACCAAATCACACCTAGTCGACGCCTAATTGTGCATGGCAGACGCCATACGAGCTATGGTGTGGCGACCCCGACGCCATGACCTCTAAGAGCGCCATGATGCCTAGGCAACGACTAGGCGACACCACAAAAACAAGGGTGTTGACAATACATCAAACTGGGATGAAGAAGATTAATATTGTTATGCTGAAGCAAATTGGTTAAAGCGGAACACATGAAAAAAAATCTCATCTATATAGGCCTTTATGTTCCTCCAAATGACCATTGTTGTCGTGCAATTCGATGGTCTAAAATGGCTTGCAGATCTTGTAACTTGACCATCGCAAGTGTAGCTAAGATTCTTGAGCTTGTAGAATATTACAACACACTACAACAAAAAGGGTTTATAGCAGCGTTATAAAAAAAGCTCATAGTGGCGATTTTGAAGAGATTCGCCGCTACAGTGATCCTCTAATTTTTAGCGGCGGATCACAATGTAAACCGCCTCTAAAAATCAATTTTTAGCAGCGGCTCATATTACGGGCCACCGCTATAAATGAGCTTATTTTTAGTGGTGGCCCATAATGTAAACCATCGTTAAAAATTGATTTTTAGCAGCGGTTTATATTATGACCGCCGCTATAAACATATGAGGCCCAGTTTGTTTTTTAACCCATTTACCCCCAAACCCTAACTCCCTCCAATATATATTCTCTCCTCAAACCCTAATCCTCTCCCTCTCTCTCTCTCTCTCTCTCTCTCTCTCTCTCTCTCTCTCTCTCTCCCGGGTCACCCAGTAGCCTCCTTCTCTCTCTCGTGTCCGTCTGACCCGCGCGGCCCCTCCTTGCGCCGCCCTCCTCCACGCCGCCCCTCCTTCACGACGCCCTCCTCCATGCCGCCTCCCCGTGCCGACCTCCTCCACGCCGCCCTCCTCGCGCCACCCTTCCTCTGTGCCGCCCTCCTCCACGCCGCCCCTCCTCTACGCCGACCTCCTCCACGCCGCCCCTTCTCTGCGCCGATCTCCTCCACGTCGCCCTCCTCTGACCTAATGTGGCGGTGGATCTGATCGAGGACCGTGCCTCAGAGGACGGGCGGCAGCGACGGCTCTTGTGTGGGCGGATCCGGCCAGGGACCATCGGATCTGGCCTGGCGGCGGCTCGCGGGCGGCCAGGGCTTGCTTGAGGACGGGCGGCAGCAGCGAAAGGACGCGGGAAGACGGCGCGTGAGGGCGACAAATCCGCCTCACCTTCCCTCCCCTCAAGGTGCAGCATGACGGTGAGCTCCTCCCCCTCTACTCTCTCGGCCAGCGGGCTCGGCGGCGTCCTAGGGTGGCACGATAGCCTAGAGCGTGAGGAGGCGGCCCGGGCATGCACGTCAGATCCGGGTCTGAGGAGGGCCGCGTGGGCTCCTGTGGGCATATGGGCTTTTTTTTGTTTGTTGGATCGAAGGGTAGCGGCGGGTGACTTCTTCACCCACCGCTATTAATCTTTTATTAGCTGCGGTTCGTTCTGAGTTTATAATATCCGCCGCCATTGTCCTTTATTTTTAGCTACAAAAACATAACGACGGGCTGGCTAACCCGCCGCTACAGTGGGTTTTGGCCTGCCGCTACAGGACATTTTTGTTGTAGTGACAACCGGTGCCACCTGGAACTAAATGTCGATGTCATTGTATGCAGTAAGTGTTCATTCATACATTCAACTGCTACCACCAAGGGCTTGTCCACGAGAATTCAAGAAGGCACCCGGTCATACATACCACTGGCGAGGTCGTTTCAAAAATGGCAGGCAGGAGATGGCGTCTGCCAGCACACTTCGTGGCATCCCAACATTTTAATTACCCGTAAGTTCTCCATCGGCTCTTGGCTGTGGGGATCATCTGGTGTAATTTTCAGGAGACAGATCTCTTTTTTATCATAAAAAAAGCATATAATTGAGATGTATTTTCTGTTCTACTTATATAAGGGGGTCGGCATCATATGTACATTGTACTATGTCAGTGAGGCAATATATATACCAGAAAGTGCTGTATTTTTCTAGTTTGCCACAAACACACTGCTTTATTTATTATAAACAAGCCGGTTCTTTTATTTGTAGTAATCTGTCCATGCGTTTGTGCAATGCAAGGCTAAGAATAACGAGCATGGACTGTTTGAGAAAAGAGGTAATGGTGAAAAAGGTTTGACGTATCACTGCCACAAACAAACGACATCTCAAATAGCTAGGCACTTTAGTCATGATATGTACTACCTCCAGCAGTTGCTGATATTTCTGTCCAGCGAATGAACTAAGAAACAAATGGTAACCACGGTGGGATAATTCCTTCAGTTCCATTACAAAACGTTCTAATCCTAAATATGCCAGTACATAATGGCTTATCCCACATAAACCATCAGATTGCAAATTTCATCCCATACATGCCATTGATGAACAGTAAATCATATGAAAAGACCAAAATGCCCATGCCTTTCTTCTTCCTCCAGCCGTTGCTGCTCCACTCATCGGATGTCGTCGCCCTCACGCTCGTGCTCGCCCTCGCCGGCTGTCGTCCCTGCCCGCACTCGCCTCCGCCGGCTGCCGCTCCCGCCCGCACTCGCCTCTGCTAGCCACCGCCCCTCCGCTTGCCTCCCCTGCCCCCCCCCCCCCCCCCCCCCGCCCCCGCTCGTCTTTGCTGGTCGTCGCTCCTATGCTCGCCTCCGTCGACTGCCGCCCCCGCCTGCATTCACCTCTGCCCCCGCCCTACTAAATTCGCCCCGCCGCTGAGGTAGACGTGGGTGAGCTCGAGCCTTGCCACCATGCAGGCGCGCGCGGGCGAGCTCTGCTCCGTCGTCGAGACAGGCGCGGGAGAGCTCGAGCCATGCCGCCATAGAAGCACGCACGGGCGAGCTTCGCCCCGCCGCCATGGAGGCGCGGGCGAGCTCCACCTTGCCGCCTAATTTTTTTTTTAGTGTAATGAGCTCAAGGTTGAAGATGACCTTAAGGTACTTTGGTCATTTCTAAAAAAAAACAGATGTTGAGAATGACGTGGATGGAAATTTTTGGATTGATTTTGCAACTCAATAGCACCTACCGGATAAGTGGTTTTGCAATGGTGGATCCGGGATTAATGAAATTTGCAATGGCATGTAAGAAATTGGCCTTTTTAATACAGAGAGTAGCTAGTAACCACTACTGATGTTTGCAAGTGTCATTGAGCGCTTCTTGGATTATGATTATAAAAACCATTTTGTATGATTCTAACATGAGGAAAGTTTCAGTAGAAAGCTTGTATGAAACAAAAAGGAGATCTCGCACTGGTGATACACCATGATAGGTAGATATGCATTTTAATCGTATCACAAAATTGATGTGAACAAAGGTTCCTAATCTTTTAAAAGGTTCTGGTAGACTTGTTAAGGCCGAGGTCATACACAAATCGATCCAACTTTAGAACAACACATTCTAAACCCCGTAATCATAACACAATGTCTTCTCTGGTTATCAACCGATATCGCACGGTTGACCTCATGAAGAAAGCTTATCCTTATCTGCAAATCAAGAATACAAAAAAATGGAACTAAAGTTGTAGATGTATTATGAATCTTACAAGTTGGCATCTCACAAACTAATCAAATGGTGAAACTGTTCTCAATAGGATAATCTAAGCAAAATTCAAACCCTAATGAAGAGTTTATGACTGCATATGAGGACCATATGGTTGTGCATGAACTCCTGGACACAACCCTAAGCGTGGACTCAATTTGATAAATGATCCAAAGGCCGAATACGATGTCACAATGCCGAAACAGATTCTGAATGTTGACTTGTTTCAACGATTGCAAGTGACATTGAGCGCTTCTTGGATTATGATTATAAAAACCATTTTGTATGATTCTAACCTGAGGAAAGTTCCAGTAGAAAGCTAATTTTAAACAAAAAGGAGATCTTGTATAGGTGATACCGTGATAGGTAGGTATGCACTTTAATCGTATGACAAAATAGATGTGAATAAAGGTTCTCAATTTTTTGAAAGGTTCTGATAGACTTGATTATGGCCGAGACATACACAAATCGATCCAACTTTAGAACAACACATTTTAAACCCTGTAATCACAACTCAATATTTTCTTTTTGGGTTATCAACTGACATTGAACAGTGACCTCACCAAAAAAGCTTATCGTTGGCTGCAAATCAAGAACAGAGAAGGATGCAACTAAAGTGGCAGATGTATTATAAATCTCAGAAGTTGCCATCTCACAAACCGATAAAACCACGAAACTATTATCAATAAAATAATCTAAACAAACCCCAATGAAGAGGTGACGGCTGTATATGAGGACTCTATGATTGTGCAACACCTAATGGATGCAACCCTAAGTGGGCTCATGTTGATAAATGGGCCAACGGCCGAATACGGTGTCTCAACACCGGAACATATTATGAGAGTGGACTTGTTTGAATAATTGCCAATGACTCTAGACGAATTTTGACATGAGACTAGATCTATTGTAAAGGTCTTCTCGTTATCTTTTCATTCATATATAGAACATCCCAATACAAGCCCGTATGAATTTTGGGCATCCGTTTTAGTGCGACACATGCTCCTGGATTCGAGTCGTACTTGAAATTGATATCATTTGGGTCTCCATGTCTGCTTGAACGTCCTTGCTAACTCATCATCCCTACAATCACCTCTCCAGCTATCTCATCATCATCTCTATGATAGCTAACAATAATTAATTTATTAGATAGCAATCTGTTGAAAAACATTAAAAATGAACTAACCTGTACATTAGATTATCGCGCATGAACTTGTAATTTACTTTGAGGAATGTTGTGTGTATCATTGGAGTGATGTCATCATAAAAAATATTGTTGCAGTATGAAAAAGCCCTACCAAGGCACCACAGCGGAAGTCACACTTCGAAACAGATGGGCATACCGTCTCGCACATGCAGTAACGGGCACGCTTTGGCGGCCTGAGCACCTACGTGAGGCGCGTCGAGCAGGACCTCGAGCACGTCCCCGTGGCACTTTGCGAAAAAGAACCGGCCGCGCAGGGAGAGGTCGCGGTTGAACTGCAGTGGTGCATTGCTGGCTCCATCATTCCCTTCGTTTGCGATGACGCCAACATCGATCATGGCCCACTGGTAACAAGGGCTACAGTGGGATAGTCTAGGGACTCGGCATTGAAGACAATCCCAGCTGAGGTGAAGGGCAATGAGTCTACCGGCCTTGGCACTTCGGCCGTTATTGTTGGCTTGAGCATCAGCCAGTTTCGAGGGAAGAATCATGGGTGGAGGGTGCTCTCGGGTCGATGGTGGACTTGCATACCAGCAAAGGCGCTGCGACAGTTGCTGGCTCCACCGTTCCCTTCTCCTCGGCGAACTAGCATACTAGCTCCGGGAGGAGGCACGTCCAGTCCGTCTGTTAATCATTCGTTTTGAGGAATCGATCATGTAAGAGAGAAGAAATTAGGTCGCAGGAGTTGAGATTGTTGGATTTAATGGGTAGTAACCCATAAATCTGAAATTCCAAAAGACTCATTTGAATACAAAGAGTTGGGAGAGAGTGCTAAATTATGATGAGTGCTAAATTAAGATGACCTTTTATTTCATCTTTTGGGAGTTACCTTATATGAAAGAACGCTCCACAATTATGGTGACTATTCGTTTCCTCTCCTAAGAGTTATCATGCATGAGAGCTTAATCTGAGGTGCTTCATCTTCATATCCTAGCACCTATATAAAGCTAGCAAGGGCTCCTTGGAGAGACACATTCAGAACAACAAAAGAACTCTCTTCTCTCATTCTCTCTCACACACTAGTAGTTGCAAGATAAGCATCTTTGTCCGACATCTGCGTCCACAGACGGTGGGAGAGCAGGGCCTCCGGAACCTCGACCCTCTTGTGTTCGTGCATCGGGATAGGAGGGCGATAAGATTTTTGGGGAGCGCACAACACGACTGCTCGCTTTTGTAGGGAACATCTACATTGTCTTCATCAAGCGAACGACTACTTCGACTACTTCCCGATGGCTAGTCAAGGAAATGGAGATGGTGGCGGCATCCTCAATGCTATTCCCATCATTGCTCCTACGTAGTATGTGATATACTTCTTGTCTCTCTTGCTGATTCTATTTTTAATCAACACATTTAGCATGGTGATGGCTATGCTAGGTTCCTTTGATCATCATATTTTCTTAGTCATGTTCATGCTTTATATCCTTAAATTTTGGATTGAAGTATGTAGATTATTGCCTAATATTCCAACAATCCAAAAACCTTATGTTTATAGGCAATTTTCTACTACTGGTTTTGCCGCTGCGTTGAAACCCAATGTGTTTGATGGTGCAAACTATAAACGTTGGAGAGCAAAGATGGTGCTTTGGCCCACCGCCATGAATGTTTTTCACGTGGCACAAGGGAAACCTGAAGGAGCACTTAGTCCTGATGAGGATAAAGTGTTTGAGGTTGCCGATAACATCTTTCGAGGTGCCGTGATTAACACACTTGGTGAGAATTTGGTGGATGCTTACATGCATAATTTCACTGGAAAATAAATGTGGGGTGCTCTTGAGGCAAATTTTGGGGTCTCTGATGCGGGTAGTGAGTTGTATGTAATGGAGTTATATCATGACTACAAGATGGTATATGATCGCTTCATGGTGGAGCAAGCTCACGAAATACAATTTCTCACAAAAGAGCTCAAAAACTTTACATGTGTGTTACCGGACAAGTTTGTTGTCGGCGGCATTATTGCCAAGCTCCCTCCTTCATGGAGAAATTTTTCCACAAGTCTAAAACACAAGAAACAACAATTCACTGTGGTGGATTTGATTGGAACTCTTGACATTGAAGAGAGGGCAAGAGCTAAGGACGCACGCGCAAAGGGGCATGAGGAAGGAACTTCTAATGGAAATGTGGTGCAAAAAAAAGAACTTTCAATTCCACAAGAAGAAGAATCCTCAAACCCACAAGGCCAAATTCGAGGGCAAGAACAAAGCCTCTCAGACAACCAACTTCAAGAAGAATAAGGATAAAGGAAATTGCTATGTGTGCGGTAGCTCTGATCATTAGGCTAGAGATTGCTAGGACCGCAAAGACATGCAACAGGATAAGCAGAAGAATAAGTCTGCAAATGCTGTTATTGGCGACACTGAGATGGAAACGACCGGGTATGGTAATCCAATCATTCTCTCAAATTGTCACTCCCCTGATTGGTGGATTGACACAAGAGCCAATATACATGTTTGTGCTGATTCTTCCTTGTTTTCTTGTTATCAGGTCATAAGGACTTCCTCCGTGTTGATGGGGAACGACTCACATGCTTTTGTTCGTGGTGTTGGTACGGTCAATCTGAAGCTCACTTTAGGAAAGATCATGCAACTAAAGAATGTGCAACATGTTCCCTCAATAAATAAAAACCTTGTGAGCGGATCTCTATTGTGTAGAGACGGTTTCAAGTTGGTGTTTGAGTCCAATAAAGTTGTATTGTCAAAATATGGAACTTTTATTGGTAAAGGCTATGAGTATGGAGGCTTGTTCTGCCTATCTTTGTCAGACATGTGTAATAAAATGATTAATCATGTATGTAATGATGTTGAATGAAATGTTTGGCATTCATGTCTTTGTCATATTAATCTTGGTTGTATGATGCGACTGGCTAATATGAGTTTAATCCCGAAATTTCCCATTGTTGGGAGCTCAAAATGTCAAGTGTGTGTGCAATCGAAGCAACCTCGCAATCCTCACAAGGCTGATGAGGCAAGACACCTGGCTCCGTTGGAACTTGTTCATACGGATTTGAGTGAGATGAATGATATATTGACTAAAGGAGAAAAGAGATACTTTATGACCTTGATTGATGATTCTACTCGTTATTGCTACGTGTATCTCTTGAAAACCAAAGATGAAGCATTGCACTATTTTAAAATCTATAAGGCTGAGGTTGAAAACCAACTTGAGAGAAAGATCAAATGAGTTAAGTCTGATTGAGGTGGTGAGTACTTTTCAAATGAGTTCAAGGTATTTTGTGAGGAACATGACATTATTCATGAAAGGACACCTCCCTACTCTCCGGAGTCAAATGGTGTGGCTGAAAGGAAGAACCGTACCCTAACTGAGATGGCTAACGCCATGTTAGGAACATCAGGGCCTTCTTGGGAATGGTGGGGGTGAGGCTATGTTGACTGCATGTCATGTCCTAAATCGAGTTCCTATAAAGAACAAAGAAAAGACTCCATTCGAGGAATGAGAGAACAAAAGACTCACACTCTCTTACTTGCGCACATGGGGCTGTGTGGCCAAGGTTAGTGTACCTATTGCCAAAAAGCACAACCTTTGACCCAAAACAATAGAATGTGTACTTTTTGGGTATGCATTTCACAACACTAGTTATAGAATTTGATAGTGAAGTCTGAGGTACTAGATATGTATGTTGATACAATCATGGAATCTAGAGATGTCACATTCTTTGAGGATATTTTTCCAATGAAGGAAACACGTGGAACATCGAGCTATGAATCTATTTTAACTCCCAAAGCCCCTGTTCCAATGGAACATGTTGAACAATCACTTGTGGAACATCGTGAGGAGGAACACAACAATGACTTGTCTCGAAAGAGCAAGAGACAAAGGATTGCTAAATCCTTTGGTGATGATTTCATTGTGTACCTCATAGATGACACTCCTAAAACCATTGAAGAGGATTATGCATCTCTTGACGCTGACTATTGGAAGGAAACAATGCATAATGAGATGGATTCCATAATGTCTAATGAAACTTGGGAAGTTATTGATCGTCCATATGGGTGCAAACCTGTAGGATGCAAGTAGGTGTTCAAGAAGAAGCTAAGGCTTGATGGTACAATTGAGAAGTACAAGGCAAGACTTGTGGCCAAGGGTTACACCCAAAAAGAAGGAGAAGATTTCTTTGACACTTACTCACCAGTTGCCCAACTAACCACAATTCGAGTACTACTATCATTGGCTACCTCACACGATCTCTCGTTCATCAAATGGATGTTAAGACAGCCTTTCTCAATGGAGAATTAGAAGAGGAAATTTATATGGAACAACCGGATGGATTTGTAGTGAAAGGTCAAGAAGGGAAGGTGTGTAAGTTGTTAAAATCTTTATATGGCCTCAAGCAAGCTCCTAAGCAATGACATGAAAAGTTTGATCGAACTTTAACCTCAGCTGGCTTTGTTGTGAATGAAGCAGATAAGTTCATGTACTATTGCTATGGTGGGGGCGAGAGAGTTATCTTATGTTTGTATGTTGATGACATACTAATTTTTGGGATCAATCTCAATATGATTAATGAGGTTAAGGAGTTCTTGTCCCAAACTTTTGAGATGAAAGATTTGGGAGTGGCTGATGTAATTTTGAACATCAAACTACTTAAGGATGAAAATGGTGGGGTAACACTGGTTCAATCCCACTACATGGAAAAGGTTTTGAGTCGCTTTGGCTTTAGTGATTGCAAACCTGCTCCAACTCCTTATGATCCTAGTGTGTTGCTACGAAATAATCAAAAAAATAGCAAAGGATCAATTGAGATACTCTCAGATCATTGGTTCACTCATGTATCTTGCTAGCGCTACCCGGCCTGACATCTCTTTTGCTGTGAGCAAACTTAGTCGATTTGTGTCAAATCCAGGAGATGATCATTGGCATGCTTTAGAGAGAGTGTTGTGCTATTTAAAGGGTACTGTGACTTATGGGATTCACTATACCGGGCATCCAGGGGTACTGGAGGGATATAGTGATTCTAACTAGATATCTGACGCTGATGAGATTAAAGCCACAAGTGGATATATATTCACTCTTGGAGGTGGTGCTGTTTCATGGAAGTCTTACAAACAGACTATCTTAACAAGGTCAACAATGGAAGCAGAACTCATAGCGTTGGACACAATATCTGTAGAAGCAAATTGGCTTCATGAATTCTTGATGGACTTGTCAGTGGTTGGGAAACCAGTACCAGCTATTCTTATGAACTGTGATAACCAAAGTGAACAGTTCTAAAGATAACATGAAGTTATCAAGACATGTGAAGAGGAGATTGAAATCTGTCAGAAAAATGAGAAACTCTGGAGTTATAGCCTTGGATTACATCCAAACAACTAAAAATCTGACAAATCCCTTCACAAAGGGTCTTTCACGGAATGTGATAGACATTGTATCGAGGGGGATGGGTATGAGACCCACATGAGTTATACCGTAGTGGTAACCCATCTTATATTATTGGAGATCCCGTGAATTAGGATTGGCTAAACAAGCTGTTAGTTAACTGAGAGGAGAGTACTATATATATCAACCCACTCCGTGAGGATGCAATACTCTCCTAATCTATATGGCAGGTTGATCTTATCTTAATGTGTTCTAAGTGGCCTAGTTAGCAAAGATGTTGTCCTACAGAACATCTTAAAAGAATACACGTATATGAGCTTGACTGCTAGTCACAATACATGAGATAAGGCTAATCTCTAAGAAGCTCATGAATAGGCCAGGAGTTTGACTCATATGCTCCAAACCAAGAGGATGCTTACGGCAACCTAGTATCCGTAAAGAACTTGAGTGAAACCTTTTCCGCACAAGACTATAAATTTAAGGCATTGTCCATTGTACAGTTGTGGATAGGCGTAACTCTTGTTCTAGGTGGATGTTCAACCCTAGCTGGTCTCCATCAAAACACTGATATATCAAAACTCATGTGGTTCAGAGAACTTTCAAATGCACCTTTGAAATTTGGTGGGGATTGTTGAATTTAATGGGTAGTGACCCATAAATCTGAAATTTCAAAAGACTCATTTGAAAACAAAGAGTTGGGAGAGAGTGCTAAATTATGATGAGTGCTAAATTAAGATGACCTTTTGTTTCATTTTTTGGGAGTTATCTTATGTGAGAGAAAGCTCTACAATTCTGGTGACTATTCGTTACATCTCCTAAGAGTTATCATGCATGAGATCTTAATGTGAGGTGCTTCATCTTCATATCCTAGCACCTATATAAATCTAACAAGGGCTCCTTGGAGAGACACACTCACAACAACAAAAGAACTATATTCTCTCATTCTCTCTCACACACTAGTAGTTGCAAGACAAGCATCTTCGTCCTGACGTCTGCGTGCACAGACGGTGGAAGAGCAGGACCTCCGGAACCTTGACCCTCTTGTGTTCTTGTAGTGGGATAGAAGCGCGATAAGGTTTTTGGGGAGCGCACAACGTGACCGCTCGCTTTTGTAGTGAACATCTACATCGTCTTCATCAAGCGAACGACTACTTCGACTACTTTCCGATGTCCGGTCAAGTAAAAAAATGGAGATGGTGACGGCATCCTAAACACTATTCCCATCATTGCTCCTACGCAGTATGTTATATACTTCTTGTCCCTCTTGTTAATTCTATTTTTAATCAACACATTTAGCATGATGATGGCTATGCTAGGTTTTTTTTATCGTCATATTTTCTTAGTCATGTTCATGTTTTTTCTCCTTAAATTCTGGATTATAATATATAAATTATTGCTTAATATTCCAATAGAGATTCGAGAGAGGGATATCTCTAGAGACGCAGAAGACGCCGAGTGGGTGTACACCTACGCCCACGGCAGGAGCGGCGAGGCGTCGTCGCGGCGTGTCAGGTCGCACCGCCATGGAGCCAAGCTGGGGTTTTCGGTGGAACGGGGGGAGCGTCTTATCCACAGCTGCCTTGCCGTATCACCGCACTGTTTCCATAGCATCACACTGTTTCCATATATAGCACCACCGCTGGCTTGCCGCATCTCATCCATCCAGTTTGTCGCTATGCTCCAGACATCTGTCTAAGCCTTGCCACGACACATGGTCTCCCTAACGCTGACCTGTCATGTTAACACCAGTATATGGATCCACAGTAATTCGGTAATAAGTAGCGGATTACAGTGTAGACTGATAAATTTGTATTAAAGTTTTTCACTACGAATTTGTTTAATTCCACAAAAATACAATAAAATATATTTAAGAAATACTATAATTTGATGACGTGAAAGAATAAAAGTAACCAACATGTTTACTTCACTTCAAGGCTAAACTTTGGCTAAATCGTATGGTAGAGATTGACTCGGATTAAGTATCCAAGTGCAAACTGCACTTGGCCATACGTTGACTCCTTGATTAGCTTCAAGGCTGGAACTCGCTGACTCCTCGCACAACGTGATCTTCATGTCCAGCAACAATACACGACATCACGACATCATAATGCATGCGGATAATCTTCTGCAACGTCGCGCACTAAGACTGCATCAATAATTGGCCTCGCGACGTTGAGGACAACCAGGATAACTGGTCGCTGATCATGATGAGTTGTAGATTGAAGCCATCAAAGTCGATAAGCCGACATTCGCACTTCCCTTCCTGGCACGTTAAATGTCAAGATTTATTCTCGCCACCAAATATAGGGTAGTTCACCTATGATGATTTATATGTAGGACAGGGGTATGTGTGAGATCGAGAGACGATGGTAATACAAGATGCTGATTTATATAGATTCGGGCCTCTCAGAGGATAATAACCCTACGTTATGTCCTATGTTCTATGTATTTGTATTCATATGTCTAGATCATAGATCTAGATGAGAAGGGTTGCCCTAGACGTTGATATCTAGTTGTGTGTTTTGTGTTTGATTCTCTTGCCTCTTGAAGGGAGTCCCTGCCCCACCTTATATATCCCGGAGAACAGGGTTACATGATAGCGTTTTAGTCGGTCTACTATATATATCCAAGTAGAAGTCTATCTCTACTTTCCATCTATGTGAGGTACCCTGGGTACGTGTCATCAACAGTACTAGCACTATACCCATATCTTTGCAAGACTAGGTTGGGTATTGGACTCTAGCAGCTTTATTCTACCCTCCGGCCCCTTAGCCCATTTATGCATGATCTGCTAGTTTATATTCCAAGTGTATGTTCCAAGTCTCTAGAATATTTCACATGCATCAAATAATCTTCAAGGCCATGTGTGACTTTTAAAACAATATGTGATGTGATCATGCTACTTCTCCTTTGTTTCTGATACAAATGATGGCAAAATATTTCCTTTAGTGGTGGTCAACAACCGATCATGTAAGCATCTTTAATAGGTTCACTACAACATCATGGTGTACTATTATGCCAGATCCACCATGGCTTTTTTTTCTCCATGAATCACTTTGATGAAGCAGAAGCCCAGCATTTCGAACTTCATCGACATGAACATCTATGCCGATAACAGGGACTATATCAACCTCTGTATGATCTTCATTGACATAGTCATCATGTTCATCATACGACATGTTTTCATCAACATTATATAGTGTATGACCTTCATAAACATCAAGAGTAGTAGAGGAACACTGATCATTGTTCTAAATGGGGACTTCTTCGACTTCAGCCATGACCGTCATCTAAAAGCTTTGGATACTCTTATCTAGCAGCTCGAGAGTGAACTGCAAGTCGAGAGGGGGGGGGGGGGGGGCATGTCAAGGGCCCGGGAGTCAAGTCCATTTGACTACCCTAGCTGGCCAACAAGAGGTTACTTAGCTGTTAAGTTATATCAGATCTAGACATTCTAGATTACTCGTGGGTCTAAGTTACCTCCTCCCTACATAATCAGAGAGATTTTATGGGTCAATCCTAATCTAGCTCTCTCCCTCTCAAGCTACCGATGCCGCCGTGCATCGGCACTGCCATCGCTGGCGTCATGCTAGCAACACCCCTTCCTCTATGTTCCTAGGATGGCTAGCCCTAGGGCTACTGAGCATCATTTCCCTCCTCTCAAATACCTCAAGCTACCTACATTTACATTGTGCTCATAACACCGACGCATTTGCATATGTTGTTTTATATATGGTGACACTTCAACCGAGTGCTACAGAACAAGGAAATTTAAATGAGACTGGCAGAAAACCTTCTTGTGAGTCTTTCATCCCGACGGTCCATGCAACTTCTAGTCCCTTTTCATAGTGAGAGAGTGGAATCCTAATTGAAAGCATATGCTTGCAGTAAGCCATATATAACCCAATCTAAAGTATCCTCTGTGGCATAATCGTCAGCAACACATTATTCATGCCAAATTCTACTTTTCCATATGACTCCAGAATGCCGTTTCGAAACAAGTACATCTCACGTAGGAACATAGGTCCAGAAAATGTTATCTATTTCACAAGATGACCAATTACATTTATTATCATATCAAAAAATGACCGATGGAACTCTCAAGAGGAACTATTGTTTTCACCACATTTTTCTGACTGATGGATTTCTAAAAGATCTTGAAAGGGAACACATGCTCGTAATACTTTCTCGCTCATCATTCGGCATTCAAGCCTCTAATCCCTGTAGGAAGCAATTCCATGAATATGTTGTGAGGATCATCAGACTTTGCATAGGCAAAATTATATGATCCTTCTCGCATGTTGTCGTAATAACCGGTTTGCAATTTAACTCCATGTAAGAACTTGCATAGTCCAATTTTTTCATGCTTACTCAAATTTTATTTTGCCAGACGTCATTTTTTCCATCTCTTTCTGTCATCCATAGACTTAGTGACACACACTATCACTACCACAAAACGGGCCTGTAGTGGCGGCAGCCCAAAGGCTGCAGCAGCGCGGACCAAAGTGAGCCGCCGCTACAGAGCCTAGGGAGCCTGCCGCAGTGTGAGCCGCCGCTACAGAGCCCCCTATAGCGGCGGTTCACATTGTCAACCGCCGCTATAAATGGCTCCGGTTTATAGCGGCGGTTCACATTGTCAATCGCCGCTACATAGGGAATAGTAGCGGGGGTTGAGAACTCCAACCGCCACTACAAAGTGTCCAGGCTATAAATACCGTGTTCCGGCAGCTCCCATGTTTCACTCGAACAGTGACGGCCCGAAAATTTGGGCAAATCACGAAAATCAAGGGGTGAAGGTTTTGAGTTTGTTTTTTTTACAGAAGTTTGCTCCCTGAGGTAAGAGAAACTCATCCCATACATTTTTTTGTGCTACTATTTTGAAATCAAGATGAATTTTGCATTTCAAGTTTGTTAGGTTTTCATCAAATTTTAGCCAAATTTGTTTGATTTGTATGGTTCTATTGGGTTGTAGTTGAACTTTATGAACACATAAATCATCTATTTCCATCACTACCTAAAAAATTTACTATATCTAGCCTCTTTTATGTCAATGGAAATCTAGATCTAGTTTGGTTACTAAAAGAGAGAGAAAGTGTTAGGGTAAGAGGGATATTCATTTTTATTATTTTTCAATAAAAATTAAATAATGTATGGAATAATTTGATGTTTGTTTTATTTTAATATTTCTCGCTTTATGTAATTTATTTTTCACTATATATATAATGTATGTTTAATATTTTTGTTACACATAATTAATTAATTAACTTGAACATTTTTTTGGTTCATGTTCAAGGTCGTTCACGATGGATAGATCTTGGATGTACGACGCATCAAGACCGGGTCCAATATTTTTATGCGAATTCTCCAAATTCATCAAAGGGGCCGCACAACATGCTCGACGTGAAGGGATGACTGATGTATATTGTCCATGTTTTGATTGCAAGAATCAGAAGTTATAGAATGATATAGAAGTAATCAGGTCACACTTAGTACGGAGGGGTTTTGTTGAGGGGTACACGAGATGGACAAAACATGGTGAGAACAGTGTGGTCGATATGGAATTTGATGAGCATATTGAAGTTGAAGTTGAGGCTGTCAATTCGCCTGGTGCAGATGCGACAGAATCGCCTGGTGAAGCTGATTTTGATGTTGAGGAATTATTATGTCACATTGAGCCGTAGATGTTGATCAATGTCGGTACAACTAAAGAGCTTGATAATTTTCATAGAATAGAGAAGGCATCAAAGGATCCATTATATGATGAATCTAAAGGATGTGGTAAAGAGTTCACTGTGTTGCGTACTGTACTTGAGCTGATGAAGTTGAAGGCCATGCATGGCTGGTCGGATGCTAGTTTCACGGATTCGTTGGAACTTATTTCCGATGCGCTGTCGAAGCCCAACTTGTTGCCAAGTACAACATACCTTGCTAAGAAGCTGATTTCCCCACTTTCGTTGGACGTGCAAAAAATTCACACGTGTCCAAATCATTGCATATTGTATCAAAAGGAGCATCAGGACGCTGTGAGATGTCCAAGGTGCAAACACAGTCGTTACAAGAGGAACAATGATTGTGACGTTGATGGTGACGTAAAGGATACAACTAAGAGAAGAAAAAAGAAAAGAAATTCTATCGTCGATGACAGTGATGATAGTAAGGTTCCTACCTTAGTCATGTGGTTCCTGCCTTGTATATATTGTGTGATGATATGTTGTAAATTTCTGTGATGAGATATTGGCTATATTCTGTGATGTAAATATTATGTGTGCAGATTCTATGATTTATGTGTATATATAGCAATTTTATTTTTTTTTTAAAAAAACATGTAGCTGCTGGACTCGTGCAGTAGCGGCGGTTGACATCTTCAACCGCTGCTATAAAGTGGTCTGTAGTGGCGGTTGGTTTCGGCGCCAGACCACCCGCCTCTACAAACGTATATTTATAGCTGCGTTTGCGTATCGGCGGCGTGGTCTGCCCACCGCTACAGTGCCTTTCCAACCGCCGCTACAGGGTCTTTTTGCTGTTATGTATGTAAAAACAGACATGAGAAAATTAGACTTAGATAGGTACCAGTGACATATAAGGGTAAAAGTACAACCAGAGAATCTATAAGAAAGTGATAGTTCCGCTGCAAGAAAACATCTGGCTCCATGCTCATGATCAACGCCCTCTACTGTGAAGACTCACTCCGTGTCATCATTGCAGACAAACCCTCCATAATGTGGATCAAACCCATGTATCTGTTAGCGTTGCCAAAATGGAAACTTTAACTAGCTTAAATTCTTGTCCATGGAAATAATACGACAAATTGTACTTCAAATCGATATTAATAGAATAGATAACACTATGGTTTTTGAATTGGTAGGGACAAACGTACTCCATTAGTTCTGAAATTATTGGCATTTAACTAAAGTTCTTGTCCTAATGACAACAATTTCAGAGAATGGTGGGAGCATTAGTACCAAAAGTAATATTCGTTTAGCATTAACATGGTGGATCCTTCTGTTACACAACACAGACAAGCCATACAATGAATAGCTATAGGTTATTGGATTGTTTTTAATAATTCTACACTAATTAATGATTATATGTGGATGAGACGCATTAATAAGGTTCTATTCTGCATATAAAGCACTGTATGTTTTGTTGGCCATCGTATCTTGTACCAAAGAGATGACTTCGCTCTCTCCCAACTTATATTGTCTTCCACAATATTAAGAGTGCTTACATACCACTTTCTAGATGGCCCATTTAAGGCCGCCATACTGAAATTGCTGTTAGGTTCATGTTACTTCTACAAGATATGAAATGAATTTTTTCTAAAAAAAGATATGAAATGAAATAATTAACTCAACTGGAGGTGAGTGTTTGTATCCTTTTACGTGTGACAATTCACAGATATTAAATAAATGAAATAAGTTAACTGAAGTGGAGGTGGAAAATATAGTCAAAACAAATGAGTCAAATAAGGCGCACCTCCGCAATGTGACCGATCTTTATCTTGTTTTCTTCTTTCAGACACCATTTGACTAGCTCAGGGCAACCGTCTACCCATAACTGTTCTAGACTGATCAGTTGTTGTATGCTTTCTGGAAAACATAAGATACTGACACAATTTGTGATGCGTAGGTCCTTGAGAGACAGACAATGGCCCAACCATTCTGGTAAGCCTTGAATGTCCATACATCTTAAATCTAGAATCTGGAGTGAGGTGAGCTCTTCCAACCAGCATGGTAGTTCCGAAAGAAGACCCAAAATTACTAACTCGAGCGAGCCGAGGGCTCGAGTGATACGTGGAGAGCTGCTGAGGTCATTGCAGTCAGTAATAATCAACTTAGTGAGGCCAGGAAGGTGGTGAAGTAACTTCCACTTATGCAAAGGCACCGTGCAAGATGAAACGGACAGACCATTCACTAAAGCAGAGGAAGTGGGACAAACAGCATGAGTTGGCATCTCCGACCATTGTTGTAGCACACCATCACTGTCAGTTATATCCCAGAATTCCTTCACTCTTGGTGGGCTTGGCCCCACCCTCAACTTGCCGCATCCACTTATTGTCAGATACTCAAGGTTGGGAAACATGAACTGGTGTGCAATACCCTCATCACAGGAGTAAGTCGTGCTCCACTCTTCCAAGTTTTCCATTTTGGATATGGTCAACTCCTTTAATTTGTAGAATGCTTTCATGTTGTAACTACAAAAGCTTCGATCAATCTTTCTAAGGCTTGGTATTTCTTCCAGGGTAAGCTTTTCTAGATTTGGTAACTGACAAAGTGGTGGTAGGCTACTGCACTGGAACATCCCTTTCAATGTGACACTGACAAGATTAGGGAGATAAATCTCAATGTCCATTAGCCATGTTGGAAAGCTCACGCCATTATAACCTTGAAGCAAAAACTCATTTAAACTGCTTGGTGGAACTAGCTCTCGCAGCAATTCCATGTCTTGAAGAAATCCCTTTGTTTCTCTTGTCCAATCAAGTGTCAGTTTTACCATACTACTTTTTTCCCTCAGTTGAATCCTCCATGCGTCTTCTATGGACGTCACATTTTCAAGGTGACTTATCTCTAACTCTTGAGGATTTACATCCTCAAGTAGAATAAGGTTGCAGCTTTGATCACCATCCTTAGCATGCACCACAAAGTTTGGCAAAGGGATCAAACAATTGTTGCTTGGCAGTGTGGTCATATCCAGGTTAGAGCAGTTTTTCATAATAAGAAACTTCAGGTTGTCCATACAGCCCATGTTCTTTGGTAGCCCACGAAGATTTTCGCAGTCACTGAGATCCAGAGTATGTAGCTTTCTGAGGCTACACATACTATCAGGTATATTGTCAAGATGAATATTCCTTGACAAATCTAAGTGCTCCAGGCTCGAAAGTGTACTGATACTGTCAAGGATACTTTTTGTGACATCTGACCTTTCACTGCTTGACAATATCCCTTCAGTGACACACATTACATCGAAGCATCCTGATGATAAATTCAGATATCGGAGTTCAATCAGTTTTTTTATCACTTCACGAAGCCCTTGGACACCTGGGAAGAACCCACCATACCTTGTTGATAAATTTAAATGTTTAAGTTTAGTAAGTGTCTGCAATGCTCTTGGTATGCCACAAAGATAATACAAACTGGACAAATCCAGATGGACCAATTCTTCAAGCGTCCCGAATGATTCTGGTAGTTCACGTATTTTTGCACTACCTGATAAATCTAGTTGGATCAAATTTTTGAGGTTCCCGAATGACTCTGGCAGTTCTTTTAACATTTTACAACCTGATAAATCCAGTTGCACCAAATTTTTAAGATTCTGAAATGAACATGGAAGTTCTGTTAACAGTTTACAACCAGAAAGATTTAAATACTGCAGTTGAGTGAGGTTCCCCAGTGATTCTGGTAGATCTCTAATACCAGAGCAATTGGAAAAATCAGCATGCAGCAAGTTTTTCAGCTTCCCCAAGGATTCCGGCAATTTTTGAATTCTTGAACAACCTGATAGATCAATATACATGAGACTATTAATTTCTCCAATTGTTTCTGGCAGTGCCAAAAGTGCAGAAGATTTACGAAGGCTGAGATATATTAATTTTGAGAGCTTGGTGATACATCTCGGAACCATCTGATCTTTGATCCCAGGAGCATTGAGATATCTCAACAATTTCAGTTGACCAATCGAAGGTGGCAATTTCTTTAAGGAGCATTCTGATAAATCTAAGACTCTAAGGTACTTAGCAGTTGAGAATCCATCATGACAATGTCCTATTTCGCCAATTCTCAGAAACCGAAGGGCCCTTACCTTTTCAGGATAAGTCAAAAATGATTTCAATGGTTTACTGGAATCTGCAAGGAGTGCATAGCGACAGTTTCTACCCCCAACATTGCACTGTGTGCTTGCATCAAGAACTTCATCCTCCATGATTGACCTTGCGAGATCATGCACCAGGTCATGCATTGTTAAGAGTAAATTATTTTGCCCTTGTTTGCCACTAAGCTGCAATCATGTGAATAACCTCATTAACAACTGTCTAATGTACCAACACATCTATTAGCAGTTATATTTATAGTAGCACACAATAAAAGTGTTGTGACAGATGCAGGTAGTGGCGGACCCAGGATTTTAGTTTAGGGTATGCCATGACAAAGTTTTCATATATATAACATGGTAAAAAAATTAAATTTGCTGAAGAATTTGATACACAAGAACAAAAATAACATATCTAGTGTTAAATCCAACAACTAGGTGTCATAATTCTATATATTACAATAAAAAAGTTCAAACAATTGATAGTTGAAACTTGGTGAAGATGATCATTATACTCTCCGGTCTACAATTTCTAGAGGCCATAAAATTCTTAATTGTATTCTTCATCCACTTTGAAGAAAATGTTTCTCTCCATGCTTGTGACTAACAATCATAAAAAAAAAAAACTATCACATGTCTTAATAATCAACCTAGCATACGTCACGAGTTGCCTTGCCCATCGTGATCTCGCATACGTCGCGCGTCTACAACACTGTGCCTGGCGCCAAGCGGCCTAATCAAGACCTCAAACACTGGGAAAAGTAATTAATTGACCAGGCCAATTTTAGTGTATGCCATGGCATATGGGGCCCATACTGTGGGTCCGCCACTGCATGCAGGCAAATGATAGTGAGTACAGGCGACGTGACCACGTGCCACTTCGACCACATTGTTTTCCGCCATCAAGGCTGCATCCCCGAGCGAGCATCGTCTCACCGTCCCCTTCATTGTTTTTTGTCTCGGGCCATGGGCGGCTAGGCTAAACAACATGAGGTGTCCATGCAATGTCTCAGGTTACACATTGGGCCAACACTGCTAGAAACTGGAATATCCCTAATGGACAGGAGTGGGCTCACATGCCAATTACCATGTAAACCAAAGAGCCCAGTCCACCACCAATTCCCCTGCCTCAGCCTCATTCGGCATTTATCAGCCACCCAGCTGCACCCCCTGTTTGCTGCTCCTGCATGCTGTTTTCTAGCCAACCTGCACCCCCAGTATGCCGCTCCTCCATGGCTGGCCATGCTGCGGCAGTGCTCCCTGTCCTGCCTCATGCACTCAGCCACCTAGGGATATAGGTGGTTACACAAGTGGTATTTGTGGATAAAGTGTCTAGTTCATTTGTTTCGCTAGCTTGAACCAACCCATAATTTTTGAAACTTGCATCCCTACAGCCACCACAGTACCCCCCTTCCGTCAGCAAAATCTGTCCCAATCTGCAACGCCACGGGCTCCTGCACTACATTGAGCTGCTCCACCACGAGGACGAGATCCATGGGTGGCCAGTTAATGTGTATGAACAACATCCACTTGTATAAACCACAAGCTAATGTTGTTGATATATGTGTGTCTTAGACTAGTTCATATGTTTGATGGAAGATGAAAAAATGTGAACCTCATTAATTCAATGTTCTGCTGCTGGTGATATATGTATGTTTGCTGGTGGTATGTGTATGTATCCAAATATCCAGTTTGATGTAGTAGTTCCATGAGCTAATGCGCATCTGGATGTACAGGTTGATGTAAATTATTTTATGAGCCAATTTGCATTTTTATTTATTTTGTTGAACCTATTTTCCCTGATACGACACCATCAGAAATGAATTTCCTCTAAGCAACCAAACATGCAAATTCCAGTTTCCCTATCAACTTTTCCCTAACAGCCAGTCATCATGGTTAATTCGTGGTAGCATTTCCTATTTTTCTGACGGTTGTTGGCGCTCAGGGATATATTGCTGTTTCCAGTAGTGCAAGATGGCGGGCGATAGGGACGCGGCACATGAGGGCGGAAGTTGGCGGGAGCATGGGAGCAGGACACGGCAGCATGAGGAGGAGGAGGGGGGGGGGGGAGGGGGAGTGGAAAATGGCACTCGGCGAGGCAGCCGTCCGGTAGACTCAGGGGCCTTGGCAGATCTTGGAGGCATGGGGGAATGGCAATAGCATGATGGGGGCACATGAGTTTGGTACGGTGGGTATGCGACAGGGGCCATCCTATTCATCTCAGCAACAAAATATTTTCTTCTCTCCTCGGTGCTCCTAGGGATAAATAGGTGAACCCTGATGTTTAGCCTCCTGCCCGCTTTCCATAGATATATTATAACGGATTTTCTCCTATGGCCCAATCTGGGGGCTTTTGGAAGCATCGAGGCCACCCTTTCTTAGACCAGGAATAAATGTAGGTAGACCGAAATCATAGACGTGTATATACAGATATAGAATCACTCTTTTGGTCTCATTTCATGTAAGATGGTTAATCCACGAACGCAGGATCCACTTGATGGGTGACCCTCGTGTCGTCCTCTGGGTGACTCGAGGGCAATTCCCCACCCGCCACCAACCACCCCACCGGGTATGCCCTTCCTCGGTCGTTGTCACTGCGGCCAATAGGTAGTGACGACGATGGCCTGTGTGCGGCACCCAATGGTGCCGTTCGATGTTCTCCTCCCTTTGCCCCTCCCTCCTTTTCGTTGTGCCTCTTCTCCCCTTGTTCCTCAACACAAGGAACTCCAAATCTGTGATTTATCGATTCTTGCGACCGGATCCATGCATTTGATGGCTGGATCCATGTGCTTGTGGGTCGGATCCACATGCTAGGTGGCCTGATCCGTGCATCCATGCTTTCTCCTAGGGAGGTTGGACATTAAGGTTTTTGTGTACTTTGTATCGCTTCTTCCGTGTTGCTTGTTGGTGTGGTGCAGGCGCATGGGTGGCAATCAGCTGCGTCCATGGGCCTCGTCTCTCTCTGGCTCTCCATATGGTTGCAATGGCAGCAGTGGTGGCGCATCAATGGAAAATCCACTTATCCCATGCATGTGTGTCGGCATCCTATAGGCCGTCTCAGTAGTGGTGGCACCACGTCGGCAGGCGCATGGGTGGCATGGAGGTACCATTCATGATTGATGAGACTTTGGCCTATGCTGTCAGATCTTCAATGTCTGGTTTGTTTGTCACACCGGATACAGGATGGTCAGATCGGCAGCAACAATGACGACTAAGCAGGTGTGAGGATTAGACCGTGTGTTAAGCTTTTGTCAAGGCTTGGTGCTGGACATGCAGCTAAATGTGTTCGTGGATGGACCGATGGCAGGGTAGGCTCATGGTGACCCTATGTGTGGTTACCCGTGGGCATTGACGGTATCCATCGGAGATAGACAATGCCGTTTGGATGGTTGGTTATGCCTCGATGTGGTTCAATGGTGCATTTTGGACAGCTTCATGGAGGGATTGGTGGGCGGTCTTTCCTGCTCCTTCAAAGTTGGATGTCTACATGGTCGTTGAAGATGTTGTTGATGTTCATTGCAGCGAAGGTCTGATTGGTGAAAGCCTAGGTCTGAAACTACAGATCAGAAAAAATGTCGACATCTGTGGACGTCGGGGTTTCCTTGGAGGCATTGTTGTTGATGGTTTGTTGCTTATCAAGATCATATTGTCTAAGGTGAAAACCTTTGTTAATCAAGCGATAGAGGTGTCATAATGATATCAATTTCTCGTTGTAGCCATCATCGTGGACATGCAGATTTTAACCTTCTATGCTATGGGTACGTAACATTTCTTCCAAGTCAAAGATTGGTAGCCGATGTGTTTTATTTTGTCAGGGGAGTAGAGTGTTTTTCTCTTCTTCTTTTTTTTGTGCTTAGGCTCTGGTTCTCAGTTGTCGTTCTTTGTGGTTGTTTGTAATGACTACATGTAACTCAAGTTACATTGTGGTTGTTTGTAATGACTACATGTAACTCAAGTTACAGAGGTTGCAATAAAAATCACTATTCTAAAAAAAGTTAGACAACAAGGTATATTTTTTCTATTACTAACCCAGACCAATTTTACAACTCATTTCACTGTTGGGCCTCACGAGCCAAAACCACTACTACACAGGCTTGTAACAAGCTGGGTCCACTGCCAGAAGCAGAAATAATATTGTGTTTTGACTCTGAGCTTTGCTTCTCATTATGGTATAATGATCATTATTGATTAATAATAGTATGATTTAAATTTAAGGAAATGCAATATGAATTGTGGAACAAAACAACTGCCTCATATTTATCAGTTCCAAATGTAATGTAACTCATATCAATAAAAACTCAATCTATAAAAGCTCATAGAACAGTGAGATCATTTTATGATATTGTACTACGGCTTAGTGTCAGGGCCGGCTCTGGGCTAGGGCGATGAGGGCGACGGCCTAGGGCCTGGCACAAGTAGGGGCTCCGAAATTTTGTGTAGTTGGTTCATCAATTCAGCCCAGTGTATTTTGTACAACCCAAATAAGATAAATAAGCACCTCTAGAGTTCAAATAGGGCTAGGCCCATAAGCATTAGAAAGGGATGTAGCAGCCCAGAATGGCACAATCCACATGTGCATTTCTCTCTGGTAGGCACATCTAACATCGCCCATCCACTGATCCACAGCCTGCACTGTCTCTCAAAAAATAAAAAAGGCTTACTGATAATAGTTTTCTTAGTGTACCTTGGTTTTCTATCTCCCAGCCACATATCATAGGTTTTGCCTATTTTTCACTCGATCCCAGATTAAAGACTCAAAGGCAAGTCGAGGACAGAGTGTAACTTCTTGATTCCCAAAATTTATCATTTTTCCTTCCTAATTTTTAGGTTGCCAAAGAAAGTTACCTCATACGGTTAAATTGTTGAGTTTGTTATAGATGCAGATTTGTTATCAAATGTTCTGACTGCATATCCAATCCTCTGAAAATTATTTTCTTATGATAGAACTTTGATTGTACTTGTCATATAAATCATATTTTTCTTTTCAGCATTTTAAATAAATAATTATCATCTTATGATGTAGAGACCGGGACACTTTCATTTGCTTGATGAAATAGAATTCCCTTTATTTAGAAAAAATGCTACGATTAACTTATTATCTGCTTTTTGGGGCAACTCTTATTATTTGGATTATGTTTAAATATCTATTATTTCTTTTCAACTATATCAGCCTATTTTATATGTTAAGTACATATATAGATAGGTTTATTAAGGACTTCCAAATAAGAGTATATAGGCTTTGAAAAAAATATAGGTTTAAAGGGCCCAATGTCAAAGTTCGCCCTAGGGCCTTCCAAAGCATAGAGCCGGCCCTGCTTAGTGTCCAGAACCTATCACTATTTTATTGATAATTGTCATGCATTGTACACGCATTAGAGGTTTTATGTTCTTTCTAGAGTGCAGATGTCTGGATGATCAGTCATTATTCTCTGCATCTTAGAAGTCGGTACATCTCGTCCACTCAGTGAATCACTAATAGAGGTATCATATCATTTACAATAGTAGTGTATTATCTCTATTACAATACAGATTTTTCATGTATATCTTTTATATCACAACCTTATATTTGACACGCTCAAAAGTGCTTGAGCGCCAACTTTTTAACACTAATTTAGAGATAAACGCGACTCCAATAAAAGTAAAGCTTTATGAGCACAGAGAAATGCAATAATTAAGTTAATAACTCACAGAAGGTGACTTGAAATGTTGTAAGAAGGACATCTCCAATAGTTGCTTAATGCAGATCTCACCGTGTTGCCAAACAGAGACCTCTTCAGACTGCTTAATAAAACCAAGAGAAGCCCATTGGTAAATCAGATCATGTTTAGCCATCTTGTGTCCTTTAGGAAATATTGCACAATAGGCAAAGCATAGCCTTAGATATGGTGGCATACTGCTGTAACTTAATTTCAAACATGCAATCACATTATCATACGACGATGATGTGTATCCTGACAAAGATGCTTCCCAAATTCCACTGCCATTTACCAAAACCCATCCATCATAATTCCTGTATCTCAACATGTAACCAATAGTTCGAGCAGCTAATGCCACACCACCACACTTTTTTGCAATCTCCATTCCTATACCCTCCAATCTGTATTTGTCAGCTTCATCTTTATCTTTAAAGCCAGCTATTTGCTTAATTATATCCCAGCACACCTCAGGAGACAGTGCTGCTATCTCGTGTGCTTCAGTTGTCTTAATTTTCCTAGCAATGCCAGCATCCCGCGTGGTGAAAATGGCAAGTAATTTGCGTCCATTCCCTATGATGTTTAAGTAACCCTTCAGATTATCCAAGTTATTGTCATTTTGCTCCCACAAGTCATCCAGAACGAGAAGTATCTTCTTAGGAGCAGTTGGACAAGCATCTCCCTCCTGCGGGTTACATAGCTTGCCCAAATCCATTTGAACTTGTGAGTTTACAGAATCTTTTATTTGATTAAAGTCAAATGTTTGACCGACATATACCCAAGCTTTTCTGTAGTCCTTGAAATAGGTATCATTGTAAACTAGCTGCGCCAAAGTTGTCTTACCCATGCCTCCAATTCCATATATGGGAAGGATAACGAAGTCTGACGAGGTGCTGGTTCTCAATAAAAGGTTCATGACTTCCTGTTTCTCTTCATCCCTTCCTAGGATGTTTGCTTCTATCACCTCAGAGGTTGTTACCCTTTCACCGATTCCTTGCTGCACATATGAGCTGCTACCTGCCATGAAACTGAATTTGTGATGATGATTTGAGATTTTATCCAGTTTCTCCCTAACTTTCTTCATCTTACTTGCCATACCAACCTCAGGAGCAAGTTTAAGGCATGGTTTGAGGACTTTAAGCTGTAAAAATAATAAACAATTTAAATGCATTTACAATATGAAACATCCGACCACACTTATTTTCCACAACACAAACATGCTTAACAGACTGATTGATGAGAAAAATTGTTTTCAATCATCTGAGTGGTCCTCTTAATTATTTCGATCATCTGTTGCAGACATGTTTGTTTGCCTACTACCTTCGCAATGTCTATTAATTAATTACTTAGTTCAAGGGCTAGAAAACACAAACAGTACAATAAATGAACTATTATTATGAGGGGTGTCTTCTACAGTATCTTTTCAGGTCCTTAGCCATGCAATCTAGGAACAATCGTTTTATATATTAATTTTTCAGTTCTTATGGTCCTAGGCAAGAATGCATCCAGTCTCTGATAGGAATGCATGGCAGTGAAAGAAAAATATTGTATAGCTAAACATAACATTCTAATATGGTAAATTTGTTAAAGGGAAGTGACAAGACAAAGGCGTGGTAACAGGTAAGGCATCCACGTCTATGTATATATAAATATAGAAAAGTCCATTTTACTCTCTTGAACAACTCACTTTATCCAACTTCAATCATTTGGCATAGTGCCTAAATTGATTTTATTAGTGTGGTGTCTATCGTTTACACTTACAATTATGAGTCGACCTTCTTTGAGAACATTATTTACTTTACAAATTAACAAAAGTACATGAAACTTAATACAAGGTAATAACGTAATAGATGTTATCGCGGTATGCTTAGACACACACTTGTATGCCTTATATGAACGATGAGGACTTCAGCCAACTTGTTACAACGGCATGCTGTTTGATATATCTAATACATGAACGAAGGACGTGAACAAAGTAAACATGCAATCCAAAATGTTGTCCTGCAGAACCCATTCAATCTAGTTGAACAAATGACAATTAATTGTAAATGTTAGGAAAAATCGAAAGTTGCACCCATTTTCTGTAGAGGCTAATTAATGTAGGAGCACATTAATGGTAATAAACAGAATGTTACCTTTCCTAGAGACGATTTTCTGGTTTTATTGACCTCAAACTCATCGAACATGTCAGAGATATCGTTGGAGGCTCTGGTGAGGCGCTTAAGCCACAGCCGCACCGACGCATTGACAATGGACTGCCCTTCCGCGTCCTCCAGCACCGCCTGGATGGATTCCACGGTATCCTCCATATCTTCTAGATCGTCGCCAAACCTCCACTGAAGCATGACCCGATCTCCAGCGGCTTCGGCCATCTTCCCGGCAGCCACCTTGAGGACTGATGCAGCGAGCATGCCTGCTATTTCCGCCATGGTTGTTGGCCGCGCTCAGACCTTCTAATCCTATCGCCTTCGATGTGCGAGGGTGAGAAAGGTGAATGTCAACTTGTTGCGTATGTGTTCCCTAGAAGCTTATGCTAGTACCATATATAATGCCTGTTAGAGCTCCGGGTGTCGTCGTGTGCTTCTGTGCACCACGTTGTGGTCAACTGGCGCAGTTTGCCTCTCAAGTTTCCCGTTGACAAACTCAATAATCTTGGTTTCAAGTCTTATCTTTTCCATTTCTGCCTCTTCTAGTCTACAAGTATCACTGCATCGCACGATAGTCACGAAAGGCCACAGCGTAAATAAATAACGCCAGATGGAGTACATGTATATATAAATCCAAGTGGGGTGGCTTAAAGTAACAAGTTAAGCATCGAGTACCCATTCATTGCGTCATTGGATACTATCAATCATAGAGCAAGTGGTGCCCATGTAGGCCATCTAACTTAAAATACGAAATCCAATAAGTATTATCTATGATTTCAAATATTTAAGCATAAACTTGGCATTTTACCTCACTTCTTTCTTCTTCTTCTGGAAAAACGTTCTATGCATAATTTATGGTAAGGAATGAAAGTCATTGGAGCTTTCTTGAGTGAATTATTATTCTTATGGTTGCGTCTTGTCTTATCAGCGGTTAGAGTTTTTTTTTACTAGTACAATACAAAATAAAACAAAAAGTGAGCCCAAAAAAGGTATGTAATAGCATCAAACAGAATAATTTGTGACAATTTCATCGTACATTCGATCTACACATTGCGAAAACAAGATGAGAGGTACATTGTTAAGTAGTATGCGGTATGATGGCTACATGCTTGCATTAGATAAGCAACCATATAGTTTCTTTTCTATTCTTTTCATTTCTGAACTAGAAGTAAAGCATCGTCAGACTCCAGCCATGTCAACTCGTGGAATGGTCTGCGGATTACAAGTTGGATCATTATTGCCCAAAGTCAAATGTTGAAGTCGTACAAAATAATACTGCTGCCAATCATCTACACATCGGTGGCATCTGGGTTACCAGCAGCTTTGGAACTAAACTAATCCAAATTTGGAATCCGAAGCACATGAAATAGCTCCCGCAAGGTACTGGGCATACTCAACAATGTCAATATTATAGATCAAATATAGGACAACAATCTTGCTTTCTATTTAATAATAAATGGAGATGAACTTTTGACAATAGTATCTCAAAAAAAAGAGAAAAATAGACTAGGAATTTTCACAAAAAAAAAGCATAACATGTAGCCGTTAATCTCCTCCTTGAGTGATCTCAGAATTACATCCAACCATTGATCTTCCTTTGTCACCACCTGATTCCCCACCACGACCTTTTCATTCTCCTCACGTATTAGATCTGTTAGAGCATCTGCAAGAGAGACCCAAAAGCTCTCTCTAAAGCAAGTAATAAGGGGATTAGTCTAAAAACTCATCTCCAACAGTCCCCCAAAATAAACACTACATTTAGATCCCCCCTAAAAGGTCCTCACTTGTAGCTAGAAATAGGAGGAAATTGGGGGGGCCCAATCCTTCTATTTTCAAGAAAATTAATATTGCTGTTGCCCCAAATGCTGATGTGGACCAATCAAAATTACTCTTGATCATTTTTTAGAGAGAACTATTGGAGGAGAGAAGAAAAATTACCCCTAACAATTTTTGGGATGCTAACAAAACTATGTTTTATCCGTTAATTTTTCGGGGAGCTTTTGGAGATGCTCTTACAAAAAAAGAATCTGGCTTCCCCTTCCAATTAATTAGTCTTTAATATAGAGATCCATAGACAAGAAGATCTCATTTTGATCTCCATCCCCGGTGTCCATGATTCTCACCCTTGGAAACGATTTTGTCCACAGCTCCATGAGATGGTTCATAGCTGTCGCGAGACACGCACAAAACACAACATGCCATGGTTCCCTCTCTCCCTCCTTGTGATCGTGGTACCATTGTAATGGCAAACGTCAAAGCTTCTAAGGCAAAGGCATCACTGATGCAGGTGAGAACAGGACGACATACATTACGGTACGAGGCTAAGGGCATCGCAGTGCCCAGTGGTCGATGAGATTGATTCCTGATGTTCATAATCTTTACGTGAGTTAGTTGTGGACACAGATGACTCGCTGGATTCTTCTAGGACTGCATCTTCATTTTTAATCTATATCACCACAAGCATACACATTTACTTGGAATAAACTCCACATGACATTGTGTGTTTTTATCAAAGTGATGGAGACGATCCAATTTTAATTGTCAATTATTCATTATTTTTGAAAACCTGCTATGGCCGAATGACTCTGTATTTTCATGGATTGTCATCACTGAAAAATGAGGTAATATTTATACATAGATCAAAGTGTCAAACGTAAGAGCTCTTTCAATATTTTCTAATGCAGATTTTATTTGGAGCAGATGCATGAGCACATACTGCAGATAAGGTAACTAAGTTTAAAGTCGAATGACGCATTGAGTATTACATTGTCTGGTACCTAATATAAGTCATTTGTACTTGGACAAGGACAATAAACTCAATTGCCTCCAGTCACTGTTAGAGTTAATGAAGTGGAAGACAAGTTCACAACATTGATTAGGGTCAAGTAAATAAAGGTAGACACGAAACTTTGCAAATTAAAAGAGAGACAGAGTCACAGAGAGACTAAATGAACTTAGGATCACCAACCACGTCAACCAAAAGTTTCAATAACCACTTCAATAGAGAGAACACTGGCTATAAAGCATTAGACAACGGCATGATGACAGCTAGTTCCTGAGGGAGAGAATGTTTCAGTGGTATGGTGTGAAACAGAGCCATAATGCAGTGAAAGTTGCTGATCTCATAAAAGAAGATGTCCGGGAATGGGATACGGACATTCTGAAACAAAACGTCAGCATACTTGATGCTGAAGATGTTTTAAAGATAAAACTTAGTCGGCAGCCAATGGAGGACATTCACGCTTGGGCTTATGAACACAATGGAGTGTACTCAGTCCAATCTGCGTAGAGGCTTCTTAAAGATATTCAAATGTCGAAAGCTGATCATGCAGAAGGAAGGGAACACTTCAAGCTCAGCTGGCTCAGGAGTATGGTGGAAGCACCTTTGGAAAATGAAAAGTTCCACCAAAGGTTAGAATATTTTGGTGGCGAGCTATACATGCTTTTCTACCAGCTAAATAAATTTTGCATCGTAGACACATTGCAGCAGAGAGCTACTGCGTGGATTGTGGTTATCATATTCAGAATCGATTTATCATATACAATGTGCATGTGTACCTACGCAAGAAGATTCTGGGAATGTGTGAAGGACATGACTATGATGAAACAACCAAATTTGTATCCAGTGACGTGGGCACAGTATCTGTTACTACGAGAATTATGCAAGGCTGCTGAGGCTGCGCTTTGCATGTTGTTGCTGGTCTTTATGGACGGGACGAAACAGCCAACAACATGGCAACGTCGGCTAAAATTCGACTAAGATGGAAACCACTTATGCGGTGGCTAGATTCGTAGCGAAGATGGTGGAGGATGTCCTGCAGATTCATCAGAAACAAGAAAAGGAACCTAAAATTCGACTAAGATGGAAACCACCGGGGAGTTGTTATCTGAAACTAGACACGGATGGTGCTTTCGATGTTAACACATGCAGCGGCAGTATTGGAGCGATCATCAACATGATACAAGCCCAATCACTCTGGTATGAGCATCTGGCAGATGTGTTGCAGGCTGAGGCACTTGCAGTTATTAGAGATGGTCTGGCGACGGCCCGCGAGATTGGAATCTCAGAGATAATAGTTGAGTCTGAATATGCGACGGTAGTAAATTGGTTGAAAATGCCGTTAGGAGCTCGCACAGAATTAGCGAGTATTTGGCATGATGTCCAAGAGCTTAGTAAATGTTTTACTTTCATCTCCTTCAATTATGTAAACCGGGAGGCAAATTTGGCTGCACATTATTGTGCGAAATTTGCTGATCCCGTCCATAGGAGTTGTAGTTGGAGTTCTTATGCCCTGGACTTACTACATGGGGCATTAGCCGTTGATTGTAATTCTTCCTGATTAATCCAAGGTCGACTTGCCCTTAAAAAAAAACAGAATGGTACGTACTAGACACATGGGTATTGGAGGCATAGGAAAGAAAAGAACTCATCCAACTAGTAACTGACCATTTCATATAGGAACCCAACAAATGAATGCGAGTTAGGCACCCATATCGTTGCACTGATCTTGGCGTTTCAGGGACACTAATATCGGAAGGACATTAAACTTGTGACTCGCACCCAGAAAGACAGAACTTGCATGAGATTCTCTCCCATTGGACAGGTGATGACCGTAGCTTTATTTGTGGCATCGGTTTCAGTGCAGCTTATAGATGCTGCAAACGCCCTCTTCTGACATGACAATTAGCTCAACGGATCTCCAATTAAAAATTTCGCACCGAGACTCATGGGAACCATCCTGAAGAGGTGAGTCTTGATGTACTTTATATATACTGGAATTAATGAAGCTGGTCGACATGCTTTTGTTTTTGGGTAGTTTTACTGTCCAAAATACTGCCCATTAGTTTTAAAAACTACTGGCAAGTAGTTTGATCCAATGATGTAGATCAAATATCTAAAATCCACTACTACTGATCACTATTTTACTAGATCAAGGATCATATCGGAAACAGTAATTAACTTTAATTTTCATAAATAACATTAAATTAGTAATCCAATTTAACCTCTGATGCTATTTCATCTGGTACATAATTTGATCATCATTATTCATACGGTAAGGTTCTTCTCGTCACATCGTTTCGCCGCCACAAATCCCTTGTTCCTGCCGTTGCTGTCAAGCTCGGTGCTGCTGGGCATGACCTCCGTGCTCGTTGCCTGATGATCGCCGTCATGGCTAGCTACGGTGGTTCGGGACTTGACTGTAAAGGAACCAGGTCGGCGGCGGCGCGAGCTTCGGAGGAAGAAGGTAGGAGGCGGTAGATCCCATCCTCCGGCTGCGGCCTCCACCGACAGGATGCGCTACAACAAAAGAGGCTTTTAGCGGCGGTTCAAAAGCAACAATAATGGCGGGTAGAAGAACCGCTGCTGCCCATTCACAGCTAAAAATGAATGATTTGTGGCGGCGGGTCAAAAATCGATCAAACAAACCGCCGCAGAAAATGAAACTATAGCAGCAGTTGACATCTTCAACCTCCGCTATGAATAAATTAATAAAATAAAAAAAATTGTCTCCAGCCGTCGTGGCCAGATCCGTCGCGCGACAACCGCTTGCTCGAGCCATGCCCGTCGCCGCTTCCTGACGGGAGAGGAGGGGGCGCCGCCGCCCTCCTCTAAGCCGGATCTGACCGCAGTGAGCGAGAAGGGGGCGCCGCCGCGCGAGGGAGAGGAGGGGGCGGCGGGGAGGTCGATGGAGAGGCAGCGCTCCGGGGAGGCCGGATCCGCGGCCGGGCGGAGATGTGGCGCGTCGGGGAGGCCAGATCCGTGGCCGGGCGGAGATGCGGAGCGTCGGGGAGGTCAGATCCACGGCCGGGTAGCGCGTTGGTGAGGCTGGATCCACGCCAGAGTCGTGCCGCCTCGGGAGTCGCACCTTGGATGTTGGCTCTGTCGCCGTTGAGGACGGATCCGTCACTCGGAGGCTCGATCCGCCGCCGTGGAGGCCGGGACCGCCGCTCGGAGCTGCGTCGTGAAGGGGGCGAATGGAAGGGCGGCGCGGGTGAGGGGGGCCGAGGGGAGGGGCGGCATGGGTGAGAAGGAGAGGGAGGGGCGGCGCGGGTGAGGAGGATAGGGAGGGGAGGCACGGGTAGGGAGGAGAGGGAGGCAGGAGCGGTGCGGGTGGGGAGGAGAGGGAGGCAGGGGCGGCGCGGGTGTGGGGGAGTGGGAGGCAGGGGCGGGGTGGGTAGGTTAGGGTTTCATTTTATACAACAAATTTGATAATTGGGCCTTGGGCCACCAGTAGCGATGGGCTGTGTAATGAGCCACCGCTCAAATGGAGAGTAGCGGCGGGCCTCTAAGCGGGCTGCTGCTACAAATTCATTTCTGATAGCGGTGGTTCGTTATTGAGCCGCCGCTACAGTAATTTCGGGTGCGCCGCTATAGAGTGTTTTTGTTGTAGTGATGGTCTTCGTCTTTGATTGATGATTTGGAGGCTCATCATCCTGATGACCTGTGGCTGCTCATCGGCCTTCTTGGCGCCTTCGTCGCCATGGTTACCGTACATACCGGTGAAGTACACCTTCATGACATTCTCCTCGACGTTGGCGGCCATGGGGAGAGTTACGGATTGGCCGGAGGTGTACAACCTTGTTGTCCACGAAGGTTGGCCTGCATAGCAACCACTTGTCAGAGTTCATGCCGTTGAAAGGAGCAGAAGTAATCTTGTGTGTTTCTTCCCTATTCCCTTAAAGTGATCTTGTTGATACAGAATCAATTTGTTGCTACATTTTTTTCTTCTTGATATTTCTCGTTCCCTAATTTTATCTCGAATTTCATTGTTTTTGCAAGATAACTTCATCCTTACGAAAATAAAGCCAACATCCAATCGTACAAGCGCTCAGCCAAGAACAAAGGGCCAAATCCATGCTTGAAATTTTCATCTCCCAACTAGATCTAAATGAAGGCCCAGTCGTCTACAAGAATAATGATCTAGGGATCAGTTTGTATCACAATATTAAAGATGGTCAAGAATTAGACCACAGATGTTGTTCCCATGAACCTTGCTTAATAGAAAGTGTGCAATCATTCAGTTAGTAATCATCTTATTGCCACCAAAATCCTTCAGTCTATTTATATAATCTTTGCATTGAGGTCAATTCAAAGCTCAATTCAGACAATCCAATAATGATACATGTCGTTCTACATATCAAATTGGTCACATAAAGGCTGACCTTATATATAAATGTTTATTTAGAACAGACGATGTGCATACATTCACAAAATAATGACATAACCAATCTCACATGTGTCCATGTATTCCGAGAAAAGGTATTAGAAGCTTGCAAGAACTCATATATATATATATATATAAGCATTATATACTCCATTATTTACCCACATTCATAACCATCTTAGTTTCTCCATTTCACAAAGCATGGCACAGCCAAAAGGTAAACTGCACTTTAACAAACTACTACAGGTGCATTGTTGTGATCGACACCAACAGAACAAGGGCACACCCAACACCAAACAAAAACTTGCTGCTCCTACGTGTGTCCTATCTAGCTGATGTGCCTCTATGATCCAGTTCAACAATCTCTGCCTGCCTTCCCCTCTGCCTCACGTGTTGCTTCCATGTCACTGCCCCTCTTCTGAATATTGTACAATTCATTTGCAACAGGAACTAGTAATAAAAATTAGAAATTAATGGATCTTCCATTGCTTCATCCAATATATTTTACCAAATGAAAAATAAATGATAGCACTCTGAACTTTGAACCTGTATTATGAACTCAAGCTGAACCTGAAACTGTCCCAGCAAAAAGGACATCCACATTACTTACGCAAAGCAACCATCAAAAGTAAGGCTGCAAGCCTGCAACGATCCCAGACCTCAACCTGCTGAAGAAATAAATTGACGGCAAAAGGAACGCGCACATTCATCCACAAACTGACATTGAATTCTATCTACCTATTTAGAATAAGTTGCTCCCAGGAACTTGTAATATCTCCAATTTGAACGCATTCTAGCAGCATCAGGCACCCACCTCTCCTCCCGAGAGATCTAAGTTCCCCTGTGATATAGAAGACGGGGTGGATGAAGGTCACGGCGCCGGTTCTCCACGCCAGCAGCGGAAACGACCAGGACAATGCTCTGAGACAGGCACAGTGGGGAACTTAGGTCGATGCCTCGCGCGGATGAAGTGGCGTTGCTCAGCGGCGGCGCAGGGAAAACGCCGCAAGCTAGTCCGAGGCCATGGCCATCGATATGATATGGGCCTTTTTCTTTTTGGGCCACACAGAAAGATAAAAAAACTATAAATCCTTATTAATAGTGTAATTATAAAGTTATCCTCAAACTACTTATCAGTAGTTTTTTAAAACTAATGGGCAGTATTTTGGACAGAAAAACTCCTCTGAGACAATTGATTCATCAACTGCTGCAGTCCCCTGTCGCATATCACGGAATCAAAGACTCTTGCCCCTAATATATCCAATGTTGAAGTTACGAACAAAACACCTGTTTGTGATAATTATCATTATTATAACACACTTTTACCCCATATACAACATTCTTTGATGACCAGAGACCGTGATATGGTAACTAAATTTAAAGTGGAATAACGCATCGAGTAGTGCATCATCTGGTCACGAATATAAGTCGATTTGGACGTGCTAGAGTTTCTTGGGAGGACAAGCTTACAACCATGATTTTTGTTCAAGTAAATAGGGGTCCACATGGAAGAATTAAACATAAAAGATCCACTGAAATTGTTGACAAACTTATATTTGGCACATCAAAGGAGAAAAAGGCTAGTTTTGGACCAAATGAAGCAATTAAGTACAAACCATGTCAACAAAGAAAAAAAATTCAGTCATATTGAGGGCTATAAAGCTTAGAGGACAGCATCATGATAACTACTTCAACAGAGAGAAAAGGTTTCACTCGTATGTAGGTGTGAAACAAAGTCTTGGAATAGATTACATAGTTGCATCGCAGCCTTATGGGTCATGGAGGTGTTGGGAAAGAAAATAACGCAGCCACGTTAGAGGAATCGGCTTGGGTGCAGCACAAGAATGGTGCAACCACTTGTTCTGGGAGTGCATTGGAACATCTCTCTGCAGTTCTACCAGATGCTGGCAATAGGAAGAAGCCAGTTCCCTCACTGGTTTTTCATGGAAGCTTTCATCATTGTGGCCTGGGCAATTTGGAAGCAGAGAAATGGGCTTATCTTTGATAATCGCCCACACAGCTTGGAAACCTGAACGAAAACTTTCAAGGATGAGGGTCTACTACAAGCCCATAGACTCAAGGAGAGCCTACGAACACCCTTTGTAGATTTGGTTAACTCTCTGTAATTACTTTCCCCTGTATAAGGGTCTGTATAGCCTGTTTGGTAGATTGGGTTAACTGTTTTGCTTATAGTTAATAATTTGACATCCTAGAATAGAAAGATACATATCTCCAACCCTTAAAAGAGCGAGTGGAAATTTTTGTACACCCACCCAACTAGTTACACCCAATTAAGATCCTAAGCCTGTGTCTAAACAAAGTGCACCCCACTAAATTATACACAAGACTCATCTGTTTATAAATCTAATGGTCAATAATTTACTTCACAATCACTACATTTAATCGGATGGCTGAGAACGTGCGGATCTCCCCCCACCCCGCTCCCCTGCGCACCCCGTGCACAGGCAACCTCCACCACGCACGCCGCCCATTGTCCCTGTCTTCTTTTCTTCTACGCCAGAAACGAAACTTCTCCCCCGTTCCTCCTTGCCGGCCATCACACTGCCGTGGATCACCCCCGCCACCTCTGCAAGCCGTCGCTGCGGCGGATCGCCGAGAAGCAACAGGTCATCGCAGGCTGTCCTGGATCGGCGCCTAACTGCAGCCCCATTGCAGCCGTTGAGCAGCCGGGAGCGGCACGCAATGCTGTTGCGGCGCCGACGAGCGGCACGCTGCCGTGGCGCCAAGGCAAATCTGCATACCGCGGCTACCGTGGATTGAAGAGCAGCAGTGCGTCGCTGCCATCGAGCATCCAGGTATAGAGGCCCTTTGCTGACATAACTACCTTTTATCTTCTACTAGCAAAGTGTCTGTGCGTTGCTACAGGTTTAAAAAAATAAAACACTTTATAATTTATATGTAAATTATATACACAATATAATTATTGACCTTTTTTACATGAAAGATCATATTTATATTATTGTTGGTGCTTTTTAGTGTACCATTTTATATGTCATAAGTAATAATTTTTCTATCATTTTTTACCGTACTTTTATCATAAATATTTGTTTTTACCTCTAATGTTAACAATTTCCACATGTAGTGACGTTTGAGTGCTATGTTGCAAAATTAAGTGAAATGACATTAAAAAAAATACTCAAATATAAGTAGTACCGATATAAAGCCCAATTTACCATATAAAGAGGAATTCTCATAAGCTCATGACACCCAACATGCAAGACAAAGATCATGACCTAATGCCTAAAGATTTCTAGAAGCTTTATCCGATAGGAAAAATTAATTCACGTAGAATAGAAATAACACTGTATTGTAATGTGATTTTGGACTTGAAAACATGCTCTAATAAGAAAAGTTAAAACACAAAAGTTGTATATCTCATCGAGGCCTTTTTGGAACATATGTGGATCATGTTATTTGGACTTCGGAGATAGTAGATATGGGCCCTGCACAGAGACCTGCGCAGATGAGTCCGAATCAGAACAAATATTTTTGCATCATAAATTTGGAATCCAAAACGGAGGAATCATAACTTCCATTGAATATCAAAGTTGTATAACTCTTCGAGGGCTACGCTATAGAGTCCGAGTTTGCCTCATTTGAACTCAGGACCATGGATTTATGATTTTTTTAATTCAGTACTTGATATGAAAGGTACGAAACCGATTTGAATTCAATCTCTAACTTTGTGGGATACGACAGATTCCTACTGGATTGTATTCGGACCAACACCAAAAAATGGGGCAAATGGACTCACCTAAATTAATAAGTTGTATATATAGAGTGGGATACGACATATTCCTACCGGATTGTATTCGGACCAACACCAAAAAACGGGGCAGATAGACTCACCTAAATTAATAAGGTGTATAGATTCAAGGAATGGAGGACCGAGGGGAACTGCTACTCCGTCTCAGTTCGTCCTGACGACTCAAACAACAAAACAGGTGCGGTTCTTTCTCATCAATTAATAGGTTACACGCTAACCAGAATTACTCCCTAATGGTGGTGTCGTTCTCTGCTGGACCAGCACAACTACGCCAAGTTAATTCATCGGTTCATTGCTTCAAATCTTTTAACTCATCTATTTACCCTTAGAAATTTGATTTTGGTTGCCTGCTGTGAGTTCTGTTTCAGATCAAAATTGTATCTCATCAAAGTGAAGTGAAAATTCTCAACAAAATTATTTGGGATCCATTTGATTGTTTCCTCAGACATGCAGAGATCAAGGTTGACGCTGATGCGAGACAAATTTTGCACTCAGATCCAATATTCGGTGGGAAACTTGGAACTAAGGGTACGTTTGGGAGGGTTTATGGTGAAACAGCTTATGGCTTTTCAATAGTGTTTCTACTATAGCAACAAGGCAATAAGCCAAGAAAAGCTACAAAAAACTAGCTTATTTTGGCTTATAGATGCACTGAATAATGTTTCCACTGTAGCAATAGTACAAAAAGATACATAAGCCATTGAGCCAAAAGCAGCTATAAGCTGTGCCAAACAGTCCCTAGGTAATCAAAAAGCAGCACCATACATTCGGCTATGGTGGATTCTTGTCCCAGCTTTGGGCTTCAGGTGTATGCATTGTACGGGAAAAACACTGAAAAATAATCATTTTGCTTCACATAAATCTGAGGATGAGAGAAAAAAAATGCTTCCATCTAGCCTTTTTTGTTTGCATTACGTTGTTCTAAAACTAATGGATCACTAACAGCTATACTAATACAACTATTTTTAATCCAATGCGGTAGCTGCAGATACTTGTATTATTAGAAGAAAGATGACTGGGCTTGGAAGAGCTACGACTCATGACCTGTTCTACTACCTAACTATTATGTTTTCTAAGGCCAGTCTTAATAGGAGTTTTATTGGCATTAAATAAGGTGACACATTAGCAAAAAGAGTGACATGGCACCGTAATTAAGATGGAAGAGAGAAAATGAGTTTCATTAGGATGAAACTCATTTGGCATTGTTTGATATGCATGAAACTCCAATGGAACTCCCATTGAGAGAAAAAAGTTTCATTCCAATAGATTTCGACCAATCTTAATATAATAATTTATTATTGTGACTTACCTATGAAATTATAAAATAAAACTTTACATTGAGAGAGCCAATTTCATCCTTCAAACTAAACATCTAAATCTGATGTGGCACTATAGGAAAGAATAAAATGAAACCATGGATTGAGACTAGTCTAATAGTCCTTTTTATATATTTTTCTGTTATTGCCATGTTCATTAGATGGAGGGTGGTGCAGCACAATTCACTTCGCGGACGGACATGTTCATGGATTCTTGACTGATCCTAGCCTTTCCTTTTGGCCATGGGGACTGCTGTTGCTGTTGCTACACGAGTGTAATGGCCAGTAGGGTCAAGAACTACACCAATTGGATGAGCTAAAGATGAAGTTCAATAATAGTTTAAGAAATTTCTAGCTCAGTATAATCATATGGTGCATTTATGTGTGTATAATAAATTTTATTATGTTAGGTTATTGAACTGTTTTTTTATTACTGTTACATTAGCACGGGCAATATAATATCATTAAAAAATATGAATCTAGATACTCCTTCCGTCTCCTTTTCACCGGTAGACCGAGGAGGAAACAGCCGCCCGTTATTCCGGCAATTATAGGGCTTCTAAACATGTTTTTCTTCTTAATTGCCGTGCTAATTAAATCAATTTTGCCCGCTTCTGCCGCCTCATGCAATCAATCCCAGACTTAAGGAGTCCAGCCGTAGGACGTGAAAGAATTGTAGAAAATCGCTGTGGGCTTATACGCAGGTGGAAAGAAGACGGAGGGAGTAAGATATTGTCAAAAATACTACTTCCTCCACACTTTAAAAGAATGTTATTTAGGACATGATTTAGCATACCAATGACTCATTAATTAGAAGATATTTTCTCTCTCTATTTTTATTAAAGACATCTTGGAACTAACCGAATAAATAATATGTGTTCCCCTAAGTGGTTGTTGCTATGAAGCAAAAGTGCTCAACCTATAAGACTATTGGTTCAATTCCTCATAATCACAGTATTTTTTTCTTTTCGAGAAAACGACTTGCTTTTGTAAGATCAGGACATAGAACTACTTCTTTTTGAAGGAATGGAAACCGGTTCGCCAATACAGTATCTCTATTTATGAAATTAGCAATAATATTGTCATTATATGCTCCAATCCGGGGAAAGCAGTCGTGAGTAGGACTATCAATTCCCAGGTCCAAATTGTCCAAGTACAGGATCTATAATTAAATATAGGATCAAAATGTTATACAATTATTATTGGTGAGATAAATAATAAACAAGTAAACACATGAATTACTGATTATTTGGTTGCAGTCCTGGGAAAACTGCCTGGGCCAGGCAGCAATCCCAGGCGTTCGATTTTGAGCGCCTGGGGCTGTGATCGCTGCCTAGCCCAGGCCGGCGGCCAGGCAGCAACCAAACAAGCCCTATATGTCTAAAGTTACAGCTTTACTCTCACCCCAAGTCTTCGAATAACTCACATATCAGGTTGCGTGTCGCGTGTGCATGGAGAGGCAAACTATATGCCTAATCAGCAGCACTAAGGGTGCTTTGATGTGACCATTAGTGTCGGTTCAATCAGTGGCGGACCCAAGTGGGGGTCCTCGTTGCACATCCCAGCTTTGGAGAAATCAATGAAGATTTTCTATATATGAGGCTCAATTAGTAGATGGTTTAGTACATCAGTACACTAATGCACTTCCAATGTAACTGTTCTAGGTCCAGCACTGGGTTCAATGCTCATGGACAATAATATGGAAGGTACATACTTTTCCTCACACAATATAGTCTTTAAAGGCGGTGTGATACTACATGACGTAATGGAAGAAACATGCATATTGCAACAACAGAACCATGTATGAGTAGATAGGATGACATAACCGGACAAGCATTGTGATAAGGGCAATGATGGGTAATAAAAATATAAACATGAAGGATATTTTAGACTAATTTTTTTCATAATGATAGTGGTGGGTAATTTTCTTTCTTTTTTTCTCTAATTAACGTGGTAATTTTTCTTAAGAATAAATGTAGAGGCTTCTTTTATTGATCAAATATATATAATAATAGATAAATAGGCTAGTTCGCCAATGGGCTTTCTTCAACAAAAACTTTGAATATTTGGGCCTGCAACGTGAGGACATGAGGCTTGGACAGCCTGCCTCCCTGCTTTCGGCCAAGGAATCCAATCGGCAATGTGTACGCCTTAGCCAATATGGCAATACGGCATCGTAATTTCTCAAATTCTCGTACGACTGCGGCGGCGCAACTGCTGATCGACGACCGTCGCCCTCGGCGTCGGCTTCACGCGTGCTCACGCTGCTGTGATCCAATGTCTAGGCGAGTTGCTCCTGGCCACTAAAAAAGGTACGTACACATGTACACAGGGTCCCTAATTCCTTGCTAATTAGTATGATCGTTAGATATTGATCATATGACCTAAGTTCCTAACAACGTGATCAAATGATTGATTCGATTTGTGTCTACAGTTTTCAGCAATGCATGTCGACTAGAAAGTAACCATCAAGCAGTGAGAAAAGTAAAAAAGAAGAAAAGAGAGAAAGAGTTCATAGCAACACAGAAAGGGGCCATGGACAAATTTATTAAGAGCAATACTAAGTACTTCAAGGAACTTGCAGGATGAGTTGGTCCTGACCCGAGTTGTTGTGAAGGAACACACTTATTTTAATATAGAAAATCAGGACCCAACAGTAGAAAATGTTAACACCAATATGAATGCTGACAATGTAAGTGATCATGAGAACATCTTCATTTCATCTCCAACAGATTCTCCTAGTATTGATGATCAACTTGTTTTTACTATGGATATTTATGATCCAAGAAATTGAGATAGTCTTGATAAGAAAGCTAGAGATATATTAGTAGAGAAGGGACCTATATAACAGAAGAAAATCTTATATTCTTCCTCCTGGAAGGTAACTCTAGACATTTTTCGTATGGATGTTATTCTAGAAAGATGAACAATGGAGAGTTGTTTGACAGGAGGTGGTTAGTTTATTCAAAGCATGTTGATAAGGTGTTTTTTTTTTTTGCTGCAAGTTTCTCAATTCTAGCATTTGTAAAAGTTCATCGGGGTATGATGGGTTAAGAAATTGGAAGTATATTCATGAGAAACTCAAGGAACATGAAACTAGTGTCGAGCATCTCAGTAATATGAATAGTTGCAATGAACTGAAAGCTAGGATGAGATAAGGTGAAACAATTGAAACTAGTGTCTGCTATGGAGATTTTCGAGTACATCACAAAGATTGACTGTTATCCTAACATCTCTATTGCATATCAGATATTATTTACTGTGTGTGTCTGTGACTATGGCATCAGCTGAAAGAAACTTTTAAAAATTAAAATAATTGAAGAACTATTTAATATCTACAATGTCCCAAGAATGGCTGATTGGTTTGGCCACTTTATGCGTTGAAAAGAAATAGTTGGACGAGATTGACACTGACATCATTGTCAGTGACTTTTCATCTAGAAATGTTAGAATAAATATTTAAGGTAATATGTACAAATCGTTTGGTATGATATTATTTTAACATGTTATTTATTTTTCTAGAAATAATATTTATCTATATACAAATAAAATTTTAGTTCATGTATATATAGAGAGACCTCGGCTTATTGATTGGCCCTGGCCCCCAAAAAACTGAGGACCGGCCCTGATCAAATGAGACCTTTAGGACCGGCTGGCCACGATTACTCCTCTGCTTAAATCAAGCTGTCCAGAGTTTACTTGGGCTCCAGCACGAATATCAAGCTTTTAGCATAGGAAAATTTTCGACCTTCTGTTGCCATTAACATCATCCAGTAAGTGCTTGCCGATTCTTCACATATTCTGTCCCGGGTTCACATAACCGGTGAACCGACCGGTTGTGAGCCGCCAAAAAACCAACCGGTTAACAGGAGAAATCGGCTGGTTAATTGTTTTGCTACCGTAATAGCTTTGGTTTTCATCAGATAACCGGCCGACCGGTGCAACCGGCGTGAACCAGTTTTTTGATTAACCAGGACAACCGGCCGGTTAGCCACTGTTATTGAAACCCTGATTCTGATCAGGCAATGCAACAAAAGTAGTGAGCAGCCGAGGGATGCCTTTCTGAGCCTCAGGTTGTTTTTCTGACAAATTTTTGGCGTGATGATATAGCCAGTCACATGATTTCCGTCCCTGGTATGAAAAAAATAAACAGGACGATGCGTATTCCAGAAAATATGCTTTAAACTAAACTCAGTTCTTATAATGACTAGTATATTGCCTGTGCTAACGCTACGGTGATTAAAAAACAAAATGGAACATAAGATCCACTGCATGCACGTTATAATCAATGTGATGAAATCGGCATTGTGATAATTGGTTAAGCTGATGCCAAAAATCTCAGATACAATAATTTTTTGTGGCAACTTTCAGACACAATAAATATGGTTTATAGAAAAAATGAGATTTTCAGACACAATTATTGTTTGTAAATTATGTCCCAATAAATAATTAGATACACTAACGTAACTTGAGATTGTGAATTATACAAATGTTTCATAAACCAAATGTGCAAAAAGTATTAGGGAGATGAGCTAACTGAGCACACAATGTTCATTGTAGATTAATTTAAACTGTTAAAAGGGAGATCACTAATAGATTGTTAAAATTATGGGTTGTGTTTTCAGCTGTGTTTACCAGGGGGCTCTAAGGACTTCATGCTAATGATGGCAAAATGTATATTAATGATCATGTCATTCACTGATATCTACTCCACATAGCCATCTCACAACTCGTCTCAAAGTCATCAGAAACAAACATGCAAGATGGAATGCAGTACAAGGACATGAGCAGTGTACAGCTCTGTACCTGTCAAAGCATAATGAGGATAAGCTAGTTGATAGTTCGATATAATGCTTATCATACTCACCTATACACACCCATTAAATATTCAGATAGAAAGGTTTAAGCGCTTTTAGTGTTTACATAAAGTTTAGTGTATAATACAGATTACAAAGTGGAGAAATATTAAGAGAAGGCTTTATGTGTAGATTGCTGTCATTTGACTGCTTCAAAGACTAACATATGCACTTACTGAATCTACTTGTTTGTCAATTGTCATGAACTCCTTAGTAAATCTAGAATCAGATACTAAACATAAAGGATGCTTCATTTACTGTCCAGAAGTTCACTAAAGTTTAGTTTTTGTTGAATACATTACTTCTCCTATAGAAATTAAAGACTGAACCAGATACAAGCAGCAGTCACATCACATAACTTTGAACAACTTGTAATACAACACTGAGAACCAATTATAGAACTCATGTACCTGCTTTAACTAGAGATGTTTTGACCTGAAAGTTACCTTAAAAGTTAAGATGGTCCTAGAATTAGAAAATCAAATGAGAACGTCAGCACAAATTCTCCCACTCAAGCATATAATAATGAGATAGTAATAAAAGACAAAGAATTGTTCATAATCTAGGCATTCAAGCATTTTGTTGACCTGGTTGATGGGAGACAGAGTAATACATGCATATTATGCAGCTAGATATGAAGATGATCAGCAGATTGAATACATACAGCATGGATTTATTGTTTTCCCAGATGCTGCTAGTATAGGACCATAGCAATCAAAATATCAAGAGATCGAATATTTTTTATTTCACCTGCACACCTGAACTTACAATTATAACTAATTAGCACACACTGATGGGAGATGTGTTTGATGAGAAATTTGTTTAATTGATCAATCATAAACACGGTGAAGATGTAATCTCCTGGTGCTTGTTTCATTGTGAAAGAACTGAATACCCTCAATTTTGTATCTACAGTGAGACCTACTGGAAGAGAATCCTCAAGTTCTAATAGTGTACAATATCGATCAAATTATGATAATTGTTATTCTATCACAGAACCTAGTGTTGGAGGATAAATGACAGACAAATCTGATCACTTGTTATTATTGCTTTCGAAAAAAATATGATCTTACCTGCAATATCCCATTTTCATTTGAAATCTCAACTTTATATTTGAATAAAAAACCAACCGCATTTTCTAAGAACTGTTTGAGAAGTAGATGTATAATAAGAATAACCATTTTCTAATAAACTTTATCAAAAGGAAACCGTGCACATTTCAAAATTCCTAAAAACAATTGATAGTTTTTTTCACATCAGCTTCCAAGCATATAAGTACTGGACTCGGAGAATGACCAAGGTATATATTCGTTAGAAAAACAAATGTCAGATAAAGGAAAAAATTAAATGTTGGATGCAACCATATTTTTTACAAGCTCCAATCAAAAAGAATAATAATTAACAACTGGCAGAGCTCATAATAATTACTTTATTCACCTGAAAATGCACATGCAGATCATCATCGATGCCTTATCTGCATCTCGTCGACAAACTTCCCTAGAATATAAACATACTCACTTAATTCAAACCTGGAAAAACATTGCCCTCGGTGCCAATCATCACTCAGCTATTCGGCTCTGTGTACCTGCACAGTTCCCGTAGCAATTATTAAGAAATTTTTTTTTCTCGAACACGCAGGAGAACTGCGTATCATTCCATTAAAAGAATAAGAGTACAACACACCCCACACCCCCATGTTCATAAGATTACATTCGCGCCCATTAAAACATAAAAAAGGCTACCCAAACACTCCTCGACTCTGTTCTACTTGGTGTTCAGACACCAAAATTCTCCTTCCGGTCGGTCAGCAGGGCTAAGCCCCATGCACTGGCCATGTCCCACCATCTAATTTCCTCCCCCGCCATGGCGAGGGCAGTGGCAAGGTTCGGGGATGCTCCATTGAAGACACAGTCATTTCGATGCTTTCAAAGTGTCCAGGCACCTAGAATAATAAGAGAGTTTAGCCCCTGCCGTGTAGCACTGCCCACCAAGCCTTCCACTTTGCTCCACCACTCGTGAAACTTCCCATCAGGCTGCTGCGGTGTGAGTGCAGCAAGTTCCACTCTATGCAGCAAGACCCTCCAAAACTGGCGCGCGAAAACGCAGCCTGCTAGGATATGATCAATGGTCTTTTCCTCTTGGTCACACAGTAAGCAACAGTACGGCATAAGACGTGGCAAGTTTCGCCATGCCAGCCGATCTGCTGTCCAGCATCGATCATGTGCCACCAGCCACATGAAAAAACAGCATTTGGGTGGCGCCCAGCTCTTCCAGATGCGTTCCCATGGCTCAAAACCAATTGACCCCTCGAATAACACTTCATAGGCTGACTTGGCTGAGTATGATCTGAAGTTTGATAATCGCCAATAGTGGACATCAGGAGTGTCTTGGTGGAGCACCACTTCAGAAACAATGTTGCATAGGTGAAGGAATTCCAAGATAACCTCTGCTGAGGCTACTCCGTGTATATCTCGAATCCAAGCACTGTCATTGAGCGCCTCATGCACTGTCCTTCTATTGGCAATTCTCTTGGGTATCATGCTATGAATCCGCGGTGCTACATCCTCCAAGCGTTGTCCCAGCAGCCACCTATCTTGCCAAAAGAGTGTGTTCCTGCCATCTCCTACTTCAGTGGCCATCGCCATTGAAAATATTGCTTGCACTTGGTCATTTACTTGCATTGGGAGACCTGCCCATGGCTTATCAGGTTCCATCTTTTGGAGCCACAACCATCGTACTCGAAGGGCCCATCCAAGCTTCTAAACATTGGAGATGCCTAGTCCGCCCAACTCTTTTGGTCTCGCCACTTTTTGCTATGCAATCAAACAATGCCCACCTTTTGCCTCCTTGCGACCTTTCCATAAGAACCCTCTCATAACCTTTTCTATAACCTTTATAGCCCATGGTGGAAGATCGAGTGCCATAGCATGGTAGATGACTATTGCCATTAGCACAGACTGCACCATCGTTGCACATCCCACTTTGGTCATCAATTCGGCTTTCCATCCTGGGAGTAGGTCAGCCAACCGATCGAGCAAAGGTTGTAGTTGCAACTTGGTCAGCTTTTTTATAGATAATGGCAGTCCCAGTTATTTGACCGGAAAAATAGCAAGTTGGCATGGCAGCCTCCCCTAACTAAGCTCAATATCCTCAGTCGTACACTGAATCGGGGCGATGCTGCTCTTCTGGATGTTTGTCTTGAGGCTCAAGGCTTCTCCGAACAGCTGCAGCATGCTCAATGTGAGGTCCAGATCACTTGCAATTGGTCACAAAAAAAGTGCCACATCATCCGCATAGAGAGATAGACGATGTTGTATAGATCTTGAGGAGAGTGGTTGGAGTAAACCCGCTTCTGATGCTCTAGCAATCATCAAGTTCAAGGTGTCCATGACCAAGATGAATAACATAGGTGAAAGCGGATCGCCTTGTCTCAATCCCCGTTGAAGCTTAATAAAATCTCCAGGGCTGCCATTTAGAAGAACTTGGGTGGAGGAGGTGGTGAGCAGCCCACTTAATATATCTCTGAAAAATCTCCCAAACCCCATCTTTTCCAACACCTCCATTAGAAATGGCCATGAAACTGAATCGAAAGCTTTCGAAATGTCCAATTTCAGCAAAATTCGCGGCTGCTTTTGGGTGTGGAGATAGCGTGCTGTTTGTTGTACCAACATGAAATTGTCTTGTATGAAACGCCCCTTGACAAAAGCACTTTGGTTGTTGGAGACCATGTCATCAAGTTTGCCCGCAAGCCGGTTGGCAAGAATCTTGGTGAGGAGCTTCGCAAAGCTATGGATTAGGCTTATGGGCCTCAAGTCCTTGGCATGGACAGCACCTTCCATCTTTGGAATCAAGGTTGTATAGGCTGTGTTGAGGAACCGGAAATTTTGAAAATCTCTTCTCCAAACAGCGGAGATGGCTGCCATAATGTCCCCTTTTATGATCTCCCAGCACGCCTTATAAAACCTCCCCGTAAATCCATCCGGGCCAGGGGCTTTATCAGAGGGGAGGTGCTTGATGACTTGCCAAACCTCATCTTCAGATATCGGTGCATCAAGTGCCTTGAGGTCGTGTTGCTGAATTCCAAGTGCTTCCAGGTCAAGTGTATGCTCCCTCACTTCTCTGGATCCTAACAGGTTGGAGTAGAAGTCGAGGAGAACTGTAGCCTTCTCATCATGAGAGGTGACGGCACGATCCTCATCTTGGAGCTTGGCAATGAAGTTCTTTCGCTTTCGGTGCTGGGCATGGAGATGGAAAAAAACCGGTGTTGGCATCCCCCTCCCGCAGTCATGTGATCCGCGACCTGATCCTTGTTATCGTGCGAATGAGCGAGGCAAGGGCAAGGGACTGCTTTTTCAGGTTGTTGCGCAGCCACAACTCGAGAGGTGATAACTGTCTATTGTCTTGCGCTATATCCAGTTGGTGAATGATCTCCTTTGCCATCTCTAGCTGAGATTTAAAATGGCCAACTTTTGTGTCGCTCCAACTTTGGAGTCCCCTTGTTGTAGCTTTAAATTTGAGGGAGAGAGTTTCCAGTGGGCATGGTTTGCTCTGTACCGAGTTCCATGCAGTTTGGACTGGTTCCTGGAATCCATCAAATTTAGGCCAAAACGATTCAAACCAAAATCTTTTTTTGCCAGGCATGTTGTCCTTTAATCCGAGAATCAAGGGGCAGTGATCTGAATCCTGCGAGGCTGCACTTTGCACAAGACAGTTTGAGAACTGTTGTTCCCAATCTACCGAGCAGAAGACACGATCTAATTTAACAAGGGTTGGTGCTGCTGCTGTGCTGGAGCTGGACCATGTGTACTTCCGTCCATCTTTGTTTCTTGGAGGCAGACTATATCTGGCTTTATCGAATCGACCATGTTTCTGACCGAGTCTTGATGTGCCATGGAATTTAAACCCCGTGCATTCCAAATGACAATATGAGCGGGATCCATAGTAAACAAATAAGATGTCGACCAGGGTGGAATACATGTCTAGCCATCTAGAGGGCACACACACCGGACTGATCCCCTCCTACATTATCAGGGACAGTCCACCCAAACAGAGAAGCTAGAGCCTGGATTTGGTTGGCTGATAACGGCTGGTTGTACAACTTGGCATATGCTTCTTGATCTTGCTGTTGAAGGAAAATTTGGTTGTCTCCAAATCCAAGCGAGCGCATCACTGTTCTCCTGGCCTTCGTTGCTGGAGCAGGGGCTTGTTCTGCAGCCAGACCGGCAAGTCGCCTGCTATGCCTTGGAGGTGACCTAGGTTGTGCATTTTTCTTCCTTCTCTTGTTGATCGTCGGAACTGGGAGCAGAGTGCCCACCGCCTTTGTGATTCTGTTCATGAATTGCTCACTCACCATAGCACCTTGAGGGGGAGGTGAAGACGACACATCTGTATGCCCTGCTTGGCGCCGGGTGCTTGAGGTGGGCCGCTACCGCCGAGTGTAGACTAGAGGTGACCGTCTTGTTGATGTAGGAACCCGCGCCGAGGTGGCAGCGGTCCCCGCCGCCTCTTGTGGTGGCACCACAACCGAGGCAGAGCCTGCAAGGTTGGATACCGCTTCATATACTATCGTGTCCTCTGTAGATGAGGGCGCAGCAGATTGATTCGCCACTGTGGAAGGTTGGTGCTCGACCGAGGCAGAGCCTACCAGGTCGGGCAATGTCGGAGCTATGGGCGCGGCGGCAGATCGCTCTGAGGACGATGACTGCTGCTCGACCGAGGTGGGTCCTTCCAAGTCGGGCAGTGTTGACAATATGGCTGCACGCGTAGCAGTGGCTAGGTGATCTGAGGGGAAGGTCAGCTGCTCGATCGAGGCAGAGCCTACCAGGTCGGGCAGTGTCGGTGCCGGCACCGAGGTTGTGGGATCAACGGTTGGATGCTTTGATGAGGATGAGAACTGTTCGATCGAGACATGGTCCATGTCGAGGCAAGGGAGGACCGTCTCTTGGGCCAGGATCATGGTCTCAGTCTAAAATATGAACGAGTCGAACTGTCCAGTGGTGGGGGAGCTCGGAGGCCCAACTTCTTTTGAGCCTAGAGTGGATTCCAGGCCCACCAAGGAGTCTACCTCCAGAGCTATGGGAGTCAACTCAGGTGCAGCCAGAGCATCCAGCGGATCCACCTCGAGTGCTGCGCTGCAACGATGTGTTTCCTCAGCTTTGAGGAGTGAAGGCGTTGTCTCCTCGGGAGCAGGCAGGGCGCGCCCGTCAACAAGAGACGTTCTTCAGAGCTTCTCCAATAGTAGAGTTAGCTAAAAGGTAACAGCTAGCTCTTACAGAGAATTAAGGAGGAGTGGGATCCATGTTTAAGTCTCTCATTTTTCTTAGAGGCTACCTTTTGAGAATGAGTTAGTTGTCTTCTCTCTCTTCTTTTCCTTTAATAAACAATTCTAAGAGTCAGCTAAGAAGCAACCATTGGAGACGCTCTCAGCTCGAGGGACGGCGCCGCGCCTTGGGAGACTGTCCCGCCTTCCTGTGACGTTTCGCTTGCCGGGGTTGCATCAGGTGGCGCCACGTGGTTGCTGCCAGCAGGTTGTGGGCCCAGCCTGAAATGCACTGAGCCCCGAGGCCGGTCACCAAGCTGGCCTCCTGCCGAACCCGGCGGCAGAGGTGAGCGACAGCAGCGCCGCTTCCGTCCATGTCCGTGATTTCCTCCTGACGGCGGCGGAGGAGGCAAGTCGACAATCCCCAGCGAAGGTTGTGGCAAGATCACGTCCACCAGGTAGACGAGGCCTCGCTGCTCCAGTGGCGGGTCCGCTGCTGCAACTACAGGCTCCGGGATGAACAAGTCCACAGCGCTGGGGACGAGGTCTCGTCGGCTGCACCGAGCAGACAGCCTGAAGGATCTTAGATCAATCCGTGCTTCCGTCCCAGGATGGATCGAGCGGACCCAACAGGCGCCATTCAAGATCTGTTGTGCCGTAGCCATCTCCCAGGCATGAGCCGGAATGCCACGGAGCTCAATGTCGATGAACTCTGGGAGCACTGCACCAACTGCGTGTGCTAATCTTTTCCATCTCTTGAACGTCAGGCTGTAGTCAGGGCCATGCCATGGCTGGCCATTGTTGAACACAAGGTCCGCAGACCGCTGATCCGGGAGGACTAGCAGGAAGTCCTCTGGGGCCGCCACAATCAGATTCATGGCATCTGCTTCAATGTGGAAGGCATCTGCAATTCCGGCCCGAATTTGGTCAGCATGAAGAGCTGGGCGGTTGCCGATCACCGTGACGAACAAGGCTCGACGGAGGTCAGCTTCCGCACGCGCAATGCTCGCTGTCCGATCCAGAACGCACAACGGCCTGACTGGCCTAGGCGGCGGGCTGGGAGGAGCCGCCACAGTGGAGGTGGCTGCCGGCGCAGCCTCCTCGTGGCGCCTCGGCCGCCAGCGCCGTCTGCGGCGTGCAGGGCGCTGTGACGGGTAGCTCTGCACTTCCTGCGAGGCACCTTCCATGGCCGCAGGGGTCACATGCTGATCTTGGGCGGCCATCTTAGCCACTGGCCTCCACTGCATCACCGGCTGCCGCAGGCGAAGAGCTGGCTTTTGATGACGATCCGGCTTCGGGACTTCAAGCCTCATCGGGCAGGCGAGGAGGCGACGCCCCGCCTCCAAGGCTTCAGACTTCAACGGGCAGGCGAGGAGACGATGCCCCGGCTCACGGCAGTGGAAGCACCGAGTGCGGCGTCGGCAGGCAGCGGCGACGTGCGAGCGGGAGAAACAGTTAAAACACCGGCCACGGAGATCCTCCGGGACCTCTCGACGTGGCCGACGGTTCTGAGCAGCACGCGCTCGACGGGCGCGGCGGCTCTCGACTCGCTGCCATCCGTCCGCATCCACTGCCGGTTTAGGGAGCGAAGCAGCCTCAGAACGAACCACGATCTTTGGGGTAACCTTGCTTGGCGCCGGTGCTGGGGCTTCAACTTGGGCTGACACGGAGAGAAGCGCAGCCTTGTATGGAGCAGGCACCGGCGATGGGGTAGGTGAGCCATCAGAGGACGGGCTCAAGTCTTCCCATCGTTGAGCCTTGGAGCGGCCGGACGGGAGGAACGGACGGGCATAGGGGGACAAGGAGGAGGGGGAACCCGACGCCGCTAGAGAGGGAGAGATGGTGGCCGCCGGCGTGGGGCTGTGTAGGGCAGCGGCGCCGGAAGGGGAGAGGTCGGGGGGAGAGCGAGAAGCCATTTTCAACTCATTTGGCATATCCACTCTATTAAGAAAATTTCAAACAGTAAATAGAAAAGTATCTCACAAAGTATTCATTCACCATGACTGGATCCATGCCTACTATCAAGAACGGAGAAAATGTAGCATTATTGCTTACTGTTTGTGCTACCAACAGAGAGGGACGTAACAATATCGTTTCCAGCTATTTAAAATAAAATGATGAAGTATGAATGCTGCTTCCGGAGGATCTATGATAAAATAATACTTGCATTGCAAAGCACAATGCAATTCCTCCCAAAAATCAGAACTCAGCTCAACATCACAAAGCATGACCCAGTGATAGAATCAGAAATCTATATTAACTGTGGAGTAAACTGCGTGAGATGTAAGATGTACCTTGCATTGTACGCCTGCTCATTGATCAAAGTCACATCGAGGTCAATCGATGTTGCCCAACTATTGCTTTTCGATCTGTTGCAGGCAGTAGCTCGAGCCCAGTATGATCCAACTCCCGTGGTGAAAATGCCCATCGGTGCATTGGATGGCGCGTTCACGAAGGTCGGCAGCGGCGGCTGGACGTGTGTTCCCCAGTAGATGGTATGTCAGGCAGAGCCCATGGATGAAGGAAGCGGTGACGGGCTAAGGGTAGTTGGACGTGGATTGTGTGATCGCTTGCTTGCTGCTCGTGCACCAACGGACAGTTGGCTGTGCTGGCAGGAGGATCGACCGAGGCACTGATCCCGTGGCATCTTATGGATCAAGGAGGAGAAGGTCTTGGGAAGGAGTGGGTGAGAGCACTGAATCTGTGGAGATGGCCGACAGCGACGGCGACAACGTAGAAACCCTAACACAGAGGAGCCGACATCGGCAGAGCGACGACCTGCATCTAATGGAAGCACAGATAACGGAGGATGACGGGCATGTGCGATGGCGGTTTGGCATTTGTCAATCGACGATGTGCCCTGATGGAGGTTCGTGTTGATTAGCAATCACAAACTGACGATATGGGAGATGGGGTTAGGGGGAGGCGACGTCGTACGTGGCTACGTGCGCGTGTTGGCTGGTGGAAGAACGGAGGTGGGAGAGATCCAGAGGATATCAGCCATTTGATTTGATGTAGGCATCTGAGAGAAATTGTGGGCCATTAGATTTGTAAAAGGGATTGTTTTGTGTGTAAATTTTGACGTGGACTTAGTTTAGCTTATATTGTTGGGGGTAATTAGTCATGCGGATGTAGTTAAGTTTTAACTCGCTCTTTTAAGAGGTAGAGATGAATAATCAACTAAAATTTGCAGGTGTTTGCTGAAATCTTTAACCTGGTGAAGATATTTGAGACATTTCGATTATTTTGAATCAGTTTTGCCAGACCACATGTATATATATCTAGACTAGATTCCAAATCTTATATCTTTGACGTGGACCATGTTTGCTTGTTTAAAGACATTTGGTTCAAACTTGTCCTGTTGCGCTTGTCGTCACTCTGTTGAGTACACTAATGGAGTGCTTAGCTAATAAGTAAAATTATAAGTTATATTTTAATTTTCTTTAATGATAAGATAAATCATAAAAATATTATGATAATTTTCTAGAACAATTAAAATAAGACAAATGATCAAATATAATTCAAAAAGTCTTTACGTAAAAAAAATCAAAAAGTCAACAGTTTTGTTGGCTTGAGATCTAGAGTATAAAAATGCCGGCATATGTATTTTCTGGATTCAATTGATGATATAGACAAGACAAACCTCAGAAGTGCCTTGGTGCTACTTATATTTGGTGCAGATCGATAAAGAGAATCACATGCCCTGGATCAGGTGGAACTCATTGGGGAAGCAAGTACCAATCACGAAATTCAAAAGATTCCATAACTACTTATTCAGATCGATAGTCAATACCAATGGGGACGATTGTCTCAGTGCTATTGTAATTTGTCAGAAACCCTTATTTGCCATCACAAAATGCTGATGTCCTCTATGTTATCGGGTTACAATTTTTTTACCATCATATGTCATTGTTCACAAGTGAAACAACAATTATCGTGGGATAATTAGTTGTATGTGCGCAAAGTTTACCCGACATCCGGTCGCTGTCCTTTTTCTAAATGTCAATTAGTAGAACAGAGCAAAGCAGAGCATCGAGGGAGTAATGGCATGTGTGGGCGTGGCGATGCGGGGAACTGGGAGCTCGACCATGCCGCGCGACCACACCCATGCCCTTGGCCGTGCGGAGCACTCGGCATGGAGCAAGGCGGCTAAAGGTCGCCCACAGCACACAATGGTTCAGCGACTTGGTGAGCAGGAGGTCGGCTCAAGGCCTCGCCCACGACGCACGGTGGCTCTGCGACCGAGAGCTCAGCTCCGGCGCCACCCACGAACCTCTCATCGTGGCTAACCGCGTGGATCACGGCCGCCCCCGCAACTCAGGTTTCAGCGCCGCCTCCATCTCCGACGGTAAAAATCTCCGCTGGAGTGTGGTTGACTGCGACCTCAAGCACCCCCGTCTGTCTGTCTTTGCAATAGTGTAAGGCCAAGGCCATCACCCATCAGCGTCTTCACGCCTTCAACCGTTGTTTGCGATCACCAGGGCAAAATCGGTATTTTGAAAATATTCACGGAAATTCTAGTGATGTTTACAGCGAGGGTGCATATGGGTAACATTTACGCATCTGATGGCACTCACTGGATTAGACTTTTTTTGTAATGGCAGAAACTGAATTAGAAGAATTTGTGATGGCATATAAAAAATTGTCTCATTTATAATGACTAAAATACCCATGTCTTTTTCATCTTCCCATTGCCCTTTTGCCTTGTGACGATTAGATGCAGCCATGGCAGCAGATGCTTACCACAACGGATTGAGCTTGCCTATGTCGCAAGAGTATTTTGGTCATTATAAAAATTTATTTTTTAAACGCCAATTAAGTGTCTAGGAAAAATTACAATGACAAAGAAAAATTAACCATTAATATAATTATGGTTATATGAAAAATGAAAATACTTTTGGTGTATGCTGTAGTTCCACTATACTTCACAGTACTATACCCCAACCATAAACTTTAGTGACTACTTCCTCTGTTTCACTATATTCGATGTTTTAGCCTTGTCAACGTTTCCTGTTTTAATTGTCGTTTTCGGTTTTCAAAACTCTACCACTGAGTGCTCTACTTACTAGTCCCTTCGACTTCATCAATTACTGAGTTCAGAGTCCTGGCTCAAAGTATAGCCTATAAGGTCTCCACAGGTGGCCACAACAGTGAAGAGGATGAGCATTCAAGGACACTGTTGGTCGTGGCTCATCAACTATGCACCGATACCAACATGATGGAGACTGCGACTTGAATGAGGGTGACAGGCAGTGGCGGAGCCAGGAATTCATGTAAGGGGGTGCTAACTAAGAACAGGAAGGAGCTCTGCATGGTAAGAGGAAAGGAAGGGACGGCCGCATTGGTTAAGATCCGGCCATCAGGCAAAAGACAAACAATAAAACAATCATCATAGAGATTGTATTCATTTTTGTTGTATGCAATCGGCAGTAGGACAGCTGTTGGGCTAGTTTTTATACATTATAGACATGTAAAGGTATAAAACTTGGCCAGATTTTTGTATGGACTTGTACATGGGAAATAGGATTTTACTGAGTCAAGGGGGTGCTCCAGCCCCCTAGCACGGGGTGCAGCTCCGTCCTTGGTGACATGTGGTTGTCCCCTCCAATTCTTTTCCTTGGTTCCTATGTTAAATGCTATAATGTCTAATAAAAGAGGACAGAGGGAGCACATCAAAACGCTTTCACTTTTAGGTCTATAAAAGCACGGAGAGTATCTAGAGTCTTCAAAGCACCATATGGATTAGTTTGATATAAGAAAATAGATTGTGAAATATGTAGTCTAGGAATAGCTATATTCGATATGGAACTCGTAGGGACTGGAGGCATTGGAAAAGGAAGCAAGACAAATCCATCTGAAAATGCTCATTGTTGGCTGGAAGCAAGGAAATGAATGTGGGTCAAGCATCCTACTGGCAACTTCAGTACAGCATTAAAGGCATGACCGGGAGTCCCTAAACCAAGTCCAAGTTGCAGCTGAAGATTGAAGAGTAGGATCTTGGAGCTGTAGTTAGGCCCGGCCCTGGGACGATGCGGGCTGTGCGACCGCACCAGATCCCTGAAATCCTAGGGGCCCCTCCTGAGATGCAACATCGACTACCCGCATGGAAATCTCAACGGCAGTTGGGCAGCGCCGTCTGTTGGTCGTATCTACGTACCCACTTATATACCTCAAGAGGACGGTGTACGATTGTAGCACTTTTTCCCTTGAATTGAGTATTTCAAGGTTTATCGAATCCACTGGGACTTTAGGGATTTATTAAACAAAGTTAACAGTAAAAGATCTAGTCAAGGGTACTGTCAAGGTCAGGTTGCATGAGGGGGAGACTAGCCAGCGCAAAGGTGCGCCAGACAGTAAATTTGTCATTACGCCGATCGGCGCAGGAGTGGAGCCGATTGGCACGCTGGCAAAACTGAATAAAAGTGCGCGAGATCTAGTGAATCGGTGGTTGCGCCGATCGGCGCAGGAATTGAGCCGATCGGCACACTGGTGAATCTACGCCAAAGTTGTTGTGCCGATCGGCGCAGGAGTTGAGCCGATCGGCACACCTGTGGATCTGGGCCAAAGTGTGCCAGATCTTGTAAACCTATGCTGTTAAGTGAGTAGCCAGATATCTACTGGTGAGATCATAACCAGAAAGTCTAATTGAATAGCATCATAATGGATAATTACATGGATCAATGAAAACCTATAATGAGTAAGACCACCGTGCTTTCCGAGCGGCTCCCTATTTATCGCAGCGGAGAGGAAACCCTTAATCGCGCGAGTATCTTACCCTACTCAACTATCCAATAGTGCTGCGCAGGCTTAGTGCTGTCACCACTAAACCACACTACTAGCATCATCAAGCAACCATAATCAATACAATATCCGAATACTATCCTAATCACCATGATTAAGATAATATCTACTTACTTAGCCTAGAACTAAGCAATTGGAATAAGCACATGCATGATTATAGAATCAAGATAAATAAATCACCAAAACTATCATCAACATATTCAATCATCCTTAAGATACATAGAGTAAGATTCATCCCCGTCGAGATGGCCTACCTTGACGGATCAACTCTTGACTCCAATGGTTCTTCAAACTCAACTAGAGATCTATTCTAACGGGGCAAGCCTCGATGGCTCTAACTCACGGATCTGGTGTCCCTCTGTCGCCTCCTTCTCTGTGGCAAGGGTTTACAAGTATTTATAGGGGTTCTACTCATAAAGGACTCGGTTTCTAGCAAATAAGGCGGTTGCGCCGATCGACGCAGGATTGCGCCTATCGGTGCAAGTCGTGTCTTCACTGATTTCTTCTCCGAGTCGGTTCCTCTGTCTTTCACAGCTGCCATGTGGGCCTTTTCCTTCGAGATAAAGTCTTGTACTGCATGTTGAAATCTTGAAGTTTCATAAATCTTCTTAAAGTTCCATAAATCTTCTAGACAAATATCTTCAAGTGTCTTGTGCAGATAAACTTCCATAAACATGTGAAATGGGCCTCGGTCACTTCTGTGGGCCAAAACACCCTTGCGCCGATCGGCGCACTGCGCACTGGGCTTCTTCAGTGCTTTTCGTCGGTTCTGGACTCCTGTCCTCTCCATCATCGTATTAATCACCAATTTTACCTGTTTCTGCAATAAAGCTCCAAAACAACGCATATACAAATATATAGACAATATCACAGGTAAATGGCCTAAATTAGTATCAATTATGCTCTAATTAGGATAATATTCACATATAAAAGGGGCACTTGGGAAGTGCTAACACCGTCCGCCGCCATGGATATAACAGACTAAACTCGTCGAGGAAACAAGACTGAGAGTTATTTGGGTCGTGGGCCAACATTTTATTTTCAGTTGCTTTTGACGCTTCACGCTGGCTGGTTCGTACGCATCTAGTCTATCGTGGGAGGGAAAGTTGTTTTGTCGTCTGCTAGACTGATCGCAATCGTGGTCCTTTAAATTCATCCTTTAAAAGGAATCTTCTATCCTAGTCAGCAAAATTCCTTCCTCTACGTTATTTTTTTCCGCACCCGTCATACTCTATATCTCATTCTCTATCCCAACTACCTCTTTATAGGGCCCACATGTCAGTCTCTCCCCTCTTTCTTTTTCTCTCCCCTCTCTCTCTTTCCTCCCTCTCCAATCTCTCTCTCTCTCTTCTCTTCTTCCTCCTCCCCCGCGCGGGCTCCCCGCCTCTAGTGCTCGCGCCGCCGCCGCGCCCCTCCTCCCCCGCATAAGCTCCCCGCCTCCAGCATGTGCGCCGCCGCCGTCGCGCCCCTCTTCCTCCCCCGTGCACCGCCGCACCCCTCCTCCTCCTCCGGCCAAATCGAGGCGCTGCCGCACCCCTACTCCTCCTGCTCCGCCGGCCTCGAGCTCTCTTGACACCGGAATTTGGACCGGTCCCAGTAGTCAGCGGCGTGGGGGTTGGATTCGGCCAGGTCCAGGGAGTTCAACAGCAAGAAGGAATAAAGTGGGCCCGATATGGTTATTTTATTTCTCTCTATTTTTAGTTTAGATTTTGTTTATAGATAGATTTAGTCGGTTTGTTTTTTTGAAAGTTAAAGAGCCCTGACCGAATCGGGTCAGAACCCCTTGCATGGGGTTATAAATATGTAATGGGGTCTGTACGAAAAAGTTAACACTTTCGGTCAATACAATTTGGCGCATCGCCAAACCTTTTCTCGATGACATTCCCATCTCGAGTGGGCTGCATCAGCTCCGATCTCAGCGAAAGACTTGGATTAGTCAACCTCGGTAATTCTATCGACTTCAACTAGTACTTTCTCATTGATTTGATATTCTAGTTGTTATATTTAGAATTGCTAGGTAATTAGATATTTATTGTGCTTGTTTAATTGACTTTGAGTTCGTAATACTATCTCGGTTAGGTCCGATCTATTGTGATTATTAGGAGATTCTATAAGCTTGATTTAGATCTATTATTTGAGTCACTCTATCAATTTTACCCATAATTGAGGCTGCATCGATTTTGACCTCTCGCTGAGTCGATATGATTAGGTATAGACTGGTTGTGGATAGAGTCAATAGAGTTCTATCGGGATGTTTAGCTGATAGGTTATCACGGTTTGATCGACTTTTCAGTGCTTTACCTGCTCATTATTGTATTTTTAGAAATTGATTGCCCCCTTTATCCGATAAGAATTAGATCTATGTTTTTGAGGCGTATTTCCAATACTAGCTACCAGATCTATTAACTTAGCACTATCGACATAGAGAGTCTTTGCATGATTACTAAAGTCTTATCGGCTCTGGCCTATCGACTTTTCTTCATCGACAGAGTGAGTCTTAGCACGATTATTATAGATCTATCGACTCTGCTCTATCAACTTAATTCTTGTTGGCACTATTTATGCAATATTTAATACTCGTTTATTGATTTGCCGATAAGCCAATACAAATCAGCCAATTAGTTTATTTTCCAATATTATCTGCTATTATAGCCATTAGCTGGTTTTCACGAACAATGACTATCGACTTTCTTCATCAGCCTGTCCTAGACCGGTGACCTGTGAAATTTGATCGTCTGTTTCTTTGTCGATTTGCAGGGAAAATTGACTAGCACGCTTTGGTTTTCGTATTGAGCCTGCACTAGAGTTAATCAAATCTCTCAGGTCACGCGTGTGATTTTTACGTCAACAACCTCCCTGTTACGGGCCAGCCGTCTCCTCCCTCTTCCTCTCCCTCTCCTCCCGACGGCGCGGGCTCCTCTACGCCGCTCTCTCCCTCTGTGCCCCCCCCCCCCTCCCCTGGATCTGGCCGACGCTCCGGGCAGCAACAGCGAGGAGGGGATCTTGGGCGATGTCAGTGGAGCAGGAGCTCATCCTCCGCCTTCACCTTCACCTCCGCCTCCGCCTCCACCGATGCTCTCGCCTCCTCCTTCGCCCTCCTCCGCCTCCGCCTACGTCTACGCTCTTGCCTCCAAGGTGCGAGAGCAGGAGCTGATCTGCCGGGCGAGCGCGCGCGAGGTGGCCCCACCGCGAGAGGTAGCGCATCGACGCTATCCTACTGAATTCAGCAGATACGGAGGCCTCCTCCAATTTACCGTAGCGTTTACCGTCCCCGATGCAGCTCATTCTCCTCTATATTGGTCCTGCAGTAGAGTTTACAGGACCCGGTGCGGTCAGTCTTACCATCTACTTTCCACCACTGCGGCACCTAACCTCCTCGTATGTGCTAGCAGGACATGAAGATTGTAAAGGAACCATAAATAACGTTGAAATGTAGTAAAGTATTCTAATTTATGAGGCTGATTTTCATGTACCAAAAAATATGTAGTGGTAATATTGAAATAATACTCTTAGTAACTAAATACTCGCTCCTTTGCCTGTAGTACCCGTCAGCTGATCCTTGATCGTCACGGAGATCGTTATGCCAGGAACGGCATGGCCGTACGTGGACTGGTAGGGTACAGGGAAAAGGTTAATCACGTAGAAGTAAGCTTAGTCACGAAGGCATGACAACGAATTCTTTTGCTGTAGCCGGAAACGATTGTGCGCATCAGCCTTCAACCATGCAATGATGCCAGGGAATCGACTGTGATTTGCACCTCGATTAAAATTGAAAATTATTATATTATGTACTCCAATGAAGTCGATGTTTGTACAATTGTTCTATTAATTTTTTTGCAACTTTTTCGATCAAGCTTTTTGCCCTGGTCCCAACGAATTCAATCCTATTGTATTGTCCTTTTCTTTTAACTAATTTTTTACAGTGCGACACGCACATGCTACAATTCATTCAAATAATATATATTAACAATTCTTTATTGAAATAGCATTTTGTGCGTGTCGCACTCGCACGTAACATAATGATCATTCGTAAAGTGATTATTCCACAATACTTAGTTCCATATACATAAAAGTTTAGAAAATATAGTGCCACGTAATTTGGTTATAAATGATCAAGTACATATTCAAAACGTCTTATTCTTGATTCACTTGAGTCATCGGACACCCTATGATATCTTCCGGTAGAAAGTACGAGAAACTCCCTTCTAAGCTTTGCCATAAAATGTTACCAATATTGGTGATAAAAAAAAATGAATTGTTGTGCTAACCTTATCTACAGTGAAAGACACGTGTGATTATTCATCTGCACAACATGTACTACCAGTAACAAAAAAATGAAATATTTTTTCACCAGTTAAGGAAGGAAATATATTTTTTTACCAAGGCGTCTTTTATGGTGACATCATATTACTGAAACTTAATTTTGAATTCCAGGGAGGATCTCCATTTGAGAACCATATTTTTCTCAAGCATTATGACTTTGTATTTACTGATGTCCAATACAAATATTTGTTACAAAACACATGACACTAGAAAATGCTATAAAATGTAGCTAGGGAAGAGCATCACAAAAAAAGAGCAGCATTGGGTACTGCAAGAGGAGGAGGATGACGAAGGCACAGACTGAGATGGAGGAGCACATACCGATTTGTCATCGAAGCTGGGTGCCCGAATCATGGAGGCATCCAAGCGCCTCGGTGTAGGCCTTCCGCACCTGGGCTGCCGCGCCGACGACGAGGAGGACGTCGCTAAGACCAAAGCCGGAGATGGCGGCCAGGGATTTACTTGCATTTTCTCTCACTGAGAAACTGTGTAACACCAGGAGTTTTCGAAATTCAAAACCAAAGCAGGGCACAACGAAGGAAGGAAATCAACATACTATATGGAAACAATGCCCAGAGCGTAGTGTTGATTGAGTGTCTTGGATAAAAATCAGGGCGTGGGATTAGCTGGGGTCTGGCATGTCTCTCGGAGAGAAAAAATCAAGGTGGAGGCCGGCAAAACAACTACCCTACGTAACCTTAGCGTAACAATGTAACGCTCCCCGCGCTGTTAATTTGGGCCTGGGCTAATCCGACGACTACACCCGTTTTGACTTGTTCGGATCAGCGGCTGATCTCGCGTTGGGTATGTTTCCTCACGGTGAAAATTTTCAGGGAGATGTTTAGCCTTTATAGTGTAAGATAAGATAAGAAGAAGAATGACAGAATTTTAGATGATATGATTTGGAATATGAAAACATCAGCAGAGGAACCTGCGTTCCCCAAAGCATGTTTTATACTGGCCCAGCTTTTTTTCATAATAAGTTAAAATTTTCAACTGTTATTGTTCCACTCTTAAATTTTTAACGGACTTGCAAGCATCCTAGTTGCAAATCATAGCAATAGCATCAACTCACTGTAATTACAACAGTTTTGTACAAGCATCACAATAGAATTTCTATAATGAATTATCATAGATAGAAACATGATGAGAAAATAAATGGATTAAAGGATTTCACAAACAGACGTGAGAATGGAAATTAGAAATCAAGTTTCAGTTTCAAAAATGTAGACTATGATTGATTAATGTGTTGATGGGTTGTATATATCGAAAATGTATTGGTGAAGTCTGGTATCTTGATACTTTGTGTATATTGAAATTAATAGAGATCGGTGGCAGGCTCGCTTTTCTTTTCCTTTTTCAGACAACTGATTCATCAACTGCCTCAGTCCCCTCTCCTTAGCACAGGCCCATACTATAATATACAATACACTCGGTGTGATATTTATATGTTATAGATACTCTTGTGTGGCAAATCGAAATACATCTGGTGCTATACAGTAGTACCAACCACGTCAACCACTGCTTTAACAAGGGGAAAAAGTTTCACTCGTATCCAGGGCTATAAAGCATAGACGAGAGAGCATGATGATAAATGTATGTAGAACTTATAATGTCAAGTTTTTTGTTGAACCACAACAGGATGGGGGATCGAAACAGAGTCTGGTGATAGTTGCATACTGAACTTATGGGTATTGGAGGCATTGAGAACGAAAAAAGTGCTTGTGTTCCAGTATAGGGACCCAACAAATGAATGTTAGGCACTGTTCTGGCTTGCCCTGCTCATAGCGTCTTTAGATGCACCAAGGATTGAAATATGATGAGTTTGTAGCTCTCACGCACCTTACCAAATAGAATTTGGACTGAAATATGTTGAGTTTGTCGCATCACAATTGCCTACACGGCTGTTCCGCGACAAAAGTCAGACCGAAAGTCTAAAACTCATGGTAGCCATCCCGAAGAGGTGCATCCAAACGAACAATTTCAACGAAATCTTTCAACAACTGACGATCAGCGAAGTGTGACGCTTGGGGTTGGGACATAATAAAGCCATGGGTATTTACTGGGCTACTAACACGTTTTTTTCATGAGACAAATTTCGATCTCAATCGTGAAGTAATTGTGAAAAGCAAAGGCGCAGATCCGAAGCAGCCTGCCATTATCAGCTTGCGATCTCTATGGTCTGGCACGTTTCATTCCTGGTCGTCAAGTACTCAATTCTGCACACAACGCAAAACCAGCGAGCAGCCGATTTTCCTGCGTGGTGACCGATGGTTTTCGTCCCTAACATAAAAAAACTTGTAACAGAAACACGATGATCACAATGGTACACAAATACTAAAGAATAAAAATTTAAAATTAAGTTTCACTGCATTCAATTAAATTCAATTAAATAAGTTATAAAAAAAAAGTATAACAGGAGAATAATAGCAACCGAACAGAAGACAAGACGAAAGGCAAAGTAATCACAAAGATACACAAATACTAAAGAACAAAAATTTAAAATTAAGTTTCACTGCCTTCAATTAAATTCAATTTAAGTTATAAGAAAAAGTATAACAGAAGAATAATAGCAACTGAGCAGAAGACAAGACGAAAGGCAAAGGGCAGAATGAACAATGGTTGACCGATAAAACAGTACTACAATATTCATTGCAAAACTGCAAGAGTAGCAGGTTCCAAGCAGAGTCGCAGCATTCAAGCAAACACTGATTCGACGATAACATAGTTTCGAAGAACAAAAGAAAAAGGACCAACGGCAAAGGGCAGAATGAACAACGGATGACCGATAAAACAGTACTACATATAAATATCTTAATTGCAAAACTGCAAGAGTAGCAGGTTGCAAACAGTCACAGCATTCAAGCAAACACTGACACTACTTAACATCTTAGACACACAAACGACGATAACATAGTTTCGATGCACAAGGCCAACATCTGGGCCTATAACAAGCCTTAGCTTTTAACTGCGTGCTTCTTGACACTACAACCATGATGGTTTACTTGAAATTAAATTGCCATTTAAGTATGGTAACTTCTTGACGCTTCACGTCATGCTCTTCAGAAGCATTTGGTCTTGAGCATTGCTGGCCCATGCCCATCAATCTCTGGATCTGAAAAAACAAATGTGTAAGGTGTAAGAACAATCAAATAATATACTGTGGCATGCCATGTCACAAATTAACAAGATGTTATGCTCACAGCTGCTTTTCATGTGTTCTTGCATAGATAAAGCGAGCCCGAGCTGTTGCAGCTGTGGCGTCCTTCCCTGGGCCAGCACAAGCATGAGGTTGGCTGATTGCTAATCAGAGTCTTCGTACAAACCCTCATCATCAGAAAGCTCATCAAAAGATCGGATATCCAGCTGGTAGCGCAACATGCCACCAATGCCACCAAATCCCCTACAGAACTGTGATCCCTCTTGAGACTTGTTAGTAACAAACTCTAACGAGCAACCAAACTTCTTGTACTCATTAGCAAACCATTCCAAGAGCGACATCTTTTCCTGAATTTCCAGCTCAGCATTAGTAGCTGCATCACGGAAATTGCTCTGGTCAGCTTCCTGCTCTTTGTTCAGATGTTTAATTATAATTTCTTGAGTTACACTGTTCTTGAGCACATATCTGTTGATATCTAGATTCTCCCACACTATCAATGTCTCCACAGCACCCATTTCAAGAGCCTTCAGGGTGTCATCAACACCAAACACATATTTCCCAGTATCTTGACTGATCTCTTCAAAATACTTGCCTATCAACTTCTTCTCCTGTATGAACTTCACATTTGCTAGGATCTCAGCTGACAACTCAATAGCTTGGTTGAAACCATTCTCACCACCATAAGAAACATCGACCACATTAAGTATCTTGGCTTGAAGTCGCTGATCAAACATGTCAGATTGGCTCAGTTCTGTCTTAAAATCAGCAGAACCAGCAAGAATCAACCCTGCAACATTGGGCTGACTTGTAGCTGGATTAATGAAGAACTGGGTGGCAAGCTCAGCTGTTTTACGGACATAGTTATGGCGCTTCTCCATCCGAAGACGAGCAAAACGCAGAGCAGACTGTCCTCCTCTACCATGCTTCTTTGGGAGATCAACAGTGAACTTGTGAAGAACTTCTCGGGTATTACCACTCAGTGTGCCAAAAAGAGTGCCATTTCCATCCATGACAATGAACCCAAACTTGTCATCAGATTCCAAGAGCTCATTTAAAGCCTCAGTGTGAAACTTGTTGTCACAAAGGTACAGGGACACATTTATAGGCTTGAAGGGCTCAAAATCAATAGTAACTTTCTTTTCTTTTCCATCTTCAGTAACAATGGTTCCAGTGTACAGAACCAATCCATTTGGAGGGACTTTGTTATAGAGCTTGAGCCTCTGCTGAGCCGAGGTGATGGCAGCCAACACAGATTGGCGATTGACTCTACTCTTGATGTTTGAAGCAGTACCATATTCATCACCCAACATCTTGGCAACTCGAGCAATCTGATCACGTGGAGGCATAATAAGAGAGATCATGCTTGTGCCATTACCTCTAGCTGACTCCAGAGCCTTGATCAGCTTCTTAATCTTCCAGATCTCAATGTTCCTATCAGTCTCCTGGCTGTCAGACATCTTGATAGAGCCTGGATGATTGGCTGTCCAGCCAAGCATACAAACAGAACATGAGAGAGTTCAGTAGGTGCCCAGTTTCCTAATAGAAACATTATGGATAATAAACATAATTGAGAAAGCAAAAGCATGAACATTCCTCATGACAATACTGCTATCAAGGTCCTAAGTGTTGGATAATAAAGTTGACAGTAAAAGGCAATTAGCACGGGGAGATGAAAGTTTAGAAGAGGGCATTTGTGGTATTATTGGAAACAGGATTATCTTTCAGTCACAATCAATTGCTCGGCAAGAAAGATGTAAACCAGCACAGGAAATAATATGTAATGGAGAGATGTATGTATATGCTAAACAATAGTTCCAGATACAAGTCCACTAAAAGTTTGGCTATCATTCAAACAATAGATTTTAAAAACCATTTGGGGAGAAAATCAGAAAATATATCCTAAACCTTTCCAATTTTGTCCTCAATAATGAAATACCAGATCAACAATGATCTACTACTCTGCTTGTGAAATGGCCCTAGTAAAATATATCATACTATAAAATATGACATCTATCTCAAATGACTTGCGCAGAAGAGATTGATACACAAAGTAGCATACATGAAGCATGACATATGAAGTTGTTTATTCTTCTGGAAACACAAAGTGGATCAACCAAATGATGACAAACAATGGTGGCACACAACTTCAAAAACATAAAGACATGCCCTCCAATGTCTTTATGAACAATGCAAAACATTCAGGAAAACGGAATGGTAACTGGTTGCCAGATCAGGCTCCACAAATAAAACAGCCAACAGAGTTAAAAACACCAAACATGCATCAATAGATTGACTTGGTGTGTGCAAAATGATATTGTTTTAATAGTCATACCGAGTCTAACATGTTTGACCAGTGACATCTAACATCAAGCCTCAACTTACTGTCGTTAATGGTTTATTGTACTAAACATTCATGGATTAGATGGCCGATCTTGAAATCCTCTAGCCAAAATGTATTAAAGCCCACAGCTTCTAGAGCGTCGTTCCACAATCCACAAATACACCTAATGCATGACTATTAATCTTGCATTGAAGGATCAGAAAGTTTAGAAACAATTGAGGAACAGTCGCCAGTATACCCGGCTAAGGGTAGTATGACCAACACAAAAGGAACATCCAGGGAATGAAATATATACTAAGGATAATGCAGGCAGGATGGACAGTAAAACAAATCATCTGAAAGTGTTTGTCAGCCAAAACAAAAGTGTTCTTACTCAATTCTTGCTTATGTAAATCCATAGCAATATATCCAATTGACAGCGAATAAGTGCCAGAGATTTAAAAGGGAAATTAATTAACGTCACATCAGGGACGAAAAACATCTCGCTACCTGACGAATTCCCCAACGCTCCCAGCTAGCAAATCTACAAGATACCCAATAGGGCTAACCGATCTACTATCAATACAAGCACAGACAGCAGGGATCCACCGTAAATCAGTCAGTCAGTGCTGTCCCCAATCAGATCCCGAAATCGCCGCGGCCACATCGTCGCTAGCTGATCTAAGGAAACGGGTCGAAGTGGCCCTAGATCGACTCAGAACGAGACGCGATCAGACCAAACCAGACCCCACTACGTGTACCAACCAACATCAAGCATCTAAACCCCGCGGAAATCAGAAAAGCAATTGAACGGAAAAGCTAGCACGCATATCGATCTGACTGGATCCGAAAGACTGGTGGCTCGAGAACTACACATCTTATAGAGGATCCACGAAAAAGAAAATTAATAGCGGCGATCGAAGAGATCGGGGCGGCTAGGGTTCCTTACCGAGAAGGGAGGGCGGCGAAGGAGAGGAGGCGAGAGGGGAGCGCCGACTTCACGCGGGTTCGGTGCGGCGCGGCCGGGGGTGTGTGGGGGGATTTTCCTGGTGGTGAACCCTTGCGTCCTTCCCATCGCCTGATACGGGACCGATAAGGCCGCCGCCTGGCTGAGGTGGACACGGTAACGTTACTGCCTGGGTCCGCTTGCAGTGGCAGCGCGTGGGTTTGGCGACCAGTTTTGACTAGTGTGTGGACTGGTAGATTTGCTGTGTATTGGGAAATTTTCATTTTTCAGAATCTATCTATCTTATCTATACAATATATACATACATACAACTTATTAATTGAATTCGTCTGTCCCGTGTTTTGGTGTTGATCCGAATACAAATACATAAAGTTAGAGATTGAATCCAAATCGGTTTCGTGCCTTCTACGTCAAGCACCGAATTCAAAAAATGATAAATCACTCGTCCGGAGTTCAAATGAGACAAACTCGGACTCTATCGCGTAGCTCTCAAACAGTTCTACAACTTTCAAGACTCCACCGATTTGGGTTCCAACTTTACGATGCAAAAATATTTGTTTAATTCGGACTCCTCTGCGTACGTCTCTGTGCGGGGCCATATCTTCTAACTCTGAAGTCCAAATAATATAATCCACATATGTTCCGGAAAGGCCTCGATGAGATCTATAACTTTTGTGTTTTAAATTTTCTCATTAGAGCATGTTTTTAATTCCAAAATTGCGTCGCAATACAATGTTGTTTCTATTCTACATGAATTGATTTTTCCTATCGGATAAAACTTCTAAAAATATTTAGGCATTGGGTCTGAAAGAACCATAATGTCGCCTAGAGGGGATGAATAGGCGGTTAAAATAAATTTGCAGCGGATAAAATAGATAAGTTCAGACATGAGCTGTCTTAGTGCGCTAGGGTTGGCATCTTAGTCCGCTAAGGTTGGCGTCTTAGTCCAGACAGTGTGTGGGGAAGGTGTATAAAAAACATGTTTTAAGCAATCTATATATAAATCGGCTCCTACCAAGTTGTTCTAAACATATATGTGAGCAAATACATCGAATAAATTGAACCAACAACAAGTATAATGACAGAATAATTTGGTGTAAGCAAATCAAGCACAAATATGAAGAACAAGGTAAAGATTTTTCAAACCAATTATGAGACACGATGATTTATTTCCCGAAATTTAGATTCTTCAAGAATCCTACGTCTCCGTTGAGGAGCTCCAAAGAGCCGGGTCTCTTTCAACCCAAATCCTCACCGAGCAATCTCAAAGTCCGAGCTCGGGTTTTCTTCCTTCCCTTGATTCCTTCCCTTACGGAGGTGAATTAAAACCTTCATAAACTTTCCGAGGCTCACCACAAAGCTTGAAAACTCACCAGGTGACGCCTTGCCGTCTAGGTGATGAATCCTCAAAAGTAACAAATACCACAAAGATTGCTTGATTATGAACTCAAGTGCTCAACAATGGAATTAGCTCTCTTTCACTCAATCTCTCACCCAATCTCACCCACAAGGTCAAGCACTAAGCAATGGGGAATGGAGAGGTTGTTTCTTGGCCTAAATGTGTGTTTCTTTGCTATGGAACCGGCAGCCAACCGTTGGGGACGAAAGGGGATATATATAGGAAGTTTATAAAAACTAGCTGTTATGTTCTGTCAGTGGGCATCTTAGTCCGGCCATGGGGGCCGTCCTAGTCTAGGCCAACTCGGAACATAACCAATATTACCATTGTTAGTCCCTCAGCCGTCTTAGTCCGGGTAATCCCATCTTAGTCCGGCTGACCCTAGAACCCGTCCTAGTCCGGGTTTGGCCGTTCAAGTTCGGGTCAGACGAAAATAGAACCAAAATGATTATGTACCAGCCTGAGCCGTCCTAATCCGGCCTGACCCGTCTAAGTTCGGGAGTCCTTAGAAAAAATGGCATAACCTTTGCTCTTGAAGTCTGATTTAGGTGATCTTGGACTCTATAGAAAAATAATTCAGAGGGCTATCCATCCTCACTAGGAACAAGCCCCAATTTCACCCAAAAGATGGCTAAACTCGCACAAAAGTTTGTTAGATCATTTTGAGCACCAAGACATAAGCAAAGCTATCAACATTGCTTCTCTCTTGATAGTACGGCATTCCTATACTCAAAAGTAAATAAAAAAACTATGCCAATAGGAACACCTTCATGTCATAATCTTTTCATATCTTGAGAGTTGCCAATGCATGAGCATTTCACCATTTGAACATTTAGTTATTGATTAACTATCGATAAGCATATATGTCCAACATTATTGAAAGTCCCTTAATGTCGCCTAGAGGGGGGGGGGTGAATAGGCGTTTCTGAAAATTAACAAAAACTCACAGCGAAAATAAAACTGTCAAAACCGGTTGCTCCGGTTTAGCAAACCGGTTACACCGGTTTTGTTAGAGAGCTTGAAATAAAAAAACTAATAAAGAGAAAGGAACCAAGCACTCAAGACAAGCAAGTTATCAAAGCAAACACAGAAAACCACCCCAATTAGATTCACAAAGAATCAAGCTCAGAAAACAAACTTCCAAAACCGGACCCACCGGTTTGGGAAACCGGTTACACCGGTTTTTCTAGAACAGATGGAAATAAAACAAGTAACACACTAACCAGAGGGACTACACTAGTGTGAACTACACAAGAGAGTTACCAAGATACACACAAACTAGATTCACCAAGAATCTACACAATTGAGTACTAACCAAAACCGGTCCCACCGGTTTGTGAAACCGGACCCACCGGTTTCCTCGGGGCAGAGAGTATAAAACAGGAAATAATCACGTCCCACTTAGTTCTAGCAAACTTAAAGAGCTTAACAGAGCATGCAAGATCTAGAGCAAGTAATCACTAAGAGTACTAGCACAACTACACATGCAACCTATGAATCACAAATAAAAGAAGCAAGAACTAAAGAAAGCAAGCCAAATAAAGCACGCGGAGATTTGTTTGCCGAAGTTCAGATTCACCCCGTGAACCCTACGTCTCCGTTGAGGAAGCGTGAGCTGCCCAAAAGGCACACTCCAAGCCGGGTCTCTTTCAACTGCTTTCCCTGATCCACTATCTTGGCTTCTTTCCTTGCAGAGGTGAAGCGGACCTTCACAAACTTTCCCAAGGCTCACCACAAGCTTGGGAGCTCTAGGGCGACGCCTAGCCGACTAGGAGGATTCACCTCCAAGAGTAACAAATGCTTTACGGATTTGCAACACAATGCTCAAATGCTGAAGTGTAGGATTTTCTCTTTTGTGCTCTCAATCTCAGTCCCTCTCTTTATGATTTCTCACAAATCACTCAAACCTTACAAAGAGGTGTTGGGGAGAGCTCTATAAGGCTTTGGATGTATTTTTTTGTGTACACGATCAGCCCTCTCCAAAGGAGGGGTGGAGGAACTATTTATACTTGTCCCCCAAAAACTAGCCGTTATACTGAACTAGTCAAAACTGGTCCCTTCGGTTTCCCAAACCGGTCCCTCCGGTTTTCCTGAACTAGCCATTAGAGATTTAAACCAAAACCGGTCCCTCCGGATTGGTAAACCGGTTACACCGGTTTTCCCTATCTCAGAGAGACTCGTGTTTTATGTGGCCATTGAGTTTCTCTCACCTCACTTGGGTTTTTCTTTGAGCATTGAGACATTAACTGCAAACCATGTAGCATCCCTCTTGATAGAGCGGCATGCCTAAAACCCAAGATAAAAATAAAACAAATCCTCAACTTGAGCTTGCATGATTAATGAATTTTGCCATTTCTTTTCTTTTAAGCTTCATGAGGGCTGCCACATATCCTTTTGCTGAGTATCATCACCTAGAGCTTGTGACTTGGAAACTCTTCATTTATCATGTCCATTTCCACCTTTTTGTTCACAAGTCACATTATGTCTTCACATTCCAATAATGAATAATACTTGGAAATGCATGACCACATATAGCTTGATCGGTCCATCGCGATTGCGCTCCACCTGCCCTTCACCATGGCTTGGGTCCCTCGGCGCCAAGACTCCATCTTGCCCTTCTCCTGTGCATGGTCCATCGCGGCCAATTCATGCCAACCCTTCACCATCTTGCTATCTTGAGCCACACATAACTTTGTATCATCGTTATGCCTTCTTTTGAGTTTCTTCTTTGAAATATTGTTTTGATCAAGTTGCTTCCAAGATTAGTGCATAGAAGAACAGCACTTGATCACATCTTTTTCTTGACAACACCAATTTGTTGAGACCATCTCCTATCAATGGTTTTTATGTCCCATATTCATTTTAATCCTTGGATTGTCATAGTCTTGCTTTATATGGACCTATTTATTTGACACTTCTCCTTTTCATCACATAAGCCCATTTTCCTTGCACAATTGTACACTATCAGAGAAGATCATTTATATTCATGCAACATATATTCTTCATGTACAACCTGCTCATATACTCACAAAGAGGATCAGTTCTTTAATCACGTTGTCATACAACCACCAAAACCCACTAGGGACATAGATGCACTTTCAATTATTATACCTTTGCCTTAAGCATGTCCATTGAGATTTTAGATTTGATGTTCATCAACTCATAAAGTGCAACCACAATCTTTCCATTTCCTTGAGCATGTCCACATGATATTTTGGGATTGATGTTCATCAAGTCATGAAGTTTATGTGACCACTTCCATATGTTCAACCCACTTGAAGTTCTTCAACATGTGAAATTCAACCATTGTTCTTAATTTCAATTTCACTTGATGTGGGTAAACCCATGAGTACCATGCCCTTCCATTTCACATTTCAACCGTTCTTCAAATAAGTGATGTAGATAATCCATAGCTTCATATAGTCTTGCACGGTTCATCGTGCTAAGCCTACACTTGCTCTTCACCATTGCCTTTGGTTCTTCGACGCCAAGCCTCTTGCTTGCCCTTCACCCTTGCACATGGTCCGTTGCAGCCAAGTCTTGCTCAACCTTCACCGCCTTTCCATGTAATGCTACTTTGTATCCATTATCAATAATATGCTCACTATTATTTCAATAACCAAGTTGATATATTCCTTTTCTCAAGTGTCTTGATTTTCTTCTTATCTTAATGATCACTTAGCTTCAAGTTATTGGCCAATAATCTCTACTTCAGTTATTGACACATCACCATGTTGACACCATCAACTATTGATATTCAATCATCTTCTATGATGTGTTTCTAGCTTCAACCATAGGTGTTGATTATGTCTACCGACACCTTCATCAACACATTGATCACTATAATCCTTTATCAAGCATCTTCATCAAATAACTTATTGAGTCAACCATATTGTCATCAATCTACAATCTTGTCCATGTTGATCCTCAACACTTGTTATAGACGGTTTGATGTCATAGCTTGATCTTCTTGCTTGATGCCGGAACATAACCTATCATGTAATCTCAAAAATTCATATAAAAGGTTAGTTCCAACAACCATTGTCATCTATCACCAAAACTCATCATTAATCCAAGGCTAGAGACCTAGACCTTTCAATCTCCCCCTTTTTGATGATTGATGACAACACTATCATATCATGATGAAAGATAATAAAAACAAACTCTAGTATATGTCAACATGAACATGAGTCATATACTAGAGGGTTAGTTCTAACAAATGAAACAACAAACATAGAGAGAGAGCTCTCCCTAAGAACATCTCCAAAAGCTCCCCAAAAACTCTCCCTAAATCAAATTAATGGGGTTTAGTCTAAAAAACCATCTCTAACAGCTCCCTTAAACAACTCACAGATTTATTCTCTCCCTAAATTCTCCTCATTTGTAGCTAGAAATGAGGGGAAAATTAGGAACCCCAATACTTTTAATTAGAAGGAAATTAATATTGTTATGGTCCCATATGCTGATGTGGCCCAATCAAATATTTTCCTGATCTATTTTTAGGGAGAACTCTTGGAGGAGACAAAAAAACTTCTCCAAAATAATTTTTTGGCGCTCCTAAAAACACTCTTTTGGAATTAATTTTTTGGGAAGCTCTTAAAGATTCTCTAAACATATGCATATAAAATGTAAAAGAAGCTCTCTTCCCCTTTTTGTATTTCTCCCCTCAATATATCTCTCCCCCTTTGTCATCAAGCATCAAAAAGGGCAAAATAATACAAAACATGTGCATGGGAGGAACAAATGCATATAAAACAAACCAAGGGGTTCATCATCTATTTATGATCCAAAGGATGTGGTTGAAAAAGAAAGAATGATGACAAGCATACCTTTGGAGTCACCTTTTATCCACTTTGAGACCAAATAATAGGAAGCTCAATAAAAAGTTAGCCTCAAGATCACAATGATTTGAAATATAAATTCCCTCATATGATGAACATAGATAGATATGCAATAAAATCATATGCATTTATTATTTAAAGAGCAAGAGGAGAATATAATCTAGATTGAATTCACTAGTCAAACCAATACAATTTCAACAAGACAAATAACAGCATAAATGCATACATTTTGATATGTCCATATTACTAATTAATGAGAGACCATATAATACAAAACTCAATAAAACCACTAGTCTCATAGAAACATAGTATAATCTCCCCATCAAATCATGCATAGTGTAGAATATTCCATGAATACATATGCACTTGACAAGTAACAAATAAGAGAGAAATAATACATTATATCTTAGGTTCAAGAAAGCAGCCATGATATGAAAGGGTTAGCATTTATGTCAAATATGTGTAAAGCATGCTTTCATGAACCATATGGGGTATATATTTATGCAGATCACAAAGAGCTACAAATAAATATGCAATACAAGGGCATGTGAAAAAATTAATTAGATAGGCATAGAATGACTCACATACCCACAATATCATGATGAAGATAGTCACAAGAGACAATATACCACTCCAACTTGATGATTTTTTAATTAATCAATGAGAGCTCAAAGTTTGTAGGCTACTTACATCATCTCCATCCTCATTTGTGTAGTCATCATGAATATAAGGCTACCCATTAATCCATCCACAATATCACTTCACCTCCTGAGACTAAGCCAAATATAAGCTTGCAAACACAATAGTCTCAACTTCACCAAAAATATAGGATAGGATTATCCATGCTAACAATTTGAATGACTTGTGAAGGAAAAGTATTTGTCATTAAAAACACATGAGGAGAGTATCATGCAGTTTGCATGTTCATGACACATCCAAAGGTATGATAAGAAATAATACATAAATGTCATGATCAAATATTCAAGACTTGATGCATGTCAAGAAATGCTAAGCACACATGCATGCACATGATCACCATGGTATGAAATTTCAAATAAAGCATATGGTAATCATTAAGTCATGATAAGAAGTATAAATAACGATACATGACATGTGAGATGGCTTGAAAGGGATATAAATAAAAATAAGCCAATTAATCAAGTATATCATGATAAAAGGTAATATTTGGAGTGAACATGATATGAAGCATGCATGTCATATATGTGGTGTCTTGACAAGATTTGAATAAAACACAAGCCATAATAAGCAACCATATCATGGAAAAATATAAAGATTTATGGCAACATGATATGAAGCACTTTAAACATGGCAAAGATAGTGAAAGGCACACAAGTCAAGACAAGCATTGCAATCTCCCATAATAAGAGATATCTAGAAATGTCGTGATATCAAAATATAACAATAAACTCATGCAGTCCTAAACATATGCATAGAGACATGATGCAATAAATGCATGAAATTAAATCTAGTTCATTCGGTATTCAAGAGGAGGATTTGGATATAGCGATCAAGAAATACCACAAGATTGATCCTTGAAAATTTGGTTTCACTTTCCAACATTACTTTTTCTCCATTTATGGGTTAATTCTCCAAATCCTCTCGAGTCACATAGACTCATGATGAGATCCGCAATATTTTCTTGGAGCCATTCAATATGTCCATGATGTCACCGTGGACATTCAAATAAAGTTGAACTCAATTCATGATTCATGGCTCGCATTATTGATCTCATAGGCAATGACCTATTATGCTTTTTGAGAACATATTGCCTTCACACTTGTTTATTTTCATTTCATTTGGTACATTTTCTTTCCTTGATCATTATCCATCACAAAGGCACATTTCCTAAGACAAGGAGAGAAAACAAAACAACCACCAAGAAACATGATCGACATGTTAGACTCATGTACCAAAAACATGGTATAGGCTCCCCCTAACATTATGCATACAAGTGATTATTACTTCTTGCAATTATGCACATAATCATAACAACCCGAGGGGACACATAGCATATGAGTTGGGTTATGGCAAAAGAAATATAATATAAAAAAATGACTTGCCATAAGTCATATGAAATAAAAGCACATGTAGATTGTTCAATAAACATAACAAGATATATTGCAATCGACCATATGAGAAGACACTATAACCTTTGTGCATTTCTATTGTCATGCATGAACAAATGCTTGCATATAGGATAACAATAAGAATGAAACAAGACAAGCATGATCATATAAATTTGGCATCTAGTATCACAAAGGAGCATTATCTTATAAATCAAGTACTAGTGCCAAGAAATTGTAATATAGAGCAACATGAAAATGTATATAAGTGAAACCAAGTCATTCTACATTTATAATAATATGGAGATATTTGCATATGAGTACGATTACCTCAAATGTGTTGTAACTAGAAGGATTGCTTCTCTTTTTATGAGAACCATCAATAATATATACCAACTTTTTAATTTCTCCATGAATACCAACTCAATAGCATAGATGATATAATGTTGAACCAAATTTCCAATTATTCCAATTTTTTATGCATGACCGGAATTAGATTTTCTCTTCATTGTCATCTTATCATCTTGAGCTTGTACTAATAGGACTTTGTCATCCTCACAATAAATAAAGAAAGTCATATTTGCTCCCTCCAAAAGCTTCTTCTCGGTAGACCCACCATCTTGCCTTGAGCATCCCTAAACCATCGGCTCAAGCTCATGCCCATGTCTATTGATATCTTGAAGAGGTTTGACATTACTTCTCATTTCTTTCTTTAAGTCCTTGTTCTTTTCTATCCATGCTTGAGATTCTCAATTACCTTGCATTATTAGTCTTAACAATAATATTTTCATTGCAAGGATGATCATAGAAAAACAATTAAGCTCCTCATGGTCTTTATCAAGCAAATTGAATTTTCAACTAAGTTCTTTTACAAATAGCAACAAAAGGAGCATGTGTTACTCATAATCTCAAACATTTTACAATATCAGCTCAAATGTTGACCAAAAATCCAAAGAGGCAAATTTAACAAAAAATGACTCATTTGAATTGACCTTTCTTGTATGAGTCACAAATACCTCCATGAACCGATATATACAAAATATATGGTTCTAGTGGCAAGACTCACTTGATGCAAAAATAGGACCAAATTAGATCAAGAATGTTTTTTTGTAAAATTAAATACATTTCAAACCATGGGTCATAGAAAAACGTTTTGAATATCAAAAAGATCAATAATAACAAACTCTAGAATTCAAGAAAAGATTTATTTTTGATTCCTTCTCAAAATGGTTTTAGGAAAACAAACCTTTTAAATCAAATACAAGATACTAAAATCTATATTTGAGGCCACAAATATTTTATTCATCAGGCACACTTTTGTATCACATAAAAGATAGGTTTGAAATAGATAGCATTTTTGCAAAAGGTTTTCTAACATTTTGGGTTCTTTGTCAAAGAGGCTATTTCAAAAACTATTATAGCATCAATAAGAATTTATCTGCATTTTGGGGCTGCAATATTGAATGATATAGTGCTCCCCAAATGCATGTTAACCATATCTTATCTCAAATTGATACAAATGAAGCATCCAAGCAATATAAGATATGCAAGAACAATAAAAGCCTACACAAGGCTAGAGAATAGATAATTTCAATGTAAATACATGTTACCAATCGAGATGGCATTGGTTGAGGTTGTAGAGCAATATTATTCATACTTGGCATCCCTTTCATAAAATGTGCAATATGATTAATCCTAAGTGAGCCAAGTCTTCAATGCATCTCCATGTACCTTTTAACTCATTCAAGCTCTTTGTGGTACTCAAGTCATGTTGGATCCTTGTATGTCAGTCACAAGAGATTTAGGCACCCAAATGGCCTTTGTGTTAACATTGTGTGAACTAACAACATTAGCAATAATAGTACCACTTCTAGCCTTCCTAAGCAAATAATGATCATTTGAAGGAATAGGCTTAGGATTGTTACCCATAGGACAATTATTCCCTATATGTCCCTTGTTCCGACATGTGTAGCAAATTCGATTCTTGTACTTGTAAGACATCTTCTCATCTTGCTCCTTGTTTGCTTCCATGGCGGTGAGCTTTTTCTTGGATAACATAAATTCTTCATTCTTCTTATGAGGGCATGAAACAATTTCATGATCCTTCTTATTGCAACAATAACACTTTCTCTTGCTTTTTCTTATTTTCTTCTTTGGAAGTGCGGCGTTATCATCAACCTTGTTCAAACACATGGAGGCATAGTGTTCCATGTTTAAGCATTTGAAGCACTTGACATGAGCCAACTTCTTGTCTTTTTTATTCTTGCTCATATCTTTTACTTCCTTCTTTGATGAGCAATCTCTAACATGATGACCCTTCTTTTCACACTTGAAACAAATAATGTGAATGGTGTTCTTTTTTAGATTTTTTCCCATGTTCTTCCTCTTGATGGACTTGCTCATCTTATTGGAGTTTTCTTCAAGTTCATGACCCTTTAGCTTTAAATGATCACCTACACAATCCAAGTCACGTGTAGTGCTCGGGGAAACATTTGCTTGGGAGCAACAAGGGTTATCACGTAATACATCATAAGAAGTGGATTCATCAATTAAATAACATGTAATGCCTATGTCCACTTTGGTATTTTCTAACACATTAGAAGCAAGAGAATCATAAGCTTCTTTAAGCTTCTCATGAGTTTCACTAAGATCCTCATGACAATGCCTTAGCTCCTCTGACATGTTCTTTAAAGAAGAATTTTCCTCCTTTAATATACTCACTTTAGATTTCTCTTGCTCCACATATTTTTCCATGCCATGCAATAATTCAACAAGCTCATTATATGTATACTCATGATCATCTTCTTCATCATTACTATCACTATCACCACCATTACTATCAATTTTATGTTTCATGTTATCTTTGGCCACAAGGCAATGAGGTGATGTTGATGGAGTTGGTGGTTCATAAATAGAAACACTTGTTGAAGAATGATCAACATTTTCATGAGCATTTGATGTAGAGCAATCATGTTTGTTCACCAATTTGTCAAGGCAAGCATCATCACTTCTAGTGTTGGACTCTTCATATTTTTCTTGAAGTTCACTCCACACGTCATGAGCACTCTCAAAGGTGTAAATTTCATTGGAAACCTCTACACTCAAAGCACTAAATAAAGTTTTATATGCATGCGCCTTAAGATATAGACATTTTTCTTATGCTTGTGTTTGTGGAACATCATATAAGGCATGAGAAAATCCTATATCCACAATCCACCATACTTTAGTACTCATAGCACGAAAATATGAAATCATTTCAGTTTTCCAATAGGAACACCTTCATGTCATAATCTTTCCATATTTTGAGGGTTGCCAATGCATGAGCATTTCACCATTTGAACATTTAGTTGTTGATCAACTATCGATAAGCATATATGTCCAATATTATTATACTTTTTCCTTGAGCATGTCCACTTGAGATTTTAGATTTGATGTTCATCAACTCATAAAGTGCAACCACAATCTTTCCATTTCCTTGAGCATATCCACATGATATTTTGGGATTGATGTTCATCAACTCATGAAATGTATGTGACCACTTCCATATGTTCAACCCACTTGAAGTTCTTCAACATGTGAAATTCAACCATTGCTCTTAATTTCAATTTTACTTGATGTGGATAAACCCATGAGTACCATGCTCTTCCGTTTCACATTTCAACCGTTCTTCAAATAAGTGATGTAGATAATCCATAACTTCACGTGTCTTGCACGGTTCATCGCGCTAAGTCTACACTTGCTCTTCACCATTGCCTTTGATTCTTCGGCGTCAAGGCTCTTGCTTTCCCTTCACCCTTGCACATGGTCCGTCACAGCCAAGTCTTGCTCAACCTTCACCGCCTTTCCATGTAATGCTACTTTGTATCCATCATCATCAATATACTCACTGTTATTTCAATATCCAAGTTGATATATTCCTTTTCTCAAGTGTCTTGATTTTTTTCTTGTCTTAATGGTCACTTAGCTTCAAGTTATTGGCCAATAATCTCTACTTCAGTTATTGACACATCACCATGTTGACACCATCAACTATTGATATTCAATCATCTTCTATGATGTGTTTCTAGCTTCAACCATAGGTGTTGATTATGTCTACTGACACCTTCATCAACACATTGATCACTATCATCCTTTATCGAGCATCTTCATCAAATAACTTATTGAGTCAACCATATTGTCATCAATCTATAATCTTGTCCATGTTGATCCTCAACACTTGTTATAAACAGTTTGATATCATAGCTCGATCTTCTTGCTTGATGCCGGAACATAACCTATCATGTAAGCTCACAAACTCATATAAAAGGTTAAATCCAATAACCATTGTCATCTATCACCAAAATGCATTATTAATCCAAGGCTAGAGACTTAGATCTTTCGAGGTCATGACCTTGGTCTTGTATGTTAGTGCTTCATAGAGGTCCAGTGATGTTATTTAGACGTCATGAGCTTATGAGAATCCCTCTTTACATGGTAAATTGGATTTCATATTGGTACTACTTATATTTGAGTATTTTTTAATGCCATTTCACTTAATTTTGCAACATAGCACTCAAACAACACTACATGTGGAAATCATTAACATTAGAGGTATAAAATATTTATGATAAAAATATGGTAAAAAATAATAGAAAAATTATTGGTTATGACATATAAAATGGTACACTAAGAGGCACCAATAATAATATAAATATAATCTTTCATGTAAAAAATATCAATAATTATATTATATAAATAATTTATGTTTAAATTATAAAAATATTTTATTTTTTAAAACCTGTAGTAATGCACGGGTATTTTGCTAGTATTATTTATAAACGAGGAAAGCTGACGACCGCCGCTACCAGAAGATTAGCGGAGGTCTAGGTTACGGAAGCGGAGCAGGATGAACCTATTCTAATGCATTGATCTGTGTACAGATGATTTATTGCATATATATAGGCAGGGACATATCGTATCCAACTCGGCTAATAGAAACAGAGGCCGGGATAGTTTGTCTCCTATACGATACGCACACACACACGTAATACATGAGCCAACACACGCTATGGTAAAACTGGTAGTATGGCAGAATAAGACGGACGAGGTCATGTAATTTATTTGAGCACCTTTACAATGGGCTGAAATTAATATGGGCCATTCATTTTCCTTCATCCAACGGTTTAAATTTTCTTATACTACATTGATCTTTAAAGTAGTATGAACTAATTTTTTTAAGTAGTATAAAATAAGTAGGGGGTATTATGGGGAAAATGTAATAGCAGACCCGTGTTCATCGGCTGCTACACCCGGGTCGTCGCCGGGCGTCCTAGGCTCGCCGCTAGCCGCCGACCGTCCACCTCGTCCCGTGGTAGGCCACCAAAATGCAAAGATGCGCACCGATGCGGGCTGTCGTCAGGCGAAGATTCGTCAGCCCTGCGAGCGAAGGCGGATCGAGCGACGGGTGGGTCGATTCTCGGCTGGAGGCGCGCGGTGCAGCGGTCGGCACTCGGCGGAGCGGACTGAGGGTGGGGGAGGGGGCAGCACGGCAGAGCGGACAGTGCTCGCCGCGAATCCAGCAGGCGGGCTGGCAGGATAGCACTGCCGCGGCCCTGCGAGGATGCCAGAAGTGGCGGAGTCGAGATCCGTCGGCCCTGCCAATGCCGGAAGCGGCGGCGTGGGAGATCCTTCAACGATTCCTAAAGTGGCGGCGGCAGCGGAGACTGTGCGGCGACGTACTATTATGCAATTGTATTTACGTAATTAGTTGCATTAGATAGTTAATTACTTTTCTATCCTTCTAAATGAACGGTCAGATGAGGATTATACTACATTGGCAGGACTTCAATGTAGTATAGCCCACCGTAACGGAGCTCAATTTAATTAGGTGTAAAGAAAACACAGGTGTGGTCTTTCACCTTTACTTTGGATGGTTTCCGTGGTGACGTCATTGAGTGGTGATGGCGATTCCGTTTGGTTTTCGTAGTTTTCTTATAAACAAAACAATAGTCGTGTAACTCAGTGTTTGTCTGAATTCTAAACTCGATCGTCTTGGTTGATCCGAATTGATGTCGTCCAGAGTTCTAGCAAGGTGAGGATGTCTCTTACGTAGAAATTTTGTATCCCACCCCTGCCTTCCCGAACGTAAAACACCGGATGATCGCAGCCGAGCGCGCAGCGGTGACCCAAACGCCGAGGCCACGCCCAATAGCAGCGGTGAGCCTCGTCGCACTATTGTTCACGTTCCATCATCTGTACCTCACGACTCTACCCTATGCTCAGAACGGGACATCCTCTCCCTGCAGAAGCTATGGAACAACGACCTTAGCTTGCCAGCAATGTCATTGCTGTCACTGAGTTCCGAGTTTGTGACCGAAGCTCCCCAGTAACACCGTCGTCACTGTTCGGTCAGTTTTCTGCCATCTCAAGATCCGTTCCCTGATCCACAATTTCTATGCTCCTTCTATATGAATTTCATCTCGATCCCTTTTGCAGTTTCTTCGGAACGCTCATCTTGCCACTCACATGGTGGACGTGTGCAAGAGCCAAGCTAGCTGCGTAGTTGCCTTCTTCAACCTCGGGCACCTCTTTGCTTCGTGTTTTGCTCTATGACCGCAGTGAGTTTGCACCAGTCGTCTCCATCTCTCCCTTCCAGTAGGAAGCCCTGCCGTGTAGCACTTTGTAGGTGTTGTTGAGCTGGGCTGCTGCCGCCATGGACCTCATGTCCCTCTGCCTCTGATGCGAGTTTGCCTTAAGAGTTTAGGCATGTCTCTGCTCGTGCACATGATGGCTTTGCAGGATGATCACTGATTTGTGCTATTTTGCTGCTGCCTGTTTGTTGCTTGTCCAGCGCCGCCGCACGGACCAAGTCCAGCGAGCCCACGCCACCGCCAAAAAAAGAAACATGAACACTCGTAGCCAAAACCAGCGGCCTCCGGACGCTTCCGCTGCCGCAGCCGCCACCGCAACTCTCCAACAAGACTTGAATGCCCGGCTGCCCGCATGTACTCCCGTAACGTTAAAACTTGCACCCACCTGCCGCGTCTTTGCCCCCCTGGCCTGATCCTCTGGTTGTGTCGTGCATCGGCCTTTGAGACTATCGAGTCCCATGATGGTTCCACAATGTCGATCATCACCTCCCTGTCCCAGCCTGTGGTACGGTGCTACATCAATCTCTGGTCTCGACCAGGTGATGTGGTAGTTCGTCATCCGTGCAGATGCGCACCCCATGCATCCTTGATTAGCTTGGTGACGTTTAACACTCCAGATCCCAGTGAATGAAGTAGCATGATCGAGATCCATACATGCACGCACTGGCTTTCAACGACAACGAGGGTATGAGGACTTACGGGAGCCAATGTCAGATACATCCTACCGGGTACGTCGTGTTCTAATTACATGCCTAGCTAAAAGCCAGTTCCGCATACAACGATGTTGCCGGTTCGGCCAAGGTGATAGCGCGGGTGAGCAGCCTGCTATGTCCAACATCAGGTATGCTTTGTGTTATGGCCCTTTTTCCATTGTTAAATATTTCCACATGAATATGATTTTGCAGTACCTGTTACATTGGATTTTATATTGTTGCAAGTGGATCAATTAACTAACCAACAATCTTCAGTAGTTCAACAGATGTTTGATTGATGAGGCCCATGAAGGCGTGACTAGTACATCTTTGCATCTTTAAATTTGAGATCATATCCTGTATCTTTAAATTTGATCCTAATATGTAACTCAAAACATATATGCATTTGTGCAGAGGACATCTTCAAGTGATTGTTTCTTAGCATGGGTCTGTGAGACATAGTTTGAGAATGGAACCTACCATGGAAAGATCTAGCTTACCTCAGACTATCCATTCAAGTCAGACATTCTTCATGATGCTCATGGTCTACATTCAAAGTGTTGAAACTGCCTTCTAAAAGTTCTTCATCCTGTTTGTGAGATATGCTAATAGCTATGTTTCTTATTTTCTGAAGATATGTTTCTTATCAATGACTAACAGTCCTCCATCCAATTACCATTACAAACACTGGCAGTCATTATAGTGTGGTGAGTATGGATTGATGCTTAGTGAATATAGTTATGCTTGTTTTGGTGAAGTCTGTTCCAGAGGCCCGCAAACTATTCCAAGTTTATACATTTCGAGTTTGGTTCTTTCGAAAGGCTCACAACCCAACTAGGAGGGATGTTTCTAGTATAAATAGTACTTTTACACCTACTGAAAGCCCTAACCACGAATGGAACTCAGAAAAACAGAGAAGCATATTGCTCTTATCCTTAGGGTTGTGCCATTGCTGCCCCCTTGAGAATTGGAAGTTTTCTCTACCATTTATTTTTATGTTTTCTTGTGATTTTCAAGAGCATTGCCCCTCCTTTGTGTGGTTCAGATTAGGCATCGACCAAAGCATGTGGTTGGGCGAAATCATTTGTCATAGGTGGTTGTTCTAGCAGCTGTTGGTGCCATAGATTCATCAGGTTGCACAGGTCAAGTTATCGCCAGATCCTACCACGAGAAGATCAAGCAAGCCCCTGCATCAGATGGTCTACAATTAAAGGTACCTAATATAAGATACTTAAGTATTAAAGAAGGTACTTAAGTATCAAGGACAATAAGGTAATTTCACCGGTTGACTAATCTAGAAGGTCCCGAGCAAATAGGAAAAGAGACACGTTGTCATCATAATTGCATTATTTTTCATGATTTAGTTGTTATTCTTTTCTTCAAAGAGCACAACACATGGAAGCTATGGCAAGGTGACGTAAGAGCAACTCAACCCTTCCCCTTTCCTATCATCTAAATAAAAAAAATCTGTCATATAGGAAATAGAGATGGAAAAAACTTCTTTATCAGTTTTCCTTTCCCATCCCCTTGGTTAGATGATCACCTAAATCTAGTCCACCATCCCCGCTATGGAGGGGATCACCCATCCCTCACCTAAATGGTGTACCCTACCCTTTTAGGTGATGGAATAGGTGAACTGCTACAATACCATCACCTATAATTTAAAAAGTGGGTTGAAGGTATCCCCTTTAACCTCTTTTAGGTGATGAGATTAAAGGGGAAGGGTTGGAGTTGCTCTAAGTTTGGTCATCAAATGATCTACAAGGATAGCCAAAAACATGACGGCTTGGCTTGGTGCCATGGTGTTGTGAGTTGGTCCAGTGATTACAAATTTTATTTAGATTTACTCGGTTGTAATGCCTAAGAACACATCCGTCTCCTTTCGAGGCCACGTGAGGTGTGCTTACGAGATAATGATTAACTATTAGTAGGTTGGGTTGGGGGGGGGGCTTGGCTTGGTGGTTGTTATTTGAAAATTTCCTGATTTACATCATTCTGTTTGAATTCACATGGTTATCGTGGTTATTTCCACCCAACCTAGGAACACACATCTATCTCCACTTGTCTACTTGAGAACATGTGAGGTAGTGCTAATAGGGAGTGCTCAAAGTTCTTTACTATTTACCATGATATACATTTATTTGATTTTATAGGTGGTGATCTACGCCTCTACATATTATTACCCATAGGTTATGACAATTGCTAACTCATGGTTCAATCCCTTTTTTCTACAGCCTTTGTGTGACCACGAGAGGATTAATTCATGTTGCATGGGGACGAGGATTTTGTTGCAACGTGCCTGGCCATTGTCATTGATATCATCGGGTGGAAAAAAGGCACACCCAATTAATTGCATGCTCTTGCTTTATGTGTAAATTTATGGTGAGGAGATGGTGCTTGTTGAAATAGAGCTGCAAACTTTAAGTATGCAATTGAAAGTAAATGTACAAGGCAGGTAAGTTGTTTTACATGGTATCAAGGACAAATATTATGTTTCTTAAATTACATGGTTGTGTGTTATTATTTACAAAGATTTTAATTTTGTTCATTGGAATGTTTCTTGAAGCGATGCATGTACTAGATGCATTCATAATTTGGTACTTCCGAATTCTTGCAATCTCCATCTCAATTACTTTTTCTTTTTGAACATCTCTAATGACTCGATAGGAACGAAAAAACATGTCTGATCTGGTGGAGATAATGGATGATTATGATAATCCATAGTGTTTCACATACCATTGACATATATCCTTGCTAAACTCAATTATCATTTTAGCTCTGCACCCTTGTTTACTACATACACTACGGGGAAATGGGAGCAGCAAAGCAGGAAATACCCATAGCAAAATCTTGGTCGTGGGTTGCACATGACATAGCCCGCACGGTAAAAAAATTGTCGGCAAAGCCGGTTTTGCCGTGTGCATTCCCTCGGGTGCACGACAAAAGCTTTATCGTGTGCTACAGACGAACCATAACAAAAAAAAAGGCACCGCCACCTACCAACACGGTGATGGTGCGCTTTGCCGTATGCCCGACGTGTGGCACACGGCAAAGCCCACTAACTTTGTCGTGTGCCATGTCAAAGGCACACAACAAAGTCTCAGTGTTTGCCGTGTGCACTGACTATGACACACGACAAAGTCACATTGCTAAGTTGCCAGGTCCATCCCCTTTGCCGTGTGCCTTTGCAGGAAATACCCATAGCAAAATCTTTATGGTGGGTTGCACACGACATAGTCATCAAAATTTGCCAGCAATATATTCGAGTTAGCTGTCCCCGGACCAATAAAACCACAATATTCCATATATCATAAATATCATGACATGCAATATTTAAGTATCATCATAGGCATGCAATTATCATCTCCGGACAACAGCAACACAAGTAATTCACATTAACCATGATAAGAGGTTCAAAAACATAACAATAATCCACATCACATCCCAGTGAGTTCGCAAACTCAAGCAAGACAAATAGTATGATAGAAATTTCACTAAAAACGACCAACAGCTGGCGACAAGTTCTGATCTTGATCACCCTCAGGCCACTGACTCCAGACATTGGATTCCGCCTATTGATTCAGCACAAATGAGAGATGGTAATTACTGATTAGTGTTTCAATAAGTGAATACTCTAGTATTCTAAGGAAGTTTCTAGTATTGAGTTTGGTTCCTGTAATGAATGTTCTAGTATGGACAAAATAGAAACAAAAACGTTCATACTCACAGGAGTAGTAGCCGGAGTAGGTGCCTGGGGAGGTAGAGCAAAGGACGGCATCGGCGGCAGGGGTGTATCTAAACTCTAGCCAAGTGTCGCCATCTACTGAGTCAATTGCTGCTCCTCGTGCTCGAGCCTCCTCTCAAACTCCTGTTCCATGTCCTCTCTTGCCTTCCTCTCTGCATCAAGCTAGGCCTGCAACATTTGATCTCATTATTGCAATGCAAAAAAGTCATGTGTAAAACTAGTAAACAACGACGAATATAACTAAAATTACTTGAAGTGCATCCACCTGGGACTATGTAGTGTTCGGTCGAGGGCGTATAGCCGGGCTTAAGCTCGTGCTCCTCGCTCGTATCACGGAGAGAGTGGACATACTCACCATGTCAAGTGTGCCCTCTCCAATTCAGTACCGCCCATGCTTCCTGCCTCCTCCCACCCTCATCACGACTTCCCCATCAAGATCCTGGGTGATAGGATCCCACTCAGGCCCATGGATATCCCGTCCCATCGATGTGTACTCAGTGAGGCAGGTGTGGTCAGGCAAATTGTTGTACGACATGGGCAGGCCTCCGGGTTGTACTGGATGTCAGGCTTCGTCGACTTGCCCTGGCGGGCCATAGCAAATGCCTCGAACTGGCTGCAAGGGCGACCATCATGTGATGCCGACTGCGAAACAAAATAGAAGGATGATTAGAAATTATACAATATTGAGAGTTAAAATAAATAAATGAATTCGCATACCCATCTCGTCGTATTGCTTGAGGGAAAGATTCCCTTGATGATGTGCTGGACCTGACATCATCAAACGACGCTCGCGACAAGCCTTATGCGTCTCCTCCCAGCCCTCCGCGCACCACTTGTCCACAACAGCTTCTCAGGCAGGCGCACTGCTAGCACACCACCACACAGGCACCTACATGTCATCAAGTACATGATATACACTTAAGAAGAGAAAATTAAGCATACTTAATATTAGAAAAATATTAATGTTAATGCTCTATATTTACCATCATGTATTCTTCTTTAGTAAGCTTCATGTTTCTCGCTTGACATTTGGTGACCTTAACTTTAAGGTGTTGGGTGTGGTACACAATCACAACCTAGATACGTGCCTCGTAAAACATGTCCCTCATGAGCTTAGGACATGCACGGTGAGCCACGATCATTGCTCTGTCCTCGTATCCCGCCTCGCATCTAAAGAAATCCTACAAATAGATTCGATGTATAACACCATGATTTCAAAAATGTCCTATGAATGCGATGTATTGAGCAATGCAATGCGAGGAAGACTTACATGCAGCTCGGCCAGCGCATGTTCCGCCTTGTTGTCGAACTTCCTACCATCCCGATCCCAATCATCATCAACGACAAAGTAGTGCTTCCATGTATAGGCCAACACATGCTCTCCGACATAACGAACTATCACTAGTAGAAATGTGCAGACCAATGACAGTTTGCTAAAGACATTCTGAAAATGTGTCATAGAAGATGACCCTACTATGATGAAAAATAGTGCACCATCACGGTACACATGTGATGAATTTTTTGTGACAAAATTTATGATGAAGTCTGAAATGGCGTCATAGAAGAGAAAACCCAGAACGTCATAGAACCCCAGCCCATCCATGCCATAGTTTTTTGACAGTTTCGATTCGTCATAGAACTACACCAGCTGACATGTGTGGCATATGTGGGTCCAACATTCTGACGTGGCCTAAGAAGCGTCTGCTAGGTCCACATGTAAGCTCTCTCGATCCACCTAGGCCCACATTTTAGTGCTCTCGGTCCAACATGGCAGTGGGTCCACCGGCCCACATGTAAGGTTGTAGGTACATCATTGGTCTGGGTCCACATGTCAGCACTCCCTTTTAAAAGTTAAGGTAGGTTGGTCTACGGGGTCCGCATGCCAGAGGTACCACCGCACTCGCCATGTTTTATGTGATTTTAAAAACAAACCATGGCTGCCAGGTCTCGAACCCACGACCTACCCCAGGAAATGGAAAGTCTTACAATTGCGCTAGGACCCCCGCTTGGTTCCAGGGTCATAACATTTTCTTTTAATGTTTCCATGCGGATGTTCGCTGTTACTGGACTAGGTCCTTTATAAGATACTAGACTAGGCCATTCGTAGGTTACTGGACTAGGCCATTAGTAGGTTACTTAGAGAAACCGGGCCCATCCATCGTCGGCGCGGGGCAGCTGGTCAAGTCGGCGTTGATGCGGATGTGATTGATGCAGCATAGACTGATGGACGTGCAGCATAGACTGATGGACGTACGCGCATGCGTGCGGCGGTGGACTTGCACGCCCCTTCGTTGACCGAGACGACGGACACATTGACCGAGGAATATTGACTGGCATGTAGCGAGAAGGCGGGAAGGCGGAGAGCGGTGGGATAGCGTGTTGGAGAGTGAATGCGTACTGCCCTTTGGTTTATTGCCTCGTAGGCTCATAGGCCTGCAAGTGCACATGAACAGGGATGCTCCCGTTCACTTCCACACAAAGCTTCATTTCCGCAAAAAATAGTGCACCATTCATTTGCAGTTCGTGGGCGCGTTCGCATTCCGGCAACCGTTCGTGTTCGTGTTCACGTTCGATCGAGTTTGTTCGTGTTCTCATTCACCTTGTTTTTGATATAGATATATATATTTACATTTATATAAACGAAAAACACCTGGGAAAGGAACACAGAAACAAAGCACATTGTTTTTTCATAGACACATACTAATTAATTAAACAAACTAATTAATCTAGCCCTCCTGTTGAGCAACCTGGCGGTGCATGTCAACTTGGGCATCGACACTAGGCGGCGGCCCGTCCATGCAGATGCACATGACATGGAGGCACTCTGACGCTGCTGTCACTCCAAACGGGCAGGCGGAGCAGCGGAACAAGCACTTGCCAGAGAGGGAGATCCTCATGCAGATGCGCATGTGGTCCGCGTCGTCATCCTCCTCCTCCTCGTCCACCTGTGGAGCCGGAGCCTCAGGAGGAGGCGGCGGAGCCTCCACAAAAGCGTTGTCAGGGAGCTTTGGCTGATCCTCCTCGAAGTTGCTATCCACTTGCGGGGCTGGCGGAGCTACTGGAGGAGGTGATGGTGGTGCCAGCTGTGACGGTGGCAAGTTTGCCGTGTCGCTGCCGGCTCCAATCCGAGCCCACTTGGGAGACGGTGAGCGTGAGGTGGGAGACTGGCCATGACGGATAGCAGTAGCACCCTGCAAGCTATGATGAGCTACCATTACATAGCACCCTGCAAGTGATGATGTATGGACTTATCGATGATAAGCTGGTGGGAGCCATCGTCCTCGAGAAGTTACAAGGAGGAGAGAAGGCAGATCATGAAGAGGAACAGAGAAGGTGGAGCGCAGCGTGTCTGGATGGATGAGTGCAAACCGCGCTTTTGTTTATAGCCTCATAGGAGCGGAAGACCAACAAACTCTCATCCATCTATCCTAAACTCACTAACGGTTGGGCCCTTGTGGGTCTTGCATGCGTTGTCATTGTTTATACAGAAATACCCGTTGTCGTTGTCGCTTTCACTATAGTACTGCTCCATGGTGTCATCTTCCTCTTCGTCTTCAGACAGGTGCACTAGGCTCTTGCTTCTTGTAATAAGGTCCTCCAAATTAGCTTCAATGACAGTCTAATCTCCACTATTCAGATGATGGTGCATCACCTCAACATGATCCTCAAGTTCATGCACAACTTTCTCTGAATTAGAAGAGTACTCATCTTGTTGCACACCAACTTCATTTTCAGACACATTGTACGTGGACCTATGCTCAAATTTTTGCACAACTCGCCAATCTTTGTCCACTTTGCCATTATAATTGTCATGCAAGTAAAATAACTTAGTTGACTGATTTGCTAGGATGTAGGGATCAGATTTGTACCAATATGAATGAAGATTGATGGACTTGAAACAAGGATCAGTTCTAAGGTTGACAGTCTTCTAATTTGATTGGACCAATCACACTTGAAAATAACCACTGTCCAGTTGAACTTGAGGCTTGACGGATATTGCAACTGGATAGCATCCCTAAGCACACCGTCTTAATCAATGATTTCATCATCGTGCGTGCCCCGTGCCATGAGTCCACTATTGTGTGTCCGCAGTTGTTTCTCACGATCAATGATGTTATAGCGGGCTCCATTGACCTTGCAAGCACCACACTGCTTGACTCGAGTATCAGGACCACATGATAGTGCATACAATCCTTCACTGACTTCATTTGGGTTGATTTTACATTGCTTCGCAATCTGCATGGATGACATAAGATGATGATGAGTATACTATAATAACCAAAGATGTTTTTGTTCAATCTAATGAAACCATTTTGCAAATCCTTCTGCAAGCCTTTTGTCCATATCATCAGCATGTACCGCTTGTTCGGTTAATAACTCCTCTTTGTATAAGTTGGAAAAGAAAAAAAATAAAGCACAAAAGGTAATTTGCAACAACACATGTGTAATAAGGTGATTGATAACACGCAATGTGCAATCTCATCAAATGATATACTTACTCGACATATGGCTCAACTTCTTCACAATTATTTAGCACATATCAAACCATCTTCTCAAATGCTTTCTGATCGATTGTTTCAACCTTTGCCTTGCCTTGTAGCTCAACACCATGCAAGAACACTGATATCTCATCATCTTCTGCCCCATTATTGTTTTAATGATCCGTGTCCGGGTTGAAATCATCAATATACCTAGAACAGAATGCTAAAGTTTCACTTGCTATGTAAGCCTCAGCAATGGATCCTTCGGGCCTAGCCCGATTGCTTACAATGTTTTTCAATTTACATATTTGCCGCTCAATTGGGTACATCCACCCATACTGCACAGGACCTCAGAGCAAAGCCTCATCAGGAAGATGGATAACTAAGTGAACCATAACAGTGAAAAAGGCCAGAGGAATATTTTCTCAAGGTTGCATGGACCTAGGTTTTTAGCCTTTGGACAACATCTTTCCTAAGAGTTTTGCTACACAACTGCCTAAAAAAATTACCGATTTGGGCAACTGTGTTGTATACATCTAGGTGTGCAATATTTCTTAAGCCAACAGGAAGAATTCTTTGCAAAAGGACATGGCAAGAGTGAGTTTTAAGACGGCCTAAGAACTTGGAACCATCTGAGCTTACACATGCTGCCATGTTGGCTGCGAATCCAACAGGAAACTTCACACTCTTGAGAAACTTACAAAACTCTATTTTGTGCTCAGGTGTCAAGACATACCAGGTTGAGGGAGCTTTAACCTTCGATCCATCCTACTGGCAGTACAATTTATGCCTTATGCCCATATCATACAAATCCAGCGTACCTTTGACTGTGTCATTTTTCTTTCCTTCCAACTTCAAGATAGTGAAAGCAAGGTTGTCGCATATGTTTTTCTCTATATGCATGACATGAAGGTTGGGTGGTAGCAACAAGTCACCCCAATAGGGTAGCTGCCACCAGGCAGATTTCTGGGTATAAATCACCCGATCATCATCATCATCATCATCATCCTGTCCACGCCTTCTTTTCCTACTTTCAACATTCTTGCCCGACCTGACATGTTCCACCTTCTATAGTTCCCTCAGAATCTCCTGTATAGTGAGCTTCCTTGGAGCCTCCTAGTCTTCATGGTGCCCATCAAAAGTCAGGCTTCGCCAGAAAGGATGATCCTTCAAAAGGAAACAACGATGGCCAATGTATCCTATCTTATTTTGTAGTGGCCGTGACAAAGGAACTTTGTCGCATTGAGTACAAGCATAATAGCATGAATGCACCAAAGATATGTGACGCGAAGGTCGATCTTTGCATGGTTGCCTACATCATAGGTACTGACACCTTCCCAAAGTTCCAACAATTCATCGATAAGCGGCTGCAAGAAAACATCAAAATCTTTTCCTGGTGATGCTGGATCGGGTATCAGCAGAGACATGAAACAATACGTCGGGTCCAAAAATTCCCACGGTGGAAGGTTCAATGGTGTCACAAGCACCGGCCAGATGTTGTAGGTTGTGCTCAAGTTGCCAAAAGGATTGAACCCATCCAAAGCAACCGTAAGTCTCAAGTTTCTTGCCTCACCTGCAAAACCTGGGTACTCTTTATCAAAGTATTTCCAAACCTCTCCATATGATGGATGACACATCACATTGTCCACTGGCTTGTACACCTTCTTGTGCCATTGGGTGTCCGTAAATCTTCGGCGTGAATTAAACATCCACTACAACATGGGTATAAGTGGGAAGTGCCTCAAAACCTTATGAGGAACACGTCTACCACTATCATTTTCTTGCCATCTTGATTCTTTGCATATGTTGCACTCGTCATCTTTAGCATAGTCTCCCCGAAATAAGATACAATTATTCTTGCACACATCGATTTTGTCATACCCAAGGCCCAGGTCACGAAGATATTTCTTGGCGTCATTGTATGATTTGTGTAACTTGCTCCGAGGGAGTGATAAACACAACACACCCAGTATTGCATCAAATGCTATATTACTTATTTTAAAGCGGGACTTGAATTTTAAAGCGGGACTTGATATGGAGAAACCTCACTATGAAGGAGAATCTACTGTATCTAGAGCCTGGGGACAATGATGTTGTTAAGTCCTCCACCAATTTAGAAAACGACTTTGGCTCTTCACTTTCATCGTCCTTCTTTGTGACTGTGTACAAATCTGCCAACAATTCCACATTTGCATGATCACTGTCATCTTCCTCTTCTTTATCTTCCGCCCCAGCAACACTACCTTGTCCATAATTGGCATCATCCAGATGCATCCCCAAGCCCTTTGCATCCTAAACAATATCAACGTATTTTGTTTCACCATGCAGTAACCACTATGTGTATGCAGCTGACATCCCAAAATAAAGAAGGTGGATGTTCACTTCAATCTGTGACAGATCATGTAGGTTGAAACAGCAACGACAAGGACATTTTATCAGCTCATCCTTTCTAAACTTCGTCCCAACAAAATGCATAAATTCCACAACCCCATCTCTGTGCGCCGCTAAACATTTTGGCATTGGGACCCAACTTCTATTGACCTAAAATTCAAGTGTGATGAACAAAACAATTAAGTGTTAATAACTTCAGTCATCGAATATGTGGCGCATTATATTGGGATCTGGAGATTGCGAGTTACCAGCATTGTAGTCGGAGTAGCAAATGCTTGAAGGAAGGCTAGATAGTCGACTAGTACCGTGCTCCGTCGTATACCGCGACACCGCCGCCACTGCCGATAGTGGAGAGAGGGTCAGGCCAATAGCGTCGATCGAGATCCCTCCGCCATAATCGTTGATAGTAGAGAGTGGGTCAGGCCAAAGGGATCGACCGTGATCCTTCCACCGCCACCGCTGATAGGGGAGAGCAGGTCAGGCCAATGAGATCAAATTTTGTATTGCTTTGTCCAAGTGAAGGCGTCATTCATAGCCCATGGAATTTGTTTTGTCTTTGGGGGACATGTTTCTTCTAATACGTTTTTGTGCTTCCTAATTATCAATTATTTTCTATCTCACAGAACATATCGATTCATGCAATGCAATTTTGTGAGAACATGTAGTACATACTCCACTATGTTCAGTAAATGTTTCAGTTTTTTTGATAAATTTCATCTCAAGTGGGTGGTTTGAATTTGTATTCATGCGATGACTATAATATGATGTGCACATGGAGAAAAATATTCTAAAAATTCCTAAACATTTAATGTACCTTGAGATACATATGTTTCACCTCTACATCAAGTTATAGCTATAGACTCATGTTTTTTCTTGCAAGATACAAAAAAATAACAAGAAAACGACTGATTTTCCTATATGTCACATATTTTTATCTCCCAAGGTACAATAAATTTTAGGTTCTAATTTGGCACAGGTAGTTTACATGACCCAATACACATGTACAAATTTTGTTACATTTTTTAAAAACTTTTAACATTGAATGGCTTTTGAAACCTAAGAGTAATCTTCAAGTGATATGGAGTATGGATGCAAATTCACACTAAACGGAACACAAGTAAGTTTTAATTATTGTAAACATCTATACAATATCCTAACATGTTCAAGTGTATAATATTTGTATATATTCACAAAATTTGATAACCACAAATATTTTTGTGTGATATATGCATTTTTTTTATGGTGATGGATATTAATGTTAACTAGTTTACAGATTTGAACTATGTTATTAGAATGAAAAAGATGCACGCTGATTTTATAGGATTTTAGAAATAAAAAATCAACTCATTTGGACATTATATGACCAATCTATATGTGTTTTGATTGTTAATTGTGAATCGATAACAGAAACATATTGTCTATCAAGAACTGGAGATAAACTCGGACACTGCATGACATGTGGGTCCAACAGGCATTGGGCACCAACCCGCGCGTCAAAATTTTGAACCTCCAAAATTTTAAACGTGAAAGGTCAGTAATACCCTTGACTCCAAATTTTCGGCTGTGAGTACTCAAGGGCAGAACTACCAACTCATACCGGGCCCCATCAATCCAATATATTCCCTCCACTCGCCCCGAAAATCAACTAATTTCTCCTCCTCCTCCTCCATGCCGGATCTCCCTCACGCCGTTGTCCGCACCGGATCTCCGCCTTCTCCTCCTCGTTCTCCGTCACGCCTCCGCCCTGGATCTCCTTCACGTCGTCTTTGTCGCACTCGACCTCTCCGACACCATCGCCCCGCACTGGATCTCGTCATCTTCATTGTCCGTGACCTCTCCGATGTCGTCACCACACATAAGAGCTCCTTGTCATCCTTGACCTAGTCTATGTCGTCACTACGCACCGGATCTCATCGTCGTCATCCTCGACCTCGCCCACCCCATTGCCCCACACCAGATCTGGTCATCTTCATCATCCTCACCCTCGTCCACCCTGTCACCCCGCACTGGATCTCTGACTCCTCCTCCACAGCCTCGTCCACACCGTCACCTCACACCATTTCGCCTTATCTTTGTCGTTGACTTCATCCACGTCGTAGGGGCGCACCGGATCTGTTACTACTATCTCATCTCCTACCTCGTCGTGCCGGATGGGAAGACATGGATGTGGCCGATGAGGAGGCCACGGACGCCACAGAGGAAAATATACGATGAATAGGACTAAATATATTTTAGGGTTACAGATTGTTGACTTAATAGCTATTCTAGTGCCATCAGTTTTTTTTAGTGCTGTCTAACACATAAATTTTTTGCCAACTTTAAGAAACTCCAATCACTGATTATGTGTGGGAGCGTGAGGTGAATGTCAAGGTTAATCTTAAAACAATGGCTGATTTGGGGCTTCTTGAATTAGCTGCATATCTTAGACCATCCTCAAATCCATTATCGGAAGGATCTGATTCATCAGCTTACCTTCCTGAAGCTGAAGAAAATGTTCAGGGGGGTGTTGATACAAACTTAGAGATGGAGGAGCCCCAAAGTTTGGCAACTGAGGTAGATGTTTTTCTTATTCTTGTTGTGGTGGGAAAAGTAGATTTCTTCAATGTCATTAGGATGTGTTATTGTTGTATGACACATTGGTTTTACCATGCATTACTGTCATATAACACATTTCTAACAAATATGCTTTAACTGCAGCAGGCTCCTCATGTACAAACTACATGTCGAAGATCCATGCAAGAAGGTGGAAAGGCAATGTCAACATGCATGGACCTGGAGGGTCTCAAAGTAAAAGAGTGAGGCCAGCGAACCCATCACAAGCCATTGGCGGTGTTAGCACAAGGTCATCCATTAGACTGCATGTAAGTTTGACAAGGAGTTTAGACATTGTCTATGTGTGTTGCCAAAGATGTCCATTGCAATTGTCCCTCTGCTCATTTCATTTTTAGTCTCTGACTATCGAACCTATTTAATCTCCAATTTGCAGTCTTGTATGGAGACTATGTAGGAAGAAACTCCTGCTGATGGGGAGCCAGGACTGCATAGTGCTGAGGTTCTGTCCCAGGGCAGCCACACTAGCACCGTGGCGTGGAATGCTGGTATATCACTGAACCATCATGAGACAGAGGCTGAGTGGGAGCTTCGCGAGCAACTTGCTTCTGAAAAAGAAGGGGCGGCTTCTCTTGCTGTCAAAGTGGATGCACTGAAGAAGAAGGCCAGAGCTGCTACTGAAAAGCTGGAAAAGGCACGACAGGAGTTGCACGCGTGTCACAAGACAACAGAAGAGAACAATGCTCTCCTTCGACAAATCCTCAGTTTGAGAGCTTCTAGTAACTCCCCTCAACCTACAGTTGCCCCTTGATGATTTATTGGATTGCTGTTCGTACCGGAAACTTAAGTTATGTGGTGATTTGTGAATAACTCTGGTGCATTTTGATACATATTATGTACGTGATTCTGTGATGAGTGAACTATGAAATAATGTGTATGTGATGCATCATCAAATAATCTCTCAGTGATTTTGTTGATGTTTCTCTGTGATTCTATTGATGTTTCTTTGTGTGATTCCATTGATGGAAATGCTGCTATTCTTATCAATTTGGGAGCAAAAACGTGGCCCTTTTGGAAATGCATACGAGGTCCAGTCGCAACTGGACACATGGCGGCTTCGCGATGTAACACGTGGCAAACCTGAAAACGCACACGCGGTGCATTCAACGCAAAACATGTGTCGACATATGAAAGAGAAACGTGGCTCCCTGAGAACGAGAAACGTGGTGAGCTAGGAGCGAGAAACGTGGTGACTTGACAAAGAGAAACGTGGCGCTTCATGAAAGAGACACATGGCTACTTTTGAATGAGACACATGGCAGGTCTATGACGAATCCAAATTCGTCATAAAGTCGTCACGGAAAACCTTCTATGATGAAATTTTACTCTGCTGTGACGAAATTGGAACATCTAGGTGTGCATATTTCTACTAGTGTATGCTAGGAAAGTCTGTCTTGACCAAAAATACCCAGGATGCCATTGACATGGCGATCGTGATCTCCTGCCGCAAGCACCACCCAACTCCTGCACAAGTGATTATGGAAAATTAGTAATTTCTATTATGCTTCTTTATGAATCAAATGAACAGGTACTCATAGCATGTAGAATACTTAATTTGGTGCATCATGTCGAATTAGCGGTCGTCTGTTAAAAAGTATCAGTCGCTTGGGGAGCTCCGAAGGACCTCTCAACCACATCTCTAACGAAGCAGAGGAAGTGGAACCCCCTGTTTCCTGCTCCTCCTCCTCCTCCTCCTCCTCCTCCTCCTCCTGCTCCTCCTCGTCCTCCTCCTTCTCCTCCTCCTCCTCCTCCTCCGACGAGGACTGCTCAGCTACAGGCGACGACTCCCTCGCACTCCCTCTCCCTCTACCTCCTCCTCCACTGCCCTTCCCTTTCCCTCGACCGCCTCCATCTTTCCCTTTCTCTCGACCGTTCCTGGAGTCTTCAGCTGCACTAGGCCTCCCTCTTTTCCCTGGTGTGGTGTTCTTGTACAATGACGTGACTGAACTCACCAGACCGTGTGGTCAGGGCGGACTCAGGGGTGGCGCCGGGGCTGTAGGACTGGGGAGGCAGCGCCAGCCAGGGCCGCGAACTCGGGGCGGCGGACTCGAGGGCGGACTCGGGGGCGGCGCTGGGAGCCCAAAATCCAACTTTGTCGTGTGCCAACCCAATAGGCACACGGCAAAAATTTTATACTTTTCCAAAAAAAATATAAATACATAGAAAGTTTAGAAAATAATCAAATTTCATCTGGATACTATTTATACGCATTGTTGCTTATAAAAAAAATTGTTTTAAGTCAAAACGTCTTTCGACCATAATTTTGATTCAAAATCTAAAAGTTTCAAATACTACACTCGGATTCTTTTACGAAGATTCTCTAATTTGTGAGAAACATCCATGACAACTTATGCAAAACTTTTTCTACTTTTTACCACACTCTCTACGTATGATATAAACATGTTAGGACAATTCTCTTAATTTTAAAACTCTATTTGTTTTTTTTATAAAATTTAAATTCTTCAGTGGTTGTTATATTTTATGTACAATATGCATGAATTTTCTTGTTATATCTTGGGTGAGGACTCAAATCGGAATCATTAGCATGCAATATAAAACTTGCATCCACTACATTGCATTATTTGAATCACTTGCAGTTCAAATTTGAATTGGCACAAAATAATGCAAACAATAAAATAAAATAAATAAATATATTAAACATAACTCAAAATTACCAAACATAAATATCAAATGCCACATACAGTATGTTAATCATAAAAAAAAATGGTGGGAAAAATAGAAGAATTTATTTTTTTTGCCGTGAGCCACGGTGGTGCACACGACAAAAGGGACCATGTGTCTCTCACGTGCATTCTTTGCCATGTGTTTCTCCCTGGCACACGGCAAACCCCCTATCCTTTGCCGTGTGCCCCGTGGCAGGAACACGATAAAGCTTGCCACATACCCCGTACACGCAGTGGCCCCACCTGGTGGCGACGGATGTTATGTGTTTGCCGTGTGCATCAACATATGGCACACGACAAACAGCTAACGGTCGTCACGTGTTGGGTTTTGTGATGTGCCCATCACTTGGCACACAGCAAAGAAATTGTTTACCGTGTGCCGGCCATATGACACACGGCAAATAGCTTTTTTGCCGTGTGTGTAGTCTTTGTCGTGTGTATTTGTCATGGCACACGGTATTCCACCCTTTTGTCGTGTGCCCGTGAAAAGACACACGACAAATTTGTCATTTCCCGTAGTGATACAATCACCCAACATCTTGCCTTCTTTACAATATTTATTCTTTCTGCATAGGATTTCCTTAGACCAATCCCTTTTTCCCAAGCATAAGTGTTGTAGAATTTAAATCCTTCATACTCACTTTCGAATTTCCTGGTGATAACATGTTGATACTCAAGGAGGTTCTTGATCGTGTCCCCAGCTCATCTGAATGAGTAAACCAGTATCACCCTATGTAAATTACAAAAAGTAGTTAAAAAAATAGAAACCAAATAGGACAACCATTCAGCCAATAACTGATAATTAATTGTGGTCTATCAACGGCAACACGATCTACATGACTTCTACACTCAATGCTACGCTGCTCCAACCCCTATAGATTCGAGGCTATATCCTCACTAATCATGAGTAATCCAACATATATCGAGTAACCAAGATGCAAGTGAGTAATTCAACGTATATGACCGAGTAAATAACATTTAGGCTACATCCCTAATCAAATGAGGCATGAAAATGATATGTTATTGAGCGATCAATCAGAAAATCTAGTAACAAATAAGATTTGCTTTATCTAATACCAGATGGAAGTTCTTTGATCTGATGTCCAACTTTGATCGTGTGCCAAACTTGGATCACAGAGTCCATGTGGCTTGCCTAGCCTTCCTCGCACCTGCGTCCCTTCTCACCCCTCTTGCGCGTAGAGGTTATTGGCTAATCTCAATGAAGAACTAGAGAGAGAGATGATGAATGTTTTCATTGTGTTAAGATGCGATTAAGCTGGGGTGATGATGACATCTCACTAATAAAATGAGGACTCTCAATTAGTATATTATTACCCACATGCTATCAGTTATAATAATTTTTCTTCCATACTTTGCCCCTCCCTTGATCAACAGTCAGGATCGTAAGACCTCTTGATATCTCTCAAACACCGTAAAAGATCTCGCATACTAATCGAGTTCAGTTGGGTCTTAGAAGCGATATATTAGACTTTTCTTCCGATATATCATAGATCTAAGAAAATACTGGTAAGTATTAGAGGATTTTCGATATCAGATCCCTAGTGTGGGATCAAACTACTAGTCAGTTGTTTAGAAAAATATGAACAGTTATTTTGGACAGTAAAACTGCTCACAAAATAACGATAGGGTGGTCAGTATTTCAATTTTCAAATACTGCACAGCCCTAGGGGGGATTGCAAGGCCGACTCTGGTCACCATTGTTTGAAGGGATCACAACCATGGCGAGCAAGTTCCTTGCACTGATAGAGCGAGCACAAGAGGCTAAATAGACTCATAACAGTGCATTCATTGACTACAATGCACCACTAACTTTGTTATGATGGTATAGTAACTACTAATGTGTGGAAAAGTTTCACTCGTGTGCAGGGTTTAGACAAGAGCAACGTATGTCAATTGTAAGCAGAACTTAGAATCTTATTTTTTTTTCTACCACAAACAAAAGATTGACAAAAAAGTTTGAGGGCAAAACGTAGTTGAGGAGATGGGTCGTGAAATATATTCCAACAATATTAATATTAGATTTTGGGCTTCTGAGGATTGGAGGCATTGGGAATGAAACGAGGGCAATGCTTTGCTTTGGGACCCTTTCGTAGGGAGCCAAGAAAGGAATGTGGGTTAGGCACACATTCTGTCAACTGTATTGTGGCAACTTAGGGGCATGAATCTCTGAATGATGTGGAAGTTGCAGCTGAATAACAGGACATACTAGCTGACGAAGGAAGGAATCTCGTAGGCTTTGAAATTCGAGTCAGTAAGTTGCATTCTGTTTCACAGTCTGACTGTCTGAGTGTCTGACAAAATTGGGCTGCAGGTCTAAGAAGTCAGGGATTCATTGGAGAACAACCAAAGTAGTATAAAATTGGTTGGTGCAGCCGCAAGCTTTTGAACGATAAACAAGTTTTATCTTTCAGCCACTACATATGCCGAAGCAGTTGTGATCAGCCGCTGTCCCTTCTAGATTCTATACAGGACCGTCCCGAGGATTTTGGAGGCCGTCCCAGGATTTTGGATGCCCTGTGCAAAATAGTGACAGAATGAAAAAATAGAACAAAATATGTGTATCATATAATCTTTACTTGAAGTGCATTATTCTTTCTGCATTTATTGAAATAAACATTACTACAAAAACGACCTATAGCGACACAACCAAAATCTAAGTAGCGGTGATTTCAAAGAAACCCATTGCTATAGTTTTGCTACAGTAATATAACAAATTTTAGCAGGCGGTTCACAAAATGATCCACCCCTATAAATTGATTTTTTGAGGCGGGTGACTTTATGGGCTGCCGTTACAAATAAATCAGCATTTGTAGCAGCGGCCCATGTTGTTACCCGCTGCTACTTTTGGCCTATTAACCCATCAGCCCATCAACAACTATAACAACGAGCAAACCAAACCCTAACTTGCCTCCTCCTCCCATCTCTCCCTCACTCAGCCACCGCCTACTCCATCCCCTTCCTCTCCCAACCGTGACCACAGTCTCTCCCCCACCTCTCCTGGCCGCTGCCTCTTCCTCCACCTCCTCCCCTGCCTTTGCTGCGGGCCCGTGACGGTGGCATTTCCTCTCCTCCCCTGCCTTTGCTGTGGCGCGAGGACGGAGCTGAGGCGGCGAAGCTCGGGCACATAGATCTAGGCGAGCGGTGGCCTCGCGGCGGCGGGCGGAGGCCTTGCGTTTGATCCCGACGGCTGCTCGAGGGTAGAAAGGTGGCAGCCTCGCGGCTGGTGGCTGTGGGTGGAGGCCTCTTGCCGGATCCAGGTGACGGCTCGAGGGCGGAAGCAGATCCAGTGATGGGCGGCCAAGCAGCAGCGGGGGCTATGCTGCTCGCGCAGAGGCATGGCGACGGACGACCAAGCGGTAGCGGCAGCTCGTGCGTGAGATCTGGCCGCGGTCCTCCCCTCTCTCCCTGGATCCTCCCCTCGGACGGCCTGGCACATCCTCTCTAGCACATCCCACTCCACTCCGGTGACCCCCCTCCCTTGCGACCCCTCCCCGATGGCGGCGTCATCCCCCGTCACGGGTCCGGCCAGGGCGTGGCCAGATCCACGGCCATGGGAGGTGGTATGGCGGGGGCAATGGACGGGGCATGATTTTGTTATGTTTCATGGTACGCTACAGTATGAGTCTTATCGGGGGGTTATTTGTCTCTCGAATGGTTTGCTGCTATAAAGTGTTATTTTTAGCTGTGAAATCATAGCGATGATTACTTTAGCCCGCTGCTATAGTAGAATTTCACCCGCCATTATAGGCTACTTTTGTTATTGTGAAAATTTTCAATGATATCTTGATAAGCAATCTTGTTTAATATATCACCCTCCAATGATATTATGAGAATCAATTGGATGGTTAGCGGATGGACTTGTGATTCTTTCAAAACAAATCTATCCATAGCTCCTTTCTCAGACTGAGTTAGGTTTTCTAATATTTTTTTCTTTTTATGTTTTCATAACCAGAATCATATTTTTTATTCCGAAGAAGACATCCTTGACCAAGAAAGGAATGTGGGTTAGACACACATTCTGTCAACCGTATTGTGGCAACTTAGGGGCATGAATCTCTGAATGATGTGCAAGTTGCAGCTCGATAACAGGACGTACCTGCTGATGAAGGAAGCAATCTCGTAGGCTTTGAAATTCAAGTCAGTAAGTTGCATTCTATTTCACAGTCTGAGTGTCTGAATAAATTGGGCTGCATGTCTAAGAACTCTGGGATTCTTTGGAGAACAACTAAAGCTAGTATGAAATTGGCTGGTGCACCTGCAAGGTTCGAATGATAAACAAGTTTTATCTTTCAGCCACTAGATATGCCAAACCAGTTGTGATAGCCGCTGTCCCTTCCAGATTCTATAGAAGCATGACCATGACGTGGTGTTCGGCACACTCCCCTGTCTCCTATATACCCGCAGGGATGCTAAATGACCAGGGAGAAGAAGAATTTGCGCAACAGAGTGGTGAAAATGCCGTGCCAGCAATCCCATAGCACAGAATTTTACATCAATCACAAATCATTTGCTGAACAAATTCTTGGAGGAAAAAAGTTGTCTTTGTAAGAGGAATAAATTACGTATAATGTGATGGATTGTATTGCATTGTATCTCTGAGTCCACGGCCTCGAATTTGGAGCTCTTCAACCCTCCCATCCTGATGGCATCGCCATGGCAAGCCTCACGACTGCCTCCAATTCGTGGACTATCATATTGTTAAGTGAGACCAACAAGTTGTGTGGATGCGATCGACATTACTCACCTCGCCTTTGCATTTACTCATTTACTCTGTCATGCACATGCCAAATCGTGACCACAGCCTTGTGGCACTCACCTTGGAGATTGCTGTGACAGCTACGGGGCATGTTCCGGTCACTGGTGCCTAGAACATCCTTATTATTTCTGGAGTGTTGATCGTGAACCACCAAACATCCTAGAGACAGCCATGCCAGCCGATTACCTAGTTGGCTATAGCTTATAGTACTGGGTGTCCGCATGGCCCAGACCCACTGCTGGGCGCCCTATGATGTGATGAATGCTAGAATTGATATAATTTTTCTTATTCCTGTCAAAAGTTCCGATCTATGCTTCTTGTTATCTGAACTTGTAATATAACAGATCACTTGTGTGAAATCTAAAATTTATAGGAAAATTGTATGGAACATACCAATAAAGCGTGGCTTCATCCTAAAAGTATATCAACAAGGATTTTTTAGGTGAGTACCAGTGCAAAGATCATGGAGTTGTAAAATACCATCCTATGTGAGAATTACATGTGGGGCCTGTGTCCACATGTCAATCACACAAACGGTGGTATTTTGAAACCCTATGATCTTTAGGATGGTACTGACCAAATTTGCCCCAACAATAAATCCGTATTCAGCTAGAACACACTATGATTCTGGAATGCAACAATGCATATTTGTGTCAAGTTTTACATTTTAACATATTCAATGTATTAAGACAAAAAGATGAAAATTATTGTTAAACAGTAATAATATGTTATAGATGAGAGCCTCCAGAATTATAGTGTGTTCTAGCTATACGATTTTGTTGGTATTCAGAATGAAGCCACGCTTGGTTAATATGTTTCAGACAATTTTTCCAAAATTCATTTATTTCATTCTCTCATTGTGATGAATGTTACCTTGTGACATTGTCTTAAGCAAAGTGCTTTAAAATGTTTCGGGGCATACCAAGCTCGTGATCATTTTAATTGAGCTCAAGAAATAGTATCATATAATAAATGACTAACTGGCCTGATTTAATTAAATGTAACTCAAATAGCTCTCATGTATTAACATAATGAAACCACAATGTTTTACTATGATCCCCATATTAAAGACCAGACACTGTTAGGACAATTAAATCTAAACAGAACAGTGCATTGACTACCATGCACCAAGCCCCTCAATCCAAAAGCTATCGTAACTATAACGTGTAGAAGAGTATCACTCGTATTCAGGGTTATAAAAGCATAGACAAGAGCAAGATATGGTAAGACTATGCATAATTTAGAATGTCAAGGTTTTAGTAACAATATGAATTAGATTGAGAAAAGGTTTGAGGATGAAACATAGTTGTGAACATGGTGCGTGAAACACATTTGAGTAATAGTTGTGTATTAGATACTGAAGTTTTGGGCATTGGAAGCATTCGAAACAATGAGAGGGCACGAATAATTGAAAGAATACCTTGTCATAGAGAGCCAAGAAATATGTGGGTTAGTCGCATCTTCTGTCAACCGCATTGTGGTGACTTAGGGGCATAAATCTGTTAATGTTATTGAAGCTGCAGCTGCATCTGAATGGTCGCATAAAGGGAACACGTGACACGGGGAAGAGTATCTCGGCAAAGTTTGTATGCCTCTGCAGCAAACAGTTTTTAATGGCTGTGCCTACGAAGCAGAGGGCGATTAGATGCTGCAAGGAAGTTGAAGAACTAAGACTACATAGGGATTACATGCAGAGAACATCGATATACCTACAAGAACTGTCAAGATTGCACATATGGTGTTCGTTGCTGAAGGCCAGCAAACAGCCATGCCTAATGCTTAACCTGGTTTTCGAGGCATAGAGCAATGTCACCAGTGGGCCAGTTATACTGCATCTACCACCGTATCATGGTCAGGGAAGAACTTGCACAAAAGAGTCAAGCTCTCTGACCATTTTGATTTGGAGAAAATCACATACCTTCCATCCCAAACCAGAGAAATATTTTTATATAGCCTTCAAACTTTTATTTCGCATCACGAACAAAAACAATTCTTGTAGAAAAAGTTCATGCCCTGTAACGAATAATAGATCACTGCACCAAACTGGGTGATGAGCTGCGTCAACAAGTTTTCATGTTCCGCATTTTCTTCACACCCTGCATAAACGTGGCGGTGGCAAGGAGGTTGCCGTCCGTTGTGCTCCAGCAGAGTCAAGAAAGCCGTTTATGGGAGCAGGAGCAAGTGTGATAAGAGCACATGGGGTGACACGTTCCCAACATCACTTATCTCACTCAGCAGTTCATCAAGGACATGGCTGCCCCTACCAAGACCGGATTTCAGGCTTACTGTGATGCATTGTATCTAGGTTGAAGAATTGAAGCAAGATCTCACCCAATGCAATATGGTGACTCGAAGCATATTGAACGTGGTTACTGGCATGCAATTAGTAATATATTGAAGGACTATGCATGAAATGTATCGGTCAACACCTTTCTAAAATCCACTTGTTTTGTCCAATTCACTGTGCTGGCCGGACCTTGTGTATCAGATGTCCTAAGCCCGAGTTAAGGTCCGAACCATAGAAAGATGGCTCCCTGAAGATGGGATTAGAGTTTATGGATTTTCTCGAAACTGTATTACACGTGCTTGTATTTTAAAAGAAAACTATAGGGACAGCTTTACCCCATAGCTAGGTATGTTTCTTTCAGAAATTATTAATCCATCATGTGATACCTCTTAAAATTTTAAAAAATATAACTTTGTGCCCAATAAATTGTGAGCTCAATCTCTTTTCATAGTTTTCTAGAGTGTCATGTAAGATATAGAGTCTTGATTTGCTAAATAAAATGACATGTCTCAATTTGTAATTTCATCTCACGGTTTTATAAACAAGTTATATCTTTTTATTATATTAAGATTCATAAAAAAATGTTGGGTCTCAATGAAACCGTGCCATAGGGGTCTCATCTACATGAAAGGAATTTGAAAGGACCGAGTGACCGAGAGGGGGGGGGGGTGGGAGGTGAATCGGGAACTCACACTATGTACTAAATTCACCAATTACTAAAAACCAAACACTCAAACAACTCCTATTCCAATTCTAGTGATGATCACACTAGCAAGATAATAGTCCTACGAAAGGAATAATAACCTAAGGATACTAGTAGAACACACAAGGCAATACAACTCCTATGTAAGCTAGTGATAAAGACACGTGAAAGCAAACAACAAGCTAGCAAAGGAGCCTACTCATGCAATGCTACAAGATAAGGAACTAGAGCACACAAGCACAATACATACAAGGGTGAGCAATAAGCCAATGCAATTCCTATACATGCTAGTGATCAAATGCGGAAGCTAAGCACAACTAGCAAGTAAAGAAGCCTATTTATGCAAGTCTACTAGGTAGTCAACTAGAGCAAGGTAAACACACAAGCATGAATAGCACAAGCTCACCTTTCTCGAGAACTTGCCGGACTCCCCGAGCCGACACGGACACTCACTATTGATGCCCCTTTCACTGGCGGGCTCAAACCGTATACAAACATGTGACGGCCTTTACAACCGGTCATGATAGGCTCGATCACCGACATCTAACCGGTCTAGGTCTCACCATAGACCAAGAGTAACAGCCTATATCACACCCTCAAGGACACCCTAGCCTTAGATGTGCAAGATGCTCTAGTTATTCTCACTAGCACTCTCAAGATGTGCAATATCTCCTTCTAGTGCTCTCTTCTTTTTCTCTTGGCTCTCACCAAATGCTCCAAGCTATTCCCCTGGCTAAGAAAGGTCTCCAAGACCCCATCAACGAAGTTATATAGGCTTCCAACCTTAAACTAGTTATTGCTTCACAAAATCACCTCTCTGGACACCATTGACCGGACTGTCCGGTCACTGCTAGACCGGACCATCCGATCTCTCTGACACGGTTCCCAGAACCATTGGCTGCTTTGTCCATGCAATCTCTCTGTCCTGACGAAACCGTCCAGTCTCTCCAACTCTGATGATTCCAGAGAGCTTCCCGAAGTGCTCCCTCTCTGCTCTGTGTAAGTCCATATAGAACAGACCGTCGTTTGGTCTATATAGACTCCAGCACAGATAGAAAAGTCCTGTCTCCACCGACCCCTCTGTCCGGTCACTATGTCCAAAAGATAAAACTCCTCGTCCTCGCTTGACTTTGTTTCCCGGCTTCTCTGAATAGCTCCTTGGCTTCTCCACTGCCACCTAGTGTTTGTGATTTCACTGAGCATCATGGACATTAATGACTAGTCGTGACCTAAGAGACATGACCTAGACCCCCTTAATAGTCCATTTTTTTTCTATGGACTCAAGGCCCAATAACTAGACAGATGTTCTAAACACTTGCTCCATAGCTTGTCCTAAGCCTTGATCCATCTCCATCAACCCTTGGACTCCATCAAGCTCATCAACCCACCATGCTTGTGGTCATTGTCATCCCTCGCCAAGGCAACTATCTACAATCATCATAGAGTATAAAAGGTTTCCTACACGCACAACACTCGTATAGGCATTAGTCATATTTCATGTTTGTCATTCATCACCGAAACATTCATACCTTGAGGTGACCTCAATGGTCATGATCCTTACAATCTCCCCCTTTTTTGGTGATGGATGACAACCACTACTTATGATGATCTAAAATGAACAAGCAACAAGGAATCAAAGGAATAGATAAGTTTGAGAGGATTACCTTGGTACTTACCTTGGAAGTAGTCTTCCCCTTGGAATGTGCTAGGTGTTGAGGGAGAACTACCCAATATACGTAGCACACTTGATGTTGATCTTGAATTGAATTTTGCGCCTGTCTAGGTCTCATGGTAGTTGATCTTGTCGACGTAGACATGCGCCAAAGACGTAGATGTTCATGTCGGTGAAGATGTACATTGTTGTTGTAGACGTGCACCATCGTCGTTCTTCTCCATATTGGTGTAGATGTTCATGTTGATATGATCTTCATACGTACTCCAAGTTTACACACACCATTGTCTTGATCATCTTCATTTGGTCATCTCTCCTTCATGTGATCTCCATGTTCTTCTCCCCTTTGAGTTGTCAATCTATACTTGGCTTTTGGATCTTTATCTTCCTTGTCTAGATGTGGGTTTTGCATCTTCATCTTCCTCATCTTCCTTCTCCCCCTTTGTCACCTATCACCAAAAACCACAAACCAAAAGCAAACCATAAGACAACCAAGGAGCAAATAATAAATGGCAAGAGTTAGGAAAACTCCTCCTTTTATGGTGCTCCTCCTTGGTCATGATGGTATTCCACCATAGCTCCCCCTACACACATGACTCAACAAAATATTTTCTCAAGTATGCAATGGTTAGTCATTTGTGTGATGGGAATGTATGAGCCACTTATCTTTGAGCCGTGCAAGTAGATTTATCCTCGGAGCTCATTTAAACATGACTCAATGGGCATGAAGCACAAAGATCACTATGTGTTCATCTAGAGGGTCATATACTTACCTTGTAAATAAGAAACTCCTGCTAGAAACATGCTCGGAAGCATGTAAGGTATCACAATGCAATAATGCATGAATGCAAAGAATGCAAATGCAACAAGTATACAAATGCATAATGCGATGCTAAAGGAAAGAGAGAGAACGGCTACAAACCAAAGTGGCAACATTGAGTTGTTCCCTTCTCGAGCTTACTGTAAAGATCATGACCATTGAGGTCACCCCAAGGTATGAATATTTTGGTGATGAATGACGAACATAAAATATGACTAATGTCTACAAGAGTATTGTCCGTGTAGGAAACCTTTTATATCTTATGATGATTGTTGATGGCGGCCTTGGCGATTGATGACAATGACCACAAGCATGAAGGCTTGATGAGATTGAGTGAGTCCAAGGGTTCATGGAGATAGATCAAGACTATGGACAAGCGATGGAGCAAGTGTTGTGAACACTTGTCTAGTTGTTAGGGCTTTGAGTCCATAGGAAAAACTGGACTATCAAGAGGGTCTACGTCATGTCTCTTTAGGTCATTCTAGTCGGTGATGTGCATGGATGCTCAGTGAAATCACATGCACTAGGTGGCACTGGAGGAGCCAAGGAGCTGTTCGAAGAAGCCAGGAAATGAAGTCAAGCAAGGACGAGGAGTTTCAGCTTCTAGACGAAGTGACAGGACAGAGGGATTAGTGGTGACCGGACTGTATGGTCACTAAGAGGTTTTGTCAGGGACTTACAACAGACAGCGAGGAATCTGTCTGTGCTAGGAGCTGTAGTGACCAGATGGTCCGGTCTACAAACCGGACAGTCCGGTCTGTATGACTTCGCATAGGGCAGAGAGGAAGCAACGCCGAATTGTTTCTGGACTGGAGAGAGAAATTGACCAGACGGTCAGTCAGCTAACCGTATGGTCCGGTTAGTAGGAGTCAGCAGAGGGGTAGAGCCATTGGTGGTGAGGATTGCAGTGACCAGACAGTCTGGTCAGGCAGTGACCGGACAGTCCGGTGAGTAGGCCCAGAAAGCTGATTTCATGGAGCAACGACTAGTTGGAGGTTGGAAATCTATATAACTTCATTGCTAGGGTCTTGGAGACCACTCTTGGCCAGTGGAATACCTGAGAGCATTTGGTAAGGTCCAAGAGGAAAAGAGGAGAGCACTAGGAGGACATATTGCATATCTTGAGAGTGCTAGTGAGAGTAACTTGAGCATTGATGCACATCTAAGGCTAGGGTGTCCTTGAGGGTGTGATCTAGGTTGTTACTCTTGGTCTATGGTGAGATCTAGACCAGTTAGCTGTCGGTGATTGAGCCTATCATGATCGGTTGTGAAGGTCGTCACACACGTTTGTACACGGTTTGAGCCCGCCGGTGAAAGGGGCACCCGTGTCGGCTCGGGGAGTCCGAGAAATTCTTGAGGGAGGCGAGCTTGTGCCTTGGTGGCAGCGGTGACACACACCGTGTCTTCACTCTGGCAGTGATTGCGGGCTCGTGGACTCCACATTGGTGGCGGGAGGGATCGGGACTCCAGCGGGAGTGGTCCAACGAGGAGCTACCTAAACACCATAATTTCGGATGAGTTGATGGATACTTTTGTGGACCTTGCCAATACCTTACCGATAATCATGTGTATGATGATAGTGATGATTGTGTGGATGTGCCTAGTTCTAGCGAGTGCCTAGATTCTTCTAGTGTTGACTTGATAGGTTACTCTACTAGTGTGCCTAATGTAATGATGGATGATGTGCCTCTTGATCTTGCTTGCTCCACTATCATGAATAGGATTGATGATGATTGTGAGATTTTTATTGATCATGCTAGTGATTCACTTGTTGAAGAGTTCTTTGCTTTTCGTGCTAATGAGAATGAGGACTTACTTGACTCTCTTATTCACTTGCGAGGCACCATGGATAGAATTGTGATGACTACTTTCGAGCCTGCCAAGATATTGATTGTCGAGAAGATCCTCACCTTACTCCCTAGCAGCAAGCTCCTCTACATCACTCTCGATCTCATCATGGACAAGAATCTTTCTGTTGATGATGTGATCGGGCTACTATTCAAGGATGAGGAGATCACCGCAAGCTTGGCGGGAAAGAAGAAATTCAAGGCGAATAGTGAAGCACCTTAAAGCAAAGGGAAAGAAGTAGCTTCGAGCTCAAACTTCTTTGATGCCTCTACACGATTGCTGTGCACAGCTTCTACAACCCCTTCGGATCAAGACCTTCACCAAGCTCTCCATCAAGCACTTCGTCAAGTTCTACCTCAAGTGTCATTCCAAGTTCTACTCCAAGCACTTCGGGTGGACCACGCATTGATGTGAGGGGAGCGCCAACTACATTGCTCGCTCGATCATTTGAGAAGATTGATCTCACCACTATGGCTTCAACGCCTCCACCTCCACCACCACAAGAACGACTCTGGCGCATGCGTCGAGCTCGACAACAGGAGTTCTTCTTTCAATTTGATGAAGTTATGAGAAATCCGAACGATGACCTTTGTGAGACTTTCTTAAGGATTTATGATATTGTCTGTAGGATAAACTCCTTCAGAGGTCTTCGAAGGATTGCTCCACTTGAATTGATTGACAAGCTCGCCCAATAAATCACAGCTCCTGAGTGGAGCTTCTTACTTAGAGAGGTAGTCGACAGAAAGCATGAGCTCTCAATTGAGAAGGCCATGGAGATAATAGTTGTGCTCCACTCACAAGTGGGACACTTGCTTGAGCACGTCACTGGTCTTTATGATCCTCCCCACTACTACATCGACCTCGAAAACATACACATGGGGGATGGTCATGGTCAATGGAGGTATCATGCTCCACACTATCCTATAAGGAGAAGACTTCAAGAGGGGATTGCGAGGATCCCTAATTGTGAGGATGGTCTCATGACTCATCATGATGAGGTTAGTGAAAGTCAATCAAGTAATGCTTTGGATACTAACCCTTTTTCCTCTAGTGCTTGTCTTATGGCTATCACCAGGGTCAACTACAAGAGTGGAGGTACTCATTGGATTCTCGACAGTGGGTGCACTCAACACATGACCGGGAAGCCAACCATGTTCACCACCATTGATGAAGACGAAGACAGTGAGAAGGTGATTTTGAGGATAACTCAAAGGGGAGAGTTAGAGGATCAGGCAAGGTGGCCATTACTGCGGACCTCCATCTCTCCAAGGTATTTCTTGTGGGAACCCTCAACTTCAACCTACTGTCTATCGGTCAGCTTTGTGACATGGATTTCAAGTGCACATTTGATGAGGATGGTGCAAAGATTGAAAATGCAAAGAAGGGACTAGCATTTCATGGAGTGAGACATGGAAACTTGTATGTCATGGACTTCAAATCTAGCAATATGCCACCAAGTACTTGCCTATTCACCAAGGCAACAAAAAGATGGTTGTGGCATAGAAGACTAGCACATGTTGGAATGAATCAACTCAGAAAAGTGGTCAAGAGGAATCTAGTTTAAGGAATCAAGGATGTCACCTTCAAGAAGGACAGATTGTGTAGTGCTTGTTAGGCTGGAAAGCAAGTTGCATCATCTCATCCCACCAAGTCATTCATTTCTACATCTCGTCCTCTAGAGCTCTTGCGCATGGACTTATTTGGGCCAACACATTACAAGAGTCTGGGAGGAAATCTATATTGCTTGGTGATTGTGGATGATTTCATAAGATACACTTGGACATTCTTTCTTGTGGACAAGTCTCAAGCAAGTGACATCTTCAGAAAATTTGCAAGAAGAGCAAAGAATGAATTCAAGGCTAGCATTGTGAAGATAAGAAGTGACAATGGGACAGAGTTCAAGAATACAACAGTGAAGGAATATTGTGACAAGAAGGGGATCAAGCATGAATTATCCGCTACATACACTCCCGAGCAGAATGGAGTAGTGGAGAGGAAGAACAAGACACTCATCACCCTTGCTCGTGCCATGTTGGATGAGTATGGAACTCATGAGAGGTTTTGAGCTGAAGCAATCAAAACATCATGCTACACCTCTAACCGTGTCTACCTCCACAGATTGTTGAAAAAGACACCCTATGAGCAATTGGTTGGACGGAAACCAAATGTTTCCTATTTTCGGGTCTTTGGCTGCACTTGCTAGATTCTCAAGAAGAGAAGGAAGCCTAGGAAAATTGAGAGCAGTATTGATGAAGGCATTCTTGTTGGGTATTCAAGGACTTCTAAAGCATATCAGGTCTACAACTCAGCCACAGGATGTTTTGAAGAATCTTATGATATGCAATTTGATGAGTCAAATGGTTCTCAGAAAGGAGATGAGCTTCATGAAGTAAACATTGGAGATGAGCCTATGAGGTAAGCCTTGAGAAACATGCCCGTGAGCCTATGAGGGAAGCCTTGAGAAACAAGCAAGATGAGAAAGGGGCAATTGTTAAGAACAAGGCTTGTCTAGTGGCCAAGGGGTATTCTCAAGTGGCGGAAATTGACTTTGAAGAAACATTTTCTCCCATGGCTCGACTTGAAGCGATTCAGATCTTACTTGCCTATGCTTCACACAATGGCTTCAAGCTCTATCAAATGGATGTCAAAAGTGCATTCTTGAATGGAGAGATCAATGAGAAAGTCTATGTGGAACAACCTCCGGGGTTTGAGGACCCTAAACATCCAAGACATGTGTACAAATTGAAGAAAACTCTCTATGGCCTCAAGCAAGCACCAAGGACATGGTATGAACATTTGAGAAACTTCCTACTCAAGAATGGATTCACCATTGGAAGCATTGATAGCACATTGTTCACAAGGCATGTTGGGAAGGACCTCTTTATGTGCCAAATCTATGTAGATGATATCATCTACGGGTCAACCAATGAGAAGTTCAATGAAGAGTTCCGGGAAATGATGGCAAGGGAATTTCAAATGTCAATGATTGGAGAGCTGCAAGTGTTCCTTGGTTTTCAAGTGAAGCAATGGAGAGAAGAAAATTTCATCTACCAAGAGAAGTACACCAAGAACCTTTTCAAGAGATTCAACATGGAAGATTGCAAGCCCTTGCATACACCTATGGCTACAAGCAAACCCTTGGATGATGATAAAGGGAAATGGTGAACCCCAAGATCTATAGATCTATGATTGGCTCTTTGCTCTATCTCACCGCTTCGAGACTAGACATCATGTTTAGTGTGTTCTTATATGCACATTACCAAGCCAATCCAAAGGAGTCACACTTGAAGGAGGTGAAGAGGATATTGAGATACCTCAAGTACACATCTACCATGGGTTTATGGTATCCTAGAGGAACAAGCTTTGAGATACTTGGGTATTTGGATTAGGACCCCACGGGATGTAAAGTGAATAGGAAGAGCACTTCTGGGGGCTAATAATTTCTTGGAAGACCTCTAGTATCTTGGAGCTCAAAGAAGCAAAACTCGGTGACTCTATCTACAGCCAAAGCGGAGTACATGGCGGCGGGGGCGTTTTGTGCCCAACTTCTCTATATGAGGCTAACGCTCTCGGATTATGACCTCAACTACACTCAAATGCTGCTATACTGTGATAGTGAGGTGGCAATCAAGATGGCTCTCAAAACTGGAGATCATGGTCATGCAAAGCACATTCAAGTGAGGCATCACTTCATAAGGGATTATGTTGAGAAGAAGGACATCGAGTTGGTGAGTGTGCAAACTCATGATCAATTGGCGGATATCTTCACCAAGCGACTCGACCTATCCAACTTCATATAAGTAACCCTTGAGCTTGTCCTTTATAAATATGTATAGTGTTTGGTTGTTTTTGTTTTGTTGTTTGTGCCTTTGTTTTGTGGTTGTTTCTCTTCTTTTTAGGTTGACTTCGGACCTCCTTGAGATAGTAATGGACATGGGTTAAGCTTGGGAAGGTGGTTTATGGTGTGCCCAAGGATTTGAAGAACGGGTAATTGTGAGCAAGCTCGAGAAGGGGACAACTCATCGTTGACACTTTGGTTTGTAGCGGTTCTCTCTCTTTTCTTTAGCATCGCATCATGCATTGTATACTTGTTGCATTTGCATTCTTTGCATTCATGCACTCTTGCATCGTGGTACCTTACATTCTCTCGAGCATGTTTCTAGGGGGAGTTTCTTATTTACAATGTAAGTATATGACCCTCTAGATGATCACATAAGTGATCTTTGTGCTTCATGCCCATTGAGTCATGTTCAAACAAGCTCCGAGGTTAAATCTACTCATGCGGCTCAAAGACAAGTGGCTCATACATTCCCATCGCACAAATGACTAACCCTTGCATATTTGAGAAAATACTTTGTTATGTCATATGTGTGTAGGGGGAGCTTGGGTAAAACACCATCATGACCAAGATGGAGCACCATGACAGGGGGAGTTTTTCTAACTCTTGCCGTTTATTATTTGCTCGTTGGTTGTCTTGTGTTTTTCCCTTTGGTTTATAGTTTTTTGGTGATAGGTGACAAAGGGGGAGAAGAACATGAAGATCCAAAAGCCAAGTCAAGATCGAGGAAAGAAAAGAGGAGAAGAAGATACAAGGAAGATATGAGGTGACAAAGAGGAGAACATGAAGACCAAACCAAATGAAGATGATCAAGACAATGGTGCATGTTCACTTGTAGTACACATGAAGATCATGTCAACAATGTACATCAACCACGACACCAAGACAGGCGCAAAATTCAACTCAAGATTGACATCGAGTGTGCTATGTATTTGGGTAGTTCTCCCTCAACATCTAACACATTTCAAGGGGGAGACTACTTCCAAGGTAAGGACCAAGGTAATATTTTCAATCCACTCTTTTCCTTTGGTTTCTTATTGCTCGTCCGTTTTGGATCATCATAAGTAGTGTTTGTCATCCGTCACCAACAAGGGGCAAAATGTAACGATCATTACCATTGAGGTCACCCTAAGGTATGAATGTTTTGGTGATGAATGACGAACATAAAATATGACTAATGTCTACACGAGTGTTGTGCGTGTAGGAAACCTTTTCTATCTTATGATGATTGTTGATGGTGGCCTTGGCGATTGATAACCATGACCACAAGAATGGAGGCTTGATGAGCTTGATGGAGTCCAAGGGTTGATGGAGATGGATCAAGGCTAAGGACAAGCTATGGAGCAAGTGTTGGGAACACTTGTCTAGTTGTTAGGGCTATGAGTCCATAGGAAAAACTGGACTATAAATGGGGTCTAGGTCATGTCTCTTTAGGTCATTCTATTCGGTGATGTGCATGGATGCTCAGTAAAATCACAGGCACTACGTGACAGTGGAGAAGCCAAGGAGCTATTCGAAGAAGCCAGGAAACGAAGTCAAGCAAGGATGAGGAGTTTCAGCTTCTGAACAAAGTGATCAGACAGAGGAGCCAGTGCTGACCGGACTGTACGATCACTAAGAGATTTTGTCTGGGACTTATAGCGGACAGCGACGAATCTGTCTGTGTTGGGAGCTGTAGTGACCGGACGGTCCGGTCTGTATGACTTCGCATAGAGCAGGGAGGAACCAACACCGAAATGTTTCTGGATTGGAGAGAGAAACAGACCGGACGGTCCGGTCAGCTTACTGTACAGTCCGGTTAGTAGGAGTCACTAGAAGGGCAGAGCTGTTGGTGCTGAGGATTGTAGTGTTCGGACAGTCCGGTCAGGTAGTGACCGGACAGTCCAGTCAGTAGGCCTAGAAAGATGATTTCGTGGAGCAACGGCTAGTTGGAGGTTGGAAGCATATATAACTTCGTCGCTGGGGTCTTGGAGACAACTTTTGGCCAGTGGAAACCCTGAGGGCATTTGGTAAGGTTCAAGAGGAAAAGAGGAGAGCACTAGGAGGAGATATTGCATATCTTGAGAGTGCTAGTTAGAGTAACTTGAGAATTAATGCACATCTAAGGCTAGGGTGTCCTCGAGGGTGTGATCTATGTTGTTACTCTTGGTCTATGGTGAGACCTAGACTGGTTAGCTGTCGATGATCAAGCCTATCGTGATCAGTTGTGAAGGACGTCACACATTTGTACACGGTTGAGCCACCGGTGAAAGGGGCATCGCTAGTGAGCGCCCGTGTCGACTTGGGGAGTCCGGCAAGTTCTCGAGAGAGGCGAGCTTGTGCCTTGGTGGCAGCGGTGATGCGCACCGTGTCTTCACTTCAAGAGTGATTGCGGGCTCGTGGGCGAGAACTCCACATTGGTGGCGAGAGGGACCGGGACTCCGGCGGGAGTTGTCCAACGAGGAGTAGGGGAAGGCGCCATCCTTTCGAGACCTCGGGAAGGAAATCATGAGCCATCTCTTACTCCACTCCTTACTTTGATGCATTACTTTCCGCATTTACATATTGTGCTATTCATGTTTGTGTGCTTATCTTGCTCTTGTTGAGTATCTTATAGAATTGCATGACTAGGCTTCTTGCTTGCTAGTTGTGCTCTAGCTTCCGCATTTGACCACTAGCATGGGTAGGAGTTGCATTGGCTTGGTTACTCCCTTTGTTTGTATTATGATACTCATGCTTGTGTGCTCTAGTTCCTTGTAGCTTAGCATGAGTAGGCTCCTTTACTAGTTTGTTGAGTGCTTCCGTGTTGCTATATTACTAGCTTGCACAGGAGTTGTATTGCATTGTTTAATCCACTAGTATGCTTCCGGATTCACCCCCCCCCCCTCTCGATCACTTGCTCCTTCCCCTTACTCACATGGGCCATTCTTCAAAGCCTTAGGGACACCATGAACCACCTTCCCAAGCTTAACCCATGTCCATTGCTATCTCAAGGAGGTCCAAAGTCGACCTACAAGAAGAAGAGAAACAAGCACAAAACAAAACACAAACAACAAAACAAACAAAGAAGAGCTATACATATTTCCAAAAGGCAAGTCTTAGAGTTACTCATGTGAAGTTTGAAAGGTCGAGAACATTGAGTTCTCCCCTTAGCTTGTTGAAGGTCTTCTCGTCGAGTGGCTTGGTGAAGATATCTACCAATTGTTCATGAGTCCGCACACTCACCAATTCAATATCCTTCTTCTCAACATTGTCTGTTATGAAGCGTTGCTTGACTTGAATATGCTTTGCATGACCATGATCTCCAGTTTTGAGAGCCATCTTGATTGCCACATCACTATCACAATATAGTGGCATTTGAGTGTAGTTGAGGCCATAATCCGAGAGTGTTTGCCTCATATAGAGAAGTTGGGCACAACACACTCACGCCGCCATGTATTTCGCTTCAGCTGTGGATACAACCACCGAGTTTTTCTTCTTTGAGCTCCAAGATACTAGAGATCTTTCAAGAAATTAGCAACCACCCGATGCGCTCTTCCTATTCACCTTGCAACCCATGAAATCCGAATCCGAGTACCCAAGTAACTCAAAGCTTGTTCCTCTAGGATACCATAATCCCATGGTAGGTGTGTACTTGAGGTACCTCAATATCCTCTTCACTGCCTTCAAGTGAGACTCCTTTGGATTTGCTTGATAGCGTGTGCACAAGCACACACTAAACATGATGTCCGGTGTTGGGGCGGTGAGATAGAGCAAAGAACCAATCATTGATGTATAGAGCTTGGGGTTCACCGGTTTTCCCTTAGCGTCATCATCCAAGGGTTTGCTAGTTGCCAAAGGTGTGTGCAAAGGCTTGCAATTCTCCATGTTGAATCTCTTGAGAAGGTCCTTGGTGTATTTCTCTTGATAGATGAAGTTTCCCTCTCTCAATTGCTTGATTTGAAAACCAAGGAACACATGAAACTCTCCAATCATTGACATCTGGAATTCCCTTGCCATCATTTCCCAGAACTCTTCATTGAACTTTTCATTGGTTGAGTCATCGATGATATCATCCATATAGATTTGGCACACAAAGAGATACTTCCCAACATGCCTTGTGAATAAGGTGTTGTCAATACTTCCAATCTTGAAGCCATTCTTGAGAAGGAAGTTCCTCAAATGTTCATACCATGCCCTTGGCGGTTGCTTGAGGTCATAGAGAGCTTTGTTAAATTTGTACACTTGTCTTGGATGTTTGGGTCCTCAAACCCTGGAGGTTGTTCCACATAGACTTTCTCATTGATCTCTCCACTTAATAATGCACTTTTGACATCCATTTGATAGAGCTTGAAGCCATTGTGTGATGCATAGGCAAGTAAGATCTGAATCGCTTCAAGTCGAGCCACGGAAGCAAATGTTTCTTCAAAGTCAATTCCCGCCACTTGAGAATACCCTTTGGCCACTAGACAATCCTTGTTCTTGACAATTGCCCCTTTCTTATATTGCTTGTTTTTGAAGACCCACTTGGTGCCAACCACATTATGATTATTGGGCCTCTCAACCAATTTCCATACTTTGCATCTCTTGAAATTGTTCAATTCTTCTTGCATGGCCAGAACCTACTTCTGATCATCCATAGCTTCATCAATTGTTGTAGGCTCAATCATGGAGACAAAAGAGAAGTTCTTAATTGCAATATTTGCCACATCATTGTTTTCTTCGCTCACATAGTTGGGCTTGTATTGATTTCTCCTTGTCCTCATTCCTTAGATGGACTCCCAATAATCAAGTCACGTGAGTGATCCTTGTTGATGGCTTTGGGTCTAGGATGATGTTCTTCATGAGTGGGAGGAGCTCAAGGTGAAGTATCTTGTGCATCATGGATTTCTTGCTTTCTTGAGAAATGAATGTCTTGGATTCTTAGTGAGGTGGGGGAATCACTCATATGCTTTGTTGTCTTGGAACTAGAGCTTGGTGTGGATGTGGGGGTGTTGTGTGAAGAGCTTGGAGAAGTGACTCGAGGTGAAGTATGTGGGGAGGCTTGTGGCTCACTTCTCACTTTGTTTCCTCACGGGTACGTGGATGCAGTCTCAATGAATCTTGGGAGGAGCTAGTGGGTGTGGGTGTGTCAATGGCATCTTGGGTTGGTTCTTGCACCTCAGAGGAAGAGGTTGGTTGAGGTGGTGGAGTTGAGGGTTCATCAATATCACCATCGTTGGCCTCGTGTGGTAAAACCTCGCCCACGGGCATGTTTCTCAAAGCTTCCCTCATGGGCTCATCTCCAATGTTCACTTCATGAAACTAATCTCCTTTCTAAGAACCATTTGACTAATCAAATTGCACATCGCAATATTCTTCCACACATCCTATGGCTGAGTTGTAAACCCGATATGCTTTAGAAGTTCCTGAATACCCAACAAGAATGCCTTCATCAGTTCTGCTCTCAAATTTCCGGGCTTCCTCCTTTTCTTAAGAATGTAGCAACTGCAGCCAAAGACCTGAAAATAGGAAACATTGGGTTTCCATCTAATCAATAGCTCATAGGGTGTGTTCTTCAACAACCGGTGGACATAGACATGGTAGTTGTAGCAAGCTGTGTTGATTGCTTCAGCTCAAAACCTCTCATGAGTTCCATACTCATCTAACATGGCATGAGCAAGGGTGATGAGTGTCTTGTTCTTCCTCTCCACTACTCCATTCTGCTCGGGAGTATATGTAGCAGAGAGTTCATGCTGGACCCCCTTCTTGTCACAATATTCCTCCATTGTTGTGTTCTTAAACTCAGTCCCATTGTCAGTCCTTATCTTCATAATGCTAGCCTTCAATTCATTGTTTGCTCTCCTTGCAAACTTTCTAAAGATGTCACTGGCTTGAGATTTGTCCATAAGAAAGAAGGTCCAAGTGTATTTTGTGAAGTCATCCACAATCACCAAGCAATATAAGTTGCCTCTTAGACTCTTGTAATGTGTTGGCCCAAACAAGTCCATGTGCAAGAGCTCTAGAGGACGAGATATAGACATGAATGAATTGGTGGGGTGAGATGATGCAACTTGCTTTCCAGCCTGACAAGCACTATACAGTCTGTCCTTCTCAAAGGTGACATCCTTGTTTACTTCAACTAGATTCCTCTTGACCACTTTTCTAAGTTGATTCATTCCAACATGTGTCAGTCTTCTATTCCACAACCATGACTTGGTTGCCTTAGTGATGAGGCATGTACATGGTGGCATATTGCTTGATTTGAAGTCCGTGGCATACTAGTTCTCATGCCTTACTCCATGAAATACTAGTCCCTTCTTTGCATTTTCAATTATTGCACTATCCTTATCAAATGTGCACTTGAAACCACTGTCACAAAGCTGACCGATAGACAGGAGATTGAAATTGAGGGTTTTCACAAGAAAGACCTTGGAGAGATGGAGATCTTCTGTAATGTCCACCTTGCCTGAGCCTCTAACTCTACCTTTTGAGTTATCCCCAAAAGTCACCTTCTGACTATCTTCGTCTTCATCAATGTTGGTGAACATGGTTGGCTTCCCGGTCATATGTTGGGTGCACCCACTGTCAAGAATCCAATGAGTACCTCCACTCTTGTAGTTGACCCTGGTAGTAGCCATAAGACAAGCACTAGAGGAACAAGGGTTAGTATCCAAAGCATTACTTGATTGACTTTCACTAACCTCATCATAACGAACCATGAGACCATCCTCATAATTAGAGATACTTGCAATCCCTTCCTGAAGTTTCCTCCGTATAGGATGGTGAGGACTATGATATCTCCATTGTCAATGACCATCCCCCATGTGCACATTGTCGATATTGATGTAGTAGTGGGGAGGATCATAGAGACCAGTGATGTGCTCAAGCATGTGTCCCACTTGTGAGACTCGAGCTCTCGGATCCTGTTCAGTGTCAATTCATAATACTGTACAAATCACAGAAGTTTATATTGATCTGAAATCACAATCTGAACAAGCACTGGGAGGAAAAATTGTCTCCCTACAACTGAGAACAGAGCACTGCACCTACCTGGGCGAGCTGCGTGGGGAGGTTTGGCAGGCTTACCCTCACACACGGTGGCCATGAGGTTGGTGAGAGCGAGTAGTCGAGTTTAGTATGACATGGCAGTTGGACTCTGTGCTCCAGCAGCATCAGGAGAGGCGACCATCTGCGTCCCCCCGCAATTCCTCGAGTATAGTGGTCTCCTTGAAGTTCCGCTGCTGCCTTCGCTCTCCACTCTGCTCGTGCACTCCACCAGAACAGGGGCGCGATGCGTTCGTTTCGGTTGCAACGGCAATGAGCAGCCCATGGGATGGCCTGGAAACAAAAAAGTGCTAAGTATAGTTTCTCAAAAATACTGGCTAGTAGACCTAAAAAAAATATTGGCTAGTATTTTAGGGTAATTTTGGAATTATTACATTTGTTAAGTAATTGCAAATTTATGCCACGGTCATTTTTAATCATGTCTATTAGGCCCAGCCCCACACAGCAGTCTACCCAACTCCTTATTCGACCGAGCCTTCGTCGTCGAATAATCTGGTGCCGGTGAACGGCGGAGTTAACACATCGTGTGGTCAGTTGTCACTAAGAATGTCAAGTGCATGCCCGCTGGCCGTGAAACCGGATAACATAAGTTTTGGGGCTTGCGTTTTTGTATATGGCGGTGGCAACAACATCGTTCCTAAACAATCTAAAGAATTAGAGCAGAAATCTATCCATCTAGAAATAAGTGATTCCTTCTTGTTGTTGGAAAATCCTGTTTGAGGTATTGCTCGAGGAACGGGTTGCTTTTATTCTTTGATTACGTGATTCCCGTTCTCTTGGAGAAGAATGGAGAGGCGGATGTGCAGTTGCGGCAGTGTGCCCTGTTTTCTGCATTGAACAATGCCTACCTACACAAGGTCGTCAATGAAATGTTTATGGCCTCTAATGGTAGCAAATGCAGCCTAATTCCAGCTACTATACGTGAACACACTACATTGCTCCCTCAATTTTTGTTGGTGGCAATCATCACCAGAACTTCACCATCTCTCACGCGATCGTGGTGCCGTAAATTTAGGAACAAACAAAGAAAACACTTGCATACTAATCGAGTTCAGTTGGGTCTCGGAAGAGATATATCAGACTTTTCTTCCAATATTACCCTAGATCTAATAAAATACTGGTAAGTAGAGGATTTCGATATCAGATCCGTATCGTCGTATCAAACTACTGGTTATTTGTTTAGAAAAATACGAGACATTATTTTAGACAGCAATACTGGTTACAAAATTCAAATACCGCCCACCCCAGCCAAAGGGGCCAACTCTGCTTGCCATTGTTCAAATGACAACCATGGCGAGCAAGTTCCCAGCACTAACAGAGCGAGAAGAACAGGCTAAATAGACTCATAACAGTGCATTGACTACAATGCACCAATAACTTTGTTAGGATGCTATAGTAACTACTAATATGTAGAAAAGTTTCACTCGTATGCTGGGTTATAAAAGCATAGACAAGAGCAACGTATGTTAAGTGTAAGCAGAGCTTAGGATCTTATGTTTTTTGTACCATAAAAAATAGTTTGACAAAAAGTTTGAAGGCGAAATGTAGTTGAGAAGATGGGTCGTGAAACATATCCCAACAACATTAATATTAGATTTTGGCCGTGTGGGGATTGGAGGCACTGGGAATAATAAGAGGACAATGCTTTGCTCTGGGACTCTTTCGTAGGGAGCCAAGAAAGGAATGTGGGTTAGGCACACATTCTGTCAACTGTATTGTGGCAACTTAGGGGCATGAATCTTTGAATGACGTGGAAGTTGCAGCTGAATAACAGGACATACCAGCTGACTAAGGAAGGACTCTCGTAGGCTTTGAAATTCGAGTCAGTAAGTTGCATTCTGTTTCACAGTCTGACTGTCTGAGTGTCTGACAAAATTGGGCTGCAGGTCTAAGAAGTCAGGAATTCATTGGAGAACAACTTAAGTAGTATAAAATTGGTTAGTGCAGCCGCAAGGTTTTGAACGATAAACAAGTTTTATCTTTCAGCCACTACATATGCCAAAGCAGTTGTGATCAGCCGCTGTTCCTTCCAGATTCTATAGAAGCATTACCATGACGTGGTGTCCGACACACTCCCACGTGGCGCCGTCTCTTATCTGCCCGCAGGGATGCTAAATGACCAGGGAGAAGAAGAATTCGTAGATGGGAGGCCCCATGAGTAGTGGACTCATAAGGGTGACACTCACACATGGTGGGCCCACATAGTGGCGTCCCCGAAGGGGCCGGGGTGTCCAATGATTGTTCTAAAGCGTAGGCAAAAAGTTTGACCGAGAGTTTGGATGGAAATTTCGAAAACGAAGACTTTTCTAAACGGGATGTGGAAGAGAAAACATTCTAGAAAAAGTAATGTCACGAGTGTGACATCATCCTGCCCCATAAAAGAAATGGTTCATGGACTGGTACAGTACCTCGCTGAACACTGTATCATCATAGGAAGAGTCTCATATTTGCTAGTTGATGTAAAGAAAAACCAACTTATATTATATAATAACTTCTTAATAATTACGGTGATAATATTCATACATGATGTTGCGCGATGAAAACATCCTATGTACAATATACATAATATATCTCTATCTCTATTATCTATTAATTTTATATGATTCGCATCATCAGAGTTGATCTCAAATTATTGAAGCTCGTGCAAAGGAAGGAGTCCATGGAGTGGTGTCCTGGCCTCCCCTCGTGCCTGCCGACATATCTACTGTGTCTATAATCCGCGTGTAATGACCATGCGCTCTTAGTCTTAGCTACTTCCCTTGAGCGATCCATGCTTCCAAGCCCTTAGTGCCCCTCTTCCTCAGAATATCTGGCATCCAGCTTATGGTGCTTCTGTCCATCACTCCGTCACTCCGCTGTTCCTCACCTGCCTAAGGCTGACTCCAACAAGGGTAGCCAAATGCATTTTGCCTCTCCAAAAACTACTGTGCATATCCAAAAACGTCTTCAAAAAAGAGAGCCAAATGGCAATGCATTTTACATTAGAGGAGAGAGGGAAGCTAAAATTGAATTCCCTCTCTCTTTCGATGTATTTCCTCGGTCTCGTCTCTCTCCTACGCCCAACCCCACCAGGGAGCACCGACCGCCGCCCGCCCGCCCCCTTGCTCCCTCCCTGTCCCCGACCACCCGATGCCGTCACCTGCCTGCCTTCTTCCCTCTCCCCGACCACCTGCCGCCGCTGCCTGTGGCCATCCCGCCTCCAGGCCACCCGCAGAGGAGCCCAACACCGGTGAGACTCCGCCTCCAAGCCACCCACGGAGGAGCCCAGCGCCGGTGATGTTCCGCCTCCAGGCGCTCGCGAAGGAGGCCAGCGCCGGCGTGCCGTCTTGCCGGAGTCCCTCTCACCCACCCCCGAGGAACCCAGCGCGACGGGCCCTCCCACCCACCAGCTCAAATGGCGGCGCGACGGGCCCTGCCCATGGAGGATGAGCGCCTCGCCCCCCCCCCCCCCAAGCTCGAATGGCGACGCCTACTGCCGTGCTTGGACTCACTCGCGAGCAGCGGATCTCCCTCCCGCATCTTTTGCCTATGCACTCTGCCTATTATTGTTGAAGATAGCCGAAAATGCATCACTTTCTTGCTACTGTAGATGCAATGCAAATGGACTTTTGCCTCTCTAAAATGCTAAAATACATTGTATTGTTGGAGTCAATCTAAGGAAGAAGAAGGCATGAGATATGGGCCTACCATTGATTGGGCCAATTCATCAATGGGCCTTGCCGCTATCATTCAAATTTGAAAAATGTTTTATCTTGATGGCACGTGATAGTTGTTTAGTGTCAATGAATAAAAAAACATATCGGTGACATATCACTGAGTGATGACAAATTAATTCCTTACTTTTTTTATAAGACATGCATGTTTCCATTCATTGATAGCAATTTGCAGGTACCTAACATATATGCATATGAGTATCCTGGTTGTATTTTTCAAGGGGAAACTAAGATTTGAGGCCCTTATGCTTAATTACTTGTGAAATATATGTATAGTAGATATAATATTGGATCTCAAGTACTCCCTCCATCCCGCTAATGTAAGAATTCCTAGGTTCCCGAGGCCAAAATAATAGAGACAGAAAAAGACCATTTTAACCCTCATTTATTATTTAACTACCAATACTGGTACACAGGTACTACACCGCACCACCGTCGCTTGGGAGGGGATAGAGTTGGCTCGGGCAACTGTGGGCTGCTGGGATGAAAATTCAAAACAAGCGGGACCCACCTGAACCTATAAATCCTTACATTTTGACAAAAAGTTCAAAAGCTTCAAATGTTTACATTTAAGGGAATGAGGGACTACATGTTATTGAATATTGATCAACTGTTTCGATAGCATGTATTATGGCATGGCCTTTTGATGTCTTGTGGGAGTATATTATAAAGAATTAACAGCATTAAATTTAAGATAAGTCATTAGTTGAAATATAATATTGTTTTACATTAGCTTGATTTATCTTATATATGAAAAATATTTTTTCCCATAGTAACACATAGACACTTAGCTAGTCTTTCTTCAAAGAAACAGATTCATGGTATGACATGACAATACCTGGCACAATTTTATTTTTATTGAATTATATAGTTACTATTGTTTTACAGTGGGTATTCTGATAAAATTCTCAAATAATTATTGTTGAGGCAAGCAATAGATAAAACTGAAGTATATAATTTATGTGGTAGACTGTGCAACTGCGCGGGCAAAATAGTCTAGTTTTATAAATAACCGCCATGGCTTGATTTAGTTGAGTGTAACTTAGACGACTCTGACATATATACACATAATGGGAGCACAAAGTTTTAAGATGATTCCCATATAGAGGACCATACAATGATAGGGTAATTATGTCGACAACATAACAGTGCATTGACTACCAAGCACCAACAACTTAGTTTAGATGCTACAATAACTACCACGTCCAGTAATGTTTCACTCGTATGCAGGGTTATAAAAGCCTAGACTACGAGAGCATCACATGTTAAGTGGAACCAAAATTTAGAATCTTTAGTATCGAAAAAATATAGTTGGACAATATTTTGAGGGTGAAATATATAGTTGAGTCGTGAAACACATTCTTCCAACAATAATTTATATTAGATTTTGCCATTTTGAACTACTTGTGGGAATTGGAAGCATTGGGAAAGAAAAGAGGGCAAGGCTTTCAGACGACATGCTTTCGTAGGGAACCAAGAAATGAATGTGGGTTAGGCACATGCTCTGTCAACCGCCAGCCATAGCGACAACATGATGCTGTAGCCTATAGGATGCCCATGCGTACTATGAGATCCACGCTAGCATCAGCTTGCCAAGGTACCGGGTCTATATATCCATGGCGACGGACATCTCGACAGAGCTCGAACACTCAACAATGGCAGCGAACACTCAATAATGGCGAGGTTTACTGCAATGCTGCGATGAGAACTGCGCAATACATAACGATTTGGTAGCGAGCCGGAGCCACTCACTTGGAACACGATTTTTCTGGACAATGCTCACGCCATACACGTGCTCCTCGCTCTTGTGCATGGCCACCCACCGCGCTGAACGTGTCACACACTCAACCAGCTCCGACACAAACGACGCACACCACAGACGCATGGAACGAACCATGGCGTGGCTTATTCCTAGCGTTGCCCAGCTCTAAGCATGTTGAAATTGCTTACTTTTTTTGAGCGAGAGGACCTTGTTGACGTCATTGTGTGATTAATAAAGAAGTGTTTTATGCTCTTCAGATCTCCCCCGATTTTCCAACTAATAACACTTAGGCTGCAACAGAGAAATATATTGAAAACTAATCAAGGTCAAATAATGTATAGCGACTTTGATTTTTTAGATTATTATTGATCCACAGCACATCTCTATCTACTCTTAATGTAAAGTCAATATTCTCTTGTGAGTAATTGATATGTACACGCCAGCAGAAGTTAATAAAATCATGCAACTTTTATGATGTCTATTGATATAGTTTTTCTTATGTGGCAAATCAAAATATTTTTGGTGCATACTACAATTGAAGGTTGGCCATTTATGATTTTATCCATTCATAATCAGAGACAATAACACGGTAACCAAGCTGACAATATGTAATGGTGCATTCAGTACGACACACCAACCACCATATTTCAAATTAAAAGCTATAGAGACTACAGCGTGCAGAAAGGATTCACTCATGTCCAGACTATAAAGCATATGCAATAGCATGAGATAAGTCTATGTAGAGTCCCCATTCTTCAGTACCACACGAATTAGTTTGATGGAACTTTTGTTCTGAAACGTAAGAACATGGGGAGTGAGGCACAGTTTGATAATAGTAGCATATTAGGTACTGAACTTGTAGGTATTGGAGGGATTGGAAAAGTAAAAAAAAAGGTGAGATTTTGCGAAAAGACCTTTTGTTAGGGAGCCAAGAAATTAATACGGGCTAGACACACCTATTGTCTATCGGATCATTGCGTGTTACGGGTGTAAAGCTCTAAATCGTGCCAAAGTTGCATCCAGGGAACTGAGGGTCGAGGCTCCTCTAAAGTGGAGGCAAGTACATTGTTTACTACCTATACAAAGCTAGGGCATTCCCTCGTGAGCCAATGGCATGTGTGCTTCAAAAGTTTGCTTTGCCTGGCAGTCTTACCAGAGTTCCCAACATGGCAACGATCAAAATCCTTGTCTACAAGTTTGATCAAGCTTTGGCCCCATGGCTACCTTATTGCACACTGACACACTTTGATTTCTTGTGCAATTTCTGTGGTTCACATCCATGGACAGGCACACGGACATGCAGCAGAAAGCAGCAATTAACACACATGCAGAGAGCTGTCACTTTTTTTTACATGCATCACCAACCAGTTGATTTCTCTTAAATAACCAATATGAAATTCATCTAAATCAAGTAGGGTGACAATATTTTTGCATAATTTAATATTTAACACTACTGCAATAATAGTTTTCAGTAACGGGCCATAAAGGGCTTTAGTGGCGGGCATCCGGTTCCCCCCTAAAATTTGTTACTGAAAATAAGAATTTACAGTGACGGCCCCTCTAGGCCCGTTGCTAAATGCGGCACTACAAAAAAAAAGGTTACCGGGCCCACCGTGCCGACGCCGCTGCTGCCATTCGCGCCTCACCGTAGGACGGCCACCGTACTGCCTCGTTGAGATCTGTCACTGTGCCGCCTTGTCTAGATCCATCGTCGAGAGCCTGGTCGGGATCTGCCACAGGAGAGCGAGGAGAAGGCACTGCCAGGGAGCCCGAGGGAGAGAGGAGCTCGCCGCCGCTGTCATGCACCCGAGGGAGAGGGGAGGCTGCCATCATCGCCGTTGTGTGCTCAAGTGAGAGGAGATTCCACCGCCACCATCGTGCGCTCGAGGAAGAGGGGATCCCACCGCCGTCGTTGTGCGATTGAGGGAGCAGGGAGTATTTTATACATCAAAAGTGCCCTATTTTGAGCAGAATTACCATCATTTTATGCCATTAACCCTTGATATTAGTGGAATATTCGTACATTTGTTGTCCGGGAGTATTGCAGAAGCAGTTGAAAGAATGATATTTTGGACGATTTTAGTGGATTTGGGCTCTGAAGAGGTGAATGTAGCATAAAAGGCCCATGTGCCGACCGAAACAAGGTCGTGCCAACCGGCACATGGGTGGATTGGGTTGAACAATGCCCGTATGCCTCCCCAGTTCTTCTAGAAGGAAATGATTCGTACAAATCTTGAAGCTATTCATCGCGAAGAGATAAAAGAAAACATCAAGATTTAAAGCAGCAAAAGACTTTACTTTATGGAATTGGATGAGAAGACCCACATGGAAGCTATAGAAAACTTGGGAACAGACTTAGAAGAGATATCAGGCTAAACACGAAGTGTACCAACTGACACAATCCTCCGTGCCAATCGGCACATTGCCCTTTTTCCAAGAAACCGAATCTATCTCGAGTTGAGTCTATATAAATACATGTAAACCTTAATACTCGAGGACACCACCGGAGGGACAACAAATCGTGTAAGTTTAGAGCCACCAAGGCTTATCTCATGCTTCACATGTCTAGTTGCTTGGATTAGCTTGGCTAGCCTAGCCAAGTTGATGATTGCAACATCATAGGCTTGGAGTTTCAAGAACCACTGGTGTTTAAGGTGATCCATCAAGGTAGGCCTACAAGATGGAGATGTATCTTGTACTATGTATATCGGAGTAATGTTAAATATATTGATAAATGGTTTTGGATGCTTGATTAGCTAGATTTTATGGTCTTACATGTGCTTGTTCTAATGCTTAGTACATGAGCTAAGTATTTAGATGCTATCTTGATCGTGGTGATTAAAGTAGTATTCCGGATATTGTATGCGCTATATTTGCATGTGTCTCTGCTTATGCATGATAGAAGATATATGTTGAATTGAGTGTGGTAGACCGATTAAGATGATTTATCGTGATAGGGCTCGAAGGAAAAACACCACTTCTCTATCGATCTTCGGTTTCTTGTATCTAAGTAATTCCTTTTATGAAGCTATTTAATTACACTTTGTGGTTACGCTATCAACTAGTAGATACGTGGTTAAACTTACATAAAGGTTTTCTTTAAGCTCCTCTATGAATTAAAAAAATCCTTCAACAAAACAGCCTTCATGCCAATCGACACAGCAATGCACCAATCGGCACAAACCCCGCTCGCCGACAAAAAGCTCTCACCCTTTTTAGTAAGCATAACTAGATCTTTTATTGACAACTTTGCTTGGTTTGCACTGGTCTCTGTGGATCGATTTGAACCATGGGATACTCTGAGGGAAAATATGCTACAATTATACACCGTGCTCTTGTGGTATATAAGTGGGTGCATACATATGATCAACAGCGCTCGTGGGAGAAGGGAGGCCGCCACTATTGCTGTCGCGCACCTGAGGGAGAGGGGAGCTCGCTTTCGCCGTCATGCACTTGACGGAGAAGGGGATGTCGCCACCACCGTCGCGTGCCTGAGGGAAAAGGCTTTGTTGTCATCGCGCCTGGAGGGGGCCGACGGGAAGGAGGAGGCCGGTGGATATAAGAGAGAGAGAGAGAGTAGACAAAATGTAGTAGTGTAAGTCGAACAACTAGAATCCATTACATTATATTGAGATATACGAAATATTAAATTGCAGCAATATGTGTGAACGCAGGGTTTTTGAAAAACAACCAAAAGCCGTTCTAAATTGTGATGCATTTCTCTCGCCTCTGCACATGCACTACCACAAAACGGGCCTGTAGCGGTGGCAGCCCAAAGGCCGCAGCGGCGTGGCCTAAAGTGAGCCACCACTACAGAGCCTAGGAGGCCTACCGCGGTGTGAGCCGCCGCTACAGAGCCCCATATAGCGGCGGTTGACATTGTCAACCGCCGCTATAAATGGCCCCGGTTTATAGCGATGGTTCACATTGTCAATTGCCGTTACATAGGGCATAGTAGTGACGGTTGAGAACTCCAACCGCCGCTACAAAGTGCCTAGGCTATAAATACCGCGTTTCGATAGCTCCCTTGTTTCACTCGAATGGTGGTGGCCCAAAAATTTGGGCAAATCACGAAAATCAAGGGGGGAAGGATTTGAGTTTGTTTTTTTTTTACAGAAATTTGCTCCGTGAGTTAAGGGGAACTCATCCCATACATTTTTTTGTGCTCTTATTTTGGAATCAAGTTGAATTTTGCATTTCAACTTTGTTAGATTTTCATCAAATTTTAGCTAAATTCGTTTGATTTGTATTGTTCTATTGGGTTGTAGTTGAACTTTATGAAGGCATACATCATCTATTTTCATCATTACCCAAAAAAATTACTATATCTAGCCTCTTCATGTCAATGGAAATCTGGATCTAGTTTGGTTACTAGAAGAGAGAGAAACTGTTAGGGCAAGAGGGATATTCATTTTTTATTTTTCAATAAAAATTAAATAATGTATAGAATAATTTGATGTTTGTTTTATTTTAGATTGCGTCATATTCCTCGTTTTATGTAATATATTTTTCACGATATATATAATGCATATTTAATATTTTTGTTACACATAATTAATTAATTAATTTGAACGTTGTTTTGGTTCACGTTCAAGGTCGTTCGCGATGGATAGATCTTGGATGTACAACGCACCAGACCGGGTACAATATTTTTATGTGAAGTCTCCAAGTTCATCGAAGGGGCCGCACAACATGCTCAACGTGAAGGGACGACTGATGTATATTGTCCATGTTTTGGTTGCAAGAATCAGAAGCTGTGGAATGATATACATGTAATCAAGTCACACTTAGTGCGGAGGGATTTTGTTGAGGGGTACACGAGATGGACAAAACATAGTGAGAACAGTGTGGTCGATATGGAATTTGATGAGCATATTGAAGTTGAAGTCGAGGCTGTGAATTCGCCTGGTGCAGATGCGACGGAATCGCCTGGTGAAGCTGATTTTGATGTTGAGGAATTCTTGTGTCAGATTGATCCACATGTGTTGATCAATGCCGGTACAACTAAAGGGCTTGATAATTTTCAAAGAATAGAGAAGGCATCAAAGGATCCATTATATGATGAATCTAAAGAATGTGGTAAAGAGTTCACCGTGTTGCGTATTGTACTTGAGCTGATGAAGCTGAAGGCCATGCATGGCTGGTCGGATGCTAGTTTCACAGATTTGTTGGAACTTATTTCCGATGCGCTGCCGAAGCCCAACTTGTTGCAAGGACAACATATCTTGCTAAGAAGCTGATTTCCCCACTTTCGTTGGGCGTGCAAAAAATTCACGCGTGTCCAAATCATTATATATTGTATCAAAAGGAGCACCAGGACGCTGTGAGATGCCCAAGGTGCAAACACAGTCGTTACAAGAGGAACAATGAATGCGACGCCGATGGTGGCGTGAAGAATACAACTATGGGTAGAAAGAAGAAAAGAAGTTCTATCATCGATGATAGTGATGATAGTAAGGTTCCTGTCTTAGTCATGTGGTACTTACCCGTGGTCGATCGCATCAGACGCTTGTTCGCCAACCCTAGGCATGCGGCAATGATGACATGGCATGCACGCAAGGGTGACGGTAAGCTCAGGCATCCCGCAGATGGAACACAATAGAAAAAGTTTGATGAGGATCATTGAGACTTCTCTAATAAGAAAAGGAACCTACGGTTTGCATTGAGTAAAGACGGGATGAACCCATTCGGTCAAATGAGGAATCCACATAGCACTTGGCCAGTGATACTAGCAATGTACAACATTCCACAATGGTTATGCCATAAGCGTAAGTACTTACTACTAACCACTCTTATATCTGGGTCCAGAGAACCTGGTAACGACATAGACGTGTTCTTAGTACCATTGTTCGAAAACCTGCAGGAACTATGGTTTGAGGGGGTCCGTATATGGGATGAGTATCTAAGAGAGTACTTCACGCTCAGAGCAATTATTTTTTGCACGGTAAGTGATTCCCCGGCACTAAGGGCGCTATCGGGGCAGGTCAAAGGAAAGGCGGCATGTTTCGTATGCGTTGACGATACATCCCATGTGTATATTCCAGCATCTTAGAAGCTAGTGTATACGTGAAACTACCGATTCTTACTAGCAAAACACAAGTATCGCGTGATGGCTAGATACTTTGATGGGAAAGTTGAGAATGATATAGAACCTCGACGTTGGACTGGCAGAATCGTGTTTGACCTTGTTAAAAACATCAGTGTTATTTTTGGAAAGCCGGTGAAGGGAGTCGAAAAGGCAAAAGGTCTCAAGCCATTTAAGAAGAAATCCATTTTCTTCATATATTTCAATTATTGGAAAGAATTGGAAGTGAATCATGCCATTGACTAGATGCATATTGGGAAAGGTGCATTTGACAGTAGTGGCAGACTTATACTCGACCAACTTGGTAAGACAAAGAATGGACTCAATGCACGTAGAGATCTTGTAGTAATAGGAATAAGACCAGAGCTCTATCCGCAAGAAAGAGCAAATGGAAAGTAGTTTCTGCCTCCGGCATCCTACACACTTACGATTGTGGAGAAAACAACATTCTCTAAGTGTCTCAATGGGATTAAAGTACTGACAGGTTTCTCATCGAATATCAAGAATCTTGTAAACATGGAAGAGTTAATGATAAGTGGGTACAACACTCACGTTCTCCCTATTGCTATCAGAGCTGTTAACTCGCCATGGCTAAAGTTGGTTGTAACTCGCCTTTGCTACTTCTTTAACGTGGTATCGAAGAAGGTGATAACTGAAGACGAGCTAAATGACCTACGGACCCACATGAAGGAAACAATGTGCATACTTGAGATGGTCTTCCCTCCATCCTTTTTCGATACGATGGAACACTTCATGATTCATATTGTTGACCAGATCTCTGCATTGGGCCCCAAGCACATTTCAACGTTTTGCAACAGACGAAGATTGTAGGACCATACTTTGAGAAACATATGTTAGAGCTCCACCAGAACAACAAGGATGCGATGGATAAATGGATCATAGACGAGCACAAGCGCTCTTTCACATCATGGTTTAGCTCCCTAGACCTTCCAAGTGGCGAGTCCGTGGAAGAGAAAATGTTGAGAAAGTTAGCTAACCACCCGAGAAGAACTGTGGTTACCTTTCATGCATACGACATCAATGGTTTTACCTTCTACACCCAACAGAAGGATAAGAAGAGTAAGTGTCAAAACAGCGGTGTTCGAGTAGAAGCCATTGACAAAGAGGACCGGACGACCTCGTATTACGGGTACATTGAGGAAATATGGGAGCTAGACTATGGTGCAAATTTAGAGGTTCCCATATTTAAATGCAAATGGGTGAAGCACCCTAATGGCATCGAGGTGGATGAATATGGTTTCACAATTGTTGATCTTAACAATGTTGGTCACAAAGATGAGCCTTGGATACTTGCCAAGACCGTGGAACAGGTGTTTTATGTACTTGATCCAAAGGATGAGAAGAAATACATTGTTGTTGCAGGTAAACAAAGAATCGTTGGAGTGGAGAACATGGAGGATCGAGATGACTACAATCAATACGACGAGGTGCTGTTTTTCATTGATCCAAAAAATTTTAAAGTCTTAGAAGCAAGACTATCCTTTGCCGTTGGAATGCCCTACATGCGCACCGATCACTGCCAAGGCAAAGTCGTTCAAGGCTAATTCAAGGATCATGTAATTTTATTTTTGAACCTTGTATTATTGTTTATTAGGCAAATCTTGTATTATGTTCTATGTAAGTTATGCTTATATTTGAATATAAAGATTATGTAACTTATTTAAATAAAAATATTTTATTGAAATGCATGAGTGCAAGAATGGCTCAAAACAGACTTACGGTTGAGAAAATATGATTTCTTTAAGATGTAGGGCTTAGATGTAATTGTACAAAGTTTCTAGGGACCTTTTTGTAAGTTTGAAGTACATGTCCTAAGAAACACATGAGTGCAAAAATGGCCTGAAACAGACTTACGATTGAGAAAATATGATCTCTTTAAGATGTAGGGGCTTATATGTAATTGTAGAAAGTTCAAGGGACCTTTTTGTAATTATGAATAGTATATAGGGGCCAAAAAAATTAAGAGGACTGAAAATATAATTTTTAAAAAGTGTAGGGGTGTTTCTTTAAAAATCTAGGTCCAGAAAAAATTTTTGTTTACTTCTAGGGTTTTTTTTACAAAACAACAAGGCTCTAGTTCATTTTTTGAAAATGAATAATGCAATTTTTTTTTAAAACAAACGACAACTTTGTAGCAGCGGCTTACAAAGCCAACCGCCGCTACTCCTTTTTAGCAGCGGTTGGTGTTTTGAGCCGCTGCTATAGATGCCACCCCTATATAACAGTGGGCACGACAGGTCCCAAACCCTAACTTCCCGACGCTATTCGCGACGCTGTTAGGCTGCCCAACTCCTCCGCCGCCTCCGACTCCGCCACTGCCTGTCTCCCTCCGCCTCTCGTTGCGGTCTCCTCCTCCTTTGCTCGTCGACGGCCCTTCACCTCTCGAGCTCCGCCGCGGGCTCTCGCCTCCGTCACAGAGCGCCGCCACGGGCTCCTCCCTCCCCGAGCGCCATCACATCGGACCACTGTCCCCCCCCCCGCTCATCGATGACATGCTCGTGGGCCCCCTCCCCCTCCTCGAGCTCACCGACCATCGCCACATGGGCCTCCCCCTCATCAATGATGCGCTCGTGGGCCCTCTCCCCCTCCTCGACCTCGCTGACCATCGCCGTGTGGGCCTCCCCCTCGTCAACGACGCACGCACGGGTCTCCTCTCCCTCCTTGACGACGTGCGGGCCTCCTCCCCCTCCTCTGATGTGCCCAAGGTGCAAGCTCCCGCACCTCCCCCCTACTCTGCCGCCGTCATGCCCTCCTCGTCCTCGGTGTTTTCAACCGCCGTATGGGCCCCCTCCTCCTCCTACTCGTCCGACGAGCTCCGTCCAGGTGCACCCGTTCTCCTCTCCCGCTCCCTCTGCACTTGTATGGCCGTTATATCCTGGATAGCTCAATGGAAAACAGCTAAAGTTACGAAATGCACTTGACATGAGGGGGAATTAATTGAGGTGTGCTTAACTGGTCTTTGCTTAACAGACCAATTAACTGCTGTAGTTTACATGTGGCTCATTATCTTTTCTGTTTTGCCTAAATGCTCACTATTGCTGTTATACTCCCTCTATTTTTTGAGTGGTGTCGTTTGGACAATGTTGGCTAGTTGTTTTGTATTTCAATGTCACACTATATGCTTGCTGAATATGCTTGTGTATGACCATGCATAATATTAGTGGCTTAGCTAATAAAAAAATGGAATGACTAGTTTACATATGGCTCATTATCTTTGTTGTTTTGCCTAAATGCTCACTGTTGCTCCTATGCTCACTATTAAGTTATGCCATAATTTATCTAGATGCTCATTGTTGCCTTGATCAGTTTATCTAGATGCTCACTGCTGCCCTATGTTCGCTATGTTGCCTCTGGTTTTACATGCTATTCCCAATTCCCATGTATTCAATGCCCTACATGCTCGTCGACGGTATGCTTGTTAGGTTCATGTGCTCTCGGTATGCTAATTGTTTGCTGCCTTTTTTTTGCTGCCATATGCTAGGATTTTTTTCCCTGACAAACTTGTCTCTCTGTACATATATTGTTTGTCATCACTGTTGTGTGCTATACTTGCTACCATTTCAGACTAATTTGTACTATTGTTGCTTATTTACTGCCATTTCTGAAATATTCGTAGTATTATTTACTTGTGGTCATATATATGCCTTATACTTGCAGCCTATGATATATCTGCTTATGATATATATGCGATGTTCCTATTCTATTCTTCTCCTTGTCTCACCGTACTACTAATCTAATCTACATAGGCGATCGATGCTCAATGATGAAAGCATGCTAAGTGAGGCTAGTATGACAACATGGTCCATATCCTAGGATATTGGATACATGTTGTTATACAGGTCAAGGATCTTAGAGCGTTGGAAGGCCGTTGATTCGGCAACCCGCACTGAGAGCAAATTTTAACTTTTCTATTCTTCCCCTTGTCTATCTGTACTACTTATTTATTCTATGTAGGCAATTGTCCCATGCTCAATTTTAACTTTTCTATTCTTCTTCTTGTCTCTCTGTACTACTAATCTATTCTACATAGGCGATAGATGCTCAATGATGAAAGCGGGCTAAGTGAGGCTAGTGTGGCGACATCGACCATATCTTAGGATATCGGATATATGTTGTTGTACAAGTCAAGGATCTTAGAGCGTTGGATGGCCATTGATTCGGCAACCCGTACTGAGAGCAAATTTTGATTTTTCTATTATTTTCTTTTGTTTTCCTTTTCTCTATGCTCAATGATGAAAGGTGTATACTCCTTATTTTCTATACTAGTCGTCATATCTAACATTAGGTGTCAAAGTCTTCTCGTCATGGCAGACAATATGCCCTCTCAAGAGGAAGACGCCTTCAAGGCGCACTCACAAGCGAGGTCGTTTTCAGACGATGAAGGATCAAGCGAACACTGGGAAGAACTAGAAGATCCGCATCCTCCACTACCAAAGGAACGTCGATTGGGGAGCCCAGATCCTGATTTTGTATCTAAAGATGAGGTATGTTGACAAAGATAATTCCCTCATTTGTTCAACTAATTGTAAACTAAAATCTACTACTTATATCCTAGGGACGTCGATGAAGTGCCCATCGGCTATTTACAACAGAGGCTGCATCAGATGAGGCCCTCGAGCAGCAAGTGGAAGAGGTGTCTGCCCAAGTGTCCACACACAAACGCAAGCGGGGTCAATGCTCCGCGAGCAAGGCAGTCGGCATCTACGAGGTTACTGCACTAGACCCCAAAGATGGAGAACCGATTGAACCCGTTGGTGTCAATGCCAAATAGTGGAATCGTTGCGGCAAAGTGGTGAGGGACCATTGCAAAATCACATGGCAAGATTGGCGCCAAGTACCGGATGGTAGAAAAGACGATATGTGGGCTGACGTCACGGCAACCATCCGGTTCCAGCCAGCAAATCTCAATAGAGCCAAGAAAGCCACAATGTCCACTCTCAATCACATCTTTCAAGATTACAAGTCCAAGCTCAACTGCCAATATGTCAAGAAAAATCGAACCCCATTCGACAAGCATGGAAATATCAGTCAGTAGTAATGGGATGAGTTTGTTGAGCAGAAGACAAGAAGTGCTTTGATGGAGCTCAGTGAAAAGATGGTTGAGCGGAACAAGCAGAACAAGTACAAGTCGTGGTTAGGTCCAGATGGATACAAAAAGAAGATTCCAATTTGGAGAGAGCAAGAAGCCAAGCTCCGCATGGAAGGAAAACCTGATCCATTGCCAAATACCAATGAGCGTACCAGGAACTGGGTGTATGGTCGCTCTGACTTAACCGAAGAAGGAGAGATCATTGTGAAGGATCTCGTGACAAGTGAAGTTGTGCAAGCCTTGAAAGGTCCCATCACGGTGCAGACGGAGGCTGGTCTGTTTACACCTGAGTATCACAAGGACCAGCTCACCATGGCTATTAGGACCAACGAACATAGTGGTCGGGTATGAGGAGTGTCATCATCGGCCATATGGAAAGAAGGTTTCTCCGAGACATCCTCTCACCTATACAAGAAGCATACCTTGCACAAGAAAGATCAAGAAGATAAAGTTAAGGAAGCTTGGAGGTGACAACTTCTAATGCTAGATGTCGACACAAAAAACGGTCGTTTGGACCCCAACTTGGAGGCAGCAATGGATGTCTTCTTTCGTGGTATGTCCTCATCCATGCAACCGTCAGTCTCCACGGAACCATTAGTCCTGATGCAACTAGAAATGGAGGACCTTACTGAGGATACTCCTTGTGAGTTGCATGTGCCATTTGGTTACAAGTGGAAGACGATGAAGGTTACATACGACATGACACTTCTAGGACGGACGCTTCTAAGTAGTATATCCCTCCCGGTTACATGCGTGTCTCCGTGTCAAAAATAGTGTCTGGCTATGAGGACAACGAGATCGAATGCCTGATACCTGAGGTGGGAATAGAAACTCTCCAGGATGCGCTCGGCTCCTTCATCAAATGGAAACACCGTGATGTAGTCCTCTCGACACGAGCTTCTCCACCCCCATTGTCTGGTAACGGGTCCTTTCATGTAAGCCAGCCTGTCACGACAGCTAGACAACAATCCCCTATCTCTGCGGCAGCTTCTATCACTCATGCGGAAGACGGCTTGACTCTCAGTCCCATCACGACGCAGACGGAGGCTAGTCTGTTTACACCTGAGTATCACAAGGACCAGCTCACCATGGCTATTGGGACCAACGAACATGGTGGTCGGGTATGAGGAGTGTCATCATCAGCCATATGGAAAGAAGGTTTCTCCGAGACATCCTCTCACCTATACAAGAAGCATACCTTGCACAAGAAAGATCAAGAAGATAAAGTTAAGGAAGCTTGGAGGCGACAACTTCTAATGCTAGATGTCGACACAAAAAACGGTCGTTTGGACACCAACTTGGAGGCAGCAATGGATGTCTTCTTTTGTGGTATGTCCTCATCCACGCAACAATCAGTCTCCATGGAACCATTAGTCTTGATGCAACCAGAAATGGAGGACCTTACTGAGGATACTCCTTGTGAGTTGCATGTGCCATTTGGTTACAAGGGGAAGACGATGAAGGTTACATACGGCATGACACTTCTAGGATGGATGCTTCATAAGTAGGATATCCCTCTCGGTTACCTGCGTGTCTCCGTGTCAAAAATAGTGTCTGGCTATGAGGACAATGAGATCGAATGCCTGATACCTGAGGTGGGAATAGAAACTCTCCAGGATGCGCTCGGCTCCTTCATCAAATGGAAACGTCGTGATGTAGTCCTCTCGACACGAGCTTCTCCACTCCCATTGTCTGGTAACGGGTCCTTTCATGTAAGCCAGCCCGTCACGACAGCTAGACAACAATCTCCTATCTCTGTGGCAGCTTCTGTCACTCATGCGGAAGACGGCTTGACTCTCAGTCCCATCACGGCGCAGACGGAGGCTGGTCTGTTTACACCTAAGTATCACAAGGACCAGCTCACCATGGCTATTGGGACCAACGAACATGGTGGTCGGGTATGAGGAGTGTCATCATCGGCCATATGGAAAGAAGGTTTCTCCGAGACATCCTCTCACCTATACAAGAAGCATACCTTGCACAAGAAAGATCAAGAAGATAAAGTTAAGGAAGCTTGGAGGCGACAACTTCTAATGCTAGATGTCGACACAAAAAACGGTCGTTTGAACACCAACTTGGAGGCAGCAATGGATGTCTTCTTTCGTGGTATGTCCTCATCCACGCAACCATCAGTCTCCATGGAACCATTAGTCTTGATGCAACCAGAAATGGAGGACCTTACTGAGGATACTCCTTGTGAGTTGCATGTGCCATTTGGTTACAAGGGGAAGATGATGAAGGTTACATACGGCATGACACTTCTAGGACGGACGCTTCATAAGTAGGATATCCCTCCCGGTTACCTGCGTGTCTCCGTGTCAAAAATAGTGTCTGGCTATGAGGACAACGAGATCGAATGCCTGATACCTGAGGTGGGAATAGAAACTCTCCAGGATGCGCTCGGCTTCTTCATCAAATGAAAACGTCGTGATGTAGTCCTCTCGACACGAGCTTCTCCACTCCCATTGTCTGGTAACGGGTCCTTTCATGTAAGCCAGCCCGTCACGACAGCTAGACAACAATCCCCTATCTCTGTGGCAGCTTCTGTCACTCATGCGGAAGACGGCTTGACTCTCAGTCCCATAATCTATAGTGACAACAAGCCCCTCCTAGAGACTGTTCAACTCGAGCCTCCGTCAACAGCGCCTTAGACGGTTCAAGTTCAGGCTGCAATAATTCAAGTCCAGCCTGCACTAATTGTCGTCAAGGCTACGGTAATCCCAAAGACGATTACCGGTTTTGACAAAGAGCCAAAGGACCTAAAAGCAAAAAATGATGTGGATAAGTACCTGGCTGGATTGAAAAAATGTCTAGCAAACACTGGTAAGCTCATCCTGCAAGAACAAGATCCTCGGGATAAAGTGTCGTAAAACGATCAAATTTTGGACAATCTTGCGGACAATGTTGACTACCCGGCATTCAAATTCGATAAGCCCCTTATATCAAACAACATGTACAAGAACCTCCCGTGGGAGATGCGGAAATTGCACGACTGGTACATGATGGCGTCGAAGGAAGGGGTCACCGCAATAACTTGTAGGATTCCAAATGAGGTGTTCAATAAAGGAGGCGATGAACAAACCTTAGGCGTATTTTGGGAGGATATCCACTTAATGTTTCGCCTGGGAAGGATGGACATCACCTTCATCACCTTGTGGTGCATGTAAGTTTCGCGTATGATCTACTTCATATTTTAAGCACAATTTAGTATATCTTATGTCTTTTTTTTGTAGCATGAACTCTTTTTTCAAAAGAAAGAGGGTCGATAGAAAATATTGGAAGTTGGCCTACGTCAACCCGAACCGCATCAATCAAAGCATGATAAACCCAACAGTAAATCTAGATAACTACCCGGATAAGACACCAACAGAGATAGCTAGAATGAAGGCGGTCCTGACAAATGAAGCAAGGAATCAGGTTATAAATTATTTAGGCGAATGTTACCTCTAGTGGCAAGATAGAGAATGCATCTTAGCCTCCTACAACTTCGAGTAAGTTGGACCACTACTGCCTTTGTCTTGTATTATATGTTAAAGTTAAATCCAATCATAAGTAACTTGTTGTCAATATTGTTGTAGTGATCATTGAATCTGTTTTATGATAAGTCCTACAAATGGGTACCTTTTGGTGCTGGACAGTCTGGACTATGACTAGAAGTTTTACAGCGACATTGTGAAACTCATTGATAGGTAACAATTTAGTCTATGTGTATATGATTTGATAATGTTAATATCATCTAATGATACGCTTTTCTCGATCATTTAGTGCTTACGAGAAATATGTCAAAGCGGGAGGAATATGTCATCCAAGATGGAAAAAGAAGATGTACTTCCGTCATAACTTTTGGGTAAGATTTATAAGCATCGTATATATGTCTGTATCATAGTATCCATCATATAAAATGTAGCTAACTTGTGTTCTCTACTACATAGTGCTATAAGCAAGTAAGAGGAAGTGTGCATTATGGCTACTACACGTGTGTGTTCGCGTCTAGCTGGTCAGCTTACCTGGAACATATCATTGAAGAGTCCGATGAAGAGGTAAGTTAATTTTGTTTATGTCCATTTTACTTTACTCGAACAATAAATTTTTAAGATGTCCTATTAACATACTCTATTCATGTGACATAGAGAGCCATAAGGGAAAGGGCATCATGGAAAGCAAAGATGAAGAAGAACGACGAGATCAGAAAGGGTATGATTCCTCAAGAACACATTCATTTGAGTATAAATTTCATGTATCCAGAAGGGATATTGTTTGATTCAAATAGTGAACAAGCAACAAAACATAGGTCCCTTTGTGAGTGGGCTGGTTCAAGAGCACCATATGAGCCCAATGTGTCAAAAAAAGATGATGACTATGTATTAGGGTTCATATAAGATATTTCGTAATGCATGAATATTTTGAGATGTTGTATATATTCTGTGATGATGTGTTGTAAAATTCTGTGATGACATGTTGTAAATTCTGTGATGACATGTTATAAATTCTGTGATGTTTGTATATATATTAAATTTTATATTTTTTTTAAAAATAACAAGTAGCGACGGTTGAAGATGTCAACCGCCGTTAATTCTAGAGCAAAATAGCGGCGGTTGAAGATGTCAACCGCCGCTACTGTGCTCGTGCGGTAGCGGCAGTTGATAACTTCAACCGCCGCTATAAAGTGGTCTATAGCGGTGGTTGGTTTCGGCGTCAGACCTCCCGCCGCTATAAACGTATATTTATAGCTGCGTTTGCGTAGCATCGGGGTGGTCTGCCCTCTGCTACAGTGCCTTTCCAACCGTCGCTACAGGGTTTTTTTGCTGTTGTGATGCGTAGAACGTAGCATGCAGATGCTCCTTCTTGCTTCTCCATTGTTTTTCTATCATGCGTCTCCTGCCTCTCTTCGATGTTGCCTTGTTGGCAGGATGGCTCTTTTATGCTGCTCCTGTTTTGATGGACAGTAAACGGTATGATCTCGCTTGTGCTGCGAAGACACTAGACTGCCGCTTTTCCAGTCACTCGGAGCTCCTCAACCATCTCAGCCAGATGGCAAGCTATCCTAGCATCACGTGGGCAAGGCTTACCACGGACTCCAACTAGGAGATCCTCAACCTTCTCAGCCTGATGGCATCGCCATGGCAAGGCTCACCACGGCCTCCATTACGAGGACCATCATATTGCTACGTGAGACGAACATGTTCTGAGGGTGCGATCGACATTACTCACCTGGACTTTGCAATTACTCACTTACCCTGTCTTGCACATGCCAGATCGTGACCACAGCCTGTCGGCACTCACCTTGGAGATTGTTGTGACAGCTACGTGGCATGTAGCGGTCACTGGTGCCGAGCACATCCTTATTCTTTCTGGACCACATCGTGAACCCCACACGTCCTAGATAGCCATGCCAGCCAATTACCTGGTCAGCTTTAGCTTATAGTACTAGGTGTCCGGACGGTCCGGGTCCACTAGTGAGTACATTGCAAATATCATAGAGTTGCAAAATACCATCCAATGTGAAAACGACATGTGGGGTCTAGATCCACATGTCAGTGACACATATATGATGGTACTTTGCAACTCTATGATCTTTGCGATGGTATTGACCAAATTAGCCTCATCTATAAATCCGTATTCAGCTAGAACACACTATGATTTCAGAGTGTAATAATATATATTTATGTCAAGTTTTATATTTTAATATATTTAATTGTATTAAGATAAAAATATGAAAATTACTGTTAAAGGGTCATAATGTGTTCGGCGAGAGCCTCCCGAATCATAGTGTATTCTAGCTAAATACGTTTTTGTGTGTGTTGAGAATGAAGCCACGTTTTGTTAGTGTGTTCTAGACAATTTTTTCACAATATTTCAAAATTCTGTATTAAGCAAAGTGCTTTGAAATGTTTCGGGGCATACCAAGCTTGTGATCATTTTAATTGAGCTCAAGAAATATAGTGTCAGCTTATAATGACTGGCTAGCCTGATTTAATTAAATGTAACTCAAATAGCTCTCACGTATATATATTATGAAACCACACTGTTTTACTATGATCCCCATATTAAAGACCAGACACTGTTAGGGTAATTAAATCCAAAGCAGAACAGTGCATTGACTACCACGCACCAACCCCCTCATTTAATTTCAAAAGCTACCGTAACTATAACACGTAGAAAAATATCACTCCAATGCAGGGTTATAAAAGCATTGTAAAGAGATATGGTAAGACTGCATAATGTAGAATGCCAAGGTTTTAGTACCGACATGAATTAGATTGGCAAAAGGTTTGAGAATGAAACATAGTTGTGGACATGGGGTGTGAAAAACATCTGAGGAATAGTTGTGTATTGGATCTAGAGTTTTGGGCATTGGAAGCATTGGAAAAAAAGAGAGGGCACAAAGCATTGGTCACACGTTCTGTCAACCGCATTGTGGCGACTTAGTGGCATAAATCTGTTAATGTTATTGAAGCTGCAGCTGCATATAAACAGTAGCATCAAGGGAACACGTGACACGGGAAAGAGTATGTCGGCGCAGTTTACGTGCTTCTGCAGCAAACTGTTTTTAATGGCTGTGCCTATGAACTACAGGGCGATTAGATACCCCAAGGAAGTTGAAGAACTAAGAACTGCAGAGAGATTACATGCAGAGAACATGGATATACCTACAAGAACTGTCAGGATTGCACACATGATGTTCGTTGCTGAAGGCCAGCAAACAGCCACGCCTAATGCTTAACCTCGTTTTCGAGGCATAGATCAATGCCACCAGCCATTGCGAAGAGGACAGTGGGCTAGTTATCTGGCATCAACCTCCGTAGAATTTGCACAACAGAGTCAAGCTCTCTGGACCATAATTACTTGGAGAAAATCCGTGCCTTCCATCCCAAATCACAGAAATATTTATATATTGCCTTCAATCTCGATCGCATTACTACCTGAATGAATAAATTATTTTAGAAAAAAAAGTTCACGCCATGTAATGGATAACAGAGTACCGCACCAAACTGATGAGTTGCGTCAAGAAGTTTTGCATGTTAGGCATTGCTCTCCACGCCCTGACCAGACGTGGCAGTGGCAAGGAGGTTGCCGGCCGTTGTGCTCCAACAGCGTCATGTAAGCGGTCTATGGGCGCATGAAGATGAGTGACGACAGCACATGCGATGGTGCTGCCTCTATCTTCAACTACCCATCGAGATGGGATTTCAGGCTTACTGTGATACATTATAGCTATGTTGAAGAATTGAAGCAAGATCTCGCACCCAAATGGTGGCTTCAAACATAACGAACTTTATTACTGACATCACGTCAGATAGCAAAGTGGTAGGCTGAAATCAGTAGTACATTGAAGGATTAGGCATGAAATGTATCCGTCAATACCATTCTAAAATCGGTTCGTTGTGTCCCATTTACTGTGCCGGCCAGACCTTGTGTATGAGATGATCCTAAGCACGAATTAAGATCTGAACCACAGGAGACCCTTCCCTTAGTGTTGGACACAAAAATTGGCTAAAGGAGTGCTGCGTGGTGGTGGGAGGTTTGGAGCTGTGACGTGCATGGGAGAGACCGGCCGACCAACGAGAAGGTGCCGCGTGAAGATAGTCATGCAAATACAGTGGCAATGTTTAAAGGGTGCAGACAAATAAAGAGGCAGGCAGGTGATCGTAGTTGGAGATAGCGTACAAGGATCAGCTTGACTTCGAGTTGGAGAAGGGTTGCAGGAAGCTTTACGACGTACATGGAGTTCAAATGGCCGGTGAGTTGGATGGTGGCACGTGTCAAGTTGTATGAAGAATTAGAGATAGAACCAGGGAAGTTGGGTCACAACAACGTGCAATATATTGGCGACTCGGAACGAGATAGAGGTACAGGCAATCATGTTTTGATTAGATTTTGGTCAGGTTAGTTTAAATAAGATTTTGTTTAGGAGTCATATATATATGTAATTAGGGAGCACGTAGAAGGGAGTCAACCGAAAACCAGAAATTCGTTTAGCTTTTTTACATCTACTATTTCGTTTGTTGCTTTAGCACATTGCTGCGGAAAGTGTTCGTCCATCCTCATGTAAGCAGGAATCCTTTGCTTGTTTGCCGAGTAAACAAGCTGCTCGCCGGTGCACAAACCTGGTCATCTATCGTTGTGTCGTTCGGCACTTTTACGGGGCAACACTTAGGATGGGATTAGAGTTCAGGGGTTTTCTTGGTACTATATTAATTACAGGTGATTCTCTTTAAAAAGAAAATCCCTGAACTTGTGGCTCAAGATTACATTTGTGCAATGCAACTGATGGATTGTTCATAGTGGAAGAACTTTGTTGATCTCTTGTTCCAGCAAAAACATATATAGGTGGATTCTTGAAGTAGCCAATTTGCAATTTATCTGCCGCACTATGTTTGCACGGATATTTATACAAATTTGTTCCAGGAACTAAAACGCAAAGATTCCTTACGGAACATTGTACAATCAATGGTATTCCAAACTTTACAGATGAATGCCCTAGTTTTTTTAGGGAAAAAACAAGTATTTTTTATTTTGCTTTTCGAAGCCATCAGACTATGCCAAATTACTTGTGCAAGTTAAAATGTATAGATCTCATTATCCAAATTTTGGCACCCATTGACACCATTCTTTGCATGTTTGAGTACATTTGCCTCAGAGAAAAAAGCTAAATAAATCTGGATTGTGCATTTGTTGAGATCTCCATAACAGGTTGGTGAACGGTAGCAGCTGCACACGCCTCTCTCACTCTCTCTAGGAAAGGGTAATTGAGTGAGCAAGACCGAAGTCCAGTCGACATAGATTAGTTGATTATGCTATATTTTAGAAAAGGGATATATTAACTTAATATTTCAGCCTCTGCATCGACTGATACATGTGGCACATGTTTATTACAAGAGGATCACACCAGAGAATAATAAATACAAAGTTTCTATCCATCAAAATATAACACCAGAATGTGATTCTATTTGAGATGCACCAGCCATTATTCGCGAAGATCTCTATGACAACAGTCTCGAGCAACCTGCAAGACGTTTTCATCAAAAGGCGCTCCTCCTCCTTCTGAAATAGGGACCAACGCTCGACCAATGTGTCCCTCTGAAGTAGTTGATTATGCTATATATTGTCATAATGCTCCAAGTGCTATAACTTTTTTTTAGGTTTGATTTAGTTTGATTAGATCCTATTTCACTAGGTAATAATGTCTCTGCAACACATGCCAGGAGGAGAGTCCAGGAATGTAATGTCAATAGAAAATGTTTTGGCGCATCCAACAAGATATTCCTACGAACAGTTTGATTGGATCTCTGTTACAATATTTCTCTTAACAAATTGTTGAGACTTCAGAGTATGGAAACATTTTCCTATGAACATTGCTGCTCATCCTCGGCTGGCGCCTGTGCCGGCACTCTCGTTGCCGACTGGTAACTTCATGTCGGATTCATTCCCTGCTCCGTGCTAATACAATCTCTGGATTATATAATATAATCTAGATCGGGTTGTTTGTTTATCTAGATTATTGGTACTTAGATTATTTGTTGTCAACAAAAAAAGACAACAATGTCCAACCTTTTCTTCCTCTCCGCCTATCACCTTGACCTCGCTGGCCCGCCTCCCCGCCACCTCACCGGCCCACCTCCATGGCTCTGCGCGACCTTGCCTCACCGCGTGCTCCACAATAGCTCCTGCCCGCTGGCCCGCCTCCGCCCGCATGCACCACGGCGCCACCGCCGCCGAGGTTGGCCATGGCTGCAATCCAAGCATTAAGAGAAGGAGGAAGGCTCTTCCTCGCTCTCTTCAGAAGCGAGTGGGTCTACGGCCGGCATGCGCTCCCCGCCTCCTCCCCGTCGGCGTGTGCTCCCAGCCTCCTAGCGCTCGCCTGCCGGCCCGCGCCTCCTTGCCAGCATGCCAGCCCGCCTCCACGTGCTCCCCACCGGCCCGCCTCCCCGCCACACCGGACCGCCTCAGTGCGCTCCCCACCGGCCCACCTTCACGCGGTCCCTTCTAGCCTCCTCCCCGCCAGCGCGCGCTCCCCACCTGCCCACGCTCAACCGCCGGTGCCTCTGAAATAACGAGAAGAAAGAAGAAGAGGAAACAAATAGAACGAAGGGTATGTATATAACCAATGACATGGTGGGTAATTTCCATTAAAATATCAGGGAAGGTGGGTCTTTTTCCAAAATAATCTGAAATAAGCTCATGTTGAGGAGATTATGGATTTTTCATAATCTGATATTCAAGATTTTATAATCTGTCTAATAATCTAGCATGTTTGTTTGCCATCTGGATTATTTGAACCAGATTATATAATCTGGATGAATTATAATCTGAAACAAACATGCCCTTACTCTCCCGTTTTCAAATTGTTATCATTATGATATCAGATCTAGTTTAGTTTTGAACAAGAATATAGAAACAGAGGGTGTACTGCTTTCCGCCTTATGGTGTTAAAAAAAAGAGGGTGTACTGCTTTCGCTCTCTGTTTTTTCAGTGCTCTTTGCTACCTTCTGTATTATATTGACGCTGTGATCTGGGCCCCAGAGGGCACAACTGCATAAGCGATTGAAAACCTGTAAGGCTGTAATATGTTTATAGAAATCCATGCATATACCGCTAATAGCTACCACTTTTGTAAGAAATGAATGTTGCCTTATTGGTAATTGATCAACTCCAGTTGCAGGTACTACTTGATGATTACTTGAGTCACTTTTGTAAGTAATAAATGCTGCCTTAAATCCATGCATATACCGGCCATGCATTTCACTCATAAAAAAGCTACACTAGCTGCAACGTGCAGAAACGTTTCAGTCATATGCAGGGTTATGTGACCATAGGCAAGAGCATCATATGTTGAGTGCAACCAAAATTTAGAATTTTAGTTTTTAGTGCCAACAGAAAATAGTCTGACAAAAAGTTTATCGTTGAACATAGTTGAGAAGATGGGTCAGGAAACACATTCCAATAATTGTTTCATATTAGATTTTGGAGTTGTGGGGATTAGAAGCATTGGAAAAGAAGAGAGGGCAATGCATTGTTGTCAGACCGAGGCAGGAAATGAATGCGGGTTAGGCACACATTATGCCAACCGTATTATAGTGAGTTAGGGGCATGGATCTCTTAACGCTGTCGAACCAGCAGCTGGCTACAATCGAGGACGGCAGCACTGTCGCTCCTAGATGCGTGCGGCTCCGCCCAGACTTAGGTGGCGACGCAGCATAGACAAGGAAACGCACGAAGCGCTTCTATTGGTGGAGGAGGGCACGGAGCGCCCGTAAGGTGGCGGAGGCCACGCACTATAATCATATAATATTACGTCCGAGAATTTGATATCAACATATAACATAGTGACTTTTTTTAATCAAGTGAATTTGAAACCACAATTGATTTCAGATGTATCTGACTTGTTATGTTATCTGAACATGTAAAGAACAATTGCCGTTTGTGTGATACGTATTATCTTGTCACACCGTTCTACTTGCTATCTTGAGCAAAATGCTTTTAAAATTGTATCGGGAGTAGCAGGCCTGTGATCTATTAGATTAACCTCATTATAAAGTGCCATTTTTTATTTACTTAGTTGAGCTTATCTTATGGCGGACACATGATTTTTATTAGATTAACCTCATCGTCTTATAATGAAAGTTTAAGACCTAACAAATAGCCCTTTAGATAAATCATAATCAATAAAATTCTTAAAATTGATTCGTTTGTCTGCCAGTTTGAGCTAAAACTTGAATTTAATTCAGTTTTTTATGTATAACGTATTATACATACAATATATTGGGATTTTTGTCAAAATATTAGGTGTACATTTGTACACCCTTGACCACATACTGCGTCTGCCCCTGGATGGATATATATTGAAAGCACACAGTTTTATGATGGTCCCTGTGTAGAAAACTATACAATGTAAAGGTAACTAAATTGACAACAGACCAGTACTGCATTACTAACCATGCACCAGCAACTTAATCAAAAAGCTACACTAGCTGCAACGTGTAGAAACGTTTCAGTCATATGCAGGGTTATGTAACCATAGGCAAGAGCATCATATGTTGAGTGCAACCAGAATTTAAAATTTTAGTTTTTAGTGGCAACAGATAATAGTCTGACAAAAAAGTTTGTCTGGGAAACATATAGTTGAGAAGATGGGTGAGGAAACACATTCCAATAATTGTTTCATATTAGATTTGGACTAGTGGGGATTGGAAGCATTGGGAAAGAAGAGAGGGCAATGCATTGCTGTCAGACCCATTGATTGAGAGGCAGAAAATGAATGCGAATTAGGCACACATTGTTGGATAAATTAGCACTTTTAATTTTATATTAATCCAGAAATAAACCATAAATATGATTAACAGATTGCATGATGAAATAGTGTAAGGCTCATGACCATTGAGGCCACCCCCAAGGTATGATGTTTTGGTGATGAATGACAAATATGAAATGTGACTACTGTCTACACGAGTGTTGTTCGTGTAGAAAACATTTTCTACTTTATGATGATTGTAGACGGCGGCCTTGGCGATTGATGACAATGACCACAAGCATAGAGGCTAGTGAGCTTGATGGAGTCCAAGTGTTGATGGAGATGGATCAAAGCTGAGGACAATCCGGTCAGTCCGGACTACCTTTCTAGACTGGAGAGAGAAACAGACCGGATGGTCCGGTTAGTACAGGTGTTTAGCAGGGCAGAGTCGTTGGTGCTGAAGATTGCACTGACCAGACAGTCCGGTCAGTAGGCCTAGAAAGCTGATTTCATGGAGCAACGGCTAGTTGGAGGTTGGAAGCCTATATAACTCCGTTGCTAGGGTCTTGGAGACCTCTCTTGGACAGTAGAATTGCTTGGAGCATCTGGTGAGAGCGAAGAGGAAAAGAGGAGAGCACTAGGAGGAGATATTACATATCTTGAGAGTGCTAGTGAGAGTAACTTGAGCATTGATGCACATCTAAGGCTAGGATGTCCTTGATGGTGTGATCTAGGTTGTTACTCTTGGTCTATGGTGAGACCTAGACCGGTTAGGTGTCGGTGATCGAGCCAATTGTGATTGGTTGTGAAGGCCGTCATAAGTTTGTACCCAGTTTGAGTCCGCCGGTGAAAGGGGCATCAATAGTGAGCGCCCATGTCAGCTTGGGGAGTCCGGCAAGTACTCGAGGGAGGCGAGCTTGAGCCTAGATGGCAGCGGTGACGTGTGCCGTGTCTTCACTCCGGGAGTGATTGTGGGCTCGTGGGCGAGAACTCGACATCCGTGGTGGGAGGGACCGGAACTCCGGCGGGAGTGGTCCAACGAGGAGTAGGGGAAGGCGCCATCCTTCCGAGACCTCGAGAAAAATCATGAGCCATCTCTTACTCTACTCCTTACTTTGATGCATTACTTTCTGCATTTACATACTGTGCTTTTTATGCTTGTATGCTTACCTTGTTCTAGTTGATTATCTTGTAGTCTTGCATGAATAGGCTTCTTTACTTGCTAGTAGAGCTTAGCTTTCTTACTTGATTATTAGCATATATAGGAGTTGCATTGGCTTGATTACTATCCCTTGTGTGTATTCTTCTGCTCATTCTTGTGTGCTCTAGTTTCTTATCTTGTAGCATTGCATGAGAAGGTTTCTATGCTAGCTTGTTGTTTGCTTTCATGTGTCTTGATTACTAGCTTGCATAGGAGTTGTTTTTCCTTTGTGTGATCCACTAGTATGCTTAGGTTATGATTCCTTTCATAGGTTCATTATCTTGCTATTGTGATCACCACTAGAATTGTGTAGGAGTTGTTTTGAGTGGTCAGTTTTAAGATTTGGTAAACTTGGTACATAGTGTGAGTTCCAAATTCACCCCCCTCTCTCGGTCACTCGGTCCTTTCAAGTGGTATCAGAGCCAAGTGCTCACCATAGGGCTTAACCGCCTTGAGTAGTGACCATATTGAGTTGGGATGTCATCCCATTTGGGGCCGGGTCATGGCTCATGAAAGGATCGCTTGAAAAGCTACCTAAATGCCATGATTCTTGATGAGTTGATGGACACACTTGTGGACCTTGCCAATACCTTTACTGATGACCATGTATATGATGATGATGATTGTGTGGATGTGCCTAGTTCTAATGAGTGCCTAAATTTTACTAGTAATGACTTGATAGGTTGCTCTACGAGTATGCCCAATGGGATGATTGATGATAGTGTGCCTCTTGATCGCATCAGTGTCTTACTTGTTGAGGAGTTTTGTGCCTTACGTGCTAACGACAATGAGAACTTACTTGACTCTCTGATTCGATTGTGAGGTATTATGGACGCGATTGAAGCAAATGAAGAATCATTCAAGCTTCACAAGAAAGTGATAATCGAGAAGATCCGCTCCTTGCTCCCTAGCAGTAAGCTACTCTACATCACTCTTGATCTTCTCATGGAGAAGAATATCTCTGTTGAGGACATGATTGGGTTGCTCTTTGAGGGTGAGTAGATCACCGCGAGCTGGACTGGGGAGAAGACTTCCAAGGCAAACAATGGAGCATTTTCAAGAAAAGGGAATGAAGTACCTTCGAGCTCAAACTTCCTTGATCCCTCCTCAAGATTGCCTTGCAGCAGCTTCTATAACCCCTTCGGATCAAGGCATACACCAAGCTCTTCATCAGGCGCTTCATCAAGTTCTACCCCAAGTGTTGTTCCAAGTTCTACACCAAGCACTTCGAGTGGACCACGCTTTAGTGTGAGAGGAGCACCGACCACGATGCTCATACGATCACTTGGGATGATCGATCTTACCACTACGGCTCACCAACAAAGGGTGTGAGAGGAGCATATTCATGTCTTCTGTTGACCACCACAAGATTGACTTTGGCATCTTCGTCGAGCTCACCAACAGAATCTCATCTTTCAACTTGGTGAATTTGTGAGAAATCCGAATGATGACCTTTTTGATACTCCCTTAAGCAATTATGATCTTGTCTGTAGGATAAATTCATTCAGACGCCTTCGGATGATCCCATCATATGAAGTGATTGATAGACTCCTCTTGCAAATCACAACTCGTGAGAGGGGTTTCTTACTTGAGGAGGTGGTCAACAGAAGACATGAGCTCTCAATTGAGAGAGCAATGGAGATGATACTTGTGCTCCAGTCACAAGTGGTACATGTGCTTGAGCACATCACTGGTCTCTATGATCCTCCCTATTACTACCTCAGGAGGAGACTTCAGGAAGGGATTGTAAGGATCCCTATCTATTAGGATGCACTTATGGCTCGACGTGATGAGGTTAGTGCAAGTCAATCAAGTGATTCTTTGGATACTAACCCTTCTTCCTTTAGCATTTGTCTTATGGCTACCACCAGGGTCAACTACAAGAGTGGAGGTACTCATTGGATTCTTGACAGTGGGTTCACTCAACATATGACCAGGAAGCCAACCATGTTCACAAGCATTGATGAAGACGAAGATAGTGAGAAGGTGACCTTTGGGAATAACTCAAAAGGAAGAGTCAGAGGATCAGGCAAGGTGGCCATTACTGAGGACCTCAATCTCTCCAAGGTATTCCTTGTGGAAACCCTCAAGTTTATCCTCCTGTCAGTTGGTCAGCTTTGTGACATGGGTTTCAAGTGCACATTTGATGAGGATGGTGTGATGATTGAAAATGCAAAGAAAGGACTAGTATTTCATGGAGTAAGTCATGAGAACTTGTATGTCACAGACTTCAAGTCAAGCAATATGCCACCAAGTAATTTTCTATTCACCAAGGCAACTAAAGGATGGTTGTGGCATATAAGACTAGCACATGTTGGAATGAATCAACTCAAAAAAGTGGTCAAGAGGAATCTAGTTGAAGGAATCAAGGATGTCACCTTTGAGAAGGACAAATTGTGTAGTGCTTGTCAAGGTGGAAAGCAAGTTGCATCATCTCATCCCACCAAGTCTTTCATGTCTACATCTCGTCATCTAGAGCTCTTGCACATGGACTTGTTTAGGCCAACACATTATAAGAGTCTAGGAGCAAATCTATATTGTTTGGTGATTGTGGATGACTTCACGAGATACACTTGGACCTTCTTTCTTGTGGACAAGTCTCAAGCAAGTGACATCTTCAGAAAGTTTGCAAGAAGGGCAAAGAATGAATTCAAGACTAGCATTGTGAAGATAAGAAGTGACAATGGGACTGAGTTCAATAACGCAACAGTGGAGGAATACTGTGACAAGAAAGGGATCAAGCATGAATTCTCCGCTACATATACTCCCGAGCAAAATGGAGTAGTGGAGAGGAAGAACAAGAAACTAATCACCCTTGCTCGTGCTATGTTGGATGAGTATGGAACTCATGAAAGGTTTTGGGCTGAAGCAATCAAAACAGCTTGCTACACCTCAAACCGTGTCTATCTCCACCGGCTGTTGAAGAAGGCATCGTATGAGCTGTTGGTTGGACGGAAACCCAATGTTTCCTATTTTCGGGTTTTTGGCTACACTTGCTACATTTTTCAACAAGAGGAGGAAGCCCGGGAAGTTTGAGAGCAGAACTGATGAAGGAATTCTTCTTAGGTATTCAGAGACTTTCAAAGCGTATTGGGTCTACAACTCATCCATAAGATGTGTGGAATAATCTTATGATGTGCAATTTGATGAGTCAAATGGATCTCAGAAAGGAGATGAGTTTCATGAAGTAAACATTGGAGATGAGCCTATGAGGAAAGCCTTGAGAAACATGCCCGTGGGCGAGGTTTTACCTCACGAGACCAATGATGGAAATATTGACCCCTCCACTCCACCATCTCAACCAACCACTTCTTCCAAGGTACAAGAACCAAACCAAGATGCCATTGCCTCTTCCACTAGCTCCTCCCAAGATTCATTGAGAGTGCATCCACCTACCCATGAGGGAATCCACGAGAGATGTGAGCCCCAAGCCTCCCTACATATTTCACATCGAGCCACTTCTCCAAGCTCTTCTCACAACAGCCCCACATCCTCACCAACCTCTAGCTCCATAACAACAAAACATATGAGTGATTCTGCCACCTCACTAAGAATCCAAGACACTCATATCTCAAAAGAGCGAGCAATTCATGATGCACAAGATACTTCACCTAGAGCTCCTTCCACTCAAGAAGAACATCATCCTAGACCCAACGCCATCAACAAGGATCACTCACATGACTTGATCATTAGGAGTCCATCTCAAGGAGTAAGGACAAGGAGAAATCAATACAAGCCCAACTATGTGAGTGAAGAAAACGATGATGAGGCAAATGTTGCAATTAAGAACTTCTCCATTGTCTCTATGATTGAGCCCACTACCGTTGATGAAGCTATGGATGATCACAAATATGTAATAGCTATGAAAGAAGAGTTAAACAACTTCAAGAGGTGCAAAGTATGGAAATTGGTTGAGAGGCCCAAGAATCATAATGTGGTTGGCACCAAGTGGGTCATCAAGAACAAGCAAGATGAGAAAGGAGCAATTGTCAAGAACAAGGCTCGCCTAGTGGCTAAGGGATATTCTCAAGTGGTGGGCATTGACTTTGAAGATACCTTTGCTCTCGTGGCCCGTCTTGAAGCTATTCAGATCTTACTTGCCTATTCATCACACAATGGCTTCAAGCTCTTTCAATTGGATGTCAAAAGTGCCTTCTTGAATGGAGAGGTCAAGGAGAAAGTCTATGTGGAAAACCTCCGAGGTTTGAGGACCCTAAACATCCAAGACGTGTACAAATTGAAGAAAGCTCTCTATGGCTGTTGACGGCTGTTAAGTACCATTTTCAACCGTCAACTATACTCAAATAAAGGAGAATTTGGCATTTCATACACGCATGCTTTATCACAATAATATAGTTCCACTTGTACTTGGAGAACTTTGTGCATGCAGGAGGAAATGTGAAGGAAACACCTCAAAAGGCAAGAAAACACACTTTCGACCAATCAGAGAGCGCCACATGGACGTCACACGGATTGAAGGGCCCATTTGCAGCACTTAACCGACGTAACTCCCTGTAATACCGCGGGAACCGACCTCAGGACCCACCTGCCAGCCTCCCCAAGAAAGCACAGGCCAGGAGGGGCCACCCCCAGGTCGGCCGACCTGGTCAGGTCGGCCGACCCAGCCGGGCGCCCTCTCCGCCTGGGCTTCCACGTGTTGGCTCCTCCGTGACTCCTGATAACGGTTTGAGATGCCTTCCGTGGCGGTTACGCTCCCTTGCCGACCTATTGAGGCTATAAATAGGAGGGTGTGCCTTCACATTCAACACACACCACAAGAAGCATTTCTCTCTTGCTAGTAGTAGTTCTTGGAGTTTTAGTGGAGTTAGGCTGAGTCTAGAGCTCTCTAGTCCCAAGTCTTCACTTGGAATTGGTATGGCTCTTGTATCTTTTCCCTTTTGTAAGACTTTACTCTTATCAATATATATATCTTTTCTATATAGTTGTGCTTGGGTCATGAGTTTCTTGTTTGATTTTGTGATCCATATATGTGATAGTATAGTCTACTTGTGTGATAGTAGTTTATATTTATTATACTACTATTGTCATGCTAGTTATATACCGTCACTATAGTCTAGTTTATATGTTATAGTCTCTATGCTTAGTTTTAGCTGATAAAGTATAGCATGGGTTTGGTGATCGTATTCGTACGGTAGCTCTGCCTCGTTAATAGTAATCGCGGAGGGGCAGAGTGCTCTTTGGTCATGCAAGTATGGTACTTGGGTGACTGATTTGCATCAATTATTCGTTAGTCTACTGGTTCGTTGAGGTAGGCGGCAGGTGGTGACAGCCCTGTCCGTCCTTTGAAATCCTCCCCGCTAGGCTAGTGCGTAGGCTCTTGGCGGAAGTCGCCTGTGGATGCAGGGGTAAGTCCGTGCCTGAAGTGCTATACTATTGACTGCTGAACCTGAGTGTGGGTCTGTATGTATTCTACGTAGGCTATGCAACTGTATAGGAATGTATAGTAGGAGTAGCTTAGCCTAGTCTTTCCTCCACTAGACTTTATTTATTTAGTAGGAATCTTCTGTGTGTGTCACACTACCCGGTTATTATTATATACCCGCCTGTCTTGGTTAAGATATCCTTGCTAATTGTTAACATGATCTTATATGTTAGTAATGCTTCTTGATCATAACCTTCCTTTGGGATAAACAAATACGATACCCTGAATACTTCCGGGTGAAATGCTACAGCGGTATTCTCCGTGCGCTTGCGGATTTTACCTACTTGACTCTGGGACATATTAGTGAACCGTTTCTGGCCCCGTGCCGGGAATGATTTATTAATATGGCTTAGCAAAAGTCAACAAGCATTTCTGGCGCCGTTGCCGGGGAAGGCGTATGATTCAAGAAAAATTACTAATGTATATAGTAGTGTTGCAATTATTAAGGCTATCTCCTAAGCAGGTTAACCTTGCTTTGTTTTCTGCATTTTGTATGAAAACAGGGTAGTGTATGACTGGTTTCGACTTGCCGACAAACTTCACTGAAGATCCTGAGTCACTCCTGAGAAGGACACGAGCTAGGCTCACCCCTCCTCGTAAGGAGACTCGGCCAATCGAACCTGTCATTCCCGCACCATCAAGCTCTAAGCAAATGGCCGACAAGACCCTCCGCGAGTTCTCCGCTCCCTCCGCTGCCAACATCCCTACGGGACCAGCTGGCAATGTGGGAGATGCGAACTTCGAGATCAAGACCGGTCTCATCACCATGGTGCAGGCTAGCCCATTCTGTGGGAAAGCCAATGAGGACGCTAGTGCTCATCTCCAGCAATTCCTGGAGATTTGCAACACGTTCAAAATGAAGGACGTCACCCCCGACGCTGTTCGCCTTCGACTGTTCCCGTTCTCTCTCCTTGGGAGAGCGAGACAGTGGTTCTACGCAAACCCTGAAGCTGTGAACACTTGGGAGAAGTGTTCAGCTGCGTTCCTTGCAAAGTTCTTCCCGCTGGGCAAGACCAATGCCCTCCGCGGAAGGATCTCAAGCTTCCAGCAGGAGTCGAAGGAGTCGATTCCTGAGGCATGGGAGAGGCTCCAGGAGTACATCCTGGCATGTCCCCACCACGGGATGGATGATTGGCTGATCATCCAGAACTTCTACAACGGGCTTACTCCGTCGGCCCGCGACCACCTCGACGCTGCTGCTGGTGGAGCCTTCTTCTCGCTCACTGTAAGCAAGGCAAAAGCTTTGATCGAGAAGATGGTGTCCAACCAAGGTTGGAATGAAGAGCGCCTCCAACCTCGCCAGCGAGGCATGCACTCCGTCAAGGAGGTTGACATGCTCGCCGCCAAGATTGACCTTCTCATGAAGAAGATGGACGACCAAGCCAATGGAGAAGTGAAAGCCCTAGATGCTCGGATGACTTGCGAGGTCTGTGGCAACACGGGACACTCGGGCAATGACTGCCCTGAGACCCGTGAGGACGCAATGTTCATGGGCAACAACAACAACAACGGCTACCGTCCACAAGGAGGTCAAAGTTGGGGTCCACCACGTCCCAACTACCAAGGAGGTAACTCTGGCAACTTCTCTGGTTTTAATTCCGGTTATAATCAGCCCTCCTTGAAAGATCTTGTGCTTGGTCAAGCTAAGGTTAATGATAACATTAGTAAAAAGCTTGCCACCACTGATAGGACTCTTGAGAGCATCCACACTAAGATAGAGGGTGTTTCCTCTGCTCTCAAGAATCAGCTGAGCTTTAATAAAATGATAGAAACTCAATTAGCTCAGTTAGCTGCTGCTGTTCCTACTGCTGAGTCGGGGAAAATCCCGGGGCAACCCGAGACCCCGTTAGAAAATGTTAATGCGGTTACCACGAGAGGAGGTAAGTCCACTCGGGATCCGCCATATCCTAACCATGCAGGAAAGGACACATCAGCTGAGAAGCCGGCAGAAGAAGAAGAACTGCCGCCCAGGAAAACGGCCCCACATGAGTTCTATGACACGAACCTCATGCCGTTTCCCGAAAGAAGAAGGAAGCCCACCGTGGACGAGCAGTTCACACGCTTCGTTGAGGTCATCCAGAAGCTGCACATCAACGTGCCCTTGCTGGATGCGATACAAGTACCCACGTACGCTCGCTACCTCAAGGATCTTATCAGCAACAAGCGCCCACTACCGACCACAGAAATTGTCAAGCTGACGGAAGAGTGTAGCGCTGCTATACTCAACCGGCTTCCTGAAAAGAAGAAAGATCCAGGGTGTCCCACGATCACCTGCTCGATCGGGACACAGAACTTCGACCATGCCTTATGTGATCTTGGGGCAAGTGTGAGCGTCATGCCGAAGGATGTCTTCGACAAGCTCAACTACACTACACTATCCCCCACGCCGATGCAGCTGCAGCTGGCCGATTCAACGGTCCGCTATCCGGCGGGGATCGCCGAAGATATTCCGGTGAAAATCCGGAATTGCTTCATCCCCGTCGACTTCGTAGTGCTTGATATGGACGTCGGGAAGAGCACACCGCTCATCCTAGGACGCCCATTTCTCAGCACTGCGGATGCTCGCATCGATGTAGGAGCCGGAGAAATCCGCTTCCACATCAATGGCAAGGAGGAGAAGTTTGACTTTCGGCCAAGGAAAGAACAGTGCAACATGATCCGTATCAAGTACGGGCCGAACCCAAGCAACATCAAGGAAGTGGAGGTCACTCCGCCAAAGAAGGACAGCCTCATCACATTCATGAAGAACTTCCTTGAGAAGGAAAATGTTGCACAACAACAACTGATGAAGGCAAGGAGGCAAAGGTCACACATTAAGCAACAGCCTCCGAAGTCCACAAGGCAGCAACCTCCGAGGTCTGCAAAGAAACAGGCTGTGAAGCCTGCAAAACCGCAGCCTCCGAAGCCCGAGAAGCCACCGACCGCAACAAAGACCAAGAAGGTGTGGCGAACGAAACAAGAAGCATCATCCGCGTCTTCATCTCCGGGACCGGACAACGCTTCATCGAGCTGAACGCCGGAGAAAAAGTCCCGCTCGTCGGACTTTAAAAGGTGAGTCCTCGCCGGGAGGTTAAACCGGTAGTTATCCATATTTGCTCTTTTAATTGCATATTTGCTTTCCACCACATTTTGATTTTTCCCGACCACTGCATTTCTGCATTTTTGAATTTTTCCAGTCACCTTGAATTTTTCAAAACTCATTTGCATTTTTGAAAATTTAGAAAATAGGTTTTTGGGCTTTCCATTTTGAAAAGATTTTTTGTCGAGCTTTTTGAGCAAAAAGGCAGCAGGGGACAAATCCCCTAGCCGTTGGGGAACACATAGGAAAAAGGGGGCTGCCAGGAGGCCCACCTGCCAGGTCGGCCGACCTGGTGAGGTCGGCCGACCCCCTGGCCCCACTTTTTCCTGTGCTCCTTTCTCCCAACGGCTATATGGCCGTTGCTCTGTCTCTTGCTAACGGCCATCTTGCTTCCTTGGCTATAAAAACCGCCCAGGAGGGGGAGCTTCACCATTCCAAGCTCATCTTTCACTCCCCTCTTTTGCTCACTTGTTGCTCTCCCAAAATTTCGTGTTCTTCAACTTTACTACAGCCCCAAAAACCCAAAAAAATATTTCCCCTCTGTTTTAGTGCATTTGCAAGTTGTTGTGAAAAGAAAACCAATTTCGGAGAAGCTCGGGTTTGTCGTTTTCACTAACGCTCACCCGAACACTTGTTCGATCTTGTTTTTTGTTCTTGTCTTGTGTTTGTTCTTGTGTGCAGCCATGTTCAAACGAATGAAGCAAGTCGCCGGAATCAAGCGGAGAAAAAGCACTCGTGCAAGCACGAGTCAAGCATCCTCCGTCGAGCTCACACCAAGTCCGGGGCATGGTGACCCCGAAGCTGAAATTCCGGAGGAAAGGCCAGCCTTGCTCATCACCGAGGAGCATCTCGACATCAAGGACGACCGCGAGGGCCAAGCCATCGCGCTCATGAGAGAACGGCCATTCGCCCACACCCGACGCTTCGATCCGGACTTCCTCGAGAAAATAGGTATGAGAGAAGAATTTGCCTCTATTTTTCGCACTATGGGTTGGCTAAATTTCGTAGAAGTAGATGAGCCGGGTTCTCGTTTGCTTACTATGCAGTTTTTATGCACCCTTAGAAAGTATGATGAAGGCATTTCTTTTCGCTTGTTTGGGCAAGAGCGCTTGGTCACATGGGGTGATCTTCATGCTATGCTAGGTCTAAATCCTAAATGTAGGCTAGACTTAGATAAAGCGCTAAAGGGGTTCCATAAAGAAAGTTTTTGGAAAAAGATTTCCGGAAACGAGTGGGGTCCCAAGCCTAGAACAAGTGCCATCCATAATCCTACACTTAGATTTATGCATGTGTGGTTGGCTATGACCTTGTTTCCTCGAGGTGACATTAGGGTTGTCCGGCAAGATGAATTGAAAATACTTTATGCCATGGTTAAGAAAATTAGGGTGTCACCCGCGGAATGCATGATTGATCAATGGTTAGACAATATAAAGTTGACAGGACCAATTGAGTGCACCTCTTTAGTTACTCGCATTGCGCAGAAGTGTGGTCTGCTTGAGAATGTTCATATTGAATATTTGACGGTAGATAGAGAATTTCTAGGCGAGGACTATTTTGTGCAAGGACATACTTTGAAACATGGTCCAAATAATACCTTGATCTATCACTTTCCCGGGTATACAAATGAATTCCCGTTACCTAACCCGGGTCTTCGTTTGTATCACTGTCGGGCACTAACCCTCCCACTTGAGCCAGTGGGAGAAGTTCGCAGGCATAGTGTTTCAGGGCGACCGACACGTTCCCGTAGGCATATGGAGCCTACACCGGAGTTTCACACTCCGACCGGAGATCCGGTATGGGAGCAGCCCCCGCCACACGACGAGGCGGGTGCATCAACATGGCAGGCCGGAGCATGGGAATCTCAGTACAATTACCCCATGCAGACGTCATCAAGTTCAAGCGGACCGCCATCCTTTGCCACTCGGTCATTCTCATCCCATGGGTTCCGTGAACTCAACTATGGGATGTCCGAGTTGACAAGGAGGGTGGACGACATTGATTTGCGCACCGAGAGCATGCAACAAACTCTCACGCAACATGTCGCCGACACCCAGCAATGGCAGAATTTCAGCGACAACCAATTCCGCCAGCTGAACGCGATGATGGCTCAGAATCAGAACAATTGGGATGCCTTCTTCCGCTCCCAAGGCTACGACCCGAACCAGCAGATATGAGCAAGAACAAGCTTGGGGGAGGACCTCCCTTCTCACGGTAACTCGTATCTTTCCCCTTCCCTTTTCTTGCATTTGCTAAATCTGAAATTCCATAAAAATTTGCAAAACATAAAAAGAACAAAAATATTTCCCTTTTTCATGCGCGGTATGAATGTGTATAATTTTCCTATGTTGAGATGATGAATAGTTGCTCTGTCCTTTATTCCTCTCTAAAGCTAGTTTACAACTTAGTACTCTCTCAAGAGTTAGGTTTGTTGGTAAATCTTGCCTTGAACTTAAATCTTGTGGGTAGCATATGCATTCTCTAGTTCTAAGTTGTTGAGAGGTATGATATGATAGATAGGGCTGCTATGATCTTGCTCAACGTAAAGCTTGAATTCCGGAGTTTTATTTTTCAAAATGACAAATTGATAAGTTCCTCAATGATGAAATTCCCACCACAGCCATATGTAGTGTTTACATTTGAAAACCTTTACACATATGCTGCTTGTTTCACATTGAGCTTAGTCAAAATTGTTGTGACCCTAGTAGAACTCTTTTCATGCTTTCTTGATCAAGATCATATACACACATCCACCGCCATGAGCTATCCTTCTAAATCAAGAAGATAGCATCCACCATATCCACCATATCCACCGTGAGCTATTCTTCTACACCGGAAGAAAGCCACTATCCATCCATCCATCCAAAGAAACACTCCATATATCCATTGCAAATTTCCTCTCTCAAAGTATTCATTGCAAACTAGGACTATGGCTATGCAAAAAAAAAAAAAAGAAAAAAAAAACGCTCAAAAAAGAGAGCAAGCAAAAGATAGCCATAGCCTAGAAACTCCAAAAGAGAGAAGGAAAATTCAAAAAGGAGTTATTTCTTCCCATCCACCATTCCTCCGTTCTCCCACACACTTGCACATCTTGATCAAGATTGTTTGAATTGATGTTTTTCTTGGATCCGGTCTTTTGACATAGCAATATTATGTGAACATGAGTGCCTCATATATCCCTACCTTGAGCTCCACATAAAGCCTTATTTAGAAGTAGGTGATTATAGGCAACACTTTACCTTGGTGAGGAATCATACACATATTGAGTGATCCGAGAGAATCATTTGAGGAACTTGGTTTTTATTTTCAAAATCTTTTGAAAACCTCCGGAATAACATAGCGGAATCTAGAGCAAGTGATTGGTGCCCTGCAATTGTTCTATCTCTCAACCGCCCAAGACAATGAGGTGTAAAAGCCCCATGGATCAAGGTAAATGGGTAAGTTATGCGCCGATATATTTAATTCTAGGAAGAGTACTTTGTTGTGCGCATAGTATTATTGAGGAATAGGACATTGTAGCAACTCCTGATCAACAACTTAAGTTTATCTTTGCTTCGGGACGAGCAAAGGGTAAGCTTGGGGGAGTTTGTTGACGGCTGTTAAGTACCATTTTCAACCGTCAACTATACTCAAATAAAGGAGAATTTGGCATTTCATACACGCATGCTTTATCACAATAATATAGTTCCACTTGTACTTGGAGAACTTTGTGCATGCAGGAGGAAATGTGAAGGAAACACCTCAAAAGGCAAGAAAACACACTTTCGACCAATCAGAGAGCGCCACATGGACGTCACACGGATTGAAGGGCCCATTTGCAGCACTTAACCGACGTAACTCCCTGTAATACCGCGGGAACCGACCTCAGGACCCACCTGCCAGCCTCCCCAAGAAAGCACAGGCCAGGAGGGGCCACCCCCAGGTCGGCCGACCTGGTCAGGTCGGCCGACCCAGCCGGGCGCCCTCTCCGCCTGGGCTTCCACGTGTTGGCTCCTCCGTGACTCCTGATAACGGTTTGAGATGCCTTCCGTGGCGGTTACGCTCCCTTGCCGACCTATTGAGGCTATAAATAGGAGGGTGTGCCTTCACATTCAACACACACCACAAGAAGCATTTTCTCTCTTGCTAGTAGTAGTTCTTGGAGTTTTAGTGGAGTTAGGCTGAGTCTAGAGCTCTCTAGTCCCAAGTCTTCACTTGGAATTGGTATGGCTCTTGTATCTTTTCCCTTTTGTAAGACTTTACTCTTATCAATATATATATCTTTTCTATATAGTTGTGCTTGGGTCATGAGTTTCTTGTTTGATTTTGTGATCCATATATGTGATAGTATAGTCTACTTGTGTGATAGTAGTTTATATTTATTATACTACTATTGTCATGCTAGTTATATACCGTCACTATAGTCTAGTTTATATGTTATAGTCTCTATGCTTAGTTTTAGCTGATAAAGTATAGCATGGGTTTGGTGATCGTATTCGTACGGTAGCTCTGCCTCGTTAATAGTAATCGCGGAGGGGCAGAGTGCTCTTTGGTCATGCAAGTATGGTACTTGGGTGACTGATTTGCATCAATTATTCGTTAGTCTACTGGTTCGTTGAGGTAGGCGGCAGGTGGTGACAGCCCTGTCCGTCCTTTGAAATCCTCCCCGCTAGGCTAGTGCGTAGGCTCTTGGCGGAAGTCGCCTGTGGATGCAGGGGTAAGTCCGTGCCTGAAGTGCTATACTATTGACTGCTGAACCTGAGTGTGGGTCTGTATGTATTCTACGTAGGCTATGCAACTGTATAGGAATGTATAGTAGGAGTAGCTTAGCCTAGTCTTTCCTCCACTAGACTTTATTTATTTAGTAGGAATCTTCTGTGTGTGTCACACTACCCGGTTATTATTATATACCCGCCTGTCTTGGTTAAGATATCCTTGCTAATTGTTAACATGATCTTATATGTTAGTAATGCTTCTTGATCATAACCTTCCTTTGGGATAAACAAATACGATACCCTGAATACTTCCGGGTGAAATGCTACAGCGGTATTCTCCGTGCGCTTGCGGATTTTACCTACTTGACTCTGGGACATATTAGTGAACCGTTTCTGGCCCCGTGCCGGGAATGATTTATTAATATGGCTTAGCAAAAGTCAACAATGGCCTCAAGCAAGGACCAAGGGCATGGTATGAACACTTGAGGAACTTCTTTCTCAAGAATGGTTTCAAGATTGGAAGCATTGATAGTGTTGACTTTTGCTAAGCCATATTAATAAATCATTCCCGGCACGGGGCCAGAAACGGTTCACTAATATGTCCCAGAGTCAAGTAGGTAAAATCCGCAAGTGCACGAAGAATACCGCTGTAGCATTTCACCCGGAAGTATTCAGGGTATCGTATTTGTTTATCCCAAAGGAAGGTTATGATCAAGAAGCATTACTAACATATAAGATCATGTTAACAATTAGCAAGGATATCTAACCAAGACAGGCGGGTACATGATAATAACCGGGTAGTGTGACACACACAGAAGATTCCTACTAAATAAATAAAGTCTAGTGGAGGAAAGACTAGGCTAAGCTACTCCTACTATACATTCCTATACAGTTGCATAGCCTAAGTAGAATACATACAGACCCACACTCAGGTTCAGCAGTCAATAGTATAGCACTTCAGGCACGGACTTACCCCTGCATCCACAGGCGACTTCCGCCAAGAGCCTACGCACTAACCTAGCGGGGAGGATTTCAAAGGACGGACAGGGCTGTCACCACCTGCCGCCTACCTCAACGAACCAGTAGACTAACGAATAATTGATGCAAATCAGTCACCCAAGTACCATACTTGCATGACCAAAGAGCACTCTGCCCCTCCGCGATTACTATTAACGAGGCAGAGCTACCGTATGAACACGATCACCAAACCCATGCTATACTTTATCAGCTAAAACTAAGCATAGAGACTATAACATATAAACTAAACTATAGTGACGGTATATAACTAGCATAACAATAGTAGTATAATAAATATAAACTACTATCACACAAGTAGACTATACTATCACATATATGGATCACAATATCAAACAAGAAACTCATGACCCAAGCACAACTATATAGAAAAAATATATATATTGATAAGAGCAAAGTCTTACAAAAGGGAAAAGATACAAGAGCCATACCAATTCCAAGTGAAGACTTGGGACTAGAGAGCTCTAGACTCAGCCTAACTCCACTAAAACTCCAAGAACTACTACTAGCAAGAGAGAAATGCTTCTTGTGGTGTGTGTTGAGTGTGAAGGCACACCCTCCTATTTATAGCCTCAATAGGTCGGCAAGGGAGAGTAACCGCCACGGAAGGCATCTCAAACCGCCATCAGGAGTCGCTGAGGAGCCAACACGTGGAAGCACAAAGGAATATCCCCCAGGACCAGGTCGGCCGACCTGGCTGGGTCGCCCGACCTGGCCAGGGGTCCTCCTGGCCTGTGCTTTCTTGGGGAGGCTGGCAGGTGGGTCCTGAGGTCGGTTCCCGCGGTATTACAGGGAGTTACGTCGGTTAAGAGCTGAAAATGGGCCCTTCAATCCGTGTGACGTCCATGTGGCACTCTCTGATTGGTCGAAAGTGTGTTTTCTTGCCTTTTGAGGTGTTTCCTTCATATTTCCTCCTGCATGCACAAAGTTCTCCAAGTACAAGTGGAACTATATTATTGTGATAAAGCATGCGTGTATGAAATGCCAAATTCTCCTTTATTTGAGTATAGTTGACGGTTGAAAATGGTACTTAACAGCCGTCAACAGATAGCACCTTATTTAAGACATGTTGGGAAGGATCTCTTTGTGTGCCAAATCTATGTGGATGGTATCATCTATGGGTCAACCAATGAGAAGTTCAATGAAGAGTTTCGGGAGATGATGGCAAGGGAATTTCAAATGTCAATGATTGGAGAGTTGCATGTGTTCCATGGTTTTCAAGTCAAACAAATAAGAGAAGGGAACATCATCTATCAAGAGTAGTATACAAAGGATCTTCTCAAGAGATTCAACATGGAGAATTGCAAGTCTTTGCACACTGTAAGGATCATGACCATTGAGGTCACCCCAAGGTATGATGTTTTGGTGATGAATGACAAACATGAAATATGTCTAATGTCTACACGAGCGTTATTCGTGTAGGAAACCTTTCTACCTTATGATAATTGGTGACGGCGGCCTTGACGATTGATGACAAGACCACAAACATGGAGGCTTGATGAGCTTGATGGAGTCCAAGGGTTAATGAAGATGGATCAAGGCTAAGGACAAGCTATGGAGCAAGTGTTGGGTACGCTTGCCTAGTTGTTAGGGGTTTGAGTCCATAGGAAAACCGGACTATCAAGGGGGTCTAGGTCATTCTCTTAGGTCATGTCTAGTCGATGATGTGCAAGGTTGCTCGGTGAAATCACAGGCACTAGTTGACAGTGGAGAAACCAAGGAGCTGTTCGAAGAAGTCGGGAAACGAAGTCAAGCGAGGACGAGGAGTTTTAGCTTCAGGATGAAGTGATCGGATAGGGGGGTGAGTGGTGATCGGACTGTATGGTCACTAAGAAGTTTTGTCTAGAGGCTACAACGAGTTAGCGAGAAATCTGTCTATGCCAGAGTCTGTACAGACCGGACGGTCCGGTCTGCTGACCGGACGGTCTGGTCAGTACGACTTGCACAGGGCAGAGAGGAAGTCTGCGTCGAAATGTTTCTAGACTAGAGAGAGAAATGGACCGGACGGTCCGATCAGCAGAAGTCAGTACAGGGGTCAGAGCCGTTGGTGCTCAAGTTGCAGTGACCGGATGGTCCGGTCAGGCAGTGACCGGACTGTACGGTCAGTAGGCCCAGAAAGCTAATTTCATGGAGCAACGGCTAGTTTGAGGTTGGGAGCCTATATAACTTTGTTGCTGGGGTCTTTGTGACCCCTCTTGGCCAGTGGAATACCTGAGAGCAATTGGTAAGGTCCAAGAGGAAAAGAGGAGAGCACTAGGAGGAGATATTGCATATCTTGAGAGTGCTAGTGAGAGTAACTTGAGCATCTTGCACAACTAAGCCTAGGGTGTTCTTGAGGGTGTGATCTAGATTGTTACTCTTGGTCTATGGTGAGACCTAGGCCGGTTATGAGTCGGTGATCGAGCCTATCGTGATTTTTTGTGAAGGCCGTCACACGTTTGTCTACGGTTTGAGCCTGCCGTTGAAAGGGGCATCGATAGTGAGCGCTCGTGTCGGCTCGGGGAGTCCGGTAATTTTTTGAGGGAGGCGAGCTTGTGCTTTGGTAGCAACGGTGACGCACACCGTGTCTTCACTCCGGGAACGATTGCGGACTCGTGGGCGAGAACTCCACTTGGTGGCGGGAGGGACCGGAACTCTGGCGGGAGTGGTCCAACGAGGAGTAGGGGAAGGCGCCATCCTTTCGAGACCTCGGGAAAAAAATCATGAGCCATCTCTCTCTACTCCTTACTGTGATGCATTACTTTTCTTGTTTACGTACTGTGCTACTCATGCTTGTGTGCTTTCTATGTGCTTGTTGATCTAGTAGCTTTGCTTGAGTAGAACTCCTTGCTAGCTAGTTGGTTGCTTCCGCGTATCTTTGGTAACTAGCTTGCATAGGAGTTGTATTGGCTTTGTGTGATATACTATTATGCTTAGGATGTTGTCCCTTTCATAGGTTCATTATCTTGCTAGTGTGATCACCACTAGGATTATGTAGGAGTTGTTTTGAGTGGTCGATTTTAGGATTTGGTGAATTTGGTACATAGTGCGAGTTCCCGATTCACCCCCACCCCTCTCGGTCACTCGGTCCTTTCACACACTCCTATGGCGACAAGGAAATCCTTGGTCATGCAAAGCATATACAAGTTTTACGTCACTTCATAAGAGACCATATTGAGAAGAAGGATATTGAGTTGGTGAGTGTGCGGACTCATGAGCAATTGGCGGATATCTTCACCAAGCCACTCGACGAGAAGACCTTCAACAAGCTAAGGGGGAAACTCAATGTTCTCGACCTTTTAAACTTCATATGAGTAACCCTAAACCTTGTCTCTTGTACATATGTATATCCTTGTTTGTTGTTTGTGTCTTTGTTTTATGCTTGTTTCTCTTTGCTTGTAGGTCAACTTCGGACCTCCTTGACATAGCAATGAACATGGCTTAAGATTGGGATGGTGGTTCATGCTGTGCCAAAGGTTTTGAAGAATGGTTCATTGTGAGTAAGCTCAAGAAGGGAACAACTCGTCGCCGACACTTTGGTTTGTAGTGGTTCTTTTCCTTTCTTTTAGCATCGCATCATGCATTTTTATACTTATTACATTTGCACTTGCTCTCAAGCATGTTTCTAGGGGGGGGTTGCTTATTTACAATGCAAGTACATGACCCTCTAGATGATCACATAGTGATCTTTGTGCTTCATGTCCATTGAGTCACGTTCAAACGAGCTCTAAGGTTAAATCTACTCACGCGACTCAAAGACAAGTGGCTCATACATTCCCATCACACAAATGACTAACCATTTCATACTTGAGAAAATATTTTGTTGAGTCATGTGTGTAGGGGGAGCTATGGTGGAACACCATTGTGACCAAGGAGGAGCACCATGAAAGGGGGAGTTTCCTAACTCTTGCCATTGATTATTTGCTCCTTGGTTCTCTTGTGTTTTTGTCTTTGGTTTTTGGTGATAGGTGACAAAGGGGGAGAAGAACATGAAGATCCAAAAGCCAAGTATAGATCGATAACACAAAAGGGGAGAAGAACATGAAGATCGACAATCAAGAAGGGAAGAAGAACAAGAAGATACAAGGAAGATATGAGGTGACAAAGAGAAGAACATGAAGACATATTGGAGATGATCAATGAAATGCTACGTGCTCACTTGGAGCACACATGAAGATTATATCAAGATGAACATCTACACCGACATGGAAAAGAACAACAAGATCAATAACCACGACACCATGACGGCGTAAAATTCAACTCAAGCTCAACATCTAGTGTGCTACATGACAGGGTAGTTCTGCCTCAACACCTAGCACATTCCAAGGGGGAGACTACATCCAAGATAAGACCAAGGTAGTCTTTTCAACCCACTCTTTTCCTTTGGTTCCTTATTGCTCGTCCATTTTGGATCATCATAAGTAGTGGTTGTCATCCATCACCAAAAAGGAGGAGATTGTAAGGATCATGGCCATTGAGGCCACCCCAAGATTTCATATTTTGGTGATGAATGACAAACATGAAATGTGACTAATGTCTACACGAGTGTTGTTCGTGTAGGAAACCTTTTCTACCTTATGATGATTGTGGACGGTGGCCTTGGCGATTCATGACAATGACCACAAGCATGGAAGCTTGTGAGCTTGACGGAGTCCAAGTGTTGATGGAGATGGATCAAAGCTGAGGACAATCTATGGAGCAAGTGTTTGGAACACTTGTCGTTGTTTGGGCTTTGAGTCCATAGGAAAAAACGGACTATCAAGGAGGTCTAGGTCATTTCTCTTAGGTCATGTCTAGTCGGTGATGTGCATGGATGCTCAGTGAAATCACAGGCACTAGATGACAGTGGAGAAGCCAAGGAGCTATTCGAAGAAGCTGAGAAACGAAGTCAAGCGAGGACGAGGAGTTTCAGCTTTTGAACGAAGTGACCGGATAGAGGGGTCAATGATGACCGGACTGTATGGTCACTAAGATGTTTTGTCTGGGACTTACAGCGAGCAGCGAGGAATCTGTCATGTCTGGAAACTCTATAGACTGGATGGTACGGTCTAGTGACTGGACGGTCCGGTCAGTAGAGTTGAGACTTGGACAGAGAGAAAGCAGCGCGTGAAATGTTTCTGGACTGGAGGGAGAAACGGATCGGACGGTCTGGTCAACTGACCGGACGGTCCGGTTACGTATAGGTGTTCAGCAGGGCAGAGCCGTTGGTGCTGAAGATTGCACTGACCGGACGATACGTTCGGGCATTGACCGGACAGTCCGGTCAGCAGGCCCAGAAAGCTGATTTCATCGAGCAACGACTAGTTGGAGGTTGGAAGCCTATATAACTTTGTTGCTGGGGTCTTGGAGACCTCTCTTGATGAGTAGAATTGCTAGGAGCATTTGGTGAGAGCCAAGAGGAAAAGAGGAGAGCACTAGTAGGAGATATTCCATATCTTGGGAGTGCTAGTGAGAGCAACTTGGGCATTGATGCACATCTAAGGCCAGGGTGTCCTTGAGGGTGTGATCTAGGTTGTTACTCTTGGTCTATGGTGAGACCTAGACCGGTTAGGTGTCGGTGATTGATCCTGTCATGATTGGTTGTGAAGGCCGTCACAAGCTTGTACCCGGTTTGAGCCCACCGGTGAAAGGAACATCCATAGTGAGCGCCCGTGTCGGCTCGAGGAGTCCAGCAAGTTCTTGAAGGTGGCGAGCTTGTGCCTAGATGGCAGCGGTGATGCGCACTGTGTCTTCACTCCGGGAGTGATTGTAGGCTCGTGGGCGAGAACTCCACATCCGTGGCGGGAGAGACCGGAACTCCAGCGGGAGTGGTCCAACGAGGAGTATGGGACGGCTCCATCCTTTCGAGACCTCGGGAAAAATAATGAGCCATCTCTTACTCTAATCCTTACTTTGATGTATTACTTTCCGCATTTACATACCATGCTTTTCATGCTTGTATGCTTACCTTGTTCTAGTTGATTACCTTGTAGTCTTGCATGAATAGGCTTCTTTACTGGCTGGTAGAGCTTAGCTTTCTTACTTGATTACTAGCATGTATAGGAGTTGCATTGGCTTGATTACTCACCCTTGTGCGTATTCTTCTACTCATGCTTGTGTGCTCTAGTTTCTTATCTTGTAGCATTACATGAGTAGGTTCCTATGCTAGCTTGTTGTTTGCTTCCACGTGTTTGATTACTAGGTTGCATAGGAGTTGTTTTGCCTTTGTGTGATCCACTAGTATGCTTAGGTTGTTGTTCCTTTCATAGGTTCAATATCTTACTAGTGTGATCACCACTAGAATTGTGTAGGAGTTGCTTTGAGTGGTCGGTTTTAGGAATTAGTAAACTCGGTACATAGTGCGAGTTCCCAATTCATCCCCTTCTCTCGGTCACTCGGTCCTTTCAATTGGTATCAGAGCCAATTGCTCATCGTTGGGCTTAACCGCCTTGAGTAGTGACTGTATTGAGTTAGGATGTCATCCCATTCGAGGCCAAGTCATGGCTTATGGAAGGATCGCTTGAAAAGCTACCTAAATGCCATGATTCTAGATGAGTTGATGGACACACTTGTAGAATTTGCCAATACCTTTACCGATGGTCATGTATATGATGATGATGATTGTGTGGATGTGCCTAGTTCTAGTGAGTGCCTAGATTTTACTAGTGATGACTTGATATGTTGCTCTACTAGTGTGCCCAATGAGATGATTGATGATAGTGTGCCTCTTGATCGCATCAATGTCTTACTTGTTGAGGAATTTTGTGCCTTTCGTGCTAATGACAATGAGAACTTACTTGACTCTCTTATTCGATTGCGAGGTATTATGGACGCGATTGAAGCAAATGAAGGATCATTCAAGCTTCACAAGAAAGTGATAATCAAGAAGATCCTCTCCCTTGCTCCCTATCAACAAGATACTCTACATCACTCTTGATTTTCTCATGGAGAAGAATCTCTCTGTTGAGGACGTGATTGGGTTGCTCTTTGAGGGTGAGAAGATCACCGCGAGCTCCACTGGGGAGAAGACTTCCAAGGCAAACAATGGAGCATCTTCAAGAAAAGGGAAGGAAGTAACTTCAAGCTCAAACTTCCTTGATCCCTCCATAGGATTGCCTTGGAGCAGCTTCTACAACCCCATCGGATCAAGACATACACCAAGCTCTTCATCAAGCACTTCATCAAGTTCTACCCCAAGTGCCATTCCAAGTTCTACACCAAGCACTTCGAGTGGACCATGCTTTGGTGCGGGAGGAGCTCCGACCATGATGCTTAGATGATCACTTGGGACGATCGATCTTACCACTACGGCTTAGGCACCCCCACCTCCTCCACCATAAGATTGACTTTGGCATCTTCGTCGAGCTCACCAACAAGATCTCATCTTTCAACTTAGTGAATTTGTGAGAAATCCGAATAATAACCTTTGTGATACTCTCTTAAGCATTTATGATCTTGTGTGTAGGATAAATTCATTCAGAGGCCTTTGGATGATGCCATCATACCGATAAGGGTTTCTTACTTCAGGAGGTGATCAACAGAAGACATGAGCTCTCAATTGAGAGAGCAATAGAGATGATACTTGTGCTCCACTAACAAGTGGGGCATGTGCTTGAGCACATCACTGGTCTCTATGATCCTCCCCATTGCTACATCAACCTCGACAATGTACACATGGGGAATGGTCACGGACATTGGAGGTATCGTGCTCCTCACTATCCCATTAGGAGGAGACCTCAGGAAAGGATTGCATGGATCTCTATCTATGCGGATGGACTTATCGCTCGACGTAATGAGGTTAGTGCAAGTTAATCAAGTAATGCTTTGGATACTAACCCTTCTTCCTCTACTGCTTGTCTTATGGCTACCACCAGGGTCAACTACAAGAGTGGAGGCACTCATTGGATTCTTGACAGTGGGTGCACTATACATATGAGCTGGAAGCCACCTATATTTACTAGCATTGATGAAGACAACGACAGTGAGAAGGTGACTTTTGGGGATAACTCAAAAGGAAGAGTCAGAGGGTCAGGCAAGGTGGCCATTATTGAGGACCTCCATCTCTCCAAGGTCTTTCTTGTGGAAACCCTCAACTTCAACCTCCTGTCTATTGGTCAGCTTTGTGACATGGGTTTCATGTACACATTTGATGAGGATGGTGCGATGATTGGAAATGCAAAGAAGGGACTAGTATTTTATGGAGTAAGGCATGGTATGTCAGAGACTTCAAGTCAAGCAATATGCCATCAAGTACTTGCCTATTCACCAAGTCAACTAAAGGATGGTTGTGGCATAGAAGACTGGCACATGTTGGAATGAATCAACTCAGAAAAGTGGTCAAGAGGAATCTAGTTGAAGGACTCAAGGATGTAACTTTTGAGAAGGACAAATTGTGTAGTGCTTGTCAAGGTGGAAAGCAAGTTGCTTCATCTCATCCCACCAAGTCTTTCATGTCTACATCTCGTCCTCTAGAGCTCTTACACATGGACTTGTTTGGGCCAATACATTACAAGAGTCTGGGAGCGAATCTATATTGCTTGGTGATTATGGATGACTTCACGAGATACACTTGGACCTTCTTTCTTGTGGACAAGTCTCAAGCAAGTGACATCTTCAGAAAGTTTGCAAGAAGGGCAAAAAATGAATTCAAGACTAGCATTGTGAAGATAAGGAGTGACAATGGGACTGAGTTCAAGAACACAACAGTGGAGGAATACTGTGACAAGAAAGAGATCAAGCATGAATTCTCTGCTACATATACTCCCGAGCAAAATGGAGTAGTGGAGAGGAAGAACAAGACACTAATCACCCTTGCTCGTGCTATGTTGGATGAGTATGGAACTCATGAAAGGTTTTGGGCTGAAGCAATCAAGACAGCTTGCTACACCTCAAACCGTGTCTATCTCCATCGGCTGCTGAACAAGGCACCATATGAGATGTTTGTTGGACAGAAATCCAATGTTTCCCATTTTCGGATTTTTGGCTGCACTTGCTACATTCTCAAGAAGAGGAGGAAGCCCGGGAAGTTTGAGAGATGAACTAATGAAGGCATTCTTGTTGGGTATTCAGAGACTTCCAAAGCATATTGGGTCTACAACTCAGCCACAGGATGTGTGGAAGAATCTTATGATGTGCAATTTGATGAGTCAAATGGATCTCAGAAAGGAGATGAGTTTCATTAAGTAAACATTGGAGATGAGCCTATGAGGGAAGCCTTGGGAAACATGCCCGTGGGCGAGGTTTTACCCCACGAGGCCATGTGGGAAATATTGAGCCCTCAACTCCACCACCTCAACCAACCACTTCTTCTGAGGTACAAGAACCAAATCAAGATGCCATTGCCTCTTCCACTAGATCCTCCCAAAATTCATTGAGAGTGCATCCACCTACCCATGAGGGAACCCAAGAGAGATGTGAGCCCCAAGGCTCCCCACATATTTCACATCAAGCTACTTCTCCAAGCTCTTCACACAACAGCCCCACAATCCCACCAAGCTCTAGCTCCAAAACAACAAAACATATGAGTGATTCTCCCACCTCACTAAGATTCCAAGACACTCATATCTCAAAAGAGCGAGCAATTCATGATGCATAAGATACTTCACCTAGAGCTCCTCCCACTCAAGAAGAACACCATCCTAGACCCAAGGCCATAAACAAGGGTCATTCACGTGACTTGATCATTAGGAGTCCATCTCAAGGAGTAAGGACAAGGAGAAATCAATACAAGCCCAATTATGCGAGTGAAGAAAATGATGATGAGGCAAATGTTGCAATTGAGAAGTTCTCCTTCGTGTCTATGATTGAGACCACTGTAACGTCCCGCCCCTCAGAGGCTGAGGCCAGGCCCGCTTACACCTGGTAGCTCTGTAGTACCTCAAGACATTTCTCACAGACTAACACAAGTCTTTTCTGCACACTTTGTCCTCACTCGTACGCACCTGGGAATGACTTTCTAGTCAGTCATCCATCCCTAAATTGCTCCAGTCCAAGTACGCTTAACTTTGGAGTTCTTTAGGGATGAGCTTCCGGAAAAAAAGTTGCAACTTGTTGGTATGAGTATTCTATCAATCCTCTTAAGCCTTGGACCAGGATGTTACACTCTCACGCCCTTAGAAGATCGACATCCTCGTCGATCAACCGCAAGCCAGGAACGTCCCCTCTTGGCCACGTCCGTGTGCCTAGTGCCACCGCATGTGCCATGCTGTGTGACCACTCTGGGCCCACACCAGCCATGCGTACCATGCCTACGCAACTGTGACCCCACGCACCCGTGAAACCGCAAGGGTCGGCTCTGATACCAACTGTAACGTTCCGCCCCTTTGAGGCCGGACCCGCTTACACCTGGTAGCTCTCTAGTACCTCATGACTTTCCTCATAGACCAACACAAGTATTTTCTGCACACTTTGTTCTCACTCGTGCGCACTCGGGAATGACTTCCCGGTCAGTCACCCATCCCTAAATTGCTCCAGTCCAAGCACGCTTAACTTTAGAGTTCTTTAGGGATGAGCTCCGGAAAAGAAGTTGCAACTTGTTGGTATGAGCATTCTATCAATCCTATTAAGCCTTGGGCCAGGATGTTACACCCACTATCATTGATGAAGCTATGGATGATCACAAATGGGTAATAGCTATGCAAGGTGAGTTGAACAACTTCAAAAGGTGCAAAGTATGGAAATTGTTTGAGAGGCCCAAGAATCATAATGTGGTTGGCACCAAGCGGGTCTTCAAGAACAAGCAAGATGAGAAAGCAGCAATTGTCAAGAACAAGGCTCGCCAAGTGGCTAAGGTATATTCTCAAATGACGGGCATTGACTTTGAAAAAACCTTTGGTCCCGTGGCCCGTCTTGAAGCTATTCGGATCTTACTTGCCTATTTATCACATAATGGCTTCAAGCTCTTTCAAATGGATGTCAAAAGTGACTTCTTGAATGGAGAGATCAATGAGAAAGTCTATGTGGAATAACATCCGGGGTTTGAGGACCCTAAATATCCAAGACATGTGTACAAATTGAAGAAAGCTCTCTATGGCCTCAAGCAAGGACCAAGGGCATGGTATGAACACTTGAGGAACTTCCTTCTCAAGAATGGTTTTAAGATTGGAAGTATTGATAGCACCTTGTTCATAAGACATGTTAAGAAGGATCTCTTTATGTGCCAAATCTATGTGGATGATATCATCTATGGGTCAACCAATGAGAAGTTCAATGAAGAGTTTCGGGAGATGATGGCAAGGGAATTTCAAATGTCAATGATTGGAGAGTTGCATGTGTTTTTTGGTTTTCAAGTCAAACAATTGATAGAAGGGAACTTCATCTATCAAGAGAAGTATACCAAAGATCTTCTCAAGAGATTCAATATGGAGAATTACAAGCCTTTGCACACTCCTATGGCGACTAGCAAATCGTTGGATGATGATGCAAAGGATAAACCGGTGAAATCCAAGCTCTATAGATCAATGATTGGGTCCTTGCTCTGTCTCACCACCTCAATACCGGACATCATAAGGAGTCTCACTTGAAGGCCGTGAAGAGGATTCTTAGATACCTCAAGTACACACCTACCATGGGACAATGGTATCTTAGAGGAGCAAACTTTGAGTTACTTGGGTATTCGGACTCGGACTTTACAGGATGCAAAGTCAATAGGAAGAGTACATCAAGCCCGGCCCGGCGAGGCGAGCGAGCGCGTGCGTGTGTTATTCCTTCTTCCCATCCACACACTTACAAGAGATGCTAGAATAACCAACCTTATAAGTTGAACTCTCTCCACCTCCACTAGCAATATGAGATTAAACCTTTGCACTCACACCACTCATGAATGGACCTTTGAGATTTTTCAGGAATTATTGAAATACTAATGAGTCAAGCCCATATAATTCCAGCACACATTATGTCAGCTGTATTGTGGCGAGTTAGGGACATGGATCTCTTAACGCTGTCGAAACTGCAGCTGGCTACCAGGAGGTTTCAGCTACAGCTGTTGAATCACCAAGAGCCAGGTACCCTGCATCTACAATTGGATTGCTGCCAGGGAAGAAGAATTTGCACAACAGAGTCGAGCTCTCGGATCCTGTTCAGTCTCAATTCACAAAACTGTACAAATCTCAGAAGTTTATATCGATCTGAAATCACAAACTGAACAAGCGCTTGGAGGAAAACATGTCTCCCTACAACTGCGTGTGGAGGTTCAACATGTCAGGCTTACCCTCACACACGGTGGTCAGGAGGTTGGTGAGAGAGAGTAGTCGAGGTAAGTATACCATGGTAGTTGGACTCGCGCCTTGAAGTTCCGCTGCTACCTTCGCTCTTCGCTCTGCTCGTGCACTCCACCAGAACAGGGACGCGATGCGTTCGTTTCGCAATGAGCAGCCCATGGGATGGCCTGGAAACAAAATAGTGCTAAGTATAGTTTTAAAAAAATACTGGCTAGTATTTTATGGTAATTTTGGAATTATAACATTTGTTAAGTAATTGCATTATTTTATGCCATGGTATTAACATTTTTAATCATGTCTATTAGGCCCAGCCCCACACAGCAGAGTCCACCCAACTCCTTATTCGACCGAGCCTTCGTCGTCGAATATGCCGGTGAACGGCACCACATCGTGTTCTTAGTTGTCACTAAGAATGTCAAGTGCATGTCGGCTGGCCGTGAAACCGGATAACATAAGTTGTGGGGCTTGTATTTTTGTATACGGCGGTGGCAACAACATCGTTCCTAAACAATATATAGAACTAGAGCTGAAATCTATCCATCTAGAACTGGGCGATTCCTTCTTGTTGGAAAATCCTGTTTGAGGGATTGCTCAAGGAACGGGTTGGTTTTCTTATTTGATTAGGTGATTCCCATTCTCTTGGAGAAGAATGGAGAGGCCGATGTGCAGTTGCAGCAATGTGCCCTGTTTTCTGCATTGAACAATGCCTACCCAGACAAGGTCGTCAATGAAATGTTTATGGCCTCTAATGCTAGCAAATGCAGCTTAATTCCAGCTACTATACGTGAACACACTACATTGCTCCCTCAATTTGTTGGCAGCAATTATCTCCAGAACTTTGCCATCTCTCACGTGATCGTGCTGCCGTAAATTTAGGAACAAACAAAGAAAGCACTTGCATACTAATCGAATTCAGTGGTCTCCTTCAAGTTCCACTACTACCTACGCTGTCCCCGGCAGAACGAGCACGAAGAGGCTAAATAGACAACTACTCCCTCCGGACTTAATTTGTTGATGTTGGTTAGTGCAAATTTACACTAGCCAACATCAACAAAAGAAAACCAGAGGGAGTACATAACAGTGCATTGACTACCATGCACCAACAAGTTCATTAAGAAGCTATAGTAACTACTACTACAGTGTGGAAAATTTCACTCGTATATATGCAGGGTTATAAAAGCATAGACAAGAGCATCGTATATTAAGTGTAAGCAAAATTTAGAATCTTAAGTTTTAGTACCACAAAAAAATAGTTTGACAAAAAAGTTTGAATGTTAAACGTAGTTTAGGAGATGGGTCGTGAAGCATATTCCAACAGTAGTTTAATATTAGATTTTGGGCTTGTGGGGATTGGAAGCATTGGGAAAGAGAAGAGAGCAATGGTTTGCTCTGGGACCCTTTCGTAGGGAGAAAGAAAGGGATGTGGGTTAGGCACACATTCTGTCAACTGTATTATGGCAACTTCGTGGCATCAATCCTCGGAATGACGTCAAAGTTGCTGCGGAAAAACTGGACATACCAGCTGATGAAGAAGCAATCTCGTAGGCGACTGTTTTTAGAAAAGCTTTGTGGAGGTCTTATTTCTATGGAAATTTCAGTGGATCTTGTAAATAACCGATTTGCAAAGACAGGACGTAACTGTCTCTATGTATGGTTTCAAATTTGTGTTAGTAAGTTGCAGTTAGTTTGACAGTCTGACAAAATTGGGTTACAAACTCAGAACTCAGGGATTCTTTTGGAGAATAACTAAAGCTAGTATAAATTTGGTTTCTGCAGCCACATGCTTTTAAATGATAAAAAAAAGTTTTATATTTTAGCCACTATATATGCCAAATCAGTTGTGAACAGACGCCGTCCCTTCCAAATTCTATAGAAGCATTACCTGACATGGTGTCCGGCTCAGTCCCCCGTCTCCTATCGGCCCGCAAGCATGCTACATGACCATGGAGAAGCAGAATTTGCACAAGAGAGTGGTGGAAATCTCATGCCATTAATGCCAAAGCACAAAACTTCATATCAATTACAAATCATGCACTGTAGGAGGGAAAACGTTATCACCGAAAGAGGAATAGATTGTGCATAATGTGATAGATTGCATTGCATTGTGCCCCTCGTTCGGTATATACGAGAGTACAAGATTTTGTGGTCAAGACGATTGTAACATCCCCAATATTTAGCCATGATAAAATTTTCAGCCACAAAACAATTTTCAAAATGAAAATTTACTTTAAATACTCAATTATTCAAACAGTGAATTTTCCAATTTCAAAAACATGTGCATGATCAAGAAGTGTGTGAAGTTTTCTTTTGAATACCATGCACCCGCAACTTAGTTAAAAAGCTACAGTAACTACCACGCGCAGAAATGTTTCAGTCGTATGCAGGGTTATAAAGCCATAGGCAAGAGCTTGATGTGTTAAGTGGAAGCAAAGATTAGAATCTTTGGTTTTTTTGTGCCAATAGAAAAGCTTGTGGGTGAAACAACGGCCCGGGACAGCTTGGTACCAACGTGATTCCATTGGTGTGTTTGGCAGTCCCGTTTTGACAGGAAACATGCTGAGGTGATGGCTTGGGATACCTGCTCAATGGCGGCCTTCAGCGGCGGTCTGACATCTATCTACCCAGTGACCCGACGTCTCACCGCCAGGCGGCCTGACCTGGGCTCCTCTGGCGGTGGCCCGACCTTCTAGCGACGCGACGACGGGAGGGCAGCGGCGGTGGCCCTGTCTCGTCCTCAGTGCAGCACCATGACCTGAGGGCTCCTCTGGCGATGGCCCGACCTTGCGACAGCACGACCACAGGAGGGGGCACGGCGGCCCGACCTCTCTCGCCTGCTATCCTCTATCGGCGGCGGGGGAGGGGTGACGATGACCGTCTGGGCTCTTTGCCATGTTCTCCTTCAGACTGGAATTGGTCGCTCGGGTATTATCGAGGGTAAGTGTCAATTCCACGTTGTCAGCAAAATAACGTCTCGGGAGAATCTCTTGCGTTGGAAGTGGATGAAGAATCGAAGTGTTTGTCTCCTTTTACGGATTAATTCCAATGGAAGTGGTTCCTAAGCTGTCCCAAACGGGGCCATCGTTGGGATGGGTCGTTATGACACCTAGGGTGTCAAGAAAACCAAGACAAAAATCTTAGACATGCCCTTTGACCGAAGGTGAACCCAACCAAAATATTTGAAGTCATTTGAAAACCAATTACATGAAATTCAACCAAATATGAATGACTTTGAACTACAAGTCAAATACTTTTAAAACAACTTGGTACCACCAAAAATATATGTTGTAGATAATTTTGAATTATAATTTTGAGCAAAAGATGATAATTTTTCTTCCATGTATGATCCTCCAAATAAATACCCAGATGCTATAAAACAGGCCATCTTTCGAAAATTCCCATTTTACATTCAAATGTCAATTGTTGATCAAGCTCATTTTGTATATATAGAGCAAAGTCTTCTGATCAACCCCATAATTTCTTTTGGTCAGTTGAGCTCTGGATTAAATGATATACAAAGAAACAGAGAAGGCAATTTGAAAAACCAATGAAAAAGAAAAGGATTTGGGGTCCCACCCATCAGCCTCCTCTCTCTCTTTCTCTCTCTTCCCACATGCGGGCCCTGCCTGCTGGCGCCTCGCCACTTTTCTCCCCGCTCCTCCCGGCCAGCTCACGGCCTCGCAGCACGCATCCCACCACCAAAACACGCGCAGCGATCCCTCCTAGTCCACAGACCTCACCATCGGCCGATGTTCGTCTCTGCTGAAATTCCACTTCTCCGGTGAGATTCGTCGACTCGACCCCTTCCTAGTCCACTGTGTTCGCAACCCGCATGCGCACCTCCCTGATCCGTTTCGCCTCTGCTATGGACATCGGGGTGCCTACATTGCAGGCTTCCCTTTCTGGCGCCGTGCCCCACTCGCGACTCCGCTGTTGATAGCTCCCTCCAGTCACCATCGTCGCCCTAGAGCCACATGCCGATGAATCCCGTATCACTGTAAAGCTCCCCGTCGAGGATCCAGTCGACGCCGTCCACCCCCTCCAGCTCCCACCCTCGTCGAAGCTCCTCTGTCTCCGCCGCTCGTCGTCGTTGCCTTCCGGTGAGGGACCGTGGTCGCAGTCATTTCTGCTGCGTCCGTCATCGGGCGCACAGACCCGTAGTGTGCTTAGCGCCGCCCTTGCCGCGTCGTGGACAACTCCGACAGCCGACAGCCGCGCCGCTGCGCTCTGACGCTATGCGCTGTGGCCAGAGGCCGGACCAACGGGTCCGGATCCGCAATGGCTGTGCGGGATCTGGTCCCCCATTACCTTGTGGTCCTCGGGATCTGGCCCTCCATTGGCGAGAGGCTTTTTCCCCGTTTGCTCTTTAAATAACTTTTAGAAAATGTCTATTAACTTGAAAACTACATATCTAATTAAATATTGAGAGTTTTGAGACAAAAACCAAATTTTCATGGGTTCCTCTGCTCATCTAGTATTATACTAAACTAGACCATGTGGCCCGCACAATTGTGCTAGACACACAGCTACTTTTGAGTTGATCTAACGGCACTAATTTGTGTATATTACAAATCATTTATTTATTGGATTTTAATATCTTGGAAAGTGTACCATGTATAAAGTCTATAGTTACTGAAAATAGTCATAGTTTGAAAGCTTTAGAAACAATAAACAACATGGTGGTTTGTTGGCAAGACTCAAACAATGCAGAAATAAATTCTAATAATTTGTTTATAACTTTCAAAATATTGCTTTGGTATATAGAAATATGAACATGATTTATGGATATTCTTTTATTGATGATCAGTCTGTGAGTTGATATGCAACCTTTGAATTGAATGATCTCGATAATGCATCTTAAATTCCCCAATATGCATCATGTACTAATAATCTACTCCATCAGGTACCTTTTCCTCCGATCATTTTGTTCTGCTTCTTCTTTTGATTCTTGATCAGTGACAACTGATTGATCCTCCGAGAGTTTATCTTTCATGTGCGACATGAATTTCCCAACAGCACTATGTGCTTCCATGTCATCTTCTTTAATTATCACAATCTTTTGCACTTAAAATTTTAGAAAACTCTGAAGAAGATTCTGGTCCTCTATCTTTCTTTGTCAAGGAAGATTAATATATGCGCTAGGCGACCCCTCTATTAGAATTGTACTGTGCCTGAACTCAAAATTGTAAATTTTAGTTAGCCTAGAACAGAATAAGCATGATCTACTTAAATATTTGATTACTATAGAATAATTACTTTGAATATTCCTGCAGAACTGTTTCCTTTCTATTATTGTTACAAACAAATTCATTTTGTTTTATTTGAAATATTGTATCAGCAATGCCAGGTTTATTGTATAATGGTTTACTGTCACGTGCTTCCTCTAGGATGTCCTGTATTTTTGTCCATTTTGCAGCAGACTTGAGTGTCACAAATAGCTTTCGCAACAAAAAAAAGAGTGTCACAAATAGGTCAGGCTGTCAGGGTATATAGCCCACTGATATGTCACCAAAGCATCTTCAAATATTTGTGACTTACATCATGGACTTCCAATGAAAGATGAGGGCAATATAATGTTCTTACCAGCTTTGGTTAGTTCTTGTACTACACCTTTCAGTTGCACCCTAGTATCCTACCATATAATTTGCTTCTTAGCTCTGCTTGATGTCTTCTGGTCTTGTATCGCCTGTATTACATAGTGGAGTCAGCTTGTCACACTTCAATAGTAGTATTGGTTGGTTACTACACTGTTCATGAGACCTTCCATATGCTAAGTTTTCTACTATTACATCATGTAAAAAATATATAGAATTACAAAACTTACCTTGTTCAGGATTTTCCACTACTTTGTTACTTGTGTCACACATGTAATTACAACGCTTATATACCATATTTCCTGCAGCACACGAAATAGGGATAAATATTTAGAATATTTATTTGTGAAATGAAAACATAATCTTAAGACGTTAAACATTGGGTATACAAGTATTCCTTATCACCGAACCATACGGCCCAGGTCGTGATCGTCTCACACGGGCCACGGTGCCGTTGTGTAAGGATGGGACTAGGATTCGGGGGTTTTTTCGATCTGCGTGAGAAGGTCTTCTTCTTAAAAAAATGCTCGGGTCTGTCTTACCCCCCGCAGGTCGAGTTTTTTTTAATCACCGAACCATAATTTTAGAAATAACAAAAAAATTCAAGGACCTGATTTATTTCGTATATATTTATGATATATTTCCTAGGAATATAGTAAATTCTGTAATCAACAACAAAGTTTAAATACCGATATAACAGGTGCAGCCTTCTTGTAATCTCATCTACTCCTTGTATACATAGTGCAATTTTATGTCTGAAAAAATATATTTTTTTAATCCTTGTAGGCTTAAATGTTAAAAATAATTCATCCATTTTACAGTGTCATCTATTCACCCATATGCATGTCATCAGAGGGTAATAGTTAGTCATTGGTTATGGAACCTTGGGGTTATTATACGGTGCTTATTTGCAAGGATTCTGGAAAAACAAATTACTCGTCAAAGCTAGATAGTGAGATCTGCATAATTATTTATGCATAAACTATTTTTCTGCAGGCTTTGCTAAGACTATTATGGCTTTACTTAATAACTAACTCCAATAATTAAAAATTCAGTTTTGAGACATCAGTTCCTAATAGCCAGACGCGATATCTGCTTCCTTTGTTATTACTATTACAATGTTACTTAATAACAAAGCGCGCGCAACAATTAATCTAACTGTTCGTAGCTACAAAAAAAAAATCTAGACACCATGGTTGTGAACGCTCTCTGTCATAATCCAGTGTCTAGAGTAAAGGCGATTGATTTTGCATCTGAAGTACTGCGGGAACATCATTAGATGATTTTCACCTTCAATTCCAGCGTCGTTATCTGCGATGGGCAACTCACAGGCCTCCATAGTGTCCGCATCCGCCTCCACTCCGTCTAGGACTCCATGTTCCACTTCTACATTAGGGACATTGCATCTATAATTAGCATTGATAAAAAATGTTAGACAGAGATAAAGAATGGTCACCTGTCTATGGTGAAAATAATATGCAGGAGGGCTCACGGTTGTTGATGAAGCGCTCAATGAAATCGAAGACAGTCAATCAATGGTAAACACTATTTGCTGAGAGAAGCTATATATCATATGTATGTGTCGTAAACTCGAGTCCACTATGGGAAAGACTGGATTGGTGCTTTGTATCAAATTCTTGGTCCATTAGCTACCCAAACACTATAGCAACGGCACTGTCAATACAAAACTCTGATCATGTGCCCTGTCTCGTCTCCATTAATACTGACATTCCAAAGGGCAAGGTATTCCGTTTCGAAAACTTCTGGCTACAAAGAGAAGACTTCATGCAAGTCATGACACATGGGTGGACAATTCCAGTAGCTCCAACAGATAAGGCAAAGAGATTAGTTGCAAAACTAAAAAACTTAAGAAGAGTCTTAAGATCTTGGCACAAGCAGTATCCAAGATTGCATAGCTTGGGCCTTTGAATATTTGCACTTGTGCCATAAGTCAAAAAAAGAAATTTTCATTCTGAAGTTGGACTTTGAAAAAGCCTTTGACAGAGTTGAGCATGAAGTGATCCTACAAATTCTGCAATATAAAGGGTTCGGACAGCATTTGAACAAATAGATCTCCAAAATTCTAGAAAGTGCAACATCATCAGTATTGCTAAATGGAGTGCCTAGAAAAGTATTCCATTGCAAAAGAAGAGTTCGACAGGAGGACCCCCTCTCACCACTTCTTTTTGTCCTAACTGCTGATCTTCTCCAAAGCATAGTGAATAGAGCAAAAGACAAGGGACTCCTCGGGCTACCAATACCGTTGTTATATTCAACTGATTTCCCAATCCTATAGTACGCATATGACACTCTACTAATTATGGAAGTTTGCCCAAAGCCATTAATAACATTGAAGGCACTTCTCAACACTTTTGCAGACTCCACATGGCTAAAGGTAAATTACAGCAAATCTTTTCTAGTCCCTATCAACATGCATGAAGACAGAACTCAGCATCTTGCAAGCACTTTTGGATGTCAAAGTAGGAGTGATGTCTTTTACTTATTTGGGCCTGCCCTTGGGATTGAATAAACCATCTGTGACTGATTGCCTCCCATTGGTTCAATGCATTGAAAAAAGACTGGTCTCATGCTCTCTCTTCCTTTCAGAAGGAGGAAAACTGTAGATGGTCAACTCAGTACTCTCATCCCTGCCAGTCTTCTACATGTGCTCTATTCAAATACCTATCACAGTCCTAGAACAAATAGATAAGTATAGAAGGCATTGTTTTTGGCATGGAGCAGATATGAATGCCAACAAGCCTTCACAAGCAGCTTGGGAAATTGTGACAAGGCCCAAGAAGGAGGGTGGACTAGGTATTACTAATCTAAGAACAAAGAATGAGGCTCTTCTCTTGAAGAATCTACACAAATTCTTCAAGAAGGCAGATTTACCATGGGTACATCTGATATGGGAGAAGTACTACTCCAATGATACTCTACCTGGCATTAAAAAAGTTGGACCATTTTGGTGGAGAGATATAATCAAACTGCTGGACAAGTACAAGAGCATTGCTCAAGCACACTACCAGAATGGGAAATCGATACAGTTCTGGCAAGACCTATGGAATGGCAGGGTACTGGCTAATACTTATCCATAATTGATTTCATTTGCAAAAGACAGACTTATCTCTACATATGTGGCTGTCAGTACAAACCAATTTCGAGATCTGTTCCATCTACCTCTTTCAGAGTTGGCTTATCAGCAGTTCCAGGAATTGGAGGAATTTATAGGATCTATTACACCTACTCAGGAGCATAACTTCTAGACTTATATTTGGAGCTCACCACAGTTAATTTCTGACAAAGCATACAAACATCTTATGGGACACATGCAGATACATCCTGCATACTCTTGGTTATGGGCCTCCTCTTGTCAATTAAAGCACAAAATATTCTTTTGGCTATTATTGCAAGACAGAGTAAACACAAGGGGGCTGTTGAAATGCACAAATATGGAATTGGACTCTTATGATTGTGACCTTTGTATCCTGCAGAGAGAAGAAACCTTACATCACTTATTCTTTAAATGTGGCTTTGCTAAGAGGTGTTGGGCCACCCTGGGAATTACTTATCCTGACACTCTGCAAACCATACCAGCGACCACTCGTTTTAGAAGAAAGCAGGCTGTAAAGTTCTCAATGGAGATCATTGTACTAATGACTTGGAGCATATGAACAACAAGAAACGATTGGCTTTTCAACGACCCAACGATAGAGAAATGTAAAAGGAAATTTTGCAGGGAGTTTGATCTTATGTTGCATAAGGCCAATAGGAAATACTTTCCGACAATTCAAGAATGCCTAGACGCCTTTTTGTAATCTTCATTTCTCTTTTTTTCCTCTTCTTCCACTTGTAACCCTCCAACGCTAACTTGTTCCTCTCTTATTTAATTTATAATCGGTAGGGCTCTGCCCTCCATTTGCATAAAAAAAAAAGAAGCTATATATCATGAATGTGGCGTCGAAGCTCGGCTTTGCCGCTCCCTATGTCAAGCAGCTCCAGATCGCCAATCATTACGAGTTTACGACACATACATATATCCAAAGATATTGAGAACTGTGTTTGTATTAGAGATAGATATTTTAGAGATATATTATTTAATATGTGAGACACGTTTTAGATCCTTTCCATGTATTTGTTTGGCTCCAGGTACCTTGCTTCATGCGATTATGCATGGTTCCGTCTTTTTATTTACAAAAATACATATACGCCAACGATCAAGCTTTGTGCTGTACATGTAGTTTTAGTATTTGATGAGATATGTAGTGAGCGATGGCTTACGGATAGAGATACCAGATACGTACAGCTTCTTGACACTTTGCATCATTTTTTTTTTTGCATATCTTACAATCTGATGGAGCCTTGATTTGTGTGTTTAAGTATGTTTCTTTTTCAATTAAAAAACAGGAATGCTACTTTTCAGACGATTGAAAAGTAGCATTCTTTCAATCGATGGTCTTTTCAGTGTTATTTTTTTTATTATTTATAATTATTTTTTATTTATAGGATTATTTGTATTAATTAGTATTATATATAGACTATATAAAAATTTTGTCCTTTTGTATCAATTGGATCTAGATCCAAGGGCTAAAAGTGTTGATTAAATGGAACCTCCATTTTCAATCGACTGAAAATTAGACACTCCAATTAAAACAATATGCATAATTGGCTATCTCTGATAGGATTCAACCTTTAGCCCTGATGTTGGACCGATGGCTGTGGAGAGTTGCACGTGAGAGATTACACACCGGACACATCAACGGCCAGATCTAAATATTAGATAAGATGAAGAGGAGATTAATGGCTAGATCTTTTGCTTTTTTGTAAGAATTTCTAAGCTTTTTCTCTTTTTTTCTAGGCCATGTGAAAAAAGTTCATCTCCTTTTATTATTAAATAGAATGATAACTAACCCTACATAGTATTATTTCTACCAGATCTAATATATTTAGGTATGAAGGACCGAGAAGGCGACCAGAGGGGGGTGAATGGAAGCCAATTAAAATTCTTCACAAGAAGTTGGCCTATGTCCCAAATTCAACCGAACCCAACCCTAAAGCAAGTCACCAAGGTTATACACACCAATTTGTGATATGCTAACCCTAGGAATGACTAGTAGCAGCGGAAGAGAATAGAAGAAGCACGAGAGGGCAACTATGACAAAAGACTCTCGGAGAAACACACTCAAGACAGGCTCACTGGACTACCATCGGCAGTGCCGATCACAACCATCGACAGTGCCGGTTGGCACCATCGGCAATGACGGTCACACCCATTGGTAGTGCCGATGCGAGTTCTCAAAACTTTGTGAAGCAGAATTCAAGGCATATGGGCAGTGCCGGTTGGGGCTAATGGCAGTGTCGATACGGGGTTCAGACTCAAGCCATCGGCAGTGCCGGTCGTGGCATCGGCAGTGCTGATCCGAGTTCAGACCCAGCGGCAGTGCTGGTCCTGGTCATCGTTAATACCGATCGACCCCCGATAGAACAGAAAACTATCGTGATTTTCCCCCAAATCTTCTCCAAAACTCAACCAAATTATCTCCGAAACATGCGATATTTGGACCAGGTAATTCTCAACACATCACGACCCTACTCTAACAAGATGTACTCAAATAGAACAAGGAATCATCATGAATTTCAGATCTCGTGCCAAGAACACTATAAAAGGGGAAAACTTGAGAAAACTTCAAATCAAAGATGCTAGAACTCTTGATTCGGTCAAGGACCTATAGAGGTTTGTTCTTGCTCATCATAGCACCAATTTCCCCATGAAACCCGCCCCAAAAACACAACCAAAAGTGAGATAAAAAATTCCCACGAAAATAGCTCCAATAATAGAGAAAAGGACAAAAATGAGATTTAGGGACAGAGGAAGAACTTGAGCACGAAAGGGGATCTCATATCATTGATTCATCAAGTCAAGATACATGGATATATGGCCAGGAAGACACCCTCTTCCTTCCATATTTGGAAGAGAAAGAGATGTCTCTCACACACCGTCTCTTCTCCTCTATTACATGAAGATCTCTCCTAGCACTTTGAAATGTAGACCTAACAAGGCTAATGGGAAGAGGCACCTCTCCCACCAGCCACACCTCTCCTTATATAGGCCTAAGGTCAAAGACAACTCTACCCTTGACCGATAACTCATTGCCATCTACCACCAGGGGAAAAACCATCCAACTCTTTTTTCCTTCACCCAAACGCCATCGAGCCCTTCACAACTTTGCTTCGCCTCGACGGAAGCTCCACGATGGTGACACGTGCACCTCCAATTGCCGCAATCGGTTTTGAGGCCCAAACCAGGAAACCGCCTTGCATGCTTCTCAAAGCGTGACTTCTTGATCTTAACGTGTGTCACCTTATTCTTTGATCCTCCTCGTCGGCAAGTCTCTGCAACCTCCGGTCCATCGGCCACCTCTATTTGCACCGACGCCCGATCACCTTGACTTGGTCAACCCCGCCGTCTTGATCACCACCCATGGTTTTGAGGCATAACCGTGAAACCATCCGTGCTTCTTGCGTCTCCACGTGTACGGTATGGATCACCCTTGACTTCACCCGGCCTCTTGATCGTCTGGCCCTAAGTCTCCTACTTGTGCCCAATCCTCTCGCTGTTGACTGCCAAGTTGACACCAGTGACCTACACATCATGATATGCACCAACTCCGGTTAGTCAAAACCATGATATGCACAAGCAAACACATTTCACATCTCCTACAACTTCTCCAACTCAGTCACCAACTCCGGTTAGTTAAAACCATGATATGCACAAACTCTTGCAATCTCCAAATTCCCGCATTTCAACTCAAACACCGAACTCAACCAATGCCAATTACTCATCACATATTATAAACCATGGCACATATCCACGTAGTTTCTCAAGGTACTGGTAAATTGTTTGTGCGTTGCTACGGGCTTTAAAGTTTTCTAATAAATTTACTCAACCATATTAATGTAATATTTCACATATATTGTATATTTGTTTATGTATGTTCAAAAGTATAGTTTAAATGTTAAGACTTCCAAGTTGCAACCCAAGTGATCTAGTTTCAATTTCTGTGGGAGCAAATTTACGTGGTCTGACTAATAAAAAAAATCTTCTCGCCTGACTCCACACCAAAGCATGGCTTAAGGTCCATCCAACGCTCACATGGACAACATGGCCATCTTGTAAGGGTGGAGAAAAGAAGGTTCGTGAGTGGCGCCTTAGTACGGAAGAGTAGGTCGTAGCCACCGGCGTGTGGCGCCCCTTCATGCAAGCTGCCACTTTCGACGCTGATTCCCCATCCTAGAATACACAAGCGCCTTTGGCCGCAGACTATATGACAATGTTTCTCCTCGGCAATTTTCTTTTTTCCATTCTTATGGCTAAATCTTTCGTGGTTTAGTCCTGGTCGAGTGTTTTTTTTCTTTAGTAAACTTAGTAGCAATTGCATGAAGTGTGTGATTGATCACTTGCTACTACAATTAATTTTCAAATGACAAGACAATTCAATTAGTACTTATTAATGTTGAGACAACTTAGTACTTTATTTATTTAATCTTAACATGTGGTGGGATGATATTAATTTGTAATGTGCCTTACTACCTTATCAGGGACATCGTTGACAAGGCCTACGTCCTATGTAGGTACTCTCACGTGATCGAGCGGGCAATGTGATCGAGAGCACTCTGGCTGCCTCTACGACGGGGACTCGCCCTCAACCGCTAATCAAAGAGCAAAATGTGCGTACTTGATTTATAAATAGAAAAATCTTAGACAAAACGGAAGGAGCGTGTGTGTTTTTTTTTATGGAGTCGGTTTCTTATTCCGTTGGAATTCGATACATATTTATTGACCTAAGATTTTTTGTCTCAGTTTGGTTCAATCCAAGATGACTTGATGAAGTCAATACTAAAAAGCAACACTAAATTAAAACTAACACCAATGATGAACTTACCTAAATTAATAAGAAGTAGAGATAGCAAATTGCTCGTGTGTTGCTACAGGCTTTAAAGTTTTATAATAAACTCTACTCAACCATATTAATGTAATATGTAATATATACTATATATTTGTTTATGTATATTCAAAAGTATAGTCTAAAGGTTAAGACTTCCGAATTACACCCCAAGTGATCCGGTTTCGATTTCCGGTGGTAGGAAATTTACATGGTCTGAGTAATAAAAACAATCTTCTCGCCCGAGTTCACACCAAAGCATGGCTTAAGGTCCAGCCAGCGCTCATATGGACAACATGGCCATCTCGTAAGGGTGGAGAAAAGAAGGTTCGAGAGTTACCTTAGTACAGAAGAGTAGGCCGTAGCCACTGGCGAGTGGCGCCCCTTCGTGCAAGCTGCCACTTTCGACGCCGATTCCCCATCCTAGAATACACAAGCGCCTTTGGCCACAGATTAAATACGATATTTCTCCTTGGTAACGTTCTTGTTTCCATTCTTCTAGCTAAATCTTTCGTGGTTTAGTCCTGGTTGGGTGTTTTTTTTTCTTTAGTAAATTTAGTAGCGATTGCATCATGTGTGTGATTGATCACTTGCTACTACAATTAATTTTCAAATGACAAGACAATTCAATTAGTACTTATTGTATGATTTGTGTCACTGATCAGTCCTTGCTATTACAATTAATGTTGAGACAACTTAGTACTTTATTTATTTAACCTTAACATGTGGTGGGATGATATTAATTTGTAAGGTGCCTTACTGCCTTATCAGGGACATTGGTGACAGGGCCTACGTCCAAGGGCTGTAGGTACTCTCACATGATCGAGCGGGCAATGCGATGGAGAGCACTCTAGCTGCCTCTACGACGGGGACTCGCCCTCAACCGCTAATTAAAGAGCAAAATGTGCTTACTTTATTTCTAGATAGAAAAATCTTAGACAAAATGGAAGGAGCGGGTGTTTTTTTTATGGAGTCGGTTTCTTATTCCGTTGGAATCCGATACGTATTTATTGACCTAAGATTTTTTGTCTCTCGTATGAGTTCGTTTCAATCCAAGATGACTTGATGACCAATACAAGTCAATACTAAAAAGCAACACTAAATTATAACCAACACCAAGGATGACCACACTAAATTATTAAGAAGTAGAGAAAACATTAATAAATTCGCATATGGGTTTAGCTCATTGATAAATTCTTGGCACTTGGCATGTGCTATTGTCACTTCTAACCACTATTGGCATTTACACTAATTAAATATTTAAAATAATTGTCTCAGTGCATGTCATTGCCACTTTGCCCAAAAATCACTCCTAATATCTACTTATATTAAATTGCTCATAGGTATATGACTTCCAAAACTATGTTAATTTAATTATTTTGTCTCCTAGAGTTATTATGTTACTTAATAATATAGTCATGTAACTTAGGCTTATTATACATATAAGCTCTTCACATCAATCAACATCATTGTCACACTGAATACATCTATTTTGATCAGTACCCATTGCCTATGTACTTAGCCGTTTATATCAATCAGAATCTTCGCTCATGCACCATACTTTTATACAATGTTATCTGGTTAAATTATTGTAGTCCATGAAGGAAATTCATCGATATGCCACCTCGATGTCGTTAACCCATCTTTTAATACATTAAACTCATGTACATCTTATAGCAATAAGTCAGCTATAAACTGACTGTCATGAATCTTCTCTCATGCACAATATTATCTACATCATGTAGGTCCCAAGGTAAACCACATGGAGGCTGAGACCGTGCAGGTGCAATAAGGTGGTGGTGACTCCCCTTACCCCCCCCCCCCCCACCTCTGACCAAGACCCAGCTCAAGGCAAGCCCCAATGCATCCCGCCAAGTTTGTACATCTTTTATTTTATCACTAGCTAGTGTATTATGGGTTTGTCTGTGCATTATATTTATAGTCTTTGATTGAATACCTAGCATGCAGTATGGACTCTGTTACTTAATGTTAGGCATAGCTCATTAGTACTTTCTTAATTAGGACGATGAGTAATTGAGTGGTGTGGAGACCGCAAAATGTTGAGTCATATATATCTCACTGGAAATGGTTTTGATGGAGCTATGGATGGGATAACACTTGGAGACTAGATGACCAATTAAGGGAAAGGGAAGACGGAGTATTCAAGTCGGTAGCCCCGTCTGTATCGCTTAAGACCCATGTCATGCCCAATCCTATGGGATCAAGTTTGAATGTATTGTTTGCATGCTGGAGTTATGGGCCCATTAAACTGATGTAGCGATAGTGTCTGCATAGTTGGAAGGTACTCTACTCCTTTGTTCGGTGGAATTTGGAAGGAGAGGAGGGAACAATCCACTCACAGATGTCTTCCATGACGCATCGTGTTGGGGACCCTTCTCAGAGGAGCTAGACTCGGAAGGCTGTGCGGAGCTAAAGCGAATGGTTGCCTCATGCGGCTTCCAAGAAGCACGTATGGAACATGCAAATAGGTTTTTCCTACACAATGTAAATTGGTTCCAATCGCTACCCCTCACAATAATGAGTACCACTTGATCACTGCTTCGGGGCATGGTAACAAGAGTAACATGATGAAGGGAATTAATATTGTTGTACTGTATTTATGTAACATAAAAACCAAGATTTATGTAAAACTCTATATCCTATTTATGATCTTTGTTGTAAACTGTATTGTTCTGTCATGTGTTGTACTATTGGACGTCACAACACGTGTCATCGTCCAAGGTGGATCCTGGCGATGGGTCTGTCTCCATTATGGGGTGGTTCTCTCACAGTCATGAAACACATTCCGGTAATAGTTTCATATTAGGTTTTGGACCTTTAGGGATTGGAAGTATTGGGAAACAAGAGAGGGCAATGTGTGATTGTGGCCCATGAGGTAGTCCATAGCATCCATAAATCGGGAGAGCCTGGTGTACTTCTAGAGTTAGACTATGAGAAGGCCTATGATAAAGTAAGTTTGGATTTTGTGTTTGAAATTTTAGAGACTAGGGGTTTTGGGTCAACCTAGATTAAGTGGATGAAGTGTGTTATTCAGGGGGGTATGGTAGGTGTCATTATTAATGGAAATGAGAGTAATTTCTTTAGAACGAGTAAGGGTTTAAGGCAGGGGGATCCTCTTTCCCTGTTACTTTTCAATCTGGTGGCTGATGTACTCACTAGGATGTTAATTAAAGCTGCGAATAAAGGGTTTATTAAAGGCTTTCTAAATAGTTTTACTCCTAAGGGAATAGTATCTCTGCAATATGCAGATGACACTATTATTTTTTCTTCAGTTGATAGTAAGACCTTGAGAAGTCTCAAATGTATTTTTAGCTTGCTTTGAACAGTTGTCTAGGATGAGGATTAACTTCCACAAAAGTGAAGTGGTTCCTGTTAATCTTGATAGTGAGGAAACTCACGTTATTTCACATTTTTGACTATCCTGTAGGAGATTTTCCTATCAAATACTTAGGTGTGCCTCTTCATCATGAAAAGTTAAGAAGATAAGATATCCAACCGATTATAGTTAAGTTAATTAAAAGAATGGCTGGGTGGAAAGACAAATTATTGTCCTATACCGCCAGAGTAGAACTTATTAAATCTTGTTTAGCTAGCATCCCAATTTACCTTATGTCCTTCATTAAACTGCCCAAGTGGGCTCTAGAAATGTAAAACTCTCATATGGCTCATTCTATTTGGAATAATACTAATAACAACCATAACTATAATTTAGCACATTGGAAGTTGGTTAGTACGAGGAATCGTCGCCTCCCCGTCTCTCTCATACTCGTCGCCTGCCTCCCTCTCTCTCCCCAACTCTGGCGCTTCCTCCCCAACTCCGACGCCTCCTTCCCCTACTCTGGCGCCTCCTTCCCCAACTCCGTCCGCCTCGAGCATCGCCTTTCGCAACTCCGGTTGTCTCCTTCCCAACCCCGCCCGCATCGAGCCTCTCCTTCCCCAACTCCAGCCGCCTCCTTCTTCAACTCCGGCCGCCTCGAGCACCGCCTTCACCAACTCTGGCCGCCTCGAGCGTCTCCTTCCCCAACTCCGCCCGCCTCGAGCGCCGCCTTCCCCAACTCCAGCCTTGCCTCCCTCCCTCGAGCGCCTGCCCCGCCTGCGACCTTGCCTCCCTCCGTCGAGCGCCCGCCCCGCCCGCGACGGCGGCTTCAAGCTTGGCGGCGACGGCTTCAAGGCGGCGGCCTAGGAGCTTGTTGGCGACCACAGTTGGAGGAGAGGAGTTGGGCGAGCTAAGCCTTCCGATTTTCAATTCTTCAGATTTTGCAGCCAAACAACAAATGGAATTGATTTGATGCGATTGTTTTTTCCAACAAATTTCTTGGACAAGCAAACAAAAACATTGAATTGGTGCTCAATTCTAATTCTACACGGATTTGGTATTGAATGTCAATTCAACAACACCCTTTGAATTCTGACATCCAAACGGAGCCTTAGGTCATGTCTAGTCGGTGATGTGCAAGGTTGCTCGGTGAAATCACAGGCTCTAGGTGACAGTGGAGAAGCCAAAGAGCTGTTCGAAGAAGTCAGGAAATGAAGTCAAGCGAAGACGACAAGTTTTAGCTTCTGCACATAGTGATCGGACATAGGGTCCAATGATGACCGGATTGTACGGTCACTAGGAGAAGTTGTCTGGGACTTACAGCGGAGCAGCGAGGAAACTGCTAGAGTTGAAGTTGTAGAGACCGGACGGTCCGGTCTGTACAAGTAACTCTGGGTAGCGAGGAAGCAGTGCTGGAAATGTTTCTGGACTAGAGAGAGAAATGAACCGGATGATCCGGTCAGCTGACCGTACAGTCCGGTCAGTAGGAGATCAGCAGGGGCAGAGCTGTTTCTGCCAAGGATTGCAGTGACCGAACGGTCTGGTTAGGCAGTGACCGGACAGTCCGGTCAGTAGGCCCAGAAAGCTGATTTCGTGGAGCAACGGCTAGTTGGAGGTTGGAAGCCTATATAACTTCGTTGTTGGGGTCTTGGAGATCTCTCTTGGCCAGTGGAATACCTGAGAGCATTTGGTATGGTCCAAGAGGAAGAGAGGAGAGCACTAGGAGGAGATATTGCATATCTTGAGAGTGCTAGTGGAGAGTAACTTGAGCATCTTGCACATCTATGGCTAGGGTGTCCTTGAGGGTGTGATCTAGATTGTTACTGTTGGTCTATGGTGAGACCTAGACCGGTTAGGTGTCGATGATCGAGCTTATTGTGATCGGTTGTGAAGGCCATCACACGTTTGTACATGGTTTGAACCCGCCGGTGAAAGGGGCATCGCTAGTGAGCGCCCGTGTCGTCTTGGGGAGTCCGGCAAGTTCTCGAGGGAGGCAAGCTTGTGCCTTGGTGGCAGCGGTGACGCACACCATGTCTTCACTCCGGGAGTGATTGCGGGCTCATGTGCAAGAACTCCACATTGGTGGTGGGAGGGACCGGGACTCCGGCGGGAGTCGTCCGACGAGGAGTAGGAGAAGGCGCCATTCCTCGAGAAAACATCATGAGCATTCCTTGACCCTCTCTTTACTATTTCGCAATTGTGTTCTCTAGTAACTAGGTTGAATTATGGCTTGCATAGGCTAGTGTGTTTGGCTTCTACGCTTGCTATCATCATGAACACTAGCATGTGTAGGGTCTTGACCTACTAGAATTGCTTTGGTTGCAACAATTGTTAGGTTCAAGTAGGGTGAATTGAAGTATTCAGATTCTTGAGCGGCTTACCGATTCACCCCCCCCCCCCCCCCCCCCCGCCTACCCTCTCGGTACGCCTTCGGTCCTTACAAAGGTGCAAATTTTACTGGCCAAAGAGTGTACCAAAATGAATATGCAGTCACAGTGAAGTTCATCTCCATGTACTCTGGGGCTAGATGGTTTCTTACAAATATTTATGCTCCTTGTACCCCAACTGGAAGACAAGACTTTCTTAACTAGTTCCATAATAGGAGATTTCAACCTAATCAGGAAACTTTCAGATAGGAATAAATCTGGTGGTGATATCCAAAACATGATGAATTTTAATGCGGTAATTAGCAATTTGGGGTTAGAAGAATTACCATTACAAGGAAAAAAGTACACCTGGACAAACAAGCAGGACAACCCTTTAATGGAAAGATTGGATAGGTTTCTAGCCTCAATCTCTTGCATCACTAATTATCCAGGATCAATTGTGCAAACTCTCTCAAGGGAAACTTTTGATCACTTCCCCTGTGTCATCAGCATTTCAACAGATATCCCCAAGGCAAGAGTTTTTAGATTTAAGAACTATTGGTTACAACATGAAGAGTTTGGACATGTCATGGAACGTGGATGGCATATTCCAATAATGCAGATGGATAAAGCAAAAAGGATTGTAGCAAAATTCAAAAATCTGAGAAGAGTCCTAAGAGCATGGTAGTCATAGCTTTCAAGTCTGGCTGGGACAATATCAAACAACAAATCAATGCTTCTATTCCCGAACACAGTGGAAGAACAAAGATATCTATCACTTAAGAAATGGAACTTCAGATTGCTTGTTCAATCAAATTTGGACAAACTATTAAGTCAACAATTAGCTTATTGGAAGCAAAGGAGAATTAAGTGGGTAACTCTTGGAGATGAAAATACTAAATTTTTTTCTTGTAAATGCAACAGTGAAGCATAAAAGGCAAGCAATCACCTCACTAACCTCACCAACTAGAACAGTTGTTTACAAACATGAAGATAAAGCAAAACTCTTGTTAGAAGCATACAAAGAGTGATTGGGCACAAGTGAATTCATAGTAATGGACTTTGATATACATGATCTTTTAACTGTGGTGGGTGATCTTGAAGAATTAGAAGGGCCATTTACTAAAGAGGAAATTGGTAATATCGTCTCCAACCTGCCAAGTGATAAATCTCCAGGTCCAGATGGGTTTAACTCAGACTTCATGAAAAAGTGTTGGCCAGTAATAGCACAGGACTTCTATGACTTATGTCAAGCTTTTCATAATAATTCACTCTGCATCCAGAGCATCAATGGGTCATACACAACCCAAGTTCCAAAAACAGACAACCCAAATGGTGTAAATGACTATAGGCCAATATCTCTTCTCAATTCATCCATCAAGTTAATAACAAAAATTCTGGCTGACAGGTTGCGAACAGTGATCTTAAAATTGGTTCACCAGAATCAATATGGATTCATAAAGAATAGGTCTATTCAAGACTATCTAGTATGGACATTTGAATATCTCCATATCTTTTACAAATCAAAGAAGGAGATAATAATTCTAAAGCTAGATTTTGAAAAAGCTTTTGACAAGATTGAGCATGAGGCCATCTTACAAATTTTACTTAATTAGAGCTTTGGAGAAAGATGGATTCAATGGATGAGGGGAATTATGTCAACAGGCACATCTGCAGTTCTTCTAAATGGAGTACCTGGCAAAGTGCTTCATTGCAGAAGGGGAGTAAGGCATGGAGATCCCCTCTCCCCATTATTATTTGTCTTGGCTGTAGATCTACTCCAAAGCGTCATCAACAAAGCAAAAGAAAAGGCTTACTAAACTTACCAGTCCATGTTGGTTACACCACGAATTTTCCAATCATTCAATATGCAGATGATACTCTTCTCATAATGGAGGCATGTCCTAGACAACTTTTCGCACTGAAAGCCTTATTAAACGCCTTTGCCTCTTCTACATGACTAAAGGTGAATTATTAAAAATCATACATTGTGCCAGTGAATGTAAATTCAGAAAAGATGGAACACTTAGCAGCAACTTTCGGTTGTTAGATAGGCTCTATGCCTTTCACCTACTTGGACTTGCCACTGGGACTCACCAAACCTTCAATCCAAGACCGTTTGCCTATTATAACAAGAATTGGGAGAAGGCTCTCGAGAACATCTCTCTTTTTGACTCAAGGAGGCAAATTACAAATGGTTAATTCAGTTTTATCTTCTCTACCAACTTTTTACATGTACACCATTAAGCTACCAATTACTGTGATCAACCAAATTGACAAGTCCAGAAGACATTGTATCTAGAGAGGAGCAGATATAAATGCAAAAAAGCCACCTCTAACTGCATGGAAGAAAGTCTGTAGACAAAAGACAAAGGGAGGACTTGGAGTGATCAGGCTAAGAACACAGAATGATGCTCTGCTTATGAAAAATCTCCATAAATTTTAGTCAAGAGCTGACTTACCATGGGTAAAAATCATCTGGGAAAGATACTATTTTGTAGATACTTTACCAAATTTGCCAAATAAAGGATCCTTTTGGTGGAAAAGTGTAACAAAGTTGTTAACACAATTTAAAGGAATGTCCCGGGCTACAGATGGGAAAACTATCATGTTATGGGATGATATGTGGAATGGAAATGTCCCAAAATTACAATACCCCACAAATCCATTCATTTGCACGGAATGACAAGATAACAATATTCAAAGCTCTTCAATCAGAGGATCTCTCAGATCTTTTTCACCTACCACTATCACAGGATGCTTTTGAGCAATTTTGTGGATGGGAAATAGTCATGCAGACCCTATGCATATCCAATGATAAAGACAAATGGACATACATATCAGGTAGTGCCGCATTCTCTTCAGCAAAAACATACAAACACATACTTGGAAACAACAAAGTTCATCCAGCATTTTGATGGCTTTGGAAGTCCAATTGTCAACAAAAGCATAAGGTATTTGGGTGGCTTCTGATGAATGACCGGCTGAAGACAAGAAGACTTTTGCAGAGGAAGAACCTGATGCTGGACTCCTATGACTGTGAATTATGCATCCTCCAGAGGACAGAATCACTAAGACATCTATTCTTTACCTGCAATTTTGCAAAGCGGCGTTGGCAAAGCATTGAAATCTCTTTCCCAACGCATCTGCAGCCTCTTCAAGTAGTGACCAGAATAAAGAGGAGAACAATGAAACCTTTCTTTATGGAAATCATCATACTAATGACATGGTGCATTTGGATGCAACGAAATGAGTGATTATTTAATGGCAAGGACCCCTCGGTACAAAACTGCAAAGATCACTTCAAACAAGAGTTTGCCATGGTTATCCATAGAGCAAAGGGGGATTTGAAGCAAAAATTACAACAATGGCTAGAAGAGCTTTCTTAACTTTGGTTTTCTTTTGTTTCCTTTTGTTCCTAGATTAGCTTCCATTTGTAACAGCTGTTAAACTTCTATTTATTAATCTAACCAGTAGGGAATGACCCCTCCTGTTTCATAAAAAAAAGACTAAGGGTTTGTTTGTTTTCTAGGATCTAAATTTTAGTATTGTCACATCAACCCTTCAAACGCTAAATAAGATGATTAAATATAAAACTAATTATATAGTTAGAGGCTAATTTACAAGATGATTCTATTAAGCTAAATTAAGTCATCATTATGAGATGTTTACTACAGCATCACATTGTCTAATTATAATAGATTTGTCTCGTTAATTAGACTAAAGGTTATAGAATGGATTTTATTATAAGTCTATATTTATTACTTCAAATTAATATCACAATATTCGATGAGACATGACTAAAATTTAGTGCACAGGAAACAAACACATACTAAGAGCTGCAGAGTGTTGAAAGGTACAGCGAAGCACGCGCGTAGAACAACCGTCAGGGTACGCAGATGTTCATCACTAACAGGCCGGCGAGTGCCCATGCGTGTTGTGAGATGAGGTGTTCGCGAAAAAGACTGAGGGTCAGTTACCCTGCATCGGCCATCGCATTGCCATTAGAGAAAAAGAACTTGCACAACAGAATCCGGCACTCAGGCCCTGTTCAGTCTCAATTCACGAAACTGTACAAATCTCAAAATTTTATATCAATGTTAAATTACAAACTGAATAATTATGAGAAGAAAAGCTGTCTCCCGGCAAAGGAGACAGAGCACCGCACCTACTGTGCTTCAGAGCATCTCCAGCCGACTGATCAAATGGGCCTCTATCTATTTTTTTAGTCACTGGGACAAAAAAAATTTGCTCCAACCCACCCTCTATCCGGGCCTCTATTTTTGGTAGGCCACTAAAATTTGGTCTAGACTCTCTAGATTTGTTCTCCCACTATCTCCTCCTCTAAACATGGGCCCCACTCGGTTTTCTCCCATTCTCTCTCTTCCTCTCCTCTGTGCCCAACGTCGACGCCGTCCACCCGCCGCCGCAGCCCGCCCGATATGCCGCCGCAGCCCGCCCGATAATGCTGCCCGCCGCAGCAGCCCATCACCAGCAGATCCGGCCGCGGCACGGCTGGATCTGGCCCTCTAGAGCTCGTCTCGTCCACGACGTCCATGCCATAGGAAGAAGATGAGCGCACGCGCAGACAGCCGGCGTCGGCGGCACGCGCGGAGAGGAGGACAGCCGGCGGTGGCGGCGCGCGCATAGAGGAGGACAGCCGGCGACGGCGGCGCGCCGCGCAGAGGAGGACAACCGGCGGCGTAGGTGCGCGTACAGTGGACAGCCGGCGGCCCGCGCGCAAGTGTGGATGACCGGGAGCGGTGCGCCCACAGGGGAGGAGAGCCGACAGCGCCGGTGAGCTGGGGAGGACAGACGGCGGCGCTAGCAAGTGGGGGAAGATAGATGGCGGTGCTAGCAGGGGAGGAAAGGGGGAGGCGCCGGCGCGAGCTGTGGAGCAAGGCATCGGCACGAGCAAGAGAGGGAGAGGCGGCGCCAAGCGAAGGGGAGGAGAGGGAGGGCCGGTGGCGCGGGATCAACTTGGCGGTCGGTGGGCAGCGTCGACGGGCGGTGTCGGCAGCGAGGGGAGAGGCCGCGCGCTCGTGCGAGCAGGAGAGATACGGGGGTGGTGGGGCCGACTAGCAGAGTGGATAGGGTTCCAATTTTACTCAGTTGGGTTGGACTACAAATTTATTTTGGGCCTCTAAAACCTGAAAAATGGCCCTCAAGATAAAATAGAGTCCCAATTTTGATCTCTCGACTGGAGATGCTCTCAGCGGCGCGAAAAAGCTCAGCATGTCAGGCTTCCTCTCCTGGCCCCGGCCAGCCCAAACTAGGAAAATATCATCTATTCAGGCGAGGTCCAAATAACCGAGTGTTGGCAGTTCCCAAGTGCCCCTTTTATATGTGAATATTACCCCAATTAGAGCATAATTGATACTAATTTAGGCCATTTATCTATGATATTATCTATATATTTGTATATGTGTTGTTTTGGAGCTTAATTGTAGAAATAGATAAAATTGGTGATTAAAGTGATGCTGAAGAGGACAGGAGTCCAGAACCGATGAAAAGCACTGAAGAAGTCCAGTGTGCCGATCGGCGCAGTCCATGAACCGATCGGCGCAAGGGTGTCTTGGCCCACAGAAGTGACCGAGGCCCATTCCACATGTTTATGGAAGTCTATCTGCGCAAGACACTTGAAGATATTTGCCTAGAAGATTTATGAAACTTCAAGATCTCGACGTGCAGTACAAGACTTCATCTCGAAGGAAAAGGCCCACATGGCAGCTGTGGAAGACAGAGGAACCGACTCGGAGAAGAAACAAGAGAAGACATGGCTTGCGCCGATGGGCGCAATTCTACGCCGATCGGCGCAACCGCCTTTTTTGCTAGAAACCGAGTCCTTTAAGAGTAGAACCCCTATAAATACTTGTAAACCCTGGCCGCAGAGAGAGGAGGCGATAGAGGGATAACAGATCCGTGAGTTAGAGCCACTGGGGCTCGTCCCATTAGAATAAATCTCTAGTTGAGTTTTAAGAACCATTGGTGTTAAGAGTTGATCCGTCAAGGTAGCCCGTCTCGACGGGGATGAATCTTACTCTATGTATCTCAAGGATGATTGAATATGTTGATGATAGTTTTGGTGATTTCTCTATCTTGATTCTATAATCATGCATGTGCTTACTCCAATTACTTAGTTCTAGGCTAAGTAAGTTGATATTATCTTGATCATGGTGATTACGATAGTATTCGGATATTGTATTGATTATGGTTACTTGATGATGCTAGTAGTGTGGTTTAGCGGTGACAACACTAAGCCTGCGCAGCACTATTGGATAGTTGAGTAGGGTAAGATACTCACGTGATTAAGGGTTTCCTCTCGACAGCGATAAATCGGGAGCCGCTCGGAAAGCAGGGTGGTCTTATTCATTATAGGTTTTCATTGATCTATGTAATTACCCATTATGATGCTATTTAATTAGACTTTCTGGTTACGATCTCACTAGTAGATATCTGGTTACTCACTTAACAGCATAGGCTTACAAGGCACCTGGCGCACTTTGGCTTAGATTCACTAGTGTGCCAATCGGCTCAACTCCTGCGCCGATCGGCGCAACGACAGATTTACTGCCTGGCGCACTTTGGCTTAGATTCACTAGTGTGTCGATCGGCTCAACTCCTGCGCCGATCGGCGCAACGACAGATTTACTGTCTAGCGCACCTTTGCGCTGGCCAGTCTCCCCCTCATGCAACCTATACTCGACAGTAGCCTTGACTAGATCTTTTATTGTTAACTTTGTTTAATTATCCCTATGGTCCCAGTGGATTCGATAAACCTTAGAATACTCAATTCAAGGGAAAAGTGCTATAATCGTACACCGTCCTCTTGCTGTATATAAGTGGGTGCGTAGGTACGACCAACAAGCATATAACTTTTCTGGCGCCGTTGCCGGGGACCATAGCAGGTTTTTAAGCATTGTTTGATGTATTAGTGTTTAGTCATTGTGCTTTACTTGTCTCTCTAGTACATATATTCTATTAAGTGAAACTAATAGGTATGGACGGTCCTAAGTCAAACAAACCCTCTAATTACACCGATGATCCAGAAAGACTCTTTCACCTGAAGAGAACAGAGGAGAAGAGAAGCAAGTCACTTGGAGGTTTAGCTGGAGAAGCAGTTCACGCAATACCTCGAGTATTATTCACAATAGAAGATCCAGTTCAAGAGCAAGAAGAAGAGGAGATGGGAGAGGTACCTATGGTTAATCGTCTCATGCCACAATTGACTAGTATTGTCAAGACTGATTTCCAAGAAGCTCAAGATCAACTTCCGTATCAATTGGAGAGATATGTTGGAATAGTGGCGCAACAACCGTTCACAGGTTCGGAAGATCCTAATCATCACTTGCAACACTTCCTTGAGGTTTGCAGTACATTCCAGATAGTGTGATTGATAGGAGACCAAGCACATGTGCGGCTATTCCCCTTCTCTCTAGTTGCACGCCATGTTGGTCGTAATTACGCACCCACTTATATACCGCAAGAGTAAGGTGTATAGTTGTAGCTCTTTTTCCCTCAGAGTATTCCAAGGTTATCGAATCCACAGAGAACGAGCAGAACTAATACAATTAATAGGTTACTAACAGATTGCAATGGGTTGGTTGGTGTGAATGATGACGGTGAGAAAGAGGAAGGTGAATGTTATTGAACAGGTAACAGGATGATGAAGGATTCTCTCCTTAGGATTGGTTCACTAGCATGCAACCTTATTCTTATCAACTCAAGTGATGATTCTAATATTCTATAAGACATGGTGGTTTCGTTCACCCCGGCTGTCACTACAGAGGCTATTAGCTCCCCACTAGTTTCTTGCACTATGTAATGGGCAAAAGTGTATTGGTCGATACACTAATGAAAGGGATAGATAGATGTGCAATAAAGTTCATCACATAGATTAAATTCATCGAGAGAGTATCAAAAAGCATGAGAGTTACATGACCAGATCCTCGCACCAGAGAAGAGAATATGAGACTACTCACTCATCCTTCCACTAGACATAGCAGAGGGGTGAGAAATAGCGCTGGAATGCGCACGAGCCAATCGGCGCAAGCGTCGCGCCGATCGGCGCGACCTCCCTTCTGGTGGATCTCGTCGGTGTTGACGAACCTCCGCCGCCAATATCCTGGAACCCTAGTTTTAATAACTGGTTCTCGCGATAGCCGTCTCCCCTTGTGCGTCTTGGCTCGTGATAATTATCTTCCTTTTATACTCGACGAGATTAGATCAACTTCCACCGACTCTAACTCATACTGAGCTAGGGCTTCGTCTTTTCTGGACCGGATCATGTTTTAGCCATATTTTCCTCCTGCGCCGATCGGCGCATGGGTCGCGCCGATCGGCGCGGCTCCGTATCTGGCCCATCTTCGTCACTCTTCAACTCTTTATCCATAATTGCCCTGTTTTACACCTGTTTCCTGCGATTACATCCAAAATAGAACAACTACAAATATATGCAAATATGGGGTTAGTCCAAACCACCAAATTAAGATGCAAAACATCCCTTTTTGGTAGATAAAATGGGCATCTAGAAACCACCAACAGTTCCCCTACACTTAAATCATTGCTAGTCTTCGAGCAATACAAAATCAAATATGTAATAAGAATTTTCACACCATCTCTTTTGCAGTCAATCTCAATCATCATTCTTACTCGTTATCCCGCCACAAAGATTTTCTCTCATCTCCTTTGAACCAATCGGCTAATTTTACTTGAACTTAATCAAATTACCATAAAACTTTTTCAAAAACAATTTTAGTTCTCCTCAACTCATCTTTTAGCATCAAACATCAAGCATTTGGTCTTCTCTAGGTCTCTCAAGTGTATTTCCTTCCCTCTCCTATCTAATCATAAGATTAACCATGTCAGCAATGTGCTCAATCATGCCTATTAAGAAAGAATTTTCTTGGAAAAGAGTTTTTAATGGAGAAGAGGAATGTAGAAGATCTAAAAGAAAATTCAATGAGAACAATTGGCAAAGAATGAGGAATAATCAGAAATCTGCTTTCTTTGATGATCTTACTGCCTCTCAAGAAATACATTTTTTATTTCTTTACCCCTTTTTTTTATAAAAGCCTCTTTTTTTTTCCTTTTGCAACAGCGCCGATTGACGCATGGGTCGCGTCGATCGGCGCGGTCTATTTTTTTCTTTTCTTTCACCTCTTTTTTTTCTATTCCCAATATGATCAGCAATTTTTGTCTTATATCAGCAGCGGAAATTTTCTGAATTTCCTTGAGAATATAGGTTGTATCAAGGAGGAGGGAGAAACAAAGATGTATGGTTTTCATGATAGCAACGAATTTAATTGGATAACAATGGCTAGAAATACAGAGATAAACAAAATAGATCATCCTTTCCTAACTTGGTCGAAATCATGAGCAAAAAGTTAACAAAGTTACTTACAATCCACTTAGTTCAAATGTGTAGCTTGCTCTCATTCACTCAGCTATGTAGGCATATTTAGACCTTGCTTTTGCTTTAGCTTACGATGAGTCAAAAGAAATTTTCACAAATATAAAGCTCAAAAGTTAAGTGGTAACCTACAAATTCAATTAATCAACCAATCGATCATCAAAAAACAAGATAAATAGCATGGGGCACTTTCAATTTAACAATCGACACTAATTTTATTAAAGACAATGCAAAAATTCAAACTACATAAAAGACCTAGAAGCAACTCTCAACATGACTCGTGACTCTCTTAAGCACACACACAAACTTAAATAAACTAGGCTCAAAAACACTAAAAAACTGGGAAACTAGACTCAAAAACACTTAAAAACGGAGAAACTAGACTCAAAAACACTTAAAAACTATGACTAATGGCAAAGCCCTTCCCCCACACTTAAAATTTGCAATGTCCTCATTGCAAGAGAAGAAACTCAACACACTAATCATGCAGACCATGCCTGTTCAAGACTCGGAAAATTCGTCTTATATTCCTTATGAGAAAAGTGTAGTCCGCTTCGTTCATCTCGATTGTATCCTGGATTCTGCGGTCCACATCTCTTTGATTCCTGTAAGCACGATCTTTGTCTAGATATAGGCGCTCAATGTTTCTTCAACAGACAGGACAGTAAGCAGGCGGTTGCAGGTTATGATTTTCAACGCTGTAAGGAGAGGCACTATTCAAATTCCTCCAAGTCGATCAGTGGAGTGGTGTTCTTCCACCATTGCGACTTCCTCCACTTCTCTCTACATTACCATTAACTCTTGTTGAAGTTCCTGCTGCCCTGTCATTACTGCATTCTGCAAGTGTTTCCTGATTTTCGAACTTAGGACTACCAAAGCTTCTTCGAATATCAAAATCATCACTAAAATCTCCAGGCACACTAAGATCACCGCTTTCCAAAGTTTCCAAATAGTATGACGTATAGTCGCTATCCCATTCGGAATAATTCTGATTTGGCTTACCCGATAGTCTAGCAGATCTACGAACCTCTGGTGTAGTCTTACACTTACTTGCAGTAGTTTCTTCGTCTACACTTGACAGAGCCGTCAGATCAATAAATTCAACCATCTTCAGATCGTGCCGATCGGCTCTAGTGCCACGCCGATTGGCACAGCCAGCAGCTTCCTTCATATACTCATCTAACTGCTCTAGATTACGCTCACGGATCACGTTATTCTGCTGCCTTCGTAAAATCTCATCATTAATCTCCTTAGGTGTCCTTCCTCCAGGAACTGCGCGACAGCCATCATCATATATTACATCTCTAGGTATGAAAGTTGGATCTTCTGCCAATTGGAGTTCAACATTGTGTTGAAGATCTTTAGCACAAAAGAAACACTTGCAACCCTTAATACAACTGTTCCTATGAATCTTATTTTCTTGAAAACTTCCCCAATCAGTAAGAACCTCGGGAAAGGATTAATCCCTTCTACCTTGAAGATCCTTCTCCGCATCCTGCTGGTACAAAGCTTCTTCGACTTCCTCTTGTAGCTTGAGTTCATACTTGGCGGCAATGTCATGTTCACCATAAAGTTGACACTTATGAATTGTGAGGGCGCTCTCTTCATCTAGCTCTTCCTTCTCTTGTTCAGTCAATGATCTTTCGAAAGATAGGAAATCCTCATACGACAAGGGCTTAGCAAGATCAAGAAGACTTTCCATGGTATACCTTTGAGAAACTACTTCACATTCAATAGGTGCTACAGATTTTCCTTTGCGCACCAATACTCTTTTCATCATCTGCCGAAGTTCATTGTCCATCTTCACCATGTCGGTGTTCCACGCATCAGCTTTGCTTTTCTTCATGAATTTCTTTCGCAGATCTGACCAGACGAGGGGATCATCTCGTGTTGGTGTCAACACTTCGTCGACTTCTTCCCAGGGCCAATTTGCAGAGGGTTGAGGAAATCCGCCGCCGAGCCGATCGGCTACAGAGTCACGCCGATCGGCGCAGAGATCGCGCTGATCGGCGCACGGGTCACGCCGATCGGCGCCGTCTTGGTTTCTGCCTAATGCGCCGCCTTCCATCGCTTCTTCTCTCGAGTTGATCAGTGGGTTCGCTGTCCCCTCATATTTATATCCCTTGATTTCTAATTGGACTAGGACTCTTTCTCTTATTCGTGGAATTTAACGAGTCTTAAAAAGGCAAGGTCCAAAACCGACTCAAAAACAAAAAGGACTCTGCCGTGCCGATCGGTGCAGGGCTGTGCCGATCGGCGCAGCAACGCGCCGATCGGCGCGGTACACTAAATTGCTAAATTAAAAAAGAAAAACTACGAAAATTAAAATCCATACAAGCTTTTGTTTTACGTCATTAAGCTCGACCACACGGAGTACTAAGCAGTGAAATACACATCAAAAGATTTTAATTCAAATGTGTCGGGTTCTAGGTATATCTTTAGACGTTGTCCGTTCACCGTGTACTTGTTTCTCTTGCCATCCATTATGATTACCGCTCCCGAAGGTAACACCGTATTCACAAGATAAGGTCCCTCTCATTTGCTTCATAGTTTGCCTTTACCAAATAATCTGAATGGCGAGATAAATAGAAGCACCCGATCTCCTTTCTTGAATTCCTTCTTCAAAAGCTTCTTATCGTACCACTTCTTTGTTTTCTCTTTGTATATGGCTGCATTTTCATATGCACGCAATCTCATCTCTTCCAATTCAGTTATTTGTCTCTTCCTTTTCATGCCGGCTGCATCAAGATCCAAATTCATTTCCTTTATAGCCCAATAAGTCTTATGTTCCAATTCCACCGGTAGGTGACACGATTTCCCATAGATGAATTGATATGGTGTCATACCAATCGGTGTCTTGAATGCCGTCCTATATGCCCATAACGCTCCATTAAGCTTCATGGCCCAATCTTTTCCCTCCTTTGTAACAATCTTTTGTAGAATTCCCTTTAATTGCTTATTTGAAGTTTCTGCTTGTCCATTTGTCTAGGGATGGTAGGCTGTTCTAATTCTATGTTCAACTCCAGATTTGGTTAAAAACCTAGCAAATTCTCCTCCTGTAAAATGGGATCCTCCATCTGTAATTATTATCCTTGGTACTCCGTACCTAGGAAATATCTGCTCCTGAAGTATACTCCTTGATTCACATGTAGTATTAGCCTTGCATGCCATTGCTTCGATCCACATGGAGACATAATCAACTGCGACCAATATGTACTCGAAACCATGAGAATTTACAAAGGGTCCCATAAAATCCATACCCCAAACATCAAAGATATCGACTTGAAGATTGTACTTAAGAGGCATTGCATTCCTACTGTTAACATTCCCTATTCGTTGGCATTCAGCACATGTTGTAACATACCTTTTTGCATCTTCATGCATAGTAGGCCAATACAATCCACTCGCCCATACCTTTGCCTGTGTTCTGAAGTAGCCATAGTGTCCCCCATAATCTGAAGAATGACATTTTGCTAAAATGCTTGCTCTTTCTTCTCTGGGTACACATCTTCGTACTGCTCCGTCCTCGCAATACCTATACACGTATGGGTCGAACCATATAAATTTTCTCATTTCACTCTTAACTCTTTTCCTTGTGTTCTTGTTCATCAAATCAGTTTGTCCCTTGAAACCTTTGATAATATCCATCATCCAGTTCTCTCTATGATCAAATGTGGCAAACAGCTGCTCTTGTCGCATTTCATCTCTTATTGGCTCAGTTGATGGTGATTCAAGACGAGATAAATGATCTGCTACAGAATTTTCTACTCCTTTCTTATCTCTTATCTCCGAATCAAATTATTATAGCATCAATACCTATGGCATTAACCGAGGCTTCGACTCCTTCTTTGAAACCAAGTATCTTATAGCAGCATGATCAGTATATACAATCACCTTAGAATTTAGAATGTAGGATCTAAACTTCTCAAAAGAAAATATAACAACTAACATCTCTTTGTCTGTTGTTGTATAATTGGTTTGCACCTCATTCAAAGTTTTGCTAGCATAATAAATCGTAAACACTTTACCTTCCTTCCGTTGTCCAAGAACAGCTAAAAACTGCATAGTCACTTGCATCACACATAATTTCAAAAGGTAAACTCCAATCAGGTGGCTGCATAATGGGTGCAGAGCATAGAGCATCCTTTAATCTTCTGAAGGCCAAGAGTCTTTTCTCATCCATAACAAATTCTGTATCTTGCTTTAACAATTCTGTTAGGGGTTTAGCAATCTTCGAATAATCCTTAACAAATCTGCGATAGAAGTTGGCATGTCCAAGAAAACTCCTCAAAGTTGTAAGATCAGTAGGGGGAGGTAATTTCTCAACTGTAGATACCTTTGCCTTATCAACCTCTATCCCTCTTTTAGATATGACATGACCAAGTACTATCCCTTCTGTTACCATGAAGTGACACTTCTAGCAATTAAGAATTAAGTCACATTCAACGCACCATTTCAAAACCTTCTCCAAATTCTCCAAACAGTTATCAAAATCAATACCATGCACGGAGAAGTCATCCATAAATACCTCCATAATATCTTCTATGAATTCAACGAATATTGCATTCATGCATCTTTGAAATGTTGCGAGCGCGTTGCAAAGACAAAATGGCATCCTTCTATATGCATATGTCCCAAAAGGGCAAGTAAAAGTAGTTTTCTACTGATCTTCTGGTGTTACTGGTATTTGAAAGAAACCACTATATCCATCCAAATAACAAAAGTATGAATTTCTTGCTAATCTTTCAAGCATCTCATCAATGAACGGAAGAGGATAGTGATCTTTCTTCGTCACTTTGTTCAAACTTCTATAATCTATGCACATTCTCCATCCAGTTACAGTCCTTTGAGGGATGAACTCATTGTTCTCGTTAGGCACTACTATCAACCCTCCTTTCTTGGGTACACAATGCACTGGACTAACCCATTCACTATCAGCAATAGGGTAGATCATACCTGCATTAAGCAGCTTCAAAATCTCCTTTTTAACCACTGGCTTCATTGATTCCTTCGACCTTCGCATCCCTTCAATCACTAGTTTAGTATTCTCCTCCAAGTTAATTTTGTGGGTGCAAAATGCGGGGCTGATTCCCTTGATGTCATCCAATGTGTAACCAATGGCCTTCTTATACCTTTTGAGCACAACAAGAAGCCTCTCTGTTTCTTCTTTTGTTAGGGCATTGTTCACAACAACTGGATATGTTCTATTCTTTCCTAGATATTCATAGCATAGCTCCTTTGGAAAAGTTCCTTCTATTTCACTTCTGGCGCTTCGTCTGGATCCAGCTCCCGGAGAGGTTCAAAATTAGGATTTTCCTGGTTGAGCCGATCGGCGCAAGGGTCACGCCAATCGACGCTGGCAAGATGATTGAGCTGATCGGCACAAGGGTCACTCCGATCAGCGCTGGCAGCAGGATTGAGCCGATTGGCGTAAGGGTCGCGCCGATCGGCGCTGGCAGTATGATTGAGCCGATCGGCGCAAGGATCATGCCGATCGGCGCTGGCAGCATATTTGTTAGTTCCATGCAAGATGTGGTCCAGTGGGTCTCCCATATCCATCCCTATCCTCTCGTCTTCCTCTGGGCAGAATTCCTGATAGTAAGAAGAGTTTTGATGAGATGGATCATTAAATTGGAATTGCACTTCTTCCTCTCCTAGGTGTAGCGTGATTTGACCTTTCCCAGCATCCAGAACAACTTGTACTAATCTTAAGAATGGCCTTCCTAGAATGATATCTTCAACCCCATTTTCTTTATTGTCTAGAACGAAGAAATCTACCGGCATTGTTTTTGAGCTGATCTCAATTTCGACATTCTTGATCACTCCCAGTGGCTTGGTTTTCCTACCATCCGCCATGATTAGCTTAAGTTCAGTCCCCATCAGCCACTGTTGAGTTCCATAAGGCATGCTCATGAATGCATCATGAGTCATCAAGCTGACACGAGAGCCAAAGTCACACAAGGCTTTCAGAAATCTCTTCCCCGATATCTCACAGGGTATGTATGGTTCTTCTTTTTCCTCTTCAGTGACACCTACTGCACACACACCACATAATCCTTCATAGGGGGATGGCTCAAAGCAACTATCTAGCAATCTCTTCACTTGCTTCACCTCTGTTCCATCAAGCTCTATATCATCCTTGTAAAGCTTCCCTAAAACTCTCCCAATAATCTCTTGATCAAAAACTTCCAACTTGAGGCGATTACTTGGAAAATTATACTCAATTCCGGCTTCGGAGGCGTCTTGCGGACTGAGGGATCTTCTCATATTAAGCAATTCTTGCGAAAAATCAATGGGAATCTAGTCCATTGGCTCAAATTCATCAAGCGGTTTAGCATTCACCAATGTTCTATCCTCCTTCGATTTAGCAAAATTCCCTTCAAGTTCCTTTAGGTGGTTGTCCAGAATCGCAGCTTCTATCTTGGTATATTCCTTGCTACTTGGCGGAGTCGTCAGGGTGATCGGTTCTCCTGTTGTCGCGACTGCGTCGATCGGCTCAGAGGCTGCGTCGATCGGCGCACATGTTAGATCCACAGAGGTGGGTCCAACGGGCTTTATTTCTTCGAATTGCCATGAAGTAATCATTGATGTGCTCTCGAACATCAAGACCTGTTCAGCTGGCGACTCTTCCTTCTTCATAATTTCTAGGCATTGCCGATTTGGCTCTAGATATTCTTTTCAATGCTTGTGCAATGCTTTATTCTCGGCAATTTTGCCGAACAATTCGATCCCTACCTTGGCTATCAATCTCAGAAGACTTCCTCCAGCCGATCCGTCCAAATGCATCCTCGATGCCTTGTTTATGGCCATGTAGAAGGTTTGAGCGCACATATTCTCATCAACGCCAAGGTCAGGTCCTTGTTTCAACAATGTTTGAAAACACGTCCAGGCTTTCGTGAGAGATTCTTTATCTTCTTGTAAGAAGTTCACCACTTTCCTTCTCAACTTCTGCACCTTTGGCAAAGGAAAATAGTGGAGACAAAAATTTCCAACTAAATCACTCCACTTACCTTTTGCTTCTCGAGATGCTGCCTTGTGCCACTCTTTGGCTTTTCCTCCCAAAGAGAATGGGGAAAAGCATCCACCTATAAAGATCCCGAGGCACTCCTTCATGATGGAATGTTTGGCAAAGTGCCTCCAAATCTTGTAAGTGAGTATACGGGTTCTCCTCTTTTGCTCCAAAGAACTTGTTTGCTTCAGCCATGCTAATGATGATGGGGTTTAACACATACGAGGAGGCCATGGCCTTCTCATCTGAGGGTTGAGGCACCAGCACGTCTGGAGATGGTAGAGAAAGTTCCCTGAGTGTCCGAGAAGGTCCTATCGTCCTCATCCTAAAAAAAATTCACACAAAACACAAAAACAAAAACAACTAGAAAAGAGAGGATTAGATGTTAGCAAAATATTAATAGTAAAAGAACTGGCTTGTTCCCCGGCAACGGCGCCAGAAAAGTAGCTTGTTGGTCGTAATTACGCACCCACTTATATACCGCAAGAGTACAGTGCACAGTTGTAGCTCTTTTTCCCTCAGAGTATTCCAAGGTTATCGAATCCACAGGGAACGAGCGGAACTAATACTATTAGAAGGTTACTAACAGATTGCAATGGGTTGGTTGGTGGGAATGATGACGGTGAGAAAGAGGAAGGTGAATGTTATTGAACAGGTAACAGGATGATGAAGGATTCTTTCCTTAGGATTGGTTCACTAGCATGCAACCTTATTCTTATCTACTCAAGTGATGACTCTAATATTCTACAAGATATGGTAGTTTCGTTCACCCCGACTGTCACTACAGAGGCTATTAGCTCCCCACTGATTTTTTGCACTATGTAACGGGCAAAAGTGTATTGGCCGATACACTAATGAAAGGGATAGATAGATGTGCAATAAAGTTCATCACATAGATTAAATTCATCGAGAGAGTATCAACAAGAATGAGAGTTACATGACCAGATCCCCGCACCAGAGAAAAGAATATGAGACTACTCACTCATCCTTCCGCTAGACATAGCAGAGGGGGTGAGAAATAGCGCTGGAACGCGCACGAGCCGATCGGCGCAAGCGTCTCGCTGATCGGCGCGACCTCCTTTCTGGTGGATCTTGTCGGTGTTGATGAACCTCCACCGCCAATATCCTGGAACCCTAGTTTTAATCATTGGTTCTCACGATCGCCGTCTCCCCTTGTGCGTCTTGTCTCTTGATAATTATCTTCCTTTTATACTCGACGGGATTATGTCAACTTCCACTGACTCTAACTCATACTGGGCTGGGCCTTCGTCTTTTCTTGACCGGATCTTGTTTTAGTCATATTTTCCTCCTGCGCCAATCGACACGCTGATCGGCACGGCTCCGTATCTGCCCCATCTTCGTCACTCTTCAGCTCTTTATCCATAATTGCACTGTTTTACACCTGTTTTCTGCGATTACATCCAAAACAGAACAACTACAAATATTTGCAAATATGGGGTTAATTGTTAGTCCAAACCACCAAATTAAGATGCAAAACATCTACTTTTGGTAGATAAAATGGGCATCTAGAAACCACCAACACGCCCCAAGCAATGGTACAATGGATTAGAAAACCAAGTAAAAACGGTGTGGGACACGTTAGCAGCTGAATTCTTGGCCAAATACTTCCCTCCTGGTAAGACTCAAGCTTTGAAAAATAAGATTCTTGGATTTACACAGAATATTGATAAGAGCATTGGAGAAGCATGGGAAAGCTATAATGAATATATGGATGCATGCCCTCATCATGGTCTGACGGTTGGAGAAGTTGTTGAGAAGTTCTACATAGGATTGAATCTTCTATCACGTCAACACTTGGACGCCTTAGTTGCAGGATCATTCATATCAAAAACCCCCACCGAAGCTAAGAATTTGATCAAGTTGCTAGTTGAAAATCAATCGTGGGATGGTGAGAGAAGCTCAAGGAATTTGCATCCTTCAAAAGGAGTAGCGAAGAGTGTGATTGAGAAGACTTAGGAAGACTTGATTATAGATCGCCTCGATGCTATTCAAAGGAGGTTGGACAATAATCTTCATATCCCTTAGGAAGAGAAACTCAAGTTGGCGGAATCATGCTCCACATGTAGTGAGTGTGGAGAATGGTGTCATGTGCTGAAAGATTGCCCTGAAAAGATGAAGATGCTAGAATATATGAAGAATAGTGGATGGAAGCCCCAATATCAGCAACAAAGGAGTTCTTTTTCTCCTAGTTCGTCCATGCAAAATTCTATCCCACTTCATCTCCAATGTCATGAGTTCTTCCAAGCTCAAGAGAAGATCAACAAGGACAATCAAGCTAAATTCAAGGAGATTGATCGTGTTCTTGAGGAAATTAAAGACAAGGTGATAGAAATTGGAAGCTCCAATGAGCAGATTTTGAAGCATACCAAGATTATGGAGCAACAGATGGGACAGCTATCACAAGCCATTCAAGGCAACAAATGGGCTATTCCTGGCAATACGATGTCTGCAGAGCAGTTGAAGGCAATAGCTACGCGGTCAGGAAAGCGAACTGAAGATCCAGAGCACTCTGCGTGAGCAAGGAAGCCCCATGCCGATCGGTGCACACCCGGCGCCGATCGGCGCGACGATCCTGTCGGCGCCGATCGGCTCCCTGAAAGCGCCGATCGGCGCGAGGAGGATATTGACCTCTCTGGTCTGAAAATGGGCGTGGAAACAGAAGAACATGGCCCTGCCATGTTCCTGGATACTCAACGACTAACGAAGACAGAAAGAGCGCGGCAACACGTTGAGCAGTTTGCAAGGTTCGTCAATATTATGAAGAAGCTTTACATCAATGTCCCTTTTGTTGACTCTATCTAAGTTTCCACCTATACCAAGTACATTAAGGACATGATGCAAAACAAGAAGTCTCTAGTTTCTGAGGAGGTTGTGAAGGTTACTAAGGAGCTAACGGCGGCAATCAATGATGTTGCACTGGAGAAGAAACCCGACCCTGGATCACCAAGCATCAAATGCATGATTGGAATGAGGATATTTGATAGGTGCTTGTGCGATATTGGAGAAAGTGTAAGTGTTATGCCCCGTCATATATTCACAAGTCTTAATTTGCCTGATTAGAGCCTATGGGTATGTGTTTGGAGTTAGCCGATCAATCGGTACGCTTCCCTGATGGAATTGCTGAGGATGTGCCTGTTCAAATTGGAGATCACATCGTCCCTGTTGATTTTATTATGCTTGATATGGATAAGAGGATGAGGACCCCGTTGATCTTAGGCAGACCCTTCTTGAGGACAGCAAAGGCAAGTATTGATGTTGAGAGTGGTGAGATAAGCTTCGATATGAGTGGGCCTCCCTACTCTTTCAAATTTCTCCCAAAAGGAGAAGAGTGCCATGCTATTGATGAAGTGAAGAGATACAAGACACCGTGGCAATGTGGCGTCGAGAGTAATTGGAGGGGATGTATGGATAGGTCGTCCAAACTATATGAACCATGGAGATAAGAGAACCTTGTAGTGTCGCGGCCTCACATCCCGCACCGCGACACTAAGGATTGATTGTTTGCGGGGAGGTCAAGCTCTTTGACCTCTAAATAACTAGAGCGCTCTTGGGAGGCAATCCAATGATTGGGGGATTTAGAAGTTGTTTAGTGCTTGTGGGAGGGCAACCCATTTCACTTAGTTAATTAGTGCTGGCCGGGAGGACAACCCGGTGTTTTTAATTTGCTTGCATGTAATAAAAACAATCTCCTAAATAAAAAAATAGAAAAGTGTGTGCTTAATTCTTGTGTGCTCTTGCGTTATCTGTTTATTCGTGCAAAACTGTGGATATACATACTGTAGACTAACAATGCAGGAATATAAAAAAAGACCAAAAACAGGAAGGAACAGAGCTTGCGCCGATCGGTGCACTTCTGCGCCGGTTGGCGCATTATTGCCCAAGTCAGGACGGAAGGCTGATGACGCCCAGAATTGAAGAGGTGCTAAAAATCAACCAGCATAATAATTTTCACAGACGGAGCTATTTTCAAGGTAATCAAAAATCTTTTTGAATTAACTTTTTGTGTGCAAAATGGTTGCAAAATGACGTAGGAAAGGATGAAGAGCAACATCTGGCAAAGAAGCGAGGGGCCAGGAGCAAAAAATGGACACCAGATGAGCCCCGCTACGTATGTCAATACTACAGGAACATTGGGAAAAGTGGAGAATTAGGTGAAAGAGATGAACATGAGGCCTCAAGATCAGCACCGGACCAAAATAAGAGGTGCAAGGGACTTGCGCCGTTCGGCGCCCTTCTGTGCCGATCGGCGCAGGTACCCATGAGGTTCCCAAATGGGTGACCAAGGCGGCAGGCGTTGATTTTGAGGAACAGGTATGATTGCTATGCAGGTGTGCAGTGTAGAGGAGACATGGAATTGACCAAAAGGTGAAAAAGAGACGGCGCGCCGATCGGCGCGGGCCCGCGCCGATTGGTGTAGTCAACAAGACATCGGGATTCCATGCTGTTCCCCTGCCAACCAACATGATGTACTGGGAAGCGACATGAAGGATGGGAATCAAGCGCCAGAGTGGTTAGAGCATTCAAAATTTGAATTGTGCCGATCGGCGCACTGCCATGCCGATCGGCGTGCTCTCAAATTTTGAAAGTTTTTGGCGGTTCCTTCTCCTAGAAGTTTCCCACACTATAAAAGGAAGGTCAGGTGCCTCCAGTTCGGCACACCATCCCGGTAATCTCTCCACCATCCCCACTACCCAAGATCTCGCACACGTTTCGCATTCCTCGCAGATGGATCGTCTCTGCTCCTCCATCGGCAATGGGCAAGAGGCTGCGTCGGGGAAGCAGTTCCGGTAGCAGCGGCGAGTTGAGCGGTGACTCCTCAGCAAGGGGGGGTTCTGATGCTCGCGATGACATATCGGTGGATGGTGCATACGAGATCCACGCCCGCCACTCCGTCTCCGGCGCGTCCCTTCTAACAGGGCGTGCTACGAGGAGTCAAACGGCGGCAAGCTGTGGGGTTCCTACATCACCACCACCGTCGGAATTCATGCCGCGCACGGTGGAGGAGGGCTTCACCCTCCTGAGCACGGAGGAATAGCGGCACTACCTTGCGGCAATGGGAAGGTTCGTCCCCAACTTCGACTTGGACGAGACCTTCCTCACCTCGATCGGCCTGTGGGAGGACATAAGGAGGATGCTCAATAATCTCGGTTGCGTGAACTTCCACCTTCTTCCCATGGACTACAACCACGACATCGTCACTGAGATTGCCTCTATGATCAGGCTTGGCACCGTCAAAGACGGCAACGAGGCCGTCAACTTTCACGTCTGCGACATCAGCTACACGGTAACCATGGAGGCAGCGGCTCAAGCCTTCGGCTTCGACGCCAACGGCAGCATCTTGGGACGTGGGGAGTTGGACTCCTTTTGGAGGCGGCTCTCGTTCATAGAAGAGATGAAGCGTGGCAACATCCGCAACCCGACCATTCAAGTCTTCCATAGGTGGTTGGCGGCGCGCATAGGCGACAAGGTCGACTCCTGCAACGTCATGGATGCGGACTTGCGGTGGCTCTACAACGCCATCGTGAGTCCATCTCATAGCAACCCCATGTCGGTGATGGTGCGGGATTGGCTCGACAAGAGGGGCAAGGCAAGCAAGAAGTTGGCCTTCGGGGCCTATCTTCAACGCCTAACAGCCCTCGTCTATGACGGCGACGGACCGGGCGAACGTGATGACAAGTGGGAGTGCGCGACGGAGATCAGCGAGAATATGACTCGTGGCAATATTGTCACGGGAAGTGTTCGCGCCGGCTTCCATGTCGGTGGCACCAATGTTAAGCTCCCGTGTGCGGAGCTAGGAGTTTTCCTCCCTCGCAAGCTGGAGGGAGGAAATTGGCTTGAGGAAGGTCTCCTGGAGGGGGGCCGAGTTCTCAAGGACCGCCGTGGGCGGGTTCGACAGTCGGACATATCTACAGCAGCCGGCGGCGAGTGGGACTCCTGGGGGTCATGCCAAGGGCCTCAGCAGTACAAGTCAGGGTGGAGCGACGTAGCGGGCGGTTTACAGCCCTCTGTGCCGATCGGCGCAGGCGACGTGCCGGTCGGCGCCCCCTACTTCAGCACGGGTATCGACTACAGGTACCAAGAGTGTGTACCTGTGGTGCCTCCTATGCCCGGTGCAGACTTTTTTGTGCCCATGCTGGGGTACCTCGACAACAACATGCACTACATCGAGCGCATGGAGGACGCCATGTCCCAATGGAGGGACAACCACGATGCGATGGTGGAGGAGTTCGAGCGACTCACGGCGCTATGCTATGTCTTCGATCAGTCACCGCCTCCACTTTCGGATGACTAGAGTGCCTAGGAGTTGGCACGAGTATCGGTTTTCCGGTTTGCGTTTTCTTTTATCTTTTGCAATCTTTTTCTTTATTTTATTATATGTGTGTGAGCGGGTTGGGAAACCATGTATCGGGTATGCATATTTTCATATAAGTGTGTTAGTAGTACTTTTATTTTCATGCAAGTGTGTTAGTAGCAGTTTTATTTTCATGCAAGTGTGTTAGTAGTAGTTTTATTTTCATGCAAGTGTGTGCAAAAATCATCACCATGTGTTCAAGTTTTGATCTTAATATAATGGTGGCGGTTATGCTCTTTTAGGAGAATTGAATTATTTATTCTTTCTTAAAAAGTGTTGATGAAGATCAAATAATGTTGAGCATTAAATAAAATTTTGAACTTACACTTAATGATTATTCGGCAAATATGTCTTATGTGGAGCAATTTTGAGTACCCATGTGCTTCATTTGTGTTGTCTATTTTATGATGATAACTTAGTACCAATCTTTTTATAAATAAATTTGCATGTTGTAAACTTAGGAATTTATTGTTTTCAAGATCCTTACCTACCAATGCCATATTTTGAGCAATACTCATGAACCTTTGATATGTAGATAGACATTAAATTGATGTTTGAGTTTGGTTAGGATTTAATTCTTTTTGGCATGAACTTTACTAAGATGGTAATTCTTTGTGTATTTTTTTCTAGCCTTGAATTACTCATGCAAAAATTCAATTCCGCTGAGTGCACTACCATAAACCCAAAACATCTTGTTGACTCTCATTCCTTGACCACATCCTATATTTCTGGCTATATTTAATTCTTGAATAAATGTCGAAGCCAGACGGATCAAATAACAACAAATATTGGTGAATTTGGGTTGAGAGCCGATCGGCGCAGCAGAGAGCAAAATAAAAAAAAAGGAGAAACAAGAAGTGAAAAAAAAAAGCTCTGCTGTTTGCTAAGGGACTAGCAAAATTTGAAGTGTGGGGGGATAGAATATGACATGCTTATTCTCGAAATTCATTCTAATATAGCCATGAATCATTCCAACCATGTGCAATCTTCCAAGATCAAATTTTTGCTACGCACATGTCCACATATCCAAAGTGTGAGTCCTTTCTTAAATTTTTCTTTCTTAATGGCCATCTTGATAATTTTCTATAATTCCAATGAAGAATAATCTCCTAGCTTTACAATATATTATTGATTTATGTTTGCAATCTCCTAGTGTGCCGATCGGCTCAACTACTGCGCCGATCGGTGCAACGACAGATTTACTGTCTGGCGCACTTTAGCTTAGATTCACTAGTGTGTCGATCGGCTCAACTCCTGCGCCGATCGGCGCAACGACAGATTTACTATCTGACGCACCTTTGCGCTGGCCAGTCTCCCCCTCACGCAACCTAAACTCACAGTAGCCTTGACTAGATCTTTTACTGTTAACTTTGTTTAATTATTCCTAAGGTTCCAGTGGATTCGATAAACCTTGGAATACTCAATTCAAGGAAAAAGTGCTACAATCGTACAGCATCCTCTTGCGGTATATAAGTGGGTGCGTAGGTACGACCAACACCGAGATGAATGAAATTTCATCATTTACTTAGCCTTTATCTATTCAAATTACTTTGATTGTATATGCAACTATAATGTTGTGCATATTAAAGACCATTTCTTATGAGAACATGTAGTAATTCTATATAACAAAGCAAATTGGTTCAGCAAAATTTGTGATTTGAAATTTCATCTTCTTCTGTGATCACCGTAATTTTTTTGGTGCGGAAATGTTTTCACTAGGCCGAAACGCGACGGCTAGGTGGTTGGTGATCACTCGAGTTATGTATGTTGCGGCAGCTGGACTCTGTGCTCGAGAGCTGGCCATCTGCATCCCCCCAATAGCGCTTCCCTGAGTATAGTGGTTTCTGTCAAGCTCCGCTGCTGTCTGCGCTGTGCTCGTGCGCTCCACCAAAAAAAAAGGAACAGGGACACGTTCCGTTCGTTTCCGTCGCAACGACAATGACCAGCCCATGATATGGTCGGAAAACAAAATAATGACAGTTTGGTCGTTATTTTAGTGTTCAAACATACCGCCCACGTCAGCCTAGAGACGGATCATAATGCCGCTTCTGCTTGCCATCGTTCGAATCAACCAGAGCGAGCAATTTCCAAGCGCTAACGGAGGGATTTATTGAGGACCAGGCCAAAAAAAGCAGGGCTAAAATCTTATTCATTTTTGACCTGAAAATGTATAAGAACTGATTAGGATTCTCGTAGGGCCCATGGGCGGCAATCCATTAGACTGTACATTGATTACCATGGACCGACAACATAGTAAGAAGCTATACTGACTACTAACGTATGGAAAAGTTTCACTCATACGCAGGGTTATAAAAGCATAGACAAGAGCATCGTATGCTAAGTGCAAGCGGAGTTTAGAATCTTATGTTTCTAGTGTACCCCAAAAAATAGTTTGACAAGACGGTTGAGGGTGAAACATAGTCGATAAGATGGCCCGCGAAACATTCCTTGGGAAGCAAGGTAGGCAAGCAAGGTAGGCATGACTAATTATCAAAACGACGTCAAAAAAAGAAAATAAACTTGACCCTTTGTTTTATATAGAGAAGCAACAAAACCTCCAAAACCATCACCACATAGGTGTTGGAGAACGGGGAGCTAAAACAATTTCTACCGTTTAACCAGAAAATCTTGCAAGAGGGGATCATAGATCATTACCACTAGACGCGCAGGCAAAGCGGAAGCAAGGTTGGAGAAGCGATGTCCAACGTAGTCGCGCGTCGATGAAGAGGATGTAGTCGTTCACAGCAACCGTCTCCTCCTGATCCACCAGCTGAAGCACCATAGCTGCAGCGCTTCCTTGCGGTATCCACACGTACAGGACAGAAGACCGTGAGCAGTGTGCTAGCACCGGCGGCAGGACTTAGGGTGACGTGGGAGAGAGAGAGGGAGGCGGCGATGGCTAGGGTTTCTGGACTGAATTATCTCCTGTGCCTCAAGTCCCTCCTCCATTTAAATAGACCCTTCTAATGGGCCTCGACAAGTTGGCCCATAAGTGGACAAATCCCTCACAAATCAATATCCATATGATCCTCATATACGGATCAAATCCATACTGTCTCTTGGGCATATCTCCAACAATAGGGCCATGCAGATGTGTTGGACACCTTTGTTCATGTTGTGACTACTACAACTACTCCAGCTAAGAGAGCCCAAACCTTCCACAACTTAGGTATGTTAATGAATACCCAATAGCTACTTATGGGTCAAGTCTCTAGTTTATTTGTTATACTAGGTTCAAATAGTGGAAGAATATTAATTTAGTTCATCTCAGAGAGTTTTGGGTCGACCCACAAAATGGAAAACTTGGATCCCTACTGTTACCTAAGTTAGCATCATTTTCACAATATTTCAAGCAAACAGTGAGGGGAGTTTTTTTTAGAATAAAGAAGTAGTAAATTCCGTACACAAGGATTTGAACTCCGGTGGAAGGCCTCTTCTTGATTGACTTGAGCTGTTGTCACACTACCAGAAAAGAAGCCTATAGCGACGGTTAAAAAGGTACTGTTGCGGCAGGATAATCTTACAAGCCCCAATACTAAGAAGTTTCTACAACTCCGTACCTTTCGTTTTCTTTTTTCATTTGAAAGTCTTCTATGGATTCGGTAGTAATGATAACTCGGATTTACAACTGTAAGCCTGAGAGATGGCCTGGATCAGAAAGTATAAATTCAAGTAGTTGTAGAGGAGCAACAGCAGAAGGTTGGACTGGAACCCGGAAAAAAAAAGATATCTTCGGTGGAAGTGCCAATATGACGTAAGGTTATGTGCCACCGCCGCTACGGTTCTGCAGCTAAAAATAAAGCATTTTTAGCGGCGGATGACCTGTGGTCCAAATAATCTGCCGCTATAGAATGAGTAGTAGCGACGGGTGACATCTTCACCCGCCGCTACAGTGGAATACGAAAAACAAAAAAAACCCACAGGCCCGCTCTCGGCCCACTCTCATAGCCCCCGCTAGACCCGCCGCCAAAGTCTGTCGGCCGCCGTGGAGGTGGAGCGCCATCGCAGATCCTCGTGCTCGCCGCCCCGCTACCTGATCTGCTGCCTCCTCACGCATCGGGCCACCCCGCACCTCGACCCGCTGGATTTGTCGGTGGGTGGGAGAGGGAGAGCGGATCTATCAGCGGGCGGGTGGGATCTGTCGCCACCCACGAGGCCGTCGCTCGCCACCACCCGCAAGGCCACCCGCCACCGCCCGACCCGCAAGAGCGTCCGCGAGGGAGCCTCCGGCCCGGATCCTGCCACCCCGCCACCCACCCCGCGAGGTCGCAAGGGAGCCTTCCGCCGCCCGACCAGCCCACAAGGCCGCCCCATCGTCGGATCCGGCAGCCTCGGGGCCAGATCCGGCCGCCCCATCACCGGATTTGGTCACTCCATCGTCGGATCCGGTCGCCCCGCCACCGCCGCCTGCGAGGGGAGCCGGAGGAGGAGAGGGCGACATGGTCGAGGAGGGAGTCATGGCCGAGGCGGGCGTCACGGGCGAGGGGAGCGTTGCGGCCGAGGAGGGCGTCGCGGCCGAGGGGAGCGGGAGGAGAAGTGGCGGAGAAGAGGGCTGCGCCAGGGAGAGGGGCGGCACGGTGGAGCGGTGGAGAGGGCGGGGCGGTGGAGAGGGCTGGCCAGCCAGAGGAGAGAAGGCGGCTGCTCGGGAGGGAGAGAGAAGGCGGCTGCTCAGGTGGGAGAGAGAAGGCGGCGGGTGGGGGAGGGAGAGAACGAGGAGGAGTGGCCGGCTGAGGGCTAGGGTTGTTTCTTTTTATTGGGCCGTGAATATTTATAGCGGTAGGGTATGTTTTGGGCCGCTGCTAACGTGGGCTTTAGCGGCGGGCGATATTTTGGGCCGCCGCTAACATGGGCTTTAGCGGCGAGTGACATTTTAGGCCGCCGCTATAAATATTTTTCTAATTATAGCGGCGGGTTTTTCTTGGGCCGCCGCTATGTTAAATTGGGTTGCGCCGCTATAAATCGTTTTTGTGGTAGTGTCAGTTTGCTCAAATTGATGTAGAATAGTAATCGTTCTGTAAGGCGTGACTTGACAAACATTCGAATTTTGCAAATTTGCTAATAGTTCACAATATGACTACAATGACTAAATGTTGAAATGTGCATGCATCTTACGTTGTCAAAACTGAGAAGGATGGAGTACCTCACTGCAGATGCATTAAGGGGTGATTTTGTGTTTTCTCCCCTCAATTATCACAGGAATTGGATGAAAGTGGCCACTAAGGCATAAAATTTTAAATCCATGCCCACTAAAGAATTTAAAACTTTTTGATGGGCAATAAGGAACATGAACTTTTTTTTATGGCGACTAAGGAATGTTTCCCTGACTGTCAGTACTACAAGGTGGACTTTTTTATTGTGGTATACCTGAAGGTATACTAATTTATCTAAACTCCACGACTTCATAGTGTTTTTAGATAGCGTCACATATTTTCATGCTTGAACTATTGAATCCGTCCTCTTTGTTACTGATTCTTTCCTTTTCCACGCGAATGTTCTTTTTGTCTTCGACAACTGAAGTAGTGCGTGCTTTGCTTGCCCAGGTAACTCAGGCATCTTGCTTTAATGGCTATTTCGTTCTTTTCTAGATGTTCTGCTGCTTCTATTGGTATATAAGACCCCTGCAGGGGACAAACACCTTCACTTCCTAATAACTAGTGTTTGCTTTAGTGCATTGATCAAATTATTGTTGCTGCTTGCCTCTACCTTGGTACCCGATATTTCTGCATCAACTTCCAGGTCCTCAACGCAGGTAACTGCATTACAATTGTACTTTAGTACTGGAACCTAAAACAGGTAGTTACCCGCCAACTATTGTGGTGAAAACATCTCCTTTTTGTTGCTACTATTTTGACTGCCACATTAAGAAAACTATGTGTTACTTTTTATTATCATATTTCCTAGCTTTCAATTAGCTGAAAGATTTCAGTCAATGAATTGCTACTTTGTGTTTTAATTTTTCTTTTGTAGGATTATCTGTATAATAATTATAAATCATTGAATCTGGATATAATGGTTCAAAGAAGTGACAGAAAATTACCCAAACTTTCAGTCACCTGAAAATTGGGAAGTAGGAACATGCCCACACTTTCTCTTACTTTTTATTTATTTTATTAGGCACATACCGATGCAACGCAAGGGACCATCCATATGAGTTTGTAGCATATTGTTTCCCCAATTAAGTCTTAACGAAGAGATCAAAAGTTCATTATACAAATAACTTCTAGTTCGGTGCAACATGACTCAAAATATATCTAAACTAGCATATCAAAATATGTACGTTAACCCGTATAGTACTTGGCTATTAATTTAATAAGAATGTATGGATGAGATCGTTCAAACTAAAAGGATAAATAAGAAATCTCCATTCATAACTTGAAGAACATAAATATAACTACATAAGCTCTACACTGATACCAAGTTGTTTGATATATAGTTCAGCTTAGAGAGTCGCCAGACACAACCAACTCTACTTTCGCCATTACATCTGACCATCGTGGTGATTGTGCACATCTCTTGCTTGTTCACTTTACGACGTGAGTGGTAGTGAATTTAGAAGTTTCATTAATTAAAATGCAGGTAAAGATGGCCCAGACCAAAGTAAGAGTGACATCTGCCATGAACCCTCCTTTACTTCTGGTAGATTACAGTCGCCAATTGCTATTAAGTGGGAATGCCTTGGTACGTGTTGAAGCATCTTCGTCTTGGAAGAGCTTTGTCCCCATTGACGTTGTCACACTGCTAAACGTTAGCCAGAACATGATCGGGCCAGCAGCATCGCTAACAGAGACACAATCGAGGTTAGATATGCTGAAGAAAGCCATGAAGTTCCTACTAGGACAGCTTAATGATGATGACCGGCTTGCTATCATAGCATTCAATGATCAGGTTATTAAAGAGCATAGCACTGACCTTGTAGAAATTTCAACCAGTGGGTGGTCAGCAATCGAAGCAAAGATTGATGGGCTCATAGCTAAAGGTGACACTGCCCTGAAACCAAGCTTGGAGCATGCTGTGGAGGTATGTGTAAACATTGATACTCCGTTTGATGCCATCTGTGGATTTATTTTGACTTGCACATAAGTATCATATAGTTCAACATTACTGTTTACTTAACAATCTAGTAAGATAATGATAAAACGGGCAACATGATATATTGCTGTGGGCACAATTGTAACATGATGCATTCAGAAACTGATTTGGTTGGGTGGCCAAATAAAGACCAATCTTCAACTTTTCGTTTTTGAGAAATTCACCAGGTTTTGAACGTAGTCCAAAATATACGCTGCTAGATTTGACTTATACACTTGTTGGTATAAAATTATTTAATTAGCTTACATGACAATGAAGATACATGGTCCACATGTGGACTAACATAGCGATTAAACCTCGGATAGCAGTCCTAATTCTCTCTCATTTTTTCTTAAGTGTCGGTTATGTTACTTTTACCATCTACTTGTCATCTTGCAACACAGCATATCTTAGTGGTTTGCAGTGTAAACTAGGAGGTTTTCATTTCAGTGTTGTTATTATGTGCCCCTTAGATAAAACATGTTTGCCTGCTTTTATTGGACACATGCATTCAAAAGTAATTTGTAAACTCAGACATCTTGGCTTTCTTACTGGACGCAATGACTTTACCTGTGTTTTGGCATGTCACTTTGATCTTTCCTTCCATCTTAACTCGTAAGCCTGCTCACACTCATTATAATGGATACTGCTTCCTTTAACAACTTTACTCCTTCCAGCTTTTGTGATCCCGACAACATTACTTATCTTATTGTTTTTAAGGGAAGAATCCTTGCCCTCTGCGTCCCCACAGCTTGCACAATTTTGCTTCTCTGCGAGTTGGTCTCATCTTAGAAAACATAGATACAACTACAACGTTTATAGTTCTCCACAAAGTTTTTATGTTTTCTCGGCTCACTATTTTATTAAACATTTATTAACACGTTTCAAGACACTCACACTCATTGTCACTATCATTAGCACCTTCATGTCTACCACCTGTTTATGTCTCTATAAGGCTGCAGAAGAAGTTATTGTTAAGTCACTTTTGGTGGGTAAAATGATGTTGTCCTTACCTTATACTCTTTTTATTTTTAAACAAGTAAAATACACGTGCAGTCCCTCAACTTGTCTCAGGGTATCCTCTAGGTCCCTGAACTCTCAATATGCATAGTCCTTAAACTTGCTAAAGTGTGTCATCTAGGTCCAAAGTACCGAACTTCTTGTATGCCTTCTTTTAGTCACAGTTTCTCATCTTATTTTTCTATGATTATACATGTTACAGTAAAAAACAAAAGTCTTTTAGAATGAACTATGATAGATGACTATGATTTAGATTTTGTATCTGATAATTTGCAATTCTATATATATTTATGACTATGGTGTGATGATATATGTGATTATGTGATGACATATTGGTCTCTGACTATGCAAAAATGGTATATCTAATTTAGGGAGCAAAATTTTATGAAAAATTGTGCTAGTTTATCGTCCACATCATCAGCCATAGAAGTATTTTTGGCACTTTAGACCTAAATGACACAATTTAGCAAGTTCAGGTACTCAAATATGCATTTAGAAAGCTTGGGAACCTAGATGACACGCTAAGACAAGTTTTAAGGACCGCTGGTGTATTTTACTCTTTTTAAGTTGTTGTCACTTGGATAACAATTCTATTTGGAAACTGAGAACGGAGGGAGTAATGAAAACATTTCTTTCCTTATATCCTTAGTAAAAGTTCTATTAGTTTTTATAAGTTACATTTTGAGAAACTTGAATGCTGATTTTTTTTATTAATTTCATTTGTAGTTGATTTAAATCTTCTCTGTATAATATTATATTTTAGACATGCTTATTCAGATTAAAAAATTAAGTTATTACAATTGTTGATGCTTTTACACACATACTACAATTGTTGATGCTTTTAAAATTTTTATGTGGTATTATGTTTTTCACTTCTAAAGACGCCACTTAAGTACATGTCACGAGTCAAAGGAAATTCAAATATTTTCTTTGTTTTATACGTATAATATATAATTTAGGTATTTCGAATTTGATTTTTCTTGAAATCAAAAGGATAATTTATTTTTTCTTTGTGGCATAAAATATTTACAGCTCCTGGATGGCCGAGAGGACAAGAATCGTGCAGGCTTCATAATTCTGATTTCCGATGGTTTGGACAACAGCAAATTTGAGTGGACCGACGAGAGTATCCCTCCCACCGATATTGTCCGACTCCTACTCCGAAAGTACCCAGTCCATACCTTCGGATTGTGCAAGGGTCATGACTCAAAGGCACTGCACTTCATCGCGAAAGAATCCTGTGGAACCTACTCCCCCATCGCTGACAACCTTGAGACCAAGATCATGGAAGCATTGGCCGTCTGCTTAGGTGGCTTGAAGACAGTTGTTGCCGTCAACACCTGCTTGAACATAACTTCTGGTAGTTTAAAGATAACGAGAATTGACTCTGGTGGCTACCCACAGCGTGGGGGTTCCGGAAGCATCTTCATTGGCATGCTCTATGCGGGGGAGGTGAAGGACTTTGTTGTCTACTTTAATTATACTACTGGATCCTGGTCGCGGGGTTATAATACAGTTTTGAGTGGGATCATTGCTAGTGTCACGTACAAAGATGTTCCGGGAAAGCAATCGACCATCAATGAGACTTGCTCGATATCACTCCCAATTCACACGACAGACACTGGGCGGGCACCTGAAAACCCTTGCCCTCCCTTGTCGGCGCTTTTGCTGCAGATGGTCCGGTCCAAGGTGGTAGACTTACTTAAAAGCATAATGAAGGATTTGCTTGTATTGAAACAGGAGGCTGGCGGTGCCGTCCATAGAGGGGAAGACGACGATCCAGTTTTGCAGGCTATGGCCGCGAGCTTGCTGCAGAGGAAGTGGAAGGAGTTCAAGCAGTCTGATGCGTCGTGGAAAGATGCCCCAAGGGCCTTCCTTGACTTGGGAGGCCTTGACAATGATATCAACGCGATGGTGGGAATCCTGCAGCATGGCTTAGGGGTTGGGTGCATCTACTCATGGTTGTCGAGCTATGAAATGCAGCGCGGGACTGTTACTGGTTTGCCTTATCACTTGGACGGAGCCCAGTTCCGCACGCCCGCTATAGAGGCAATGGTGCAGGAGGCCCACAAGCAGTTGGCCAACGAAGCACCTGCTCAAGAAATGGATGAAACTGTCTGCAACAATGCCATCGAGCTCTTGGACAAGATCGACGAGCGCTTTGAGCTCTGGAGCAAGCTCGAGCACGATATGCCGCCACCTTTCCAGCCTTCGTCAGAGCAACAATATGATCAGTCCCTAAAATTCGTCAGCGTCCTGCATGGGGACATCAGCCGAGCAAGGCAGAAGGACATATATCTGGTACATAACTATATTCTCAAAGACTCAATGTGCAATAATAGGCACTATACACCAACATCAACTAATCAGATTGCAATAACCCCAATACACTATTCATCTACGCAGGCTACGGATCACGCAATCGAGCAATGGCGGAGCTCCTTCACCGACCACTAGGCAGAATCAGATACATCATAAATAAATAAGCGACAGCCACCTTGGCGGGTCAGCCTTGGTCTCCCTCCCATGAATAATATGCAGTACTAGTTTATTTATTTGGCTTACGCTTACCGTGTGTTAATGTATATTGTTTCCTCAAGTTCGTCTCCATCAGTCCCATGGCTAATAAATGTATCTTTTTTCCTCAAATAAGTACAAGGATCATATATATGTACATATACAAAGAAGACCTACACTCGCTAGTACAAAACAGGCTTACAGTGACACATGGATATTTTTTCCAATGGCGGTGCACCTAAAACCTGCCACTTGGAAGTGTACAAGTGACATCATAAAAAATACCCGTCACTGCAAATCCGAGCCAATGGCGTCACGTGACAATGTCGGCAAAAACCGCCACTTTAAAATTTTAACCTAGTCGTGGCTTATGCTGATGTAAGCATTTTTTCTCACCGGTTGCGGCTTGCTGACATCATCGAGCCACCACTGGAAATTCCGCCGACATACCAAACTGAAAATACCCAAACCTAACCAGGAAATATATACTTTGTCTTATTTTTTTTCCTCAGTTTACATTCTCAACCCTAACCCCGCCTCCTCTCTCTACCTTGTCCATCCCTCCTCTGGCACGTGATGGTGCCGTCTCTTCCTCCCCACCCTCCCTCCTCGCGCGCGCGACGGTGTCGCCTCTTCCTCTGCGCACCACCTCTTCCTCCCTGCCCTTCCCTCCTTAGCGTCGCCTCTTCCTTCATGCGCGGCCTCTTCCCCGCCCCTCTTTACTTGGATTCGTTGGCACGGAGGCCGAGATGAAGCCACGACAACTGGATCCATTGACATGGAGGCCAAGACAAGGGCGTGGCGACAGAATCTATCGAGTCGGCTCGGTCTCCTCCCTGCACGGCACAACGGTATCATGGATCCAGGCGTCGACGCCGCTCCTTTATGCGCGGCGTGGCAGCCTAGCGGATCCAGTTGCCGCCGTCTCTTCTTCATGGGCGGTGCGGCAGGCGGGCGGATCCAGGGCATTGGGCGGAGGATTCAGTCAGCATGTGGCAGGTCCAAGACAACGGGCGGCGGATCTAATCAGTGGGCGTGGTGGGATTCAGGCCACGACCTGGTGGTGTGGACTCAATGGGCCTACAGCATTTTTTTTTTATTTTAATTGCTTCCCATTGGCAATGTTGTGGCACCATCACTGGCTTTCTTTATTTTCCAGTGGCGGTGGAAAAAACCGCCACCGTAGGCCAATTTCCACTATCACTAAAGGATTGTTATGTTCAAGTGATTGGCGGTTGAAAATGCGCTACAATGGTGGTTATTTCCACTCCCACTAAGATGGCATCACTGGAAAACAAAAATCACACTGGCAGTGCTGTCCACTACCATTAGGAAGCCAACAACAATTTAAAAAAGGAGCCATAGGCCTTACATGGCCCCCAGCTAACAGGTAACCATCTGTCGGCCATCGCTGCGCCATCCACCATTCGCTGGCCATCGCTGCATTGCCTAGAGCCACCAACACGCGCCATTCCAAACCCTACTTGGCCGCCAACAAGCTCCTCGCGGCTCGATTCAGCTGCCATCAAACTCATCCCAGCTAGATCCATCAAGAAGGATCGTGAAGAAGTCACAACCGCCGCTCATGACCAAGATCCACATGCCCCCAGCTATTTGAGGCTGATAGCCATGCGCTCGTGGCATGGAGCCATGCCGGGGGTAAGGAGGAGGGAGCAGAGAGCGATGACGTGATACCATTTCCATGACAGAGAATTGGTCGCCCCAAACGATGGCCATAGGCCCAACTATATACGGTGTGAGCGGAGTAGTTTCATCGTCGTTGAGGCGGAGGCCGATTGTCATTGCAGCTGGAAGAGGTCAAGTGGAGGAGGGAGTAGAGGGGCGGCAGATGCCTGAGTCTATGAGAGAGGGAGCAGAGGGGCAGCACCACTTTGGGAGGAGAGGGGAAGAGAGGGGTGGCACCTAGGAGAAATAGTGGAGGTGTGGGAATAGGTAAGTTGAAACCCTAACAACTATTCATATCAAAGTGTTATTTTTATTTGCTAAGGCAAGCTTTCATTTGATTTTGTGCGCATGACGGGCAAAAATTCTAGTGGCGGTGGACTGACATCATCCACCACCATTGGTAACGATATTCCAGTGGCGGGTGGGTCTGATGTCAGGGGGAAATATTCTGTGCAATAGTCTCATTTTGTGCAATCCGTGCAATCCAGCCATGCAGCTATCCGATCGGCATCCGGCAATCAGAAATTAATCACGATTTGCACCTCAATCCCACTCGATTGTTTTTCCAAATAAACCCTCGCACAATCCCACAAAGGGAGTTTCAGGAGTAGAGAGAGATGTATGAGGGTTTATTAGGAAAGACAATCAAGTGGGATTGATGTGCAAACACTATAACAAAAATCTCTTATAGTGTCACTTTGTTAGAGGCACTTTTCTAATGTGCCTCTATATATGTTGTAGAGACATATTTTTAAGGCACTTTAGAATTTGTCTCAAAAGTTGAGGCATAATTTGTGAAAATTTAGAAAAGGAATATGCCACATCGACAATAGAGGCATTATTCGATGCATTTTGCAAAGTGCCTGAAAATAAATAGCATAGAGACATTTTTGTGACATGTTTTAAATGTCTATATGTTGTAGAGACATTGCCAGAGGCATCTTTATCTTTTTCTAGAGGCATTATTTTACTAGTTTGGAGCACTTCTTATAAATAAACTCTGAATATATAGGCAATATGACAAGTAGATGAGTTGGCTAGCAAGGCTCAACATGTTGTTATTTCGTCATGAGGTCTTGGGTTCAAAACTTCACTCCAACATTGTATTTTTTCACAGAATTAAATACTATATTAATAATGCCTCTATGTTTTTTGAGGCATTGTGTAATGCCTCTACAAAGTTGTCACTAATTTCATAGAGACGATTTATAATGTGTCTCTATATTCCTAGAGATAATACATGGCAAGGCATTTATGAGGCATTTTAGAAGATGCCTCTATATATATCTAGAGACATAATAATAATGACTCTACTATATAAAAAAATTGCCTCAACAAGCCAATTCTTCTGTAGTGAAATCGTGAATAATTCCTGATTGCCGGATGCGGATCGGGTTGCTGCATGGCTGGATTGCACGGATTGCACAAATGAGCCTATTGCACAGAATATTTCCCTCTGATGTCAGGTAGCACCGCACTGATATTAGGAGGCTGCTGATGTCATCTAGCATCACCACTGGTAATAGTTTTCAGTAGCCGTTTTTGCTGAACAGCAACAACCGCCACTGTTATTAGTTTCTAGTAGCTGATACTTCCGATGACGTTAGTTCTAGACGTCCTTGTAATAGTTTTTGGTTCCATCGCCACTAGAAAAAAAAGTGAAGCATTACTAAAGGCTTTGTTCGTACTAGTGAGTGATTATATTTTCATATTGCAAAACGTGTGATATAAATGTAAGTAAAATGTTGTCAAGAATGTATGTCAATTATTTGTGGCATAAAAGTGATATATTCATAGAGTATATGACAATTAAATTAGTTGCTTACAAACAGTGTCTAAACTGTAAAGAAACAAGTGGGTGTCGCAATCTTCCTTTACGTGATTTTTACTATCTCATTGACATCATCCATTAGTACAAAAAAAAATCTTTAAAGCGTCACCCCCTCCCCGAACATTATAAGCGGTACACCAGGGTGGGCCCAACAGGTAGGACCGTTTATAGAATTTTATTTACGCAAGAGGATTTCTTGTAAAGGACAGGGATGGCCCCTAAACTATATTGTTTACCATCATTCTACTCATGGCTCCTTATTGTTGCGACATTTCTAAAGCCAAAGTTTCTCCATTATTTATCTTAATTTCTTCTCAAGCAATAGACTTGGGACTTTGCTATATTCCGGTCACCAGAAATCTGGATCCTTCCGGTCGATTTCCAAATATGGGAAGTGCGCAGCATGCTAGGAAGGAGACAGCGGGACGCGCGCGGAGAAAAAGCCCAGAAGGCGGGCGGGATTAGGAATCAAGATGCATGAGCCCACAAAAAAACAAAACCCGGGGGTACAATGGGACCACCATGACATCATCTTCTTCTACAACTAAAACAAATATATAGCTGACAAACCGTGTATGCAAACATAAAAACGATTTCACCATGGTGTTTCTCTTAATTAGATCTTTAAAACAAGACCCCATTTGCAAATATTTTGATGATATTTAAAAATAAATAAAATGATGAGCAAACATTTTCTTTTATTCATCGTGTTTCTTGTTCATCACAAAATTCTTTTTGTTGGTCCACCAAATCTTATCGTTGTATAAATTTGCATTTAATTAAATTTATATTTGTAATTATTAGTCCAACATTATATTTTGTTGGTCCAATGACTTATCAACTTTTATTTTTGACTCTATTTTTCTAACAAACACGACTCAACATGTTTTCGACACTATTTTTTGTCATGCTAATATCTTCTTATTTTCTTCTCTTAATGATTTTGTTGTTTTAACATCTTTTTAGGTTGTGGCCTAACAGTGAATGGACATTTCTTGATTTTATCTTTTCAATATTTAGTTGAATGAACATTTCTTGATTCTATTTTTCAATATTTATTTAACATCTTTATTTTTTGTCATGCCAACATTTGTTTTCTTTAGTTCTCTGAAATATTTCATTGTCTCAACATTTTTTAACATTTGTTTCCTGACTTTTTTTTGTTGTTTCAACATTTTTTCTCAACTTCGTGTTTCATAAATCATTATTTTTTTGATTTTACGCTTTGTCGTGCCAACATTTTTTTTCTTTACTTCTTTATATTATTATGTTGTCTCACTATTTTTTTTACTTCTTTAGTGTGTAAAGCATTTGGAGAATTTATTGTGCAAAGCATTTAGAGAATTTAGTATTTATTGCCAGATGGTTTGGATCCTAGAATCCAACATCATCTCCTTCAGTGAAAGAAATTGTCGGCTCATTGGACAATTTAGTGTGCAATGCAATTTATAGAATTTAGTATGCTAAGCATTTGTATAATTTAGTACGCAAAGCATTAGGAGAGTTTAGTGTGCAAAGCATTAGGAGAGTTTAGTGTGCAAAGTATTAGGAGAGTTTAGTGTGTAAAACATTTGTAGAATTTAGTGTGTAAAACATTTGTATAATTTAGTGTTTATTGTCATATGGTTTGAACCCTAGAATCCAACATCGTCTTCTACGGTGATAGAAATTATCGGCTCATTAGAGAATTTAGTGTGCAAATCATTTGGAGAATTTAGTGTGTAAAACATTTATAGAATTTAGTGTACAAAGCATTTATAGAATTTAGTGTGCAAAGCATTTGAAGAATTTAGTATTTATTGCCACATGGTTTGGACCCTAGAATCCAACATCGTCTCCTACAATGATAGAAATTGTCGGCTCATTGGACAATTTAGTGTGCAATGCATTTGTAGAATTTAGTGTACAAAGCATTTGCAGAATTTAGTGTGGAAAGCATTTGTAGAATTTAGTGTGCAAAGCATTTGAAGAATTTACTACGTAAAGTATTTGGAGAATTTAGTGCGTAAAGCATTTGGAGAATTTAGTGTTTATTGCCACATGGTTTGAGCCCTAGAATCCAACATCGTCTCCTATGGTGATAGAAATTATCGGCTCATTGGAGAATTTAGTGTGTAAAGTATTTGTAGAATTTAGTATACAAAGCATTTGTAGAATTTAGTTTGCAAAGTATTTGGAGAATTTAGTATTTATTACCATATGGTTTAGTCCCTAGAATCCAACATCGTCTCCTACGGTAATAGAAATTATCGACTCATTGGAGAATATAGTATGTAAAACATTTATAGAATTTTATGTGCAAAGCATTTGTAGAATTTAGTGTGCAAAACATTTGAAAAATTTAGTGTGCAAAGCATTTAGAGAATTTAGTGTATAATGTATTTGAAGAATTTAGTGTTTGTTGCCACATGGCTTGGACCCTAGAATCCAACATCGTCTCCTATGGTGTTAGAAATTGTTGGCTCATTGGACAATTTAGTGTAAAAAGCAAGTATAGAATTTAGTGTGCAAAACATTTAGAGAATTTAATGTGCAAAGTATTTGGAGAATTTTGTAGCCTCGACAATTATTTTTTGTTATTCATTTTTTGTTGTTCCAACATTTTTGTCATCTTTTTATTTTTATCATTTCAACATTTTTATCTGATTAGCCGTGTAATCGCATCAACGATGGCTCAACATTTTTGTTGTTTCAATATTGTATTCACTTTTTGTTGTTCCAACATTTTTGTCATCTTTTTTTTATATTCATTTTTTGTTGTGCCAACATTTTTCTCATCTTTTTGTTTTTGTTGTTGCAATATTTTTTTTTCTTAGTTATCTAACAACAATAGACGGCTTACCGGAGAATTTAGTGTGCAAAGGAGTTAAAGAATTTATTCTGCAAAACAGTTGGAGAATTTTGTGTGCAAAGGAGTTGGAGAATTTAGTGTATAAAAGAGTTGAAGAAGTTAGTGTGCAAATGAGTTGAATCAGTTGAGAATTTACCGTGGAAAGGAGTGTGAGAATTTGTTTCTTCTTTTTCTTGATGATGATTCAACACTATGTTTGGTACCTCATAAAAAAATTCTTTATTAAATTTTTGTTGTTCTAATTTTTTTGTCATCTTTTTGCTTTTTTTGTTGCAACATTCTTAGCTGTTATCCGTCTGATAGCATCAACATCGAACAATATTTGTTGTCCTAATACTTAGTGTTAACGACACACTGATGGCTAAACACTTTATTTTTTTTATTTCTCATGACAATGACTAAACATTATGTTTGGTAGCTTCAACAAAAAAAATTTCTAGATTCATTTTTTTTCCAACATTTTCCTCATCTTTTTTGTCTTTGTTGTTGCAATATTTTTCTCTTATCTGTCTAATAGCATTAACGTGAGTGAGTTTTTATTGTTCCAACACGTAGTCTAATCAACACACTGATGACTTAATATTTTTTTCAAAAAAAATTGTTTCTCACTTTATTTTTTGTTGTTCCAACATTTTCTCTAAACTTTTTGTTTTTTCTTAGCAAGTCTCTGTGCACCAACAACATTAACAACCACCAACTTTTGTTGTCCTAACAAGTAGCCTAAATGACACACCGATGACTCAACATTTTCTTCACAGTTTCTTTCTATGTAACCTAACAACACATATTGATGACCTAACATTTTTTTGTTCACTGCTCTTGATTATGAGTCAACACACTATGTTTTGTGGTTTCAACAATTTTCTCCATATTTATTTTTTCCACCATTTTTTCTCAACCTTGTTTTTATATCTTGGCAACATTTTTTTTGTTTGTTGTCTGTGCGCGCCACCAGCATGAACATCCATCACTTTTTATTGTTCCAACAATTAGCCTAACGACACACACTGGTGACTACAGCACTCAGCACTCCCCCATCCTCATCCCAACACTGAAGATACGCCTTGTTTTGGGTCGCATTTGTAAACATCAGAGTATACTACTCCCTCCGGCCCACAATATAAGTATTTAAAGCATTCAAAAATTTATCCACAATAAGCATTCCTAGGGGGTACAAAATCTGGTGGGTTGGTGGGGAATTAATGAGTTAGTGTAAAATAAGAGTCACATATGACTTTTTTTACATTGACTAAATTTACATTTGAATCCTAGAAATGCTTATATTGTGGAATGGAGGAAGTAAATGATTATTCCGATGTACCTGCTGGTGAATTGGATATCCTTCTGGCTCCTTTTTTATATTTTTGTATTTCTTCAGAGTATAAACATAAGAGTATAATAAATGATTATTGTACCTGTGATACTGTGATGCGCTACATGTAATAACTATTTATGTAGTAGCACACAAAATATTTTTTTCTTTTACCTACTAAAGAAAAGGCCACTTTAATTTTTGGCTTTTTCTATTCATAAAAATGTTACTAAATATGCCGAAAAAAGAAAATAAAAAGTCCAACACGTAATGAAGATTTTTATAACGTTCAGATCTTTGGATACACAAATAAGAAGCACAAGGCCAGACTGGCAAGCACAACAAGTTGAGTCCCAGCATCAAAAGATCCAGAAGAAATTTAGGCCCAACACGACAAAAAGAAGCCTGTGGCCCAGCGCAGCAACAAATAGAAGTACTGCGCGGCCCACCACACAAAGAGAAGAAATAAGCAGCGCGCGGCCCAGCGTGAAAAGAAGGCGATGAAGCACGCGGGCTGCAGGCGTTTCGGCACGAGACTCTAACACTCCTAATGTCATAAAGGTTCTAAGAATAACACCTAGTTAGCATAAGATCCTAACACTAAGAATTTGAATTTAAATGGTCCAATTCAAATCAAAATTCAAACCAAATTGAATGGCCCTTGCACTACAAGTCCCAAATTTTTAATATAAGTCATCACTGCAAATATTATATGTTGTTGGTCATGGTCAAGTAGAATTTTAAGTATTTTGTCAGATTTTTATTTCATCAATAAAGGTCCCAAAATTCTTTATCAAATCTTAATAAGAACTGATGGTAGTTAGTATTTTTTATAAAATCCAGCACATTATGGGGAGCCTGCTTTATTTTTGGTCTGATTTTAGCAGCTCTAGATTAATTCTAACAAAAATATCAAAAACAGTCAGCTGTCAGGATTGGAAAAAGAAAGGAAAAAGAAAAACTCTCTGTGGGACCCACCTGTCAGCGACTCAGAACAAACACACCCGGCTGTCGCCTGCTTCGCCCGGCTCGACGTCGCCGCGTGGACGTCGGCGTATGGGCAGCGGCCGTTGCCGCGGATCGATGGCCCCACTCGGCGTTCCGACATCCTCTTGGTCCCCTGCCCGGTCGGGAGAGCCTTCAATTCCTTCTCCCCCATTATCTCTGCTCTCTTCACCCGAGCCGCCCCCATCGTCGCCCGGTGCTGCTCCCCGCCACCGATGCCTCGCCGTCATCATCAGGTGCTCGTCGACGTCCACGGCATCACCTCGACGTCCGCAAGCTTCGCGTGAAGCCACCTTTTCCCTCCCGCACCGAGCCGCCGTGAATCGGTCTTTCCTTCCGCGCTTCCGACCGCCGCCCCTCCGCATCGCCCGACCCCCCACGGTGAGCTCTTGTGCGATTCCTTGCACGGGCACGCGTGAGTGCCCCTCCTTTTCCTCCCCGACCTCACTCGGCTTCCACCCGCGCAGCCAGTCGTCCGGAACATCGCCGCCGACTGCCGGTGCCCCGCCTCGTCGTCGCCGAGCTAGCCCCGGTGAGCCACTTTCCTTCTTCGTGCGCGCCGCACGTCCGTTGGGGCCCGCCGGTTGGTAATCCTGACAATGCTGCCGCCGCCGCCTCCCCTGCCGGCCGCCGAGCCCGCGCCACCGCGCGAGGATGCGACGCCGCGCGCGCGCTCGGCTCAGCAGAGCTGGCCAGCGGCCGGGATGGCCACTGGGCCACGATGGCCTGTGGGCCTGGCCTCGCTATCGGGCCGCGCCTGGGCCGAGAACGCCCCCGCGCGCATGCTCGGCTGTTGGGCCGCGTGAGTTCCAGCCCACTGGGCTGCCTAGTTGCGGCCCACGTCGACAGAAATCGATTTTCTCATTGAAATCTATTTCCAGAAATAGGATAAACTTGTAAAATGCATAGTAAAATGATTAATGGGAATTTTGAGGCAAAATAAATTTTGTTAGACTTGTCTGAACTAGTACTAATAAGGAAAAATGCTAAATCACATTGCATGTTAGTTTTACTGTTAGGATTTAATTATATGACAAGAACCCTTATAAATTCATAATTAATTATAGGAAGCTGAGAAAATCTTGAAATTTGGTCACCGTGTAGGTTTATCAGTTTTTTTCTCCCTGGAAAAAAATGTCATAGAAATTATTGGCTTGGTGCCTGCGAGTGAAACTTGGCCAGTAAATTCCCCTAGTATAATCTAACTATATTAAATCACCCCTGCTAATTTGATGATCAGAACCATGTCAACTTAATAAATTGTGTCCCGAGTGCAATATTACCCGTTAATAAATATGGTTCCACTTTAGGGCTGTTTCACGGGTACTTAGTACCTTGCGAGGGTTATGCTCGACACACCAAAACACTAATTAATTAGCACCTACTAGTCATGGACATCCCTTACGTAGCTTCACCCTGACACACACAAACACACCGTACTTTGGTGCGACGTCGTCGTGGTTAAGTACTGGAGTCCATGAAGGAAATACACGAAACGCCCCCACCCTATGCCCCACTCAAAACGTTGTATTACTAGACTAATCACCACACCCCGCTTACTTCCACGAGTAACAGTGTACATTAACGTATTTATTGAGGAAGTGCCACGAATCTTCTCTCATAAGCATCATCTTTTGCATCATATAGATCACGCAGTGAACTACGTTGAGACGGCACCGGAGCTGGATCCAGAAGGAGTCGAAGGTGCCGTAGCTGAGCAAGAGCAGAACCAAGGCAAGCCCCGGTGCATTATCCCCGTTTTAAATTTTTATTCTATCACTAGGTAGGGATGCAGGCTTATCTGTGCATTAAGTGATAGGAGTTGATTGAAACCCTAGCGTGCAGTAGGTCTCTCTTCCCGATTATTAGCCTCAGGACGGTAGTCGCTCTACTTAAATTAGGACGACTACTTATCGAGTGGTATGGAGACCACTCATAGATAGGAAATATTATCTCTGGGGAATGATATCGGATGAAGGAAAGGGTGGATGGAATCACAATGAAGACTGGACGGGCAACTAGTTGGAAAGGGAAGGACAGTTTGTCCTCAAGGTGGTAGCCCCGTCCGAGTCACGTAAGGCTACGCCTCGTGTCCGGCCCATGGGATCAAGTTTGAACGTACTGTTTGCATGCTGGAGATATGGGCCCAGTAAACCGACATAGCCACGACTACCGCTTGGTCTGAAGATAGCCTTCTCCCTTCTTTGGTGGAACAGGGGCTGAGAGGAGGGAGCAATCCACCCACAGATGGCGGCACGGGGCACATCACGATGGGGGACCCTTCTCGGGGGAGTCTGGACCCGAAAGACCCTGCGGTACCGTAAGCGAAAGGTTGCTCCATGCGGCTTCCAGGAAGCGCGTATGGATCATGCAAGCATGTTTCTCCTGCAGGATGTAAATCGATTCGAGTCGCTGCCCCTCACAGTAATGAGTACCACTTGATCGCTGCTTCGGAACAGTGTCGGAAGCCATTAAGATGATGAGTGGGTTTAATACTGCTGTTTGGAATTATTAAGATTGTATTGCAACTATGATTGTTATAGCTTTAGTGCAAACTAAATTTACTATTTCACATGACAACTTAACTTGGTGTTAAAACTTGAAAAACAAGGATCCACTCCTAGGCTGGCTTTCTGGCAATATAAACCCTATCCCTAGCCTTTGCATGTCTAGGCGTCGACTGTAGATAGCCATTTTGACGGGTCAATCTTGCTGAGTAAATTAGTTACTCAGGACGTAGCTCTATGTGGTTTTCAGATGTCTAGGATGGAGACTGCCACTGCGGTGGGAGATTCCATTGGGAGGGCCAGCGCCTCGATTGCTGGAACATCGAATGGGAGCTATGCACGAATGAAGACGAGGAGTAGTTCCTTGCTTGCCGGTACGGTGCTTGGGCAAAGTACCTGTTATGGCCGGGCTGTTCCCTGTGTGTCGCCGTGAGAGGGCGATTGTATCTTAGCTATTTCGTCGACTGGTGAGCCAATGTTGAACAATTCGCTTCCACAATTTACATCTGACAAAACTCTGGTTTGTAATATAACTTCGGATTTATGTAAAACTCTATCCTCCACCTATGCTCTTGTTGCAATTATATTTCTCTGTCATGTGTTGTACTATTGGGCGCCACAGCGCATGTCGCCACCCGAGGGAGATCCTGGAACGGAGCCGTCTCCGTGGTAAGACGGGTCCGTGACGGCGTGGTATCAGAGCGATCTCGGGAATAGTGCAATATTCAAAGACATATTTTTGAAAACCCCGTAAGGAACATGTGAGGACGTGCCCAATAGGTTATTAACAGTTATGATCCAGGTGGTAAAGTTAACTCTAGGAGGTTGTTTATTTAAATACTGCATCTACGGCATCGTCAACGCAGGTATGTGTTCCGTCCAGTGGACTGTAACATGGGAAGCTAGCACAATGGTGTGAACACGGGCTGATTGCATAAAACATCAGTGTCCTGCCCTAGGACAATAATAAGGGATTATTTTTGGCTCGTTTCTTTTGATTCGATGTACTGTTTTTGGAGTGAATCTTCTGCAGGTACGCTAACTATGATTCTCGTAAGAAACGGGTAGTATACAACTGACTTGAGAGATCGATTGCCACCGACTATACGTATGGTCCTATTCATGGCCAAACTTTATTTTTGTGAGGACGGGTAGGCCGAAATCATATGCATACATAAATGTAAAAAGCATCAGGACATTAACGCGAAACTGAAATTTCAGCAGACAGGTCATCCATATAAAAATCGATATCTTTCCACCTGAAAGTCAAAAGCATGCAAACGAATACTTATTGAAATCGAGAACGAACTCTTAGTAAGTACAGTAAGAAGAATTTGGTTTAATAATTTCCAGACAATACTATTTTGGCTATCCGAGTCAGCACGTCGAACTCGGTGTAATCTAAATCTCAGATGTTTAACCTATTGTGTAAAATCCGTAATTCCTTGCTCCGATCACCCCTAGGGCTGTAGTTGCACTTTCGGGAAAGATGGTGAAGGATTCTACCACTTTAGTATTCAGTTATCGTCCCGAATCCGTGAGTAGGATTGCCTAAAAGCTCGACGAAGCAGCTGCTGTACCCTCTGACAGAACAAACCATTCTTCGTAGTAACCGAATTCCCCTCTAGAATATGTAACCACCCATGGTGGCCAGATTCTGTGTATCACTTATTGCATCAAAATGATTTATTTTGGCCTGCACCCTCTGCGTTGGGAACGAGTACTCACTATTTGGGTTTGTGTTCCAGATGGACGAGCATGGGTTTGAGCTGTTCCAGCACGACGGGTGGCGTTATACCACCGGTCTACACCACCATGGCTTTCCCACCCTCCTGTGGGAGATGCTACGCGCCCTGGGCTACGAGGAGCATCCTTCGTACCGTGGGCGTGAGACTCGCCGCCACGGTGTGCCTTTTGCAGAGGTGCATCTCAGTGTCTCCCCACACCCGCGCAACCCCGACTTGGTGGGTATGGAGAGCACCGTCACGGCTGGGAGCCTCAGAGACGCGTCTCTCATGACGACTACCCGGAGTACCACGCGGGATACCACCTCGTAGCTCACTACTCCGAGTACCTCCTCAACTTGGATGAGGAGTCTAGCAGCCGCAGTAGAGTCTTGCTGGCGGATGCTGAGCAGGTGTGGCTGCAGAGGAACGACCTGTAGACATAGGTTGATGCACAGCAGAGAGAGATTCAGCGGTTGACTGCTGCTCTTGAGGCGAGTGAGACTCGCGTGTCGGAGGTCACTGAGCAGCGCGACACTTCGCGCAGGAGGTGGTTGGACGAGGGCTGATTATGCAGCAGCGGGCCGACCACAACGAGCACCTGCAACAGCAGCTGGCGAGTGCCCAGCAGGAGATGGACCTTATGGCGGAGGATCTGGAGACCCTGGCTCATGAGAACCAGGACCTCCAGGCTCAGTTGGACGCAATTGCTGCACCGCCGGCAGCACCCGTGGAGGAGGAGCCCGAAGAGGACGTGGGCGAGGAGTCCGACATGGACTACGAGCCACCAGCTCCGACCGACGTGGACCGTCCAAGACCCTCTGGCACCGCCGGAGATAGGGCATGGCAGTAGTAGTAGACGCGACTAAGTCGTACTTGTAGGGCACGGTAGATGGATAGCTTTTGGGACGTTCCACGCGTGGTTGTGTATTTTGGGGATCACACGCGTGAATAGCTTTTGGAAACTTGATGGCCACATATTTCGAGTTTATGTAGAATGGAACTGTTGACTTGTACTAGAACCATGTTAACTTGGAAAATTTCAGCTTCATCGAAATTATGTTGTTTACCAAATTGCTGCCCCGTGTGCTGTGTTATTTGCTTTGGTAACCTATAATGATCATGATGGATAAGAAACTAATTGGACCCCTTATTCTTACATTTTAGAATGGTGCGCACCCGCAACACCAATGAGCTGCATGGCGAGCAGCCCGAAGGTTCTAGGGGTAGGGGGACTGACTCTCCACGAGGGACTCCACCACCGCCGCCGCCATCCAACCCCATGCAAATGATGGCGCAGTTTTTCGCTACTATGATGGAGAGCCAGCAACAGCAGGTGGAGTTCATGCGGGAGCTGGCACAATAAAACCTAGCAGCCCGTAATGCTAGGGGCCACAACGACGAAGCACCGTAGAACAGCTCCTACTCTAATTTCCTCGCCACCAGGCTGCCCACGTTCAGCTCAACCACTGAGCCCATGGAGGCGGACAACTTCCTTCGCATGCTCAAGTCCAAATTTGGACTCCTTAACTGCACGCCTGTGCAGGTCACATTGTTTGCCGCGTAGCAACTGCATGGTGCGGCTGGGGCATGGTGGGCCAACCATGTCACCTCTGTGGGAGCAGATCAGCAGATTACGTGGGGCGAATTCAAAGAGGTGTTCCGTGCCCACTACATCCCTGTGGGGCTCGTCCGCAGGAAGACGCGTGAATTTGCCGCACTAAAGCATGGCAACCGCAGTGTCGAGGAATACTGCGAAGAGTTCAACCGGTTGGCGCTATACGCCTCGAAACAAGTGGACACCCCCGCCAAGCGCAAGGACCATTTCTTGGAGGGGCTAAGTGCTGAGCTACAGGACCGCCTCAACCTTAACATGGGAGGCTCATTCGCTGAGTTTGTCAACAATGCTATCATCGCGGAAGACGGATATCGCAAGGTGATGGCAGAACGGAAGCGCTCCGCAAGCGCTATGGGGCCATCCAGTGGACCCCCGCAGAAGTTCCGCATGGTGTACACCACCCCGTCGGGACAGAGGTACCGTTCCGCCCCTGTACCGGCACCTGTTGTGCGCCCGCCTCAGCCAGCACAGCAGCGAACCCCAGTACCACGTCAGCAGCAGAGCCAAGGTGGGTTTCGCCTGCCGCAACAGTCAAACACACAGACCGGGCCTTTCCCCTGCTACAACTGCAGTTGTCTTGGGCATTTCTTGAGTGAGTGCCTGCACCCCAAGAAGAGCACTAGTCAACACCTGCCAAGGAATAACAACAACAACAACAACAACCGCAACAACCGAGGGCCAGTTCGTGCTGGGCGAATGAACAACACCACCCTGGAAGAGATTCTGGAGAACAGCCCCATCCTTGCTGGTATGTTCTCTATTCGAGACCACCCCGCACTAGTTCTGTATGACTCAGGAGCATCACATAGCTTTGTTAGTGGGTTCTTCGTTGATAAGTACCGGCTGCCTCGCACCCTTATGAAAGCACGATACACCATTACATCAGCCGGTGGACAAACCCCTGCTCTATATGAAATTGAGAAACTCCCAATAACCCTAGGATCAAAAGTCTATCCTACCAAGTGCATGGTCTTAGAGGGGTGCAATATTGACATCATTCTGGGCATGCCTTGGATGAGGCAACATAAAGCTATACTGGACATAGACGCCTACACTGTGCACCTGAACTCTCCCACCCATGGTAGCGTAAGCTTCCGGGTATGACCACCCCAACTGGCCGCACCAAGCGTTCACCACACCACCGCCGGGCAAATAAAGGATATTTCAGTGGTTAGGGAATTTCCGGACGTATTTCCTAACGATTTCCCGGGACTTCCACCGGATCGGGACGTTGAGTTCAAGATTGAGCTTCAGCCAGGGACGGCACCTATATCCAAAAGGCCGTATAAAATGGCGCCCAAGGAACTAGCTGAGTTAAAGGAGCAACTTAAGGAGCTGCTGGATAAGGGATTCATTCGACCAAGCTCCTCGCCTTGGGGTTGTCCGGCACTATTCGTGAAAAAGAAAGATGAGACCCTGAGGCTGTGTGTAGACTACCGACCCCTCAATGCGGTGACTGTCAAGAACAAATACCCACTGCCCCGTATTGACATTCTCTTCGACCAGTTGATAGGAGCTAAGGTGCTCTCCAAGATTGATCTCTAGTCGGGTTACCATCAAATTAAAATCCGTGCCGAAGACGTCCCCAAGACAGCCTTTTCTGCCCGATACGGACTATATGAGTATTTAGTGATGTCGTTTGGATTGACAAATGCACCGGCACACTTCATATATCTCATGAACTCAGTGTTCATGCCCGAGTTAGACAAGTTTGTGGTGGTATTCATTGACGACATCCTAGTCTACTCGAAGTCAGAGGAAGAACATGCAGAGCATCTTCGTGTTGTCTTACGGAGGTTAAGGGAGCACCAGCTATATGCTAAGTTTAGCAAGTGCGAGTTTTGGTTGAGGCAAGTACCATTCTTAGGCCATATTGTCTCGAAGAAGGCATCGAGGTAGATCCTAGCAAGGTGAGAGATGTACTGAACTGGAAGACCCCGAAGACGGTATTCCATATACGTAGTTTTCTGGGATTAGCTGGTTACTACCGCCGTTTTATTCCCAATTTCTCCAAAATCGCAAAGCCCATGACCGAGTTGCCTAAGAAGGACAAGAAATTCATATGGGATGAAGGCTGCGAAGGTGCTTTTCAAACCTTAAAGAAGCACCTAACCACGGCCCCAGTATTAGCTCAACCGGACCTGGGGAAACCGTTCGATGTCTATTGTGACGCTTCTAGTATTGGATTAGGATGCGTGCTCATGCAAGATGGGAGAGTTATTGCTTATGGATCCAGGCAATTGAGGAAGCACGAGCAAAATTACCCCGCACACGATCTGGAGTTAGCAGCAGTGGTATTAGCCTTAAAGATGTGGAGACATTACCTCCTTGGGAATTTAGTTCGCATATACACCGACCACAAAAGCTTGAAGTATATTTTCACTCAAGACCACCTGAACATGAGACAGCGCCGTTGGTTGGAACTGATTAAGGATTACGAGTTGGAAGTCCATTACCACCCGAGAAAAGCGAATGTCGTGGCTAACGCCCTAAGCCGCAAGGCTCACTGCCACCACATCCTAGTCAGCCCACAAGTCCAAGATGGTCATTATGTGCAAGGAACACCCCACGGAGCCCTCTATAACCTAGCATTAATTCCTACCTTACGGGAAGAAATAGTGGCCGCCCAGAAAAATGATAGAGGCATAGCACATCTCAAAAGGACACTAATAGAGGGCGATGCTAAGGTACAGTGCTTTCGAGAAGATGCAAAAGGGGTTTTATGGTTCAAGGATCGACTGGTGGTGCCTAAGGATCTGGAACTCCGCAAGAAAATTCTGGAAGAGGCTCACATTACAAAGTACTCCATGGATCCGGGCAGCAACAAAATGTATCACGATTTGAGATCCAAATATTGGTGGACTCGTATGAAAAGGGAAATAGTCCGCTATGTAGCAGAGTGTGATACATGTCGCCGAGTCAAGGTGGATCATCTGAAGAAGGCAGGCCTACTCAACCCTTGAGTGTTCCAGCCTGGAAATAGGAAGATATCAGCATGGATTTCATCGCTGGTCTACCGCTGACGTCACATAAATTTGACTCCATATGGGTCCTCGTTGATAGGTTGACAAAAGTCGCCCACTTTATCCCTGTGTCGACGCGGTTCAAGATGCAAAAATATGCGCAACTATACATTGAGCGAGTTCTGTGTTTGCACGGAGTGCCCAAGACTATCGTATCCGATAGAGGCTCCCAATTTGTGGGGCGCTTTTGGGAGAAGCTACACGAGACACTGGGCACCAGGTTGATTAGAGGTTCCGCGTACCACCCCCAAACAGACGGTCAAACGGAAAGAGTTAACCAAATATTCGAAGACATGTTACGGGCGTATGTATTGAATCACAACAAAAAGTGGGATGAGTGCCAACCCTTGGCAGAATTCGCTTACAACAACAGTTACCAGGAAAGCATCAAGATGGCACCATTCGAGGCTCTCTATGGGCGCTGCTGTCGCACACCACTGAGTTGGTCAGAATCAGGGGAAAGGGTAATATTTGGTCCGGAACTGGTGCAGCAAGCGGAACAGAAAGTGCTTAAAATCCAATCAAACTTACATGCGGCAAAGTCCAGACAGAAAAGTTACGCAGATAAAAGGCGCCGCCCATTGGAATTCAGGGTCGACGATTTGGTCTACCTCCGAGTATCACCCACCATGGGTGTATAAGGGTCTGGAATTCATGGAAAATTAGCACCTCGATATATTGGTCCCTATCCTATCATTGTGAGATGCGGACCCGTGGCCTACCAACTCCAACTGCCAGGGGAACTCGCTGGAGTGCATGACACGTTCCATGTGTCCCAACTCAAGAGATGTTTAAACACACCGGTGCACATACCACTGGAGAGCACCCAACAACTACAACCCGACCTGACTTATGCCGAGCATCCGGTGAAGGTGCTAGACGAGAGGGAGCGAGCGACACGTAAGAAGACACTGAAGTTCTATAAAGTTTAATGGAGCAACCGTACTGCCAGGGAAGCTACTTGGGAAGCTGAAGAGTTCCTGCAAAGCCACTACCCGAGTTCCTACGCCACCACTTAGGTAAACCGTCAACACATCCTTTAATCTCGGGACGAGATTTCCTTAAGGGGGGAGGGCTATGACACTCCTAATGTCATAAAGGTCCCAAGAATAACACCTAGTCAGCATAAGACCCTAACACTAAGAATTTGAATTTAAATGGTCCAATTCAAATCAAAATTCAAACCAAATTGAATGGCCCTTGCACTACAAGTCCCAAATTTTCAATATAAGTCACCACTGCAAATATTATATGTTGTTGGTCATGGTCAAGTAGAAGTTTAAGGATTTTCTCAGATTTTTATTCCACAAATAAAGGCCCCAAATAAATGCTAGAATGGTCAAAAACCAGCTCTATTCACAAACTTCCTAATCAAATCTTAGTGGGAACTGACGGTAGTTAGTATTATTATAAAATCCAGCACATTATGGGAAGCCTGCCTTATTTTTGTTCTGATTTTAGAAGCTATAGAGTAATTATAAAAAAAATATCAAAAGCAGTCAGCTGTCAGGATTGGAAAAAGAAAGGAAAAAGAAAAACTCCATGTGGGACCCACCTGTCAGCAACTCAGAACAAACACACCTGGCTGTCGCCCGGTGCTGCTCCGCGCCACCGGCGCCTCGCCGTCGTCATCAGGTGCTCGTCGACGTCCACGGCATCGCCTCGACGTCCGCAAGCTTCACGTGAAGCCACCTTTTCCCTCCCGCACCGAGCCGCCATGAATCGGTCTTTCCTTCCCCGCCTCCGACCGCCGCCCCTCCGCGTCGCCCGACCCCCACGGTGAGCTCCTGGGCGATTCCTTGCATGGGCACGCGTGAGTGCCCCTCCTTTTCCTCCCCGACCTCACTCGGCTTCCACCCGCGCAGCCACTCGTCTGGAACATCGCCGCCGACCGCCGGAGCCCCGCCTCGTCGTCGCCGAGCTAGCCCCGGTGAGCCACTTTCCCTCTTCGCATGCGCCGCACGTCCGTTGGGGCCTGCCGGCTGCTAATCCCGGCAATACTGCCGCCGCCGCCTCCCCTGTCGGCCGCCGTGCCTGCGCCGCCGCGCGCGCGCTCGGCTCATCCGAGCTGGCCAGCTACCGGGATGGCCACTGGGCCGCGATGGCCTGTGGGCCTGGCCTCGCTCTCGGGCCGCGCCTGGGCCGAGAACGCCCGCGTGCGCGCGCTCAGCCGTTGGGCCGCGCGAGTTCCAGCCCACTTGGCGGCCTAGTTGCGGCCCACGTCGACAGAAATCGATTTTCTCATTTAAATCTATTTCCAGAAACAGGATAAACTTGTAAAATGCATAGTAAAATGATTAATGGGAATTTTGAGGCAAAATAAATTTTGTTAGCCTTGTCTGGACTAGTACTAATAAGGAAAAATGCTAAATCACAGTGCATGTTAGTTTTACTGTTAGGATTTAATTATATGATAAGAACACTTAGAAATTCATAATTAATTATAGGAAGCTGAGAAAATCTTGAAATTTGGTCACCAAGTAGGTTTACTAGTTTTAGTCTCCCTGGAGAAAAAATGTCATAGGGTAAGTCTCTGTATATTAGCTGAAATTAATTTAATGCCCTTTTTCCTTATAATAATTAATATAAATTATTGGCTTGGTGCTTGAGAGTAAAACTTGGCCAGTAAATTCCCCCTAGTATAATCTAACTATATTAAATCACCCCTGCTCATTTGATGATCAGAACCATGTCAACTTAATAAATTGTGTCTCGAGTGCAATATTACCCGTTAATAAATATGGTTCCACTAAAACACACACTAAAACACTAATTAGTACTTAGTACCTTGCGAGGGTTATGCTCGACTCACTAAAATACTAATTAATTAGCACCTACTAGTCATGGATATCTCTTACGTAGCTTCACCCCGGCACACACAAACACACCGTACTTTGGTGCGATGTCGTCGCGGTTAAGTACTGGAGTCCATGAAGGAAATACACGAAACGCCCCCACCCTCTGTTCCACTCAGAAAGTTGTATTACTAGACTAATCACCACACCCCGCTTACTTCCGTGAGTAACAGTGTACATTAACGTATTTATTGAGGAACTGCCATGAATCTTCTCTCATAAGCATCATCTTTTGCATCATATAGATCACGCAGTGAACCACATGGAGACGGGACCAGAGCAGGATCCAGAAGGAGCCGGAGGTGCCGTAGCTAAGCAAGAGCAGAACCAAGGCAAGCCTCGGTGCATTATCCCCGTTTTAAATTTTTATTCTATCACTAGCTAAGGATGCAGGCTTGTCTGTGCATTAAGTGATAGGAGTTGATTGAAACCCTAGCGTGCAGTAGGTCCCTCTTGCCGATTATTAGCCTCAGGACGGTAGTCACTCTGTTTAAATTAGGACGACTACTTATCCAGTGGTATGGAGACCACTTGTAGATAGGAAATATTATCACTGAGGAATGATATTGGATGAAGGAAAGGGTGGATGGAATCACAATGAAGATCGGACGGGCAACTAGGTGGAAAGGGAAGGACAGTTTGTCTTCAAGGTGGTAGCCCCGTCCGAGTCACCTAAGGCTACGCCTCGTGTCTGGCCCATAGGATCAAGTTTGAACGTACTGTTTGCATGCTGGAGATATGGGCCCAGTAAACCGACGTAGCCATGACTACCGCTTGGTCTGAAAATAGCCTTCTCCCTTCTTTGGTGGAACTGGGGCTGAGAGGAGGGAGCAATCCACCCACGGATGGCGGCACGGGGCGCATCGCGATGGGGGACCCTTCTCGGGGGAGTCTGGACCCGGAAGACCCTGCGATACCGTAAGCGAAAGGTTGCTCCATGCGGCTTCCAGGAAGCGCGTATGGATCGTGCAAGCAGGTTTCTCCTGCAGGATATAAATTGATTCGAGTCGCTGTCCCTCACAGTAACGAGTACCACTTGATTGCTGCTCCGGAAGAGTGTCGGAAGCCATTAAGATGATGAGTGGGTTTAATACTGCTGTTTGGAATTATTAAGATTCTATTGCAACTATGATTGTTACAGCTTTAGTGCAAACTAAATTTACTATTTCACATGACAACTTAACTTGGTGCTAAAACTTGAAAAACAAAGATCCACTCCTAGGCTGGCTTTCTGGCAATATAAACCCTATCCCTAGCCTTTGCATGTCTAGGCGTCGGCTGTAGATGGCCATTTTGACGGGTCAGTCTTGCTGAGTAAATTAGTTACTCAGGGCGTAGCTCTATGTGGTTTTCAGATGTCCAGGACGGAGACTGCCACTGCGGTGGGAGATTCCATTGGGAGGGCCAGCGCCAGGATTTGCAGGAACATCGAATGGAAGCTATGGACGAATGAAGACGAGGAGTAGTTCCTTGCTTGCCGGTATGATGCTTGGGCAAAGTACCTATTATGGCCGGGCTATTCCCTGTGTGTCGCCGTGAGAGGGCGATTGTATCTTAGCTATTTCGTCGACTGGTGAGCCAATGTTGAACAATTCGCTTCCGCAATTTACATCTGACAAAACTATGGTTTGTAATATAACTTTGGATTTATGTAAAACTATGTCCCCCACCTATGCTCTTGTTACAATTATATTTCTCTATCACATGTTGTACTATTGGGCGCCACAGCGCGTGTCGCCACCCGAGGGAGATCCTGGAACAGAGCCGTCTCCGTGGTAAGACGGGTCCATGACAGAGACGACCAGCGGGAGCCTGTGGTTTCCATCTAAGGGTGACAGGAAGTTTCGTAACTTCCGGTTGACCGGAGCGTAGTCATCCCCTAATTTGATCCCTCTTCTGTTCCAAATTATTCTTAGAGGCAGATACTTTGCAAAAATAGGGAATTTCAAAACTTCCTATCAAATATTCATTTAAATGAATATCAAAATTACAACTTGTCTACTGGGTTCTAAAATTAGAACTAGTTCTTCCCTTAGCATGAAATGGTGTTAAGAGATTTCTCTCAATTATGAACTATGTGAGAAATTCATGAATATTGCTCGGGGATGCAATTCATGAATATTTGATTGCTTTTCGTGATGCAGGTCTCATCTCTGAAAATTTGGATCAATATAATATGTTAAAAAAAAGTTTTCATTGTGTTTAATTTTTATATATTACACTGTATGGAGCAATTTGGACTTCCAGATTTCGTATGATGGATCTTAAGTTTTCATCCAGAGCAGTGCTTAGACACCAAACAAACGTCTATTATATGCCCCCGTATCTTCATCATGAAAAATGAAAACCTCCGTTCTCAAACAAATTGACGTGCGAATGCTGTTATAAACATATGGCGAGTCACATAAAAAGAAATGGACTACTAAACACAAAATTTTCATCTGCTACAATATTAATCTAGAATCCTTCTAGAACAGCCCATGTAGACTTTATGCAACAATGGAACATTTGCACAATAATTTAGTCATGTGATTACTATCCTTCGTCCTATTCATGAACGCACACGAGAAATTTAGGAAAACCAGTAAGATATCTGTATAATATGACAACGAATATCTGGGAAGCAAATACAAACTATCAAACAGATAAACCTTATGAACAATTCAAAGTCAATATGTCAAGTGCCATTCAGAAAAAAAAAGAAAAAGAAATTCTGTCAAACTTTAGCATAAGTGCTGCATCAAAGGAGCCGGACCATGAGGCATAGACAGGTACAATAAGACCTTATTTGTAACCTTTAGCTCCTACTAAGTTGAATTCGGTACTTTGCTTAATGGTGGAGTAACTGAGACATACCTTGCTTGCCCGAGTAGCTCAAGCATATTTCTTTATGATGCTTTGGCTTTTTGAGAAGTTTGTTTTAGTTCTTATGGCTATATATAAGACCAGCTGAGAAAGGGACAGAACTCCTTCAGTGCCCAACAGATACTTGGGTTTATTTCATTGCTAGTCGTTACAGCTTGCCTCCTCCTCACTACCTGATACATAATGCATGAAACTCCTGGTCCTCAATACATGAATACTCCACTACATTTGCACGTCCAAATAAGATCCTAAGATCCTTGGTTTCCCGTTTCCCTCTGCTGATTTCATATCCCTCTTGAGCGAATCAAGGGCCACATACCCTATCACAAATAAGGTCCTAAGATCCTTGATTTCCCGTTTCCCTCTGCTGATTTCATATCCTTCTTGGGCGAATCAAGGGCCACATACCCTATCACAAATAAGGTCCTAAGATCCTTGATTTCCTGTTTCCCTCTGCTGATTTCATATCCTTCTTGGGCGAATCAAGGGCCACATACCCTATCACAATTAACTTGCTCATTCAGAAAACAAGGTATTATTTATATATAAAACCATTACCTCTTTGATTGACTTCTGCTGGATCACCAAAATATAGTGTTAATTAATTATGTAGAAATTGTCTATAATGGGTCAGTGCCACAAACCTTGACATTTGCACAATAATTTAGTCATGTGATTACTATCCTTCGTCCTATACATGAATGCTTCTGTATTGTGACACATGCAAACTACTAGGCAACCATGTACACACATAATGCTAAATCCATGCACAATTATATCTGTCCATTTAAATGATTAGCTGGCATCTCATGGCAAATTGATGAGCATGACACTGGATCCGGCCGCTAGCGTATATTGTGTCTTTTAAGTATCCTATTACCATGTTGTGCTGCCTGGTTTGACCTCCTCATAGAACTACCTTCCGTAAATACATTAATATATATTTAATATAATCACGAGTGACTGAAATATCTTTAACGTTGAGTTTTCCTACCGTTTCTGATGCAATAAAACTACTTAAACACACATAATTGGTTAATAGTTGAAAATTTTCAAACATTGCACTACAAAATATTATTGTTTGATAGAATTAGAAGAATTCAGTTCTTCTGATTTCCCAATCTTTATTGAGTTTTTAGCTGCTGAGACCATAGATACATAACAATGTCCTGAAAACAGTAATTTTACTTGATCTTTTTAGCCTGTATATGTACTATGGATGGAAGAGCCAATAGTTTTATGTGAAACAATTGAACTCTTTAGTCATGAACATAAAGATGCAACCTTTTGCACCTTGCTTCATTATCGGAGACACCGGCTTGGCAGCTAAATTCTGTTGCAAACATTTTAATTTACTTTTTTAAGTTCTAAATTTTAACTTGTAATACCATGATTAACTAACTTGATGGGAGATTTTGATCTACATTTTTTTAGCATATAGATGATAACTTTTGTTAAGTAGTTTTCTCTCATTGTTTCTTACATGCATAGGCCCTGCTGTTCCTTACATGTATATTTTTTATTTAATATATATTTCACCATAGGATGATCACTTTTGTATGTTTTTCTTTAAAATATATTTGTATCTCATGTTCAAAGAATTTGGTTGCATACATCGCTTACTCATTTAATTTATCAAAGTAAGTAGTAGAGTAACATAGAGGTTCCTGATTTTAAAACTAGGATAATGCAGGTAACTATGGCCCTTGATAAAGTTAGAGTGAGTGCTGCCATGAATCCCCCTATTCTTCTGGTAGATGACCGACACAAGCTAAGATTAAATGGGACGGCAGTGGTGCGGGTGCAAGCACCCTTGTCCGTGAAGACCTGTGCTCCCATTGACTTAGTTACACTACTAAATGTTGGTAATAGCATGAACTGGACAGCGGCATCACCAGCAGAGACACCATCAAGGTTGGATCTGGTAAAAAAAGCAATGAAGTTTATAATAAGGCAGCTTGACGATGATGACCGCCTTGCCATAGTAGCTTTCAATGATCAGGTCATCAAAGAGCATACCACCGGCATTTCAGAAATTTCAGGTGGTAATCGGATGGCTATGGAACAAAAGGTGGACGACCTCATGGCTAAGGGGGACACTGCTTTTAAACCAAGCTTAGAGCATGCTGTGAAGGTATATATGGCGACTAGCGACCCCATTTGCTTGTAATTATCAGCACATGATTTTAGTTTGTCTTGCACATAAGTATTAAATAGACTATACCATTATTATCAGTGACTCCTGAATTATTGGAAGAGATCATGACAAAAAAAAAGACAACATAATAATTGATCGAAATGAATTAGAACATGGCAGACACTAAACAAAGGTAGGGCATCCTAGCTGACTATGTGGGTCTGTAGGACCATATACGCATGGTATTTTTGCTTTACTTTTCATGTAAAAAGTGTTGACTATATGCCAGCCAATATAAACTGCATGGGAAGAATCCCAAGTTCCTGTTTTGTTGAATCAGTATCATTATGTCCATTACCTTAAAATTATCACATATAAGATGCTAGCTTATTTCACTTAACAAGATCCCACGCTAGAGAATATACGGCATGGTGTCAAAAAAGACCCCTCGCATGTCAGTGTGTCACCATGCCAAATCACATGTCTAAAACCTAACCCAGGTCATGATCATCTCACACGTGCAGTGCAACTACGTAAGGGCGGGATAGGGGTTCAGATTTTTTTTGTGGCCTGCGTGAGAATGCCCCGGTGCTGTCTTACCCTCCTCAGGTCATGGTTTTTTTTTTTTGGTAATCACACCCACTCAGCCTAATAAAAAGGCTGATATAAAAAGCAATAGTTTATCATCAGCACTTTTACTTGCCACTAGGGCTTCGATCTTAGCGTCATTCCAAACATAGTGTTCCCTTTGTCAATAAACATACGGTCTCTTTTCTGATCACGTATGCACAGTAAGCCTATAAGGAAAGTAGGTTTCACTAGTGTTGCTCTTGAACCATTCTAGTTTGATACAAACATAAAAGAATAAAAATAGCTGATGTTATTCATCAGTTTGGACCATTCACTCCCCTTGCATTCCGAATATAACTGAGATATCCTTTGGTTTGTCTTGCCAAATTAAGGTCATCCTACAGTCTAGAACTGTTTGAAGTATTTTGTTTTTTAATATATGTCATTTATTACAGCTCCTGGATGATCGGGCAGATAAGAAACGCCTGGGCCTCATTATCCTCATTTCAGATGGACTAGACAACAGCACATTCAAGTGGAGTGACGAGAGTGCCGCCCCTGTGGACCCTATCCGCAACCTCCTCAAAAAGTACCCAGTCCACACTTTTGGCTTGGGCAAGAGTCATGACTCAAAGGCATTGCATTTCATTGCCAAAGAGTCGTATGGAACGTATTCCTCGATCACCGATAACATTGAAAGCAAAATGCTGGAGGCATTTGCTGTCTGCTTGGGAGGGTTGAAGTCAATTGTCGCAATTGACACAAGTGTCGAAATAACATCAAGTAGTTTGAGTATAACAAGAATCGATTCCGGAAGCTACACACCCCAAGGGGCTTCTGGAAACATCTTGATTGGCACGCTCTATGCTGGGGAGGTGAAGGACTTTGTCGTCCATTTCTATTATACTACCCCGGGATGGACTCCGGGTTACTACACAATTTTGAGTGGAATTACTGCTAATGTCACGTATAAGGATGTGCCGCGCAGGCAGTCGACGTCCACGGACAGATGCTCAGTGTCACTCCCGATTCATACAGCTGAATCTGGAACCACTCCTGCAAATCCATGCCCTCTTTTCCCAGTGGTCCTGCAGCAGATGGTCCGGTTCAAGGTGTTGGACTTTCTCATAAGTGCTCTAAAGGAATTTCTCGTGCTGAAGGAGGAGACTATTGGTGCCATCCACGGAGAGGAAGGTGATGACCTGGTCTTGCAGGTCATGGCAGCGAACTTGCTGCAGAGGAAGTGGAAGGAATTCAAGCAATATGATGAATGCTGGAAGGAGGCGCCAAGATCCTTCCTTGACCTTGGAGGCATGGATAAGGATGTCACAGCGATGGTGAACAGCTTGAAGCGTGGTTTGGGTTCTGGATGCATCTACTCATGGATGTCAAGCTACCAAATGCAGCGCGCGACGGTCACAGGCTTGCCATCCCATAGTGTTGAAACCAGGTTCCGCACGCCGGCGATGGAGGCAATGGTGCTGGAGGCCGGGAAGCAGCTGGCCATGGAAGCACCTGTCCAAGGGCAAGACAAGGAGGTATGCAAGCGCGCCGTCGAGATCTTGGAGATGATCAACAGGAGATTCGAGCTCTGGGGCAAGCTGGATTGTGACGTACCGCAAGGTTTCCAGACATCTCCCGAGCATGAAGACGATTCCGAGTTCCGCGACCTCACTGCTGTCCTGCATGGTGATATCAGCAGAGCGAAACAACATGACATATATCTGGTACGTACATATTTGCTTTGCAGTATATGTTAACAATATCAATAAATTCAACATTCAAATTCATCCTAATGTGTTTGTCTTGGATGCAGGCCACAGACCACGCAATCAAGCTTTGGCGCAGCTCATTCACACCTGAGGAAAAGTCACATGGTCGCAGCCCGGACAAATAGCCGCACCTTGAACAACAAAGCTGCCACCACAGGCAGAGGAACTCATGAGAGGCGTTAAAGGAGATACAGTCACAGATTGAATAAATGAGCGAGAGGCCCTGGCACCAGCAGTGCCTCAAACTCTCCCTTGGAATAATGTGCTAGTGACCTCCTCATTGCCAGTGTGGATTCCTTGTCCGTTTAATGTTGGGACAGACATATATCTTCGTTAATAAGGACCGTATGTAGGCGAATTCTGGCTAAATAAAATAATTCCTACTTTCATGGTCAATCAAGCATTCCAAGACATCTCTTCATCCACTATGATTATAAAACAGTTCGAGAACTATTGATATAGTCAAAGTTGTAGGGAATGCTATTTTTATCATCGTTTTATAATATTAGCACTACCTGGATGTGTTTTTTAAGTTGTAAGCGAGACATCTGCGACGGATTATTCGTTAGAAACCTTTTCCTCTATGGCATTGTTTCCTACACCCCGACTGGGGAACGAAAAACAAATGATGAGTTGCTTTCCGTACCTCCAATAGAAATGGAAGGAAGTTGTGTTAAATGTGTATGTCTGGACGTCATATTGGTGCCGTGTTTCCCAGTACTACCAAACATATTGCCTGGAATGGGTCAAAAGCGGCGTTAGTAGTTGACATCCTGTCTGCTAGTAGAGTAGCAATATGTTGCGAATTTGCATGTAAATTAGTGACGGGCCAAATGCCCGTCACAAATGACGTCCTATTTGCATTAGAAAAACAACAGTAGTGTTGGACGGCACCCATTACTATCACTGGCTATGCCGATACAAAAAGGTGGATACCAAATGGTGTTAGGCCCCACCACAAACCCTAACTAGGGGGTGATAGCCACCGCTGCCATCTCGGAGGCTGCCACCTCGGCTTCCCCCACCGCCTCGGCCACAGTCCTAGTGGCCGATAGGGATCACTACTACAATAAAAGCTCTGTAGTAGCGGGTAAAATGGGGCCTCCGTGGCGGACAACAGAATCGCCACTACGCCATTGTCACTACTGACTTACAAACTTAGTTGCGGCCTAAGGACCGCTACTATCCTAAGTTACACATCTGTTAAAACAGGCGTCACAGCTAGTGCTGGGACCCGCCCTAGATGTGTCGCCACCGATGCCCACACGCGCTGACGGCCTAGCAATGCGCATGTCTCCTTCGTCCGTTTGACATCACCGACCGTCGTCCCGCGCCCTCATGTACGCGCGGCCCCCGGCCACCTCGCCGATTCACGCCGCCGAAGCGGCGCCATCTCCCCTCACTGAAGGGGCAGGGAGAGGGCACTCGAGGAGGTTGATAAGACCGCCATGCTCCAAAGAGACGGTCGAGGTTCAGACCACCGCCGCTGATGTGCCCCTGCCCAATGCACCTCGAGATCCACCCTTGGGGCGATGTGGAGGGACACGAGATGGAGGAGGAGGAGGAGGGCCGAGGCCGTGGCGTATTGGCGAGGGTGACGACGCACGGGGACCAGGTGCGCCACACACACCGTGTGTAGCCCCAACGGCATCGGCATTTCGACGCCTTCGCCATGGTGGAGGAGAGGAGGCGGACAGTCGATGGAGGAGGAGGAATTCGTAACCCTAGCTAAGGCGGCGGTGCGGAGGAGGAACCCTAAACCCTTGGCTATGGCGGTGGTGCGGTGCGTGCGGAAGTGATACTGCCGTGCCACACTGCCCCCTTTTATAGGAGGGTGCAGTTGTCAGTAGTTGGTCTCGTTGTCAGACCCGCAACTACATGGGCCTTAGGCCGTAGTTGTGGGCCTGATAGAAACCACTACTGCGGGCTTTATTTGGTAACGGGCATGGCGATCCGTAGTTGCATTCCATTAATGACCACTACTATGTTTGTTAACGTAGTCGCGGTGTTCCGATTGTGCTGCACGTTGTTGTGATTTTCGCAAGGACCCGTTACTGAGGCCAAAAGTAGTTCTGCTACTATAGAGCTTTATTGTAGTAGTGGATGGCGACAGGGAGGGTTTGGGATGGGTGTAGCAAAAGCCCACCCGCGATGAGCGATGTTGCCGGTAAAAATCCCCACCTGCACCCGCACTGTGGGTGGAAATCTACAACCGCGCCCGCACCTGTCGGGTTTGGGCGGGTGACAGATCCTCCGTGGCTTTTCATATATGCATCAAAAAAATACAACTTTAGTTCAATTCTACATGATTTTAGCACATTTTATGTAATAAATAAAATACAAACTCATTCATAACTTGATAGTTAACACAATATGACAACACATACACACTTGTAAGGATTATTAGACACGTAATTCTCACTCTCACAAAGGAACACTAGACTAAAATTCTTGATAAGCCTTTTTTTTTGACCCACGGGCCAACTATGAGAATCACGTGTACACGGGCAGGCATGCGACGACAGCAAGAGCATGGCGATTTGTCTGGGGAGGAACCAAGGAAGAAAACGCGGGAGGTAGGCTGGGTCGGAGTGACTTGGCCAGGGAGGTAGAAGGAGACCTGGTGTGGGATAAGGAAAGGGAGGGTTAGGCTAGGCCGAGGAAGAGAGAAGCGACCCAGATAAAGGAGAGAAAAAAATAAAAGATACTGGGGTAGTTGCCAAAACATACCACCGTAACATATGGTGACCTCTGATCTCTAGTGCCTCTTTCCATAAAATCTTCCATAGGTCACTATGATATATCATACGAGGACCTCGTCCTATCTTCAACAGAGAGCTCTAGTTTAAAGCCAAGTCCGTTCTCTAGGTCACCATAGCTTACATTGACACCGCCGTAACTCCAATGGCTCCTTCTGAGTTTTTAACATTTTCTTCCTTCATGGGTCATCGTACCTTATGGCGACCCTGTCGTATCTTCACCAGAGACGTCTAGTTTATGGTCTTCACTACTTCCTAACTCATTGTATTCAACTGTGACTCGCCCCGGCAACGGGGATCAGCCCCGCGGAGGAAGGCTCAGGATCCCCGCCCCGTTAAGCTTCAGCCCCGCCCCATCCCCGCCCCGCTAAGATTAACGGGGAAAATCCTCCCCCCCCCATCCCCGTCCCCACCGGAGCCCTATTCCCCATCAGGGACCCGCAGGGGTGAAAAAAATAGCAGTTTCTAACTTTCTGTACACATGCATACAACAGCACAGAAGTAACTTAAAATATAGCATAAGCGAATACAGACATACAGCAATCAACAAGTTCAAAAAGTTCACCAAATCACCATACAACAAGTTCAGTAGCTCAATAGTTCACCATTTCACCAGTTTCTAATTCACCTCAACAATTACTAACTATTACAATAATATTGTTCAAACAAATACAATGCTGATAACAAGCAGCAGATGAGCAGAATAGTCTAGCATCATGGAACCAACTTCTTGTCCTCTTATTCTCTTCTTGTTCTCAATCTATGACAGTAGACTCACTCTGATCCTTCAAGCAAAATAACATGAACAAGATAAGCAAAATAACATGGCATACTGTCAAGTGATGATAGTAGATGTGTAGAAAAGGAAGCCCAACATACCATGTCCTCTTTATCTAACTCATTGCAGGTTGACAAGGCAGCAGTAGGAGTATGAATATCTGAAAAGAAACAAGTTAAATTATTCAACAACTAAATATTAATGCACTTACAGAACTGAAAAGAAACAAGTACAAAATGATCATGGTTACTTTACCTAACAAGTTAGCTTTAGACCAAGCTTGCATGCACATAAGAGCTTCTATCATTGATGGAGCAAGAGAACTACGACTAGGACTAAGAACTCTCCCACTTGTACTAAAAGCTGACTCAGAGGCTACTGTTGTCACTGGAATTGATAGGATATCTCGAGCAATGCTTTGCAAAGTAGGATACTTAATCCCTCCATACTTCCACCAGTTGACGATGTCAAGTTCTTGTGTTCTAGGCAGCGGTGGCTCTTCCAAGTACAAGTCCAACTCAGTGAGCACATGAGATGCATCAGCCAGCTGTGAAGACATGTACTCATCAAAAATGTTGAACAGTTCATCATCACTGCTGTTCTGTCTACTAGCAGCACGAGTGGTAGCATCATTTGGACCTGAACTAGAGGTAGCAACCACCTCTGCAGCTTGCTGATATTGAAGGACTAATTGGTACAGCATGCCTCTCACTTTGTCCACTTCAGTTATAGCTTGCTCTACCCCAAATACACTTGAAAAAAAAAGCTTTCAACATATGCAGTTTGTATCTAGGATCTAGTACACAAGCGACTGCCATAAGACCATGAACATCTGCCCAATACTTGTCAAATTTTGCTTTCATCAACCGTGACATGTCCTCAATCACAGGATGACCACTACTACGCCACTTTCTAATGGCCAAATAAACACTACAGATCTTAGGGAAAAACAGATTTGCTGTCACATAGCTTGTGCCAGACAACAACTCAGATATATCAAAGAACAGCTCCAACCTTGAGCAAACTTTCTTAGCAAACAGCCACTCATTAGCAGATGGGCAAATTGGAGTGAATAGTTTTTCACGCAAAGCTAAACGCTCAAAAATAGGCAGGTACTCTAATGCAATGCTACGCATTGTATATGTAGAATTCCACCTAGTAGAACAATCAAGACCTATTCTTTTGTTGTATGCAATGCTCAGTTGAGACACCATTTTTTCAAACCTCTCATGCCTTTTGGGTGTAGCAGACTAAAATCCAACACTATCATGAACCTTTTCTATCCCTTTCTCTAAAATACTCATTCCATCTTTGACAATTAAGTTCAATCTATGCGCAGCACAACGCATATGCAGGAAACATCCATCCAAGAGAAAAGAGTCAACAGGCAACTTATCTTGCATTTTGATGATCATGGTGTCATTGGTGGAGCAATTATCAAGTGTTACCGTTGAAATCTTCCTCTCAAGATGGCAGTCAACAATAACCTCATGAAGTACATCAGCAATTACTTCACCAGTATGTAGAGCTGGAACATAAATGAACAAACAAAATAGAAAATGAACAAGGTCAGGTGACTGATCAACAAATGGTTAGCATTACAATAAAAGTAATGTAAGGTCCCAAAAGTATAACCTTAGGAGGAAACTTCTAAGCTCCCACTTCTCATCAATGTAATGTGCCGTCACTGCCATGTAGCCCTTATTTTGATGATTGGCTGTCCACATATCAGTGGTGATGGCAACACGACAAGACAATTTCTGGAAGTACTTAATGAGCACCTCTATTTGAACATGATGCATGTCAAAAATATCCTTTCTTATAGTGTTTCTAGTAGGCACTTTAAACAATGGTTGCATTGCGGCATAGAAGTTCCGGAAACCAACATGATCAACTATGGACAGAGGGTACTCATGCAGGCAGATCATAAGTGCAAGCTCTTTCCTAGCTAGATCTTGATCAAAAATGTACTTCTGAACACTAACAGACCCATCAACACCCTTTCCCATTTTCAAAATGGACTGTTTAAGACCTTTTCTACAGTTTCTAGCATCACATATCGCCAAGTGATCACGCGAGTGTGTAGTACCCTGTCTAGTATCTCCTACCAATCTAGACTTGCACCATTTACATTCAGCTTTCCATTTACCATTAATAAATAGTCGTACAAACTCAGGCCAAACATCAGATCTAAGCTTCCTCCTTTTTGGGTCATGAGTTTCTGTACCTTGAGATTCAGATGCACTTGTAGGCGCACTTGAATCAACTGCCACACCTCGACCAGCAATCTCATTCCCATCTTGCTCAGAGCTTGGTGATGGTGACGGCGCCAGGGATAAGTTCATTGTTGGGGTAGCCATGTCAGGGACGTCTGTGGAGGACTAGATGGGTCAATCGGTCGATGTCGTGGACGGCACTAGAGGCGTCGGCGGCGCGGTGCCGCTGTCGTCGGTGGAGGTGTCGATCGGTTGTCGTGATGGAGCCGTGGAGAGTGGGACCGCAGGAGGGCAGGCGGTGGACAGGGCGACGCTACGAAGGGCGTCGGGAGCGGCGGGATTGTGGGAGGGGAGACGGTGGAGGGGCGACGCCGTGATGGGAGTCAGGAGCAGTAGGGAGGCGGTGGAGGGCGTCGGAACTCAGGAGCAGCAGCGATGGACGGTGTCGGGGCTCGGAAGTCGGGAGCAGCGGCGGAATGGGAGAGAGGCAGAGAGCGTGTGGTGCGGCTGAGATTAGGTTCAGGGCTGAGAGCGAGAGGTGTGTGTTTATATATCAAATTATAGTGTTGGGCTTTTGGGCCGTAAATTTGCTACTGGGCTACTCTTTATCGGGTCTCCAGGGGGCTCCACGGGGTAAAAATCAACTCCATCCCCAACCCGTTAGTAAACAGGGCCCCGCCCCGCTAGCCCCGCAGGGGAATTTTGCCCTCCATCCCCGCCCCGAACAAAGCAGAGCCCCGCGGAGCTTCGTCCCCAACGGATGGGACAGACATATATCTTCGTCCCCTTGTCCGTTTAATGTTGGGACAGACATATATCTTCGTTAATAAGGACAGTATGTAGGCGAATTCTGGATAAATAAAATAATTCCTACTTTCATGGTCAATCAAGCATTCCAAGACATCTCTCCATCCACTATGATTATAAAACAGTTTGAGAACTATCGATATAGTCAAAGTTGTTGGGAATGCTATTTTTTATCATCGTTTTATAATATTAGCACTACCTGGATGTGTTTTTTAAGTTGTAAGCGAGACATCTGTGATGGATTATTCGTTAGAAACCTTTTCCTCTATGGCATTTTTTCTACACCCCGACTGGGGAACGAAAAACAAATGATGAGTTGCTTTCCGTACCTCCAATAGAAATGGAAGGAAGTTGTGTTAAATGTGTATGTCTGGAAGTCATATTGGTGCCGTGTTTCCCAGTACTATCAAACATATTGCCTGGAATGGGTCAAAAGCGGCGTTAGTAGTTGACATCCTGTCTGCTAGTAGAGTATGAATATGTTGCGAATTTGCATGTAAATTAGTGACGGGCCAAATGCCCGTCACAAATGACGTCCTATTTGCATTAGAAAAACAACAGAAGTGTTGGGCGGCACCCATTACTATCACTGGCTATGCCGATACAAAAAGGTGGATACCAAATGGTGCTGGGCCCCACTACAAACCCTAACTAGGGGGTGATAGCCACCGCTGCCATCTCGGAGGCTGCCACCTCAGCTTCCCCCACCGCCTCGGCCACAGTCCTAGTGGCCGATAGGGATCACTACTACAATAAAAGCTCTGTAGTAGCGGGTAAAATGGTGCCTCAGTGGCAGACAACAGAATCGTCACTACGCCATTGTCACTACTGACTTACAAACTTAGTTGCGGCCTAAGGACCGCTACTATCCTAAGTTACACATCTGTTAAAACAGGCGTCACAGCTAGTGCTGGGACCCGCCCTAGATGTGTCGCCACCGATGCCCACACGCGCTGACGGCCTAGCAATGCGCATGTCTCCTTCGTCCGTCTGTCATCACCGACCGTCGTCCCGCGCCCTCATGTACGCGCGGCCCCCGGCCACCTCGCCGATTCACGCCGCCGAAGCGGCGCCATCTCCCCTCACTGAAGGGGCAGGGAGAGGGCGCTCAAGGAGGTTGATAAGACCGCCATGCTCCAAAGAGACGGTCGAGGTTCAGACCACCGCCGCCAACATGCCCCTGCCCAATGCACCTCGAGATCCACCCTTGGGGCGATGTGGAGGGACACGAGATGGAGGAGGAGGAGGAGGGCCGAGGCCGTGGCATATTGGCGAGGGTGATGATGCGCGGGGACCAGGTGCGCCAGACACACCGTGTGTAGCCCCAACGGCATCGGCATTTCGACGCCTTCGCCATGGTGGAGGAGAGGAGGCAGACAGTCGATGGAGGAGGAGGAAACCGTAACCCTAGCTAAGGCGGCGGTGCGGAGGAGGAACCCTAAACCCTTGGCTATGGCGGTGGTGCGGCACGTGCGGAAGTGATACTGTCGTGCCACACTGCCCCCTTTTATAGGAGGGTGCAGTTGTCAGTAGTTGGTCTCGTTGTCAGACCCGCAACTACATGGGCCTTAGGCCGTAGTTGTGGGCCTGACAGAAACGGCTACTGCAGGCTTTATTTGGTAGCGGGCATGGAGATCCGTAGTTGCATTCTATGAACGACTACTACTATGTTTGTTAACGTAGTCGCGGTCTTCCTACTGTGCTGAACGTTGTTCCGGTTTTTGCAAGGACCCGTTACTGAGGCCAAAAGTAGTTCCGCTACTATAGAGCTTTATTGTAGTAGTGGATGGCAACAGGGAGGGTTTGGGATGGGTGTAGCAAAAGCCCACCCGCGATGAGAGATGTTGCCGGTGAAAATCCCCACCTGCACCCGCACCCGTGGTTGGAAATCTACAACCGCGCTCGCACCCGTCGGGACTGGGCGGGTGACGAGTTCTCGGTGGGTTTTCATATATGCATAAAAAATACAACTTTAGTTCAATTCTACATGATTTTAGCACATTTTATGCAATAAAAAAAATACAAACTCATTCATAACTTGATAGGTAACATAATATGACAACACATACACACTTGTAAGGATTATTAGACACGTAATTCTCACTCTCACAAAGGAACACTAGATTAAAATTCTTGATAAGCCTTTTTTTTTCGGACCCGCGGGCCAACTATGAGAATCGCGTGTACACAGGCAGGCATGCGATGACAACAAGAGCATGGTGATTTGTCTAGGGAGGAACCGAGGAAGATAACACGAGAGGTGTGCTGGGTTGGAGTGACTTGGCCAGGGAGGCAGAAGGAGACCTGGTGTGGGATAAGGAAAGGGAGGGTTAGGCTAAGCCGAGGAAGAGAGAAGCGACCCAGATAAAGGAGAGAAACAAAATATAAGATACTGGGGTAGTTGCCAAAACATACCACCATAACATACGGTGACCTCTGATCTCGAGTGCCTCTTTGCACAGAATCTTCCATAGGTCGCCATATCATATGAGGAGCTCATCATATCTTCAACAGAGAGCTCCAGTTTCAAGCCAACTCCATTCTCTAGGTCACCGTAGCTTACATCAACACCGCCGCAACTCCAATGGCTCCTTCTGAGTTTTCAACATTTTCTTCCTCCATGGGTCATCGTACCTTATGGTGACCCTGTCGTATCTTCACCAGAGACATCTAGTTTATGGTCTTCACTACTTCCTAACTCATCGTATTCAATAGTGACCCCATCGTACCTTACAGCGACCTCCTGAGTGCTAGTACAGAGACTTCCACCCTCTCAGTACAACTTCTAGCACTCACCGTAGCTAATGGTGACCTAACTTTTGTCGCCTACGACAACACCCAAATACCTGTGTGTACCAATAGTCAATCTCCATGGACCTTATGGTGACCCCACCATATCTTATGGTGACCTGTCCTGAAGCTGAAGCTCCTTGTCCTCTTTGACTTCATTTTCTTGCTTCCCAACCTTGGTCGATCCTTCTCGATTGACACTCCTAGTGTCCAAGAACCTTACTTGAGCATCCTAACACCCTCACATTAGAGAGGCCTAAGAGATTGACTCATGTCCTTTTGATAGTCTGGTTTTTCCTATGGACTCAAACTTATGCACTAGCCGAGTGATCACACACTCTTAAACTTAGCTGTCCTTAGACGTGATCGATCTCCATCAAGTTTCTCATGGCAATCTTTCAAGTCCATATCAATCACCAAGACGATCAATCACCCTGTTCATTGTTTATTGTTGAGTTGATAGATAATTTTCTGCACGCACAATACTCGTGTAGACATTAAGTGCATTTCATGTTTGTCATCCAATCACCAAAACATTTATACCTTTTGGGATGGCACACTCCAATGGGCATGAAGCTTGCACACCCTCCAAGTGACATTACTCATTGTCTAACCGAGGCTTTTATAAGATGAGCATTTTTATTGGCTATTGGCTTTACCATCCGCCGCTACAAATATAGGGTTTTTGTAGCGGTGGTTGGTAAAATGGGTTGTCGCTACTAAAGCTTCTATAGTGGTTGCCTACCTTGTTAGAGGGTCCGCCTCTATAGAGTCCTTTTGTTTTAGTGTATTCATTTTTTGACCAGCAAATAAAATGGTGAAGGTGAATCCTTGTCCATTGTGTTCATTCCTAGCACGTAAATAATTTTTGGGCTCCCATCGCATTGCATGGGAAAATTGCTAGTAATATTTATGAAAATGTTATGATATGGGTTTGTGTGATACATATGCACCAATGGACGTAGGTAAACTCATAGATTGTTTATGATGAATATTGATAGTGCTATTTAATAAAACTGATCTCATGCTAATAGCGCAACAGCCGATCTCACATTATTGCTATTTTATTAAATGTTACTCTAAATATATCGACTGAAATCAAGAGAGCTTGAACAAGTTTCGATATTTATGGCACGTAATAAAATAATATGTTTTGATAAGTATAAATGAAGCCAAAATTGAAGCCTAAAGTTGCATCCATTTTGAAGAGGTGAATACGTACTGAGAGAGAGAGAGAGAGAGAGAGAGGGAGAGAGTATTTACTTGCTAGAGAGAGAGAGTATTTACTTGCTTTATTGACCATGGATAAGTACATAGCAAGATCTGCTACTAACCATATTTTGTCTTATTATAGCAAATCTAATCTTTCGGATAACCTGTATATTTCTTGAGGTATTATATCTAACCTCCCGTAACTGCTGCTTATACATCCCCAACATGTCAACAATTTCCAGAACTCTGTATTTTGGAACTGTACACAGGATACACACGCACCGCTCATCCATCCAAATATCCTTACTAGACACCTAACTTTTGTTCAGAAAATGCTTGCAAAAGAGCAGCTCTCGCTTTGCCACAAGTCTCACAAGGCAAATTCAGTCCACTCTCGCCGACACAACGGCCTCTTGCATTGTTTCCACAAACGAAGTTGTCAGCATACTGCGAAGTATGAAGTGGGTCTTGCTATTTCACTAGGCCCGCAGCAAAACGATATGGGCCACAATTTAGGAGAAGTATGAAGCGGGGGTCTAGTAACGACTAAGGAGCCTGCAATATCAGAATTCCCCCTGAAGAGGCCTACAAAAAGCCCATGGATACTTTCATAAAAAAATGTAATTTCACACTGAGTATTCAATAATAAACAAACCTTGCTTTATAAAATGACAATCAAACAATAAACTGTTAGTGGTCTGACAAGAAATTGAAAAAGTGAGCATTAACTAATTTACGGGGAAGCTTGTCAATTTCTCAGGAATGAATACTCCGTTTGAGAACACAAAACTACATTTTTAAGAAAAGGGACACAAGGACTACGTATCATACCTATTCAAGACCCTCCACTAACTTAAGCATTCGTAGACTGAATATCATATAAGCTAGCATATTTTCTGAATTGCTAACTGAATAACTTGATGCAGTGATCCGGGTTAAGTGCCTTACACTATAATTCTTGGTTTGAGTCTGAATGACTGCAGTTCTGGATATTAGAGTTTAGACAGCTGTATCGGAAGATCAGAAGAACTGTACTATAACCCTGTATTGCTGAAGCTATGCCTCGTTAGAGGGCCCCTTGACTTGTTGCAGCAGCTCACTTCCAGGGCCGCTGCTACTGCGTTTTGGCTGCCGCCTCTATAGAGCTCTTTTGTTGTAGTGTATTCATATTTGATCAGCAAATAAAATAGTGAAGGCGAATCCTTGTCAATTGTGTTCATTGGTAGCTCGTAAATAATTTTTGGTCTCCCATTGCATTGCATGGGCTAGTAATATTTATGAAAATGATAAGATATGGGTTTGTGTTATATATACACCAATGGACTTTGGTAAACTCATAGATTGTTTATGATGAATATTGATAGTGCTATTTAATAAACTCTAATGCTAATAGCGCAACAGCTGATCTCACGATATTACTATTTTAATATATGCTACTCTAAATATATCGACTAAAATCAAGAGAGCTTGAACAAGTTTTTATATTTATGGCATGTTAGAAAATAATATGTTTTGATAATTATAAATAAAGCCAAAATTGAAAAGTCTAATGTTGCATCCATTATGAAGAGGTGAATGCTGAGAGAGAGCGAGCGAGAGAGAGAGTATTTACTTGCTTGACCTTGGGTAAGTACGTAGCAAGATCTGCTACTAACCATATTATTTCTTATAGCAAATCTAACCTTTCGGATAACCTGTACATTTCTTGAGGTATTATATCTTATATCTAACCTCCCGTAACTGCTTATACATCCAACATGTGTCAACAATTTCCAGAACTACTCTATATTTTGGCACTGTACTCAGTCGTTTATTTCACATTGAGTATTCAATAATAATTAAACAAACCCTGTTTTATAAAATTGTAATCAATAAATAAACTGTTAGTGGTCTGACAAGAAATTGAAAAAGTGAGAGTTAATTAATTTACAGGGAAGTTTGCCAATTTCTCAGGAATGAATATTCCGTTTGATAACACAAGACTACATTTTTTCAGAAAAGGGACACAAGACTACATATCAGAACTATATTCAAGACCTTCCACAAACTTAAGCATTCTTAGACTGAATATGATATAAGGTATAGCATATTTTATGAATTGCTAACTGAATAACTTGATGCAGTGATCCGGGTTAAGTGCCTTACACTGTATTTCTGTGTTTTAGTCTGAATGATTGCAGTTTTGGATATTAGAGTATTTAGACAGCTGTATCGGAAGATCAGAAGAACTGTACTATAATCCTGTATTGCTGAAGCTATGCCGTCTACGGTATTATATAGCAGAATCAACCGGTATTAAAAAATCGGTGAGATGCGGCAAGGCAAGCAGTACACATGCGGGCGAGACGCGTAACTTTCAGACCATATGCAGTATATTTATGCAATGGGGCACACTAATAAGAAAACACAAACCATGACAGGTTGGGAAGAAGGGGGCCATTCGAGTGCGCGCGGAGATGGAGTAGCGGTCCAGGGAAGTGAAAACAGGTCGATCGTATGATAGAACAATTGAGACACAGAGTACAAACCGTATAAATACAGTATACATACGGTGAAAAAACAATCAGTACGCGTTGTAGAAACAGACCGGGGCCCCTTTGACCCGGTTGTTTTCACACATCGACTTGCCATTTCTACCTGCCCGAGCCAACCACCTACCGCTCCTAAACCCTAGACAGTTTCCATTTCAGCAAACCCACCCCATATCGGCGCCGTCCTCCCCAAACCTCTAACTCACCACCATGGCGGCGCCGTTAGACCTAGCAGGACACCTCGCCGCCACTCCCAGCGCCGGCGCCGGCGTCCACAGGTCTGCACATGCGTCTCCCAGCTACCTCTCGCGTTGTCTTAACTTCTAGGTATCCCTCTCTAATCTTAATTCCTGATGTGCCTGATTCGTTTTCTCCTGTTGCTCCACTCCCCCAGGACGATGGAAGAAGATCCGGACTGGACGGTCTTGCTGCCGGAGCTCGTCCGCAAGATCGCCGTGGAGGCCCTCCTCCCCGTGGACGTCACAGAGTACATCCGGCTCCGTGCTGTGTGCAAGCCATGGAGGACCGCCACTGTGGATCCCAGCATCCTGCATCCACGGTTCTTCCCTCGGAACTGGCTCATGCTCAAGCCAAGAGATGAACCTGTAGTAGACGAGGAAGACATGGACGAGGTGGACCTGGACATGGTGCCCCAGGAGGAGGTGAAGGACTGCAAGGATGCTGATGCCAATAAGAACATGGTGGAGGCTGTGGCTCGCCGCTTCATCAACGTGCGGACCGGCGACATGCTCCGTATCCAGATGCCGTCCGTCGAGGAGTACGGCTACGTTCTCACCACTGCGTCTACAGCGGAGGGTCTAGTGGTGTTCAACTGCGAGCGCACCAACACGGTGCGCCTTTTCAACCCACTGACCACGGCCACGGCCATGCTCCCTGGCCTGGCTGGGGCACCCATTCCTGCAGACGCATTATTGTTCACTTCAGCAGGCGTGGTCTTCGACGTCGAGTCCCCAGACCACCCCACCCTGGTGCTCGTTGCGACTGGGCTGGGCAGCGTAACCATCCTGCACGCCAAGTCCGGTGACCAACAGTGGGGCACCGTCGACACCGGCGTCATCGTTGTTGATGGTGCTGAAGGGCCACCGCCGTTCAAGCGCGGCCTGTCTCTTCACGGCCGGTTCTTCGTCACGACGAGGCTGGGCGACGTGCTTCAGGTCCTACTCGAGGCGCCACGGCCGCGCCTGGCGTACGTGCTCAGGCGTCAGTGCACATGTGTCATGCCCGATATCGCATGCTACCTGGTGCCATCCCTGGACGCAGCCGCAGATGATAACGACGGGGTGCTGCTGGTGCGGTGTGATGGCACGACGGTGGTCGATGTCCGCGGGGTGCATCTCGGCAACAGGAAATGTACCCTGCTGATGGGGCTGGGCAACCGCACCGTATTTCTGCCCTCGCTGACGGTCAGGCTCCGGGCGGGCAAGTTCCCTGGGCTGCCTCAAGGAATGGTCCAGCAGCACTATGACCTCATTGAAGACTACATAGGGTATTCGGAATAATGCCTTCTCCACTTTTTTTTTTTTGAAACAGTCTTCGTGTCATGATCTGACACTATATTGTCAGGAACAGTTTTCATGTAGTTTGCTTGGGTATTATTCTGGTTTATTATTTTTGTATTAGTGTTTCGAACAATTATAATTTTTATGTTTCCAGCTATATTATACAGGCTTTTGACTGGAACAACATTACATATCATATGGTTAAAGTGTCTAGCTTACATGTCATATCCTTATTCCAAACAAGCTTCTTCCTATACTGAAAGCAGTTTCTTCAAGTCCTACAAACACTTTATATTCCAGCGTGTCTCATATTCATAGATCAGTTTGTTGTTACTAGCTTCAATTTACTACAAAATAGTGAGCTCCCATCTACAAATTCTAGTTTCAATAATCTATCCAGTTTTGTTTTGACAATCCTCTTCATCTCACCCATGCATCTACCTGAAAAATAAGAGGGCTGGGCGTGAAGAATATTTGGCTTTTTTTCATTCATAAGCGAAATGCTTTTACTCTAATCAAGCCACGGATATTAGATCAATGTTATGAATTTCGGATGAGATATCTCCTGAAACTACCTCGGTGACGTATGCGGAGAGCTCCTTCTCTGCAAAAACTCTTGAAATTTTTCTTGGATATGGATGCGAATCAAACAGCCCCCACAAGTTCGATGCGACGGTTGTAGCTAGTTTCTGCAATATCTCTAGAATTTTTTATTGACATGTCACGCAGTCACTCGGCGTGGAGTGGAACAGTTCAGTGTGACAAATGCTGATGACGAGTGAAGCTCAACGCTAACAGCCCTTACGAGCACGGCTCAGTCAAGTTCTGTCATATGCTCGGCATCCAGTATAGCCCGCGCCGTAACAGGGACCAGAGGCACGCGTGCAACACAAACCTAGAAAAATCATCATCACCAACAAAAGGCTGGATGACATTAGTGGCAGACATAATGGAGCCCGTCAGTAAACCCAGCCCGAGGTGAGGCACCCGCCACTAAATCCGGCATGGTAGATTAGTAGCAGGCCAATTTGTGACCCGCCACTAACATGCGCGAGCTCCTATAAAAGATGGGGCATGGGGTGAGTCGCAAACCCTATCCGCCTCATCCTCCCTTCCGCCGCAACCTTCCGCCTCCTCCCGTCCGCCACCTCCCTTCCGCGCTATGCAGCTGTCCGCACGGTTGGCCGGATGCACCACCTCTAGGCGCTGCACTGCCGCCGCCTCCACCGCGTTGTGGCCCGATGCATGCCATCGACAGCGGACAGCGACAAAAAAGAAGCGAACACGGCGGCCCGACGACCGATAACTGAAAGAGGGCAGCAGATCTGAGGGTGGGGATGGTTGCCGCCACGGCGGCCAGGATGGTTGTGGTCACCAACGACATCGCGGGCATGGTGGACGTCAAGACAACGGTGGCCCTCGACGCAGTCCGCATCGCATCGGGGGCTGTCGGTGACTTCACGGATGGCTCCTAGTAGAAGGAGGTCACCCTTCTCCTCACCCGGGACACTAGCACCTTTGTGCGGGCTGTGCTTTTTTGGGTCGGCTTCCCTGTAGGAGCTTTTCCTCTCTAATTGCGTCGACTAATTAACAGTCAATAGCAAGGCTGTCCTACTAACTCCAACTAGGGCAATTAACTATGTATTAATCCTTTAGATTATTATAAAATGGTTCAATCATGGAGGATAAGAGTGGCAAAAAATCACTTAGGTTTACAGACATGCCACACCACGGTCGCGTGTCACAACTCACAAGTCACGCAGGACAATACGCGAAAAAGCACGTATGCGCGCGCGCTCGTGCGTGTGTACTTATAGCAATGCTCGCTTTCTCTCGCATTGCTTTCTTTATCTAGCCATGGGTAGGAGTGCTACTATTTAAGTTGGTGTGCACTACCATAGACTAGCAATGTGTGACTAAAACCAACAACTACTTATTGCTTTGAAATTTCTCCTGAATGAGACACATAAAAATGGGCAAAATTCCAATACTTAGAGCCGGTATGCATGCAACAATATGTGGCACACAATGCATACAAGTTCATCTCTTTGTTTGAATTTCATAGTCCCAACGGCAATGACCGGCTATGCAGCAGCGGCTCCGGGAATGTCGCTCTGTTCGGCAAGGGAGGTGACGGCGCTCCTGAACAATTTGTGGGAAAAGTACAACCCTAGGCCTCACCTATAAAGGGGAGCCACACTCCTGTGAGGAAGGAGGTCAACACCAGATATCGCGATCACCCCAAACTATGTACACATAATCTCAGTTCGTCGCTGTGGCCGCCGGGGAGATCGGCTCTCACTACATCATCACACTTTCCGGCGAGGTTGAGACGAGCCCAACCATCACAGTGTCCTTCCTGATATCGTCACGAGCACCTCCCTGGGGTAAGTGATTATTGTTTATCCCTCATATGAAACTAATACTGGCAGCATAGTGCGATCCAGGTTGATTTGCAGGTCTAATGTTTGCAGGCGAGATCCAAACACAAGAAAGATCAGAGCAAGGTTGGTGGGTTCAGAAAAGAAGAAGAAGAGAGAGAAAGAGAGAGAAAGATCGGAAGAAGAGACAGGTCATAGAACTGAAGAGTTTCAGTTTCAGAGCTAATCAGCAAACGTCCCCTCGAGGGATCAAAGATTGCAACCAGGGGCGGAGCGAGAAACCATGTACAGGGGGTGCTGCTAGCCTAGATTAATCAAATTGAAGCTAAAATAAAGACATTTTAACTGTAAAATATTGAAGGACAGTATAAATTAGTATTATCTTCCAGTGCTGCAGGGGTCCTGCAGCACGGCCAGCACCCCCTCTGACTCCGCCCCTGATTGCAACAGAACAAGATTCAATGCCAACATGGCCCCTGTCAGTTCAAATACACATTATTTAGTGAAGTAGTGTGTTCCAGTTGCAAAAAATCGAAGATATTCAGAAAGTAAAGTGCAGAGAAACCAAAGGCCTCAGTCGTGATCAGAGACAGCAGCCATAGAAGAAGAAGATGTAGGTTCAGAGAGTAGATCGTCGGTGCAGTGCAAGTTTAGAGCAGTCTAACCATCACAAATTTCCGAGTATCCAGAGCAAGAAAGTGCAGTCCAGTGCTAAAAGTTGAGACAGTTCAGAACACTCAAAGAGTGCAGTAGTCAAGTGTAGCTTGAAGTGCCACAATATTAGCACATTCCGCTGCAACCTGTCAGATCATCCAACAGCCAAGAGAAGATGTAGCTGAGTGTTGAAACAAACAAATTTCAGAAGTGCAATGTACAAGGTCAGAATGTTCAAAGAGACAAGGCCTGTTCAGTGTGGAAAGCAAGAGATTTCAGAACATTCAAAGAGTGTGATCCTAACAGTTAATAGGTAGCGGTCAGTGGGCTGTCCAGCAGTACAAGTTCAGAGAAGATTTTGGCATCAGAATATTCAGAAAAGAGGATGATCGCAAGGCATTTGACTGTCAAAAATTCAGAGTAGTGTGCAGCCTCCACTTCCTAACAATCCAATCAGAGATTGCAAGTAGAAGTGTATATCATCTGCCACCTGAGTTTGATAGCAGTCTTAGTAGAGAAATCAGCCAGAGGAGAGGAGCAACGACTCCGAAGGAGCCGTCTAGTGGAGAGTAGACAGTACGGTCTAGAGAGAGACTAGACTATACGGTCTATATGTTGAGATATTTCGTGGAGCAACGACTAGTTGGTGGTTGGAAGTCTATAAAATCGTTGTTTGAATCTTGGAGACCCTTCTTGGCCATTTGGATTGCTGGGAGCATTGGTAAAGATCCAAGAGGACAAACTAGTGGAGATTTGCATATCTTTACAGTACTAGAGTGAAGAGTAACTTGAGCCTCCATACACATCTAAGGATAGGGTGCCCTTGAGAGTGTGTCCTAGGCTATTACACTTGGTCTATGGTGGGACCTATACTAGTTAGACATCAGTGATGAGCCTATCGTGGTTGGTTGTAAGGGTCATCACACATTTGTACCTGGTTTGAGCTCAAAGTTAAATTGTTTGGTTGCAATGATTGCTAGTATTGAGCCTAGAGATAAGTAGCATTTGTTGTTAGTGGCCGGCTCTTATGGATTCATGCCCCCCCCCGGCTTCAATGCCTAGAACACAACAACGATGTCAGGCGACCAATGGAAAGCATCCTTCCATAAAAGCTTGGTGAGGGGCTCAGTGATGGCGACATAATTATGAATGAAGCGCTTGTAGTAGCCCTCCAGGCCGAGGAATGCCCACACCATGTGTACTATCTTGGGCACAGGCCAAGCGAGGGCCGCCTGTACTTCTATTCATTCATGGCGATGCCACCTTTTGAGATAACTCAGAGAATAGTCACTGGTTGGCGTATGTTTATTGATTACAGAAAATTAAACAAAGATACAAGAAATGATCATGTTCCTTTGCCATTTATTGATGAGATTTTGGAAAGGTTAGCAAAGCATAAGTGCTTTTGTTTTCTTGATGGATATTCTAGATTCTTTCAAATTCCAATACACCCTAAAGATCAGCACACGATAGCATACAAATGCCCCTATAGTATGTATGCTTACCGAAGAATGCCAATTTGGTTTGTGCAATGCTCCTGCTACATTTAAACGTTGCATGATGGCTATTTTTTCTGAATTTATTGAGGATATTATGGAGGTGTTTGTGGATGATTTCTCTATTCATGGGACAAGTTTTGATGCATGTTTAGCAATTTAGAGAAAGTATTCCATAGATGTGATGAGGTAGATCTTGTTCTTAATTGGGAAAAATGTCACTTTATGGTGAAGGAAGACATTGTTCTTGGACATGTGATTTTTGATAGAGGTATTGAAGTTGACAAGGCAAAGGTAGAAACAGTGGAGAGGTTACCGCCCCCTACTAATGTGAAGTCAATTAGAAGTTTTGTTGGTCATGCTGGTTGTTATAGAGGGTTTATAAAGGGTTTCTTAATGTTCAGAAAGTCATTAACATTGTTGTTGCAGAAAGATGTCAAGTTTCATTTTGATGAAGACTACTTACATGCCTTTCGCACTTTGAAGAGAGAACTTTGTTCAACATGTAGCATACAACCTCCTGATTGGAATCTCCCATTTGAAATTATGTGTGATGCTAGCGACTTTGCTGTTGGAGATGTTCTTGGACAATGGAAGGAAGGAAAGGTACATGTTATCTACTATGCTAGTAAGACACTTGATGATGCTGAAGTTAATTATGCAACAACTGAGCAAGAATTGTTAGCCATTGTGTTTGCATTTGAGAAATTCAAGTCCAATATTGTGAATTCTAAAGTAATAGTCTATACTGATCAAGCTTCCATGAAATATTTGCTCTCACAGGAAGATTCTAAGCCACGTCTTACTCGTTGGGTATTGATGTTGCAAGAATTTGATTTAGAGATCAACGATAGGAAAGGCACTGAAGTTCTTGTGGCTGATCATTTGTCAAGACTAGAGATTAATAGAGATAATGATGATGATGATATTCATATCAACGACTCATTACGTGAAGAGCAATTGTATAGAGTGCACATAATTGTTGATTGGAAGGTTGATATTATTAGAGCAATCCAGAAGCAACCCTTAGATCATCTTGACAAGCATCAGCGGAGAAAAATTAAATGTCAATTGACAAGATACTACTGGAATGATCCTTACTTATATAGATATTGTGAAGATGGAGTAGCTACACGATGTGTTCTGAAGTTTGAACAAGAGGAAATATTGCAGAAGTGTCATTCTCCTCCATATGGTGGACACTATGGACATTATCACACTAAGGATAAGGTATGGGCAAGTGGATTTTATTGGCCAAGTATGCACTTAGATGCTGTAAAGTTTGTTCGAACTTGTCCTGAATGTCAATGATTTGGAAATTCTGTTAATAGTCGTAATGCTATGCCCTTGAATTAGAATCTGCAAATTGATATATTCGATGTCTGGGGAATTGATTTCAAGGGTCCCTTTGTGAACTCTCACGGCTATGAGTATATATTACTTGCGTTGATTATGTCTCTAAATGGGTAGAAGCAATACCTTGCAAACATGCTGCAAGTGAGGACTCAACTAACTTGTTTAGAAACGTGATATTTCCTCGTTTTGGGATGCCGAGAGTTGTGATGGAGGATCTCATTTTATTGGAAAGAATTTTGTCAAGGTATTGGAAAAGGCTGGTCTTGAGCATAGAGTTGCAACTGCTTATCACCCTCATACAAATGGGCATGCAGATACAAGCAGATCAAGGAAATTCTTAAGAAGACAGTCTCTCAAAGAGGAAAGGATTGGTAAAAAAAGTTGAATGACGCATTATGGGCTTATCGCACAGCACACAAAACTCCAATAGGTATGACTCCATATCAGCTTGTTTATGGAAAAACTTGTCATTTGCCAGATGAATTAGAACATAAAGTATTTTGGGCAACCAAGGAGATGAATGTGAATTTAGATGCTGCTGGAATTAAAAGAAAAATTCAGATTAGTGAATTAGAAGAGATGCGCCTTAATGCATATGACAATGCTCTAATCAACAAGGAGAGAATGAAGAGATGACATGACAAACGTTTGGAAAAGAAAGAATTCAAAGAGTGAGACAAGGTTCTATTATTCAATTGAAGATACAAACTGTATGGCAAAGGTAAATTAAAAAGCAACTAGGATGGACCATATACTGTTCACAAAGTGCTTTATTCTAGAGCAATAGTCATAATGGATTTTAAAGGAGACACATACACGGTGAATGGATAACGCCTCAAGGTATTCTTTGAAGTAGACAAGCCTGAATTGAAGTTTATAGATATCTACACTTTGGCTTGATTGTGGCTATGTCGAGCTTATGACATTAAGCTAAGCTATGTGCTAATTGAAGACCTTTATGCCAAGGGTATGGCATTATCAGGTAAGTTACATCGTTCCTCTTCTCTTTCATATAATGAGGACATTGCATAATTTTAGTGTGGGGGAAGATATTGTATTTTATTCTTGATTTGTGTGATTTTATTTTTAGTTTTTCAAAAACTTTGTGAGAACATGACAATATTTCTCCTTTATGGCTTTATCATGATGATGAAGTTCAGTAATTAGTATTTCGAATTCTTTGCTTGGAAGCATGCTTGTCTTTTGTTCTTCTCAACCCATGGTGGTAGTTATTTATTGAACGCTTGTTTTAAGGAGTTGTTTGCTAGTATGAGCTAGACCAATGATTTTTTTTTTTGCTAATGGCACTACAACAAACTTGGAGATCTATGACATTTCTTAGGTGACGGATAAGGCTAGCGTCACAGATTGAAGATATCTATGATGATATCTAGAATTTCGTCATGGATCAGTAGTGGGCCTTAGGGAATGTGAAACTGAGCAACATTTCTATGACGAATCCATCTTCTACCGTCACAAACTGAATTGAGAATCGTCATGGATTGGCTTCCCTACTCATGACAATTTTGTTTCGTCATAGTTTAGGGAACTTAAAAATTGGACCCATTCATCAGTATCCTATAATCAAAGCGTATTATGCTCTGAAAAAATCAACAAAAATTGAGGTGCCCAGAGATAGAACCAACTACCTGCTGGAGGAAATCCATGTGCTCTACCACTGCGCTGCTATGTTATGTGCTAACGTTTGTAGTTATTATTACTACCTTAACTTTAGTGCCATCAATAGAGTATATGCGGCAGAAGTGCAAAGTAAAAATATATGATGCGTCGCGGGATCGAACCGGCAACCTCAAGGAAATTACTTCTGAGCTTTACCGATGAGTTGTTGTGACTCTCTCACTTATTTGCTTTGTGCAATTAATTAAACCAAAACTGTACATTACCACAAATAGGGCCTGTAGCGGCGGCAGGTAAACCGTCATAGCGGCGCGAGCCAACGTCGGCTGCCGCTACAGAGACCATGGGCCACTGCCCACATCCAAACTGCCGCTACAAAGCCCGCTATAAATGGCTGATATTTATAGTGGCGGTTGACAATGCCAACCGCTGCTATTAAGCGTGTTATAGCGGTGATTGACAATGCCAACCGCCGCTATAAATTCTCCAGACTTTATAAACCGCGTTCGGATAGCTCCGGCCCTCACTCGAACAATGGCGGCTTGAAATTTTGTGCAAAACCAGAAAAACAAGGGAAGAAGGTTTTGAGTTCGTTTTTTTTTTATAGAAACTGGCTCCATGAGGTAAGGGGAACTCATCCCATATATTTTCTGTGCTATTATTCTGAAATCAAGTTGAATTTTGCATTTCAAGTTTGTTAGGTTTTTATCAAATTTTAGCTAAATTCGTTTGATTTGTATGGTTCTATTGGGTTATAGTTGCACTTTATGAAGGCATACATCATCTATTTTCATCACTACACAAAAAAATTACTATATCTAGCTTCTTTTATGTCAATGACAATCTAGATCTAGTTTGGTTACTAGAAGAGAGAGAGAGAGGGTTAGGGCAAGAGGGATATCCATTTTTATTATTTCTCAATAAAAGCTAAATAATATATAGAATAATTTGATGTTTGTTTCATTTTACCTTGCATAATATTTCTCACTTTATGTATTTATTATTCAATATATATATATATTTAATGAATGTTTAATATTTTTGTTACACATAATAAATTAATAAATTTAAAATATTTTTGTGGTTCTCGTTCAAGGTCGTTCGCGATGGATAGATCTTGGATGTACGAGGCACCAAGACCGGGTCCAATATTTTTATGCGAAGTCTCTAAATTCATCGAAGGGGCCGCACAAAAAGCTCGACGTGAACGGACGACTGCTATATATTGTCCGTGTTTTGATTGCAAGAATCAGAAGTTGTGGAATGATATAGAAGTAATCAACTCACACTTGGCGCGGAGGGGTTTTGTTGATGGGTACACGAGATGGACAAAACATGGTGAGAACAATGTGGTCCATATAAAATTTGATGAGCAAAGTTGAAGTCGAGGCTGTCGATTCGCCTTGTGCAGATGCGACAGAGTCGCCTGGTGAAGCTGATTTTGACGTTGAGGAGTTCTTATGTCACATTGAGCCGTAGGTGTTGATCATTGCTGGTAAAACTAAAGGGCTTAATAATTTTCATAGAATAGAGAAGGCATCAAAGGATCCATTATATGATGAATCTAAGGGATATGATAAAGAGTTCATCATGTTATGTACTGTACTTGAGCTGATGAAGCTGAAAGCCATGCATGGCTGGTCGGACGCTAGTTTTACGGATTTGTTGGAACATATTTCCGATGCGCTGCCGAAGCCGAATTTGTTGCCAAGGACAACATACCTTGCTAAGAAGCTGAATTTCCCACTTTTGTTAGGCGTGCAAAAAATTAACACGTGTCCAAATCATTACATATTGTATCAAAATGAGCATCAGGACGCTGTGAGATGCCTAAGGTGCAAACACAGTCGTTACAAGAGGAAATACGACTGTGATGCCGATAGTGGCGTGAAGAATACAACAAAAGGGAGAAAGAAGAAAAGAAGTTCTATCATCGATGACAGTGCTGATAGTAAGGTTCCTGCCTTAATCATGTGGTACTTACCCGTGGTCGATCGCATTAGACGCTTGTTTGCCAACCCTAGGGATGCGGCAATGATGACATCGCATGCACGCATGGGGGACAGTAAGCTCAGGCTTTCAATAGATGGATCATAGTGGAAAACATTCGATGAGGATCATCAAGACTGCTCTAATAAGAAAAGGAACCTACGGTTTGCATTGAGTACAGACGGGATGAACCCATTCGGTCAAATGAGGAATTAGCACAGCACTTGGCCAGTGATACTAGCAATGTATAGTATTCCACCATGGTTATGCCATAAGCGTAAGTACCTACTGCTGACCACTCTTATATCTAGGCCTAAAGAACCTGGTAACGACATAGACATGTTCTTAGTACCATTGTTCAAAGACCTGCAGAAACTGTGGTTGGGGGGGGGGGGTCCGTATATGGAATGAGTATCTAAGAGAATACTTCACGCTTAGAGCAATTATTTTTTACATGGTAAATGATTCCCCGGCACTAAGGGCGCTATCGGGGCAGATCAAAGGAAAGGCGACATGTTTTGTGTGCGATGATGATACATCCCATGTCTACCTTCCAGCATCCCAGAAGCTAGTGTATACGCGAAACCGCCGATTCTTACCAGCAAAACACAGGTATCGCATGATGGCTAGATAGTTTGATGGCAGAGTTGAGAACGACATAGAACCTCGACGTTGGACTGGCAGGGTTGTGTTTGACCTTGTTAAAAACATCAGTGTTATTTTTGGAAAGCCGATGATGGGAGTCAAAAAGGCAAAAGGTCTCCAGCCATTTAAGAAGAAATCCATTTTCTTTGTATATTTCAATTATTGGAAAGAATTGGAAATGAATCATGCCTTCGACTGCATGCATATTGGGAAGGGTGTATTTGACAGTAGTAGTGGACTTATACTCGACCAACCTGGTAAGACAAAGGATGGACTCAGCGCACATACAGATCTTGTAGTGATGGGAATAAGACAAGAGCTCCATCCGCAAGAAAGAGCAAATGAAAAGTACTTTCTCCCCCTAGCAGCCTACACACTTATAATTGAGGAGAAAACAACATTCTGTAAGTGCCTCAGTGGGACTAAAGTACCGACGGGTTTCTCATCGAATATCAAGAATCTTGTAAACATAGAAGAGTTAAGATAAGTGGGTACAACACCCACGATTGCCACATAATGCTTTCGGTGTTTCTCCTTATTGCTATTAGAGCTGTTAACTCGCCATGGCTGAAGTTGGCTGTAACTCGCCTTAGCTACTTCTTTAACGCGGTATTGAAGAAGGTGATAACTGAAGACGAGTTAAATGACCTACGGACCCACATGAAGATAACAATGTGCATACTTGAGACTGTCTTCCCTCCATCCTTTTTCGATATGATGGAACACTTCATGATTCATATTGTTGACCAGATCTCTGCATTGGGCCCCGTCTACCTGCATCAAATGTTTCCGTTTTAGAGGTTCATGTATGTATTGAAATGCTATGTACATACTCATTCACATCCAGAGGGTTCTATGGTCAAGGGCTACACAACTGAGGAGATCATCGAATGTTGCTCAGATTACATTAATGATGATAGCAGATCAATTGGTTTCCCCGTGTCTCATCACGAGGGTAGATTATCTGTAAAAGGTATGAAAGGACATAGATCGTTCATCGACCATGACTTGAAACAAGTGGACCAAGCACATTTCAACGTATTGCAACAGACACAAATTATGGGACCGTACTTTGAGAAACATTTGTTAGCGCTCCGCCGGAACAACAAGGATGCAACGGATAAATGGATCATAGATGAGCACAAGTGCTCTTTCACATCATGGATTAGCTACTTAGACCTTCCAAGTGGAGAGTCCGTGGAAGAGAAAATGTTGAGAAAGTTAGGTAACTGTGGTTACTTTTCAGGCATACGACATCAATGGTTTTACCTTCTACACTCAATAGAAGGATAAGAAGAGCAAGTGTCAAAACAACGGTGTTCGAGTAGAACCCATTAGTGAAGAGGACCAGACGACCTCATATTACGGATACATTGAGGAAATATGGGAGCTAGACTATGATGCAAATTTACAGGTTCCCATATTTAAATGCAAATGGGTGAAGCACCCTAATGGCATTGAGGTAGATGAATATGGTTTCACAATTGTTGATCTTAACAATGTTGGTCACAAATATGAACCTTGGATACTTGCCAGGACCGTGGAACAAGTGTTTTATGTACGTGATCCAAATGATGAAAAGAAATACATTGTTGTTCCAGGTAAACAAAGAATCGTTGGAGTGGACAATGTGGAGGATCGAGATGACTACAATCAATATGAGGAGGTGCCATGTTTCATAGATCCAAAAAATTTTAATGTCTTAGAAGCAAGACTCTCCTTTGCCAGCGGAATGTCCTACATGCGCACCGATCACTACCAAGGAAAAGTCGTTCAAGGATAACTCAAGTATCATGTAATTTTATTGTGTTAAGTATCTTTTATTATTTGAACCTTGTATTATGTTCTATGTAATTTATGTTTATTGGAGTATAAAGAGTGCAAGATATTTTTTACTTCTAGCGACCTATTTGTAATTTTATAAAATGATAAGAATTAAAGTGTAAAAATATGATGACTGAAATGTAATTAATAATGAACTCAGGGGTTCTTTTCAAAAAATACCAGGGGCTGCTCTTTAAGTATGGGGTTCTTATATAAAATCCTAGGGGCTAAACATAATATTTATTAAGTACAGGGGCCTAAGTGTAAAATGATAGGACTAAAATATAACTAAAAATGAACTCAGGGGTTCTTTTAAAAAATACTAGGGGCTGCTCTTTAATTATAGGGTTCTTATATAAAATCCCAGGGGCTAAACATAATTTTTATTAAGTACAGGGGCCTAAATGTAAAATGACATGACTAAAATATAACTAATAATAAAGTCAGGGGTTCTTTTAAAAAAATACCAGGGGCTTTTCTTTAAGTATGGGGTTCTTATATAAAATCCTAGGGGCTAAACATAATATTTACTAAGTACAGGGGCCTAAGTGTAAAATGATAGGACTAAAATATAACTAATAATAAACTGAGGGGTTCTTTTAAAAAATACCGGGGGCTGATCTTTAGCGGCGGTTCACAACACCAACCGCCGCTAATCCTCTTTAGCGGCGGTTGGGTTCTTGAGCTGCCGCTAAAGAGCCCCGCCTTTATATAAGCACAGGCGCGACGGGTCCCAAACCCTAACCAAGATGGAGAAGAAGACGCCGTCAGGCTGCCCAAGTCCCCGACCGCGCCGCCTCCTTTCCCAATCATGCCCCCGCCTCCTCGGCCCTCCGTCCGCCGCCTCCTTGTCGACGGCCACCATGCGGGCCACCCCTCCTCTTTCTCGAGCACCGCCGCGTTGGGCCCCCCTCCTCTTTCTCGAGCACCACCGCCATGGGCCCCCCTTGTCCCTGAGCGCCGCCCATTGGGCTCCTCTCCTCTTCCTCAAGCCATCGCGTCGGGCTCCCATCCTCGTCCTCGAACCATCGCCGGGCTCCGGTCATCCACGAGCGCCACCGCCTCCTCCCCCTCATCGACGATGAGCGCACGGGTCCTCCTCCTCCTCCTCTCCTCTCCTCTTCGACGGCCACCGCGCGGTCCCCCTCCCCAACCCCGGTCGCCGCCATGTGGGTTCTCCTCCGTCTCTGAGCGCCTCCCTCTCCGAAAACCAGGTGCGGCCTCTCAACCCCCCCCCCCTCTCTGTATGTGGCCGGCGGAGAAGCCCTATACTAGTTTACTGTCTATACTAGTTCACTTGCCCTATACTAGTTTAGTGTCTATGTGATCTTCATTTCCTTTGTGATGGTGCCGACCAATACTAGTTCACTGTCTATATGCTTAGTAATTAACTGTCCTATATACTTGCTTTAGATTGTTTCAGAATTGTTTCACCATAATCCGTAGTATTATTTACTTGTCGCCATACTTGTTGTTTACTTGTTTCCATTTCTAAATAATCCATAGTATTGCCATTTCTAAATACAATTTGGCTGCTTGTACCAAAGTTTTGCCACAATTTTCTGTTTGAATTCATGTGTTAGTAGCTACTCATTCTTTATGTTAGGGTATTGCCATGTTGTCTGTTAATTTCTAGTGATGTTTCATCCTGTCTTGTATGATGCTATCATGATATTGCCATGTTTAGTTCCATTATCTTGTATGCCGGCCCATACTAGTTCACTGTCTATATGCTTAGTAATTAACTGTCCTATATACTTCCTTTAGATTGTTTCAGAATGTTTCACCATAATCCATAGTATTATTTACTTTTTGCCATACTTGTTGTTTACTTGTTTCCATTTCTAAATAATCCGTAGTATTGCCATTTCTAAATATAATTTGGCTGCTTGTACCAAAGTTGTGCCAAAATTTTCTGTTTGAATTTGTGTGTTAGTAGCTACTCATTCTTTGTGTTAGGGTATTGCCATGTTGTCTGTTAATTCCTAGTGATGTTTCATCTTGTCTTGTATGTTGCTATCAGGATATTGCCATGTTCAGTTCCATTGTTGTATTTGCACTTCATATACTCACTATGCTCACTATGTTTACTTGCTGCCATTTTTTAAATGCAAAACTGATAGCAGAGCTGGCTTGCTCTCTTTTGTATTCAGTTCGGTTGATGCCTGACATTTCAGCTGATGCTACTGTCATTTCATTTTGCATTTGTTAATGTGCATAACCACTTGTACCCCCCCTCGTTATGCTTCCTTTATTTTGCTACTGTCATTTCATTTTGCATTTGTTAATTGATATGGACAATTAAGCTTCATATACTCACTATGCTCACTATGGTTACTTGTTGCCGTACTATAGATGCTTACGCTTCATGTTCATATCCATGTTATCGATCTTTTGCTTGCTTACTCTTCATGTTGATATTCATGTACTTGCAGTCTTATGGTTGTCCTTGTGATTGCTCTTATGATAGTCCTATGCTCACTGCTAACTACCCTATATGCCATTTCTGAAATTCATAATATTATTTACTTGTGGCCATATATATGCCATATTACTTGCTGCCCTATATTCCCTATGCTCACTAAGAGCAAATTTTGACTTTTCTATTCTTCTCCTAGTCTCTCTATACTACTTATCTATTCTATGTAGCGATCGATGCTCATGATGAAAGCGGGCTAAGTGAGGCTAGTGTGGCGATATGGACCATATCCTAGGATATTGGATACATACTATGGTACAGGTCAAAGATCTTAGAGCGTTGGAAGGCCGTTGATTCGGCAACCCTCACTGAGAGAAAATTTTAACTTTTCTATTCTTCTCCTTATCTCTTTGTACTACTTATGTATTCTACGTAGGCAATCAACCCATGCTCAATGATGAAAGTGGGCTAAGTGAGGCTAGTGTGGCAACATAGACCATATCGTAGGATATCGGATATATGGTGTTGTACAAGTCAAGGATCTTAGAGCGTTGGAACGCCGTTGATTCGGCAACCCGCACTGAGATTAAATTTTAACTTTTCTATTATTTTCTTTTCTTTTCCTTGTCTCTATGCTCAATGATGAAAGGTGTATACTCCTTGTTTTCTAAACAGTCGTCATATCTAATATAAGGTGTCAAAGTCTTCTCATCATGGCGGAGAGTATGCCCTCTCAAGAGTAAGGAAAACCTGATCCTTTGCCAAACACCAATGAGCGTACCAGGAATTGGGTATATGATCGCTCCGAGTTAACCGATGAAGGAGAGATTATTGTGAAGGATCCCGTGACAGGTGAAGTCGTGCCAGCCTTGAAAGGTCCCATCATGTCGCAGACGGATGCTGGTCTGTTTACACCAGAGTATCACAAGGATGACCTAGCGAAGGCTATTGGGACCAAAGAACATGATGGTCGGGTACGAGGAGTGTCATCATCGGCAACATGGAAAGAAGGTTTCTCTGAAACATCCTCACACCTGTACAAGAAGCATACATTGCACAAGAAAGAGCAAGAAGATAAAGCCAAGGAGGATTGGAGGTGGCAACTTCTTATGTTCGCTATCGACAAAGAAAGCGGTCGTTTGGACCCCAACGTGCAGGCTACAATGGATGCCTTCTTACGTGGTTCGTCCACATCCACGCAGCCATCCATCTCCATGCAACCATTAGTCTTTGGTCAACCATTACTCTCCAAGCAATCAGAAACAGAGGACGTCACTGAGGATACTCCTTGCGAGTTTCATGTGCCATTTGGTTACAACGGGAAGACGATGAAGGTTGCATCCGGCATGGCATTTCCACGAGAGGTGCTCCATAACAGGGATATCGCCTTAGGTTATGTGCGTGTCACCATGTCAGAAATAGTACTTGGCAATGAGAACAATGAGATCGAATGCTCGATACCTGAGACGGGTATAGAAACTCTCCAAGATGCGCTCGGCTCTTTCGTTATTTGGAAACGTCATGATGTTGTACTCTCCAAACGAGTTTCTCCACACCCGTTGTCTGGGCACGGGTCCTTTCACGCAAGCGAACCAACCATTACAGGTGGACAGTTGTCTCCTATGTTTGCGGCAGCCTTGGGAAACAAGCCTCAATCTCCTCATGTGGAAGCTGACTCGACTCTTAGTCCTATAATCTATAGTGACAATGAGCCTCTTCCGCAGACTGTTCAACCTTGAGCCTTCGATTGTTGTCGTCAAGGCTCCGCCAATTCAAGTCCAGTCTACGGCAATTCAAGTCGTGCCTCCGTCAACAATTGCTATGACGATTGAAGTTCAGGCTCCGGTAATCCAAGTCCAGCCATCGCCAGTTGTCGTCAAGGCTCCGGTAATCCCAAAGACGATTACCGATTTTGACAAAGAGCCAAAGGACCCAAAAGCAAAAAATGATGTTGATAAGTACTTGGCTGGATTGAAAAAAATGTATAGCAAGCACCGGTAAGCTCGTCCTGCAACAATAAGATCCTCGGGATAGATTGCCGTATGAGAATCAAATTTTTGACAATCCTACAGATGATGTAGACTACCAGAAATTCATATTCGGTAAACCCCTTATATCCAAGAACATGTACAAGAACCTCCCGTGGGAGATGCAGAAGTTTCACGACTGGTACATGATGGCGTTGAAGGATGGGGTCACCACAATCACTTATAGGATTCCAAATGAGATGTTCAATGAAGAATACGATGAACAAACCTTAGGCCTATTTTGGGATGATGTCCATGAAATGTTTTCCCTAGGCAAGATGGACGTCACCTTCATCACCTTGTGGTGCATGTAAGTTTCGTGTTTGATCTACTTCATATTTCAAGCACAATTCAATATATTCTCTTATGTATTTTTTTTTGTAGCATGAACTCTTTTTTTCCAAAGAAAGGTGGTCGATTGAATAGATTGGAAGGTGGCCTACGTCAACCCGAACCGCATCAACCAAAGCATGATAAACCCAATGCTAAATCCGGAAAACTACCCGGATAAGACACTGGAGGAGATAGCTGCAATGTAGGCGGTCCTGAGAAATAAAGGAAGGACTCGGGTTATAGATTATTTATGCAAGTGCTACCTGAAGTGGCAAGATAGAGAATGCATTTTGCCCCCCTACAACTTCAAGTAAGTTGGACCACTACTGCCTTCGTCATCTATCATATGTTAAAGTTAAATCCAATCGTAAGTAACTTGTTATCAATATTCTTGTAGTGATCATTGGATCTATTTTATGATAATTCCCAAAAATGGGTACCTTCTGGTGTTGCACAGTCTGGACTACGACAAGAAGTTGTACAGCGACATTGTGGAACTCATAGATAGGTAACAAATTAGTCTGTGTATAAGATTTAATAATGTTAATATCTTCCAATGATATGCTTTTGTCGATCGTTTAGTGCTTATGAGAAATATGTCAAAGAGGGAGGGAAATGTCATCCAAGACAAAAAAAAAGATGTACTTCCGTCATAGGTTTTGAATAAGATTTATATGCATCGCATACATGTATTTATCGTACTATCCATCATATAAAGTGTAACTAACTTGTGTTCTATAGTATATAGTTCTATAAGAAAGTAAAAGGAAGTGTGCATTATGGCTACTACACGTGTGTGTTCGCGTCTAGCTCGTCAAGTTACCTTGACCATATCGTTGAAGAGTCCGATTTAGAGGTAAGTTGATTTTGCTTATGTCCATTTTACTTTATTCTATAGTGGATTTTTAAGATCTTATATTAACATACTCTACTCATGTGACACAGAAAGGCATAAGGGAAAAGGCACAATGGGCTGCAAAGATGAAGAAGAACGACGAGATCAGAATGGGTATGATTCCTAAAGAACATGTTCATTTGAGTACATATAACATGTATCTAATTGTAACTTCTCTTTATCGTTTTCTTTTGAGAGAGGTAATTAGTCCAGAAGGGAAGTGTTTTGATTCAAACAGTGAACTAGCAAGAAACCATAGGTCCCTTTGTGAGTGGGCTGGTTCAAGAGCACCATATAAGCCCAATATGTCGAAGAAAGATGATGACCATTCATTAGGGTTCATATCAGATATTTTGTAATGCATGAACATTTTGAGATGTTATATATATTCTGTGATAATATGTTTTAAATTTCTGTGATGACATGTTGTAAATTTACTATGCTGTAATTTCTGTATATATATACTGAATTGTTTTCAGTAATAACAAGTAGTAGCGGTTGAAGATGTCAACCGCTGCTATTTCTAGAGCACACTAGCGACGGTTGGAGATGTCAACCGCCGCTACTGTGCTCGTGCAGTAGCGGCAGTTGACAAATTCAACCGCCGCTATAAAGTCATCTGTAGCGGCGGTTGGATTCGGTGTCAGACCACCCACCGCTACAAACGCTTATTTGTAGCTGCATTTGCGTAGCGGCAGGGTGGCCTGCCCGCCAATACAGAGCCTTTCCAACCGCCGCTACAAGTCTTTTTTGCTATTGTGGTAATAGACAAAATGGAGGACGAGCGAGATCCAGATTCAGATTCAGAAATAGAACCACAAAGTCAACAACTCGTCGGCGCTGGAGGGGCCAACGGGGACTGAACTTGTGCCCCACCTCAGCCATTGAATCCGACATCGCCACCACCTAAGCTCGTCGGCCGGAGTCGCTGCCACCTAGCATTGCTGCTACTGTAAAGCTCGCCATCGATCATCAGCATCGCCACCTGCTATTTTTCGATGAGCAGAGGATTGAGCAGCCACTTGCAGACTGCGCCTCGTCCTTGTGTACGTGTTTGCACTGCCTCAACGTCTCTTCCCTGTTGAGGTTTGTGTTTGCTTTGCATTCTTTCTAGTTTGATTTAGGACCACGGTGTGCAGATTTGTTGATTTGTGTTTGCGCAATACTTGAACAGATGGGTAGAACATGGATGCTTGGTACATTGTTTATTCCTGAATACATTAAAGGAGTGAAAGAATTTATGAGCTTTATCAATGGGAAATTTAGTGAAGATGAGAAAATACTGTGCCCATGTACTAGATGTGTTAATCTGTATGACCAGCATCAGACCATTGTGGAGAAGCACATATTGATGAATGGAATGGATAGTACTTGTACTTTGTGGGTACATCATGGGGAGGATTATGATGCAGCCGAAAAACAAAATCCAGTTGATGTGCATGATGATGGCCTTATAGATGGGATAACTGTGACTGAAGTTGGCAATACTGATCGGTTTGAAGGAATTCTAGAAGACCTACACATGGCAGAAGAGGTAGCTAATTTGGATGGTGAAAATGAAGATGGAAACAATGATGCAGACCCTCATGTGAATGAGTCATTTTTGGCAAATGTGATGAAAGAAGCGAAACGTCAACTTTATCCAGGTTGTACAAAATTTTCAAAGTTCTCATTTGTGGTAAAGCTACTCCATATGAAATCATTTTACAGAATCAGCAATACTGCATTTACTGCTATTTTGAAGCTGTTGGCTGATGCATTCCCTAATTGCAATACAATCCCAAAATTATATATTGATGCAAAGAATCTTCTAAAGGTTTTAGGTCTTGGTTATGATTCAATACATGTGTGCCCAAACAATTGTGTTCTTTTTAGAAAGCAACATGCCTTGCTTGATAATTGTCCGTTTTGTGGTATGTTAAGATGAAAGGACCCTGAAAGGAAGAAGATTGATAGTGAGAGAAGTTGATAGTGATGATGAGTAGCTAAATTGAGATGTTGCATTTTGAATTTAAAATCAATTTGTTTGTTTCAAGATGCAGGGATGGAAGTAATGAATAGATTTGTGCATTAGCCTCAAGTAACTGCATGACTTTTGTTGAAACTCTTTCTTTCCAACCATGTGCAATCCAATTACCTGTTGTCATTGGCACATGTTCACCTAATTAAAGCGTGTGTTTCTATCTCATTCATCATATCTCTCTAATGACCAATGTGATGAGAACTTCTAAATTTTTGTTGGATTATTATTTGACTCAATAATACCTAGACATTAGTTTGGTTGTCCTACCTAGATCCAACAAAAGCTTTATACTAGTTGGAGCTTGGTGAGAACTTCAAACACTTGAGCGATTTGAGAGCAAGCTTTTTGTCAAAGAAGGATAGATGTATTTCTTGATATATCTGGAGTGTTTATTTCTTCGTTCTTGTTTTGAAACTTTGGTGTTGTGCTATGAAAACAAATGGCTTTTTACCATGACTTTTGAATATTTGACTATTTCTTTTGGAGGAAGTCGAGGAGAATTTAAGATGAGAAGCTCTTGAGTATTTGAATATGAGATGCTAGAGCTTGATTGATCTATTTCTTACTCGAGGACAAGCAAGATCTGAGTGTGGGGGTGTTGTTGGTGATTGATTCGACTACCTTTTACCTATCATTTTACTATTATTTTAGGGTGTCTATTGATCATTTGAGCGACTTGGCACCTAACTTTTACTCTATTTTGGAGTATGTTGTCATTTGAGTGCTTTATTGCAGAATCAGATAAAAAGACTACATAAATGGTCAATTCAAAAAGGTCAATGTATTGTAACGTGATTTTGGAGTTCAAGACAGTCTCGAATAAGAACAGTTAGAGCCACAAAGTTGTAGATCTCATCGAGAGCTTTTTGAAACAAATATGGATGACCCTATTTGTGCTTTGGAGCTAGGAGATATGAGCCTTGCAAGATGTGCTACGCAGACAAGTCGTTGGTGTCGACCGACACCAACTTGTGCCAATCGGCACCAGGCCAGAAAAGGCCCAAATGGACTCCCGAAGGCTGGTTTGGACCTTGTAAATAGAAGACCCTATTCTACATGCAAGATGGTTCGGTTTTCGTGACTTTTGGCGGCAGAATTATGGTTAGACAATAGAGAGCTTTGTCTCGAGCGAATTTCACGACGTTCCAGTGAAAAGTGGGTTGGTGCCAATCGGCACCAAATCCGTGCCGATCGGCACACTGCACTTTGTCGTCTGATTTGTCCCAAATTATACCAGGAAGTAGGACAAGTCAATCCATGGTGTTTTCCATGGTGAAACCTACTCAAACGATGGGGTGATTCTCTGTTCTTCGCTCGGTTTGTGAGGATCTTGCCATGTGCATTGTGATGGTTAATTGAATAAATTTGTTGCTCTATATTGGTCTATTGTACTGCTTGCATATTGTTTATCTCAAGGGATTGGATGATAGTATTGCAATAGTGATTTTGTTGGACGTTTGCCTTATTAGCCGCCGTCGTGACATGATCGCAGTAAACAACTTTTGTCTACCTTAAGTAATAGCAAAGTAGAGCCTTTATTCAGTTGTTTGATCATTGCATGCAAGGTGAACCTAGATCGTGGGAAGCTCTCTTAATTCTTGCTTAGCCGTAACCTTTCTCTCTCTTTCATTTGTTTCGTTACAATTAGTTCTTTGAACCACCTTTCTTTCAACAACCATATTTGTTTGTAACAACTTTTGGCTAAACAAGCGCCCCACTTGTTTCACGGATTGATAAACCTTGAATACTCTGATGGAAAAGCTACATCTGACCTGTACACTTGCAGTCTTAAAGGATGCGTGTTACACGCATCAACAATGACATTAGTGGTCTTGTTCACGAAGTGGCACATATCATTCTCCTCTGGTACGACCACCATATCTTGTCTTATGTTTACTAATTAGAGGCTCCTTTTGAGGCCACTACATTAATCAAAGGAAAATCCTACAAATTATCACAAAAAAGTAAAACATCCAACCATAGATTTTAATGTTTCACAAACTGAAGCTGTTGGATTTCCACCCTAGAATCTTCCTAGATTACGATGACTCGTCAATAGATATATCCATCACGTTGTATAGATATGTGTTCCTTTCATGAAAAATAATAAAAAGAGTATAGACCGAGATCATTGGAGTCTAGAACAGGACAGAAGACTATGTCTCCTACAAAAAAAAAAAAATAAATGGCTGAAGCTAATATAAAATTCCATCGTCTCCACAAACTTCGAAAGTAGCAGACTGATACCCGTGTCCATCATGGAAGAGGCATCATGGTTCAGCTCATTGGCTATTATTTTGAAGAGTCGGCCAGCACTATCGCCATCAAGTCATCAGAATACTTTTGTGATCCCTTAAGGGAGATCCATGTGCTCGAATATGAGAGCGGGCAGTAGCGATCCTTCAAGCACTCTTGTGATGTTGCGTGAAAAATTACTCGGATCTGGTCATCTGGAGAGCATTGTTTAAGGTACATGCATGTGCATAAGCAATGCAGAGAAGTTCGTCAATTATTCACATAAATAGTAATTGTAACAATATATATATATATATATATATATATATATATATATAGGGAAAATCTATTCTACTCCTATGTGTAGTTACTCCGACGTTGAAAAATCCACCTTGGTTATGTGTTCATACTCATTTATTATTTGGAGTATGTACACATACTTAAAACAAGATTTTTGAGAGTGATAACCATAAAAATTTTTGAATGGTCTTATAGTTATAAGCATATGAACATATATCGCATTTATTACAATATAAAAGTAAGTATGTCCCCATACTTCATGTATCCCAACTAAAAAAAAGTGAGTATGCCCACATACCCTCTAGTATGACTACATACTTAATTTACAAACCTCAATATATGTAGTGATACTCTAGATTGTGAGATATACACGTGGGAGTAGCTACTCCTGGGAGTAGGAAAAAGGCCTCATATACATATATATATTAGAGAGAGAGAGAAAGAGCTCCATATAAATTTTAGAAGAAGATTTGATAACAAAGACAAAACTAAAAAACAAAAAACTACAAAAGTGGTAGGATCTTTGAGCATTCGAGTTTTCTGTACGTTTTGGTAACGCTACATAAGATATGGATATTAAAAAAGTATTCCGAATGACTATGAAATAATGTGACAAATTTCATATAAGAACTTATATATTTCTAATCTTCTTAAGGGTTGCATTTTATAAAGCCTGATGTCACTGGATATCAAGTAAAAAGGAATTAAAGTAGTACTTATGAGTTATATGAATCATTGTTGTCTGAGAGAGCATTTCTTCGTCGTCCATGGGTTCATCTCACGCATAGAACATTAAGTAGTTGCGGGGAAAAGCGTGTATGTATGATACGAGCTAGGATCATCGGTGCAGGTGTGCCATGGCTTGTAGATGGAATGGAGTTTGATGTAATTATTCATATCAACACAGAGGAACATCACATCGACGATCTTGCATAGGATTTCTGAAACTAGGAGCAACAGTCCATCCATTTATTCCTGAGGAATCAACACACTCTTCTTGTGCGATGTCGTACTTTTATGTATGAATGACATGTTTTGGAGGTCAAGGATTTTTCTTACAGCTTGAATTCTTAAAATTTTATTTCCTCGTATACTCCAAAGCCTTTTATAAAATGAGTCATGGTGTAGTGAATCCACACGATGTATAAAATTTTATGTCTAGTCAAGTCAGCTACGTGTGTGTGCATGCCAGCATGAGTGTGTGAAGTCCCCCCTCCATCGCCTCCAGCGGAAGACTCATACCCGCCTGCTTAGACGGATCCGACCACCATCTTCACTCCGGAGGAGATGAACTACTTTGGTTACTATCCTCCACCACCTCAGTTTGACACTGGAGTAGCTTCTAGTGGTCAACACGTTCGTTTTAATGATGATATGGAAGAAAACAAGGAGGAAGAGGATACCGCTGTATATGCTCTTCGAGAGCGCAAGGGCAAGGCACCCATGGTTGATAATGAAGATGAAGATGAGGACGAAGATGAAGACGATGAAGACTATGACGACGAGTAGAAGATCGTCTTTCCTACTATCTTTGCATTTCTCCCTTTTGGTGTCTTGATGACAAAGGGGGAGAAGTAAAGTATCTATCTATCCCTATCTTAGTTTGTGAGATGTGAGAGTTGGTGGACAATTTGAATTGTTTTATGTATTTGTGTTATCTTCTTTTGTAAGACTTTAATGTGTGGCTTGTGAACTTATTTGGTTTCTTGCTTAGTGTAATGTTACTTTGTTGGTTATGCTTTTGTGTGAAACTGAATGTCATTTGCATTGTCTTTATTTCTTACGACTATTTGTTGCAAATTGACTTATATGCATGGTGTTAGGGGGATCTTTCACACTTTACTATAAATATGTTCACTTGTTATCATTGCTTATCACTTCACTGATGCACACATTTAGGGGGAGCTCCCATCACAAACTGAACCTTATTGCACTTTTTTTTATGAAATTTAGTTGTATTGTCATGAATCAACAAAAAGGGGGAAATTGACAGTGCATCTAGGCCCTTAATTTTATTTTGGTGATTGGCGTCAATACAATTAAGAATAGACTAATATTTTATTGAGCATGTGTATAGATAACACATCAAAGTTTGGTGAAAGAAATGCATAAAAACAAAAAGGAGGAAAGAAGATGGCAAAGTGAGTCAAAGCTGAAATTCAAAATATGCTCAAGGATGAAGTTCATGGAGTTTTTATTTTTTAACCTTGAGTATAGTAAAAGTCTTACTATTAAGAGGGACACAAAAGTGTGAAGCGAAGGTGAACTAACTGCTAAATTTTCATTTCCCAGCCAAATACACTTTTTCCAGAGCCAAAGCATCCAACTTGTCCGATGCATCGGACTCGGTGTTCCACTAGCAACTCCATCGGACTCTAGTATGCTTGCCACTCCGTGCCATCGGACTTGTCCAATACCATGAGGAAAGTCTGACGTCTTGGAATTTTTCATCGAACTCCAGTACCTCCGTCACTTGGGGACTTGTCCGATGTATAAGACTTGTCCGAGGCATCGGGCAAGTCCATCGGACTCCAGTAACCATGCCACCTTGTTTCATCGGACTTGTCCGATACAGATCTGAGAAATACCTCTCCTAACGGCTCTTTTTCTCAATGGGCCATAAATAGACCCCCATCTCACCCTTTGGCTAGATGGTCACTCATTCCACTAAAAAATACTCTCAAGATCACTTTGCTCTTCCCAACTCTCCTCCCTTGCTTCCACTCTTGATTTGTGAAGGGATTGAGAGAAGATTGAAGTGCTTTATCACCTCCAAGCTTCCATCGTCCTGAGCACTTGGTTCATCTCCACCGCCGACAACTCTTGTATTTGTTACTCTTGGGGATTCATTCCCTACACGGTTAGAGATGCCCATTGAGCTCCCAACCCGTGTGGTGATGCCTCAGGAAGTTTGTATTGACCCCTCTTTTGTGGAGTTTCTAGTGGAACACCGAGTTTGATCTTTGTGATCACTTGGAGAGGTTTAGGGTTGAAAGAGACCCGGTCCTTTATGGATCCCTCAACAGAGACGTAGGCTTCTTTATGGAGCTGAACTTCGGTAAAAAATCCCGTGTCTCTTTTGTGCTCTATTACTAGCTCTTCATTTACTTGTTCTTGCTCATAAACTTGCTAGTTAGGGTTTGGTCAGGTATCTCTTAAATTAACTTGTGTAGGTTGCATGCTAGTTCTTATCCTTATTTCTACAGCTTTCTCTAGCTTGTAATCACTAGCTCCTAACTTGCCTTGCACTAGTTTGAAGTTTTAATCGCCTGATCTACTTTTCTATCTCGTACCATCACAAAAGTAGGTGTACTTTACTCACGATCGTCGGACAAGTCCGACACTACGCATTTAACTTTTATTATTAAGTGATTTTTAGGGACATTTGCCTATTCACCCCCCTCTAGGCACTTTCACTTATTCTGTCATATTCTCATCTTAAGCATGTATTTTTACCTCTAATGTTGATGAATTCCACATGTAGTATTGTTTGGGTGCAATATTCTAGAATTAGGTGAAAAAATACTAAAAAGGCTCAATTATGGGAAGTGCCGATGTGAAGCCCGACTCACCATGCAAGGAGAGCTTCCCACAAGCCCATGGCACCTACAACACACCTCTGGATGTCCGAAAGGCCCAACATGCATGCCCAAAATCATGTCCCAATGCCTAACAATTTCTAGAACTTTTATCCGGAAGGAAAGTTCAATTTGCGCAGCCTAGAAACAGCGCTGCATTGCCATGCAGTTTCGGAGTTCAAGACGTTCTCTAATGAAAAAAGTTAAAACTAGAAAGTTGTAGATCTCGTTGAGAGCTTTCTAGAACATATGGATCATATTATTTAGATCCTGGAGCTAGGTGATATGTGCCCCGCAAGGAGACCTGCACAGAAGAATCCGAATCAGAACAAATATTCTTGCGTCGTATTTTTGGGAACGAAGACGGCCGAATCTGGACTTCAATGAATACCAAAGTTGTAGAACTTGTCGAGCACTACGTGATGGAATTCTTCTTTGCCTTATTTGGACTACGGATGAGGGAGTTATGATTTTTGGAAGTCGGTGCTTGATATGGAAGGTACGAAACAGCCTTGGACTCTATCTGTAAGGGGCTAACTTCGTGGCCAAGCAACAAGGACGTGGCCAGACCCTATAATCCCAAGGATGTGGGAGGAAGTGTGTGGACTTGTATTTACCTCAAGCAAACCCTAGAAGCCGCTGCAAATCGCCAGGAGGCCACCAGAGTTGAAGGGCCTCAAAATTGTGAGATGTAGCCTAGACGGGTAGCCGCCCTGTGTGGTTGCGCTACATCGGAGCTAAGGAGAAGTAGAGCCATGTATATTAGGAGCCGTCAACGTTGCAACAAGACGGTGCCGATCGGCACACCCACTGACGGTGATGAATAAAGGTATTATTCTTATGTTTATCTCTGTGTGTATCTTGATCCTACCCTTGGCTACAATTGTGTTTGTCTAGATTGCGTGGTCTTACATATGCTTATTCCAATTCCTTAGTTCTAGACTAAGTACTTAGGTGTTATCTTAGTCGCAGTGATTAGGATAGTACTCAGGACCTTGTAATGAATCCGATTTGCATGTATAACATACGTGTAGAGAGGGAGTTGTAGACAACATTACGGGGACTGCTCGTGGCAGGAGACCCTCAGAAAAGTCTCCTATTTAATCTTTCATGGCTTCTTGTACCAAGATGAATGTTTTTGTTACTTGGGTACCCAGGATTTGATGATTCTTGCATGTGCTTAATCCTTACATAGTGCATAGGCTAAGTCTTTAGATTGCTTTCTTAATCATGGTGATTAGGTTAGCTATTCAGATCTTGTATGAGCCATAATTGCTTTAGCCTCTGGATATGCATGATTAGTTGTGACAGGGCTAGTAGATTGCATGTTTAAGCTTTAGTAGAGTAAGAGGTGGAGACGAAGGCATGGTGTACGACTAGCTTCCGCCCTAGCCGGAGTGATTAGCTCCTGCTGAGGCCAGAGTGAACAGAACCTACAAGTGCCATTCTCATTACTCATCTTTGACGTCCACCAACTGTTTAAAGTGCCAAGTAAGTTAGGATCATGGATGTCATATTGCTACTGCTTCGATGCGGATCGGCACACTAGTTGCGCTGATCAGCACGTCCTTTCTTCTAACGCTAGATCCATGTAGGCTAACTCTAGGTGGTTCTCTTTGGTGTATGTGTATGCTTCTAGACCCACCAAAGCCATCAGGACAAAAAGCTTTCGTGCCGATCGGCACATCCGTGCACCGATCAACAGAATCGCCCCACTTTCATTATTAATGCTTTTATATGTGCAATATGTACTTCATGCTAGGATTGATTATTTGTACAATGTAGAAAATCATAAACATGGTTCTCTTGCTGATCCTTGTGGATTCGATATAAACCTTAGAACACTCTGAGAGAAAAGCTACAATGTACATCGTATACTTGCGATATGGAGGCATAGACTGTTGCTCAACTGGTGGTAGTACCTCGAACAGGGCACCACCACGACTGTTGGCATCTGCGGACCCAGGGCACATCCTCCTCAGCCAAACGTGGTTGGGTTTCAGTAAGATAAAACATGACTGGACAGATGGATGAATGCAGAACTACAGTGGGTTAAAATGCGTGTATGTAAGGTCATGAAATTGGTCCAGCCATGTGTGTGTGTGTGGGTGTGTGTGTGTCCATGCGCCAATGCATGTCTGTGCATGTTCTGTGTATGTGTCGTTGGTCATACATGCATATTTGTTTTTGTGTATGCGTCTGAGCGTGCACGTGAGCGCGCACCTGGTTGTGGGTAGGGGTTGAAGAGGCACACCATGCTGGTGCGCTTGTAGTAGAAGACAGAAGCTCCACCATGCGCTGGAGTCAAATCAACACTAACTGTGTGTAGCAATGTCATGTCATAATGCAAAGACTATTTCAATATGAAAATTATTTTAGCGGAAAACAAAAGCCATTATTCCGAACTAGATTGCACGTCCCGCCCAATTGCGCAGGCTAGACATTGAAAGTTTGTATGTCATTGTAGCATGGTTTGAATATATTGAAATAAAGATAAACAATATATAAAGGAGCAAAAGGGCTATCCTACATTTTTAGTGCTATGCTTCCATGCTAATGAAAATTAAACACGTTATGAATACACAGTTGTACACTAATATTGGACTATACTACAAAAAGGAAAAAATATATAAAGTAAAAATAACTATATGATGACTTAAAACCTCCACAAATGCATGTCTGGCCTATTATATAGATTGAAAAATAAAGTTCGCTTGAGATTGTGTCTAGATGTAGATTGTACATACAGAGGCACTTTGTCTCCATCAGTCGTTTTTGCTGCTTAATAAGAATATTAGTGCCTTGTTATATTCTCTTGAGTGAATTGCACATACTACAACTATTTGTATCATTGTTGCAAAAAAACTACAATTTGACAAATTCCATTCTAGAGTGACCATGGGTCCCACCTGTCAGTCTAATAGTGCCATTCCATTTTCCATGTCACACGTCATGTCATCGTGATGATGTGGAAGATATCAGAACAGACCTACCATGTAGTTTTCTACGCCACCGCGAGCGTTAACGCCACGAGCATCAAGTAGGAAAGAGATGTCAATAGATATCATCACCAACATAGTGTTGCTCCCTATGCTCGCTGGCCGAACGGGGGGGGGGGGGGGGGGCACACCAATTTTTTTACAGATGCTATTGGGTGAGGAGACGAGGGGCGAGTATTGTAATTTGTTAGGCCGGGCCGGCATCCCGTCCCGTCAAATATCCATCGTGATCACAAACACCGCTTCATGATGACATGGCCTCTGATGTGAGAAACAGAATGACACTACTAGATTGACATGTGGGATCCACGATCACTCCGGAACGGAATTTGTTAAAGTTGTAGTTTTCTGCAACTCAAGGTCAAAGTAGTTGTAGTTTTGTGAAATAGAAATCAAAAGTTGTAGTTTTCTACAATAATGGTACAAATAGTTGTAGTTTTGTGCAATTCACTCTATTCTCTTCACATCGACAGAATTGTATTTTGTTGTCCCAATTGAAAAAAAAATTCTAAGGGGGGTATACTGACAAAATATGTGACACACCCCCTTTACCCCATAGTACCGACAAAAAGTTTCTAAACCTCTGACTAAATATTTATTACTATAAATGAGTCACATATTCTACAAATATCGTGGTCTACTCTCTGTATCTATTAATTATGTTTTTCCGGGTTGACTTATGATCTCTTATATATGCAATATATCAATCTGCCTTGGATGATTGAAGACATTATTTCTTGAGGTTGCAGGAACGTTTATATTATTCCATTATTTGTTATATGAATTATCTTATTCTCCATTATTTAAGGAAAATTTTCAAATTAGCTACAACTTAAGCTTTAATTCAGGTCTCGATAATGTAGTAATCTGTTTCCATGTAGAGGTGTCAGTTAAAGAAATTCTATATCGAACAATGGAGTTATTGAGGTTGCAGGAACGTTTAATCCTCTTATAGAACAAAAGTTATATAACATAGACAACCGGTAAGGTAATGTGCATGTTTAAAATAATAAAATTGCATTCAATTTCGTGGAGATGCACTACAGTGTAAAATATGCAAAATCTTTGATTTGACTCACATTTTGAGTGAACAAACATATGTTCAAACAGAGTTTATCTTGCAACTACATATGCTCAAGATGAATCCATCAAGAGAGTGGAGTAGATTAGAGGTATGTATCTAAACAGTAACCAAAGAGTATACTAAAAATAGTTAAAGGTATTATCGTCTCGCATACCCTGCATGTAGTGGTTCTTCTTTAAGCAACCGTTGTTGCTATTATGATTTTTTCGGCACCGTCTTGGCTTTGTTAATGTCTCAATCTAAACATAGGAACAATTTGTTAGCATCTCATTTGCAATAGCATGGATTTTTCTAATGATGCATGCAAAAAAGTAAATCCATGCTCGACCATCTCGGCTTGGTGAAGGCTTCACCTGTCCGACAACATGCCCCTGACCTTTTAAGCGCGTACCACGTCCACTTGCATCACGCCGCTGATGCCAGAACGATCTCTCCTGATCACCTGTACTCTAGCCTCCAACGGACTATTGCTACCGGTAAAGTTCGTCAAAACAAAGATCGTTGATGCTGTCGTAATGATTAATCTTTGTCCACAGCTTTGCTCTACTGCTCATAATGGATTGCTTCTCTGGCAACACCTGGGATCCAGTCAAGTTCGCCGCATCCAGGGCATGGTAGAACTCGGTGCGGCAGGTAATCATGGGGTGGCGGCTCGCAGCAGATAATATGCAGAAGCCGCAGCAGTTAGAGACTAGGTATTGGGAGATGGAACTGAAAGGTTAACCATGGGAACGACATCCTCAACAGATTGTATGATAAGCCATGAACGGCTGGATTTCATTTAGAGATTACATATACAAAAAATGAAGGGTTAGATGTTTTGCTTTTTTGTGAGAATTTCTAGCCTGTTTCCCTTTTTTTTAGCCACCGTAGTGAAAAGTTCATCTTCTTTTATTATTAGATAGATACCTGATGTAGTTCTCAATCACCTTGTACTGCTAATGGACTGTTCCTTGAGGGATCCTAAGTAACTTGCCCACCAAGACACGAACCATCAGTGATGGTAGAAATATGGTGCTGTTGCCAAGACCCGTCAGCTGGGTATAGGTCCCATTGCCGAGATGCAGCCCACGGAGATGGACCACCATCGTTTCAAGGAATCAAACCAGTAGCATCACATCACCATCGGCTGCAGCTTCGTTCAGGGATGGCATGAGGTGGCATGTGATATCAGGCATGCCAACCTGTTATGTCGGGATGAAGAACTGGTTGTGCAGAGACAAGCTACGCTTAAATGGTGGCAGTCCTTCAGCCATGCCATTGACGTATGACGCCGGTGCCGATGGTGCGCCTTGGTACATCGCTGAGTTTGGCGTGCAGGATGGCTGCAGTGCACAGCCCAATTCATTGAGTGATGGTGGGATGATCCTAGGACTCAACGTCGAAGATCACGTCAGCTAAAGTGAACAAGACAACACTCTGCAAGAATGGGTGTGCCGGCCAGGCAAGGGAGGATGGTCGTGGCTCTGGTCATCTGGTTGAAGAGGCACATCATGTTGGTGCACTCGTAGTTGAACACTACGAGCCACTTTGCTGCCACACTTGTGAGAGTGTAGCCTTAGTCCTCGACTAGGGGCATAAAGATCATGATGTCAGTGCGGACCTTAGGTACCAAGTGCACATGGTCGTTCCCCCGCTTCCTTTGTGTCCTCAGGTACCATATCCATGTTGACCTCCTCTACGTATTTCTTGTTCACACTCTTCTCTTGGCTTCAGTATCAGCTATTTGTGAGGGAAGAAGTGTGGATGCGGGTGGTTTGGATCGATGGTGAATGTCCGCCATAATTTGCTGACAACACGGATCGTTGTGTATTCCATTACGTCAATGAGGAAGAGGTTCTCCATGGTCATATTCCGGATGAGCTCTATCTGTGGTCACCGATAAACATGATATTTCGGAAATATCGGTAATTTCGGTGAACAAAATAAATTATTTTTTAAAATTTTTTACATGATTTGAGAAAAAATAGTCTTAAATCTATAAACTATCATAGTTACATATATAATAAAAGTAATTTTTGTTGAATAAATATAGTCAATGATAAAATTTCGGTGATAAAAAATATATCGGAACTCACCGATAAATACGATATATCGGGTATTTCGGTGAAATTTCGCTGAAATTTTTTTCCTACCTCTGGGAGGAGGTAGAGGCCAGCCCATATCTTTATCCTTCGTCCTTGGAAGTTGAGCATTAGGATATAACTAATCAGATCTCAAGAGTCAAAATTTTTAGGTGTACTGCCTTGAAATGAAGATGACACGAGGTAGCAGGGACACGTTAGTGAAAAACCATGGTGGCACAATTTGTCATGCAAAGATGCCTCATCTCCGCCATTCTCAGCGCCTCCATCACTGATGTCCATGAATCTGCTCTTGCCTCTAACACCTACCACGTATTTTCTTCATTCTCGGTATTCCTTGCTCTCTCTCTCTCTCTCTCACACACACACACTCACTCACTCACACACACAAGCACGCACGCCCGCACGCGCGCACACACACACACATACACACGCACGCGCACACACACGCGCGCACGCACGCATGCACACACACACAAGTAGAAATAAAGAAACATGTGGTGTCACACACATACACACACACTTCTCACACATGTGCAAACTTGCGCAAGAACCCCTACGTTAAACTATATCAAAATAACATGGTGTCTCCCAGCAGTACATTTCATCGTTTCCCTTTGTAACATGACAAATAATTCAATACGACTCACAACAAAAACAAAAAGAAGATTCTATCTTCGTTGGGCTTGGTTCTATGCTCCCCGAACATCTTGTGCTCATTGTCATCACCAAATGACATGAAGTAGGAACTTTCATTGACTTTGTCGCCCCTGTTACTCCTAGTTTGCCTATCCATATAGGCCAGGTGTTTCTGGTTCATTCTCGTGCATTTACAAGAGTTTGAAATGGATTTGGCATAGTCCAATTAGAAATTTGTATTTTCACTTGAAATTTGCAAGGTTTCTTCGTTAATGAAAACAGATTTTCCTTTAAATTGAACGTTCACTATGGGGTAAGACCTCGCACCATATAAATATAAAGGGTCATCGTCGATTTAGGGCATTTCAACTGATCAAAACATTTTTCCTTTATCTTTTTGTGTTTTATCTCCTTGTCCAGTTTTCCAACCCTAGTTGTTGTGCTTCTCGTGTCTCCATGGTTATGGAAAGCATTCTTGCTGCCTTGCCGATGCTGGAATAACAATACACACGTGTTTGCCTTGACAAGATCCCTCCCGAATGATCGTTCTTGAGTTTCTTTTGTGAAAACTCATGTGCTCGATTGCAGTTCGGTCCAATTACGACACAGGCTATAGTGTTTTCGTGTGTGGTCAGATATTGCGTCAACACCAGCCTGCATGATGAAACTCACTAGTTGGGAGCTTATTATTAGCGCTCACCCGCCTAGCAACTTGTTGAGTGCCAATCTATGAGATGCTTCGCAGATCATGGGCACTAACAAATGTTGTTGCTTCTTTCAGAAAAATGGTTGAGACTATTAGCACTCTGAGGCATGTGTCATAGATCAGCTCCAATCCAAGCATTTCAGCATCTCTCATTGGGTACAACATGTTTACATACTCAAGCTCATCCTCCAACAATTGAAATGAGGCTTCTGTCCCTTGTATCCATTCAAAATAAGTGTCCTCTACAAGCACTCATGAAGACAGAGACCATGACCAACAGGAATGAATTCAGTGTGTACAAAATTGAACTGCTCCAGTTTGCTTCCTATTCATAAGATCCCCGTCATGTCTACCAGTATCAAACACTATAATATAAAGGACCTTTAGCGGCGCCTCCAAAATAACCGCAGCTGCACAACCCAAATTGGGCCGCCGCTATAGAGCCCAGGGGGCTTGCCTTGGTTAGAACCGCCACTAAAGACCCCCTCCTCCCCTATAGCAGTAGTTGGCATTGTCAACCATTGCTATCAATGGGGCAACTTTGAAGCGGTGGTTGACAATTCCAACTGCCGCTACAGAGGACACTATAGCGGCGGTTAGAGAAGCCAACCGCCGCTATAGAGTCCATGAGCTATAAAAGAGCTGTTCGGACAGCCCCGACCCACACTGGAATAGTGGCGGTCCGAACATTTAGGCAAATCTCAAAAATAAAGGGGGGAAGGTTTTGAGGTCGTTTTTTTTTAGGAATTTGCTCTCTGAGGTATGGGGAACTCATCCCATAGGTTTATTTTTGCTCTCATTTTGAATTTAAGTTGAATTTCAGGTTTTATGTTTGTTAGGTTTTCATCAAATTTTCGCTAAATTTGTTTGATTTGTATGATTATATTGGGTTGTAGTTGATGTTTACCAAGGCATATATCATCTATTTTCCTCACTACACAAAAACATGACTCTATGTTAGCTCTTTTATGTCAATGGAAATCTAGATCTAGTGAAGAGGGAGAGAGAGAGTGTTAAGGCAACAGAGACATAGTGTCTTTTTATTTTTGTTAAAAGTTTTCAAATATATAGAATACATAACTTGTTGTTTGTTTTATTTTACCATGCATAATATTTTTCAATGCATGCTATTTATTTTTTGATACATATATTTAGCGAATATTTACTTTTTTATTGCATGTAGTTAATTAATTAATTCCTAATAATATTTGGATTTCCTTTCAAGGTCGTTCGCGATGGATAGATCTTGGATGTACGAGGCACCAAGATCGGGTCCAATATTTTTACGAGAAGTCTCTAAATTCGTCAAAGGGATCGCACAACATGCTCAACATGAAGGGACAACTGATATATATTTTCCATGCTTTGATTGCAAGAATCAGAAGTTGTGGACGGACATAGAAGTGATCAACTCACACTTGGCGGGTTTTGTTACTGGGTACACGAGATGGACAAACACATGGTGAAAAAAATGTGGTAGATATGGAATTTGATGAGCCTATTGAAGTTGAAGTCGAGATGGTCAATGCTGGTACAACTAAAGGGCCTGTTTAAGTTGATGAGCCTGTTGAATTTGATGAACCTGTTGAAGTTCAGTCGTGTGGTGAAACTGATTTTGATGTTGACGAGTTGTTATGTCACATTGAGCCGCAGGTGTTGATCAATGCCGGTACAACTAAAGGGCTTTATAATTTTCATACAATAGAGAAGGCATCAAAGTATCCATTATATGAGGAATCTAAGGGATGTGGGAAACAGTTCACCGTGTTATGTTCTGTACTTGAGCTGATGAAGCTAAAGGCTATGCATGGATGGTCGGACGCTAGTTTCACGGATTTATTGGAACCTATTAACGATGCATTGTCGAAGCCCAACTTGTTGCCAAGGACCACATACCCTGCTAAGAAGCTGATTTTCCCACTTTTGTTGGGCGTCCAAAAAATCTACGCGTGTCCAAATCATTGCATATTGTATCAAAAGGAGCATCAGGACGCTGTGAGATGCCCAAGGTGCAAACACAGTTCTTACAAGAGGAACTACGATTATGATGCCGATAGTGGAGTGAAGAGTACCACAAAGGGGAGAAAGAAGTGAAGGACCGAGGAAGGCGACCAGAAGTGGGGGGGGGGGGGTGAATAGGATCCAATAAAAATTCTTCTCCAGAACTTGGCCTATGTCCCAATTACAACACAAACCAACCTCTAAGAAAATAACCAAGGTCACACACACCAAATTATGATGTGCTAACCCTAGGAATGATTCAAAACAATAGGAAACATAGTGGAAGCTCAAGGGTGTCAAAAAGGGAAAGAAGGGAGATCCGAGAATTTCAAATCAGGACCTTGACAGAAGTTCCTTTGTTGACGGAAGTTCCTTCATCGATGGAAGTTCACGATAGAAGTTCCTTCATCAATGGAAGTTCACAACAGAAGTTCCTTCATCGATGGAAGTTCCTTCAGGTTCACGATGGAAGTTCCTTCAGGGTCCAATCAGCGACAGTGCTTCAAAGGGAAAAATACCTAAACCCTATCAAATAAACTCCAAAAATCACAAAATTTGGACCAGATCATCCTCAAGACATCACAACTCTCTTCTAAAGAGATCCACTCGGAAAGCTCAAAGAATCATCATGAATGTTAGATCTTGATCCAAGAACACCAAATGGAAGATCTTGGAAAAATCCATGAAATCGAAGGTGCTCGTGCCTTTGATTTGGTCAAGGACCCATATAAAGTTGTTTTAGCACGTCATAGCACCAAGATCCCACAAAAAATCCATCCCAAAACTCACTAAAAAAAGAGATCAAAAATTCCCATGAAAATAGCTCCAAAAATAAGGAAAAAGACATATGCGAGATTTAGGGAGAGAGGATGAACATGAGCACGAAATTGAATCTCATATCATTGATTCATCCATTCAAGATACATGGATACATGGCTAGGAAGCCACCCTCTTCCTTCCACTCTTTGGAAGAGAAAAGATTGTCTCTCATACACTCTCTCCTCTCCACTACAACATGAAGCACTCTCCTAGCTCTATGAAATGAAACCCTAATAGAAGGCTAATAGGAAGAGGCTTACTCTCCCACCAGCCCTACCTCTCCTTACATAGGCCTAGGTTTTTCCTAAAGACCACACTACCCTTGACCTACAATACAGAGCCACCTATCACCAAGGGGCAAATTTGTCCATCTCTTTTCTCGTCGCCCGAATGCCCTCGGGCCCTTCAGGTCTTTGCTTCGCCTCGACACAAGCTCCGTGATGGTGACACATGCACCACCAAACACCGCCACCGGTTTTGAGGCCTAAACCGTGAAACCACCTTACACGCTTCTCAAAGTGTGACTTCCCGCTTGCTTCCACCGAAACAAGACTTCTTGATCTTGTTGTGTGTCACCTCGTTCCACAGTCTTCCTTGTCGGCAAGTCTCTCCTGCTTCTGGTCCATCAGACAGCCTTTACACTTGCACCGACACCCGATCGTCTTTGGATTGGTCAACCCCTCCATCTTGAAGCTCAACCATGACACCGCCTAGGCTTCTTGCCCCCAACTTGTGCCTGATCCTCTCGCCGTTGACCGGCAAGTCGACTCCATCGATCTACACATCATGAGACAAGAAAACACATTTTCCTTCTCCTACAAACTCTCTAACATCCTCACCAACTCCGGTTAGTCATAACAATAACCATGCACACACTCATGCAATCCCCAAATTTCCATATTTTATCGACTCATACACCAAATCAACCTATGTCAATTACTCATCACATATTACAAACCATGGCACATATCAATATTGTTTCTTAATCTCCCCCTTGATGAGTACATTGACAACACCAAATGCACAGAGACTAGAGTTTGGAATGCGAAACTAGATCAATTCATCCAAATGGCTCAAACCCAAAGAAAAGGAGAAAAGTAGCCATCTAGCATAAGAAGGATCACAAAACCAAGAGTTGACAAAGAAAGTGACTCAGAAACACGAAGATTGCCAAGTTTATGAAAAAGCTCATGAAAACGCTCAGGCTCATGATATGCTCCCCCTTAATTTGTGGTAGGTCACATGTAATGCAAAATGGGTCATTTTGAGTTTCTTAGCATTATTTGTGTATGTCCTAATATTTTCTCCCCCTTCTGCAATAAACTCATCAAAGAAGCAAAAGAACAAACAATCAATGCATGAAAGTGTAAACCTAAGGAGCTTTAACAATTATGCCAAGAAGCATTTAACCTTCCTAATCACAAATATACAGCTATGAAGTATAAAAGCAATAGCTCACAATCATACAAAGACCAAACATAGATAGCATGACATAAACACCAAGAGCTATACAAGTTAAGCAAAAAGATTGACTAGCTTAGGTAGAATCAAATTTGCTCATCATGAGAAAAGCTGCCACCACATGTATAAGTACTCCCATCCAAGGCAAAACAGGCATCAAGTAAATCAAAAGACACTAGCCAGTCTCAATCTCGACCAAGGCAATAAGCATTCGCAGAAAATGAGCTTCACAAACACTCACATATGCAACATAGACTCATTTAATCAGGTGATTATTGTTTATCCTCATATGTCTTGTTATCCATGCGGAGGGTCGCACGACTCGGTACAGCAAACGCCCCGAGGCCTCAAGTCACAATATTTTGATTTAGCACTTTAGAATTATTTTTTATCAAAGCGCTTAGCAGATTATTAATGGTTATTCACAAGACAAAAGAGCATGCCGTTGCGGCAAAAGGAACATACGTTCCCATAATGTTCCATCATGAGCTAAACATTTGCAAAGCCTTCCATTTCGCAAACACAAGGTGCCATGGCCAAGACATTCTCTAGACTAGCCCTAACACAAGTTTTGACAAGGATAGAAGCAATTATTCACATGGTGAGCATGTTTTGGCAGGATTAGTTCATAAGGTTCACAAAAAGCCAAGTTCACCTTTAAGATTAGCATGTTGGTCGAAAAGAGTCCATAACTGTCCATCTAGAAAATCTAAGCATGAAAGATTGCTATCACATCCACACATCTTAGCTCAAGCTCAATTATAGCAATGAAAAATGCAAGAAAGCATAAAAAGCGAAGCTTATCTATCAATGCATATATTACATATGAGATAAAAAGGTAAGACACATTTATACAAAAACACCAACTCCAAGATAAAAGAGCAAATCCCCCTCAAACGATGCCATAGGGATGACAAACACTAAGCTCCCCCCAAAGAAAAAAAAAATCTTGCGACCACACCATTTCCCATAACAACAAGGAGCACAAACCAAATTTTTCTCAAATTTTGAGCTTAGGCAATCCTCGGATCAAACCTAGGACACTCAAGCGACAAAGCAAGTCAAAGCTCATGTGACCTAGTCTCCTATGCCATGTCCAGAGCTCCGAAGAAGATTGAGCAAACGAACACTTATGAGAGCCATGAGAAAAAACAAAATCAGCCTGGAAAACTCTCCCAATGTGAGAAATTCCACAAACCAAAGCACCAGTCGAATCAAGAACAGAAGAAGCATTGCTCTTAAAGCGCACTTCCAAAACATCATCAAGCAATTAAGAAACATAGAGGAGATGTACTTGAGATGCTCAACCAAACCAACATACTTGAGAGTAAAGTTTTTAGTTACCTTCAAGGGAGTGAGACTGGAGAACCATTTTCATCTCCGGTCATGTGGTGTGAACATCCGGAGTCCATTAACTACTTGTTCTCCAAGCGTCAACCTTAGTGCTGGGGTTAGAAAGAAAGCTTTTAGGGAGCCATCACTTCACCATACGACCTGTAGAAGTTATCACAGTTCTTTGTACATCACCATTCAGACACATGGGACGAGGACCACGATGGGGAAAACGTGGGTCGTCAAAGTGTCTCAACTCAAACCTTGTGTTACGAGGATGGAAATCATTTGAGTAAAAACCATATCCACATGAGGAATGCTCACCACGATGGGGAAAACGTGGGGCACCAAAGCACTATGGTTCAAGGCCTCTATTTCATGAACCAAAGCCATATGAGGAATGACCCTGTCCATGATAGGCATGAGAAAAAGAGCGAGGCTGAAAGTCAACATAATCATAATGAAACACATTCCTAGTTAAGTCATCTTGCATTCTTTCAATTCTTTTACGCCTGTAACAGAAATCATCCAAGTGACCTTTACGACCACAAAACATGCAAAGGTATACTCTCTTAGGACTTGATAGCATAGGTGGTTTGGGTTTTGGTTTCTCAGCTTGCTTTGGGTTGAATGAGGGATTTGGGTTAGATGGATAGTATGTGTCAGTGGGCTTGATGGACTTTTCTTCATCCTTGTAGCTAAAGCTTGGCACAAACTTACCCACATTAGCACTCTCTTTGTCACAGCTCTCATATCCCAAACCCAAGTTGTAAGTTGAACTACAAGCACTCTCCTTAACTGTTGACAAATCACTCTCAATAGTTTCTTTGTTCACTAGGGCTCTTTTGAGGCGAGAGATGAGGTAGTCATTTTCCTGACTTAGGTTATCTTTTTCCTCTATGAAGTGGAAGGAGTAAGTTGTGATGCTTCCGTCCTAGAAGAGGCACATGCTCCAGCCATTTCTGAACCGGATGATGAGGACGACAAGGAATCTAAAGACACCTACACTGTCGACGGAGTCATTGCTCCCACAACGATGGATGACGAAGATGACGATTTTTGTGTGGAACTTTCACCAATCGAACAACTGTGTTTCAAACAAAAACTTTTTGTACTTTGTTGTTCAAAATATTTTCATATGATTATTATGCCTATTTGGTTAGAAAAACTTGATTATTATGACTTTTGTTCTTGTGTTATTGGAAACGAAGCACTCTGTCCATGTGGAAATTTATAAATATGAGGTAAAGAATATTAGGACGTGTGAGACTATGCGAATTCTTCTTCCCATGCAACATTACCAAACATTGCCAACCTCATCTTTTGTAAGTGCAGTACAGGAAGAGATGTCAAAACAATGAAGCAATGGAGTTCATTTCATTGCAAAACAGTGAAAAGGCAACATGTTAAGCCAGAAACACAAAATAAGAAGATTTCATGTCCATCACAGATAAGGAGATTTGAAGTCCACCATAGATAACTTAATATACAGATATAATTATATAACTTAATAGACAGATCCATACAATACTAATGAGTGCATACATTACAGGTCCTTAGCAGGTCCAGTGACTACATCACTCTTCAGTGCTCTTGTCAAACCAAATCCTCATCTAGCACCAAAATGACAGGCTGCACTTCATCACCCAATGACCTAAGCAACTACTACATACATAAAGAACCACTTCATCACCCGATGACTTAAGCAATGCCTCAGGCATCACTATCATCAGATGCACTGACATACTTGGATCTCCACTTGAGAGCAACCCCTCCTCTGCTTTTTCAATCAGCTGACATGAGACAACGGGGTTAGGTATAGGTTAGATTATGGCATCAGTGAGTACGAGCTAAGTTTATGGAGATTACCTGGTTTTTGGTCATAAACTTTGCCTTGGTTTCACCATCAGAGTCATCCGTGTACCTCACAGTTACCACTATTTTGCAAAACCGGAAGGTCGCTTGTGTTTTCTGTTTCATTTCCTGCAAAATAGTCACAACAGCAGCCATGCAAGGAGAGTTAGAAATTAAAAAGTTAAAGTGAGGAGGGATGAGGAGATCATGTGGAGATAACACATGAAATAGCAGGCAGGAGGATGTATTGTTGCTCACCTGAATGGCTAGCGTGAAGGAGGAAACAACTGGCAACCCATTACCCCTGGCTGCAGCTTCTTTGCCTTTCTCACTGCCTGGACGTTGCTTTCCTTTCTGCCTTGATGGAGCTTGCTGGAAGTTCACAAAATGAATAGAATCAGGCTTAAACAACCAAAAAATTCTTATATATGTTGTCCAAAAGTAGTAATTATATGTGCGAGGCACAACTAAAATTTAATTCTACAAATTGTAATGAGCTGCTCGAGAAATATAATGAGAAATGGTTTTATGCATAATGATCATTAGTTAAACCCCGTGAGACACCGGGACAGATCAGATCAGCCAAATAGTATAAAATTTTCATATCATGCGAGTTTATTTGTAACATTAATTGGTTCCTACTATCTAAATGTATGATATGATTTTCTTCTCATACTTCTTTTACCAGTGAAGATAAATGAAAAAAAAGTGCTAAAAAGGGAATTTTCTACAATGGTTCTAGTGAAAACAAAGTTGAGAAATACCCAACAGGAAGGTGAAATCAGGCCATTGCCCAAGGATCTGCAAATATTGAGGTATGCCTTTTGTTTTTACAATGTTGTACCAATATCCACTGTCATATGATGATTCTATTACACTCGGCAACTTAACGTCTCAACACACAACGTTAGCACCACTATTGCTAATTTGTTTTCTGATCAGCAGAACAAAAATAAATGAGAATGGTCTGAAGGACCGAGAAAGCGACCAGAGGGGGGGGGGTGAATGGGAGCCAATAAAAATTCTTCACAAGAACTTGGCCTATGTCCCAATTACAACCTAGGCCAACCTCTAAACCGATCACCAAGGCCACACACACCAATTTGTGATATGCTAATCCTAGGAGTGATCAACAACAGCAGTGGAACACAACAGAAACAAAGAAGAAATGCAAAGACTCAAAACGGTCAAAGAAACACATCAAAATAGATCAAGTCTAGACGACCGTCGGCAGTGCTGATCATAGCCATTGGTAGTGCCGGTTGGCACCATCGGCAGTGCCGGTCACACCCATCAGTAGTGCCGGTCACTCACTAGGGTTCTTTGGTTATGAGAGATGAGATAGTCATTTTCTTGGGCTAGGTTTTTGTTTTCCTCTCTTGTGATTGCAAGCTTATCCTTAAGAGATGCACACACTACACAGGGTGGTGGAAGAACTTTCGAGCAAGTCTCATCTAGCAGCTTGGACTCGAGCTCTTTGACTTTGAGGGTTTAAGCTTCCAACTCATTAGTGAGCTTGGGGCACTTCTGACATGCACCCAAAAGAGTTGGTCTAGCTTTGAATTCATCAAGCTCTTTAAGGGCACTCTCAAGCTGACTGGCAACTTGAGCATGCACACTTTCCCTCTGACTGAGATCATTCATCACAACTTGACAAGACTCACACTCAACATCAGCATTTTTAGCAAGCTTGGACCTAAGCGAAGTGATCTCATACTCAGCACTCTCCAACTTAGACTTAAACTCTCTATTCTCACGAACAACGCTATGAAGCTTATCATCTTGCATGAGCAGAATATTGCGCAAATGATCAAGTTCAGAAGAGAGCTCATCAAGAGTGGGAGGTACCTCGCTTGTGTTGGAGTCGGAGCCAAAGTCGGTGTCGTGATCGTTCTTTGCCATGAAGCAAAGCCCAGTGAAGTCGTCCTTCCTCTTGACTCGTGGCTTCTCAACCTCCTCCTCCGAGCTTGTAAGGCCTTCGCTTGATGTGAGGTCAACGTCGCTCAAGGTGGCAACGCAGGCGCATGCAATGGCCTTGGCAAACTTCTTGGAGTTCTTGCCTTTCTTGTAGAAGCGGTTCTTCTTCTGCTTGAAATCTTTAGTGTTGTTGTCGTGGTATCCGGCCTTCTTCTTCTTCTTGGGACAGTTAACAATAAAGTGTCCCGGGTCACAACTCTCAAAGCAGGTTCTTGAACCATCTCCTCTTCTCTCCTTGCGGTTGTTGTAGAACTTCCTGAACTTCCTTGTGAGCAAGGACAACTCCTCGTCAGCAATGCACTCCATCTGTTCATTGAAAGCTGCAACAAGAGAAGAAAGAGCAAACTCCAAAGAAGACTTGTCAAGTAAGGGGGTAGTTCCATAAGAAGCACTACTGTGACTACCCTTTTGAGAGCTAGAAAGCAAAGCCATGCTATTAGGATTAGCAAGATCAGGACGAGACTTCCTAGACAGTTCATGAGATTTTAGCTTGCTATACAGCTGCTCACAGTCTAGGGTATTGAAATTAGTAGTTTCTTCTAGTGCAGCAATCTTAACACCCCAAGCATTTTCATCCAGAGAATACAACAATTGCTTAGCTCTATCATTATCATTGTACACAAGGTTACCAAAAGCCCGCAAGTTGCATAGAATGGCCTCAAACCTACGAAAAGTGTCATCTAGTGACTCGCCAGGTTTTTGTGCAAAGGTTTGATACTATCTATTGTAAGAATCCTTACGTATAGACTTGACTTGATTGGTATCCTCATGGTACGTGCAAAGCTTTGCCCAAATGACATGTGCCGTATCAAGATGAGCAACACAGTCATGTTCATTCCTACCTAGAGCAGAAAGCAGGATATTGACAGCTTTGGAGTTGTTTTCATACCTGGTTAACTTACCTGCTGATGAAGTGTTGAGGTCTCTTGGTATACCATACTCTTGCTCAACTATCTCCCAAATTGCACGTCCTTGGCCTATGAGATAAGCCTTGGTCCATGACTTCCAGTAGGGAAAGTCCTCTCCATCAAACATCCAGAGCTTGACCGCACGCTTCTCCATATCGCCTTCGGATCACAAAGCTAGTAAAGATTAACTAGTGATCAAACCGGCTTTGATACCAATTGAAGGACCAAGAAGGCGACCAGAGGGGGGGGGAGGTCAATGGGAGCCAACAAAATTCTTCACAAGAACTTGTCCTATGTCCTAATTACAACCCAAGCCAACCTCTAAACCGATGACCAAGGCCACACACACCAATTTGTGATGTGCTAACCCAAGGAGTGACCAACAACAGCAGCGGAACACAGCGGAAACAAAGAAGAACTACAAAGACTCGAAACTTTCAAAGAAACGCACCAAAACAGATCAAGTCTGGACAACCATCGACAGTACCCATCACAGCCATCAGCAGTGTCGGTTGGTACCATCGGTAGTGCCGGTCACACCCATCCGCAGTGCCGATGCGGGGTTCTCAAAACTCTGGAAAGCAACGCTTTGAGCGCATCGGCAGTGCTGGTCGTGGCAATCGGCAGTGGCGGTGCGGGGTTCAGACTCAAGCCACCAGCAGTGCCGATCGTGGCATTGGCAGTGCCAATAAGAGTTCAGACCTACCGACAGTGCCGGTCCTGGTCAATGGCAGTACCGATCGACCCCCAATAGAATAGAAAACTATCGTGTTTTTCCCACAAATCTCTCCAAAACTCAACCAAATGATCTCCAAAACAGGTGATATTTGGACCAGGGAATCGTCAGGTCGTTGTTGCCTTCCTCCAAAAAGATCTACTCAATTGGCTCAAGAAATCATCACGAATTTTGGATCTTGTGCCAAGAACACCAAAAAGGGGAAACTTGAGAAATCCTTCAAATCGAAGGTGCTAGAGGTCTTGATTTGGTCAAGGACCTATGTAGGATTGTTCTAGCTCATCATACCACTAAGATTCCCAAGATGGTCCCACTAATATATACCATTATTTAACTCTTGCAAATAATACAAAATGTGTGCAGTGGGACAAAGTTTCTAGTTAAATGCAGAGTGAGTATGAGAGTTACCTTGTTCATTTTGTCGGTATCGCTGTGGGATCCATTGTCAATAAATATGACCCCTTTAGGCAGGTTTGGGCTTCTCGGCCCCTTGGATGACGAGGGGCCATAGCCCCCGATGGAGGCCCGACGGCTCGTTCCCGTATCCATGGTGAAGGTCCTAGGGCTCTGGAGGGGGCGCTTGAAGGAGGAGCGACCTTCGATCCCGACAGACCTCCCATGGGGGCGCTTGCCATAGGAGGAAACAGCTAGCATCCCTTTACCCCTGGCTGCAGCTTCTGTGCCTTTCTCACTACCTGTACGTTGCTTCCCTTTGTCCCTGCTTGCTGCTTCCTTCCAGTTCTCTCTGGCCCTCCACTCATGCAAGGTGCAACAATGTCCTAGAGTTTGCTGGAATTTAACAAAATAGGAATATAAATTAGAAAGATGAAAATAGGAACAAGTTAACAAAATAAATAGAATTAGGCTTATGTATAAATGAATCCTACTCACCATTTCATCCAATACATCAAAGACGTGTACTTCGGATATTGTCCTAACAAATAAAATATATGTGCGCTACTACTTACATGCCCCTGCGTTGCAAACGGGTTGAAAATCATAAATATAACTAGAAAACTGCTTGGGCTCTTTCTTTAAATATTAATAAAGATGCTTTTCTAGAAAGCAGATTTCTGAGGTGACCCTTGTTTTAGTTAGACAAATTAGGGCACTGAAATATTCAGAGATTAGAGTATTTGCCATACGTGTAGGCCTGCTAACTAAATAGGTCTTTTTTTTGTAGCTACATAACAAAGTGTTTTATTCATTATATGGGAGCATTCCTGATTGAGATTATGTTAAAAGTGGTGGGCATTGAATTATTTTTGTCATATACAGAATACTAGGTGAACGTCATCTGCAGTACGAATACACATTTTATATAAGTCCCTGAATGTACTATAGTGCCACCCATATTGCTGGGAAGAGTCATCTATAAGAGAAGCAAGATTAGTTGTTGTGATTTTGCAACACACAAGCTATTTAATTCATTGATCAGCTTGTACCAGTTTCCATTTTCAAATCATTCCAAAATATGAAAGCAGTATATTTGAAGTAAGTATCCAACATAAATATGATCTAGAAACCATTTGCTCATTTATGCTATTTTCAAGTGACTAGCCAAATGGGTTCTGTCATTCGTGTAGGCCTGATAACTAAATAGGTCATGTCATATGTGTAGCCCTGCTAACTGAATATTTGCCATAGTAGCCAAATGCAGTTACTATGTGATTATCTGATATCTCAAAATTATTTTGTATGAGGTACACTGCTTTCTTCTCTGATCGGACGTCATTATGCTAGGTTTCTTTACTGTTTTCTTCACCAATGTAATGACTAATTAGAAGCTTGATTCAATCAGAGGTTGCTCTTTCCCCCATATTTTACTATTTTGTATGAGGTACACTGCTTTCTTCTCTGATCCGACGTCATTATGCTAGGTTTCTTTACTGTTTTCTTCACCAATGTAATGACTAATTAGAAGCTTGATTCAATCAGAGGTTTCTCAGAAATTATTAGATTTCTATCCTCCTAAATAATCTCTGACCACTTAAACATTATTAGATGATGATTTAAGGCCTAAGATGTCATTTTGCCTGGCAAATTACCTTTCACAACCTAGAGTTCAACACTCTTATATAGCGGTAAATAATCTGTTTTGTAAACTATCTGCGTTTGGAGAATATTTTTGGTGAAGTGCTCCCCTGTTATTACACAACGAAATTTTTTTTGACATCTTATTAGTTTTGATTGATGATTTACATAGTTCTATATGCACATGTAAGTAACCATAAATTAATTTCATACGTGACACTTTTGTTTTAATCACAAATTATTAATCATGATAACTTTAGTAGCTATGTGAATTTTAATAATCCATCTGTTATGCTCTGTTTTCCCTTAATCCTATGATGTTTAGTTAATTTTACTAATCCACCTGTTATACTTTTACAGAACTCCACATACAGGTGAGAAGTGGAGCATAGCAGTCCAATGCAACAGAGTTGATTGAGAGTTCCAACGCATGGTTCATGCTACTATTGACAGAGCTCACATATCATATATGGCCTTGACAAGTTTCAAAGATCAGCTTGGGTATAATATGCGGAACTACATGTACTACATCAAGAGAAATGGCTTTGATATTGCAACTCTTGAGGCAATTGATTGCAGCAAAGATGCAGAGAATATTGTCGAAACCATGGGTTGTGAAAGGAAGTTGAGGTTTATACTGACCAAGAAGCAAGAAACCGAACGACATCTCAACATTACATCCCTAAAAAAACTAAGGATTAATGAGCACGAGTCTGGTGATGATGACGAAGATGGCAATGACGATGATGATGATGGCATGGGTGAACCGTTGATGCCTACAATGATTGGCTTGCAGCGAAAGGCCCAGAAAGAGGTTCATATGCTATTTCTACTACACTATGATATACTATAACAGTACTCTTTATTGACATTATTTTGTTTCTACCTCGCAGACCTAAGCGATCTTACTAGGGAAGAAACAGTTACAACTTATACAAAATGGTTAAAGGAGAAAGGCTATTTAATGAAGTTAGTAATTCCTTTATACTTTTCAATTCTTTCCTCTATATGTGATGAAAATTATGAATACACTAAGTGCAAGTTTTTTCCATTTTGATTAGTGTATTATAAAAAGGAGGCTGAGTGCATGCCACTACCCGATGAGAGCAATGGTAGCACCACGTCGCAAGACATACAATGGCCAACACATGCTAGAAAAAACAAGAAGAAGACAACACGTTAGCAAAGCTCCAAAAAGTTTGAAATTTCCCTACGTATTGTACACATTTAATGTTGGTTTTTACTACTCTGATTGAAACTAGCTAGGAAGAAGGCTGGTCGTGGTACAATGAAAGAGCTTGTTGCAATGGCCAAGAGATTGAAACTGCTACATTCAACTCGCACGGAGAAACTGAAAATTGAATTTTCAGAAAATTATGGTGGTCCCTGTGGAGATAATAGTCGTATATTTGTAGATGAAATTGTTTGGATGACAAGGTTGTATGCACCCCTCATTGGAGTTTAGTATTGGAAACAAGTTGCTCATGAAGTGAAGAAAATGATTGTAGATTCTATATTGGTATGTCAATGAGTGAGCCATATTTTATAGTTGCAACCTGCTATGCAATAGTAATCTCTTACTCACATTATACTTAATATGTTTTTATTTCCAACAGAGTGGATGGGAAATAGAGGAAAATGATGCTTTCAGGGAATTGATATGGAAGATTGCCAAAGAACGCAACAAAGGGTGGCGGTCATCTTTGAGTGCTACCTACAGGGCACACGACAGCTACGATGCGAGAATTAGACATAAGCCTGAAGAATTAGACCTTGTGGAGTGGCACTACCTGTGCGAGTACTTTGGAACCCAAAAGTTCAAGGTATGCCACTGTTTTGAAAATTTTAACAACTGAAGCTCTCTCATTATTACTTATTAGTAATCATTAATTAATAAACATTTTTTGTTCACTAACTGCAGACGTATGTTACTTAATAATAATGTTTTATTTTCTCCTATAACTGTCACATATACAGTATACATGTTGGTGCCATTCTGCGGTATATTATTAATCATGATTTATGAGGTGATGTCATATAATCGCTTTTAACTACAAGTTATGATGCAAATGTAATCATTCATAACCTATTCAGATATGAACTTGCAAGATAAATGTATTTTAGATATTTGGCCATGCATGCAGCATAATGGTTATGCGAGAACTAACTTAGCATCTTAAATGATATGTAACAAGTACATAGTTCCTCATTGTTTTGATCAATATATTGCTATATCTTGGCCACTTGAGTATTTGTGCGAATTTTGACAATCAATATCTTATTTTGCCCTTTAAAAAAAATTAGCATCATTTTTGTTGGTTTATGCCTGCACTATAGTTACTTATTAACAATTATTAATTAATAAACTTTTCTTGTTCACAAATTGTAGAAGATTAGCAGTCAGAACTCCAACAATTGTCAACAAATGAAAACCATGCATTGCATGGGTTCTAAACCTTTCTATTAGTGTGGCTAGGAAAAGGTGAATATTTGTTGCATTATTTTGTCACCTCCTCATAAATTAGACCATAACACATTGTTGACATTCACTATTGCAATCGTAGAGGGACATAGAAACAGGAGCTGAACCAGGACCAATGGAACTATTCAAGATTAGTCACACCAAGCAGGGAAAATGGTCAAATGAGATGTCCCAGAGTATCTACGTGAGTATTTTCATTCTAAATTTGCTTCCATGTTACAGGTTTTTTTTGTCACAATATATGTACTTTACTGATTTATACTATTCATTTTGTCACTCAGCTGAGTGCTGCCAGGAAATTGTCAATGACAAATTCAGATGAGTTAGGAGATGAAGGCTCACCAAGCTTAACATCTGGAGCTGCTAAATAAAACATTGTTTTCCAGGCAACATACAAGGAAATAACAGGAGCCAAGTCAACCAAGTCACGTGGGCATGGTTATTTGTCAAATCCAAATAAGAACCAACTAGTGCAGGAGAGACTCGAGGAACATGCATGTGAAATTCAGAGATTAAAAGAATTACTTGCAAAGAGAGCTGCTGAAAATGAACAGGAGAGGAAAACAACTGGAAGCATCAATTACACAATCAGTGATGCAGAATGTCAAAGCAATGTTAGCCAAGAACCAAAATAGTGCACCTGTCCATGAGGTAATAATATCATAATTTTTGCAAGTTAAACTATTGGATAATGATGGACATTAGTACTGTTCTAAATAATCTATTCTCCATGAGTACACTACTGTTAGCATTATGTTATAAAATATTACTATTCTGATTTTTGGATTCTACTAACAATATAAGATTGCTCATTTAGTTGCCTTTTTTATTATACACGCGCAGCCTAGCATTGAAACTGATGAAACACCACAAGACGACCTTGTGAGCCCTCTAATCAACAACAATACAACATTGGATGAAGACAAGAACGATGAACTCAACAATACAACAGAACGTCAAGTTGCTAGCACTGAAGAAAACAATGATGCAACACCAATGCAGAGGGAAGAAACACCGAATCAGGTAACCAACTTGATGAACCATTCTGAAACTATATGATTGGTTTGAGCATAAAAATTAAAGCTAATATTGTACAAATAACTCTATAATTCAGATTGAGCCAAGAAGCATTATCACTACAGAGAAACAAAATATTCCACCAAGTACCAGATCAAGACTTTCCAAAATTTCAAAGAATCTATTCAATGACAAAGCTTGAAATGGTGGTGCAGCACCCACATACATAAGTAGACAATAGCTTTTAGCGGATGCTAACACATGAGGACGAAAAAAAAACATTAGGTACAAACATGGGCGAAATGACTTTATTTTTCCTATGCCAATTCATATTGTCCTGTCAGTTCATTTGAATGAAATGTATATATACTCAAGTAACTGTAATTATCTCTTGTCACCACAAACTTTGTTTTTGATCATGTGTAGGGAATGCAAGCTCCAGGGGCAAACTAATACTGAAGACATCTTAGTGGTCCCTAAAGGTTAGAACGTAAATGACATGATTGTTTGTTTATGGCCTCCTAGTTATATCGCAATGGCCTTGTCAATTTACAATCTTTCTATTACATGTGCAGAACTACATTCATATAGTGATACAAGAGAGGTCTTCAGCATTATGATGTTATAATGATTAAGATCAAGTGATTGAGTTTTTTCAGCTTCTCTAGAAATTTTATTTCGTGAGTCATGGAACATTATATAGTGTGGTGAAAATAATGTTTGGTTGTAAGCATGAATGATGGATTTGATATCATTAGTACTATGTGTAATATTGGATCAGTTTCTATTTTGGAATATATTCTTTTGTTGCATTACCAATATAATATTGTTGCAAAAACCACAAAATAATTGGCTGCCTTTTCCCTTCTATGACGATCATGATCTGATGCTACACCTTGCTGTCACAAGATTTATAATTAATGCAATATAATCATATAGCAACCACAATTATTGTGTTGCAAATGCCTTGTAGAAAAATTGCAACCACTCTAACTCCGTTGCGATTACCTGTAAGCATTTAGCCACGACTAATAATGTGTTTCCATACCGTTTAGGTGTGTAGCAACGACTCATACATTGTTGCGAAATCCATTAAACATATTGCGATGACTCATAATCCGTCGCTATATCTTTTCGGTATATAGCGACGATTCATACGTCATTGCAATATCCTATGCTCATATTTCAACAACCTACATTGTGTTGCGATACTCTTTAAGTGTATAGCAACAACACAAAATTGGTTGGGAATTCTTTGAGTATATTACAACATCATAGGTGAAATTGCCACTATCATATATCGTTGCATTATAATGTATTTGCAATAGTACCCATGCGTTGCAATCATGCTTGCTTGCAACTACTATGTCTTGTTGCATTACAATGTATTTGCAAATATACACATGCGTTGCAATTGTGGTTGCTTGCAACTATGATATATTGTTACATTAAAGACAAATAGCAATAATGACCATGGTCGTTGCATTTGCATCCTTTCTCAACACCGCCCCTCGTTGCAACACACGACATTCATTGCAGCTCCTTATAATGGTCATGTAATAGGCTATTGCATCAGAGGAATTAGCAATGCCTCCCAACGATAAAAAAAGGTTGCGATCTGTTGATATTGCAACTCAAATGTCCTTTTTGCAACATTTTTAGGGTGTTGCACTAGGGTGGTTTTCTTGTAGTGAAAGCTGCCTTGATGGCTCGACCCTGCTAGAGTTCGAAGGCTGGCCCCACGGACAGGTCTGACAGCCGCCTTGAGCAACAAACAGAGCGAGGGGCACGAGCGATGGGCCCGCGTAGTGTCCAGTACCCAGACCCTCGGGGATTGAGGGCATCGCAGAGTAGCGTTTGAGTCTCGATCCGACCAATTGGTATCTCCATGAAGAGAGGCGACTAGCCCCCGCAAACCATCAAAAGGCTGTGGCAACCAGTCGAGTCGGAGGAACAGATTTATGAAGTCAACCACCAGCTGATTAGCTGGAACCCCTTCGACGGGGAACCGAGGGCTTCACTCAGACAAACCCAATAGTAGCTCAACGAGCATCCCATTCTCGGCCCCGATGGCATGAACGAGGACCGACTCTATCCTCCATTTCACGAATGAAGATGCAGCAGGAAAAATCGATAAAGATAAAACAACCACTCGGCCGGTTCCACTACATCGCACAGGGGCTTGAGGGACGGCATCGCAAATAGAGATCCGATGGCGGGGTTGGATACCACGTCCTCCGAAACACGACCTCGAAGGACCAATTTCCATACAATTTGCATAATATGGGAGCGTACATCAAAAAGTCAAAGCATAAAAGTAACAAAGGCTGAGCTTACTAGCTACATTACAAAAAGGACGCCTTCTACTCGAAGGAGAACCTTTGGGCCCCCAGAGTGAGGGAACCAAGAGCTCCTTGGTGGCAAACTGCGCCCCCTAGGATTTCATATCCCTTGGGTAGCAGAAGGGTGACGAAGCCCCTCAAATATCCTCTTCTTGAGGGTCGCAAGCGGTCACCACTAGCGCAAATGTTCCCTAAGGGGAGGCATGGCACGGAGCGGCGTGGTGGCTCTGCATTGTGCAGAGCATGCAAGAGTCGAAAAAGGCGTCGGGACGCCCATCGATGAGGAGGCGTTAGTCCCCCTGAAGACGGCCTCGTCTCCAAGCTGTATGGTGAAGACAGCAAGGAACCCAGGGACGTTACTTTCCTTGTCAAAACTAACATCAACACTGCTCCTCCCAACACCACTGATCTCATGAGGCACAACTCCCTCGTCACCATCCTCAGACATCGAGTCAAGTAGCATAACCATGCCCCTTCCGGTAGCTCGCCCCGAGCAAGCCGCTAGGATCAAGATGAGGCAAACCATGCAAAGACGGATGAGAAGCTTGGGAGGGACATGGCTCAGACAACACCTTAAATAGGTGGTAGGGGGCCTGCGCTCACCAATCACGTCTAACATCGCCCGAGGCAAGAAAACACTGCCACTTCAGCTGCCACGCCTCATGGTGATGAAAATACTGCCATATCGGCTACCGCACAGCTCGCCCTCTGATAAAATGGAAATGCCCTGAGCAGAAACACCAAAAGACAACAAAATTACGCCCTGATGTGTTCCATCCGCCCAAAATATCGCAACGCTAAGACAAACGGCTCCAACGTACAAAGCCAAAGCACGAGTCTACGACTCGCCCTCTGGCTCGGGGGCTACACCCGGCGGGTGCGCTCACGTGCACCCAGCCGAGCAAAACAGCAAGAAGAACCACACTCCACGTGACACCCTGGCAGGATCCCCCAAGCGGCCCTACGGCCCGCTCGAGGGCTCGGGGGCTACTATCGGGGATAAATATTGGCGATGCCACATGGAGATCGCTAACCCCCTGTTCTCCAAAACTAATAAGCAGCCGCATTAAGAACCCATAATGGGCTAGAAGACTCCCAGCCCTCGCAACAACGGGTCAACACGGCCAATGACTCGACTCCCCTCGGATGAAGGAAGGGCTCAGCATTACCCGTCTCGACTAGCCTTGGTCAAAGAAGACAAGTCTACCCCACCCCGCTCAACCCCCATTGGATGGGTCAGGCATGTGATGTCACCTCTCGACCCCCATCAAAGGGGTCGATCGTGCCTTGTCTTACTCGACCCCCTATGAAGGGGTAGGGCTCGCTTCGCTTCGCTTGACCCCCGTTATGGGTTGAGTGGATTGCGGATAAGAACGCCGGCACCATCTCCATAGCAAGGGTCCCCGCCCGTATAGGCACAGTGACACTGGCACACCTGCCACCACCGCTGACTCCTATCAACCCATCATGTTAGGGCGAGTCAATGCACCACGACACTGACTCTGCGAGAGTAACGGAGTGGAGAAGCCTGGGTATCATGACTGTGACAGGGTAGGATGACATCCAAGCATTCTAAGCCAAACGCTATACGACAATCCAAGGTCCCTCGGAAAGGGTCCAGCCGGACAAGAGTCAACAACCACCCCCTGCACCTTCACAGGCGTTGTACCTCGCGTGTGGCAATAGTATCAGGGAGTCTAACCCCCTGGCAAACCTACACTCATCGCCATCATGACCCACCCGATGGGATATAACCTGATGCTATCACACCTTTAGCCATAATTACACCCCTAACTGGGGTCATCGAGGACAACCTGACGGACCGGCATGATTGAACGATGTGGGGCCTTATGGGAATCTCCCATGCTGAGCCACCCGGGTTATCCAGCCCATGCCAACTACAAGGACAATAAGCTCCATCTCATCAACGGAAGATGGGGGCACGCATCGATGCAACAACTACAAGCATGGAATCAGCATGGCGGGGCCCACGAAGATCGAAGACTACACCACCGACCAAGTCCACGTCTCCTTCTGCACGGCTTCATGAACTCCACCACATGTTCGCTTCTCTCTCTCTCTCTCTCTCTCTCTCTCTCTCTCTCTCTTCCTCTTTCATTGTATAAAAGGGGAGGCCCATCTTCTTCCTCAAGACGTCACGAACCCAACACACACACACACACACTCACCAAGACCTTGAGGACTCTCCTCTCTCAACTCCGTTGTACACCTCGGTGCAAGTAACATGAGTAGCTACTCGAAATGGACATAGGGGTACTTCCCCAACTAGTATAATCCTTTGTTCCCTCTTGCATTGCCATCGTTGAGTCTAAGCGCGCATCCCCGGAATAAATTCCACTAGCCGGTGATCGAAACACCGACAAATCCTTCTTTATTTTGTGTAATATTTATGGTCGGAAATGGTATTTAACAACCATCAATAGTCTCCATGATGACCTTGCGTACGAGCTCCGACAGCAAGACCGACTAGTCCCGACCTTCATCCGTCTTCTTGGGGAGTGGAGCAACAGGAGAAAACGAATTAGGCACATCAGGAGAAAATAAATCGGGCACATCACAGAAGGATACCTACAAGTTGAGACAACAGGAGGTACGTGGGAGACGCGTGTACAGACCTAAGACGCCGGCACAGGCGTTGGGAGTGGCCGTGAGGTGTCTTGTTAGGTTTGACGGCACCGCCATGGTGATGAATGTAGGTTTTGGGGAGGATGGGTGGGTGAGGGCAGGATTTAGATGCCGATATGGGCAGGATTTGCTGAAATGGAAACTAGCTTAGGGTCTAGGAGCGTAGGTGGTTGGCTCGGTCAAGTAGAAATGGCAAGTCCATGTGTGAAAACAATCGGATCAACGGGGCTCCGGTCTGTTTGTACGCATACTTATAGGTTTTTTCACCATATTATACTATATTTAGACGGTCAGTCTGTGTGTGTGTGTCTCAATGGCTCCATCATTGATGTCCATGAATCTGCCCTTGCGTCTAACACCTACCACGCATTTTCTTCATTCTCAGTATCCCTTGCTCTCTGTCTCTCTCTCTCTCTCTCTCTCTCTCACACACACACACACACACACACAGACACACACACACAAGCAGAAATAAAGACACATGTGGTGCCACACACATAAACACACACTTCTTTCACACGTGCAAACTTGCACAAGAACTACTACGTTGAAGTATATATCAAAATAACATATTGTGTCCCAGCAGTACATTTCATTGTTTCCGTTTGATAACACTTGCAAATAATTCAATATGACTCACAACAAAAACATGAAGAAGATTTTATCTTCGTTGGGCCTGGTTCTATGCTCCTATAGCATCCTGTCCTCATTGTCATCACCAAATGGGATGAAGTAGGAACTTTTGTTGACATTCTCACCCCTGTTACTCCTAATTTGTCAGGCCATATAGGCCAGGTGTTCCTGGTTCATTTTCGTGCATTCACAAGAGTATGAAATGGATTTGGCACAGTCCAATTAAAAATTTGTATTTTCACTAGAAATTTGCAAGGTTTCTTCGTTCATTATGGGGTAAGACCTCACACCATATAAATATAAAGGGTCATCGTCGATTTCCGATCGGCACGGTGGAAGTGTTGGTGGGCACCTGGCCTTCTCTGCTACAATTCACCTCTTCAAGATCCAAGTACACTGGAATTGTCCCAGATTGTTGTCTTTCCACTTGTTTCTACAATAAATATTCAGAACAACAATTGTACAAATATTCCAGCATTTTTAGGGGCTAATGGCCTATAATAGTGATATTTAAACTCTAAATAGGGCACTTTTGACGTATAAAATGGCACACTAACTAACATCAATTGCTGTGCAAGGACAAGTTTTGCTTGAACGGTGGCAGCCTTTTGGCTCCATCATCGATGACGACACCAGTGTTGATGGTGCCCTATTGTTCGTCACCGGGCTTGGCGTGCAGGATGGCTACGCTGCCTGGCCTGATCACAACGAGCACCACAGTGGGGTGGTCCGGGGACTCCACATTGAAGACCATGCCGGCTAAAGTGAACAACAATGCATCCGCATGAGAGGGTGCCCTAGCCAGGACCGGTACCGTGGACATGGTCATAGTCAGTGGGTTGAAGAGGTGCAGCGTGTTCATGTGCTTGTAGTTGACAACTAGTAGACCGTTCGTTGTCGTAGTCATAAAAATGTAGTCGTACTACTTGATGGGCGGCATTTGCATACATAGCATGTCGCCTATCCGCACATTGATGAAGCGACGGGCCATAGCCTCCACCATGTTCTTGGCACCAGAATCCTTGCGGTCCTCCACCTCCTCATGGGGCACCATGTCCAGGTACACCTCGTCCATGTCTTCCTTGTCTACAGGTTAATCGCTTGGCTTGAGCATGAGCCAATTCTGAGGGTAGAATCATGGATGTAGAATGCTCAGATCCATAATAGCGGTCTGCCAGGACTTGCACACAGTACAGAGCCAGATGTACTCTGTGACGTCAATGGGGAGGAGGGTCTCCACGGCGACCATGCGTATGAGCTCCGGAAGCAAGACCGACCAGTCCCGATCTTCATCTGTCTTCCTGGGGAGTGGAGTAATAGGAGAAAACAAATTAGGCACATCAAGAGATAATGAATTAGGCATATCACAGAGGGATACATAGAAGTTGAGACAACAAAACATACGTCGGAGACGCGTGTGCAGACCTGAGATGGTGGCACATGCGCTGGGAGTGGCGGCGAGGTGTCTTGTTTGGTTTGACGGCAACGCCATGGTGATAAATTTGGGGTTTGGGGAGGACGTGTGGGTGAGGTTAGAATTTAGATGCTGATATGGGGAGGGTTTGCTGAAATGGAAACTAGCTTAGGGTTTAGGAGGGTAGGTGGTTGGGTCGGTCAAGTAGAAATGGCAAGTCCATGTGTGAAAACAATCGTATCAACGGGGCTCCGGTCTGTTTGTACTCATACTTATTGGTTTTTTCATCATATTATACTGTATTTAGACGGTCAGTCTGTGTGTTTGTGTCTCAATGGCTCCATCATTGATGTCCATCAATTTGCACTTGCCTCTAACACCTATCATGCAGTTTCTTCATTCTCGGTATCTCTCTCTCACACACACACACGCACACACACACAACACACACACACACACACACACACACACACACACACACACACACACACACACACACACACACACACTTGTCACACACGTGCAAAGTTGCACAAGAACAACTACTGATGAGGACATCCCTCGCGACTATACCTATGAGACACCAATAACTCGAGCCAAAGCGAAGCAATTACAACATAAGGTGAATCTTTTCCTTAATGATTGTGAATATGCATCTCATAAGAGTCATGTACTATTTATTGGAGGTGCATTGCTTGTCCTTTGGTTTAAAGCACAGGTCCATGCATGGTGGCCATTTGATGCCCAATGAGACCAAGTTGAATTCGATGTGCTAAAGACTAGATTCTGTCCTTCAACTTCTTGATGAATTACATATCATTCTGAGAGGTACTACCCCAAGTATTATACATGGATATAAAGTACTTGAAGTTTACTTTCATATGAAACAAACGGCACATCAATTGGAGCTCTGTGGAAAGAGTTATGCCCATTTTGGTGTAGTCTGTTCTAGAGATCCGCAGACTGCCCCAAGTCTGTATATTTCGAGTTGGGATTTTTTGAAAGGCCACCAGCCCAACTAGGAGGGATGTTCCTAGTATAAATAGCACTTGTACACCTGTTGGAAACCCTAACTATAAATTGAACTCAGAAAAATAGAGAAGCCAAGTGCTCTTCTCCTTAGGGTTGTGCCATTGCTGCCCCCTTGTGGTTCAGGTTAGGCATCGACCAAAGCGTGTTGTTGGGAGAAATCATTTGTCATAGGTGGTTGTTATAGCAGCTGTTGCTGTCATCGATTCATCAGGTTTCACAGGTGAAGTTTCCCTAGATCCTACGCCGAGAAGGTCGGGCAAGCCCCCACTTCATCTTGGTATTCAAAGCTATGGTTTCCTCGGCAGGATCTTTATGCTTTATATCCCCCTTTGTTTACTATCCTAAACTGAAAATACCAAAATTTTCCACTACCCAATACCCGATCTGAAATTTTAGTGAGTTTTGTTAAGTTTCAGTCCAATAGATCGAGTTTGGTTGTTGAATCTTTGTGTTTCTCTCCGTATTTTGCCTCTGATTTGTTTTCCCATTTGTTCCCCATCAGGATTTGTGTTTTCCCCTTCGTTCTTGTGTTCTTGTTAAGGTCAAATTTTATCCCGAAATATTTTTGCGCTCAGATTTAAAGTTTGACCACCATACACCAAAACAAGCATAACTTATCTGAAATATGTTTTTGGTGTTCTTGAGCTCATTCGAAAGAATTTTGAAGTGCTATCAGAATATTAGGTGCTCAAGTTGTGAATCATAAAGTTGTTTATTGATTTATCCATGAAAAGTTTCAGGTACTATTATTGGTCAAATTTCAGGTTGTGCTGAAATTGAAATCCCGTGTATCGATTTATCCTTTGTGTACACCAAGTATAGTACATATCAGTAGTACACCATATCATCCTTTGTGCAAACTTTGAACCTATTAAGACTAGCTGTAGATTGTTTCTTAAGGGCTTTGCACTTTGCTGAACTGAACATTAGTTTGAACATCAATACTTCCCTGTTATATACAATATGATGTGCTGATTTCAGTAGCTAAAAGAAGAAAAAGAAAAGAGACAAAAAGAAGAGTGAAACAAAAGAATCAAAAGAAAGAAATTATGTGCTGAGATCACCACATTGATTGACTTGCTAGTTATTGTTTCAGTTTCTCATATATTTAACATTTGTGCAAATCTTGTGGCCCTCTCGATTTATGTGAGTAAGCAGCTAGCGTCTTTCCATAACTTGTGTAGCATTGAGCTTTGTTCTTGAGTTGAAATTGATAGTTTAGCTCATTTCCTTGGCTGCAACAAGTTCCATCATCTTTATGCGTGAGCTGCTAAACACATTTGACATTGCATTTGTTTTTAGTTCAGCAACCCGACTTTGCTATCTTGGTTGGACTGTTACTTAACTTGACAATAGCTTGAAGTTTTACATTGCATACCACATAAATAATCCTCCAAGCTCCACAAATAGACCTTTGTTTGGCATGCACTGTGACTTTGATTTCGCTTGATCTATCACCTTTGTTGTGCCGACTACCACCAAGGTTTGTGCAGCTCGCAAATTCAGCAAGGATCCACAAGAACTTCAGTGGTAAGAGAAGATGAGATTGAGTGATTTTTAAAGAACCACATAACTTGTATTAGTTTTTTTCTCCCACTAACCATGGCAGGTGGAGAAGGAGAGCAACCGAGCTATGTCACACAAAAACAACTACAAAAGCTAGTGCAAGACTTCAATGCACAACTCAATGAGAACATGACTACTGTCCAAGCAAGCATGGTTGCTAAAGTTGTGAAGGCATTGAAGGCACAAGGTGCTGCAAGTGCTCATGAAGAAGAGCTAGATGAGTTCGATGAGGAATATGCAGTCTGGATGCAGCAGGAAGAGCAAGCAAGAAAGAATGCCCAAGGGCGAGGGCGTGGTGGAGGTAGAGGTGGTGATGCTTTCGGTCGAGGAAAAGGTCGTGGGCATGGTGATGATGGTGCAGCTGAAACAAATCAAGATACATTCAGATTACATCGCAATGACAACTTTCATCGTCATCACAATGTCAACAATTATCAGCCCAATAAAGCTCAAATTCAGCACGCCAAAATTTGGAGGCACATCTGACCCCGATGCATATCTCACATGGGAGTTCAAGGTTGATAAATATTCCGCGTGCATAATTATTCAGAGGAAAAGAAGGTGCATATGGCTGCACTTGACTTTGATGGATATGCTCTTATTTGGTGGGGACAAATTCAGAACCAAAGAGAGGAGAATGGTGAACTTCTAGTGGCAACATGGGCTGAAATGAACAGGGAAATGAAAGCACATTTTGTTCCAAAACATTATAAACGTGATCTCTTTGACAAGCTGTAGAATTTGAGGCAAGGTAACAAGTCTGTGGAGGAATACTACAAGGAGATGGAGCAAGCCATGATTAGAGCTCGTGTGCATGAGGATGAAGAGCAGTCCATGGCATGTTTTTTGTCCGGTGTGAACAAGCCGATTAAACGTGTTGTGAAATTTTAGACCTACAACAATGTGGTGGAGCTTGTACACATTGCCCAAAAGGCTAAAAGGTAATTGCTTGATGATGCTAAACCCAATAAGACCATAACTTTCAGCTCAAGAGGGTCATCAAATACTCCAATAATAGCAAGGTTTGATTTGGGACGAGACATATTTTCATCCGGTTCAAGCTCCGATTCTAATATTCGTTCCATCCCTGCTGAAAAATCTAATGCATCTCCAAATGTGGAGAAATTTGCTAGGTTAGCATCATCAAAAGCCAATACTCCAGTTGGTTCCACCTCTGGGAGTAGTGGAATTCAATGTTTTAAGTGCTTGGGTCGAGGCCATGTCATTAAGGACTGTCCAAACAATCGAGTTGTGATTGTTACAGAAGGTGGAGAGTATGACTCTGCTAGTGAAGATGAGTGTGAAATTGCTGCTGAAAATGACAAATTCGATGATGCACAAGAATCTGAACAAGGTGACAAAAAAAACTATACTTTTGAAGCCGGTAACACCATTGTGGTCACCAAAGCATTAAGTGTTCAACTCAAAGATGAAGAACCAGCAAAGAGGTTCAACTTATTTCAGACCCAAGCCAAGGTAAACAACAAGTTGGTTAAATTGATAATTGATGGTGGTAGCTACCACAACCTTGCTAGCAAAAAAATGTGTGATAAATTGGGGCTGACCAAGATAAAACATCCCCATCCATATCATATGCAATGGTTCAACGATTGCAGAGATATCAAGGTGCAATGTATGGTGAGGGTCACTTTCAGCATGCATGATTACACCGACACCGTTGAGTGCGATGTTGTGCCCATGACAGTTTGTCACTTGCTGTTAGGGAGGCCATGGCAATTTGATAGACATGCTTTACATGATGGCCGACACAACAAATATGCGTGCAAATGGCAAGGGAAAGGTGTCAAGCTGCTGCCCATGACTCCCACTCAAATCATAACAGCCAACATGTAAAAGAAAATGAGTGAGTGCGAGAGAGAAAAGAAAAATGCTAGTGTTGTCCACAAATCGGTGAGTGAGCGCCACAAGTCAAATATGAGTGGAAAAAGAGAGCATGAGAGAAAAAGTATGGTTGCTATAGCCATAAAATCTAAGATGAAAGAAATGAGAGAAAACCCTAACATAACGCATTTTGTATTGTTGGACAAAGATGCAATTCTTTCCACTAATGACATGTCCTCTCTTCCTAGTGTTGTTTCTAATGTGTTGCAGGCATTCAATGATGTCTTTGCGGAGGAGGTACCTGCTGGCCTACCCCCACTTCGTGGGATTGGACATCAAATTGACCTCATCCCTGGAGCTTCTCTTCCAAACCGGCCACCGTACCGCACCAACCCGGAAGAAACAAAGGAAATTTAGCGACAAGTGCAACCACTACTTGACAAAGGGTATGTATGTAAAAGCCTTAGTCCTTGTGTTGTCCCTATTGTTCTTGTTCCGAAGAAAGATGGTACTTAGAGAATGTGTGTTGATTGTAGAGCTATCAACAATATCACTATCTGATATCGTCATCCTATTCCTAGGCTTGATGACATGTTTGATGAACTTAGTGGTGCTATTATATTCTCTAAAATTGACCTACATAGTGGATACCATCAGATTAGAATTAGAGAAGGAGATGAATGGAAAATAGCCTTTAAAACAAAATTTGGTTTGTATTAGTGGTTAGTGATGTCTTTTGGTTTAGCTAATGCACCTAGCACTTTTATGCGCTTAGTGAATCATGTTTTGAGGGCTTTCATTGGAAAATTTGTGGTGGTTTATTTTGATGACATATTGATATATAGCCGCACCATGGAAGAACATGTTGAGCACATCAAAATGGTGTTGGAGGTGCTTAGAACTGAAAAATTGTATGCTAACCTAGAAAAGTGCACCTTTTGCACCGACAAGGTTGTGTTCTTGGGCTTTGTTGTTTCAGGACAGGGGTGGAGGTGGATGAATCCAAGGCCGAAGCTATCAAGAATTGGCTAACTCCTGTCAATGCGAGCCAAGTGAGAAGCTTTCATGGTCTTGCCGGCTTCTACTGGCGCTTTGTGAAGAATTTCAGCACCATTGCAGCCCCATTGAATGAACTAACCAAGAAGGGTGTTGAATTTGTATGGGGTAAGTCACAAGAGGCTGCATTTCAAGAGCTAAAGAGTTGTTTAACTTAAGCCTGATTGCTTTCTTTACCTGATTTTAATAAATTCTTTGAGATAGAATGTGATGCTAGTGTGATAGGCATAGGAGGTGTCTTGATGCAAGAAGGCAAACCCATAGCATATTTTAGTGAGAAACTTTGTGGTGCTCAACTGAATTATCTAGTTTATGACAAAGAATTATATGCTCTAGTTCGTGTTCTTGAAACTTGGCAACATTACCTTTGGCCTAAAGAATTTATCATTCATTCTGATCATGGGGCTTTAAAATACTTGAAAGGCCAAGCAAAACTGAACCGTAGGCATGCCAAGTGGGTTGAGTTCATTGAATCTTTTCCCTATGTTGTTAAATACAAGAAGGGGAAAGAAAATGTTGTTGCTGATGCTTTATCACGAAAAAGTGTTTTGCTTAATCAATTGGAGGTTAAGCTCCTAGAATTAGAGCACATAAAGGAATTATATGCTGCTGACCTTGTTTTTGCAGAACCATACTTGAAATGTCAAGATCGAAAAGGGTGGGACAAGTACCATTTGCATGATGGGTTCTTGTTCTGAGCTAACAAATTGTGTGTTCCAGATTCGTCCATTCATTTGCTTTTATTGCAAGAATCACACATATGTGGTTTGATGGGTCACTTTGGAAGAGAAAAGACATACTTGTTGTTGAGTGCTCACTTCTATTGGCCAAAGATGAGGCATGATGTGGAGAGGTATGTGCAGCAGTGTACAACTTGCCACAAGGCTAAATCAAAACAGATCCCTCATGGTTTGTATACTCCACTCCCTACCCCAAATGCTTCTTGGGAAGACATAAGCATGGACTTTGTTTTAGGATTCCCAAGAACTAAGAAGGCAAGGGATTTAGTTTTTTAGGGAAATCATTAAATTACATGGTTTGCCCAGGACCATTGTTTCAGACTGAGACGTGAAGTTCATGAGCTACTTTTGGAAGACATTGTGGGCCAAGCTTGGCACAAAGTTGCTGTTTTCAACAACTTGTCACCCACAAACTGATGGACAAATAGAGGTGGTGAACCGTACACTCTGCATGCTGCTACGAACAATGACCAAGAATAACCTAAAGGAGTGGGAGGATTTCTTGCCACATGTTGAGTTTTCATATAACAGGGCAGTCCACTCGACAACGCAGTTGTGTCCATTTGAAGTTGTGTATGGTTTCAAACCCATTACGTCACTTGACTTGCTACCACTTCCACTTCAAGAACATGCAAACATGGAGGCCTCTAAGAGTGCTGATTATGTGAAAAAACCCACATGAGGACCAAGCAAGAGATTGAGAAAAAATCAGAGTACTATACTGCAAAGGTGAACAAGAACTATAAGAAGTTGATCTTTGAGCCCAGTGACTTTGTTTGGGTTAACCTTAGAAAGGACAAACTTCCTGAGAAACGAAAGTCCAAGTTGCTGCCCCGAGGTGATGGCCCATTCAAGGTCCTTGCAACAATAAAAGACAATGCCTACAAGATTGAGCCTCCGGGAATTACATATGCAGCTAGCAACACTTTCAATATTGCTGATTTGTCTCTATGCCATGGTCATGATCAATCGAAGACGAGGTCGACTCTTTTTGAAGAAGGGAAGGATGATGAGGACATCCCTCGAGACTACACGTATGAGAGACCAAAAACTCGAGCCAAAGCGAAGCAACTACAACATAAGGTGAATCCTTTCCTTAATGATTGTGAACATGCATCTTATAAGAGTCATGTACTACCTAATGGAGGTGCATTACTTGTCCTCCGGTTTGAAGCACAGGTCCAAGACATGGTGTCCACTTGATGCTCAAAGAGAGCAAGTTGAGGTTGATGTGCTGATGCCTAGATTTTGTCCTTCTACTTCATGATGCATTTTGCATCATTCAGAGAGGTACCACCTCAAATTTTATACAGGGATGGAAAGGTCTTGAAGTCTACTTTCATATGAAACAAACAACACATCAATTGGAGCTCTGTGGAAAGAGTTATGCCCATTTTGGTGAAGTCCGTTCTAGAGACCCGCAGACTGCCCTCAAGTCTATGTATTTCGAGTTGGGCTTTTTAGAAAGGCCCACCAGCCCAACTAGGAGGGATGCTCCTACTATAAATAGCACTTGTACACCTGCTGAAAACCCTAACCACGTATTGAACTTAGAAAAATAGAGAAGCCAAGTTCTCTTATCCTTAGGGTTGTGCCATTGCTACCCCCTTGAGGATTGGGAGTTTTCTCTACCACTTGTTCTTGTGTTTCCTTGTGATTTGCAAGAGCATCACCACTCCTTTACGTGGTTCAGGTTAGGAATCGACCAAAGTGTGTTATTGGGAGAAATCATTTGTCACAGGTGGTTATTCTAGCAGCTGTTGGTGCCATCGTTTCATCAGGTTTCATGGGTCAAGTTTTCTCTACAAGAGAAAACGAATCAGGCACATCAGGAGAAAATAAATCGGGCACATCACAGAAGGATACCTACAAGTTGAGACAATAGGAGGTACGTGGGAGACGCGTGTACAGACCTAAGACGCTGGCACCGACGTTGGGAGTGGCGGTGAGGTGTCTTGTTAGGTTTGACGGCACCGCCTTGGTGATGAATTTAGGTTTTGGGGAGGACGGGTGGGTGAGGGCAGGATTTAGATGCTGATATGGGCAGGATTTGCTGAAATGGAAACTAGCTTAGGGTCTAGGAGCGTAGGTGGTTGGCTCCGTCAAGTAGAAATGGCAAGTCCATGTGTGAAAACAATTGGATCAACGGGGCTCCGGTCTATTTGTACGCATACTTATAGGTTTTTTCACCATATTATACTATATTTAGACGGTCAGTCTGAGTGTGTGTGTCTCAATGGCTCCATCATTGATGTCCATGAATCTGCACTTGCCTCTAACACCTACCACGCATTTTCTTCATTCTCAGTAATCCCTTGCTCTCTCTCTCTCTCTCCCCCCCCCCCCCCCCCCACACACAGACACACACACACAAGCAGAAATAAAGACACATGTGGTGCCACACACATAAACACACACTTCTTTCACACGTGCAAACTTGCAAAAGAACTACTACGTTGAAGTATATATCAAAATAACATATTGTGTCCCAGCAGTACATTTCATTGTTTCCGTTTGATAACACTTGCAAATAATTCAATATGACTCACAACAAAAACATGAAGAAGATTTTATCTTCGTTGGGCCTGGTTCTATGCTTCTATAGCATCCTGTCCTCATTGTCATCACCAAATGGGATGAAGTAGGAACTTTTGTTGACATTCTCACCCCTGTTACTCCTAATTTGTCAGGCCATATAGGCCAGGTGTTCCTGGTTCATTTTCGTGCATTCACAAGAGTATGAAATGGATTTGGCACAGTCCAATTAAAAATTTGTATTTTCACTAGAAATTTGCAAGGTTTCTTCGTTCATTATGGGGTAAGACCTCACACCATATAAATATAAAGGGTCATCGTCGATTTCCGATCGGCACGGTGGAAGTGTTGGTGGGCACCTGGCCTTCTCTGCTACAATTCACCTCTTCAAGATCCAAGTACACTGGAATTGTCCCAGATTGTTGTCTTTCCACTTGTTTCTACAATAAATATTCAGAACAACAATTGTACAAATATTCCAGCATTTTTAGGGGCTAATGGCCTATAATAGTGATATTTAAACTCTAAATAGGGCACTTTTGACGTATAAAATGGCACACTAACTAACATCAATTGCTGTGCAAGGACAAGTTTTGCTTGAACGGTGGCAGCCTTTTGGCTCCATCATCGATGACGACACCAGTGTTGATGGTGCCCTATTGTTCGTCATCGGGCTTGGCGTGCAGGATGGCTACGCTGCCCGGCCTGATCACAACGAGCACCACAGTGGGGTGGTCCGGGGACTCCACATTGAAGACCATGCCGGCTAAAGTGAACAACAATGCATCCGCATGAGAGGGTGCCCTAGCCAGGACCGGTACCGTGGACATGGTCATAGTCAGTGGGTTGAAGAGGTGCAGCGTGTTCATGTGCTTGTAGTTGACAACTAGTAGACCGTTCGTTGTCGTAGTCATAAAAATGTAGTCGTACTACTTGATGGGCGGCATTTGCATACATAGCATGTCGCCTATCCGCACATTGATGAAGCGACGGGCCATAGCCTCCACCATGTTCTTGGCACCAGAATCCTTGCGGTCCTCCACCTCCTCATGGGGCACCATGTCCAGGTACACCTCGTCCATGTCTTCCTTGTCTACAGGTTAATCGCTTGGCTTGAGCATGAGCCAATTCTGAGGGTAGAATCATGGATGTAGAATGCTCAGATCCATAATAGCGGTCTGCCAGGACTTGCACACAGTACAGAGCCAGATGTACTCTGTGACGTCAATGGGGAGGAGGGTCTCCACGGCGACCATGCGTATGAGCTCCAGAAGCAAGACCGACCAGTCCCGATCTTCATCTGTCTTCCTGGGGAGTGGAGTAATAGGAGAAAACAAATTAGGCACATTTTGGTGAAGTCCATTCCAGAGACCCGCAGACTGCCCTCAAGTCTATGTATTTTGAGTTGGGCTTTTTAGAAAGGCCCCCCCAGCCCAACTAGGAGGGATGTTCCTAGTATAAATAGCACTTGTACACCTGCTGAAAACCCTAACCACGGATTGAACTCAGAAAAATAGAGAAGCCAAGTTCTCTTATCCTTAGGGGTGTGCCATTGCTGCCCCCTTGAGGATTGGGAGTTTTCTCTACCACTTGTTCTTGTGTTTCCTTGTGATTTGCAAGAGCATCACCTCTCCTTTACGTGGTTCTGGGTTAGGAATCGACCAAAGCGTGTTGTTGGGAGAAATCATTTATCATAGGTGGTTGTTCTAGCAGCTGTTGGTGCCATCATTTCATCAGTTTCACGGGTCAAGTTATCCCTAGATCCTACGATGAGAAGATTCGGCAAGCCCCCGCATCAACTATGTTAAAGTATATATCAAAATAACATGTTGTGTCCCAGCAGTACATTTCATCAATTCTGTTTGATAACACTTGAAAAATAATTCAATATGACTCACAACAAAAACCTGAAGAATATTTTATGTTCGTTGGGCCTGGTTCTATGCTCCTATAGCATCCTGTCCTCATTGTCATCACCAAATGGGATGAACTAGGAACTTTTGTTGACATTCTCACCCCTGTTACTCCTAGTTTGTCAGGCGATATAGGCTAGGTGTTCCTGGTTCATTCTCGTGCATTTACAAGAGTTTGAAATGGATTTGGCATAGTCCAATTAGAAATTAGTATTTTCACTTGTGATTTGCAAGGTTTCTTTATTCATTATGGGGTAAGACCACGCACCATATAAATATAAACGGTCATCGTCGATTTCCGATCAGTACGGTGGACGTGCTGGTGGGCACCAGCCCTTCTCTGCTACAATTCACCTCTTCCATTGTCCCAAATTGTTGTCTTTTCACTTGTTTTTACAATAAATATTCAGAACAACAATTGTACAAATATTCCACCATGAGGTCCAAGTACACTGGAATTGTCCCAAATTGTTGTCTTTTCACTTGTTTTATAATAAATATTTAGAACAACAATTGTACAAATATTCCACCATTTTCAGAGGCTAATGGCCTATAATAGTGATATTTAAACCCTAAATAGGAAACCTTTGGCGTATAAAATGGCACACTAAGTAACGTCAATAGCCGTGCAAGGACAGGCTATGCTTGAATGGCGGCGGCACTTCGGCTCCATCATTGACGACAAAGCCAGTGTCAACGGTGCCCTATTATTCATCACCGGGCTTGGTGTGCATGATGGCTACGCTGCTCAGCCCGATCACAACGAGCACCACGGTGGGGTGGTCCGGGGCCTTCACATTGAAGACAATGCCGGTTAAAGTGAGCAACAATGCATCTGCATGAGAGGGTGCCCCAGCCAGGCCAGGTAACATAGCCATGGTCATAGTCAGTGGGTTGAAGAGGCGCACCGTGTTCGTGCACTTGCAGTTCAAAACCAATAGACCCTCCGCTGTTGCAGTTGTGAGAACGTTGCCGTACTACTTCACGGGCGGCATCTACATACGTAGCATGTCGCCTATCCGCACATTGATGAAGTGGCGGGCGACAGCCTCCACCTTGTTCTTGGCATCAGCATTCTTGCGGTCCTCCGCCTCCTCATGGGGCACCATGTCCAGGTCCAGCTCGTCCATGTCTTCCTTGTCTACATGTTCATCTCTTGGCTTTAGCATGAGCCAGTTCCGAGGCTAGAATCGTGGATGTAGAATGCCCAGATCCATAGTAGTGGTCTGCCAGGGCTTGCACACAGTACAGAGCCAGATGTACTCCGTGACTTCAACGGGGAGGAGGGTCTCCACGGCGACCTTGCGTATGAGCTCCGGATGCAAGACCGACCAGTACCGATCTTCATCTGTCTTCCTGGGGAGTGGAGCAACAGGAGAAAATGAATCAGGCACATCAGCAGAAAATGAATCAGGCACATCACAGAGGGATACCTAGAAGTTGAGACAACAAAATGTACCTGGGAGACGCGTGTGCACACCTGATATGGCGGCATAGGCGTTGGGAGTGGCGGCGAGGTGTCTTGTTTGGTTTGACGGCGCTGCCATGGTGATGAATTTAGGGTTTGGGGAGGACGGGTGGGTGAGGGTAGAATTTAGATGCTGATATGGGGAGGATTTGGTGAAATGGAAACTACCTTAGGGCTTAGGAGGGTAGGTGGTTGGGTCGGTCAAGTAGAGATGGCAAATCCATGTGTGAAAACAATCGGATCAACGGGGCTCCGATCTGTTTGTACTCATTGTCATCACCAAATGGGATGAACTAGGAACTTTTTTTGACATTCTCACCCCAGTTACTCCTAGTTTGTCAGGCCATATAGGCCCGGTGTTCCTGGTTCATTCTCGTGCATTTACAAGAGTTTGAAATGGATTTGGCATAGTCCAATTAGAAATTTGTATTTTCACTTGAAATTTGCAAGGTTTCTTCGTACATTATGGGTAAGACATCGCATCATATACATATAAAGGGTCATCGTCGATTTAGGCCATCCCAACTTATCAAACATCTTTTCCTTTATCTATTTGTCTTTTACCTCGTTGTCCACTTTTCCGACCCTAGTTGTTGTGCTTCTCACGTCTTCATGGCGATGGAAGCATTCTTTCTGGCTTGCCGATGCTAGAATAGTAATACACACTTGTTTGCCCTTGCAGACTCCCTCCCGAATGATCTTTTGTTTTTTTGTGAAAACTCATGTACCCAATTGCAGTTCGGTCCAATTACGACACAGGCTATAGCGTTTTCGTGTGTGGCCGGATATTGCATCAACACCATCCTGCATGATGAAACTCACTAGTTGGGAGCTTATTGTTAGCGCTCACCTGCCTATTAACTTGTTGAGTGCCAATCTGTGAGATGCTTCACAGATTATAGGCACTAACAAATGTTGTTGCTTCTTTCAGAAATACGGTTGAGAATATTGGCACTCTGAGGTATGTGTCGTTGACCAGCTCCATTCCAAGCATTCAGCATCTCTCATTGGGTAAAGCATGTTTACGTACTCAAGCTCATCGTCAAATAATTGAAATGAGGCTTCTATCCCTTGTATGCATTCAAAATAAGTGTCCTCTGCAAGCACTCTTGAAGGCAGAGACCATGACCAACAGGAATGAATTCAGTGTGTACCAAATTGAACTGCTCCAGTTTGCTTCCTAACCATGAGATCCCCGTCTTGTCTACCAGTATCAAAGGTACGCAGCAACTTTGCAGAAAGCAGTCTCTCTTATAATTATTTATCAAAAGTCACCTATGTATTAAAGAATAATAGTTCTTGTAAATAGCACTAAGTGTCATGATTGCGATACTAATGGAATACTCCATTCGTTCCAAAATTATGGTCCTTATTGACTTGTTTAGTTACCCTTGACCACTTATCTTATTCAGTTTTGTAAATAAATATCATCTATTTTCTTTGATTTATTTTATCACAACAGAAACTATAAATATAAATTATAATTCTACATTTTTTGAACAAATAATTTGAATAAAATGAATAGTTAAACATAAGTAAAAAGTTAAATGTGACAATTTTGGGACAGAGTAGGACGAGTGTGTATTAACGTCCACTCATATCTCTTTGAAGGCGATATGTGTGTATCAGAATATGAAAGTTTACTCAAATATAAAAGTAAGTAACCATTTAGTTCCCTTGACACATAAAAAAGACCAGCCTGCATGCATGCACGTACATGAGTAGCTACTGCCTTTGATCAATGCATTGAAAACAACACAAGTCAGGAAAAAAAAAGAACACATAGATAAAAGTGTGCAGACTCTAATCATTGAGAGATCTAGCAAAGTGTTAGGAAGAGTGGAGATGATCTCTTCTAATATGCAAGGTGTAATGCAAGCCGGCGGATTTGTGCTTGAGCCATTGGCACATGAACGGGTTGGTTGTGTTATGCATACATCAAAGATTTATCACGTTTTTTTATTATTACATCCCCAGGAAATCAAACTCATCTCGTGGCAGTTCCTAGCTTACCAAGAACTCTTCAAGGAAACCTTTTAGACTGTTGGGTGCAAATGGGTCCTCATCGTTTGGCTTCACAATGGGTGTATCCTCACCTATGTTGTTTCTTAAATAGTAGACACTACCAAGCCCACCTTTGACAGGGCACTAGCCCTACACAACTTCTTATTGCCCTAGCAACATCTCTCATGACCTAGAGAGCAGCAGCTTAGACATACTAACAGCTTAACAACAGCTGTATATTCTTGACAGCGGGGGAAAAGCATGGTGTGGAGGAACTTTTTTATATTGCAGATCATGTCAGAGTTAATCAGGAATCATTCCGGGCGGTGCAAGTACAATTTTGAGACACGATAATTACATGCCAGAGAATTCTCCTCGATGAATAAAATTAGGGGTACTTGCAATTTTCTTTTGACTCTGTGTGCATTGACAACACGATCGAGAGTTGAATAGCATGGACACAACCAATATCAATTTAAACAAACAGACACTTCCATACCATGATCTCTGGTTTGTACTTTTGGTAGGTTACTCAATGCAGACATTTCGGTCCAAGGCTCAAACTGCGTATCTATGTCTGGATTGAGCTCTCTGACTTGGGACACATGACAGATGACAATAGTGGAATTGAGGCCAGTGTACTAGAGGAGTAGAGGCCCATGACACAATGAGTCCTTTCTCTGTTTCCTTGTGTGCTTGTCAATTTCACAAAGAATGTGAGTGCGACATCTCAGCGACCATGAAGCAGCAGAGGAGATCCTGCACAACATGAAGCTGACAGTGAATAAGGATAGTGACAACAGTAATAAATCTTTTCACTACAACAAAAAGAGACTCTAGCAGCGGCTCAAAATATACTGTAGCGGCGGGTTGGGCATCCCGCCGCTACACAAACGCAGCTAAAAATAAATATGTATAGCGGCGGACATCTTTTGGATGAAATAAACCGCAGCTAGAAAGATATTAGTAGCGGCGGATGACATCTTCACCTGCCGTTACCCATGAAGCCAAAAAAAAAAGAACCCATCAGCCCACAAGAGCCCACGCCCAGATCCAGATCCGCGCCTAGGGGCCATCGCCATCCAGGTCCAGATCCACGTCTCGGTGCTGTAGCTGCCGCCCGAATGCGTGACGCTGCTGCCGCTCGCCCGCTCGACCGGCCGTTGTCGGGAGAGAGCACCGTAGCCGGATCCGACCGACCGCACCCAGCCCTCATCGCTCGCGTTGGTGGAGGCACCAGATCCGTCGGGGGAGGCCGTCGTCGAGGGTGGGTCAAGGGAGGACTTGGCGGGGGAGGACGCCACCGGGGGAGGGCGCGGCCCAGATCCAAGGTAGAGGAGGGGCGCCGCCGCGTGAGGGGGAGGGCGTGCCGCCGCCACCGCGTGATGGTAGGGGAGGGGCGCCGCCACGTGAGGTAGATGAAGGGGCGCCTCCCGGCTAGATCTGGTCGCGGTGAGGAGGGGGCACAGCCGCGTGAAGTAGAGGAGGGGTGCTGCCACACGACGGAGAGGGCTCACCGCCATGTGAGGGAGAGGGCGTGCCGCTGCCATCGGGGCCTCGCGCCATCTCGGGCTGGCGTCTCCTCACGCGTCGAGCCGTCGGCTTCTCCCGATGCAGTGGAGGAAGGAGGAGGCAGCAGCGCTTGCTGAAGGAGAGAAGCAAGCGGCGGGGAGGAGAGGGAGGAAGGAGAGAGACGTAGGCGGTGGCTGGTGTTGGGACTCGGGAGAAAAGGGAAGACGTGCCGGTAGTGTTAGGGTTTCTATTTTTTTATAGGGATCCATGGGCCATAACGACGTAAATGGGCCAGCCAGCCAAGTAGCGGTGGGAGATGTAATGGGCCTCCACTATAAAGAAATAATAACGGCGGGTAAAGTTTCAGGCCGCCGGTACAAAGAAATTTAGCAGCAGTTGATGTTTTCGTCCACAACTATAAATATTTAGCTAATTGTAGTGGCGGGTTATTTCTGGACCGCAGCTAATGAAATTCGGCCTGCGCTGCTAAAGGCCTTTTTTGTGCTAGAGTTTACAGCTATGAACCGTTATGAAAAAACAACACAAACAATCATATGTCACTAGATCCTACAAGAATAGACATAATAAATGGAGGTTAAAGCTGTTTTTTTGATTCAAAAACCATGTGCCAGGTCTCACATCAGAATGGTCAAAATCTATTTTATGTTTGTCTTAGCTTATACTCTCTCCGGTTTTCTTTTGTTGACGCTGGCTTGTGCAAATTTACACTAGACAATGTCAACAAAAAAGTCTAAAGGGAGTAGAAAAGAAGACAAAGGTCAACTGATACAAACACTTAAGAGGAAAATACCTTACGTATCTATTTTAAGAGAAATGGTCAAAGTCAATCTTTTTATGTTTTTCCATATATTAACCAATGGGAAAGAAGGAAGAAACAAGTTTATTCTATTTTGACTAGTAATGGGTGGGTTCATTATGTCCCAGATATTTTAACGCATGCAACTGAGTTTTACAAGAATTTATTTGGTGTACAATTAGGTGTGGACACAGTTGGGTGAGTGTTCATAAATACATGTGTTTGGGAGGGTGAGCCAGGAGAATGCTGTTACGGAAGTTACCTTTACAAAAATAGAGGGAGGTTAGTGCATAGTAAGACTCTGAGTAGGGATCAATTCAAATAGGGAGGTTGGTCTTGGAAGATCATTAGTAGGCTGTGTTGTAGCAAAATGTGTTGTAGCAATTCAGGGATGAAACAGTCTACAAGAGATTTCTTTGTGTAGTCCTATCCATGTGGTTCTAACACATGGGACATGTGTTGATTTATTGTCGAGTGAGTTTTTGCATGTGCCATGGCTTGATGCTGTATGGCCGAAACAAAAGGTACTAAATACTGTGGGTGTACTACAAGCTCTGAAGGTGGCAATGTTTTCATGTTGATCTATTTAAATTCTTGAAAATTGTTCCTGTTATGGTGCAGTATTGTAGTTATGGAGTGGAAGATTGCAAGTGACAACCTCGGCAAGGGGCACTAGAAAATATACACAACAATGATATTTTGCTAATGACGTTCTGAAAATGTGTCATAAAAGATGTCCCTACTATGACAAAAAATATTGGACGGTCACGGTAGACAAGTGACGAATTTGTTGTGACAAAATTTATGATGAAGTCTGAAATTATGTCAAAGAAGACAAAACCCAGAATCTTATAGAACAACAGCCCATCCACGCTACAGTTTTTTGACAGTTTCGATTCATCATAGAACCGCACCTGCTAACACGTGTGCCATATGTGGGTCCAACATTCCAATATGGCCTGAGAAGCGTCTGCTAGGTCCGAATGTAAGCTCTTTCGATCCACCCGGGCCCACATTTTAGTGCTCTCGGTCCAACGTGCATCGGGTCTACCCGCCCCACATATGGGTCTACCCGCCCCACATATAAGTATTGTAAGTCGATCGTTGCACTCCGTCCACATGTCAGCGTCGCTTTCTAATTAAAGTTGATGTGGGTCAGTCTACGGAGTCCACAAGTAAGCACTACCACTGCACTCGTCATGTTTTTGTAAGTTAAAAACAAACCGTGGATGCCAAGTCTCGAACCGATGATCTGTCACAGGAAACCGAAAGACTTACCACCGCACTAGGACCACTGCTTGATTCAAGGGTCATAATGTTGACGGTTGTTAAATATCAATTCTGACTGTCAATATAGCCACAAATAAGGGAAGACTTAGCATTTCATATACGCATGTTCGCTAGAATAATAAGATTCCACTTGTCCTTGGATATTTATGTGCACGCAGAGAATATATGTAAAAGGAGTGGAGAAATGGAGCAAGATCCAAGAAATAATATTTTGACCAATAGCAGAGCTCCAATCGGACACCCCACAGATCAATGACATGGCTACACAGGATTCCTCTAGAGAACACCGACTTAAATCAGAAGAGGACCTACCTGTTAGCCACTCAAAAAAGCATAGGACCAACGGCCCAACACTAGGTCTGGTGACCGGGCCTTCTAGTCGACCGACCGGGGCATGAGGCGGTTCTCCTCTGCCTTCCACGTGTCTCTTCCCTAGCCCTTTGCCAACGTCGGTGTGACAAAGTTCCACGACAGTTACTCCCAAAAACCGACTTATGGGCACTATAAAAGGCGGGGAGTGCCTTCCACTCCAGCACACACACACACACACCAAGAAGTATTCTCCTCTCTTGCATTTAGTTGTAGTTCCGAGGCTCTAGTGAGTTGAGCTTAGAATAGAACTACTCTCTAGTTTCTGTTTTTTTATAGGGATACACGGGCCATAATGAGGTAAATGGGCCAGCCAGCCAAGTAGCTACGGGGGATGTAATGGGCCGCCGCTATAAAGAAATAATAGTGGCGGGTAAAGTTTCGGGCCGCCGGTAGAAAGAAATTTAGCAGCAGGTGATGTTTTGGACCGTCGTTATAAATATTTAGCAAATTGTAGTGGCGGGTTATTTCTGGACCGCAGCTAATGAAATTTGGCCTGCGCCGCTAAAGGCCCTTTTTGTGCTAGTGTTTACAGCTATGAACCGTTAGGAAAAACAACACAAACAATCATATGTCACTAGATCCTACAAGAATAGACGTAATAAATGGAGGTTAAAGCTGTTTTTTGATTCAAAAACCATGTGCCAGGTCTCACATCAGAATGGTCAAAGTCTATTTTAAGTTTGTCTTAGCTTATACTCTCTCCGGTTTTCTTTTGTTGACGTTGGCTTGTACAAATTTGCACTAGACAACGTCAACAAAAAAGTCCAAAGGGAGTAGAAAAGAAGACAAAGGTCAACTGATACAAACACTTGAGAGGAAAATACCTTACGTATCTATTTTAAGAGAAATGATCAAAGTCAATCTTTTTATGTTTTTCCATATATTAACCAATGGGAAAGAAGGAAGAAACAAGTTTATTCTATTTTGACTAGTAATGGGTGGGTTCATTATGTCCCAGATATTTTAACGCATGCAACTGAGTTTTACAAGAATTTATTTGGTATACAATTAGGTGTGGACACAGTTGGGTGAGTGTTCATAAATACATGTGTTTGGGAGGGTGAGCCAGGAGAATGCTGTTACGGAAGTTACCTTTACAAAAATAGAGGGAGGTTAGTGCATAGTAAGACTCTGAGTAGGGATCAATTCAAACAGGGAGGTTGGTCTTGGAAGATCATTAGTAGGCTGTCTTGTAGCAAAATGTGTTGTAGCAATTCAGGGATGAAACAGTCTACAAGAGATTTCTTTGTGTAGTCCTATCCATGTGGTTCTAACACATGGGACATGTGTTGATTTATTGTCGAGTGAGTTTTTGCATGTGCCATGGCTTGATGCTGTATGGCCGAAACAAAATGTACTAAATACTGTGGGTGTACTACAAGCTCTGAAGGTGGCAATGTTTTCATGGTGATCTATTTGAATTCTTGAAAATTGTTCCTGTTATGGTGCAGTATTGTAGTTATGGAGTGGCAGATTGCAACTGACAACCTCGGCAAGGGGCACTAGAAAATATGCACAACAATGACATTTTGCTAATGACGTTCTGAAAATGTGTCATAAAACATGTCCCTACTATGACAAAAAATATTGGACGGTCACGGTAGACAAGTGACGAATTTTTTGTGATGAAATTTATGATGAAGTCTGAAATTGCGTCATAGAAGACAAAACCCAGAATCTTATAGAACAACAGCCCATCCACGCTACAGTTTTTTGACAGTTTTGATTCATCATAGAACCGCACTTGCTAACACGTGTGCCATATGTGAGTCCAACATTCCAACATGGCCTGAGAAGCGTCTGCTAGGTCCGCATGTAAGCTCTTTCGATCCACCCGGGCCCGCATTTTAGTGCTCTCGGTCCAACGTGCATCGGGTCTGCCCGCCCCACATATAAGTATTGTAAGTCGATCGTTGCACTCCGTCCACATGTCAGCGTCCCTTTCTAATTAAAGTTGAGGTGGATCAGTCTACGGAGTCCACAAGTAAGCACTACCACTCCACTCGTCAAGTTCTTGTAAGTTAAAAACAAACCGTGGATGCCAGGTCTCGAACCCATGATCTGCCCCAAGAAACCGAAAGACTTACCACCGCGCTAGGACCACTGCTTGATTCAAGGGTCATAATGTTGACGGTTGTTAAATATCAATTCTGACCGTCAATATAGCCACAAATAAGGGAGGACTTAGCATTTCATACACGCATGTTAGGTAGAATAATAAGATTCCACTTGTCCTTGGATATTTATGTGCATGCGAAGAATATATGTAAAAGGAGTGGAGAAATGGAGCAAGATCCATGAAATAATATTCTGACCAATAGCAGAGCGCCAATTGGACCCCCCACGGATCAATGACATGGCTAGAGAGGATTCCTCTATAGAACATCGACTTAAATCAGAAGAGGGCCTACCTGTCAGCCACTCAAAAAAGCATAGGACCAACGGGCCCAACACTAGGTCTGGTGACCGGGCCTTCTATTCGACCGACCGGGGCTTGAGGCGGTTCTCCTGTGCCTCCCACGAGTCTCTTCCTTAGCCCTTTGCCAACGTCGGTGTGTCAAAGTTCCACGACAGTTACTCCCAAAAACCGACTTATGGGCACTATAAAAGGAGGGGAGTGCCTTCCACTCCAACACACACACACACACACACACACACCAAGAAGTATTCTCCTCTCTTGCATTTAGTTGTAGTTCCGAGGCTCTAGTGGAGTTGAGCTTAGAATAGAGCTACTCTCTAGTTTCTGTTTTTTTATAGGGATACATGGGCCATAATGAGGTAAATGGGCCAACCAGCCAAGTAGCTACGGGGACGTTATGGGCCTCCGCTATAAAGAAATAATAGCGGTGGGTGAAGTTTCGGGCCGCCGGTACAAAGAAATTTAGCAGCGGGTGATGTTTTGGGCCGCCGCTATAAATATTTAGCTAAATATAGTGGCGGGTTATTTCTGGAGCGCAGCTAATGAAATTTGGCCTGCGCCGCTAAAGGCCCTTTTTGTGCTAGTGTTTACAGCTATGAATTGTTATGAAAAACAACACAAACAATCATATGTCACTAGATCCTACAAGAATAGACGTAATAAATGGAGGTTAAAGCTGTTTTTTGATTCAAAAACCATGTGCCAGGTCTCACATCAGAATGGTCAAAGTCTATTTTAAGTTTGTCTTAGCTTATACTCTCTCCGATTTTCTTTTGTTGACGTTGGCTTGTGCAAATTTGCACTAGACAACGTCAACAAAAAAGTCCAACGGGAGTAGAAAAGAAGACAAAGGTCAACTGACACAAACACTTAAGAGGAAAATACCCTTCGTATCTATTTTAGGAGAAATGGTCAAAGTCAATCTTTTTATGTTTTTCCATATATTAACCAATGGGATTGAAGGAACAAACAAGTTTATTCTATTTTGACTAGTAATGGGTGGGTTCATTATGTCCCAGATATTTTAACGCATGCAACTGAGTTTTACAAGAATTTATTTGGAATACAATAAGGTGTGAACACAGTTGGGTGAGTGTTCATAAATACATTTGTTTGGGAGGGTGAGCCAGGAGAATGCTGTTATGGAAGTTACCTTTACAAAAATAAAGGGAGGTTAGTGCATAGTAAGACTCTGAGTAGGGATCAATTAAAACAGGGAGGTTGGTCTTGGAAGATCATTAGTAGGCTGTGTTTTAGCAAAATGTGTTGTAGCAATTCAGGGATGAAACAGTCTACAAGAGATTGCTTTGTGTAGTCCTATCCATGTGGTTCTAACACATGGGACATGTGTTGATTTATTGTCGAGTGAGTTTTTGCATGTGCCATGGCTTGATGCTGTATGGCTGAAACAAAATGTACTAAATACTGTGGGTGTACTACAAGCTCTAAAGGTGGCAATGTTTTCATGGTGATCTATTTGAATTCTTGAAAATTGTTCCTGTCATGGTGCAGTATTGTAGTTATGGAGTGGCATATTGCATTGCAACTGACAACCTCGGCAAGGGGCAGTAGAAAACATGCACAACAATGACGTTTTGCTAATGATGTTCTGAAAATGTGTCATAAAAGATGTCCCTACTATGACAAAAAATAGTGGACGGTCACGGTAGACAAGTGACGAATTTTTTGTGATGAAATTTACGACAAAGTCTGAAATTGCGTCATAGAAGACAAAACCCAGAATCTTATAGAACAACAGCCCATCCACGCTACAGTTTTTTGACAGTTTTGATTCATCATAGAACCGCACTTGCTAACACGTGTGCCATATGTGAGTCCAACATTCCAACATGGCCTGAGAAGCGTCTGCTAGGTCCGCATGTAAGCTCTTTCGATCCACCCGGGCCCCCATTTTAGTGCCCTCGGTCCAACGTCCATCGGGTCTGCCCGCCCCACATATAAGTATTGTAAGTCGATCGTTGCACTCCGTCCACATGTCAGTGTCCCTTTCTAATTAAAGTTGATGTGGATCAGTCTACGGAGTCCACAAGTAAGCACTACCACTGCACTCGTCAAGTTTTTGTAAGTTAAAAACAAACCGTGGATGCCAGGTCTCGAACCCATGATCTGCCCCAAGAAACCGAAAGACTTACCACCGCGCTAGGACCACTGCTTGATTCAAGGGTCATAATGTTGACGGTTGTTAAATATCAATTCTGACCGTCAATATAGCCACAAATAAGGGAGGACTTAGCATTTCATACACGCATGTTAGGTAGAATAATAAGATTCCACTTGTCCTTGGATATTTATGTGCATGCGAAGAATATATGTAAAAGGAGTGGAGAAATGGAGCAAGATCCATGAAATAATATTCTGACCAATAGCAGAGCGCCAATTGGACCCCCCCACGGATCAATGACATGGCTAGAGAGGATTCCTCTATAGAACATCGACTTAAATCAGAAGAGGGCCTACCTGTCAGCCACTCAAAAAAGCATAGGACCAACGGGCCCAACACTAGGTCTGGTGACCGGGCCTTCTATTCGACCGACCGGGGCTTGAGGCGGTTCTCCTGTGCCTCCCACGTGTCTCTTCCTTAGCGCTTTGCCAACGTCGGTGTGACAAAGTTCCACGACAGTTACTCCCGAAAACCGACTTATGGGCACTATAAAAGGAGGGGAGTGCCTTCGACTCCAACACACACACACACACACACACACCAAGAAGTATTCTCCTCTCTTGCATTTAGTTGTAGTTCCGAGGCTCTAGTGGAGTTGAGCTTAGAATAGAGCTACTCTCTAGTTTCTGTTTTTTTATAGGGATACATGGGCCATAATGAGGTAAATGGGCCAACCAGCCAAGTAGCTACGGGGGACGTAATGGGCCTCCGCTATAAAGAAATAATAGCGGTGGGTGAAGTTTCGGGCCGCCGGTACAAAGAAATTTAGCAGCGGGTGATGTTTTGGGCCGCCGCTATAAATATTTAGCTAAATATAGTGGCGGGTTATTTCTGGAGCGCAGCTAATGAAATTTGGCCTGCGCCGCTAAAGGCCCTTTTTGTGCTAGTGTTTACAGCTATGAATTGTTATGAGAAACAACACAAACAATCATATGTCACTAGATCCTACAAGAATAGACGTAATAAATGGAGGTTAAAGCTGTTTTTTGATTCAAAAACCATGTGCCAGGTCTCACATCAGAATGGTCAAAGTCTCTTTTAAGTTTGTCTTAGCTTATAGTCTCTCCGATTTTCTTTTGTTGACGTTGGCTTGTGCAAATTTGCACTAGACAACGTCAACAAAAAGGTCCAACGGGAGTAGAAAAGAAGACAAAGGTCAACTGACACAAACACTTAAGAGGAAAATACCCTTCGTATCTATTTTAGGAGAAATGGTCAAAGTCAATCTTTTTATGTTTTTCCATATATTAACCAATGGGATTGAAGGAACAAACAAGTTTATTCTATTTTGACTAGTAATGGGTGGGTTCATTATGTCCCAGATATTTTAACGCATGCAACTGAGTTTTACAAGAATTTATTTGGAATACAATAAGGTGTGAACACAGTTGGGTGAGTGTTCATAAATACATTTGTTTGGGAGGGTGAGCCAGGAGAATGCTGTTATGGAAGTTACCTTTACAAAAATAAAGGGAGGTTAGTGCATAGTAAGACTCTGAGTAGGGATCAATTAAAACAGGGAGGTTGGTCTTGGAAGATCATTAGTAGGCTGTGTTGTAGCAAAATGTGTTGTAGCAATTGAGGGATGAAACAGTCTACAAGAGATTGCTTTGTGTAGTCCTATCCATGTGGTTCTAACACATGGGACATGTGTTGATTTATTGTCGAGTGAGTTTTTGCATATGCCATGGCTTGCTGCTGTATGGCTGAAACAAAATGTACTAAATACTGTGGGTGTACTACAAGCTCTAAAGGTGGCAATGTTTTCATGGTGATCTATTTGAATTCTTGAAAATTGTTCCTGTTATGGTGCAGTATTGTAGTTATGGAGTGGCAGATTGCATTGCAACAGACAACCTCGGCAAGGGGCAGTAGAAAACATGCACAACAATGACGTTTTGCTAATGACGTTCTGAAAATGTGTCATAAAAGATGTCCCTACTATGCCAAAAAATAATGGACGGTCACGGTAGACAAGTGACGAATTTTTTGTGATGAAATTTATGACAAAGTCTGAAATTGCGTCATAGAAGACAAAAGCCAGAATGTTATAGAACAACTGCCCATCCGCGCCACAGTTTTTTGGCAGTTTCGATTGATCATAGAACCGTACCTGCTAACACGTGTGCCATATGTGGGTCCAACATTCCAAGATGGCCTAAGAAGCGTCTTCTAGGTCCGCATGTAAGCTCTTTCGATCCACCCGGGCCCGCATTTTAGTGCTCTCGGTCCAACGTGCATCGGGTCTGCCCGCCCCACATATAAGTATTGTAAGTTGATCGTTGCACTCCGTCCACATGTCAGCGTCCCTTTCTAATTAAAGTTGATGTGGGCCAGTCTACGGAGTCCACAAGTAAGCACTACCACTGCACTCATCAAGTTTTTGAAAGTTAAAAACAAACCGTGGATGCCAGGTCTTGAACCCACGATCTGCCTGAGGAAACCGAAAGACTTACCACCGCGCTAGGACCACTGCTTGATTCAAGGGTCATAATGTTGACGGTTGTTAAATACCAATTATGACCGTCAATATAGCCACAAATAAGGGAAGACTTAGCATTTCATACACGGATGTTAGCTAGAATAATAAGATTCCACTTGTCCTTGGATATTTATGTGCACGCAGAGAATATATGTAAAAGGAGTGGAGAAATGGAGCAAGATCCATGAAATAATATTCTGACCAATAGCAGAGCGCCAATTGGACCCCCCACGGATCAATGACATGGCTAGAGAGGATTCCTCTACAGAACATCGACTTAAATCAGAAGAGGGCCTACCTGTCAGCCACTGAAAAAAGCATAGGACCAACGGGCCCAACACTAGGTCTGGTGACCGGGCCTTCTATTCGACCGACCGGGGCTTGAGGCGGTTCTCCTGTGCCTCCCACGTGTCTCTTCCTTAGCCCTTTGCCAACGTCGGTGTGTCAAAGTTCCACGACAGTTACTCCCCAAAACCGACTTATGGGCACTATAAAAGGAGGGGAGTGCCTTCCACTCCAACACACACACACACACACACACCAAGAAGTATTCTCCACTCTTGCATTTAGTTGTAGTTCCGAGGCTCTAGTGGAGTTGAGCTTAGAATAGAGCTACTCTCTAGTTTCTGTTTTTTTATAGGGATACATGGGCCATAATGAGGTAAATGGGCCAACCAGCCAAGTAGCTGCCTGGGACGTAATGGGTCTCCGCTATAAAGAAATAATAGCGGTGGGTGAAGTTTCGGGCCGCCGGTACAAAGAAATTTAGCAGCGGGTGATGTTTTGGGCCGCCGCTATAAATATTTAGCTAAATATAGTGGCGGGTTATTTCTGGAGCGCAGCTAATGAAATTTGGCCTGCGCCGCTAAAGGCCCTTTTTGTGCTAGTGTTTACAGCTATGAATTGTTATGAAAAACAACACAAACAATCATATGTCACTAGATCCTACAAGAATAGACATAATAAATGGAGGTTAAAGCTGTTTTTTGATTCAAAAACCATGTGCCAGGTCTCACATCAGATTGGTCAAAGTCTATTTTAAGTTTTTCTTAGCTTATACTCTCTCCGGTTTTCTTTTGTTGACATTGGCTAGTGCAAATTTTCACTAGACAACGTCAACAAAAAAGTCCAACGGGAGTAGAAAAGAAGACAAAGGTCAACTGACACAAACACTTAAGAGGAAAATACCTTACGTATCTATTTTAAGAGAAATGGTCAAAGTCAATCTTTTTATGTTTTTCCATATATTAACCAATGGGATTGAAGGAAGAAACAAGTTTATTCTATTTTGACTAGTAATGGGTGGGTTCATTATGTCCCAGATATTTTAACGCATGCAACTGAGTTTTACAAGAATTTATTTGGAATACAATAAGGTGTGAACACAGTTGGGTGAGTGTTCATAAATACATTTGTTTGGGAGGGTGAGAGAATGCTGTTATGGAAGTTACCTTTACAAAAATAAAGGAAGGTTAGTGCATAGTAAGACTCTGAGTAGGGATCAATTCAAACTGGGAAGTTGGTCTTGGAAGATCATTAGTAGGCTGTGTTGTAGCAAAATGTGTTGTAGCAATTCAGGGATGAAACAGTCTACAAGAGATTGCTTTGTGTAGTCCTATCCATGTGGTTCTAACATATGGGACATGTGTTGATTTATTGTCGAGTGAGTTTTTGCATGTGCCATGGCTGGATGCTCTTTGGCCGAAACAAAATGTACTAAATACTGTGGGTGTACTACAAGCTCCGAAGGTGACAATGTTTTGATGGTGATCTATTTGACTTCTTGAAAATTGTTCTTGTTATGGTACAGTATTGTAGTTATGGAGTGGCAGATTGCATTGCAACTGACAACCTCGGCAAGGGGCACTAGTAGAGATATGCACCACGATGACGTTTTGCTAATGATGTTCTGAAAATATGTCATAAAAGATGTCCCTACTATGACAAAAAATATTGGACGGTCACGGTAGACAAGTGACGAATTTTTGTGACGAAATTTATGACAAAGTCTGAAATTGCGTCATAGAAGACAAAAGCCAGAATGTTATAGAACAACAGCCCATCCGCGCCACAGTTTTTTGACAGTTTTGATTGATCATAGAACCGTACCTGCTAACACGTGTGCCATATGTGGGTCCAACATTCCAAGATGGCCTAAGAAGCGTCTTCTAGGTCTGCATGTAAGCTCTTTCGATCCACCCGGGCCCGCATTTTAGTGCTCTCGGTCCAACGTGCATCGGGTCTGCCCGCCCCACATATAAGTATTGTAAGTCGATCATTGCACTCGGTCCACATGTCAGCGTCCTTTTCTAATTAAAGTTGATGTGGGTCGATCTGCGAAGTCCACAAGTAAGAACTACCACCGCACTCGTCAAGTTTTTGTAAGTTAAAAACAAACCGCGAATGCCAGGTCTCGAACCCACGACCTGCCCCAGGAAACCGAAAGACTTATCACCACGCTAGGACCACCGCTTGATTCAAGGGTCATAATGGTGACGGTCGTTACATACCAATTCCGACCGTCAATATAGCCACAAATAGGGGAAGACTTAGCATTTCATACACGCATGTGAGCTAGAATAATAAGATTCCACTTGTCCTTGGAGATTTATGCGCTTGCAGAGAATATATGTAAAAGGAGTGGAGAAATAGAGCAAGATCCATGAAATAATATTCTGACCAATGGGAGAGTGCCATTCGAACTCCCCACGGATCAATGACATGGCTACATAGTATTCCTCTAGAGAACACCGACTTAAATCAGAATAGGACCCACCTGTCAGCCACTCAAGAAAGCAGAGGACCAACGGGCCCAACACTAGGTCGGGCGACTGGGCCTTCTAGTCGACCAACCGAGTCTTGAGGCGGTTCTCCCGTGCCTTCCATGTGTCTCTTCCTTAGCCCTTTGCTAACATCGGTGTGATGAAGTTCCACGACGGTTACTCTCGGAAACCGACTTATGGGCACTATAAAAGGAGGGGAGTGCCTTCCACTCCAACATACACACACACACCAAGAAGTATTCTCCTCTCTTGAATTTAGTTGTTGTTCCAAGGCTCTAGTGGAGTTAGGCTTAGAATAGAGCTACTCTCTAGTTCCCAGGTCTTTAGATAATTTGGTATGGCTCTTGTATCTTATTCTCTTTGTAAGACTTTATTCTATTTAGTGATATTACTCTTTCCATATAGTCTTGCTTTGGTTAAGTGTTCCTTGTTTGGTTGTGGATCCTTAGCATGCTTATGTGATTGAGTATTTATAGTCTTACTATATAGTTATGATTGGGATAGGCATTCCATGTTTGGTTGCATGTCTCATTCATATGCATGGCTTTTTTTATGCCCTCATGATAGTGTTATGATTGCCATATACCTACATAATAGCACTCTTATATAATATCTATGTACATACTTAGGTGTTGGCAACGGAATTTTGACCGGTTCCAGCGGTCAAAGACGTCAAGTCAAAATCGGCCTAGTCAAGGGAGTTCGACGGCCAAAGGGAGTAAAGTGGGTCTGACAAGTTATCATGGTTTGATCGACCTCTTAGTGCTTCATTTGATTGTTTCTATACTTTTAGAAGTCGATTGCCCCTCTTATATGATAAAGATTAAATCTGTGATTTTCAGGCATATTTGCAATACCAGCTACCAGGTCTATCGACTTAGCACTACCAACGGGGCGAGTTCATTGTATGATTACTATTTTTCTATCGATTTTTCTTCATCGACAGAATGAGTTTTAGCATGTTTATTATAGATCTATCAACTTTGCTCTCTCGATTTAATTCTTATCGGCATTATTTATGCAATATTAATACTCATTTGATGATTTGCCGATAAGTCGATATAAATCAGTTGATTAGTTTATCTTCCAATATTATTCGTTGCTTATTGTCATCATCGGCTGGTTTTCACGAACAGTGACTATCGGCTTTTCTCATCGGCTTGTCCTGGGCCGGTGACCCGTGGAATTTGACCATTTGTCTCTTTGTCGATTTGCAAGAAAAGTTGACTGGCACGCCCCGGTTTCCTTGTGTTGAGCCTGCACTAGAGTCAAGCAAATCTCTCAGGTCGCGCGTGTGATTTTTGCATCAACATGCTTTTTGACACGCCCAGTGGGACAAAGAACCAAGAACAACATCATGTCTGGAATGCCAAAAGACCCTAAGTTCGTTGAGAATCCTCCACCAAAGTATGACGTTAACAGGGATTTGAAGGGAGAGAATGTGATGCCTATGAGGAAAGACGAGCTAAATGATGAGTTGAATGCACGGGTAGAAGAAAGAGTTGCACAATATGAAAGTCTCTTGTTGGGAACCTTCTGCAAAACTAGACACACAATTATAGAGAAGGGAGATCTGCCAAAGCCGTTCTGGATGAGTTAGAGAAGCAGTCTGCTAGCAAGACAACAGAAGTAATTGATGAGGCTACATTGAACAATATGATCCATACAACTATACACCATGCTTTAATTAACCAGCCGCCTGTATTGTTTAATACCTTGAGGGCTTTGATCATTCGAATGGTGGAGGGTTGCGTATATAATGATCTAGCACAAGGGCCGATGTATTTCCGTGTTCATGGGAATATTCCTCAGCCTGCAATTGAAGGACCTGAGCAACAGCTGCCCAGTACCAGTACTACGATTCCAGCAACAAGCTCGGGGCCAACGCCAGAAAGTGCCAATCCACCTCCCAAGAATACCAATGGTGGCGCCACACGGAGATCACCTGGGTCTGGTCCTAGCATTATTCTACAGAGAATGTCACCACAGACACAGTTGCAACACTACAGGCAAGAAGCTTCAGAACCAAATGTGACATATGATACAACACCGAACGTAGAGCCAAGCATGTTTGGGATGCCGTTGTTGTCTGCGCTGCCAGGATAGTTAGGACGCCGACACATGGTTGCTAACTATGGTTCACAGACAGCCCCACAAATGCCAACATCTGGCTTATGTTGATTACTCTAAATGTCAATGTTTCGATCGATGACTGGGCAGTGAACATTGCTTAGGTAATGAGACAACAAGTTGGGTTGAAGCCAAAGCAGCAGACTTACATGTATCGGCCCCTATATCCTCCTAGTTTTGATTTGATTCCTATGCCGAGCCGATACAGGCCACCAGATTTCACCAAGTTTACTGGATAGGATAATACTACCACTGTTAAACATGTCAGTCAATTTTTAGTGCAGTGCAGAGAAGTGGGTGCTACTGAAGTGTTGGAATCCGGTTGTTTCCTTTGTCCTTGTCTGGGTTGGAATTTTCATGGTTGTTGACACTTCTTAATGCCGTATCAAGAATATCACTATTCCTAGTATGACGCTAGAAATGATTGTTGATGTTTATTATGCTTTAAGAGTAAACTGAATTAATCCGCAAGCGCACGAAACACCGTTGTAGCATTTCACCTAGGAGTACTATTCCAAGGTATTGTATTTATTTTGCTCAGGGAAGCTAGGCGTAAGATTATCTTGGTTTAACAAAGATCTATAAGAATTATACCAACTGACCAAAGACGGAGGTAAGGATAATCAATAATAATAGTAGGGGTAGTAACACAGGAGAAATCCACACTAAGATAAATAAAGAGATCGGTTAAGCTATCCAGGAGGACACCGAGTCTAAGTCTAAGATTCCTAAAATATATCTTCCTAATATATCTAAGTTAAGCATCAAATCCTAGTTACTCAGGTTGAGCGCATACACCAATTTCTTGGTACAGCCTCAAGTCGTTTACCTGCTACCTCGCTTCGGGGCACGAAAACGATCCACTAATATGGGTCGGTAACTAACCTCTGTACTAGTGGGTACGCTGTCGCTAGAAAAACCTGCTTGAGACTTCCTGAACGTGGTGGATTACTAAAGGGACGGACATGACTGTCACCACCTGCCGTCTACTACACAGCCCATGGGGACGAATGCAAATGCAGCTAGCGTTAACTTAGGCACCACGCCTATGCCTTCACTAGATATTCTTCCATTGGTTTAGCAGATGAATAGCTGGGAAATAACCAAGTCTAAGTCTCAGAAAGAACTAAACTTAATTAAATCCTAACCGAGAAACCCGTGAACTACGCAACAATGTTTCTTTCCGGTAATTGTAACTTGAGGAAATGACTAAATTAGATTAAGCACTTGACAAGATATAAAGGGAAATATATTTATATTGATAAAAGATAAGTCTCACATAAAGAGATAAAGATACAAGAGAGCTCGTACCAAGACTCGATGACAATTCCGGAATCTCGAGCAATGCTCTCGACTAGACTCTAACTCCCGACTAACTAACCTACTCTACTAAGTAGCACAAGTAGTGGAAAATGAAATCCTTGATGTGTTGCTTCATTGATGTTCTTCTTTAGCCAAATTTCCCCTCTATTTATAGGTGGTGATGGGCCGGAAGGCATTGTAGGCGGAGTGGAGTCGATAGGCCATCGGTCCGCCGGGCGGCGAGCAAGGCCGGGCGGCCACGTGTGCTTGGCGGCCAGGCATGCCGGGCGGCATGCACCGCCAGGTGGCAGGCAAGGACAGGCGACCTTTGGATCATGTTGGTTCCCTGACCGACCTTCTCCCGATGGCTTGGATTATGTCCCGAAGGTTCTTGTTGGGTCGATTTCTACCGACTCTTCCTTTGGCAGGCGGTAGGCCTCATGGGCTAGCAACCTCGGGTGGCCAACCCAGGTTGGGTGGCAGGCCAGGCCGGGCGGCAAGGGTGGCCTGGCGGCAGCCCATGCCGGGCAGCAGGCTAGGCCAAGGGCAGCCTTGGCCGGGTACCGACCCCTTGCCAGTTTGCCACTTGACCTCTCCTAGTTAGACCACTTGATGGCCTTCTTTCCTTCCCCACATTTCACGTGTCTTGGTTCGGGAGGAGAAAACGGCTTCGTGGTGGAGTATTTTGTAGAATCAGCCAGGTGTTAATTTCAGCCATAAACGACCCTGTCGGTCGGGTCTTGATTTTAGCCATAAACGATCTTATCGGTTGGGTCCTGATTTCAGCCGTAAACGACCTTATCGGTCGGGTCCTAATTTCTGCCATAAACAACCCGGTCGGCCGGTGAAAATGGTTGTTTTACAGTGGTGATCGACTAACAGGGTGTTTCTTCATGTTATATTGCATATTTTTGGCCCTTTTATACCTGCAAACACATATCTCACCAAAACTCATAGAATCTTATTAGTTTAAACAAATATTTATTGATCTTAGTTCTTTACCTTGCATTTTCCGACCGGTTGGCGGCCGATGTTAGACTTTATTGGCCGCCAACTCAACCCCAAGCTTAAACCTTTGCTCGTCCCGAGCAAATTAAACTTAGAAGTGATGGGTCAGAAGTTGCTTCAATATTAGCACCCTACAAGGATCAAGTGCACAAACATGTACTCCCCATGATAGGGGTAAGTATAAACTAGCACAACTATGTCACTAAGTCATTCTCATTATCCGGCGGGGCTTATTGGCATTTTATGACCTTGTCACAAGTGGTTGAAATCTAGAATGGCTAGTTTAGACTTTGTCATGCAATCTCCTACTTGATCATGAGTCCATAGTTTTTATAATGCTGCATAAGATTGAAAATCTTCCCTCTTGGTGCAATTTTCACTATGACTCTCATCTCCCAAAAGGTGTATTTCCTTACCAAATGCTCATTCTACTTTCTAAGAGTTTGGCTTAAATATGTAGAGCTTGGAAGGATGACGCATTTTGCATGCATGTATTGTTAAGCTAAGAGATGGTCCTAGGGAAAGACATTGCACTTCCTCATTCCAATCATTTAGAAATAATGTCCAGGGAAGAGGGAGCGAATGGACTCACACGAAGGAATGGGCTAGCACAATTGCAAAGGTATTGGGTGCAGATTTATCCCAAAGACTAGATTTTTGTGCTTGAGCGAAAGGATGGTCCATTATTTTTGCTCAAAGATATATTTATTTGACTTTTGAATAAACCTTGAACTTTGTTTCTTTCGTTCAGCTCTCATGGTGTAAGGAAGATAATTCAATGGTTCAAATATTTTTCTGAGCAATTGTCTGGGAGGACCATAATCTTTTAATGGGATCAAAGGCTCGCAAAAAGAAAGATTTTGGTTAACATGCTTGGTGGGGTGGATGCATGATTCCAATGTGGAAACTGCATAACCAAGCATGATTAATTTGAGAACTCAAAGATAACACAAAGAGAAACGATTGGCTTTTGAAGTGCAAGTCCCTCATAAAGATCAAATCCTAACTAAACTCAATGCATGCATAAATGGCGTAGACATAGTTTTGCTAATTAATATTTGGCAGTGGTAGGAAATTATCTATCCTAGGGAGGTTGTACACCAAGTAGGGGGTTTTTGTTGCAGCATGGTTTTGAAAGAAATCATTGGACTCTAATCATAAGGAAATCACAGACTCATCCAAAACATGCCATATCATAAACTCCAACAACTAGACTTGCTGTTTATTAGCCATTTCGCACCCACTACAACATAGAGGAACTAGCGTTATCATCATGCTGGTCTACCATTACCCAAAAAATGTGGAGTAGAGGTTGTGTACTTGAGACTCAAAGGAAGCTAATAGAGCAACTATTTATCATCTCCATAGGCAAGGTAGAGACCAAGTTCTCAAATTGTATTCGAAAGGGGAAATCTTATCGTTCTTTTTGGTTTTGCAAATTTTTATGGTTTTCCTTGAAAGCTAAAATATTTTTAGGTTTTATTAAATTTTATCAAAACTGAAAATCTTTTTGGATTTTTCTTAATTAGCTATATACAAAAGGAAACAAAATGATTCAACTAGAGATAGAGGGCAAGAGGGTAGAACAAATGGAGCACTTTGGTTTGGGTACCTCCCTATGCTTAGGTCTTTGCAAGACTTAAGCTCAGATGGCGTTCACTGCAGCGGTCGATACTCGATGTTGAAGTGGCTGAACATTTGATCCATCATTGAGATATTTGTCAGAAGTTGTACTGTTGTCTGTTGTTTGTTCTTCCCTTATGGCTTCTTGTATTTCTTGAGTTCGCATGTTGGTCTCATAGGCATTGACAGCCAAGTATGGCATATCTTCTTGCAACTCCGAAAAATTGTATGATGTGAATCGGGCGGAGCGAGAAGTGCCTATTCCTCCATGAGGTTGGGGGTAACTCCCCATCCTGTAGGGATTATGGTTGTCATAGAGGAGGTAGTGTAGGTTGGTATATGAACTCGCAAAACCGGGGAATTGTGGCTGCTCCCAATTGTATTGGGGACCTCCCGATCCACCCGTTTGAGGCGTGTTCATCGCGGTTCCGTTGTTGACGGCTGTTAAGTACCATTTTTAACCGTCAACTATACTCAAATAAAGGAGAATTTGGCATTTCATACACGCATGCTTTAGCACAATAATATAGTTCCACTTGTACTTGGAGAACTTTGTGCATGCAGGAGGAAATGTGAAGGAAACACCTCAAAAGGCAAGAAAACACACTTTCGACCAATCAGAGAGTGCCACATGGACGTCACACGGATTAAAGGGCCCATTTTCAGCACTTAACCGACGTAACTCCCTGTAATACCGCGCAAACCGACGTCAGGGCCCACAGGACAGCCACCTGGAGAAACCACAGGCCAGGAGGGGCCACCCCCAGGTCGGCCGACCCGGCCGGGCGCCCTCTCCGCCTGGGCTTCCACGTGTTGGCTCCTCCGCGACTCCTGATGACGGTTTGAGATGCCTTCCATGGCGGTTACTCTCCCTTGCCGACCTATTGAGGCTATAAATAGGAGGGTGTGCCTTCACACTCAACACACACCACAAGAAGCATTTCTCTCTTGCTAGTAGTAGTTCTTGGAGTTTTAGTGGAGTTAGGCTGAGTCTAGAGCTCTCTAGTCCCAAGTCTTCACTTGGAATTGGTATGGCTCTTGTATCTTTTCCCTTTTGTAAGACTTTGCTCTTATCAATATATATATATATTTTCTATATAGTTGTGCTTGGGTCATGAGTTTCTTGTTTGATATTGTGATCCATATATGTGATAGTATAGTCTACTTGTGTGATAGTAGTTTATATTTATTATACTACTATTGTCATGCTAGTTATATACCGTCACTATAGTCTAGTTTATATGTTATAGTCTCTATGCTTAGTTTTAGCTGATAAAGTATAGCATGGGTTTGGTGATCGTATTCGTACGGTAGCTCTGCCTCGTTAATAGTAATCGCGGAGGGGCAGAGTGCTCTTTGGTCATGCAAGTATGGTACTTGGGTGACTGATTTGCATCAATTATTCGTTAGTCTACTGGTTCGTTGAGGTAGGCGGCAGGTGGTGACAGCCCTGTCCGTCCTTTGAAATCCTCCCCGCTAGGCTAGTGCGTAGGCTCTTGGCGGAAGTCGCCTGTGGATGCAGGGGTAAGTCCGTGCCTGAAGTGCTATACTATTGACTGCTGAACCTGAGTGTGGGTCTGTATGTATTCTACTTAGGCTATGCAACTGTATAGGAATGTATAGTAGGAGTAGCTTAGCCTAGTCTTTCCTCCACTAAACTTTATTTATTTAGTAGGAATCTTCTGTGTGTGTCACACTACCCGATTATTATCATGTACCCGCCTGTCTTGGTTAAGATATCCTTGCTAATTGTTAACATGATCTTATATGTTAGTAACGCTTCTTGATCATAACCTTCCTTTGGGATAAACAAATACGATACCCTGAATACTTCCGGGTGAAATGCTACAGCGGTATTCTCCGTGCGCTTGCGGATTTTACCTACTTGACTCTGGGACATATTAGTGAACCGTTTCTGGCCCCGTGCCGGGAATGATTTATTAATATGGCTTAGCAAAAGTCAACATCCGTGTTGTTGCTCTCCTCGATGGAGTTGTGCTCTCATTCTTGGTCTTTCCCCTGCAACACTATGTCGTGCATGCTGCAAGGAAATTTGCAATATGTACACAAAGTTCTTTTTACCTATAATAGTGAGTTGGGGGTTAGGCAACTCAATTTCTATGTCATACCCTAGATAAAGCATGAATTACCTATTGTTCTCCTCTTTCAACAAGTGGGCTTGCAAGAAATGATCTTCTCCTAACAAAGGTGCGCTAGGGAGATGATCTATTCTAGCTTTGTGAAGTGTGCCAACATTTCTAGCAATTCTAGTGACACAAGGGGTAAAAGTAATGGGTCCTTGTTGCCTAAATGCTAAGATGAGCCAATTTTTGATGAGGAAAAATGCGGGGTTCATTTTAATCTTCTTGATTACAGCATGGAGATATGCTTTATCCAAACTATTCACCAAACGTACATCACCCCGAAAAGGGTTAGGAATGGGTTATGAATGTCACTAGTGCGTTCTTGCCCCGTAATGGGATTTCCTGTCTTCGCCCAAAGTCCTTGTGGTGTGAAACCTTTAAGTTTATCAATGTGTAAAGCTGCTTTACAGTCAAAACTAAGGTAAGTGCTAATTTCTTTTAAAGACCGTTCGTAGGTTTCACCAAAAAGACGAAATTCATAGAAATTCGGGGTGCCTATTTTGTTTGACACATGGGCATGAACTTTCAAAGTGCAAAGAAATTCGATAGTAAGCCATTTAGAACCGTATTCATTAAGGTGATATTAATCATACCACCCCACCGTGTTGAGTGCATACTCAAAATCAGCAAGGACGTCGATTCGCTCGAGGAAGTCATGGTCGAACTTGTGCACAAACGTGAACTCCCGGTCTTGAATGGTGGTGAACTTGCTTTGCTCGTTGAAGTCATTGAACACCATGTTCTCTTCACTCTCCATGAACTTCTAAAATTCTTCATCTTCTCCTCCTTGTTCACTTGCCACCATTGCAGCCTCGGATATGGACATTGTCTCTGAGTGGTAACTTGGAGCTTGCCCGTAGTCCGCCTCCGAGTGTTCAGCTTCTGAGCGCTGCTGCTGAATTTGGTGTAGAGGCCCCTCCAAATGTTCACCATTCCTACAATATGTTTACTTGGACACAATACCCGATGGACAATATGATAATAAAGGTTAGCAACTAGTTATTCGGTTAGTAGTCCAGGTGTTAGTTGTTCAAACGTGCAAGGGTAGCAGCAATCTTTCTCTAGTTGGTTTTATTGCAGCGCACTTTTATTCCTATGTTCAAAGTGCACTTACTAGAGGGACTAGTGAAAAGAAAGAGAGAGTGCAAATGGAGAGAGATGTGTGGGAGAGAGAGTGCAAATGGAGAGAGAGGGTGAAGCACTTGGAGAATGAGCCTCGGCATTTATAGGCTCGAGAGGAGGCCTGGAGGCCAACATCCCATGCTGGGCGGCGACCCATGCCAGGAGGCGCGCCTCGCCGATCGGCAGGTCCTCATCCTCCTTTTGCTGTATGATTGCTTGGGTGGTGATGGGAGAGGGCTAGGTGCATGCGCCATGTGCTCCACTTGCTTACTTTGGCCAGAACCATTTGTTGAGTGTGGGGAGCAAGGAGGAATTAATAGGATGGCTAAAATTGGATGATTGCAATGAGTGCCCTGCCATTCATGAGGTCTAGGTGAGTAGGATGGCAGGTGGGAGTGGGTGATGGGAGTGTGAGGTGACTTGAGTGGCTCTATTTTGTTTACTTTCACTCATGGTGGGGTCTTTGGTTGAGCATTTTTGTATAAAGGAAAAGCTGGCCACACCTCCTCCACTCATGACCATCATCCCTGCATCACAAGAGCAAAGAATCTGAGAAAAAGCATGGCCGGGCGGCACAGAAATCACCCAGTCGGGTGGTCATTTTTCATGAAAAATGACCTCCCGGGTGTTGAATTTTAACTAGGTTGTTTCCGGCCGGGTCTGAGTCCTGGATCATCACCTGGATGGTCATTTTTGACACAAAATCGTCCTCCCGACCGGGAAACATGGCCGAGTCATCACCACAAAATTTTTAAAATTATATTTTATTTTTTTTGATTACTTTTTTTCAAATTTTGTATTTTTTATTTCTTTTCTTTTATAGCCTAATTTAATCATTAAAGAAGGAAATAAAAGCAACATAATTTAGTGGTATGTACAAGAGAAAGGGGGGATAAATAATGGTTACCTTCTGACAAGGGTCCGGATTTTTTTCGTCTCGAACAAGACGTCCTCTGTGTTCAATTTTGGGCGGTGACTTCAGTGGATGGAGAATTTTCCATGGTCAGTGCAACTTTTCTCCTCCTCTGCCATACTTTTTTGATTTTCTTGGGCTTGGCTGTAGCCTTTTTCTTTTCTTCTTCTGGCTCGTTCTTCTTTTTGGGTGGTGATTGTGTACTCTTGACTGTTACCACCGGTGCACCCGATTTTGGTGGAATTTGGTACACCTCAACTTTCTGCATCGTGTTAGAAGTTTTACCATAAAAGATGCGTACCTAGTTGCAATGTTCAATTAGGGGCCTGAAGGCAAACTTCTCTTCGTGCCCCTTGAGGTCAATGTTGGCGTTTGTGGTGCTAAGGAATGGTCTTCCTAGTATACGAGGTTTTTTTTCATCGGCTTCCATGTCTAGCACCACAAAGTCAACGGGAACAAGGAAGTTCCTTATCTTGATGGGTACATCCTCCGCAATGCCTGCCGGGCAGCGGACTGATTGGTCGGCGAGCTGCAAGCACATTGCTGAAGGGGATAATGAATTGACATTAAGTTTGTCATACACCACCTTTGGCATGACGCTCACGCATGCCATCAAATCAGAGAGGTTGTTGTTGAATTGTTGCATCCCTATGGAACATGAGATGGTTGGGCATCTCGGATGTCATTTCTTTTCTATGTGGGAGTTCAAGATAGCGGTGCTGCATTCCTCTGTTAATTTGACAATCTCAATGGATGGCATTGGGCGTTTATTGTTGAGGATGTCCTTTAGGTACTTGGAGTAGGTAGGAACCAGCATGGCATTAAGTAGCGGTATATTGATATATAATTTTTTTATTACCTCTACAAATTTCCCAAATTTCTCATCCACCATTGGCTTGCGTTGGCGAGAGGGAAATGGCAACACCGGGGTATCATAGAACTAGTGGGGTGCCTTCTTATGAGGTGCCTTTGCCTCCTCAACTTCAATTTCTTCTTTATCCTCTTACTCTACATTGGGTTCCTTGACCTTCCTTGCATTGTTAGGACTTGGCAGATCCTATGTAGATTTTCCCCCTCTAGTTATGACAGCATTAACATTTTATTTGGGGCTAGCATCCGGCTGACCGGGGAGCTTGCCTGAGTTAGGCTTAACAATAGAAGTGGCCAGCTGAGCAATTTGTGTTTCTAACAATTTGATATGGCGAACCTGGTTTTGTAGAGAGGTGTTGAATGCTTCCATATGTAAATCTATGCTTTCTAGGACTTTATTAGTAGTGATAAATTTCCAACTAATACTTTCATTGATTTTAGATTGTCCTAGAACAAGATCAAGGAAGGAAGGTTCTTTACGAGTATAGTTTCCAGAGTTACCCATATTCTAGTCAAAGGAGAGGTTTGTCTTGGACTCCCATTCGAAGTTGTTCGTTCGGGGCCTAAACCTGTTGTTGTTGTTGTTGTTGTTGTTGTTGTTGTTGTTGTTGTTGAGGTAGTTCACTTCTTCTTCTTGAGTCTCTAAGCAGCGGCTTCCCATATGTCCAACATTACCACAGACTTCACAAGTCATGCGAGAGTCTAAGGATTGGGCAATCTGAGGTGAATCCATCTTCTTCAAAAGTTGATCCATATTGATTGCTAACATGTCAATACCATCAACTTGGTGGACTCCCCTCATCTTGGGTTACGTCTAGCTCTACCTCTCATCATAGCCACTGTAGTTGGCGACCATCTTTTCTATGAGAGTTTGGGCTTCTTTGACCTTCAGAGAGAAGAAGGAACCTCCAGGAGCTGCATCAATGTGCTCATGAGCGGGATGGTCGAGCCCATGGTAAAAAAGCTTTGGATTAACAACCAATCTTGCATTCCATGATGTGGGCATGCCAAAGTGTACTCTTGGAACCGTTCTCATGCCTCAGTGATGCTTTCATCGGTCATCTATTGGAAACTTGAAATTTTGTTTTGTAGGGCATTGGTTTTGCCTAGCGGGAAGAACCTGACAAGGAAGGCATTGGAGCACTTATCCCATGTGGTGAGCTCTTCTTGATTGTTGTAGAACCACTGCTTGGCCTTACCCAAGAGTGAGAATGGGAAAAGGCGAAGGCGGATGGCTTCAGGGGTCACCTCCCTCATGGTGAAAGTGCTGCACACTGCCAAAAATTGTTGGAGGTGGGCACTAGCGTCTTCTGATGCGACTAGCCAAAACCATGTTGATTAAGGCCAGTTTCAGCTCATAGCCTCATTTTCCCATGTTCGGGTTCGGACCGGTGCGGATGTTGTCTGCAGACGGGGTGAAGTAGTCACGGATCGTCTTTTCAGCCATAGTTGGTTGAGTGGACGAAGATGGGACTCGCGGCTGAGCTTGCATGATCGGAGGTGCTTCTCGAGTTAGTACAGGCCGAGGAGGGGTGAGTCGTTGACGCACTTTCCTCAATAAAGCCACCGGATCATTGTGGTAGTTGTCTGGTAGGTTGAAACAAGTCATAAAGCATCCTGTTTATGCCACAAATAAACAAAACAAGGGTAAGCCCGCAAAGGAGAGCGGTAACTTCTTGATAGAAATACCAATACTAAACTTCTGATATCCTAGCCTATTGCTTCCCCGACAACGGCGCCAAAAATGCTTGTTGACACTTCTTTACGTCATATCAAGAATATCACTATTCCTGGTATGATGCCAGGAATGATTGTTGGCATTTGTTATGCTTTAAGAGTAAAGTGAATTAATCCGCAAGCGCACGCAACATCATTGTAGCATTTCACCAGGGAGTATTCCAAGGTATCGTATTTATTTTCCTCAGGGAAGCTAGGCGTAAGATTATCTTGGTTTAACAAAGATATAACTATTAAAATAATACCAACTGACCAAAGACGGGGGTAAGGATGTTCAATAATAATAGTAGGGGTAGTAACACAGGAGAAATCCACACTAAGATAAATAAAGAGAATGGTTAAGCTAGTTAGGAGGACAGAGAGTCTAAGTCTAAGATTCCTAAAATATATCTTCCTAATATATCTAAGTCAAGCATCAAATCCTAGTTACTCGGGTTGAGCACTTACACCAATTTCTTGGTATAGCCTCGAGTCTTTCACCTGTTAGATCACTTCGGGGCATGAAAACGATCCACTAATATGGGTCGGTAACTAACCTCTGTACTAGTGGGTATGCTATTGCTAGACAATCCTGCTTGAGACTTCCCAAATGTGGTAGATTACTAAAGGGACGGACAGGACTGTCACCACTTGCCGCCTACCACACAGCCCATGGGGACAAATGCAAATCTAGCTAGCGTTAACTTAGGCACCGCGCCTACGCCTTCACTAGATATTCTTCCTTTGACCTACGGAAGAATAGCCGGGAAATAACCAAGTCTATGTTTCACAAAGAACTAAACTTAATTAAATCCTAGCTGGAAAACCCGTGAACTACGCAACAATGTTTCTTACTGATAATTGTAACTTGAGGAAATGACTAAATTAGATTAAGTACTTGACAAGATATAAAGGGGAAGATAATTATATTGATAAAGATAAGTCTTACAAAGGAGAAATGATACAAGAGAGCTCATACCAAGACTCCAACACAATTCCGGAATCTCGAGCAATGCTCTCGACTAGACTCTAACTTCCGACTAGCTAACCTACTCTACTATGTAGCACAAGTAGTGGGAAATGAACTCCTTGATGTGTTGCTTCGTTGATGTTCTTCTTCTGCCAAATTTCCCCTCGATTTATAGGTGGCGATGGTTCGGGAGGCATTTGTAGGTTGAGTGGAGTCGGTAGGCCGAAGTCGGTCCACCAGCGACGGGCAAGGCTGGGCGACCACGTGTACCGAGCGGCATGCACCGCTGGGCGGCAGTCAAGGCCGGGCGGCCTTTGGATCATGTCGGTTCCCCGACCGACATTCTCCCGATGGCTTGGTTTGTGTCCCGAAGGCGGTTGTTGGGTCGGTTTCTACCGACTCTTCCTTTGACGGATGATAGGCCTCATGGGCCTCATGGGCTGGTAGGCCCGGGTGGCCAACCTAGGCCGGGCGGCAGGCTGGGCCGGCCGACAAGGGTGGCTAGGTGGGAGCCCATGCTAGGCGGCGGGCTAGGCTGGATGCCGACCCCTTGTCGGGTTGCCCCTTGACCTCTCCCGTTTAGGCTACTTGATGGCCTTATTTCCTTCACCACATTTCACGTGTCTTGGTCCAGGAGGAGAAAACGGCTTCGTGGTGGAGTATTTTGTAGAATCAGTGGGATGTTGATTTCAGCCGTAAACGACCCTGTCGGTCGGGTCCTGATTTCAGCCATAAATGACCCTGTCGGCCGGGTCCTGATTTCAGCCGTAAATGACCCTGTCGGCCGGGTCCTGATTTCAGCCACAAACAACCCGGTCAGCCGGTGAAAATGGCTGTTTCACAGTGGTGATCGGCCGACGGGGTGTTCTTCATGTTATTGCATATTTTGGCCCTTTTATACCTGCAGGCATATACCTCACTAAAACTCATGGTATCTTATTAGTTTAAACAAATATTTATTGACCTTAGGTCTTTACCTTGTATTTCCCGACCGGTTGGCAGCCGATGTTAGACTTTATTGGCCGCCAACAGTTGTTTGCATCGTTGCCCCCAAATTCCAGTATCACTTGGGTGGATCTTGAATAGAAATTTCATAAGTACTTCTTCGCTGAAACAAGAGAGATGAGGTTGCCGGACTTGATTTTTGTGAGACAAAAAGCTGGTGAGTCTGTGCATGTTTACGTGCAGAGGTTTAGGGAGCTACACAGCAAGTGTTTCAATCTACAATTAACAGACAATAAAATGATGGAGATTGCATTTAATTTTTTAGTTGCACCTTTAAGAGAGAAGTTTCCATCGGCCGAGTTTGAGAGCCTATCCCAGTTAGTGCAGAAGCTATTGATCCAAGAGAATCTGACTTGGGGGCACGATTAAGGCCGATTCAGATTAACTACCATTATTATGAATCCGAGTCTAAGGAAGAAATAGAAGATGTTGATATAGCTGAGTGGACTAGGAACAAGTATGTCATATTGTGTCCTTGGGTGAAGCAGAGCGAGCCAGAGGAAAAAAATAGGATTTTAATAGCATCAAGGCCGATAAGATATTTGATATGCTATTGCAAGAAAAGCACATACAGCTGCCACCCAATCATGTGATTCCTCCTATTGAAGAGTTGAAGAAGAAGAAGTATTGCAAGTGTCATTACTCGTGGTCTCATCACACCAATGAATGCATGGTGTTCAGAAGGCAGATACAATCAACAATTGAGCAGGGGAAGATCAAGTTTACCAAGCGAGCTATGAAGATTGATGGACATCCGGTCCCTGCCAATGTAACCATGCCTGGATTGACAATGTGGAGGCCTTTATTAATCAATATCACAAAGAAGAGAGACAGGGAGATGAAGGAATCACGATTTGATCCGCACTGGGAGTGCCCGTTCTTTCAATATTGTTGGGACCACAACATGAAGCTTCCCTCGATCGACAATTGTCCTGGTTCCAGCAGGCATGCGAACAAGATATACAGAGAGACTCCCAAGGACCACCGGCAACAGAATCGACAAGGCAATAATAAAGAGTCGATCATGGGAGGAGTCAACGAACAAGACAGAGTATCAGCTTTTGATCGACTTGGTGTTAAGAAGGCGAAGAAAGAAGTTAAATTCGATAAAGAAGTCGATGAAGAGCTGCAGGAGGGACAAGAATAGAATGATCAATGGTGTCCATCTGGTATATTTTCTAGGAGCCAGAAACTACAGGAGGGTTCAGAGGATGCGATGCCTACTGATAAGGGATGGTCAATATTATTATGATGAGGATGATGACCAGCCACCTAAAAAGGTTTGGAGGCCAAAGGTGAAATCGTAGGTACACGTGCCTAGTGCTACGGTGGGCATGGCCTAAGAAGAAGAGTTGTTTGTTGATGACGATGAAGTACCTCAGTTAGTGTTTGATATCTAGCAAGCAGTGTTTGATATGCCAGACAAAACTAAATATTGACACTTGAAGGCTTTATATTTGAAAGGATTTGTCAATAGGATGCCGATGGGGAAGATGATGGTTGATGGAGGCGCTGCAATCAATATTGTGCCAATCACTACTGCTAGAAAGTTGGGAAAGACCGAGGAAGATTTGATCAACACCAACATGATCTTGAGAGATTACAATGGTCACACTGTAGCAGCTAAGGGAGTTTTGAACATGGAGCTTACAATTGGTAGTAAAACTTTGCTGGTTACATTTTTCGTTATTGAAGCAAGCGGAACATACAACTTGCTATTGGGTCACAACTGGATTCCTGCTAATTGTTGCATACCATCGACTGTGCACCAATCTCTTGTCTGGTGGATCGGTGATCATGTTGAGGTGGTCCTGGCCGATAAAACAGTCAATGTTACATCAGCCAATTTAGCGCCATGGCATGTAGATGATATGGAGCGTCTGTCTGGCAAAGTTTGGCATTGGGGCTACATCAAGATTACTACTCAAGGTGTTGAGGTGGTAGAACAATCAAATTCGAACATGTTTCTCTGATAGGCGCCCCAATGGATTTTATAGAAGATGGCAAGCTCGGCCGATGAGTTACAGGAAGTCAATATAGGAGAAGGTGACAAGCCTAGGCTAACGTTTATCAGTAAGAAATTAGATGAGGATTTTAAAGTTGAATTAATAAAATTGTTAAAGGAGTATCGAGATGGTTTTGCTTGGGAATATTCTGAGATGCCCGGTCTTAGCCAATCTATTGTTGAACATCGGCTTCCTATTAAACCTGAATATCGACCGTATAAGCAACCGCCAAGAAGAGTCGATCCAAAGATTTATTATGATGTCATGGCTGAAATTACTAGATTATATGATGATAATTTATCAGGCCCTGCCGATATCTAGAGTGGGTTTCAAATATTGTGCCTGTGTTCAAGCATAATGGACAACTGAGGGTGTGTATCGCCTTTGGACCATTGAACAAGGCTAGTCCCAAAGATGATTACCCGATGCCAATAGCAGATCTTCTGGTTGATGCAGCAGCTGGGAATAAAATTGTTAGTTTAATGGATGGTAATGTTGGTTATAATCAGATTTTCATGGCAGAAGAAGACATATCGAAGACTGCTTTCAGGTGTCCAGGGGCTATTAGATTGTATGAGTGGGTTGTCAGGACGTTTGGGTGGAAGAATGCTGGAGCCACATATCAGAGAGCTATGAATTATATTTTCCATGATCTAATTGACAGGTTAGTGGAGATTTGGATCGATGATGTGGTAGTTAAATCCAGGAGAGTAGAAGATCACATAGCCGATTTGTGAGGTGCACTTGAAAGAACAAGAAGGTATGGTTTGAAGATGAATCCTAAGAAGTGTGCTTTTGGAGTATCGGCTGGCCAATTTCTAGGTTATATTGTACATAAAAGAGGAATTGAAATTGCTCCAAAGAGCATGAAGGCTATCAACGACATCAAGCCACTGATTAATAAGACAAAGCTTCAATCTTTGATTAGCAAAGTTAATTTTATCAGAATATTTATTTCAAACTTATCCGGGAAGCTTGATGTGTTCACTCCATTATTGAAGTTGAAGGCAAATCATAAGTTGGTATGGGAGCCTAAACATTGATGTGAACAAGGGTTCCCGATCTTCCGAAAGGTTCTTGGTAAGTTGATTTGGTCGGAGGCGACACACAATTCGATCCGGCTTCAGAACAGCACGTTCTAAACCCCGCAATCGCAGCACGACGTCTCCTCTGGTTATCAACCGTCCAAAGACGATTGACCTCACCGAGAAGGCTAATCCCTGCCTGCGAATCAAGAACACAAGCAAGAACAACGAAAAATACAACATAATTGCAGATGTATGATTAAACTCTCGAAGTTAGGGTCTCACAAACCGATGAACGGCGAAACTGTTTATGAACAGAATTGATCTAAGCAAAACCCGAACCCTAATGTACGGTGGCGGCTGTATATAAAGACCCTAGGGTCGTGCAAGACCCTCTGGATGTGCCCCTATTTGGGCTCAACTAGATACAAAGCCCAAAGGCCAAAAATAGGCGACGCAGCACCGACACAGATTCTGGACTCTCTCTTGTTTTGACGATTCCCGATGACTCCGGATGAATTTTGACATGAGGCCGGCGGCATTGGAAAGGTCTTCTCCTTATCTTTCCGTGCATATGTAGAACGTCCCAATCCGAGTCCGTATGCGTCCTGGGCGACTGTTTTAGTACAGACTGGTCCTGGGCCCCGAAACAGACTCGAAGTCGGTTTTGATTGGGCCTCCACTTTGGCTTCCAAGCCCTTGCTGGTCCTCCACGTTCCCAACTCCTTCTTCCATCATCTCCTGGTCTTTTCCATAGTTTCTAATTATAAAATAATCATTAGGTAGCAAACCATTCTCAAAAGTAACATATAGCGAAGAACGTAGGAATGAGCTCACCTCTAAATTTAGTCGTCGTGCACGAGCTCTAGTCATTGGAACTTGCAAGTCCAGATTTGGAGGAGTGTTGTGTGTATCCATAGGAGTGATGTCCTCATCATCCTCCCCCTCTTGAAGTGGAGTCGTTCTCGACTCGAGCTCATCCTCTTCTCCCAAGTATGGTTTCAAATCTGAAATGTTAAAAGTAGGACTAACCCCGAACTCGGGAGGCAACTCAAGTTTGTATGCATTATCATTAATCTTCTCTATTATTTTGAATGGACCATCAGCTCTAGGTATTAGTTTAGACTTTCTCAATTCTAGAAATCTATCCTTCCTTAAGTGTAACCACACTAAATCTCCTACATCAAGCTTTACTTCCTTTCTACCCTTACTACCAGCAATTTTATACTTTTCATTCATCTTTTCAATGCTAAGTCTAGTGGTCTCATGCATTTGCAAAATAAATTCAGCACACTCCTTAGCATCAACATGAACTCTCTCATTAATAGGTAGAGGAAGTATATCAAGTGGAGTACGGGGATCAAAACCATACACTACCTTGAATGGACATGAGGTAAGCATTCTTCCCATTGCTTCAAATTTTTCTTCAAAATAGCTCGCAACATAGTACCCAAAGTGCGGTTCACAACCTCAGTTTGTCCATCAGTTTGTGGATGACAAGTTGTAGAAAATAACAACTTTGTACCCATCAGCGTGCGCCAAAAATGACTCAAGAATTTTGCATCACGATCTGAAACAATAGTAGAAGGCATACCATGCAAACGTACAATTTCTTTGAAAAAAAGATCAGCAATGTAACTAGCATCATCAGTTTTATGACATGGTATAAAGTGTGCCATCTTGGAAAAACGATCCACAACAACAAAAATGCTATCGCTCCCCCTCTTAGTCCTAGGCAGTCCTAAAATAAAGTCCATAGAAATATCCGCCCAAGGAATAGAAGGAACAGGAAGTGGCATGTATAAACCATGTGGATTCAATCGAGACTTAGCTTTTTGACATGTAGTGCAGCGAGCAACAAAACGCTCAACATCTTTCCTCATCCTTGGCCAAAAGAAGTGTGTGGCCAAAATACTTCTGTCTTCTTAGCACCAAAATGACCCATCAATCCACCTCCATGCGCCTCCTGCAACATCAAAAGACGAACGAAACCAACTGGAATGCATAGGCGGTTAGCTCTAAACAAGAATCCATCATTCAACACAAATTTGTGCCAAGCACGACCTTCTTTACAGTGCAGCAATACATCTTAAAATCAACATCAGCAACATATTGTTCTTTAATTGCCTCAAGTCCAAAAATTCTACAATCAAGTTGAGACAACAAAGTATATCGCCTAGATAAAGCATCAGCAATCACATTATCCTTCCCTTTCTTATGTTTAATAATATAAGGAAAAGACTCAATAAACTCAACCTATTTAGCATGTCTACGGTTCAAATTGCATTGAGAACGAATATACTTAAGTGATTCATGATCAGAATGAATAACAAATTCTTTGGGCAATAAATAATGACGCCACGTCTCTAAAGAACGTACAAGTGCATATAGTTCCTTATCATACGTGGAATAATTGAAAACAGGTCCAGTAATTTTCTCACTAAAGTATGCAACAGGTTTACCATCTTGCATCAAAACACCGCCAATGCCTATACCACTAGCATCACATTCAAGCTCAAAAGTCTTATCAAAATTGGGTAATTGTAGCAATGGTGCATGTGTAAGTTTGTCCTTCAAAGCATCAAAAGACTCATGATGTACCTTACCAAAATGGAAGTCAACGCCCTTCTTTGTCAACTCATGCAATTGTGCAGCAATTGTGCTGAAATCTTTAACAAAGCGGCGGTAGAAACCTGCAAGACCAAGAAAACTCCTCACCTGTGTGATAGTTTTTGGTACAGGCCAGCTCTTTATGGCTTCAATCTTCGCCTCATCCACCTCAATTCCCTGTGGAGTCACAACATAGCCAAGAAAAGAGACTCGATCCGTGCAAAAGGTGCACTTCTCAAGGTTACCAAATAAACGTGCAACTCGCAAAGCATCAAAAACAGCACGCAAATGAATCATATGATCATCCATGGATTTGCTATAAATCAAGATATCATCAAAGTAAACAACCACAAATTTACCAATAAAAGGTCTTAAAACCTCATTCATCAAACGCATGAAAGTACTGGGTGCATTAGTCAACCCAAAAGGCATTACTAACCACTCATACAACCCGAATTTGGTTTTGAAAGCTGTTTTCCATTCATCTCCAAGTTTCATTCTAATTTGATGGTAGCCACTATGCAAATCAATTTTAGTGAAAATTATAGCACCACATAACTCATCAAGCATGTCGTCTAGCCTAGGAATAGGATGACGATACCTAATAGTAATGTTATTAATGGCTCTACAATCTACACACATACGCCAAGAACCATCTTTCTTAGGAACCAAAAGTACAGGAACAGCACAAGGACTAAGTGATTGACGAACATACCCACGATCCAAAAGGTCTTGGACTTGTCGTTGTATCTCCTTAGTCTCCTCAGGGTTGGTCCTATAAGCAGCACGGTTTGGTAAAGTAGCACCAGGAATCAAATCAATTTGATGCTCAATCCCTCTCAAAGGTGGCAATCCCGGGGGTATCTCAGCTAGGAAAACATACTCATACTCCTGCAAAAGGTTAGTGACAGCAGGAGGCAAAGCACTAGAAGCAATATCACCAAGCGAAAACAAGGCTTGTTTGCATATCAAAGCATAGCAAATATCATCAGTAGAAATTTCAGCAAGCTCAGATTTTGTGGCAAGACATGAACGACCTTGTAATTTAATTGCAGCACCCTTAGAACTTGAAGAATCATTAACATTACTTGGTGTAGAAGCAGAATTAACTGGTTGCTGAATTTCAGGGCTTTTATTTTTCAAACTAGCAGCTCGTTCTAAATCAGCTTGTACAATTTCAGCAGGGGTCATTGGTAACAAAGTAATTTTAGTTCCTTTATGCATAAAAGTGTACTTATTACTTTTACCATGGTGTACAGCATCATTATCAAATTCCCAAGGTCTACCCAATAAAAGTGAACAAGCTTGCATGGGTACAACATCACAATCAACAGAATCGACATAGGAACCAATGGAAAAAGGAACTCTACAAGTTTGTGTTACCTTAGCTTTTCCAGAGTCATTTAACCACTGAATGTAGTATGGATGTGGATGTGGGCGTGTGGTCAAATCAAGCTTCTTAACCAGATCAGAACTCACCAAATTGTTGCAGCTTCCTCCATCAACGATGACACGTGCCCGACGGTTCTTGATGACGAAGAAAATCTGGAACAAGTTATGTCGCTGCATCACCTCGGGCTGCTGGATTTGTGTGCTAAGCACACGCTGCACAATAATATTCATATAGCCCGTGGTATCTCCGCCTCCAAGGACGAGGTCACCGCTGGTGGCAGCGACATCCTCCTCCTCATCCTCCACATCGGAGGTGCTCATGTAACTGCCATCATCTGCCGTCACATATGCCTGCCTACTTGGGCAATCTTTCTGCACATGGCCAAGACCATGGCAGTGGTGGCACTGAATCCCTGTAGTGCGTCCCGTCGAAGCAACAGAGGAGGCACTACTAGCCGGTACCTGCACAGAATTTTTACCTGAGCGCGTAGAAGGGGCAGGGGCTGATCTTGGTGCTGCAGAAACAACACTAGCTGGTGGGGGCGGCCGGAAAGATGGCTTGGGCAGCCCCGAAGTCCCCGTCGGCCGTGGTGGGTAGAAATTCCTGGACTTGCTGTACTCCTCAAAAGCCTGGAAAAGTCCCTGTGATTCTTTCTCTACAAGCATAGCATACTGGAAACACTGGTTGAGGGTATAAAATTCTTTATAATCAAGGATGTCCTGAATTTCTTTTCTCAAACCAGAATAAAAGCGGTAAATTTGATCCTCTACTTTTTCAACCACAGCACAACGAATCAAACCCTTCTGAAGCTCACTAAAATACTCCTGAACAGTTTTATCTCCTTGATCTAAACGCTGCAGTTTATTACGAATTTCTCTATAAAAAGAAGGAGGAACAAAACGATCACGCATTTCTACCTTAAGTTCTTCCCAAGTAGTAGGCAAATCAGTTTCAGCAGCTAGACCACTCCACCAAACAATAGCAAAGTCCTTAAACTCACTAGTGGCTTGTCTAACTCTATGTTGTTCAGGAACAAGGTGGGCATTAAATTTTTGTTCTACCGTCATTTCCCAATCAAGGTAAGCATCACCATCGTACTAACCCGAAAACGAAGGAATTGAAAACTTAATTTTAGCATACGGATCATCTAGAGCATGGTTACCTTGTGTGCGACGATTGTGGTTGCGGAAACCACCCATACCTTGAGGGTTACGTTGCAAACGACGTCGTAACCTTGCGGTCCTTGTAGCTGACCTATCGACGATGCCATCAGCCTTATACACCGTTGCTTCATCATGATCGTCTTCAACATCGTTGTTGGTGTTGGTGTCGTTGTTGGTGTTGTTGTTGGTGGTGGTGTTGGTGTTCTTGGTGGTGGTGTTGTTGGTCTTGTGAGCGGTCTCCAATTCGACAACCTGATCGGTTAGCTTAGAGACTCTCTTATCCAACCGCTCAATGCTTTCTCCCAGGTGAAGCTTGGTGACGGCGTCGGTGACGGCCCTGGTGATCGTCTCTGCCAAATCACTCTGAACCGCCTGCAAAGCCTTCTGTAACTGATTTTGGCTCACGCACTCATCCAATTTTGAGGGTGAAGCACCCTCCCCGTCGCTTCCTGACATCAGAAACACCAAAACCGGAAACAAAAAGTGAAGGTTATCCCTACAAAACTACTAAGCAGTGGTGCCTCTCAACACAACAAAAGTAAGCTTCTTGCAAAGCTCTTACAAAGTTCTGAAAACAACAAAGCGAAGGATACCAGGGAGAAGTGTTCCACGATTGCAAGGGTTAAAAATAACCTATGTGCTGTCCAGAAGAAGTATGTAGAGCTAGGAAGGCAAAATATACATATATGAGTGGCACACAAATCAAAAATAGATAGTAAAGTTGAATAAGTGCCCAAGTAACTTGTCCCTAGTTGCTGGTCTAACTATGTCCTAGAATAGTAGTGATAGCAAAGAAGAAACAAGGAGATAAAGGGACACAGTCAATAACAGGGGGCTTAGTGTAAAACAGCCAAACTTAGAAATTCCAAGGGGCTAGATGGAGCACTAGTAGGAATCCCAAAGTTCTTTTTTTTATTTTATTTTTTTGATATTTTTTTCCAACTCACTAGCAAATAGGACGAAACCACAAAAAAATTCAGCTCAAACCGAGCTAGGACGTGGCCTACAGAAAATCTTGAAGTTTCAGAAAACATCGGGTTTCAACTTGAATGCTCAACTTTTCGTCAAGAATCTCCTGTAAAAATTTCAGCCAAAACGGACAACCGAACGAAAAGTTATGGCTGTTTTACCGAAGGGATGTCGGAATCGGTTATGAAGAACCCGGGGGTTTGAGTGAAATCCGAGTCGGGCTTGGGGTCGGGTAGGGATTTTTTTTTTTTTTGGTGAGGTGGATGCAGCGGAAAGTGAAATTTGTGAAAATTGGTCCGAGGTGGTGAGGGTGGGTTTAGGGTGGAATTAGGGTGGGCGTGTTGATCAATCACCCCTAGCACACAAAGCCGACAAAACCGAGGATGGTGAAGGGGATGGCGGCTAGGGTTGCAAGAAAAACATTACTGACGACAAAAACACAAACTAAACCAGCGACTAAACAAGAACTAGGGCACAAACTCAACACTACGGACTCTGAAATTGAAATATGCAAAGGCTAAACACGTGGTTATGGGCGGGGGAAATTTTTTTTTGGTATTTTCTGTGGACGATAGGAAGAACACGAAAACAAAACTAAAGGGTAGTGTGAACCTGACGGTGCACCTGAAGCTCTGATTAATACTTGATGTGAACAAGGGTTCCCGATCTTCCGAAAGGTTCTTGGTAAGTTGATTTGGTCGGAGGCGACACACAATTCGATCCGGCTTCAGAACAGCACGTTCTAAACCCCGCAATCGCAGCACGACGTCTCCTCTGGTTATCAACCGTCCAAAGACGATTGACCTCGCCGAGAAGGCTAATCCCTACCTGCGAATCAAGAACACAAGCAAGAACAACGAAGAATACAACACAATTGCAGATGTATGATTAAACTCTCGAAATTGGGGTCTCACAAACCGATGAACGGCGAAACAGTATATGAACAGAATTGATCTAAGCAAAACCCGAACCCTAATGTGCGGCGGCGGCTGTATATAAAGACCCTAGGGTCGTGCAAGAACCTCTGGACGCGCCCCTATTTGGGCTCAACTAGATACAAAGCCCAAAGGCCAAAAATAGGCGACGCAGCACCGACACAGATTCTGGACTCTCTCTTGTTTTGACGATTCCCGATGACTCCGGATGAATTTTGACATGAGGCCGGCGGCATTGGAAAGGTCGTCTCCTTATCTTTCCGTGCATATGTAGAACGTCCAAATCCGAGACCGTATGCGTCCTGGGCGACTGTTTTAGTACAGACTGGTCCTGGGCCCCGAAACAGACTCGAAGTCGGTTTTGATTGGGCCTCCACTTTGGCTTCCAAGCCCTTGCTGGTCCTCCACGTTCCCAACTCCTTCTTCCATCATCTCCTGGTCTTCTCCACGGTTTCTTATCATAAAATAATTATTAGGTAGCAAACCATTCTCAAAAGTAACATATAGCGAAGAACGTAGGAACGAGCTCACCTCTAAATTTAGTCATCGTGCACGAGCTCTAGTCATTGGACCTTGCAAGTCCAGATTTGGAGGAGTGTTGTGTGTATCCATAGGAGTGATGTCCTCATCAAACATCAAAAGGTTTTGGATGAGATAAAGAGTTATCTGATCTCGCCTTTGGTATTGGTGGCACCATGAGAGGGGTTGCCTTTTAAGCTATATCACGTAGCTGATAAGAAGTTGGTTGGATCGACAGTGGTTCAGAAGCAGGATGGCAAGGAGAGGGTCGTGTTTTATTTAAGTCAGTGATTGGTTGATGCTGAAACCAGGTAAACTGAGATTGAAAGATTATGCTTATGTTTATATTTCTCAGGTGTAAAGTTGAGGCATTATTTATTATCGATCGAGTGTGTGGTGGTGTGCAAAGCCGATATCATTAAGTATATGCTATCAGCTCCAATTTTATAAGGCAGGATTGGAAAGTGGATGCTAGCATTGCCGAATATGACCTAACTTATGAATCTCCCGAAGCTATTAAAGGTCAAGTTCTGGCTGATTTAGTGGTTGAACATTGTGGTTCAAGTATGTGGATAGTGGAGCCGGTGCCGTGGTTATTATTTTTCAATGGTTCTCTATGCAAGAGTGGACGCGGCATCGGGCTCATCATTATATCGCCTCGGGGGCAAAATTTGAGTTTGCTTTTACTGTGGAGCCATCGACTAACAACCAAGTGGAATATAGAGCTGTTCTCGAAGGGTTGTAGGTTTTGATGGAAGCTAGAGTCGATTACGTTAAAGTCGTTAGGGATTCATTGCTGATACTCAGGCAACTCACTAGAGAGTTTGAGTGCAAGGATGATATACTGAGCTTATTCTATGCCGAGTGTCAGGATGTGATACAACATTTCAAGATTGTAAGATTCAAGCATGTCTCGACGGAGCAGAATATGGAAGCGAATGATTTGGCACAAAAGGCATTGGGCTATCAGCTAAACACCGATGGGGTCATTGTTGTTATAGCCGGTGTCGAGGAGGAAGATTGGAGGTCCAAGATTATCCAATACCTTAAGGATCCGACTCAACACACTTCTCGGAAGATCCGTTACATGGCGTTGAGGTATGTTTTACTTGAAGACAAGATTTACTATCGGACGATTGATGGTGTATTATTAAGATGTTCGAATCAAGAAGAAGCCAAGGTCGTTGTGTGTAAAGTACATGAAGGCATTTGTGGTACACATCAATCGGCCTATAAGAGGAGATGGTTGTTGAAAAGAGCAGAATATAATTGGCCAAATATGTTACAGGCTTGCATCAGGTATTACAAAGGATGTTAGGATTGTCAGAAGTTTTAAGTAATTCAAAGAGCACCGGCATCGGCTATGAATCCAATTATTAAGCCATGGCCGTTTAGAGGATGGGGTATGGACATGATTGGCCAAATTTATCCAGCATCGAGCAAGGGTCATAAGTATATTTTGACGGCTACCGATTATTTCACAAGTGGGTTGAAGCAGTGCCGATGAAGAATGTGACAACCAGCGATGTGATTAATTTTGTAAAGGAACATATTATATATAGGTTTGGTGTGCCGCAGACTATTACTTCTAATCAAGGTTTTGTTTTTACTTCAGAAGAGTTTCAAAACTTTGATGATAGTATAGGTATCAAGCTGCTGGATTCATCGCCTTATTATGCTCAAGCTAATGGTCAGGCAGAAGCATCTAACAAGAGTTTAATCAAGTTGTTCAAGAGGAAGATTGACGAGCAACCAAGGAAGTGGCATACAACATTAGCTGATTCATTGTGGGCATACAGGATGGCTTGTCATGGGTCAATAAAGGTGCCACCCTATCAGCTAGTTTATGGGCATGAAGCGGTTTTTGCCTTGGGAAACAAATAAGGGGTCCAGAAGAATAGAATTGCAAGGTCAGTTATCAGCCGATGAGTGCAAGAAAGTTGTCATTGATGAATTAAAGGATGTCGTGCAACATCGGATGAGGGCTTTACAAAGAATTCAAGAGAACAAAGCTTGTGTGTCCAGATTTTACATTAAAAAGATGGTGCCTAAAAGTTTTTCAGAGGGAGATCTTGTTTGGAAATTAATTATGCCCATCGGCTCTAAAGATAACAGATTCGGAAAATGGTCACCAACATGGGAAGGACCTTTTAAAGTGAGCCAATGTGCACCAGGCAATGCATATTTTCTACAAGAAATAGATGGAGAAGAGTTTAGAAGAGCAATCAATGGAAAATATTTAAAGAAGTATCATCCGAGCATTTGGATTGGTTCATGATCTCGGGTGCTTGATCATGGCCGATATAAGAAGTATCGCCCTTAGTAGAAAAAAATAAAGAGATAGAAGAATATTTATAGCCGATGAATAAACATCAACTTCAGATGGCCGATATCAGGGATATCGCCCTACTTCCATTTTGAATATTTTGGTTAAGTCTATCTCAAAAGTTCCTTCTAGCCCATCGTCTTGAAAGAACTCATCGTCATGATATGTGTTTGGGTTAATGGTTTAATCGGCATCGTTTGGGAGAGGTAGTTTACCGTGTGGCCTTACCTTGTACACAACATCCCAACCTTTAAGACTATCCTTCTGGCATGGGTATGAGACATAATAAACTTGCGTGGCCTGTTGAGCCACGATATAGACATGATCTCCAAGTAACACAAAGGATTGTTGAATTTCAACAATCCCAACTTGAGGTATCTGTCTCACAACTTGTGGGTCAAACCAATGGCATTTGAAAATTACTGAGTAAGAGGTTTGGAACCATGAAACGAGAGTTGGTATATCTGTTCAACTATTCGATAATACTTGACCCCATCAAGACCTGGCGTAAAAACTCTGGTATTTGTGGTTCGTTGATTGGGATGACCCTCCTCATAGCTTCTTGTGTGAAAGCAATATGCGTTAATGTCATAACCATTAAAGCACTTGACCCTATAGCTAAAGACAACTACAACTTGTCTTAACTCGGCACTCATGTACTATAAATTTGTCCCTGCAAGTCAGAGCATGATAGTTCATTAATTACGTGCTACTTCTAAAGTCAAACTAAGTACGAGATAAATTGGACAATACCTTATGTTTGAACCAGGAAATGAAATCCGGCATTCCATTCCCTACACCCTTTTTGAGTAGTACCAAATTCGTGCGGGGTAGTTTCCCTTGTTAGATGCCAGAATTGTTGTAGAAATTCCCTGTACCAACAAGAAAACTTCAGAAAGGTTAAGAAGAGTGACTACTTGAGAATAGAATTGTTAAGAACTTACTGCATGTATGGCTCAACTTCAGAAAGATTGGTGAACACATAGGATGATCTTGCGCCACTCAGGGTGTGTCAACTTCTTCTGGCTCGCACCAAACGGACTTCTGAGTTGCCCTTGGAAAAGGCTAAGGTTTGATTCATCTTCGCCAGCACTGTAATGAGGGAGTGGATTATGCATGCTTGGGAGCTTGTCAGCATAGTATTTTGTTGTGAAGTTTGACACCTCCTTGAGAATGTATGCCTCTACCATGGAAGCTTCTATTTTGTATTCATTTCCACATTTAGTTCGAAAAACCATTAGACATCTCTCAATTGGATAGCACCAACAGAACTGCACAAGCCCACCCATTCGTAACACATACGGGACGTGCCAAATCATATGTGGCATCGAAGTGAAGAAGCCCAGTGGAAAGGTCTTCTCCAACTTACACAACAACATAGGTGCCCTTTTTTCCATGTCTGCAATCACACCCCGACAAACCTCCTTAGCACAAAGCTGATGGAAGAAATAACTCAACTCTACTAGCACTTGCCACACATGCTCAGGTACATAGCCTCGAACCATCACCGGAAGAAGCATCTGAAGCCACAGGTGGTAGTCATGACTCTTGAGCCTGTTGACTCACATAGTAGGAAAATTCACTCCCCTCTTCCAATTCGCTGCAAAGCCATCAAGGAACATTAACATTTGCAACAATTCGAGTACTTCTTTCTTTTTGGTCACCGTCAGGACGAAATTGGTCTCAGTCTTATTCCATGACTTGGTACCGGCTCTAGGAGGCACCATGTTTAGCTTTGGTCTACCACATAATAGTTGTTCATCCATTCTGGCCTTAACGTTATCCCTTGTCTTATCAGGAATGCCCGTGATTGTGTGAAAACCCACCTCGCCGATATTCTTTTCAGTGCGCATTGCATCAACGCAATATGGAAGAATAATGTCATCTATATATCCAAGCCGATACAAGCCCGGTTTTTTAGTCTGGACATGTCGCTCACCATATCCCTCAAAACAATTTGTTTCTTTATCAAACATGACGGACTCTAGCTCGACACGAACCATGGCACCTATCATGAGGGGCGTTAGAGGGTCGTTAATTTCCCGACCTTTCGTGAAGTTCTTCTTGTCCTTTCTAAATGGATGCTCAAGAGGGAGGAATTCTCGATGTTGGTCGAACGAAGAAAACTTGTGAGCCTTTGGCAAATAAGTAAATTCCACAGTTCCATTACATACTGGGCATGGGATCTCAGAGTGAACACCGCAGCCACAGAATGTCCCTATGCCATGAAGTCATCCAGAGAGTAGTGGAACCAAACACGAACATTACAAGTCATCAATCAGAGGTTCCATGTACACACTCATATTATTCCCCAGGTGTCCAGGAATTACCAATGACAAGAATATGTATTGTCGTTGAAACAGTACGCCTGGAGGAAGATTGAGGGGTATAACAAACACGGGCCAAAAAGTGTATGGGGCAGCCCTCATGCCATAAGGATTGTACCCATCTATTGCTAGTGCCACACGTACATTACGATCCTCTCCGGCTTTGCGCTCATGAATCCCATCAAAATGTGTCCAGGATTCACCATCAGCTGGATGTTCAAGCTTCTCAGGATTGTATCTATGTCTGTGTTTGTTCCATGTCATCTGTTTCGTGCCACGGTGATGTAAAGAAGTTGAATCCTTAGTATGAATGGAAGGTACCTGACAAGGACATCCCTCACGACTACACCTATGAGAGACCAATGACTCGAGCCACAGCAAAGCAATTACAACATAAGGTGAATCTTTTCCTTAATGATTGTGAACATGCATCTCATAAGAGTCATGTAGTACCTAATGGAGTTGCATTACTTGTCCTCAGGTTTGAAGCACAAGTTCAATACATGGTGGCTACTTGATGCCCATAGAGAGCAACTTGAAGTCGATATGCTGGTGCCAAGATTATGTCCTTTAACTTCATGATGAATTTTGTATCATTCTAAGAGGTACCACCCTAAGTATTATATATGGATGGAAAGGTTTTGAAGTCTACTTTCATATGCAAAAAGCAGTGCGTCTATTGGATCTCTGTAGAGAGAGTTATGCCTATTTTAGTGAAAACTGCTCCAAACTTTAGGGCGTGTTACTTTTGCTTAGGGCGTGTTGCTTTTACTCCGAAAGTGTTCCTTTTTCCAGTTCGGACTTGTGCGATCTAAACGGATGTTACTTTTTCTTAGGGAGTGTTCCTTTTTACTAGTTTAGACTTGTCCGATCTGAACAGATATTACTTTTTCTTAGGGCATGTTACTTTTTCTTAAGAAGTGTTCTTTTTTACCAGTTTAGACTTGTTCGATCTGAACGAATGTTACTTTTTCATTTCTGTGTCGATTTGGTCTAGCTAGGATGGGACTTCCTAGTATAAATAACCCTTGTATACCTTGTGGAAACCCTAACCACAAATTGAACTGAGAAAAATAGAGAAGTATATTGCTCTTATCCTTAGGGTTTATGCCATAAGTGCCCCCTTGTGGATTGGGAGTTTTCTCTACCACTTGTTCTTATGTTTCCTTAAGATTTGCAAGAGCATTACCTCTCCTTTGCGTGGTTCAGGTTAGGCATCGACCAAAGCGTGTTGTTGGGTGAAATCTCTGTCACGGGTGGCTGTTCTAGCAGTTGTTGGTGTCAAGATTCGTCAGGTTTCACGGGTCGGTTATCCTTAGGTCCTACGACGAGAAGATCGGGCAAGCCCACACATCATCTTGGTATTTAGAGCTACAGTTTCCTTGGTAGGATCTTTACCCCTCTGTATCCCCCCTTGTTTCCTCTTCTGTTCACCATCCTAAAGTGAAAATACCAAAAATTTCTACTACCCAAAACCCGATCTCAAATTTTATTGAGTTTTGTTAAGTTTCAGTCCAATAGATCGAGTTTGGTTGCTAAATCTTTGTGTTTCCCATCGTATTCCGCCTCTGATTTGTTTTCCCCAATAGTTCCCCATCGAGATTTATTTTTTTCCCCTTCATTTTGTGTTCTTGTTCAGGTCAAGTTTCATCCCGAAACGTTTTTCCGCTCAGATCTGAAATTTGACCACCATACACTAAAACAAGTATAACTTTTGCATCCGAAATCCATTTTTGGTGTTCTTGAGCTTGTTGGAAAGATTATTGGAAGTACTATCAGAATATTAGATGCTCAAGTTGTGAACCATAAAGTGGAATATTTATTTGAGCATGAAAAGTTTTAGTTACTACTGCTATTGAAAATTCAGATTGTGCTGAAATTGAAATCTTGTGTATCGGCTCATCCTTTGTGTACATCAAGTGTAGTACATATCAGTAGTACACCATATCATCTTTTGTGGAAATTTTGAACCTATTAAGACTAGTTGTAGGTTGTTGCTTAAGGGCTTTGCACTTTGCTGAAACTGAACATTAGTTTGAACATCAATACTTCCTTGTTATATACAATCTGATGTGCTGATTTTAGTAGCAAAAAGAAGAAAAAGAAAAGAGACAAAAAAAAAGAGTGAAACAAAAGAATTAAAAGAAAGAAGTTATGTGCTAAGATCACCATATTGATTGACTTGCTTGTTATTGTTTCAGTTTATCATATATTCAGCATTTGTGCAAATCTAGTAGCCCTCTCATTTATGAAAGCAATCAGCTAGCGTCTCTCCATAACTTGTGTAGCATTGAGCTTTTGTGCTTGAGTTGAATATTCAGTTTAGCTTATTTCCTTGGCTGCAACAAGTTCCACCATCTTTGTGCATGAGTTGCTAAACACATTTGACATTCCATTTGTTTTTAGTTTAGCAACTTGACTTTGTTATCTTGGTTAGATTGTTACTTAACTTGACAATAGCTTAAAGCTTTAGTTTGCATACCACATAAATAATCCTCCAAGCTCCAAAAATAAACTTCTGTTTTAGAATGCACTGTGACTTTGATTTCGCTTGATATATCACCTTTGTTGTGCCGACTACCACCAAAGTTTGTTTGCAGCTTGTAATTTTACCAAGGATTCTTAAGAACTTCGGTGGTAAGAGAAGGTGAGTTTGAGTGTTTTTCCATATGGCCACATAACTTGAATTAGCTTGTTTTCCCACTAACCATGGCAGGTGAAGAAGGAGAGCAACCGAGCTATGTCACACAAGAGCAACTACAGAAGCTAGTGCAAGACTTCAATGCACAACTCAATCAGAACATGACTACTGTCCAAACAAACATGGTTGCTAAAGTTGTGAAGGCACTGAAGGCACAAGGTTTTGTAGGTGCTCATGAAGAAGAGCTAGATGAGGAATATGTAGCCTGGTTGCAGCAAGAAGAGCAAGCAAGAAAGGATGCCCATGGGCAAGGGCATGGCGGAGGAAGAGGTGGTGAAGATTTCGATCGTGGAAGGGGCCGTGGGCGTGGTGATGATGGTCCAGCTGAAATAGATCCATATACATTTAGATTAGATCGCAATGATAACTTTCAATGTCATCACAATGGCAACAATGATCAGCCCAATGAAGAGAAGTTTGGAAAGCTAAAATTCAGCATGCCAAAATTTGAAGGCACATCTGATCCCGATGCATATCTCACATGGGAGTTAAAGGTTGATAAAATATTCAGTGTGCATAATTATTCAGAGGAGAAGAAGGTGCATATGCCTGCACTTGACTTTGATGGATATGCTCTCATTTGGTGGCAACAATTTTAGAACCAAAGAGAGGGGAGTGGTGAGCTTCCAGTGGCAACATGGGCTGAAATGAAGAGAGAAATGAGAGCACATTTATTCCAAAACATTATAAACGTGATCTCTTTAACAAGCTACATAATTTAAGGCAAGGAATCAAACCTATGGAAGAATACTATAAAGAGATGGAGCAGGCCATGATTAGAGCTTGTGTGCATGAGGATGAAGAGCAATCCATGGCATGTTTTGTTTCCGGTTTGAACAAACTAGTGAAACGCGTGGTGGAATTTCAGACCTACAACAATGTGGTGGAGCTAGTACACATTGCCCAAAAGGTTGAAAGGCAATTGCTTGATGATGCTAAACCAAGCAAGACTTCAAATTTCATCTCAAGGTCATCATCAAATGCTCCAAAAACACCAAGGTTTGATTTGGAGCGAGGCATGTTTTCATCCGGATCAAACTCCAACAACAGCTCTCGTTCCTATGCTGCTGAAAAATCTAATGCATCTCCAAATGTTGAGAAATCTGCTAGGCCAACATCATTAAGGGCCAATACTTCAGTAGGTTCTAGCTCTAAGAGTAGTGGAATTCAATGTTTCAAGTGCTTGGGTTGAGGCCATGTCATCAAGGACTGTCCAAATCCAAACAATCGAGTTGTGATTGTTTCATACGGTGGAGAATATGATTCCGCTGGTGAAGATGAGTGTGACACTGCTGCTGAAAATGACAAGTTTGATGATGCACAAAAATCTAAACAAGGTGACTACGAAAACTATATGTTCGAAGCCGGTAACACCATTGTGGTCACCAAAGCATTAAGTGTTCAACTCAAAGATGAAGAACAAGCATAGAAGTTCAACTTATTTTAGAGCCAAGCCAAGGTAAACAACAAGTTGGTCAAATGGATAATTCATGGTGGTAGCTGCCACAACCTTGCTAGCAAAGAAATGTGTGATAAATTAGGGCTGACCATGATAAAACATTCCCATCCATATCATAATGGTTCAGCGATTGCGAAGATGTCAAGGTGCAATATATGGTGAGGGTCACTTTCAGCATACATGATTACACCGACACCGTTGAGTGTGATGTTGTGCCCATGACAGTTTGTCACTTGCTGTTGGGAAGGCCATGGTAATTTCATAGGCATGCTTTACATGATGGCCGTGACAATACATATGCTTTCAAATGGCAAGGAAAGGGTGTCAAGCTGCTGCCCATGACTCCCACTCAAATCATAGGAGCCAACAAGCAAAACAAAATGAGTGAGAGTGAGAGAGAAAAAAAAACACAAGTGTTGTTCACAAATCGATGAGTGAGCGCTACAAGCCAAACATGAGTGGAAAAAGAGAGCATGAGAGAAAAAGTATGGTTGCTATAGCCATAAAATCTAAGATGAAAGAAATGAGAGAAAACCCTAACACAACGCATTTTGTATTGTTGTACAAAGATGCAATTCTTTCCACTAACGACATGACCTCTGTTCCTTATGTTGTTTCTAATGTGTTGCAGGCATTCAATGATGTTTTTCCGGAGGAGGTACCTGCTGGCCTACCCCCACTTCGTGTGATTGAGCATCAAATTGATCTCATTCCTGGAGCTTCTCTTCCAAACCGGCCACCGTACCGCCCCAACCTAGAAGAAACAAAGGAAATTCAGCGACAAGTGCAAGAACTACTTGACAAAGGGTATGTATGCGAGAGCCTTAGTCCTTGTGCTGTCCCTGTTATTCTTGTTGCAAAGAAAGATGGTACTTGGAGAATGTGTGTTGATTGTAGAGCTATTAAAAATATCACTATCTGATATTGTCATCCTATTCCTAGGCTTCATGACATGCTTGATGAACTTAGTGGTGCTGTTATTTTCTCTAAAATTGACCTACGTAGTGGATACCATCAGATTAGAATGAAGGAAGGAGATGAATGGAAGACAGCCTTTAAAACAAAATTTGGGTTGAATGAGTAGCTAGTGATGCCTTGTGGTTTAACTAATGCACCTAGCACTTTTATGCGCTTAATGAATCATGTTTTGAGGGCATTCATTGGAAAATTTGTGGTGGTTTATTTTAATGACATATTGATATATAGCCGCACCCTATAAGAACATGTTGAACACATCAAAATGGTGTTGGAGGTGCTTAGAACTGAAAAACTGTATGCGAACCTAGATAAGTGCACCTTTTGCACTGACAAGGTTGTGTTGTTGGGCTTTGTTGTTTCAGGACACGGGGTGGAGGTTGATGAATCCATAGTTGAAGGCATCAAGGATTGGCCAACTCCTGTCAATATGAGCCAAGTGAGAAGTTTTCTTGGTCTTGCCAGCTTCTGCCGGCGCTTTGTGAAGAATTTCAGTACCATTGCAGCCCTATTGAACGAGCTAACCAAGAAGGGTGTTGAATTTGTGTGGGGTAAATCACAAGAAGCTGCTTTTCAAGAGTTAAAGAATTGTTTAACTTCAGCCCCATTGCTTTATTTACCTGATTTTAATAAATCCTTTGAGATAGAATGTGATGCTAGTGGGATAGGCATGGGAGGTGTCCTAATGCAAGAAGGCAAACCCATAGCATATTTTAGTGAGAAACTTGGTGGTGCTGAATTAAATTATCCTGTGTATGCCAAAGAATTATATGCTCTAGTTTGTGTGCTTGAAACTTGGCAACATTATCTTTAGCCTAAAGAATTTATCATTCACTCTGATCATGAGGCTTTAAAATACTTGAAAGGCCAACCAAACTGAACCGTAGGCATACAAGAATGGAAAATAAAATGTTGTTGCTGATGCTTTATCATTGAAAAGTGTTTTTCTTAATCAATTGGAGGTCCAGGTCCTAGGATTAGAAAACATAAAGGAGTTGTACGCTGCTGACCTTGTTTTCACAGAACAATACTTGAAATGTTAAGAAGGAAAAGGGTGGGACAAGTACCATTTGCATGATGGATTCTTGTTCCGAGCTAACAAATTGTGTGTTCCAGATTCATCTATCCGTTTGCTTTTATTGTAGGAATCACACATGGGTGGTTTGATGGGCCACTATGGGAGAGAAAAGACCTACTTGCTGCTGAGTGATCACTTCTATTGGCCAAAGATGAGACGTGATGTGGAGAGGTTTGTGCAGCGATGTACAACATGTCACAAGGCTGTCAAATCTGAACCCCCACGGTTTGTATACTCTACTCCCCAGTCCAAATGCACCATGGGAAGACATAAGCATGGATATTGTTCTAGGATTACCAAGAACTCAGAAGGGGAGGGATTCAGTTTTTTTTGTTGTGGATAGGTTCTCAAAGATGGCACATTTTATTCCCTGTCATAAGAGTGACAATGCATCGCATGTAGCTGACTTGTTTTTTAGGAAAATTGTGAGATTACATGGCGTGCCCAGGACCATTGTTTCAGACCGAGATGTGAAGTTCATGAGCTATTTTTGCAAGACTTTATGGGCCAAGCTTGGGACAAAGTTGTTGTTTTCAACAACTTGTCACCCACAAACTAATGGACAAATGGAGGTGGTGAACTGTACACTTTCCATGCCAATACGAACAATGATCAAGAAGAACCTAAAGGAGTGGGAGGATTGCTTGCCACATGTTGAGTATTCATATAATAAGGCAGTCCACTCAACAATGCAGATGTGCCCGTTTCAAACCCATTACACCACTTGACTTGCTGCCACTTCCACTTCAAGAACGTGCCAACATGGAGGCTTCCAAGATGGCTGACTATGTGAGGAAAATCCACATGAAGACAAAGCAGGAGACTGAGAAGAAATCAGAGTATTATGTTGCAAACGCAAATAGGAACCGCAAGAAGGTGATCTTTGAACCTGGTGACTATGTTTGGGTTCACCTTCAGAAGGACAGATTTATGGAGAAACGAAAGTCCAAGTTGCTGCCCCAAGGTGGTGGCTCATTCAAGGTCCTTGCAAGGATAAATGACAATGCCTACAAGATTGAACTTCTAGGAGATGAATATGCAGCGAGCAACACCTTCAATGTTGCTGATTTGTCTCCATTCCATGGTCACGAAGGATCAGAGTCGAGGTCGACTCTTTTTGAAGAAGGGAAGGATGATGAGGACATCCCTCACGACTACACCTATGAGAGAATAATGACTCGAGCCAAAGTAAAGCAATTACAACATAAGGTGAATCTTTTCCTTGATGATTGTGAACATGCTTCTCATAAGAGTCATGTACTACATAATGGAGGTGCATTACTTGTCCTCAGGTTTGAAGCACAAGTTCAATACATGGTGGCTACTTGATGCCCAAAGAGAGCAAGTTGAAGTCGATGTGTTGGTGCCTAGATTCTATCCTTCAACTTCATGATGAATTCATTATCATTCTAAGAGGTACCATCCTAAGTCTTATACATATATGGAAGTCTTGAAGTCTACTTTCATATGCAACAAATGGTGCGTCCATTGGATCTCTGCAGAGAGAGTTATGCCTATTTTAGTGAAGACTGCTCTAGACTTTAGAGCGTGTTACTTTTGCTTAGGACGTGTTGCTTTTACTCGGGAAGTGTTCCTTTTTCTAGTTCGGACTTGTCCGATCTAAACCGATGTTACATTTTCTTAGGGAGTGTTCCTTTTTACTAGTTTAGACTTGTCCAATCTTAATGGATGTTACTTTTTCTTAGGGTGTGTTACTTTTTCTTAGGAAGTGATCCTTTTTACCAGTTTAAACTTGACCGATCTGAACGGATGTTACTTTTTTGTTTCTGTGTTGATTTGGCCCAACTAGGAGAGGTGTTCCTAGTATAAATAACCCTTGTACACCTTGTGAAAACCCTAACCATGAATTGAACTCAGAAAAATAGGGAAGCATATTGCTTTTATCCTTAGGGTTTGTGCCATAAGTGCCCCCTTGAGGATTGGGAGTTTTCTCTACCACTTGTTCTTGTGTTTCCTTGTGATTTGCAAGAGTATCGCCTCTCCTTTGCGTGGCTTAGGTTAGGCATTGACCAAAGTGTGTTGTTGGGCGAAATCTCTATCACAGGCCAGGAAAAATTAGGCGCTAGGCGCTAGGCGGGCGGTGACCCTCCGCCTAGAGCTTAGGCGTGCCTAGGCGGAGCCTAGGCGTTCCTAGGCGTTTCCTATTCTAGCAATTTTACCTTTATAAATGCGCTTAATCAGAGATTAAAATAAAGAGAAAGGAAAGGGAAATGAGAAAATATTAGTTACCCTAAAGAAAAGAAAAATGTTTAGTGGCCCATTTAGCCCACTCACGCCCCACTAGGCCCAATGTAGCAAAGAACTACATAGGACTCAATGGCCTATCCATCCCAACACCCTTCACTTAACCTAATCTTCTTCTACCCCAGTCACAGCTCCAAACCAGAGGCAGCGACGGCGATGGCATGCCAGGGGTGGCGGCAGCGGCAGCATGCCAGGGGCAGCAGAGGCAACAGCAAAGGGGTGGCGGCCTCTGGCGGTTGGAGCCTCCATTTTCCTCCTCTCCCGGTAGATCTCGCTTTCTTCCTCCTCGCTCAGGTCTCCCCATCGGCTGCCTAGGCGCCACCAACCGCCTAGCGAGCGCCTAGCCCCCTAGGCGAGGCAGAGGGCCGTCGCCTAGCGCCTCAGCGCGCCTAGGCGAGCGCCTAATAGCATTTTTTTCATGGGTCACAGGTGGTTGTTCTAGCAATTGTTGGTGTCAAGATTTGTCAGGTTTCATGGGTCAGTTATCCTTAGGTCCTACGATGATAAGATCACGCAAGCCCCCGCATCAGCACCGTAGGATTTTCACAGGAATCATAAGCTGCTACTTAACACCATCACGGGTATCTACCTCCAACTACCTAGAGGACTTACACTTTGGACAGTGCGTTGCTTTTGCATGTTGTTTCCTAAATAAGACGCATCCATTAGGACAAGCATGTATCTGCTCATATGGCATCATAAGCGCACTAAGTAGTTTTCGTGACTCATACATGCTCTTTGGTAGAATGTAACCTTCCAGAAGGAGACTACCAATAACTGTCAACATAGCATCGAAGGCGCCTCGACTCAGTCTAAATTGGGACTTTATGGCCATTACACGCGCAATGGCATCTAGCTGACACACTTTAGTATGCCCATGAAGGGGTTGTTGTGCCACCTCCATCAATTGGTAATACGCCTTTGCCGTTGGGTCTTGCTCCTCCTCCCTAGGTACTTCATCCCCATGTGCTTCATGGTAGTCATTTAAAATGTCTCCTACACTGGCATCTGCATCATAATACTCCATGTGTTGTCTCACTACCTTGTGCCTTGGACGCTCCCCTTCACCATGGAGGGTCCACCGGGTATAGTCTGGCATAAATCCATTCTTGCAAAGGTGCATGCCCATGACCTCTGTATTGTGTCAACGTGTGTTTCTACAATTGTCGCAAGGACACCAAAGTGACACTTGTTCCTTAAACCTTGGAAAATGATCATTCCAAGAACTTGTTGGTCTTCCGAATCCATTCACTGGTGTACTTTTTGTTCTTTGCCCAGCTGGTGTACCTCCACTCACGGTTCGACATCCTCTAACATATCATCGATTAATATTAAAAATATTTTCATCTACACGACCATTATATAGTCTTATAGGTGAAGATAGGTCCTAATCTCACCCAAGGACCCGTAGCTGAGGTTAGTTTCCACAGTCTACTCCTCTCCGAGGCAAAATTTCAGTAGCAACTCCCTGTTGTTCTCCAAATACACATCAAGCAATGGAGATTGTGTATCCGGAGAACAATGGGAGATGATGCCGAAACTCTATCTCGGATCGGAGTACACCATGGAAACTAACCCCAACTACAAATCCTCGGGCTGTCCAAAAACCCCGGACAATTCAAAACAGATATAGTCATAGATATGCAAAGATCTTCATATCTCCAACCGTATCTCTTTCAAATAGGAGACGTCGCTAGGTTACGTGACATAGAGTGTGTTGAAGAAGATAAGTTGTCCCACCCTACAAATGTCTATTCTTTTGCAATGTTGCTACAATACTATTTGTTGTGCACATAAAGAATATGATGAGTGGAAGAGAAACTAGGAGGATATGCACCATTTTCACTCTAACAGTTTTGCAAATTTCTAACACTTACAGCAGTACAAAGGTTAAAGTTTCAAATATAATTCATATTTCAAAAGCATTGTGAATACTAGTGAAATTAAAATAAAGAAAGCATATCCTGAGATTTAAAAGGTTCCATCTCAAACTATACTATATTCAATTGTCAAAGTTAAGAGTGTTAAATATTTTATACAAATTTAATGGAGTCCTAAATAATCCTGCATTTAAATCTCCAACTAACCTTGTAGCCAGGGCAGGAGCCCTCTCCGGTCGAGGCAGGTGCGGCGTTTGGGAGGATGGTGCAGCGCTAGGGCGGGCGCAGGTGCAACACCGGCGGGGCACAATGAGGGACGGCACCAAGGCAGTGGAGCAGAGGAGGGGCCGGCACCAGCCGGCCAGACGAGGGGCAGGCGAGGACGTGGGCGATGAGGCGGCGGGCTGGGGGCGACGAGGCAAGCTGGGGGCCTGGGGGGCGGGGGCGATGACGGCCGGGGAAGGAGCCCTCTCTGGTGGTTAGAGCTAGGGGCCCGGGAGCTGCGAGCGACGAGGCGGTGGGAGGCTTGGGGCCGGCGGTAACGACGGCCGGGGCAGAAGCCCTCTCCAGGTGCTGGAGCCAAGGGCGATAACGCGAGTCGGGGGGTGGAGGCAGGTGCGACGAGGCAGCAAGTCATGAGCTTGGGACGGCGAGGCTTGGCGGAGGAGCGAGGCGCGGTGGCACGAGCGGGCGACGACTGTTTGAGGCATGATAGCGGCGCAAGCATGAGGCGGCGGCACGAGCAGGAGACGGCAGCGAGTGGAGGATTTGGCTGAAAATGGCCAACTCCCTGATCCAATCGGGACTTATCCTAAAGATTTGCCGAGTGCCGATACACGGGACACAGCAAACAAGGAGCACACGACAAATATGGACTTTGTCATGTGCCTTCTTTCAGGCACATGGCAAACCCTAGCTGTTTGCCGTGTGCCATCCCGCCAGGCACATGCAAACATTTAGATGTCGTCTTTTTTAGAAAAAAATAGAAAATACTTAGGACACTCAAAAATTACCAAATTTGGATATGATACAACTCAGATTTTCTGTAGCCTATAAAAATTTGCTTCAAGTCAAAATTTCACTCGAGCGTCATTTTGATTCAAAATCTGGACGGTTTCTATTCAACACTTTGATTCTTTTACAAAGATTCTCTGATTTGTGACAACTTGTGCGAAATATTTTTCACTTTTTACCACAGCCTCTACGTAAGATATAATGGTTCCAGGACAATTCTCAAAGTTTTCAAACACTGTTTTTTTAATAAAATTTAATTTCAATTTACCACACAGTAGTTGTTATATTTCATACACAATATGCGTGAAATTTTTTGTTATTTCATGGATATGGACTCAAATAGGAATCATTAGCATGAAATATCAAATTTGCATCCACTACATTATTTTATTCGAACCACATGCAGTTCAAATTAGAATTTTTACAAAATATTTTAAATAATGAAATAAATTAAATAAATATAGCAAACAGAACTGAAAATTTCATCAAATATTATTGTCCAAGTACTATGTAAATGATACGAACTACAAAAAATATTGGTGGATAAAAGAGGAAGAAAATCTGCACAAATGCGCACGACAAAGAGGCTCACCTGTGCCTCACATGCCACCTTTGTAGTGTGCAGTAGGTTGGCACACGGCAAAATACCACGCTTTGCCTTGTGTCAAGGGTTGGGCACACGCTAAACTGTTTACGCGTGAGCGCCTGGCAGCCCCGTCGCACATGCACGGCATATGGGCCTGTTTGTCGTGCGCCCGGTCAAAAGACACATGATAAAGATGATGTTTCTCATGTGCCACACGGCAAATCCAGTATTTATCGTGAGCCAAATCTTTGCCTTGTGCCCTGTGTCCTGGCACACGGCATAATGCCTCTTTGCCATGTGCCCGAGATAAGACACACGACTAAGAGTATGGCATCCCGTAGTGATTGTTATTGCCCAAAAATATACTAGAAATGGGAACAGAGGAATGGACTTTGTCCTGTATATACCTGGCCAAGTGGGTCGGGTTAAATGGGCCAGCACAAGGCCCTCCTATTTTGGCCTGACTCAAGCACGGACCGGCACGATGCTTGACGGGCCGTGCTTGGACCTAGCCATAGGTCCGTCGTGCCGGCCTGTACACGGCCCGTTTAACATGGCTCGTCTAGCCCATGCAATATTCCGTTTAGCACGTAAGGCACGACTTGTAATGACCCATCAAACAAAATGATCAAAATTTCAACATTTACACTAAAAATCCTTTTTTTTAGTTCAAATTTATTGGTGCAAAATATTTTTTATATGAAAATTCAAATTTTGGAGAAAAATCATGTGATATAAAATTTAATCGGGCTTCGGGCCAGCCCGGCCTGGATAGCCCGTCAGGCTGACAAGCTGGCGGCCCATGTAAGACGTGCCGTGCAGTGCTTGGGCTTGGGTACAGGCCCGTTAAGCAGACGGGCCGTGTCAGCCGTTTAGCGAACGGCCCGGCCCGTTGGCAGGTATAGTCCTGTATGTATTTCTCGAAGGTTCACACGCGGAGGCGGACAAATATTCGCAATTCGTCGTGCCCTGTTCTCCCGCTCCAGCACACCGTTCCAATCCCTCCGGATCCAAGCCTTTTAAAGGCTTCCTCTTCTGCCTCCGTGGTGGAACCCCCCAGAAAAATCCATTCCCCGCCGCGCCGCCACAAACCCTAGCTAGGCAGCCATGACTCCCGTCACCCAGCGACCTGGCCGCGCCGCCGCCGGAACTGCACCCGCGTGGTCATCCCCTCCGACCCTGAAATGGAGGTCACCAACAACAGGTAACAGCAGAACGTTCTTTCGCTTTCTTGCTTCCTTTAGCTAGTCTAGCTCCGCATATATATATAGTAAACAGATCTGCTAGCTGATTATTGTTTCGTAATTCAGCCCGTCGGAGTATAGGGATTGGGCAGGGCTCATGCCAGAGCTCGTCTCCAAGATCGGTGACCATCTTATTCTGGACGACATGGCTGAGTACATCCGTATGAGGGCAGTCTGCAAGCCCTGGCGGAACACGACTGACGACCCCATCTACCTGGAGCCCCGGTATTTCCCCCGGAACTGGCTCCTGCTCGCCGGGGAACTCCTCCGCGATGACGGCGAACCCGAGCGCTTCATGAACGTGCGCACCAGCGCCGTCATCCGTATCCGCCTCCCGACGCCCCGCGAATACACCCACCACGGCAACGCGGAGGGGCTTCTCGTTCTCCATCGCCACTTCACCGACAAGGTTCGCCTCCTCAACCCCTTGACACTTCGGTTCAACGACCTCCCGACCATGGCCTCCATGTACGACCAACTGGTACGACCCTGTATAGCAAAGTCACCGGACGAGAGGTTCTTCGAGGACAGCATCAAGGCGTCCGGCATCGTCGTTGATGCCGATGAGCAGGGAAGGGCATTGTCGTTAGGCTCAGTGGTGCTCAGCGTGGTGACAGGGAAGTGCACGGGGTTAGCTTGCGCTGAGCCCGGTGACAAACACTGGAGGCCAGTGGACGACATGGGCTGTCCGTGTAAGAACAAAGGGAACCTGCCGCTCATTGCGGGGGGCGGCCTATCCGTGCGAGGCCGCTTCTATCTCCCGTCTCGTGCCGGTGACGTGTTCACGGTGGTGATCGAAGCCAACCCACACATTGAGTACGTGGCCCGGATGAAAGCCGACACGGTACACGGCAGCATCGATGAAAGCTCCTACCTGGTGCCGTCCCTTGATGACAACATGGACTGCGAAATGCTCCTGCTGCGATCCTTTAGACTACCAGATGGCAAACATGGCAGCTCAATGTTTGTGGTGGACCTTCGCAACGGAAGCCTTACCACACACAATCCAAGTGCCATCACTATCTTCCTGCCGTCCGTCACACTCCGCTGTTCTGAATTTCAGAGAAGAGTTTATTACTCGGAGCATTGGATGAAAAATTTGCTTCGTGGAGACTATATTGGACGATTCACTGCAAGGGGTGCATGATCCTTTGTCCTTTTTTTATTATTATTATGATTGTCGCTTCTGGAACATGTATCCGCTGTTTCTGTTTTCTAGTTTACTGGTCAGTGATACAATATTATCGGTATCTCAACTTGTAAGACTTTTGTTTTCATTGAGCAATAGTAGTCTCGGGTATACTTTATTTTCTACTTTCTAGTTTGTTTGTTAATGATACAAGGACGACCTGCCAATGCTCGAGCTCTCAAGGTTGGTTGATTTGTGCTTGTCAGTAGTGGCGTCTGTTATGATCACATGATACTGTACGTTTTTATCTACAACTTATAATCAAGTCCTCAAGCATTTTATTGCTTCTGCAGATTATATCTTACATTTTTGTCGTGGGACAGGTTTGATACTACTGTATGTCGAGACAAGTTGTATCAATAATTTAGATGGTTCTCAAAAAGTTAGAAAGAAGGCCTAGAAAAGGGGCTATTGTGAGCTGATGTTCTATATGGTGCTTTTCGAGTGATTGTTTATTGTTTATTGTCAGACAGTATCGAATGCATTTTTTATATTTGGGTCAATGCGTGCACACCATTATTGCATGTTCAACTTGTGACACTCCTAGTGTCATTAGGGTCCCAAGGGTGTCACTTAGGCAGTATAAAACCAGAACACAAGCTTTTGAAATTTAATTCAGATTGCAATTCAATTGATTTCAAACCCAATTGAATGACCCTTGTACTGCAAGTCCCAAATTTTCAGTAAAACTCACCTTTGCAAAAATTATATGTTGATGGTCGTGGTCAATTAGAATTTTAGGAATTTTCTCAGAATTTTAATCCATCAATAAAGACCTCAAATAATTGTTAGAATGGTTAAAAACCAGCTCTGTTCATTAAATTCCTGAGCTTTTTGTAGTGGGAACTGTTGGTAGTTAGTATTTTTGTAAAACCCAGTACAGTATGAGGAGCCTACCCTATTTTTGGTCTGATTTTAGCAGACCTGGATTAATTCTAGCAAATTTTGCAAAGTCAGTCGGCTGAAAGGATTGGAAAAAGGAATGAAAAAGAAAATTCCCCGCGGACCCCACCTGTCAGCGACTCAAGAAAACACACCCGGCCGAGGCCGCGCTGCCCCGCCCGTCGCGCGCCGCGTGGTCGCCGGCGTACGGCCAGCGGCCGTTGTCGCGGATCGACGGCCCCACGCGCGCGTTCGGACATCTCTTTTGCCGACCGTCGCACTGTCCGAACCCCGCATTCACTCCTCCTCCTCTCTCTCTCTCTCTCTCTCTTCCGCCCGCGCGCCGCGCCCCATTGCCGCTCGGTGCTGCTCCGCGCCACCGCCGCCCCGCCGTCGCTCCCAGGTGCTCGTCGACGTCCATGGCATCGCCTCGGCGTTTTCAAGTTCCATGCGAACCTACCTTCCCCTTTCCACATCGAGCCGCCGCGAATTGACCTTTTCCTCCCCGTCTCTGACCGCCGCCCCGCCGCATCGCCCGACCCCCACGGTGAGCCCCTGGCCGATTCCTTGCACGGGCACGAGTGAATGCCTCTTCTTTCCCTTCCCGACCTCATTCGGCCCTTCCCCGCGCAGCCATCCATCCGGAACACCGCCGTCGACCGCCGGACCTCCGCCTCGTCGTCGCCGAGCCAACCCCGGTGAGCCACCCTCCCTCTTTTTGCGCGTCGCGTATCCCTCGGAGCTCGCTGGTGGTTACCCCGGCAATGCTGCCGCTGCCACTTTCCCAGCTAGCTGCCGTGCTCGTGCCACCGAGCACGGCCGAGCGCCGCCGTCGCGCGCGCGCACGCTCGGCTTGGCCGCGCTGGCCACTGGGCCGCGAAGGCCAGTGGGCCTGGCCTCGCTCTCGGACCGCGCTTGGCCCGAAGCGCCCCCGCACTCGCGCTCGCCCGCTGGGCCGCGCGAGTCCCAGCCCAGTGGGCTGCCTGATTGCGGCCCGCGAAGTAAAAATCGAATTTTCTTATTTAAATCATTTCCAAGAATAGGTTAAACTGGTAAATTGCATAGTAAATTGAATAATAGGAATTTTGTAGCAAGATAAATTTTGTTAGACTTGTGTGAACTTGTACTGTTGTAGAAAAATGCTAATGCCACATGCATGGTAATGTTTTTTATACCAGGGTTAAAATAAATAGGAAAAACACTAATAAAATTCTAATTCATTGCAGAGAGCTGATAAAATATTAAAAATTGGTCACCAAATAGGATTTTTAGTTTTAGTCTCCCTGGAAAAAATTTCATGAAGAAATTCTCTGCTTGTTAGCTGAAATTAATTTAATGCCTTTTTCCTTGTAATAATTAATAATTAATTTTTGGCTTAGTACTTGATGGTGAAACTTAGCATTTAGGTCACTCCTGGTGTAACCTGATTTTAGTAAATCACCCCTGCCCTTTTCAAGAGCAGAACCTTGTCGACTTAATGATTGCCCCGAGTGCAATTTTTACCGTTGATTAAATGGTTCCGCTTTAGGATGTTCGCGGGTACTTATACCCTGCGAGGGTTATGCTCACACAAAGATGCTAATTAGTTAGCACCTACGAAACCTGGGCAGCACTTGCACAGCTTTGCCCCGGCACACGCAGACACATTGTACTTGGATGCGACGTCGTCGTGGTCAAGTACTGGAGTCCATGAAGGAAATACATGAAATACCCTCGCCCTGTGCCCCACTCCTTGAGTGATGCTTTCGAACGTCTCACCGCACACCATTTAATTCCACTGATAACAGTGTGCATTAACGTATTTATTGAGAAAGTGCCATGAATCTTCTCTCATAGCATTCCCTCTTGCATCATATAGATCACGCCGTGAACCACGTGGAGGCTGGACCGGAGCAGGACCCAGAAGGAGCCGGAGGTGCCGTAGCTGACCAAAAACAGAACCAAGGCAAGCCCCGGTGCATAACCCCGTTTTAAATTTTTATTCTATCTCTAGCTAGGGATGTAAGCTTGCCTGTGTATTAAGTGATAGGAGTTGATTGAAACCCTAGCGTGCAGTAGGTCCCCCTTCCCGATTATTAGCCTCAGGACGATAGTCGCTCTGCTTAAATGAGGACGGCTACTCATCGAGTGGTATGGAGACCACTCGTAGATAGAGAATATTGTCACTGGGGAATGATATCGGATAAAGGAAAGGGTGGGTGGAATCACAATGAAGATCGGACGGGCAACTAGGTGGAAAGGGAAGGACAGCTTGTCTTCAAGGAGGTAGCCCCGTCCGAGTCACCTAAGGCTACGCCTCGTGTCCGGCCCATGGGATCAAGTTTGAACGTACTGTTTGCATACTGGAAATATGGGCCCAGTAAACCGACATAGCTACGACTACCGTTTGGTCTGAAGATAGCCTTCTCCCTTCTTTGGTGGAACTGGGGCTGAGAGGAGGGAACAATCGACCCACGGATGGCGGCACGAGGCGCATCACGTTGGGGGACCCTTCTCGAAGGAGTCTGGACCCGGAAGACCCTACGGTACCGTGAGTGAAAGGTTGCTCCATGCGGCTTCCCGGAAGAGCGTATAGGTCGTGCAAGCAGGTTTCTCCTGCAGGATGTAAATCGATTCGAGTCGCTGCCCCTCACAGTAACGAGTACCACTTGATCGCTGCTACGGAACAGTGCCGGAAGCCATTAAGATGATGTGTGGGTTTAATACTGCTGTTTGAAACTATTAAGATTTTATTGCAACTATGATTGTTAAAGCTCTAGTGCAAACTAAATTTATTATTCTGTATGACAACTCAACTTGAGGCTAAAACTTGAAAAGTAAGGATCCACTCTTAGGCGGGTTTTGTGGTAATAATAACCCTATTCCCTAGCCTTGCATGTCTAGGTGACGGCTGTAGTTGGCCATTTTGACGGGTCAGTCTTGCTGAGTAGATTAGTTACTCAGGGCGTAGCTCTATGTGGTTTTCAGATGACCAGGATGGAGAATGCCACTGTGGTGGGAGGTTTCATTGGGAGGGCCAGCGCCCCGATTATTGGAACATCGAGTGGGAGCTGTGCACAAATGAAGATGAGGAGTAGATCTTTGCTTGCCGGTACGGTGCTTGGGCAAGGCACCTGTTATGGCCAGATGATCCCTGTTGTGTCGCCGTGAGAGGGCGATAGTATCTTAGCTACTCTGTCGAATTGGTGAACCAAGGGTGAACTTTTCGCTTCCGCATTTTATTTCTGTCAAAACTCCGGTTTGTAATATAACTTCGGATTTATGTAAACTCTGTTTCTCCACCTATGTTCTTGTTATAATTATTTTTCTCTGTCATGTATTGTACTATTGGGCGCCACAGCGCGTGTCGCCACCCGAGGGAGATCCTGGAACGGAGCCGCCTCCGTGGTAAGGCGGGTCCGTGACAGCGTGGTATCAGAGCTATCTCGGGAATAGTACAATATTCAAAGACATATTTTCAAAAACCCCGTAACGAACGTGTGAGGACGTGCCCAATAGGTTATTAGTAGTTATGACTCAGGTGGCAAAGCTAACTATAGGAGGTTGTTTGTTTAAATACGGTATCTACGGCATCGTCAACGCAGGTATGTGTCCCGCCCAGTGGACTGTAACGTGGGAAGCTAGCACAATGGTGTGAACGCGGGCTGATTGCGTAAAACATCAGTGTCCTGCCCTAGGACAATAATAAGGGATTATTTTCGGCTCGTTTCTTTTGATTTGATGTAATGTTTCTGGAATAAATCTTCTGCAGGTACGCTAACCACGATTCTCGTAAGAAACAGGTAGTATACGACTAACTTGAGAGATCGTCTGCCACCGACTATACGAATGGTCCTATTCGTGACCAATTTTTTATTTGGTGAGGACGGGTAGGCCGAAATCATTTGCATCTTTGAAATTGTGAAAGCGCCACAACATTAACAAGAAACTGAGGTTCTAGCAGAATGTCTTCCGCACACAAATCGATACCTCCTCGCTTGTGACTTTTGAACTCTTAAACGAACTCTCTGACTCTAGCCAGAACGTTGGTTTAAGAATCACCGGACACCACCAACTTGGCTGTCCGAGTCAGCACGTCGAAATCGGGTTATTACAGATTTCAAGTTGTATGCCTATTGCGCTAAATCCGTGATTCCTTGTTCTGCTCACCCTAGGGCTGTAGCTGTGTTTTCGGGGAAGTGGTTAAGGATCCTATCATGTTAGTATTGGACTAGAGTCTGTATTTTACTCGCTGCATCAAATTGTTTATTTGGCTTGCACCCTCGGTGTTGGGAACGAGTACTCACTATTTGGGGGTTTGTGTTCCAGATGGACGAGCACGGGTTTGAGCTGTTCCAGCACGGCGGGTGGCGTTATACCACCGGTCTACACCACTGTGGCTTTCCCACCCTTCTATGGGAGATGCTACGCGCCCTGGGCTACGAGGAGTAGCCTTCGTACCGTGGGCGTGAGACCCGCCACCACGGTGTGCCTTTCGCAGAGGTGCATCTCAGTGTCTCCCCACACCCGCGCAACCCCGACTTGGGGGGTATGGAGAGCACCGTCATGGCTAGGAGCCTCCGGGAGGGCCTGGAGAGAGTCGCTCACCGGGCTCTCACTCACTTCTGCGGGCGCAACGTAGCAGCGCTCTCGGGGACTCCATTCGAGATGATCCCCATTTGGCACCAGGCTGACCCGGTGTGGCAGAGGCGCGTGAGACGCGTCTCTCGTGACGACTACCCGGAGTACCACGCGGGGTACCACCGCGTAGCTCACTACTCCGAGTATCTCCTCAACTTGGATGAGGAGTCTAGCACCCGCAGCAGAGTCTTGCTGGCGGATGCTGAGCAGGTGTGGCTACAGAGGAACGACCTGCAGACATAGGTCGATGCATAGCAGAGAGAGATTCAGCGGTTGACCGCTGCTCTTGAGGCGAGTGAGACTCGCGTGACGGAGATCACTGAGGAGCGGGACACTCTCGCGCAGGAGGTGGACAGACGAGGTATAATTATGCAGCAGCGGGCGAACCATAACGAGCACCTACAGCAGCAGCTGGCGAGCGCCCAGCAGGAGACGAACCTTATGGCGAAGGATCTGGAGACGCTGGTTCATGAGAACCAGGACATCCAGACTCAGTTGGATGCGGTTGCTGCACCGCAGGCAACACCCGCAGAGGAGGAGCCCAAGAAGGATGCGGGCGAGGAGTCCGACGTGGACTACGAGCCACCCGCCCCAACCGGCGCCGACCGACCAGGGTCCTCTGGCACCGCTGGTGTCCAGGCTTGGCAGTAGTAGTAGATGCGACTAGGTCGTGCTTGTAGGGCTTGGTAGATGGATAGCTTTTGGGATGCTCCACGCGTGGTTGTTGTATTTTGGGGATCACCCGCGTGATTAGCTTTTGCAAACTCGACGGCCACTTATTACGAGTTTATGTAGAGTGGCATGGTTGACTTGTACTAGAATTATGTTAACTTGGAAAATTTCAGCTTTATCGAGTTTATGTTGTTGCCAAATTGCTGTCCCGTGTGCTGTATTATTAGCTTTGGTAACCTATAATGCTCATGTTGGACAAGAGACTAATTGGACCCTTATGCTTGCATTTCACAATGGTGCGCACCCGTACCACCAATGAGTTGCATGGCGAGCAGCCCGAAAGTTCCAGGGCTAGAGGGACTGACTCTCCGCTAGGAACTCCACCACCGCCGCCGCCATCTAACCCCATGCAGATGATGGCGCAGTTTTTCACGTCGATGATGGAGAGCCAGCAACAGCAGGCGGAGTTCATGCGGGAGGTGGCACAACAGAACCTAGCAAATCGTAATGCTAGGGGCCACCACGACGGAGCACCGTAGAACATCTCCTACTCCGACTTCCTCGCCACCAGGACGCCCACGTTCAGCTCAACCACCGAGCCCATGGAGGCGGAGAACTTCCTTCGCATGCTCGAGTCCAAATTTGGACTCCTTACCTGCACGCCGGTGCAGAAGACACTGTTCGTCGCGCAGCAACTGCATGGTGCGGCTGGGGCATGGTGGGCCAACCATGTCGCTTCTATGGGAACCGATCGACGGATTACGTGGGACGAGTTCAAGGATGCGTTCCACGCTCACTACATCCCTGTGGGGCTCGTCCGCAGGAAGGCGCGTGAATTCGCCGCTCTAAAGCAGGGCAATCGCAGTGTCGAGGAATACTACGAAGAGTTCAACCGGTTGGCGCTGTACGCCCCGGAACAAGTGGACACCCCCGCCAAGCGCAAGGACCGTTTCTTGGAGGGGCTAAGCGCTGAGCTACAGGACCGCCTCAACCTTAACATGGGAGGCACATTCGCCGAGTTTGTCAATAACGCGATCGTCGCGGAGGACGGATATCGCAGGGTGATGGCAGAACGGAAGCGCTCCGCAAGTGCTATGGGGCCAGCCAGTGGACCCCCGCAGAAGTTCCGCATGGTGTACACCACCCCGTCGGGACAGAGGTACCACTCCGCCCCCGTGCCGGCACCTGTTGTGCGCCCGCCTCCGCCAGCACAGCAGCGACCCCCGGTACCGCGTCCGCAGCAGAGTCAAGGTGGATTTCGCCCACCCCAGCGGCCGAACCCTCAACCCGGATCTTTCCCCTGCTACAACTGCGGCCGTCCGGGGCATTTCTCGAGGGAGTGCCCGCACCCCAAGAAGAGCACTGGTCAGAACCCGTCAAGGAGTAACAACACCAACAACAACCGCAACAACCGAGGACCAGTTCGTGCGGGGCGAGTGAACAACACTACCCTGGAGGAGATTCCGGAGAACAGCCCCATCCTTGCTGGTATGTTCTCTGCTCGAGACCACCCTGCACTAGTACTATTTGACTCAGGAGCATCTCATAGCTTTCTTAGTGGGTTCTTCGTTGATAAGTACCGGCTGCCTCGTACCCTTATGAGAACACGGTACACCATTAAATCAGCCGGTGGACAAACCCCTGCTCTATTTGAAATAGACAAACTTCCAATAACCCTAGGATCAAAAGTCTACCCTACTAAGTGCATAGTCTTGGATGGGTGCAGCATTGAAATTATTTTGGGCATGCCTTGGATGAGGCAACATAAAGCTATGCTCGACATAGACGCCTACACTGTGCACCTAAACTCTCCCACCCATGGTAGCGTAAGCTTCCGAGTACGACCACCCCAACTGGTCGCACCAAGCGTTCACCACACCACCGCCGGACAAATAAAGGATATACCAGTGGTTAGGGAATTTCCGGACGTATTCCCTGACGATCTCCCCGGACTTCCACCGGATCGGGATGTTGAGTTCAAGATTGAGCTTCAGCCAGGAACGGCACCCATATCCAAAAGGCCGTATAAAATGGCGCCTAAAGAACTAGCGGAGTTGAAGGAGCAACTTAAGGAGCTACTGGATAAGGGATTCATTCGACCAAGCTCCTCGCCTTGGGGTTGTCCGACATTATTCGTGAAGAAGAAAGATGAGACCCTGAGGCTGTGTGTAGACTACCGACCCCTCAATGCGGTGACTGTCAAGAACAAATACCCATTGCCCCGTATTGACATCCTCTTCGACCAGTTAATAGGAGCTAAGGTGTTCTCCAAGATTGATCTCCGGTCGGGTTATCACCAGATCAAAATTCGTGCCGAGGACGTCCCCAAGACCGCCTTTTCTACCCGGTACGGTCTATACGAGTATTTAGTGATGTCGTTCGGATTGACAAATGCACCAGCACACTTCATGTATCTCATGAACTCGGTGTTCATGCCCGAGTTGGACAAGTTTGTGGTGGTTTTCATTGACGACATTCTAGTCTACTCGAAGTCGGAGGAAGAACATGCAGAGCACCTCCGTGTTGTCTTACAGAGGTTAAGGGAACAGTAGCTGTATGCTAAGTTTAGCAAGTGCGAGTTTTGGTTGAAGCAAGTACCGTTTTTAGGCCATACTGTTTCGGAAGAAGGCATCGCGGTAGATCCCACCAAGGTAAGAGATGTGCTGAACTAGAAGACACCGAAGACCGTATTCCATATACGCAGTTTTCTGGGATTAGCTGGCTACTACCGCTGTTTTATTCCCAATTTCTCCAAAATCGCGAAGCCCATTACAGAGTTGCTTAAGAAGGATAAGAAGTTCATATAGGATGAGAGCTGCGAAAACGCTTTTCAAACCCTGAAGAAGCACCTGACCACGGCCCCAGTATTAGCTCAACCGGACCTGGGGAAGCCGTTCGATGTCTTTTGTGATGCTTTGGGTATTGGATTGGGATGTGTGCTTATGCAAGACGGAAGGGTTATTGCCTATGGATCGAGACAATTGAAGAAGCACGAGCAGAATTACCCCGTGCATGACCTGGAATTAGCAGCAGTGGTTTTGGCCTTGAAAATATGGAGACATTACCTCCTTGGGAATTTAGTTCGCATATACACTGACCACAAAAGCTTGAAGTATATTTTCACTCAAGACCACCTGAACATGAGACAGCGTCGTTGGTTGGAATTGATCAAAGACTACGAGCTGGAAGTCCATTACCATCCGGGAAAGGCGAATGTAGTGGCTGACGCCCTAAGCCGCAAGGCTCACTGCCACCATATCTTAGTCAGTCCACCAACCCAAGATGGTCATTATGTCCAAGTAACACCCCACGGAGCCCTATACAACTTAGCATTAATCCCTACCTTACGGGAAGAAATAGTGTCAGCTCAGAAAAAGGGTAGAGGCATAGCCCATCTAAAAAGGGGACTAAAAGAGGGCGATACTAAAGTACAGTGCTTTCGAGAAGACGCCGAAGGTGTTTTGTGGTTCAAGAATCGATTGGTGGTTCCTAAGGATCTGGAACTCCGCATGAAAATTTTGGACGAGGCTCATAGAGCAAAGTACTCCATGCATCCGGGCAGCAACAAAATGTACCAGGATTTGAGATCCAAGTACTGGTGGACTCGTACGAAAAGGGAAATAGCACGTTATGTCGCAGAATGTGATACCTGCCGCAGAGTCAAGGCCGATCTTCTGAAGAAGGCAGGCCTACTCCAACCCTTGAGTGTTCCAGCTTGGAAATGGGAAGATATCAGTATGGATTTCATCGTTGGTCTACCGTTGACGGCAAATAAATTCGACTCCATATGGGTTGTTGTGGACCGATTAACAAAAGTCGCCCACTTCATCCCTGTGTCGATGCGGTTTAAGATGCAAAAGTATGTGCAACTCTACATTGAGCGAATCCTGTGTTTGCACGGAGTGCTCAAGACTATTGTGTCCGATCGAGGCTCCTAATTTGTGGGACGCTTTTGGGAGAAGCTACACGAGACACTGGGTACCCGGCTGATTAGAGGTTCCGCATACCACCCCCAAACCGATGGTCAAACGGAAAGAGTTAACCAAATATTGGAAGACATGTTGAGGGCATATGTGCTGAATCACAACAAGAAGTGGGATGAGTGCCTACCCTTGGCAGAATTCGCTTACAACAATAGTTACCAGGAAAGCATCAAGATGGCACCATTCGAGGCTCTCTATGGGCGCCGTTGTCGCACGCCATTGAATTGGTCAGAATCAGGGGAGAGGATAATCTTTGGTCCGGAGCTAGTGCAGCAAGCTGAACAGAAGGTGCTTGAAATCCAATCCAACTTACGTGCGGCAAAGTCCAGACAAAAGAGTTATGCGGATAAAAGGCGCCGCCCGTTGGAATTTAGGGTCGGCGATATGGTCTACCTCCGAGTGTCACCCACCAAGGGTGTGCAACGGTTTGGGATTCGCGGGAAGTTGGCACCCCGTTATATTGGTCCCTACCCTATCATTGCTAGGTGCGGGCCAGTGGCCTACCGGCTCCAACTGCCAGTGGAACTCGCTGGAGTGCATGACACGTTTCACGTGTCCCAACTCAAGGGGTGCTTGAAAACACCGGTGGACATACCACTGGAAAGCACCCAACAACTACAACCTAACCTGACTTATGTCGAGCATCCGATAAAAGTACTGGACGAGAAGGAGCGAGCGACACGTAAGAAGACACTGAAGTTCTATAAAGTCCAATGGAGCAACCATACCGCCAAAGAAGCTACTTCGGAAACTGAAGAGTTCCTGCGAAGCCGCTACCCTGAGTTCCTACACCACCTTTTAGGTAAACCTTCAATACCTCTCTTAATCTCGGGACGAGATTTCCTTAAGGGGGAAGGGCTGTGACACTCCTAGTGTCATTAGGGTCCCAAGGGTGTCACTTAGGCAGTATAAAACCAGAACACAAGCTTTTGAATTTAAATTCAGATTGCAATTCAATTGATTTCAAACCCAATTGAATGACCCTTGTACTGCAAGTCCCAAATTTCCAGTAAGACTCACCTTTGCAAAAATTATATGTTGATGGTCTTGGTCAATTAGAATTTTGGGAATTTTCTCAGAATTTTAATCCATCAATAAAGGCCTCAAATATTTGTTAGAATGGTTAAAAACCAGCTCTGTTCATTAAATTCCTGAGCTTTTTGTAGTGGGAACTGTTGGTAGTTAGTATTTTTGTAAAAACTAGCACATTATGGGGAGCCTACCCTATTTTTGTTCTGATTTTAGCAGACTTGGATTAATTCTAGCAAATTTTGCAAAGGCAGTCGGCTGAAAGGATTGGAAAAAGGAATGAAAAAGAAAATTCCCCGCGGACCCCACCTGTCAGCGACTCAGAGAAAACACACCCGGCCGAGGCCGCGCTGCCCCGCCCGTCGCGCGCCGCGTGGTCGCCGGCGTACGGCCAGCGGCCGTTGCCGCGGATCGACGGCCCTACACGCGCGTTCGGACATCTCTTTTGCCAACCGTCGCGCTGTCCGAACCCTGCATTCACTCCTCCGCTCTCTCTCTCTCTCTCTCTCTCTCTCTCTCCCGCCCGCGCGCCGCGCCCCATTGCCGCTCGGTGCTGCTCCGCGCCACCGCTGCCTCGCCGTCGCTCCCAGGTGCTCGTCGACGTCCACGGCATCGCCTCGGTGTCTTCAAGCTCCACGCGAAGCTACCTTCCCCTTTCCACATCAAGCCGCCGCGAATCCGACCGCCGCCCCGCCGCGTCGCCCGACCCCCACGGTGAGCCCCTGGCCGATTCCTTGCACGGGCACGAGTGAATGCCTCTTCTTTCCCTTCCTGACCTCACTCGGCCTTTCCCCGCGCAGCCATCCATCCGGAACACCGCCGCCGACCGCCGGAGCTCCGCCTCGTCGTCGCCCAGCCAACCCCGGTGAGCCACCCTCCCTCTTTTTGCACATCGCGTATCCCTCGGAGCTCGCTGGTGGTTACCCCGGCAATGCTGCCGCTGCCGCTTTCCCAGCTGGCTGCCGTGCTCACGCCACCGCGCACGACCGAGCGCCGCCGTCGCGCGCGCGCGCGCGCTCGGCTTGGCCGCGCTGGCCATTGGGCCGCGAAGGCCAGTGGGCCTGGCCTCGCTCTCGGGCCACGCTTGGCCCGAAGCGCCCCCGCGCTCGCGCTTGCCCGCTGAGCCGCGCGAGTCCGAGCCCAGTGGGCTACCTGATTGCGGCCCGCGAAGTAAAAATCGAATTTTCTTATTTAAATCACTTCCAGGAATAGGTTAAACTCGTAAATTGCATAGTAAATTGAATAATAGGAATTTTGTAGCAAGATAAATTTTGTTAGACTTGTGTGAACTTGTACAGTTGTAGAAAAATGCTAATGCCACATGCATGGTAATTTTTTTTATACCAGGGTTAAAATAAATAGGAAAAATACTAATAAAATTATAATTCATTGCAGAGAGCGAATAAAATATTAAAAATTGGTCACCAAATAGGATTTTCAGTTTTAGTCTCCCTGAAAAAAATTTCATGAAGAAATTCTCTGTTTGTTAGCTGAAATTAATTTAATGCCTTTTTCCTTATAATAATTTATAATTAATTTTTGGCTTAGTACTTGATGGTGAAACTTAGCATTTAGGTCACTCCTGGTGTAACCTGATTTTAGTAAATCACCCCTGCCCTTTTCAAGAGCAGAACCTTGTCGACTTAATGATTGCCCCGAGTGCAATTTTTACCGTTGATTAAATGGTTCCGCTTTAGGGATGTGCGCGGGTACTTATACCCTGCGAGGGTGTTGACGGCTGTTAAGTACCATTTTTAACCGTCAACTATACTCAAATAAAGGAGAATTTGGCATTTCATACACGCATGCCTTATCACAATAATATAGTTCCACTTGTACTTGGAGAACTTTGTGCATGCAGGAGGAAATGTGAAGGAAACACCTCAAAAGGCAAGAAAACACACTTTCGACCAATCAGAGAGTGCCACATGGACGTCACACGGATTGAAGGGCCTATTTTCAGCACTTAACCGACGTAACTCCCTGTAATACCGCGCAAACCGACGTCAGGGCCCATAGGACAGCCACCTGGAGAAAGCACAGGCCAGGAGGGGCCACCCCCAGGTCGGCCGACCTGGTCAGGTCGGCCGACCCGGCCGGGCGCCCTCTCCGCCTGGGCTACCACGTGTTGGCTCCTCCGTGACTCCTGATGACGGTTTGAGATGCCTTCCGTGGCGGTTACGCTCCCTTGCCGATCTATTGAGGCTATAAATAGGAGGGTGTGCCTTCACACTCAACACACACCACAAGAAGCATTTCTCTCTTGCTAATAGTAGTTCTTGGAGTTTTAGTGGAGTTAGGCTGAGTCTAGAGCTCTCTAGTCCCAAGTCTTCGCTTGGAATTGGTATGGCTCTTGTATCTTTTCCCTTTTGTAAAACTTTGCTCTTATCAATATATATATCTTTTCTATATAGTTGTGCTTGGGTCATGAGTTTCTTGTTTGATATTGTGATCCATATATGTGATAGTATAGTCTACTTGTGTGATAGTAGTTTATATTTATTATACTACTATTGTCATGCTAGTTATATACCGTCACTATAGTCTAGTTTATATGTTATAGTCTCTATGCTTAGTTTTAGCTGATAAAGTATAGCATGGGTTTGGTGATCGTATTCGTACGGTAGCTCTGCCTCGTTAATAGTAATCGCGGAGGGGCAGAGTGCTCTTTGGTCATGCAAGTATGGTACTTGGGTGACTGATTTGCATCAATTATTCGTTAGTCTATTGGTTCGTTGAGGTAGGCGGCAGGTGGTGACAGCCCTGTCCGTCCTTTGAAATCCTCCCCGCTAGGCTAGTGCGTAGGCTCTTGGCGGAAGTCGCCTGTGGATGCAGGGGTAAGTCCGTGCCTGAAGTGCTATACTATTGACTGCTGAACCTGAGTGTGGGTCTGTATGTATTCTACTTAGGCTATGCAACTGTATAGGAATGTATAGTAGGAGTAGCTTAGCCTAGTCTTTCCTCCACTAGACTTTATTTATTTAGTAGGAATCTTCTGTGTGTGTCACACTACCCGGTTATTATCATGTACCCGCCTGTCTTGGTTAGATATCCTTGCTAATTGTTAACATGATCTTATATGTTAGTAACGCTTCTTGATCATAACCTTCCTTTGGGATAAACAAATACGATACCCTGAATACTTCCGGGTGAAATGCTACAGCGGTATTCTCCGTGCGCTTGCGGATTTTACCTACTTGACTCTGGGACATATTAGTGAACCGTTTCTGGCCCCGTGCCGGGAATGATTTATTAATATGGCTTAGCAAAAGTCAACAAGCATTTCTAGCGCCGTTGCCGGGGAAGGCGTATGATCTAAGAAAAATTACTAATGTATATAGTAGTGTTGCAATTATTAAGGCTATCTCCTAGGCAGGCTAACCTTGCTTTGTTTTCTGCATTTTGTATGAAAACAGGGTAGTGCATGACTGGTTTCGACTTGCCGACAAACTTCACTGAAGATCCTGAGTCACTCCTGAGAAGGACACGAGCTAGGCTCACCCCTCCTCGTAAGGAGACTCGGCCAATCGAACCTGTCATTCCCGCACCATCAAGCTCTGAGCAAATGGCCGACAAGACCCTCCGCGAGTTCTCCGCTCCCTCCGCTGCCAACATCCCTACGGGACCAGCTGGCAATGTGGGAGATGGGAACTTCGAGATCAAGACCGGTCTCATCACCATGGTGCAGGCTAGCCCATTCTGTGGGAAAGCCAATGAGGACGCTAGTGCTCATCTCCAGCAATTCCTGGAGATTTGCAACACGTTCAAAATGAAGGACGTCACCCCCGACGCTGTTCGCCTTCGACTGTTCCCGTTCTCTCTCCTTGGGAGAGCGAGACAGTGGTTCTACGCAAACCCTGAAGCTGTGAACACTTGAGAGAAGTGTTCAGCTGCGTTCCTTGCAAAGTTCTTCCCGCTAGGCAAGACCAATGCCCTCCGCGGAAAGATCTCAGGCTTCCAGCAGGAGTCGAAGGAGTCGATTCCTGAGGCATGGGAGAGGCTCCAGGAGTACATCCTGGCATGTCCCCACCACGGGATGGATGATTGGCTGATCATCCAGAACTTCTACAACGGGCTTACTCCGTTGGCCCACGACCACCTCGACGCTGCTGCTGGTGGAGCCTTCTTCTCGCTCACTGTGAGCAAGGCAAAAGATTTGATCGAGAAGATGGTGTCCAACCAAGGTTGGAATGAAGAGCACCTCCAACCTCGCCAGCGAGGCATGCACTCCGTCAAGGAGGTTGACATGCTCGCCGCCAAGATTGACCTTCTCATGAAGAAGATGGACGACCAAGCCAATGGAGAAGTGAAAGCCCTAGACGCTCGTATGACTTGCGAGGTCTGTGGCAACACGGGACACTCGGGCAATGACTGCCCTGAGACCCGTGAGGACGTAATGTTCATGGGCAACAACAACAACAACGGCTACCGTCCACAAGGAGGTCAAAGTTGGGGTCCACCACGTCCCAACTACCAAGGAGGTAACTCTGGCAACTTCTCTGGTTTTAATTCCAGTTATAATCAGCCCTCCTTGAAAGATCTTGTGCTTGGTCAAGCTAAGGTTAATGATAACATCAGTAAAAAGCTTGCCACCACTGATAGGACTCTTGAGAGCATCCACACTAAGATAGAGGGTGTTTCCTCTGCTCTCAAGAATCAGCTGAGCTTTAATAAAATGATAGAAACTCAATTAGCTTAGTTAGCTGCTGCTGTTCCTACTGCTGAGTCGGGGAAAATCCCGGGGCAACCCGAGACCCCCTTAGAAAATGTTAATGCGGTTACCACGAGAGGAGGTAAGTCCACTCGGGATCCGCCATACCCTAACCATGCAGGAAAGGACACATCAGCTGAGAAGCCGGCAGAAGAAGAAGAACTGCCGCCCAGGAAAACGGCCCCACATGAGTTCTATGACACGAACCTCATGCCGTTTCCTGAAAGAAGAAGGAAGCCCACTGTGGACGAGCAGTTCACACGCTTCGTTGAGGTGATCCAGAAGCTGCACATCAACGTGCCCTTGCTGGATGCGATACAAGTACCCACGTACGCTCGCTACCTCAAGGATCTTATCAACAACAAGCGCCCACTACCGACCACAGAAATTGTCAAGCTGACGGAAGAGTGTAGCGCTGCTATACTCAACCGGCTTCCTGAGAAGAAGAAAGATCCAGGGTGTCCCACGATCACCTGCTCGATCGGGACACAGAACTTCGACCATGCCTTATGTGATCTTGGGGCAAGTGTGAGCGTCATGCCGAAGGATGTCTTCGACAAGCTCAACTACACCACACTATCCCCCACGCCGATGCAGCTGCAGCTGGCCGATTCAACGGTCCGCTATCCGGCGGGGATCGCCGAAGATATTCCGGTGAAAATCCGGGATTGCTTCATCCCCGTCGACTTCGTAGTGCTTGACATGGACGTCGGCAAGAGCACACCGCTCATCCTGGGACGCCCATTTCTCAGCACTGCGGATGCTCGCATCGATGTAGGAGCCGGAGAAATCCGCTTCCACATCAATGGCAAGGAGGAGAAGTTTGACTTTCGGCCACGGAAAGAACAGTGCAACATGATCCGTATCAAATACAGGCCGAACCCAAGCAACATCAAGGAAGTGGAGGTCACTCCGCCAAAGAAGGACAGCCTCATCACATTCATGAAGAACTTCCTTGAGAAGGAAAAGGTTGCACAGCGACAACTGATGAAGGCAAGGAGGCAAAGGTCACACATTAAGCAACAGCCTCCGAAGTCCACAAGGCAGCAACCTCCGAGGTCTGCAAAGAAACAGGCTGTGAAGCCTGCAAAACCGCAGCCTCCGAAGCCCGACAAGCCACCGACCGCAACAAAGACCAAGAAGGTGTGGCGAGTGAAACAAGAAGCATCATCCGTGTCTTCATCTCCGGGACCGGAGAACGCTTCATCGAGCTGAACGCCGGAGAAAAGTCCCGCTCGTCGGACTTTAAAAGGTGAGTCCTCGCCGGGAGGTTAAACCGGTAGTTATCCATATTTGCTCTTTTGCATATTTGCTTTCCACCACATTTTGATTTTTCCCGACCACTGCATTTCTGCATTTTTGAATTTTTCCAGCCACCTTGGAATTTTTCAAAACTCATTTGCATTTCTGAAAATTTAGAAAATAGGTTTTTGGGCTTTCCATTTTGAAAAGATTTTTTGTCGAGCTTTTTGAGCAAAAAGGCAGCAGGGGACAAATCCCCTAGCCGTTGGGGAACACATAGGAAAAAGGGGGCTGCCAGGAGGCCCACCTGCCAGGTCGGCCGACCTGGTGGGGTCGGCCGACCCCCTGGCCCCACCTTTTCCTGTGCTCCTTTCTCCCAACGGCTATATGGCCGTTGCTCTGTCCCTTTCTAACGGCCATCTTGCTTCCTTGGCTATAAAAACCACCCAGGAGGAGGAGCTTCACCATTCCAAGCTCATCTTTCACTCCCCTCCTTTGCTCACTTGTTGCTCTCCCAAAATTTCGTGTTCTTCAACTTTACTACAGCCCCAAAAACCCAAAAAAAATATATATATTTCCCCTCTGTTTTAGTGCATTTGCAAGTTGTTGTGAGAAGAAAACCAATTTCGGAGAAGCCCGGGTTTGTCGTTTTCACTAACGCTCACCCGAACACTTGTTCGATCTTGTTTTTGTTCTTGTCTTGTGTTTGTTCTTGTGTGCAGCCATGTTCAACCGAATGAAGCAAGTCGCCGGAATCAAGCGGAGGAAAAGCACTCGTGCAAGCACGAGTCAAGCATCCTCCGTCAATTTCAGCGACAACCAATTCCGCCAGCTGAACGCGATGATGGCTCAGAATCAGAGCAATTGGGATGCCTTCTTCCGCTCCCAAGGCTACGACCCGAACCAGCAGATATGAGCAAGAACAAGCTTGGGGGAGGACCCCCCTTCTCACGGTAACTTGTATCTTTCCCCTTCTCTTTATTTCTTGCATTTGCTAAATCTGAAAATCCATAAAAATTTGCAAAATATAAAAAGAACAAAAATATTTCCCTTTTTCATGCGCGGTATGAATGTGTATAATTTTCCTATGTTGAGATGATGAATAGTTGCTCTGTCCTTTATTCCTCTCTAATGCTAGTTTACAACTTAGTACTCTCTCAAGAGTTAGGTTTGTTGGTAAATCTTGCCTTGAACTTGAATCTTGTGGGTAGCATATGCATTCTCTAGTTCTAAGTTGTTGAGAGGTATGATATGATAGATAGGGCTGCTATGATCTTGCTCAACGTAAAGCTTGAATTCCGGAGTTTTATTTTTCAAAATGACAAATTGATAAGTTCCTCAATGATGAAATTCCCACCACAGCCATATGTAGTGTTTACATTTGAAAACCTTTACACATATGCTGCTTGTTTCACATTGAGCTTAGTCAAAATTGTTGTGACCCTAGTAGAACTCTTTTCATGCTTTCTTGATCAAGATCATATACACACATCCACCGCCATGAGCTATCCTTCTAAATCAAGAAGATAGCATCCACCATATCCACCATATCCACCGTGAGCTATTCTTCTACACCGGAAGAAAGCCACTATCCATCCATCCATCCAAAGAAACACTCCATATATCCATTGCAAAATTCCTCTCTCAAAGTATTCATTGCAAACTAGGACTATGGCTATGCAAAAAGAAAAGAAAAAAAAATGCTCAAAAAAGAGAGCAAGCAAAAGATAGCCATAGCCTAGAAACTCCAAAAGAGAGAAGGAAAATTCAAAAAGGAGTTATTTCTTCCCATCCACCATTCCTCCGTTCTCCCACACACTTGCACATCTTGATCAAGATTGTTTGAATTGATGTTTTTCTTGGATCCGGTCTTTTGACATAGCAATATTATGTGAACATGAGTGCCTCATATATCCCTACCTTGAGCTCCACATAAAGCCTTATTTAGAAATAGGTGATTATAGGCAACACTTTGCCTTGGTGAGGAATCATACACATATTGAGTGATCCGAGAGAATCATTTGAGGAACTTGGTTTTTATTTTCAAAATCTTTTGAAAACCTCCGGAATAACATAGCGGAATCTAGAGCAAGTGATTGGTGCCCTGCAATTGTTCTATCTCTCAACCGCCCAAGACAATGAGGTGTAAAAGCCCCATGGATCGAGGTAAATGGGTAAGTTATGTGCCAACATATTTAATTCTAGGAAGAGTACTTTGTTGTGCGCATAGTATTATTGAGGAGTAGGACATTGTAGCAACTCCTGATCAACAACTTAAGTTTATCTTTGCTTCGGGACGAGCAAAGGGTAAGCTTGGGGGAGTTTGTTGACGGCTGTTAAGTACCATTTTTAACCGTCAACTATACTCAAATAAAGGAGAATTTGGCATTTCATACACGCATGCCTTATCACAATAATATAGTTCCACTTGTACTTGGAGAACTTTGTGCATGCAGGAGGAAATGTGAAGGAAACACCTCAAAAGGCAAGAAAACACACTTTCGACCAATCAGAGAGTGCCACATGGACGTCACACGGATTGAAGGGCCCATTTTCAGCACTTAACCGACGTAACTCCCTGTAATACCGCGCAAACCGACGTCAGGGCCCACAGGACAGCCACCTGGAGAAAGCACAGGCCAGGAGGGGCCACCCCCAGGTCGGCCGACCTGGTCAGGTCGGCTGACCCGGCCGGGCGCCCTCTCCGCCTGGGCTTCCACGTGTTGGCTCCTCCGCGACTCCTGATGACGGTTTGAGATGCCTTCCGTGGCGGTTACTCTCCCTTGCCGACCTATTGAGGCTATAAATAGGAGGGTGTGCCTTCACACTCAACACACACCACAAGAAGCATTTCTCTCTTGCTAATAGTAGTTCTTGGAGTTTTAGTGGAGTTAGGCTGAGTCTAGAGCTCTCTAGTCCCAAGTCTTCGCTTGGAATTGGTATGGCTCTTGTATCTTTTCCCTTTTGTAAAACTTTGCTCTTATCAATATATATATCTTTTCTATATAGTTGTGCTTGGGTCATGAGTTTCTTGTTTGATATTGTGATCCATATATGTGATAGTATAGTCTACTTGTGTGATAGTAGTTTATATTTATTATACTACTATTGTCATGCTAGTTATATACCGTCACTATAGTCTAGTTTATATGTTATAGTCTCTATGCTTAGTTTTAGCTGATAAAGTATAGCATGGGTTTGGTGATCGTATTCGTACGGTAGCTCTGCCTCGTTAATAGTAATCGCGGAGGGGCAGAGTGCTCTTTGGTCATGCAAGTATGGTACTTGGGTGACTGATTTGCATCAATTATTCGTTAGTCTACTGGTTCGTTGAGGTAGGCGGCAGGTGGTGACAGCCCTGTCCGTCCTTTGAAATCCTCCCCGCTAGGCTAGTGCGTAGGCTCTTGGCGGAAGTCGCCTGTGGATGCAGGGGTAAGTCCATGCCTGAAGTGCTATACTATTGACTGCTGAACCTGAGTGTGGGTCTGTATGTATTCTACTTAGGCTATGCAACTGTATAGGAATGTATAGTAGGAGTAGCTTAGCCTAGTCTTTCCTCCACTAGACTTTATTTATTTAGTAGGAATCTTCTGTGTGTGTCACACTACCCGGTTATTATCATGTACCCGCCTGTCTTGGTTAGATATCCTTGCTAATTGTTAACATGATCTTATATGTTAGTAACGCTTCTTGATCATAACCTTCCTTTGGGATAAACAAATACGATACCCTGAATACTTCCGGGTGAAATGCTACAGCGGTATTCTCTGTGCGCTTGCGGATTTTACCTACTTGACTCTGGGACATATTAGTGAACCGTTTCTGGCCCCGTGCCGGGAATGATTTATTAATATGGCTTAGCAAAAGTCAACAGAGGGTTATGCTCACACAAAGATGCTAATTAGTTAGCACCTGTGAAACCTGGGCAGCACTTGCACAGCTTTGCCCCGGCACACGCAGACACACTGCACTTGGATGTGACATCGTCGCGGTCAAGTACTGGAGTCCATGAAGGAAATACACGAAATACCCTCGCCCCGTGCCCCACTCCTTGAGTGATGCTTTCGAACGTCTCACCGCACACCGTTTAATTCCACTGATAACAGTGTGCATTAACGTATTTATTGAGGAAGTGCCATGAATCTTCTCTCATAGTATTCCCTCTTGCATCATATAGATCACGCCGTGAACCACGTGGAGGCTGGACCGGAGCAGGACCCAGAAGGAGCCGGTGGTGCCGTAGCTGACCAAGAGCAGAACCAAGGCAAGCCCCGGTGCATAACCCCGTTTTAAATTTTTATTCTATCTCTAGCTAGGGATGTAAGCTTGCCTATGCATTAAGTGATAGGAGTTGATTGAAACCCTAGCGTGCAGTAGGTCCCCCTTCCCGATTATTAGCCTCAGGACGATAGTCGCTCTGCTTAAATGAGGACGGCTACTCATCGAGTGGTATGGAGACCACTCGTAGATAGAGAATATTGTCACTAGGGAATGATATCGGATAAAGGAAAGGGTGGGTGGAATCACAATGAAGACCGGACGGGCAACTAGGTGGAAAGGGAAGGACAGCTTGTCTTCAAGGAGGTAGCCCCGTCCGAGTCATCTAAGGCTACGCCTCGTGTCCGGCGCATGGGATCAAGTTTGAACGTACAGTTTGTATACTGGAAATATGGGCCCAGTAAACCGACGTAGCTACGACTACCGTTTGGTCTGAAGATAGCCGTCTCCCTTCTTTGGTGGAACTGGGGCTGAGAGGAGGGAACAATCCACCCACGGATGGCGGCACGAGTCTGGACCCGGAAGACCCTACGGTACCGTGAGTGAAAGGTTGCTCCATGCGGCTTCCCGGAAGAGTGTATGGGTCGTGCAAGCATGTTTCTCCTGCAGGATGTAAATCGATTCGAGTCGCTGCCCCTCACAGTAACGAGTACCACTTGATCGCTGCTACGGAACAGTGCCGGAAGCCATTAAGATGATGTGTGGGTTTAATACTGCTGTTTGAAACTATTAAGATTTTATTACAACCATGATTGTTATAGCTCTAGTGTAAACTAAATTTATTATTCTGTATGACAACTCAACTTGAGGCTAAAATTTGAAAAGTAAGGATCCACTCTTAGGCGGGTTTTCTGGTAATAATAACCCTATTCCCTAGCCTTGCATGTCTAGGTGTCGGCTGTAGTTGGCCATTTTGACGGGTCAGTCTTGCTGAGTAAATTAGTTACTCAGGGCGTAGCTCTATGTGGTTTTCAGATGACCAGGACGGAGAATGCCACTGTGGTGGGAGGTTTCATTGGGAGGGCCAGCGCCCCGATTGTTGGAACATCGAGTGGGAGCTGTGCACAAATGAAGATGAGGAGTAGATCTTTGCTTGCCGGTACGGTGCTTGGGCAAGGCACCTGTTATGGCCAGATGATCCCTGTTGTGTCGCCATGAGAGGGCGATAGTATCTTAGCTACTCTGTCAAATTGGTGAACCAAGGGTGAACTTTTCGCTTCCGTATTTTATTTCTGTCAAAACTGCGGTTTGTATTATAACTTCGGATTTATGTAAACTCTGTTTCTCCACCTATGTTCTTGTTACAATTATTTTTCTCTGTCATGTATTGTACTATTGGGCGCCACAGCGCGTGTCGCCACCCGAGGGAGATCCTGGAACGGAGCCGCCTCCATGGTAAGGCGGGTCCGTGACACAACTCGGACGACTTGAAAAAGTTGTGACGTCTCTTTGTTTGGGTTGCCATCTTTTAGATATGTCTGCTGAGTGTGACATCCCGATGTATCAAGTACACCTAGCTAGTGTCGGACAGTGAAATGTACTTGTGGTGTTACATGAGAAAATTGCTATGAGGGGATTACATGCGATAATTCACTAGTTATATGTGTCTCATACTTTGATGTATTGAATTATTTGTTGCTTGAAGTGCTATTATTGGGCATACTTCATTTTATGGTTTATTTGTGAATAATACAATGACGTGACAAAATGCAAGATTTTTCTTTTCACTGGTGACACTAAATCAGCTTTATATTTAGAGTTGATTCAATACAGTACGATTATTACAATTATTTGATTGAAAATGGATAGATTGGCAGCAAGGGTGTTGGAATCAATAGTTTTCTTAGCAATGATTGATGGATCACTGGTCTCTGACATGTCCATGTTGCTGCGAACTAATTTTTCTATACTATAAAGACTAAACAACTATCCATCTAAACCCACTACAAAATCTATGTACCCATCATATCCTAGACTTTGATTTTCGATCTCGTTTAAAATTAGCCCTATGATTAATTCCGAACCCACTACGACATAGGACATTTACAATCCTTCCTGTACAAATCCGGTGTATTCTGCCACCTAAATCGTGACTTTTTTCACCGATGGTGTCCTACCCGCCCACACACCCGCCTGAGAATCACGCCCCCGCTGCGACGCTTCCCCTGGTTTTTCCTCCTTTCCTTACCCCTTTTCCTTCCTTGTCAGATCGCATACCGCAAGAGAGGATGGCCTGGCCTCGGTGCCCTCGAGTGCCCACTTCCTCCGCTCCCTAAATCACTGATGCCGTGATTGTCCCTGTGGCTCCAGTTAGTTTCCCCATTGAGGTGGCGTAAGCAGCAGAGGACTCGGCATCGTCCATCGCGGCGGTGCATCACCTCATCAGCGTTGTCCACTACTACACCAGGTAACAACCTGCCTGGTGCTTGCCGGGATGGCCTCAGATTCACCATGCATCATGTGGAGTAGCTGCTTCGTGAACCGATCCAACCACTGTGAGCACCCATCCTGGCAATCACTGGCGCCTGCGAGGAGTGATGTTGTGGCGGCTCGATGAGCAGGGTGTTGGTCCGCACGCGACGTGCTGCTCCGGCGTCACAGGGAGGAATGTGGATCTGCAGCTCGCCGTCCACTTCTCGTATGCACTTGTTACCATGGTTTTGTGTGGCCTGTGCTCCTCCATGTATTTGCTTGTACACACGGTAGCAGAATCACGGTGAGTTGTATCCTCCATTCTCATGATTTCCACCATAATTAATGTGTTTTATTTTACATTCTAATTTCTTGAAAAAAACAGTGCAACCGTGCAACCTATTCGATCTCTAGGTTGGCAATGTCCCCACGGCGGCGGCGAGGACAAAGTGAAGGGGGACGAATCCCGCCCTTTTAGTTCAGGGAAAATGTGGCGGTCTCTTTGCGGTTCGGTGCATTATTAACTCATGTAATTTTTGTTTGCTTTGATTCTACAGTTTGCCTCTTGAGATATATAGATACCGGTGTTACTATTGTCTACTATTAAAATCTGCTGCAAACTCATGATATGCAGATTTTTCCTATCTTTTTCTCACAGCTGTATAGCAGCAGCATTAAGCAGGACGGCAGGCAAAGCATCAGCAGCGGCAAACACAATGGCTGGAAGCACTAGCGTGTGACCTACCTGTTGCCCTTCCTTTGTCCCTGATGGCACAAGTCCCCAGCTCCAAGGCAAACATGCAGGAGCAGCAGCAAGGGAAGCAGTGGAGACGAAAATATGGTGGTGGCTAGCGCGCGAGGGCAAGGCAGAACATGGCAAGGAGCAATGGCAGGGGAGAAGGCGGCAAGGTGTCGAGCATGGATCAGAGGCGGCGACTTGAGGAGATACATCAGGTAGCTACAGTAAATTTCTTCTTACGTGGCCTAATGAGAAAAATCCAAAGGTCCAAATAAAAAGACTCACTACCATTCTATCCTTCTTCGAATTGAGCGCATGAGTAGTAAAACAGAATCGTCTCGACGAGATCTACGCATCCATGGTCTCGGATCATTCATCCAACCAACTGTTAAAAAACGTCAAAATTTGGTCAACTTTGTACCCTTTTCGCTTACAAAACTATTTTTACTAAGAAACATTTGGGATATTACACATATAGAATAGATGCATATTTTTTCTTCACAGTACATATGGTAATTTTGTTTTGGAATTCATTCTTTTAATAGTAATTGGAAAAGAATGTACCTTTTAGCTAAAACTATATAGGCGCAAGTATGTAGAGGAGTGATTTCTATGTACCTAGCAATGATTTAATTACCATTTTATAATAATTGACTTCTCATTGTTTCTTGCTATGTGCCTAAGATTAGGTCTCCCTGACAAATAGAACAAGAGGAAATTGCACGAGTAGTGTAGTTGCAATTGTTTGTCTCTAGAGTTCTCATTGTTAATTAATTCAGCTCTATAATATTTTTCCTTTTTTGCAATATTGCAGGAGTTTGTTTTCATTGATGGCGCAAACTGCCTTGAGGTTTGTATAATTCCATGACCATGTTGTTTATCTGTTTCGTTCAATTTCTGATATTGAAAAAACAATGAGTTTGGTTATTTGTTCTTTACACAAAAAAAGAGCATTTGTAGTTAACTCTTTTGGTTCTGGTTTTCAGGTAGGATAATAGAGCTCCGTTCTTTTTTATTACTATGACAAGCTGTTATTAGTACTATGGAAGGAATGGTACTGTGTACCGAGACCTTCTGGATACTCTGTTTTGGAAGTTTCTGGTAATTGTTATTTTTATTAATAGGTCCATACAATTTTCTCCCTTTGTTCGATCACACAGGCTCTTTTCATTTTTCTACTTCCATTCTATCGAACTTGAAATGGATTTCTTTTGCTGTTGCTGAGCACCCTGGGTACCTAAACCGTGGCGCTGCTGCATGCATTCTGAATATTTGAGGGAATCTAAAGAGTGAGTTTGGTTAATGTAGTTTGTTGTGTTTATGATTTGGTGCCTATATTTTTGTACCGTATGAGAAAGGAGTTTAGATGGTTTGATGTGCATTTCTCGGTAAAGCACTCTTGTGTGGATGAATTAGTTTTATATTCTGTTTCCGTGTATTTCTGTTACATTACTTACTATTTGTTTTTGTTATCTTCGTGCCACCAGTTGCACAATATAATGAGCTTCAAGGTTTACATATCCAGATCCTAACTGCACGGAATAGAGCATGAATTATTGGCTGTGTCGCTGTCTTGCACATGATGAATGTGTAGCTCTACAATCTACCGGAGGGAATTAAAAAAAACTCCAGTTTTTCAATAGACCAATTGTGTATATCCGTTGATAGTGAGCAAGATGGATTATGTCTACTATCTTAGTGTTTATAGGGAGATACATCATGAGATTTACTTTTTGCGGTGATAATGGGTTATTTTACTTTTCCATTTGATGTACAATAATTTGGATTCCGCACATTATTTATTTCTTTAATCTGCATTATTGAGGCCATATTTGCAGAAGCTAACATACATGCATATTAGCTGAATGTATCAAAGAAAACTTAAAGCATACTTTATCTCATGTCTCATCATTTATTACATTATTGATTACTTTTGGTCGAATACAATAAAATACAATTCTATCACTTCCATTGCCCTCCATCTATTTCACCGGTTTCCAGTACCTCCTGATGGTCACCTTCACCTCTCCATATATTTCACTGGATGCCAGTACCTCCAGACGGTCATAGCTGTGGGGAACGTTGTTGAGTCCAAGGGACCACAGAACCTGGAACCTACTATAAGAATTACTACATGCCTTACAAATAATTGCAGATAGATAAAGTTTAAGATAGGAGACTGATTTGCTCAGGCGTGTATTTTCAGAATGCACATGAACATACGCAGCTGGTACAGTCGCATCTTGATTTGCTGCTCTATGGACCGCGATGTTGCCATTTGGTTAGTGGAATACTTCACTTAAGAAGAAGAAAATAGATTGGCAATGGACCGCGAAAGCTACAGGATGCGACAAGCAGGCCATCACCCTATATATGCAGGTGATCATGTGTTTTTTTTTATCGTCAAATCTGGATGGCTAGATACATGCATGGGACCAATGGCCATAATCACAGGTAATGACCATTGAATTGTACCGTCCATCCTTATGGGCGATATGTCGCTTTATCATGCATGCAAATCATAATATTATACCATCAAATGATCAGCGATATTTCCTTCCTTGCTTCAATAATCCATATATTAACATTTTATCTTTCATACTATATACATGAAATAAAAATATCTTTGGTCATTGTTTGTTGTTGGTGATTTTACTAAACTAGGTAACCACAAGATTTGATTATTTGTAAGTTCTCATTATTGCCTTGAAATACAAACTCATACACGCATACAATTCTTGGAATGACGAGGTTATCTTTGTATTACCAGTTTCTCCTAGGGTGTTTGACTCCCTATTTACATGTCTTTCAACAGGAGTTTGAAAGACATACCATTACTCTGCCTTTTAACACATGTTTTCATTTAGTATATGATAGCTTTATAAAGAAATAGCAATGTGCGTATCGCACGTGTAAAAAACTAGTGAATTCAAGTAAGTATTAGTTGTTGTGTCGTTTGTAGCATCCTTAGGAAATCTCCAATAGAGTTAGTCTTACATAGAGCTAATAAATAACAGGACTTATTTTTGGTTTTAGTGGCACCATTGTTTTCTCCTGGAATGTTATGGCGTGGAGACAAGTTGGTCCCAGATTATTATACTACTACTACAAAAAAAAATGTTTTTAGAAACATGCCGGCCTTAGTAACAGACATCATGCCCGCCACTAACAAAATGTTACTAATTGGGGGTTTCTTTGTAAAGATTCATATGCTAGTCATCACTAAGGGCATTATTAGTTACAAAAAATATGTGGTTGGCCCACACAAAAAGAGATGGGACCCACCCCAAAAGGTTCTAGGCCCCACCCTAGCCTTAAGTCAATGCCGCCACCGTCTGATCTTCCGCCGTGGACTTCTTCGGCATCGTTGTGGTGGCGCTTCATGGGGTGGCAACCGCCAGATCCGGTCGCGGCCGCCTTGCGCTTCTTCACATGGACCACCTTGTCAGCGGTGTCCGACAAGCGAAGGGCCGGCAATAGTGTGACACTCCTAATGTCATAAAGGTCCCAAGAATAACACCTAGTCAGCATAAGACCCTAACACTAAGAATTTGAATTTAAATGGTCCAATTCAAATCAAAATTCAAACCAAATTGAATGGCCCTTGCACTACAAGTCCCAAATTTTCATTATAAGTCACCACTGCAAATATTATATGTTGTTGGACATGGTCAAGTAGAATTTTAAGAATTTTCTCAGATTTGTATTCCACAAATAAAGGCCCCAAATAAATGCTAGAATGGTCAAAAACCAGCTCTATTCACAAAATTCCTAATCAAATCTTAATGGGAACTGATGGTAGTTAGTATTTTTATAAACTCCAGCACATTATGGGAAGCCTGCCTTATTTTTGGTCTAATTTTATCAGCTACATATTAATTCTAACAAAAATATCAAAACCAGTCAGCTGTCAGGATTGGAAAAAGAAAGGAAAAAGAAAAACTCTCTGTGGGACCCACCTGTCAGCGACTCAGAACAAACACACCCGGCTGCCGCCCGCTTCGCCCGGCTCGACGCCGCTGCGTGGACGTCGGCGTACGGGCAGCGGCCGTTGCCGCGGATCGATGGCCCCACTCGGCGTTCCGACATCCTCTTGGTCCCCTGCCCGGTCGGGAGCACCTTTAATTCCTTCTCCCCCATTCTCTCTGCTCTCTTCACCCGAGCCGCCCCCATCGTCGCTCGGTGCTGCTCTGCGCCACCGGCGCCTCACTGTCGTCATCAGGTGCTCGTCGACGTCCACGGCATCGCCTCGACGTCCGAAAGCTTCGCGTGAAGCCACCTTTTCCCTCCCGCACCGAGCCGCTGTGGATCGGTCTTTCCTTCCCCGCCTCCGACCGCCGCCCCTCCGCGTCGCCCGACCCCCACGGTGAGCTCCTGGGCGATTCCTTGCACAGGCACGCGTGAGTGCCCCTCCTTTTCCTCCCCAACCTCACTCGGCTTCCACCCGCGCAGCCACTCGTCCGGAACACCGCCGCCGACCGCCGGAGTCCCGCCTAGTCGTCGCCGAGCTAGCCCCGGTGAGCCACTTTCCCTCTTCGCACGCGCCGCACGTCCGTTGCCGCCACCGCCTCCCCTGCCGGCCGCCGTCCCCGCGCCGCCGCGCGCGCGCTCGGCTCAGCAGAGCTGGCCAGCGGCCGGGATGGCCACTGGGCCGCAATGGCCTGTGGGCCTGGCCTCGCTCTCGGGCCACTCCTGGCCCAAGAACGCCCCCACGCGCGCGCTCGGCCGTTGGGCCGCGCGAGTTCCAGCCCACTGGGCTGCCTAGTTGCGGCCCACGTCGACAGAAATCGATTTTCTCATTTAAATCTATTTCTAGAAATGGGATAAACTTGTAAAATGCATAGTAAAATGATTAATGAGAATTTTGAGGCAAAATAAATTTTGTTAGCCTTGTCTGGACTAGTACTAATAAGAAAAAATGCTAAATCATAGTGCATGTTAGTTTTACTGTTAGGATTTAATTATATGATAAGAACCCTTATAAATTCATAATTAATTATAGGAAGCTGAGAAAATCTTGAAATTTGGTCACCAAGTAGGTTTATCAGTTTTAGTCTCCCTGGAAAAAAGTGTCATAGGGTAAGTCTCTGTATATTAGCTGAAATTAATTTAATGCCTTTTTTCCTTATAATAATTAATAGAAATTATTGGCTTGGTGCCTGAGAGTGAAACTTGGCCACTAAATTCCCCCTAGTATAATCTAACTATATTAAATCACCCCTACTCATTTGATGATCAGAACCATGTCAACTTAATAAATTATGTCCCGAGTGCAATATTACCCGTTAATAAATATGGTTCCACTTTAGGGCTGTTTCACGGGTACTTAGTACCTTGCGAGGGTTATGCTCGACACACTAAAACACTAATTAATTAGCACCTACTAGTCATGGACATCCCTTACGTAGCTTCACCCCGGCACACACAAACACACCGTACTTTGGTGCGACGTCGTCGCGATTAAGTACTGGAGTCCATGAAGAAAATGCACGAAACGCCTTCACCCTGTGCCCCACTCCATACGTTATATTACTGAACTCATCATCACACCCCGCTTACTTCCACGAGTAACAGTGTACATTAACGTATTTATTGAGGAAGTGTCATGAATCTTCTCTCATAAGCATCATCTTTTGCATCATATAGATCACGCAGTGAACCACGTGGAGACGGGACCGGAGCAGGATCCAGAAGGAGCCGGAGGTGCCGTAGCTGAGCAAGAGCAGAACCAAGGCAAGCCCGGGTGCATTATCCCCGTTTTAAATTTTTATTCTATCACTAGCTAGGGATGTAAGCTTGCCTGTGCATTAAGTGATAGGAGTTGATTGAAACCCTAGCGTGCAGTAGGTCTCTCTTCCCGATTATTAGTCTCAGGACGGTAGTCGGTCTGCTTAAATTTAGGACGGCTACTCATTGAGTGGTATGGAGACCACTCGTAGATAGGAAATATTATCACTGGGGAATGATATCGAATGAACAAAAGGGTGGATGGAATCACAATAAAGACCGGACGGGCAACTAGGTGGAAAGGGAAGGACAGCTTGTCTTCAAGGAGGTAGCCCCGTCCGAGTCACCTAAGGCTACGCCTCGTGTCCGGCCCATGGGATCAAGTTTGAATGTACTGTTTGCATGCTGGAGATATGGGCCCAGTAAACCGACGTAGCCACGACTACCGCTTGGTCTGAAGATAGTCTTCTCCCTTCTTTAGTGGAACTGAGGCTGAGAGGAGGGAGCAATCCACCCACGGATGGCGGCATGGGACGCATCGCGATGGGGGACCCTTCTCGGGGGAGTCTAAACCCGGAAGACCCTGCGGTACCGTAAGCAAAAGGTTGCTCCATGCGGCTTTCAGGAAGCGCGTATGGGTCGTGCAAGCAGGTTTCTCCTGCAGGATGTAAATCGATTCGAATCGCTGCCCCTCACAGTAACGAGTACCACTTGATCGCTGCTCCGGAACTGTGCTAGAAGCCATTAAGATGATAAGTGGGTTAATACTGTTGTTTGGAATTAGTAAGATTGTATTGTAACCATGATTGTTATAGCTTTAGTGCAAACTAAATTTTATTATTCTGCACGATAACTTAACTTGATGCTAAAACTTAAAAAACAAGGATCCACTCCTAGGCTGGCTTTCTGGCAATTTAAACCCTACCCCCAGCCTTTGCATGTCTAGGCGTCAGCTGTAAATGGCCATTTTGACGGGTCAGTCTTGCTGAGTAAATTAGTTACTCAGGGCGTAGCTCTATGTGGTTTTCAGATGACCAGGACAGCGACTGCCATTGCGGTGGGAGATTCCATTGGGAGGGCCAGCGCCTCGATTGCTGGAACATCGAATGGGAGCTATGCACGAATGAAGACGAGGAGTAGTTCCTTGCTTGCCGGTACGGTGCTTGGACAAAGTACCTATTGTGGCTGGGCTGTTCCCTGTGTGTCGCCGTGAGAGGGCGATTGTATCTTAGCTATTTCATCGACTGGTGAGCCAATGTTGAACAATTCGCTTTCATAATTTACATCTGACAAAACTCTGGTTTGTAATATAACTTCGGATTTATGTAAAACTCTATTCCCCACCTATGCTCTTGTTACAATTATATTTCTCTGTCATGTGTTGTACTATTGGGCGCCACAGCGCATGTCGCCACCCGAGGGAGATCCTGAAACAAAGCCGTCTCCGTGGTAAGACGGGTCCGTGACAACAGCATGCTAGGTGTTGCCACATTTTCTCCAAGAGAAAGAAGGGGTTGACGACCATTCCCAAGGCTGGCGGTGGAGGAAGGGGAGCGGAAGAGGAGGATGGAAGTGGCAGCAATGGTGGAAGAGGAGCAGAACGATGGTGATAGAAGCGGAGCTAATTGGTTCCCACGACACCTCCCCCCCCCCCCCCCCTCTCCCCGCCCCTTCTAATATAAAGATGGCACAACTTAGTGACGGGCCATAGTTGTGTCCCGTCCCTAAGTTGCAATAGGACACTTATAATTAGTGGTGGCGCAGACCTGCCCGTCACTCTATTAGACTACATAGTGATGGGGAGGCCTCCCCGGCCTGTTTCTTAGTAGCGGCCAATAGAATGCCAGCTATTAATCGCCAAAACCCTTTTGTCAGTTCAAACATTTTTTTCTAGTACTGTTAAATCATGTGCAAACTGCCAGCCGTGCATTTGTGATGATTACTTATTTATGGACTTGTATCAAATTTTTATTTAATTTAATGATCCACGATACAGTCATCTATGTTTATACATGTAATTGGACTTTTTTTTATTGAGTACTATTATTGGGCATGCTCTATTTTTTTCTTATGATTTGTTTTTTAATGCTAGAAATACCTGGCAATTGGCAAAGATTAATGCTTTTTTACGGGACATATGATGAGCAGAGAGATATTATGATTGGCAAATACTGGACCATGTCTATGCCTGATTTTGTGGCTTTAGTTAGATTCTATGAACTGTATTTCATGATGCATGTCTGTTTCCCACTGCTTTTAAGTCTACTGCACTAAGTTGAATAAGGTTTCATGGATGAGTGGTTTCTATGTTTCACACGTAATTTAAAATTTTGCGGCATAGCTGGCGGAATCGATATGATAAGATTGAAAAATCTTATTTACTAATGCTAGCAATCCACCAATGTTTGTGTGTCACGGCTTCAAATCTTGTAGATTAGTGACTCTATATGGCTTGTTTTTTTTATGATCATTTGGTTTATTTGCATCTAGGACTTAAAATCAAGTCTACATCAAACACTTAAAATCTTAAGGAGATTATAACTTAACTAGTAAAATGCCCGTGCGTTGCTACGGATTTTAACAAAACATAACAAACTTTACATATGCATATTTTTAATAGATAGAGTTTGATATATTTTAATTACATTGCAAAACGTAGCATTGGATAAGTTCTTTACTGAAATAGTATATGGTTCGTGTACCATATGGTTTCATGGTACACGATGTACCCATCTTCCAGAATTCATTACACAGGATCAAGTACTATACAACTAGCTTAAAATCGACCAGGGGATGTTAGCTTATATCGTCACTATGAGAATACAATTTGTAGTGGCCTAGCTAACTATACATAGTTTTCCTTGTGGGCAATAGTTGGCATGTGACTGATCTGCTTTACAGTTTCATTTTTGTTTTCATGCTCTTTTGCCTTGCTACGGGAGGGAAGATTGAGCAGAGTAACAACCACGAACAAACCCACATGATTTGTTAGATTCACTTTTTTTTTTGCGACATGGAGATAAGGAGATGCCACACCTTCTTGCAGAACAGTGAGAAAACCAATGAATAAATTGTCGTATATCCCAACCATGCATTTAAATTAGTTGCTTATAAAGAACTGCTAAGATCTCACGGATAAATGCAAGGGAATCTGCCATGGACAAACCAGTTGGAGAACATGTTCTCTGAAGGTCTTGCTCCAACGTAATGGCAGGGAAGTTTTTCAGCCTTCGGTTGGTTAATAAAACCATAAAAGTTCATCGTGAGGCATAAATGATGCACATGTAGAAACCTTACTCGACGTGCAAAAGCTAACTCGACAGAAGATCGATTCGGTGGAGCGGGAGCTTGATTAACAACGACAAGCAAATAAAAGGCCGTGGCTAGGGTCAGAAGGAGACTGATCTAAAGTTGCACCGGACCCATTGCCGTCCCTAAGCACCAACAACCACCGGCTAGGCCGATCAAGCAGAGGCCGAAGACGCCAGCAGGCAGCAGCTTCCCAACCATCCAGCAGCCTTTATGGGCCAAGTTAGGCTGCTTTTTTCCCAGCCTGCATTCATATGTGGTTCTTTTCTCCTCTACTCATGGAAAAACAAATGTACGGTCGTTTTTTTATAGACGAATATAAAAGAAAATATTTTAAGTCAATAGATTTATTATCTGGTGATCGAGATTTCAATCCTTTGTTTTTCTTGCTAATTACTATTTCTCCTGTTGATTGATCAATTAATTTTAAAAATCTGGATGACATAATAATAAGAATATTTGACCAGAAATTAAATTATCTGAAATGTCTTGCACACCAACAAAAAAGGTACATTTCCATTGATACTCTATTTTATTGCAACACATGTTTATAAATCGATTACTATACTGAGTTAAGCCAAATCCTCTAGCTCCTGACACATAAAAACACACACACAAAGACGAAACTTTCTGCTGATCAAGTTGCCCATTTCCGTGGAAATCAAAGGTCAGAAAAGAGGTTGGTAAGTACTGGAATCATGCATGATAAGCTGCCACAACAGCATATCCGTTGAACCCAATAGCATTCGGCCAGTGCCAACATTTCTGTACGGTCGACAGCTTATGTCTCTTGCCCATCAGGTACATGTGATTTGCAAGAACGAACGCCAAGGGAAACGTGTTGGGGGCGACTATCACTGGCAAGTGTGCAGAAAAGGAAACCAAAGGATATTACCATATTTCAGTGACAGAACAGAACAAATGCTAGTTCTCTTTTATAACGGAGACAATGGAGGATGGCGACGGGATGGATGGTGTTTTATGGTCCGTTAGTTTTTATCCACTCAAACATTTCGTCGAACACCCGCAGTGCATCTCCTTGACCATGTGTTGAGCTCAACGTTGGCGATAGGATGCAATCAAGCTCGGTCTTCCACACCCACGTTCGTCCGTGCGGTCACCGGTAAGGTCGCGTGGAGTGTCGCCGTCGAAGTCTAGCGAAATGCCAGTGCCTGCCCATGCCCATTCGCACGACCGCATCGCCCTTCCTAGTCGCGCTCGCACGGTTGCTCATGTTCGGCCATGCTGCCTTGCCACATGCTCTCGCGCACGCGCCGCCATGCACGCTATCCCTCCAGCCACCGAGCCTCACTGCCGACACGCCTTGGCCGTTTTGCCTTGCCGCGTGATGCCAAGCCTCGTTGCGCAACTTCTCGCGTGACCGCGTGCACATGGATGCTCTGTACAACGATGGGCGCCTTGACGCAGGGAGGGAGGCGGAGTCAGATGTGGAGCCGTGGAGGAGGGTGGCGATGGAACGGAGGGAGAGAGGGAGGTAGACTCAGAAGCGGAGACGGTATCTCTTTTTTTTTGATGTTTTCTTTTTTTTCTGATTTTTTCACGAGACTGCGGACACGAAAGTTTTATCTAGATGACCACACCTAAAATAATAGTGTGTAGAGATTACCCTTTTTATCATGGGAGGGGTTTGATATTGCGATACATTGAGGCCGGGTGGCATCATTTAATAATATGGATATTTCTTGACCAAGTTAGAAGACAAGCCATGAAAATCATGTTCTCGTCTTCCATTGTTATTTTGTAGTGATCTTTTACTACCAATTAATAACCAATTGAAGTTTCACATTTGTGCTCAATGCTGCACCACTGCTCATTTCTCATGAATGAGTTGCAAGAATATGTGATTTCTCTTTGTTTGCTTTCTCCCTTTTAGATATGAATGCTAAGGATCATGTCTTGACCAATTCTCATCGAACGTGTATTAAGTACACTAGCCGACAAACGCGTGAATATATGAATATATGGTTCAGTTGCACAGGGATCTAAGCTAACTTTGACCATCATTATTTCTTTACCATTTGAGACTTTTTAATGACGAGTATATTTTCTTAAAGTTTCACATGCTCTGATAACTTATTGATTCTCATGTTTAGTTTTTTGCTTTTTGTTAGCGTAAAGCATATAAATTAAAGTAGGCATGGAACATGTTACCTGTTATTGTAGTTAAATTGGGATATTACATTATAATATGTGTTTTAACAGGTTTAAGGTCTGAATCCTCAATGCATAAGCATATTTCTACTTAAATTACTTGCACAATGCTAAATTTAATAAGATGCAAAGTAAACATTATAGGTTGGTTAGTAATAAGGCATAGGTCTCCTACTTTGTATGACCGTATGGGTGCAGTTCAAGGTTAAATAATTAATCTTATCGTATAAAGGACTATCCGTAAGAGGGTGAAGTTTTACTCTTGCTTCTCACTTGGTATAATAGTGATGCTCAATTAATGAAGTGGTCTGCTATCAGTTAAACACAATAGCGGCACTGGTGGGGCATTTACCCATTTCCATGACTGGGACCTAGTGGTTGGGCTTTTACTCGCCAAGCTAGAGGCCCATTTCAACCGATATTGTAGGCTAATTCTCATAGTAGTGTATCGTGCATCTATGTATTTTAGACTAGGAGAAATTTTCCAGAACACACCAATAAAGTGTGGCTTCCTCCTAAATATGAGAACAAGTTCATATTCAGCTAGAACACATTACGATTCTAGAGGCTCTCGTCTGTAACACACTACGATCATTTAGCCATCATTTTCATCCATTCTACATCAATATATAGAAAATACATTACAACTTGAAACTTGGTATAGATATGCATTGTTGCATTCTCTTCTATTAGAAAATAGAGCTAGATTTTTCTTAATGTTTGTGATGAGCACATTACACTTATGGATACACCCAACACTCTGCCATCTAAAATGCTAGTTCATGTAAATTTACGGGTAAGTTCATTCCTAATGATTTGTTTATATGATTTTAAAAACATATGGCTACCTAATAAATTAATTATTATTAAAAACCATAGAGATGATGATGAGTTAGCTGGAGAGGTGCTTGAAGCCGTCATGGGCCAGCAAGAACGTTCAAACCAAGATGAAGGCCCAAATAATATCAATATAGAGTCTGACTCGGAGTCCAGGAGCATGTTGCACTAAAACGGACGCCAGAAGACATATGGACTCGCATTAATATGTTCTATATATGTTTGGAAAGGTAACAAAAAGACCTATCTAACCCAACTGGTCCCATGTCCAAATTCGTCTCGAGCTGTTAGCAATCGCCAAAACAAGTCGACGTTCAGAATCTGTTATGGTGCTGTAACACCGTAATCGACCTTTGGGCCACGTATCGAGTTGAGCCCACTTAGGGCTGCGTCCAGGGAGTGGTGCACGACCCTAAGATCCTCATATACAGCCACCGCCTCTTCATTATGATTTAGGTTTTGCTTAGATTTTTCTGTTTATAATAGTTTCGCCGTTATATCGATTTGTGAGATCCCAACTTCGTGAGATTAATCATACATCTGCAATTATGTTGTATTCTTTATTGTTCTTACTTGTGTTCTTGATTCACATGCAGGGATTAACCTTCTCAGCGAGGTCAATCGTTCTTGGACGGTTGATAACCAGAGAGGACATTGTGCTATGATTGCGGGGTTCTGAACGTGTTGTTTAGAAGCCGGATCGATTTGTTTTTCGCCTCTGCTCAAATCAAGATTATTAGAACCTTTTAGAAGATAAGGAACACTTGTTCACATTAAGTGGTAATACAAGTGTTGACAACACTCATGATGGTGAGTCTAAGATGTCTAATGCGCATGATACAAGTGTTGTAGCACAACGAATGCTCAACTGTTAAATAGAGAAGGTAGAAAAAAATTAATTGAATAATTTATTCTAGACTCACTTTGTTGTCAAGGATTGACGTTGTCGTGTTATCACTGATGGAGAGAGTAGCCGCAACATCGCAGGTTTGGAGTTAGTTGAGAAGCTTGGATTGACAACACAACCACACCCATGTCCATACTACATCTAATAGGTAAAATTTTTTTATAAGATAAAGGTAGATAAACTTGCACGTATTAAATTTTTATTGGTTCTTATAAGGATAGTGTAGAATTTGATATAGTACCTATCTAAGAATGTCATTTGATATTGAGTAAACCTAGGATTTTTACAAATAATGTTTTGCATAACACTATTGCAAATAGCTACTCATTTAAATACAGTGGTAGAAGAATTACTCTTAAACCTATGTCCGCTACTAAAATTTTAGAAGAGAATCAACAAAGGCTTGAGAGAAAAAAGAATGAGCCGTTTAGGAAAGAATGAATTGTTTCAAATATTGCAAAACTTTCATCAAAATCTGAATTACTAAAGGATGAACATATTTCCTTGCCTCATGTTGCAACTAATACATTTCAGGTTTCATACAAAGAAGATGACTATGTGAAAGAAAAAGAACAAATTGTTGTTGCAGGTAAGGTCTCTCTTGATGTTATGAATTGTTCCAACAATCTTGTTGTATTGAAACCTTATGATGATTTTCCTTTGTCACAAGTTGATTTATTAACTGGTAGGAGTTATGTGTCAATGCTTCACTTACCCTTAGCCACAACAAATGAATGAGCTTGATATTTTTACTTATGATTCACCCACTAGTGCTGAAATAAAATATTTGATTTTAGTTACATGTGAAAAGGATGAGCAGAAATTATTGTCTTCTCTAAATACTTTGGGCTACATTGAATTTGATGTTCATTCGGATCTAAATACCATGAAGAAGCAAATCTTTTCTCAATCTGAATTGCCTTTATGGATAAGAAACAATTTTTATGCTATAGGCAACTATGATCATAGAGGTGTGTTTATGGTGCATAGAATTTATATTTGCTCAAACTTGAAACCTCCTTGTGTTGTACAACCAAATGACCAACTAGAAAACTGCAATAACAATTACTATGTTATGTCATGTTTTTCTAGTGTTTTTAAGATCACACATTTTCTATCTTATCATAAGAGTGAGAATGACTTTCATATTGTTGATCAAGTTTTCAAAGAGGTTATTAATTTGCATGGCATGCCTTCTGCTGTAGTTTCACTTGGTGATGACGCATTTCATAATGCATATAAATATGAGTTGCATCCTAATTTTGGGAATAGTTCCACAGTTAATATTTCAGATTTGATACCATACATGGAAGAAAGAGATGAGCTCGAGTCAAGGACGACTCTAATTAAAAAGGGGGAGAATGATGAGGACATCATACTTATGGATACACCCAACACTCTGCCATCTAAAGTGCAACTTCATGTAAATTTACGGATAAGTTTATTCCTAATAATTTGTTTATGTGATTTTAAGAACATATGGCTACCTAATGACTTAATTATTGTTAGGAACCATGGAGATGATCATGAGTTAGATGGAGAGGTGCTTGGAGCTGTCATGGGCCAGCAAGGACGTCCAAACCAAGATAAAGGCTCAAATAATATCAATATAGAGTCTGGCTCGGAGTCCAGGAGCAGGTCGTACTAAAATGGACGCCCAGAACACATACCGACTCGGATTAATAAGTTCCATATATGTCTGGAAAGATAACGAAAAGACCTTTCCAACCAACCGGTCCCATGTGGAAATTCATCCCGAGCTATCAGCAATCACCGAAACAAGTCGATGTTTAGAATCTGTACTGGTGCTGCAATACCGTAATCGGTCTTTGGGCCATGTATCGAGTTGAGCCCACTTAGGGCTGCATCCAGGAGGTGATGCACGATCCTAGGGTCCTCATATACAGCCGCCGCCTCTTTTTTATGGTTTGGGTTTTGCTTAGATTATTTTGTTCATAACAGTTTCGTCGTTGCATCGGTTTGTGAGACCTCAACTTCGTAAGTTTAATCATACATCTGCAATTGTGTTGTATTCTTCGTTGTTCTTGCTTGTATTCTTGATTTACATGCAGGGATTAGCCTTCTCGGTGAGGTCAATCGTTCTTGGATGGTTGATAACCAGAGGAGACGTTGTGTTGTGATTGCGGGGTTCTGAACGTGTTGTTTAGAAGTCGGATCGATTTGTTTTTCGCCTCTGCCCAAATCAAGATTATTAGAACCTTTGAGAAGATCGGGAACCCTTGTTCATTTCAGTTTGCATGGATTGTTTCACAAATTAAATAATGAGTCAATCGGCAAACTAGGCACTGAATAAATAAAATCTAGCTGCAATTTTTAATGATGTTGCTGTGCTAACGTATTCATATCCTCTTTAATTAATCCTGGCAGACTCACCTAAATAAATGGATCTATGAACACTGACCCAGTTGTGTCCACACCCTTCTTGATATATTTAACCCACCATTATGGGTAAAAATAGAAGAAATTTATTTTTTTCATTTCCCATTGGCTAATATGTGAAAAAAAAACTTTGTATTTTTAGCGCCCTCCTTAGTTTTGGTGTCAGTCGACCTTCCTCTTCTTTTCTATATGCAAAGTTAACATAAAATAGATTGACCTTGACCATTCTCAAGTGAGACTTGGTAGTTTGTTTCTGAATAAGAAAAATGGCTACAACCTCCATTTATTTTGTCTGTTCTTGCAGAACCTAGGGACCAACAAGTGAGCATGTCAGATTTCGTAACTGCTCCAAGCTACACGGAATTTATTGTTGTCATCACCTTCATGATCACTGCTATATGGCGTCTCTCTCATTCGCTTCTGCTGAATTCAACGAGCACAAAAGAAAACAAGAGGGGAAAGAAAGGCCTCGGTGTGTCATCTGGTTCTAGTGCACTTGCCACAATTCCATCATATCTCCCATGTGTCACCACTTGGAGAGCCCGGTGCAAACTCAGGTAGGCAGTTTCAGCCATGGTCTTCACTGGTTGTGTCCATGCTATTCTACTAGAATGTGGTGCCAATGCACACACTGTCCAAGGAAGTTAAGAGTCATTTACATCAAACAATCTGAAACATTTGATAGGGAGAGAGAGTCCTTGGTAAGCCAGGAGGCGTCAAAAGATCAGTTCAAGTTGGTGGAGTTGCAATAAAAACCATTCATGGAAGCTCCATAACATCAGTAGCGCAAAACTAATGTAACCAAACAACCACGTGGAAATTTTATGTGTCTATAACACAATCAATCCTTTCATGTGTTATTGGCACAACCCCACCTGCCTGCATGTCTCTACACCTTGCATGTTACAAGATTTTGTCTTCTCTCCTTCCTTCAACAAAATCTACAGAATCATTCCGTAGTGATGCTCTCTCCTGTACGTGCCGCGGCTACCCATCTCCTCACTCTTGCTCGCCATCCTCCCTCATCACCACGCTAGGCCAGCCCACCCATGGCCATCCTCTCTATCCTCTCCAATAAGGCCACTCTCCTAGCCCACCTCTCGGCCTGCACCTTTGCGCAAGCATGCAGGCGTGGATTGAGATTGCGAGCGACTTATGAATAACAGAGGCAATAATGCCCATGAAAGTTCCTACTTCACCTCAACAATGATGACAGGATGTGTCTGTGGCATAGAACCAAGGCGAACAAAGATAAAGCCTAAACCAGAAATCACCAAGAGACATATTATCATGTTTTTCTGTTAGTCAGGTTACACTATTTGTCACTCCCTTTTATTTTATACATGATAAAGTGTCATCAAAAGAGAATGTTGAAATGTCAATACAAGGTCATAACATGTGATTCCATGTTATATGTGTGACAGCACTTGTTTATTTTTTAGTTGTGTGTGTGTGTGTGTGTGTGTGTGTGTGTGTGTGTCTGTCCCGAAAAGAGCTACACTACTTTCAAGTGGATCCCTCTAAATGAGCCAAAGAAACTGCTCACATTTGGGTCGCACAATATATTCTTCACCCCTTTCCAAACACCTATATTCTAACATTCTTGTTATTCGTTTATCAATTGATGTAACTAGTGTCAACTTATCACAGTGTAAAATAGTACCATGACCAAAGGGTGTCTTAGCATGTCCCTATGGAACAGCACAAACATTTGAAATAAAATTAAACAAACCAATCTACAACTCTTGAAGACTTGCTTTAGAAACCAGCACATAGCACTGCTTTACAAAAGAATCAATACACAACTCTTAAAGGCTTAACCCTGATCACAAAATGGATTAGACCAGTGTAAGCAAGGAAACGCTTCACTCTACTATTATCATAACGATGCAGCCAAGTGTGTAATAGAAATGCATTGCTTTTGGCTCATTCACACATCTTGCCAATCCGCAAATCCACATGCAACTGAGACATAGCCTTTAAGGCTGCGGGAAACAAACATGCATGTGAAACAACACCATAGAACTTTTACGGCATCAAGAAGTACATTTCATACAAAAACTAACTGAAGGCAGGCTGACATTAGGTCTGTACACAATTACTGCATAATTCTATGGAAGACAAATATATATGGCCAATCGTCTGGTTGAATTGTATACTTACAGAGAAAGATCTAGTACAAACAATAACAATGACTGTGTTGATATTTGGTATCAATCTTCCGCATATGCGATAATCATTATCGTGTATTCTAATTTAAAATGTTTTTGGAAAAATAGTCAATTTTATTTTGCTGTTCAAGCGCCTTATGAGAACTAGAAGGCATAATGGAAAATATTATAATATTATCTAATTATCTGATACTAACTCGTCTACAGACTACAGCATTTTGTGAGAAAACAATGGTTCTGAAATAAACTAAATTATCACTACTGGAATCGACGAGTTTCCCTACCACCGAAATTGTAGGGAACGACCTATAAAACTCTAGGGAAAGAGTTTCCCTACGAAATTTCCTAGGGAACAAGTTCTAGGTAAAAGGTTGACGGGAAATCTTGGGTGCCCTACCGTTTTCAATCGAAACCGTAGGGAAAGGCTGGGACCAACTTTCCCTACGAAACGAAGTGGTAGGGAAACTGAGCTAGTAAAATAAAAAATAAATGAGCTCTCCGTCCCGGTACTGCCCCCAATCGTCATCGCCATCGGTATGCCGCCGCCGCCAATCTGTGGGAGCGCGCAAGCCCAGTCCCGTCGGCCGCCGCCCATGGAGCACCTCCTCCTCCTCCATTCTCCTCCCACCGTCGGTCGATGCGCCTACAGGTCTCCTCCCGTCACGCCTGCCATCAAATCCTGCCGTCGCGCCTGCTGTCGAATCCTGCTGCCGCGCCCATCGGTCTCCTCCCGCCGCCGCCTGTTTGCGGAATTCCGCCGCGCCTGCCGGTCTCCTCCCATCGCGTCCACCGCTGAATCCTGCTGCCGCACCCATAGGTCTTCTCCCGCCGCTTGCAACCAAATCTCGCAATCGCGCGATGCAGTCGTCGGTCTGCTCCCGCCGCGCATGTCCACCGGATCCCGTCGCCACTTGACGCTGCTGCCCTCCTTGTGCATTGCTGCTGCTGACCTCCCTGTGCATCCCGCCACTTGACGCGCCCACTGCAGGCCGCACCAGCACTGCTCCTAAGTAAGAGAAGCCAGAGAGTGAGTGAGGTAGAGAAGCCAGCGAGGAGATGGAAATGAGGTGAATGGCTCCCGTTCGGTGAGAGAGTGGATGAGAATGAGAGAGACAGGGAGGAGAGAGTGTGTGTTTGAAACAGAGTCCGTCGAATTTATTGATTTCCCTACGAAAAACAGGTAGAGCTCAAGGGAAAATCCTCTTTCCCTACGGAAGGCAGGTGAAGCAGCAGGGAAAGCTCTCTTTCCCTACGATTTCTAAATAGATGCTAGGGAAAAATTGTTTCCCTAGAAATCTAAAGAAAAACTCTAGGGACATAAAAATTTTCTAGGGGAACTGGTGGATTCCAGTAGTGTATGTTCCCTTAGTTATTCGATGCAACTCTATTAGAATCCACAGAGACGATACAAAAGACATGAACTGATTGCCACATGAATAATAAAACTTGTTCACATCTCCAGTACTAAAAGCCTCAACCACATCAACTGATAGTCATAAATCAGCACTACAACAAAATAACACATAAACAATGGCCTATCTACAGCGGTTGTTGAAACCCACTGTTGATTGTGTATCAGCAGCGGTTGAAAATAAAACAAAGCAACCAACTCTCCACTCAGGCCAAAACATTTACTTTTTTTTTTCTTGAATACTCAGGAGAGTTGCGTATCTTTGTATTAAGAAGAGATAAAATGGTCCCATACAAACACCACCACCTCACTCCGAACCAAGCTGTAAGGGGCTGTCATTACATGATTTTGTGCCTATAAAAGTAAAATGAAAGGTGAGACCTAACACAGGAAGCCTAGCCTAGCTAATTAGCCTGACGTCTCCTCTTGACCCAAGGCTCGTAGAGACCGAGCTTCGGCCAGGAACCACAATTGTTGCTCATTATTGAACTCTTGAATGATATTCTTGATGCTAGGTTGGGCTCCCTCAAAAACACATGAGTTTCTATGTTTCCAAAGGATCCAAGTGCCCAAGATGATCAACGAGTTAAGGCCCTTTTGTTTTGTTTTGTCAGCTCTCTTTCTTGCTTTCCTCGACCAATCAGCAAACTCAAGATCATTTTGACCCGGTATACTAGTGACAAGACCCACCGGTTCTAGCACATTATACCAGAATTCTCGTGCAAATATGCAACCAGTGAGGATGTGTTGCACGTCTTCATCAGCTTGGTCACAGGAAACACATCTGCTAGGATGCGGCAGGCCTCTTCTTGCTAGCCTGTCAGTTGTCCAACACCTATTACGAATTGCGAGCCACACGAATACTTTGCATTTGGCTGGCGCCTAGCACTACAACAGAAACGGCCTGTAGCATGTTGGTCGTAATTACGCACCCACTTATATACCGCAAGAGGACGGTGTACAGTTGTAGCTCTTTTTCCCTCAGAGTATTCCAAGGTTATCGAATCCACAGGGAACGAGCGGAACTAATACTATTAAAGGGTTACTAACAAATTGCAATGGGTTGGTTGGTGTGAATGATGACGGTGAGAAAGTGGAAGGTGAATGTTATTGAAGAGGTAACAGGATGATGAAGGATTCTCTCCATAGGATTGGTTCACTAGCATGCAACCTTATTCTTATCAACTCGAGGGATGACTCTAATATTCTACAAGACATGATGGTTTCGTTCACCCCGGCTGTCACTACAGAGGCTATTAGCTCCCCACTGGTTTCTTGCACTATGTAATGGGCAAAAGTGTATTGGCCGATACACTAATGAAAGGAATAAATAGATGTGCAATAAAGTTCATCACATAGATTAAATTCATCGAGAGAGTATCAACAAGTATGAGAGTTACATGACCAGATCCCCGCACCAGAGAAGAGAATATGAGACTACTCACTCATCCTTCCGCTAGACATAGCAGAGGGGTGAGAAATAGCGCTGGAACATGCACGAGCCAATCGGCGTAAGCGTCGCGCCGATCGGCGCGACCTCCCTTCTGGTGGATCTCGTCGGTGTTGACCAACCTCCGCCGCCAATATCCTAGAACCCTAGTTCTAATAACTAATTCTCGCGATCGCTGTCCCTCCTTCCGTTCCCTTTGGCTCTTGACAATTATCTTCCTTTTATACTCGACGGGATTAGGTCAAATTCCACCGACTCTAACTCATACTGGGCTAGGCCTTCGTCTTTCCTGGACCGCATCGTGTTTTCGTCATCTTTCCCTGCTGCGCCGATCGGCGCAAGCATTGCGCTGATCGGCGCGGCTCCGCATCTGGCCCATCTTCGTTACTCTTCAGCTCTTTATCCATAATTGCCCTATTTTACACCTGTTTCCTACGATTACATCCAAAACAGAACAACTATAAATATATGCAAATATGAGGTTAATTGTTAGTCTAAACTACCAAATTAAGACGCAAAACATCCCTTATTGGTAGATAAAATGGGCATCTAGAAACCACCAACATAGCAGCGGGCCAAAACCCACTATAGTGGCGGGTTTGCCGGCCCGTCGCTACGTTATCGCAGCTAAAAATAAAAAACTCTAGTGGCGGATGACACGAGCATAGATCCAATCGCAGCTAAAAAGATATTAGTAGCGGCGGGTGACATCTTCACCCGCTGCTACGCATCAACCCAAAAACAAAATTAAAAAGAACACACCAGCCCACATGAGCCCACCGGGCCAAATGAGCCCGTGCCTACGTCAGAGTGGATCCGCGCTGCCGGTCGTCGTCGGAGCTGATCCCGCAACATCAACGCCGTCCACGGGCCGGATCCGCTCGCCCTCGCCGCCGCGGCACCACGAAGAAGAGGGGGCGGCCAGATCCGGTCACCCCCGTCGCCATTGCAGCACGAGGAAGAGGGGGGCGGCCAGATCCGGTCGCCCCCACCGCCGTTGCAGCACGAGGAAGAGGGGGGCGGCCAGATCCGGCCGCCCCCGCTGCTGCCACACCACAAGGATGAGGGGGCGGCCAGATCTTGCCACCCCCGCCGTGGCCGCACCACGAAGAAGGGGGGAAGATCCGGTCGCCCCCGCCGTCGCTGCACCATGAAGAAGAGGGGGGAGCGCCTTTGTGGGGGCCACGCGCGGCCGGGGGAGAGTGCATCGCCAGGGTCCTCGCGCGGCCAGGGGAGCTGCTTGCCGCCACGTGCCGCCGGGGGGGGGGGGGGGCTCACGCCACCGAGGGAGCCGCCGCGTGCAGCCGGCGGAGCCGTCACGTGCCGCCAAGGGGGGGCTCGCGCTGCCGGAGGAGGACGCGCCGCTGGGGACTTGCGCGGCCAGGGGAGCCGCCGCAAAGAGAGAGGAGGGTAGGGGCACGGGGAGAGAGGAGAGGTGGGCGGCTGGGAGATAGGGTTTGGGAAACTTATGGTTTTATTTGACTAGTTTGGCCAAACGGGCCAAAATCAATTTGTAGCGGCGGTCCAAGAAGTGATCCGCCCCTAAAAATGAATTTTTTTGGGGCGGATCACCTTGTCACCCAACCCTAAAAATGGAGATCATTTTTAGCGGTGGTTCAAGATGTGATCTGCCCCTAAAAATCGATTTTTAGGGGTGGTTCACATCTTGAACCGCTGCTAAAAGCTGGAGGATCATTATAACGACGGTTCTCTTCAAAATCGCTGCTATGCGCTTTTTTAAAATGCCGCTAAAGGCCCATTTTGTGGTAGTGTAGGATTTTCATAACCGCCGCCAAAGTTCAAAGAAAGTGGCTCCATTAAAAAGGCTCGATAGGCAGATTTTGTTGAGAAGGACCTTGAATTGTCCCATCACCGGATGTGCTGATCATGCTCGTTTGATAGTTCAACTTCAAGTAATGCATCCCAGAATTGGAAATATTCATACAATCCAATCAACGATTGGCCAGCCTTGATATCAGTCGGCCATCGTCGTTCCATGAGCGCTTGAGCCACCGTCCGTTGTTGTCTGATTTTGAGAGGCACAGCTGCTACTACTGTTGGAGCAAGATCACTGAGGCTGCAGCCAAACAACCATTTATCGGACCAAAATAGAACAGTAGTACCTTGAGCCATGTGAGAAATCACAGATATGTCAAGAGAGCAACTGCATTAGAGTGGACCGGGATATCCAGGCCCTTCCATGGACGTTCTGAGTCCGTCTTCTGAAAGCAGAGCCACCGTATTTGTAAAGACCAGCTCATGAGTTCTAACTTCAAAACACTGAATCCTCCTAGATCAAGAGGTCGCTGTACCTTCTCCCATGACACAAGACAAGAACCTCCATTGACCGTATCACAAACTTTCCAAACAAAAGCTCTATGTATTTTGTTTATGGCCTTGATTAACCACTTGGGTACCTTGATGGCTACCAACTCGTGGATGGGAGTGGTAGAGAGAACAAAACGTACCCATGCTCTTCTTCCAGCCCTATTCATGAGTGAGGCTTTCCGTACTAAGAGGTCAGCTTTCCGTAGTTTCTTGTCTGATATTGGAAGGCCAAGATAAGTACAAGGGAACTCGGCTGCTGTGCAGGGGAGAGTTTGACCAACCACCTCCACCTGGTTCTCTTCACAACGAATCAGGATGACACAACTTTTCTGTAGGTTAGTATATAAACCAGAGGCTTCCCCAAATCGACCAAGAATATCCATTGTAAGATTCATCTCCTCCTGAGTTGGTCGAATGAATAATGTCACATCGTCTCCATAGAGAGAAATCCAGTGATCTTGATATCTTCATGACAAAGGTTGCAACAGCCCCAATTCTCCTGCCTTCTTGAAAAGGCTATTAAGTACATCCATTACTAAAATAAACAACATGGGAGAGAGGGGATCTCCTTGGCAAAGGCCTCGCTGGTGTCGGATCTCATCTCCCGGCTATCCATTGAGTAAGATACGTGTCGAGGCTGTGCACAATAGATTGGGATCAAACGTTGCCATGTTAGCCCAAAACCCAAGTGCTCAAGGATCTCCAACAGAAAATGCCATGCAACTGAATCAAATGCCTTAGATATGTGTAGTTTTAGGAAAAGACTTGATACCTTTTGTTTGTCAAGGAGTTTGATTGTTTGTTGCACCAGAATATAGTTATCATGGATACTCCAACCTCGGATAAAAGCACTCTGATTTGTAGAGAACGTAGAATCAAGTAGCGGCGCAAGACGGTTGGCAAGTATCTTTGTCATGAGCTTTGCAAAACTATGAATTAAACTGATGGGTCTGAAATCCTTGGCAGCAAGTGCTTCTTCTTTTTTGGGGATCAAAATGAGGTATGCTGAATTGAGAAGCCATAGTTCCCGGGAATCACCTTGTTGTAGGGTCAAGATAGCAGCCATAAAATCGAGCTTAATAATCGACCAATATGCCTTGTAGAAAAGTCCAGTATATCCATCTGGTCCTGAGGCTCGGTCCGAGGGGAGGGATTTGATAGTATCTCACACCTCCTCCTCAATGATCGGAGCATCCAAACCCGAAAGATCACGTCCCTCAAGGTGGAAGAAATTGAGATCAAGAGTGGTCGTACGAGGCAAAGCTGTGCCGATAAGATTGTTGACTATCTGCACCTGTTCTTTTTGGCAACGGCTGTTTATGCATCCGAACCTGAAATTTGCATCCAAAGCAACTTTTTTGACCGACCTTGACGTCCGAGGGTACTCACCTCATGGGCCCGCTGGTCTCACACCACCACTTCTCTCCCAATATCTCCCTTCAGTCCTACCCCACATGTGTCGCCGCCTGGTTCACCTCCTGCCTCCCCTCCAATGACCTCGCCAGTGGCAATGATGAGTCTGGATCAGATGTTGGCGAGGTGACTCCCCATCTACCATGCCAGCTGTCGTATTCCCCATGCTCCATCTCATCCTCTTTCGCCAAGATTCGGCGATCCCCTCTGGCTGCCCGCGAGCTTGACGCTGTGACCTAGACCCACTGCTCCTCCAAGTGCCTCGATGCATGATGTGTGTCATCCAGCCTCCTCCTGTCGTGGATGCCGCCCCTTTCCTGACTCCTGCCCCGAGCTTCAGCATCGCACATCGAGGCAGCCAACCCTGAACTGCTCGGTGCCGGTGGGGACATACGATCTTGGCAGCACTAGCCATGTGCTCCAAGACGTTTTTTGTCCCCTGCTCCTGTAACCAGCACGTCGGCAGCATCCTTTGTCGCCAACACGGGAAATGGCACAGCCATGGTCTACGACCTGGACATGCTCGACAAAATGTCTGAAAGGTAAAAAGAATGCTAAGAAACCATTACATTTACTGAGTTGCATCGGTTAATCTAATAATCCTATAAGCAATGTTTATTTGTAGCTTGTAGGAACATGATATAATCTGTTATCTTCTCCTATGTCCAACTGTTGAATATCTCCTTGTGCATACCTAGCTAGGTGTTCACCAAAATATATGTCCACTGATTCTGCAATATCGCTTCATTGTATATTACCTTTGTTCAGTAGTTTGCTTGCTACATTACATCAAACTAATTTATTGTGCATAAATATTAACCAGATAGTCTAGGCATACAACTAGCTCGATGATGAAATACCAAACCGGGAACAAACATGGTATTTTTCTTCTTTTCAGATTTATGGTTTTTGACTTATTCTGAAGTTTATGGCATTGATAGGAACAAACTTGATAAAAACAAATGCTATGGCTTGATCTAAATGCTTTAGCTCGATGATGATGATGATGTGTTGAAATTGGCCCCAACATGCATTCCTTCTTAACTGACAACTGACCTTGGTCGATTGCTAGGACAACATTTAATTGGTACAGCTGGTCGATGATTTGATGTGATGATTAACCAATAAGGGGCTATTTCTTGTATGATGAGGTCCACCAATTAGACTCGCCAAGGACAAATATTAGACTGCGCCAATTAGACTTGCCAAGGACAATTATTATTGTTGGTTTCAAAAAAGAAACAAGGACAAATATTATTGTGTCTAGGTTTGCTTTGATCTGAACTCATAATTTTTCCTTTTAACAACTGTTTTATGATATGATCCGAGAGCAAGTATAAGCCATTCTAGGTTCTAGAAATTAAACTGATGGAACAGATACTATATATGTCTAAGTCTCAATATTAGCTATTACTCTTTTGTGAAAAGTAGTAGGCACCTGTGCATAACTTACAGTATGTTAATTTGAAATGAGCAGTTACTTTATCTTGATTTGAGCCTAGTCCTGCCAGCTTAGTTTCTGAAAACTAGTTGTTGGCTTGTTGCCATATTCACGTAGAAATTGACTCTCAAAAGTTGCCTTTGTTGCATTGGTAATGCACACACAATGGTTATAAAATCATAACCAGTGTGTTTGCATTGGTTATTAATGCTTATTTGTTAGCTTTTTTTTTATGTCCTGGTATTAGTATCAGCAGTGGTTCAAAACTAGAACAGCTGTTGATACTGGGAGTATCAGCACCAGAACGGCTGCTGGTACCCTATACTATCAGTAACGGTTAATCAGCAGCGGTTCTAAAACCGCTGGTGATGGCCTGTTTTGAACTGCTGTGGATGACATGCTTTGTAGTAGTGAAGTGATTGATCGATTGATTTTACATCAATTGTGATCATCATTCCGTAGTGAGTCAACTCCAAAATAAGCATAAAATAGTCTTACCGGTAAAAAGGAAAACACCTCCCTTTGTAAGGTGATAATAATATAACCTCGAAGCAATAGAATTCTTACATGATGAGACACAGATACTCTTCTATTGACAAAAACTCAAACAAAACAGAGCACAAATGTTTTGTGGAAAGTGATAATCATAATAGAGTTCAAGAAACAAAGAATCATAATAAAACAAAATTTCATGCAAGCCTTAGCTTGCAGTGAATCATCGAATGTAATCTCCTCGCATTAATCTCCTCATGTAAGACTTCAAGCAGACAGCATTCTCCTTTACTGAAGGAAATGTCGAACAGCGGAGAGTTATCGATGGAAGGAACACAGTGACGCCACATGGCTGTTGCATGGAAAGGCTTTGATTGCCAAGGTCCACAGCAAACCTGGTGCAGCCTAGCTTGCCGTTGGGTCCATAGGCTCGCACAAGGAGCATTCCACAGTCCGTGTCATCCAGGGATGACACTAGGTACGAACTCATGCGGAATCCCCTGCGTACAAAATCACCTGTCATCCTGGCCACGTACCTCAGGCGTGGCCATGGTTCAAGCTCCACAGTGAGCACATCGCCAGTGTATGTCGGGATGTAGAAGCGGCCACGCACAGCGAGCCCACCGCCCTGGATTGATGGGTGGTCGTCGGCAAAGATGTGACACCCACAGTTCATGTCCTCCACTGCCCTCCAGACCGTGTCTCCGAGCTTGGCGCAGACTATCCTAGTGCAGTTCCCTGAACTCAGGCTGAGCACGATAGTGGGCCAAGAAAGTGTCCGGCCCTGCTCGTCAACATCGATGACAACGCCGGCTGCCTTGATGCTGTCTGAGAACAGCACCTGCTCTAGGTAGGGGTGGTAATGGGTCTAGAATTTTAAACTAGCAAAGTTGAGAACCAGGTCAAAAAAAGGATTAGACCGAAAATAAACTATTTTTTTACTTAAATTAGAAAAAGACCCTTCTAGATTCCGTGGGTCACGGCCCATTACCACCCCTAGGTCTAGGTCGTACGCATGACAGGGATCATACACGGCGGCCATTGTTGGGAACTCGGCGCACACCATGGTCAAGGGGTTGAGGAGACATACCGTGTCAGTGGAGGTGTTGTGGAGAATGAGAAGGCCCTCCGTGCTGCCGTGGTGGGCGAATAGATGCGGTTCCAGGAGGTGGATGCGGAGGACTTCCCTGGTGCGCACGTTCACGAAGCGCTCCGGCTCGCCGTCATCACGGAGCTGTTCTCCAGCAAACAGGAGCCAGTTCCCGAGGAAATATCGGGGCTAGAAGTAGTCCGGGTCTTCCGTGGAACTCTTCCAGGGCTTGCAGACTGCCCTCATACGGATGTAATCTGCCAAGTCGTTGAAAACAACATGGTCGCTGAATAGATCTGTTTACTACTATTGAGAGCATCATCAGTGGAAGGTTGTAAATGGCTTCCTATACTAAAATTTAGGAGCTCAATCTGAAATACCAACTCCAGTGGGGCTGCTAAATTCACTCCCATTTTTGGAGCCCTCCCAAATTTCCCCTCCAGGGTGTCAAATTTGCAACCCTCTCATCCCCCTCCTAAACCGTGGGTCCCACAACTTTTTTTTATTTTTCCTTTTTTCCATTTTTTTTGTTTTCGTTTCTTCTTGCCCCGACTCTCTCGTCTCTGCGCACTCTCCCGTCGCTGCCGACGCCCAACCCCCGCCGTCGTCGGCACGGCCCGATCGCCCTGTGCCCGCCGGAGAGGTCGCCGCCCCCGAATCTCATCGTATGGAGGCCACGCAGGTGAAACTGGGCCCCTCCGGCGGCGGATCGACGGGCGATGAGGGGTGCCTTGTTTGGCAGGACGGATTACTTGACGCAAAACAACCGTCAAGCAGCGGCACTGATCCTTCTAGTGTAGGAACTCTGCATCTTCGTCTATCCGCAAAAGAGATGCAGGGATCATGAAGCAACTACATAGGATGAATGCGACATTTGCATGGAGCTGAATGCTCACCTTGGAGTCGTGCTTGGTGCAGAGGTGGAGGCGGGATGATCTGCTGCAGAGCTGGATTTGACGTGCTCTGTTGCAGAGCTGAAGCAGCGGCGCCGGCAGCAAAAGAAGCGAGGAGGACGACGGGCGTGGAACAGGGTGACGGCGCTGTCGGCGAGGAGGACGACGGCGTGGAACAGGGTGATGACGCCGTCAGCGAGGAGGGTGACGGCAGGCGAGAAAGGCGACGGCGTTGGGCGACGACGTTGCAGAGGAGGCCGCCGGCAAGGAGCACGACGCCATCGACGGCGAACGAGGAGGGGCGGGCACGAGCCAAGCAGAGGAGGCGACGGAGACCAAGGCGCCGGCGTCGGCGAGGAGCAGGGCGGGGACGGGGAGCAAGGAGGCGGCGCCGGCGCCGACGGGGAGCAGGGGTGGTGGTTGAGGCGCGGGGAGCAACGACGGCGCTGACTACTGTAGCTGCCCCGATCGGGAAGGAAATTAGATTTTTTTGGCCTGCCAAGCGGGTCCCGCCAGGATAGGAGCCCATTTGCATGTCTCTGTTGAAGTTGGGAGTAAAATTAGGCTCCTAAATTTTATAAGTGAACTTGTAAAATAAAATTTAGAAGTCTAATTTATCAACCCTCACTAAAGATGCTCTGAGATGGGAGAAATGGAGTACAAGATAGAAGAAGCAAGGATGATGAACGTGTTTATGTTACCTGATGACGACTTCGTCGTGTTTTGTTCCAGTACCGGCTGTGGCGGCACGCCGTGGTCGCTTGGTGACAGGAGTCATGCATGATCGCCTAGGTTTTGTGGCGGCGCAATGGGTAGGAATTTGTCTGGATGTGCGACCATGGAGGCACATGACTCACGTGGGGGCCAGTTGTACTGTGTGGGAATGGCAGGTTCGTGGAGCGGGAGAAAAACAATTTCGAATTTTTGTCTGGTTCCGCGTGTGAAACAGCTACGAATACAGACAGGGCAACATTTTCGTTCTAGTGTTCCCGCTTCTGGCGAAGAATTGTATTATACGTACGCTTGGAGACAAATGGAAAAAGCAATTTTATGTGAAAAAATGGACTTTGCTACATTCCGGTCACCGGAGATTTCTTTTCCTCCGGTCAAACGCGTTTAGGGAATAAAAGTGGTCCGTTTCCGCTGCGCGCTACGTCCAAAATAGGTAGGGTGGTCCCGCCCCCACGTGACACCGGGCTAGAGGCCGAAGGTCTAAAGCGCTTCGTTCCCGCATCATGCACCGACGCACGGAAATTACACGAGGTGGACCCTGCTGAATGGGAAACATAAACCTTATTTTGTTTTCTTCCTTTTTTGCTTTCTTTTTTTGCCAATTCTTTTTTGCTTTTCATTTATCTTTTTCCGGTAGCAGCACTTCTTCTCTCTCTTTTTTCTAAACTAGCGATTTAACATATTTTTTTCTCACAAATCTGATTCAATATTTTTCAAGAAATTAGCGATCCAACAGTATCTTTTTTTTATATAAAATGATGATTCAACTTTTTCTAAAAATGATTGTTCAACAATTTTTCTATAAAATGTTGATTAACATTTATTTTCAAAAAATAGTGATTCAATAGTTGTTTTTCTAGAAAATGTTGATTCAACGTTTCCGAGAAACATGGTGATTCATCATTTTTTCTATAAAATAATGATCAACAAATTTTTAATAATTGAAATGGCAAGTCAAAATTTACTAGAAAACATTATGTTTTATTTATCTAATGGCGAATCAACTTTTCTTTTAAGGTCTTTTGTTTTCTAAAATTTGTTTTCTTAATTCTCTTTTTGTCGTTCCAACATTTTTCTTCAAATTTGTGTTTCATTGTTCCAACATTTTTTTCTTACTTTGTCTTCGCCTATCACCGTTATGATCCCTTGCATTAACATCCTTCAATTTTTATTGTACCACCACGTAGTATAACGACACAACGATGACTCATTATTTTCTCAACTTTTCTTTTTGTTGTGTCAATAATTTTTATCTTAATTCTCGTAATGATTTTGTTGCCTCAACATCTTTTTAGTTTTATTGTCCCAACATGTTGGATAAAGATGAATCAACATTTGCTGATACTATTTTTTTTCCACATTTATTTCCTTATTTATTTGTTCTTTCAACATTTTTCTCAACTTTGTGTTTTGTAGTCCTATTATTTTTTGCAACATTTTTGTCATGCTGACTCAGCATTATGTTCGTAGCCTCATCATTTTTTTTATTCATTTTTTTTATTCTAATATTTTTGTGTGAAGAAATTGGAAAATTTATTGTGCGAAGTAGTTCGAGATTTTATTATGGAAAGAAGTTTTAAAATTTAGTATGCAAAGGAGTTTCAGAATTTATTCTAACATTGAATTTTTTGTTTTCATTGTTGTAACACTTTTATTTTTTAGATGTGTAACAACATCAACGCCAACCAATTTTTGTTGTTCGGACACGTAAACTAAACGACACTCCGATGGTTCGACATTTTCTTCAATTTATTTCTCACTTTTTTTTTTGTTATTTCAATATTTTATCTCAATGTTATATTTTCGTCGTTCCAACATTGATTTTGTTAATCGTCTCCATGGGCCAACAACATCAACATTTAACATTTTTCTATATTATTTTTTTGGTGTTCCAACATTTTTTCTTTTTTTTTGTCTTTGTTGTGGTAATTTTTTTTTCTTACCTGTCTAATAGCATTAACACGGGTGAGTTTTTGTTATTCCAACATGTAGTTTAATCAACACACTGATGACTCAACATTTTTTCAAAAAAATTGTTTCTCACTTCATTTTTTGTTGTTCTAATATTTTCTCTAAACTTTGTGTTTTTTCTTAGCAAGTCTTTGTGTATCAACAATGTCAACAACCACCAACTTTTGTTGTCCCAACAAGTAGCCTAAACGACACACACTGGTGACTAAATATTGTCTTTGACAGTTTCTTTCTCACTTCTCTTGACGATCACTTAGCACTATGTTTTGTAGTCTTAATAATTTTTTTTCTTTATTCACTTTTTGTTGTTCCAACATTTTTGTCATCTTTTTTTTTGTCATTTCAACATTCTTATTTGATTAGCCGTCTAACTGCATCAACGATATTCACTTTTCCTTATTATGTTTTGTAGCCTTATCTATTTTTTATATATTGTTCCAACATTTTCCTCATCTTTTTGTTTTTGTTGTTGCTATATTTTTTTTCTTAGTTGTCTAACAACAATAGACGGTTCACCGGAGAATTTAGTGTGTAAAGGAGTTGGAGAATTTAGTGTGCAAAGGTGTTGTAGAATTTAGTGTGCAAAGTATTTATAGAATTTAATATTTATTGCCACATGGTTTGAGCCTTAGAATCCAATATTGTGTCCTATAGTTATAAAAATTATCAGGTCATTGGAAAATTTAGTGTGCAAAGTATTTGTAGAATTTAGTGTGCCAAGGAGTTGTAGAATTTAGTAGTCAAGGGGTTGGAGAATTTTTGTGTGTCAAGGAGTTGGAAAATTTAATGTGTCAAGGAGTTGGAAAATTTAGTGTGTCAAGGAGTTGCAGAATTTAGTGTCAAAAAATTTAGTGTTGAAATTATTTATAGAGTTTAGTATGCAAAGGAGTTATACAATTTAGTGCTTATTGCCACATGGTTTGGACACTAGAATCCAACATCGTCGCTTTCAGTGATAAAATTGTCAGCTCATTGGAGAATTTAGTGTGCAAAGGAGTTAGAGAATTTAGTATGTTAAGAAGTTAGAGAATTTAGTGTGTCAAGAAGTTAGAGAATTTAGTGTGCAAAACATTTGTAGAATTTAGTGTGCAAAGCATTTATAGAATTTAGTGTTTATTGCCACATGGTTTGGGTCCTACAATCCAATATCGTCTCCTACGGTGATAGAAATTGTCAGCTCATTCAATAATTTAGTGTACAATGTATTTGTAGAATTTAGTGTTGTAAGGAGTTGTAGAATTTAGTGTGTCAAGGAGTTAGAGCATTTAGGGCTAGTTTGGTTCTTGCCGTGAGAACGGCGCCTGAGTCAGGCATCCAATTTCGGACGCATGCGGCTGACGTTGCTGCCTGATGAGCGACCTGCCTAGGAGGGCAAGAACCAAACTAGCTCTTAGTGTGTTAGGGGTTGGAGAATTTAGTGTGTCAAGTAGTTGGAGAATTTAATGTGCAATGCATTTGTAGAATTTAGTGTGTCAAGGGGTTGCAGAATTTAGTGTGTCAAGGAGTTGGAGAATTTAGTGTGCAAAGTATTTGTAAAATTTAGTGTGCAAAGAATTTGTAGAATTTAGTGTTTATTGCCACATAGTTTGGGCCCTAGAATCCAACATCGTTTGCTACTGTGATAGAAATTGTCAGCTCATTGAAGAATTTAGTGTGCAATGCATTTGTATAATTTAGTGTGTTAAGGAGTTTTAGAATTTAGTGTGTCAAGGGGTGGAAGAATTTAGTGTGTTAAGGAGTTGGAGAATTTAGTGTGTAAAGAACTTGAAAAATTAGTGTTTATTGTTACATTGTTTGGACCATTTGAATCCAACATTTTATTTTGATCATCCAACATTTTTGTTTGTTGATCAACATTTTCATCTTCTGTTGTGTAAAAAAGAAAAATTGATTTCACTATTTCGTTTCTTGCAATAAGTCAAAACTAGACCACACTTGACTATATTTCAATTTATTTTTAAAAAAATTGGATCAATAAAATAAAAATGTTAACAAAAAGAAAAAATAATGGACTAACAAAATAGAAATGTTGGACAAACAAAACAAAAATGTTGGACCAACAAAATAAAAATGTTGATGAACAAGAAAAAATATTGGGCCAACAGACAAAAATAATACCCAACAAACTAAAATGTTGGACGAACAAAATAAAATATTGACACAACAAATAAAAGCATTGGAAAAACAAAATAAAATGTTGATGTAACAAATAAAAATACGAAAAGAACGAAATAAAATGTTGCCTCATCAAATATGATTATCGCATTAACATCTTTATTTTTTTTACTAGAAACATGCTAATATAGTCGAGTGGGATCTAGTTTGAAAGATCTCGTCGCGAAGAACACAACAATAAAGTTGGTTTTTTATTTGGATTCACGGTTTGAGCTGTACCTATTTTTTTAGTTTGCAAAAAGACGATGATGCCATCCTACGTCAGACCGACAGCGATGGCTCCAAACATTCTGCGCTACCGTCTGGAAAGTCGAGGAACGCAAGTCTTATACACTAAGATTGACTCCAATGGAACTAATGCAAATGCAAATATGCAATATGAAATACACTATACATGAGATAAACGTCTCCAATCGGGAAATGCATCGGGCGATGCATTTTGAATCCGAGGAGAAAGGACAGTCAAAGTTGGCTATCCTCTCTCGTCGGAATGCAAATTGCTGGCATCGTCCCGATGCGAGGCGCGAGTAGCAATAGGAGAGAGGGAGCTATGTTGGAGCTACGTAGGCGATGACGGGAGCTGGATTTGGAGCTCGACGGCGGTGCTGGAGCTTCGCAGGCGGTGGCGGGAGAGAGGGAGCCGCGCAGGCGACGATGAGAGCTGGATTTGGAGCTCGGCGGCGGTGCAGACAGAGCTCGGCGTCGTGGACGGAGCTCGGCGGCGGAGCTGGAGCTGCGCAGGCGGTGACGAAGAGCAAGAGGTGGAGGGCGGCGGCACGACACGGCGGAGCTCAGAGGCGCGCAAGGAGACGGAGCGGGCTGCGGCGTGTGGGGCGGGCGCAGCGGCGGCGTGCGCAGGGGGGCGGCGCACAGGCGCGGGGGCTGCTGCTCTCCGTGGACTCTTTTTTGCTTTTGCTCTGCTGGAGACAGACGTTTTTGCCTTGATATCCCTCTACTGTACACCCAATGCAAAACTCCTTTTGCCTCTCAATTTTGCAATGCCTGGTTAAAGTCAGCCTAAGGATGACCGGAAGAAACTAATCTTCCGGTTGACCGGAGTCTAGTCGTCCCAAAAAAAGTAGCACGTGTAAATTAATTTTATGCCTTCTTACAGTGTCGTTTCTAAACATTTGTCATACATAAATTTTCACAAAGGAATTAGTTACCGTCCACCATACATTGAAAGAGTAAAACTGCACCTGACATGGTCCATAAAAAAGAAATCTCTATCTCTATTTCCTTATAATTTAGTTAAAGTTATCATTGGTGTTGGCTTTGATGTTGGTTTTACATGTTGGATAAGTTTAGTCCAAACTCACGCAAGTTCAATTTGTATACGTATGTTATGTCACCCAGCACGTGAGTCTGATTTATACATATATTGTACCGTCTGTAGCAAATAAAGAGTTTTCAAGGGAGAGCGTGACAAGAGTCAAAAATTTAATACATATTTTTCATACATAAATAACATTTCTTTTCTTCAAGCTCATAGCAATTGACGGGTACTTTGCTAGTTTCTCTACTCCTTAATAATTTAGGTGAGGTCGTCATTGGTGTTGCTTTAGTTTGATATTGTCTTTGGTCTTAGTTTTATGAGTAAGTTTGACGCGAGCTCACATGAGTTCGATTTATATACATACATTGTGTCATGTCTAACAAGCATGTTAGTCTAATTCATATACATATGTGGTCGTCTACAGCCAGGAAAGTGTTTTCAAGATAAAGCATAATAAAAGTAAGAAAGTTCACACAAATGTTTTTTATATAGGAACAACTTTTTTCTTCTTCAACCTCGTAGCAAGGCGCGAGTACTTTGCTTGTTGTTTAATAAGTTCGGTGAGTTATTATTGGTGTTAATTTAATTTGATGTTAACTTAGTTTGATGTTAGCTTACATGAGTCCAATTCGTATCTATCCGTACGCCCCATCTAGCAAAAAAAAAAAAACTAACCTCAACCTTGGGTGCTTACAACACCCCCATCCTTCTCCGTGTACCTGTGTACTTTACCAGTAGCCCGGCACTAGTCAGTCCACTCACGGCCACACGCATCTTCGGCTGCCTGTCCTGCTTTGCCTGTTTATGCATACGCCCACTCCGCTGTGCACGCTATGCAGCTGCACATGCCACCAGTTGGCTGCCCCTGGCGTTGCCCGTTGATGCCTCTAGCCCGTTGTTGAATAACAATGCGGCGGAGCAATCAAGAGTAAGTGAGACAAAAAGAGTGATAGAAGCTTACAAATATTTTTGTATAAATTAAGAAAACAGATTTGTCTTTTCGAGTCCATAACAACACATGAGTATTTTGCTAGTATTTTTATATTATTCGAATATGGAAATTTATATTGAAAATCAAGATCTCCAGGGAATATCATGCCCGGGCTGTTTGGCTGAAGCTTTTTTACGCTTCTTAGTGTTGGATATTCCATCGCATGATTACAGTTTAGTTTTTTTAGCTCTTTTCTTTCCTTAATTAGGTGAATAATCAGGTAGTGGAGCATGGCTATTTTCATCGGCTGTGCGCGTTCGTGGGCTCGCCGCATGACTCGATCGTGGGCGAGCGCGTCGTGGCGGCCGGCTCTACCGGCCTCAACCTTGTACAGTTCCATTTATAAGCAACAAAGGAAACCCAGAAAAGGCTGCTCCTTCTCGCAGCGCAAAACTCCCTCTCCATTGTGTGTTCGCGTGCGTTGTTTTCAGGTATTCGCCGGTGACGAGATCGTGGTGAACTCTAATATTTGGTATCAGAGCCCCTACCACGATCCCGGCAACCATGTTGCGCACCTCCGCTCTGGAGCTCACACACGGTGAGCTAACTCCGTCGCATGGGCATCGACGCCAGTGGCCTTCCCCTCCTCCACGCCGTCCGTGCCAGCGCCATGGTGGCCGCGACGTCATCGTCGAGCGCGTGATTGAGAAGTCATCGGACACCGTCGTCTACCCCACGCTCACGCGCACCAACTACACCGACTGGTCCCTGGTGATGCGCGTGAATTTGCAGGCCGCTAGGCTATGGGATGCGATCGAGTACGGCACCAGCGACTACTGTGAGGATCAGAACGCCCTCGCCGCCCTTCTCCGTGCAGTGCCTCAGGAGATGCAGGTAGGCCTGACGGTGTAGGAGACGACTCACGACGCATGTGAGGCGATATGAAGGGTGCGGATCGGCGCCGACCGCGTGAAGGAGGCAAGCACTGAAAGGTTGCGCCAAGACTTCAACGACATCGCCTTCAAGAACGGTGAGTCAGTGGAGGATTTCACTATGCGGATCACCGCCCTGGCGAACCATCTCGCCAGACAACCAGCGATGACACGTGCGACTACTGCGATAAGAAAGCCCATTGGGCCAAGGAGTGCAGGAAGAAGAAGAGGGATGAGGAGAACCAGGCGCATTTGGCTCAGGGAGAAGAGGACGAGCAGAGTCTGCTCCTGGCCCACGACATCGTCCTCGACTCCACACTAGCGCCGCAGGGCTCAACCATGACTCCAAGATCTGCGCCACTTCAAGTCGTCAGGATTATGGAGCAGAGGGTGTATGTCGATCTCAGCACGCCGGAGGAATGGGACCATCGCCACTGGGTCCTCGACACAGGGGCCATGAACCACATGACCGGGTGCAAGAACTTCTTCTCCGAGCTCGACACCCAGGCCTGCGACAATGTTAAGTTCGGCGACAGCTCCATCATCCGCATCGAGGGTCGTGAGACCATCATCTTCGAGTGCAAGAACGGGGAACACCGCGCCCTGACTTGACGAGACTGGCTATCGCGTGGACATTGCTGATGGTACTCTGCACATCTACGATCCAAGCCGTCGGCTCCTTGCCAAGGTGCACCTCGCGTCATCACGTCTGTACCACCTCGAGCTCAATGTTGGACAGCCTATCTGTCTGGTGGCGCGATGCACCGAGGCGGCCTGGCAGTGGCATGCCCGTTTCGGCCACCTCAATTTTGCATCTCTCCAGAAGCTGGCGGTGAAGCAGAGCACAGCCTCGACCTCGTCCATGGCGATCTGAGTGGCCCTATCACCCCGGCCACAGCAAGCGGTAACAAGTATTTTCTTCTTGTTGTTGATGATATGAGTCGATACATGTGGCTCCGTCTTCTCTTGAGCAAAGATCAGGCGCCGACCGAGATCAAGAACTTCCAGGCCGTCATTGAGGTGGAAACTAGGAGGAAACTCAAAGTCCTACGTACTGATCGCGGGGACGAACTCACCTCTGTGGAAGGTGCATCGCCCATGTCAAGCACAGCCAGCCAAATCTGAGGAAGTTCGATGACCGCAGCGTCAAGACGATCTTCGTCGGCTACGAGGCCGGATCCAAGGCATAACGATGCTACGACCCTGTCACTGCTCGCGTCATCATCAGCCGTGATGTCGTGTTCGATGAGGCGGCATAGTGGAGCTGGGACAACAATGGTGGCGAAGGCAAGGGCTACGGCGGGGATTGGTTAGAGATCAGTGATCCATCAATTGTTGCTAAAAAAAAACATTGGGTTTAAACACTCTCGGTCAATTGTGATAATCGTTCTATAGTGAATATTCTCTAAAGATAAAACTAAACTAGTATTACCAGTAAAAAGAAAGATCTTCCTCTTTGTCACGTCATTGTATCATTCAGAGAATAAACCATAAAATGAAGCATGTCCAATAATATCACTTGAAGCAACAAAATAATTTAATGTCGTCATAACAATTTTCTCATCTAATACCACCACTGTCTGTCACTAGTTAGATGATGTATTTACATCGGGATGTCACACTCAGCAGCTATATCTAAAAGAGACAAACCAAACAAAGAGAAATCACAACTGTTTCAACTCATCCGAGAGGAACATGCAATAAAGGTGTGCAAGCATTGACCCAAATATCAAACTTGTATATTTTGATACTAACCGACAGTACAGAATCACTCCAAAGGCACCATAGAACAACAATTAATTGATGCACTTCTAACTTTTTTTGGGGGGGGGGGGGGGGCAAACCGGAGCTTGTATTACACTGTAACAGGCAGGTTACAATCTTTGGTAACTAATTCCACCAACCATGAAGGCAGGGGATTGAACCACACACACAGACGATCAACAGAAGATGCTCTCCTCGCACAGGAGTGAGCCACCACATTAGCGTCCCTTGTAACAAAAACAATGGAGAAAGAAAGAAAGGACCTGCCTAGCTCCTGAATATCATACCATAACCCCGCAACCGCCAATCTATCCACTGTGGAAGAATTTAGAGAGTCCACCAGTGTTTTGCAATCTAGCTCCAGCATCACCTTATCACATCCCAGCGACGCAGCAAGCACAAGGCCATCCCGTGCCGCAACCGCTTCGGTGTCCATTGCGTTAGCCAGATGATCATACCAGCGCGCCTCCGCAGCCAACACCATTCCCCGATGGTTGCGAAGAACCACTCCCGAAGCACCGGAGAATGCTTGCTGGAAGAAAGCACCGTCAGTATTGATCTTCACATAACCCTCATCCGGCGGTCGCCACTGGCTCCGAATTGACGGGCAGGTAACAGGTGCTTCCGGCACCAGCCCGACAATATCCTCTATCATTTTCGCAATATGCCTAGCAGCTGCATTGGCATTCCAATTCACCTTGCCCTTGCGGCGAGTATTCCGACCAGACCATAAAGACCAAACACCACAAGCCAGAATGTTGATATATCGGGGCGAGCCTAGGCAGCCTCCAATAATATCCTTGGCCCATGACACCGGGTGCAGACTTGGTAATTTCGTACCCGTCATCTTGTCCATTGCTTCCCAGAAACGTAGGGCAAAAGTACATTCCACAGCAATATGAAACAGGGTCTCGGATGGATTTCCGCACGCCTCACAATGACTCTCTTTAGCAAGATGCCTCCTCTTTAATTCAGCCTTAGTTGGGAGATAATTGTGCAACACCCGCCACCAGAAAATCCGAACCTTTGGAGGAATCCGCATCTTCCAAAGGACTTTCCACCAATGCTCTTCATCCGAGGCCATAGCTGCACAATTTTCAGTGTTCAGCCTCGTGGTTTCTTCCTTCTTAAGAGCACGGTAAGCTGAACGTACTGAGTATGACCCATGTCTCTCCCAAGCCCATGCAAACATATCTTCCGGAGAGGAGAGCTTGGCTTGAGCTTCAAAATTTCTTTCACGTCCATATGGATGAAGGAATTATAGATCAACTGTTCATTCCAATTCCTGCTGTTCGGGTGCAGCAACTCCGAGACTCGTGTCACATCAGCCTCCTCCGGTCGTACCCATGGTTTCAGTGATGGAATGCCCTGAATCCAATTATCACTCCAGATATCAATTATATCCCCCGGGCCAATCCTCTTGATTATTCCCTTCCGCAGCATATCACGGCCATGCAGCACCGCATGCCATGTTTCCGAACTTTTCTTCTTTCTTGTAGCCTTAAGGGCAAGTACAATGGTGTTGTCTTATGCATGCCATGTAATCTTAAGACGGGTTATAAGACGACTTATACAATGAATAGTCTTATTAGTTGTCTTCTATTAATTATATGACTCTTTAATTTGTGGATATAAAAAAGAATATTTATAGATTAAAAGACTACTAGAACCCGTACAATGGTATGAGAGCCGTCTCATACTCCTAAATTTAAGCGCATGAGGTGGTTGCTATGCGAAACAACCACCTCTTTCTCTCACCACCCTCTCTCTCTTCCACATCATCAAAAATCCTATATGGTAATGCATAAGACGACCTATGAGACTGCCTACGTGTAGCATTGTACCTGCCCTAAGAAAGTCCCCATTATGAAAATATTTTCCTTTAATCACCCGCGTACATAATGCATCAGGCCGCGTCATTAATCTCCAACCTTGCTTACCCAAAAGAGCTTTGTTGAATAGCGGCAAGTCTCTGAAGCCCATACCGCCTTCAGGGACGGCCCTAAGGGGGGGGGGCTGCCAGGGCAAAGGCCCAGGGCCTCTGGATTTGGGGGGCCTCACCCCATAGCGTGTTTACATATTATCACAAAGCCCATTGATTATTTGTCTTTCTCCAGTCCACCAACCAGCAGGCAATAAAACATGTTTTTTCCCCAAACGTGAAGGCCCAGTCCAGCAGCTTGGAGATCGCTCTTTTGTCTTCGGCCCTTTGCCATCGCACGCAACACAAGGAACACCAAACACCAAGTACGCCAGGAGCCCATGAGTCAAGAGATTGGCAGATCATTTGCAGCGCACGACATCACGGTGACGGCGACGTGCGGGAGACCCTGATCCTAATGGAGTAGACTATAGACACAAGTACACCAGGCGGGAGGAAGCAGGAGATTGCAGTCGCAGCGGCAGCGCACGCTAGGACCTAGGAGCATGGATTGAAAAACCGACAAAAACCGGTCGGTTTTCGCGGTTTTCTACCAAACCATTCCAGTCCGGTTTCAGCGGACGACCGGTTTTCAGTCGAATTATTTTTCAAAATTTATAAATTTGAAAAAATTTATAATTTTGAAAACTAGTAAAACCGAGTGATAAACCGGATAAACCGAGCGATAAATCAGAGAAACCGAGCAGTTTTTCGAAAGAAGTAATTTTCTTAATAAACCAAGCAGTAAACCAAGAAAACCGAACAATAAACCGGAGAAACCGGTCGGTAAACCAGAGAAACCTACCGGTTAGCTTCAAAATTTTTGTCCAAAGTTGGTTTTTGATGTTTGAGTGGTTTATCGAGCGGTTTTTCTGATTTTCATGAAAACCGTGAAACCGGTGTGGTCCGGTTTCCTCGGTTCAAACGGTTTTTTAAAACCTGCCTAGGAGATCCTGCTCCTGATTGTGTGGGCATCCAGCGCAACGCACGACATCACGGCCGGCACGGCAATTTGGTTCAACGAATCACCCCGACGGTGCTCGATGTAACATCGACTAATCCCTACCTTTATGCTAATTCAAATTGTTTTATTTTGTCACATCATAATTTATAGGTAGATTAATTTTCTTTATTATGTTTTTACAAATTTCAGCAACATCACTCATCATGCGTAGAAAGTTTGTTTCCGGCAGCCAAAATTTTGAATGTTACAAGAAACTTCTAAGGTAATATGTAAAATAATTTTGAATCTGTTTTAATATACTATTAATTTTACTGATAATAGTAGTCTCTAATATATTTTATTTTTATATAAATATTTTATGTGTATAAAAAAAATTATATAGAGGTGGCCTCAGTTTTTAGGCTCGCCCTGGGTCTCCCAAATGACAGGGATGGCCCTGATCGCCTTCAGTCTTGGTAGAAGTAATGTTTGTCCATCTCTGCCAATGAATTTTGTGACTATCCACTGCACTTCCCCACCAGTAATTAGAGATGTATGAGGTCATCCGCTTGCACACGTCCGCAGGCAGCTTAAAACAACTCATCGGGTAGGTAGGGACTGCTTGTGCATTGGCCTTTATAACAACCTCACGGGCAGCACAACTGAGATCCCTCTCACTCCAACCATTAGCAAAACTCCGAACCCGATCGGCCACATAGCTGAATGTTCCATCCGAGACCTTGCCCACCGTTGTTGGAAGACCAAGGTATTTTTCACCTAGAGCTTCATTAGTGATTTGTAGCCCTTCCATCACATACAATTTCACCTCATCTCCACAATTCGCTGAGAAGAAAACAGCCGACTTCCCTCTATTCACTAGCTGGCCAGATCCTTTGTGATAATCCTCAAGAATGAGAGCCAACCTGTGCGCGCTTCTCCTAGTAGCTTGTGTAAAGGCCAGACAATCACCAGCAAACATAAGATGAGAAATCCATGGCGCATGAATACCCACCCGGACGCCCCTCGATATAAAACGTGGCCCTCGACTCTTGAGCATACAAGTGGGCCCCTCCGCACAGAGAAGAAACAGATATGGAGAGATCGGGCCCCCCTGTCGAATACCTCTGGTTGGAGCAAAAGAGTCGGAGAAAACCCCATTAACTCTCACCGAGAAGGTCACAGAAGTAACACATTGCATCACCAAATTGCACCATCTCTCTGAGAAACCAAGAGCATGCTTGACAGCCAATAAATAGGCCCATTCCTCTCGATCATATGCTTTTGCCATATCAAGTTTAACATAACACGCACTTGATTTACCTTTTTTGTTATGCAGGTTGTGTATGCATTCATACGCAATAATGACATTATCTGTGATAAGCCGGACAGGGACAAATGCGCTCTGCTCTTTTGACACCACTTCATCAAGGATTAGCCGTAGCCAGTTGGCAAGAACCTTTGAGCAGATCTTGTAAAGGAGATTACACAGGGAAATCAGTCTATATTGAGACAGCTCCTGTGGGTTAGCCACCTTGGGAATCAGCACCAACAAGGTTTTATTTAGACACTACGGCATCACACCGCCTTCCAAGAAGCCCAAGACCGCATTTGTTACACAATCCTTCATAATTTCCCAATGCTTTTGGAAAAAACCAGCAGTGAAGCCATCAACCCCTGGCGCTTTATTCGGCCCCATCATGAACAAGGCGCTCTCAATCTCGTCCACCGAGAACTCCACATCCAGCATTCTATTCATAGCTGTCGTGACCTTCCTTGGAATATGGCGGCACACCGGTTCCAAATTTGCATCTGCCTTGAACAGGGATTTATAAAACTCCACAGCCATGCATTCCATTTCGGCTTGCGACATGGCCACGAACCTGTCTGACCGCATTAAGGAGGACATTTTGTTGGTGCGTGTCCTTGCTCTTGCTTTTGCTTGGAAAAAGTCCGTGTTCTGATCCCCATCGCGTAGCCCTTGTATCCGCGACCGCTGGCGCTCCATCATTTCCTCTCGTGCCAGTATCTCACCTAGCTCCTTCATGAGGGAACACTGGGTCGACGGTCCTCAGTAAAGGGTGCCACTCCTTTCCTTCTCCAGCTCTGCCTGAATGCGCTTCAGCTCTCCACGCACCGAACCGAACACCTGCTTATCCCACGCTTGCATCGCCCCTTGTAACTCCCAAAAGGAAGAGCACAATCTAGTCAGGTCTGGCTCACCAGGACCCGGGTCCCAAGTATCCCTCACAAAATCATTATAAGCTCCATGTCGTTGCCATATATTCTCGTAGCGAAACGGCCTCTTCTTTCTCCGACCAGCCCTCCTGCTGGGCACCCTAATCAACAAGGTGCAATGGTCGGATTTTGCCATCTGGACATGAGTAACATTTGTGTCCCCCATTTGCTGTAAAAAAGCAGCATCACCCAATGCCCGGTCCAGCCTAGCCTTGACGTTTTGAACACCCTCTTGGCGATTGTCCTATGTATATGATAAACCTGCATAACTGAGGTCCGTAAAACCGCAGTCCGCTACCACCTTCCTGAATGCCGCCATCTGCCAATGCTCACGATCTTGGCGCCTATGTGCTCCACTGCCTCAAGGACTTCATTAAAATCTCCAACACGAAGCCATGGCTTGTCAAGCTGTGCTCGTAGAAAACGAAGGAGATACCAGCTATTCTTCCTGAGCTCCCGCCAGGGTTCCCCACAGAAACCCGTAAACCTCCATTCACGAATTTTCATTGCCTCGCAAGAAACTACCACATCAATGTGAGACTTTGATTTATTTAGCAGACTCACAATTACATCACTTCTCCAGTAGAGAGCCAGCCCTCCACTAAGTGTCACTGAACCGCCTTACCACAGAGACGATTCCATTCCAGGATCTTTCTCGGGTGGCGACACGCGCTGTGACGTCCAATAGTACAACACATGACAGAAGAATATAAATGCAACAATAACATAGGTAGAGTACAAAATTTTTACATAAATCAGAATTTATCTTACAAACTAGAGTTTTATCAAAATGAAAATACGGAAGAGAAATTGTTCAATAGTGATTCAAATAGTTCGGCGGGATAGATAAGATACAATCGCCCTCTCACAGCGACATACAGTGAACAATCCAGCCATGATAGGTGCTTTGCCCACACACCGTACCCGCAATCAAGGGACTAGTCTACATCTTCATTCGTGCACAGCTCCCACTCAATGTTCCAACAGTCAGGGCGCTGGCCTTCTCAGTGGACTCTCCCACTGCAGTGGCAGTCTCCACCCTGGTCATCTGAAAACCACATAGAGCTACGCTCTGAGTAACTAATTTACTCAGCAAGACTAACCCGACAAAATGGCTAACTACAGCCGACACCTAGACAATGCAAGGCTATGGATAGGGTTTATTTTGCCAGAAAGCCAGCCTACGAGTGGATCCTTATTTTTCAAGTTTTAGCAGCTAATTAGGTTGTCATACAGAATAATAAATTTAGTTTGCACTAAAACTATAACAATCAAGGTTGCAAAACAACCTTAATAGTTTCAAATAGTAGTGTTAAACCCACTCATCATCTTAATGGCTTCCGACACTATTTCGGAGCAGCGATCAAGCAATACTCGTTACTGTGAGGGGCAACGACTCGAATCGATTTACATCCTGTAGGAGAAACCTTCTTGCACGACCCATACGCGCTTCCTGGAAGCCGCATGGAGCAACCTTTCGCTTACGGTACCGTAGGGTCTTCCGGGTCCAGACTCCCTCGAGAAGGGTCCCCCAATGTGATGCGCCTCGTGCCGCCATCCGTGGATAGATTGCTTCCTCCTCTTAGCCCCAGTTCCACCAAAGAAGGGAGAAGGCTATCTTCCGACCAGGCAGTAGTCGTAGCCACGTCGGTTTACTGGGCCCATAACTCCAGCATGTAACAGTACGTTCAAACTTGATCCCATAGGCCGGACACGAGGCGTAGCCTTAGATGACTCGGACGGGGTTACCTCCTTGAAGACAAACTGTCCTTCCCTTTCCACCTAATTGCCTGTACGGTCTTCATTGTGATCCCATCCATGCCTTCCTTCATCCGTCATCGTTCCCCAGTGATAACATTTCCTGTCTACGAGTGGTCTCCATACCACTTCGTGAATGGTCGTCCTAAATTAAGCAGAGCGACTACTGTCCTGAGGCTAAATATCTGGAAGAAGGAACCTACTGCAACGCTAGGGTTTCAACCAACTCCTATCACTTAATGCACAGTCAAGGCTACATCCCTAACTAGTGATAGAGTAAAAATTAAAACTGGTGGGATGCACCGGGGCTTGCCTTGAGTCTGCTTCTGGTTAGTGGGGTCACCACCTGGTCCTTCTGGCTCCTGCTCCTGTCCCGCCTCCACATGGTTTAGCTCGTGATCTACATGATGCAACGCAATGATGCGCATGAGAGAAGATTCATGGCACTTCCTCAGCAAATATGTTATAACAACAATATTTCATGTAGAAGTGAACGGGGTTGTGTTGATTAGTTCAGTAATATAACATATATAGTCGAGGCATAAAGTGAGCGCGTTTAGTGTATTTCCTTCATGGACTCCAGTAAATTAATGCAATAGTGTTGTATAAGAGCATGGGTTGTGTGTCTTGATGATGTATAGAAGATCAGGTCCAATATATATTAGTGTTAGTTCACTATGTGCATTCACCCCAACGATTTCATTTGTTAACGGTTGCATATTCAGAAAAGTACGTAAGTGTTGTTTTACGCAATACAAGTGTATGTGAAACATGGTCAATCGACGAGCGTAGCTAACTAGTATTCTAGTATTTTATCGCGGTAACGGTGTATAAGGAAACGGTGCGGGTGGATCGTGATTGACGTAAGTGCATAGGGTGCATGGGTAGAGGTGTGATGATCATGATCTCATTCTAAGTGGGTGAGAAGGTTGCTATGCCAGAGATAAATATATAAGATAAGATGGTTAAATTATAACTATGCAGTTAATGGAATAATTAAGCCTACAAAATAATTAATTATTTTAACGTGGCCTAGGAAGTCAATTTAAAGTGGGTGATTTACTGCAAGTAGAACATGCGAGGAGTGAACTATGGATCAAGTTTTAGTGACAAGCATTGAGCCAATTATTTGAAGTAACTAATCTAGTGCAGAAGCTAACTAATTCCTACTGGCCAAAATTATGAAAATTATAATATGAGTCTATGCAAGCTAACTATGCAGGCTGGCCAAAATTATAATATGAGACATGCAAAGGGCCATGAAATTTTTTTTTTCAATTACATAGACTAAGATATGATTTATTAAGTGCTTGTTCTAGTTAATTCAACTTAGGCAGAAATAACAACATGCATATATAAATAGCATTTTACTAGAATATTACAATGTCAGGGAAACCCATAGAGTTTTGTTCCATTAATATATATATAATTTTTTTTATGTAGTGGAATTTCCTGTGTTGATATTTTGAAGTTTAACCATTTCTCCTGACCAATAATTCATTCATAAATGAATATAGGGTGTTGCTGTGATTTAGCATTCTAATAAAATAGTGTACTTTGAGGGCCTAGAAGTTATTTTCTTGTATTTTATTTCAAATTAAATTGTTGTGTGCCATTTTATTTGGACCCGGAAAATAAGATTCTTGCTTATTTTAAATGACAGGGCAGTTACCTGGTCTCTAGGCCGAAAGATCGCGGCCTATTTGGCCGATGCGCAGGAGGGAGACCATCCTAGGCCAGATCTGGCCCAGAAGCGGGCGAGGGCCCAAGGCCGAATTGGCCAAGGTGGCCAGGCCACGCCTGGCCAGCGCCCAGGGCGCAGGCGCACACGCGCACGGCGCGGCGGCGCGACGCAGGCATGGCAGCCGGAGGCGCTGTTAGCGTGGGCTACCGCCGGCTCGAGAGGCGGCAGCGGGCCTGGGCGGAGGCGCGACTCGCAGAGGAGGGCGGGGAGTGGGATGGGGTCACGACGCGACGTGGAAAAGCGGACGCCGAGCGGAGCTGGAGCGGACACCAGCGGTGGAGGCGGCGTTCACGGCGGCGAGCGTGCGAGCACCCGAGCCGAGGCGATTTAGATGGATGCGGGAGGGAGAAGGGAGGTCGTCGGTGAGTGAAATTGAACGGGGAGGGACCATGGCTGTGGGAATCGAGAAAATGGCGGTGGGGTGGCTCGGCAAAGACGACCCAATTTACGGCGATTGACGGGGATTGGGGTGGAGCGAGTCCGCAGGGAGGGGGAGGGGTCGTCGGTAGAGCGCCGCGTAGCTCGGCCGAGGCGGGGAAGGCAGAAGCCGGCCCGGCGCGGAAGCTTGCTATGGTGACTCCAATGGCGGCCGATCCTGTGCAGAGAGCGGGAGAGAGAGTGGGAGGAGGGAAGTGCGTGGGGGAAGAAGCAAAACCAGAGGCCGCACGTCGGTTTTGGCGAGCTGTTTCGGACCAGGTGGGGTGTCGACCCGGTCGCTGGCGGCCACGCGGCATCGCGCGAGCGGGGCGGGAGCCCGGTGCTGGGGTGTGCTTCTTCACCAGGCTGACAGGTGGGTCCGACCTGGTTTGATTTTTGTTATTTCATCCAAAAATGCCACTTCTGTTTATTCAAATATCTTAAATTCTAGAGCTCCATTCGGGAAACTAAAAGTATGGGCATGTTTGTCGAAGTGTGTCCAAAATTGTAAAAATGAGGGTGTTGAACAGTTGCCATTCGAATTTGAATATGAAGTTTTTGAAGAGGGGTAGTTTTTTACCTTTTTGGGCATTTATCAGGACTATCAAACTGCGGCATAAAATCCCAAGAAATTTCTGAAAATTCTATTTGGCCGTCATCTATAACATATATTTTTCGTAGGTGCAACTTATGTTGCAAAATTTGAACTTTTAGTTCAAATGCTAGTCAAATTCGATCGAATTTTATTCAAATGAGGTCAACTTCCGTTTAAATTTTTGTGCTAGGTGTTCAAGCTGGTGGAGATGGCTCTACTACGTTGCTCCAAAGAGTTGCATGACACCCGGGGTGTCACACTAAGACCCTCAGCGCTCACCGCAATGGCATTAGGAAAGCCAAGCTGGCGCTTTAGGTCCACCGCATCTAAATTAATTGATGCAACTCGTCTTGGCATACAATAGTACCAAACCATTCCCACGACAAAAGGGTAAGTTATAATCTCCATAAGCAATAAAATGCTGGGGTACTTTTTTTATGGAAATGCTTGCGTACTCGATTATAAGTTGTACATAAAAACAGTCATGCTATCATAACAGACCCCACCACTGACAAGCACCAATCTACCAAACTTGAGAGCTTGAGCATTCACAGGTCCTTGTATAATTGACAAACAAACTAGAAAAAAATAAAAGTATACCGAAGACTGTTACTCAATGAAAACAGAAGTCTTACAAGCTGAGACACAGATAATCGTATCACTGGCCAGCAAACTAGAATACAGAAACAGCGGATACATATATTCCAGAAGTAACAATCATAATAAAAAAAACAGATAAAAGTTCATGCACACCTTGCAGTGAATCGTCCAATGTAGTCTCCACAAAGCAATCTTTTCATGTAACGCTCCGAGTAAACTCGGTAAGGAAATTCAGAACAGCGTAGAGTGACGGACGGCAGGAACACAGTGATGCCACTTGGCTTGTGCAAGGAAAGGCTTCCTTTGCGAAGGTCCACCGCAAACACTATGCCGGTAAATTTGCCTTCTGGTAGTCTAAGGGATCGTCGCAGCAGGAACATTTCGCAGTCTGTGTCGTCAAGGGACGGCACCAGGTAGGAGGCCTCATCGAAGCCGCTGTATAACATGTCGCCTGGCATCCTGGCCACGTACTCAAGGTGTGGCTCATCTTGAAGCACCACCGTGAACACGTCACCGGTGCGGGATGGGAGATAGAAGCGGCCTCCCGCAGATAGGCCGCCGCCCTCGATGAGTGGCAGGTTGCCTTTGTTCTTACACGGACAGCCCATGTCGTTCACTGGCCTCCAGCGTTTGTCCCCGGGCTCCGCGCAAACTAGCTTCGTGCACTTCCCTGCTACAACGCTGAGCACCACCGTGGGAAAGGACAGTCCCCTTCCCTCCTCATCAGCGTCAACAACGATGCCAGCCGCCTTGATACTGTCCTGGAAGAACCTCTCGTCCGATGACTCTGCTTTACAGGGTCGTACCAATTCGTCGTACATGGCAGCCATGGTCGGGAGAATGGCGAACTGCAGTGTCAAGGGGTTGAGAAGACATACAATATCGGTGGGGTCGTGGTGGAGAACGAGGAACCCCTCCGCGTTGCCGTGGTGAGTGTACTCACGGGGCCTCGGGAGGTGGATACGGATGACGGCGCCGGTGCGCACGTTCATGAAGCGCTCGGGTTCGCCATCGTCGCGGAGGAGTTCCCCAGCGAGCAGGAGCCAGTTCCGGGGGAAATACCGGGGCTCCAGGTAGATGGGGTCTTCAGTTGTGTTCCGCCAGGGCTTGCAGACTGCCCTCATACGGATATACTCAGCCATGTCGTCCAGAACAAGATGGTCGCCGATCTTGGAGACGAGTTCCGGCATGAGCCCTGCCCAGTCCCTATACTCCGACGGACTGAATTAACAAAACAATAATCAGCAGATCTGTTTACTACGGAGAACTAGATAGAGGAAGCAAGAAAGCGAAAGAACGTTCTGCTCTTACCTGTTGTTGGCGACCTCCATTTCGGGGCCGGAGTGGGTGACCACTGCGGGTGCTGTTCCGACGGCGGCGCGACGTGGTAGCTTGGTGACGGGGGTCATGATCTCCTAGGGTTTGTGGCGGCGCCGTGGGGAGGGAATTGGCTGGGGGCAGAAGAGGAAGCTTTTAAACGGGTTGAATCTAACGGTATTGGAAGGATGTGCTGGAGCGGCAGAACAGGGCACAACGAATTCCGAATTTTTGTCTCGCTCCACGTGTGAACCTTCGACAAATACATACAGTCCACTGTTCCCATTCTGGCACAATCTGGGCACTAAGGCCGATAAAAATTTCGGTCAGCATGGAAAATAAATCACGCCTATTTTGCAGGATTGTTTCTTTGTTCTGCGCATATACAGTTTCACAGACGAAATTGTAATCATCTGCCATGTTCCAAAACAATGGAACTGTATGACATGGTAAATTTGTGACAAAAAAAAGCTAACATTGAAGGCGAAAATAATACACCGCGCGAGTTCTGCATGTCGCACAAACAGATATGGCAGTTGTGCCGTATCTATCTTGTGTGATATAGACAGATAAGGATCGGTTGTTTAGTTATAATCTTAACTGAGTTTGTTAAGATAGAGTACAGTCTGTTGCAGATTTACTTGTACACTAATCCACAATGTACTATAAATACTAATCAATACAAGGCAGTAATCTTGCGCAGCAACATATCTGTTAACTTGGTATCTCAGAACCAAAATCCCACCAACCCTCGCCGTGAAGATGCTCTCCCTCTCCATCACTTCCGCCGGCGCCACCATTACCTCGCCCAGCCTCTCCGTTTCATCCATCGGGAGCGCCATCACGGTGCGTCTCTCCTGTGACAACTTCTTCCTCTAGAAGGCTCAGGCTGTTCCGGTGCTGCATGCGCAACAACTCTTCAGCTATGTTGACGGCTCCGTCCAGGCGCCGCCGAGGCTCATCACCGAAGGCTCTGGCGATTTTGCACTTCAGGTCCCGAACCCCGTGCTGGTACACTCACGACCAGTTAGTTCTCAGTGCCCTCGTCTCCTCCATGAATGAGGACATGTTGGGTCAAATGACTCAGCACAACACTACTGCGGCCATCTGGCATGCCTTGCATGCCATGTTCTCGTCGCAAAACCGCTCCTAGATCATGCAACTCCGTTACCAGCTCTCCAACACCAGGAAGAAAGGGCTGACAGCGGCCGCCTACTTCCAGAAGATGAAGGGCCTCGCCGACACTATGGCGTCCATCGGGAACCCCCTCTCTGACGAGGAGGTTCTCGGCTACATGCTCGTTGTCCTTTCCGAGTATGAGCTTCTCGTTGCCTCCATCACGGCGTGCGATGACACTATCGCCCTTCATCGCTTCTACGCCCAGCTGATTAGCGTCGAGATTCGCTATGAGCCCAATTCGTCCGCTGAGGAGATCCAACCCTCGGCCAATGCCGCCTCTCGCCTGCCACAGGATGGTCACCGTGCCGGCGCCCGTGGTGGCCCGATGCACGGCCATGGCCCTGGTCGTGGTTGCCACGGCTCCAGCTACAATGGTGGCGGCAGTGGTGAAAAGCCAACCTGCTAGGTGTGTGGCAAGTATGGCCACAATGCTCTTCGCTGTCGCCTGCACTTCAACCACGCTTTCCAGCCTAAGGACAACCGCGAGTGTGCCGGGAACGCGGCCACCACTTCTTACGCCATCGACCCCAACTACTACATGGACAACGGTGCCACCGACCATCTCACCAATGATCTGGATCGCCTGAACGTCCACGAGCGCTACTCCGGCAAGGACAACGTCCAAGACGCCAATGGTTCAAGGATGCATATTTTGCATATTGGTCATTCTTTGCTTCTAGGATCACCTCAAACTCTTATTTGCGTAATATTCTACATGTCCTTGACATAAACAAAAATCTCCTATTTGTCCATAAGATTGCATCTGATAATCATGCCTTTGTTGAGTTTCATCCAAACTTTTTCTGTGTTAAGGATCAAGCAATGAAGGCCACTCTTCTTCAGGTACGAGTCACAATGGTCTTTACCCGGTGCCGTGCTCGTTTTTGTGTTCGTCCCTGTCACGTCACTAGGGTCTTTCCATCGTCACTGCCTCCCGGGATCTGTGGCACCGAAGACTTGGCCATCCTTCGTCGAGTATTGTCAAGTCCATTGTTAGGTCAAATAAATTAGCATGTGCACCCCGTCGTGAGTCTTTTGTTTGTGATTCCTATCAGCATGCCAAAGTTCATCAACTACCTTTTAATGCCAAGATTCCAGCATCGAGTTTCCTGTCCCCATACTTCCCATCAAAATGGCATCATCAAATGCAAGCATTGACATATTGTCGAGACTGGCATAGCTCTGCTTGCCCATTCCGCTCTGCCCGTTCGCTTGTGGGATGAAGCGTTTCTTACGGCATCCTACCTGATCAATCGCATGGCCAACCGAACCCTACAGAACTCATCGCCCCTTGAAATTTTGTTCCAAGAGAAGCACGACTACTCTTTCCTTTATGCCTTTGGCTGCGCGTGCTGGCCTGATCTCCATCCTTACAACAACCATAAGCTTTCATTCCGCTCTCGACAATACGTGTTCCTCGGCAATAGCTCCATGCATAAAGGCTATAAGTGTCTTGATCACTCAACCGACCACATATACATCTCGCGCGATGTGATTTTTGATGAATTTGTGTTCCCTTCTTCAGACCCTTCCGTGACCCCCTCTTCTACCGCTTCCCGCCTCTACATATCCTTCATCTGAGCCAATTGCACATAATGATCATATGCGAAATTATAGTCTTGAGTTATTGGCTACTAACGATCCTGCTCCGAGCAGTTCTCTACATGTTTCAGGTGATTCAGGCGCCTCTGCTCCCCATCCGGCACAATCAGGATCAGCTACAGCAGCTCTAGATCCTCTCCACTCACCAGCCCGGGTTCCACCCACTACAACCAGGCCAACGCCAGCCCATGATCCTCCTTCGCCTTTGTCAGCTATTGCCGAATCTTCTACAGTACCATCCGACATGGTGCTGTCTTCGGTGGCCCCCCGGTGCTTCTGATGCTGCTGCTTCCCCTCCGACCTCTCCAGCGGCCACTCCAACTCATGCTGCTGTATCGTCTGCACCTGCTATCCCCGCGGCTCCAGCTCCATCGCCGTCCCACCACATGGTCACTGGACTGTGCAATATCATTATTAAACCTCTGATCCCAAAAGACGACTCCATCCGGTATGATCTGAGTCGCCGGGCTTTCTTCGCTGCTCGGTCCTCATATAAGGCTGCCTTGTCTGATGCTAACTGGCGCGAATCAATGGAGTCTGAATTCTCTGCCTTGCAGTAGAATAACACATGGATATTATTACCGCGTCATACTGGTCCGAACATTATCAACTGCAAATGGGTCTTCAAGGTTAAACAGCATCCCGATGGCTCTGTTGATAAGTATAAAGCTCGTCTGGTCGCTCGTGGGTTCACTCCGAAATATGGCATTGATTATTTGGAGACTTTTAGTCCTGTGGTTAAACCAACCACTGTTCATCTTGTGTTGTCTATTGCTCTGTCCAAGTGTCATTTCTCTTCGACAGATTGATATCAGCAATGCCTTCCTTCATGGCTATCTCAATGAGAGTGCTTACATGCAGCAGCCTCCGGGTTTTTCAAGATCCCTCATGCTCTGACTTTGTGTGCAAACTAAATTGCTTGATTTATGGTCTTTTACAATCTCCCAAAGCCTGGTACTCTCAGTTGAGTGACAAGCTGCACCAACATGGTTTCCAATCATCTGCTGCCGACAAATCCTTGTTTATTCTTCATAATTCCCTTGTCACCATCTATATGCTTGTCTATGTTGATGACATTGTTATTGCCAGTTCTTCAGCTAGTGCTACTCACCATCTTCTACAACAATTGGCAGCCTCGTTTCTGGTTAAGGACCTTGGTCTGTTGACATATTTTCCCGGCATTGAAGTTCCTTCCAATTCTCGGGGGAGGGAGGGGCGGGGGGGGGGGGGGGGGGGGGGGGGGGGTTCAACGCCCAGGTGCGCTCATGATAAACTTTCCCGCCATACTGGGGTGGGGGGGGGGGGGAGGGAGGGAGCTGGTGTCAACGCCCAGGTGCGCTCATGATAAACTTTCCCGCCATACTTGTACCTGACTTGATGAGCAGGATGCTTTTGTTTACCGAAGCACAGTTGGTGCTCTCCAGTACCTTACGCTCACTAGGCCTGATCTTTTTTTTGCTGTCAACAAAGTATGTCAGTACTTGTCAGAACCGACGGATATTCATTGGGAGGCAGTAAAACATACTTTGCGTTTTGTTAAGGGCACAGTCAGCACTGGTTTATAGCTTAGACGCCTGCTTCTACCTTGCTTAGCATCCTCACAGACGCCGACTGGGCAGAGTGTGTCGATGACAGACAGTCTACTGGTGGTTTTGCAATCTTCTTCGGACCAAACCTTGTATCATGGAGTGCACTGAAGCAGCCTATTGTATCTCGTTCTTCTACAGAGGCTGAGTACAAGGCATTGGCTAATGGAACTGCTGAAGCGTCATGGATTCAGCCCTTATTGAAGGAACTATGTGTTGCACAACCTTGAGCGCCTGTTTTGTGGTGTGATAATCTTGGTGTCACCTATTTAAGTGCTAATCCGGTGTCTCATGCAAGAACAAAGCACATAGAAGTGGATTTTCATTTTGTCAGAGAGAAGGTGGCCTTAGGTGCTTTGGAAGTACGATTTGTTTCTTCTGGAGATCAGCTTGCTGACATTTTCACAAAAGCGGCGACTAAGCAAATGTTGGAGCGATTTCGATCCAATCTCAACCTTGTGGCTACATGTTGATATTGCGGGGGGATGTTGAACAAACAGATATGGCAGTTGTGCCGTATCTGTTTTGTGTGATATAGATAGATAAGGATCGGTTGTTTAGTTATGATCCTAACTGAGTTTGTTAAGATAGAGTAGAGTTTGTTATAGATTTACTTATACACTCCTCCACAATGTACTATAAATACTGATCAATATAAGGCAGTAATCTTGCGCCGCAACATATCTCTTAACTCTGCATGCCATGGTCACGTCCACCACCGGCCACAGCCTTTCGCCGCACCGCTCTATATCCTCCTGCCACCACCATTAGAGCAATACTTTCGCACACGGGTATGGCATCCACTATCTATCTCATGTTCCTTAAGTTAGCTGGCTACTTTTCCTATTTTATATGTTATATTAATTACGTGCCCATGCGTTGCTATGAGCAGTCAAAATTTTATTACATATATTTGATGTGATGTTCATTTAGTTCAGTGGCAGAAGAGGAACCTTTTATACGGGTTGGATCCGACGGAAATGGAAGGTGTGTGCTGGAGCGGGAGAACCGGGGCACGACGAATTTCGAATTTTTGTCTCGCTCCGCGTGTGAACCTTCGACAAATACGTACTGGACAACGTCCAGTCCTCTGTTCCCATTTTTTGGCACATTCTGGGCAATAAGGACGATAAAAACTTCGGTCAGCTAGCGTGGAAAATGAAACACGCATATTTTGGTGAATAGTTTCTTTGTTATGCTGACATATACTGTACCACAGACGTAATAGTTTTTCCGCCACATTCAAAAACATTAGAACTGCATGACGTGCCAAATTTGTGATAAAAAAAAAAAGCTAAACTTTGAAAATTAAGATCTGCCTGCAAAAATAATATATGTCGACGTAAAACATGATGTCAGCCACCTCCCCCGATGGACCTCGGACTTTTGCCTTGCCCCTGTGTCCTCCTGCCGCCACCATATATTGGAGCTTGCTTGGAGGCATGCTTTCGCGCACGGGTAAGGCATCCACTGTCTATCTCAAACGCTTACATTTAGTTGTAAAAGTGTCATGCCGCGTCATTCAGACATTATAGACTGTCCAATAGCTAAATGGAGGACATAGATTGTTGGATATGCCAAAACAATTCTTACCTCTAGACCCTTCACCAATCAACATTCAGTTTTTGGTCCTTGCAACATCCCACTATAATCTTACGTATAGAAACTTCATGAACCAAATTATTTTTTTACCATCCTCCACTGCTACAAAAATGAGTTTTAATTGTTGTGAAATAGTGGCAAGGATCTTATAGCCCGCTACTAAATGGGCTAGAGGAAGCGTACCCATCACTAAGTTTTGTAACTTCGTACTCAACTATTTTAGATGATACAGATTATTGGTACGTCGTAGCTGTGACCCACCATAAATTTATGTCACCTCCTACAAAAGAAGGATCCAGAGGGAGCAGAACCCTATCTGCTCTCCTTTAGCTGCCACTTCTCTTTCGCTTGCCCTCTCCGCTTCTTCTCCTTCGCATCCCTTCTCCGCAACCATGTGCCATCATGGCCTCCTCGTGCTTTCTCCATCCCTTCATCATCCATCATTCCCTGCCTTTGCCTGCTTCACCTCAACCATGACGAAGGCAACGAGGTGGCAAATCTAGCAATGGGGAGGCAACGACCAAGACGGCGACGGCTTTCACGGCAGCAGAGGCAGCGCCGTTGACTTGGGTGCCCGCCCATATGGTGGCGGCAATGAGACGGGCCCGGATGATGGCGAAGGAGGCTACGGCGGCTGCCAGTGAGATGGCGGTGTCGATAGCGTAGAGTTAGGGCAGGTCCCAGCACATATCCTTGCGGTTCCCTCCTTTTCTTTAGGTTGGTTGATGGTGCGATAGTGAGGGGCAATACCCGTCACTATCCTACCTTTTTTCTGTAACCAATGACAGCCTTAGTGGCGGGCTAGTTGTCCATCACAAAATTAATTATATTCAGTAATATTTTGTTAGTGGCCGACTTTATGCCTCCCACTAATGCCGCTTATGATCCGTTACGGAAAATATTTATTCTAGTAGTCCTCTCACTATACCTTTTGCAGCTAGATCCTCTAGAAATTACAATAGTATTTTTGGCCCTTCCACCATTCTCAGCAATCTTGTTTCATTTAAATCCCACAAGAACCACAAAATGCTTGCAGCTTTGATGTAGAAACATTACAACATATTTGAAAAACGGTCCATTATACTTTCATTTCTTGTTACCGCATGCAAAATATACACAAGTCAAAAATGTAATTCAGAACAAAGCATCATCAATAAAACTATCATGACAAAAAGGGCATTCATAAATTAATTACTCACCTTAGCTCTCAGTTCTTTCAATGGATAAGGAGTCAACAAATGTCTTATGCTGGTTGTGACAGGGCCCTGCACGTGAAAAAAGGAAAAAAGAAAAGGTGCTGAGAACAGATGGGGAAACATTAATAAAGGCTGGATGTGTAATTATTAACATAATGAAACCATACCTGTTTGGTGCAAACAATTATTTGATCACCCTTCTTAAGTGCACCATTAATAAGAACTACATCAATTGTAGTTCCAAATTCTTTAACTTCATTGATCTCTAGCACAGTACACTAACAAAAAAAATAACAACAGATTACATTGAGAATTTGATGAATAATGATCAAGATGAGAGTAGTAGCTTATTAATGAGTATTACAAACTCCCAATGAAAAACATTTTTTATAATGGATGAAGACACTAGAAAGGGTAATGGATGAAGAATGAACCTCTACGGTATCAACATAGGTTAGCTTCTCCATCATTATCTCTGGCACCCATCGCACCAGCAGGAGTAGAAGATCAGGGATGCCTTCACCGCTGTAGGATATATTATTTATATAGTACAAGGTTAGAAAAAAAGAGGATACAATTGAGGAAAACATTGAGGCTTTAGTGCAAGCAGCAAATAATATGTAAAATATTTACCTAACAGCACTGGTAGGGACGATGTTAACCACTTCTTTAATCTTTTTGTTTTCGTAGTACAATGCAGAGTTGAAGCCACATTCCTTCAATTGTGTTACAACCTGTATAATAAGCAAATCAAAACATGATATAATAATCAAGCCAGTTCTATGGGATTTAATGCAGGTCAACTTTAGTAAAGCAAAATGCACAAAATCAAATGGGAAAATACCTCAGCTACCCTCCATTTGAATTCCCTCTGCACATCATCAGATTGGCTCTTGAGTGCTTTCACTATCGGTGCATTAGGACAAGTCTTCCACCCATATAGCCGGTCAACCTTGTTCAATGCAACAACAAACTTCACATTGCGACGTTTCAAAAGACCGATCGATTCAATTGTCTGCTTCTCAAGTCCTTGCGTAATATCAACCACCACCACAGCTACGTCGCACAAACTCGATCCCCTCAAGCGCATGTTACTGAATGACTGGTGGCCAGGGGTGTCAATTACCAGCAAGCCAGGAACTTTGATGGTGGCCTCAGCTTTCAGTGAGGTCCTCTCCCTGATATTCTCAGCAGGTAAGTAGGTGGCACCAATCTGCTGAGTGATGCCCCCAGCCTCCCCTCCTTGCACATTGCTATGCCGGATGCAATCAAGCAGCTTTGTCTTTCCAGCATCCACATGACCAAGGATGCAGCAAAGCGGTGCGCGAAGCTCCCTGTCAGTTCCACTGCTTGAACCTTCACTCTGAGGGATGGGGATCTCATCTTCATCAATCTCTTCATGAACATTGATTGAATTAGTAACTGGAGCAGAAGAAGTCCAGCGGTTTTCCTCTGTTTCCTCACTTCTCCCCTGTCCAAAACAGGGGGATGCAGATGTACCACGCAGCAGGGCATCATCAAAATCATCCCAGCTCTTGTCGTCCCAATCATCCTCGTCAATCCTGCTGTCTTCTGATGAGACAGGACTTTGTTCCTCACTCGATTCCGGTGTTGGACGGACTGCAATGTTATCCTCTGGTGGTGAATTGTTCTGTTCCTCATACAATGGCAGTTCCAACCCCTGAGCACCATCTTCAGACTGGGCACTATCATCACGCCTAGGCTGCAATTTAGGCTTCCTCGGTTGATACACTGGCCGCTTATGCACGCTGCCGCCCGCGTCTCCTCCTATGGCATCAGCGACGGCGACACCAAGCCGCCTCCGCGCGGCGTCCATCCGCCGCTTCTTCTCCCGCTCCGCCCGCTTCTTCCCCTCCTCCAGCCTCCTCCTCCGCCTCTCCTCCTTCGCCCTCCTCTCCTCCTCCGCGCGCCTCTCCTCCTCCTCCCTCGCCCTCCGCTCCTCCTCCACGCGCCTCGCCTCCGCAGCCCGGGCCTCGGCCTCCGCCGCGGGATCGCGCGTCTGCTGCTCCTGTATCATACGCACGTGCCTCGGGGGCACCGTCGCGCTGCCGCCGCTAGCCGCCACCCTCCTCCGGCCTGCTCCTCCACCACCGCCGGCGGCGGCGGAGGCGCGGGGGCCCGCGGGCCTTCTCGTCGACATGGGGACGGGAAAGAAGGTAAGAGTCCAGGTTGGCGAAGCGGAAGGTCATACGGCGGCGGGGAACACGCGGGGCGACGACGGGAACCCTAGATCGACGGAGAACGGCGGCGAGAGGAATTCGTCGAGTACCGGGCGGGCGGGTTCGCGTATAGGTAGGCGGTGATGAGTGCGTGACGCTTTATATTGGATCTTTACATTAAAGGTTGTGTGGGACCGGACTGCAGAGAACGTGAAGCAACGGAACTCGTGAGGCGGCCCACTTGACCGGGTCCGCGTGTTTTTTTTTTCATATTTTCTATTTTTCAATCAACTGAAAACTTTCAATCAATGGTTTATTGTTTTATGTTTTGATTTTTTTTTATAGAATTATCTGTATAATAATTATAAATTGATGGATTTAGATCTGATAGCTCAAAATGGTGATTGAAAGTTGTCCATATTTTTAGTGAGCTGAAAATTAGCAAGTCCCTTTTCTTTCCGGTCTTGCGACTCTCTAGCCTTCTTTCCGGTCTTGCGACCCTCAAGATGAAATCTAAAAAAATTAAAAAATCTTATTTATGAAATTATGGATAAAATTTCATAAAATTTTAATTTTTTATTACAACATTGGTACTAAAAACGTATCAAAAGTCAAAATAGCCACATGTTTTTATTACACTACAACCAATAAAAATTCTATATAATTTGTTAGATTTTATCTTAAGGATATATTTGTCTTTTCTATTATCATTTAACAATTATCTAATAGGTAAATAATAGAAGTGACGTTTAGAGGATGAAAATTTTATAATGATAACATGGAAGGTAAACTGTAATTTTTAATGATTTATAAGGGAATGATATAATTTTCGAAGACGTATAAAAAATTTATCAAAAAAATATTCAGTTTTAGAAAGGTATATGCTTGCTCCAGCAGGATAAATATGACCATATAATAAGCTACAGTAGTTATGAAAGCTATGAACGATGATGCATTTGGGCATTTATCCTGACATCTTTTGCATACGTGGCATTTGCCCTTCAATTAACTAGAAGCTACCCCACTCCACACAAAATAAGAAAGAGGACTGGTTCAGCTAGTATAACATAATCGCATCAGGTCAAACCGCGACGTCAGACGGCTCCAAGACTTGTATAATGGCAATGGACACTCCACTAGACCTGTACTATACTCCACTCCAAAGTGGGAGTGACTTGAGAGAATGACAAGCGACCGATCCTTGTTTACAATATGGTACATGCACGCACGACGCTCGAAATGCAGTCCACATGCATGCGTCCATACGGAGAAACTAGTCAGGCTTGTCTCGCTTATGATGACTATTACAATGATTTTGATCTCCAAAATATACCTTATATTCTTTCCAGTCCGTATGCATCCACATGCATCAGTATATCACACCTATGGATATACACAACACTCCCTCAATTAAGATAAAAGTTTATGTGCATCATATGAATTTATAGGTGAGATCGTTTCTAATGTTTTTATTATATGGTTTTGAGAATAGATTGCTATCTAATGAATTAATTATTGTTAGGAACTATGGAGATGATGATGAGATAGCTGGGGAGGTGATTGGAGACGTGATGGGCCAGCAAGGACGTTTAAGGCAAGGTGGAGGCTCAATCAAAACCGACTTCGAGTCTGTTTCGGAGCCCAGGACCAGTCTGCACTAAAATGGACGCCTAGGACGCATATGGACTCGGATTTGGACGTTCTATATATGCCGGAAAAGATACGAAAAGAACTTTCCAACCCAACCGGTCCCATGTTAAAATTCGTCCCGAGCCGTCGAAAATCGCCGAAACAAATCGACTTTCAGAATCTGTCCTGGTGCTGCGACACCGTAATCGATGTTTGGGCCATGTATCGAGTTGAGCCCACTTAGGGCTGCGTCCATGGGGTCTTGCACGAGCTTAGTGTCCTCATATACAGCCGCCGCCTCTTAATTAGGGTTTTGATTTTGCTTAGATTATTTTGTTCATAATAGTTTCGCAGTCATATCGGTTTGTGAGACTCCAACTTGTGAGATTCATCATATACTTGCAAATTTGGTTGCATTCTTCTTTGTTCTTGCTTGTGTTCTTGATTTGCAGGCAAGGATAAGCCTTCTCGACGAGGTCAATCGTTCTTGGATGGTTGATAACTATAGGAGACGTTGTGCTGTGATTACGGGGTTTAGAACGTGTCGTTCGGAAGCCGAATTGATTTGTGTATCGCCTCCGCCGTAATCAAGTTTACCAGAACCTATCGGAAGCTCGGGAACCCTTGTCCACATAAAGTGGCAATCCGAGATTCAGGTACACCATTAGTTTCGCCCTTATCCTCGTTATTTTGTTCAATCCTAGAGTCCAGAAAATTGCCCTACAAAAATATTTGTTCGTCGTGTTTTCGCTGTCCTACACCTTCCTTGTGCCTTGCAATTTTCAGTTTAGTTTGCTTCTCCGAGTTTTAGTCCCTACAAGGTCATTGTGTTATTGGTCTAGTGCTTGTTCTTTGGTCTTGTTTGAGTCGTGTGTGTCCTTGTTCATAGACAATTAAGAAAAAAAAAATTAGATTGTTACACATGTTGAGAGAATAGTAATGCTAGAATTGTTTGCACTAAATATTTATTTAACATCTAGCCTTCTACTTTTTGTGTGCAAAAGAAACTTATAGTGTTTTCTGTTGCATGTTGTTCCTTGAGTTAAGAGATTGTTGCATGTTGTTGCATATGCGAATTGTCGGTTTAGTTCTATATGTACATCTATTCCTTACGTAAAGAGTGCAAAAAAGAAAGTTTAGGTTTTTCCTTTGTGTTATAAAGTTCGCAACTATTGCAGTAGTTCTGTGTCAAAAAAATCATGAAAAAGGAAAAGGCAAAGAGGTGCTAAAAAAAATAAGAATAAAAAGCCGCACCTATAACAAAAGAAAAAAACGAAAGGAGAAGAGAAAAAAATTCAGAATTGCTTGCAGCCTTTGTGTCCTTTGTTGAGCCATTTGCTTGCTTGCTTGAACTAGGTCCGAGACAAGTATAGGCCGGTGACATAGACTAGCTTGTGACTATTATTCAGTTTTGCAATTTCTGAATTAAAATTTTGCTAATCCTTGCTACTATAAATTACCTACCTGGCTCTATATATATCCTTCTGAATAGGCACAGAACTTTGGATCCTCGCAATCGTCGTATCACACTCTCCAACGTATCCTCTGTTTTGCTATTAAGAATCTTGTAAGAAGTCAGTTAGGTGCCGTCATTTACTTGTTGAGAGTTTCCACCGTGATCAAACAGTAGTGATAGAAAAATATACTCTTGTGTGTTTTCTTGTTTTCTATTAACAATGACAGGTTACAACACCGATGGTAATGAGTCGATGGTGTCAAATGAGGTTGATAAAAGTGTTGTAGCACAACGAGTTCTTAGTTCTCAAATGGAGAAGGTAGAGCAAAATCAAATGAACAACTTGTTTCAGACTCACTTTGTTGTGAAGGATCGACGTTGTCGTGTCATCATTGATGGAGAGAGTAGCCACAAGATCGTAAGCTTGGAATTGATTGAGAAGCTCGGCTTGACCACATAGCCACACCCATGTCCATACTACATCCAATGGATAAATTCTTGTGGTAAGATAAAAGTAGATAAAATTGCACGCATTGAATTTTTTATTGGTTCTTATAAGGATTGTGCAGATTTTGATATAATGCCTATGCAAGCGTGTCATTTGTTATTGAGTAAGTCTTGAATTTCTACAAATAATGCTTTGCATAATACCATTGCTAATAGCTATTCATTTAAATACAATGGTAGAAGAGTTACTCTTAAACCTATGTCTGCTACTGAAATTTTAGAAGAGGATCAACAAAGACTTGAGAGAAGAAAGAACGAACTATTTAGGATAGAATGGACTGTTTCAAATGTTGCAACACTTTCATTAAAATCTGAATTACTAGAGGATGAACATATTTCCTTGCCTCTTGTTACGACCAATACATTTCAGCTTCTACACAAAGAAGAGGATAGTGAGAAAGATAAAGAACAAATTATTATTTCAAGTAAGAACTTTCCTAATGTACTGAATTGTTCCAACAATCTTATTGTATTAGAACCTTGTCTTGATTTGTCATTGCCACAAGTTGATTTATCTACTAATCCTTTTGATAAAGAGAAGTTGTGTGCCACTGCTTCACTTATACCTTTGCCACAACAAATGAATGAGCTTGATGTTTTTGCTTATGATTCACCTACTAGTGCTGAAATGAAATATTTGATTTTAATAACACGTGAAAAGGATGAGCATAAATTATTGTCTTTTCTAAATATTTTGGGTTATATTGAATTTGATGTTCTTTGTGATCTAAATACCGTAGAGAAGCAAATGTTTTCTCAAACTGAATTGCCTTTACTAACAAGAAATAATTTTTATGCTATAGGAAACTATGATCATAGAGGTGTATTTATGGTACACAAAGTTTATATTTGCTTAAACATGAATCCTCCTTGTGTTGTACAACCAAATGATGAACTAGAAAACTGCAATAACAATTACCATGTCATGTCATGTTTTTCTAGTGTTTTTAAGATCACACATTTTCTATCTTATCATAAGAGGATGAATGATGTTCATATTGCTGAGCAAGTTTTCAAAGAGGTCATTAATTTTCACGGCATGCCTTCACTGTAGTTTCACATTGTGATGATAAATTTCATAATGCATATAAATATGAGTTGCATCCCAAGTTTGGGAATAGTTCTATATTTTATATTTCAGAATTGAGATCACTATTGGGAGAAAGGGATGAGATCGAGTCGAGGACAACTCTAATTCAAAAGGGGAAGAATGATGAGTACATCACACCCATGGATACACACAACACTCCTCCAACTAAGACAAAAGTTCATGTGTATCACCTAAATTTACAGGTGAGATCGTTTCTAATGTTTTTATTATGTGGTTTTGAGAATAGATTGCTATCTAATGAATTAATTGTTGTTAGGAACCATAGAGATGATGATGAGATAGCTGGGGAGGTGATTGGAGACGTGATGGGCTAGCAAGGACGTTCAAGCCAAGGTGGAGGCCCAATCAAAACCGACTTCGAGTCTGTTTCGGAGCCCAGGATCAGTCTGCACAAAAACGGACGTACAGGACGCATACGGACTCGGATTTGGACGTTCTATATATGCCAGGAAAGATAACGAATAGAACTTTCCAACCCAACTGGTACCATGTCAAAATTTGTCCCGAGCCGTCGGCAATCGCCGAAACAAATTGACTTTCAGAATCTATCCTGGTGCTGCGACACCGTAATCGGTCTTTGGGCCATGTATCGAGTTGAGCCCACTTAGGGCTGCGTACAGGAGGTCTTGCACGACCCTAGGGTCCTCATATACAGCCTCTGCCTCTTCATTAGGGTTTAGGTTTTGCTTAGATTATTCTGTTCATAACAGTTTCGCCGTCATATCGGTTTGTGAGACCTCAACTTGTGAGATTCATCATATACTTGTAAATTTGGTTGCATTCTTCTTTGTTCTTGCTTGTGTTCTTGATTTTTTGCAGGTAAGGATAAGCCTTCTCGGCAAGGTCAATTGTTCTTGGATGGTTGATAACCATAGGAGACGTTGTGCTACGATTACGGGGTTCAGAACGTGTCGTTCGGAAGCCGGATCGATTTGTGTATCACCTCCGTTTTAATCAAGTTTACTAGAACCTATCGGAAGATCAGGAACCCTTGTCCATATAAGTATCCAACTCCAGTGAGTGATCTCAGATAACTATACTCCGCGATTTGTTCTCAAATATTTGATGTTAGTTATTTAGTTCAAATTAACTACACAATTTGTTCAAATATCGGATAAATGAGAATGGAGTGTTAGAATTTGGCCCATTTTATATGGCTCATTGTTGAAATATGATCCAAATTACGGGTGGAGTACTCACATATTACGGGTTATATTGTGTAGGGATTTATTTCCTTAGTTATCCACCTATATATATACATCTTATGTGTTATACGGGAAGAGTTCAGAGAGAGACTTATTATATTTCTCCTGCTTTTGTAACTCTCCATCATATAGTAAAGATCGTCGGTTGGCGCCTGTGGTTTTTTTCCGTAAGGATTTTTCACGTAAAAATCTGTGTCTCGTTCGATCTTGTTTTACGCATTATTTGCTAACAAGTGATATCAGAGCCGGAGATTAATTAAAAAAAATATTAGGGTTTGTCCCTGTTTTTCTTCCGCCGCCACCGATCTGTTTTCTGCCTCCGATTTATTTTTCGACGCCACCACCTGACAGATCTACGATTTGTTTGCTTTCGCGTCGAATTAGTTGGCTGGTCGCTGCTCGTTTCCAGGCGAGTCGCCGAGATTGTTCGATTCTCGGTTCCAGGCGAGCGACTCGGTGCTGCAGTCAATCACCGTCCGTCGCTTCCATCATCGAGTAGTGCCGAGGCAATACTCAGTGCGCTGCTTCCGTCCGAAATCTGCCCTGCGCAGTCCTCTCCTCATCACATGAAGGAAAAAGCCGACGTGTCCAGTCTCCTCCGCACGGTGAAGAAAAAGGCGACGTGTGCAGATGGTTGATTACTTTTGGTGATTTTTGCTTGGTGCATCCGGTATTTTGTACCAGGAGCTCGGTTTCTGCTTTTGTTGCTAGACGTACACGAAAGTGTACACAGGAGTTCTGTAGATTTCGCTTTGTGCACATGAGGCTATACCAGAGGTGTTGCAGATTTGGTTGTTGTTGAGTTTCTTCGATGGTTTCTCTCAAGTATGATGTTCCGCTGCTAGGCCGTGATACATGGTTCACTCTTTGGCAAGTTAAGATGAGGGCAATATTAGCGCACACTGATTTAGATGATGCGCTTGATGGATTCTCCAATAAGAAGAAAGAACTTTGGACCGATGAAGAAAAGCGTCGTGATCGTAAGGCTCTTTCACAAATTCATCTTCATTTATCTAACAGTATTTTATAAAACGTTTTGGATCAGAAAACCATTGTTGCTTTATGGCTCAAGCTGGAGTCCATCTGCATGTCTAAGGATCTCACCAGCAAGATGCATTTAAAGATGAAATTGTTCACACACAAGCTGCAAGAGGGTGATTCTTTGGCCTCTCATTTGTCAGTCTTCAAGGAGATTGTTTCGGACCTAGCGTCCATAGCGGTAAAATATGATGATAAGGATTTAGCACTTATGCTCTTCTGTTCATTGCCCCCTTGTTATTCAAACTTTAGAGACACTATATTATACAATCATGACACACTAACTATCAATGAGGTTTATGATGCTTTGCATGCAAAGGAGAAGATGAAATTAATAGTGTCTTCTGAAGCTCCTGCCAGTTCTGATGGAGAAACTTTGTCTGTCCGTGGTAGGACAGAAAGAAAGAAATTCAACAATGGTAAAGATAAAAGTTCGAGTGGTCATAGAGGTCTCTCTAAATCCAAAGGCAAAGGTAAGTTCTGCAGATATTGTAAGGGAGATACACATGTTATTTTTGAATGTTATAAGCTGCAGAATAAAAAGAAGAGAAAAGCTGAACAAAAAGCTAAAGGTAAATCTAATGATGATGGTAATGCCTCTGTTGCTTCTGCTGATAGTAATTCTGATGGTGATATTCTCGTTGCTTATGCTAGATGTGCTAAAATTAATGATGAATGGGTTCTTGATTCTGCCTGCTCATTTCATATTTGCGTTAACAGAGATTGGTTTTCTACTTATGAATCTGTCCATAGTGGAGGCTCTGTTTTGATGGGTGATAGCACTCCTTGCAAGGTAGTAGACATGGGATCTGTTCAGATTAAGATGTCTGATGGTATTATCAGGACATTGACACATGTGAGGCATGTTCCAACTATGACGAGAAATCTCATTTCATTAAGTACTCTTGATCGGAAAGGGTATAAGTACTCCGTTGAAGGTGGAGTTATGAAGGTAATTAAAGGCTCTCTTGTTGTTGTGAAAGGTGATTTATTATCTGCCAATCTGTATCTTCTTCAAGGCACTATAGTTATTGGCAATGTTTCTGTTTCTAAAAAGTCATTATCTGATTCTGATGCTACTAATCTTTGGCATATGCGTCTTGGGCATATGAGTGAGCTTGGTATGACAGTTTTGAGCAAGAGAGGACTTCTTGATGGGCATAGCATCACTAAGCTGGATTTCTGTGCGCATTGTGTGTTTGGTAAACACTAGAGGGTGAAGTTCAACACTTCGATTCACACAACTGAAGGTATTCTTGATTATATGCATTCTGATCTATGGGGGCCAGCTCGTAAGACCTCTTTTGGAGGTGCTCGTTATATGTTGACCATTATTGATGATTATTCAAGAAAGGTTTGGCCTTATTTTCTGAAGCATAAATCAGAAGCATTTTCTGCATTCAAAGAGTGAAAGACTATGGTGGAGAATCAAACTGAGAGAAAGGTGAAGGTTCTTCGCACTGATAATGGGATGGAATTCTGTTCTAATGCTTTTAATTCTTATTATAAGTCTCATGGCATTGTGAGACACCGCACCGTTGCTCATACACCTTAACAAAACGATGTGGCTGAGCGTATGAATAGGACTATCATCTCTAAGGCCCGTTGCATGTTGTCTAATGCTGGCTTGAATAGGCGTTTCTGGGCTGAGGCTGCTTCCACCGCTTGTTCTCTCATTAATCGTTCTCCCTCTATTGCTATTGATAAGAAGACTCCAATTGAGGTATGGTCTGGTTCTCCAGCAAATTATTCTGAATTGAGAGTTTTTGGTTGTCCTGCTTATGCTCATGTTGGTAATGGTAAATTGGACCATAGAGCATTAAATGCATTTTTCTTGGTTATGCTTCTCGTGTTAAAGGTTATAGATTGTGGGATCCTGAATCTAAAAAGTTTCTTACTAGCAAAAGTGTTGTCTTTAATGAATCTGCTATGTCTACTAATGCTTCTATTCAGAGTTCGCATACCTCAAGTGTGCAGGTGGAGCATGTTATTGATTCAGCACATACACCAGATATTGATGTCACAGATGCACCTATTGATGATGATTCATCTATTATCCCACATTCTTCTCCCGTTGTGCAGTCTCCACAACGTTCTATTGCAGCTGGAAGGTCTAGGAGGCCTCATGTTTGACCCAAGAGGTTAATTGAGGAATGTAATATTGCTGCTTATGCTTTGAGTTGTGCAGAAGATGTTGAAGGTAGTGCTGAACCTTCTAATTATTCTGAGGCTATTTCTTCTGTGGATTGCAACAATTGGGTTACCGCTATGCAAGATGAGATGGAGTCACTTGAAAAGAATGGTACTTGGGATTTAGTACCATTGCCTAAAGAGAAAAAGCTCGTTCGTTGCAACTAGATTTTCAAGAGAAAGGAGCCGATTTCTCCTAATGAAACAGCAAGATATAAAGCGAGGTTGGTTGCTAAAGACTATAGTCAAATTCCAGGTATTGACTATAATGATGTCTTTTCTCCTGTTATGAAACATAGCTCTATTCGCACTTTACTTAGTATTGTTGCTATGCATGATTATGAGCTTGAGCAATTAGATGTTAAAACTGCATTCTTACATGGAGAGTTGAATGAGGACATTTATATGGATCAACCTGAAGGTTTTGCTATTCCTAGAAAAGAAACCTTGTTTGTAAGTTAAAGAAATCTCTTTATGGTTTGAAACAATCTCCTAGACAATGGTATAAGAGATTTGACTCCTTTATGCTCTCTCATGGTTTTATGCGTTCTAATTATGATAGATGTGTTTATTTGAAGACTATTAATGGTTCAGCTATTTATTTGCTTCTCTATGTTGATGACATGTTGATTGCTGCAAAAAATAAGTTAGAAATAGCCAAATTAAAAGCACAATTGAGTAATGAATTTGAGATGAAGGATTTGGGTGCAGCAAAGAAAATTCTTGGCATGGAGATTATTAGAGAGAGGCAGTCTGGCAAGTTATATCTTAGTCAGAAAGGGTATATTGAAAAGGTCCTTCATCGTTTCAATATGCATATTGCTAAACCAGTGAGTACTCCTTTAGCTCCACATTTTAGATTATCTTCAGCTTTATGTCCTGAGTCAGATTATGATATTGAGTACATGTCTAGAGTTCCTTATACCAGCACAGTTGATTCTCTTATGTATGCTATGGTTTGCTCTTGTCCGGATTTGTCATATGCTTTGAGTGTTGTCAGTAGATACATGTATAATCCTGGTACATTGGAAAGCAGTTCAATGGATTTTGAGATATATGTGTGGTACTTCTAGTGCTTGTTTACAGTTTGGGAAATCTGGAGATGGAATTGTTGGTTATGTTGACTCAGATTATGCTGATGATTTGGATAGAAGGAGATCTCTCACAGGTTATGTTTTCACCATTGGTGGTTGTGCTGTTAGTTGGAAAGCTTGCTTACAGTCTACTATTGCTTTATCAACTACTGAAGCTGAATATATGGCTATTTCTGAAGCTTGTAAAGAAGCTATTTGGCTTCGAGGTTTATATACTGAGCTTTGTGGAGATGATTCTTGCACTACTATATTCTATGATAGTCAGAGTGCTATTTGCCTTACAACAGATCAGATGTTCCATGAGAGGACAAAACATATTGATATGAGGTATCATTTTATCCGAGATGTTATTGCTCTTGGTGATATTAAAGTATGCAAGATCAGTATTCATTTTAATCCTGCTGATATGATGACAAAGCCAGTTCCCACAACTAAGTTTGAGTTATGCTCAAGCTTGTGTTGGTATTACAGTTTAAGTCCTTGTGACTTGTTGGTGCACACTGCTATTTATTATTGAAGGGAGTTCATTAATGATCCTTCATTTGATACAGGATAAAATTTGTCTCAAGGTAGAGTTTGTTGAAATATGATCCAAATTACGGGTGGAGTCCTCAAATATTACGGGTCATATTGTGTAGAGATTTATTTCCTTAGTTGTCCACTTATATATATACATCTCGTGTGTTGCACGGGAAGAGTTGAGAAGACTCATTGTATTTCCCCTGCTTTTGTAACTCTCCGTCATATAGTGAAGATTGCCGGTTGACGCCCGTGGTTTTTTCCCGCAAGGGTTTTCCACATAAAAATCTGTGTCTCGTACGATCTTGTTTTATGCATTATTTGCTAACACTCATTCAGGAGAAATTCTAAAGCATTAAGTGGTTGTTAATTTTAGTACCATCTTGCTAGTCTATGGTGGTCCATACCAACTTAAATAGAAGCACTCATATGCATGGCTAAATAAAGAAAGCATTGGGAGAGAAAGAGAGCATTGCTATGAGTACACACGCACGCGCGCGCGTATACGCGTATTGTTCGCGTGACTTGTGACTTGCGACCGTGGCGTGTCGTGTCTATGAGTCTAAGTGACTTTTTGCCACTCGTATCCTCTATCAAATCTAAACCGTTATGTACTAATCAAGAGGATTAATACATGGTTAATTGCCATAATTAGAGTTAATAAGCCAGTCATGCTATTGACTGCTAATTATGTGGGCGTAATTAGAGGGAAAACGGCTCCTGGAGGGCAGCCGTGCCTATATAAGGCCCATGGAGACGTCCAGGTTTCCATAACGTGAAAAAAATCGCTTCTACTTCTTCTTCCTTCCTTCCTTTAGAGACTTGTGCTGTGGTGTTAAACTGCTTCCATCTCACCGGCCCTATTCCTTGGCGTGCACCGAGAAAAATGGTGAGCGAAATCTTCGTACCTTTGCCGCCGTGAGCCCGCACGAGGGGCGGCAATAAGGTTTCTGGGTAGCGCATCTGCGCGATTGCTCAAGACTGATCCGTGATGATCTGTGCTGCCTCATCGATGAGCTACCATGTCTACATCGATGGTCTGCTTCGTCTACAATTTACGCTGTTTTAAGCGCTGACAACCCCAACATGAGTTCCAATGTCTCCTTTGGTTTTTATTGCGTTGCTCTGCCTGCTGCATGTGTTAGTTTGTATCTCAATTGTGAATTGTTATGGAATTTGCATAAAACTAAATTCTAGAATTACAATAACACACATCTTTCCAACAATCCAGAAACCTTATTTGTGGGTTTATTCTATTATTCTAGCAATGGCTAGTGCTTCGGATGCAATGAAACCTGAGAGGTTTGGCGGTGGTGAAAACTTCCATCGTTGGCTGACTAATCCTGGCTTATGTTAATAGGACTGTGGTGGGTGATCCGGTCGGTGATGCCATTCACGGTTGAGCAGACCACTGTTTTTCCCACAGCGCGTGATTCGGCACTTGGCTGCATCTTGACCCTTTTAGCGGATAATTTGTATGATATTTATATGAATTATACCGATCCCACTGAGTTGTGGGATGCAGTTGAGCGCAAATATGCCGTCTCTGAAGCCGGTCGCCTGTTGTACACGTGTGAGCAACTTTTTGACTTCAGCATTGATGCTGCAAAGTCGATAGTGTCTCAAGCTCACGAGTTAGAGCTTTTGGCCAGAGAGATTGCAAGTTTGGGATGTCCTCTGCCTGATCGAGTTGTGGCAGCAGGCATTATTGCCAAACTCCCTGCCTCGTGGAGGGATTTTCCACGAGCTTGAAACACAAGAGGGAAGATATCTCAACTGAGAATCTGATTATAGCACTCAATGTGGAAGAAAAGGCAAGGGCTAAAGACGCTCTAAGCACTTCTACCGCTGTAGAGAATGGTGCTAGTGCAAATGTTGTAGTTGAAAAGAAAACTTACTACAACAAGAACAAGGGAAAGATGCAGGCCAATGGAAAGCCTAAGAAAACCACTAACTTTAAGAAGAAGAACGCGAAGAAGGACAACAGATCCTACTATGTGTGTGGCAAACCAGGTCATCTTGTGAAAGATTGCCGCCACTGCAAAGACAATTCTGATGGACAGCAGAAGAACGCTATCAATGTGACCATTGGCAAAAACAACGGTGATGAGACCGATCCATCCGAGTATGGTAATTTACCATTTGTTTTTTCAGCCATTCAATATTTGGATTGGTGGGTTGATACTCGTGCCAATGTTCATGTGTGTTCTGATTTGTCTATGTTTTCTTCTTCCAGGGGACGTGGTACTCCTCCATCCTAATGGGAAACGGATCAACTGCTTATGTTCTTGGTGTTGGTATGGTCGAACTGAAGCTCACTTCAGGGAAGACTATCCTTTTGAAGAACGTGCAGCATGCTCCCACAATAAAGAGGAATCTAATTAGTGTTTCCTTATTGTGTTGGGATGGTTATAAGTTAGTGTTTGAGTTAAATAAAATTGTAATATCCAAGTTTGAAAACTTTGTTGGCAAAGGCTATTTAAGCGGAGGCTTGTTCCGCTTGAATACTTCTGATTATTCCTATAATATGAATGTTGCATCCATGATTAATGAAAATATTTGTGAGACTGATGTGTGGCACTCACGTTTTTGTCATATTGGGTTTGACACCATTGCTAGAATGTCCAGATTAGAACTTATTCCAAAGTTCAATATTGTCAAAGGATCAAAGTGCCAATCTTGTGTGCAAGCAAAACAACCGCGAAAACCATTTAAGAGTTTAGAGGAAAAGAGAAACTTTGCACCATTAGATCTTATTCATTCTGATTTTTGTGAAATGAATGGAATATTGACAAGAGGAGGCAGGAGATATTTCATGACTTTGATTGATGATTTTACTCATTTTTGCTATATTTATTTGCTAAAAACTAAAGATGAAGCTTTACAATACTTTAAAATTTATAAGGCCGAGGTTCAGAACCAACTTGAGAGGAAAATCAAACGATTACGTAATGATCATGGAGGAGAGTATAATTCAAATGATTTCTCTCAATTTTGTGCTAAACATGGTATTATCCATGAAGTGACACCACCATATTCACCTCAAGTGAATGGGGTGGCTGAGAGGAAAAATCAAACTCTAACAGATTTGATGAATGCCATGTTAGAGAGCGTCAGTATGCCCTATGAATGGTGGGGGGAAGCTATCTTGACATCTAATTTTGTCCTAAATAGGGTAGTGACTAAAAACAGAGAAATCACTCCCTATGAAGGATGGAATGAGAGAAAACCCAATGTCAATTTCTTGAGGACTTGGGGCTGTCTGGTGAAGGTTAATTTACCTGAGCTGAAAATGGGAAAGCTTGGACCCAAAACAATAGATTGTGCATTTTTGGGATATGCACATAATAGTGCGTCCTATTGATTCTTAGTAGTTAAATCTGATACTTCTGAACAAAATGTGAATACTATCATGGAGTCAAAAGATTGTTGGTCGTATCTACACACCCACTTATATACCGTAAGAGGACGGTGTACGATTGTAGCACTTTTTCCCTTGAATTGAGTATTCCAAGGTTTATCGAATCCACTGGGACCTTAGGGATTTATTAAACAAAGTTAACAGTAAAAGATCTAGCTAACGCTACTGTCATGGTCAGGTTGCATGAGGGGGAGACTGGCCAGCGCAAAGGTGCGCTAGACAGTAAATCTGTCGTTGCGTCGATCGGCGCAGGAGTCGAGCCGATCGGCACACTAGTGAAACTAAGTCAAAGTTGTAGCGCTGATCGGCGCAGGAGTTGAGCCGATCGGCACGCTGGTGAATCTGTGGTGGCGCCGATCGGCGCAGGGGTTGAGCCGATTGGCACACTGGTGAATCTAAGTCGAAATTATTACGCTGATCGGCGCAGGAGTTGAGCCGATCGGCACACCAGTGAATCTAAGCCAAAGTGTTCCAGATCTTGTAAACCTATGCTGGTAAGTGAGTAGCCAGATATCTACTAGTGAGATCGTAACCAGAAAGTCTAATTGAATAGCATCATAATGGGTAACTACATAGATCAATGAAAACCTATAATGAGTAAGACCAACCTGCTTTCCGAGCGGCTCCCTATTTATCGCAGCGGGGAGGAAACCCTTAATCGCGCGAGTATCTTACCATACTCAACTATCAAATAGTGCTGCGTAAGCTTAGTGCTGTCACCGCTAAACCACATTACTGGCATCATCAAGCAACCATAATCAATACAATGTCCGAATACTATCCTAATCACCACGATTAAGATAATATCTACTTACTTAGCCTAGAACTAAGCAATTGGAATAAGTACATGCATGATTATAGAATCAAGATAGACAAATAGCCAAAACCATCATCAACATATACAATCATCCTTGAGATACATAGAGTAAGATTCATCCCTTTCGAGATGGCCTACCTTGACGGATCAACTCTTGACTCCAATGGTTCTTGAAACTCAACTAGAGATCTATTCTAACGGGGCAAGGGTTTACAAGTATTTATAGGGGTTCTACTCGTAAAGGACTCGGTTTCTAGCAAATAAGGCGGTTGCGCCGATCGGCGCAAGTCGTGTCTTCTCTGATTTCTTCCCCGAGTCGGTTCCTCTGTCTTCCACAGCTGCCATGTGGGCCTTTTCCTTCGAGATAAAGTCTTGTACTGCACGTTAAGATCTTGGAGTTCCATAATTCTTCTTAGACAAATATCTTTAAGTGTCTTGCGCAGATAAACATCCATAAACATGTGGAATGGGCCTCGGTCACTTCTGTGGGTCAAAACACCCTTGGGCCGATCGGCTCATGGACTGCGCCGATCGGCGCACTGGGCTTCTTCAGTGCTTTTCGTCGGTTCTGGACTGTCCTCTCCATCATCGCATTAATCACCAATTTTACCTGTTTCTGCAATAAAGCTCCAAAACAACGCATATATAAATATATAGGCAATATCACAGGTAAATGGCCTAAATTAGTATCAATTATGCTCTAATTGGGGTAACTTGGGAAGTGCCAACAGTTCTCCCACACTTAAACCTTTGCTCGTCCCGAGTAAAGTAAAAGAAAGAAAAATCGAAAAACGTACTCCCTCTATCATAAAAGATATCTCAAATCATCAAATGTTGAGCATTGTTCTATTGTGGTGTATTTCATATTGGTATTCAGCAAATAGATCAGATATGGCCATAAGCTTAAAGTTCTCCCCAAAGCAAAAGATCATGTCCAATTCATAAATTATAACTTTTCCGCACATGAAAATCACTTAAAAGATTGTTGTGAACATAGAGAATCTATCTTCCAAATAATCCAAGGCAACAACTCATCTTTCAAATCACTCAACCTATATTCTACATCATAATGATCAAATAATATTAGTGTAAGGCTTATATGAGTAGCTAGGTGAGGTAATTCAAGGATTGCAAACATAAATCAATAATATACTGTAAAGCTAGGAGATTATTCTTCGTTAGAATTATAGAAACTTATCAAGATGGCAATTAAGAAAGAAAAATTTAAGAAAGGACTCAGACTTTGGATATATGGACATGTGCATAGCAAAAATTTGATCTTGGAAGATTGCACATGGTTGGAATAATTCATGGCTATATTGAATTTCGAGAATAAGCATGTCATATACCATCCCCCCACACTTAAAATTTTGCTAGTCCCTTAGCAAATAGCAGAGTTTTTTTCTTTTTCACCAACTCTGCTGCGCCGATCGGCTCAGGGTGCGCCGATCGGCTCTCAACCAAAATTTATCAACATTTGTTGGTATTTGATTTGTCTGGCTTCAGCATTTATTCAATAGTTAAATATAGCCATAAATATAGGATGTGGTCAAGGAATGATACTCAATAACATGTTTTTGGTTTATGGTAGTGTACTCAGCGGAATTGAATTTTTTGCATGAGTAATTTCAAGGCTAGAAAAAGATACACAAAGAATTGCCATCTTAATAAAGTTCAAACCAAAAAGAATTAAATCCTAACCGAACTCAACCATCAATTTAATGTTTATCTACATATCAAAGGTTCATGAGTATTGTTCAAAATATGGCATTGGTAGGTAGGGATCTTGAAAAACAATAAATTCTAAAGTTCACAACATGAAAATTTATTTTTGAAAAGATTGGTACTAAGTTATCATTATAAACTGGACAACACAAATGAAGCACATGGGTATCAAAATTACTCCACATAAGACATATTTGTCGAATAATCATTAAGTGTAAGTTTGAAATTTTATTCAATGCTCAACACTATTTGATCTTCATCAACACTTTTCAAAAAAGAATAAATAATTCAATTCTCCTAATAGAGCATAGCCGCCACCATTATATTAAGATCGAAACTTGAATACATGATGATGATTTTTGCACACACTTGCATGAAAATAAAACTACTACTAACACACTTGCATGAAAATAAAACTACTACTAACACACTTGCATGAAAGTAAACACACCCGATACATGGTTTCCCAACCCGCTCACACACACATAAGTAAATAAAGAGAAAAAAAAAACTGCAAAAGATAAAAGAAATGCAAACCGGGAAACCGATACACGTGCCAACTCCTAGGCACTCTAGTCATCCGAAAGTCAAGTCGGTGGCTGATCGAAGCCATAGCACCGCGACTTGAGTCGCTCGAACTCCTCCACCATCGCATCGTGGTTGTACCTCCATTGGGACGTGGCTTCCTCCACGCGCTCGATGTAGCGCATGTTTTTGTCGAGGTACCCTTGCATGGGCACGAAAAAGTCTGCACCAGGCACAGGAGGCACCACTGGTACATGCCCTTGGTACCTGTAGTCAATGCCCGCGCTGTAGTAGGGTGCGCCGATCGGCACGTCGCCTGCGCCGATTGGCGCAGAGGGCTGTGAACCGCCCGCTGCGTCGCTCCACCCTGACTGGTACTGCTGGTACTCCTGGCATGACCCCCAGGAGTCCCACTCGCCGCTGGCTGCTGTAGATGTGTCCGGCTGTCGAACCTGTCCACGGCGGTCCTTGAGAACTCGGCCCCCCTCCAAGAGACCTTCCTCAAGCCAATTTCCTCCCTCCAGCTTGCAAGGGAGAAAAACTCCTAGCTCCGCACACGGGAGCTTTATGTTGGTGCTGCCGACATGGAAGCCGGCGCGAACACTTCCCGTGACAATATTTCCACGAGTCATATTCTCGTCGATCTCCGTTGCGCACTCCCACTTGTCATCGCGCCCTCTCGATCCGTCGCTGTCACAGACGAGGGCTGCTAGGCATTGAAGATAGGCCCTGAAGGCCAACTTCTTGCTTGCCTTGCCCCTCTTGTTGACCCAACCCCGCACCTTCACCGACATGGGATTGTAATGAGACGGACTCACGATGGCGTTGAAGAGCCACCGCAAGTCCGCATTGGTGACGTTGCTGGAGTCGACCTTGTCGCCTATGCGTGCTGCCGACCACCGATGGAAGACTTGAATGATCGGGTTGCGGATGTTGCCGCACTTCATCTCCTCTATGAACGAGAGCCGCCTCCAAAAGGAGTCCAACTCCCCACGTCCCAAGATGCCGGCGATGTCGGCATCGGCGTCGAAGCCGAAGGCTTGAGCTGCCGCCTCCATGGTCACCGTGTGGCTGATGTCGCGGATGTGGAAGTTGACAGCCTCGCTACCGTCTTCGACGGTGCCAAGCCTCATCATAGAAGCAACCTCAATGACAACGTTGAGGTTGTAGTCCATGGGGAGGAAGTGGAAATCCACCCAGCCGAGGTTGTCTAGCATCCTCCTTAAGTCCTCCCACATGCCGATCGAGGTGAGGAAGGTCTCGTCCAAGTCGAAGTTGGGGATGAATCTTCCCCTCACTGCGAGGTAGTGCCGCTATTCCGTCGCACTCAGGAGGGTGAAGCCCTCCTCCACCGTGCGCAGCATGAATGCTGGCGGCGGTGGTGATGTGGGAACTCCACGGCTTGCCGCCGTTTGGCTCCTCGTAGCACGCCCTGTTGGAAGGGACGCGCCGGAGACGGAGTGGCGGGCGTGGACCTCGTATGTCGCCGCCGCCGAGCCGGTGGATGCACTACTCACCGACATGTCATCGCGAGCATCAGAGCCACCCCTCGCCGAGGAGTTACCGCTCGACTCGCTGCTGCCACCGGAACTGCTCCCCCGGCGCAACCTCTTCCCCAACTTGCCGACGGAGGAGCGGAGACGATCCATCTGCGAGGAATACGGAACGTGTGCAAAATCGTGGGTAGTGGGGAAGGTGGAGAGATTACCGGGATGGTGTGCCGAATGGGGGCACCTGGCCTCCCTTTTATAGTGTGGGAAACTTCGAGGAGAAGGAATCGCCATAAAATTTCAAAATTTGAGAGCGTCGATCGGCACGGATACTGCGCCGATCGGCACAATTCAAATTTTGAATGCTCTGAACACTCTGATGCTTGATTCCCCTCCTTCATGTCACTTCCTGGCACATCATGTTGGTTGGCAAGGGAACAATACGGAATCCTGATGTCTTGTTGGCGGCGCCAATCGGCGCGGGCCCGTGCCGATCGGCGCGCCGTCTCCTTTTCAGCTTTTGGTCAATTCCGTGTCTCCTCTGCACTGCACACTTGCATAATAATCATACTTGTTCCTCAAAATCAATGCCTACCGCCTTTGTCGTCTATTGGGAACATCACGGGTACCTGCGCCGATCGGCGCAGTAGGGCGCCGAACAGCGCAAGTCCCTTGCACCTCGTCTTTAGGTCCAGTGCTGATTCTGATGCCTCGTGTTGATCTCTTTCACCTAATTTCCACTTCTCCAATGTTCTTGTAGTATTGGCATATGTGTCTGGGCTCATCGGTGACCGCGCCGATCGGCGCGATGTTCGTTTTTACTTCTGGCCCTTCGCTTCTTCACTAGATGTTGTCTTCATCCTTGAAAATAGCTCTGTCTCCGAAATATATTGTGCTGGTTTAGCACTCATTCAGTTCTGGGCGTCATCGGCCTTCTGTCCCGACTTGGGCTATACTGCGCCGATCGGCGCAGATGTGCGCCGATCGGCGCAAGCTCTGTTCCTTCCTGTTTTTGGTCCTTTTTTTTTTATATATTCCTGCATTGTTAGTCTACAGTATGTATATAGATAGTTTTGCACGAATAAACGGACAACGTAAGAGCACACAAGAATTAAGCACACACTTTTCTAATTTTTTTTATTTTATTCGAGAGATTATTTTTATCACAAGCAAGCAAATTTTAAAAACATCGGGTTGCCCTCCCGGCGAGCACTAATTAACTAAATGAAATGGGTTGCCCTCCCATAAGCACTAAATAACTTCTAAATCCCCGATCATTGGGTTGCCTCCCAAGAGCGCTCTAGTTATTTAAAGGTCAAAGAGCTCGACCTCCCCGCAAACAATCAATCCTTAGTGTCGCGGTGCAGGATGTGAGGCCGCGACACTACAAGGTTATCTTATCTCCATGGTTCATATAGCTTGGACGACCTATCCATACATCCCCTCCAATTACTTTCGACGCCTCGATGCCATGGTGTTTTGTATCTCTTTACTTCATCAATAGCACGACACTCTTCTCCCTTTGGGCGAAACATGAAAGAGTAGGGAGTCCCACTTATATCGAAGCTTATCTCACCACTCCCAACATCAATACTTGCCTTTGCTGTCCTCAAAAAGGGTCTGCCTAAGATTAACAGGGTCCTCGTCCTCTTATCCATATCAAGCACAATAAAATCAATCGGGACGATATGATCTCCAATTTGAACAGGCACATCCTCAGCAATTCCATCTGGGAAGCGTACCGATTAATCGGCTAACTCCAAACACATACCCGTAGGCTCTAATTCAGGAAAATTGAGATTTATGAATATATGACGGGGCATAACACTTACGCTTGCTCCAAGATCGCACAAGCACCTATCAAATATCCTTGTTCCAATCATGCATTTGATGCTTGGTGATCCAGGGTCAGGTTTCTTCTCCAGTGCAACATCATTGATTGCCGCCGTTAGTTCCTTAGTGACCTTCACAACCTCCTCAAAAACTAGAGACTTCTTGTTTTGCATCATGTCCTTAATGTACTTGGCATAGGTGGGAACTTGGATAGCATCAACAAAAGGGACATTGATGTAAAGCTTCTTCATAATATCGATGAATCTTGCAAACTGCTCGTCGTGTTGTCGCGCTCTTTCTGTTATCATCAGTAGTTGAGTATCTAGAAACATGGCAGGGCCGTGCTCTTCTATCTCCATGCTCATTTTCATACCAGAGAGGTCATCATCCTCCTTGCGCCGATCGGCGCCTTCAGGGAGCCGATCGGCTCCGATAGGGTCGTCGCGGCGATCGGCGCCGGATGTGCGCCGATCGGTGCGGGGTTTCTTTGCTCCCGCAGAGTGTTCTGAATCTTCTGTTTGTTTTCTTGATCGCGTAGCTATTGCCTTCAACTGTTCTACAGACATCGTATTGCCATGAATAGCCCCCTTATTGCCTTGAATGGCTTGCGATAGCTGTCCCATCTGTTGCTCCATAATCTTGGTATGCTTCAAAATCTGCTCGTTGGAGCTCCCAATTTCTATCACCTTGTCATTAACTCTCTCAAGGACACGATCAATCTCCTTGAATCTAGCTTGATTGTCCTTGTCGATCTTCTCTTGAGCTTGGAAGAACTCATGACATTGGAGACGAAGTGGGATAGAGTTTTGCATGGATGAACTAGGAGAGAAAGAACTCCTTTGTTGTTGATATTGGGGCTTCCATCCACTATTTTTCATATATTCTAACATCTTCATCTCTTCAGGGCAATCTTTCTGCACATGACCAAATTCTCCACACTCCCTACATGTTGAGCGTGATTCCGCCAGCTTGAGTGTCTCTTCCTTAGGGATATGAATATTATTGTCTAACCTTCTTTGAATAGCATCGAGGCGATCTGTAATCAATTTTTCCTGAGTCTTCTCAATCACACGATTGATATGAAGATTATTGTCTAACCTTCTTTGAATAACTCCTTTTGAAGGTTGCAAATTCCTTGAGCTTCTCTCACCATCCCACGATTGATTTTCAACTAACAACTTGATCAAATTCTTAGCTTCGGTGGGGGTTTTTGACATGAATGATCCTGCAGCTGAGGCGTCCAAATGTTGACGTGACAAAAGATTCAATCCTATGTAGAACTTCTCAACAACTTCTCCAACCGTCAGACCATGATGAGGGCATGCATCCATATGCTCATTGTATCTTTCCCCTGCTTCTCCAATGCTCTCATCAATATTTTGTGTAAATCCAAGAATCTTATTTTTCAAAGCTTGAGTCTTAAGGGCGGCGGGGGGGGGGGGGGGGGGGGGGGAGTATTTGGCCAAGAATTCAGCTGCTAATGTGTTCCACACCGTTTTCATTGTGTTTTCCAATCCATTGTACCATTGCTTGGGGCGTCCAACTAGAGAGAAGGGGAACAGCCTCACACGCGCTTGATCTCCTGTCAATCCCGCTATCTTGAGTGTACTGCAAACTTCAACGAAGTGTTGCAAGTGATGATTGGGATCTTCTGAACCTGTGAACGGTTGTTGCGCCACTATTCCAACATATCTCTCCAATTGATACGGAAGTTGATCCTGAGCTTCTTGGAAATCTGTCTTGACAATACTAGTCAATTGTGGCTTGAGACGATTAACCATAGGCACCTCTGCCATCTCCTCTTCTTCTTGCTTTTGAACTGAGTCTTCTATTGTGAGTAATACTCGAGGTGTTGCACGGACTGCTTCCAAATCTCCAAGAGACTTGCTTCTCTTCTCCGCTGTTCTCTTCTTGTGTAAGAGTCTTTCTGGATCATCAGCGTAATTAGAGGGTTTGTTTGACTTAGGACCGTTCATACCTGTTAGTTTCACTTAACAGAATATATGTACTAGAGAGACAAGTAAAGCACAATGACTAAACACTAATACATCAAACAATGTTTAAAAACCTGCTATGGTCCCCGGCAACAGCGCTAGAAAATAGAAGCTTGTTGGTCGTATCTACGCACCCACTTATATACCGCAAGAGGACGATGTACGATTGTAGCACTTTTTCCCTTGAATTGAGTATTCCAAGGTTTATCGAATCCACTGGGACCTTAGGGATTTATTAAACAAAGTTAACAGTAAAAGATCTAGTCAAGGCTACTGTTAAGGTCAGGTTGCATGAGAGGGAGACTGGCCAGCGCAAAGGTACGCTAGATAGTAAATCTGTCGTTGCGCCGATCGGCGCAGGAGTCGAGCCGATCGGCACACTAGTGAAACTAAGTCAAAGTTGTTGCGCCGATCGGCGCAGGAGTTGAACCGATCGGCACGCTGGTGAATCTGTGGTGGCGCCGATCGGCGCAGGGGTTGAGCCGATCGGCACACTGGTGAATCTAAGTCGAAGTTGTTGCGCCGATCGGCGCAGGAGTTGAGCCAATCGGCACACCAGTGAATCTAAGCCAAAGTGTTCCAGATCTTGTAAACCTATGCTGGTAAGTGAGTAGCCAGATATCTACTAGTGAGATCGTAACCAGAAAGTCTAATTGAATAGCATCATAATGGGTAATTACATAGATCAATGAAAACCTATAATGAGTAAGACCACCCTGCTTTCCGAGCGGCTCCCTATTTATCGCAGCGGGGAGGAAACCCTTAATTGCGCGAGTATCTTACCCTACTCAACTATCCAATAGTGCTATGCAGGCTTAGTGCTGTCACCGCTAAACCACACTACTAGCATCATCAAGCAACCATAATCAATAAAATGCCCGAATACTATCCTAATCACCACGATTAAGATAATATCTACTTACTTAGCCTAGAACTAAGCAATTGGAATAAGCACATGCATGATTATAGAATCAAGATAGACAAATCACCAAAACCATCATCAACATATTCAATCATCCTTAAGATACATAGAGTAAGATTCATCCCCGTCGAGATGTCCTACCTTGACGGATCAACTCATGACTCCAATGGTTCTTGAAACTCAACTAGAGATCTATTCTAACGGCGCAAGCCCCGATGGCTCTAACTCACGGATCAGGTGTCCCTCTATTGCCCCCCTCTTCTGCGGTGAGGGTTTACAAGTATTTATAGGGGTTCTACTCATAAAGGACTCAGTTTCTAGCAAATAAGGCGGTTGTGCCGATCGGCGCAAGCCGTGTCTTCTCTGATTTCTTCCCCGAGTCGGTTCCTCTGTCTTCCACAGCTGCTATGTGGGCCTTTTCCTTCGAGATAAAGTCTTGTACTCCTGTCCTCTTCATCATCGCATTAATCACCAATTTTACCTGTTTCTGCAATGAAACTCCAAAACAACGCATATACAAATATATAGGCAATATCACAGGTAAATGGCCTAAATTAGTATCAATTATGCTCTAATTGGGGTAATATTCACATATAAAAGGGGCACTTGGAAAGTGCCAACAAAGATGCTTCATTCTTTGAGGATATATTTCCTATGAGGGCAGCAGGTAGCACTTCTCATCGTGAGAATTATCACAATCATGTGAATGCTCCTGAGGAATACACACCACCATGTGAAACAAACGATGAACTATACGCACCATCTAAAAAAGATGACAATGTCATCAATGAAGCTCCACGTAGGAGTAAGAGACAAAAGATTGCGAAATCTTTTGGTGATGATTATATTATTTATCTTGTGGATGATGTGCCCAACACTCTTTTAGAGGCATATGCATCTTCAGATACAGAATATTGGAAAGAGGCAGTCCGTAATTGTTAAGACTTGATCTCGGCAATATATTTATAGGGCTATGTCGAGACTAAGAACTACGATGGTTGCAAAAGACGCCGAGTTATATAGGTTCGGGCCCTCTTGATGAGAGCAAAAACCCTACGTTCTGTGTTCTATGGATCGTATTGCTTGTAATGTCGTGTCCCCGATGGGGATTTCTCTGCTGCCTTATATATCCGGTTGGCAGGGGGTACATGAAGAGTCCTAATCGTAATTTACAAGGATTTACATAGAAAGTCTATCTCTAATTGCCTTGTGCTCTAAGCCAACTCGGTCGGTTCCCTTATTGTTGAGGTACCCGGTCAGTTACTGACTTAGGCATATCTATGGATACCCGAAAGATAAGTATTCAACAGCAGCCCCCGAGTGCTTTCTGATTTTGAGTTGTGACTTGTAAAGTGATCTTCAATGTTGATGCGAACAGGTCATAAATTAGGAAGACCTCATGATCAAAATTCCTAATGGATCTGGTGCGCCGACTAGGTGCACCTGATCAGGTGTAGCCCCCGACTCTTGTATAATTGGAGACTTACAAATAATGCAAGAGTCTAATTATATTAGCTCTTAACATTTTGTTCTGTAAATTCAACCCAAATCATCAAGCTCGAGCTGATAATCCTATCATCATCAAATCAAAGGATAAGTCTACATGACATCAATCATGCTGACTGATTTGAAGTTACGCCGAGTGATTTACACTCTTATCGAAGTAATTTATAGACCCAAAATTCCATGACATCAATCATGCGTAATCTATATGCAAACTTATATGACATCAATCATATAATAAATAAGCTAAATGACATCAATCATTCTATAGTCTTTTTTAAGAAATTATTACTGAGATCAAAACAAGCCCAACGTTGATAATCACTTTATTGACTTCAATCAATAAGATACCTATGAACTTTAACCCATACGACCATCAAGTCCTCTTGCTATATGATCTTCAAATCATATAGATATGGGATGTATATACATTTTTAAATGGATTTTCCATCGCTTCTCACCAAAGAAGCCCCCGAGATTAAGTTCTCAGGATTTATAGCAACAATTCTTTTTAAAGAATAATGCCTCACCATTTTTCAAAAGTGGAAAAGTCCTGGCACTATACGGCCTACCAAAACCCATGGGGACCCCGAAGACTAGGTCAAAAAGGCAAAGGTATAAAAAGGGTAGAGGGCTGTTGACTCCAAGTCCACACCGCCATTTCGCACGCAGCGCTTCGTCTTCCTTGCGCCTGCCCTGCTTCCGCGACTCCTCTTCTTCAAAGCTAGAGTTAGCCTTTTTCCCGGCCGCCACAGACCTTCTTCCACAGCAAGCTTTTAACTCCTGCTAGGATTAGCTCCCTTCTTCTAGATCCAGCGCGCCATTTCTTCATCGATAATGCCTCACAAGTCGTCCAAGAAGGCCGCCGCCACCGAATCGTCTTCCTCGGAGCTGGAGATCCCGGAGTAGCTGCGGGAGTTCTCCAAGAGCAGACTCGCCACCACCGATCTGAACACAATGGTGATGGATGGCCTCCTCCCAGAGCAGGTACGTAAAGATTGGAAGGTACCGAAAGAAACTCGCCCCCTCCCAATCCATAAATAGATCATAGTTTTTTGCTCTTTTTTCGACCATAGTTTTGGAGTTCCCTGCTGCAGTTTCTTGCGCGGGCTCCTTTTCTTCTATGGGATCGAGCTCGTCAACCTCAATCCCAACTCCATCCTTCACATTGCCATCTTTGTGCATCTGTGTGAAGCGTTTCTAGGCATTCTGCCCCACTTCACTCTTTTCCATCATCTCTTCATCCTCCGACCGCTGCCAACTTAGGAAAACCAAGTCGCCATTGGTGGAGTTGGCTTCCAGTTGCACAAGAAGGAGGCATACATCAATGTGTCGCTTAGCACCGCGAATAAGAACTGGAGGGATGAGTGGTTCTACTGTGACGATCCTCCCCCTGCTCTTGCTGATTTCTCTGGTGCGAAAGCCACTCATCAAGCACGGTGGTCGGAGAGACCGGAATCGACCGATCCCCAGGTGGTCACTCTGCTGGAAAAGATTACAGAGCTGAAGAATGATGGGGTTGATGGGATTATCATAGCTAAGAGCTTCATAGTTCGCCGAGTGCAGCCCTTGAAGCAGCAGAGCCACCCTGTTTGGATGTATGCCTTTGATGATGAGACAAGGGAAGTGTCTGATCCTTCGAACTCCACTCTGCGTCAATCACAACTGTCGAAGATGTTCGAAGGAGAAACTATTCAGGATCACTTCTTGATAGCGAAGGCATACAATGTGGGCACTATGCGGGCCCGAGTAAGCTTCGGTCATTCTGATTGTTTCTGATGTTCTTTTTGACAGACAGATCATATCATATGGCATCTTCATGTTTTTGCAGGTTTTGGACACATTTGTGTCACACCCTCCGCTCCCTCCGACCGATTTCGAGCGACTGGACTATGTTGAAAAGCCCCGCAGACCGGTGCTGGTGGTTCGAGCTCATCAGTGAGCGCGCAGCCGTCCACAGGGGCCGTTGGAGGCATCAGTTCCTCATCTCCTATCAACTTGCCCTTCCCAAGCCAACGACTGAAGCAGACTGCCCATCGTCGTCGGCAGTATGTGGGAGACAAAGATGATGACAAGGAGGAGCTCCCCCAAGACACTGGTCTGCCAACCCCTGCACACTCTGGCCGACCATCAAGCCGGTCGGAGCCGCCGAGCAAAACATCGAGTGATGCAGGAGCGGCTAAGAAGACCGATGAAGTCAGCAAGTCTTCCCAGAAGAGTAAGGAGATTGACTCGCAAACCACTTCTTCAAAGAAGAGTGTCTGCCGAATCAAAATTAAACAAGCCTCTTGGTAACCTTCTTTGCATTTTTTAGTCTTCATCTCTGTAGTTAATAAGCATATTTTAGTTCTTAATGTTATACTCTTCGGTGATCATAGCGGTCTGTCGAGCGATGCTCAGAGTGGCCAAGGGTCTGAAGACACCCGGTTAGCTCCTACTCCTCGTCCGACCGACTTGTCTAGCCAGTCTGCACACCATCAAGTGCACCGACCGAGCCGAGGAAATCTCCCAAAGCTCGAGCTCCTACATTGACGCCAGCGCCGACTCTTTAGACCGTCAATCCTTTCCTGACCGGCATTTCTTCCACTCTTAACAAGGGTAAGGCCGTGTTGGTCGAAGATTCATTGGGTCGGCCTGAAGTCGAAGATATGGAGATTATCCATCAACACCGAGAAGCCAAGAAGGTACATCAATACCAAGTTTCTTCTTTTCTTGGACTTAATCCTTCGTCTAACCATGCCCTTCTTCTCATTTAGAAAATGTATTCTCTTGTGGAGAGGAAGCAGGCCAGGATCGAGTATCTTGAAGCTAAGACTTTTGGTATGCTCCAGATTTTTTTTGCATATTAAATCCTTTCTTCAAGATATTGACTTGTTGTTGGTATCTTGCTAGTTACCGGCGAGCAGCTCTCCCTGGCCAAAAAACAGATTGAAAGGTTGCAGACCGACCACAAGGAGGCAACCAAAGCTTTAGAGCAAAGTCGCGTTGATGTCGTCGGTAAGATCACATATCAACTTTTATTTTGCTTTTCGCTCACTCTATCGCTAAAGATTTTGTATGTGTCTTTAGCTCGCGATCAAAGAGTCACCGACCTGGAGAAGTTGACTTCAAACTGGCAGAGATTCTTGGATGCTCTGAATGCTGAGAAGGATGACCTCTCGAAGTCATTCGAAGAGCAAAGCACCAAAATCACTCGGCTAAAGAAGGAACTGGAGGAGGCTGAAAAGAAGATAGAGGAGGCCAAGAGCATCTCCAAATCTTTCAAATGTAATCTTACCAATAAGCTCTCCATCATGTCTTCATTATTTCTCTCGTCGACATTAGATTCTGATACTCTAAAAATCTTTTGTAGCATTGTCTTATGGCGCTTGGAAAGTATTAGATTATATCCATGCTAACCAAGTGGAGAAGACCGATCCCTCCTTGGAGTATCTATTGGAGCATGCGTTGGAGGCAATTGTTAACAATACCCGGAGGGTGGCGACCGAGGCCAGGAGCCAAGTGCTGGCTATTTGCAAGTCTTGGTCTCCTGCATTACCATTGGATAATATCTAGTAGGGCTTCAACCCAAACTTGACAATAGACCAATGCCAATTGCTTATGGACTCAATGCTAGAGACCTCCCATGCCTTGGTTGACAATGTAGAGGTTGATCCAATCACGCCAACTCCTCCAGCGTATCCAGAAGTAGAATTGCAGGATGAAGCCTCCTCTCCTTCGAAGGAGTTGTAATATATGTAATGTTAGAAAAAATTAGTAGTATTTATGTAAGAAGACAATATTATCTCCTTGTAAATAATAATTTTTGTACTCGCTTAGTTTATAAACAAGTTAAAAGATTGATAAAATAGTCATAAGGCAATCTCCTGCTACTTAAGGCGAAACAATCAGTACTTTGCTATGTTATCTCTTTAGCACTTAGATCTCTTTACCATAACTTTTTTCAGAGATAAATAAAGTTGCATCGATCTGCCTTAGCATATTAGGCTGTAATTCATAGCTGCATAACAAGCAAAGTCGACCAGTCGACACATGACCTCTCGCTCATTGGCTGTGGGTTTAGTGTAGTGGAAGTCTGTTGCGCAGTATGAATTGTATAACCATGATGTTAGGCATTAGACCAAAAATCTTAAGACCGTGTCAGAACATGAGAAATCGGTCGGACAAAATCCAAAACCAGAATTTATCAAGGTTAAGGAGCAACGGGACATTATTACTAGCCCCCTGGCTCGATTGTTTAATATGATAGATTAAGGAATCGTGACAAATAAGAATGAAAATCATCAATAAATCTTTCATTAAAAAGACTGAAGTTTCATTCACTAATAATGTATGAAAATACAAAAGATAGACTAAGTATAAAAACAACGTAGCTGATTTATGTTCCACGAGTTTGGTATGTCGTCGTCGTCTTCATACATCAGTCGATAAGCCTCCGGCCGAGTGACTTCTTTGACCACACAATGTCCTTCCCATTTAGGAGAAAGCTTGTGCTGATTTATGGTTGATTGAACTTGGCGCAGCACTAAATCCCCAACATGAAACTGGCGACTGTGTACATTCTTATCATAATAACATCGCAGGCCTTGTTGATATACCGCCAACCCAAACAGAGCGCGATCATGCAACAATCAAATCAATCTCTCGTCTCTCTTCAGAAAGCTTCTCGTCGTATCCCTTGACTCGTGCTGATACGAGGTTTACCTCGGTCGACAACATAGCCTCGGAACCATAGACCAATGAGAAAGGTAAGTGGCTAGTAGCCTAACTGACGTTAGTACACAGCCCTCAGAGAACTGAAGGCAGCTCTTGTACCCACTGACCGGCATAAGGTTTGAGCCTGTCAAATATCCGGGGCTTCAACCCCTGAAGAATCATACCGTTGGCCCATTCGACCTGCCCATTGCTTTAAGGATGAGCCACTGATGCAAAGTGGATTTTTATTCCCATCTCATCGGCAAAGTCACGGAACTCCTCAGATGTAAACTGAGTACCATTGTCGGTGACAATATCATGAGGGACTTCGAACCAAGTGAAGACATCCTTGACAAACTCGACCACTTTCTTTGAAGTTATTTTGCCGACCGGCTTCACTTCAATCCATTTGGTGAACTTATCAATAGCAACAAACAAATGAGTGAACCCGCCTGGTGCTTTCTTGAAAGGACCGATAATATCAAGCCCCTAGATTGCAAAGGGCCAAGTCGTAGGTATCATCTAAAGTTGCTGCGGAGGCACATTCGTCTGCTGAGCAAAGAATTGTTAGCCTTCACACTTCCGAATGACCTGATCTGCATTTTTGACCGCTGTAGGCCAATAGAACCCTTGCCAGAAAGCCTTGCCAACCAATGTCTTGGAAGCTGCATGATTACCTCATACTCCTGAATGGATTTCTTCCATCAACATCTTGCCTTCTGGTATCGAGATGCATCGCATCAAGATGTTCGATCCTCCTCTTCTATAGGAAGACCGTCCACCATCAACTATCCTCGACTTTTAGCTTTCAACCTATGTTGCTCATTAGAATCCGGAGGCAGTGTACCCTTGCTCAAAAATTAGACAATTGGGTCGCGTCAGTCGGTCTCTAAATCAACATGACTTACAGGCTCAGCAACATCGGTCACCAAGACATCAGATTGAGGAGAAATAGTGGGGGAATCCAGGATGTGTAAGAAAACACCGGGTGGGATAATCGATCGAGACGATCCTATCTTGACTAATTCATCAGCGCTTGATTGTTATCCCGAAGAATTTGCGTGAACTTCAGTCCATCGAATTTATCTTTAAGCTTCCTTACTTTTTGGCAGTAAGTACCCATATTGTCGTCCACATAGTTCTAATCCTTAGTGATGTGGACAAGGGTTCCCGATCTTCCGATAGGTTCTGATAATCTTGATTAAGGCGGAGGCGATACACAAATCGATCCGGCTTCCGAACGACACGTTCTAAACCCCGCAATCGCAGCACAACGTCTCCTCCGGTTATCAACCGTTCAAGAACGATTGACCTCGCCGAGAAGGCTTATCCTTGCCTGCAAATCAAGAACACAAGCAAGAACAAAGAAGAATGCAACCAAATTTGCAAGTATACGATGAATCTCACAAGTTGGAGTCTCACAAACCGATCAAACGGCAAAACTGTTATCAACAGAATAATCTAAGCAAAACTCCCAAACCCTAATGAAGAGGCGGCGGCTGTATATGAGGACCCTAGGGTCGTGCAAGACCCCCTGGACGCAGCCATAAGTGGGCTCAACTCGATACATAGCCCAAAGACCGATTACGGTGTCGCAGCAGCAGGACAGATTCTGTAAGCCGAATTGTTTTGCCGATTGCCGACGGCTCAGGACGAATTTTGACATGGAACCAGTTGGGTTGAAAAGGGCTTTTTGTTATCTTTCCAGGAATATATAGAACGTCCAAATCCGAGTCCGTATGCGTCCTGGGCATCCATTTTAGTGCAGACTGGTCCTGGGCTCCGAGACAGACTCGAAGTCGGTTTTGATTGGGCCTCCACCTTGGCTTGGACGTCCTTGCTGGCCCATCACGTCTCCAATCGCCTCCCCAGCTATCTCATCATCATCTCTATGGTTTCTAACAACAATTAATTCATTAGGTAGCAATCTATTCTCAAAATCACATAAAGGAATCATTAGGAACAAGCTCACCCGTAAATTCAGTTGTCGCGCATGAACTTGCATTTTGGTTGGTGGAGTGCTGGGTGTATCCATAAGGGTGATGTCCTCATCACTTAGTGACCTGGTTAATGACCAGAGCCGAATCACCAAATATGTCAAGACGCCGAATGCCGAGCGAGACAGCAATGCGCAGACCGTGTAGAAGAGCTTCATATTCCGCAACATTATTAGATGCGCGAGACGAACACAGTTCCTGCACCAGCTCCAGGTAACTGGAGGGATCCATCAAAGTACATTTTTCAGTATTCGATATCTTGTGATGCAGGTGGCATTTGAATCTCTGTCCACTCGAAAACAAAGTCGACCAATGCCTATCCTTTGATTGTCGAGCGAGGTGCGAACATGATGGTTTACTGACCAAGTTCGACTGCCCACTTAGCAATCTTTCCTTCTGCTTCTCGTTTGTGAAGGACTGCGCCGAGTGCAAAGGATGTTTGAACTTTGATAGGATGAGCTTGAAAGTAATGGTTCAACTTCCTTGAGGTGATTAGAAGCGCATATAGCAGCTTCAAGATCTGGTGATATCATTTGGATGCACTGAGAACCTCACTAACGAAGTACACCGGGAGTTGTACTTTTTGTACATGATCCTCTTCCTCTCGGTCAACTGTTAAAACAGTACATGATATGTAGAGTTGAAGCTTTTCTTGTGGCTCCGGAGGCACCAGGACTAGAATGTTGCTGAGATGGTTCTTAAATTCATCCAATGCCAATTGCGCCTCTGCCGTCCATACAAAGTCCTCCTGCTTCTTGAGATATTTAAAGAGCGGTACACCCCTGACTCCCAGTCGGAGAATAAAGCTACTCAGGGATGCCATGCATCCGGTCAGCTTCTAACATCCCTCTGAGAATTAGGTGGCACCATATCAAGGATCGCCTTGATTTTATCCAGGTTAGCCTCTATACCTTGTTTTGAAACGATGTATCCGAGTAGCTTTCCCGAAGGAACCCCAAATACACATTTTTTTTTAGGATTCAGCTTCATTGAGTAACGTCTCAATTTGTCAAACGTCTCTGCCAGGTCAGAGAGAAGCTCTTCGATGCGATGCTCCGAGTCTTTACCACGATGCCATCTACATATGCTTCTGCATTCAGGCCGATCTGAGCTTTAAGGCAGCGTTGAATACCACGTTGGTAAGTCGCGCCAGCATTTTTCAACCGAACGGCATGGTAATGTAGCAGTAGGCACCAAAAGGAGTTATAAAGGAAGTCTTGATTTGATCTTCAACTTTTAGTGGAATCTGGTGATAGCCTGAATAGGCATCCAGAAAGCTTAAAAGCTCACACCCGGCTATTGAGTCTATGATTTGATCGATACGTGGTAGAGTGAAGGGGCCTTTAGGACATACCTTGTTCAAGTCAGTATAACCCACACACATCCGACACTCTTTATTCTTCTTAGGTACAAGGACTGGGTTTGTCAGCCAATTGGGATGATACACTTCCTTTATAAACTTTGCATCTAATAACCTAGCTACCTCCTTCTTCATGGCGTCCTTGCGATCTTGTGTGAATCTTCTAAGCCTTTGCCTGGCAGAGGTGGCCCCAGGAAGCACCTTCAACTCATGCTCAATCTTTTTCCTAGGAACTCCCGGCATGTCAGAAGGTTTCCATGCAATGATGTCCCTATTTTCCTGGAGGACAAGGGTGAGCACAAGTTCCTATTTCTCGTCGAGGTCAGCCCCTGCGTAAGTAACCTTAGCAGGGTCTTCTGGGTCAAGCGTGATCTCCTTAGTAGGGACGTCATCCTTCTTGATGTGAACAAGGGTTCCCGATCTACCGAAAGGTTCTGGTAAATCTTGATTTGGACGGAGGTGAAACACAAATCGATCCGGCTTCTAAACAACACGTTCAGAACCCCGTAATCAGAGCACAACGTCACCTCTGGATATCAACCGTCCAAGGACAATTGACCTTGCCGAGAAGGCTAATCCCTACCTACGAATCAAGAACACAAGCAAGAACAATGAAGAAAGCAACACAATTGCAGATGTATGATTAAACTCACAAAGTTGGGGTCTCACAAACCGATGTGACGGAGAAACTGTTATGAACAGAATAATCTAAGCAGAACCCCCACCCTAATGGTGCGGCAGTGACTGTATATGAAGACCCTAGGGTCGTGCAAGACCCTTTGGATGTACCCCTAATTAGGCTCAACTGGATACAAAGGCCAAAGGCCAAAAATAGGCAACACAGCACTGACACAGATTCTGGACCCTCTATTATTTCGATGATTCCCGATGACTCCGGATGAATTTTTTCATGAGGCCAGTGCCATGAGGAGACTGGTCCTGGGCCCCGAAACAGACTCGAAGTCGGTTTTGATTGGGCCTCCACCTTGGCTTCCAAGCCCTTGCTGGTCCTCCATCTTCCCAACTCCTTCTCCCATCATCTCCTGGTCCTCTCCATGGTTCCTAATAATAAAATAATCATTAGGTAGCAAACCATTCTCAAAAGTAACATATAGCAAAGAACGTAGGAACAAGCTCACCTCTAAATTTAGTCGTCGTGCACGAGCTCTAGTCATTGGACCTTGCAAGTCCAGAATTGGAGGAGTGTTATGTGTATCCATAGGAGTGGTGTCCTCATCATCCTTCCCCTCTTGAAGTGGAGTCATCCTTGACTCAAGCTCATCCTCTTCTCCCAAGTATGGTTTCAAATCTGAAATGTTAAAAGTAGGACTAACCCCAAACTCGGGAGGCAACTCAAGTTTGTATGCATTATCATTAATCTTTTCCATTATTTTGAATGGACCATCAGCTCTAGGCATTAGTTTAGACTTTCTCAATTCTGGAAATCTATCCTTCCTCAAGTGTAACCACACTAAATCTCGTACATCAAGCTTTACTTCCTTTCTACCTTTATTACCAGCAATTTTATATTTTTCATTCATCTTTTCAATGCTAAGTCTAGTGGTCTCATGCATTTGCAAAATAAATTCAGCACGCTCCTTAGCATCAACATGAACTCTCTCATTAATAGGTAGAGAAAGTATATCAAGTGGAGTATAGGGATCAAAACCATACACTACCTTGAAGGGACTTACCTTGGTAGTAGAATGTGTTGCCCGATTATAAGCAAACTCAACATGAGGCAAGCATTCTTCCCATTGCTTTAAATTTTTCTTCAAAATAGCTCTCAACATAGTGCCCAAAGTGCGGTTCACAACCTCAGTTTTTCCATCAGTTTGTGGATCACAAGTTGTAGAAAATAGCAACTTTGTACCCAACTTATTCCAAAGCGTGTGCCAAAAATGACTCAAGAATTTTGCATCACGATCTGAAACAATAGTAGAAGGCATACCATGCAAACATATAATTTCTTTGAAAAAGAGGTCAGCAATATAACTAGCATCATCAGTTTTATGATACGGTATAAAGTGTGCCATCTTAGAAAAATGATTCACAACAACAAAAATGTTATCACTCCCCCTCTTAGTCCTAGGCAGTCCTAAAACAAAGTCTATAGAAATATCCGCCCAAGGAATAGAAGGCACAGAAAGTGGCATGCATAAACCATGTGGATTCAAGCGAGACTTAGCTTTTTGACATGTAGTGCAGCGGGCAACAAAACGCTCAACATATTTCCTCATCCTTGACCAAAAGAAGTGTGTGGCCAAAATATTCTCCGTCTTCTTAGCACCAAAATGACCCATCAATCCACCTCCATGCGCCTCCTGCAACAACAAAAGACAAACGGAGCCAACTGGAATGCATAGGCGATTAGCTCTAAACAAGAAATCATCATTCAACGCAAGTTTGTTTCAAGCACGACCTTCTTTATAGTGCAGCAATACATCTTTAAAATCAATATCAGCAACATATTGTTCTTTAATAGCCTCAAGTCCAAAAATTCTACAATCAAGTTGAGACAACAAAATATATCGCCTAGATAAAGCATCAGCGATCACATTATCCTTCCCTTTCTTATGTTTAATAATATAAGGAAAAGACTCAATAAACTCAACCCATTTAGCATGTCTACAGTTCAAATTGCATTGAGAACGAATATACTTAAGTGATTCATGATCAGAATGAATAACAAATTCTTTGGGCAACAAATAATGACGTCACGTCTCTAAAGAAATATAGGTGCATATAATTCCTTATCATACATGGAATAATTCAAAATAGGCCCAGTAATTTTCTCACTAAAGTATGCAACAGGTTTACCATCTTGCATCAAAACACCACCGATGCCTATACCACTAGCATCACATTCAAGCTCAAAAGTCTTATTAAAATTGGGTAATTGCAGCAATGGTGCATGTGTAAGTTTGTTCTTCAAAGCATCAAAAGACTCATGATGTACCTTATCCCAATGGAAGTCAATGCCCTTCTTTATCAACTCATGCAATGATGCAGCAATGGTGCTGAAATCTTTGATAAAGCGACGGTAGAAACCTGCAAGACCAAGAAAACTTCTCACCTGTGTGATAGTTTTTGGTACAGGCCAGCTCTTTATGGCTTGAATCTTCACCTCATCCACCTCAATTCCCTGTGGAGTCACAACATAGCCAAGAAAAGAGACTCGATCCGTGCAAAAGGTGCACTTCTCAAGGTTACCAAATAAATGTGCAGCTCGCAAAGCATTAAAAACAGCACGCAAATGAATCATATGATCATCTATGGATTTGCTATAAATCAAGATATCATCAAAGTAAACAACCACAAATTTGCCAATAAAAGGTCTTAAAACCTGATTCATCAAACGCATGAAAGTACTAGGTGCATTAGTTAAACCAAAAGGCATTACTAACCACTCATACAACCCGAATTTGGTTTTGAAAGTTGTTTTCCATTCATCTCCAAGTTTCATCCTAATTTGATGGTAGCCACTACGCAAATGAATTTTAGTGAAAATTATAGCACCACATAACTCATCAAGCATGTCGTCTAGCCTAGGAATAGGATGACGATACCTAATAGTAATGTTATTAATGGCTCTATAATCTACACACATACGCCAAGAACCATCTTTCTTAGGAACCAAAAGTACAGAACATCACAAGGACTAAGTGATTGACGAACATACCCATGATCCAAAAGGTCTTGGACTTGTCATTGTATCTCCTTAGTCTCCTCAGGGTTGGTCCTATAAGCAGCACGGTTTGGCAAAGTAGCACCAGGAATCAAATCAATTTGATGCTCAATCCCTCTCAAAGGTAGCAATCCTGAGGGTATCTCAGCTGGGAAAACAACCTCATACTCCTGCAAAAGGTTAGTGACAGCAGGAGGCAAAGCACTAGAAGCAATATCACCAAGCGAACACAAAGCTCGTTTGAATATCAAAGCATAACAAATATCATCAACTGAAATTTCAGCAAGCTCAGATTTTGTGGCAAGACATGAATGACCTTATAATTTAACTCCAGCACCCTTAGAACTTGAAGAATCTTTAACATTACTAGGTGTAGAATCAGAATTAACAGGTTGCTGAATTTCAGGGTCTTTATTTTTCAAACAAGCAGCTCTTACTAAATCAGCTTGTACAATTTCAGCAGGGGTCATTGGTAACAAAGTAATTTTAGTTCCTTTATGCATAAAAGTGTACTTATTACTTTTACCATGGTGTACAACATCATTATCAAATTCCCAAGGTCTACCCAATAAAAGTGAACATGCTTGCATGGGTACAACATCACAATCAACAGAATCCACATAAGAACCAATGGAAAAAGGAACTCTGTAAGTTTGTATTACCTTAGCTTTTCCAGAGTCATTTAACCACTGAATGTAGTATGGATGTGGATGTGGGCGTGTGGTCAAATCAAGCTTCTTAACCATATCACAACTCACCAAATTGTTGCAGCTTCCTCCATCAATGATGACACGTGCTCGGCGGTTCTTGATGACGAAGAAAATCTGGAACAAGTTATATCACTGCATTGTCTCGGGCTGCTGGATTTGTGTGCTAAGAACACGCTGCACAATAATATTCATGTAGCCCGTGGTATCTCCGCCTCCAAGGATGAGGTCACCGCTGGTGGCAGCGATATCCTCCTCCTCATCCTCCACATTGGAGGTGTTCATGTAACCACCATCACCATCTCAACTTTTTTTCAAGAATCTCCTGTAAAAATTTCAGACAAAATGGACAACCGAGGGAAAAGTTATGGCCGTTTTACCGAAGGGGTGTTGAAATCAGTTATGAAGAAACCCCGGGTTTGATTGAAACCCGAGTCGGGTTTGGGGTCAGGTAGGGATTTTTTTGGTGGGGTGGATGCAGCGAAAAGTGGAATTTGTGAGAATTGGTCCGAGATGTTGAGGGTGGTTTTAGGGTGGGATTAGGGTGGGCGTGTTGATCAATCAACCCTAGCACACAAAGGCGACAAAACTGAGGGTGGTGGAGGGGGTGGCGGCTAGGGTTACAAGGGAAACACTACTGACGACAAAAACACAAACTAAACCAGCGACTAAACAAGAACTAGAGCACAAACTCAACACTACGGACTCTGAAATTGAAATATGCAAAGGCTAAACACGTGGTTATGGGCGGGGGAAAAAATTTTTGGCTTTTTTGTGGACGATAGGAAGAATACAAAAACAAAACTAAAGGGTAGTGCAAACCTGACAGTGCACCTGAAGCACTGATTACCACTTGATGTGAACAAGGGTTCCCGATCTTCCAAAAGGTTCTGGTAAATCTTGATTTGGACGGAGGCGAAACACAAATCGATCCGGCTTCTAAACAACACGTTCAGAACCCCGCAATCACAGCATAATGTCTCCTCTGGTTATCAACTGTCCAAGGACGATTGACCTCGCCGAGAAGGCTAATCCCTGCCTGCGAATCAAGAACACAAGCAAGAACAATGAAGAATGCAACACAATTATAGATGTGACAGCAAAACTGTTATGAACAGAATATCTAAGCAAAACCCCCAACCTAATGGTGCGGCGGTGACTGTATATAAAGTCCCTAGGGTCATGCAAGACCCAATGGACACACCCCTAATTGGGCTCAACTGGATACAAAGCCCAAAGGCCAAAAATAGGCGATGCAGCACCGATACAGATTCTGGACCCTCTCTTGTTTCGACGATTCCTGATGACTCTGGATGAATTTTGTCATGACGCCGGCGCCATTGGAAAGGTCTTCTCCTTATCTTTCCTTGCATATGTAGAACGTCCAAATCCGAGTCATCCTAGGCCCCAAAATAGACTCGAAGTTGGTTTTGATTGGGCCTCCACCTTGGCTTCCAAGCCCTTGTTGGTCTTCCACGTTCCCAACTCCTTCTCCCATCATCTCCTAGTCCTCTCCATGGTTCCTAATCATAAAATAATCATTAGGTAGCAAACTATTCTCAAAAGTAACATATAACAAAGAACGTAGGAACAAGCTCACCTCTAAATTTAGTCGTCGTGCACGAGCTCTAGTCATTGGACCCTGCAAGTCCAGAATTGGAGGAGTGTTGTGTGTATCCATAGGAGTAATGTCCTCATCACTTCTTTATCTTGTCCTTGGTAGACTTCTTCATGGGGATCTCCGCATCAGTCTGCTCCTCGTTGCCGACTGCCTTCTAGATCTCGAGCTGGTCGGACAACATCAACTGTTGGTCGGCCATCTCACAACTCTACATATCGCAATCAAAAGAATTCTGAATATCATAGTGGAGGGAGATTATTCCTTTGGAGCCTGGCATCTTGATGGTAAGGTATGAGTAGTGCGGGATCGCCATGAACTTCGCCATCGCCGGTCTGCCGAGGATAGCATGGTATGCTGACTCGAAGACGGCCACGTGGAAGAGAATGCGCTCGGTCCTAAAGTTCTCATGGGTTCCAAAGGTGATAGGCAGAATGATCCATCCAATAGGAACTAAGGTCTTGTCGAGCACGATCCCGTGGAAGGGTGAGGAACTCGGCTGGAGGTCATTGACCGACAAGCCTAGCTCCAGAAGGGTCTTGGTGAAGATCAATTCCAAACTGTTTCCTTTGTCAATGAGTACTTTGTTGAACTTGACCTCCTTCATCGTGGCTGCGAGTACCAGCGAGTAGCGGCTTGGCTTGGGCAAGTGCCTGGGATGATCCGACCGATCAAATGTGATCGGTATTTCAGACCACCTCATGTAACTGGGCGTAGCAGGCTCTACGGAGTTGATTTCACGTAATTCTAGCTTTTGCTTGCGTTTGGACACATAGGCATCCAGGCCTCCAAAGATCAAGTTGACTTCCTTTCAAGGCTCTTGGAACTCTCCTTCTTCATCCTTGTTGTCACCGTCTTTAGCCTTGTCTTTGCCATTGTGTCTTGGCAGATCCTTGGCCACCTTGAGTGCAGCAGTTTCGAAGCCCTTCAATCAGTAATAGTCATTTGCTTTGTGGTTCCCCTTTGGGTGCCATAGGCACGGGCCACTTAGCAAGTCGTCCATGGTTTGCTGGTTCGTCCGAGGGTTCTTCTGGGATCGGTCTACCATAGCAACCATGTTGTCAGACTTCCTTTTCTTGTCCTTCTTGGAGGACTCCGGCTTGTTCGAGCGCTTCTCCTTGCCTTTGCTGTAGATGTCATCCAACGCCAACTCGCCGGATGCGAACTTATCAGCAATCTCGAAGCACTCCCAAGCGGTCAACTTGAGGTCATGATTCCTCCGACCGATCTCCTGGACCAGGTCATCGCTGCGTAAGCCTCCTTGGAAAGCTGTGATGATCTGCTGATCTGGGACATTAGGGATCTCGATCTTCTTGGCGCAGAACTGCTTGATGTAGTCGCGCAGGGCTCGTTAAATTTCTGCTTAATCCGAGTGAGGTCAAAGTGATTGTCCGGACGATTGCAAGTAGCTTGGAAGCTTTCTATAAGCTTCTTATTGAGGTCTCCCCAAGAGGTGACCGATTTCTCTGGAAGAGATGTCGAGCGATCCGAAGAGATCTTGAAGTCCGGCGAGTACTGGATGTTGGGAGTTTCGGCATCGTAGTCGATGGAGAATCCCGGCGAGCCTTGTCCCCTTCCTGGCGCGCCAACTGTCGAGACTTGATCTCGGCAATATATTTATAGGGCTACGTTGAGACTAAGAACTAAGATGGTTGCAAAAGACGCCGAGTTATACAGGTTTGGGCCCTCTTGATGAGAGTAAAAACCCTATGTCTTGTGTTCTGTGGATCATATTGCTTGTAATGTCGTGTCCCTTAATGGGGGGTTCCCTGCCGTCTTATATATCCGGTCGGTAGGGGGTACATGAAGAGTCCTACTCGTAGTTTACAAGGATTTACATAGAAAGTTTATCTCTATTTGCCTTGTGGTCCAAGCCGACTCGGTCGATTTCCTTATTGATGAGGTACCCGGTCGGTTACCGACTTAGGCATATCTATTGATACCCGGAAGGTAAGTATTCCACAGTAATGAGATGGACTCTATCATGTCAAATGGGATTTGGGGGATCACTGAGTGTCCAAGCGGATGTAAACCAATTGGATGTAAGTGCATCTTTAAAAAGAAATTGAGGCCTGATGGTATTATTGAAAAGTACAACGCTAGACTTGTGGCCAAGGGATTCACACAAAGAGAAGGAGAGGATTTCTTTGATACATATTCTCCTGTTGCGTGAATTTCCACCATCAGAGTGCTCCTTGCTCTTGCAGCTTCTTATGGTTTACATATCCATTAAATGGATGTAAAAACTGCTTTCCTCTATGCAGAGTTAGAGGAAGACATATATATGGAGCAGCCGGATGGTTGTAAAATTCCTAGGCAAGAGAACAAAGTGTGCAGATTAATAAAATCCCTATATGGGCTTAAACAAGAACCCAAAGAATGGCATGAAAAGTTTGACACCACTTTGACATCAACTGGATTTAGCGATAATGTTTTCCGTTGTAAAAGATATTAGCCAATAGGATATCTTGAAGGAAAACACCTACTTGAGCTCAACTGTAGGTCACAGTTCATGAGAATTGGGCGTTCTCATAAAGGCTCATGAAAAGATTTGGGAGCAGACCATTAACAATCCGGTTAGGCGAGGTTGTTTTGGCAGCCTAGTATCAGTTCTGATTTCAATTCCAGTCTGCCCATTCAAGGCTGATAATTCAAGGCCTAGTCCATTTTTCAGTTATGGAAAGATGGATATTGATACTCTAGGTTCAAGTTCAACCCGTACGGGAATTTTACCGAAAGACTGGTATATTAACAATACTACAGCATAGTGATCCTTTGACCTCTATTCTTTGCTTTGGAATTGGTGGGGGATTGTTGGAATTTGGCCCATTTTGTATGGCCCATTCAGGAGAAATTCCAGAGCATTAAGTGGTTATTGGTTTTAGTACCACCTTGCTAGTCTATGGTGGTCCACACCAACTTAAATAGCAGCACTCGTACCCATGGCTGAATAAAGAAAGCATTAGGAGAGAAAGAGAGCATTGCTATGAGTACACATGCATGCGTGCGCGTATACGCGCTTTTTTGCGTGTTGTCCCACGTGACTTGTGACTTCCGACCGTGACGTGTCGTGTCTGTGAGTCTAAGTGACTTTCTGCCACTCGTATCCGCTATCAAATCTGAACCATTATGTACTAATCAAGAGAATTAATACATGGTTAATTGCCATAATTAGAGTTAATAAGCCAGCCATGCTATTGAATGCTAATTATGTGGGCGCAAATAGAGAGCAAACGGCTCCTGGAGGGTAGCCGTGCCTATATAAGGCCCCTGGAGATGTCACGGTTTCGATAACATGAAAAAAATTGCTTCCACTTCTTCTTCTTCCTTCCTTTGGAGAGCTGTGCTATGGTGTTGAGCTGCTTCCATCTCGCCAGCCCTATTCCTTGGCGTGCACTGAGGAAAAGGGTGAGCAGAATCTCTGTACCTTTACCATCGTGAAGCCTGCACAAGGGGCAGTAATAAGGTTTCTGGGTAGTGCATCTGCGCGACCACTCGAGACTGATTCGTGACGATCTGTTCTGCCTCATCGACGAGCTACCATGTCTACATCAACATTTAAGCGCCGACAAACCCAACGTGAGTTCCAACGGCTCCTCTAGTTTTTATTGCGTTGCTCTGCCTGCTGCATGTGTTAGTTTGTATCTCGAGTTTGAATTGTTATGAAATTTGCCTAAAACTAAATTCTGGAATTATAATAACATGCATCTTTCCAACAATCCAAAAACCTTATTTGTGGGTTTATTCTATTATTCTAGCAATGGCTGGTGCTTTGGATGCAATAAAACCTGAGAGGTTTGGCGGTGGTGAAAACTTCCGTCATTGGCAGACTAAAGTTAGATTCTGGCTTATGTCAATGGGACTGTGGTGGGTGATCCACCCAGTGATGCCATTCACGGTTAAGCAGACCATTGTTTTTCCCACAGCGCATGATTTGGCGCTTGGCTGCATCTTGACCCTTTTAATGGATAATTTGTTTGATGTTTATATGAATTATACCGATCCCACTGAGTTATGGGATGCACTTGAGCGCAAATATGCCATCTCTGAAGCCGGTCGCCTGTTGTACACCTGTGAGCAACGTTTTGACTTCAGCATTGATCCTGCAAAGTCGATTGTGTCTCAAGCTCATAAGTTACAGCTTATGGCCGGAGAGATTGCAAGTTTAGGATATCCTTTGCCTGATCGAATTGTGGCAGCAGGAATTGTTGCCAAACTCCCTGCCTTGTGGAGAGATTATGTCATGAGCTTGAAACATAAGAGGGAAGATATCTCAACTGAGAATCTGATTATAGCCCTCGATGTGGAAGAAAAGGCAAGGGCTAAAGACGCTCCAAGCACTTCTACCGCTACAGAGAATGGTGCTAGTGCAAATGTTGTAGTTGAAAAGAATACTTACTACAATAAGAACAAGGGAAAGATGCGGGCCAATGGAAAGCCTAAGAAAACCACTAACTTTAAGAAGAACAACGCGAAAAAGGACTATGTGTGTGGCAAACCAGGTCATCTTACGAAAGATTGCCGCCACCGCAAAGACAATTCTGATGGACAGCAGAAGAAGGTTGTCAATGTGACCATTGGCAAAAACAACGGTGATGAGACCGATCCATCCGGGTGTGGTAATTTACTATTTGTTTTTTCAGCCATTCAATCTTTGGATTGGTGGGTTGATACGGGTGCCAATGTTCATGTGTGTTCTGATTTGTCTATGTTTTCTTCTTACTAGGCGACGCAGTCCTCCTCCATCCTAATGGGAAACGAATCAGCTGCTTCTGTTCTTGGTGTTGGTGCGGTCGAGCTGAAGCTCACTTCAGGGAAGACTGTCCTTTTGAAGAACGTGCAACATGCTCCCACAATAAAGAGGAATCTGATTAGTGTTTCCTTATTGTGTCGGGATGGTTATAAGTTAGTGTTTGAGTCAAATAAAGTTGTAATATTCAAGTTTGGAAACTTTGTTGGCAAAGGCTATTTAAGTAGAGGCTTGTTCCGCTTGAATACTTCTGATATTCCTATAATATGAATGTTGCATCCATGATTAATGAAAATATTTGCGAGTCTGATGTGTGGCACTCACGTTTTTGTCATATTGGGTTTGACACCATTGCTAGAATGTCCAGATTAGAACTTATTCCAAAGTTCAATATTGTCAAAGGATCAAAGTGCCAATCTTGTGTGCAAGCAAAACAACCGCGAAAACCATTTAAGAGTTTAGAGGAAAAGAGAAACTTGGCACCATTAGATCTTATTCATTCTGATTTTTGTGAAATGAATGGAATATTGACAAGAGAAGGCAGCAGATATTTCATGACTTTGATTGATGATTCTACTCATTTTTTCTATATTTATTTGCTAACAACTAAAGATAAAGCTTTATAATACTTTAAAATTTATAAGGCCGAGGTTCAGAACCAACTTGAGAGGAAAATGAAACAATTACGCGATGATCGTGGAGGAGAGTATATCTCAAATGATTTCTCTCAATTTTGTGATGAACATGGTATTATTTATGAAGTGACACCACCATATTCACCTCAAGCGAATAGGGTGGCTGAGAGGAAAAATCAAACTCTAACAGATTTGATGAATGCCATGTTAGAGAGCGTCGGTATGCCCTATGAATGGTGGGGGGAAGCTATCTTGACAGATAATTTTATCCTAAATAGGGTAGTGACTAAAAACAGAGAAATCACTCCCTATGAAGGATGGAATGAGAGAAAACCCAATGTTAATTTCTTGAGGACTTGGGGTTGTCTGGCGAAGGTTAATTTACCTGAGCAGAAAAAAAAAGAAAGCTTGGACCCAAAACAATATATTGTGTATTATTGGGATATGCACATAATAGTACAGCCTATAGATTCTTGGTAATTAAATCTGATACTCCTGAACAAAATATGAATACTATCATGGAGTCGAGAGATGCTTCATTCTTTGAGGATATATTTCCTATGAGAGCAACAGGTAGCACTTCTCATCATGAGAATTATCACAATCATGTGAATGCTCCTAAGCAATACACACCACCATGTAAAACAAACGAAGAACTATACGCACCATCTGAAGAAGATGACAATGTCATCAATGAAGCTCCGCGTAGGAGTAAGGGACAAAAGATTACGAAATCTTTTGGTGATGACTATATTGTTTATCTTGTGGATGATGTGCCCAACACTCTTTCAGAGGTATATGCATCTTCAGATGCAGAATATTGGAAAGAGGCCGTCCGTAATGAGATGGACTCTATCATGTCAAATAGGATTGGGAGATCACTGAGTGTCCAAGCGGGTGTAAACCAATTGGATGTAAGTGGATCTTTAAAAAGAAATTGAGGCCTGATGGTACTATTGAAAAGTATAAGGCTAGACTTGTGGCCAATTCACACAAAGAGAAGGAGGGGATTTCTTTGATACATACTCTCCTGTTACCTGAATTTCCACCATTAGAGTGCTCCTTGCTCTTGCAGCTTCTTATGTTTACATATTATTGGTCGTACCTACGCACCCACTTATATACCGCAAGAGGACGGTGTATGATTGTAGCACTTTTTCCCTTGAATTGAGTATTACAAGGTTTATCGAATCCACTAGGACCTTAGAGATAATTAAACAAAGTTAATAGTAAAAGATCTAGTCAAGGCTACTGTCGAGTTTAGGTTGCATGAAGGGGGACTGGCCAGCGCAAAGGTGCGCCAGACAGTAAATCTGTCATTGCGCCGATCGGCGCAGGAGTTGAGCCGATCAGCACACTAGTGAATCTGTCATTGCGTCGATCGACGCCGGAGTTGAGCCGATTGGCACACTAGTGAATCTAAGCCAAAGTGCGCCAGATGCCTTGTAAGCCTAGGCTGTTAAGTGAGTAACCAGATATCTACTAATGAGATCGTAACCAGAAAGTCTAATTAAATAGCATCATAATGGGTAATTCCATGGATCAATGAAAACCTATAATGAATAAGACCACCCTGCTTTCTGAGCGGCTCAAGATTTATCACTGTTGAGACGAAACCCTTAATCGTGCAAGTATCTTACCCTACTCAACTATCCAATAGTGCTACGTAGGCTTAGTGTTGTCACCGCTAAACCACACTACTAGCATCATCAAGCAACCATAATCAATACAATGTCCGAATACTATCCTAATCACCACGATCAAGATAATATCAACTTACTTATCCTAGAACGAAGCAATTGGAATAAGCACATGCATGATTATAGAATCAAGATAGACAAATCACCAAAACCATCATCAACATATTCAATCATCCTTGAGATACATAGAGTAAGATTCATCCCTGTCGAGATGGCCTACCTTGACGGATCAACTCTTAACTCTAATGGTTCTTGAAACTCAACTAGAGATCTATTCTAACGGGGCAAGCCTCGGTGACTCTAACTCACCGATCTGTTGTCCCTCTGTCGCCTCCTCTCTCTGTGAACAGGGTTTACAAGTATTTATAGGGGTTCTACTTGTAAAGGACTCGGTTTCTAGCAAATAAGGCGGTTGCGCCAATCGGCGCAATCCTGCGCCGATCGGCGCAAGCCATGTCTTCTCTAGTTTCTTCTCCGAGTCGGTTCCTCTGTCTTCCACAGCTGCCATGTGAGCCTTTTCCTTCGAGATAAAGTCTTGTACTGCACGTTGAGATCTTGAAGTTCCATAAATCTTCTTGAAGTTCCATAAATCTTCTAGACAAATATCTTCAAGTGTCTTGCGCAGATAAACTTCCATAAACATGTGGAATGGGCCTCGGTCACTTCTGTGGGCCAAAACGCCCTTGTGCCGATCGGCTCATGGACTGCGCCGTCCATGAGCTGATCGGCGCACTGGGCTTCTTCAGTGCTTTTCGTCGGTTCTGGACTCCTGTCTCCATCATCACTTTAATCACCAATTTTACCTGTTTCTGCAATAAAGCTCCAAAACAACGCATATACAAATATATAGACAATATCACAGGTAAATATCCTAAATTAGTATCAATTATGCTCTAATTGGGGTAATATTCATATATAAAAGGAGCACTTAAGAAGTGCCAACACATATCCATCAAATGGATGTAAAAACCGCTTTTCTCTATGGAGAGTTAGAGGAAGAGATATATATGGAGCAGCCGGATGGTTATAAAATTCCAGGGCAAGAGAACAAAGTATGCAGATTAATAAAATCCCTATATGTGCTTAAACAAGCACCCAAACAATGGCATGAAAAGTTTGACACCACTTTGACATCAGCTGGATTTAGCGTAAACGAGGCAGATAAGTGTGTGTACTATCGTTATGGTGGGGGTGAGACAGTAATATTGTGCTTGTATCTCGATAACATATTAATTTTTGGAACGAGCATAAGAGTAATTGATGAGATTCAAACTTTCTTGATAAGGTGTTTTGACATGAAAGACTTGGGACCAGCGGATGTGATCCTAAATGTGAAGTTGATCAAAAGGGAAGATGGGTACCTTGAGTCAATCCCACTATGCATAGAAGATACTTAGCCGTTTTGGCTTTAAGGATTGTAAACTCTCTCCAACTCCCTACGATGCGAGCATCGAACTTCGAAATATCAAAGGAGAGGGAAAAGATCAACTGAGATATTCACAAATAATTGGGTCCCTCATGTATCTAGCTGATGCCATGAGACCTGACATCTCCTATGTTGTGAGCAAACTGAGTCAATTTACATCAAACCATGGAGATGATCATTGGAAGGCACTTGAGCGAGTGTTGCGCTATTTGAGAGGCACAACCTCACTCGGAATTCACTACTCGGGATATCCACCAGTGTTGGAAGGATATAGTGATTCCAATTGGATCTCAGATTCGGATGAGACCAAAGCCACGAGTGGCTATGTGTTTACGCTTGCTGGTGCTGCAGTTCCGTAGAGGTCTTGTAAACAAACTGTGTTAACAAAATCCACGTGTGAAGCAGAACTTTTAGCACTAAAAACATCTACTACTGAGGCTGAATGGCTAAGAGAGCTATTGATGGACTTGCCTTTCGTGGAAAAGCCGGTACCGCCTATCCTAATGTATTGCGATAACCAACTAATGCTAGCTCAGGTTATGAATACAAAGGATAACTCAAAGTCCAACAAACATATCAAGCGTAGACTGAAATCTGTCAGAAAGATGAAAAACCTCCAGAGTTATAGCTGTGCGCTATGTGAAAAGCGAAAATAATCTGGCAGACCCTTTTACAAAGGAATTATCACGAAATGTTATTACCGTGATGTCTAAGAACATGGGTATGTGACCCATCTAACTCTTACACCACAATGGTAACCTGTCCTTTTTGATCGGAGATCCCGTGACTAAGGTAACAGGAAGAATAAGTTAATTGGTGTAACCAAAGAGCATATTATAAATAAATAAAATGTACCCTTGTTTAAATGATAAAGCATAGTACTCTGGACTGTATGGAAGCTTGGCATTAAGCCTTAATGTTTTCCATTGTAAAAGATATTAGCCTACAGGATATCTTGAAGGAAAACACCTACTTGAGCTCAACTATAGGTCGCAGTTCGTGAGAATTGGGCGTTCTCATAAAGGCTCATGAGAAGATTTGGGAGCAGACCATTAACGCTCCGGTAAGGTGAGGTTGTTTTGGCAGCCTAGTATCAGTTTGATGTTAATTGTAGTCTGCCCACACAAGGCTGAGAATTCAAGGCCTAGTCCATTCTTCAGCTGTGGAAAGATGGATATTAATACTCTAGGTTCAAGTTCAACCCGTACAGGACTTTTACTGAAAGACTGGTATATTAACAATACTACAGGACAGTGATCCTTTGACCTCTATTCCTTGCTTTGGAATTGGTGGGGGATTGTTGGAATTTGGCCCATTTTATATGGCCCATTCAGGAGAAATTCCAAAGCATTAAGTGGTTGTTGGTTTTAGTACCACCTTGCTAGTCTATGGTGGTCCACACCAACTTAAATAGCAGCACTCATACCCATGGCTGAATAAAGAAAGCATTAGGAGAGAAAGAGAGCATTGCGATGAGTACACACGCACGCGCGCGTATACGCACTTTTTCGCGTGTTGTCCCGCGTGACTTGTGACTTGCGACGCGCGATCGTGGCGTGTCGTGTCCGTGAGTCTAAGTGACTTTTTGCCACTCGTATCTTCTATCAAATCTGAACTGTTATGTACTAATCAAGAGGATTAATACATTGTTAATTACCACAATTAGAGTTAATAAGTCAGTCATGCTATTGACTGCTAATTATGTGGGCGTAATTAGAAAGGAAACGGCTTCTGGAGGGCAGTCGTGCCTATATAAGGCCTCTGAAGATGTCTAGGTTTCCATAACGCGAAAAAAATCGCTTCCACTTCTTCTTCCTTCCTTTCTTTGGAGAGTTGTGTTGTGGTGTTGAGCTGCTTCTATCTCGCCGGCTCTATTCCTTGGCGTGCACCGAGGAAAAGGGTGAGCGGAATCTCCGTATTTTGCCACCGTGAAGCCCGTACGAGGGATGGCAATAAGGTTTCTGGGCAGCGCATCTGCGTGACCGCTCGAGACTGATCCGTGATGATCTGCGCTGCCTCATCGACGAGCTATCACGTCTACATCGACGGTCTGCTTCGTCCATAATTTACGTTGTTTTAAGCGTCGACAAACCCAACGTGAGTTCCATTGGCTCCTCTAGTTTTTATTGCGTTGCTCTGCCTGCTACATGTGTTAATTTGTATCTCGAGTTTGAATTGTTATAAAATTTGCCTAAAACTAGATTCGGAAATTAGAATAACACATATCTTTCCAACATGGAGAGAGTATATCAATATGTGTCGCGCCAATATATACATGCGTACAGTTAACATTATTTGCTTTATTTGCACATGCGTGGCCTACAGTTTAGCAATATATTCCCGCAAGAAAAAAAAATATACAAAGATGAGCTATCACTACTCACCATGACGGCCAAACAACAGTCACGTCATCAATGTCATCGATGGTTCCAAGATTTTAATAATGGTGATAGAGACCAGACACAAGCAAAAGTCGATTAGGCATACTAATCCAAACGAGATTGAATTAAACATGGGGACCAACGTGTCACAGCAACACGCAACTGTTTTCATGTTTTGTAGGAGCATGATAAATGGTATGCAAGCACACATAAATCACAACAGGCTGCACACGTATTTTATTCTGGTGCTGAAAATGGGCTTCACATTTTTCAGGAAACCAGATTAGTAGTAGGGGTGTTCCAAACGAGCTTCATATTACTTGTTATCTGATGAGAAAAGTTTTTTTTTAAGATGAAAGAGGACTATATTAAATAATGACTGAGTATATCTTCATGTTACAAGCACTCTGAAATACAGAGATATTATAACTAAGTGCACTTAATATGTAACTCTAAAACTCAATCTTAAACCTACATGAAGATTTATATAGATGATCACACAGGCAAACACTCAGCAAATAGATTGAGAACAGGTGCCCAGGAAATAGCGGTCAATATTCCTGTTGGTAGAATTGAGCATAATACTCTTCTTTTTCGTGTCTTCCTTCTTCTTCTTTCTGTCACTGAAGAAGAAAAAAAACATTAAACCTGATCTCACAAGCTCTTCATCGCGGTTGGAACTAACCACGACAAAACGAAGAAGAGACCAGAGAATTTTATTCCACGCCAATAATATCATCTTCGTCTTGATGTCGCCGTCTGGAAACCTAAATCTTCATGTCGCCAAGACACGAAAGTTGTTGACAATGTTGCCGTCACCATCATCTTCATTGATGCCGCCATGAAGAGACTAAATTCACCCTTTATCCTCGACATGACCGACGAAAAAAAGGAGGAAACAAATTTCCAATACCGAATATCTCGTCATGGAGAAGACCTCAACCCTAACCTAGAACTCGATCTAAGAAAAAAGACAACTAAACTAAAAAGAAGGGTGAATCTCCACTCCTCCTCGCCGCCGGTATGAGCACCGGAGGAGAAGGAGGAGGGGAACCAAGTGGCAGCGGCGACGGCTAGGCACTCCTGGGCTCCTGGCGGTGCTAGGTCTGGAGTCATTTTTTTTTTTTTGGGTTTGGGCCCTAGCATCTGATGAGAAAAGTTAGAGCATAGAGGGAACCATCCTTGTACTCATCGTACCTTTATAAAGTGTACATTTATAAAGGAAAGTAGCTCCCTAATCAGTAATATTTATAGCTAGATAATGATAAAGCATCTCTTGAGATTGATGAAACAAACATAGATGTTTTATTATTAGGCCAGTCGTAAGGCATTTTTTTATTATACTTTTTTTAAAATAGGTTTTTGAGTAAGTGAGCCAGCATGCTTTTATTTTGATGAAAGCCCTCTCACATGGGATGAAAAAAAACTTCTCTCTTTTCATAATTATCTTATTATGTCAACAAAAAATATATATGTGATATAGCATTTAATGCTTATGTAGTGCTCCACTAAGGCTGGCCTTATCTACTAGGTACATCATTTATTATTGATCCAGTAGCTAACCTAAATATAAGCACTGACATTGATTTAGAGGCTCGAGCTCCGGTCGGCACCATAAATTATTTAAGTAACCAGGCGAGCTATATTTAGACCCCGTTTGGTAGGGCTCCGGTTGTGCCAGCTTCGGGCTGTGGTTGTGGCTTCTTTGAAAACCCAGCTGTGCTGGCTGTGGCAGTGGCTGTGTCTGATATCGTTTGTTAAAATAATTTTTTTTTGTAGCTTTTCAAATAGCTTCTTCTGCAGCTTCTCTGGCAGCTTTATGAAAGAAAAAGACAAATATTCATATTACCCACAAACATACAAATGCACTGTTCAGCTACACCGGTCTACTTGTTCAGCAAAATAGCATGTCAATTAGTCAATTTTGAGAAATTTTATTTAAATCTCCAAAATATATTTTTGAGTGTTTATAATCAAAATGGATGCATTGATATCTCGTATTTAACCTCTCAAATATTCATAAATTTTTGAGATTCCTAATGTCATCTTTTGGATTATTGAAAAAAGAGAAAGATGAATTATTTTTGAAAGGAGCTCCATGCCTGCTCCTATCGCGTTGTGCAGAGAATGCACGTTGGTTTGGAGAGAGAAGAAGTGGACAGGGGCAGGCAGGCTGCGTCATTTTTGGGTGGGACCACAGGGAAAGAAGCAGGCGAAGCTACCGGTTGATGGCTTCAGGCTTTGCTGCGTTTTTGCCCAGCGCTTCTTCCGGGATTTACGGACAGCCGGCTGCGGGAGCACCTCATTTGGCGATTTTTTTTTGCTGAAGCTGCATGCGAAGCCGGAGCTGAAGCGCGGCCAAACAGGCCCTTAGTTGACAGTCTTCTAGAAGTTATCTCATAGCTAGGATCATTAGAGCCAAACATAGGTTGGAAGAAATTAAAGTGGCGCAGCATGATCCCAATCGATGTTATACAGTCTATTTGTTCAATTGATAAGTTTTACTATATTTGAATTTGAAAAGCACAAGTTAAAATTTGGAGTCCAGAAAAAAAAATACTATGATTTTTCTATAGAACAAAATTTTATACAAGTAACAAATAGAAGCAATCCTAAATACCACCAGTTTGTTTATTAGATTTGTCAGATTCTTCATAAGAACTTCAGTAACAAATGATAGCTAGGCAACCCATCCAGTAGCTATATATTAGTAACGAACTGATAATACAGGGCATGACGCACCACATGTCCAGTACACTTTTTTTTTTCCAAACTGGCAACTGAAAGATCGGCCATCTCAGGTTGAAGCTGTCAACAGCCTATGTCTATCTACAAAGAAGAGTTTATATACACTACAACTAGAAAAATTTAGCCAAAGAGCGGCTAGTAGGTCGCGGCGGCGGGGTTCAGATCGATTCAATGTTTTTCTACTCTCGAGATAGATCCTTCAATGTTCACGCTAGCGGCAACAAACGACCATAGTACTCAAATTTAGACGACTCAAGATGCACACATTATCCTGTGATGCATGCGCACAGCCTAGTAACAAAAGCTCACTCTCCACACGGAGGATCTATCACGACTCACGAGGACGCGAATCTACAGCGGTGCGCGCGCTTGTTTCTGCCCCGTCTGCAGCAGCTCGCCGTCGACGGCGAGAACGAAAGTCGATTATATTGCAATATGCCACCTCCTCCGTCCACCGACAAAAGCCGAGAAGCAATGCAAGCAACCTAGGCACTGGTGAGGACGCACTAAACTAATCGACAGGAGGGACGCGCCATTGATCGCGGGGTAAGAGCTTGCCCTCCTCTAGCGCCACGTCCGCGCCCAGTCGGCCGCCATGCAGCACAGCGCAGATCGCGTAGGCGGCGGTGAGAGTGCCACGCTGACCGGCTGGCCTCGCCCCATGCATCCCGGAACCCGCAACGGCTTTCTTTCATATCTTTTATTTATGTACACGTCTTAATAGCACTGTAGTGCTGCTAGTAGCACCCGTGCTGCTGGCATCTAGAGAGGGAAATGCATGGGGTGACGGGTCTTCGCCTCTTCGGGACAGGCGGCTATGCCCCATGCAAAGTCAGCTGGTGACAGCGAATCTCTATAACTTATTAATTGAGATACGATTGTATATTTTATTTTTATAAAGTTAGAGATTAAATCCAAATCAATTTTATATCTTATAATTAAGCATTGATTTTTAAAAATCATAACTTCCGCGTCCGGAGTCCAAATGAAACAACTCAAAACGTTTTACAACTTTGGTATTCAATGGATTTATAGATTTGGAAGTTTTTATATCTAAATATACGATGTAAAAATATTTGTTCTGATTTAGACTCCTCAATGCACGTCTCCTTGCGAAGCCTATATCTCATAGCTCTGGAGTTAAAATAATATGATGCATATATGTTACGGAAAGCTCTCGACGAGATCTATAACTTTCGTAGTCACACGTTTTCCATTGGAGCATGTCTTGAAGTCCAAAACCATGACACAATATAGTGCTATTTCTGGACTGCGTAAATTGTTTTTTTCCTTTCGGATAAACCTTGACCTTGCATGTTGGATTTTATGTAGGCTTGTGGGAAACCCGGAGTCGAGCTTTATATCGCTACTTCTTATCTTTGAACCTTTTTAGTGTTATTTCATCTAATTCTGCAACATCTCAAACAACATTACATGTCGAAATCATCAATATTACAGATAAAAAGACATTTATGATGAGAATATGGTAAAAAATGATGAGAAAATGATTGCTTCTGTATTTAAAATGGTACCCTAAGAAACATCAACAGTAATATAAATATGATATTTCATGTAAAAATATTAATAATACTATATATATTTAACAAATACATTATGTAAATAATTTTTTTATTTAAACTATATAGAGTGTTTTATTTTTCTTAAGCCCGTCGTAACGCTCGGGTACTTTGCTATCTCTACAACTTAATAATTGAGGTGCGTCATCCACTTCGTTTCCACAAAGTTAGAGATTAAATTCAAGTCGGTTTTATACCATACATATTAAGCATTGACTTTCAAAAATCATAACTCCCATGTCCAGAGTCCAAATGAAGCAAACTCGGACTCTATCTCGTAGCTCTCAAAATGTTCTACAACTTTGGTATTCAATGGATTCATGGATTCGAAAGTTTTTGTATCCAAATATACGATGCCAAAATATTTGTTCTGATTCAGACTTCTCTACGCACGTCTCCTTGCGGAGCCTATATCTCATAGCTCCGAAGTCAAAATAATATGATGCATATATGTTACAGAAAGCTCTCGACGAGATCTACAACTTTCATAGTCACACGTTTCCCATTGGAGCATGTCTTGAAGTCCAAAACTGTGACGCAATATAGTGCTATTTCTGGACTGCGTAAATTATTTTTTCCTTTCGGATAAATCTTAGCCTTGCATGTTGGGTTTTATGTAGGTTTGTAGAAAACCTGGAGTCGGGCTTCATATCGCTACTTCTTATCTTTGAACCTTTTTAGTGTTATTTCATCTAATTCCGTAACATCTCAAATAACACTACATATCGAAATCATCAATATTAGAGATAAAAAGACATATTTATGATTATTTTTTTCTTTCGGATAAACCTTGGCCTTGCATGTTGGGTTTTATGTAAGCTTGTGGGAAACCTGGAGTCGGGCTTCATATTGCTACTTCTCATCTTTGAACCTTTTTAATGTTATTTCATCTAATTCTGCAACATCTCAAATAACACTACATATCAAAATCATCAATATTAGAAATAAAAAGACATATTTATGATGAGAATATGGTAGAAAATGGTGAGAAAATAATTGCTTCTGCATTTAAAATGGTACCCTAAGAAACATCAACAGTAATATAAATATGATATTTCATGTAAAAATATTAATAATACTATATATGTTTAACAAATATATTGTGTAAATGATTTTTTTTATTTAAACTATATAGAGTGTTTTATTTTTCTTAAACCCGTCGCAACGCTCGGACACTTTGCTAGTCAGCGATGATGTGTAATTGCTTTTCCAACAATATTCTTTTCCATTTTGTTGAATGGTTTAGATCTACAAATCCAACACTTCAACCTGACCATTTAGGATTACTCTTATTGATATTGAAAAATTTTTAATGCTAATATTAGGGAATTACATCACAAAATATAAGAGGATGTTGTTTTTTTTTCTTGTCACCAAAATGGAAAAAAAGTTATGGCCTTTTTCATGTTTCGCATATGGCCACCATTCAATCACTGTTACAAAGGTAAAGCATCGGCATACCGATAATAAACATGTCCACAAAGGCAGAAAAACATAAGAGCCTAGAAACCAATTCTATGTTGTAATGGCGAAGATGGCCGTCGCCACTCCTGTTTAGCAAAGATGCCCATGGCCACTACCTCTAAAGACCGGCATATGTCCCCAAGATCTAAGCCAATCTATTGGAGAGCATGTCCATTTCGACTGAGACCTATCTGTGTCACCAATGAAATCAATGACTGCTATATGCGGTTTAGAGGAATATGCTCATTTATATTCTTAGTGTATAAGCTACAAGATGTAGAGTTGTTACCTACCTACAATTATTATTTACAGTTTCAGATACAGGTCACCCTTCCATGCGTAGGCATTTGTATTGTATATACAAACATATATATTCGGTTTAGGCTCCTTAGAAGGACCTCTAGTATTTCTTGTGTGTAGGCAATCGTTGTCAAAATTAAGATGAATCCACAATAAACTCATGTCGATGCGACGGTGAATTTTTTTTTTTGAGCGGGTTATTAGGAGACGCCACCGCATTCTACAATGTTTGTTTCATTTGGTTAGGGGCCATGGCGTATAGAAATTCCACTATCTTATCTATTGTTATGTTTTTGTTTACCAAACTTATTCATTAAAAGATTACATTTGATGCTTCTTTCATTTATTATTATTATTATTATTGAGAAAGGATCTCTAAGGCGTGACACACAAAAATAATTTATATTCATCGTAAATAGGTGGCATTTGTGCTGTATATTGAGCATGATAATCTTTAAGTATACTTCATAATTCTTAAGTAATCAATTTACAAATATTTACGCATTTGGTAAACATTAAATTATTTTGAAGTTTCACATATATACTTGCAAATTTCAGCTGCTGAACCTGGAAACAAAATAATTTTGAATGCCTTAACTTTTCATAACTTAACATACCTTGACAAAAATTTAACATACCTTGACACAGATGCAATTTTCCTCTTGAGGGCATCTCTAACGCAAAGAATTGCATCTCAGAGTCTAGATCTAAAAAGAGAATAGTAACGGATTAGCTTATTAGTCAATAATTGAATCGTGTCAACAAACGGACCTCACAGTTCACCTCCTCGTCATCTGGTTGGTGAACGGGCTCGGGTGGTCCCCACGCTACGCCAGCCCACTCTGCTCTCAGTCTCCATTCTCCTCATCACATGCCCATCCACACCCAGCTCACTGACGATTTTGAAGCTTCAGGAACAGCACAGACGCTCGTAGCATAGACTACATATACATAACGCACTGACAGAGGGGGCTCGTCAAAAGACCAAGCTGCGACCAGGGCTTCCAATTCTTGTTTCTGTTTGGTATGTTTTGTTTGCATCCAATCCCTTCTCCTCTTTGGTTTGTTGCATCTCAGTTTGAATTTCAGACACTTTTTTCATGTGGCATCTGACTGCTTGTTCCTCTTCCTCTGTTTTTCTGTCGATGAGTGTTTCTGCTGTTACGTCCGGACCTTCGCTTTCTTTGGTATACGATTTTTCGATTCAGTTTCAAGATTTTGAAGACTGTTTGATCCGTTGAAATTCAGTTCTTGGATCTATCTTGTGTTCTTCTGGCTTGTTGACCAGTCCTGAATCTGTATCCTGACTTCCTATGTGGAGATGTTTATTATTCGGAGTTCTATACGGACTGTGAGATGTGAGTCACGTCGGACGACGGATTCAGACATGCATGTGCATTGGCTTCTGTGATTATTGTTAGGAAAACATGTTTCTTTTTTTTAGTTCTAGTTAGCTACGTGATCTAATGACACGAATGTTGTTTTGGAACATGATTTATTTTATCAGGAGTACAGATCTGTGCAAATCATGTTGTTGGATTAAAGTTGAAATCGTGCCGGCTCTGTGATGTCAGTGTCTTCGATGCTCAAATCACTTCCTGCTCTGTTGCAAGGGTTTTCTTGAGATCGACTGAATGTCTTTTATTACAGTACTGAATATCAGCGGCTGCTGCTTAAAAGCTTGGCTCATGGACTCAAAACAAGATTCAAACATGTCTGAAACAGAAATTCTGTGTTATGTGTTGCTTCTTGAACGGGTGTTGAGCTCTCAGCCTGTAAATGAGAACTAAGACTTGGCTTTTGTGTGTTTTAAAGTTGAGTTGTTCTTTCGAATTCAGAGTTTCATTGTTGTTGTCATCTCCTTCGGTTGCCTGAGGAGTTTCCTTAGAGGTTGCAGTTGCAGTGTTGTATTTTTACTCCTCGTAGTCGTAGAGTAACTTTGACTTCATGTATTTTATTGTACCACATGGTCCACCTAATAAACAAAATGAATTGGCTTTGATGCTAATTTAGCACAACTTGATCAATTCTAATGCCTCCCTAATGTGTCATCCAAAACAGCTATGGTGCTGTTCTACATAAACATCGTTCTGCATCCAAAACAGCTATGGTGTAGTAGTCAATTAGTCGTTACATCCTCTGAATCCAGAATTCACGGACCGTCTCCAAACTCCGCATTTCTGACACCATTCTTGGATAATCAGGCGTGGTTGATCTCGAACAGACGCCGCCGAAGATGTACCTTGTGAAGGACATCAGCAGCGCCGTCGCCCTGATGGGCGTGGCGCTGGTGCTGCTGGGCACCTGGCCGGTGGTCCTGGCCGTGCTGGAGCGGCGCGGCCGGCTTCCGCAGCACACGTTCCTGGACTTCTCCATCACCAACTTCGTGGCCGCCGTGCTCGTCGCACTCACCTTCGGCCAGATCGGCCCCGACACGCCGGAGCATCCAAACTTCCTAACCCAGCTCACTCAGGTCACCATCCAACATCCATCCGCTGCAGTACAAGTTTGTTGTTGGTTCCATGCAGTTTTCTGTGTAAAAACATGTCTGAAATTTAACGTTCTCAATTGAACAGATTCAGGACAACTGGCCGTCGATCTTGTTCGCGGCGGCCGGCGGCGTCACGCTGAGCCTCGGAATGCTGGCGACGCAGTACGGGTGGGCGTTCGTGGGGCTCTCGGTCACCGAGGTCATGGCCTCAAGCCTCAAAGTTGTCATAGGTAGTAGATACACAAGCTTGTCTGAACTCTGAACCTCATGTCACTGAGAAACTTCTTGTCCTTGCAGGGACAACGATCAACTACTTCCTCGACGGGAGGATCAACAAGGCGGAGGTCCTCTTCCCCGGCGTCGGGTGCTTCCTGATCGCAGCCATCCTCGGGTCGCTCGTGCACTCCTCTAACGCTGCCGACAACCAGGAGAAGCTGGCAAAGTCCTTGGCAAACGAGAGCAGCAACGCAAGGTACCAGCACAGTTCTCTGGGAATCTCTACTTGCTGTTCTATGGTGTTGGAATTTCTGTCCAAGTTCTTTTTTGAGCACCTTGTAAACAGTTGTACTGAACAAACTCATGTGTGAATCCTTTTCTTAATGCTCCACAGAAATACGGATTACGAAGATCTCACCAAGCACCTGCTTGAGAAAGGTATATATGGCATGATTGATGAGCAGACTCGATTTTTCTGAAAAGGGTCCAGCTCTCTGGATATAGAAATTAATTTTATCATCTGAATCTTTTGTTTCGTCAGATCTACCAAAGGACCCTGAAGAAGCAAAGCCTGATGGAGCCCACCAGGCTACGCAAAAGCTGGAGAAGGTAGAGGCAGGGACAGCAGAGTTCCTGGTGCACCTGGAGGAGAAGAGGTCAATCAAAGTAAGTGCATATTCTGTTTCGACAGCACCAGTAACCAACGACCAGCTGAATATAGTTCAAATACAGTTGTAAGTCACGAAACCAAACTCACAAACAAACATTTCCAAAAACCAAAATTGCAGGTGCTGGGTTCCCACACGCTGGTTGGCCTGGCGATCGTGATCTTCGCGGGCGTGTGCTACGCGCTCTTCACCCCGCTCTTCAACCTTGCCACCAACGACCAGCTCCACACGCTCCCCGCCTCGACCCCGCACCTGGTCGTCTACGCCGCCTTCTTCCACTTCTCCCTGGCCTGCCTCCTCTTCAGCGTCGCCCTCAACCTCTACCTCCTCTACCGCCCCACGGCCGGCGTGCCTTCCTCCACGCTGCGGGCCTACCTCCGCGACGGCGGCGAGGGCCGGTGGCTGGCGCTGCTGGCCGGGATGGTGTCGGGATTGGGGAACGCGCTCACGTTCGTGGCCGGGCAGGCGGCCGGGTACGCGGCGGCGGACTCCGTGCAGGCGCTGCCGCTGGTGAGCACGTTCTGGGGCGTCGTGCTGTTCGGGGAGTACCGGAGGGCGTCCAGGAGGACGTACACGCTGTTGGCGAGCATGCTGCTTATGTTCGTCGTCGCCATGGCCGTGCTCATGGCATCCTCCGCGCACCGCAAGCCGCTCTGACCGGTCGGTGTAGCAGTGCGTTAATAGATTTGTACTAGTGCAGATGACAAGGGAGTGTTAATTAAGGGGAATGGGACAGACGCGATATGCGACGACGAGAATGGAGATTGGACACAGCGAACAGGCCAAGCGACAGACCAGCTGACGAGGAGCTGATTAGGCTGACCCATCCACCAACCTGTATGGGCCACACGTCAGAAACTGTGTACACTCTTCTTGGATTAGCATGGATCGGTTTTTTTTTTTTTTTCTGGTTCTCAATCTGTCTAGATCACCTTATGTTTTTCAACCGCTCAAATACATTAAAGCCCCCTTGCAAAAAAAATACATTAAAGTTATGCAGAAAGTAACGCAGCAAAATATATGACCCCATATGTTTTGCAAAAAAGGAAGGAATGCAATTCCAAAAGGGGAAGTAATTTGGTGCGTGGCGTTGACAAATACCATGCTGCAATTTGACGAAGCTTATACTGTGGAAATCCACGAAAAATCAGAAATAAATTGTTTCATAACAACATGCAAAATGTATATGTATTTATTGATTGGGATAATAATAATTATTCCCGTTACAAAAATGCAGATTGTATATTATGAAGTGAATATAAAGACCTAAACCTTATGTCTCGAACTATATGAAATTCTAAAGATTTAAGGACAAAATAATAAACATGTTTGAATTATGACAACCAAAATGACAACTTATTTGAGACGGACAGAATGTTTATAGCATGACTTTTAAAAATATATCAATCCAGATCTCCATGAGCATCTGATGCTCCAATAAAATCCAGGCAGTTTTTTTACTAATCAGAAAATTCAAAGCAATCCAGGCAGATCTCCTTTTTGTTCTTAATCTGTCTAGATCACCTTAGTTCCATCTGCTTCATAAATTTAACAAAATGTAACAAAATTTATTATCTTTTTTTTTTCTAAAATGAAAATGTAACCTTGCAAAGTTAACGGGAGTATTGCAAAGCTACCCATGAGTAGATGTTTAACAGAACGCAAATCATATATTATAAAAGAATATCTCAAGCAATTTATGACTATCTAATTTTTAGACCGTAATATTGAAATACTAAATAAAAGTATTAAATATAGATTTTTAACAAAACTCAATCCATAACCCACCCTCTAAATAACGAGACGAATCTATTAAGACTAATTAGATCATGATTAGATAATATAATGCTACAGTACACATCTCCTAATAATAACTTAATTAAGTTTAATAAATTTATCTCACAAATTAACATTCAACTATGTAATTAATTTATATTTAATTTATATATTTAGCGTTTGAAGGATTGATATGACAACTTTAAAATTTAGACCTCAAAAAACAAACACATCCTAAATACTTAAATATTACATATCAGACTATGAAAACTTCAAAAAAATGCCAAAAATAAAAAATGCTTGAATTTAGAGAACCACCATGACAAATTATTTGAGACAGAATTTATATACCATGATATATAAAAAAAAATATTAATACAGAGCACCACGAGCATCTGATGGTCATATAAAATACAATGCAGTGATTACTCATCAGAAAATTCAAGGGAATCTGAACAGCCCAAGTTTCAATTTCAATATGCTTGCAATATTTTCACAACAAACAAAGGCAGAGGCTGTATTTCATCAAGAAAATAAAATTACATAGTACAAGCCCTGACATCCAGGGACTAAACGGGAAAGGAGAATATTAATTGATGTACAAGGACAAGATACATCAAGCAAAAAACGCACACGTTTCACCTTCATGAAACATGACATCCTCACTGTAATTATTCATAAACGTACATAGTCCCCATCAAAATTACTGAACATACACAAGTCCAACGATTTACACTCACAAGTCATTTATTTTTAACTTTTTCGGTGATATATCTAACTTTCTAAAGAGCAGGGAACAAGCATAACACAGGACAAATGATTTGTGCTTGCAGTGTTATCCTGTACTCTGGAATAAATTCCTCCCTGCCCACGGTTTCCACTAATCTAATAGCAAAAACCTAAACAAGCAAACTCATTGCTGAATTTGCAGAAAAACATCCCAGAGAATCTCTGGGATACTATTACCACAAATGTGACCCAATCCTTCTGTCCTGGCCCAAATGCATTCGTTCGGGCCAAACTAAATTCAACCTTCTCGCAAAGTCCTCCACTTCTCTGCATGACGAAATACATGTTACTATATCAACAAAGCACACTATTACAGGCTGTCGCATACAATGATTTAACTGTTTCTGACCACAGCCTAGAGCAAGTGATCGGGAAAAGTTTCAACTACAACATGAATTTCATTGTACAAAACATTTAACTGTCAAACAACATAAGTTTAAAGATTTGTTATTTCAGGGGCAAAGATATTATTTTTCTTTTCTGATGAAATTGAGAAATAGTAGTAGATATACATGCATGCACTACAAGATATCTTGTGTCCTTACCTGTCTAGTTGTTCCTTCATTGCAGGATCGAGTCCATCATCAGAGTCACAATCTTCAAATGGGAACTCGATATCGTCTTGCACATTTTGACTTTGGCAAGGTCTAGACATATTGCCGCTATCTGATTTGCATGGAACCCCACCAGAAGCTCCCTCCTAAATTCAAAGTTAAATCATGTAGGAAATGAAATAATATGTACAGAATTACATCACATAGGAAAGAACAAGTTTAGATTCTAACCTTATTTACAGGTCCGGAGTTAGCTTTTGCGGAATTCTTTGCATTATCTTTCCTTCGTTTATTCTTTTTCTTATTCTTGGTGGTTTTCCCACCTCCAGAACCTGTTAAATAGTTAAATGAAACCCTTTTTTCTTTAAAAAAGCTTGGAGCAAGTCTTATGTTACACTGTCCAGATTTGCGGACATTGTTGTTTGAACTAATTTGAAACAATCTTTCAGCCATAGACATAAGAAAACTTATGAATACAGAAATTTGAAAGGTAATTTTCAGAAAGGGGGAGAAGCAGAAGCTTCACAAAATATAATCATATGCTCCTACTGCACCTAGTACAGATTTTTTTTTTTTGTGTGTGTGTGGTTCTTCAGGGCATTTCTACCATAAAGACTGTGGTATGAATCAACAAATATAGCAATTAAATATGGTATCAAATTTGACAGCAAAAAGAACATGACAAACCCTGATGCCCGAATTCAGGACAAGCTTTCTCACAAGATTGATATTCAGTTAATCTAAACTAACAAATAGACATGCATCCACTTTAATATAACCTTGAGCTCCAATGTCCCACAAGTCTAGAACTACATATGGAGGTCAATCATAGTACACAGGTATGTTGGCACAGAAGAACAATTTTGTGTGGCCCTGACCGATGTATTTTACGGTCAAATAGTGTAAGAAATAAAAGAAGTTAATTTGTTAATATAAACTGTAGTGTAGCCCAGAATTACAGAAGAGAAGTTGCTGATAGTTCAAATTTACTGAATCACATTCAACAACATACAAATTGAAGATCTCAATAATTCAGTACAGGTGTATATAGCTACATACGAGGTGAATATTTGTATCAAACACAGCTTGCTGTAATAATACCTCCATCCCCATTTATAAAACAGAGTATCTCATCCAAAGATCTCTCATCTTTTTGTTCTTCTTGTACTTGAACATCCTGAAATATAGAGAATCTAAGATGAAGCGTGAACAACACAGCAGGGCAATGTTAAGAAATATCATTGAACACCACACACAGTCAGCCATAGTAGGTACCTTTAGTCTCTGGCGCTCTTGGAGTTCTTTCCGCTTCTTTGCATACAACCGGTTCAATAACCGAATCGTAGGATCATCATTTATATTTTCCAGGGGCTCCAATTTCTCTTCCTGGGTGCATGCAAGTTTAGACACAGCAATATTGAATGTGCTTATATATAAATAGAACACATAATGGTAACCCTACCTCTGTTAAGTCATCTGGTAAATGAAAAATATCACGAACTTCTTCGGGAGATTTTCCTCCAATGATTCGAGCAAGTGCTCCACATGTAAGGTCAACCAGTGGCCTTAATTGTAAACTGAGGGCAGCAGAAGCCAATTTGCAAAGTTTCTCGTAATCTATCCTCACAAACTTCTCATCGAATGATTTCCGTTCCTGTAAAATAAAACAGATCAATACTAAGACATGTGGGACAAACATAGATTCAACAAACATGATCTTCAAAAATATCATCAAGTGCACCAAACCTTGTTTGAGCGCCCCGGAACCTGATGAAACCGGCAGTAGTCGAGAATCAAACTCAAACTAGCTGGATTAACTCTTTCCGGGAGAACAATAGCATGATTTTTCGATGACCCTGTGCCATTTTTCATAATTTCTCGACATATCATAGGGCAGAACATCGCAACCTCCTCTTCCACTTGCTGTATGGAACCGTCAGAGCATTGAAGCCAGATATAAGTCTTCAAAGCCTGGTAGAGTAGAGTGCACCAATAAGCCATATTAGGCCGAAACAAAGCATCCAAGGTTAGAAAGTAGTTTTTGCCCTCCAATTAGCAGCAAAAGAAGGTGCAATTAGGAAGTGCATAGGGCCACATACCTCTGGTTTTATTACTGCTAATTCACTCCCAGACATGATTGTTCGACGCCAGGGAAACAGTTGATGATGACCTTGTTAAGAACCTGTTTGGTAAAGGTTCATCTGTGAGATCTATGCCAGATGTGGAGTTTTGTATGATAAAGCAGTTCGAAGTTTAAGTCAATGTTCTAGTTCAATATAGTATAAGAGCAAGATGAATGCAGGAATTTCCAATGTCAGAGATGACTAGCCTCAGATATCTTAGAGCTGGCTGTTCTGCAAAATAGAACCTAAAAACAGATGATCCCATTCTAAGTATACAAACACTACCCGGGTAACTGACACTCTCACGCCCGGTAACGACCTCAGAAACCTGATCCTCTGATCAGGGCACTCCTTGAAGCCCCTTCAAATTGTATAACGACCTTATTTTCAAACATGATACGACTGGTAGTTGAATGGTGGCAAGTGGCAACTCAAGTCCACCCCAACTAAACCTGAACTGGTACTCACACACAACGAGTGAAACCACGCGGCAGAAGAAAGAGATTGAAGAAACATATTTGCCGTCTACATTTCAACAGAAAACAGAGAGCACGGTTGGTCCATCGGTCCTTAATTTTCACTTTAACGACGAGGAGTCATCGGCTGCGGCCGCAATAGCGAAACAGCAGCGGAGAAGATCGACACAGCGACATTTCCGTCCCAAGAAAGACGGTCGACGGCCGTGCCCGCGCGCGCCCTCCGCAAGAACTCGAATTGGAGGGCGGCAAACAGAATAACAGATCGGAGAAGGCTCCTGCTCACCTTGCGCGTAGAAGGATCCAACGAACGGTCGGCCGGCGCCGGGAGCGACGGGGAGGGAGGGCGTCCGTCGGCGGGGGACGTCCGGGAAGGGCGTCAGGGCGTTAGAGCTGACGGGGGGAAAGGGAGCGCACGCAGTAGAAGGCGAAAGAGGGGCGTCCGGTAGGGTGCAAGAGCCTCGCCGGCGGGGAGCCACGCCGCCGGATGCCGGATCCCCTGTGCTTGCGTGTGCTAGGTTTTTTTTCGGATGGATGGAGCAGAAGGAGATGGGATTTGGGGGAGCGGATGGATGGGGGTGTGCGGTTCGTCGCAGTGGGGGGCGGACCCACTCGGCAGTTCGGCAAGACCTCGGCCGCCGCCGCGTGCGCGGAAGCGAACCGCCTCTCCGCCCACTGAGTCTTTGGGCCTGCTCTCTGCAACCGGCCTAGGCTCATCTGGTGTTTAAGGCTGGGTTGTTGATTTGGTGGGCTCCTGTGAGTCTTGCCTCGTGGGCTCAGTTATTCATAAGTTCATCTTATCTTTATCTCTATCTCTATTTTTTAAAAGCACGAATCAAAATTTTCTTAGATCCACATAGCTTTTTACACCCAACAGACATAGTTTAGACCCTGTTTGTTTCAGCTTATAATTTATCAGATTAATTAATCTATAACGAGGAAACAAACAAGTCAGATTATAAGTCCAAATTAATTAATCTAGAGATTAGATTATGATAATCCAATAATCTTTAAAAAATATGTTTATTTTGGATTATTTTTTTGTTAAAAGACCCACTATCTTTAATTAGTTGGAAGAAATTACCCTCTCTGCTATTGTACTCCATCGATCGGATCGACTACTGGCGCATTGACTGTTCCTTGGTGGCGCGCCTGGCATCAGCGGTCCGGCGGCTTCGGTTGGTTACGGCCGGGTGCATGTATTTGACCTTAATTAGTTCATTTTTGCCCTGTTTAATTTGGAAGGCAGTCGTGTGTAGTTTTGAGCTCCTAAATGAATCATTGCCAGCGTAACCATTCTTGCCAGTCGCCAATAAAAAAAGAGAGAATGTAATCATATACTATAGAGTCCGTATACTAGTACTCCACCTTTAGATTAATTAATCCAACTTAAATAATGATTTCGATCCATGCTGCTTCGATCCATAGTACCTTCTCTCTCTTTGCTGCTCCCACTTGCGTAGTCACCTCGCTGCTTCGATCCATGCCTTGGTTGCAGTATCCATTTCAACATAATGGCCGCACCAGGGATCAATTAGATAGTGTTATCCGTGTCAAATGTGTGTCCCGATCTTGCCATCTCCTTCCTGCCAAGGTCAGTGTTGTATTCTCTGTTGTAGCACTTTATAGTTCCCATGAAAAATCTGGATGAGACAATCGAAAGATGTTTTTGTTTTCAGATTTAACTGCGTCACTGCCTATATCAACTAGACCAATACCTAGGTGTGGACTGGAGCGAGTTAACTGCATTGTTTTTTTAGGGTAAAATGCACCAGTGATCCTTAAACTTGTCCTATTGTGTCATCTAGGTCCCTAAATTTTCAAAATACATATTTAAGTACCTGAACTTGTTAAAGTATGTTATTTAGGTCCAAAGTACCAAAAATACCCCTATGACTGATGATGTGGGTGATAAACTAGTAAAATTTTGCATAAACTTTCTCTCCCTAAATTAGATATATCGTTTTAGCATATTCAGACTCCAATATATCATCACATAATCATATATATCATCACACCATAGTCACAAATGTATACACAATTGCAAATTGTCACATACAAAATCTAAATCATAGTCATCTACCACAGTTCGTTATAAAAGGCTTTTGTGTTTTACTGTAACATGTATAATCATAGAAAAATAAGATAGGAAACCATGACTAAAAGAAGGCATACAAACACTTTAGCAAGTTCAAGGACCCAAATATGTAAATAGAGAGTTTAAGGACCTAGATGACACCCTACGCCAAGTTTAGGGACCGCACATGCATTTTACTCTTTTTTTATGTCAATTATATCGATTAATTTATAACCTTACTACTACTTCTTTTTTGTGTTACAACTTTAATGTTTCGAATGACCTGTTCATATATGTGCTGCATGGACCCTGCAGGTTCTACATCCATCTTTGCGAAACAGGGTGGAGAATTCTTAGATAGAACTATCAAATTCACTTCTCATACCGGTACAAAATTTGGTTCGTGTACTCAGTACGAGTCCTCTGTATTAATATTTTCTTTTTAATCATGCATTTGAATTTTTTAATATTGTGAGTCATTTTTGAATGAATCAACCTAATATTTCATTGTAGAGGGAAAAATGTTTTAATCCTATCTTTGTATTCTGGTAATTCTTCTCTACGAGGATATTAAGGTTAGCCATGTTCATTCTTTACTCTTTGTTATCTTTCCTTGTTGGATTTGTTATAAGTATGATTTAACTTGCCAGGGTTGGCCATTTTGCCAACTCTGTATGACATGAATCTTCAATGTAAATCAGTTATGTTTTGTTATCAAAACATTGTCCCTGCTCTGGTTGTTTGATTTGCCATAGCATTGCGAACGAGCCGCTGGCTCGGTGGCAGCGCGCCCGGGTGGCTGACGCTCACCCGGGTTCGATCCCTGGGATCGAACTCTGGTGTTGCACCGTAGTAAAAAAATCCCCTCGCTCTCCTCAAGCCAAAATATAAGGTAAAAGACTCACGCCGTAGCTCACAGCGGCCAGCTAAGTTTCTATGTATGGTTGAGAAGAGGGTTTGGAGGTTTTTTCGGCCTGCGTGAGGGGCTCTTCTCCTTAATGCAAAGCCGTCGGAGGGGGGGGGCTTCTTCCCCCGGCAGGTCAAGTTTTTTTTTGTGATTTGCCATAGCATTAGCACAATGGATAAAGAGCAAAAGGATCTACATACCTTTTTTGTTTGATCATGTGACAACTATTCTATGAAGTGAGGGAGGACGATTGGCGGTTGCGTGCGGTTGATAAAGCACAAAACATTGCAATATGAACTTTTAGATTTTAGAGATACTCCAGTATCTGAATTTATTTTGTCATGTATTTTGTAACTCAAATTAATACTGGACACCAATAAAGGGTGCGCAGAGCATGTCAGCCATTATGGATCATTCATTTAGAGAAATATAAATCTATATGTTTCTAATTTTATAAATCTTAACTGTATTTAAAATGTCACTGTAGCATTAACACGGACAATATACTAGTAAAGAGAAAAGTCATGTTTACCTCCCTCAACTATATAGGGTAGAGCAATTTGCCTCCTTTACCTATAAAACTAGATATCTGCCACCTTGAACTATTGACCTCGATCCAATTTACCTCCCTCGACGGTTTTGAGAGTGGTTTTTATACAACATGGCATAGTGGGTCTCACAAATCACCCGCCATGTTATTTTTTTTTTCTTTTTCTCTCTTCTTCTTCCCCTCTCCCTCTCTTTCATCTCGCTCTCTCCGGAGCGCCGACCTCAGCCTGCCCCTTCCCGACGTGCCGCCGCAACAAGGTTTGCCCCTTCCTGACGCGCCGCCACACCTCGCCCCTTCCAGACGCGCCGCCGCACCTCGCCCCTTCCAGACGCACGGCCACACCTCGCCCTGCCCCCTCCCGACGCGCAGCCACACCTCGCCTCGCCTCCTACCAACGCGCCGCTGCCCCTTCACCTCCCTCCTTCTCGCCCCTTCTCCTCCCTCCTCCTCGCCACCTCCCTACTCCTCGTCACCTCCCTCCTCCTCGCCACCTCCCTACTCCTTGTCACCTCCCTCCTCGCCCCCTCACGTCGCCCTCTTCCACTGGATTGAGCCCAAGATCCGACGCGATTCAACCTCACCGCCTCGATGTATGCCCGCATCGAGAAGCTCCACGATGAGCTGCTCGTCAAGGCGCATGGAGCTCGCTTGTTGGCCCCGCCATCGAGCCCCAACCTTGCTTGCGCACTCCCAGGCCGAGCTCGGCCTCGTCCTCCTCGTCGGCGAGGTATGAATTACAAGGAGTAGTGCACCTCTCTCTGCCAGTCTCTCCATCGCCTCCGCCACCATCGACGCCTCTCCCCGACTCCCGACCTCACCGCACCCGGCCCTCCTCGCAGCGCACTGGATCGTCTTCTCCGCGTCGCCGCGTCACCCACAGCACTGCCCACTACGCATTGTCCCTCCCCTGCTCGCCGCGCTCCCCTGCCAAGGCATAGGCCACCGCTCTCCAGGCCTGCGTTGAGCAGATGCCGCCGGATTAGACTCACCGGATGCCGTCGGCAGGGGAAGAAGAAGAGTGTAGAAAAAGGAAAAGGAAAAGAAAAAGAAAAAGAAAAAGAAAAGAGAAAAACAACGTGGCATATGACATGTGCGACCTATCAGGCCACGTTGGACGAAACCATCTACAATACCGCTGAGGGAGTCAAAGTGAATCGGGTACAAAAGTTAAAGGTGTCAGATACCCGATTTTATAGGTGAGGGAGACAAATTACTCTACCCTATGTAGTTGAGGGAGGTAGACAAGACTTTTCTCTCTTATAAATAACGGCTCTTGCTTTGGTGGGCTGCGTCATTGGCTCAGCTCTTCATTTTGGTCTCTTTCCTCGCCTTCCTAAACTATAACGGTTGTCTCGTTTATGTCCCTCATTAAACTGGATAGGATAACTCTTGGTTCTTGAACTTTTAATTCTGTTTATTTTTTTCTTTTAGTGGTTTGTAAGACGATTTAGTCCTAATAAAAGTGACTCACTGGGTTCCACATGTCAGATGACATATCATCTTATTTTGCTCTCTTTCCTCGTCTTCCTAAACTAATGGTTGTTTGGTTTCTGTTCCTGATTAAACTGATTGGATGACTCTTTGTCTTTGAACTTTTAATTCTGTTTTTTTTTCTCTTAGTGGTTTGGAAGACGGTTTAATCCTACGTGGTCCACTAAGTGCCACATGTCAGATGACATATCATCTTTTTTTTCGTTCTTTTCTTCTCTATGTGAGGCGGGTTAAATTGTCGCATACTCGCACTCTACAAACAGTTGCGATGAACACCACGTGATTCCGAAAATCAAGTCAGGTAACCAATGCCCGACAAGGCATAAACGCAAACACCTGGCGAGCAAGCTTGCAGCACAGCTCACCACACGCAGTCACGCTTGAGGAAGACCTTGGCCCGGAGGCACCCACTGTCCTCACGTGCTACAAGAGCTCCATCACTGCCTGACGCCGACGATCTCATCTCCACTCTATTGGGCGGCATCCCGACGTCTCACTATGCACTCTTTCTCGCCTCCCCGCCTCAGTGCTCCCAGGCGAATTCCGTTCGGGGCCACACGACCACGGCAAACCCACCTCAGGCGGGCCTCGTTCGTTTCGGCCTGTAATGTCCTGGGAATGAAGTGTAAAAGGCTGGAATGGTTTGGGCTGTAACCAAAACCAGCCCAATGTGTAATGACCGTTCGGTTAGGCTCAAGGTGGTTTCAATACCTGCCCAACCCATTCATTCCCAGCTCTGTCACCCTTGTAACGAAACCAAATCTCAGAACCCTTGGAACGAACCCACAGAGACGAGCAGCGGTGGCGATGGACCGGCGGTAGAAGGGAGGCGAGCAGTTAGGGCAAGCGAAGACGGCGTGGAGCCAAGGTGGAGGCGTGAGGCAGTCACGACGACAGCGACACCGGGCGACACCAATGGCGGCGGTAGTAGGTGCAGGCACAACTTGGCGTGGAGGCGTGGCAGTGCGGCGGTCGTCAACGGCGACGCGAAGCTTCTCGCAATGACGCCCATACTCGCCGGCTGCCTGCTTCTCTCCCTTAAGATTGTTGTCCCTTCCCCTCTTCCTTCTCTCCCAACATTTCTAGGCATGGATAGATCTTGTGATTTCTCGGCCATGGCGGCAGCACTGCCTGGGTACAGCACACGCACGTTCTTGAGCTCATCAGCTGATCATTTTCGCCATCATCCAATCCACTCCCGAGCCTCACAGCTGAGCATCATCGCAGGCAAAACAGAATAGTGGAGCACGGGCCCCTTCCATCCCCTTTAGCTCATCATTCAGGCAAGGCCACATGCATGAACAACATGTAGATGTAGGAGTATTCACTACTTCACTCAACGATGCATGTCTTTTATGTTTCTAGAAAAAAAGAAGAAAATACTCCTTTTCCCCTTCCCAAGATTTAGCCCTATTCCTGCATGTTTATGAGCATCTCGTTCCTGCCTGTGTAGATGTGAAAGTTTCCAGCAAAAGGAAGTAGGATATAATTTTATCTTGACATAATCTTGTCCCACAAAGAAATAGAAAAGAATGTTATCTTATCTGTAGCTTAGTTGTGATCTGTCAACAAGTGATGATTGCTTTTGCGCGTGATAGTTTGCATGTACATGTTTGACAAAGGTCTCATCAGAATAGCGCTGGATTGCATTACTTGTACATGACAATTATCATGCTTATTTTGTTCAGAGTGTTTAATTTTGATCAGATACTGATGTGAACAAGGGTTCCCGATCTTCCGATAGATTCTGATAATCTTGATTAAGGCGGACGCGATACACAAATTGATCCAGCTTCCGAACGACACGTTCTGAACCTCGCAATCGCAGCACAACATCTCCTCTGGTAATCAACCATTCAAGAACAATTGACCTCGCCGAGAAGGCTTATCCTTACCTGCAAATCAAGAACACAAGCAACAACAAATAAGAATGCAACCAAATTTATAAGTATACAATGAATCTCACAAGTTGAAGTCTCATAAACCGATCAAACGGCAAAACTGTTATCAACAGAATAATCTAAGAAAAACCCCTCATAATGAAGAGGCGACGGCTGTATATGAGGACCCTAAGGTCGTGCAAGACCCCCTGGACGTAGTCCTAAGTGGGCTCAACTCGATACATGGCCCAAAGACCGATTATGGTGTCGCAGCACTAGGACAGATTCTGTAAGTTGATTTGTTTTGGCGATTGCCGACGCCTCGGGATGAATTTTGACATGGGACTGGTTGGATTGGAAAGGCCTTTTCGTCATATTTCCAGGAATATATAGAACGTCCAAATCCGAGTCCGTATGCGTCCTGGGTGTCCGTTTTAGTGCAGACTGGTCCTGTGCTCCAAAACAGACTCGAATTCGGTTTTGATTGGGCCTCCACCTTGGCTTGGACGTCCTTGCTGGCCCATCACGTCTCCAATCACCTCGCCAGCTATCTCATCATTATCTCCATGGTTTCTAACAATAATTAATTCATTAGGTAGCAATCTATTCTCAAAACCACATAATAAAAACATTAGAAACGATCTCACCTGTAAATTCAGGTGATGCACATGAACTTTCATCTTAGTTGGAGGAGTGTTGTGTGTATTCATGAGTGTGATGTACTCATCATTCTCCCCTTTTTGAATTAGAGTCGTCCTCGATTCGATCCTATCTCTTTCTCCTAATAGTGGTCTCAAATCTGAAATATAAAATATAGAACTATTTCCAAACTTGGAATGCACCTCGTGTTTATATGTGTTATGAAAATTATCATCATAATGTGAAATCACAATAGAAGGCATGCTATGCAAATTAATGACCTCTTTGAAAACTTGCTCAGCAATATGAACGTCATTCTCACTCTTATGACAAGATGGAAAATGTATGATCTTAAAAGCACTAGAAAAACATGACATAAAATGATAATTGTTATTGCAGATTTCTAGTTCATCATTTGGTTGTACAACACAAGGAGTATTCATGTTTGAGAAAATATAAACTTTATGCACCATAAATACACCTTTATGATCATAGTTTCCTATAGCATAAAATTTGTTTCTTGTTAGTAAAGGCAATTCAGTTTGAGAAAAGATTTGCTTCTCCATGGTATTTAGATCACAAAGAACATCAAATTCAATATAACCCAAAGTATTTAGAGAAGACAATAATTTCTACTCATCCTTTTCACATGTTATTAAATTCAAATGCTTTATTTCAGCACTAGTAGGTGAATCATAAGCAAAAACATCAAGCTTATTCATTTGTTATGGCAAAGGTAGAAGTGAAGCAGTGGCACACAACTCTTCTTTATCACAAGGATCAGTAGATAAATCAACTTGTGACAAAGGCAAATCAAGACAAGGTTCCAATACAACAAGATTGTTGGAACAATTCATCACATCAAGAAAGCTCTTACCTGAAGCAACAACGTGTTCTTCATCTTTCTCACTATCCTCTTCTTTGTATAGAACCTGAAATGTATTAGTTACAACAAGAGGCAAGGAAATATGTTCATTATCTAATTCAGATTTTGATTTAAGTGTTGCAACATTTGAAACAGTCCATTCTTTCCTAAATGGTTCATTCTTTCTCCTTTCAAGCTTTTGTTGATTCTCTTCTAAAATTTTAGCAGCGGTCATAGGTTTAAGAGTAACTCTTCTACCATTGTATTTAAATAAGTAGCTATTTATAATGGTATTGTGCGAAGCATTATTTGTAATAATCCAAAGTTTACTCAATAACAAATGACATGCTTGCATATGTACTATATCAAATTCTGCACTATCCTTATAAGAACCAATAAAAAATTCAATGCGTGCAATTTTATCTACCTTTATCTTACCAAAAGAATTTACCTATTGGATGTAGTATGGACATGGGTGTGGTTGTGTTGTCAATCCAAGCTTCTCTACTAATTCTAAACTTGCGATGTTGCGGCTACTCTCTCCATCAATGATAACACGACAACGTCGATCCTTGACAACAAAGTGAGTGTGAAATAAATTGTTCAATTGATTTTTCTCTACCTTCTCCATTTGAGGACTGAGCACTCTTTGTACTACATCACTCATATTGTTCTCATTAGACGACGTTGAATCATCACCATGAGTGGCGTAACCTGTCATTGTTAGTAGCAAACAAGAAAAACACACGGAAGTATATTTTCCTATCACTACTATGTGATCATAGTGTAAACTCTCAATAAGCAAAGGAAAGCATCTTATCAAGCTCTTACAAAGTTCTTAATTACAACAAGCAAAGGATACCTTGGAGAGTGTGAACTGATTATTGCGAAAGTCAAAAAAATTTGTGCCTATTTAGAAGGAAATATATGGAGCTTGGATAGGCAATATTAGGTAGCAAGGATTAGCAAAATTTCAATTCAGAAGTTACAAAACTGAATAATAGTCCCAAGCTAGTCTATGTCACCGGCCTAAACTTGTCTCGGACCTAGTTCAAGCAAGCAAGCAAATGACTCAACAAAGAACACAAAGGATGCAAGCAATTCTGAATTTGTATCTTTTTTTTTCTACTTCTTTTTTTTTTGTGTGGCTTTTTCTCTTGTGCACTTTTGCTTTTTTCTTTTCTTTTCTTGAGAATCAGAACTGCAGCAAGGTATTACAAGTTTTACAACCAATGGAACCCTATATTATTTATTTTCTTACTACAAGTGCAGCAAAAGGACTCTTGTAATAGCACAACTAAAACAAACTTCTATAACAAGATCAAGCACTAATTGGTTGGCTTTTGATCACAATGAGATAGCAGCAGAGCACTCTAATTTTCTTTTGCACACGAAAGTAGAAGGCTAGATGTTAAAGAAATATTTAGTGCATACAATTCCAACAATACTATTATCTCAACATGTGCAACACTGATTTTTTCCCTTGTTTGTCTATGACAAGGATATGCACGACTCAAACAAGACCAAAGAACAAGAACTAGACCAACAACACAATGACCTTATAGGGACTAAAATTCAGAGAAGCAAACTAAACTGAAAATTACAAGGCACAAGGGGGGTGTAGGACAGCAGAAACACGACGACCAAATATTTTTGTAGGGCAATTTTCTGGACTCTAGGATTGAACAAAATAATAAGGATAAGGGCGAACCTAACAGTGTACCTGAAGCTCTGATACGACTTGATGTGAATAAGGGTTCCTGATCTTCTGATAGGTTCTGATAATCTTGATTAAGGCGGAGGCGATATACAAATCGATCCGGCTTCCGAACGACACGTTCTGAACCCCGCAATCGCAGCACAACGTCTCCTCTTGTTATCAACCGTTCACGAACAATTGACCTCGCCGAGAAGGCTTATCCTTGCCTGCAAATCAAGAACACAAGCAAGAACAAAAAAGAATGCAACCAAATTTGCAAGTATACGATGAATCTCACAAGTTGGAATCTCACAGACCGATCAAACGGCAAAACTGTTATCAACAGAATAATCTAAACAAAACCCCCCTAATGAAGAGGTGGCAGCTGTATATGAGGACCCTAGGGTCGTGCAAGATCCCCTGGATGCAGCCCTAAGTGGGCTCAACTCGATACATGGCCCAAAGATCGATTACGGTGTCGTAGCACTAGGACAGATTCTGTAAGTCGATTTGTTTCGGCGATTGCCGATGCATCAGGACGAATTTTGACATGGGACTGGTTGGGTTGGAAAGTTCTTTTCGTCATCTTTCCAGGCATATATAGAACGTCCAAATCTGAGTCTGTATGCGTCCTGGGTGTCCGTTTTAGTGTAGACTGGTCCTGTGCTCCGAAACAGACTCGAAGTCGGTTTTGATTGGGCCTCCACCTTGGCTTAGACGTCCTTGCTGGCCCATCACGTCTCTAATCACCTCCCAAGCTATCTCATCATCATCTCCATGATTTCTAACAATAATTAATTCATTAGGTAGCAATTTATTCTCAAAACCACATAATAAAAATATTAGAAACGATCTCACCTGTAAATTCAGGTGATGCACATGAACTTTCATCTTAGTTGGAGGAGTGTTGTGTGTATCCATGAGTGTGATGTACTCATCATATACATCTTTTTATTTTATTTTGGTGTCATAGCAGTACTAAAAAATATCCTTGAAAGTGCATCTAGGCCCCTAATTTTTATTTTGAGTGATTGACGTCAATACAATTAAAGAGAACTAATATTTTTATTGAGCATGTGCATAGTTTCTAATTGTTGTTGCATATGAGAGCAAGGAAATCTAAAAGAGAAAGAAAAAAAAAGCCAACAAAGTAAAAATCTTGGATAAAGAGTATCTACGCTCAAGAATCAAGGCTTAATATTTTTTTTCTTTTGTCTTGAGTCTAGGAACACCGTACTATAAAGAAGGATGCAAGAGAAATAAGTGTTGAGAGACCAAGTGCTAAAAACTCCATTTCTAGTGTCAAATATTCCACTCCAAATCTTTTTCATCGGACAATGTCCGGCTCCATCGGACATTGTGGTTGGATTCTAGTAAGTTGCACACCATTCTCATTTCAGTGGAGTCGGGCAATGTCCGACTCAGTCGGACTCCAAAACGGTGCGCAAACTCGTCAACCCAGGAAGAGCAGGACAATGTCCGACTCTAGTAGGACAATGTCCGACTCTATCGGACAATGACCGACTATCCTATGACCAGAGCAATATCTGAGTCCCTCGGACTATCTTTTCGGACTCCAGAGCCATGCACATCAATTCATCAAACAATGTTCGACCCCAGTCGGACAATGTCCGACAAACATTGTCTCTAACGGCTCTTTTTGAAGTCTCGACTATAAAAGGCCACCCCGACCCCTTTTGGTCAGTTGGCCACTTCTACTACTGAAAAATACTCTCCGAACACATCTAAGCACTCCACTTCTCCTCCCTTGGTTCCTACTCCAATCCTTGGTGGGTTTGAGAGAAGATTTGATTGAGCAATACATTCCTTTCAAGAGCACTTGGTTCATCCTCAACACCGACGTTCTTTGCATTCGTTACTCTTAGGGATTCATCCCCTAGACGGTTAGGCGTCGCCCGGAGAGCTCCCAAGTTTGTGGTTGAGACACGAGAAGTTTGTATTGGCCCCTCCTTCGTGGAGATTCATAGTGAAGCTCAAGCTTGCCTTGGTGGAAGCTTGAAGAGGTTTCGGCTTGAAAGAGACCCGGTCCTTGGTGGATCCCTCAACGGAGACGTAGGCTCCTTGGTGGAGCTGAACTTCGGTGAAAAATCCTTGTGTCTCCTTGTCTCTTTTGTTTTTGTTTAATTCCTACTTGCTTGCTTTTCTTGTTGTTCATCATCTAGCTAGTTGTAGTGCTTTCTTTCCTAGATTTACTTGAGTAAGTTGCATGCTAGCTAGTGCCCCTTTTGCTGTTGCTTTGTTGCTTGCTTAGCTACTTGCTGCTAGCTTGAATCGTGCAACTTTGTCCATTTTGACGATCGATCTATTTTCCGCTTTAAGGTCGTCGGACATTGTCCTGCTCTTGTGTCATGGTCATCCAAGAAACAAAATCCTATTGTTCTATCCACAGCCGAAGCGGAGTATGTAGCAGCCGATAGTTGTTGTGCACAACTATTATGGATGCGACAAACTCTAAAGGACTATGGTTACAATTTGAACCGAGTCCCTCTCCTATGTGACAATGAGAGTGCCATAAAGCTTGCTTATAACCCCGTTAAGCACTCGCGCATAAAGTATATAGATATCCGCCACCACTTTTTGAGAGATCATTCTATCAAGGGGGATATTGAAGTTAGTCATATGAGAACCGAAGAACAATTGGCTGATATATTTACCAAGCCACTAGATGAAAAGCGTTTTTGCTATCTTAGGAGTGAACTTAATATACTTGATTCTAGCAATGTGGTTTGAAAGCTTGCACATCTATGGTGACATAGAGTAATCTTTGTCAAAAATGAAAAATATTGCAAAATATTGACTGTTTTATTTTATTATAAAAATTATTTGGTTCTTGATCATTGGATCATGTTGACGTGGATGTAATCATTGTTGGAATTATTGATTATGGCTGGTTGCATCCACTAAAACTTTTTGAAAATTGAGCATGTTCAGTGAGATCAATAAGAGAACTATGAATTCCTAAGCTTTGCTAAAGAAGGAGATATCAAGGTTCAGAAATTTCTACCTAAGGAGGCAAGTCAGCTTTTTGTCGAGTCGGACAAAATTTGACTCAATCGGATAATGTCTGGCTCTTGGATCTAGTCGGATAATATCCGACCTAGTCAGACATTGTCCGACTAAGAGGATTTTTGCCCATATCAGGGCCCGAGCCTACCCCTTTGTTTTCAAACCTTTCATTATCTCAAACTCTCTCTCTCTCTCTCTCTCTCTCTCTCTCCTCTCAAACCGACGGCCAAGGAGCACCAGCAGCGATCTCTCTCTCCCACCATTGAAAGGACCAAGTTTTAGGGGGAGGGGACTCTCTTCATCGGATAAAGTCCGAGTACCTCCATTGTTGCAAGGTTTTTCCTCTTTTCTCTTCTCACTCCTAGGGTTAGGGTTTGACTTTGCAATGCTAGGTTTAATCCTTAGTTCCCTACCATTGTAACCCATGGAGATGATTCCTAGGATGCTATAGATGCTTTGTATGCAATATGGCCAGGAGTTGTGGTCAGACTTGAGCAAACCCAAACTTTTGTGAAAATTTCGTGGGCATCGGACAATATCCGGTTCAATCGAACAATGTCCGACATTGGACAATATCCGACTCCGTCGGTCATTATCCGATGACCACAAATTTTTCATAGAAGTTTCTTTTTCTCTCTGATGACCATGAAGTCTTCAAATTTTCAGTTTCTCATCCTGTACCCCTACCTATCTTTTTGTCAGGATGCCTGGCACTTGGTCTAAGGGGAGAAGCGATCCAAGTATGCGGATGATACCGGAGGAAGATAAACTAAGAGAAGAAAGCCACGGAAAGTGCATCTCCGCTATGCTGAGCCCCGAGAGGAAGATGAACCTACTGAGATCATCTGCGTCATGCGAAATGTGACAGTTGCTTCAAACCGGGACGGAGCACCCGTCAACTATGTGAAGGCATCCAAGGAAACAAGTCGTGAGGCTCGGGAAACCAACTGGTTTGCAGCTGAGAAGCAAGCCGCTGACACTAGGTTTTGGTCTCACTTTCACACGGACTGGTACATGTGTGCTTACAAGAGCAAGAAGAATCCCACCATAGCTATGCAGTACATTGACCAGGATTACATGGCACGCAAGAAGAATTCAGTGTTTAAGGAAATCATAGAAGCTTGTGAGTACCATGGCATCAAGGATATCATGGGCTTCAGATATAACTGGATTCAAGAAATAATCTCTCAGTTCTATTCCACCGTGTTCTTTGATGAAGGTGCAAAGAAGTTGTTTTGGATGATAGATGGCGAGAGATATTCTTGCACTTTATCTCGCTTTGCTACTCTGCTTGGAATAAAGGATTCCTATGATCATCCATGGTGCATTCATGATGGACGCACAATGCAGCCTTCTAAAATGAAGTACATGTATATCGATGAAGAGGATTGCAACCCACCCTACGCTGCTAGTTTCAAATCTTTCTATAATGTGCTTCACAGGATGGTCAGAGTCTCTATGGCTCCAAGGGGAGGCAATGCTGACCATGTTCCTAGCTTTGAGAAGGATTTACTTGATTGGATTGGTGGCACTGAGAAGTTCAATGTGTTTGACTTCATCTATTAAAAAATGTGGCATGTGGCTATCACTGCGAGTCGGGGCTGTGCCTATGCCCCCTTCATCATGTACATGATTGAGAAGGTGACCAAGAAGACCTTCAAGAAGGAGTATGAGCATCAGAGTCTCAGGCCGAATGTACCTCTAGGTGCTGCTAGTGGTGCTTCCACACCTAGGACGGCTCCCTCAGGTGAGCCCACTTCACCTTCAGGTGCCACTTCACCTCAAGCTCCTCTAGCTAGCTCCACTCCAGGTCCTTCCTGCGGACACCGAGGCTGAGGGTCTAGCAAGAAGAGAGGTGGGCTTTTCAAGATGCTCAAAGGGTTGTTTAGCATATGCAACAGACTTGATGCCCGCCTTGACAACATGGAGAAGCGCCAAAATGTGCTTTATGAGCGTCAGAAGGCTATGTATGATCACCTCGCTATTTAGCCTCCTCGATCTCCATCTCCAGATCCTGCTCCCTACCCTCCTCCAGTTGAGGATCCTTGGAGTACGTTTACTAAGGTGGAGTCCCAGTACTTTGGCTACTACCCCTCCCATGCCTATCCTACTGCTACAGCTGGTACAAGTGGTGCTAGACCCTCCCACACTAGGTTTGATGATGAGGATGACGATGAGATTATGGAGGAGACACCACCGCAAGGGAGAAATGAAGACGATGTTGAAGATGATGAGGACAATGACCAGAGCAATATCCGAGTCCCTCGGACTATCTTTTCAGACTCCAGAGCCATGCACATCAATTTATCGGACAATGTCCGACCCCAGTTGGACAATGTCCGACAAACATTGTCTCCAACGGCTCTCTTTTAAGTCTCAACTATAAAAGGCCACCCCGACTCCCTTTGATCGGTTGGCCACTTCCACTAGTGAAAAATACTCTCCCAACACATCTGAGCACTCCACTTCTCCTCCCTTGGTTCCTACTCCAATCCTTGGTGGGTTTGAGAGAAGATTTGAGGAGATTTGATTGGTTCCTACTCTCAAGAGCACTTGGCTCATCCTCAACACCAACGTCCTTTGCAATTGTTACTCTTGGGGATTCATCCCCTAGACATTTAGGCGTCATCCGGAGAGCTCCCAAGTTTGTGGTTGAGACACGGGAAGTTTATATTGGCCCCTCCTTCATGGAGATTCATAAAGTGAAGCTCGAGCTTGCCTTGGTGGAAGCTTGAAGAGGTTTAGGGTTGAAAGAGACCCGGTCCTTGATGGATCCCTCAATGGAGACGTAGGCTCCTTGGTGGAGCTGAACTTTGGTGAAAAATCCTTGTGTCCCCTTGTCTCTTTTGTTTTTGTTTAATTCCTACTTGCTTGCTTTGCTTGTTGTTCATCATCTAGCTAGTTGTAGTGCTTTCTTTGCTAGATTTACTTGAGTAGGTTGCATGCTAGCTAGTGCCCCTTTTTCTGTTGCTTTGTTGCTTGTTTAGCTACTTGCTGCTAGCTTGAATCGTGCAACTTTGTCCATTTCGACGACCGATCTATTTTCCGCTGTGAGGTTATCGAACATTGTCTTGCTCTAGTCAGATATTTGAAGTAATCGGACAATATCCAACTATAGTCGGACAATCCAGTCGGACAAAGTTTTCCTGTGTTATTAATTCTTCAAATTAAGTGTATTTCAGGGATTATCGCCTATTCACCCCCTCCCTCTAGGCGACTTTCAATCCTCCAACTCACAATAGGCTATTATCTGTCTTGAATGTCGATAACAGCTAGTTCTTCATTTTGTCATGGTTCTTTGATCAGGTTGCGGTGTCCTAAAACGATTATATTAGTTACTGTTTTGTATTCTAAAACTATTACCTGACTTTATCTAACTTCTTTTTTGCATCTATCCTAAAACTATATTCTTTTTAGTTCATTGTTGTAGACTTTTATCTGATAAAGGTCTGATGCATCTATGCTTTTCTATGATCATCTACAACTTCTAGCTCAGCTATCCTAGATGATCCTTGATCCTCTTTGATATAGTACTAGCAGCATACTCATTTATGCTAGTTCATTATTTAACTATGTTCTAGTTGACTAATTTATGTCATGTATTGACTAAACTAGAATTTCAGTTTACTAATTTGTCTTGTGTTGTTGTAGATCCTCCATGCTATTCCTAGAGTTGGAGAGGATGAGCCTCCCCCATCTTGGGATCCCGTGCTTACTCCAAAAGGTATATTCATGTTCCTCTTCATTACCTGTTATTCTTGTTGTCTATGTTGCTCTTCTATACTTGTTTACTTCGTCGATTGCATGTGGTAAAGTTACATATTCTCTTCCTTATAGTGTTTTAATGAGTGTCTCACTAAGAGAATGCATGTGGTAAATTTACATATTCTCTTCCTTCTGCTCTAAAACTTGGCATGCTCTAAAACAACTCATGCAGCATAAATGATTGTATTGCTTCTACTTTGTTTGTACTGCTTATGAATAAATTGTATGTCAGAAACAAGAAGGAAACTAACCAGGAGACAACAATGATTTTGTTCTTTGATGTAGTATAAAGAAGAAAGACGACACAACCCTCTTCATACTTTAGTTATCACCATAGCCCTTGAACTATTAAAGCATCCATTCAAGACCCTCAATTACTATTATTTTTGGATAAATATATTAGTTCATGTTCTTGATTTCTGAAAGTTATTTTATATTTGCAAAACTTGATTGGACATTATTTATTTTTTTGTAGGTGGTGTACATGATCAAGTCCTCTGATCAACATTCAACTTGTCTCGGATCATCTTGCATGGTTGAGAGAGTATGGACATTAGAAAACTTTGCTCGAAAGGTGCAGGGTTTAATGAGGTCCCTATTGCTTTCATCATGTTGAACAATTCTCCTGGTTCTTTCCTAAAATGTATCAACTTAGTGCAGTAAATGTTTCTTTCATCTATGGAGAGGGATATAGAGTTGTCATAAATATCAGTTTGACATTGGTGGTTATTTACTTCAAGAGAATAGTGTATAACTTGATTTATGCTGCTTTGTCGGACATATTTAGTAGACCTATGTGACTTGACTAACAATTCATCTGTTTTCAAATTTTTGGTCTTGATATGCCGCATCATCCAACAATGAATAACTTTTGTTTTAAATAATGATAAGGCCTGGACTCTAGAAATGAACACATGTCTACCGAATGCAAGTTTTTTTATCAATGTTTTGGTTCGACAAGTAGATTTCAAAACATGCTGGTTTGAAGTGGTTTGAGTGACACACATGTATTCATTTAAACCATGCATGTAAACAAACCATGCTGGTAACTAAAACTTGGCTGCCGAGCAAGTCCTCAAGTGTCTGACGTTGCTCCTAGATATGGGGTGGGTAGAGAAGGGAGGGGAAGTGGCAGGGAGGAGTTTTATCAGACATATTACACTAGTAACCGACAGGCAGAAGCACGCTATAGGGGACACATCCCGTCTTTGGCGTAGGTGCTCGATGGGGATCTAGCGTAGGTGTGGCAGTGCGAGCGACGGTCAATTCTGGTGGAGGCATGGCGACACGTTCCTAGCATCGGGGAGGGATCATTGGTTTGACTTTACAGCTGGAAAAAAAAATTATGAGGGCAAAAGGATGTAACTTGATGACAGAGAGTGTACTTTAATGATTATTAGTACCAATTATCAAAATATCTTATGTATTACCACTAGTAAATTACTGGTGATAATTTGTACCTAAAACTTCTAAAGGTGAGTGTAGGGGTGAACATGGGGCAACATGTGGAGGCGAGGATGGAGTGGGCAAGGGGAGCAGGGTGGAGGCGATGAGAGGCGAGGAGGGTGGACATGGGGAGTGTACGATAGGGGTGGACATGAGGAGGCACATGAATAATAGGTGGAGCAGAGAAGCAAATAAGAGAGGAGAAGAAAAGATACCGAGGAGAAAAGAAAGAATATGGTGAGATGACATGTGACATGTGGAACCCACTGTGCCATGTAGGATTAAACCGTCATACAAACTATCCAAGAAAGAAAAACAAATGGGATTGAGAGTTCATGGTGTCGTCCTACACGGTTTTATAATTGAACTAGTTATATGCCCATGCTTCGCAACGAAAGGTCAAAACTTCAATAGCCCATCATAAGAAATTTTATACGTAGATTATTGTGGAATAGTGAGTCCAACTTATGAAAACTGATTGGTCAACGAATAACATAGCACCAGTCAGCTGATCAAAGAGTTCTGTTATAGATTAAACGAAAGGATGATGAAATTGCTGGTAACACCATGCCAGAAGCATATCACTAACAGCTACTCATAACCATGGTTCAAAAAACCGATGAAAATTGGTCAGTTAGAGAGGACGATCAGTTTTTTTCACAAAAACCAAACCTTATTACTGTAGCAAAATAGGTTTTTGTTTGCTTATGATTTTCTGCTCTTGATGATAAAAACCCACTACTGTGGCGGTTTTTTAAACTATATGTCATAACTGTTACATAAGTTTCCTTGATTCATGCTGGTTGATAAAAAACCACAAAATAATCTCAAGTTACCCCACATGCCTCTTATAATCAACATTGCCAATCATGAAGATGTCGCTTATAATCCACATTGCCACTAATATTCTAACATGTATCAATCCAAACCTAGATGTCCACTCGCGCCACTTTCCTAGTCCCTGATCCAATGTTTGCACACTACAATCAAACAGATGATGAAGTATTAGTGCATATTGAACCATCATACCTATATGTGCTCAAAGTAAAGGGAATTAAAAACCTTTCAAATTTTCAAAGAGCAGTACCCAGACCGGACCTGTTAGTCAATCATGTTAAAGTACAGATCACTTTCTTGTCCAACAACATATGATCAAATTATCAGTAAGAACATAAAATTTGGCCAAGAATAAAAAATATCTTAATCTTTAAACTGATCGAAGGAAAGATGGATAGGTCGTCAATTACTGATATCTTGCATTATAGCTCCTTCAATCACATCAGGCTTTGAAATATGGATGGGCCACCACTTATATCATTTTATGTGAAAAACTTCAATGCATTTTTTATATGGATAGGTCATCAGTTACATGAGATTCAAGCTCTCTGTTCATGCATAGATTTTAGTAATGATTAAAATGATGAGCTATCCTGCATTCCAAACATCTTTGTTCGGAAATTTAAATTTTTTACCTACACTGTTTTTGCAGTAATATCACACAACAGTGTTGAACAAGTTTCAAGGAGTAATTGGTTTTATAGGAAGTTAACCATGCTAGCCATCACTGCATACTAACTGTAGGTTCAGAGCTGGGAATACCACCAAGTTTTAAGGCTAGGTTATGATTTCTTCTATATTACCCATCACTTCAACAGACAGATGAATTAAAATTATAACACACCACTTGTCATCATTACATACCCATGGATAAGATGATCTGAAACAACACAATCCTATATTCAATCTCACAAGCCATTCTTGATGCAAATTTATACATTTAGTCTCAGCAAGTAAAAGAACCAGTCAAGTCACCGATTTAAATTAGAATAGTTTATTATCAGATTCAGTACAAGCATCTTCCTTAAATTAGAACAGTTTTTCCACAACCAGAGAAATTTTCATGATGAATAATTGAATGTGACACAACCAACCACACTTGCACTTGATCAAGAATACCATTCAGAAGAGTGATAGAAAGAGATAAAAACAGTAATCCAACGAACAAGGATCTGTACCAATGACTCAACCTCCTACCCTCCCAGTCGGCTATGAATCTCTCTCCCTTGTGTTGACACAAAGCATATAACAAGCATTATGCCGCTGAATAATTTTTGCTCAAATTATAGTTTTGAATTACCCAGATATCACAATGGGATGTCTTACAGAAGCATCATATACCACCAACAGAGAGTCTAGATCAGGTTGAGTTTCATTCGCCATATATTTATATCCAATTGTCATTAACACTGCTCATATATGCTGACAGTCTAATGGTGAGAAATTGATTCTTTGGCGATATTTGCAATTTGCCTCTAGTTAGCTGTTCTTAACACTTCCAATAGCTCAATGAAACACAATAGTGGAGCAGCTTGTAGAGCCGTGATAATATAGAAACTGATTCATCCACAAAACAACTTTTAAGGTAGGAGGTGTAACCTGTTCAGGAGCAGCTGCTTTCTCCTTCCTTCACCAAATTTTCATTTGCTCTTGAAAACTGTATATAGTACAATGATCAGTATCAGGAAAGGAAGCCTGCTTATTCAATACAATCATGAGTAGAATCATTACGATTAGACATTGCTTCAATGTCCCAAAAAGGCAGTCACCCAAATAGCTTATGCAAAACGATAATGATCAGGTGTTCCAGCTTATGCACAAATAAAATAGCTGATTGGACAATGGATTATCAACCTGAATTAGTAATTGCCTGACTAATTTACAAATATCATAAACAGTGAGAATTTACATCCCCAGGAATGATACTCCCTTCGTTCTGATAATGATGTCGTTCCGACCAAATAAAATGACTGCAGCTAGTACAAACCTCCGGTCAGGAATGGCATCAATTCCGGAACGGAGGAGTAACAATTATTTGGCCATAGGTTGCATGCATGTGATGCTATTTGATGTTTTTCAAATGACACTTTCTGATCAACTCAGGCAAAAAACCGGACACATAAATCACCACTGCAACATTCTTTTTCTAGAGTTTCTTAGCCACTTTTATATTCAGATACAGTGAGGCCTGAATGCGGCAAGTTGTTAGTCCATATGAGCCTGGACTATTACAATCCTGTAAGAAATTAAACCACACGGATGATGCAGTCACAAAAAATACCATGCCAAAACTAATTTGATGAATCCCAAACTATGGTCAGATTGACGCTCACATAGGATAGATTTTTTTTAGATAATGGAAATAAGTACCGGCTTTTGCTTGGCAACAAGCTACAACCCCTTATTACAACTTATGCAGCACCTCCATCTGCCTAGAAATGAAATTACAACGATCCAAAACAGTTCAGATGATAAGATATTAGAAGCAAATCCTATTGCTAAATTTCCATCCATGTCAACGAAAATTTGCATTGCCACTGTCACCAACATTTGACATGCGGCCTTTATTTTCTCCTTGTCTTCTTCATGCCTCTCCAGCTGCCCCCAGAAGTGTAACCAATGGGTTCCTCTGTAAAGTACCTGCATATAAGTTTTAATAGGAGATTTTTTTAAAAACAACATCATTTCTACTAAGCCAAATTGCCCAACAAAACGCTGATGCTCCAACTAGAAGTTGTTGTTTTGGCTTAGGCCCTATTCCATTTAACCAGTCGCCAAACATATGATCTAAGTTTTGTGGTGGTAAGAGACCCGAACAAATCTGTACCAGGCCCCAAAGAAATCTTGCATAGTGACATTTGAAAAAAAAAGTGATCTATACTTTCAGTCTTTAGACAAAAGCAACATTGTTTACTCCCATTCTAATTTCTCCTAGCAAGTTATCTTTTGTTAATACCACCCTTTTTTCTAGATACCACATAAAGATCTTAATTTTCAAAGGCATTTTTAGTTTCCACAACAATTTGTTCCTTATAATAACCCCATTAGTTATCATAGCAAGATACATAGAATTGATTGAAAATTTGCCATTTTGATGCAAATTCCATTTGAACCTATGTTCATTATCGGTGAGTTGAATTTGACTAATCCTTAGCACTAGATCATGCCATAATCTAAGATTGTTATCATTCAAAGATCTACGAAAAGAGACATTTAAAGGTATAGTGCTAAGTACATCCAACACAGTATCACTTTTCTTTCTTGCTATATTGTATAATGATGTGTACTGTTGTTTGAAGGTAGCATTGCCAAGCCATTTGTCTTCCCAGAATTGGACTTGTTTACCATTATTGAGTTGAAATGATCCATATCAGAGAAATAAGGCCTTGACTTTCAATAGTCCTGACCAAAAATGAGAGTCTCCTGGTTTTCTTTCTACTTTCTCTTTGGTTTGATTTTTGAGGTACTTATTTCTCAGAATTGTTTGCCACATTCCTTCCTCATTAATTAATTTGAATAACCACTTACCTAGCAGACATTGATTCTGTAGTTCAATGTTCTGAATCCCTAACCCACCTTGATAGATGAGAATTAAAAAAAGGAATGCAATCCAGCAACCGACGGGTGAGGACAAACTTCTACAAATTTTTGCAAATGAAACTTAAATTACTATGAGGAGCGGACCTATACCAATCCAGCAACCGACGAGCAAGGAGCAGACCTATACACTCGATGGGACCAGGAGGGCAGGAGTCCTCACCTAGTCTACAAGCTGTGAGTCCCTTTGTCCTCCGTCCTCCCTGACAAATTTATAGATCAGAGCAAGGTTGGTAAAACAGGGGGTCGCATGGTCACTAACAAGGAGCAGTAGCAGACGAGAATAGCAAGGGAGGGACACGGCGAGGAAGGAGTGGGTGGTGAGGCACAAAGCATGGTTTGACTCTGGCGAGATCAGTGGGGGTGGGATGATGGGTCGTGGTTGTTCTCCCTAGATCGCAAGACGCGTCGGTGGTTCCTCTCACCTGCAGTTCGTAGGTGGAGAGTGAAAATAGAAGCAGAAGAGAGGTGGGGGTCGGTTTCGACGTAGTTCACAGGTGGTGACACGGGTCGCAGGTTGGACGAATATCATAGGTAAGAGATAGAATGCATTTGGGATTTTTAAGCAGTAGAAATGATAGAAATCAGAGAAACGTAAATGGACTTCTTCCTTTTTTTGGGCTACCGTTTTTCTCTCTCTTTATTAATTTTTTGTGTGATAAGGTTCAGCTTCGTTATTATTTTTCTGTGGTTTTTTAAACAGGGGGTCCTTCTCGGATTCGTTCGGCGGGTGGGAAGTGGTATGTTGTTGTGATTGTTGATGACTACTCTCGCTACTCTTGGGTTTACTTTCTTGAGAGCAAGGATGAAGTGTTTCATCACTTTCGGAGCTTAGCTTTGAGGTTGTTCGAGGAACTTCCTGGTGCATTATGAGCAATCTGCTGTGATAATGGCACTGAGTTCAAGAACTCCTCCTTTGATGCTTTCTGCCTTGAGCATGGTATTGAGCATCAGTTTTCAGCACCTCGTGTCCCTCAGCAGAATGGTGTCGTTGAAATAAAGAACAGAACCTTGGTGGAAATGGCCCGGACGATGCTCGATGAGCATCGGACTCCGAGGCGGTTCTGGGCTGAGGCCATTAGCACTGCTTGCTATGTTTCCAATCGGGTTTTCTTGCGCTCAATTCTTAATGTGACTTCCTACGAGCTATGCTTTGGAAGGAAGCTATCTGTTTCTCATTTGCGTGCCTTTGGTTGCAAGTGCTTTATTCTCAAGCGTGGCAATCTTGATAAGTTTGAGTCGAGATCTTCCATTGGCATCTTTCTTGGCTACACCCTTCATGGCCATTCCTACAGAGTTCTGAATTTGGAAAATAACACTATCGTAGAGTCCTGCGATGTAACATTTGATGAATCAAACTCTTGTGCAGCAATGTGGTTGAGACCGCAGGTAACAGGGAGATGGAGGAGTGTATATTTGTAGAAGAGGACCTACAGGGCTTGGATGATGACGATGATGAGTCATTCCATCCCACATCCGAGCTTGTTCCTGCTGCTTCCATCACTCCAGCAGAGGGTCCAGAAGCTTCTACATTGACCTCAGCAGTTGTCGAGCCAGCTCTAGCTGTGGTTGAGGGGGAGGTACACTCTAAGAGAGAGAGGCTCCTCACCACATTCAGCTTCAACATCCACCTCAACAGATGATCGGTAATCTCTATGAGAGGACAACAAGGTCAAGGTCGGCACATCTTGCCTGCTTTACCAATTCTCTCTTTGTTTGCACCTTTGAACCTCGAGATGTTGGGCACACACTACCTGATGAACATTGAGTTAATGCCATGCATGAGGAGTTGGAAAACTTTGAGAGAAACAAAGTGTGGACCCTAGTAGAGCCTCCTATTGGTGTCAATGTCATAGCAACTGTTCAAAAACAAGCATGGGGAAGATGGTGAGGTCGTAAGAAACAAGGCTAGGCTTGTTGCTCAGGGTTTTGTCAACTTGAGGGCATAGACTATGGGGAAACCCTTGCTCCTGTTGCATGCATAGAAGCCATTAGGATCTTGCTTGCATTTTCTGCCTCTAAGGGCATTAGACTCTACCAAATGGAAGTCAAGAGTGCTTTCCTAAATGGTTTCATAGAGGAAGAGGTTTATGTGAAACAACCACCTGGCTTTGAGCACCACAAATATCCAAACCGTGTGTACAAGCTTTAGAAGGCTTTGTACGGGCTAAAGCAAGCACCTAGAGCATGGTATGCTAGGCTTAATACTTTCTTGCTAGAGCGCGGGTATGTCATGGGGTGTGTTGACAAAAACTTGTTCACTCTTAAGCATGGCAATGACTTTCTAATGGTTCAGATATACGTGGATGATATCATCTTTGGAGGTTCCTCTCATGCTCTTGTGTCCAGATTTCAGGAAGCCATAGAAAGTGAATTTCAGATGTCGATGATGGACGAGCTCACCTTCTTTCTTGGACTTCAAATCAAGTAGTGCAAGCAAGACACCTTCATACATCAAGACAAGTACACGAAGGATCTCTTGAAGAAGTTCGATATGATCAATGTGAAGCTATTATCAACACCAATGTCCACAACCATGGCACGTGACCCTAACAAAGACTATGAAGTGGTGGACCAAAGGGAGTACAGGAATATGATCGACTCCCTCTTGTACCTTACGGCGACAAGACCCGACATACACTCTACGGTGTGTCTTTGTGCTCGCTTTCAAGCTTTCCCAAGGGTGACTCATCGCAAGGCTATCAAGCGCATCTTTAGGTTTCTCAAATACACCCTTGAGTTCGGTCTTTGGTACTTTGCATCTTCATCTCTTGATATCATGGGGTATTCAGATGCGGCCTTTGCTGGGTGTAGAATTGATAGGAAGAGCACTTCTAATACTTTCCATTTCTTGGGTACTTCTTTGATCTGTTGGTCTTCTCGTAAGCAGTTGAGTGTAGCCCAATCCACCACAGAGGCTAAGTATGTTGCTGCCGCTAGCTGTTGCTCAAAAATTCTATGGAAAGTGTCCACCATGAGAGACTATAGGTTAACCTTTAAGAGTGTTCCACTCATGTGTGATAACTCCAGCCATATGGTTAGCCAAAAACCCAGTCCAACATGGTAAGGTCAAACACATAAATGTGAGATTCCACTTCTTGAGAGACAATGTTGAGAAGGGAGATGTTGAGCTCAAATACATTGACACTAAACACCAATTGGCCGATATTCTCACCAAGCCCCTAGATGTTTTGAGATTTGCTTTTCTTCGGGGGGAGCTTGGTGTTTGCCATCCTTATGGCATCATTTGAGGGGGAGTTGGTGTTCTCTTGTATATATGTATCTTATCTTTTCGCATTGCATCTCATATGTAATATAAGCATTGGTAGATGAGCTTTGATTCTTATGCTTTCTTGCATTTATCTTTGCTATGATTGAGCTTGAGCTAAGTTGTGTGCATGTGATAGTAATCTCTCATGCCTAGATTTTCTAGATGGCTTGTTATAGACTCTTTTGAGCAACTTGCTAATCTTAAAGGTAATCTGAGCTTCTTGTGAACCTTATAAACTAATCTTGCTAAAAGTTGCTCACCATGTGTATAATTGCTTTTATCCTTGTTGAAACTTGCATTAAGGCTAGTCTAGAGGATATCTTGGCTTTGACACCCTGTGTTTGCGAAATGTGGCTTTGCAAATGTTTAGCTCATGATGGAACATTGTGGGAATGTTTGTTCCTTTTGCTGCAAAGGCATGCTCATCCTTATGCTTTTAATTTGACAAATAAGTTGACTGTGCTTCTAAGCCTCGGTGTGTTTGCCATACCTAGTCGTGCCACCCTCCGCTTGGATTAGAAGTAACATGAAAATGCTAAATCCAAACATTGTACTTTGAAGCCTTGGGGTGTTTGCCGTACCCAGTCATGCGACCCTCCACGCAGATTAGAAGTTACATGAGGATCACATATGAATAATGCTTTTCTCTTTCCTTATGAGCCTCTGTTGCATATATGAGCATTTGTAGAGCTTATTTTCTGCGAATGCTTGTTGCCTTGGTTGAGATTGAGACTGGCTAGATTCTTATGATTCACTTGATGCTTGTCTTGCCTTGGATGGGAGTACTTATACATGTGGTGGCAGCTTTTCTAATAATGAGCAAATTTGATTCTATCTAAGCCAGTCAATCTTTTTGCTTAGCTTGTATAGCTCTTGGTGTTTATGCCTTGCTATCTATTTTTGGTCTTTGTATAATTGTGAGCTATTGCTTTTACACTTCATGGCTCTATGTTTATGATAGCAAGGTTAAATGCTTGTTTGCATAATTGTTGAAGCTCCTTAGGTTTGCATTTTCATGCACTGCATACTTGTTCTTTTGCATCTTTGATGAGTTCATTGCCAAAGGGGGAGAAAAGATTGGGTCATGCACAAATAATGCTAATAAACTCAAAATGATCCATTTTGCATTACATGAGACCAACCACAAGTTGAGGGGGAGCATATAATGTCCTTGAGCGTTTTTCATGCGCTTCTCACAATCTTTGCGTTCTCGAGTGGCTTTCTTGTCAACTCTTGGTTTTGTGATCCCTCTTATGCTAGATGGCTAATTTTCACCTTTTCTTTGGGTTTGGCCATTTGGATGTGCTTATTCGGTTTTTCATTTCAAATCTCTAAGCTTTGTGCATTTGATGTTGTCAATGTACTCATCAAGGGGGAGATTTAGAAACCATGTGGATATGTGCCATGGTTTGCAATATGTGATGAGTAATTGACTTTGGCGGAATTTATGTTTGAGTTGAAATGCGGGAATCTGGGGTTTGCATCAGTTTGTGCATATCATGGTTTTGACTAACCGGTGTTGGTGAGGATGTTGGAGAGTTCCAGGAGATGGAAAATGTGTTTGCTTGTCTCAGGATGTGTAGGTCACAGGAGTCAACTTTGTGGTCAATGACGAGAGGATCGGGCACAAGTAGGAGACTTGGGGCCGGACGATCAGGAGGCTGGGTGAAGTCAAGGGTGATCCACACCGTACACGTGAAGAGGCAAGGAGCATGGATGGTTTCGCAGTTGAGCCTCAAAACCGTGGGGTGGTGATCAAGACGGCAGGGTTGACCAAGTCAAAGGTGATCGGGCGTTGGTGCAAGTAGCGAGTTCCAATGGACCGGAGGCGGGAGAGACTTGTCGACGAGGAGGATCACGGGTCAAGGTGACACGCGTCAAGATGGAGAAGTTGTGCTTTGAGAAGCGTGCAAGACGGTTTCCCGATTTGGGTCTCAAAACCAGCCGTGGGGATTGGAGGTGCACGTGGCACCATCGCGGAGCTTGTGTCAAGGTGAAGCAAAGTTGTGAAGGGCTCGATAGCGTTCGGGCGAAGGAAAAAGAGTTGGACGGTTTTGCCCCTGGTGATAGGTGGCAATGTAATATAGGTCAAGGGTAGAAGTGTCTTGGACCCTAAGCCTATATAAGGAGAGGTGTGGCTGGTGGGAGAGGTGCCTTTTCCCATTAGCCTTGTTAGGAATTCATTCAAAGAGCTAGGAGAGGTCTTCATGTAATAGAGGAGAGGAGAGGGTGTTTGAGACACATATCTTTCTAACCGAGTCACTGATAAGGACATCACTCCTATGGATACAAACAACACTCCTCCAATTCTGGACTTGCAAGGTCCAATGACTAGAGCTCGTGCACGACGACTAAATTTAGAGGTGAGCTCGTTCCTATGTTCTTTGCTATATGTTACTTTTAAGAATGGTTTGCTACCTAATGATTATTTTATGATTAGGAACCATGGAGAGGATCAGGAGGTGATGGGAGAAGGACTTGGGAACATGGAGGACCAGCAAGGGCTTGGAAGCCAAGGTGAAGGCTCAATCAAAATCGACTTCGAGTCTCTTTCGGGGCCCAGGACCAGTATGCACTAAAACAGACGCCTAGGACGCATACGGACTCGGATTTGGACGTTCTACATATGCACGGAAAGATAAGGAGAAGACCTTTCCAATGCTGCTAGCTTCATATCAAAATTCTTCAGGAATTGTTGAAACAAGAGAGGGTCCAAAATCTATGTCGGTGCTGTGTCGCCTGTTATTGGTCTTTGGGCTTTGTATCCAGTTCAGCCCAATTAGGGCCGCGTCCAGAGGGTCTTGCATGACTCTAGGGTCTTCATATCCAGCCGCTGCTGCACCATTAGGGTTTGGGTTTTGCTTAGATTAATTCTATTCCTATATAGTGTCGCTGTTCATCGGTTTGTGAGACCCCAACTTTGTGAGCTTAATTATTTATCTGCAATTGTGTTGCATTCTACTTTGTTCTTGCTTGTGTTCTTGATTCGCAGACAGGGATTAGCCTTCTCAGCGAGGTCAATTGTTCTTGGACAGTTATAACCAGAGGAGACATTGTGCTGTGATTGCGGGGTTCTGAACGTGTTGTTTAGAAGCCGGATCGATTTGTGTTTCGCCTCCGCCCAAATCAAGATTTACCAGAACCTTTTGGAAGTTCAGGAACCCTTGTCCACATCAAGTGGTAATCAGAGCTTTAGGTGCACCGTCAGGCTCACACTACCCTTTAGTTTTGTTTTTGTGTTCTTCTTATCGTCCACAGAAAAGCCAAAATTTTTTTCCCCCGCCCATAACCACGTGTTTAGCCTTTGCATATTTCAATTTTAGAGTTCGTAGTGTTGAGTTTGTGCCCTAGTTCTTGTTTAATCACTGGTTTAGTTTGTGTTTTTGTCATCAGTAGTGTTTCCCTTGCAACCCTAGCCGCCATCCCCTCTCACCATCCTCTGTTTTGTCGGCTTTGTGTGCTAGGGTTGATTGATCAACACGCCCATCCTAATCCCGCCCTAAACCCACCCTCAACAACTCGGACTCGGACCTATTCCCATAAATTCCACTTTCCGCTGCATCCACCCCGCCAAAAAAATCCCTACCCGATTCCCTACCCGACCCCAAACCCGACTCGGGTTTCACTCAATCCCCGGGTTTCTTCAAAACCGATTCCGCCACACCTTCAGTAAAACGGCCATAACTTTTTGCTCGGTTGTTTGTTTTGGCTGAAAGTTTTATAGGAGCTTCGTGACTCGGAAAGGGGTCATCCAAACGACCAATGGCTGTTTTCCCTTCTCAGTAAAATCAAAAAAATCGGGAAGATAAAGAAAAAATTCATTCAAGTTGAAATCCGACGTTTTTTGAAACTTGCAGAATTTCTGTAGGCCACATCCTACCTCTGTTTGAGCTAAAATTTTTTGTGTGTTCTCTTCCATTGCCACTAAGTTGGAGAAAAATATCAAAAAAAAGCAATTTCATATTTCTACTAGTGTTCCATCTAGGCCCCTAGAATTTTGAGGTTTGGCTATTTTACACCTAGATCCCTGTTGTGCTCTATTCTCCTGTCACACTTGTTTCTGCCATTGCTATCACTACTGTTTTAGGACATAGTTGGACCAGTAACTAAGGACAAGTTACTTGAGGCACTTATTCAGCTTTACTTGCCACTCACATATGTATATTTGGCCTTCCTAGCTCTACATATTTCTTCTGGACAACACACATGTTATTTTGTGAGCCTTGCAATCATGGAACACACCTCCCTGATATTCTTTGCTTTGCTTTTCAGAACTTTGTAAGAGCTTTGTAAGGAGCTTCCTTTTGCTCTGTTGAGAGGCACCACTGCTTAGTAGTTTTGTAGGGATAACCTTCACTGTTTGTTTCCTGTTTTGGTGTTTATGATGTCAGGAAGTGATGGAGAGGGTGCTTCGCCCACAAAATTTGATGAGTGCGTGAGCCAAGTTCAGCTATAGAAGGCTTTGCAGGCGGTTTAGAGTGATTTAGCAGAGATGATCACAAGAGCCATCACTGATGCGGTTACCAAGCTTCACCTGGGAAAAAGCATTGAGCGGTTGGATAAGAGAGTCTCTAAGTTAACCGATCTGGTTATCGAGTTGGAGACCACTCACAAGAACACCAACGACGTTGAAGATGACCATGATGAAGACACAATGTATAAGGCTGATGGCACCATGGATAGGTCAGCTACAAGGACCGCAAGATTACGACGTCGTTTGCAACATAACACTCAAGGTATGGGTGGTGGTTTCCCACAACCACAATCGTCGCCCATAAGGTAACCATGCTCCAGATGTCCCGTATGCTAAAATTAAGTTTTCAATTCCTTTGTTTTCGGGTCAGTATGATGGTGATACTTATGTTGATTGGGAGATGACTGTAGATCAAAAATTTAATGCCCACCTTGTTCCTGAACAACATAGAGATAGACAAGCCACTAGTGAGTTTAGGGACTTTGCTATTGTTTGGTGGAGTGGTCTAGCTGCTGAAACTGATTTGCCTACTACTTGGGAAGGACTTAAGGTAACAATGCATGATCGTTTTGTTCCTCCTTGTTTTATAGAGAGTTTCGTAATAAACTGTAGCGCTTAGATCAAGGAGATAAACCTATACGGGAGTTCTTTAGTGAGCTTCAAAAGGGTTTGATTTGTTGTACTGTAGTTGAAAAAGTAGAGGATCAGATTTGTCGCTTTTATTCTGGTTTGAGAAAAGAAATTCAGGACATTCTTGATTATAAAGAATTTTATACCCTGAACTAGCGTTTCCAGTATGCTATGCTTGCAGAGAAAGAATCGCAGGGACTTTTCCAGGCTTTTGAGGAGTACAACAAGTCCAGGACCTTCTACCCACCACGGACGACGAGGACTTCGGGGCTGCCCAAGACATATTTCCGGCCGCTCCCACCAGCAGCTGCCAAGGGAACTAGTGTTGTTTCTGAAGCACCAAGATCAGCCCCTGCACCTTCTATGCGCTCAGGTAAAAATTCTATGCAGATATAAGCTAGTAGTGCCTCTTTTGTTGCTTCGGCGGGACGCACTACATGGATTCAGTACCACCGCTGCCATGGTCTTGGTCATGTGCAGTAAGATTGCCCAAGTAGGCGGGCATATGTGGCGACAGACGATGGCGGTTACATGAGCACCTCTGATGTGGAGGATGAGGAGGAGGATGTCGCTACCACCAGTGGCGACCTCGTCCTTGGAGGCGGAGACACCACGGGCTACATGAATATTATTGTGCAGTGTGTGCTTAGCACACAAATCCAGTAGCCGGAGATGATGCAACGACATAACTTGTTCCAGATTTTCTTCGTCATCAAGAACCGCCGAGCATGTGTCATCATTGATGGAGGAAGCTGCAATAATTTGGTGAGTTCTGATGTGGTTAAGAAGCTTGATTTGACCACACGCCCATATTCACATCCATACTACGTTCAGTGGTTAAATGACTCTGGAAAAGCTAAGGTAACACAAACTTGCAGAGTTCCTTTTTCCATTGGTTCTTATGTGGATTCTGTTGATTGTGATGTTGTACCCATGCAAGCATGTTCACTTTTATTGGGTAGACCTTGAGAATTTGATAATGATGTTGTACACCATGGTAAAAGTAATAAGTACACTTTTATGCATTAAGAAACTAAAATTACTTTGTTACCAATGACCCCTGCTGAAATTATACAAGCTGATTTAGAAAGAGCTGCTTGTTTGAAAAATAAAGGTCCTGAAATTCAGCAACCTGTTAATTCTGATTCTTCACCTAGTAATGTTAATGATTCTTTAAGTTCTAAGGGTGCTGGAATTAAATTACAAGGTCGTTCATGTCTTGCAACAAAATCTGAGCTTGCTGAAATTTCTGTTGATGATGATATTTGCTATGCTTTGATATGCAAACAAGCTTTGTTTTTGCTTGATGACATTGCTTCTAGTGCTTTGCCTCCTGCTGTCACTAACCTTTTGCAGGAGTATGAGGATGTTTTCCCAGCTGAGATACTCCCGGGATTGCCACCTTTGAGAGGGATTGAGCAACAAATTGATTTGATTCCAGGTGCTAGTTTGCCAAACCGTGTTGCTTATAGGACCAACCCTGAGGAGACTAAGGAGATACAATAACAAGTCCAAGACCTTTTGGATCGTGGGTACATTCGTCAATCACTTAGTCTTTGTGCTGTTCTTGTACTTTTGGTTCCTAAGAAAGGTGGTACTTGGTGTATGTGTGTAGATTGTAGAGCCATTAATAACATTACTATTAGGTATCGTTATCCTATTCCTAGGCTAGACGACATGCTTGATGAGTTATGTGGTGCTATAATTTTCACTAAAATTGATTTGCGTAGTGGCTACCATCAAATTAGAATGAAACTTGGAGGAAAATAGCTTTCAAAACCAAATTCAGGTTGTATGAGTGGTTAGTAATGCCTTTTGGTTTAACTAATGCACCTAGTACTTTAATGCGTTTGATGAATAAGGTTTTAAGAGCTTTCATTGGCAAATTTGTGGTAGTTTACTTTGATGATATCTTGATTTATAGCAAATCCATGGATGATCATATGATTCATTTGCGTGCTGTTTTTGATGCTTTGTGAGCTGCACGTTTATTTGGTAACCTTGAGAAGTGCACCTTTTGTACGGATCGAGTCTCTTTTCTTGGCTATGTTGTGACTCCACAGGGAATTGAGGTGGATGAGGCGAAGATTGAAGCCATAAAGAGCTGGCCTGTGCCAAAAACTATCACACAGGTGAGGAGTTTTCTAGGTCTTGCAGGTTTCTACCGCCGCTTTGTCAAAGATTTCAGCACCATCGCTGCAACATTGCATGAGTTGACAAAGAAGGGCGTCGAGTTCCATTGGGGTAAGGTACATCATGAGTCCTTTGATGCTTTGAAGGACAAACTTACACATGCTCCTTTGCTGCAACTACCCAATTTTGATAAGACTTTTGAGCTTGAATGTGATGCTAGTGGTATAGGCATTGGTGGTGTTTTGATGCAAGATGGTAAACCTGTTGCATACTTTAGCAAAAAAATTGCTGGGCCTGTTTTGAATTACCCCACTTATGATAAGGAATTATGTGCTCTTGTACGTTCCTTAGAGATGTGGCGTCATTATTTGTTGCCCAAAGAATTTGTTATTCATTCTGGTCATAAATCACTTAAGTATATTTGCTCACAATGCAATTTGAATCGTAGACATACTAAATGGGCTGAGTTTATTGAGTCTTTTCCTTATATTATTAAACATAAGAAAGGGAAGGATAATGTGATTACCGATGCTTTATCTAGGTGCTATACTTTGTTGTCTCAACTTGATTGTAGAATTTTTGGACTTGAGGAAATTAAAGAAATATATGCTAATGATGCTGATTTTAAGGATGTAATGCTGCAATGTAAAGAAGGTTGTGCTTGGAACAAATTTGTATTGAATGATGGATTCTTGTTTAGAGCTAATGACCTATGCATTCCAGTTGGTTTCGTTCGTCTTTTGTTGTTGTAGGAGGCGCATGGAGGTGGATTGATGGGTCATTTTGGTGCTAAGAAGATGGAGGATATTTTAGCCATACACTTCTTTTGGCCAAGGATGAGGAAAGATGTTGAGCGCTTTGTTGCTCGCTGTACTACATGTCAAAAAGCTAAGTCTCGCTTGAATCCACATGGTTTATACATGCCACTTCCTGTTCCTTCTATTCCTTGGACGAATATTTCTATGGACTTTGTTTTAGGACTGCCTAGGACTAAGAGGGGGAGTGATAGCATTTTTGTTGTCGTGGATCGTTTTTCTAAGATGGCACACTTTATACCATGTCATAAGACCGATGATGCTAGTCATATTGCTGACCTCTTTTTCAAAGAAAATGTACGTTTGCATGGTATGCCTTGTACTATTGTTTCAGATCGTGATGCAAAATTCTTGAGTCACTTTTGGCGCTCACTTTGAAATAAGTTGGGTACCAAGTTGTTGTTTTCTACAACTTGTCACCCACATACTGATGGACAAACTGAGGTTGTGAACCGTACTTTAGGGACTATGTTGAGAGCTATTTTGAAGAAAAATTTAAAGCAATGGGAAGAATGTTTGCCTCATATTGAGTTTGCTTATAATCGGGCAACACATTCTACTACCAAGGTAAGTCCCTTCAAGGTAGTGTATAGTTTTGATCCCCGTACTATATTTGATATACTTCCTCTACCTATTAATGAGAGAGTTCATGTTGATGCTAAGGAGCATGCTGAATTTATTTTGCAAATGCATGAGACCACTAGACTTAGCATTGAAAAGATGAATGAAAAGTATAAAATTGCTAGTAGTGAAGGTAGAAAGGAAGTAAAGCTTGATGTAGGAGATTTATTGTGGTTATATTTGAGGAAGGATAGATTTTCAGAATTGAGAAAGTCTAAATTAATGCCTAGAGCTGATGGTCCATTCAAAATAATTGAGAAGATTAATGATAATGCATACAAACTTGAGTTGCCTCCCGAGTTCGAGGTTAGTCCTACTTTTAACATTTCAGATTTGAAACCATACTTGGGAGAAGAGGATAAGCTTGAGTCGAGGACGACTCTACTTCAAGAGGGGGAGGATCATGAGGACATCACTCCTATGGATACACACAACACTCCTCCAGTTCTGGACTTGCAAGGTCCAATGACTAGAGCTTGTGCACGACGACTAAATTTAGAGGTGAGCTCGTTCCTATGTTCTTCGCTATATGTTATTTTTGAGAATGGTTTGCTACCTAATGATTATTTTATAATTAGGAACCATGGAGAGGACCAGGAGGTGATGGTAGAAGGGCTTGGCAATGTGGAGGACCAGCAAGGGCTTGGAAGCCAAGGTGGAGGCCCAATCAAAACCGACTTCGAGTCTTTTTCAGGGCCCAGGACCAATATGCACTAAAATAGACGCCCAGGACACATACGGACTCGGATTTTGACGTTCTACATATGCACGGAAAGCTAAGGCAAAGTTGTTTCAAATTCCACCGGCCTCATGTAAAAATTCATCCGGAGTCATTAGAAATAATCGAAACAAGAGAGGGTCCAGAATCTGTGTTGGTGCTGCGTCGCCTGTTATTGGCCTTTGGGCTTTGTATCTAGTTGAGCCTAATTAGGGGTGCGTCCAGAGGGTCTTGCATGATCCTAGGGTCTTCATATACAGCCGCTGTCGCACCATTCGGGTTCAGGTTTTGCTTAGATTAATTCTGTTCATATACAGTGTCGCCGTTCATCGGTTTGTGAGACCCCAACTTTGTGAGCTTAATCATTCATCTACAATTGTGTTGCATTCTTCTTTGTTCTTTCTTGTGTTTTTGATTCGCAGGTAGGGATTAGCCTTCTCGGCGAGGTCAATCGTTCTTGTACGGTTGATAACCAGAGGAGACATTGTGCTGTGATTGCGGGGTTCTGAACGTGTTGTTTAGAAGCAGGATCAATTTGTGTTTCGCCTCCCCCCAAATCAAGATTTACCAGAACCTTTCGGAAGATTGGAAACCCTTGTCCACATCAGTCACGAGTTCAGTTTTGGTTCTGGAAAGTGTCGATCGACACTGTCGATTTCTGAACCGGCACTGCCGGTGCGCGAGGAAGAACCCCTGATCGGCACTGCCGATGGCTGGACCGGCACTACCGGTAGCCTGGATCTGAACCCGCATCGGCACTACCGATGTACTGATCGGCACTGCCAATGAGTTGTATCTGTGTGTTCTAGTAACTTTGCTTCTTTTGTTGACCGGCACTGCCGATACCTAGGACCAGCACTGCCGATGCGATCTGACTGTTACTTTCCAGAGTTTTGAGAACCATGCACTGACACTACCGATGCATGTGACCGACACTGCCGATGGTGTCAACCGGCACTGCCGATGGCTGTGATCGATACTGCCGATGGTAGTCCAGAGAGGTCTGTCTTGTGTTTGTTTCTTTGATAGTTTGGAGTCTTTGCAGTTCTCTTCTGTTTCCGCTATGTTCCACTACTGTTGTTGATCGCTCCTAGGGTTAGCACATCACAAGTTGGTGTGTGTGGCCTTGGTGATCAGTTTAGAGGTTGGCTTGGGTTGTAATTGGGATATAGGATAAGTTCTTGTGAAGAATTTTAATTGGCTCCCATTCACCCCCTCTGGTCGCCTTCTCGTTCCTTCACAAACAGATGGGGGGGGGGGGATATCAGAGACTAAATTCCTTTTTCACACGTGTAGGCATATCTCACTTAGTGTCTTGTCCTCATACTCATCAACAAAATGGAGTAGCGGAGCGGAAACATAGACATATTGTTGAGGTAGGGCTTTCTCTCCTATTTCATGCGTCTATGCCGCTAAAATTCTGGGATGAGGCTTATCTCACTACTGCCTTTTTTATCAATCACCTTCCATCTCGTGTTATTAACATGGAAACACCTATAGAATGTCTTCTTAAAGAAAAACCAGATTACACTCTTCTTCGTACTTTTGGTTGTGCTTACTGGCCCAACTTAAGACCATACAATACACATAAGCTAGTTTTTCGATCAATGAGGTGTGTTTTCCTGGGGTATAGCAATGAACATAAGGGCTATAAGTTTCTTGATCCTGCTAGTGGACGAGTATATATTTCTCGTGATGTCATTTTTGATGCAACTGTCTACCCTTTCTCTGAACTTCATCCAAATGCAGGTGCTCAACTGCGCTCTGAAATCCTTCTCCTTCATCCTACGTGGCTTAATCCATATGGGAGTGAAGGTGTAGTTTTTACTAATGTGACTAATGATGCTAATTCTGATTCTGAGGATGTTGCAAAAAATTAACAATGCTCAAGTGCATGAGTCTGTGGGTCTAGCATCCACAGAAAATCATGGTTGAGCTGCAGGCGTCGATAGTGATTCTCTTCTGGAACCGTTATCCTCGGATTCAGTTTTGATTAGCTCTGCCCCTACACATGTATCTGAACAAGTGTCTCCATTCAGAGCCGCAACCAGTGGTTCTGGTCCTGGTGCAGCGGGGGTGAGTGGATTGTCTGCTGTACCGGGATCCATTGCTTGCACTTGATCTATAACTCGGTCGTAGAATAACATTTCTAAACCGAAAACCTATACTGATGCATGATTGGTAGCTACAGGTGAGCCAGAGGACTTGCATGAGGCATTGCAACATGATGAGTGGCGAGGTGCTATGGATGATGAGTATCAAGCTCTTGTCCGCAACAAGACTTGGCATCATGTACCGTCACATGAACCTAACAATCTAATTGATTGTCATTGGGTTTATAAGATCAAGAGAAGAGCAGATGGTTCAGTTGAAAGGTACAAAGCTCGACTTGGGGCAAAAGGGTTTAAGCAACGGTATGGTATTGATTATGAAGATACCTTTAGTCTAGTTATTAAACCTGCAACTATTTGACTTGTTTTATCTTTTGCCATATCAAATAATTGGTGCCTGCATCAACTAATGTCCAAAATACATTCTTACATGGTTTCTTGGAAGAAGATGTCTATATGCGACAGCCTCCAGGTTATGAAGACCCCAAGTTTCCTGAAGCAGTGTGCAAACTTGATAAGGCACTGTATGGTTTAAAACAAGCACCTAGAGCTTGGTACTCTCGGTTTAGTACTAAGCTAAAGCAGCTAGGGTTCACGACATCTAAAGCTGATACATCTTTGTTCATTTATGACAAAAAAGAATGTATTAATGTTTCTGCTTATTTATGTTGATGACATTATAGTGGCGAGCTCAAGTTCAAAAGCAGTAAGTGCTTTGCTACAAGACCTAAGAAGTGATTTTGCTTTGAAGGATTTAGGAGATTTGCATTACTTTCTGGGCATTGAAGTGAATAAGGTGTCAGATGGGATCTTGTTGACTCAGGAAAAGTCTGCTATGGATTTGCTAAAGCGAGCCAATATGAGTAACTGTAAGTCTATATCAGCTTCTTTGCCTACTTCTGAAAAATTGTCGATTGAAGGAGGTGAACCTTTGGATCAAAAGATAGTACACTGTATCAGAGTATAGTTGGTGCTTTACAGTACTTAACTTTGACAAGATCAGATATATCCTTCTTTGTCAATAAGGTTTGTCAATTTTTCATGCACCAACCACTTTACATTGGTGTGCGGTGAAGAGAATTATGAGATATCTCAAAGGAACTTTTCAGTTGGGTCTTAAGTTTGTGAAGGACAGATCAAGTATGGTTAGTGCTTTTGCAGATGCAGATTGGGCTAGATGTGTTGATGATAGAAAATCCACAGGTGGTTTTGCTGTTTTTTCTAGGTTCTAACCTTGTGTCATGGAGTGCTAGGAAGCAGAAAATGGTGTCTCGCTCAAGTACAGAAGCAGAGTACAAATCTTTGGCTGATGCAACAGCTAAAGTCATATGGATTCAGGTGGTATTGAAGGAGCTTGGTATTTCTCAATCTGGAATAGCATGTCTGTGGTGTGATAATCTTGGAGCAACTTATTTAACTGCTAAATGTTTCATGCAAGAATGAAACATGTTGAAATAGACTATCATTTTGTGCGTGAGCGTGTAACTGATAAGTTGCTAGAGATTCGGTTTATCTCGTCTGAAGATCAATTGCCTGATGGTTTTACCAAGGCTCTCCCAGTGCGAAAGATGAGACAGTTTGTTAGCAATCTTAACCTGGATCAGTTAAGATTAAGGGAGGGTGTTTAAAGTAGTTAATATTCTAGCTTATCTCCTAGCTAGGCTGTTGTAACCGTTTATAGGTTTAGTTGAGATTGTGATTATCTTTGTATGTAACTTGATACTCAAGGCATTATGCCTATATAAGCTATCATGAAATCGTGGGAGAGGTATCCATGTTACAACCAGTTTTCACAGAAGCTCCTTTTTTAAATCATAAACAAAAGGCTCAAGCTTCTGAACTGAAAAGTAATATATGCATTTTCATCCAGTGCGTAGATTCTACCTGAACATCTATGAGTACAGATTATTGCCCTGGATCCATTGTAAACTTCCAAGCATGGATTCAAGTGACAAGATTAATGGAACTGCAGTATTTTGTGCAGAATGATTTCTCACAATAAAATGTTTTTCATCCCAGCATGAAGGCATGATTTATCGATCAATAAATACTGTTAGTTTGGGGGTTTGATGCTATGTCTTGCTATCCCTCGCTTTGTATTACTTATATGGTATCTGGCATTTTGCTCAGATGAGTAGCCCAGCCCCTCTAGAGTTTATTAATATTGTGAGGTAAGAATTCAACAACTTATGGGCATGTCGGCTCATATATTGCATCATGTGTCGGCGCATATATTGCGTCATATACCGTAGAGGGGGCTTGGCATACCATGAAATTCTCACTGCAGCTACATGTGAAAATGCCAAAAGGGTTCACATAAAGTGTTTATAAAAGTGCTTCTGCTTGTGGGTATAGTTAGCTTTGTAAAACTGTGAATAGTTTTTATTTTTTTAGTTCTTCCTGGGAGGTTCTAATTTTTCCCAACTTTTTGTTAGCTCGAGCTGGAAGAACCAGTCAGGATAAGGCAAGGGGGCCGGGTTGGTGGTCTTTATCCACTTAACCTGCTGCTAAACCAAGTTTGACAATAAACAAGTTGATAAAAAAAAATCAGGGTTGACTGCTGTGAGTGTTGCTACTGTTCAGTCAAATTTGATCTGTCGGCAGAGGAGGCCACACCTGAAGTGAAAATCATTTCTTGTTAACATTCTTCCTATGTTATTTTCTAGGTTTCCTGTTTTCTTGTCAAGGAAGTGAATTAGCAAATGGAAACAAAAGTTACAACTCAGCTCTTCATGGTTAGTATGTTCTTGAAACTATTCTTTGTTTATAAACCGTTCGATATCCTTCAAACATCAATGTGATTTTAAGTGTACTGGTTTTATAGGTCTTTTGCATTTTCCTTTTTGCAGCAATCAACATGTGTTTTTCTTGTGATGTCGCAATGGTTAATTTTCAATTTAAAGTGAAGTATAAATGATCATAAATGTATGGAAAAGCAATACTTTAGATGAACCTGGAATACATGATATTTCAAACTAATATAGTTGTAATAAGTGCAAGAATAGATAATTGAAAGGTTACATTTTTGTGAATTAATTATAAGGATAGATAATTGAAAAGTTATATTTCAAACTAATATAATTTGAATTCATATTCTAGTGCTTGGCTTCATGACCTAGGGCCCATGCGGCATGGGAGGAGACAATTGTATTAGTTTGAAATATCATGTATAAGGAATTGCAGGCGCAATTGGGATAAGGATAAACATGGAGTAGCAGGGGAAGATGCAATCATAAAAGCAGTAGAGTAAAGCAGTAGAGTGTAGAAACTACAGCTTGCCTTATTTATTATTTAAAGGCAGGGGATAAACATGGAGTAGCATGTTGGGACCAAACACCGATGTTAAACTTACTCTGCACTATGGTGTCTTTGATCTCAAGATATGCTACAAGAGAGTAACTACAGATTAGTTTAGTTTAAGCAACTATATCTTTATGTGCATCTTGATTTCTCACTAAAATATTTGTTCTCAATCAGTGAAGCCATGATTTTGTAGATATGCTACGAAATTCAATGGTGCAAGGAAAGGCCACACAAAAAACTACAAAATCATTGAAGCCATGATTTTGTTCTCAATATGGAACTTAGTATAGACATGGAATACTATATCTTGTGTCCAACTGCAACCACTAAAATATGGAACACTACTTGATTTTTTTCTTAATTCTTGTTTATAATTTGCAGTGAAATTGCACACTACACTCTACATTCCATTCAGCATGTTATCTAGCACCCAACAGACTTTTGCTTATGTATGTCGATCATCTCTCTGAAGTGTTTTTCATGCTTGTGCTACTGCTGTGGTTGAACATATTTTCCTTGTGGTTACACATGAAACTTTAAAGGTTGTATTTTACTAGATTTAGGATTGAATTCTAGGATAGAGATCCATATTGGGAAGAAAGCATGGTCTGATGTGGCTTTCAATAAAGCATTGTTAGTATATGTTGCGGGAATGAAATATCTCACGTGCATGTCACACATGCAAAAAACTAGTACGAAAAGTGGATGCAGATATATCCATTTATCTACTGCTTTCGGGTCATGGTCCACATCGGTTTGGCCCATAGCACTTTTGGTAACACAGGAATTGGTTCATTATTTTTACCCTGTCATTCTTTGAGATCCAGCATTATCTACTTCCTGATCACCTGCCTCAGTTAATTAGTCACCTGCTTGAGTTAAGATTATTGCTGCATTTGTGATGATGATTATTGATTTGTTGTACAAGTTTGTGATTGTGGTAGCTCTATGTTCTTACATTTATTTTTCTATCTATTATAACTTGTTTAAAATATCAAAAGTAAGGATCAACTGCTTGGTGTTTTTTTTAGAAAATAAAATCAGCCAATCCTTTTAGTCTGGCATGGCTTGGAGTTATCTTGAAGGGTAAGACTTGCTAAGTAGTAGCTGCTTAGAACATATGCTTATATATTTTCTGGTATTGATAGCAATAACTGTGATCTCCTGTTGATGTGGACATCTCATTAGAAGTCTTGCTCGCCACCTTGAGTGTGCTTGGCTAAAGATCCACATATCCTCAAGAAGTAATGAGTAGACATTGACTTCTGCTCTCTTTCATTTGCGCACTTTGAGCAATGTTTAAAATATATTTATGTTTCTGTAGAACTCTGATGTACTAAAAGACTTGGTTTTGTAATACCGTTGAAACAAAATTTCTAGATAGATCATGTGGGTCGATCTCTCTTACAAATTACTTAATAGAGCATGGGAGTCTAATTCTTTGTATGAAATCATTTTCCGTAGCTTCTAGTTAGAATTCTAATTGATTTTGAGGAACTTAACCATTTTGGGATTTCTGTGAAAAACCTTACATCTTACTCAAAAAATAATTACCTAAAAAAGTGTTTATCTAACACCACCAAAACTTCGAATATGGAGTATCTGCATCATCATGAGCTGTTGAAAACTTCATTTTGAATCTGGTCCATTTGCCTATCCCATATACCATAAAAAAGCATTGGGTATGTGAATGGACACCACTACAACAAAACGGCTTGTAGTGCCGGAACCAAAATTCGCGTAGCGGTGAGTTCAAAGAAATTCGTGTAGAAGTGGTTAAATAACTTTTAACGGTGGATCGTAAAGTGTTCACCTCTAATAGTTGATTTTTAGGGATGGATCTTATTATGGTCCGCTCTCTATGAAGGCAATTTATAGAGGTGGACTGTAATGTGGTCTGCCTCTAATAATTGACTTTTAGAAGCGGATCACATTTTGGTCCGACCCTAAAAACTAGAGGCCCATTTCTTTGGTCTGATTGGCCCAACTGATGTGGATAAAACGCTAGACTCTCTCCCATTCTCATGCATTCTTCCACCTCATATCTTTCTCTCCTCTCCAAGATGCCTCCGTCTCCTCTCCTCTCTCGGTCGCCTCCGCCCTTGTAAGGATCGAGGAATACCGGGGGTGGGGGGTGGGTGGTGGGGGGGGGGGGGAGGTGAATTGGACTGAGAAATCAAAAAGATCGAAACATGACATAGATTTAACATGAAAAACCCTTGCGGGCAAAACCACGGGCGCCGACCAGTAATCTTCACTATTGGAGGAGAGTTTTACAACTTGAGATACAATGATCTCTCTCTTTCTCAACTCTTCCCATACAAGATGTATATATAACAGTGTAAACTAGAGATAAACTCCCTAAACAATATAACCCGTAACATGAGAGGACTCCACCTCTCACACATCTCCTAGACGTCTCTAGTGAGGACTTAAATTCGGACCATATTCCAACAAACTCTACCTTGAGATGAATTCCATCGTGTAACAAATGAAGAATGATCATGAACTTCCTTCAATATTATATGACACCGGACGCCAACGAGTCACTAGGACTCAAACGGTAGCACCAATCAAACTTGAGCAATTGCTCAAACTTTATAACTCCACTTCCAACGAAGTGCTTAATACTCTTTATGATCAAGAGCACATCAGAACTGCTGCTTTGAGCAAAAGCAACAGAGCCATAACCATCAGAGGTCTAAATAATGAACCATTATCACGATCTTGCAGCGGAATACCAGACTTGAGACAAGTTATAAAATCTGGCAATGATTCCCCAAAATTCTTTGTGCGGCAGCAACCGTGCTCCTGTCATTCACGGCGATGAAAAAACGATCACGTAGATCATAAAACAACAGGGAATAGCCGTAGAGAACAATACCAGAAGTCTTTCAAAACACTGAGTAGCCGATTTGATCAACGTGGAACAGCAGCAGGCACTGTGATAATTCAGAAACAATCCATCCTCGTAGAAATTAACCTGCTGTGTATAGCAATTCTGGTCGCATAAACCAACTTCGCTCGCACAAGGGAATTCCTCCTCCTCAGAACTTGAAGGAGCACGAGTACCGAAGACTTAATTCTTCAAAGAACAACAATAAAGGACAATATCCAAAACCTCGGGTATTTGTGTATAACGATCGGAAAACTCCAACTTTGCAGCTGGACAAATAAACGCCGAGTCACAAATGGGCTTTGAAGACTTCATCTTCTTCAATTGAACATCGTCACCATAAACAGAGAGAAGTGGCGGCTTCAACTCAGATTGAAATTAGAGCTATGACTCTGATCGGACAAGGCGATGACAAACTTGACGTGACGTTGAGTAATTAGCAACCATAGATGGCAGCTCTTCAACCGGTAACGAAACACGAGGTACGGACCATGCCTTGGTAGAGACGTGGGTTGAGCGATAAAACGTCTAACAGATCCAATCACCGGCAGTATGACAAACAGGGAATAAAACCCTAATAAATTTTTTTCACAAATCTTGTATCTGGCTCATGATACCACTTGTTAGCAAATAATACATAAACAAGATCAAAACAAGACACTGATTCAACATAGAAAACCCTTACGGGAAAAAACCACGGACGCCGACCGGCAATCTTCACTATTGGAGGAGAGTTACAATATAGAGGATACAATTATCTCTCTCTCTCTCTCTCTCTCTCTCTCTCCTCTTCCCATACAAGATGTATATATAAGGGTGGAAACTAGACTCCACCTCTCACACACCTCCTAGACGTATCTAGTGAGGACTCAAAGTAGAACGAGAGACAGAGGCAGTAGAATTTGGAGCTAGCAATATGGAGCAAGCAATGCAATGGAGTTGTAGCTGATCCTGGACTTGGTATACCATTTAGGAGCTACTTTGCATCTACTGAATCTTAATGCTTGATTAAATTTAAACTAATATTATTATGATGCATCTATTCTACACATTATATCCATACCAGCTGCATGTTGAACATATGCAGATACATCTGACTTATATTTCAATCATGCATGTGAGTTTCCAAATAGAATTTCAGTCAAGAATACATCTATCTTTCAATTATGACTGATTATTATAGTAACTTGCTCATGCCTATAGCACATACATGGATCCCCACGAGGCGAGGTGCTCGGCCTTCGGCACACGCGCGTGGACCTCAATGAGGTGCGGTGCTTCGCCTTCGGCGCTCGTACGTGGGATGACTTGTTACAGGCAGTGCAGATAATTATTGGCACATGCTTATTGTGTCTGCCTTTTCCTTTCCCGTAAGCTCTGAACTTATACAGCTCTTATCTTTCTTTGCATGCTTTGTCCTGAACTGCATGTTCTATTTTTATTTATTCAGTAATCTTATTAGCAACTACGCTATATCGATTATATATAGTAAACAAGTCCATTAACTTTAAGAGCATACCATTCACTTTTGAAGTGTGGATTGATTTCAGTATATAGATATTAGATATACATAGCTGTGTTCCTACACTTGCGGCACCATCTAACCAGTTTTTAATGCAATTGTTTAATTTTCTGTGATTGCAGTTCAAGTACATTTGCAATTCTTCTTGTACAAGTACAAGCAGCGGCTGTGTCAACTCAAGTCATTGTTGATAAGAGGATTAGGTGTGATTTAGATGTGATATTGGTTGTGTCTAGTAACTTGATGCGTATATTTTGCTAGATTGAATTCGGTCAGTGATAAATGTAAATATTTTGATTTTGTAACCTGGGTTTCTATCATGTGTAAACAAAATTATAATTTTTAATTTAAATATATGCATTGGGCTGTTTGGGCCTAAATTGGCCCATGATCTTACGGTTAAATAGGATGGTAAATATGGCTCATGTGCATGTGGTTAATTGTCTATTGAGATGGGTCAAGCTTCATGTAATAGGATTATTGTGAGTGGCTGAAATGGGTTGGGCCTTATATTAGAACATATGAATGGGCTGGGCCAAAGTGAAACTAGTCTATATTCTATAAAAGTTAACAGCCCAAAAAAAATTAATATGGGCTGGGTTTGAAAACTAAGGCTGTCATGTTTGATCCTATATCATTTTATCATGTTTTTGAATTCTATTATGACAAAAAATAATGTCACAAAACCGTGACCAAGCAACGATCATCACAAAAAGAACTATGACGATAACAGGAAATTTCATCACAAAAAGAACTATTTATAGGCTACAACCACTCGACTAGCCGTTGCCAAAAAGTTTTCAAACTTTGGATACTAGCGTTGAGTGGCTAGGTCATCATAGCTTACTGTGACTTCCTCTCCTCCTTACAATGACCTCTGAACTCCAGTGTCTTCTACATGAGTTCCTTCTTGGTCTATCATATCATACGATGACTCTGCCATATCTCTTCACCAGAGTGATCCATTTTCTGGTCTCATATGCTTCTGGCTCACTGTAACCTACTGCGACCTCAATGTTCCTTACGGTGACCTCTGTGCTCCTTGTCTAGAGACTTGAGGCCTCTCTGTATATTTTCCTGCTATTCACCATAGCTTATGGTGACTCAACGTCCGTAGCCTATTGTGATACCCACATACCTGTGTGCATAAAGAGTCCATCTCTCCTGGACCATCACCGTATCATATGGTGACCTCTGCTGCCTGAACTCCTTCACTGAGCCACTCCTTGTAACAGTTAATGTATCTTACAGTGATCTCGCCGTACCCTATGATGACTTGATCTGAAGCTGCAACTCCTTGTCCACCTTGACTTTGTTTCCTTCCTTTCAAACATTGGTCACCTTCTCCACTGCCTCTTCTAGTGTCCAAGAGACTCACTGAGCATCCCAACATTTGTAACACTAGTGAGACCTAAGAGAATGACTCGTGACCTTGTGATAGGCTAATTATTTTCTATGAACTCAAGTCTACATACTAGCCAAGTGATCACAACACAGTTGAACCTAGTTGTCCCTAGTCTTGATTCATCTCTATCACCGTGACTCTTCATCAAGATCTTCATGGCAGTCCTCTGAGTCCACATCAATCACCAAGACGACCAATCACCAAGATCATGTGAAGATAATAAATTTGTTTCAACATTCACAACACTAGATGTAGATATTAGAGCACATTTTTATGTTGGTACTCAATCACCAAAATATTTATATCTTTGAGGATACATACACCAATGGTCATGAAGCTTACAACCCTCCCTCTCCTCTTGCCACCGCCATGACCTCTGCCCTCCCTCTCCTCTCCTGGCCGCTGCCTATGTCCTTCCTCTCCTACCCTAACTGCTGCTACGTCCGCCCTCCATGTCCTCTCATCCTCCCCTCCGCTATTGCCGAATGGGCCAGGAGCAGCTAAGAGGCGCCTCACTTGGCCCCTGCGTGACCCCTACGAGGAGCCGGTGACATTACTGCCCGGCCAAGGAGTGGCCCCGTGCATGGCCCGGACGAGGAGCGGTGGTGAGGCGCTGTCCCACGCGTGGCCCAGTCGAGGAGTGGTGGCGAAGCATGGCCCCATGCATGGCCCTGAAGAGGAGCGTCTCACACGTGGCCCCAATCATGAGAAGGCGAGGAGCGGACTCTCTAGCTAGAAGATGGCAATGAGCTGCTAGAAGATGGCATATGGAGCAGACTCTCTAGACGGTGGCGTCGAGCAGGCAGGCGGCTAGGGTTCCAGATTTTTTTTGGTATTATTTTGTAGCAGCGGGTGACATTACTATCCGCCGCTACATACCGTGGATATTTCACTGGTCAGCTTTTTAGCGTGTCAAAAGGACGCCACTATAGTCCATGATTTCTACCTATGCATGAGTAGCAGCTGGTGGTCATCCCGTTGCTATAGTCATTTTCTACCACTGCTACAGTGTCAGTTTGTGGTAGTGCACCGATTACACTTCGTTTTACTCTTGGAATATGCCCACAATATACCGTCCCGGGTGAAGCCAAAACATGGCGGTGTGCAGGCTACGAGGCCGTCAGATGGTTAGGGAATGGAGCTATTTTGGGTAAAACCCATGTCTATGGCAAAATTATAAGACAATTGAATAGAGTTTCACCAGCATTTGGGGGTGAGTGAAGGTGGCTATTCTGGATAAACCCATATCTATGGCAAAACAATAAGGCAATTGAATAGAGTTTCACTAGCATTGGGGGTGGAAGTCCCCTCTCGTGCCATCCTTGGCATCTTCATTGCATATCTCATAGATTTATCTTGGCCGCAAAAGGGCCCAATCGAACATTCCAATCTGATGCTGGGAGAGAGACGTGACAAGGCCAAGGCCACCGCTATAGGGGCACATGCATCGCTTTAACATCATCACCATTTCAATATAGTATGTGCCCGCAAGGGCCCTGTTTTGCCTATCAGGGTTCCAACGGGTGGACCTTTCCAACAAATTGGAGTTTATGGTGGAATCTGAAATCAGGAAAAAAAAATCAATCCATTAATAGGAGGAATATATTAAAAACTATATCTTAAAAAGGATACCATAAATAATGGTCGAGTGCTAATTGGGAATCTACGCATTAAGGCACTGATAATTCCAAGCTCTAAAATATGCTTTTATTTTGAATTTTATATCTTTCTCTTAAGATGCTTGTAAATACATGCTTTTTTAGCCATACCATTAGAATTGCTTCTTTCTTCCCCTGCTGATCCTTACGGAGCAACATTATTTGACTATTATAAACAATACATTCCCAGCGTAATCCATTTATGACATATCAAATGAAATCCTGTGGGAGTTAATTTTTGCTAACTTCAACCACACGTTACCTAGAAAACCTCCTTTGAACTTTGCTATGTATATAGAGCTTTACACACTTGTTTGACAAAAACGGTGAATGAAAAGCCATTGAACCTAGTAACAATGGCCACAAAGAACACTACCTATTCTCACATTGTCCTTCTCCTGGTCCTTGTCGTGCCAATATTACTGCCTGTAGTGATAGCAGTTGTGGACCTTCCGCATCGTGAGGATGTTAGAATTTGGCCCATTTTATATGGGCCATTCCGGAGAAATTCCAAAGCAATAAGTGTCTGTTATTTTTAGTCCCAATTTGCTTGTCTATGGTGGTTCACACCAACTTAAATAATAGCACTCGTATCCAACGCTGAATAAATAAAGCATTATGAGAGAAAGAGAGCACTGCTATAAGTACACACACACGCGTGCACGCGTATACTCGCTTTTTCGCGTATTAACCCGCATGACTTGTGACGCGTGACCATGGCGTGGTATGTCTACAAGACTAAGTGATTTTTATCACTCGTATCCTTCATCAAATCTGAACCATTATGTACTAGTCAAGAGGATTAATACACGGTTAATTGCTATAATTAGAGTTAATAGGCCAACGTGCTATTGACTGCTAATTAGTGAGCGCAAGTAGAGAGGAAACGGCTCGTGGAGGGCAGTCGTGCCTATATTAGGCTCGTGGAGACGTCCAGGTTTCCCAAATGTGAAAATTCCCTTCCACTTCATCTTCCTTCCATTTGGAGAGCTGTGTTGTGGTGTTGAGGTGCTTCCATCTCGCCGGCTCTATTCCTTGGGGTGCACCAGGGAAAAGGGTGCGCGGAATCTCCAAACCTTTGTCGTTGTGAAGCCTGCATAAGGGACGGCAATAAAATTTCTAGGCAGCGCATCTGCGCGACCGCTCAAGGCTGATCTAGGACGATCTGCACTGCCTCATCAACGAGCTACGACGTCTACATTGATGGTCTACTTCGTCTACTAATTGCGCTAATTTAAGCACCCACAAATCTTACATGAGTCAATGTCTCCCCTGTTTTTAATTGTGTTGTTCTACTTGCTGCTAGAGTTAGTTTGCATCACGAGTTTAAATGGTTATGAAATTTGCCAAAACTAAAATCTGGAATTAGAATAACAAGTATCTTTCCAACAATACAGAAACTTTATTGTTGTATTTATTCTATTATTCTAGCAATGCCTAGTGCTTCGGATGCAATGAAATCGGAGAGGTTTGGTGGTGGTGAAAACTTCTATCATTGGCAGACTAAACTTAGATTCTGGCTTATGTCAATGGGACTGTGGTGGGTGATCCACCTAGTAATGCCATTGAAGGTTGAGCAGACCACTGAATTTCCCACAATGCGCAATTCGACGCTTGGCTGCATCTTGACCCTTTTAGCGGATAATTTATATGTTGTGTATATGAATTATACCGACCCCACTGAGTTGTGGGATGCACTTGAGCACAAATATATCATCTCTCAAGCCGGTCGTCTGCTGTACACGTGTGAGCAACTCTTTGACTTCAGCAATGACGCTGCAAAGTAGATAGTGTCTCAAGCTCACGAGTTACATCTTTTGGTCAGAGAGATTGCAAGTTTGGGATGTCCTCTACCTGATCGAGTTGTGGCAGCGGGCATTATTGCCAAACTTCCTGCCACGTGGAGAGATTTTGCCACGATCTTGAAACACAAGAGATAAGATATCTTAACTAAGAATCTGATTGTAGCCCTCGATGTGGAAGAAAAGGCAAGGACTAAAGACGCTCCGAGCACTTCTGCTGCCATAGAGAATGGTGCTAGTGCAAATGTTGTAGTAGAAAAGAAAACTTACTACAACAAAAACAAGGGTAAGATGCAGGCCAGTGGAAAGCCTAAGCAAACTACTAACTTCAAGAAGAACAATACGAAAAAGAACAGAAGAAGACTGTCAGTGTGATCATTGGCAAAAACAACGGTGATGAGACCGATCTATCTGGGTATGTTAATTCACCATTTGTTTTTTCAGCCATTCAATCTTTGGATTGGTTGGTTGATACGGGTGCCAATGTTCAGGTGTGTTCTGATCTGTCTATTTTCTCTTCTTACTAGGGGACAAATGGATCAGCCGCTTCTGTTCTTGGTGTTGGTACGGTCGAACTGAAGCTCACTTCAGGGAAGACTATCCTTTTGAAGAACATGCAGCATGCTCCAACAATAAACAGGAATCTAATTAGTATTTCCTTATTGTGTCAGGATGGTTACAAGTTAGTATTTGAGTCCAAAAAAGTTATAATGTCCAAGTTTGGAAACTTTGTTGGCAAAGACTATTTAAGTGGAGGCTTGCTCCGCTTGGATACTTCTGATTATTCTTATAATCTGAATCTTGCATCCATGAATAATAAAACTATTTGTAAGGCTTATGTGTGGCAGTCATGTTTTTGTCATATTGGGCTTGACACCATTGCTAGAATGTCCAGTAGAACTTATTCCTAAGTTCAATATTGTCAAAGGATCAAAGTGTCAATCTTGTGTGCAAGCAAAACAACCTCAAAAATCATTTAAGAGTTTAGAGGAAAAGAGAAATTTGGCACCATTAGATCTTATTTATTCTAATTTTTGTGAAATGAATGGATTACTGACAAGAGGAGGCAAGAGATATTACATGACTTTGATTGATGATGCTACTCGTTTTTTGTTATATTTACTTGCTAAAAACTAAAGATGAAGCTTTATAATAGTTTAAGATTTATAAGACCGAGGTTGAGAACCAACTTGATCGTGGAGGAGAGTATACCTCAAATGATTTCTCTCCAATTCTGTGCTGAACATGGTATTATCTATGAAGTGACACCACCAAATTCACCTCAAGCGAATGGGATAGCTGAGAGGAAAAACTGAGCTCTAACAAATTTGGTGAATGCAATGTTAGAGAGCGCCGGTATGCCCTATGAGGGGTGGGGGGGGGGGAGCTATCTTGACAACTAATTTTATCCTAAACAGGGTAGTGACCAAAAAACCGAGAAGTCACTCCCTATGAGGGATAGAATGAGAGAAAACCCAACGTCAATTTCTTGAGGACTTGGGGCTGCCTATCAAAGGTTAATTTACCTGAGCCGAAGAAGAGAAAGCTTGGACCCAGAATAGTAGATTGTGCATTTTTGGGATATGCACATAATAGTACGACCTATAGATTCTTAGTAGTTAAATCTGATACTCCTAAACAAAGTATAAATACTATCATGGAGTCGAGAGATGTTTTATTCTTTGAGGATATATTTCCTATGAGAGCAGCGGGTAGCACTTCTCAGAGTGACAATTATCATGCTCCTAAGGAATATACACCACCATGTGAAACAAATGATGAATTATACACACTATCTGAAGAAGATGACAATGTCATCAAAGAAGCTCCACGTAGGGGTAAGAGACAAAAGATTGCGAAATCTTTTGGTAATGACTTTATTGTTTATCTTGTGGATGATGCGCCAAGAACTCTGTCAGAGGCGTATGCATCTCCAGATGTAGAGTATTAGAAAGAGGCAGACCATAATCAGATGAACTGTATTAGGTCAAATGGAACTTGAGAGATCACTGAGTGTCCAAGTGGGTGCAAACCAATTGGATGTAAGTGGACCTTTAAAATGAAATTGAGGCCTAATGGTACTATGGAAAAGTTCAAGGCTAGGGTTATGACAAAGGGATTCACACAAAGAGGAGAGGATTTCTTTGATACAAACTCTCCTGTTGCCTGAATTTCCAACATTGGAGTGCTCCTTGCGCTTGCAGCTTCCTATGGTCTACATATTCATCAAATGGATGTAAAGACCGCTTTCCTTTTTGGAGAGTTAGAGGAAGAGATATATATGGAGTAGCCGGATGGTTATAAAATTCCTAGGCAAGAGAACAAAGTGTGCAGATTAATAAAATCCCTATATGGCCTTAAACAAGCACCCAAACAATGGCATGAAAAGTTTCACACTACTTTGACATTTGCTGGCTTTAGCATAAACGAGGCAGATAAGTGTGTGTACTATCATTATGGAGGGGGTGAGGGAGTAATATTGTGCTTGTATGTCGATGACATATTAATTTTTGGAACAGGCACAAGAGTAATTGATGAGATCAAAACTTTCTTGTCAAGTTGTTTTGACATGAAAGACCTGGGACCAGCGGATGTGTTCCTAAATGTGAAGTTGATCAAAAGCGAAGTTGGGATTACCTTGAGTCAATCCCACTATGCAGAGAAGATACTTAGCCGTTTTGGCTTTGAGGATTGTAAAATCTCTTCAATTCCCTATGATGCGAGCATCAAGCTTCAAAAATTCGAAGGAGAGGGAAAAGATCAATTGAGATATTCACAAATATTTGGTTCCCTCATGTATCTTGCGGGTGCCACAAGACCTGACATCTCCTATGCTGTGAGCAAACTGAGTCGGTTTACATGAAACCCAGGAGATGATGATTGGAAGGCACTTGAGCGAGTGTTGTGCTACTTGAGAGGCACTACTCGAGATAAGCACAACCTCACTTGGAATTCACTACTCAGGATATCCACCAGCATTGGAAAGATACAGTGATTCCAATTGGATCTCAGATGCGGATGATACCAAAGCCACGAGTGGCTATGTGTTTACGCTTGCTGGTGCTGCAGTTTCGTGGAGATCTTGTAAATAGACCGTGTTAACAAAATCCACGTGTGAAGCAGAATTTGTAGCACTAGAAACAGCTACTAATGAGGTTGAATGGCTAAGAGAGCTATTGATGGACTTGCCTTTCATGGAAAAGTCAGTACCACATATCCTAATGTATTGTGATAACCAATTAATGCTAGCTCAGGTTATGAATACAAAGGACAACTCAAAGTCCAATAAACATATCAAGCGTAGACTAAAATCTATCAGAAAAATGAGACACTCCAGAGTTATAGTTGTGAGCTATGTGAAAAAGAAAAAATAATCTGGCAGACCCTTTTACAAAGGGATTATCACGGAATGTGATTACCGTGATTTCTAAGAACAAAAGTATAAGGCCCATCTAAAAGTTACACAACAATGGTAACCTGTCCTTTTTATCGGAGATCCCGTGACTTGGGTAACAGGAAGAACAAGTTGATTGGTGTAACCAAAAAGTATATTATAAATAAATAAAATGCATCCATTTTCAAATGACAAGTGTAGTATTCTTGATTGTATGGCAGGTTGGCATTAAGTCTTAATATTTTCTATTGTAAAAGATATTAGTCTACAAGATATCTTGAAGGAAAACACCTACTTGATCTCAACTGCAGGTCGTAGTTAATGAGAATTGGGCGTTCTCATAAAGGCTCATGAGAAGATAAGGGAGAAGACCATTAATGCTCCGGTTAGGCGAGATTGTTTTAGTAGCCTAGTATCAGTTCTGATTTTAATTAAAGTCTACCCACACAAGGCTGAGAATTCAAGTCCTAGTCCATTCTTCAACTATGGAAAGATAGATATTGATATTCTAGGTTTGACCTCAACCCGTACAGGAATTTTACCGAAAGACTGGTATATTAACAATACTATAGCACAGTGATCCTTTTGACGTCTATTTCATGCTTTGGAATTGGTGAGGGATTGTTGGGAATTGACTCATTTATATGGCCCATTCAGGAGAAATTCCAAAGCAATAAGTGACTGTTGGTTTTAGTCCCACTTTGCTTGTCTATGGTGGTCCACACCAACTTAAATAGCAGCACTCGTACCCATGGCTGAATAAAGAAAGCATTAGTAGAGAAAGAGAGCACTGTATGAGTACACATGCATGCGTGTGCGCATTTACGCGCTTTTTTGCGTATTAACCCGCGTGACTTGTGACTTGTGACTTGCGATGCGCGATCGTGGCGTGGCGTGTCTACAAGACTAAGTGATTTTTGCCACTCGTATCCTTCATCAAATCTGAACCATTATGTACTAATCAAGAGGATTAATATATGGTTAATTGCCATAATTAGAGTTAATAAGCTAGCGTGCTATTGACTGCTAATTAGTGAGCGCAATTAGAGAGGAAACGACTCCTAGAGGGCAGCCGTGCCTATATTAGGCCCTTGAATATGTCTAGGTTTCTAAAATGTGAAAATTCCCTTCCACTTCTTTTTCCTTTCTTTTGAAGAGCTGTGCTGTGGTGTTGAGGTGCTTCCATCTCGCCGGCCCTATTCCTTGATGTGCACCGGAGAAAAAGATGAGCGGAATCTCCAAACCTTTGCTGTCATGAAGCCTGCACGAGGGACGGCAGTAAGGTTTCTAGGTAGCGCATCTGCACGACCGCTCGAGGCTGATCTGTGATGATCTGCGCTGCCTCATCGACAAGCTACGACGTCTATAGCGACAGTTTGCTTCGTCTACTATTTATGTTAATTTAAGCGCTGATAAACCCTACGTGAGTCAATGTCTCCCGTGTTTTTAATTGTGTTGTTCTACTTGTTGCTAGAGTTAGTTTGCATCACGAGTTTGAACGGTTATGAAATTTGCCTAAAACTAAAATCTGGAACTAGAATAACACGCATCTTTCCAATAGGTGATATACCCAATCCCAAACCTTATCCTGATCGACAAAACTGGCATCATCCTCGGGCAAGAAAGAAGCAATACATCATCTGCAACCCTCAGGATGTTGGTGCTGTGGAGAAAATAGTAACATCAAGTGACGACCGTCCACTCCGTGGGGATATACCCAATCCAAAGTCCTATCCGGATCCACCAAGCTGGCATCATCCTCCAACAAAGAAAGGAATACACCGCCTCCAAGCCTCATGTTATTAATGCTGTGATAAACACGGCAACAGAAGGTGATGTTTGTCCATTGCGTGGGGATATACCAAATCCCAAATCCTATCCAGATCCACCAAACTGGCATCATCCTCCGGCAAGAAAGGAGGATACTACCACCAAACCTCAGGCTGTTGGTGCTGTGATGGACGTGGCATTCACAGGTAAGGCCCGTGCACTGCGTGGGGATATACCTAATCCCAAACCCCTATCCAGATCCACCAAACTGGCATCATCCTCCGACTAGAAAGGCATGGAAGTCTTTCATCACACACACACTGTGGATGAATAGTATTTGCTATTTATCGTGAAGAACACATGTCACGACCATAGGCATTCCTCATAATAAGATTAATATGTTTTATTTTTTTGCTTCAGTGGTGGCTAAATATTTACACCCAATATATTTACTACTCTGGTCAATAACGAGAAAATTCAAAATGTGTCAATCACATAATGTTTCACATATTTTTCATTGCAACTCGAGAGTTTTATTTTCAGTTTTATCTGACATTGTAGCAAAATATTCATCCGTTCAAGCCTACAAATTCTTCAAAGTTTGTCACTGCGTGATAGACACTTGTTCAATAGTTAAACAGAAGAACGGATGAATATTTTGCTACAATGTCAATCCACAGATGTCTGCGTAGGACAAGTGCATGACCCGATCTCCGGCCGATGATGCTTGCATGGCCCGGTCGAGAGTATGTACCACCGGCGGCTGCTGTGCGGCGACATAGTTTAGGAGTAGGATCGGAGGTGATAGGCGTGGGAGTAATGATATCCAGCGGCTGCATGGCGAGTGCATCATGGGACACCGAACTTAGGAGGCGTGCGAGCAACACCCACTACTCCCTCCGTTCCAAAATTATTGTCATCATTGACATTTTTTGTTACCTTTGACCATTCGTTTTATTTAAAATATTTATTCAAATATGAAAATTTATAAGTTATATTTAATTTTATCTAGTGATAAAATAAATTATAAGAAAATATATAATATTTTTTGAAACTTTTTGAATAAGAGCGGTCAAAGTTGATGAAAAAAGTCAATGTCGACAATAATTTTGGAACGGATGGAGTATGTGGCTGAGCTCTGGTGAGGCACACTTCGGTGGACAGCCAGGCCCTAGACACAAAACTGAGAAAACTGTGGATGATTCTGCCTATCTTTTTGTCAAAATTTTCAAATGAAAGAAAGAGAGAAAAATCTGAATGCCAACTGAGCTGTAAGAATAAGAACTGTGCAAAGTATTGCACTGTCACTAGGGAGTTTCTGATGCCATGAAAAAAAGAATACTTTTTGTATGGGATTACACCAAAACTGCTCAGCTGATTGTGCTAGATTTTTACTCAAAAGGACAAATAACCAGTATAACTGAATGTGAGCCTGAATTCGTTAACATACACAAATCGTTTTCTTTCTGTTCTACAAGAAGCAGAAACTACAGTGGCCTGTTCCTCTTAAGGAAGAACATCATTCATGTTTTACTAGAACCTGGTCGTCACATATAGTCCAAAGCTGCAATCACAGATGGCTTGTTGGACAAATTCCCGTGATACCACGTAATTAACAAATTCCTAGAGAGAGCCTGGTAACATGTGGGTTCCCAATGTTTTGGAAGCTGAAACTGTTGAGGCATGTATGTGCATCTATCTATTATATATATATTTGACTAATAAAAGAAACCACCACGTTCGCTCTCAAGGCCCACATTAATCAGAAAAAAAAGAAAAAGATAAAATTACCCACCATTGCCATTATAAAAATCTTGACTAAAATCTCCGTTCACATATATTTTTCTACTAATAAAAAAATACACATCACACCACGGTTGCTAGAAATAAAGAGAATTATTGTAGAAATTTTTGTGAATAAAGAACACCTCGGAGTCCTGATCACGTGATCTGATAAATCTCAAACACATAAAATCCCTCCTGTCATGACTATCTCGATCTCTACCTTCCCACGATCGCTTTGTTGGAAAACCATGGTGGATTAGTAGCAGACAACACCTCAGCGCGAGTCGACGATATAATTCAGATTAACATATGCTCAACAAGGCCAAGGGCATCACGGCGGCAATGATAAGAAGGATACGGGGTGCACCGTTCGAGAGCAACAAGGCATCGTGGTGGTGGCAACGGTGACAAGGTGACGGGGTTCTGCATTCGAGGCCAACAAGGTTTCGTGGTGGTTGTTGCCCTGATCATAATCTTTAGTTCTTTATGTCGCTGAAGCAATAGCTATGCGTGCAACTATCTTAGCTGATGGTTCTTTCCTCCTGACATCACAATTTTGCTGCCGCAAGGACATGCTGGGTGCATTAATAATATTGAGTTCATCTAAGCCGAGAAAGAGGAGCAGAGAAGGACCAGCATATTTTCTCCTAATTTTTGGTTCATGTAACAGTCAAAGCTAACAAGGTGAAAGGTAACATCAAAGCCTGTTTCCTCTAAATTCCATAGATAAAATTTCAATTTCGTTATGTGAACTAAAAATGAACGGGAAAGCCTCCCTCACGGGAAGATAGATGGACCATGTTAGACGTTGCAACATGCTACCAAGCAATGTCACATAAAAGAACGAGATTGGCATGTTGAGCTTCGGCAACACCAGTACACCTGGGACATTTTGATCTGTAAATGTATACACTACGGGAAGCAGGGCATTTGCCGTGTGCGCACACGGCAAAGCCCGAAATACCCACGGCAAAGAGTTTGCCGTGGGCTGCACACGACATTGCTCGCACGGCAAAAATGCCGTCGGCAAAGCGGGCTTTGTCATGGATCTTATATCGGGCAAACCACCGAACACTCGGCAAACGGCCGATTTCCGGTAGTGATATATCAATTCCATTCATGAAGTCTGATTATTAGAAGCAACTGACGGCTCCATAAAAGAACGTGATGGACATGTTGATGTTGTGTGCCCAACTAGCATAAAGTGATGGTGTTAAAGAATTTTTATTTCAAATACTTAAAGTTTTAAGGACTATAACATTATTTTGCATGATTTATCATAAAATTAAAGTATTTCACCTCTAAACCAATGCTACCTCAACACAGCTGATGTCATTGAGAAAAATCTAAATCGTACTAAATATTTACACACTTCTAACATCATTTACATGCATTCTCGGCAGTTCTCTTTTGTTTCCAGTCATCTGGGATTAATCAAATAGTATTACATGTAGTGAAGATTTAAAAATGCAATAATTTTTCAGGACGAGTTACATTGAATGGAGAATAAATAAGAAAAGATTTTTTTTATAGATATTATATAATCAATAAAAAAAGGTCACCTTAGCAGAATGGATGCTAATAATGAAGCTACACATGATCCTTCCTGCGTCAAAATTTTCATTTTCTAAATTATCAAAATGGAAATTACAAAATGTTATATATATATATTTATTTATATACTAATATTAATAAAAAATATATCAAAAAACTTACCGTAAGACTTGCCGCACGAATGCATGGGCTGCCATACTAGTTTCTAATAATGTTTGGAAGGGATAACATCACAGAATGAAGAGTTAGGCAAAATTATGGAATGCATAGATCTAATTTTCGTGCCTCGATAGGCCGGCTAAAAGGCATGCTGGTGCTTGAACTCTTGATTAATTCATGCCTCAAAAATATTATTGCGTTATCTCCGGTTGGCCATCTCTAGCAAAACATGTTTTCATAACATAAAGTAGGGTGTACTAGCTATTTTTTATTTGGGTCAAAAATATATAGTATGAAATGGCACAAACGAGACATGCATCTTTCATTGCACTTTATATAATTAAACAATAGACACCACCCTAGTTCGTAATATAGTTTTTTCACAATTGACCAACTGAAACAACTAAAGATGAAGTAAATTGTTATTTTTCATAGTTTTGCTAATATTATATATCTATGATACTATTGTGCTCTTTTTTTGGTTGCAGGGAGAAGCTGATGAACCGTTCTCTACTCACTTTGCGGGTTTCATCAAGGGGAGGCATCAACAATCTCCTCTTCTCGTTTATGTTTGTAGGTCACATAACCTAGTTAGGCGTTTCCCGTTCGAAAGAGATACGGTTGAAGATATGCCGATATTTACATATCTATAATTGTATCCGTTTTGAATTGTCCATGTTTTTTTGGACAGCCCGGAGCCCAGTTTGTGGCATTTTCTATGGCCCGCCAGGGCAAGGCCATGGCACCCGACATCCAGTATAACCCGGAGGCCCCGCCCATGGCGTACAACAATTCCTCCGTCCACACCCGTCTCACTGAGTACACATCTATGGGAAGCGAGATCCATGGGCCTGAGTGGGATCCTAACGCCCATGATCTTGATGGGGAAGTGGTGATGATGGTGAGAGGAGGCAGGAAGCACGGGCGGTACTGGATTGGAGAAGGCACACTCTCTCCGCGATACGAGCGAGGAGCACGAGCTGAAGCCCGGCTATACGCCCTCGACCGAACACTACACAGTCCCAGGTAAGTACTTCAGGTAATTTCAGTTATATTCGTCATTGGTTTACTGGTTTTGCACATGACCTTTTTTACATTGCCATAAGGAGATGAAATGTTACAGGCCCAGCTCGCTGCAGAGACGAAAGCAAGGGAGGACCTAGAGCAGATCATCAAACAGAAGATCCAACAGGAGTTGGACAGGTGGCTCGAGCACCAGCAGTAGCAATTGACTCAGTGGATGGCAACACTTGGCCAGAGTTTAGGTACAACCCTGCTGTCGATGCCGTTCTTTGCTCTACCTCCTCAGCCACCTACTCCGGCTAGTACTCCTGTGAGTATGAACATTTTAGTTTCTATTGTCCATCCTATAATATACACTTATTAATACTAGAAACTTCCTTAGCATACTACAACATACACTTATTGATCCTTCCAGTGTCAAAATTTTCATTTTCCAAATTATCAAAATGGAAATAATAAAATGTTATGTATATATATTTATATACTGATATTAATAAAAAATATATCAAAAAACTTACCATAAGACTTGCCGCGCGAATGCGTGGGCTGCCATACTAATTTCTAATAATGTTTGGAAGGGATAACATCACAGAATGAAGAGTTAGGCAAAATTATGGAATGCATAGATCTAATTTTCGTGCCTCGATTGGCCGGCTAGGAGGCATGTTGGTGATATGGGTCTTTTTTAAAAACGTTTACATATATAAGATAATTGGAAAAATAAATAAAGGACAACTAGTAGAAAAGATATCATACAATATAATCTTCTGGTAGTTGAAATAATCACAATACTTACGTTTGTGTCATCTCAGATTTCGTTTTTTTTTTTCAAACTGCTGCATAGCTTTGTATTAAAGAAAAAAACGTGTCCTTACAAAATCCCCAGCTCACTTTAGGTCGAAACAGCGGGGGGGGGGGGGGGGGGGGGGGGGGGGAGAGCGTTAGCAATAGCAATACATCAGAGGTCCGTAGAGGGTGAAATCAACAATAACTGAGAATTGGGAGGAGCTCCAACAGGCAAGAGGTCCGTATATATAAAATTAGAGACAGAGAGTAGTACTTACTTTCAGAGCTATAGAGTATGTTCTGGGTCTGTTGTACCTCAACAGATGGTTTGATTACCATTTTTGGGTTTGAGAGGTATCGGGATTTATGCAGTTACGGGCTCCTCAGTAGGGTGAGCAGATCACTACGGGAAAGCCCTGGTTTGCCGTGTGCCTAGATGTTTGCTGTATTCATTATGTCGGACACACAGTAAACAGATGATATGCCGTGTGTATTCTTGAGTGTACACGGCAACGATACAGCACACGGTAAATATTAGCTTTGCTATGTGCCCATTTTCGGTTTGTCCGAATTTCCAATCGGGGACGCGCCTCTCCCTGCCGCCGCCGGCAATCGCGTGCCCGCGCCTTCGCCCGCCTCTCGCCACCGTCGCCAGCCATCGCTCCCACGCACCTTCGCCCGCCTCTCCCCGCTGCCGCCGGTCGCGGCCCCCCCGCGCCCCGCGGTGCCTTCGCCCGCCTCTCCCCGCCACCACTGGGCACTGTTCCCCCGTGACTCGCCGCGCCTTTGGCCTCCTCTTCCCGGGCCCCGAGCTCCCACCACGGTCACCGCCGCCTCCCTGCGCCGTCGATCTCGTCGCCCCCATCGACCACAGAGCGCACGCCCCTGGCGCCCACCTCTAACACCCAGAGCCTCCTCCCCCCGTGCCCCCATCGACCTCGGCTCCCACCCCGACCCCGGCACGCGCCCCAGAAGACCCCCACCTGGCCCGATGTCCAGCGCCTCCGTCGACCTCGGCTCCCACCTCGGCCCTTGGCTCCCGCCCCAGACGACCCCCACCTGGCCCAACGTTCAGCGCCTCCGCCGTGCCCACGGCCCCTGGCACCCCTTACCCTCGGCGCCCTGAGCCCTCTTTAAGGTATGGCGATATGTCATTGTGTCCTTGATTTTAGCATTTGCTTTCCTTAGTTGATTCATTAGAATTAGCAGTAGCAGATTGCTTGTGTGTTGGTCAAGATCCTCTCCGACGGCATGAGCATCGTTACTTCGGTGAGGTTCTAACATGTGTGCTAACCTAGCTTCCCGTACACGGGCATATATTTGCTGTTTCTCATTGCTTGAACTCTTGATTAATTCATGCCTCAAAAATATTATTGCGTTATCTCCGGTTGGCCATCTCTAGCAAAACATGTTTTCATAACATAAAGTAGGGTGTACTAGCTACTTTTTATTTGGGTCAAAAATATATAGTATGAAATGGCACAAACGAGACATGCATGTTTCAATGCACTTTATATAAATAAACAATAGACACCACCCTAGTTCGTAATATAGTTTGTTCACCATTGACCAACTGAAACAACTAAAGATGGAGTAAATTGTTATTTTTTCATAGTTTTGCTAATATTATATATCTATGATACTATTGTGCTCTTTTTTTGGTTGCAGGGAGAAGCTGATGAACCGTCCTCTACTCGTCACTTTGCGGGTTTCATCAAGGTGGGGCATCAACAATCTTCTCTTCTCGTTTATGTTTGTAGGTCACGTAACCTAGTTAGGCATTTCCTGCTCGAAAGAGATATGGTTGGAGATATACAAATATTTACATGTCTACAATTATATCTGTTTTGAATTATCCACATTTTCTATGGACAGCCCGGAGCCCAGTTCTAGGCATTTGCTATGGCCCGCCAGGGCAAGACCACGGTGCCTGACGTCCAGTACAACCCGGAGGCCCCGCCCACGGCGTACAACAATTCCTTCGTTCACACCCGCCTCACTGAGTACACATCAATGGAAAGGGAGATCCATGAGCCTGAGTAGGATCCTAGCGCCCATGATCTTGATGGGGAAGTGGTGATGAGGGTGGGAGGAGGCGGAAAGCATGATCGGTACTGGATTGGAGAAGACACACTCGACACGGCGAGTACGCCCACTCTCTCCGCGATACGAGCGAGGAGCACGAGCTCAAGCCCGGCTATACGCCCTCGACCGAACACGACACAGTCCTAGGTGGAAGTACTTCATGTAATTTCAGTTATATTTTTTGTTGGTTTACTGGTTTTGCATGACTTTTTTGCATTGCCATAATAAGATGAAATGTTACAGGCCTAGCTCACTGCAGAGACGAAGGCAAGGGAGGACCTAGAGCAGACCACGGAATAGAAGATCCAACAGGAGTTGGACAGGTGGCTCGAGCACCAGTAGCAACAATTGACTCGGTGGATGGCAACACTTGGTCAGAGTTTAGGTACAACCCTGCCGCCAATGCTGTCCTTTGCTCTACCTCCTCAGCCACCTACTCCGGCTACTACTCTTGTGAGTATAAACATTTTAGTTTCTGTTGTCCATACAACAGCATAGACTTATTAATACTATAAACTTCCTTAACATACTACAACATACACTTATTAAAAGACTAATCCATAATCAACATTTCTCATTTGTCAAGAATCAATCGACGGGATTGAATGTCTGGAGTCAATGGCCTGAGGGGGATCAAGATCAGAACTTGCCACCACTTGTTGGACAAGGCTCTCATCGTCGTTTGCCGTGATTCTTGTGTTAGTGAACTTTCTACCATCATCAAATTCTTGCTTGTGTTTGTGAACTGTCTCGGATGTACTATGGATGATACTTATGTTTGTGAACCTCTTATGATGAATATTGTGAAATATTTGTGTTATCTATGTTCATGGGTGATATTCAAATGCCTGTGATGATATTGAAAGATTATATGAGATGATATTTGTAATATATTGAATATTGGAGTATTTTTTTGTCAGGGGGCAGCTAATTTTAAACGTTTCCAAACAAGTTCCATTGGCTTTGCCGTGTGTCATGACCATGGCACACGGTAAAAAAGGAATAACCTGGCAATCTAGGAACGTCCTTTGCCGTTGCCATCACAGCGGCACACGGCAAAGTTGGAGGTTTTGCCGTGTGTCAGGACCAGGGCACACGACAAACTGGTGCGGGCCTTGCCGTGCACCAACTGTCGGTCACACGGCAAAGCGTGCCGTCACCAAGCTGGCGGGTGACGGTGCCTTTTTTTTACCGTACGTAATCATGGACTCACGACAACTACCAGAGCACACGGCAGAGGTTTTGCCGTGTGTCCGAGAAAAAGCACACGGCAAAGCCCGTTTTGCCGACGGCTTTTTTGCCGTACAGGCTATGCCGTGTGCAACCCACGGCCAAGCCCTTGTCGTGGGTATTGCGTTCATTGCCGTGTGCTGTGGGCACACGGTAAAGCGCCTGCTTCCTGTAGTGGATGGTGCTGTGGATGGTCCTGTAAAGCGCCTGCTTCCTGTAGTGGATGGTGCTTCCTTCTGGTAGAGGTGAACAGGGGGACTGTGTTGAGGACGCGAGCGTGGTCGTCGTCACTTTATTGAGAAATAGCTCGTCCTGTTTGTCAAAGCATCTGTGCGTTAAGCTTTCCAGCTGACCGACAATCTCAGTCGATCAGACTCTACAAGCGTCCTCGCATGCGGGGGGATGGCCGCGTTACAAACAGTCAGTAGAGACTCAGAAATGACATTGATGATGGGTGGCTCATTTTCTTCTATCGTGCTTTTCGCCCTCCTGCTCGTTGACTGTCTTCACATGCAAAGTTAAAATAAAGACCAAAGTTACGACAGGATGGAGGGCAATATGGCAATGACCCCGAGTTCTGCTTCTGCAAGTTCTGTGTCAGTGCCCACCAGATGTGCGGCCACTGACTTCGGATGTTCAAATACTCTTTAGCAGGAACGAATGTGTTTTTGACTATTCAATTTCTGAGCCGCTGCATTTCACGATAGTCCGATGGTATTAGACGCATATTTTTTCAAGAACTAATCTGAAATTCTGCCTATTGTTATACTCAGGCATATGAATATCAATATAGCTGTGAAGTTATTTTGTAAAAAAATATAGGAGTCTTACGATACATATTATCATAAGTGAATTACTTGTTATAAAAGTAATAATTACTGATTGTAGACCAGTAATTACTTGGTGTATACAAGCAATAATTACTGGTTATAGATTGATTCTACAACTAGTAATTATTATTGAAGGTATAGGAATTTTATGGTAATTTAAATAATTAGCATGATGTGGTGGCTGATGCATAGTATCTGGATGGTAAAGCATGGTGGCCGGAAACGTCCAGAACGTGGCAAAACCCAACCGAACCATTGGTGTGCAGCAGACACGGCGGTGCTGTAATGTATCGTGATCCTGCCAGTCAGTTGATTCGTGTGATTCGGTTCTTGAGGACGAGGTAGAAAGTGAACGTTCAGCATTGTAATATATTTCTCTACCAATGGAAAGGAGGTAACATGCCCGTTCCAGATGTCTCCCGAGCAGGGTTTTAATAACCGGTGAAAACCAACCGGTTATTCCGGATAATCGGAAAACCTGTCTAGGCTAGTTGCTTCGACCAATCGGTTAACTATGAAAAATCAAAATTATTATTGTAACAAAACTGTTAACCAATAGGTTTTCCTGGTTAACCGGCTGGTTTTTCAGTAGTTCGTAGCCGGTCAGTTCACCGGTTATGTGAACCTTGCTCCCGAGCCTGAATCTGGTGTAGCATATGTGTAGTTCTCTTATTTGGATAGGTCAGTATGATCGAGGGAGCAGCTTAGCAAAATTATAAATCAAGTTCACGCGTGTAGTTTCTATGACTGAACAACCGGACTATGGGATGCAGTAGACCTTGATAAAAGGAGGAGGATGACTTCACTTTGTAGAAATGACTTTCACATATGCTTTAGTTTTGGAAATGACTTCACTTATGCAGTAGATGGGATCAATAAAGCTTCTTGTTGTCAAAGATCTGAGTGTACACTCTGATATATTATTTGGTTTCTTAAGCCTTTGGGCCGCGTGCCCATGCTTGTATGTCGAGTGTTAGGGCTTGCCTTCCAAGACTCTCCTCTATTTGTACTAGATCACAATGTATCTTGAAGCATTGGGTGGGTTATTCCGCTCTCACTGACTAATTCTTTTGGACTCAGACGAACAATAGTTATATTCAAATGTGACATATACAATGAAGTCGACAAGACTGTCGACCTCAAAGCTGATGAATGTTTCAAGTCCAGCAACATTTAGTCATATTGGTATAAATTCAATCTTTATATTTTATCAACCTAGTAAACTAAGATATTTTACTTGGTTGACAATGTTCAAGGAAAAATGGACAAAGGACGGCGAGTTGTGCAAAAATTTGAGCATAGGTCATGTATAATGTGGCTGAAAATGATGTTGATGTGCAACATGATGATTACTCTTCTGATTCAGAGCAGGGTGCAAGAACTTGAGGATGGTGAGGTGATGCACCATGTGCATAATGGAGAAGAGACTGTCACTAAAGCTAATTTGGAAGACCTTATAAGAGTCAAGAACCAATTCAACATGCGTGAAGATGTTGAGAATGATGATGATTGATGAGACCATACAACAGTATTTAAATGACAGTGACAATGACAACATGTATTTGTGTGTAGATGATATGTTCGAGGATGACGATGATGATGTTCTATAGTATGTTATTTATTAACCCATAAAGCTCTATTGCACTCTGGATCACATCATGCAGAATTTCTTGCATTCACTCCTACTTTGCGGCCTATGTTATGTACCAGATCATTTGTACAAGCTGATGCCGCACTGCTGGTGCTCATGTCGATGTCGTGTTGCTGGTGCTCATGCTGATGTCGAGCCGCTGGTGCTCAAGCTTGTGTGCAAGTCTGATGTAAAACTGCATTTGATAATTGGGTGCATTTGATGTAAAACTGCATTTGATAATCATGTGGGTCAATCTCTCTTACAAATTACTTAATAGACATGGGAGTCTAATTCTTGTATGAAATCATTTTCCGTAGCTCCTAGTTAGAATTCTAATTGATTTTGAGGAACTTAACCATTTTGGGATTTCTGTGAAAAACCTTACATCTTACTCAAAAACAATTACCTAAAAAAGTGTTTATCTAACACCACCAAAACTTCGAATATGCAGCATCTGCATCATCATGAGCTGTTGAACACTTCATTTCAAATCTGGTCTGTTTGCCTATCCCATATACCATAAAAAAGCATTGGGCATGTGAATGGTCACCACTACAACAAAACAGATTGTAGCGCCGGAACCAAAATTCACGTAGCTGTGAGTTCAAAGAAATTCATGTAGAAGTGGTTAAATAACTTTTAACGATGGATAGTAAAGTGTTCACCTCTAATAGTTGATTTTTAGGGACGGACCTTATTATGGTCCGCTCTATATGAAGGCAATATATAGAGGTGGACTGTAACGTGGTCTGCCTCTAATAATTGACTTTTAGAGGTCGATAACATTTTGGTCTGACCCTAAAAACTAGAGGCCCATTTCTTTGGTCTGATTGGCCCAACTGATGTGGATAAAATGCTAGCCTCTCTCCCATTCTGATGCATTATTCCACCTCATATCTTTCTCTCCTCTCCAAGATGCCTCCGTCTCCCTCCATCTCCTCTCCTCTCTCGGCCGCCTCCACCCTTGTAAGGATCGAGGAATACCGGGGGGAGGTGAATTTCACTGAGATGTGGATCATCAACTCAAAGTTCACTATTCTGCACACCTCACTAACGGCAAGTCCCATGCAATTCTATGTGAGCCATGACGTTAGCAATTCTAGTAGAATGATGCAATGCATGCGATACCAAGCCAATCAACAAGCATGCAAGCCCATGACAGCCCTATCTCTACTTGCACACAAGTGTAGAATTAAATACGGTAAGTAAGGAGAGGGTTTAGAGAATGCTCATTGATTATTAGCCCGATATCTCAGGATAATGGCGCCTTCCCCTAATCATTATTGGATCAATTCCCACCAGAGTACCAATCTCTCCCGCCACTCAATGGTTGCGTTCTTGCACACAAGCCCGCATCACTCCTCGAGTGAAGACACAGTCACGTAACCGTTGCCCCATGGGCACAAGCTTGCCTCCGTCAAGGACTTGCTACACTCTCATATGGCAAGCACAAGCACTTTATTCTTGATGTTCCTTTCAAAGATGAGCTCCCATCTTGTATAAACTTGTGATGAACTTTACAACTAATCATGATAGGCTCATCACCGGCACCTAACCGGGCTAGGCCCTGCCAAAGTTACTCTCCTTGACACTCAAAGATAACCCTTAAATCTTTGCACAAGTGTCCTCTCTTCTCCTCTTGGCCCTCTACTGATTCCTCCAGCAATCCAAATCACTATAAGAAATATAACATTCTATGACGATTACAGAATGACAATTATCAAAATGCCACTAACTGCATTGTTTTATGACGGTCAATTTTGTTAGGTGACTAATTTTAGTTGTACGTCATGAAAACCAATCCAAAATTGTTATAAACTAAAACAATTAGATATTGTGACAAAAGATATTTTGTCATGTCATGCAAAGTGTGAGCACCACAATTTTATGACAATCGGTGATGCAGCAAGGGTAAAACTATCAATATTTGTGTAGTAGTTATATTACAGACCTGTGATACACAACCCTAGTCGGCCTGCACTGCTCCCAAATCCAGCACATCCCTGCCGCCGCATGTCTGCACCTTGCAAGCCTACGCCAACATGCTTGGGAGGAACCCGGCTGCCCAGTCCGTGACGAACTCCGCCCACCCACCCGCGTGGACGAGCCCGCCGACCAATCCAGTTCACACATCTCCGACAACCGTCGCTCCAATCCATGCTGCTCCTTCACGGACAAGCCTGCGAGGGCGCCGGCCGCCTTCCTCCAAAAAATGCCTCCTGGTCAGAAGCGCCAACCAGTAGCAGGTAATGCCTTGCCTGTGTGCATCTCCGTTGATATGTGTAGTCCAGGAGTCAAACCTATTGTTGTGCTTTTTTTCTTCCTAAAATTTGCACACAATTTGTAGTATTATTCTTAGCTGGGGCGTGCTTTCTGTTGTGCAAGGGAGAGGAACGGAGGAGAGTGGAGAGGTGATAGAAGACATAACATGTGTTGTTTTCTTGATCTGTTAGTGCAAGTATGCAATTCAATTTTGAAAAAATAAGATTTTATACACAGTATAAGCAATATAAATTGAGAATTATTTAGCTTTAACTTCCTCACTAATCATTCTATAATTTTTGAGAAATCAAAAAACATGTTAGCAAATAATTTCTAAACAAGATCGAAACACGACACAGATTTAACATGGAAAACCCTTGCAGGCAAAACCACGGGTGCCGACCGGTAATCTTCACTATTGGGGGAGAGTTTTACAACTTAGGGGATACAATAATGTCTCTCTATCTCAACTCTTCCCATATAAGATATATATATAAGGGTGGAAACTAGAGATAAACTTCCTAAACAATATAACCGTAACACGAGAGGACTTCACCTCTCACACACCTCCTAGACGTCTCTAGTGAGGACTCAAATTCGGATCATATTCCAACAGACTTCACCTTGAGACGAATTCCATCTTGTAACAAATAAAGAATCATCATGAACTTCCTTCAATGTTATAAGACACCGGACACCAACGAGTCACTAGGACTCAAACGGTAGCACCAATCAAACTTGAGCAATTGCTCAAACTTCATAACTCCACTTCCAACGAAGTGCTTAAAACTCTTTATGATTAAGAGCACATCAGAACTGCTGCTTTAAGCAAAAGCAACAGAGCCATAATCATTAGAGGTCTAAATAATGAACCATTATCACGGTCTTGCAGCGGAATACCAGACTTGAGACAAGTTATAAAATCTGGCAATGATTCCCCAAAATTCTTTGTGCGGCAGCAACCGGGCTCCTTTTATGCACGGCGATGAAAAAACGATCGTGTAGATCATAAAACAACAGAGAATAGCCATAGAGAACAATACCAGAAATCTTTCAAAACACTGAGTAGCCGATATGATCAGCGTGGAACAGCAGCAGCCACTGTGATAATTCAGAAACAATCCATCCTCATAGCAATTAACCTGGTGCGTATAGCAATTCTGGTCGCATAAACCAACTTCGCTCGCACAAGGGAATTCCTCCTCAGAACTTGAAGCAGCATGAGTACCGAAGACTTAATTCTTCAAAGAACAACAACAAAGAACAGTATCCAAAACCTCGAACAAAGAACAGTATCCAAAACCTCGGGTATTTGTGTATAACGAGCATGAAAACCAGAAGAGAAAAGCTTCTGATAGAATCCGTGCGTGCGTATAGCATAACAGGCCAAAAGACCAAGAAATCACGCTCGCATGAATAAAGCTCCTTGGGACTTGAAACAAGGCCATAGCGGTGGATTCTCTCTGCCTGGAACAGCAGCAAGAAACTGGCCTTCTCTAGATGATCTCGCCAAATCCGTTCTGGACAATAAACAAAACTCCCGAGTGGCTGACTGATTGGCACAAAATGGAGAAGATTTCTCCTCAACGTCAGAGAATAACGAACCGCCTCAGGACTTGATACGTACGTCACGAGGAATTGGAACTCCAAGGGAACAGCGGTTTCGCAGCCCCGAGGAACAACTGAGACTTCGTCTTGGAACTTGGACCAGGTAAGAAACGATCTTGTGATCGGAAAACTCCAACTTTGCAGCTGGACAAAATAAACGCCGAGTCACAAATCGGCTTTGAAGACTTCATCTGCTTCAATTGAACATCATCACCGTAAACAGAGAGAAGTGGCGGCTTCAACTCAGATTGAAATTAGAGATATGACTCCGATCGGACGAGGCGATGACAAACTCGACGTGACGTTGAGTAATTAGCAACCGTAGATGGAAGCTCTTCAACTGGTAACGAAACACCAGGTACGGACCACGCCTCGATAGAGATGTGGGTTGAGCGATGAAACGTCTAACAGATACAATCACCGGCGGTATGACAAACTGGGAATAAAACCTTAATAATTTTTTTTCACAAATCTTGTATCTGGCACATGATACCACTTGTTAGCAAATAATACATAAACAGAATCAAAACACGACACTGATTCGACGTGGAAAACCCTTGCGAGAAAAAACCACGGGGTCGACCGGCAATCTTTACTATTGGAGGAGAGTTACAATATAAAGGATATAATGATCTCTCTCCCTCTCTTGACTCTTCCCATATAAGATGTATATATAAGGGTAAAAACTAGAGATAAACTCCCTAAATAATATGACCCGTAACACGAGAGAACTCCACCTCTCATACACCTCCTAGACGTCTCTAGTGAAGACTCAAAGTAGAACGAGTGACAGAGGCAGTAGAAACTGGAGCTAGCAATGTGGAGCAAGCAATGCAATGGACTTGTAGCTGATCCTGGACTTCGTATACCATTTAGGAGCTACTTTGCATCTACTAAATCTTAATGCTTGATTAAATTAAAACTAATATTATTATGATGCATCTATTCTACACCTTATATCCATACTTGCTGCATGTTGAACATATGCAGATACATCTGACTTACATTTCAATCATGCATGTTAGTTTCCAAATAGAATTTCAGTCAAGAATACATCTATCTTTCAATTATGACTGATTATTATAGTAACTTGCTCATGCCTATAGCACATACATGGATCCCAACGACGTGAGGTGCTTGGCCTTCGGCACAGACGCGTGGATCTCAATGAGGTGCGGTGCTTGGCCTTCAGGGCTCGTACGTGGGACGACTTGTTACAGGCAGTGCAGATAATTATTGGCACGTGCTTATTGTGTCTGCCTTTTCCTTTCCCGTAAGCTCTGAACTTATACAGCTCTTATCTTTCTTTGCATGCTTTGTCCTGAACTGCATGTTCTATTTTTACTTATTCAGTAATCTTATTAGCAACTAAGCTATATTGATTATATATAGTAAACAAGTCCATTAACTTTAAGAGCATACCATTCACTTTTGGAGTGTGGATTGATTTCAGTATATAGATATTAGATATACATAGTTGTGTTACTACACTTGCAGCACCATCTAACCAGTTTTTAATGCAATTGTTTAATTTTCTGTGATTGCAGTTCAAGTACATTTGTAATTCTTCTTGTACAAGTACAAGCAGCGGCTGTGTCAACTCAAGTCATTGTTGATAAGAGGATTAGGTGTGATTTAGATGTGAATGGGCTGGGCCGAAGTGAAACTAGTCTATATTCTATAAAAGTTAACGGCCCAAAAAAAATTAAAATGGGTTGGGTTTGAAAAATAAGGCTGTCATGTTTGATCCTATATCATTTTATCATGCTTTCGAATTCTATTATGACAAAAAATAATGTCACAAAACCGTGACCAAGCAACGATCATCACAAAAAGAACTATGACGATAACATGAAATTTCATCACAAAAAGAACTATTTATAGGCTACAACCACTCGACTAGTCGTTGCCAAAAAGTTTTCAAACTTTGGATACTAGCATTGAGTGGCTAGGTCATCATAGCTTACTGTGACTTCTTCTCCTCCTTACAATGACCTCTGAACTCCAGTGTCTTCTGCACGAGTTCCTTCTTGGTCTATCATATCATACGATGACCCTGCCATATCTCTTCACCAGAGTGGTCCATTTTCTGGTCTCATATGCTTCTGGCTCACTGTAACCTACTGCAACCTCAATGTTCCTTACGGCGACCTTTGTGCTCGCTGTCTAGAGACTTGAGGCCTCTCTGTACATTTTCCTGCTATTCACCATAGCTTACGGTGACTCAACGTCCGTAGCCTATTGTGACACCCACATACCTGTGTGCATAAAGAGTCCATGTCTCCTGGACCGTCACCGTACCATATGGTGACCTCTGCTGCCTGACTCCTTCACTGAGCCACTCCTTGCAACAGTCAATGTATCTTACAGTGATCTCGCCGTACCCTATGATGACTTGATCTGAAGCTGCAACTCCTTGTCCACCTTGATTTTGTTTCCTTCCTTTCAAACACTGGTCACCTTCTCCACTGCCTCTTCTAGTGTCCAAGAGACTCACTGAGCATCCCAACATTTGTAACACTAGTGAGACCTCAGAGAACGACTCATGACCTTGTGACAGGCGAATTGTTTTTTATGAACTCAAGTCTACATACTAGCCAACTAATCACAACACAGTTGAACCTAGTTGTCCCAAGTCTTGATTCATCTCTATCACCGTGACTCTTCATCAAGATCTTCACGGCAGTCCTCTGAGTCCACATCAATCACCAAGACGACCAATCACCAAGATCATGTGAAGATAATAAGTTTGTTTCAACATTCACAACAATAGATGTAGACATTAGAGCATATTTTTATGTTGGTACTCAATCACCAAAACATTTATATCTTTGAGGTTACATACACCAATGGTCATGAAGCTTACAACCCTCCCTCTCCTCTTGCCACCGCCATGACCTCTGCCCTCCCTCTCCTCTCCTGGCCGCTGCCTATGTCCTTCCTCTCCTACCCTAGCGGCTGCAACGTCCGCCCTCCTTGTCCTCTCATCCTCCCCTCCCCTATTGCCGAATGGTCCAGCAGCAGCTAAGACGCGCCTCACTTGGCCCCTGCGTGGCCCCAACGAGGAGCCGGTGACATTACTGCCCGGCCGAGGAGTGGTCCCGTGCATGGCTCTGACGAGGAGCGGCGGTGAGGCTACCCCACGCGTGGCCCAGTCGAGGAGTGGTGGCGAAGCATGGCCCCATGCATGGCCCCGACGAGGAGCGTGTCACACGTGGTCCCAATCATGAGAAGGCGAGGAGCGGACTCTCTAGCCAGAAGATGGCGATGAGCTGCCAGAAGATGGCATATGGAGCGGACTCTCTAGACGGTGGCGTCGAGCAGGCAGGCGGCTAGGGTTGTAGATTTTTTTTTGTATTATTTTGTAGCAGCGGGTGACATTACTATCCGCCGCTACATACCGTGGATATTTCACTGGTCAGCTTTTTAGCGTGTCAAAAGGATGCCACTATAGTCCATGATTTCTAGCTATGCATGAGTAGCAGCTGGTGGTCATCCCGTTGCTATAGTCATTTTCTACCACTGCTACAGTGTCAGTTTGTGGTAGTGCACCGATTACACTTCGTTTTACTCTTGGAATATGCCCTCATTATACCGTCCCGGGTGAAGCCAAAACATGACGGTGTGCAGGCTACGAGGCCATCAGATGGTTAGGGAATGGAGCTACTTTGGGTAAAACCCATGTCTATGGCAAAATTATAAGACAATTGAATAGAGTTTCACCAGCATTTGGGGGTGAGTGAAGGTGGCTATTCTGGATAAACCCATATCTATGGCAAAACAATAAGGCAATTGAATAGAGTTTCACTAGCATTGGGGGTGGAAGACCCCTCTAGTGCCATCCTTGGCATCTTCATTGCATATCTCATAGATTTATCTTGGCCGCAAAAGGGCCCAATCGAACATTCCAATCTGATGCGGGGAGAGAGACGTGACAAGGCCAAGGCCACCGCTATAGGGGCACATGCATCGCTTTAACATCATCACCATTTCAATATAGTATGTGCCCGCAAGGGCCCTGTTTTGCCTATCAGGGTTCCAACGGGTGGACCTTTCCAACAAATTGGAGTTTATGGTGGAATCTGAAATCAGGAAAAAAAATCAATCCATTAATAGGAGGAGTATATTAAAAACTATATCTTAAAAAGGATATCATAAATAATGGTCGAGTGCTAATTGGGAATCTACGCATTAAGGCACTGATAATTCCAAGCTCTAAAATATGCTTTTATTTTGAATTTTATATCTTTCTCTTAAGATGCTTGTAAATACATGCTTTTTTAGCCATACCATTAGAATTGCTTCTTTCTTCCCCTGCTGATCCTTACGGAGCAACATTATTTGCCTATTATAAATAATACATTCCCAGCGTAATCCATTTATGACATATCAAATGAAATCTTGTGGGAGTTAATTTTTGCTAACTTCAACCACACGTCACCTAGAAAACCTCCTTTGAAGTTTGCTATATATATAGAGCTTTACACACTTGTTTGACAAAGATGGTGAATGAAAGCCATTGAACCTAGTAACAATGGCCACAAAGAACACTACCTATTCTCAAATTGTCCTTCTCCTGGTCCTTGTCCTACCAATATTACTGCCTGCAGTGATAGCAGTTGTGGACCTTCCGCATCGTGGCGATGTCAGAATTTGGCCCATTTTATATGTCCTTCCTCTCCTACCCTAACTGATGCTACGTCCGTCCTCCATGTCCTCTCATCCTCCCCTCCCCTATTGCCGAATGGGCCAGGAGCAGCTAAGAGGCGCCTCACTTGGCCCCTGCGTGGCCCCTACGAGGAGCCGGTGACATTACTGCCCGGCCGAGGAGTGGCCCCGTGCATGGCCCTGACGAGGAGCGGCGGTGAGGCGCTGCCCCACGCATGGCCCAGTCGAGGACTGGTGGCGAAGCATGGCCCCGTCAAGAAACGTCTCACACGTAGCCCCAATCGTGAGGAGGTGAGGAGCGGACTCTCTAGCCAGGAGATGGCGACGAGCTGCCAGAAGATGGCAAATGGAGCGGATTCTCTAGCCGGGGGTGTCGAGCGGGCAGGCGGCTAGGGTTCCGGATATTTTTTGTATTATTTTGTAGCAGCGGGTGACATTACTATCCGCTGCTAGATACCATGGATATTTCACCGGTCAGCTTTGTAGCGTGTCAAAAGGACGCCACTATAGTCCATAATTTTTAGCTATGCATGAGTAGCAGCTGGTGGTCATCCCATTGCTACAGTGCCAATTTGTGGTAGTGCACCGATTACACTTCATTTTACTCCTGGAATATGCCCTCATTATAACGTCCCGGGTGAAGCCAAAACATGACACTGATAATTCCATGCTCTAAAATATGCTTTTATTTTGAATTTTATATCTTTCTCTTAAGATGCTTCTAAATAAATGCTTTTTTAGCCATACCATTAGAAATTGCTTCTTTCTTTCCCTGCTGATCCTTACGGAGCAACATTATTTGCCTATTATAAACAATACATTCCCAGCGTAATCCATTTATGACATGTCAAATGAAATCCAATGGGAGTTAATTTTTTCTAACTTCAACCACACGTCACCTAGAAAACCTCCTTTGAAGTTTGCTGTATATACAGAGCGTTACACACTTGTTTGTGAATGAAAAGCCATTGAACCTAATAACAATGGCCACAAAGAACACTACCTATTCTCACATTGTCCTTCTCCTGGTCCTTGTCCTGCCAATATTACTGCCTGCAAGGATAGCAGTTGTGGACCTTCCGCATCGTGGGGATGTTGGAATTTGGACCATTTTATATGGGCCATTCCGGAGAAATTCCAAAGCAATAAATTGTATTGGTTTTAGTCCCACCTTGCTTGTCTATGGTGGACCACACCAACTTAAATAACAGCGCTCGTACCCATGGATGAATAAATAAAGCATTAGGAGAGAAAGAGAGCACTGCTAATTAGTGAGCGCAATTAGAGAGGAAACAGCTCCTGAAGGGCAGCCATGCCTATATTAGGCTCGTGGAGACGTCCAGGTGTTCAAAATGTGGTGTTGTCATGCTTCCATCTTGCCGGCCCTATTCCTTGGCGTGCACCAGGGAAAAGGGTGAGCGGAATCTCCGAACCTTCGCCGTCGTGAAGCCTGCACGAGGGATGGCAATAAAGTTTCTGGGTAGCGCATCTACGCGACCGCTCAAGGCTGATCCGCGATGATCTGTGCTGCCTCATCAACGAGCTCTGATGTCTACATTGACGGTCTGCTTCGTCTACTATTTGCGCTAATTTAAGCACCCACAAACCTTACATGAGTCAATGTCTCTCTTGTTTTTAGTTGTGTTTTTCTAATTGCTGCTAGAGTTAGTTTGCATCACGAGTTTGAACGGTTATAAAATTTGCCTAAAACTAAAATCTGGAACTAGAATAGCACCCATATTTCCAACAATACAGAAACCTTATTGTTGCATTTATTCTATTATTCTAGCAATGTCTGGTGCTTCGGATGCAATGAAACCCGAGAGGTTTGGCGGTGGTAAAAACTTCTTTCGTTGGCAGACTGAACTCAGATTCTGGCTTATGTCAATAAGACTCTGGTGGGTGATCCACCTAGTAATGCCATTCAAGGTTGAGCAGACCACTGTATTTCCCACAATGTGCAATTCGATGCTTGGCTGCATCTTGACCCTTTTAGCGGATAATTTATATGATGTGTATATGAATTATACCGACCCCACTGAGTTGTGGGATGCACTTGAGCACAAATATGTCGTCTCTCAAACCGGTCGTCTGCTGTACACGTGTGAGCAACTCTTTGACTGGAGAGATTGCAAGTTTGGGATGTCTTGTGCCTGATCGAGTTGTGGCAGCGGGCATTATTGCCAAACTTCCTGCCACGTGGAGAGATTTTTCCACGATCTTGAAACACAAGAAGGAAGATATCTCAACTGAGAATCTGATTATAGCCTTCGATGTGGAAGAAAAGGCAAGGACTAAAGACACTCTGAGGACTTCTACTGCTGTAGAGAATGGTGCTAGTGCAAATGTTATAGTAGAAAAGAAAACTTACTACAACAAAAACAAGGGTAAGATGCAGGCCAGTGGAAAGCATAAGCAAACTACTAACTTCAAAAAGAACAATACGAAAAAAGACAAAAGAAGACTATCAATGTGACCATTGGAAAAAACAACGGTGATGAGACCGATCCATCTGGGTGTGGTAATTCACCATTTGTTTTTTCAGCCATTCAATCTTTGGATTGGTAGGTTTCTACGGGTGCTAATGTTCATGTGTGTTTGGAAACTTTGTTGGCAAAGGCTATTTAAGCGGAGACTTGTTCCGCTTGGATACTTCTGATTATTCTTATAATCTGAATCTTGCATCCATGAATAATAAAAATATTTGTGAGGCTAATGTGTGGCAGTCATGTTTTTGTCATACTGGGTTTGACACCATTGCTAGAATGTCAAGATTAGAACTTATTCCTAAGTTCAATATTGTTAAAGGATCAAAGTGTCAATCTTGTGTGCAAGCAAAAGAACCTCAAAAATCATTTAAGAGTTTAGAGGAAAAGAGAAATTTGGCACCATTAGATCTTATTCATTCTAATTTGTGTGAAATGAATGGATTAATGACAAGAGGAGGCAAGATATATTTCATGACTTTGAATGGATTAAGCCTTAATGTTTTCTGTTATAAAAGATATTAGCCTACTGTTGACTCCAGATTTTGGCAAGTGTTACAGCTTAGGCTGCTGGTGGATGATGCTTTGCATGGTAGGAGTTCACGAGGCCTTTTTTGGCAGGAATATGGCTGGTAGTAATATGGCTGGTAGTAAGTCGGTGTAGGATATGAACATGAAGAACTTTGAAGTAGATCGATACAGGGAGTAGATTCCAGAGAAGATACGTGCTTGGAGGTGTATGGTAAATTGACTAGGAAAGTCGTATGCACATGAGTAAGTTTCTGAAGATACCACCAAGGGAATTAAGGAAAGTAATTAAAAAAGAAAAAGCGAGGATCCAGCGTCAATACGTGAAAGGAAAGTATTGTTTGGCCGGACAATCTCCAAGTATACGCGTAAAGACTAGAGTCATGTTCATGGTTAGATGAATGACCATGCATAGAATTAGGAATATTATATTGACTTGTCGTACGCTGCCATGAATGTTAGCTTTACCTTCTTTTCTTGTATCGCAAGACCAGTCGTCCCTATAAATATGAAGGGCTGTGGCAACTGTAAAAATCTCTATCTATCGATCAATAAAACTTCCGCGCATGGCTAACCCTGGAAACAGGTATACCCCGACGGGTTTTTCGTCTAGAGCAGTCTCTCTGTGATAGATGTAGGACTCGTCACCCCGATGGGTTCACCGTTATGAAGCAGGCTGCATCGACTAGTTCGACCTCGGCGACATGGCGGAGGACTCGCCACCCCGGTGATCGCGGCAACCTGCCCAGGACTGTCTCGGCACAGACCGATATTCTGGTTAGTTTGTCGTGGTTGCTAGTTATCCGGTATATAAGATCTTTCTAGGTTGTTTTGCTAGGTTTAGCTACATACTGTCTCAGGAAATCCGATCTATCGTAGTTAATTCTAGCAATTCAATCTAGTCTGATCTATATATTTGAGTCATCTCTGAATAGATTTTAGTGATTAAATCTAGTACTGTATGGGCGTTCGTTCGTGTCAAGAACTGTCTCGGCTCAGACCGATCTTCTGGGATATCTAGAACTGTCTCGGTTAAGTCTGATCTTCTAGTTGGACAACCATACAAGAACGATCTCGTCGTGAGGGTCTGTTCGGAGTATCGTTGGAGTGTTTAGCCGATGAGTTATCTGGTTGCTAGCAGCAGCCGATAGGTGGTTAGATGCTTAGCTTTTATATCAACACGCTTTTGGCACGTCCGGTGAGACTCATCTTCATTATTTGGTGAGCGTTAGAAGACCTCATATTTTTTTATCACCAGATTAGAAGCCAGATTTATTTTCAATATCTTATGAGACCCAAAAGAATGTCACGTCTCCTAGCTTCAGACGATCAAGAATATATGGCATCGGCTTTATTTTGTGTCGAGGGGCAAAGCCGATGTGTGGTTATTTCACGTGGAGATAGTTGATATTATTTTTATCATTTCACCATCGGTTCGGTCCACACGTGTGAGCTGATGGCTGGAGACAATTGGAATTGCTTTATTCTGCACGTGAGGAAAGTTCCCCATCGACTTGCTATTTCTATCAACTTGCTCTGAGTATCAAACTAAGGCATAAGGAGAATTCCCTATCGACTGGAAAAGCTAGAATATTCAAGGATATAGCCCAAAGAAGAGACTGGCTTGATGCATCGGTTATTAGTACTGTTTATTGAAAAAATGCTAGTGTATCGGCTGAGGAATGTCTCATCAGCAAAGCAGTAAAAAGAGTCGATGTGGTCATTGGGCCAATATAGTAGGATGTTATATTCAGAGTTATTTAGCAGAGTGAAGCCATTACTTCTGGTATCGGCATCGGCTATGATCAATTGAACGTTTTGATCGACGCCAGTATGCTGAATATTTGGAAAAGAATATCATTGCCCCTAATGCTTTGAAGAGAAGATGACAGTGTCAAATCAAACAGAGTAAAATTTATAGGTGCTGGTTATGGCTGAAGGAGAAGACAACTTCCAACACCATTATTCCATCATCGGCTATGAAACTGTTTGGTCTTCATCGGACAGGTATTGCAAACTTGCTGGGAGGTTGAATGACAACTTTGATGGGGCTCTAGTATTTCAGCGTCGAAAATAAAGGTCGCAATGGTTGAATAAGTAGTTGTGAAAAGGCAATAGAAAAAATTCTGCAATGGTGTGAATCCTGGAAGCGACCATCGGCCGATGTACTGTGTTTCCTTTTTCACCATCGGCTGATGTGAGGAGCCTCAGGTGAGGAGTCGATATTTGATGTTGGCAGTAGATTCAGTTAAAAATAATAATGGCTGGGCAGAGTTGATGCATGGTTGCATTCGTTGCATCGGCTGGCCACTATGAACATTGAAGACTTATCACGTCTGCAGTGTGGAAAAAATTCTCTATCGGCTTGGTACCACATCTATTGTCATCTGATGGTCGGTTTTGCTTATGATATATATTGGCATTGGATTTGACGGCATCTCAAGGATCTGAAAAATAGAAGCTGATGGTGACAGGTACATGTTTATTTTGACGAGTCTTTATCTTGCCACCATCGGCTAGCATATATTTTGTGGTGCCGCCAACTGTTAGTGTATCGGCTGTGGATTATCTTCATCGGCTCGTATTAGCATACTTCTGAACAGCAGAGCCGATGCTTGGGATAAATATTTGGTGCTTTTATAAAAGTGTTATGAAGCCATGATTTCCTGCATAAGAGTTAGAGGAATCGACTTGGGGTACGAGGATGCGACGACACTGGTTGATGATATCGACTTATTGCTCTGAGTGTCCCCTACAGCATACGGAAGATTCACTATCGGCTAACTGCATGATTATGCTTGTGGATTCTGGCATGTTGGAGTATTCATATCTTGGCTAGCTGCATCAATTATCTTTTCTCAGTGTTGAGTTCAATTAGAAGCAGCAATTTATTGGGTGTCCGATTGCTTCCTTACCCATATTGTATTGTCTTCATCGACTTTATTCTTGACTGGGGGGCAGATGCCGATGTATGGTTGCATCGTGATGCAGGCCAGAAGATCAAGGAGGGGAAACGAGAATACCAATCGCAATCATGAATCATGTATGAGTTTTCTGAACAGAGGTTGTGCAGTTCAAGCCTTCGTCACACAGGAGAAAGGAGTTAGCATCAGTTCAGACAAAAGCAGGCTTTAATTTTTAGGTTGAGCGTAAGCTGTCATTAGCGGGTCTAAGTCGTGAGCGTTCAAAAACGAAGCTATGATTAAAGCTACTTCAGGTTTGATGTGAGTCGATTCATGATAAAAAGAGATCTTTCTATCGACTCTATGTTCTATATCGAAACAACAGAACAAGAAGCCGATGCATCATGAGAAGGTAGCTGATATCTCCTTTACACGGGGCAAGAGTATTCAAGTATCAGCTTGCCGCATCCCCATTTTATATTATAGTTATGCATCGGCTTGTCACCATGAAGTACTGATGTCCAGTTTTTTCTCACGTTAATCAAGTCAACTGCTATGTTGCTAATGCCCTGAATTATGTGGTCTTGGGCTGATGAAATTGTGTTGTACTGGCTTCTCTCTCTCTCTATCGGCTAAAACATGAAAGAGGTTCCGGGGGCAGACAATAGGCATTGATTAATGAAGGAAGAATTATCATCAAAATATATTGGGTACTGATTCAAGATCGAGCCGATGTGTGGATGCATCATGAGAAGACAACCGGCATCATTTATTATTTTACTATCAGCTGATACATGTATTACCTTTATTTACTCCACCATCGGCTGGCACATGTCTTTGCTTTTATTTCATCGGCTGGCATGTTTTTGCAGTTCACCATTGACAAGTTGTTTTGTTCTATTCACTTAAATATCGGCTAGTCGATACTGCCGAAAGCGGATTCATCATTGTCCAGTGGGCTTGAGCCGATGATAATGATAGAAGCTAATGGTTCGGATAGGTTTTCAAATCTATCAGGCTGTGGAACTTAAGTTATTGCCCTGCGTGTTGGTGCTGTCTTGGTTCAGTCCGATCCATCCAATCATGACGATGGTTTAAGTCTTATCAGATTGATAGGTCATAATTTGGTGACACATGAGCTTGTCACATGGAGCAGTTATCGGCCGATGAAAAGGAAGAAGCCGATGTCATGGACATGGATTGCTTGATGAGGATATTCACTGGAGTCAAGTGCGAAGTTGGTCGGAAAAGGAACAGATGGGCTCGTGTGTTTCTAAAGGACAAGCAGAGGGTTGATTATCAAGTCAGGTTCACGAGTTAATGAAAGATGCAGGTTGTTTTGTACTCGTTTGTTCTTTTGTCTGGTTGCAGCAGAAAGTCATGGCCATGGAATCCATCAAGGGAGGAATCGGCTGGAACAATTAATATAAAGTACAGATTCGTATAAAGCCGATTCTTGGGATTTTATAATGCTCGGTCTTCATATCAGTTTACTTATGATAATTTTCCTGGGGGAAAGAAATAGATCAATAAGGGTGATGACTAATAAGAGCCGAGCAGATACGTGGTGAAGGCAACTGACATCAAGTTGATCGTTGATCAATTGGTTCCGGGTATTTTCTTCAAAATCTTTGGCCTGCACGTTGTTATGATCTGGCGAATGGCCTTTTTGCTGCACAACCCGATTAGTTGTACACTCAAACATATCCTTCAGTTGTGCCTAGATATGGAAGAGAAGTTTAAAGCTACAAAAGGGTATTGGTATGAAGTTGATGGAAGAGTCTCCTGCTTATGATCAGTAGAATTCTTGTAATTGTTATCGGAGTCATTCAGAAGCAGCATTTGCTTGGGTGAGTTCATCGGCTGCAGTAGTGGATGTTGGTTGATAAGTTGTCAGGGAGCTTCATTATGTGCTTGAGATGGAGTCAACGAGTAACATGGTGGCCGGGAGTTACTAAATTTTCTGGGAATTACATAATCACATCTCGGTCTGGTGGAGTTATGTTGACTTTGGTTTTTCTCTGTTCATCGTCCATAGGGTAAATCGTTGCAACAATTATAATTGAAGGGCATGATTTGATTATTCTCAGTCGAGCTGCAACATTTGAGAAGTTAGTATTTCTAGGCAACTAGATTCAGCCAACATCAGAGGTATTTGCAGAGTTTCAAGTCCTTGGTAATGCATGGGCCATCTTAGTACATGAGCAGTGGATCCAAAGGGACGCAGGAGTCGAAATCCTACTACCTGATTCTGTCAAGTATCTAATATTTGTTGGGGGCAATCATCGGCTGAGTTGTTGTGATTAGTAGAGTAAGGAGCCGATGGAGGTAGCTACTGTCTGTTGACAAGGTATTCTAATGGAGCTATAGCGATTCCAGTATTCAAGAGTTGTTCTTCCACTGTTTGGTCTAGCATTTTCATCGGACGACTCATGATTTGTGTTCAGCTTGTTCTGAAAATCATCGATGAATCATGTCTGGGTATCGCTGATGAGTACATCGGGAAGGACTCTGACTCCATTGCTAATCGGCTAGGACAGTTAAGCAGCAACAACTTTGAGCCGATTGAGTTAGAGAAACATCAAAGGTGTCGGCAATGGGTGCATGAAAGAAATATCTGCAGAGTTTGAGGCTTCAAGCAAATGAATACAAGATGGAAAATTTCAGAACATATATTATATTTCGAAACTCGGGGGCATGTGTTGACACCAGATTTTGGCAAGTGTTTCAGCTTGGACTGCTGGTGGATGATGCTTTGCCTGGTAGGAGTTCACGAGGCCTTTCTTGGCAGTAATATGGCTGGTAGTAAGTAAGTGCAGGATATGAACATGAAGAACTTTGAAGCAGATCGATACAGGGAGTAGATTCCAGAGAAGATACGTGGTTGGAGGTGTATGGTAAATTGACTAGGAAAACAATATGCACATGAGTAAGTTTCTGAAGATACCGCCAAGGGGATTAAGGAAAGTAATTAAAAAAGAAAAACTGAGGATCCAGCGTCAATATGTGAAAGGAAAGTATTGTTTGGCTGGGCAATCTCCAAGTATACACGGAACGACTAGAGTCCTGTTCATGGTTAGATGAACAACCATGCATAGAATTAGGAATATTATATTGACTTGTCATATGCTGCCATGAATGTTAGCTTTACCTTCTTTTCTTGTATTACAAGACCAGTCGTCCCTATAAATATAAAGGGCAGTGGAAACTGTAAAAATCTCTATCTCTCGATCAATACAACTTGGGCGCATCGCCAACCCTGGAAACAGGTACATAGATACATCTCTATCTTCGATCAATACAACTTCTTTGTCTAGAGCGGGCTCTCCGCGATAGATGTAGGACTCGTCATCCCTGAGGGTTCGTCGTCATGAAGCAGGCTGCATCAACTAGTTTGACCTCGACGACATAGCGGAGGACTCACCACCCTGGTGATCGCGGCGACCTGCCCAAGACTGCCTCGGCGCAGATCGATCTTCTAGTTAGTTTGTCGTGGTTGCTAGTTATCCAGTGTACTAGATCTTTCTAGATTGTTTTGCTAGGATTAGCTACATATTGTCTGAGAAAAACCAATCTATCATAGTTAATTCTAGCAATTCAATCTAGTCTGATCCGTATATTCGATTCACCTCTGAATAGATTTTAGCAATTAGATCTAGTACTGTGTGGGCGTTCGTTTGTTCCAAGAACTGTCTCGGCTCAGACCAATCTTCTGGGATATCTAGAACTATCTCGGTTAAGTCCGATCTTCTAGTTGGACAACCATACAAGAACGATCTCGTCGCGAGGGTCTGTTCGGGGTATCGTCGGAGTGTTTAGCCGATGAGTTATCTGGTTACTAGTAGCAGCCGATAGGTGGTTATATGCTTAGCTTTTATATCAGCTCTGGTTCATCGACTCTGTGTAGTGCACTAGATCTATCTGGCTAGTCGATGGATCATCAGATAGTTTATTCGTCAAAGTATTGTATTGGCTGGATATTATGATTCTATTAACTGGCCAATATAATATTAATTATTATGATTAGTCTAGTGTGCATCGGCTAATAGATATATGCTTTGTATTATTAATATAAAGCTGATGCTTAATCATGTACTTGGACTGCATCGACTATGCCTTCATCGACTTAATCTTTATCAATTTTTCGCCTGGAGGCCATCGTTTGTCGACTCGCAGACGCATACCTTGTCAGTTGCATGGTCAAACTGATTGACACACTGCGCACCGTCTACAGCGTGCCATCGGACCTGCACTAGAGCTAAGCAGATCTTCCAGGCCTCGTGTTTGCACGCTGAGGATCGACTGTCAGTTTTTGGTGTCAACACCTACAGGATATCTTGAAGGAAAACACTTACTTGAGCTCAACAATAGGTTGTAGTTCGTGAGAATTGGGTGTTCTTATAAAGGCTCATAAGAAGATAAGGGAGCAGACCATTAACGCTCCGGTTAGGCGAGGTTGTTTTGGTGGTCTTGTATCAGTTGTGATTTCAATTGAAGTCTGCCCACACAAGGCTGAGAATTTAAGTCCTAGTCTATTCTTCAGCTATGGAAAGATAGATATTGATATTCTAGGTTTCAGCTCAACACGTACGGGACTTTTATCGAAAGAGTAGTATATTAACAATACTATAGCACAGTGATCCTTTTGACCTCTATTCCATGCTTTGGAATTGGTGGGGGATTGTTGGAATTTGACCCATTTTATATGGCCCATTCAGGAGAAATTCCAAAGCAATAAGTGGCTGTTGGTTTTAGTCCCACTTTGCTTGTCTATGGTGGTTCACATCAACTTAAATAGCAGCACTCGTACCCATGGCTGAATAAAGAAAGCATTGGGAGAGAAGGAGAGCACTGTATGAGTACACATGCACGCGCACGCGCGTTTACGCGCTTTTTTGCATATTAACGCGCGTGACTTGTGACTTGTGACTTGCGATGCGCGACCGTGGCGTGGCGTGTCTATAAGACTAAGTGATTTTTGCCACTCATATCCTTCATCAAATCTGAACCATTATGTACTAATCAAGAGGATTAATATACAACTAATTGCCATAATTAGAGTTAATAGGCTAGTGTGCTATTGACTGCTAATTAGTGAGCATAATTAGAGAGGATTTCTAAAACATGAAAATTCCCTTTTACTTCTTTTTCCTTTCACTTGGAGAGCTGTGCTGTGGTGTTGAGGTGCTTCCATCTCGCCGGCCCTATTCCTTGACGTGCACCGGGGAAAAAGGTGAGCAAAATCTCTGAAACTTTGCCGTCATGAAGCCTGCACGAGGGATGACAGTAAGGTTTCTGGACAGCGCATCTGCATGACCGCTCGAGGCTGATCCGCGATGATCTGCGCTGCCTCATTGACAAGCTACGACGTCTATAGTGACGGTCTGCTTTGTCTATTATTTGGGCTAATTTAAGCGCCGACAAACCCTATGTGAGTCAATGTCTCCCGTGTTTTTAATTGTGTTGTTTTACTTGCAGTTAGAGTTAGTTTACATCACAAATTTGAATAAAATTAACACGCATCTTTCCAATAGGGGATATACCCAATCCCAAACCTTATAGAGATCCACCAAACTGGCATCATCCTCCGGCAAGAAAGGAGGATACTACCACCAAACCTCAGGCTGTTGGTGCTGTGATGGACGTGGCATTCACAGGTAAGGCCCATGCACTGAGTGGGGATATACCTAATCCCAAACCCCTATCCAGATCCACCAAACTGGCATCATCCTCCGACTAGAAAGGCATGGAAGTCTTTCATCACACACACACTGTGGATGAATAGTATTTGCTATTTATCGTGAAGAACACATGTCACGACCATAGGCATTCCTCATAATAAGATTATTATGTTTTATTTTTTTGCTTCAGTGGTGGCTAAATATTTACACCCAATATATTTACTACTCTGGTCAATAACGAAAAAATTCAAAATGTGTCAATTACATAATGTTTCACATTTTTTTCATTGCAACTCGAGAGTTTTATTTTCAGTTTTATCTGACATTGTAGCAAAATATTCATCCGTTCAAGCCTACAAATTCTTCAAAGTTTGTCACTGCGTGATAGACACTTGTTCAATAGTTAAACAGAAGAACGGATGAATATTTTGCTACAATGTCAATCCACGGATGTCTGCGTAGGACAAGTGCATGACCCGATCTCCGGCCGATGATGCTTGCATGGCCCCGTCGAGAGTATGTACCACCGGCGGCTGCTGTGCGGTGACATAGTTTAGGAGTAGGATCGGAGGTGATAGGCGTGGGAGTAATGATATCCAGCGGCTGCACGGCGAGTGCATCATGGGACACCGAACTTAGGAGGCGTGCGAGCAATACCCAGTATGTGGCTGAGCTCTGGTGAGGTACACTTCGGCGGACAGCCAGGCCCTAGACACAAAACTGAGAAAACTGTGGATGATTCTGCCTATCTTTTTGTCAAAATTTTCAAATGAAAGAATGAGAGAAAAATCTGAATGCCAACTGAGCTGTAAGAATAAGAACTGTGCAAAGTATTGCACTGTCACTAGGGAGTTTCTGATGCTATGAAAAAAAGAATACTTTTTGTATGGGATTACACCAAAACTGCTCAGCTGATTGTGCTAGATTTTTACTCAAAAGGACAAATAACCAGTATAACTGAATGTGAGTCTGAATTTGTTAACATACACAAATCGTTTTCCTTGTGTTCTACAAGAAGCAGAAACTACAGTGGCCTGTTCCTCTAAGGAAGAGTATCATTCATGTTTTACTAGAACCTGGTCATCACATATAGTCCAAAGCTGCAATCACAGATGGCTTGTTGGAAGTTCAAAAAAAAAAACAGATGGCTTGTTGGACAAAATCCCGCGATACCACGTAATTAACAAATTCCTGGAGAGAGCCTGGTAACATGTGGATTCCCAATGTTTCGGAAGCTGAAACTGTTGAGGCATGTATGTGCATCTATCTATTATATATATATTTGACTAACAAAAGAAACCACCATGTTCACTCTCAAGGCCTCGAAATTACCATGTTAATCAGAAAAAAAGAGAAAATTACCCACCATTGTTATTATAAAAATCTTGACTAAAATCTCCCTCCACATATATTTTTCTACTAATAAAAAAATACACATCACACCACAGTTGCTAGAAATAAAGAGAATTAGTGTAGAAATTTTTGTGAATAAAGAACACCTCGAGTCCTGATCACGTGATCTGATAAATCTCAAACACATAAAATCCCTCCTGTCATGACTATCTCGATCTCTACCTTCCCACAATCGCTTTGTTGGAAAACTATGGTGAGTAGCAAACAACACCTCAGCGCGAGTCGACAATATAATTCAGATTAACATATGCTCAACAAGGCCAAGGGCATCACGGCGGCAACGATAAGAAGCATACGCGGTGCACCGTTCGAGACCAACAAGGCATCGTGGTGGTGGCAACGGTGACTAGGTGACGGGGTTCTGCATTCGAGGCCAACAAGGTATCGTGGTGGTTGTTGCCCTGATCATAATCTTTAGTTCTTTATGTCGCTGAAGCAATAGCTATGCGTGCAACTATCTTAGCTGATGGTTCTTTCCTCCTGACATCACAATTTTGCTGCCGCAAGGACATGCTGGGTGCATTAATAATATTGAGTTCATCTAAGCCGAGAAAGAGGAGCAGAGAAGGACCAGCATATTTTCTCCTAATTTTTGTTTCATGTAACAGTCAAAGCTAATAAGGTGACAGGTAACATCAAAGCCTGTTTCCTCTAAATTCCATAGATAAAATTTCAATTTCGTTATGTGAACTGAAATGAACGGGAAAGCCTCCCTCACGGGAAGATAGATGGACCATGTTAGACGGTGCAATATGCTACTAGGCAATGTCACATAAAAGAACGAGATTGGCATGTTGAGCTTCGGCAACACCAGTACACCTGGGACTACATGTATACACTACGGGAAGCAGGGCATTTGCCGTGTGCGCACACAGCAAAGGCCGAAATACCCACGGCAAAGAGTTTGCCGTGGGCTGCACACGATATCACTCGCACGGTAAAAATGTCATCGGCAAAGCGGACTTTACCATGGGTCTTATATCGGGCAAACCACCAGACACTCGGCAAACGGCCGATTTCCGGTAGTGATATATCAATTCCATTCATGAAGTCTGATTATTAGAGGCAACTGACGGCTCCATAAAAGAACTTGATGGGCATGTTGATGTTGTGTGCCCAACTAGAATAGAGTGATGGTGTTAAAGAATTTTTATTTCAAATACTTAAAGTTTTAAGGATTATAACATTATTTTGCATGATTTATCATAAAATTAAAGTATTTCACCTCTAAACCAATGCTACCTCAACACAGCTGATGTCATTGAGAAAAATCTAAATCGTACTAAATATTTACACACTTCTAACATCATTTACATGAATAAAGATTCTCGGCAGTTCTATTTTGTTTCCAGTCATCTGGGATTAATCAAATAGTATTACATGTAGTGAAGATTTAAAAATGCAATAATTTTTCAGGACGAATTACATTGAATGGAGAAAAAATAAGAAAATATTTTTTCACATATTATATAATGAATAAAAAACCTATAATTTTAGTACAGGGATATAGCAAACACATTACAAGACAGGAACTGAATAGAATATAGATACAACGAGGAACGGACTCAGAAGTCCGATTTACTATTTTAGAGCAACGATCTGAGAGAAAAAAAAGGTCACCTTAGCAGAATGGTTTCTAATAATGAAGCTACACATGATCCTTCCTGCGTGAAAATTTTCATTTTCCAAATTATCAAAATGGAAATAACAAAATGTTATATATATATATTTATATACTAATATTAATAAAACATATATCAAAAAACATACCATAAGACTTGCCACGCGAATGCGTGGGCTGCCATACTAGTTTCTAATAATGTTTGGAAGGGATAACATCACAGAATGAAGAGTTAGGCAAAATTATGGAATGCATAGATCTAATTTTCGTGCCTCGACAGGCCGGCTAAGAGGCATGCTGGGGCTTGAACTCTTGATTAATTCATGCCTCAAAAATATTATTGCGTTATCTCCGGTTGGCCATCTCTAGCAAAACATGTTTTCATAACATAAAGTAGCGTGCACTAGCTATTTTTTATATGGGTCAAAAATATATAGTATGAAATGGCACAAACGAGACATGCATCTTTCATTGCACTTTATATAATTAAACAATAGACACCGCCCTAGTTCGTAATATAGTTTTTTCACCATTGGCCAACTGAAACAACTAAAGATGTAAATTGTTATTTTTCATAGTTTTGCTAATATTATATATCTATGATACTATTGTGCTCTTTTTTTGGTTGCATGGAGAAGCTGATGAACCGTTCTCTACTCGTCACTTTGCAGGTTTCATCAAGGTGAGGCATCAACAATCTCCTCTTCTCGTTTATGTTTGTAGGTCACGTAACCTAGTTAGGCGTTTCCCGTTCGAAAGAGATATGGTTGGAGATATGTCGATATTTACATATCTACAATTGTATCTGTTTTGAATTGTCCATGTTTTTTTGGGCAGCCCGGAGCCCAATTCGAGGCATTTTCTATGACCCGCCAGGGCAAGGCCACACTGCCCGACGTCCAGTACAACACGGAGGCCCCGCCCACAGCGTACAACAATTTCTCCGTCCACACCCGCCTCACTGAGTACACATCGATGGGAAGCGAGATCCATGGGCCTGAGTAGGATACTAGCGCCCATGATCTTGATGGGGAAGTGGTGATGATGGTGGGAGGAGGCAGGAAGCATGGGCGGTACTGGATTGGAGAAGGCACACTCGACACGGCGAGTACGCCCACTCTCTCCGCGATACGAGCGAGGAACACGAGCTCAAGCCCGGCTATACGCCCTCGACCGAACACTACACAGTCCCAGGTGGAAGTACTTCAGGTAATTTCAGTTATATTCATCGTTGATTTACTGGTTTTGCACATGACTTTTTTGCATTGCCGTAATAAGATGAAATGTTACAGGCCCAGCTCGCTACAGAGACGAAGGCAAGGGAGGACCTAGAGCAAACCATGAAACAGAAGATCCAACAGGAGTTGGACAGGTGGCTCGAGCACCAGCAGCAACAATTGACTCAGTAGATGGCAACACTTAGCCATAGTTTAGGTACAACCCTGTCACCAATGCCGTCTTTGCTCTACCTCCTCAAGCACCTACTCCGGCTAGTACTCCTGTGAGTATGACCGTTTTAGTTTCTATTGTCCATACTACAACATATACTTATTAATACTAGAAACTTCCTTAGCATACTACAACATACACTTATTGAAAGACTAATCTATAATCAACATTTCTCATTTGTCAAGAAGCAATCGGCGGGATCGAATGTCTGGGGTCAATGGCCTGAGGGGGATCAAGATCAGAACTTGCCACCACTTGTTGGACAAGGCTCTCGTCGTCGTTTGCCGTAATTCTTGTGTTAGTGAACTTTCTACCGTCATCAAATTCCTGCTTATGTTTGTGAACTGTCTCGGATGTACTATGGATGATATTTATATTTGTGAACCTCTTATGATGAATATTGTGAAATATTTGTGTTATCCATGTTCAGAGATGATATTTAAATGTATGTGATGATATGAAAAGATTGTGTGAGATGATATTTGTGATATATTGAATATTGGAGTATTTTTTTGTCAGGAGATAGCTAATTTTAAATGTTTCCACGCAGGTTTTATAGGCTTTGTCATGTGTCATGACTATGACACATGGCAAAAAAGGAATAACCTAACAACCTGGGAACGTCCTTTGTCATGTGCCATCACAGCGGCACACGGCAAAGCGTGCCGTCACCAAGCTGGTAAGTGACGGTGCCTTTTTGTTACCGTGCGTAATCATGGGCTCACGACATCTGCCAGAGCACACGGCAGAGGTTTTGCTGTGTGCCCGAGAAAAATCACACGGCAAAGCCCGCTTTGCCGATGGCTTTTTTGCCATGCGGGCTATGCCGTGTGCAACCACGGCCAAACCTTTGCCGTGGGAATTGCGTGCTTTGCCGTGTGCTGTGGGCACACGGTAAAGCGCCTGCTTCCTGTAGTGGATGGTACTGTGGAAGGTCGGCCCCTTCCATCATTCTGGTAGAGGTGAACAGGGGGACTGTGTTGAGGACGCGAGCGTGGTCGTCGTCACTTTATTGAGAAATATCTCGTCCATTTTGTCAAAGCATCTGTGCGTTAAGCTTTCCCGCTGACCGACAATCTCAGTCGATCAGACTCTACAAGCGTCCTCGCATGTGGGGAGATGGCGGCGTTACACACACAGTCAGTAGAGACTCAGAAATGACATTGATGATGGGCGGTTCATCTTCTTCTATCGTGCTTTTCGCCCTCCTGCTCGTTAACTATCTTCACATGGAAAGTTAAAATAAAGACCAAAGTTACGACAGGATGGAGGGCAATATGGCAATGACCCCGAGTTCTGCTTCTGCAAGTTCTGTCTCAGTGCCCACCAGATGTGCGGCCACTCAGTTCGGATGTTCCAATACTCTTTAGCAGGAACGAATCTTGTTTTTGACTATTCAATTTCTGAGCCACACCATTTCACGATAGTCCGATGGTATTAGACGCATATTTCTTCAAGAACTAATCTGAAATTCTGCCTATTGTTATACTCGGCATATAAATATCAATATAGCGTTTCTGTTAAATATAGGTGGTGGCTGTGAAGTTATTTTGTAAAAAAATATAGGAGTTTTACGATACATATTATCATAAGTGAATTACTTGTTATAAAAGTAATAATTACTGATTGTAGACCAGTAATTACGCATAGTACTAGTAATTACTTTGTGTATACAAGCAATAATTACTGGTTATAGACTGATTCTACAACTAGTAATTATTATTGAAGGTATAGGAATTTTATGGTAATTTAAATAATTAGCATGATGTGGTGGCTGATGCATAGTATCTGACGGTAAAGCATGGTGGCCGGAAACGTCCAGAACGTGGCAGAGGCCAGCCGAACCATTGGTGTGCAGCAGACACGGCGGTGTTGTAATCTATCGTGATCTTGGCAGTCAGTTGATTCGTTTGATTCGGTTCTTGAGGGCGAGGTAGAAAGTGAACGTTCAGCATTGTAATATATTTCTCTACCAATGGAAAGGAGGTAACATGCCGGTTCCTGGTGTCTCCCGAGCTGGGTTTTAATAATCGATAAAAACCAGCCAGTTATCCCAGTTAATCAGAAAACCTGTCTGGGCTAGTTGCTCCGACCAATCGGTTAACTATGAAAAACCAAAATTATTATTGTAACAAAACTGTTAACCAGTAGGTTTTCCCGGTTAACTGGCTGATTTTTCAGCAGTTTGTAGCCGGTCTGTTCACCGGTTATGTGAACCTTGCTGCTGAGCCTGAATCTGGTGTAGCATATGTGTAGTTCTCTTATTTGGACAGGTTAGTATGATTGAGGGAGCAGCTTAGCAAAATTATAAATTAAGTTCACGCGTGTAGTTTCTATGACTGAACAGCCGGACTATGGGATGCAGTAGACCTTGATAAAAGGAGGAGGATGACTTCACTTTTTAGAAATGACTTTCACATATGCTTCAGTTCTAGAAATGACTTCACTTATGCAGTAGATGGGGTCAATAAAGCTTCTTGTTGTCAAAGATCTGATTGTACACTCTGATATATTATTTGGTTTCTTAAGCCTTTGGGCCGCGTGCCCATGCTTGTATGTCAAGTGTTAGGGCTTGCCTCCCAAAACTCCCCTCTATTTGTACTAGATCACAATGTATCTTGAAGCATTGGGTGAGTTATTCCGCTCTCACTGACTAATTCTTTTGGACTCAGACGAACAATAGTTATATTCAAATCTGACAGGTACAATCAAGTCGACAAGACTGTCGACCTCAAAGCTGATGAATGTTTCAAGTCCAGCAACATTTAGTCATATTGGTACAAATTCAACCTTTATATTTTATCAACCTAGTAAACTAAGATATTTTACTTGGTTGACAATGCTCAAGAGAAAATGGACAAAGGATGGTGAGTTGTGCAAAAATTTGAGCATAGGTCATGTATAACGTGGCTGAAAATGATGTTGATGTGCAACCCGATGATTACTCTTCTGATTCAGAGCAGTGTGCAAGAACTTGAGGATGGTGAGGTGATGCACCATGTGCATAATGGAGAAGAGACTGTCACTGAAGCTAATTTGGAAGACCTTATAAGAGTCAAGAACCAATTCAACATGCGTGAAGATGTTGAGAATGATGATGATTGATGAGACCATACAACAGTATTTAAATAACAGTGACAACAACGACATGTATTTGTGTGTAGATGATATGTGCGAGGATGACGATGATGATGTTCTATAGTATGTTATTTATTAACCCATAAAGCTCTATTGCACACTGGATCACATCATGCAGAATTTCTTGCATTCACTCCTACTCTGCGGCCTATGTTATGTACCAGATCATTTGTTCAAGCTGATGCCGCACTACTGGTGCTCATGTCGATGTCGTGTTGCTGGTGCTCATGTTAATGTCGAGCCGCTGGTGCTCAAGCTTGTGTGCAAGTCTGATGTAAAACTGCATTTGATAATTGGGTGCATTTGATGTAAAATAGATGGATGTTGTGCATAATGTCTGTTATGATGTCAATGTTCCATCTGGCCTACTTCTTCGTTGTGATGTTGTTATTGTTTGTACAATAGGTGATGTTGCTCCGCATAACAGGCCAGCACATGCAGAATTTTGCCTTTTGATTTATACCACATTTAGAAATTCTATGTGGTTTTTGAAAACTTTTCATCCATTTGCAAGTCGAAAATTATTATGAAAACACAGTAACTGCTGAATAATTAAGGTGAAGTGAATAATGCCCGCGTTTCCACCACGTTCTCTCTTCCTCCCACATCCCGTTGGCATTAAGTCCCACACACTCCATTGGCCTTCACTCCTCCCACTTATGTTGGATTAAGTCCTAGTCTATGAATGGTGGGTCCATTCCTGAGGAGGTCCTGCAACACAGAGAATGAGAACGTGTGAGGCGAGAGTGGAAAAGTCATCGCGTTCCCACGTCCTATCAACCTCCAACCTCCCATTGGCCTTAATTCCCACACGACCCATTGTCCTTTACTACTCCCACGTCTGCGGATTTAACCCCCACTCTAAGAATCATAGCCCTGTTCATGTGTTTGTCCCACAAGCCACAAAGCGTGATCATGTGAGCACGCGTTCACGCAACCTATCGGCTGATCGCACACACTCCTATAAACTAGAGCACCATCTCCCACACAGCTGTGCTCATCTTCCTCACCTTCTCATTACACTCTCGCCTTCTCTACTGCTCCTTTGATCCGATGTCTCCATCCGCTCGCCGCTCCTCGTCCTCGGTAAGTCGTCGCCGCTCATCATCCCCCCTCAGTCGCCATAGTTACTATCCATGTTCCTATTTACTATTCATTGATCCTTGGCCACTATTCATTGGAGGCCTCTCACTTGCTATCGCTAAAGCGGGCTCGGGGCGTGGCGGACCTATTGGCTCCAACCACTAACGTAGACCCGATAGCCTTGGCTTCACTACCCCCGCCCAACGCCTAGTACTGCTAGTAGCCCCGCCTTCCACTGACGCTGACTCGGTAGCCTTTGCTTTATCTCCGATGCTGGCAGCTTCCCATCTCGTCTTGTAACTGGTAGTCCCTTGTTGGTGTTCAATTGTGCTAGGCCTAGCCGTGTCTACCGCAGCCTTTACCCCTCCTGCCGCTACAGTAGGGGATGATAGTGACAACGAAGACAACAATGTCAACGTCGAGGCTCCGCCAGCGGGTGACGACTGTGCACGCGTCATCACCAGATCCTCCCCCTCTAGCAAGATGTGGGACAAGTGCCCCATCTTGTAGTATGAGCGGGACTCTATAGACAAGGTCTAGTAGCACACCAAGGGGATCCTCCACGACGCCACCGTGAATGGGATCATGGAAGGATGGACCCCGCATATTGATCGGCACCGATGTCTTCCTAGGACGTGGCTTGTAGGATCTGACCCCTCACCACTGTTACCCTTTGTCGTTGCCTATCTTCATGGTCATCGCAGGTCCCCCTCGTTGTTGCCCGTCACTGTGGTGCCCCTTCTCGGAGGATCGAGGTCCCGAAGGTGCTAGTAACGCAGACACTTGATAATACAACAATGGTCCAAATTTATGTTGAATTATTACATCATTAAGGCGATTGAAGTGCAGCGGAATGATACAAGTTCAAGTTTGTTTTGAAAAGCAGCAGAATCAAATAATGATAGAAAACTACGAGCTCGACGATACAGCATAGTGATGATTCATGCCCGAAGAACCATCACCCTAGCAGCACACACAGTCACTATGGCGGCAGGTCAAACTCCCAGTGGGCAGTCCAACCCTCAGGGACCTGCATGTCCCAAGGCAACACATTTGCAGGCAATTCTATCTCTTCAGTACATGAAAACAACAGAAGCACAAAGCCTGAGCTAATTACTCAGCAAGACTTACCCGTCAAAGGACCTAGACATGCATTGGCTCTAACAAGGTGTCTTGTTTGAAAAGACTCGCACTAAGCAACCTATTAGTTCTATCAAGTTTTAATTGCTAATTTAATTGGGTTGAGCAGAAATGTAACTTTAGTGATAGCATGGGATAATAACACAGTACATATAGTAAGTACAACATAAGAGAAGTAATAATAATAATCAACAATAACCAACATAATCCATTTCCATAGTATCATGTGCAACTACGTGACGACTCAGTGACCAAGCAGTACTCATTACTATGAGGGACAACAATTGCAATTGATTTATATCAGCTGGAAAAACCCGAAATACACGACATATAAGCACCAATTAAGGTCGTATATGACAACCTTTCACATGAAACACTCACACCATCACCCGGATCCAATGACGTCGAGTGGGCATGCCGTCCTGCCAACAGTACTTCACGGTATGGACCGCCCACTCCAGCAGCAGAAGGGTCAAACAACCAACGCACCATAGCAATGCTCCAATGCAAGTATTTAATACTACGTCAGTTTACTAGTGCCCATAAACTAGCATGCATTCGGTACTGTTCAAAACTTGATCAATGGGCCAACCACGGACGGGTCCTAGGGTGGGCAAGGCAGGACTACCGCAGTCAACAGCCATGTGTTGCTGCAAACCTACACATGCATAATCCCTACCCGACCATAACATCAAATGTGAACTTCTTTCATAAGTTAAAATTTAGTGATCAAGTCAATTCCATAGTAATAATATCTACCGAACTATTAACTAAGCATAGCAATATAGTACCGAGCCTACTAAGGTTCTGATAACAGTAGCTGATAGGTCAATTGGGGTAACATGCAAGGTGGGTTTCAATCAACTCCTATGACCTAGTGCAACAGACAAAAATGGACACTAGTAGTGATATAAACTCGCAAAGCTTTAAAAAGGCGAATGCAAACTGGGGCTTGCCTGGATCAGCACAAGTGTTAGCAACTACAGTAGACTCCTGCTCTCCGGACTCCTGGTCCTGCTGGAAGTCCGGCTCCTGCTCCTGAGTGTCGTTACTTATATATGAACAATGGTTTAACGGTATTGTCGTAACACCATTACATGGAATGTTATGATGGATGCATGATGACTTCAGTGTTGAAGTGGTAACATTGTTATTAACATGTTCTAGAGGCCATATGCTTCAAAGAAGCAAATTAGAGTTTCATTATTTTATGTGTGTTAACCAGTTAGATAGGGTTATAATAGTTTTATGAACCATAATGCAATTAAAATCGCAAATAAATGATTCTGAACTTGAGTGATTTATCATGAACAAGGATATACAGGAACTTTATTTTTACCAAGATACAGCTTCTGGACATTAATAAATTAATTACTAGCATTTATTCAAGTTAAAGCATTAATTAATTCAAAGTGCATTAAATAAGGCAATTTTGACTTAACCAAAATTCAGGGTGATGTAGTAGCATGAAATAACAGTCCATGCAAAAACGTGGATTTAAATTAAATATCTAGAATTAGTAAAGATTTAATTAGTGTTTTCACAATTTATTTAATAATTAAAAATACATAGGCACGGGCATCTTGTTATCATTTTTATAAAATAGAGCACATTTGTATGAAACTAACAAACTTGGTTTGAGGTCCATTGGATTTGAAGTGAATTTCCTATGATTTTGTTGACGTTCTCAGCATTTTCTGTAAATTTTTTGGGTTTTTCTGGTCATTCGATATTACGTGGGCGCCATGTCAGCAGCCACGTAGGTGCCAGCTGTATGCCAGTGTGCACGCCAGTCAGCGTCGCCGCGAGGCAAGGCAGACTCACCGAAGGGTGGTCATCGTCGACGAGCGGCGGAGAGCTGAGGTTCGGCGACGTCGCGCTGTAGCTACGAGCCACGAAATGGGACTCCGTCTTCGCCGGAAGCTTCACAGGGTGTTGAGGAAGACCGGCATCGCCTTCGCTTGCGTGGAGGAGGGCCAGAGCACAGAGCTCATCAATGAGGCGGCGCGGTTTCGATGGCGGAGCAGAGGTGATGGCCGGGGAAAAACGGAATGCCGATGATCTTGTGTACGGAAACAAAAGGGAAACAGATCAGGCACAATCGGCCGTGAGTCAGGCATACGCGCGAAGAAGAAGGAGGGGATACGGCTCACTAGAGGCGAGGAATTTTTCGGCAGCATCGACGTGGTTGCTGGGGGGGCACTTCTCTGATTTTACTCCAATTCATGCAGCTATTAGCATGGCAGCTAGTAGGGGATTAGGCGCTGGTGGGTATGGAGTTGGTCTTGCTCGAGGATGCTGCGGAGCAGTGGCGAGGCAAGCTTCAAGCTTTTGGTGGCGGCAGTGGTGAGAAGCAGGGGAATGCGGGAATGGTGGAGGGACGGGGGAAATTTATAGGCCGAAGAGGCGGGGATGGGTGGCACATGGGCGTGGGGCTTGTGCGCGGTGCGGCTGGCAAATTCCAAGGCAGGTATGGGCGCGGCGGGGTGCCACGAGACTTGAGCTCCAATAGCGGCCATGGCAGATGTCGGGTAGAGGGGAAAGTAACTCATCGTGATGGCGGTTAGCGACATGCGGGTAGCCGGGTGGGCAGCAGTGATGCGATGAGACGATGTCGTGCATGGTTTCGAGGCGTTGCTGGCACGGTGGGGCTGTCGGAGCAAAGGAAACGGTCGGACGCTGGGAAAAAAAGGGAGCGGCAGTAGCCATGGTCGCGTTGGCGCGTCGGGCAGAGGAAAAAGGAGCTTTCGGCGCGGTGTTTTGCGGCGTGCAACAGCAAGGGAGGACGTCGGCGATGCGAAGCATCTAGGGTCCGTTTTGTGAGTGCACCGAGGATTCCCGAGGTGACAGGGATCGACGAGCGGAAATGGCAGGGCACGGTAGCCTCGGGCGAAAGAAAAAGTAACGCGCGGCAGCAGCGGCCAGCGGCTGGGTGGGCGCGGACCTGCGGCGTGCGGAGGAACAGTGCCGGCGAAGCGACAGCGGCCGAACGGGAGAGAAGCGGCGAGTTCCTTGTCGGCGGCAAAGGAATCGCGCGGCGTGCGCGCGGGAGAGAGCGCCAGGAGGAAGGAGACAGGAACTTTTGCAGAGGGGCCCTCCAACTTTTGAATTGTTTACAAAAAGATCATTTTGCAGTTTAATTTAATTTCCCTATGCTACAAGCCTCCAAAAGAGATAAAATTTTATATACAGGCCCTCCATGATGTGTATAATTAATTAGTGGAGTCCATTTGGTAAGATTAGTTGCACTTTAATTAGGATTAAATCTTTACTTTGAAATGTCTTTTAAACATGAATTATTTAATTAAAGCACTTTCCAAAAGAGATAAAATTCTAATCTCTGGTATAAAATTCTATTTTATTATTCTCATATTTATGATGTAATTATTTGGCTTATGTTTTATAGAAAATTTAAATTGCTTCACATTTTTGCTTGCAGGGGTTTTATTTAGCTTAAAGGAAATTCTAATTTTTCAAATAGCTCTATTATTTCATGCATTGCTTAGACTTCAATCCTTGCTTAGCATGCAAATTAATCTTGTGTTAAGAACACCAAAAAGGGGAAACTTGAGAAATCCTTTAAATAGAAGGTGCTAGAGCTTTTGATTCGATCAAGGATCCATATAGCATTGTTCTAGCTCATCATAGCACCAAGATCCCCCAAGAAATCCGCCCAAAAACTTACCCAAAAATGAGATCAAAAATTTCCAAGAAAATAGCTCCAAAAATAGAGAAAAAGAGAAATTCGGGATTTAGGGAGAGAGGAAGATCTTGAGCACGAAAATAACTCTCATATCATAGAAATATGCTGACAAGATCCATAGATACAAGGCTAGGAAGCCACCCTCTTCCTCCCACTATTTGGAAGAGAAAGAGGTGTCTCTCACACACCCTCTCCTCTCCTCTATTATATGAAGACCTCTCCAAACACTTTGAATGAAGACCTAAGGCAAGGCTAAGAGAAAGAGAGACACCTCTTTCACCAGCCCTACCTCTCCTTAGGCCTAGGGGTTGTCCTAAAGACCATCCTACCCCTCACCTACAATACACTGCTACCTATCACCAGGGGCATAACCGTCCATCTTTTTCCTCGTCGCCTGAACGCCATCGAGCCCTTCATGAATTTGCTTCGCCTCGACGCAAGCTCTGCGACAGTGCCACGTGCACCTCTAATCGCCGCCATCGATTTTGAGGCCCAAATCGGGAAACCGCCTTGCACGCTTCTCAAAGCATGACTTCTTGATCTTGACATGTGTCACCTTATCCCGTGATCCTCCTCGTCGGCAAGTCTCTCCCGCCTCCGGTCCATTAGAAGCGTCTACTTGCATCGACGCCCGATCACCTTTGACTTGGTCAACCCCGCCATCTTGATCACCACCCACGGTTTTGAGGCTCAACCATGAAACTGTCTGTGTTTCTTGCCTCTCCACGTGTACGGTATGGATCACCCTTGACTTCACCCGGCCTCCCGATCATCCGGCCCAAAGTCTCCTACCTGTGCCCGATCCTCTCGCCATTGACCGCCAAGTTGACTCTAGTTACCTACACATCATGAGACAAAAAAACACATTTCTCATCTCCTGTAAACTCTCCAACTCTATTACCTACTCTGGTTAGTCAAAACCATGACATCCACAAACTTATGCAATCCCCAGATTCCCGCATTTCAACTCAAACACCGAACTCAACCAATGTCAATTACTCATCACATATTACAAACCATGGCACATATCCGTATATTTCTCACTTTTGATTTTTAAAAATTATCCAATCTCATTTTTTGATTTACAAAAGGTAGAAAGAATGTGTAAAAAGATAAACCAAATTCTGTTTTGCATTTTGAGAATATTTGATGTAGCATTTTGAAAAATATTATATTAAAATCTTTGGATGAAAAGCCCCACTGCCATGCATTTTCCAATCGTGCTAGGGTTTATTCATGCCTAGAGAGACGAAATGAGCACTGTCGTCTCTACATCATGCATGCCTTTGCGATAAAAGGATGACTTGTAGGCCTAGAAAATTCTCAGGCCCACGTATCAGTGACCCGGGCATGGTAATCATTCCGTCCCTCTCTTGCATCCGACCCGTTGTAAGCGTACTAATTTCTACATCTACTGTTGTGATTGAAGAACCAATTTATTATCTCAATATATGATCTCGGTGATTGATGTGGACTCGGTGGACTGCCATGAAGATCTTGATAGAGAGTCGTGGTGGTGGAGATCAAGACTAAGGACAACTAGGTCCAAGGTTGTTGTGATCACTTGCCTAGCGTGTAGGCTTGAGTCCATAGAAAAAACAGGACTATCAAGACGGTACAAGTCATTCTCTTAGGTCTCTATAGTGTTAGGAGTGTTGGGATGCTCAGTGAGTCTCTTGGACACTAGAAGTGGCAATGGAGAAGGATCCATCAGGGTTGGGAAGCTTGGAAACAGAGTCAAGAGAACAAAGAAGTTTCAACTTTATGACATGTCTCATTGTAAGGTTCATGGGATATGGACTCTCTATACACGCAAGTATGTGAGTGTCACTGTAGGCTGCAAAGGTTAAGTTATTGATAAAATTTTGCAAATGACCGAGTGAAGCAACAGACTAGTTCTTGAAGCCTTGGAGCACGATAGTAGTGGTTACATAGTCAGATTGCTTCACAGGCACAGGTTCCACGTTGCTTCGCTTTTTGGCTGTCTTTTTTTTGTTTGTTTTTAAGAAGAATAAGCTGGCGCTTAACAGTGGATCTTTTTGTATTTGTTCTGCTTTTTTACTCCTTCTATGATGCAAAGGCAGAGCACCTATAATTTTCTTTCAAATATATATATATATATATATATATATATATATATATATATATATATCTTCCGCTTGTGATTTACTGTTGCTCGAAACCTTGATTGTGATGTTTCTGCCTATAGTTTTGGTCTGAATTTTGAAGTGTAAAAAGGAGCAAAACCTGAATGCCAAGTGAATTTTCAGGATATGAATTATGCAGTGTACAGCACTGGCATTTGGGAATTTTCGGTGTCAGCTGTTATGTAATTGTTTGGGAATTTTTGGCGCATGCAAATAATGTATTTGTCTCGGATGAAACCAAAACTGTGCAGGGCTATAGTTTTACTCCAAATAACAATAACCAGAAAAATTTGAACGTGACCCGGAACACAGACATGTTAATTAGTTGCCTTACTTGATAGGATTGCACTATGCTTGTTCACCACTACCATCTGATCACAGATGGCTTGTTGGACAAATTATTGGCACCCTGTAATTAATTAAATGGTAGCTGAGAATGATGTGGTTGCGTGTTCGTTCCTGAGCTTTCTCTAGCTGAGACTGGTGCCTTCTAATTTTTGGTTGGGTTAATAGCACAAAATGAGGAACTAGGGGAAATTGTACAGTCCATGGATCTTATTCCTCTCTTGGATAGCAAGGCTAGGAGGCGCACAAGGGCAATCGGATCGTTTAAAAAGATTTACCTGTATAAGACACTTGGCTAAAGAAATAAGAACATACCAATGATATGATTGTCTGGTAGATAAAGTAATTACAATGTAAGTTTTCCAACTTCTCAGATTAATTTTCTATAGCCATTTGATGCCTCCTCCCATTTACTTAAGGTGTGCAAACACTGGCAATTTACAAGTTATATCTGGATATGTTAGATTTTTTTTATTATGGTAATGGTGGATAATTTCAGAAACAAGTATATGATATGTTCGTCTAATGTTTTCGTGATGTCTGTGGTGACTAATTTTTCGTCTCTTATTAACATGGGAATTTCTAGACCTTCAGAGCTAATGTGGATGATTCTCTTATTGGTCAAATAGATATATGAATTATCAACTGGTTTCCTGCCATTTCTCTATTTCTCTGGAGAGATTTGGACTGAACTAGGGAAACTTTACATCCCTAGTATAGAATCTGATAACCATTGCTTCTTGAGGATGACTTTCTGTTGTTTTAATACCTACATTGTAAAAAATCTTATAACCATAGTCTTACAAAAACTTGTGTCATGTTGTTTTGTAGTCAATATTCTGCAGGTGTTGATTAGTCATAAAGTTTGCCTTCAGGTATGATATTGTTTCCATAAGTAGAATGGACCCTATGTGTGATTATTTTCAAAACTGGGAGGACGCTGGTACAAATAACGTTCAGCTCCAGCTGTGGATGTCAAGCAGCATAGAGTCCAGTCCTGGACGTTCTTACTCATGGCGTCCAGCCTTGGTCGAGTCCACCACACCTCATATCCATATAGTTAACCCAAAAACTGATCCAATCTGCAGTTCGTGCATTCTTCTGGCATCTGCATCGTCGTTGCTCCAAAACAGATTGACTTGGCGGTATTTGTTCTCTCCCACTCCACTGTGATCTTGTAGGTAACTGATACTTTCGTCTTTTGTTAATTATTTCTCATTTGTCATAGTACTGTGTGAGGTTAGCTTAAAATTGGTCATCGTAGTAATTGTATAGGCACACATAGGAGTAATACTATGTCTATGTATTGGCCATACCGACGAAAAACTTTCACCTTTTAATAGTCTGTTATCGATGCCAAATGTCTCAACTCATGAGCGGACCGCCCTATATGGCAGAGTGGGGCGACCGCCACATCTACCGACAGAATTCCTGTTCGGCGTGTGTCCGCAGCTTGTGGGCCGCTATAGACTTCCCTGGCTGCCCCTGCATTGTATGGGCCCCATATGAGCGGGATCTGTATTTTGTTGGTTCCATGTGAGGTGCGTTATATTAGGAGTGTGCCCAGCTAGATGGACCCCATGCTTTGGATCCCACATGTAGCGTGCCTCACCCACCTCCTCTACTGTTGCTGCTAACTTTTGTTGAAAAGTTTTTTTAATAAATGTTGAAAAATTGTATAAAAAAGCTTTATTAAAAAGTTTGATAAAAAAGTTTCGTCAAAAGATTTTATAAAAAAGGTTGATTACAAAGTTTGTTTAGAAAATTTAGAATTTGTTTTAAAAAGGAAAGTTGCAGGATGAAAAACTTTCCAAAAAAGGAAAGTTCAGGTAGTGTTTCAGGAGGCCACTGATTGGGCTACCAGCGCCCGCATGCTCTTCTCATGAAATTCATGAGCTAATTCATCAAGTGGTGCCATAATATGCTAGGCCTTGATTTGGGCTAATTCGTCTAGTGGTGCCATAATATGCTAGGCCTTGATTTGGGCTATGGAAACCAAAACACCTTGTCCCTAGTAGAGACGCCAAAAAGTGTATTGACGCAAATATAGTTACACACAAAAAGCACTAGAGCATGTGGGTCGCAAACAGATCGGGCCCGTGTGCTAACAAATACTCCTCCGGTCTAAAATTCCTGTCGTTTCAGACAAGAAAAATGCACTACAAATGAACTAGCAATTCATGTCTGAACGACAGTGATAAAAGAATGGAGTAGTATATGTCCAACTACAATGAACATATTTGGAGGTTTTCAGCAGATGGGTAGCACCTATCATTTATTCAGGGTAAATTTGCTACAATGCTTAAGAGAAAACACAACCTTATTCAAATGTATAAACCTTATCAGCATCCTCCAAGACAGATGTAAGAAGGCCACCCTCGATCTCAACATCTGTGGCAACATTGACATTATTGTTGCAAGTTGTAACTGAAGCTCTTTTCCATTCAGCTGGCGTTTTCACAACAGTGTGCTTGGACAGTGCCATAACTTCTGCTGACACAAGAAGCCACTCCCAGCATACCCTAGAAGATCAAAGCCGTCATGGGCGCCAGAAAGATTAGGCTAATGCGAGTCAACTAGATTTGGGACAACTTCAGCTGGAGATCAATTAGGAACTATTAAGGCTTGGGCGAAATAACTGTGTGCAGCAAACCGACCTCCTTGCATTTGAAGCTCAAAAAAATGTCTGTATATATGACATATCAGTGCATGATTTTTTTTCGAAAGACCCAGAATCACATCGTGTTCCAGCATATATTAATAAGAAGAAGGTGCCTCATACTTAGGGAAACAAGGCCAAACCATACAAAATAAAAGAAGAAGAAAAAACTAAACTACAACATCACAACCACAACCTCCCACAACGATGGATGGAGTCCATCGCATGTCATCGTTACCAAGCTCATCACCACGTGATGCAGCAGCTCTGATTTCATTACGACAAACATCAACCTTGCCTCGACCACACTCCAATCCAAAAGCAAGATTCCATCTAAAGAACCCACCGGAGTCATCATTTCCAAGCTCATCGCACACACGATCCAGCAGCTCCGACTTCTCTAGTGAGATCGTTAAATAGGATCCGTCGTGAGAGGAACATCGCGAGGTAGAGGCCTCATCCCATGGCATCAAAGTTGCTACTGTCATGAGAAGCTCCGACTTCACCAATTAGTGTCATCGTTCCCCCCAAACAGAAGACACGAGCACCATCGATGAGGAGCCACTCCAAGGTGACACCTTCAAGAAGGTCATGACGTCGAGAACGTCACCGTCACCTGATCCGGCAATCCGGATCTGGGATTTTGCCCATGGAAACATCCGGGGATGGAGAAAGTAGAGCACCTCAGCAATGCCTTCAACAATGAGAACGAAGCTTAACAACATCGTCGTCGCCGACACAACAAACTGCCGTGTAGGATTTCTCCCGGGACTCTAACCTTTGACACCACCATGACTGAGGAATCCCCATGAGGCATCATGCCGCCGCAGCAGCAACAAGCCACCTTACCATACACACTGCTGGCAGCCTCCAACCAAACTGCCGCCCAGCAGTTTGCACCTCAAACTCATCGTGGCAACATCACCGACAGCCACCATCTTCCACTGCAACTGTGTCATCAGCTTCCAGGGAACCACCACCGTCTCGACCATCTGCATTCGCCGGTTACCTCACCATCATGGAGCACGCACTGCTCGCGTGCAGCCACCGCGCGAACGCCACACGCGGGTGGTCTAGATCACCGCACACCTCGGCCGCTGTCATCCTCTGTGCCGTGCGCCCGCCTTGCCACGGCCACACCACTCCTTCGCAGCACCACGACCATTGTCACCCTCTTCGTTACGCGCTGACCGTGCCCGCACCCTTCACGCCCCAGTCCGACCGAATCTTGCCGCCGGGCTGCCGGATCTAATCGCGGGACAGCTAGATCTAGCCACCAGACCGCCGGATCCGTCCACTGCGGCCACCAAAAACGACGCCTAGCATGTGTCTCGCCGCCTCCACAACTCCGACCAGAGATGCTCGAGGCTGCTGCTATAGCCTTGCCGCCGCCGTCCCGGCTAACCGCATGGCTTCCGGCAGCTCACTCTGGCGGCGGCACGGCTGTTGAGGGGAAGGAAAGGGTGGCGGCGGGTTAGGGTTGCGCTCGCCGCCCGTGTCGCCCGCTCGGGAGCGACGCGGGGGCTGAAGCGTTTTTTGCCGTGCTCATACCCAGTGCACGATTTAGACACATATACCTAGTCTCTGGAGTATGCAGCATGCTATGCATATAGTTTGCTTGATCTTTTCTCAAATTCTGGGTATGAGAGGTATTGGGAATTAGGGAGCTCCAACGCTTTCAGAGCTCGGAACTGACTTAGCCATACAAGCTGGCCTTTTCCATCAGCTAGTTTTATCGTAGTCTAAGGTTTGGAAGCTTCATAGCGGACACCTAGCGGTGCACGTCATAGCAGACCCTGACACAACATATTATGGCAGCACAGCTGGACTTTGAGGAGAAAGGAGAAGTCATGGATGTATCGTTGCCGATCAGTTCACTCTGTTTGCCCAAGCAACCGGTCGTGACTTGTGAGCAAGGAGAGGTGGCCGAAAATTATGACCGACCGCTAGATTGCATGGTCGTTGACTCTGACCAGTTACCTGTCACTGCCAGCCATTCCGTCTCATCTGTCTCAGATCGGGAGAGTTGATTGGTCTTGCAGTCATAACTAGAACTGGGCAGAATGGTGCCGCGAAGCTCCGCGTAGCTTTCTTCCGGAGGGGCTCGTCCTTTGTTCCTTCTCAGTCGAGAGAGGTGGACCGTGGCTTCAAACAGATCGGGAGGTCCGTGGCGGGATGGTGAGCTCCACTCTTCGTATATGGCCAGGCATCCTCATCATCGTCGGGCGAGACAGTAGTTTTTTAGTTTTGAAAAACTACTAGCCAGTAGTTTAAGGGTAATTTCATACTTATGCTATTAATTAATAAATTTATGTTTACTTTCACGATAGAATATTAAGTCTACTAAATTATTAAAATGTTAACTTATCTTAAAAAATATAAAACATTAGTTATTAATTAGATTATTAATGTAACTTTGTTTATAACAATAAAAACTAATTACTATAAATCTACAACTCTTATTTTTTCTATTATTGCTCTCAAATTAAGAAACTACTGAGCAGTAGTTATGATTTTAGATTATGAAATCTATACTGTTAGATCAAACTACAGTATTTTGGATAGTAAAACTCCTCCGTCGGACATGGTATGCCGGACTGTGCCTCAATCTAATTTTGCAACCAATGACTGAAGCAACGTACTGGTCGTCAATGCCTTGTAGAGTCAGATTGCTTGATAGGTTCCACATTGTTGCAGCTAAATTTTGTCGACAGAGAAGCAACAGCATCTGTTTTTTTGCTGTCTTTTTTCCCTTGGTAACATGTCCGTTCCCAATGTCTCCCAAGCTGAAACCGTTGAGGCATATGTGCATTTTTAATGTTTGGAATGAATAATATCACCGAATGAGAAGCTAGCTAGTTAAAATTATGGAATGCATAGATCTAATTTGTGTGCGTCTGTGGGCCGGCCAAGAGGGATACTGGTGCCACGAGACCTTTAAAAATGTTTAGCTACATAAGAGAATTGACAAAAAAAAAACATATGAAGGGCAGCTGGTAGTAGAAAAAATATCATCATGGTCATAATTTTCTGGTAGTTGAAGTAATCACAATATGTACCTTCGCATCATCTCAGATTCATTTCATGAAGCTATTTAGTGCCCCGTTCCAAGAATTTGCTCGTGCCAGAGGCTTTTAAATAGCCACCTTAATTTCGAATTAATTTGGACTAAAATGTAAAATCCTAGTTTTGTTAGTCCAGGACACATGCTCATCAAACACAAGGGAAACTTGCGTTTTCTGTTTTTTTTTTTTTGTTTTGTACTGATGACCCCCGCCTAGTTAGGTGGGGTTGGGAGAATTCCCACGTCGAAAAAAAATCAATCACAAGGAACGAAAAAATTGACCAATTGCGAGCAGTTAGTGTATAACCAGTTGGATCAGTAATAATTAAGAATTGAGTGGATCTCCAAGAGACCAAGAGGGAAGAGGTCCGTATATATATGATATTAGAGACAGATAGTAATATTTACTCTCTGAGCCACAGAGTATGTTCTGGGTCTGTTCTAGCTGGGTAGATCGTTCAATTACCATTTTTGGGCTTGAGAGGTATCGCGATTTCTGGACTTACGAGCACCTATGAAGTGTAAGCAGATGGTGCCATGTAGGCCCTTTCACTCTGGTGGTGTTGTCTCCAGGTGGATCGCGGCAACACACCGCAGTGTGGTAGAGATGGACACGAGACTGTTGAGAACGCGACCGAGGTCGTCGTCACTTTATGGAGAAGCATCTCGTCCTGTTTGTAAAAGCATCCGTGCGTAGATCATGATAAAAGGAGGAGCATGACTTCACTTATTACAAACTAGTTAACTTATCTGCTTATTTGCGCAGCTAGTTTTAATATCATTTTAAAGAAATTTAATAAAGATACTATATGGAGGAATAAAAATATTAAATTCTATTAAATTGAAAAGTTAATCTAAAGGGTGGGTTTTGTCTTTCATCTCAAATATATGAAACTAGCATGTTGGCCCACATGATAACGTGGCTAGATGTGATATAATATATTTTTTACCGGTGATATAATATATTTGTCTATGTGATTTCATAATAATTTATATTTATGAAAAAGTTTGTTGTGATTCATCTTTTTTTTTATCTCACCTCTATAATGGCCGGCATGGACTATTGGATAATCATGATTTATCTTTTTTATCATGAGCCAAATAAGTTGGTAAATAAATATACACATGTTGTCTTATAAATTCACTCATAAAAGCATCTGCCACATGCATATAAACTGTCTGATACAAATTCTTAGATATTTTAAGGTTGTTATATATATGCTTTCTTAACTAAAGTCTAATCATATATATTTTTATAGGAGTGATATACACTGTTGGTCCTTAAACTATTTAAGGATTCTCATATAGGTTCATCAACTTTCAAAATGCTTATCTAGGTTCATAAACTAATTATGTTGTTGAGCTAATAAGGTCCGCTCCTATTCATTCGGGCATTTTTCTGCTGGTGTGGCCATGCCAAGATGAAGGAAGTGACGAACCTTCTCTCTTGTTTGCCATGGTCGACCACTAAGCTCAAATTTAGCATAGTTGTCACTGTATTTTACATTCATGTCCTTGTGAGTTTCCGCCACTATGCACATCGTGGTCGAACTCCTACTTTGGTCCTCCAACACGTCAACAAACAACACATCTAGGTCAATGAAACTACAATAACAAAGCCTTTATTACCATTAGCTCATCACTACCGAGTTTCAAGCAACCTCATCTGATTGAGAATGCTCCAATTTAGTTTGACTTCCCATACTACCCACACTGCTGTCACCGAAGCCGAGGCATCATTGAAATTCGTCACTAGCAATCCGTTCTACCACACCTCCATGTTATAGTGTTCGATGCGCGGAAGCAACAACGGATTTATCAAGGCACACGATGCATGATCATAGACGGCACACAAGGCACGATGTTTGTTAACAAGGTTTAGCCGAAGCCTACATCCCTGCGGCATGACTACGGGTGCTCCTCCCCAATACGCAATATTGGCTGCTACGAGGTCCCGGCGGGAGCTGTTGCCTCCTTCCATATTTATGAGGAGTCGGTTATAGAGTTCGACACAAACTCTACAACTACCACTAATACAACTGGAAGTCCTAAGCATAAAAAAACTTGTACATAATATTTGACACATATTCCAACAAACTCCACCTTGGCGAATATTCCACTATCATAAAGCCGTCTTGCACGAACCTCCAGGTACACGGAGTTGAGTTGTAGACTTTGCAGCTCACGGAGAAACGCCTGACGAGTCCAACGCCTTAGACTCGCTGCCTGAAGAGAACAATGCTATCTCTGAAACTCCATCTTCTATGACTCCACCTGCAACGTAACATTCTTGTAGCTTGTACAAAATAGATGTCATCCTCTCCCCTATCACCATAGCCATGTCCCCCTTCATGATCTTCATGGGTTTTCCATCTCGCTCAGCCCGGAATAGCAAACCATCACGATATAGAGCCCCAAGCGAAATTAGATTCCTTTGTGGCTCTGGCACATGCTTAACACCTCAAACCACTTGCTCACCATTGTCCAGGGCCTTGATCTTGATCTCACCTATTCCAGTAGTAGGGCATCCCTATCATGTCCCAAATAAGCTTTACCAAAATCACCTGACTTGTATGAAGAGAACCATTCCCTTTTGTGTGTCACATGAAAAGAACTCACTGAATCTAACATCCACGCTTAAATTGACAGCCTCTTGATAGCCACTGAGAGAAAATTCAAGTCACTATCCAAGTCACTCTTTGGAGTTGCCACACTAGCACTTGGTCCCTTCAAAGTTACTGGACAATCCTTTCTCTTAAGTCCCAACACCTTGTAATTAAAGCACCAAACCTTCTTCTTCTACTTGCTCTTGCACTCCATCTTGCCTCTAACATGTTTACCTCTAACAACCAAACATTCAGTATGAGGTTCATCTACCTGTTATTCCTCCTTAGCTCTTGGGCTAACAACGCTGCAGTAATATCCTCAATCTTGATGGCTTCCTTGCCATACGTGAGAGTCATGACTGTATCTTCAGCCCATATAACTTTTGCTTCAAATACTGCTTGGTTGTCAAAGTCTTGGACAAGAGTTGACTCTCTAGCTTGGTCCAGATTTTATTCAGTGTAGTCAACCCGATGACATGGTACATGACCTTGTCCAGCAGACACAGCCGTATGCTTGCAGCTGCTTGTGCTTGCTTCTCCTCCCATTCGTCATCCTCCATCTTGACAGCCTTCTTCTCCTCCAATGCAGCCAAAACACCTTTTGCGCCAATTGATCTTTCACCCTAATCTGCCCTATGTTGAAGTTGCCGCTGCCATAAAACTTCACCATCTCAAATCTGGTCCCCGTCAATGCCATCCGGTTGACACGCGACTTCACCGGTCCTTTGCTGCTGGTCTTGTCGCCTGATTCGCTAGCCTTGTTGGCCTCAATAGCAGACAAATCGATTTCCTCTTTGCTATTCGGCACGATCAAATCTTCATCGATCACTAGACTGCTCTGACAACAACATCAAGATCCCCCCCCCTCGAGTTTCTGCGCCTAATAGCAACCGGGGGCCTCTGCCTTGCACCAACACGTGAAGCTGCATGTTGATTTTCTTCCTGCGCAAAATCGTCTATGATCTGCACTGCTTCCTGAATCGTCGTATCTTACTCTGATTATTCTATGCTTAGCATGATATTTTCCTCTGCCTCCTCTGGTTTTAACACACCCATGAGACCTAGGCTAGCGACAGGGGCTCGTGTGCGGGATGAGTCGGGTCGCACTCCAACAAGGGGTATCACTTGTTAGAGTTTTTGACGTGCAAAAGCAATAACGGATCTATTAAGGCACACGACACCTGAGGCATGATGTTTCTTAATGAAGTTTAGCCGAAGCCGACATCCCCGGGGCATGTTTACGAGCGCTCCTGCTCAATACGCAATGTTGGCTGCTATGAGGTCCCGGTGAGAGCTGCCACCTCCTCCATGCAAGCCTATCGCTATGTCCTCATAGTTACAATAGAGGCCCTCCTCTCTTATTTATAAGGAGTCGGTTACAGAGTTTGACATAAACTTTACACCTATCGCTAATACAACTCGATGTCCTTGGTATAACCAAACTCGTACATAATAGTCGACACATATTCCAACACTCCGATCACATTGGTAGTACTAAGTGAGCCAAATATATTTAAGTACAGAAGTGTGGACCTGAACTTAGCTACATAATTAGTTTATGGATCTAGACGAACATTTTAAAAGTTTATGAACCTAGATGAGAATTATTAAAATGTTGAAGGACCCGATGTGCTTTTCACTCTTTTTCCAAACACTATAGTAACAGTTGAGAAGAATATTAGTGCCAATCAGGCTCTTGCATTAGTATGTATTATCATTAATAATTATGGTTTACCTTATTAAGGACAGATCGTATGTGAAAAGTTGAGAATACCCATGCTCTCTACCACACTACACAGTATCTAGTGGCTAGTACCATACCTGCACATATCGCAACGCACATATAAAGAACGACAAGTTACATGCGGCTTATAGTACGCAATCAGGGTAGGAAACACAGCTCCGAAATACAAATGATACATGTCTAAATATAGTCCTGCAGTTCTATGAATAAATATTGCCTTCTATATCTAACACCCCCCCCCCCCCCTCAATCTGGACGGTGTGCAACTGAGTTCAGATTGCGCCGAAGATCACCAAATGTAGTGACCGATAGAGGCTTAGTCATGATGTCGGCAATTTGATCTTTGGATGAGATAAAGCGGACCTCCAATTGCCGAGATGCCACACGCTCCCGGACGAAATGATAATCCACTTCCACATGTTTAGTGTGTCGGTGGAAGATAGGATTGGCCGATAGGTAAATAGGCCCAATGTTGTCGCACCATAGGCTTGGGGGGGGGGGGCGATGTTGAGAGGCCCCGAGTTCTTGTAGCAGCACTTGAATCCATATAATTTCAGCGGTAGTATTAGCCACTGCCTTATACTCAGCCTCCGTGCTTGAGCAAGATATAGTAGGTTGTTTACGAGAGCTCCATGAGATAAGATTACCTCAAAAGAAAATGGCATAACCCCTAGTGATGTGCCTATCATCAGGATTGCCCGTCCAATCTGCATCCAAAAAGGCACTCAGTAGAGAAGACGTTGTCTTTGTGATGCATAAGCCCAAGTCTGAAGTAGCATGCAAATAGCATAGGATGCGTTTGACGGCTGACCAATGCACAGTCATTGGCGCTAAAAGAAATTGGCACACACGGTTCACACCAAAGGAGATATCCGGCCATGTTAAGGAGAGATATTGAAGGGCGCCAACCACACTTCTATAGCGGGTAGAGTCCTCTGTGGAAAGAGGATCACCACTTACTAGCATCAGCTTATCTATGGGAAGCATGGGAGTGGACACGGGATTTGAAGAGGCCATGTTGGTGCGCTTCAAGATGTCTTGGATATACTTGTGTTGAGTCAATATGAGACCAGTTGGAGTGTGATTTACTTCAATACCAAGGAAGTAACTTAGTGGACCAAGATTTTTTACAGCAAATTCAGCTTGGAGTTGAGCAAGAAGATGATTGGTAGCTGATGACGAGGAGCTGACAATGATAATGTCATCCATGTAAATGAGAATGTATGTCTGAATGCCACCTTGATTAAAGATAAACAAAGAAACATAAACCTTAGAAGCATAGAATCCCAACTGTAATAATTTACCACTAAGGTGAGAGAACCATGCTCTCGGGGCCTGTTTGAGTTCATATAGTGACTTGTCTAGCTTGCATATATAAGTAGGACGATCCGAGTCAAAAAGCCAGGTGGTTGCTTCATATAAACATCCTCATTGAGACTACCATGAAGAAAAGCATTTTGTATATCAATTTAACGAAGAGACCAAACACGAGAAACAACCAAAGATAACAGGAGTCTAATAGTTGTAGGCTTTACCACTGGGCTAAAGGTATCATCATAATCAACACCATACTCTTGTTTCAAGCCCTTTGCCACCAAGCGAGCTTTGTAGCGATCAATCGAACCACCAGCCTTACGCTTCAACTTGAATATCCATTTACAATAAATGATATTTAGACTGGCACGCAGCGGTACTAGGTGCAAAGTCTTGTTCTTGAGAAGAGCTTGTAACTCTTCATTCATCGTTGCCCGCAAGAGTGGATGAGTCTTGGCGTTAGTGTAACACGTGGGTTCCTCATCAGATGTGCGAACCACTGAGTATGTTACGGTGCCATCTGTTCTGACCTTCAGTTGCTTGATATTTTTGCTTAGACGAGTGCCATACCGGTGCCCGGGAGCATCACGCACAACCCAAAATGTGAAGCATATGGTAATTGGGTGGGGCTTTGAACAAACGCTCTAGTAGGCACAAATTATCAATGGCACACGTTGGCAACCGATTGATGAGGTAAGTAGCAGTGGTGAACGCCTCATCCCATAATTTTAGAGGCATAGATGCATGAGCTAAGAGGGAGAGCCCGGTTTCCACAATGTGACGATGTTTATGCTCGGCCGAACCATTTGGTTGGGGGGTGTGGAGGAGAACAAAAAAATTGATTGTGTAGCTTTTGATACTCCCCACCCCAATCTGATTGAACGCATTTGATTTTAGTATCAAGTAGACGTTTGACATGAGCTTGAAATTGCAAGAAGATACGCTGCACTTCAGTTCTATCTTGCATCAAGTAAACCCAAGTGAATTTTCTATAGTCATCGATAAAGCTTATATAATAAGAATACCCACCAACGGATTTGGGAGCAGGCCCCAAACATCTGAAAAAAGAAGTTCTAAGGGAGATGTAGAGCAATGAGTGGCATTATTGTATGGAAGTTAGTGACTCTTGCCTAATTGACAGGCATTACAAATGGTGGGACTCGACTACTTAGAACAAGGAAGATTATTCAATCTTAAAATAAACCTAACAACTTACGTGTAGGGGTGGCTGAATCAAGCATGCCACGGATCTGGAGACGTCTTGACATGGATGAGGGCTTGTTTGAAGGACTCAATGTCGGAGAGCTTGATGGGATAGAGGTCGTCTTCACTTTTGCCCTCTAGAAGAACTTGCCTCGTTTCTATGTCCTTTATGAAAAAAATGAGATGGATGAAATTCAAAAAAGACATGATTATCTCATGATAATTTGTGAACAGAAAGAAGATGTTTGGCAATTTTAGGAACATGGAGAACATTGGCTAAGGTTAGAGGTCTAGTAGCAGAATTAATTGAACAAGAACCAATATGCATAATTTGCAAACATGCCCCATTGCCAACTTGGACGTGCTCACAACCATGGTACTGTTCACGAAGGGCTAGGCGATCAAGATCACTGGTAATGTGATCGGTAGCCCTGTGCCAGTGTACCAGTTCAGATCAACCTTGTAGGATGTGGTTGTAGAAGTGGCGATGAACGGTGGTTCCTCCTGATATGATTCATCCATGTGATACCAGCACCAGACCGCCATGTGATTCCCGCGGCCGCAAATCTAACATGGTGGATGCTTCGGCCTGTCGTGGCTTGTAGCAGATCGGTCGCGTCCCTGGGAGGGCGTCGGCCACTGACCGCGTCCACACCCAGGGGGTGCATCGCGACCTCGGCCACAAGACGTCTGTCCCCCACGACCAGCAAAGTTGGCCGCGGTGCCGATGTTGATGCGCGTCTCTGCGTGGTTCAGTGCCTGGCGTGACTCAAACGCGAGGAGATGGGCGTAGACGTCGTCGAGGGAGAGAGCTTTAGTCTTGGTCGTCATGGAGGTGACGAAAGAGTCGTAGTCCGATCCAAGACCCGCTAGGAGATACGCGATAATCTCATCATTGCGAAGAGGGGCATCTACGGCAACGAGTTCATAAGAGAGCCCCTTGATCTTGCGAAAGTAGTCGTTGGCAGACATATCTCATTTTTTCAAGGTGGCTAGATCAATGCGAACCTAGATGGCTCGAGCGCACACAGCAGAGGGGAACTTGTGTTGTAGTGTCTCTCAGGCTTTTTTGTCAGTTTTGGCAGACACTACATCAAGAAGAAGATCCTCGGTCATGGAGGAAAGGAGGCCGCTCAGAAGCTGTTGGTCCTGGTCATACCACCGGTCGTAAACCGGGTTAGGGACTTGTTCTGCGCCTTCGGCATTGGATGATGCTACGAGGCGAGGAGGTGTAGGGACGGATCCATCAATGAATCCGATGAGCTTTGTGCTTCTCAGATATGGGAGAAGCGGTGCATGCCATAGCATGTAGTTGGATTTGTTGAGGCGAATGGTAACTGCATGTTGGATCGGGATAGGGGCAAACGCAGATGAGTTGGAGTTGTCCATGGCGGAAGAGATGGTGAAAGGAGAGGCGGAGGAGGTAGACGAAGAGATCTGGGACATAGCAGGAAAAACTATGGCTCTGTTACCATGTTGATGTAAATGGTGCGGCCTGCACTCTATGGCGCAGGTCCTCTTGTATTTATACAGGATATAAAGAATGGCAAGTTACATGCGGCTTATAGCACGCAATCAGGGAAGAAGACACAGCTACAAAATACAAATGATACATGTCTAAATATAGTCCTGCCATTCTATGAATAATATTGCCTTCTATAATATGATGCTTCACCCATGGCCGCACAGGGTGCTGCAATTACTCTTCCTTGTTGCCTCTCAACTAAAGTCCTTCGATTTTCACAAAAAAAAAGGTCCTTCGATTTTCGCTCTGCCTTATGATGCTTGCAGCCGAGCTCTGCCTTTCATCCTTCCTCTCTTCTGCGTGTATTCTATTTCCTGACTCCAAATTCTCTCATATTTAAAATTTCTCCTATCACTAACAAATATTGCAATGAAGTGCGTGCTCCACATGAAGAAGGCAAAGACGGTGAGCCTGCTATGTTGTTTTGGTCCTTGGCCACAACGATCAGGTGGCCGTAGTGATAAGTACCTTCGAGGTTGGGAACACCATGAGCCAGCGTGGTTTAATTGGACGAATTCCCAGCCACTCGTTAGCGTCGATCCGATCGGGAACTCCAGTACATTTGTTCTTCACTGGATCCATCCTGTGGCTTCAAGTCTGGTTTGTGCTGAGTGACCAATCTTGGCTGCAAGCTGCTTGACGTCAACAACCCACTAGAAGGATCTCGGCCTGGTTGCATTTGATCACCCTAACCCCAGCAGCTGTTCTATCTAACACCTACTGTCTTTCCATTATCTAAAAAAAATTCTAAAACCTACTGTTGCGATTGGTAAGAGTCCTGGTACACCTAAACAAAAAAAGGTATGCCGGTCAATCAATCTCAATTTGTCATGCTAGCAATGGCTAATCAGCTCGAGTAGCATGTCAGACGCTGTTTGGTAAGGGAAGGAGCCGTGTTGCACGAAGTCTTCCTTCCGAGTCTTATGTGGCTCATCCTCACCAATGTCTACCACTTCATGTAGTTCAATCAGCAATGCCTCTTATGTGGCTCGTCCTCACCAAGCATCAACACTATACTAAGGATAAATCAACCATTAATATTTTAAAAATTATCCATTATTTACAGTGGCGGATCTAGGATTTCAATTATGGGGGTACAAATTTAAGCATACAATCCACCAAAATTCAAATACGTGTAAGAATAAAATGTAAACATCATTTTCTGCCTTTGTTTTGCTCTCCGCTTGGCATTTAGGCCTAAAACATTTGTATTGGACAAGGTTTTTTAATATATAATAGGTTATATGGTATGTATACATCATATTCTTGCACAAATTTTGGGGGCACAGTGTACCCCCATGCACCCCCTAGATCCGCCCCTGATCATTTATTTTTACTCATGTGCAACTCGCTAGATAACACACTGCAACGCACGGTATATGCTGCTAGTATGTATGCATAGAATTCAACTTTCTTGGTGCACTACTTGTTGAAATTGACCTCGGTCAGGTATAATTGGGCCAGTAAGCCTAATCCTAATTATACACTAATCCATGTTAGTTGTCTTTGATTGGGAGGCAAACTCAGCCCGCTTAACAGTTCGGCCCCACGCCTACAGCACTATGTAAGCAAAGGAAAAACCCTGGTTTCCTTAATCATCGATCTAATCACGAGTTAAGCCATCAGGGGTTTTCCAGCTCTAACCTAACCGATCCAGAAGGGAGCTGAAAGGCTTGGACGCTCAGTGTCCCATCTCCTACATCGACATCCATCAATTCTACTTCCTCTACGGTGGCTGAGGAACCTACTGCATCTACTCTCAACAGGCATCAATTAACTAAGAGATGAAGCGCAACGCTAAGCCCTAAGCATCATCAATTCAGTTTATATGTTAGCATACTAGGTGTGATCTGTTATGACTAATGATCCTATTAAGTAATTGATTAAATTGATCTAACACTAGTCATTGCTACGTCGTGGCATAAGCACCGCCGCATGTGTATGTCGTCGACGCTGTTGACCTCCTCCCGCTGGTCACCGACGAGGTACCGAGCAACTTGGGTCCTGTCGCACATGCCGACTCGCTGGGACCGAATCCACCGCTGTCAGCTTCAGTCTGCCACATGGATGCTCACTCATGACCGAGGCGCTGTCAGGTGGTTGCTGTTAACGTCATCGCCGAGCCGCCACCACTGCTCATCGTGCATTGGACCCACCATCAAGGGCACCGCATAGGCACCGCTCGACGGAGTAGCGCGCGACTTGGTCGCACGAGCACGCCGGCGAGAGGCGCCCGCCATGGCAGCCGGCGGCATGGCTTGCGCAAGGGGGCACCGACGGGATTCGGCCAGAGAAAGAGAAGGGAGTGAGGGAGTGAGAGAGCAGAGAGGCAGCGAGTGAAAGGGAGGACTGAGCTAGGGTTTCGGTTGTCTGGGCTCTTATTCCGAGCTCGGCGATTCCTAGCCGTCCACTCCCACCGCCTTGAGCCAATGGCTCAGATCGCTCGCGCGTTAGTCGACGTGGGCCTAGGCCGTGAGAGTAGGCGCCAGCGCGCTGTTGATTGGAAAAAAAATCCCTGGCCCAAATAAGACCAGCACAAGCAGGCCGCACTGGGCCGCGGCTATCGGGATTTAAAAGACAAATTACGCTTCCGATTTAATGGATCATTTTCTCTGCGGTTTTGGGCTCAACGCAGGGGAGTTATGGGTTGGATTTAAACTGATCACAGTTTTGGATATAATTCCAAGTACTCTGGGCCCACCACATATTTAAGTTTTATTATGATCTGTTTTTCACAGATTTAAAGACATTAGTATGTAAAATAATTTTAGCTATTACTTTAAGCTAAGTTTTTGGGCAAGTTAAATTTTTTCAGCACATGAAAAGTTTCTGTTTATACAGAATATTAAGCTTTATTATTCTATAAGTATTAAATTAAGCAATAATTTTAGGAATAGTTCTTTTGGACTTTCATGAGCTGAATCAATTTGATTAATGGTCACATTAAGTTTTCCCAAATTTAGATTAAAGTGTCTCCCAAAATAAGCCTTTCTCATGAAGTTACTGCGCTTTGGATTATTCGAAATAAGTTAATTGCCTATTAGTAAAGAATTTTTTCCATTGTATTTAGGTTTTATTTAAGATAATATGACAATTTTGAATTTTTATTTTAAGAATATATTATTTGTTCATTTATTTTGTTGAGACTATTTATGTTTGAGCTGTACTGTTTATATATGCTCTAATTCTTTAAGTGCATTTTGTTTTAATTATGCCTATGATGTTTATGCACTAAATAAATGAGTTTTAGTTTTGAATCCATTATTTAAATTCTAGTTTTTAGTTTTTTACGTATTTACCATCACTATCCATTATGCCTTAAGATTATTATTAAGTAATATTGTGTAAGTTGCATTATATGTGCAAATTATATAATGCACAAGTTGCATTGTTGGTGCTATAAGTTACTGCACTATTATGTACATTAAGATGGCCTCCGGTTCAATGGAATCAAAGGGAAGTTTGATTAGAGATTGCACTCTATAATTATATTCTAGTCAGAGCTGATTATAATTATTGAGTTTTAGTGTTTTCAATTTGTTTCTGGTCAAAGCTGATGCAAAATTGATGACTATTATGAACGTGTAATATATCTGGCCAAAGCTGATTATTTCATGTTCTTTAGACTACATCTTGTGTACATACACATATAAGTCATTAAGATGAATTTTCGCATGTTATCCCAAATTGTGATGCCAATAGAAACTTAAGTGCATGTTATTAATCATTTCATGCTACATAAAGCATATATTTTTTTATTTGCACAATATATTAAGATATTGACTAAGCACTATTTTGGCTTTGTCATTATCAGCTAGTAGCTTTGCAAGCTACATGAAGACCATTAAGCCCTTTAATGGCATTGATTTTCCTTTATGGAAAATCAAGGTGCAAGACATTCTCAAGTTTCTGGAGCTTGATTATGTGCTTCATGAGGTCAAGCCGTTTCCTCCCACTTCTGGCATTGAGGACTTTGAGGAGAAGATGTTTGAATATCATTTCAAGCTAGATAAATGGAAAGAGGATAACGAGTTTGTCAAAGGAATCATCAAGCACTCAATCTCATATGGCACAAGAGGAGCATTTCATGATGATGATGACAAGACCACTATGGAATTGCTATTCATAATAGAGAAAAGTTACATAAGTGTTTCTATAAAATTTCTCATTAAAAAATTTACTACCTCATGTTATGATGGGTAAAGTGGATTAGGAAAGCACATAAACAGCATGTGGGACATAGCTTATGAGCTTCGGGCATTTGGAATGGATCTTCCCAACTCATTGGTGAAGGGTTTCATTAATGAATCTTTAAAAGATCCATGAGGTCACGGGAGTGATTCTTAGAATTAGTCGATGGAAATAAGTTGAACTTCATATTGTTAGGAACTTCATTTAGCATTGGTTAGTGGATTCAACATTCAGCTTGATGTCATTCAATATATTTTAGTGAAACCTTTTGTTTCAATATATTAGTGTTTTATGAGTATATTTTCTCTGAGTTGTGAATTATCTCTTATATCATCAATTTTATGTTATTATTCTTCTTTTGTTTTTTTCCCCACAAGCAATGCAAATTTAATAATTTTATTATGATTATTCTAAATATATTAGAATTAAATATTCTAAGTTAAGTGATCAGACCTTGTCGAATATGTGGCACACTCACGTTTAGACCACAAATTAAAGATAATATATTAAGAAATGGAATGTCTCATCAATAGTATGCTCAAATTAAAGATAATATATTAAGAAATGCTCTTGTCAGTTAAGAATTGATCTCCTGAAGTTCTTAATAAAGTAATAATTCTCTCTGTGATAATTCATTGTCCATAAGTTCACGGATGAAATTAAGTACTAGTCTTTTAATCATAGTATTAAGGATAAGGTTTTTTCAGTAAGACTATGGGCAATGTTGTCCCAGTATGCCGTTGTGTTGTTGATGACGCATTGGTCTGGTAGTTACTGATTCCCTAATCCTGCCACTGTTAAATAAGAGTAAGTTCAAGAGCAAGCTTATCATGTTAGACATGATTAAAAAATTTTATCTACCAAGTACACTTAGATGCCCTCTACTTGAATGAAACCAACAAGAAGTTCATTTAGAGTATACTTTTGTTTTAATTATGAGTTTAAGTTAAGTTTCACTTGTATTCCCCACCGGTGATGCAAGTTGAAGCTTATTGCGTGATTTTAATCAGACCATCGTAGGGTTAAATTTCATGATTTTATGTGCATCTTATTGTACTATTGCCAATTATCTCAAATAAGTCATTGTGATTTTATTCTTTATTCTAGTCAATGCTGGGTATGGGATAATTTTCACAGATTCTATAGTGCTATCCATTTCTCGCCACCGCTGTTGTGGGTTAGTACAATGGAATCAGAGATGATTGAAGTATGGTTATGTTCATGATACTGGCCACCGCTGTTTTGTGAATATTAATCATATTAGTAAAGAAAGTCGATCAGTGGCTTAATGTCGTGCCAAGATAAGAGAGGCTACCATTGTAAATTATTTTAGATAAGTTTATGGACCGACACTTTTAATATTCTGTTTGTTTAGAATTCAATGGAAGCTCGCAAAGAAGGAAGAAAATGGGGGAGAAAAGAATCTTAATGAGATATAGGATAAGTTTCTAAGATATAAACTACAACAGAGACATGTAAGGATTAATGATAAGTTAAGTGTTTTGGACACAAAAGTAATTACCCTTAGTTATTTCTAAGATTATAACCAAAAGAGTCTGTGAATTTTGAACATAAGTATAGTTCATCTCATAGCAATTTTCTGATGAAATCAAAATAGTAGATTGTAATGGGTCTACCAAGTTTTGAAGAGTGATTCCAAAGGAAACTAAGATGCTAAATTCATAATTCAACATTAGTTTGTATGTTTTATGGGCAGCCAAGATTCATTTTATAAAGTTAAAGTGGATTAATTATTATCCTGATACTCTAAGTTGAATTCTTTCTCCGTAAACTGACAGAAATAAGCATGCATTCCAAAAAAGGGGAAAAGTCTTCATCATATCATAAGTTACATCTCGTGATGCTTTTCTAGGTTCTGGGGAAGTAGGAGACTAAGATGAGACCAAATTGAGAATTGGGATTGTCATTTGAGCACAAAAATTGAGCGAGACTCTGAAGTGATAATATGTGAATGCATCCACCGCTATGCCTATTTTATTTGTGTTATATAGCTAATAATATTCTAAGTACATAGTTAAGTATAGGATAAATAGGAAGACATTCCTAATGCTTCTGATAAAGCTATATACTAAGACATATAAGAAATTGACTTAGCATAACAAGCCGGAATGCTTGAAAACTTTCATTAGTCTTAGTCCAGGGGAGGTCCACTGGAAAAGGTGTTTTAAAGATTACAGCACCGAATAACATGCTTGTTTAATCAAATTCTTTTCAGACAAGATGTTGTGGTAGTGTGTGGATATAAATGTGCACAATTAAGTTTTATGTCCTTCGCTCTTACAAATATGAACGATTCTGTAGTAAGCTCTAAAATAAGATTAGCATTATTAATGCTGATTTTGTATGGAATGTTTTATTTCAGACAGACATATACAATATATTCCAGTATAATTATTATTATTAAGTTTACATTGATTAAATTCAGTGTCACTATATTTTGATTGTAGTATTCCTTTTCAAGTAATAACATATAGTTGATGGTGTCAAGCCGATTGACAAATATATTGTTATGAAAGAAGGGTCCAAGGATCAAGTCATTTTAATGTAGAAAATAGCTACCAATATGACTAATTATAGTATGAATTTGATGATTAAACTAAGATATGATTCTGGATGAGGCGGAATAAATAAACTCCTAAATAAGTTAATAAGTGTTCTATCAAGGTACTGTAGTGACTTTGGTTAATGGTATCTCAGTATATCTGTAATGTTTGCCAATGTCTCATTTGCTAGGTTTCGCTATGGTATTTAGTGTGGACATAAGGCGAACATAAGCCTAAGTTTAAGATTAAGATTGTTCCATTAAGTGGGAGATTATTGATCTATGTGTATCCACCTGCACGTGTTCAATATTGTAAAGAATAATATGTTGACCTTCGGCCAGGGGGAGAATGTTGGAATTGACCTCGGTAAGGTCTAATTGGGCCAGTAGGCCCAATCCTAATACTACACTAATCCCTGTTAGTTGCCTTTGATTGAGAAGCAAACTAAGCCCACTTAAGGATCCGGCCCCACGCCTACAACACTATATAAGCAAAGGGAAACCCTTGGTTTTCTTAATTGTTGATCCAATCATGAGTTAAGCCGTCAGGGGTTTTCCAGCCCTGACCTAACTGATCCAGATGGGTGCTGGAAGGAATGGAAGCTCGGTGTCTCATCTCCTACATCGACATCCATCAATTCTACTTCCTTATGGTGGTTGAGGAACCTACTACATCTACATCTCAACAGGCATCAATTAACTAAGAGATGAAGTGCAACGGTAAGTCCTAAGCATCATCATTTCAGTTTGTATCTTAGCATACTAGGTGTGATCTGTTATGACTAGTGATCCTATTAAGTAGTTGACCAAATTGATCTAACACTACTAACATTCTAATTTTAGTTATTGTTGTCGATGCTTGTCCCGTATATGCCAGTGAAGTTCTCTTGTAGCAGTGTTTTCAACATATGCCATCCTTATCAATTCACATGCTAGCATGCGCGACACTCACACACCATAGGAGTAACAATACTATTAAGCTAGGGATGGGAATTAGGAGGCAGTTTCAAGCTGCAGCAAAAATGACGAACACACCGATAAAGATGGTATTCAATTACACATGTATGTGCTCTCTGCTGTCTCCTGCTGGAGACAGGACACCGGAAACATTGCTCAGTCTGGGACAATGTTGGTCGGTGCGAGCAATTTGGTACTCACTAGTACTGCTGAACAGTAGAACGGGTGTCAACTATGCAGAACACCCAACATGCTAACACAAATGACCTCGGAAAAGCAAGTTTTGTGCAAGAATACAAAGGTTTTTTTTTCCAAATCAGTGGTTGTGTCAGTGTTTAGACCTCAAACTAGTTGTGTATCCACTAGTCAGTGTTTGTGTCTTCTACAAAAAAATGAAAAAGATGATGTTTGTGTTTCTACAAAGCACAAAAAAGACCATGTCTATGTGTTAAGCTACTCTGCATCGACCAGTTGTACCCAAAAGCTTAAGCTGATGGGGAAGGGTGGGCAATTCACTTATGATTCAACATTCCCCCTCACGTGCAGCTCCCTTGGGGCGCAAATGTGGAAATAGGAGCAGCGCAGCGAAATATGTGGTCGCCAGAACTTGAACTCAAGACATCTACCTCTGATACCATGTTGAGCTACTATGCACCAACCAGTTGTACTCAAAAGGCTAAGCTGATAGGGAAGGATGGGCAATTCACTTATGGTTCCACACTATGTCTTCTAAAGAGCACAAAAAAGATGATATGTCACATGCATTGCGCAACAGCTTGTCAGCCACGTCACGTAATTGGAAGGCATCATGCTCTCATCCATGCTACAAGGTCCGCCGCTCAAGCCCATCACTGGTAATAACCACATCAGCACACCCACACCCGCTGCCAACAGTTACTAAGCACTTGGACTCGCCTGCTTCCTTCCAGCTGTAGATCACGTTAATTACCGGCTCGATGGGTGTACTTGTATGGGTCAGCAGTGCAACGCACAAGCCGCAAAATTGCTCCTACGGACCCCAGCACTTGTCCACATGTAACGCAAGTAGCAGGTGGGGCGCCGGACACAGCAGGTTAAGTGTTAAGCTACTATGCACCGACTAGTTGCACCCAAAAGCCTAAGCTGATGGAGAAGGGTGGGCAATTCACTTATGGTTCAACACTCCCCCTCATGTGCAGCTCCCTCGGAACGCAAACATGGAAATAGGAGCGACGCAGCAGAATATACGGTCGCCAGGACCTGAACTTAAGACCTCTGCCCTGATACCATAAGGGTCAAATTCAACAGAACAACTATTTTCAATGGTGAACTGACGGACATAAATAAGATTTGTAATTAGCTATGGAGAAACAAGAACATTGTTTAAGTGAAGGGAACCCTGAGTAGTGGGAAAAGAGACAGAGCTAGTCCTAGTAACGGGTAAAATAGATCCGTCACCAACAACTATGTTGGACGGGGTGGAAGAAGAAGGGGGTTGGGAGGCACAAAGATTACTAGAGTTTGATGTCATATGAGTTTCAGCACTAGTATCGAAGTGCCATTCTTTTGTCGGTGGTGGTTGAAGCGTCATTTTGTTGTAGGAGGCAACTAACGCGTTGGGATCCCAACAAAAGCCACCAGCATAGCCAAACCAGCCTTGTGGAGTGGGTGGGCCAGCAAACCCCGGCGAACACTACAGGCCGAAGGGAGGCAGCACATGTTGGGGGGCCAACCGAGGTGGCCCAAGAAGAGGCGCTAGAGGCGATGGCCCAGGAAGGGGCGCCATCGCAGCATGGCCCGCGTAGAAGCTATGCGCCCACGGAGCGTTGGCAGGACGTTGAGGGAGGGAACGTGGTCCGGCCCAGTAGGTCTGGAATGTGCCTACCGCAGGCTGCCACCCAGGAGGAGGAGTGGGCCGCGAAGTGGAGCCGGCCCAGGTAGCTACGGGAGGTACAGAGCCAGAGGCCCCATAGCCAGGCCTCTTGCCACCATGTCGATTGGGCTTCTTGCCTGAATTTGTGCCAGCGGTGGGGATGAACGACGGTGGTGTAGGAGCATGCAGAGCCGAGGCAGCGAGAGCCTGCACTGGAGCCGTTGGCCTTGTTGTCATGGTGATGGCTTCAAGGTCCAGGTCAACACGCACATCAGCGTACTTCGGGAACGTTCATTGCCGCTTGATTAGAGCCGTCATGTGAGCATATCAGTCATTGAGACCACGGAGGACGTTGAGGAAGAGGGTACGATCATGAACTGGCTCACCAAGGTCACCCAATTGATCAGCCATAGCCTTCATGCAACTGCAATAATCAGATATTGACAAGTCACCCTGAACAAAGTTCTAGAATCAGAGGGTACGATAAAGATGAAGTTCTAGAACAAAGTTCTAGAATTCCTTGTTCCCGATGAATTGATTTCCGAAGCCGAGCCAAATAGAACGCATAGTTGGCGGTCCATCTTCCCGGGTTGTCACCACCTCGAGAAGATCAAGGGTGATAGCACCATAAATCCAGGAGAGCATGGTGGCATCCATGCGTTTCCACGAGCCGTCGTAGGAGAAGTCATCATCACACATGACATGATCGTCAAGCGAGTAGCGGTCGAGGGTGTTGACGAAGAGGGCACGCCACAGATTAAAGTGCGGCGACGTCGTGTCGAGGACCATGGGGACCAAGGCCTTGATGTTGAGGACGGGCTGTGGCCTGAGCATGGAGAGTCATGGTGGCCGCGGCGACCTCTACAGCGTGGGCCGCAGCGTGAGCTTCGGCATCACAATGTTCGGCCTTGCGGTGGAGATGTTGCTCTTTGAGAACTCCCGTAGCTTCTTCAGGATCTCCAGCTCGGAGGAGGAGGACTCAGCGATGACGGCCTTCTTGGATGTAAAAATGCGGTGGATCTAAACCCTAGCTAATGCTCGGGGGCTTGATGGCGATGAAGATCTACTGCAGCGATGGGAGAAAACGTTAAGCCTAGCTCTGGAAGCAGAGGAGTCACAAGAACACGGGATACGCGAGGATGACGAAGCCTTGTGTGCAAGTGGCGGCATGGAATTGGAGTCAGCAGTCCACTGCCCCTTTTATACCTTCGCCTTTTTGATCTAGTCTCTGGGTCCCATGGGCTGGTATGGGCCACACAATGACGGGCTTTTCCGCTCAATAATAAAAAAATGTAAAAGGCTTTATTCTTTAAAAAGAATTAGAGCTATTAACCTTGAGCAATAATGTCGGAGGCTTCTTTGATGAGAAGCAGTGGAAAATCCACTTAAAAATACTTTCCGTATCTATGTGATTTGATGATCATGTAGCAGAGGGCTTGAAGGCCGTACGGGTATAAGTTCAAGAGATAAGTTACTGATTGATATCGATAATTAATTATCAAAACTGGACTTAGATTGAGTAGAGTGACAGTTCATTAAGGAAAGGCTATATTATATGATTTATGTCATTTAGCTTAGTACTGTTATATGATTAATGTCATATTCTTTTATATGGGATAAGACATCATTGATGTCCTGAAATTTAGATCCATAAGTCACTCGGACAAGAGTGTGTATCACTCGGCCTTTTTATTAATCGGTCAGCAAGATTGATGTCTTGTTAACTGACCTTCTGGTTTGATGATCAGGAGTTTACTTAAGCTCGAGATTGATGGTTTGAGTGAATTATATATAACAAAATGTTAAGAGATAATATTATTAGACTCTTGTATTATTTGTTAGTCTCCAAATTATACAAGAGTCGGGGGCTACACCTGATTAGGTGCACCTAGTCAGCGCACCAGATCCATCAGGAACTTTAGTCAAGAGGTCTTCCTAATTTATAATCTAGTCACATAAATCTCGAAGATCACTCAGCAGGTCAAAGCTCAAAATCAAAAAGCACTCGGGGGCTACTGTGGAATACTTACCTAACAGGTATCCATAGTTACTTGGAGCACAAGGCAATTAGAGATAGGCTTTCTATATGAACCATTGTAGACTACGAGGAGGACTCTTCATGTACCCCTTGCCGACCGGATATATAAGGCGGCAGGGAACCCCCATCGAGGGACAAACGAATAACCACAACAGACGACAACCACAACAGACAACACATCAATACAAATCACACAATACATGACGTATGGTTTTTACTCTCGTCGAGAGGGCCCAAACCTGTCTAAATCGACGTCTTGTGTCATAACCGTCGAGTTCTTAATCCCGATGTAGCCCTATAATTTATTGCCGAGTAGAAGTCTCGATAGGAAATAAAAGGAAATTTCACGTATGATGTTCATGAAAATGTCACAATGATTGTGTGTTCGAATTATATTTAAATTTTATTGAAATCAAAGAAACTTAAGAATTTATGAGAATTGTCAGGACATCATGAGGTCATATGTGGAGATTGAGGAAAAAGCTAGAGAAGTTTTCACATAATTTATCACAAAAAATGCTTAGATAATGGAGAATCTCGAAAAAGTTTCATATTGTTGAGAAGGAGTTTCTAAGAGTTTGACTCAAATTGACATCTGAATTTGAAATTGACTTTAAATATTTTTGTATAGGTATTAGATCATATAAATTACCTCTTTATCAAAATTTAATTAATTTTTTAATTTATTAGAAAATTCTAAATAAAATTTTCATATTATAATGAATTTTTTTTTGGCGAGTGTCCCAACTAGACACTTGGCAAAATGGACGTTTGCCGAGTATTATTGAGTGACACTTAGCAAAATATGTTGTTTGCCGAGTGTCTACTTGGAACACTCGGCAAACTGGTGCTTTGCCGAGTGTCCTACCCCGACACTCGGCAAATAGATCGACCTATTAGCCATTTGGTTGTTCTTTCCCCCGCGCAAGAGCTCTTTCTCCCATCTGCTTGCTGCTCTCTCTCCCCACCCGCCATCTCTGCTCGCCACCGGCCCCCACCCCCGCTCGCCGCTTGCCACCTCTCCACCACCGCACACCGCCTCCCCCGCCCCTGCGAGTCTCCCGCGTGTGCGCCCGTCGGCCTCACCCTTATCCCAATTGTTGGGCCCCGCCCCTGTCCTGGCTGCCTCCACGCGCCTGCAACCATCGGCCTCTCCCCTGTCTCGGCCATCAGGGCCCGTCCCCGCCCGGCCGCACCCGGTGCCGCACCTGCCCGGCCGCTCGCCCCTACCCGACGCCACCATAGCCACTCCTTTGTCCTCTCTCCCCATTCTCTCTCTTCCCTCCCCTCCGTCCCTGATCACCCCCAATCTGATGAGACCAGCAACCCTCGACTAGAGCCAGGCCACGGAGCGGAGCAAGCAAGGTAGAGGTGGAGATGGCGCTGCAACGGGCGTTCTTCAGATCGGCCGAGATCTCCCCTGACCGCAAGGTTTGATGCCTCCTTCCCCTTGTGCTATCTGTGACCCATTTTGATTGGATCCCCTGTCGATAGGATGTGAAATCCAGTGGGAGGTTTGGAGTTGGCGGTGACGTGTCAGGTGTAGTCGGAGAGAGTGGTGGATTTCAGCCGTGGATTGTGGACATGGCGGTCAGGAATCTCTGGCACAGATTGCACCATGGTAGTCAGTAGTGACTGAAAATGTGGAGGTATTGAGAGAGGGTTTGGAGTGAGAGGCCCAGTTTGGACAGGCTTCTAGTTACTCTTGTAGCGTCCATAGGAATTTGGTTGGCCCCCTTTGCTCTTGGTTTATCAACTTCGCTTATCATTCAGTTTGATATTGTAAAGCTCATCTCATCTCTGGCTCGTGATTACTTGGGACATTTTAGTATGGAGATTGATGATTTAGTTATGCTAGATGAACTTGTGAAATTTATTTGTGTAGGTGATAGGACAAAAGGGGACGTTATATTCAGAAAATGTGTGGTTTAAACCTTTAGGGATAGTAAAAATTGCTATTACAAGTAAAAATTTCATTCAATTTTGAAGACCAATTTAGTGGTTGAAAATAAGTTCTATTTTTTTTGCTTCTAATAACACTTGCTGCAGTAAACCATATCTTTTTTCTAACATCATAGAAGTATTTGCATTCTCCTCATTTTCATATTCCTTTTTCAGGCTGTGATTGAGTACCTGCATTCTCTTTCAAGGGCACACAGCCTGCTCGATCTCTCATGGTGCTGGCCTTTGTTCTGCTAGCAGAAAATTCAGCACACAGGCTGCTACTATGTCAAACACACCGCAACCTCCACCACCACCTCCCCCTCCAGATAAGACTCACTTTAGTGAATGAAATGAAGAAATCAGGTCTCCGAGGACGTGGAGGTGCAGGTTTCCCTCGCGCGTGTGCCACCGCCCGACTCGCCGTGCTCCAGGTCCGGTTCTTCCTCCCTGGAATTCTTTGCAGTTCTGTTTCGCGGTAGAGATCAGTAGGATGATCAGTTGAGCAAGCAGAGGGATTAACTGTTTTGTTTTTACTTGGTATGATGTGTTGCAAGTTTAGAATCCATATCGCTAGTTCTTTTGATTCATATAAACAGATTTAGCTGTGACTTGATGCTTGTAGTGTTAAAATTAGCAGATTGTGTCTCTGACAAATTTGCTCCCATTGTGTCTGATGTAAAAATAATCCTTTGGGTAGCATTCTCATTTGTTTGTTTCCTTCTTGTTTAGAATCGTCTAATGTGGATTCCTCCATCTTCATATGTCAGAGTTAGTATGAGTCTATTTTATTCTGTGGAAGAGAGCACCGAGAGGTTTTTGTTGCTGTTTTTTTTTTTTTTTTGCAATGGCACCTTTGTCTCTTTTTTTTCCAATGAAATAAGCTTTACCGAGTACATACACTCGGCAAAGTATTCTATTTTTACCGAGTGTCTTGATTGTAGCACTCGGTAAAGTGTTCCCTCTTTGTCAAGTGTCTTGCTGCTAGCACTCGGCAAAGGCTTTGCCGTGTGCGTGACAGAAAACACTCGGCAAAGAGCGCTTTGCCGAGAGCTTTTTTGCCAAGTACTCTTTGTCGAGTGCTTCGGACACTCAACAAAGTGCTGATTTCCCGTAGTGCATCGGCTACCGCACCTTCTGATCCATGGTGGTCAGCTCAGCTGGGAACTTGTCGACGAGCGCTACTTTAGGAGTTGCCTCTTTCGATGATAAAATGGATGTGCAGTAATAGCCTTTTTTCTCACCTGAGACCAAACATAGTGTGCCTGCGCACACACCGCTTGTGGTGGTTGAGCAGCACACCCCGGGGCGTCAAGGCTGCTGCCCTGACAGCAGCGTAGAGGCTTCCTTTTTCCGGTGCTAGTTCTTCAGAGATACATACACATTGTCAATGTATCAGCTAACCGAGTGATATACTGGTATCTGTTTGCAATGAGTAGAACTTTGATAGGTCAGCATAAATTAGAGGCTATAAATAAGGTGGATGCTGCATTATTGCAGGCATCTCCACAATCAACCTGAGAAAATGAAGCATGATTTTGCAGGCGTTTATTGACTGCAACTACTGTGAAGTCTGAGGAGACCAAGAACTTTCATGCCTAACTATGGAGTTTATCTAGCGAACCCCAGATTGGGCAGGAATCCTCATCGCGTTGCCTATCCTATAGTAGAAATTCCCAATCAACAGAATCCCCGCCCAGGCCCCACCTCTGCCTGAAGGAACCATGCATTGCATGAATCCCGTTTTGCTGGTGCTACCCTTTCTGCCCGAGTGAATCGGCGTCACGGACACACGTCGCTCGAGCTCATGCAAGCAAGGCACATCGCTCAAGGGAGCGTCGGTTGCATCTGCTATCGAGATAACGGCAGTGACGGGATTGTGTGGAACGACTATCTGATGCAAAGCAAAAACATCACTGCAGATCGCATAGCGTGGAAAAATAATTACCAATCGGCCTTACCTTTGAAGTCGTGGAAACCCTATCGCCTATTGAGGATTGACTTCAATGTCACGGCGAGGACATAGCAGGCCTCGTCCTTCCGAGATCGGGCTCACTTATACCTGGCAGCTCTTTAAAACCTCAAGACTGTCCTCACATACCAATACGAGTCTTTTCTGTGCACTTTATCCTCACTCGTGCGCACCTGGAAAGAACTTCCCGATCGATCACTCATCCCTAAATTGCTCCAAGCCAAACATGCTTAACCTCAGAGTTCTTTGGAAATAAGCTTCCGGAAATAAAGTTGTAACTTGTTGGTATGAGTATTCTATCAATTCTATTAAGCCTTGCGCTAGGATGTCACACTTTCACCCGCTTAGAAGATCAACGTCCTCGTCGATCAACTCCAAGCCAGGAACGTTCTCTCTTGGCCACGTCCATGTGCCTGGTGCCGGCGCATGTGCCATGCTGTGTGATCACTTTGGGCCCACACCAGCCATGTATACCATGCTTGCGTAACTATGACCCCATATGCCCGTGAAACCATGAGAGTTGGCTCTGGTAACAACTATAACGTCCCGCCCCTTCGAGGCCGGACCCACTTACACCTGGCAGCTCTTAAGAACCTCAAGACTACCCTCATAGACCAATACGAGTCTTTTCTACGCACTTTGTCCTCACTCGGACGCACCCGGGAAGAACATTCCAGTCGGTCACCTACCCCTAAATTGCTCCAGGCCAAGCACGCTAAACCTCAGAGTTCTTTGGAAATGAGCTTTTGGAAAAGAAGTTGCAACTTGTTGGTTATCAATCCCATTAAGCCTTGGGCTAGGATGTCACACTATGTGTCACCCAGAGTGTCGAGAAAACTAGAGTGACAAACCTAGGCACATGAAGTAACCACAATAGAGCCCATTGAAAATATTTGGAAAAATTTGAATGCCATTTGAATAAAATTTGATCAAATTTGAGCAAGGTTTAAACTACAAGTTCAATTTTCTCAACATAACTTAGGCCTAACAAAAATATATGTTATAGAAGATGTCAAAGACCAAATTTGAGGATTTTCTCATAAATTTATTCCTTCATTTGGTGGCCCAAATAAATGCCAAAAGGTCAAAAACTCTCCCCATTTGAAAAATCCATATTCCAATTTGATTTGCAACTATTGAACACTATCATTTTCATAATTATGATCACATCTTGACAATCATGCTCATATTTTTGGTTTCTCAAATAGAGCCATAGAATTTAAGATAATTAAATGAACAGAAGCAGCCGTTTTGTAATATCAATAAAAATCAAATCCCTGGCAGGCCCACCTGTCATTGGCACTGAGAAAGCACAACCGTGCCGCCCCGCCTCGCCCCATCGGCCGTATGCTGCATGGCCGTCGACGACGGGCAGGAGCGGCACCTGAGCAGATCTATGTCCCCACCCCCATTGCAACATCCCTCCTATCCCCCCCCCCCTGTCAGAGCCCCCCCTCCCCATTCTTCCTCTCCGCTCTCAGACTGTCTCTCGCCCAGAGCGCACTCCAACATGGCAACCCGGAGCTGAGCTCTGTTGTCCTGCTTCATCGCCGCAAACACAGCCTCGCCGCCCAGCTCCAAAGCCCCGCCTCGACGTCTTCAAGCTCTTCGCACAGCCGCTCCTGCATCGCCGCTCCGAGGCACCACAGATCGAGCTCTTCTTCCCCAACCCCGGTCCCCGCTTTTCCTCGTCGCCTTTTTGCTGAGGTGAGTGCCTCATCAAATCCACAGATAGGTGGGTCACACATCCCCTTGCGCACCAACTTGGCCTCACTCAGCCCCTCTTAGTGCAGAGCCGCCGCCGCCCGCCGCTGTCTCCCCTCTACTGTCGCCAAGCTAGCATGGTGAGCCGCATCGCTCCCTCTCATGCATCACGTACCCGCCCCCACTCCCTTAGTCATCGCCGCACCAATGTGGGTCCCATCGCTGCCCCGGCTGGCCGCCGCGTTTCGCCACGAGTCGCGCTGCGCACGCGCTCGGCTCTGACGAGCTGGCCTTGGGCTAGAACTCCGCTGGGCTGTGCACCGCCTAGGCTAGATCTGGTCCAGGGTAGACCTCCGCGCTGGCCTCGGTCCGCTGGGCTGGGGGAAATCTGCCCACAAGCACAGAAAAAATGATTTTCTCGATTTATTCATTTCCAGGAAATTATGAAAATTTGTAAAATACATAGTAAATTAAGTACTGCGAATGTTGGGGCAAAGTAAATTTTGTTGGGCTTCTCTAGACCAGTACTATTGTAGAAAAATAACAAACCCCCATGCATGTTAGTATTTTTATCAGAACTAAAAGAAATGAGTAAAACCCAAATAAAATCATAAACAAATCCATGAGACTAGTAAATTCATGACACTTGGTGAATAATTATATTTGGACCTGTTGGATCTCTCTGTAAAAGCACAAGTTCTAGTTCTCTGTAATTTAGTCACAATTAACGATAAAGCCTTTTACCTTGTATTAATTATTAAAAATTCATGGTTCAATGCATGCAAGTGAAAGTTGGCTGGTAAATCACCCCTGATAAGAACTATCTACAGTCACCCATATGCAAATGAATTCCAGAATCATGCTAAAATAATTATTTACTCTCTAAAGCTCAATAATTCCTTTAACTCGATTATGGCATGGAAGCTTTTTAACATAAGACACTCCCCTTTCACTTTTACATATCATATTATTGTGTAATGTATTTGTTGAAGAAGTGTCATGAACCTTCTGTCATATTAATCATCATTCATATCATATAGATCACAACGTGAACCACGTGGAGGCAGGACAGGAGCAGGAGCCAGAAGGGCCGGGTGGCGCTTCAGCTGACTAGGAGCAGGCTCAAGGCAAGCCCCAGTGCAACCCACCAAGTTTTACCCTTTTTATTTTATCACTATATAGTATAATGTAGGCTTGTCTGTGCATTAAGTTTATAGGAGTTGTTTGAAAACCTAGTATAACAGTTGGTTCCCTTTACCCGATGATAGCCTCATGATGGTAGTAGCTCTGTTTAACTTAGGATGGAAATTCGTCGAGTGGTATGGAGACCGCTCGTAGGACAGGACATATTATCACTTGGGAATTATGTCGGATGAAGGAAAGTTGGAATGGAATAACAAATGAAGACCAGACGAACAATTAGATGGAAAGGGAAGGACAACTTATCTTCAAGGAGGTAGCCCCGTCCGAGTCACTTAAGGCTCTGTCGCATGTCCGGCCCATGGGATCAAGTTTGAATATACTGTTTGCATGTTGGAGTTATGGGCCCAGTAAATTGATGTAGCTTCGACTACAACCTGGTCAGAAGATAGCCTTCTTCCTTCTTTGGTGGAACTGGGGCAGAGAGGAGGGAGCAATCTCCCATGGATGGCGGTATGGGCGCATAGTGTTGGGGGACCCTTCTCGGGGGAGTCTGGACCTGGAAGACCTTGTGGTGCCATAAGCAAAAGGTTGCCCCATGCAGCTTCCATGAAACACGTATGGGTCATGCAAGCAGGTTTCTCCTGCAAAATGTAAATCGATTTGAGTCGCTGCCCCTCACAGTAATAAGTACCACTTGGTCACTGCTCCGGAACGTAGTTGGAAGCTTAATAAGATGAATGGGCTAAATATTGTTGTATTGATTAATTATGTTATATTGCAACCATGTTTGTTATAGTCATAGTGCAAACTAAATTTATTATTTCGCATGACAACTTAAATTCATGCTAAAATATGAAAAATAAGGATCCACTCTTAGGCTGGCTTTTGGCAACATAAATCCTACCCTTAGCCTGTGCATGCCTAGGAGTCGACTGTAGATGGCCATTTTGAAGGGTCAGTCATGCTGAGTATTAGTTGCTCAAGGCGTAGCTCTATGTGGTTTTCAGATGACCAGGGTGGAGACTGCCACTACGATGGTAGGTTCCACTGGGAGGGCCAGCGTCCTGACTTCTGGAAGATCGAGTGAGAACGATGCACTGACAACAAGGAGGAGTAGTCCGTTGAATGGTATTGCGGTGTTTCGCGCAAAACATCTATCATGGCTGGATGTTCGATGTGTGTTTCCATGAGAGGGCGATTGTATCTTACTTATTCTCTTGGACCATTTTATTACTGTTGAACTATTTTGCTTCCGCACTTTTAAAACTCTGGTTTGTAACTTAAATTCAGATTTATGTAAAACTCTATACTCTACCTATGTTCTTGTTGCAACTATATTATTCCTGTCATGTGTTGTACTATTGGGTGTCATAGCGCGTGTTGCCACCCGAAAGAGATCCTGGAATGGAAACATCTCCGTTGTAAGGCTGTTATGTTACAGCGTGGTTATCAGAGCTATCACGGTAATAGTACAACATTCAAAGACATATTTTTGAAAACCCCATTACGAACATCTGAGGATGTGCCCATTAAGCTCTATAATAGTTATGAACAGGTGGCAAGCTAACTTCTGACTGCAACCAAGGCATAGATTTACATTATTGCAGAACATACTATTTTGTAACAACGCACCTACACTCAGGTAAGAAGGTAAATGGCAAAATGCTCGTACTCTCCGGTTAGCGGAGTGTCACGAGGCGTCCCTACCCAAGTGGGTTGAATGGGAGTCCTTGTTCTTCAGAACACAAGGGGTCGTCTATCACTAATGCCATAGTGAACTTCCCGCCACGTGATTTTGATCATGGACGCTTTTCTCCTAAAAGTGGCCTAATTGGGGAGCCCGTATGGAATGATATGGGGTGTATTTAAATTCCTGTCAAATATATTATTCATCTATGTATCAAATGCCTGAAATGTGGATGGTTGGATGGAATTTTTCTGTAGGTATGCCAACCATGATTCACATAAGAAACGTGTAGCATATGACAGACTTGAGAGATTGACTATTGTTGGCACTTCCCAAGTGCCCCTTTTATATGTGAATATTACCCCAATTAGAGCATAATTGATACTAATTTAGGCCATTTACCTATGATATTGTCTATATATTTGTATATGCGTTGTTTTGGAGCTTTATTGCAGAAACAGGTAAAATTAGTGATTAAAGTGATGCTGGAGAGGACAGGAATCCAGAACCGATGAAAAGCATTGAAGGAGCCCAGTGCGCCGATCGGTGCAGTCCATGAGCCGATCGGCGCTAGGGTGTTTTGGCCCATAGAAGTGACCGAGGCCCATTCCACATGTTTATGGAAGTTTATCTGCGCAAGACACTTGAAGATATTTGCCTAGAAGATTTATGGAACTTCAAGATCTCGACGTGCAGTACAAGATTTTATCTCCAAGGATAAGACCCACATGGCAGCTGTGGAAGACAGAGGAACCGACTCGGAGAAGAAACCAGAGAAGACACGGCTTGCGCCGATCGGCGCAACCGCCTTATTTGCTAGAAACCGAGTCCTTTACGAGTAGAACCCCTATAAATACTTGTAAACCCTGGCTGCAGAGAGAGGAGGCGACAGAGGGACAACAGATCCGTGAGTTAGAGCCACCAGGGCTTGCCCCGTTAGAATTAATCTCTAGTTGAGTTTCAAGAACCATTGGTGTCAAGAGTTGATCCGTCAAGGTAGGCCGTCTCGACGGGGATGAATCTTACTCTATGTATCTCAAGGATGATTGAATATGTTGATGATGGTTTTGGTGATTTGTCTATCTTGGTTCTATAATCATGCATGTGCTTATTCCAATTGCTTAGTTCTAGGCTAAATAAGTTGATATTATCTTGATAGTGGTGATTAGGATAGTATTCAGACATTGTATTGATTCTGGTTGCTTGATGATGCTAGTAGTGTTGTTTAGCGGTGACAGCACTAAGCCAACGCAGCACTATTGGATAGTTGAGTAGGGTAAGATACTTGCGTGATTAAGGGTTTCCTCTCGGCAGCGATAAATCGGGAGCCGCTCGGAAAGCAGGGTGGTCTTATTTATTATAGGTTTTCATTGATCTATGTAATTACCCATTATGATGCTATTTAATTAGACTTTCTGGTTACGATCTCACTAGTAGATATCTGGTTACTCACTTAACAACATAGGGTTACAAGACATCTGGCGCACTTTGGCTTAGATTCACTAGTGTGCCGATCGGCTCAACTCCTGCGCCGATCGATGCAACGACAGATTTACTGTCTGGCGCACCTTTGCGCTGGCCAGTCTTCCCCTCACTGTTGACGGCTGTTAAGTACCGTTTTCGACCGTCAACTATACTCAAATAAAGGAGAATTTGGCATTTCATACACGCATGCTTTATCACAATAATATAGTTCCACTTGTACTTGGAGAACTTTGTGCATGCAGGAGGAAATGTGAAGGAAACACCTCAAAAGGCAAGAAAACACACTTTCGACCAATCAGAGAGTGCCACATGGACGTCACACGGATTGAAGGGCCCATTTTCAGCTCTTAACCGACGTAACTCCCTGTAATACCGCGGGAACCGACCTCAGGACCCACCTGCCAGCCTCCCCAAGAAAGCACAGGCCAGGAGGACCCCTGGCCAGGTCGGGCGACCCAGTCAGGTCGGCCGACCTGGTCCTGGGGGATATTCCTTTGTGCTTCCACGTGTTGGCTCCTCAGCGACTCCTGATGGCGGTTTGAGGTGCCTTCCGTGGCGGTTACTCTCCCTTGCCGACCTATTGAGGCTATAAATAGGAGGGTGTGCCTTCACACTCAACACACACCACAAGAAGCATTTCTCTCTTGCTAGTAGTAGTTCTTGGAGTTTTAGTGGAGTTAGGCTGAGTCTAGAGCTCTCTAGTCCCAAGTCTTCACTTGGAATTGGTATGGCTCTTGTATCTTTTCCCTTTTGTAAGACTTTGCTCTTATCAATATATATATTTTTTCTATATAGTTGTGCTTGGGTCATGAGTTTCTTGTTTGATATTGTGATCCATATATGTGATAGTATAGTCTACTTGTGTGATAGTAGTTTATATTTATTATACTACTATTGTCATGCTAGTTATATACCGTCACTATAGTCTAGTTTATATGTTATAGTCTCTATGCTTAGTTTTAGCTGATAAAGTATAGCATGGGTTTGGTGATCGTGTTCGTACGGTAGCTCTGCCTCGTTAATAGTAATCGCGGAGGGGCAGAGTGCTCTTTGGTCATGCAAGTATGGTACTTGGGTGACTGATTTGCATCAATTATTCGTTAGTCTACTGGTTCGTTGAGGTAGGCGGCAGGTGGTGACAGCCCTGTCTGTCCTTTGAAATCCTCCCCGCTAGGCTAGTGCGTAGGCTCTTAGCAGAAGTCGCCTGTGGATGCTGGGGTAAGTCCGTGCCTGAAGTGCTATACTATTGACTGCTGAACCTGAGTGTGGGTCTGTATGTATTCTACTTAGGCTATGCAACTGTATAGGAATGTATAGTAGGAGTAGCTTAGCCTAGTCTTTCCTCCACTAGACTTTATTTATTTAGTAGGAATCTTCTGTGTGTGTCACACTACCCGGTTATTATCATGTACCCGCCTGTCTTGGTTAGATATCCTTGCTAATTGTTAACATGATCTTATATGTTAGTAACGCTTCTTGATCATAACCTTCCTTTGGGATAAACAAATACGATACCCTGAATACTTCCGGGTGAAATGCTACAGCGGTATTCTCCGTGCGCTTGCGGATTTTACCTACTTGACTCTGGGACATATTAGTGAACCGTTTCTGGCCCCGTGCCGGGAATGATTTATTAATATGGCTTAGCAAAAGTCAACAAGCATTTCTGGCGCCGTTGCCGGGGAAGGCGTCTGATTTAAGAAAAATTACTAATGTATATAGTAGTGTTGCAATTATTAAGGCTATCTCCTAAGCAGGATAACCTTGCTTTGTTTTCTGCATTTTGTATGAAAACAGGGTAGTGTATGACTGGTTTCGACTTGCCGACAAACTTCACTGAAGATCCTGAGTCACTCCTGAGAAGGACACGAGCTAGGCTCACCCCTCCTCGTAAGGAGACTCGGCCAATCGAACCTGTCATTCCCGCACCATCAAGCTCTGAGCAAATGGCCGACAAGACCCTCCGCGAGTTCTCCGCTCCCTCCGCTGCCAACATCCCTACGGGACCAGCTGGCAATGTGGGAGATGCGAACTTCGAGATCAAGACCGGTCTCATCACCATGGTGCAGGCTAGCCCATTCTGTGGGAAAGCCAATGAGGACGCTAGTGCTCATCTCCAGCAATTCCTGGAGATTTGCAACACGTTCAAAATGAAGGACGTCACCCCCGACGCTGTTCGCCTTCGACTGTTCCCGTTCTCTCTCCTTGGGAGAGCGAGACAGTGGTTCTACGCAAACCCTGAAGCTGTGAACACTTGGGAGAAGTGTTCAGCTGCGTTCCTTGCAAAGTTCTTCCCGCTGGGCAAGACCAATGCCCTCCGCGGAAGGATCTCAAGCTTCCAGCAGGAGTCGAAGGAGTCGATTCCTAAGGCATGGGAGAGGCTCCAGGAGTACATCCTGGCATGTCCCCACGACGGGATGGATGATTGGCTGATCATCCAGAACTTCTACAACGGGCTTACTCCGTCGGCCCGCGACCACCTCGACGCTGCTGCTGGTGGAGCCTTCTTCTCGCTCACTGTGAGCAAGGCAAAAGATTTGATCGAGAAGATGGTGTCCAACCAAGGTTGGAATGAAGAGCACCTCCAACCTCGCCAGCGAGGCATGCACTCCGTCAAGGAGGTTGACATGCTCGCCGCCAAGATTGACCTTCTCATGAAGAAGATGGACGACCAAGCCAATGGAGAAGTGAAAGCCCTAGACGCTCGTATGACTTGCGAGGTCTGTGGCAACACGGGACACTCGGGCAATGACTGCCCTGAGACCCGTGAGGACGCAATGTTCATGGGCAACAACAACAACAACGGCTACCGTCCACAAGGAGGTCAAAGTTGGGGTCCACCACGTCCCAACTACCAAGGAGGTAACTCTGGCAACTTCTCTGGTTTTAATTCCGGTTATAATCAGCCCTCCTTGAAAGATCTTGTGCTTGGTCAAGCTAAGGTTAATGATAACATCAGTAAAAAGCTTGCCACCACTGATAGGACTCTTGAGAGCATCCACACTAAGATAGAGGGTGTTTCCTCTGCTCTCAAGAATCAGCTGAGCTTTAATAAAATGATAGAAACCGAATTAGCTCAGTTAGCTGCTGCTGTTCCCACTGCTGAGTCAGGGAAAATCCCGGGGCAACCCGAGACCCCCTTAGAAAATGTTAATGCGGTTACCACGAGAGGAGGTAAGTCCACTCGGGATCCGCCATACCTTAACCATGCAGGAAAGGACACATCAGCTGAGAAGCCGGCAGAAGAAGAAGAACTGCCGCCCAGGAAAACGGCCCCACATGAGTTCTATGACACGAACCTCATGCCGTTTCCTGAAAGAAGAAGGAAGCCCACCGTGGACGAGCAGTTCACACGCTTCGTTGAGGTGATCCAGAAGCTGCACATCAACGTGCCCTTGCTGGATGCGATACAAGTACCCACGTACGCTCGCTACCTCAAGGATCTTATCAGCAACAAGCGCCCACTACCGACCACAGAAATTGTCAAGCTGACGGAAGAGTGTAGCGCTGCTATACTCAACCGGCTTCCTGAGAAGAAGAAAGATCCGGGGTGTCCCACGATCACCTGCTCGATCGGGACACAGAACTTCGACCATGCCTTATGTGATCTTGGGGCAAGTGTGAGCGTCATGCCGAAGGATATCTTCGACAAGCTCAACTACACCACACTATCCCCCACGCCGATGCAGCTGCAGCTGGCCGATTCAACGGTCCGCTATCCGGCGGGGATCGCCGAAGATATTCCGGTGAAAATCCGGGATTGCTTCATCCCCGTCGACTTCGTAGTGCTTGACATGGACGTCGGGAAGAGCACACCGCTCATCCTGGGACGCCCATTTCTCAGCACTGCGGATGCTCGCATCGATGTAGGAGCCGGAGAAATCCGCTTCCACATCAATGGCAAGGAGGAGAAGTTTGACTTTCGGCCACGGAAAGAACAGTGCAACATGATCCGTATCAAGTACGGGCCAAACCCAAGCAACATCAAGGAAGTGGAGGTCACTCCGCCAAAGAAGGACAGCCTCATCACATTCATGAAGAACTTCCTTGAGAAGGAAAAAGTTGCACAGCAACAACTGATGAAGGCAAGGGGGCAAAGGTCACACATTAAGCAACAGCCTCCGAAGTCCACAAGGCAGCAACCTCCGAGGTCTGCAAAGAAACAGGCTGTGAAGCCTGCAAAACCGCAGCCTCCGAAGCCCGAGAAGCCACCGACCGCAACAAAGACCAAGAAGGTATGGCGAGTGAAACAAGAAGCATCATCCGTGTCTTCATCTCCGGGACCGGACAACGCTTCATCGAGCTGAACGCCGGAGAAAAGTCCCGCTCGTCGGACTTTAAAAGGTGAGTCCTCGCCGGGAGGTTAAACCGGTAGTTATCCATATTTCCTCTTTTAATTGCATATTTGCTTTCCACCACATTTTGATTTTTCCCGACCACTGCATTTCTGCATTTTTGAATTTTTCCAGCCACCTTGGAATTTTTCAAAACTCATTTGCATTTTTGAAAATTTAGAAAATAGGTTTTTGGGCTTTCCATTTTGAAAAGATTTTTTGTCGAGCTTTTTGAGCAAAAAGGCAGCAGGGGACAAATCCCCTAGCCGTTGGGGAACACATAGGAAAAAGGGGGCTGCCAGGAGGCCCACCTGCCAGGTCGGCCGACCTGGTGGGGTCGGCCGACCCCCTGGCCTCACCTTTTCCTGTGCTCCTTTCTCCCAACGGCTATATGGCCGTTGCTCTGTCCCTTTCTAACGGCCATCTTGCTTCCTTGGCTATAAAAACCGCCCAGGAGGAGGAGCTTCACCATTCCAAGCTCATCTTTCACTCCCCTCCTTTGCTCACTTGTTGCTCTCCCAAAATTTGGTGTTCTTCAACTTTACTACAGCCCCAAAAACCCAAAAAAAATATTTCCCCTCTGTTTTAGTGCATTTGCAAGTTGTTGTGAGAAGAAAACCAATTTCGGAGAAGCTCGGGTTTGTCGTTTTCACTAACGCTCACCCGAACACTTGTTCGATCTTGTTTTTGTTCTTGTCTTGTGTTTGTTCTTGTGTGCAGCCATGTTCAACCGAATGAAGCAAGTCGCCGGAATCAAGCGGAGAAAAAGCACTCGTGCAAGCACGAGTCAAGCATCCTCCGTCGAGCTCACACCAAGTCCGGGGCATGGTGACCCCGAAGCTGAAAATCCGGAGGAAAGGCCGGCCTTGCTCATCACCGAGGAGCATCTCGACATCAAGGACGACCGCGAGGGCCAAGCCATCGCACTCATGAGAGAACGGCCATTCGCCCACACCCGACGCTTCGATCCGGACTTCCTCGAGAAAATAGGTATGAGAGAAGAATTTGCCTATATTTTTCGCACTATGGGTTGGCTAAATTTCGTAGAAGTAGATGAGCCGGGTTCTCGTTTGCTTACTATGCAGTTTTTATGCACCCTTAGAAAGTATGATGAAGGCATTTCTTTTCGCTTGTTTGGGCAAGAGCGCTTGGTCACATGGGGTGATCTTCATGCTATGCTAGGTCTAAATCCTAAATGTAGGCTAGACTTAGATAAAGCGCTAAAGGGGTTCCATAAAGAAAGTTTTTGGAAAAAGATTTCCGGAAACGAGTGGGGTCCCAAGCCTAGAACAAGTGCCATCCATAATCCTACACTTAGATTTATGCATGTGTGGTTGGCTATGACCTTGTTTCCTCGAGGTGACATTAGGGTTGTCCGGCAAGATGAATTGAAAATACTTTATGCCATGGTTAAGAAAATTAGGGTGTCACCCGCGGAATGCATGATTGATCAATGGTTAGACAATATAAAGTTGACAGGACCAATTGAGTGCACCTCTTTAGTTACTCGCATTGCGCAGAAGTGTGGTCTGCTTGAGAATGTTCATGTTGAATATTTGACGTTAGATAGAGAATTTCTAGGCGAGGACTATTTTGTGCAAGGACATTCTTTGAAACATGGTCCAAATAATACCTTGATCTATCACTTTCCCGGGTATACAAATGAATTCCCGTTACCTAACCCGGGTCTTCGTTTGTATCACTGTCGGGCACTAACCCTCCCACTTGAGCCAGTGGGAGAAGTTCGCAGGCATAGTGTTTCAGGGCGACCGACACGTTCCCGTAGGCATATGGAGCCTACACCGGAGTTTCACACTCCGACCGGAGATCCGGTATGGGAGCAGCCCCCGCCACAGGACGAGGCGGGTGCATCAACATGGCAGGCCGGAGCATGGGAATCTCAGTACGATTACCCCATGCAGACGTCATCAAGTTCAAGCGGACCGCCATCCTTTGCCACTCGGTCATTCTCATCCCGTGGGTTCCGTGAACTCAACTATGGGATGGCCGAGTTGACAAGGAGGGTGAACGACATTGATTTGCGCACCGAGAGCATGCAACAAACTCTCACGCAACATGTCGCCGACACCCAGCAATGGCAGAATTTCAGCGACAACCAATTCCGCCAGCTGAACGCGATGATGGCTCAGAATCAGAGCAATTGGGATGCCTTCTTCCGCTCCCAAGGCTACAACCCGAACCAGCAGATATGAGCAAGAACAAGCTTGGGGGAGGACCCCCCTTCTCACGGTAACTTGTATCTTTCCCCTTCCCTTTATTTCTTGCATTTGCTAAATCTGAAAATCCAAAAAAAAAAAATTATTAAAATCTGAAAACCATAAAAATTTGCAAAACATAAAAAGAACAAAAATATTTCCCTTTTTCATGCGCGGTATGAATGTGTATAATTTTCCTATGTTGAGATGATGAATAGTTGCTCTGTCCTTTATTCCTCTCTAATGCTAGTTTACAACTTAGTACTCTCTCAAGAGTTAGGTTTGTTGGTAAATCTTGCCTTGAACTTGAATCTTGTGGGCAGCATATGCATTCTCTAGTTCTAAGTTGTTGAGAGGTATGATATGATAGATAGGGCTGCTATGATCTTGCTCAACGTAAAGCTTGAATTCCGGAGTTTTATTTTTCAAAATGACAAATTGATAAGTTCCTCAATGATGAAATTCCCACCACAGCCATATGTAGTGTTTACATTTGAAAACCTTTACACATATGCTGCTTGTTTCACATTGAGCTTAGTCAAAATTGTTGTGACCCTAGTAGAACTCTTTTCATGCTTTCTTGATCAAGATCATATACACACATCCACCGCCATGAGCTATCCTTCTAAATCAAGAAGATAGCATCCACCATATCCACCATATCCATCGTGAGCTATTCTTCTACACCGGAAGAAAGCCACTATCCATCCATCCATCCAAAGGAACACTCCATATATCCATTGCAAAATTCCTCTCTCAAAGTATTCATTGCAAACTAGGACTATGGCTACGCAAAAAGAAAAGAAAAAAAATGCTCAAAAAAGAGAGCAAGCAAAAGATAGCCATAGCCTAGAAACTCCAAAAGAGAGAAGGAAAATTCAAAAAGGAGTTATTTCTTCACATCCACCATTCCTCCGTTCTCCCACACACTTGCACATCTTGATCAAGATTGTTTGAATTGATGTTTTTCTTGGATCCGGTCTTTTGACATAGCAATATTATGTGAACATGAGTGCCTCATATATCCCTACCTTGAGCTCCACATAAAGCCTTATTTAGAAGTAGGTGATTATAGGCAACACTTTGCCTTGGTGAGGAATCATACACATATTGAGTGATCCGAGAGAATCATTTGAGGAACTTGGTTTTTATTTTCAAAAACTTTTGAAAACCTCCGGAATAACATAGCGGAATCTAGAGCAAGTGATTGGTGCCCTGCAATTGTTCTATCTCTCAACCGCCCAAGACAATGAGGTGTAAAAGCCCCATGGATCGAGGTAAATGGGTAAGTTATGTGCCAACATATTTAATTCTAGGAAGAGTACTTTGTTGTGCGCATAGTATTATTGAGGAGTAGGACATTGTAGCAACTCCTGATCAACAACTTAAGTTTATCTTTGCTTCGGGACGAGCAAAGGGTAAGCTTGGGGGAGTTTGTTGACGGCTGTTAAGTACCGTTTTCAACCGTCAACTATACTCAAATAAAGGAGAATTTGGCATTTCATACACGCATGCTTTATCACAATAATATAGTTCCACTTGTACTTGGAGAACTTTGTGCATGCAGGAGGAAATGTGAAGGAAACACCTCAAAAGGCAAGAAAACACACTTTCGACCAATCAGAGAGTGCCACATGGACGTCACACGGATTGAAGGGCCCATTTTCAGCTCTTAACCGACGTAACTCCCTGTAATACCGCGGGAACCGACCTCAGGACCCACCTGCCAGCCTCCCCAAGAAAGCACAGGCCAGGAGGACCCCTGGCCAGGTCGGGCGACCCAGTCAGGTCGGCCGACCTGGTCCTGGGGGATATTCCTTTGTGCTTCCACGTGTTGGCTCCTCAGAGACTCCTGATGGCGGTTTGAGGTGCCTTCCGTGGCGGTTACTCTCCCTTGCCGACCTATTGAGGCTATAAATAGGAGGGTGTGCCTTCACACTCAACACACACCACAAGAAGCATTTCTCTCTTGCTAGTAGTAGTTCTTGGAGTTTTAGTGGAGTTAGGCTGAGTCTAGAGCTCTCTAGTCCCAAGTCTTCACTTGGAATTGGTATGGCTCTTGTATCTTTTCCCTTTTGTAAGACTTTGCTCTTATCAATATATATATTTTTTCTATATAGTTGTGCTTGGGTCATGAGTTTCTTGTTTGATATTGTGATCCATATATGTGATAGTATAGTCTACTTGTGTGATAGTAGTTTATATTTATTATACTACTATTGTCATGCTAGTTATATACCGTCACTATAGTCTAGTTTATATGTTATAGTCTCTATGCTTAGTTTTAGCTGATAAAGTATAGCATGGGTTTGGTGATCGTGTTCGTACGGTAGCTCTGCCTCGTTAATAGTAATCGCGGAGGGGCAGAGTGCTCTTTGGTCATGCAAGTATGGTACTTGGGTGACTGATTTGCATCAATTATTCGTTAGTCTACTGGTTCGTTGAGGTAGGCGGCAGGTGGTGACAGCCCTGTCCGTCCTTTGAAATCCTCCCCGCTAGGCTAGTGCGTAGGCTCTTAGCGGAAGTCGCCTGTGGATGCTGGGGTAAGTCCGTGCCTGAAGTGCTATACTATTGACTGCTGAACCTGAGTGTGGGTCTGTATGTATTCTACTTAGGCTATGCAACTGTATAAGAATGTATAGTAGGAGTAGCTTAGCCTAGTCTTTCCTCCACTAGACTTTATTTATTTAGTAGGAATCTTCTGTGTGTGTCACACTACCCGGTTATTATCATGTACCCGCCTGTCTTGGTTAGATATCCTTGCTAATTGTTAACATGATCTTATATGTTAGTAACGCTTCTTGATCATAATCTTCCTTTGGGATAAACAAATACGATACCCTGAATACTTCCAGGTGAAATGCTACAGCGGTATTCTCCGTGCGCTTGCGGATTTTACCTACTTGACTCTGGGACATATTAGTGAACCGTTTCTGGCCCCGTGCCGGGAATGATTTATTAATATGGCTTAGCAAAAGTCAACACTCACGCAACCTAAACTCGATAGTAGCTTTGACTAGATCTTTTACTGTTAACTTTGTTTAATTATCCCTAAGGTCCCAGTGGATTCGATAAACCTTGGAATACTCAATTCAAGGGAAAAAGTGCTACAATCGTACACCGTCCTCTTGCGGTATATAAGTGGGTGCGTAGGTACGACCAACAACTACCACCGATTATACGTATAGTCATGACCAAATTTTATTTTGTGAGGATGTGTAGGACGAAAGCATATGCATTCATGTAAATATTCGAACATCAAGTCATTAAGATAAAACTGAAATTTCAGCTAGCATGTCATCCATATAAAAATCTATATCTCCTCACTCAAAAATCAAAATCATGCAAATAAGCACTTGTTAGCATCAGGAACAAACCCCCTGCTTTGAAACTATCCGTATAATGCCATTTTGTGCCTGTCTGAGTCAGCATGTCAAAGTGTAGTCAATCTGAAATTCAGATTTCTGACCTATCTTGTAAAATCTATAACTTTTTGCTCAAAACACCTCTAAAGTTGTATAAGCACTCCCTGAAAAGCTTACAAAACATTCTACAATTTTGGTAGTTTATGTTTTCGGGTTTGGGAGCTGGAAGGTAGAGCTAGAAGCAAATCTTCGGAGTAACCCAGTTCTGTCCAGAAAATCGGTTCTAAAAATCGACCGGTAGTGTAAATGCCATATCTCAAATTCTACTTGTCAGTTGTTTCAGTCAAATATATGTTAGAAAGGTGTTAAAATTCTCTATAAGGTTGATAAGTTACTCCTAAACTAGAGGAATAGGACTCCAGAATTCAGGATCATTTTCAGAACGAACTCTGTGCTGTTGATAAGAGATTTTCAGATATTGTTTGCCAACTTGAAAAATTGATATCTCCTGATCTCATTAGTGGATGAAGCTGTGTAAATATTCATTCGAAAGGTGATAAAGTTATCTACAACATTGGTATTCATTCATTTTCTTAATTCTGTTCTGATGTTGGCTTAAAAATTACTTTTAGTGGCTGCTGTACTCTAGGACAGATTGCACCTTTTAGAGTAGAAACTTGATCTACCCCAGGACTGTAGAAACTTTTAGTGGTTCAATTTTTTCATCATTACCAGCACTGTACTAGTTTGTTATTGATCTACATTCTCTGTTTTGGAACAATTTGCTCACCATTGGGTTTTGTTCCAGATGGATGACTACGGTTTTGAGGAGTTCCAGCACGACGGGTGGTGCTACACCACCGGTGTCCACCACAGTGGCTTTCCCACCCTCTTGTGGGATATGCTACGCTGCCTGGGCTACGAGGAGCAGCCTACCTATCATGGGTGTGAATTCCGCCGCCATGGCATGAATTATGCGGAGGTGCAGATCAGCGTCTCTCCCCACCCGTGCAACACCAACTTGGCGGGGATGGACAGTTCTGTGACGTGAGCTGGCCTCAGGGAGGGCTTGGAGAGGATTGCCCATAGAGCTATCATTCACTCCTGTGGACGGAACATGACAACATTCTCTAGGACCCGTTCGAGATGATCCCTATTTGGCACCAGGCGGACCCAGTTTGGCAGAGGTGCGTGAGGCGCATCTCCCATGACGACTACCCGGAGTACCACACGGAGTATCACCGTGTGTCTCGCTACTCCGAGTACCTACTTCACTTGGACGAGGAGATTAGCAGCCGCAGCAGGATCCTACTAGCTGACACTGAGCAGGATCGGATTCAGAGGGACGACCTCTAGGCATAGGTTGAGGAACAGCAGAGAGTGATTTAGAGGCTTATCACTACTCTGCAGGTGAGGGATGCTCGCATTATAGAGGTCACCGAGCAGCATGACACCCTCACGCAGGAGGTAGACAGGCATGGTGAGATCATGCAACAGTGCACTAACCACAATGAGCACCTACAGCAGTAGCTGGCTAATGTACAGCAGGGGATCGAGGACATGGTTGAGGATATACACACCTTACTGCTCAAGAACCACAACCTTCAAGGATAGCTCGCGGCAGCCGCACCGCCTGCAACATGTGTGGAGGAGGAGGAGGACCTCGAGGAAGCGATGGACGAGGAGTCCGACATAGACTACGAGGAACCAACTCTGACAGGAGCTGGCCGTCCAGGATAATCTGTGATGTGAACAAGGGTTCCCGATCTTCCGAAAGGTTCTTGGTAAGTTGATTTGGTCGGAGGTGACACACAAATCGATCCGGCTTCAGAACAGCATGTTCTAAACCCCACAATCGCAGCACGATGTCTTCTCTGGTTATCAACCGTCCAAAGACGATTGACCTCGCCGAGAAGGCTAATCCCTGCCTGCGAATCAAGAACACAAGCAAGAACAACAAAGAATTCAACACAATTGCAGATGTATGATTAAACTCTCGAAGTTGGGGTCTCACAAACTGATGAACGGCAACACTGTTTATGAACAGAATTGATCTAAGAAAAACCGGAACCATAATGGTGCGGTGGCGGCTGTATATGAAGACCCTAGGGTTGTGCAAGACCCTCAGGATGCGCCCCTAATTAGGCTCAAGTAGATACAAAGCCTAAAGGCCAAAAATAGGCGACGCAACACCAACACAGATTCTGGACCCTCTCTTGTTTCGACGATTCCTGATGACTCCGGATGTATTTTGACATGAGGCCAGTGGCATTGGAAAGGTCTTCTCCTTATCTTTCCGTGCATATGTAGAACGTCTAAATCCAAGTCAGTATGCGTTCTGGGCGACCGTTTTATTGTAGACTAGTCCTGGGCCCCGAAACAGACTCGAAGTCGGTTTTGATTGGGCCTCCACTTTGGCTTCCAAGCCCTTGCTGGTCCTCCACGTTCCCAACTCCTTCTCCCATCATCTCCTGGTCCTCTCCATGGTTCCTAATCATAAAATAATCATTAGGTAGCAAACCATTCTCAAAAGTAACATATAGCAAAGAACGTAGGAACGAGCTCACCTCTAAATTTAGTCGTCGTGCACGAGCTCTAGTCATTAGACCTTGCAAGTCCAGAATTGGAGGAGTGTTGTGTGTATCCATAGGAGTGATGTCCTCATCACTCTGGCACAGCTGGAGACAGGGCTTAGTAGTTCGTAGTAGACAGGACTAGTCCGTGCATGTAGGGTAGGCTAGATGGGTATCTTTTGTCGATCCACACGTGGTTGCTATTTTTTGGGGAGATCACCTGGGTGAATCACTTTTATAACTCGATGATCACATATTCCGAGTTTATGTACTGCAGACTTGATTGACTTGTACTAAGACCAGTGTTAGCTTATGGATGCAAAACTCTTGTCATAAATATGTAGTCTACAATTAATCATTGCCCTGTGTTGCTATATTATCTGAATTGATTTTATGCAACAATGTTGTTGGATAATAGACTAATTGGTATCCTCATTCTTGCATTTCAGAATGGCTCGCACTCGCAACACGAACAAGCTCCACAGAGAGTAGCCAGAGAGTTCTGAGGCTAGAGATGCTAACAATCAGCATCGGGCTCCACCACCGCCCCCGCCTCATCTAGAAAACCAGCAGCAACAGGGAGAGTTTATGCCGGAGCTGATGCAGCAGAATGCTGCAAACAGGAAAGAAAGGGGAAACACTGATGGCACACCACAGAACAGTACCTACGCTAACTTCCTTGCCACCAGGTCACCCACATTCAGCACCACCACTGAACCCATGAAAGCTGAGAATTTCCTTTGCATGTTGGAGTCCAAGTTTGGGCTCCTCAATTGCAACCCATACAGAAGACCCTCTATGCGGCACAACAGCTGCATGGAGCAGCTGGGGCATGGGGGGCCAACCATGTCGCTTCACTTGGGGCAGAACATCAAGTTACATGGGACGAGTTCAACAATAGCGTTCCGTGCCCACTACATTCCTACAGGGGTCATTCACAAGAGGGTAAGGGAGTTTGTAGCACTGAAGCAAGGGAACAAGAGTGTCGAGGAGTACTACGAGGAGTTCAATCTTCTGGCATTGTATGCTCCATAACAGGTGGACACTGCGACCAAGCGTAAGGACCATTTGTTGGAGGGACTAAGCGTAGAACTACAGGACCGCCTCAACCTCAACATGGGTGGTACATTCACTGAGTTCGTCAACAACGCTACCATAGCTGAAGATGGATATTGCAAGGTGCTCGCAGAGTGGAAGAGATCCACTAGTGCTACGGGGCCATCCAATGGGCCCCCATAGAAGTATTGCATGGTGTACACAGATCTGTCAGGCCAGAAGTATCGCTGCACACCCGTGACTGCACCATTTCCACGACCGCCTCAGCAAGCACAGCAGTGACCTCAGGCACCACGTTAGCAGAAGAATCAAGGGGGGATACTATGCACCGCAGCAGCAGAATACATAGACAGGTTCCTACTCCTGCTACAACTGTGGCCGTATTGGACACTTTTCTATTAAGTGTCGCGACCCCAAGAAGAATGCTGGCCAGAACAAGCCAAGAAACAACAGCAGCAACAACAACAAGGGACCTGTCCGCACCGGCCGCATGAACAACACCACTCTGTGAAGATTCCAGAAAACAACCCCATCCTTGCTGGTATGTTCTCTGTTCGAGACCACCCCATGCTTGTTCTATTTGATTCAGGGGTGTCACATAGTTTTGTTAGTGGGATTTTTTTGTTGGTAAACACCAGCTGCCCCGTACCCTTATGAAAACACGATACACTATCAAATCAGCTTGTGGACAGACCCCTACTCTCTATGAAATTGAGAAACTCCCAATAACCCTAGGAGCAAAAGTCTACTCTACCAAGTGCATGGTTTTAGATGGGAGCAACATTGACATTATTCTGGACATGCCTTGGATGAGACAGCATAAGACTGTGATGGACATAGACGCCTACACCATAATCCTAAACTCCCCCTCCCATGGCAGTGCGAGCTTTCGAGTAGTACCTCCACAACTTGCCGCACCTAGAGTTCACCACACCACAGCCAAGCAGATACAAGATATCCCAGTGGTTAGGGAATTTCTAGACGTGTTTCGTGATGATCTTTCAGGACTGCCTCCTGATCGGGATGTCGAGTTCAAGAGTGAGCTTCAGCCTAACACGACACCTATATCCAAGAGACCATACAAAATGGTACCCAAGGAACTAGTGGAGCTAAAGGAACAGTTGAAGGAATTGCTAGATAAAGGATTCATTCAACCGAGCTCCTCTCCTTGGGGCTGTCCGGCGTTGTTCGTGAAGAAAAAGAATGAGACCTTGAGGCTAAGTATAGATTATCGTCCACTTAATGTCATGACTAACAAGAACACGTATCCACTGCCCCACATTGATATTCTCTTTGATCAGCTAATCGGAGCTAAAGTTTTCTCCAAGATTGATCTTTGTTCTGGATACAACAAAATCAAGATCCGTTCTGAAGATATCTCGAAAACAACATTCTCCACCTGATACGGACTTTATAAGTATTTGGTGACCTCTTTTGGGTTGAAAAACGCACTGGCACACTTCATGTATCTCATGAACTCTGTGTTTATGCCAGAGCTAGACATGTTCATAGGTGTGTTAGTTGATGACATTCTGGTCTATTCAAAGTCAGAAGAAGAACGGGCACCGGCTGCAAAACCAAAGGCCCGACTTGACCGCTTTCTTTGTTCTGGCTCAAATCCGGCAAAGGGCGCGCCTGCTGCCGGCCCGTCCTCGGTGCTGCTAGCCCTTGACTGACCAGCAGAATGCATTGGGCTCTTCTTGTTACTCGGAAGAACGTACATTGTTGGACTGTGGGCAGGGCCTGAATGTGAGCTAGAACACGCTCCTGACCTAGCACCGCTGGCGCTGCTTGGTCCCCCTCCTCCTTCTCCTCCGGTGCCCACACCGGCGACGAGGAGGAGTGGGGATCCACCCTTCTTTTTAGTCTAGTTATTCTTTTCCTTAGATCAAGTATTAGGTTAGGGTTGAGGTCTTCTCCATGTTGATTTAGTCGACATTGGGAATTTGTTTCCTCTTTTTTCTCACCGATCACGTCGAGGATAAAGGGTGGATTTGATCTCTCCATGGCGGCATCAATGAAGATGATGGCAGTGGCAACGTCGTCAACAACTTTTGTGTCATGGCGACATGGAGATTTAGGTTTTCGGATGACGACATCAAGATGAAGATGATGTTGTTGACGTGGAATAAAATTCTCCGGTCCCTTCTTCGTTTTGTTGTGGTTGATCCCAACCGCGATGAAGGGCTCGTGAGATCAGGTTCAATGTTTTTTCTTCTTCTTCAGTGGCAGAAGAAAGAAGAAGGAAGACACGAAGAAGAAGAGGATTATGCTCAATTCTACCTACAGTAATGTTAGCCACCGTTTCCTGGGCATATGTTCTCAGTCTGTTTGCTGAGTGTTTGCCTGTGTGATCATCTATATGAATCTTCATACAGGTTTAGGATTGAGTTTCGGAGCTACATACTGAGTGCACTTAGTTATAATATCTTTGTATTTCAGAGTGATTGTAACATGAAGATGTATTCAGTCATTATTTAATATAATCCTTCTTTTATCTCAAAAAAAAAGTCAGAAGAAGAACATGCAGAGTATCTTCGCATTGTGCTGCAGAGGTTGAGGGAACATCAACTATAAGCAATGTTCAGCAAATGCGAATTTTGGTTGAAGCAAGTACCGTTTTTGGGTCACATCATCTCTGAAGAGGGCATCATCGTAGACCCCAATAAAGTATGGGATGTATTGAATTGGAAGACGCTGAAAACTATGTTCCATGTGCGCAGTTTCCTTGGATTGGTTGGGTACTACCGCCGTTTCATCCCAAAATTTTCCAAGATTTCGAAACCCATGACTGAGCTACTCAAGAAGTAAAAGAAATTTGTATGGCACCAAGGTTGTGAGGACGCTTTTCAAACCTTGAAGAAGCATCTGACGACTGACCTAGTATTAGCTCAATCGGACCTGGGAAAAACGTTCGATGTCTATTGTGATGCTTCGGCATTAGATTAGAGTGTGTGCTTATGCAGGATGGAAGAGTCATCACTTATGGGTCCAGATAACGGAGGAAGCATGAGCAGAACTATCCAGCACATGATCTGGAATTGGCAGCAGTAGTGCTAGCATTGAAAATGTGGAAACATTACTTGCTTGGTAATTTAGTCCATATCTACACCAATCACAAGAGCTTAAAGTACATCTTCACCCAGGACCACCTAAACATGAGACAACGTCATTGGTTGGAATTAATCAAGGACTATGAATTGGAAGTGGACTACCACCTCGGAAAAGCTAATGTTGTGGCTGACGCACTAAGTCACAAGGCCTAACGCCATCACATCATGATCACCCCACAAGCTCAAGATGGTCATTACGTCCAAGTAACACCCCACAGAACTCTCTATAACCTAGCTTTAATACCTACCTTGCGAGAAGAAATAGTAGAGCCTCAGAGGACTGATGCTTGCATAGCGCATCTCAAGAGGAGGCTAAAAGTGGGGGACGATAAGATTCAATGTTTTGAGGAAGATGGAGAGTGTATTTTATGGTTCAAGGATTGCATAGTAGTGCCAAAGAATTTAGAACTTCGCAAGAATATTTTAGATGAAGCACATGTTGCAAAGTACTCCATGCAGGAAGCAACAAGATGTACCATGATCTGAGATCCAAATATTGGTGGACTCGTATGAAGCGGGAAATAGCTAAGCATGTAGCATAGTGCGACACCTGCCGTCGAGTAAAGGCTGATCACCTAAAGCTGACTAGACCATTACATCCCTTGAGTGTACCGACTTGGATGTGGGAAGACATCAGTATGGACTTCATTGTTGGCCTACCACTCACATCACGCAAATTCGACCCCATATGGGTTGTTGTTGACAGGTTGACAAAGGTTGCACACTGCATCCTAGCATCGACACGGTTCAAGATGCAGAAATACGCGCAACTATACATCGAGCGAATCCTGTGTTTACACGGAGTGCCCAAAACCATTGTATCCGATAGAGGCTCCTAATTTGTTGGATGCTTTTGGGAGAAACTACACGAGTCACTGAGCACAAGGTTGACTAAAGGTTCTGCATACCACCCCCAAACAGACGGCCAGACGAAAAGAATTAGTCAAACATTAGAAGACTTGTTGAGAGCCTATGTATGGAATCATAGGAAAAAGTGAGATGAATGCTTACGCTTGGCGGAGTTTGCATACAACAATAGCTATCAAGAAAGCATCAAGATGGCACCGTTTGAGGCTTTGTATGGTCGTAGTTGTCGCACACCCTTCAGTTAGGGTGTAGTCTTTGGACCAAAACTAGTGCAGCAGGCAGAGGAGAAAGTACTGGAAATCCAATCAAATCTACGAGTGACAAAATCCAGACAAAAGGGCTATGCAGATAAAAGACGTTGCCCGCTTGAATTCAAGGCTGGCAATTTGGTCTACCTACGCGTGTCACAAACTAAAGGTGTACAATGATTTGGAATCCACGGAAAACTAGCACCTTGTTACATTGGCCCATGTCCAATACTTACAAAATGTGGACTTGTAGCTTACAAGCTCCAACTGCCTATGGAATTCGCTGAAGTGCATGACACATTCCATGCGTCCCAGCTCAAGAAATGTCTCAAGGCACCAATGGATGTTACCTTGGAAAGCACCGAACAACTACAACCCGACTTGACATATTCAGAGCGTCCGGTGAAAGTGCTAGATGAGAAGGAACGGTCACCCCCTAGAAAACGCTTAAGTTCTATAAAGTTTAGTGGAGCAACAATAGTGAGAAAGATGCTACCTGGAAGACAGAAGAATTTCTACGAAATCACTACCCTGCGTTCCTACACCACCACCTAGATAAACCGTTAAACACGTTTTAATCTTAGGACGAGATTTCTTTAAGGGGGGGAGGGCCGTGACACCCAGAGTGTCAAGAAAACTAGAGTGACAAACCTAGGCACATGAAGTAACCACAATAGATCCCATTGAAAATAATTAGAGACATTTAAATGCCATTTCAATAAGATTTGATCAAATTTGAGCAAGGTTTAAACTACAAGTTCAAATTTCTCAACATAACTTAGGCCTAACAAAAGTATATGTTATAGAACATGTCAAAGTAGAAATTTGAGGATTTTTTCAGAATTTTATAGCTTCATTTGGTGGCCAAAATAAATGCCAAAAAGGTCCAAAACTCTCCCCATTTGAAAAATTCATATTCCAATTTGATTTGCAACTATTGAACACTATCTTTTTCATAATTATTATCACATCTTGAAAATCATGCCCATATTTTTGGTTTCTCAAATGGAGCCCTAGAATTTAAGATAATTAAATGAACAGAAGCAACATTTTTGGAAAATCAATTCCCGTGTGGGCTCACCTGTCATCGACGCTGAGAAAGCACAACCGTGCCGCCCCACCTCGCTCCAGTAGCCGTACGCCGCGTGTGTAATTATCATGACCATTGAGGTCACCCCAAGGTATGAATGGTTTGGTGATGAATGACAAACATGAAATGTGACTAATGTCTTCATGAGTGTTGTGCGTGTAGGAAACCTTTCTACTTAATGATGATCAATGATGGTTGTCTTGGCGATTGATGACCACGATCACAAGCATTGAGGCTTGATGAGCTTGATGGAGTCCAAGGGTTGATGGAGATGGATCAAGACTATAGACAAGCTATGGTGCAAGTGTTTGGAACATTTGTCTAAGTTGTTAGGGCTTTGAGTCCGTAGGAAAAACCAGACTATCAAGGGGGTCTAGGTCATGTGTCTTTAGGTCATGCTAGTCAGTGATGTGCATGGATGCTCAGTGAAATCATAGGCACTAGGTGACAGTGGAGAAGCCGGGACACGAAGTCAAGTGAGGACGAGGAGTTTCAGCTTTCGGACAGAGTGACCGTACAGAGGGGTCAGTGGACACCCGACAGTACGGTCACTCGAGATCAGAGAGGAGTCTATAAGGAATCTGTCTGCGCAAAGATCAGTAGAGATTGGATGGTCCGGTCTATAGACCGGACGGCCCGGTCTATATGAAGAAGGCTCGGTCTCTCTAGAATCGATGAACAAGGAGAGACTGGATGGTCTGGTCTACTGATCGGACAATCCGATCAGTACTGGAAATCACAAGGGATAGAGAAGCAAACGGTTCTGGGAGCCATCTCAGGAGAGACCGGACGGTCTGGTCTGGCAGTTGTCCTGTCATCATGTCTAGAAAGTTGATTTCATGGAGCAATGGCTAGCTTGAGGTTGGAAGGCTATATAACTTCGTTGCTTGGGTCTTGGAGACCTCACCTGGCCAGTGGAATAGCTGAGAATATTTGGTAAGACCCAAGAGGAAAAGAGAGGAGCACTAGGGGAGGATATTGGATATCTTGATAGTGCTAGAGAGAGTAACTTTAGTCTCTATGCACATCTAGCGCTAGGGTGTCCTTGAAGTTGTGATCTAGGTTATTACTCTTGGTGTATGGTGAGACCTAGACCGGATAGGTGTCAGTGATCGAGTGATTAGTCCGGCCCAAGTGAGGTTGGAAAAGCATGACACACAAACCCGATTCTAGATATGCGACCCGAACCCGCAGTCTTAGCACCACAACTCCGGTATTACGACACATCGATCCGGTTTTAGATACGCACGATCTGGCCCCAGCAATCTTAGCATCGCAACTCCAGCACACCCACTCGTGGAAAGGCCTAATCGCCCTAAAAGACTAGTCCAATAGGGGAAGCGTGGCTCTCCCTTTTAAGGTGGATTCCTCCTCCCAAGATAAGCAAGATGGGATTATTTAGAGGCTCACACGGTCGCCGCCCAACTATAACTGGGTCATTTGGCCCATTTGTTGTGTCTTTGCCAGCAGGTAATAATGGAGGATGTCCTCATCATTCTCCCCTTTTTAACAAGGGCTCGGCTCTAATACCAAATGATGTGGACAAGAGTTTCTGATCTTCCGAAAGGTTCTGGTAAACTTGATTAAGGCGAAGGCGATACACAAATTGATCCCGATCTTCCGAAAGCTTCCGGACGACACGTTCTGAACCCCACAATCACAGCACAACGTCTCCTATGGTTATCAACCGGTGTTGCACGGTTGACCTCGCCGAGAAGGTTTATACTTGCCTACAAATCAAGAACACAAGCAAGAACAAACAAGAATGCAACCAAATTTGCAAGTATATGATGAATCTCACAAGTTGGAGTCTCACAAACCGATCAAAAAGCCAAATATAGTGTCGCAGCACCAGGATAGATTCTGGACGTCGAATTGTTTTGATGATTCCCGACGAATCCGAATGAATTTTGACAAGAGGTCAGCGGCATTGGAAAGTATGTTTCGTTATCTTTCCAGGCATATATAGAACGTCCCAAGTCCGTATGCATTCTGGGTGTCCGTTTTAGTGCAATTTTCTACTGGACTCTGAGTCGGACTGGAAGTTGATAGTATTTGGGCCTCCATCTTGGATTGGACGTCCTTGCTGGTCCATCACGCCTCCAATCACCTCTTAAGATATCTCATCATCATATCCATGGTTTCTAATACTAATTAATTCATTAGGTAGCAACCTATTATCAAAATCACATAAACAAAACATTATAAACGAGCTCATCTGTAAATTCAGGTGATGCGCATGAACTTTCATCTTAGTTTGAGCAGTGTTGTGTGTATCCATTGGTGTGATGTCCTCATGATTGAGCGTATCATGATTAGTTGTGAAAGTTGTCATAAGTTTGTACACGGTTTGAGCCCGCTGTTGAAAGGGGCATCGGTAGTGAGCGCCCGTGTCGGCTCGGGCAGTCCAGCAAGTTGTTGAGGGAGGCGAGCTTGTGCCATGGTGGCAGCGGTGACGGAACCGTGTCTTCACTCCGGGAGTGATTGTGGGCTTGTGTGCGAGAACTCCACTTGGTGGCGGGAGGTATCAGCACTCCGGCGGGAGTGGTCCAATGAGGAGTAGGGGAAGGCGCCGTCATTCTGAGACCTTGGGAAAAAAATATCATGAGCCACCTCTTACTCTAATCCTTACTTTGATGCCTTACTTTTCGTATTTACATACCATGCTATTTATGCTTGTGTGCTTGCCTTGCTCTAGTTGATTATCTAGTAGAATTGCATGAATAGGCTTCTTCACTTGCTAGTTGTGCTTAGCTTTCACTTGATCACTAGCATATTTAGGAGTTGTGTTGGCTTGATTGATCACCCTAGTATGTATTGTGCTACTCATGCTTGTGTGCTTATCTTGTGCTTGTTGATCTAGTAGCTTTGCATGAGTAGGCTCCGTTGCTAGCTTGTTGTGTGCTTCCGCGTGCTATTAATTACTAGCTTGCATAGGAGTTGCTTTGTCTTGTGTGTAATCCACTACTATGCATAGGTTGTCTTTTCTTTCATAGGGTTCTCTTGTTAGTGCGATCACCACTACAATTGTGTAGGAGTTGTTTAAGTGGGCGGTTTTAGGAATTGGCAAATTAGGTACATAGTCTGAGTTCCCGATTCACCCCCCCCCCTCGGTCACACGATCCTTTCAAGTGGTATAAGAGCCAAGTGCTCATTATAGGGCTTAACCGTCTTGAGTAGTGACCGTATTAAGTTGGGATGTCATCCCATTCGGGGCCGGGTCATGGCTCATGGAGGGATCGCTTGAAAAGCTACCTAAATGCCATGATTCCGGATGAGTTGATGGATACTCTTATGAACTTTGCCAATACCTTGACCGATGATCATGTGTATGATGATGATCGTGTGAATGTGCCTTGTTCTAGTGAGTGCCTAGATTCCTCTAATGATAATTTGATAGGTTGCTCTGCTAGTGTGTCTATTGTGTTGAATGATAATGATGTCTCTTAATCTTGCTTGCTCCTCTAGCATGACTAGTAGTGATGATGCTTGTGAGCTTTTTATTGATCATGCTAGTGATTCACTTGTTGAGGAGTTCTTTGCTTTTCGTGCTAATGAGAATGAGGACTTACTTGACTCTCTTATTCGCTTGCGAGGTATTATGGACAGGATTGGAGCAACTACTTTCGAGCTTCCCAAGTTATTGATTGTCCAGAAAATCCTCACCTTGCTCCCTAGCAGCAAGCTCCTCTACGTCACCCTTGATCTCATCGTGGATAAGAACCTCTCCGTTGACGATGTGATTGGGCTGCTCTACAACGATGAGGAGATCACCGCAAGCTTGATGGGGAAGAAGACATTCAAGGCAAACAATGAAGCACCTTCAAGCAAAGGGAAAGAAGTAGCTTTGAGCTCAAATTTCTTTGATCCCTCAATAAGATTGCCTTGCAACAACTTCTACAACCTGTTGGGGGATTACCCTGTGAGCCACCCTCTGAGGCCCATCAAAGTTAGTCCAAGCATAGGATTGAGGCTAACCTTCGAGTTCCTTTTTTAATCTTGACTTCGCAGTGCAAGTACCTGTCAAAGGCATGGGAGTGCCATGCTGTTGGCGCAAGCAGAGAGATGGTGGTGATGCTCGGAAGTTGCAAATCCTTTCAAGGATCACCATGGCGCCTCCGAAGGACAAGACTAAGTCCAAAGCAAGCCACGACGCTGCGTACGGAAAATGACACGTGGCGCAAGGATGCATGATCTCGTGCGAATCAAGGAAGGGTGCCAAGGAAGCCCAAAATGACCAATTTTCCCTTTATGACCAAATTGTACAGAATATTCATAGAATTTAGCAGGTGAAGGGGGTAGAATGGTCATTTACATATGACCTAAGTAGGAGCGTATTAATAGAACACCCCTACCTACTTGTAAAGGGACGAATCTTTTTTGGGAATACGAGAAGGAAGCTTGTCGCTCCATTTCGTATCCTACAAAGAATCTCTTTTTCTATCACCTTTCTGTTCGTGACACCGAGGCTCGTGCTTCATGACACCAATACAACCCCTTCAGACCAAGACCTACACCGAGCTCTTCATCGGGTGTTTCATCAACATCTACCTCAATTGTCATTCCAAGTTCTACTCCAAGCACTTCGAGCAGACCGCCCATTGGTGTGAGAGGAGCATCGACAACAATGCTCACACGATCATTTAAGATGATAAATCTCACTACTGCAGCTCTAGCACCTCTGCCTCCTCCACCACAAGATCGCCTTTGGCATCTTCATCGAGCTCACCAACAGGATCTATTATTTGAATTTGATGAATTTGTGAGAAATCTGAATGATGAACTTTGTGAGAATCTCTTGAGAATTTATGATCTTGTGTGTAGGATAAACTCCTTTCGGGGACTTCGAAGTATTACACCACACGAAGTGATTGACAAGTGCCTTGTGCAAATCACAGCTCCTGTCATGAGTTTCTTGCTTGAGGAGGTCATCAATAGAAGGCATGATCTCTCAATTGAGAGAGCAATGGAGATGATATTTGTGCTTCACACACAAGTGGGACACGTGCTTGAGCACGTCACTGGACTTCATGACCCTCCCCACTACTACATCGACCTCAACAACGTGCATATGGGGGATGGTTTTGGTCATTGGAGGTATCGTGCTCCCAACCATCCTATAAGGAGAAGACTTCATGAAGGGATTGCAAGAATCCCTAACTATGAGGATGGTCTCATTTGACGTGACAAGGTTAGTGAGGGTCAATCAAGTAATGCTTTGGATACTAACCCTTCTTCCTCTAGTTCTGGTCTTATGGCTACTACCAGGGTCAACTACAAGAGCGGAGGTACTCACTGGATGCTTGATAGTGGGTGCACCCAACATATGACCGGGAAGCCAACCATGTTCCCCAACATTGATGAAGACGAAGACAGTGAGAAGGTGACTTTTGGGGACAACTCAAAAGGAAGAGTTAGAGGCTCAGGCAATGTGGCCAATACAGAAGACCTCCATCTCTCTAAGGTCTTTCTTGTCGAAATCCTCAATTTCAACCTCCTTTTTATTGGTCAGCTTTGTGATATGAGATTCAGGTGCACATTTGATGAGGATGGTGCAATGATTGAAAATGCAAAGAAAGGGCTAGTGTTTCATGGAGTGAGCCATGGGAACTTGTATGTCATGGACTTCAAATCAAGCAACATGCCACCAAGTACTTGCCTATTCACCAAGGAAACTAAGGGATGGTTGTGGCATAGAAGATTGGCACATGTTGGAATGAATCAGCTCAGACAAGTGCACAAGAGGAATCTAGTTGAAGAAATCAAGGATGTGACCTTTGAGAAGGATAGGTTGTGCAGTGCTTGTCAGGCTGGAAAGCAAGTTGCATCTTCACATCCCACCAAGTCTTTCATGTCTACATCTCGTCCTCCGGAACTCTTGCACATGGACTTGTTTGGGTCAACACATTACAAGAGTCTAGGAGGCAATTTGCAAGGAGAGCAAAGAATGAATTCAAGGCCAACATTGTGAAGATAAGGAGTGACAATGGGACTGAGTTCAAGAACACAATAGTGGAGGAATATTGTGACAAGAAGGGAATCAAGCATGAACTCTCCGCTACATATACTCTCAAGCAGAATGGTGTAGTGAAGAGGAAAAACAAGACACTCATCACTCTTGCCCGTGCTATGCTAGATGAGTATGGAACTCATGAGTGGTTTTGGGCTGAAGCAATCACCACGGCTTGCTACACTTCCAACCGTGTATACCTTCCCCGGCTATTAAAAAAGACACCCTATGAGCTATTGGTTGGACAGAAACCGAATGTTTCCTATTTTCGAGTCTTTGACTGCACTTGCGACATTCTCAAGAACAGGAGAAGGCCTGGGAAATTTGAGAGCAGAAAAGATGAAAGCATTCTTGTTGGGTATTCAGGAACTTCTAAGGCATATAGGGTCTACAACTCAGCCACAGGTTATGTGGAAGAATCCTATGATGTGTAATTTGATGACTCAAATAGTTCTCAAAAGGGAGATGAATTTCATTAAGTGAACATTGGAGATGAACCCATGAGGGAAGCTTTGAGAAACATGCACATGGACGAGGTTTTACCCTACGAGGCCAATGATGATGATATTGGTGAGCCCTCTACTCCACCACCTCAACCTACCTCATCCTCCGAGGTGCAAGAACCAACCCAAGATGCTATTGACACACCCACTAGCTCCTCCCAAGATTCACTGAGAGTGCACCCATCTAGCCAAGAAGAAAACCAAGTGAGAAGTGAGCCACAAGCCTCCCCACATACCTCACCTCGAGCCACTTCTCCAAGCTTTTCACATGACACCCTCTCATCCACTCCAAGCTCTAGTTCCAAAAGAAGAAAGCATATGAGTGGTTCCCCCACCTCTCTATGAATCCAAGACACTCATATCACATGAGAGCAAGCAATCCATGATGCACAAGATACCTCACCTAGATCCCCTCCCACTCAAGAAGAACCTGTTCCTAGACCCAAAGCTATCAACAAGGTTCATTGTCGTGACTTGATCATTGGGAGTCCATCTCAAGGAGTTAGGACAAAAAGGTATCAATACAAGCCCAACTATGTGAATAAAGAAAATATTGATGAGGCAAATGTTGCAATCGAGAACTTCTCTTTCATCTTCATGATTGAGCCCACTACCATTGTTGATGTTATGGATGATCACAAGTGGGTAATGGCTATGCAAGAAGAGTTGAACAACTTCAAGAGATGTAAGCTGTGGAAACTCGTTGAGAGGCCCAAGAATCATAATGTTGTTGGAACCAAGTGGATCTTCAAGAAAAAAAAAAGATGAGAATGGGTCCATTGTCAAAAACAAGGACTGCCTAGTGGCTAAGGTATATTCTAAAGTGGCAGGTATTCACTTTGAAGAAACATTTGCTCTCGTGGCCCATCTTGAAGCAATTCAGATCTTACTTGCTTAAGCATCAGATAATGGCTTCAAGCTCTATCAAATGGATGTCAAAAGTGCTTTCTTTAATGGAGACATCAATGAGAAAGTCTATGTGGAACAACCTCGAGGGTTTGAGAACCGTAAGCACCCAAGACATGTGTACAAATTGAAAAAAGCTCTCTATAGCCTCAAGCAAGCACCAAGGACATGATATGAACATTTGAGGAACTTCCTTCTCAAGAATGGCTTCAAAATTGGAAGACATGTTGGGAAGGATCTCTTTATGCGCCAAATCTATGTGGATGATATCATTTATGGGTCATCTATGGGAATTCCAAATATCAATGATTGGAGAGTTACATGTGTTCCTTGGTTTTCAAGTCAAACAATTAAGAGAAGGGAACTTCATCTATCAAGAGAAGTATACCAAGGACCTTCTCAAGAGATTCAACATGGAAAATTCTGCTTGCACCTATGGCGACAAGCAAACCCTTGGATGATGATGCAAAGGGAAAACCGGTGAACCCCGAGCTCTATAGATCAATAATTGGTTCTTTGCTCTATCTCACCACTTCAAGACCAGACATCATATTTAGTGTGTGCTTGTGTGCATGCTACCAAGAAAATGCAAAGGAGTCACACTTGAAGGTCATCAAGACGATACTTAGATACCTCAAGTACACACCTATCATGGGATTATGGTATCCTATAGGAACAAGCTTTGAGTTACTTGGGTATTTGGATTCGGACTTCATGGGATGCAAAGTGACTAGGAAGAGCACATCGGGAGGTTGTTAATTTCTTGGAAGATCTCTTGTATCTTTGATCTCAATGAAAGAAAACTCGATGGCTCTATCTACAGCCAAAGTGGAGTATATGGCTGCAGGAGCGTGTTGTGCTCAACTTGTCTACATGAGGCAAACTCTCTCGGATTATGGCCTCAACTTCACTCAAATGCCACTATATTGTGATAGTGAGGCAGCAATCAAAATGGCTCTCAAAACTAGAGATCATGGTCATGCAAAGAACATTCAAGTCAAGCATCATTTCATAAGGTACCATGTTGAGAAGAAGGACATTGAATTGGTGAGTGTGCGGACTCATGAACAATTGGCGGATATCTTCACCAAGCCACTTGACGAGAAGACCTTTGACAAGCTAAGGGTAGAACTCAATGTTCTCGACCTTTCCAACTTCACATGAGTAACCCTAAAGCTTGTCCCTTGTAAATATGTATAGCTTTTATTTGTCTGTTTTGTTGTTTGTGCCTTTGTTTTGTGCGTATTTCTCTTCTTCTTGTAGGTCAATTTTTGGACCTCCTTGAGATGGCAATGGACATGGGTTAAGCTTGGGAAGGTGGTTCATGGTGTGACCAAGGCTTTGAAGAATGGTCTATTGTGAGTAAGCTCGAGAAGGGAACAATTCGTCATTGGCACTTTGGTTTGTAGCCATTCTCTCTCTTTCTTTTAGCATCGCATCATGCATTTGTATACTTGCTACTTTTGCATTATCTGCGTCCATGCATTCTTGCATTGTGATACCTTACATGATTCCAAGCATATTTCTAGGGGGAGTTGCTTATTTACAATATAAGTATATGACTCTCTAGATGATCACATAGTGATCCTTGTGCTTCATGCCCATTGAGTCATGTTCAAATGAGCTTCGAGGTTAAATCTACTTGCGCGGCTCAAAAACAAGTGACTCATACATTCCCAACACACTAATGACTAACCATTGCATTCTTGAGGAAAAAATTTATTGAGTCATGTGTGTAGAGGGAGCTATGGCGGAACACCATCATGACCAAGGAGGAGCACCATAAAAGGGGGCGTTTCCTCACTCTTGCCATTTATTATTTGCTCCTTGGTTTTCTTGTGGTTTATCTTTGGTTTTTGGTGATAGGTGGCAAAGGGGGAGAAGAACATGAAGATCCAAAAGCCAAGTCAAGATTGACAAAAGTACAAAGGGGGAGAAGGACATGAAGATCCAAATAGAGAAAACTACAAAGGGGGAGAAGGACATGAAGATCCAAAAGCCAAGAAATAGGTGATAGCATAGAGAGGGGACAAGAACAAGAGAAGTCATGAAGATCAAAAGAAGATGGATGAGAAGAACATGAAGACAATGGTGCTTGTTCACTTGGAGTACACATGAAGATCATGATAAGATGAACATCTACACCGATATGAACATCTACGTCTATGGTGCGTGTCTACATCAACAAGATCATCTACCACGACACCATGACAGACACAAAATTAAACTCAAGCGAAATTTCTAGTGCGCTACATGATTGGGTAGTTCTCCCTCAACACCTAGCACATTCCAAGGGGAAGACTACTTCCAAGGTAAGGACCAAGGTAATTTTTAAACCTTTCTTTTCTCTTGGTTCCTCGTTTTCATTCGAGTCCTTTGTCCCTTCCTTCTTATTCTTTCAAGATTTCTTCCTTTTGGATCATCATAAGTAGTGGTTGTCATCCATCACCAAAAAGGGGGAGATTGTATGGATCATGGCCATTGAGGTCACCCTAAGGTATGAATGTTTTGGTGATGAATGAAAAACATGAAATGTGACTAATGTTTACACGAGTGTTGTGCATGTAGGAAACCATTCTACTTAATGATGATCAATGATGGTTGCCTTGGCGATTGATGACAATGATCACAAGCATAGAGGCTTGATGAGCTTGATGGAGTCCAAGGGTTGATGGAGATGGATCAAGGTTATGGAGCAAGTGCTTGGAACACTTGTGTAGATTGTTAGGGCTTTGAGTCCATAGGAAAAATCAGACTATCAAGGGGGTCTAGGTCATGTCTCTTTAGGTCATGCTAGTCGGTGATGTGCATGACCGGGAAACAAAGTCAAGCGAGGACGAGGAGTTTTAGCTTCTGGACAGAGTGATCGAACAGAGGGGTCAGTGTAGACCAGAGTGTATGGTCACTGGGAGGTCAAAGAGGAGTCTGCAAGGAATCTATTTGCGCGAAGATCAGTAGAGACCGGAAGGTCCGGCCTACAGACCGGACGGTCCAGTCTGTATGAAGAAGGCGCAGGACAGAGAGGACTCATAAATGGTGCTCTCTGGAATCGATGAACGTGGAGATATCGGTCAGTCCGGTCTACTGACTGGACAGTCCGGTCGGTACAGGAAATTGTGAAGGATTGAGAAGCCAACGGTTCAGGGAGCCATCTCAAGGGAGACCGGATGGTCCGGTCTAGCAATTGTCCGATCATCAGGTCCAGAAAGGTGATTTCGTAGAGCAACAGGTAGCTGGAGGTTGGAAGCCTATATAACTTTGTTGCTGGGGTCTTGGATTCCTCTCTTTGCCAGTGGAATAGCTGGGGGCATTTGGTAAGAGCCAAGAGAAAAAGAGATGAGTACTAGGGGAGGATAATGGATATCTTGAGAGTGCTAGAGAGAGTAACTTGAGTATCTATGCACATCTAGGGCTAGGGTGTCATTGAGGGTGTGATCTAGGTTGTTACTCTTGGTGTATGGTGAGACCTAGACTGGTTAGGTGTTGGTGATCGAGCTTATCGTGATTGGTTGTGAAGGCCGTCACACATTTGTACACGGTTTGAGCCCACTGTTGAAATTGGCATCGCTAGTGAGCGCCCGTGTTGGCTAAGGGAGTCTGGCAAGTTCTGGAGGGAGGCGAGCATGTGCCTTGGTGGCAGCGGTGAGGAAACTATGTCTTCACTCCGGGAGTGATTACGGGCTCGTGTGCGAGAACTCCACTTGGTGGTGGGAGGAACCGGTAGTCTGGCGGGAGTGGTCCAACGAGGAGCAGGGGAAGGCGCCATCCTTCCGAGATCTTGGGAAAAAAATATGATGAGCCATCTCTTACTCTACTCCTTACTTTGATGCCTGTTGGCCGTATCTACGCACCCACTTATATACCGCAAGAGGACGGTGTACAGTTGTAGCTCTTTTTTGCTCAGAGTATTCCAAGGTTATCGAATCCACAGGGAACGAGCAGAACTAATACTATTAAAGGGTTACTAACAGATTGCAATGAGTTGGTTGGTGTGAATGATGACAGTGAGAAAGAGGAAGGTGAATGTTACTGAGGAGGCAACATAATAATGAAGGATTCTCTCCTTCGGATTGGTTCACTAGTATGCAACCTTATTCTTATCAACTCGAGTGATGACTCTAATATTCTACAAGACATGGTGGTTTCATTCACCGCGGCTGTCACTACAGAGGCTATTAGCTCCCCACTGGTTTCTTACACTATGTAATGGGAAAAAGTGTATTGGCCAGTACACTAATGAAAAGGATAGATAGATGTGCAATAAATTTCATCATATAGATTAAATTCATCGAGAGAGTATCAACAAGCATGAGAGTTACATGACCAGATTCCCACACCAGAGAAGAGAATATGGGCCTACTCACTCATCCTTCCGCTAGACATAGTAGAGGGGTGAGAAATAGCGCTGGAACGCGCATGAGCCGATCGGCGCGACCTCCCTTCTGGTGGATCTCGTCGGTGTTGACGAACCTCCGCCGCCAATATCCTGGAAACCTAGTTTTAATAACTGGTTCTTGCGATTCCGTCTCTCCTCCTTTTTTCGTCCTTGGCTTTTGACAATTATCTTCCTTTTATACTCGACGGGATTAGTTCAACTTCCACCGACTCTAACTCATACTAGGCTGGGCCTTCGTCTTTCCTGGAACACTTGTTACTCTTTAGCTCTTTATCCATAATTGCCCTGTTTTACACTTGTTTCCTGTGATTACATCCAAAACAGAATAACTACAAATATATGCAAATATGGGGTTAATTGTTAGTCCAAACCACCAAATTAAGACGTAAAACATCCCTTTTTGGTAGATAAAATGGACATCTAGAAACCACCAACAGTTCCCCCACACTCAAATCATTGCTAGTCCTCGAGCAATACAAAATCAAATATGTAATAAGAATTTTCACACCATCTCTCATGCAGTCAATCTCAATCATCATTTTTACTCGTCATCCCGCCACAAAGATTTTCTCTCATCTCCTTTTAACCAATCGGCATACCTTACTTGAACTTAATCAAATTTTCACAAAACCTTTTCAAAAACAATTTTAGTTCTCCTCAACTCATCTTTTAGCATCAAACATCAAGCATTTGGTCTTCTCTAGGTCCCTCAAGTGTATTTCCTTCCCTCTCCTATCTAATCAAGGATTGTATATGGATCTTGGAGGGCTATATAACTAAATTAAACCATAAGATAAACCATGTCAACAATGTGCTCAATCATGCCTATTAAGAAAGAATTTTCTTGGAAAAGAACTTTTAATGGAGAAGAGGAATGTAGAAGATCTAAAAGAAAATTCGATGAGAACAATTGGCAAAGAATGAGGAATAATCAGAAATCTGCTTTCTTTGATGACCTAACTGCCTCTCAGGGAATATATATTTTTTCTCTTTAGCCCCTTTTTTATAATATATTCCCTGATATGATCAGTAATTTCTGTCTTGTATCAGCAGCGAAAACTTTCTGAATTCCCTTTTATTGAGAATATAGGTTGTATCAAGGATGAGGGAGCAACAAACATGTATGGTTTTCATGATAGTAAGGAATTTAATTAGATAAGAATGGCTAGAAATACAAAGTTAAACAAAATAGATCATCCTTTCCTAACTTGGTCGAAATCATGAGCAAAAAGTTGACAAAGTTACTTACAATCCACTTAGTTCAAATGTGTAGCTTGCTCTCATTCACTCGGCTATGTAGGCATATTTAGACCTTGCTTTTGCTTTAGCTTATGATGAGTCAAAAGAAATTTTCACAAATATAAATCTCAAAAGTTAAGTGGTAACCAACAAATTCAAGTAATCAACCAATCGATCATCAGAAAGACAAGATAAATAGCATGGGGCACTTTCAATTTCACAATCAACACTAACTTTATTAAGGACGATGCAAGAATTCAAACTACATAAAAGACCTAGAAGCAACTCTCAACATGACTCATGACACTCTTAAGCACACACACAAACTTAAATAAACACTCATTAAAAACACTTAAAAACTGAGAAAGTAGACTCAAAAACACTTAAAAACTAGTACTAATGGCAAAGCCCTTCCCCCACACTCAAAATTTGCAATGTCCTCATTGCAAGAGAAGAAACTCAACACACTAATCATGCAGACCATGCCTGTTCAAGACTCGAAAAATTCGTCTTATATTCCTTATGAGAAAAGTGTAGTCCGCTTCGTTGATCTCGATCGTATCCTGTATTCTGCGGTCCACATCTCTTTGATTCCTGTAAGCACGATCTCTGTCTAGATACAGTCTCTCAATGTTTCTTTGGAAGACAGGACAGCAAGCAGGCGGTTGCAGGTTAAGATTTTCAACGCTGTAAGGAGAGGCACTATTCAAATTCCTTCGAGCCGATCGGCGCATGGGCTGAGCCGATCGGCGCAATGGTGTTCTTCCACCATTGCGACTTCCTTCACTTTCCTCTACATTACCATTAACTCTTGTTGAAGTTCCTGCTGCCCTGTCATTACTGCATTTTGTAAGTGTTTCCTGATTTTTGAACTTAGGACTACCAAAGCTTCCTTGCATATCAAAATCATCACTAAAATCTCCAGGCACACTAAGATCACCGCTTTCCAAAGTTTCCAAATAGTATGACGTATAGTCACTATCCCATTCGGAATAATTCTGAATTGGCTTACCCGATAATCTAGAGGATCTACGAACCTCTGGTGTAATCTTACACTTCCTTGCAGCAGTTTCTTCATCTTCACTTGGCAGAGCCGTCAGATCAATAAATTCAACCATCTTCAAATCGTGCCGATCGGCTCCAGTGTCACGCCGATCAGCGCAGCCAACAGCTTCCTTCATATACTCATCTAACTGCTCTAGATTATGCTCACGGATCACCTTATTCTGCTGCCTTCGTAAAATCTCATCATTAATCTCCTTAGGTGTCCTTCCTCCAGGAACTGCGCGATAGCCATCATCATATATCAAATCTCTAGGTATGAAAGCTAGATCTTCTGCCAATTGGAGTTCCACCTTGCGTTAAAGATCTTTAGCACAAAAGAAACACTTGCAACCCTCAATACACCTGTTCCTATCAATCTTATTTTCTTGAAAACTTTCCCAATCGGTAAGAACCTTGGGAAAGGATTCATCCCTTCTAGCTTGAAGATCCGTCTCCACATCCTGCTGGTACATAGCTTCTTTGACTTCCTCTCGCAACTTGAGTTCATACTTGGCGGCAATGTCATGTTCACCATAAAGTCGGCACCTATGAATTGTGAGGGCGCTCTCTTCATCTAGCTCTTCCTTATCTTGCTCAGTCAATGATCTTTCGAAAGATAGGAAATCCTCATACGACAAGGGCATAGCAAGATCAAGAAGATTTTCCATGGTATACCCTTGAGAAACTACTTAACTTTCAATAGGTGCTACAGATTTTCCTTTGCGCACAAATACTCTTTTCATCATCTACCGAAGTTCATTGTCCATCTTCACCTTGTCGGCATTCTACGCGTCAGCTTTGCTTTTTTTATTCATGAATTTCTTCCGCAGATCTGACCAGACGAGGGGATCATCTCGTGTTGGTGTCAACACTTCGTCGACTTCTTCCCACGGCCAATTTGCAGAGGTCTGAGGAAATCCGCCACCGAGCCGATCGGCTCCAGTGTCACGCCGATCGGCGCAAGGGTCGCGCCAATCGGCGCCGCCTTCCATCGCTTCTACTCGTAGAGTTTGTTCTGGTGACGATGTAATACGAGTTGATCCGTGGGTTTGTTGTCACCTCATATTTATATCCCTTGATTTCCAATTGGACTAGGGCTCTTTCTCTTATTCGTGGAATTTAACGAGTCTTAAAAAGGCAAGGTCCAAAACCGACTCAAAACAAAAAGGACTCTGCCGCATCGATCGGTGCAGGGCTGCGCCGATCGGCGCGGTACACTAAATTGCCAAATCACTACGGAAAATACAAGCTTTTGTTTTATGTCGTTAAGCTCGATCACACGGGGTACTAAGCAGTGAAATACACATCAAAAGATTTTAATTCAAATGTGTCGGGTTCTAGGTATACCTTTAGACGCTGTCCGTTCACCGTGTACTTGTTTCTCTTGCCATCCATTATAATTACTGCTCCCGAAGGTAACACCATATTCACGAGATAAGGTCCCTCCCATTTGCTTCGCAGTTTGGCTTTACCAAATAATCTGAATCGCGAGTTAAATAGGAGCACCCGATCTCCTTCCTTGAATTCCTTCTTCAAAAGTTTCTTATCGTACCACTTCTTTGTTTTCTTCTTGTATATGGCTGCATTTTCATATGCACGCAATCTCATCTCTTTCAATTCACTTATTTGTATCTTCCTTTTCATGCCGGCGGCATCAAGATCCAGATTCATCTCCTTTATAGCCCAATAAGCTTTATGTTCCAATTCCACCGGTAGGTGACATGATTTCCCATAGACGAATTGATACGGTGTCATACCGATTGGTGTCTTGAGTGCGATCCTATATGCCCATAACACTCCATTAAGCTTCGTGGCCCAATCTTTTCCTTCCTTTGTAACAATGTTCTGCAGAATTCCCTTTAATTTCTTATTTGAAGTTTCTGCTTGTCCATTTGTCTAGGGATGGTAGGCTGTTCCAATTCTATGTTCAACTCCAGATTTGGTTAAAAACCTAGCAAATTCTCCTCCTGTAAAATGGGATCCTCCATCTATAATTATTATCCTCGGTACCCCGTACCTAGGAAATATCTGCTCCTGAAGTATACTCCTTGATTCTCTTGTAGTGTTAGCCTTGCATGCCATTGCTTCAACCCACTTGGAGACATAATCAACGACGACCAATATATACTCGAAACCATGAGAATTCACAAAGGGTCCCATAAAATCCATACCCCAAACATCAAAGATATCGACTTGAAGATTGTACTTAAGAGGCATTGCATTCCTGCTGTTAACATTCCCTATTCGTTGGCATTGAGCACATGTTGCAACATACCTTTTTGCATCTTCATGCATAGTAGGCCAATAGAATGCACTTGCCCATACCTTTGGCTGTGTTCTGAAGTAGCCATAATGTCCCCCATAATCCGAAGAATGACATTTTGCTAAAATGCTTGCTCTTTCTTCTCTTGGTACACATCTCCGTACTGCTCGTCTTCGCAATACCTATACAAGTATGGGTCGGCCCATATAAATTTTCTCATTTCACTCTTAACTCTTTTCCTTGTGTTCTTGTTCATCAGATCAGTTTGTCCCTTGAAACCTTTGATAATATCCATCATCCAGTTCTCTCTACAATCAAATGTGGCAAATAATTGCTCTTGTCGCATTTCATCTCCTATTGGCTCAGATGATGGTGATTCAAGACGAGATAAATGATTTGCTACAGAATTTTCTACTCCTTTCTTATCTCTTATCTACAAATCAAATTCTTGCAACACCAATACCCATTGCATTAACCGAGGTTTAGACTCCTTCTTTGAAACTAAGTATCTTATAGCAGCATGATCAGTATATACGATCACCTTAGAATTTAGAATGTAGGTTCCAAACTTCTCAAAAGCAAATATAACAGCTAGCATCTCCTTCTCAGTTGTTGTATAATTTATTTGCACCTCATTCAAAGTTTTGCTAGCATAATAAATAGCATGCACTTTACCTCCCTTCCGTTGTCCAAGAACAGCTCCAACTGCATAGTCACTTGCATCACACATAATTTCAAAAGGTAGACTCCAATTAGGTGGCTGCATAACGGGTGCAGAGCATAGAGCTTCCTTTAATCTCCTGAAGGCCAAGAGTCTTTCCTCATCCATAACAAATTTTGTATCTTGCTTTAACAATTCTGTCAGGGGTTTAGCAATCTTCGAATAATCCTTAACAAATCTACGATAGAAGTTGGCATGTCCAAGAAAACTCCTCAAAGTTGTAAGATCAGTAGAGGGAGGTAATTTCTCAACTATAGATACCTTTGACTTGTCAACCTCTATCCCTCTTTTAGATATGACATGACCAAGTACTATCCCTTCTGTTACCATGAAGTGACACTTCTCCTAATTAAGAACTAAGTCGCATTCAACACACCTTTTCAAAACCTTCTCCAAATTCTCCAAACAGCTATCAAAATCAGCACCATGTATGGAGAAGTCGTCCATAAATACCTCCATAATATTTTCTATGAATTCAGCGAATATTGCATTCATAAATCTTTGAAATGTTGCAGGCGCGTTGCAAAGACCAAATGGCATCCTTCTATATGCATATGTCCCAAAAGGGCAAGTAAAAGTAGTTTTCTGCTGATCTTCTGGTCTTACCGGTATTTGAAATAAACCACTATATCCATCCAAATAACAAAAGTATGAATTCCTTGCTAATCTTTCAAGGTCTCATCAATGAATGGTAGAGGATAGTGATCTTTCTTCGTCACTTTGTTGAAACTTCTATAATCTATGCAGATTCTCCATCCAGCTACAGTCCTCTGAGGGATCAACTCATTGTTCTCGTTAGGCAATACTGTCAACCCTCCTTTATTGGGTACACAATGCACTGGGCTAACCCATTCACTATCAGCAACAGGGTAGATCATACCTGCATTAAGCAGCTTCAAAATCTCCTTTTTAACCACTGGCTTCATTGTTTCTTTCAACCTTCGCATCCCTTCAACCACTGGTTTGGTATTCTCCTCCAAGTTAATCTTGTGGGTGCAAAATGCGGGGCTGATTCCCTTGATGTCAACCAATGGCTTTCTTATACCTTTTGAGAACAACAAGAAGCCTCTCTGTTTCTTCTTTTGTTAGGGCGTTGTTCACAATAACTAGATATGTTCTATTCTTTCCTAGATATTCATAGCATAGCTCCTTCATCTGGATCTAGCTCCCCGAGAGGTTCAAAATTAGGATTTTCCTGGTTGAGCCGATCGGCGCAAGGGTCGCGCCGATCGGCGCTGCCAGTATGATTGAGCCGATCGGCACAGGGGTCGCGCCGATCGGCGCTGCCAGTATGATTGAGCCAATCGGCGCTACCAGTATGCTTGTCAGTTTCACGCATGATGTGGTCCAGTGGGGCTCCCATATCCATCCCTATCCTCTCGTCTTCCTCTGGGCAGAATTCCTGATAGCAAGAAGAGTCTTGATGAGACGGATCATTAAATTGAAATTGCACTTCTTCCTCTCCCAGGTATAGCGTGATTTGACCTTTCCCAGCATCCAGAACAGCTTGTACTAATCTTAATAATGGCCTTCCCATAATGATATCTTCAACCCTAGTTTCCTTATTGTGTAGAACGAAGAAATCTATCGGCATTGTTTTCGAGCTGATCTCAATTTCGACATTCTTGATCACTCCCAGTGGCTTGGTTTTCCAACCATCCGCCATGAACAGCTCAAGTTCAGTCCCCATCAGCCGCTGTTGAGTTCCATAAGGCATGCTCATGAATGCATCATAAGTCATCAAGCTGACACGGGAGCCAAAGTCACCCAAGGCTTTCGAAAATTTCTTCCCCGATATCTCACAGGGTATGTACGGTTCTTCTTTTTCCTCTTCAGTCACAACTACAGCATACACACCACATAATCCTTCATAGGGAAATGGCTCAAAGCAACTGTCTAGCAATCTTTTTGCTTGTTTCACCTCTGTTCCATCAAGCTCTATATCATCCTTGTAAAGCTTCCCTAAAACTCTCCCAATAATCTCTTGATCGAAGACTTCTGACTTGAGGCGATTACTTGGGAAATTATACTCAATTCCGGCTTCGGAGGCGTCTTGCGGACTGAAAGATCTTCTCATATTAAGCAATTCTTGCGAAAAATCAATGGGAATCCAGTCCATTGGCTCAAATTCGTCAAGTGGTTTATCATTCGCCAATGTTCTATACCCCTTCGGTTTAGCAAAATTCTCTTCAAATTCCTTCAGTTGATTGTCCAGAATCGCAACTTCTATCTTGGTATATTCCTTGCCACTTGGCGGAGTCGTCAGGGTGATCGGTTCTCCTGTTGTCACGACTGCGCCGATTGGCTCAGAGACTACGCCGATTGGCTCAGAGACTGCGCCGATCGGCGCAGTCGTCAGATCCACAGAGGCGGGTCTGAAGGGCTTTATTTCTTCGAATTGCTTTGAAGTAATCATTGATCTGCTCTCGGACATCAGGATCTGTTCAACTGGCGACTCTTCCTTCTTCATAGCTTCTGGGCATTGCTGATTTGGTTCTAGATATTCTTTCCAATGCTTGTGCAAAGCTTCATTCTCGGCAATTTTGCCTAACAATTCGATCTCTACCTTGGCTATCAATCTTAGAAAACTTCCTCCAGCCGATCCGTCCAAATGCATCCTCGATTCCTTGTTTATGGCCATGTAGAAGGTCTGAGCGCACAGATTCTCATCAATGCCAAGGTCAGGTCCTTGTTTCAACAATGTTTAAAAACGCGTCCAGGCTTCCGTGAGAGATTCTTCATCTTCTTGTAAGAAGTTCACCACTTTCCTTCTCAACTTCTGCACCTTTGGCAAAGGAAAATAGTGGAGACAAAAATTTCCAACTAACTCACTCCACTTACCTTTTGCTTCTCGAGATGCTGCTTTGTGCCACTCTTTGGCTTTTCCTCCCAAAGAGAATGGGAAAAGCAGGACCTATAAAGATCCCGTGGCACTCCTTCATGATGGAATGTTTGGCAAAGTGTCTCCAAATCTTGTAAGTGAGTATACGGGTTCTCCTCTTTCACTCCAAAGAATTTGTTTGCTTCAGCCATGCTAATGATAATGGGGTTCAACACATACGAGGAGGCCGTGGCCTTCTCATCTGAGGGTTGAGGCACCAGCACGTCTGGAGATGGTAGAGAAAGTTCCCTGAGCATCCGAGAAGGTCCTGTCGTACTCATCCTAAAAATTCAGACAAAACACAAAAACAAAAACAACTAAAAAAGAGAGGATTAGACGTTAGTAAAATATTAATAGTAAAAGAACTGGCTTGTTCCCCGGCAACGGTAATAGAAAAAGGGCTTGTTGGTCGTATCTACGCACCCACTTATATACCGCAAGAGAACGGTGTACAGTTGTAGCTCTTTTTCCCTCAGAGTATTCCAAGGTTATCGAATCCACAGGGAACGAGCGGAACTAATACTATTAAAGGGTTACTAACAGATTGCAATGAGTTGGTTGGTGTGAATGATGACGGTGAGAAAGAGGAAGGTGAATGTTTTTGAAGAGGCAACAGAATAATGACGGATTCTCTCCTTCGGATTGGTTCACTAGTATGCAACCTTATTCTTATCAACTCGAGTGATGACTCTAATATTCTACAAGACATGGTGGTTTCATTCACCCCGGCTGTCACTACAGAGGCTATTAGCTCCCCACTGGTTTCTTGCACTATGTAATGGGCAAAAGAGTATTGGCCGATACACTAATGAAAAGGACAGATAGATGTGCAATAAAGTTCATCACATAGATTAAATTCATCGAGAGAGTAGCAACAAGCATGAGAGTTACATGACCAGATCCCCGCACCAGAGAAGAGAATATGGGCCTACTCACTCATCCTTCTGCTAGACATAGCAGGGGGGGTGAGAAATAGCGGTAGAATGCGCATGAGCCGATCGGCGCGACCTCCCTTCTGGTGGATCTCGTCGGTGTTGACGAACCTCTGCCGCCAATATCCTGAAACCCTAGTTTTAATAACTGGTTCTCGCGATTCCGTCTCTCCTCCTTTTTCGTCCTTGGCTTTTGATAATTATCTTCCTTTTATACTCGACGGGATTAGGTCAACTTCCACAGACTCTAACTCATACTGGGCTAGGCCTTCGTCTTTCTTGGACCGGATTGTATTTCAGTCATGTTTTCCTCCTGCGTCGATCGGCGCAAGGGTCACGCGGATTGGCGCGGCTCTGTATCTAGCCCATCCTCATTACTCTTCAACCTTTTATCCATAATTGCCCTGTTTTACACCTGTTTCCTGCGATTACATCCAAAACAGAACAACTACAAATATATGCAAATATGGGGTTAATTGTTAGTCCAAACCACCAAATTAAGATGCAAAACATCCCTTTTTGGTAGATAAAATGGGCATCTAGAAACCACCAACAATGCCTTACTTTCCACATTTACATACTATGCTATTCATGCTTGTGTGCTTGCCTTGCTCTCGTTGAGTATCTAGTAGACTTGCATGAATAGGCTTCTTCACTTGCTAGTTGTGCTTAGCTTTCACTTGATCACTAGCATGTTTAGGAGTTGTGTTGTCTTGATTGATCACCCTAGTATGTATTGTGCTACTCATGCTTATGTGCTTATCTTGTGCTTGTTGATCTAGTAGCTTTGCATGAGTAGGCTCCTTTGCTTGCTACTTGTGTGCTTCTGTGTTCTATTAATTACTAGCTTGCATAGGAGTTGCTTTGTCTTGTGTGTGATCCACTAGTATGCATAGGTTGTTGTTGGGTATTTTTGACATCAATGGAATAAATCCACAAGCATACGGATACCGAAGTAACTTTCACCCAGGAGTATTCCAAGGTATCGAATGCATAAGGAACATATGTGCCTAATCTTTTGTTCTAGTTTGACCAAGGACACCAAGATAAATGTGGCTTTGGGTAGAAAAGATTCCTAATGGCTATAAGGTCCTAATTAAGGTAAGAGTACTATAGGTTGCTTGCATTGGCATCCAGTTTTTCCCTGCATCCATAGTGCAATTCCGGCCAAGAGCCAACTGCATAGCCAAACGTGGAGGATTTCAAAGGACAGATAGGGCTGTCACCACCTACTGCCTACCTCTACCAATCCGTGGACTACACGATAAGCAAAGGTAACCTACGGCCTAGACACCACGTCTATGCTTTCAATTACTCCCTTAATCTTTTGCTATGATGATATAACGCTAAGGTCTCTAACTAAATAGAGGGCTGAGTGAGTAAAGCAACTAAATATAAAACTTATTTAAAAAGGAAACTTAAATACCAAGAAAGGAATCACGAAGACTTACTAAATATGGCAAGCATCCGTCGAGGTACAAGCGTGGAGAACAGGTGGATAGGCCCACTCCTCCTCCAGACTCCCCCTCACTCGCTCCCTATTTTCTAAGCACTTTGGCAGTGCTAAAGCCTTTAGGAAATGAAGGACTAAACTAATCTTGAAGTGTTAAGAGAGTGAGGCCCTTCCCTTCCCTTTATAACATACAAAGGCGGTTCCTGGAGTCGGTAACTTCCACCAAACGCGCACAACCGACCTTGGGGTGGCACCGGGAGACAACACGTGGAGGCGGCGCACCAGAGGGGACCCACCTGTTCGGCCAAACAGGAGTGTTTGGTCGAACAGGGTTGTAGGCCCAGGTGTCCCCCTGCTCTGGATCCCTGATGGGTCGCCCCTTGTCCCTCCAGACACCGTAGGGCGGCGGGCTATGTCGGTTTTTGTCACAACCCAAAATTTCCCATCTTGGAATGTGAACCGCTTTCAAACAATATATTTGGATTTCTAAATTTTGAAACTATTTATAAGAAACTTTGCAAATTAACAAAGATTTTGTTGGGTTGAAGTAATTGCTCTATGTCACAAATGTTTTTAGTTTTGAACAAAATCCTTTTTAAATAAGTAAAATCATTTTATTTGATTTGATTTCAATATTTTGTCATTTTTTGATTCCATGTTAATTTGAGAAAATTGAAATCCTTTTCAATCAAATTTTATGAATGTACATTCTGTTTTAAAATGGGGCTCCACTATCATTGTCTTCGTGACTCACGTGAATGCATCGTCGAGCTCTTTCTTCCAAACTTGTTTCATCACATATTTCACCCTACACACTGTTGATGTATCTATCTCATTTTCATCCTCATTCATTTCACCTACCGCATGAACATACCTAAACGTCAGACCTTCCATGTTTGTCCCACCTTCCATAAATATTCCTATGCAAAGAAACCCTTCCTTCAATAAATGTTCTATGGAAATAAACCCACCTTCCATAAACATTTCTATGGAAAGAAATTCCACCTTCAATAAACATTCATAAGGAAAGAACAAGAGAATAAAATCCTTTCCATATTTCTTATGCCTTCCATGTTTGCCTCCAATGAATGCATTAATTCCTCTTAATTATCTTTCCATACTCTTTCCCCACCTGCCCCACCCCTCCTATAAATACTAGCCCCTCTCCCCCGTCCTCCCCACCCCCTCAAACCCACACCACACCGCTAGGCTGCCGTGACGCCACCCTGCCCTCGCGTCTAGCAACAGTTCTGCCGGTTGGCTTTGGCATTCCTGGTGATCCACCCATCCAAATGCTGCCAAATATTACATGGAGGTGCGCCCTGATGTCCCATACAACATATCCAAAACTCAGAGCCATTGGACGTCGTATGCCTCTGGGATCTGCATTGCAATATTAGCTGCTCCTTGATCTGGGTGAATCTAGCACGCGCGACAATAAAACCATCACCTTTTCTCTCAATCCAAAGATGGTATTGATACAACCGACACTCCTTCTTGTGTTCCAGGTTCTTGTGATCATATCCACCAAAGGCTTCTCCAAGATCTGTCTTGGATCGATCGAGAACGCGATTGGCGTGAAACCCGCCGCTGCATGACCTTGTTTTGTTCTAACACCAAAATCCCTAGATCAGGTCAATTCCTATGACACAAACCCTACCATTCATGTGTTCCATGTCACAACAATACTTATGTTCAACTATTGTTTCATATCCATCTGGAATAACAGGGAACGCACATGTCTTCTTTATGTTCTCTGCAGATGGCTGCTGTTCGCTATCTGTTCACGCCCAAGCAGATCCTGGTAATTTCAATCAATGTTCTGACCAAACCATTTGTGTTCTTAATGATAGACCTATACCATATCGTGTTCCAGGTAGTTAGCTACTCGTTCCAAAAAGCACGTCTTATGATCTACTCCGACGCCTCCAGGAACACTGTTGGCGTTCAAACTGTCGCTGGGCAACCTTGCTCTGCTCAAATCCATCGATCTCCACTACAGTTGATTTCTGATCCAATTCACCTTGTGTTTCACATGTCTCACATCATTAGGAGGATTTATGTTCAAACAATTCCTTAAGAACTAGAGCCAATCAATAGGAACACGCACATATGTTTTGCACTATCTGTGCGCAGCCACAATCCTTGCAACTTTAACCTCGCATATCTTTTGATCCACAACCCCGATTTAGATGATTCTTCCACCTACATTATTGTATCCAAATAAACTAGATAATTGCAACCTTTGTTCAACCATACCTAGTTGTCTGATACCTTGCATTGTGTATTTATTGTGTGTATGCTTTGTATGTCTTGCGCAAATAAGAGTTTTACGCACGGGAATCGTACGACGACGAAGATCAAGATTTGTTAACACTGAGCAGCAACATCTAATTTAAGGCAAGTGTCCTTGATGCATTTTGCTCCTATTCTGAATGATTATTTTAGAACTGCATGCTTGGTTCAAATGAATGGTTACCTATTATTAGGGTTTACTAGTATTGCTTTATCTTGTCCTTGTCGCTTTGAACTAGAGGTTTAATTAGCTATGGGTAGACATGCTTAGTTGCTTATTGGGTGGTTGGGTTCAATTAATGTTAACTAATGAATAATGTCATATTGGGGATAATTGGGTAATTCTTTTAGCAACATGGACTTAGGGATCTCAACAAGCTGGATGGAATGGATGTGGTGTTGTTGGCACATGTTGGTTGGTGGTATGCTTGTTGTAGATCCTAGGAACCGGTTCTTGGAGCGGTAACCCAGGACAACAGTGCCATCACAAGGCTGCTATGGAACAGCTTGGCTACTTAATTAGGAGTTCTCCAAGTGTCGGTGCAGCATTTGGTGGAGCGGGGAATGGAAGTCAAGTGGACTGTCCTTGTATCCGAAAGGCACAAGAGGGGGCTCCTGAGGTGATGAGCTGCTTGTTGATGGGCTATTACTTATGGACGGGAGTGGAACCTTAGTGGCTAGCATGTACTGGGAGACCCTTTGTAAAAGCCTCGTAGTGATCTCCTGGCCGCACACCTAAGGAAGTGTGCTAGTGCTTGGCCGGCATGGCAACATGGAGATTCTAGTCCACCTGGCAATAGGGGATGAAATCATGACTTGTGGGTAAAGTGGCGCAACCTCTGCAGAGTGTAAAACTGTCATGACAGCCAAGCTCACGGTCACGAGCGGCCTGGATCCCTCACTTGACTAGTTGGTGGTTTATGGATGGTTATGGTTGGGAATGGTTGGATTGGATTGGGTCTGGAGTTGGCTTGGATAGCACCCTGTGGATTGATGGTTGGGATGACCTCACCTAGTAATTACGATGCTTAGGAAATTAAAAGCTCATGCAATAAACCCCAATAAGCCTTTCTTGTCTTAGCGCCATGTCATCTTTTCCCCCACTTGTTGAGTACGACATGTACTCACCCTTGCTATACCCATATTGCTGCTCAGCCATAGGAGAAGATTGGTAGAACTATGAAAACGATGGAGGAGACTAGGCATGCTGTCTTCCGGTCGACTTCCTGTGGGAGCTGAAGGACGCCAACGTTTAGTTTTTCCGCTACAATGTAATCTTTTTCATTTTGACCTACGAGACACTATTGTAATAATGTTATCGATTTAATATAGATATTTTTCTTTTATCACAATAATTGTCCTGTGTGCATGAAAACTTGATCCTGGGCACGCATACAGATGCATTCGGTTTCGGTCGTTGGAACCGGGTGTGACAGTTTTCTCTCGAAAGTGGGCCAGTGGATCCTTGTGCTTAGCTCTGATTGGCCGGAAGAGTGCTTTCTCTCTTGATGACATGGATTTTTCTGTAATTATGTGGAATAATCTCCTGCAACAAATATGTACCAACACTTGTGGAAATTGTTTGTAATAAACTCGTACCACAAAGTTGGTTCTTCATTTTATTGCTTTTATGCAGGTAATTGACGGTCTAGAATAGACATTTAGTGACTGTCAACAAACTCCCCCACACGTAGCCTTTGCTCGTCCTCGAGTAAAGGAAAAGGACTAAGGTGGATCTTAATCTCCAAGCGGTATGATGCTAGCATGCAAATTATTCCGAACTATATTTGTACCAATGGACTTTGAAGTGTCTACCATGCCACCTGTAGTGGTTAAAGAGTGGAATGGTATAGATTCTGGTCATCTTTGCTCCATGTGCTAAGTAAAACAAAACTGTACTCCTCAAGTGATTCTCTCAAGTCACACATATATGTGTGTGGATCCTCACCGAGGCTTTTGCTGTTGCCTCTTTTTTGTTCCTACCTCTACAGATAGGCTTATATGGAGCTCAGGGTAGGCAATAAAAAGAAGGCATACCTGTGCTTCATATATTACCAAGTCAAAAACCGGATGCAAGGAGAAAACAAGTCATGAATCACCAATCAAGTTTGTGCACATATATGGATGGAATGGATGTGGTGGTGAAATATGGGTCCTCCTTTTGATATCCTCCCTCTCTTCTATTTGAGAACATGGGCTATCTCTGTTTCTCTTTTTTTTCCTTTTTTTTAATACTTGACAACCCATGTCTCTTTTTTGCAAGGATAATTGGAGAAGGAGTATATCAAAGTAGTGGAGCACTTTATTTTCTGGGTGGTTGACGGATATGTGTGGTGCTATCTTCCGGAGTGGAGGAGCAGCATATGGAAGGAGATGGATGATGGAAGTGGATGAATACTCCTTTATGTATAGACTCTCTCTTTCCTTGAAATGATATTGGGCATGGCTATTTCTTCTTTTTTTTATGCTCAAGGTTTGAAAGCATTTTTTTATAGCCATGCCTTCTATGTGAACAATCGAGAGAGAGTCAAAACAGTATAATGATGGAGTATTTCTTTTGGTGGATGGATGGATGATGATAATGATGGTTATGCTAACTTCCAGTGTGGAAGATTAACACATCAGGGGAATGTTCACATGAACTTGATCAACAATACATAACAAGCATCTCACTAGGGTCACAACAATTTGACAAGGTTTAATGAAGACACAAGCAGCATATGCATACGGTTTATCAAATGAATCTATCACATGGTTCTGGTGGGATATTTCAAATCATTGAGGAGTAAGCTTATAGATTTTAATTTTCAAAAAGAATTCCCAAGTACTTTATGCAATAGAGAGCAAGAATCACTTCATCAAACCATATCACACTAGTCGACAACCTAGGTAGCATGCGGTCCCTATGAATATAGTCCACTAGCATTGGCATAAGAGCAAGGAATAAGGAACATGCAGGCCAACCATGGAAAGCTTTGAATAATAGGAAGGTCATCAAGGTTGATTTTAATTTTCTAGTTTAGATTCTATCAATTTGTTCTAGGAAAATTAAATCAATGAACATAACAGGGAGATAGAGGGATATGACGCGCAAACCGTCACACTAGTAGATGATGCCGAGTAGGGCCAACTGGATTCAGTCGACCTAGAGGTCACCCTATGGCGTGGTGCTCTGTGCGGTATTGTTCATTATATGTCAGCCGATGAGGTCCTCTGTTGCGTGTCGAGAATCCAGAGGATCTCCCCCAGACTTGTTCGCTTGCCTGCACTTTTATTTGACAAAAGAAAAACAAACAAAAGGGCAAAAAGAAAAATGGACTCTAGTGGCTTTATAGGCCTCGTAGAGTCACAACTAAATTATTAAGTTTTTTTTTCAAGGCACACAACATAATTGAATTGAAAGGAAATAAAAGGAAATGAACTAAAGCACCATTCTTTTATATTCTTTTTTTAGCAAGGCATGAATGTAGGAACTAACAACTCTAAACCAAGAGGCAAGTTGGCATGAATGGAACTTAATACATGATACTTACAGAACTCCCCAACACTTTGATTTTTGTATCACTTAGACACAATAAATCAATGTGCAGTGTTGAAGCCTTCTCCTAGTACGTTCCATCGCCAAATGTATTAAGGTGTCAAGTTGATGCAGTGCCCATGTTCTCAGGCATAGTGTGTCCATCGTTCTTTTCAATCTTCACCTGAAAGGGTTAGTGACAAAAATACTCGAAGGCAAATATATCCTAAAAACATGTGCTTGCAGTTATTTAATAAAGGAAAAAGGGAAATGATAATCTGGGCCATCTCCCGACAGTGCTTTGTTTATAGTCAGAAGCTTGACTACAGGGACTTTATGCTGCAGCTCTCATTAGCGATGTAGTTGCCATCTCACCGCCAATTGTTGATGTATCAATGAAGTCTTAGCTGCAATGTTAGTGCAAAAATGCAACTATGAGATTTGCAATATTTATGATAAACAAAAGCATCTACAACCATCCTCCTAAACATTTTACTGATTAGGGCCTTAAGATGGTTGTAGTCCCCGTTGGTGCTTTTAGCAGAAGGAACGATCAACTCTAGAGTTTTGTTGGATGAGCATGTATCTTGTGGTTGTTCAAGGAAGAAGCTCTCATGCTCATCAATAGAATTATTTTCTTCTAGAGTCAACTCCTCAAGCAGTCCAATGGTCCAAAGGTTCTCCTTCTCAAGAATTTCACCGATGAGGCTCGTGGTTGATTCTTGATCACCATAGAGAATGGAGTATTGAGAACCAAAGGAAAAAAGTCTTAGGCAAGAAGGATGATGGTTTGGTTTCAAAAGGATTAAGAGTTCCTCTAAATCATCTCCTTCTTGGGTGCAAAGATTTGCGTCCTCGTAAAGAACAAACCTCAGTGATGCGCGTTGGGAAACATACATCACCTCCTCAAGCAGGGAGCGCTTGAGATAAGGCCTCACCACAGAATTTTCTAAGCAATAGGCTTTGGGGGCGAATGCGTTTTTCCTAAACTTTTCATTTAGGCTCCCTAGAGATGCACCCTTATGGTGAAGGCTTTCTAGTGGGAAGCCTATGAGAAGTTCAAAGTTGATGGTTGGAAAGACATGGAGGTCTAGGTGAACTTCGACTTTGTCCATCTCAACTGTTATAGCCCTTGCAATCCCCTGACATGGAAATGTTACTTCCAAATCATCCTTGATGAGTGTGTCATTCGGCTCAAGAAGTATATCATCCAAAAGTTGCCAAGCTATATACTCGGGGACGAAATTGGCTCCTATGGTGGGATCAAGATGGGCTTCTACATCATTTCCCTTTATATAACAGGGAATGATAGAAGAATGAGAAGAGATTTGGATTTCTCTTGAAAAACATCTTTCTTCCTTCAACCACCCCTTGTTAACTGCTTCCTGTAGGATTTTTCTTGGAAAGCCTTAGGAAGTGAAAGGGATGTCGTAGGCTTCTTCTGCCAAAAGTGATTCGAGGTGTTTTCATGTTTATCCGATAGCCCTTCCTTGAACTCGACTGGCAACCCTGAAGGTAGAATTTCTCCTGCCTTCCGAGCCATCTCAATAGTAGAATTGAAGGGTGAGATAGCAATGGGCTCAAATTAAGTTGTTGAGAGACCCTCGTGGATTAACTTGCCTTCCCTCTAGATAAATTGCTTGCTTTGTTCCTTGAGGATAGATCCAGGGGGGCTCAAACGAGAATGTTGCCATCGCTTCATTGAATGACTCATCCTTTAGGAGAGATTCTATCAAAAGATTTTCTGATTGATAGATTGAGACAGAAGATACGCTTCTCCCAAGTCTTATGTTGAGACTTCTTAGCTTTGGTCCATCCGGGTATAGCTCATCCAACGGAAGCCCGATCAAGATTTGGAAGTCATAGACCTCAACTATATGGAAGTCTAGGATAGTCTCAACACTTTCATGCTTTATAGGCACGTTTTGCAAGGTCCCAAATCCTTCTAAAGATTTGCCTGCCTAAGGTGTTCATGAAGGATTTGTTAATCGGTGCAAGGGGCTCACCACCTATGAAGGCTGGTGCAATGGATTTTGACATGATAATTGCACCGATTATGGGACTGACAACAACATTCACATTTATCTCTCTTATGTGGCATTGAATGGTTGAATAAGGAGGCATAATCCATACTAAATCATGAGAATGTTCTCCCTCATTCAACCATTTGTTTCCTGGCATGGCATAGCACTCCCTCTCACTCTCTTGAAGAAAATTGACTACAAGAAGATCAGGAGGAGAGATGAGAATTGGTGGGTTCTTCTTGCGAAAATAATTCAAGGTCCCCATGGTCTCTCAAAAGACCATCGTTGAATTTAAAAGAGAACTCAGGAGAAATTTCTGATTGAGACATTGGGACAGAAAAATGTCTTCCGCTGAGTTCAATGTCTAACATTTCCTTGGTCGGTGCATCAGAGAAAAGTCTCTCCATGGGTTGCCCAATTAAAATGTCAAAGTCATGGACATCGAACACATGGAAATCAAGGAGAGTTTCAACATCTTTGTGCCTTAAAGACACATTTCTCAAAATCCCATATCCCTCTAAAATGGGTCCGGAGGGACATTGAAGAAATTTGCCAGTTGGTGCCAAGGGTTCTTCACCCAAAATGGAAAAAGCGCAAGCATTAGAAATGATGTTGGCACCGATAGTGGGATTATAAAGAAGATTCACCTTCAATCCTCTTATGAGGCATTGAAGAGAAGAGGAAGGGGAGCTAATCCAAATTAAGTTCAGAGAAAGCTCAACCTCTCTCAACCACTCATTGCTCACACTTGAAGTTAACTCTTTCACCATCTCTTGGAGCAAAGGCTCCTTAAGAGGATTGGGAGAAGACATAGGAGTTGGTGAATTCTTCTAATAGCGACCACTCAAGGATTTCTCACGATCTTTTACATGATTTTCCTTGAATTGGAAAGGGAACTTTGGAGGTTGAATTTCTTCTTTCTCCATTGCTCATGGTTCGGTTGAGGTCTCATTAGATGAATCAATGGATAGGCAAGGATTTGGCTTAGGTTCAACTAGTGGGGTGGCCTCAATTCTCGATGAAGCTTCCTCCTGAGGGGGCTCTTTATAGTCGGCTAGGAAAGAAAAGTTTTCTTGAATAAGGTCAAGGATAGCTCTTCCTTCTATAGGCGTCTTGTGAACAAATGAACCTCAGGCGGTCATGTCAAGATATAGGGCAAACTCCTTGCTTAAATCTAGACAAAAATGTTGCAACAACACGTGGTCGGGCAAAGACAAGTCAGGGCCGGAAGTGGTTAACAAGGAAAACCTGGCCCAGGCTGTGATGAGGACATCACTCCTATGGATACACACAACACTCCTCCAATTCTGGACTTGCAAGGTCCAATGACTAGAGCTCGTGCACGACAACTAAATTTAGAGGTGAGCTCGTTCCTACGTTCTTCGCTATATGTTACTTTTGAGAATGGTTTGCTACCTAATGATTATTTTATGATTAGAAACCATGGAGAGGACCAGGAGATGATGGGAGAAGGAGTTGGGAACGTCGAGGACCAGCAAGGGCTTGGAAGCCAAAGTGGAGGCCCAATCAAAACCGACTTCGAGTCTGTTTTGGGGCCCAGGATCAGTCTGCACTAAAACAGTCGTCCAGGACGCATACGGACTCGGATTTGGACGTTCTACATATGCACGGAAAGATAAGAAGAAGTCCTTTCCAATGCTGCCAGCCTTATGTCAAAATTCATTTGGAGTCATCAGAAATCATCGAAACAAGAAAGAGTCCAGAATCTGTGTTGGTGCTGTGTCGCCTATTTTTAGCCTTTGGGCTTTGTATTTAGTTGAGCCCAATGAGGGGCGCGTCCAGAGGGTCTTGCATGACCCTAGGGTGTTTATATACAGCCGCCACCGCACCATTAGGATAGGGGTTTTGCTTAGATCAATTCTGTTCATAAACAGTGTTGCCGTTCATCGGGTTGTGAGACCCCAACTTCGAGAGTTTAATCATACATCTGCAATTGTGTTGCATTCTTCATTGTTCTTTCTTGTGTTCTTGATTTGCAGTAAGGGATTATCCTTCTCGGCAAGGTCAATCATCTTTGAACGGTTGATAACCAGAGGAGATGTCGTGCTACGATTGCGGGGTTTAGAACGTGCTGTTCTGAAGCCGGATCGATTTGTGTGTCACCTCCGACCAAATCAACTTACCAAGAACCTTTTAGAAGATCGGAAACCCTTGTTTACATCAGGCTGCACCTATGCATTCCTTCTCACTTTGACGAAAGTCGAGAATCTCCCTTCGTAGAGAGACGATACGTGATGTAGGATAGAACACGAGACAAAATTTACCTCGGAGTACTTTCCAATCACCATTCGCACTCCTAACGAAATAAGTGTAGCATTGTTTTGCATTCTCCATGAGGGAAAAGGCAAACAATTTTCACTTGAGAGTGTCTTGAGTCATGCCATTGATCGATAGGCATGAACACAAATGCTCAAACTCTCATAAATGATGGAACATGTTTTTGCTATTTAAACCCGAGAAGGATTGTTCCCGAACCACGGCTATAAAGCCAGGACAGAGATCAAAGCCAGATGAATGAATTGGGTCCACTGAAAGCGGTGGCTCAAAGAACTCGCCCTTTAGAGCATAAAGGTTTTGAATTGTAGGTTGCTCCATTAGAGAAAAGAGATGACAAACAAATAAAGTGAAGTAAAAAGATACGAAGGCAAACTAGGTTCGAAGATCAAACAGCAACTGTTCCTCGGCAACGGCGCCAGAAAGCTTGTTGGGTATTTTAACATTAACAGAATAAATCCATAAGCGCACAGATACCGAAGTAGCTTTCACCCAAGAGTATTCCAAGGTATCGAATCCACAGGGAACGTGTGTGCCTAATCTTCTATTCTAGTTTGACCAAGGACACCAAGATAAATGTGGCTTCGGGTAGAAAGGATTCCTAACGGGTATAAGGTCCGAATTAAGGTAAGAGTAATTGTAGGTTGCTTGCATTGGGCATCCGGTTTTCCCCGGCATCCACAGTGCGATTCCGGCCAAGAGCCTACTACGTTGCTGAATGTGGAGGATTTCAAAGGACAAATAGGGCTGTCACCACCTACTTTCTACCTCTAGCAATCTGTGGACTACGCGATAAACAACGGTAACCTACGGCCTAGACACCACGTCTTTGCTTTCAATTACTCCCTTAATCTTTTGCTATGATGATATAAGGCTAAGGTCTCAAACTAAATAGAGCGTTGAGCGAGTAAAGCAATTAAGTATAAAACTTACTCAAAAAGGAAGCTCAAATACCAAGAAAGGAAACATGAAGACTTACTAAATATGGCAAGCATCCGTCAAGGTACAAGCGTGGAGAAGAGGTGGACAGGCCCACTCCTCCTCCAGACTCCCCCTCACTCTCTCCCTATTTTCTAAGCACTTTGGCAGTGCTAAAGCCTTTAGGAAATGAAGGACTAAACTAATCTTAAAGTGTTAAAAGAGTGAGGCCCTTCCCTTCCTTTTATAACATCCAAAGGCGGTTCCTGGAGTCGGTAACTTCCACCAAACGCGCACAACCGACCTTGGGGAGGCACTAGGAGATGACACGTGGAGGCGGTGCACTAGGGGGGACCCACCTGTTCGGCCGAACAGGGCTGTTCAACCAAACAGGGGTTGTGGGCCCAGGTGTCCCCCTACTCTGAGTCCCTGATGGGTGGCCCCTTGTCCCTCCTGACACTATAAGGCGGCGGGTTATGTCGGTTTTCTCCGAAAAGTGGGCCAATGGATCCTTGTGTTTGGCTCTGATTGACCGGAAGTGTGCTTTCTCTCTTGATGACATGGATTTTACTTTAATTACGTGAAATAATCACATGGAACAAATATTTACTAACACTTACGGAAATTGTTAGTAATAAACTCCTACCACTAAGTTGGTTCTTTATTTTATTGTTTTTATGCAGGTAATTGACGGTCTAAAATAGACATTTAGTGACCGTCAATAACAGTTGTCTTTCCTTTTATAGGGTTCTGTTGTTAGTGTGATCATGACTAGAATTTTGTAGGAGTTGTTTGAGTGGTCGGTTTTAGAAATTGGCAAATTAGGTACAAAGTTTCTGATTCACCCCCCCCCCCCCTTCCTCTCCCCTCCCTCTCGGTCACTCGATCCTTTCAGCGTGGGCGTCGACAACGGGCAGGACCGACACCTGAGCGATCGACGTCCTCACCCCCATTCTGACTCCTGTCCCCCCCCCCCCATTCTTCCTCTTCACTCTTAGACTCTCTCACCCAGAGCGCACTCCACCATGGCAACCCGGAGCTAAGCTCTGCTGTCCCGCTCTGTCGCTGCAAACACGACCTCACCGCCTAGCTCCAAAGCCCTGCCTCGGCGTATTCAAGCTCTCCGCACAGCTGCTCCTCCATCTCCGCTCCGAGGTACCACAAATTGAGCTCTTCTTCCCCAACCCCAGTCATCGCCATTCCTCGTCTTGTTTTTGCTGAGACGAGTGCCTCGTCAATTCCGCATGCAGGTGGGTTACACATTCCCTTGCGCACCAACTCGGCCTCACTTGGCCCCTCTTAGTGCAGAGCCGCTGCCGGATGTCCACCTCTCCCGCCGCCGTCTCCCCTCTGTCATCGCCAAGCTAGTACGATGAGCCGCATCGCTCCCTCTCGTGCGCTATTGGTAGTCGTTAAATACCAATTCTGACCGTCAATATATCTATAAAAGCTGGAAGACTTAGCATTTCATACTTTCATGTTAGTTAGGAATAATAAGATTTCACTTGTCCTTGGAGAATTATGTGCATGCAGGGATTTGATACAATATATGTGGAGAAATGAAGCATAATCCGGGGAGACACCATTCCGGTCAATGAAACAATGCCAACTGGACTTCCCTCGGATTGAATACGTGGCTGCACAGGATTCCTCCAGATAACACTGACTTAATTCAGAAGACGACACACCTCGAGGGGGCCCACTCCCAGGTTGGCCGACCTAGGGGCCTAGTCGGCTGACTAGGTCTTGAGCCTGTTTCGGGCGGGCCTCCACGTGTCAACTCCTAAGCTCCTTTGGATGGTCAGTGCATGGCAGTTCTGTGGCGGTAACTCCTCAGTACCGACCTATCCCCCCTATAAATAGAAGGGAAGAGCTGCACTCCAACACACACACTCAAGAGCTAGTCATTTCTCTCTTTCACTTAGTAGTTTCCTAGTCCTAGTGGAGTTTAGTGTAGGAGGAGCCTTGCTCAAGTCTCCAAGTCATAGTATTGGTATGGCTCTTGTTCCTTTACCTTTATTCTTTTATATTATTATTACTTTGTTCTATTCCATTAATATAGTTCTTCCTTATAGTTATGCTTATGATATGTGTTCCTTGTTTGGTTATATATCATATTCATGTTAGAGGACTTTATGCTTCCATGATGACATAGACTTGCTACCTTATTGTCATGATTGTCATATACCTTAACTATAGTCTAAATGTTGTAATGCTAGTTGTACTTTAGTCTAGTTGTGATGATTCATCATGGGTTTGATATCCTACTAGGATTGCAATTGCTTAGCTCATGACTTGTTAATCCGTACAGTTAGAGTTATGCATGATTTAGTACTTGTTTGTATAAACGGTGATTCTAGTGTTTGATCAATGCTAGAATTCTACTTAAATGTGTAAGCACGGTGCTTAGATGGCTAGGTAGTATTGATCACCTCGTAATCCATGGTTTGTAGAGGTAGGCAGTAGGTGCTGACAGCCCTATCTGTCCATTGTACTCCTCCACGTTCGGTTATGACGTGTGTCCAAGACGGAGTTGCCTTGTGTATGCCGGGCATGAATCCGTACACGAAGTGTTGAATACATTAGACTATGACTAGTATAACCTTCTTATAATTGTTTGACTAAGTAACTGTATAGGTAGACTAACATTAGAGATATAACTTTGCTTTCCTAACTAAAACTCCCTAGTGACTTAGGACCTTTATTTATCTTTAGGAATGATTGCTTCGTGTGTCACACTACCTCAATCCATTATTACATTTACCCCTGTAAGAACTCTGAATACTCACACCAATCTTTATGACTACATTATTATCAAGAATCATATATTTCTGCTATAGCCTTCCTTTAGTAGAACTATAAATGACAAGCTATTGGAGCAATCCAATAGTGAAATGCTACAACGGTATTATCTGTGTGCTTGTGGATCTTACTGTATTAACACTTAAGTGCATCTTTATAATTATGTCTGGTGTGATGTTAAGAAGTGGTACAAGCATTTTTGGCACCTAGCCGGGGATGATTATATTGATGTAACTTAGAAAATGTTAGCAAGTGTCAACAAGGATTTCTGATGCCATTGCCAGGGACTGCATAGAAAAATATATATTGTTAATAAGGATGTAAACATATTGGTTGTATGGTAGTCATTGTTTAAGCAGGCTAACCTTGTATTTTTTATGCCTTTTGGTGTGAAAACAGGGTACTGCATGACCGGTTTCAATCTGCATGAGAACTTCATCGAGAATCCAAAAGGAGTTCTAAGGAAAAGTAGACTTAATGTCTCTTCTACTCGTCACTCTAAGCCAGCAGGTCAACCAGTCATCACCGCACCACCAAGATCTAAGCCAATGGCTGAGAAGGCTCTCAAGGACTACTCCGCTCCCTCTGCCAGTAACATGCTCACTAGGCCCGAGATTGACATTGGGGCTGAAAACTTTGAGATCAAGACCAGTCTAATCACGATGGTGTAGGCTAGCCCATTTTGTGGGAAAGCCAATGAGGACGCTGACGCTAACTTGCAACAATCCTTAGAGTTGTGCACCACCTTTACTATAAGCAACGTGACTCCGGATGACATTAGGCTCTGTTTGTTCCCATTCTCGCTGCTAGGCAAAGCCAAGCAGTGGTTCTAAGACAACAAGGAGGTTGTCAACACCTGGGAGAAATGCTCCACTAGGTTTGTCGTGAAGTTCTTCCCGTTGGGTAAAACCAACACTCTGCGGGAAATGATTTCGAGTTTCCAGCAGACAGCCAGAGAAACGGTGCCCGAAGCATGGGAAAGGTTCCAGGAATACATCCTGGCCTATCCCCATCATGGAATGGATATGGCTTCTTATCCAGAATTTCTACAATGGGTTGACAGCTCCAAACTGTCAGCACATCGATGCTACTGCTGGAGGAGCTTTCTTCTCACTAATAGTTGCTAATGCAACGGAGTTGATAGAGAAGATGGTCTCCAACCAAGGCTGGACTGAAGAGCGTAGCCATCCACGTCAGCGGGGCATGCATACTGTCAAGGAGGCAGACATGCTCGCCGCTAAATTGGACCTACTCTTGAAGCGGCTCGACCACGAACCCAGCCTACGTGGAACTGTGCAATGCATGGACCATCGCATCATGTGCGAGGTCTGTGGAAACATGGGACACTTGGGTAATGATTGCCCTGAGACCCGTGAGGATGTTGCCTTTGTCAACAATGGATATTGCCCTCAAGGAGGTCAGGGGTGGCAACCGCGCCCCTATCAAGGAGGTAATTCAGGTAAGTTTAATTCTTATCAATCTTATGACCCCAATCAACCTACCTTGAAGGATCTTGTCATAGGCCAAGCCAAAATCAATGATAACTTTAGTAAAAAGCTTGTCAGCTATGATAAGACGTTAGAAGGCATCCATGCTAAGATAGAAACCCTTTCCTCTTCGGTTAAAAGCCAGCTGAGTTTCAACAAGATGTTTGAGACCCAGTTAGCGCAAATCGTTGCCTCCCTATCTATCGATGAAACTGGAAAGATCCTGGGGCAACCTGAGGCACCCACTAAGACAGTGAATGGGGTCATGATAATTATGGGTTATCCCATTAGCATCTAGCCAGAAACTAACAATGTAGGAACAGAAGAAGAGGAGGCGTTCTACAATAATGTTGTGCCAATAATACAGGGAGATCCAGGCTGCCCAATCATATCATGCTCAATTGGACACAAGGTCTTCTTCAGGGAAGCACTCTACAACCTCGGATCTAGTGTCATGCCCAAGGCCATCTTCGATGAGCTCCACCTGCTAGCCATGGTCCCTACTTCCTTTTTCCTCTAGATGGCGGACTCAACCTTATGCCATCCAAAAGGAATAGCCGAAGAAGTCCCAATCATGATTCGGGGATGCATTGTCCCTGAGGATTTCATGGTGCTCGACATGACCGTCGATGCAAGAGTGCCCCTCATTCTTGGAAGGCCATTCTTGAACACCACATTGGCCCTCATCGACGTTGGGGAGAGGTAGTTTGCCTTGACCTTAATGGGAGGAAGGAAGACTTCTGTTTTGATCCACTAACAAATCAGTATTCGGTGGTAAGCAACGACTATGGACCAGACCTAAGGCAGATTGAAGAGCAGCCCAAGGAGTATAACTTTGTGGAGTTCATGATTAACTTCCTGACACAAGAGGACCCAATTCTCTACATTCTGAAGAAAAAGGCAAATGCCAAACATGGGTTCCGGACAAAGAAGAAGCCAGTGCAGCAGAAGGACCCTTCAACCACATCGCCCAAGAAGGTGAAGAAGGTGTTGCAGCCTAAGAAGACATCCTCGTCACCATCTCCAGACAAGGATGCACTAAAAGAAAAATAAACATGACAGGAGGAAGTCCCATATGTCAGACTCAAAATGGATGGACCCTCACCGGCAGGTAAAACAATATTTATCCATGTTTCCCTTTCCAAATAACTTTTTAAATTTTCAATTGCATTTGCATCTTTGAATTTTCTTTGAAATCTGAAAATTTATTTTCAATCCATTTGCATCTTCAAATTAAAAAAATTGGAATTTTAGGTTTTTGATTTTTGAGACAATGAATTTTTGCAGAAGAACAAAAAATGACTTTCTTCAGAAAAGTTTTTTATTCTTGTGGGCCACCACCAATGGGACCTACCAGCCAGAGCAGGGGACCAGAGGGGTCACTGCCAGGTCGACCGACCAGACACCCTCTGGTCGGCCGATCAGAGAGCAATGGCTCTCTGGCCCCCCTTCCTCCAACGGCTAGCTGGCAACGGCCACATTCAAATGTGACCGTTGCTCAGCTTTTCTATAAAAGGGAATGGCCGAGAGAGGACGAATTCACTCATTCACTCATTTTCCTCTCTCACTTTGCTCTAAGGCTCTTGCTCTCATTTCTCTCAAGCATTCAAGCTCTGAAAAGTCCACCAAAAATATTTGCTTAGAATTTACATTTACAAGTTGGTTTCACGTTCGCAGGAGTTTCTTGGTAGAGTTTTCGTTTGGTGTTTTCACTAACCTTAACCCGTGTTCGAGTTGCGTTTGTGTTTTTGTTTGCTTAAGTGTACATTTATGAAGAAGGTGAAGCACGCACTAGTAAAAGTAGAGGAGAAGGTGATGGGAAACCCGAGTAGCCCTACACCATCCATGGTGTATAATACTCGCTCCTCCTGACCACATACAGAGGAAGAACCACGCTCAAGCACACTAGTCGAGGAACCCATGGAGGAGGAACAGATAACCATGCCGAATTTCAGCCACGTTGTGTTCCAACTCAACACCGACAATGACCTCGACTTGGTTAGCAAGAGAGAATGCGACATTTACAAATGATCACCGACCGGTCTTATGCTCCTACGCGAGTGTATGATCCGGACTTTTTGGCTAAGACAGATATGGATTCTAAATTTGCTACCATCTTTCACACTGTGGGGTGGGACGATATAGTACTGGTAGATGAGCCTAGCTCTCATTTACTTAGTATACAGTCTTTATGCACCTTACAATGGGATGAAAGCGAGGTTATGTTCCATTTAGGCGGGACACTTATCACCCTTGCAGAAATTTGGTGTTTGGTTAGGTTTTTCCCCTTTTACTCTTTTAGAACCGGTTACTGGTTTTTAGAAGAATAATTTTTGGGAAGAAATAACGGGGCAATCTTTGCTCTCATCACCTAGAAACACTGAGATTCAAAATCCTACCTTGCGTTTCATGCAAAAATGGCTAGCTATGACTTTGTTTCCTAGATATGATATTAGGACCATGCGAGCCGATGAATTGTTTATCCTTTTCTGCATGGTTAATAAAATCAAAGTCATGGCTATTAAAGCCATGGTTTGTCAGTGGGCCGATATGATAAAACATAAGGGTGCTTTAGAGTTTATGTCTTTGGTCTTTCGCCTTGCACAAAACCTAGGTTTTCTTGCCAATGCTCAGCTTGGTGTTCTTACTTATGAACGGGAAGTAATAGGCGAACAACTCTTTATAGCCTGACATACTCTAAAGCATGGAGCTCACAAATCTTTGGTTTATTTCTTTCCCAGATATACAAATGAGATCCAGTTACCTAACCCAGACCTTCATTTGTATAACTGTGATGACCTAACCTTTCCTCTGCAGACGAATGCTAGTGCACGTAGGAATAGTGCTTCTGGGCCTGTTACCAGGAACAGGTCACGGAGGAATAAGCCACCTCCTCCGGCAGGCCTGCACTGGGGAGAACCTAGCACAGGAACTTGGGACAATTCTTCGGGCATGTCCTTGGGCGCCAGTGATTGGGTCACCTCCGGTAGCTCAAGCTCAAGTGGCCTGCCGCCACCCTTTAGCGCACACCACTCACGCAGTAGCTCACGGAGAGGAACGGACGACATCACACGCCAATCGACAACATGTCCATCCGTGTTGACCAACTAGACCAAATTCTCAACGCTCATATCCAGCAGAAAACTTAGTGGAGAGACAACGTCCAAGGTCAAATCTCGAGAATTGAAGATAGAGTTGCTTGGGGTAACTCCCAAATGAACTCTTACTTTCATTCTCAAGGCTACTTTGGTGGAGGACCGCCGACATTCGAGTGAGCAACAAGCAAGTTTGGGGGGAGTTCATCCCCCAATATGAAGGTAACTTGTATTATTTCCCTTTTCAACCACCACATGCATGATAAAAACTAAAAACAACAAAAAAGTTCCTTTTCCCTTTCACATGCATGATAAACTAAAAATACCAAAAATAAAATAAATAGTTTTCCATGCGCGGTATGAATGCAAGCATTTTTCCAAGTCGATATGATGAATAGTTGCTCTGCCTTTAAGTCTTCTCCTATCCCTAGATGTGCATGCTTTGCTTTCTATCTAGTTTTGGTTTGTTGGCATGATTAATCTTTTCCTCAAATACACTAGTGGGTAGCATAAACTTTGCCTTGCCTAGGTTGTTATGAGATATGATATAGTTAGTAGGGCTGCTATGATCTTGCTCAACTTGTGAAACTTGAAACCCGGAGATTCAATTTCATAAAAATGACAAGTTGCTCAATGATATAAATTCCTACCACAGCCATATGATGATTATCTTTGCAAAACCCATATTCATGTGTTTCTTGAATTTTCATTGAGCCTTGTCAAAATTGTGTGACCCTAGTGATAGAATATTTGTTGCATTCATGATCAAGTCTGGCGCTAAGTCTCTACACAGGAGATTAGCATTCATTCATCCATCCATCCTTCCACAAAATAAATGACTCTGTCATTCAATTGTTCTTCCCCGAGGCAATCAAAATATGTGGCTATTAAAAAAAGAGATGAAAAGATGCTTGCTCCATGAAGAGCTTGCCAAAAAAAAAAGAGAAAGAAAAATATAGCCTATTCTTGCCATGAAGAAGGGGAGGCAAAATAAAAAGAGTCTCCATTTTCACTCCACCATATCCACCACACATGCACGTCTTGATCATGGTTGTAGGAATTTTCTTTCCATGGATCCACTCTTTTGACTCGGCAACATATGAAACTCAGGTATGCCACAATTATCCTTACCCTAAGCTCCACATATCAGCTTGATAGAGATAGGATTTTGAGGCATTACCAGCCTGGTGAGGAATATAAACACTTTGAGCGATCTAAGTGAATCATTTGAGGAACTTAGATTTGTCATAATAAATTAAACTCCCGGGCTAAAGTCAATTAAAAAGACTAGGTGAAATAGAAGACCTACAACCATTCTATCTTCCTACAACCCAAGGTTGGGTGAAGTTACAATGTCCCACAGGTAAAGTAAGGGTAAAATGCTCATGCCAACTTATTCAATTCTAGGAAGATTGTCTTAGTTGTGCACTCAAGCATATGTTAAGAATAGAGGCATTGTAACAACTCCTGATCAACACAAACCTAAGTCTCTAGCCTTGCTCGGAACGAGCAAAGGTTCAGTTTGGGGGGTCTTGTTGACGGTCGTTATACACCAATTTTGACTGTCAATATGATCCATAAATTGGGAAGATATTGCATTTCATACACGCATGATGGTCAATAATAATAAGAATCCAGATATCCTTGGTAGAATAAGTGTATGCAGGGATTCTATACAAAAGGAGTGAAGAATAGAGCAAAGATCCGTGAAAGTCCATTTCGGCCAATGAGGTGACAACACATAAGCATCACACAGATCATTGACGTGGCTTCAACGGAGTTCTCCGTGAAATCACCGACCTACGGAGAGAAGACCCTCCTGACAGGGACCAGGAGAAAGCATAGGCCAAATGGGCCCAACCTCCAGGTCAGTCGATCGGGCCGCCTTTGGTCGACCCGGTGGTTACATGACGGTTCCTTCGCGGTTACTCTTCTTCAACCGCCTTAGGACCAATATAAATAGATGGGTCACTCTCCACTCTAAACACACACTCACATTTGTATTCATTCTCTCCCTCACTTAGTCTTTCAAGTCCTAGTGGTGTTTAGTTAGTGTGAGCCCTGCTCAAGTCTCCAAAGTCATTTGAAATATTGGTATGGCTCTAGTACTATTTCCTTTATTCATATTCATGACTTTATTCTATTCATGTTATATTGTTCTTCCATAGAGTTGTGCTTATGATATGTTTGCCTTGTTTGGTTATATATCATATTCATGTCATAGGATCTTAGTATGCCTTTATAGTAGTATAGACTTGCTATCTTATTATTATGATTGGCATATACCTAGACTATAGTCTTGTCTTTATTTGTTAGTAAATGCATAGTATAGTTATAATACCTTAGCATAGATTCAAAGTCTCATAGATCGTTTAGTTAATACATAGTTATATCTGTTATACACATATATAGGATATTTAGTTTAAGTGACAGTTTAAGCTAAGTAGTAACGTAATAACTTAAGCATGGTGCTTAGGTTAGAAGTTAGCTTTGATCATCGTCTTGCCCACAGAATAGAGGTAGGTAGTAGAAACTAATGCATGATCAACGAGGTATACCAATGAATCCTGACGGTTCTTCAGCTATTATTGTGGGCACCACTAGTAGCAACTAATGCATGATCAATGTCCATCAGAATGTCAGGAGCATCCTCTTGCTGGCGCTAGCCTTCTAGGTGAGCACTGCACGGCCGGCGCACCAATATATAGCAAAATGGGACTCCATGTGTTGTGTCGTGTGCTCAGCTTTCGTTCGATGCAGAGCGGCTAGACTGCTAGGCGCGGACAGTTGATCGTATACTCGTTTGTGGCTGACCGCGACGCTTTCGAGTTTTCTTCCGGGGATAATATGGAGTGGACTCGTAAACCAACACCAGAAGACAAGAACCGCAAACACTACGGAGTTAGGACACCACGGAGATTTATTTAATAATCTGTAAAAATGACAAAAGGACAATGTGACAAAGGCATCAGCGATCAGCCCACTAGAAACAGCCCGTGATCCAATCCAAGCAGGCCCACTTCTTCCCAATCGTGCACCCTCATCCTGCCCACCAGCTATTCATCGGGGGGAAAAAAAGCAGAACGGCAACCAGAGCCGAGACTGCTGCTCGTGCTCGATGCCTCGACGAAGGACGAACCCTAGGCAGCTCGCAAATCGCGAACCCCCTGAGGCCCCACCCTTGGCGATCTCCGACTCGCAAACCGCTTGTTTGTGTTGTGAGTTAATAATAAGTTTAAGGATTGTGTCTCACCAGCTACATACAGTTATTTTGTCTCCTTACATTTTAACGTGCTTGCCCTGATATCATCAAGAGTTGAGACACACATTATCTGATAAAACCACACTTCCTAGGCCGGCGTATCATGTGAACGTGTGAACAAACACCTACTTATATTTATTTCTCGGATTGTGTTTGGTTGCTGCTGCCATTTTAAACTTGTTTCATTTCTCGAACACATGCCTAGCTAGCTACCTTGTTATGAAATCCAAAACTACAATAGAACTGCTTCAATCCAAAAACTACTCTCAGGTTTACTAGCAACGGTTATTTTGTCTCATCAACCACACTCAATTATTTTGTCCCTAAGCACAAAAAAACATTATTGTGTCCCTATATTTTAACGCCTTACTTCCCTTGATATCATCAAGGTTGGAGACACGCACCATCTCGCAAGGCCACAGCTCCGGCTTGACTCTCATGTGAACAAACACCTCCCTCCTTATTCCTTGCATTTATTCCTCAGATTGTGTGATCTAGGACTACTGCCATCTTCAAACCGAGTACATTTACCGTACATATCCATAGCTAGCTACCTAGGTATTATTTCCAAAACAACAACCGAACTGGTTCCATCTCAAAACCATTTAAGATTTAGTAAGAATGGGTGGAATCAGCGATCCTGTCATGCCTTGCATGGAACCTTTGTCTTGTGAGCTCAATCCTACTTCGGCATTTGTATAGAAAGCGACTGGCCCCATCAGCGTGGCCCGGCCTGGCGGCCTCTCGCCAAGGTATGGCACGGAGATGGATTCTTGCAGCTACAGGTCAACAGCTACCCCTGGCATCCAGCTCACTCGATCGGGCGAGATGGCGTGGCCGGAGGCTAGCGATGAGTTCAACCGCAAAATGGCCCGTGAGCTTGTGGCTGTCGCTGAGGATCATATTTTTCTTAGGCTTGAGGATGATGTGGCATTGAGTCACGGATGACACGTGTCTTCGACTGATGGATGCGTGTAGCTGGGCAAACAGTGGAGTTAGGCTGAGTACTGGCTGTTTAAGGTCCTGGAGTTTTACTTATTTAATTGTATTGAACCTGAAAACTTATAAATTCACGCACATTTCAACAAAATTTATATAAATTCTAATGCTATACAAATAAACCGACAAACAGGTTTCAGCGCAGCAGAGTGCATGCTTTGTCAATTTTCCAAATAAACTCTTCTGAATTCAGGTATTTATATGTCATGGGTATATATGTTAATTTTCTTGTGCCTGTCTGTAGTCTCCACCATACAATGCGGCCGACAGCCTGTCAACACCTAGATAGTTATTACTAGCCAGCAAGCAAATTCATAGGTATCAAAACTCGTTGCTATATATGATATTAAGCTCTTATACAATCTCGTTAGTTGGTTGGTGGAGTGTAACCTTTAGCTACTACTACTAGACATCAGAATTTATAACTTGGCCCTAGCTCCATAAAACTAATTGAGACTAGAGCAGCTTGATCAGAAGGGGCGGGTTTACGAGGTGAAAATGGAGGCACATGCACGAATGCAAAGACTTATAGCCTGGGAGTGGGATGCATACGGAATACGAGAGCTTAACTGCAAAATCTACGGATTGCGGGATTAATATAGTTCCATCTGCATATGTGTGAATTGTCAAGGACTGTGCATTCACAGGTGACAACACGGGTTGCAAACACGGGACACCCTTGGCACGTGATCTGAACAAGTCATCCACACAGCCAGCAGCTACATTGATGCGCACATTTGTATATTCGAAAGCGCAACATAGAGAGACACCCTGTAGGGCATGTGGCCCCTCTTGGAACTAGGTGTGTCGGAATCATACCTTGCTTATGGGTGCATCAGACTCTCACCTCTCTTGATGTGAACAATGATTAAAATTGCACATCAACAATGTAGTCAATGATAAATATTGCGCAAGTGTCAGCATTTCAATGGCAAAGTTGAAGTAAACAATGTGAAGTGTTGATCTGAACATAAAAAGATGAGTACTTGCACAAAAGGCATAATGCATCATGTTGTGTTGTCAGCGACTTGTCCTTCAAGTTCACCATCTTCTTCTCCGGTAGCAGCCGGAGATTCATCAGCTTGACTGCCCAAATCAGAACATCTGGACGTGTCAGCTTGTAGGTAGCATTTGGCCCTAGCTCTCTAATTGAGACTAGAGCAGCTTGATCAGAAGGGGCAGATTTAGGAGGTGAAAATTGTGGCACTTGCACGAATGCAAAGACTTATAGCTTAGGATTGGGATGCATATGGAATATGAGCTAACAGAATAGCAAAAAAGGCCTGTAGCGGCGGTTAGAAAGGCCCTCTAGCGGCGGGCAGGTCACCCCGCCGCTACGCAAATGCAGCTACAAATAAGCATTTGTAGCGGCGGATGGTCCAACGCCAAAACCAACCGCCGTTACAGACCACTTTATAGCGGCGGTTGAAAATATCAACTGGCGCTACTGCACGAGCACAGTAGCGGCGGTTGACCTCTTCAACCGCCACTAGTTTGCTCTAGAAGTAGCGGCGGTTGACATCTTTAACCGCTGCTACTTGTTATTTTTGAAAATAAAATAAAATTCAGTCTATATACAGAAATCACAGCTCAGTAAATTTACAACATGTCATCACAGAAATTTACAACACATCATCACAGAATATATACAACATCTCAAAATGTTCATGCATTACAAAATGTCTTATATGAACCCTAATGCATAGTCATCATCTTTCTTCGATACATTGGGTTCATATGGTGCTCTTGAACCAACCCACTCACAAAGGGACCTATGGTTTGTTGCTAGTTCACTGTTTGAATCAAAACACTTCCCTTCTGGACTAATTACCTCTCTCAAAAGAAAATAACAAAGAGAAGCTACAACTAGATACATATTATTTGTACTCAAATGAACGTGTTCTTTAGAAATCTTACCCTTTCTGATCTCGTTCTTCCTCTTCATCTTTGCATTCTATGATGCCCTTTCTCTTATGGCTCTCTGTGTCACATGAGTAGAGTATGTTAATATGAGATCTTAAAAATTCACTGTAGAATAAAGTAAAATGGACATAAACAAAATCAACTTACCTCTTGATCGGACTCCTCAACGATATGGTCTAGGTAAGTTGATGAGCTAGACGTGAACACACACGCGTAGTAGTCATAATGCTCACTTCCTTTTACTTCCTTATAGCACTATGTAGTAGAGAACACAAGTTAATTACACTTTATATGATGGATACTACGATAAAGACATGTATGTGATGCATATAAATCTTACCCAAAAATTATGACGGAAGTACATCTTTTTTTGTTTTGGATGACATTTCCCTCCTGCTTTGACATATTTCTTGTAAGCACTAAACGATCGACAAAAACGTATCATTAGATGATATTAACATTATTAAATCATATACATATAGACTAATTTGTTACCTATCTATGAGTTTTGCAATGTCGCTGTACAACTTCTTGTCGTAGTCCAGACTGTCCAGCACAAGAAGGTACCCATTTTTGGGAATTATCATAAAATAGATCTAATGATCGCTACAAGAATGTTGACAATAAGTTACTTATGATTGGATTTAACTATAACATATGATAGATGACGAAGGCAGTAGTGGTCCAACTTACTTGCCACTTCAGGTAGCACTCGCATAAATAATTTATAACCCGAGTCCTTGCTTCATTTCTCAGGACCACGTGCATTGCAGCTATCTCCTCCGGTGTCTTATCCGGGTAGTTTTCCGGATTTGCCGTTGGGTTTATCGTGCTTTAGTTGATCCGGTTCGGGTTGACGTAGGCCACCTTCCAATCTTTTCTATCGACCCTCTTTCTTTGGAGAAAAGAGTTCATGCTACAAAAAAAAAGACATAAGAGAATATATTGAATTGTGCTTGAAATACGAAGTAGATCGAACGCGAAACTTACATGCACCACAAGGTGATGAAGGTGACGTCCAGCTTGCCTAGGCGAAACATTTCGTGGACATCATCCCAAAATAGGCCTAAGATTTGATCATCGCTTTCTTCATTGAACACCTCATTTGGAATACTACAAGTGATTGTGGTGACCCCTTTCTTCGACGCCATCATGTACCAATCATGAAAATTCTGCATCTCCCACTGGAGGTTCTTGTACATGTTCTTTGATATAAGGGGTTTACTGAATATGAATTTCGGGTAGTCCACAACGTCCGCAGGATTGTCAAAAATTTGATCATCGTACGACAATCTATCCCGAGGATCTTGTTCTTATAGGGTGAGCTTACCGGTGCTTGCTAGACGTTTTTTTCAATCTAGCCAAGTACTTATCAACATCATTTTTTGCTTTTGGGTCCTTTGGCTCTTTGTCAAAACTAGTAATTGTCTTTGGGATTACCGGAGCCTTGACGACAACTGGCGTAGGCTGTACTTGGATTATCGGAGCCTGAACTTCAACCATCACAGCAGCTGTTGACAGAGGCTTGACTTGAATTGGCATACACTAGAATGGAATTGGTGGAGCCTTGACAACAACCGACGAAGGCTCGAGTTGAACAGTCTACGGAAGAGGCTCGTTGTTACTATAGATTATAGGACTTTGAGTCGAGTCGGCTTCCACATGAGGAGATTGGGGCTTGTTTCCCAAGGCTGCCACAGACATAGGAGATGGCTGTCCAGACAACAGGGGTGAAGAAACTCGTTTGGAGAGCCAAGCGCATCTTGGAGAGTTTCTATACCCGCCTCAGGTATCGGGCATTCGATCTCGTTGTCCTTATAGCTAGGTACTATTTCCAACACGGTGACACGCACATAACCTAGGGGATATCCCTGTTATGGAGCATCTCTACTGGAAATGCCATGCCGGATGCAACCTTCATCGTCTTCCCCTTGTAACCAAATGGCACATGCAACTAGCAAGGAGTATCCTTAGTGATGTACTCTGTTTCTGATGGCATGGAGAGTGATGATTGACCAGAGACTGATGGTTGCATGGAGACGGATGGCTGCATGGATGTGGATGAACCACGTAAGAAGGCATCCATCATAGCCTACAGGTTGGGGGTCCAAACGACCGCTTTCTTTGTCGATAGTGAACATAAGAAGTTGCCGCCTCCAATCCTCCTTGGCTTTATCTTCTTGCTCTTTCTTGGGCAATGTATGCTTCTTGTATAGGTGTGAGGATGTTTCAGTGAAACCTTCTTTCCATGTTGCCGACGACAACACTCCTCGTACCCGACCACCATATTCTTTGGTCCCAATAGCCTTCACTAGCGCATCCATGTGATACTCCGGTGTAAAAAGACCAGTCTCCGTCTGCGTCGTGATGGGACCTTTCAAGGCTTGCACGACTTCAACTGTCGTGAGATCCTTCACAATAATCTCTCCTTCGTCGGTTAACTCGGAGCAACCATATACCTAATTCCTAGTACGCTCATTAGTGTTTGGCAAAGGATCAGGTTTTCCTTCCGCGCGGAGCTTGGCTTCACTCTCTCTCCAAATCGGAATCTACTTTTTGTATCCGCCCGAACCTAACCGCGGTTTGTACTTGTTCAGCTTGTTCAGCTCAACCATCTTTTCACTGACCTCCTTCGAAGCACTACTCGTTGTGGAATACTTATCTTACAGGTATCCATAGTTATCCTAAGTCGGTAGACGACCGGGTACCTCATCCATAAGGGAACCGACCGAGTCGGGTTGGAGCACAAGGCAATTAGAGATAGACTTTCTATATGAACCCTTGTAGACTACGAGTAGGACTCTTCATGTACCCCTTACCGACCGGATATATAAGATGACAGGGAACCCCCATCGAGGGACAGACGAACATCCACAACAGACAACACATCAATACAAACAACAGAACACAGGACATAGGGTTTTGACTCTCATCGAGAGGGCCCGAACTTGTCTAAATCGGCGTCTTGTGTCCTAGCCATCGAGTTCTTAATCCTGACGTAGCCCTATAGATTTATTGCCAAGTAGAAGTCTCGACAGTTGGCGTGCCAGGTAGGGGACAAGGATCGCCAGGATTCACCGTTGACATCGATGGCCGAGATTCCCACCATCTAGTACTCGCCAGACTTCAAGATCTCCTTCGGTCGCTCGACTTCACCGCTGACTCCCAACGGAGCGCTAGGCCTCGATGACCATCGATCTGACTCGGCCGCAGCCAATCTCATGGCGCGATCACTGAGCCCATCAGATCTGATCCCTGCATTGGTTCCACTCGGATTCGGTGACACAGATCTACCCACCGAGTATGACTCTAAGTCGGTCTGCTCCTTTGATGAGGACTCAGACGGATCTACATGCCCTTATCCTTTGGCCATCAATATGCTCGAGGTTCGTGAGGACCCAACCGATGATGGGGATGATGGCGACAATGATGATGGTCCTGCCAACAGCAACGATGGACATGGTGAGGAAGGCCAAAGGGATGACGACCCCGAAGAGGTACCACCTTCAAACGGTTACCGTCGTTGACCGAGAGGATCTCGTGACAGCTAGACCTCGAAGATTTGGAAATTGAAGTGGATGGCGTCAAGGTCTACGACACCCCTCAGTTCAACATCACCCCGGCTAAAATATTGCTTGATAGCTTGATGGGTGACGCAGCATATCAGACCACCATGAGGCATAAGGCAGTAGCCATGCTCAATGTAGCTGTTGTTCAAGACGCGGCCAGGGACGAGCCACAGTCAGTGGCGAGTTCTATCTATGCAACTTTTCATGGACGACAACAACGTAGTGATGTGAGGAATTCCATGAGACCCTATGACGGTACAGATACCATCAAATCTCGTACTGAAGATCGGATCCGGGATGACCAGCGCCATGAGGAGGAGCGCCGCAACCGGAGGACTGATGACCGACGGGATGACCGATGGCGCAATTCACCTCCGAGATATAACCGTGATGACTGACGTCGATGAGACGATCGGGACCGACGCGAAAACCATGATGAAGACAACCGGCATCATCGTCATAGTGATGACATCGGTCCTCACCATAATTGCCGCGCGTCTTCACCTTCCCGGTCATCAGACCGATGACGCAGGTCGGTCACCCCTAATGAGGACGAATTCAATGGGATCAAGGCTTACATACTGGAGCTTCGAATTTTTCGGTGGCCTAAAGGATTCGGGTGGCAGGAGGCGACACCTATGTGATGGCTAACTATCTACCGGTCTGTCTCGAGCCAGCCATTCGGATTTGGCTCACATCACTCCTGGAGAGGTCGATTACTTCATGGGGCGACCTCAACAAGAAGTTCATTGAGAGCTTCCAAGCTACCTGCAACCGGCCGGGCAACCACTTCGACCTCACCTGGATCAAGCAGAAGGCTAACGAATCCCTACGCGACTACATCAAGCGGTTCTGCGCCAAGAAGACCGAGATCCCTAGTGTCCCGCACCAACAAATCATTACAGCCTTCCAAGCAGGTGTCCAGAGCGATGAGCTAGTTTGAGAGATCGGTCGGAGGAATCATGACCTCAGACCGACTGCTCGGGAGTGCTTCGAGATCGCTGATAAGTTCGCATCTGGAGAATCGGCCTTGTATGATATCCGAGGTAAAGTCAAGGAGAAGCGCTCGGACAAACCGGAGTCCTCCAAGAAGGACGAGAAGCGGAAGACTGAGAACATGGTCGCTGCAGTAGACCGAACGAGGAAAAATCCTCAGACAAACCAGCAGACCATGGACGACTTGCTGAGTGGCCCGTGCCTATGGCATCCAAAGGGAAACCACAAAGCGAAGGACTGTTACCGCCTGAAGGGTTTTGTGACTGCCGTGCTAAAGGTGGCCAAAGATCCGCCAAGACGCAATAGCAAGGATAAGGCCAATGATGGTGACGACAAGGATGAGGATGGAGAGTTCCAGGAGCCTCAGAAGGGAGTCAACTTCATCTTCGGAGCCCCGGATGCCTACACGTCCAAGCGAAAGCAAAAGTTGGAGCTACATGAGATCAACTCCGTGGAGCCTGTTGTGCCCGAGTACATGAGGTGGGCTAAAGTACCGATTACTTTTGATCAATCGGATCACCCCAGGAACCTGCCCAAGCCGGGTCGCTATCCGCTAGTGCTCACGACAACGATGAAGGGGGGTCAAGTTCAACAAAGTACGCATCAACGGAGGAAGTAGTCTGGACTTGATCTTCACCAAAACCCTCACGGAGTTAGGCTTGTCGGTCAGTGACTTGCAGCCGAGTTCCTCTCCCTTTCATGGGATCGTACCCGACAAGAATTCTGTTCCTATAGGACAGATCACTCTGCCAGTCACCTTTAGGACCCGTGAGAACTTCAGGACAGATCGTGTTATCTTCTAGGTAGCCGACTTCGAGTCTGCTTAGCACGCCATCCTCGGCAGACCGGCGATGGCGAAATTCATGGCGGTCCTGCACTACCCATATCTCACTCTCAACATGCCAGTCCCCAAGGGAATCATCTCTCTCCACTCTGACCTTCGGAATTCATTTGATTGTGATATGCAGAGTTGTGAGATGGCCAACCGACAGTTGATGCTATCCGATCGACTGGAGATCCAGAAGGAAGTCGGCAGTTAGGAGCGGAGGTCCCTACCAAGGAAGTTTTGCTGATCCAGAGGATCCTGCCAAAATCACTTATGCAGGGGCCGACCTTGACGAGAAATTGGAACTCACACTCACTCTTTTCCTTGTGGAAAATAGGGACATCTTTGCATGGAAGCCCTCTGACATACCGGGAGTCCTTAGGAAAAGATTGAGCACGAGCTCAGGGTGTCTTCTGAGGCCACCCCCGTCAAGCAAAGGCTTAGGTGGTTTGCACAAGACCGCAAAGACGACATGAAGAAGGAGATAGCTAGATTGTTAGATGCTAAGTTTATAAGGGAAGTGTACCATCCCGATTGGCTGGTAGACCCAGTCCTTGTACCTAAGAAGAATAAAGAGTGGCAAATGTGTGTCGATTATATCGATTTGAACAAGGTCTGCCCTAAAGACCCCTTTGCTCTGCCATGTATTGATCAGATTGTACACTCAACAGCTGGGTGTGAGCTCTTAAGCTCTCTGGATGCCTATTCAGGCTATCACCAGATCCCACTGAAAGTCGAAGATCAGATCAAGACTTCCTTTATAACTCCCTTCAACACCTACTGCTATACTACTATGCCATTCGGTCTAAAAAATGCTGGCACAACTTACCAACGTGGTATTCAACGCTGCCTCGAAACTCAGATCGGTCGAAACGCAGAAGCGTATTTTGATGACATCTGATAAAGATGCCGAACATTGAAGAACTTCTCTCTGACCTATCAGAGACGTTTGACAACTTGAGGCATTACTTGATGAAGTTGAACCCTAAAAAGTGTGTTTTTGGGGTTCCTTCGAGAAAGCTACTCGGCTACATCGTTTCCAAATGAGGTATAGAGGCTAACCCGGACAAAATCAAGGCGATCCTTGATATGGGGCCACCTAATTCCCAAAGGGATGTTCAGAAGGTGACCGGGTGCATGGCATCCTTGAGTCGCTTTATCTCCCGACTGGGGGTCAGGGGTCTACCATTTTTTAAACTGCTCAAAAAGCAGGATGACTTCGTCTGGACAACAGAGGCGCAGTCGGCGTTGGATGAGTTGAAGGGCCACCTTAACAATATTCCAATACTGGTGCGTTCCGAGCCACAAGAAAAGCTTCAGCTCTACATATCGGCTACAACTCAAGTTGTGAGCACCGTCTTAGCGGTCAACCGAGAAGAAGAGGGTCACGTACAAAAAGTACAACACCCGGTGTATTTTGTCAGTGAGATCCTTAGTGCCTCCAAAACACGATACCACCAGATCTTAAAGCTGCTATATGCGCTCTTGATAACTTCAAGAAAGTTGAAGCATTATTTTTAGGCTCATCCTATTGAAGTTCAAACAACCTTTGCACTCGGAGAAGTCCTCCACAACCGAGAAGCTGAAGGAAAAATTGCCAAGTAGGCAGTCGAGCTCGGTCAGTTCACCATTGTACCCTGCTCAGCAATCAAAGGACAAGCGTTAGCTGACTTCGTTTCCGAGTGGACAGAGATTCAGCTGACGCCTGTACCGCAAGATATTGAGTACTAGACGATGTACTTTGACGGATCGCTCCAGTTACCTGGAGTGGGTGCAGGAATTGTGCTCATCTCACCACAAGGAGAAAAGCTTCAGTATGTCCTCCAGATCATGTTTCGCACATCTAACAACGCTGCGGAATATGAGGCTCTTCTACACGGTCTGCGCATTGCCGTATCACCCGGCATTCAGCATCTTGACATCTTTGGAGATTCGGCTCTGGTCATCAACCAAGTCACTAAGGATTGGAATTGAGTGGATGGCAATATGGCTGCCTACTGCCAAGAAGTAAGGAAGCTCGAAGACAAATTTGATGGACTGAAGTTCATGCATATTCTTCGGGATAACAATCAAGCGGCTGATGAATTAGCCAAAATGGGATCGTCTTGGGCGATTGTCCCACCCGGTGTTTTCCTACACACCCTTGATTCTCCCACTATTTCTCCTCGGTCTGACGTCTTAACGACCGATGTTGCTGAGATGGTAGATGATATCACCATACAGACTGATTGGCGCGATCCGATTGTCCAATTTTTGACTAAGGGGACGCTACCTCCGGATCATAATGAGCAACAAAGGTTACAGGTAAAGTGTCGAGGATATTTGATTGTGGATGACCTACTCTATCGATGAGGGGGTTCGAATATCTTGATGTGATGCATCTCGATTCCAAAAGGCAAAGAGTTGATGGAAGAAATCCATTTAGGAGTATGTGGCAACCATGCGGCTTCCAAGACTTTGGTCGACAAAGCCTTCCGACAAGGGTTCTATTGGCCCACGGCGGTCGAAGATGCACACCCAGTCGCTCGGAAGTGTGAAGGCTGTCAATTCTTCGCTCAACAGACTCACGTGCCTTCGCAACAGCTTCAGATGATACCTATGACTTGGCCTTTTGCAGTCTAGGGGATTGACATTGTCGATCCTTTCAAGAAAGCGCCAGGAGGGTTCAATCATTTGTTTGTTGCTATTGACAAATTCACCAAGTGGATTGAAGCAAAGCCGGTCGGCAAGATAACTTCAAAGAAGGCGGTCGAGTTTGTCAGAGATATTTTCACTCGATTTGGGGTTCCTCATGATATCATCACCGATAATGGTACTCAGTTTATATCTGAGGAGTTCCGTGACTTTGCCGATGAGATGGGAATAAAAATCCACTATGCATCAATGGCTCATCCTCAAAGCAATGGGCAGGTCAAACGAGCCAATGGTATGATTCTTCAGGGATTGAAGCCCCAAATATTTGACAGGCTCAAACCGTATGCCGGTCGGTGGGTTCGAGAGCTACCTTCGGTTCTCTAGGGGCTGCACACGAATGTCAGTCGGGCTACTGGTCAGTCATGTTTCTTGTTGGTCTACGGCTCCGAGGCTATGTTGCCGACCGAGGTAAACCTCGTATCAGCGCGAGTCAAGGGATATGATGAGAAGCTTTCTGAAGACAACCGAGTGATTGAGTTGATTGCAGCAGAGGAGTTGCGTGATCGCGCTCTGTTTCAGTTGGCAGTATACCAGCAAGGCTTGAGACGTTATTATGATAAAAATGTTCGTAGTCGTCAGTTTCATGTTAGGGATTTAGTGCTGCGACAAGTGCAATCAACCAAGAATCAGGACAAGTTATCCCGTAAATGGGAAGGACCTTATGTGGTCAAAGAATTTACTCGGCCGGGGGCTTATCGACTGATGCATGATGATGGCGACGACATATCAAATTCATGGAACATCAACCAGCTATGTTGCTTTTATACTTATTCTTTTTCTTGTATTTTCATACATTATTATTGAATGAAATTCTAAGTCTTTTTGATGGAAGATGTTTTTGATTTCATTCTTATTTGTCTCAATTTATTAATTTATAACATTAAACAATTGAGTGCGGGGGCTAGTAATAATGTCCCATTACTCCTTAACCTTGATAAATTCTGGTTTCTGGTATCTCTGACCGATTTCTCATATTTTGACACGGTCTAAAGTTTTATTTTTGGTCTTATGCTGGAACATTATGGTTATATAATTTATACTGCACAACAGACTGCCACTACACTAAACACAGAGCCAAAGTGTGAGAGGTCATGTGTCGATTGGTCGATTCTGCTTGTTACACAGTTATAAATTACAACCTAATATGCTGAGGCAGACTGGTGCAACTTCTGTTTTTGTCTCTAAAAGACATAAGGTGAAAAGGTCTAAGTGCTATAGCGACTAACGCAGCTTGGCACCGACTGATTTGCTCTAAGTAATAGGAAACTGCCTTTATGACTATTTGGTTGATTTTTCCAAACTTGTTTAGTAACTAAGCAAGCACAAGAATTAATATTTATATTTACATGGAGAAAATATTGTTTTCCTGATTAAAATACTACTAATGTCTGTTAACATTACAAATATCACAGTTCTCGTGAAGGAGAGGAGGCATCATCTTGTAATTCTACCTCCGGAGTTGCTGGAGGAGACGGCACGATGGGGTCGACCTCTACATTATGAACTAAGGCATGGGAGGTTTCCAACATGGAATCCATAAGCAACTGACATTGATCGATCATCAAGTCAGGGTTGAAGCCCTCCTTGACTTTGTCCAATGGCAAAGCAGGAGACCAAGATTGGCAAATAGCCAGTACTTGACTCCCAGCCTCAGTCGCCACTTTTCTAGTTTTCTTGGCGATCACCTCCGGCGCGTGCTGCAGCAAGTACTCCAAGGAATGCCCGGTCTTCTCCACTTAGTTAGCATGGATATAAGAGAATATATTCTCTTAGCTTCCTCAATCTTTCCTTTGGTCGAGACTTAAAAAGATAGCTTACTGCTAAGATTACATTTGAAAGACTTGGAGATGCTCTTATCTTCCTCAATCTTTCCTTTGGTCTCCTCTAGTTCCTTCTTCAGTCGAGTGATCTCGGCGCTCTGTTCTCCGACTGACTTGGAGAGGTCATTCTTCTTAACAGTCAGAGCATCTAAGAATCTCTGCAAGTTTGAAGTTAATTTCTCGAGGTCAGCAACCTTCTGATCACGAGCTAAAAACACAAATAAAGATTTTAGCATTAGAGTGAGAAAGAAGCAAATATAAGTTGGTCTGCAATCTTACTAACCACATCAGCACGACTTTGCTACAGAGCTTTGGTCACCTCCTTATGGTCGGTCTGCAGCTTCTCAATTTGCCTTCTGGCTTGGGAGAGCTGCTCGCCGGTAACTGTTGACAACAAGTCAATACCTCTAAAAGAGAAGTTTGAAGGCACAAGATGTCAGGGACTTACCAAAAGTTTCAGCCTCGAGGTATTCAATCCTGGCATGCTTCTTCTCCATAAGAGAATATATTCTCCGAATATGAAGAAGGGTATGGTTAGTTGGAAGAATGATTCAAGGAAGAAAAAAAAACTTGGTATTAATGTACATTGTTGGCCTCTCGGTGCTGATGCATGACGTCCAGGTCCTCAGCTTCTGGCTGACTCAATGAGTCCTCGACCAATACGGCCTTACCCTTATAACGGGGAGAAGACAAGCTGGTCGGGGAAGAATTGACGGTCCGAGGAATAGGCATCGGCAATGGCTTGGGTGCTGGAGCGTTGGGCGACTTCCTCGACTCGGTCTTCGCACTTGATGGTGTGCGGACCGGCAGAGGCGGGTGGGTCGGTTGAGGAGCAGGAGCCGACCGAGTGTCTCGAGACACTTGGGTGCTCTAAGTATCACTTGACCGACCGCTTGTTGACTTTTGCTAAGCCATATTAATAAATCATTCCCGGCACGGGGCCAGAAACGGTTCACTAATATGTCCCAGAGTCAAGTAGGTAAAATCCGCAAGCGCACGGAGAATACCGCTGTAGCATTTCACCCGGAAGTATTCAGGGTATCGTATTTGTTTATCCCAGAGGAAGGTTATGATCAAGAAGCGTTACTAACATATAAGATCATGTTAACAATTAGCAAGGATATCTTAACCAAGACAGGCGGGTATATGATAATAACCGGGTAGTGTGACACACACAGAAGATTCCTACCAAATAAATAAAGTCTAGTGGAGAAAAGACTAGGCTAAGCTACTCCTACTATACATTCCTATACAGTTGCATAGCCTAAGTAGAATACATACAGACCTACACTCAGGTTCAGCAGTCAATAGTATAGCACTTCAGGCACGGACTTACCCCTGCATCCACAGGCGACTTCCGCCAAGAGCCTACGCACTAGCCTAGCGGGGAGGATTTCAAAGGACGGACAGGGCTGTCACCACCTGCCGCCTACCTCAACGAACCAGTAGACTAACGAATAATTGATGCAAATCAGTCACCCAAGTACCATACTTGCATGACCAAAGAGCACTCTGCCCCTCCGCGATTACTATTAACGAGGCAGAGCTACCGTACGAATACGATCACCAAACCCATGCTATACTTTATCAGCTAAAACTAAGCATAGAGACTATAACATATAAACTAGACTATAGTGACGGTATATAACTAGCATGACAATAGTAGTATAATAAATATAAACTACTATCACACAAGTAGACTATACTATCACATATATGGATCACAAAATCAAACAAGAAACTCATGACCCAAGCACAACTATATAGAAAATAGATATATATTAATAAGAGCAAAGTCTTACAAAAGGGAAAAGATACAAGAGCCATACCAATTCCAAGTGAAGACTTGGGACTAGAGAGCTCTAGACTCAGCCTAACTCCACTAAAACTCCAAGAACTACTACTAGCAAGAGAGAACTACTTGCTTCTTGTGTGTTGGTTTGCGCGGTATTGCAGGGAGTTACGTCGGTTAAGTGCTGAAAATGGGCCCTTCAATCCGTGTGACGTCCATGTGGCACTCTCTGATTGGTCGAAAGTGTGTTTTCTTGCCTTTTGAGGTGTTTCCTTCACATTTCCTCCTGCATGCACAAAGTTCTCCAAGTACAAGTGGAACTATATTATTGTGCTAAAGCATGCGTGTATGAAATGCCAAATTCTCCTTTATTTGAGTATAGTTGACGGTTAAAAATGGTACTTAACAGCCGTCAACACCGCTATGATTGCCAAAGAGCATAACATTAAAGCCTAACAGATAGTTGATAATAACAACGATGAAGAATTGGAAATGTGAAGAATTATACCCGGATGCTTGTTTAATTTTGATCCGATAGACTTTCTTCTTTATCAAAATGGTCTCCAAGTCAGAATCCATCCGCTTCAGGGTAGTCTTGGCGGCTTCATCGGTCTTCTTCGCCGCCTTTGCATCACTCGCCGATATACTCGAGGGATCCGACTGACTTGATGGTCGATTGTCATCCCCCACATATTGCCGACGACGATGAGCGGTCTGTTTTACTTGTCGGCTGGGGGAGGGCAAGTCAGGGCGATGAGGCGCTGTGGAGATGTTGTTGACGACCTTTTCGGTCGGTCGAGCGACTGCTGAAGAGCTGGCTCCACCGGTGCTAGTCTACGGTGGCTTTTTAGCATAATCCAGTCCCTCGGAATCGGTTGAAGGGAGAGGAGGGTGTGACACATAAGTGTCCAGAACCTCAAAAACATCAAGACATCACAAATTTTGATTATTCAAAAGGACATTAAAATTATTCAAGACAACCGTGGCTTACTCGGGCCCGCAGAGTGCCCATGTTGTATGCCTTCACGATTAAGAAGTGATCTTGGATGATGTCTCCTTCAAACATTTTTGATAATCGTGACCGACGCAGAGTGGAGTTTGGCGGATCAGGCACCTTCGTCGTCTCGTCGTTGGCTACATAATCCGAGGCGAGGTTGCTCTGTTTCTTCAACGGTTGTACTCGGCGCACTATAAAGCTTTTTGCTACAGTGATGCCGTCGACCCCTTCATTCTTTAGCTCTGTGATTTTCTCTAGTAGAGTGACTATTTGGGGGTCAGTTGGGTCAGGTCTCTCTGACCACCACGCCAGGGGAATGGCCTTGGCACCAGAGAAGTCGGCAAGAACAGGAGGAGGATTGTCACAGTAGAACCACTCATCCTTCCAGTTCTTGTTCCCGGTCTTCAATGGTACGCTGATGTAGGCCTCCTTCATGCGCAACTAGAAACCAACTTCGCCTTTGGTGATTTGGTTTTCCTTGGTTGGAAGTGGTAGAAGGACGAACAGATGGCAGAACAAAGAAAAATAGGGTAGAATGCCTAGAAAAGCTTCGCACATATGCACGAAGATAGCAATGTGAAGGATGGAGTTGGGATTGAGGTTGACGAGCTCAATCCCATAGAAGTAAAGGAGCCCACGCAGAAAACTGCAGCAGGGAACTCCAAAGCCATGCTCAAAAAACAAGCGGAAAACTACGATTTATTGACGGATTGGAAGGGGGCGAGTCTCTTTCGGGACCTTACAGTCAATACGAGCTTGCTCCGAAAGGATGCCATCCTCCACCATCTTGTTCAGATCGGCAGTGGAGATGTTGCTCTTCGAGAACTCCCGTAGCTGCTTCAGCATCTCCAGCTCGGAGGAGGAGGACTCAGTGGCGGCGGCCTTCTTGGATGATTTGCGATTCATTTTCAAGGGACGTACAAATACGGTGGATCTAAACCCTAGCTAATGCTCGGGGGCTTGATGGCGATGAAGATCTGTGGCGGCAATGGGAGAAAGCGCTAACCCTAGCTCTAGAAGTAGAGGAGTCACAAGAACAGGGGAGGCGCAAGGAAGACGAAGCGTTGTGTGCAAATGGCGGCGTGGAATTGGAGTCAATTGTCCACTGCCTCTTTTATACCTTCACCTTTTTGACCTAGTCTCTGGGTCCCATGGGCTGGTATGGGCCGCACAGTGATAAGCTTTTCCACTTAATAATAATAAAATGTAAAAGACTTTATTCTTTAAAAAGAATTAGAGCTATTAACCTTAAGCAATAATCTTGGGGGCTTCTTTGATGAGAAGCAGTGGCAAATCTACTTAAAAATACTTTTGGTATCTATGTAGCAGAGGGCTTGAAGGCTGTACGGGTATAAGTTCAAGAGATAAGTTATTGATTGATATCGATAATTAATTATCAAAATTGGACAATAATTGAGTAGAGTGACAGTTTATTAAGAAAAGCTATATTATATGATTGATGTCATTTAGCTTAGTACTATTATACGATTGATGTCATATTCTTTTATATGGGACAAGACATGATTGATGTCATGAAATTTGGATCCAGAAGTCACTCGGACAAGAGTGTGTATCACTCGGCCTTTTTATTAATCGGTCGGCAAGATTGATGTCTTGTTAACTGACCTTCTGGTTTGATGATCAGGATTTTACTTAAGCTCGAGCTTGATGGTTTGAGTGAATTATATATAAAAAATGTTAAGAGCTAATATTATTAGACTCTTGCATTATTTGTTAGTCTCCAAATTGTACAAGAGTCGGGGGCTACACCTGATTAGGTGCACCTAGTCGGCGCACCAGATCCATAAGGAACTTCAATCAAGAGGTTTTCCTAATTTGCGATCTAGTCACATAAATCTCGAAGATCACTCGGCAAGTCAAAGCTCATAATTAGGAAGCACTCGGGGGCTGCTGTGGAATACTTACCTTACAGGTATCCATAGTTATGCCTAAGTTGGTAGACGACCGAGTACCTCATCCATAAGGGAACCGACCGAGTCGGTTTGGAGCACAAGGCAATTAGAGATAGACTTTCTATATGAACCCCTGTAGACTACGAGTAGGACTCTTCATGTACCCCTTGCCGACCGGATATATAAGGTGGCAGGGAACCCCCATCGAGGGACAGACGAACAACCACAACACACAACACATCAATACAAACCACAGAACACAGGACGTAGGGTTTTTACTCTCGTCGAGAGGGCCCGAACCTGTCTAAATTGGTGTTTAGTGTCCTAGCCATCGAGTTCTTAATCCCGACATAGCCCTATAGATTTATTGCCGAGTAGAAGTCTCGACACTCGTCTTCTGCTCAACAAACTCATCCCATTCCTGCTGACTGATATTTCCATGTTTGTCAAATGGGGTTCGATTTTTGTTGACGTATTGGCAGTTGAGCTTGGACTTGTAATCTCGAAAGATGTGATTGAGAGTGGACATTGTGACCTTCTTGGCTCCCTCGAGATCTGCTGGCAGGAACCGGATGGTTGCCGTGCCGTCAGCCCACATATCATCTTTTCTGCCATCCGGGACTTGGCGCCAATCTTGCGACGTGATTTTGCAATGGTCCCTCACCACTTTGCCGCAACGGTTCCCCTATTTGGCATTGACACCAGTGGGTTCAATCGGTTCTCCATCTTTGGGGTCTAGCGCAGTAACCTCGTAGATGCCCTCTGCCTTGTTCGCGGAGCGTTGACCGCGCTTGCGTTTGTGTGTGGACACTTGGGCAGGCATCTCTTCCACTTGCTGCTCGAGGGCCTCATCTATCATAGCCTCTGCTGCAAATAGTTGACGGGCACTTCTCAAGGGCCCTAGGATATAAGTAGTAGATTTTAGTTGATATAATTTATGTACCAAATAAGAAAACTATCTTTGATAAGATACCTCCTCTTCAGGCACATAATCAGGGTCCGTGTTCCCAATCAATGTTCCTTAGGTGATGGAGGATGCGGATCCTTTGGTTCTTCCTAGTGTTCGCTTGATCCTTCATCATCTGAAGACGACCTCGCTTGTGAGGGCACCTTGAAGGCGTCTTCCTCTTGAGAGGGCATATTGTCCGCCATGACGAGAAGACTTTGACACCTTATGTTAGATATGACGACTAGTTTAGAAAACAAGGAGTATACACCTTTCATCATTCAGCATAGAGACAAGGAAAAGAAAAGAAAAGTTAAAATTTGCTCTCAGTGCGAGTTGTCGAATCAACGGCCATCCAACGCTCTAAGATCCTTGACCTGTACAGCAGCATGTATCCAATATCCTAGGATATAGTCCATGTCGCCACACTAGCCTCACTTAGCCTGCTTTCATCATTGAGCATGGGTCGATTGCCTACATAGAATAGATAAGTAGTACAGAGAGACAAGGAGAAGAATAGAATAGGAACATCACATATATATCACAAGCAGATATATCATAGGCCGCAAGTATATGGCATATATATAGCCACAACTAAATAATCATATGGCAAGCAACTATGGCAGTGACAACTATCATAAGAGTGTTGACGGCTGTTAAGTACCGTTTTCAACCGTCAACTATACTCAAATAAAGGAGAATTTGGCATTTCATACACGCATGCTTTATCACAATAATATAGTTCCATTTGTACTTGGAGAACTTTGTGCATGCAGGAGGAAATGTGAAGGAAACACCTCAAAAGGCAAGAAAACACACTTTCGACCAATCAGAGAGTGCCACATGGACGTCACACGGATTGAAGGGCCCATTTTCAGCTCTTAACCGACGTAACTCCCTGTAATACCGCGGGAACCGACCTCAGGACCCACCTGCCAGCCTCCCCAAGAAAGCACAGGCCAGGAGGACCCCTGGCCAGGTCGGGCGACCCAGTCAGGTCGGCCGACCTGGTCCTGGGGGATATTCCTTTGTGCTTCCACATGTTGGCTCCTCAGCGACTCCTGATGGCGGTTTGAGGTGCCTTCCGTGGCGGTTACTCTCCCTTGCCGACCTATTGAGGCTATAAATAGGAGGGTGTGCCTTCACACTCAACACACACCACAAGAAGCATTTCTCTCTTGCTAGTAGTAGTTCTTGGAGTTTTAGTGGAGTTAGGCTGAGTCTAGAGCTCTCTAGTCCCAAGTCTTCACTTGGAATTGGTATGGCTCTTGTATCTTTTCCCTTTTGTAAGACTTTGCTCTTATCAATATATATATTTTTTCTATATAGTTATGCTTGGGTCATGAGTTTCTTGTTTGATATTGTGATCCATATATGTGATAGTATAGTCTACTTGTGTGATAGTAGTTTATATTTATTATACTACTATTGTCATGCTAGTTATATACCGTCACTATAGTCTAGTTTATATGTTATAGTCTCTATGCTTAGTTTTAGCTGATAAAGTATAGCATGGGTTTGGTGATCGTGTTCGTACGGTAGCTCTGCCTCGTTAATAGTAATCGCGGAGGGGCAGAGTGCTCTTTGGTCATGCAAGTATGGTACTTGGGTGACTGATTTGCATCAATTATTCGTTAGTCTACTGGTTCGTTGAGGTAGGCGGCAGGTGGTGACAGCCCTGTCCGTCCTTTGAAATCCTCCCTGCTAGGCTAGTGCGTAGGCTCTTGGCGGAAGTCGCCTGTGGATGCAGGGGTAAGTCCGTGCCTGAAGTGCTATACTATTGACTGCTGAACCTGAGTGTGGGTCTGTATGTATTCTACTTAGGCTATGCAACTGTATAGGAATGTATAGTAGGAGTAGCTTAGCCTAGTCTTTCCTCCACTAGACTTTATTTATTTAGTAGGAATCTTCTGTGTGTGTCACACTACCCGGTTATTATCATGTACCCGCCTGTCTTGGTTAGATATCCTTGCTAATTGTTAACATGATCTTATATGTTAGTAACGCTTCTTGATCATAACCTTCCTTTGGGATAAACAAATACGATACCCTGAATACTTCCGGGTGAAATGCTACAGCGGTATTCTCCGTGCGCTTGCGGATTTTACCTACTTGACTCTGGGACATATTAGTGAACCGTTTCTGGCCCCGTGCCGGGAATGATTTATTAATATGGCTTAGCAAAAGTCAACAAGCATTTCTGGCGCCGTTGCCGGGGAAGGCGTATGATTTAAGAAAAATTACTAATGTATATAGTAGTGTTGCAATTATTAAAGCTATCTCCTAAGCAGGTTAACCTTGCTTTGTTTTCTGCATTTTGTATGAAAACAGGGTAGTGTATGACTGGTTTCGACTTGCCGACAAACTTCACTGAAGATCCTGAGTCACTCCTGAGAAGGACACGAGCTAGGCTCACCCCTCCTCGTAAGGAGACTCGGCCAATCGAACCTGTCATTCCCGCACCATCAAGCTCTGAGCAAATGGCCGACAAGACCCTCCGCGAGTTCTCCGCTCCCTCCACTGCCAACATCCCTACGGGACCAGCTGGCAATGTGGGAGATGCGAACTTCGAGATCAAGACCGGTCTCATCACCATGGTGCAGGCTAGCCCATTCTGTGGGAAAGCCAATGAGGACGCTAGTGCTCATCTCCAGCAATTCCTGGAGATTTGCAACACATTCAAAATGAAGGACGTCACCCCCGACGCTGTTCGCCTTCGACTGTTCCCGTTCTCTCTCCTTGGGAGAGCGAGACAGTGGTTCTACGCAAACCCTGAAGCTGTGAACACTTGGGAGAAGTGTTCAGCTGCGTTCCTTGCAAAGTTCTTCCCGCTGGGCAAGACCAATGCCCTCCGCGGAAGGATCTCAAGCTTCCAGCAGGAGTCGAAGGAGTCGATTCCTGAGGCATGGGAGAGGCTCCAGGAGTACATCCTGGCATGTCCCCACCACGGGATGGATGATTGGCTGATCATCCAGAACTTCTACAACGGGCTTACTCCGTCGGCCCGCGACCACCTCGACGCTGCTGCTGGTGGAGCCTTCTTCTCGCTCACTGTGAGCAAGGCAAAAGATTTGATCGAGAAGATGGTGTCCAACCAAAGTTGGAATGAAGAGCGCCTCCAACCTCGCCAGCAAGGCATGCACTCCGTCAAGGAGGTTGACATGCTCGCCGCCAAGATTGACCTTCTCATGAAGAAGATGGACGACCAAGCCAATGGAGAAGTGAAAGCCCTAGACGCTCGTATGACTTGCGAGGTCTGTGGCAACACGGGACACTCGGGCAATGACTGCCCTGAGACCCGTGAGGACGCAATGTTCATGGGCAACAACAACAACAATGGCTACCGTCCACAAGGAGGTCAAAGTTGGGGTCCACCACGTCCCAACTACCAAGGAGGTAACTCTGGCAACTTCGCTGGTTTTAATTCCGGTTATAATCAGCCCTCCTTGAAAGATCTTGTGCTTGGTCAAGCTAAGGTTAATGATAACATCAGTAAAAAGCTTGCCACCACTGATAGGACTCTTGAGAGCATCCACACTAAGATAGAGGGTGTTTCCTCTGCTCTCAAGAATCAGCTGAGCTTTAATAAAATGATAAAAACCCAATTAGCTCAGTTAGCTGCTGCTGTTCCTACTGCTGAGTCGGGGAAAATCCCGGGGCAACCCGAGACCCCCTTAGAAAATGTTAATGCGGTTACCACGAGAGGAGGTAAGTCCACTCGGGATCCGCCATACCCTAACCATGCAGGAAAGGACACATCAGCTGAGAAGCCGGCAGAAGAAGAAGAACTGCCGCCCAGGAAAACGGCCCCACATGAGTTCTATGACACGAACCTCATGCCGTTTCCTGAAAGAAGAAGGAAGCCCACCGTGGACGAGCAGTTCACACGCTTCATTGAGGTGATCCAGAAGCTGCACATCAACGTGCCCTTGCTGGATGCGATACAAGTATCCACGTACGCTCGCTACCTCAAGGATCTTATCAGCAACAAGCGCCCACTACCGACCACAAAAATTGTCAAGCTGACGGAAGAGTGTAGCGCTGCTATACTCAACCGGCTTCCTGAGAAGAAGAAAGATCCGGGGTGTCCCACGATGACCTGCTCGATCGGGACACAGAACTTCGACCATGCCTTATGTGATCTTGGGGCAAGTGTGAGCGTCATGCCGAAGGATGTCTTCGACAAGCTCAACTACACCACACTATCCCCCACGCCGATGCAGCTGCAGCTGGCCGATTCAACGGTCCGCTATCCGGCGGGGATCGCCGAAGATATTCTGGTGAAAATCCGGGATTGCTTCATCCCCGTCGACTTCGTAGTGCTTGACATGGACGTCGGGAAGAACACACCGCTCATCCTGGGACGCCCATTTCTCAGCACTGCGGATGCTCGCATCGATGTAGGAGCCGGAGAAATCCGCTTCCACATCAATGGCAAGGAGGAGAAGTTTGACTTTCGGCCACGGAAAGAACAGTGCAACATGATCCGTATCAAGTACGGGCCGAACCCAAGCAACATAAAGGAAGTGGAGGTCACTCCGCCAAAGAAGGACAGCCTCATCACATTCATGAAGAACTTCCTTGAAAAGGAAAAGGTTGCACAGCAACAACTGATGAAGGCAAGGGGGCAAAGGTCACACATTAAGCAACAGCCTCCGAAGTCCACAAGGCAGCAACCTCCGAGGTCTGCAAAGAAACAGGCTGTGAAGCCTGCAAAACCGCAGCCTCCGAAGCCCGAGAAGCCACCGACCGCAACAAAGACCAAGAAGGTGTGGCGAGTGAAACAAGAAGCATCATCCGTGTCTTCATCTCCGGGACCGGACAACGCTTCATCGAGCTGAACGCTGGAGAAAAGTCCCGCTCGTCGGACTTTAAAAGGTGAGTCCTCGCCGGGAGGTTAAACCGGTAGTTATCCATATTTGCTCTTTTAATTGCATATTTGCTTTCCACCACATTTTGATTTTTCCCGACCACTGCATTTCTGCATTTTTGAATTTTTCCAGCCACCTTGGAATTTTTCAAAACTCATTTGCATTTTTGAAAATTTAGAAAATAGGTTTTTGGGCTTTCCATTTTGAAAAGATTTTTTGTCGAGCTTTTTGAGCAAAAAGGCAGCAGGGGACAAATCCCCTAGCCGTTGGGGAACACATAGGAAAAAGGGGGCTGCCAGGAGGCCCACCTGCCAGGTCGGCCGACCTGGTGGGGTCGGCCGACCCCCTGGCCCCACCTTTTCCTGTGCTCCTTTCTCCCAACGGCTATATGGCCGTTGCTCTGTCCCTTTCTAACGGCCGTCTTGCTTCCTTGGCTATAAAAACCGCCCAGGAGGAGGAGCTTCACCATTCCAAGCTCATCTTTCACTCCCCTCCTTTGCTCACTTGTTGCTCTCCCAAAATTTCGTGTTCTTCAACTTTACTACAGCCCCAAAAACCCAAAAAAAAAATATTTCCCCTCTGTTTTAGTGCATTTGCAAGTTGTTGTGAGAAGAAAACCAATTTCGGAGAAGCTCGGGTTTGTCGTTTTCACTAACGCTCACCCGAACACTTGTTCGATCTTGTTTTTGTTCTTGTCTTGTGTTTGTTCTTGTGTGCAGCCATGTTCAACCGAATGAAGCAAGTCGCCGGAATCAAGTGGAGAAAAAGCACTCGTGCAAGCACGAGTCAAGCATCCTCCGTCAAGCTCACACCAAGTCCGGGGCATGGTGACCCCGAAGCTGAAATTCCGGAGGAAAGGCCGGCCTTGCTCATCACCGAGGAGCATCTCGACATCAAGGACGACCGCGAGGGTCAAGCCATCGCGCTCATGAGAGAACGGCCATTCGCCCACACCCGACGCTTCGATCCGGACTTCCTCGAGAAAATAGGTATGAGAGAAGAATTTGCCTCTATTTTTCGCACTATGGGTTGGCTAAATTTCGTAGAAGTAGATGAGCCGGGTTCTCGTTTGCTTACTATGCAGTTTTTATGCACCCTTAGAAAGTATGATGAAGGCATTTCTTTTCGCTTGTTTGGGCAAGAGCGCTTGGTCACATGGGGTGATCTTCATGCTATGCTAGGTCTAAATCCTAAATGTAGGCTAGACTTAGATAAAGCGCTAAAGGGGTTCCATAAAGAAAGTTTTTGGAAAAAGATTTCCGGAAACGAGTGGGGTCCCAAGCCTAGAACAAGTGCCATCCATAATCCTACACTTAGATTTATGCATGTGTGGTTGGCTATGACCTTGTTTCCTCGAGGTGACATTAGGGTTGTCCGGCAAGATGAATTGAAAATACTTTATGCCATGGTTAAGAAAATTAGGGTGTCACCCGCGGAATGCATGATTGATCAATGGTTAGACAATATAAAGTTGACAGGACCAATTGAGTGCACCTCTTTAGTTACTCGCATTGCGCAGAAGTGTGGTCTGCTTGAGAATGTTCATGTTGAATATTTGACGGTAGATAGAGAATTTCTAGGCGAGGACTATTTTGTACAAGGACATACTTTGAAACATGGTCCAAATAATACCTTGATCTATCACTTTCCCGGGTATACAAATGAATTCCCGTTACCTAACCCGGGTCTTCGTTTGTATCACTGTCGGGCACTAACCCTCCCACTTGAGCCAGTGGGAGAAGTTCGCAGGCATAGTGTTTCAGGGCGACCGACACGTTCCCGTAGGCATATGGAGCCTACACTGGAGTTTCACACTCCGACCGGAGATCCGGTATGGGAGCAGCCCCCGCCACAGGACGAGGCGGGTGCATCAACATGGCAGGCCGGAGCATGGGAATCTCAGTACGATTACCCCATGCAGACGTCATCAAGTTCAAGCGGACCGCCATCCTTTGCCACTCGGTCATTCTCATCCCGTGGGTTCCATGAACTCAACTATGGGATGGCCGAGTTGACAAGGAGGGTGAACGACATTGATTTGCGCATCGAGAGCATGCAACAAACTCTCACGCAACATGTCGCCGACACCCAGCAATGGCAGAATTTCAGCGACAACCAATTCCGCCAGCTGAACGCGATGATGGCTCAGAATCAGAGCAATTGGGATGCCTTCTTCTGCTCCCAAGGCTACGACCCGAACCAGCAGATATGAGCAAGAACAAGCTTGGGGGAGGACCTCCCTTCTCACGGTAACTTGTATCTTTCCCCTTCCCTTTATTTCTTGCATTTGCTAAATCTGAAAATCCAAAAAAAAAAAAATTTAAAATCTGAAAACCATAAAAATTTGCAAAACATAAAAAGAACAAAAATATTTCCCTTTTTCATGCGCGGTATGAATGTGTATAATTTTCCTATGTTGAGATGATGAATAGTTGCTCTGCCCTTTATTCCTCTCTAATGCTAGTTTACAACTTAGTACTCTCTCAAGAGTTAGGTTTGTTGGTAAATCTTGCCTTGAACTTGAATCTTGTGGGTAGCATATGCATTCTCTAGTTCTAAGTTGTTGAGAGGTATGATATGATAGATAGGGCTGCTATGATCTTGCGCAACGTAAAGCTTGAATTCCGGAGTTTTATTTTTCAAAATGACAAATTGATAAGTTCCTCAATGATGAAATTCCCACCACAGCCATATGTAGTGTTTACATTTGAAAACCTTTACACATATGCTGCTTGTTTCACATTGAGCTTAGTCAAAATTGTTGTGACCCTAGTAGAACTCTTTTCATGCTTTCTTGATCAAGATCATATACACACATCCACCGCCATGAGCTATCCTTCTAAATCAAGAAGATAGCATCCACCATATCCACCATATCCACCGTGAGCTATTCTTCTACACCGGAAGAAAGCCACTATCCATCCATCCATCCAAAGAAACACTCCATATATCCATTGCAAAATTCCTCTCTCAAAGTATTCATTGCAAACTAGGACTATGGCTATGCAAAAAGAAAAGAAAAAAAATGCTCAAAAAAGAGAGCAAGCAAAAGATAGCCATAGCCTAGAAACTCCAAAAGAGAGAAGGAAAATTCAAAAAGGAGTTATTTCTTCCCATCCACCATTCCTCCGTTCTCCCACACACTTGCACATCTTGATCAAGATTGTTTGAATTGATGTTTTTCTTGGATCCGGTCTTTTGACATAGCAATATTATGTGAACATGAGTGCCTCATATATCCCTACCTTGAGCTCCACATAAAGCCTTATTTAGAAGTAGGTGATTATAGGCAACACTTTGCCTTGGTGAGGAATCATACACATATTGAGTGATCCGAGAGAATCATTTGAGGAACTTGGTTTTTATTTTCAAAATCTTTTGAAAACCTCCGGAATAACATAGCGGAATCTAGAGCAAGTGATTGGTGCCCTGCAATTGTTCTATCTCTCAACCGCCCAAGACAATGAGGTGTAAAAGCCCCATGGATCGAGGTAAATGGGTAAGTTATGTGCCAACATATTTAATTCTAGGAAGAGTACTTTGTTGTGCGCATAGTATTATTGAGGAGTAGGACATTGTAGCAACTCCTGATCAACAACTTAAGTTTATCTTTGCTTCGGGACGAGCAAAGGGTAAGCTTGGGGGAGTTTGTTGACGGCTGTTAAGTACCGTTTTCAACCGTCAACTATACTCAAATAAAGGAGAATTTGGCATTTCATACACGCATGCTTTATCACAATAATATAGTTCCACTTGTACTTGGAGAACTTTGTGCATGCAGGAGGAAATGTGAAGGAAACACCTCAAAAGGCAAGAAAACACACTTTCGACCAATCAGAGAGTGCCACATGGACGTCACACGGATTGAAGGGCCCATTTTCAGCTCTTAACCGACGTAACTCCCTGTAATACCGTGGGAACCGACCTCAGGACCCACCTGCCAGCCTCCCCAAGAAAGCACAGGCCAGGAGGACCCCTGGCCAGGTCGGGCGACCCAGTCAGGTCGGCCGACCTGGTCCTGGGGGATATTCCTTTGTGCTTCCACGTGTTGGCTCCTCAGCGACTCCGGATGGCGGTTTGAGGTGCCTTCCGTGGCGGTTACTCTCCCTTGCCGACCTATTGAGGCTATAAATAGGAGGGTGTGCCTTCACACTCAACACACACCACAAGAAGCATTTCTCTCTTGCTAGTAGTAGTTCTTGGAGTTTTAGTGGAGTTAGGCTAAGTCTAGAGCTCTCTAGTCCCAAGTCTTCACTTGGAATTGGTATGGCTCTTGTATCTTTTCCCTTTTGTAAGACTTTGCTCTTATCAATATATATATTTTTTCTATATAGTTGTGCTTGGGTCATGAGTTTCTTGTTTGATATTGTGATCCATATATGTGATAGTATAGTCTACTTGTGTGATAGTAGTTTATATTTATTATACTACTATTGTCATGCTAGTTATATACCGTCACTATAGTCTAGTTTATATGTTATAGTCTCTATGCTTAGTTTTAGCTGATAAAGTATAGCATGGGTTTGGTGATCGTGTTCGTACGGTAGCTCTGCCTCGTTAATAGTAATCGCGGAGGGGCAGAGTGCTCTTTGGTCATGCAAGTATGGTACTTGGGTGACTGATTTGCATCAATTATTCGTTAGTCTACTGGTTCGTTGAGGTAGGCGGCAGGTGGTGACAGCCCTGTCCGTCCTTTGAAAATCCTCCCCGCTAGGCTAGTGCGTAGGCTCTTGGCGGAAGTCGCCTGTGGATACAGGGGTAAGTCCGTGCCTGAAGTTCTATACTATTGACTGCTGAACCTGAGTGTGGGTCTGTATGTATTCTACTTAGGCTATGCAACTGTATAGGAATGTATAGTAGGAGTAGCTTAGCCTAGTCTTTCCTCCACTAGACTTTATTTATTTACTAGGAATCTTCTGTGTGTGTCACACTACCCGGTTATTATCATGTATCCACCTGTCTTGGTTAGATATCCTTGCTAATTGTTAACATGATCTTAGATGTTAGTAACGCTTCTTGATCATAACCTTCCTTTGGGATAAACAAATACGATACCCTGAATACTTCCGGGTGAAATGCTACAGCGGTATTCTCCGTGCGCTTGCGGATTTTACCTACTTGACTCTGGGACATATTAGTGAACCGTTTCTGGCCCCGTGCCGGGAATGATTTATTAATATGGCTTAGCAAAAGTCAACAAAGAGCAATCACAACTATGGCAGTGACAACTATGACAGGAAGCAAGCAAAATGAACACATGTATGGAAGCAAGTATAGCACATGAGCATCAAACACATGTATGGCAGCAAGTATATGAGTAGAAGTATGTCACCAAGTAAACTACAAATATGGCCACAAAACACTAAGTAGCTATAGTGTGACATTGAAATACATGGGAATTGGGAGTAGCATGTAAAACCAGAGGCAACATAGGGAACATAGAGCAGCAAGTAACTGATCAAGGCAACAGTGAGCATATGGCAACAGTGAGCATAGGGTTGTGATAATATAGAAGTTATGAGCATCTAGAAGTGATAATCATCAGCAGTACAACCAGTATCACTCATATGAGTTTGATGGAACAACACGTGCTTAGATCAACTCATGTTCTAACAGTAACTATCCTAGGGAGATCACAAGTGTCACATTGTGAATAGTTGTAGAATTGAATAGAATTCCATGAAATTTGTGTTAATATGAATATGTAGAAGTGATAATCATCAGCAGTGCAACTAGTATCTTGTACTTAATTGAATAATCTGCTTTTAATTTCATGCACAATGCTATATTCCATCAATTATAAGTTTTGGTATATCTGGTTGAACCAAAAATTTGCATTTAGTCCCATACAAATCATGCATGAAAAAGCATTTCTGATGAGGACATCACCCTTATGAATACACCCAGCATTCCGCCAACCAAAATGCAAGTTCATGCGCGACAACTGAATTTACGGGTGAGCTTGTTCCTAATGATTCCTTTATGTGATTTTGAGAATAGATTGCTACCTAATGAATTAATTGTTATTAAAAACCATGGAGATGATGATGAGATAGCTGGGGAGGTGATTGGAGACGTGATGGGCCAGCAAGGACGTCCAAGCCAAGGTGGAGGCCCAATCAAAACTGACTTCGAATCTGTTTCGGAACCCAGGACCAGTCTGCACTAAAACGGACGCCCAGGACGCATACGGACTCGGATTTGGACGTTCTATATATGTCTGGAAAGATAACGAAAAGACCTTTCCAACCCAACTGGTCCCATGTCAAAAGTTCTCCCGAGCCGTCAGCAATCGCCAAAACAATTCGACTTCCAGAATCTGTCCTGGTGCTGCGACACCGTAATCGGTCTTTGGGCCATGTATCGAGTTGAGCCCACTTAGGGCTGCATCCAGGGGGTCTTGCACGACCTTAGGGTCCTCATATACAGCTGCTGCCTCTTCATTAGGGTTTGGGTTTTGCTTAGATTATTCTGTTGATAATAGTTTCGCCGTTTGATCGGTTTGTGAGACTCCAACTTATGAGATTCGTCGTATACTTGCAAATTTGGTTGCATTCTTCTTTGTTCTTGCTTGTGTTCTTGATTTGCAGGCAAGGATAAGCCTTCTCGGCGAGGTCAATCGTTCTTGAACGGTTTATAACCAGAGGAGACGTTGTGCTGCGATCGCGGGGTTCAGAACGTGTCGTTCGGAAGCCGGATCGATTTGTGTATCGCCTCCGCCTTAATCAAGATTATCAGAACCTATCGGAAGATCAGGAACCCTTGTCCACATCAAGTGGTAATCAGAGCTTTAGGTACATCGTTAGGTTCGCCCTTATCCTCGTTATTTTGTTCAATCCTAGAGTCTAGAAAATTGCCCTACAAAAATATTTGTTCATCGTGTTTCCGCTGTCCTACACCCCCCTTGTGCTTTGCAATTTTCAGTTTAGTTTGCTTCTCTGAATTTTAGTCCCTACAAGATCATTGTGTTGTTGGTCTAGTACTTGTTCTTTGGTCTTGTTTGAGTCGTGTGTGTCCTTGTTCATAGACAATCAAGAAAAAAAAAATCAGATTGTTGCACACGTTGAAAGAAGAGTACTGCTAGAATTGTTTGCACTAAATATTTATTTAACATCTAGCCTTCTACTTTTTGTGTGCAAAAGAAACTTAGAGTGTTTTCTGTTGCACGTTGTTCCTTGAGTCAAGAGATCGCTGCACGTTGTTGCATATGAGAATTGTCGGTTCAGTTCTACATGTACATCTATTCCTTACGTAAAGAGTGCAAAAAAGAAAGTTTAGGTTTTTCCTTTGTGCTATAAAGTTCGCAACTCTTGCTGCAGTTCTATGTCAAAAAATTCATGAAAGAAGTAAAAGGCAAAGAGGTGCTAAAAAAAATAAGAAGAAAAAGCCGCACCTATAACAAAAGAAAAAAATGAAAGGAGAAGAGAAAAAAATTCAGAATTGCTTGCAGCCTTTGTGTCCTTTTGTTGAGCCATTTGCTTGCTTGCTTGAACTAGGTCCAAGACAAGTTTAGGCCAGTGACATAGACTACCTTGGGACTATTATTCAGTTTTGCAATTTCTGAATTGAAATTTTGCTAATCCTTGCTACTATAAATTGCCTACCTAGCTCCATATATATCCTTCTGAATAGGCACAGAACTTTGGACCCTCGCAATCGTCGGATCATACTCTCCAAGGTATCCTCTGTTTTGCTATTAAGAATCTTGTAAGAACTCAGTTAGGTGCTGCCATTTGCTTGTTGAGAGTTTCCACCGTAATCAAACAGTAGTGATAGAAAAATATACTCTTGTGTGTTTTCTTGTTTTCTATTAACAATGACAGGTTACAACACTGATGGTGATGAGTCGATGGTGTCAAATGAGGTTGATACAAGTGTTATAGCACAACGAGTGCTTAGTTCTCAAATGGAGAAGGTAGGGCAAAATCAAATGAACAACTTATTTCAGACTCACTTTATTGTGAAGGATCCACGTTGTCGTGTCATCATTGATGGAGAGAGTAGCCACAACATCGCAAGCTTGGAATTGGTCAAGAAGCTCGGCTTAACCACACAGCCACACCCATGTCCATACTACATACAATGGGTAAATTCTTGTGGTAAGATGAAGGTAGATAAAACTGCACGCATTGAATTTTTTATTGGTTCTTATAAGGATAGTGCAGAATTTGATATAGTACCAATGCAAGCATGTCATTTGTTATTGGGTAAACCTTGGATTTTGTACAAATAATGTTTTGCACAATACCATTACTAGTAGCTACTCATTTAAATACAATGGTAGAAGGGTTACTCTTACACCAATGACCACAGCTGAAATTTTAGAAGAGGATCAACAACGATTTGAGAGAAGAAAGAATGAACCGTTTAGGATAGAATGGGCTGTTTCAAATGTCGCAACACTTTCATCAAAATCTGAATTGCTAGAGGATGAACATATTTCTTTGCCTCTTGTTACAACTAATATTTTTCAGCATATACACAAAGAAGATGATAGTGGGAACGATAAAGAACAGGTTGTTGCTTCAGGTAAGAGCTTTCTTGATATGATGGATTGTTCCAATAGTCTTGCTATATCGGAACCTTATGATCATGTTCCTTTGTCACAAGTTGATTTACCTAGTGGTCCGTGTGATAAAGAGGAGTTGTGTGTCAATGCTTCATTTATACCTTTGCCACAACAAATGAATGAGCTTGATGCTTTTGCTTATGATTCACCCACTAGTGCTGAAATTAAACGTTTGATTTTAGTTACATGTCAAAAGGATGAGCAGAAATTGTTTTCTTCTCTAAATACTTTAGGTTATATTGAATTTGATGTTCTTTGTAATCTAAGTACTTTAGAGAAGCAAATGTTTTCTCAAACTAAGTTGCCTTTATTGATAAGAAACATTTTTTATGCTATTGGCAACTATGATCATAGAGGTGTATTTATGATACATAGAGTTTATGTTTGTTCAAATCTGAAACATCCTCTTGGTTTGCAACTAAATGACCAACTAGAAAACTTTAATATCAACTACCATGTCATGTCATCTTTTTCTAGTATTTCTAAGATCACACATTGTCTACCTTGTGATAAGAGTTGGAATGATGCTCATATTGCTGACCAAGTTTTCAAAGAGATTATTAATTTGCACGGAATGCCTTCTACTGTAGATTCTCATTGTGATGACAAATTTCATAATGCATATAAATATGAGTTGCATCCCAAGTATGGAATAGTTGCACAATTAATATTTCAGATTTGAGACCATACATGGGAGAAAGAGATGAGCTCGAGTCGAGGACGACTCTAATTCAAAAGGGGGAGAATGATGAGGACATCACCCTTATGAATACACCCAGCATTCCGCCAACCAAAATGCAAGTTCATGCGCGACAACTGAATTTACGGGTGAGCTTGTTCCTAATGATTCCTTTATGTGATTTTGAGAATAGATTGCTACCTAATGAGTTAATTGTTGTTAGAAACCATGGAGATGATGAGAAGATAGCTGGGGAGGTGATTGGAGACGTGATGGGCCAGCAAGGACGTCCAAGCCAAGGTGGAGGCCCAATCAAAACCGACTTCGAGTGTGTTTCGGAGCCCAGGACCAGTCTGCACTAAAACAGACGCCCAGGACGCATACGGACTCGGATTTGGACGTTCTATATATGCCTAGAAAGATAACAAAAAGCCCTTTCCAACCCAACTGGTCCCATGTCAAAATTCGTCCCAAGCCGTCGGCAATCGCTAAAACAATTTGACTTCCAGAATCTGTCCTGGTGCTGCGACACCGTAATCGGTCTTTGGGCCATGTATCGAGTTGAGCCCACTTAGGGCTGCGTCCAGGGGGTCTTGCACGACCTTAGGGTCCTCATATACAGCTGCCGCCTCTTCATTAGGGTTCAAGTTTTGCTTAGATTATTCTGTTGATAACAGTTTTGCCGTTTGATCGGTTTGTGAGACTCCAACTTGTGAGATTCATCGTATACTTGCAAATTTGGTTGCATTCTTCTTTGTTCTTGCTTGTGTTCTTGATTTGCAGGCAAGGATAAGCCTTCTCGGTGAGGTCAATCGTTCTTGAACGGTTGATAACCAGAGGAGACGTTGTGCTGCGATCGCGGGGTTCAGAACGTGTCGTTCGGAAGCCGGATCAATTTGTGTATCGCCTCCGCCTTAATCAAGATTATCAGAACCTATCGGAAGATCGGGAACCCTTGTCCACATCAATTTCAGTGGCAAACCATGCAGATGCAGTTGCGCCAACTGCCAACTGACCACAAAGTTTTATCAGAACTACCGCCCAAGACAGACAGACCAGCTTTGGTATAGTTTTTAACAATCTAGAATACTGCTCTCCCCTAGATGTTAACAATCTCTACATATAATCACACTCTAGCTCCTCCTACCAGATTTTACCACTCAGCTTTTAATAATCTGTAGCTAGAAGCCAGCTATTTTACAATCCCTAGTTGATCCAAACACTAAACTCAAGAGTGCTAACCCTATATTTCAGTAGAAACCAAAAGTTATAGCCTCTAGCTGATAGTAAAATACAGCTTTCAAAAAGATAGTATTGTTGGGCGAACATTCCATTAGTATCTCCCTATACATTCAGCTCCCTAATACTAGCAAAGCATTGTGGCATAAAACACAGAAGATGAAGAATTGTTGTCTAAGAACATGAGGTTAAATTCAATGAATTAAGTCAAGGTTTGTACTAAATGGTCCTTCATTGTTCTGCAACATGATTTGCCATTCACACACTACTCAATCCTTATTTTAATTCTTGATGTTCAGACATGGTGACGGCGACTAAGCAGAGGGACCCACGGCGTCGTGTGTTCTGGCTCGGCGGCGGCCAGAGAGGGGAGAGGAGAGAGGGGAGGAAGAGGAGGGTGCATTTCTTACTAGAGAAAAGGCGGCGGCCATCGAGGAGGGGGGAGGCCATCGCGGCGATGGTCGACGAGCTCGAGGATGGGGAGGAGGAGGACCACACGGCGACCGGAGTGATGGAGGGGGCCCATGCAGCGGCCGTCGACGAGGAGAGCACCAGGAGGCCCATGCGGCGGCTGGGGTCAGGGAGGGGGCCTGGGCGGCACCCGTCGACGAACAGAGGAGGAGGAGGGCCCGCATAGCAGCCGTCGGCGAGATGAGGAGTAGGAGAACCGAGGCCGAGAAAGAGGAGGGGGGCCCGGTCGGGGAGGAGGAGGCGGAGCCCGTGAAACGATCGTCGAGACCGTTGAGACCGGCAGTGGACGGAGGGCCGAGGAGGCGGGGGCGCGTTCGGGAAAGGAGGCGGCACGGTTGGGGACTTGGGCAGCCTGACGGCGTCTTCTTCTCCACCGCGCCTGTGCTTATATAAAGGCGGGGCTCTTTAGCGACGGGTCAAGAAGTCGACCACCGCTAAAGAGGATTAGCTGCGATTGGTGTTGTGAACCGCCGCTAAAGAGCAGCCCCTGGTATTTTTTAAAAGAACCCCTGAGTTCATTATTAGTTATATTTTAGTCCTATCATTTTACACTAAGGCCCCTATACTTAATAAAAATTATGTTTAGCCCCTTGGATTTTATAAAAGAACCCTATACTTAAAGAGCAGCCCCTGGTATTTTTTAAAAGAGCCCCTGAGTTCATTATTAGTTATATTTTAGTCCTATCATTTTACACTTAGGCCCCTGTACTTAATAAAAATTATGTTTAGCCCCTAGGATTTTATATAAGAACCCTATACTTAAAGAGCAACCCCTAGTATTTTTTAAAAGAACCCATGAGTTCATTATTAGTTATATTTTAGTCCTGTCATTTTACACTTAGGCCCATGTACTTAATATATTTATACTTTAATTCATGTCATTTTATAAAATTTTTGATCGCATCTTAAATTTTTTCTTGCACTCTTTATACTCCAATAAGCATAAATTACATCGAACATAATACAAGGTTCGAATAATAAAATTACATGATGCTTGAGTGATCCTTGAACGACTTTTCCTTGGCAGTGATGTGATGAGTACATCACACTCATGGATACACACAACACTCCTCCAAATAAGATGAAAGTTCATGTGCATCACCTGAAATTACAGGTGAGATCGTTTCTAATGTTTTTATTATGTGGTTTTGAGAATAGATTGCTACCTAATGAATTAATTATTATTAGAAACCATGGAGATGATGATGAGATAGCTGAGGAGGTGATTAGAGACGTGATGGACCAGCAAGGACGTCCAAGCCAAGGTGGAGGTCCAATCAAAACCGACTTCGAGTCTCTTTCGGAGCCCAGAACCAGTCTGCACTAAAACGGACGCCCAGGACGTATACGGACTCGGATTTGGACGTTCTATATATGCCTGGAAAGATAACCAACATATCGTTCCAACCCAACCGGTCCCATGTCAAAATGCGTCCCGAGCCGTCAGCAATCGCCAAAACAAATCGACTTTCAAAATCTGTCCTGGTGCTGCGACAACGTAATCGGTCTTTAGGCCATGTATCGAGTTGAGCCCACTTAGGGCTGCGTCCAGGGGGTCTTGCACGACCCTAGGGTTCTCATATACAGCCGCCGCCTCTTCATTAGGGTTTGGGTTATTTTAGATTATTCTGTTGATAACAGTTTTGTCATTTGATTGGTTTGTGAGATTCCAACTTGTGAGATTCATCGTATACTTGCAAATTTGGTTGCATTCTTCTTTGTTGATTTGCAGGCAAGGATAAGCCTTCTCGGTGAGGTCAATCGTTCTTGAATGGTTGATAACCAGAGGAGACGTTGTGTTGTGATTGCGGGGTTCAGAAGTTGTCGTTCGGAAGCCGGATCGATTTGTGTATCGCCTCCGCCTTAATCAAGATTATCAGAACCTATCAGAAGATTGGGAACCCTTGTCCACATCAAGTGGTAATCAGAGCTTTAGGTATACCGTTAGGTTCGCATTTATCCTCGTTTATTTGTTCTATCCTATAGTCCAGAAAATTGCCCCACAAAAATATCGGTTCGTCGTGTTTCCGCTGTACTATACCCCATTGTGACTTGTAAATTTTTATTTCTAATTGCTTTTCTGAATTTTAGTCCCTATAAAGTCATTGTGTTGCTGGTCTAGTGCTTGTTCTTTGGTCTTGTTTGAGTCGTGCATATCCTTGTCATAGACAAATAAGGGAAAAAATCTGTGTTGCACATGTTGAGATAATAGTATTGCTGGAATTGTATGCACTAAATACTTCTTTAACATCTAGCCTTCTACTTTTATGTGCAAAAGAAAATTAGAGTGCTCTGTTGCTGTCTCATTGTGATCAAAAGCCAACCAATTAGTGCTTGATCTTATTATAGAAGTTTCTTTTAGTTGTGCTATTACAAGAATCCTTTTGCTGCACTTGTAGTAAGAAAAAAAAATATTCTGGGGTTCCATTGGTTGTAAAACTTGTAATACCTTGCTGCAGTTCTGATTCTCAAGAAAAGGAAAGAAAAAGGCAAAAGTGCACAAGAGAAAAAGCCGCACAAAAAAAAAGAAAGTAGAAAAAAGAAAAGATACAAGTTCAGATTTGCTTGCATTCTTTGTGTCCTTTGTTGAGTCATTTGCTTGCTTGCTTGAACTAGGTCCGAGACAAGTTTAGGCCGGTGACATAGACTAGCTTGGGACTATTATTCAGTTTTGCAACTTCTGAATTGAAATTTTGCTAATCCTTTCTATCTAATATTGCCTATCCAAGCTCCATATATTTCCTTCTGAACAGGCACAAATTTTTTTTTTGACTCTCGCAATCATCAGTTCACACTCTCCAAGGTATCCTTTGCTTGTTGTAATTAAGAACTTTGTAAGAGCTTGATAAGATGCTTCCCTTTGCTTGTTGAGAGTTTACACTGTGATCACATAATAGTGATAGGAAAATATACTCCCGTGTGTTTTTTGTTTGCTACTAACAATGACAGGTTATACCACTCATGGTGATGATTCAATGTCGTCTAATAAGAACAATATGGGTGATGTAATACAAAGAGTGCTCAGTCCTCAAATGGAGAAGGTAGAGCAAAATCAATTGAACAATTTATTTCAGACTCACTTTGTTGTCAAGGATCGACGTTGTCATGTTATCATTGATGGAGAAAGTAGCCGCAACATCGCAAGTTTAGAATTAGTAGAGAAGCTTGGATTGACAACACAGCCACACCCATGTCCATACTACATCCAATGGGTAAATTCTTTTGGTAAGATAAAGGTAGATAAAATTGCACGCATTGAATTTTTTCTTGGTTCTTATAAGGATAGTGCAGAATTTGATATAGTACCTATGCAAGCATGTCATTTGTTATTGAGTAAACCTTGGATTATTACAAATGATGCTTCGCACAATACCATTATAAGTAGCTACTCATTTAAATACAATGGTAGAAGAGTTACTCTTAAACCTATGACCACTGCTGAAATTTTAGAAGAAGATCAACAAAGGCTTGAAAGGAGAAAGAATGAACCGTTTAGAAAAGAATGGACTGTTTCAAATGTTGCAACACTTATATCAAAATCTGAATTAGATGATGAACATATTTCCTTGCCTCTTGTTGTAACTAATACATTTCAGGTTCTACACAAAGAAGAGGATAGTGAGAAAGATGAAGAACATGTTGTTGCTTCAGGTAAGAGCTTTTTTGATGTGACGAATTGTTCCAACAATCTTATTATATTGGAACCTTGTCTTGATTTGCCTTTGCCACAAGTTGATTTATCTACTGATCCTTGTGATAAAGAGGAGTTGTGTGCCACTGCTTCACTTATACCTTTGCCACTACAAATGAATAAGCTTGATGTTTTTGCTTATGATTCACCTACTAGTGCTGAAATAAAATATTTGATTTTAATAACATGTGAAAAGGATGAGCAAAAATTATTGTCTTCTCTAAATACTTTGGGTTATATTGAACTTGATGTTCTTTGTGATCTAAATACCGTGGAGAAGCAAATCTTTTCTCAAACTGAATTGCCTTTACTAACAAGAAACAAATTTTATGCTATAGGAAACTTTGATCATAGTGGTGTTTTTATGGTGCATAAAGTTTATATTTGCTCAAACATGAATACTCCTTGTGTTGTACAACCAAATGATGAACTAGAAAACTGCAATAACAATTTCCATGTCATGTCATGTTTTTCTAGTGTTTTTAAGATCACACATTTTCCATCTTGTCATAAGAGTAAGAATGACGTTCATATTGCTGAGCAAGCTTTCAAAGAGGTCATTAATTTGCATGGCATGCCTTCTATTGTGGTTTCACATTGTGATGACGCCCAGGACGCATACGGACTCGGATTTGTATGTTCTATATATGCCTGGTAAGATAACGAAAAGAACTTTCCAACCCAACCGGTCCCATGTCAAAATTCGTCTCGAGCTGTCGGCAATCGCCGAAACAAATCGACTTTCAGAATCTGTCCTGGTGCTGCGACACCGTAATCGGTCTTTGGGCCATGTATCGAGTTGAGCCCACTTAGGGCTGCGTCTAGGGGGTCTTGCACGACATTAGGGTCCTCATATACAGCCGCCGCCTCTTCATTAGGGTTTGGGTTTTTTTAGATTATTCTGTTGATAACAGTTTCGCCGTTTGATCGGTTTGTGAGACTCCAACTTGTGAGATTCATCGTATACTTGTAAATTTAGTTGCATTCTTCTTTGTTCTTGCTTGTGTTCTTGATTTGCAGGCAAGGATAAGCCTTCTCGGCGAGGTCAATCGTTCTTGAATGGTTGATAACTAGAGGAGACGTTGTGCTGCGATTGCGGGGTTCAGAACGTGTCGTTCGGAAGCCGGATCGATTTGTCTATCGCCTCCGCCTTAATCAAAATTATCAGAATCTATCGGAAGATCGGGAACCCTTGTCCACATCATGATCGGTGCGCATGTAGGGCATTCTGTCGGCAAAGGAGAGTCTTGCTTCTAAGACTTTAAAATTTTTCGGATCTATGAAATATGGCACCTCGTCATATTGATTGTAGTCATCTCGATCCTCCACATTCTCCACTCCAACTATTCTTTGTTTACCTGGAACAACAATGTAGTTCTTTTCGTCCTTTGGATCAAGTACATAAAACACATGTTCCACGGTCTTGGCAAGTATCCAAGGCTCATCTTTGTGACCAACATTGTTAAGATCAACAATTGTGAAACCATATTCATCTACCTTGATGCCATTAGGGCGCTTCACCCATTTGCATTTAAATATGGGAACCTGTAAATTTGCACCATAGTCTAGCTCCCATATTTCCTCAGTGGATCTGTAATACGAGGTTGTCTGGTCCTCCTCGTCAATGGCTTCTACTCGAACACTGTTGTTTTGACACTTGCTCTTCTTATCCTTCTGTTGGGTGTAGAAGGTAAAACCATTGATGTCGTGTGCCTGAAAGGTCACCATGGTTCTTCTCGGGTGGTTAGCTAACTTTCTCAACATTTTCTCTTCCACGGACTCGCCACTTGGAAGGTCTAGGGAGCTAAACCATGATGTGAAAGAGCGCTTGTGCTCGTCTCTAATCCATTTATCCGTCGCATCCTTGTTGTTCCAGTGGCACTCTAACAAATGTTTCTCAAAGTACGGTCCCACAATCTGCGTCTGTTGCAATACGCTGAAATGTGCTTGGTCCACTCGTTTAAAGTCACGGTCGATGAACGATCTATGGCCTTTTGTACTTTTTCCAGATAATCTACCGTCATAACAAGACACGGGGAGACCAATTGATCTGCTACCATCATTAATGTAATCTGAGTAACATTCGATGATCTCCTTAGTTGTGTAGCCCTCAATCATAGAACCCTCTGGATGTGAATGAGTACGTACATAGCATTTCAATACATACATCAACATCTCAAACGGAAACATCTGATGCAGGTAGACGGGGCCCAATGCAGAGATCTGGTCAACAATATGAATCATGAAGTGTTCCATCGTATCGAAAAAGGATGGAGGGAAGACCATCTCAAGTATGCACATTGTTTCCTTCATGTGGGTCCGTAGGTCATTTAACTCATCTTCAGTTATCACCTTCCTCGATACCGCATTAAAGAAGTAGCTAAGGCAAGTTACAGCCAAATTCAACCATGGCAAGTTAGCAGCTCTAATAGCAATAGGGAGAAACACCGAAAGCTTTAAGTGGCAATCGTGAGTGTTGTACCCACTTATCTTTAACTCTTCCATGTTTACAACATTCTTGATATTTGATGAGAAACCCGTCGGTACATTAATCCCACTGAGGCACTTACATAATGTTGTTTTCTCCTCAACCATAAGTGTGTAGGCTACCGTGGGGAGAAAGTACTTTCCATTTGCTCTTTCTTGCGGATGGAGCTCTGGTCTTATTCCCATCACTACAAGATCTCTATGTGCGCTGAGTCCATCCTTTGTCTTACCAGATTGGTCGAGTATAAGTCTGCTACTACTGTCAAATACATCCTTCCCAATATGCATCCGGACGAAGGCATGATTCACTTCCAATTCTTTCCAATAATTGAAATATACAAAGAAAATGGATTTATTCTTAAACGGCCAAACACCTTTTGCCTTTTTGGCTCCCTTCACTGGCTTTCCAAAAACAACACTGGTGTTTTTGACAACGTTGAGGTTCTATCTCGTTCTCAACTTTGCCATCCAAGTATCTAGCCATCGTGCGATACCTGTGTTTTGCTGGTAAGAATCGGCAGTTTCGCGTATACACTAGCTTCTGAGATGCTGGAAGGTACATATGGGATGTATCATCAATGCATACAAAATATGCCGCCTTTCCTTTGACCTGCCCTGATAGCGCCCTTAGTGCCGGAGAATCACTTACCGTGCAAAAAATAATTGCTCTGAGCTTGAAGTATTCTCTTAGATACTCATCCCATCTACGAACCCCCCTCCAACCACAGTTTCTGTAGGTCTTCGAACAATGGTACTAAGAACACGTCTATGTCATTACCAGGTTCTTACGCTTATGGCATAACCATGGTGGAATGTTGTACATTGCTAGTATCACTGGCCAAGTGCTATGCGGATTCCTCATTTGAACGAATGGGTTCATCCCGTATGTACTCAATGCAAACCATAGGTTCCTTTTCTCATTAGAGAAGTCTCGATGATCCTCATCAAACTTTTTCCACTGTGTTCCATCTACGGGATGCCTGAGCTTACCGTCCCCTTTGCGTGCATGCCATGTCATCATTGCCGCATCCCTAGGGTTGGCGAACAAGCGTCTGATGCGATCGACCACGGGTAAGTACCAAATGACTAAGGCTGGAACCTTACTATCATTACTGTCATCGATGATAGAACTTCTTTTCTTCTTTCTCCCCTTTGTTGTATTCTTCACGCCACCATCGGCATCAGAATCGTTGTTCCTCTTGTAACGACTGCGTTTGCACCTTGGGCATCTCACAGCGTCCTGATTCTCCTTTCGATACAATATGCAATGATTTGGACACGCGTGAATTTTTTACACGCCCAACGAAAGTGAGGAAATTAGCTTTTTAGCAAGGTATGTTGTCCTTGGCAACAAGTTGGGCTTCGGCAGCTCATCGGAAATAAGTTCCAACAAATCCGTGAAACTAGCGTCCGACCAGCCATGCATGGCCTTTAACTTCATCAGCTCAATTACAGTACAAAACACAGTGAACTCTTTGCCACATCCCTTAGATTCATCATATAATGGATCCTTTGATGCCTTCTCTATTCTATGAAAATTGTCAAGACCCTTAGTTATACCGGCATTGATCAACACCTATGGATCAATATGGCATAACAACTCCTCAACATCAAAATCAGCTTCACCAGGCGATTCTGTCGCTTCTGCACCAGGCAAATTGATAGCCTCGACTTCAACTTCAATATGCTCATCAAATTCCATATCGACCACACTGTTCTCACCATGTTTTGTCCATCTCGTGTACCCATCAACAAAACCCCTCCGCACCAAGTGTGACTTGATTACTTCTATATCATTCCACAGCTTCTGATTCTTGCAATCAAAACATGGACAATATACATCAGTCGTCCATTCACGTCGACCATGTTGTGCGGCCCCTTCGATGCATTTGGAGACTTTGCGTAAAAATATTGGACCCGGTCTTGGTGCCTCGTACATCCAAGATCTATCCATCGCGAACGACCTTGAACGTGAACAAAAAAATGTTCAAATTAATTAATTAATTATGTGTAACAAAAATATTAAACATTCATTATATATATATATATATATTGAAAAATAAATTACATAAAGCGAGTAATATTATGCAAGCTAAAATGAAACAAACATCAAATTATTCTACACAATATTTAATTTTTATTAAAAAATAATAAAAAATGAATATCCCTCTTGCCCTAACACTTTCTCTCTCTTCTGGTAGCCACACTAGATCTAGATTGCCATTGACATAAAAGAGGCTAGATATAGTAATTTTTTTGTGTAGTGATGAAAATAGATGATGTATGCCTTCATAAAGTTCAACTACAACCCAATAGAACCATATAAATCAAACGAATTTAGCTAAAATTTGATGAAACCTAACAAACTTGAAATGCAAAATTCAACTTAATTTCAAAATAACAGCATAAAAAAATGTATGTTACGAGTTCCCCTTACCTCAGGGAGCAAATTTCTACAAAAAAAAAATAAAGTCAAAACCTTCCCCCCTTGATTTTCCTGATTTGCCCAAATTTTTTCGCCGCCACTGTTCGAGTGAAACAGGGGAGTTGTCCGAGCGTGCTTATATAGGTCGGGCAGTTTATAGCGGTGGTTGGCATTGTCAGCGCCGCTATAATTCCCTTAGTAGCGGCGGCTAACATTGTCAACTGCCGCTATAAACATGGGTCATTTGTAGCGGCGGTTGACATTGTCATCCGCTGCTACAGGTGCGTCTTTAGTGGCGGCTCAAGCCGCGGCAGGCTCCCTAGGCCCTGTAGCGGCGGTCCACTTTGGGCCACGCCACTGCGGCCTTCAGGTTGCTGCCGCTACATATCTATTTTGTGGTAGTGTAAACTACAAAATCTACGGATTGCAGGATCAATATAGTTCCATTTGCATATGTGTGTCAATTGTCAAGGACTATGCATTCACATGCGACAATACGGGTTGCAAAGACAGAATCCATAAGGTTTGCTTGAGACTAGCAAAATTTTAAGTGTGAGGGAAGAGAGAATTCTCTTGAGACTACTGCAAAAATGGTCATAAATAGCGCCCTATCAGCAGTGGTTGCCCTAGAACCGCTGCTAAAAGATTATCAGCAGCGATTCAAGAACCACTGGCCCGACCAATATTTGATGTTCCAATGAACCGCTGTTGATATTGAGTATCAGCAACGGTTCATTTAAATGAACCACTGCTGATAATTTTGAAAATTATCAGCAGTAGTTATATAATTGAACCGCTGTTGACAATGAATTATCAGTAGTGGTTCGGGACATGCGGGCCCGACCAATAATTTATTGCAGTGAACCGCTATTGAAATAATTATCAGCAACAGATCTATAAGTGAATTATTCATTATCAGCAGTTCACTTATAGAACTGAAGGACCGAGAAGGCGACCAGAGGGGGGGGGGTGAATGGGAGCCAATTAAAATTCTTAACTAAAACTTTGCCTATATCCCAATTACAACCCGAACCAGCCTCCAAACCGATCACCAAGGCCACACACACCAACTTGTGATGTGCTACCCTTAGGAGTGATCAACAACAACAGCAGAACATAGCGGAAACAAAAGAGAACTGGAAAGACTTGAAATAGTCAAAAACCATACACAAGTCAGACTTTACTAGACCACTATCGGCAGTGCTTATCACTACCATCGGCAGTGCCGGTTGCCACCATCGGCAGTTCCAGTCATTCCCAACGGCAGTGCTAGTGCAGGATTCTCAGGACTTAGATAAACAACATTCAGAGCGCATTGGCAGTGCCGGTAGTTGCCATCGGTAATGCCGGTGCGGGATCAGACTTGTGTCACTAGCAGTGTTGCTCCGAGTTCAGACCTAGGCTAAAGGCACTGCCGGTCCAGCCATCGACAGTGTCGATTAGGGGTTCTTCCTCGGGCACTGGTAGTGCCGGTTCAGCGATCGGCAGTGTCGATCGACACTTTCCAGAACCAAAAACTGTGCTTGAAACTTGGCAAGAAAAATACCAAAACCTATTCAAACTAACTCCAAAAATCACGAAACTTGGACAGAAGGTGACTCAAGGTAGGACGTTCCTTCTCCAAGTGGAATCACACAAAAGGCTCAAGAATTCATCTCGAATTTGAGGAGTTACCTAAAGCTCTATATTTTGAATGTTCTTGAGGAAATCCACGAAATCAAAGGTGCTCTTGCGTAGGATATAATCAAGGATCCATAAAGGATTGTTTAGGCATGTCCTAGCACTAAGATCCCTCAAGAAATTCGTACCAAAACCCACTAAAAAACAAGATCGAAAATCATTATGAAAATAGCTGCAAAAGTAGAGAAAAAGAGAAATTCGGGATTTAGGGAGAGAGGAAGACCTTGAGCACGAATATAAATCTCATATCATAGATACATGCTTACAAGATCCATGGGTACAAAGGCTAGGAAGCCACCCTCTTCCTCCCACTCTTTCGAAGAGCAAGAGATGTCTATCACACACCCACTACTCTCCTCTTTATATAAAGCTCTCTCCTAGCACTTTGAATGAAGACCTAACACAAAGCTAATGGGAAGAGGCACCACTCCCACCAGCCACAACTCTCCTTATATAGGCCTAGGGGTTGTCCTAAAGACCATCCTACCCCTCACCTAGAATACACTGTCACCTATCACCAGGGGCATAACCGTCCAACTTTTTGTTCATCGCCCGAACGCCATCAAGCCCTTCACAACTTTGCTTCGCCTCGACGCAAACTCCGCGATGGTGCCACGTGCACCTCCAATCACCGCCACCAGTTTTGAGGCCCAAACCGGGAAACCGCCTTGCATGCTTCTCAAAGTGCGACTTCTTGATCTTGACGCGTGTCACCTCGTCCCGTGATCTTCCTCGTCGGCAAGTCTCTCCCACCCCCGGTCCATTAGAAGCCTCTACTTGCACCGACGCCCGATCACCTTTGACTTGGTCAACCCCGCCGTCTTAATCACCACCCACGGTTTTGAGGTTCAATCATGAAACCGTCCGTGTTTCTTGCCTCTTCACGTGTACGATGTGGATCACCCTCGATTTCACCCGGCCTCCTGATCGTCCGGCCCCAAGTCTCCTACTTGTTCCCGATCCTCTCGTCGTTGACCACCAAGTTGACTCTAGTGACCTACACAGCATGAGACAAGAAAACACATTTCCTATCTCCTGCAAACTCTCCAAACTCTCCAACATCTTTACCAACTACGGTTAGTGAAAACCATGACATGCACAAACTCATGCAATCCCCAGATTCCCACATTTCAACTCAAACACCAAACTCAACCAATATCAATTACTCATCACATATTGCAAACCATGACACATATTCACATGATTTCTGAATCTCCCCCTTGATGAATACATTGACAACACCAAATGCATAAAGATTAGAGATTGAAATGCAAAGCCGAATAAGCACATCCAAATGGCCAAACACAAAGAAAATGTGACAAGTAGGCCATCTAGCAAAATAAGAATCGCAAAACCAAGAGTTGGCAAAGAAAGCGACTAGAGACGCAAAGAGTGTGAAAAGCATAAGAAAACGCTCAAGGACATGATATGCTCCCCCTCAACTTGTGATAGGTCTCATGTAATGCAAAAAGAGTCATTTTAAGTTTCTTAGCATTATTTGTGCATGACCCACAACTTTCTCCCCCTTTGCCAATGAACTCATCAAAGAAGAAAAAGAACAAGCAAACATGCAGTGCATGAAAATGCAAACCTAAGGAGCTTTAACAATTATGCAAACAAGCATTTAACCTTGCTAATCATAAACATAGAGCCATGAAGTGTAAAAGTAATAGCTCACAATCAAACAAAGACCAAAAATAGATAGAAAGGCATAAACACCAAGAGCTAGACAAGCTAAGCAAAAAGATTGACTAGCTTAGATAGAATCAAATTTGCTCATCAAGAGAAAAACTACCAGCACATGTATAAGCACTCCCATCTAAGGCAAAATAGGCATCAAGTGAATCAAAAGAAACTAGCCAATCTCAATCTCAACTAGGGCAACAAGCATTCGTAGAAAATGAGCTTTACAAACGCTCACATATGCAATAGAGACTCATTTGATCAAGTATTTATTGTTTATCCTCATGTGTCCTCTAATCCATGCGGAGGGTCGCACGACTGCGTACGGCAAACACCCCGAGGCCTCAAGTCACAATGTTTGGATTTAGCATTTTAGAATTATTTTGATCAAAGCACTTAGCAGAGTTTTCAAGATTTATTCACATGACAAAAGAGCATGCCTTTGCAACAAAAGGAACACATGTTCCCACAATGTTCCATCATGAGCTAAGCATTTGCAACGCTTTCCATTTCGCAAACACAAGGTGCCAAAGCCAAGACATCCTCTAGACTAACCTCAACACAAGTTTTGACAGGGATAAAAGCAATTATACACATGGTGAGCAAGTCTTAACAAGATTAGTTCATAAGGTTCACAAGAACCTCAGTTTACTTTTAAGATTAGCAAGTTGCTCAAAAGAGTCTATAACAAGCCATCTAGACAATCTAAGCATGAGAGATTGCTATCACATCCACACAACTTAGCTTAAGCTTAATCATAGCAAAGAGAAATGCAAGAAAGCATAAGAATCAAATCTCATCTACTAATGCATATATTACATATAAGATGCAATGCAAAAAGGTAAGATACATATATACAAGAGAACACCAACTCCCCCTCAAATGATGCCATAAGGATGGCAAACACCAAGCTCCCCCCGAAGAAAAGCAAATCTCGAAGCATCTAGGGGCTTGGTAAGGTTATCAGCCAATTGACTTTTGGTGTCGATGTATTTGACCTCAACATCTTCCTTTTCAACATTATCTCTCAGGAAGTGGAATCTCACATTTATGTGTTTGACCTTACCATGTAGCACTGGGTTCTTGGCAAAGCATATGGCACTGGAGTTATCACACGTGAGTGGAACACCCTTAAAGGTCAACCCATAGTCTCTCATGATGGACACAATCCATAGGATTCGTGAGCAGCAGCTAGCAGCTGTAACATACTTAGCCTCTTTGGTGGATTGGGCTACACTCGCCTGCTTACGAGAAGACGAACAGATCAAAGAAGTACCCAAGAAATGGCAAGTACCAGAAGTGCTCTTCCTTTCAATTCTCACCCAGCAAAGTCCGCATTCGAATACCCAATGAGATCAAGAGATGAAGATGCAGAATATCAAAGACCGAACTCAAGGGTGTATTTGAGATACCTGAAGATGCGCTTGACAGCCTTGCGATGAGTCACCCTTGGGGAAGCTTGAAAGCGAGCACAAAGACACACTGCAAAGTGTATGTCGGGTCTTGTCGCCATCAGGTACAAGAGGGAGCCAATCATGCACTTATACTCACTTTGATCCACCGCTTCACAGTCTTCGTCAGGGTCAAGTGCCGTTGTTGTGGACATTGGTGTTGACAACGGCTTCACATTGACCATGTCGAACTTCTTCAGGAGATCCTTCGTGTACTTGACTTGATGTATGAAGGTGCCTTGCTCGCACTGCTTGATTTGAAGTCCAAGAAAGAAGGTGAGCTCACCCATCATCGACATCTGAAATTAACTTTCCATAGCTTCCTGAAATCTAGACACAAGAGCATGAGAGGAACCTCCAAAGATGATATCATCCACGTAAATCTGAACCATTAGAAAGTCATTGCCATGCTTTAGAGTGAACAAGGTTTTGTCAACACACCAAATGACATACCCGCGCTCTAGCAAGAATGTCTTAAGCCTAGCATATCATGCCCTAGGTGCTTGCTTTAGCTCGTACAAAGCCTTTTGAAGCTTGTACACACGGTTTGGGTATTTGTGGTGCTCAAAGCCAGGTGGTTATCTCACATAAACCTCTTCCTCTATGAAACCATTTAGGAAAGCACTCTTGACATCCATTTGGTAGAGTCTAATGCCCTTAGAGGCAGCAAATGCAAGCAAGATCCTAATGGCTTCTATGCGTGCAACAGGAGCAAAGGATTCCCCATAGTCTAAGCCCTCCACTTGACTGAAACCCTAGGCAACAAGCCTAGACTTGTTTCTAACAACCTCACCATCTTCCCCATGCTTGTTTTTGAAAGCTCACTTGGTTCCTATGACATTGACACCAACACGAGGCTCTACTAGGGTCCACACTTTGTTTCTCTCAAAGTTTCCAACTTCTCATGCATAGCATTAACCCAATGTTCATCAGATAAGGCGTGTCCAACATCCCGAGGTTAAAAGGTGGCAACAAAGAGAGAATTAGTAAAGCAGGCGAGATGTGTAGACCTTGACCTTGTTGTCCTCTCATAGAGATTACCGATCATCTGTTGAGGTGGATGTTGACGCTGAATGTGGTGAGGGGCCTCTCTCTCTTAGAGCGTACCTCCCCCTCAACCATAGCTGGAGCTAGCTCAATAGCTACTGAGGTCGATGTAGAAGCTTCTGGACCCTCTGCTGGAGTGGTGGAAGCAGCAGGAACAAGCTCGGATGTGGGATGGAAAGACTCATCATCGTCATCATCCAAGCCCTGTAGGTCCTCTTCTACAAAGATACTCTCCTCCATCTCCCTGTTACCTGCAGTCTCAACCACATTGCTTGCACAAGAGTTTGATTCATCAAAGGTTACATCGCAGGACTCTACGATAGTGTTAGTTTCCAAATTTAAAACTCTGTAAGAATGGCCATGAAGGGTGTAGCCCAGAAAGATGCCATCGGAAGATCTCGACTCAAACTTATCAAGGTTGCCACGCTTGAGAATGAAGCACTTGCAACCAAAGGGGGCACAAATGAGAAACAGATGGCGTCCTGCCAAAGCGTAGCTCATAGGAAGTCACATTAATAATTGAACGCAAGAAAACCCGATTGGAAACATAGCAAGCAGTGCTAATGGCCTCAGCCCAGAACCACTTCGGAGTCCTATGCTCATCGAGCATCGTCCGGGCCATTTCCACCAAGGTTCTGTTCTTTCTTTCAACCCCACCATTCTACTGAGGGACAGAAGGTGCTGAAAACTGATGCTCAATACCATGCTCAAGACAGAAAGCATCAAAGGAGGAGTTCTTGAACTCGGTGCCATTATCACTGCAAATTGCTCGTAATGCACCAGAAAGTTCCTTGAACAACCTCAAAGCTAAGCTCCAAAAGTGACGAAACACTTCATCCTTGCTCTCAAGAAAGTAATCCCAAGAGTAGCGAGAGTAGTCATCAACAATCACAAGAACATACCACTTCCCACCCGCCGAACGAACTCGAGAAGGAGCAACAGTGTCCATATGAAGCAGCTCTCCAGGGCGTTCAGTCATCACCAAATTGATTGGTGGATGAGAAGCGGCAATCATTTTCCCATGACAACAAGGAGCAGGAACGAAATCCTTATCCAATTTGAGTTTAGGCAATCCTCGAATCAAACCTAGGCCACTCAAGCGACAAAGCAAGTCAAAGCTCATGTGACCTAGTCTCCTATGCCATTTCCAGAGCTCAAAGGAAGATTGAGCAAACAAGCACTTGTGAAAACCAGGATAACCAGCAAAATCAGCCTGAAAAACTTTCCCAGTGCTAGAAATCCTACAAACCCAAGAGCCATTCGAATCAAGAACACAAGAAGCATTTTTCTTAAAGCGCACTTCCAAACCAACATCAAGCAACTGAGAGATAGAGAGGAGATTGTACTTGAGATGCTCAACCAAACCAACATCCTTGAGAGTGAATTTTTCATTTACCTTTACCACGCCTCTTGCCTTCACTCTCCTTCTCTTGTCATCTCCAAAGGTCACATACTCCCGGCGCTTCAGAGGACTGAGGCTGGAGAACCACTTTGCATCTCCGGTCATGTGGCGCGAACACCCAGAGTCCATCAACCATTTGTTCTCTAGGCCTCCACCTACTGTCTACAAAGAACGAGAAGGAAAGATCGATGACTCAGTGCTGGGATTAGAAAGAAAACTCTTGGGAAGCCAGCACTGAATCACACGATCTGCAGGGGTTATCACAGTTCTTTGCACATTACCAGTCGAACACGTGGGGCGAGTACCACGATGGGGAAAGCGTGGCCTGTCAAAGCGTCTTGACTCAAACCTGGGGTTATGAGGATAGAAATCATATATGTAAAAGCCAAATCCACGCGAGCGACGCTCACCATGATGGGGAAAATGTGGGGCGCCAAAGCGCTGCTGAGCAAAGCCTCTGTTTTGTGAATCAAAGCCCTATGAGGACTCACCCTATCCACGATAGGCACGAGAAAAAGAGCGAGGCAGAAAACCAACAAAATTATCATGATGCACATTCCTAGTTAACTCAGCTTGCATCCTCTCAATTCTCTTATGCCTATAACAATACTCGTCCAAGTGACCCTTACGACCATAGAACATGCAAATGTAGACACTCTCATGTTTAGGCTTAGCTTGCACAGTGGGTTTGGGTTTTGGCTTCTTGGCTTGCTTTGGGTTGAAGGAAAGATTGGGGTTAGGTGGGTAGTATGTGTCAGTGGGTTTGATGGACTGTTCCTCATCCTTGTAGCTAGAGCTAGGCACAAACTTACCCACACTCTCACTCTCCTTGTCATGCCTCTCAAATCCCAAGCCCAAGTTGTAGGTTGACCTACTAGCACTTTCTTTGACTCTTGCCAAGTCACTCTCAATCTTTTCGTCACTCACTAGGGTTCTTTGGAGACGAGAGGTGAGATAGATGGTGGTAGGAGAACTTTAGAGCGAGTCTCATCTAGCAGCTTGGACTCGAGCTCTTTGACTTTGAGGGTTTGAGCTTCTAACTCATTAGTGAGCTTGGGGCACTTTTGACATGCACCTAAAAGAGTTGGTCTAGCTTTGAATTCATCAAGCTCTTTAAGGGCACTCTCAAGTTGACTGGCAACTTGAGCATTCGATCATTTATCACAACTTGACACGACTCACTCTCAACAGCAATATCATCTTTTACAAGCTTAGACCTAAGCGAAGTGATTTCATACTCAGCACTCTCCAACTTAGACTTAAACTCTCTATTCTCACGAACAGTGTTGCGAAGCTTATCATCTTGCATGAGCAGAACATCGCGCAAATGATCAATTTTAGAAGAGAGCTTATCAAGAGTGGGAGGTACCTCGCTTGTGTCAGAATCAGAGCCAGAGTCGGTGTCGTGATCATTCTTTGCCATGAAGCAAAGCCCGGTGAAGTCATCCTTCTTCTTGACTCGTGGTTTCTCAACCTCCTCCTCCGAGCTTGTAAAGCCTTTGCTTGATGTGAGGTCGACGTCGCTCAAGGCGGCAACGCAGACGCGTGCAATGGCCTTGGCGAACTTCTTGGAGTTCTTGCCTTTCTTGTAGAAGCAGTTCTTCTTCTACTTGAAATCTTTAGTGTTGTTGTCATGGTACCCAGCTTTCTTCTTCTTCTTGGGGCAGCCAGCGATAAAATGTCCAAGGCCACCACACTCGAAGCAGGTTCTTGAACCACCTCCTCTTCTCTCCTTCCGGTTGTTGTAGAACTTCCTGAACTTCCTTGTGAACAAGGACAACTCCTCGTCAGGAATGCACTCCATCTGTTCATCGAAAGATGCATGAAGAGAAGACAAAGCAAACTCCAAAGAAGACTTGTCAAGTGAGGGGTTAGTTCCATAAGAAGCACCACTGTGACTATCCTTTTGAGAGCTAGAAAGCAAAGCCCTGCTAGAAGCAGGATTACTAAGATTACAACGAGACTTCCTAGACAGTTCATGAGATTTTAGCTTGCTAAACAGCTGCTCATAGTCTAGGATATTGAAATCAGCAGTTTCTTCTAGTGTAGCAATCTTAACCCCCTAAGCATTTTCATCAAGTGAATACAACAATTTCTTAGCTCTACCATTATCACTGTACATAAGGTTACCACAAGCTCGCAAGTTGCACACAATGGCTTCAAACCTATGAAAAGTGTCATCTAGTAACTTGACAGGTTTTTGTGCAAAGGTTTGGTACTGTCTATTGTTAGAATCCTTACACATAGACTTGACTTGATTGGTACCCTCATGGTACGTGCAAAGCTTTGCCCAAATGGCATGTGCAGTATCAAGATGAGCAACACGATCATGTTCATTCCTACCTAAAGAAGACAGCAGGATGTTGACAGCTTTGGAGTTGTTCTCATACTTGGTTAACTCACCTACTGGCGCGGTGTTAAGGTCGTTCGGTACAGCATAGTCCTGCTCCACAATCTACCAAATTGCACGTCCTTGGCTTAAGAGATAAGCCTTGGTCCGTGACTTCCTGTAGGGAAAGTCCTCTCCATCGAACATCCAAAACCTAACCGCACGCTTCTCCATATCGCCTTTGGATCACAAAGCCGGTAAAGATCAACTAGTGATCAAACCGGCTCTAATACTAATTGAAGGACCAAGAAGGCCACTAGAGGGGGGTGAATGGGAGGCAATTAAAATTCTTAACTAGAACTTGGCCTATATCCCAATTACAACCCGAACTAGCCTCCAAACCGATCACCAAGGCTACACACACCAACTTGTGATGTCCTACCCTTAGGAGTGATCAACAATAACAGCGGAACACAGTGGAAACAAAAGAGAACTGGAAAGACTAGAAATAGTCAAGAACCGTACATAAGTCGGACCTCACTGGACCACTATCGGCATTGTCGATCACTACCATCGGCAGTGCCGGTTGGCGCCATCGGCAGTGCCGGTCACGCTCATCGGCAGCGCCAGTGCAGGATTCTCAGGACTTAGGTATACAACATTCGGAGCGCATCAGCAGTGCCGGTAGTTGCCATCGGCAGTGCCGGTACGGGATCAGACTTACGTCACTGGCAGTGTCGCTCTGAGTTCAGACCTAGGCTACCGGCAATGCCGGTCCAGCCATCGGCAGTGCCGATCAGGGGTTCTTCCTCGGGCACCGACAGTGCCGGTTCAGCGATCGGCAGTGCCGATCGACACTTTCTAGAACCAAAAACTATGCTCGAAACTTGGTAAGAAAAATACCAAAACCTATTCAAACGAACACCAAAAATCACGAAACATGGACAGATGGTGTCTCATGATAGGACGTTCCTTCTCCAAGTGGAATCACACAAAAAGCTCAAGAATTCTTCTCGATTTTGAGAATTTACCGAAAGCTCTAGGGTTTGAAAGTTCTTGAGGAAATCCACAAAATCAAAGGTGTTCTTGCCTCGGATTCAATCAAGGATCCATAGAGGATTGATTAGGCATGTCCTAGCACCAAGATTCCTCAAGAAATTCGTACCAAAACCCACTCAAAAACGAGATCCAAAATCACCACGAAAATAGCTCTGAAAATTGAGAAAAAGAGAAATTCGGGATTTAGGGAGAGAGAAAGATCTTGAGCACGAAAATAAGTCTCATATCATAGAAACATTCTTACAAGATCCATGGGTACAAAGGCTAGGAAGCCACCCTCTTCCTCCCACTCTTTGGAAGAGCAAGAGATGTCTATCACACACCCACTACTCTCCTCTTTACATAAAGCTCTCTCCTAGCACTTTGAATGAACACCTAACACAAAGCTAATGGGAAGAGGCACCACTCCCACCAGCCACACCTCTCCTTATATAGGCCTAGGGGTTGTCCTAAAGACCATCCTACCCCTCACCTACAATACACTGCCACCTAGCACCAGGGGCATTACCGTCCAACTTTTCCCTCGTCGCCCGAACACCATCGAGCCCTTCACAACTTTGCTTCCCCTCGATGCAAGCTCCACGATGGTGCCACGTGCACCTCCAATCGCCGCCACTGGTTTTGAGGCCCAAACTGGGAAACCGCCTTGCACGCTTCTCAAAGCGTGACTTCTTGATCTTGACGCGTGTCACCTCGTCCCGTGATCATCCTCGTCAGCAAGTCTCTCCCACTTCCGGTCCATTGGAAGCCTCTACTTGCACCGACGCCCGATCACCTTTGACTTGGTCAACCCTGCTGTCTTGATCACCACCCACGGTCTTGAGGTTCAACTGCGAAACCGTCCGTGCTTCTTGCCTCTTCACGTGTATGGTGTGGATCACCCTCAACTTCATCCGGCCTCCTGATCGTCCGGCCCCAAGTCTCCTACTTATGCCCGATCCTCTCACCGTTGACCGCCAAGTTGACTCCAGTGACCTACACGTCATGAGACAAGCAAACACATTTTCCATCTCCTGCAAACTCTCCAACATCTTTACCAACTATGGTTAGTCAAAACCATGACATGCACAAACTCATGCAATTCCTAGATTCCCGCATTTCAATTCAAACACCAAACTCAACCAATGTGAATTACTCATCACATATTGTAAACCATGACACATATTCACATTGTTTCTCAAGAACTGTTGCTGATAATTTTTGAAATTATTAGGAGCGGTTCATTTACTAAACCATTGTTGATAATGTGTTATCAGTAGCGGTTCGCTTATAGAACCGCTACTGATAATGAGCTTGTACATATAACACCTCCTCTTCATTCCAACCGCCTCATGAGCATCATTTCTTCCGCCATTTGTGCAAGACACTCTTCCTCCAAAGCCCGAGTGACGCTACGATTGGAGTGTTAAGAAATTATAGGATTCTACCATCTTGGGCTCTCGAAGGTTTGTTGGATTATCTTATTTTTTGCTCAATCTAAATTTCGATGTCTAATGACTCTTTGAAGAGAGAGTAGGTAATGTTTGCTTTCTAGTTTTGCAATTAGATTATGCTTGAATTATGTGTGAGGTAGAGTCAAACTTAAATAGAGTCATAGTATTATAGAGACAACTAGATTTATTGCTAAATAATTTAAAGAGAAAATAATTAATTAAAATAGAATGCTAAGTTAATTTCAATTTTTTATCAAGTATTTATAAATTGCTTGAAATAAGCTGAAATAGCACGATGGAAGGTTGTGACCACCGTATTATAGAGACATCAATTTTATAAAATGATTGAAATAAGATATTATTAGTCGTATATTGATGCAATGTTATTGCCGTACATGATATTAAGGTCTCTCATGACTCGCCCTCCTGCTGGAACAAAGAGGCGGCGGCAATGTTCACGTGGTGGATGCTCAGACGGTGGTGGTCGAGTCTCTGGACAAGCTTGGGACTCAAACATGGAGCAATCAAGATGCAATGTAATTGTTTAAAAAACACTTGAGAATAATATAAAGGATTAGTGTATTATCATTTCATCTCTTCTTTTTAATGACAATAATAATTTGGTAGATGGATCGAACATGGATGTATGCTGGAAGCCGTTTATGCCAATGGTTTTTTGATGGACTGGAATATTTTTTGGAGGCCGCTACAACATATATTAAGCCAAAAGACTTGTCAAGCATTCACTACATATGTTGCCCTTGTTACGATTGTCGTAATGAGAAGACAACCTCAGATATAGAGGAAATTCATAAGCACTTGATTAGTAGAGGCTTCATGAGTGGATATACATGTTGGACTAAGCACGGAGAGCATAAGGAGGTTGTGGATGAGGGATATCCTACAGCTGAAGAAGGTCAGGGTAACAAGGTCACAATAGAACAAGACAATGATGTGACAATTGATAATGATGTGGATGACTTAGATGAGATGTTGCGCAATGTCGAAGGTGACTTCAATAGTGAAAACTTCTCAAAGATGATGAAGGACTACGAGACACCACTGTTTTCAGGTTGTAAGAAAGAACACAACAAGTTGCATGTTGTACTCACGTTGCTACAAATGAACGCTAGCAATAATTGGTCAAATAAAAGTTTCACTGAATTGTTACAGTTTCTAAAGGATTTGCTTCCAAAGGAAAATGAATTGCCTCAAAACATGTACCAGGCTAAGAAAGTTGTTTGTCCGTTAGGATTGGAGGTGGAGAAAATACATGCATGTCGAAATGACTGCATGCTATTTCGTAGTGATGATGCAATGCTTGAGGAATGTCATATCTGCGGGTCATCATGATACAAGCGAAATGTCGTAGATATGGATGAAAATGATATGGAGGAGATAAAAAAAATAGAAGAATACCTGCTAATATGGCTTGGTATTTCCCAATAATCCCTCGTTTGAAGCGATTGTTCGCTAACAAAGCGAATGCTAAGCTAATGCGGTGGCACACGGTTGGGCGCAAGAAAGATGGAATGCTTTGTCATCCTACTGATAGAATTAACTAGAGGGAATTTGATAGGAAACACAAGGACTTTAAAAACGAAATCAGGAAGATACGATTTGGGTTAAGTACAGATAAGATGAATCCCTTTGGAGAAACGGGCCACACACACAGCACTTGGCCGGTTACTTTATGTATCTACAACCTTCCATCATGGCTTTGTATGAAACGCAGGTTCATAATAATGTCGTTGTTGATCAGTGGGCTAGTCCAAGTTGGTAATGATATTCATGTGTATTTGTGACCACTAATTGATGAACTCCTTGTACTATGGAAAAAAGAGGGCATAAGAGTGTGGGATGAATCTGAGTGTAAGGATTTCAATCTATGAGCGATGTTGCTCGTAACGATTCAAGATGGTCCCGCACTTGGTAGTATTTCAAGATAGGCATTCAAAGGATACAATGGATGTGTGTGGTGCATGGAGGAAACTTGTGGAACTTGGCTTTAAGCATTGTAAGAAAGTAGTGTACATAAACTATCATAAAATTCTACGACCAGATCATTCATACCGAAGAAATAAGAAAGCTTTTGATGGGACAACCGAGACTCGTCCTGCACCAATGATTCGTACCGGTGAACAAGTATATAAGATGGTAAAGAATCTTAAAGTTGTTCTTGGAAAGGGGACGGGAAGTACAAAGTCAACTAATAGTTTGTTCAAAAAGAGACCAATATTTTGGGATCTACCATATTGGAAAGAGTTGATGGTGCGTCACGCAATTGATCTCATGCATGTGGAGAAGAATGTGTGTGAGAGAACGGTTGGTACCATGGCAGCTATACCTAGCAAAACCAAAGATACACTCAAAGCACGGTTGGACTTAGAGGATCTGAAGCTAAGAGAGGATCTTTACCACAATGTACTTGAAAATGAAACAAAAAAACTTCCAACAGCTAGCTATACACTAAGTCTATACTATAAAGATTAAACTTCATGCTACCTTTTATCACTCTGTGATCGTCTGCCCACCACCACAATCTACCTTTGATCTCAGCCATTCCCCACTCTAGCACCGTTGAATCAAGGTCCGGGGCCACCATATGACAAAACTGTGACACAATGTCACAGATTCTTAACACCCCTTAGTGTAAATCCTCTCTCATACCTTGTTTTTTCTTACCAATGGAAAATCTACCCGCCCGCTGTACCCACCATGGCATTAATTCACTTCCATAATTCATTGCAGTCAATGTTTCCTTCCTTTTCTTTATATGATTGCCTCTCTATTGTGTGACAGCTTACTTTCCTTTCTTTTTCCTTCTTCACGTTAGCAAGCAAGGAAGGAAAGACTAGGTGATTGTGTCCTGTGCTTTCCTTACATTCTCCAGATTTTCGTATATATGATTGATTCATTCATTTTCTGTCTGCATCTTCATCGGTATCATTCGTGACGGAACGACAATGCGCAGAGACCGTCGAAGTGGAGGAAGACACGCTAGAAGGAAGTTGTTTCCCGGCGGCATCGCTGACTCACGATGGGAAGATATGCAACCGTTTTGCCAGATCCCACACAGGTATGCGTCCATGCGACGAGAAGCTACCATGTGTTTGTGCCGCTGACCATTTTTGCCGGATCCGGGATAGGGTGGCTTTTTTTTTCTGATTTCCATCGACACAAACATGGGAGTTTTTCTTTACATGTTGCTGGTAAGTCAACGTGCTATTGAGTTTCCTTCTTTTGGACATACAGATCGATCATGGACGACGAGGGAAAACAACTGGAACCAAAAGAATGATGTTTCTAGGAGAACAAGGTCCAACAACCTGGTCTCTCCGGGGTAAGAAACGTTCGTATGTTTTTGTTCTGTTAACTGGATCATCCATCGTTCGTCAACCAACATGCTGTTGACCTCCTCTTCTATATTTTATAGATAGAATACCGTGACAAACGATGGCAATTTGCCGGCTACTAAGCGTCAGCAAGCAAATGAACGAGCGATGCACGATGCCGTAGTCGGGAGCAGAAAAAGGCATTGAATTTAGACAGATCCACGCCACGAGTGAAAGCAGGTGGCAACATCATTTGTTCAGTGCAGAAATCATGAATCCAATACAGTATCTGGTGCTACAAGAGACGTAGGTTTTATCTGTATGCACTACCTATTTCATTTTGTTTCTCGTTTCTTTTGAACTTCCTTTAAAATCACTGGAATAGTAATCAGCGGTTCTTTGTAGTTATGATTGCTGCTCGCTTGTCATGACGATTGACAACAAACGGACCGCCATTCTAGACAAAGGATGGTTGTATTACCCAGAATGCTAATCTACTTGCTAAGAAGCGTGCCTATCACCGGGAATACCATCAAGAGTGGCGAAAGCGTAAAAAGAGAAGAAAAGGCAATGATATGCATATGTGCAAGCACATCCACCATATTTCCGTTTGATAACAACACTTTAACTTTTACAATTTGTTACTTTTCAGACAATAATTTTGCAAATAACTCAAACAATCAAGTACCTCGTGAGAAAGGATGCGTTTGAATGGGGAATCCATTCCTGGTATGGTACTTTATTTTTAGATGATTATTTGTGCTTAAATCAATGCACTTACATAATGTTTGTATATCAGGTTTGGATTCAACACCTATTGGAACTGCAAGGTCTGACATTAAGGACCCGAAATTGGATTTCAGTATATGCGCTCTAAAAGACCCATGCACAGATAGTGATGGTTGGTGCATATATATACAGTTTCATTCTTACACTCTTACACATCACTACTGTTATACAGAGGAAGATTTTGATAGAGGGAACTCGGATGTGCATGTAGGTTTTGAAACAGAGGATGAGATGGTTTTTAATGGAAGACATACTACTTTTTTTTGGCAGATCTAAAACTCCATTTCCTATTGAACTGATATACTACTTGCCTTATTTTTTTACTTTCTAAAATACCAGCAAGGAAGTATAAATCATATAAAGAGGAGACCGGTATATGATACGCATGACCTATTTGACAAGTTTTACACAACCTTTCAAAGAAGCATCATGTTTTGAAGAAGGCGCGACCTACTTCTATTGTGGGGCGAAAGGACGGCTCCACGTAGAAGGTAACTCTTTGTGATTTTCTTTCTTATTTGTAATATGGACAACGATCCGCATATTTTATATGTGGAAATTAAATATCCTTGATCATAGTTTTGCCCTATGGTGTTCATGATATATATCACCAACCATACTATATTTAGATGATGGGGTTATTTGTTTAGATTGCCTGATCGCCTTAATAAATCAACGCATGCATGCTAATCTCACTCTGCCTTGCCTTATGTGGATATTTACCTCTATATCTTTCCTATTTCAGAGGCGTCTCAACACTATTAAAAATAAGATTACGTGCATTCTATATTAATCATCCTCTTTACATACCATGGTGAGATATGTTATTAATATGTCTTTAATATATATATTTAATTATTACATGATATCAGTATAGAACAATAGCACGTGCGTGTCGCACGTGCAAAAAACTAGTAAAGAAGAAAAGATCAACATGTGCAAGTGCTTGCATGGAATTAATGTTCCGAGTGGTTACTCTGCCAATGTATCTAGATTTGTGAACATGAAAACTTTAAAAGTGGGTTTCAAGAAGTCACACGATTGTCACATGTTGATGGTACAGTTGCTTCCAGTTGCAATTAGAGGAATTCTTCCGGACAAGGTTCCAGACATGATCATAAATCTATGTTCATTTTTCAATGCGATTTCACAAAAGGTTGTGGATCCAAAAAAACTAACAAAACTTCAGGAAGATTACACACCATGTGCAACCTCGAGACAATTTTTCCTGCCTCATTTTTCGATATAATGCCTCACTTTCTCGTTCATATTGTGCATGAGATCAAGTACCTTGGTCCTGTGTTTCTCCATCAGATGTATCCATTTGAAAGGTTCATGACAGTTCTGAAAAAGTATGTTCGTAATCGAAGTCATCCGGAAGGTTGCATGGCCCAAGGTTGGGCAACATAGGAAGTTATTGAGTTCGCTATTGATTATATGGATCTAAATACAATTGGTAAGTCTGTTTCATGCCATGAAGGGCGTCTAAGTGGGAAAGGCACGCGAGGTCATACTACTTTCAATGTCAATAACTATGTTTCATACACCCAAGCACATTTCACTATTCTACAACAATTCCTTGTGGTGGCCCCATACATCAAAATGCATGTCCAAATGTTACAATCCATAAATCGAAAAAAGTCTGAAGACTACATTGTAACGGAACACCGAGACAATTTTGGCACTTGGCTACGTATACAAATGATGGATAAGGCTCAAGATGATCCACCGGCTGACAAGACACCTGATGACATTGTTGGACTTACTAGCAAATGGTCCATCAACTACGATTCATTCATATAAAGCATATGACATTAATGGCTTTACATTTTATACAAGAGCACAAGACCACAAGAGCACGAACCAAAATAGCGGTGTTCATATTGATGCGTATGATTGTGATGGCAACAAGGAGACCTACTATGGGTTCATAGATGAGATTTGGGAGCTCGAGTATGGAGAAAATTTAAAGGTCCCCTTGTTTCGTTGCCAATGGGTCATACTCCTTAATGGAGTAAAGGTTGACAAGTATGGTATGACTATCATCAATTTTAAATTTGTTGGTTGTAGAGAACAACCATTTGTTCTTGCCAAAGATGTCACACAAGTCTTCTACGTCATAGAAAAAAAAGTCAAAGAAAAAAAATAACTAAGTACTAGCAATATTTATGTTCATTTGTATCATGAATTTATATGTATATTTTTTCATGTATTTCTCATGTAATATTTGAAATTGACATCATAGAAAAAAAAGTCAAAGAAAAAAATAACTAACTATTTATGTTAATTTGTATCATGCATTTATATGTATATTTTTTCATGTATTTATCATGTAATATTTAAAATTAACATCGTAGAAAAAAAAATGTACCCCAAATATATTTGCTAAGAACCCGAAGGTCCAAGAGGAGGGAAATATAAGATTGAGAGCGTTTGCAAGGACCTATAAATAACTGACACATAGATTGAGAGCATTTGTAAAAAAGAAAGCCAAAGCAAAAAAGAAAATATAAAAAAATATATCAGCAGCGGTTCATGTGTATGAACCGCTGCTGAAAAGAATATCAGCAGCGGTTCATTTGTTCGAACTGCTGCTAATGTACAACTTTCAGCAGCGGTTCTCTTCATCAACCCCGGCTTAAAGTCACAGGTTATATGCTCCATCCCAATCTTCCCGCTTCAATCTCTCCGCCGAACTTCTCTCCTCCCCGACTCTCCTGCCGCCGCCGATGCCAACTCCTGCCGCCTCCGCCTCTGCCACCGCCACCACCTCACCTGCAAACATGCCCCGCCTCCGCCTCCTCGGCCGCCTCCCCTGCCGGCGTGCCCCACCTCCGCTGCCCTACCGATGCCGCCCGACGCCTCCCTGCCGCCTGCGCCGATGCCTCCCTGCTGACGCGCCTGATAGCCGCCTCCACCTCCCTGCTGACGCGCCCGACAACCGCCTCCACCTCCCTGCTGACGTGCCTGACGTCCCGCCTTTGCCTCCCTGCCGACGCCGGCCGACACTTCCTCTGCCGACGAGCCCGACGCTGCCTCTTTGACCGACACCCCCCCCCCCCCCCCCTGACGCAGCCTCCGGCTTCCCTACCGACGCGCCCGACGCCACCTCTGCCTCCCCTGCCGACGAGCCCGACGCCGCCTCTGCATCTCCTTTTTCTAGAGGTAGCTTTCGACATGTAAGTTTGTAAGATGTAGCTTCGATTTGGGTTCTAATAATCATTTGGAACGATGATTTCAGTGATATTAATCATGATTAGACCTTTTTCTGTTAATTAATGTAAATTATTCCCAAGTTCAGTACAACAGTAGCACGATGCCTGTGAAACCAAGTTCAGTACTTCAAGTTCAGCAGCTGTCCAAAATCCATTTGCAGAGCAGCAGTGACTAGAGCAAACTTTGCTAGATTAATACAAGTTTGATGTCCAAACTAGTTGTGATGGACCTCATTTGATCATCAAATTTTGTAAGAAAACTGATTTCTGATTAAACAACAATTTTCTTGACTTAGATTGCATTGCCAACTAATGCATGATTATAGCAGTTGTTTGTCTCAAAAAAAAAAAAGATTATAGCAGTTGTTTCTTCAAATGACTAATTGAAAACTAATTACAGTGTTATTGTGATGTACTTTTATCTGTGTAGCCAAGTATGATTATCTGTCCCCAAATGATTATTAGTTATCTGCGCCAAGTATGATTATCTTTCCCCATATAAAAGTTTTTAGATCTTGATTGTCTACTGAGATATTGTTTTGTCTCTGGAAAAAAGAAACCAGCATGCGAATCATGATACTTGGCACCTTCTGCTTCTCTGAACAGCCTTGTCTTGTATAGAATTTTACTTATTGATTGGTGCATTTTGCTACATAGTAACCTTCTGATATGGAATGATAGATTCAGTGATTCTGAAACCATAATAATAATGAAGCTCTAGTAAATTGCAGACGGCAATATGAGATATATCAACACCTTAGATGGCTCTGCATTTGCATCATGTTTGTTTACAGTTTAAAAGAAGCAAAAAACATTGATGGTTTCTTCTGTGGATACAGAAGCAGCATGTTTGTTTCATATGGATGGTAAATATGTGCAATTTGAGAATGTCTGTTATATCAGGGAGAAAGGAATATTATACCCATATAAATAGCTCCTCCTGATTCATGGAACCTTTTTATTTTTCATTGTATATACCCAAAAGCTGCACATAGAACATGTGAAACTCAACAATCTGTACTTCTCTACAATATTTTAGAAACATGTCCTTGAAATGCACTTCTGTCATGTCCTTGAAAATCATTTTATCCAGATAATAACACTTCTGTCATGTCCTTGAAATGCACCATGTCCATTATTTTCTATAGCAATGGCACAGACAAAGGCCAGCCATCGAAGGCAAATTGAAGAGGAAAGTGGTAACTCAAGGGATCGCGCACAAGCGCCCGCTTTGATAGGAGGGCCAGATATGGAGCCTGATGCCGCATTGGATGTTATCCAAGAAGGAAGCGATGGACCAGGCCCTCGGATGGCTTTCACCATAGAAGGGCCAGACATGGAGCCTAAAGCGCCAGATGCTGAGGTCGATGAAGATGATGGTAGCCCTAGCAATTACCTGAACTTGAACCAAGAGGATGAAGAAAACTTGGAGGGTGAAGAAGATGATGATGTCGAGGGTCCTAATCAAGATAATGATGGTACACAAACATCATTTCAAGTGAGGCATGGACGTGGTCCCAACAAACAACCTAGCGGACGTTATGTCATCACGGAAATAAGTGATGCTAGGGACCCCTTACAACCTGACACTACAGTAAGCGCCTGACGCACAACTTGTGGAACACTCGTAAGAGATCATGTGGCCATCACTTATAGACTCTGGAGAGGAGGCCAAAATTTGAATAAGCGGTACGTAGTTCCGGATGACATAAAAAGCGCTATGTGGAAGAAGTTAGATGCAAAATTTGAGTTTCCTAGAGGATGTGACATGGAAAAGGTGCAACAAAGAACCATGACCCAATTGAGCATATTGTTTAGGAACTTCAAGTGTAGAATGTACAAATAGTATCATTTGCAAGGTAAGACACCAGTCTTCAATCAATATTGTTTCATATGTCGAAGCTACATATGAAAGCTTGTTACTGCAAAGCCAACATCAAAGACATTTGTGGTTGGTGAACCAATGATCGATGATTTTACATTCCTCGAATCTACACAAACACGAAGATTTCACAACTGGTATATGGAACAATCCAAGGTAGGTAGACAGATGTTTGCATTTCAATACAAGCACAATGATTTTCTCCATGGTGATGGTGAGGTGTGGATTTGTTGGGATGAAATGCATTAACTATTGAAAGCTGATGCACTTGGAGCACAACTCATATGTTTATGGTCACTGTAAGTCTCATGTTTATATGTTTCATAATATATCATTGTGTTATCATATTGATTGACTAAACTTGTTTCATATGTCTTTGTAGAATACAGATAAAAATATGTGAGGACAAAAATATTTTTGATATGGCTTACCTTGACCCAATGTTTGTAAACGCTTCACTAGTGGACTCAAAACCTCAACACACAGAGGAATACATAGTCAACTTTATTCTTACTTTCCAAAGGAAGAATTAGATATTTCTACCTTACAATTTCAGGTATATATGTAACTACAAAAGTACTCTACCATGTTCGAACAACTTTTTCTTATCACTGGGTTTATGTAGGTTTCATTGGGTCCTGTTTGGCATTAAATTAGATAGTAGTGAAGTCTATGTAATGGACTCATTAGACAACCCAAGAGAAGACTGGAAAAAACTTGAAGGCATGCTACAATGGTAAACTACTTTGTCATATTTATATATCACATGTTCTAATTATTATTTGCAACTAAACAAGTGTAAACATGTGTAGGGTGTTCAAACGTCTTCTAGAGCATGGTGTTCGTGTACTTCCATATACAAAACAATTCAAGTTCACAACATATCCTTGTAGTAAGCAAGAAGAGGGAACTAATTTATGTGGCTTTTGTGTATGTGATTCAAGGTTTCACTTCACCAATGAGCAAAAAAGAATTCAGCTAAGCTGATGCATATGTTGATAAAATTTAGATGGATTCTTTGTATATGTTGCATTGTAGTTCGCATATACATGACACTAATTTAACTTCTTTCATTTCTTTCTTCTAGACAGTGGGGACAAGACCTCTCACTACACAAAATATTCTAGCACTTCAGGAACAACTTCTAAGTTTCATAAATGAGCATGTTATTCTAGAGTCTGGTAGGTACCATGTTTTCAAATGGCACATATCACAGGTCCGCCCTTCACTAACACCACCATTGAGCTCTATCCCTACCTCTCATTCAAGAAAGAAACGCATTTCAGATTCTTTGGTTCATAAGTGAGTTCAAATTTGTGTTGATGTAAGACTTTTGTGTTCAGCGTAAGATTTATGTTGAGTAGTATTGTGGACTTCTATGATACTATGATGTGATACTTATGTTGGACTTTTATGATTCTGTCACATGCCTATTTGTGGATTTGTATGACATCAATATATATCTGGACTTGTTTGAGATTATGTGGAGTTATGCATTCAGATTCTATTAACGCCACCATTATTTTTTTCCTTCAAAAAATTTATCAGCAGCGGTTCAGTAGTCTGAATTGCTGCTGATGTGTGGAGTATCAGCAGCGGTTCAGTAGTCTGAACCGCTGTTGATGTGTGGAGTATCAACAGCGGTTCATTCTTGTGAACCACTGCTGAAGTGAGCTTATCAGCAGCGGATCCAGAACCGCTGCTGATAATTGTAATATCAGCAACGCCTAATCAGCAGCGGTTCCAGAACCGCTGCAGATGACCATTTCTGTAGTAGTGTGAATTCAAAGAAAAACATTGATGTGTTAGCCAAAAAAATTTCTTTTTCCAACTATGTGCAATCTGATAGCGGGAAAATTTCTAAAATTCCCAAGATCAATTCTTGTCTTGCACATGACCACTTATCTAAAAGGCGTGAGTCTCTTTCTTGAGTGATAAATTCTAATGGCCTCCTTGACAAGTCTCAATAAATCCAATAAGAGTTATCTCTTAACTTTATAATATATTGGTAATCTATGTCTATTTTCCTTGAAATTCCTCTCCAAGCTACTCATATTGCCTTACACATAAATATAGATGGAGTAGACCTTAGGATGAGTCTCTAGAAGTTGAGTTGTTTACTTGATCAAGTGAGAAGATTAATGCCCATACTTTAAAATTATTTGTTGAGTACTAAATTTGATTTAATTCCACCATGATTAAAATACTCAACTTGCGTATATTTGAAATGCTCTTATGATAGATATGGTTATATATGAGCTGATTTTTCTTCTTGACTTTGTGAAAGGACAAGCAAAGATTTAAGTGTGGGGAGCTGTTGACGCTACTTAGTGTACCATTTTATACATCAAAAGTGCCTTGTTTGAAACGATGATATTTTGGATGTTTTTAATGAACTTGGACCCTAAAGAGGTGAATGCCGACCGACACAGGGGTGAATTGGGTTGTACAATGTCGGCTACCTCTCTAGTTCTTCTAGAAAGAAGTTATTCGCACAAATCATGAAGATATTCATCACAAAGAGATAAATGGAAACTTCAAGATTCAAAGCATGCAATAAAAGACTTTACTTCGAGGAATTTGATGAGGAGACCCACATGGAAGCTACAGAGGACTTGTGAACTGACTTAGAACAGATATTGGGCTAAACACGGAGTGTGCCGATCGACACGAGCCTCCGTGCCAATCAACATGTGGCCCTTTGTCCAAGAAACCGATTCTATCTCGAGCTGAGCCTATATAAATACTTGTAAACCCTAGGGCAAAAGGGGATGCTGCCAGAGGGTCAACAGATCTAAAAAGTTTAGAGCCACGGAGGCTTTGACTCGTTCTTGACATCTCTAGTTGCTAGGATTAGCTTGGCTAGCCTAGCCAAGTCGATGATTGCAAGATCATAGGCTTGGAGTTTCAAAAACCACTAGTGCTCGAGGTGATCCATCAAGATAGGCCTACTAGATGGAGATGTATCTTGTACTATGTATATCAGAGTAATATTGAATATGTTGATGAATTGTTTTGGATGTTTGATTACCTGGATTTTATGGTCTTATATGTGCTTGTTCCAATGTTTAATAGATAGGCTAAGTATTTAGATGCTATCTTGATCGTGGTGATTTGGGTAGTATTCTGGATCTTGTATGCACCAGATTTGCATATGTCTCTGCTTATGCATGATAGTAAATGCGTGTAGAGTAGAGGGTTATAGACCAAATAAAGCGATTGGTCGTGACAGGGCTCGTCGGAAAAGCGTCAATTCTCCACCGATCTTCAGTTCCTTGTATCCAAGTAATTATGTTTATGATGTTATTTAATTGCACTTTGTGGTTACAAGCTCAACTAGTAGATATATGATTAAAAGTACTAAACAGTTTTCTTTAAGCCCCTCTATGAATTAAAAAAAACCTTCAAAAACAGCCTTCATGCTGATTGGCATAGCGATGCTCCGATTGGCACAATCCCCATTCCCTGACAAAAAGCTTCCTCCCTTTTCAGTAAGCTTAATTAGATCTTTTGTTGATAAATTTTCTTGATTCCCACTAGTCTCTGTGATCGATATAAACCTTGGAATACTCTAAGGGAAAACATGCTACAACTGTACACCGTCCTCTTGCGGTATATAAGTGGGTGCGTATGAGCGATCAACAATGACCTCGCCGGAGCTAAGCTCTGTGGCAGCTTTTGACGTAGACCAACAGAACAACGGCAAAACTCAAATTTAAAGGCACTGGTGGCTACCTCTCGAAGCGGCCAAGCTGATTCAGGGGCATCTAGCGCACCGCAGGCAACAAAACCTTGTCAGTGACAAAGCGCACAGCGGCGGAGATCCATGGTCTGACAAAGTCCAAGAAAGCACAACAACCAATTAGCGCACGCATGGCCTATCAGGAACCTAGGCAGAGCTCTACATCAAGATCGTGATATGGTTCAAGCTCAGGACGAGCTCTACCATGGCGGCACCATGGCAGATGGCTCTGCGGCGATGCACTAAATCCATGACGCCCTACGCAAGGCCTAATCTTAAAGAGGGGGTACCAGAAGATGTGCAGGGGCTCACCAAGGCTGGTTGGCAAGGATGGCGATGTTGCAAAAGACGAGACAGAGGTAGACGACGACGGCTATGCTCCTGCTCATGGTGAGGTGACCAGGGCCGCTAGCAACGTCCGTGTTCCGGAGGCCCTGCGGAGCATAGCGGTGTTGACCTAAACAAAGAGAGGCATGGATAGATGGGGATGACGGAATATAGACAAGATCACGATGAAACTGACCGGAGAAGAGGAAATCAGCATCGAGAAGGTTGCGGGGGCAGACAACGTTTCTTCCTATTCAATCTCCTCCTCTACCTAATTCACAATGGCAGATGTGCAATTCAACGACGAGCAGGGTGGCATCGTTGCTTATCCGCGACGTCTTCTGCGTGGCCCTGTGCCAGCGAGGAGCGATGGCTAGGGTTTGCTCGCTCGGCCCTGCAACGCGAGGATGGGTTTGGCTTGTAGCGGCTGCGTCCTAGGGTTTCTTGTAGTCAGGTGAGGCTAGGGTTCCAAGGCTTGCGTCGCACGGGATCACGTCACATGGTCCCAACGTCCAAGTCAATCCTGTGCGTGCGGCTGCAATCTTAAGAAGAAAACGACAAATAGGCGTGGCAGGGTCTTGGACCAAACGGGCTTTTTCACGCACTAGGCTCAGCTGCCGTTGGACTGGTTCAGTCGAGAGGGGACACGAGAACTTGGGCTGCGCAAGAGAGAACGGAAGGGAAATGCATCCCAAGGACATGGCGCCAAGAGAAATTGTTTGGGAATTATTCAAACCTCTTTTTAGAGCAAGTTCAAAAATCCGAATACATGTTTGAAGTTACAATCATTACACATGTAACATAATTATGGAAGATAATTATTGAAGGTAACAGCTCGGAAATTGAGATTTGGGCATATGTAGATATTGGGTCATGAATTTGACATCCTTTGTAACAAGACTCAAATTTGAGATTTTTGGGGCTGTTACAAATTTGAGTCTTGTTACAGACAACATGTAACATTTGACAAAAGCAGCATAAATTTTTTTCTATTTTAAAAATTGTAATTACGAAAATAATCCTTCATAAATATTAGTGATAAAAACAATAACAATTCTTAAATAATATTATAGTAAATAAAAAGATAACACAATAGCATTATTTATAGTTAGATTATTGATGTTATATGCGCATTCTGCACGGACTAACACGCGAGGATGGGTTTTGTTACATGTGAAATAATCTAGCCTTGACACTGTCATGTCTTCCTGTGGCCTGCAGAAGCCATGAGAACTGCGACAGCGACAACAAACATTGTCAGCATGGCCGCGAGCAGCAGGTACGTCTTCCTCGACGATTTCCGGTAGTCCTTGAAGAGGATAACAGCCCAGAATGTGCTGACTAGTGGCAGCGCCTGATCATGAACAGCCACAAAAAATTGTGTCATATATCAGCAATGCAAATAAGATAGTATCACAAGGGCCTGAAACTCTGAAAACGCACCTGGACGGCGTCAGCAGCGGCGTACCCTGCAGCCTGCCCAGCCATGAACTGAAAACCGTTCCCAAATCCACAGAGCAGCCCAGCAATAAGAGCCCAATGCCTGCCGTTCCAGTCCCTGGCATAAGCTCCGACGGTCGATGCGGGCACGCCGGCCATTGGCCGGTACAGGAACCAAAGGTTGAGGCCGATGCCGAGCACGAAGCATGACAGGGAGAAGTAGAAGAAGGCGGTGTAGACCACTAAATGTGGCGTCCCCTTCGTCTTCAGGGCGTGCCACTGGTCGTTGACAGCAATGTTGATCGCCGGAGCGAAGAGGGAGAAACAAACTCCGGCGAAGAAGATCAGGACGAGGCCAAGAAGCTTACCAGAGCCAAAAACCTGCATCGTCACGATGTGTCAGTCTTATTGAGAACTCTGGTACTGTTGCAGGAGTTTAAAGCTTCAACTGATTGTTGCATTCCGTGACCTTAATCGAGCGTCTATTCTCGACCGCAATGATAAACTCGGCGGTGCCAGGTTTCTTCGCCTGATGACTAGCATCGGTGCCATTCTCGTAATCGCCGTTCTTCTTCGGATCTTCAGGATCAAGCAACACAGTCGCTGGAAAACAACATGTAAGTTTCCCTCTTATGCTTTTCATCATGGTTGTAACATGTTCATATTTGAGATGATCAAATACTACTTTTGCCGGTAACATCACTGCTGGGGTCGACGCCTCTACTCTCCGCCCTGCAAAGAAATTAGGCATCGAAATTAAGAGAAACAGCGGTGTTGATCGTTGGTGCAAATATGGATTATCACTGACACGCTTAGCTTCTTCTCATTATCCTTGGCGTTAGAAGAATGGACAGCAGCGCCGAGGAAGACGGCAACAAGTAAGCACGCGACACCAGGGAAAAGGATCTCGGCCCGGTTTATGCGGCCATCTAGAAAATAGTTCATGGTTGTTCCTGCAAATAATTAACATTCAGGAATAAATCACGCGCACACATCAATATTGTCCAAGGGCCATTGGAAATATGCATCAGCAGAGTATGTACCCAGAACAACAGTGAGGCTTGAACAGATGATGTTGGTCACGGTGAGTCCAGCAAACGCCCATGCGTACTGCGAGATCAGGTTTCCGAGGCTGAGAAAAACTCCGCCGGCCATTGCAAAAAGAACTGAAGGCCAGTTATCATGAATCTGCCATCATCACAATGGAAATGACCAAAATTGAGAACTGAGGAATGCTTTTTTTTTTTTTTGGGTAGACGATCACAAGTTTTATACTTTGTTGGAGTCTAGTCTGATGACAGCGACATGGTGACCACCGCCCAATACTTTGTTGCAACGCTCCAAAACAATTGATGAGCGACTGAAGAAACTGGGATAGTTCTCTCTCCAAAAAAAACGAAGCTGGGATAGAAATTCCAACACTGACCTGTGTGAGCTGGGTGAAGAAGTCTGTCATGCCCGGCTTGCTCTGTCCAGCCTGCCCAAACGCCAAGGCGATCACGACGGCGGCGAGCAGGTTGGCAACAGAGTAATCGAGGTATGTGTGCTGCGGCAGCCGGCCTCTTCGCTCCAGAAGCGTCAGGACGGCCGGAAAGGTGCCCAGGAAGAAGAGGGACGCCAGCATCAGCGCGATGGCGCCGCCTTTGTCTTCGACAATGAGCATCTTGATCGACTGCCGCGGCCGCTTGATCGATGATCAGGCAGCGTGTCAAACCTTCTTATCTAGCAGTGAGATAGAGGGAGGAGCCAATGAAACACGAGACACGGTAGTGAGGGATGAACGAATGTGCTAGGATCTGATTGGGTGTCTGTATATAGAGGAGAAACGGGAGCAGATTTCCCATCTTATCGCTCTAGTAGATGCATGGCTTGAGCAAGGACATTTGTAATGCGATTGTGGTGGATCGGCTGTCAGACAAGAAACGAGTCAAGTCCGAACGGCGTACGTGTGGAGCATGCAGCATGGGCATATGCTGGAATTGTGTATTCACGAGTCTATGCCTCAAGATACAGAATCTACGTTTACATGGCGATAGCGGAAGCGTACAGCACATCCTACTATAGCATGCTTGAGTTGGGATATTTCGGACAAAAGGTGCTGGCTGAGCTCAACATCAAGCTAGGGGCATACTTAGAATAAAACAAAGGAAAAATTAAGGGGCATGCTTTTTTTTTTTTTTTGAAGAAAATTAAGGGGCATGCTGAAATTCACAAGAATGAAAGCAGGGCAGCTTTCGGTGCGCGCACAACAGTCGTTGATTCTTCATCCAATGGCCCTGCTGTCTTCTTCTTCCTCAAGCAGCAATGTAACAAAACAGACAACTTGTTTCTACTCAATGCAAAGCCAAGGATGACGCCCCGCATTTCGTCCTCCTCAGGTCGTACGCAGCTGCTGCCCCCATCATGCTAACTACTCCCTCCTCCCTCCGTATTTTACTTCTTGTCGTTCAGACAATCTAGGCAGTTAAAAAATTGATAAGCTTTGATATCCGGATGACAACATTTAAAATTTGGAACTTTGCTAACCCGTCCTAATTGAGCTTCCATGCGCATTTGCCCCACCCTACGATGTTTTGTAGAGTATTCATATGTCAATCGAAACCAGCTCCATAAACTTTGGTAACTCCAACTTCAACTTCAATTTTATCAATAACTACTTATGAGCAGTGGCGAAGCTACCAATCTAAAGACACGAGTGCCACTTCAACAATTTTAGCTATTTTGGCCAGAAAGTGGCGCACAAGAGTAATTTTGAGTGGTGCACATAAGGTGAAAACAAGGTTGTAATCCCTGAAAACAGATTAGGACCCTGGTGCCACGGCACTCGGAAGAGTCCATGTAGCTTGGCCCATGCTTATGAGACCTTTTTTTGATATATACCCTTTATCTCAAGCTTTTGACCAAACCAATCCATTGTCATGAACGTTTCATGGGCCAAAAATGAGTTGTAGCGGTCCCGGAGGATTAAGAGATTTTAAATGTTTTAGTTTTTCTATCTATCTTTTCTTTAATCTCTTAGAATTTCTTAGTGGTTATATTCATGGTTTCGCTGTTATATATTACTTAGATTTTTATTCCATACATGACATTTTGTCCTTCCACATACTTGATTTATTTGTAGTCTTATCGTGAGTGTTATTCTTTCTTAAATAGATGAGATAATTCCTTCAATATCATTATAGTTTCATCAATTTCCTAATATATTATTGAAGAACTTGTTATCCCATATACACTATCAGGTCGCAAAAAACTCACTGATCAATGCCATTGTTAACTTCTTGAAGCATAATTGACATGTGAGAAGACTAAACATCCCTGTAATCTTCTTCCTCCTTTCATCCCATCATGCTAGTCCGAATCAATGTTGCCCACACGCCCTTGCCACGGCCTCACCCGTGTGATCGCCCATGCTCATTGTTGGGGACGACCTCATCTGCACAGCCAGTCATGGCAACGAAGAAGGGTCGTCACATGAGGAGCGTGCCCACACTTGGCATCACGACATTGCCCGTGTATCCCACCACAACTCCCTCAGGGAGGGGCGTATGGCCATGCATTGTGGCCGAGGCCGACCTCATCTATTCACATGGTGTTACAGATGTTTAATAAGCATGTGCACACTTATGCTTTTATTTGTTGATTTGTTATTTATTGTCTTATAGAGTATTATAAACAACTAGAGGTCACTGTTTCCCACCCATTAGCTGGATTTGTTTAGCTAATAAAGTAATTGTTGGTTGAGGACCAGATAATTGTTATATAAACTACTAATTGGCATGTTCCAAACCAGTACAGATAATCTTGCATATAATAATTATCTATAGTGGGTTTGAATACCCCCCCCCCCCCTAGGTGAGCACAAGCTCAGACTACTACAGAACCCCGCTGTTGATTACACTACTACAAAACATACATATAGTAACACACGCTTATAACACTTGGATATTGATGTTATAATAGATTTTATAGAAACATAAAATTATGTGTTACAAATAACTTTATAATACATAGTTTTCATTTTAAGAAAATGTATTGCAAAAAATAGTTTTAGTAACAAAAAACTAATGTTACATTAAAAATGTTACAAATATTATAATTTATTGTAACAACTTGTACAAGAAGATCTTTGTTATAACACAAAATAGTGTACAACCTCATATTCTCGTCTTCTATTTCATTAATGCATTTAATTTTTGTTCTTTTAACAACATCGACTCCGGATGCAAAATGTTTCCAAATCATGTGGCATTGAGTTCATTGTTAGGATAAAACTTCATTCTCTTTAATGATTATGAAATGACTATATGCTCATGTTAATTAGAATTTTATCTTAGCCTAGGTGAAAATATCATAAGTTTGAAGAATAAGCACCAGAGTTTATTTTTTTCTTATAAACAATACATTACATAGTTTTTACATTATAAGTTATATTTGTTTGGTACTACTGAAGCAACATATGCTTTAATGGCAAGCCACTGAACATCAAAACTCACTTATATCCACATGTCAAGCAATATTATTAGACTTCTTTTAATAATAGTAATATGATTCAGCATTCACTACAACCAGACAAAGATATTGTACCACACCCTCTCAAGTAGTAACCAATATATATGTTACAATAGATATTAATTGTCCTTTCTTATGTTATAAATTCTATGTTTAGAAATTCTAATCACAATTATGTCTTAGCCTCGCTGGTGTTTCCATTAATTTTGAAGTATGTCCTCAGAGTTCGATTTCTAGTACAAGACATTATTGTACAATTAATGTTATTTTTTTGTACCATAAGTGTAATATTTTTATTGAGTAGTAACACATATATGTGTTATAATAGTTTTTATTTATATCATTTTTTCTTATAAATAGTAGAGCAAATATGTGTTATAATAGAATTTGCTTGTTTCATATTTTTTTCACAATCAGTATCACATAAACGTGTTACTACAAAACATGCTCTAGTAATAACACAACCTAGATCACTTATTAAATGTATTACTATATGTCTGTGTAATATTTGTTTGTACCTCTAGTAACACATAAAAGTGTTGCTAGAAGGCTGACGTAGTGTTAACCATTGCTAATAGTAAGCGTTATAGATACTCCATATACCAACAGTGGTTCAAAACTGTGAACCGCTGCTGATGTATATAGTATTAGTCCATATATCAGCGGAAGTTGAATGTTCTGAACTGCTGCAGAAACATATTCTAGGAAAAAAATGACTATAATTCTACATCTCAACAGACAATCATATATAGAAATTTCTCTGAGTATACACACAAATCCAATATACAATATCACATATAGTCTCACAAATAGTTCAGCATACGAGTCCAAATACAATCTCACAAATAGGCCAACATACAAGTCTCACATCAACACAAAGCCTTGATATTACTCAATTCACATAAATATAATAGTTGTTGACTCATACTAACTTATTAACTAAGAAATTTGAACTATGCTTCTTTTTCTTGGATGTAAATTAGGCAAAGAGCTCGATGGTGGTGTTAATGAAGGAAAGACATGTCCTACGTGCCACTTGAAAATATGATACTTATGAGACTCTAGAATAAAATGCTCATTTATGAAATCTAGAAATTGTTTCTGAAGTGCTCTATTTTTAGTGGAGTGGGGCCCTTTCTGGAAATCAATTGTCAACAGTTTTAAAAATGAAAAAAAGTCAAGTCAACTCCATCTATGTGTGAACTACAATGCCCATCAACAAAAATTCACCTAAACTTTTGTAATATGCATTAGCTTACCTCAATTCTTTTCCGATCATTGGTATTTTCATTTGTGAAGTGAATCATAGAATCACATACATAGAATCCATACAAATTAGTCCTTATTTGTTGCTTAATACAAGGATATGTTCTGAACCTAAAATGTTTTGTGTATGAAAGGAAACCAACACCATTTTGTACAAGATGTTTAAACACCCTACACATGTTTAGTTGCAAGTAATAAGTAGAATGTGTAACATATAAATACGAATAAGTAGTTTACCAATGTAGCATGTCTTCAAGATCTTTCCATTCTTCTCTTGGTTTGTCCAACAAGTCCATATATCACAAAGACTTTTCTACTATCTAATTTAATAGAAAAATGGTTCCAAACCTATAAACCTACATGAATATCAATACAATCAATTATTCATAAGTCATAAGAAAAAGTTATTGAAACATGGTAAGAACACTTTTGTAGTTACATATATATCTGAAGTGGTAAGGTAGAAATATGTAGTCCTTCCTTTGGAATGCAAGAATAAACTGAACTATGTAATCCTTTGTGTTGAGGTTGCGAGAGGACACCAGTGATGCGTTTACAAGCATCGGCTCAAGGCAAGCCTTATAAAGAAATGTTGTCCTCACATATTTTTATCTTTGTTCTACATAGGCATATGAAATAAGTATAGTCATTCAATATGATAACACAATGATATATTATGAACCATATAAACATGAGACTTTAAGTGACCACAAACATAAGAGTTGAGCTCGAAGTGCATCGACTTGCAATAGTTCATATACTTCAACCCCATAAATCAACACCTCATTGTCACCATGGAGGAAATCATTGTTCTTGTATTAAAATCCAAACATCTGTCTACCAGCATTGGCTTGTTGCATATACCACTTGTGGAATCTTCCTTTTTTTTTGTAGATTCATCAGACATAAATTTGCTGGTCATTGGTTTGCCAACCACAAACCTCTTGGATGTATTTTTTACAGTTTCAATCTTTGACTCATCGAGGAGATGATCCTTTGTTATTCTAGCACTCTTAGGAAACTCCTATATTCCAATTGCTTCCTGGTCATTTGCTAAAATCTCATCAGACTTGTTCATACACAACTCTTTAGACATGATGTATGAATAGTCTAATTGTGGTTGTTGTTTATGCTGTTTTGAACAAAGTAGCATCTGTTGACACTCCTTAATGTCACACAAAAACTGATGTCAACGCAAGGATCGTTCTGATGGTAATATCTATCGATCATAGAAGAATCCGCAAGCGGACGGATAATACCGCAGTAGCATTTCCCTAAGAGAGTATTCAAGGGTTATTGAATCCAAAGAACGGTTTGCGTTTATCCTAAGTCTAGTCAGGTCCAAGGACACGAGAGGATAAATGTGGTGTAGGATAGAGAGGTTTATCTATGGGTAAGATCCTAATTAAGATCAGGCTGAGGCTTGGGTTATTGCTTCGTGCACGGATTCATGTACTGAACGCTTTGTTCAGGACAACACTGCCTTAAGCGCTTATCTCCCGACCGGACGTGGAGGATTACGTGGGATCCTAGGGCTGTCACTTCCTATAACCCAACTCTCTTCTGTGGGTAAGGCGATGAAAAAAGATGACTTCTAACCTAAGCACCTCGCTTACGTTATATGTCACTACTTAGCTAAGTCGCATTGCTTAAACTAAGTATCATAAAGATGTGTATAATAGATATATACTATCTATTAACGATTTATGAGACTTTGAACCTACAATAACTAAGCACACAACCTTCCTAATAACGAAAGCTTAAAAACATAAATAAACTCGGAAGACTTCCTCGATTACTCGAAAAAAGCAAGGTTCCGACGAGGTACAAGGGTGGAGAAGAAGGCCCACAGACAAGGCTCCACTCCAAAGCTCCTTCCTCACTCTCTTCCTATTCTAGTACTACATAGGAGCAGCACTACACCTTCTTGCTATATGGAATCACTCTCTAATAATGTGTGTGTGTGTGAAGTGAAGTGAAGCCATCTATTTATAGCCTTGGAAGGTCGGTTTAGAGGAGTAACCGCCACGAAACCGTCATACAACCACTTTCAGGAGAGCAACAGGAGTCGACACATGGAGGCGATGGTCGAACCGCCTTTCCCCCAGGTCGGTCGACCTGGGGTTGGGGCCAACCGGCCAGTGCTTTCTCAGGGTGGCCGACAGGTGGGTCCTGATCATTTTAGGTTGGTAGTTTAGCTGAGTTACGTGGAGGAATCCCGTGAATCCATGTCATCTGTCCTTGTGCTTGCTTGTGATTGGTTGATTTGGTAAATTCTTGGATAAATGACTTGGAAACTCCTTAATTCATGATAAATTGACCTACACTCAAATATATACCAACACTTGTAGAAATCGTTCGTAATAAATTCCTACCACTATGTTGGTTATCGATTTTAGCCCTTTTTATGCAGGTAATTGACGGTCAAATTTGGTACTTAAGGACCGTCAACAAATCCTCCACACTTACCCTTTTACTCGTCCTCGAGTGAAAGCAACAGAAATTAAGATGGAAACATAGACTGTGAATAGACAAAGATTAATATGCAGATGTTTCCATGACATACTTGTGCTTGTAATTATGAAGTGTCTATCTTGCACTCCTTGGACGGTTGGGAGTTGGAACGGTACTAGCTTCGGGAAAGTCCTGCTCATGTTAACTATACCTCCTTGGATAACCTGAGTGTTCATTTATTGGGTCTATCTCCTCAATTGATTTACTCTCGATCACTCAAGTGTATGAAAATTTTCCTCACTAGGGCAATGCCCCTCTTTTTTCTACTTCTAAAGATAGGCCTTTGTGTAGCTCAAGGTAGGGGTAAAAAAAGACATACTTGCGCTTCATGATATTACCAAGTCCAAAATCAGATTCATAGGCAAGAAGCAAATCATGAGTCAAGACCAAATATGTGCACTATGATAGAATGGAAAATGGAGGCTCTATGATGCTTCTCTTGGGGGGACCATGGCTATATTTTTTTAAAAAAAATCTCTTCAAGGAGCTTGAATATTTTTGCCACACCCTTCATGGGGCATGGATCTTTCTATTTTCTAATAGCCATAGTCCTAGAGAGCGAAGAGTAATTGAGCCTTTTATTTTGCGGATGATGGAATGAAATTTGTGCATATATTTAGATCATAACTTAGGATGAGCAACTGCCCTAGGGTCATAACAATTTAACGAAGTTCAATGAAGACATCAAGCAACATATGCATAGGGTTTCTCAAGATAATAAATCATATGGCTCTAGTAGGTATTTTCAAATCTCATGAGGAGTAGACCTTTTTAAATTTCACACTTAAATTTTCAAATATGGTTAATAACACGAAACGGGTCATTCCTAAAGTCTACCATATCTCAACAATCAATAATCTAGAATTCAGGGGTTCCTATAAAATTTTTAGCACAAGCATCAAGCATGACATAGGAACAAAGGCATAACATTTTCATCAATTCAAGTCATGTTTGAATTTTGGAGTTTTCACGGCTTGATCAAGTTGATTTTATTTATATTTAAATTTTACAAACTAAATCAACACAAAACAGGGGAGGATAAGATAGGAGACAGACAAACTTGACCGAGGTAGAAAGGTGGGTCCAGGAGGCGCCACCTCCCGGTCTGTTAAAATGTCCCGCCCCTCCGAGGACGGACCCGCTTACACCTGACAGCTCTCTAGGACCCCAAGACTGCCCTCACAGACCAACACATGTCTTTTCTATGCACTTTATCCTCACTTATGCGCACCCGTGACAAATTTCCCGATCGGTCACCCATCTTAAAATTACTCCAGACCGAATCACGTCTTTTCTGTGCACTTTGTCCTCACTCATGCGCACCCGGGACAAATTTCCTGGTCGGTCACTCATCCTAAAATTGCTATAGGCCAAGCACGCTTAACCTCGGAGTTCTTTCGAGATGAGCTTCCAGAAAAGAAGTTGCAACTTGTTGGTATGAGTATTCTATCAATTCTATTAAGCCCTGAGCTGGGATATCACACTCTCACCCCCTTAGAAGACAGACGTCCTCATCAATCAACCCCAGGCCAGGAACGTCCCCTCTGTCACGGAACCGCCTTACCACGGAGACGGCTCCGTTCCAGGAACTCCCTCGGGTGGCGACACGCGCTGTGACGCCCAATAGTACAACACATGACAGAGACAAATAATTGCAACAAGAGCATAGGTGGAGAACAGAGTTTTACATAAATCCGAAGTTATATTAGAAACCAGAGTCTTATCAAAGTAAATTGCGGAAGCGAATTCATCCAACGATGACTCAACTAATTTGACGAAATAGATAGATACAATCGCCCTATCACGGCGACACACAGGGAACAGCCCGGCCATAACAGGTGCCTTGCCCAAGCACCGTACCGGCAAGCAAGGAACTACTCCTCATCTTCATTCATGCACAGCCCCCACTCGATGTTCCAGCAGTCGGGGCGCTGGCCCTCCCAGTGGAATCTTCCACCGCAGTGGCAGTCTCCGTCCTGGTCATCTAAAAACCACATAGAGCTACACCCTGAGTAACTAATTTATTCAGCAAGACTGACCCGTCAAAATGGCCATCTACAGCCGACGCCTAGACATGCAAAGGCTAGGGATAGGGTTTATAGTACCAGAAAACCAGCCTAGGAGTGGATCCTTGTTTTTCACGTTTTAGCACCACGTTAAGTTGTCATGTGAAATAGTAAATTTTAGTTTGCACTAAAGCTATAACAATCATGGTTGCAATACAATCTTAATAATTCCAAACAACAGTATTAAACCCACTCATCATCTTAATGGCTTCCGACACTGTTCCGGAGCAGCGATCAAGTGGTACTCGTTACTATGAGGGGCAACAACTCAAATCGATTTACATCCTGCAGGAGAAACTTGCTTGCATGACCCATACGTGCTTCCTGGAAGCCGCATGGAGCAACCTTTCGCTTACGGTACCGCAGGGTCTTCCGGGTCCAGACTCCCCCGAGAAGGGTCCCCCATCGCGATGCGCCCCATGCCGCCATCCGTGGGTGGATTGCTCCCTCCTCTCAGCCCCAGTTCCACCAAAGAAGGGAGAAGGCTATCTTCAGACCAGGCGGTAGTCGTAGCTACGTCGGTTTACTGGGCCCATATCTCCAGCAAGCAAACAGTACGTTCAAACTTGATCCCATGGGCCGGACACGAGGCATAGCCTTAGGTGACTCGGACGGGGCTACCTCCTTGAAGACAGGCTGTCCTTCCCTTTCCACCTAGTTGCCCGTCCGGTCTTCATTGTGATTCCATCCACACTTCCCTCCATTCAACATTGTTCCCTTGTGATAATATTCTCTATCTACGAGTGGCCTCCATACCACTCGGTGCGTAGTCGTCCTAATTTAAGCAGAGCGACTACCGTCCTGAGGCTAATAATCGGGAAAGAGGGACCTACTGCACGTTAGGGTTTCAATCAACTCCTATCACTTAATGCACAGGAAAGCCTACATCAAACTATCTTGTGTTAAAATAAAACGGGCAAAACTTGGTGGGATGCACGGGGGCTTGCCTGGGTTCTGCTCCGGGTTAGCTGAAGCAGCACCGCGTTCTTCTGGCTCCTGCTCCTGTCCCATCTCCACGTGGTCCACTGCATGATCTATATGATGCAAAGATGATGCTTATGAGAGAAGATTCATGGCACTTCCTCAATAAATACGTTAATGTACACTGCTACTCGTGGAAGTAATCGAGGTGTGATGAATAGTTCAGCAATACAACGTATTGAGTGGGGCACAGTGTGAGGGCGTCTCGTGTATTTCCTTCATGGATTCTAGTATTTAATCGCGACGACATCGCACCAATGTACGGTGTGTTTGTGTGTGCCGGGGTGAAGCTACGTGAGGGATGTCCATGACCAGTGGGTGCTAATTAATTAATGTTTTAGTGTGTGGAGCATAACCCTCGCAAGGTACTAAGTACCCGCGAAACAGCCCTAAAGTGGATCCCTATTTATTAACGGGTAAAATTGCTCTCGGGACATTATTTATTAAGTTGACATGGTTCTGAATGCTTGGTGCCGCCAGTTGGGGTGGTCGTACCTGGAAGCTTACGCTACCATGGGTGGGAGAGTTTAGGTGTACAGTGTAGGCGTCTATGTCCAATATAGCTTTATGTTGCCTCAGCCAAGGCGTACCCAGAATAATGTCAATGTTGCACCCCTCTAAGACCATGCACTTGGTAGGGTAGACTTTTGATCCTAGGGTTCTTGGGAGTTTCTCTATTTCATATAGAGCAGGGGTTTGTCCACCGGCTGATCTAATGGTGTGTCGTACTTTCATAAGGGTGCGAGGCAGCCAATACTTATCAACAAAGAATCCACTAACAAAGCTATGCGATGCTCCCGAATCAAACAGAACTAGTGCGGGGTGGTCTCGAACAGAGAACATACCAGCGAGGATGGGGCTGTTCTCTGGAATCTCCTCCAGGGTGGTGTTGTTCACTCGCCCAGCACGAACTGGTCCTCGGTTGTTGCGGTTGTTGTTGCCGCTGTTGTTGTTCCTTGGCGGGTTCTAGCCAGTGCTCTTCTTGGGGTGCGGTCACTTCCTTGAGAAGTGTCCCAGACGACCACAGTTATAACGAGGGAAAGATCCGGTCTGAGCGTTCGGCTGCTGTAGTGGGCGAAAACCACCTTGGCTCTGCTGCTGACGTGGCGCCAGGGGTCGCTGCTGTGCTGGCTGAGGCGGGCGCACAACAGGTGCCGGCACGGGGGCGGAACGGGACCTCTGTCCCGACGGGGTGGTGTACACCATGCGGAACTTCTATGGGGGTCCACTGGATGGCCCCATAGCACTTGCGGAGCGCTTCCGTTCTGCCATCACCCGGCGATATCCGTCTTCCGCGACGATAGCATTGTTGACAAACTCAGCGAATGAGCCTCCCATGTTAAGGTTGAGGCGGTCCTGTAGCTCAGCACTTAGCCCCTCCAAGAAACGGTCCTTGCGCTTGGCGGGGGTGTCCACTTGTTCCGGGGCGTATAGAGCCAACCGGTTGAACTCTTCGCAGTATTCCTCGACACTGTGGTTGCCTTACTTTAGTGCGGCGAATTCACGTGCCTTCCTGCGGACGAGCACCGTAGGGATGTAGTGAGCACGGAACGCACCTTTGAATTCGTCCCACGTAATCTGCTGGTCCGCTCCCACAGTGGTGACATGGTTGGCCCACCATGCCCAGGCCGCACCATGCAGTTGCTGCGGGGCGAACAACGTCTTCTGCACAATCGTGTTGTTAAGGAGCCCAAATTTGGACTCGAGCATGCGAAGAAAATTCTCCGCCTCCATGGGCTCAGTGGTTGAGCTGAATGTGGGTGGCCTGGTGGCGAGGAAGTCAGAGTAGGAGCTGTTCTGCGGTGCTCCATCGTTGTGGCCCCTAGCATTATGGGCTGCTAGGTTTTGCTGTGCCAGCTCCTGCATGAACTCCGCCTGCTGCTGCTGGCTCTCCATCATAGTAGCGAAAAACTGCGCCATCATTTGCTTCGGGTTGGGTGGCGGTGGCGGTGGCGGTGGTGGTGGAGTCTCTCGTGGAGAGTCATTCCCCCTAGCCCTGGAACCTTCGGGCTGCTCGCCATGCAGCTCATTGGTGTTGCGGGTGCGCACCATTCTGAAATGCAAGAATAAGGTCCCAATTAGTCTCTTATCCAACATGATCATTATAGGATACCAAATCAAATAACACAGCACACAGGGCAGCAATTTGGTAAACAACATAATTTCGATAAAGCGGGAGTTTTCCAAGTTAACATGGTTCTAGTGCAAGTCAATAGTTCCACTCTACATAAACTCGGAATATGTGGCCATCGAGTTTCCAAAAGCCATTCACGTGGGCGATCTCCAAAATACAACAACCACGCGTGGAGCGTCCCAAAAACTATCCATCTACCATGCCCTACAAGTACGACCTAGTCGCGTCTACTACTACTGCCAAGCCCTGTCTCCGGCGATGCCAGAGGGTCCTGAACGGTCCGTATCGGTCGGAGCGGGTGGCTCGTAGTCCACGTCGGACTCCTTGCCCACGTCCTCCTCGGGCTCCTCCTCTACGGGTGCTGCCGGCGGTGCAGCAATCGCGTCCAACTGAGCCTGGAGGTCCTGGTTCTCATGAGCCAGGGTCTCCAGGTTCTCCGCCATAAGGTCCACCTCCTGCTGGGCACTCTCCAGCTGCTGCTGCAGGTGCTCGTTGTGGTTGGCCCGCTGCTGCATAATCAACCCTCGTCTATCCACCTCCTGCGCGAGAGTGTCGCGCTGCTCAGTGACCTCCAACACACGAGTCTCACTCGCCTCAAGAGCAGCGGTCAACCGCTGAATCTCTCTCTGCTGTGCATCGACCTGTGTCTGCAGGTCGTTCCTGTGCAGCCACACCTGCTCAGCATCCGCCAGCAAGATCCTGCTGCGGCTGCTAGACTCCTCATCCAAGTTGAGGAGGTACTCGGAGTAGTGAGCTACGCGGTGGTATCCCGCGTGGTACTCCGGGTAGTCATCGCGAGAGACGCGTCTCACGCACCTCTGCCACACCAGGTCAGCCTGGTGCCAAATTGGGGAACGGAGTCCTCGAGAGCGCAGCTACGTTGCGCCCATAGAAGTGAGTGAGAGCCCGGTGGGCGACTCTCTCCAGGCCCTCCCTGAGGCTCTCAGCCGTGACTGTGCTTTCCATACCCGCCAAGTCGGGGTTGCGCGGGTGTGGGGAGACACTGAGATGCACCTCTGCAAAAGGCACACCGTGGCGGCGAATCTCACGCCCATGATACGAAGGCTGCTCCTCGTAGCCCAGGACGCGTAGCATCTCCCACAGAAGGGTGGGAAAGCCACGGTGTGTAGACCGGTGGTATAACACCACCCATCGTGCTAGAACAACTCAAACCCGTGCTCGTCCATCTAGAACACAAACCCAAATAGTGAGTACTCATTCCAAACGCAGAGAGTGCAGGCCAAAATAAAACAATTTGATGCAATGAGTGATACGCAGCATCTAGCCACCGCAGGTGGTTACATATTCTAGAGGGAAATTCAGTTACTGCGCAGAATGGTATGTTCTGTCCTAGGGTACAGCAGCTGCTTCATCGAGCTTTTAGGCAATCCTACTTATGGATTCTGGACAGTAACTGAATACTAATGTGGTAGAATCCTTCACCATCTTTCCAGAAAGTACAACTACAACCCTAGGGGTGGTCGGAGCAAGGAGTTACTGGTTTCACACAATAGGTTAAACATCTGAGATTTAGATTACACCGAGTTCGACATGCTAACTCGGATGGCCAAAATGGTATTGTCTGGAAATTATTAAACCAAATTCTTCTTGCTGGACGTACAGAGAGTTCATTCATGATTTCAATAAGTATTCGTTTGCATGCTTTTGACTTTCAGGTGTAAAGATATCGATTTTCATATGGTTGACCTGTCTGCTAAAATTTCAGTTTCATGTTAATGTCTTGATGCTTTTTAATTTTTTCATGTATGCATATGATTTTGGCCTGTACGTCCTCACAAAAATAAAAGTTGGCCGCAAATAGGACCATACGCATAGTCGGTGGCAGACGATCTCTCCAGTCAGTCGTACACTACCCGTTTCTTACGAGAATCATGGTTAGTGTACCTGCAGAAGATTCATTCCAGAAACAATACATCAAATCAAAAGAAATGAGCCGAAAATAATCTCTTATTATTGTCCTACGGTAGGACACTGATGTTTTACGCAATCAGCCCGCGTTCACACCATTGTGCTAGCTCCCCATATTACAGTCCACTGGGCGGGACACATACCTGCGTTGACGATGCCGTAGATACAGTATTTAAACAAACAACCTCCTACAGTTAGCTTTGCCACTGGACCATAACTATTAATAACCTATTGGGCATGTCCTCACACATTCGTTATGGGGTTTTCAGAAATATGTCTTTGAATATTGCACTATTCCCGAGATAGCTCTGATACCACGCTGTCACGGAACTGCCTTATCACGGAGACGGCTCCGTTCCAGGATCTCCCTCGGGTGGCGAAACGCGCTGTGACGCCCAATAGTACAACACATGGCAAAGACAATTAATTGCAACAAGAGCATAGGTGGAGAACAGAGTTTTACATAAATCCGAAGTTATATTATAAACCGGAGTTTTATCAAAGTAAATTGCAGAAGCGAATTCGTCCAATGATGATTCAACTAATTTGATGAAATAGATAGATACAATCGCCCTCTCACGGCGACACACAGGGAACAGCCCGGCCATAATAGGTGCCTTGCCCAAGCACTGTACCGGTAAGCAAGGAACTACTCCTCATCTTCATTCGTGCACAGCTCCCACTCGATGTTCCAGCAGTCGGCGCTGGCCCTCCTAGTGGAATCTTCCACCGCAGTGGCAGTCTCCATCCTAGTCATCTGAAAACCACATAGAGCTACGCCCTGAGTAACTAATTTACTCAGCAAGACTGACCCGTCAAAATGGCCATCTACAGCCGACGCCTAGATATGCGAAGGCTAGGGATAGGGTTTATATTGCCAGAAAACCAGCCTAGGAGTGGATCCTTATTTTTCACGTTTTAGCACCACGTTAAGTTGTCATGTGAAATAGTAAATTTTAGTTTGCACTAAAGCTATAACAATCATGGTTGCAATACAATCTTAATAATTCCAAACAACAGTATTAAACCCAGTCATCATCTTAATGTCTTCCGACACTGTTCTGGAGCAGCGATCAAGTGGTACTCCTTACTGTGAGGGGCAGCGACTCGAATCGATTTACATCCTGCAGGAGAAACCTGCTTGCACGACCCATACGCGCTTCCTGGAAGCCGCATGGAGGAACCTTTCGCTTACGGTACCGCAGGATCTTCCGGATCTAGACTCCCCCGAGAAGGGTTCCCCATCACGATGCGACCCGTGCCGCCATCCGTGGGTGGATTGCTCCCTCCTCTTAGCCCCAGTTCCACCAAAGAAGGGACAAGGCTATCTTCAGACCAGGCGGTAGTCGTAGCTACGTCGGTTTACTGGGCCCATATCTCCAGCATGCAAACAGTATGTTCAAACTTGATCCCATGGGCCGGACACAAGGCGTAGCCTTAGGTGACTCGGACGGGGCTACCTCCTTGAAGACAGGTTGTCCTTCCCTTTCCACCTAGTTGCCCGTCCGGTCTTCATTGTGATTCCATCCACACTTCCCTCCATTCAACATCGTTCCCTTGTGATAATATTCTCTATCTACGAGTGGTCTCCATACCACTTGATGCGTAGCCGTCCTAATTTAAGCAGAGCTACTACCATCCTGAGGCTAATAATCGGGAAAGAGGGACCTACTGCACGCTAGGGTTTCAATCAACTCCTATCACTTAATGCACATGAAAGCCTACATCACACTATCTAGTGTTAAAATAAAACGGGCAAAACTTGGTGAGATGGACGGGGGCTTGCCTCGGTTCTGCTCCGGGTTAGCTGAAGCACCACCGGATTCTTCTGGCTCCTGCTCCTGTCCCGTCTCCACGTGGTCCACTACGTGATCTATATGATGCAAAGATGATGCTTATGAGAGAAGATTCATGGCACTTCCTCAATAAATACGTTAATATACACTGCTACTCGTGGAAGTAAGCGGGATGTGATGAATAGTTCAGCAATACAACGTATTGAGTGGGGCACAGTGTGAGGGCGTCTCGTGTATTTCCTTCATGGACTCCAGTATTTAATCGCGACGACGTCGCACCAAAGTACGGTGTGTTTGTGTGTGCCGGGGTGAAGCTACGTGAGGGATGTCCATGACCAGTGGGTGCTAATTAATTAATGTTTTAGTGTGTCGAGCATAACACTCGCAAGGTACTAAGTACTCGCGAAACAGCCCTAAAGTGGATCCCTATTTATTAACGGGTAACATTATGCTTGGGACATAATTTATTAGGTTGACATGGTTCTGGTCATCAAATGAACAGGGTGATTTAATATAGTTAGATTATAGTAGGAGTGATTTACTGGCCAAGTTTCACTCTCATGCACCAAGCCAATAATTTTCAATTAATTATTATAAGGAAAAAGGAACACTTACCCTATGAGCTAATATACAGGGACTTACCCTATGACATTTTCCAGGGAGACTAGAAACTGAAAAACCTACTTGGTGACCAAATTTCAAGATTTTATCAGCTGTCTATAATTAATTATGAATTTTTGAGGGTTTTTATCATATAATTAAATCCTAGAAGTAAAACTAACATGCACTGTGATTTAGCATTTTTCCCTATTAGTACTAGTCCATACAAGGCTAACAAAATTTATTTTGCCTCAAAATTCCTACTAATTATTTTACTATGTATTTTTCAAGTTTTGCACTTTTCTGGAAATGATTAAAATAAGAAAATCAATCTCTGATTACTTGGGCTGCATCCAGATAGCCCAACGGGCTGAATCTCCCGCAGCCCATCGGCCGAGCGCGCGCGCGGGGGCGTTCTCGGACCAGGCGCGGCCCGAGAGCGAGGCCAGGCCCAAAGGCCATTACGCCCAGTGGCCATCCCGGCCACTGGCCAGCTCGGCGTGAGCCGAGCGCGCGCGCGGAGGCACGGGCCACGCGCGGTGGCGCGGGCACGGCCGCCGGCAGGGGTGGTGGCGGTGGCAGCATTGCCGGGGTAGCAAACAGCGGACTCCGACGGACACGCGGCGCGCGAAAAGAGGGAAGAGGGCTCACCGGGGCTGGCTCGGTGACGGCGAGGCGGAACTCCGGCGGTCGGCGGTGGTGTTCCGGCGGGGGTTCTGTGCTTGGGCGAGCCGAGTGAGGCCGGGGAGCTACGCGAAGCCAAGAGCTTGCTGCATGTCAAAGGAATTTGGTCGAGGCTCACCAAGGAGTTCGAGCGACGCGGAGGAGCGACGGTAGGAGGCGCGGAAGAAGAGGTCAATTCACGGTGGCTCGGAGGGGAAACGAAGACGGCAGCTCCGCGGGGAGCACCAGAGCGTTGGCACGAAGCTGGTGGTGCTCACGACAGGGGCGGGGAGGCGGTGCAGCGGCCGGGCACCGGGGGCTCACGCGGCGGCGATGGCGAGCGCCTCGACGGAAAGAGAGAGCAGAGAAAGGGAGTCGCGTGTGAGAGAGAGAATGGGCAGGGGGGTGTTCGGACCGCGGGGGCGATAGAGGGGATGTCGGAACTGGGGTGGGGGCGTCGATCCGTGGGCGCGGCGGATGCCGAGTCGACGGCGCCCATGCGGCGTATGGGCAGGCGGGGCGCGGGGAGGCGCCGGTGTGTTTCTTTTGAGTCGCTGACAGGTGGGTCCCACAGGGAGTTTTCTTTTTCTATTCTTTTTCCAATCCTAACAGCCGACTGCATTTGATATTTTTGTTTGAATTAATCTAGAGTTGATAAAATCAAACCAAAAATAAGGCAGTCTCCCCATGATGTGCTGGATTTTATAAAATTAATAACTACCATCAGTTCTCAATAAGATTTAATTAGGAATTTTGTGAATAGAGTTGGTTTTTGACCATTCTAGCATTTATTTGGGGCCTTTATTAATGGAGTAAAAATCTGAGAAAATCCTTAAAATTCTACTTGACCATGACCAACAACATATAAGTTTTGCAGTGGTGACTTATATTGAAAAGTTGGGACTTGTAGTGTAAGTTTCATTCAATTTGGTTTGAATTTGGTGTGAATTGGACAACTTCAATTCAAATTCTTAGTGTTAGGGTCTTGTGATGACTAAGTGTTTTTCTTGGAACCTTTATGACACTATGAGTGTCACACCCTCTTGGTCACGTCTGTGTGCCCAGTGCCAGCGCATGTGTCATGCTGTGTGACCACTCCAGGCCCACTCCAGCCATGCACATCATGCTTGTGCAACTACGACCTCACACGCCCGTGAAACCGCAACGGTCAGCTCTGATGCCAATTGTAGCGTCCCATCCCTTTGAGACAGGGCCTGCTTACACCTGGCAGCTCTTTAGTATCTCAAAACTGTCCTCACAGACCAACACATGTCTTTTCTGTGCACTTTGTCCTCATTCATGCACACCCGGAATGAACTTTCTGGTCGGTCACCCATCCTGAAATTGCTCCAGACCAAGCATGCTTAACCTCAGAGTTCTTTCGAGATGAGCTTCCGAAAAAGATGTTGCAACTTATTTGTATGAGTATTCTATCAATCCTATTAAGCCCTGAGCTGGGATATCATAGTTATATTGACCAATTTCTATGTTGGTGAGGACGATAAGATGACATATTGTTTCATCATTTTGTACTCATTTGCATGTTGTAGATATCAAATTTTTACTTTAAAGATTTAAAAAAATTATTATGCAAATAGAGTAAAACAATACACTCAACAAGCCTAATGTGCATCTACCAAATGAAAACAATCTCCTAGTACCTTGGATTAGAATTTTAACCATGTTAAAAGTCTCAATTGTGAAGTAGTACATAATTTTGTGTTATAGTACTTTCTATAAAGGTATGAAAAATTATGCTACTTTTGTGTTCTGACATTTTTTATTTGAAGCCCAGAAACTAAGATTTATGACCCATCTTTAGACAAACATATTTCTGTCAAGAACAGGATTTCTGCAGTCGACTTGTAATTTTAAAAATTCATAACTCCTAGACTATTGACCATATGAACCTATATGAGTAGGCGTTGGAAAGCTATAAAAACCCTCTATAACTTTGGTATGAACCCAAAATACTAGTCCTGCACCCCATAAAGAGAAGTTATAATATTGGTATCGACTGCCAGTGAAGATAGAGTGTGACAAGAACAGAATTTGAGACATTAGGAGTCAACTTCAAGTAGCCATATCTTGAGTTCTACTCATCGGATAAAGGCATATAAATATGCGATGAAAAGCTATGCAAGTCCCCTACAAGGTTGGTGTGAAGTCAAATTATTAATCTGCACCCAATTCTGCCAGCTTTAAATTTTCTGACTGCTGTTCACAGTCAAGATAGGTTGATACCGCTATTTTGAGTCGGTTACGCGTCTAGTTTTTCTCTAATAAGAACAGACCATTTCTCTCTAGTATAGTCCAGAATGTTACTCTCAATTTCGAGATGCTTTTCACTTGTTATCAATTCCTGAGAATCCCCCTCTTTGAGCAAAGCTATGCCTTCAATATTTCTCTCCTGGCCATGCCATATTCTTGCTCAAGCAAATAAAAATATTGAATGCATCAATCATGTGCATTTTTACAACTCTATCATATGCATCAATAAATTATTTGCATTGCAATATCACATAATTGCATTGCATCATTCTTCATGTGCATCACGAATATACATGAAGCATCATGTATGCACCATATCATGTGCACCATATTGTAATTATTTACATGTGCATGTGCAAGCATATGCATCATGTCATGTGCACCATTTTACATGCATGTGTACATCATAACATAAGTGCACCATCAATTATCATTCATATATAACATGTCATTATGCAAGCGCATCTTTGCATATGCACGATCATCCCAGTGCATAGCATCATGCACGAATGTTGTGCACGTAAATTGCATCATAACATTCGGATATTCATTGGGGAGCATTCATATATGCATTAAGAGAAAATATGCATGAATAACCATTAATAAAGAGCAAGAATGTGAAAATTGAGTAACCATATTGTTCAACTGAATTGTGTTGGTTGCTTCAGCACCATCATTGTCTTTGAGGAGCAACCAAGAGACCCAAGACCTTACTAGCCTATTTTTCTTTGATTGTCCATTTGATTCAAACGCCTTGAATTACTGATCTCTTATATGCTGGAGCAAATTGCTTACAAATTTGATTCCCTTTTGTTGATTAGCCTTGTAGAATCTCGAGTCATGATCCCCTTTCTGATAAGTTATTGGCCACAAGCAATGTTTTGGACTTTTTCCACACCTCTATCCGTGTCTCATTAAGTCACCAATATGTTGTTATCCAGATTTTTGGCCCTTCGTCACTCATTTTGATCCCGACCCAAATTCTTCCACTGCCTTCCAAATTTCAGCACCATGATACATCAGCCCTACCCAATCACTGTAAGATGTGGACCCATAGCTTACAAGCTCTAGCTGTCAGTCGAATTTGCTAGTGTATAGAATACATTCCATGTATCACAACTCAAGAACAAAGGCACAAGTGGATGTCACCTTGGAAGATAACAAGCCACTGCAATCCGACTTGATCGATACCGAATACCCGATAAAAGTGCTTGACAAAAACAAACACGTTACTCTCAAGAAGACAATCAAGTTATTCCGGGTGCAATGGAAGAGCCATACTTCGGATGAGGCTACATGGAAATCAAGGAGTAGCTACGAAGCCATTAGCCAAAGTCTGTAGACCGTAGACCAAACCCGAACCTTTTCACCATCTTTAATCTCGGGACAAAATTTCTTTAAAGAGGGAGGACTGTGACATCCCAGATGTCATCTTAGCACCTCAGTCAGCCATGGGATATAAACCAAAGAGAAAACAACAAATTAAAAAAACTCAAGTTTGAATTTATTTGAATTTGATTCAAATCTGACTTGAACTAGAGCTGCAAATGTTTACATGTAAGTGACCCAATTGAGTTTCATAATATATATCCATGACTCAAATGAGAATTTTGGAGAATTTATGATGATTTTATCTCATTGGTAATTAGACCAAATAAATCAAACAAATCTCAAAAATAGGGTTACTATAAAATTTTAAATTTCAAATTTTATATGGATTCACTGTACCATATCATACCCATAATTGAGATACAATCATTATGAACAATATATAATTTTGGCTTGATTTAACAAAGTCAAGAACTACTACTTTTGGAATTGTTACTAAACATCACTTTTTTAGGCAGGATTCACCCTTAGCAAATAAGCAAATTTGAAACTTAATAAATCCATCATACTTTAACTTCCAGAACGACATCATCAAATTTTTATTGCTTAAAACATTGCTCTTCATGGATGTGGAACCCTATATAAATTGTGACCTTATTTGATGCCCCAAATTGAATTTGCAAACTCCTTAAATGTTAAGCAATTTCAGTTTTCGTGGTCATGTAACCCTTTTCAAAATTGTATATCTCTTAGACCATGATATTTATTGAACTACATCATCCATGTTTCTATTCGAACACTATTTCTCTCCAAGTCTGACAATCCCCTTGCACCTTTGACCTAGTTAGCTGCCTCAATTTGAATTTCAAATTACCAACGTATTCAGTTTATCCAGAGATTTTTCCCCCGTCCACAAACCAATTTGCCATTTTCAGAATTCAATAACTGATAGATCCGATCATAACTTTCCTGGATGTTTGCATATTTAACTTCTAAAAACATTGCTCTATCATTCGGTGCCACTAGATTCCTTTGAAAAATCAATTTGCCATTTTCAGAATTCAATAACTGATAGATCCGATCATAACTTTCCTGGATGTTTGCATATTTAACTTCTAAAAACATTGCTCTATCATTCGGTGCTACTATATTCCTTTGAAAAATTAATTTGATGCTCGAAATTGTGGCTTCAAATTGCCTAAAAGTTCTGTTTTTTTGGAGATTTTAAACCCCTGGGCCCCAACTGTCAGGCTCTCACTCGCCCTGCCCTGTTCGCCGGCCGTCTTGCCCAAACCAACGCTCGCCGCGTGGCCGCCGTCGACCGGCCAGAGCGCATCTGATCGGGAGACCGGCCTCAGAACAGTTCACTCAGCTCACTCTCTCTCATTTGCCTAAAAGTTCTGCGCACCCGGATTTCCTCCCCTGGTTTTCTTCCTCAGCTCACTCTCTCTCATTTGTTCTCTTTCTCCCGAGCTCGGGCTCGCCATGGCCGCCCGAGCCACCTCGCGCGCCCGGCCGCCTCGACGCCTGGCCGCCCCAACCGACCGCCCCCAGAGCTCCGCCTGCACTCCCTCACCCTTCCTGTGCAGCGGCTCGCCTCTTCCCGCGACGACGAGCTCGGATTTGAAGCTTTCCCCTCCGCCGCCGGCCGTCGCCATTTCTCCCCTCCCGTGCAGCTCCGGCGAGATCCCGTCGATTCATCCCCCCTGAGGCACCGGCCAACCCTTGCGCATAGGATTGGCATGCGTTGGCTCAACATTTTGGCATCCGCCGCCGGAACGCGGCTTCCGCCACCGTCGACCGGCCCGGCTCTGCCTGTCGTCCGCCGCTCCTCGTCGCACCGCGGCTGCCGGCAGCTTCCCTTGCCTTCCCCGCGCGTCGCGCATGCGCCGGGGGTCCGCGAGATCTCCTGCGCCAGCGGGAGCCCACGCCGGCTTTTCCTCCGGCCGCCGCAGCCGCGTCGCTGTATGGCAACGAGGCCGCACCGGGCCCGCAGCACCGTCTCGGCTGCAGGGGCTGTCCCGGACGTCGCGCTGCCACCCAGAGACCGCAGCAAGGTCCTTCGTCGACTCCATTCCATCCCTCGTCCTCTCCCACAACGAGCTGCCCCCAATCGAGCTTTCTTCCTCAACCACGGCCGAGTGAGCTGCCGCCACCCCGACGCCATTTGCTCCAGATCGGGTGAGCCCAGATCTCCCCTCTCGCCGTTCACAGGTGCTTGACTCCCCAGCACATCGATTTGGGCCTATTTCCCCTGGTTCCCAAGTTCTGCAGACTGGATTTTGCTTTTCTGTTGCCGCCGACACTTCGCCACCGCTCTGTTCTCGTGAAGAGCAGGAGCTAGCTAGCTAGCTAGTCCTAATTAGTACTAGTTCATTTTCTCAACTTAGAAAATATACGTACAAAGCGAAATAAATCTCGTACTTATGCAAACTAAAATTGGTTGCACTCTTCTCAGCATGCTTCATTTTGTAAAAATGATAAAACACTCTGAATACAAATATTCTTTTATTAGTGAATTTATTAAACAAAAAGAGAAATAAAATCATAACTCCTTATCACAACATTATTAAATATTCAACTCTTGCATGCAACCTCTTTTCACCAGTTTTCATGCATCTCATCAAATTCCATATTTAAATTTAAAGTAGCTTCTCTATAATTAGTATTTTCGTATTTTCACTCTTTTAATTAAAAGAAAATAATAATGCATATTCTTGCCTTCAACTTTATTGAATGAATCTCAAACAATGTTTCCTGCAACATATATTTTTTTCCAGAAGCACATGTCTTCCAGGACAAGGTTAAATGTTGATAGAATGTTTCATCTCTAATGAATGGCATAATTGTTTAGCTAAGTAACTTAGATTTATATGCATTTTAAATATAAGTGTATGTGCACTTTGCTCTCTGTTATTTTAGGTTTTCTTTTCAAATTAGTTTGCCTCTGATCATATCTATGCTCATTTAGTTGGATAAAATTGCCGCATCATTTGCACCATTCTTTGATAAATAAATAAATAAATACATGAACCGCTTTGCATTGTTTAGTTAAGTAATTGTTTATTGAATAAAAAAAATATGCAAAACTGAAATAACTAAACTCCTAACTTATAATGGAGCATTGCATTCTCGAAGCATGGTGTCATTCCACTCATTCCATTAACGAAGATCCATGCCTTCGTTATAACTAATTCTTGTATTGCATCGCATTTCATCAATTAGGAAAACGCTATTGAGGGTACGAACGAGAAGACTGGAGCTCAGGAGATAGCTGCTGGATATATCTAGGATTTCAAGTGTTCTAACATTATTCGAATCTAAGGCAAGCCTCGGTGCACTCCTATGTTTTAAAATTTTTATTTTGTACCTATCTATACGTGTCATGTATTGTGCATTACGTGTAGAGATTTGATTGAAACCTAGTTGCATGTAGCACACCAAATCCTATGGGTATGGGTTTAGCTTGTACAAGCCCCGTTAGAAATGCTAAGCTTGATTTGTGAGTCTCAATAGCAAGCATTGAGTAGTCCGGGGATTACTCGGTATATGGTAGTTGATCACTATTACCCCTCTTGAGCTTATGATGAGAAAGAACTTAAATTGAGACCGAATGGGGAAGTACATGTGTAGGTTGGGATGACAGACTGGCCCTTGTTTGTCATAGCCCCGTTTGAGTCAATTAAGAACTGCTTTGAGTGTGGCCTCGTTGAGCAAATTTGAACAGTACCAAGTACATACCTTTACATGGGAACTGGTAAACCGATGTAACTTGACTATCGTAGTGATTGGACGGCAACCCGATCTCTCTTTTGATGATGAAGAAGGATATGATGAAATTGAGGTATGTGCTGGATGGGAGAGTGCATGGGCTACCTATGGATGGCTTCGACTGGAGCATCGCATGGGGTAACGTATACTCGGGAGAGGTGGCCCCGGACCGGCTCTATGGGTTTCTCCTGTAGGATGTAAATCGATTCGAGTCGCCGTCCCTCGAGGTTATTGAGTACTACTTGTGATCGTTGTCACAGCGTAGTCGTTGCCACATTGTAGTAAGAAAGTAAAATGATAATGATAATTATATTTGTTGTATTTTCATTAATTATACTGTAACCATGTTTGCTATAGTGTAGCTGCATAACATTTACTTTATGCAAAAACCCTATTAATTTGGATAAAATATGAAAATAAGGATTAATTGTTAGTGTTGTTTTTGTAATTATTCTAAAAACCTTTAGTCAGATCCCTGCATGCTAGGTGTCGGTCTTAGCGTGCCATTTTAACGGATAAGTCTTGCTGAGTATTAATTGCTCAGGGTTTTGCTCTATGTGGTTTTGTGCAGGTATCCTTCTTGCTAATGAGGCACGTCTACGGGCTTGATGTGCTTCATGATAGGATTCTAACGTGAGATATATTGCTTTTGCTATTTATGTTATCAAATTTTAAACTTGTTTACCTACACAAATCTGAACCGAAGCTGTAATAATTAAATTTTAATATTCCATATTATTCTTTTATACTTATGTGTATATACTTTTGGACTCTTGCTTCATCAAGATGTCATCCGATGTTCGATCCTTCAACTATTCCCCCTTATTCGTGGAGCGGGGATGTCACATGTGCTTGCTTGTGATTGGTTGATTTGGTAAATTCTTGAATAAATGACTTGAAAACTCCTTAATTCATGATAATTAAATTGACCTGCACTCAAATATTTACCAACACTTATAAAAATTATTAGTAATAAAGTCCTACCATTATATTGGTTATCGATTTTAGCCCTTTTTATATAGGTAATTGATGGTCAAATATGGTATTTAAGAACCGTCAGCAGCATCTTTCGTTACTTTTTCTGAGGCGGCAGTTTCTTTAGTTGAGAAAAGAACATTGTCACATCATCACTCGCTGACTTCTCTTGAGGCGGCGGTATATATAGGGCAGGAACTTGTCCACAACGATTCAGTGGTTTAATTCGTGAACCGTTGCTGATAAGTTTGAATATTATCAGCAGCAGTTTGAATTGTGAACCACTGCTGACAATGATTTTCAACAGCGGTTCTTTGTGGGCCTAATTATTGATTTGTATGTAGGTTTTGAACCGTTGCTAATAATATTTTAGCAGCGGTTTGGGATGAACCGCTACCAATAGAGTGTTGTTTCTGACTAGTTTTGTGGTAGTGTCAATTCTGTGCGGCCATCGTAGAATGCATAGCGAATGCGCTGGTCCGTGGTCACGCCTTGATACAGAAGACTGAGATTGAAAGGACGCCATGTTGGAGGACGCATGTAACTTCAATGAACTTGCAAGCTTGCACACAACAGTGCGACAGGCACAAGCTCACACTTGGGATGCACGTGACGATCACAAGCTCACCTACGACAACGCAGCTAACACAATTTTGGACAGTTGATGACACAACTAGTACAGTGTAACTAGGATGACTGCAAGATAATACATATACATGTTTTATTTTATTAAACTTTATAAATCATATTCTAAAAATATTTTTCTTAATAATTGTATAGGACCACCAAAGAAGAGAATGAGGGGAGCACTAAGCATCTCCTGAGAATAACAGAGTCACATTTGATGATAATCATTGTCAACGTATATATGTATTATCTACTAAGGTTAGCACTTGTATTCATCATGTGCTCTGAAGTTTTTATCATGTCTGACAAATGAATTCTAAAATTGATTCTTTTTTCCGTATCAAGACCATAGAACATGCTACTAAACAAACGAATTTAATTTATAGAACAGATTATAAAGAAGATAAATCTTGTTTACTAAACTAATTTCCTGAATTATTTCACTTCATTGAACAATTTTGAGGTAGTGTCTTAAATCAACACGAGTCACTTTCCATTAAGGTTTTGTTTTGGTTGGAATACAGGCTGCTACTCTTAGTACTAAGCAGAACATTGCTCTTGCATTCGGAAGGAGAAGGCTAAAGGAAAGAAACGGCCTAAAGGAAGAGCAAAAGAAGATAAAGCTTGCCAAATGTTACAGTAATAAGTAAACCCAATAGAACCTACAAACTCTGGAGTGACCACTAGAAGCCCAAAAAGACTTCTTTTGTATACTTGTGACATACTCCCTCCATCCCATTATATAAGCATTCCTAGCATCCCAAGACAATTTTAGCAGCAAAAGGAAAATACGGTTTTACCCCTCATCAACGCTTCAATCCCCCATCATTTGACCCTTACCTTTTGCGCCTCCGCCCATGGCTCTGTGGCCTCTGCCCGAGCCCGGCGGCGTCTTTGGCTTTGGTTCTAGCACTGGCCTACGTGCGAGCAAGAGAGAGGAAGGTCGACCGAGATTGTGTGGTCGGGGAGGTCTGTCCAGGACGATGAACCGGTGGCGTTATCTCGTCGGATTTGGATTGGGTGACGTTGGATTCGGAGAAGAAATCGACGATAATGCGGATTTGGCTGCCGGCGAAGAGCTAGGCGGGTGCTCCACTGCTCCGTCGTTTCTCAACTGGGCCTGCCACCGCACTGTGTTGTCGTCACGTCGCAGTCCATGTCGCCCGCGTTGATGCCGCCGCCGCCGCCCCCGAGCTCGCAAGCGCCGCCATCGCTCCTCGGAAGGCCGCCTCTGCTCCCTCTTGGTTGTCTGCATTGCTGCGTCTCCAGTGCAGGTTGCTTGCTCCACTGCCGCAACTCCATCCGCCTTCGATGTCCTCGCCTCTGCGCATGAGCTAGGGGAAGGAAAAGTGAAGATGCATCTAGGATCCCCTAGTGGGTTTTGATGTACGATGACAAAAGATTAAAATTATATTAACGTGTTCATGAAGTAAATGTGCAGATTATTAAGAGAAATTTTAATTGCTCACATTTATAAGAAAGTTCATCCCTCAACAAAAAAAAAGAGAGACTCCTAGTGCTTCAAGTTTAGCTTTTTCTAATTTATTTGAGTCATAGGTATGCCGAACAATTAAGAGGGGTAAAACTTATCTTGCTTCTAAGGGAATTCATGTGCTCAAGCCAACCAATAAGTTTTATGAAAGATTAGTCAACCAAAGCCAAAATGAACCAGCCTTTCTGAGCCAAACAGAGAGCGATGGAAGTTCTGTGAGTCTTCTCACGGAAGTTCCGTCGTTGTCCAACTCAACTATCTTGCAATCTGAGAGCTACGGAAGTTCTGTGGGCCCTGCTATGAAAAGTCTATTTTTTTCCTGGTTACTCAGTGTCGCAACCCGAGAGCGACGGAAGTTCCGTGACCTCCATCACGGAAGTTCCGTCGTCTCTGAATTAGTTGAATTCCTACCTCGTAACGGCTCTTTTTGAATTGACGGAAGTTCCGTGGGGAACCACGGAAGTTCCGTTGGAGTCAAAAAAGTTGTGCAACGGCTAGTTTTTGAGAGAGCTCAATAAATAGCCTACCCCTTCCCCCATGGGAAGGGTTGGACACTTTGGCATTCCACTCATTCTTCAGCTAGAGCTCTCCCCCTTTCACTTCTAGACTTGATTTCGAGATTCCAAGCAAAGTGAGAGAGATCCAACTACAAAAAGATTGATTCCATCCACTCAAAAGCTTGAGCACATCTTTCCCTCCCCAAACAAGATTCGATTTACTTATTACTCTTGGAGACTTGGTCTCCTAGACGGCTAGGCGTCACCCTTGAGCTCCCAACTTGTTGTGGTGAGACGGTGACATTTGTGAAGGTGTGATTCGACTCCAGAGGAAAAGAATCAAGTGGAGAAAAAAATCAAAGAACGATCTTTGTGATTGCTTAGCGGGGAAAAAGGGTTGAGAGAGACCCGACCACTTTGTGTGGCTCCTCAACGAGGACATAGGAACTACTTAGTGTGGTTGCCGAACCTTAGATTAATTACTTGTGTCTCTCTTTACATTCCTACATCTCTTATTGTGCTTGTGTATTCTGTTCATATTATTGTGCTCAATTCACTTGATAATTGTGTTGCTAGTTATCTATCAAAGAACCCTAGGTGTGCATTGCTATAGCTTCACTACCGTTAAGTATTGTATCTCTTTCTTTTAGTTATCTGCATTTCAATTAGTTTTAGAGAAAGGACTGGTGAAGTTCTATCATTCCGTGGTGACCGAAGTTTTGTCGTTTCTGACGGAAGTTCTGTCGGTTCTGTATTTGATCAAAGCTTAGTGCTTTTTTAGGTTTAATTTTAAATTGCCTATTCACCCCCCCCCCCCTCTAGGCCACTTTCAATTGGTATCAGAGCCATAATCTTCTACAAGGCTTAAAAGCTTGAAGGTTAAAGGATGTCAAAGCCGAGGGAAAGCGACAAGCCTTAAGATCTTGCTTCGGCAAGCACGGGAACTGATTTGCACACAGCCATGCCTTTCAACTATGCCGATGTGGCAAATATACATGGTAGTAGAAGTGGAAGATTGCCCTATTTCGAGGGCAAAGATTTTAGTTGGTACAAGCACCGCATGAAGATGTATCTCATGTCAATTGGTCCACCAATTTGGGAAATTATGGAGAAAGGATATACCTTGGAAGACAAGGATAATCCTACAACCGTGGATCAACTCAACATATATCGCAATGCTCAAGCGGTGTCCGCTATTCTCTCTTCCTTGAATCCCAAGGAATACTCAAGAGTAGCCGGAATTGAGAATGCCCAGAAAATATGGAAGAAACTTGTATGTGCTCATGAAGGGGTCGATGTGGTGAAGAAATCAAGATTCCAAACCCTCGAGAACCAATTCAACTTCTTCGTCATGAACAAAGGAGAAGAGCCTCAACAAACTCATGATAGGCTCATGGATATTGTCAACGAGAGAAGAGCTTATGGAGACAACATCAAGGATGAAGAAGTCAATTACAAGCTCCTCATGGCTCTTAGGATGTGGAACCCAACACTATGCACCATCATTGAGGAGAACGATGGGTTTGAGAGTTTCACAACTAATGAAGTGATTGGAAGAATCAATGCCCACAAGAGTCGTGATGATAAGGGCAAAAGAGTGAATGTGCTCATTGGTGATGAGAGCTCAAGCAAGAAGAACATAGCTCTCAAGGCAAATGATGATGAAGATGATGAAAATGATGATGAAGAAGAAGACAATGAAGAGTTTGCCTTATTAGTCAAGAAATTTGGCAAATATATGATCAAGAATGGCTTCACCAAGAAAAGCTTTCACAAGGCAAAAGCTAGAAGAACAAATAGAAGATGCTATGAGTGTCATGAACAAGGACACATGATTGTCGATTGTCCAAGGCTAAATGGCAAGGGCAAAAAGAATGAAAAGTACAACAAGAAGAACAAGCCCAATAGGAAGCCATACAATAAGGGGCAAGCTCACATTGGCCAAGAGTATATCTTCGATGATGATGATGATGAAGATGATGAGGGTGGCATTGCCAACATTGCCATTGGTCTACCACCGGCCAAGAAGTCACTCTTCAACAACCTCACCGATGATGAGGATGATGCTCCCCGGTGCTTCATGGCAAAGGAAAGCAAGGTATCTCCTTGTTCCGATTTTAATCCCTCTTATTGTAGTGATGAAGAGGAGTTGGTCCCCTCTATACAAGAAATGATGAAAATGCTAGGTAAACTTAATCAGGAGATTGAGGATCAAGAAAGAATCCTCCAAAGGCAAGAGGAGCTACTCATTGAAGAAAAAAAAGAATATTGAGCTCACAAAGGAACTTGAGCAAGAAAGGGAAAAGAACAAGGGCTTAACTAATGACCTTGGCAAGGTCAAAGAGTAAAGTGTTTCATGCACCTTAACCAACAAGAAGCTCCAAGAGAGATGCAGCTCCTTAATAGAGGAGAACAAAGCTCTTGTGAAATCAATTGAGGATCTCAAGTTGAGCTCACAATCTCTGTTGAAGAGAATGGAATCTTCCCATGCTTCAACAAGAAAAGATTGTTGAAGGACCAAGAAGGCGACTAGAGGGGGGGGGGTGAATGGGATCCAATAAATATTCTTCACAAGAACTTGCTTATGTCCCAATTATAATCCAAGCCAACCTCTAACTCGATCACCAAGGCTACACACACCAACTTGTGATGTGCTAACCCTAGGAGTGATCAACAACAGCAGCAGAACATATCAAAAACAAAAGGGAACAGCAAACACTTGAATCAGTCAAAGAGGCGCACACAAGTCACCTTACTGGACTACCATCGGCAGTGCCGGTAAAGCCCATCGGCAGTGCTGGTGAGGGATTCTCAAATGCAGTAAATAGAGCGCATCGACAGTGCCAGTCTGGCCATCGGCAGTGCTGGTGCGGGGTTTGGACTCAAGCCACCGGTAGTTCCAATCGTGGCATCAGCAATGCCGATTCGAATTCTGACCCACCGGCAGTGCCGATCAACCTCGACAAACAGAAAAAGGTTTCGGGATTAGACAAAAACTTAACCAAAACCTAACCAAACGAACTCCAAATGATGTGATTTTTGGACCAGTGGATCCTCAACACATCATGACCCTAATCCTAGAGGATCCACTCAATTGGCTCAAGGAATCATCATGAATTTTAGATCTTGTGCCAAGAACACCAAAAAGGAAAAACTTGAGAAATCATTCAAATCGAAGATGCTAGAGCTATGGATTCGATCAAGGACCTATGGGGATTTGTTCTATCTCATCATAGCACCAAGTTTCCCATGAAATCCGTCCCAAAAACTTGTCTAAAAAGGAGATAAAAAAATTCCCATGAAAATAGCTCTGAAAATAGAGAAAAAGAGAAATTCGGGATTTAGGGAGAGAGGATGAATTTGAGTATGAAATGGAATCTCATATCATTGATCCTTGCATACAAGATTTATGGATACATGGCTAGGAAGCCACCTCTTCCTCTCACTATTTGGAAGAGCAACACATGTCTCTCACACACCCACTACTCTCCTCTTTACATGAAGCTCTCACCTAGCACTTAGAAAGAACACCTAACACAAAGCTAATTGGAAGAGGCACCTCTCCCACCAGCCGCACCTCTCCTTATATAGGCCTAGGGTCCAAGACAACTCTACCCTTGACCAATAACTCATTGCCACCTACCACCAGGGGCAAAACCATCCAACTCTTTTTTCTTCGCCCGAATGCCATCGAGCCCTTCACAACTTTGCTTCGCCTCGATGCAGGCTCTGCGATGGTGCCACGTGCACCTCCAATCGCCGCCACCGGTTTTGGGGCCCAAACCGGGAAACCGTCTTGGACAGTTCTCAAAGTGTGACTTCTTGATTTTGACGCGTGTCACCTCGTCCCGTCATCCTCCTCGTCGACAAGTCACTCCCGCCTCCGGTCCATTGGAAGCCTCTACTTGCACCGACGCCCGATCACCTTTGACTTGGTCAACCCTGATGAGGACATCACCCTTATGGATACACCCAGCATTCCGCCAACCAAAATGCAAGTTCGTGCGCGACAACTGAATTTACGGGTGAGCTTGTTCCTAATGATTCCTTTATGTGATTTTGAGAATAGATTGCTACCTAATAAATTAATTGTTGTTAGAAACCATGGAGATGATGATGAGATAGCTGGGGAGGTGATTGGAGACGTGATGGGCCAGCAAGGACGTCCAAGCCAAGGTGGAGGCCCAATCAAAACCGACTTCAAGTCTATTTCGGAGCCCAGGACCAGTCTGCACTAAAACGGACGCTCAGTACGCATACGGACTCGGATTTGGAAGTTCTATATATGCCTGGAAAGATAATGAAAAGCCCTTTCCAACCCAACTGGTCCCATATCAAAATTCATCCCGAGCCGTCGGCAATCGCCGAAAAAATTCAACTTCCAGAATCTGTCCTGGTGCTGCGACACCGTAATCGGTCTTTGGGCCATGTATCGAGTTGAGCCCACTTAGGGCTGCGTCCAGGGGGTCTTGCATGACCCTAGGGTCCTCATATACAGCCGCCGCCTCTTCATTAGGGTTTGGATTTTGCTTAGATTATTCTGTTGATAACAGTTTTGCCGTTTGATCGGTTTGTGAGACCCCAACTTGTGAGATTCATCGTATACTTGCAAATTTGGTTGCATTCTTCTTTGTTCTTGCTTGTGTTCTTGATTTGCAGGCAAGGATAAGCCTTCTCGACGAGGTCAATCGTTCTTGAACGGTTGATAACCAGAAGAGACGTTGTGCTGCGATTGCGGGGTTCAGAACGTGTCGTTCGGAAGCCGGATCGATTTGTGTATCGCCTCCGCCTTAATCAAGATTATCAGAACCTATCGGAAGATCGGAAACCCTTGTCCACATCAAGTGGTAATCAGAGCTTCAGGTACACCGTTAGGTTCGCCGTTATCCTTGTTATTTTGTTCAATCCTAGAGTCCAGAAAATTGCCCTACAAAAATATTTGTTCGTTGTGTTTCCGCTGTCCTACACCCCACTTGTGCCTTGCAATTTTCAGTTTAGTTTGCTTCTCTGAATTTTAGTCCCTACAAGGTCATTGTGTTGCTGGTCTAGTGCTTGTTCTTTGGTCTTGTTTGAGTCGTGCATATCCTTGTCATAGACAAACAAGGGAAAAATCAATGTTGCATATGTTTAGATAATAGTATTGCTGGAATTATGTGCACTAAATATTTCTTTAACATCTAGCCTTCTACTTTCGTGTGCAAAAGAAAATTAGAGTGCTCTGCTGCTGTCTCATTGTGATCAAAAGCCAACCAATTAGTGCTTGATCTTGTTATAGAAGTTTATTTTAGTTGTGCTATTACAAGAATCCTTTTGCTGCACTTGTAGTAAGGAAAAAAATATATTCTGGGGTTCCATTGGTTGTAAAAGTTGTAATACCTTGCTGCAGTTCTGATTCTCAAGAAAAGAAAAGAAAAAGGCAAAAGTGCACAAGAGAAAAAGCCACACAAAAAAAAAGAAGTAGAAAAAAGAAAAGATACAAATTCAGAATTGCTTGCATCCTTTGTGTCCTTTGTTGAGTCATTTGCTTGCTTGCTTGAACTAGGTCCGAGACAAGTTTAGGCCGGTGAAATAGACTAGCTTAGGACTATTATTCAGTTTTGCAACTTCTGAATTGAAATTTTGCTAATCCTTGCTACCTAATATTGCATATCCAAGCTCTATATATTTCCTTCTGAACAGGCACAAATTTTTTTGACTCTCGCAATCATCAGTTAACACTCTCCAAGGTATCCTTTGCTTGTTGTAATTAAGAACTTTGTAAGAGCTTGATAAGATGCTTCCGTTTGCTTGTTGAGAGTTTACACTGTGATCACATAGTAGTGATAGAAAAATATACTTCCGTGTGTTTCCTTGTTTGCTACTAACAATGACAGGTTACGCCACTCATGGTGATGATTCAACGTCGTCTAATGAGAACAATATGAGTGATGTAGTACAAAGAGTGCTCAGTTCTCAAATGGAGAAGATAGAGCAAAATCAAATGAACAACTTGTTTCAGACTCACTTTATTGTGAAGGATCGACGTTGTCGTGTCATCATTGATGGAGAGAGTAGCCACAACATCGCAAGCTTGGAATTGGTCGAGAAGCTCGGCTTGACCACACAGCCACACCCATGTCCATACTACATCCAATGGGTAAATTCTTGTGGTAAGATGAAGGTAGATAAAACTGCACGCATTGAATTTTTTATTGGTTCTTATAAGGATAGTGCAGAATTTGATATAGTACCTATGCAAGCATGTCATTTGTTATTGGGTAAACCTTGGATTTGTACAAATAATGTTTTTCACAATACCATTACTAATAGCTACTCATTTAAATACAATGGTAGAAGGATTACTCTTACACCAATGACCACAGCTGAAATTTTAGAAGAGGATCAACAACGATTTGAGAGAAGAAAGAATGAACCGTTTAGGATAGAATGGGCTGTTTCAAATGTCGCAACACTTTCATCAAAATCTGAATTGCTAGAGGATGAACATATTTCTTTGCCTCTTGTTACAACTAATATTTTTCAGTATATACACAAAGAAGATGATAGTGGGAACGATAAAGAACAGGTTGTTGCTTCAGATTTGAGACCATACATGAGAGAAAGAGATGAGCTCGAGTCGAGGACGACTCTAATTCAAAAGGGGGATAATGATGAGGACATCACCCTTATGCCCTTATGGATACACCCAGCATTCCGCCAACCAAAATGCAAGTTCGTGCGCGACAACTGAATTTACGGGTGAGCTTGTTCCTAATGATTCCTTTATGTGATTTTGAGAATAGATTGCTACCTAATGAATTAATTATTGTTAGAAACCATGGAGATGATGATGAGATAGCTGGGGAGGTGATTGGAGACGTGATGGGCCAGCAAGGACGTCCAAGCCAAGGTGGAGGCCCAATCAAAACCGACTTCAAGTTTATTTCGGAGCCCAGAACCAGTCTGCACTAAAACGGACGCCCAGTACGCATACGGACTCGGATTTGGACGTTCTATATATGCCTGGAAAGATAACAAAAAGCCCTTTCCAACCCAACTGGTCCCATATCAAAATTCGGCCCGAGCCGTCGGCAATCGCCGAAACAATTCAACTTCCAGAATCTGTCCTGGTGCTGCGACACCGTAATCGGTCTTTGGGCCATGTATCGAGTTGAGCCCACTTAGGGCTGCGTCTAGGGGGTCTTGCATGACCCTAGGGTCCTCATATACAGCCACCGCCTCTTTATTAGGGTTTGGGTTTTGCTTAGATTATTCTGTTGATAACAGTTTTGCCGTTTGATCGGTTTGTGAGACCCCAACTTATGAGATTCATCGTATACTTGCAAATTTGGTTGCATTCTTATTTGTTCTTGCTTGTGTTCTTGATTTGCAGGCAAGGATAAGCCTTCTCGGCGAGGTCAATCGTTCTTGAACGGTTGATAACCAGAGGAGACGTTGTGCTGCGATTGCGGGGTTCAGAACGTGTCGTTCGGAAGCCGGATCGATTTGTGTATCGCCTTCGCCTTAATCAAGATTATCAGAACCTATCAGAAGATCGGGAACCCTTGTCCACATCAAACCCCATCGTCTTGATCACCATCCACGGTTTTAAGGCTCAACCATGAAACCGTCCGTGCTTCTTGCCTCTCCACGTATACGGTGTGGATCACCCTTGACTTCACCCGGCCTCCTGATCGACCGGCCCCAAGTCTCCTACTTGTGCCCGATCCTCTCGTCGTTGACCGCCAAGTTGACTCCAATGACCTACACATCATGAGACAAGGAAACACATTTCCTATCTCCTGCAACTCTCCAACATCCTCACCAACTCCGGTTAGTCAAAACCATGACATGCACAACCTCATGCAATCCTCAGATTCCCGTATTTCAACTCAAATACCAACTCAACCAATGTCAATTACTCATCACATATTGCAAAGCATGGCATATATCCACATGGTTTCTCAATCTCCCCCTTGATGAGTATATTGACAACATCAAATGCACAAAGATTAGAGATTGAAATGTGAAGCCGAATAAGCACATCCAAATGGTCAAACCCAAGAAAAGGTGAAAAGTAGGCCATCTAGAAAAATAGGGATCACAAAAACAAGAGTTGGCAAAGACAACGACTTGAGATGCAAAGAGTGTGAAAAGCGTAAGAAAACGCTTAAGGACATGATATGCTCCCCCACAACTTGTGGTAGGTCTCATGTAATGCAAAATGGATCATTTTAAGTTTCTTAGCATTATTTGTGCATGACCAATAACTTCCTCCCCTTTTGGCAATGAACTCATCATAGAAGCAAAAGAACAAACATGCAATGAATGAAAATGCAAACCTAAGGAGCTTCAATAATTATGCAAACAAGCATTTAACCTTGCTAATCATATCCATAGAGCCATGAAGTGTAAAATCAATAGCTCACAATCATACAAAGACCAAAAATAGATAACAAGGCATAAACACCAAGAGTTATACAAGCTAAGCAAAAAGATTGACTAGCTCAGATAGAATCAAATTTGCTTATCATGAGGAAAACTGCCACCACATGTGTAAGTACTCCCATCCAAGGCAAAACAAGTATCAAGTGAATCAAAAGAACCTAGCCAGTCTCCATCTCAACCAAGGCAACAAGCATTCGCAGAAAATAAGCTTTACAAACGCTCACATATGCAACAGAGACTCAATTGATCAAGTGTTTGTTGTTTATCCTCATGTGTCCTCTTAGCCATGCGGAGGGTCGCACGACTCGTTACGGCAAACACCCCGAGGCCTCAAGTCATAGTGTTTGGATTTAGCATTTTAGAATTATTTTGATCAAAGCACTTAGCAGATTTTTCATGATTTATTCACATGACAAAAGAGCATGCCTTTGCGGCAAAAGGAACACGCGTTCCCACAATGTTCTATCATGAGCTAAACATTTGCAAAGCCTTCCCTTTCGCAAACACAAGGTGCCAAAGCCAAGACATTCTCTAGACTAGCCTCAACACAAATTTTGATAGGGATAAAAGTAATTATACACATGTTAAGAAAGTCTTAACAAGATTAGTTCATAAGGTTCACAAGAAGCTCAGTTTATATTTAAGATTAGCAAGTTGCTCAAAAGAATCTATAACAAGCCATCTAGAAAATCTAAGCATGAGAGATTACTATCACATCCACACAACTTAGCTCAAGCTCAATCATAGCAAAGAGAAATGCAAGAAAGCATAAAAATAAAAGCTCATCTACCAATGCATATATTACATATGAGATGCAATGCAAAAAGGTAAGATACATATATACAAGAGAACACCAACTCCCCCTCAAATGATGCCATAAGGATGGCAAACACCAAGCTCCCCCCAAAGAAAAGCAAATCTTGAAGCATTTAGGGGCTTTGTAAGGATATCAGCCAATTGGTTTTTGGTGTCGATGTATTTGATCTCAAAATCTCTCTTCTCAACATTATCTCTCAAAAAGTGGCATCTCACATTTATGTGTTTGACCTTACCATGTAGTACTGGGTTCTTGGCTAAGCATATGGCATTGGAGTTATCACACATAAGTGGAACACCCTTAAAGGTTAACCCATAGTCTCTCATGGTGGACACAATCCATAGGATTTGTGAGCAGCAGCTAGCAGCTGTAACATACTCAGCCTCTGTGGTGGATTGGGCTACACTCGACTACTTACGAGAAGACTAACAGATCAAAGAAGTACCCAAGAAATGGCAAGTACTAGAAGTGCTCTTCCTATCAATTCTACATCCAGCAAAGTCCGCATCCGAATACCCAATGAGATCATGAGATGAAGATGCAGAGTACCAAAGTGTGCTTGACAGCCTTGCGATGAGTCACCCTTGGGGAAGCCTGGAAGCGAGCACAAAGACACACTGCAAAGTGTATGTCATGTCTTGTCGCCGTCAGGTAGAAGAGGGAGCCAATCATGCTCCTGTACTCCCTTTGGTTCACCGCTTCACAGTCTTTGTCAGGGTCAAGTGCCGGTGTTGTGCACATTGGTGTTGACAACGGTTTCATGTTGACCATGTCAAACTTCTTCAGGAGATCCTTCGTGTACTTGGCTTGATGTATGAAGGTGTCTTGCTTGCACTGCTTGATTTGAAGTCCAAGAACGAAGCTGAGCTCACCCATCATCGACATCTGAAACTCACTTTTCATCGCTTCCTGAAATCTGGACACAAGAGCATGAGAGGAACCTCCAAAGATGATATCATCCACGTAAATCTAAACCATTAGAAAGTCTTTGCCATGCTTTAGAGTGAACAAGGTATTGTCAACACACCCCATGACATACCCGCGCTCTAGCAAGAAAGTCTTAAGCCTAGCATACCATGCCCTAGGTGCTTGCTTTAGCCTGTAAAAAGCCTTTTGAAGCTTGTACACACGGTTTGGGTATTTGTGGTGCTCAAAGCCAGGTGGTTTTTGCACATAAACCTCTTCCTCTATGAAACCATTTGGGAAGACATTCTTGACATCCATTTGGTAGAGTCTAATGTCCTTAGAGGCAGCAAATGCAAGCAAGATCCTAATGGCTTCTATGCGTGCAACAAGAGCAAAGGTTTCCCCATAGTCTAAGCCCTCCACTTGACTGAAACCCTGGGCAACAAGCCTAGCCTTGTTTCTAACAACCTCACCATCTTCCCCATGCTTGTTTTTAAAAACCCACTTGGTTCCTATACGTTGACACCAACAGGAGGCTCTACTAGGGTCCACACTTTGTTTCTCTCAAAGTTTTCCAACTCCTCATGCATGACATTAACCCAATGTTCATCAGATAATGCGTGTCCAACATCCCGAGGTTCAAAGGTGGCAACAAAGAGAGAATTAGTAAAGCAAGTAAGATGTGCAGACCTTGACCTTGTTGTCCTCTCATAGAGATTACCGATCATCTGTTGAGGTGGATGTTGACACTGAATGTGGTGAGGAGCTCTCTCAGTGCATACCTCCCCCTCAACCACAGCTGGATCTGGCTCGACAGATGCTGTGGTCGATGTAGAAGCTTCTAGACCCTCTGCTGGAGTGGTGAAAACAGTAGGAACAAGCTCGGATGTGGGATGGAATGACTCATCATCGTCATCATCCAAGCCCTGTAGGTCCTCTTCTACAAAGATACTCTCCTCCATCTCCTTGTTACCTGTAGTCTCAATCACATTGCTTGCACAAGAGTTTGATTCATCAAAGGTTACATCACAGGATTCTATGATGGTGTTAGTCTCCAAATTCCAAACTCTGTAGGAATGGCCATGAGGGGTGTAGCCAAGAAAGATGGCATCAGAAGATTTGACTCAAACTTATCAAGATTGCCATGCTTGAGAATAAAGAACTTGCAACCAAAGACACGCAAATGAGAAACTGATGGCTTCCTTCCAAAGCGTAGCTCATAGGAAGTCACATTAAGAATTGAGCGCAAGAAAATCCGATTGGAAACATAGTAAGCAGTGCTAATGACCTCAGCCCAGAACCGCCTTGGAGTCCTAAGCTCATCAGTCATCGTCCGGGCCATTTCCACCAAGGTTCTGTTCTTTCTGTCCACCACACCATTCTGCTGAGGGACACGAGGTGCTGAAAACTAATGCTTAATACCATGCTCAAGACAAAAAGCATCAAAGGAGGAGTTCTTCAACTCAGTGCCATTATCATTGTGAATTGCTCGTAATGCACCAGGAAGTTTCTTAAACAACCTCAAAGCTAAGCTCCGAAAGTGATGAAACACTTCATCCTTACTCTCAAGAAAGTAAACCCAAGAGTAGCGAGAGTAGTCGTCAACAATCATAAGAACATACCACTTGCCACCTGCCGAACGAACCCGAGAAGGACCAACAGTGTTCTCATGATGTAGCTCTCCAGGGCGTTCAGTCATCACCAAATTGATTGGTGGATGAGAAGCGGCAATCATTTTCCCATGACGACAAGGAGCACAGACCCAATCCTTGTCAAATTTGAGCTTAGGCAATTCTCGGATCAAACCTAGACCACTCAAGCGACAAAGCAAGTAAAAGCTCATGTGACCTAGTCTCCTATGCCATTTCCAGAGCTCAGAAAAAGATTGAGCAAACAAGCACTTGTGAGAACCAGGAGAATCAGCAAAATCAGCCTGAAAAACTTTCCCAATGCTAGAAATCCCACAAACCAAAGAGCCATTCGAATCAAGAACACAAGAAACATTTTTCTTAAAGCGCACTTCCAAACCAACATCAAGCAACTGAGAGACAGAGAGGAGATTGTACTTGAGATGCTTAACCAAACCAACATCCTTGAGAGTGATTTTTTCATTTACCTTTACCGCACCTCTTGCCTTCACTCTCCCTCTCTTGTCATCTCCAAAGGTCACATACTCCCGATGCTTCAGAGGAGTGAGGCTGGAGAACCACTTTGCATCTCCGGTCATGTGGCACGAACACCCAGAGTCCATCAACCATTTGTTCTCCAGGTCTCCACCTGCTGCCTACAAAGAACGAGAAGGAAAGATTGATGACTCAGTGCTGGGGTTAGAAAAAACTCTTAGGAAGCCAACACTGAATCACACGACCTGCAGGGGTTATCACAGTTCTTTGCACATTACTAGTCGTACGTATGGGATGAGAAACACGATGGGGAATGCGTGGCCTGTCAAAGCGTCTTGACTCCAACTTGTGGTTGTGAGGATAGAAATCATCTGTGTGAAAGACAAATCCACGCGAGCGACGCTCACCATGATGGGGAAAACGTGGGGTGCCAAAACGCTGCTGCGCAAAGCCTCTTTTCATGAATCAAAGCCATATGAGGAATGACCTTATCCACGATAGGCATGAGAAAAAGAGCGAGGCTGAAAACCAACAAAATCATCATGATGCACATTTCTAGTTAACTCAGCTGACATCCTCTCAATTCTCTTACGCCTATAACAGTACTCATCCAAGTGACCCTTGCGGCCATAGAACATGCAAATGTAGACACTCTCATATTTAGGCTTAGCTTGCACAGTGAGTTTAGGTTTTGGCTTCTCGGATTGCCTTGGATTGAAGGAGGGATTTGGGTTAGGTGGATAGTATGTGTCAGTGGGTTTGATGAATTGTTCCTCATCCTTGTAGCTAGAGCTATGCATAAACTTACCCGTATTCTCACTCTCCTTGTCACACCTCTCAAATCCCAAGCCCAAGTTGTAGGTGGATGTGAACAAGGTTTTCCGATCTTTCGAAAGGTTCTGATAAATCTTGATTTGGGTGGAGGTGAAACACAAATCGATCCGGCTTCTAAACAACACGTTCAGAACGCCACAATCGCAGCATAACGTCTCCTCTTGTTATCAACCGTCCAAGTACGATTGACCTCACCGAGAAGGCTAATTCCTACCTGTGAATCAAGAACACAAGCAAGAACAACAAAGAATGCAACATAATTGTAGATGTATAATTAAACTCATGAAATTCGGGTCTCACAAACCGACGAACGGCGACATTGTTTATGAACAGAATTGATCTAAGCAAAACCCAAACCCTAATGGTGCGGAAACGGCTGTATATGAAGACCCTAGGATCATGCAAGACCCTCTGGATGCGCCTCTAATTGGGCTCAACTAGATACAAAAACCCAAAGGCCAAAAATAGGCGACACAGCACCAACACAGATTTGGACCCTCTATTGTTTCGACGATTCCTGATGACTCCGGATATATTTTGACATGAGACCAGCGTCATTGGAAAGATATTCTCCTTATCTTTCTGTGCATATGTAGAACATCCAAATCTGAGTCTGTATACGTCCTGGGCGACTATTTTAATGCAGACTGGTCCTGGACCCAAAACAGACTCGAAGTCGATTTTAATTGGGCCTCCACATTGGCTTCCAAGCCCTTTCTGGTCCTCCACGTTCCCAACTTATTCTCCCATCATCTCCTGGTCCCCTCCATGGTTCTTAATCATAAAATAATTATTAGGTAGCAAACTATTCTCAAAACTAACATATAGCGAAGAACATAGGAACGAGCTCACCTCTAAATTTAGTCGTCGTGCACGAGCTCTAGTCATTGGACCTTGCAAGTCCAGAATTGAAGAAGTGTTGTGTGTATGCATAGGAGTGATGTCCTCATCATAGGTTGACCTACTTGCACTTTATTTGACTCTTGCCAAGTCACTCTCAATCTTCTCTTCACTCACTAGGGTTCTTTGGAGACGAGAGATGAGATAGTCATTTTCTTGGGTCAGGATTTTGTTTTCCTCTTTAGTGATTGCAAGCTTATCCTTAAGAGAGCCACACACTACACATGGTGGTGGAAGAACTTTTGAGCGAGTCTCATCTAGCAGCTTGGACTCGAGCTCTTTGACTTTGAGGGTTTGAGCTTCCAACTCATAGGTGAGCTTGGGGCAGACAGGCACCCAAAAGAGTTGGTCTAGCTTTGAATTCATCAAGCTCTTTAAGGGCACTCTCAAGTTGACTGGCAACTTGAGCATGCACACTTTCCCTCTGTGCAAGATCATTCATCACAACTTGACAAAACTCACACTCAACAGCAATTGTATCTTTTGCAAGCTTAGACCTAAGCGAACTGATTTCATACTCAGCACTCTCCAACTTAGACTTAAGCTCTCTACTCAAACGTACAGCGCTATGAAGCTTATCATCTTGCATGAGCAAAACAACACGCAAATGATCAAGTTCAGTAGAGAGCTCATCAAGAGTAGGAGGTACCTCGCTTGTGTCAGAATTCGGAGCCAGAGTTGGTGTCGTGGTCATTCTTTGCCATGAAACAAAGCCCGGTGAAGTCGTCCTTCCTCTTGACTCGTGGCTTCTCAGCCTCCTGCTCCAAGCTTGTAAGGCTTTTGCTTGATGTGAGGTCGACATCGCTCAAGGCGGAAATGCAGGCGCGTGCAAAGGCCTTGGCTAACTTCTTGGAGTTCTTGCCTTTCTTGTAGAAGCGGTTCTTCTTCTGCTTGAAATCAGCAGTTTCTTCTTGTGCAGCAATCTTAACCCCCCAAGCATTTTCATCAAGTGAGTACAGTATTTGCTTAGCTCTATCATTATCACTATACACAAGGTTACCACAAGCCCGCAAGTTGCACACAATGGCCTCAAACCTATGAAAAGTGTCATCTAGTGACTCGCCAGGTTTTTATGCAAAGGTTTGGTACTGCCTATTGTAAGAATCCTTACGCATAGACTTGACTTGACTGGTACCCTCATGGTACGTGCAAAGCTTTACCCAAATGGCATGTGTAGTATCAAGATGAGAAACACAGTCATGCTCATTCCTACCTAGAGCAGACAACAGGATATTGATAGCTTTGGAGTTGTTTTCATACGTGGTTAACTCACCTATTGGCGTGGTGTTGAGGTGCCGATCACAGCCATCGGCAGTGCTGGTGAGGGATTCTCAAACGCAGTACACAGAGCGCATCGGCAGTGCCAGTCTGACCATCGGAAGTGCTGGTGCGGGGTTCGGACTCAAGCCACCAGTAGTGCCAATCATGGCATCGGCAGTGCCGATCTGAATTCTGACCCGCTGACAGTGCTGGTCCGGGTCGTCGGCAGTGTCAATCGACCCCGACAGAACAGAAAAAGGTTTCAGGATTAGGCAAAAACTTGACCAAAACCTAATCAAACGAACTCCAAATGATGTGATTTTTGGACCAGTGGATCCTCAACACATCATGATACTAATCCTAGAAGATCCACTCAATTGGCTCAAGGAATCATCATGAATTTCAGATCTTGTGCCAAGAACACCAAAAAGGGAAAACTTGAGAAATCCTTCAAATCAAAGATGCTAGAGCTATGGATTCGGTCAAAGACCTATGGTGATTTGTTCTACCTCATCGTAGCACCAAGTTTCCCACAAAATCCGTCCCAAAAACTTGTCCAAAAGGAGATAAAAAATTCCCACAAAAATAGCTCTGAAAATAGAGAAAAAGAGAAATTCGGGATTTAGGGAGAGAGGATGAATTTCAGCATGAAATTTAATCTCATATCATTGATCCTTGCATACAAGATTTATGGATACATGGCAAGAAAGTCACCCTCTTCCTCCCACTATTTGGAAGAGCAAGAGATGTCTCTCACACACCCATAACTCTCCTCTTTACATGAAACTCTCACCTAGCACTTAGAATGAACACCTAACATAAGGCTAATGGGAAGAGGCACCTCTCCCACCAGCCACACCTCTCCTTATATAGGCCTAGGGTCCAAGACAACTCTACCCTTGACCTATAACTCATTGCCACCTACCACTAGGGGCAAAACCGTCCAACTCTTTTTCCTTCGCCCGAAAACCATCGAGCCCTTCACAACTTTGCTTCACCTCGACGCAAGCTCCGTGATGGTGCCACGTGCACCTCCAATCATCGCCACCGGTTTTGAGGCCCAAACCGGGAAACCGTGTTGCACGCTTCTCAAAGAACGACTTCTTGATCTTGACGCGTGTCACCTCATCCTGTGATCCGCCTCGTCGGCAAGTCTCTCCCGTCTCTGGTCCATTTGAAGCCTTTACTTGCACCGACGCTCGATCACCTTTGACTTAGTCAACCCCACCGTCTTGATCACCACCCATAGTTTTGAGGCTCAACCGTGAAACCGTCCGTGCTTCTTGCCTCTCCACGTGTACGGTGTGGATCACCCTTGACTTCACCGGGCCTCCTGTTCGTCCGGCCCCAAGTCTCCTACTTGTGCCCGATCCTCTCGTTGTTGATCGCCAAGTTGACTCCAATGACCTACACACCATGAGACAAGCAAACACATTTCCCATCTCGTGCCACTCTCCAACATCCTCACCAACTCCAGTTAGTCAAAACCATGACATGCACAACCTCATGCAATCCCCAGATTCCCGCATTTTAACTCAAACACCAACTCAACCAATATCAATTACTCATCACATATTGCAAACCATGGCACATATCCACATGGTTTCTTAGTTGTGGAAGGTGTCACAACATCAATGTTAAGATAATTGCCATGCAAGATGCAATCATTGAAAATCTATCCAACCAAGTCAACGAACTTGAGAAGAAGACTCAAATAGAAACCACAAGAAAGATTGTTGGTGAGCCAAGAGCCTCTCATGACAAGAGAGGATTAGGGTACAACAAGACCGCACCTAAGAAGGTATACAACAAGAGCCCCAACTTTGTACCCGAAGGCAAGGGAAAGAAAGTAGCACAAGAGAAAACAATCAAGTCAAAGAATGCTTCCTAAATCAACAAGAACAACAGGACCTCTACCATATCTTTTATGATTTTGATGCCTCTTATGTGCTAACCCGTAATGCTTATGGTTGAGTGGTTGCTAAGTTTGTTGGGCCACACGATGCAAGGTGAAAGCCTTGTGTGTAGGAGCCCAAAGTTCTTATATCAAGTGTTAAGGGACCCAAACCAACTTGGGTGCCTAAAAGACATGTTTGACTTTCCTTGTAGGAATACTCCTCCGGTGGCGCGACATGGGTACTTGATAGTGGGTGCTCAAATCATATGACTGGAGAGAAATCAATGTTCTCCACACTTGATCATGACAATCTACCAAGTGGAGGCATATCATTTGGAAAAGACAACAAAGGAAAAGTAATTGGTCGTGGTCGGATTGCCATCACCCACGACCTTTCAATTGGTAATGCTTATCTTGTGTATGGTCTAGGATACAACTTGATATCCGTTTCACAACTTTGTGAGATGGGCTATAGTTGTCTCTTTGACGATGATGGCGTGACTATTTTTAGGAAGAAAGATTCTTCAATAGCTTTCAAAGGGTATTTAGAGGACAAGATCTACCTTGTTGATTTTACCAACACGGAGGGATCTAACCTAAAGGCTTGCTTGGTCGCTAAAACTACCTTGGGTTGGCTATGGCATCGCCGGCTAGCTCATCCTGGGATGAGGAACCTTTCCAAACTACTAAAAGGTGGTCATGTCATTGGACTAAAGGATGTTGCTTTTGAGAAGGACAAAATATGTAGCGCATGTCAAGCCGGAATGCAAGTTGGAGCGGCACATCCATCCAAGACAATGATGACAACAACAAGACCGTTGGAGACGCTACACATGGACTTATTTGGACCGGTCACCTACATAAGCATTGGCGGTAACAAATACGGTCTTGTGATTGTTGATGATTATTCACGTTTCACTAGGGTATTCTTTTTGAAAGACAAAAGTGAAACACAAGGTATCCTAAAGAGGTTTTTGAGGAGAGCACAAAATGAATACGAAGTGAAGATCAAGAAGATAAGGAGTGACAATGGAACGGAATTCAAGAACACTCAAGTTGAAGAATATCTTGATGAAGAAGGCATCAAGCATGAATTCTCTGCTCCATACACTCCACAACAAAATGGTGTAGCCGAAAGAAAGAACCGCACACTCATGGAGATGGCAAGAGCAATACTTGATGAGTACAAGATGCCAGACAAAATGTTGGGCCGAAGCCATCAACACCGCATGCCATGCAACAAATAGACTATATCTTCACAAGATTTTAAAGAAAACACCTTATGAGCTTCTCACCGATAACCTTCCCAATGTTTCATATTTTCGGGGTTTTGGGAGCAAATGCTTTATTGTTAACAAGAAACCAAAATGCTCTAAGTTTGCTCCCAAGACTCATGAAGGCTTCCTCCTTGGTTATGGAACAAATGTCTATGCATATCATGTCTTTAACAAAGACACTGGAGTTGTTGAAATGACCCGGGATGTGCAATTTAATGAATCTAATGGCTCTCAAGTAGAGCAAGTTAATCCAAGTGATGTAGGTGATGAAGCTCCTTGTGATACAATAAGGAATTCAGCTATTGGTGAAATAAGACTACAAGACCCAAACTCAAATCAAGATGAACCATCTTTCTCAAACCAAGATGAGTCTCCACCACAAGATGAACAAGATCAAGGAAGTGGCCAAGATCATGGTGACGATCACGTTCAAGGCTATGAATAAGGTCAAGTTCAAGATGGTGATGTGAATGATACTCAAGATATGAACAATCAAGAAGAGGAAGATGCATCTAGGTGAATTCACCCATGAGTCCGACAAAGCATTTAAAAGGATCACCCCGTTGACAACACTCTTGTTGATATACCAAAGGGGGTAACCACTAGATCCTGATGGCTATGTTTTTTTATCATTACTTGTTTGTTTCCTCTATGGAACCTCTTAGGGTGGAACAAGCACTCCAAGACTCGGATTGGGTGATGGCCATGCAAGAAGAGTTGAACAACTTTGAAAGAAACAAGGTGTGGTCATCGGTGGAAAGACCCAAGCAAAATGTTGTAGGTACAAAATGTGTGTGTCATAACAAGCAAGATGAGTATGATGTGGTGGTGAGAAATAGGGCAAGACTTGTTACAAAAGGATACTCACAAGTTGAAGGTTCGGACTTTGGTGAAACTTATGCACCCATAGCTAGGCTTGAGTCTATTCGTATTTTACTTGCCTATGCTACTCACCATGGCTTTAAGTTTTTTCAAATGGACATGAAAAGTGCATTTCTTAGTGGCGCTATTCAAGAGGAGGTGTATGTAGAACAACCTCCGGGGTTTGAAGACCCAAAGAAGCCAAACCATGTCTACAAGCTTCACAAAGTTCTCTACGGCCTCAAGCAAGCTCCCCGAACTTGGTATGAACACCACAAGGGATACTTGATTAACAAAGGCTTTACAATTGGCAAGGCCGATTCTACTCTCTTCACAAGAAAAGTTGATAATGATATTTTTGTATGCCAAATATATATCGATGACATTATATTTGGTTCTACAAATCAATCTTTTTGTGATGAGTTTGCCAAGATTATGACGAGGAAATTTAAAATGTCCATGATGGGGGAGTTGAAGTTCTTTCTAGGTTTTCAAGTACACTCAAGATATACTCAAGATTTGGTTCTACTAATCAATCTTTTTGAAGAAGGAACATTCATAAGTCAAACCAAGTACACTCAAGATATACTCAAGAAGTTTGACATGGAGAATGCAAAGCCCAACAAGACTCCCATGAAGACAAATGGACATCTTGGACTAGATGTAAACGGTAAGCCCATGGAACAAAAGGTATATTGATTCATGATTGGCTCTTTGCTTTATCTTTGTGCATCTAGGGTTCCAAGCGGCTCCGAAGGAAAGTCACTTAGTGGCTGTTAAAAGAATCTTGAGATATTTAGTTCACACACCGAACCTAGGATTGTGGTATCCAAAGGTGAAGGACCGAGAAGGCGACCAGAGGGGGGGTGAATGGAAGTCAATTAAAATTCTTTACAAGAACTTGGCCTATATCCCAATTACAACCCAAGCCAACCTCTAAACCGATCACCAAGGCCACACACACCAACTTGTGATGTGCCAACCCTAGGAGTGATCAACAACAGCAGTGAAACACAGCGGAAACAAACGAGAGCAGCAAAGACTTGACACGGTCAAACTCAAAACAAGAGACTGGATGATCATCGACAGTGCCGATCACTGGCATTGGTAGTGCCAATTGGTACTATCGGCAGTGCCGATCATGTCCATCGGCAGTGCCGATGCGGGATTCGTACCCAAGCCACCGGCAGTGCCGGTCATGGCATCGGCAGTGTCCATCCGGGTTCTGACCCACCCGCAGTGCCGGTCCAGGCGATCGGTAGTGTCGATCGATCCTCTACAGAACAAAAAACTATCATGATTTTCCCCCAAATCTATCCAATGCACAATCAAATGATCTCCAAAACATGCGATATTTGGATCAGGGAATCCTCAGGTCATTGTGACCTTCCTCTAAAAGGATCTACTCAAATGGCTTAAGAAATCGTTACGAATTTCAGATCTTGTGCCAAGAACACCAAAAAGGGAAACTTGAGAAATCTTTCAAATCGAAGGTGCTACAGCTTACGATTTGGTCAAGGATCCATATAGGATTGTTCTATCTCATCATAGCACCAAGATCCCAAAGAAAGCCGCCCAACTCACTCAAAAATGAGATCAAATATTCCCACAAAAATAGCTCCAGAAATAGAGGAAAAGAGAAATTCGGGATTTAGGGAGAGAGGAAGATCTTGAGCACGAAAATATCTTTCATATCATATAAACATGCTTACAAGATCCATGGATACAAGGCTAGGAAGCCACCCTCTTCCTCCCACTATTTGGAAGAGAAAGAGATGTCTCTCACACACCCTGTCCTCTCCTCTATTACATGAAGACCTCTCCTAACACTTTCAATGAAATCCTAACAAGGCTAATGGGAAGAAGCACCTCTCCCACCAGTCACACCTCTCCTTCTATAAGCCTAGGGTCCAAGACAACTCTACCCTTGACCTATAACTCATTGCCATCTACCACCAGGGGCAAAACTGTCCAACTCTTTTTTCTTCGCTCGAACGCCATCGAGCCCTTCAACACTTTGCTTCGCCTCGACGCAAGCTCCACGATGGTGCCACCACCAATCACCGCCACCAAATTTGTGGCCCAAACCGGGAAACCGCTTAGCACCCTTCTCAAAGCGTGACTTCTTGATCTTGACGCGTGTCACCTCGTCCCATGATCCTCCTCGTCGGCAAGTCTCTCCCACCTCCGGTCCATTGGAAGCCACTACTTGCACCGACGCCCGGTCACCTTTGACTTGGTCAACCCTACCGTCTTGATCACCACCCACAGTTTTGAGGCTCAACCGCGAAATCGTTTGTGCTTCTTGCCTCTCCACATGTACGATACGGATCACCCTTGACTTCACCCGGCCTCCCTATCGTCCGGCTCCAAGTCTCCTACTTGTGCCCGATCCTCTCGTCGTTGACTGCCATGTTGACTCCAGTGACCTACACATTATGAGACAAGCAAACACATGTCCCATCTCCTGCAACTCTCCAACATCCTCACCAACTCTGGTTAGTCAAAACCATGCATGCACAAACTCATGCAGTCCCCAGATTCCCGCATTTCAACTCAAACACAACTTCCGCCAAAGTCAATTACTCATCAAGAATTGCAAACCATGGCACATCTCAACATGGTTTCTCAATCTCCCCCTTGATCAGTACATTGACAACACCAAAGGCACAAAGATTAGAGATTGAAATGCGAAACCGAATAAGCACATCGAAATGGCCAAAACCCAAAGAAAAGGTGAAAAGTAGCCATCTAGCGTCAGAGGGATTACAAAACCAAGAGTTGATAAAGAAAGCCACTCGAGAACGCAAAGATTGTGAAAAGCGCGTGAAAAACGCTCAAGGACATGATATGCTCCCCCTCAACTTGTGGTAGGTCTCATGTAATGTAGAAAGGATAATTTTAAGTTTCTTAGCATTATTTGTGCATGACCCAATATTTTCTCCCCCTTTGGCAATGAACTCATCAAAAAGGCAAAAGAACAATCAAACATGCAATGCATGAAAATGCAAACCTAAGGAGCTTCAACAATTATGCAAGCAAGCAATTAACTTTGCTAATCAAAAATATAGAGTCATGAAGTGTAAAAGCAATAGGTCACAATCAACAAAGACCAAAAATAGATAGCAGGGCATAAACACCAAGAGCTATACAAGCTAAGCAAAAAGATTGACTAGCTTAGATAGAATCAAATTTGCTCATCATGAGAAAAGCTGTCATCACATGTATAAGTACTCCCATCCAAGGCAAAACAAGCATCAAGTTAATCAAAAGAAACTAGCTAGTCTCAATCTCAACCAAGGCAACAAGCATTCACAGAAAATAAGCTCTACAAACACTCACATATGCAACAGAGACTCATAAGAAAAGAGAAAAGCATTATCCTTATGTGATCCTCATGTATCTTCTAATCCATGCGGAGGGTCGCACGACTGGGTACGGCAAACACCCCGAGGCTTCGAAGTACAATGTTTGGATTTAGCATTTTTATGTTACTTCTAATCCATGCGAAGGGTCGCACGACTGGGTACGAAAAACACCCCGAGGCTTCGAAGCACAGTCAATTTATTTTACAAATTAAAAGCATAAGGATGAGCATGCCTTTGCGGCAAAAGGAACAAATATTCCCACAATGTTCCATCATGAGCTAAACATTTGCAAAGCCACATTTTGCAAACATAAGGTGCCAAAGCCAAGATATCCTGTAGACTAGCCTCAACACAAGTCTTGACAGGGATAAAAGCAATTATACACATAATGAGCAAGTCTTAGCAAGATTAGTTCATAAGGTTCACAAGAAGCTAAGTTTACCTTTAAGATTAGAAAATTGCTCAGAAGAGTCTATAACAAGCCATCTAGAAAATCTAAGCATGAGAGATTACTATCACATCCACACAACTTAGCTCAAGCTCAATCATAGCAAAGAGAAATGCAAGAAAGCATAAGAAAAAAAGCTCATCTACCAATGCATATATTACATATGAGATGCAATGCGAAAAGATAAAATACATATATACAAGAGAACACCAACTCCCCCTCAAATGATGCCATAAGGATGACAAACACCAAACTCCCCTCGAAGAAAAGTGAATCGCCTAATCTTGGTAATCTTGCTTCTAGCATGGCTTTGCTTTCTAGCTCTCAAAAGGGTAGTCACAGTGGTGCTTCTTATGGAACTAACCCCTCACTTGATAAGTCTTCTTTGGAGTTTGCTCTTTCTTCTCTTGTTGCAGCTTCCAATGGATAGATGGAGTGCATTTCTGACGAGGAGTTGTCCTTGCTCACAAGGAAGTTCAGGAAGTTCTACAACAACTGCAAGGAGAGAAGAGGAGGTGGTTCAAGAACCTGCTTCGAGTGTGGTGAGCCGGGACACTTCATTGCTAACTGTCCCAAGAAGAAGAAGAAGGTCGGGTACCACGACAACAACACTGAAGACTTCAAGCAGAAGAAGAATCGCTTCTACAACAAAGGCAAGAACTCCAAGAAGTTCGCCAAGGCCATAGCACGCCCCTGTGTTGCCGCCTTGAGCGATGTGGACCTCATATCAAGCGAAGGCCATACAAGCTCAAAGGAAGAGGTTGAGAAGCCACGAGTCAAGAGGAAGGATGACTTCACCGGGCTTTGCTTCATGGCAAAGTATGATCACGACACCGACTCTGGCTCCCACTCTGACACAAGCGAGGTATCTCCCACTTTTGATGAGCTCTCTTCTGAACTTGATCATTTGCACGATGTTCTACTGATGCAAGATGATAAGCTTCGCAGCGCTGTTCGTGAGAATTGAGAGTTTAAGTCTAAGTTGGAGAGTGTTGAGTATGAGATCACTTCGCTTAGGTCCAAGCTTGCTAAAAATGCTGATGTTTAGTGTGAGTCTTGTCAAGTTGGGACGAATAATCTTAGTCAGAGGGAAAGTGTGCATGCTCAAGTTGCCAGTCAGCTTGAGAGTACCCTTAAAGAGCTTGATGAATCCAAAGATAGATCAACTTTGGTACACCCAAAAGAGGTGGTCTAGCTTTGAATTCATCAAGCTCTTTAAGGGCACTCTCAAGCTGACTGACAACTTCAGCATGCACACTTTCCCTCTGACTGAGATCATTCATCACAACTTGACAAGACTCAAACTCAACATCAGCATTTTTAGCAAGATTGGACCGAAGCAAAGTGATCTCATACTTAGCACTCTCCAACTTAGACTTAAACTCTCTATTCTCACGAACAGCGCTGCGAAGCTTATCATCTTGCATGAGCAAAACATCGCACAAATGATCAAGTTCAGAAGAGAGCTCATCAAGAGTGGGAGGTACCTCGCTTGTGTCGGAGTCGGAGCCAGAGTTGGTGTCATGATCATTCTTTGCCATGAAGCAAAGCCCGGTGAAGTCATCCTTCCTCTTGACTCATGGCTTCTCAATCTCCTCCTCCGAGCTTGTAAGGCCTTCGCTTAATGTGAGGTCGATGTCGCTCAAGGCTGCAACGCAGGCACCTGCAATGCCCTTGGTGAACTTCTTGGAGTTCTTACCTTTCTTGTAGAAGCGGTTCTTCTTCTGCTTGAAATCTTCAGTGTTGTTGTCATGGTACCCGGCCTTCTTTTTCCTCTTAGGACAGTCAGCAATGAAGTGTCCCGGGTCACCACACTCGAAGCAGGTTCTTAAACCACCTCCTCTTCTCTTCTTGCGGTTGTTGTAGAACTTCTTGAACTTCCTTGTGAGCAAGGACAGCTCCTCGTCAGGAATGCACTCCATGTGTTCATCGAAAGCTGCAACAATAGAAGAAAGAGCAAACTCCAAACAAGACTTGTCAAGTGAGGGGTTAGTTCCATAAGAAGCACCACTGTGACTACCCTTTTGAAAGATAGAAAGCAAAGCCATGCTAGAAGCAGGATTAGCAAGATTAGGATGTGACTTCCTAGACAGTTCATGAGATTTAAGCTTGCTATACAGCTGCTCACAGCCCAGGTTGAATCATTAGTTTCTTCTATGCAGCAATCTTAACCCCCCAAGCATTTCCATCAAGAGAATACAGTAATTGCTTAGCTCTATCATTATCACTGTACACAAGGTTACCACAAGCCCGCAAGTTGCACACAATGGCCTTAAACCTAAAAAAAGTGTCATCTAGTGACTCGCCAGGTTTTTGTGCAAAGGTTTGGTACTGTCTATTATACAAATCCTTACGCATAGACTTGACTTGATTGGTACCCTCATGGTACGTGCAAAGCTTTGCCCAAATGGCATATGCAGTATCAAGATGAGAAACACGGTCATGTTCATTCCTACCTAGAGCTGAAAGCAGGATATTGACAGCTTTAGAGTTGTTTTCATACCTAGTTAACTCACCTGCAGATGCAGTATTGAGGTCTTGTGGTATAGCATACTCCTGCTCAACTATCTCTCAAATTGCACATCCTTAGCTTAAGAGATAAGCCTTGGTCCGTGACTTCCAGTAGGAAAAGTCCTCTCCATCAAATATCTAGAGCTTGACCGCACGCTTCTCCATGTCACCTTTGGATCACAAAGCCGGTGAAGGTCAACTAGTGATCAAACCGGCTCTGATACCAATTGAAGAACTGAGAAGGCGACCACAGGAGGATGAATGGGAGCCAATTAAAATTCTTTACAAGAACTTGCCAATATCCCAATTACAACCCAAGCCAACATCTAAACCGATCACCAAGGCCACACACACCAACTTGTGATATGCGAACCCTAGGAGTGATCAACAACAGCAGTGGAACATAGCGGAAACAAAGGAGAGCAGCAAAGACTTGACACGGTCAAAGAACAAACTCAAAACAGGTTACTGGACGATCATCGGCAGTGCTGATCACTGGAATCAGCAGTGCTGATTGGTACTATCAGCAGTGTCGATCACTGGCATCGGCAGTGCTGATTGGTACTATCGGCAGTGTCGATGACTGGCATCGGCAGTGCCGATTGGTACTATCGGTAGTGCCGATCATGTCCATCGGCAGTGCTGATGCAGGGTTCGGACCCAAGCCACCGGCAATACCGTCCGTGGCATTGGCAGTGCCGATCCGAGTTCTGACCCACCGGCAGTGCTGATCCAGGTGATCGGCAGTGTCGATCGACCCTCGACAGAACAGAAAAATGTCGCAATTTTCCCCCAAATATCTCTAAAACTCAATCAAATGATCTCCAAAATGTGTGATATTTGGACCAGGGAATCCTTATGTCATTGTGACCTTCATTCAAAAGGATCAACTAAATTGGCTCAAGAAATCATCATGAATTTCATATCTTGTGCTAAGAACACCAAAAAGGGGAAACTTGAGAAATCTTTCAAATTGAAGGTGCTAGAGCTTATGATTCGGTCAAGGATCCATATAGGATTATTCTAGCTCATCATAGCACCAAGATCCCTAAGAAATCCGCCCCAAAAACTCATTCAAAAATGAGATAAAAAATTCCTAAGAAAATAGCTCCAAAAATAGAGAAAAAGAGAAATTCAAGATTTAGGGAGAGAGGAAGATCTTGAGCACGAAAATAACTTTCATATCATAGAAACATGCTTACAAGATCCATGGATACAAGGCTAGAAAGCCACCCTCTTCCTCCCACTATTTGAAAGAAAAAGAGATGTCTCTCACACATCCTCTCCTCTCCTCTATTACATGAAGACCTCTCATAGAACTTTCAATGAATTCCTAACAAGACTAATGGGAAGAGACACCTCTCCCACCATCCACACCTCTCCTTATATAGGCCTAGAATCCAAGACAACTCTACCCTTGACCTATAACTAATTGCCACCTACCACCAAGGGCAAACCGTCCAACTCTTTTTCCTTCGTCCGAACGCCATCGAGCCCTTCAAAACTTCGCTTTGCCTCGACTCAAGCTCCGTGATGGTGCCACGTGCACCACCAATCACCGCCACTGGTTTTGAGGCCTAAACCGGAAAACCGCCTTGTACGCTTCTCAAAGCGTGACTTCTTGATCTTGACGCGTGTCACCTCGTCTCCTGATCCTCCTCGTCGGCAAGTCTCTCCCGCCTCCGGTCCATTGGAAGCCTCTACTTGCACCGACATCTGATCACCTTTGACTTGGTTAACCTCACCGTCTTGATCACCACCCACGGTTTTGAGGCTCAACCATGAAACCGTTTGTGCTTCTTGCCTCTCCACGTGTACGGTATGGATCACCCTTGACTTCACCCGGCCTCCCGATCATCCGTCCCCAAGTCTCCTACTTGTGCCCGATCCTCTCGCCGTTGACAGCCAAGTTTACTCCAGTGACCTACACATCATGAGACAAGCAAACACATTTCCCATCTCCTGCAACTCTCCAACATCCTCACCAACTCTGGTTAGTCAAAACCATGATATGCACAAACTCATGCAGTCCCTAGATTCCCGCATTTCAACTCAAACACAAATTCCGCCAAAGTCAATTACTCATCACAAATTGCAAACCATGGCACATCTCAACATGGTTTCTCAGAAGGGTTCCAAGTTCAAGCAAGTCGGTTATTCTGATGCCAACTACGCCGGATGTAAAGTGGATAGGAAAAGCACCTCCGGGACTTGCCAATTCTTGGGTAGGTCCCTTGTGTCATGGTCATCCAAGAAACAAAAGTATGTTGCCCTATCCACAGCCGAAGCAGAGTATGTTGCAGCCGGAAGTGTTTGTGCTCGACTACTTTGGATGCGACAAACTCTAAAGGACTTTGGGTACACTATGACTAAAGTTCTTCTCCTATGTGACAATGAGAGTGCCATAATGATTGCATATAACCCCATTGATCATAATAGGACTAAGCATATAAATATCCAGCACCACTTCTTGAGGGATCATTCTATAAAGGGGGATATTAAGATTAGCTATGTGAGCAATTGGCCGATATATTTGCCAAACCACTAGATGAGAAGCGTTTTTGTGAGCTTAGAAGTGAGCAAATTATCTTGGATTCAACCAATGTGGAGTAGAATTTTATGCATCACTTGATGTGTTGTTGTCATGCAAAAGAACTTGAAACCAAAATTCTTCAAAATTCATTTATGTCTTTGATTTCAAAAACAAATGATGATTTTCATCAATAGATCATATTGTTAGAACTTGTGAATATAGCTTGGAATGTTTGACTTTATATATTTAACTTGTCCAAAAGTTCATATTTTACTAGAGGTTGTTTTGTGTTCCAGACAGAGAATGATAGAACTTCCGTCACTCAATGACGAAACTTCCGTCATCCTCTATCAAAGGAACCCGAGGGTCACGGAAGTTATGTGATAACTTCCGTGAAATTAAAATCATTTTGCTCAAGACCCGAGAGCAATGGAACTTCCGTCACCCAATGATAGAACTTTCGTCGCCACCAGGTTAAGTGGCCCGAGCCCCTCCCTCTTCCTTATCCAATCGGCCATTATTTCTTTTCTCTCACTCTCTCACTCTCTCTCTCCTCTCCTCAAACCCTAAGTGGAGATTTGCGGTGATTTGGAGATTCAGCCGGCAATTGATTTCGTTTTGGTGGAGATACCTTTCTTCCCCCACGGAAGTTTTTGGTCTCCATCAAATATCTCCTCTTCATTGACCTAGGTATGGATCTTGATCTAAAACTTGCTTTAGGTCAAAACCTCAATATGTCTTGATTTCCTTTGGATATTTAGGTTCTCTTGTACCTAGTCTATCATCTTGTAAAAACTCTTGAGTTGTTGAGGTAGGACCTAGGAGATTAGTTAAAATTTGTGCAAACTGCAAATGACGGAAGTTCTGTCAAAACTTCCGTCATGACGGAAGTTCCGTCGACTGCAATTCAATCCATCGATTTTTAGTTGTCTCTTAGAATCTATTTTGATTCATGCCTCATTCCTTGAATTATCTTTCTCTTGTCAGTTGGAGATGGTTAGAATCAAGATGGCTTCCAATGCCTCAGTAGAGCCACGAGATAAGGAGATTCGTCAATCACCCTCTTCCTCCTCAAGTGAAGAACTAGTGCCCATTTCAAAGAGGAGGAAGGCCATTGCTTCAAGGCATCGAGAACAAGAATCAAGTGGACCTGCTCAGACTGTGAGAGTTGAGCAAGGAGGATCCCTCCCTCCTAGGAGAGCTCGTGATAAAGGAAAGGCACCGGCAAAGGAGCAAAGTTCTCGGCCACGGAAAGGAGCTAGAGGTGGCTCCATGGAGATTGTTGAGGATCTTTGTGTCTAGGCTCCTGTCTATCCGGATGATTATGTGTACAAGGACTAGAAGAAGGAACTTGATGCTCTCATTAAGGCGAGACAACAAAATCCTATGCTAGTGGAAGAACAAGAAGCCACCGACTACCGGTTCTACACTTGGTTCGAATAAGATTACTACATGTCTATGCTTATTCACAAGAACCGGAAGAATAGATTGGCAACACATCCATGGATTGATTGGTCCTACATGGAGTCAAAGGATAATCAAGTGTTCAATGACATCATCCAAGTATGCAAGGATCGAGGTGTGTATGACCACATGGGATTCAACTATGATTGGAATAAGGAAGTCATTTGTCAGTTCTACTCTACTTTCTTTCTTGATGCCAAGGGCACTCTCCATTGGAGGACACAAGGTATGGAGTATTCGGTCTCGTCCAGTCGATTTGCTAGCTACTTCTTCCAAGGAAGTGAGGACCGTAAGAGGGAGATCATTTCTAATGAAGTTGTGATGAAAGAAAAGGAAATGGCCTTCATGTACTATGAGAAGTGTCCAAATGTGTTTGGAACTACCAATGGACTTCACAACTTCTATTTCACTGTCAACCGGATGCTGAGAGTCACCATTGCACCCAAGGAAGGCTATCCAACTGCCATTGTGGAATCCTCAAGAAACATTCTTGCTAGGTTTGCTCCGGATGCCACTCCGTTTTGTGTCATGGACTTCATCACAAATGACATTCACATATCATCTATTGACACCCGGAGATCTCTTCCATTTGCTTCATATCTTATGAGGATGATAGAAGCTGAAACGGGGCTTATATTTGAGAAGGAGTGCAAGCACACCCCCTTGAGGCCTAGGGTGCAAGCCGTGACTAAACCCATGTTTGCCAAATCAATAGGTGTATCTTCTACTAGGCAAGATAGACTTGCTAAAACTCATATAGAGAAAGCTCAAGAGGCAGCAGCAGCAGCAACAACAACAACTAGACCATCCTCATCAGCTCCTCCTCCTCCTCCGGAAGATCATCACCGTCATCTTCTCCCATTGTCTCCTTTCTTAAAAGCATTTTCAATGCTTGTTGCTTCAATGCAAAGTAGAATCAAGAAGCAAGTGAGATGCTACAAAAGGGATCAGAGGGCCCAAGGTCGTGAGGTGTCTCCGGATGGTTCTGAGTGTGAGCCCGATGGTGAGCCACCGGTCTTTGAGGACCCTCTTGCAGGCTATGACTGGGATAATCTCGCTGCTGGACCGTCTACTGCTCCTCCACCGCTGGCAAGTGAAGATGAAGATGAGGAATCCGAGGAGGACGATGACTGATTTCTTTGCTTTACTCTCTCTCACTCTCTATCTCTCTCTCTCTCTCTCTCTCTCTCCTTTTTGGTGCGTTGATGCCAAAGGGGGAGAGAAAGGCGATGAAAAAGGATGTTTCCTCTTCACTGGTGTAATAGGATAGTGATGAACCTATGGACAAGTATCTCCCTTATTTTTGCTTTGTGTGTGAAAACTATTTGTGAACCTTTATTGTAACTCTCTTATGCTTTATGATGGTGTGTGGTGCTTGTTTTAAATTGCCTAGTGCCTAGATGTGATGAATGTTCTAGTGTGTTGTTGATCTATTGCTCTTTCACTTTGATGCACACTTGTACACCTTTTTAGGCACCCCACTTTTTGTAAAATAAAGGGGGGGCTCCTTCACATGTTCTTGTGACTCATGCATATCTTTAGGGGGAGTTCCGCTATATTTGTATCACTCGATTATCTCTTTTATATCCTTTTTAATCTATTGTCATCAATCACCAAAAAGGGAGAGCTTGAAGATGCATCTAGGATCCCCTAGTGGGTTTTGGTGTACGATGACAAAAGATTAAAATTGTGTTAACGTGTTCATGAAGTAAATGTGCAGATTATCAAGAGAAAGTTTAATTGCCCACATTTGTAAGAAAGTTCATCCCTCAACAAAAAAAAAGAGAGAGACTCCTAGTGCTTCAAGTTTAGCTTTTGCTAATTTATTTGAGTCATAGGTATGCCGAACTATTAAGAGGGGCAAAACTTATCTTGCTTCTAAGGGAATTTATGTGCTCAAGCCAACCAATAAGTTTTGTGAAAGATTAGTCAACCAAAGCCAAAAAGAACCAGCCTTTCTGAGCCAAACAGAGAGCGACGGAAGTTCTGTGAGTCTTCTCACGGTAGTTCCGTCGTTGTCCAACTCAACTATCTTGCAATCCGAGAGCTACGAAAGTTTCGTGGGCCCTACCACAGAAGTTCCGTCTTTTTCTGGTTACTCAGTGTCACAACCCGAGAGCGACGGAAGTTCTGTGAGCTCCATCACGAAAGTTCCATCATCTCTGAATCAGTTGAATTCCTACCTCGTAACGGCTCTTTTTGAATTGACGAAAGTTTCATAGGGAACCACAGAAGTTTCATCAGAGTCAGAAAAGCTATGCAACGGCTAGTTTTTGAGAGAGCTCTATAAATAGCCCACCCCTTCCCCCGTGGGAAGAGTTGGACACTTTGGCATTCCACTCATTCTTCAGCTATAGCTCTCCCCTTTCACTTCTAGACTTGTTCTTGAGATTCCAAGAAAAGTGAGAGAGATCCACACCATAAAAAGATTGATTCCATCCACTCAAAAGCTTGAGCACATCTTTCCCTCCCCAAACAAGATTCGATTTGCTTGTTACTCTTGGAGACTTGGTCTCCTAGATGGCTAGGCATTGCCCTTGAGCTCCCAACTTGTTGTGGTGAGACGGGGATATTTGTGAAGGTGTGATTCGCCTCCGGAGGAAAAGAAACAAGTGGAGAAAGAAATCCAAGCATGATCTTTGTGATTGCTTGGCGGGGGAAAAGGGTTGAGAGAGACCCGACTTTGTGTGGCTCCTCAATGAGGACGTAGGAACTACTTAGTGTGGTTGCCGAACCTTGGATTAATTACTTGTGTCTCTCTTTATATTCCCGCATCCCTTATTGGGCTTGTGTATTCTTTTCATATTATTGTGCTCGATTCACTTGATAATTGTGTTGCTAGTTATCTATCAAAGAACCCTAGGTGTGCATTGCTATAGCTTCACTACTGTCAAGTATTGTATCTCTTTCTTTTAGTTATCCGCATTTCAATTAGTTTTAGAGAAAGGATTGGTGAAGTTCTGTCATTTGACGGAACTTTCGTGGTGACGGAAGTTCTGTCATTTCTGTATTTGATCAAAGCTTAGTGCTTTTGTAGGTTTAATTTTAAATTGCCTATTCACCCCCCCCCCCTCTAGGCAACTTTAAAAAAGGAAAGAAAGAGATTCAGTGGGATGAGAGATGCGATGGGAGGTAGAGGATTTATTACTGTGGTACCCACTTCTACCGCTACAAATGCTTATAATTTGGGAAAAGTTTTGAATCCAAAAATGCTTATATAATGAGATGGAGGAAGTACCTACCAAGGAATCAAGTTTCCAGTGCTGATTATGCAAACACTAGATAATACAATACAAGCCCATTTATATTACATTGTTACAACATTAGAGTTCAGAAAGTGCTGCGGAATTTAATAAGTTTAAGATAATTTGAAAACACGCAGAAGCAACATAATGATAACAACTAAGGTCATGCCCAGGTGAATCATTACTCTAGCAACACACAACATCACTGCGGTGGAAGATCAAACTTCCAGTGGAATCTCCAACCCTCAGGAACATGCATGTCCTAGAGTCGGTCATAGTTACGTACCCACTTATATATCACAAGTGTATGGAGTACATTGTAACTTTTCCCTCAGAGTATTCCAAGGTTTATGTTGAATCCATAAGGATCAGCAAGAGAACCGTAGTTAGGGTCTTCTACTTCGTCTAAAGAATCAATCCTAGCATAAAGTACATATTGCACATATGAGAGCATGAAGGATGAAAGTTGGGGGGTTTGTGTCGATCGACGTACGGATGTGACAAACAGCACGAAGGCTTTTTATCCACACCAAAGCAGTAGTAATATGACATCTATAATCCTAACTTACTTGGCACTTTAAACAATTGATGAACGACGAAGATGAGTAAAGAGAATGGCGGTTTTTGGAGGTTTCGCTCACTCTGGCCTCAGCAGGAGTTAATCACTCTAGCTTTGGCGGAAGCTAATCGTTCACCACGCCTTGGTCTCCACCGCTTACTCTACTAAAGCTTAAACATGCAACCTACTAGCATGTCACAACTAATCATGCATATCTAGAGGCCAAAGCAATTATGGCTCATACAAGATCCGAGTCACTAACCTAATCACCATGATTAAGAAAGCAATCCAAATACTTAGCCTCAAACTAAGCGATTGGAATAAGCATATGGAAGATCACGTAATCTAGATGAACACAATCACAACTAAGGATAGAATCAAGATAGACACAGAGATAAATATATGAATTATACCTTTATTCATCACCGTCGGGGGGTTGTGCTGATCGACACGAAGATCATGCCGATCGGCACCATCTTAATGCATCGTTGATGGCTCCTAAGATACATGGCTCTACTTCTCATAAACTCCGGTGTAGCGCAACCACGCAAGGTGGCTATCCGACTAGACTACATCTCTGAATTCGGTGGCTCTTCAACTCTGGTGGCCTCCCGGCAATGTGCAGAGGCTTCTAGGGTTTTCTTGGGATGAATACACGTCCACACACATCCTCCCATGTTTTTAGGGTGTTTATATAGGGTCCAGACATGTCCTCCTTGCTTGGCTACGAAGTTAGCCCTTTAGAGATAGAGTCCAAGTCGGTTTCATACCTCCATATCAAGCACTGACTTCTAAAAATCATAACTCCTACGTCCGGAGATCAAATAAGAAAAGTATAGACCCTATCACGTATCTCTCAAAATTTTCTACAACTTTTGTATTTATTTGAAGTCCAGATTCGGCCATCTTAGTTACCAAATATGCGATGAAAGAATATATGTTCTGATTCAGACTCCTCTGCGCAGGTCTTCTTGCAGAGCTCATATCTTCTACCTTTGTAGTCCAAATAATATGATCCACATATTTTCTAGAATCTCGACGAGATCCACGACGTTCTAGTTTTAACATTTCCCATTAGAGCATGTCTTGAACTCCGAAATTGTGTTGCAATACAGTGCTAATTCTGGACGGCGCGAATTGAACTTTCCTTTCGGATAAACCTTCTAGAAATCCATAGGCACTGGGCCACGACCTTGGGCTTGCATGTTGGGCTTCATAAACATCCAAGGGTGTCTTGTAGGCGTTATGGGCTTATGGAAAGCCCTCCTTGTATGGCGAGTCGGGCTTCACATCGGTATTTCTCATAATTGAGTTTTTTTAGTGTCTTTTCATATAATTCTACAATATAGCACTCAAACGATACTACATATGGAATTCGACAATATTAGAGGTAATAACACATGTTTTTTATGAGAATATGATGGAAAAATAGCTGTTTTTGGCGTATAAAATGTGTAGCTAAAAAGCGTCAACACCTAGGATAACACTCTAGCAGACAAATCAACATCATCATTACCTAAAATAAAAACCATAATGACACAAAGCTCGAGTACTAATTACTCAGCAAGGTATACTCGACAAATGACACCTAGACATGCAATGACTCTAATAGGCTTGGTGTTGTAAAAGACTAGCACTAAGCATCCTAATCATACTATCAATTTAGTCAAGTTTTATTGTACAATGCAGGAATAAAATTTAGTGCAACTAAAACATGCATTTTAAATCATAGTATATAATGATATTAACATAAAGGATTAATTGTAAAAACCACCCCATAAGTCAATAGAGTTTGAGATTCCCATTCTTAAGTCATTTTGTTGTAAATTTCCACCCACCCATTGAGTTTTGTTGCAAAAACCACTCTAATTTGCACATGTTTAATTTATTCAACATGTTTTTGTTTATTTGAAATAGCCAATGATGTTATTATCAAATATATAAAATTTTGAAGTATAATCTTTATATTTTTATAGAGAATATGTAGTAAAAATATCAATTAAAGTTTTAATTATGTTCAACAACGAAGTTTAATATTTGAATAAATAAGTGAAATTTAAACACACTAAAAATCTCTAAAAATATTAAACTTATTTAACATAGTCTCATTTAAATTTATATTGATAAAATCATATAAAATCAATTAAACATGTGTCAACTGGGGTGGTTTTTGTAATTTGCAAAAATAAAATTTATGGGTGAAAATCTCAAACTATAAGTGACTTATAGGGTGGTTTATACAATTATCTTTAACTATTTATATCTAATCACTACCCATTATTGTCCAAAGCTGATGTTCGTTTATGTTATTTCTCAAGCTTTTTCTCAATTAAAAATTTTTGCACCATGCTTGATGATAGCATGTTTTGTTTGGAAGGTGAGGATCTGCCGAACTGCCCCCAGATCCGAAGTCAAAGGTTACCCATTTCTTAAAACCACCACCACAGAGAATCTTTTGGCCTTCACAATAATATATCCAATTATAACTATTAGTTATGAATTAAACTTGGCGTATCTAATAGGTTATGGTTACTCATACCTCGTCTATCGACGCCATTTATGTTTGCTTCCTTGTATCAGTTTTTTTTTAACCAAACCGGCATGAGATTATACCGTATTTTATTAATTAAAAAAGAAGGAATACATACAAAGATTTGGAAGGCCGCAATTTAAAGATTTACGCATTGAAAGGCAAGTAAAAACGAGCTAACTATAGGCTGGTCAGTTTTTGATACATAATTGGGATAAGTGATTGACCCCCGCTAGGCACCATACTCGGTCCTCCTCCTTGATTTTTGCCAGAAGAGATACTGCTGATAGCTCTTTTTGTCTGAAAAATACAGACATTTCTCTCGTTTTAAATTGTCCGGTTGATTAGTAATATGAGTGACCGTAGACCCTTCTTAGTCATATTTGTTGTTGACGCCAATATAATCCTTCATTGTTGGACATTGTCTGTTTGCTGCCAATTGCTTGGGCCTAACCCATTTGTTGCTAACCAGCTAGTCACACCCTTCCATATCCGTATTGTGTGTGTTGTCTCTAGTATGTGTCGGCATAGCGTGTTTCAAGTCTGTCTACCGTCTATACGCAATTTTGTCCGACTAGCCATCCAAATGTTTTACACTTAAGAGACATCTAGACCTTCCATATAAGTGTGTTGTAAACCGCGCGTTGCTTGTATCAGTTGAAGTAGCGGCAGTTCTTTGCCACTTTCTCTGGAGGAGGAACGGTTCTTGGTGCTGCTGTTGTCCTCATCTCTCAGGTATCATCGTCTTTCTCTGTTTGCTCCATTTCTTTCGTAGTTGTGTCTGGTTCCTAAGATGTTCTTGGTTCCATCGTCCGTTGGGATTTTCTTTTTTTTTTTTCTTTTGGTTGTTGTCCGATGTTTGCTGGTGCTCCTCCGGCAGTCTCTGGTGCCACCGTGCGCAACTCATGGCAGAGCAGCTCTAAAAGCTAAGCTTTCCAGCGCCGCCGTCGGCATGGGCAACTCCGGCAGAGCAGGTCTAAAGGGTAAGCTTTTGGGGGCCGCCGTCAGCTTGCCACGACGTGTAGGTAGTGGTAGTTGGTCTAGTGGGAATAATTAATCATCTCATAGATCATTTGAAGTTAGAAACTCTCATACATAAGTTATTTTGTTGTAAATCTTCAACTATCTATTCAGTTTTATTATAAAATTCATCCTAATTTACACACTTTTAGTTCATCTTATATGTTTTTATTGATATAAGTTCAAAAAAAAGTAAATTAAATAAGTTTAATATTGTTAAAGATTTTTAATGAGTCTAATTTATCTTATTTTTGTTAAAATATATTCAAATCTTAAATTTTGTGAGACACTGTTCAAAGTCTAATTGATATTTTTGCTACGTATTCACTAAAAATATATGGAAATGATACTTTCAAAATTTTATACACTCGATAAGAACACCATTTGCAGCTCTAAATAAACAAAAACAGGTTGAATCAATTAAAGTGTAAATTGAAGTGGTTTTTATAATAAAATTGAGTAGGTGGATGGGGATTAGCAACAAAATGCCTTATGGGTGAGAATTTCAAACTCCAAGTGATATATAAGGTGGTTTTGCAATGTGCAGAAAAATATGATTGTGTAGAACCAACGGGGCCAGATTTGCTCAATGTATTAATATGATAGGGTATGGGTATGTAGCTTTTTCTACACACAAGTGAAAAAAATGGTCTCAAGGAACTAGACCCTGAGGAAGATCCTGCAGTGATTCTTCTCTCGGACAGGGACGTGATTAGCACGTGTTGTCTGATTCCCATTTTAATTGGAAAACATCATCTTGGTTGTTTGTTATTAGCAGTTTAGCACGTACATTAATCTGCGTCCAAAGTATATGTTCCAAATAAAGTTTACTGTCTTTTGAAAAGTGTGTTGGCTGTTAGATGCATTTAATTTGCCACGATCACGGGTAGGATACCGACTCAAGGCAAGGCAGTATCCCATATGTATAACACCCAAAAGATCTCACCTCAATTACAAAACTATCAGGTGCAAATACCACCTGTGCTTTATATTAGTACATTATATTACTCTCTCTTCAAATCAAGACCACTTAGTACACAAATAAACAGAAAAACTACTATAACGTTATTAATAAAAAATAGCTAGAAGGGTTAACCAAAAGGGCTGCTGGAACACCGGCTACAATTTCTAGCCAGAAAGAAAATGGTCATAAATGTTATTTGTCGCCTTGTCAATTAACAAATCCTCCAAATTCCTTGCAAAAAATAAAAACTCTGTCTAGATTTCAGTTGACTGAAATTTTGCTAATGTTTCAGTCACTTTTTTTTTAGTTATTGAATATTGATCCAATTGTTCAAAATTTTATTCACTTCTGCCAAAAAAAAAATGTTCTCTGAGAAAACAAAATGTTCCACCTAAGAACTAAATTGTTCCACCAGTACAACTTCATTGTTTCAACAGTATATTTTCATTGTTCCAGTGGTACATTTACAATGTTCTAAAAATCTGACTCAACCATTTCAGTTAACTGAAAACTAGCAAATCTGAAAATAAATCAGATCATCCATCCCAAAATAAGTTTAGCTTCAGTCAAATTTAGCTTTGACCATTGATTTTTATGCATTTGGTTAAGTTTTAAAAACCTAGTTTATTATAAGAAATACTATCTAAAAAGTATATATAGTAGGTTTTTTAAATTAATTAAGTATATAATAATCTCTGATCAAAACTAAGTTTGATAAAATTTAAATATAAACTTATTTTGAGACGAGGAAGTAAACTTTTTTTTTAATGCACAAGGTCCAAACGCCAACGTCTAAAGCTACCCAAGCGTGCCAAAAACCACCTAGCATCCAATCCAATCAATTAAAAGCAGAGAACAGCTCATGAGTAAAATAACCTAACTAATCCAATATATGCTGCCATGAAATTTATTTAAACAAGAAAATTCTATGGAAGCATGCGTAGGAGCGTGTGGGAACAAACCGGGCCGAATGGCGCGGGAATCTTGAGAACTGACTGATTGGGACGCTCCCCAGATCCGGAGTCAAAGCACACCCCATTTCTCAAACCGCCACCACCAAGAATCTTTGACAACTGCATGTGCTTCACGATAATATCTCCAACAACTAGTTCTATTATTATACTATATATAAGCAGCGCACTATATAGATCATGATTATGCAAATACCTCATCATCTGCCCCATTAGTGCTCTCATCTTCGATCGTGTGAAGTAGCGGCGGCGAAGGCGTTTAAGAAGGCGCCTGCCGGTTCTTCGCTATTTTCTGGAGGAGGATCGGTAGTGCTACTGTGTTGTCCACTGCATCTCATAGGTATCTTCTTCCTCCTCTGTTCTGTCGTGCGTGTCTCATTCCTAGTTGTATCCGCCTGGATTCCTACATGGCCTTGGTTCAACCGTTCCTGCGATTTTGTTTCCATTGTTCCATCTTTCGTAATGAATTTCGAAGCTCTGGGACGATTCGATTAGTTTGGGACTGGTTTCAATAGGAGCTCTGCGGTGGTGATCTTTCCCTGTCTCCGGCTGGGCTGGCCTAAACTTTCCACCGCCGCCGCCGGCTTGCCACGACGCGTGGGGGTAGTGGTAGTTGATTTACTGGATAAAATAAAATGGTGTCGTGTTTCCAGCAACTAGACCTTGAGGAGGATCCAGGCGTAATTATTCTCCGGGGGCGGGACAGGACGTGCGACCACTTCACTGTGCACTGTTTGATTTGTCCTTGATACTTTTGGATCCCTTGTTCAGGACCCCATGATGTTCCAGCACGACTCTAACGGATTTTTGTTTTGTTGCCGGAAAAGAAAAAAAAAATGGGTTAACGTCGTCATCGTTGACACGGTTCCTGTCGTACTTGATCATCACAAGTTTTTGGATCCGTGTCGCCCAAAAACTCTGTTCTTTGATCATCTTGTTTTATTAATTAATTATTAAGAAGACGAGAAAAGAGGAATTCTTCCCCTGTTGAAGAAAGGGGATGCGCAAAGTAATTCCCTGTCAGGATCATGCATTTTATTGACGCTCTTATCCTTGGATGACAGCAACAAAAGTGACCATTTCTTGCTTTTTTCTCTGACTGACTGATAATCGCACGACTCTAATTCGACTGTTTCCTCTGTTGCTTATCAGTTTCTCCTCCTTAAATGGATACAAATAATAAAAAAATCCATTTGCAAATACGTGGTGCCAGAAACAAAATCCTTGAGTTATTGGTCACCATATGGAAAACTGTTGGCAATATCATGTATACGTTCAGGAACATGTGGAGTGTGTGTGGACAGATACGGCACCAAACCTATCTATATGTTTTCTTAGTTTTTGCACAGAGGAAAAAGAGCAGAGGTCACTGTCATTCTTGAAATAATTCTCAGTCGCTGATGAGCGCATCACTTGTCTGTTCCTTCACTCCTCTTTTCCCATTCCCCATCCTACATAAAGCTCCAACTCCATTGGTGAATCCCAAGGTAGTAGACGCCGCAGATTCGCATTAGCTGTCTGAGTCAAACTCGTGCGGATCAAGTTGGACTTTGGAATGAAATCGGTGGTAGGAGGAGATTCTCGTTGTGAGGCAGTGCTTGTCGCTATATATGGCCATGGACCGTGTTCTGGCATGTGCGTCTTCTCTACTCCCATCCCATGCCATAAGGTTGGTCCCCGTCCCTTGCTTGGTGTTCTTCTTCGTCCTAGTTGTCCCATTGTTCATCGATTTTTCGTTTTTGCTTCTGTGATGTATTCGTTTTGGGAAATGGGTGCGAATCTTCTTTCCTTCTCTGAAGATTCTGAATCTGGTCCATGGAAGTTCCAGCTGGAGCCTTTGATGTTTGGGTCCCAATCCATCTTTCCAAATGGCTTTTTTTTTTTTGCCTCACTTATTATCTCCTCCCTGATGTTGTTTTGCTTGCTCTAGCTGTAAGAAGAAAGGATCGAAAAATTAGGCTATGTGTAGCAACAGAAAGAAAAGTTTAGCAAAAAGAGTACAACTTTTGTTTCTTCAGTTTCCCAAGCTTCAGGAGGGAAGGCAATACGATCAGTTATGGCTGAGGCACTAAAATATCCCCCTAAAGATTTCAGTTTGTGGAATCAGAGTTTTAAGTATTGCTGTCGTGAAAATAATCTGCCTCCTACTGCAGGTGCTCGAAGAAGGGCTCAAGATGTTCGTCATCGAGGACAAAGGGGGCGCCATTGCCATCATGTTGGCGTCTCTCTTTTTCTTGGGCACCTGGCCTGCCGTCCTCACCCTCCTGGAGCGCCGAGGCAGGCTACCACAGCACACGTACCTCGACTACTCCATCACTAACTTCCTCGCTGCAATCCTGATCGCGCTCACATTTGGTCAGCTTGGGGAGAACAAGAACGGCATGCCCAGTTTCATCACTCAGCTCAGTCAGGTCAGCCTAGCCTCCTCACTTGGTGTCTGATAACAAGTTTTTATTTATCGATAAATCATCAGTTGGTTGATCAATTGATTGTTCATGGCTTATTGATTCTGAATAATGTGAACTTTTGGGTTAAGGACAACTGGCCTTCAGTGCTGTTTGCGATGGCAGGAGGTGTTGTGCTTAGTGTTGGGAACCTGTCTACCCAGTACGCTTGGGCATATGTGGGTCTGTCTGTGACTGAGGTCATCAGCTCTAGCATGGTTGTTGTGATAGGTAGGTGATCCTCTCCTATAATTATCTATTAACCTGTTGCATAAGAATCTGGTGCATGAGTCCCAGCTCAACCTTGATCACATTGCATCATCATTGCTGCATGTTAGAATCGGGACTCATGATTGTGTTTGCATTAACTATTTTATGAATTTTAGATGTACGACAATCTGAAATTATGGTTTTAACTCTCAAAGTCAATGTTGGTATCTCAGCATTTAAGTACATGTACTGGCCTATGCCGCCTTTGGCGAAACATCAATGGAATTTATCGACATTGAATTGACTAGGACATATTTCTTCATTATATAACTTACTGTACGCAAGAATGAAACTGGCTATAGATTCTGCTGTCATCCTTCTGATCAAGTATATTCAAAAGTTTTATGATGTTTACCTACTTCATAAATCATGTATGTCGGTTGCTTCGGCTTTCAGGCACAACGCTGAATTACTTCCTGGACAACCGTATCAACAGGGCAGAGATCCTTTTCCCTGGAGTGGCATGCTTCCTTGTTGCTGTCATCCTTGGCTCTGCTGTCCATGCCTCCAATGCAGCTGATAATGAGGAAAAACTAAATGCCAGCACTAATAGCTATAAACTTGGGTAAATATGATTATTTACACATTTCACAGTAGAGTAAGTCTGTTGTTTCATATTTTTTTACCACATGAAGCTCTTTAACCGATATCTCTTACTAGTTAACCTACTTTCAAAAATTATGCTGAAATAATGGATCTCAGACAGTGAAGTTCCTTCCTCATCTCACTTTATGATCTAAACTTAATTGTTAACAAAAGGATAATGTTACAGGTCGAATGAAAGCGCTCAACCAAACAAAGAAGCCCTTGGCAAAGGTATTTTCTCGGAATTTGTGCAATCTATACTGTTCATTGTGCATATTTTAGTTGCTAATTTTTCTTATTTCAGATGCTCCCAAGGACCTAGAGAATGGAGATTCGGCAACCAAGTATCCTATCAAGGCTGAAGCAGGAACTGCAGAATACCTGATAGAGCTTGAAGAGAGGCGGTCAATCAAGGTAAGTCACTGCATTAAAACTAGCATTTGTTGTTTCCTCGAGTATTCTTCTCCAAAGACATATATCTAACCTTTATTTCTCTATGCAGGTGTTTGGATCAAGCACTTTCATAGGTCTTGGGATAGTGTTTTTCTCAGGCATTTGCTTCTCACTCTTCTCCCCGGCATTCAACCTTGCCACCAATGATCAATGGCACACCCTGAAAGACGGTGTGCCACACCTTGTGGTTTACACTGCTTTCTTCTACTTCTCCTTATCATGTTTTGTTGTTGGCATCGGTTTGAACATCCTGTTCCTCTATCGTCCCATGGCCGGTGTGCCAAAATCGTCCTTCAAAGCCTACCTGAATGACTGGAACGGCAGACAGTGGGCTCTCTTGGCCGGCTTCCTCTGTGGGTTTGGCAATGGTTTCCAGTTCATGGGTGGGCAGGCTGCTGGATATGCTGCTGCTGATGCTGTTCAGGTTTGCCTATTTCCTTTTTTTTCATAGCAGAAGACAAATTCATTGTTTTTCCAATATGTAGATTAAGATATTCAAACTTCCGGACTTGGCAACCTTTGTATTGTGAAATTTTTACAGAAGATTCTAATTAAGGTTTTCGTCAGGCATTGCCACTTGTGAGCACGTTCTGGGGCATACTGCTGTTCGGAGAGTACCGGAAGTCGTCGCGGAAAACGTACATTCTTCTGGGATTCATGTTGTTTATGTTTGTCGTCGCAGTTGCAGTGCTTATGGCTTCATCAGGCCACAGGAGCACAAAGTGACCGTTCAAATGCTGTTCATCTTCTGTTTTCTAAGCGCAAATAGCTCCTGGAATTTAATCAGGAGGCCCAGAAATAGAAAGAGCAGGAGTACTTGCATCAGGTAGCAAGGCATGTTGCAACAAAAAAGAATTCCGTTCTTGAAATTTCCATTGGAATGGAAATGTACATATAAGCATTTGTTATATGATCTAAACTTAGCTTGCTGAACTAAAGGAAATATGTCGTAATTTCTGTTCTTTCAAAACTCATTTCAGAAAGAATAGTTGATGGAATTTTTCCTATACATATCTTAGGTTTATCAGAATCATTTTGTTTCTACGTGAAATCAGGAAGGAAGGGTGCAATTCTGTGCTCTCGTCTGCTGCTGGAGAACACCATAAAATCGAATAATCTGAAAACCACATGGAGTAACGCTGCAGAGCGATTTCTGAACAGAGCATACTGACACTATATGCATGGAAAATAGTAAAAACTATGAGAGCAAAATGACAGGTGAAGCTATTGGTTAGTAGGACAGAGCCATCCAGCATAATATCAGTACTCCCACCGGTTCACAATACAAATTATGACTCCAGTGTGCACAACCACAGAATCCAATAGATACTAACAGAAGCACTAAATCTAACGCACAGGAAAAGATTTACAAGGATGGGCATTATAGCCATGCCCTTCTTTTTTCCTTTTTGTTCTCTACCACAATGGACTGTAAACAAACAACACCTCCATGCATGTCAGAGAAGGTAACTAAATTTTTGGTCCACAGTTGTATCAAAATTGGGCCACAGATTAGAAAATCGTGTTTCCAATGTGCTAACTACCAGATCAACATGAGACAAAAAGGCTAAGAAACATAACTTATTGTTCTCCTCAACGCTTTCTCTGCCGCCCTTTCAGCATTGCATGACCAGTTTCTTCCAAGTGAGAAAACAACTTGTTCCTGCAACGGGAGAGCATTTGACCTTAGCCATTAAATTCCATTCCATCCAAGCTACAGTACCAATATAGAACTGTAACGAGGGAAACAAAAACAGCTAGCTTCAAGTGTACCTTGAATCAAAACTCTGTCCACATGTCTCACAGTCCATACTTGGTGCCTTTGAGACATCCTGATACAAGGTTGAAGTGTTATCATTCAATGTAAGCATGTCAAATTTCATCAACTCATCTATGCCAGGTTACTATCAGATTTCAGCATCATGGTTACTGTACAACTTTCTACTGATGTACTAGTAGCTAATAATTATATATAACTTCTATTAGCATGTCCTGTAATAAATTTCCCAATTTTTTACACAATTAAAGCAATTCAAGTTATATAAAAACAGAAACGCCTGCTCATAAGTTAGGCAATTGTATTTGGGTGGCAGCATATACTTTTCTAGCATTCTCAGAGTGTACGGAAAAGGTACTTAGGGCTGCAAAGCATACCACACTCAAAATATGTACCTAGTATAGTATAAACCTGTATAAATGTAACTTCTGAACATAGACAACTTCTAATGGCACAAAACAAGGGTATCCTAAAGACCTAAACCTTTTCATGATCCATCAAATTACAAACGATATACAAGCACAAGTGCTTACCCTGAAATGCAACTGGCTTCGAGTGGCATGCATGTACTCTCTAAACATAGGTTCATAATCCTATATGTTTTTACCACATTTTCAGGGGTATAACATTACAACAAAAAATCTTCCACAACAATGGAAACAAAAGATTTTCACAAGCATTCATAGTGTATACACACAGATGTGTATATAGTTGTAGCAAGTGATGCAAATCATAAGCAGATAGTTCAATCATGACAAGAAACAACACATGAAGCTAGATTGCCATAAACTGGACCAATTAGGTTAAACAGATATCACAGGAAATCTTGATATAATATTTCTGTTTCTACCAATGCTAAAATCATGTATAGTACATATATAAGCACCCCAAGCTTCCTTTAAAAAGATGTAAAAACTAAAAACACTGGAAGCCACAATTTCAGAGTACCACATGTCATGTCATCCACATTCAGATACAGATCACAGCAACATTGCCTTTTACAAAAAAAAGATGACAATAGTGCAGTCAGACTTCCAGGTCTTTCCAACGTTTATGCTAAGAGAGCAACAAAATGCAGCTAACACATGATAAAACTCAACAAATCCCAAATATTTGTAGCCCACATAAATAAAATTAATAAGGGTATGACAGTGTAGCAAACTGGTTAGAAGCTCATTAAACTGCCATAGAACGTCCCCTGGTATAACTAAGAGCCATCTGGACATATCTATTTATTTAGTAAGGAATTACAGATATATTTCAACCCTTAGCATTTAGTGCAGGGCCCATGAATATTGTTGCCTTACTTAAAACAAAGTGTAGTTTGATTTTTCTGCTGTACTGAGAAATTGTTAAAGCATCTAATATACCCTCACCACACAGCCCTGTTATGCAAGCATTTGGAACAGGTGCTTCTGGGCTTTAGAAAGTTATGAGTACTACTCAGCAATTGAGTGGCTTCTTTGCTTAAATTGTGACACAGAGACAGAAATCTTAGCTATAGACCAGAATCAGAATTTACTCACTATTCATAACCAGTTTACTGCACACATGTAAGAGAAGAAACATGAATGAAGTGCATAAAATTACCTTTTGCTTTTTCCCTTTTGATGTACTCTTCTGGTCAGCAGAAACATTTGTTTTCTTTTCTGTGGATTTCTTGTCCTTTTTGTTCTTCTTAGAATTGCCGTTTTTGCCTTTTACTTTCTGCTGATCTCCTTTGGTTGAAGCAGCATCTTCATTAGAAGATGATGGCCATTCTATCTTATCATCGACACCATTTTCATCATTATCATGCCCAGACTCCTCAGGTTGAACCTCAGGCTTCCTTTGTTGCTCGTTGTCAGCATAAGTATTTTCACCTTGTTCTTTCTTCGATGCCCGTCTCCTGCGCCCTTTCTTTTTGACATTGTTAAACTTAAATTCAGATATATCATCCTCCTCGGGCTCTGCACCAACCGAGGACACTTCTGCTGGAGGAACAACATACCCACCCTTGTTCTTGCGTCTTGACAGCATCGCCTCCAATACACTCGTCTCATCATACGAACCAACCCCCTGCTCTGCATTATCCAAATCCTTATGACCATCCTCTTTATCATGCACCTCCAAGCCTTCCTCCAGTTCTTCAGCCAACTCTTCTGCAGCATCTGACCATTCACTCTCATTCTCATCTGACTCTTGTGTAGGCTTGAAATCAAACCCCACATCAACCTCATCCCCATCACCTTCCACCTCCTCTGCCTCCTTCAAAGCAGCCTCCTCCTCCTTAAAAGCCATCCTCAACTCAGCAATCTTTTCCCTATGCTTCTTTGACTGCTCATGGTTTTTCCATTGTTTGTCAGATTTGAACTTCTTGTTACACGCCACACAGTAAAACTCCTCCTTCCTCTTGGCCCTCATCTCCTCTTCCTCCTCTTCATCAAACATCCCTTCCTCTTCCTCCACCCTTGCCCACTCAGGCTCTTGATACGCCATCGCCCGCTCCTTCTTCCTCTTTTCTTCTTCCTTCTTCCTCTCCCTCTCCTCTGCCTTCCTCTTCTCCTCCTCTGCCTTCTTCTTAAGAGCCATGTCCACCACCCTCTTATCCCTCTTCTTGCAGAACGCAGCGAGGCCCCTGACAGCATCATTGTACTCCCGCCGGGCTTTTCGCATCGCCTTCTTGTTGTCCTCCTCCATCAGCCTCCGGAGGCGGCGGTTCTCCCCACGCGCAGAGTCCCACTCAGCCGCCCACCCAAAATCCATGACGGTGGCGAACCCCAGCCAGTAACTGTAGAAGGCAGTGACTTGGGCATACGGCGAGTCGAGGTTCCCGATGACGGGCGGCGAGGCGGGCTCCTGCACGCCCATGCGGCGGGCGTAGGCGAGCTCCTGGGCGAAGACCTTGTCGAAGACGTCGCCGTAGACCTTGTAGAAGCCGCGGCCGGTGTCGGAGAAACCGGAGAAGGCGGACGAGGAGAAGAAGGCGAAGAGGTCGGGGACGGGGGAGGCGGCGCCGCCCGAGGCGGAGGCAGAGGGGTCGGAGAAGAGGATCTGGGAGCGGTGGGAGTCGTAGTAGGCGCGCTCGTGCGGGTCGGAGAGGACCGAGTGCGCGTGCTGCAGCTCCTGGAAGGCGGCAGTGGCGGCGGCGATGTCTGAGCCGGGGGGCTGCTTGTCGGGATGGAGGGTGAGCGCGAGGCGGCGGAAGGCGAGCTTGATGTCGGTCGGGGAGCAGTCGCGGGAGAGGCCCAGGATCTCGTAGTAGCACCGCTTCGGCGCCCCCGCCGCCGAGGACGCCATGGCCGCCGCCGCGCTAGGGTTTGGGCGGAGGTGTGGCCGAAGGTGGGGGAGAGGCGTCGTTTGCTGTCCAAAGGCCGAAAGTCGGGTCCAACAAATCTTTTCCTTAGTCCTCAAAAAAGAAAAATAATATTTTCCTTGAAAATAAAAAACAATCGGGTAATTGTGTTTTATTTTACCCTATTTTTCTAACTTTGTGATTTGCTCTTATTTTTTTCAACATGAAGCCTTCGTTTGTTCTGAGTAGGGGCAAAATCACACTTCACCTTGAAAAAATAAAGGCAAAATCATAAAGTTAAAAAAGTAAGAATAAAATCACAGTAAGGTACAATTGTCCCAAAAACAAACTATATATTTTCTGTAAGGGAAAACTTTTATTTTAGCAGAAAATAAAAACAATATCTACAAACAAATATTTCCTTCAGTAGTTGCAAAATTTATTTTTCAGGTGTCAATCTTTCAATGAAAAAATGTTACAAATGTATAAAGTCTACTTGACTTGCCATGAAACCCTGTTCTGCACCTTTATGTAAGTTGGTTGCCCCATGTTTTGTAGACTTTGTATTTGATCTAGTCCGGACCATTGCCCACAACATGTCGTGGTGGTCGCACACCGAACATTACCATATTACCACACTTTGTACTTATATCCTAGTACTAACAAATTACCCGTGCGTTACTACGGGCTCTAAAATATAATTTACTAACTCTTACATAACAAAAGATAGTCCATATATTCTTTCTAATTATATGATATTACATATTTGAGCACATGTTCTCTTTTCCTCAATAACATCATTCTCCATATCTGAATATGAAAAACCAAACTAAAATTAATATTATGAAAATATAGGTATAACATTGCATATTTATGAATTATTAAACACCAGAGAATAGAGTTAAATCCTTAACAAGTTATCTTGTACATAATATGCCTATCAAACTTTTTGTACTTTTGTTGAAGGCTTGACTATAGGGAGAAAATATGCATGTCAAGTTTTAGGATTTAGCAATACTTCGCTTCAGTTTATCTTTTCATAATATAATGAATGTCTCATCCATGTAATAGTTGTACCTCTCTCCTTGCCTGAAGTACAGTAAAAAAAAAACTTCTTTACCCCTTTCCTACGAACGTCCTCGTCTGCTGCCTCTTCCCCCATTCTGCACAAATCCAAATTCCAAATCAAACACCTCATCAGCATATAGAAGAAGCCCACTAATGCAAGTATGAACTGATAAATAAAAACTACAGCTATGGAGAGAATACTTTGTTGTGTGTACGGCAAAACTGACAGCCATTCTAGCATATAGGGTTTACAAAAGGAGGCAAGGTAACAGGTACAAATTGATCAACATTCAGCATCATTTGAAGGTTCTTGCTTGTACACAAAAGAGTCACATAACCATGCATTAGACAGGTGGATGTTTAAACTCTTAAAAATATTATTGCTGTTTATTTTAAATTTGGTGTATTAACTACTGCTAAACTTTTCTACATGATACTCGTCCATTCTCTATATGATGAACCATAGAATCTTCATGTTACTTATAGCCTCAGTTCAATTAAGCTGGAACAAAGAAAAAGAATACAAACTTTAATTCCATCACTATAAATTCACTCTGAACTGCACAAAGTACACTCTTTTATAGCAACCAGGCCATTAGTTTTGAGTCATTTATACTATGAAGAAAATAATACTTGTGAATGATTTGATTGGTAAGCTAGATGGGATCCTCAGAGAACTGCTTGCGCACCTCGACACCCTATGACGTCAGATTGACAATGACAGTACCCAAGTCTATTTCTAATTATTCTCATTCTTCTTGGGCGTCTTGATTACATCAGCTACAAAAAATCCACACGCCAGTTATGAATCCAGGTCAACCAAACCAAGATCAAGAATAAAATCTTGTCATTACTTACATAACAAGGGAGGGAGGCAGAAGATCTGACAGCAATAGGCAGTTGCCAAACTCTTTCATTCACTAATTTAATGTGCTTACAAAATTCACGTACCAGCGGTAGTAATTAATAGTACAGAGCAATTGGTCTAAACGCTAAAACCATGGACTTCATTTGAATCGCCTAAGAGGCATCAACACAAGATGTAAATTGCAGTCAAATCCTGAACGCTGAACGACACATGCACTAAGCACATGATTAAATTATATCAACGAAAGAAGCCGCTTACTCCAAACGGCGGTGAATCAGAATCAATCCCTGAAATCAGGTACACAAACTGAGAGGAGGCTGGTTGACACCGGGGCTGCGGCATGGGCTCTACCGTGCCCCGTCCCGTCCAGAAGGATCACGAGCATCGACCATGCCACGCTGGCCATGGCGATGGCGCATACTCATGGCCCAATTGAGGAGAGCATAAACACACAATGGGTTACGATGTTTTCGTATCGGTATGGCCGTATGGCGTCAATGGTCGCACGCTTGCGCTGATGACGGCGATGATGCCGTGACAAGCGAGTAGGTTCTACGGCAGGCGACTGCGGCGCCAACCAACACATGAGCTGGGGCAGGCGCTGGCATGGTGGCATGCACACTGTTGGGGGAAAGTCCACTTTCTAGTCTCCCATATGCTTAATTGGAGCCCATTGGCGAGTGTCAAGGCCAAAGTTGAACCGGAGGCCCAGAGGGGCTTCGACCCAGCAATCGTCCGATCGCATTGTACGGCCGAATGGGCGTACGGGCAATGGGCGGTATGATCGGATTGCGTACGAGTAAGGTGGACCCCATGACACAAGTCCTGAAGGTTGACTCCCGGGGGCATATAACGGATAATGATTGAAGTAGCAGAATACCCTTAGATAGTAGTATAGGGCATGTAACATAGGATCAGGATAAACATGTAAACATACCAGCGGGAGTAGGTGAGCAGCAATCTATAAATGCTCCCCTGTAGCCCCTATGTAAGGTCATTCTATCATATCCCGAGTACGAGCCAATTGGTACGGACTCGGAAAAATAATACAAGTCAAGCCCGAAGGAATCCTGTTTGCTGGCCTTTGGCATTACTCTGCGTGTGTCTTCACTTGTGTATTACTCCCATTGGCCTAGTCGAAGGGCCTTCGGCCATCAGGTTCATCCTGAAGCCCCTTCGGCTGGTCACATAATGTTTGTTTTGACCTTGTAACCACAACACACACAAAGACGCCGACTCATTCGTCAGCGACGTTGGTATGTCGGCCATGATTAATGCATGGTTCTTGCGGCTGCCAAGGTCGACAGACGACGTGCATGAACAAGGTCTTGATCGACTTCCACTGCTCGCTAACGAGGGTAGGAGGGTGAAAACTCGAAAGGATGAGTAGACCGATTGATTGAATCGGATTTTTTTTTCTAGGCTGGACTCTACCTAATAGGAAAAATAACTCGTGTTCAACTCTACATAAAAAGGTGGACATGCAACACCGAGTCGTATTTCATCATGTGCAATACCGTATGAACATGTTCACCTCTTTTAATTAAGTGTAGAGATTGTTCGAAGAAGTGCACTCTATACTTAGTTGTGCCGGTCCACTTTAGAGGTGATATATATTCATACTCATAATAATTGTTTTCTGATTCTCGCCGCATGCTAGTATTTAACCAATGGTCAAGTGATGATGGTGATTAGCCTATAACGTGTGGATATAATTTTTCTTGTAATATCTCTATATTAATTAAGGACTCTTATACATTATTATGGACTATCACGTGTACATGTAAGCATGCTCTGGTGTATATATTTTTCGTTTTTTGTGTGTGCATATGTACTCTTGTTTTTTGTTATTTTAATTTCATTTATTTTTCTATTTATTATTAATCATATGTAATACAGGTTTTAATAATAATAGTGGTGGATCATGTTAGATCCAATAATTATCGTTGTCCAGTATCTGATAACTGCCTTTGACTTCAGGTTACAAGTCAACGGCATTGAAGACTTCGAAATCTAAAATGTATAATGTGACTTCGGTTTTTATCCTTCAATTACAAAACCGGGTAGGACGACTTCTTGAACCATAAATTCCGTTCGTTTTTTATCCTCGGGTGCTTTAGATGACGGTTTTGTCCTACGTGACACAATAGGTCCAACACGTCAGATGCCATGTCATCATATTCTTCATTTGTCTCCTTTGTCTCTTTTCTTCTCCTCTCTCCTCTACTTCTCCCAGTGATGCTCAAATAATTGTGCCATCGAGCTCCCGACTGCGAAATGACAAGGCGATGTTGTCGCGATGAGGCGGACGCTGGTATTGGCGACACCGAGCTCATCACCGCAGAGCGGGCACGCGACGCGCTGGATCCCCCACGGCACAGCGAGCACAGCGCCATAGCCGTCGCATGGTATCCGCGTAGACGGCGGGGTGGAGGGCTCGGGGCCCCGAGTGGAGCCTAGCGGCAGCGCGTGACGTGGCGCGGCTCCACCTCCAGTGTGTCGTCACACCCTATGCACTAGCGTGAATCTGTAGAGAGAGAAGATGTGGTCGGGCGCGGCGAGATCGAGCAGCGGCGCGAGGCGGTCAATGGCGGCGTGATAGACCTCATAGAATGCGTGGGCCACGATGGCAACAGAGGGAAGGCCGAAGTGGCGGGCGGGTGCGGGCGTGCGACATGTGCGCGAGGCGGAACAGTGCGGTGCCGAGCTTGTGGTCGGGCGGGAGCGCGAGGGAGGAAGAGGGGGCAAAGGACGGGAGGTTGAGGAAGTGGAGGATGGTAGAATGCGGGCTTGGACATGCGGAAGGCGATGCGCCAGGCGAAGTTAGGGAGGGAGGAGGAGAGGAGGCGGAGGAACCAGGAAGAGGGTAGGTGCGGCGGCGAAGGGGTCGACGAGGAGAGGGAGAGGGAGGTGAGCGTCAGCGTCTGTAGGTGGAGAGGGAGCAATGCCAGGAGGCAAAACACGGCGCGCGTCGTGGAGAGGAGGAGCAGGTCTAGCGCCAGCGACTGTGAGGGGAGGAGGAGGAGGTCCCGGTCTGACGCGAACCGCAACGCCAAAGTCACGGACGAGGCCAGCTCCGCCAGAAGCGACGTTAGCTACCGGGGTGGTGGGGGAGGTGGAGGAGACGTCGGCGCGGGAACGAGAGCGCGGCGGGAGCTCTTGTGGGTGAGGAATGGGCTGGTGGAAGAAGAGAGAGAGGGAGAGAGAGAGAGAAAGAAAGAAAATGATGATGTGGACCTGATATGTAAGACCCACTATGCCACATAGGATAAAACTGCTATTTAAACCACCAGAGGAGGAAAAATGAACAGAATTTGTAGTTAAGGAAAAATGTCGGCTTCTTCTACAACGTCCAGGCCCCAGAACGCAGCTTCACCGATGTGTCCAGGGCCAGCCCCCCGTTCTTCGACCCCTCCTTCGCTTTCCTGCCCGACCAGGAGCGGGAGTGCATCCATCTGGTCGATGGCTGCAATGGCCTCCTCCTCTTCCGCTGCTTCGTGTTCGCCGTGTGAGTTTGATTACCTTGTCATCAACCCCGCTATGGAGAAGTGGGTCGTTGTGCCAGTCTCGCGGCAGTGGTCGAACCAGGTGGGGGTAGCTCGCCTTGGGTTCGACCCGGCCATCTCCTCGCATTTCTATGTCTTTGAGTTCCAGTTGGATTGGGCTAAGACTGAGGATGAGGATGGCGACTCGCACGAGAATGATGATAAGGATGGGTATGTGTTAGGGGTAGGGATCAAAATTGGACGGTAAAATCCTGTTCCGATCGCAACCGTATCACCGTATTAGGCTATTATTTCCCGTTCGTTTTCGGATTTTTAGTACTAAAACGAAAACAGTATGAAAACGGGAAATGAAATCTGAAAATGGGATCGAAAATGGCAGCGGCATTTTCGCGACCATTTTCTCGGTATCCTGTTTTGGGCCGGTATTTTCCTGTTTTTTCCTGGATTTTCTTATCCAGGAAACACTAAGCCCACAACACAGACTATGAAGAAGCCCAGTCCAAAAGAAACCCTACACTCACCGTCACCCAACCAGCCACAAGGCGCCACTCCACGACCCCGTGCCCGAGTCCGGAGGCCTCGTGACCACGCCGCCACTCGCTGTGAGAGCCTGACCCTGGTCGACCGACCCTCCGCTCCACCCCCCCCCCCGACCCCCGGTCACCCACTCGCCATCGCTACTCATATCGTCGGCTTCGCCTCGTCCCATGCACGGAGTCACGGAGGCGCCCAGCCAGCAGCCTCGCTCAACGCGCCGGCGCGCCGCCAGTCCGCCGCCCCGAGTCCGGCCGGCGCGCCGCTGGTTCGCGCATCTCTGGTCCGCCTTCGCCCCCAATGCTGCTTGCCCGCGCTATGCTGGCCCAGCCGTCGCCCCCAACTCTGCTCTGCTGGCGGCTTCAAGTTTCCAAGATCCAACGCCAGCCCCAAGGCCCAAGCCCCCAACGCCGGGCAACACGTCGTGCTTGTGCTAACTGCTAAAGGATGGCGCCACCGGTCCGAGGGAAACCCTCTCCGTCGTCATTGGATCGCTTGATGTTCGGCAATAAAGCACCTTCGGTTGGCAAATTGAAGTCAAAAGCTTCTGCATCGTCCAAAGGTATGGACTAGCTTAGAGTTTAGCATTCGCAATATCAGTAGATAGTTGATGTAGCTGTAGCTTCTTCATTGTTGTAGTCATTGAGTAGGTTGTTCTTGTTCATTGTTGTCAGGGTCCAAGAGAAAAGCAACTAGAGCGGCTACTGCTTGTCACACTGTAGCATTTGGTGCATCAGGATCATCTTCAACACCTATACCTAAGCAGATTTTAATTCCCAGTGATGACACAAATCCAAGTGCTAATGGCAGTGGATGTGGTGGTGATGGCAGTGGTTCTGGTGGTTATGACAATGGTTCTGGTGGTGATTGCAATGGATTTGGTGACACACAGACATATGAACAAGACAATGGCCATGTAAATCCAAGTCTAGATGAAGAAGTCATTGTCATAGATGATGGCAGTCGAGAAAAGAAGTCAAAGAAGTGCACATCTCATGTATGGCAGTACTTTACTAAGAAAGAGAAGATTGTGGAGCTTGAAGGGAACAAATTTACTTAGTTGTGGGGGTATTGTAACTTCCCTAAATGCAAGGCAAGTTATAGAGCAGAGAGCTATTCGGGAACAAGTGGATTTTGGAATCATCTGAGGTCAGCACATTCTATAATAAAAGGGCAGGCATGTCTCAAAGTTGAAAAGGATCATGAAAAGGGGGTAACTGTTATTCATCCTTACAAGTATGACCCAGAGGTTAGTCTAAAAAAGTTATATTTGGTAATAATTATGCATGAATACCCTTTCAACATAGTAGAGCATGAATACTTTGTTGAGTTCATTAAGTCTTTGCGTCCCAACTTCCCAATAAAGTCTCGTGTCACAACTAGAAAAGATATCATGGACATCTATTTGAATGAAAAGGAAAAGTTGTATGTCTATCTAAAAATTGTTAAGTGCCGGTTCAGTGCAACTATGGATATGTGGACTTCATGTCAAAACAAGTCATATATGTGTGTCACCCTCCATTGGATAGATGATGAGTGGCGTATGCAGAAAAGAATTATCGGTTTCTTCCATGTAGGAGGACGCCATACTGGACAAAAACTATCACAAACCTTCACTGAAGTTATGGTTAAGTGGTACATTAAGAAAAAGCTATTTTCCTTGACTTTGGATAATGCAAGTTCAAATGAAATAGCAATGAAAGATATTATTTTAGATCTGAAGGACAGCGATGCAGATTTGGTTTGTAATGGTATTTTCTTTCATGTGAGGTGTGCCTGTCACATTTTGAACTTGGTTGCTAGAGATGGCTTGACTGTAATTGCAAGCACAACAGAAAAGATCAAAGCTATAGTGCTAGTTGTGAAAGCTTCTCCTTTGCAGTGGGAGGAACTCATGAAACGTGCCTCTGAATGTGGGTTAGATACAACTAAAGGTCTCTCATATGATGTCTCAACTCGATGGAATTCTACTTATCTGATGTTGAGAGATGCCTTGTATTACCAGCCAGCTTTTATGCGGCTTAAATCATCTGATCATCGAAGGTTGTTTCAATTCTCAATTTATTTCCATCACCATTCTTGCTTACCAATTTGAATGCTTTTTTCTTACATATTTCTCACTTCTTGTAGGTATGAAACAATCTGTCCAAGTGGTGAAGAGTGGAACATGGCCTTGATCCTTTTTCAGTCCTTGAAGAAATTTTATGATCTAACTAATCTCTTCTCTGGTATCTCTTACCCCACTGCAAATTTATTTTACAAAGGTTTCTGTGAGATAAAGAAATTGCTTGATAAATGGCGTGTTCATGACAATAGTATCATTAAAGAAATGGCAATCCCTATGAGTGCAAAGTTTGATAAATATTGGAACAAGTCTAGTATAGCTCTAGCTGTAGCATGCTTCTTTGACCCCCGATACAAGAAAAGGTTGATAGGATTCTATATGAAAAGGTTCCATGGTGATTTGTTTCAAGTTCCACTAGACAAGTTTTTTAATGTCATAAAGAAAATCTATCAATTTTATGTTAGTTCTGCACCTTCACCTTCAAAGGCAAATAATGATGGAGTTGGAACTAGTAACACTAACACAGCAGCTGATATCTTGATGGAAAACCAAGATGAGGAACTTGAAAGCTTCTTGTACGACACAAATGGGCATGATCTTGATGACTTAAATGAACTGAATAAATACATGGCCGAACCTCTTTTGAAATGTAGTGGTCACTTTGACATTCTATCTTGGTGGAGGGGCAAGATAAATGAATACCCTATTCTTTCAGAAATTGCTCGAGATGTCCTTGCAATACAAGTATCAACTGTTGCTTCTGAGTCTACCTTTAGTGCCGGTGGCCGTGTCATTGATCCTTATCGTAGTCGTCTTGATCCGGAGATGGTTGAAGCTTTGATTTGCACCAAGGATTGGATTGTTGCATCTAGAAAAGGTTAAATTTACTAGATTGTTAGTTACAATTCTGCAATAATTATTTCACTTACACTAATATTTTTGTTTGTCATTATAGAGTCAAAGAATTTTCCAACATTGATTGCTGATCTTGAGGTTCTACAAGCTGTTCTCGCTGCTCTAAAACATGAGGATAAGGTATAAGCTAATGTGACTTGTTCTGTCCATGTTACCTAAAGCTAGTAACAAATTCACTCATTTCTGGTTATGTACAGAAGGAAGATGACACCCCAAGTGACATTGATGTGATGAATGACTATATGGAGTTGTGATGTACTGACCTGTAAGATGCTGTGGGCATGTGATGTTTTGTGTTGGAACTTATGTGTTTGTGTCGAACATTGAACTATCGTGATGTATGTTGTATGTGTTTGTGTCGAACTTTGAACTATTGTGATGTATGTCACTATGTTGTATGTATTTGTGTCGAACTTTGAACTATCATGATGTTAAGTTGTTAACCTTGTCATTCATATGGTATTATATGTGGTACTAAGAGAGTATGCTAATCTATATCTGTTGTATGTTATTATCATGGTATATGGGTCGATATTCCCGGTTTGAATTACCGGTTTCCGATCGATGCCGACTAGTTTCCGATATTTTTTCGATCGTTTGGTGTTCCCGATATTTTCCCGATCATTTTCCATTTCTGGCTTTTCTGTTTTCGTTTCCGTCTGACAAAATAAATGTGAAAATGAAAATGGTTGAGGTGTTTTCCTGACCGTTCCCGACCGTTTTCATCCCTAGTTAGGGGTGGCGATCTACTCGTCCCAAAACAGAGCTTGGACCCATAAGCAGAGTGGATGGAGCTCAGAGATTATTGTGACCGATGATTATAAGAGTATCTTTGTTAACAGCATGCTGTATGTGGTTGCCTCCATGCTTGTAATTGGGGTGGTGGACGTGGAGGGGAAGAATTGGAGGATAAGTGACTTCCCAAGCAGCGAGAATTCATTTTTCCTGCATGTTGCCCCTGGGTACATCGATATGTCCCAGGGACAGCTGCATTTTACTACCTGTGATGATATTACTGGTGACAAACTAGCTATCTGGGTATTAGAAGACCACGAAAACGAAGAATGGACCTTAAAGCACATGGTCAGCTTTCAGCATCTGGTTGGAAAGAAGTATGTCCAATTTGGATATTACGAGTATACTGTTGTTGCAGTCCACCCAGACCGCAATGTCGTATTCTTCGTCTTTGGTGATGACAAAAGGCTAATGTCTTATGACATGGATAGTGGGGAAGTGCATATCATTCGCAGTCTTGGACGCAATTGCAGTGAAGATTACTGTATTTCCTATGTCCCTTTGTTTTCATAGTCATTGGCAGATGGGCAACAGTAATATTACTTCCACAACACAGCTTAGCCTTCGTTCGTCTTTATGGTTTTTCTGATCATAGCATATATGGTCTTCAGTAGGAGCAGCAGCTGCTTACACCTTCTGGATTTGTACAAGCAGTACCTCGCCCAGTGAGGCTATGTTTGTCAGTTAACTAAGTAAAACTTGTTATCTATAAAGAGTCACATGTTTTACTAGCACTGCAAATTGTGGGAAACTCCTTGGTATTGACAGTGCATGCAATCAGTGTTTTATCGAGCCATATTTAATGTCTGATATGCATATACTTTCTACTGATTTCTGCTCTTTTTAATTCTTTATTTGTACCACATTGTAAGTTATTATGCACTCAACTATTCCACCTGCTTTGTCTTTCTGAGCGCTATGGTTCTCTGATATTGGATGTCCTTTTCATTGCTTGCAATTCACATGATTAGTAAATGATTTCTACTGAAAGAGTGGCTTCTGAGTTCTCGCACAATACTATGAAAATAATTATAGGCGCTAATTATGGCTTGTTTAGTAGAATGTGAGCTACCAGCGCTGCCGAGTGTGTGTGGAAACTGTTCAGAATTTGTTATGGGTGATAATCAACCTTTGCTAAATTCTTCAACACTTGCCATTCAACTTATTTCAACATGCAATGGAATTTACGCTTCTACGCGGAAAAGTTATTGCATGATGTAAAGTTTTAAAACTGAGATTTGTTTAGTGCTTGAGCGAAACAGAAGGTTACTCCATGTTTGAAGACCAAGCTCTTAAAATTTTGTTTCACATGCTGGTTACTTTGCACTGATCTGATTACTTGGTGTCAGTTTCCAGTAACAATTGTTCGTTCTCTTAAATTACCTACGTGTAATGTATCTAACTCTGTTGTCATACAATTTTATTGACAGCACAATTTTTTTCATTTTTTAAATGAACTGAATGTATGGCTTGGGTTTGGCTTATTTGTTTTGGGCTGGCCAAGGTCTAATGGAACATATAGGAGCATTGTGTATTTGCAAATGATGCTTAGATCTCTTTTGTAATAATCCTTGGTGATTCTTCTCTATGGTACCGTTAGTTATATTGCATATCTCCCTACAAATTTGGTATTTTTCTAAATTTGTTACCTTTCTTGCATCATTCCTGTGTGTTCATACGCAACTATATCATATCTTAGGTTAACAATGAATAGCATGTTTGCTCATTCCATTGATTGCTGCAACGTTGAGCAGAAATATCCGAATGACACAGGACACAGAGTTTAAAGCCTTTTTTTTCCTGTTTAAGTAAATCTAGTCAAAACCGTGCTTTTGGTCCGATGCCACTTTTGTTTCTTATGAAAATGAGTGCCAGGAAGTTTTATCCAGCTATTTATGCAGGCATTGTATTCAGACTTTATATATGGTCATCTATTATTTTGGCCCTGGGCTGATCTAACTCTGCATCTGGGGTAAGAATTTCAATTTATTCTCTCGAAAAGCCCTGTTCTAGAAGCATTCTGTAGTCGAACAATAATGGTGTCTGGCCTGATCATATGTAGCCTACTCTAGCCTGCTAGACCACCTTTTAAGACTTCATCTTCCACAGTATGCGTATATGAAATTTTAATTTATGCGTTGTGGCATGTGAGTCGAGATTGCTTGCTTTTGGAGTTTCACCATTTGAAGAACCTACCGCTGCGATTGAAGCTTAACTTCCAGGTGATGCAACTGTATGAATAGACGCAGACTCGGTTCAGACTGCAGGTCATTTGCATGGTCATGCACTCATGCGGAGTACAGTCGAATATTCAAAAGTATCTGCAAACATGGCAGCTCAACCATTTATTTTATGTAAAACAACCTTTTTTTCTACTGGAATCCCCAATCATCTCCCAAGCGAGTCCATTAGCATTATGGACAACATTTGTCATCTTTTTTATAAAATAAAATGCTGCAAGGGACATTTATCGTCTAATCATGCTTTCAAATTTTAGTTATTTTTAGGCAAGTGAATCAATGTAAATTCCAGTCTCAATATGTTTATTTTGTTTTATAGAATGTGCCAGGCTATAATATTTGTTCGTCACAACAGGAAAATGTTTTCAATTGTTGCTGGGTGGCCATTGAATCTCCATCTAACGAGTAGTGTTTGTTGTCTGAAGCAATGATTGACTTTTACCTGCTTGAAAATTAGCACATTCTGATAATATGACAAAAGAGGAAGAAATCGATTTTAACATTGGATAGCTATCATAATGCAAAAGTTTAAGTTAAATCTTAATGTATAAATAGAAAAATTAAAAGGACAAATTACCTAAAGGGATAGATTGAGCTGCTTGGATAATTTGAAGGAGGTACTGGAGCTAATATTTTACTCAGAGGTCAAATAGACAAAGTAAATTGTTAGAGGAGTAAGCTAGACTTTTTCATGAATGTAGATGATAGGAATAATGGATCCGCCAGAAAATTTTAGGAACTGTGTGTTTGTTCATGTACAACGTGAAGTGGCCAAACCGCACTTTAAAGTGCAAAAATATGCCCATTAAGCTTTGATTAACTGTGTCGATTCAACTATTAGCTCCATAATCCTATATATCCAGAGGGGCATAGCTGTACTGCTGCGAACAATTGCCCAGCATGGCCAAACCGTGGCATAGGTTGGACAGCATATGAACACTTGCAGACTAGAGGTATCATTTGCCAATACTGAATCTCCAAATTCCTAACTACTCCCTCCATCCCAATAAGTTACTCTCTCTGTCCTAAAATATTTAACACTTTAGCCAACTCTATTTGTCCCAAAATAATTATCATTCTTACTTTCCGATATAATTTTCTCTCTTTCCAATACATCCATATCTCTATCTCTCTCTTTCTCGTTTTCTGTGCACCTACCTTTTACACTTCTCCTTAATTCCCGTGTCCGGAGCCAAAACGTAAATTATTTTGGAACGGAGGAAGTAGCATTTTGGGGATTCAAATTATTCTCATATTATTAGCATTTGAGGACTTGGTAGGCCCCACTATGATTTAATTTCTGATTTCCTTTCCTCCACCCCACCAGCCACGCAAGAAAGCCGCACATCTCCAAGCGGTAAGACTGACTCCAACAGATGAGCATCACGTGAGGCAAAGGCAAAATGCATCTACGCTTAGCACTGTGCATGGTGAACACCTCCTCCAACAGACGAGGCCTCCTCGAAGGCAAACTGCCTTGGAGGAGAGAGGCGATGCAAATATGCACTCCCTCTCTCCTCAAATGCATCATCGCGTCCACGCTCAGGCATGCCGAGCTACAGCGGCAAGCAGGGCCGGGCGAGGGCAGGCGGCCGGGGGCGAGCGATGGAGCTGGGCGAGGGCAGTAGCACGACGGCGGGGAAGGGCGGCGCGTTGCAGGCCCACAAGCGCGCGGGCGATGGGGACTCCAGGCGCAGCATAGCTCGACGCGCAGCGGAGCGTGGAGGCGGGGCGCGGGACCGGCCGAGCTCGCCGCGGCGGCGCGGCTCGAGCTCGCGAGCGCGGAGGCGGGGTGTAGGGCTAGTCGAGCTCACGAGCATGGCGGCAGGGCCAGCCGAGCTCGCGGCTGCGGCGAGGGAGCTCGAGCTCGCGAGCGCGGAGACAGGGCACAAGGCCGGCCGAGCTCGCGGCAGCGGCGGGGACGAGCACGGGGCTGCTCGAGCTCGCGGCACGCGGCGCGGTGGCGGGGGAGCTCGAGCTTGCGAGCACGGCGGCAGCGCGGCTCGAGCTCGCGAGCGCGGAGGCGGGACGCAGGGCTAGCCGAGCTCGCAGCAGCGGCGTAGCTTGAGCTCGCGAGCGTGGAGGCGGGGCCGGCCGAGCTCGCGGCGATGACGGGGGAGCTCGAGCTCGCGAGCACGGAGACAGGGCATGGGGCCGGCCTAGCTCGCGGTGGTGGCGGGGACGGGCACGGGGCCGCTCGAGCTCGCAGTAGGCGGCGCGGCGGCGGGGGAGCTCGGGCTCGCGAGCGTGGAGGCGGGGCACGGTGCCGGCCGAGCTCATGGCGGCGGCGCGGCTCGGGCTCACGAGCGCGGAGGCAAGACGCGGGGCGAGCGGTATCGGCGGTGATTTGCCTCTCCAAACTACACGCTCTGTTGGAGACACCACCGAAGAGAGCCTATGCAGTCACTGTACAGGCGAGCCAAATCAGGATTTGCCTCTCCGAATTGCCTTCTCATTGTTGGAGTCAGCCTAAGACTAACTCCAACAGATGAGCCATCCGGCCATGCAAATGCAAAATGCATCTCCGTGCTCTACTGTGCATGTTCTGAACCCTCTCCAACAAGCAATGCAAAAGGGAAGGCATTTTGCATCAAAAGAGAGAGACGAGCTAAAATTGCAATCCCTCTCTCCTTCGATGCATTTGCTTGGCGCGGTGGAGGGAGGGAGGCGCGCGGGAGACGACGCGCGGGAAGGAGGCGCGGTGGAGGGCAGCGCAGTGGAGGGCGGCAGGCGGGGCCGCTCGAGCTTCGGCAGGCGAGCGCGGTGGAGGGAGGCGGCGGGGTGGAGGACCGGTCCACGTCCACCATGACATCCTTTCGTGCGTGGGCGGTGCGATCATGGACGACGCGTACTAGTACCGAGATCCCGCCGTCGGCCTTGGTGGTCCCGTGGACAGAGGCGGGGTAGGGGAGCGCGGACGGAGGCGAGCCGGCGCGGGGGAGGGAGGTAGGGGAAGCGCGGACAGAGGCAGGCCGACGCGCGGGAGAAGACGACCTCACGGCAGGCGAGAGAGGAAGGAGGCAGGCCAGTGCGCGGGAGGAGACGGGGGAGGGCGGATGGATGCGAGCTGGCGCGGTGAGCTCACGGCAGACGAGAACGGACGGAGGCGGGCCGACGCGTAGGAGGAGGCGGGAGAGCACGGACGGAGGCGGGCTGGCGTGCGGGAGGTGGCGGGGCCGAGGCAAAGGGCAAGCGGCACTGGTTGTTTGCCTCTCCGAATTGGCTCCGCTGTTGGAGTAGTTTCTTCAAAATGCCTCTTCCCGTTGCTGTTGATGCTAGGGAAACTCGTTTTGCCTGTCCAAAATGCCTGTTGGCTCCAATAGGGGAAGGCAACGGGGAAGGCAAACCGAAAATGCCTACCGAAGCGCTACTGTGTATCAAAAATCTGTCTCCAACAGAATAGGCAGTAGCGGTAGCAAGTTTGCCTCGGAGGAGAGAGAACATCCAAAAATGAGATAATCCCGTGTATGTCATTGCAAAATGCTCTAATTTCAAATATGCCAACGCAAAAAGGATATTCCCATTTATGCTATTAGATTACAAAAAAATTTCTCGAATATGCCATTAGACGTAGGAAATGACTAAAATGTCCCTTAGTTTCTTCCTCCTCCAGCCTTTCTTCCTCTTCGTACCCGCGAGCTCAGCCATGGCCGCCGCACCTGAGCTCCGCTCGCGCCACGCCACCGGCCCGCGCGCGCGTCGTGCTTGTGCACCGCCCCGTCCCCGCACAGTCGCTCGCCAGCCCTGCCGTGCTGGAGCGCCGCCCTGTCCCCGCGCAGCCGCCCGCCGGCATTGCTGTGCTAGAGCGCCGCCCTGCCCCCGCGCCTTGGGCTCGCTGGCCCACCTAGCAGCCGCTCCGCACGCTCACCCCCGCCCGTCCCTGACTGCGCGACTTGAGCTCGCCGGCCCGCCCAACCTCCCCTGCGCGCGCTCACCTCCGCTCGTCGTTTCACGGTCAAAGCCCGAGCACTCACCCCCGTTGCCGGTTGCTGCTGTTGCAGTTAATTGATTTTAATTACCACAATTAGAAAGACAAGGGCAGATTAGTCATTTTTAGAAAAATATTAACAGTTTAATGGCGAGAATGGCACAAACGGAATAAATTTTGCAACACAATGATATATATGTGATAAGTAATTTTGTGATGGCGGATCCGAGATTGATGAACTTTGCAATGTCACATATGGAATTGGCCCTCCAAAAATAGACTCACTCTCTCCTATGAAGGCTGGACTACCGGGAGCCGGAAGAGGAGCACAGGACGGTCGGCGCGGTACAAGGGGCTCTGGTGGCGCGCGGGGCGACCTGCTGCGGCGGCGCGCGAGGCCGGCGCACGGGGCCAGCGCGCAGGGCGAGCACGCGTACGCGTACGGGGTGAGCTGTTCCGGCGGCGCGCGGAATCAGCGCGTGGGGCGAGCTTCTCCGGCGACCGGCGTCACGCAGCACCAGTGGGGGCGAGCAGCTTGCGGCACGCCGGAGAGCGGCGGGCGGCCTCAGCGCCGGTGGAGCAACAGCGGCGACAAATCGCAGGTATGCAGTTCGTAGTCTCCTTTCTTCTTGGTGGATTCCATGCAGTTTTCTTTGTTTTTTGGATTCCGTAGATGGTTCCACGGTTCGAGCGATGCCGTGCGAGGCCAGGAGATAGCGGCACTCCAGGTGAGCAGCGGCGTCACGCGAGCCAAGTGTCACGGACCCGCCTTACCACAGAGGCGGCTCCGTTTCAGGATCTCCCTCGGGTGGCGACACGCGCTATGGCGCCCAATAGTACAATACATGACAGAGAAATATACTTGCAATAAGAGCATAGGTGGAAAACAGAGTTTTACATAAATCTGAAGTTATATTACAAACCAGAGTTTTGACAGAAGTAAATTTACGGAAGCGAATTATTCAACACTGGTTCACCAGTTTGACGAAATGGCTAAGATACAATCGCCCTCTCACGACGACACAAAAGGGACATCCCGGCCATAATAGGTGCCTTGCCCAAGCACCGTACCGGCAAGCAAGGACCTAATCCTCATCTTCATTTGTGCACAGCTCCCACTCGATGTTCCAACAGTCGGGACGTTGGCCTTCCCAATGGAACCTCCCACCATAGTGGCATTCTCCATCCTGGTCATCTGAAAACCACATAGAGCTACGCCCTGAGTAACTAATTTACTCAGCAAGACTGACCCGTCAAAGTGGCCAACTACAGCCGACACCTAGACATGCAAAGGCTGGGAATAGGGTTTTTATTGCCAGGAAACCCGCCTAAGAGTGGATCCCTATTTTTCAAGTTTTAGCATCAAGTTGAGTTGTCATGCAGAGAAATAAATTTAGTTTGCACTAGAGCTATAACAATCATAGTTGCAATACAATCTTAATAATTTCAAACAGCAGTATTAAACCCACACAGCATCTTAATGGCTTCTGGCACTGTTCCGTAGCAGCGATCAAGTGGTACTCGTTACTGTGAGGGGCAGCGACTCGAATCGATTTACATCCTGCAGGAGAAACCTGCTTGCACGACCCATACGCGCTTCCTGGAAGCCGCATGGAGCAACCTTTCGCTCACGATAACGCAGGGTCTTCCGGGTCCAGACTCCCCCGAGAAGGGTCCCCCATCACGATGCGCCCCATGCCGCCATCCGTGGGTGGATTGCTCCCTCCTCTCAGCCCCAGTTCCACCAAAGAAGGGAGAAGGCTATCTTCAGACCAAGCGGTAGTCGTAGCTACGTCGGTTTACTGGGCCCATATCTCCAGCATGCAAACAGTACGTTCAAACTTGATCCCATGGGCCGGACACGAGGCGTAGCCTTAGGTGACTCGGACGGGGCTACCACCTTGAAGACAAACTGTCCTTCCCTTTCCACCTAGTTGCCCGTCCGGTCTTCATTGTGATTCCATCCACCCTTTTTTTCATCCGATATCATTCCCCAGTAATAATATTTCCTATCTACGAGTGGTCTCCATACCACTCGATGAGTAGTCGTCCTAATTTAAGCAGAGCGACTATCGTCCTGAGGCTAATAATCGGAAAGAGGGACCTACTGCACGCTAGGGTTTCAATGAACTCCTATCACTTAATGCACAGGCAAACTTACATCCCTAGCTCGTGATAGAATAAAAATTTAAAACGGGTTATGCACCGGGGCTTGCCTTGGTTCTGCTCTTGGTCAGCCACGGCACCTCCGGGTTCTTCTGGATCTTGCTCCGGTCCTGTCTCCATGTGGTTCACGGTGTGATCTATATGATGCAAGAGGGAACGCTATGAGAGAAGATTCATGGCACTTCCTCAATAAATACGTTAATGCACGCTGCCAGTGGTGGAAATAAACGGTGTGCGGTGAGGCGTTCAAGATCATTACTCATAGAGTGGGGCACAGGGTGAGGGTGTTCCGTTTATTTCCTTCATGGACTCCAGTACTTGACCGCGACGACGCCGTATCCAAGTACGGTGTGTCTGCGTGTGCCAGGGCAAAGCTGTGCAAGTGCTGCCTAGAGTTCGCAGGTGCTAACTAATTAGCATTTAGTGTGAGCAAAACCCTCGCAAAGTACAAGTACCCGTGAACAGCCCTAAAGCGGATCCATTTTATCAACGGTTAAAATTGCACTCGGTGCACAATTTCTTAAGTCGACAACAGTCTGCTCTTCAAAAGGGCAGGGATGATTAATTAAAATTAGGTTACACCAGGAGTGATATAATTGTTAAGTTTCACTATCAAGCACTAAGCCAAAGATTAATTATTAATTATTATAAGGAAAAAGGCATTAAATTAATTTCAGTTAATAAACAGAGAATTACTTTATGCAATTTTTCTAGGGAGACTAAAACTGAAAATCCTACTTGGAGACCAATTTTTAATATTTTATCAGCTCTCTGCAATTAATTAAAATTCTATTAGTGTTTTTCCTATTTATTTTAACCCTGGTATAAAAATTACCATGCATGTGACATTAGCATTTTTCTACAACAGTACAAGTTCCCACAAAGCTAACAAAATTTATTTTGCCACAAAATTCCTATTATTTAATTTACTATGCAATTTACCAGTTTAACCTATTACTGGAAATGAATAAATCACGAAAAACCGATTTTTACTTCGTGGGCCGCAAACCCGGCAGGCCACGACGGCCTTGCCCACGGGAACGGCGCGCCTGGGCCAGAACTGGCCCAAGCGGGCACGGCCCAGCGCTCGGCTGGCCCGTTGGCCAGCGCGCCCGAGTCCGCGCGCGCGCGCGCGCTCTCGCCGGAGCACGGCGGCGCTGGCAGGGGGCTCGCCGCAGCTCGCTGCGGCCCCTGGCTCGGGCTGGTCCAGAAAGGAAAAACGACCTACTCAACACCGCGCACTCATCTAGGCTATCGGGAACCACCGGCGATGGCCGGACATAGCCCAGCGACGGCGACGGAAACAGAGCAGGGGTGCAGCGACGGCTAGCACGGCAAGGGAAGGGCGGAAAGACTCGGAATCTTGCCGGAAAGCCTCACTAGAGCACGGAGAAGGAGGCCACCGAGCTTCTCCTGCGAGAGGCCGGGGGTGCAGTCTCACCGGCGAGGTGGGGGTTGCGGTGGTCGGCGGCGGCCTCGAGCGAAGAACTAGGGGAAAACATGGTCAGATTTGTCCAACGAGAGCTCAAACGCGTGCGCGAACAAGAGGGAAAACTCCTCGAGCGAGGAATCGAAGGATGACTCACCTCGGGGTGAATGCGGCGCGAGGGAACAGCTCGGAGTCGACTGTCGGTGCCGGGGAAGAACCGGGCCGATCTCCCAATGCCGACCGCGCGGTGTAGGGGAAGCAGGTGCAGGTTCGTCGGGTCGCCTCAGCGCTGCTTCCAGAAACTTGGCTCGGGCTCCGACGGGCGGTGGCGGCCAGGCGACGCGGAGCAGTGGCGACGGCGGAGGCAGAGGCGATGGCAGAGAGAGAGCGAGAGCGAAGGAGTGAATGCGGGGGTGAGTGCACTCGGACAGGCGACAGGGGGATGTCCGAACGTGCGTGTGGGGCCGTTGATCCGCGGCAACGGCCGTTGGCCGTACGCCGGCGACCACGCGACGCGCGACGGGCGGGGCAGCGCGGCCTCGGCCGGGTGTGTTTTCTCTGAGTCGCTGACAGGCGGGTCCCACGGGCAGTTTTTTCTTTTTCAAACCTTTTTCCAATCCTATCAGCCGACTGCCTTTGCAAAATTTGTTAGAATTCATCCAGATCTGCTAAAATCAGACCAAAAATAGGGTAGGCTCCCCATATTGTGCTGGTTTTTACAAAAATACTAACTACCAACAGTTCCCACTACAAAAAGGTCAGGAATTTTATGAACAGAGCTGGTTTTTAACCATTCTAATATTTATTTGAGGCCTTTATTGATGGATTAAAATTCTAAGAAAATTCCCAAAATTCTAATTGACCAAGACCATCAACATATAATTTTTGCAAAGGTAAGTCTTACTGAAAATTTGGGACTTACAGTACAAGGGTAAATCAATTGGGTTTGAAATCAATTGAATTGTAATTTGAATTTAAATTCAAAAGCTTGTGTTCTGATTTTATACTGCCTAAGTGACACCCTTAGAACCCTAATAACACTAGGAGTGTCACACCAAGCGACGAGCAGCAAGCCGCGCGTCGGGCTTCGAACGGCGAAGGTCGCCGGCACGAGCAGTGGTGACACGATGACGGAGGAGCGAGCAGCGTTCAGATGACGACCGACTGGCGAGCAGCATATGTGCCTACCTGCGGCGGTGCCCGCGTACGAGGTGGTTGGCGCATGGGGAGAGCAGCGGCCGCGAGCGCACAAGTGACGGAGGCGCCAAATCGCGTTTTCAGTTGCGCGGGAAATGAAACTGCTGAGGGCGGCCGGGCGGGAAATGCAGTCTCCGTTGGAGAGCTCAACGAATGCATTCCCTGCTTCAACTGTACACGCCAGGCAATATTTAATTTGCCCCTCCAAAACTACATGTTATTGCTGGAGTCAGTCTCAATGAAATATTTTTGCCTGCTACACCGTGTTGCTTGAGTATGCATTTAATGCTTCTCTATCTAATGATGTCACTGAAAGAATAATTTAGGGGTAGCAGAGTCTCTTTTTTTTTTTTCCTTTCTTGGTTTCTCCCTCACATCCCTTAAATGCTTATATATTGGGATGGAGAGAGTAGCACTCTAAACCTCCGCCGGTAAGCCCGTTTCGCGCTGGATCCCTTCCGTCCTCCTCCGCTCCGAGCGGTGCAGCGCAGGCCTCTAAACCTCGCCTCCTCCCTTTACAGTGGCGCAGCAGATTGACCAAGGTCGCGGCATCTCCAGGAAGAGGAGCGGCAGGAGAAGACAGAACCCGATGGACAAGCTCACCGACGACCTCCTCCTCGAGATCTTCTCGCGCGTGCCATACAAATCCCTCCGCCGCTCCACCGGCGTCTCCAGGCGCTGGCGCGACCTCATCGCCGACCCCAGGAACCGCCGGAAGCTGCCGCAGACCCTCGCCGGATTCTTCTACCACGCTCCAGATCGCAGTTACGCTGACGTGTCGGGGGCCGGTCCCCCGATCTTCGACCCCATCCTCGCGTTTCTGCCCGACCGGGAGCGAGAGGACCTCCATCTGGTGGATGGCTGCAACGGCCTTCTCCTCTGCCGCTGCTTCAGGTTTGCGGACCCTAATGAGTTCGATTACCTTGTCATCAACCCAGCCACGGAGAAGTGGGTCGCAGTGCCGATCTCACGGCGGTGGTCGAACAAGGTGGGGATAGTTCGCCTGGGGTTCGACCCGTCCGTCTCCTCACATTTCCATGTCTTCGAGTTTCAGTTGGATTTCGATGAGGACAGCGATAGTGAAGCCGAGGATGTTGATGGGGATGGCACATCTTATGTGTAAAGATATACTCGTCTGAAACTGGACTCTGGAGCTACAAGCAGAGCGGCTGGATTGTTGACATTACGATGGATCCTAATTTCAATAGCGTATTTGTTGATGGAACGCTGTATGTGGTTGCCACTTGTTGTCTAATTGGGACAGTTGATGTGGAGGGGACAACTTGGAAGATCATTGATTATCCACGCAGTGAGAATTCACCTTTCTTTGATACTGATGTTGGATTCATCGATATGTCCCAGGGAAAGCTGCATTTGGCGAATAGTGATGACATGACCGGCAACAAACTAGCAATCTGGGTACTTGAGGACCGCGATAGTAAAGACTGGACTCTAAAGCACACAGTCAGCTTTAGACATCTGGTCAGAAAGAAGCATGTCTTGTTTGGATTTGATGAATTTATTGTTGTTGCTATCCACCCAGACCGCAATATGGTGTTCTTTGTATTTGGTCATGACAAAAGATTAATGTCGTATGACATGGATACCAGGGAGGTGCATATCATTTGCAACCTTGGGCAGAATTGCTATGACTCTTACGTTCCATTGTTTTCTGAATAATTGGTAGATGGGCAACAGTAATCCTACTTGCTCAGCGTGGCTGAACCATTGTTGGTCTTTCGGATCACAGTGCAGAATGGTCTTTTGTTGTTGTAGCAGCCCAATTTATGGATCGTACTGATATTGTGGTGCTTTCTTTGGTGCTTAAGAACACAATATCTGATGGGGATACTTGTTTTAGTTATATTGGGTACTCTTGTTTTTATCTAATCATGTGCGTATGAGGTGGAAAACATTTTTCAGTATTTCATAGATTGTGTTGTATCTGTCCTGTTGAACCATGCTTGATGTCTGATATGCACACTGTCCTTTCTCTGCATATTTTACTTATTTCAAACACTTCATTTGTGGCACATATTGTCTCCTTGAGCCTTGTATTCTACTTAGTCTTTTATTACTTTCCTCTTTGGCTATGATAACGGATGTAGGATTACTCTGTGCGACTTTATGTTTGCTTGCTGAAATGATCTTTATATTCTATTGAAGAATAGCGAAACTGTGTCCATTTCAGCTAGAAATTTGCCTGATTCAAACGGGCGCTACAATGAATATGTGTTATTCTACTGCATGGTGTTCACATCGATGTTCAGCGATGTCAAGAGTTGGATTGTAGATACTTCTTATGGTTCATTTGATAAAACGTAGCACCAGCACTGGAGAAAGATGTAGAGACTATGTACAGTTGTTATTTTCCCTTTTTTGTTTGTGAAATGTTAACCAATTATTCTCCCTGTAGCACTCTTCAACAGTTTTGTCTTTTGTCATTACTAGTTGTTTCTTCAACAACCAAGTTATCACTTTGATCAGAAATGTTATGTTGACTGTATGGAGAAAATATTGCTTCATCTTTGAGTGTGACACTTCCAAATTCCTATAGAGTATGCTTCTGCAATGAAAAGCTGTTGTGTGATGGGCAATCTCAAAACAGACTAGTTTGCTCCATATTTTAATACTAAACTGTTCTTAAAACATAGAATTAATTACCAATTATTTTCTCTGCAATTCATTCTCACCTGTTTTGGCATTGCCCGTTGTTTTGTCAATAAGCAAGTTAGCAGTTTCATAATGTTGTGTCGACCATGGAGAAAATATTGCTTTATGTTATACTCCTCTATCCATTTTTTTTTCCTGTTATCACTGGGTAGCTCAATTTTGTGCTAACCAACGATAACAAAACTAGAATGGAGGGCGTAATGAAAAACAAACTGAAGATATTAGTTCTAGTCTGTCACACATAAAATTTCTACAGAATTTGTACATCTGTAATGAAAAGCTGTTGCGTGGGCAGTCTCAAAGCAGAATAGTTTGCTCCATCTCCATGTTTAAAGACCAAACTGCTTTTCTCTGTCTGGGACCATGTAGGTCCCATGGACACAAGAAATTAAATATGAGATAAACCTTACACGGATTCTGATTACTCATGGTCAGTTTGTTATCTTGATCTGGTGTCATATAATCCTATTTGAGAATACAAATTTCATTCGTTTAAGTATGATTTTCCTTGACCTTGCTTATTTTATTTGGCATGTCAAGACTGACGAAAGCTCAAATAAGAAGACTTAGTTCTTTTGGTAACAAAAATCTAATGGAAATTCTTCCCTTTAGTACTGCCTGTAAACTGCATTCCAGAATTATCCTTCAAATTCGTTTTTTTTGTTTATCTGCAGTGTCAGATTGTAGGTTAAGAATCAAATGACGATTGCCTTTTCCCCTGATTATTGCAACTTTCAGCTGTAAATCTCTGAATGAAACAGGATGTGTCCTCTGTATCTTTGGTTTATTATTCAACCGAGCTGGATTATAAGAATATTTAATAAAGTAGAGAGTGAAAGAAAAAGATCTCTTAATACATTCTTCTATTGTAAACTATATGATTGGTCAAGTGCTACATTTTATTTTTCATTCGGTTATTTATGCAGGCAATGTATTAAAATATCGGAATCGGACGCAGTTAATGTCATTAACACCATGTAGCAACGGATATTGAACCTCCAAAAATTCAGATTCCACGGTATGAGCATGTGACATTTGCATGCGATTCAAAATTAATCACCCGAAAATAGATTAATTTATGGCATGCTGTACGGAGACTGATTGCATTTGGTACTATTCAATCTGAAGATTCAGCACTCTAGTGTAGTAAACTTAACCACAAATAAGTGGTACGAAATGCCTGTTCATAGAGTCATTGGAACTGTTCGTGAGCCAGGGAAAAAGATAAGAAAAGCAGCATACTTCATTAATATTGTAAACATACATTTTTCTTGCTAGGCTGAGAAATATCCTCCTAAACATCAAGATTTCTACAATATCTATTTGTTGTTCTGAATAAAAATATTCAAACTGCATTCTAGCAACATTTCCAAGTTTCTTTAACTTCCAATGCAATGCTTTGTCCTCAGGTAATGAATAACACGACAAATAAAAACACTAACAAAAAAAAATATACGTCAAGAGTGGGGTGGCACATATGTTTTTTTTAGCTTTTTTACTGTGCCCCCAAATAAATATGGGCCCTTCATTTTATCTGATCTATAGGCCCAAAATCGTCTGTACTCGGGTGGAAAACAAATATACTCTAGGAGAACGTGGGAGTAATATGCAGTTATGGGCAAAATTATAATTTCTTTAATATCTAGGCAGTAACGCGGAGGGCCGGCGGCGGCACAATTCGTCCGCCTCGTCCACGCATTGACGTTGATGGCTGGAGCCAATGCAGTCTCGATGTTGCTGATGTATAATGGTCGATTAATTTGGAGGGGAAGAGGACGACAGTCAAGGACATCGATCTCAGGAGAGCAACATCATCGGTGAATTCAGGTCTCGCTGAGGTCATCTGTGCAGGTGTCTGCTCGTCCGGTGATGTGCTTGGATCCGTTGCTGCAGATCTTGATCATCGGTCCTATCAGCGTCAAAAATCTCGCCAGCGATCATCAACGCGCAATTAGGGAACTCATCCATGACACTGGTTGATGCTTAGGCTTACGAATGATGCAAAATATTTCTAGAAGGTATAGTAAAAAGTCTCTTTTTATTTTATTCTTGTCGATCTGGATACAGATGAGCATCTATCCATATGTGCACGCACATAGTCACTCACACCACAACACACACCTACACACCCACCACGCATATTTCCAGACCTACATCTACACACAGAACTAAATCCGTATCCTTTGAGAGATCACTAGAATCCAATGCGCAGTAGAAACGCTGTACTCCTTGTGACTTCACACGTGAGAGACTTCTGGTCACCTACCACCTGAAATATTTTTTTGGGGAAACCCCCGGTGAGGAATGACAGTGTCGATCCTAAGGTTCAAACGCTGGTCGGCAGGGTGCCACCTGCATGCCTTGCCACTCGAGCTACAACTCGTCCTTAGGTGCTGTTCTCCTTGTGTTGGCAATGTGTGTGTATGTGTGAGAGAGAGGAGAGAGAGTGCCCCCCCCCCTACATATTAGAGATGGACGGGATATTAGTGGAGAACTATTGGAACAACTTTCACAGTAATCCAAAAAATGTTAGTGGGGACGTTCTCAATACTACGATATTAGAGATATATCAATGAAGAACCGCTCCGTTTACTCTAATATACAATGAAGAAAAATAGAACCCGTAACACTTAACGAGTGTGAAAAAACATAATAGTAGACCCAATATCACACTAGTATGAAACAACCTGTTTCTCATGATGCTGGGCGGATGCAACAAACTTAAAACATATTTCAGCTCACAAAATTGGTGGACGCACTAAAATCGGTTCCAGTCATGCAGGCAACGTTCCGCAGTCAGGGTTTGAATAACCAGTAAAAACCGGCCGGTTATCTCGGTTAACCGAAAAACTGGTCCCGGCCGGTCGTCCTAACCGACCGGTTAACCATGAAAAACCAGAGCTAATATTATAACAATTCGATTAACCGGTCAGTTTTTCTGGTTAACCGGCCAATTTTTCACTGAACCGAGCCGGCCGGCTACAACGGTTATTCAAACCCTCGCAACTCTATTAGATGAAACATCTACCGAAACCAAATCAAGTTTTACTAACAAACGTTTATCAGTTTCCAATTTGGCTCTCAACTATCACGTTAGCATGGTTTTTGTCACTCGATTACAGATCAGGTAGCCTTAATCCTTCGTGTCACGGACCCGCCTTACCACGGAGACGGCTCCGTTCCAGGATCTCCCTCGGGTGGCGACACGCGCTGTGGCGCCCAATAGTACAATACATGACAGAGAAAATAATTGCAACAGGAACATAGGTGGGGAAGCAGAGTTTACATAAATCCGAAGTTATATTACAAACCGGAGTTTGACAGAAATAAATTGCGGAAGCGAAAAGTTCAACACTGATTCACCAGTTTGACGAAATAGCTAAGATACAAGTCGCCCTCTCACGGCGACACACAGAGAACATCCCGGCCATAATAGGTGCCTTGCCCAAGCACCGTACCGGCAAGCAAGGACCTAATCCTCCTCTTCATTCGTGCACAGCTCCCATTCGATGTTCCAGCAATCGGAGCACTGGCCCTCCCAATGAAAACTTCCTCCACAGTGGCACTCTCCGACCTGGTCATCTGAAAACCACAAGAGCTACGCCCTGAGTAACTAATTTACTCAGCAAGACTGACCCGTCAGAATGGCCATCTACAGCCGACACCTAGACATGCAAGGCTAGGGCTAGGGTTTTAAATTTCCAGAAAACCCGCCTAAGAGTGGATCCCTATTTTTCAAGTTTTAGCATCAAGTTGAGTTGTCATGCGGAGAAATAAATTTAGTTTGCACTAGAGCTATAACAATCATAGTTGCAATACAATCTTAATAATTTCAAACAGCAGTATTAAACCCACACAACATCTTAATGGCTTCCGGCACTGTTCCGTAGCAGCGATCAAGTGGTGCTCGTTACTGTGAGGGGCAGCGACTCGAATCGATTTACATCCTGCAGGAGAAACCTGCTTGCACGACCCATACGCGCTTCCGGGAAGCCGCATGGAGCAACCTTTCGCTCACGGTACCGCAGGGTCTTCCGGGTCCAGACTCCCCCGAGAAGGGTCCCCCATCGCGATGCGCCTCATGCCGCCATCCGTGGGTGGATTGTTCCCTCCTCTCAGCCCTAGTTCCACCAACGAAGGGAGAAGGCTATCTTCAGACCAAGCGATAGTCGTAGCTACGTCGGTTTACTGGGCCCATATCTCCAGCATGCAAACAGTACGTTCAAACTTGATCCCATGGGTCGGACACGAGGCGTAGCCTTAGGGGGGACTCGGACGGGGCTACCTCCTTGAAGACAAGCTGTCCTTCCCTTTCCACCTAGTTGCCCGTCCGATCTTCATTGTGATTCCATCCACCCTTTTCTTCATCCAAACCCATTTTCCAGTGATAATATTTCCTATCTACGAGTGGTCTCCATACCACTCGATGAGTAGTCGTCCTAATTTAAGCAGAGCGACTACCGTCCTGAGGCTAATAATCGGGAAGAGGGACCTACTGCACGCTAAGGTTTCAATCAACTCCTATCACTTAATGCACAGACAAGCTTACATCCCTAGCTAGTGATAGAATAAAAAGAGTAAAACTTGGTGGGATGCACCGGGGCTTGCTTTGGTTCTGCTCTTGGTCAGCTACGGCACCTCCGGCTCCTTCTGGGTCCTGCTCCGGTCCAGCCTCCACGTGGTTCACGGCGTGATCTATATGATGCAAGAGGGAATGCTATGAGAGAAGATTCATGGCACTTCCTCAATAAATATGTTAATGCACACTGTTATCAGTGGAATTAAACGGTGTGCGGCGAGACGTTCGAAAGCATCACTCAAGGAGTGGGGCACAGGACGAGGGTATTTCGTGTATTTCCTTCATGGACTCCAGTACTTGACCGCGACGACGTCGCATCCAAGTACGGTGTGTCGGTGGGTACCGGGCAAAGTTGTGCAAGTACCGCCCAGGGTTTGCAGGTGCTAACTAAATAGCACTAGTGTGAGCAAATCCCTCGCAAGGTGCAAGTACCCGTGAACAGCCCTAAAGCGGATCCAATTTTATCAACGGTTAAAATTACACGCGGGGCACAATTTATTACGTCGACAAGGTTCTGCTCTTAAAAAGGGGCAGGGGTGAGTACTTAAAATTAGGTTACACCAGGAGTGATTTAATTGCTAAGTTTCACTACCAAGCTCTAAGCCAAAGATTAATTATTAATTAATATAAGAAAAAGGCATTAAATTAATTTCAGCTAATAACAGAAAATTTCTATATGAAAAATTTTCCAGGGAGACTAAAACTGAAAATCCCACCTGGAGGCCAATTTTAAATATTTTATCCGTTCTCTAGAATTAATTAAAATTCTATTGATGTTTTTCCTATTTATTTTAACCTTGGTATAAAAATTGATATGCATGTGGCATTAGCATTTTTCTACCACAGTACAAGTTCACACAAGTCTAACAAAATTTACCTTGCTACAAAATTCCTATTATTCACTTTACTATGCATTTTACCAGTTTAATCTATTTCTGGAAATGAATAAATTACGAAAAACCGCTTTAAACATCGTGGGCCGCAACACAGGCAGCCCACTGGGCTGGGACTCGCGCGCGGCCCAGCGGGCGAGCGCGAGCGCGGGGCGCTTCGGCCGAGCGCGGCCCGAGAGCGAGGCCAAGCCCACTGGCCTTCGCGGCCCGGTGGCCAGCGGGGCCGAGTGCGCACGCGCGCGCGCTCTCGCCGGAGCACGGCGGCGCCGGTAGGGGGGGCTCGCCGCAGCTCGCTGGGTCCCTGGCTCGGGCTGGTCCAGAAAGGAGAAATGACCTACTCAACACCGCGCACTCATCTAGGCTATCGGAAACCACCGGCGATGGCCGGACGTAGCCCAGCGACGGCGGCGGAAACAGGGCAGGGGTCGTCGTCGGCTAGCACGGCAAGGGAAGGGCGGTAGGACTCGGGATCTAGACGGAAAGCTTCACTGGAGCACGGAGAAGGAGGTCACCGAGCTTCTCCTGCAAGAGGGAGGCCGGGGGTGCGGTCTCACCGGCGAGGTGGGGGTTGCGGTGGTCGGCGGCAGCCTCGAGCGAAGAACTAGGGGAAAACGTGGTCGGATTTGCCCATGTCGAGCTCAAACGCGTGTGCGAACAAGATGGGAAGCTCCTCGAGCAAGGAATCGAAGGATGGCTCACCTCGGGGTGGAAACGGCGCGGGGAAAGAGTTTGGGGTCGATCGTCGGCGCCGGGGAAGAACCGGGCCGATCTCCCAATGCCGACCGCGCGGTGCAGGGGAAACAGGTGCAGGCTCGACGGGTCGTCTCGGCGCTGCTTCCAGAAGCTGGGCTCGGGCTCTGGCGGGCGGTGGCGGCCAGGCGACGTGGAGCAGCGGCGACGGCGGAAGCAGAGGCGATTGCGGAGAGAGAGCGAGAGCGAGGGAGTGAATGCGGGGGCGATTTCGTTCGGACAGGGGACACAGGGATGTCCGAACGTGCGCGTGGGGCCGTCGATCCGCGGCAACGGCCGTTGGCGGTACGCCGACGACCACGCGGCGCGCGACGGGCGGGGCAGCGCGGCCTCGGCCGGTTGTGTTTTCTCGGAGTCGCTGACAGGCGGGTCCCACGGGCAGTTTTTCTTTTTCCTCTCTTTTTCCAATCCTTTCAGCCGACTGCCTTTGCAAATTTTGTTAGAATTAATCCAGATCTGCTAAAATCAGACCAATATTATGGTAGGCTCCCCATAATGTGTTGGTTTTTACAAAAATACTAACTACCAACAGTCCCCACTACAAAAAGTTCAGGAATTTTATGAATAGAGCTGGTTTTTAACCATTCTAACATTTATTTGGGGCCTTTATTGATGGCTTAAAATTCTGAGAAAATTCCAAAAATTCTAATTGACCAAGACCATCAACATATAATTTTTGCAAAGGTGAGTCTTATTGAAAATTTGGGACTTGCAGTTCAAAGGTTATTCAATTGGATTTCGAATTCAATTGAATTGCAAATTTGAATTCAAACTCAAATGCTTGGTGTCATGGTTTTATACTGCCTAGGTGACATCCTTGGGACCCTAATGACACTAGGAGTGTCACACTTCAGCTCTCAACCCCGTTTATTTTTCCTCCTCGGCTGACTTCGAGATAGTTTTGGCAAATGTAACAGGGTCTGCCGAGTTTCTTTTTTGATAATACATATTTGTATTTCTAGATAAGGAAAACAGCATATAAATACAGAGACGTACGGTAAGGATACAGAACCATGGCTCAACCAAACTACAGAAAGGACCCTAACGAAAAGAGAAATAACACTCAACGGGTGACACTCGGAGGTAGACCATATCGCCGACCCTGAATTCCAACGGGCGGCGCCTTTTATCTTCATAACTTTTCTGCCTGGACTTTGCCGCACGTAAGTTGGATTGGATTTCAAGCACCTTCTGTTCAGCTTGCTGCACTAGCTCCGGACCAAAGATTATCCTCTCCCCTGATTCCGACCAATTCAATGGTGTGCGATAGCGGCGCCCATAGAGAGCCTCGAATGGTGCCATCTTGATGCTTTCCTGGTAACTATTATTGTAAGCGAATTCTGCCAAGGGTAGGTACTCATCCCACTTCTTGTTGTGATTCAGCACATATGCCCTCAACATGTCTTCCAATATTTGGTTAACTCTTTCTGTTTGACCGTCTGTTTGGGGGTGGTATGCGGAACCTCTAATCAGCCGGGTACCCAGTGTCTCGTGTAGCTTCTTCCAAAAGCGTCCCACAAATTAGGAGCCTCGATCAGACACGATAGTCTTGGGCACTCCGTGCAAACACAGGATTCGCTCAATGTAGAGTTGCGCATACTTTTGCATCTTAAACCGCATCGACACAGGGATGAAGTGGGCGACTTTTGTTAATCGGTCCACAATGACCCATATGGAGTCGAATTTATGTACCGTCAACGGTAGACCAACGATGAAGTCCATGCTGATATCTTCCCATTTCCAAGTTGGAACACTCAAGGGTTGGAGTAGGCCTGCCTTCTTCAGATGATCGGCCTTGACTCTACGGCAGGTATCACATTCTGCGACATAACGTGCTATTTCCCTTTTCATACGAGTCCACCAGAATTTGGATCTCAAATCCTGGTACATTTTGTTGCTGCCTGGATGCATGGAGTACTTGACTCTATGAGCCTCGCCCAATCTTTCTTGCGGAGTTCCAGATCCTTAGGAACTACCAGTCGAGTCTTGAACCACAACACACCCTCGGTGTCTTCTCGAAAGCACTGTACTTTAGCATCGCCCTCTTTTAATCTCCTTTTTAGATGCGCTATGCCTCTATCCTTATTCTGGGCTACCACTATTTCTTCCCATAAGGTAGGGATTAATGCTAAGTTGTATAGGGCTCCGTGGGGTGTTACTTGGACATAATGACCATCTTGGACTTGTGGGCTGACTAAGATATGGTGGCAGTGAGCCTTGCGGCTCAGGGCGTCAGCCACTACATTCGCCTTTCCCGGGTGGTAATGGACTTCCAACTCATAATCCTTAATTAATTCCAACCAACGACGCTGTCTCATGTTCAGGTGGTCTTGGGTGAAAATATACTTCAAGCTTTTGTGGTCAGTGTATATGCGAACTAAATTCCCAAGGAGGTAATGTCTCCACATTTTTAAGGCCAATACCACTGCTGCTAATTCCAGGTCATGCACGGGGTAATTCTGCTCGTGCTTCTTCAATTGCCTCGATCCATAAGCAATAACTCTTCCGTCTTGCATAAGCACACATCCCAATCCAATACTCGAAGCGTCACAAAAGACATCGAACGGTTTCCCCAGGTCCGGTTGAGCTAATACTGGGGCCGTGGTCAGGTGCTTCTTCAAGGTTTGAAAAGCGTTTTCGCAGCTCTCATCCCATATGAATTTCTTGTCCTTCTTAAGCAACTCTGTAATGGGCTTCGCGATTTTGGAGAAATTGGGAATAAAACGGCGGTAGTAGCCAGCTAATCCCAGAAAACTGCGTACATGGAATACGGTCTTCGGTGTCTTCCAGTTCAGCACATCTCTCACCTTAGTGGGATCTACCGCGATGCCTTCTTCCGAAACAATATGGCCCAAGAACGGTACTTGCTTCAACCAAAACTCGCACTTGCTAAACTTAGCATACAACTGATGTTCCCTTAACCTCTGTAAGACAACACGGAGATGCTCTGCATGTTCTTCCTCCGACTTCGAGTAGACCAGAATGTCGTCAATGAAAACCACCACAAACTTGTCCAACTCGGGCATGAACACTGAGTTCATGAGATACATGAAGTGTGCTGGTGCATTTGTCAATCCGAATGACATCACTAAATACTCGTATAGACCGTACCGGGTAGAAAAGGCGGTCTTGGGGACGTCCTCGGCACGAATTTTAATCTGATGATAACCCGACCGGAGATCAATCTTGGAGAACACCTTAGCTCCTATTAACTGGTCAAAGAGGATGTCAATACGGGGCAGTGGATATTTGTTCTTGACAGTCACCGCATTGAGGGGTCGGTAGTCTACACACAGCCTCAGGGTCTCATCTTTCTTCTTCACGAATAATGCCGGACAACCCCAAGGCGAGGAGCTTGGTCGAATGAATCCCTTATCGAGTAGCTCCTTAAGTTGCTCCTTCGACTCCGCTAGTTCTTTAGGCGCCATTTTATACGGCCTTTTGGATATGGGTGCCGTTCCTGGCTGAAGCTCAATCTTGAACTCAACATCCCGATCCGGTGGAAGTCCGGGGAGGTCATCAGGGAATACGTCCGGAAATTCCCTAACCACTGGAATATCCTTTATTTGTCCGGCGGTGGTGTGGTGAACGCTTGGTGCGACCAGTTGGGGTGGTCGTACTCGGAAGCTTACGCTACCATGGGTGGGAGAGTTTAAATGCACCGTGTAGGTGTCTATGTCAGCCATAGCTTTATGTTGCCTCATCCAAGGCATGCCCAAGATAACGTCAACGCTGCACCCATCTAAGATATGCACTTAGTAGGGTAGACTTTCGATCCTAGGGTTATTGGAAGTTTTGTCTATTTCATATAGAGCAGGGGTTTGTCCACCAGCTGATTTAATGGTGTACCGTGCTCTCATAAGGGTACGAGGCAGCCGGTACTTGTCAATGAAGAACCCACTGACAAAGCTATGAGATGCTCCTGAGTCAAACAGTACTAGTGCAGGGTGGTCTCGAACAAAGAACATACCAGCAAGGATGGGGCTATTCTCCGGAATCTCCTCCAGGATAGTGTTGTTCACTCGCCCCGCACGAACTGGTCCTCGGTTGTTGCGGTTGTTGTTGGTGCTGTTACTCCTTAACGGGTTCTGACCAGTGCTCTTCTTGGGGTGCGGGCACTCCCTCGAGAAATGCCCCGGGCGGCCGCAGTTGTAGCAGGGAAACGATCCGGGTTGAGGGTTTGGCCACTAGGGTGGGCGAAATCCACCTTGACTCTGTTGCGGACGCGGTACCGGGGGTCGCTGCTGTGCTGGCTGAGGCGGGCGCACAACAGGTGCCGACACGGGGGCGGAGCGGTACCTCTGTCCCGATGGGGTGGTGTACACCATGCGGAACTTCTGCGGGGGTCCATTGGATGGCCCCATAGCACTTGTGGAGCGCTTCCGCTCTGCCATCACCCTGCGATATCCGTCCTCCGCGACGATCGCGTTATTGACAAACTCGGCGAATGTGCCTCCCATGTTAAGGTTGAGGCGGTCCTGTAGCTCAGCACTTAGCCCCTCCAAGAAACGGTCCTTACGCTTGGCGGGGGTGTCCACTTGCTCTGGGGCGTATAGCGCCAACCGGTTGAACTCTTCGTAGTATTCCTCGACACTGCGACTGCCCTGCTTCAGTGCGGCGAATTCACGCGCCTTCCTGCGGATGAGCCCCACAGGGATGTAGTGAGCGTGGAACGCATCCTTGAATTCGTCCCACGTAATCTGTCGGTCGGTTCCCATAGAAGCGACATGGTTGGCCCACTATGCCCCAGCCGCACCATGCAGTTGCTGCGCGGCGAACAGCGTCTTCTGCATCGTCGTGCAGTTAAGGAGTCCAAATTTGGACTCAAGCATGCGAAGGAAGTTCTCCGCCTCCATGGGCTCGGTGGTTGAGCTGAACGTGGGCGGCCTGGTGGCGATGAAGTCAGAGTAGGAGCTATTCTGCGGTGCTCCGTCGTGGTGGCCCCTAGCGTTATGATTTGCTAGGTTCTGTTGTGCCACCTCCCTCATGAACTCCGCTTGCTGTTGTTGGCTCTCCATCATCGACGCGAAAAACTGCGCCATCATCTGCATGGGGTTAGATGGCGGCGGCGGTGGTGGAGTTCCTAGCGGAGAGTCAGTCCCTCTAGCCCTGGAACCTTCGGTCTGCTCGCCATGCAGCTCATTGGTGTTACGGGTGCGCACCATTCTGAAATGCAAGAATAAGGGTCCAATTAGTCTCTTATCCAATATGAGCAATATAGGTTACCAAAGCAATGACATAGCACACGGGACAGCAAAGTGGTAAACAACATAATCTCGAGAAAGCCGAAATTTCCAAGTTAACATAGTCCTAGTACAAGTCAACAGTTCCACTCTACATAAACTCGGAATATGGGTCCGTTGAGTTTGCAAAAGCTAAGCACGCGGGTGATCCCCAAAATACAACAACCACGCGTGGAGTATCCCAAAAGCTATCCATCTACCAAGCCCTACAAGCACGACCTAGTCGCATCTACTACTACTGCCAAGCCTGGACACCAGCGGTGCCAGAGGGCCTTGGTCGGTCCGCGCCGGTCGGAGCGGGTGGCTCGTAGTCCACGTCGGACTCCTTGCCCGCATCCTCCTCGGGATCCTCCTCTGCGGGTGCTGCCTGCGGTGCAGCAACCGCATCCAACTGAGCCTGGAGGTCCTGGTTCTCATGAATCAGCGTCTCCAGATCCTCCCCCATAAGGTCCATCTCCTGCTGGGCACTCGCCAGCTGCTGCTGCAAGTGCTCGTTATGGTTCGCCCGCTGCTGCATAATTATACCTCGTCTGTCCACCTCCTGTGCGAGAGTGTCCCGCTGCTCAGTGATCTCTGTGACGCAAGTCTCACTCGCCTCAAGAGCAGCGGTCAACCGCTGAATCTCTCTCTGCTGCGCATCGACCTGTGTCTGCAGGTCGTTCCTCTATAGCCACACCTGCTCAGCATCCGCCAGCAAGACTCTGCTGTGGGTGCTAGACTCCTCGTCCAAGTTGAGGAGGTACTCGGAGTAGTGAGCTAAGCGGTGGTACCCCGCGTGGTACTCCGGGTAGTCGTCACGGGAGACGCGTCTCACGCGCCTCTGCCACACCGGGTCAGCCTGGTGCCAAATGGGGATCATCTCGAACGGAGTCCCCGAGAGCGCTGCTACGTTGCGCCCACAGAAGTGAGTGAAAGCCCGGTGAGCGACTCTCTCCAGGCCCTCCCGGAGGCTCCCAGCCGTGACGGTGCTCTCCATACCCGCCAAGTCGGGGTTGCGCGGGTGTGGGGAGACACTGAGATGCACCTCTGCAAAAGGCACACCGTGGCGGCGGGTCTCACGCCCACAATAGGAAGGCTGCTCCTCGTAGCCCAGAGCGCGTAGCATCTCCCACAAAAGGGTGGGAAAGCCACGGTGCTATAGACCGGTGGTATAGCGCCACCCGTCGTGCTGGAACAGCTCAAACCCGTGCTCGTCCATCTGGAACACAAACCTCAAAAAGTGAGTACTCGTTCCCGACGCAGAGGGTGCAGGCCAAAATAAAACAATTTGAAGCAGTGAGTAAAATACAAGCTCTAGCCCAATACTAACGTGATAGGATCCTTAACCACTTCCCCGAAAACACAGCTACAGCCCCAGGGTGAGCGGAACAAGGATTAACGAATTTAGCGCAATAGGCATACCACCTGAAATTTGTAATAGCCCGATTTCGACGTGCTGACTCGGACGACCAAGTTGGTGGTGTCCGATGATTCTTAAACCAACGTTCCGGCTAGAGTCAGAAAGTTCGTTTAAGAGTTCAAAAGTCACAAGCGAGGAGGTATCGATTCGTACGGAAGACATACTGCTAGAACTTCGGTTTCTTGTTAACGTTGCGGCGCTTTTTAACATTTTCAAATATGCAAATGATTTCGGCCTACCCGTCCTCACCAAATAAAAAGTTGGTCACGAATAGGACCATTCGTATAGTTGGTGGCAGACGATCTCTCAAGTTAGTCGTATACTACCCGTTTCTTACGAGAATCGTGGTCAGCGTACGTGCAGAAGTTTTATTCCAGAAACATTACATCAAATCAAAAGAAACGAGCCAAAAATAATCCCTTATTACTGTCCTAGGGCAGGACACTGATGTTTTACGCAATCAGCCCGCGTTCACACCATTGTGCTAGCTTCCCACGTTACAGTCCACTGGGCGGGACACATACCTGCGTTGACGATGCCGTAGATACAGTATTTAAACAAACAACCTCCTATAGTTAGCTTTGCCACCTGAATCACAACTTATTAACAACCTATTGGGCACGTCCTCACACGTTCGTTACGGGGTTTTCGAAAATATGTCTATGAATATTACACTATTCCCGAGAAAGCTCTGATACCACACTGTCACGGACCCGCCTTACCACGGAGACGGCTCCGTTCCAGGATCTCCCTCGGGTGGCGACACGCGCTGTGGTGCCCAATAGTACAATACATGACAGAGAAAATAATTGCAACAGGAACATAGGTGGGGAAGCAGAGTTTACATAAATCCGAAGTTATATTACAAACCGGAGTTTGACAGAAATAAATTGCGGAAGCGAAAAGTTCAACACTGGTTCACCAGTTCGACGAAATAGCTAAGATACAAGTCGCCCTCTCACGGCGACACACAGAGAACATCCCGGCCATAATAGGTGCCTTGCCCAAGCACCGTACCGGCAAGCAAGGACCTAATCCTCCTCTTCATTCGTGCACAGCTCCCATTCGATGTTCCAGCAATCGGAGCACTGGCCCTCCCAATGAAACCTTCCTCCACAGTGGCACTCTCCGACCTGGTCATCTGAAAACCACAAGAGCTACGCCCTGAGTAACTAATTTACTCAGCAAGACTGACCCGTCAGAATGGCCATCTACAGCCGACACCTAGACATGCAAGGCTAGGGCTAGGGTTTTAAATTTCCAGAAAACCCGCCTAAGAGTGGATCCCTATTTTTCAAGTTTTAGCATCAAGTTGAGTTGTCATGCGGAGAAATAAATTTAGTTTGCACTAGAGCTATAACAATCATAGTTGCAATACAATCTTAATAATTTCAAACAGCAGTATTAAACCCACACAACATCTTAATGGCTTCCGGCACTGTTCCGTAGCAGCGATCAAGTGGTGCTCGTTACTGTGAGGGGCAGCGACTCGAATCGATTTACATCCTGCAGGAGAAACCTGCTTGCACGACCCATACGCGCTTCCGGGAAGCCGCATGGAGCAACCTTTCGCTCACGGTACCGCAGGGTCTTCCGGGTCCAGACTCCCCCGAGAAGGGTCCCCCATCGCGATGCGCCTCATGCCGCCATCCGTGGGTGGATTGTTCCCTCCTCTCAGCCCTAGTTCCACCAACGAAGGGAGAAGACTATCTTCAGACCAAGCGATAGTCGTAGCTACGTCGGTTTACTGGGCCCATATCTCCAGCATGCAAACAGTACGTTCAAACTTGATCCCATGGGCCGGACACGGGGCGTAGCCTTAGTGGGGACTCGGACGGGGCTACCTCCTTGAAGACAAGCTGTCCTTCCCTTTCCACCTAGTTGCCCGTCCGATCTTCATTGTGATTCCATCCACCCTTTTCTTCATCCAAACCCATTTCCCAGTGATAATATTTCCTATCTACGAGTGGTCTCCATACCACTCGATGAGTAGTCGTCCTAATTTAAGCAGAGCGACTACCGTCCTGAGGCTAATAATCGGGAAGAGGGACCTACTGCACGCTAAGGTTTCAATCAACTCCTATCACTTAATGCACAGACAAGCTTACATCCCTAGCTAGTGATAGAATAAAAAGAGTAAAACTTGGTGGGATGCACTGGGGCTTGCCTTGGTTCTGCTCTTGGTCAGCTACGGCACCTCCGGCTCCTTCTGGGTCCTGCTCCGGTCCAGCCTCCATGTGGTTCACGGCGTGATCTATATGATGCAAGAGGGAATGCTATGAGAGAAGATTCATGGCACTTCCTCAATAAATATGTTAATGCACACTGTTATCAGTGGAATTAAACGGTGTGCGGCAAGACGTTCGAAAGCATCACTCAAGGAGTGGGGCACAGGACGAGGGTACTTCGTGTATTTCCTTCATGGACTCCAGTACTTGACCGCGACGACGTCGCATCCAAGTACGGTGTGTCGGTGGGTACCGGGCAAAGCTGTGCAAGTACCGCCCAGGGTTTGCAGGTGCTAACTAAATAGCACTAGTGTGAGCAAATCCCTCGCAAGGTGCAAGTACCCGTGAACAGCCCTAAAGCGGATCCAATTTTATCAACGGTTAAAATTGCACGCGGGGCACAATTTATTACGTCGACAAGGTTCTGCTCTTAAAAAGGGGCAGGGGTGAGTACTTAAAATTAGGTTACACCAGGAGTGATTTAATTGCTAAGTTTCACTACCAAGCTCTAAGCCAAAGATTAATTATTAATTAATATAAGAAAAAAGCATTAAATTAATTTCAGCTAATAAACAGAGAATTTCTATATGAAAAATTTTCCAGGGAGACTAAAACTGAAAATCCCACCTGGAGGCCAATTTTAAATATTTTATCCGTTCTCTGGAATTAATTAAAATTCTATTGATGTTTTTTCTATTTATTTTAACCTTGGTATAAAAATTACTATGCATGTGACATTAGCATTTTTCTACCACAGTACAAGTTCACACAAGTCTAACAAAATTTACCTTGCTACAAAATTCCTATTATTCACTTTACTATGCATTTTACCAGTTTAACCTATTTCTCGAAATGAATAAATTACGAAAAACCGCTTTAAACATTGTGGGCCGCAAACAGGCAGCCCACTGGGCTGGGACTCGCGCGCGGCCCAACGGGCGAGCGCGAGCGCGGGGCGCTTCGGCCGAGCGCGGCCCGAGAGCGAGGCCAGGCCCACTGGCCTTCGCGGCCCAGTGGCCAGCGGGGCCGAGTGCGCGCCCGCGCGCGCGCTCTCGCCGGAGCACGGCGGCGCCGACAGGGGGGGCTCGCCGCAGCTCGCTGGGGTCCCTGACTCGGGCTGGTCCAGAAAGGAGAAATGACCTACTCAACACCGCGCACTCATCTAGGCTATCAGAAACCACAGGCGATGGCCGGACGTAGCCCAGCGACGGCGGCGGAAACAGGGCAGGGGTCGTCGTCGGCTAGCACGGCAAGGGAAGGGCGGTAGGACTCGGGATCTAGACGGAAAGCTTCACTGGAGCACGGAGAAGGAGGTCACCAAGCTTCTCCTGCAAGAGGGAGGCCGGGGGTGCGGTCTCACGGGCGAGGTGGGGGTTGCGGTGGTCGTCGGCGGCCTCGAGCGAACAACTAGGGGAAAACGTGGTCGGATTTGCCCATCCCGAGCTCAAAACCGTGCGCGAACAAGATGGGAAGCTCCTCGAGCAAGGAATCGAAGGATGGCTCACCTCGGGGTGGAAACGGCGCGGGGAAACAGTTTGGGGTCGACCGTCGGCGCCGGGAAAGAACCGGGTCGATCTCCCAATGCCGACCGCGCGGTGCAGGGGAAACAGGTGCAGGCTCGATGGGTCATCTCGGCGCTGCTTCCAGAAGCTGGGCTCGGGCTTCGGCGGGCGGTGGCGGCCAGGCGACGCGGAGCAGCGGCGACGGCGGAAGCAGAGGCGATGGCGGAGAGAGAGCGAGAGCGAGGGAGTGAATGCGGGGGCGATTTCGTTCAGACAGGGGACACAGGGATGTCCGAACGTGCGCGTGGGGCCGTCGATCCGCGGCAACGGCCGTTGGCCGTACGCTGGCGACCACGCAGCGCGTGACGGGCGGGGCAGCGCGGCCTCGGCCGATTGTGTTTTCTCGGAGTCGCTGACAGGCGGGTCCCACGGGCAGTTTTTCTTTTTCCTTTCTTTTTCCAATCTTTTCAGCCGACTGCCTTTGCAAATTTTGTTAGAATTAATCCAGATCTGCTAAAATCAGACCAAAATTATGGTAGGCTCCCCATAATGTGCTGGTTTTTACAAAAATACTAACTACCAACAGTCCCCACTACAAAAAGTTCAGGAATTTTATAAACAGAGCTGGTTTTTAACCATTCTAACATTGATTTGAGGCCTTTATTGATGGCTTAAAATTCTGAGAAAATTCCCAAAATTCTAATTGACCAAGACCATCAACATATAATTTTTGCAAAGGTGAGTCTTATTGAAAATTTAGGACTTGCAGTTCAAAGGTCATTCAATTGGGTTTTGAATTCAATTGAATTGCAAATTTGAATTCAAACTCAAATGCTTGGTGTCATGGTTTTATACTGCCTAGGTGACACTCTTGGGACCCTAATGACACTAGGAGTGTCACACTTCGGCTCTCAACCCCGTTTATTTTTCCTCCTCGGCTGACTTCGAGATAGTTTTGGCAAATGTAACAGGGTCTGCCGAGTTTCTTTTTTGATAATACATATTTGTATTTCTAGATAAGGAAAACAGCATATAAATACAGAGACGTACGGTAAGGATACAGAACCATGGCTCAACCAAACTACAGAAAGGACCCTAACGAAAAGAGAAATAACACTCAAGTCCCTTGGTCCTCTGCATACCGAAGACGCCCGAAATCTCCATCGTCGGCAACCACCGTCGAGGAAGAAGCCGGCCTCAACACCGAGCTGGAAGAAGCCTATCGCACAGTGGCTTTCAGAGTCGAAGTAGACACCCATCTCGAAAGACGGGATGAAGCCGTCAGCGGTCGCGCATCATGCCCCAACCTCTCCAGCTCCTGGACCTGTACTCGCCATCGACAGTCACCAGCACCGAGGAAAGCTCGAGCTTGGTCCAGCCGCCTCTTCACCACGAATCCCGCAGCCTGTTCCGCATCCTTAAAACAGAAGGCTAGCACCACCGCCATCTGCCGGAGACGACGAAGCACAGAGCCAGAACTCCTGTACACGGGGCTCGTAGATGAAGCCCCACCTCCATGTACTCGCCGACGGCACCGGAGCGACGCACCGCCGAGGCGAGGAAGAGCACGAGAGGACCTTATTCCTTGACGCCGTCGTCGCCGCCGCCTCGACGTCATCGTCGGACACCAAAACCTAGACCTACTCGGACCTTCTCCCCTGACCGACGAGAGAACGACGACCTCCCCCAGCTCTAGATGTCCCAAAGGCCATCGGCGTCGAGGGAGTCGACCATCTCCGCCGGCAGGGACCTCGACTCCCTGAATCGCCTCTCTCAACTGTTGAAAGGGATAAGGAACTTGGGTCTGCTGAGTTAGTATGCGAATAAAAACCAGAGGGGTGTGGAGCCGTCGAATGCCAAATGGTCACACATGCAGTAAGACAATGCCGAAGATGGCCATAACCTTATCGACTGCTACGGGATTTGTTTTTTTTATGAGAACAGGAGAGGCAAGGCCCCTACTAGTTATATATTAAATAAAATGAAAAAAAATTAAAGTACACTTGAAAGAAAACAAAGAAAGAAAAAAAATAGCACTATTGTAACACATCTAGCCATTCTTGGATTTGTGGCAGGTAGCTATTCTTCGCTCTATGGATAACCATTGCGAATTCCATTTTAAAGTCTGAAAACATTTCTGCATTGAAGGGTCTGCATTACTGAAAAGTCAATCATTTCTCTGCTTCCAGATACACCAAGACATCACGACAATGATCTCCATATAAAATGGGACTTGCAAGCTTCTTTTCAGCCTTTTGATATTCCTAAATTAGGACAACGTATGTGGATAGGAGACCCAATTGTCAACCAACATGCTTTGGCAAAGTTACATTTGATAAAGAGATAATGCAGACTTTCCTCTCTTTGGTAAATGCGCAATTCACACACATATGAATCAAGGGCCATATTTTTCCTTCTAAGTAGCCCTCTAGTATTCAATCTATCACTTAGCAGCAACCAGAAAAAACCTTGTGTTTTAGCTGACAACATGACTTCCATAGCCATAAATATGCAGAGTCTACAACTGAAGAACTACTACAACAAAAAAGGCTCTTTAGCGGCGGCACCTAAAATGCTATAGAGGCGGGTATAACAAAACCTGTCGCTATAGTGGCTGAACGATTTTTAGTGCCGATCCACATTGCCAACAGCCTGTAAAAATCAATTTTTAGAGGTGGGTCACATTGTCAACCACCTCTAAAAATTATCTGTATTTTTCAGAGGTGGACCAGATTGTGACCCGCCTCTAAAATCGATTTTTAGAAGCGGTTGGTAATGTGGACCGTCGCTAAAAATGCCGTGGTCCATTTCGTTGGCCCATTTGGTCCGATTAGTGAAAATAAAAGGTCCCCGTAGCCTCTCTCAAATCCTAACACTCTATCCCGTCGCCTCCTCCCGCTGGCTTCGTACTCAGCCACCACCCTCTTTAATCCAATGACGTCGCCTCCCTCCCCTCCCGTCGACGGCGCCACCTCCAGGCGCTGTGCTTGCGCGGACAATGGCGGTAGGGCGCGAGGGCGGTGGCCTGGCGGGGCCGCATCCAGGCGGTTCGCTTGCATGGATTATGGTAGCGGAGCGTGGATCTAGGCGTGACGGCCCGACGTCGATGTGCGAGGGCGGCGGATCTGACCTCTAGGGTTGGCGGCAAGGCGCGGGGAAGCGGCGGAGCGCAGATCTAGGCACGGCGGCCTGACGACGATGTGCACGGGCGGTGGATCGAACGTTTGGGGTCGATAGCAGGGCGCGGGGAGGCGGTGGAGCGTGGATCTAGGCCGCCGGCCCGACAACAGCGTGCGAGGGCGGTGGATCCGGCCTTCTCCAACCTCCGGGCCAGGACAACCTCGCTTTTGTCTGCTACTCGGGCCAGGATGGCTTGCTGGCGGGCGAGGGCGCGGCAGCTCCATCGGTGGAGGGATGCAGCCTCACGACCGGAGCAAGGCGGTGACCAAGGGCTCGGTGGCCCGCGGCACGGGCTAGGCCCAGTTTTTTGTTTCCTCATTTGATTCGTAGCGACAGGTGACTTTGTCATCTGCCGCTATAGAATTTCTCTCTTGTGGCGGGAAACTTCTACCCACCGTTACTGTGATTTCTTTTTAGCGGCGGTCTGCCGTCCCTGCCACCACAGTATTTTTTTTTTGCCCGCTGCTATAGTAGCGTTTTGTAGTAGTGAACCCATCATTTGTTTATATATACGCTTTTTGATGAAGAGTAGTTTGCTGTGCCCCATATGTATGCCAGTGATCTGGATTATTGTTTCCATTCAGGGATTGCAAAGCAATGTGAAGATCACAAAATTGGCTATAGGCCTGTTCGGACAGCACTTGTCCTGGTGGTTCTCTATGACCACTAAGCAACGATACAGAAGTTCGCCAGAGTATTAAGCAAAGGCAGAGCTCGATGGAACCAGAGATGAAGTCCAAATCTCATCTGCCTTCCGACACATAGAAAGGTGGGAAACAATGCAGCGTAGCGCTATTCGCAATATCAGCAGATTCAGAGAAGGCCACCCCATCAGTGCCGCCAGATCAAATTTGGTTGGCGTCACTCCGACGAGCCACCTTCGGATGATGCCGAGGAACCATCTCGTCCAGATGGACGAGTCACATCCAAATAAATGACGGAGCGCAAGTGCCGCCAGAATGGTTCTACTACTAGCTAGGACAAGAGACGTCCTGGCGTGCCCTCCGCCACGTCTCCCAGCAAATGATCCTGCACCTATGAGATGCAATGTCACATTCTTCTTCTTCTTCTTAATACGAACGTGCAACGTAGGGTCTTAAAAAAAAAGTGATAGGATGAGTGAATGCCTCACCACGACCACCTTTGCTTGTTGGCTTGTAGCTTACAACCTTCTTTGTGTTGAGCGAAAAGAACGTAAGACAGGGAAGCATCTGGTGCTTGCTTGCTCCATTCTTCTTGCATTTTCCTTTGCTTGGTGCATTGCTTAGGATCGATATAAAGCGGAACCAAGCTTTCAGGCACGCCAGCGCAGCAAACATTCTTGTGATTCACTCTACTTACTATACTACGACCTGTAATCTTTAATCATTGCCCAATTACCTTTAGGAAAGTCATGGAACGGCTAGCTGGCAGCTACAAGCAAAAATAAGTTACTTGGTGATTTCAGACAGGACAAAAACGAGTAACATATATTGGATGACCATGCATATATATTTGCCGAATAGCAAAGTTTATCAGGACCTCGCCGTGCCGTTTTGCTTTCGTTTGCCTCCTCTCTCAGGCATCTCCCTCTCTGTCATTCATCGTCAACGACTGGTCTGATTCCACCAACTTTCATTGGCTTGTATTTCCTCCTAGAGCCAATTCTACTTAACAAAGGTATGCACCTTAATTGCTCCCTTCTTCTACATATATATGCAGCATGTACACCGTGAATTTGATGAAATAGCGCGAGATTATAAAATTATATTATAATGTGCATTCAATCCCGCCCAGACAATGACTCATTAACTGCTCTTTTATGGATGCTGATCAGGGAAACTGAATCTAATCATGGGCTAGAACCATACTCGAAGATGAATTATTGATCTGCAGTTATGCGAGGTCCCTTCCGTTCAGAATGCAACGGAGCTTGCAATTTTATTGCTCAACATCTATTAACTAGTTCCACAGCAGATATCACAGGAACCAGGCTGAAGTGTCTCCAATCTGATCCATCATTCGTGGTAAGGTAAACTAGTTAGCATGCCCAAATTTTGTTTCACCTTTACCAGCAATTTATATCATCACCGTCTCTATCATTCATCAATGAGCAAATTCCCTATGTGCCACTAAAATTTTACCTAGTTACTTCTGTGACAAGTAAAACGTCCAAGTTTCCTCTATGCCATCAGTAATTTTTTTATACCTTCTGTGCCACTACCGTCAGATTTTTCATCAAACAAGGTTAAGTGGAATATAAAAAGATGAAAAATACTCCGGTCGTGCCTCTCTCCCTCTATCCTCTACCTTTTCCTTGTCGCCAAGGAACGCGTCATGTGCGCTTGGCTCCTCCCTTCCGCATGCGCGCCTACCGTGCTCTTCCCTCCTTACCGCACGAGGCCGTGAGCGCCCGTCTCCTCTCCTCTTCCAGCACTGCAGATGCGTCTGCTCTCCCTGTCGACCGCAAGCACGCCGTCCTCTTTCCTCTTTGCGCATGGAACGCACACATGCTCTCCCTGCCAACCATGCACAGCGCGCACACCTGCTCTCCCTACCAGTCGTGCCCGCCTCTCTCCTCTTCCTATCGGACACGGCCACCTCTTCTCTCCGCTAGCGCGTGTTAGCCTTCTCCGTCTGCCGCCTATCGAGATCCACCCACCTGGGCGCCACCTAGGGTTCAATGGCAGCACTGTGTGGTAGCCTATCGAGGGAGAGCATGGGACCATCCCCATTTCTCATCGAGAGGCAAGAATCGGGATTGAAAATAAGACCCACCAATCGATCTAACAAGGGGAAAGGGACAGAGCGCATAGTGCACACACAAATTGATCGTCTTAGGTAATGGCGAGTGATGGAAACAAACAGCAATGGCACCGAAGGCATCGAAAATTTTACTGATGGCACATAGGGAACTTTGATATTTTTCATGGCACAGAAGGAAACACGTAAAATTTTTGTGGCACGGAGGGAATTCGCTCTTCATCAATTGGTTGGTTCCATCTATTTCATTTCTTTCTATTTTCCTATTGGTGCCCTAGTGCCAATTGAACTTATTTAGTGAGGTATGCAACTTACTGTCCCCTTACATTGTGTTGACAACTAAATTCAGCCAAGGCCCGACTCTGCTGAAATAGGTCAGACCAGTTTCTGAAGGATTGTCAGGTGGCCTAATTGGTTTCTCTCATGCATTCATGTTGACAAGATGGTCAAGGAACATGCGAAAATCGATCTGGTTAGACCGGTTTATGAAGTGTATCATATATCCAGTTTGGCTTCCATAGAGCTCGTCTAAATAAGTAGGAAAAATAGATAGTTCGACCAATATGGACTTTGGATGAAAATATGATCATATTTGGTAAAATGCCAAAGTTCTGAGAGAGTGGTCTTACTGGTTTCTGAAACCGGGTAGACCGGGTTTAGGCATAATACGAATAGAATTATATTTGCCTCCACATTTGTAAGAAAACTTGATTTCTGGGAAGCAAGACCAGCCGCACCCATGCTGTAAAACTAAAGGGCCTCGGTCGAATTGAGTGCGTCCCAATCAAACAAGAATTCGCCTATACACTTTTATCTTCACGCATTACTTTTTTAACCTTAATTTCATTTTTCTCTCGTCTTGATTGTTGAATAAATTATCACTTTTAGTTTTATATTAATCTAAAAATAAATCATAAATATGATTAATAGATTATATGATGAATTAGACAAGTATACGCATGATCTAGACAAGTCTATAAAGCTAGACAAAATCACAACATCTACCATACTATCCACAAATATCATAGATAAACATATCAAGATAGCTAGTATGGAAGACATGATTTGACATGATAATACGTACGTTTCCTTCTGGACTGGATAGAGCAGGTGGTGACGACGTTCAGCACCATCACGTTGTTGGCGAACGCGGGCGAGACCAACTCGACGTCAAGGAAGATGAGCCATGGTGACGAGATTGACGAAGATGAGGAAGCGATCAAGCAGTCCTTTGAGCGCTTCTTAGAAAACCTTATTCGCCCTCTACCGATACAGGATCGCAGAGGACGATGGTTCCTAAGACCTGCTGTCTCGTTCGCCGGTGCACACCGATGATTGGGATGGAGAAGTCTTGGATAAAACCCTAGGCAATTGTGCGATTTGATCTACGGCGGTACCCATATGTATTTATAGGGAGGAACCGCTAAGGTTGGGCGTCCCGCAACCAAGTCGGTTTCCATATCAAAATGTCGGTTACCATATCCAAATATATTAGACACACAACAAAAAGAAAGTGCAAAACAAAGTCATGCCCCCATAAGGCAAATGATCGAATTTTGGCGGACCATTAACGTAGGTGATGGGCGACTGCGCCCATCGCCCATTCCCCGCCCCACCCAGCCCGGCGAGATGAGGCGAGTGAGTGCGCGCGTGTGTTCTTCCCTTCTCCCATTCATAGACTTACAAGAGATGCTAGAGCAACCAACCTTATAAGTTAGACTCCTTCCACCTCCACTAGCAATGTGGGACTAAACCTTTGCACTCCCACAACTCATGAATAAGCCTTTGAGATTTACTAGGAATTATTGTGAATATACATGGGCCAAGCCCACAAAATTCCAGCACCCCCACTAGATCTCAAAGTCCCATCTAGACTTTGCCTCACCCCATTGCTGTTTAATATACTAGTGTTTTTAGTGGAGACTATTAAGTTGAACTTCCACCTAGAATAATAAGCTACACTCATTCACAACTTGAACAATGGACTATGCCTTGAATTGCAAGTTTTATGCAAACAAGTTTCACTTACTATCATAACTGATACTAGACATCCAGTAGGCTTCTCCGTGGGTGGAGCATATATATCGTACTCTCTTGGTCTTTCATGAGCTTAATAGATATCACCCAAATCTCACAGATTGCGACCTTACAATAATCGGGCTCACATAGGTGTATTGATTCAAAAATGTTCTGTAGAACAGCATCTTCGCTAATTAAAGCCAACAGAATATATTAAGGCAACAACCAATCTGCCATACAGATATCAAGAGTAATGCATAGTTACTCGAGTGGGTTAAAGGGCTACTCTCATGCTAACCAATAGCTTGTTCTTTCTTGGTCCTACTTCATGGGATCTCCGATCACATAGACTGGGTTACCACTATGAAATAATACATATGGGTCTCATACCCTTCTCCTTCAATGCACTGTCTATCACATTACGTAACAGCCCCTTGGTGAATTGATCTGCCAGGTTCGCATCAGTTGAAATATATTCCACTGATATAACTTTAGAGTTTTTTATTTTCCTGATAGACTTTAAACGTCTCTTAATATATCTTGATGACTTCATATTCGCCTTAGAATTATTCATTTTGACTATCACCGTTTGATTGTCATAATTCATGAGGATTGTCGGTACATGTTTCTTGACATTAGGTAAGTCCATCAAGAGGTCATGTAGCCAATCAGCCACAACTATAGCTGTATCCAGTGCAGTAAGCTCTGCTTCCATGGTAGACCTTGTTAAGATGGTCTGTTTGCATGATCTCCATGAAATAGCAGCACCACCAAGAGTAAATGCATATCCACTCATGGCACACAGCTCATCAACATCAGATATCCAATTTGAATCACTATAGCCCTCTAGTACTGCTGGATATCTAGAATAATGAATTTCATAATCCATAGTACCAACTAAGTAGTGCAGTACCCGCTCAAGCGCACACCAATGATCATCTCCCGGATAAGAAGTAAACCGGCTTAGTTTGCTTGTAGCAAACAAGATGTCAGGCCTAGTAGCACTAGATAAATACATAAGTGATCCAATAATATGAGAATATCTTAATTGATCTCTGGCAATTCTCTTATTCTTTCATAGAATCAAGCTGGGATCATAAGGTGTTGGAGAAGACTTCTGTCCTTGTAACCAAAACGGCTCAAGAGCTTCTGAACATAATGAGATTGCGTAAGAGTAATCCAATTCTCTCCTCTGATTTAGCTTGATGTTCAAAATAACATCAGCCTCACCCAAATCCTTCATATCAAAACTTCGCCTTCTTTCTAGGTATAACCCTTGGCCACAAGACGAGCCTTATAATTGTCACTATTACCATCATGTTTAAGCTTTTTCTTGAACACCCACTTGCAACCCACATGTTTGCAACCATCTGGTCTATCAACAACCTTCCAAGTTCCATTAGAAAGAATGGAGTCCATCTCACTATGGACAACTTCTTTCTAGTCATCTGCATCAAGAGATGCATATGCCTCTGAAATGGTTCTAGGAGTGTCATCCACAAGATAAGCAGTGAAATCATAACCAAAAGACTTTGCAGTTCTTTGTCTCTTGCTCCTCCTAGGAGCTTCACTATTAATCTCCTCATGGATTCGTTTAAGAGTTTGTTCAACATGATCAGAAAATGCACTAGGTTCGGTCTCAACAATTACATCAGAAGATAATCTAGATATGCTATGCAAATCTTTCATAGGAAATATGTTCTCAGAAACAGTGACATCACGAAACTCTATTAATGAATTAACATAAACACCAAGCATCTCTGATTTAACCACTAAAGATCTATAGACAATGCTATGATGAGCATATCCAAGAAAGATACAATCCATAGTTTTAGGTCCCAACTTACGTTTCTTGTTAATTGGCATGTTAACTTCGGCCAAACAACCCCATGTACGTAAGTAAGAGAGCGATAACTTTCTACCAATCCATTCCTCATATGACGTCTTCTCCTTATTCTTCATGGGAACTCTATTTAGGACATGACATGATGTTAATAAAGCCTCCCCCCACCATGCCTTAGATAATCCGGTCATGTCCAACATGGAATTAACCAAGTTAATCAAGGTGTGATTCTTTCTTTCGGTAACCCTGTTTGATTGGGGTGAATAGGGAGGCGTCATCTCATGTATCATACCATGTTCGATATAGAATAAGTCAAAATCATTAGAGAGATACTCGCCACTATGATCGGACTGAATTCTTTTAATCTTTTTCTCTAGTTGAGTTTCAACTTTAGCCTTATAAATTTTAAAGTAGTTCAGAGCCTCATCTTTCATTTTCAACAAATAAACATAGCATTATCTAGACACATCATCAATCAAAGTCATGAAGTATCTTTTTTCGCCTCTAGTCAATGTACCATTCATTTCATAGAGATCTGAATGTATGAGTTCTAAAGGTGCCAAGTATCTCTCCTCTGTAGTCTTGTGAGGCTTTCGAGGTTGCTTAGATTGTACACAACTTGAGCACTTAGAACCTTTGACAATGGATAAATTCAGAATTAAATTCAAGCTAGAAAGTTGAGACATAGAACCAAAATTTAGATGACATAAACGTGAATGCCAAACACTAGCATCACTCTCATTAACACCATCATAAATATGGTTCACAGACTTATTGTAATAATCTGAAAGGGAAAAGCGGAACAAGCCTCCACACTCATAGCCTTTACTAATAAATTGTCCACTCTTAGACACATCAACTTTATTTGACTCAAGCACTACCTTAAAACCATCCCTACATGGAAGCCACTAACTAGATTCTTCTTGATAGAAGGGACATATTGTACGTTCTTCAATAGGACAATCTTCCCCGAAGTAAACTTCAGCTCGGTCATGCCAACACCATGAACAGAAGCATGTGACCCGTTCCCCATTAGGACGGAAGAATCTCGGGTGACCAGGTAAGAAGTAAACAAAGAAGCATAAGCACACAAATGAACATTAGCACTAGTATCAAGCCACCAACTAGTAGATTAAAATATAGAAAAAACATATGGTAAATTATCATACCCACTAGTTTCTCCAGCACTGGTAACCATGTTCACAGACTTCTGCTGTGGAGGCTTTCTTCCTTTGCAATCTGAACACTTCTTTGCCCAATGCTTAGTGAAACCGCAAACAAAGCATGGTCTGTTCTCCTTGTTCTTCTTCTTCTTGAAGGTAGTGGTCGGCTTAGGCTTATTGTTCTTGCCTTTGCCCATGCCACCACTGCCATGAGACTATTGTGGATGATGCACCATATTGGCACTAGTGTGTCCCTCGCTAGCTTTAGAACGTCCATCCTTCTCATGAGCTTTCTCCTCAACATCAAGAGACGCAATCAAATCTGAGACAGATATGTTTGTCCTCTTGTGTTTAAGAGTAGTGGCGAAATCCCTCCAAGATGGAGGCAATTTGGCAATAATGCCCCCAACCACAAGCATCTCAGGTATGATAATCTTAAACAATTAGAGTTCCTTCACAATGCACTGTATCTCATGAGTCTGCGTGATGATAGATTTGCCATCTACCATCTTATAATCATGATACTGCTCAATGATATACAGTTCAGTGCCAGTATCTGAACCATCATAGTTAGCGATCAGAGCGTCCCACATATCCTTTGCGATTGTATGATGGAAATAGACGTCCTGAAGACGATCTACCAAAATTCCAATAACAGCTCCCAAGGACACTGTAGGCTTTTTCCTGATCTTCAGTGAGACCGCCTTCAGGTTTTCCATTGGACACCCAAAACACATTCATGGTAGTAAGCCACAGAGTGACTTTCACTTGCCATCTCTTGAAGTGCAAGCCAGTAAATTTCTCTAGCCTCAGTGCATCGACAAATCCAGCCATAAAACTAAAGTGCCTACAATAAGGTTTTTAGATTGTTGGATAAATTAGTAGTTTTAGTTTTATATTAATCTAGAAATAGATAATAAATATGATTAACAGAGGACGACGGTTTCGAAGACCTGCTCTCCCGTTCGCCAATGCACGTCGACGAGCGTGATGGAGAAGTCTTGGCTGCACAACAATATAGAGAGGCAAAACCCTAGGAAATTACGTAATGTGATCTGCGATGGTACCCGTACGTATTTATAGGGAGGAACCGCTAGGATTGGACGTACCGCAATCGAGTCGGTTTTCATATCAAAACGTCAGTGACCATATCCAAATATATTGGACACGCAGCAAAAATTAAGTGCAAAAGGAAGTTGTGGCCCCGCAAGGCAAAGTACTGGATTTCGGCAGACCATTAACGTAGGTCATGCACGGCTGCACCCATCGCCCCGCTCCGCCCCGCCCGGCAAGGCGAAACAAGCGAGAGCGCGCGTGTGTTATTCCCTTGTCCCATCCACACACTTACAAGAGATGCTAGAGCAAACAGCCTTATAAATTGGACTCCCTCATTAAAGGATCGAGTGACCGAGATGAATCGGGAACTTAAACTATGTACCCAATTTGCCAATTACTAAAATCGACCACTCAAATAACTCCTACACAATTCTAGTGGTGAACACACGAGGAAGACAATCCTATGAAAGGAAGAACAACCTAGCGTACTAGAGGATCACACACAAGCGCCAATCAACTCCTATTCAAGCTAATAAGCAAAGACAAGCGGAAGCACACAACAAGCTAACAAAGGAGCCTACTCATGCAAAGCTACTAGATCATCAATTACAAGATAAGCACACAAGCATGAGTAGCACAATACATACTAGGGTGATCAATCAAGCCAAAACAACTCCTAAACATGCTAGTGATCAAGTGAAAGCTAAGCACAACTAGCAAGTAGAGAAGCCTATTCATGCAAGTCTACAAGGTAATCAATAAGAGTAAGGTAACCACACAAGCATGAATAGTACGGTATGTAATTGCAAAAGGTAAAAGCATCAAAGTAAGGAGTAGAGTAAGAGATGACTCATGATATTTTTTTCCCGAGGTCTCGGAAGGATGACGCCTTCCCCTACTCCTCGTTGGACCACTCCCACTAGAGTACCGGTCCCTCTCGTCACCAAGTGGAGTTCTCGCACACGAGCTCGCAATCACCCCCGCAGTGAAGACACGGTTGCATCACCGTTGCCACCAAGGCACAAGCTCGCCTCCCTCGAGAACTTGCCGGACTCTCCGAGCCGACACGGGCGCTCACTAGCGATGCCTCTTTCAATGGTGGGCTCAAACCGTGTACAAATGTGTGACGGTATTCACAACCAATCATAATAGGCTCGATCACCGATACCTAACCGATCTAGATCTCACCATAGACCAAGAGTAACAACCTAGATCACACCCTCAAGAACACCCTAACCTTAGATGTGCAAGATGCTCTTATTACTCTCACTAGCACTCTCCAAATATCCAATATCCTCTCCTAGTGCTTCTCTCTTTTCCTCTTGGACCTTACCAAATGCTCTCAGATATTCCAATGGCCAAGAGAGGTCTTCAAGACCCCAGCAACAAAGTTATATAGGCTTCTAATCTCCAACTAGCCGTTGCTCCACGAAATCACCTTTCTGGACCTGATGACCGGACTGCCCAGTCACTGCCAGACCGGACCGTCCGGTGTCTCCAAATCCTGTGCATTCCAGAGAGCTCTCGAAGTTGCTTCCTCACTGTTCTAGGAAATCTTCCACAGACCGGACCGTCTGGTCTATAGACCAGACCGTCCGGTCTCTATAGACTCAGCTCAAATAGATTTCTCGCAAAGTCTTCTCTCTGATCTCCTAGTGACCATACAGTCTGGTCTCCACTGATCCCTCTGTCCGGTCACTATGTCCAGAAGCTGAAACTCCTCGTCCTTGCTTGACTTCGTTTTTTGGCTTCTCCGAACAGCTCCTTGGCTTCTCCACTGTCACCTAGTGCATGTGATTTCACTGAGCATCCATGCACATCACCGACTAGCATGACCTAAAAAGACATGATCTAGACCCCCTTGATAATCTGGTTTTTCCTATGGACTCAAAGCCCTAACAACTAGACAAGTGTTCCAAACATTTGCTCTATAGCTTGTCCTTAGCCTTGATCCATCTGCATCAAGCTTATCAAGTCTCCATGTTTATGGTCATTATTATCCATCGCCAAGGCAACCGTCTACAATTATCATAGAGTAGAAAAGGTTTCCTACACGCATAATATTCGTGTAGACATTAGTCATATTTCATGTTTGTCATTCATCACCAAAATATTCATAACTTGGATGATCTTAATGGTCATGGACCTTACACCTCCACCTCCACTAGCAATGTGAGATGAAACCGTTACACTCCCAGCACTCATGAATGAGCCTTTGAGATTTACTAGAAATTATTATAAATATACATGGGCCAAGCCCATAAAATTCCAGCAGTGATGGCATTTGAAGGCGTTCTAGCTGGCTTGATTGATGCTAGAACAATCCACGACGATCCTTCCCCGACAGGGCCCTCCTGGGAGGGTTTTTTTTTCTGGTTTTCATGATGACCCGTGAAAACTGACCATGAAAACCGGTTTAAGTGGTTTTAGAAACTGGTCTGACCTGTTTTTGTTGATAGTTGTGAGTTGCTAGTTCTGCAATTCTGCACAGGAACATGCTCATGTTTAATGGTATTTTTCTGCTTCAGTACATTGCAAATAGAAGTCCATTTGAATTGTATTTATATGAAGCATGTGTTCCCGTGTTGAAAAAACAATTATTTCTTGAAGATTTTTAGTTATTTAGTTCATAAATATACATGTTTACTAAGCTGTAGAAAAGAGTTGTCTAGCCATAGGATTATATTAACTGCTCTTTTGTTTACATGTTTACTAGAAATGCTGAGAGCCTTATACTCGCTTTGGGTTAGACCCAATATTCGAAATGCAACTGACCGACTGGAGCAGCTGTGATGGGCCCGTTCCAATGGGAATGAAAATGGGGTTGCAGGTTTATTTCTGAAGATTTAGTAGCTGCATGGCAGATACCGACCAAACCATCATGCGTTCTGAGGTAGAAATGTTGGCACCTTACTTTTATTTCGCTTTAATCGCAATCAGTTAGAACTACTGGTAGAGAGGGAGTCCTAATCTCAACGATGGCCACCCGATGGACTAATTGATTCATATATTTGAATGCGAGTAGGTTATCATAGCGGCTAACATTGATGCTGCTGCTGAACAAATTCTGGATCAACTGAAAGCGGACACCAGTAGTGAAGGCAGAAGCAAAGGGAATGTCATATACTTCGATGGTTGGGACGGGCTGGGCGCATCTGCCGTCCTACAAGCCGTCGCTCAACGTCTCACCGCGGTTTCAGGGGCACCGACAGGGCTGCAGTTTGGAAAGATCATCCACATCGACTGCTCCAAGTGGGAGAGCAGAAGGGCGTTTCAGAGAGCTCTGGCACATCAGCTGGAGCTTCCTACTGAGGTGATGGAGATGTTCGATAAACAAGATGAAGACGACGACTACCGCGGGTTGGACCAGGGATCCCGCCTCAGGATACCACAAGTTCAAAGGGCTATGCATCAGCGGATACAGGATCTCAACTGCAGGTTCCTGGTGATTTTCCACAATGGAAGCAACGAGGAGATCGATCTAGCCAGCTTCGGCTTCCCTCTGTCCGAGTACTTGGACAACAAGGTGCTGTGGACCTTCCAAGGGAGATTCCGGCTCTACCCCAAGATCAAAATCCGTGAGGCCTTGCGCAAGAGCACTGCAACGAACAAGACTGATGTTTTTATTTTGGCATGTAAACCTGATGAGAGAGACCCACAGGAGTTCTGGCCCGTCCTTGTCTGTCAAGAGGCTGCAGAAGTTGCACAACAAAGCATGATGGCCAGTATTATTCGTGGAATCGGTATTGATCAACTGGCCCAGAGCTTCATATTGCACATGTTGAAGCTATGCTGCATAGGCCATCACTTCATGTTGGACTATGATTTGGCCACCCAAGCCGACAACTATTGGATATGTGATGGCATCTTACACCAGCTACAACTGGGAGACGATGATGAGTTATGGCAAGCTGCTGATGCTTTCAAGCGTGAGATACTTTTGGATGTGGATCACTATAAATACAACCACCAGTATTTTCCTTCTTACCTGTTAAGGTATGCCAACAGCAAGCCACACTGGACATGGCCTCCCTACGAGTTCCTGCCCATCCCTGCCAGCGCCATTCCTAATGCAGATATGTTCCAAGATTTTAACAAACTTAGTGTGCTGAAGCTCTCACATCGGACCTTCAACTTCTCATCACCTCCATATGTCCACTGCCATAACCTTAAGTTTCTATGGCTGGACAACTGCCATGATGACCAGGAAGAAATGAACAAGCTTGTCAGGCCCCTAGGAGCAGCAGGGACGACACTCCAACGTTGCTTGGGGGGCCTGTTAGTTCTCCACATACTGGACACATGCTGTGATAAGATATTGTCAGTGCAGATGATGGATCTTATGACTCAGCTCAGGGAGCTAAATGTGATAGGAGCCCAGGACTGGGACATGGGCCATTTGCGGGGGCGGCTACCTAGCATCCGCAAGCTCCGAGTAACAAAGTCAAGAATCAACTGCAATGGTAGTAGCTCTTCAGAGAATGATGACTTGTTTTCAGGGAAGGAAAAGATGGGGTTGCTTGAGTTTTCAGGAAACAACATCAGTAATGGCATGAAAAGCATCACTATGGCAGCGAACAATGGCCTCCTAGAGACCGTCCTCATTGATGATGGATGTGTTGGGCTGGAACAGATCTCATTCAGGGGGTGTGCTAAACTGAAGAACGTATTATTGAGAGGGTTGTTCAAGGGGCTTAAAAGAATTGATATCTCGGGCACGGCGGTGAAGACACTCGATCTCAGCGCGGTGGTAGCCAAGGAACTGGATGAGCTCACTGCACTTGAGTGTAACGAGCTATGCACAATTCTATGGCCACCTACGGCAAACATGAAGGAACGTTTGAGTAAGTTACGCGCCAATAATACCACTGTGGAGGGCCGCCGTTTAAGCACATCGTCATCGTCCGTGAAGTTCAGCGGTCTATCACCCATGGAGTATGATTGGTATATTTGCGCAAGAGATACGAGGTTCCTCCTCAGTTCACTTGTGCCCGTTGCAGGCCATATTTCGGTGTACCCTATTACTACTATTCTAAAAGGTATGCATCTAGAGATTTCCTCTCCTATTGCTATTGCTTCTGATGTTGGTGGCAGCGAAGAAAACGGAAGGATGATCAGTAAGAGCAATGAGGAGCCTGGAATTACTAATAGTACTACCGCACCGGTATACACTGCCGCCTTGAAGGAGCAGGTGCACCAGGCAATAAGCCAAGGAGATGACGATGGTGTAAGTGTTGTTCCAAAAACTACCATCCCACATATATGGCCTCCTCTCCCACGTGATACTTATTATGTGAAACGAGGACATCACTGGTACGTATACATACAAGACCATCATCAGCCGACGAGGACCAAATTACTGCAACATACTAGTAGTATTACTGTACCGGATGTGATTTGTCACAATGCTGTTATTCTTCACGTCCACGACAGCAAGTCCATTACCTGTGTCCATGGCCCGCTCCAAGGCAGCTGCTGGAACAGGCTACGGTGGTGCCGAGTTGAGAGGTGCCCGAATTTGGAATGTGTCTTCAGCTGTCCCCAGGTCGATGACCCTGACGACCTATTTTTTTATGGACTGATGACAATGTGGTCGTCACAGCTTCCCAGGGTGCGCTGCATTTGGAACTTTAGCAGACCATCCATGTTCTACTGGTTTGAATATTTGCACGTGGACCTGTGCCCCCGGCTGACACATGTGCTCCCCTCGTCCTCGAAGCTGATTCTCCGAGGTTCTGGCACACTACGAAGCCTGGTAACCATCGAAATCGTGTGGTGTGGTGATCTCAAGGAAGTATTCCCCGTTGATGATATTGATGACGCAAAGGACAACCAAAAAGGTTGGAAGCAGCAAGCAACAGGTGTGGTAAAATTTCCTCAGCTGAAGCGTATTCATCTGCACGAGCTGCCCATGATGCATGGAATCTGCGGGCATTGGAGGATTTATGCGCCCTACCTCCAGAGCATCAAGATCAGGGGCTGCTGGAGCCTCACGCGCCTGCCAGTTGTCTGGGGTGAGAGGAGCCACGACAAGACGGTGGAGTGCGACTGCGAGAAGGAATGGTGGGACAGACTCAATTGGGACGCCAAACACGATTCGTCCCTCTACAAACCGACACACCCCCGGTACTACAAAAAGACCATGCTTAAGGGCTCTGTGCTGGTATGAGGTATGTGCGTGCACCAAAAAAAAAATGGTATTTTCTGTCTTGCTAACCTGAACGATTGAGTTAATCAGAATATTGCTCCGTTTGCTTGCTGGATTGCAGTTGCAGCAAGATATAGCTCCACTGCAGTATTGCGTCGTACGGCGCAGCTGCTTTTAATTTGTTTCCTCCACCTGTGCGAAATCTGCAAGGACGGTCCTTCTTGTGCAAATGTGCAGGAGTCGAGTCGGCACCTCTGCTTTGATCTCACCGGTTGTTTTTCTTTTCGTTCTGGCTTCTTCAGATTGATGCATGCCCTTCTCGCTCGCCTCTGTTGGTATGGCCCCGGCGGGCAGCTGCGTCGACCACAGCTTCATTGCAATGCCATGATGTGGCTACCTAGTATCTGCATCGTCCAGTTGAATTTGGCTCTTTTTTTTTTTTTTTGCTTGTGTTGTTTTAAATGGTCGACCATGGTTGGTCATGTTGTTTTAAATGGTCGACCAATTGCTACCATCAAAAAATACGTTTCTTTACTGTTGCATGTATCTGCGTTCAATCATCAGCAGCTGAATACGTTTCTTTCGGCTGCTGGTGCACGATTGCTGCGCTGCGTGTTTTGTGGATTGTACGTCCTTTTTTCATTGTGGAGGCATGGGTTATGTCAACTTTAATTTGTGTGGGCTGAATGTATTGTAATTAACTAGTATGGCAGCCCCGGCAAGTTTTATGGTAACTTTTTTGTTACAATATTTTTATTAATATTAGCATACTATTGTATATAGAATATTTTGTTATTTCCATTTTGATAATTTGGAAAGTAAAAAATTGAGGCAGGAAGGATCATGTATAGCGTCATTATTTGTATCCATTATTCTGAAGTGACTTTTTTTTTCTCTCAGATTGTTCCTCCAAAATAGTAAACCGGACTTGTGGTCTCTTTCTCTCTCTCCGGCCTATAATAGTTATTGATGACCATGGATGCACAGGTCTTCGAGTCTGTTCCTCATTGTATCTATATTCTATCTTCAGCTCATGTCTTGTAATGCATGTTTGCTATATCCCTATACTAAAACTAGCAATGTGCCCGTGCAAGTTGACCCCTCCCTTTAGCAATCCTCAAACCCACCTGTAGTTGTTGAAATTCTGCTAGCAGCATTCCAGTATAATGTAATAAGAGGAATAATACTAACTAATCAAGAAAACATGTGGTTTTTTAAAATCTCCAAACTTTATTACAATAAGAAAGGTTGTTAAAAATAATGTTGTTGCATATGCCTCAAACTAAAGATTATGCTATTTATCAAAAGCTACTTATTTTCTTCCCTCGGAGGCTTTCTTCTCCTATCAGAATCTGAACCTCCACAACAATTTTAGACTTCAGATTTGTTCATCTGAAGTGGTTGCGGAGGACTGCATAAATTTGATATTTGTTTTGAGAGCACCCTTCATATGTTTCACTGGAATAAAACATTTTAAATAATGCATGATTCATTAATGTGTGCATGTATTATGCAGAAATACCGAGCTAGATATTCAGTTTCCTTAAAGCAGCTACTCCCTCCGTTCCAAATTTGTTGTTTTGACTTTTTTTGTTAACTTTGACCATTCATCTTATTTAAAATATTTGTTCAAATATAAAAAGTTATAATTAAATTTTGTCTAGTAATAATACAAATTATAAGAAAATACATGATACTTTTTAAATTTTTTTGAATAAGATAAATGGTCAAAGATAATAAAAAAATCAATGGCGACAACAATTTTAGAGTGGAGGGAGTAAAGGTGTATCACATTCTACTCTTCAATAATTGTCACTATACAGAAAACTCTCCTCCTGACAGACTTCTCTCATCAATAACAAAATTTCTGTCCTGGAAGCTTCTCGCCCCTTATCCACCCCCTTAATTAGCATTGCATTGGACATGCATAACTAATTAACTAAACATCAAGTTTAAGCAGTCAATAAAAATAAAATCGATATAATAACATTTTGTTTTTCAGGGCATTCACTCAAGAACTTGATGGGCAATGCAAGCACTACCTATAGAATCAAATTATTAAGGAAGAGAAATTGTGAGTAGTGGTACTCTCTGTGGAAACACATCAGTATATTAAGAACACAACATGTAGGATGTCCATGATTCTGCTGCTGCTCAGCCGCTGTTGTTGCCTAAGAACCCATTAGCTTCAAGCCTTTAAAGTAGATTAATAAGAGAGAAAAAGAAAGATGATGCTGCTCGAAATCTAAATGGATGAGAAACAGAAAAAGGCTAGCCACCACGAGCGCCATGCCAGACCAGACCATCTAGCGCCAGCAACCAGCATCCTACGTCTTGCGACCACCCAGCAAACCAACCAAAATAACTGTGCAAGCCAAAAATCTTTCGAAAAAAAAAAACTGTGCAAGCCAAAAAGCCACAGCAATCTCGCCTTCTCCCATGTTGTGAATATGATTTGCATCCGCACTTTGCTAACAATGATGATTGCGCTAGAATATAGTGGATGAGAAAAATACAAGAATCAGTCATACAATAATTAAAAAAAAAAGGAAGGGGTTAGCCCAATGGACAAAATATAAGTTGAACTGGGCTGTTGCTCCATCGGCCCATTTACCCCACTTCCACCGAAACGTCTTCTTCTTCCTCTCGCTCGATCAGCACCACCAGTCCGCCATGGCTAGAAACATAAGCTTTGATTTCAGCACTACCAACGCGCACCCACGATCAGAATCAAGAAAAACGGACGTCCACCGTCCTCCTCTATCATTCCCTCTATCAAAACTTCAAGATTTTAAACTGGAATGTATCGTGTTCTTCTTTCTGGTTCATGGCAACATAATATTTTTCTTCTCTGCGTTAGAAACATGTGGAATATAAGTGTTGTTATTTCCTATTTAAAGGAATCTGCGTCATGGATCGGTTTTGAATAGAACTCTATCTCTACGTGTTTTACAAATCAGAACTTGATCGAGAACTTTTTTCACGAAACGGATTGCACCATTAGCATGTGATAAAAATCCTAAACACGAAGCGTTCTGTTGCGGACACCAAAATTCTTGGCCGTAGACGACCGCACCTCAAATAATAAGTTAAGATTATAGGTTGTTTTTTTATTCATTACATAATATTTGAAGAAGTTTTCTTTTCTTATTTTTCTCGATTCATTGTAGTTCATAATGAAAATTTATTGTATTTTTAAATCTTCACTACATACAATACTATTTGACTAGCAATGTGTCCGTGCGTTGCTACGGGCTTTAAAATAAATAGGTAGAGTAACGCGTTGCTATAGACTCACGTGACCCAACACTAATGACGACCTCACATGTTTTATTAAAGAGTAAAGATTAGCACCACCGAACTCTAACCTTTAGTTGATTGTTATAATATTTTAGACAATTTTATTACAAATAAAAATACAATACATACATATTATTCCTAATTATTTAATATTAAATGGTCTAACTGAATTATTCCATAATAGGTCTTCAATCTATATATCGTTCTAAGAATAAACCTTCTAGAAATCTATAGGCATTGGATCACGACCTTAGACTTGCATGTTGGGCTTCATGAACGTCTAAAGGTGTCATGTAGGTATCATAGGTTTATGAGAAGCCCTCCTTACATGGCGAGTTGGGCTTCATATCGCTATACAAATAATATATTATAAGATACGCCGGTAGCAACGCACAAACATTTTGTGAGGCAATACATATTTATTCATTTAGTAAAAGATAAATTTCTAAAAAAAATATTCTAGAAAAAACATGTAGTTCATCTGCTTTAGTAGTACATATTTTCGTCAGAAAATTTTAATGATAAAAAAATCATACACATTAGCTGCATGTTCATCTCATATATGCAGCGACTGTCTCTTTCTGGTATTCAACTCGTTCTCCCTCATCAAGTCATCCAGAAGCCTCCTGCACTCCACGATGACCAGCTCCCGATCCGGCATCATGGTGCCATATGGTGGAGTCACAGCGTCATTAATTGACTTCTCCTTATCGTCAAACCTGCTGACTCAGAAAACAATGCATGGTAATCATGTCCACGCGCTGCCGTTCGTGACGTGGCAGAAACACATGCACCTCTTAACGCTGGTCCTCCTCTCGATGAGAAGAGCATGAGCTTCTCGATCGGGTTTGCCTGCTCGAGCGCTCGGGGCTTGGTGATGAAACCTACATGCCCTTGGCATACGCGAGTCCACGCCGGGACACCCTCAGCCCGCGCAACGATCTCTAGGCCGAGGTCCAGCCGCCGCCGTCTGGGCGGAGCATGCGTCGTCAGGTCGGTTGTCGGTGAATCGGCAATGCGTGTCCACGTCTTCTCGTCATCGTGTGCTACATGGAAACCAGAAAAACAATAACTATTCATAGGAAATCACGATGCCTACAAGGATACGATACGTACACGGAGTGTGCTACGAGAGGCTGCGGACATAAAAAAAAACCGTTGTAGACGACCGCACCACAGTTAGATAGTTTAGATTAATCCCAGATGACTGGAAACAAAATAAAACTGTCGAGAATCTTCATGCATGTATGAGTGTCCAGATCCTCAAGCATGTAAATGTTTCATACGATTTAGATTTTTCTCAGTGACATCAATTGTGTTGAGGTAGCATTGGTTTAGAGGTGAAAATACCTTAATTTTATGATAAATCATGCAAAATAATGTTATAATCCTTAAAACTTTAAGTATTTGAAAGAAAAATTCTTTAACACCATCAGTTTATGCTACTTGGGCACACAACATCAACATGCCCATCACGTTCTTTTACGTAGCCGTCAGTTGCCTCTAATAATCAGACTACATGAATCGAATTGATATATACATGTGCAAATCAAAATGTCCCAGATGTACCGGTGTAGCCCAAGCTCAACATGCCAATCTCGTTCTTTTAGGTGACGTCGCTTAGTAGCCTGTTGCACCATCGAACATATCGTCCTTCGTGAGGGAGGCTTTTCCGTTCATTTTCAGTTCACATAACAAAATTGAAATTTGGGCCACTCAATTTGCAATAACAACGAAGTTTAGAGGAAACAGGATTTGATGTTATCTTCATCGATCTTATTTTCTTTGACTGTCAGATGATCTAAATATTAGGAGAAAATATGTCGATCCTTCTCTGCTCCTCTTTCTCAGCTTAGATGAACTGAATAGTATTAGTCCACCCAACATGTCCTTGCTTCCAGGATGCATGCCCTTGCGACAGCACAATTACAACGTCAAGAGAAAAGAACCATCAGCTAAGATATTTGCATGCATAACTAATGCTTCAGCGACGTAAGTATTTTGAGGGTAACAGCCATCATGATGCCTTGTTGGCCTTGAATGCTGCACCCCGTCACCTTGTCACCGTTGCGGCCACCACGATGCCTTGTTGGCTTCGAACGGTGCACCCCGTATCCTTCTCACTATTGCCGTCGTGATGCGGCCTTTTGCAGCACATGTTCATCTGAATCATCTTGTCGACTCACACCGAGGTGTTGTTTGCTACTAATCAACGCCGCTACCACGGTTTTCCAACAGGGCAATCGTGGGAAGGTAGATATCGGGATAGTCATGACAGGAGGGATTTTAGGCGTTTGACATTTATCAGATCACGTGATCAGGGCTCAAGGTGTTTTTTATTCATAAAAAGTTTATTTCTAGCAATCGTGGTGTGATGTATATCTTTTTATATATTAGTAAAACAATATATGTGGAGGGACATTTTAGTCAAGAGTTTTATAATGATAGTGGTGGATAATTTTCTCTTTTCTTTTTTCTCCGATTAACATGGTAATTTTTAGGCCTTGAGAGTCAACGTAGTGACTTCTTTTGTTGGTCAAATATATATATAATAGATAAACATGGATGTATGGTGCTGACTTCTACTTTTTGTGTGCACTGCGTGCCATTGTGCGTGGCTACACAATACTATTTTATGGTATGCATATGAATTGTCTTGTACTGAATTCAGTCTCAAGAACGCAAGTTGCCAAGAACATCTGCCTCAAAATCTAAACATAATATTTTTTTTTCAAGAATAGGGCAATTGCATAACAGGATTACAAGACCTCTTTTGGAGTCCAATGTCGAAAATGGACCTGTTTTTTTGACTATGCAACAATTGACTTATTTTTCAAATCTGAAGTAAGCAGCTGCACCTATTCTATTTAGAGGTATTGACGGTGTTAAATATGATGTGACAAAGACGCAAATGCCCTATGCAAAAATGGACCTATTTTATACAAATTTGCAAATGAGACCTTGTTTTGAGTGAATTTCATTGAATAATTTTAATAGTTTTGAAGAAACCAAAATCTGAATATATTTTTGACAAAATTCTAGCAACATTTTGTCGGTATTTAGCATCAAATTGAGCAACAACAACCGTTAATCACATATTTGTCAACACATAATAGTAACCATCATATGGATGTAATACATTGATTTGTTCGACTAAAATAAAAAACAAGTGGCCAACAAGAGTATCATTACAAGTCCAAAAGAAGCCAATATAGATCATCATTATAAGTCTAACAAAAGAATTACTTCAACAACAAGGTCACCATTACATTACAAATTGAAACATCACATTCAAAGACGGAACCAGGCTCCAAGCCTCCCTCCACCACTTCCACTCCTTTCCCTTCCACTACCTCTTACCCTTCCACTTCATGTAAGTGGTCACGCCTCATCCACGCGCCATGTCTCAATGTTGACCTCCAGTCGCTCGCCATCTACCATGACGGCTAGGGTTTGGATTGTTGGGGCAGGGTTGGTAATTCCCAAAGGGAACATGAGTCGGTCCGCCTAGATGAAGGGAACAACCAGGGGGCAAGCCGGTCTTTTCCATTTTCTTTTTATTTTTTTAATTTAAAAATGAGGCTTCAACCGACAGTATGAAGAAACAGGGGCTGACGGCTCCTCTTGTAAAGTGTGAAAAAATCTATTTTAAGAATTGAAGTTGAAAAGAGATCCGGTTTTATAATTACTCCTTTAATTTATCTCTAAACTCCAAAAAAAAAGGAAAACTTGACCTTGTCCATCAATTGAAGGGGATCAGGATCGACTGACTTATGAGCCTTTTACTGCACTCTATCTATCGTTCACTACATCGGACGTTTGCTCGTTCCTTCTTATTTCAATTATGAGGGTCTACTGCCACGTAGTAGATTTTAATAGGATGGCCAGCTGCCACGTTTTTTCTTGAAATATTTTTCTCTTTATTACTTATCTTTTTCATTTCATTGTCAATCAATATGAACTAGTTTTTCTACAAAATAGTCGGCACGTATGATAAGTTACCTAAACAAATTACACTCATCCTACATTATAAAGTCATACGAGAGCACAGTGGCTCTCATATTATATCGTTAAGCTTATTTGATAATGTAAGATCAAAATTTTAGTAATATATTTGGCTTGACAAGCTTTTTCATATTTAGAAAAGTCAACTTAGCACAAATTTCCGTAATATGTTTTTTATGCTATACATTCAGATGATCGATATTATATTTCATCTATTATATATATATATTTGATGAAGAAAAGCCTCCACATTTGCTCTCAAGGACTAGAAATTCCCACCTTAATCAGAAAAAAAAAGAAAAAGTTACCCATCATTGTTATTTTTTAAAAAAATTAGACCGAAATACCCTTAGACATGTTTTAAAATTACCCACCAATACCATTATAATAAATAGACTATATATTGTTTTATTAATAATTAGCTACTATTTTGAAAATTGCTCACGTAGCATTTCATTGGCAGTTGCAAAATTTCTCACCTGCCACATTTCTTTTTCTTTTGCTAAATTCACAACATAGGACTTGACCCATCCATGTACTCTATGCCAAGCCAACGTTCAAAATGACATATAAAAATATTATTTCAGTAATTTTTCTTTAGCCATTAGATGTCTTTTTGTTTTTTCCATGCCTATGCCACACACGACCACTTCTATTGTATGGAGGTGGGCTCTACCGCCACCGTGCCATAGCTCAATAAGGCTGATTATAATTTTCTTCTATTCAGCTATGTTACCTCAACTCTCTTGACTCTCCTCCACTTGCATCCGGTTTCATGATTTTCACATTCTCGGTAGAAGAGAAACCAAAGAAATGACGAAGTGCTAGATGAAGATAGAACAGTGAAAATACAGTGATATTTTATAAACACAATATTAAAGATATATGAGCTCCACTGAATCAACTGTTTTGGAAACAACTTTACGTAACAAGATAGTAAAGTTTTTAAATCAATAAAGTTGTAGGTAAAAGAGGAAAATATTACAATAAACCATCAGTACTAGAGATAAACAATCATATTCATTATCTTAAATCAATAAAGTTGAAGGCAAAAGGGAAAAATATTTGAAATCATCGTAGTAGTCCATATACATGTGGTGTGTTAATAAGCAAAATCCTAAAATAAGGAAAACAAACCAATATAAACTTCAATAATTTTTAACCTAACAATTAAAATAAAAAATACTCAATATTTGTGTCAGACTCAGTTTTTTTTTGAAATAATTTAATAATTTTATATACGGTGTAAGTATAAAATGTAAATAAAATTATCTTACTACTTCTACAAAAAAATATATTAACTACCCGCTCAAATGTGCGGACAGATTGACTAGTTCTTTATGTATTTTCGACGGGCCTAGCTGGAGTGCTTGACATAGGAGTTCATAGCTTCGGTGGGATTGACTGGAGTCATCAGATGGAAGCGAACGGTGGATGACCTTTACTGCAAAGCATGCAGTAAAATGTTCATAAGTGCGATCAGCGTCCCAATTGAAGGGGTTGGAGTTGAAAAAGAATATTTTTTTGGAAGGGCTGTTTTGCTCGTGGACCGAGTGTGTGGCCTGGCCTTTCTCCACCTCGCCGGCGCACCCATCAAATCCTGAGTCTTTTACCTTTGTGTCATTAAAAAAGTTGGTAATTATCTGTGTTATAAAAAAAATTGCCGGCACCTGTATGTCATGACCTCAACTTTCGTTGACGTGTATGCTATTCCGTTCATTTTCTCTCCTAACGGTGTCAAATAAACTGATAAAAATACCATTTTATCCCCATGGGTCTCACACTCCTCTTCTTCCTCCTCCCCTTCTCCTTTCTCCCTTGCTCCTGTGCGCTACAGAGCTCCCTGAACAGGCGATGTGGCCGGCGGCGCGCTGGGAATCTTGCAGAGCCCCGTCGTCAGCTGCCAGTCTGCCGAGCCGTTGGGGCTCGCGTGAGCCGACGGAGCTCCCGGTCAAGCCGTTGAGGCTCCCGTGTGCGCGGCCGGTAGAGCTCGCGGCCGGTGGAGCTCGCAGCACGTTCACCGATGCCGTGGTGATCTCCTCCAACGTGTTGACCGCGACTATCTCCCACATCATGGCCTCTAGCCGGGCCTCCATGGCGGCCTTGCCGGCCTTGGCCATGACGGTCTTGGCCACCTCCTCGCGCGCAGACTCCGACCTCCCTCGCTCGTGCCGCTTGTGCCGCCGCGGCATCCGCCTCCGCCTTCACCCCCGCGCGCTCCTTCTCTATCGACGCCAGCTCCGCACACCGCCCGCCCCACCGCTGCCCGAGAGGAGGCCCACCCGCCTGCGCGCGCCGGTCCTGGGCGCCATCCTTCGCCGGATCTGGCCCGCTATGGACGAGGAGCGGTGGAAGGCAAGGCGGCGGAGGAGGAGAAGGCCGGGGCGCGGGGTGTCGCCATGGACGGGAAGCGGTGGAAGGCAAGGTGGAGGCGGGAGCCATGGCGCACGCACGGGAGCCAGGGAGAAGAGATGTTATTGACTCAGAGGCAAAATAGTCATTTCCATATGTAGATCCTACATGTCAACGTATAAAACTGTTAAAGTATAACAGAAGGTAGATAAAATGACACACAGATAAACAAAAGTTAGACTTATAATATACAAATGTCTCTAAACTTTTTCTGTGACACGTAAACAAGTGATAACTTTCTTAATGACACACAGGTAACTCAAATCCTCTCCGCCGGTCTCGAGCGGGGAGCGCCGTCCCGGACTGCGCCTCGCAAGTGAATTCCACGGCCAATCCCCTTCGTCCTCAACCTCTTCGTCCTGTGCTGTGCCTCTGGTAAGCGCATTTAGACCTGGGATCCCCTCCGTCCTCCTGTATCTGGCGGAAGGATCCTCTGGGAATACGAGAAGCGAGAGGACCCGGAGGCAGCCGAGCTTGATGGACAAGCTCACCGACGACCTCCTCATCGAGATCTTCTCGCGCGTGCCGTACAAGTGCCTCCGCCGCTTCGCCTGCGTCTCCAGGCGCTGGCGCGCCCTTATTGCCCACCCCGACAACCGCCGGAAGCTTCCGCAGACCCTCGCCGGATTCTTCTACTACACCACGAGTCCCCGCTTCGCCGACGTGTCCGGGACCGATCCCCCGTTCTTCGACCTCTCTCTCGCCTTTCTCCCCGACCGAGAGCGGGAGGGCCTCGATCTGGTGGACGGCTGCAATGGCCTCCTCCTCTTCCGCTGCTACAGGTTTGCCGATGCAATTGAGTTTGATTACCTGTCATCAACCCTGCCACAGAGAAGTGGGTTGCAGTGCCGGTCTCACGGCGTTGGTCGAACAAGGTGCGCACAGCTCGCCTGGGGTTCGATCCGGCTGTCTCCTCGCATTTCTATGTCTTTGAGTTTCAATTGGATTGGGCTGAGGATAGCGATAGTGAAGATAATGACGATGATGGGGATGGGCATGTCTTGGGGGTGACGATCTACTCGTCTGTAACCAGAGTATGGAGCCACAAGCAGAGCAACTGGTGTGTTGACGTTAAGCTGGAGGCGGATTTGAATAGCGTGTTTGTTTGCGGCATGCTATATGTGATCACCATTTGTAGTTCAATTGGGGCAGTGGACGTGGAGGGGAGAACTTGGAGGATCATTGATTTTCCATGCACTGAGGAAAGCTGGAGAGGGCATGCTGTATGTGGTTCACCTTTCTTTGATACTGGTGCTGGATTGATTGATCTTTCCCAGGGAAAGCTTCATTTGGCAAATAATTATGATGTTACCGGCGACCAACTAGCAATCTGGGCACTTGAGGACAATAACAGTAAAGAATGGACTCTAAAGCACACGGTCAGCTTCAGGCATCTGCTCAAGCATGTCCAGTTTGGATTTCATGAATTTATTGTTGTTGCTATGCACCCAGATCGCAATATGGTATTCTTTGTATTTGCTCATGAAAGTCTGATGTCTTATGACATGGATAGCGGGAAGTGTGTATGATTAGCAATCTTGAGCAGAGTTGCTATGAAAGTTATATTCCATATGTTTCCTTATTTTCTGAATCATTGGCAGATGGGCAACAGTAATCCTACTTTGATAGCATGGTTCAACCTTCGTTGGTCTTTCAAGTCATAGTCTATTATCATCTTCAATTGTTGCTGTAGCTCCTTGTATAAATTTTACTGACGTGGTGCTTTTGTTTGGTGCTTGAGGACATATGTCTGATGTATCTGATGGGGCTACCTGTTTCAGTTAAATTGGGGTGGTGGACGTGGAGGGAAAGACTTGGAGGATCATTATTGATTTCCAAAGCAGCGAGGATTCGCCTTTCCTTGATATTGCTCCTGGGTGCATTGATATGTACCAGGGACAGTTCACTTTTACAACCTTTGATGATATTACCAGTGACAAACTAGCAATCTGAGTCGTAGAAGATTGCGAAAGCGAAGAATGAACCTGAAAGCACATGGTCAGCTTTGAGCATCTGGTTGGAAGGCTGTATGTCCAGTTTGGATATTATGAGTACTGTTGTTTCTGTCCACCTAGACCGGTATATTGTATTCTTCCTCTTTAGTTGATAAAACACTAATGTCTTGTGGCATGGATACTGGGAAAGTGCATATGATTCTTAATCTTGGACGCAATTGCAGTGAAGATTATTGTATTTCGTAATTTCCCTTGTGTTCAGAGTCATTGGCTGATGGTCAACAATAATCCTACTGCGACAGGATGGCCCAACTTCAGCAGGAGCAGCAGTTGCTCAGCCATCATGTACCTCGCCTAGTGAGGCTAAGTATTTCATATTTCAGTTAACTTAGTAAATCTTGTTATCCGTATTGAATCACTTGTTTTTAGAAGTATTAGCACTGCAAATGGGGGAAAACACCTTCTGGTTCTTGACATCGCGCATTTTCATTTTTCTTGTCGAATCGTATTTAGTGCCTGATATGTATGTTGTCCTCTCTGCTGATTTATACTCTTTTCAATAATTTATTTGTATCATTTTGTAAGTTATTGTGTACTCAACTATAATTCTTTCTGCTTTGTAGTCAGATATTCTTTCCATTGCCTGGTATTTAAATGGAAGTAAATGATAAGTTACTTCCAAGTTCTCACACAACACTAAGTAAATAATTTTAGCCGTTAATTATGGTTTGTTTGGTAAAAGATAGCTACCAGCATTGCAGATTATGTGGAAGTTGTTTTAAATTCCTTTTTGGGTGAAACATTAAGTAACCTTTGCTATATTCTTCAACAACTGTCATGCAATGGTTTTTATTCTTCTGTGCGGAAAAGCTGTTGCATGATGTAAATTTTCAAAACAGAAATTTATGTGTCACCTGTTGAGTGCTTGAGTGAAACAGATTGTTACCCCATGCCCAAAAGGGAGCGTATGCTATGAGAACTCAATTAGTATGAGAACTCTCATTAATTAAGACCACAGGATTCTCATCCGATGGCCATGAGTAAAGCTGGGTTAATTTAACATTTAAATTCCCCCTCATCCCACCATAATCGCTATTTTTTGCAAACAACCCCCTGACGCTGCTGAGGCCCAAACGACGTTTCCGCACGAACCGTTCCGTCCCGGAGCCATCGCCCGCCCGCACGCACCGTTCTGTTTCCTGATCGAGCGACCGCCGCCGTGCCTGGTCGCTGTACCGCCGCCGCCTCTCCTGATCGAACTGGCCTGAGCGCTAGAGGGAAACGGAGCCGTTCCTCTTCCTGATCGCGTTTGAGCTGGAACGCGGGACCGCCGCCGCGTCCTGGTCGCGGTTGAGCCGCACGCGCCTGCTGACCAAACTGGACCGCGAGTCCTGTGCATAGCCCTGTGCGATTAGCTTTTCTTCCTTGCATAACAAGTCCTGGTGCGCGCTGGACTGAATGATAAAGCTACTAGAGATAGTAGACTGCTGAAAGCGTAACAAGTACTCGACCGATTGATGATTTCTACTAAAAACTTTTCAAAGCCACATGATCAGTACTCCTACCAAGAGTGCTAGATATTCCAGAAATAATTGAACATGGAATGTATGACTCTAGTTCTACAAAATTTTGTAACAGAAGATACAAAATCTTGTAAACAAACAATCTGAGTCCAGCTTCTAAGCAATGTTTGGACAATTGCGTGCATCATGATCCAATACTTCCTTGCATTTTCCACACTTTTTTAGTTTAGTCTTCTTCTTCTTGCTCTTCTTAATTAGTTTGCATCTCCCTTTAGACTTGATATCATTTCGTGGATGTATATTAATTTCATTTGGAATTTTTGCACCAAGGAATGTTTCAAACTCATCTTGTTTAGTAACCGTAGCAGCAGGAACGATCTTTTGGACAGGTTCTACTAGACTGGCCAAGCTAGAACATAAAAAGTTCATCTCTTGTTTAGAGTTCTTGGCCATTTGGACAAGATCTTCAAACATGTTTCGTGTCCTTCCAGCGCTCAGGCCAGTTCGATCAGGAGAGGCGGCGGCGGTACAGCGACCAGGCGCGGCAGCGGTCGCTCGATCAGGAAACGGAACGGTGCGTGTGGGCGGGCAATGGCTTCGGGACGGAACGGTTTGTGCGGAAACAACGTTTGGGCCTCAACAGTGTCAGGGGATTGTTTGCAAAAAAAGCGATTATGGTTGGATGAGAGGGGATTTAAGTGTTAAATTAACCCAGCTTTACTCATGACCATCGGATGAGAATCCTGTGGTCTTAATGAGAGTTCTCATACTAATTGAGTTCTCATAGCATACGCTCCCTGCTCAAAAATCAAACTCTTAAAAAATTGTATCACATACTGGGTTCTTTTACTGCTGCTGATTGCTTGGGCTCAGTTTCCATAGGTAAACAATTGTTTGTTCTTTAAGATTACCTGTTTGTAAATTATCTAACTATACTGTCATTGAATTTTATTGATAACGCAATTTTGCTTCATTCTAAAATGAACTAAATGTGCGGCTTGGGTTTGGGCGTTTGGCTTATCTCGTTTGGTGCTGGCTAAAGTCTAATGGAACATATAGGAACAATGAGTACTTGTGGACGTTTATATGCCTTTTGTAACAGCCTCTAGAGATTCTTCTATGCGGTGCCACAGTCATGTTGGTGATCTCCCTCTAAATCTGGTGCTTTTCTTGCATCATTCCCGGTTGTTCCACAAAAGTCAATATTTATTGTAGGACATAAAAAATCTGCAACTATATCAAATGCTAGGTTTACGATGAAGCGTGTTTGCTCAATCCTTTGATTGCTCCAATGAACTATCTCTGAATGAAACAGGATAAGTGTTCTGTACTTTTGTTACCTTTTCGTTTATATGTTTGCTCTGCAAGCTTGTGTCATTATAAATTATGCTGCATGTGACCTGGCAAGATGACCCGTGAGAGTTTGATGCATTTTATTTCTGTACAGTTAAATCTCATCAGAAATGAAAACCATGCTTGGTCCGATGTCACTTTTGTTTCTTATAAAATGATGAATGTCAGGAAACTTCATCCATCTATTTATGCAGGTACTGTATTCAGACTAGATATACGATCATCTATCTATTTGACCCTGCGTCTGGGGTCAATATGATTTCAGTTCATTCTTCTGAAACCCCTATTCTGGAATCATTCTGTACTCGAAATATAATTGTGTGTGACCTAATCGCCGGTAGCTTACTCTACCCTCTTAGTACATCACTTCCTACGAATTAGCATGCATATACGAAATTTTCATTCATACATTGTGGCACGTGAGTCTGAGATTATCCACTGCAGTTGAAGCTTTAAGTTTCACACAAATCAACTATACGAATAGGCGTAGATTTGGGATGTTTGTCTTGTTTGAATACTCCAGTACCCAAGTCTGCAAACTTCATATCTCAAACATATATTGTGACCAAGAAACAATGTGAAGTTCCTACATGCTGTCCTGAGTGTGAGTACCTTTTGTTGTGTGAAATTTTCATATGTTGTGGCACTGGCATGCGAGATGAGAAGTCCGCTGCAGTTGAAGCTTTAACTTACACACGAAGCAACTGTACGAATATGAATAGGCGTAGATTTGGGATGTTTATTATTTTATTTTTATTGAAATTTTTGCTATTGGACACTATAAATTGTTGGTTTTGGCAGTAAAACACAGCGAAAGTTGATATTTGCTATATGACACCGAGAAATCAAAACTTTTGTGTCTGGAACACTATAGTAGGCTCGTTATGAAACTTTTCATCTTAATAAATAAGACACATGACAACTTAAAATTTTACACACATGTGTATTGCTATATTATTTATTTGTATGTTTTTACAAGAATAAATTCAATTATTTTCATAACCTTTCAAACTGAACAATATTTATTTTTAGATAAAACTACGCAAACAATGAAAAATAATTATAAAAAAAATACATAGTTCAAGAATGGAGCAATGCATACGTGTGTAAAATCTCAAGTCATTATGTGTCTTATGAATTAAGACAAAATGTTCATAACGACACACATTTCCTGCTATAGTGTCTTAGGGACAAAAGTCATGGTTTTTTATGTCCTACAATAAATATTGACTTTTACAGTGTCTTGTGGTCAAATCGAACTTTTTACAGTGTCCCACAACCAAATTTCCTCTTTTTTTTTTTTGAATAGTTCAGACTCAAGTCTGTAAACTTCACAGCTTAAACATATATTATGGCCAAGAATCAATGGGAAGTTCCTACATGCTTTCCTGAGTGTGAGTACTTTCTGTTGTGTCTTGTGTGAAGCAAATATTGACATTGACCTGCTCGAGATAATGAGTAGTCAAATATCCGGCGAAAACGAGAATGCATGTGTACGGGCAATTTAGGGAATGGCTGTTTCGTCATGGCTGAGCAAATAGTGGGTCGTAATCACCAATATGAATGCAATGACCGGTCACACATCGTTTTAGTCATAACGTAATATTACTTTTTGCCCTATAAGAAAGAAATAAATTGCAGTAAGTAGTACCAGGTCCAGATTTTTTTTGTTAACCTAATGTTAGGACATCACTTTTAGTTTAATTCTGAATAAAAAAAAAATGGAACCTTAGTGTGAATGGGCTCTACAAGGGCTTTCTTCGTGGCCTTTCTCCACCACGCCGGCGCTTCTAAATCCTCGGCGCCCTGTCTCGAACGGGGAGCGCCGCCCACCCCCGCTCGCCGCCCCGGGCTGCGCCTCCGGCAAGTGAATTTCGCGGCCGATCCCCTCCGTCCCATGCTGTGCCTCCGGTAAGCACATTTGGTGGCGGATCCGGGATCCCCTCCGTTCCGTCCCCCGCAGCATACGAATCTGACCCCTGCTCCACCGTCTGCAGCAGCGCAGCAGGCTGACCAGGCTCGCGGTGATGGCGGGGTGCTCCTCCGGGAACACGAGCGGCGGGCCGAGCCTGATGGATCGGCTCACCGACGACCTCCTCCTCGAGTTCTTCGCGCGCGTGCCGTACAGGTCGCTCCGCCGCTTCGCCTGCGTCTCCAGGCGCTGGCGCGACCTCATCACCGACCCCGGGAACTACCGGAAGCTGCCCCAGACCCTCGCCGGCTTCTTCTACAGCGACCTAGGACGCACCCTCCCCTACGTGCCAAGTACCGGTCCGCTGTCCCTCGACCCCTCCCTCAGCTTCCTGCCCGACCCAGAGCGGGAGGGCCTCCGTCTGGTGGACGGCTGCAACGGCCTCCTCCTCTGTCGCTGCTACAGGTTCACCGACTCGAAGGAGTTCGATTACCTCGTCATCAACCTTGCCACGGAGAAGTGGGTTGCGGTGCCCATCTCACGGCGTTGGTCGAACAAGGTCCAGATGGCTCGCTTGGGGTTCGAGCCGGCTGTCTCCTCACATTTCCATGTCTTTGAGTTCCAGTTTGATTGGGCTGAGCCTGAGAATAGCGATACTGAAGATGATGAGAATAGCAACAGTGAAGATGAGGAGGATGGGGATGGGCACGTCTTAGGTGTGAAGATCTACTCGTCTGAAACCGGACTGTGGAGCAACGAGCAGAGCAACTGGAGTGTTGACATTAAGCTGAATTCAGATTTGAACAGCGTATTTGTTTGCGGCATGCTGTATGTGGTCGCTACTTCTTCTGTAATTGGGGCAGTGGACGTGGACGGGAGAACATGGAAGATCATTGGTTTTCCACACGGTGAGGATTCACATTTCATTGGTACTGATCCTGGATTCATTCATCTGTCTCAGGGAAAGCTGCATTTGACAAATAGTGATAATACTACCCATGACAAACTAGTAATCTGGGTACTTAAGGACCGTAATAGTGAAAAATGGACTCTAAAGCACACAGTCAGCTTTAAGCATCTAGTTAGAAAGAGCCATGTCCTGTTTGGAGTTGATGAATTTACTGTTGTTGCTATCCACCCAGACCGCAATATGGTGTTCTTCGTGTTTGGTCGTGGCAAAAGACTAATGTCTTATGACATGAATAGCTGGGAAGTGCATATGATCAGTCATCTTGGACAGAATTGCTTTGGACAATTTGTTCCATATGTTCCCTTGTTTTCAGAATCATTAGCAGATGGGCAGCAGTAATCCTACTTTTGTTGTGTGGCTCAACCATCGTTGGTCTTTTGGATCATAATGTGGTGTTTTTGTTTGGTTTCCTTTATCTAATCATATATGTATAGGAGTGACTGTTAGCACCATAAAGGTGGCAAATACTTTCGAGACTTTGTGTGCTATGACTTTTTTTATTGAACCATGATTAATGTCTGATATACACATTATTGTTTTTCTGCATATTTCCCTCTTTTTCAATACGTCATATATGGTTCGTGTTCTACCACCTCTTATCATTTTGGGCCTTATGGTCTTCTTATGTGGTTCAGTATTTGTTTTTATCTGCTTCGCTATTGTTGTGAGTGTTAAAGTCCTATGTGAGTTTTTACATTTCTTTGCTAAAAGGATCTATACTACTTAAGATTGAAGAATAGCAAGGGTGTGTCTGGAACATTGTATGATCTATTCTATAGTGAATATGACAATCAATGACTACTTTGGTTCGACTGCCTCATATGGTGATTATTAAATTATGTTAAGAGTTTGACTTAAGATATGTTTCTAGTTCATTTGATAAAAAAGTAGGTACCAGTGCTGCATTGTATGTGGAGGCTATGTACACTAGTACGGTAGTTATGAATTTACATTTATTTTTTTCTGTGGAAATATGTATCAATTACTATCTCTCAAACATTCTTCAACAGTTGTCTTTCCCAAGCGTTTCTTTAACAAGAAAATTACTATTCATATAGCGTGACATGGACCATGAAGAAAATATTGAATTCAGTTTTGAATAGAAAACAAACTTAAAGGTATTAGTTTTAGTTTGTCATTTCCAAATGTATATGAAAAGGCTGTCGCATGATGGGCAGTCTCGAAAGAGATTGTGTCACCCGCTTGAAACAAAATGGTTTGCTCCATGTTTGAACAAACTTGTCTCTGTGTGATTAGGTCGTATGGGCACTAGAAAATGTGCAATAACTTTATGCGGATGCTGATTACTTTTCATTTTGTAAAATACCTTATTTTGGTGTTATGCAATCCTACATGAGAACACTTGCTTTAATTTTAAATGATTTATGATTTGCTTGAATTTTTCTTATTTTGTTTGGCATAGCCGGTTCAAATGGGAGTCTTTGTAATAAATTCCTGTGGATGTTCAGACTTTTGTTTTGTATTTATCTGCTTATGACCTTTCACTCTTATCTGTGGTATCGTCAAGTCATTGCGGATCTTCAAATTTGGTTTTCTGTTTATCAGTTCTTCTGTATCAGAAAGCCGAAGAATAATTACTCGTTTCATTGATTGTTGTGGTTGCGAGGATGAGGTGGAAATCTCTGAACGAAACAGAACGTGTATCCTCATCTTCGGTTTAAGGTTGTGGTGCATGCTTCTTGCGCAAAAGGCGATAATGAGATGACCCAGCAAGAGGAGAATTGATTACAGCCAGTGCATGAAACATGTTTTTAACTTTTTTTTGTGATAGGTAAAGTTGGGCAGAGGCATATGCCTGGCCCAGTGCTATGTTTTTGTTTTGTCTACCCTATAAAGACTAAACATCTCCCTGTAAATGATTACCCTGAGCTAATCTACCTAACCTAAGATCCACCCTCCATCCAAAGCGGTTAAAACGTCCCTAAACGTTGGATTAGCCCTGGCCCACTTAAATCTGATTGGAGCATTACACATGTTACACTTGGTTTTACACTTTTAGTTCAAATTGTGGTCCATGCAAGGCTTTTTTGTCACCGGAAACTAACCCACACCCAGACTATATTTGCGCTCCTATATTTCTGCATTTTAACTCAATCATCACAGCAACGTGTACTGTTTCCATATAAACACTTGTTTTCCTTCTTTACTTGGCCACATCCTTCCCGGGGTTAAAAACTTTTCATCCTGTGTATGCATAATTTCCTTCCATGCTAGCGCTGTGCCATGCTTTTGAATTGCGGAATCTCTCGGTGTTTCAAAGTTTCCATATTGTGAAATCATAGTCTCTCGTTGTGGCATCTTCCTTTGGTCAGTCTTTGATTTCTTCCTTGGTTCAGTTAACAAACGAACAGAGGGGTCAGGCGGATATCCCAGCGATTTGCAGCTTGCAACATCGATCACGGGTGTGAGTCGCCGTGGCATCCTAGGTTTGTCTTTCTTCATTGGTTTTTCCGTTGATGCCTTGTCACAGAACCGCCTTACCACGAAAACGGCTCCGTTCCAGGATCTTTCTCGGGTGGCGACACGCGTTGTGACGCCCAATAGTATAACACATGATAGAAGAATATAAATGCAACAAGAATATAGGTAGAGTACAGAATTTTTACATAAATCTAAATTTATATTACAAACCAAAGTTTTAACAAAATGAAAATACGGAAGTGAATTTGTTCAACAGTGATTCAAATGGTTCGACGGAATAGATAAGATAAAATCGCCCTCTCACGACGACATACAGGGAACAACCCGGCCATGATAGGTGTTTTGCTCAAACACTGTACCGGCATCAAGGGACTACTCCTCGTCTTCGTTCGTGCAGAGCTCACACTCGATGTTCCAGCAGTCAGGGCGCTGGCCTTCCCAGTGGAATCTCCCACCGCAGTGGCAGTCTTCCTCCTGGTCATCTGAAAACAGATTGCTATGATCGTCTCATTTGGATCAAGAGCTAATTAAGAAAATTCTTGATATACTATCCACTAACCCTTATGTGCGGGTATTCAAGAGTTTGGGTTCTATACCAAACCTTGACGAGTATCGGATTGAACTCAACACCGATATAAACGTTGATCAAAGGAGATACAATGCACCAACGGTCTCTCAGGTGGCCGCTATATGGTTTAAATCGTTTGCTCTATTGTACCAATGTAGGATGGACAAGCATTACGGATGCAATTTGTTATCGATGCGTTGTCTTTTCCTGGGAATGGATATGGACTCAACCTACCCGAAGATATCAAATACTACCTTAAACACATAAACAAGAGCTGAATTTGAATATGCACTTTAATATAACTGTTAGACACGATGTATTTACTTTACCCATGCACTATATAAAATACTGGTATAAGGGACATACCAGTTTCAAATTTTAAAAAATGGATAAATTTGGCTAAGTGCATTAATATAATAATACATCTTGTCTCTTTAGTTCGATTGTTTCTTGAATATTGATGTGGTATAAAGTGTCTCTATATTTTTTTTTATATTGTTGGAAAGCACACAAGTGCTACTATAATTTCTAAGTGAGAATAACAAATTATGTCACTAAATTGTTTGACAACGAGTAACTTTTCTTTAATGTCCATAGCACATGCGTGTCGCACGTGCATAGTACTAGTATAATGAAACCTTTAAAAACTTCATCCAGCTAGATATGCAGATATTCTGATGTTCGGATACAGTTGATGTACAGGGAGGATATTTGTTTGTGAATTGGCCACTCTAGACAGCAACACCAAAGTCAAGTTCCACAGTATTATCTGCATGCCGTTCAAAATCACCGGAAAATAGCTTATGTTTTGTGGGTATGGAGTGCAGAGATGAATTGCTTCCGGTATTGTCCCATCTGAAGATTCAAAGCACTTCAGTTTGAGCTCAACTAAGATCGCTCATTGTTTCTCAGAAAAAAAAAAGATAGAGAGAGAGAAGAAGATCGTTCATGCAAGAATGGTACCAGATGCAACACTGTTCGAACTACACACCATTTTACCAAGTCTGCATATTAGGAGCTCAGCCATATGTGCAAGCTAGTTCCCTGTGCGATGTTCCTAAACCCAATTGTGTCAAATGCATCTTATATTGATTAAAACAATATATTGTCGTACTAGAGTTGTCTCAAAACTATATTCTAGGTATGCATAGAATAATATATCAAATTTAAATGTACAGAAAAAAGAAATACAAGAGATCAGCTCTCAGCAATTACAGTGAAGAGGATTTCCACACGCTGTCAAACTTGCGGTGCTGCAAGACACAAGATAGCAACAGTTGGATGTTAGATAAGAGCACACGTTCTGGTCCTAAACATAAGTTCTTTTGACAAAAGCACATTGGCCCAGTAAAGCAGCAGTACCTCTGAGATGGGCATCCTAGTTCTCACAGCCTCGACTTTTGACAAATCAAGATCCACTACTGCAAATCCAGTGGAGAGACGATCTGGAGCAAGAAATTATATCTTAAACAAACAATGCGTCCAACTCCAATATGTTGTGTATATCGGTTGTTTCACAAAGTATAGGAATAAAAAAGATGCTGATGGAGGCAGTCTTGATTTTTATTTAAGTATTACAATGTACTCCCTCCGTATTTTTACTGTTGACGCTGCTTAGCTCAAATTTATACTAAGCAGCGTCAACAAAAAAAGATCAGAGGTAGTAGCAAATATTGATTACAAATTCAGTAGATAATAGATAGACATTTCTTTAAGTAGCATAAGCATGCAGTATGTAGTGAGCAGCAGTCTAGAATTTCTATTGAAGCATTTCAATGTAGCAACTATTGATTATGATTCAGTAGATAATAGAAGTTTCTTAAGTTGTTAATGAAACAAAGTTTTGAATTAATCTCATAAACCTAGAACACAGAAGTCCTAGTTGTGATAAAAAAAGAGGGGGCCCAACCTAGGAGGACTAGGTGGTTTTTCATTAAGAAGAAGAAACGACCAGAAAATAGCCACCCAAATTCAAGAATGTGGGGGCTCAAACCTGGGTGGCTAGGGGTGCATTCCCACACCTCCACCTCCCCCGCCCCCCCTAGCCAACTGGGACAAGCCCATTTCCTACAGCTGAGGTGGTCACCAGAATCCAAATATAAGAAATAGAGGGGATGGAAGACTACCTGGAAGTCGAGCTATCACTGTTCCCCATGGGTCAATAATTATGGAATCACCATAGCTTTCTCTTTTCTCATTGTGCTTTCCAGCTTGAGCTGCAGCAATAACCTATGAAAATTTTGGGAGTTTCTTAGCTTGCTTAATTTTATGCATGGTTCAATGACTGAGTCATATATTCGAGTAGATTCAATATAAAGAAAAGGCTTTAGAAATAAGCATAGTTTACTTATGCTGAATCGGCGATCACAACTATTGCATATCGTAGATTTTCAAACAGATAACCTAGTGATATAGTTTGCAAGAAGCAGATGTATAATTGGTCCAGCGTTAAGTTTTGTATTTTCTACATGCACAGCCAACACAGGAAATAACCAGATCTACAAATGCACATATACGAAGCTAGAAGGGCTTAATTTACATACATAACATTGTGTCTCAATTGCACGAGCACGGAGGAGAATTTCCCAGTGGGCCTCCCCAGTTACCTTGGTAAATGCGGATGGCACAAGTAAGACCTAAAAGCCATACAAGATATCAAGACAAGACAAGACCAGAAAGCATTCAACATAACAAATCCAATAGCTTGTGTACAGTATAATTGAATACATAGCCACCTGTGTTTGATGCTTAAAACGCAAAATTTGATAAAGCTCTGGAAATCTCAAATCATAGCAAACAGTAAGTCCCAAACGTCCAAAGGGGCTATCCACAGAAACAACTGTATCGCCTGATAATAGAGAAAAGACATCATAAGATGTCATATATATGAAGTTCACTGTAAACAAGAAACATCACAAGAGTATATTTCAGAAAGGTACTGTAACACAAACTACAACTTGTTTAGCCTATTTCACAAAACTACAACTATTTGACCCATGGTAACAAGAAACTACAAGTTTTCTGGCTCGTGTGGATGAGGGGTGGGACCAGGCCATGTAGCACTTGTACAAATGACACATGGGACCTTGTCATAAAAGTTGTAGGTTCTTGATAAAAGTTGTAGGTTCTTGATACTTGGGGCCGTAATAAACGTCAGAATAGTTGTAGTTTTGTGAAATGAACAACCAAAGTTGTAGTTCGTCTTACAAGAGTATAAATAGTTGTAGGTTTGTGAAATTTACAAATATCACAACAGTATAGTACTACTTTCTCCAAGAAAGCAGTATTTCAGTGTTAAGGTCATTTTTGCTGTCAATTCAATGCATATCCATTATCTGGTTTACCAGAAAAGCAAAATCTTAAATGATATCAGGTTGATTGGTTCACAGCACAAAGAGCATAACCTTTCTTCATGATGTAAATATATACCAGATGCCTAATGACCCATGCCAATCTATTGGAGAAGCATAATCATTTGCGCTATCTTCTGCATAGCATGCAGATGGTTGCATTGATTGAAATAATATAGTTTGATGTCAATTAATTTATTCGAGATATTACTAACACAACAAATGTACAGTACAAAGTACAAACCAAGTAGCTTGGCACTCACACATTTAAGCACCTGAGATGCAGTTCACATAAGAATATCAAGGGCTTAAGTAGTAATTGCAGATAACCACGGGCCGCTAGATATTCTGTATATGCACTACACTATTTCACTAAATAGAAATATCATTTTTCAACAGAAGATACTCAGAAAAAATAAGCCAAGACTTAGTTTAAATAAACGGCTACACCATTTTTTTTTCGCAATTCCTAATCATTTGAGTGATATTGGATTATTATACAAGGCTTTTATGTGCATTTTCCCATAATCTTATTGACATACAACCTGGAAGTATTGATATCTGAATCCTCAACTGAAACAGAGGTTTCTTTGAACCAATACCAAAAATGTTTACATGTATTACATATACGACATCAATCTTTACAAGATATAGCACATATTACTCAAAATATATAATCACCTGCTGTTGTGAAACGACTTTCCTTGTACACCATATTTCCAGGTACATCAACATCAAACCTTTGCCGCAAGAAGATGAATAATGAGAAACGAGGGGAGCAAAAAAAAAAGATAAGAAACAAGTCGTTTCCAATCTAAAAGTTCATTTACTTTCATATTCGTAAATTTACTACTGTGAGGTAAAATTTCATCATGAACAGATTTTCCCTGATTCAAAAACAACCAACTCATCGATAGCTCTGAAATAGTGAACATCGACCATTATGTGTGCTTACTTAAACAGATGAAAATAAATCTGGCATTGACATTCTAAAGATGAAGGGTCAAGTTTTCAGGCCTTCTCTTACATTAGGTAAATACATCTGAGTTCTAGATAATTACAACAACAACAAAGCCTTTGAGTTCTAGATAATTGCAAATGTAAATTTTTGCCAGAGCTCTAGGCACTTACAAATGTATTTTTCGATATGAGCTCCTAATTGTTCCAGAATCATCAATTATTACATGAGTATTATACTGGTGAGAATCGTCAGGTCCCTTTTCTTGAAATCCTCCAAGAGATAGCCACATGCCTGATTCTCTGTAAGTAGAATTCTGATAAATCAAGCGCAATTTCCACTTATAGAAAACCTTGTGTCATGAAAAAATTAGTGATGGGGAATATTAAACATGCAATTAAGTAAAGTTTGGCAGTGATAAATACAATTTTCTTATTATTTATGAGCTAAAGGTGTCTGTGCAATCAGCTAAAAGAAGATGGACAAAAGATATTACACATACTCAGACATGACAAGAAGATGCATATGTCAGGCGATAACATAAGTTTAAATAATCAGAACACTGATGGCCCCAAATATACGATCGTTTGGGAAAATAAGTGATATACTCATACACAATGAAAGTTATAAAGAGGTGAAATATCAAAAGAAATCGCAACTTCTCTGTCACTTACTTTGCAAGTGAGCAATATCTCTGCATTATTGGCCCATCTAATGGTTCGGCTAGCTTAACAGACTCGCCATCCTTTGAGCCTATGAATGAGAAGACCTCAGGAAAGCAAAGAAATTTCACTCCAGAAGCAGCTGCTTCCTATTAAAAAAATTCATGTTTCCGTGTTAGGCTACTCAGCATTATAATTAACACACATACCAGGAAAAATAGAAGGATCAACTTAAGAGGCCTAAAGTTACAAAATCAGTAAGTATAAATCATATCAGCAGTACACTGAGGTTACTGGGGTACTAAGAATTACTAGTCTCATTCACAGCAGTTTCAACATTGTTAGATACTTTACATAGCAGGAGGTCCAATCGTGGAAATGTTTATTAGTTCTTCACATTAGGTGTCCTTCAACAGGAGACAGAAATTGTTTCACCAGGTCAACGATCTGATCATCATCACAGTTGTAGCCCCATAAATTCGAAAAGTACACAATAACCCACATGAAGAAATCAAATGCAGCAATTCCTTATCATCGTGGTTGCAATTGTGAGCACTCCCCTGGTTCCATGACCGCAGAATGCTTTACATTTACAAAACAGAAGTCCAGTGGATCGTGGTGACATCAATCGGCTGTCTTCGAAACACTACATCTTACCGCAACGCTAACTAAGCTACCTGCCGCCGTTAGAGCAACTCCAACCCTTCCCCCTTCCTATCACCTAAACATAAAAATCTATCATATAGGGGATGAAGATGAAAAAAACTTGTTTTACCAGTTTGGTTAGGTGATCACCTAAATCCAGTCCATCATCCCCTCTATGGAGGGGATCACCATCCATCACCTAAAGGTGGATCCTACCTTTTTAGGTGATGGAATAGGTGAACTGCTATCATATCATCACCTATAATTCAAAAAGTGGGTTGAAGGGATCCCCTTTAACCTCTTTTAGGTGATAAGATTAAAAGGGAAGGGTTGGAGTTGCTCTTAACCACTCAAATAGCAGGCCTAATTTTCGCCACTTGCGGCCGTTGACCCACACCACTGCGGCAATCCAACCAGCCATAGCGCGCGCGGCGAGAACCCCCGGTTTATCAAGTGGGAGGGGAGGGAACAGGAGACCAGAGTGCTTGCCTTGGTCAGGCGGGAGCAGGTGGCGTAGTTGGCGTCGACGTCCCCCACGGACGTCATCTGCACCACTCCCACCTTCGCCGGCGCGGCGGCGGCGGCGGATAAGGAGGAGGCCATGGCGCGGCGGACGCGGAACCTCGCGGCGGCGACGATTGGGAGCGAGGCGGCGAGGGAGGCGGCCAGGGCCAGTCTCATGCGGTGAGAGTGCGAGCGCGATTCCGGCCGTGGATGCCGCAAGCGGGTGTACACAGACTGCCACGGCCGGCTTGTGGGCGGAGGTCTGCCATGTGGGCCCGTCCCGATCGGAATGGGCGGCCGTTCGATCTCCGAAGCCCCTCGTGGCGACGGCCCCACTTGCCATTCGATCTCCGAAGTGACGAAGTCACCCATTGGTCGTCCAAATCCAAATAATAACCTCTATGAAATGCACCTCTCAATCCAAAGTTGATCTGAGTTCACTCCATAGTCATGTCAAATCATTGTTACAACAAACATGAGGTGTGAATGTATGTGTCGCCCGTGAATGTGTGTCAAATCATTGTTTCAACCAACACTCACTTTAGCTTAGCTTACCCTTTCAATTTTGTCAAAGTTTGAGAAAATGATGATGAACAAAATGTTACTTATTGGTCAAATTGGCTTGCCTAAGTCTTTTTTTTTTTTTTGCACGGGAACAGTGGACTTTATTAAGCCTCAGTTGGGTTACAATCCGATGCTAGCGCAGTAGCAGCAAATTCTGGAGCCTGGTTTAACCACCCTTTGCAAAGCGACTCCACACAGGCTCTATTTGCTAAACACATGACTAACCCTATTCTGAGACCGTTTACAGTGACAAATTTCCACACCCCCCCCCCCCCCCTCAACTCAGACATGAGCTGTTTGACCTCCCGTAGAAGCAGGGCAACTTGGGATCTGTTTTCTACCGGAGAATTCAGCGCTGAACACACTGTGAGACAATCTGTTTCCAGGGTGACGGGCTTGCTGATCCACTGCAGCGCCAAAGTAAGCCCCTCCTTGCACGCTAGCAATTCTGCCTCTTCCGCATCAGTGCAATAAAAGAGTGCTCGGCCAGAGGCGAACAGGACCTTCCCATCCTCATCCCGTGCCACTACCCCGGCTGCCGCCTTCCCTGACTCTTCAAAAAAAAGGCCGCGTCCACGTGTATCTTGACACGACCCGGACGAGGCAAAACCCATCTGGGTGTTCGACTCCTGCAATCCTGTCTATCCCCCTCCACTTCAGCTGGCGTACACATACTAGTGCCCTTCATCTCTGCAACATCCTGTTGTCGGATTGAGAGCAGAAGATTATAGTAGCTCTCTAGGGACTGCAATGATCCAACAACAGAATGGTCCGGTTAATTATGCGTGATCTGATTCCGGGCGTACCAGGCTCTCCATAAAACCAGCAGCACCCTATCTCGCACCTCATCACGGCATCTACCCAGCAGTAGCAGCAGCCATTCAGTTTCTGAAGTCTCTAGGTCGTGCACATCGGGTAATCCCCAGGGCTTTTTCATAGCTGCGAACAGATCTCTTGCTCTCGGACAACTTAACAGGGCGTGCGCCTCACTCTCCTCCTCAAGGCCACAATTATCACATACCGCCGTAACCTCCATGTGTCTCACCCATTTATTTCTCTTCGTTGGCAAGGCGCCTGTCGCAACACGCCATGCAAAATGTTTCACCTTTGGAGGAACATGCGCATTCCAGATTAATTTCCATACCGCTCGGCTGCCATCTGCTGCATTGCTCGACGCTTCTATAGTACCCCCACAGGCCATATCAGCTGCTAGGCAGTATGCACTCCGCACCGAGAAAATCCCCATCCTTTCATAATGCCAGGCTAGGAAGTCCCCCTCACCACGTAGTGGCAGTTTGATCTTTAATATCTCCTCCACATCAGGCCCATAGAATAGTCCATGTAACATATCCTGCTTCCACAAATTTGTTCTCATGTCTAATAGCTCTGACACCCATCATGTGCGTGACCGCGGGTTTTTCTTACCAAGGACTGATAGCGATGGAGCCCTGGGTATCCACCTATCGCTCCAAATCTGGATACTACTTCCATTGCCCACACGCCAAATTAGGCCTTTCTTCAAAAGTTCTAGGCCATGTTCTATTGCTCGCCATGTAGGAGAAGCATTACCCCTAAAGACCGTATCAATGAGGTGTCCTTGGGGATAGTACTTAGCTTTTAGAATTTTCGCACAGAGGCTGTCTGGCTGGTCAACCAACCTCCAAGCTTGGCGCGCTAACAGGGCCTGATTGAAAGCCTTCATGTCATGAAATCCCAACCCGCCTCTGTTTTTTGGTCGAATCATCTTTGCCCAGGCGCACCAATGTGTCTTGTGCTTGCCATTCTTTGCTCCCCACCAGTACTTCCGTATCTTCCTCATTAGTTCCTCGCATAGTCCATCAGTAAGTTTGAAAACACCCATGAGGTACGTAGGCAAGGCTTGTGCCATGGATTTAATTAGCACTTCCTTTCCTGCACTAGTGATGTATCTATCACTCCAGTCCATAACCCTTTTTGACAGCTTCTCCTCTATTGGTTGGAAGACATCCCTCTTCATTCACCCTTGCGGCGTTGGTAGCCCAAGATACCTAGGCTCAAACGCCTCCTTCTGCACCTCCAGCACTGCACGAATATCCTCCCTTTGTTGCTGATCTACGCAGGGTGAAAACAGCATTGAGCACTTCTCTGGACACAGCAGTTGCCCCGTTGCAATTTGAAAATCCTTCAAAGTGTCTCGTACTGTCCTCGCCTGCTCAGTAGTAGACTTAAAGAACAATAGGGTGTCATCGGCAAAGAGCAGGCGTGATACAGTCGGAGCCTATCACGGAACCGTCTTACCACGAAGACGATTCCGTTCCAGGATCTTCCTCGGGTGGCGACACGCGCTGTAACGCCCAATAGTACAACACATGACAGAAGCAAATAATTGCAACAAGAGCATAGGTGGAGAATAGAGTTTTACATAAATCCGAAGTTATATTACAAACCAGAGTTTTATCAAAAGTAAATTACAAAAGTGAATTATTCACAATGATTCAACTAGTTCGACGAAGAATAGATAAGATGCAATCGCCCTCTCACGGCGACACACAGGGAACAACCCGGCCATAATAGATGTCTTGCCCGAGCACCGTACCGGCAAGCAAGGAACTACTCCTCGTCTTCATTCGTGCATAGCTCCTACTCAATGTTCCAGCAGTCGGGGCGCTGGCTCTCCCAGTGGAATCTTCCACCGCAGTGGCAGTCTCCGCCCTGGTCATCTAAAAACCACATAGAGCTACGCCCTGAGTAACTAATTTACTCAGCAAGACTGACCCGTCAAAATGGCCAACTACAGCTGACACCTAGACATGCAAAGGCTAGGAATAGGGTTTATATTGCCAGAAAGCCAGCCTAAGAGTAGATTCTTATTTTTCACGTTTTAGCAACAGGTTAAGTTGTCATGCGAAATGATAAATTTAGTTTGCACTAAAACTATAGCAATCAAGGTTGCAAACAATTCTTAATAATTTCAAACAGCAGTGTTAAACCCACTCATCATCTTAATGGCTTCCGACACTGTTCCGAAGCAGCGATCAAGTGGTACTCGTTACTGTGAGAGGCAGCGACTCGAATCGATTTACTTCCTGTAGGAGAAACCTGCTTGCACGACCCATACGTGCTTCCTAGAAGCTACATGGAGCAACCTTTCACTGCGGTATCACAAGGTCTTCCGGGTCCAGACTCCCCCGAGAAGGGTCCCCCAACGCGATGCGCCCCGTGCCACCATCCGTGGGTGGATTGTTCCCTCCTCTCAGCCCCAGTTCCACCAAAGAAGAGAGAAGACTATCTTCCGACCAGGCAGTAGTCGTAGCTACATCGGTTTACTGGGCTCATATCTCCAGCATGCAAACAGTACGTTCAAACTTGATCCCATGGGCTGGACACGAGGCGTAGCCTTAGGTGACTCGGACGGGGCTACCTCCTTGAAGACAAGCTGTCCTTCCCTTTCCACCTAGTTGCTCATCCAGTCTTCATTGTTATCCCGTCCAAACTTTCCTTCAGCCAATATCATTCCCCAGTGATAATATTTTCTAGTCTACGAGTGGTCTCCATACCACTCGTTAAATAATCATCCTAAATTAAGCAGAGCGACTACCGTCCTGAGGCTAATTATCGGCAAAAAGGGGACCTACTGCAATGCTAGGTTTTCAAATAACTCCTACAAACTTAGTACACAGACAAGCCTGCATCCCTAACTAGTGATAAAGTAAAAAGGTTAAAAATTGGTGGGATGCACCGGGGCTTGCCTTGGGCCTGTTCCTGGTTAGCAGAATCTCCTTCTTGTTCCGGCTCCTGCTCCTGTCTCGGTTTTGACCTCCACGTTGTTCTCCTCGAAATCTATATGATACAAATGATGTTGTGCATGTGAGAAGATTCATAGCAGTCTATTACTAAAAGACTTATTGTTAGGATGTGCACTCGGAGTCGATGTATTAAGTGAATGTGAGTTAGAGACATAGGGTGGATGTATTTGGTATATTCTCTTCATTGACTCCTTTACAATAACTCGAGACATGTGTAAATAAAGCATGATATGTGTGTGAGTTGATCGTGATCAATATAAGTTTACATGGTGTTTGGACAGTGGTTATGTGACCAATATTATTTTCAGTATGCTGAGCATGTTGATTGATATCAAAAGCTTATATATGAAATAAACGTAAGTTAGATGGCCATAGGTTAAGTAGCATATTAACTCTAAGACATAAAATAATTAATTTAATATGGCTCGGGAAAACACATGCCTATGAGCAATTGAATAGGTAGAACATATCATGAGTGATTTTTGGACCACTTGACATAGACATGCAATGAGCCAATTAATTTAAATAATTAAATTAGTGTAGAAGCTAAATGATTAATTATGCTAAAAAATAAATAAAACCAAAATGTGAGATTTAACATGGTGACCAGGGATAGTGAAAGGGACCCGCACACCAAGTTTCAGTGTTATATCCATTACAGAGGCCACAAAATGATTTTATTTGTGTTTTGCTATTAATTATAAAATCTGATAAAAATATAAACATGCATGTACTTCTAGTATTTTAGTAAAATAGTATAGGACCTAGAGAATTTTATTTGTTGTTAACCTAGATACTTTGCTCAAACATAAATATATAAATGCATCTATTTGACTTGACCAATATATTGACTGTGCAAGTGATGATCTCAGAGGCACAATAAAATGAATGGATGAAAAGGATTGATAAGCTCAAGGTTCAGTTGATCTGTTAACATTTAAAAGGATTTTCCTAGAACAAAAGATTTGCTTAATTTTGAAATAGAACGCTGCTATAGGTCCGACCAAATGGTCCGACTTGCATCTGACTGAAACAATCGTGTGACGCAGATGTGATTCATTAGCTAAATCACGTGCTAAGTGGTCGTAGATAGTGTACAGTCGTACCAAAGTCAGACACAAGGGTCGGCTCTATAGTATTTTCCTTTGAAATATTATTAATACATGTTCAGGGTTGGCAATCACTTTCCTTGATTAAGCATAAGACTGAAAGATTTATCAAGTTGGCTTCATTAGTTTAGTGTATTGCATTATTTAATTATGAATTGATTATGTATTGGCATGATTAGAAAAAATAAAAACTTTTGAAGACAATTTTAGGACAGCCGAAAATTTTTATCAAGAACTATATCATCACATAGAGCTAGTAAAATTTGTTTCATCTCAACTGGAGTTATAATTATTTTTGGATGAATTTATAAATTTAGGAATAAACTAGTACTACTAAACATGGCTAGCTAACTAGCTTTTCTTTGCCTTTCTTCTACTGCGTGCACACAGTCAAGCATCAGGGAACACACTTCACGGGAGAAGATACCTGGCACAAGTTGGGCAAAGTTTCAGGCAAGGGTCTCGCTCTGCAGCCTCAACAGTCCACTGGGAGCTCCTCAATGTGTAAGCCAATATGGACAAGCTCAGCAGCGCCGGGTTGCTGGGGAGAAAAGAACTGCATTGTTGGAATGACCAGAGTCACCGAGGTGCATGAATCAATGGTTCAAAAATAAAACTGTCGTTGAGTTAGAACAACGGCCGACGGATCAGTTGGAAACCTGCACGGGAATGGTGTCAAACGAGTGCCAATTAATGGGTCTGAGCTAGCTTCAAATGTGTGTGTGTGTGTGGGGGGGGGGGGGGGGGGGGGGGGGAGGAACAGATCCATGTCTCACCCAAGAACGAAATCGACGTGGTTCTTCCGGCAATGCGGCTGATCGAGTTCGGGAAGAAGGTCGTCGATCTACGCGCCTGCCACGGGACAAGGGAGGCACCAGCAGCTGCACAATGAGCCTGCGCACCCTACCACGACATTGCTTGGCTCGAGAAGCAGAATGGCAGCAACAGAACCATGAGCTTCGATGGCGAGGAGACACTCGATTCCCTCCACCTCGCGCCAGGAATCAAGAGGCAAAAAGGTCAGGGAGGAGCTGCAGTGTATTGCGCACGCGATAGAGCAAGAATGGGGGCGATGAGATTCACCGAGGAGGCCGAATTTTGGACCAGCGGCGGCATGCACGCCGAGAAGAGTCGCGCCGGAAAAACTTCAAATCCGGTGAGCACACGCAAGGATTCGAGGAACCATGTCTCGGATGAGGTCGAGGACTTCCTTGCATATGTTTTGGTCTGAAACACACGCCAGCCATGGCTGCTGCCGGTTCTTCCTTGTCGGCAGGAGAGAGAGAGAGAAATGGTGGGGAGGAGAAACCGGGGGCAGCCATCTCAGGTTTTAGAGCCTTGCTCCCGACCAGGTGGGGGAGTGAGGCCGCTCGGCACCGAGCACGCGGCAGAGTGCCGCCCCTGGTGGCCAATCGAGGAAGATGGAGGCTGACTGAGCGGCTGACGGGCGGGGCCGAGGGGGTTTTATCTTTTTCAAATTCTCTGTTCTGCTTTTCCTTGTCAATTTCATATCTTCATTTCTAGGAATGATATGTAGAAACCAAAAATATTCTCGTGTCAAGAGTGATGTGCTCTAAATTTCAAAAATACGTTTGAGCCTTAGATTGAATTCAAATTTGAATGGGAATTTCCAAAGTTAGGATGTTTTTGTGTATTTGGACATTTATTTAGGCCACTAATCATTGGAATAAAAATTTAGAATTTGGCCTAAAATTATATTTCATCATTTCCTACAACTTAGATTTTTGGTGACACTAGGTTTTGTGAAAACAATTTGACTTATAGTTCAAGTGGTGTTCCAATTCGTTAAAATTTGTATCAAATGAAGCTCAAATGGAGCTCAAACTTTTTGAGTGGAATAAATTTTGATCAAAGATCAATGCTAGGGTTTCCAAAGTTGTGTACTTGACACTCTGGGTGTCACAGAGCCTGTCAGCATACTCGGATACCCGTTAACATACCCTCTTGTTCGCTCTTATTTATCAATCTTGATAGCCCATCAGCCACAAAAAGGAATAGATATGAGGACAGTGGGTCTGCTTGGCGTAGTCCCCGTGTTGGGGAGAAAGGGTTCAACAACTCGCCATTGAACTTCACACGATACCGGACTGTAGTCATGCACGCGATCACCCATTTGATCCATATGTCATGGAATCCTAGTTTTTGTAACATTTGCTCCAAGAAACTCCAATCTACTCTGTTATAAGCCTTTGCTAGATCAAGCTTGTATGCACAGTAGCCCACCTCTCCCTCTCTACACTGCTGCATGGCATGAATATTTTCAAACGCAATAAGCACAGTGTCTGTGATGAGCCTGCCCGGTATGAATGCACTCTGATTTTCTGAAATGACATCATGGAGGATTGGCCTCAGACGATCAACAAGGCACTTGGACACCGCCTTATAAATTACATTGCAAAGGCTAATAGGTCTATAATCCTTTAAACATTCTGCTTGCACCTTTTTTGGGATAAGCACTATGGAAGTGTCAATCACCCCTTCCGACATGATGCTCATACGAAAGAACTCCTGCACCGCTTTAATGATATCAGTCTTTAGTACACCCTAGTTTCGCTGGAAGAATCTAGCTGGCAGACCGTCCAGTCCTGGCGCTTTTAACGGGCTGATCTGGAACATGGCAAAACTAATCTCCTCTTCCATGAACGGTGCACATAGACTTTCATTCAATTCCTCGGTGATAGCTGGCAGCAGACGTGGCAAGACAATATTTGGTTGCACCCCAGGGTCCTGATCATACAGTTTATCAAAGAACTTTGTCGCCATGGCTTGAACCTTCTCTTTTTTCACATGTGACACCCCGTCATCATCCTTTAGCTTTCAAATTTGGTTCTTCCTCGCCCTCCACACAGCTTTTTGTTGGAAAAACTTTGTGTTCCGATCGCTTTCACGAAGCCAGTCCACCCTTGACCGTTGCAACCACATCATTTCTTCCCTATACATCAGCTCGTTCATGCGATCAAGGGTCTCCCGTACTTTTGTGCAAGAATCCTGTTGTCCAGCTGAGCGGAGTTGCGCAAGTTTGCCTTGCAACGTTTCAATTTGTTTGGCCACAACACCAAATTTTCTCGTGCTCCACTGTTTTAGATCAACCAGAACTTTCTTCAGAGCAGTGCTAACATCTCCCAAATGTTGGACAGGATTGCGCCCTCCCATGATGTAGAAATTTGTTCCCACAGCTCTGGCTCTCTCTCCCACATGATTTCATACATCAGTGATTGTTGTCGGAACTGCTTTACTTCTTGTGCCAACATCAAGAGCAGGGGGACAATGATCTGATCTTGCAGCTACTAAGTGTTTCACCTATGCATCAGAAAATAGATCCCACCAAGGGTTATCAGCCACCACTCTATCCAACCGAACACGGACATTACGTGAACCATGTTGTTTGTTATCATAGGTATATGGAAGGCCTTCAAACCCAATGTCATAGAGCTCAATACCGAGAGTGCATCTCTGAAATTTGCCATTTGCCTCTCTGGTCTTGTTGTTGCAGAAAAATGTTCGAATTGCCACATAGTCTCATTGAAATCTCCAAGAACCACCCAAGGGAGCTGTGACTGAGGTCACAATTCCATGAGTTTGTCCCACATCTTCTACCTATTTTCAACCCTTGGCTCACCATACACAAAGGTAGCATGCCATTGGGGCCCCTCCGCCTCCAGTCGCACTAAAACATCAACGAAGCGCTCCTCAACCTTCCACACATCCACATGTATTCTTTCATCCCATAAAAATGCTATACCACCACTCAGACCATCACTGCTGACACCCACAAAACCTTTTAATCCTAGTCGCCATCTTAACCTCCTCACCTTTTTCTCTTTAACACGTGTCTCTGAAAGAAACACCATACTCGGGGAATACATTCTGCAGAAAGCCTACAGCTCCTGAACTGTCCGGGAGTTCCCTGCCCCCCTGCAGTTCCAACATAGGGTACTCATTGTGCCTGACGGGGCTCGCCATGAACTCCCGTCAGGGTACCCATTGAAGCCGGGTCAGCTAGGTTGGTGTGTCCTTGCTTCTGCACTTGCTCGTTGAAAGTGCCTAGAGAGGGGGTGAATAGGTAATTATCCCTGAAATTCACTTAATAATAAAAGTTAAATGCGCAGTGTCGGACTTGTCCGACGATTGTGGGGAAAGTCCGATGACTTGTCCGATGGCACGAGATAGAAAAGTAGATCGGTTGGGTAAATATTAAAACTAGTGCAAGGCAAGCTAGGAGCAAGTGAATACAAGCAAAGGGAAGCTGTAAAAATAAGAAGAGCAACTAGCAAGCAACCTACACAAGTTAATTTAAGAAATACGAAGCAAACCCTAACTAGCAAGTTTATGAGCAAGAACAAGTAAATGAAAGACACGTAATTAAAGCACAAGTGAGGCACAAGATTTGTTCACCGAAGTTCAGCTCCACACAGAAGCCTACGTCTCCGTTGAGCGATCTACAAAGGACCGGGTCTCTTTCGACCCTAACCACTCTAAGTGACCACAAAGATCAAACTTGGTTTTTCACTAGAAACTCCACAAAGAAGGGGTCAATACAAACTTCCCGAGGCGTCACCACACAAGTTGGGAGCTCTATGGGCACCTCTAACCGTCTAGGGAATGAATCCCCAAGAGTAACAAACACAATAGTCATCGGCGGTGAAGATGAACCAAGTGCTCAAGAGGATGGAAGCTTGGAGTCGATGGAGCACTTCAATCTTCTCTCAATCCCTTCACAAATCAAGAGTGGAAGCAAGGAAGGAGAGTTAGGGAGAATAAAGTGAGCTTGAGAGTGTTTTTGAGTGGAATGAGTGACCAACCGGCCAAAGGGCGAAGAGAGGATCTATTTATAGCCCAATGGGGAAAAGAGTCGTTGGAGACCCAATTTCTGAGATATGTGTCAGACAAGTCCAATGGTCATCGGACATGTCCGATGAATCAAGATGGCGTAGAAACTGGAGTCCGACAGGCTTGCCCGATCCCTCGGATAAGATGGTCATCAGACAAGTCCGATGGCCATCGGACATGTCCGACGGCACAAGAGGGGCAGAGGAACTGGAATCCAATGGACTTGTCCGATGGCTCGGACATGTCTTGTCCATCGGACAAGTCCGATGAAAATAGGGTGGCAGGGGAACTGTACTCTGATGAAAAAGTCCGATGCGTCGGACTTTCCTCTGGTCATCGGACAAGTCCGATGACCGTCGGACATGTCCGACGACCCAGAGTGGCAGAGCTACTGGAGTCCGATGGACTTGTCTGATGGGTCAGACAAGTCCAATGATTTTACCCTGGAAAATTTTGTTTGACCTGGAAAGGGGAATTTTGCACTAATTGTACCTCCGCTTCACACTTTTATGTCCCTCTTAATGATATGTTATTTCACACAAATGCACCTTCACTCGTTGTATTCTTGCTCTCCCCTTTGTGTCCCATACTCACCTTCCTTTGCCTCCACAACTGACCTCTTCCCTAATGGTGAGACTTGCAACATGGGCTCATCCCCCTGGTTCTTCCCCAGGCAACCATTTATATCCGCTAGAGCTTCATGGATTGTGTTATAGGCTTTCTTCAGAGGGATGGTACCCCGAGCACCATCCGTAGAGGCAGCTGCTACTTTGGGGGGGGGGGCGTCTTCACATGCTTCCAATTCCGGTCAGAGTCACAGGACTACGAGGCCGAGTCCTATGTCCTCTCATTCATTTGCGGAGCTACTTTCAACGGTTGTGGTGCCTCAACATGGATATCTCCAATCCCCTTAGCCAGGGCATCGCTCACCTCCGGGGTGATCGTGGCACTGATCTCCCCCTCCTCTGTGTCTCTGTAATTCCCAACCCTACTATCAGAATGTGCATACTTCATCGGTCTCTTGCTTACGGTCTGTGTAGCTGCTGGAGGGGGTTTGTAAGGTCTAAGCCACGTACCACCTAGGGAGGTGGGGTTGCCTCCATTGTCCTGCTCCTATTCTCCATTTTCTTATACGGCGAGCCTCGTAGTTCCTTACCATATCTGAAACCCCCATAGCCATGTGGTTTGTGATGACAGTCGCGATCAGCATGTCCCATCCTCCCGCATTTTAACAAAAGTGTGGGACCTTCTCATATTTTATATCAAATTTCTCCATCACCCCATTCACTTTGACCTCTATCCATGGTTTCAGTGGTTTGCTTATTGGGACATCAACTCTTATGCGTAGATACCTTCCTGCTACTATCTTCCCGTGCTCCATGTACACATCAATTGCGCTACCTAGTTTGTCTCCCAATTTCATGGCAAAATCTTTGCTAACCATTCTTCTCGGAAGATCATACACCTGAATCCACATAGGAATCGAGTCCATAGCTACCTCTGATGGCCTGGATAAGCCATCGTATGGGACGAGTATCAACACATCCCCTTTATGCGTCCATGGGCCGCCGTTTAGCACAAACTTGTAGTCTCCTTCCCTATAAAACTCCAGCAAGAACAGGTTAGCCAGCAATTCCTTCCATACAATCTTCTGCTTGGGAAGCCATGCCTTACTCATCTGATCAAACAACCCCGACACCCTATAGTGCTGAATTGAGTAGAAACGAGCCAAGGCACGCCAACATTGTTCCTGAACTGGTTCCTCCACATCAAAGTTGAATTCCATCACATCCTCCTCTTCCTCCTCAGAATGAGCTTCCGATCCCATGGACTCCCCCCCCATCTTTGATACCGTTTTGGTAGAGGACGAGATTTTGAGTCTGCCTCGTCCTCTCCTAGGCTGAGAGTATCCTTGTCGGCCTGGCCGTCCGGTTCCTGATCTAGATGCATATCCATCTTCTCTCTAACTTCCGATGGTGAGTCCTTCAGTTCTTCCCCCTCGCCGGCGCGCCTCCTGCCGACATAGTCATACGAGACCGTGCCCCACTAGAGACGCCCGCAGAACCACGCCGCCCGCTAGGATCGCCCGGATCAAGCCTCCATGTTGTGTGATCACTCGTAGAGCCTCGGATGGGTAGAGGGCCCAATGCCTCCCCTTTATCACCCCCAACCATACAAGAGACCCAGCTGGAGACGGAGACGGAGAATAGACCAATCTCGATCGGAGACGGCAGACGAAAACAATCGGAGATGATCGAAGATACGGGAAATCGCTCCGGAACCCTAGCCACCAGGAAACCCTAGGCGGAGGCAACGTGGCGTGACCTTCAAACGGAGAAGTACAGAATGGCTTGCCTAAGTCTAGGCATGACACCATCAAAATTATCAGGACAAAACCGAATTTAGGCTTGACAATCAAAGGTGCAAAGCAAAAAGGCTCGTAGAGTAGTCCAAGAGCGTCTCATTACAGAACTCTTAAGTAAATTTACTATCGCCAAAACACAAGCTGATTCGGGCCAGTGAATAGAGTCTAGCAAAGCGCCATCTACACAATATTTGATTGATCTTACCGGGCATTTAACAGTACCTCATTCCTTAGCCTGCATCTTGGTATGCGTGACACCTCGCCATCTTGATCTTCCTCGCATCACACACAAATAAAAAGATTGAGATATTGCAAACAGGAAAAAAAACATGAGTAACTGAAATACGAACATACGATACGTATAAAGTATCGCTCCAGCTTCGATGCACAAATGTAGAAAGGGGGCTGGTCTGACTGGACCAAGCATGAGAAGTCCCCAATCACCCAGTCCAACGCCAGCCCGTCAGTTTTTTCCCCAAATTCAAATGGTCACCCCCAGCCCGCTCAACCCATAAAACCCAACCGAGTGACTTCCTTCACTCTGCAGCCCGGCCATTCCTCCCCTCCCCTCCCAACCCAGCGCCGCCGAGGTCCTTCACCGCCGGCCGGCCGCAATGCTGCCTGCCCTCTCGCTCTCCTAGGTATCCTAGCGCCGGCCCCCCTCTCCGATTCATCGATCGGTCGATCAATTGCGGCTTTCATTTTGCTGGTAATGTCCTTTCTTGGGGAGAATCGAATCGGGCGAGTTCCGTTCTGCAGAATCGAGTCCTTTCACGTTTGGTTGCAATAGGCGCTTAGATCAGAATCTTGTTCTCCGCAGCCGATCCATTCGATGAATTGCACATTTTCCAATCGGTTGTTAAATCTGCCCGTAGTATGTGGGAAATTATTTTCCTAATTAATAGGACGGTACATCGCCAAAAAAAAAACATTGACGCCAATAGTGATTTAATGTATTCATTTCCTGAAAAGAATAATGGGATTAGAGCTTAGGGTGTTTGTGTTCGTAACAAATCTTAATCTCTTGTCGTGGGATTCAATCTTTGGAGTTGCAGATGTGAACAAATTTGTTGCCGGGGCAGAACAGAATTCACTGAGGGCTGATGTAATTTGTATGCCCTGAGAAAAATCTATTGTTTTGCTTACATTTGCCCTCAATAGACAGGGTCATTTTGATTTAACCTCAATAGAAAATGCCTTGACTTGTGAGTCAAACACCGTATTTTCTTTTGTCTTGCTTTGCATTTGTGATGATTCATTGTTGTGTAAATGCCCCATGCTTGGTGTGATTAACTTGTTCATTTCTACAGTGTTTTCTGTTTTTGTGGTTTTATTGCTTTTTATTGCTCAGAATCCATTAAGGACTTTTTTCATTGCCGATGCCAAATCCAGGCTGAGATGGCTGCGAGAAAGGGAAAAGCTATGCTCACGGCTAGCCAACCACCATCTGGTCGAATCACTCGGTCACAAGCTGCTAAAAACCGTGCAACGTCTGCTGTGGTTCCTTCTGAACCACTACCAGTGAATACTGAGCTAAAACAGAGGGCAAGAAGTCAGACAAAAAGAGGGGCAGTGGATGAGAATGCTAATGGAAATTCTGCAATTTTAGCCCCTCGGCTCAAAAGGCGCACAGTTCTCAAGGATGTAACCAACTTATGCCGTGTTAACCCATCCAAAAATTGTGCTTCAGCGACAAAGTTGCAGGTATTAAGATGTTCTACAAATACTACTCTATGCTAAATCTTCGTCCTGTACGTTTTCCCCATACATTGTCAGTGGAATGATAAGTTGTTCCTTTATTCAAGTTGAGGTCCTCCCTAAATGTTGGATGGTCTCCTAGCAAAAATGAGCAATGTGCAAAGAAGGTCCCTAAACCACTCGTTCTTGCTGCTGGTGGAACTTCATTTGTCCATGACTCTAAAAGAGCCAGCAAAACACAAAAGGCGGAACTTTTGGCACAGAAAAAGAATCCAGTAATTGAACTAAACAGGGGCACTTCTTGCCATGAGGCAATCATTGAGGCACAACATGTCAGGCATCAATCCAAATCTGCTAGCTCAAAACCTGGTTAGTTTAAATCTCATGTTCCTTTTAGCACTCAGTAACTGGACTTCTCTTAAAGTGTATTAGACGATTGATGATTCTATAAAAGTTCTCTATCAGCTTGTCATGGCACCTTAGTTGCTACATGGCCTTCTTTTCTCTGACTGTACCCTGGATGGTCATTCTACAGTCAATGAACTGTGAAGCAACAAAACTGTGATAATCTGTATTTTTGTTCTAGGTGACTCTGCTGGTTCAGATATTGTAGATATTGACAAAGACAATAGCAATCCTAAAATGTGTGTATCCTACGTTGCAGAGATATACACAAATCTAATGGCCTCAGAGGTACGTAGAATGTTAATGTTCTTGTGTGATAAAGAAAAGCTTCTTACTACTGTTTACTCAATGTTTTGGTATCCCTTCCCCTAACAATTCATAGGTGTTACGATACTAGGAATGAATTACTTTGTTTCATATCTATGCTACATTGTTGGCATTTCATTTTGGTTTGACGCCTTCAGGCTCTATCTTATTCTTATATCACTTCCCAGCTTATAAGAAGGTCCCGATCGAATTATATGGAGGTTTTGCAGCAGGACATCAACAAGGACATGCGAGGCATCCTTATTGATTGGCTTATCGCGGTTCGTATGTTGTTGAAGTTTATGCTTGAATTGTTCAACTACGTTTTTAAACCAATATCAAATCATTTGTTGGCATCCAACTGCACCTAACTTCATATGGTATTATGTGAATTCTAACATAGTACAACTGCATAATTCATCACATATCTTTCCATTCATGCTTTTTCACTTAAAGTATTGTAGTACTCCCTCCGTCCCCAGATAAGTTTTGGGTTTCTGCTAAGTCAAACTTTTTTAACTTTGACCATGCATAGTAAAATATTTATAAATTTGACAACAAAAGGATACTATTGTTAGATTGGTCATGAATTATCATAATATATAACTATTACATAGTCAATCTTTATAGATTTTTTTTATTATGGATGGTTAAAGTTAAAAAAGTTTGACTTAGGATAAATCCAAAACTAGCTATATTCTAAGATGGAGGGAGTATTTTGATGCCAGGAAAGTGGAGAAACTGTATATGATAATTGAATAAGACGTTGATGATTGATCCATCTCTTTTCGTTCAACACATAATTTGGTGAGAGCATGAGATGCTAAACACATAGTACAATTACCTTGTCACTTCTGCGTCAGATTCAGACTTCATGCAATTCTCTCATGCATTGTGTCACTCATGACTTCTTAGATATTGAAGTTTTATTTTCTGATGGTTACAGGTTTCTGACGAATTTAAGCTTGTGCCAGACACACTCTACCTCACTGTAATTCTTATCGATCAATATCTGTCTCAAAAATCTATCCATAGGAAGAAATTACAACTCCTTGGAGTTACCAGCATGTTCATTGCCTCGTAAGTTTTGAGTTTAGTTTACTTTATCTTCTTTTATGAGAAGCTTGGAATTAGAAATGAAAATGATTCACATAAAATTAGGGTTAAGGACATGCTATATTTTGGTCGATGCGTTGAATAAATCAAACTGAAAGACCCATGTAGTTTCTATATGTGTATTGTTTCTGATGCCACTGCCAGTGCCTTCCGTGGCATGAGAGATATTGAGTCTTCTTTCGATATGCAGAAAATATGAAGAGATGGGTGCTCCTACCGTCGAAGGATTTTGTAACATGACTGACAATGCATACCGGAAACATGAGGTATTTGTTGCATGTAAAATTCCTCTGATTACTTAATGCAGCTACAAACAGCCATTGAATTATCAGTGCTTATATCCTGATTCAACAGGTGCTTGAAATGGAGTGCCAAGTGCTTAATGTTCTAGGATTTCATCTATCCATTCCAACACCAAAAAAATTTGCCAGGTTACATACGATGACTACATACATCTAATATAACTATCTGATGCAAAGCCTTCCATCAGTCCGTCACTAACATGTCCGTCATGTTTTCCTTTAATTTGTGTCAGGAGATTCCTCAGAGCAGCACAAGCTACCAGTAATGTGAGATTGGCACCACAACCATATTTTTCTGTTATTATGCTGAACACTAAGTCGTAAAACTTAATTTCCAGGCCTGTAATACAACTTTGGTTCATCTGGCCAATTATCTTGTGGAGCTGACTTTGATCAACTATGATGTCCTTAAGTTTCTACCTTCAATGGTGTCAGCATCCGCGGTCTTTCTTGCAAGATGGACACTTAACCAGTTTGACCATCCATGGGTTCGTATGAAAAACATTGAATACAGGCCTTCATATACTATCTTAAAACTTGTTTTCATCTTTAATATGTGGTCTTCTCTGCACAGAACTCGACTCTGGAGCACTACACCTCCTACAAAAGCTCGGATCTTCAGATGTGCGTGTGTGCTCTATGGGAGCTTCAACATAACATTGGTAATTGCCACCTCAAGACCACACGTGAAAGATATATGCATCCAAAGGTATGCTGCAATAATCAGTTTTATTTATGCTTACCCTAGCCATTGCCTGTCAATTTTTGGACTGTTTGATTCTCATTAATACTGCACAGTATGAAAGCGTGGCCAACCTGAAGTCGCCGCAACCGCCAGACTCCCTGTTCAATTGACAAGCTGATGATAGCATCAATAGTGTTTCTTTCCTCCTAACACTTCAAATATGTCGTTTCCTAATTTTATTGAGCCAGCACGAAGCTTGTGCTTCCCCAGTTTAGGCAGTAAGTGGGGAGATGGGTCATAGTCCTTTTGACTGACATAGTGTTTGCCTTTAATTTAAAGGAATTCAGCTCAAATATTTGTAATAAAATCTGAGGGAATGTAACTGTTCCAAGGGATGTGAATAAACATTTGAATGTGGAACTAATTTCACTCTCCAAATGAATAGTGAAATACATGTGAAAGTACCACTTCTCTCTCTCAGATATAAGCAGCATTTCTTTCTGAAAAATACTGGCCCCGGACCTTTTTTATTGGCGTTCATCGACACAAATTTATGCTAAGTGACATCAAGAAAAAATATATGGGTAGTAAAAGCTTGCTATGTGGGAGGAACTAAGTGGCACTGTATATCAGAAAGAAAAGACACGCAAATATTAATTGAAGAGAGCTTGATCCTTGTGATGGCGATGCATATAACAATAAAATGTGGAGACAAGCTACAATTAAAGGCTGCTTGTTTGGAGTGATGCCATTCAGATCTTTAGCTTTTATCAGCTAATGTTGGAAAGTTCGCCTTTAGATCGGCTTTTAAATAAATAAAACGTGTAATATATGTAACAAATAAATGCCCTTTCAGTATATCATCCCTGAAGGACCAATGAAAGCATCGATACTAATACGTTTTTTTGCTTCTCAGAGGCAAATTTCAAAAAAATGGTTGTTTGAACTCAAACAAACGAGACATGACTGAGTGGTAGTTTTTACATCTCAAGCTTGATTGAGATTGGAGTCTTGTACATCGGATACCAACAGGAAATGAAAATTTCCTTGAAACTAGATGCAGCCTATGGACATTAACCTTCTTCACATTCACGGGAAATAACCCATTGAGGACATATTTTGGGTGTCGAGTGATTTATAAACCATAGTTTGTGCAAACTACAGTTTTCATTGCCACAATACCATAGGTTTTAGATACCATGGTAGTAATTTGTAGCTTTGCCCAAATCCTTCAGTGAGTATACAAATAGGTGATGCCTATACGAAGAAAACATTGGCTTACAATAAGGCAATTTTCTAAATAAATTAATAGATATAATTGTTTCCATGGCAGTAAAAAAATTAAAATACCTATACTGTTATTCAGATCCAAACAAAAAATGGAAATGGTAATCTCTGTTGTTCACCTCAAAAAAAAAAAATGTCTGTCATCATCTCATAAAAACGGGATCTGAGTAACAAAACACGCGTAGAAGCATTTGTGAACACGGCATGGCACTAACAAGTCCCATTTAACAGGAACTGCCCCTGTTTTAACAGAGAACATGCATAATACCAAGACCTGCACTCTTTGATAGTTTGATAGTCACCTTAACATAATTGGTCCTGTTACGTTATTAGGTTTGGACAGACACCTATAAAAAGTAAACACCACTACAAAGTGTTCTGGAATCTGATCAGGATGATGATTCACTTTTTACGAGGTTCAACTGACATACAAAGGAGGCTGATTGGGGATTCTCTAGCCGCTCTTGTTGGCAAAGTTGTCACGCTCATCGTCCTTGAAGAGATCCCCCATGATGTCATCATTCTTGCCACTGCTGAAATTGTCACCAGGTGCACTGGTAGTAAACTCATCACCATCAGCAGCGCCAAAGCCACCAGCAGGTTTCCCACCAAAACCACTGTCAGCACCGAAGTTGCTGCCAGCAAAGTTGTCGCTGCCTCCAGCAGCAAAACTACCTCCAGCACCCCCTGCAACACCATAATCACCACCACCTCCGTAGCCACCACCCCTGTTGCCATAGTTGTTCCCATAGTCACCGCCGCCGCCACTGCCATAACCACCACGACTATACCCACCACCGTATCCTCCACCGCTGCCAAAACCTCCACCGCCACTCCGAAATCCACCTGTCCTCTCAGTGGCATGGTTAACTCGTATAGTCCGCCCATGGAGATCCTGAAACCAGCAAGGAGAAAACACCTATTGGAGAACATTGCATACAAGATAAAAAATGTTTCGAAATACAAAGAAATCAATTGAGTTTTATATGGTAAAGTGAATTCAAAGATTTAAATGCAATAAAACTAGAAAACAGATAAAACCACATGATAGGCTTGAACAAAAATAGTGATTATTTGTTTCAAATCAAATATAAAGATGAACAGGTAGCTAACAGAGAAAAAAAGAGATAAGCATAATCATGAAACATTACTCATTTCTGACACTGAAGCCATGGTACTTTCAAGATGAAACAACAGTATACTTCCTGAGGCTTATCCCAACTAGTTAGAATTTAAAATGAACAGTTCTCTATAAATTGTGTTCAAGTGATTATTTATACACCCAGTGACTCATCTTTTAGTAAAACCAACTATGGCTTCCAAAATGTAAAAAGAGACCACAAATTTCCAAGAAATCAACAGCTCTAAAGCTACCCTAGCTTCCTTTTTCAGCCAAATGGACCTAAACTAAAGAATATAACAAACAGGTTAGAAGAATCAAGGCACAAATTGATCTACAATTTGATCAAATTTCAAATCAGGGAAAATACTAACCTTTCCATCCAAGGCTGTGATGGCAGCTGAAGCCTCCTCAGATGAGGTATAAGTTACAAAGCCAAAACCTCTAGACCTTCCAGTCTCGCGGTCAAGGATAATCCTAGCTGCAACAGGATAAAGCATGTCAGTCAGCTAAACAGTATTAGCAAGCAAATTGATTGCAGTCATAAGGAAAACTGGGGGAGGGGGGAATACATTCAACAACTGTTCCATAATTCCCAAATTCGTGCCTAAGACTTTGTTCATCAGTGTTATATGAAAGCCCTGAAACACATAATTTTGTCCCATGTCAGGAGATTAAAAGCAATAGAAAACAAAGATTTTTCAATGTAAGTAAGCAAATATATTTAAAACAGGGCAGAACCTCCAACAAAGAGCTTGGACGATGACATGCATCTGATTGCCTGAAAGAGAGATGGATTTGTGCTTGTGGTTTTCTTGAGCAGACTACCAAGTTTACCGGCAAACGCCATTGTTCTCAAACTGACAAATGATTTAGAAACAGATACATAATCAATATACCATGGTACTGCTGTCCAAAAGAAAAAAAATCACTTTACCAGAATCACACACAAAGGTCTATAGTTTGTTTAAACAGCTAACCAATCAAAGGCAGTTCAAAAAACTAACATCCAGCATATGGGCATCTGATAGCTAAGCCATAATACAATGTAGACATGATGACATTAAAAAAATTTAAACTAACCAGACAGTGATGTATAAAAAAATTTCCAGTATACCATTATCGAAACTAAAATAATTTTCATAGGATGTACACAAAGATTTGCAGAACAATAAATGTTGAAGTTGAGACCGCGTCTTTCTGAAGCATACACCGATAACAAATTCGACGCAAATCACCACAAATATATATTAGGCAACGCGAATTTAATCACCCATCGGTAAGGGTTCGGAACCACGCAGCAAACTTAAATCCGAAGCCGCACACCAACCAACCAATCAGCCCTAGACGGATATGCATCCCGATATCTAAACAAGGCGAAACCTCAAACCCTATATCACTCTACTGACCATTCGTCACCCAAGCCACACCAACCACAAAAACAGGAAACAAGTAGACCTAGATCACCACCAGCAAGCAAAACCCTGGCCCATTTCTCGCTGGTGATCGCATCCAACGGATCAATCAAAACATAGAGGAAACCATAAGCAATCGTAAGCTAGGGTTTAAGCGGCGCACCTGGGGCGGCGACGGGAGCGGAGAGAGGAGGGGTTTAGAAGGAGGAAAGGCGGCGGCGAGGCGAGAAGAGGCAGAGAGGCGTGGTGCGGCAAATATAGGGCTCGCGGGGCCGTCCTCGGCCGTTGAATGCACGCGAGCCGCGGCGTGCCGGCCGTCCGATTGAATCGTTGATTTTTCCACGGCCGCGGATATTTTTCAGGAGAAAGCTGTGTGATTTCCACCCAATGACGTGTGGGACCTGCAGTGGGTCCCTACGTCAGTGGTACTAGAGGCTTCGGCGGAGTTCTGAGGGCCCTGTTTCATGATTTTGAACTATCTAAGGGGGCGAATCGCGAAAGCTGAGCCGAAGTTTTGCTTCCTAGTCAATCCCCGAGATCGCCGGCGGCGATGTCGCAGAGGGAGAAGTCCGCCGCCGCGGTGGCGGTCGCCGTGTCTGCCCCAGGACAGGCCTCCGCCGATTCGGCCTCTTCGTCCTCGTCCGGCGCTCCCACCACTGCGGCGGCGGGGAGCGAGCGGTGGAGCTCGGCGATCGGGAACCTCGGGGAGCTCGGCGCCAACGTGGAGTCGCTGCAGAAGCTGCTCGCGAAGAAGGCCGTCTTCGTCGACGACGACATCTTCTCCAAGGCTTCCCTCGTCGCCGACCAGGCACGCACCATCAAGGTATGCTCCCTAGTCTAGTCATTGCTGCATCTAGTTCCCCGCCCGATCCATTATTCCCTCAGACAGCTTCGAAGAACGAAAATCAGGTACTGTTAACTTGCAATGCAGAATTCGTTGCTCGGAAGCATGATGGGGTCTCGAGATTTAGGATTGATTGATTATTGAGCTACAGTAGTGGAAACATAGATTGGTAGATATGAACATAATCTCCCATTTTGCAAGTTGAAATGTATCAGATTTCGTCAAAGTATCACTGCTATGTAGGCAATTAGGCATCCTGGGCTTTGATCCGTACATAGAGTTTGTGCTCCAGACGTGACGTGGAGAGGTTAGCACTGTGTTTATCTGCAACGGCAGGATGTGTTTCTGAGATTTTTCAGTGTAAGTATTAATGGATTTCATTGAGTGAGTTCTTGCAAAAATAGCTAGTATCTATTTGTGTCCGCCTGATGGATACTATCTATGACTGCTCAAATTTTGTTTCTTTGCACTCCTCTTTCATTGACAGATAAAGTACATAAAGAGTTTAGTCCCTGGAAACAAAAACACATGCTATGTTGTTACCCTGGAAACAAAAACACATGCTATGTTGTTAAGTGTTTGGTTGTTGCGACATTATTTGTTTATATCTGCTATGCATTACCACTGATTGCTTTATAGTTTATAGTGCCTAAGTCCAGTAAATAGTGATGTAGTATTCTGTACTCACTTGGATCAAAAGCTTGTAGCATATTCTTACCTAACTACTTTTACATGACATTGTCTATTATTGCATTTACTTGGAATTTAAATTAGCTTGTTTGGTAGACATTTTATAAATTGTGGACCTCTAGAAAATGTCTTAGTAAATTTTGGGGTAAAAGTAGTCCTAATGTTCATTCCCTATTTTGTAAAATTTTAACGGAAACGCGCATATGCTGGTAATCCACTATGCTTGAATTATAGCTCGTATAAAACATCGCAGATGAAACAATGAACCAAAGTGTTTTACATTTAATCCAGAACAAGTTGTTCAAAGTTGACTTTGCTCTTGTAGTTTGTTCCTGTATGTTCTACATTGATAAATATGCTGTCATGTATGCTGGCTTCCTGGCATGTATTTATCCATTACCCCATGTAAATTCACCAAGTTTGTAATTGTTGCTATGGATTAGGTTCTTGACCAGAGAGTGCAGTCTCTGGAACGTGAACTCGATGCTGCCATTTCTGCAGCGGCTCGAGCTCGTACAGAGAAACGCCAGGCAGAAGCCACTCAGCGAGCTGCAGAGTTACGTGCACAGGAGGTCACAAAGGAGTTGGAGAACACTTCAAGTATGTGCCATCAAGTCTAACATTTGATTAGCTGGGTGTTTTCACATCTGAATATCATCTTTGGTCGTGGTATCATCTTGCAGAAGTTTTTGCTTTACATATGGAGGAGTTGCGCTTGAAACAAGAGGAAATTGCAAAGAAAGAGAGTGATATTAAGGTGCTCGAGGCAATAATAAGAACCCTGAGTAACCAAGAGGATGGTGGATCCAGTGAATAATTACCACACACAGGGAGTGCTAGGTTTCACATTGATGCTTTTGTGTTTTTCACTTGTATTGTAAGCCCATATCCTACTCAGATGACTGGATATTGTTCCAGCAAAATTGAGATTCAGAGACCTTCCAGTGTACATGTGCAATGATGTCTGTCTCCTATATATAGTAATGTTAATGAATGTTTACCTCACTCTTCTCTTCGACCTGTGCATCATTCTATCACTGTCAATATTTTAACATGCCTGCATTTGACATGCTCGTTGACTTTAAAATGGAGCAAGGAGATGGCAGCCTGGCAGGTGCTAAGATGAAACTAATCCCTAATGGGAAGTAGTAGCAAGTAGCAAGTAGGCTCCATATTTGGTCCAGGCCCTTTTAATGTGACCAGAAGCAAAGCATAATTGGATCACAGATTCACAGCGCACAGAAAACCCCTCTACACCTACCTGATGCAGACCAGGAGGTCCAGGACCCAGTGCACCCAACATTAGGCCTCTGGTCGTCAAATTCAATGTGGAGACTACAACAAACCCCCTTTTTTTAAAAGAAACTTGTGGTTGTGGTGCACGAAAAGTTTATTGTTTTGTAATCTAATTTTCAAAATTATATACCAGCATTGTCAATTGTCATCCACATCTGGCATGCAGTATGTATTGTGTTTGACAAATTAATTGTATTTTTGTACAATTGATATAGCACGTGACAGCTGATAGAAACTTCTAGAGCAGCTCTAGAAAGAGCGTGTCTTGTTATGTGTAGACCATGAAATGAAATTGCGCAGATATGACTAGTGGGGACAAAGATTTTTTTTTAAAAAAAATTCGCATTAATTCATAGCAACATTATATTCTTATAAATGAACATTTTTCTGTGTCGCAGACTTTATCACATTGGTTAAGTCGAGGCTCTAAAATTGGACACTAAATAACAACCACCGAGATTATGTACATTGTTAAAAGTGTAAAATAGTTTCGGAACTGACGAAATTTAGCCAAATACCTTGTGCTTTCGTTCTTCTATATTCCCTCTATGTCAAAGTGTTGTCGGTAACAAAACGAGTATAATATGATATCCGATTACTGCAGGGTCCTTAACGCAAAGTCACCGCCCACTAAAATAAACCTCCGTGCGGAGCAGAGGATGGACTCCACTCCGTGGCTTCCTCTCCACCTGCGGGCTCTGGGCAGCGACCACCGGCGGCCGCGGGATCCCCGCCTCCTCCCGGATCCAGCGAGAAAAGGTGCGTGATCTTCCCGAATTCAGCCTCGCTCCGAGCACCGACTCCTATCCCGCTCTCCCGTGGCGGCCGTTCCTGAGATTCTGTGGAGGTTCTCCGCCAAGATTCTTGGTGATTTGGACGGAGATTAGAGGCTCTGGTGCCACGTAGGTCGTTGGTGTGGTTTTTGCCGTCGCGGATTGCGCGAATGGGTGTGCGTTCTTCTGAGATTCGCGCGGTTCTTGGTCTCAGAGTTCTGTCGGCGGTGGAACCTTGCAGGCCTCCCCGCTGCGATCTGGCCAGCCATTGCAAGGATTTAGTTTTCTACGTGAAAGGTTTGGCCAGGATTTAGAGGTCTGGCCGTATGAGCGTTTTCGAGATCACGCGCTGTGTCTGTGCAGTGAAGCAGCAGTTCTGCTCGTTGGGGTGTTCTGACGCTGTTAGTTTGATTTGTTGCTCCACATTTCCGTATTGTGAAATGGAGGTTAGGTGCAGAGATTCCATGAATCCGTGCCAGAATCGGTTTGTTACATATGTGGCAAATTATATTTTCCTTTGGGGAGCAGATAGATTTGGGCTCACTGGTGATGTGGCATGATGCATGTGCATATGCAATATAATTTATGTTTGGACAGAACATTTGCTCAGTTGGCCTTTCATGTGGCGTTATAGATAGTATATAGTAGATTTTATACACCATGTCTTGTTTGCTGCTGAGGTCGGTGACTTACCCATCAGGAGATTGAAACGGATACATCATCCGGCTCTACCCTGCCAAGTTATTTTTGTTGCCTTGCACTTTTCTTTCATCCAATTATTAGACAAATCTTGTGAGATAGGTAGAGTGCATTTTATAAGAACTTGTTCAGCGATGTTGCTTAAAAAGAAAGAAAGAAAAATAATTGAATAATCAAACTGCAGATAAGTAGCATTTTCCCTTTGGCAGCTTGATTGTGCCAGTCATGAAACTTTAAAGTATTTTAAGTTCAAAAACTGTCACTGTTATAAAAATCATGGTAGATCTGTGGTCCAATGGTCCTCTAATATCTTCCAGTTCTTAAATATTGATGTGTCTAATCATCTGTACGCTTTGTGTAGAAGTGGTATTGGAATCCTACTTCTTAGCTTACGTAATTGACTTATTAGATGCCATCAGCTGAAAACCGTTTGTTTTTGTAGTATTTCCAACAGTAGCACCATTGAAGTTTTTTTTTCTTTAATGATGGATGCTGTATTTGAAGTTTTATCATGAATCATGATACTGGAGCTTTTTGGATCCTCTGGATTTGACACTATTCAGACTAATTTTGCAGAGTGACCGACTTTGAAACTCCTGTAAGATGGGTCGTGGTGTTAGCAGTGGCGGTGGTCAGAGTTCTTTGGGCTATCTCTTCGGTGGTGATGAAGCTCCTAAACCAGCTGAGAAGCCTGCACCTGTCCAAAAGACAAAACCTCCACCCTCCGTGGATAAAGATATCCCAGCTGGTATTGAAAGTAGCAAAGCAAGCACGAGAATTGAAGGCCAGAACTGTGGAAATTTCCTTTCAGTGAGTATCCAGGGACACAGATGAATATTTTTTTTACCCTGTTTTGGATTAGAACTTGAGTGTGCAACTGTGTAGATGAATCTAGAAAATTTTCTATTTGCTGCCATCCGTAATTTATTCTTTTGTTTATGATTTAGAAGAAATTCAGGATATGATAAGTGTTTTACATTCCATTTCATATTTTTGTATCAAATTGTTTGTTCTCAAATATTTGGATTGATAATCTCTTCAAACTCGCCGTAACTCTTGAATCATCCTTGTATTCTTACCATGATATCGGTTACTTGCTAAAAATGGCATTTTCGTGGTAACCAACTTCAAATCTTTCTAACAATTTTATCAAGGTGTGTTGTTTGTTAATGAATTTACTTTTGATGCTGAAAATGCTAATGCGGATCTTGAGAATATGATGAAATATGTACCTTGAATGTTATGTACTTGTAGGATGCTAATATTAGCTGTGGTGCTACAGGACCGTCCTTCAACTAAGGTGCAAGCTGCTCCAGGCGGTGGTTCTTCACTTGACTATCTTTTCAGTGGCAGTAAGGATGGCAAGTGATGCTCACAGCTGTTAAGTTCGCCATGAGCTCTGTTGAAAGATTAACATGAAACTTGTATTCCCCATGAGTAGCTATAAAAAGGACTGCTCATGGTGTGTTTTATCAGATTGTTCGTGTCTGTGCATGTGTTCCTCCTGTGTATGTATGTGTGTTGATCAGCAGCTACTGGTGCTTAAGTGCTGACCTCTATCTGTACTCCCTGTGGTCTTCAGTTTGTTGGAATTGGTCGTTATGACTGGTAGGCATTGTGGGCGATGAAGTGATGCTTTGATGTATAAAACTGTTCGAGCTGTGTTGTACTTTTCTTCTTAGTGCTCATTGTTGTAGTGTAACGTTTATGGCATCCTCAGCTGGTGTTTTTCTACAGAATCATTAACTTCAAGCATTTTACTGTACAGTGCTAAAGTGTCACAGACGCTAGTCTGCTCATAAGCCTCTGTTCATTAGATAAACAAAACGTTTGCAGTTCAACCTGGCATGTAGTTTCGTCACTTAGTATGTTGGAAAACATCTGCTAAAGTATTGCGGTATGTGATTTGGAATTTTGTTACTCAATACTTGTTACGATGCCTTAGCTAATCGCTATCTGTTCATAAGGGCATATGCAAGGTGTATCTTCTATACTATAAAGATTAAACTTTTTTCAACTTTTTAGACACCCTACAATTAGTTTACCCACACAATCACAACTCTTCATTTTTTTTTTTAAGAAACATCACAACTCTTCATTTTAGGGAGCGTTCAAACTTCACCATCCGATTAGCCATAGTCCCACACTTACATGTTTACAACATCTGTAACACGTTCGTCTGGCCATCAACCTAATTCTTTCTGCACCCGCCGTTGCTTACCCACCCGTCCCCTCCCGCAGCCGTAAATCACGCTCGCCCCTGGCACCTTGCCGCGATATGGCACGACAATCGAAGGATTGCTTTCCTTTCTTCGCAATTGGAAAGCCAGGAAAAGCACAATGAACAAATCGCGATCCAAGACATGAACAAAGGTAATTTGGGCTCGCCGCTCGCCGCGGCTCTATCGCTCTTCACACCCTTGCCGCCTGGTCTTCACCTCCGTGTACGAGGCCGCAGCCGAGCGCCGGCGCCTCCGCAAAGCTCCACGCCCTCCGCCTGACGGCCTGCCGCCCCCACGGTGGAGGGGTGGCATACTGTTGTGGGGGATCTCTGCCGATGAGACCCGCATGGCGGCAGCCGCCACGCCTGTGAGGCACTTTCTCTGATTCTGGGAGTGGAGGTGTCGCGGTGGGGAGGTGTGCCAGGCGAGACGTCCGGAAGGAAGCCGACGGCTTCACATCGTGGAGATGGGGTGAGACGTTGTGGCGGCTGCGGTAGGTTTGCAATTGTCGATCCCCTCCTCTGTAACTCAAATTTCTGGGAGGACAGCCAGCAACAACGGTGAACATCTAGGCTTTTACAAGAGGGACTACAGGCATCGATGCTCCTGTGAGGTAATAATCTGTCCTATTCTCCAAGTTTCATGCCCTGTTTGGTTCCGTGATGAGGAATTGGTATGGGTATTTTCCTCCTATTACACTAGCAACGTTTTGACTAGCCTAGCCTGCGTTGAGAAAGGATTCTGACTCCTCCAGTCACAAGCGCATTAGCATTTGAGGGCTCCCACTTGAATCCCAATGATTTCTTTAGTGAATACAACCATTTGTTCCTGCTACATTGCTGGGTGGATTGCCGAATCCGCTGCTCAAGGTAAGAGTGTTCTGTTAATTTGTTAGTTCTTCTTTGTTGTGATTGAGAGAATTTATAAGTTAATTACGATATTGATTGCCTTGCTTATTCTTGTCCATCTCTGTTAGTTTTATTTCACCCTGGATGTCTGGATCCAAATCCAGGATTTTGATTTTATTTTACGCACGGCAGATTCTTATGGGGCATCCTATAAGTGAATGAGGGTGTGACTCTGTACGATTCTGCTGGTATGTCTGTGTATTCTTGTCTGATGCGTGTTGAATGCGTCATATGGTTTGTTCATGATTTTTTCTTTCTTCTTGTGGTCAATAGGCGAACCTGACATGTTTTGTTGTTTCGCAGATCCACATTGATTTCTCCATATGTATGACCATATATAGTTATTTCAGAATGCCAGTAATGCTGAGTTAATATGGTTTCTCCAGATGTAATAATACTGATTTTGACAACTTATTTGGTAACGTATCCTATGAGAACTGATTTTGTGTGAGAACTATGAGAACTTTAACCAAGATCACAGGATTCTCATCCGATACCTAGATTATTTTATACTTAAACCCCCTGTTTATCCCATCTAATCCCTTATTTTGCAAATAACCCCCAGCTAAAATAACATACCTCTACCCCTGGCCATCGGATGAGGATCCTGTGATCATGATTGGAGTTCTCACACGAAGTCAGTTCTCATAGGATACGGTGCCAATTTATTTTGGGTGTTGCATTTGTGATGCACTTACAGAGCAGTATCGTGCCATGGATGAGAAAGGGACCGCACATCCAGTTTCTTTCAACTCTATTAGATGATGCTGGATTTTATTTCCTATTATCAAGTCTGTATTGATTTGGACCCTAATAATGGTGGGGATTTTTTAAACAGGTTAGTACATCACAAAAAAAGTCTAAAGATGTTCTATATTACTGTTTCCTCTGCCATCTAACAGTGAGCTGTTTGCAACCAACACTATTGAGCTGTCCGATGTATTCCTACTTTTTGCTCTGTTTCTATACAACACATTTTCAATTATCTTTTTACGGAGGGAGATAAAAATATTGCATCCAAATTGCTTATGAAAAACCAAATATTGCATCATTGATAATACATCCATGAATTGTTTGTTTGTATGCATGATTGTGTCTTTTAGTTATTACCCATATTGGTAGCATAAGGAGAGAACAATTCTGGGGTAGGCAGTTCACCTGATGTCAACTATAACACTCATTTGAAAAGCATGTTATAACAAAAAAAACTCTGTACCACAGGATTATTTATTGAATATAATAATTATGCTATCCATGGTCTAATACTTGTTGCAATGTATTGGAGTGAAGAATTTTACAATCAGATGATCTACACTATTTCTTTTTCTTTGAGTGTTATAGTGTTTTTAGACATGGACGAATAATCAGTGGGAGTTTATTGCTAATGGTCCGGTTAAACTGCTGTGTACTTTGCACTCTAAGGAACTATTTTGGGTCTGCATTGACTTGATTGTCTGTTGATATATATGTTAGGAGCTCGCAAATTATTCAAATGGATTCTATACTAGAAGGTCCTTATGTTTTGTCTGGTTGGAGTAACGCATGGCAGTAATATATCAAACCTGAAATTAATCTATGAATTATCAATGGAAGCTCTTTTGATTTTCTTCTTCACAGTCATTTTCTTTTTGTATCTAAGGATTATTCACTGTAAGTTTGCTTAAATGAAATAAATGTAATTTTGCAGGTTCAGCGTTAAGTCATGAAGATAGTAATGGGGTGCCTTCTGTAGGAACTGACAGTTTGTACATGTTAGAATTATATAAGGAAGTGAGTATCTTATTCTTCTACATTACAAAGAATATGCAGTAAATGAGCTGCATTCCCCTTATGTATGTGATCCTGACATTTTTCTAAAACTGTCCTTGCTGCCCATATAGTGTGCTAATGAGACAGGATTCCCTTCGATAATCATTTGTCATCTACAATCGATATTGTCTTGTGTACTGTTTTATTATCGGTATGTGCGTGTCGCACGTGCATCACTACTAGTACCAAAAGTGTATAAACATTAAACAGCATGAGTCATTAAATACCAATAAAAATATTGAGGACAATGTAAAATGTGCTTCCATATATAGATCTAAGGTCGATATCAGTGGTAATTTCATAGAAGTTTCATTCTTAATAAATGACATGTTATATAGGTAAAATCAATAATGTGGCATGTAATTTATGAGGAGAAAGGAAAGTCGGGTTTCATTGGGATGAAATTTCATCTACATAATTACCAAAACTTTAAAACTAGAATTTATTTCTACACATTTAATAACTCTTATTGGTCATTTAGATGAAGTATTTAAATGCTACACTAGCATATAAAACCGTGAAATAAAATTTTGTATTGAAAAACTTAATTTCATTCAGCAATTTCAAAACTATGAGATGACATGACACTTTTAAAATAACAAAATGAAATCATCCATTAAAAATAGCATAAGGGGACATTAGGTTTAATGAACCTGTTTGATATCTTAAAACATATATGCTAATTAAAGCATTATTTTCCGTGTATAAGCACCTAATGTAAAAATAAACTAGTTTTTGTGTAAAGGTATGCTCTAAGGAAATATTTGTTATTTTGCCCATTGAAAGAGTGAGATTCGGTATTATGATCATCAAACAATGGGTTTCAATAAAATGCCCGCCGAAATGTTGTCTTAACCATAGAATATCCAAACCGGTTATATTAGACTTTTTGTTATTCTTTTTCACTGTAATGGCATAGAAAAAGACGTCCTGACTCACAGGCATGTCATTTTGTTATTCTTTTTCACCGTAATGGCATAGAAAAAGACGTCCTGACGTCCCTTTAATCGTTTTTCTCTATGTAGATCGTGTTTCTTCCCAAAAAAAGAAAGAAAGAAAAAGCACATACCGCCAAGACCATGTCTCTGTACAGGCCGCCCAACACTTTTTGGGTAAAAAAAAAAGAAAAAATCATAGCCAGGCACACCATGCCCGTTATTTCAGCCAAGAAAACACAAACTCACAGGCATGTACAGCACAGAAGCAAAATGATTAACATTCAAGGTTTCAACAACACACCACCACACACAAATCCACATGGTTTCAAGATACAAGTAGCAACCATACACATAGTTCTAACACATATATACATAGTGCAATCGAACCAACCATACATGAAAATCAAACATGTCCTGAGTCAAGCATTTTTTTCTTCTTTGGAGTTATTTTCTTGAGAGCTCTTTTTTTCGGAGTTGGTTGCTTGGTAGGAACTGAATTGTGAATGACGGCCTGAGATGAAGAACCTTCTCCTATTCATCGTGCCGGTTGAGCCCCTTCGCCATTGTTTTGTTACCCATTCCACCTAGGGTTTGAGCCAATCCTAATTAAGATTTTAGTCCAAATCAATGCAAAAATCTGAATATATTATAAAAACAAGCATCCCTAAAGCATACATGCAACTTCGATGATGCATGTCCGGCCAAATCCAAGCCGCCCGGCGAGCTCGGGTCGAGCAAGAGCAGAGGTGATGTGCTGGTAGGGGGTGCGGCGGGCTGAGTCGGAAGGGAGTTGCCTCTGTTTCCTTCATCGCCGTCCGCTGCCACGGTCAGGGGAGGAGGTGCCACGCCGATGCCTGTTATCGTCGAGCACTGAGCTAGGGTTTCGGGGCTACCCGACGTGATCGGCCAGGCAACAGCAGTGGCAGTGCACCAGAAGGGGGTGTGGTAGGTGGAGCGGAAGGTTGGCCGCACACGATTCCGCCATCACCGGCCGCAAGCATGGACAAGGGAGGGGTGCCGTGTCGGTGCTTGCGGTTGTCGTCGAGCACAAGTGTGTGTGAGTGAGTGAGTGTGTGTGTGTGTGTGTGTGTGTGTGAGAGAGAGAGAGAGAGAGAGAGGAGGAGGAGGAGGAAGAGGAAGAGGAGGAGGAGGAGGAAGGGAACTGACCTGAATCAATTCGGTTCGATTCACTTTGGTAAGCAAAAACAACCAGGGGTAGTTTCATCCTCTCCAGTGCTCAGGAGACCAGGAAATACTTCAAGAAAATAATAAATCTAGTTTGGGTATTCTACCAGTTGAGACAATGTCTCGATAGACATTTTACTGAAACCCATTGTTTGTTGGGCATAATACCAAAGCCCACTTTTTCGGTGGGCAAAATAGCCAATATCTCTGCTGCTAAGCACCTCTACTGTACAAGCCCTATGTACTATGAGAGCTTCATTTTTGTATTATATATTTGATATTTTTTTCCATCGAATTTCATTAGTTATGTTTTCGTGGAATTGATTGTTTCTTTGAACCAACCTCTCAACTATCTTTGGAGAGGAGGGATATCGGTCGGTAGGGCTTCTAGAAGCTCCTTCAAGGAGATGTGTTGCTATGCCTCCCATCCCCGCTCCTACGTTCGTCCCGGCTAGCTGCTACCCTCGTCGCTATCGCTAACCTCGCCCGGTAGCTCATTTCTGCCCCGCAGCACCTCTCTCCGCCTCCTTCTCGCCAAGCTCCCATCACCATCTTGCCATAATGTTGACGGTCATTAGATACCAATTTTGACCGTCAATATACCTATAAAAGTAGGAAGAGTTAGCATTTCATACTTGCATGTTAGTTAGGAATAATAAGATTCCACTTGTCCTTGGAGATTCATGTGCATGCAGGGATTTGATACAAATAAAGTGGAGAAATTTATCATAATCCAGGGAAACATCATTCTAGCCAATGGGATGGTGCCAACTGGACTTCCCTCGGATTGCATACGTGGCTACATGGGACTCCTCCAGGGAACACCGCCTTAAAACACAAGAGGACTCACCTGTCAGCCACCCAGAGAAAGCACAAGCGAAAAGGGCCCAGTGGCTAGTCGGCCGACCTCCCCCCTTGTCGCCTGACCCGGTCTTGAGCCCATTTCGGTCGGGCTTCCACATGTTGACTCCTCGACTCTTTGGCAACATCGTGCATGGCGGTTCCAAGGCGGTTACTCCTCAGTACAGACCTATGACCCCTATAAATAGAAGGGGAGAGAGCTCCACTCCAACACACACACTCAAGAGTTATTTATTTCCCTCTTCACTTAGTAGTTTCCTAGTCCTAGTGGAGTTTAGTGTAGGAGGAGCCTTGCTCAATTGGGGGGGGGGGGGGTATATCCACCAGCAAGATCCTTCCAGCTCAGGAACCAAAGGTAGGTCTTCGGAGGTCAACTCTCAACGACCACCCCCTCTTGAAGGATGCTAGTTTAGATGCTTGAGTCCGGGTCACTTCATCAAAGAGTGCAGGGGGAAAATACGATGTTGTAACTACTATTTTTACAACCACATTGTGTGGCATTAATGTAGAAAGGGGATTAATGTAAAATAGAGGTGACAAAAGAAATTAAGCCCTCAAAGCACAGACATCAATTTGTGTGACCTCGTAGAGCGTGCCAACCCTCCACCACAGCATTCAACTCACACATCAGGTGACCCATCACCTTCCCATCTGGTGAACCCTTCACATTTCACTCCCTTACCTAAAGAAAAACCTGGTTCCCCTCTGACAACTCCAAGAACCGGACCACCAAGTGAAGGCGCCAATGAGATCATGGCAAACTTTGCCCTTGATCCTGAGCGATTCATCACATGAGGCTTCCACGTTCAAGATGGTGGAGCGGACCGGCTGCAGTGCATCTACGCCAACCTCCATGTCCCTGTCCGCCGATGGCATGAGGAGTTCACCATCATCGTGATAGAACAAGACTTGCTGCCGCAACAGAGGTACATCTAACGATCCTGTCGTATAATCAACACCCACATGGAATTGGTCTATATCAAATGAGAAGTGTCCTATAGAGGGGACAACTTATGATTAGAAATCCTCATTTGATCAATGATGTCTATGTTTAGTTCATCAAGAATGATCATGGTGTCAACTACAGGGACTGCCCTTACACTAGAAAAGGATGGATTGTTATGATTGGGTTCCCTCTAGATTACATGGACGAAACATCCATAGAAACTACATGTTTAGGATTTTCTAAAATTCTGAATTGGTTTGAGAATCTGCAAGACAAGTCTAGAGTCCTGGTGGAATGTATGTATGACAGTATCATTGCAGTTCCTAGAAGTCTAGTGCTCAGGATAGGTTTTGATTGGGGTGGTGAAGGTAGGTCATGGATTGTCCCACTCTATGTCCTTGACAATGAATTTCTTGATATTCACCCTGATGATGAAGACTTACCTCCCCAAACAATGGCAGTCCTCATCCAATCAATGAGCATGAGCTTGGGGCAAATATGCAGATGCCACAACAGGTCAATGACATATTCAACCATCAGCATGAGCAACAGAACAATGATGATCAGCAAAACCAAGGTTGGGATGCCTGGGAACAAGAAGCACAACCACCCCTGCACCATTGCCAGATCAGGATCAACACTCAGTTGTGTCGTCTGCCTCAGTCCAGGGTTCAGCTCAAGCACCTTTTCAAAGAGGATTTGGGCCCGAAAGAGATGTCCAAATGGGGCAACAATGGTTTGCTCCACAAAACCAGTAGGAGCCAGTGCGGCAGCAGGCACAAGCAGAAATGCAACAGCAGCCATAATAGCAGCCCAACCAAAATGATCTACAAGGAAATGACTTCAACTGGCTAGACTTTGTACCGGCTTTGGGACAGGTACAGAAGCAACAGCCTTAGGACATGGATATTGATAACCAGCAGGAAAACCCACACCACTAGTAGGATTTGCATGTGCCACAACACCACCCTCAACCAGAGGAAATAGCTCCTGTTGATCAGTTGCTAGAACAACAGTAGCAACCCCTAAACCTGGATAGCAGCAGCTGGCATATTATGCCATTCAATAGATTTGGGCCTAGTACAAGCACCCAACCAAGAACAAGGTTCAGCAATGACAAAGCTCCAACACTAGCTCAGGAACTCATGCTCATGGTTCACAATGCAATCCAAGCAAATAGGCAGAGCAGTGCTGTGCAGCAATAGGCCACCCAATTCAGGCCAATAGCAGCAAATCTGTGCTTCAACTTTGCCTTCCCTCCAAATCCTCTCAGAGATGTGCAACATCATTAGTTGAATCAACCTGCTTTGATGCTTGCATATGTGCCCCATGTCCAGAATCACATATCCAACAACAACAATCAAGACACAAGAATGCTTGATGAACCTACATCAATAGAAGCATGTCATCCCCGGAAGAAAACTAAGAAGGACATTGTTTACTATAGGAAAACGTTCAATATCCTCAAGCATGTCCAGCAAAATCATTGAGAAGACCTACTCCAGAAAGATCAGAAACAAGAAGAGGAAAACTGAACAAGATCTTACAGCTTAGTAGAACACTCCGCTGCATGAAGCTGGTCTGAGGAGAAGCATCCGACTTAGAAAGCTTGCTGCAGGGCAAAGGCAGGTGCAAGTGCCAAGCCCAAAAGACACCCAGATCAAAAGGAAAAGTCGTACTGAAGGCCTGCGAGGTGTGGTAGCCCTTGCGTCCTTCACATCTGCATCAACTGATGAAATATTTGTGGGACCTTCCAAGTTCCCAACACTGAAAGATGTTGAAGAAAGCGCCACCATGTTCCTTGAGATCCCAATTCAGGACATTCAGCAGGTGGTGATTGATCGGTGTGGCCACTCTCGTGTAGAAGTGGCCATTGAGCTACTGATGGTGATCAATAACGATGGCCCAAGCATGTCAACCGCAGCAACAAACAGTTCTGATGCATAGAAGGCCCCCTATGCTTTTGCCGGAAGGAGTGGGAAGAATTGTTGTATTTTGTGCAGACAATGGCTTTGCATTGCCTATTAGAAAGGCTCAAGATTTGCTTGTAAGAGTAATCCAGACTGTATTAATTATCTTCTATAGGACCTTATGCACGCAGTGCATTCAAACTGGTGCTTATTTCCTAGTTTACACTATTCAGCTTCTAGCATACTCAGTTTCAGAATGTGTTCTTCTCTGTACTTATACCGCAGTTTCACCCTACGGCTGGTTCTTTATGTAGTGTTAGAAATTCACTATGATAGCGCTTTGATTCATCATGTTGTCTGCTATCGGATCGGTTTCCTCCATGAAAAATATTGCAACAATCACATGCATAAACTGATTGCACATACACCAAATGACAGACACCTATTCACTCAGAAGCAGTAAACTTACAGAGGTCACTCACCTAGCACACCCTAGCTTAGCTCTGCGAGCCACGAGCTTCGCACAACTCCCATGGTGTTCATCATGAGTACAACAAATCACAGCCAACAGGTCCTAGAACATTAGTGGACCTAGTGCAACGATGGACCTACAGTTCTTACATGTGGGCTCGGCGGACCTGATGCCACGTTGGACCGAGAGCACTAAAATACGAGCCAGGTGGATCGAGAGAGGTTACATGTGGACCTAGCACACGCTTCTCAGGTCACGTTGGAATGTTGGAACTACGTATGACACATGTGTCAGCTGGTGCGGTTCTATAAAGAATCAAAACTGTCACAAAACTATGGCGCGGATGGGCTGGTGTTCTATGACGTTATGGTTGTGCTCTTCTATGATGCCATTTCAGACTTTGTCATAAATTTCATCACAGAAAATTCATCACTTGTGTACCATGACGGTCCACTATTTTTCGTCAGAGTAGAGTCATCTTCTATGACGCATTTTCAAAACGTCATTGTTGTGCACATTTCTACTAGTGTCGGAGGACAAGCAGTGAGCTGTCAGAGCAAAACTTGATGAAAGTGGTTGTGCGGTATACTGTCTTCAAGAAACAAAGATGCAAAACATTGAACACTCAACAATCAGAAAATGGGCACCTAGGAGATTCAATCAATTCGATTACCACCCATTTGAAGGCCAATCCGGCGGTATTATTATGGGATGGGCAAGAAACATGTTCATAAGGTCAGTAATTCACAATCTCAAATTTGTAATAACAGTGAAGATCACTTCCACTCACAATGTAGAATCTTGATTCCTAACTGCCATATATGGCCCTTGTACAGGCCCCGACATGGAGGAATTTTTCACTAGACACAGATGAAGAAGTGAAGTGGTTGTTCCTAGGAGACTTCAACTTCTACAGAAACTTGAGAAACAGAAACAGAGCAGGTGGCAGCATGAATGACATCCTCCTTTTCAACCAGACAATAGATACCTTAGGCTTAATGGAAATCCCACTAAAAGGAAGGCAGTACACTTGGAGCAATATGCAGGAGGACCCTCTATTAGTTCAATTAGACTGGTGCTTTGCGTCTGTCAACTAGGCATTGGAATACCCAAACACACTTATGCTCCCTGTGGCCAAACCAACTTCAGATCACATACCCTGCAACATCCAAATAGGAACCAAGATACCAAGAGCAATATCTTCAGATTTGAGAATTTTTGGGTAGACCTTCTAGGTTTCTTTGATGTAGTACAAAGTGTCTGAAGTTCCCAGACAAGGGGGATAAAATAGATGCAAGAATAGCTGCCAAATTCAAGAACCTCAGAAGAGCCTTAAAGAAATGGAGCTAAGGTATCTCCAAATTGAGCAAGTTGATAAAGGACTGCAATGAAGTTCTAACAGTACTAGATAAACTACAAGACCAAAGATCTTTATTCGTCCAAGAAAGTAACTTTAGGAAGATAATGGAGCAGCATATACTCACACTGCTTAAATACCAAAATGCATATTGGAGGAAAAGATTTATTATTTGATGGGTCCAATTGAGGGATGAAGATACTAAGTTTTTCCATGTAGCAGCAACAGAAAGATTCAGAATAAACACAATAACCCACATTAAGACGGAGGATGGCAGAGTGCTAACTGATCACGAGCAAAAGGCCACTATGTTGCTGCAAACTTACAAACAAAGAATGGGCACAAGAGAGACACCAACAATGCTATTTAATCTCCATGAGCTAATTCAGAGACATGACAACCTTCAAGCACTCAGTGAAAACTTCTCCAGAGAAGAAAATGATGTTGTCATTAAAAATATGCCAAATATTAAATCCCCAGGACTAGATGGATTCAATGGCATGTTCCTAAAGAAATGTTTGCACATCATCAAAGAGGACTTCTATGAACTATGTCAGAATTTCTATGAAGGCAACTTGGATCTACCATCCATAAACAACTCATTCATCACCTTAATACCAAAAAACACTACCCCAATGACAGCATATTATTACAGGCCAATCTCCCTCCTCAACTTAGTGCTCAAACTGCTGACAAAGTTGATGGCAGACATCCTACAGAAAATCATCATACCACTGGTGCACAAAAATCAATATGGATCTATTAAGACAAGGTCAATTCAAGACTGCTTGGGCTGGGCTTATGAATATCTCCACCGATGCAATCAAACAAAGGAACTGACTCTCATCTTAAAGCTTGACTTTGAAAAGGCCTTTGATGCCATTGAGCATTCAGTAATAATAGCAATGCAGCATTACCTCGGTTCTGATAACAAATGGATTGGTTGGGTATAAAAGCTCTTTAGCTCGGCAAGCACATCAATATTGCTCAATGGAGTCCGCAGAAACTCTATGCAATGTAAGAGAGGTGTCAGACAAGGGGAACTTCTCTCTCCACTCATGTTTCTGTTAGCAGTTGACCTGCTACAAACAATTGTCAACAAGGCACACCAAGTTGGATTGCTCACTCTACCACTTTAGAACACAAATGAGCAAGACTTCCCCATAGTTCAATATGCTAATGACACAATACTAATAATGAAAGCCTCTTAAAGTGAGCTCTTCTATCTCAAAGGAATACTTCATGCATTCACTGAATCTACTAGACTGAAAGTGAACTTCGCAAAATCTTGAATGGTGCCAATCAACATCAATCTAGAACAGGTTCCAATTCTAGCAGCAACTTTTGGATGTTTAGTTGGCTCACTACCATTTACATATCTGGGGCTGCCTTTGGGAACCACAAAACCGACTGCACAAGACCAAGCACCAATCATATCCAAGATAGAAAGAAGACCGTTAGCAACATCCACTTTCTTAGCATTGGCAGGAAGAATCACATACATCAACTCTGTCATAAGATCTATGCCAGCTTACCCCATGTGCACTATAAAACTAGATGCTACTATCGTTGATCACATTGATTGAAAGTTGCCTAGAGGGGGGGGGGGGGGTGAATAGGAAATCTAAAAATTAAACCTGAAAACAACACTCAAACTTGATCAAACAGAGACTGATGGAACTTCCGTCAGTTCACGACGGAACTTCCGTGGTCACGGAAGTTCTATCAATTACAGAACAAAGTGATGAGTGCTAATAAATGCGGATAGATGAACCGGGAAGGAATACTAAACTTGATAGGAGTGAAACTAGCACATATTATGTTCCAAATCCTGCAAAGATTGCTAACAACACAATATAAATAATGGAGAGCACAATAATATGAAAGAAGTATACAAGCATAAAGAATAAAAGCGGGAAAGTAAAGAGAGACACAAAGAATTAACCCAAGGTTCGGCAACCACACTAAGTAGTTGCTACGTCCTCGTTGAGGTGCCACACAAAGTGGCCGGGTCTCTCTCAACCCTTTTCCCCGCCAAGCAATCACAAAGATCGTCCCCAACTCACCACACTAAGTTGGGAGCTCAAGGACGACGCCTAGCCGTCTAGGAGACCAAGTCTCCAAGAGTAACAAGTAAATCAAGTCTTGTTGGGGAGGGAAAGATGTGCTCAAGCTTTTGAGTGGATGGATTCAATCTTTTTGTGGTTGGATCTCTCTCACTTTGCTTGGAATCTCAAGAACAACTCTAGGAGTGAGAGGGGAGAGCTCTAGCTGAAGAAAGAGTGAAATGCCAAAGTGTCCAACCCTTCCCACGGGGAAAGGGGTAGGCTATTTATAGGGCTTCTTCAAAAACTAGCCATTAGAGTGTTTCCTGAGACTGACGGAACTTTCGTGAGAACCCATGAAACTTCCATCAGTTTAAATTTAGCCATTGCGCGAGCCTGGTTACAAGGCAGATGCCATGACGGAACTTCCGTCAAAGGGTGATGGAACTTCCGTCACTCTCGGGTTGGCATGGATTGAAGGCACACAAAATTTTCATGAGGGCCATGGAAATTCCTATGATGGAACTTCCATCACTCTCGGGTTGGCTGAGTGGCTTGGAATTGTAGGTGACGGAACTTCCATCACTCTTTGTTTGACTTAAAAAAAAGCATGGATCTTTTTGGACTTTTTGGCTAGATTTCTCTCAAAGATTTTTAAGGTTTGCTCAAGCACATTAAATCCCTGTAAACAAGACATGTTTACCCCTCTTGATAGTTTGGCATACCTATGACTCAAATAAATTAACAAAGAACTAATCTTGAAGCACTTGAGTCGATTTCCTTTTAATCTTTTGAAGAGGGATGAACTTGTCTCAAATGTGGGCAAATAATTTTCTTTTGATGATCTGCACATGTTCTCAATATACATGTTAGCACAGTTTTTAATCTTATGTCATTAATCACCAAAACCCACTAGGAAACCTAGATGCATCTTCATTGATAAGCTGTCAAGGGCTGCCATGTGGAGAGGAAGGGAGATGGGTGCCAAAGGAAAAGCACTAGTTGCATGGAACAAATGCACCATACCAAAACAAAAAGGAGGATTGGCTATCAAGAACATAAGACTTTAGAATGAGGCCCTGCTCATCAAACACCTAGACAAGTTCTACAATAGGAAAAATATCTCATGGGTAAAACTTATATGGCATACTTATTACTCACAAGGTCAGATCCCACATGAAACTGCAGCTAAATGCTCCTTCTGGTGAAGGGACATTATGTTATTCGCTAACCACTATAGAGGAATTGCCTCATGCAAAATTGGTAATGGGTCCACATGCATGTTGTGGCATGATGTTTGGAACAATCACTATCTGAAAGATGAAATGCCCAGGCTATATTCATATGCCAGAAACCACAAAATCTCAGTAATTGCATATTTGGGGAACCAAACAGTTGCAGATAACTTCCACCTCCTTTTAAGCAACGAAGCCTACAGTGAACTACAAACACTAAACGGAATCTTGCAGCAGCTGTCGGATGCATCACATCAGCACCAAGATGAATGACACTACATTTGGGGCTCAACAACTTACTCCATAGCCAAATTATATCTCATTCCATTTTTGTCTCTAAAACCGCCTGCTCCACTGAAAACCATCTGGAAGATGTAGTACTCCAAAAAAGAAAGTTTTTACATGGCTGCTGTTCATCGACCGACTCAATGCAAGAAATATACTAAGACGGAAAAGATGTCCAATACAAGGAAATAACTACAATTGTTGTCTATGCATCGAAGGGATAGGAGACTGCTTTCCACCTCTTTTTCCAATGTCCATTCTCAGCTGGCTGCTGGAATTACATCAGGATCCACTGGAACACTGACATGGAATTCTTTCAAATGGTCCAGCATGCTCAAAGGCAATTCTGCATCCCACAATTCATGAAAGTGTTCATCATGGCAGCATGGCACATCTAGAAACAAAGGAATAGACTTATCTTTGATCACAAAGTACCTACAGTTCACACATGGTGGGAAGCATTCCAGGATGAAGTTAATAAAACTACAAGTACATAGAACTAATTCCGCAACAAGAGACACTCTACTTTCTTGGCTACAACAAATATAGTATGTATAGGTTGCTTTATAATTATCTTTTTGGGTATAGGACTAAGCTCTGTAATTATCTTTCTTTCATTTAATATAATTTACACAGTGGGAGCCTCTCCTACTACTGTATGCCCGTAAAAAAAAAGTATCTTTGGAGAACTTTTCTGCAGCCTAACGTGCTACTGTTTCTCATGCTGCCCACCGAATATCACAACCTCTCATACACTAGTGAAGGCAGACATGCATCGGCCAGCCCCCCCCCCCCCCCCCCCCGCCCCCTCCTCTTGGTGTTATGTTTTAGGCAGAGGATATATATTTGATGGTTATTATAAAGAACTAACTGCCAACCCGTGCATTCGCACAGGCTAGTGTACAAAAATCGTTATTTATCTTTTGCTTTTTATAACACACATTTTTTATGGCTATCGTATGATCAACTCTAATTACTTACAGAAAATGTGTTTCTTGCAGATGCTTTTCTTTGCGATTTCTTGATCTAGAGAGTTCTCCTATGTATAAAGAAGACCCTCACCTTTTTTCACTTCCAAGGGTGCATTGGCTGGTGTTTGAGTTTGTGCCTCTAGAAATTGAATAGATACTCTGCTTTTTTTTTTTTGGAGATTTCCTTTCGTTACTTCATCAGGACACATGTAGAAATTTGAGTCCAGATTTGAAACGGCAAGCAAAACTCAAGGAAGTAGAGTCCATGGTACAGTGGATTGTGCATAGTACCAGTGGATTGTGGAATGTGGATAGCTAGCTGGCACAAATGGCTTATTTTCATTCACAGCGCGTACACATGCAAACACTTCATTATTTACTACGAGCATTTTTGGCAAAAAATTTCATCCTCCAGGTGCCACAAAATTTGGGACAAGACCTTTGCCAACTATCCCATCACCAGCCATCCCATTTCTCGGACAGGGCATTGGACCGAAAAACCAGACCAAGAAAATGATCGCTCATCCAATCAAGCATCGAAACCGCATCGCCTGGCATGCCTGTGCTCCCCGTGGACGCGACCGGCCGGGGGAATCGCCCGTGCAGCCTCGTCACGGGCTCCGGCCGCCGCAGCCAACCAGCAGTCGACAGCAGTTGGCCGCCCTGTTCTTGGCTGGGGAGAAAGTGGTGATGGCAGAGGAGGCGCTGCTGCCGGTCAGCACGGTCTCCATGGCCACTCTATTTTTGGTGCGTGCCCGAGGAGGGGCCATGGAGGCACGTCCTGCCATGGACTATTTATGGAAGTATAGGACTATAGGTACACTCGTGTTCCTATGCCTTTTCTGTATGGCACTGTGTGTTGTCCTAGACATCGTAACTGCTGATGCAGTGATGCTCCCTACGAGCCCCTGTTCAGATGAGGTGTCCAACTGATCGTGTTGCTGTAGCTAGCTAAACCTCTAGTACAAAAGAAGGAAACGAAATAAGGTGTGCCTGCAAAAAAAAATGTGTTTAAATTGTTTGATGTGAAAACTAGCAATAGCTTTTACATTGAAGGTGATTTAGACAAACAAGACACATATATTTATTGTCAAAAAAGATTCTTACGATAAAAGTGATGTGATAAAAGTGATGTGACTATATATCGGAGAGAGTCTCGTAGCAACATTTATAGAGGGGACCACATATAACTCCATGTAACAAAAGGTTTCTTATTGGATCAAGCTCTTATTTACTTGAGGTCCTAGGATTAGTATAATGAACCATTAGTGAATTTGATCACACTAAAGACGCTAAGAACCAACAGAATGGCTGCATAAAAATGATATAACCAGATTTATCTATAAAGTACTTTCACAAAGTTAACGAATACCTTTTATTAGTGTGTGGATCCTTTTCTGAAGGTGCTTAAAAATGGCAACATTTTCGGTTAACAATGGTAATCACTACTACTAAAAAAAACAATTTTCAACAATGTTTGGCTTTTCCTATTAGTAGCGGGCATTTTATTGCCCTCTGATAAAATGAGTCGAGAGAGCATGTCTCACTAAGTGGTGTAACTTAGTGACGGGCACGTTTGCTTGTGCCACTATCAGAGGTGGTGCAACATAATGACAAACAGTAATTGTGGTCTGCCATACCACCTCCGATAAAGGAGAATCCTATCCGCTCCTCTTGGATCGTCACTTCACCTTCACCTTCCGCTCCCCTTCTCCGTCATCATCATTGTGCACATGGCCACCTCCGTCCCTTCGTAGGGCATGATCTTTCGCTTGTTGGTCCTCGTTGGTTGAGGCGGTCCGTGTGAAGAAGCGCAAGGAAGGCGACGGCGGCATCAGATCTGGCAGCTACAGAGTCCATGGCCAAGACGGCGGTAGTTGTGGCCAAGACGATGGTAGTTGTGGCCAAAGCAGCCACTGACACGACGGCAGGGCGGTATCGCTGGCCTGAGCGACCACCCATGCGCCGACGGCGATGGCTCCTCAGGCCAAGAAAACAACAAAGATGACTGAGACGACGGCCAACGAGATGGTGGCAGCGGCGCTAGCTTACAGTTAGGACAGGCCTCGAAAACCAGTAATGAGTTGGTGAGGGAGGGATACAGCGAGATGTCATCGGTGAGAGGCAGAGCGGCAGTCGGGATGAAGCTTGTTGGCTGCTGCTTTGGTGCGGGGAAGAAACACACAACATGAGGAGGAAGAATAGAAGATGATCCTCGCGCAATTGATTGGTATGAGAGAAGAAGAGATTGTGATGACCAAAGTGACATACTCTCTCTCTCTCTTCATTATTATAGGACGTTTTGAAGCCTTTGTTTTTTTTCCAATTTATATGACATTCTCGTTTATCAAGACAAGCTAGCTCAGGCTATTTCCTCTCACAGTGGAGCGACATGCACAGCAACACACTATTTACTCAGCAGCCCCTCTCCCTCTTGCACGAAACTGCATGCATAGTAGAAGTGGCAGCGTCTTTCCTCCTCACACACTCTCTCCCAGCAAACTAGGCACATGCACAGTAGCACGCAGCACACAGTTTCTCTCTTTCTTGGTTTTTTTTTGCATGGATTGAAAACGTCCTATAATGTGGAAGGAAGGGACTATATAGGATCAAGACTGTGTCAAATGAAGAACACAGAGATATGATGGCATCAAGGATTCAAAAACCGATTGAGCCGGTGAAACCGCTCCAGGCCGGTTTGGCGAAAACCGCAAAAACAGGAAAAACCGGTCGGCTAACCGGCTAAAATTCGAAAACGACACCATTTGAACGAGAAACCGGCTAGCCGGCCGGTTTTCCCGGTTAGCCGAACGGTTTTACCGGTTTTTCGGTTTGAAAGTCACAGAAACCAGAATTGAAGTAAATAAATGAAAAATAACGTGAAAAATGGTGCAAAAATGCTGAAACTTTTGGCATGAAGTTTGTTAAGTATTTGTAGCAGGCATAGACATACATTATCAATATATGGTCCATAGAACACTCATAATATAAATTTCACAAGGATTAAAACATAGTTCATACATGTCCATTTTAAGTAGTAATACAAGTGATGCAATGGCCTACACTCAAGACCATGGTGCCTCATTCCAATTGTAACATACCCGGTTGTACTCCTCGGTAGACATGACCGCAATCCCACGTTCTCGCAACAAATCCACCTTATATTGTTGCCAACTTAATCCCGTTCAATGTGAAGTTGTTTGCCATTGTGAAAATATCTGGTTATAAAAGTTTGCATCTTACCACTCATAGACCCATGTTGGAGGCCGTTCAAGGCTTGCATCAGGAAGCATGTAATGAATGTAACCAGGCATTGTGTCACTAGTTGGGGTAAATGAAGACTCACTTCCTTAGGGGAGAGGTAGGATCCGTAATGATGTTGCCTACCCTTGTCTCCGTCACGATCCGTAACGGTCATCCTTTGTGATTGTGGAGCGCCATGACCTTGATCTTGGGTAGCATGTGTGTACTCTTCCTCACCTATAAATAGAAGGCTGGAGTTAGTGATAATTCTTATGAACTTAATAAATATTACAACAAGATATTTGACCTGTGAACTGAAGAGTGGATGGTGGAACCGTCCTACCACCCACGTCACCCGCGTCGTCATCTGAATCAGATTTGAAGCGACTACCGTCCGACTCTTGGTACGGCGGGCTCTTTCTTGGATCTTCACTAGCAGTGGACTCATCACTGGGAACTGGCTGTGGATCAGCAATTTTCTTCTTTTTTGGATTAGGTTTCCTTGAAACAACTTTATATTTCCGCTTGCCTATGTGTGTATCTCCCACATGTTCTTCTGCCCACTCAACAAGAGAAGTTGTGCCAATAATCCTTTGCAATTCCCTAGGATCATCTCCCTCAGTCACCAAGTGAGAAGGGAGAGGGGTGTCACTCTCAGTGTCTTCCTCATCAAGTACTGGATCGGTATTTGATCGGTCATTCTCCATCCAATCTCGTATAGGATTTTTATCATCATACAAAGAAAGCTCCATAAGTTTATGGAATGGATCTTCGTCTGGTGGCTTGTATAATCCCGCTTTCCTCATGCGAATGTGCAGGTTGTAGTTGACATACACCAACTTGTTTAGTATCTTATGAGACAACTTGTTACGCATCTTTGTGTGAACCAATGCAAATGTACTCCAATTACGTTCACATTCACTTGACGAACAACATTGGGACACAAGGCGCAGTGCAAGCTTTTGAAGATGTGGAGTGTCACCACCAAACATAGCCCACCATTGCAATGTATCATAAAGTGCAAAAAAAGTAAGTATGAGAAAAAGTAGGTGTTGGCACTTCCCAAGTGCCCCTTTTATATGTGAATATTACCCCAATTAGAGAAAAATTGATACTAATTTAGGCCATTTACCTATGATATTATCTATATATTTGTATATACGTTGTTTTGGAGCTTTATTGCAGAAACAGGTAAAATTGGTGATTAAAGTGATGCTGGAGAGGATAGGAGTCCAGAACCGATGAAAAGCATTGAAGAAGCCTAGTGCGCCGATCAGCGCAGTCCATGAGCCGATCGGCGCAAGGGTGTTTTGGCCCACAGAAGTGACCGAGGCCCATTTCACATGTTTATGAAAGTTTATCTACGCAAGACACTTGAAGATATTTGCCTAGAAGATTTATGAAACTTCAAGATCTCGACGTGAAGTACAAGACTTTATCTCGAAGGAAAAGACCCACATGGCAGCTGTGGAAGACAGAGGAACCGACTCGAAGAAGAAACCAGAGAAGACACGGCTTGCGCCGATCGGCGTAATCCTGCGCCGATCGGTGCAACCACCTTATTTGCTAGAAACCGAGTCCTTTACGAGTAGAACCCCTATAAATACTTGTAAACCCCGGCTGCAGAGAGAAGAGGCGACAGAGGGACAACAGATCCGTGAGTTAGAGCCACCGGGGCTTGCCCCGTTAGAATAGATCTCTAGTTGAGTTTCAAGAACCATTGGTGTTAAGAGTTGATCCGTCAAGGTAGGCCATCTCGATGGGGATGAATCTTACTCTATGTATCTCAAGGATGATTGAATATGTTGATGATAGTTTTGGTGATTCGTCTATCTTGATTCTATAATCATGCATGTGCTTATTCTAATTTCTTAGTTCTAGGCTAAGTAAGTTGATATTATCTTGATCGTGGTGATTAGAATAGTATTCAGACATTGTATTGATTATGGTTGCTTGATGATGCTAGTAGTGTGGTTTAGCGGTGCCAGCACTAAGCCTGCGCAGCACTATTGGATAGTTGAGTAGGGTAAGATACTCGCGCGATTAAGGGTTTCCTCTCGGCAGCGATAAATCGGGAGCCACTCGGAAAGCAGGGTGGTCTTATTCATTATAGGTTTTCATTGATCCATGTAATTACTCATTATGATGCTATTTAATTAGACTTTTTGGTTACGATCTCACTAGTAGATATCTGGTTACTCACTTAACAACCTAGGCTTACAAGGCATCTGGCGCACTTTGGCTTAGATTCACTAGTGTGTCGATCGGCTCAACTCCCGCGCCGATTAGCGCAACGACAGATTTACTGTCTGGCGCACTTTGGCTTAGATTCACTAGTGTGCCGATCGGCTCAGCTCCTGCGCTGATCGGCACAACGACAGATTTACTGTCTAGCGCACCTTTGTGCTGGCCAGTCTCCCCTCATGCAACCTGAATTCGACAGTAGCCTTGACTAGATCTTTTACTGTTAACTTTGTTTAATTATCCCTAAGGTCCCAGTGGATTCGATAAACCTTGGAATACTCAATTCAAGGGAAAAGTGCTACAATCGTACATCGTCCTCTTGCGGTATATAAGTGGGTGTGTAGGTACGACCAACAAGCGTAACTTTTCTGGCGCCGTTGCCGGGGACCATAGCAGGTTTTAAACATTGTTTGATGTATTAGTGTTTAGTCATTGTGCTTTACTTGTCTCTATAGTACATATATTCTGTTAAGTGAGACTAACAGATATGGACGGTCCTAAGTCAAACAAACCCTCTAATTACACCGATGATCCAGAAAGACTCTTTCACCTGAAGAAAACAGCAGAGAAGAGAAGCAAGTCACTTGGAGGTTTAGCTGGAGAAGCAGTCCGCGCAACACCTCGAGTATTATTCACAATAGAAGACCCAGTTCAAGAGCAAGAAGAAGAGGAGATGGCAGAGGTACCTATGGTTAATCGTCTCAAGCCACAATTGACTAGTATTGTCAAGACAGATTTCCAAGAAGCTCAAGATCAACTTCCGTATCAATTGAAGAGATATGTTGGAATAGTGGCGCAACAACCGTTCACAGGTTCGGAAGATCCCAATCATCACTTGCAACACTTCCTTGAGGTTTGCAGTACATTCAAGATAGCGGGATTACCAGGAGACCAAGCACGTGTGCGGCTGTTCCCCTTCTCTCTAGTTTGACACCCCAAGCAATGGTACAATGGATTGGAAAACCCAGTGAAAACGGTGTGGAACACGTTAGTAGCTGAATTCTTGGCCAAATACTTCCCTCATGGTAAGACTTGAGCTTTGAAAAATAAGATTCTTGGATTTACATAGAATATTGATGAGAGCATTGGAGAAGCATGGGAAAGATACAATGAATATATGGATGCATGCCCTCATCATGGTCTGACGGTTGGACAAGTTGTTGAGAAGTTCTACACAGGATTGAATCTTCTATCACGTCAACACTTGGACGCCTCAGCTGCAGGATCATTCATGTTAAAAACCCCCACCGAAGCTAAGAATTTGATCAAGTTGCTAGTTGAAAATCAATCATGGGATGGTGAGAGAAGCTCAAGGAATTTGCAACCTTCAAAAGGAGTAGCGAAGAGTGTGATTGAGAAGACTCAGGAAGACTTGATTATAGATCGCCTCGATGCTATTCAAAGGAGGTTGGACAATAATCTTCATATCCCTAAGGAAGAGACACTCAAGCTGGCGGAATCACGCTCCACATGTAATAAGTCTGGAGAATTTGGTCATGTGCAGAAAGATTGCCCTGAAGAGATGAAGATGCTAGAATATATGAAGAATAGTGGATGAAAGCCCAAATATCAGCAACAAAGGAGTTCTTTCTCTCCTAGTTCGTCCATGCAAAATTCTATCCCACTTCGTCTCCAATGTCATGAGTTCTTCCAAGCTTAAGAGAAGATCAACAAGGACAATCAAGCTAAATTCAAGGAGATTGATCGTGTCCTTGAGGGAATTAATGACAAGGTGATAGAAATTGGGAGCTCCAATGAGCAGATTCTGAAGCATACCAAGATTATGGAGCAACAGATGGGACAGCTATCGCAAGCCATTCAAGGCAACAAAGGGGCTATTCCTGGCAATACGATGTCTACAGAGCAGTTGAAGGCAATAGCTACGCGGTCAGGAAAGCAGACAGAAGATCCGGAGCACTCTGCGGGAGCAAAGAAGCCCCGTGCCGATCGGCGCACACCCGGCGCCGATCGGCGCGATGATCCTGTCGGCGCCGATCGGCTCCCTGAAAGCGCCGATCGGCGCAAGGAGGATGTTGACCTCTCTGGTCTGAAAATGAGCGTGGAAACAGACGAGCATGGCCCCGCCATGTTCCTGGAGACTCAACTACTGACGAAGACAGAAAGAGCGCAGCAACATGACGAGCAATTTGCAAGGTTTGTCGATATTATGAAGAAGCTTTACATCAATGTCCCTTTTATTGACGCTATTCAAGTTCCCACCTATGCCAAGTACATTAAGGATATGATGCAAAACAAGAAGTCTCTAGTTTCTGAGGAGGTTGTGAAGGTTACTAAGGAGCTAACGGCGGCAATCAATGATGTTGCACTGGAGAAGAAACCCGGCCCTGGATCACCAAGCATCAAATGCATGATTGGAACAAGGATATTTGATAGGTGCTTGTGCGATCTTGGAGCATGTGTAAGTGTTATGCCCCGTCATATATTCACAAGTCTCAATCTGCCTGAATTAGAGCCTACGGGTATGTGTTTGGAGTTAGTCGATCAATCGGTACGCTTCCCTGATGGAATTGCTGAGGATGTGCCTGTTCAAATTGGAGATCCCATCATCCCTGTTGATTTTATTGTGCTTGATATGGATAAGAGGACGAGGACCCCGTTGATCTTAGGCAGACCCTTCTTGAGGACAGCAAAGGCAAGTATTGATGTTGGGAGTGGTGAGATAAGCTTCGATATAAGTGGGACTCCCTACTCTTTCAAATTTCACCCAAAAAGAGAAGAGTGTCGTGCTATTGATGAAGTGAAGAGATACAAGACACCGTGACGTCGAAAGTAATTGGAGGGGATGTATGGATAGGTCGTTCGAGCTATATGAACCAAGGAGATAAGAGAACCTTGTAGTGTCGTGGCCTCACATCCCGCACCGCGACACTAAGGATTGATTGTTTGCGGGGAGGTCGAGCTCTTTGACCTCTAAATAACTAGAGCGCTCTTGGGAGGCAACGCAATGATCGGGGGATTTAGAAGTTGTTTAGTGCTTATGGGAGGGCAACCCATTTCACTTAGTTAATTAGTGCTGGTCGGGAGGGCAACCCGGTGTTTTTAGTTTGCTTTCTTGTGATAAAAATAATCTCCCGAATAAAAAAAATAGAAAAGTGTGTGCTTAATTCTTGTGTGCTCTTGTGTTGTCTGTTTATTCATATAAAACTGTGTATATACATACTGTAGACTAACAATGCAGGAATATAAAAAAAAGACCAAAAACAGGAAGGAACAGAGCTTGCGCCGATCGGCGCACTTCTGCGCCGGTCGGCGCATTATTCCCCACGTCAGGACAGAAGGCTGACGACGTCCAGAATTGAAGGGGTGCTAAAGATCAACCAGCATAATAATTTTCACAGACAGAGCTATTTTCAAGGTAATTAAAAATCTTTTTGAATTAATTTTTGTGTGCAAAATGGTTGCTAAATGACGCAGGAAAAGATGAAGAGCAACATCTAGCGAAGAAGCGAGGGGCCAGGAGCAAAAGTGGACGTCGCGCCGATTGGCGCGGGTCAACATCGATCGGCGCCATCACCAAATGAGCCCCGCTACATGTGTCAATACTACAGGAACATTGGGAAAAATGGAAAACTAGGTGAAAGAGATAAACACGAGGCATCAGGATTAGCGCCGGACCAAAAGACGAGGTGCAAGGAACTTGCGCCGATCGGAGCCCTTCTACGCCGATCGGCGCAGGTACCCATGAGATTCCCAAATGGGTGACAAAGGCGGCAGGCGTTGATTTTGAGGAACAGGTATGATTTCTATGCAGGTGTGCAGTGCAGAGGAGACACGGAATTGACCAAAAGCTGAAAAAGAGACGACGCGCCGATCGGCGCGGGTCCGCGCCGATTGGCGCAGCCAAAAGACATCGGGATTCCGTGCTGTTCCCCTGCCAACCAACATGATGTACCGGGAAGCGACATGAAGGATGGCAATCAAGTGCCAGAGTGGTCAGAGCACTCAAAATTTGAATTGTGCCGATCGGCGCACTGCCGTGCCGACTGGAAGTTTCTCACACTATAAAAGGGAGGCCAAGCGCCCCCAGTTCAGCACACCATCCCGATAATCTCTTCACCTTCCCTACTACCCACGATCTCGCACACGTTTTGCTTTTCTCATAGATGGATCGTCTCCGCTCCTCCGTCGGTAAGATGGGCAAGAGGTTGCGCCAGAGAAGCAGTTCCGGTGGCAGCGGTGAGTCAAGCGGTGACTCCTCGGCAAGGGAGGGTTCCGATGCTCGCGATGACATGTTGATGGGTGGTGCATCCACCGGCTCAGCGGCAGCGACATACGAGATCCGCGCCCGCCACTCCGTCTCCGGCGCGTCCCTTCCAACGGGGCGTGCTACGAGGAGCCAAACGGCGGCAAGCCGTGGGGTTCCCACATCACCACCACCACCGGCATTCATGCTGCGCACGGTGGAGGAGGACTTCACCCTCCTGAGCGCGGAGGAACAGCAGCACTACCTCACGGTGAGGGGAAGGTTCATCCCCAACTTCGACTTGGACGAGACCTTCCTCACCTCGATCGGCCTGTAAGAGGACATAAAGAGGATGCTCAACAATCTCGGTTACGTGGACTTCCACCTTCTTCCCATGGACTACAACCACGACGTCATCACCAAGATTGCCTCTACGATGAGGATTGGCACCATCGAAGACGGCAACGAGGCCGTCGACTTCCGTGTCCATGACATCAGCTACACGATGAGCATGGAGGCGGCGGCTCGAGCCTTCGGCTTCGACACCGACGCCGATGTCACCGGCATCTTGGGACGTGGGGAGTTGTACTCCTTTTGAAGGCGGCTCTCGTTCATAGAAGAGATGAAACGTGGCAACATCCGCAACCCGACCATTCAAGTCTTCCATCGGTGTTTGGCGGCGCGCATAGGTGACAAGGTCGACTACAGCAACGTCACTGATTCGGACTTGCGGTGGCTCTACAACGCCATTGTGAGTCCGTCTTCTTGCAATCCCATGTCGGTGATGGTGTGGGGTTGGCTCAACAAGAGGGGCAAGGCAAGCAAGAAGTTGGCCTTCAGAGCCTATGTTCAACGCCTAGCAGCCCTCGTCTGCGACGGCGACGAACCGGGAGGGCGCGATGACAAGTGGGAGTGCGCAACAGAGATCAACGAGAATATGACTCATGACAATATTGTCACGGGAAGTGTTCACGCCGGCTTCCATGTCGGTGGCACCAACGTTAAGCTCCCGTGTGTGGAGCTAGGAGGTTTCCTCCCCCGCAAGCTGGAGGGAGGAAATTGGCTTGAGGAAGGTCTCCTAGAGGGGGGCCAAGTTCTCAAGAACCGCCGTGGGAGGGTACGACAGCCAGACACATCTACAGCAGCCGGCGGCGAGTGGGACTCCTGGGGGTCACGCCAGGGGCCTCAGCAGTACAAGTTAGGGTGGAGCGACGCAGCGGGCGGTTCACAGCCCTCAGCGCCGATCGGCGCAGGCGACGCGCCGGTCAGCGCTCCCTACTTCAGCGCGGGTATCGACTACAGGTACCAAGGGCTCATGTTTGTTGACGGCTGTTAAGTACCATTTTCAACCGTCAACTATACTCAAATAAAGGAGAATTTGGCATTTCATACACGCATGCTTTATCACAATAATATAGTTCCACTTGTACTTGGAGAACTTTGTGCATGCAGGAGGAAATGTGAAGGAAACACCTCAAAAGGCAAGAAAACACACTTTCGACCAATCAGAGAGTGCCACATGGACGTCACACGGATTGAAGGGCCCATTTTCAGCTCTTAACCGACGTAACTCCCTGTAATACCGCGGGAACCGACCTCAGGACCCACCTGCCAGCCTCCCCAAGAAAGCACAGGCCAGGAGGACCCCTGGCCAGGTCGGGCGACCCAGTCAGGTCGGCCGACCTGGTCCTGGGGGATATTCCTTTGTGCTTCCACGTGTTGGCTCCTCAGCGACTCCTGATGGCGGTTTGAGGTGCCTTCCGTGGCGGTTACTCTCCCTTGCCGACCTATTGAGGCTATAAATAGGAGGGTGTGCCTTCACACTCAACACACACCACAAGAAGCATTTCTCTCTTGCTAGTAGTAGTTCTTGGAGTTTTAGTGGAGTTAGGCTGAGTCTAGAGCTCTCTAGTCCCAAGTCTTCACTTGGAATTGGTATGGCTCTTGTATCTTTTCCCTTTTGTAAGACTTTGCTCTTATCAATATATATTTTTTTTCTATATAGTTGTGCTTGGGTCATGAGTTTCTTGTTTGATATTGTGATCCATATATGTGATAGTATAGTCTACTTGTGTGATAGTAGTTTATATTTATTATACTACTATTGTCATGCTAGTTATATACCGTCACTATAGTCTAGTTTATATGTTATAGTCTCTATGCTTAGTTTTAGCTGATAAAGTATAGCATGGGTTTGGTGATCGTGTTCGTACGGTAGCTCTGCCTCGTTAATAGTAATCGCGGAGGGGCAGAGTGCTCTTTGGTCATGCAAGTATGGTACTTGGGTGACTGATTTGCATCAATTATTCGTTAGTCTACTGGTTCGTTGAGGTAGGCGGCAGGTGGTGACAGCCCTGTCCGTCCTTTGAAATCCTCCCCACTAGGCTAGTGCGTAGGCTCTTGGCGGAAGTCGCCTGTGGATGCAGGGGTAAGTCCGTGCCTGAAGTGCTATACTATTGACTGCTGAACCTGAGTGTGGGTCTGTATGTATTCTACTTAGGCTATGCAACTGTATAGGAATGTATAGTAGGAGTAGCTTAGCCTAGTCTTTCCTCCACTAGACTTTATTTATTTAGTAGGAATCTTCTGTGTGTGTCATACTACCCAGTTATTATCATGTACCCGCCTGTCTTGGTTAGATATCCTTGCTAATTGTTAACATGATCTTATATGTTAGTAACGCTTCTTGATCATAACCTTCCTTTGGGATAAACAAATACGATACCTTGAATAATTCCGGGTGAAATGCTACAGCGGTATTCTCCGTGCGCTTGTGGATTTTACCTACTTGACTCTGGGACATATTAGTGAACCGTTTCTGGCCCCGTGCCGGGAATGATTTATTAATATGGCTTAGCAAAAGTCAACAAGCATTTCTGGCGCCGTTGCCGGGGATGATTTATTAATATGGCTTAGCAAAAGTCAACAAGCATTTCTGGCGCCGTTGCCGGGGAAGGCGTATGATTTAAGAAAAATTACTAATGTATATAGTAGTGTTGTAATTATTAAGGCTATCTCCTAGGCAGGCTAACCTTGCTTTGTTTTCTGCATTTTGTATGAAAACAGGGTAGTGTATGACTGGTTTCGACTTGCCGACAAACTTCACTGAAGATCCTGAGTCACTCCTGAGAAGGACACGAGCTAGGCTCACCCCTCCTCGTAAGGAGACTCGGCCAATCGAACCTGTCATTCCCGCACCATCAAGCTCTGAGCAAATGGCTGACAAGACCCTCCGCGAGTTCTCCGCTCCCTCCGCTGCCAACATCCCTACGGGACCAGCTGGCAATGTGGGAGATGCGAACTTCGAGATCAAGACCGGTCTCATCACCATGGTGCAGGCTAGCCCATTCTGTGGGAAAGCCAATGAGGACGCTAGTGCTCATCTCCAGCAATTCCTGGAGATTTGCAACACGTTCAAAATGAAGGACGTCACCCCCGACGCTGTTCGCCTTCGACTGTTCCCGTTCTCTCTCCTTGGGAGAGCGAGACAGTGGTTCTACGCAAACCCTGAAGCTGTGAACACTTGGGAGAAGTGTTCAGCTGCGTTCCTTGCAAAGTTCTTCCCGCTGGGCAAGACCAATGCCCTCCGCGGAAGGATCTCAAGCTTTCAGCAGGAGTCGAAGGAGTCGATTCCTGAGGCATGGGAGAGGCTCCAGGAGTACATCCTGGCATGTCCCCACCACGGGATGGATGATTGGCTGATCATCCAGAACTTCTACAACGGGCTTACTCCATCGGCCCGCGACCACCTCGACGCTGCTGTTGGTGGAGCCTCCTTCTCGCTCACTGTGAGCAAGGCAAAAGATTTGACCGAGAAGATGGTGTCCAACCAAGGTTGGAATGAAGAGCGCCTCCAACCTCGCCAGCGAGGCATGCACTCCGTCAAGGAGGTTGACATGCTCGCCGCCAAGATTGACCTTCTCATGAAGAAGATGGACGACCAAGCCAATGGAGAAGTGAAAGCCCTAGACGCTCGTATGACTTGCGAGGTCTGTGGCAACACGGGACACTCGGGCAATGACTGCCCTGAGACCCGTGAGGACGCAATGCTCATGGGCAACAACAACAACAACGGCTACCGTCCACAAGGAGGTCAAAGTTGGGGTCCACCACGTCCCAACTACCAAGGAGGTAACTTTGGCAACTTCTCTGATTTTAATTCCGGTTATAATCAGCCCTCCTTGAAAGATCTTGTGCTTGGTCAAGCTAAGGTTAATGATAACATCAGTAAAAAGCTTGCCACCACTAATAGGACTCTTGAGAGCATCCACACTAAGATAGAGGGTGTTTCCTCTGCTCTCAAGAATCAGCTGAGCTTTAATAAAATGATAGAAACCCAATTAGCTCAGTTAGCTGCTGCTGTTCCTACTGCTGAGTCGGGGAAAATCCCGGGGCAACCCGAGACCCCCTTAGAAAATGTTAATACGGTTACCACGAGAGGAGGTAAGTCCACTCGGGATCCGCCATACCCTAACCATGCAGGAAAGGACACATCAGCTGAGAAGCCGGCAGAAGAAGAAGAACTGCCGCCCAGGAAAACGGCCCCACATGAGTTCTATGACACGAACCTCATGCCGTTTCCTGAAAGAAGAAGGAAGCCCACCGTGGACGAGCAGTTCACACGCTTCGTTGAGGTGATCCAGAAGCTGCACATCAACGTGCCCTTGCTGGATGCGATACAAGTACCCACGTACGCTCGCTACCTCAAGGATCTTATCAGCAACAAGCGCCCACTACCGACCACAGAAATTGTCAAGCTGACGGAAGAGTGTAGCGCTGCTATACTCAACCGGCTTCCTGAGAAGAAGAAAGATCCGGGGTGTCCCACGATCACCTGCTCGATCGGGACACAGAACTTCGACCATGCCTTATGTGATCTTGGTGCAAGTGTGAGCGTCATGCCGAAGGATGTCTTCGACAAGCTCAACTACACCACACTATCCCCCACGCCGATGCAGCTGCAGCTGGCCGATTCAACGGTCCGCTATCCGGCGGGGATCGCCGAAGATATTCCGGTGAAAATCCGGGATTGCTTCATCCCCGTCGACTTCGTAGTGCTTGACATGGACGTCGGGAAGAGCACACCGCTCATCCTGGGACGCCCATTTCTCAGCACTGCGGATGCTCGCATCGATGTAAGAGCCGGAGAAATCCGCTTCCACATCAATGGCAAGGAGGAGAAGTTTGACTTTTGGCCACGGAAAGAACAGTGCAACATGATCCGTATCAAGTACGGGCCGAACCCAAGCAACATCAAGGAAGTGGAGGTCACTCCGCCAAAGAAGGACAGCCACATCACATTCATGAAGAACTTCCTTGAGAAGGAAAAGGTTGCACAGCAACAACTGATGAAGGCAAGGAGGCAAAGGTCACACATTAAGCAACAGCCTCCGAAGTCCACAAGGCAGCAACCTCCGAGGTCTGCAAAGAAACAGGCTGTGAAGCCTGCAAAACCGCAGCCTCCAAAGCCCGAGAAGCCACCGACCACAACAAAGACCAAGAAGGTGTGGCGAGTGAAACAAGAAGCATCATCCGTGTCTTCATCTCCGGGACTGGACAACGCTTCATTGAGCTGAACGCCGGAGAAAAGTCCCGCTCGTCGGACTTTAAAAGGTGAGTCCTCGCCGGGAGGTTAAACCGGTAGTTATCCATATCTGCTCTTTTAATTGCATATTTGCTTTCCACCACATTTTGATTTTTCCCGACCACTGCATTTCTGCATTTTTGAATTTTTCCAGCCACCTTGGAATTTTTCAAAACTCATTTGCATTTTTGAAAATTTAGAAAATAAGTTTTTGGGCTTTCCATTTTGAAAAGATTTTTTGTCGAGCTTTTTGAGCAAAAAGGCAGCAGGGGACAAATCCCCTAGCCGTTGGGGAACACATAGGAAAAAGGGGGCTGCCAGGAGGCCCACCTGCCAGGTCGGCCGACCTGGTGGGGTCGGCCGACCCCCTGGCCCCACCTTTTCCTGTGCTCCTTTCTCCCGACGGCTATATGGCCGTTGCTCTGTCCCTTTCTAACGGCCATCTTGCTTCCTTGGCTATAAAAACCGCCCAGGAGGAGGAGCTTCACCATTCCAAGCTCATCTTTCACTCCCCTCCTTTGCTCACTTGTTGCTCTCCCAAAATTTCGTGTTCTTCAACTTTACTACAGCCCCAAAAACCCAAAAAAAAATATTTCCCCTCTGTTTTAGTGCATTTGCAAGTTGTTGTGAGAAGAAAACCAATTTCGGAGAAGGTCGGGTTTGTCGTTTTCACTAACGCTCACCCAAACACTTGTTCGATCTTGTTTTTGTTCTTGTCTTGTGTTTGTTCTTGTGTGCAGCCATGTTCAACCGAATGAAGCAAGTCGCCGGAATCAAGCGGAGAAAAAGCACTCGTGCAAGCACGAGTCAAGCATCCTCCGTCGAGCTCACACCAAGTCCGGGGCATGGTGACCCCGAAGCTGAAATTCCGGAGGAAAGGCCGGCCTTGCTCATCACCGAGGAGCATCTCGACATCAAGGACGACCGCGAGGGCCAAGCCATCGCGCTCATGAGAGAACGGCCATTCGCCCACACCCGACGCTTCGATCCGGACTTCCTCGAGAAAATAGGTATGAGAGAAGAATTTGCCTCTATTTTTCGCACTATGGGTTGGCTAAATTTCGTAGAAGTAGATGAGTCGGGTTCTCGTTTGCTTACTATGCAGTTTTTATGCAGCCTTAGAAAGTATGATGAAGGCATTTCTTTTCGCTTGTTTGGGCAAGAGCGCTTGGTCACATGGGGTGATCTTCATGCTATGCTAGGTCTAAATCCTAAATGTAGGCTAGACTTAGATAAAGCGCTAAAGGGGTTCCATAAAGAAAGTTTTTGGAAAAAGATTTCCGGAAACGAGTGGGGTCCCAAGCCTAGAACAAGTGCCATCCATAATCCTACACTTAGATTTATGCATGTGTGGTTGGCTATGACCTTGTTTCCTCGAGGTGACATTAGGGTTGTCCGGCAAGATGAATTGAAAATACTTTATGCCATGGTTAAGAAAATTAGGGTGTCACCCGCGGAATGCATGATTGATCAATGGTTAGACAATATAAAGTTGACAAGACCAATTGAGTGCACCTCTTTAGTTACTCGCATTGCGCAGAAGTGTGGTCTGCTTGAGAATGTTCATGTTGAATATTTGACGGTAGATAGAGAATTTCTAGGCGAGGACTATTTTGTACAAGGACATACTTTGAAACATGGTCCAAATAATACCTTGATCTATCACTTTCCCGGGTATACAACTGAATTCCCGTTACCTAACCCGGGTCTTCGTTTGTATCACTGTTGGGCACTAACCCTCCCACTTGAGCCAGTGGGAGAAGTTCGCAGGCATAGTGTTTCAGGGTGACCGACACGTTCCCGTAGGCATATGGAGCCTACACCGGAGTTTCACACTCCGACCGGAGATCCGGTATGGGAGCAGCCCCCGCCACAGGACGAGGCGGGTGCATCAACATGGCAGGCCGGAGCATGGGAATCTCAGTACGATTACCCCATGCAGACGTCATCAAGTTCAAGCGGACCGCCATCCTTTGCCACTCGGTCATTCTCATCCCGTGGGTTCCGTGAACTCAACTATGGGATGGCCGAGTTGACAAGGAGGGTGAACGACATTGATTTGCGCACCGAGAGCATGCAACAAACTCTCACGCAACATGTCACCGACACCCAGCAATGGCAGAATTTCAGCGACAACCAATTCCGCCAGTTGAACGCGATGATGGCTCAGAATCAGAGCAATTGGGATGCCTTCTTCCGCTCCCAAGGCTACGACCCGAACCAGCAGATATGAGCAAGAACAAGCTTGGGGGAGGACCCCCCCTTCTCACGGTAACTTGTATCTTTCCCCTTCCCTTTATTTCTTGCATTTGCTAAATCTGAAAATCCAAAAAAAAAAATATAAAATCTGAAAACCATAAAAATTTGGAAAACATAAAAAGAACAAAAATATTTCCCTTTTTCATGCGCGGTATGAATGTGTATAATTTTCCTATGTTGAGATGATGAATAGTTGCTCTGTCCTTTATTCCTCTCTAATGCTAATTTACAACTTAGTACTCTCTCAAGAGTTAGGTTTGTTGGTAAATCTTGCCTTGAACTTGAATCTTGTGGGTAGCATATGCATTCTCTAGTTCTAAGTTGTTGAGAGGTATGATATGATAGATAGGGCTGCTATGATCTTGCTCAACGTAAAGCTTGAATTCCGGAGTTTTATTTTTCAAAATGACAAATTGATAAGTTCCTCAATGATGAAATTCCCACCACAGCCATATGTAGTGTTTACATTTGAAAACCTTTACACATATGTTGCTTGTTTCACATTGAGCTTAGTCAAAATTGTTGTGACCCTAGTAGAACTCTTTTCATGCTTTCTTGATCAAGATCATATACACACATCCACCGCCATGAGCTATCCTTCTAAATCAAGAAGATAGCATCCACCATATCCACCATATCCACCGTGAGCTATTCTTCTACACCGGAAGAAAGCCACTATCTATCCATCCATCCAAAGAAACACTCCATATATCCATTGCAAAATTCCTCTCTCAAAGTATTCATTGCAAACTAGGACTATGGCTATGCAAAAAGAAAAGAAAAAAAATGCTCAAAAAAGAGAGCAAGCAAAAGATAGCCATAGCCTAGAAACTCCAAAAGAGAGAAGGAAAATTCAAAAAGGAGTTATTTCTTCCCATCCACCATTCCTCCGTTCTCCCACACACTTGCACATCTTGATCAAGATTGTTTGAATTGATGTTTTTCTTGGATCCGGTCTTTTGACATAGCAATATTATGTGAACATGAGTGCCTCATATATCCCTACCTTGAGCTCCACATAAAGCCTTATTTAGAAGTAGGTGATTATAGGCAACACTTTGCCTTGGTGAGGAATCATACACATATTGAGTGATCCGAGAGAATCATTTGAGGAACTTGGTTTTTATTTTCAAAATCTTTTGAAAACCTCCGGAATAACATAGCGGAATCTAGAGCAAGTGATTGGTGCCCTGCAATTGTTCTATCTCTCAACCGCCCAAGACAATGAGGTGTAAAAGCCCCATGGATCGAGGTAAATGGGTAAGTTATGTGCCAACATATTTAATTCTAGGAAGAGTACTTTGTTGTGCGCATAGTATTATTGAGGAGTAGGACATTGTAGCAACTCCTGATCAACAACTTAAGTTTATCTTTGCTTCGGGACGAGCAAAGGGTAAGCTTGGGGGAGTTTGTTGACGGCTGTTAAGTACCATTTTCAACCGTCAACTATACTCAAATAAAGGAGAATTTGGCATTTCATACACGCATGCTTTATCACAATAATATAGTTCCACTTGTACTTGGAGAACTTTGTGCATGCAGGAGGAAATGTGAAGGAAACACCTCAAAAGGCAAGAAAACACACTTTCGACCAATCAGAGAGTGCCACATGGACGTCACACGGATTGAAGGGCCCATTTTCAGCTCTTAACCGACGTAACTCCCTGTAATACCGCGGGAACCGACCTCAGGACCCACCTGCCAGCCTCCCCAAGAAAGCACAGGCCAGGAGGACCCCTGGCCAGGTCGGGCGACCCAGTCAGGTCGGCCGACCTGGTCCTGGGGGATATTCCTTTGTGCTTCCACGTGTTGGCTCCTCAGCGACTCCTGATGGCGGTTTGAGGTGCCTTCCGTGGCGGTTACTCTCCCTTGCCGACCTATTGAGGCTATAAATAGGAGGATGTGCCTTCACACTCAACACACACCACAAGAAGCATTTCTCTCTTGCTAGTAGTAGTTCTTGGAGTTTTAGTGGAGTTAGGCTGAGTCTAGAGCTCTCTAGTCCCAAGTCTTCACTTGGAATTGGTATGACTCTTGTATCTTTTCCCTTTTGTAAGACTTTGCTCTTATCAATATATATTTTTTTCTATATAGTTGTGCTTGGGTCATGAGTTTCTTGTTTGATATTGTGATCCATATATGTGATAGTATAGTCTACTTGTGTGATAGTAGTTTATATTTATTATACTACTATTGTCATGCTAGTTATATACCGTCACTATAGTCTAGTTTATATGTTATAGTCTCTATGCTTAGTTTTAGCTGATAAAGTATAGCATGGGTTTGGTGATCGTGTTCGTACGGTAGCTCTGCCTCGTTAATAGTAATCGCGGAGGGGCAGAGTGCTCTTTGGTCATGCAAGTATGGTACTTGGGTGACTGATTTGCATCAATTATTCGTTAGTCTACTAGTTCGTTGAGGTAGGCGGCAGGTGGTGACAGCCCTGTCCGTCCTTTGAAATCCTCCCCGCTAGGCTAGTGCGTAGGCTCTTGGCGGAAGTCGCCTGTGGATGCAGGGGTAAGTCCGTGCCTGAAGTGCTATACTATTGACTGCTGAACCTGAGTGTGGGTCTGTATGTATTCTACTTAGGCTATGCAACTGTATAGGAATGTATAGTAGAAGTAGCTTAGCCTAGTCTTTCCTCCACTAGACTTTATTTATTTAGTAGGAATCTTCTGTGTGTGTCACACTACCCGGTTATTATCATGTACCCGCTTGTCTTGGTTAGATATCCTTGCTAATTGTTAACATGATCTTATATGTTAGTAACGCTTCTTGATCATAACCTTCCTTTGGGATAAACAAATACGATACCCTGAATACTTCCGGGTGAAATGCTACAGCGGTATTCTCCGTGCGCTTGCGGATTTTACCTACTTGACTCTGGGACATATTAGTGAACCGTTTCTGGCCCCGTGCCGGGAATGATTTATTAATATGGCTTAGCAAAAGTCAACAATGTTCTCCCACCATGACAAGCTGGACAAGCAAGAATGAGCATACCTTCCCTCATCCATGTTGCTGAAACGACTCTCCAAAAACGATGGAGAGGCCATCCATGCCATGAATTTATCTCTTCTATGAAGCATGCTCTCTAGAAACATGTAGTTCGTGCCAAAACGTGTAGCATTCCATCTCACTAACTCGCCTCTAATAGCTGCTCGCATCATAGCATGCAACTTGTTGTGGTTGTAAAGCCACCGACATATCCTTCGAGCAGCCTCGATCATAGCTTTGTGCTCTGAAAACTCTCCAATGAACTTCAACATCAAATTGATAGTGTGAGCCACACATGGCTGCCACACAATCCGATACTTGCGAAATATCATCTTGCAAGCCTTCTAATAGTTTGCTCCATTATCAATTATTATCTGCACAATATGTTCTGGCCCCAGCTCTTTTACCACTTTGCTAATTTCCTACAAATAACAACATCGATTAATATCATCTAGCATCAGTATGAAGTTACAACATTATGGACGTACCATGTAAATGAAGTTTGCATCCTGGCTATAACCGGTGACATCAATTGACTTGTGGAAGAACATTATCATATTGCAATATACCATGAAGTTGATGACACTCATCCCTGTTGATCTCGTCCAAGAATCACACATTATAGTAATACCATGCGTAGGCCAATCTAGTTTGAACTTTGTAAACTGCTTTTTGATGTCTTCCTCATTTGCATCTAAATACGTATCATCTATTTCTCGACCCATTGGACTGGGAATGCCCTCACCTGCAAATTTGAACTTATAAGATCTCATATGTTAGAAACTGAATGGTAAGTTATAAAACAATGAAATAAACTTACCCATCTTTGTGTCTCCTTCACAACACTAGTGAAATAAGGACTATTGGCCTTTTTACTAGGAATGGCTTCTGCTAGAAACCATTTAGACCAAGCCTTGCCAAATGCCTGCCTTGCGAGTTTACTCTTCGCTGTCCACGGCCCAGTGTCAATCCTTGTTTGCACCTTCTCCTCTTTTCCTTTTTGAGAGACGGGCCTCTTCAACATCCCCATTAATCCACCACCTTGACTGCCCCCAGGTTGAGACGATCCACCACCGTGCTCGTATTGCCCACCTTGCTTACGTACTCACCTCGCATATTTCTCCTCCTCCCGTGACTCAAGCAAGGCACGCTGCAACTCCTCATCATCCTCGTCGTCCACATTCCCTTCGGCGGCAATTTCCTCTCTTCTCAACCGATCTTGTTGTCTGCTCCTCCTCTTATCCGCAGTTCTATCCAACTCATGACAGAAATAGTCACGAACCTTGATTGCAAGACACAACATTGCTTCCCTGCCAAGTGTTCCTTGAACCGAGTGGCACCCCCCCCCCCCCCTTCTTCACTGTCTTACTTGCATGCAAAGCCTGGATATATGTTCTCCCCATGCTCCTAAATGACATCGCTTTGACTACGATCCACCATGGTTCCTCTGCATGTGTAAGTTGTAACTAAAATCCTTCAACTCCTAATCAAAGAACAACTACACTGGTTTATATTAATTAAATAAAGATCAAAACAGAAAAAAAACAAAAAATCAGCTTCGTTCTTGGCCAACCATCAATGTCGGTCGGCTAGCCGCGCTTGAGGCCCGGCTAACCGCTATGCGGGAGTGGCTAGCCGCTACGCACTGCCGGCTAGCCGAGCGGCAACCCACTCCTCTTCCCCGCCCTGCCGTCCGCGTCGGCTAGCCAGCCATCGCCTCGGCTAGCCAGGGATCTCGCCTAGCTCAGGTGAATGAACTTCCGGTCGGCGGTGATTTGGTGAGGGCGCTGCGGATGACGGCGATTTGGTGAGGGCGAGCACGCAAGGGAAGCTAGGGAAGAGACCGAAAGAGAATGCTCGGGCGTGGGGAGCAGGGAGAAGAGGATAAGGTGGGTTTTCTTCTTTTTTTTCATTTAATTATTCTACATTTTTTTAACCCGGCCAAACATGCATAATTTTATAATGTCGTTTTACCATACTTTATAGTTTTTCCTCTAGTTTTTTATCATATTTTTTACAATTTTTTTCAAAAAATCAAAAATTTGAATTTAGACCGGTCGAAAACTGGTCCGAAAACCGTGGTTTTCGACCGGTTTCTTAATCCTAGGATGGCATAGACATGTTAACTGTTCCTTTAATTTCGAGAGCAGCACATACATTGGCACTGATAGCTAGACACGCTGAACCCACCACATCTGTTACCCAGCGAGGCACACACGGAGGGGCAAATGAGACGGCGAATCTGCCTGTCCCTCCGCCTGACCTGTGGGCCCCGCCCCCCTGCCCCTCGCTACGGCGCGTGGGCTCCCACCGCGGCCAACGGCTTACGGCCGCGTGTACCCCCGCGCGGCCATGGCCAACCATGACTCGACAGCGTCTCCCTGCACAGGAGGGAGGAGGACGAGGACGAGGACATGTCAATGGTCAACGTGCCAGTCTCTCGCAGGCCGTGGTGGCTATAAATAGCAAAGCCGCCACCCAGCTTATCTGGCAGACATCGGCGTTCTCGGAAAGCCAAGCTCAGATAAAAGTACTATAGTAACAAAGGAGAGATACTATAGCTAGTAGATAATGGGTCGTAGTCGCGTGGAGGTGCGTCGCATCGAGAACGCGGTGAGCCGGCAGGTGACGTTCTCGAAGCGGCGGCGCGGGCTGGCCAAGAAGGCGCAGGAGCTCGCCGTGCTCTGCGACGCCGACGTCGCGATGCTCGTCTTCTCCGACAAGGGAAGGCTCCACCACTTCGCAGCGCACGCCAGGTACTGCATGCTCTCGTCTTCTACGGCATCGGCATCCATATCATCATATGCAGTATACATATATGATTTTACTATTTACCATTTTTTGAGCGGTGGAATTCATGCTGTTTTTTGTACTTCTAGCATCTAGCTAGACTACTTTAGGTAGTACAATGTCAGCTGGTACATTACCCTTTCCTCCAGCTAGCCTTTTTTTTTTTTGCCTGAAATGTATGGAGCTGTTACCTTTGGGAGCACCATTTTTGGTTCAAGCCGAGGTCAGGTAGCCTTAGCTGCAATAGATCCTAGTGTATGGACTATTTATGGAAGCGCGGTACACTTCTGTTCCGGCTCTTGTACGGTACTGTTGCGCTGCTACTGTGCTAGTAGTACCGCACTGGTCGGTCACGCTCACAAGCTCACTTTACTGTAGCCTCTGAATTCACAGCTACATTTTCAAGTAGATTCGAGATTCTTCTTTTTTTTTTTTTACACCTGTGAGAAAACTGTGGCCTTCGTTGCTTATGGAAATGGATATGGAGTTTCCCTTTCCCTTTGTAACAAACAAGCTCTGCTTTGCTTTTTCTTTAAATGAAAAGGGAAAGAAAAAAGTTCCATGACCTCCACGGCTCCACCCTTATGGTGTATTCTGGTGTAGAGAATGTTAATGACTTCTGTACTTTGAACAAATCATTACAAGCAAAAACGTGTCACTAAAAAATTGCACTTCGGAGCTTGATAAGGTGGCGAAAAAGTTAGTCGGAAACATTTATATAATCAAAGAAAAAATGGCGTTTGTCCAGATTGTCACAGAATGAGTGCCCTGAAATTCTTCAAGTGCTATTTAAGGATGCAGATGCCCTGAAATTGTCACAGATGATCTACCTTTTCTGCTGTATGTGTATTTATACTGCTTGATTCGTTGTCAACCCTTCTTTACACCGAAATAAGCTATATATACCTCAAATTTTTCAGATATACCTTATGCTGTTTACATTTTTTCTTCTCATACTTCAGTGTGGATCAGATCCTTGACCGCTATGAGAGGTACTTATTGTCTGAAGCTGGGGATGTGAGGGAGGAACACCCTTTTCAACTGCAGGTTGGAAGAAGCAACATTTAGACGAATAGTTCTTTGATACTTCAATCACTGTAGACCTGGAACAGCGCCTTACTGATGACTCGTCCTAGTTGGTATAATTTACAGGAAAACATGAGCTACGACAATATCAAGTTGATGTCTAGGATCGAGGCACTGCAGAGGAGCGAAAGGTAACCAAATGCAAAAAATTATTGACCAAAGCAGTAACATTAACTTTTTCCGCATTAAAATCAAACAACATCTGGAAAGTATATGTACGTTTGCCAGACAGAACTCCTATTTACTTTAGATATGACCAATAGCTGATAGGATTTGGGCCACACAGGATGCTCCTCATACTGTACCTGTCATATTCATGGCTCAGGAATCTCATGGGGGAGCAACTTGACGCCCTGACACTCAGAGAGGTCCAGCAGCTTGAACAGCAGATAGAGGCTGCTTTGAGAAACATCAGATCTAGAAAAGTATACGATCACGTACAAGCAAATACTTTCTTGATGATCATTTACAGTTTTCTCAATACCTTTTTGTTTTAACTTTCAGGACAGTATTTTGCTCAACTCGATCCGGGAGCTCCAAAAGAAGGCAAACACATTCTCAAATAATTTTTCTTTTAAATGAAATGTCAAATCATTTTGTTCCTAAAGCTCTTTCATCGTTGGTCTCATCTTTTGTTAGTGTACAATGTTCATTGTTTTACTCCCTTTTGCAGGAATGGTTGTTGATGGAACAAAAGAGCGCTCTAGAGAAGGTAAATATTCGTATTACCTAATTTCCCCTTTTGCAGTTGGAGTTGATAACTATTAGAGTCTTAATTAGCCCACAATATACGGCTTATGGAGTTTGAGGTCAAGACAGCCTTTTAACCGGTGTGCTTCTGTGTTCATGTGAGAAGGAGAAGGCTGAGCTAGACACATACCCGCACAATAATAGCACAGCTTCCTCCATTGTAGCAGCCCCTCTTCTCGACCTGAACACTTGCTGGTGAGCTTCCATCCAGTGCTCGTTCATGATCTACATTGAGTTTCTTCAACTGAACCTCTCAATTAAATTGGCTGGCAAACCACAGCACCGACGACTCTGATGAGAGCCAAGACCGGAGATGGCGCCACCGAGAGTAGCGAGTGGCTTCCTGTGGTGGATGCCCCAGCCATCCGCGGAGCGCTAGAGAGGAGGATTGGTTCGCAGGTTGTTCAGCAATTGATGTCCCCAGCCCTAGATGCTAGACGATAGACTTTTGCCCTTGTAGTTAGAGGTGGCAAAACTTTCATGTTGTGCTCTGCTAGTTTCAGTTAGAGATCAACGAATGCCTGGGAGATTTGTCCAATAGCTACATAACTAGTTGCGACAACAAGCAGCCCACGCCATTTCCGTTTCCTTTTTTAGTTGTTTCTTGAGGGACGATTTCAGTTGATATTTTCGGTCATGCTGGTCTGTATGCAGGGGCGACCACCCGACCAGTCCCAGGCTGTTTTTTAAGCGAATGAATGAATATGGGCCGAAAATTTGAGTGCATATGGGCCAGCCTCTTTTTGGTACAAGGAGGAAAAATATAACGTGGTGAAGATCAAATCCCAACGAAAACATCTATAAAACCACGAATATGCTTTAGAACACACGACTTCTACATCATTCTAATTCGTTGAAATTCAAATACTAGTTCATCTTGCTACCGTGCCCCAGGCCGGGCTTATATTACATATGCTCATCTGATTGTTCTATGGAAAGTGGAACATTCATGATGTCTATCCCTTTCCCTGAAACATTTGAAACTTTCATGTGTTCTCTGTGCTAGTGGTACTACCTCACGAAGCCATGAAAGTAAAGCATGCCACTTTTATTGAAACAGTCTATTATTCTTACTAAAAACAAAAACATAGCAAATAATAATGTTAAGAGGTGCCTCTCACCGCAATCACCAACATGGTGCTCATGAGTGTTCTCCCAAGAGCTGTGCTGGCTTGTCGGTGACGAAACACAAATAAATGGTAGGCTAGGCGAAAATAATGGGTTTCTTGATCCATGGGGGCCATGATGATTGATTGACAAAAACAATTGTTATGTCCTTGCACATCATGTTCCTCTTTTTTGTATCACCCTGTGCAATGATTTGTTCGATCTAGGGATTACCGGCAAAATAATCAAAGACATCAGATGTTTAAATTTGAGGTGTGTGATGACTGTCTTATCTGTTTGACAAATTCATCTTCCAACTAAAACCTCCCATTTATTTATTGGAGGGAATTGTCGAAGACCATGTGAAATGAACAGGTAGTAACCTGTTCTGGCTCCATATTTGCAAGCTCCAATCCAATCCCTCCATCTAGCCATCCTTTGGAAATCACCCTGAAGTATATTTTGATCTATACCAGATAATTTCATTGTAGCCATTATGTTTGGAAATTTAGACTGAATAACATCTCAATTATTTTTAAGAAAAAAAAAGAGATCCCGATTAAGGAATTCAGTGCCGTGCCCACCCTGAGAATAGTATTCGTTTGCTAAAGGAATTCTTGTTGCTCAACCACCATACAACGCAAATCCAGGCGGCTACTACAAACCACCAAATGTTCTTACACGGCGCTGTATTCAAAGTCAAGTGATCAGTTAACCAGAAAGGTAAAAACTGCATAGAAGAAGCGAAAAGGCGCGCGAGGGTAGGTGACCGCCGGCGGACCTACGAAACCACCACAGTCCACAGTGTGCACGCAATCCGCGGGACCCACATGACAGCCGGTAGTACTAATTACGGCCGCACCATGCCCACTGGTAGCTTCACGATCGCTACCACTACTACTTCACTCGACCTCCGTCATCAGCTAAACCGAGCCCCGTGCACATTGCACAAATCCGCCATGGCCAAGCCGCTGCCTTCCTTCTGCCTCCACCGGATCATGTCCGGCGGTGGCTCGGCGGCGGCGCCGCCTTCTATACACGCCAAGGAGGAGAGCTCTGCCGGTGATGATGGTCACAGTGGCGGCGAGCACGAGGTGAAGGACGACGTGAAGGATGAGAAACCAGAGACAATGAAGGCTGGCAAAAATGAAGCCGCCGTGGTGGGGAGGAAGGTGATGGTGGCGGCGGACGGCGGCAGCGAGGAGTCACGGACGGCGCTGCAGTGGGCGCTGTCGCACGCCGTCCGGCCCTGCGACACCCTCGTCCTCCTCGACGTCGTCAGGGGAGGCAGCGGCAAGAACCGTACGTAAGCCTGCAACATCAACACGCTCGCTCGCCGTGACCAGGAAAAGATTAATGTTACGAGTTTGCGAAACTGAAAAGGATGGGTTGTTTCTCTTGTTTGGTTGATGTGATTTAGGAGGTGATCCCAATCCAAGAAGTTGTCAGCAGCTGGAGGCGATGAGGACCATCTGCCAAGCTAAACGGCCAGAGGTACCTTCACAGTTATCACTAGAAAACAATACTCCTCCGTTGTGAAATTGATGTCATTAGGACAACAATTTTAGTTCAATTTTGAACTAGATTAGTTGTCCTAGCTAACAACAGCAATTTAGTGTAGTTCATCCTGTAGACAAAATTTATTACTGGCCTCAAGAATCATTCAGCCAAAGTTGGTAAGGTTTAGCTTCTTAATACTTTGGTTTTATTATTAATAATACTGTGGAGTATAGGAGCCAATATGAATCTGGAAAATGATTTTCAGGATTACTGTCTTAAAATTAATAGATAGACTTTTCTCCTCTATCTCGTTTGGTTTCATTGGTTCTTTTTTTTTTAACAAAACAATGGATTTATATCTAGTACGCTGTAGAATTCAGTTATGCTTAAAATACGGCATCACAGGGACTTAACATTGACATAATCCACAGATGAACATGATCAAAACGCTAGAGTATCTGTTACTTGTAACATCAAGATTTAAGACTGATTTTGATGTTTGGAGCTAGAACTGTTGCACATTTATTATCCTACTGGTCGTCAATAAAGTAGAATGATGCCATCTATGGCTAATTACTGTACCTGGCCCTACATAATTGGCATATTGAAGCTGGCAGTAATCGAATTGATCTACCGTACAATTTCGCTTGCTCATTGTGCCTTAATCTACTGTGTGTAGCAGAGAGGAAACTGCCGAAAAGTTTGAATTGATTCTTGCGTTCCATGAAAATGTCCAAGACGGTCCCTTATTTTGCTGGCATGTGAAGTGACATATCAAATCCTCTGACCCGTTATCAACAAAATGGAAAAAGAAAACCCTTTGCCGACAAGCCAGATGATGAAGCCTTTTTGCGATACAGAAACGACAATCCCCTGAAATCTTATCGCAGTGTACTGTTTCCTTGAGACAGGGCATTCTATATCAAATAGTACCGCGAAAAGGGACCCCACTTACTGTCAGATCGTCAAAGAAAAAGGATGCCAGCAACGCAGAGCGGCATCTGCAAGCAAAGATCACAACTGACACAGGGTGGGCATGTGCTGCGTATCATCAAAGTGGTTCATGCATGTCCGCCCCAGACAGGATCATGGCCCATGGCTATATGTTTTCTCAAGATCAGTGACCCTCAAATTTTGAAAATGAATTTTAGAAAACCTTGGCTCGGTCCGGAATGAGGTGGTGATGATTTATAAAGGATCGGTTTTTCTCTCTCTTAATTCAATGATACGTAGCTCTCCTACGTATTTGAGATAATTTTTTTTTAAAAAAAAACTAAGCAATAACCCTTACTCTTTTTTCAAACTTTGTATATAAGAAATCAATTTGCTCCTTTAGAGAAGCTTGAGTTGTGTAATCGAAATGTTTTTGTTCGAGCAGGTGCGCGTGGAGCTGTTCCTGGTGGAGGGGAAGGACCGGGGTCCGGTAATAGTGGAGGCGGCGAGGAAGCAGGGCGTCTCGCTCCTCGTCGTGGGGCAGAAGAAGCGATCCGTCACATGGCGGCTGCTGTCAATGTGGATGGCCGGAATGAAGGGTGCAGCAGCGTGGGCGGGGACCGGCGCCGCCGACTACTGCGTCCAGAACGCTGCGTGCATGGCGCTGGCCGTTCGGCGGAAGAGCCGTCGAGGCGGAGGTTACCTCATCACCACGAGGCGGCAGAGAGATTTCTGGCTTCTGGCTTGAGGTTCCTCATGCTGTTGCGGGTGAGAGATTCTTGGCGTGGTATAGATAGTTGAATGGTAATGAAGTTCATAGATAGGGTGAAGAATAATGCAGTAGAAATATTGGTGATGCTGTTTGGTGTTGTCTCTGTTTTGTTTGTTGCTGGTCTAGAACTGACATGATAGTATAGATTGGAACATCAAGTTATTGATGGTTTGCAATTTTGCAATTAGAATCAAACAGCTTTTGGAGTTGTGTACAATGATACCTTCTGAATGCTTGCTTCCTATACAAATGAAAAGAGAGAAGCAGAACACCCAGGCACCAACGAATGGGATAACTTTGTTGGTGCCAAGGCTCGGAAAGAATAGCAGAAGAATAAGAAAAATGAAAGAAGCAGAATTTGTCTGATACATATGTATGATACGTATGTAAATAAAAATTATCTGACATCTATCTATCTATCAAAGATGCTCCAAGTGAATTCTACATTATTGAACTTGCAATAGCAGATCATATCCATGTCAACTAAAATGAACTAATTCCTCACAATGAGAAATAAATACAGGAAGATAATTCACTAGGATCACCAGCTAATCAGATTGTGCCATGAGCAAAGAAGCACTAAAATATGGAACATAGACAACATCGTGCACGGCGATAGCACTACTCAATTGTAGATCTCTCTGGAGTTATTATATACAAAACACAACAACACTAGAAACCTCAGCTTTCACTTGTACAAAATCCGGAAGATGAACCACACGATGGTCCATGTCTCAACCTTAGGAAGCCTGAGGCGGTTCTAGAAGACGATACATTGTGATCTCTTGCTGCTTGAAATACCTTCGATCTTCCTCGTCCACAAGGACCAGATTCAGGTAGTACTTAACGCTAAATTTGTTGTTTATGTTGCGGTAAGTCGGGGTCAGCTCATAAGGCGTCAAGAACAGCCTCACTGGAATTGATTCACCTGCAAAATAGTTTGATTAAGCATGTAGCTTACGCATCCTTGAAAAATTACTGCAGTTTGGCGCGCTGGGACTGGAGCAAATCCTGGACCATGGATGCATAATTCAAGGATGGACCAAACCCTGGCTCATCCAAATGGGTCCAACATGGGCAAGCAGCTAAGCAACAACTACATCCGACCAGATTCATGCTTTAAGTCATGCATGATGCATGGTAATGACAGATCATGGTCATGGATATTTGAATGAAATGTGCTACTTTATGCATCATGCAAGGTCCTTTTATCAATTTGGATCCATTCAGACAGTCCTAGTTTAAATGCAGACATGACCAACTACCATGGTTCCCAGAAAAATGGAAAACCCAATCATTATTTACCCCCTCACAAGAGCACTGCATGTCCTAGATCATAATAATGATCTTGCATCCATTACTAAGGTTTGAAATCACAGAAACTAATGCAATAATGTCTATGTGCATCATTACTTTGGAAGTTCTGAGGCATTGAGAAAGCTAAAGGTGGGAATGATGATAGCCACGAGTGCTGAATGCACATCAAGGCTTACAAGCATGAACGAGCCCACGAAACTGTTTAAACCTCAAGCACAACAGAAACATAAAAAGAACTCATAAATTGGGAAATGGAAAAGGAGCAACAAACATTATCATACCTCTGACAGGAGCACCATCCATCAACTCAAACTTTGCAAGAGTCTCAGTTTCAACATATGTGTTAGAGCCAGATCCTGTTGATTCACGACGACGAATCTCCAGTTCCATATTTTTTATCTTTATCCTGACAAGAAGAAAATAAATCTTTCCAATAATCACATCATTGAGATGGTACCTGAACAAAAATGTGAAGTGAATGATTTAGCAGGCTTGAAAAATGAGAAATTTATTAGAACAGACAGATGATAGCCCCCACATATGACAATGATCTTACTTGCTTTTGCTGTATTCAAACTCAATATGTAAGCAATCCTCAATTCCTACTTCCATCTGAAAGGGAACATTCAGTAGCATCATCAATATTAAAATACACTGCCATGTACTTTTGGCCAGATCATTCTCATTTCAAGTTTTCAACCACATCAAATAGCATAATTATCAAATTAAAGACATCACAGAATAGCGATGGTTAAACAAATAATTTAATTGCTCTTTTCAGAATATTTCAGAAAAAAGCGTTAAGCAACTTCAATGTTTCCCATCACATCAAAGCTGCTTAATCTGTAAACTTAGGTGCAATCAGCCTGATAAGCATTGTTTTTAAAATAATACTACAGCTCATTTTAATTACAAAAAATCTCAAAATGGCCGCTACAGCAGGACAATTCAAGACAAGTGTTAGCAGACTGATAATAATATATAAGATAACTGTTGTTTAGACTGGTAATACTATATCAACATCATCAAAACTAGCTCTTCACTTCTCAAAAAAAGCTACCAGGTTTAAGCAGCAGATCAAAGAGTTCAGAAACAATAATTTTATACACACAGAAAAGGACCAGACAGTACATGGTTCATGACAACCAGCTAATTCACCTCCTTTTATTCCCCTCAATATTTCAAACTGGAGATCTAGAGGGTTTGCTACTTGGACGATATGTCCAACTAAAAAGGATATATCTACTTTTCAATAATTGATAAATCACTGTTCATTAGGCCATAAATTTCTTGAAGAAACAGAATGACTAGTTTTCTTGGATTTGAGAAAAAGAAATTGACCAGTCTTCAAAATTTTCTAGAACCTCTGGAGTTACCATAAGGCGAGCTAAGATGAAAAGCATAGGGAAACTTGGTCAACGTGGTTTTAAGGGCTCTAACACACAATATTACTCTGAAAAAGTAAAGTCAATATGTAGTTTCTTTATGGCAGACACGTCTTACAACAGTACAAGCATCAAAGTAGAAGCTTGCATTAACAGAACCTCACCTTGATGCTATTGTTGATTGTAGGGACAGGCGTGTAGTTTCTTACCTGGAGAAAACAGTAGAATTAGTGTTTGCACGACTTTCAATTGTCATGAAAATATGGCAATTATCAACTTACACAGAAATCACGGTATTCCACTATATTTCCGACATAGTTTCTGCCAATTGTGACTTTTAAAATATACCTGCAGACACATCAAGCAATTTGATCTTTAGAAGTGCTTCCAGTAACTTTTTTCTTTGAGCACCTCAACATTGTGAAGTTGCTGGATATTTCAAACAAGTGAAATTCTATAGAGGGGTGCAAGTCCAAAGTAGGTACATGTGTTATAAGGAACAAATGATAGTTGGATTTGCTTGACCCAACCACAAGTTTGGGAAGGTACGCTAGTACTATAAATTAAAAATTTCAGTAGCAAAATTTCAAAAAAAAAAAAAGGGAATTGTGTTTGCTAATACACAACACCTTTCAAGACAAATCATATGTATAACTGCAAATTGGACAGGCATTCTCATCATATAGAGGCACAACACTGATAAATAGAACTACAAAATAACACATCCATCTTACAAGTCAATGAAGAGAAAATATCAGAAATTATGAGACAAAAAGGTACAAACTGGGAATCACATAGGTAAATGGTTTATCATGTGGGTACTGCAACAAATCTTAGTCTCAAAATGTTCAAATTCCAATTCATCAAGCCGAACTTGAATGGACAACTGTAATACTAGCTTGGAAACTTAAAAAGTGCAATTGAATTAAACACATTAAACTGTCCGTGAAGGTGAACCAATACAGAGACCAGGAGTTTTTGCCACCCAAATTTGTAACTACAGTGAAAAATCTTAAGCAGCAGTACAAATGCAAAATATGTAAAACAATACACAATGCAAGACCTGCTCTAAATCATAGCAACTATTGCTTACCTCAGTCTGACATTTGTTCCATTGTAAGACTCATATGGCATTTCAACAGTAGAAAACTCAAATGGATATGCCTTCCTTTCATAAATTTCACCAGGAACATCTAACTCACGTACTGCATATACAAGCATTGTAAGTCATAGCAGCTTCTCATATAACAAGAATATGAATGCCAAACAAGTATCTGTAGTAGGAATTCAATCACCCAAGCATCAGCCAGGTGATTTTTTTTTTTTTTTTTTGAAACTCAGCCAGGTGATTTGGTCTTATAGTAGCAGTCAAGAATGTCAGCCAGCCAAAGAGGCAAAGCAACTTCTGAGTTTGGCAGAAGTATGACACAACAAATCTCAGCGTGTTTCCACAGACCTTGATAGTTTCATTCGCTTTTCTCCCTTAACCTACTTCTAGATCTTTAAAACTTTCACAGAGCTTGAATTGATTTTGTTCTAAAACAACTCATTACTCATCAATTATACACACTTTCAGAAAAGTGTATACAAAAGTTGTAACATCACATCAATTTCATAGGATTCTATTCACATATCAGAACCTCTTAGAAGGTATCATGTAGAGAAACTAAGTAGACAAAGAGATGATTCAGCAGCAAAATAATGCTCTGGCCTAATAATTATGAATCAGGCTATTCCTCAGAAATAAAAGATTTATGACATGAACAAAAAAAATCATCAGAGGTCCAGAGCGTTGCACAATCTGCCATAAGAGATATTGGCATCTCATGCACGAGAAACTCACCTAAGGAAGTGAAGTCATAGAAGTTCCCTCGGTCAAAATAGAGCTCTGTAAAAAAAATAGTCATCCATTATAGTAAGGAGTCAGGACCTCAAAGGACCCAAGTACTAAATAGTAGACCCAAAGCAATATATAAATTGTCTATTTGCTCTTCAACACACAAACTTTCAATACTTTACCAAAGAATGGAGCCACGTGCACAACCTGAAAGTTTGTACAAAGCACAACTGAAAATGCAAGTTCTATGACAAACTTCAAGTTTTTGTAAAAAAATAATCAGAAAACAGCAGAAATCTCAGAGCAACACAGCAAAATGGCATATGTCCCAATTGTCAAGAAATTTATCAGAACAAGTAGTATTTTAGGACAAAGGCAAAATACAATAATCATAAGGAACAAGATGTTCATGAACACATCAAATACAGATAATGTAATGGGCCTAAACTAGGCTCATCCGTGAGTGAAACCTGAGAAGGTTAGGGTTTAAGTTAAATAAGAAATTATTAAGTAGAGTTAAGAGTTTTGAATCCTATGCGATTGTAAGCCAAAACTCCTATATAATGAAGGGCATGGCAATGTGAATCAACAAGCAAGAAATAGATTAAGAGATTTTATAACGCTCCTATCCCTGCCCTTGTGCTGCGCTGACGCCTATCGGCGAGGCTGCCGCTTGGGTCCAGGGCCATGTGGTTTGACTCACGAATGGGACTAGTTTGGGTCCATGACATATAACAAGCATACTGAAGACGTAAGCTAAATAGCTTGTATTGAATTGGGTGAGAAAATGACATTTTTGAAGCAAAAGTTGTCATTAACTTGCAGCAAGATTTGACCGGGCGAAATTCCGTAGGGGATATAACATACCTATTTGGCCCAGCAACTCAATCTTGACACCCATGTGTTCAATCCTTTTACCAGGGACTGGTGCTATCGATACCTGAGACCACCATCCAGATGAGCTCGATACTGCAGCCAAGCAAGGTACATGGGAACAAACAAACAAGGAAATAGTACCTCTCCAGATATTGTTTCCAGGCTCTGAAAAACAGGAACCATCGTAGTCTTCCCATTGTCCTTCTTGACTGAAACCTGTGAATTGACAACAAAAGAAACTGGCCATTTGTAAGCTTACATGCCAAATTCACGTTTGAACTGGAAACAGTATGAACCTGAGGATATCAAGAACTGCACCTGCTTTCTGGTCCTTGCATCGGAGAATGTGATTGAGATGTCACATGGAGGCTTGAATGCTCCAATGATATAATTCTGGACACACACATGAACACAGATCAGTTATGAATTATGATAAGGTACAGCCAGAAAAAATCAGATGCAGCATATCCACATTTAAAGATAGAATAACATCTGAAAACTCTACATGTCAAGATCACTACCAATCTAAAATCATTTGCTTGTCACACCAACCACATTATGTGTTGAAACCACTCTAATACTTTAGTTCACTACGGCATTCCAGTTTGAGTTCAACTATCAAGCATTGTGAATTGGTGATGTGAACCAAACTTATGACGTTACATTACAGCCCAATTAGATACCCAACCTCGAAAAAGTAACCTGGTAGAACAAAGTCTACCCGCCGATCAAAACCAACCTGCTCCCTTGCTGCCCGAAGCTGTCCCCTGATCACACCTACGGTTGAACTACGATTAAATTTAGGGACAATAGAGAAGCTCTATCCTAGTGACAAATTCAATCAAGGCCTCCGAAATCGCGGAATCAGAGCACCCAACAGCAGAACCTCAGCAGCCCGCGCAGTAGGAAGAACTCGTCCGCGGTTCCACGAACAGGCTGTGCTAGAAACTAGCCGCTAGGTTCGATAGACCCCCGTTCCGCAGAAATATGGCCGCGGCTCCGATGACCCCGACGGACGACAGGCGACTCGCCCATGCCCAGGGGTCAGATTCGCAGTTCGAGGGAGAGGAGGAGGTGAGGCGAGAGAGATGGAGGAGGGATGCAGCTTCTGACCATGGCGGCCGGCGAGGTACGGCGGCCGGCGAGGCGGGGGCGGCGGCGCTGACCGGCGGACGTCGGGGAGATCGAGATCGGGAGCGGCAGAGGAACTGACTGGTGGGGTGCGCTGGCCGCTGGGAGGCTTTTTTTTTTGTTTTCTCTTTGCAGACAAGAGAGACTGACTGGTGGGCCCGTACTTTTGTAATCCGGTCTGTGCTGGATGCGGCAGACCGCACGGCAAACAGCACTGTCGTCTGATGTGGACTTTGGAGAATCCTCTTAGACGGGGCATATACACTGTATAGGCCTTCATTTGCCTACTCCAGTTTATTAAAATAAAAAATGTTTATTTGAGAAGTTTAAAAAGAGATTAAAAGAATTATATAATCAACTATATATGTATGATTGTCAATCTACATTAGGAACGACAAAGTTCGAAGTGCTTAAATCATTGAGCTCCACATATGTCCTAGGGAAAATTCCTTCCTGATCATCGGAAATTTTTTATTTACTTATTAGCATCCTAGTGTTATGAACAAGAAAGTCACTTTTGTTTCTAACAACATTTTTATGTCAACATTCCTTATTAGTCATATAATTTAAATTAAAAGACAATTGTGTTTTTACTCTCACTCTCAATTCTAATTATGATTTTATCTTCACTTTTTTAATTTTGTGATTTTGTCCGTACTCTTTCAAAGTAAAATGTGATTCTTATGAAATCATGCCTTATCTCGTTTATTTGGTTTCTCAGAAATGCTGAGCTGATTCTTTTCAGCTTCTGTAAGGCTATCTCCAACCATCCCGGTCTAAATCGGAGACCCAAACACATGAATGGGTAGTGAAACGGCTGGAGGGGCACCATCCAAAGAACCGTGTCTCCAATGACAGACCAAAAATTGGGTCAGCGGGCAGCTTGGGCGACGAAGCTGGAGTTTCCGACGCTTGGAGAGGCGGGGCTGCGGAGGAGGAGCTCGAGCTCGGGCACGAAGGAGGCGGAGCTCGAGCGCGGCGGTCGCAGAGGAGCTCGACCTCGAGCGCGGCGGCGGAGCTCGAGCGCGGCGGTGGCGGAGGAGCTCGGGCGCGGCGGTGTCGGAGGAGCTTGAGCTCGGCGCGGCGCGGCGGCGGAGCTCGAGCGCGGCGGTCGCGGAGAAGCTCGAGCGTGGCGATGGCGGAGGAGCTCGAGCTCGGACGCGGCGCGGCGGCGGTGGCGAAGGAGATCAAGCTCGGGCGCGGCAGGCTGGGTCCCAATGGAGCTCGGGCGCGGCAGGCAAGGGAAGGAGCGCTTGAGCCTATGGGTTTCCGTCGTCCGTGTTCTATTTGTGGGTTGCGGGAGGTACTGCTCCTAAAATGGGTAACGGATTTCGGTCTTCCGTTGGAGGCTGTATTTTAGGCTTTGACGACCCATTTTCAATATGGGGTGCGGAATCGGTCTCCCGTTGGAGACAGCCCTAATGTTAGCAGGCCAAACCACAGTCCACACTCCACAGCAGTATCCAGCCCAACAACATGCCATCTTCGCCGTTGTCCGTCTTCTCCGTCTGCTGACATCCCTAGCTCAGCCCATGTCGAAGACGGTGGCGGCGACGCCGCTGGACATCGCCGAGGTGTCCTTCTCCGACCTAATCCTCCTCTTGTCGACGAATGCACCAGATGAAGGCCGCTTCCGCGGCGTGCTGGAAACCGTGGGCACCGAGCTCGGTCGAGGCGGGTCCGGCCTGCTGGCCATCGCAGACGTACCGCGCGCGGGCGCCCTCCGCCGCCGGCTCCTCCCCTTGGCCCGCCGCCTCGCCCTCATGGACCATCCTACCCGCGCCCAACTTCTCAAGGTACCCCACCTGTAAGGATCTGTGTCTGAACCTGATACTGTCCTTCCCCTTCTCCTTCCCCCTCCTCTCCCCAATGTGTTTTTCTTTCTTTCTTTCTCTAGAAAATGCAATGCAGCTGAGCTTCCAATTGACAATTTCAGAAGCATGGCCTGGGCAGCGACGTTCCCCTGAAGAAGCTGGATAGGTCTGTCTCCTCGTTCGCGAAGCTCCTTAGGCATTCAGGTAAACTCCACCTGCTAGAGTCATTGAACAGCATCGAATGTATCAACGGCACACCCTTTTGTCTGGACAAGGCACGTGATATTGATGGATCAGAGGAATCTAAGGGTGATGACGATATGGACATTCTTGGTGAACTTGTTGAGGAGCTGGGTTTGTACATGATGGAGCTTGGGATTTTGGTTGCACGAGCTTGTGACATTGTTATTGGGGGAGGTCAATTAGAGCAGAGCATTGCTGATTTTGGGTCTGCCAAGGCAAGGCTCATTCACTACCATTCTGAGCTTGATAACATTATTATCAAGGAGAGCAGCACTAACAGGAAAGGTTTAGTAAAGAAAGTGTCAGCAAACCTGGGCTTGCATCCTTCATTGTCTCAAAAAAGATCTGGATCACCAGCCGGGGCTTGCATTAAGACAGAGGATCAAACTGCAACAGTGACCAAGATACATAATGATTCCAAGGATACTACTACTGAGGATTTTGCTGATGCAATTTCGCTGCTGAACCTTTGGCAGGAGTGGCACTATGACTATGGTATCTTTACTGTTTTAACAGCCCCGTTGTTCTTGCATGCATCAACAGGAGAACAATGTTTGATCAGTCAAGAATGCCATCTTCCTGATGGGCACACACACTTGCAGTTATGTAGTAGAACGAAGTTATTCTCTGTTAGGTGCTCCCCTGAGAGCTTCATTGTTCAGGTTGGAGAGGCAGCAGACATCTTATCTGGAGGGAAATTGAGATCAACACTTCATGCTGTGAGTAGACCTTCAAGTTCTACAGACATTAGTCGTGAGACATTTGTAGTCTTTCTGCAGCCCTCATGGGACAAAACCTTTACTTACTATGGTAACTCTTTTGATCCTGAAGATGAATCTAGTGATGACAGGGAGATATCATCAGTCAGGAGTGATGGGTCAGAAGGATCATGTCACAATGATCTATTTACTCAAGAAATTCTGAAAAAGATTCCTCCTCTCTCGTCAAGGCTTAAAGAAGGGATGACATTTGCAGAATTTTCTCGGCAGACTACAAAGCAGTATTATGGTGGTGGTGGCATCCAACAGAAGAATTGAACGCTAGCAATGCGATGGTACAATGCATGTTGTGTGTAATGAAGAAAAGGCCGCATCCTGGTTAATGTTCTAATGTTGGAAATAAATGGCCTGAACATAGCTGCCATAATGCAAAGAATGCCCACAATGATCTATCTCTGACCCATATGAAAAGGTTTTTAGCATTTTCAGTCCCACATTTAACATGATCTACCTTGGTGAGAACTGCTAACTGATGGGACTATGATTCAGTTTCCCTAGGGGTAGTGTGCTTTCTTTTATTTTGGATCTTGTTTCCATTTCAATCTAAAAACTAAACTTTTAAATATCACATGCAAGCCTCTTCAATAACTAATTATCAGAGACAGGATTCTATATATTGAACTGTAACTGTTCCTAGAAACATAATCAGCTCTGTAACCATGTAGTCTATTTGCCAAATTTCAGATTTTACAATATTTCAATTCAATATCTTTATTAGTTTTGTTTGCCTTTACAGCTCTGTGAAGTTCTAATTTTGATTTCAGGGCTTTTGCTGCCATATTCTTTGCAGTTGGTCTACCTTGATCTGCTCAACAATATGTAAGCTACTTATTTAACCGCTCATGAGTCATGAACAAATTGCCTTATGGCTCCAGAGGAAGAGGTACGTCTGTTCTTAAATCAATCAGTAGCTCATTGTGTTTGAGAAAAAAATATTAGTAGCTCATTTCTTTTCTTGTATGTTCATTGCCTTGTGGCACCTGAGGAATTGTAAATCTGTTCCTAAATCATGTCAGTAGCTTATTTGTCATCTTGTATGTGCAGTTGAGATTTTGATTTTCAAAGACTATGGTTGTCCATTCATTCTTAATATGGTTACCTTATTTTATCATTTTGTATAACTTTGAGCCAAGTTGCCTATGCAATTTCTAGGTTATAAATGAAAGCAATATGGCCTGGCGCGCGGCAGGCGGGAAGCCGGCAGGGGGTGCGCCAGGCGTGAAGGGGGCCGGGCGCGGGACCACCGTCGCTAAGGGCTCAGAGGGATCCTCGGGTGCCGCACGTGGCTGTGCGGGAGGAGAACCGGTCTCACGTGGCTGTGCGGGTAGATGGATGCCAGGACCTGCAGGTAACAGAGGTTTCGTCGGCCCGACGGGCACCGACGGAGCATTAGTGAAATCATCGAGGAAGTCGAAGTCCGCCGAAGAGGGACAGGGAGTTTCCTTAGCAAAGGGAAACATGGTCTCGTCAAAGGTGACATGACGAGAGATGATGACGCGGTTAGAGACGGTGTCAAGACAACGGTACCCTTTGTGATGAGGGGAAAACCCGAGGAAGACGCACATGGCGGAGCGAGGTGTGAGCTTGTGGCTGGCTGTGGCGGAGAGGTTTGGATAGCAAACACAACCAAAAACGTGCAGATGGTCGTAGGACGGCAGAGTGCCATAAAGAGCAAAATGCGATGTTACGAAGTGCTGAGTTTTGGTGGGTAGGATGTTTAGCAAGTATGTGGCAGTGGTTAGCGCGTCGGCCCAATAGGACGGTGGCATGCTAGCTTGGAACAAAAACGAGCAAATGATATTATTGGTGGAACGTATGATGCGCTCAGTGCCGTGGGTGAGGAAAAAGGAGCGGGAGCTGGAGTTATCGAACTCCCGCCTGTTGTCACACTGGACGGCTTTGACAGAGGCTCCAAACTGAGTAGCTACATAGGCAAAAAAATTAGCAATGGAAGAGAACGCGTCAGACTTCCTGCGAAGTGGAAAGGTCCACAAAAAGTGCGAGCAATCATCCAAAATGACCAAGTAGTATTTGTAACCGGAGACACTAATAACAGGAGATGTCCAAAGATCACAATGTATAAGATCAAAATTGTTTGACGCACGAGAGGATGAAGTATGAAAGGGTAGGCGAACATGTCGACCTAACTGACACGCATGACACAACGAGTTGCTAGGTTCTTTATTACATAAATTTAAGATAGAAGCAAGCTTGGAAAGTGCCTCATGACCCGGATGCCCTAGGCGCCGATGCCAAAGCTGAGTGAAGGAGGAGACGATGTCGCTGAGAAGGGCTGTGGCCGGCGGCCAACTCATGGGGTAGAGCGGTCCCGAGCTATTGAACCTAGCGAGAACTCTCCGGGTGCGCAAGTCCTTCACAGAACAGCCAAAGGGGTCAAACTCGACAGAAACTTTATTGTCAGTGGTAAAGTGGCACACAAAGATAAGATTCTTAATGAGCGAAGGTGAAATAAGCACATTCGTAAGAAATAAAGTACTAGGTAGCTGTATAGAACCTATGGCTGTGATAGGCATAAGAGAACCGTTACCGACAACAATAGATGAAGGAATAGGGTACCGCGCAGGCGAAGTGTGTGAGAGTAAATTGGGATTAGAAGCCATGTGGGAAGAGGCACTTGAATCGAAATAGAAGTCGTTCGTTGGCGGCTGTTGGAGACTCATGGTGCTGTATGCCGAGGCCAAGGACTGCTGATCCCAGGAGGAGGGGACGACAGAGGGGTTCGGAAACCCCGGTGGCGCCTATTGGAGTTGCCCCTGCGCCTGGAGTTGGGCTTGTGCTTGGAGCTGGTGTGCCTGGAGCTGGGCCTGAATCTGCACCTGCTGCTGGGCGTGCTGCTGCACGGCGTAAGCCTGCGCGTGAGCCTGAGCCTGAGCCAACAATGCCTGCTGCTGTGGCATGTCAGCCGGGAGGGGCAGGGGCGCCAGAGGAGGCCGCGGACCAGGCCACATTTGAATGGACCCGGTCCACAGGTTGTGAAGGGAGGGCCAAGGAGCAGTCGGCCCGCCCTTGGCTGATAGCCGCTGGCGGAGGTAGAGGTACCGTCGGAGGTAGTCGGGACAGGGCCAGATGGCTTGGGGCTGCGCCTGTTGTTCCGGCACTGCTGCTGCTTGGGCTTGGTCGGCGCGCCCCTAGAGCCGCCGCGCTGGTCAGAGGATCGTCCGCCGTCCGTCGGAGGAGGAAGGAGAGGACTTGCGCGGAGTGGCGACAAGGGCTGTGGGAGGCGCCAACGGCTACGGGACCATGGTCATCTTCTCGAGAGACAGCTCGAAGACGATGTCCTTGTAGGGCGGAAAGGGGCGAGAGCGGCAAAGATGGCGGTCGATGTCCCGGAAGCGCTCGTTGAGGCCTCGGATGACATTGAGTCCCAAAGTACGCTCGACGATCGGCTCGCCAAGGGCAGCAAGGCCTTCGGCCATCTTTTTGAACTGGCGGCAGTAGTCGGTGATGGAGTGGTCCCTTTGGACGAAGTTCCGGAACTAGGCGTCGAGGTGGAGGGTGCGAGTCTCCTGGTTGCCAAAGAATTGGGTTTCTAGGGCGATCCAGACGACGCGTGCAGTAGCATCCCGATCCAGCACGGTCTCGACCAGATCGGTGGAGATGGTGCCGGCAAGCCAGGACTTGATGACACAGTCCATGCGCACCCAATCGGGAAAGTTCGGAGCCGGTGCGTCGAGAAGGACATGACCCTCGAGGGAGTACTTGCCGACGACGAGGAGGAACTGATCGCGCCATCGAGCGTAGTTGCCGGTGGCGAGATCGAGGACGGAGTGGACGAGGTTGCGGATATTCTGGACACCCACCGCCTGTGCGTGCAGATTGATCACAACAGCAGCTTCGTGTTGAAGCATGGCCTGATGAAGATCGCCGGCGTCGCGGTCCGAGGAGAGGGAGTCGATGTCGGAGTCAGGTGCATTGTCCTCGTGTGCGGCGGCGGTCTTGCGTGCCTCCGCAGCACGTTTCAGGGCCTGGCGGCGATGGCGTCGAGCTCCTTGGCGGCGTCGGCGACCTCGCGTTCAGCCTTGGCGGCCGCGGCGAGGGCAGCTTCGCGCGCCTCGTGGCGCTTGACGCGCTCGGCTTGAGCAGCGGTCAGGCGCTGCTTCTCGGCTGCAGCGGCGGCGGCAGAGGCCGTGGCGGATGGAGGAGGGGTTCCAGCCATAGAGGGGCGCGGCCAAAGGGAGGGCACACGCGAGATCAAGGCAGCATAAGAGAAAGAATTGGGGCAAGGACCCGGAACCATGAAAGCAATATGGCCGGGAAGAATAGATTGATTGATGTGTGCAAAGCACAGGTTACATATATAGGCAAGGATCTTTAGGGTGTATAGAAACACCACCAGAAGATCCTTGCCGCACAAGTCATCTATCCTAGACCTAATGAGGTTGGCGCACAAGAGGGCCAACAGGCCCATGTGTCCGGAACACCCAGACCCATATGGCCGTATACCATTATGCTAACAATAAACTTTTGCCGTTTAAAGTGCCAGTAAATTCGTATCATGTCTTTTCATTGTTTGGTTAAAATGACATTTTGTAACTGGTCACATAGTACCTATTGCAAATGTTCTTCTAGTCTGCACATGTAAACCATCATATTTTCCTGGATTGTTCATTTACAAGAAATAAGAAGTCTCATTAGTCATTTATCACTTAATCCGTATAAATTATCATATTATCTACTTATTTGCACAAGTAGCATTATTTGTCATTACATGGGCTCAGAGGTCAGGATACATAATGTACAACAGGCCAAACGGCTCTAAAAATAACCAAAATACTGTTCCATATAAACAGAGCTGTCTCGAAGTGTATTTCCAAATACATGTCTTGATGCGAAAAATCTTTTTCTGTTAAGGTGCTGTTTGGCTACAATTTGGGCTGGGGATATGGATATGTGTTGGGATATGAACTGGTTGGTTTAGGTTAGGCACTATATGCACTAGGCTTGGGAAATAGATATATTATTCTTACGGCCAAACTATCCCTCACAAAAGTAAACATATCCTTGGTGGAATTTGTTAGCAGCGCCATGTATACCATAAAAAATCCATTTCAATCTATGTTCATTTGTGTTGTCTGTTGTCTCCATTGGAAGTAGGAAAAGAAAATACCGGACATGGGCGGGATTTAGCAGCAAACATGGATCTATCCAAAACCATGTTTGCTCTTGCCCTTGCAATTGATGTCTGGATGGCTTTTGATGATAGCTTGAATAGCAATGCACTAGGCGGAATTAAGAAAATCCATGGGAAGAGCAGTCCAGGCCCAACAGATTGCATAACTGCGCATCAGTCGTGAGGCTTTTCACTACGGGTCTCCTCAGCGGGCTTGAAGCATGCTCGTCGGCCAATGAATGTGAAGCCAACCTGATTCGTTCAAATTAGATGTGCGACAACAAGAACAGAGCAGAGCACCTACTACAGCTAGTGCTTTCGATGACAGGTGCAGCGGCACCAGCTACTGAAGTGAGCTTGCTTTGCTTCTGCTGGCCACAGGACCCAGGCCCCACGCATCATGAGGGTGAAGGCAAGAAAGGAATGGACCAGGGTCAGAACTGCATCAGTGGTCAAGCGGTTGATCAAGGTGCAAGCTGCGTCTTCTGTTGAACCCTTTGTGCTGGTGGTGATGACTGGGTTGAGTGAGTGGATCCCTGACTCCCTGGTCGGCTCTTATCTGAATATATCTTTTGAGGGCAAAAAATGCAATTTCTCATAACCTGCCACCTCCAACTTCCCAAACCCACCTCTGCCAGTGGGTTTTAAACCATGTGAAATGACGGGTTCATTTCCCTTTCCCTAACTCTCCATTTCTCTAACCGAATATCCAAACAATGGATTAGAATTATCCCTCCACCTCCTATTGCACACACCCAGCCTCCATTTCAAGTAGCCAAACAGTACACAATAGAGCATAGCAGGTTCCTTTTTTGCCAATCATCCATTGCGTGCTTGGCTGCTTCTTAGCTATGTAATTCCTTTCAACTGCGGTTTTTTGCTGTTAACAAGTGATGGACTGCTGTAGCCACATTTTAATTGTGGCATTTTGCAGTTGTATCAGTCTTGCTGTTCTTCTCATCCTCTGGCAGAGAACTGAGGACATGGACATGATAAAAGGACATTCTACAAGTTTTTGGTACTGTTTAGTGTTTAACATGCAGAAGAGTTGTGTTATACAAATTCAGTGTTCTATGAATGGGCTCAGCTTAATTGAACACCATCTCCCATGTGGGCTCAAGGAAACCCCCTGTAAATGCCTTCCAACGTCTGACAGTATTAGCAAGAGAACTTTGACAGTGAATTGTAGAAAGTACATATGTGTGCTGAGAAATGACAAACACACTTCTCCATTGCCAAATAGGGTTTGAACTGATAACCTTGATCATATTTAGGCAGGGGTCTCAATTAATATTACTTTGCACATGCTGCAACGAAAAGTTTCCAGTCAAGTTAAACTTCTTGCATATATCTCTATCTGTTTTTTGAAATATAAAAAGATTTCTATCTGATTCTCTCACATTTACACTGTTAAGATTAATACACAACATTTATTTACATTGTTGATTCCTGCTGTACCAGAGGCCCACTCATCTCATCTTTTCTTCAAAATTCAAACAAATGTGAACTCATTATTTCATCTATTGTCAATTCTGTTTTCTACATTAACACACTTGTCTGATGATGTATCACTGTGTTGCAGCCGAATCACCCCAGTTGTGTAGGTACGGATGCCATCCTCCTGAGACGATAACCTGAGGCCATATGTGGATCGATGACGGTGTAGAAATCGGCAGGAGGAGTCTTTAGGGAGCTGGAGCACCTTGACAGTGCATGCCTTCTCTAGGTTTGGTGTCGCGTGGAGCTGGGAAGGAAGATCTATTGTGAAGTTGCCATACTCATCAGTCATCGCAAATGCAGAGTTAGGCACCTGGTTGTGACCTGCTGATTCACATATTACTGCTACCTTGGCACCTGGTTCAGAGAAATATACAGTTCATCATCAGCCAGTGGAAATCACCATGACATGATTGTTATCAAAGTGTACTAACTATTACGTTTGACTGTGTATTTTTGTTTGGATATCTTGTAGGACTTAATAGCAATGTGCTATCAAGATCTACTAGCTCGCTTTTTGGTTATGGCCTTATTTGTGAGCTTCTCCCTTTGTGTTATGTACTAGTATATCCCAAGACTGGTAACATTGAGAGCTTTATAACTTGCAAACAAAATTCTCCTTTTTTGCTACTCTAACGGTCAAAATTGGCCTGGGAGCACTTATGAGTCATATTCATAGTATCTTGTGAATTGGAACTTTTTATATATGACACTATTTATCCGATGAAAAGTTTTTTTTTCTAGGCAAATAGAAAAAAGTTTGTGCACATTGTGTAGCAGACACATCAGCGGAAATCTTTTATAAATGGAGAAACCATTAGTAAAATGCTGTGACACCTCGCGGATTTGAAACCGAGATTTGAGTGCGCCCATTGATGCAGACTGCCAAATAAAGACTTCCATTCAAGCTCACCGGTAGTAAGATGTGGCAGGTGACTGTCAGACAACAGATGGAAGTGCTAGTGATCACGCCTCAACATCTAAAGCGGCTTTTAAGGTTTGCTTTTGATCCGTGCTGATGGCACCGGAAAAGGTTAGTGCCTCTGGACCAAACAATGAGCACTCCTATTGTGCGCATCAAATCGGACGGTAGCTGCTGCCTAGATAGGCCGGGTTGGCTTGACCGGGAAAAGCAGAAGAAATTAGGCGAGCTAACCATATGTCCATGACAAGGAAAAATCAGTTGGGATGACGTTGACTAGCAGGAATATTAGTTGGGAAGATTATGTACTTATGTTCCATTTAACAAAGTCTATAATAATATACTATTGCCTTTAATTATAATCACCGATCAGTCAATGTGTTTCTCTCCCTGAAAACTTGTAAGCTACACCTCTGCTGCGACAGCACGGAAAATGGCCTCTGTTGTATTGGCTATGCGACATTGGTGGCATCAAAGAAATGTCGTGGCACGACTAGAGATCATTGACAAGATGAGTCGGGTACGTGCTGTCCTGGTTCGTTACCGGACAGAGTTGGGCGAGTTTCCGCTTGGGCATTTATCAATGTAAGGTTCCATTGATTGGACAACTGGACCACAAAGCACAAACTGCTTGAAGCAGATGTTGCACGGCGTACCTTCCTCCCAACGGCCGCCCTTGCTGTACCAATGATATGCAACCATGCATCCATCCCTGCACACACAGCAAACCTGTACATATGCTGCCCGAGACTTGGAACAACAGCAACCCTGCACCAGACGCTCCAGCCCTCACGGTAGCATTGCAGTGCACTCGCGATGCATGCAGACGAGAATGATCCGTCTCATGTGATTGAACAGGTTACGATGTCTCATCTGCACGTCTTGCTTGGCTTGTTCACTTCGGTTTCCTTACGATTTCTCCAACCCGTCGATGTTTACTGACCAACACCCTCCGCCATCGAAAAGGACTGTTCATCCGTAAGATATCCGAGGAGGCCTACGGGTTTTCTATCTTGCGTAGCGGGGGAGGCTTTGTCATTTCTCTGTAACGTATCGGTGGTTTGTGGGGGTGTATTGTATAGTTAGAAGAATCTGGTGGCCGGCCGGACAGCTACCGTCAATTGATCGAGGAATAATAATCGTTTGGTATGCCTGTGTTTTCTATTACCAATTCGAATGTTGAGTGTCGCACCAGAATTTGCAAGCCCAATAATACGTTAGTTCGGGCGTGCATGTATCAAACCTAACTTTCCTTGCAGAAAAAAAAAAAAAGAATGTTTCCAAACTTACGTAAGGCGTCGAGACTACTGTGTGAGCAGAACTACTATTGCATTCCCCCGGGCTATTACAGAATTACACATGTACATACAGCTGCGAAAAGGGTAAACAACTAGTAGAGCGGGTTAAGGGAACGCATGAAACAGAGTTACTAACGATCCATCAAAGTACTGAAGAACCTAAATGAAGGGAACCGACCGATGTTACGGTGTCTAGCTAGTTCATCAATCAGGGGACTACTAGAAGCACAATAGTGCGATGATTAGAGAGAGAAATTAAATGGGATGGGGATGTTAATTATACCTGGCAGCTCGAAGGCGAGGAGGTCGGCGCCGGGGCGGATGCAGAGCTCGCAGGTGACCTGCCCGGACACGGTCACCGACGACACCAGCTCCTCGCCGTACCCGGCAATGCGCGCGAGCTCGGCCGGCGAGAAGTAGAGCTCCATCGGCAACACTTCCTCCCCCTTCGCCGCTGCGACAACGAAGAGGAGGAAGATGAGGAGCGCTGTTTTCCGCAGCATGATGTTGGGTTTGGACCGAACCAACGATCGATGAGGTGGCGCGTTAAGTTGGGGAAGAAAAAAGGGAGGGAAGAAGAAGAAGGGAAGAAAGCTTAGTATTAAGAGTGCGGTTGCAATGGTTCGGTTGGTCCCGCTTTCACGTTGACTTGAACTGGCCAGCAAGGGTGGGCGTGCGCCGCATGTATATTCCCGTAGTCCACAGGGAGGAAGCGTTGTCTTCCTGCGTGTGCGTTGGGCCATGTCAAGTGGTTGTTTTTGATGGCGATATATGTAGAAGTCAGTCACGCGGCTTAGGTCCGTCCCGGGTGGTTCAGGTGTCGTGCGGTGGTTCGGCTGTAATGTGTTGGCGGCATGTCTTGTCTTGTCCAGAGTGTGTTGGGTTTGTTCGCTCGATCTCTCCTCCCCGTGTCCTCTTGGCTAGCCTTGTTTCTGCTGTCGAGGAATTTATAATCACGAGGGGCTAGCTTCGTGATTGTCTTCTCAATAGATGATTGAATTACTTCAGTATTTTGTTATGGCTTAATACAAGTTCATTATTCTTATTTTGCACGTCAGATATATTTCTACTGCCACTATCATTTGTGTTGTTGAATCAAATGAAGCTCGGTGAGCAGTCTATTGGGGAAAGGCCTACCAAGGGTGAGGAGGTGCTTTCCCCTACCTATGCTTGTGCCTTCAACTACCAAAAACAACGCCTTGGATCCTCAGGATCAAGTTAACATATCTGTTGAGATGATTAATAGGCTTCGACACGTGTTCTTTTCTCCTGCTATCTTAATATATACGATTATATGTTCGATCGAACCCCTGCAAGCATTACGTTTCGAAAGAAAAACCTATTCACATTTCAGTTAGGTGCTAGTGCTGTCGGTATATAAGCTAGAAAAAAAAACATAGATATGAGGTTGCATTATTTAAACCTACATTTCAAAATGTTAACGCCAACTATACTAATCACCTATGGTCTTGATAGCCACCATGCAGGAGCGACTACGCAGATGTCCTCTTGAATGAACTCCGAAGGCCAGACTCGAGAGTGTATTTTCATGGTGATGATATTATTTTGAAGACCATATAACACTGTATTTGGTGCCCGACATAAATTATGAAGCCTGCAAAATAAATCAGAAACTATCAAGCAAAATACAAATAACAGTATTTCTTAGTACAAAATATGTAGATATATTGTTATCCAAATAAGCAAAATCCACTGTCTTGAAATAATCTATGGAGTCTGTACTCCCTCAATATTTTAATTGATAACGTTCAGGTGGTCCAAGTAGTTCAAAATTGACGTAGCATCTGTGTCGGAAAGTGAATATAGATACGGAGGTAGAATATAATTTTGAATCTCAATAAGTATTTGTAATAACACAAATATGTTTCAGCAACTTTTTAACAGAAAATAATTTTATTTTTGCGGAGTAATGAAAAAGAAAATGAATTCTCTCACCAGCTTTGGGCTGATTTCAGCCCACAATGTTGTAAGCTGGGAGCGGGAGGTCTAAGCAAAGAGGAAGGAAATGGGTTTCTCCCGCTCGGCCTTTGATGGGTCTAATCATGCGCAGGGTAGGATGTGGGTCATATTGGGCCCAGGTTTGATTGTGGCTTAGGGTCTGTTTGTTTTTTGAGCAGATTAATTAATCTGGATTATAGTGCTAAATTATTTAATCTAAATTATTTAAGTTAAATTAATTAATCTGAAATAGGTGTTTGTTTCTCTAGATTATTTAAGCTAGATCAAGTTTGTTTTTGATGTAAGAAGACCAACTTAGCATGGGTAGTGAGTCTTTGTCCAAAATAAGCACATCTATAATAGATTATTATAGATGTTTACCCTCTAGATTAATTAATATGACCTAATAATCTAACCTATTTGTTTGCCTACTAGATTAATTAAACTAGATTAATTAATCTGAGTGGATTATAAGCTGAAACAAACAGGGCCTTAGTGTTTTATTTTTTAGCTTGTACAGGTCTGCAATTCTGCAAATTCAACCCGACTAGCCTTAACGGCTAAAAGTTTTCCTAGTTTCTGCATATTCAACCCGACAACTAACCTCACGTTGTGTATATAGTATGGTGGTGTTCTGCGGACCGAAAAGGTATGGCTCGATATGGATTTAGGTCTTTTCCCCTTTTCTTATTCATTTAAATTTCCTTGTTACAAACGAGATTGTAGAACTTTAAGAAAGCATTTGAAACAAAAATTCACCATGCCGGGTGGGCCATGGTATTAGTATATGGTATGTTATAATAAGTTTTTAACAATCTTAAAAATTAATTATGATAAATAATATCTTACTTCCCCTATTTTAAAATTATTATCGTTACTGACTTTTTTAGTTACATTTGAACATTCATCTTATTTAAATAAAAATAGTAAAAACTGTTGTATGTCTTTTTATTGTTTAACAAAATGCAAAAATTTATTATGAAAAATAAATGTTGTTATAAACTTGTGACATTTGGCAGTTAGCTAGATAGGAGGACAAAGATTTGACCAAGGGAGACTGACTACTTAATTGTAGTGTTGAGCAAGAACGTTTGGTAAGACGTGGATATGTGCATAATGGAGAACAAATCTGAGATATAGAAACAATAATGGGATGCAAAAGTTGACCACAACGTTTTCAGAATGGGTTTGGGAATATTGTAGTGGCACTACAACATAATCACAGCTTGAATCAGGTTAGAAGTTGTTCATGGCCGCAAACATCGTGCGAGCTGTGCCTGCCTAATCCTTAATACGGCGAGGCTATGCATACGTAATCATGCAATCATGCAGTCACCTACGGTGACTGTGTCATATATTGTTTACTGGAAAGTCACTTCTAGAGTGAGGTTTCACCAAAAAAGCCAAATTGTTACCACCAGAAGACCAAAACACTAAATAAAAAAATGTATTTTTATAGAAAAAATTCAATAATTAAAATTAATGTTATACAAATATTTAATAATTAAAATTAATGTTAGTTTAGAGTGTGAGTGCTTCTCAACATTATGATTCTCAACTAGCAGAAACAATCAATTGCCTTCGTCCTTACCATCTACTTTTCTATAAGCCCCTTATAAAAAAATAATATCCTTAGCGATGGATGACACCTTGCTGAGCAATTTAGGCTGTCTGCTAAGCATGATAAGCATTACAGAATAGGTGCTTTAAGAGAATGGTTTGTTTTTGGTGGAACGTGTATAAATAATTGATTTTATTTCTCTCTTATTTTTTTATTTCTTATCCATATATACAATGGGCTACATTTTTCAATCTCCTTCTACTAGAAAAACCTAAGGAGCTGAATTGCGTTTACGTAAGTACTATTATTATACCACATTAACTTGTAGCTTAAAATAAAATATCAATTAAGAGATGAATAAATAACTCAAATACACATTTGTGAGAAGTAGTCCAATATTGGAATATAATTTTTATCATTGATTCATGTATGAATATTGATGATACATATAACTATGGTCTTAAAAAAAAATCATTGAACATACCCACACACATCTCTGTCTGAAATATATCTGTGATTTTGGCCCTAGTATTGACCATGGGTCTCCTTGGTGGTAGTGTCAACTATGTGTCTCTAGTGTAGTCAATACTACTGCTAACCTAATGCTGTTCAAAGGATGGAGTTTCTAATGTTGAAGAAAAGGTTATAATCCAAGCACCATGAGAAATAAGCAGAGGTTTGTTTATTGTAAATATTTTTTTTTCTTAAAAGCTTTAGATTGTTATCAAGTGGCAACCATTCAAGCAGCTTCTTGTACAAGTATCTTCTTGGCTGCTAAATATTCGTTCATTCTCAAAGAACTTTCTGCTAAATACAGATATGGATATATAGATAATTCCTGTACATTTATGATTTTGTTGCATGTGGAATATTCCTCTCCTTTCTTATTCTTAATTAATTGCCAGAAGAGAAGACACATTGAACATCATGCTCAAAGAACTTTCAGCGACACACCATTGGTCGCTAAAAATCTTTTCTTCTGCGCTGCGTTGCTAAATATGTAGCGTGATATAGTGTTGTGCATACGTGCAGCGGGGCCATGACAAGTCCACGGCGGACCTTTTCTTCTGCGCTGCGTCGGCCGGCGAGAAGCATGTGGACGGCAACAACTGCTTAGCAGAGGCCGCTGCTCCGCCCGCGCTCTGCTCATCTGCTCAGGTGGCACCGGTCGTTGGCGTCGTCTGCCACGTGCCCGTCCTGGGAGACCTCAATGTCGTCGATGGCCGTGGCGAGGACTGTGCTGTGTGCTCCTGCTTCTCCTAAGAGTGCAGTTGGTACCGCTGCTTGTTGCGATGTAGCAAGCAGCACCTGATGAGGTCATGGCGACACTACGGGAAACAGGAGATTTGTTGTGTGCCCAAACACACAGTAAAATCTTTACCGTGGGTTACACACGGCATAGTCTGTATGGCAAAAAAGCTATCGGTAAAGTTTGCTGATTTTGTCGTGTGTTTTTAGGTGGCACCATCCGTTAGCGTCGTCTGTCCGTGGCGCTTACAAACAGCTAACGACTTGTTTGTCGTGTGCCAGATCACGAGTCATATGATAAAGGTGGTCTTTGTCGTATGTCTGCATATGTGACACATGACAAAGCATATATATATATCATGTGTCATTTTTTTGATGTATGTCCTTTGCTTGATACGCGGCACAAAGCCGCTTTGCCATGTGTCCGATATAAAACCCACGACAAAAATTGAGGCACATGATATACCCTCTCTTTCCCGTAGTACGAGAAGATGTAGGTCATCCGCCGACCGCCGGTGGCTAAAAAGGTGATTGAGCCAGCTGCGGCGACTTGATGCTCTCATTGCGTTTCTTGTGTGCATATTGTGAAAAACATAGAAGAATCTGATCCTGACGCATGAAAAAAAATATTATCTGTTCTTTTTATCTTTATTTCTGGATATATATGTCTTCATATTAGGTGCTGTAGCACCCTATTTTTTTTCAAATTTTACGATAGAATAATTTTTTTTCTTATTCAATGAGGGAATTAATATTAGCTAGATGCATTCGAATTTTGTTGGTTGAAAAATAAGTTTGAAATGCGATTAGGAACCGATTTGGGGTTAGTTTAGGAATTTAGCAAAAGAAAACAGAAAAGAAATGAGGAATAGAAAAAAAACCCTTAAGAGTATCTTCAATAGTGTCTGTATTTTATTAGCTAAATTTAGAGAGTTTACCTCATTTGTAAAAATTAAAATACATCTAAAAATAGTGGTATTTCAAGAGACTATCCAAAAGATGGACTCTATTTTTCAAAACTGTCCACGTCAATTATTTTTTCCAAGGGGCAATCGTGCGTGTTCGGACGCCCCTCCTACGTTGGATTAGGATCCTTGGCAGTCGCTGCTCCAGCAGTCACAGGAGCGATGCGCCATGGGCAAGACGCTGCTCGCCGTATTCGATTGAGACAGGGGCGGATGTCGTCGCCCTGCTGGCTGGAAACTTGGAATTGACTTGACGAGAGCAGTTACTACTTACTAGTCCATATGTGCTCCGGTGGTCATGGCCATGGGCTAGCAGCGTTGCGTGATCTTTAGTCCTTGCGAGTCGTACAGTAGTGGACACGATCAGAGGGCAGAGGGCGCGACTGCTGGAGCCGTGACTGTCGAGATCCTAATTCGGTCATGCGCTCGGCTGTTTCTTCCGCCGCCGCCTTGCGCTCGTGACGTCGCTGCTCGTGGAATCAAATCGCCCTCTCGTGCCACATGGAGTCAAATCAGTGCCTCCCCGTGGTTGACAGGTCATGGTCTCCACGCCCGGCATGTTGGATGAGATTTTTTCTAATGTTTTCTACGGGGTTGTTCATTTTCATGAGAGCTAAATTTTAGCTACTAAAATTTGAGCTAAATTTTAACATCTCTTAGGGGGTTAAAGTTTTGTTCTCATTTTAGCCCTTTTTCTTCTCTAGATCTAAAGTTTGCTTTACTTTTATCCCTCTCATTTGTTTTTCTAGAGCTAAAATATAGACTAAAGTTTAGTTAGCCCTTTAGCCCATGAAAACGAACAACTCCAATATTTAGCAAGCAGCTCTGATTTACTAAGTCTGTTAGATATGGTCTTAGTCTTTTGGGCCAAATTACTCGGCCCAACCTCCCTTCCCCTCTTTCTCTCTCTTTGCCAGCCTGATTCGGCCATGGGCCAATTCCCTCCCAACGACCCATTTTCCTTTCCCCCCTTCTCTCTCTACCCCGGCCTGCCGGGACCACGCGTCTAGTCCAGCCACCGTCCCATAAATAGCGAGCCCTGCCTCCCCGTGTCGTTGACGCCCTTGCCGCGGCCCGCCTCGGAGTCCCTAGTCGCCCTCGGTGTCCCCCATCGCCCTCGATGAGCGCGTGAGTCCCCCTCCCCCTCTCTTCATGTCCTCTCGCGGCAAAGAGCTGACCGTCGGAGCGCCCTAGAGGCCAACTCCGACTGAATGGCGCCGCCGGCTGCCGCCAGCCCTGCTGGAGCCCTTTGGGCCGTTTGATATTAGATCCACATCATATTAAAGCACTCCGAAGGGGTATGCTCCCGGTCCACCATGGACCCCTTGATGAACCCGGTCCATGACCCGTGGACCTAGTTCATGGGAATTAGTTTTAATTTAATTTAATTTAATTATTTATTTCTGTTTAATTAGTAGTAAATGATTACTTTGCGTTTAGGCCCCTAACCTTTTAGGTAATTAGTTTTGGTAGTGTAACTTTTTAAAAACAACCATGTGTTTTTTAGTAATTATATTTTACCCCTTGTATTTTAATAAACTATAATTTAGGCTAATTTTACACATAGACCCCTGAACTTATTATTAAATATGTTTTAATACTTATATTTTAGAGTTTGACCCTTGTAATTTTCTAAAATTACTTGTATGTCCCTAAACCTATCTGTTTTTACTACTTTATCCCCTAAGCCTCAAAACCTTAACTTTTTACTCGTAACTCTGATTTAGTTAAGTTTTGCGCCCACGTGATCATAGCAACGAGTAGGTGATTTATGTTTTTACTATTTAAACCCTACAACTTCAAATGTTAGGTGATTTTTGCACTCACTCAATCATAGCAACACGTACTATTTTATGATATTGTTTTCATTGTTGTTTGGTATTGTATTGTGTGTTGTTTCTTTGTTTTTTTGTATGTTTGTCTTTCCGGTGTGACGTTGCGTGGACGAACCGCTCTTAGAGAACTTCTAGGACCTCTAGCCCGAAGACTGAGCAACAGCAAGGGGAACCAGGCAAGTGTGCTTGATGCAGTTTGTACCTATGTTTTTATAAATCCGTATTTTATAAACATGCATTCTTGTCAATATGAATCCTATGTCTTTATCCTTCTATACTATTTTCTTGTCGCTCTGGTTTGATTTAGTAAACTAGGATGGGTATGTCATGCTTAGTTTGCTAATACCTTGGGGATTTAAAAGTGTCTAATAATATTGACTAATGGTTTCACTTTAACTTAATAATAATGTGATGGGTAATCCTTTTTAGTAACATGGAACCTAGGTGAGCCAAGCAGGAGAATGATGATGATCGTGTGGGTATGCACGTGTACTTGGTATAAAATTGTGGGTTGTAGTCAGTACCTGCTTGTGATCATAAGGACTTGTTCGTGAAACAACCACCGAGGAAAACAACGCAAAGCACATGTCTGATATGGGTAGGCTTGGTTCAATATTAAGATGTCGTCCTAGTTTTGTCGGCAGTCGAGGAAAGAGGAAGGAAGGGTTTTACTTTTGACCTTAGGCAATGGACGGTTTTAATCCTAGCCACGATGGTAGAGGGGGCTTTTGTGGGAAGGGTTTTACTTCTGCAGCGGTGAAACCTTAACGTGGATTGTTTGTTACTTGGCAAGCTCTTTGAAAGATCTCGTGGTGATCTCCTGGTTTCACACCTAAGGTAGTGTGAATTGGATAATATGAAGATTCTAGTCACTGCATAGTGGTGAAATCACCAATCTATGAGTAAAGTTGTGCAACCTCTGCAAAGTGTTAAAACTGTTATAACAACCGTGCTCACGGTCAAGAGTGGTCTGGATCCACACATAATTAGGGGAATGGATGGGTGAGTCTAGAGGAGTGTTGACGGTTATTAACTACCATTTTCGACCATCAATATTTTCAAAATAAAGAAGAACTCAACATTCGGACCTTGAATTTTAGTTAGAATTAGCAAAGTTCCACTTGTACTTGGAGAAATGCTCACATGCAGGAGATACAATAAAATAAAGGAAGAAACACATCTATGTGGCGAAGAAACACAACTTTCACCAATCAGAGTTCGCCAACAGGGATTCCCACGGATCAAATGGCCCACCTGCAGTACCAAACCAACATACAGAAGGGCTAAACCATGGAGGAGCAAAAAGCGGCCACCCACTAGTGTGCCAAAAGAGCAGGGGGCACTGGGCCCCACCCTTGTTCAGCTGAACAGGCCTGTTCGGCCGAACATGGAGTGGGCCCAGTGAGACCCATCTTCTTGTGGTGGTTCCCTACCGACTCTTCAAAGGCGGTTGTCCCCCTTAGGGAAGGAGTTACCGACCTTGGAACCGCCTTTGGGCCCCTATAAATAGAAGGGTGCGGCTTCACTCCTCAACACACACTTAGAAGCATCATTCTCTTTGTATTTCAAGTTACTCTCTAGTTTTAGTGGAGTTAGGCTTAGAATAAAGTCTTATTCAGTTCCCAAGTCTTCTTTGAAGTTGTGGTATGACTCTTGTATTTTTCTCCTTTTATAAGACTTTGTTTTATTTAACATATTTAGTCTTTCTATATAGTTGTGGTTGGCTCATGTATTTCTTTTTAATTATATAATCCATTCATGTATGTGGTTAGTATGCTTACATGTTAGTAGTGTAGTTATACTATACTATCATGTTAGACATAGGCCCTTACTATAGTCTTTATTTATATTATTATAGTGATGCATGACTAATGTCTGACTTAGATCATTTCCACGTGCTTAGTGTTTACTTAAATATGATTACTCCTTTTCTGATCCATCGCTAGGGGATTAGGGGTATTGTTCTAGAGATGTAAGTGTGGTGCTTAGATCAATAGAATGCATTATTTATCATGTAGCCTACGAATTGTATTGAGGTAGGCAGTAGGTGGTGACATCCCTATCTGTCCTTTGAAATCCTCCATGTTCGGCTATACAATAGGCTCTTGACCAGAATCGTACTGTGGATGCAGGGAAAAACCGGGTGCCCAGGGTGTGATGGTCTAAATTTCTTGCGTTGCTTGTGTCAGTATAATAGTATATATTATAAATTGCAACTATATAAAAGCAACATAGAAACTTAGCTCTTTCTTTGTCTTTCATCACTAGACTAGTCTTTATTTATCTTGAGTATGCTATCTGTATGTCCACTATCCATATTTTCCTATATCCTTACACCCGTGAGGACTCTGCGTTATGATTTATTGAGCACGTCTATAATATGCCTTCCTTTAGGATAAAATAAATATGATACCCTGGATACTTACGGGTGAAATGCTATAACAGTATTCTCCAGGCGCTTGCGGATTACCTGCATTCATTAAAAATACCAACAGGAGGTAACTAGATTTGGGCAGTATAAACCTTAGATTGCTACAAGTGGTTTCTTAATGGGCGGTGTAACCTATGGTTTGCTACAAGCGGAGTAACCTATAGTGTTGGACATGTGAGGTAACTTGTCGGGTACCTTTTCACCTAGTAAATAGGATGTTTTTCAAGCTGGTTTTAGGTGTTGGTGCTTGTTTATATAAACGAACCATTATGTTAGCCTTTTTTCTATCAAGCTTGCATGTCATACTTTCTCCCACTTGCTAACTACTACATGTACTCACGCTTGCTATTTCCATCAGTTGTTGTACTATGAACTACTGCTTAGAAGATGGTGGCGAGATGGACTACATCGACGAGGACTACTACTAGGCGAGCGTGCCCCTGATCGATTGTTTGTGGCGTTATGGTGTTTTTTCTTTGTTATTCTTTGAAAGAGTCATTCTTAGTGTTTAAAGACAAGCAATTATGTAATAATGATATGATGTAATAATTATATTGGTTATACTGTTATTCACTTTTACTATCGATATGTGTGAAACTTGTTCCTGGGAAGAAATATGCTAAGCATTCGGATTTGTCCTTAAAATTGGTTGTGACAGAAGTGGTATCAGAGCTGTGTCGACTGTAGGATGCTAGTTTAGGTAGAGTGGTTGTGTCATAATGTTTATTTTTATGCATACCAAAACTATCTTCAAAACTATTGGTTTATAATTGCATTTTTTCACTCCCCATGTTGGTTACTTACTTTTGTTGCTTTATTACCGTTTAGTTTGTAAAATTTTTCTTACTGATTTATCTCCCCTATTTAAAATTTTGTAGATGGTTTGCATGAAGATCACCCCATGTAAGTGTTTTGTTGTTCCCCCTCCACAGATCCCAGAGGGTGCGCTTTGGATGACCTAGCCAGCTATTGAGTCTCACTCCACTAGACTACATGCTGGCTACATCCTGAGGACACTGTGGTACTTGCTTCAGGGGCTAGGGTACCACGACGCTCCACAATATGTGAGGCCCAGAACTCCTCTTCGTGGCGGAGGCTACACTTGATGGATTGAGGTGATACTGTACAAGAGGGCTACAAATGATGGCATCCATGGAGTTTGTCGTGTCCACTTCGTCACCGCATAGAGAGCTATGTTCATTGCTGGGATCCGTAATACTGCTCGCCAGGCTCTCGTAGTGCTTCGCCATAAGAGCAATCAGACTCTACGCACCTCCTAGTTTGCTCACTTTCCACAATGGGCCAGCAACGACTGTCTGGAGTTACGTTCATTGCTAGGATCCGTGATGATGCTCGCAAGGCTCTCGTAGTGCTTTGCCACGAGAGCAATTAGACTCTACGCACCTCCCAATGATGCTGCTCGCCAGACTCCCTCTCTCTCTCTCTCTTTCTCTCTTTCTCTCTCTCTCCCTCTCTCCCTCCCTCCCCCCCCTCTCTCTCTCTTAGGCACGATGCAAGGGTAGAGATGTCATCCCCAATGATGGAACTGTCCTTGCCCCCCATCCCGGTGGCGTGTTGTTCCTCCCCCCGAGCACCTCCCCTTCCATGGTCGCGAAGAGGCCCAGATCCGTCCTCCCAGGGACAAGCGATGCTCCTCGATCCGGATTCACGGCCAAGCGTGTCGAGCACGGCAGCAAGCCAGGCGTGGCGAGCGCAGCGGCAGGTCTCTTCCACCTCCCATCGAGCGTGGCGGCGAGCCTTCTCCACTCCACCTCCCGTCAAGCGTGCTGGCGGGCCTCCTCCACTCTCCCTCCCATCGAGCGTGGCGGCGGGCCTCCTCCCCTCCCCCTCCCATTGAGCGCGCAGCTGCAGGCCTCCTCCACTCCCCCTCCAATAGAGCGCGATGGCGGCGGCGGGCTCCTCCACTCCCCCGAGCAAGGTGGCTGTTGGCTAGGGTGGCGACGATGCGCTCCTTTGGGCCGGGCCGGGCTGGTTCTACCCATTTTATTTCTTTTTTTACTTGTTCAAAATTGTTTTTAGTAGTGGGCACCTGCCTGGTTTCTAACTTTATTTTTAAGTTTTTTTATTACATCACTTAATGACGGGCACTTGATCCATCACTAATTTAATAACTATTCAGTAATGATTATTTGTTACAGACTCTTTGTCCGCCACAAAAGCTGTTCATCGTCCGTTGCTAAAAGTCATTTTTTGTATAGTGTCATCTCGTTGGTGAGATGCACCAAATTAAACTCTGCATGAACAAAAGGATAAAGCATGATATTTTCTTTTGGTATATTCTAAGTGGAACAAGAAGCTTGTGTAAGAAGTACTTAGGGTTGCATGCTCTTTTGCTTCGGTGCTCCGATCCTGTTGGTGAGATGCATTATAAAATTTCATGAAAATAAAACAAAAAAAGAGGGGACCTATAATTTTGCTGCAACAGTGTCTTTGAAATTTGAACTTGTGCAAATTTACTATGAGTTGCGATTCACGTCAGATATCATATGTTAATGTTTCATTTTTATGCAAGTTTTGTTACAATCTCTTTAGTACATAACAACAAGCGCAATTTTTGTTGGAGAACTTTATGCAAATTTCATGTTGCCTATGAGACATCACATGTGTTTTATTTTAACCAATTAACTTATAGTTGTATTGCATATGTTAATTTGCATGCAAAAAACAAACTCATTTATGGTAGTATATATGTCATCACACCTAAGGATATTCGATGACTTTTGGATAATGCTATTTTTCTCAAAAATATCTATAGCAGAACGATAGCAACAAGCAGATGGGAAGCAGAAGTGAGGACACCAATTTCAAGCTGTTGTAATGATTTATCATCTACAAAGCACACAATCGATGAAGCAGGTGCGTTGAGCGACTATAGTGCTTCTCCTAGCGCTGGCCTGCTCAGTTGCAGTCTGTTTGTCCTAAATGTGAGATAACAAATTCACCCACATCCAACAGACTGTCAGTCCTCCAACAATGCATGCTTCCATGAATGCAAACTTGGACCTGCGGCGGTTTTCTGCTTCTTGGATGCGCTCCACGACTTGGCCAAAACACAAATACAAGTGCTCTACCCAAACATGAATATAACTTGAATAAAACTAATCCATAAATATCAAGATTAGTTTAACAGCGTCATAAGAAGAATCAAGGACACCTAGGGCACTTGCAAATTGCACACGCGATAGAAGTCAAACGTTCTTGTCATCCTGGATAGATTCGCCGTACTTCAACTTCAGTGGCAAGGTCAGGCAAAACTTCAATGACAAATGACGATTGAGGAATGGTGTTCGCAAGGTGACGAGATGGCAAGATCACGAAGTCCAGGGTCATAGGTTCTCGCGTGGTCTCGTTCATGCGGCAATGTGGTTGTCGAATTTGTTGAGGAGGCGACAACGGTGTCGATATCACGTCAGGACCTCTAGGATTGATTGCAGGTGCTCTTAACACTGCTACTCGGTGACTTTGGGGACAGCTTCACTGCACAATTCCAGGAGATTATCCGAGCATCTCCAATGGCAGCGGCAGCGGCCCTTGGACGCCAGGGCACTAGGGCAGAAGGCGAGACAGAGTGAAGAATTAAGAGGCGGTTGAGGTTTGTTTTACGACAATTATGTAACATTCATATTTTGTTATTCAAACAATCATTCAGCTACCTGCTGACAAATAGAGACAAAAAAATATTAGTTACATCAACAACGATGCAATGGCAACAACGTACGTTGCTTCATCTAAGTGATTAGTTCTCTATACGCCCTCAATAAATTGGCAACGCCAATAACATAGGAATTTTTCCAATAACATGCCAGCTCCTTATCTTTCGCCGTATCCAAGGCCAAACTACGAGGCAATGCATCTTGTTAGAGATATTCAATTGCAAACAAAAATCTGACTAACTGAGGAATTTAGGTAGGATTCATCAAACTGAAAAAAAGAATAATCTAGAATCACATGTTGACCTATGACCAAAACCTTCCTCTAAATTTGGCAAAAAAAGAAGGGGGTAAATTCTTCAGAACAAAGGTCAACAAAAAATAAGAGCAGGTAGAAGGGCTAAAGCAGCACCAGCAAGCACGTTTAGCTGCGATTCCGTGAAGGGCTTATATCTAAACAAAGTCGTTTGTGATTGAGGGAGATATTTATATACCGTTTCCATGCATCTCCATTCTTCCTCTATCCCTCCCTATTAATCCGATCTTGTCCTATAAAAAGCACCGTGAATGAAATGGAAGATGCTGGAAAGCAAAAACGAAAACAAACAAACGGGCAGCAGCACTATAAGCAACCAAGCAGGCACAAGTAAGAAATCAGGCATCCACTTTTGGAAACGGTAATATCCCTGTGTGGCAAAAGCCGTCGCGGAAATACATAAAACCCTTAGGAAAAATAGTTCTGTCGGCCTGCCATCAGGGAAACGCCGCCAGGGATATAATGACAGGGAAAGCCGACAAAGAAGAATTCCCTGATGGTAAACCCTGTCGGACAACGCTCAGGAAAATGTTTTCGATCCATATATATTTAACAAAATTTTCCCTGACAAAGGATGCTGACAGGGAAATGTATATCCCTGTGCGTTTTTGCCCATCAAGAATACAGCTATTTCCCTGATGCTATTTACACTGACACGCAAAATTCAAATTCGTGAAAAGGCAACAATCCTTTCCATGTGCACCAATCGACAGGCAAATAAATCAGGCAGTATATAATTCCCAAAATACATTAGCCGACAGGGAAACTATTAGCCAGATCCAATTTGCTTAAATGTTCCATTATACAAAATGCACATTTCAATCAACATTACATCTCAGGCAGTACACAGAGCTCAGAAATATTACACATCAATATGGATATCATGTCTAAACGTTTGGCATCATAACATCACTACAACAGCCATAGGCACAAAGAAGGAGTAGTTCACAAAAGCCATAACTACGAGCAGTGGCACAGTCTAAAAAAAAAAAGAACACCATCAAATCCCCATTACGCCCACTTCAAGCTAAATCACAATCAAGAGCAATCAAGAATGAATGAGCAACAGGGTTTTACCTGCCTGGTCAGGACTGAATCCTGTGGTTATGACCCGATTTTGCGGCGCTGTTAAAGATCCAAATACACAGCTAGCCTTATCTCCATCTACCGCATCGTGTGAGGTGTGATTCCATGGCCGCCGTCACCCAGCCGTGGCGAATGGGAGCTCTGCTCCGGCCCTCCCTTCTCCCCCAGTACGCCGTCTCTTTTCTGCGCCACGTGAGGTCATGACATCGCCTCTCTCGTGTGCGGTGGCCAAAATCCGATCCCGAGCTCCATCCCTGACAGCGGTTTCGGTGAGTTTGGTTTCCCTTGTTCCATGGCGGGTGCTGTTGCCTTGTAGCCCTTTATTTCTTAAATTTTCTTTGGTGAATAGGAGGCTAGATCGAGGTTGGGGCGAACGTGCTCCATGCTGCAGCCCTCCCCGACTTTCCTCTGCATCGGCTGCCCTCCCCGAGTTCCATTTTAGTTGGTTCCCTCACCCGAGCTCCTTCCACATGAGGAGTTCCCCTGTGGTGCATTCGGCGGGAGTGGCATCCCCGAGCGCTGATGTGGTGAAGCCGGCGTCCCCGTCCGGGCGCGACGGCGGCTGCGGCGCTCCTCCAGCTCCCTCTCTGGCGAGGTCCTCCTTAGCGAGGCGGCGGGCACCGAGCAAGACCTAAGCGTGCTGGCTCAGCATCTCTACTTTTGTAGACCCCGCCACTCAGGTCTGCTGCCTGGCCCTATCGTTTACCGTTTACTATCGAGCATTAGGAAGTGAAGAAGATGTACTTTGTTTATTTATTTTCATTGATTTGCAGCAGATTGATTTGTTTAAATTGTGAGGAACAAATCATTTATTTATATCCACCATTACTTTGATTTATGAGAGGACCAAATTGTGAGGATGTAACTGAAGATTGGGCTTTTTGCTACTCTCTGTTCTTTCTGGATTTGCTAGTAAGTTTGTTTTTTTTCATGTAAATTTAGAGCTTCCAATGCTTGTCATCACAGATTGTTGTGTTTATAGATGTGTTATGATGAGTCAATTAGTGTCCTCTCTTTTTTATTTTTTGCAAATGGTAATATTCAGGAAAGCAGAATACTATGGGCTGAAAGAAACTATTGTGTTGATATTGTTCTTGGGAGGTTTCGGCTTTAAGTAAGAATTCTTTTGCCTCATACATTCAGTTGTCATTTTAAATATGCTTGGCATTGCATGTCTGTTCTGTTGTGTTAGTCTTTGCTGAAATGACGTGAAAGAGTTTGATCAGAGATGTTAGAACATCGCTGAAGAGACAACTCCCAGGTTGCCGGTGAGATTACGGCCTACTCACACACGCACACAAGAAACTCACGCGAACACAATGGCACACGATCTGGTTTTTGGTGCTGCAGATTGGGCAGCTTTTCCAGAGTCTATTCCCTTACTTATATAGACTATTACATGGAAACTAAATATGGCCTCAATCAGCTCTACCATACAAACGTTAGTTGCCTAAACATGGCTAGCTAACAATAGAAACTAATCTACTAATAATTATAACAGGCAAGGATTATTTCCTACAATCTCCTCCTAAGCCTTGCGCTGCTCAATATTGATAAGACTGATCTTGGTACGCTGCTCATGAAACTTGGTCTTGTTGAGCGGCTTTATGAGAATGTCGCCAAGCTGTTCCTCGCTCCTGATTAACTCGACACGGATCAAGTCATCTTTCGCAGACTCCTGAACTAGGCGATACTTCACCTGGATATGCTTACTTTGTCCATGGAGCACTAGATTCTTGATTAAAGCACTGGTGGACTTGTTGTCCACCCTTACCATTGGTGCGCTTGGTGCTGATTCTTGAACTTCTGCAAGCACCCGAGCTAGCCATAATGCCTGAGAAGTAGCATTGGCAGCTGCTATATACTCTGCCTCACACCTTGATTGTGTCACCACCTTCTGCTTCATGGACTGCCAGGTGATCGGGCTGCTGCTGAGGAAGAAGATCACACCCGTCGTGCTCTTCCTAGCATCGACATCACCAGCGTAATCACTATCACTGAAGCCAGTTAGCATGGCTTCACCCTCCTCCTTCCGGCCGAACCAGAGTCTCCAATTCTGGGTCCCAGCCACATAGTGCAGGATGCGCTTCACCGCGGCGAGGTGGTCCTCCCGCAGATCCTCCAGGAACCAGATAACAAACCCGACCGCAAATGCTAGATCAGGGCGAGTGTTAACCAAGGACCTCAGGCTCCTGACGATGCTTTTGTACATCGTCACGTCGATCGGCGGTCTCTCGCTGAGCTTACTCAGCTTGAGCCGTGTCTCCATGGGTGTTTGGCAGGGGTTGCACCCGGCCATCCCACACTTCTCTAGGATCTGGCCGGCGTTGGCGCCTTGGCTCATTGAGATCCCCCTCGTGATCTGCTTTACTTCGATGCCGAGGTAGTAGTGAAGCAGGCCAAGTTCACTCATCTTAAACGCAACCGCCATCTCCTCCTTGAAGGTTTTGATGTCACCGGCACTCGAGCCGGTGATCACGAGGTCATCGACATAGACCCCAACCACTAGTCTAGTGGCACGACTCTCCCTGACATAGATGTCGTGCTCTGACATGCTCCTCCTAAAGCCGAGTGATAGCAAGGTGTTGTTGAGCTTTGCGCTCTAGGCACGTGGCGCTTGATGTAGGCCATATAGTGCCTTCTGCAACTTGAGCACCTTGTACTCCTTGCCGGTGATGACGAAACCGGCTGGCTGCTTGACATAGACCTCCTCCAGCAGGTCCCTATTGAGGAACACCGATTTGACGTCCATGTGGTGCACCTCCCACCCCTTGTGCGCCGCGAGGGTGATGAGTAGGCGCACCAAGTCGAGTCGGACCACCGGCGTGAACACCTCGCCGTAGTCGATGCCGTGGCATTGTGCATAGCCCTTCACCACGAGGCGCGCCTTGTGCTTGAACACTGTCCCGTGTTCGTCCCGCTTCACCTTGAAGACCCACTACACGTCGATCGCCTTGCGACCGGTGGGAGGTCGGCTAGGCACCACGTGCCATTCTCCTCGATGAAGTCCATCTCCATCATTGCCTTTATCCAACTGGGGCTGCCTTCCGCCTCGACGAATGAGGCAGGCTCGTTGGCACTCACCGCATGAAGTTCCTCCATCACCAGTGCGCGCGGCGTGATCTGCCCCATGATGTCGTTGATGCTGCAAAACCGAAGAGGCACATCATCGTCGTGGTCGGCGTCGTGGTTGTCATCGTCCACACTGTCCGATGAACCAGGTTCCGACTTGTCAGCTCCAGCACCCAGAGGCGGCGACTGCTCTCCTAGTGCATCTCTCGCAGGCACCTTGACCATCTCATCGCCAGGTGCGGCTTGTACCCAAGTGGTGTACTCCACCGTGAACACATCGTCGACACCAGCCGGCTCGCCATCGCCACCGCTGGTGCCCCAGTCCCACTGGGCTTGCTCGTCGAACACCACGTTGTGTTTCACATGGACACGCTTCACGATGGTGTTGTAGGCGTGATACGCCTTGGAACCACGCTCATACCTGACGAAGATCGTCTTCAGGCCACGATCATCGAGCTTCTTCAGATGCGGCCAAATGTCCGAAAGTGGTGCACCGCTGGCTTCTTCTCGTGCCATACCTAAAACGGATTCATCCCATCCATGCTCTTCGTTGGGCAACGGTTCAGCACATACACGGCGCTGTTAACCGCCTCAACCAGAACCAGCAAGGGAGCCCCTTTGTCTTGAGCATGGTCCTGGCTGTGGCCACCACCATGCCATTCCAGCGCTCAACAACGCTATTCTGTTGCAGGCTGTAGGGCACAGTGTGCTGCGATGCACACCCTCGCCCGTGCAGTGCTCTGCGAACTCCCATGCGATGAATTCGCCACCGTGATCAGTTCGGAGCGCCTTCACCTTGACGCCGTACTCGCTCTCAGCCCACGCCTGGATCTCCTTGATGGCAGCCACTGCATGATCCTTTGAAGGCGGCTGCCCACATGTACCTGTTGAGGTCATCCACCAACAACAAAAGGTACTTGTTACCTGCGGGCATCGCCGGTGAGATGGGCCCACAGAGGTCACCGTGCACCAGCTCAAGCCGCTACCATGCCCGATACTCCGCCTATGCCGGAAATGGGGTACGACTGTGCTTCCTCGCTTGGCACGCCTCGCACAGGTGACCGACCTGTCCAATCACCGGTAGGCCGCATACTAGCTCCTCCCAAGCTAGCGTCCTTAGTGCCTCCATGTTGACATGGTCGAAGCGCACATGTCAGCGCCATGCCTCCTCGTCGCCGCGCTCGTGCACTGCCAGACATGACGGTTGCGCCACCTTCAGCTAGATCTTGTATAGGCGGTTGCTTGCATGTGCCACCTTTGCTAACAGCTTGCCATCTGGCATGCAAATCCTCATCACCCCATCCTCGATCTCGGTCTTGTAGCCACTCTCATCGAGCTGACCGATGCTGATGATGTTCGTCGTTAGCCGCGGGACAAAGTAGACTCTAGGGAGCGAGTGAACCTCCCTGTTCTTGCACTCGAAGATGATGGTGCCCTGGCTTTTGATGTTTGCCACCGAGTTGTTGCCGAAACGCACGGTGTCAATCTTCGCTGTATCCAGCTTGGAGAAGGTGAACCTGGATCCGGATATGTGGTTGGTGGCGCCGGTGTCTAGGACCCAGGTCTCAGTCTCCCGGTCCTTCTCCTCTCCGAGGTGAGCGAACACCTTCTCTTCCCGGATCTCAACTGGGGCAACGAATCCCATCGACTTCGCCCTAGATCCATCGACTCTTGCAGTCGATGATGATTCCATCGTATCGACTCTTGCAGTTGATGAGGGAGGCACTAGATCAACTCTTGAAGTTGATGAGGGCTGCACTGTATCGACTCTTAAAGTCGATGAGGGCTGCACCGTATCGACTCTTGAAGTCGATGATGGCCCTGGTGAAGCTGTTTTGAGCCAGAGCGAGGCCTCCTCTCCTTCTTGAGCAACATGGGTCTATTCCTTCTTGGGCTTCGACCGACACTCCGGGCCCAGTGTCCCAACTTGCCATAGCATTGACATTCATCACCTGTGGGTCGATGTGGATTCGATGGCCCGATCGATGGACCGCTACACCTGCGTCCATGTCCACGTCGGCCGCCACGACGCGCCGAGCTGCCGCTCGTGCCGCCTCCATGTTCTTACTCATGTTTCTTCCTCCGTGAGTCCCATTCCTCCTCTGTGAGGTACAATTTCTCCAGATGCTACAGCGACGCTGGTGCTTCTTTGAAAGCCTCCTCGGCCTCCTTTAGCCGCCCCGTCAGATCAGCGATCATCATTGTCGACACATCAAGGAGCGTCTTGATGGCGATCACGATCTGCTTAAACCGAGGCGGCAGGCTCCATAAGATCTTCACCATGATCTTAGGATCCTTCATCTCCTCACCTAGAGTGTCGAGATACGCCTCCAGGCAGAGTGCGTAGTCCTCGACGGTCTCGCAGTCACCGAATGTGGCGAGGTCGAATCACCGGCTCAGCTGGCGCGTCGTCAACTTCTTCATGCGATCATCACCAATCCTCTTGGTCGTGATCGCGTCCCAGGCCTCCTTGGCCGTCTCCTTCTTGGCGATCGTCAGCACCATCTCCGGTGGTACAACGCCGCACAAAGCGTCAAGCGCCATCATCTCCTCCTGGGGTCGGTGCTGCCGTTCTCGATGATGTTCCAGAGGGCTCTGGCCTTCAGCTTCACCTTCATGAGCAGCGCCCAATCGGAATAGTTGGTCTTGGTGAGAACGGGGTAGCTACTCCCGCTGTCCACCTCACGGATCACTCGTTGGATCATGACGCCGTCACCGGAGGTGTCACTAACCTTCTTGCCCAACATGTTCAAGCCTTGGATGAACCTAGCTCTTGATGCTAAATGTTAGAACCTCGCCGAAGAGACAACTCCTAGGTTGCCATCGAGATTATGTCCTACTCACACACGCACACAAGCAACTCTCGTGAACATAATGGCACACGATCTGGTTTTGGGTGCTGGTGAATGGGCAGCTTTTTCAGAGTCTATTTCCTTGCTTATATAGACTATTACATGGAAACTAAATATGGCCTCAATCAGCCCTACCATACAAACGTTAGTTGCCTAAACATGGCTAGCTAACAATAGAAACTAATCTACTAATTACAGCAGGCAATGATTATTTCCTACAAGAGAGACATCATGGTGGTCGCTGTTGTGGCCACCGGGCGAGGTCTGAGCTGCTGTCTTGGTATCGGAGTTGGTTTGGGCATCGAGCTGTACCTAGGGACTTCACCTGCTCGCCTCCTCCCCTGCTACATTCAGGTATATTTCTTCTATTTTTGTGAATAAAAAAACTGCTTGTTAATTTTATGAGGAATGGTTTTAGCAAAGAAGCATCTCCGTAATAGTCTCTTGCATATACAATAAATAAATAGAGTCACATGACATCAAGTTGTGTTTAGTCTCCCATAGAATTAATTCATATTATTGATACTTTCTATTCACAGATTACTACAGAGGCTATGATGGAGCGCATGAACAAGCCGTGTAGTGCATTTTCATTTAACACAATTACCCTAAAGCTCTTCTCGTCAAGAGTCAACAATCAACCAAATGGTTGGATTAGATTTGTGCTCTTGATGTGTTACAACACAAGTAGCCTATTACACTCTCCGAACGGCCTTGCTTCTCTAGTGGAGTTGTTCTCTGTGCTTAAACAAACTTGGAGTAATCAAAGGAATCAGCAGAAAAATTCCTCATACTCTGCATTGCTCGTAATGGATCTTTTTTTGTGATCAATTCCAAGGACTTTAACCTGGCATGAATCCTGGCTAAAGGTTAGGTCTTCTTTTTATGCATGCAATGAATCTATGCAATTATCATTCATAGTTTGGTTGATAGAGTTCTGATTGATTATTGGTGAGTAGCGTGTAGTTGTTGCATGTCATAGCTTACCTAGCATAACAACATGTTTTTTTTTTGCATGATATTTGCTCATTCTTATGCTTTCTGGCTGTTAAGGCAACTTCCATTGAGTTCTAAGTGAGTTTTGGTGAATAGCTGGTACTGTTCTTCATAGTTTAACATATGAGCTCTAAAGTTTGATATTCTAGGTGATCCAATCTTTTACTTATATTGGGGAAAAGGATAGATTTTTTGACATGAAAACAGTAGAGGAGACTCTCACTGTGAAAAGGATAGATTTTCAGAAAAGAACATTGTTTCTTTTAGTACACTTATAGTGAGCCTTCATCTTTTTAATTAAAAATGTATTCTGAATGATGTATTCTGAGCAAGATTGGTTATCGCAATTCAAGTTTGCAAATTCTGATCGGATTCTTTTTCTTTTTTTTCCTTTTTTTTTCCTTTGTAGGTTCTTTTATCTAATGAAACAGACTCTGTGATGTGTCGGGGCAGAATATCCGGATCAGATTCTTTTTCCTTTTCTTAGGTTTTTTAATCCACGTAAGTGGCAGAACAATAAAACAGACTCTCTGATAAAAAAAGACTCGGAGGGAAGAATAACCAGTTGCAGGCGATGGGGCAGAATGTCCGGATCGGATTCCTTTTCTTTTCTTTTTTCCTTTCCTCACATTCTTCTATCTGAATTAATAAAGAACGAATAACAGAACCAGTTTTCTCATTACAGACAGTCACCCACCCATCGATCTGAGATCTCCATTTAGCATAGGTCACCTACATCTAACCACAGGATTAGAATGGTCCCACTACGTGTAAACATTGTCTCACTTATCTAAACTAAGAAAGAACGAATGACATGATCAGTTTTATCACCACAGACAGCTACCTATCCAACGATCTGGAGCCTCCATTTAGCATGTGCCACCTCCATCCAACCACAAAATATGTGTGGACACAGTACATGTAAAACTTTTTACACTCATTCCTTCACAAAATTCACTCATCCTTCCCCTCACACCCTGTTTTTCCTCACCACCCTTCCCACATGTACCCATATACCCACATGCTATTACTTTCCTTAATTTTCTCCTCCTAAATTACCTCCTCCTTAATTTCACGTCAAATTTCCTACCTCCCGAGCCCCGAGAGTGAAAAATCTCAGCATTCCAAAATTCACACTGTCCCGGAATCCTGATCCAAGTCGCATCCCCGTCGTGAGCTCCCTCCTCCGTGCGCTGCTGCACCGCAGCCCAAAGCCATAGTGCTCCCACGCGTGCGCCACCGCCGATGTCATGTCGCCACCCCTGCCCTCGCCCGCGCCCTGTCCGCCAGGCACGTTATCGCCGCCCCACCATGAGCCACCGCTGGGATGGAGGAAGAGGACCGCCCGGCGAGGACGAGGACGGAGGAGCCAGAGATGGTCTTGCCCCGGTTTCACGTCTCCTCTGCAACCATGACCGATTGTGCAACAATAGGGGCCTTCGGGATTCCGGCGAGGCGGAGCGATCGTCGCCTCCACCTTGTTTTTTCTCATCCACCCGAAAATTGCGCCACCGTCGTCTCCTTCCATGTCGCCACTTCGCTCTCTTCTCCCGCTCAACCCCAGCCCAAATGCCTCTCTCTCTCTCTCTCTCTCTCTCTCTCATCGCCGCCGCATAGCCCATCGTTGCCGCTACTAGCCGCCTCCGCCGCGATGCAGTCATCATGACGCTGGCACCTCCTCCTCCCCGTCTCACTTCCTCGCACTCCCCCACCCTACGGCCATGATGTGGCCCACCTCTAACTGCCCCCGTCCTCCGGATTTTCATGGTTGCCCGGTCGAAACCCAGCTGCCAGGAGAGGAGCACAAACCCTAGCCTTGCCCATGACTATGGTGATCGGCGTTGACGGCGGCGGCTTCGTCCACGAGGAAGAGGAGGGGGACCACCCCGCCCGCTACCTCCCTATCGGTCACGTCTACTCCGCCTCCACCCTTGCCCTCAGCCCACTCCCGCCGCTACCCAAGAAGCCCCACGTCGACGGCGGCGGCAAGCCGCGGGTCGAGGATCTGTTGCACTTGCCCGCAACGGCGCCGCCTGCAGTTCTGCACTACTCGAGCAGTCGAGCGTCAAGAGGAGGAAGAGGCCGGACCCTCTCAGCGGAAGAGCAAATAACGTGTGAGCTCCTGAGAAATTTTCCTTTTTCTTGAAAATTATGGGTTGTTAGAACCTGAATTGATTTCGGATACAGGTTTTTTGGCCCCTGGACAATGATTGGTACAAGGGTTCCATCACACCGTACAATGAAGCAACTAAGAAGCATTCTGTATGTTCTCTCCCTTGGTGGTGTAAAGACGCATGTTCTTTTGGTCTTCAGCTAGCAAAGATCCTCCAGTATTTGTTGAGATCGGAGTATGTTTACTTATACTATTTCAATTTCTATATTGTGCTATTATAAAGACTTTTGTTGCTTGATGTATCAAATGCTAGATGCAGAAACATTTGAATTGTTTTCTATTTCCTCTGAAGAAATGAAGTCTCTGAATCTGAAATTTGGAGTTTCCAATCAGGATAAAAAGGGATATGAGGAGTTGCTTGCACTTGCTATTGGCTTTCATGACTACCAGAGTCTTGATCCGGGTGATCTTGTGTGGGCTAAAATTATAGGTATTCTGCACTCTTGATTTTAACTGCTGACTGGTCATGTATGGTGCTATACTTGAATTTGAGGGTGATTGCCTGCTTGTTTTCTTCAGCATCATGTCATTTCAACTTTCACTCCTATATTCAGATGTACCGAACACATGTTTTGTAGGGATATGGGGAGACTACACTAGCAAAAACTTTTACCCCATAACTAGGAACGACTGCAGTTATAGATCATAGAATTACCACTAGACGCGCGGATGCAGCAAAACCGTGTCGATGTAGGAGAGCGCGTCGAAGTAGCAGGCAGTGCAGTTGCTTACGTCCGTCACGATCCTCTTGCGCGGTTCGTCCTTATGCTCCAATCACAGCACCTCCAAGGTATTCACACGTACGGGGATGGAACACCGAACGTAGTGTGCTAGCACCTCTCAAACAATGGCAATCCAGAGGATGTAGATGGGAGTAGTAGAATAACATTATTCACATGCGAGGTTACTGTTCACCGTGATTACTGTTTATCTTTATATGGGAGTAGTAGCAAAACACTATTCACTAGCACTGTAGCAGTGGGTAGGTCTTCTGCCCCCGCCCCTGCTTATCTTTATATAGACATCGCTAATGGGTCATCAATGTTTACGGCCTATTAGGACTCTATAACCTTAATGGATCAACTCCATTCAAGCCCATTAGTGGATCTAATCCGATTGACTTTAGAGCATAAATCTAACAGTCTCCCACTTGGCGCTAGAGACAATCTCATAGTCAAGCTTAACATTCCAACCCCTTAAGTGTGTGACCCTATGGGTTCATGCACACACAGACATGGCACGAGTACTCCTACTCGACTAATAGTTGATAGTGGCCTCTAGCAAGACGTGTCAACTCCTATGTGCACATAAAGATCATATCAGACGAACCACCACAAACTTATATACATGCTATTCCTTTTGCCACACGATATTTGGTCTAGCTCCGAGCTGACCTCTCTTTCTCGATACTGTGATTCGGAATCCAATGATAGGTTAACTCTTTAACCTTAGCACAGCCATGCATTTCTTGATCCGATCACTCGAGTGGCCCAGAGATATCTCTCTCAATTAGAGAGGGGCAAATTCCATCTTGATTGACCATGCCTCACAACATGCTTCATGACAAACCCGAAAACTACCTTTATGACTATCCAGTAACGGAGTAGTGTTTGATAGCTCCTAAGTAAGTCGGTTCACATCTTGAGTACATACGACAATCTCAGGTCTAAGGACAAAGCGTACATGTTGTATAAAGAGAGAACAATATTACAAAATCTCATGTTGAGTCAGTCCTACCCCATGTCAAACATGTGCCCCCATTATTAGTTTGACATCTCCATGTCATGACTTGTGAAACATAGTCATCAACTACTACATGTGCTAGTTGTCAACTCCAACTAGGGACAACTTTAGAATAACCATACAAGTAAAGAGTTTCACAAACAATTCACATAATTGCTAATCAGTGTGACACTCCTAGTGTCATAAGGGTCCCAAGGATAACACTTAGTCAGCATGAGACCTAACACTAGGAATTTGAATTTAAATTTTTTAATTCAAATCGAATTCAAACCAAATTGAATGGCCCTTGCACTACAAGTCCCAAATTTTCAGTAAAGGTCACCACTGCAAAAATTATATGTTGATGGTCATGTAAATTAGAATTTTAGGAATTTTCTCAGATTTTTCTTCCATAAATAAAGGCCCCAATTAAATGCTAGAATGGTCAAAAACCAGCTCTATTCACAAAATTCCTAATCCAATTTATTGGGAACTGATGGTAGTTAGTATTTTTATTAAATTCAGCACATCGTGGCGAGCCTACCCTATTTTTGGTCTAATTTTAGCAGCTCTATATTAATTATAAACAAAATAACAAATGCAGTCAGCTGTTAGGATTGGAAAAAGAAAAGAAAAAGAAAACTCCCTATGGGACCCACCTGTCAGCGACTCAAAAGAAACACCCGGCTGCCGCTGCCCTGCCCGACTCGGTGCGCGCTGCGTGGTCGCCGGCGTACGGCCAACGGCCGTTGCCGCGGATCGAAGGCCCCACGCATGCGTTCGGACATCCCCTTTGTCGCCTGTCGCCCTGTCCGAACCCCCCCATTCACCCCCTCGCTCTCTGTCTCTCCCTCTCGCTCGCCATGTCCCCATCGCCGCTCGGTGCTGCTCCGCGCCACCGCCGCCTCGCCATCGTCACCAGGTGCTCATCGACGTCCACGGCATCGCCTCGACGTCCTCAAGCTTCGCGTGAAGCCACCTTCCCCCTCCCGCACCGAGCCGCCGTGAATCGGTCTTTCCTTCCCCGCCTCCGACCGCTGCCCCTCCGCGTCGCCCGACCCCCACGGTGAGCTCCTGGGCGATTCCTTGCACAGGCACGCGTGAGTGCCCCTCCTTTTCCTTCCCAACCTCACTCGGCTTCCCCCCGTGCAGCCACTCGTCCGGAACATCGCCGCCGGCCGTCGGAGCTCCGCCTCGTCGTCACCGAGCTAACTCCGGTGAGCCACCCTTCCTCGTTTCACGTGCCACGTGCCCCTCGGAGTCCTCTGTTTACTATCTTAGCAATGCTGCCGCCGTCGCCCCCCCCCCCCCCCCCCCCCCCGCCGGCCGTCGTGCCCACGCCACCGCGCGCGCGCTCGGCTAAGGCCGAGCTGGCCAGCGGCCGCGCTGGCCACTGGGCCGCGATGGCCTGTGGGCCTGCCCTCGCTCTCGGGCCGCGCCTAGCCCGAAAGCGCTCCCCCGCGTGCGTTCGGCCGTTGGGCCGCGCGAGTTTCAGCCCGACGGGCTGGCTGGATGCGGCCCACGTGATAAAAATTGAATTTCTCATTTAAATCCATTTCTAGAAAAGTGATAAACTTGTAAAATGCATAGTAAAATGAGTAATAGGGATTTGGAGGCAAGGTAAATTTTGTTAGCCTTGTCTGGACTAGTACTAATAAGGAAAAATGCTAAATTACAGTGCATGTCAGTTTTACTTGTAGGATTAATTATATGATAAAAACACTCATAAATTCATAATTAATTACAGAGAGCTGATAAAATCTTGAAGTTTGGTCACCAAGTAGGGTTATCAGTTTTAGTCTCCCTGGAAAAATCTCATAGGGTAAGTCTCTGTATATTAGCTGAAATTAATTTAATGCTCTTTTTCATTATAATAATTAATAGAAATTATTGGGTTAGTGCATGAAAGTGAACTTGGCAAATAAACCACTCCTGATATAATCTAATTATAATAAATCACCCCTACCCATTTGAAGATCAGAATCATGGCAACTTAATAAATTATGTCCCGAGTGCAATTTTACCGGTTAATAAAAAAATGGTTCCGCTTTAGGGTTGTTTTGTGGGTACTTAGTACCTTGCGAGGATTTGCTCGACATACTAAAATACTAATTAATTAGCACCTACTGATCATGGTCATCACTTACGTAACTTCACCCCGGCACACACAAACCCACCGTACTTCGGTGCGACGTCGTCGCGAGTAAATACTGGAGTCCATGAAGGAAATACACGAAACGCCCTCACTCTATATCCCACTCAATAAGATATACTGCTAAACGCATCATCACGCCCCGCTTACTTCCGCGAATAACAGTGTACCTGTTGACGGCTGTTAAGTACCATTTTCAACCGTCAACTATACTCAAATAAAGGAGAATTTGGCATTTCATACACGCATGCTTTAGCACAATAACATAGTTCCACTTGTACTTGGAGAACTTTGTGCATGCAGGAGGAAATGTGAAGGAAACACCTCAAAAGGCAAGAAAACACACTTTCGACCAACCAGAGAGTGCCACATGGACGTCACACGGATTGAAGGGCCCATTTTTAGCACTTAACCGACGTAACTTCCTGTAATACCGCGCAAACAGACGTCAGGGCCCACAGGACAGCCACCTGGAGAAAGCACAGGCCAGGAGGGGCCACCCCCAGGTCGGCCGACCCGGCCGGGCGCCCTCTCCGCCTGAGCTTCCACGTGTTGGCTCCTCCGCGACTCCTGATGACGGTTTGAGATGCCTTCCGTGGCGGTTACTCTCCCTTGCCGACCTATTGAGGCTATAAATAGGAGGGTGTGCCTTCACACTCAACACACACCACAAGAAGCATTTCTCTCTTGCTAGTAGTAGTTCTTGGAGTTTTAGTGGAGTTAGGCTGAGTCTAGAGCTCTCTAGGCCCAAGTCTTCACTTGGAATTGGTATGGCTCTTGTATCTTTTCCCTTTTGTAAGACTTTGCTCTTATCAATATATATATATTTTCTATATAGTTGTGCTTGGGTCATGAGTTTCTTGTTTGATATTGTGATCCATATATGTGATAGTATAGTCTACTTGTGTGATAGTAGTTTATATTTATTATACTACTATTGTCATGCTAGTTATATACCGTCACTATAGTCTAGTTTATATGTTATAGTCTCTATGCTTAGTTTTAGCTGATAAAGTATAGCATGGGTTTGGTGATCGTATTCGTACGGTAGCTCTGCCTCGTTAATAGTAATCGCGGAGGGGCAGAGTGCTCTTTGGTCATGCAAGTATGGTACTTGGGTGACTGATTTGCATCAATTATTCGTTAGTCTACTGGTTCGTTGAGGTAGGCGGCAGGTGGTGACAGCCCTGTCCGTCCTTTGAAATCCTCCCCGCTAGGCTAGTGCGTAGGCTCTTGGCGGAAGTCGCCTGTGGATGCAGGGGTAAGTCCGTGCCTGAAGTGCTATACTATTGACTGTTGAACCTGAGTGTGGGTCTGTATGTATTCTACTTAGGCTATGCAACTGTATAGGAATGTATAGTAGGAGTAGCTTAGCCTAGTCTTTCCTCCACTAGACTTTATTTATTTAGTAGGAATCTTCTGTGTGTGTCACACTACCCAGTTATTATCATGTACCCGCCTGTCTTGGTTAGATATCCTTGCCAATTGTTAACATGATCTTATATGTTAGTAACGCTTCTTGATCATACCCTTCCTTTGGGATAAACAAATACGATACCCTGAATACTTCCGGGTGAAATGCTACAGCGGTATTCTCCGTGCGCTTGCGGATTTTACCTACTTGACTCTGGGACATATTAGTGAACCATTTCTGGCCCCGTGCCGGGAATGATTTATTAATATGGCTTAGCAAAAGTCAACAGTACCTTAACGTATTTATTGAGGAAGTGCCATGAATCTTCTCTTATAAGCAGCATCTTTTGCACCATATAGATCCCGTCGTGAACCACGGGAAGACGGGACCGGAGCGGGAAGCAGGCTAGCCCATTCTGTGGGAAAGCCAATGAGGACGCTAGTGCTCATCTCCAGCAATTCCTGGAGATTTGCAACACGTTCAAAAAGAAGGACAGCCTCATCACATTTATGAAGAACTTCCTTGAGAAGGAAAAGGTTGCACAGCAACAACTGATGAAGGCAAGAGGGCAAAGGTCACACATTAAGCAACAGCCTCCAAAGTCCACAAGGCAGCAACCTCCGAGGTCTGCAAAGAAACAGGCTGTGAAGCCTGCAAAACCGCAGCCTCCGAAGCCCGAGAAGCCACCGACCGCAACAAAGACCAAGAAGGTGTGGCGAATGAAACAAGAAGCATCATCCGTGTCTTCATCTCCGGGACCGGACAACGCTTCATCGAGCCGAACGCCGGAGAAAAGTCCCGCTCGTCGGACTTTAAAAGGTGAGTCCTCGCCGGGAGGTTAAACCGGTAGTTATCCATATTTGCTCTTCTAATTGCATATTTGCTTTCCACCACATTTTGATTTTTTCCCGACCACTGCATTTCTGCATTTTTGAATTTTTCCAGCCACCTTGGAATTTTTCAAAACTCATTTGCATTTCTGAAAATTTAGAAAATAGGTTTTTGGGCTTTCCATTTTGAAAAGATTTTTTGTCGAGCTTTTTGAGCAAAAAGGCAGCAGGGGACTAATCCCCTAGCCGTTGGGGAACACATAGGAAAAAGGGGGCTGCCAGGAGGTCCACCTGCCAGGTCGGCCGACCTGGTGGGGTCGGCCGACCCCCTGGCCCCACCTTTTCCTGTGCTCCTTTCTCCCAATGGCTATATGGCCGTTGCTCTGTCCCTTTCTAACGGCCATCTTGCTTCCTTGGCTATAAAACCGCCCAGGAGGAGGAGTTTCACCATTCCAAGCTCATCTTTCACTCCCCTCCTTTGCTCACTTGTTGCTCTCCCAAAATTTCGTGTTCTTCAACTTTACTACAGCCCCAAAAACCCAAAAAAAAAATATTTCCCCTCTGTTTTAGTGCATTTGCAAGTTGTTGTGAGAAGAAAACCAATTTCGGAGAAGCTCGGGTTTGTCGTTTTCACTAACGCTCACCCGAACACTTGTTCGATCTTGTTTTTGTTCTTGTCTTGTGTTTGTTCTTGTGTGCAGCCATGTTCAAACGAATGAAGCAAGTCGCCGGAATCAAGCGGAGAAAAAGCACTCGTGCAAGCACGAGTCAAGCATCCTCCGTCGAGCTCACACCAAGTCCGGGGCATGGTGACCCCGAAGCTGAAATTCCGGAGGAAAGGCCGGCCTTGCTCATCACCGAGGAGCATCTCGACATCAAGGACGACCGTGAGGGCCAAGCCATCGCGCTCATGAGAGAAAGGCCATTCGCCCACACCCGACGCTTCGATCCGGACTTCCTCGAGAAAATAGGTATGAGAGAAGAATTTGCCTCTATTTTTCGCACTATGGGTTGGCTAAATTTCGTAGAAGTAGATGAGCCGGGTTCTCATTTGCTTACTATGCAGTTTTTATGCACCCTTAGAAAGTATGATGAAGGCATTTCTTTTCGCTTGTTTGGGCAAGAGCGCTTGGTCACATGGGGTGATCTTCATGCTATGCTAGGTCTAAATCCTAAATGTAGGCTAGACTTAGATAAAGCGCTAAAGGGGTTCCATAAAGAAAGTTTTTGGAAAAAGATTTCCGGAAACGAGTGGGGTCCCAAGCCTAGAACAAGTGCCATCCATAATCCTACACTTAGATTTATGCATGTGTGGTTGGCTATGACCTTGTTTCCTCGAGGTGACATTAGGGTTGTCCGGCAAGATGAATTGAAAATACTTTATGCCATGGTTAAGAAAATTAGGGTGTCACCCGCGAAATGCATGATTGATCAATGGTTAGACAATATAAAGTTGACAGGACCAATTGAGTGCACCTCTTTAGTTACTCGCATTGCGCAGAAGTGTGGTCTGCTTGAGAATGTTCATGTTGAATATTTGACGGTAGATAGAGAATTTCTAGGCGAGGACTATTTTGTGCAAGGACATACTTTGAAACATGGTCCAAATAATACCTTGATCTATCACTTTCCCGGGTATACAAATGAATTCCCGTTACCTAACCCGGGTCTTCATTTGTATCACTGTCGGGCACTAACCCTCCCACTTGAGCCAGTGGGAGAAGTTCGCAGGCATAGTGTTTCAGGGCGACCGACACGTTCCCGTAGGCATATGGAGCCTACACCGGAGTTTCACACTCCGACCGGAGATCCGGTATGGGAGCAGCCCCCGCCACAGGACGAGGCGGGTGCATCAACATGGCAGGCCGGAGCATGGGAATCTCAGTACGATTACCCCATGCAGACGTCATCAAGTTCAAGCGGACCGCCATCCTTTGCCACTCGGTCATTCTCATCCCGTGGGTTCCGTGAACTCAACTATGGGATGGCCGAGTTGACAAGGAGGGTGAACGACATTGATTTGCGCACCGAGAGCATGCAACAAACTCTCACGCAACATGTCGCCGACACCCAGCAATGGCAGAATTTCAGCGACAACCAATTCCGCCAGCTGAACGCGATGATGGCGCAGAATCAGAGCAATTGGGATGCCTTCTTCCGCTCCCAAGGCTACGACCCGAACCAGCAGATATGAGCAAGAACAAGCTTCGGGGAGGACCCCCCTTCTCACGGTAACTTGTATCTTTCCCCTTCCCTTTATTTCTTGCATTTGCTAAATCTGAAAATCCATAAAAATTTGCAAAACATAAAAAGAACAAAAATATTTCCCTTTTTCATGCGCGGTATGAATGTGTATAATTTTCCTATGTTGAGATGATGAATAGTTGCTCTGTCCTTTATTCCTCTCTAATGCTAGTTTACAACTTAGTACTCTCTCAAGAGTTAGGTTTGTTGGTAAATCTTGCCTTGAACTTGAATCTTGTGGGTAGCATATGCATTCTCTAGTTCTAAGTTGTTGAGAGGTATGATATGATAGATAGGGCTGCTATGATCTTGCTCAACGTAAAGCTTGAATTCTGGAGTTTTATTTTTCAAAATGACAAATTGATAAGTTCCTCAATGATGAAAGTCCCACCACAGCCATATGTAGTGTTTACATTTGAAAACCTTTACACATATGCTGCTTGTTTCACATTGAGCTTAGTCAAAATTGTTGTGACCCTAGTAGAACTCTTTTCATGCTTTCTTGATCAAGATCATATACACACATCCACCGCCATGAGCTATCCTTCTAAATCAAGAAGATAGCATCCACCATATCCACCATGAGCTATTCTTCTACACCGGAAGAAAGCCACTATCCATCCATCCATCCAAAGAAACACTCCATATATCCATTACAAAATTCCTCTCTCAAAGTATTCATTGCAAACTAGGACTATGGCTATGCAAAAAGAAAAAAAAAAAAGAAAAAAAATGCTCAAAAAAGAGAGCAAGCAAAAGATAGCCATAGCCTAGAAACTCCAAAAGAGAGAAGAAAAATTCAAAAAGGAGTTATTTCTTCCCATCCACCATTCCTCCGTTCTCCCACACACTTGCACATCTTGATCAAGATTGTTTGAATTGATGTTTTTCTTGGATCCGGTCTTTTGACATAGCAATATTATGTGAACATGAGTGCCTCATATATCCCTACCTTGAGCTCCACATAAAGCCTTATTTAGAAGTAGGTGATTATAGGCAACACTTTGCCTTGGTGAGGAATCATACACATATTGAGTGATCCGAGAGAATCATTTGTGGAACTTGGTTTTTATTTTCAAAATCTTTTGAAAACCTCCGGAATAAGATAGCGGAATCTAGAGCAAGTGATTGGTGCCCTGCAATTGTTCTATCTCTCAACCGCCCAAGACAATGAGGTGTAAAAGCCCCATGGATCGAGGTAAATGGGTAAGTTATGTGCCAACATATTTAATTCTAGGAAGAGTACTTTGTTGTGCGCATAGTATTATTAAGGAGTAGGACATTGTAGCAACTCCTGATCAACAACTTAAGTTTATCTTTGCTTCGGGACGAGCAAAGGGTAAGCTTGGGGGAGTTTGTTGACGGCTGTTAAGTACCATTTTCAACCGTCAACTATACTCAAATAAAGGAGAATTTGGCATTTCATACACGCATGCTTTAGCACAATAATATAGTTCCACTTGTACTTGGAGAACTTTGTGCATGCAGGAGGAAATGTGAAGGAAACACCTCAAAAGGCAAGAAAACACACTTTCGACCAACCAGAGAGTGCCACATGGACATCACACGGATTGAAGGGCCCATTTTCAGCACTTAACCGACGTAACTCCCTGTAATACCGCGCAAACAGACGTCAGGGCCCACAGGACAGCCACCTGGAGAAAGCACAGGCCAGGAGGGGCCACCCCCAGGTCGGCCGACCTGGTCAGGTCGGCCGACTCGGCCGGGCGCCCTCTCCGCCTGGGCTTCCACGTGTTGGCTCCTCCGTGACTCCTGATGACGGTTTGAGATGCCTTCCGTGGCGGTTACTCTCCCTTGCCGACCTATTGAGGCTATAAATAGGAGGGTGTGCCTTCACACTCAACACACACCACAAGAAGCATTTCTCTCTTGCTAGTAGTAGTTCTTGGAGTTTTAGTGGAGTTAGGCTGAGTCTAGAGCTCTCTAGTCCCACGTCTTCACTTGGAATTGGTATGGCTCTTGTATCTTTTCCCTTTTGTAAGACATTGCTCTTATCAATATATATATATTTTCTATATAGTTGTGCTTGGGTCATGAGTTTCTTGTTTGATATTGTGATCCATATATGTGATAGTATAGTCTACTTGTGTGATAGTAGTTTATATTTATTATACTACTATTGTCATGCTAGTTATATACCGTCACTATAGTCTAGTTTATATGTTATAGTCTCTATGCTTAGTTTTAGCTGATAAAGTATAGCATGGGTTTGGTGATCGTATTCGTACGGTAGCTCTGCCTCGTTAATAGTAATCGCGGAGGGGCAGAGTGCTCTTTGGTCATGCAAGTATGGTACTTGGGTGACTGATTTGCATCAATTATTCGTTAGTCTACTGGTTTGTTAAGGTAGGCGGCAGGTGGTGACAGCCCTGTCCGTCCTTTGAAATCCTCCCCGCTAGGCTAGTGCGTAGGCTCTTGGCGGAAGTCGCCTGTGGATGCAGGGGTAAGTCCGTGCCTGAAGTGCTATACTATTGACTGCTGAACCTGAGTGTGGGTCTGTATGTATTCTACTTAGGCTATGCAACTGTATAGGAATGTATAGTAGGAGTAGCTTAGCCTAGTTTTTCCTCCACTAGACTTTATTTATTTAGTAGGAATCTTCTGTGTGTGTCACACTACCCAGTTATTATCATGTACCCGCCTGTCTTGGTTAGATATCCTTGCCAATTGTTAACATGATCTTATATGTTAGTAACGCTTCTTGATCATACCCTTCCTTTGGGATAAACAAATACGATACCCTGAATACTTCCGGGTGAAATGCTACAGCGGTATTCTCCGTGCGCTTGCGGATTTTACCTACTTGACTCTGGGACATATTAGTGAACCGTTTCTGGCCCCGTGCCGGGAATGATTTATTAATATGGCTTAGCAAAAGTCAACAGTACCTTAACGTATTTATTGAGGAAGTGCCATGAATCTTCTCTTATAAGCAGCATCTTTTGCACCATATAGATCCCGTCGTGAACCACGGGAAGACGGGACCGGAGCGGGAACCCGAAGGAGCCGGAGGTGCTGTTTCTGACCAAGAGCAGACCCAAGGCAAGCCCCGGTGTATTATTCCCGTTTTAAATTTTTATTCTATCACTAGTTAGGGATGTAAGTTTGCCTATGCATTAAGTGATAGGAGTTGATTGAAACCCTAGCGTGTAGTAGGTTCCTCTTTCCTGATTATTAGCCTCAGGACGGTAGTCGTGCTGCTTAAATTAGGACGACTACTTATCGAGTGGTATGGAAACCACTCGTAGATAGGAAATATTATCACTGGGGAATGACATCGGATGAAGGAAAGGGTGGATGGAATCACAATGAAGACCGGACGGGCAACTAGGTGGAAAGGGAAGGACAGCTTGCCTTCAAGGAGGTAGCCCCGTTCGAGTCACCTAAGGCTACGCCTCCTGTCCGGCCCATGGGATCAAGTTTGAACGTACTGTTTGCATGCTGGAGATATGGGCCTAGTAAACCGACGTAGCTACGACCACCGCTTGGTCTGAAGATAGCCTTCTCCCTTCTTTGGTGGAACTGGGGCTGAGAGGAGGGAGCAATCCACCCACGGATGGCGGCACGGGGCGCATCGCGATGGGGGACCCTTCTCGGGGGAGTCTGGACCCGGAAGACCCTGTGGTACCGTGAGCGAAAGGTTGCTCCATGCGGCTTCCCGGAAGCGCGTATGGGTCGTGCAAGCAGGTTTCTCCTGCAGGATGTAAATCGATTCGAGTCGTTGCCCCTCACACTAATGAGTACCACTTGATCGTTGCTCCAAAACAGTGTCAGCAGCCATTAAGATGATGAGTGGGTTTAATACTGTTGTTTGGAATTAGTAAGATTGTATTGCAACCATGATTGTTATAGCTTTAGTGCAAACTAAATGTTATTATTCTGCACGACAACTTAACTTGATGCTAAAACTTGAAAAACAAGGATCCCCCCTAGGCTGGCTTTTTGGCAATATAAACCCTATTCCTAGACTTTGCATGTCTAGGTGTCGGCTGTAGTTGGCCATTTTGACGGGTCAGTCTTGCTGAGTAAATTAGTTACTCAGGGCGTAGCTCTATGTGGTTTTCATATGACCAGGACGGAGACTGCCACTGCGGTAGGAGATTCCATTGGGAGCGCCAGCGCCCCGATTGCTGGAACATCGAATGAGAGCTATGCACGAATGAAGACGAGGAGTAGTTCCTTGCTTGCCGGTACGGTGCTTGGGCAAAGTACCTATTATGGCCGGGATGTTCCCTGTGTGTCGCCGTGAGAGGGCGAATGTATCTTAGCTATTTCGTTGGACTGGTGAACCAATGTTGAACAAGTTGCTTCCGCAATTTACTTCTGTCAAAACTCTGGTTTGTAATATAACTTCGGATTTATGTAAAACTCTGTTTCCCACCTATGCTCTTGTTGCAATTATATTTCTCTGTCATGTGTTGTACTATTGGGCGCCACAGCGCGTGTCACCACCCGAGGGAGATCCTAGAACGAAGCCGTCTCCATGGTAAGGCGGGTCCGTGACAGCGTGGTATCAGAGCTATCTCGGGAATAGTGCAATATTCAAAGACATATTTTTGAAAACCTCGTAACGAACGTGTGAGGACGTGCCCAATAGGTTATTTATAGTTATGATCCAGGTGGCAAAGCTAACTGTAGGAGGTTGTTTGTTTAAATACTGCATCTACGGCATCGTCAACGCAGGTATGTATCCCGCCCAGTGGACTGTAAGATGGGAAGCTAGCACAATGGTGTGAACGCGGGCTGATTGCGTAAAACATCAGTGTCCTGCCCTAGGACAATAATACGGGATTATTTTCGGCTCGTTTCTTTTGATTTGATGTAATGTTTCTGGAATGAATCTTCTGCAGGTACGCTAACCACGATTCTCGTAAGAAACGGATAGTATACGACTGACTTGAGAGATCGATTGCCACCGACTATACGTATGGTCCTATTCGTGACCGAATTTTATTTGGTGAGGACAGGTAGGCCGAAATCATATGCATAAATGAAAAATATTAAAAAGCATTAAGACAATAACAAGAAACTGAAATTTCAGCAGACGGGTTGTCCATATAAAAATCTATATCTTTCCACCTGAAAGTCAAAAGCATGTAAACGAATACTTATTGAAATCGAGAATGAACTCTCTGTACGTTCAGTAAGAAGATTTTGGTTTAAGAATTTCCGGACAATACCATTTTGGCTGTCCGAGTCAGCACGTCGAAATCGGGTTAATATAAATCTCAGATTTTAACCTATCGTGTAAAATCCATACCTCCTTGCTGCGATCACCCCTAGGGCTGTATTTGCACTTTCTGGAAGGGTTACGAGGAATACTACAACTTTGGTAGTTTAACATTTCGGGTTTGAGACCTCAGAGACAGCGCTAGGACCAAATCTTTAGAGTAACCCGGTTCTGTCAAGAAAAACCCTACCACTTAGTGCTCAGCTACTGTCCAGAATCCGTGAGTAGGATTGGACAAAAGCTCGACAAACTAGCTGCTGTACCCTAGGACGGAACATACCATTTTTGCGCAGTAACCGAATTTCCCTCTAGAATATGTAACCCCCCCCCCCCCCCCGCCGTAGTGGCTAGATTCTGTGTATCACTCATTGCATCAAATTGTTTTATTTTGGCCTGCACCCTTTGCGTTGGGAACGAGTACTCACTATTTGGGTTTGTGTTCCAGATGGAAGAGCACGGGTTTGAGCTGTTCCAGCACGACGGGTGGCGTTATACCACCGGTCTGCACCACCGTGGCTTTCCCACCCTCCTGTGGGAGATGCTACGCGCCCTGGGCTACGAGGAGCAGCCTTCATACCGTGGGCGTGAGACTCGCCGCCACGGTGTGCCTTTTGCAGAGGTGCATCTCAGTGTCTCCCCACACCCGCGCAACCCCGACTTGGCGGGTATGGAGAGCACCGTCACGGCTGGGAGCCTCAGAGAGGGCCTGGAGAGAGTCGCCCACCGGGCTCTCACTCACTTCTGTGGGCGCAACGTAGGAGCGCTCTCGTGGACTCCGTTCGAGGTGATTCCCGTTTGGCACCAGGCTGACCCGGTGTGGCAGAGGCGCGTGAGACGCGTCTCTCGTGACGACTACCCGGAATACCACGCGGGATACCACCGCGTAGCTCACTACTCCGAGTACCTCCTCAACTTGGATGAGGAGTCTAGCAGCCGCAGCAGAGTCTTGCTGGCGGATGCTGAGCAGGTGTGGCTGCAGAGGAACGACCTGCAGACACAGGTCGATGCACAGCAGAGAGAGATTCAGCGGTTGACTGCTGCTCTTGAGGCGAGTGAGACTCGCGTGTCGGAGGTCATTGAGCAGCGCGACACTCTCGCGCAGGAGGTGGATAGACGAGGGTTGATTATGCAGCAGCGGGCAAACCACAACGAGCACCTGCAGCAACAGCTGGCGAGTGCCCACCAGGAGATGGACCTTATGGCGGAGGACCTGGAGACTCTGGCTCATGAGAACCAGGACCTCCAGGCTCAGTTGGACGTGATTGCTGCACCGCCCACAGCGCCCGTGGAGGAGGAGCCCGAGGAGGAAGTGGGCGAGGAGTCCGACGTGGACTATGAGCCACCCGCTCTGACCGACGCGGACCGACCAGGACCCTCTGGCACCGCCGGGGACAGGGCATGGCAGTAGTAGTAGACGCGACTAGGTCGTACTTGTAAGGCATGGTAGATGGATAGCTTTGGGACGCTCCACGCATGATTGTTGTATTTTGGGGATCACCCGCGTGAATAGCTTTTGCAAACTCGATGGCCACATATTCCGAGTTTATGTAGAGTGGAACCGTTGACTTGTACTAGAACCATGTTAACTTGGAAAACTCCCGCTTTATCGAAATTCTGTTGTTTACCAAATTGCTGCCCCGTGTGCTGTGTTACTTCGCTTTGGTAACCTATAATGATCATGTTGGATAAGAGACTAATTGGACCCCTTATTCTTACATTTCAGAATGGTGTGCACCGGCAACACCAATGAGCTGCATGGCGAGCAGCCCAAAGGTTCCAGGCTTAGGGGGACTGACTCTCCACGAGGGACTCCACCACCGCCGCCGCCGCCCAACCCCATGCAGATGATGGCGCAGTTTTTCGTGATTATGATGGAGAGCCAGCAGCAGCAGGTGGAGTTTATGCGGGAACTGGCACAACAGAACCTAGCAGCCCGTAATACTAGGGGCCACAACGACAGAGCACCGCAGAACAGCTCCTACTCTGATTTCCTCGCAATCAGGCCGCCAACGTTCAGCTCAACCACTGAACCCATGGAGGCGGAGAACTTCCTGCGCATGCTCGAGTCCAAATTTGGACTCCTTAACTGCACGCCTGTGCAAAAGACGTTGTTCGTCGCGCAGCAACTGCATGGTGCACCTGGGGCATGGTGGGCCAACCATGTCACCTTTGTGGGAGCGGACCAGCGGACTGCGTGGGACGAATTCAAAGCTGCGTTCCGTGCCCACTACATCCCTGTGAGGCTCGTCCGCAGGAAGGCGTGTGAATTCGCCGCACTAAAGCAGGACAATCGCAGTGTCGAGGAATACTGCGAGGAGTTCAACCGGTTGGCGCTGTACGCCCCAGAACAAGTGGACACCCCCGCCAAGCACAAGGACCATTTCTTGGAGGGGCTAAGTGCTGAGCTATAGGACCACCTCAACCTTAACATGGGAGGCTCATTCACTGAGTTTGTCAACAACGCAATCATCGCGGAAGACGGATATCGCAGGGTGATGGCAGAACGGAAGCGCTCTGCAAGTGCTATGGGGCCATCCAGTGGACCCCTCAGAAGTTCCGTATGGTGTATACCACCCCGTCGGGACAGAGGTACCGTTCCGCCCCCGTACCGGCACCTGTTGTGCGCCCGCCTCAGCCAGCACAGCAGCGACTCCCGGTACCGCGTCAGCAGCAGAGTCAAGGTGGATATCGCCCACCCCAGCAGCCGAACGCTCAGACCGGATCTTTCCCCTGCTACAACTGCGGTCGTCTTGGACATTTCTCGAGGGAGTGCCCGCACCCCAAGAAGAGCACTGGTCAAAACCCGCCAAGGAATAACTACAACAACAACCGCAACAACCGAGGGCCAGTTCGTGCTGGGCGAGTGAACAACACTACCCTGGAGGAGATTCCGGAGGACAGCCCCATCCTTGCTGGTATGTTCTCTGTTCGAGATCACCCCGCACTAGTTCTGTTTGACTCAGGAGCATCACATAGATTTGTTAGTGGGTTCTTCGTTGGTAAGTACCGGCTGCCTCGCACCCTTATGAAAGCACGATACACCATTAGATCAGCCGGTGGATAAACCCCTGCTCTATATGAAATAGAGAAACTCCCAATAACCCTAGGATCAAAGGTCTACCCTACCAAGTGCATGGTCTTTGATGGGTGCAGCATTGACATTATTTTGGGCATGCCTTGGATGAGGCAACATAAAGCCATATTGGACATGGACGCCTACACTGTACACCTAAACTCTCCCACCCATGGTAGTGTAAGCTTCCGGGTACGACTACCCTAGCTGGCCGCACCAAGCGTTCACCACACCACCGCCGGGCAAATAAAGGATATTCCAGTGGTTAGGGAATTTCCGGACGTATTTCCTGACGATCTCCCAGGACTTCCACCGGATCGGGATGTTGAGTTCAAGATTGAGCTTCAGCCAGGGACAGCACCTATATCCAAAAGGCCGTATAAAATGGAGCCTAAGGAACTAACTGAGTTGAAGGAGCAACTTAAGGAGCTGCTGGATAAGGGATTCATTTGAACAAGCTCCTCGCCTTGGGGTTGTCCGACACTATTCGTGAAGAAGAAAGATGAGACCCTGAGGCTGTGTGTAGACTACCGACCCGTCAATGCGGTGACTGTCAAGAACAAAGACCCACTGCCCCGTATTGACATCCTCTTCGACCAGTTGATAGGAGCCAAGGTGTTCTCCAAGATTGATCTCCGGTCGGGTTACCATCAAATCAAAATCCGTGCCGAAGACGTCCCCAAGACAGCTTTTTCTACCCGATACGGTCTATATGAGTATTTAGTGATGTCGATTGGATTGACAAATGCACCGGCACACTTCATGTATCTCATGAACTCAGTGTTCATGCCCGAGTTGGACAAGTTTGTGGTGGTATTCATTGATGACATCCTAGTCTACTCGAAGTCAGAGGAAGAACATGCAGAGCATCTCCGTGTTGTCTTACAGAGGTTAAGGGAGCACCAGCTATATGCTAAGTTTAGCAAGTGCGAGTTTTGGTTGAAGCAAGTACCATTTTTAGGCCATATTGTCTCGGAAGAAGGCATCACGGTAGATCCCAGCAAGGTAAGAGACGTACTGAACTGGAAGACACCAAAGATCGTATTTCATATACGTAGTTTTCTGGGATTAGCTGGCTACTACCACCGTTTCATTCCTAATTTCTCCAAAATTGCAAAGCCCATGACCGAGTTGCTTAAGAAGGATACGAAATTCATATGTGATGAAGGCTGCGAAGGTGCTTTTCAAACCTTGAAGAAGCACCTGAGCACGGCCCAAGTATTAGCTCAACCGGACCTGGGGAAACCGTTCGATGTCTATTGTGACGTTTCGGGTATTGGATTAGGATGTGTGCTCATGCAAGATGGAAGAGTTATTGCTTATGAATCAAGGCAATTGAAGAAGCACGAGCAGAATTACTCCATGCATGACCTGGAATTAGCAGCAGTGGTATTGGCCTTAAAGATGTGGAGACACTACCTCCTTGGGAATTTAGTTCGTATATACACCGACCACAAAATCTTAAAGTACATTTTCACTCAAGACCACCTGAACATGAGACAGCGCCGTTGGTTGGAACTGATTAAGGATTACAAGTTGGAAGCCCATTACCACCCGGGGAAGGCGAATGTCATGGCTGACGCCCTAATCCGCAAGGCTCACTGCCACCATATCCTAGTCAGCCCACAAGTCCAAGATGGTCACTATGTTCAAGTAACACCCCACGGAGCCCTCTATAACCTAGCATTAATTCCCACCTTACGGGAAGAAATAGTGACAGCCCAGAAAAATGATAAAGGTATAACACATCTCAAAAGGAGACTAAAAGAGGGTGATGTTAAGGTACAATGCTTTCGAGAAGATGCAGACGGTGTTTTATGGTTCAAGAATCGACTGGTGGTTCCTAAGGATCTTGAACTCCGCAAGAAAATTCTGGACGAGGCTCACATTACAAAGTACTCCATGCATCCGGGCAGCAACAAAATGTATCATGAATTGAGATCCAAATATTGGTGGACTCGTATGAAAAGGGAAATAGCACGTTATGTCACAGAGTGCGATACCTGCCGCCGAGTCAAGGCCGATCATCTGAAGAAGGCAGGCCTACTATAACCCTTGAGTGTTCCAGCCTGGAAGTGGGAAGATATCAGCATGGATTTCATCGTTGGTCTACCGTTGACGTCAAATAAATTTGACTCCATATGGGTCATTATTGACAGATTGACAAAGGTAGCCCACTTTATCCCTGTGTCGACGCGGTTCAAGATGCATAAATATGCGCAACTCTACATTGAGCGAATCCTGTGTTTGCACGGAGTGCCCAAGACTATCGTATCCGATCGAGGCAACCAATTTGTGGGGCGCTTTTGGGAGAAGCTACACGAGACACTGGGCGCCAGGTTGATTAGAGGTTCCGCATACCACCCCCAAACAGACGGTCAAACGGAAAGAGTTAACCAAATATTGGAAGACATGTTAAGGGCATATGTATTGAATCACAATAAGAAGTGGGATGAGTGCCTACCCTTGGCAGAATTCGCATACAACAATAGTTACCAGGAAAGCATCAAGATGGCACCATTCGAGGCTCTCTATGGGCGCCGCTGTCGCACACCACTGAGTTGGTCGGAATCAGGGGAGAGGAGAATATTTGGTCCGGAGCTAGTGCAGCAAGCTGAACAGAAGGTGCTTGAAATCCAATCCAACTTACGTGCGGCAAAGTCCAGGCAGAAAAGTTATGCAGATAAAAGACGCCGCCCATTGGAATTCAGGGTCGACGATATGGTCTACCTCCGAGTGTCACCCACCAAGGGTGTACAGCGATTTGGAATTCGCGGGAACTTAGCACCTCGATATATTGGTCCCTACCCTATCATTGCGAGATGCGGACCCGTAGCCTACCAACTCCAATTGCCGGTGGAACTCGCTGGAGTGCATGACATGTTCCACGTGTCACAACTCAAGAGATGTTTAAAGACACCGGTGGACATACCGCTGGAGAGCACCCAGCAACTACAACCCGACCTGACTTATGTCGAGCATCCGGTGAAAGTGCTAGACGAGAAGGAGCGAGCGACATGTAAGAAGACATTGAAGTTCTATAAAGTTCAATGGAGCAACCATACCGCCAGGGAAGCTACTTGGGAAACTGAAGATTTCTTGCAAAGCCACTACCCCGAGTTCCTACGCCACCACTTAGGTAACCCGTCAACACATTCTTTAATCTCGGGACGAGATTTCCTTAAGGAGGGAGGGCTGTGACACTCCTCGTGTCATAAGGGTCCCAAGGATAACACTTAGTCAGCATGAGACCTAACACTAGGAATTTGAATTTAAATTTTTCAATTCAAATCGAATTCAAACCAAATTGAATGGCCCTTGCACTACAAGTCCCAAATTTTCAGTAAAGGTCACCACTTCAAAATTTATATGTTGATGGTCATGGTCAATTAGAATTTTGGGAATTTTCTCAGATTTTTCTTCATAAATAAAGACCCCAATTAAATACTAGAATGGTCAAAAACCAGCTCTATTCACAAAATTCCTAATCAAATTTATTTGGGATCTGATGGTAGTTAGTATTTTTATTACATTCTGCACATCGTGGGGAGCCTACCCTATTTTTGGTCTAATTTTAGCAGCTCTAGATTAATTCTAACAAAAATAACAAATACAGTCGGCTGTTAGGATTGGAAAAAGAAAAGAAAAAGAAAACTCTCTATGGGCCGTTGCCGCGTATCGAAGGCCCCATGCGCGCGTTCGGACATCCCCTTTGTCGCCTGTCGCCCTGTCTGAACGCCCCCATTCACCCCCTTGCTCTCTGTCTCTCCCTCTCGCTCGTCGCGTCCCCATCGCCGCCCGGTGCTGCTCCGCGCCACCGCCGCCTCGACATCGTCACCAGGTGCTCATTGATGTCCATGGCATCGCCTCAACGTCCTCAAGCTTCGCTTGAAGCCACCTTCCCCCTCCCGCACCGAGCCGTCGTGAATCGGTCTTTCCTTCCTCGCCTCCGACCGCCGCCCCTCCGTGTCGCCCGACCCCCACGGTGAGCTCCTGGGTGATTCCTTGCACAGGCACGTGTGAGTGCCCCTCCTTTTCCTTCCCGACCTCACTCGGCTTCCCCCCGTGCAGCGACTCGTCCGGAACATCGCCGCCGCCGTCGGAGCTCCGCCTCGTCATCGTCGAGCTAACCCCAGTGAGCCACCTTTCCTCGTTTCACGCACCGAGTACCCCTTAGAGTCCTCTGTTTACTATCTCGGTAATGCTACCGCCGTCGCCCCCCCCCCCCTGCCAGCCGCCTTGCCCGCGCCACCGCGCGTGGCCGCGCGCGCGCTCTGCTCAGGCCGAGCTGGCCAGCGGCCGCGCTGGCCACTGGGCCGCGATGGCCTGTGGGCCTGGCCTCGCTCTTCGGCCGCGCCTAGCCCGTGAGCGCTCCCGCGCGCGCGCTCGGCCGTTGGGCCGCGCGAGTTTCAGTCTGACGGGCTGGCTGGATGCGGCCCACGTGATAAAAATTGAATTTCTCATTTAAATCCATTTCCAGAAAAGTGATAAACTTGTAAAATGCATAGTAAAACGAGTAATAGGAATTTGGAGGCAAGGTAAATTTTGTTGGCCTTGTCTGGACTAGTACTAATAAGAAAAAATGCTAAATTACAGTGCATGTCAGTTTTACTTGTAGGATTAATTATATGATAAAAACACTCATAAATTCATAATTAATTACAGAGAGCTGAAAAAATCTTAAAGTTTGCTCACCAAGTAGGGTTATCAGTTTTAGTCTCCCTGGAAAAATGTCATAGGATAAGTCTCTGTATATTAGCTGAAATTAATTTAATGCCCTTTTTCCTTATAATAATTAATAGAAATTATTGGCTTAGTGCATGAAAGTGAACTTGGCAAATAAATCACTCCTGGTATAATCTAATTATAATAAATCACCCCTGCCCATTTGAAGATCAGAATCATGACAACTTAATAAATTATGTCCCGAGTGCAATTTTACCCGTTAATGAAAAAATGGTTCCGCTTTAGGGTTGTTTCGCGGGTACTTAGTACCTTGCGAGAGTTTGCTCGACACACTAGAATACTAATTAATTAGCACCTACTGGTCATGGTCATCACTTACGTAACTTCACCCCGGCACACACAAACCCACCGTACTTCGGTGCGACGTCATCGCGAGTAAATACTGGAGTCCATGAAGGAAATACACGAAACGCCCTCACTCTGTGCCCCACTCAATAAGATATACTACTGAACGCATCATCACGCCCCGCTTACTTCCGCGAATAACAGTGTACATTAACGTATTTATTGAGGAAGTGCCATGAATCTTCTCTTATAAGGAGCATCTTTTGCACCATATAGATCCCGTCGTGAACCACGTGGAGACGGGACCGGAGCGGGAACCCGAAGGAGCCGGAGGTGCCGTTGCTGACCAAGAGCAGACCCAAGGCAAGCCCCGGTGCATTATCCCCGTTTTAAATTTTTATTCTATCACTAGTTAGGGATGTAAGTTTGCCTATGTATTAAGTGATAGGAGTTGATTGAAACCCTAGCGTGCAGTAGGTCCCTCTTTCCTGATTATTAGCCTCAGGACGGTAGTCGCGCTGCTTAAATTAGGACGACTACTTATCGAGTGGTATGGAGACCACTCGTAGATAGGAAGTATTATCACTGGGGAATGACATCGGATGAAGGAAAGGGTGGATGGAATCACAATGAAGACTGGACGGGCAACTAGGTGGAAAGGGAAGGAGAACTTGCCTTCAAGGAGGTAGCCCCGTCCGAGTCACCTAAGGCTACGCCTCGTGTCCGGCCCATGGGATCAAGTTTGAACGTACTGTTTGCATGCTGGAGATATGGGCCCAGTAAACCGACATAGCTACGACCACCGCTTGGTCTGAAGATAGACTTCTCCCTTCTTTGGTGGAACTGGGGCTGAGAGGAGGGAGCAATCCACCCACGGATGGCGGCACGGGGCGCATCGCGATGGGGGACCCTTCTCGGGGGAGTCTAGACCTGGAAGACCCTACGGTACCGTGAGCGAAAGGTTGCTCCATGCGGCTTCCCGGAAGCGCGTATGGGTCGTGCAAGCAGGTTTCTCCTGCAGGATGTAAATCGATTCGAGTCGCTGCCCCTCACACTAACGAGTACCACTTGATCGCTGCTCCGAAACAGTGTGGGAAGCCATTAATATGATGAGTGGGTTTAATACTGTTGTTTGGAATTAGTAAGATTGTATTGCAACCATGATTGTTATAGCTTTAGTGCAAACTAAATTTTATTATTCTGCACGACAACTTAACTTGATGCTAAAACTTGAAAAACAAGGATCCCCCCCGAGGCTGGCTTTTTGGCAATATAAATCCTATCCTTAGCCTTTGCATGTCTAGGTGTCGGCTGTAGTTGGCCATTTTGACGGGTCAGTCTTGCTGAGTAAATTAGTTACTCAGGGCGTAGCTCTATGTTGTTTACAGATGACCAGGACGGAGACTGCCACTGCGGTGGGAGATTCCATTGGGAGGGCTAGCGCCCCGATTGCTGGAACATCGAATGGGAGCTATGCACGAATGAAGACGAGGAGTAGTTCCTTGCTTGCCGGTACGGTTCTTGGGCAAAGTACCTATTATGGCCGGGATGTTCCCTGTGTGTCGTCGTGAGAGGACGATTGTATCTTAGCTATTTCGTCGAACTGGTGAATCAGTGTTGAACAATTCGCTTCCGCAATTTACTTTCGACAAAACTCTAGTTTGTAATATGACTTCGGATTTATGTAAAACTCTGTTTTCCACCTATGGTCTTGTTGCAATTATTTTTCTCTTTCATGTGTTGTACTATTGGGCGCCACAGCGCGTGTCGCCACCCGAGGGAGATCCTGGAACGGAGCCATCTCTGTGGTAAGGCGGGTCCGTGACAATCAATACAAGTTGCCTTTCATGGAAATTCAATAAACAAACAATATATCATGGATACAAAATATGATCGTCTCTATGATCTTTCACTACACTAGACTCAATCTAGAAGATATCTAATACCCATAGCTCTAGTGTGTGCCTCATGGTTAAGCTATGGAAGAGGTTTTGTCAACAGATCAGCAACATTCAAATCCGTATGTATTTTGCATAATTTGATCTCACCCCGTCCAATGAAATCTCGAATGAGATGAAACTTCTGAAGTACATGTATGTTCGTCTGGTTATTCCTTGGCTCCTTAGCTTGCGCAATAGCCCCATTGTTGTCACAATAAAGGTTTAACGGGCTAGACACATTTGGAAGTACACCAAGCTCAATGAGGAACTTCCTCATCCAAACACCTTCCTTTCCAGCTTTAGAAGCTGCAATGTACTCGGCTTCTCTTGTAGAATCGGCCACAGTCTCCTGCTTAGAACTTTTCCAGCTAACAGCACCACCGTTTATCATAAATACGAAACCTGATTGCGACTTTGAATCATCTTTGTCGGTTTCAAAGCTAGCATCGGTGTAACCAGTTACAACAAGCTTCTCCTCACCTCCATAGACTAGGAACATTTCTTTAGTCCTTCTAAAGTACTTAAGAATGCTTTTCACCAATGTCCAGTGTATCTCACCCGGATGAGATTGGTACCTGCTTGCAACACTTAGAGCAAATGAGACATCTAGGTGGGTACTTATCATGGCATACATGATAGATCCAATTGCTGAAGCGTATGGGACCTTACTCATGCGCTCCCGCTCATCAGCCGTCAAAGGACACTGAGTCTTGCTAAGGTGCATTCCATGTGACATAGGCAAGAACCCTTTCTTGGACTATTCCATGTTGAACCGCTTCAGCACGGTGTCAATATAAGTGTCTTGGCTTAAACCTATAAGCCTCTTCGATCTATCTCTATAGATCCTTATGCCCAAAATGTATGCTGCCTCCCTAAGTTCTTCATAGAAAAACTATTTTTCAGTAAAGTCTTTACAGATTCCAGCATAGGAATATCATTCCCAATCAATAATATGTCATCTACATACAAGATCAAGAATACGACAGAGCTCCCACTTTCCTTCTTGTAAACACAAGACTCTTCTTTATTTTGACGAAAGCCAAACCCTTTGACTACTTTGTCAAAATGAATATTCCAACTCCAAGATGCTTGCTTCAACCCATAAATGGATTTCTTAAGCTTGCATATCTTTCTAGCATTGGTCGGATCGACAAAACCTTCGGGTTGTATCATATACATGTCCTCATCTAGATTTCCATTTAGGAAAGCAGTTTTGACATCCATCTGCCATATCTCATAATTGAAATATGTTGCTATTGCAAGAATGATCCGAATAGATTTAAGCATCACTACTGGTGAGAATGTCTCCTCGTAGTCAACTCCTTGAACTTGTCGAAAACCCTTTGCGACAAGCCGAGCTTTATAGACGTGAATGTTTCCATCCATATCTCTCTTCTTCTTATAGATCCATATGCACTCGATGGGTCTAACATCATCAGGCGGGTCAACCAAATTCCAAACTTGGTTGTCTCCCATGGAATCTATCTCGAATCTCATGGCACTCTGCCATTTCTCGGAATCCGGGCCCATCATTGCTTTTGTATAGGTCAAAGGTTCATCGTTGTCTAACACCAATATGTCACGCTCCCTTGTGACCAGGAGATTCATCCTGTTAGTAGCACGACGTGCCCTTTCTGACCTTCGTGGTTGCGGTGTTGCTTCTGCTGCCATGGGTTCATCAACTTGTTCTGCTACATTAGCATCACTCATTAACTCTTTTCCCATTGGCTCATCTCGAACCTCTTCAAGATACACCTTTTGTCTACTTTTCTCATCTTTGAGAAACTCTTTCTCTAAGAAAACACCATTCCGAGCGACAAACACTTTGCCCTTTGACCGGTTGTAGAAATAATACCCAAAAGTCTCCTTTGGATATCCCACGAAAATACACTTGTCCGATTTGAGTGATAGCTTGTCTGACTGAAGTCGCTTGACATAAGCTTCACAACCCTAAATTTTCAGAAAAGACAAATTAGGAGTCTTGCCAGTCCACATCTCATATGGTGTCTTAAATACAAACTTAGATGGTACCCTGTTTAGTGTGAAAGCTGCTGTTTCTAGAGCATATCCCCAAAATGATAACGGTAGGTCCGACTGGCTCATCATTGATCTAACCATGTCCAACAAGGTTCGATTATGTCGCTTGGACACGCCATTCCTCTATGGCATTCCTGGCGGCATAAGTTGTGGAACAATTCTGCAACTCTTCAGATGATTGCTAAACTCATAGCTCAAATATTTGCCTCCACGATCAGATCGTAAGGCCTTAATTTTCTTGCCACGTTGATTTTCCACTTCATTCTGAAACTCCTTGAACTTTTCAAAAGATTCAGACTTGTGCTTCATCAAGTAGACATAACCATATCTACTAAAATCATCAATGAAAGTTATGAAGTATTGCAAGCCACCTCTGGCTGTCGTGCTCATCTGTCCACACACATCACTATGTATGAGTTCCAACAAGTCAAATGCCCTCTCAGGAAAACCTGTGAAAGGCGTCTTGGTCATCTTGCCTAGCAAGCAAGCTTCGCATGCTTCTTCATACGCTTCTCACTTATATGACCCAAACGACAATGCCACAAATAGGTAGGACTCAAATCAATAGGCCGAGGCCTTTTAGCACTTATATTGCAGACAAGTAACTCATCAAGATTTAAAATAAAGAACCCATTCACAATGGATGCAAAAGCCACAAACATGCCATTCTTAGAGATCACACAACCATTGTTTTCACACGTAAAAGAATAACCATCCTCCAACAAACATGATGGAGATATAATGTTTCGACTCATACTAGGATCAAAATAACAATTATTCAACTCCATGATAAATCCTGACGGGAGGTGAAGTTGCATCGTCCCGACGGTCAACGCATCAACTCTTGCATTATTGCCCACGCAGAAGTCAACTTCTCTCCTTTCCACGCTTCTGCTTCTTATCATTCCCTGCATCGATTTGCAAATATGAGCAACCGATCCGGTATCAAATACCCAAGAATTGATATATGAATCAGGGAGAAAAATTTATGTAACATGACCATGAAGTGTACCTGATCCAGAAGTACCCTTACTTCCACCATTCTTCTTCAAAGAAGCTAAGTACAACTTGCAGTTCCTTTTCCAGTTACCAACTTGCTTACAATGAAAACACTCATTGTCTGTAGCTGGATTAGCCTTGGGCACTAGGGGTGTTGGCTTGGAGATCGTATCTTTAGCCTTGCCCTTCTTCTTAAAGTTGGTCTTGTTCTGGATCACCATCACATGGCTACCACCAGCTCCTTTCTTAATGTCAGCCTCTGCTGTCTTAAGCATGCCACACAACTCATTTAGGCCCTTCTCTGCTCCATGCATATGGTAGTTCGAGATGAAGTTCCCATAGCTAGGTGGAAGTGACGCCAGAATGAAATCAGTGGCCAACTGTTGGCCGAGTGGGAAGCCCAGCTTCTCCAACCTCTGAGTGTAACCAACCATTTTGATCATATGTGGTCCAACTGCCGCACCTTCTGCAAGCTTGTTCTCCACAAAGGCCTTAGAGACATTGAACCTTTCAGTCCTGGCCTGAGTCTAGAAGATTTCCTGGAGAGCCACAATCATATCATGGGTAGCATAGTTATCCAACTGCATTTGGGGTTCCATGCAAGCAAGCATGAGGCAACTCACTTCAAGATCAAGATCACATGCTTTCTTGTAAGCGTTTTTCTCAGTAGCAGGTGCATTATCAGCAGGCTCGTCTGGTAATGGGGTGTCTAGAACTTCTTCCTTTTTCTCAGCCCTAAGAACAATTCTCAGGTTGCGGATCCAATCCGCATAGTTAGTTCCATTCAACTTGTCCTTCTTAAGGACCGAACGCAAAGTAAACGGTGTGTTGCTAGGTGTTGGTTTTTCTTACGTCTACGAATAAATCCGCAAGCGCACGGAAGACCGATGTAGCACTTCACCCAGAATATTCCGGGGTATCGAATCACGAGGAACGTGTGTGTCTATCGTTGGACTAAATCACCCAAGGACACAGAGATTGATTAAGACAGGCAGAGGACAGAGAGGATGTCCCAAGAGTCAGGTTCCTACGTTAACTAAGCTATGCTCTAGTTTGCTCGCGTTGGGCACGGACTTACCCCTGCATCCACAGGCGACTTCCGCCAAGAGCCTACGCACCAGCCTAGCGGGGAGGATTTCAGAGGACGGACAGAGCTGTCACCACCTGCCGCCTACCTCAACGAACCAGTAGACTAACGAATAATCAAAGGTAACCTCCTGCCTAGACACCACGTCTATGCGATCGATTACTACCTTAACCTTCTAGCAACGAATATTCAGGCTAAGGCACCCTAAGAACTTAGAGCGATGAACGAGCTCACAAGCTAGAACTATAACTTAATTAAAGTAAAAAGTAAACTGCAAGAGGGGAAATCTCAACACTTACTATGATTGGCAAATGTCGTCGAAGTACAAGCATGGAGAAGGCGAAGACAAGCCCAAGCCTCCTCCGAACTCTACTCCACTCTCTTCCTAATCTAAGCACTAGCTAAGTAGCACTTGGCCTTTGCAAGAGGAGCACTAAATCTTCAATCTTGAGTGTGTGTTGGAGTGAAAGCCCTCACCCTCTATTTATAGCCTCCTAACGTCGGTTTCAGAGGAGTAACCGCCACGGAATCCCCCCAAACCGCCATCAGGGAGTCATCTGGAGCCTACACGTGGAAGGCCAGGCGGAGAGGGCGCCAGGCCAGGTCGCCCGACCTGACCAGGTCGGCCGACCTGGGGGTGGCCCCTCCTGGCCTGTGCTTTCTCCAGGTGGCTGTCCTGTGGGCCCTGACGTCGGTTTGCGCGGTATTACAGGGAGTTACGTCGGTTAAGTGCTGAAGGTGGGCTCCTTAATCCGTGTGCTTGCTCCTGATTGGCCGGAAGTGTGCTTTCTCCTTGAATTTCCTTAAATTTTATTTAAACTCCATGGGTTGCTACCTGCATACACAAAGTCACCAAAACTTGTGGAAATAATTAGCAATAAATTCCTACCACTAAGGTGGTGATCAAATTGTGTGATTCTTGCGGGTAAATGACGGTCATATTTTGCATTTAAGGACCGTCAACACTAGGTGCCATTGATCTACAACAAAATAAAATGCAAAATACTAAGACAACGCATCCATGACAGAGTAAATCAAAATTAAACTCTTAACTGAATCTACTCCCACTAAAACCAATATCCCTCAATTGATACTTAGTGATTCAGGACCCACAACTAACAAGTCGACTAGTGAGCTTTTGCATCACCGCTAGAAGACATGGTAGATCGGTAAGCAACTCTTTGCTAATCATATCACATATGACTCTTGTTGTTGGGTTTCATCTCTATCTCTCGATGCCCAACCTTTATGCTCCAAAGTCCTTAACCATTAAGATGACTTTGTCTAAGATAACCAAACCATATGCGAGTAAGTATCCGATACAAACCCATCTAGTCAAGGGAAACTAGTGGTACCCTAATTTTATAGACCTGCCACTAATTGTACAAGACATGATGGTGCAAGGTTTGGGAGGGCATACAAGCTTAAACATTGCTGAGGGATCGTTCTACTTCTACCATTGCACGTACGAAAGCAATCATAGTTGCATGTAAAAGTAGAACAGTAAGAACGGCATTCACATAGTAGTGACACGGTATGGCCCATAATCAAATGGCGATCTCCATCTCAATTAACCTGTCCATCATGTTGATCTCCATCTTCATGATCCATGTGCGCCATTCTCCAGTGATGAGTCCTCCAAGAACTATCTACCGCATACTAGTAAATAAAATTACACATTCGCGTCTTGGATCATCACATGTTGGCACGTAGGCCATTACATCAAATTTGACAACACATATGGCTCCAGCCGTATTACCTTGTTCATGACACGCAGGACATGAATTTGTTACATACATGCATCACATACACATAAGGGCCATACCGATGTGATTCCTACGAAAACAAGTTAGGCGACCCGATGTCTAAACTTAAATTGCAGAAAACTCTATCTTCCTGGCTGAATTTGGGAAATCTAAATTCGCCAAAACTAGCAAAGCTAGTCACAGCAAAAGTTACGACTGTTTTACCGAACAACACATTTTCGCATCTTTCTCGTCCCGGTAGTAGATCCAATCTACTATCGCCACGCATCACATGCGCCTGTGATTTGACCTAGATTCGATTCGACCAATCTCATTGATCTACATCTCACCATGACTGGGTTTATGTGCATCACTTAACTTCGATGGCGGGTGTCCGACCGGTAGGAGTAATTCGTTGCACTACCATCACAGCTAGATCACGAACCCGATCAAAATTCATCTACAACCACGCATATCTCCATATGCACACATCCCGAATCTAAAACTCAGCAGCCTAGGCTCTGATACCACTGTAGGGATATGGGGAGGCTACATTAGCAAATATTTTTACCCCATAACCTGGAACGACTGCAGTTATAAATCACAGAATTACCACTAGACGCGCGGATGTAGCGGAACCGTGTCGATGTAGGAGAGCACGTCGAAGTAGCAGACAGTGCAGTTGCTTACCTCCGTCATGATCCTCTCGCGCGGTTCGTCCTTGTGCTCCAATCGCAACACCTCCAAGGTATCCACACGTACGGGAATGGAACACCGAATGTAGTGTGCTAGCACCTCTCGAATAATGGCAATCCAGAGGATGTAGATAGGAGTAGTAGCAAAGCACGTGCGAGGTTACTGTAGCGGCGGCGGTACTGTAGCAGTGGGTAGGTTTGCTGCCCCTGCCTCTGCTTATCTTTATATAGACATTGCTAATGGGCCATCAATGTTTGCGGTCCATTAGGAATCTATAACCCTAATGGATCAACTCCATTCAAGCCCATTAGGGGATCTAAACCGATTGGCTTTAGAGCATAAATCCAATAGGTTTAATATAATCTGTCCGTCTGATGCATTATGTATTCTGTCATTTGGGTGAAATTTTATACTATCTTCCGTTCACACCATTTTTGATGCTCTGTCATGTTTTGTCGATGGTTTTGATGAGACCCTTTTGTAGAAAATGTTTCTTACTACTGAAGCTTGCATGCCTTTGGGAGCTTTACTTTTTTCTTTCTTAGATTGCCTGATGTTTTAGATTGGTTGTCATCTTTGGATTTTTCCTCTTTGGTTGTCATTTTAGTTCCTAAACTACAAACACAGGCACATGCACTTCCCCATTTTAGTAGTTTAGATAAGATTTCCTCATAGATGTAGCAGATTTAATTTATTTCTTTTATGCCCGTTTCCGTTTTTCTATTTTCAGTTCATTGCTCTCATATTTGGCCTGGTGTGCTTCAACAGGTCATGCAATGTGGCCGGCTGTTGTTGTGGATGATTCTGATGTACCTGCAAACAGGTCTTTGAAGTCAATCAATACTTGTCCAATTCTTTGGTACTCATGATTCTGCATGGTAGATCCCGTATAAAGAATTATGATGGCAGTTTGACTTTATGTTCTTGGAGCTACAAGTCATATTTTACTCCCTCAGGGTCAAGTTGAAGCAGGCAGTGCCATTTCTGAATGGCCATTTTTCATCTTTGCATCTCAAATGCAAGCATACAACTTTTGGGCGGAGCTTAGAAGAGGAAAAAGAGTATGTGCCTTGAACTAATTTTGCGCAAGTAAATAAATCTTCAACATTTTCTGGGGATAGATAGTACTGAAATGTATTTTTTGTCTGCATGCCTTTTGTTATGATCATTTGATTATTTTGTTATGTAGATGTCTCCACACACAGAAGCTTCCAGAAACTATGTTGCTGCTTCGAAAATCTGCTGGACATGATAGTTCTGATGTTAAATCTTCAGAAGACAGAGTAGAATCTTGTGGTACTTTTCCAGAAGATAGAGCAACAGGAAATGGAGACATCTATGAAGAAATGACCAAAATAGACCTAGGTGATCTTCGTGTAAGCAGTTTAGGTATGCCTGCAACAGGAAATGGAGGTTGTGGAAGAAGGCAAGCTCGGGTTAGGTATGCCTGCAACAGGAAATGGAGGTCATGGAAGAAGGCAAGCTCGGCATGGACGACCCTAGCAGTGTTGCTGCCGCCGACGGGGTAATGTCATCCCGTTACTGAAAATGGTGAGTTGTTCTACAATGTTTCTTTGTGCTTGTACGTGTGTGGGTTGAACACAAACTTTCATCTCTGTGATTGTGATAGTTCTTACTACGATAACTGAGTCAAAATTTGAGTTGTGATGAGTTGTTGTTATTTAATTATTGCCTTCTTTATTCTTTATTCTTTAAAACATGCAGGTTCAGGTACGCAATTTGCCAAAGTATAGAGTTAACTGAAAGTTTGGGAAAGGAGGATTTGGGCAAGTGTATGTTGGTTGACACATTTTACTGCTGAGGTAATAGAGTACTTTGCCTACCAATCAATACTTGATTGTTGCCTGTTTTATTAGGTAGCATTGAAGTTTGAGCATAGGATTGGTAAAAGATGCAACGGTGACCCTCCTTTTGAGTGGCAGGCTTACAAATGGATTTATTACCGTTTGGTATGAGAAATTCTAGGAGCTCAAGATATGACATAGGTAAATTATCAATTTTCATGACTATTTCCATCTTTAGAAATTAGCATTGTTGATGGAGTTCGTGGTATTCCTTGAGTTCTTGGTATTATATGCACATTTAGTTGGACGCTGGGGTAGTTAAGGTCAGATGATGCACGACATTATCATTGGTTGTTCTTCTCTTTCAGATAGTTTCAGATTACACAGTAAACTTACGTATCTATAGTTCAGTGATATTGTTATACCTTGCTGATCAATAGATAAACAAATAAGCAGGCAGGCAGTGGCCTAATAATCTGTAATGATTTCAACTTATTTTTAGTCATCGTATTTAATCACTGGATGCATGCGCATTGCTGATCTTAAGGTACTATTTTTGTACTGTGTTTGTTGGTTTATATCAGGGGTAAAAATGATATATTGCTCAATACAATTTTGTAGGTCATTTTGGTTTATTTCTGAAGCATTTTTTAAAAACACAGCTGCTGAGCCATCAAATTCTAGATTTAATACATCACCATTTCGGTGTGTACTAATTGTGCTTTGCCTTTTTATGAAACAGGTCTTCCAGGAGTTCTTTTTGTGCTTCCCGACTCTTATATTGGGTCCGACAACAAGAAATATTGTATTAAGTTTAATAGATTATTGATTGAGCCTCTTCGTTTTTAGATATGTTTAGCGTCTATGGTTTGTTTCGTGCTATCTGTCAAATCACTATGAATCAATAAGGAGATTCGATTCCTCCATAATAAGTAAAGATACTAGAATCTATTCTGTTAGGATGTGAATATTCACTTGGATACCGCTCTGCTACCTTTTTCTGCTTCTTCAATTTTTATTTTCAAACTACTATTTGGATTCTACTCTGCTATTGAATTTTTATATTTTATTTTCATGTGAATGTGCATCCCCTTGTAGTCTGATTGACCGTGTGATTGTGACTAGGACCCTGCCTTGGTTAAAAATATTCAGAGTTCAGTTTTATTTTGCAACAGTTATGTGATCCTTTTTCATCCTTCACAGTGCAAGAAAAAAATTAGTAAGGCATGTTTCTGGCAATGGATGTTTTGGGCATACAGAGAGTTTGTCATACTGCTTCAGCTAGACATAACAGGTAGACAATTCTATCTTATTTGGAATCGTCACACATTTTTGTTCTGTTTAATTTACTACATTAGGTTGCATGCAGAACTGCTTGATAATATATCTTTAGTAATCTTACTGACTGACTTGCGAAGCTACTGTTTCTAGGTTTAGGGTAATGGCATGCTGGTTCCACTCACCTCTGATTGTTAAGATATGAGGTTGTGGTCTTGAGCTTTAGCTTTGTTTGGTTTACATCATTCGTAATGAAGTGGTGAGTTCAGAAAAACAAAATACGATTAAGATGCGGAGTATTTCACATTTTTCATCTCACAAAAAAATGGGCTTTTCAAGTACTCTCTCCAACTTGTATCTTTAATGTGCAGCATTCTTATGTCCCTGACACACATATGGGCTTGCGTTATTCCCCCTCTTGTTCTTCCAGTCACAGAATGTGACTTACTGCTCGCATTACACTTAGGTTATGCAATTTGGAAGCTGTAATAGCCACCAGGGCGGTAAGTTGTAGATGACTAATTTTGTTTTGTTCTTTTATTTTCTTTCTTGCTTTATGTCAATTGGTATGTGATCTCCGATATTGTTCTTATTTTAGTCATGTTTGTGTGCAAATTATTTTTCTTTTCCTTTAACCTATATCAAAATCGATTGTACTATTTTAGTTTAGGGTCCTTTATTTTATCATCCAAGTGGAGTTTTGAGTTTCATTTGCTTTTTCATTGCACTGAGTGTGTGCGTAGCATAATGCATAGAAACCTGTAATGATATTGTCAGCTCTGATGGCTTTTGTTCTAATTATGGCATGTTACTGCAGCTCTGAGAACAACGTGTGTGATGCAAAGAAGGCAGGATTTTTTTTCCAGTACCAGCCATGACAACGTGTGTGATGTTGTCAAGCTACTTCTCCCAGGGGGGAATGTGGTTTTGTGTTGTGGTTCTTATTCTTCAGGTTTGAAACACATATTCACATGCAATGGCTCATATTCTAGACACTTAATTAGAAATCAAGTACTTTCATGTCATGTAGTAAATTTTAGATTTCTACTCGGCTTTTCAGCATTGGAACATTTCATTTCTTTTTAGTTCCTCAACTGTCGCTTTGAATGAACTACTGATATGATATGTTAAGTAATATTGCCATTTGAAGCAGCCCAACACACAATTAGGATATGGCGTCTTTGATTATTGATCATTAAAACTTAGGGATTATTTTGTGTCAATTATCATCCCTAGCACCTGCAATGCTATTATGCCAACTGATTTCTGACGGTGTGGATTTTTAGTAACTTCTAAAGCTTATATGGAAGTAATGGGAAGAAGTGTGTGAGTAACATTGTTTTTTGTTGTGCACTCAGCAATGTATCAAAGCAGATATCAGAGGTGTATATATAGGATTAATTTTGTTAACATAAGATTGCAAAAAGACTACAGCGGCGCATCAGGACGTTCTTCGATCCGGACATGAGGAAATCCAACCCAGCACTGCAATGAGCCTGTGTTCATCCAGGAGGGACACAGGTTCGAAGGGCCTGTTGCGCGCCGGCGGAGGTGCTGGGCAGCGGCGATGCGTGGTGGTGGCGTGGTCTGGAGTGACGACGTCAGAAACAGTAGAGTGTGGTGGCGGCGGCGGCAGCTACGAGCGTGGCTTCAAGCAGCTTGATGTGGGCTCCTGCCTCGATGCCTCACAGCCACTCCAGGAGCCGTGCCTCCGTATCCTCACCTGACGTCGTCCGCCACCTGGACTGGGGCATCGGTGCGCCCCTTCCCCTCCTCGAAGGCATCAGCGGTGGCACGGCTTCAAGGAGCTAGAGGGTGACGGCCTGCCTTCTACGTGCTTGACGATGATAGTGCGGGCTTGCGGCCATCCCTGGTGTCTCTCCAGCACCGAACCTCTACCGTATCGCCCTCCGATCCACTGGATCTATGGGAGATCCATGCAAGGTAATTGAAGGTCGACATGGCTTCAAGATCCACATCGCTGCTGGCTTTTTTTCACGCAAATCGCACATCGTATTGTTCATGAAGGGCCACAAAAAACAATGGTAGGGTGAGGAAATGCAACCCCGCAGCAAGGAGCTGGTGTTCATCAAGGGCCGAAGGTGGTCATCGGCACCTGCGGCCGTCTAGCGAGACCGCATGAGCATCATGACGCGATTCAATCGGAGCCGGAGGTAATAATTCCTTCCGTTCTGTTATTTCTGGCCTCAGATCTCATTACAACCTTCACTAAGTGCAGACTGTACATCTGAGGCCTATTCGTCCTGTGCATTTGTGCACATCTAGGAAGCTCTTGTTTTAGTTTTGACTAATGGTGTAACACTATATTGCTTGATGTAGGCGTAGTCCTGGATAAAAGAAAAAAAATAAAAGACAAACTCAAACAACTTGGTGCAGCACCGGCAAGCTCTTGACATTCTGTAAAGACCAATCCTACCTACTCTTATTTTCCAGTCACTTCTTTTTATTGACATAATGCAATGTGTGGTTTGGTAATAATAATAAAAAATCTTTGTGCTGGAGAACTTGAAAGCAAGTTGTTAATGGTCTGAAGTTGACCAAAACTACTATCCACTTGCTGCATGTTTTTGAATTTAAAGGAGACGATATGGCTTGTGTGATTGAGAACAACACATTGGCTGGATCACTGCTCACACTGCAACTTCTCCCAGATTCAAATCAACTCACCAACATTATCTTATGAGGACAAGGGGATGCATTGAAAATTTATGCCCAGCGGAACTATAATTGAAAAGTACGAGGAATCGCCCGGGGGCTCACCATGGGGGTCGGGCGTCGGGGTTGAGCGGCGGTCGGAGGTGGAGGGGAAAGCGGCAATTCACGGCGGCTCGGTGCGGGCGGGGGAATGTGGCTTCACACGGAGCTTGGAGTCGTTGAGGCGGTGCTGTGGACGTTGGCGAGCGGTCGGTGACGGCAGCGAGGCGCCGGTGGTGCGAAGCGGCTCCGGGCGGCGATGCGGCGGCTCGGGTGAAGAGAGCAGAGAACGGAGAGAGAGTGAGTGGGGGGGGGGGGCGTTCGGACAGGGCGACAAGCGACAAGGCGGATGTCCGAGCGCGCGCGTGAGGGCCTTTGATCCGCGGCAACGGCCGCTGCCCGTACGCCGACGTCCAAGCGGCGGCGTCGAGTCGGGCGAAGCGGGCGGCAGCCGGGTGTGCTTGTTTGGGGTGGCTGACAGGTGGGCCTGCGAGGATTTTCTTTTTCTTCTTCTTCCGACCCTATCAGCCGACTCCCTTAAATCTTTTTGTGGGAATTAATTTATAGTTGGAAAAATTAAACCAAAAATAGGGTAGGCTCCCCATGATGTGCTGGATTTTATAAAAATACTAACTACCATCAGCTCTCAATAAGATTTAATTAGGAATTTTGTGAATAGAGTTGGTTTTTGACCATTCTAGCATTTATTTGGGGCCTTTATTAATGGAATAAAAATCTGAGAAAATCCTTAAAATTCTACCTGACCATGACCAATAACATATAATTTTACAGTGGTGACTTATATTGAAAAGTTGAGACTTGTATTGTAAATGTCATTCAATGTGGTTTGAATTAGGTTTGAATTGGACAACTTAAATTCAAATTTCTTAGTGTTAGGGTCTTATGCTGACTAGGTGTTATTCTTGGAACCTTTATGACATTAGGAGTGTCACAGCCCTCCCCCCTTAAAGAAATCTCGCCCCGAGATTAACGGGTGTGTTAACGGGTTACCTAAGTGGTGGCGTAGGAACTCGGGGTAGTGGCTTTGCAGGAACTCTTCAGTTTCCCAAGTAGCTTCCCTGGCGGTATGGTTGCTCCATTGAACTTTATAGAACTTTAGTGTCTTCTTACGTGTCGCTCGCTCCTTCTCGTCTAGCATATTTACCGGACGCTCGGCATAAGTCAGGTCGGGTTGTAGTTGTTGGGTTCTCTCCAGTGGTACGTCCACCGGTGTCTTTAAACATCTCTTGAGTTGGGACACGTGGAACGTGTCATGCACTCCAGCGAGTTCCACTGGCAGTTGGAATTGGTAGGCCACGGGTCCGCATCTCGCAACGATAGGGTGGGGACCAATATATCGAGGTGCTAACTTCCCGTGAATTCCAAACCGCTGTACACCCTTGGTGGGTGACACTCAGAGGTAGACCATATCGCCGACTCTGAATTCCAATGGGCGGCGCCTTTTATCTGCATAACTTTTCTGCCTGGACTTTGCCGCACGTAAGTTTGATTGGATTTCAAGAACCTTCTGTTCAGCTTGCTGCACTAGCTCCGGACCAAATATTACCCTTTCCCCTGATTCTGACCAACTCAGTGGTGTGCGACAGCGGCGCCCATAGAGAGCCTCGTATAGTGCCATCTTGATGCTTTCCTGGTAACTATTGTTGTATGCGAATTCTGCCAAGGGTAGGCACTCATCCCACTTTTTGTTGTGATTCAATATGTACGCCCTTAGCATGTCTTCCAATATTTGGTTAACCCTTTCGGTCTGTCTGTCCGTTTGGGGGTGGTACGCGGAACCTTTAATCAACCTGGTGCCCAGTGTCTCGTGTAGCTTCTCCCAAAAGCTTCCCACAAACTGGGAGCCTCTGTCGGATACGATAGTCTTGGGCACTCCGTGCAAACACATGATTCACTCAATGTGTAGTTGCGCATATTTCTGCATTTTTGAACCGTGTCGACACAGGGATAAAGTCGGCGATCTTTGTCAATCTATCAACAATGACCCATATGGAGTCAAATTTTATGTGACGTCAGCGGTAGACCAATGATGAAATCCATGCTGATATCTTCCCATTTCCAGGCTGGGATACTCAAGGGTTGTAGTAGGCCTGCCATCTTCAGATGATCCGCCTTGACTCGGCGGCAGGTATCACACTCTGCGACATAGCGGGCTATTTCTCTTTTCATATGAGTCCACCAATATTTGGATCTCAATTCATGATACATTTTGTTGCTGCCCGGATGCATGGAGTACTTTGTAATGTGAGCCTCGTCCAGAATTTTCTTGCGGAGTTCCAGATCCTTAGGCACCACCAGTCAATCCTTGAACCATAAAACACCTTCTGCATCTTCTCGAAAGCATTGTACCTTAGCATCGCCCTCTTTTAGTCTCCTTTTGAGATGTGCTATGCCTCTATCATTTTTCTGGGCTGCCACTATTTCTTCCCGTAAGGTGGGAATTAATGCTAGGTTATAGAGGGCTCCGTGGGGTGTTACCTGAACATAATGACCATCTTGGACTTGTGGGCTGACTAGGATGTGGTGACAGTGAGCCTTGCGGCTTAGGGCGTCAGCCACGACATTCTCTTTTCCCGGGTGGTAATGGACTTCCAACTCGTAATCCTTAATCAATTCCAACCAACGGCGCTGTCTCATGTTCAGGTGGTCTTGAGTGAAAATGTACTTCAAGCTTTTGTGGTCGGTGTATATACGAACTAAATTCCCAAGGAGGTAATGTCTCCACATCTTTAAGGCCAACACCACGGCCGCTAACTCTAGGTCGTGTGCGGGGAAGTTCTGCTCGTGCTTCCTCAATTGCCTTGATCCATAAGCAATGACTCTCCCATCTTGCATAAGCACGCATCCTAACCCAATACCCGAAGCGTCACAATAGACATCGAACGGTTTCCCCAGGTCCGGTTGAGCTAATACTGGGGCCATGGTCAGGTGCTTCTTCAAGGTTTGAAAAGCACCTTCGCAGCCTTCATCCCATATGAATTTCTTATCCTTCTTAAGCAACTTGGTCATGGGCTTTGCGATTTTGGAGAAATTGGGAATGAAACGGCGGTAGTAACCAGCTAATCCTAGAAAACTGCGTATATGAAATACGGTCTTCGGGGTCTTCCAGTTCAGTACATCTCTCACCTTGCTAGGATCTACCGTGATGCCTTCTTCCGAGACAATATGGCCTAAGAATGGTACTTGCTTCAACCAAAACTCGCACTTGCTAAACTTAGCATATAGCTGGCGTTCCCTTAACCTCTGTAATACAACACGGAGATGCTCTGCATGTTCTTCCTCTGACTTCGAGTAGACTAGGATGTCGTCAATGAATACCACCACAAACTTGTCCAACTCGGGCATGAACACCGAGTTCATGAGATACATGAAGTGTGCCGGTGCATTTGTCAACCCAAACGACATCACTACATACTCATATAGTCCGTATCGGGTAGAAAAGGCTGTCTTGGGGACGTCTTCGGCACATATTTTAATTTGATGGTAACCCGATCGGAGATCAATCTTGGAGAACACCTTAGCTCCTATCAACTGGTCAAAGAGAATGTCAATACGGGGCAGTGGGTATTTGTTTTTGACAGTCACCGCATTGAGGGGTCGGTAGTCTACACAAAGCCTCAGGGTCTCATCTTTCTTTTTCACGAATAGTGCCGGACAACCCCAAGGCGAGGAGCTTGGTCGAATGAATCCCTTATCCAGCAGCTCCTTAAGTTGCTCCTTCAACTCAGCTAGTTCCTTAGGCGCCATTTTATACAACCTTTTGGATATAGGTGCCGTCCCTGGCTGAAGGTCAATCTTGAACTCAACGTCCCGATCCGGTGGAAGTCCCGGGAGTTCGTCAAGGAATACGTCTGGAAATTCCCTAACCACTGGAATATCCTTTATTTGCCCGGCGGTGGTGTGGTGAATGCTTGGTGCGGCCAGTTGGGGTGGTCGTACCCGGAAGCTTACGCTACCATGGGTGGGAGAGTTTAGGTGCAGAGTGTAGGCGTCTATGTCCAATATAGCTTTATGTTGCCTCAGCCAAGGCATACCCAGAATAATGTCAATGTTGCACCCCTCTAAGACCATGCACTTGGTAGGGTAGACTTTTGATCCTAGGGTTATTGGGAGTTTCTCTATTTCATATAAAGCAGGGGTTTATCCACCGGCTGATCTAATGGTGTATCGTGCTTTCATAAGGGTGCGAGGCAGCCGGTACTTATCAACGAAGAACCCACTAACAAAGCTATGTGATGCTCCTGAGTCAAACAGAACTAGTGCGGGGTGGTCTCGAACAGAGAACATACCAGCAAGGATGGGGCTGTTCTCTGGAATCTCCTCCAGGGTGGTGTTGTTCACTCGCCCAGCACAAACTGGCCCTCGGTTGTTGCGGTTGTTATTGCCGCCGTTGTTGTTCCTTGGCGGGTTTTGACCAGTGCTCTTCTTGGGGTGCGAGAACTCCCTCGAAAAATGCCCAAGACGACCGTAGTTGTAGCAGGGGAAAGGCCCACTCTGTGCGTTCGACTGTTGCGGCGGGTGAAACCCACCTTGGCTCTGCTGCTGACGTGGTACCGGGGGTCGCTGCTGTGTTGGCTGAGGCGGGCGCACAATAGGTGCCGGTACGGGGGCGGAACGGTACCTCTGTCCCGACGGGGTGGTGTACACCATGCGAAACTTCTGTGGGGGTCCACTGGATGGCCCCATAGCACTTGCGGAGCGCTTCCGTTCTGCCATCACCCTGCGATATCCGTCTTCCGCGACGATCGCCTTGTTGACAAACTCAGCGAATGAGCCTCCCATGTTAAGGTTGAGGCGGTCCTGTAGCTCAGCACTTAGCCCCTCCAAGAAATGGTCCTTGCGCTTGGCGGGGGTGTCCACTTGTTTCGAGGCGTATAGCGCCAACCGGTTGAACTCTTCGCAGTATTCCTCGACACTACGGTTGCCCTGCTTTAGTGCGGCGAATTCACACGCCTTCCTGCAGACGAGCCCCACAGGGATGTAGTGGGCACGGAATGCACCTTTGAACTAGTCCCACATAATCTGCTGGTCCGCTCCCACAGAGGTGACATGGTTGGCCCACCATGCCCCTGCCGCACCATGTAGTTGCTGCGCGGCGAACAACGTCTTCTACACAGACGTGCAGTTAAGGAGTCCAAATTTGGACTCGAGCATGCAAAGAAAATTCTCCGCCTCCATGGGCTCGGTGGTTGAGCTGAATGTGGGTGGCCTGGTGGTGAGGAAGTCAGCGTAGGAGCTGCGTGGCTGTGCGCCGTCGTTGTGGCCCCTAGCATTTCGGGCTGCTAGGTTTTGCTGCGCCAGCTCCCGCGTGAACTCCGCCTGCTGCTGCTGGCTCTCCATCATAGTAGCGAAAAACTGCGCCATCATTTGCATGGGGTTGGGTGGCGGCAGCGGTGGTGGAGTCCCTTATGGAGAGTCAGTCCCCCTAGCCCTGGAACCTTCGGGCTGCTCGCCATGCAGCTCATTGGTGTTGCGGGTGCGCACCATTCTAAAATGTAAGAATAAGGGGTCCAATTAGTCTCTTATCCAAGATGATCATTATAGGTTACCAAATCGAATAACACAGCACACGGGGCAGCAATTTGGTAAACAACATAATTTCGATAAAGCGGGAGTTCTTTCCAAATTAACATGGTTCTAGTACAAGTTAACAGTTCCACTCTACATAAACTCGGAATATGTGGCCATCGAGTTTCCAAAAGCCATTCACGCGGGTGATCCCTAAAATACAACAACCACGCGTGGAGCGTCCCCAAAGCTATCCATCTACCATGCCCTACAAGTACGACCTAGTCGCGTCTACTACTACTGCCATGCCCTGTCTCCGACGGTGCCAGAGGGTCCTGGATGGTCCACGTCGGTCGGAGCGGGTGGCTCGTAGTCCATGTCGGACTCCTCGCCCACGTCCTCCTCGGGCTCCTCCTCCACGGGTGCCGCTGACGGTGCAGCAATCGCGTCCAACTGAGCCTGGAGATCCTGGTTCTCATGAGCCAGGGTCTCCAGGTCCTCCGCCATAAGGTCCATCTCCTGCTGGGCACTCGCCAGCTGCTGCTGCAGGTGCTCGTTGTGGTTGGCCCGCTGCTGCATAATCAACCCTCGTCTATCCACCTCCTGCGCAAGAGTATTGCGCTGCTCAGTGACCTCCGTCATGCGAGTCTCACTCGCCTCAAGAGCAGCGGTCAACCGCTGAATCTCTCTCTGCTGTGCATCGACCTGTGTCTGCAGGTCGTTTCTCTACAGCCACACCTGCTCGGCATCCGTAAGCAAGATCCTGCTGCGGCTGCTAGACTCCTCATCCAAGTTGAGGAGGTACTCGGAGTAGTGAGCTATGCGGTGGTATCCCGCGTGGTACTCCGGGTAGTCGTCACGAGAGACGCGTCTCACGCGTCTCTGCCACACCGGGTCAGCCTGGTGCCAAATGGGAATCATCTCAAACGGAGTCCCCGAGAGCGCTGCTACGTTGCGCCCACAGAAGTGAGTTAGAGCCCGGTGGGCGACTCTCTCCAGGCCCTCCTTGAGGCTCCCAGCCGTGACTGTGCTCTTCATACCCGCCAAGTCGGGGTTGCGCGGGTATGGGGAGACACTGAGATGCACCTCTGCAAAAGGCACATCGTGGCGGCGAGTATCACACCCATGGTATGAAGGCCGCTCCTCGTAGCCCAGGGCGCGTAGCATCTCCCACAGGAGGGTGGGAAAGCCACGGTGGTGTAGACCGGTGGTATAACGCCACCCGTCGTGCTGGAACAGCTCAAACCCGTGCTCGTCCATCTGGAGCACAAACCCAAATAGTGAGTACTTGTTCCCAACATAGAGGGTGCAGGCTATAATAAAACAATTTGATGCAATGAGTGATACACAGAATCTAGCCCCCGCGGGTGGCTACATATTCTAGAGGGGAATTCGGTTACTGCACAGAATGGTAGGCTCTGTCCTAGGGTACCGCAGCCACGTTGTCGAGTTTTTAGACAATCCTATTTACGGATTTTGGACAGTAGCTGAACACTAAGTGGTAGGGTTTTTCTCGACAGAACCGGGTTACTCTAAAGATTTGGTCCTAGCGCTGTCTCTGAGGTCTCAAACCCGAAATGTTAAACTACCCAAGTTGTAGTATTTTTCGTAACCCTTCCAGAAAGTGCAAATACAGCTCTAGGGGTGATCGGAGCAAGGAGTTATGGATTTTACACGATAGGTTAAAATCTGAGATTTAGATTAACCCGATTTCGACGTGCTCACTCGGACGGAGAAAATGGTATTGTCCGGAAATTTTTAAACCAAATTCTTCTTACTGAACGTACAGAGAGTTCATTCTCGATTCCAATAAATATTCGTTTGCATGCTTTTGACTTTCAGGTGGAAAGATATCGATTTTTCATATGGATGACCTGTCTGCTGAAATTTCAGTTTCGTGTTACTGTCTTGATGACTTTTCATATCGATTTTTTTTTTATGTATGCATATGATTTCGGCCTACCCGTCCTCACAAAATAAAATTTGGTCACGAATAGGACCATACGCATAGTCGGTGGCAGACGATCTCTCAAGTTAGTCGTATACTACCCGTTTCTTACGAGAATTGTGGTTAGCGTACCTGCAGAAGATTCATTCCAGAAACAATACATCAAATCAAAAGAAACGAGCCAAAAATAATCCCTTATTATTGTCCTAGGGCAGGACACTAATGTTTTACGCAATCAGCCCGCGTTCACACCATTGTGCTAGCTTCCCATGTTACAGTCCACTGGGCGGGACACATACCTGCGTTGACGATGCCGTAGATGCAGTATTTAAACAAACAACCTCCTACAGATAGCTTTGCCACCTGGATCATACTATTAATAACCTATTGGGCACGTCCTCACACGTTCGTTACGGGGTTTTCAAAAATATGTCTCTGAATATTGCACTATTCCCGAGACAGCTCTGATACCACGCTGTCACGGAACCGCCTTACCACGGAGACGGCTCCTTTCCAGGATCTCCCTCGGGTGGCGACACGCGCTGTGGCGCCTAATAATACAACACATGACAGAGAAATATAATTGTAACAAAAGTATAGGTGGGGAACAGAGTTTTACATAAATCCGAAGTTATATTACAAACCAGAGTTTTGTCAGAAGTAAATTGTGGAAGCGAATTTTTCAACATTGATTCACCAGTTCGACGAAATAGCTAAGATACAATCGCCCTCTCACGGTGACACACATGGAACATCCCGGCTATAATAGGTACCTTGCCCAAGAACCGTACCGACAAGCAAGGAACTACTCCTCGTCTTCATTCGTGCATAGCTCCCATTCGATGTTCCAGCAATCGGGGCGCTGGCCCTCCCAATGGAATTTCCCACCGCAGTGGCAGTCTCCGTCTTGGTCATCTGAAAACCACATAGAGCTACGCCCTGAGTAACTAATTTACTCAGCAAGACTGACCCGTCAAAATGGCCATCAACAGCCGACGCCTAGACATGCAAAGGCTGGGGATAGGGTTTAAATTGCCAGAAAGCCAGTCTAGGAGTGGATCCTTGTTTTTCAAGTTTTAGCATCAAGTTAAGTTGTCGTGCGGAATAATAAAATTTAGTTTGCACTAAAGCTAATACAATCTTACTAATTCCAAACAACAGTATTAAACCCACTTATCATCTTAATGGCTTCCGACACTGTTCCGGAGCAGCGATCAAGTGGTACTCGTTACGATGAGGGGCAGCGACTCGAATCGATTTACATCCTATAGGAGAAACCTGCTTGCACGACCCATACGCGCTTCCGAGAAGCCGCATGGAGCAACCTTTCGCTCACGGTACCGTAGGGTCTTCTGGGTCCAGACTCCCCCGAGAAGGGTCCCCCATCGCGATGCGCCCCGTGCCGCCATCCGTGGGTGGATTGCTCCCTCCTCTCAGCCCCAGTTCCACCAAAGAAGGGAGAAGGCTATCTTCAGACCAGACGGTAGTCGTAGCTACGTCGGTTTACTGGGCCCATATCTCCAGCATGCAAACAGTACGTTCAAACTTGATCTCATCGGCCGGACACGAGGCGTAGCCTTAGGTGACTCGGACGGGGCTACCTCCTTGAGGACAAGCTGTCCTTCCCTTTCCACCTAGTTGCCCGCCCGGTCTTCATTGTGATCCCATCCACACTTCCCTCCATTCAACATCATTCCCTTGTGATAATATTCTCTATCTACGAGTGGTCTCCATACCACTCGATGAGTAGCCGTCCTAATTTAAGCAGAGCGACTACCGTCCTGAAGCTAATAATCGGGAAAGAGGGACCTACTGCACGCTAGGGTTTCAATCAACTTCTATCACATAATGCACAGGCAAGCCTACATCCCTAGCTAGTGATAAAATAAAAATTTAAAATGGAGATAATGCTCCGGGCCTTGCCTTGGGTCTGCTCTTGCTCAGCAATGGCACCTCCGGCTCCTTCGGGTTCCCGCTCCGGTCCCGTCTCCACGTGGTCCGCTGCGTGCTCTATATGATGCAAAGATGCTGCTTATGAGAGAAGATTCATGGCACTACCTCAATAAATACATTAATGTACACTGCTACTCGTGAAAGTAAGCGGGGTGTGATGATTAGTTCAGTAATATAATGTCTTGAGTGGGGCACAGGGTGAGGGCGTTTCGTGTATTTCCTTCATGGACTCCAGTACTTAATCGCGACGACGTCGCACCCAAGTACGGTGTGTTTGTGTGTGCCGGGGTGAAGCTACGTAAGAGATGTCCATGACCAGTAGGTGCTAATTAATTAGTGTTTTAGTGTGTCGAGCATAACCCTCGCAAGGTACGAAGTACCCGTGAAACAGCCCTAAAGTGGAACCATATCTATTAACGGGTAATATTGCACTCGGGATAGAATTTGTTAAGTTGACATGATTCTGATCATCAAATGAGCAGGAGTGATTTAATATAGTTAGATTATAGTAGGAGTGATTTACTGGCCAAGTTTCACTCTCATGCACCAAGCCAATAATTTCAATTAATTATTATAAGGAAAAAGGCATTAAATTAATTTCAGCTAAATTACAGAGACTTACCCTATGACATTTTCCAGGGAGACTAGAAACTTAAAACCTACTTGGTGACCAAATTTCAAGATTTTATCAGCTTTCTATAATTAATTATGAATTTATGAGGGTTTTTATCATATAATTAAATCCTAAAAGTAAAACTAACATGCACTGTGATTTAGCATTTTTCTGTATTAGTCCTAGTCCATACAAGGCTAACAAAATTTATCTTGCCTCCAAATTCCTATTAATCATTTTACTATGCATTTTATAAGTTTATCACTTTTCTGAAAATGGATTTAAATGAGAAAATCGATTTTTATTACGTGGGCCGCATCCAGCCAGCCCGACGGGCTGAAACTCACGCGGCCCAACGGCCGAGCGCGTGCGCGGCGGCGCGGCCACGCGCGATGGCGCGGGCACGGCGGCCGGTAGGGGTGGCGACGGCGGCAGCATTGCCGGGATAGCAAACAGCAGGCTCCGAGGGACACGCGACGCGTGAAAAGAGGGAAGAGGGCTGCGACGGCGAGGCGGAACTCTGGCGGCCGGCGGCGGTGTTCTGGACGAGTGGCTGCACGGATGGAAGCCGAGTCAGGCCGGGGAGGGAGAGGAGGTGAACTCACACGTGCCAGTACGAGGAATCGCCCGGGGGCTCACCGTGGGGGTCGGGCGTCGGGGTGGAGCGGCGGTCGGAGGTGGAGGGGAAAGCGGCGATTCACGGCGGCTCGGTGCGGGCGGGGGAATGTGGCTTCACACGGAGCTCGGAGTCGTCGAGGCGGTGTTGTGGACGTCGGCGAGTGGTCGGTGACGGCAGCGAGGCGCCGGTGGTGCGAAGCGGCTCCGGGCGGCGATGCGGCAGCTCAGGTGGAGAGAGTAGAGAACGGAGAGAGAGTGAGTGGGGGGGGGGGGGGAGGGCGTTCGGACAGGGCGACAGGCGACAAGGCGGATGTCCGAGCGCGCGCGTGGGGCCTTCGATCCGCGGCAACGACCGCTGCCCGTACGCCGACGTCCACGCGGCTGCGTCGAGTCGGGCAAAGCAGGCGGCAGCCGGGTGTGCTTGTTTGGGGTGGCTGGCAGGTGGGCCCGCAAGGATTTTCTTTTTCTTCTTTTTCTAACTCTATCAGCGGGTTCCCTTAAATCTTTTTGTGGGAATTAATTTATAGTTGTCAAAATTAAACCAAAAATAGGGTAGGCTCCCCATGATGTGCTGGATTTTATAAAAATACTAACTACCATCAGCTCTCAATAAGATTTAATTAGGAATTTTGTGAATAGAGTTGGTTTTTGACCATTCTAGCATTTATTTGGGGCCTTTATTAATGGAATAAAAATCTAAGAAAATTCTGAAAATTCTATTTGGCTATGACCAACAACATATAATTTTTGTAGTGGTGATTTATATAGAAAAGTCGAGACTTGTATTGTAAATGTCATTCAATGTGGTTTGAATTAGGTTTGAATTGGACAACTTAAATTCAAATTCTTAGTGTTAGGGTCTTATGCTGACTAGGTGTTATTCTTGGAACCTTTATGACATTAGGAGTGTCACAACCGGCTGCTTGGGTAACTAAATTCTAATTATAAGTTCAGTTATGCAGGTGAAATAAAATACCATTTAACTTGTTTGTGGTAAGAATAATTAGTGAAAAAATGGCACTAGCCTGCTATCATTTGCCAAAGTATGCTAAAGTAACTTTGAAAACTTGAGATTTTTTTTTACTATCTTTATATCTTACTTTTTTGCTCCATCTTTCTTCGTACTTTCCTGCTATAATTACTCTATCTTTCTTCTTACTATTTTTGCGTGTTCCATGTCATATAGTTTTATAATTGGATTTTTTTTGTCTACCACATTAATTGGACACACAAACTATGAAAACTTGAGATTTTTTTCCCATGATCACATCTCTTCTACTTGTCCTACCCCTACTCTCTCTCTCTCTCTCACACACACACACAACACAACAACAACAACAACAACACACACACACATGATGTCAAAAGACTTAGAACATATAAAAAAAACTTGACCTGCGCGGGGGGGGGGGGGGGGGGGGGGGAGGGTATGATGGCCCCCGGACATTGTATTTAAAAAGAAGATCCTCTCATGTAGATCAAGAAAATCTCTGAACCCCCTCCCTCATTACATTGGGGGCCACCAGTCTTGTGAGAACCTGAGCCGGGGCCATCATGGGCGTCGTTGCTTGCTTCCAAAGGCGAGGCCTAAATGCTTTGGTGCGGGGAGAGGCGAGGGGATTTTTTAATCCAGATCACAAATTCGCTCCAACTGAAAGTCGAACCGGGACCTGAGAGGTGCTACTCAGGCACCTTACGAGTGAGGTAAAGATCTTTTCGCAGACTTGGAATATAGAGCAGCCCAATTCATATGCATGTGAACTGAAAATTGGATTATATTGACGTTTATGGGTGATCCAGATAGCAAATGGGTGTTTTTAATATTTTATAGTTCATTTGATACGAAGAATTTTGATTGTCTTTAATATTGATTTTCGCTTCAAAATTTTGACTACGTGCAGCACGTGCATCACTACTAGTTACTTCATAGAAATCACTCATCCCTCCCCCACATCCTATTTTTTCTCACCGTCCTTCCCATATACACACTTACCCACCGCTTTCTTCCCTTTCTTGATTTTCTCATCCAAAATCACGTCTTTCTTAATTTTCAGAGACGCTGCCGAGGAGATGGCCCCGCAGGCTGCTGCGGAGACGCCACCGCAGCCGGGGCGGAAGGTGCTGTAGAGCTTCCGCGAGGAATTCGAGATCAGCGGGCGCATGATCGCCTTCGAGACCGGCAAGATAGCGCGCTTCGCGAATGGCTCCGTGGTGATCTCAATGGAAGACACCCGCGTCCACTCTCCAGTCGCTGCAGCCAAGTCATCTGAGCCCGTCCGGGACTTCCTTCCACTCACTGTATGGATCCTTTTTTTTTACCCATTTGATGATGTGTTATTTCGAATTCCATTACGAATGCTTGATTCAGCTGCTCCTGCTTATGCATCCTGCAGTTCGATATGATTATGTGATTGCACAAACATTCAGGTGTTGGTTCAATTTTATAAATTTGTTTTGAATTGCATAAGTACTAATTGTTCATTTTATAATCTTTAATTATAGTACTATTTGGGGGGACATTGAATTTTAAACGAAAGGAATAACTTCATCTGATTACCCTCTTTTTCCTGTAGCTGAGTTATATTGCGATTTAAAAAAAATGTTAGTAGTCTAAATTACCAAAAAGAACTTTTGTGTGGCTGTAGGTTGACTATCAAGAGAAACAATATGCTCAAGGTATTATTCCCACAACGTATATGTGCAGGGAAGGTGCCCCTGAGGAAAGAGAACTTCTGTGTGGGTGTATAATTGATCGACCGATAAAATCATTGTATCCTCCTGGCTTTTACCATGAAGTTCAGGTATTTCTTTCTCATTATTTGTCAAACTATTCAAGCTTACACAAACACCACAAATCATTTATAAATTTAAAGAGTCCTGCTTTTGTAGATCATGGTAAATGTTCTCTCCTCAGATGGAAAACAAGATCCAGATGTTATGGCTGCAAAGTTTATGTACCTCCTGTTCGAGTGATTCTACCATCTTTTCTGAAGATATATTACTATTGCTTTGCATATAGAAATTTCGGAATCCATTGGCAAATTCTATTTACTTATAATCTTAATAGGCTGAGATCTACTGCTCCCAGCTATCCCTGACAGTATATATTTGATGCTACTTCTTCAGTGCTATTTCTTGTTGGATCACTTTTTCTTTTAATTGACAAGGAAGTTGTGTCCATTTGTGCAGGTTATACGTAATAGAATAATTGAGAAGGGACTTAGAGTTGATGGTAGGCAACTTGATGAGGTGAGGCTACTGTATTGTGAATCCAGCACATATCCGGCATAGCATGGGTCTGCCCTGTTTTCGCGTGGAGATACACAGGTTTGCTCTCCGCCTCTCTACCAAAATGATAGAGCATACAAAGTATTAGTTTCCTGTTATGGAGGACATAACAGTATCTGTTATCAGGTCCCATGCAAATAACCGGTACCATGCTCACAGGTTTTGTGTACAGTTACCCTTGGTGCTCCTGGTGATGCTCAGAGATTGGATTCAATTGTTGGCCCTCCAACAAAGCGCTTCATGCTTCATTATAGCTTTCCACCATTCCCAATATTAGAGGCTTTTTTAGTGTCCTCTTTGTGCCACTCCCCACCCCTCCATCTCTTTCTTGATACCGTCTCTGTTTCCCTTGTTTAGTTTCATTTTCCTTGCAATTAACATACTTTTATCCTGTTTTACAGGCACTCTTGCAGAGAAAGCATTGCTCACTGTGCTTCCTCCAGAAAATGACTTCCTATATACTGTTCGTGTGAATTCGGAAGTCATGGCCTCTGATGGCTCAACATCAATGGCATCAGTATGTGGAGGTCAGCATCATTTGTATCTGATGTTGATTCTTTTATACTTGAAAAGTGAAATTCTTATTCTATTTCTCTTGTGACTTAGAGAAGATATTTTGTGTGAATTTTGCCATTGTTTGACATTTCTTAACGCCCTACAGCTGTTTCTTGTGAAACCTTGGTCTAGGTACCTATAGTCTGCTAGGGCCATTCTTTAATTTGTGCTCAGTAGTCAGTACCAACATACCTTCAAACTGCTGGAAAATTATTTATTCTTTTTAATGTTCCACATTTTTAAATGGTAACTCACAGGAAGCATGACTTTAATGGATGTTGGAATACCTGTAAGGGAACATGTTGCTGGTGTTTCAGTAGGTCTTGTCAGTCAAGTAGACCCAACAACTGGCAATATTTCTAATTATCGCATTCTAACGGATATTTTGGTAAGCGTTATGGTGCACTTATTTTGAAGAGCATTCTGATTTGTTATCCAGCTGTATATGTTGTTTCCGCTATCACAGAATGTCAATGCGGAAGTGAAGATGATAATTAATGTTTTTCAGGGCCTTGAAGATCACTTGGGTGACATGGACTTCAAGATTGCGGGAACAAGGCAAGGCATTACTGCTATTCAGCTGGATATAAAACCTGCTGGAATACCATTGGACATAATGTGTGAAAGTTTAGAGCCTGCACGGAAGGCTCGAAATTAAATCCTTGACCGCATGGACCAGGAAATTAGCACAGCGCGTGCTATGAATGATGGAAGCGCCCCCTGATTAGGTTGTTAATGCGCTTGTTTGTTTTTATGCCTTAAACTGATGTGATTAAGCTCCGAACTGACCCTCCGTTTTCAGCTACGATGAGCTTCGGTAGTGATTCTCCTAGGAAGTTGCTATTCCACCGGAAAAAAATTGAGCAAGAAACAGGTATATCTGCCTTTATTTATGTTATTTTATTTTATGGTCTCATATCAGAATGATTGATGTCATCTGACATGATATTTGTGTACGACGGTCATTCTCAGTTGAACCAGAAATCGTACCATGGGTGCTGAACTAGGTTTTCTAGCGAACCAAGCTGCCAACTATTTTAATTGAATCGATATTTGGTTGTGCCAACAATGTGAGCTATATATTTAATATAGTTTAGGATAGATAAAAGGAAGAATTCGTGGCGATGAAGGAGAGCTATAGGGCGAATTGTCTGGGTGAGCTCGATTCCTCCATTCCCCTAATTGTAGAATGAATGTGTACAAGAATGTTGTTCCAATTTCTTAATCTAACTAGAAATTTCTCCCTGTTTTCTCTTTTCATAGTTCATACACAGGAATTCTTTTTCTGAGATGTAGTCAGTATTAGGCTTAGCACTCGATGTGCGGCTCACTGCTCACCACTGCGACTTCGGGCAGTCCATTAGGGACAGTGGCATCGCCACGACTGTGCACGACGAGAGTCGCACTGCTGGGAGGCAAGCGGATGCACCATACCTACAGGGGACCGTCATTGATGCTACAGCGTTGGAGTCGGATGGTCTGCAGCTATTGATTGGGACAGGGATAAGTCCAATGTTCTACCACCTCCTATTTTTTATCTGCTTCTTACATATTACTCTGAACTATAATATAATCATCTCCTATTGTACATATAAGTTCTATTTTACCTCCATAAATGTGTAATCCTATTTGTATGAAGGAATATTTTGTTGATTCCACAACTTCTCCCCAAAATCCATGGTAGGTTCTCCCCATATTACTCTGAACTTTATATTTGTTCTGCAAAACCAGTTTTCCATGTAAGATTATGTAGTCTTATTTCTCCTAAAAAACAGCTTTCTATGTTTTGCATTTTTGTTCTGAATTGTACCCCCTGCATATTGAGTTTCTAAGAAATTCATTTCATTGCATTGTCACCTAATTTCTACACGAGTAATATATATCTGTACTATTGCTGGTAATTTTTTTTTCTGATGAGTCCCACTGACTTCATGTGACTGTCACTTCTGTAGGAACATGAATTGGAACACCTAGCCTGCCATTTCTTGAAGGATACCAGCTTCTTCACCTATGAAATTTTCTTCTATCATTTGAGGAATGGGGATAAGTAACAGTGCATATAGCTGGCTAAGTTCTGATGTTCTGAAGTAGGGCACCTTGCCTGAACCTATATTTTACCCTTTTTATTTATTCTGTTCTTTTTCATATTCTTGTGTCACTCAACTCTAAACAGAGAAGACGGTGTTCTGCAATGAACTAGACACACTGATGCATCCATGGACCTTGCTTGTTGCTGTCTGGATTATCTCCTATTGATGTCCTTTGTGAGACTGTGATTGACGCTGATGGTTGTTCCATGGCTTGTGTCTGGTGGTTGCCTCAGACGATGGAGGAATGCAAGTATTTAAAGATTTTTTTTTTATTTTCTTTTAGATTGAGCATGCTGTTTGTAGATATCGATTAGTGTAAGCACATTTCTGGTGGTGGAACTTACTTCCATTTAGTCGATCATAATCAATGAGAATTGTTTGCATTGAGTTGAGAAAACAAGATTGAATATTAGAAAGAGAGAAAAATTAAGAATGTGGTTGAGGTGAAAGGAAAGGATGTAAAAAATATGCGAGACAAATGGTGGATTACGGCCACAACTTATAGAAGAGTCAAGATCAGTTTACAACAGGTAGTTGGTCTAGGCGCTTCTGCAACATTTACAAAAATTTCTGAGTACCATTGTAATATGTATGGCTATTCGTTAGATCTTGTGTTCATTTCGTTTATTCTTAGAGTTTAATAAGTCACACTGACATATTAGGTTCGTGCTTACTTGCAGTTGGAAGGAGAAGAAATAGTGGCAAAGATAGCAGGAGATCGCACCAACCATATGACTGCTTGGTAACTCGAATTAAAGTATGGTTTTCTGAACCAAGCTGTGAGACATGTTAAGTAAATGAAGTATCTAGCAAGGGCATAGCATGTTGCTTTTGACTACCCTGTTAATAATCCTGCAAGAGGGACGTGTAAGAGAAGTATAGGGCTTATGATCATATTAAGATTTGTACGATTTCAAAACATAGCACTGCATTACAATTCTGACATGCCTTTTGAAAACTCTTATTAATCCATCTTGAAATCTCATATTAATCTCTGAACCAGGATCATTCAGTTCTAGCGTGTTTATTTGGCATGCATAGGGATGTAAGTGGGTACCTCAGTATAATTTTTGTATAACTGATTTGTGAAGGTGGGAGGAATGGAAAACCTGCATCCCAAGGCATGCCCATCGGGATATAACGGATGCCCAATGCTTGTAAACCTAATGTCAGTAAACTTGGCACCTATGCTGGTGATTATAGAGATTACTCACATCTGGTATCTATCTTCATATTTCTTGTTTTAGTAGACGGACTGCAGTGTGAGATTTTGAGGACATAAGATATTTCCATTGTTCTGGAGATATCATGGTTGAAAAGAAGACGTCCATTGGAGAAATGTCTATCTTCGGGTTTCCCCCAACAAAGGCATATCTCACTTTGGAATCAAGGGTAAATTAGCACCCCGCTACATCGGACCCTTTCTGATCACGGAGAAATGTAGCGTAGTTGCTTATCGCTTGCAATTACCAGAGAATCTTGCTCAGGTGCACAATGTCTTCCATGTCTCCCAACTCAAGAAATGTTTAAAGCCTCCGGTTGATATGGTCTTCCATGTCTCCCAATTGGAAGAAGACCTCTCCTACCCCGAATACCCCGTCCGGATTCTTGATCAAAAGGACCGGGTAACGCTCAATCGCACCATCACCTTCTACAAAGTGCAATGGAGTAATCATACCGAAGACGAAGCAACTTGGGAGCAAGAAGAGTTTCTGAAAACCAACTTTTCCGAGTGCTTGACCTCACAAATTCGGTAACCGCCCACACCCCCTCTTCCTCGTTCATCTTATTGCAAATCTCGGGGTGAGATTCCTCTTAAGGGGGGAGTGCTATGACATCCCATGTCACAAAAAGGCAATTAAACTAATCCTAATGCTAATTTCTAGCTAATTAAAATGTGAGTAATTAAATTGCCAAAGAAAAGGGAAATTTAAATAATTAAAATCCAAATCGGCCAAATATTAGCCTTGCAAAAATATCACAAAACTCTAGGAAAGTATGCCAATGTGTTTGCATATTCCAGTGGGTCATATCAAGGATGATTTTGAGGGAATTTATTAGAATTTTTGGTAAAGTATAAATACCCTTAAAATTTTCTTAAATGAAGAAAAAGGTTCCTCTGTTCTATGAATTTTCTTAATTTTTCCAGCAGAGATCATAACCTGACCCCAAAATAAAAGTTGGGGAAGATATTTTTTTTGGACAAGAAGAAAAATTGGCGTAAAATTGGGAACAAGGTAACTTCGGATTTTTGATGAATTACAGCAGCCCTGTTCTAGTCGAGCTGGAGTCAACACCAGTTTTTGCCCAGCGGGCAACCGACCAAAACCGTTGCCTCCTCCTTCGGACCGTCGGCCAAAGCGCCGCTTCCTCAGCCCCCATGCCATCCACTGTTTGTCCTACCACCCCGGGCAACCGGCGCTGCTTTGAAGACGCTCTCATCCACCGAGCGACCCTCTGTCCTCTCTCGTTCCCTCTGCTCTCTCCCTCACCCGGCTACAAGAAGGCAGCAGCGGTCAGGAACCCGCTCTCCCTCACTCTCTCTGCATCCACACGCTTCATGCGCTCCCCAGAGATCCGCCCATGCAACCAATCACCCATGTCTCCGCCTCCTTCCTCCTCCTCGGCGAAATCGGGTGCGAGTCCCCTGTTCCAGCGCGCCATGGATGTCGCCACGTCGAGCTCGGTCTAGGAAGCTCCCCATCTTCTTCTTCTTCTGCAAATCGATGCTCAAGACCTTCCTCTAGCTTTCCCCTAATGCTTCCCCTCCCTCATGCAGTGACCTCGTCAGATTTCGGGAAGAAAAGAGCGTTGCCGCACCGGAATCCGCCACCTCCCCAGCATCCCCGTTCCACGGTCATCCCCGTTGACGTCTTCTTCCACACCGGCGATCTCCGTGCCACGGTGAAGCTTCTCGACCAACTCCTGACTCTTCTCGTCCTTTGTGCGCAGCGTGTGTCGCTGCCAAACCTCACCCCTGCTTTCGCCGCCGTCGCCGCTACTGCTCCGGCCACCGCCGTAGGTCGGCGACCACCGAGAAGGACTCGCCGTCGCACGAGGGTCACTTCGGTGCCACTCCCGTCCCCCATCTCCCTCTGTAGAGGCCAGCGGCGAGCCCCCGGCGAAGCTCCGACGAGCCTGGCCACCGCGCGCGCCCTTTGCCGATTTAAAATGCCGATGGCATTTTCGTAAATTAGTCTAAACTTTAAGAAATATTAAAAAATCCATAACTCGAAATCTAAAAGTCAGAAAAATGAAAAACCATTTTTGTTAGATTCATAAAATTCTCCTCTATCCAAAAAGTAAGATGAGCATCTAGGTTCTGAAGTTTATTAATTAAAACAATTGATCAAATTTGGAACCCCTCTAAAATTAATAAATCCATAAGTAAAAATATATAAATTATAAAAACATGAAATTTGGTCAGTAAGCATATCATTGCATTTATAAACTCTCTACAAAAGAACATCTCCATTTTATGAATATTTTTAGAGTTATTGTAGAATCATTATTTCTAGTAAATGAATTTTTATAAATTCTCTGTTAGGGATTTAATTATGAAACTTTGCCTGGTTGTTATTTATGGCTTGACACCTTCATATAAAATTCCATGTTAAATCCTTAGCACTAGAAATATGTTTTTTTGCTCTTGATTAGGTTATTTAATAAATAGCCTAGGAATTAATTAGCTAAATATTGACTTATATGCTTGCATAGATTAATTACTTATTTATTCCCTAGTACTGTTCATTTAGTATACTTAGGTTATAAATAACAGTAGGTTTATGTGTTCATCATCATATGCTCATCACCATACATGTCATGGTTATTCAAGAAGTTCCATAATCCTTCAGCGTTCATCTCTTATTCATGCATTGCCATTTCATATAGGTTACGAGCTCGAGGAGACAACATCGGAGAAGGCCAGTACTAATGTGAACCTCACCGGAGACACTATCTACGATCACTCCGAAGGCAAGCTCCGGTGCACACCTATTTATTTTTGCGAGTCCTTTTGGTTTAATCACAATATAAGGATATTGTAATGTGCATTAGGTATAGGGCTTGGATGAAAACCCACTTGCATAAATGAACAATGCCCTATGCCAGTCTATGTTAGTAAGCCTGTCATTAGAAAATACTATGCTTACTCTAGTGGAGTCAACGATAGGTTATGGGACCACTTGTACACTTATGGTTCACATAAAAAGATGAATTTGGTTAAAATTTGAGAACCTATCATTGCAACTCCGCGAACAAGTATTGAACAGTACCAAGTGCATACCTTTATATGGGAATTGGTAAACCTAGTAACTTGGACGCCGTATTGTTGGACGGATACACTCATCGATCCATAGGTGATGTGAATGACATGGTGGTTGCACGGGTTGGAGGACCGCTTGAGAGTGCACGGGTTAAGCCTTGGATACGAAGTACTGTATCGCGGGGAGGGACGTGTACTCGGGATCGATGGCCCCGAACCGACTTTATACCAACCTCGTGAATGGTGGATGTACGTGTTCTTAAATGATGGGTATGTCATATACTTGGGTTTCCTCCTACAGGATGTAAATCAATTTGAATTGCCGTCCCTCGCGGTCATGAGTACCTCTTGTTTCGAGCAGTTGGCAACAATAGTAAAGTAGAGAAGATTGATTATGATTCTAGATTTTATTTACTCTATGGCTACATATTGCTATGATGTATTGTTCTTTATAATTGCATAACCCTAGTAGATAGCCAAGTTCAACTAAAGTTACCCCTTTCCATAATAAAAAATTAAAATTTAGCTAAGTGATCAACTTGCAAATGAGAGATAATAGGCGTTTTTTATGCCAAATACCAAGTAAGCCCAATCAGCCCCTTGAATGCTAGGAGTCGGTTTTAGATAACCATTTGTCGGGTAAGTCTTGCGGAGTATGTTAGATACTCAGGCTTTGCGATTTATGTTAACTTTTTAGGCATCCCTTAAGCTACCTATTGTGATTGTTGTAACAAGATTATGTGGGAAGGTGAGGAACCACAGGATTGGACCATTGAGTGGGTTCCTAGTTCGCCTACCCAAGATGAGTGAGCCATTGCCATAGGGCCGGCATGGTTTACATAGGCCATCTATTGTCGAGTGTACCATGTTTTCACTTCCGCTTATTTATGTATTCCAAACCAAGAACATATGTATTATAATGTAACTTAATTTGCTTCCACTGTGACTCTTGGACTTGTAACATTAAGCATTTAAATGATGTATTGTTGTAAATGATGGATGTTCTAGTGTGTATGCTATGTATGGTTACTTCGGTAATCATCTCCTGAGAAGATCCTGTATGGTACACTCTATATTTCGGTATAGGGTTGTGACATATTTCCACCATAGCAGCAACAAAATAGCCAATATCTAGATTGGCAAATGATAAATATAAAAAACAGATAGATAAGTTCATATTTAAATGCACTGTTAACTATAATATTTAAATATCATAAACATAAAAACATCCTAAATAGAACGTACATTACAAATTCACGAATACTTGTTGGTTAAATAAACAGTTAGTCATCATTATCTCTGACTTTCTTTTGTTAATAACAATATGGACCACTTTCTCTTAGTCTAGATAGGTGTCTAGACATATAATATACTGTTTAAAGATGTCCAGTATAGTCTGGAGGTCACGTTCAAACGGTTAAAGACTATTTAAACGATATTAGACGTGTTTTGTGTCTAGAGTGCCGACTAGAGGATAGACTCGAAGTCAACCCCAAGTCTTGCGTCTAGACGGTCTAGATACATGTCTAAAAAAAATACTTGTCCTTTTATTAATCTTTAATATTCTATAAGAACTGGCGCAGTTTCTTTGTGAAATGTCATATTCCTGTGATCCTCTCAATATAAATCATTTGTTTGTAAGGAAATTTGTCTGGAACACACCAACAAAATATGGTTTTACTCTGAACACATCGAACAAACCAAATTTAGTTGATGTACACTACGATTCTAAAAAAATTCGTCTGAGACACAATATCACCATTTAACTTTTATTTTCATATTTTTCAAAAATTAAAACTTTGCACAAATGTAAGTTGTTGCATTCTCTATCATTACAAAATAGAGCTAGATTTATTTTATTTTTTGGATGGCTTGCTCCATAAATTAAATACTAAAATAATGAGTAAACAATAAAAATAGTCATTAAAATTCTAGCTCTGTTTTTTATTGATAAAGAATACAACTATGTATATTTTGTGTTAAGTTTCAAATTCTAATGTATTTTATATATTAAGATAAAAAAGTTAAAAATAATAGTTAAATGATCATAGTGTGTCTCACACGAAGTTTTTCTAAAATCACAGTGTGTATCAACTAAATTTGATTTCTGGATAAAACCATATTTTTTAGTGTGTTTCAGACAAATTTTCCTTGTTTACTCTAATGAATTACTGTCATTGGATCTGCTGCATGACTCATGTACATCTGGATCCTTTATGAAACTTCAAATAATGGCAACAATACAATCGGGTCCTCCAACCACATCTCCCATCCTTCTTCTCCCAACGAACAGAACAAAAGCCCATCTTCCACCCATGGAAGTGAGAGGAGTGTGGTGGCAGCGGCTTGTTGGGGTCTCCATCGAGTGCGGCACCCCTCTTGCTATAACTATGTTAAAGCTATTACTGTGCCCAAATAGCAGTGGAGGAAGCATGATCTCGCTGCCCACAGTGTTCATATTGTCGATCGTACAAACAATCATGCATGCAAAGCCGGTATTTACATATGGTATAAAATTCACATGGAGAAATTATCCTGTGCACGCATGAAATGATGGTGGCCACGGCAGCTCGCACGGGAATGCGACGTCGCGGTAGGCACACATGGACTCTTCCGCCTCGTACTTTTCTGTCTCCATGATCTCGATGTCCAAAGGGTACGCCCAGTCTTGTCGATTTATCACGATGATTGCCGTGTCCACTGCTGTCACCTTGAAAAACCCTTCACCACGGGAGAAGTAGGACAGATTGCAACCCCGGCAACACGTCTGATAGCTGAATTGTCTTCTCTAGCGCCCACTCGCTGCCGTCCTGAGACGATCTCGCCAAGAGCTTAAGAATGCCGGGATCGCTGGGCCCGTCAATGCGCGCCTCGTCGTCGCGACCGGCGGTGACCGTCATATTTAATGTGTACCAGTCCTCCGAGCTCTCCGGTAAAATGGAGGTCGAGAACTCGGCGGTCCTGCTGTCCATGGCAGCCACAGTCCTCCCCCAAACGTGCCAGTACAGCGACTCCTTAGTGTGCCCCATGAAAAACATTGTGTCCCAGTCAATGTCACATTCCTTCCACGAACCGGTGTCGCCGGCCGCCGACGAGGAGAACACGGCGGTGCAGCAGACGTCGTTGAGTTGATCATGGAGCATACAGACCAGCCTAAAGTTGGCCAAGTCCATGCTGCCATCCTCTCGGCGTCGAGGAAGTGGGGCCCGCTGGAGATGCACCAGCTATCATACGACCTCACCACCAAGGGGCTGATACTCCTGTGTCGTCGTGTGATGGGCTCGCATACAATCATGTGCAGGATGGAACTGCCCATCTCGGAATCCTTGAAAGCCAAGAGGAGGAGGCTCCCGCGGCTGTCCCTGATCTTCCAAGACGATGGTGGTTCGAAAGGATACGCGTCGTTGGGCCATATGAAGTCGAGGCAGAACCGGCTGCCGTCGTTGCTGGAGATCCATGGAGAGGGGATGAAGACTGGGCATAGCCGTTTGTCGGAGGAGCCGTTGTAGTATGAGCCGGCAACGTAGTCTTCGCTGTGGAGGGAGCCAAAACAGCGAAGGAAACCGGCGGCGGTGACAATGTAGCGCCAACGTTTGGACGTTGACGCTGCGCGGACGAGGTCCACAGGTGAGGCGAGACGAAGGAGGATGAGCTATAGAACTTCATCCGCGATGCAATCCATGGCTTTTGGAGTCTTGGTGGCTAGCTTGTTGCCACAACCCACTATGGGAAACATCAAGTTTGCCGTGTGCCCACTACATATGGTAAAAGCCTAAATACCTACGGTAAAGTTTTTGCCGTGGGTTACACATGATAAAATGGTAGTAACATTATTCATGAATCTTATATGTCTCATCAAATGTTTCATGAAACTATATAAGACTATTAGATTTTGTGAACAATAGTATAGATCAAATTGAGTAATAAAAAAATGATTAAAATAAAAGTTGTAGGTATTTAAAAGTTATATAACTTTGTAGTTTAAAATTTTTTATTTAAATTAATTTACAGTTTTAAAATATAATTTAAATTCATCTTTATCGTGTGTCAAGAAAAAAACACATGGCAAATAGCATGTTTGCCGTGTGTCAAGAAAAACACACGGCAAAAATTTTGCCGTGTGTTTTAATTTAGCACACGACAAACACCCACCTTTGCCGTTTGTCTGAAATAAAATACACGGCAAAGTTTCAGACACACGATAAAGATTGATTTTTCCGTAGTGACCCTTATTGCCGGGTAGCACTAATGAACGGGTTTTGTATCTCGACTCTGATTCCAATGAGCAGGTGTTCAAATCAGATATAGTATATCACGGGGGAGGGGTTTCGGACTATTCTCTGGACACCATGTTTTAATTTGTTTTCCTGACGGCTGAAGTTCCCTTTTATTACAAGCTGAAACTGGTTCGCGTGGCCCTCAAGCGGGATGGATAAACGGGTCGCTCCCGAGTTCAAACCGGCTGGCGTCCTCTACTCCTAGTAGGTTTCGCCCAGTAGTTCAACTCGGATTCCGATGCTTCACGCTTTATTATTAGGAGATAAAAGGAATCAAACGCAGCTGGCAGGGTGACATGGTCACGACAAAAATGGACAGGCGCTACCACCAAAACAATAGTCTCGGCGGTCAAGCTACTACCACTACAACAAAAACGCTCTATAGTGGCGCTTTAAAATGAGACTAGCGGCAGTAAAAAATTTTCCTACCACTACAGTATTTTTAACATTTTTAGCGGTGGTTTTAGAAGTAATCCGTCGTTAAAAAATTTTTAGCAGCGGTTGGCAATATGGGCCGCCGCTACATTTGTAGCGGCAGCCCAGTTTTCAACCCGTCGCTACGCATGGCCCATAAGCCTGTAGCAGCCCACCTACCCATCAACAACTATAAAAAAGAATTACCCTAACCGTTCCTCTCACTCCCTTGCTTAGTGCCGCCGCCTCCTCCTCTCTCCCCCAACTCTCTTGTCCGTCGTCGGTCCTCTCTCCCCCACCTCTCGTCTCCCCCAGTCACCGTCGCCTCCTCACTCCTAGTCGCTATCGCCTCCTCTCTCCTGGTCGTCGCCACCTCCTGCTCCTCCCTCCCACCCCAGCACATCGTTGCCTCTTCTCCCGGTCGCTGTCGTCTACACCTCCTCTCACTACTCATCTCGCGACACGGGAGGCGGCCCACGAGGCGGCACAGGCGGCGGCGGATCCGGTCATTTAGCGGCCAGATCCGAAAAGCGCGGCGGCCTTACCCCTCGAGGCGCGGCGGCCTCACCCCCAAAGCGCCATCTCTCCCTCAACCTCCCTCAGCGTGGATCTGGCCTCCTACTGTGATGGCCCTCCTCCTCTAGATCCGTGCCTCCCCTCCCTCTTCGACAGCGACGCACGGCTAGGGGAGGCCGGACTCGACGCCTCGCCCTCCACTGATGCCGCCTCACGACAAGAGGAGGCCAGATTCGGTGCCTCCCCCTCCACCAATGGTGGCTCGCGGCAAGGGGAGGCTGGATCCAGTGCCTCCCCATCCACCGATGACGATGGCGCACAGCTAGGGGAGGCCGGATCTGCCCCCCCCCCCCACCCCGCTCCGATGGGCGTGGCGGCGGACTCCTCTTCTCCCTCTAGATCTGCGCCTCCTCCCTTTGGATCCGGGCATCACAGGCTACGAGCGGGTCTCCTCTTTTTTTTGTTTTGTTTTTTCGGGTTGTAGGATAACGGCGGGTGAAGATGTCACCCACCGCTATAGATCCCATGATAGCGGCGGTTTATTTCATCCACTGGTCATCCGTCGCTACAAGCCATTATTTTTAGCTGCGATAACATAGCGACGGTCCGGCTAACCTGCCGCTACAGTGGGTTTTAACCCGCCGCTAAAAGCCTGTTTTATTGTAGTGTACACAACATACATATAATAATACATGCTTGTAACACTTGAGTATTGGTGTTATAATAGATTTTATAGGAATATAATGTTATGTGTTACAGATAACTTTGTAACACATAATTTTTAGTTTCAAAAAATGTGTTGCAAGAAAGAGTTTTAGTAATAAAAAACTAATATTATATTAAAAGTGTTACAAATATTGTTACTTATTTTAACATATCTAGTATAAGTGTTATAAGAAAAATCTTGTTGTAACATAAAATAGTTTTGCAAAAAAAATATTACAGGGTTAGAGGCTCATAATCTTTAGCCTGCTACTGCAATAATGGATTTAACTTTTTATTTTCTAATAACTTTTGCTTCGGATGCGAAATATTTTCCAAATCATATGGTAGTGACTTCATGTTAGGATAAAACTCCATCCTCTCTAATATAAAATAACTATATACTTATTTTAATCAAAATTCTATCTTAGACCAGGTGAAAATATACCTAAATATCTGAGTTCAATTTTTTATAAACAATACATTATTTAATTTTTGCATTACAAGTTATTTTGTTTAGTACTATAGAAGCAGTATATGCTTCGATAGCAAGCAGCTGAACATCAAAACTCACTTATATATCCATGTTATTTTAATTATTTTAGCAATAATTATATGACTCACCATTAACTACAACCAAACATAGATATTGTAATATAACATGCTTTTTGAAATAGTAACACATATATGTGTTATAATAGACATTAGTTGTCGTTTCTTATATTATAAATTCTACGTTTAGATATCATAATCACAAGTGTGTCCTAGTCTGGCTGGTGCTATAACCAATTTTGAAGTATACCACTAGAGTTAGATTCCTATTGTAAGACATTATTTTACATTTAACGTTATTTTTTGGTACCATAAGTGTGACACTTATGTTGAGTAGTAATACATATATGTGTTATAATAGCCTTTATTTGTATCATTTTTTCTTATAAATAGTAACACATATATGAGTTATGATATAATTTACTTGTTTTATATTTTCTTACAATGCTAACACACTACAGAACATGCTCTAGTAACAGCACAACCTAGATCATTCATAATATGTGTTACTATAGGTCTGAATAACATTTTTTTCTACCTCTAGTAACACATAAAAGTATTACCAGAAGGCTGACCTGACATAGTGAAGTGATACGACGAGGAAGAATGGATCTTCCACATACAACAAGAGACTGCAATCTTCAGAAGGCACCGACGTAAACGCCACGCTCGCCATCCCCGATGAGATCCTCGATCTCATCCTCCTACACCTTGGCTCACTGGCTGTCGACCTCATCCACGAAGCATCCGTCTGCAAGCAATGGTGCTATGTCATCGCCGACACCGGCTTCCTCCGTGACTTCTGCAATGCCCACACTAAGCCCTCAATCACCGGTAGCTACAAGAACAGCAGCGTGCTTCTAGGGAAGCGACAACAGGCATTCCCTTTCTTCGTCCCGTCACTGACGACCGCCGTCAACGTCCGCCACTTTTCCTTCAACTTCCTGTGGGACATATGTACCCGGGATACGTAACCACTCGGTTATATGGCTGAGTGGGCTGGGCCATGATTATGAAGCATTGGAGATTAAGGCCCTGAAGATAACTATTTAGATATTTGTATAGAGCAGGCGACAAGTTCGGGTAACAAATATGGTCTATAGATAGAATCAGATGTAACCGAATGATAGATTTTCATGTAAACCGCTGCCCTTCGGCTATATAAGGAGGGCAGAGAGTCTTTGAAGGATCATTAGAACTCGCATTAGGAAACCCTAACCCTAGTGCGAACTCCAGCAATACACAAAAACCAAATAGGACGTAGGGTTTTTATCCTTCGGAAGGCCTGAACCTGTATAAACCCTGTGTTCTATGTCCATTGACTTTTATACTCATATGAATACCTAGATCTACTATCGAGATTATCTCTCGACACTTCCTCTAGGACGACCACTTTAAGCCATGGGTCTGGAAGGTCATGGACAGCCGGGGAGGCCTCCTGCTCCTGGATCACAAGAGTAAACACCATCTGATTGTAACTTCGAAGACATTGTCATCTGCGAGCCTCTGACTCAGCGTTACGTTTGAGTTTCCCCTTAGGCAGTGTTCTGACAACATCTCATCTCCAAAATCTACCTTGGCTGATCCATAACTACGACGGCGACAACGAGAAATTTTACTACCACGTTGGCGTGCTCAACTGAGTTGGAACGGATCACAGTCACAAGACGACACTGTAGGCCTTTTTTGTTTGCCCCGAAATAGGCTCCGGAATGGCCCATTCCGGCTGGATGAAGCTGGCTTGGCTTGGAGTCCGTCCGAACAAAAAATGTGCGTTCATTTTGTAAGCTTCATGACCATTGATGATTGGATCCCCAAGGTATGAATGTTTTGGTGATAGATGACAACTATAAAATTGTAGGCTAATATCTAGACGAGTGTTGTCTATGTAGGAATCATCTCTAAACTCGACTATAAATAATATGGATGATGGTTGCCTTGGCGATTGATGACAATGGCCGCAAGCATGGAGGCTTGTGAGCTTGATAAAGTCCAAGGGTTGATGGAGATGGATCAAAGTTAAGGACAAGCTATGGAGAAAGTGTTGGGAATACTTGTCTAGTTGTTAGGGCTTTAAGGCCATAGGAAAAATTGAACTATCAAGGGGGTCTAGGTCATTTCTCTTAGGTCATGTCTAGTCGGTGATGTGCAAGGTCACTTGGTGAAATCACAGGCACTTGGTGATAGTGGAGAAGCCAAGGAGCTATTCGAAGAAGCCGGTAAACGAAGTCAAGCGAGGATGAGGAGTTTCAGTTTCTGGACATAGTGACCGGATAGAGGGGTCAGTGGTGACCGGACTATATAGTCACTAAGATGACTTGTCTGGGACTTACAGCGGGCAGCGAGGAATCTATTTGTGCTGGGAGCTGTACTAACCGGACGGTCCGGTCTGCAAATCAGACGGTCCGCTCTGTGGGGGCATAACACAAGACAGAGAGGAAGCTGGACCGTGAAATGTTTCTAGACTGGAGAGAGAAAGTCTGACCGGATGGTCCGGTCAGCTGACCGTACAGTCCGGTCAGTAGGAGTCAGCAGAGGGGCAGAGCCGTTGGAGCTGAAGACTGCAGTGACCGGACAGTCCGGTCAGACAGTGATCGGACTGTCCGGTTAGTATGCCAAGGAAGCTGATCTCGTGGAGCAGCGACTAGTTTGAGGTTGAAAGCCTATGGGCGTGATTTGTTTCCTGGCCCGACCTCCGTCCAGACCCGTCTGGTGCAGGGACAACATGTTTGGTTACCTGACAAGGCCCCATAGCCAGGCCCATCTGATGCAAGATGCTCTCTGCGGCCTGGCCCGAGGGAAACATGGCAATCGAGCTTCCCTCCCAAGCCAGGCTCCGTCCATGCTCACGTGATCTCATGTGACCATTCAGATCACCTTTGTTCAAACTCCTCACCGCTACTTCCGAGCTTCCCTCTCGAGCCGCTGCCGTCCCTCGCCCGTCTGGAAGTCCACCGCCACTGCCCCTCACCACGATGCGCGGCTCAAACTTCACTGCCGTTCCCCACTGTGACGCGCACCTCCACCACTGCCGCCATTCCCCGCCGCAAAGCATGACTCAAACTTCGCCGTTGTTGTTCTCTGCCATGACACGTGCCTCCTCTGTTGCTGCCATTCCCCGCCGTGATACACAAACTCCTTTGCTGTCGTTTCTTAGATCGAGAATCTTGACAAAAGAACAAATTAGATCCAGCCTTGCCCGCTGCAATCCATGTCGCTAGAGCCGTTAACGGACGAGTCCAGGTGACCGGAGTGCGTCGAAGCGGATACAAAGCAGCGGGATGGGCTCAAGAAGAAGGCCGACGAGCTCAGCACATCCCATGGGTTGCGGGTCAAGCTCAGGAAGGAAGGGGCAAGCTTGCCTAGGACAAGGCGCTGAACGGGAAGGCGCGGATGTTCCCTGGATGTCACCGTCGACAATGAAGGAAGAGTGGACTGCAACTCTCGATTGTGGTGGTAAAATCACCCACAAGAAGCGTACAGGGTAAGGCTATTTTCCTCACCCAGCAATCCAATCAAAAGCTCAAACGAGCCTGGCTCTTCTGTGAAATCAACCAAACATTGTGAGTTGCATCGCTGGAACCTGTCTTCCCTCAGCCTGGCTCTACCCTCCAGCCAGGCCCATGCTACCCCGGGCATCCAATCATGACCTATATAACTTCATTGCTAGGGTCTTTGTGACCACTCTTGGCTAGTGGAATTGCTTGGAGTTTTTGGTGAGAGCCAAGAGGCAAAGAGGAGAGCACTAGGAGGAGATATTGCATATCTTGAGAGTGCTAGTGGGAGTAACAAGGAGTAATCTTGCATATCTAAGGCTAGGTGTCCTTGAGGGTGTGATCTAGGTTATTACACTTGGTCTATTGTGAGACTTAGACCAGTTAGGTGTTGGTGATCGAGCCTATCGTGATCGGTTGTGAAGGTCATCACATGTTTGTACACGGTTTGAGCCCGCCGATGAAAGGGGCATCGCTAGTGAGCACCCGTGTTGGCTCGGGGAGTCCGGCAAGTTCTTGAGGGAGGTGATATTGTGCCTTGATGGCAGCGATGACGCGCACCGTGTCTTCACTCCGGGAGTGATTGCGGGCTCGTGGGCGAGAACTCCACATTAGTTGCGGGAGGGACCGAGGCTCTGGCGGGAGTGGTCCAACGAGGAGTAGGGGAAGGCACCATCCTTCTGAGAACTCGGGAAAAAATCATGAGCATTCCTTGATCCCCTCTTTACTATTCCGCATTTGTGTGCTCTAGTAACTAGGTTGAATTGTGGCTTGCATAGGCTAGTGTGTTTGGCTTTCGCGCTTGCTATCATCATGAACACTAGGATGTGTAGGATCTTGGCCTACTAGACTTGTTAGGTTACAATGATTGGTAGGCTCTAATAGTGTAAATTAAAGTACTTGGATCTGTGAGCATCTTACAGATTCACCCCCCCCCTCTCGGTACGCCTTCGGTCCTTACAAGTGGTATCAGAGCCAAGTCCTCATCTTCGAGGCTTCACCGCCTTGAGTAAGGATGCCGGGACAGGTGGGGAGTGTTCCCATTTTCGATGGGGAGGACTACGGGTATTGGAAAGCTCACATGCAAGCCTGCCTAGAGTTCCTTGATCCAGAGATATTGGTGGTGACTCACGAGTCTGATACGGATGTGAACCTGCTTCAGCCTGATTTCATTAAGAACAATGCTAAGGCTAAGAATGCTCTGTTTGCATGCATATCTAAGGATGTCTTTGCTAGGTTGGATGCAAGTTCTACAACACATGGTATCTGGACTGAGATTCAGGGTCTCCATGAGGGTACCAGTGATGTCAAAGAGGAAAGATACTATGTGCTGCAGAACAAGTATGATAACTTCACTAGATTACCACATGAAGAGCTAACATTGTTTATTCTCGCTTTCATATACTAGTGGAGGAGATCAAGAGATCAATGCTCTTAGAGATGACTTCACGCTTAAGCCTATCGAGGTGATAAGAAGATTCTTGAGGCTATTCAAAGACCCCAAGTGTGAGTCCATCATCACCTTCACCTTGCAAGGTGACGTCAAGACCAAGACCATGAAGGATGTACTTGGCAAGATCACCACCTTCGAGAGCTACCAACTGGGTTTGGATGATCCTCAACCATCCAACTTTGCTCTTCAAGCCGAGAAGCAAGAGCCTATCAAGAGCAAGAAGAGCAAGAAGAAGGCAGAGATAGAAGAAGATGATGATGATGAAGATGACTTGAGTGAGGACTTGGCTCTTCTCATAAAGAAGATGAGGACCTTCAAGAACAAGTTTTCTTCTAAGTCAAGGGACAAGTGATACAACTATGGGTCAGAGAACCACTTTTTTCGGGATTGTCCCAAGCCCATATCAAGTCCCAAGACTCAAGTAATGAAGAAGAAGAAGAAGAAGAAGACCCTAAAGCCAAACAAAAGAAGGAAGAGGTTCTTCAACAAGGACAAGAGCAAAGGCAAGGGCAAATCTCAAGACCACAAGAAGAAGTTCTCATGAACGAAACTTGTTGGGGGAGTGGACAAGTGACAACTCGAGTGATGAGTCTTCCTCCTCAAGCGACGAAGAAGTGATTGGCCTAGCCATGATCAAGACCACATCACCATGAGCTCTTCCTCCACCTTCCACATGCCTCATGGCCGCGAGCCAACTTGGGGAGAGTGAGGATAAGAGCAGTGATGACAGCGATGATGAGAAGCTCTCCTACTCCGAGCTTTGGAGTATGCTTGAGCAAGCCGGCGACATCACCGTCAAGAAATCTAAAATGTTGGATGTGGTAAGAAAAAAGTGTAAGTTGGCTAACGACCATGTTTGTGAGCTTGAGAGTGAGCTCAAGGACCTTGTCACATTACATGAGGCCCTAAACAAGAGTTATGACAAACTCAAGGGTGATCATGTAGAGCTACGTGAAAAGTACGAGGCCCTTGAACTTACTTTTGAGGCCATCAATGTTGATAACCTTGCCTCTCCCTCCTCTAGTTCATCCAAGAGTGATGCTTCTACTATATGTGATGAACTAACCATCTCGATTGACGTTTCTTCTCTTGAGCCATTTGTTTTGGAGGAATATCACAAGCTCAAGGAAGAGAGGAAGATGGTGGTGGATGGCTTCGAGAGGCTCACACGTGGTAGAGCCATCCACAAGGATATTCTTGGGAGAAACCTTGTGAACAATGTCTCCCATCGGGGACTTGGCTCATATCCCGCCGCCATCGACATCATCGGGACGAGTGATTCCATCCCCGTATGGATCAAACCCCTACTCACCGATGACTACTTGTTGGCACTTCCCAAGTGCCCCTTTTATATGTGAATATTAACCCAATTAGAGCATAATTGATACTAATTTAGGTTATTTACATATGATATTGTCTATATATTTGTATATGCATTCTTTTGGAGCTTTATTGCAGAAACAGGTAAAATTGGTGATTAATGCGATGATGGAGAAGACAAGAGTCCAGAACCGACGAAAAGCACTGAAGAAGTCCAGTGCGTCGATCGGCATCCAGTGCGCAGTCCATGAGCCGATCGACGCAAGGGTGTTTCGGCCCACAGAAGTGACCGAGGCCCATTCCACATGTTTATGGAAGTTTATCTGCGCAAGACACTTGAATATATTTGTCTAGAAGATTTATGGAACTTCAAGAAGATTTATGGAACTTTAAGATCTCAATGTGCAGTACAAGACTTTATCTCGAAGGAAAAGGCCCACATGGCAGCTGTGGAAGACAGAGGAACCGATTCGGGGAAGAAATCAGAGAAGACACGGCTTGGGCCGATCGGCTCAACTTCTGCGCCGATCGGTGCAACAACTTTGGCTTAGATTCACCAGTGTGCCGATCGGCTCGACTCCTGCGCCGATTGGCGCAACCCCAGATTTAATAGATCTTTCACACTTTGACTTAGTTTCACTAGCGTGCCGACCGGTGCAACGACAGATTTACTGTCTGGCGCACCTTTGCGCTGGCCAGTCTCTCCCTCATGCAACCTGACCTTGACAGTAGCCTTGACTAGATCTTTTACTGTTAACTTTGTTTAATAAATCCCTAAGGTCCTAGTGGATTCGATAAACCTTGGAATACTTAATTCAAGGGAAAAAATGCTATAATCGTACACCGTCCTCTTACGGTATATAAGTTGGTGCGTAGATACGACCAACACTACTATTGTGAGAGGTGTTGCAAGGATGGCCACACCATCAAGGATTGTCCTATGGTGAGAAGTTCCAATGTTTTACCTAACGCTAACTTGTTCCATGAGAACACACATTTCAAGCTTTTTAGGAACAAGGATGGCAAGATGAATGCTAAGGCTTTGGGACCACCAAACAAGAAGAGAAAGGTCAAGAGCATATGGGTGCTTAAGTGCATTGTTGATCTTGAGAGGTCAACGAAGTACAAGTGGGTGCTCAAGAACAAGACCTAGAAGATGGTGGTGGTGGTGGACCGGGAGCTTCATGAAGATCAAGTGAAGTCCACCACATGTGACATGGACCTCAACGTCATATCTACTCATGAGGGAGGTAACTGTGTTAGTTCTTGGTAGTCGTAGTGTGTTTTTCCTTCTCTTGCATTGCATGGTAGTTCGGACCCCTTTGTGACTAGCATGCTTTGCATCCATGCATGTGTAAATAACAAAAAGAAAAACACATAAAAATTAGTCAATGTCTAACCCACTCAAGATAGCTATAAGCAAGGAGGAGTGCTTGAGATGGTGGTTTGGCTTCTCTTAAGCCAAGGGTATGGCTTATAGTGAGTAAGCTTGAGAGGGGTTCAAACTTGACATTGCTAGGTTTTCTTTGTGTCTTGTTTAATATTGCTTGCATTCACATGGCATGTTTACTTTCATTGCATATGTAAAATGCTTGTTGCATGCATCATATAAGAAACGCAAAGGAGGCTTGTCATATTTGGAGATTTTTGTGCCTCATGCTCTATATGAGATTACATCTCCAGAAGTGTGATCAAAGGAAAGGATTGTGCTTCATGCCCATTGTGCAAGCTCTTATGAACTCTGAGGTTAAACCCACTCACGCGGTTCATGGACTAAGGCTCATACATACCCATTTGGTTCTTATTTGCTTGATTCTTCATTTGGCAATTACAAAAATTATATGGCCATAAAGGGCCACTATCTGAAAAGGAGTATTTGAGAGTTCCCTTCATGCTCCAAGTGCAGTGTTTAATTGGGTGTTAAGTGAGGGCACGGAAAATGGAGAAATTCCTTGTTGAAGCAAAATTCTGGTAGTGATCATACGGTCTGGCCATATGACCGTACAGTCCGGTCTGTGCAGCAATGCACAGTGTGCCAGGAGACTGGAAATGGAGACCGGACGGAACTCTTAGTAGAGATCGTATAGTTCGGTGTGTCTGAGTTCTGTTCACCCAGAACATCGATTTCCAGTAACTTGAGCTGATCGGACGGTACGGTGACTTGAGCGGACGGTCCAGTCATTATGCTTGGAACACGAGAACAGTTTTCTTCTATGACCGTTGATCTAGCCTTGATGGATCTCAATCGTCGATGTATAATTGACTTACGTCAAAATTGAGGAACTGTTTCAGTTTCTTCCTCGTTCTTCCTCCCGACGCTGAGTCCACGCCGAGAGCGCCGCCTCCGCTTCCTCGCCGATGCCGCGCCCCCACCGGAGAGCCGTCGCGCCTCCTCGCCCTGCTAGCCCTCCACCTCGAGCAGTCGCGCTCCACGTCCCCAACCCAAGTGCCATCGCTGCCTCTGCCTAGCGCCGCTGCCGCCGCGCCGTGTCTTGCTGCCGCCGTGCGCCCAGCGCCATGGCTGCTTCTGCTCCTCCCCCTCCGCACGGACGCCCGTTGCTCAGAGCCGAGCTTCTCCACTCCAAGGGCAAGGCTAGCCTTTTCCCCCATCTCCATTGTCAGTGATGAAAAGCTCTAATTTATGATCTTTTCGGGTGATCGACCATGTGTTCGTGTCGGTTTCGACTTCGAGTATTCTCTGGGTATTGTACTTTATCTCCCTTTCATTGATTATGCCCTGATTTAAAGTAATTGGCTTAATTGATGCAATTGAATTAATTGCCAATGTTTAGTTGCATTAATTAGATAATTAGCTCAACCTAGATGCAATTAATTTCCTGCATATCGACTAATTGCATGTCTAGGGTTTGTCTCTCATTTAGTCTATAGTTAGATTTATTGCCTATTATTTGACTGCATACTAGATGACTCGCACCAGCCACATATAGTCGATGATCACTGTTGTTACTTTGCATATTTGTCTAGTGATCATGTCCTTCATCATAGTGCTAGGATTTCTACTGTGCATTCTTATCTATCGGTGCTATGCTTGTAGATTTATATAGGTTCTATACTTATCCTTTCGATACCTACATCCATGCAGTGACAGTGTTAGCAGTCAGTTGGGATGGCAGGTTCCGGATAGGGTAAGGGCAAGGGCAAGATACCAGAGAAGCCGAAGAGCAAGAAGAGGACCAGGCTGGACCCTGAGTCAGAGAGGGCCAGGAAGGTTGCACAACACATAGTGGCCATGAAAGAGTCACGCAGAATACTTGGATTATTGTTGATCACATGCACTCAGACAGACGACCAGAGTCGCAGGAGGAGCACCAGGCAGAGGACAGCAGTCCCAGATCTGTACACAGGGATCAGGTTGCCACCATGGGCGTAGGGTACTCCGACTTCTTGTCAGGAGAGGTCGTCGAGACCTGCGGAGCAGGGATCCTCCAGGCAGTAGGAGGAGTCAGAGGAGGAGGAGTCAGAGTAATGGGAGAGCTCAGAGTAGTACTCTAAGGATCTCGGGGAGACAGAGGAGAGTGAGCAGACAGCACAGCCACAATAGCAGAGGACTGCTCACCGGCAGGAGACCCGAGGTGCACCTACATAGTATGCACAAGGAGGCTACACAGACTTGTAGAGGCAGCCGGGGAGATAGACATTCTTAATGTTCCTGTGAAGGATCTTAGGAACCTTTGTCTGGTCTCCTTCGAGCAGTGGGTTCCAGTCCCCAGTGACCCCGCTGTAGGAGAGATGTACTAGATAGGCCTCCAGAGGAGGATTGGAGAGGGCCTGAGACACTACCTTGCCAGGAAAGGCAGGGCTGGACTATTTGTGCCCTAGCAGTACATGTTGTACCCGGCCATGAGGAGAGCTACAGGCACAGACATGGAGCAGTACTTCACGTACTTGCCAGGGCTAGCAGAGCTAGTTACTGCTCCATACAGGTATAGGGAGGATATAGTCTTAGAGTTGTATGCTACACTATGGGTAGCTAGAGATGGTTCTGAGATCTGATTCCTATTCAGAGGAGAGCCCCAGAGACTTACCAGGGAGGATTTGATAGCTAACCTAGGGCTCCTTGCTTCAGACTTCCAGCTTTATAGGAGTGCCTACAGGATGTTTGCTCCGCCTCGCAGACCACAGGGAGGGATGCTACCCTCAGATGACTTGGTGTCGATTGCCTTTCCACCACCCCACACCCCGGGTTTTGATAGTGGCCCTGCGAGACTCACCGCAGAGGCTAAGGTGGTTAGAGTGATAGTCACTAGGACTATCATTCCCATGTCTGGATACAGAGAGGAGTTTACACTTCTACACCAGTGGGTAGTGGCAGTATCCTGAGGAGACAGCAGTTTGATCTTGCAAACCTTCTGATTGCCGAGATGGAGGAGGTCATCTCTAAGAGTTGCCTGACGTAATTAGTCTAGGGTCCATACATATGCTAGTTTTTGAGAAGGATGGGACTAGTGACAGAGGAGTAGTATGACGCGTTCCCTGAGGTGACCACCAGCTACTCACCTCAAGTCCACAGAGGTTCCCAGTCAGCCTCGAGTCAGCAGATGGGAGAGGAGGAGCAGGAGTCACCGCCAGTCACACACGAGCCTGCAGCTCATCCAGAGATAGTGGTTCCTGAGTCAGCTAGTACAGGAGCACCTCCCTAGCCTACAGGCACACAAACAGAGGACACTCTCATGGTAGCATCACTGGCAGGACGAATTGGTGACTTCATCTAGAGCGTACTAAGGATTGACGTCAGATCATTGAGGTCATCCGAGGACAGGAAGTGCTTCAGAGACAGCAAATGGCACTGATGACCACTCTCATGACCTAGATGGCTGAGATGACTCAGAGGCAGGCCAGTCAGCAGCCATGACCACCAGCACTTCCACAGTCTCAGCAGCTGCCGACTCAGCCAGGACCCTTTACTGCCATGATGATAGCCCAATTCAACGGGTTGTCACACTCAGGGGTGTTACTGACAGGGGGAGCAGGACAGACTCACTCACCAGCCCAGTTCTCCCCCGTGTCCGCCTTCTCAGTGTCTGCGTTGTTCTCTTCACTGACACACTCTTCTACTTCGCAGATGGCACGACCTTCCACCTCCCAGCAGGTATCAGTCAGGAGTTTGTTCTTAGAGATAGTGCACACCACTCGAGCAGACTCCCAGACAGTACCAGAGTCAGCTACAGCTCTACCCTCTTCTGCTACAAACACCCCTCTAGTCACACCTAAGGTAGCAGAGCATCTGGTCCGCTGATGTTTCACTCAGGAGGATGTGGATGACCTTGCTCTCCTTCAAGCAACTGTTGCTGAGGAGACATCCACAGTCCCATCAGCAGGGCAGGACAGAGGGTCTGAGTCGCCTGTAGACCTTGAGTTATTTGAGCAGTTGGATGTTCAGGCGGCATAGGCTCAAGGAGCATAGCAGGATTCAGCACAGGAGTAGCCAGGAGAAGAGCCTTTAGAGCACGTTGCTGCACCACTTCCTTCAACCACGAGCGCTTAGATGTTCATTTTTTCCTGCTTTTTGGTGCTTGTTGCCAAAGGGGGAGAAGTAGTCACAGGTCTAGGGGGAGTGGAAGTGTGATCTTGTGCGATTGAGAGTAGCTTGTATCTAGGGGTAGCATACATGTACATTGGTTTTAGGAGTTAGATACATTCGGATCTTATTTTGATGGAGTTATTCGATGTTCGTGGATTTTGATGGGTCATGGTTTTTCATTCGCTTGTGTTTGACTCATCTTGATCTCACTTGGTTTATTTTCATACGCAGTGCTTGTTTCTCTTCTTTATCCTATTTGCCTGTGTATGATGCCATGATGATGAGTATTTGTTCTTTAATTCCTTGCATGTTCATGCCTATCCTGTTGCATCTCATCATTCATGTCTTGCATTGCATGTCTTTATGCTTTAATTAATATCTTCACATGACATGCATGCGTATCATCTAGAGTGTGCTCTTCTTTCTTATTTCTCTTAGCTCTTGATGATGCCTGATTGAGTAGGACCGTGTTCCTTATTGCTTATGCTGTTGAGGTTCCTCTCGATCATTATGTAGTCTTTTAGCCCTGCTGTTTTATGATAAGAATATGATAAGTAGTGGTTGTCATCAATCACCAAAAAGGGGCAGATTGTAAGCTTCATGACCATTGATAATTGGATCCCTAAGGTATGAATGTTTTGGTGATAGATGACAACTATGAAATTGTGGGCTAATATCTATACGAGTGTTGTCTAGTTAGGAATCATCTCTAAACTGTAACATCCTAATTTTTCCAATTTTTATAATAGTATAAAATTTGCCTTTAATTAAATTAGGGTGTCGCCTTTTTAGTAGGAAAATACTTATTTCTAAATTAAATTAATTAATTTAGTTTGTGCATTCATGTTGGCTTGATGCATTAGTTTTTTTTTAATTGGAAAATATGTTTTCAAAATCTGAGAGTTGGATTAATTTTGGAGTTTAGGGAAAAGAAACCAGAAAAGAAAAAGAGAAGGAAACCTCCCCTGGCCATGGACCGAAACCCCTTCCCCCCAGCCCATTTCCTCTCCCCCCTCTTCCCTTCCCGCCTCGGCCAGAGCCTCCCGTGGCCCAGCTTCCCTTTCTCCCTCGTCCTGCCAGCTCCGCTCGGCCCAACCGCGCGCGCACAGCCCCCTGTCCCAGCTCCAGCCCGCCTGCCACGCTGAAACCCTAGCGGACCCAGCCGCTAGCGCCGTCGCCATCAATACTTGGCGTGCGCGCCAAGGACTCCCCGGGGGTCGCGCCCTTATAAATAGCAGGCCTCGCGCCCTGACGCCGCCTTTCCCCAAACCCCGCCGCCTCTCGCGTCCCCACTCGCCCTAGCGCCGTCGCCGATGTCCGCCACCACAAGCTCACTATCGCCCGACCGATCCCGGCCGCCTCCGCCCTCTGCGACGCCCCAGGTGAGCCCGCCTCTTGCCGCCGCCTCCCCTGGACCCCTCCCCATCGTCACACGTGCGCCGGAGCGTCTTCCCGGCGAGCTCCGGCCGCCTCCAATGACGCCACCTCCACCCACCCTCGCCGGTGCCGCCACTTACCGCGCCGGAGAGCCCGTGGCCATCCGATCTAATCTGGACGGCTCAGATTAGATCGAGCCAAAGGGGTACACGTCCGGTCCACCGTGGACCGCGGACCGCGTGGTCAACGCCGGTCCATGAGCCCGTAGACTTGGCTCATGAAATTTATTTTATTTATTTATATAGTTATCTCGTTTCATCACGAGTAAATGCATATTTTGCACAAAAGCCCTTGTTCTTTTAATTAGATTTTAGCCCTTGTTTTTCTGAGAAAATTATATTTAATCCTCTAGTATTTTTCTAAATAATATTTTAGACCTATAATTTTATAGAAACACCCCTGGACTTATTGTTAATTATGTTTTAGTCCTGTCTTTTTACACAGTGGTGTGTTGTTTCTTAGTTTGGTTGTATGCTTGTCTTTCTGGTGTGACGTTAGTAGACGACCAGCTGTTGGAGAACTTTCAGGACCTCCAGCTAGAAGACTTTGAGCAGCAGAAAGGGAACCAGGCAAGTGTCCTTGATGCATATTGAACCTATGTTTTACATTTCTCCCTATCTCTATGCATGCTTGTTAATATTGAATCCTATGTGTCATTGTCCTGTTTCATATTATTCCTTATCGCCTGGGTTCTGGTGTAGTATGTTAGAATGGGTACGTCATGCTTAGGTTGCTATGTCGGGTTTGGAAGTGTCTAATGTTAATCTTGACTAATGGCTCACTTGAACATAATGATTATGAGGGATGGGTAATCCTTTTTAGCAACATGGAACCTCGGTGATCCAAGCAGGAGGATGATGATGATGGTGCGGGTACGCACGTGTACTCGGTATAGTACTGTGGTGGTACCTGCTTGAGATCACAAGAGTAGTTTATGGAGCGGCCACCCAGGAAAATAGCGCAAAGCACAAGTCTGGTATGGGTAGGCTTGGTTAAGTATCAAGATGTCTTCCCAGTTTTGCGAGCAGTCAAGGGATGAGGACGGGACGATTTACTCTCGGACTCAGGCGATGGACGGTTCACTCCTAGCCACGGCGCCTGAGGGGGCTTCTGTAGGAACGGTTTAATTCCGCAGTGGTGAAACCTTAGCGTGGATTGTTTGCAAGCTGGGAAGCTCTTTGAAAGACCCTGTGGTGATCACTTGGCCTCACATGTACCGTAGTGTGATTTGGGCAATATGGAGACTCTCTAGTCTCTGCATAGTGATGAAATCACCAACCTGTGGGTAAAGTTGTGCAACCTCTGTAGAGTGTCAAACTGTTATACCAGTCGTGCTCACGGTCATGAGCGGACTGGATCCTCACACATTTAGGATGGCTGTTTATGGGTGAACTTGGTGGGTTGCCAAGTTTGGTTTGGGCGGTGTAACCCTTGGTTTACTACAGGCGGTGTAACCTGTAGTCTGGTTTCTTATCGGCGGTTTAACCCATGGTTGGCTACAGGCGGTGTAACATGTAGTGTTGGTTTGATGAGAAATCTTGGGACAACTTTTCACTGAGTAAACAAGAGTGCTATTCAAAAGGTCTTAGGTGTAGTGCTCATTTATGCAAATGAACCATTATGTTAGCTTTTCTTCTATTATGCCTACATGTCATATTTTCCCCTACATGCTGAGTACGACATGTGCTCTACCCTTGCTATTTCCCTTTGTTGTTGTATTATCAAACTGCTGCTTAGAAGATGGAGAGATGGACTACATCGATGAAGACTACTACTAGGTGAGCGTGCCCCCGGTCGATTGCATGTGGTGTTATGGTGTCTTCCGTTGTTATTTCTCGAGAGAGTCACTTTTAGTCTTTGACGACAATTATTTATGTAATAATGGTACACTTTAATAATGACATTGGTTATACTGTTATTCACTTTTACTGTCGATATGTGTGAAACTTGTCCTAGGCACATATATACTAAGCATCTGGTTTTATCCTTAAAACCGGGTATGACAGAAGTGGTATCAGAGCCATGTCGACTGTAGGATGCTAGCTTAGATAGGGTGGTCGTGTCTTAGGGATTATCTTACCTATATTACAAGAAAACTATTTTTCAAACTTTTGGCTTCCAGTTTTGCTTGTTCATCCCTTGTTACATACTTCTTTTGTTGCTTTATTATCTTTCAGTTTATAAAATTTTTACTGACTTATTCCTCCCCCCCCCCTATTCAAAATTTTGTATATGGCTCGCATGAAGATCACTCCGCGTAAGCATGTTGTTGTTCCCCCTCCACAGATCCCAGAGGGTGCGTTTTGGATGATCCAGCCAGTTATTAAGGCTCACTCCACTGGACTTCACGCTCGCTACTACCTGAGGACACTGTGGTACTTGCTTCAGGGACTGGGATACCACGACGCTCCACAGTATGTGGGGACTAGGACTCCTCTTCGTGGCGGAGGCTATGCTTCGAAGGTTGAGGTGATACTGTACGAGAGTGCTACAGATGATGGCATCTGTCGAGTTCGTCGTGTCCACTTCGCCACTACATGAAAAGCTACGTTCGATGCTTGGATCAGTGATGCTGCTCGTCAGGCTCTCGTCGTGCTTCGCTGCAAGTGCAACCAGACTCTACGTACTTCTCAGTTTGCTCACTTTCCATAGAGGGCCAGCGGTAGTCTAGAGTTCTCTGTCATGCCTGCCCCAGGCCACGACACTTCGAACTGTCTGAGGGAGCAGGTGGCTCTCACTACAACTATGAACAGTGAGTTGACGACTACTTTGGATGAGCTTGACCGACATGACCGACGCTACCTTGAGCAGGAGGAGAGGATCCGGGAGTTGATGGAGATGCTGGTAGAGATCGACGATTCTAAGGAGGAGGACCCACAGGAGGCGCCTGCGCCTAGAGCTATGGTGCCACCCAGCTCTCCCTCCCGCGCCATACTTCTTCAGCAGGCTGCGCAGGCACCACCACCGCCAGCTTCACCACCGACTAGCGAGGAGTAGTCTTCGTTAGGAGAGTCTTTTGAGTCATGAGGTTAGGTTGTTAGTTATCGATTAGCATTGTCGAATCGAATGAGTCATGTAATAGTTTAGCGAGAGAGAGTTTTAGGTTGGCATGTTCTTGTGATTGGTATGCTAGTGTGATTGGTGTGATGTGTGTGATTTGGACTTTTTGTAATGAGTGTGCGTGTGTTGCAAGGCCTGTCTTGCAAGACACATCTTGTTATCAATTAGTGTTTTAATAATTATTTGTTAGTTTGGGGGATATCTGTTTTATTCCGCACCTTTACATTATTGCTCTGCTTTACCATATCTTTGCATTCCTTTTTGGGCTGATCGTATCACAATCTACACCAGATGGCGGGAGGAAACCGCAACATCCACAACAACCATGAGGAACAGGAGCAGCCACCTCCACAGCTTTCTATGGAGGTCTCTATGGAACAACTCATGGCCTTGCAGACACAACTTCTCCAGACCATGCACCAGACCCTGGTGCAGCAACAGAATAACAATGTCGCAGGAGCTGCTCCCGCTCCTAGAGACAAGCTTGGAGATTTCCAGCGGACCAAGCCTCCAACTTTCTCTCACTCTGTGGAACCCATGGATGCAGATGACTGGCTAAAGACCATTGACAAGAAGCTGCAAATCGTGCAATGCAACAACAGGGAGAGGGTTTTGTTTGCCGCACACCAGCTTGTTGGACCCGCTGCTGATTGGTGGGATGCTTATGTTGCAGCTCATGAGGAGCCAAACAGTATTAACTGGCACGAGTTCTAGAACAGCTTTAGGTCTCACCATGTGCCTCAAGGAGTGGTAAGATTAAAGAAGGAGTTCCAGCATCTAAAGCAGGGCTCCATGACAGTGAGTGAGTACATTGCACGCTTTACCCAGCTATCTAGGTACGCTGCAGGAAAAGTGGACACAGATCAGAAGAAGTGTGAGTGTTTTCTTGATGGGTTGAATAATGGCCTTGCCTATGCACTGGAGGCTCGTGACTATGCAAACTTTCAGGAGATGGTGGATAAAGCTCTAGTCCTGGAGAACTGAAGGGCGAAGATGGATAGCAAGCGCAAGATGGAGCACCAGGGTCAGCAAGGAGGCAGCAACACTAGGCCTCGCATTGGATCATCTTCGGGTGGACATATATTCCGCTCTGGACAGCATAGTGGACAGCAGAGGACTCAACCTACGGGTCAAGGATTCTTCACTCCTCAGCATCAGATTCAGCGCCCCAACTTCCAGACCCCACGACCTGCTATGACAGCCCCACCAAAGACCAATAATGGATAGGGCCCTGCAAATCGGGAGCTTGTTATCATTATGGTGACCTGGGACATTTCGCCAATAAATGTCCTCAGAGACGCCCAGACTAGACCACAACTCAAGGTGGGAACACTGCTCCTAATCGCATTGTGAATTCTGCACCAACGCAAGCAAGGCAGAACCAAGCTCGCGCTCGTGTCAACCATGTGGCTGTTGATGATGCTCAGGAATCTCCAAATGTTGTCCTCAGTACATTCCTTGCAATTGATAATCATGCAGTTGTCTTATTTGATTCTGGAGCATCACATTCCTTCATATCTGCTGTTTTTTGTTCAAAAACATAACCTACCCATATCTATGCTAAAGTGGATGATTGTTAGCTCTCCCGAGGGAGAGATGGATGCAAGGCATGTTTGTCCTAAGGTAAACCTTAATATAAGGGGGGTAGACTTCTCCGCCAACCTCATTGTCCTTGATTCAAAAGGGATCGATGTGATTCATGGGATGGATTGGTTGAGCAACCATAAGGGACTTATAGATTGTTCTAAGAAGGCAGTGAAGCTCACGTCTAGTGCTGGGAAGGAATTTGAGTATGTGGCTGATGCATTCCTCACTAACAAAGGAGCAGTCAACCGGGTAAAGTTGAATCAACTGGATGTTGCTCCAACTTAAGATATCCGAGTGGTAGGCGAGTTTCCTAATGTTTTCCCTGAGGAGTTGCCAGGTATGCCACATGATCGAGACATCGAGTTTGTTATTGAGTTAACTCTTGGTACTGCACCTATATTTAAGCGACCCTATAGAATGGGCACTACTCAACTAGCTGAACTTAAGGAGCAAACACAAGAATTGCTAGATAAGGGATTTATCCGACCTAGTGTATCCCCATGGGGAGCTCTAGTTATCTTTGTCCCTAAGAAGAATGGTACCCAGAGGATGTGTGTGGATTATCGAGCCCTTAATGTCGTCACCATCAAAAACAAGTACCCATTGCCTAGGATAGATGATTTGTTTGATAAACTGAGAGGAGCATGTGTTTTCTCCAAGATTGATTTGCGTTCTGGTTACCATCAATTGAAGATTCAGGCATCCGATATACCCAAGACCTCCTTCACCACTCGGTATGGACTTTATGAGTGTACCATTATGTCATTTGGATTGACTAATGCCCCTGCCTACTTTATGTATCTGATGAACATGGTATTCATGGAGTATTTGGATAAGTTTGTGGTGGTATTCATTGACGATATTTTGGTATTCTCAAAGAATGAAGAAGAGCATGAGGAACATCTTCGATTAGTATTGCAGAAGCTCAGGGAGAATCAGCTATACGCGAAGCTAAACAAGTATGAGTTTTGGCTCAAGGAGGTGTCTTTTCTGGGCCATATCATCTCTACCGGAGGAGTGTCTGTGGATCCTAGCAAGGTGGAAGATGTGTTAAGTTGGAATACACCCCAGATTGTCACCGACATTAGGAGTTTCCTTGGTTTAGCAGGGTATTATAGGTGATTCATAGAAGGGTTCTCCAAGATAGCCAAGCCTATGAAAGAATTGTTGGAAAAGGGTAAGGACTTTAAGTGGACGCCCGCACGCGAGGCCAGTTTCCGGGAGTTGAAGAAGATAGTTACAACAGCACCAATTCTGACCATGCCCGATATAGAGAAGCCTTTCTCCAGTTATTGTGACGCTTCGGGACAAGGCCTAGGATGTGTGCTCATGCAAGAAGGTCATGTGGTTGAGTATGCTTCGAGACAGTTGAGGAAGCACGAGGAGAAGAACCTAACCCATCATTTGGAGTTAGCAGCAGTGGTTCATGCTCTCAAGATATGGAGGCATTATCTCATTGGCAAGCGATGTGAGATCTACTCAGACCAAAAGAGTCTAAAGTACATATTCACTCAACCGGACTTCAATCTTAGGCAACGTCGATGGTTGGAACTCATCAAGGATTACGACTTGAACATCAACTACATCAAGGGAAGGCCAATGTGGTTGCGGATGCTTTGAGTAGGAGGTCCCATCTAAGTATGCTCGCAGCAAGGGACATGCAACCAGGATTGTGCGAGGAATTCGAGAAGCTTAACTTAGGATGGGTCGCTAACACCGAGGTAGTGACTATGGAAGTTGAATCAACCTTGGAGCATGACATCTGGAAGAGACAACTCGAAGATTCTAAGACACAAGAGATCAAGCTTCAAATTGCAGAGGACAAGGCTCCAGGCTTCATTGTTGATGATCTGGGAACCTTATGGAACAAGGAAAGGCTTTGTGTGCTGGATGTGAAAGAGATCACGGAAGCAATACTACGGGACGCCCATGAGTCGGCATACTCGATTCACCCAGGGAGCACTAAGATGTATCACGATCTTAGGAGTCGATATTGGTGGTATGGTATGAAGAGGGCTGTCGTTGAATATGTTGCGTTATGTGATATTTGCCAAAGAATCAAGGCAGAACGTCAGCGGCCAGCAGGACTTTTGCAACCATTGAAGATACCAGAGTAGAAATAGAAAGAGATTAGCATGGATTTCATTGTGGGGTTACCAAGGACGCAAAGTGGCTATGACTCCATATGGGTAATAGTGGACCGTTTGTCCAAGGTGGCGCATTTCATTCCCGTCAAGACTACATACTGTGGACCAAAGCTGGCAGAACTGTACATGTCTAGGATTGTGTGTCTACATGGTGTGCCCAAGAAGATAGTTTCAGATAGAGGAACCCAATTCACTTCAAGGTTTTGGGAGAAGCTACATGAGTCGATGGACACTAGGCTAAACTTTAGTTCAGCATACCATCCACAGACGAACGGACAGACTGAAAGGGTGAATCAAATTCTTGAGGATATGTTGAGAGCCTATGCGCTATAGTATGGTAATAGTTGGGACAAGATCCTCCCTTATGCGGAGTTCTCTTACAACAATAGTTACCAAGAAAGTTTGAAGATGTCTCCGTTCGAGGTTTTATATGGGTGAAAGTGTCGGACTCCCTTGTTCTGGAACGAGACAGGAGAAAATCAAGTTTTTGGAACAGAAATTGTCTAGGAGGCGCAGAGACAAGTTCATATTGTTAGGGAAAACCTCAAGCTCGCGCAGTCCAGATGGAAGAGCTATGCTGACCATAGACGAAGGGATTTGAGTTTTGAGGTTGGTGACTTTGTATACCTGAAGGTGTCTCCTATGAGAGGACTTCGTCGTTTTAATGTTAGGGGCAAGCTAGCACCCCGATATATTGGTCCTTTCAAGATCTTGGAACGAAGAGGTGAAGCGGCTTATCAGTTGGAGCTACCTCCACAGTTGTCCGAGGTGCATGATGTCTTCCATGTCTCTCAATTAAAGAAGTGGCTACGAGTTTCAGAGGAACAGGTACCTATGGAGGAATTGGAGGTTGGAGAAGATCTCGCCAATCAAGAATATCCAGTGAGGATTCTGGAAACGGCAGAGAAGGTGACCTGGAATAAGAGGTATCGCACATGCAAAGTACAATGGAGCAATCACTCCGAGGAAGAGGCCACATGGGAAAGAGAAGAAGACTTGAAGAAAGAGTTCCTCAATCTTTTATCCGATCCGACCGAATCTCGAGGACGAGATTCATCCAAAGGGGGGTAGGTTTGTAACATCCTAATTTTTCTAATTTTTATACTAGTATAAAATTGGCCTTTAATTAAATTAGGGTGTTGCCCTTTTAGTAGGAAAATACTTATTTTCTAAATTAAATTAATTAATTTAGTTTGTGCATTTATGTTGGCTTGATGCATTAGGTTTTTTTTTTAGTGGATAATATGTTTTGAAAATCCGAGAGTTGGATTAATTTTGGAGTTTAGGGAAAAGAAATCAAAAAAGAAAAAGAGAACGAAACCTCCCCTGGCCATGGGCCAAAACCCCTTCCCCCTAGCCCATTTCCTCTCCCCCCCCCCTCTTCCCTTCCCGCTTGGGCTAGAGCATCCCGCGGCCCAGCTTCCCTTTCCCCCTCGGCCTGCCAGCCCCGCTCGGCCCAACCACGCGTGCGCAGCCCCCTGGACCAGCTCTAGCCTATCTGCCGCGCCGAAACCCTAGCAGGCCCAGCTGCTAGCGCAGTCGCCGTCAATCCTTACCGTGCGCGCCAAGGACTCCCCGGGGTCGCGCCCTCATAAATAGCGAGCCTCGCACCCTCGCGCCGCCTTTCCCCAAAACCGGCCACCTCTCGCGGCCCCGCTCGCCCTAGCGCCGCCGCCGACGTCCGCCGTCGCAAGCTCGCTGTCGCCCGCCCGTTCCCGGCCGCCTCCGCCCTCCGCGACGCCCCAGGTGAGTCTGCCTCTTGCCGCCGCCACCCCTGGACCCCTCCCCGTCATCGCGCACGCACTGGAGCGTTTTCCCAGCAAGCTCCGGCCGCCTCCAATGGCGCCACCGCCACCCACCCTCGCCGGTGCCGCCACTTACCCCGTCGGAGAGCCTTTAGCCATCCAATCTAATATGGACGGCCCAGATTAGATCGAGCCAAAGGGGTACACGCCCGGTCCACCATGGACCGTGGACCGCGTGGTCAACGCCGGTCCATGAGCCCGTAGACTCGGCTCCTGGAATTTATTTTATTTATTTATTTAGTTATCTTGTTTAATCGTCAGTAAATGCGTATTTTGCTTAAAAGCCCCTGTACTTTAATTAAATTAGATTTTAGCCCTTGTTTTTTTGAGAAAAATATATTTAAGCCCCTAGTATTTTCCTAAATAATATTTTAGTCATGTAATTTTATAGAAACACCCTTGGACTTATTGTTAATTATGTTTTAGTCCTATCTTTTTACACTTAGGCCCCTATACTTTTAATAAATTACATTTTAGTCCCTAAACTTTACACAAATTATATTTTTCACCCTAATATTTTACAAATTGGTCCCTATACTTTTCTGAAGTTACTTTTAGGCCCCTAAACTTGTCTGTTTTTATTGTTTTAGCCCCTGAAACTTCAAATCGTCATAACTTTTCAACCGTAGCTCAAAACTGAGAAATTCTTACACCAATGCGTTCTTAGTGATAAATATCATTTATTCATATTGTCTTACAGTAATTTACTGATTTACTATTTTAGCCCTAGAACTTCAAATGTTAATAACTTTTTACTCGTAACTCGGATTGAGATGATTCTTGCGCTCACGCGATCGTAGCAATGCGTACATTCTCGTAGTATTATTTTTATTGTTGCTTGTTATTATGTGGTGTGTTGTTTCTTAGTTTGGTTGTATGCTTATCTTTTCGATGTGATGTTAGTAGACGATCAGCAGTTGGAGAACTTTCAGGACCTCCAGCCAGAAGACTTTGAGCAGCAGCAAGGGGAACCAGGCAAGTGTCCTTGATGCATATACTGTTATTCACTTTTACTGTCAATATGTGTGAAACTTGTCCTGGGCACACATATACTAAGCATCTGGTTTTATCCTTCAAACCGGATGTGACATAAACTCTACTATAAATCATATGGATGATGGTTCCCTTGGTGATTGATGACAATGATCGCAATCATGATTGCTTGTGAGCTTAATGGAGTCCAAGGGTTGATGTAGATGGATCAAAGCTAAGGACAAGCTATATAGCAAGTGTTGGGAACACTTGTCTAGTTATTAGAGCTTTGAGTACATAGGAAAAACCAGACTATTAAAGGGGTCTAGGTCATTTCTCTTAGGTCATGTCTACTCGGTGATGTGCAAGGTTGCTCGGTGAAATCATAGACACTAGGTGACAGTGGAGAAGCCAAGGAGCTGTTCGGAGAAGCCAGGAAACGAAGTCATGCGAGGACGAGAAGTTTCAGCTTTGGACATAGTGACTAGATAGAGGGGTCAGTGATAACCGGATTGTACAGTTACTAAAAGGACTTGTCTGGGACTTATAGTGGGTAGCGAGGAATCTGTCTATGCTAGGAGCTGTACTGACCGGACGTTCCGGTCTGTGTGGCTTCACACAGGGCAGAGACGAAGCAGCGCCGCGAAATGTTTCTGGACTAGAGAGAGAAAGTCTGACCGGACAGTTCGGTCAGCTGACCGTACGGTCCGGTCAGTAGGAGTTAGCAGAGGGATAGAGCCATCAGAGATAAAGACTATAGTCACCGGACGGTCCGATCAGGCAGTGACCGGACTGTTCGATCAGTATGCCCAGGAAGCTGATCTCGTGGAGCAACGACTAGTTTGAGGTTGGAAGCCTATATAACTTCATTGCTGGAGTCTTTGTGCGCACTCTTGGCTAGTGAAATTGCTTGGAGCATTTGGTGAGAGCCAATAGGCAAAGTGGAGAGCACTAGGAGGAGATATTGCATATCTTGAGAGTGCTAGTGAGAGTGACAAGGAGTGATCTTGCACATCTAAGGCTAGGTGTCCTTGAGGGCGTGATCTAGGTTGTTACTCTTGGTCGATGGTGAGACCTAGACCGGTTAGGTGTTGGTGATTGAGCTTATCGTGATCGGTTGTGAAGGCCGTCACACGTTTGTACATGGTTTGAGCCCGCCGGTGAAAGGGGCATTGCCAGTGAGCGCTCATGTCGGATTGGGGAGTCCGGCAAGTTCTCGAGGGAGGCGAGCTTGTGCCTTGATGGCAGCGGCGCACACCATGTCTTCACTCCGGGAGTGATTCCAGGCTCATGGGCGAGAGCTCCATATTGGTGGCGGGAGGGACTGGGACTCTGACGGGAGTGGTCCAACGACGAGTAGGGGAAGGCGCCATCCTTGCGAGACCTCGAAAAAAATCATGAGCATTCCTTGACCCCTCTTTACTATTCCGCATTTGTATGCTCTAGTAACTAGGTTGAATTGTGGCTTGCATAGGCTGGTGTGTTTAGCTTCCGCGCTTGCTATCATCATGAACACTAGCATGTGTAGGGTCTTGGCCTACTAGACTTGTTAGGTTGCAACGATTGTCAGACTCTAGTAGTGTAAATTGAAATATTTGGATTCGTGAGCGGCTTACCGATTCAACCCCCTCTTGGTACGCCTTTGGTCCTTACACGTTTATGTCCGGCTTGGAGCCAAGACGGGCCGGAATCCCCCTTTCCACCACCTTCACGGCCCGGAATACTTTCCCATCCTGAACGGGCCGGAAAACTTTCACCAAGATCAAGTGAGACAGCTGGATTTACTTGTTCCTCGGCTGGAATCTAAACAGAACTGAACTTAAAACAGCTCTGCGGAACAAGACCTTGGTCGATGGGCGACGGTTCTTCCCATCGGGCGACCGAGTCCTCCGTGTACTGTCGCACGGGAGGACGGGGACTGATGATCGCCATCGACTGGCGCAGCGCCGATGTGTCGACGTTGAGGCTACCTGAGACCGCCGATAAAAACTTTGATGACGTGTATGCGACAGGCGGCTACCGCGATGGTGATGACCACATTCTCTTCCACGCAAGCGAACGACGGTATCATCAGGGTCTTCGTGCGGATGGGCGGTGGTTGCGAGCTGGAGCTGGACAAGATTCTGAAGCTGTCCCAGGTGACCCGTGGCCTTCCATATTGGCACGAGCTGTTCGGAAACTTCCGACATGGGCGCGTGAACATTTGCTTGGGGTGGGGAGGACGCCGCGGATCGTCGTGTCGCGGCAGTGTCGGCGGGCGTGCAGGTTCTGCCTTGACGTCGAGACCCTGGAAGTGGTGGACTGCAGCGGGTGTGGCTGCGAGATGGAGTATCCGTGCCAGTTTCCGTGGCCTCCGGTCTTGCGTGTTCTGCGCAGACGCCGAGTTTCCATAGCTAGTAAGACAACGAGCCGTGTGCTGTGTATCCTGTGACGCAAGTTTTCGTGTGCAGAAATGTAGCTCGGCAGCGAGATAAGCTTATTTTGCTGCTATCATCAAGTGTACGATAGAGTTTGACATTGTATTGCTTTGTAGCATAAAAACCCTTTTTTTTTGGATAAAAAGCCGTTCGTCTTGGCTGGGTAAAGTTATTAATCACGTTATTAAGTAATGACCTGATTGAAGCCAAAGTAATCATTACTTCAATCTTAGCGCATTCCAAGGATTACGTTCCTCGCGCTAGATCTGCGCATCTAGAAAGAGAACAGAGGCAAAGGAGCGTGCTGTTAGGAGGAGAAACCTATAGACAAGTTATTGGTTGACAGAAACAAAACAATTTCTTTACGGTGAGTCTGATATGTCCCAAAAAATGTGCGCGTGATCCTAATCAACACATAACAACCTACCTTGTGCAGCATGCCAACGCCTGCAACGTAACGAGCCGACTTGAACCCTACGCAGCAGATCGAACGGCAAACGCGTAACTTGAGGGATATCATTTATGCAGTTTTCATCCATCGAAACCCCAGGAGTCTGAACAGCAAACGCGCGTATGACTGTTGTTTTGCTGTTATTGAACCGGACATGATGATGTTATTGAACCGGTATTGTTCTCTTTGACTATAATATCGGACAACATGAAGTCGTTACATTGATACTGTTGTTTTGCTTTCAATATCGGACAAAGTGATATCATCGAACCGCTATTGTAGTCTTCCACATCAATATCAGACATAGTGATGTTACCGTACCAATATTGTAGTCTGCCACATCAATATCAGACATAATGATGTCATCATGTTCAATATTGCAGTCCAAACTACAATATCGAACACTAGTAGCCGATATTGCTTGGTGAAGCTAGCAAGCATCGTTAGAGCAATAGTGCACTATTTGTCCAGTATTGCAGGGCCTTTTTATCTGCTGTTGAAGGCCATGATTATAGTAGTGTAGCTTGCCGTAGAGACATATTATTATCTTCATGTTTGCCAATTCATTTGTGTCTTTAAACCCATAAATAAGATCTGTGCATATACTATTTCTTGATCGATTGCCTGTTATATATAACTACAAGATGTGGGACTAGCTTAATTAACCAGCCTTATCAATTCATTTGTGCCTTTAAACAGTCATACTGCCGTGAGTCGCACAACCCAGACCAAATATAGGCATATTCCATTTTTTCTGTTATTGATGTCTCCTTTGTTGTTTTTGTTTTCCAAAAAGCATAATTGCGCTTCGTTATGGTTTTTTTGTTTGATTGATATCCCTTTGTTTTCTGTTATTGATGTCTCTTTTTTTGTTTTTGTATTCTGAAAAGCACAGTTGCACTTCGTTATTGTTTTTTTATTTGATTGATATCCCTTTGTAATCACATATTGATTCCATTATCTATGTTCTTTTCTATACTAACCTAAATGTATCGAGCAACCTTAAGCTACATGCTGCTTCTTATCTTGTACAATTTTTATTACTAAATATTTTTTATTATGATTATTTAAGATTATATTTTGATAAATAACCTTATTTTTCTAGAGAAGAGTTGATGGAAGTCAATAACACTTCTTCCTTTTGTACTTGTAGTCAAAATATTTAGTTTTCAAGAGTTGATTTTTATTCAGCTCTTAATTTAGATATTTCCTTTTCAAAATCTTATAGAAACCGAATCACCAATTTTCACTTGTTTTCTATTTAGCAATGGTGTGACTGTGTAATCCACAAGGACTCTTTTTTAGGTATTCTCCTTCTTGCTTATATGATTCTGTTTAGAATTATAGAAATGTAAAATGAGAGTTTAAGGACCGCTAATGCATTTCACTTTTTTTCTAATTTGGAATCTATTTTCACATAAATTACTCTAGGCCATTAGATGATCTAGATTTTACATTTGATTGGATTCTTTCTTATGTTTTTCATTATTTGAAATGGATAAGAACACAAAAAAGTTATGATGTTTTAGCAAGAAATATCATCATCAATCTTGTAGAAGCTGGTCAGTATTATCATTGGATTTTTCTGCATTTATTACTTCTTTGTTAATTTAAAAATAAAAATGATATGCTAATCAAGGCGATTTTTACGTTCTTGTCCAGCTCTCACTCTCTCTTTCAAAGTTGTAGATTATTTACTAATAATTATATAGCATTTTATTTTTATTTGTTCTTGTTATTAACATGGCAAATTCATGTCCTTTAATATCCAACATGTTAGAGTTGGTGGCTCTTTTTTTAACCTTCAAATATTAAAATAATCGAAATTGTAACTTTTAAAATATACATTAATGTGCAACTTGGAAGTGATAGCTCTAATTAGGCCATCATCAATCCTTAGTTTCATTTAATAGTTTTCAAAAGTGTCACATCAATCCTAGAGGTTTGGTTTGAACAATGAAATGGTCTCTCTCGATGTGAAGTTTCATTTAACAGTTTCATATATAAGCCATAACAATACATTATTGCATTGAGATTGGTCCAAAGATATTGGGATGAATCATTTTGCTCTCAATGAGAGTTTCCATAGAGTTTTATTTATGTGAAACAATATCAAATGAGATTCATACAAATGAAATCTATTCTCTATCTTTCATCTTAATTTCGATATTATATCATCTATTTTGCTGATGTGGCACTTTATTTAATTTCAATGAAACTCCCATTGAAACTAAATAACATCACAATATATAAAATATTATTATATCATGTTGTGCTTCTTTGGATATGATATAATTCTTCGTGGGGCTCATGGCTCCGTCTTTAATTTTAAAATATTAAGGTAATAGATATTTTAACTTGTTAAATATATGTCATGTGCAACATGGAGCTGCTATGATTAATAGCACGAAAGGGCTTTCATGTGTCCATCATATAACTAATATTATTATATCATGTTGTGCTTCTTGGCTATGCTCAAATTAATAAGAGCCATTATTCATATATCTCAAAAACATATTTCAAAAATATGTTGCATGCCGTGACGAAAGTGCATTTTCATATAAACAGAGAGTTATGTTCCTCAAATAATGTTTCTTCCTTATTGAAGCAAAGAATTGTATGAAAATGAACCCAGTGAATCATGTAATATGTCCTAACGGTGTTGGATCATCCCGAGTTAAAAAAGCAATTTCTTGTGATCTTTTTTCATGATGGTTAATTAGCATGCATTTGGATTCATGAGGAGGGAGTTATGTTTATTTAGATATCTACTTTTTAGTCTCTTTGTTCTTGTGTGTTTCTTCTACCATATGTTTATTGTTTGAATCATCAAAATATTAATTTATCAAAGCGCAGAGACAAAACAGTGAAAAAGAATTAGATAATTTAGCTGCTATCTATGCGAGCATGCTGAAGTGCCAAGTAATACTCAAACACTGAAAATCCTGTGAATCCGCCACGTGAAACAAAAAACAACAGTTTTGTGCTCATTTTGCATTTGTCTTCTCTGTTTTGTCAAGATTCTTCTTTTGCTCAATACCCACATGTGGATTGTCGCAATCTTGCCGCCAGAAAAGTAAGGGGTCTAACGTGGAAAGCTGAAAAGCGTGAAGAAAAATTTATTTGGAAAGAGTCTTTTTTTAGAAAGAAAAACATTGACAATTATATACCTACGCAAGCAATCTAAATATTCAAATTTATGTTATTATTAGTTGTATTTAACAGGGACTCTTCAGATAATCTAGACCGTCTAATCTTCATAAAATCCAATGATCTAAATCTTGTCTTTTCTTAATTAACGTGGTAATTTTGTGACCTTGAGAACTAACGTGGGAACTTGGTTTGACCTTCAATTAAGAAGATAAATAATAGAGCATAAGGAAAGTCTTCTGCCTTTCAGGTACACATAAAAATGATATGAAACTGCGGAGCTGAAGTAAAATAATTGTGAAACATTCTTTGATGGAGATGTTTTGAATTTTGTTATTATTGAGCAGAGTAGAAAATATATTCGGCGCAAACATTTGACATCTACTGGAGCAAATGATAAAAAAAAATCAAAAATGTCTTAATCTTATTATACTGAATGCCTATGATCGTGGCATTTCTTCAGGGCAAATAGCTAACAGTGTCCACTGTGTTGTGAGGGTTGAAAGAGGTCTATGCCTTTCTTGCCGGAGGATGATGCCAGTTCGGTGGATTTGGCCAGGGGATGGGATCAGGAATATCCCCACGCAGTGGACGGGTTTCAGCTTCCGTTGCTATGTTCATCACAGCATCGACAACCTGAGGGTTCGAAGCAGCGTATTCCTTTCTTGCTGGAGGATGATACCACGTCGGTGGAGCTGGATAGACTCCTGGGGGCTGGGGATCTGGTATATCTCCACGCAACGGGCGTGTCACACCTGCCGTCACTGCCGGCAATGATATTGGCAGGACTAGGACCAGGAGAAGGGAAGCGAGAGAAAACGTAGGAGTGCTCTTCCTTGTGGCCATTGTTCCTCGGTTTTTGTTTCACCCACTATGTCAAACGAGTGTATCTAGCGCTGTATATATAGCGAACTCGTAGGGCGCTTTAATTTTTGGAGACGCGTGTGAGCAAGTTGGCAAAATTAACACCTATATACGATTTCCTTTGATATGTCATAATAAGCTAAATAATGGTCTGTAAGGATCAGCACGGGAAGAAAGGAGCAATTTCTAATGTGTAAGCTGAAAAAGGCTTTGCATTTACTCGCACGTAAAGGGGCAGATATCTACCCTATAAAGACTAAACATCCTTCTATATATGTTTACTCTGAGCTATTCTACCTATCATGAGATCCACCCTCGATCCCCATCAGTAAAAACGATCCAATACATTATCCACGTGCCCACGTAAGCAGTGGCAGGGCGTTACAATGTTACGCTCTTCTTACACTCATCTTACGGCTTGTAGTTGTTTTCTTCTTCTCTGCATCGTATTTTTCTCACCGAGGAACAACCCAGACTCCGACGGTAGCACCCGCCCGTAAATCTCGTGCGCAATCCCTTCCATCAGGCTTCATTATTGGCGGCGGAGGCAAGGACGAGCATCAATTCACTAAGGTTGCTTCGATCTCCTCTGGATCTGGCCTCTGCTCTTGATCCCCCTACCCACCGATGCGAGAGAACGATCAGCGACCGCAGCCCCCAGATGAGTGGCGCTCACAGGTGGGGAGCGACGACGGCTTCCGCCCTTGCAGCTGCTAGAGACCCACGCCAGCTGCCCTCGTTCTAGGCGATCCACATATCCTGTCCGCTGCTTCTCTTGACGTGGATTTGAAGGACATGAGCGGATGGACGAGCTCCAGTTTCACGGCAAGGTCCGAAGTGATTATTTTAGCATAAGCGACTGGCTTCCGTGTTGTTTCGTCTCCTGCTTCCGTGTTGACCACGATCAGCGTGTCCATCTCCATAAGCAAATCACCCTTGTGTTTTTCTTGTTTTCATTTGAATCCATCCGGTTAGGATTTGTAATGGATTGTTAATTTATCATCTCTGTGACACTCCAAGTGTCATGAGGGGTTCAAGAACATGGCCTTAGAATCACAAAGGCTTAACCCCAAAGTTTGAACTAAAAATTTACCAAATTGAATTTTAAATTAAGCACTATTTGAATGTCAGTTGAACTATAAGTCTAGATTTCTCCACATGACTCATACCTACTAAAAATATATGATGTTGGTCATGGCCAAGTAGAATTTTAAGGATTTTCTCAGATTTTTATTCCATCACTAAAGGCCCCAAATAAATGCTAGAATGGTCAAAAACCAGCTCTATTCACAAACTTTCTAATCAAATTTGAATGGGAACTGATGGTAGTTAGTATTTTTATTACATTTCGCACATCGTGGGGAGCCTACCTTATTTTTGGTTTGATTTTATCAACTCTAGATTAATTCAAACAAAAAATATCAAAAGCAGTTAGCTGTCAGGATTGGAAAAAGAAAGGAAAAAGAAAACTCCCTGTGGGACCCACCTGTCAGCCACCCCAAACAAACACACCCGGCTGCCGCCCGCCTCGCTCGACTCGACGCCGCCGCGTGGACGTCGGCGTACGGGCAGCGGCCGTTGCCACGGATCAAAGGCCCCACGCGCGCGCTCGGACATCCCCTTTATCGCCTGTCGCCCTGTCCGAACGCCCCCCCCCCCCATTCACTCTCTCCGTTCTCTGTCTCCCTCTCACACGCCGCGCCCCCATTGCCGCCCAATGCTGCTCCACGCCACCGGCGCCTCGCCGTCATCATCAGGTGCTCGTCGACGTCCACGGCATCGCCTCGATGTCCGTAAGCGTCGCGTGAAGCCACCTTTTTCCTCCCGCACCGAGCCGCCGTGAATCAGTCTCTCCTTCCCCGCCTCCGACCGCCGCCCCTCCGCGTCGCTCGACCCCCACGGTGAGCTCCTGGATGATTCCTTGCACGGGCACGCGTGAGTGCCCCTCCTTGTCCTCCCTGACCTCACTCGGCTTGCACCCATGCAGCCACTCGCCCGGAACATCGCCGTCGGCCGTCGAAGCTCCGCCTCGTCGTCACCGAGCTAGTCCCGGTGAGCCACCTTGTTCCCCCTCGCGCGCCGCGTGTTGGCCTTTCCCCACCCATCGCTGTCGTGCCAATGCGGGTCCTGCCGTTCCCCCGGCTGGCCGCCATGCTCGCGCCACCGCGCGCGGCCAAGCGCCACCGCCGTCGCGCGCGTGCGCTCGGCTCGGCCGCGCTGGCCAGTGGGCCAGATGGCCGCGGGGCCGCAATGGGCTTTGGGCTTGGCCTCGCTCTCGGGCCGCGCCTGGCCCGAGAACACCCCGCGCGCGCTCGGCTGTTGGGCCGCACGAGTCCCAGCCCACTAGGATGCCTGGTTGCAGCCCACGTCGACAGAAATCGATTTTCTCATTTAAATCTATTTCCAGAAATGAGATAAACTTGCAAAATGCATAGTAAAATGATTAATAGGAATTTTGAGGCAAAATAAATTTGGTTAGCCTTGTCTGGACTAGTACTAATAAGAAAAAAATGCTAAATCACAGTGCACGTCAGTTTTACTTTTAGGATTTAATTATATGATAAAAACCCTCATAAATTCATAATAAATTATAGGTAAGCTGAGAAAATCTTGAAATTGAGTCACCAAGTAGGTTTATCAGTTTTAGTCTCCCTGGAAAAATGTCAGAGGGTAAGTCTCTGTATATTAGCTGAAATTAATTTAATGCCTTTTTTCCTTATAATAATTAATAGAAATTATTGGCTTGGTGCATGAGAGTGAAACTTGGCCAGTAAATTCCTCCTACTATAATCTAACTATATTAAATCACCCCTGCTCATTTGATGATCAGAACCATGTCAACTTAATAAATTATATCTCGAGTGCAATGTTACCCGTTAATAAATATGGTTCCGCTTTAGGGCTGTTTCACGAGAACTTAGTACCTTGCGAGGGTTATGCTCGACACACTAAAACACTAATTAATTAGCATCTACTGGTCATGGACATCACTGACGTAGTTTCACACCGGCACACACAAACACACCGTACTTTGGTGCGACGTCGTCGCGATTAAGTACTCGAGTCCATGAAGGAAATACATGAAACGCTCTCACCCTGTGCCCCACTCAATACGTTATATTCCTGAACTCATCATCACACCCCGCTTACTTCCACGAGTAGCAGTGTACATTAGCGTATTTATTGAGGAAGTGCCATAAATCTTCTCCCATAAGCAGCATCCTTGCATCATATAGATCACGCAGCGGACCACGTGGAGAAGGGACCGGAGCGGGAACCCGAAGGAGCCGGAGGAGCCGTTGCTGAACAAGAGCAGACCCAAGGCAAGCCCCAGTGCATTATCCCCTTTTAAATTTTTATTTTATCACTAGCTAGGGATGTAAGCTTGTTTGTGCATTAAGTGATAGGAGTTGATTGAAACCCTAGCATGCAGTAGGTCCCTCTTTCCCGATTATTAGCCTCAGGATGGTAGTCGCTCTGCTTAACTTAGGACGGCTACTCATCGAGTGGTATGGAGACCACTCGTAGATAGGAAACATTATCACTGGGGAATGATATCGGATGAAGGAAAGGGAGGATGGAATCACAATGAAGACCAGACGGGCAACTAGGTGGAAAGGGAAGGACAACTTGTCTTCAAGGAGGTAGCCCCGTCCGAGTCACCTAAGGCTACGCCTCGTGTCCGGTCCATGGGATCAAGATTGAACGTACTGTTTGCATGCTGGAGATATGGGCCCAGTAAACCGACGTAGCTACGACTACCGCTTGGCCTGAAGATAGCGTTCTCCCTTCTTTGGTGGAACTGGGGCTGAGAGGAGGGAGCAATCCACCCACGGATGGCGGCACGGGGTGCATCGTGATGGGGGACCCTTCTCGGGGGAGTCTAGACCCGGAAGACCCTGCGGTACCGTGAGCGAAAGGTTGCTCCATGTGGCTTCCCGGAAGCGCGTATGGATTGTGCAAGCAGGTTTCTCCTGCAGGATATAAATCGATTCGAGTCGCTGCCCCTCACAGTAACGAGTACCACTTGATCGCTGCTCTGGAACAGTGTCGGAAGCCATTAAGATGATGAGTGGGTTTAATACTGTTGTTTGGAACTAGTAAGAATGTATTGCAACCATGATTGTTATAGCTTTAGTGCAAACTAAATTTTATTATTCCGCATGATAACTTAACTTGATGCTAAAACTTGAAAAACAAGGATCCACTCCTAGGCTGGCTTTCCGGCAATTTAAACCCTACCCCTAGCCTTTGCATGTCTAGGAGTCGGCTGTAGATGGCCATTTTGACGGGTCAGTCTTGCTGAGTAAACTAGTTACTCAGGGCGTAGCTCTATATGGTTTTCAGATGACCAGGACGGAGACTGCCACTACGGTGGGAGATTCCTTTGGGAGGGCCAGCGCCTCGATTGCTGGAACATCGAATGGGAGCTATGCATGAATGAAGACGAGGAGTAGTCCCTTGCTTGCCGGTACGGTGCTTGGGCAAAGTACCTATTATGGCCGGGATGTTCCCTGTGTGTCGCCGTGAGAGGGCGAATGTATCTTAGCTATTTCGTCGGACTGGTGAACCAATGTTGAACAAGTCGCTTCCGTAATTTACTTCTGTCAAAACTCTGGTTTGTAATATAACTTCAGATTTATGTAAAACTCTGTTTCCCACCTATGCTCTTGTTGCAATTATATTTCTCTGTCATGTGTTGTACTATTGGGCGCCACAGCGCGTGTCGCCACCTGAGGGAGATCCTGGAACGCAGCCGTCTCCGTGGTAAGGCGGGTCCGTGACAATCTCATGGTCGAGAATAGCCTCGGGATGCCTTCCTGGATGCCAGGAAGAGCACGTCAAATTTCCTCCTACCTTTTCTTCGATTGGTTTGATATGAGGCTTCATATGTTGATTAATGATCGACTCATTGCGCGTAAGAGGTCTTGCCTTCCTCCTGGTACAGCTTTCCTCAAAGAGGTTTGGTTTACGTATGGTGGAAGGTGACATTTTTCATTCGGAACGACTGAGCTGATTTTAGTGTTTTTCAGTGTGTGTTGTTGTTCTTTTCAGAGCATGACGTGAGTGGAAGTGTGCAGGAGGATGTAGGTAATGGAGGAGGGGTCGACGACAAAGAGCTCATGCACGAGGTACACCAAGACTCTTCAGTATTTGTGAGTGTGGCTATGGAATACGTATCATGTTATGCCTTATGTCAAACGGAGTCCATCTCATCAAATGCTTTGTAGCTCATTTATTTTTGTCACGTCTGCAATATGACCTCGTCTCATGGTAGTGTTTCAGAATATGTGGAATGAGGATTGGGGTCAGATAATAAGTGATTGCCATATAGAAGTTCGGAATCATTGTTTGTTGCATCTTAAAATCAACGTAACCTTTATTTATGGTGCTAAGATGACAAGTTTACAACTAGGACCCAAGAGTACTCTTTTTGACCTTGAACATTCTGAATTTTGTCTTGCAGTATGAATTATGTAAGATGACAATAGTTATTTCTTTTACAAATAATGTGCCCGGTGTTCTGCTACGATCAATGTGTGAAATTTCAACTTTTTTTACATACAGAGTAAAATGAAGATAGCTTGCTATCCTGTAAAATTCCCCCCTTCATTACTTCTTGTTGTGGAGACTTGGATATGTACCTGGCAACTAATTTTCAATCTAAGGAGTAAGGACAATATGAACATAGGCCATGTTACAGGTGATAAATTACCAATAAACTTTTGTTGTTGATATGAACTTTCATGTACTGCAAAAAATATATTAAGGTACAAGGTTGTTTAATGTGATGTTTACCCCTACCCGCCCTTCTACTTATGTGCTCTTGTTTCTATAGACACGTGGGATGGTTAGCCAAGATCATATCATGTTATCATCTGAAGGGTTAAGATGTAGGTTGGGTACTACTGGTTTTGAATTGTGACCTTGTAGTATAAAGCTTTCCAGGATCTTTATTTTTCTTAACATGTTCTTTAGTTATTGTTCTACTTTTGTAATATTATCTTAATTCAGAAACTTCATAATATATTGAGATATGATGACAAAACTTGCTAATGTAAATTTTGTGGTGACTAGGCAAATTATCTGGTACCATTTCACAAACGCCATCGAGAATCTTAAAACTTTCAAGCCCACTGGGTATAGAAGATACTAAAGAGGTAAGGCTTGTGTATCTGCAATCTTGTCCCTCTATTTGCAATCTGATTATTTCTTTTATATACACAGAACAAAGACATAGCCGACAAACCACTGCTTATATCAGGACACATGCAATTTGAAGGAAAATCTTCTGAAGTGTAAGGACTATCTTGATTCTTTTCATTTGTGAAACCTTAAATGATTAGTATGATTACTATGGTTCCTAAGTAAGTGAGTTATTTTCTATAGAAAGGAATTAATGCCTCATTTTTTCGTTCAACACAGATTCAACTCTGAGGTACATGATATTCTGAGGCATGAAAAGAACATTGCTGAAAATACTATAACGAAGTAAGAAGTTTGTAACCTCGAGCTTGTCTTGAAACTCATATATTTCTACTTTTTTCTGATACATCTGAGCAGAGTTCCTGCATTTTCAGTGTCAATTTCTTTCATAGAAATAAATATGCTATTATCTATATTTGGAAATCTGATTATGTTGCTTTGACGATTTCGTTAGTTACAATAAATAGCCAAATTCATAACTTTTCTGTCACTCTGATGTTTTCCTTTACTCTCATATTTGTGAATTATGACATATGTTCTCCATGTACGTTTGGAAATATCAATGTTATAAAGAACCATGGACTGTGTGAATTTGTTTAATATGATCTTCTGTCTTTTAGGTCCTTCTTGTTGTGGGGTCAATTGAAACCATCCAATCTGAGTTCGCACAGCAGGGGAAGTATAATGGAAGGGTGTCAAGAGATCCCTCTCTATTTGTTGCTTGATTGAATATCATGTGTGACTTCTATATCTCTTTGCACAGTAATGAAGGCATATACATGATTATGGACATCCCTATATGAAGTTTATGTCTATTTATTTTTTTCTTCATCTATGCTATAGGAACACTCAAACAACTGAAGTACAATTTAATAATTGGAGGCATTTTTATTTAAATTCACATATTGTATATTTTTTCTTCATCTATGCTGTGAGAACACTCAAACAGCTAAAGTACAGACAAACAATTGATGCCTTTCTTTATTCGTATATGCTATATATTCGTATATCCTAAGTTTTGATACTGTGAAGGATCCACCAGTGTTTTTTTTATCTTTGATTTATACACTTAACATGAACTTTATTTCTTCTAATTCTTAATGTCAACAAGTGGTCTCACTATACATCTCTCGTATAATCCTCATATGATGTGTGCTGCCATTTTCTTCGTTCCTCCTATTGCTATATGATTCTTCTCGACTTTTAGGGATACTTGATATATTTTTGTGCTGTAAATTATTCCCTCATTTCAATCCTGATATGTCACTTCTTAGAATGCTATTAGTAGCAGATGGGTTTGATATACATTACGAGGTTGAAAAAACATTTGACTATATATATTGCATTGATAAATAACAGCACGTGCGTGTCGCACATGCACAAAACTAGTAAACTTCAAAAAATGAAGGGATATTTTATAGCTTGGACAAAATCAGTGTCTTAATGCGTATATTCTCATTTGGCAGCCGTACTTGCTTACTGTAGTTATTTTTAGGATATTTGTTTCAGTGTATTCCGCCTCTTAATGAGTGCAATTTTATTTCTCCCTTGGTAGAATACAATAGGAAAATTAGACATCCCGCCTCGTTTGTTTGGGATTCCATCTTAAACATTACTTTGTTAAAAGGGTTAATTGCAAAAACCATCGCATAATTCACTTAGAGTTTGAGATTCCCACCAATAAGTCATTTTATTGCAAATCCGCACCCACCCAGTGAGTTTTGTTACAAAAACCACTCCAATATGCACATGTTTAATTTATGGGATAATTGTATAAACCACCTCATAAGTCACTTGAAGTTTGAGATTCCCACCCATAAGCTTTTTTGTGGCAAATCCCCACCCACCCAATGTATTTTGTTGCAAAAATCACCCTAGTTCACACATATTTAATTGGTTTTATATGATTTCATCGATATAAATTTATACTAAAGCTAAGTTAAATAAGTTTAACATTGTTAGAGATTTTTAGTGTGTTTATTTCCTCTTATTTTCATGAAGAACATCTAACAAAATTTTAAACTTTATTGTTAAACACCGTTCAAACTTTAATTGATATTTTTGCTACATATTCTCTATAAAAATATATAAAAATTATACTTTCGAAATTTTGTATTTTTGATAAGAACATCATTGGCTACTTCAAATAAATAAAAACATATTAATTAAATTAAACATGTGCAAATTGGGGTGATTTTTGCAACAAAACTCAATGGGTGGGTGCGAATTTGTAACAACTAATGGGTGGGAATCTCAAACTCTAACTGACTTATGGGGTGGTTTCTACAATTAACTCTTAATTTATTCAACATATTTTTATTTATTTGGAGTAGCCAACAATGTTCTTATCAAACATACAATATTTTGAAAGTATAATCTTTGTATATTTTATAAAGAATATGTAGCAAAAATATCAATTAAAGTTTGAACGGTTTCACAAAGTTTGAAATTTGGATAAATTTTTCATGATAATAAGAGAAATTAAACACACTAAAAATCTTAATAATATTAAATTTATTTAGCTTAGTTTATTTTTAAATTTATATCAATAAAAACATGTATCAATTGGGCTGGTTTTTACAACTAAACTCATTGGATAGATGGGGATTTGCAACAAAAAATTTATGGGTAGGAATCTTAAACTTGAAGTAACTTACGGGTGATCCACCCTCGAGCTGTGGTGTGGCTTCAAAGAGCTCGCCTGCAGAAGCTCATTGGTGGCCTGTTATTTGGGAAGGCTGGCCTGTTTCTCTTCTTCCTCTATGTAAGCAAGCGGGCCTCCTCACCTCGCTTATGCTCTCTTCAGGCCCTACATCAGGCACTAGATCTTGTCCTCTGAGGGTAAGGACTGGGACATGCTTGAGATCGATACCATCCACAGCCAAACTTCTAGATCTTGTTCTGTGCGTACATTTTTTTATTTCTGAGATAGCTGTGACTAGGAGATTTACAAGTTCTCAGTTGCCTGATAAAATAGCAATTATGTTAATTTATTGGATAAAATAAACTATGTTGCATGTATTGTTATTTCCTGTGTATATATGTGCTGCACATATCGGTACCTTATAATTCCATGGCGGTTTCTTATCTATAGAGGCCTTATAAGTGAACATGTAGTAGCAATTTAGTGTGAAATAAATCTATTAGTGTTTCAAATGAGTTCTGCCATGTTTTAAATAACTATTATCATCAAAATATACACTGTAGTATATTTACTCAGAAATAAAACTCAAAACATCAAAATTCGCATGCTACCTTGTACAGTAGGATAAGTTTCTATATTGTTTAAATTATTCTGAAATAAGGGAATTGAGTCTATATAGAGAACTACTAGACAATGTAAATGAAAAAAGTTTTGAAGGACAAGCGCCAGTCAGAGAAACTGTCAATCCAGTTATGTCAATTCTCTATTCCAACAGCAGCCTTGAGAGCAACAGTGGGAAGTTACGCACAGCTCGGTACCCATCAACATGTGGTGCACTGGTGAGTTCCCCAGCTACCGCCCCTAGGCTCCCACCAAGTTTCGCTCCCCTGGCCGCCACCAGAGCCCGACTGCCGGAACAACCTGGCTGACGGCAAAGATGGTGGCGGCTGGGCAAACTTGAGACCTTCTCCAAATCCTAATGGCGGCAGCGAGGCTCTGTCTTTCAGCTGCAGTTTGTCGCCCGGCATGACCAGAATCCGGCTAGCGACGTGTGATCTGGCCTCTCCTCCACCAGATCCAGCCACAACAACAAAAACGGCCTGTAGCGGCGGTTTCTAAAGCCCTGTAGCGACGGGCAGGCCACCCCGCCGCTACGCAAACGCAGCTACAAATAAGCATTTGTACCGGTGGGTGGTCTGTCACCAAAACAAACCGCCGCTACAGAAGCTATTGTTAGCTATTAGTAGTGGCGGTTGACAACATCAACCGCCGCTATTTTTAGCTATTAGTAGTGGTGATTGACATGATCAACCGCAGCTACTTGTTATTTTCAAAAAAAAAAAATAAAGCAAATATACAGAAATCACAGATTCTGCACACAGAAATTTACAACATCTCATCACAAATATTTACAACATGTCATCAAAGAATATATATAACATTTCATCAAAATGTCCAATGGATAGTACAAAATGTCTTATATAAACCCTAATGCATAGTCATCATCTTTCTTCAGAACATTGGGCTCATATGATGCTCTTGAACCAGCCCACTCACAAAGGGACCTATATTTTGTTGCTAGTAAACCCTTCGAATCAAAGCACTTTCCTTCTGGACTAATAACCTATCTCAACATAAAACAACAAAGAGAAGCTACAACTAGATGTATGGCATTTGTACTCAAGCGAACGCGTGATTCAGGAATTATTCTCTTTTTGATATGATTGTTCCTTTTCATCTTTGCAGCCCATTCTTTCTTTGCCCTTGCGGCTTTCTGTGTCACATAAGCAGAGACTGTTAATATGTAAGATATTAAAAATCAAAAATAAAGTAAAATGGACATAAACAAAATCAACTTATCTCTTGTTTAGGCTCCTCAATGATATGGTCTAGGTAAGTTGAAGTGCCAGCCGAGAACACACAAGTGTAGTAACCACAATGCTCACTTCTTCATATTTGCTTATGGCACTATAAATTAGAGAACACAAGTTCGTTACACTTACGATAATTATATGAATGGATAGTACGATAAGGACGTGTATGAGATGCACAAAAATCTTACCCAAAACTTACGACGTAAGTACATGTTCTTTTTCCTTGTAGGATGACATGGCCCGCCGGCTACATCATATTTCTCGTAAGCACTGCACGATCGACAAAAGCTTATCATTAGATGATATTAATATCATCAAACCATACACACATAGACCAATTTCTTACCGATCTATGACTTACAGAATGCCTTTGTATAACTTCTTGTCGAAGTTCAGGCTATCAAGCACTAGAAGGTACCCTTCTTTAGGAAATATCATCAGACAGATCCAATGATTGCTACAACAATGTTGTCAATAAGTTAATTATGATTGAATTTAACTTTAACATAGGATACATGATGAATACAGTAGTTTTCCCACTTACTTGAAGTTGTAAGGGGCCATAATGCATTCTCTATCTTGCCACCTCATGAAGCAGTCGTACAAGTAATTTACAACATAAGTCCTTGCTTCTATTGTCAATACCATCTTCATATCAGCATGCTCTGTCGGTGTCTTATCGGGATTGTTTTTCGGATTTACCATTAGGTTTATCGAGCTTTGGTTGATCCGGTTTGGGTTGTTGTAGGCCACCCTCCAATCTTTTCTATCGGTCTCCTTTCTTTGGAAAAATGAGTTCATGCTATAAAAAAAAGCATAAGATAATATATGGAATTATGCTTGAAATACGAAGTAGATTGAACGCGACACTTACATGAACCACAAGGTGATTAAGGTGACGTCCATCTTGTCTAGACGAAAGATAGAGTGGTCATCCTCTCAAAATAGGTATAATATTTGTTCATCTTCTTCGTTAAACACCTCTTTTAGAATCCTACAAGTGATTTCGGTGACCCCTTCTTTCGACGCCATCATTTACCACTCGTGCAACTTCCGCATCTCCCATGGCAGGTTCTTGTACATGTTCATTGATATAAGGAGTTTACTGAATATGAATTTTAGGTAGTCTACATCATCCGTAGGGTTGTCCAAAATTTGATCATCGTACGACAATCTATCCCAAGGATCTTGTTCTTGCAGGACGAGCTTGCTGGTGGTTGCTAGACGTTTTTTCAATCCAGCCAAGTACTTATTAACATCAATTTTTGCTTTTGGGTCCTTTGGCTCTTTCTCAAAACCTGTAACCGTCTTTGGGATTACCGGAGCCTTGACAACAACTAGCGCAGGCTGGACTTGGATTACCGACGCCTGAATTTCAACCGCCGTAGCAGCTGTTGATGGAGGCTCAACTTGAATTGCCGTAGACTGGACTTGAATTGGCAGAGCCTTGACGACAACAGGAGAAGGCTCGAGTTGAACATTCTGCGGAAGAGGCTCGTTGTCACTATAGATTATAGGACTATGAGTCGAGTCGATTTCCGCATGAGGAGATTGGGGCTTGTTTCCCGAGGCTGCCGCAGACATAGGAGACCGCTGTCCACCTGTATTAATTAGCTGGCTCGCATGAAAGGACCCGAGCCCAGACAACGGGGGTGGAGAAACTCGTGGTGATAGGAAAACATCACGGCGTTTCCAAATAATGAAAGAGCCGAGCGCATCTTGGAGAGTTTCTATACCCGCCTCAGGTATCGGGCATTCGATCTCGTTGTCCTCACAGCCAGGTACTATTTCCGACACGATGACAAACAAGTAACTTGGGGGGGATATCCCTGTTATGGAGCGTCTCTCTAGGAAATGCCATGTCGGATGCAACCTACATCATCTTCCCCTTGTAACCAAATGGCACATGCAACTCACAAGGAGTATTCTCAGTGATGTCCTCTATTTCTGATTGCATGGAGACTGATGGTTGCGTGCCGACAGATGGTTGCATGGATGTGGACGAACCCCGTAAGAAGGCATCCATCATAGCCTGCAGGTCGGGTCCTGGATTATTCATTTTCTAAAACACTAAAAATTTTTTGGTCCTGGATTTTTGTAGAAACACCCCTACACTTTTTTGAAATTATATTTTCAGTCATGGACATGTACTATTGTTTGATCGCATCTTAAATTTAAATAAGTTACACAATATTTATATTCAAATAAACATAAAATGCATCGAATATAATACAAGGTTTGAATAATAAAAGATACTTAACAAAATAAAATTACATGATGCTTGAGTTAGCCTTGAATGACTTTTTCTTGGCGGTGATCGGTGCGCATGTAGGGCATTCCGCCGGCAAAGGGGAGTCTTCCTTCTAAGACTTTAAAATTTTTTGGATCTATGAAACATGGCACCTCGTCATATTGATTATAGTCATCTCGATCTTCCACATTCTCCACTCCAACGATTCTTTGTTCACCTGAAACAACAATGTATTTCTTTACATCCTTTGAATCAAGTACATAAAACACCTGTTCTACGGTCTTGGCAAGTATCCAAGGCTCATCTTTGTGACCAACATTGTTAAGATCAACAATTGTGAAACCATATTCATCCACCTCGATGCCATTAGGGTGCTTCACCCATTTGCATTTAAATATAGGAACCTGTAAATTTGCATCGTAGTCTAGTTCCCATATTTCCTCAATGTACCCGTAATACGAGGTCGTCTGGCCCTCTTCGTCAATGGCTTCTACTCGAACACCGCTGTTTTGACACTTGCTCTTCTTATCCTTCTGTTGGGTGTAGAAGGTAAAACCATTGATGTCATATGCCTGAAAGGTAACCACGGTTCTTCTCGGGCGGTTAGCTAACTTTCTCAACGTTTTCTCTTCCACGGACTCGCCACTTGGAGGTCTAGGGAGCTAAACCATGATGTGAAAGAGCGCTTGTGCTCGTCTATGATCCATTTATCCATCGCATCCTTGTTGTTCCGGCGGAGCTCTAATAGATGTTTCTCAAAGTACGGTCCCACAATCTACGTCTGTTGCAATACGCTAAAATGTGCTTGGTCCACTCGTTTGAAGTCACGATCGATAAATGATCTACGTTGTTTCATAGCTTTCCAGATAATCTACCCTCATGACGAGACACGGGGAGACCAATTGATCTGCTACCATCATTAATGTAATCTGAGCAACATTCGATTATCTCCTCAGTTGTGTAGCCCTCAATCATAGAACCCTCTGGATGTGAAGGAGTATGTATATAGCGTTTCAATACATACATGAACCTCTCAAATACAAACATCTGATGCAGGTAGACGGGGCCCAATGCAGAGATCTAGTCAACAATATGAATCATGAAGTGTTCCATCGTATCGAAAAAGGATGGAGGGAAGACCATCTCAAGTATGCACATTGTTTCCTTCATGTGGGTCCGTAGGTCATTTAACTCGTCTTCAGTTATCACCTTCTTCGATACCGCGTTAAAGAAGTAGCTAAGGCGAGTTACAACCAACTTCAACCATGGTGATTTAACAACTCTGATAGCAATAGGGAGATACACCAAAAGCATTATGTGGCAATCGTGAGTGTTGTACCCACTTATCTTTAACTCTTCCATGTTTACAAGATTCTTGATATTCGATGAGAAACCCATCAGTACTTTAATCCCATTGAGGCACTTACAGAATATTGTTTTCTCCTCACTCGTAAGTGTGTAGGCTGCCGGGGGGAGGAAATAGTTTCCATTTGCTCTTTCTTGCGGATGGAGCTCTGATCTCATTCCCATCAGTACAAGATCTCTATGTGCGCTGAGTCCATCCTTTGTCTTACCAGGTTGGTTGAGTATAAGTCCGCTAGTACTAACAAATACACCCTTCCCAATATGCATCCAGTCGAACGCATGATTCACTTCCAATTCTTTCCAATAATTGAAATATACGAAGAAAATGGATTTCTTCTTAAACGGCTTGAGACCTTTTGCCTTTTTGACTCCCTTCACCGACTTTCCAAAAACAATACTGATGTTTTTAACAAGGTCAAACACGACCCTGCTAATCTAACGTTGAGGTTCTATGTCGTTCTCAACTTTGCCATTAAAGTATATAGCCATCGCGTGATACCTGTGTTTTGTTGGTAAGAATCGGTGGTTTCGCGTATACACTAGCTTCTGGGATGCTGGAAGGTACACGTGGGATGTATCATCAACGCATACAAAACATGTCGCCTTTCCTTTGACTTGCCTCGATAGCGCCCTTAGTGCCGGGAAATCACTTAACATGCAAAAAATAATTGCTCTGAGTGTGAAGTACTATATTAGATACTCATCTCATATACGGATCCCATCCAACCATAGTTTCTACAGGTTTTCAAACAATGGTACTAAGAACACATCTATGTCATTCAGTAGTAGGTACTTACGCTTATGGCATAACCACGGTGGAATGTTGTACAATGCTAGTATCACTAGCCAAGTGCTATGCGGATTCCTCATTTGACTGAATGGGTTCCTCCGGTCTGTACTCAATGCAAACCGTAGGTTTCTTTTCTCATTAGAGAAGTCTCGATAATCCTCATCGAAAATTTTCCACTGTGCTCCATCTGCGGGATGCCTGAGCTTACCGTCTCCTTTGCATGCATGCCATGTCATCATTGCCACATCCCTAGGGTTAGCGAACAAGCATCTGATGCGATCGACCACGGGTAAGTACCACGTGACTAAGGCAGGAACCTTACTACCATCACAGTCATCGACGATAGAACATCTTTTCTTCTTTCTCCCCTTAGTTGTATTCTTCACGCCATAGCGTCCTGATGCTCCTGTCAATACAATATGCAATGATTTGGACACGCGTGAATTTTTTGCACGCCCAACGAAAGTGGGGAAATCATCTTCTTAGCAAGGTATGTTGTCCTTGGCAACAAGTTGGGCTTCAGCAGCGTATCGGAAATAAGTTCCAACAAATCCGTAAAACTAGCGTCCGACCAGCCATGCATGACCTTCAGCTTCATCAGCTCAAGTACAATACGTAGCACGATGAACTCTTTACCACATCCCTTAGATTCATCATATAATGGATCCTTTGATGCCTTCTCTATTCAAAAGAAATTATCAAGCCTTTAGTTGTACCGGCATTGATCAACAGCTGTGGCTCAATGTGATATAACAACTCCTCAACATCAAAATCAGCTTCACCAGGTGATTTCATCGCATCTGCACCAGGCAATTCCGTCGCATCTGCACCAGGCGAATTGATAGCCTCGACTTCAAATTCAATATGGTTATCAAATTCCATATCGACCACATTGTTCTCACCATGTTTTGTCCATCTCGTGTACCCCTCAACAAAATCCATCCGCACCAAGTGTGACTTGATTACTTCTATATTATTCCACAGCTTCTGATTCTTGCAATCAAAACCTGGACAATATACATCAGTCGTCCGTTGATGTCAAGCATGTTGTGCCGCCCTTCGATGAATTTGGAGACTTTGCGTAAAAATATTGGATCCGGTCTTTGTTGACTTTTGCTAAGCCATATTAATAAATCATTCCTGGCACGGGGCCAGAAACGGTTCACTAATATGTCCCAGAGTCAAGTAGGTAAAATCCGCAAGCGCACGGAGAATACCGCTGTAGCATTTCACCCGGAAGTATTCAGGGTATCGTATTTGTTTATCCCAAAGGAAGGTTATGATCAAGAAGCATTACTAACATATAAGATCATGTTAACAATTAGCAAGGATATCTAACCAAGACAGCCGGGTACATGATAATAACCGGGTAGTGTGACACACACAGAAGATTCCTACTAAATAAATAAAGTCTAGTGGAGGAAAGACTAGGCTAAGCTACTCCTACTATACATTCCTATACAGTTGCATAGCCTAAGTAGAATACATACAGACCCATACTCAGGTTCAGCAGTCAATAGTATAGCACTTCAGGCACGGACTTACCCCTGCATCCACAGGCGACTTCCGCCAAGAGCCTACGCACTAGCCTAGCGGGGAGGATTTCAAAGGACGGACAGGGCTGTCACCACCTGCCGCCTACCTCAACGAACCAGTAGACTAACGAATAATTGATGCAAATCAGTCACCCAAGTACCATACTTGCATGACCAAAGAGCACTCTGCCCCTCCGCGATTACTATTAACGAGGCAGAGCTACCGTACGAACACGATCACCAAACCCATGCTATACTTTATCAGCTAAAACTAAGCATAGAGACTATAACATATAAACTAGACTATAGTGACGGTATATAACTAGCATGACAATAGTAGTATAATGAATATAAACTACTATCACACAAGTAGACTATACTATCACATATATGGATCACAATATCAAACAAGAAACTCATGACCCTAATTCTTGAGAGAGTACTAAGTTGTAAACTAGCATTAGAGAGGAATAAAGGACAGAGCAACTATTCATCATCTCAACATAGGAAAATTATACACATTCATACCGCGCATGAAAAAGGGAAATATTTTTGTTCTTTTTATATTTTGCAAATTTTTATGGATTTTCAGATTTAGCAAATGCAAGAAATAAAGGGAAGGGGAAAGATACAAGTTACCGTGAGAAGGGGGGTCCTCCCCCAAGCTTGTTCTTGCTCATATCTGCTGGTTCGGGTCGTAGCCTTGGGAGCGGAAGAAGGCATCCCAATTGCTCTGATTCTGAGCCATCATCGCGTTCAGCTGGCGGAATTGGTTGTCGCTGAAATTCTGCCATTGCTGGGTGTCGGCGACATTTTGCGTGAGAGTTTGTTGCATGCTCTCGGTGCGCAAATCAATGTCGTTCACCCTCCTTGTCAACTCGGCCATCCCATAGTTGAGTTCACGGAACCCACGGGATGAGAATGACCGAGTGGCAAAGGATGGCGGTCCGCTTGAACTTGATGACGTCTGCATGGGGTAATCATACTGAGATTCCCATGCTCCGGCCTGCCATGTTGATGCACCCGCCTCGTCCTGTGGCGGGGGCTGCTCCCATACCGGATCTCCGGTCGGAGTGTGAAACTCCGGTGTAGGCTCCGTATGCCTACGGGAACGTGTCGGTCGCCCTGAAACACTATGCCTGCGAACTTCTCCCACTGGCTCAAGTGGGAGGGTTAGTGCCCGACAATGATACAAACGAAGATCCGGGTTAGGTAACGGGAATTCATTTGTATACCCGGGAAAGTGATAGATCAAGGTATTATTTGGACCATGTTTCAAAGTATGTCCTTGTACAAAATAGTCCTCGCCTAGAAATTCTCTATCTACCGTCAAATATTCAACATGAACATTCTCAAGCAGACCACACTTCTGCACAATGCGAGTAACTAAAGAGGTGCACTCAATTGGTCCTGTCAACTTTATATTGTCTAACCATTGATCAATCATGCATTCCGCGGGTGACACCCTAATTTTCTTAACCATGGCATAAAGTATTTTCAATTCATCTTGCCGGACAACCCTAATGTCACCTCGAGGAAACAAGGTCATAGCCAACCACACATGCATAAATCTAAGTGTAGGATTATGGATGGCACTTGTTCTAGGCTTGGGACCCCACTCGTTTCCGGAAATCTTTTTCCAAATACTTTCTTTATGGAACTCCTTTAGCGCTTTATCTAAGTCTAGCCTACATTTAGGATTTAGACCTAGCATAGCATGAAGATCACCCCATGTGACCAAGCGCTCTTGCCCAAACAAGCGAAAAGAAATGCCTTCATCATACTTTCTAAGGGTGCATAAAAACTGCATAGTAAGCAAACGAGAACCCGGCTCATCTACTTCTACGAAATTTAGCCAACCCATAGTGCGAAAAATAGAGGCAAATTCTTCTCTCATACCTATTTTCTCGAGGAAGTCCGGATCGAAGCGTCGGGTGTGGGCGAATGGCCGTTCTCTCATGAGCGCGATGGCTTGGCCCTCGCGGTCATCCTTGATGTCGAGATGCTCCTCGGTGATGAGCAAGGCCGGCCTTTCCTCCGGAATTTCAGCTTCGGGGTCACCATGCCCCGGACTTGGTGTGAGCTCGACGAAGGATGCTTGACTCGTGCTTGCACGAGTGCTTTTTCTCCGCTTGATTCCGGCGACTTGCTTCATTCGGTTGAACATGGCTGCACACAAGAACAAACACAAGACAAGAACAAAAACAAGATCGAACAAGTGTTTGGGTGAGCGTTAGTGAAAACGACAAACCCGAGCTTCTCCGAAATTGGTTTTCTTCTCACAACAACTTGCAAATGCACTAAAACAGAGGGGAAATATTTTTTTTTGGGTTTTTGGGGCTGTAGTAAAGTTGAAGAACACGAAATTTTGGGAGAGCAACAAGTGAGCAAAGGAGGGGAGTGAAAGATGAGCTTGGAATGGTGAAGCTCCTCCTCCTGGGCGGTTTTTATAGCCAAGGAAGCAAGATGGCCGTTAGAAAGGGACAGAGCAACGGCCATATAGCCGTCGGGAGAAAGGAGCACAGGAAAAGGTGGGGCCAGGGGGTCGGCCGACCCCACCAGGTCGGCAGACCTGGCACGTGGGCCTCCTGGCAGCCCCCTTTTTCCTATGTGTTCCCCAACGGCTAGGGGATTTGTCCCCTGCTGCCTTTTTGCTCAAAAAGCTCGACAAAAAATCTTTTCAAAATGGAAAGCCCAAAAACTTATTTTCTAAAATTTCAAAAATGCAAATGAGTTTTGAAAAATTCCAAGGTGGCTGGAAAAATTCAAAAATGCAGAAATGCAGTGGTCGGGAAAAATCAAAATGTGGTGGAAAGCAAATATGCAATTAAAAGAGCAGATATGGATAACTACCGGTTTAACCTCCCGGCGAGGACTCACCTTTTAAAGTCCGACGAGCGGGACTTTTCTCCGGCGTTCAGCTCGATGAAGCGTTGTCCGGTCCCGGAGATGAAGACACAGATGATGCTTCTTGTTTCACTCGCCACACCTTCTTGGTCTTTGTTGCGGTCGGTGGCTTCTCGGGCTTCGGAGGCTGCGGTTTTGCAGGCTTCACAGCCTGTTTCTTTGCAGACCTCGGAGGTTGCTGCCTTGTGGACTTCGGAGGCTGTTGCTTAATGTGTGACCTTTGCCTTCTTGCCTTCATCAGTTGTTGCTGTGCAACCTTTTCCTTCTCAAGGAAGTTCTTCATGAATGTGATGAGGCTGTCCTTCTTTGGCGGAGTGACCTCCACTTCCTTGATGTTGCTTGGGTTCGGCCCGTACTTGATACGGATCATGTTGCACTGTTCTTTCCGTGGCCGAAAGTCAAACTTCTCCTCCTTGCCATTGATGTGGAAGCGGATTTCTCCGGCTCTTACATCGATGCGAGCATCCGCAGTGCTGAGAAATGGGCGTCCCAGGATGAGCGGTGTGCTCTTCCCGACGTCCATGTCAAGCACTACGAAGTCGACGGGGATGAAGCAATCCCGGATTTTCACCGGAATATCTTCGGCGATCCCCGCCGGATAGCGGACCGTTGAATCGGCTAGCTGCAGCTGCATCGGCGTGGGGGATAGTGTGGTGTAGTTGAGCTTGTCGAAGACATCCTTCGGCATGACGCTCACACTTGCCCCAAGATCACATAAGGCATGGTCGAAGTTCTGTGTCCCGATCGAGCAGGTGATCGTGGGACACCCCGGATCTTTCTTCTTCTCAGGAAGCCGGTTGAGTATAGCAGCGCTACACTCTTCCGTCAGCTTGACAATTTCTGTGGTCGGTAGTGGGCGCTTGTTGCTGATAAGATCCTTGAGGTAGCGAGCGTACGTGGGTACTTGTATCGCATCCAGCAAGGGCACGTTGATGTGCAGCTTCTGGATCACCTCAACAAAGCGTGTGAACTGCTCATCCACGGTGGGCTTCCTTCTTCTTTCAGGAAACGGCATGAGGTTCGTGTCATAGAACTCATGTGGGGCCGTTTTCCTGGGCGGCAGTTCTTCTTCTTCTGCCGGCTTCTCAGCTAATGTGTCCTTTCCTGCATGGTTAGGGTATGGCGGATCCCGAGTGGACTTACCTCCTCTCGTGGTAACCGCATTAACATTTTCTAAGGGGGTCTCGGGTTGCCCCGGGATTTTCCCCGACTCAGCAGTAGGAACAGCAGCAGCTAACTGAGCTAATTGGGTTTCTATCATTTTATTAAAGCTCAGCTGATTCTTGAGAGCAGAGGAAACACCCTCTATCTTAGTGTGGATGCTCTCAAGAGTCCTATCAGTGGTGGCAAGCTTTTTACTGATGTTATCATTAACCTTAGCTTGACCAAGCACAAGATCTTTCAAGGAGGGCTGATTATAACCGGAATTAAAACCAGAGAAGTTGCCAGAGTTACCTCCTTGATAGTTGGGACGTGGTGGACCCCAACTTTGACCTCCTTGTGGACGGTAGCCGTTGTTGTTGTTGTTGCCCATGAACATTGCGTCCTCACGGGTCTCAGGGCAGTCAATGCCCGAGTGTCCCGTGTTGCCACAGACCTCGCAAGTCATACGAGCGTCTAGGGCTTTCACTTCTCCATTGGCTTGGTCGTCCATCTTCTTCATGAGAAGGTCAATCTTGGCGGCGAGCATGTCAACCTCCTTGACGGAGTGCATGCCTCGCTGGCGAGGTTGGAGGCGCTCTTCATTCCAACCTTGGTTGGACACCATCTTCTCGATCAAATCTTTTGCCTTGCTCACAGTGAGCGAGAAGAAGGCTCCACCAGCAGCAGCGTCGAGGTGGTCGCGGGCCGACGGAGTAAGCCCGTTGTAGAAGTTCTGGATGATCAGCCAATCATCCATCCCGTGGTGGGGACATGCCAGGATGTACTCCTGGAGCCTCTCCCATGCCTCAGGAATCGACTCCTTCGACTCCTGCTGGAAGCTTGAGATCCTTCCGCGGAGGGCATTGGTCTTGCCCAGCGGGAAGAACTTTGCAAGGAACGCAGCTGAACACTTCTCCCAAGTGTTCACAGCTTCAGGGTTTGCGTAGAACCACTGTCTCGCTCTCCCAAGGAGAGAGAACGGGAACAGTCGAAGGCGAACAGCGTCGGGGGTGACGTCCTTCATTTTGAACGTGTTGCAAATCTCCAGGAATTGCTGGATATGAGCACTAGCGTCCTCATTGGCTTTCCCACAGAATGGGCTAGCCTGCACCATGGTGATGAGACCGGTCTTGATCTCGAAGTTCGCATCTCCCACATTGCCAGCTGGTCCCGTAGGGATGTTGGCAGCGGAGGGAGCGGAGAACTCGCGGAGGGTCTTGTCGGCCATTTGCTCAGAGCTTGATGGTGCGGGAATGACAGGTTCGATTGGCCGAGTCTCCTTACGAAGAGGGGTGAGCCTAGCTCGTGTCCTTCTCAGGAGTGACTCAGGATCTTCAGTGAAGTTTGTCGGCAAGTCGAAACTAGTCATACACTACCCTGTTTTCATACAAAATGCAGAAAACAAAGCAAGGTTAGCCTGCCTAGGAGATAGCCTTAATAATTGCAACACTACTATATACATTAGTAATTTTTCTTAAATCATACGCCTTCCCCGGCAACGGCGCCAGAAATGCTTGTTGACTTTTGCTAAGCCATATTAATAAATCATTCCCGGCACGGGGCCAGAAACGGTTCACTAATATGTCCCAGAGTCAAGTAGGTAAAATCCGCAAGCGCATGGAGAATACCGCTGTAGCATTTCACCCGGAAGTATTCAGGGTATCGTATTTGTTTATCCCAAAGGAAGGTTATGATCAAGAAGCGTTACTAACATATAAGATCATGTTAACAATTAGCAAGGATATCTAACCAAGACAGGCGGGTACATGATAATAACCGGGTAGTGTGACACACACAGAAGATTCCTACTAAATAAATAAAGTCTAGTGGAGGAAAGACTAGGCTAAGCTACTCCTACTATACATTCCTATACAGTTGCATAGCCTAAGTAGAATACATACAGACCCATACTCAGGTTCAGCAGTTAATAGTATAGCACTTCAGGCATGGACTTACCCCTGCATCCACAGACGACTTCCGCCAAGAGCCTATGCACTAGCCTAGCGGGGAGGATTTCAAAGGACGGACAGGGCTGTCACCACCTGCCGCCTACCTCAACGAACCAGTAGACTAACGAATAATTGATGCAAATCAGTCACCCAAGTACCATACTTGCATGACCAAAGAGCACTCTGCCCCTCCGCGATTACTATTAACGAGGCAGAGCTACCGTACGAACACGATCACCAAACCCATGCTATACTTTATCAGCTAAAACTAAGCATAGAGACTATAACATATAAACTAGACTATAGTGACGGTATATAACTAGCATGACAATAGTAGTATAATGAATATAAACTACTATCACACAAGTAGACTATACTATCACATATATGGATCACAATATCAAACAAGAAACTCATGACCCAAGCACAACTATATAGAAAATATATATATATTGATAAGAGCAAAGTCTTACAAAAGGGAAAAGATACAAGAGCCATACCAATTCCAAGTGAAGACTTGGGACTAGAGAGCTCTAGACTCAGCCTAACTGCACTAAAACTCCAAGAACTACTACTAGCAAGAGAGAAATGCTTCTTGTGGTGTGTGTTGAGTGTGAAGGCACACCCTCCTATTTATAGCCTCCTAACGTCGGTTTCAGAGGAGTAACCGCCACGGAATCCCCCCAAACCGCCATCAGGGAGTCGTCTGGAGCCTACACGTGGAAGGCCAGGCGGAGAGGGCGCCAGACCAGGTCGCCCGACCTGACCAGGTCGGCCGACCTGGGGGTGGCCCCTCCTGGCCTGTGCTTTCTCCAGGTGGCTGTCCTGTGGGCCCTGACGTCGGTTTGCGTGGTATTACAGGGAGTTACGTCAGTTAAGTGCTGAAAATGGGCCCTTCAATCCGTGTGACGTCCATGTGGCACTCTCTGATTGGTCGAAAGTGTGTTTTCTTGCCTTTTGAGGTGTTTCCTTCACATTTCCTCCTGCATGCACAAAGTTCTCCAAGTACAAGTGGAACTATATTATTGTGATAAAGCATGCGTGTATGAAATGCCAAATTCTCCTTTATTTGAGTATAGTTGACGGTTGAAAATGGTACTTAACAGCCGTCAACAGTCTTGGTGCCTCGTACATCCAAGATCTATCCATCACGAACAATCTTGAACGAGAACCAAAAAAATATTTTAAATTAATTAATTTATTATGTATAACAAAAATATAAAACATTCATTAAATATAAATATATATATATTGAATAATAAATACATAAAGTGAGAAATATTATGCAAGGTAAAATGAAACAAACATCAAATTATTCTATATATTATTTAACTTTTATCGAGAAATAATGAAAATGAATATCCCTCTTGCCCTAACACTCTCTCTCTCTCTTCTAGTAACCAAACTAGATCGAGATTGCCATTGACATAAAAGAAGCTAGATATAGTAATTGTTTTGTGTCGTGATGAAAATAGATGATGTATGCCTCCATCTCATATATATTTTTGTGCTATTATTCTGAAAACAAGTTGAATTTTGCATTTCATGTTTGTTAGGTTTTCATCATATTTTAGCTAAATTCTTTGATTTGTATGGTTCAGGCCGCCATTGTTCGAGTGAAACAAGGGAGCTGTCGGAGCGCGCTTATATAGGTCGGGCACTTTATAGTGGCGGTGGGCAATGTCAACCGCCGCTATTATACGATCAATAGCGACGGTTGGCATTTTCAACCGCCGCTATAAAGATACACCATTTGTAACGGCGGTTGATAATGCCAACCACCACTACAAATGGTTCTATAGCAGCGGTTTGAATCGCGGCAGGCCCCTAGGGCTCTTTAGCGGCGGCTCACTTTGTTTTGCGCCGCTACGTGGTTTTTGGAGACGCCGCTATAGAGCTGTTTTGTGGTAGTGAGGAGTCCCCTGCTCGGATCTGTTCCGAGGTGGATGGTCCGACTCGTCGTTCCCCAAGATCTTGGGTGGTCTTCGCCATGCGCCGTGGTGGTCCTCCCTGGACTGCTTGGGTTGAGCTTGATGCGGTGGCGACCCCCCCCCCCCCCTCCACGACCTCGATGAGTGCTGCCCTATCTGATGTTGCCCCTGTGCCCCTGCTGTCCAAGCAGGAGCCATCTTGATGGCTTCGGTAGCCGCATCCTCCTCTGGATCCAACACCCTTGACCCATCCCTCCTCCAGATGCGCTCATCGACTAGGAGCTGGGGTGTGCACATTTTGTGCGATGGCGAGGATGGCGACGGCAGGGCAATCTTTTTGTGCAGGGGCTGTCGATGGCGGCCATGACCTTCACTCCTTTGATCCCCTTCGTGGATGCCGATCCAAACAGCAGTACCATTGGCATGCAGCTACAATGCCACTTCCCTCCCTCAATGTTGTGAAAGCAGGTTGTCGGCAAATGCGTGATAGGAACCTTTCCCTATTGCAGCTGGATCCTCATTGGCAACCTGCTCGTGGGTCAGACACATGGCTGTGTGGTGGGCTTCGACACAGACGGTCATCTCTGTGGACAAAGGACAAATGGATTTCTTCATGGATCTGTCATTGATTGACATTGTATAACAGTGTTGGTGACAAATCGTCCTCTCATACATCGAGGGATTGGCTCACACTTGGATTGTCAATCTAGCGACGGCTAAAGTCATCAATGGGTGGTGCTATGGCTCAATTCCCCTCTCATGCTTTAGAGGATCGGATCATGGTGGTGACATCCATGGTGACTGATGCTCATTCTCCAATGATTGACGACTTGGTGGCACATTTTGAGATGTCATGGATTCTTGGTTTTCCATTTGTCGAGGTGTTGCATAGGTCCAACAATAAAGCATTATTGATGATCTCAATAAAGTTAGGAAGGTTTTCTTTTTTGTCATTAGACTGATTGTACACGTTTGATGATGGATGCTTGCATATCGTGGCTGTAACTCTCTTGAAATCTTCTTGAAAGCCAAAGCTGGGATTAATACAATCTTCCCATTATCTAAAAGCAGCAGCCTTGAGAAGCTGAGTCAGCATTGAGGGGCTGGCTTTCCTCCAGCTGCTTGTATCCTCAGTGGCCATGACAGTCTTAAAATTTTTGGGTGTCCCTGTAGCTATGAACTCAATGCACTTCACTTTGAGCAGCATGCAGTTGTAATGCTCAGCTAACATCAATGTGGAGGCCACGGTGCCAGCATGGATCTCAAGATCGAGCTTCTACTCGCAGATCAGCTTGAGCTTGTCCATCCTGTACCGATCAACTGCTACAAGCATATGCCCAGCCAAGTTCGTCACGGATTCCAGATTCTCATCAAGCTCTGGCACTGAACCGGTGTAGATGAAGAAAAGGGTGGCCTTAACACGGGGGCTTCCATCTTCTTGATCTCAACATGGCCCGAGCTTCTCTTCTCCATCTGCCCCAAGAACCCTCTGCCGGGAAAACTGGTGACCTAGCTGCCAGTATGCACTTGTGCGCTCCGATGGACTCGCCGGACACGATGAACATCATGTCCGCTCTGCCCAGACACTAGCACAAAACAGCTCTACAGCAGCGGTTGAAAACCCACTATAGCGGCGGGCAGGCCACCCCGCTGCTATGCAATCGCAGTTACAAATAAGCGTTTATAGCGACAGGTGGTCTGTCACCAAAACAAACCGCTGCTACAGATTTTTTTGTAGCGGCGGTTGAAGATGTCAACCGCTGCTACTTTGCTCGAGTAGTAGCAGTGGTTGACATCTTCATTTGCTACTACTTGTTATTTTAGAAAAAATAAAATAAAATTTAGTATATATATAGAAATCACAGCACCTACATACAAAATTCACAAAATATATAGAATATTTCATTATAGTCACAAACTTTTTTTTTGAAAACGTAGGAGAGCTGCGCTTCTTTGTATTAGAGAAGAAGAAACGGTCCCATACATCATCCACATCTCATACGGGTACCATATATGAGATGTGGTTTACAACCCAATACTTGTACTTACTAACACTAGTTTCAAGACCTGACCTCAAACGGGCACTCCCTAGAATTCAGGGAGCACCTCCTAGACCTAAGGCCGCCAGTTTCTTCGCACCGGCCATACACTAAAGGCAATGTTCATCATTGAGTTCCCTTAATATCAGAGGAACCGAAGGAGCGACCCCCTCAAACACACAAGAGTTTCTATGTTTCCAAATGATCCAAGTCGTTAAGATGATCATTGAATTGACCCCTTTTTTGCTTTCTTTCTTGACCTGGCGCTGCACTTGCCGCCACCATGCAATGAATCCTTGCTTCGATTGACGAGGCATAAGTTCAGGTGTGCCTATTGCTGAGAAAATGATAAACCAAACCTCCCTGGCCACGACACACCCGATCAAAAGATGATTGATATGCTCCTCCTCCAGGTCGCATAAAGGGCATTTCTCCAGATGATCAAGACCGCACTTTGCTAATCGATCTGCAGTCCAACATCTATCTCGGGCCACCAATCAGATGAACATTCTACATTTAGATGGTGCCCATGACTTTCATATTTGAGGCCATGGCTCAAAGGTAATGGCACCGTTGTGGTAAGCTCTGTATGCTGATTTTGTTGAATAACTCCCGGAGGCCTCCCATTGCCAAATGTGATGATCCTCTTGATCGAACAATGTAATGTCCATGAGACAATTCTATAATCTCGAGAATTCCGCTATTCCCCGCCATGAAAGACCACCTCCATTGCGAATATCCTGCAGCCAAGTGCCATTGTACAAGGCTTCTGCTATTATTCGTATTTTCCTTACACGTGCCGAGATAGCTGCTGTTACAGTGGGGGCGAGGTTCTCAATAGAACACCCATGTAGCCATCGATCCGACCAAAAGAGAGTAGAATTTCCATTGCCAATCTCTGTAGTGGCACTGATTGCAAACAAAGCTAGTGCGTTAGGGTGAGAGGGAAGGTCCAGATCAGTCCATGGGCGATCCCTTCGTGTCTTTTTGAACCACTGCCATCTTATTTATAGTCACAAAATTCACACAAGCTTCTTAGAATATACTCAGACACTTCATCATAGTCACAAATATGTGTAGTAGCATCAAAGTCACAGATGCATATGCATCTACAATGTCTAATATGAAATCTAATTCATAGTCATCACTTTGCTCTGGCTCCTTAGGATCATATGGTTGTTTCGAACCAGCCCACTCACAAAGTGACCTGTGCTTTGTTGCTAGTAAACCCTTCGAATCAAAGCACTTCCCTCCCGGCCAAATAACCTTTCTCAAAAGAAAACGACAAAAACAAGCTATAACTAGATACATAGAATTTGTACTCAAGTGAACTTCATCTCTAGTAATCATACCCTTTCTGATATTGTCATGCCTTTTCATCTTGGTAGCCCATTCTACCTTTTGCCTTATGGCTTTCTGTGTCACATGAGTAGAGTATGTTAATATAAGATCTTAAAAATCAAGAATAAAGTAAAATGGACATAAACAAATGAGCTCACGATGTTACGCTACCTCGCCGCACTTGCAGAGTCACCACTGCTTGCACTCGTCCAGTCACAAAGCCTCACCTGCCTGCCATGTCTTGTCACGTGACGGACCCCCGCACAATGCTCATGCCTGGCCACCAAACATCACCACGCTCGCCAAGCTTGGTCGAGCCGCCAAGCGCCGCCGTAGCTGCAAAGCAAATGGAAGGAAGATGAACCAGAGAATGCCACCCTAGCATGGATCCAGCCACCGCCACTACGCAGTTTGATTCAGTCACATCAGGAGTTAGGTGCGAGAGAGAGGAGGGCTAGGAAGGAAGATTGAGGATGGCTGTGGTGGCCATGGTGGGGACAGAGGGGAGGCGCGATGGGGAGAGCAGCAACAGATACAAATGGCATCCCTCGATCTTTGGAGGAAGAACACTTGCACAAATGGCGGAAGAAATGGCGCTCCTGTGGACAATGAAACGAAGGAGTGTTATATGCATGGGCTAATTATCAGCAGCTGTTGAGATGGTGAACTGCTACTGATAATAATTATCTGCAGCAGTTCAGTGCAGCCATTATTGATCAGGCCCCACAAGTTCTGAGCCGCTGCTGATAATTGCTTATCAGCAGCGGCTGAGATAAACGAACCGCTAGCAGCGGTTCATTTACAGAACCGCTGCTGATACCTGTTATCAGCAGCGGTTCAGAAGGGCTACAATTATTTGTTGGAACTTCTAGTTTCTGAACTGTTATTGATAATCTATTAGCAGCGGTTCTAGAGCAACCACTGCTGATGGGGCACTATTTATGACCCTTTTTGTACTAGTGCTACATAATGGCACCACTCTACCTCATCATTCACATCAAGAGCAGATGGTTCATGCCAGCACCAATCTTCATCTTTCAGGGATCACTACGGGAAACAGAGCGTTTGACGAGAGAGCGCTCGGCGGCAAATCTCCCGGCATAGTGGTCTTTGTCAAGTGTGAAAAATTGGGCACTTGGCAAAGCTTTTGCCGAGTGCTTAGCTGCACGCTATGCATAAAAAGGCCCTTGACGGCACGAAACGGGTGACGAACCTTTTGCCGAGTGCCACTTTGACTAGGCACTCGACAAAGATCTCGGGCTTCACCGAGTGTCACGGTAACGGACACTCGGCAACTTGTCCATGTTTGCCGAGTGCTGCTCTAGGCACTCGGCAAACCCATGGCACCTTTGCCGAGTGTCTGTGCCAGGCACTCGGCAAAGGTGCCCAAGTTTTGCTGAGTGCCATGGTGTCGGCACTCGACAAATCTTTTTTCTAGTATCTTTTTTATTTTGTTTTTTCTCGTCCCCATAGTAAAAAAAAATCATATTTTCACACAATATACATCACAGACATAAATCTCAATACCATCATAGGCATATATCTCAAATAACATCAGAGACATATCATATATATGAAAACATGAACTCAAGTCCTCACATAAGAATGAAAAGGTTCAAAGTCATCAAGTCTACAAGTTTACAAGTTCACAAGTAAACAAGTACTCAAATACATAAGTTCATATGCTGACAAGTAGAAATATATGACAAGTAACTAAGACTCCAATCCGTGCGGTCCGAAGAGGCTGTGAGCGATCCCTGCACCCAACTCTTCTTCATTTCCAAGTTGATTATTTGGCACCCCCCCCGCCGTCGAGGAAGGGAGATTCTGTAAGTATTTGTAAGTAACAAATTGTTGACTTCTATGTTTACTAAGGTGTTTTTGGTTGTCTAAGTTGTCTAGTGTCGTATAAGTAAAAAATCATAAGGTTGTCAAGATACTCATAGGAGACTGAGACGGTCCAGGAAGCGATGGAGCAACGACAGGAACTTGTGGTAGAGGAACAGGTGGCAGAGCGTGTACCACTTGCTGAGAAAGACCTTGTAGGTAGGCGAGGAACTGCAACAGTGTCTCCTGCTGTCTCGTGACCGTCGCCTCAAGCTCCTCCCGGGCCCTTCTGTCCCGTGCCTGACGCGCCTCTAGCTCTTGTCGGGCCCTCCTTTCCTCTGCTAGCTGCGCCTATTAATGTTCGAGCAAGTGTTAACCTGTAGTGCATTCATCTAAATATGTAGAATGATGGAATGATGAATAAAGCAGATGTATGTACCTGGAGGCCGGCCGAAGAGGACGGTGGTGTCCGTATGGATGGGCCACTGCTTGTGGTCTGTGCTCAAATCTCGGAGAGCGTGGGGGGTACTAGGCGTGTCTAGCATGTTGTCACCGAGGTAGTACCGCCCACGTCGCTTGCCTCCTCCCGCCCTCATCATGACTTCTCCATCGAGGTCGTGTGTGCTCGGATTGTAGTCTGGCCCATGGACCTCCTTCACCACCTCTGAGTAAGTAGTGAGGCGACTAGGCCGTTCGGGTTGCTGTAGGCTTCGGGAGGATCATCCGGGTTGAACTGGATGTCTGATGTCGCCTTGCCCCTGCGGGCCAAACAGAAAGCCTGAAAAGTGTTCACCGGCTGGCCACCATGAGTCACCGACTGAGCAAAAAAAAACAATATGGTTACAAATTATGCATAATTGAGCATTTGAATAAAAAAATCATATAGAATTGAGCGTTAGAAGTTTCACGTATGTATCGTGCATCGTACTGCTAGAGGTTAAGACTTCCCTGATGGTGGGCGGGACCTAGCATCATCAAACGCCGGTCACGAGCAGCGGCGTGCTTCTCCGCCTAGACGTCCTCTGTCCAACATCTCGCCAGCGCATCCCAGGCCACGGGATACGATGCAAACTAGTATGGAATCACCTACACATCATCATATAAGGAGATAAATATGATGTCATGAAATACCATAACATCAAGTAAATGACAGAATTACTATTGTACATTTACCTCAACGTATTGCTCTTGGGTCAGGTACATCTCTCTTGCCTCTGTCTTATTGATCTTATGGTGGTGTTTAGTGTTGTAATCAACAAAGGCCTGGATGCGTGCTTCGTAAATCATGTCCGTCACAAGCTTTGGACATGCTCTCTTTGCTTGTTGAGTAGCCCGTGCCTCCTGGCCCACCGGGCATCTGAAGAAATCCTGCATATACACAAAATGTATCAATCAGTATTTGGAGAATGTTATATGAATGTGATATGTTCAGCAATATAGTGCGGCAAGACTTACCCACAACTCGGCCACAAACCGCTCCGCCTTGTTGTGGGGCTCAGCATCCGAAACAAGGTAGTAGCTCACGAATATGGTACACGGCCTGTCTCCATTAGCAGTGTGCACCATACCTGGCCAGTGTAACTTCAACAAGAGACCCAGAATACCGTGGGGCACGCGTGTTTCACCACTTGGGTCTTTGACAATTTCCCAGCTCCTACGGAAGTGATTACAAACAATTGTTAGTTTCTAATGAGATTAACAATATGTGAAATGAAAAATGAATTAGTAACATCTAAAGTTATGTACCGTGACCCAGCGGGCTTAATCATCAGACGCAGGTGCATAGGTATCAGCCGCCTATGGAGGCCGAAGGGACCTCGCTGCCAGACACAGGACGCGCGAGAGGAAAAGCCCCCCCCCCCCACCCGCCGCTGACTCCTCCTGTGTCTCCTCCTTGTCCTCCTCCTCCTGCTGTTGCGGCTACAGCATCTCCTCGCCCTCCTCCTCCAGCTGCTGCTGCTGCGGCTACACCACCTCCAGACCCTCCTCTGCATCGTCAGATGAAGACGACGACTCAGCTGCTATTGTCTTCCCTTGGCCTCGACCTCCACCCCTGCCTCCACCTCGACCTCCGCATTTGCGTCCACCTCGACCTCCACCCCTACCTCGACCTCCACTAGCTCCACCCTGCTCATCGTCACCTCCCACGCCACTATACAACGAGCTAATCTTCCTCGAGAGCCTCCTCACTCAACCCACCATCTTTGCCAAATCACCTGCAATTCAAAGGAGCAAGAATATCAGCATATATACTTTAAAAGGAGAATAAAAATATAGAATTAGAAATAACATATATTATAAATTAATTAATATATAACATACATTTATCAAAAATAATAATCATCTTCAGGATTAATTTGATCATTCCTCTCATCATCACTATCTGCCAGATTGACATCATCGAGGACGTTGTCAACCTCCTCTCCCTCGTCCTCATCAGAGCCCAATTGTAATCGCTCAAGAAATTGAATGTCCTACGCATTATCAACCTCATCTCCAACGTCCTCATCAACAACTGTTGCATTATTGACTTCCATCCCGAACATTTCGTTTAAGTCTATCACAAAACTCCCTCCTGACTCATTGTCTTGAAAGAACTCATCTTCTTGACATGCGGTACTACCTTTGGAATAGGGAGTTTACTGCATGGTAAAACCTTGTATACAACATCCCAGTCTATGAGATTGTCGTAGTCTTGGCACGGGTATGAAAGGTAATAACATCGTCTCCTTGTAAGACGGATGACCGTCAAATTTCCACTAAACCAACGTTAGGTTTCTTTCTCACCTATTCCGGATCAAACCAATGCTAGGAGTTAGAGGTTTGGAACCAGGAAAGTCGAGTTCGTATATCTCTTCAATTTTTCCATAATAATCAACCACATCAATGCCTGGTGTGAAAACTTCACTATTTGTGTTTTTTCTATTTGGATGACTCTCCTCATAACCTGTAGTGTGAAAATGATATCTATTGACGTCATATCCGTTAAATGCCTTGACCTTATATTTACAGCCACCGGCAACCTGTCTCAACTCGAGACTCATGGACGTATCACTATAACTCTACAAGTTACCATTGGATAATTCATTAATTATGTGCAATTTGTAATGTTAAACTAAGTACAAGATAAGTTGGACAGTACCTTCTATTTGAACTAGAAAATAAAATAGGGCATACCATTTCCCGCACCCTCTCTAAGTAGGGTGTCAATTTTGTTCGGTGAAGGATCCCTTGATTGCTGTTAGAATTGATGACTAAATTCCCTGTACCAACGAGGAACAATAAGGTTGGATGGAAAACTTGTAATATGTACTGCTCGAGAAAAAGTTTGTTATGAACTTACAATATGTATGGCTCCACTTCGGTAAGGTTATTCAATACATATAGCATGATTGTGTGCCACTCTACAGGCTGCAAGGACTTGTTGGCAAAACCACTTGACATTCCGAGTTGCCCTTTAAAAATACTGAGGTTCGACTCATCATGGCCAGCATTGTAACGAGGAAGTGGATTATGCATGCTAGGAAGGTTGTCAGCATAGTATTTTGATGTGAAGTTTGACACCTCCTCGAGAATGGATGCCTCCGCAATGGAAGCTTCAATTTTGCACTTATTTTTACATTTTGTTTGGAGAACCTTTAGACATCTCTCAATTGGATAGCACCAACGATTCTTCACGGGCCCACCCATTTGCAACTCATACGGAAGGTGCAATATCATATGTGGCATCGATGTGAAGAAGCCGGTGGAAAGGTCTTCTCCATTTTACAGAGCAATGCAGGTTCCATTCTTTCCATGTATTCAACCATTTTCTTTGATACTTCTTTAGCACAAAGCTGGCAGAAGAAATAGCTCAACTCTGCAAGCACTTGCCAAACATGCTTAGGGACGTAGCCTCGAACCATCACCGGAAGAAGCCGCTCAAGCCATATATGGTAGTCATGACTCTTGAGCCCATTGATTCTCATAGTAGATAAGTTCACTCCCCTCCTTAGATTCACAGCATACCCAGCAGGGAACTTTATCGTTTGGAACCATTCTAGTACTTCCCTCCTTTGCGCCCTCGTCAGGACGAAATCAGCCTTAGGCTTCTTCCATGACTTGTTGTCGGAACTACGAGGCATCATATTTAGCTTTGGTCTATTGCATAACTTTTCTTGATCCACTCTTGCCTTAACACTATCCCTTGTCTTGTCAGGAATGTCCATGATTGCAACGAAAGATATCATGCCGATATTCGCCTTGGTGTGCGTTGCCTCAATATTATATGAAACAAGGATGTGATCCATATATGAAAGCTTCCACAAGCCCAAAATTTGAGTCCAGGCATGGTGCACATTATATCCCTAAAAACAACCTTTCTCTTCATTGACCTTGAGAGCCTCTAACTCGGCACGAACTGCGGCACCAGTCATGATCTACGGTGGAGGGTCGTTAACTTGAACACTCTTCGTAAAGTTTTTTTTGTCTCTTCTGAATACATGGTGAGGAGAGAGGAATTGTCAGTGGTTGTCGAACAAAGAAAACTTGCCACCATTTTTCAATCTATTGAACTCCACTTTTCCCTTGCATACTAGACACGGGAACTTTCCATTAACACACCAGTCGCAGAAGACCCCATACGCCAATAGGTCATGCAGGGAGTAGAGGTACCAAACATGCATTGTGAAGTTTGTCCTTGTAGCTCGATCATATGTCCATACCCTTTCTTTCCAAGCGAGTTTCAGATCATCAAAAAGTGATTGCATGAAAACACTCATTTTATTTCCTGGGTGTTCAGAAATTATCAACGACAAGAATATGTTCCGTCGTTGGAAAAGGACGTCAGGGGGGGGGATTGAGGGGTATAACAAAAATGGGCCAACAGGTGTATGGGGAAGCCCCCATTCCATAAGGCTGGAACCCATCTGTTGCCAGTGCCACATGTACATTGCGATCCTCTCTAGCTTTGTCAAGATTAGCACGATCAAAGTGTATCTAGGATTCAACATCGGATGGATGTACAAGATTGTCAGGATTATATCGAATTCCTTTTTTATGCCATGTCATCTGTTTCGCAGACTCCTCGGTCATGTATAGATGTTGGATCCTCGATATGAACGGAATGTACTGTAGAATTTTCACAGAAACTTTGAGCTGCCTCTTCTGACCGTCAGCCGAGTCTACCTCCAGATATCTAGAGGAAGAACACTTTGGACAATACTTGGCAATTTCATGTTCTTTCTGAAATAACACGCATCTATTTGGACAAGCATGTATTTGCTCATATGGCATCTTAAGTGCATGAAGCAGTTTTTGTGCCTCAAACATGCTCTTTCGTAGAATATGACCTTCCGGAAGCAAGGTGGCAATAACTGTCAATGCCACATCAAAGGCGGCTTGACTTATGCTAAACTGAGACTTTAAGGCCATCAAACGCGCAATGGCTTCAAGTTGAGACACCTTGGTATGGCCGTGAAGGGGTTCCTGTGCCACAGACAATATTTCATAAAAAGCCTTTCCAGTTGGGCCCGGCTCCTCCTCCTCTATAGGTCTTTCATCGAAGTTTGCATCATCATAGTCATTTAACATGTCTCCTATCCTGACATCACCATCACAGGCATCGATGCGTTATCTCACGACCATGGACGGTCCATCACTTGTAGTTGCCCTTAAATCCATTATTGAATAGATGTTTGCCCATGACCTCCTTTGTTTGTTTTCTACGATTTTCACAACGACTACATGGACAGAAAGTTTTTGACGCCCCATTAACATGGGCAAATGCATGATTCAAGAAAGCCCAAGTCTTATCAATCCATTCCATAGTAGCCTCGACGTCACTTGGGCGGCCCGTGTATATCCACTGACAGTCATCCATCCTCTAACATACCACCGAGTAATATAAATATCAAATCCATCTTTTAATAAACCATCGGGTATTATAAAAATCATTTGCATCTACATGCTGGCTATCATGCTCTAGTAGGTGAGGATAGGTCCTAATCCCACCGGAGGATGTGTAGATGAGGAAAGTTTCCACGCTCCACTCCTATCCGAGGCAGAATTTCGGCAGCACCTCCTCACTGCTCTCCAAATACACGTCCTGACGACTAGAGATTGTGTATCCGAAGAATAACAGGGAGGTGATGTCGAAACTCCGTCTCGGATAGGAGTAGCGCGTGGAAACTAACCCATCTACATATCCTCGGGCTGTCCGAATAACATGGACAATTCAAAAGAGATACGGTTATAGATATGCAAAGATCTGCATATTTCTAACCGTATCTCTCTCGAACAGGAGACGTCTAATTAGGTTACTAGACCTACAAACTTGAATAGAAACAATGGGTCTTTTTGCCTCACCTTGCTATCCTGCAAAGTGACGTGTCGACAGCGGTCAGAGCGGTCCTCTATGCCTCAACATCCTTCTCCCTGCAAAAAAAAGAGAAAAATAATGTCAAACCAAATTTTGACAGCACCTCCCCTAAACGGTGAGGTTTCCAACACCTGCAACAAAAACAACGGCACTATAGCCGGCATCCACAACGGCAACCACAACGAAACTAGGGTCAGGCAAGTGCATAATCAACAAAGTTCTTTTTCGGTGCTCTGTAAACTGTGTGAATCCTTGACCAGAGCTTGCATCCCATACCTGCATTTCAGAGTAATGACTAAAATAACCCACAAAAGAAAGGTAAACAACGAAAAACACACAGTTCATCTCAAGTTTCGATGCTTCTACCAAATAACCTATACGAGAAATAGAAATGACCGACTTGACCCATAAGACAATGATAGCGAGAGGAGAGACAGTTTGAATGGAACATGTTTCTTTGAGGTCGGAAATGAGCCTGCTGAGTGCTAAAAGATAAGAACCACAACTTTTTTACCTGAAGCACCTACAGCTACAGGATCAGAGAGCTTGAGATATAAAATTGTTTTACTATTTGGTAGTCTTGATGTTTCTATTTTCTTCTGGTTTACTTGCTCATGAAACATTTTTTTTAATATTCTGCGGCACACCTTATCCTTTTCGGCCATATAGACACTCAGGCACAACGTAAGAGTAGTAGTGTAGGAAGTATGAGAGGCTAGTCCCATTACCCTCACCCGCCTAAGATTTCTGGGTGCACAAAAATGCAATATCTAAACCAACAATCAGAACAGCAAAAGCTGAGCATTAATTTTAACAAGCAACCTAAATTCTACTACCTCCCAGACCATAACAGCATTAGCAACAGAAACAACACCCAAACAGAAGACACCGGCACACCAAAAACCAGATTGCATCCAACCAGTAGACATTTTCTGGACTAAACATCTACCGACAGTCATACCTACTCTTTTTTGGAGAAGACCGCGATCAATGAAATTGCACATTGGACTGTAATCTAGATTGTGAATGAAGAGAAAAGAAGAGAGAAAAATTGAACCTGTGAGCCTCGGATGCCGTTGGTGAAGCAGGGGCGAGGGCAGGGGGGTGGAGGCTGGTCAGCCGGGAGATCGGGGACGGGCAGGGGCAGGGCAGGGGGCAGGGGCCGAGGAGCTCGGGGCAGGTGGCTCGGGGCCAGCGTCGAGGAGCTCGGGGCCGGGGAGCTCACAGCCAGGTAGCATGGGTAGCTCTTGGCCGGGGTCGAGGAGCAGAGGTCTGGCGCGCCGAGAAGGTCCCAGCCGGGCGCGGCGCCTAGCGCGGCCAAGTAGGGCCCGAGCGGGGGCGTTGGAGACGGGCGGAGCGAGGTCGGGGTCGCATGCGGCTGGTGGTGTCGGGACGGCGCACCCCAGGGGCGCAGGTGACCGGCGGTGGCACTGGCTGGCAGGGCGGGGTGAGCGGCCGACATCGTAGGATGGAGAGGGAGGCGGCGGCACGGGTGGAGAGAGAGAAGAGAGTGAGAGAGAAGAGAGTGAGGGAGAAGAAGTCTCAGGATGCTGGCGAGATCTGTTTGCCGAGTGCCAGGTTAACGGGCACTTGGCAAACAATTTCAAATCTGTTTGTCGAGTGCCAGGACCAGAAAGCACTCGACAAAGTGTTTTTTTTCAATTTTTTTACCTGTTATTTTATGCTTTGTTTTAATTTAAATTTTGAAATTCACTTTGAAAATATGTTGTTAAATGCACTTCACATCCTCTATTCATGTTTCACCAAATATTAGTCTGTTATTTTATGTGCTTAAACCCAAATTTTGATTTTTTTATTTTACAATCAATAATTGCAGTTAATACATAAAAATTATCAAAAATTTATATGAACTAATCCTTGTTGTCTATTGTATGTACAATAAAACATGAAGTCAAATGTGAATTTAACGTTCACTTTCATTCAAAATGTAGCTTGATCCTTATTGAACTCTACAAACTTCTTCGGAGATGTTTAGGTTTGTAAGGATCGTATGTGAAATATTTTTCGAAACATTCTCCACTATTAATCACAACATTCATATATGATAGTGTCGTCCAGATAAATCTCATGATTTTTTTAACTTTATTTGAATTTTATAGAATTATAAAACGATTTGGTCACACGGTTGAAGTCAAGTATCGGGAAAGAAACATTTGATTTTTTCTGTCATTTCATGTATATGGCCTCGCAATGGACTCAAGATCATGAATATAATTTTTTAATTCACTTTATTCTATAATTTGAATCAATTGTAGTTCAAACTTATTTATATGGAAAAATACCTTTGAAAGGAAAAAACTAATTAAAAATACCTGAGATACGAAAAAATATATCAAATTAGAATATGAAGTATGTCATATATTAATTTTTGAAGAGAAAAAATTTGGAAGGGAGACAAGAAGAAAAACCAAATCTTTGCCGAGTGCCTTGATAAGCAGTCGGTGAATGAAGTCTTTGCCGAGTGCCGGTTGAGTTGGCACTCGGTAAATACTATAGTTTGCTGAGTGCTGTCAAGGGCACACGGCAAAACACAGTCTTTACCGAGTGTCTGTTTGTCAGCACTCAGCAAAGATCTAATGGCCGTTAGGTTGTTGCAAGGGCACTGCCACGTGGCACCTTTGCCGTGTGCTCAGACTCCAGCACTCGGCAAACCGTCTCACATTCCGAGTGCTATTTATTTGCCGAGTGCTGATGTCAAGTGGAACTCAGCAAAGATAAGGTATGCCGAGTGCTTCTGTTATGCCGATTGCTATGTTTTCGGGTACTCAGCAAAGATGTTGTTTGCCGCATGCTCAATAATTCACACTCGGCAAACATGACGGCACTCGGCATACTTTACGTTTCCCATAGTGGATACTGCTATCGTAGATGTTTCAGATGGGTTAAAAGGTGCGACAACTCTATTATTCTCTAGCATTGCTCCTCTACATCTTGTAATCTCATATAGTGATCCACTTCAGCCCATTCTATTCGCATTCGCAAGTCTTATTCCCCGTCCGCATCAAATCATCACGTGCCTCCTTCAACACGCATTCAGTGTTTCCACCATGTCCATGGCTCTGACCTCCACTTATCTCATGCGCCTCTCTGAGGGCACACGCTCTGTCCACCTGCTCAAGATCGGTGGCTACCACAGAGACACATTTACGAACTCCAGCTATCACGCCACTACGAAGTGTGAAGTTGATGGCTACGGGTGGGAGATTCGTTTATACCCTTGGTCCTTATATGGCTACCATATCACACTGCAGCTCGTCTTCCTCAGCGAAGCCGTCGTGAACTGGGTAAGGGCAAATCTAAGCGGCCGGCTAGCTAGTAGATCCAAGTGGCAACCTTGAGCCATCAGCAGAAAAGACCTGTCGGTCCAAAACGTTTCAGCATCCTTCAGATTCCTCTGAAGCATTTCTTATTATGAGTAGGGCTCAGGCAGACTCAATGGGTTACATCCAGAATTATAGAGATCTGACCATTGAATGCGCCATCACCGTGTTTAAAGACCTAGATGCCATCCCTGTACCATCCTCCAACGTGCACCAACACCTCGTTGATCTTCTGGAGACCGAGACTGGTGTGGACGTCATGTTCATCGTGCTAGCCGCAAGGTCTCCAGTTTTCATGGCTGAGTTCTTCGGGGAGATGAAAGAGAAGACTTTGTGTGTTGAGATCAAGGAAATGGAAGCTACTGTGTTCAAAGCGATGCTTTACTTCATCTACACTGACATGGTGCCAGAGCTTGATGACAATAACGAGATCCCAAAGGAGATGGCTGAGCATCTCCTTGTAGCTGCCGATAGGTACGGGCTGGACAGGCTGAAGGTGATACGTGAACGCAGGATCGCCCTAGGCATTGATGCTGGCAATGTGGCGACGACGCTGGCTCTAGCGGAGCAGCATGGCTGCTCGCTGCTTAAGGCTAAATGTGTGGAGTTCATTACTGGAGGAACACCTGAAAATCTTGAAGCTATCTTGGCAACCGACGGGTTCAAGTGTTTGGAGACGAGCTGCCCCTCCGTGGTGACTGAGCTTCTCAGGTCTGCGCACAAAAAAATATAGAAATGATGATCAGTGATGGAGGTTAATAATCTGGCCCATAGGTACCCGCCTGATAGTACTACGAGTTACTAATGTGCGTCCATGCATTTCCCTTATGTTGCAGTTGTGCAAGTCTGCAAGAACATTTTGGAACTTTGGATAAAAATCTATGTTGGATATAATTCTTTATGTATCGGTTAAGCTTTCATGACTCAATTGGATTTGTTTAATGTCGTTTCTCAGGCTGCAATATTTCTATTTGTAATCACACGCTTGCAGTGGCAGGCAGCGATTTCCAAATTCTTTGTCGTCACCTATCTTTTTTCTTCAAGCATGGCAAAGCTGCCACCATATTGATCCTTGCTGCGCAAATGGGCAGGCACCCAGCTCCTTTTGCTGCTGCAGCAGCAGTCTCTACTCATAATTAAGATTGCTGAGCAGTCGCTAGCATAAACCTTGTACTAACGCCTAAAGCAAGGAAAACTGATTAAGTTTATTACTATATATCCACAACTTTTATAGTATTTTGGAACAAAGTTTAACTGTACTGAGGCCATGGATCAAAGACTTAAAATATGCTCATGGTGAGACGATATGTTCTTTGCAGCAAAAAGGAAAAAAAAAAACGTTTGCTATAACCCAATTTAGAGAGGAAAGTATTACCAGTTTATACTTTTTATAGTGTTGGATACATTATCCTTCATCATATATATGTTACCAAGAAAAACATGAAGGTGGCGCTGATTAATGTTTTTCACTACATGTATAATGGTCAGCCAGTAACCGGGAACATGAAGGTGACGCTGACTTTTACCTGTGTGTTTCTTGATGTCCGCCTTAACTTGCAACTTTGAATTCGAGTACATTGCAGTTGCAGGATCCAAAAGATGGCCAACCTCAGGATATGTACGGACGGGGCACGGCAGAAGCTAGGGAAAAAAATTCGGGAAAGAAAAAATTTCAGGGGTCACAAAAAATACGAAATTTCTTAAATTTCGATGAACAAATTTGATTTTTTTGAGAAATAATTGACATGCATAAGAAATTATCTTCAATACATAAGATATTACGGTTACATACATAAACAAAGCAATTTGAATTGGTTAAAGGTAGTCAACTCTGAATTTTTGACCATCTCGATATTTCGGATTTCATTTCGGCCCCCACCGAAAATACGAAATTTCGGATATTTCGATGAAATTTCACTGAAATTGTTTTCCTAGGGCAGAAGCACCTGGGTGCTACTAGTCATCTTCTACTCACCGCCCACGTCTAACTCATCACCTGCCACTCGTCCCCCACGTCCACTAGGAAATGATCAGTCCTGATGCCACGGGTATGCCTCTGATATACTGCAGCAATGCGAAGGCAACCTACTGTCAGTAATCCCATGCAGTTCCGGTGCTTTCAGTGGTGTCTACAAATTCTGTCTCTTTCACAACACGGGGAAAATCTGTGACTGAGTTTTTTTTGCAACCACACACAACATGAAGAAATACATTTACGGTGTTTGACAGCCCTGCATAAACACATGACTAGCTTATCCAGAGTGCATCCGTCAAGCTGCTTGCTGAAAACTAGCATTTCATCAAGGTCTAAAATCTGCTCAAACAATATGACAAAGAAATAGAATCTCTTGTCCTACCTGACAACCGTCATAAAACAAGAAACTGCTATTCAGTTGAAGTCTGACATAACGAAAACAATCTCATAAAAAGCATCCATAAGCCATAGTTTTTTTTTAATTTGCAATAGATAGACCTGAATATTAAATGACCGGCAACACCGAAGATGAACAATTCCACGTTGGTGCAGCCCGTTATCTCAGGTTCGTCTTCATTGCATATATAGAAGCCTGAGCTAGTTTGATCTAGCCCTGAAGGATCTAGGAATAGCGACTCCGGCCGATGAGATGCCCCTGTGCATCAGGACCCTCCGCATGCAGGCGAGAACGTGCCTGCCGTGCATGTACCTCATGATGGTGGCCGCGTTGCCGTGCGCAACCTCCACCAGCAGGTACAGCTGCCTGACCTCCACTGTCATTACCAGCTTTTGGATCACAAAGTTGGCATACTCATGGCACATCATGTCCTGCATTCAATATAGACCAATTAAAAAAATACATTCATCGAAATTGGAATAAGTAGTCACTTGGCTAGGAGACAGATCACCAACCAACAGATGTTCAAATTGTCCGCAGTGGCTGGTAGCGAGGATCTCTGTGGTGATCCGTTGGCGGTCCTGGAAGCTACCAAACGTCAGGGACTTCTCGATGACGTTGGACGCAAATTTCTGGTAGCTCATGTTCAAGACATGCCCAACTAATTTGTCCACGATGGTGGATCGCTCAATGGCCCCTCCGTGCTCTATGATGTACTGCAACGTTACCGATCAAGATTGGTGAAATAATTTTATCCTGTCTATTGCTTCATTATCAATAGAATGATTTATCAGGAAGGGATCACATAATTACCTGCACAACATAGTTGCCAAATGGGTCCGAAGCCAGCTCCACAACGGCTTCCAGGATCTCCGACACTATTGTGTCATAGATTTCCGGGTTATTACAGAAAGTCAGCAATTTCTGGGAACACAGCGTGCACAAAGAATAAATGAGACAATGTCACTAGTGAATAGAAATATAGCCCCTGACAAAAATCAAACTGATGCCAAACCTGAATGATACGACAGCCAGAAGCACTGGTGGAGAACCTCTTGGCCTTTCCATAAAAACTCTTAAAGATAAACTGGATATGCTGCGGGGGCACACACTCCATACACTTTTGGATGACATGATTGGCGCTTCGGTCGCGAGCGCATTTCAGCACTTTCCCACGAAACTCACTGGCCATTTGTACTTTCAGATTGTCGTCAGCCACTTCAAAAGCCTAAATAATAAACAAGAGTCAGTTAGATTATAGGGACAAACGTTTGGGAGTTGCTAAGTCTTTGAATTTTGAAGGAAGGTTGTAGCATAAATTATAGTTAATACAAAGCATAAGTTATTAGTTATTCATAAAAGTGATGAAGCACTTAATTTCTGTACATATTCCAATTTATATGATTATAAAAGATGGGGATGTTTTTAGGGAGGTACAATGCTACGCTTAGACAGTCTTATAGGGCGTCTCATGTATTGCCATGCAGGATTCCAATGATTTGGATGAGAGAGACGGTGATGAGAGAAAAATGATGTTATTTTATGAAGGAATCACCTCATATACTAAAATTTATGAGTATAAGAGAATTTACACTATTGTACGAGTTGTAGTTATCATGCAACTCATAAATATTATGATTGTATAACCACAAATTAATTAAAGTGTAATTAATAAGAGATAATTGATAAGATCATCCTTTGCATAAGTGGTCTCATAAACCGTCTCTAGAATAGGTGTTATGCATTAGAAGATCTATGAGATAACACCATTGTAGTTGTACATATTGTCTAAAACAAAACGTGCTTTAAAACTTGGTTTTACCTTTTGATGACGCGAGATCCGTGTACATGAAGGCTTAATGGTAACACATGTCCAATAAGATTATTAATGAATATCCTTCTGCAAATTTGTGGCCCATGCTCTAGAAGCTGTCGTAAAACATACAAATGTTATTACACATGGGTGTTTACGATTCAAATATGAATAGGACTATGTATGAAAGCCATGCATAAGAATAGATGCTGAACAAACCTTTTGGATTGTGTAATTAGCAAAGACATCTTTTGTGAGGAAACAAGCATAAGGAATAATTTCATCATAGACCATGATGATCTCCTCCTGTGTTGATGTCTCCAGCGCTTGCTGAATGAGGCGGCTCCCTTCTCGATTAGCACTGCATGCAAAGTCACAGTAAGGAATGGTTGATTGCTTAAGAGACAAAGGGTGTTGGTAAGTAAATATATAACAAGTTAATGTCACATTGAAATCATGAAAAAAATAAATCAATATGGTCATTCTCACCATAATCTAGCAATTTTCTGCTTGAAACAAATAATCCTGAAGGCGTTTCTCACTAGGGACCTTGTAGTTTCATGTAGAGTTCCCAGATGACTAATATTGTCTCGATCAGAATGTTGCATTTACGAAGAAACCAATATCCTTTGTGGTTCTTGATGACTAACCGCATTTGCTTGATTTCCCCAAGATTGTGACATCATAAGAATATCATGAAATAAAATAATGACTTGTTAGAGCAAGTGGTGATTGGTGAATAATTTTCATTAGATCAATTATGTATTGATTGCATAATCCATAAAGATATGCTCGTTGTTCTGCCATTGTATGAAAAACTTCCTCTCGGCTACCTTCCACAGGCCTAGGAGCATGAGAAGGAATATAAGAAGACTCCCATGAGCTTATAGCGCAAGTAGAAACTGGCAGAATACGGATTTCATCATTAGGCATTTGTATTGGAATGTTCGAGCCAGCAGTTTCATTTGGACTTGAGTCCTGCAAATTAATTGTTTGTGAACAACATGATTTGATCCTTTCAGGGAATAAATATGCAAAGGGGATCAATTTACCTCTCCTTCTAGCAGGCAAGAGGGATGTTTCATTGCCTGGAAATAGAATTGTGTTTGAGATTTTGTTGGACCGTTAGGAAGGTCCAGAGTTAATACTTCACTCCTTGCATTATCCTAAGAAGGAAACAATAAATTTTATATAACATTTATAATGATAAATTACAAAGGTTACTAGAACTAGCAGCTGGGTCCACAAATAAAAAGGAATCAAATGAACAATAAAAGCTGTTGGCCATGTACTTACATAACAATGGAAAAAATACAGATTGCAATTATAGACCACATTCAAAGAAGCACAAAAGACATGTGTATTACAATGTATATGTTACTACTATAAAGTACGCGTAACTCACAAATGGATCGTATCTATCAGGTACTAATCAATGTGAAACAGAATTTTGCAAATAAACTTTCTCTACAATATATATCAAAAATATTATATCATAACAACAGAGGATTGGTCGGATTTTTGGCAAAACATATAGATGGATGCATCGTATATGTATGTCCAAATAGTTCTTTTTTGTTAGAAAATACAGATTTGTTCACAATAAAGAAAATTAAACAAATGCACCTAAAATCTGCACATGGATAGAAAACTCATATCATGTTAAGAGGGTTTGCTTAGTATAAACCTAAACAACATATCCAGTATCCAACTGGAGGTAGATTAGGGTAGGATCTAAAAATATTACACCTTGTGCTGAGCCTTAGCAAATCTATTTAAGTTGCATGTTACACACAGGTAGCTAGCTTAGCATCCCAAGCAACAGATATGGGATCTAATAAATGCTTACTAACAGGAAGTTGCATAGGATCTAATAGTGTACCTTCTAAATAGCCTTAACAAACATATTTCGTGTTAAGCTATACAAAAATAATGATGTGCTCCAAATAGCATGCCAAGCATCATATATAAGATGTAGTAGATAACTCCAAAGAAAGGCTTGATGGGAGGTAATTGCATAACAAAGATCAGAGTAGGATATGGTGTAGGGTAAGCTTCTTTTGAGGTATTATAAATTAGGTGGTGGCTTGGTTGAAGGATAGACAATTAAATAGTAGGGGGGGCGGCATATCATATAAACCTAAGCAAGAAATCCAATATCCCTCATAGATACAAGGTTTTTACTTGTTTGCCCTAAAATTATATGCTGATGTGCCTTGATCAAATGGATTCCCCATCGTCTTTGTCCCTCAACCTAGCCAAATCCATAGGGTTTCCCATCGTAAATGGAATTGCTTTTTAAAGGTTTACTTGTCTTGACAAGCTGGAGGAAGACGATGGGCCAATATTGAACATATAGATGAGTTACTTTGCTCATTCTTTATGTATTTATCTTTGGGCTACCAACCACCGAAAGTGCTTTATGTAAGCAACTGGGCAGTTGTTTTAGTATGAACAGGAGGTGGGCATATGCCTTGAGAGATGTGATCAATGTGATGCATGATAGGAGCAACTTTTACGCACCTCACCCCACCACAAAATGAAAAACAAGTGTCAAATCCATCAATGCATAGACATTATATACAAAGGCACAACTCCTAGAATAAGAATATCTAGACATCTTTAGATAAGAATAACATGATGTCACACAAAGATAAAAAGAGCTACTATATTCGCATAGTGGATAACAAGGTTTGCATCTGCTTCCTAATAATGTCACTCAATATGGTAGGAACAAAATTACAAGGATGTATGTACAAACATGTATAGTTACCTTTCATAAATGTGTCATTGATTGAGTTAGATTGAATTTTTTTCTAAGACTATAGAATTGGTTGTGCAGAGTTGCACAGGTGCCATTCCAGCATCTTGCTTGGCATAGCACGAACCATGTGTTGCATCCATATCTGGCTTGATCTGAGTAAATGCCAATTATTGATACAATTACGTGACATATGTTACGACCAAACTACTACTCAATAGAGGCACTAAGACCCTAGCTTATAAATTATGTAATAATTATTCTTCCATGTGCACATATTATGAGTTAATTGGACCATTGAGGTTGCTTCAGTTATTCATGTGTGTACTAAATCCACGTGTTCGATAAAGAAGGGATAACAATAGGATGCTGTTTGAGCTTTAAGCGGTTGCCCTAGCTAATCTGTGGTTGGTCTAATGAGTAATTAGCTACCCCCTATGTACTATGTTGCCAATTGAGCTTTATATTGGTAGCCAAAAATGCCTTCTAACTCGGTGTATTGCTTTTTTAGGATTTGAACCATTTAGGAGAAATTACACTATTGACTTGTAAGAGTTTTTAGCATTCTATTCCTCCTTTGACTTCAAGTATTTGTCATCCTGGCATGTTAGTTTTTCCTAGAATATGTTTTTGAGGCCATACTTGCATAACATCAGGATCCTAACATCCCATAATGGAGAAGTTCATATGTAATAATAGATGGTTATGTTCCTTACAGTTGAAGTCTATAACAGGTATGCACCAAGGATATGTACCAAGTATGTACCAAGTATGCTCATCATAGTATTATAGAATGAGTCTAATATGTTGTGTTAGCAAGAAGGAAACCATATTTAAGAATGGGCATATTCGTAATCAAGTCACGACTCTTTTTGTGGCAACTCTTCCCATGTTGAACTGACCGGTTATGATTTTATATCTAACACTAGACATGATCTTGCTTTGTGGTTGATCACTTATTGAGCCTTTATATCTACCACTAGAAATTTTCACATGAATGTCTTGCAATGGTCGGCATGGGAATACAGGCGGCAAACATATCCACTACCACTAGGCCCCCCATCACCATCTCTGAAATCTACCTCCACCGGACCCCAAGGATAGAAACCGACACAATGGCGATGAATACGGTGGATGGATGGCTTCCTTTTTTTGCATCCACCCACCACACTTTGCCTCACCACCTCCTCACCATTGAAGATGTCGGGTCTGCCATGAACATCGCCGTGATAGGCCACTGCGCCACCATTTTGGACCATCATCAGGATCTCATACTGATCATGATGCGCTTTATGGCCCCATGAGTTTGGCGTGCCGCTGGAATCTTGGTGATGGTCTGCATCTCATGTTTCCTAAGCCTAATTGTGTGTGCCTGCTTTGGATGGTGCCTCCATATTTGGGGGTAGAGGCAAGGTTGCCTTGTTTCCCATCTCTGGCGTGGTGGTGGCGATCAATCGGCCAAAGCCATCATTTTCTAGGCATCGATGTCAAGGTGTCATTTACATTCAAGAATGTGTTGTATTAGAAACTATCCCTAATTTGGGTTTCTAGGTGAAAACCTAAATCTGTGTAATTGGATGGGCATTGATGGCGTCTTTGACATCATATTGTCCTTTGAGGCGTCACTTTGGAGTTCCTTCCTATTTCAACATTGGTTGGTGGACCGAGTTCATCCTTCATTGGTGTATTGTCTCTCACAGTCATCAGTAGGTTTGCTATTGTTATGGATGTTTCTGGACCTCTATCACATGAAGGTCAATGTGAATTCTTTTCCTTAGTGATGCAGTGGACGGGGGTGCTTCAATCAAGAGATGTAATTCATCATCAAATTAGCACATACTGGATTGTTGTTATGTCCCCAACGATGTGGAAGAAAGAAAATCATACCCAAGAAATGCCATTGGAAGATTAAAGGCTGTGGATATGAGACTTTCTTCTTTTTTGTTGCTTTTTCTTCCATCAGTTTAACAGATGTTTTTTACTTCTGATGATGGCTGACTGTTGTGCTTCTATTTGGTTGTGACTTCCGTGGAAGTATATGCTAATTCAGCTATAGCTTCTTTGAGAACCAAAGGTGGGATTAATACAATCTTTCCATTATCTAAGTAAAATGGTTAGAATCATGCAAGCTCAAAAAGGAAGGTCCAAGGAGGTGGATATGGATCAGTGCTTTAATACTGGTTGTATCATATGCCATGATATAAAATGTTTCTATAGGCTTGTAATCGGATAAAATTGATAGAATCACATAGGTTGTTTTGTAAGGGTATATCCTACCCTAGTCAAAAACCTTATGAGCCAAGCAATTCCTCAACCATGCTTCTTCCCATGATCTTATTTTGTTGACCAGATACCTTTTCTCATTTAAAGAACTTCACCTCAACATCTCCAATGAATGTGCCAACAACTAAATACTTGCAATGATTCTCCTTTTGTGTGACATTCCTAGTGTCATTGGGGTCCCAAGGGTGTCACCTAGGCAGTATAAAACCAGAACACAAGCATTTGAATTTAAATTCAAATTGCAATTCAATTGATTTCAAACCCAATTGGATGACCCTTGTACTGCAAGTCCCAACTTTCCAGTAAGACTCACCTTTGCAAAAATTATATGTTGATGGTCTTGGTCAATTAGAATTTTGGGAATTTTCTCAGAATTTTAATCCATCAATAAAGACCTCAAATAATTGTTAGAATGGTTAAAAACCAGCTCTGTTCATTAAATTCCTGAGCTTTTTGTTGTGGGAACTGTTGGTAGTTAGTATTTTTGTAAAAACCAGCACATTATGGGGAGCCTACCCTATGTTTGGTCTGATTTTAGCAGATATGGATTAATTCTAACAAATTTTGCAAAGGCAGTCGGCTGATAGGATTAGAAAAAGGTTTGAAAAGGAAAATCTGCCCGTGGGACCCGCCTGTCAGCGACCCCGAAGAAACACACCGACCGCAGCCGCGCTGCCCCGCCCGTCGCGCGCCGCGTGGTCGCCGGCGTACGGCCAACGGCTGTTGCCGCGGTTCGACGGCCCCACGCGCACGTTCGGACATCCCCCTGTCGCCTGTCCGAGCGCACTCACCCCCGCATTCACTCCTTCGCTCTCGCTCTCTCTCCGCCATCACCTCTGCCTCCGTCGTCGCCACTGCTCCGCGTCGCCTGGCCGCCACCGCCCACCGGAGCCCGAGCCAAGCTTTTGGAAGCAGCGCCGAGACGACCCGACGAGCTTGCACCTGCTTTCCCTGCACCGCGCGGTCGGCATTGGGAGATCGGCCCGGTTCTTCCCCGACGCCGACAGTCGACCCCGAACTGTTCCCCCGCGCCGCTGCCACCCCAAGGTGAGCCATCCTTCGATTCCTCGCTCGAGGAGCTTCCCATCTTGTTCGCGCACGCGTTTGAGCTCTGATTGGACAAATCCGACCACGTTTTCCCCTAGTTCTTCGCTCGAGGCCGCCGCCGACCACCGCAACCCCCACCCCACCGGTGAGACCGCACCCCCGGCCTCCCTCTCGCAGGAGAAGCTCGATGACCTCCTTCTCCATGCTCCAGTGAAGCTTCCCGGCAAGATTCCGAGTCTTTCCGCTTTTCCCTTGCCGTGCTAGCCGTCACCGACCCCTGCTCTGTTTCCGCCGCCGTCGCTGGGCTATGCCCGGCCATCGCCGGTGGTTCCCGATAGCCTAGCCGAGTGCGCGGTGTTGAGTAGGTCGTTTTTCCTTTCTGGACCCGCTCGAGCCAGAGGCCGCAGCGAGCTGCGGCGAGCCCCCCCCCCCCCCTGCCAGCGCCGCCGTGCTCCGGCGAGAGCGCGCGCGCGCGCGCGCGGGCTCGGGCGCGCTGGCCAACGGGCCAGCCGAGCGCTGGGCCGTGCCCGCCCGAGCCAAATCTGGCCCAGGAGCGCTGCTCCCGCGGGCGAGGCCGCCGTGGGCTGCCGGGATTGCGGCCCACGAAGTTTAAATCGGTTTTTCGTGATTTATTCATTTCCAGAAATAGGTTAAACTGGTAAATTGCATAGTAAATTGAATAATAGGAATTTTGTAGCAAGATAAATTTTGTTAGCCTTGTGGGAACTTGTACTGTGGTAGAAAAATGCTAATGCCACATGCATGGTAATTTTTATACCAGGGTTAAAATAAATAAGAAAAACACTAATAGAATTTTAATTAAGTGCAGAGAGCTGATAAAATATTAAAAATTGGTCTCCAGGTTGGATTTTTCAATTCTAGTCTCCCTGGAAAATTTTCATATAGAAATTCTCTGTTTATTAGCTGAAATTAATTTTAATGCCTTTTTCCTTATAATAATTAATAATTAATCTTTGGCTTAGTGCTTGATAGTGAAACTTAACAATTAAATCACTCCTGGTGTAGCCTAATTTTAAGTACTCACCCCTGCCCCTTTTGAAGAGCAGAACCTTGTCGACGAAATAAATTGTGTCCCGAGTGCAATTTTAACCGTTGATAAATGGTTCCGCTTTAAGGCTGTTCCCGGGTACTTGCACTTTGCGAGGGTTTTGCTCAGACTAATGCTATTTAGTTAGCACCTGCGAACCCTGGGCGGCACTTGCACAGCTTTGCCCGGCACACACCGACACACCGTACTTGGATGCGACGTCGTCGCGGTCGAGTACTGGAGTCCATGAAGGAAATACACGGAATACCCTCACCCTGTGCCCCACCCTTTGAGTAATGCTTTCGAACGTCTCACCGCACACCGTTTAATTCCACTGATAACAGTGTGCATTAACGTATTTATTGAGGAAGTGTCATGAATCTTCTCTCATAAGTATCACCTCTTGCATCATATAGAGCACGCCGTGAACCACGTGGAGGCAGGACCGGAGCAGGATCCCGAAGGAGCCGGAGGTGCCGTAGCTGACCAAGAGCAGAACCAAGGCAAGCCCCGGTGCATAACCCCGTTTTGAATTTTTATTCTATCACTAGCTAGGAATGTAAGCTTGTCTGTGCATTAAGTGATAGGAGTTGATTGAAACCCTAGCGTGCAGTAGGTCCCTCTTCCCGATTACTAGCCTCAGGACGATAGTCGCTCTGCTCAAAGTAAGACAACTGTTTATCGAGTGGTATGGAGACCACTCGTAGGTAGGAATTATTATCATAGGGGAATGGGTTTGGATGAAGGAAAGGGTGGATGGAATCACAATGAAGACCGGACGGGCAACTAGGTGGAAAGGGAAGGACAGCTTGTCTTCAAGGAGGTAGCCCCGCCCGAGTCACCTAAGGCTACGCCTCGTGTCCGGCCCATGGGATCAAGTTTGAACGTACTGTTTGCATGCAGGAGATATGGGCCCAGTAAACCGACGTAGCTACGACTACCGCTTGGTCCGAAGATAGCCTTCTCCCTTCGTTGGTGGAACTGGGGCTGAGAGGAGGGAACAATCCACCCACGGATGGCGGCACGGGGCGCATCGCGTTGGGGGACCCTTCTCGGGGGAGCCTGGACCCGGAAGACCCTGCGGTACTGTGAGCGAAAGGTTGCTCCATGCGGCTTCCCGGAAGCGCGTATGGGTCGTGCAAGCAGGTTTCTCCTGCAGGATGTAAATCGATTCGAGTCGCTGCCCCTTACAGTAACGAGTACCACTTGATCGCTGCTCCGGAACAGTGTCGGAAGCCATTAAGATGATGAGTGGGTTTAATACTGCTGTTTGAAATTATTAAGATTGTATTGCAACTATGATTGTTATAGCTCTAGTGCAAACTAAATTTATTATTCTATATGACAACTCAACTTGATGCTAAAACTTGAAAAATAAGGATCCACTCTTAGGCGGATTTCTGGCAATAAAAACCCTATCCCCAGCCTTTGCATGTCTAGGTGTCGGCTGTAGTTGGCCATTTTGACGGGTCAGTCTTGCTGAGTAAATTAGTTACTCAGGGCGTAGCTCTATGTGGTTTTCAGATGACCAGGTCGGAGAATGCCACTGTGGAGGGAGATTCCATTGGGAGGGCCAGCGTCCCGACTGTTGGAACATCGAGTGGGAGCTGTGCACAAATGAAGATGAGGATTAGGTCCTTGCTTGCCGGTACGGTGCCTGAGCAAAGCACCTACTATGGCCGGATAATCCCTGTGTGTCGCCGTGAGAGCGCGACTGTATCTTAGCTATTCTGTCGAATTGGTGAACCAATTGTCGAACTTTTCGCTTCCGCAATTTATTCTGTCAAAACTCCGGTTTGTAATATAACTTTGGATTTATATAAACTCTGCTTTCCCACCTATGTTCCTATTGTAATTATTTTCTTTGTCATGTACTGTACTATTGGGGCGCCACAGCGTGTGTCGCCACCCGAGGGAGATCCTGGAACGGAGCCGTCTCCGTGGTAAGGCGGGTCCGTGACATTTTGATGCCACATTGTTCACCATTTGGTGCATCAACAAGTATTGGCATATCAAACATTTATTTGATAATTAATGCCTAAGTTTCTTCTTGAGTATCAAAATGTACAATCAATGATGTACTATGACTATATTTATTATCTTGCATAATAGGAGAAATTTGTAGAAAATTTCAAATCTTCTAAAAGGAGCTCATGGTAGACACCATGCAAATAATAATTCTTGGTGTTTAATAACAACATGTTGTCTTTCTACTTGAAGAGTTAACATAAAAAACATTGGGAGAGCACACAAATGAGGTCATAATGTTCATTTGTGATGTATATATTTATGTCTTATCTCTTATATATCCACAATGCCAATGTGATATAAATGGGTTTTGTTGACCTCGTTATTAAGGGGAAAGTATATCTTAATAACAATACATACCCGCTTGGATTTGGTACTTCATAATAGTACCTATGATAGAGGAACATAATGAAATATCAATCCTCAACTTTAGACCATGAAATGATACTCAAATTTCCATTGAAATGATTCACTCAATTCAACACTCATACCCAAAGGTCCCTTATCCAATAAATGAGGCACTAAGGAAGTAAATGTGGCAGTAGTTTCATACACATGAAAGTCAGTGTGAATGATTGAAGTGATTTTCACATCTGATTAACCCATGGTACTTGTCCCATGTGTCATTTTGTTAATTGAATCTTTACTCCAAAGTTCAGCTCGTTAATTTTCTAACATCGAGCCATTGGATATGGAGGTGGATGAGAATCTCCTCACAATGTCATTATGGCACTCTATTAATTTTCTAACATTGAGCCACTGAAGATGGAGGCGGATGCGAACCTTCTCATGATGTCATTATGCACCTATATACCAGGAATGGAGTCGATCGTATGATGCAGCTACAACAATTTCTTATGTGTCCTAGTGCTGTACTGATAAAGTTCAGCCATGTTAGGGCATGCCCAACCACAAGTGCTAACCAAATGAGGGCTGCTATATATTTGGCTTTGAGGGACTGGCTTGTTTGTCTTGTAACAGATGGTACACATTTGTGCCCTTATACTACTATGAGATACCTAGAGATGAGTAAGAGATTCGAGCAAAAACAACATATTTTAGCATTCAATCCTACCTAAAGTGGATAGGAATATGATGATTAAGATGATGAAGTGCTTTACTGGTCCACACAGGGACAATTAAAACTATAAGTGAAGTTAAGATTTATTAGCTTTTTTAGATGCAAGCCTTAAATATCCATCAATGCATGCCATTGCTATGATACCATTTGGCACACACCTATCATGCATCCTTGATTATGAAGATCAAAACCAAAAACAATAATACTTAATGTGAGATACAAGTTACACTATCATCTTTGGGGATGTACATCACTATCAAGTACCGATTATCCATGAACCCCAATGGCATCAACCCCTAAGGATAGTTGTTTGACTACATTAGCCAAATTAATGTAGACAACAAGAGATGACATGTTGTGGGCCGATGCCATGATTCTTCTTGACTTTGGCTATCTTTCTCGTGTCGTGTCAGATCATCCCCCTCCCCCCTCCACCACCACCTTCTTCATGCTTCCAACTATCTATAGTGGTATATATGAAACCCTAGAGTAAAGGATGGAATGGTACATACGAATATCTTTCGTAGACAATCTTCAGCTAATAATAACAAATCTTAAAGTTTATGATATGCACATCACCATGCTCTCCTTGACTATAACTCTAAGAGGGCTAATGGTGTATATGCTTCAAAGCAGGTCGTATTGCAAAACTACATAGATATCCAAATTAGTGCCAACACCGACAAGCAACAAAATGTTGTTGTCAAGCAAGCAACACGGTAAAGTGAAGCAAGTGCGGTGATCTCGGAGGAGGTGTGAGGTTGAGGACTTCAGGACAAGGCATGGTACCTTGGTGTAAAAGGAGTCCTGCAAGCCCCAGACCTCTTGCATGTGTTAACATGGAAGGAGTTGATGACGGTAGTGATAATGCACATGCTTGTTGGGAGCAACCAATCTTAGATGGTACGACCATAGCGGAGCTCGAAAGCAAGTAAGGCATGCATGCAAGGAGGTGAGTGGGGAGCTTTGGGAAGTGGATTGTGAGCTCAAAACATGATGTTGTGAGGCCCTGGAGTGGGGGGGGGGGTGGGGGTCAACGAGTGAATGAGAAGGAACCCAATGGAGGGCAAGGGGATGACAATATAGGCTGGAAAACATGAGGCGTATGAGACTGGAAAACATGAGGCGTATGAGCAGGTGGAGTAGTGTTGGCTATTATCGGGGTCAGGAACAATGGGAGGCACCATAGGATGTTCAAAATCAGTGCCACAGCCAATGGTGGGAATGAGCTAGCCCCATCTTTGTTAGGTACGAAATCTGGTCACATGCCCCTGGCTAAGTACATATGGGCTGCCTGCCACTTTTTAGCAATGATATTGCGAGGACATATAAGATTAGCCCATGGGAGATGCAATATTATGAATATTTTCTGAAGCATATCCGAACTTCCATATGGTTAGCTAAGAGCCCTAGGAATACGGGGTTCAGCAGGGGGCGGGCAAGTAGAAGCAAGTGGAGGTTGAGGTCGCGACTATGCAGGGTGGCAAAAATAAGGTGGATGAGCAAGTGGAGCTGGGCTGGGTATATTGTGCTGGTCAAGAAGGTACCAAGAAGCACCATAAGAGGTAAAAAAATCAGTGCCATGACCATCGATGGCAATGAGCTCGTCCTTATCTTCGTCGGGTACCTGGTATGTTCATATGACCCTCGCTAGGTAGATATGGATTAGGATCCTCAGAATTTGACCTAGTAGTCACGCCATGGACCATCTGATTCAAGATGACAAATCATGAGGCTCCGACACTCAGCACCTCATCCTTTTCGCTCCCTCACACGAGTTGTATCCCCTGGCCACTTACAACGCATTGACACCACCAGTAGGTCCTCCCACATGCTGAATTACATCAGACGGCCACAGATACCACTACCCATCACAGCATAGAGACGGCACAAGCTACAGCGCCAAGGATAACCATGTGACCGTTACTGGGTCCTCATCTAACATGGGCATGGGCAGCTTAGCAGCAAAGAGCAATGATTTTTCCTCCGTGTTATCCCCAAGTTAATTGGAAGATGACCATTGTCAACAAGCTGCGAGCTGCATCTCATATATTCATCCAACTCTATGTCTCCTACGTATATCAATCCAACCATTTCCCAAAAATCTGTGACATTATTCATGAGTTGGAACAAAATTAATTCTGTATTTTTTCTCTAAGCAATCTATTTTGACAGTCTTCGACACCTATCCTACCGGACCTCACCGTGGACAGTTGATCCGGCAAGCAGTGCTGCTGGCAACAGGTGGGAGGGCACAGAGGAGATGAGGAGCTGAGAGTTCTGTGAGGCAGATGTTTTGTTCAGTCAAATCTGACGATTCCCTTGTGACTACTTGCTCAGCTGCCAAGAATCTCAATCAGGTAGATATAGGCTGGAGCCTCTCCAGAATATTGTGACAAGGAGCCATTGCTAGCCCAGCAGGGCAATCATATTGCAAGGGCGAATAGGAGTAGTCCGAGATGGAAGATTAGGAATTTTTTCTCAGTGGAGTTGGAGAGCATAGATGCTCTTCTTCACTTTATCTTGTATAGTGGTACTCCAATAGAATAGATGATCAGACAGCCCGAAAATGTTGGCACAAAAAAATAAAAGGATGTGACAGGCAATGGTGGCTACTAGATCTGAGCTTCTTTGATTTCAGTTGTAAGAGGCTTAGTAAATATGCATGCATAGGGAGGTAGACGAGCCATATTGGATGGTCGTAGCACAACTTGAATCGATATGAATAGAGTATAATGAGCCAAACCAAAAACATCTTTTATCTGCCAAAAATTACCAGACACAGCCCACAACCCAACTTGATTGGGCAATGAGCCCAACCCAAGAAACCCCTGGATGTACTTGGGAAGGAACTTTCCCATAAAGATTAGGCTTTTTTCCAGCTCATACAACACTCAGATCTACTACTAAACTTGTGAGTAGTCCTAAAAAGGATAGGACAAATTCAAGCTAAGCATTGTTAAAGAAAAATCTGCTATATAAAACTGCCATAATATGCACCCAATAATATAGGTAAAGATGTCATTCCTTTCAGTACTTTTAGCATAATATTAACCACTTCAGAAGCACATTTAACATATACAAAATTAAGGGACCTCATTCATCATTAATAAATTAACTTCTATAGCAACAATTAACTACTGAAAATTAACCAGAAGTAAAAAATCAAATAAAAACATACATACACAGGAAAAAGAGTTAAATACTGTCACAGCGTAGCTGGAATAGATATATTGGATATGGAAGGAATTACCTGGTGCTTTGGCAGTATTACGTGTGGTTGTGGCTGCCCCATGGATGTGATCTCATGGAGGGGGGCCATGTTACGGTGGGTGTGCCCAGGTTCTGGGAACAAGCAGTATGAAGACCAGCCGACAACGTGATGTGTTGCCTTGTGCTCCTCCTTCCATATCCCCCTCATCTTTGGAGACTCAGCTTTGCTTGCATGTGTCATCTCTACATGCTATATCTGCAGTAATTTTTGGATATAAGCATAGTACTACAAAACAGATATGTTCACATGAATTGCCTCATGCAGAAATGTCAAGTTTCCAACTCATAATACAGAATTCTGTTTCCATGCACTGGTATGTTTATAAGCATGGGATAGAGCATATGTGGTCACATGAAACAATACATGATATCAAGAAGAAAACCAAAAGAAGATTAAAAAAACGGATAGAGATGCAGGGTGTCAAGAGCATTCACCATCTAATTCGATAATGCACCCTCCTCGTCAGATAGAGACGCAGGGTGGCAACTGGCAAGAGCATTTGGAAAGAGGAACAATTCTATATGCAAAGATAAAATCCAACTAAGAAATTTAAGACCATACCGGAGCATGCATGTGCAATAATGATTTGCAGACAAGATCAGAAACAGATGTAATGAGCGGAGACGATTCAGCCTCGATCGATGACCAGCTGAAGGCACGTAGGAAGGAGTCAAGTAACACAACTCACATTGGTGGATGAGGTAGAAAACAATTGGTGCAAGAACGCCCATCTGCTGAATATAATATAATGTTGTACACAAAGAGATATAGGCTGCAGCTGGGTTTTGTTTTATAGATTTTGTAAGTAACCAGGGACAATTTTGGAAGTTTCCATTGATCATTTAGAAAATTAGCAGTAACTGCACTGCCAAAAGACACGATAGCATAGCTGGCAGTGAATTAGTAACGTAGGCGCTCCTTGTCAAATATGCGCTAGGCCACATCTCGTACTTTGACGATGAATCACAGTATTTGCGAGCTCTTTTTCATTAGGAGCTTGCATCGTGCCAAAAGTACTCCGTTACAAAGTTAATACATATACAAGGCTTTACAAACATAGGACCGAATAAGGGCCTGGATTATATAATCCGGATTATAATATCAGATTATATAATCTGAATAAGGTTGTTTGTTTACTCAAATTATTGATCGATTATATAATCCCGCCGAGTCGGATGCTCGGCCTGCGGGGGCTCCCGCCAGATCTCGCCGGCAGGGGGTGGGGCACGACATTATGCGCGAGGTAGATGAGGGCGGTGGACTTCAGTGCAGAGGGGAACGGGGCAGGGACCATCGAGGCGCTGCTTTGCTGGCCGGCGGATAAGGGCGGCGGTGGCAGATTGCTCGAGCCGACATCGGTGTTGGATGCAGGCGGAGCCCCGGCCCGCCCAACTACACATCGACATTGTCTTCGTCCCTGGGTGGTCTCAGACAATAGCGTCGCCGCCGATTCCACGAAATGGGCGGCGCCCAGCGAGCACGGCAGCGGTAGGGCCGGGGGAAAGAAGAGAAGGGGAAGAGAACGAGGTAGCGGAAGAAATAATCGCAGTGAGGGGGGTCGCGCGTGAGATGAGGAATAAAACGAACCGTTATTTTTACTTAATGGCAACGTTTGAACATGGCATGGACGGGGTCTTTGTCAAAATAATCTAAAATAAGCTCCTCTTAAGAAGATTATGAGATTATCATAAACTGAGCTGTAGATTATATAATTCATCTTAATAATCTAATTTGTTTGTTTTCTTCTTAAATTATTTGATCCATATTATATAATCTAGGTGGATTGCAATCTAAAACAAATAGGCCCTAACTCTAGCAGAAGTAGTCAATTTTTGTTACCGATAGGACAATGGGGTGCATGCAGCACCAGCTTGCTAGATTTGAACATCTAGTTAATGATTTAGCATTTAATCAATAAGGTTAAAATTTTGGGAACGTGGAAACATGAAAATCCTATGGCTTAGTTTGGCAGCCTCGGGGAGGGGACCCAGGGAGTGAGTCCCCGGCGGGGATGTGCCCTGTCACCCTCCCCTAATAGGAGCTCCCCTATGGGGGGTTGGATGCCCTGCTACTGTTTCGTAGCAGAGGGAATCTGCCGGCGAGTGGACCTCTGCTTAGGCTTAGTTTGGCAGCCAAGAAGATCTCACGATCCACGTCATGGGCGAAGGCCGACAAGTGGTGGGGAGGTCATGGTAGTGGCAGGCAAGGGAGAGAAGAGGTGGCGGTGGAGAGATGAGTGTGGAGCGGGCGAGGTATGTTAGAGGCGGCGTCAACCAGCGTTGTGAGGCGTTTGGCGAGAGGAGAGGAGTTGGTGTCCAGCGTTGCGAGGCACTCGGTGAGAGGAGAGGAGTCGGCGTCAAGCGTCGCGGGGCACTCAGCAAGGCAGCAGCGCAAGGTTAGGGGAGGAGAGGTTGTGGCGTCACAAGGTCGGGGGGGGGGGGGAGAGAAGATGTGAGCGATTCGGATTTCTTTTCCCTATGTCAGGAGAAGGTTATTTCCATCTATTGAACCATAAGTAAATTGTCCAATTCTTTCTATTAGTTTAGACTTTTTGGTGCAACTAGTCGGTGCATAGTCATTTTACATGGTATCAATGCTGCATGTGAGGGGGAGTGTTGAATCATAAGTGAATTATCCACTCTTTCCTATCAGCATAGGCTTTTGGGTGCAACTGGTTCAAGTCCTGGTGACCTTATTTTTTACTGCGTCACTTCTATTTTCATATTTGTGCCCGAGGGAGCTGCATATGAGAGGAAGTGTTGAACCATAAGTGAATTCCTCACTATTCTCTATTAGCATAGGCTTTTGAGTGTAACTGATCGGTGCATATGCTACTACAATAAGCGTCTTTTGTGGAGGACAAGGCATTTGTCACAAACAAAATGTTACTGATTTACGTTATTTTTTTGTGATGGGCAACATGCCTGCCACTAATTACATGATTTGCAACATAAAATAGTAGGCCCCACATCTAAACCCTCACCCTAGACAAGGTGGCATACGCCCCCGCGACCTCCACCGCCACCCTCGCCGTCGACTCCACGGCTTCCTCCGCCACCACCGCTGCCGCAAATGCCTCCGAGTCGGTGCGCCGGTTGAGGAGATGGGCAACCGCTACCTGCGGCAAGCCCTCCTGGAGGTCACCCACGGTCTCCTGGGCGATGCGGACGGAGTCGAGGGCAGTCGTCGCCTTGAGGGCCACCTTACTCGTGATGTTGGTGGTGGCCCTGCCAACCACGACCATCATGGCCGCCGTGCTGGCGACCTCCGCCCTCAAATCCGCAGCAGAGGGGGAGGTGCACCAAGGAGGGCCGTGGCGGCAAGGCCGACTCCTTCATGGTTGTCATCACCGCAGCCACGGTCACGGCGCCTCGACAACTGGCACCCGGCCGGCGGAGGCTCGGCCTTGTGCTTCTTCGCCGAGGCTGTCGCCGTCGGCGGCCTGCGATGCTGCGCCTAGATGTGGTACAGCCGGACGACAACTCCACCCCCAGATCCGGTGGTGGTCTTGTACGGACGAGCGGCGGCCATGCTGGCGGGGGTGCTAACGGAGGGGAGGAGGCGGAAGGGTAGTAGCGGTAGCGGTGATGGCAGAGGGGAGAAGGCGGGCGCGGGTGTCATATTCTCGGCCCGCTACTAAATAACACAGTGCCATATACTAACGGCCTTGTGGCGCCCGCCACTAAATTTGGCGATTTAGTGGCGGGTGGGGCGCCATTTAGTGACGTGTTTCATTATGCCCGACACTAACTATCATCAGCCTTTCGTTGCCGATGATTGATTTTATAGTAGTGATAGCAGCTTAATGCTGACATCAGACGAGAGACGATCCTAACACTATAGCAGGAAAAAGACATGACCCATGTCTGCCGCCCGATGATCTCAGATGAGGAAGGATTTTCTGCTGCACATTGAATGACTCATCGACAGATGTAGGTGGTGGGAGGTGGTGCTCGAACCGAGGAGCAGCTTGGTCAACACCGTCGCCATTGTCCTCGCCTTGGCTCTTCTACCTTGAGCTGTTCTCTCTCTGTCTCTCCGATAAAAATTAGTAATGGGACACTACAAAAACATGGATTCGAGTACAACTCACTGCAAAAATCATATTTTAGTTAGACACATTGCAAAAACGTGGCTTCTAGCTTGCAAAAACGTGGCATGATCTCCATTAAAATATCATTTTCAGGTGAGAGAGGAGAGTGAAATGACCCTTTTATCCTTACTTTGGTTCAGAATACTACCAATGTGATGGTAGAAGGAGAGGCGACGACGGGGATAGCAGGGAGGAAGCGACGACAGCTGTAAGGGAAAGCAATAGTGATGGTCGTGCGCTCCTTTCCACCACCGGGAAGGAGGCCGGAGGCTAGGAAAAAAATTTCGGCAAAATTTCACAGAAATATCCGATATATCGTATTTATCGGTGAGGTCCGATATATTTTTTATTACCAAAATTTTATTGTTGACTATGTTTATTTAATAAAAACTATTTTTATTATATCTGTAACTATGATAGTTTGTAGATTTAAGACTATTTCTTCTCAAATCATGTAAAAATTTTTAAAAAATAATTTATTTTGTTCACCAAAATTGCGGATATTTCCGGAATATCGTGTTTATCGGTGATCACCGATATTTTTTTGTACCGATATTTTTTTTCTAGGCTGGAGGCGAGGAGAATGGGTGCCAAGGGTGACTGGCGGCGGTGGGTTCGCTCCTGATCTTGAGCGAGGGCGTTGATCCTAGACGAGGACAAGAAACGGAATCCAGCACATGAATTATGTTCTATGTTGTTATTTTCTGGATTAAACATGTAGAATATTGCATGTAATTCCAACAGAGGAAGCTTCCACCAGTAAGAAATAAGAAGACTTTGTACTTCGCTAAACAAAATATAAGTTGTTAGCAAACTGAATGGGCCAGTCAATCTCGGCAAGCTGCTAGTATCCGGCACCAACGCGATAATCGCAAAGGCGGCGTTCAGTCTGCAGGCTGGCCTGGCCGGGCACGCCAAACTCTTCACCAGTGTGCTGGACTGGTCAGACAACCTGCCCACCTTGGCCACGGTGGTGAGGACTAGTGATAAAAACGAGATGAATAATATCCAAAACATGGTTAAATATGATATGCACTAATATTTATCTGATTACTATCCGTGTATAAATCTCAGTAAAAAAAAACTAGTAGGATAGGCTATGGCTTGAGCAATATCCATCCGGAATCACAGATTTCTGTAATTTCATTTAAATTAAATTATTTAGATATTATATATATATATGACAGAAATCTATAATTTTGTGTATATAGTTAAACAAAATACACTTGTTTTCGTATATTGGCTATTGTTATCTATATTCTCACTTATCTACATTTCGATCATATAATTATTCACCCATATGAATCTTAAAATAATATCTGTGTCTGACTCCGACTATGAAACAAGATCAAGAAATAATTATCTGGTACTATCTGCCACTGAGCTCTCTCCACTGGGGAGGAGGAGATTCCAGTGGCGTTGCATTCCACCGCCACTAGGAAGGAAACTAAAAAAATAAGAAAAAAGGAAAAACGTAGTCAGGCCCAAGCCCAGGGTGCGAACCCTAGCCTCTAGGGCCTCGGAGAGCCCGCGCCCAAACTCCCCATCGTCGTCATCAGCCAGTCGAGGTCCCATTGTTGACGCCCACTTTAATGGGTCATATGGGATTTCCAGTGGTTGTTTTTGGGTCCACCGTGACTGTTCATTTTTAGACCTGCGTCACTGCAGCCCCCTTTTGTACTAGTGGTAGTAGCTTTTGGAACTGTACGAGATCACTTTGAATTTGAGGAGACGCGTCCTGTTGTATTGCCCTATATACTGTGGGATATAATTTGTAAACTGTATGCTTTGCATTATTGTGTTAGATACATGACACGGTAATGTTCCCCTGGTTTATTTCCTGTCCACCTTCTGCCCTTTTTGCACAGGGTGCATATACAGCCTATTGTAACATTATTACGCAGCACTGTTCTGAGACTAAGGGACCGAAGCCTGACAAAATGCAGAGCCTATAATTAGACGGCCATCCATTATTGGCTATTTGCATTGCCACTATATCCACTGTTTGCCAAGCCACCAACACATCTTCCTGTATGTCACCTTTTGCACTGTCCCATCACAAAAGTTATCGAAGGTTTCTTTTTAAAAACATTATCATTTTTACAGAACTGTATTTACCAAAAGATGGCTGCTACCCTAATAACAAGAATAATGTTTTTGTTCATAGTTCCACCCGCTCCCTGTTGAGAAGAAGCATTTGAGCAGATGCACAAAGCTCAGTCATATTTTTTTTAAATCTACGGCCCGTCACAAGAAGCATTTGAGCAGACGCACAAGCTGAGTCATATTTTTCTAAAATCTAAATTTGATGGTGAAAGGGTCAGTTCACCATAGCTTGTGATTGTCCATATAGAAGAATACAGCCTGTTCATTGCTGGTTTTGGGAATCCTCATGTCAGGCGAAGCACAATGTCTGTTTTGGTTGCACCGGACAGTTGAAGGCTGTTGCAACATCTTCAAAAAATAATTTTCTCTCCGATGACATCGGGCAAAGAGTAAAAAATTTCCAGGAATAGATTTTTTTTCTTTTTTCTCTTTTGTATCTTTCTATGTAGCACCTCTCTTTACCTAATATATCATAATCAATAGGAGCTTGTTTGCTGCAGGAGATTTTTGCAGCGCAGGCGGCAGGAGACGATCACATACACGCGCTCTGCCTTGCAGGACGAGGCGGCTCATTGTCGGGAGCAGCAGCTGGGAGGAAGAGGGGCCTGAACGCCTGACGTGGAGCCAACACCGCCGCCATTGTTGTCGACATAACTGTTCCGTCTTCCTTGAGTCGTTTACTCTCTCTCTCTCTCTCTCTGCAAAATCAAACGGACGTATCTGCTTCGTTGGTTATTTCGAGTTCTAAGATCAGATGGCGTGCGTATAGTATTGTACAATATAGATATAGTATTTCGTATTGTATATAGTTGTTACGGACCCGAACGAGCAGCACGAAGATTGGGGGAATTAGAAACAGAAAAGGGAATCGGAGAGGAAGAACAGCACTAGGGTTGGAGTTCGGATAAGGGTTCAGGAGGATAGAGTTGATAGCTCATTACAATATTCTCTACCCACACTCATGCCGTCTCGTACGCTAAATAACCGGCAGCGTTACACATCCTGGTTACATTGCCCAATCAGAGGCTGGGTACTGATTGTTCGGCCTTCTGTGCCTTGCTCCTCTCTTCGGCCCACTTGAGGCTTCCAGATTCGGCCCTCTTCCAGTAGAGTTCGTGACATTCCCCCCTCCTTGATATGCGGCTTGCCCCCAAGCCGCTGCTTCAGGAACCGATGCTTCAGGCTCCACTCGTCTTCCCAAGTAGCCAAAGATGCTGGCATACCTGACCACTGGACAAGAATCTGTTCGCCGGTCTTCGAACCACACTGGTATAGCCGTCGTTGCAAGATCCGGACTAGTGTTGCTGGTGAACTGTGTTCTCTTGGAAGAGCGTTGCCTCCACTGGAGTTTCTGCTCGCACCGCTTTTTTCAGTTGCGACACATGTATCACAGGGTGAATGGCACTTCCTTCAGGCAGCTTGAGTCGGTACGCGACGTTACCCACTCGTTCAATTACCGGAAATGGACCAAAGAAACGAAAAGACAACTTATGATTAGACCTGTTAGCAATCGAAGTCTGGATGTATGGCTGGAGCTTCAAGTATGCCTAATCGCCCACGGCAAACGAGCGTTCCGACTGATTCTTATCGGCTTGACGCTTCATACGTTGTTTAGCGCGCTCAAGGTGCTACTTTAACAGTTGTAATTTGTCTTGCCTCTCATTCAGCCAAGCAGCTAGATCCGAAACCCGACAAGCTGAAGCGTCTGGCAACCCAAAATGACGAGGCGAGTGCCCATATAAAGCTTCAAACGGAGAACAGTTCAATGTCGAATGAAGTGAAGTGGTGTACCAGAATTCTGCTAGAGACAACCCAGAAGGCCATTTCACAGGACAGGCATTCACAAAACACCGTAGATAAGCCTCCAAGCACTGATTAACCCTCTCCGTTTGTCCATCCGACTGCGGGTGGTAAGCGGATGACATGCAAAGTTGAGTTTGAGCCAGACGAAACAACTCCTGCCATAGAGTGCTGGTGAAAATTCAGTCCCGGTCCGATATTAGTGATTGTGGCATCCCATGAAGCTTGCACACATGATGTAAATACAGCTTGGCTATATCCAACGCTGTAAATGGGTGAGATAAGGCCACAAAATGTGCATACTTAGTAAGCTTGTCCACCACCACTAATATACAGTTGCATCCGGCCGCACGTGGTAATCCTTCAATGAAATCCAAGGACACCACTTGCCAAGCTTGCTCGGGGACAGGAAGGGGTTGAAGCATCCCTGGATACTTTACATGCTCTGTTTTAGCCTGTTGACAAATGGTGCACCCTGCTACGAACTCCTTGAGAGATTGCTTCATACCCGGCCATGCAAACAGCCTTCAAGCACGAGCATTAGTAACTTGAAAGCCTGAATGCCCTCCTACCGCACTGGCGTGTAAGGCGTCCATGGTTGCTCTCTGCACCTTCTCATTGTTTCCAATCCAGACATGGCCTTGATAATGGAGGAGACCGTCCTTCAGCTCAAACTTTTGGTTCCCATCTGATGCTATGCTTACTTTGGTGAGTATATCCTGGGTGACTGGGTCATTTTGGTACCCCTCCTGAATGGCCTCCAACCAAGCTGGAACACTTGTTGAAATAGTTAGTACCTCTATGTGAGTGTTAGGGGAACATTGAGAGAGAGCATCAGCCGCCTTGTTTTCCAACCCCTTCTTATACACCACTTTGTACTGCAAGCCGATGAGTTTCATGGTCAGCTTTTGTTGCCACGGACTAGCCAGCTTTTGATCTTCGATGTGAATAAGACTGCGCTGGTCAGTGCGAATGATAAACTCACCATGTTGCAAGTATTGTCTCCATTGGTCTACAACAATCATGATCGCCAAGGCTTCCTTTTCATAAGTGGACAAGGCCTGATTACAGGGTCCCAATGCCTTGCTAAGAAACGCAATCGGGTGCCCTTCTTGCATGAGCACCGCACCCATTCCTTTATCAGATGCGTCTATTTCTATGACGAATGTTTTTTTGAATTCTGGTAAGGTAGTACTGGTGCTGCTATCAAAGCCTCCTTTAAAGCTTGAAAAGCCCTTTCATGCTCACTAGTCCATACGAACACTGTGTTCTTTTTCAATAGATCAATCAGCACTTTGCTCATGATACCAAAGTTGCGCATAAACTTTCGGTAATAACCTGCCAATCCAAGAAATCCCCGCACTTCCTTGACAATGGTAGGGATGTTCCATGCCTTCACTGCCTGTATATTCTTTTCATTAGTAGCAACTCCCTTGGCACTAATCACATGTCCAAGATAGGTGAGGCTGTCCTTCACAAATGTGCATTTAGATCTTTTTATCTTCATGTTATGTTCCTTCAGCAGCTCCAATACACGCCGTAGCAACACCATATGCTCCGGGACTGTCCTGCTATATATCAGAATATCATCGATGAATACGAGAACACCTTTATGCAGTAGAGGACTGAGAATATGGTTCATGATACTTTGAAAAGTAGCCGGTCCACTAGTCAACCCATAAGCCATCACCCTGAACTCATAATGCCCATTATGTGTTTTGAAGGCTGCTTTATATTCATCTTCTGGCTTCATTCGAATTTGGTGGTACCCTGCTCGCATGTCCAAGCTTGTGAACCAACACATCCCAGCCAACTCATCCAAGAGCTCATCAATAATTGGCAAGGGGTATCTGTTTTTTACTGTAGATGCATTCAAACGGCAGTAATCGACGCAAAAGCGCCAAGTTCCATCCTTCTTTTCCACTAGAAGAACCGGTGAGGCAAATGGACTGCTGCTTATCTGTATAACCCCTTGACTCAGCATTTCTGAGACTTGCTTCTCGATCTCATTTTTCTACGCCGGACTATAATGATATGGGCGCAGGTTGACCGGTTGAGCCCCAGGTAGGAGAGGAATAGCATGATCAAATAACCTCTGTGGTGGCAAACCCTTTGGTTCTGAAAACAAGGCAACAAATTCTTCTAGCAACTGCCTCACCTCGGGCAGCAATTTCTCTTCTTCCATAATTGCTTCCACAACGCAAACTTGGATAACTCTGGCCACTGCCTGCCGGCTAACCCAACTCCTCAATTCAGCTGCTGAAATCATATGACTCAACTGACCCTCTGTAGTAATACCTTGTAGCACCACTTGCTTGCCATTGTTCTCAAATGTCATCAGTTTCTGCCCCCAATGTATTGTCATGGGGCTATGTGCCTCTAGCCAGTCCATGCCGAGAACTACATCATAACAGCCTAAATCCAAGATTTTCATGTTTGAACAAAACTGAACTCCTTGTACCATCCATTTGCATTCCTGTCAGTTCCTTATCACAAAACAAGGTTCCCCCATCAGCAATACGCACTTGTAAAGGGTTGAGTGCTCTTTTCACTCCAGTCAACCGAGTGGCAAACTGACTGCTCACGAAGCTGTGTGAACTTCCCGAATCTACCAACATCAAGACCTGCTGTTTCTAAATGGTGCCCACCAACTTTATGGTACGTGGCCCTGGTATTCCACTTACTGCTGCCCCAGAGATAGAACATAACTCACCCGCATCTGAATTTTCCTCTTCCAATTCCTCCTTTGCCATTTGTTCTGGATGGCTCAAGAAATCCCACATTTCTTCAACCACATGAAGATTCACTATCAGCCCACAACGATGTCCGTGGGCCCATTTCTCTCCACATTTGGTGCACAAGCCTCAAGCTCTCCGAGATGCTCTTAGAGCAGACAAGCGATCTTCGAAGGGAGCTTGTTTGGTGCCCTCCATTGGTCGACGATCTTCCACTCGACCTACAGCGGCTGCAGGAGGCTTGTTCGTTGGTAATGGTAATGGAAATCCTCCACGCGCGTTCGATCGTCTAGATGAAGATGAATCGAAACGCCGTGGTTCTCGCCTTCGTGACGCCTCCAGCACGTCTTCCTGCAAGCATGCCAAAGAGACAGTAGTATCCAGCTCGGTGGGTCAATGTGAAACAACGGGAGCACGAATCTCATCCTTGAGACCATCTAAAAATTGAGTAACAAAAAATTGCGGCTCCTAGGACTGATGGTGTGCGAGGAGATTATGCATAAGTTCATTAAATTTTTCTGCATACTGCACCACCGTGCCCCCTTGTTTAAGCCCCGTGAATTATCTTAAAACATGCTAAAACTCCCCTCTACCAAATTTGTAATACACATCCTCCACAAAACCTCCCCAATCCGCATGATGCAGATGAGGCTATGATTGAAACCACAAAGCAGCACTATGGGTCAGATTCATGGAAGCTAAGCTAACCCAGAATTTCGGCGGAACCCCGTACACCCGAAAATAAGCTTCGCATTTGTACTGCCAAGTCCTTGGGTTACCCCCATCAAAGCCCGGAAAATCCTTGCGCGGTAACATAGTATGAATTCCTCCCCCGAAACGAACGCCCCCATCAGAAACAGCCGCCAGATCTAGAGAAGAAGTGGGATTCAGATTCGTACCCTTGATCGGGGTCAAACCCAAGGGAGGTGAATCCCCAGTATTCGTGCCCCAGAAATTGAGATCCTGACGGTAGCCATCGGGCCCGGGTGCGGTAGCCGACGTGCTTGACGTCGGGTCGCACACCTTCTTCGCCCCCACCAGCAAGTACAATGGTGGCGGCGGTACAGTAGCGGCCCCTGGTGAGACCGGTGATGGCATCAGCCCAGGGAGCTCATGCGGTCGCAGCTTGAGGACCGGATTTCCGAAGACTTGAAGAAGCTGTTGCTTGAGCTCTCCTACCTCCTTGGTCATAGCCGCCACGGAGGCCTCCACTTCTGGCTTCCACTCGGAAAGCGCCGAGACCGCCGGCTTGATCTCTTCGACCGTCTTAAGGATCGAGGCGCTCGAAGCTGCGAGATCCGTCACTGCCTTGGTCAGATCGGCAAGTTGCTTCTCCATCTCTTCAGTTCTCTTCGCCTGCTTGGTTTGATAGACTGGCTTCTTCAAGTAATCTGGCACCTCCAGGATGGCGGCGGCTCTGATACCAGATTGTTACGGACCCGAAGGAGCAGCACGAAGATTGGGGGAATTAGAAACAGAAAAGGGAATCGGAGAGGAAGAACAACACTAGGATTGGAGTTCGGGTAAGGGTTCAGGAGGATAGAGTTGATAGCTCATTAAAATATTCTCTACCCACACTCATGCCGTCTCGTACGCTAAATAACCGGCAGTGTTACGCACCCTGGTTACATTGCCCAATCAGAGGCTGGGTACTGATTGTTCGGCCTTATGGGCCTTGCTCCTCTCTTCGGCCCACTTGAGGCTTCCAGATTCGGCCCCCTTCCAGTAGAGTTCGTGACAATAGTATTGTACGATGGCGTTAAGGATACAACAAAAAAACTTTCTAGAAATAAACCTAGTATATATAAGTCTTCCATAAAGGTAGAACACAAGATTGATCTGATTTAGGTCTTCCACCATGAACCTCTCCTGCACTACCCTCAGGGAGTCCACACGTTCCGTGCGCCGGCTTAAGATCGATGGATGCCCGCCGTACCCTAGCGAAGCGTGGAACAACAATTATATTGCATCAAGATGGGAGGTCGAGGGATACGACTGGGAGATCCGTTTCTACCCTTCCCTGGGCTACTACGACATGGCGCTCCAGCCTATCCTCCTCAGCGAGCCCCGTGCGGACCAAGTAACGGCAACTCTAAGCGGCCGGTTGGTAGATCCGAGCGGTGCCTTTCATCCATCAACTGAACGGATCGCCGCTTTACATTCTTTTAAGCGCCCATCTGATTCGTCTGCAACACTTTTGATCATTACTGCTTCCGATGTTAACTCAATTCGTTATTACCTGAAGAATAATTCAGTGACTGTGGAATGCACCATCACCGTGTTGAACGGCGCAGAAGGCATCCTGCCGCCATTCTCCAATCTGCAAAAAGACCTCGGCGAGTTCTTGCAAAGCGAGGCCGGAGCAGACGTCACGTTCGTTGTATCTGGCGAGTCCTTTTCTGCGCACAAGAACGTGCTGGCTGCAAGGTCCCCTGTGTTTATGGCCGAATTCTTCGGCGCGATGAAGGAGAAGAGGTCCACGCGTGTCGAGGTCAAGGAGATGGAAGCCGCCGTGTTCAAGGCCATGCTTCACTTCATCTACACCGCCACGGTTCCAGAACTCGATGAGAAGCAGGGATCAGTGGTGGCCATGGCTCAGCATCTCTTTGTTGCTGCTGATAGGTACGGATTGGACAGTCTCAAGGTGTTGTGCAAACGCAGGCTCACCCTCGGCATTGCTACTGATACGGTGGCCACAACGCTTGCTCTAGCTGAGCAGCACGGCTGTTCGCAGCTCAAGGCTCAGTGTGTGGAGTTCATCACCGGTGGATCACAGACAAATCTTGATGCTGTTATAGCATCAGAGGGGTTCAAGCGGCTGGAGTCAAGCAGCCCCTCAATGTTGACGGAGCTTCTCAAGGCCGCGCATAAAAGGATCAGGAGGTGAAGGTGACTCTGATAGACACTAGTAATCTTGCGGTTTGTAATCTAGTGCTACTAGTGACTAATGTTCGTCCAAATCTTACATTGCTATAGTGCAAGACAGCAAGTTGAATAAATGTTTCTGTCTCGACTAATATTTTAACAAGATGAAGATGTATTGTACAAAGGATCTTAGAAGAATCCACAGGAAAAGTGGAAGAGAAAATAGTGACCCTCCAGTCATGTTTTTTTTTTTTTTGCGAGAGACCCTCCAGTCATAATAAGACAACTAGGTGCATATGCCCGTGCGTTGCCATGGGAGCTAATTATTCGTGTCAGATACAATAATAATTTATATTATTTTTTATATACATATCTACAAAAGCTTTCTTTTTGTAAAGAAGCAACTGTGGCAAACTTTAGTAATAAATAAGACAGACAGACAAATACGGACTAATAAAAAAAACAAATAACAAATCTAAAAAAGAGAAAATACTTACGTGGAGCTCCATTGTTGTTTGCTGTTTGTCTAAGCATTTAACATCTCATGGTTTACACCGGCGATCAATATTCTGGGCCACCTATTCTTTTGAACAACAAAAAAGTGAAGAGGTACACAATTATTTTAAAAACAATTTAGGACATCAATTTTGGCATGCGGAGTATTGACGGAGATCTTGATGCATGATTTCAACGACAATCAGCAGTTTATATTTTTTAAGAAAATGAAAATATATAAATGATGGTTTCCACGGATCGTTCTACAATGGTAAACACTCAAAATATCTTGTGTAGGTTTCTATTTTTTTGCTTCCCTTCAAAAAATAAACAAGGACGCACATGTGTTGACATTGTGGTGTGTCTAGTAATTTAGCATACCAAAGGCCTTTTTCTTCTCCGTGGAAGCACCCTGGCAAATTGAAAAAACAAAGTCGCCATTGCTACTTGCTGGAGCTGGCCTACATGTCAATGGAAGCAGCAACAGGTCATAGTGAACAACGAAATATAAGTTGAGGAAAGACATACAAATCTATTCCCTATTTTTTTTAGACCTGGCAAAGAACCTGGAAGAAACAGATGAGGAGGGAACAATTTTGCCAACAAAACTGATCCGAGAACGTTTTCTCTCACCCAAGTTAAGGCTATAAATGTTTTGAACGGTTTCACCGTGGAGTTGTTTTTGAGTTGGACTCGGACTTGGAAAGAAACATGGATTGTATTCATATATGTGCGGCAGAACCACATCAATGGACAGACTGCACACCTTTAAGTAAATTTAATAAGTAGTAGAGAAACATGGATCGTATTCATATATGTGCGGCAGAACCACATCAATGGGCAGACTGCACACCTTTTTAGTATATTTAATAAGTAGTATAGATAGAGATAAGGACATCAAACTATTGTTGCGGTATAATTTTTAATAATTTTTTTCTATGAATACATGATGTTTTCAAGTACATGGGACATCATATTCACGTACTCATGTTGGAGTCGGACTTGAGTCTTAGGTGCCTTCATCATACACCTAAATTGGGTTGTGCTACTATCTTCGTATTGTTTTTATCGAGGGTTTCTCCTTCAGTGCAACGGGGGTGGCGCCGCTATCTTTCCCTCCGCGGTGACGGCAATTGTTGATCCATTGAAAGATTATTTTGGAGCACGAGACTAGAAAGTCTAAACTGTGTACCACTACTAAAAAGAATCTTTTGGTGTCAATTATTATTTCTTTTTCAGAAAAATCTATTTTACTTCCCTGAACAATTCACTAAGTTCAATTTACTCTCCGAACAAAATCTTGGCTTTTTTATCTTTTTTTGTTTATCCTTGTACAATCGGAATTTTAAGGTCAAATTATGCATGATGAAACATTATAAATATTTTGGATATAATTTAAAACTCTATAGTTATGATAGTATTTGATATTATTGAACTATAAAAATATGCACAAAATATACATTATATTTTTTTGGCGTAAGATTCCATAAAAACTATCATTGTGCAAAATTTTAGCACTAAATTCAAATTGTACTAACAGAAACAAAAAAAAGTTACAACAGGGATAATGTGCACCAATTTGAATTGTTTGAGGGAGTAAATTAAGTCAATAATTTGTTTGGGATGAAAGTTGGACAAAGTGAATTGTTCAGGAGAGTAAAACAGACTTTTTTTTCTTTTTGCAGTAATAAAGGATAGCATGAAAAACCATATTACAATCTACAAACAATGATGTCAGCAACTCAAACGATTGTAGTTGTCACAACAATATTTGGCGTCTACCACATCAGCGAAGTCAATAATATTGTAGTCTATGTTAGACAACAATATCAATTAGATGATGATGTCAGCATTTCACCGATATTACTATGGCAATAATAGTATCTCTCTCTCTCTCTCTCTCTCTCTCTTTCTCTCTCTCTCTCCTATGTGCCACCCTCGAGCTCTCTCTCTCCCCCTCGCAGTCACCGTCACCCGCCCTCAAGCTTCAGTGGCCCTCTTCTCCTTCTAGCAATGGCGCCGTCCTCACATGTGGATCTACAGTGGATCCCACGACCCACTTCCTTTCCTCTGATGATGCCGGCACCCTCCCCAACTCTCGGCCAATCTTCCATGCCTGCATCTCCATTGGATCCGGTGGCTTTTCTTCCTCTCCCCCGATCACGACGCCACCCTTGTTCCCCTCCCTGCCTTATCGAGCACAAATCCGATACCACCTCCTGTCATCCCATGCGGCTCAGGGCGACGACCCTCCTCCTATCCTCTTATGCGGAGCGGTGCAGCACCCTCATCCTCTTTGACATGGTGCGACACGGTGCGACTCTCCTTCTCTTCGATGCAGCATGGCGTGGCGGCCCTCGTTCCGGATTTGTCTGGGATAAGATTGCCAGTGGGCGGGTGCAACAGGGTGGGTAGCGGCGGGCCGGGCCTAGCCTATAGGTTGGTGTCATGTTTTTTGATTTTTTTTTCTAATGGGTTGCAGTATCAGGAAAACACTCCGATACTAAAGAAGGCAACCGTGAAATATTGTCCTAGGAATATCAAACACCTTGATTGTTGTACTGTGTTGACACTAAAACGTGCCAAAGTACAGAAACACGTCTTGCGTGTATCTTTGCAAGGGCTATCGAACAACAACAGTAGAGAAACCCGTCTGGCTAGTTTTGCAAACCGTTCTGACCAATTTAGTTTGGATTTTGACCGTCATCTTAGAGAACTCGTCCATGAGGGACCCCATTGGGAGGAGCTCCCCTAAGTGTTGCCCTAGGCAAGGCAGGTAAGCTAGGATGCCATCTTTGTCATGGAGACAAGAGACGAATAGAAGAAAGGGTTGGATAAAAAGGGTAAAAGGACAAAAAAGGATAAAAAGATAAAAGATAAATTGATCTATTAGAGTTGGATGTCCTCAATCTACCGTGATCCCTGTAGTTTAATAGGAGGCGTAGCCTTTTTGCATAAGAAATAAACTTTTCTTGAAAATTCCGAGTCAAAAGACAAGTTCTGTTTGGACCCTACCAAAACTAATCTGGCGGATTTCAGAAACTGGGATGACCGGTTTTTAGATTTTTGAAATTTTCTGAAATCCATAACTTTTGCATCCGATGTCCTAATTTGGCAACCCACATATTCATTTATACTATAATAGGAGGGGTAGCCTTTTTGCATAAGAAATAAACTTTTCTTGATAATTCCGAGTCAAAAGACAAGTTCTATTTGGACCCTACCAAAACTAGTCTGGCGGATTTCAGAAACTGGTATGACCGGTTTTTAGATTGTTGAAATTTTCTGAAATCCATACCTTTTGCATCCGATGTCCTAATTTGGCAACCCATAAATTCATTTATACTATCTCCACGAGTGTTATGTAACAAAGAAATCTAATTGGAGATTGGAGCACCTTCCAAAATTAGTCTGCCAGGTTTCTCTGGTCGGCTCTCACCATCTCATCAGGTATGTGGTAATTTTGATGATCAACAAATATCCCCTGTTTTGTGGCAATGTTTGCATACCAAAAAATATTCTGACATGACAAAAAACATATAAATATGACAGTGATTAAAACACCAGCTATGTATGACTGATGCAAACCTCATGAACAAAAAATAGCCTAAATAGTACTCTGTTGACGCTACTTAGTGCACCATTTTATACATCAAAAGCGCCTTGTTTGAGCATAAATATTATCATTATAGGCCATTAACCCTTAATATTAGCAGAATATTGGTAAATTTGTTGTTCTAGGAGTTTTATTATGGAAAAAGGTGAAAGGATGATTTTGGACGTTTAGTGGACTTGGACCATGAAGATGTGAAATGTAGCAAAAAACGCTCAAGTGCCGACCGATTCAATGGAAATTCGGGCTGATCAAAACCAGTCCACTTCTCTAGTTCTTTGAGAAGGAAATTATTCGCACAAATCTTTAAAGATATTCATCAAGAAAAGATAAAAGGAAACTTCAATATTCAAAACGTGCATTACAAGACTTTACTTCAAGGAATTTGATGAGGAGACTCACATGGAAGCTATAGAAGACTTGGGAAGCAACATAGAAGAAATATCGGGCTAAACATGGAGTGTGCCAATCAGCACATCCTCCGTGCCAATGGGCACGTGGCCCTTTTCCCAAGAAACTGACTATCACTACAAGAAATCATATGAGAGATGACGATTTGACAATGATAATATTTCAAAATGTCACTAAATTATTCGGTTTATGATGATTGATTCTTTTAAGTGATGAAGATTAGACATGCGTCATAAAAAACTGCTCGAGATCGTCACAAATTCCTCCATTACCCTATTATGACGAAATATGTTCGTCATGTGAAGCAAATAGTAGCTTCACAATTTAATGACAACTGTAATTTGTCATAACTTAACATTTTTTGTCACTAAGTTTTTCATGTATTACTGATATTATAAACCTCATAACTTTAGCTTGTGTTTATGAAAAATAATGACAATGTTACACCTGTTATGTTCTATAACTTCAACTTAATACTGTGATATGCAATATTGACTATATATTGTTCTGGTGTGAGAATATAATGACAACACTATATATTTTATTTTCCAATTTAGTTGAAGTATATATATGAAAAGAAATTTTGTTTTCAACGTATAAAACAGGATGCACCTTTCCCTTTGACATCTATCAGCTAATGTTGGCCTATCCAAATTCGGAAGTTGAAAAAAAAATCCTTCTATGTGTAAGCCCACTCGACCCAACTAACAACAACCATGGCCCATATAGTTCCCAAAAATGTTTTATGAAGCATTTCTAGATCGTGCTAGACATGGTTAAAGCGTCACTAAATATCATATCATCTCGAGGCTTTCTAAATAGCATGTCAAGAATCGTATTTGAGAGGCTACTAATGGTCGAAAGTATGTCTAATATTGTATCATTTTGAGATATTCTTATAATCAAGTCAAGAACCATCCTTAAATTGGCTATTGACACCGTATCACTATAATATCTCATCAAAAGCCTGTCAAAAAGCATGTTAAAGTGTATCTAATATCATGTCACATTGACACATTTTTAAAATCGTGTTAAAAAGTGTCTTTAAGACTTCATGTAAAGACGTTTATTAAAATGTAACTACACAATTATGTCTAAAGGGCCTTTTTCTTGTAGTATTTCATCATTTTTGGGTCAGGCCTTTATGTTGCTTCTATATGCCATTATCCTACTATTGATACAATTATACATAATGTAATATTTCTCTATTCGTGTACTATACATTATGGCTACAACGCATGTTTATTCACGAGTAGCAATTCAAGTTACTTGGCAACCCTAATCGTGTAGTCCAGTCAAGTGATACGTTAATTTTGGTTATGTTCAATTTAAATTCATTTTCAAAATCCAATCAAACTATTATTAATTCTTCACAATTTTGTATATAGAAAGCAATTAGGTAATAACAATAATGGCCTAAAACAAAGAAGAAATGGAAGAAATTCTTCACAATTTTGTATATTGAAAGCAATTAAAAATTCAATCAGTCTGTTATTAATTCTATGAAGCTAAAACTCATTTGAATATGAATCACTTGTACCAAATTGTGGCTCACATGTGTTGTTTGCTTCTAAAAGATGTTATCATCCAGTTAGTTATGTTTTTTTATGACAAGGATACCATAGGAACAAAACATAGGACGTTTTATGAGTGCGATGGCTCGAAACGACCATACGAGCCCAAGAGAGATGAGCAAAGTGACAATTATAACTTAGGGTTTGTATGTGAAATTGAAGGATCGAGAAGGCGACAAGAGGGGGGGGGGGGGTAAATGGGAGCGAATCAAAATTCTTCTCAAGAACTTGGCCTGTCCCAACTACAATCCAAGCCAACCTCTAAACCGATCACCATGGTCACACACACCAACTTATGATGCGCTAACCCTAGGAAGTACCGATCACAGCCATCGGCAGTGCCGGTTGGCACCATCGGCAGTGCCTGTCACACCCATCAGTAGTGTCGGTGCGAGATCTTGAACTTTTGGAAAACAACGATCCGTGCAAATCGGCAGTGCCGGTCGGGGCTATCGGCAGTGCCGGTGCGGGGTTCAAACTCAAGCCACCGGTTGTGCCGATCGTGGCAACGGTAGTGCCGATCTGAGTTCTAACTCACTGGCAGTGCCGGTCCTGGTCATCGGTAGTGTCAATCGACCCCCGACAGAACAGAAAATTGTCACGATTTTCCCCCAAAACTTTCCCAAACTCAACCAAAAGATCTCCAAAACGTGAGATATTTGGACCAGGGAATCCTTAGGAAATTATGACCTTCCACCAACAAGATCCACTTGATTGTCTTAAGAAATCATCATGAATTTTAGATCTTGTGCCAAGAACACCAAAAAGCGGAAACTTGAGAAATCCTTCAAATCGAAGGTGCTAGAGCTCTTGATTCGGTCAAGGACTCATATAGGATTGTTCTAGCTCATCATAGCACTAAGATCCTCAAGAAATCTGCCCCAAAAACAGACTCAAAAATGAGATAAAAAATTCTCATGATAAAAACTCCAAAAATAGAGAAAAAGAGAAATTCGGGATTTAGGGAGAAAGGAAGAACTTGAGCACAAATTTAAATCTCAAATCATTGATTCATCAAGTCAAGATACATGGATACATGGCTAGGAAGCCACCCTCCTCTTCCCACTATTTGGAAGAGCAAGAGATGTCTCTCACACATCCTTTCATCTCCTCTATTATATGAAGACCTCTCCTAGCACTTTTGAATAAAGATCTAAGGCAAGGCTAAGGGAAAGAGAGACACCTCTTCCACTAGCCCTACCTCTCCTTATATAGGCCTAGGGGTTGTCCTAAAGACCATCCTACCCGTCAAATACAATACACTGTCACCTGCCACCAGGGGAACAACTATCCATCTTTTTCCTTGTTGCTCGAACGCCATCGAGCCCTTCATGACTTTGCTTTGCCTCGACGCAAGCTCCGCGATGGTACCACGTGCACCTCCAATCGCCGCCACCACTTTTAAGGCCCAAACCGGAAAACCGCCTTGCATGCTTCTCAAAGCGCAACTTCTTGATCCTGGCGCGTGTCACCTCCTCCCGTGATCCTCGACAAGTCTCTCCTACCTCCGGTCCAATGGAAGCCTCTCTTGCACCAACGGTCGATCACCTTTGACTTAGTCCACACCGCCGTCTTGATCACCATCCACGGTTTTGAGGCTCAACTGCGAAACTGTCCGTGCTTCTTGCCTCTCCACATGTACGATATGGATCACCCTTGACTTCACCCGGCCTCCCGATCGTTCGGCCCCAAGTCTCCTACTTGTGTCCGATCCTCTCGCTGTTGACCGTCAAGTTGACTCCAGTGACCTACACATCATGAGACAAGCAAACACATTTGCCATCTCCTGCAAATTCTCCAACATCCTCACCAACTCCGGTTAGTCAAAACCATGACATGCATAAACTCATGTAATCCCCAGATTCCCGCATTTCAACTCAAACACCGAATCAGCCCAAGTCAATTACTCATCACATATTGCAAACCATGGCACATATCCACATGGTTTCTCAATCTCCCCCCCCCCCCCCCCCCCCCGCTGATTAGTACATTAACAACATCAAATGCACAAGATTAGAAATTTGAAATATGAAACCGAATAAGCACATCCAAATGGCCACATCCTAAAGAAAAAGATGAAAAGTAGCCATCTAGCATAAGAGGGATCACAAAACCAAGAGTTGACAAAGAAAGCCACTCGAGAACGCAAAGATTGTGAAAAGCGCATGAAAAACGTTCAACGACATGATATGCTCCCCCTCAACTTGTGGTAGGTCTCATATAATGCAAAAAGGATCATTTTAAGTTTATTAGCATTATTTGTGCATGACCCAATATTTTCTCCCCGTTTGGCAATGAACACATCAAAGAAGCAAAAGAACAGGTGTGCAGTGCATGAAAATGCAAACCTAAGGAGCTTCAACAATTATCCAAACAAGCATTTAACTTTGCTAATAAAAAACATAGAGCCATAAAGTGTAAAAGCAATAGCTCACCATCATATAAAGACAAAAAATAGATAGCAAGGCATAAACACCAAGAGCTATACATGCTAAGCAAAAAGATTGCCTAGCTGGGATAGAATCAAATTTGCTCATCATAAGAAAAGTTGTTACCACATGTATAAGTACTCCCATCCAAGGCAAAACAAGTATCAAGTGAATCATAAGAATCTAGCCAGTCTCAATCTCAACCAAGGCAAAAAACATTTGCAGAAAATAAGCTATACAAACGCTCACATATGCAACACAGACTCATAAAAAAAGAGAAAAGCATTATTCTTATGTGATCCTTATGTATCTTCCAATCCGTGAGGAGGGTTGCATGACTAGGTACGGCAAACACCCCGAGGCTTCAAAGTACAATGTTTGGATTTAGCATTTTTATGTTACTTCTAATCCAAGCAGAGGGTCGCACGACTGGGTATGGCAAACACCCCGAGGCTTTGAAGCACAGTCAACTTATTTTGCAAATTAAAAGCATAAGGATTAGCATGTATGTGCGGCAAAAGGAACAAATGTTCCCACAATGTTCCATCATGAGCTAAACATTTGCAAAGCCACATTTCGCGAACACAAGGTGCCAAAGCCAAGATATCCTCTAGACTAGCCTCAACACAAGTCTTGATAGGGATAAAAGCATTATACACATGGTGAGCAAGTTTTAGCAAGATTAGTTTATAAGGTTCACAAGAAGCTAAGTTTACCTTTAAGATTAGCAAGTTGCTCAAAAGAGTCTATAACAAGCCATCTAGAAAATCAAAGCATGAGAGATTACTATCACATCCACACAGCTTAGCTCAAGCTCAATCATAGCAAAGAGAAATGCAAGAAAGCATAAGAATCAAAGCTCATCTACCAATGCATATATTACATATAAGATGCAACGCAAAATGATAAGATACATATATACAAGAGAACACCAGCTCCCCCTCAAATGATGCCATAAGGATCGTGAAGCATCTAGGGGCTTGGTAAGGATATCAGCCAAATGGTTCTTGGTGTCGATGTGTTTGACCTTACCATGTTGGACTAGTTTTTTGGCTAAGCATATGGCACTGGAGTTATCACACATCAGTGGAACACTCTTAAAACTTAACCCATAATCTCTCATGGTGGATATTATCCATAGGATTTGTGAGCAGCAGCAACATACTCAGCCTCTGTGATGGATCGGGCTACACTCGACTACTTGCGAGAAGACCAACAGATCAAAAAAGTACCCAAGAAATGGCAAGTACCAGAAGCGTTCTTCCTATCAATTCTACACCCAGCAAAGTCTATATCCGAATACCCAATAAGATCAAGAGATGAACATGCAGAGTACCAAAGACCATACTCAAGGGTGTATTTGAGATACCTGAAGATGCGCTTGACAGCCTTGCGATGAGCCACCCTTGGGGAAGCTTGAAAACGAGCACAAAGACACACCGCAAAGTGTATGTCAGGTCTTGTCGTCGTCAGGTATAAGAGGGAGCCGGTCATGCTCCTATACTCCCTTTCATCCATCGCTTCACACTCTTCATCAGGGTCAAGTGTCATTGTTATGCACATCGGTGTTGATAACGGCTTCACATTGACCATGTCGAACTTCTTCAGGAGATCCTTTGTGTACTTGGCTTGATGTATGAAGGTGCCTTGCTTGCACTGCTTGATTTGAAGTCCAAGAAAGAAGGTGAGCTTGCCCATCATCGACATCTGAAATTCACTTTCCATAGCTTTCTGAAATCTTGACACAAGAGCATGAGAGGAACCTCCAAAGATGATATCATCCACGTATATCTCAACCATTAGAGGCAGCAAATGCCAGCAAGATCCTAATGGCTTCTATGTGTGCAACAGGATCAAAGGTTTCCGTATAGTCTAAGCCCTCAACTTGGCTAAAATCCTGAGCAACAAGCCTAGCCTTATTTCTCACAACCTCACCATCTTTCCCATGCTTGTTTTTGAACACCCATTTGGTTCCTATGACATTGACCCAATTTGTGACGCGCTAACCCTAGGCAGTGCCGATTGGCACCATCGGCAGTGCCGGTCACACCCATCGGTAGTGCCAGTGCGGGATCTCGAACTTCTGGAAAGCAGCAATCGGTGCAAATCAGCAGTGCCGGTCGGGGCTATCGGCAGTGCCGATGTGGGGTTCAAACTCCAGTCACCGGTTGTGTCGGTTGTGGCATCGGCAGTGACAATCTGAGTTCTGACTCATCGGCAGTGCCGGTCCTGGTCATCGGTAGTGCTGATGGACCCCCGACAGAATAGAAAATTGTCGCGATTTTCCCCAAAACTTTCCAAAACTCAACCAAATGATCTCTAAAACGTGCGATATTTGGACCAGGGAATTCTTAGGTCATTGTGACCTTCCTCCAACAAGATCCACTTGATTGTCTCAAGAAATCATCACGAATTTTAGATCTTGTGCCAAGAACACTAAAAAATGGAAACTTGAGAAATCCTTCAAATCAAAGGTGCTAGAGCTCTTGATTCAGTCAAGGACCCATATAGGATTGTTCTAGCTCATCATAGCACTAAGATTCTCAAGAAATCTGCCCCAAAAACTCACTCAAAAATGAGATAAAAAATTCTCATGAAAAAAACTTCGAAAATAGAGAAAAAGAGAAATTCAGGATTTAGGGAGAAAGGAATAACTTGAGCACGAATTAAAATCTCATATCATTGATTCATCAAGTCAAGATACATGGATACATGGCTAGGAAGCCATCCTCTTCCTCCCACTATTTGGAAGAGCAAGAGATGTCTCTCACATACCCTTTCCTCTCCTCTATTACAATAAGATCTCTCCTAGCACTTTTGAATGAAGACTTAAGGCAAGGCTATGGGAAAGAGAGACACCTCTTCCACTAGACCTATCTCTCCTTATATAGGCCTAGGGGTTGTCGTAAAGACCATCCTACCCCTTACCTATAATACACTGCCACTAGAGGCACAACCGTCCATCTTTTTCCTCATTGCTCGAACGACATTGAGCCCTTCACGACTTTTCTTTGCCTCGAAGCAAGCTCCGCGATAGTGCCACATGCACCTCATATCGCCGCCACCGGTTTTGAGGCCTAAAGCGGGAAACCGCCTTGCATGTTTCTCAAAGCACAACTCCCTGATCTTGACGCGTGTCACCTCGTCTCGTGATCCTCCTCGTCGACAAGTCTCTCCCGGCTCCGGTCCATTGGAAGCCTCTACTTCCACCGACGCTCAATCACCTTTGACTTGGTCAACCCCACCGTCTTGATCACCACCCATGGTTTTGAGGCTCAACCGCGAAACCGTCCGTGCTTCTTGCCTCTCCACGTGTACGGTATAGATCACCCTTGACTTCACCCGACCTTCCGATTGTTCGGCCTCAAGTCTTGTACTTGTGCCCGATCCTCTCGCCGTTGAACGCCAAGTTGACTCCAGTGACCTACACATCATGAGACAAGTAAACACATTTTCCATCTCTTGCAAACTCTCCAACATCCTCTCCAACTCGGGTTAGTCAAAACCATGACATTCACAAACTCATGCAATCCTCAGATTCTCGCATTTCAACTCAAACACCGAATCAGCCCAAGTCAATTACTCATCACATATTGCAAACCATGGCACATATCCACATGGTTTCTCAGAAATCGATTGAAATTGTGTATACATTTGTGAGATGTTCTTGTGAATATTTTGTGAAAAAGTATGAGATGTAATTTGTGCGTATAGCCTATTATTTTTGTATGCAGGCTATAATTGATACATAATATATTTTTTAATCTTAAAAGCAAATAGTGACGGGTGAAACTTAATTCCATAGTTTTATGAAATTTTGTATACCAACTTAATTCCGTAGCGGAGTCACATATTACCAACTGCCCCTACAAAGACTATATGTAGCGATGGCTCATGTTACCCCATTGCTACAGATTCTTATGTAGCAGCGGTTGCACCGATCCGCCAATACTTTTAGCTACAGAAGCAGCGTAGTGGCGGATGGGCCTGTGTTATTTGACCCGCCTCTACAGTTTTTGCTTGTTGTGGTGTTGTAACACCCCGGAATCTATAAACACCCAGGATGTCACTAAAACCACACAACCAAACAACCGAACAAATAAATAGTAAATTCGGCAGCATCTCCTTTGTATTTATAAGCAACTCGGAAGCAAGAATACATAGATAATAATAGAATTAAGACATCACCCTAGCATTAATGGAACATCCTAATAAAAGATAAAGATAACTCCTAAAAGAATAAGTTTAACATCCACACTCCTTTAAGCATCAAGCACAAGACTCTAATGAATAAACTTTATTTATTAAGTAAGTGCAAGACGTGTAGCTAATCCCTCTTCCTCTCCTAGCAATCATCAAACACCTGGAGAGAGTAAAACAAGGATAAGATAAAAATCTCAGTAAGCAAATTTGTTTTGACAAGCTATTTAAATCACAAGTTGGGACTAAGCAACTATTTAGCATTAAATTTCAATTATAGGATAATCAAGATATGAAATTGATATAAAGTAAATAACTTCCAAATAGAACATAAGCAGACGATAGAGATTCAATGATAACAACACGTCCCTTCAAAATACTTCGTGAGTGCATATAAATGCAAATGCATATGTCTTCTGCCTGCATACCCAACAAGGTATGGAGCTGCATCCCATGATGTTGTATCTGTACGGTCGTGACCGACATAACTTCCAATGCAAATGAATGATGCAATGCACATGGCATACCGCCATAATGATAATATAAACTTTAACTTTCTCCAAGAATATGGATTAACCATATAAACCATGCTCCAATAATAAAAGTCATATATAGAGAATTAAAAATTAATTGATTATAATTAAGTGAGTAAATAATACAAGGGTCAATTCTTAGTGGTAATACATGGTTTTGAACATTATAGTGTAGGTGATAAAAATAACAAGTCAAAACGGTACCACAACCATCGCTACATTCACTTGCCTCAACCGAAGAAGATCAAAGTACTACGAATGACCCAGAGCACTACCTCATGTTTTGAAACAAATACTTCAGTACAAACACTCCATAAATAATTTACAATTAACATTTATATCGTTTCTACGCCCCAACTGATAATCACCAAAAACAACAACACTTCACTTTGATAAACAGCAGCAGTGCTGCTTGTCTTTTTCGTAAAATTAAAACTATAACAACAATGATGACATATAAATAATTCATAAGTATCTACATTAAATAATCTACAACTTTTATAGTCATTACCAAATTTAATTTTGATATTTACTAATTCTAAATGGCTCTACAAAGTGACCAACATAATCTGCCAAACAGCAGCACGACACTGAGTTTGGAAAATCATATCTCCTAAACTATTGAGCCAAATTGAGCAAGATAGTACTTTGTGGAAAGAGGGAGTAAAGTACTACAAATCACTCTACATGCCCTGGATAAATTCGGCCTCTAAGACATCTTAAATCGTCACTCAGAATAGAAGGTTGTAACGGCAAACTGTAGGTCTGACAAAATTGACGAGAAACAACAGACAGGTAAGACAAGTGATCATAAAACACATAATATATGATCCTTCCAGTTACCAATTGGTAAGACAAGTGCATCAAGATCACATTAACATGTGGACAATGGCAAGTAAATTGATAACGATCAAATCCAACTTGGCTTTCTTAGTCCGTTCCACTTTAGCATTCATGTGTAGCAACATAAGTAACGGGAAATCTGAGCATATTAATTCATGGGATTCAAGATATTGGGTCTATGATCTTGAAGATTGATCTCAACGTTAAAACAGTATTTGTGTATGTATTATGTAATCTGGACAAACTAAATAAGTATGTGTTTATAATTCTAAAATGCATACCAATGTCTACATTAGTGGAACTGTCGAGGATTATTCACTTTTGATGGGATGTGACACCATTGTCTTTTCAACTAAAGAAGTACAAGTTACTAAGAAGCAGACTCGGTAGATCCTATATTGGGACTGACATTGCCAACAAATTAATCCTATTGCGACTGAGATTCCCACCAATAAATTATGTAAAACTAACGGGCACTTCACTAAACCCCAACATGGTCATATGCGATAGTAGAGTTCCCACAGTATACTGCCGGCCACCATCATTTCAAACAACAGATGGAAATAGTCTACAGTAATATCACTGTTGGTAAATATTTGCATGTCTTGTAGTGGGCTGATTTTCGGCTGCGAGAGTGCCTCCACTCATTTTACTTCAGTAGCTTATTCCAATCGACATCAGTTGAGGAATTGCAGGTCTGGTACATGGAATATTTTCTAGTAGCTGGTCTTTGTCTCATGCAAAATAATGACTGAATTTTTTGAATCGCATTAATTGCTCTATCTATTTAATATTAATAGTTGACTTTCAGGATAACAAAATAAATTCTTACACTCAAACAAATTATATTATAGAGATTTTAAGATAGTCCTAAATAACTATGGACTGTCCATTTGCATAGATCTCGAGGATCAAAATGGTCTATTTACCTTTTAGGAGGTAATAATTCATCAATAATAATTATTTTTTTAATCTTTTTTTTGGAAGTATATTTTTTTGTTTTGGAAAATAACGTCTTTGATTTAGAAAGTAACCGACGTCAAGGAAATAATATGACACCGAATAATTTTTTTTTAATTGAACACAGTATACAGATAGACACTCACAAACACACACGAGTACTCGCCTCTATAAAACCACGCACACACATCCTACCCCTATGAGCGCCTCCGAAAGACAAAGCTGGTTTGATCTTGAGATTCACAAAGTCACCACAGACGCCTTGCTATCGACGGAGACATCGCCTCTCACTAGATGAATAAATAGTCATAAATGCAACACCCGTGTCAAATATAGGATTTGAACTTGGATGGGTTGGTTTCATCACAATGAACCAAAACATCTGAGCTAGGCTCAGTGTGCAGACACCGAATGATTTGATTGTGTTACAGGAAATATCGTGACAAGTTACGCGGCTGTAGCATGTATGAGATGTACTTGTGTGAGTTCCAGAATTCTTTGTGCAAAGTTCAAGAGTTTGTTCGTGCATTCTTTGTGCGTGAGTCAATAGACGTGAAAGAAAATCCGTGAGCTACAAACCAGATTTTTTTTTTTAATTTCGGTTGAACTTGTACATGAGTTAAAATGTGACTTGGACTTCTTTCTCGTAGCTAGTAGAGGAGGTTTTAATTTGCACGCATGTGTATGTGTGACGTGACAAAGACACCATGTTTCTCATGATGATGTACTTTGATCTGTAATATATGAGATCCGGGTAAGCTAAACAAGATACCGTGTGTCTTGCGATCAAAAGAAACAACTATTGTAACATATAACATATCTTGTGAGTTATCAATAAATCGTGGCAGATACTTTGTTGTCCTCCGATGTTCCGCAAAGAAGGGAATCGGGGTCGGGGTGGATGCAAATCTTCGGTGGAGATAGCACATCACGGAAGGAGATGGAGTGCGGGGATATTGGATTTTACTTTCTTTTTTGTTTAATCCTTCTTCCATAAATAAAGGACTGAGATTGAATTTTTGTTTTACGTCCTAAGAGCATCACTAGAAGAGCCCATAAACTCTTTCTAAATCTAATTAATAAGGTTTAATCTAAAAACTAATCTCTAAGAACATCTCCAAGAGAGTACCTTAAAGTTCCCCTAAATCAAATTAATAAAGTTTAGTCTAAAAAATTTATCTCTAACAATTCTCTAAAACAGTCCCTAAATTTATTTCCTCACTAAATTCATCTCATTTGTAGCTAGAATTTGATGCCCCCCAATCCTACTCTCCCGCCTCAGCGACAACTTTTGGCGCCGAGTTTATTCGCGTCCCGCCAAACTGCACCGCGAGCTCTCGGCAAAAAGGTGTGCGGCTCATCGAGGAATTTGGGAATTTCCGCCATAGTGCGAGTTTTCGATCTACAGTCGGTGCCCACCGCCAATCCCTGCTTCTCCCCTCCTGCTGAACACCAACGCCATTCCTCACGGCCTCGCCCATCTCCGTAGCCCCGACGCCACCTCCAATCCTGTTCAGTAATCTCCGGCGCCTGTCCCTACAGCAACGTCCGCGCCGCCAACCAGGGCGCTCCCGTCTGCGCTCCTTCGTTTGAAGGTACAATCGATTACCTGCTGAGATTGGTTAATTAGGTAGCGATTCATGTTGCAGCTGATTCCTTTGATAGATACCATTATGATTTATATTTTTGTTTCTTCTCGAACCTTGCGAGCAGCTGAGACCTTGGGTGTCTTTGTGCGGTTAATCATTGTGGTGTGGCCCATTACACTGTCACCGATGCTTTCATATGACAACATTAAACTGATCCACTGATGCATACTTGATGCTTTTTAATTTTGTTTAAACGTGTCTTGATTATAGAAAATATTTTGTTTTCTATTTAATTTTGATTCGAAACTCTGAAAGTTTTTATATTGCCTTGTATCAGTTTAGCACACATATTAACCTGCATCAATATAACTCTGAAACTCTGAAAGTTCTGATATTACCTGCATTAGAATAGCACACATATATATTCTAGCAATTGCAATGTTGTTCACCTGATACCTGCAAGCGTATAAGCTTTGAGTGAGAATGACTTGATTCAATCTTGCAGTCAGTTACTTTTGGTGCACTGTCAACATTTTCAGGTTTTTCAATTTTCAATGTGTTTGGTTGCTACTAGTACTAATTTTATTCTTGTATTTTGAAGCCTGGCGTCGAGTGTCGGTCATCGTGAATTTTGCTTCACTTGATTGTCCATCACTTCAACTTGTATACAGGTTTACGCCCATCCCCAACTAAAAGCTGAGTTCTGACATAAGAAGTGTTTTTTCCATCAATCTTTTTGAGAAACCAGATCAGACACATCTACTTTTGAGAAAGAGAAATGTTACAACGTCAAGAAATTACGTTATGTGATGGCCAGCTTAAAATACCACTCATGTCTCCAAACGCTATTAATTACTAAAACTTTTCCTAGTGTGTTTGTGGTCATCCTGTAATAAAACACACTATTTGTTTTGCTGTGCCTTACTATTCAAATTGCTTAGTTTTTTTCTATGCATGGTATTGCTGTCTTTCATGCCTCCTCTATTTGATTTATCTCATGTGCTATTCATTTTGTAGCCACTTGCAACAATGGCAGGAGAGAACTACTTCACAGGTTTGATGAATGAGACTGAGGACAACAATGGAATGGATTGTAATGGTTTAGGCAGTCCTCCTGTGGAGCAGCAAGAAACGCACGTAAAACCCTCTTCCACTTCCAATGCATACAGTCTATAGAACCTAGTATATAAGAAAAACCTATTTCTTCTCCAATTGCTAGCAAACGAGCTATATCGTTCTTGTTAGGTGATCTCAAGTACTCCTCTTTCTTCTCCAAGATATTTTTAGAGCCTATTTGATGTGAACAAGTGTTCTCAATCTTCCGAAAGGTTCTAGTAATCTTGGTTTGGACGGAGGCGAAACAAAAATTGATCCGGCTTCTAAACAACACGTTCAGAATCTCGTAATCGCAGCACAATATCTCCTCTGGTTATTAACCGTCCAAAAACGATTGACCTTACCGAGAAGGCTAATTTCTGTCTGTAAATCAAGAACACAAGCAAGAACAAAGAAGAATGCAATATAATTGTTGATGTATTATGAAACTCACGAAGTTGGGGTCTCACAAACCGATAAACGAAAAAACTATATGAACAGAATAATCTAAGCAAAACTTAAAACCTAATGGAGCAGCGGCAACTGTTTATGAAGGCCCTAGGATCATGCAAGACCCTCTGTACACGCCCTTAAATGGGCTCAATTGGATAGAAAGCCCGAAGACTAAAAACAGGCAACACAGCAACGACACAGATTCTGGATTCTTTCTTGTTTTGACCATTTCCGATGACTTCAGACGAATTTTTACATGAGGGCAGCGGCATTGGAAAGGTCTCCTCCTTAGCTTTCCGTGCATATATAGAACGTCTAAATCTGAGTCCGTATGCGTCCTGAGCGTTCCTTTTACTACGGACTAGTCCAGGACCTCGAAACAGACTCGATGTCGATTTTGATTGTGCCTCCACCTTGGCTTCCACGTCTTTACTAGTCCTACACGTCTCCAAGTCCTTCTCCCATCATTTTCTGGTCCTCTCCATGGTTCTTAATCATAATATAATCATTAGGTAGCAAACCATTCTCAAACTTAACATATAGCGAAGAACGTAGGAATGAGCTTACCTCTAAATTTAGTCGTCGTGCACGAGGTCTAGTCATTGGACCTTGCAAGTCCGAAATTGGAGGGGTGTTATGTATATCTATAGAAGTGATGTCCTCATCACTATTTATTGGGGAGCTTTTGAAGATGCTCTAATGGCTCCAAAAATAACTCATAGATTTATTCTCTCCCTAAATTCTCCTTATTTGTAGCTACAAATAAGGAAAAAATTAGGGGCCACAATCCTTATATTTATAAGAGAATAAATGTTATTATGGTTTCAGATGCTGATGTGTCCAATAAAAAAAATTATGATCTATTTATAAAGAGAACTGTTAATGGAAACAATAAAACTTCTCCATAATAATTTTTTGACGGCTACTAAAAACACACTTTTGGGATTAATTTTTTGAGAGCTTTTGGAGATGCTCTATGAGAAAGGCAAGACCTTGGGGACTACCATAAAAGGACTCATATTATATTATGGCAAACTGAACTAATCACTTCTGAAAACTGTGTGTTTGTTGAGTGCCACTGGCATAGTGGCACTCGACAAAGGCTCAAATACACTCGGCAAACCCTTTGCCGAGTGTAGCCGATAGTAAATATCACTCGGCAAAAATATGGATAAAGAGTCTTTGCTGAGTGTTTTTGATCTACATGCAACGAACACTTTGCCGAGTGCCAAAAAATACACTCTGACAAATAATTTTTTTAAAGTAATAAAACAAATACCAAAACAATGAGTTTTTTTAATAAGGCAAGGCCCCCATGGGCCAGGCCCACCCGCCCTCTCTCAGTTTTCAAGTTGGGGCATTTTTCACGTGTGGCGCGTTCGCTGGGACTCCAACCCACGACCTCCACCTTACGCGTAACTTCCCTACCACTGCACCACACACTTAGTTTATTCTATACTTTGTTTTTATTCCCTATATATTATACTTGCTTGTCGAGTGTCTTTTCTCCAGCACTCGGCAAATTTTTTTTTTATCTGGGTGTCAAAAGAAAACACTCGACAAACAAGCATGTTTGCCAAGTGTAAAAAAATACACTCAGCAAACAAGCAACTTTGCTGAATATCGAAAAAACAACAATTGATAAAGTGTTTGCCGAGTGTTTTTTTGTGACACTTGGCAAACCACCGGACGGGCATTCGACAAACAGTCAGTTTCCAGTAGTGAATATTTGCAAATTACTTTGTATGATTGCGTGGTCAGGTGAATTCGATTGAAGTGATTGAGACCTGAGTCACGCCGTTCGAGTGACTCATGGTCGTATATCACACAAATGTAATGTCTCTTCGTGGTGTAATTATATCTAACAATAGGGACTAAATTTCTAAAAGTTCTGGTATGAAAATGAATTGAACCCAAGCGACTCGTTTGGTGAACTTCTCTAGTTGTAATGGCCATATAATGAATCGGGGTCAATGTAAAATAAATCTGCGTTGTAATTAATATGTCTCCTTTGAGCGTTTAGAGTTATTTTTTGAGCACCTTTACGGTGGGCTTGAATTAATTTGGGCCATCCATTTTCTCTAATCTAACGGTTTAGATACATTTATACTACTTAATCTCTCTTAGTAGTATGAAGTAGTTTTTTTAAAGTAGTATAAATTATTATGGGTATTATGGGTAAAAAAAGTAATGGCAAATTTGTAACTCTATGGATGTATTAGGATTTTTACAGCAAATGAAATAGTATTCATTTCTCAATCTCTGTTCCTCTTCCTTCTGACCGGTCATCGTCGTCGATCTTCCTCTTGCGACTGCGCCCGGCAGCGGGTTGGGAGCTAGTCGACGGCGAGGTGTTGGGCACTACGGGTTGGCCCGCAACCTGGCGTCTTGGTCGTGATGCTTTTTTCGGCGAAACCCTAGGCCACCCACTATTGCTATGGGTTTTGATCCGTCGAGGCGGCTCCTTGACATTCACTACTACAATCAAAGCCTTCAATAGCGGACAAAAAGGCCTTGCAATATCGGACAAATAGTGCGCTATTGCTCAAACAATATTGCTGGCTTTCATCCAGCAATATTGGCCTTGTGAGTCCGATATTGTAGTTGCAACTACAATATCAGACATGCTGATATCATCATGTCCGATAGTGATGTAAAACACAGCAATATCGGTAGCATGACATCATCATATCCGATATTGCTATGTTTTTTCAGAAAAAAATAAAAAAAAGCCCCTATTACCTATAATCTGATTAGATTAGAGGTAATAGAGGCTTAGAAGCAAATAAAAAGGAAATAAATCTTCACTACAACATAACTCATCAGTTTATCCATGCAAAAGTCACTTAGGTTTACAATTTGCTACAGTAACATGGAAAAAAATAGCAGATCATACACTAAGTCATGCTTTACAATATGCTCAACTAACAAACAATTTAGCAATCAGTTAAGAAGAGTTGCGAAGTGATGAACAAAGTAAAGCTCAGTGATTACACATCTAAAGCAAATCTAAAATTTGAGCAACTGAATACTTAATAAAATGCATGAACAATGAGCACAATTTGGCATCTGATAGTTTAATATGTTTTCTTGTTGATTCATCCTTCAACTCTGCAAAGGAGAGCAGAGTGGCAGAATTAGAACAAAAGTATGCAAAAGACATGTTTGTTACTATGTGATTGGCACAAAAATATAAACAAAAGCATAAATGATATGAGACTATTATATTCCTTCTGTACTTAAGTTCATTCAGTCATCTACTACATGTCATATATTGTCAGGGTCCAGAAAAAATAAATGATATTTAAGTATACCTCAATGATCATTTTTTTCATGATGGTCCAGCTGAGCTCTTGTTGTCTGTTGGTTTTATGTTGTCAACTTCATGCCTGAAAAGTATTACATATGAGAAATATCAGCACTGCTAAACTCATTGACAAACTGAATTGGTGACTATCAAAGTTGGTTAAAGAAAGATTGTCATATGAACAAAACTTAAGAATAACCTGATTACGGTGAAGGTCCTAATGAATTGATATTTTAAAGCAATCGAGTTAATATACATATAATCCAATTGTATCCATTATATATAACATATGTTGGTTAGATCAGTAACACTACGGGCAACAAACAATGATCCTAGGATATGTAGTTTCAATAATCCAGTTGTATCCCTGTTACAGTAGATAATATATTATATATTAAGAAACAAGGAATTATTGTACAACTTATCCAGGGGCAGCTATGGAAAAAGCAAAAAGGAAACACTATACAGTATGTGCCAGGTGAAGAGCTGCAAGAGGTCATTGAATGGTTATGGCCTCTTTCTATTGGATATGAGTCCATCACATTGCTTCCAAATCTGCCACGCATCTATGATGAATCAAACATTCCAGGTGCAACACTGAAATACAGGCACATAGAATCTTCAAAATTTAACTATCATGGCTATATGAATTTGGATGCTACCGAAGAATTGATCAGCAAGTATGCTACAGAAGCTAAGCAAGAGGCAGCATCAAATAGAAAAGGCAAAGGCATATGTACTTAGAGAATACTGGGTCAAAAAAACATGTCAGACCTCAAAGTTCAGGAATGCATATATATATATATATATATATATATATATATATATATATATATATATATATATATATATATATATATATAACAGTAATGAACCAGTAAAATTAAAGTTTTGTTAGCAATGAACAAGTTTTGTTTATCCTTGTAAGATGCTCTTTCATACTGATTTTGACATATACTGTAAGTGAAACCAAAATGATCCAAACAAAAGATAGCGAAGTGACAAACAAAAACATTGATTTAACTTGGGCATGCAGAGAAGGAAACACAATTATGAGATCAGCACTCAACACCATATTAGCTAATCATCAGATGAGCACTACAATTACATTTATTAGGTGACTTCAGTCAAAAAGAAAAAGAAAGTTTAGGTGACAATCCAATGAATTTATTAAAAACCTATTTTTTTTATTTTACTGCGAGCTTTTGATAAAGCAACCAGATCACAGCACTACTCTTAATTGAAGTAACCATTTCATTGCACTCAATGCAATGAATTCTATCTGACAATGTCATAAAACTGAATATGAAAGGGGAGTACGATATGTGAGATATACTGGGATTTAATGGAGTAGGAAAGAAAAGAAATTACTGTGACATGTTTAGACATTCAATTATTGAATTTAGACTTCTAAATCAACTAATTATGAACTTCTAAACAAATCAGGCCTTTCACTACCTAATACCAATGTCGCCATTACCTGTGAGGACCCTTGCCGCAAGCAACCTAGCCGTCGGACGACGCACAACCGCTGCCTCGGCCGCCGGCGCCTCTTCCAGCCTACCCACCGCAGCACCACCGGGGACGCCCACCCGCTGCAGCTTCCGCGAGGATGCCCGCCCGATGCTTGCTCACCCGCCGCCACGGACCGCCGTTGGGTGGCAGCAGCAAACCCTAGCGAAGACGGCGGCAAAGCTGGCATGCCGCCATGTGGTGCCAAAGTGGCTCGCATCAGCCCTAGAGCTGTAGATTCGGGACGGATGCAGGTCCGTTCGGTGGTGGACAGCGAGAGAGGCGCTCCGGCGACCTGGCATGACGGCGGGGGCGGGAGGATGGCGTGGGTGCTTGCGTGAGGTGCGGGCAGAAGAAGAGAGAGACCCGAGCGAGAGGAAAAAAAACGAGATAGAAACCCGGCTCGACCAAGGCAAATAAATTGAGTTTAAGTTTCGTTCTGTACAAGAGAATTCTTTGTTTGATTCGATGGTTTGTTCACTTGAGCTGCAACATGAGGTGATAGGTTCGATCCCTACAACAAACTCGAATTAATTTTTTGCTTGGTACATGAGATAGATATTTTGTTGTGACTAAAGTATTTTCTATAAAAATTCTAAAGCAAGTCCCTCTTAGGACGTAAACACATAAATTCTATAAATATAAAATTTTGTATATAAATAGAACAAATATTAAAAATAAATTATGTTAAAGACTTTAATATCGAACAACATGGTGTCTACGTTAGCAACGATTTGCAGTTGCACATATTAATATCGGACATGCTGATATCATATCTCTTGATCAATATTGCAGCGTAAGACATCAATATCGGACACCAGTGATGTCATCTCTTGACCGATATTGCAGTGCAAGACATCAATATCGGACACCGTTGATGTCATCCTCTGTCTGATATTAGAGTATAGTCCACACAACAATATCAGCATTCACGCTGATGTCATTATCGTCCGATATTCTTAGGTGCACTGCAATAGCGTTTTAACCTACTGACGTCAGAATTTGTGTATGTAATAGCCTCTCTTAATGTGTCCGCTATTATAGTGAAAAACAAAACACTACTAAAAGCTCTTTTGTAGTAGTGATTGTTGTCGGATCATTGGCTGGCGATGGCCTGTTCTAGTTGCGTAGCCCATGCAGGACTAGCTCTTCTTGTCTCACGCTCCCCAATTTGCTCTATTAGAGAGAAAGAAGATGCAAACTTGATATCCATTACCTATGAATTCGATTATGCATACTGAATTAATATAGCAGATGTGAACTTCTAATTTTTTAGTGTATTTTGTCATGTAAAATCCGCAGGAGTTTTAATAAGTCGCAATAAGTTAATACAGAGCAAGAGATATTCTGTTAGTTGCATTCTGCAATTGCCATCCATCAGAAATCAGACTATCTGATGACAATATAATACAGTACAACGTGCTCGAGTTTTGGTGTTAAATTCAAGGGCGCTTCTGTGTTTCGTGAAAGTTATAACACCACATGTGCATATGCTACCATTAGCAGGTGGACAGTGTCCATTGTTCTTACAATCTGTTTAGTAAAAACATATGGACAAGTCTTAAAACTTTGGACACTAGAAATAACATAATAGAGCTCTAACTGATTTCTGAACATATGTAGCGCCAACACACGAAATGGATTTCTCAATCAACTCCCTCTGCAATAAACGAGACACCCCGGCGCTCCAGGCTTTTGCGATGGCAGCTGTCATCGATGGCGAGTGGCGGTTCAGGCCGGAAGGAGCTCGGGGTGCAACCCCGGCTGGTTGGGCGTTCAGCTATAGCGCATCTCGCTTTTGCGAGTGTCTTCTTCGGCTCACTTCAAAGCCATGTGCGATGGAGTTTTCTCCGGTGGAGTTCCTTTCGGCTTTGGTTTCACGGCAGCGGTCAGATTTGCAGGCGTCGGCAGTGGCTGGCGGCGACGGATCTTGGCGCTACGGAAAGGCAAAAGGTCTAGAGGCCTCAATGTGTTTTTTGTTTTTCTGGGGGCTTTCTTGCCTTTTTATGGGACAGTTGTTCTTTATATCCTTTTACAATGTATCTGTATGCCTATGTGTCTTTGTACTACTTAACTTTTAAATACAGATATGTTAGTTCCAAAAAAAATGGATTTTTCAAGTCATAGTTCAGATGGTGAGTGTCATCTATGTCATCCTTACAATCTTGAGTAGTAATCTCAACGACAATTCAGAGGAAGACATGTCACTAAGTGACCGCTGGAGCACCCAACTTCACTAACAGAACGAAGTAAAAGTCATGTATTTTTGTTAACGCAAGGAAAAGAAATGGCATCGATCTAAGAGTGCAGATCACTTCAGAAAAGGATTTATCTTTCAGATCCCATCAATCCACAGTGTCGCAAATGTGGTGGCACGTCCTTGTTTCGACTATGCGTGGATCGGTGGCCTTGCCTCCGGGAAGTGCCTCGAAGGAAGACGAAATTGAACCGCGATTGGCCTCAGATGACGGTGTGATCCGACCGGATACGTTCAGACGATGATCCCGTCTAATGATTGTGGGCGGTGCGGGCCTGACGGATATCAGTTGGGATCCGGCAGGAGATGGCGGGTGAACTCTATTGAGTTATCGACGAGCGCAGACACGTAGATCGAAGTAGAGAACGAAAATTAAAAGGGGCAAGAATAGAGGAGACGAAATTCTTTATTGAATAATTCTGGTGAAATTACAAAGGGGTGTCTCCTCAACTATTTATAAGCGAGAAATCCTACTTCGTATTGGGCTAGGATTAAATAAGAAGCCCACATAGGCCAGGAGACCTTCTTCTAGAAGGTGGGCCTGGCCCATAAGCGTTTTACAACACTCCCCTTTGGACTCTTTATCACGATAAATATGCCTCATTAAAAACTCCTTAAAAACCCAGTGGAAAAAATAGAGAAAAGAGCACATATTACCGTCACTTGTATTGTACGCATTGGCTCATCAAAAACCTTAATGAGAAAACTTCATATGAAAAACTCATAAGGGAAAAGAGTACAATGCTTTAATCTTTATGATTAATGCTTATCGATCTTCATGAACGACATGAATTATCTTCAAGATGATTCTTTAATTCGGGAACGTGATATATTTAGGGAAGTTCTCCTCCTGTTCCAAGCACTTCTCTAAGTCTTCCTATGCCAATACCATGGCGACACTTTTCAAGAGTGCAACCTGGTAGTGCCTTTGTGAATATATCTGCAAGATTATCACAAGATCGGATATGAGTTATCAAAATTTCTCCCTTCTCTTACAATTCATGCGTATGGAACAATTTAGGTAACATATGCTTTGTCCTGTTTGACTTTATGTATCCTGATTATATTTGTGCAATACAAGCGTTATTATCTTTATAGATAACTGTAGGGGATCGAGTATATGATACTCCACAACTATCCATTATATGTCTTGACAATCTTCTGAGCCAAGTGCATTCCTTGGCGGCTTCAAATAATGCGATGATCTCTGAGTAATTTGTTGATGTAGCAACAACCATCTGCTTCGTTGACTTCCATAAAATTGCCGTTCCCCCAAATAAGAACACATATCCAGTCTGCGAGATTTACTTGTGTGGATCGAATAAGTAGCCAGCATCAGTATACCTAACCAAGGTTACTTCTGCATTCTTCTTGAAAAATAATCCGAAATCTTCAATTCCTCTCAGATATCTTAGTACTTTTTTAATGCCTTTCCAATGTTACATAGTTGGTGTCGAGCTGTATCTAGCAAGTAGATTAACAGCAAAGGCTATATCGGGTCTCGTATCATTTGCAAGGTACATCAATGCTCCAATAGCACTGAGATAGGGATATTGAGGTCCCAAAAGTTCCTCACCTTCCTCCTTTGGTCTAAATGAGTCTTCCTCTGCATTGAGTGATCTCACAACCATAGGGGATCTGAGTGGGCATGCATCTTTAATATTAAATCTCTCTAATACCTTCTTGGTATAGTTTGATTGATGCAATAATATCCCTTCGTGGGTATGCTCAAGCTGCAAGCCTAAACAATATGCAGTCTTTCTTAAATCTTTCATTTCAAATTCAGATTTTAAGTAAGAACATGCATCTTCGACGTCCTGTGTAGTGCCAATGATATTTAAATTATCAACACAAACAGAGATTATGCAATAACCTTTCTCTGATTTCTTAATAAATACACAAGGACAATCATCATTCTTCAAGAATTCTTTCTCTAGTAAAAAGTTACTGAGGTTGTTATACCACATTCTTCCAAATTGCTTTTAACCATGTAGTGACTTCTGAAGTTTGACACTATACAATTTGCGTTCTTCTTCATTCGGTACTTTGATTCCTTCTGGAACTTTTATATAGATTTCTGTATCTAATGTTCCATACAAATATGCAGTGACGACATCCATAAGTCACATTTACAAATTCTTATTCACTACCAATGATATTAAATACCGAAAAGTAATTCCATCCATTACGGGAGAGTAGGTTTCTTCGTAGTCAATTCTTGGTCTCTGCGTGAAACCTTGAGCTACAAGTCTCGCCTTGTATCTAGTCACTTTATTTTGAGCATTTTTCTTCCTGACAAACACCTATTTGTGACCCACTGGGAAGATACCTTTTGGTGTAAGGCTTACATTACCGAACACTTCTCTTTTATTTAGCGAGTTCAATTCTGCACAAATTTCTTCTTTCCACTTTGGCCAGTCAGGATGCTTCTTGCATTCCTTCATTGACTTTGTTTCAGATTCCAAGTCAATCTGTGTTGCAATTGTGTCAGCAAAATATGAGTCGACTTTCATTATCTTTCTATTGTATAGTACTCTCGTCTTAATATAATTCGTTGAAACTTCTTCTATTATTTCATTTTCTTGATCCACATCACTCAAAGGTGTGTTTAGATCAGGAATTTCCGGTAACCCATCGTGAGTTTCAAGTGTGCGCACATTCTCACTTGGGATTTCTTCTTCAATACTAACCACTTCGTGTGGTTTGCTTTCACCTTCTATATTCTTCTTTTGAGTAGTTTGCTTAGGCTTCTTCTCCGTAGAACGTCTCCTAGGAGCTTTAGCTTGAGCTTGTACTCTAGGCTTCTTTGGTGCCCGTGTAACCGCATCACTCCCTCTCTTCCTAGCATTCGTTGCTTTTGAGGAAGGAGGCTGGAATTCCATATAGTCATCTTCTTCAAATGGGATGTCTATTCTTTCAGGTGCATTTGCAGCCGGTATATGAGACTTCACAATGTCTCTTGTATTGGTGAAAGCTTCTGGCAGTTCATTAGCAACCCTCTGTAGATGGAGGATGTTCTAAACTTCGAGCTCAGTTTCTGTAGTGCGAGGATCCATTCCTTGAATTCCTTTAGTTTCTCATTCTATTTCACGGTATTCGTCCCAAGAGAGATACTTTCCTCCCCCTAATGCCGGGAAATCATCTTCATTAAAGATACAATCAGAGAAGCAACCCGTGTGTAGATCCCCAGTGGATGGATCTAAATACTTGATTATGGATGCACTTTCATATCCAACGTAAACTCCGAGTTTCCGTTGTGCACCCATTGCAGTTCGCTGAGGCGGAGGGATAGAGACATACACAGCACATCCAAATCTCCGCTAGTGAGAAACATTTGGTATTGTACCACGTACCATCGCTAATGGGGATTCTTCATGTGTAGCAGATGGTCTCAATTAAATTAATGTTGCTACGTGCAACACTGCAGGCCCCCAATAAGAGGTAGGTAATAAGTAATTCTGCAATAATGATCTTGCTATCAACTTGATCCTCTTAATTAATGATTCTGCAAGGCCATTTTGTGTATGCACGTGTGGTACAGAGTGTTCCACTTGATACCCAGACTCATACAATAGTCATTAAACACCTTCGAGGTAAATTCTCCGGCATTATCCATCCTGATGGATTGGATTCTGTGATCCGAAAAATTGGTTTTTAATTGTATGATCTGAGTTGTCAATCGTTCAAACACATGGTTTCTAGTAGACAATAAACATACATGACTCCACTTCGAGGAAGCATCAATCAACACCATGAAGTACCGAAAATTTCCTGACATGGGGTCAATTGGTCCACATATGTCTCCTTGAATTCGTTCAAGGAATGTCATCGATTCTGCTTGAATCTTTAGCTTTGAGGGTCAAGTGATGAGCTTCCCTTTTGCACATGCAACGCACAAAAAATCTTCTTGATTTGGGAAATCTTTTATCTTCAAGTTGTGATCATTTGAATTCTTTGTGATTCTTTGCATCATGTTAAGGCCTGGATGACCAAGTCTATCGTGCCATATTCAATAGGCTTCTTGGTTGCTAAATACGGTCTTGAACGCAGCGAACTCTTTGTGTGGTTTAACAGAAGTGTAGTACATGCTTTCTTTAATGGTTGGAAAACTTTTGACGATAGTCTTGTGCTCTCCATCTTTCTTGGTTATAATGAGACATTCTTCGCCTTTATCATTATTGGTTTCTACGTGAAATCCATTTGCACGGATGTCCTTGAAGCTTAACAATGTTCGCGTAGACTCGAGATAAAGCAATGGTTCATGTATTACTAGCCGCGTACCATTCGATAGGACGATTGTGGTCCCACCTCTGCCAACAATCCTAGTGTCATTGCCAATGGCAGTAGTTATATCTCTATCATACTTTCAAAGTGTTTGGAAATAACTAGTATCCCTTAGAACGGTAGCGGTATTGCCACTGTCTACGAGACAAAGCTCCTCTTGAATAGTCATATACTCCACGATTCTGTAATTAATACAATCATGTATAATCAATAGAAATAATAATATAAACAATTTCCATACCAATATAATATATTAATGAGAAAATGTCTTCTCTTCATGAGATTACATAAATAAACCACTATTAAAAACTTAATGCACCCTTATTACTATTGCTTAATTCTAATGGAGAACTTTTGATTCTAACTAGTCTACGAGACTAGTGGGAATCTCCATGCAGGCCTTCCTCATCCTCTGCCATGAGGTCATCATCAAATTTAATATCAGAGGTCTTGCTTGGTTCTCCATGACCTTGAGCTTTGTCTAATGTACCAGAATCCATCTTCGTGATGTCTTCATTGGCTTGTGGAGCTTCAACATAGTTGGCTTTATGCTCCGTAAGCTTCTTCCTGAGTTTGTGGTACATGTCGACAACGTGCTTAGTCGTGCGTCAAATTTTGGACCAATGTCCGTTCATACCACATCTGTAACATTTCTGGTCCTGTTTCCCATATTCTGAAGGCGTCTTCTTTGACTTCCCTTTATAGTTCTTCTTGAACTTGTTAGGGTTGTTTTGCGCCTTCGGTGGTACCTTCGGTGTTTCTTTATCCTTGTTGTTATTCTTCTTGAATGACGTGGCATTTGCTTCTTGCTGTGCTATGGAGCCAGTAGGACGAGACAAATGATTCTGCTTGATCAATTCATCCTCCCCCTAATCTTGCTGCAATGCATTGCTTAGGGCGACATAAGAGTCATATTTGTCCTTCTTGTACTGGCGTCTCACATGGGTGAGCTTAGGGTGAAAGGTGGAGAGGGTCTTGTGGATGAGGTCAGGATCTTTAAGATCTTTGCCACATAGCTTCATGCATGGCACAATACCATAAAGCTTGGTATTGTATTCCTTAATAGTCTTGTAGTCTTGGAAGCATAGGTTTTGTCATTCGCGCTCCACTTTAGGAAGTAAGACTGCTTCAATTTGCTCAAAGCGACTACGCAGTGAGTCCCACAAGACCTTTGGGTTCCTTTCGGTCATGTACTCATTTTTCAATGTAGTACATAAATGATGCCTCAGGAAATGCAGAGACTGAGCTTGCTCCACTGCTGTTGCAGCAGGTTCTCCATTTTTTGGCATAATTGTCTTCAAGAGATTTTTGCCACTAAGAAGAATTTTAGCATCAAGAGACTAAGACAGGTAGTTACTTCCATGGGGGGTAAGCACATCAAATTCTCTCCTCACAAGGTCAGACATCTACATGATATCATGGTGCAAAAATTACTTTATGTATATGCACGTAATATTTACAAATAATAGAGGGCATAAGTAAAGTGGTATAATAAAAACTGCATGTTTAAGTTATTTTTATTGGTATTTTTGCATAAAAATAACCAATAAACCATGAAAACGGAATAATATAAGTACTATAGTCCATCTTGATATAAATCTAGAAAAATCCGAGGTATTATATGCAAAATAATATATTCCTATGAAATTTCTATTTTTTCTGTGATTTTCTGGTAATTTTCATAATTTCTAGGGGTCTTGCTGCAAAATATGGACTCCAGATTTATTTCTGAAAATATTAGGGGTGCTTTTGCAAAAATCTAGGCTTCATCAGAAATTTCAACAACTCTAGGGACTTTTTGCAAATTTTCAGATATTTTTCTGATCGGGCTTCTAATGGGCCAAAACCCGGCCCAAAAATTGAGGCCGACTTGTTTTTCTTATAAAGAGTACAAATAGGGTTGAAACCCTAATTTTCTTTCACTTCCTTCTCACTCTCTTTCTTTCTTCCTCTCCCGGCCGCCACTTCTCTTGTTTCCTTTCTTTCTTCCCTTCCTCCCCACCGACACCACCTTATTCCTCTATTTTCCCTTCTTCCACATAGATCCAGGCGAATGAAGCCTGGGGCCTCAACGCGCAGGAGCCCGAGGTCGTATGCTCTGGCGGCTGGCGTGCATCCGGTGGGGGGGGGGGGGGGAGAATGGGAGTGCGGCGCGGTCTGCTCTCCTGCGCGTGCGGGGGGGGGGGGGGGGGGGGGGGGGCGTGCGCGGCGCTGACGCAAGCGCCGATCAAGATGCTGCGTTGCGCGGGGGACCCGGCTGCAGCTTGGCCGCGACGGGGGCGCGGGACGCGCGTGCGAGGGGTGGGGGGGGCGGATCTCGCCTGATCCGGTTGCCCTTCCCCCTTTTTCCTCTTTTTTTTTTTCTTTTCAACTTTCTGTGATGTATGGAATTGAATCCAACGTTTAGAGGAGCCGGATTTGGGCAAACAAGACCCAGATCTGAGCCGTCTCAAAACGGATCTCGATATTTTTCTTCTTTTTTATTGTAGATCCGGTCACCTTCATCACTAGGGTTAGGGTAGATCCGGTCTTTTCTTCTTGCCATCTTCGTGGCTCGCGTCAGCGGAAGGCACTCACATGGCCTTTATTTTGAACTTCTGGACGTACTCTGTTTCGGATCTGGATATTCCAGATCCTCCGCTTGCCGGTTCCAGATCCTATTAGGGTTGGGAGATTGCTGGCGCAAAAGTGCCTTTAATCTGATTTTGTTATTTCATGGTGTCGCCTCCTATGGCGGGCTTTTGTTGTTGTAGATCTTGACTGCAACAAGTCAAGATTTTTGTGGCGATCTCTTGGACAGATCTTGACTGCAACGAGTCAAGATACAAAATCAATCGAAAATCATACCTTTAATCACCGAGTAGATGGCCGACTCTGTAGAGCGTGCTGATAATGTGTTGAGTTATCGACGATCGCAGGCACGTAGATCAAAGTAGAGAACAAAAACTAAAAGTGACAAGAATAGAGGAGATAAAATTTTTTATTGAATAATTATGGCGAAATTACAAAGGGGTGTCTTCTCAACTATTTATAAGGAGGAAACTCTACCTTGTATTGGGCTATGATTAGATAAGTAACCCACATGGGTCAGGAGACCTTCTTCTAGAAGGTGGGCCTGGCCCATATGTGTTTTACAACAAACTCGTCGTCTACTGATTGCCGGCGGCTGGACGTACGTACGTAGACAGCGGACGAGGGAGGGAATAAATCAACATGCCGTGGCATCATACATAAATTATTTGATTATTAGTCAATTATGAATTTACCCTTACTAATCAATGGTCGTATTTTATTTATACTACTTTTATGTTTAAAGTAGTATAACCCACCGTAACGGGAGTCTATTTTTTCCCTCGCAGCTTTTGGGTGGAGGCACTGATATTATGTAGTACAACCTTCATCCCAAAATAAGATTACATCTACTTTTACTTAAAAATTGCTTTCACTAATGATTTTTATACACTAAAATAATTTTAAAAACCCTAGTACAAAAGTACAAATACTAGGTTTTTAAAACTTAATTAAAATATAAAAATCATGGTCAAAGTGAAGTTTGATCAAATCTAGATATAATCTTATTAGAAGAAGTATACTAGGGTCTAGTCAGTGGGCTAAAGTTTCTTCCTAATTACCAAAGTCTTAGCTGGAGCAGTGAGCAGACGAGCGCGATTGTTTGGTGAGTTGCCGGTGGAAGCCAGCTAATGCGGCCCGCCCAATAAAGTGTCAGATTTCGAGCCAATTAAATTGCTGCCCATACATTTAAATATTCAAAAGAGCATCCTATTGACTACCCAAGCTATTATAAGATGACTTGACCGGAGGATGCAGTTCGCAGCTGGCTGGGTCATTAGCCTAGCCCTGCTCTTAGCGTAAGGGTGAAACTTTGAAAGGACCACGCCTGCCGTGCCGCAAAGGCCGCGGATCTGGAGAATCTCGCATTTGTTTGGACGGGCGCGGACCGCATGCATGCCTGACGTGCGCGCACGTGATCGACGCGCGCCAAAAGCAATTGAAACGATCAGATTGACATTGGGCTCACATCTTTAGGCGTTGACCAGACACCATATAATTATATACTTTCTCCGATTTATAATATAAATATTTGAAGCATTCAAAAATTTATCCACAATATAAGTATTTTTAGAAATAAGATAAAATTTGATGTGTTGATAGGTATGTAATGAATTGATGATGTAGTGTAAAATAAGAAGTATATATGACCTTTCTTATGTTGACTAAATTTCCATTTGAATCCTAAAAATACTTATATTGTGGAATAAAGAAGTAGTCAATGGTTGGGTTTGCTGGTTTACTGTCCATGATCTATACATATATATAGTACAAACCAAGGAATTTCGCAGGAACAGTGTACGTGTTGCAGAACCACCCCTCCAGGAATCGCCAACATCCTCGCTGTGCCAGCGGCCCAGCGCAAGTCTGGTCTCACTCGTGCTGTGTACAACCCAGTTGGCTTATCCATATTCAGGTTTGTGCACCATCCTTGTGTGTGTGTGTGTGTCTGTGAGGTTTTTTTTTTTTTTTTTGATAAGGTTGCCATCATTGTGTCGATTTCCGCAAATCAAAAAATCCACCAAAGCCTCTACGTACCTGGTCCTAGTGCAACCGTCGGCTTTCTTGACCTATCCTTTTTCCCATACTTGAAATCTATTTTTTTATCAGCATAACTAATCACAGATCCATGTTTTCTTGTGTTGTTCCTCCTCGCCACTACTATAGAATTTGTCAGTGAACAGATATCCTAAAATCTGTCTGCCAGCTTTCGATGTACCACAAAACAACAACTTTAGTTACATATTTTGCACGTCGAAGTCTTGTATGTCGTTATATGGAGGCTATATATATAAGATATCAGACCGTTATAGATACCAACAGCAGCGTCAAGCATCAGGCGTAGTACATTCATCACAATTCTTTATTTTTTTTTCCTTGTAAATTCCATCACGAGGCTCATGACTGTCCTTTGTAATGTATGCTGGATTAATTTTTAATTAATCTTTTATAGGTAACCTTTAATAGTTCATAAATTCGTACCACGAGTGAAAGAAAACGTTTCACTGCAAAGAATTAGAAATAAAAGCCATCAGCAATTAGCTATTTAGTTGATTCAGAACACAGGGACAGGATTGAAAAGAGAATCAAGGATATTGGTGTCATATATAACCGAGTGTTTTTACTGGATGCAGTTACTGACTAATTATCTTGCTTAGCTTTTCATAACATCTCATATGTTTATCAATCGTGTTACTTCACCCGATATTCGCTAGAGATTTGAAACAAACAGTAACAACAGCTCGGACCTAGCCCATCTGTGGATAATTTGGCTCGACCAGCACTCACTCTACTGCGCTGTTCCTGGCTTCCTGAGAGGTTGACACGGATGGAGCCCTGCCACCATTTCTTTTGGTATTTTGTGAGACCCATGATGCTTCCGTTGCCAACGCTCGATACACATCTGTTCATTGCTTCCATTTATTATCCCTCTTATTCTCATTGATCTTTTGCTTTATTTGATCTCTGGGTCTCGGCTCTCTCGCTGATTTGGTTTAATCCCCCATGATAGTCACACGATGAAAGATGTAACTGTTTTCTTTACCGTATTTCTTAGGAGCCAAGTAGTAGAACGATTGCTAGAGGGGGAAGAACAAGAAGAACAGAGGAGTTGGGACGAGGAGTGGAAGGTTATCGTAGGGAGTTAATGTTAATTACAGTAATTGATACCCTCTTCACTCACGGTTCCAATTCTTATACCCACACAGGCCACTAACTCACACAACAAGGTTAAGCCCACTCTGGTTCCGCATACTTCGATCTGGTTGGACTTAGGCCAGTCCTAATGCATCCTTTCATTGCACTCTTTTCAAAACATGTTTTTAGGTAAGTGAGTCAACATCCTTTTATCCTAATAAAAGGTCTCTCACATGGGATGAAAGAAAACCATCTCTCTCATCATAACTATCATGTCATATCAACAAAAAAATACATATGTGACACACTATTTAATGCTTATAAAAGACTCCACTGAGACTGGCCTTATAGGCTCGCATGACTGACGTGGCCCAGAAGCCTCATCTCCCTTGCTTCGCGCCCTAGCCAATCTTGTAGTCGTAACATATTTCTGCTCCAAACACCCCCATTGCTAGAGCCTACGAAGCAAACAATGGTACTGTAGCAGGAATTAGGACCCCACATATTGGTTTTTCCTTCCAGCACATTTGCGAGCTCTCTCTCTCTCTCTCTCTGGGGCATGCGCGCGTTTGGAGAAGGTATTAGACAAACGATATTATAAGATGGTTGTGTCAGAGTAGCTTGCGTTGACTTGTCATACATTTTTCTATCAATGTGCACATAAAAGTTATCCTGTTCCTGAATAGGCGCATCTTACTGCAACCACATTAATAATTATTGCTCAAAATTGCTGAAACTTTTTAATTTTTTTTTGTATTATAACCATGCCTGTAAATTTTCAATTTGATTTTGGGCTTTACCATTGCTAAACGGTGTGTTTCTGTTCATCTTATTTCCAGGTGGTCATGTTCCTGATGGAGAAAGCAAAGAAACTTATCGAAAGAGCCCATCCATTTAGCACACATCATGTTCAGGAGAAGATTTTGGAGGACTTATTGCGTAACATAAGCTCCAAACCGATGGAAATACCATTTGCAGTCCTAGAACATATCACGGAAAATTTCTCTCACTTGAATGAAATTGGAACTGGAGGGTTTGGTACAGTTTATAAGGTAATGTACAAAACTTACGACTTTGAATCAGTGCTATTGCTTTCATTCTCGCGATCTTATATAACAAGATTGCAAGATTTGTTGTTTGTTATTATGCGTGCAGATAAGTTGGTCATCCATCTGTTGATTTAAGTAAACATGGCTCAATCCAGTCACTAGTTATTCATGCACTTTTTGGACTAATAGTTTTTGAAATTGGTAAAATATTAATGAATTAGTCGCAAACAAAAGTACCCTGCTGTATTAAGTTCAGGAAATACTTAGGGTTAGATAAGACTCTGAATTTACAGTTAGAAAATACCTAGGGTTAGAAAATAGTCTGAAAACAAAAGTACTCTGAATTTAGTCAATCTCCTATATTTAGAGTTAGAAAATACTGAAAGAGATAATGATGCTATTTGCGATTAGAGGGACTATTGCTTAGACAATGTCTTACATAACTTCTTGACAACTTCCTTTAGTTTGAATGATGGATCCCATTTCCCCCCATATGGATGCTCCACCACTGGCTTAGATTACTTGTTCTAGCAATTGTTGACATGGTACATTTATGCTACATTTCAGCACCCAAGTACAACATAGACAGTTCATTGTGATTCACCTTTCAATAAATTAAATTAACAGGGAGAGCTGAGAAATGGAATGGTGGTTGCTGTGAAGAGATTTCACTCCTGTCATGTTACCGATGACAGTATGTTTCGGGGGGAGGATGACTGTCTAATGAGGGTGAAACACAAAAATATTGTGCGCTGTCTTGGACGTTGTTCCCATTCATACAAGAAAGGGAAAAATTCCAATGGACAAAGAATTATAAGAAGAGAATTGTTGTTTTGTTTCGAGTATATGGAGCATGAAAGCTTGGATAAATTTATTAAAGGTAATTTAGTTAAGGAAATTAGAAATCACAAGCAATGCTGAATACATATGTTACAATTTGTGCACGAAAGCCTGGATAGATAGGCAGGATATGTAGTGCAAACCACATACTAGGTGCACACACTTAGTATATATGTGGTTTGCACTACATATTTTTGTGGATAAATTTATCCATTTGTCTCTGTTAACTCTTTCTTGCGACATTGACCCAACATGTTGTTGTTTTGTTGGTATAATTTGCGGGGTCAGAGTGTACCTTCTATGCTACTATGTAACTTAAATATGTTAATTTTTCTGTTGGTTGTGTAGAATTGAAGCATCCCAAACTGGTTTAAATCTTACGGACATATGCTGGACAACAGAAATTATTGAAAATATGAATAAACCTTCGTCATCAATCATAACATTGTAAAATTTTGTCAGAAACTAAAGAAAGCATGGCACACTGCAATGAGCGACCTTTTTCACCATAACGCTATGTTAGGCATGTTATCCGTTATTATAGCTTGTTTGGTATATATTGCATGTCTTGTAAGAATTGAACTGACATGTTTTATGCCTAGTCGCAACACAAGATGATATTGTATCCTTGACCTTCTGTAGACCAAACGATTTCAGGAGTAAATAGAATATTACCATAACTTAATTAATATCAGGATGCAGTTTAATAGTTGGGAAATCCAAGGAGTTGGCTCACATTTTTGCACTATGTTTTCTCTTTGCATGATACAGGCGAGGCTTTCGAACTTGATTGGCCAAGTCGATACAAAATAATAAAGGGAATTTGTGATGGCTTGAATTATCTTCACAACACAATGATCATTCATTTGGATCTCAAACCAGCAAATATACTTCTGGATACAAACATGGTGCCTAAAATTTCAGATTTTGGTATCTCGAGGATCTTCGGTGAGGAACAGACACGTATAGTGACTAAACATAATGCGGGTACGAGGTATGATCCACTTCTTTAGCACTTTGAAATGCTTCTTTTGTTTTCAAATGTATATTAGGTTTTGTGCTCTAACTTAATGATTAACGCAGCAAGTATATGCCACATGAATACAAAACTGATGGGTGTATCACTAAAAAGGCAGACGTTTATAGTTTTGGTATTATAATCAGAGACCTGCTATTTCCGGGATTCTGCACAAGTGATGCTAGAGTAAGATCAATAATTCGTTTTTTTCTTCCAATTACCAATTAAGTTCATTTTATTCCCCTAATGAAGCAATACACATTGTCCACTTTACCCCTCAACTTAATATTAGCAAAGTTTCATTTCTTAACTTATTATTTAACTATTTAAATAAGTGCAATGTACCCCATACAAATTTGTATTATCTGTTTCTTCATGTAAAATTGAATTTTTGACTAGATTTTGCTGGATGATAATATTTTGTTGCTCCCCATACCTAATTTACTTGTTGTTTGAGCTCTAGGTATGATAATTAAGGGGAAGTGAAAAAATTTAGTCCATAGGAAACATGGAAGAGAGAGATATAGATTACTGGAAAGAGAGAAATGTGTCTTGGAAAATGAGAATGAGACTTGGACGACAAGTAATAGGGGATGGAGGGGGTAGATTAGATCATTCCTCATGATAAATGTTTTTTATGTGTGGTTTTTATTTGTATTCTTAGCTGATATTAGATTCAACTAAATTAGAAACTAACACTCAAAATACGTTTTGTCACATACAATCAAGCAAAAATTATTCTTTAAAGTCCTTTTCAATGAAGGAGAAAAAAATGTGAAAAAGTATAGATTGTACCGACTTGAACCGTTTGGGGTAGTAAATCAAGTAAATAATCTAATTGGGTGGTCAAATGGACAAAAAAAAAAGGTTGCTGAAGGGAGTAAAATGACTTTGGCACATAACAATGCATGTAGACACAACGCCATAATATCTTCGAATAAAGTAAAATTTTCAATGAAATCAATCTTAAATGTATTATTTTCTATTCTACAATTGCAATAAATAGAGGGTAAGAGATAAGTAAAGTAGTAAAAACTAACATCCCTGTATTTATTAATTTTTGATTTTGCATCTGATCTACCTGAATCATGTGAAAAGCCATTTCACCCCCAAGCAGGTCGGATACCACGATACTGAGGGAGGTTGACATCTTTGTCTAACAGCATAGCTGAAAAGTTCTCATGCGTCATCTTGAATTAATTTAAGTTGAAACTGCATATCAACCAATTCATATGTGCCGCAGCGGCACCACCGTCAAACTGGCTTCCATTCGCAGCTTCACACGGATGGACGTCCCTTGAAACTAGGCCGGGCTAGCAAACAACCCAGCACAACAAAAGCCTTAATGAAGTAGCTACATGGCACACGAAGGAGCCCATGGTAAACGGAGGAGAAATGACTCTGATTGGTCCCAAAGCGGCCTGGTTGCTCTGCCACATGAGGGCATCCACATTTGGTTTTGGCTAAAGTTACTCTGTCAGTAGGAAGACATCAAGAAACGATATGTGATATTGTTGCCTGCTGATCAAAAGTAAGATTGGGAACCGCTAGGCCTCGGCATACTGTGACTGGGAAAATGTAAGAAAGGACATTTGGGGCCTACCGAAGAACATGCAGACTCACGTGGCTTCGTAGAGCTACAATATACATTTGGGGCCTATTATAAATTGTAAATGTGCATAACAAAATAAAGATTCCAACTTATAGGTAACGAAATATACAGAGACATCATGAAGTTGCCAGAGAAACACCTGACCCTATCCATACCCAGCCGCAGCCACCGTACCTAAAAAATATATTTTAGCCGCCACTGACTCACCCATCCTCCAGCTTGTGACGCCTCAGTGTCAAAGTTCAGCCGCAAACATTTCAATGGCAGTTCAAATGAACAGATAAAGAACCAACATTCAAAATGAAACATAGAGCATTGGAAATCCCAATTCCCACCGGTTCCAATGTTTGAATTCATGGTCAAGAGCAAGAATTGTGCGTGCAATGCATCCATGTATGCCTGCTGTGTCTCAACAAGGCTACTCATATCATAAGCATGATCTTATTATCCTTGAAAGCAACCACTGTCTCGTTCTTGAGCCTCAATCTCACCACCTTAGTGCCATCTTATACTTCTAACCAGATAGGATGTGAGCTCGTGACATCTTGCACTATTTTTTTCTATTTCTCAAGCTTCCATTCCTTCTTGAAGGTTATCATTGTTTCAATCAACTCCTTGTACTTTTTATGGCCGAACAATCAAACCTTGATGTCTTCTTACAGTTTTCTTCCCTTGCTTCCTCCTATAGGCATGTTCTAACACAGGAGTTGATGAACTCTTTGTTGGCCTTCGATCGGCATTATCCATCTCTTCATCCTCTTTCTCCTTAACGTCTTAAGCTGGTGTCCATCAATTATTTGAATTTTTTTCTTTGGTGGATTTTTCCGTGTTCCTTAAGATCCACTCCTCATGAACTCATAGCTTCCGAGTAATGCCCAACAGTGCAATTATGCTTCTTGGTGTCCTTATGTTTGAACAGCTCTTGGGCAATGTTGATCACTCCAATGGAATATGACGTTAAAAGTAATAGGTTACAAAAAATTATGAGTATATAATTGTTTGGTACCACAAAGAGTATACATGTACTGTCTACTCCATGCAATCCTATCCCAACAGTAACAACACCTCTCGATGGTGAGGGGTTCAGTGTGCCTCCGCGGATTGATGTAGTACACTGATCTATCGGTTCTTGGCTCACACTCATCCACGCAATGCACAAGTCATAATGCCTGACATCCTCTTGAGTGAAGTAGTTTCTAGATCTTGTTCTTTTGTTCTTAATAAACAAGGTAACATGAAGACTTTCAACCTTCAGGTAACACCACATGTGTTTGACGGCGAGCATATAGTTTATCATGCTGAGATTTCTGGATTCGTTTGCTAGAACAAAGAAGAGGGACAATGAGAACACAAAGCATGAGTCATTGGAGAGGAAACAAAGGGAGAATTGTACCTAGGAAAATTTAATCAAACACATCTTTGAATTTTATCAACCCCGGTGTCCATGAGAGCACTTGTGGAGAAGGAGCATGGTGGGCACCTTCGGGAATGAGAGCACTACTAACGAATGGACCTTTAGTAGAAGGTCTAAAGGGCATACCGAGGCATTTATCCGCTCAGTCACTAAGCTCACATTACTAGGACAGGCCGAACCTAGTGGCAGGTAGGAGCACCGCCACAGGTTTCCCATGCCCAGTGGTGAGCTAGATGACCCCAACTGCCACTAGGGGAAGCCACAAAAAAAAGTGGCAATTAGGCTCAAATGAGCTGGGTCAAGCCCATCTTGAGAAACAAAGACACTGCACCACCACACCACGCCTTGAGTTGCATGCTATCGGCATGGCCCTAGGTCAAGATCTTGCTCCTCTTTCGCATTCAAGCTGCAATGCGTGAGGGAGCCATCATGAAGGGCCAACCAGAGGAAGCTGTCATCAAGGGTGAGAGCGTCACGCCCAAGGGAGCAGCCTCGAAGAGTATGCCTAACCACTACCAGCACTTCGATCACCACCACCAGGGCCACTCTCAATCGATGGAGACAGGACCAACTCATGTGGGGGATGTTTGAAATCCGATGTCGATGGCCAGCCACACGTGGAGAAAAGGATGGACAATATTTGTTATCAAGGGCCCACCACCGCCACCCTGCCACCCTTGAAACATTGGGCCCCCCACAGCATATGCGAGGTGTGATCAAGGGTCACTTGTCTGATAGTCTAGCCCATGTGGATTGGACTCACATTGGACAAAGTGGATGGGGGGGGGGATTTGGGAAGAGGAAGACCAATATTTATACCTTGTTTATCCAACACCTCCAACACTGGGTTAACAATAAAGACATCAATGACAGCTCACAAGTAATACCCTAGGGGTCCACACTTCTCTAGGCCAGCCTCATATTTTGAATGGACTCCATGCTTCCCACCAACCTATTTACACCTTTGTCCTCACTTTGCATAAAATGGTTAATCCAAGGATGGAGGTGTTGGACAACCTTATATGTTTGTCTTTCTATCCCCAAACTAGTAAGGAGGAGGGACAACGGCTGTCAACGCTAAGCTCGAATGACCTTGCTATGTCAAACTCGAGCATGACACTCGCTCGAGCCAAGCTCGAGCGAATCCGAGATGCGCTCTGAGCTTTGGGACATGTTTGAGCTCGGGCTCGACCAAAGCACGAGTAGGCTAAAGCTTAAAATGTTACGGATCATTAATGTGTGGGGTTGAGGGTTGCCTTCTTCATGAACAGTGCCCCAAATGATCTTGATAGGGAAGCCATGCCTAAGATGACAACAAGGAGGTTACATGTGCATGAAAACAGCATGGAGCATGTGGCTCGTAGTCTGAGCAGGTGTTGAGGCCAGAAGCGGTATTAGTGCAACTTCTTTGCAGCAACTCCTTGCTAAAGCCCTCGTGATGAACATCCATGTGGTGTGGAAGATCCGGCCAGTAACCTGCAGCTTCAGATCGAAGAGTTGTTACATGATGCAAGTATACTGGTGGCCTAGCTGAATAGCGGGTGAAGGTTGAAGAACAATAGTACAAGTAGGGCCTGTAGTGATCCATAGGGTGTTCTTGCTCAACATGTCAACATCACCAGTTGGGTTCAAAAAAATCATTATCTAAGGGTAGAAATGAAGAATAACACCGAGGATGAGCGTAGGAGGGATGATGCAAAGGACAAAAGTTGACCGGACCAGGAGAAAACTTAAAAAGCTTAGATGTCTTACTGGGTGTAGTTGTGTACTTGTATACACTTGAAACACTTGAAAAATCAATGTATATGATCTTGGTTGATTTGTTTTATATTTCTATCCCTTATTTGTCTCATATCAATTATATGAAATTTTAAATTTAAATTTTGTGTCTTTCAAATTTTGGCGGGATATTGTGATCTTTTGAAATTTTCCCGCATTTCTATTCAAATTGCCGGTGGTGGAGGATGTGATGTCATCAAACTTGCCACTGGAGACAGGTTACTAGTGGCGGTTCTGGTGATGGCATGCACTGTCATTGGTGTTCTGTCTCCGTTGGTAGTGCAGTGACATCACTCTCTTCTGCAACCATGGCTACCACCCCAGTGGTGGTGGAGCCAAGCCGCCACTAGAGCTTAGCCTCTCGTAGTGGAGAGACCTTAGTGACGGCTCGGATAACCACCACTATAGGCGGTTTCTACTGCAACTAAAGGCCTTAATGTACTAGTGGAAGACACTTTGTACTGTTTGGACCGAGGTTCAGCTTTGTGACTTCAGGAGTTTTCTATTGCTTGGTCACCGGCATGCTCCTTGTGTGAGCCACGCGTGGATGCAGTCACCTGTCATGCAGAATTGGGTGATTGAGTATTGAGCAGGATGGTATGGCAGACAATAAAAATTAAATATGGCCAAGGGAATGTAACCTAGATTTGAGGAGCTATTCGAGCTTGAGCTCAGACAGCCTCACGAGCTTGAGGGTGAGCTTAAGCGTGACTCAGTCAAGGTCTCAAGCCGAGTTTGAATCAATCATAGAATGAGTCGAGTTCGAGTAACTCATGAGCCTTGAGTTTTATTGATACCCCTAGGTGGGTCTAAACTTTCCACTTCCTCTCCACATGGGTCACTAATGGAGCCAGTTTCTTGGAATGTTAGAGATGGTCCCCTCAAATGACCCAACATCCTTGTCGAAAGACACAACATATCCACTACTAGGCAAATGATGAGTAACTTTATCCTCTTAGACACATCCATGTCCAGTGCCGGCAGATATGCTTGTCATGGTGTGCCCAACGCATGGGCGTACATGCATAATGCGCCATATGTCTGCTCCTGGTTCTTATGTGCATTATGCTTGTGAGGATTGGCTCTGATACTACTTGTAACTTCCTAGGAGTCCACACTTGTCTGGGACAGAATCACATTATAAGGGGACCCCACACTTTCCAATAATCTATTTACGCTTTCGTACTCGCTTTGTGTAAAAGGGGTAACCCAAGGTTGTAGGTATTAATTGGAGAACCTAGACTTATATGTTGGTCTACCTGTTCCCAAACTAGCAAGATGGGACTAAACTATCCACCTCCTCTCCACATGGGGCCACTAGTAGACCCAATCCTTTGGAATGTTACATGACATTTAGCAAGAACTGCCCCTGGTGTTGGAGATCCCTCATGTCATCTAGAACCATCACTGATGGGTCATTTCCAGTTACCGGTATTTTTTATTAGCTATGTGTCACCACATTATTGTTTTTAACTTGTGGATGTGGCAATGTAAACAAGGAAGGCATTAGGAAGGGCTAGTGGTGAACAACCTGATGGCAGCAGCATGGGCTAGTGTCATCATCTACGATATCAGATGGGCAGAAGTTGGTATCCTCGACGGGCTGGTGTCATGGGAGCCGGTCAAGGCAATGGTGGAGTTAAGCATTGCATCATTGAAATGGTGTCTAGGGCGAGGCTGGCTTTGGTGCATTACTGGCACCAGAGGTCAGCATGAGCACTAGGAGTCTAGGACGAGGCTGGTTTTGGTGGCAGGCCCACGGACTGGGGTAGGTGATGCTGGGCATCGGGTAAATATAAAAAAATGTTCTTCTCTTTATAGATGGGGTGCGAGAGAAGCATGGCTTTGAGGTGATAGTCATTTTTTTCGTGGCTACTATAAACATTTGGGGGCGTAATATGTCGTGTTTTGGAGCAACAAGGACTACGGCTCTTCTTAGGGATTAGAGGAGCAAAAACCCAATAAGCTGGGGGGGGGGGGGGAACTAACTTAAAATTACCACAAAGAGTTTGTAGAAGTTTATGCTATATAACTGCCATAGTAAAATTTTCATAAGGTTTGACAACACAGAAATAACATTACTAGAAAAGATTACCAAATCAATTATCATGTAATGTAGCTCATTCAATTTAAATGGTTCCTTTGACATATGTTATTAGTCAATGTTTTGACTTAGGATTAATCAAGGCCTCATATTTGTGGACAAATAGAAGAATACCGTTCAACTGATTTAACTTCTATAATTTTTAATACAGGTTTTCGGTTCGAAACCAAATGCTTCTTACGAATAGCCTTATTTTTGCAGGCAATTGATTATTGGAGAGCCAGATTATTGTGTACAACACCGGATAATTATGAGAAGCATTTGGATGAAGTAAAGGGATGCTTCGATATAGCGGAAAAATGTTTGAAGCGAGAAATGTCTGAAAGGCCCAGCGCATCAAAAATAATGCAAATGCTTAATGAGATAGACTGTGCAAATTGTTGTGATGTTGATTTGTCGCATGATGGACAGGTATGATCACTAAAGCATCTACATTTCTGCATATATAGAATTTATTACGGATACAAGTGCAATAAAGCAAAGTGGTACCGTTTGGTTACTCGCGCTGAACTGAAGTTCAAATAATATGACAGGTACTTTATTCTTCCACTTATTTTGATGTTAGGCCATGTCCCACAGGATAGTGATTCTCGGCTTGTACTTACGGTGGGCTTCCCACCAGCTACCGCTTCTCAATGTTCTGCCCATGGATTACTCGAATTTTCCTCCCATAGCATCCATTACTCTATAGCAGGTTTTGCCTGCGAACAGTGTTTGCCACCTGAAACTCGAAGTTCTCCTGATTCCAAGTTGCACGTTGCACGGCTCTTCTCTTTGTACCTCTCCCACTAATAGCATTCATGTTATTCATGCGTTTGTCCAGGAAGCTTCTAAGATCTTGTATTGGCAACGTGGACCGTAAGAGTCCACTTGGCATCTTTTTATCGCCTATATGACTCGTAGAATTCAGCAGTTCAATGAGTCAAAGGTCGTTCAACTAAATTTCATCTGCTTTTTCTACTCCTTCCAAGTGCCTGCTCCATATAATCGTCAATCTCCGGTGACGCCTTGAAATATGACAAAACCTACCCAAAATTATTTATTTCTAACAACAGAACACAATTTATTGCAAGATGGGATAAAGTTAGTGACAAAATGGCATAAATACCTTCCTATTATGGTTGGGCTACATACCATTAGATTAGTAGCTACACACCACCCTTTCGCTGTTACATCTGATCCAATAAGGGTCATGCGTGATGATATTATCATCAAGATGATATAGAAGTAATTGTTAATGCTTTTTCATGAACTTTATGCACGATGCCTCAAGACATTCGTTGAATTGTTTGTCAATTGGTCTTACTACTTGAAACACAAATTTTTTGTTGAATCATAAGTGCACATAATCATGAAACACCAGGGATGCATCCTACGGTAGGTAGGCCAGGAGTAGCTACCCGCCGTTGTAGCAGATCTGCTGTCGATGGCATAAATACCCAGATATCATGGGTTTGTTTGCAAGAGTTGATACATAAGGGGGTCCCAATTTAGTTTCAAAAAATGACACGGAGCAGGTAAATTAGCCCGGCAGCCACTTCCACAGCCAGTGTTATCTCCGGGGAATCACCATGACCAACTGCAACCTCGAGATAACAAAATGCTCCATGTGCATTCCCGTGACACCAATTTGACCATGAAGCTTTTTTATTCTTATATGCGTCCTGAGCTTTTATATAGTTATATTGATACAAACTGAGAATGAAGATTGAACCGTTGATAGAGTTCACTACATGTAGAAAAAAGGGAAATTGGAGACGCTTTTTAAGTATCATTGCCTATGCTTAAAAAAAAAAACGTCTCTGAATTTACTTCACTAATGAGAAGACATTGGCGACACTTAAATTATGCGTCGTCAATGGCTTCATCATTTCCAACACTTTTCAATAGGAAGCCTCGCCAATTGGTGAACTATTAATGATGCATCTACTCTAAATGTGTTGCCGAAGTATGTATCATAAGCGACACCAATAGTTGCAAAAGAAATGAATAAATGAAATCAGATGCCTTGGCATCTCTTAAGTGAAGAAATAGAGCAATGCCAAATAAAGAAACAAAGCATAATCGATGTGGCATTAACTCGAACAGGTAACGGGCGCCAAAGAAATCTAGTGTTTCTGGAGCTCAACATGCAGAAATATTTTGAAACAAGATCAGAGGACGCAGAGGGCGGGGTGCTGACGTTGATTAGCTTGGCGTGGGCTCGCCAATAATATGGGAAGGCAGAGGCGCGCGCGGTAGGGGGTCCAGGTGGAGGCATGCACGGTGAGACACGGCAGGCGGAGGCACAGCACTCTACGGCAAGAGAGGGAGTGCGCTGTTGGCCAGGTGAATTGTTTGATTGCCAACTATGCACCTCCAATGATGTACCTGCAAAAGCACCATAATAATTGCGCAGTCATTTGCGACGCATTTAGAGCAAAAAGAGTCACTAATGATGCACCTCCAAAAGTGGCACGTCCTAAAAAAATGCGTCGCTACTAATGATGAAGTAAAAGCGATGCTTTTAAGTTCAAAGCGTCACTAATGATTGCTATATAGGTGACGTGTCTATTAAAAAAGTGTCGCTTATATTGTGTTTAATTATTAGTGACAGTTTTTTCTGTATATGCGTCAGCTTTTATAGAACAATAGAGATGCTTCTTGTTGGGCCAAACTTTTTGGCGACATATCATGTATGTCGCTAACATATCATTAAAGATGCTTTTCAAATAAGCGTCGCTTTTAAGGGTGTCTTCTTTGATATTTTGTTACATAGTGGTTTACACATCCACTGGCCGAGTCAATTAAAGGATTGGCAGACGTTAGAATGTACAAGACAAAGATATATTCTTATGCTTGTTACAAGCCCTTTCCATATCATGCACAAAGCCTTTCATTCTGGTGAAGAAGTTTGCAACTGAGTTGCTTTTTTATAATTCTTGCCAATTTGGAGTAGATGATTTATTTCTTGAAATAGATCAAGAAGAAAACATCTACTAGAGAACTTTCCAAGCTTTCGTAGCATGTGTCGCAACTGCAACTCGGTAGCTAACAGATAATGGACCTTTTTTGGATGCAGCTAATCGTGATAATTGCCATTGCCTATACAGAACATTTAAATCCCTTTGTATGAACGTAAGTGACATAGGTAAAACACCAACGGCCTCTATAACACCGGTTATCAACAATCCTCGCTTCACGTTTGCTTCAAGGCCTTCCTCCAAAGAGGAAGCAATGAAAGAGGAGTGGTGGAAGGAGCTGAGGCTGGCCTTGGTCATGCGCTGTTGGCCGCAGTGAGGCATGAGGATACTGTAAGGTGGGCCTTCTGTCCTTTGTCATTGCTTGTAGTTAGAAGGGTCCACAGTGATGAGGAGGGACTTCAGTATGTCGGGGTGCCCTTGCTATCGTCGTTGGAGGTATGGCTGCAGGAGCTTTTTAGTGTGTTCTTTGTAGGACCAAGGCGTGATTGACTGTAGTGGGAGCAGCATCGATCATGCCCATAAGCGTCATGCGCAACATGCTTGCAGGATGTGAGTATTGCCTACGGTAGCTTCTTACGCAGAAGTCACTACTAACAAAAAAGATTTTTTTTTATCATGGTTGCACGGTTCATTATAGTGGTGGGCATTTAATGATGGGGCTAAAAGCCCAACTTAAGGTCCGACACTAGACAAGCCCCATCAATTTGTGAATTTGTAAGCACAATACATAAAACAGATGGAGCACATAAATTATCTTACTGATTCTGTTCACATGTGGAAATGATTATTATGTTGAGCAGCTCATATAAGTTGAAAATATACAATCAAATATAAATATCAAACATTATGGTAATAATTATTTAGATGGAGTTGAAATGCAACTTCGGCAAATAAAATAACGACTAGAAATGTTTTCTGTTTCTCTGGAACTTAGGTTTAAGATGCACAAAAGTTTTTTTTCTTGTAACCTCCAATTTTTTTTATTTAACTCAACACTCCAAATAGATGTGAACATGCATGAATCAAGTTTTTAACGTCACACACAAACTCATTACAAAAAGATGATCAAATTTTTGGTGGGCTAGATAATTGTACACAAACATACATATAATACATTCCCAAAATACATATGCAATGGTCATATTGGTAGGGAGAAGCAAGCTCAATGGCCGTGGTCACAGTTTTATGAGTATAATGACCAAATGGAAACAGCATTTCCAATAGAGTTTCAATTTATGCATTTTACTCCACCTCCCCAACCCTTGACATAAAAAGTGAAAACTAAATCTATCCATTTTACTCCACCTCCCCAACCCTTGACATATAATGTGGAAACTAAATCTATCCATTTTACTCCACCTCCCCAACCCTTGATAAGTTGACATAAAACGTGGAAACTAAATCTCATACTTATCAGTTGATTATTACTCTCTCTACCACGCCCCCCTTCATTCCCCACCTCTCTTCTCTCTCTCGACTGCCCCACTCATACGTTGTGGCAGACTTCAGCAGCCTAACCCGCCACCGCAAGCATTAGAACTGGGCGAAGCCAGTTCCATTTGCCACATTTTCAGGGCGTCGCCATCTTCCACTGGCACCCCACATCGTTGCAAAAGTTACCTTTCTCCTCCACCCGGACCTGTGACTAGGCTGCCGTGACATGGGAGGAAGCCAGAGAGAGAGAGAGAGAGAGAGAGAGAGAGATTTCACTCTATGTATTCAGGCTGCAGTGGTTGGGTCAAGTTGCAAGTAGGCTGGTTAAAGTGATTTTATAAGCGGCCCATAATACGATCCGAATGTAGAACTGAGTATGGTACATGCGGCTGATCAGGAGAACCACCTCTATAAATTGACCCCATTTCTACAGGCAACCCGACTAAGCTGCCAGCTATATACATAATTTCATTCTTCAGGAAGCAACTTACGTGGACTGCTGTAGAAATCACACAAATTACACAAGAATTATGCTTTATTGACTGCATGAATAAATCTACTACTACATGCTGTGTTTAACAGCAGGTCTCGTTTAATTTACTATACAAGTAGACTTAAACAAAAGGTCTTGTATTGTGTTTGGGGTAGTAAAAATCGTTTATATAGCAGTGGGAGCAAAACAGCCTGACTGCAAAATGATATCTGAACACTCGACCAGCTATGGATACTGATATTTTGTTTTGATAAATTATTATAACACCTCACGTCTAAAGTCCGCTTACCGCCCCCTCCCGTATGGGTGGGCTCGCATATTCACTCATAGCACCACTCTTACGCTTTCGTCCTCGCTTCATGTAAAAGGGTTAACACGATAGTGCTAGACATGGTTGGAACAACGAGGATTATATGTTGACCCTTACTCACCAAAACTTCTAATGTGGAACTAAGCTCATAACTTCACTTCACTTCTAGGCCTCTTGGGCCGAAACTACTACTACTACTATAGGCTGCTAACGGGCTGGGGTGTTACAGTCGCCCTCCTTAAGGGTTGACGTCCTCGGCAGCACACCGCTAACACAACAAGCAGATACCCAAGACCTCCTATAGATGAAACGAGAGTTGATGCTCTGATACCAGAGTAACGCCCCGCGTCTAAAGTCCGCTTACCGCCCAGCCCTCCCGTAGGAGCGGGCTCGCGCATTCGCACATAGCATCAATCTTACGCTTTCGTGCTCACTTAACTCGATGGTGCTATGGTTAGAACAACGAGGGTTATATGCTGACCCTCACCCACCTAAACTTCCAATGTGGGACTAAGCTCACAACACTTTACTTCGAGGCCTCTTGGACCGAAACTAGTACTATTATAGGCTGCTAACGGGTTGGGGTGTTATAATTATTTTCCAGTAGTTTTATCCAACGGTATAGATTTTATAATCTAAAACCATAACTACTGATCACTATTTTATCATTTTAAGAATAATATTAGAGAAAATAAAAGTAGTAGTTTTATATAAATAAATTTTTGTTATAAATAAAGTTAAAATTAATAATATGATTAAGAAGTGATGTTTCATGTTTTTTTAGGATGATATGATTTGATAAAGTTAATGTTCTATCGTGGAAACAAACATTAATTTATCAATTAATAGTATAATTATGAAATTATCATACTATACTTACCAGTAGATTGTCAAAACTACTGCTCAGTATGTTAAAAAACTCCTCTATGGACGGTTGCTATCGTGACCTCTCTTCGATTGCAGGTTTCAGAGGGTGGCGCCTTTCTGGATATGCCGTCCAATAATGGGGGAACGCTCTTCCTGCACGACGTTATGGGCGTGAACGAGGGCTTTAAACTTGACACTATCACCGAAGAAATGCAGAACAATTTGGCAGGTGCTCATCTCGACGACAAGATGCAGGTTCCTTCCAATGCATTAGCCATTTCCCGTTCATCGTCCTCGTCATTAAAAGTGGATCTGCGCGATGACCACGTGTTTCAAAGAATAGAAGGAAAAGAGCCGGCTAATGATGGGCTCAAGCCTTATATCGAATGTGGACAGGAAGAGGTTGCATCTTCTGCTGAGGTAGGCTTGAGTACGCATGTGGAATAAGTAATTCGTCCTGCACAGTAATTATATTAGAGCAGTTTTACTATACATATTACATCTAGTAATCATTGGTGATAATGCACTAATTACTGATGGTAGAGCAGTAATTATTACTAATATTAATTAGAAGCAATAATGATTTTACTGGAGCGTTATTGGAAAGATGAAAATAGTAAATTTGTAATTTATTTTGTTAATTAGATCTAAGTATCTTTTTTGCTTTCTACTCTAACAAGGCTGAATTTCGGATCAGTGGATGGGTTCAAGATGACTAGAAATAACCTCTTTACTCCTGATGGCAATGCGGGTAAATAAATAAATATGTGAGTAAATTATATTATTATCCCTAAGCATTACCACTAGTAATTACTGATGATAATATGTTAGTAAAACTACGCTAACATTAAATATTATTATGAGCAGAAATAATCTAACCTATCACGTGTTCCTGACTCACCGAGTAGATGTTGTCACATCCACCACTACAGGAAATCGGTTGTTTGTTGAGTGTTTGGAAGTTGGTCGAGTATATTTTGTCGAGCACTCAGCAAAGATCTTTTTATCGAGTGTTAAAAACAAAAACACTCAGCAAATACTGTATTTGCCGAGTGCAGCACAGAAAACATCCGACAAATTTGCTTATTTGCCAAGAATTTTCTTTGACACTCGACAAACTTGCTTATTATTGAGTGTTTTTTACTGGCACTTGGCAAAGAAGGTCTTTGTCCTAAGAATTGGCAAAACTTGCTTATTATATTTTGAAACTATAAATTAATTCAAATTAAAAAACTTTCAACTACAAAATTGTATAACTTCTAAAGATCTAGAACTTTTATTTTGATCATTAATTCATTACTCAAATTGATCCACAACATTGTCACAAAATCTATGTCCCACATAGTTTCATTAAACTATAAGTGATATATATAAAATTTGTGAATTAACTATGTCAGATAAATAAATGACGAAAATAAAAATTATAGATCTTTAGAAGTTATACAATTTTGTAGTTGAACACTTTTCAATTTGAATTAACCTTGTCAATGAAAAATACGTTTGAATTTTTCAAACGACCTCGGATGAAGAACCAGAAAAGATAATGCAAGTTGTAGATCTCAAAAAGTTACCAAACTTTGTAGTTGACAGCTTTTTCATTTGAAATCATATTGTCAACAAAACACATTGTTTGAATTTCTCAAATTTAAAATTCAAATTTTGTATACTACCTCGGATGGAGAAACTCCTAAAATGAAAGTTGTAGATCTCAAAACGTCATGATACTTTGTAGTTGACAACTTTTTAATTTGAATTCGTTTAGTGTCTCAAACAAGCAAATTTGTGCTCGGATCAGAATAATATGTGAGGAATCAAAATGGGGTATGGATACAACTAAGACTGAGGTGGAGTGGTAGAGGGGCTTACACGTGTAGGGGAGGTGAAATCGTAGGTTCGATTCTTGGCAGCCGCACCTGCGTAGCAGCGAGAAAATGCCGCAACTTGCGACAAGCATAGGCAGGGCTGTTATAGGGACCCTCCCTACATATCAAATAAATTTGCTATTTTATTGTTTTTTTGTGATTTATATTTTATGGAGTGTCCCATGAAAAACACTCGGCAACAAGCTCTACTGAGTAAATTTTTGCCATGTGCTCTTTACCGAGTATTACATTCGACAAACACTTTGCCGAGTGTCATTTCTCAAGTGCCCCTGACACTCGGCAAAGGTCCGGCTTCTGGTACTGTACAACAGCAAAGGTACCCAGGTATCACCCGGCACAAGCTCTGCCTACCTTGAATGAGGTGCATGACAACTGTATTCCATATTTTGCTATAATGAGTAGATGCCGTATATCCTCGTTTTCTTTTGCAGTTGGAAATCATCTTCTTCTTTTTTTCTTTTTTGCATTCTGTACCAAATAGACAAAAATGTTGTGGTGCCTAATATTCTTTCTTCTAAATATAATACAGGAATGAATGATGGACATGTGTAATTATAACATTTTGGATCCTATGTAGTAACCAACGTAACTAATCTTTTATCATGAAACTGAAACCAAGGATTCAGTGTTTGGCAATCTAGGTTTTTATGTTGGCCTTTCTGGTACTAGACTAGCAAGATGGGACAAAGTTCTCACCCTCTCATGCACATAATTACTCATAGTTCATTATAGGTCCAATCTTAATGGATTAGGATGATACAAAGGGTCTTTAAAAAACCGTAATGTTGTCGTCGGAACATTGCCACAACATAACTCCGATACACAGTTGACCTCTTGATACATGTTCATGTCTAGTGCTGAGACATATGTCATGCCACATCCCAGGCATAGGTATATACATGTGGCATAGCTCGCATATTTTCATGAAGATTAGTTGTATAACCACTTGTAACAACCTAGAGTTCAAATATGTCTAGTTTCCCTTACAAGTGAATAGACCCTAATTCTCACGAACTTATTTTAGCTTTCACCCTTATTTTGCATAAATAAGTTAAACAAAGATTGATGGTGTTGATCAAGCTAGTGTTATTTGTTGGCGTTTAATTCACTAGACCAGCAAGGTCATATTAAATCCTTACTATATGATGAACAGAATTCCACATAATTATATTGTTGGTTTGTGCACAGATTACTTGGTCTTCCATCCGACACAAATGCTAATAAGAAATTTAGCAGCATCTAACAGAAGCCTTTTTTTTAGACCAACTCTCTACCTGCAAGTACTACCCACTCCGAAGATGGACCAGCGCCGGAAATTTGTGAGTCGTTGAACCAAGACCAAGAACAGGTGAGACCTCTATAAATTTAAATCCCCGCAAAGTCAATAAGGCCTGAAGAGAATTCTACAACTTTAAATCAGAGTGTTGTGAAATTGGGGATAGTTCTGTCATAGCTATCTTTTATGTCATGCTGCATCATCCTGGCCGGTAATTACACTCTGGCTCACTGGTCATGTGTCATCAACCAAGCTGAAGTGCTTGCCTCCTTTTTGGTAAAGGACTTTTTATTTTCATTCAAAAAAATAATTATCTCTTATGAAACGGGAGAATATAACACTCCGGGTCCAAAGTCCACTTACCGTCCTATCCCACCTATGGGTAGGAACACACATTCGCACATATTATCTCTCTTACGCTTTCGTTCTTGCTTCATGTAAAAAAGGATTAACCTAGAGATGTTATAGATACAACAACGAGGGCTATATGCTAACTGTCACTCACCTAAACTTCTAATGGAAGATAAAACCCACAAGTTCACTTCACATATGGGCCTCTTGTGTTGAAACTACTTCTACAGGCTACTAACATGGTAGCTATTACAGTCACACCCTAAGGGGTGACACTCTCGGTAGCACACCACAAACATAGCAAACGGATATGAAAGATCTCCTCTTGGAGCACGGCTGTGTCACAAGCATATACACACACATGCACACATGCGTGGTAAAATGATATTCTAATACCACTGTAACGCCCTGAGTCTAAAGTCTCCTTACCACCCTAGCCTATACACGCATTCACATATAGCACTCACACATTCATATATAGTACCCCTCTTACGCCTCCGTACTCGCTTCATGTAAAACGGTTAATCCGGATGTGCTATATATGCTTGGAATGTAAAGAGTTATGCTGTGACTCTCACATACCTAAACTTTTAATATGGACTAAACCCACAAACCCATTTCACATCTAGACCTCTTATGCAGAAACTACTATTACAGGCTACTAACAGGCTAGGGTCTTACAGAGAACCTCGTACTCAATTTCCTATAGAATGAAAACACGAAAAGAGGTTAAGCTGCATAGCATGAAAGAAAAACTCAAATAAGCAATTGATACACTAGCTAGTATGGTGAAAGCTAATTATGAACATATATATTTGTTAGTGCTCATATAACTAAGAACTTGCACAACTTTCATTCCCTTTATTTTATTGAAGCTAGGAGATTTAGTTACATCATGTACCTTGACAAGAACATTTTTTTTACAAGGACACACATTTTATATTGAATCTTAAAGAAATTCGACATATGTGTCGAATATTTATTTCCTTAAGGTGGGATCATTGCCTGCCGACAAGATAAAATCTTTTATCAAGCTACAAATTATGGTGTGTACACTAGGTGTAACATCCCAATATTCACACACGACTGGGACCGACTCACATTTTGAGTGGACCTCACACGCCAACCAACATGTTTACGATTTTAGCCTCACTTCGCGTAAAAGGACTGACCCAAGGTTGGTGGTGGTGGACAACCTAGACTTATATGTTGGCTTTTCTCCTACTAGATTAGTAAGGTGGTAATAAATTTCTAGCTCCTCATGCACACAAAGTGCTCATGGGCCACTATGGGCATAATCTCAATTTGCTGTCAGAATAACGACACAACATATCCAGACTGGACAAGCTACCAGGAATGTTTTGCTCTTGCTGACTCATATGCCATGAGGTGTCCCACGCATGGGCCAACACGCGTCATTCACCATATGTCCGGACCTCCTGCTCGTCACGCATAACATGCCCGCGAGGGTCGGCTCTGATACCACTTATATAACATCACAGGATCCATACCCGGTTGGGCCTAACTCATATTTTTGGTGGACCTCACACACCCACCAACTTATTTATACTTTTGTTCTCGCTTTGCGTAAAAGGACTAATTTAAAATTGGTGGTGATAGATAACCTAGACTTATATATTGTCCTTTCGACTAGACTAACAAGCTAATACTAAATTTTGACCACCTCATGCACATAAATGCTCATGTCCTACTATGGGTCTAATTTCAATAGGTCATGATGTTATACTAGGAATAGATGTCATTTTGTGGACCGGGAAGAAAACAGAATTACCAACATCTATTTAATATGCTCTGCTTATGGGTTGTTTAATGCTCCATCATGTAGTAGTGTTGGCTGACGCTCATAAGCAGTCAATGTGGGACACAATCGAAAACCCCCACTTTTTTAGTCCCAAACCACTACCACACAAGCTACTATTAGGCTGGGGCGTTACATTTGGCCATGCCTGGTAGTAACGATAGCTATCCCTGAATTTCTATTTCGTCCAGCTGTAAAATATGTATTCAGTTGTTTGTTGCCATGATGGAAAGGGGGAATACCCATATCGAAAATGGCTACTTTCCTAATAACTGTTATATTCCAGGTGTCAGAGAGTGGTGCCTCTCCGGGCATGACATCGAATGAGCAAAACTTCTTCGTGCACAGCATTACGAATCTGAACGGGGCGTTCAAATCTGACACTATCACTGAAGACACGCAAAAAACTTGGGCAGCTGTTCCTCTTGACGACAGAGTGAAGGTTCTTTCAGATGCATTAGCCTTGCCCTGTCCATTATCCTCGTCAGAACAAGGGGAGCTGCGGTGTGATGAAGACATGTTTTGGAACATAGAAAGGAGAGAGTCTATTATAAATAGTGGACAGGAAGACGTCGCATTGTCCTCTGAGGTGGGATTGAAATCGTCACATCTTGAATTTTCATCCAATACTGTATGCTTTAATTATATGAGCAGAAATTTAGCTACTGCACGTATTCTTGACTGTTACAAGTCTTGTTCATCAAAAACGCAGATATGCTCACGCCCAGAGCAGCAGGAGTTCCTTGGGATCAGCCAGACAAAGATCTGCTTCCCTTTGAATCCCGTCCTGGACGTCTCATGTTCTATTGTGCTAACAAATAACACAAATAAGCATGTAATTTTTGACATTAAGGCGGAGATTGAGAGCGGATACAAATATATTGTGAGACCAACTCGTGATGTTGTGCCACCATGGTCTAAGTTCACAGTATTTGTTACGAGGAAAACAGCGGAAAGTAGAACCCCATTAAATGCAACGACTGAAGACAAATTCGTTGTGGGAAGCTTGCAAATGGAAGAACCAAGTGCCATCAAAGACAATATGTTTACCCAGTCGGACAACAGGATATGTGAGTTAACAGTAATTGCTGTTCATGTCTTACCTGAAGAGACAACGTTTGAGGTAAGCTCTCTCAAATAAAGTGCCCCAAACACTAAATGTGGGATTTGCCAGTTCCTAAAGTAACTACGTTTTATTGTATATATCTGGACGTGCCCCATCAATTATATTTTCAGAATCAGTAAAATGAATGTGTGGAACATTTTGTTTTGTGATTTAAAACAATTTGTTACTGAAGCTAGAACATTCAGTTGTTAGGTGACCAGAATCTTGTGTATTTGTTAATCATATCACATAGAACAAAACAAGTGCAGATATACCCTGGGACATCTTTTCATGGCAGCTGGAAGCCAGCAAAAAATGTTTATTGAAAAGGAACATTTTTTTTTATATAATAGAGCATTATAAAATAAAGAAGTATTATAAGGCCGAGGCGGTTGAAACCACATATGATGGATGACAAAGGGATTGAGAGAGATTAGTAAATTCTTAGTCACCTGAGAATGAAACACTGATTCTTAGGTGAATGAGGTTTTCGTTAACGGTATTCACTTTTTTAACCATTTGATATGGACTTTACCATGTAGATTTTCTGCTCTCTTTTAATCTTATGCTTTACCAAACTGTTGTACTAAAAAAAATCATCCTGCTCAAATAAGATTCAGTTGAAGCTTCATAAGGTAAAGTTACACGCATGCATATCATTTGTTCCATAGAATGTGATTAAGAAATATGTAAGGCTTTTGTCACCTAGAAAGTAAATGTCAGCTTCAACTGGAAAATGATTTCACATATGCATTGTAACTTTTTTTTTAAAAAAAAAAGACTAAGAGATTTATTACAATATAGGTAACTGAGAACTAATAAATCTCTTGAAGGCATTCCAATATTTAGCATTCAAAATGTGAACATGTTAGCATCTCGTGAACAGATGGATCCATGTCACTACCATTTTGTTTACCATAGTTTTTATTTGGTGGAACAATTTTGTTTGATTTCAGTGTTAGCGAGATATCTGCTATGCTAGATGTAATTTTGTCATGAGAAATCTTTAATATTATAAGAAACTTAGATCAATCACACTCTATATATAGGCAATGATAAGAACAACCAGGATGACAAATGGTTGAATATTAGATAGATATACTGTAGAAACTGGAGAGAGATACTATTTCCCTTGCAATTACACATAGTCAAGAAATTCTTGTAGTTCCATATGAATATTTTGAGATAGGTGGCATTGAACCTCTTTAAATCTCATGATTTAGAAGTTCTAGCAATACACATGAAATAACCAGGCTGATCTATTCTATTCTTTTCTTCTGGCGGTGCTGATGTTTACGTTTCTATCCAGGGCAAGCTGTTGCTAGACATGGTATTTCATTTTTTTATCAAATTACTCATTCACTAAAGTCTTTCTTTCCTTTTGTTAATAATGATCAATGTATATATTGTTGTGACTCAGGTTACTTCTAGAAGTGTTTCAGTTAGCTCGGTCGATCTGCATGCATCTGAGCCATTATGAGTAGACTGTTTAAATGTTACTCGTTGAAATTATTAATTGCAGTTTGGTGGATATATATATATATATATATATATGTATATATATATATATATATATATATATATATGATTAATCATATCCTTCTCAGGATTATGGTAGGTGGACCCAATGGACAAGTTGAGATGTGGGACTACAATTTGAAGGCAAGTTATAATGTCTATTGTGCTTCTTAATACTGTCGAGGACAATTTTTTTTGTCATATATGTTCCCTTAAAAATATAAAATATGTTATGTTCACAAGTGCAAAAATCAATAGTTTCATTGCAAAGTAGACCGAGGTGAAGGGATGCGGCGGTGTAGCTGTAGGATAGCTGGTGCATGTGTCCCGAATAGATCACTAGATGGATAGGGCAAAATATTGGGGAAGAGGTTACGTCAAAAATGAGATGGTTCATTCAAAATTCGATGGCTATGAGATTTAACTAATGGTTAAACTAGATTACAATAAATTTGGCAAGAGGTAGCTCCACGCAAACATACCCATGTACATTCAGTATGCTTAATGAGAGAAAGAAAGCATAACTCGAGCAATATCAATTTCGGCATACATGGTTCCCTTCATATATAAGCCTTCATATATAACTGTACCCCATGTCAAGGCCATGGAAGCTATATGAAATTTGACATAGGGGATCATAATTCTTATGTATTTTTGTTGGCACTACAAATAAGGTGTACTTGTGCAAACTCAACTATTTAGTACAGCAAAAATTATTTTGGGTGATGGTGCTACTATTTAGTCAGTGGCGGGCATCTAAAATAAGGACCAAAAGCCCCCACTGTGATGGTACCAAGATGAGTCAACATACCTGCCCATTAAGATTAGGCACATAGTGGTTCATGAGCTCTTGTGTATATGAGGGAAAGGAAATTTAGTACCATCTTGCTAGTCTAGTGGGTGGAAGGCCACCATATTAACCTAGGTTGTGCACCACCCCAACCTTTTGGTTAGGCCCTTTATGCAAAACGACAACGAATGCGTAAACAGGTTGGTGGGTGCATGGAGTTTACTCAAAATGCGAGTCGGGTTTAGCCTGTTATGGACCCTGAGGCATTACAATTGGTATTAGAGCTGAATCTCACAGACACAATACGCGTGATGGCCATAAGGTCCAGACATATGGTGCATGACGCATTTGGCCCATGCTCGGGACACAACATAGAATATAAGCGGACACTAGACACAGGTTTGGCGTGTACAAAGGGGGACGTTCCTAGTAGCTTGTATGTCCAATGTGAGTAGGTTGTGTCGGTGTTCCGACAAGGATGTCAGTCCTTTGAGGACGGTGTCTGTAACATCCCAGCCCATTAAGATTAGGCCCATAAAGGGCCCATGAGCACTTGTTTGTTTGGAGGAGGGGAGGGAATTTAGTACCACCTTGTCCACAACCACCAATCTTGAGTAAGACTTTTTAAATGAAGCAATAACGAAATCATAAATAGGTTGGTGGGTGCTTGGAATTCACTCAAAATACGAGTCGGGTCTAGCCTGGTGTAGGTAGACCCTAGGACATTACAGTGAGCCCCACCTATCGCCTAACACAAGATTGCAGCCACAAGTTGGGACACTTTTGAGGGCTGGCACTAAAAAGACTAGATGTGCCATACGGGGCTGGAATGTTGTTTCACGTTTTTTATTGAATAGATGGTATGATGGATAGGGTGAAATATTGTGGAAGAGCTTACATCAAAATAACATGGTTAACACAACAGCTGTAATTTAGCTGAGGATTAAACAAGATTGTACTAAATAGAGATCAAGATAGATCCACACAAACATAACCAGTGTACATTACAGTATGCTTAATTAAATAATGAAAAACATATTGGAACTATATTAATTTGGTGACTCATGCTTCAATTTATATATAACTATACCCTTCTCGATCAAAGCCAAGAAAGGTAAATAAAATTTGGTGTTTGCTATTCACTTAGTGACACACATCCAAATAAGGGACCCAAAGCCGCCACTGTGATGGTACCAAGGTGGGCCCCACTTTTTGCCTAGTTGCCAGCCTCTAGAGTGAAGCCAAGAGTTGGGGATACTTATGAGGCCTGCGACTACAAAGACCACACTTGTCAGTGGCGAGAGGGGCTAACGACATTTGTCTTTGAATGTTATTTCAGATTTTCGATCGAATAGATGATGAGATGGATAGGACAAAAATACAATGGTGGAGCTTACATCCGAACTGAAATGATTCACTCAAAATCTGACAGCGCTGTGAAATTTTGCCGAGGTTTAAATGAGATTCCAGTAACTTTTGAAGAAGATGGCTCCACACAAGCATACTCATGAACATTCCATTATGCTTAATAAAACCCAAAAAAACATAAATGGAGTCGTATTGATTTCCTGACTCATTATTCCCTGTAAATACTAGGATGGTGGGCATGCTAATGTCGCGGCCGCCCCTGCCACGCGTGTGGAATGTTAATTTTTTCTTTTTTCCTTTCTTTGTTGGGTGTGCTTTTTCATTTGGTAGCAATATGTTTATATATAGTGGTTGGGAAGTAAGGCATTAAACATTCCAATCAACTGAAAGACATGTATGTATTCGTATACTTGCTATGTGCTTTGGAACAAATAGCTACATGAGTAGGTCCAACAGGTTTAGTACGGACAAGATGCTAATTGCATAAACACATAAGATTACAGGATAAGTGTTTGCACGCACCAACTTAAGGCAGGGATAGGAATCAGTCATATGCATATAGTATGGACAGATTTTTTTAGCATATACACGCATTAAACTTACATGACAAAAGTTTCTGCGTTCTAAACTACAGTAAAAAAATTAAGCTGCTCCATGATCGTCTACATGAAGATCAGCAACATCGAGTAAGGTACTGTAGAAATGTTGTCTTTTCTTCACCTTCCTTAGCAGGTAGCACTAGCAGCCTGCATTGAAAGCACCGCAGAATAGTATGATGGTCAAAACAAATTGAAATTTACACCTTATGTGCTATCTTTCTACAAATTTATGAGAACTCAGTAGCTAGCGCCAGATAGTAACTGATGGCAATAAACTTATATGTTTACGTGTGATAATGGTAAATAATTCAATAATTATTTAAATAAGAAGTAATTAACACCTCATTGCAAATAACACCGATAGAGGGAGATAGAAAAGGAACCTAACAGTTGTAGGAGTAATCAAAAGTATTAGTGTTCCAGGTGGAAAATACATTCAATCAAATGTTTCAGTTTGCTTTGTTTTAGATAGTTGCATGTATTTTTCATTTTATCAAACAATACAAAAAAAAGGACAACACATTGAGTTTGTTTGGTTGAATTGCATCGATTCTTTATTAAATCAAACTACACATAAAAACAGGACCTGGTCACATCTGGGATTGCTATGTCCAATCACATAAAAAAAAATCTGATTGAACTGGACACGTATAGTATGACTGATTTGAACATAGTTTGTTCATTCTTAGAGAAGGTTCCCACGTACTAATTTGCGTGAAAGCATGTACTTGTTTAAGCACTATGCTGCATAAGAAGAGCGCATAGTACATGAATGAACTTTTGAATTCGATACAAATGTAGTTGGCATTTTGCTCTTACAACGCAGGCATGCTTGTTGATTTGACAAAACTCCAGACATTTTAATGTAAGCTACCTGATACTGAATAGGACAGTACAATCCATCATTTGCTTACAATTTGGAAACCATGTATTCTTGTTAATATTCTGCCAAGTTTAAAATTCTGACGTATTTGATATATTGATATGAAAAGGTTGAAAATAATAGTTAAATGGTCATAGTGTGTCTCAGACAAATTTTTCTAGAATCGTAGTGTGTATCAGCTAAATTTGATTTGTTTGATGTGTTTTGGACAAAGCCATGTTTTATTAGTGCATTCCAGACAAATTTTCCTTTGTTAATATTAGCACGATTTAGTGTCCCATATTTTTTCCGTTAACTTCCATGGTCTATATATCAGTGTTTCTTTGGGCTTATTTGATGAAAGCTTATAAGTAGGCACATGTAAGGGATACGCACTTTTGTAAACGGATTGAATAAATTACCCCTTTTAATTTCCTGTAGCTTCAATGTCTAGTTAAATTCTCACTGTTCATCACTTTTCCAGTTAAAGAAAAGAAAAACATTACCATACAGATATGTTGCATTAATTTCAACAATAGTTTAGATCATATGTAATGAAGAAAACAATAGTTCATGATTAGATTTCTATCGAGTTTTGTTGTGTGTTAGAGACGAGGTTTACATTTCAGGTTGATGCTAAAAAATATTTAAAAACTGATGATAATGATTGACACGGGAATCTTATGGCATGGAGGTCACCGATATTGTCTCAGTTCAAGGCTAACGTTGCATATTCCTCTTATTTTTGCCAAAATAACGGGTCCCAAGGCTTGGCATTCATCACACATGCCTGTGACTAATAGTCTTTGGACATTCCTGAACTGGTCAGATCTTCTACGGACAGTTATAACGATTTTATGATATTTTATACCTCAGGTCGACAGCTGCTGGCTGACAAAATATTTGTTGCCTAACTGAAATATTTATCCACAGGAATTGATGAAGTTCAATGTGAACAGCTACATTCATCCTAGTCTGTGTCGTTACCGCCACGAAGGCACGCCCTTTGACCATTTTGTTTCATTCCGTGCACAGAATACGTACTATCACACTAATATATAGTTCCTGTATCAACTGCAGTTTATTCTGTTAAATTCATTGAAAGAGACCACTTGATCGTGGCTACTTGCGGAGGATCCATAATTATCTGCAAATATTACACTTCTACAATTAGTAACGTCAAGACAATCAATGCTCACCCTAACGCGATCATCACATCACTTGCCGTTCATCCAAAGGAGCCTTACTTGCTCTCCTCATCTGACGACAGCACAATAAAGCTTTGGAACTGGGAAAAGGCGAACTGGGAGTTGAATCAGCCGAACACCCCAATTCGAACATTCCGGGGACATTCTGCCACTGTGATGCAAATAGCATTTAACCCCACGGACATAAATAGTTTTGCTAGCGCATCACGTGACCACACATTAAAGGTTTGAGCTTATGTGTTTGCCATTGGCTCTCTAATATCGACCAGATTTCTAGTGTATCTTTGATATAAATTTCCGTTTTTTAAAATTTCAGATTTGGAATATGGATCACGATGCGGCTAAGCTCACGTTATCTGGGCATTCAGATGAACTTCATAGTGTTGACTTCTTTACGGGTCGTCACCCATATTTGATTACAGGATCAAGAGACAAGAGTGCCAGGGTAACGTACTACGTTTTTGTAACACAGATATACTCCTTGGTGCTTACCAGTTGGACGCATTTGATTCATTTAATTAATTCTGTAAACACCAAATTTTGTAAAACCAAAAAAAGATGACAGTATGTAGCTGATAACAAAAATTTACATGAAGCCACTTCTGTTTTCTTTTCTCTACAGATTTCAAAATTAAGCTTTGCAATGTAACTAATTGTTTTAGATTTGTAATTTTTTTACGAACCTGAAATGCGGATGTTGGGTTGCAAAGACAATTTTTTGAAATCAAATTTCAGGATACTTAACTCCAAACTAATGTATATCTAGAAGTTCATGACCCTACACAGACAAGATACTACACGAGTGGTATTATTAGTAAATATTCTAGGGCTGATAACTTCTGCATCTTTTGAACCAGGTCTGGGATTACAAAGAGGAACGCTGTGTTCAAATTCTGAATCCAAATGGACACCTCATCAGTACTCAGGTACTCAGCATGCATGTTTCATTCTGAACGACACAAGTCCGTACATAAAGAATTGATTACTCCGTATTTTTTTTTCCTTCTTTTATATCAGGCTTGGGTAGGGCGCCAGCTGCGACCGATTAAAAAGTTTGTAACAAAAGGTCCTGCCGTCACTACCGTTTATTTCCATAGCAACCTCGGAATGATAATGACTGGCTCCAAAGATGGATCTGTTCGTATTTGGAACTCCACTAGCTTCAGGTAAATTAAAGATACGTTCAATCAAATACCGGTCTTGTACGTCGATATCATAATTTAATTTTGGTGTACAAAAACTGGGATTGACAATTCCATTGAATAACTGTTATTTGTTAATCATACAGGCTTGACAATACCTTTAACTGCGGCTTCTCTGATATTAATTTCATAGGATTCCTGCAGAGTTCAAACAGGTAACTAAACTTATTTTATTGCCATGTTTAGGGGACATCTTTATAGTTGTATCTCCCTGTTCCGAATTGTTATTTTAGCGGTTGTTCAATGTTAAATTTCATATAGTTTATGAATATACATATATACTTTTAGGTACACTAAGTATTACACAATATATAATTCACATGTTCTTATCAGTTATATGAATTTCTTAAAGAGTGGATCGTGAAGAAAAAGGAAAACTTTCACTTTGCTTAAAGCCAGAGAGAAAAGTAAAATGGAGCACATTTAGTCAAATATATATTTTTCTTGAATGATTTTGCCGGTGTGGAAAGAGAATTGAGAAGAAAACAGTGTATCTTTGTTTAAAATAATCATGGTCCACTGATATTCGACAATAATATTTTCCAATAAATTGTCGGCGAGAAAGATCTAAGTATATGGAAAATTAGATAATATTTATTCAAGTTTCTATCATTGAGAGGGACATATATTTATTACATTCCAAAGTTTGTAGTAAATAATAACAATACCTGCATGTACGACCTATAGAAATTTTCAGGGACCTACCGAACTTACAGATGGCTTTCCGAACTGGTTATGTATTAATCGAATATGCTACGTCATTGCTATAACACTGCATCTACCAACGAACCTGGAGGCTACCATACAGAACCCAAAAAATTCGTACTATGTCTAAAGTTCCGAGATAATTAATTTGACAGTCCCAAAAGGAAATAGTAACATCTAGGAACAAGGAATCATAATACAACAAGCATAATAAACATAAGTAAGCAATAATTGACTACAGTCATAAAAAAAGAGAATATTGTGTTTCTACCCCTTGTTTGCCTCCTAATTATGATTTTACCCCTCTTTTTTCAACTTTGTGATTTTACCCCTGATTTTTTAAAATGAAGCTAAAAGTTACCCTTGTGGTTGCAATTTTACCCCTGATTTACTTCGAAACCAGGGGTAAAATCGCAACCATAAGGATAACTTTTAGCTTTATTTTGAAAAACCAGGGGTAAAATCACAAAGTTGCAAAAGGAGGGATAAAATCGCAATTGAAAGGCAAAGCAGGGGTAGAAACGCAAATGCCCCTAAAAAAACAGCTACCACTGTGTTCCTGACTTCTATGCACTCAAGGTGTAAACCGCAACATATGGCATCCATTGTAGTTTTTGAGCACTTTTAATGTAGACCATGATACTAGAGGATCAAAGGTATCATGGATATAATCTGGCCGTCTATTTTGAATGGCAAATATTGTAATTATCCACTAATTTAGATAATTAACAATAACATACTCCTAGGATAATTAGGTCATCCGGTAAGCAGAAAAATCATTTGGTTTGTTTCTTGCGTGAGGGCCGCCGCCGTCGAAAACTTCGATGTGCGCTGTTGTTGGCCATTAGCTGCACGTAATGATTAATCTTGTTAATGGAATTTAGATAGGAGAGTTTTTGAACAAAAAAGAATCTAGATAGGAGATCATGTGCTGTAGTTTACAAAGTGCATTCTTGAAGCAGGCAGGTGAGTCAAGAATTCACCGGCTCTTGCTACCAACCGGTCGGCCGACGCCTCCATTAGTCTCCACCATGTAAAGATTGCACTGTCCAAGATGATATTTATGTGGAATTTTCTTCATACGCGACAAGCAGAATTTCTCATCCGCACCAGTTGTTGATGGTTTACAACTCCAACCAAGAGTCTGTTGCGCTGCAGCCCTGCAGCCAGTGGCATCATGGTTCTGTAGATGTTCGATCTGATTGTCCTTGCCATGACGATGAAACCTCATAGCGGAACAACTAGTGATTAAGTAATTCTTAAACAAATAACTAATTACAAGTTTTTATTTTTTTCTGATAATACCCATATGATGCACATGATACCTCACCATGATACTTATGATACCCATAAGTTCAAAAGGTATCATGATTAAGATCTCAACCGTTGATGGAAGAAATAAACGACGTGCATTTATTTTGGTCTATCTAAAACAGCTCTAGTTTTTTGCTTAGAGTATTCTATGATTTAATATCTATACTTTGTTAGGTTTTTCTAACTGGTCTAATGGACCAATCCTAGCACAAAGAATTACTGCACAAAAAGGAAGTTGTTAAAGAAGATATGAAGTGCACAGGAGGATGACATAACAAAGAAGTAATCCTACAGCTATAGCCTGGATATGTTTACTAGTAGGAAACAATATGTGCTGATATGCACAAAAGGTTGTTCCACTAGGCATAGTGCATTTTTGTCTATGATCCATCAATGTTTCCCTGAACACGATCTCTCTTGGCTTTCTGAAATTACATACTAATAGCCACCACACACAACTCAGTGGCAGATCTAGGATTTCAATCGTGGGGGGACAGTAAAAACTGAAGTCACATGATCCATTCAATATCAGGTGATATGACAAAAATTCACAAAAACATACAGAATTGATAAACTATGTAATCAAAAGCTGACCCAAACAATTAAATGACATGTCAGGACCAATAATCAAATTTTACTAAATCAGGGATTAAATAAATGTTAATGATTAATAAATCGAGCCGGGTGTGAAGTTACACCTGATGCACGCTGGGCATAGGGCACAGGCATCACTGCGTCAGGCCACCTACATACCGCTTGCAGCCTTCTAGGTTTTGATCGACCAATTAGGCAATTACTAAGGGAGATGAGGTGATCATTTTAGAGCCTCAGCGCCTGCACTCGTGCGCAAGTCGACGATGAGGAGAGGAGGGGAAACTCCTTTTATCAGGACTCATCGATCGGGAGCATCGGAGGGGCAGAGGTGACTGGAAGATGATTGGATATCATTAATTCTCTACGTTATGTAACCATCTTTTGCTTCAGTACATGGCCTTAGGGGAAAATTACTAGATTTAGGTGGGCTTTTTTCTCCTATTAGACATACAATGGCTCAAATCACGTATTTACCAAGGTATATATGTACAAATCATATTAGGGAATGAATATAATTGATTTTTTGACAATTTTTTATGTGAGAAAGTGAAAGTTGCGTCACAACTATCAGTCTCTCACCTAATAACCTGCTGTAAGGGAAGTCCATGATGAACTATTAAATAGCAGGCCGGGAGGTTGTGTGCTGGAAACTGGCCCAAGAAAGGACCTAATAGAGTAGCTTCCAGTAGCATTGGCATGCCAGAAAACCCATTGGACCGGTATGTTCCTGAGATGCAGAAGTATGTACTGGACAAGATTATATTACCTACTTACCCTGAGGAACACTGAAACTCTAGGGGTAAGTAGAGGGAGGCGTAAACAATAATTTGTCGAAATGAAGTTATAAATACCAACGAACTCGCCACATTTTGCTACTAGTCCACTTCACCCTCGCCTCCACATTCAACCCTTCGGGATCGGAGTCACTGGTTCCTGAAATGCCCTGAGGGCCCCTTTCCACTTGTTTAGCTCTAGCGCTACAATGTCAATCCTCATTGCTTAGCTGTATATCATACTCAATTGAAAATACTTTAACAAGAATTGCTTATACCTCGACGCTATTGTGGAACAGCCAACTCAGTCCTCACCAAGGAGAACTTCTTGTACGTCAACCAAGTCATGGGATAGCCTACTCAACCCTCCCATTGGTTTCCACGGCAGTGTAGATGACCCTCTTTTTTCTTCATACTCCATAGGTTCAAGAACTAGATCTCTCTAATCACAACGACCATATCAAACCTAGCTACTTAGCAATAGAGTAAGTACGTCTTCAAACCAGAAGATGCAATATTCTCAGGGATAGATGTGACGCTATGAATATAAGACAAGAAAACATACACTAATTGTACCTTAAAACATATGTCGACCACAAAACTCTGGTTCTAAATTGCGCACTGTTCTGCTAATTTTTTTAATATACTTAATCAATTGCACCAAATAAATAAATATTCAACAGTTGCTAGAAGTTCCTTCAACTTACATAATTCCATTGTCTGATAATTTTTTTTCTCTAATTCTTAGATGAGTCATAGAAAGGAAGTTTCATAATTTATAAACTCTAAATCATGTTTTCTTGCAAGAGGCATGAAATTGGCATTGTCTTTGAACATATAGTAATCGAAGATAATTTTCAGTAGAAAACTCCAACTCATGTGTAATGATCATTGTCAAAAATGATATTGGAACTGGTACCTTAATATATGACCAGAACGAACAGGCCATAAAAAATGAGCTATAAGTATTTATGGTCTTGATGGAGGTTAGTCTACAATAAAGATTACAATTTCCTACAATTTTGGACAAATCCACCAACATCTATAAATTTACAACTACAACAAAGATCGCAAGCGGGTCATGAGATTGATATATATTGAGCAAGGAGGACAAGAGCTGGGAAAACATTGTCAACCATTTTGTCACTAGGTAGCACAAACATATGCCACCTTGCCTTTGTTTTGATGCAAGAGTTGTGATTCATAATAGATACAACTTGTTGACGCCATAATCACATAGGTTTTCTTATCCGTGTCTACATCATATGTAGCTGGCTCATGTTGCTAACAACCCCAAGGATTGACCAAAGCCACTGAAGTGTGGTTCCTTTCAAAAGCCAAAACATATATAGATACTAATACACAGTACTATGATGCGTGAGTGGCTGGCTATATGGGCCTACTAGAGCAGTGAGGGAAACCAATCCACCATTCAAAATAGTCTGCAATGATACAACCATGACCACGCTCAAGTTTATCGGCCACTGTCCATGCATGGTATTATATACGTAGGAACCAACCCCAATGTTATTTGATCTGTGTGACCGGTGGGAATTTGATATGATGGCTGGGATATGATAATGAGTCAGATAATATGCATGGTTTGAACCCGTTGGGTTTTCACTTGACCCAGTTAAGTTGAACGGTCATGTCATACATTTGCCATATATATCCTCCTAGTTCCGTGTAGACAGACACTCATCAGATGTATGGAAACTAGATGCTACATTATTAAGATTAAAAAAAAGAGAGTAAGTGAGTCTAGAAACAACAAATTGGAACTTTGAAGCTCTAATATATAAGTTGTTATGTGCAGGATTGTGATCGGATGTGGAAAAGGAATTGTCCTGGTAGACTATGGAAGCATGGAGTCTGCTGCAAATATGAACTATTAGATTCCTTTTTTCCATTGATACTTCTTAAGTTTTGCCCTACTATTTGGTGATCAAGAATTATACATTCTCTACAACTTTCTCAATTGGCACAATAAAAATTTGTGCGCTATTGTTATTCCTCAATGACTTGATAAAAAGGAATATTAAATTATGGAATTCCATGAAACATTCATTACAACGAATCCTATCATACCCTGTGCTCTACTCCACAATCCAAATGTATTACAGACCAAAAACATGTTTGAACATTTGTACCTAAATGGAAAAGCCATACTTTAGGTTTCCTACCAGCAATAAGAGAGGATACAAAGGGAAAATTAAAAATTGTAGACCTGTTAGTAGTCCTCTCCTTGACGTAAATCTGTTTAATTAGCTATCCTTCATTGGTTTAAATCCTGCAGGTCAATTCATAATTGTTTTAAACTCTTTCAAAGTTAAATATAAAACAAATAAGCAATTAGATGTTAAAAGGAGCTTGGAGACGAAACTCAATAAATCGAACATTAGAAAGAGAAATGGGATATTGTAGATGAATTTGAGAAAATTTAAAATTTTAGAACATGTATAGTCTTGAATGTGGTATAATAAGTGAATATTTGGACCATGTGAAGAAAGACAAATTTCTGAAACATAAGTGTACTTATTGCTTAATATAATATAATACTACACCAGATAACAGAAATTTAGAGATTTTTTCAAGATTCTAAAAGTCTGTTATGATATTCGTGATTTGTGTATGTCATAATATTTGCTATTTAATGAGTTCCTGGGCTCCTGAAAATACAGATGAATTTGACAATAAACAGTCTTTGAGATTTGTGTATTTTAAAATGTGTTTCGATTCTAGAGCTTGACCAAAAATAAATATTGTCTCCATTCCTTGTTCTGCACCAAAAAAAAAATTAGAAAAGCAGCATGACTCACATGTCATCTACACGTAATTTCTCTTCCTCCATTGGCCAGCAGGGGCGGTATCTCCAGGCTCCTGATGACCGCTGCGAGGCTCTGCCTTTCCTACCCTGTGCTCAAATGCATCCAGGTTCATGCGCCTCAACCTTAGAGTGGCCACATTGTTGTCCAATAGCGAACCAAGGATGGAGCAAATCGAACCACACACACTGTGGAAGGCAAACCATTTGTGTTACAGCTGAAAATCAAACCAAACACATGGCTCCGTTGAAGCTGAACCATGGGCAATAAAATACTATTTCTGGCACATGGCAGTTGCAAATGGCTACATCGCACCTGGTTAAGCACGTATTGCCCATTTGATCGATGTTTCAGGCGACACGCTCTACACGTTGAGCAACATGTCCCTTGGCTGACTTACCTGCTAGTTGGGCACTTATGCACAGCGGAGCGAGGATACGTATCTGATAGCCTACTGTCGTTGGTCTTTGTCAACAGGACGGTACAATCAAAACCATGGAAATTGTGGATGGAGCCCCTATGCAGCTTCTAGATTTGTCAGAAATATGGTGGACGATGTACTGCAGATCTATTTTTTTATACGAGTATAGTGCACGTGGGTGACATAAAGCACTGTTGGCTTCAATCCCGAAACACCTATTATCAATTAACACAACAGCAAAAAATACCTGTAGCGGTGGTTGGGAAAGCTCTGTAGCGACGGGCAGGTCATCCCGCCGCTACGCAAACGTAGCTACAAATAAGCATTTGTAGCGGCGGGTGGTCTGTCACCCAAATAAACCGGCGGTATAGACACATTATTAGTGGTGGTTGAAGATGTCCACCGCCGTTATTATTAGCTACTAATAGCGGCGGTTGACATCATCAACCGCCGCTATTGTTAGCTATTAGTAGCAGCGGTTAACAATATCAACCGCCGCTACTTGTTATTTTTCAAAATAAAATAAAATAAAATTTAACAAATATACAGAAATAAAAAATCACAGATTCTGTATACACAAAAATTTATAAATCTCATTACAGATATTTACAATATCTTATCACAGATATTTATAATCTCATCACAGATATTTACATCTTATCACAGAATATATACAACATTGTCATCAAAATGTTCAATTGAGATTATAAAATGTTTTATATGAACCCTAATGCATAGTCATCATCTTTTTTCGACATACTGGGCTCATATAGTGCTCTTGAACCAGCCCACTCATAAAGGGACCTATGTTTTGTTGCTAGTTCACCATTTAAATCAAAGAACTTCTCTTCTGGACTAATTACCTCTCTCAACATAAAATGATAAAGAGAAGCTACAACTAGATACATGACATTTGTATTCAAGTGAACGCGCGATTCAGGAATTATACCCTTTTTGATCTCGTTGTTCCTTTTCATCTTTGCAGCCCATTCTCTCTTTGTCCTTGCGGCTTTCTGTGTCACATGAGCAGAGTCCTCAATGATATGGTCCAGGTAAAGTAAAATAGGCATAAACAAAATCAACTTACCTCTTGTTAAGACTCCTCAATAATATGGTCCAGGTAAGTTGAAGTGCCAGCTGAGAATACACGAGTGTAGTAACCACAATGCACACTTCCTCGTATTTGCTTATGACACTATAAATTAGAGAACACAAGTTTGTTACACCTATGATAATTATATGAATGGATAGTATGATAAGAACGTGTAAGAGATGCATATAAGTCTTATCCAAAATTTATGACGGAAGTACATCTTGTTTTTTCTTGTAGGATGACATGCCCCGTCGGCTACGACATATTTCTCGTAAGCACTGCACGATCGACAAAAGCTTATCATTAGATGATATTAACATCATCAAACCATACACATGTAGACCAATTTCTTACCGATCTATGACTTCCAGAATGTCATCGTATTAGTTTTTGTCGTAGTCCAGGCTGTCAAGCGATAGAAGGTACCCTTCTTTCGGAAATATCATCAGACGGATCTAAGGATCGCTACAACAATATTTGTTGTCAACAAGTTAATTATGATTGGATTTAATTTTAACATAGGATATATGAGGAAGGCAGTAGTTATCCAACTTACTTAAAGTTGTAAGGGGCCATGATGCACTTTCTATCTTGCCACCTCATGAAGCAGTCATATAAGTAATTTGCAACATAAGTCCTTGCTTCTGTTGTCAAGACCGTCTTCATTTCAGCAAGCTCTGTCGATGTCTTATCCGGATAATTTTTCGGATTTACTGTTAGATTGATCGAGCTTTGGTTGATCTGGCTTGGGTTGATGTAGGCCACCCTTCAATCTTTTCTATTGGTCACCTTTCTTTAGAAAAATGAGTTCATGCTACAAAAAAAAGCATTAGATAATATATGGAATTATGCTGGAAATACAAAGTAGATCGAACACGAAACTTAGATGCACCACAAGGTGATGAAGATGACGTTCATCTTGTCTAGACAAAACATCGAGGGGACATCCACCCAAAATAGGTATAAAATTTGTTCGTCTTCTTCGTTGAACACCTCTTTTGGAATCCTACATGTGATTTCGGTGACACCTTCCTTCGACGCCATCATGTACCAGTCGTGCAACTTCCGCATCTCCCACAACAGGTTCTTGTACATGTTCTTTGCTATAAGGGGTTTACCGAGTATGAATTTCGGGTAATCCACATCACCGGTAGGATTGTCCAAAATTTGATCATCGTACGACAATACATCCCGAGGATCTCCTTCTTGCAGGACGTGCTGGACGGTGGTTGCTAGACGTTTTATCAATCCAGCCAAGTACTTATCAACATCACTTTTTGCTTTTGGGTCCTTTGGATTTTTGTCAAAACCGGTAATCGTCTTTGGGATTACTGGAGCCTTGACGACAACTGGCGCAGGCTGAACTTGGATTACTAGAGCCTGAACTTGAACCATCGCAACCGCTGTTGACGGAGGCTCGACTTCAATTGCCGGAGCCTGGACTTGAATTGGTGGAGCCTTGTCGACAACAGGTGAAGGCTCGAGTTGAACAGTTTCCGGAAGAGGCTCGTTGTCATGATAGATTATAGGACTGAGAGTCGAGCCGTCTTCCGGATGAGGAAATTGGGGCCTATTGCCCGAAGCTGCCATAGACATAGGAGACTATTGTCCAGCTATCATGACTGGCTGGCTTGCATGAAAGGACCCGTGACTAGACAATAGGGGTGGAGAAGCTCGTGTGGAGAGGACAACATCACGACGTTTCCAAATGATGAAAGAGCCGAGCGCGTCTTGGAGAGTTTCTATACCCGCCTCAGGTATCAGGCATTCGATCTCGTTGTCCTCATAGCCAAGTACTACTTCCGACACGGAGACACACACGTAACCGGGAGGGATGTCCTGGTTATGGAGCATTCATCCTGGAAGTGCCATGCCGGATGCAAGCTTCATGGTCTTCCCCTTGTAGCCAAATAGCACATGCAACTTACACGACATTTCCTCAGTAAGGTCCTCTGTTTCTGATGGTTGCATCAAACCTGATGGTTGACCCGAGACTGATGGTTACATGGAGACTGATGGCTGTGTGGATGAGGACGAACCACGTTAGAAGGCATCCATAGCAGCCTGTAGGTTGGGGTTCAAACGACTGCTTTGTTTGTCGATAGCGAACATAAGAAGTTGCCGCCTCCAATCCTCCTTGGCTTTCTCTTCTTGCTCTTTCTTGTGTAATGTATGCTTCTTGTACAGGTGTGAGGATGTTTCAGAGAAACCTTCTTTTCGTGTTGCCGATGATGACACTCCCCGTACCCGACCACCATGTTCTTTGGTCCCAATAGCCTTCGCTAGCTCATCCTTGTGATACTCCGGTGTAAACAGACCAGCCTTCATCAGCGTCACGATGGGACCTTTCAAGGCTTGCACGACTTCAACTATCGCGGGATCCTTCATAATAATTTCTCCTTCATCGGTTAACTCAGAGCGACCATATACCCAGTTCGTGGTACGCTCATTGGTGTTTGGCAAAGGATTAGGTTTTCCTTCCGCGCGGAGCTTGGCTTCCGTCTCTCTCCAAATCAGAATCTTCTTTTTGTATCCGCCTGAACCTAATCGCGGCTTGTACTTGTTCCGCTTGTTTAGCTCAACCATCTTTTCACTGAGCTTCTTTGAAGCACTACTCGTCTTCTGCTCAATAAACTCATCCCATTCTTACTGACTGATATTTCCATGCTTGTGGAATGGGGTTCAATTTTTCTTGACGTATTGGCAGTTGGGCTTGGACCTGTAATCTCGAAAGATGTGATTAAGAGTGGACATCGTGGCCTTCTTCGCTCTCTTGAGATCCGCTGGCTGGAACCGGATGGTTGTCGTAATGTCAGCCCACATATCATCTTTTCTACCATCCGGGACTTGGCACCAATCTTGCTACGTGATTTTGCAATGGTCCCTAACCACTTTGTCGCAACAGTTCCGCCATTTGGCATTGACACCAACGGGTTCAATCGGTTCCCCATCCTTGGGGTCTACTACAGTAACCTCATAGATGCCCTCTGCCTTGTTCGCGGAGCGTTGATCATGCTTGTGTTTGTGTGTGGACACTTGGGCAAGCACCTCTTCTTTTTGCTACTCGAGGGCCTCATCTGCCGCAGCCTCTGCTGCAAATAGCTGACGGGCACTTCATCGAGGGCCCTTGGATATAAGTAGTTGATTTTAGTTAATATAATCTATGTACCAAATAAGAAAACTATGTTTGACAAGATACCTTCTCTTTAGGCACATAATCAGTGTCCGGATTCTCCAATCGACGTTCCTTAGGTGATGGAGGATGTGGATCCTCTGGTTCTTCCCAGTGTTCGCTTGATCCATCATCGTCTGAAGACGACTTTGCTTGAGGGCGCCTTGAGGACATCTTTCTCTTGAGAGGGTATATTTTCAACCATGACGAGAAGACTTTGACACCTTATATTAGATAAGTAGTACATAGAGACAAGGAATAGAATAGAATAGAATAGGAACATCGCATATATATTATAAGCAAGGTAAAATGAAACAAACATCAAATTATTCAATATTACATGAAGTGAGAAATATTATGCAAGGTAAAATGAAACAAGCATCAAATTATTTTATATTTTATTTAAATTTTATCACCATCTATCCAAAAAATATTAGATATTAATTAATTAATTATGTGTAACAAAAAATTTAAATATTCACTAATTATATAAATATTGAAAAATAAATTATAAGTGAGAAATATTATGCAGGGTAAAATGAAACAAACATCAAATTATTTTATATATTAATTAACTTTTATCAAGAAATAATAAAAAATTAACATCCCTCTTGCCCTAATACTACATTCTCTCTCTTCTAAAAACTAAACTAGATCTAGATTCCCATTGACATAAAACAAGCTATATTTTTGTGTAGTGATAAAAAGAGATGATGTATGCCTTCATAAACTTCAACTACAACCCAATAGAACCATCCAAATCAAAAGAATTTAGCTAAAATTTGATGAAAACCTAACAAACTTAAAACCCAAAATTCAACTTGATTTCGAAATGAGAGACAAAAAAAAAACCTATGGGATGAGTTTCCCTTACATCAAAGATCAAATTTCTGCAAAAAAAAAAACTCAAAACCTTCCCCCCTTGATTTTCGTGATTTGTCCAAATTTTTGGACCGCCACTGTTTGAGTGAAACGGGAAGCTATCGGAATGCACTATTTATTGCCTGGGCAGTTTGTAGTGGCGGTTGGAATTATCAACCGCCGCTACTATGCCCTAAATGGTGGCAGTTGACATTGTCAACCGCCGCTATAGACCTGGGCCATTTATAGCAGCGGTTGACAATGTCAACCGCCGCTATAAGGGGCTCTGTAGCGGCGGCTCACAACGCGGCAGGTCCCCTAGTCTCTATAGTGGCAGCTCACTTTGGGCTGCACCCTTACGGCCTTTGGGCTACCGCCGCTACAGGATGAACCAAGTGCTCTTGAGTGGAATGTATTTGCTCAACAAATCTCCTCAAATCTTCTCTCGAATCCACCAAGGATTGGAGTAGGTACCAAGGGAGGAGAAGTGGAGTGCTCAAATGTGTTGGGAATATGTTTTTTCAGTAGTGGAAGTGGCCAACCGACCAAAGGGGGTCGTGGTGCCTTTTTATAGTCAAGGCTTGAAAAAGAGGTGTTGGGACAAATGATTGTCGGACATTGTCCGACTGGGGTCGGTCATTGTCTGATAAATTGATGTGCATGGCTCTGGAGTCCAAAAAGATAGTATGAGGGACTCAGATATTGCTCTGGTCAGAAATCGGTCGGATATTATCCGATGGAGTCGGACATTGTCCGAGTCCACTTCAATTGGCAAGATTCGCAATGTTCTAGAGTCCGATGGCATTGACCGATGGGGTCAAATTTTTTTGGAGTCGGACATTGTCCTATAGAGTCGGACATTGTCCCATGAGTCAGACATTGTCCTGCTAGAGTCGAACATTGTCTTGCTCTTATAGGTTTCGCGAGTTGTGCACCGTTCTGGCGAGTTGCGCACCGTTTTAGGAAGAGAGGCATTAACACTGTCATCATCATCATCACTACTACTAGCATAAGAGGAACGCTTATGTTTAGATTTTGATACCCTAGATCCTATTTCCATGAAGCACTTGCGAGTGTTGTCATCATCATTATCACTCAAGCTCCCAAATAGAGAAGTGTTGGTGGGAGTTATGCTAATGACAATTATAGCAATGCCTCCTTCATCCGAGTCGTAATCGGAGGAGGAAGATGATGAAGAGGATGAGTCTTCGAAATTCCATTCTTGACCAATGTGAGCTTCACCTCTTCTATGCTTCTTGTGCTTATTGTCTTCCTTGTGGTGCTTGTCTTTCTTTCTCTCATCCTTGTTCTACTTCTTTGGACATTTCACAATGAAATGTCCTTCATCACCACATTTATAGCAAGTTCTTTTGGATCTTCTCACTTTGCCCTTGTCATAGCTCTTCTTCTTGTAGCCATCTTTCTTGAGGAATGATTTGAATCTCCTCAAAAGCAAAGCCATCTCATCATCACTATCTTCACCACTAGAATGAACCACTTTTTTTCCTTTTCTCTTGCTTTTCTTGTGTAGCGTTGAGTGCTATATCATTTTTGTCACCATTTGCTCCCTCAATTTGCTTGATCAAGGCATTTATCTTGTTGTCTTGATCATTTTGTTGCTTTTGGAATAGAAGCTTCCCAAGCACTTCATGGGTGGAGAAACTATTGAAGTTGTCCTTCTCTCAAATGTTTGAGCAAATGTTGATATCCCATGGTCTCAATGCTTGTAGAAATCTTTTGTTGATATCCAAGTCGGTCATTTTGACTCCTAGTGCACTTCTTTGATATACAATCCTCATGAGCCTATCATGAACTTCTTTTGGGCCATCTCTCGGACCCATGATGAATAAGTTGAATTCATTTTGTAATTCTTCAAGTCTTACATCCTTGACGGAATCAATGCCCTCATAAATAACCTCAAGTTTTCTTCATAGTTGATTGTCATTCTTTATGTCGACAACCTTATCATACTCAGTGGAGCTAAGTGTAGATATAATTGCACTAGCTGCCACGGCATTACGATGAATGTTGATTTGATCCTTGCAGGTTGGATTATCTCTATTTTCTCACAAGAAACCATTCTCGGTTATACTTGCAACATGTGGACTCATGGATTTCAAATGATCATAGAATTGTCCATCAAAGTGAGGGAGTCTACCCGACCCTTGTCCAATGCAATCTTCTTTGAGATCATCATAATCATACATGACACTATTGTAGGTTTTTGGTAGATCATCTTTGTCACCATCTCCACTCCTTGCATCATCTCCATCTTGAGAACCACTAACACCTTCTTTGGTTGGAAGAGCGGTGGGTGGTCGTTCTTCCAGTTTTGACATCTTTAATCTTCAAGCAGTTAAGCTTTGTAAAAGATATATGCTCTGATACCAATTTAAAGTTGCTTAGAGGGGGGTGAATAGGTGATCATCCCTGAAAATCTCTTAATTCGAATAATTATAAGCACTGGAAAACTTTGTCCGACTGGATTGTCTGACTATAGTAGGATATTGTCCGATTACTTCAAATATTTGACTAGAGTAGGACAATGTCCGACGACCTCATAGCAGAAAATAGATCGGTCATCGAAAAGGACAAGCTTACGCGATTCAAGCTAAGAACAAGCAGCAAATGAAGCAAGAGAGCAACAACAAAAGGGGTACAAGCTGGCAAGCGACCTACACAAGTAAATCTAGTAAATAAAGCACTACTACTAGCTAGCGATTAATGACAAGCAAAGCACACAAGTAGGATTTAAACAATAACAAGAGAGACAAGGAGACACAAGGATTTTTCACTGAAGTTCAGCTCCACCAAGGAGCCTATGTTTCCGTTGAGGGATCCACCAAGGACCGGGTCTCTTTCAACCCTAAACCTCTTCAAGCTTCCACCAAGGCAAGCTTGAGCTTCACTATGAATCTCCATAAAGGAGGGGCCAATACAAATGTCCTGCGTCTCAACCACAAATGTGGGAGCTCTCCGGGCGACGCCTAATCGTCTAGGGGATGAATCCCCAAGAGTAACAAATGCAAAAGACGTTGGCGTTGAGGATGAACTAAGTGCTCTTGAGTGAAATGTATTTGCTCAACAAATCTCCTCAAATTTTATCTCAAATCCACCAAGGATTAGAGTAGGTACCAAGGGAGGAGAAGTGGAATGCTCAGATGTGTTGGGAGTATGTTTTTCAGTAGTGGAAGTGGCCAACCGACCAAAGGGGGTCGGGATGCCTTTTTATAGTCAAGGCTTGAAAAAGAGCCGTTGGGACAAATGTTTGTCGGACATTGTCCGATTAAGGTCGGACATTGTCTGATAAATTGATGTGTATGGCTCTAGAGTCTGAAAAGATAGTCCGAGGGACTCGGATATTGCTTTGGTTAGAAATTAGTCGGACATTATTCGATGGAGACGGACATTGTCCGAGTCCTCTTCAATTGGCAAGATTCGCAATGTTCTGGAGTCCGACAGCATTGACCGATGGGGTCGGATTTTTTTTTGGAGTCGGACATTGTCCTATAGAGTCGAACATAGTCCGATGAGTTGGACATTGTCCTGCTCTTACAGGTTTGGCGAGTTGTGCACCGTTCTAGAGTCTGACCGGATTGTCCAGCTGATTTGAAAATAGTGTGCAACCTCCTAGAATCCAACTACAATGTCTGATGGAGCCGTACATTGTCCGATGAAAAGGATTTGCAAGGAAGTATTTGTCTCTTGGAATGGAATTTGAGCACTTGGTCTTTCAACACTTATTTCTTTTGCATCCTTCTTGATAGTACGGTGTTCCTAGACTCAAGATAGAAGATAAAAACATTAATCCTTGATTCTTGAGCGTAGATACTCCTTTTGCAAGATTTTCACTTTGTTGACTTTTCTTTTCTTTCTCTTTTAATTTCCTTGCTGTCATATACAACAATAATTAGAACTGCACACATGCTCATTGGAAACATTAGTCCTTTTTTAACTGTATTGACGTCAATCACTCAAAACCATAATTAGGGGTCTAGATGCACTTTCAGTGGAGACACTATGCTAAAAGCAAAATTAGACCTTCAGTTCAAGTATATTAATGGAATTAAACTATTTTTTTATTTAATTACGCATTTCTTAGATATTCTATCCATAGTTACATGTATATTTTAGTTAACATATACTTTCTTAGCTTAACTCTCGACCTTCAGTTTCTGTTACCATATTATCAATTTTTACAAATCCAAGATCTCAATGCCAAAATCAATGAATGAATTGCTAATCTTTTTTACACTGAATATTCAAATAATTTGTGTAGTCATGTGATTTTAATACACTAAAAGAAGTGTGCTATTAACTACACGCTAACGAAATGTTGAGGCCCCTTGATTTTTGAGGCCCTCAACCGTCGCCCATATTGAACTTGCTAGTCGATGGGCCTGATTCGTTCGTGCCTTATTTGCTTGGCTTAAATGATTTGTGCCATTGTTCCAGGTTCAGCCAGTGGAATTCACTGCCTCTTGCTCTATCGAACAATATTTTCCAACAAGTGGACGAGATTGCAGCCATCAGGCTGTTGACTGTTGGAAAGCAAGAACACAATCAGGTGAAAAATCAGCATGACTTGGAACCCGATGTCCCTATGCTACTGATGTCGACATGCACACCAACAGGCCAGATAGAAGAGCTCGATGTTATTTCTAGATCTTCTGGGCTGCATATTATCGGGGAAGGGATGACCTCACATCAGTCAGCTCTTGAGGTGCTAAAGGTACATAGTTGGTTGGCTGCGAAGGATGACTGGCTCGTCACTATTGATCAGGAGCTCTCACTGAGCTTGGTCAACCCAATCTCTAGCAACAGTATCCCACTGCCACCGTTGTTGTCGAACAACGATGAAAATGAGGAGTTGTTGTCTGATGTCGTGAATGATGTTGGTGGTCGTGGACCTATGTTCATCGAATGCGCAGTCCTCTGTAAGACACCCAGACAAGATGGTGGTCCCTTTGTGATTTTTTTTTGTTCCCTTCAGGATACATCATGTACCATGAGAAGACTGATGGCATATGGACGGTGTTACCAGTTTACATTGATTCCCATTAAGATTTGTGGATGCTGCTTACTGAGAAGGGTACATGGTGGCACTCTGTCAGTGGGGAACCCTGAGGGTTTGGAACCTGGCCAGGAAGCCCATTGGATCTCCTGAATGGGTCGATGGTCCCACTTTTTCTCGTCCACCGCACTGTAAACACGGGGTGACAATGTTTCTTGTGCGGTCAGCTCATAAGCAACCTATGATCATCCAGTTGTGGGAAGATTTTTGGGAAAGATGAACCGATAGGCAATCATAGAGCCAACAATCAACGTGCATGTCAGTGGATGGCCTAAAATTATATAAGAGAGTAGATAGTGGATCGACGGAGTTGAAAGGTTTGCAGAGTGAACACTCTCTTTTTCTAGGAGCAAATTATCCATTTTGGTATGTTGTACCAGAAGGAGACAAGAAAGTGGGTCCGACACGTCTGTATGTTTTGGACCATATGGTCGTGTCAGGCGATATAACCGGCTCAATTTCACCCGGCGTCATTTCCAAATACCTCTGCAAGCCCCTCTGTTTATCCGCCCCTATCCATCTTTTAAGTAGCCAACCCCCTTTTGTTGTTAGTCTTTGATGTTTATTAAAGTACAATCTCCAGCTCAGAGATGTCATAATAGAAAAGAAACTTTTTGAGAAGCATCGTCAACTGAATGCATCTAGCAGTCATATGTTCTGATGTGAATATCAACAAATAAAATGGTAATATCAAGAAAGACTGCAGCAACAAGTTAAGTAGTGAATCCAACCAAGATAAAATAGTAATGCTACTGGCTTTTGTTCTCCTGTGTTCGAGAATGCATATATTTCAATTCAAACATAAATGAGTTTTTCTAAAATAGTCCGTACAAAAGATGAGTAAGCCATAGATTCTATTCATTTGCTTCATACTCCATCTGTCCTAAATTACATGTCATTCTATCTTTCCCTCAGGTTCATTGAACATTCTCTGAATCTAGATAAACAGTATGTCCAGATTTATTGAACATTCTATGAATCTGAAGACTTCAAAAGCCTCCCTGAATGACAAATAAACTGGGACGGAGGGAGTATCTTGTTTACATTTGGGACCCACCATCTCCATCAAGTCTTGCTACAATGTCTCCAATAGAAGGCCTTTTATTCCTGTCAATCTCCACACATTTTAACGCGATTTGCATGCAAGTTTTTACTTGCCTGAGGCCATCTGAATCAAGTGATGAATACTTGTATGCGATATATGTCTCATCAGCCCAATTTCCACGAACCTATAGAGAACTCACATAATAGTTATCAATACTACTGATATGATGTATTGATGTATCTGTTTGAAGCTAGTCTGTTGATCTTAAGGAGCTCCTTTTTGTTTCCTTACCTGGTCAATGTAATGCTTAGCAGAGACCTCGTCCTCTCCGTTGGATCTGTTTTTCTCTCCTGTTGTTATTTCAATAATAAGAATGCCTAAACTGAAGATATCTGCCTGCACAGAGATTTCACCCATCTGTTTATACTCCGGAGCAATATACCCTCTGGATCATATTAACAAAACCGATCAAAGGAGTATATATTAGTAAAAAGAATCTGTATCCGGATTATGTATGAAAAAGGAATATTTCCATTTGTACAGAGCTTTACATTGTTCCAATGACGTTGTTTGTGTACATTCTGGAGTTATCTAGACCCAGCAGCCTAGATAAACCAAAATCTGCAATCTTGGGTACCATATTACAGTCCAGCAGAATGTTGCTTGGTTTAAGATCCAAATGAATAACATGTTTTCGTGATCCCTCATGTAAGAATTGTAAACCTCGACAAATGCCTTTAATTATTTTCAAGCGCCCATGCCAACCAAGTTTACAGGGCCCATCTGAAATATAAAGAGTTCAATGAAATAACTATTATCCATCAAAACAAAGTATTATACGCAAGACATTTCAAATCATGTCTAGTATGACAGGATCACTATGTATCAACTTTTGGCAAGCTTTATCTTAGAATGTTGATTTTCATCTATACACTGCCAAGCATCCTGGATTTTACTATAGACCTCAATTTCAACCTCCGATGCAAACTTTGTAAAGATCTCTCCATGCTCTCAAGGGAAAAAAAATCCCAATTGTATTTTGTACCAAATAAGCAACATTCATCGTCTTACCAAAGAGATGCGTATCAAGGCTTCCATTAGTGAGGTATTCGTAGCAAAGCAACTTCTCTGCTACGTCTATGCTAATAATTTCTCCATGACGCTCCACCACTCTGTCTTGTTTTTCGTAGCAGTAGCAAATTAAATTCACTATATTTTCATGCTTGACTGCCATAAGATTTGCCACCTCATTCCGAAATTGTCGCTCCTGATCCACGGGACATTCCCGAAGCTTCTTCACAGCAATTACTTCCCCGCTTTCAAGGGTTCCCTGTTAAAATGTTCTTTTATCAGTAAAATAATATGAATTTTATGTGGGAGAATTTTTTGCGTCACAAAGGTAACTATGGGATGGGCGAACATACGATATTATATAGAACTACCTTATAAACCACTCCAAATTCACCTTGACCAATTATTTGCTCACGGGAAAATCCATCTGTAATGTTTTTGAGAAACTGTAACGGTAGTTCCTTCGGTAGCTGCTGCATCTCCCTTGCATTAATCTTGCTAGTTTTGCCACCCATAGCTGACAGTATAAAAGTTCCTTTAGGTTACAGTATCTAAACATTATATAAAATCTGAATGAAAATCATCAGCTCTCTAATAAAGCTCTTACCTCTCAGTGCAATGGGAAGAACCACCGCTGGAGCTGATGTTCTCACTTGAATGGATTGTTGTGCTGCAGCAGTCTCATGGGGCTGCAAGATAAACTGACGAAGATTGCAGGATCAACCAATAAAAAAAATATAGTTGACTTGTGGCTCAGCTATAAATGCTCGATGTGAAAGCACATGATGATCAAGTAGCTTTGGTAGCGTCGTAGGGTAAGATTTATGGACAATACAATTTTATATCCTGACCATGCTCTCTCTCCCATCATCATCATTATCACCACCATCAACATCTTAGCCCGTTTTCCAGGGCTCTGTTTGCCTTTGTAAGGATTCTTAGTAATACTCTTAATGTACCAAAATACGAGTGATGTAGCCCCATGCATATACGCAATACGAATGTCATGTACTGAGCTTTGTATCGCTGACTGAATGTCATCGGATTAATAAGTAGTAACAAGTTTTGAAGTCTATACTTTTTTTATTAAATAAAAGTTTGTATTCTAATGTGTCTATGCCAATAGACCATAGTCACAATAAGTTTACTTTTTGATTTTATCAAATTTGTATTTGACCAACAATTTTAGAAATTCAACCAAATTTAACGATATGAGACTTACATTTCTAAATTCAACATAATTACAGTTTCGTAGTATGTAATTTGCATATTATTAAATTTGATCAAAATTAAAAAATCATTGGTCAAAAATGCGTTTGACCAAATGAAGAAGTAAATTTATCCGGGATGGACGGAGTACAGGCTAGGTTTGTCTGCACTTAATCAATACGTAAGATAGTTTAAGTGGACGTGAGTTTTGTTTATCCTAGCATCTGCTTAGCACTATACACTACTAGCCCAACACCCCATGTTAGCATTTGACTCCGTCCTTTGCAGCCTTATACCGACACTAAATAGTGAAACCAGAATAGTTTGGGATGGGTGAAATTTTAGTGAAACTACTGGGACCGCGAAAGTGATTGGTTGGTGCAAACTTACCGATCCGGACTAACAAAATATTGAGTTGAGTGGCGCTCTTCGCACGTAATTTTTTAGGTTTGGAACAATTAATCAACCCCGAGTACTGTAAGAGCACTTGCAACAATCAGAATCTCAGGCCACTTGTCAAAGTTGCCAGTTTTGACTAAGGGAATTAGTGGTACCCACTGAATGTAAAACAAGCTCACTATAAATAAGGGGTCTTTTGTCTACAAGACACTCCGAAAATATGTATTGGTCTCTAAGATACCGTGCCAGACAGCTTTATCTCCTGACACTGTGAAAAATTATATTTGTCTCTAGGACACCACGTCAAAAAAAGAAATTATTTTAATAGTAAAAAGACCAAAATGCCCTTGTATTATCATCTTCATCTTTGGTCACCACACACAGACGGACACGCACACGGACAGGGAGGACGCCTGGAGCAACAGTGCCACCTTTGCGTTGATCGATGCCTTGGGGGAGTGCTTGTCATGCTCGGCCGCTGCAGCCTCCGCCACCCGTGACGGCTACTCCAAGGCGCCCATGTCCGATGTCCAGAGTCAGGTTCCTCTTCTGCCGCCAGGAACACCCAGTCCATGGTGATGCCGCGCTTCAGCTTCCTGCAGCGCACCCGCACGCCGCTTCAGCCATCTGTCGGGATCAAGCGCAGGATGTCGTCGCCGCCACCCCAGCCATTCATGTCGTCGGATTCCCCGATGACATGCGTCAATTGGCTCAAGGAGAGCAGCCATGGCCACCGATGTCGCGACCAACAATAATCATAAAGTGCGCTCCACATCAAAGGACAGTGCAGAATTGTTGCACGTATGCTACGTTTATTGCGTGGGAGCTCATCCGGCCGGCGCCAATGTTCCCCCTGTTCACCAGCTCGCCGTTGACGAGTTCTCAAGGGAGCTGGGAGAACTAGTGCAGGCTGAAGGAAGAGATGGCCAGGAGGCCACCAGCTTTGGAGAAGATAAGATAGGGGTATTTCAGTCATTTGAGACATATTCTCTCTCTCTAACAAAGAAAAATAATAAAAATAATAGAGGTGATGTCCTCCAGACAAAATTTCATTTTTCGCAGTGTCTGTGAGACATAGTGAGCTGGTGCGGTGTCCTAAAGACAAATACAGGTTTTCTGGGTGTCCGGTAGACAAAAATCTCATATATTTATGGCGAGCAAAGCTATTCATCATTCATGATTACCACATGTACGGCGAGATCTGGAAAGACACTATGTAAGAAAGGCCTTTTAGTGACGCGTCCAGAACATCATTAGTGACACGTAATCGACGCGACACTACTTTCGCGTCACTAATGATAACTCATTAGTGACACGGATTTTACGCATCACTAATAACTCTTGCACTAGTGACGCGTTATGGTCCAGAGGCGTCACTAATGTATGAGTCATTGGTGACGCATTTTGCTCAGTACGCGTCACCAATCTTGGAGTCATTAGTGACACGGAAGAGTAAGACGTGTCACCAATGATAAAATTTAAAAACAAAAAAAAAGAAGAAAGCAGGACATTAATATATCTCATGTGCATTACAAATACACATGTTTTATCTATTGTATACTCCCTACATTCCAAAATTATTGTCGTCATTGAATTTTTTCGTAAATTTTGACCATTTGTCTTATTCGAAAAATTATCTTAAATACATAAAATTATTAATTATATTTTAAGTTTATTTAGTAATAAAACTAATCATGAAAAGATAAGTAATAATTTTCAAAATCTTTTGAATAAGACGAATGGTTAAAGGTAACAAAAAAAGTCAATGACGAGAATAATTTTGGAACGGAGGGAGTACATCTTAACCCTAAGATATAACATAGCACAATTTTCTTTGAAGTATTAGTTGTATTGATCTCCATTGAATCTCTAAGTCTGTAGCCTATATCTCAGCCAACAATATCAAAGTCTGAACATTACATTACACAACTATGATATTACACCAAGCAGAATTTGGAACAACAAAATTTACTTATGTGTAAGAAAACCTAAAGATATCGAGGTAACACTTTGCTTTTACTCCACTGCAGAATGTCATGAGATCTAGGAAAAGGATTAAATTAAGATGAAGAAGGTAAAACTTTGTTGACATAGACACACTGAAATAGAAAAGCAGTTCTGATATACATGTAAAAGAGCAGAAGTGCACAATTTACTCACCTCTAATTCAGTAGGCATGTCTTCAGATAAGCTGCTCCTCCAATGTTCACTCTGATTACAGTAGTTTATCGGTAACAAAAATCACAAGCAGCCTATCTTAATCAAAGTAGTCTACATATCTGCATATTCCATTTAATAAAATGAAAATCAAAGTGCCCTCTACATCTTGCACATTTGCAATGGCGAACTACATACAGCCAGGGAGGAACGCCAAGGCAATGTGCTCACCTCGCTGACGTGCGACAGATCAAATTACCATATCACAGAATGGTAGTTGAAAAGGAAAATAAGAGTTAAGATCCAACAAGGTAGACCTGGGAACCACAACTCATATAAGGAACAAGGGAGGTTTTGCGCCCTTCGCTGCGCTCATTTTTCCCATCACATTGTAATTTTATGTCAGAAGAAAAAACACATAATTTAGTTTGTGTGTACGCTAGCTATATCATTGAGGACACAAATATAACTCGTATTTGCTGTTTCTGATATTCTCATTATTTCCAGTTTTTTTTCTAGCTCATTTCATTATTTTTATTAGTGGAGAGTTAAAATGTGCTAGCCCGCATTAAGAGGGTTTATTACTGGATTCACATAGGGTGAAGGAGCATTTTATAATTTCACGTGATTTCAAGAAGCAGAATCATCAGGTGCTTGTGTTACAATGCAGAACAAAATACGTACCATCTTTTTCATATCAAAATTGTGTATCTATCCTAATAAACAATCCAAAGCAATATTTTCAGTAGAATATTGTGCTCCTATTCTAACAATCAAGAGTATGTGTGCATATATTCTTAATCATAATCCCCACATGATGCAGTAATCCAAGTGAAATTATGCCGTGGGTCCTACTAACAAAACATATCTCCTTTCTTTAATTCAATTGCCTCACCGACATGCGTGCAACAGAGCCACGCGGCCGTACCCCTCAGAACTCCATTGGCAGACAACAGAAGACGCCATCACCGTCTCACGTTAAATCAGACTGCAAAGGCCTGTCTCACAACAATAAAAAAGGCCTGTAGCAGCGGTTGGAAAGGCACTGTAGCAACGGGCAGGCCACCCCGCCGTTACGCAAATGCAGCTACAAATATGCGTTTGTAGCGGCGGGTGGTCTGTCGCCTAAATAAACCGCCGCTACAGACACATTATTAGCGGTGGTTGAAGATGTCAACCACCGCTATTGTTAGCCATTAGTAGTGGCGGTGGACATCTTCAACCGCCGCTACTGTTGGCTATTAGTAGCGGCGGTTGACAACATCAACCGCCGCTACTTGTTGTTTTCCAAAAAAAAAAAAATTTTATCAAATATACATAAATCACAGATTCTGCATACACAGAAATTTACAAATCTCATCAGGTTTTCAAGGCTTGCACGACCTTAACTGTCGCGGGATCCTTCACAATAATCTCTCCTTCATCGGTTAACTCAGAGCGACCATATACCTAATTCCTGGTACGCTCATTGGTGTTTGGCAAAGGATCAGGTTTTCCTTTCGCGCGGAGCTTGGCTTCCTGCTCTCTTTAAATCGGAATCTTCTATTTGTATCCGCCCGGAGCTAACCATGGCTTGTACTTGTTCCGGTTGCTGAGCTCAACCATCTTTTCACTGAGCTCCTTCAAAGCACTGCTCGTCTTCTGCTCAACAAACTCATCCCATTCCTGCTGACTAATATTTCTATGCTTGTCGAATGGGGTTCAATTTTTCTTGACGTATTGGCAGTTGAGCTTGGTCTTGTAATCTCGAAAGATGTGATTGAGAGTGGACATCGTGGCCTTCTTGGCTCTCTCGAGATCTGCTGGCTGGAACCGGATGGTTGCCGTGACGCCAGCCCACATATCGTCTTTTCTGCCATCCGGGACTTGGCGCCAATCTTGCCACGTGATTTTGCAATGGTCCCTCACCACTTGTCCGCAACGGTTCCGCCATTTGGCGTTGACACCAGCTGGTTCAATCGGTTATTCATCTTTGGGGTCTAGTGCAGTAACCTCGTAGATGCCCTCTGCCTTGTTCACGGAGTGCTGACCGCGCTTGCGTTTGTGTGTGGACCCATGGGCAGGCACCTCTTTCACTTGCTGCTCGAGGGCCTCATCTGTCGCAGCCTCTGCTGCAAATAGCTGACGGACACTTCGTCGAGGTCCCTAGAATATAAGTAGTAGATTTTAGTTTACAAATTAATTGAACAAATGAGAGAATTCTCTTTGACAAGATACCTCATCTTGAGGCACGAAATTAAGATCCGGGCTCGCCAATCGACGTTCCTTTGGTAGTAGAGGATGCAGATGTTCTGGTTCTTCCCAGTGTTTGCTTGATCCTTCATCGTCTGAAGATGACCTCGCTTGTGAGTGCACCTCGAGAACGTCTTCCTCTTGAGAGGGCATATTGTCCGCCATGACGAGAAGACTTTGACAGCTAATGTTAGATATGACGACTAGTTTAGAAAACAAAGAGTATACACCTTTCATCATTGAGCATAGAGACAAGGAAAACAAAATAAAATAATAGAAAAAAAATCAAAATTTGCTCTCAGTGCGGGTTACCGAATCAACGTCCTTCCAACGCTCTAAGATCCTTGACTCGTACAACAACATATATCCGATATCCTAGGATATGGTCTATGTCGCCACACTACCCTCACTTAGCCCGCTTTCATCATTGAGCATGGGTCGATTGCCTATGTAGAATAGATAACTAGTATAGAGAGACAAGGAGAAGAATAGAAAAATCAAAAGTTGCTCTCAGTGAGGGGTTGCCGAATCAATGGCCTTCCAATGCTCTAAGATCCTTGACCTGTACAGCAGCATGTATCCAATATCCTAGATATGGTCCATGTCGCTATACTAGCCTCACTTGGCCCCCTTTCATCATTGAGCATTGATTGCCTACGTAGAATAGATAAGTAGTACAGAGAGACAAGGAGAAGAATAGAATAGGAACATCGCATAGGTATCATAAGCAAATATATTATAGGCCGCAAGTAATATGGCATATATATGGCCGCAAGTAATATGGCATATATATATCATCATATATATCATAGGCAGCAAGCATATGGCAACAAATTAAATATATGGCAGCAAAATGGCAGTGACAACAGCAGCAGTGCACATATATATAGCAAAAAAATGAACAACAGCAGATATCACTATCAAATATCAACAACAGCAGATATCAACAACAGTAGCAAAATGAACCATATATATCACTAGCAGATATCAACAACAGTAGCAAGCTAAAGATCGACAACACGTATATGGCATATACATCATCATATATATCATAACAACAGCAGCAGTGCACATATATATAGTAGAAAAATGAACAACAGCATTTGACAAGGATAAAACAGGAGCTGATGGATACACACCAAATTGCTAGAGCTACAATCAGGCAAAAGAAAAATTCTTTTTGTTTACCAAGAGCAACAGATCAGTTATACACTAAGTACGAGCATGCAAGAGAGTACTCTTAAAATATCAGATACGAGATGTAGCAATTTTCTGCTGCACTCAGAGATTATATGTGCAGGGTTTAATCAGGTTTTGGAATACCTATTCTGGAAAGGCACTAAATTTTACCAGATTAAACAAGCTCCGTTGACCATCTAGCCTATACGAATTGTAAGTAAAGGCTTAGTCAAGATATAGAACCAAAACAGACTTCGGCATGCAGTTCTCTGAACCACAAGTCATACAAACATGCAAGGAATCAGCAATTCCTAGTCAACAAGCAATGCCTGAAATCCATTTAGTTTTTTTTCCCTTAAAATTCTTAGCATCTAACCATTTTTTTTAAAAAAAATAGCTTGCTTTCTTTTAAGAAATCATACATGCTACTATAGACTATAAACAGGCAGGATATTGTTGATAGAGTAAATGAATGATAGAGGGCCCAGTGTTAACCTTATTGGTTCTGGCAACTCACCTGCACCTTCACATTAAACTTTTGTGATTTATCAAAACATCAGCAGCAGTCAGTCGTGTTGGCCCCCACAACTGGATATCTAAAATTTCTAAGCATCATGTTGACATTCCCAAATCAAAGAAAGAGATAACCCTGTCTTTTATCCTCATCCGAGATCATCTATCCACTAGAAGAACTTAAAGGAGATGCATGGCAAACCAGGGGGACTGCATAGTGGCGCGCCCAACATGGCAGAAAGGATAACAAAAAAACACGGTGTATATATCATCAACGTGATAGTTACAACACCTGCCACTATCAAGAGATACGAAAGAGAAAAAAAAGGGTAGCAACTTTTACTACTAGGAAAGCAAAGCAACAATCCATGCGCACGCACGCACGCACGCTTAAGCCAGCAGAGAGGCAGGGGGGCACCACAAGACAGTGACAAAACAAAGCGAGCACAAAGCACAGAGCTCTACCAGGAGTGCGTCGGACAGGAGGGGAGAGGGGAGGAAGAAGAGGGTGCGGCGCTTACCAGAGAGAAGACAGAGGAGGGGGAGTCCCTCGCGGTGATGGTCGGCGAGTTCGAGGAGGGAGGACGCCGGCGCGCGCGTTGTTGATGAGGAGGGAGCCCACGGCAGTGATGCTCGGCGAAGGTCGAGGGGGCCCGCGCGGCGACCGTCGAGGCGGGGCTCGGGGACGAGGAGGGGGGCCGCGGCGGCGGTGCTCGGAGAAGGACGAGGAGGCCCGCGTGGGGACCATCGAGGCACTCGGGGAGGGGGCCGGCGGCGGCAGTGCTCGGGGACGAGGAGGGGGCCCGATGCGGCGGTGCTTGGGGACGAGGAGGGGGACCGCGGTGGTAGTGCTCGGGGAAAGATGAGGGGGGCCCACGATGGCGGTGCTCGGGGAGGCGTTGGAGAGAGAACGAGGAGACGGAGGGCGGCAGCGCTCGGAGATGGCGGCGGAATTGGGCAGCCTCACGACGTACGAAAGCGAACTCTGGGATTAGGGCTAGGGGCCCGCCGCGCGTTGCTTATATAGGGGGAGTCCTCTTTAGCGGCGGCTCACAAAGCACACCACCGCTACAAAGCTCTAGCGGCGGTTGACTTTGTTAGCCGCTGCTAAAAACATGTCGCTGGGCCCCGCAGCGCAATGCTCTTTAGCGGCGGGTCACAAAGCACACCACCGCTGCAAAGCTATAGCGGCGGTTTACTTTGTTAGCTGCCGCTAAAAAGATGTCAGTTTTTTTAAAAAAATTGTGTAATTCATTTTCTAAAAATTGTATTATACATTTTAGCCCTTATTTTTTTTATAAAGCATATATAAGCCCTGTCTTTTTACACTTAGGTCCCTATACTTCATAAAAATTAATGTTAGGCCCTAAAATTTTGCAGAAACAACCCTATTATTGATTTTCTAAAAATTGTACTATTGATTTTCTAAAAATTATACTATTGATTTTTTTATAAATAATATCTTAGCCCTGTAATTTTACAAGAGAACCCCTGAGTTCATCATAATTAATTATATTTTACTTTTGTATTTTTACACTTAGGCCCTTGTACTTAATTAAAATTATGTTTACGTTCTAAACTTTGATTCTTGTCTTTTTATAAAATTACAAATAGGTCCCTAAACTCTTTTATATTTATCTTTTAGTTCCTATAACTTCAAACTACATGATGCTTATAAAAATAAGTTACACAATCTTTATATTCAAATAAACATAAATTAGATAGAACATAATACAAGGTTCGAATAATAAAAGATACATAACAAAATAAAATTACATGATGCTTGAGTTATCCTTGAATGACTTTTCCTTGGCAGTGATCAGTGCGCATGTAGGGCATTCCGCCAGCAAAGGAGAGTCTTGCTTCCAAAACTTTAAAATTTTTTGGATCTATGAAACATGGCACATCGTCATATTGATTGTAGTCATCTCGATCCTCCACATTCTCCACTTCAACGATTTTTTGTTTACCTGGAACAACAATGTATTTCTTTTTAACCTTTGGATCAAGTACATAAAACACTTGTTTCACAGTCTTGGCAAGTATCCAAGGCTCATCTTTGTGACCAACAATGTTATGATCAACAATTATGAAACCATATTAATCTATCTCGATGCCATTAGGGGGCTTCACCCATTTGCATTTAAATATGGGAACCTGTAAATTTACACCATAATCTAGCTCCCATATTTCTTCAATGTACCCGTAATACAAGGTCATCTGGTCCTCTTCGTCAATGGCTTCTACTCGTACACCGCTGTTTTGACACTTGCTCTCCTTATCCTTCTGTTGGGTGTAGAAGGTAAAACCATCAATGTCGTATGCCTGAAAGGTAACCATGGTTCTTCTCGGGCGATTAGCTAACTTTCTCAATATTTTCTCTTCCACGGACTCGCCACTTGAAAGATCTAGGGAGCTAAACCATGATGTGAAAGAGCGCTTGTGCTCGTCTATGATCCATTTATCTGTTGCATCCTTGTTGTTCTGGCGGAGCTCTAACAGCTGTTTCTCAAAGTACGGTCCCACAATCTGCGTCTATTGCAATACGCTGAAATGTGCTTGGTCCACTCATTTGAAGTCACGGTCGATGAACGATCTACGTCCTCTCGTACCTTTTCCAGGTAATCTACCCTCATGACGAGACACGGGGAGACCAATTGATCTGCTACCATCATTAATGTAATCTGAGCAGCATTCGATGATCTCCTCAGTTGTATAGCCCTCGATCATAGAACCCTCTGGATGTGAACGAGTACGTACATAGCGTTTCAATACATACATGAACCTCTCAAACAGAAACATCTGTTACAGGTAAACGGGGCCTAATGCAGAGATCTGGTCAACAATATGAATCATAAAGTGTTCCATCATATCGAAAAAGGATAGAGGGAATACCATCTCAAGTATGCACATTGTTTCCTTCATGTGGGTCCGTAGGTCATTTAACTCGTCTTTAGTTATGACCTTCTTCGATACCGCGTTAAAGAAGTAGCAAAGGCGAGTTACAGCCAACTTCAGCCATGGTGATTTAACAGCTCTGATAGAAATAGGGAGAAACACCGAAAGAATTATGTGGCAATCGTGAGTGTTGTACCCACTTATCTTTAACTCTTCCATGTTTACAAGATTCTTGATATTCGATGAGAAACCCGTCGGTACTTTAATCCCACTGAGGCACTTATAGAATGTTGTTTTCTCCTCAATCGTAAGTGTATAGGCTGCCGGGGGGAGAAAGTACTTTCTATTTGCTCTTTCTTGCGGATGGAGCTCTGATCTTATTCCTATCACTACAAGATCTCTACGTGCCTTGTGTCCATCCTTTGTCTTACCCGGGTTGGTCGAGTATAAGTCCACTACTACTGTCAAATACACCCTTCCCAATAATTGAAATATACAAAGAAAATGGATTTCTTCTTAAACGGCGTGAGACCTTTTGCCTTTTTGGCTCCTTTCACCGGCTTTCCAAAAACAACACTGATATTTTTAACAAGGTCAAACACGACTCTGCCAGTACAACGTTGAGGTTCTGTGTCGTTCTCAACTTTGCCATCAAAGTGTCTAGCCATCGCGCGATACTTGTGTTTTACTGGTAAGAATCGGCGGCTTATCGTATACACTAGCTTCTGGGATGCTGGAAGGTACACATGGGATGTATCATCAACGCATATGAAACATGCCGCCTTTCCTTTGACCTGTCCTGATAGCGCCCTTAGTGCCGGGGAATCACTTACCGTGCAAAAAATAATTGCTCTGAGCGTGAAGTACTCTCTTCGATACTCATCTCATATACGGACCCCCTCCAACCATAGTTTTTGCAGGTCTTCGAACAATGGTACTAAGAACACGTCTATGTCGTTACCAGATTCTTTAGGCCCAGATATAAGAGTGGTCAGCAGTAGGTACTTACGCTTATGGCATAACCATGGTGGAATGTTGTGCATTGCTAGTGTCATTGGCCAAGTGCTATGCGGATTCCTCATTTGACCGAATGGGTTCATCCTGCCTGTACTCAATGCAAACCGTATGTTCCTTTCCTCATTAGAGAAGTCTCGGTGATCCTCATCAAACTTTTTCCACTGTGTTCCATCTGCAAACCGTATGCCTGAACTTACCGTCCCCCTTGCGTGCATGCCATGTCATCATTGCCGCATCCCTAGGGTTGGCGAACAAGCGTCTGATGCGATCGACCACGGGTAAGTACCACATGACTAAGGCAGGAACCTTACTGTCATCACTGTCATCGATGATAGAACTTATTTTCTTCTTTCTCCCCTTAGTTGTATTCTTCACGCCACCATCGGCGTCACAATCGTTGTTCCTCTTTGACGACTGCGTTTGCACCTTGGGCATCTCACAGCATCGTGATGCTCCTTTCGATACAATATGCAATGATTTGGACACGCATGAATTTTTTGCACGACCAACGAAAGTGGGGAAATCAGCTTCTTGGTAAGGTATGTTGTCCTTGGCAACAAGTTGGGCTTCGGCAGCGCATCGGAAATAAGTTCCAACAAATCCGTAAAACTAGCATCCGACTAGCCATGCATGGCCTTCAACTTCATCAGCTCAAGTATAGTACGTAACACGGTGAACTCTTTACCACATTCCTTAGATTCATCATATAATGGATCCTTTGATGCTTTCTCTATTCTATGAAAATTATCAAGCCCTTTAGTTGTACCGGCATTGATCAACACCTACGGCTCAATGTGACACAACAACTCCTCAACATCAAAATCAGCTTCACCAGGTGAATCCATCGCATCCGCACCAGGTGAATTGACAACCTCGACTTCAACTTCAATATGGTCATCAAATTCCATATCGACCATACTATTCTCATCATGTTTTGTCCATCTCGTGTACCCCTCAACAAAACCCCTCCGCACCAAGTGTGACTTTATTACTTCTATATCATTCCACACCTTCTGATTTTTGCAATCAAAACACGGACAATATATATCAATCGTCCGTTCGCGTCGAGCATGTTGTGCAGCCGCTTCGATGAATTTGGAAACTTCTCGTAAAAATATTGGACCCGGTCTTGGTGCCTCGTACATCCAAGATCTATCCATCGCGAACGGCCTTGAACGGAAACCCAAAAATTATTAAAATTTATTAATTAAATATGTGTGACAAAAAAATTTAAACATTCACTATATATATATATATATATATATATATATATTGAATATTACATGAAGTGGAAAATATTATGCAAGATAAAATAAAACAAACATCAAATTATTTTATATATTCTTTAAATTTTATCACCATCTAGCCAAAAAATATTAGAAATTAATTAATTAATTATATGTAACAAAAATTTTAAATATTCACTAAATATATAAACATTGAAAAATAATATACATGAAGTGAGAAATATTATGCAAGGTAAAATGAAACAAACATTAAATTATTTAATTTTTATAAAGAGCTAATAAAATAATTAACATCCCTCTTGCGCTAACACTACTTTCTCTCTCTTTTAAAGACCAAACTAGATCCAGATTGCCATTGATATAAAACAAGCTAAATATAATAATTTTTTTGTGTAGTGATGAAAAGAGATGATGTATGCCTTCATAAACTTCAACTATAACCAAGTAGAACCATCCAAATCAAACAAAAATTTGATGAAAATCTAACAAACTTAAAGCCCAAAATTCTACTTGATTTCAAAACGAGAGCACAAAAAAATCAATGGGATGAGAACCCCTTACCTCATAGAGCAAATTTCTGCAAAAAAAAAAAAAATGAACTCAAAACCTTCCCCCCCCCCCCCCTCTGATTTTCGTGATTTACCCAAATTTTCGGGCCGCCACTGTTTGAGTGAGGGCTGGAGCTGTCCGAACGCGGCTTCTATAGCCTGGACATTTTATAGCGGCGGTTGGCATTGTCAACCGTCGCTAGTATTCCCTACATAGCGGCAGTTGACATTGTCAACCGCCGCTATAAACGTGAGCCGTTTATAGCGGCGGTTGACAATGTCAACCGCCGCTATAGGGAGGTCTGTAGCGGCGGCTCACACCGCGGCAGGCCCCCCTAGGCTCTGTAGCGGCGGCTCACTTTGGAACGCGCCACTGCGGCCTTTGGGCTGCCGCCGCTACAGAGCCTATTTGTGGTAGTGTCTTCTTCTTCAGATGCCCTCTCTCATCCCTGCTGCGTCTCTCAACGGTAAAATCACAGCAAGATCCAGAAGCATTCCCGCCATGGTTGGTTGGTATAACATCCAGAGTCTAGATTTCCGCCACATCCCCAAGACACTTCGTCCTTCCTCGCCCCACTCAGCAACTCGTCGTTTTCTTTCTCGTAAATTCCTAATCGCAACAGAGTGTCAACCTCCGGGTTGCAGAATCCTCACAACCCACTTCCTTTCTCTGATGTCTTCACATTGATCATCACAACGCTGCTCCCACTCCCACATCACCTTAGACGGCCACCAAGATCCAAAGGTTGAAGCCCTCTTTCCCGTCGCCAGATGTGCATCCATGTTGGTCTGTACCACCAGCCACCATTCAACAACTTGACCGGTCTTATCTTGTCCCTCCATATGCTAGAGGCTGAAGGACCTGATAGGAAAATTAAGCCTAGCAGGACAGAAGCTGGCTTTGGTCCAGTCCATAGGTCCTCGCCGATTTAAGAAAGAGCAAGGAGGCTTGCAGGTGTTTGATGGTCATCCATGTCTGCTGTCATCGAATCGCTACCACCATACCCATGCACCGTCGTTCAACCTCAGTGTCGCCACCGTCTTCTGCTTCTGCACATCGAGGAAGGAGAAAGAGGCAAATGGATGCCCACACACGGGCCAACTTTGCCGCACTTGTTAAGACCACTGGCCCATGGGCACGGTGAGAACCAATTCTCGTGGCGATGTGGTGGATGGAGACGGACCACCAAAAAGAAGCCCACATACGAACCAGCTGGCTCACGAGTGGCCAGAAAACAACCACGACGACTATAAAAGAAACCACACGGTAAAAGAACACGCACTTCGCTCCGAACGCATCCACGAGAGTCAAATTCACCACAGCTCTGTAATTCCTTCCCCCTGTATGCTTACTAATATGCATGTTGCCGACAATTTTTGCCGCATTACAAGTGACAAAGTTCAAGTGCTATGATGATTAAACTATTGTTGAGCAACAACCAAGCCACAAATGCTATTTAGCATTAACACCAAAGCATACTACTGCTAGCCTGCAACAATACAGAAGGTGGCTACCATTTATCTGATCAACAAATTATGTTATGGTTTCGAATCATAGGCTTAAGGGCTAAGAGCTGTATAATGCTAGTACTATGATGGCAAATAAATTATGTTATGGGTAGTGATTACATGCCTCTGTGCATATGTCAATTATCTCCTCGACATGCTCTCCGAAGTAGTTATCTTTGTTCTACTCCAACCGCCATGCCATATGCTCCCTGAACTTGCTCGTCTCCTGTAACAGCACCCAAAAAAGAATGGTCGTGGTAGTTATCGCATTATATGGAATAGAGTTTAGTTCAGAATTAAGCCCCACGAGAATCCTAATTCACTTTCAACTAAAAGAATAGAGAAGTACAACTAGGAAAGTAAAAACAAACTAATTTATGGGAGTTGGTGCACACCCTGAACTTTATCATGACTGTGGTGCATGTACAGACTTCATGCCTGTGGTGCAATCATGATTTGAGACACTTAATATAATAATTTTGTACAATACAACAAAGCATGCCAAGTTTCCCATTTTGTTCCTTTCAATATGTTGGAGTCCACTTTTGGCAGCTGCAAAGCAGACATCCGTTTCACAAACTAGCAAGGCACAGTCTTTCTTACACTAGCAAACTGTTGATAATATGTATTGTAACTCAACTAATAATATAGGTCTACTGTCATAAAACAATTTTGCCAAGACACTAAGCACTTGTTTTTCCTGAACAATGTGAAGATTATTGGTCATATATACACAACCACAAAAAAGACCTTAGCGGCGGTATAAAAAGTCATGTAGCTGCAGAATAAAATATAAAAAGTCATGTAGTTGCGGAATAAAAAAAGACCGTCGCTACATTAGTAAAATATTTTTTAACGGCGGTTTATAATATTTACCATCGCTAAAAATTGATTTTTAGCGGCGGTTGATAATACGTACCGCCGCTAAAAATGAAGATTATTTTCAACGGCGGTCCATATTGTTAACCATCGCTAAAAATTGATTTTTGGCAGCGGTTGATAATGTGGGCTGCCGCTATAAATCTCAGGCCCAATTCTTTTTTTTTCTTTAACCCATTTGGCCCGTAGCTGACATAATATCTATAAAAATCAACTCTCTAAACCCTAACTTCACTTCTCTCTCCCCCGGGCGCCGACTGCCTTTCCTCCCTTCTCTCTCTTCTCTCTCCCCCAGCTGCCGACCACCCACCCCCGCAGCAAGTACCCTGTTCTCCCCCGGGGGCCACGCACGTGGTGACGCTCCTCCTGCGGGGCGCCCTCTCCTGGCGCCCCTCCCCGCGGCGCCCCCCGGCGGTGCGGCCTCCCCCGGTGCGCTTTCCCTCCTCTCCTCCTGGTGCAGCGGCGGGCATCTCCCTGGCTACATGGTGGTGGCTGAGGCGGCTGGATCTGGCCGCCTCCTTCTCCCTTGCTACGCGGCGGCGGCCAGGGCGGTTGGATCCGGCGGTGGCGCCCCTCCCCCTTCCCTTCTCGGCGCGCAGCGGGGGCGGATCCAGCAGCGGCACCCCTTCCCCTTCCCTTCTTGGCGTGCGGTGGGGGCAGATCCGGTGGCGGCACCCCTCCCCCTTCCCTTCTCGCCATGCGGCGGGGGCGGATCCGACGGCGCAACCCCTCCCCCTTCCCTTCTCGGCATGCGGCACGGTCGGATCCGGCGGCGATGAGGCGGGCCTAGCGCGGTGGCGACCGAGACGGGCCTACCTGTGGGCTGCCGAGACGGACCGACGGCGCTAGATCTGGCCTTGGCACAAGCGGGCCTGGCCGGCGGGCCGGGGATCGTGTGGATTTTTTTTATTTTTTTCATCATAAATTCGTAGTGGCGGGTACAACATGATTATCAGCGGCGGTGGATTTGTCTGGTGGATTACCCGCCATAATAAATAAAATTCTTAGCTGCGGTTTGGTAGCGGCGGGTTGGTTGGCCCGCCGCTACAATGCACTTTGACCCACTGCTACAGTGATGGTTTGTGATGGTGATAGTATATAGTATATATAGTAGGTACATAAACCTAGCAATCGCAAACCACGATGAAGTGCAGTACTAATTCTTGTTATGCATACTACAGAGGGTTCATGCGTCAAAAGATTTATGATAATATAGTAAGAATAAGAACAACAATTTGAAACCCATGCTTCAAAGATGAAAACAAAATGAGACCATGATAGGATCTCATAGGACATGCTAGGAAGCAACTACTAGATTTCTACTTTATCACCTTTCCATGTATAATTATTTCAGATTCTACAACATCAAGCCCTAAATGAGCTATCCAATCACCAGATCAGGAGGCTTAAACCACGGTTTCAAACAATTGCTGCAGTAAATGTAGAATAATATAAGACATTTGGGTCAAGCATTGCTACTCCAGGAGTATACAAGACATACTAATCCATCGAATACAGCTAACAAGGGGGCCAACGATGACATGGGGGATCCGGTGCTAGGGTGTAGAGGCGGCGGTGAACAAATAAAAATTGAATAGAGGTAGATGAGACGAGGCGACTAACCTCCTTGGAGTGGTGGAGGCACTCCATGTAGTCCTTGCGGAGGAGGGCGTACTCGGACGGCTGGCAGCAGTGGCTCATGCACTCGCTGAAGTCCACCCAGAAGTCGTAGCACCAGCCCGTGACCCACTTGTGTCATCGCTGCCATAGGAGCCGCCGCCGGGGGAGGCCGGCCATCTGCAGGGCGGTTGCTGCTGCCTAGATCTGCACCAAGGGAGGCCACTAGACCCACCCGTGCTGTAGCCACCATGGGACGAGCCGGATCCGTGCAAAGGGAGGGTGCCACCACCGGGAGAACCTGCGAGATCTGCCCGCACTGTAGGAGGGGTCATTGGGGGAGGGAGTCGTCGGGAATGGGAGCCACCGCCAGATCCGTGCTAGGGGAGGGGCCACCGGGGGAGGGAGACGTCAGGGAAAAGAGCTACCGCTAGGGGAGCCTACCTACATCTACGCTGGGGTAGGGAGGCACCAGGGGAGGGATTCACCGCTAGATCCACCCCGGAGAGAGAGAGAGAGAGAGAGAGAGAGAGAGAAGGGCGCAGGAGGGGAGATCGACCGGGACGAAGAGAGGGCAGCAGAGGTTGAGCATCGCACGCCGAGGAAGGCGCTGTCGCGTGCCAGGACGAGAAGGTGGCGGTGGCGGCGGCTGTGCGTGCTTGAGAGAGAGAGAGAGAGAGAGAGAGAGAGAGAGAGGATGGGTGCGAGAGGAAGGAGGCGGGCGGCCTCGGGGTCAGACGCAAGTCGAGTCCCGAGCGATAGTTAATAAACATTTTGGGGCCGGATCTTGGTAATAGGTGACGCGTGATTTTGAGCAATGTCACCTACTAAAGAGGTTAGATATTAGTGACGCGTCCAGAGTAGAAGTGTCAGTATTATGATGTCATTAGTGACGCGTCTTGATGGGGGGACTAAATTTAGTGACGCGACCAGATTTCACGCGTCACTATTATGAGATTAGTGAGGCTTCTTTTCAGAAGCCCCACGAATTAATTTGTCATTTTTATGCCTTTTTTACATAGTGACACTTTATATTCGTGAAAGCATGAACTGTCACCAGCATGGGGCCAGCCAAGATTTGAAACTGATTTTGAAGTTTCTTGACAATTAATTCTGTCGCACTTTATTAGTTGTCCACCCAAGAACTGTGGCCAACATTGGGCCAGCCATTGAACCGCAATCACTATAAAAAGTAAGCTTCCATAACATGACATTACCGACTGTTAAGAAAAATGCATCACTGGATCGGTAGTAGCGAGGGTTCTACTAAACCGCGTCATTGTTATTGGACTGAAAACCATCACTAGTGACAGCTTTTTGAAAAATCATCTATAACATCTAAAGCAGTAATTGTTTTAGAATAAAATGTCACTACGTCTATCTTTATTAGTGACTAGCTTCAGTGACCTGTTTTAATAGGAGCACCTTTATAGTAGGCTAAAATGAATATGAGACTAGTTTCAGTGAACTGGCACACGTCTTAGTCATCCTTAAGGCACTTCAGAATCATCCGCCGCATGCCCTGGCCACCCTCGACCCCCCGCGCCCAGGCCACCTCGCACGTCTCGTGACCAGACCGTCCTCGCCCGTGCCCAAACATTAACACTTCCCTGAGTTTTCCTTGGTGCAAGCTTGCCAAGTCAATCCCTAGCATAGTAGCATGGGATAAGAAGACTGCATGAATTTTCTATTGACAAAAAAAGAAGGAGCAGAACAGACAGGGAACGAAGGAGCAAGTATAAGAGTTGTGAATTACGTGTATCAAAAGAAACGAAAAATAATGCATCACATCATATACATGAAAAGGGAAATAAACCATTTAAGATTTTTGCAGAAAAAGCAGGTCACTCGTAGCTTGCAACAGCAAGGCTTTCTGTTTGGAATGGGCTACACCAGTTTATCAATCACGGAAACAATCGGAAAGTCACTGGCTTTACTGATTAAAAATGCAGATGATTCGACCGACCAAGATATATTTTTCATCACAGCCAGTCGTGTGCCCTTCACCACTTTCCTTCGTCATTCTGGTTCCACCTAGATTTCTACAACCATTGAAATCCATAAACCACTTTAACATCATCTTGACTTAGCAAGAAGCACCAACTGTACTTACAATTTATAGCTTTAAATACAATTTCTGACGTGAATTGGTGTGCAAAGTAAAAAACAATATGCCTCAGTTCAGGTGATAAAATCCCTTTTGTATCAAGCAAAAACTGCTTCTCAATTTGTAGGTCAATTTCTTACATGAATTGGTGCCGAAGATGAAAAATATGCCGCAGTTGAGGTATTAGTACCGTTCTGCATCCAACAAAACCAATGCAGGAGTTCACATTCAATGGGCCATAAAGCTTTGGTGACATTCTTTTCTCGAGTTCCATGACATCGCAACCAGGAGGGGGGATCATAAGCAAAGCAGAAAAATATGAACACAATGATGTATTATTTTAAATGAAGACGTTCATAAACACTTCACTACTATATATTGGCATCATTTCAGAAACAACGATTCAATTATTCAACTATTGCTATTACGTTGCAGGAACAACAATTCAAAAGTAATATGCTTTGTTATATCTTTTCTGTGCCCAGGTAGCATCTACTGAGATAGATCATGGGTTGCAGGATGTCCTAGTACGAGATCTAGGAGGAGGAGAAGGAGATGAGTGTTACCGGGATTGAGCAGTGGAGCAGAAGCCGAGGAGGATGCGTAGATGGGTGTCGACGTGGTGGTGACGGCTGGAGCCATTGTAGAACTGGCGGCGGCGTCGGTTCCGGTCATGTCGACAGCGAGGACCAGCTCGAGTCTGGCGGCGAGGTGTCAAGGAAGCGGAGATGGTGGTCGTAGGTGTCGATGGCCTTCAGGCCTCCACTGGCTTTGACCTAGGATGGTGACAGCTGAGTACGACGTCGATGTGGCGGCAGCGGAGGACTTCCCGTTGCTGGATGCGCCTTCCTCATGTGGCGGCGTTCAGCCTCGTGATCCGAGCCCCGACATCCTCCCTTCTTTTATATGTGCACTGTGACGGGGGCCCACCAACTAGAGGAAGGTTGGGGTGCCCCGATCAGGGCGCGATCCGGCTGTTGGGCCGTTGGGCCTAACTCGGAGATCCACTAAATTCACCCCCTATATCTTACATCATCATCACTTACATTTTCCATCTCATCACGGATTTACATATAGAGCATGTTTCATCGTCACAACTTTCTGTAGATAGATTCAATAGCTACTATATACATCCCCATTGAGAAACATATACTTTTCCTTTGGGCTCTAATTCTAGAATCATAAGGCTTCCCTTAACCCCATGCCGGCTACATGCTCCTTGAACACGCTGGGTGGTAGGCCTTTCGTGAGCGGATCCGTGAGCATTCTTTCAGTCCTTATATGCCCGGGACTTATGGTGTGATCCTGGACTTTATCTTTCATAACATAGTACTTTATGCTAATGTGCTTGGCAGCACCACTAGACTGATTCTTGTGAGCATATATTACTACTGGTTTATTATCGTAGTATAACTTCAATGGTTTCTCAATACTGTCAACCACTCTTAAACCGGGTATAAATTTCTTTAGTCAGTTGACCTGCCCGGTGGCCTCATAACATGCTATAAACTTGGTATACATGATAGACCCTTCTGTAATAGTCTGTTTGAAGTTTTTCTATGAAATAGCTCCTCCTACCGGGGTAAACACGTATCTCGATGTTGAATTCGTGTTATCTGTAGTAAAGTCTGAATTAGAATACCCCATCACTTGGAGTGAATCTGATCCTCTATATACTAATATGAGGCCTTTTGTTCCTTGCAAGTATCGCAAGACTTTCTTTGTCAACTTCCAGTGCTCTAGGCCTGGATTACTCTGAAATCAGCCAAGTAACCCGGTGACAAATGCTAAATCAGGGTGTGAACATACTTGCGCATACTGCAAGCTTCCCACACCTAAAGCATATAGTTCCATTTTTATTTCATCGAGCTCATACTAATTTTTAGGATTTTGTTAATCCCCAAATCTTTCACCCTTGACTATAGGAGTAGGTGTAGCACTGCATTTATGCATGTTGAATTTCTTCAACACCTTCTCTATATACGTCTTTTGAGACAGTCCCAATGCGTATTTTCTTCTATCTCGGTGAATTTCAATGCCCAAAACATATGACGCTTCACCAAGATCTTTCATGTCAAAATTTGAGGACAAGAATTTCTTTGTTTCTTGTAGTAGACTGATATCACTACTTGCTAACAGAATATCATCCACATATAAAATAAGAAAAATGAATTTTCCATTCTTGAACTTTGCATAGATACAATTGTCCTCAAGATTTGCGTGAAATTTATATTTCTTTATTGTTCCATCAAACTTCAAGTACCATTGTCTTCAAGCTTGCTTTTATCCATAAATGGATCTCTTTAAATGACATCCCATATGTTCTTTTCCTCCCGCACAAAACCTTTCAGTTATGCATGTAAACTTTTTCTTCTAAATCTCCGTGTTGCAATGCAATTTTTACATCCATTTGATGTAATTCTAAATCATAATGCGGCACTAGTGCCATTATAATTTTGAAAGAATCTTTACAAGAGACTGAGAAAAACGTCTCATTATAATCAATTCCTTCTCTTTGCGTAAAACCTTTTGCCATAAGTCGTGCCTTAAACTTTTCTATATTGCCTCTAGAGTCATATTTAATCTTATAGACCCATTTACAACCTACTGTTTTGGTTCCTTTAGCAATTTCTTCCAAGTCCCAAACTTCATTGAAACTCAGATCTCATTTCAGCTTTCATGGCCTCCAACTATTTAGGTGAGTGGGCACTTCTCATGGCTTCTTTATATGAGGTGGGGTCATCCTCCATATGATATTCTTTTGTGTTACAAACTTCATAGTCAGCTGAGATGGCTGATCTTCTGGCTCTTTGAGACCTTTTAGGGGCCTCTTCATTTGGCAGAATTTCTAGTTGAGGCTCTTACGGAGCCTGCAACAATCTTTTTGAGGCTGTTGTACCTCCCCCTCGTTTGTGGCAACAATCTGTGTTGGATTCTGACGAACAGGTTCCTCATTTACCACAGGTGGAGTGACAACAGACGCTTGCACTGCAACATCAGGCATCATAGGTGCAACATCAATAGGCAGTGAGAAGAAATGTTCTTGATTCGTAGGGTTGGGTACATATACCCGCTTCTCCTCAAGATCAATCTCTCGAGCTACCATGCTCACGTTAATCATTCGTCCTCCAAGAAGACAACATGTCTTGTTTCTACAAACTTTGTATATCTGTCTGAGTAGTAGAAATAAAAACATTTTGACTTTGCTGGATAGACAATAAAATGGCAACTCACTATCTTGGGATCCAATTTTCCAAGACTTGGGTTAAATATCTTAGCCTCTGTAGTATTCCCCCACACACGGAGGTGTTTTAGCAAAGGCACTCTTCTAGTCCATAATTCATACGACATTTTTGGCACTGATTTACTTAGAACTCTATTGAGGTTATGAATAGTGGTTTTTAAAGCCTCCATCCATAAACTCACTAGCAGTGTGGAGTAGCTCATCATGTTGTGCACCATATCCATCAAAGTACGTTTACTCCTTTCTACTACTCCATTCTACTATGGCTCGCCCGACATAGAATACTAAGCGACTATGCCATTTTCTTGTAGGAACCAAGTGAAGGTCCTGGGACTTGTCCATAAGGCGTATGCCTCTTGTAGTACTCCCCCTCACAGTCCGATCTTACAACTTTAATCTTTAAATCATGTTGATTTTCTACTTCTCCTTTAAATATCTTAAATTTATCCCATGCCTATGATCTTTCTTTAGTTAGATAAATATAGCCGTAGCGGGAGTAATCGTTTGTGAATGTTATAAACGAGTCATAACCATCTACACTCTTGACATGAAAAGGACCACATATATCCGTATGAAAGATCTCTAATATTCCTGCTTTTCTTTTTGCATCTTTCTTAATTTTCTTTACGTATTTTCCTTTAATGCATTCAATGCATTGTTCTAAGTCTGCGAACTACGATGTAGGACGAATGTCATTCTTTACAAGTCTCTCAATTCTCCCCCTTGAAATATGGCCTAAATGACAATGCCATAATTTCGATGAGGCGCTTGGAGTTCTCTTTCTTTTCTTGTTAACTTTAGACGACGAGGACACATGGTCATTTGTATCATGCACAATATCATTCACATCATGTATCACATTCACATTAGCACCAAGTGACAACAAATAAAGCTTATCTTGTGAAGACGCAAAACCAATGCATTCATTATTGAATAAAAGTTCACATTTGCTATTAGCAAAATGATAACCATTTCCATCAAAAGTTTCTTTGTAATGAAGGTACATAAATAACATCATTAAGCCTAAGAACGAAGCCATCTCTAAGGTGTAGGTGAAGATCCCCAACAACTTCAACTTTGGCTTCAACTCTATTAGCCACTCTAATCGAACCTTTGTTTCTTCCCGTGGTACTCGTCATAGTAAAGCTCTATAAACAATTTGCAACGTGAATAATCGCTCCTGAATCAATCCACCAAGTGGATCTAGAATAATTTACATACAAGGATTTATTTACAAAAGTAATCATGTTCTCACCGTTTCATTTCATGAACAACTTCATCCAAATGGAATAGTTCTTCTTGTAGTGTCCTTTCTTATTGTAGTGGAGACATGTATCCTTGCCCACTACAAACTGTCCTTGCTGGGGAAGATGCTTCTGCTTTCCTTGAGACCTAGAGGTAGAGGCCTCTTGCTTCAGTTGCTTGCTCTTCCCCTTGTTATCTTAAACACAGTGGACAAAACCACCATTTTTGTCTTTGATTCTATCCCCCTCTTGGACACTATTAGCAATGAGTTGCTAGAAGGTCTATTTCTCTGGATTCATATTGCAATTGGAAACAAAGTTGTCAAACTCTTTTGGTAAGGATAGCAGCACAAAGTGAATCAGGAGGTCATCCTCAATCTTTAGGTTCATGGGCTTTAACTTTGCAGCCAAGCTTCTCATCTTTAGGATGTGCTCTCTCTTATGCCACATCTAGTGTATTTCCCATTCACAAGCTGTCTAATCATCTGTGTAGCATATGTCTTTGAGGACTCAGCAAACTGGTTCTCAACCCTTAGGAGATAGCCCTTGACAGTCTTTTCATTATGGATTGAGCCCATGTTAGCAGGCTCAATCGTGTTCTTGACAAGAGCCAAGCACTTTTTGTTGTCAAGGGTTCATCTTCTGTGCTCAAATTGAATTCGAGATCTGATGGGAGCATCATCCCTCTATCTCTTTTTCCAAGCAGCATCTGTCTCCTCTGTACCTCTGACAAGCTCAGTAGGCTCTGTAGGGCATGGGGTAGTCAATACCCAGTCCACCTCACCCATAACAAAGGCAAGGTCGACCTTTGTCTTCCACTATCCATAGTTATCGCCCTTTGAGGTTGGAATCTCATTCAGGAAACCTATCAAGGAGACACCTGAAATTAATCATGAAATGCGAGAACAAAAATTACAGATAATTTCTAATATGCTATGCATTAAACCTATATCACTGTTGGGTAGAAAATAGGCATAATACATAAACCATCATATTATGTCATTGCAATTAACATCGTTGGTCATAAAATTATAATAACATATAATGTGAAAATTAATGATTTTAAAATTAAATTCTCCTGTTGTTTCGAAATTTAGTTTTAGAAAACATCAATTTTATCAATAATTATCAATTATGCAATCTTGCAGCAGAAACATAAAATAAAACATGCATGAAGAGTAGCAAAATAATCTCTATTTACCCTCTAGAAAAATAATCTCAATGGTTCATATTTTATCAGAAGCAAATAATCAAACTTCAATCAAATTATGTTCCAATTCGACAAAAAACAGTCGAATTCTAACTCAAAATGCTACTTTACATTCTCTGTAATTTTGGCCCAAAAATTGGCCCACTAGTCTCACCCACGCGCGCAAAAAAAAAATTCAGCGGCCCTACCCAGTTGGGCGCGAGCGCGCGCGCCCTGGCCTTTTGACCTAGCCCGACCGAGCGCGTGAAACCAGCGGCCTGGCCTAGCTGAGCCGCCTTCAGCCCCGCCTCGATCCTGGTGGCCCATTGCGATGGACGGCCAGGCGCGCTTCTCACTGGAACAAAACAGCACGCGTTGGGGCCGAGGCAAACCCTAGCCTTATTTTCATTTCTCTCTGCCTCCTCTCCTCTCTACCCCAGCGGTGAGTGACCTCCAGCCGAGAAGAAGGAAGGCGGCGCGCTGTTGACCTCTTCACCAGCGCGCTAGTTCACCTGTTGGTGAGCGTGCCGCCGTCGAGCAGCTTGGCTCTGGCGTCCTCGCTTCTTTTATATATGTACCATGACGGGCCCACCGAATAGAGGAGGGTTGGGGCGCCCCTGATCAGGGCGTGATCCGGGTGTTGGGCCATTGGGCCCAACTCGGAGATCTACTAACGTGCTTGTCCTCAAATTGACATAGCATTCAACAAATGCACGATTTTCCCAGATAACCAACTGGAACTAAAATGCAAACAGAGGAAATTAAATGCTGGAACTAAAAAATGTAACACCAGAACCCCCAAAATACTTGCATGTCACGCCTTGCAGGACATTAAATTAGTCTAATACACGAAAATGTTTCAGTAAAAGAAGAACAAAATTTTCACTGTCTCCTGTTACTCAGTGTATTACACAGTATCTAAACAAACCACATTTGGTGGAAAATTCAAAACAGAGAGGGCAGAACACCTGGATGTCGTCGGTGGCCATGAGTGGAGCTTCGCAGGGCCACATGTCTTTGGTTCAGATCAAGATATGGAAACCTGTAGCTATTTTTTTTTAGAAAAAGGAATATATTAATCAACATTCCAACCTCTGTACCTATCGGTACATATAGCCATAATTATTACACCAGAAATGACTAAAAGCACACCTCGGTATTTCAAACACAAAGTTTCTATCCATAGAGGTATGACTAAAACATTAATCTATTGGAGAAGCGCCATCCATTACTGGCGAAAATCTCAATGGCTGTGGTTTCAAGCCTCCTGCAAGCACCAACATCAAAGGATGCTCCTCCTTCAATAGTAGGGACCAGAATCTCGCCCATCAAGTTCCTCTGAAAACCCTGCAGAAGAGTAGGCACCTGTGTTTTATCAAAAACCACACCATTACAACACATCCAGATGGCCCAACACAAACTGGATATGCCAATGCCACTCCATATGATTTTTTTTTCAAGTATGCATCCGTATTCTCTAATGAAACAGAAAAAATATGCAAGAAGCTTAGTGCTGGAGTAATACCAAAGGTCATATGACACACTCCAAACATGTTGAATACTTTCACTTAGATTGCAGAAACAACATTCAGTACTCCCATTCGAATTTCGTCTAGCTAGGTTATCTTTAGTAAGAGTGACGCCTTTATACAAATACCACAAAAATACTTTAATTTTAACTGGTATTTTTATATGCCAAAGATGCATAGTGAAGGGCAAGGCTTATGTTGTTGAGAGAGCAACATACATAGACTTGACTGAAAAAACGCCATTTTGATGCAACTCCCATCGAAAGGAATCACACAGATTACCCAATTTTACATTAGACACTGCTAAGACACTAAGTTTTGACCCGTCAATCCTCTTCTAAAAGAGACTGGCAATGGGCTATTCGACATTACCGAAGCTAATGTAGCATTTTCCCGTTTGACTAAATTATAAAGGTTGGGAAAACGCTCCATTAGACAAGAGTTGCCTAACCACAGATCCTCCCAAAATCTAATTTGCGTTCCATCACAAAGATGAAGACTCCCCAGCCTAAGGAAATCATCCTTGACACCCAATAAACTTGACCAAAAATATGAATCACAAGGGTCATGTTGTACTTGCGTTAGAGTCTTTGATTGTAAGTATTTCCGTCACAAAATACTCCGCCAAATACCTAAACCTCCTTGACCTCTTGGAGTACACCAAATACTCCATTTAGTCAAATGATATTTCTTTTTATGATCATCATTCTACCAATAAAATCTAGATCTATAATAATCCAATTGTTTTAAAACTTCTTTCGGTACCTCAAAGAAGGACAGCATATATAGAGGAAGGCTGCTTAAAACTGAATTGATGAGAATAAGTTGATTGCCAACAGATAGCATTTTACTTTTCCAATAACTCAGTTTTTTTTCTAGAACCGTTCCTCAACATGCTTCCAATCCGCGTTAGGCAAATGCAGATGATGCATCGGTAGCCCCAAATATTGAATACGAAGAGCAACCAGCTCACATCCGAAGGTATCTGAATATTGTTATTGAAAAATTGCCCGCCTCACCATAGCAGAAAACTTCACTCTTGTGAAAGTTGATTTTTAGCCCAGAAAGTTGCTCAAATGCACAAATAAATAGCATGAGATTTCTCGCTTCATCCAAGTCAAGTTGTAGGAGTAAGATTTTACCATCTGCATACTGAAGGATGGAAAACCATCGTCTACGAGATGTGGAACTACTCCTGTAATCTGTTCATTGTGTTTCACTTATTCAACTATAATGGAAAGAAAATCCACTGCTAGATTAAATAAAATTGGGGAAAGAGCGTCACTTTGCCTAACCCCCTTTTTTGTTCTTAAAATAATCACCTATGTCATCGTTTAATTTTATCGCAACGCTCCCTCTTTCCATTACTTTACTCATCCACTCACACCAATTAGGTGAGAAGCCTTTTAGCCTAAGGATTTGTTTTAGAAAAGGCCATTTAACTTTGTCATATGCCTTCTCGAAGTCTAATTTTAAGGTCACCACATTACTTTTTTTCCTTTTAATCTTATGTAACATTTCATGCAAAGTGACTATGGCATCAAGAATATACCGACCCAGCATGAATGCAGATTGGGCTTGCGAAATATAAGGGTCCACTAATTTAGAGAGTGTTATTCAACACCTTAGTGAATATTTTCAAACTAATATTAAAAAGACAAATTGGTCGGTAGTGCTGGATCCATGTAGCTTCCGTTTTTTTGGGCAGTAAAGTTATGAGGCCAAAGTTGAGACTGTGAATTCGCAGTTCTCTACAATGAAAATCATTAAACAACTTAATCAAATCATCTTTCACTATTTCCGAAAAAAAACTGTTAGAACTAAGCCAGAAAACCATCTGGTCCGGGGCTTTGTTGTGTTCCATCTGAAAAATTGCCTCCTTTATTTCTTTTTCGGAAAAAGGTGATGTGAGAATTCAATCTCATGATAGGATATTTGAGGTACATCCTCTCTCCGACCATCATCATTGACACTCGTCGTTCTCATGAGGCCCAAAGAGATTTTTATAGTACTGTGTGATGAATTGTTTTATATTATCGTGCCCCACTATGATACCCTCATCTTGCTCAAGCTGAAAATTTTGAGTCTTTTTACGTCTTCCATTTGCTAAAAGCTGAAAATATTTTATATTATTATCTCCTTGTAATAACTTAATCGCTTTGGAACATTGCAGCCAGTAAATTTCCTCCTCTTTTAAAAGAGTATTCAACTCTCTTTTAAGTACCAATCTATTTCAATTTTGTGTGGTGAAAGCACATAGCTTTCAGCTTTCCTATCCAAAGAGTCTAAATCTTATATCAATTTTATCTTTCTCGCTTTGGTTTGAGCGCCCTCATTTCTCGCCCAACCTTTTAAATAACGCCGCACCCTCTTTATTTTGTTTTGCCATATTTGTTGCTGGTTAGCACCCCTGTTTTCGGCTTGCCACTAAGTTGCAATCCGTTCATAGAAGCCCTTTTTAAGAAACCAACCAAGTTCAAATCTAAACAACCTTGCAGTCCCTCTACGATCATGGTGCCCCGATTAAAGTAGAAGTGGAGTGTAATCTGAAAACTCTCGAGAAAGAGCCTGAACAGAGGCTAGTAGAAACTTTAGTTCCCACTCCGTAGTCACCAAGATACGATCAAATTTCTCAAAATCTGGAACCTATGCGTAGCTTGCCCAAGTAAATTGTCTACCTGACAGCTCCTACTCCCTTAGATTTAAAGAGTCTATGATAGCATTAAAAAGAATGTGCTACTGGCTATGAAATCTATCAGTTCTTTTCGGATGCATTGGGAATAATATTGGAGTCGCCTCCAAGTAATAGAGGTTGTCTCTCATCACTACAGACTCTCACTAACTATGTAAGGAAGTCATCCTTAAACTCATCCTACGTAGTCCCGTAAACATACATGAGGGCCCATTTGAAACCATCTTCCCTATTTGTCAAACTAAATTTAATAAAAAAAGCCGCCTGTTTCAGTGCTGTCAACCACAAATTTTGATTGATTCATCCCTAACAGTAAACCACCTGACATACGTCTAGGTGGAGTCCAAAGCGAAAAGAAATCTGCCCCGCACAGAAATTGTCTAGACACTCAGTCGTAAACGATGTTTTTTTGGTCTCAATAATGGGAGATGAATGGGTTCAATATTGTTGTATGGAGTCATTATTAATTGTATTGTAACCATGATTGTTGTAGATAAAGTTCAAACTATATTTATTATTTCGTATGTCAACTTAACTTGATGCTAAAGCTTGAAAAATAAGGATCCACTCCTAGGCTGATTTTTTGGCAATATAAACCCCACCCTTAGCCTGTGCACGTCTAGGAGTCGGTTGTAGTTTTAACGAGTCGGTCTTGCTGAGTATTTGTTGCTCAAGGCGTAGCTCTATGTGGTTTTCAGATAATCAGGGTGGAGACTGTCACTTCGGTCGGAGGTTCCACGAGGAAGGCCAATGTCCTGACTGCTGGAACATAGAGTGGGAACTCTGCACCAATAGTGAGGAGGAGTAGATCTTCTGTGGGCCCATACGGTTTCTTGGGCATGACACCGATCAAGGCCGACTACGGCTTCTTTGTAACACCGTGAGAGGGCGATTGTATCTTACTCATTCCGTCAAACCATTTTTTTATTAATGTTGAACTAATTCGCTTCCACCATTTTGAAACTCTGGTTTGTAACTTAAATTTTAATTGATGTAAAACTCTATACTCTATCTATGTTCTTGTTGCAAGCTATGTTATTCTGTGATGTGTTGTACTATTGGGTGTCACAGTATGTGTCGCCATCTGAGAAAGTACCTGGAACAAAATTCTCTATGTGGTGAAATCTGTAGGAAGTTCTTTTGGATCTTCGAATGGAGATAGGAAAAATCAACCTCATCCTCTAGTTCTATTAAGAAGAAATGAAATCTATAGGAAGTTCGTTTGGATCTTTGAATTGGGATAGTGATGCTGCTATCTCTTGGATTAAAGCGGTAGAACTAGCTAGGTTAAAACTGCTGCGACGTAGGTCTACTAGTGATAATGGAGTTGTTTCTTCTAGAGAGGATGAGGTTGATTTTTCCTCACCCCTTGGACGTTTATGTGGCGACCTCACTGAAGAACTCTTAGATGATTCAGAGCATCTTGGTGGTGTGTTGTTTGATGTCTCAATAAAAGTAGGTAACACGAAAAGTGGGACATCAAAAAGAAAATTAAAGGCCAAAAAAAAAGTTTTTAATGAAGGGCATTTTTTGGAATAGTCACGGTTTACGTGATCTAGCCAAACATATGTTTCATTTCAGCACTTCTAGAGAACACAATTTAGACTTTATTTTATTATTCTCCCTATTACGTTCCGGAGCAGTGATCAAATGGTACTCGTTGCTCTGAGGGGTAGCGTCTCGAATCGATTTACATCCTACAGGAAAAACCTACTTACACGATCCATATGCGCTTTTATGAAAGCTGCATGGAGCAACCTTTCGCATACGGTACCACAAGGTCCTCCACGCCTGGCTCCCCCGTGAAGGGTCCCCTGACGCGTTGTCCTGTACTGCCATCCGTGGGTGGATTGCTTCCTCCTCTCAGCCCCAGTTCCACCAAACAAGGGCGCATGGTACCTTCTGACGAAACAGTAGCCATAGCTACGTCAATTTACTAGGCCCGTAAACTCCAGCATGCAATAAGTACGTTCAACCTTGATTATATAGGTCCGAACACGACGCGGGCCTTAAATGACTCAGACGGGGCTACCTCCTTAAAGGCAAATGTCATTCCCTTTCCACCTACTTGACCGTTTGGTCTCCATTGTTACCCCATTCTAGCCATTCCATAACCATTCCCTAGTGATATATGACTCAACTACGAGTGGTCTTTCCATCACTCGCTAACTCTTCGCCCTAATTAAGCAGAGCCACTAACGTTCCAAAGCTATCAATAGATAAAGGAAGCCTACTGCAATACTTGGGTTCAAACAACTCCTATCAACTTAATGCACAAGCAAGCCTACATCGCACTATCTAGTGATAAAATAAAAATGATAAAAACTTGTGGGATGCACCGAGGCTTGCCTTGAGCCTGTTCTTGGTTAGCGAGGTCTCCTCCTTGTCCTTCTGGCTTCTGCTTCTGCCCCGCCTCCACGTGGTTCACCTTGTCACTTTGCAGCATGATTAGGCATGATAAACTAGGATTAAATCCCAAGTTGCATTCATTTATCAATTATAGAGAATTATTTAGTGTGTTGCTCATTTAATTTAGTTCTAATAAAAATACTAACATGCAAAGGGGTTGGCATTTTTCTACAATAGAACATGTCTAGTGAAGGCCAATAAAATTTATTTTCCCCCAATATTCATAGTAATTATTTTCATATGCTTTTTCAACTGATGATTTTCAGGAAACAATTAATTACAGAAAATAAGAAACTTCATCATGGCCCGGCTTCCCATAGCCCAACAGGTTTTGGCCCGCATGGAGAAGGTGGCCCCGTGCCAAATCTGGCCCGATCGAGGCAGCGGCCCTAGGCCACATGGCCCAACTACCAAACAACCGAGCTGGAGCATGGCGGCGTCTGGGTCGCGTGTAGTGGCGCGACCACGGTGGCCAGCCAAGGCGGCGGCGGGGCTCCAACCATTGCAGTGAGCTCTGTGGAACCCGACCGAATGCGCGGCGTGACGAGAAAATGGGGGAAATCGACCGTGCACGTGGTGCGATGAGATGAGACAGCAGAGCTGCAGCGAGCATCGGTGGATTGCAGCCGCGTTCCAGCGTGAGCTCGACATGCATGCGAGCCGAGATGGCTCACGGACTTGCATGAGGGAGAAGGGTCACCGTGGATGAAATGCAACAAGGAGGAAGCAGTGGCCGTGGTCGGAGAAGAAGAATGAAATGCGAGCAGCTCAATGGAGAAGGGACGGGTCGGCTTCGTGAGGAGGTTACGGGGCTTCCGGCGTAACCGCGGGAGGGGCTGCCCAAGGCGGGGAGGCGGTGTAGCAGCAGCGAGATATCAGCAGGACAGAGCTCTGCTTCGAACGGTAATGGCGGTGCGAGTGCTAGGTGGGAGAGATGGAGCGCGGCAGAGGTGCAAATGTGGAGGGCGTTCCGACCAGGGGTGGGGCAACAAATAGGGTTGTCAGGATGGCTGGCGTCGGGGTGGGGGTCGTGATCCACGGCAACACGTGGTCACCCATACGCTGGCGGCCACATGGCACGCGTCAACGGGCAGGACGGGTGTGTTTCCTCAGTGAGCCTGACAGGTGGGACCCAAGACGTTTAATCTTTTTTCAGAATTTAAACTTGCTGCTTTTGTTATTTTCATAGATTGAACAATGTAGACCCCATGACGAATCTAAAAATATGTCTGTGTTCATCCTTGATCTGCAAAAAATTAAGAAAATAAGTTTTTACATTGGATCATGTTAAAAATTAAATGGGAATTTTTCAAAGTGTGACTGTTTTTTAACTTTTGGGCAATTATTTGGGCCACTAAATAAAGGAATATAAATCTAAGAAATTCTTCAAAATTCTATTCCCCCATGGTCCACAACACATATGTTTGGTGGGCCTAAGTTATGTTGAAAACGTTGGACTTGTAGTTCAAGTGACACTCAAATTTCCATGGATTTAAATTTGAATTTGGTCAATTTCAGTTCAAATTTTTATTCTAAGCTCTCCTGATTGTGTGGAAGGTTCCAAGGTGTGGTTCTTGGGACTCCATGACACCAGGGGTGTCACACAAAGTCAACAACGTCAGCTGGGCGCTTGCTTCACCTCACACGAGACAAGCCGGTGGCAGAGAGTTACCAGTTGAAATCAGAACCCAAAGGCGATGTCACCTCAGAAGCTGCAACACCTGTGGAAAGAAACTGATCCATACTAACTTTGCCATCCTCAATTACTGCCCTGATGGTAGGCAAACACGCTCCTCCTAGTGAGTCCACATCGGAGTGTAACATCAGCTAGGTGCCAGAAGAGCAGGTGTGGGACCAAACTAGAGCAACGGACTCTAGTGATGACATCCTCCATTATTACCCACTAGCAAAGACAGAACAAATGGGCCCAGTGACCCAGTTGTAGTCAGACGGCGATCGTATGAGCCTCTGAAAAATCCCACCTTGCTTAGCTTGGGAGAAGGAACCCACCTTAAAATGGAGAGTCATTCTTCCCCTATTGGACTAGTCTTTTAGGGTGATTGGGCCTTTCCCTGAGTGGGTGTGCCGGAGTTGCGGTGCTAACATTGCGGGCGCCAGATCGTGCGTATGTGAAACCAAATCGGTGTGTCGTGCTACCAGAGTTGTGGTGCTAAGACTGCGGGTTCAGGTCATGTATCTAGAATTGGGTCGGTGTGTCGTGCTTTTCCAACCCTACCTGGACCGGACTAATCATTTGGTATCAGAGCTGGGCCCTTGTTAAGAAGGAGAAAATGATGAGGACATCCTTTATTATTACACGCTGGCAAAGACACAATAAATGGTCCAAGTGGCCCAGTTGTAGTGGGACGGCGACCGTGTGAGCCTCTGAATAATCCCAGCTTGCCTAGCTTCGGAGAAGGAATCCACCTTAAAATGGAGAGTCACCCTTCCCCAATTAGACTAGTCTTTTAGGGCGATTGGGCCTTTTCCCGAGTGGGTGTGCCGGAGTTGCGGTGCTAAGATTATGGGGGCCAGATCGTGTGTATCTGAAACCAAATCGGTGTGTCGTGCTGCCGGAGTTGTAGTGCTAAGACTGCGGGTTCAGATGACGTATCTAGAATCGGGTCGGTGTGTCGTGCTTTTCCAACCCCACCTGCGCCGGACTAATCAGACTGCCCAGCCCCAGAAGCATCAGACCCCTCCGGCTGCCCAGCTGAGACGCTGCCAGCCTACTCATTCAGCCCCTTCGGGTTGGCAGCCACCTCATTAGCCCCCGATGATGTTCTTAGTCCCTTGACACCTGTATTCGACTGGCTTGGGGTCACGTAGACCCTAGCACTAGGATTTTGCATAACATTTTTATTATCCAACGAAGGCGCTTTGAGCACATTAATTTGTTCATTTGGATTCACATGAAGATACCTTTTTATTTCTGCTGCCACGTGATCTTCACCAAGAAGATTCATCGTTTTCCCAATCATGGTCCATAAGAATTTTACGCTCTTCAACCCCTCCAGATGAATTATTGCCATGATGATCAGATGGCCGGATTGAATCATTAGTGACTTTCTTTTGTAGACTTGCATCATGCATTACAGTATCACTTTCTTTCTCATTCCCCTTATCATCACTATCATCAAATTCATCGGGAAGGATGCTAGAGATGCCGGAGCTAAGACCAAAAGGTTCCACTTCAAACTTAAGTTGGAAATATCTATTTCCAATGATCACATCCATCCTAGTTGGGATGAGATTTGTTTCTAAAACGCCAACACAAAACGGGCCAAACTTATTAGCCGAGGTAGTCACCATGTCTACTTTTTGGGTTACCCCAAACATTGTTCCTAGTGCCCCTAGAATTCTAAAATTCCTTAGAATGGAAGGTAAATTAGTAACCCTCGTCCAGACCGTAGGCAACAGATGCCCAAAGTATTCCTCTTCCTCCTTGAACTCCTCAAATTTAAGTGTTGGACCATTTGGCACTTTGGCATTAACCCAGTATGTAGTTCGAAGTAACTCATATGATTAGGGAAGTCTACTTTAAAAGAGTTACTACTGACCCAAGTGACGTCCCCCTGGGTAGCAGCAGTTAGCGGCGGCCTGCTGGATTGCGGCACTGACCCAGTGCCACCGCGCAAAGGGCGCCGACCTCCAAGTTAACCATGATTGAAGCAACGACCACGGCTGCCAAATCCCATGTTGGGCCGTCCCCAACCTGGGACGAAGTGTGGAGGGAAAGGTCCGAAGTTCAGATTGAACCCTGGTCTTGCGTAGAAACCTCCGTCCTGACCATAGCCTCCAAATCCGTGATAGTCAAATCTGTGATTGCCTCGACACCCGCCTCCCTGAGCTCCACTACGGACACCACCCTGGCCTGCACGCGCACCACTCGATGCGCCACCACCGGTGACCCCATCCGCTCCATGACGAGCCCCGCTGGACCAAGCCCCTCCGATGCCGCCACCCGACTCCGTTCCCTTTTGAGCAGCAGCGACAAATGAGGACAAAGGGGGAGAATCAATTGCGAGTGATCGAGCGATCAGGACGTCTTGGGAAAAACATGGCGCTTGGGTTCCTCTGCGAGAGAAAAACCCTCCTAGACACGCTTTGATCCGGAGAAGACGCTCGCATAACTATTGAATGGGCCCAGGTAGCGAAGCCGAAACATGAAAATCCAAAAAATAAGGAAATCTCAGATGATCCAAAATTGTAGGGAAATCAATTGAGAAATTCTCGGCTTCTGCTAATTGCGCATCGGCCGAAGTTTTCTTCTTCGACTCAGATGAGGCGGCAACGATGTCACAAGACAGCGACGCTCTGCAGAGTCACTACTAACTAGACAATCGCCGAGCGTAAGCGGAGACGATCGTCGCCTTCTCGGCAAGGGTCTTGACCACAGAGAAACCGCACGTCACTGCACTTCTTCAAGGACAGTGAGGAGATTACGGGTCTTCCGGACCGTTGCCTCCGCCGATGACGGAGAATCAGTACTATGGACCTTGCTCATAAAAGATGGCACCTTGAGCATTCGATCCACCTCTGCCATATCGTTCACTGAGAAGCCATGGACTTTTGCCGTACGAATCAAGTCGTCGACTTCCGGCAAGTACTGAGACTCGTCGGGGTCAATATCCTCATCAAGAACCCGAAACTTAGAGACCGAACCGACTGCTCTCAAATCTACCAAAGGATCGGCCGACAATCCACAACTTGCCGTCAGAGAACGTATCTCCGATGAACTCTTAAGAAAGCCATCAGCGACCGCTTGCGCCGCTGAACCAACCCTGAGTGGTATGGCAGAACGCTGAGTGGTATGGCAAGAAGAACCCACTCTGCTCCAGCTCTGATCGCCGTCGCCGGACCGAAAGTTGCCCAGCGAGGCCGCACACGCGTCGCCACTCACCTCACCCATGTACGACAAGTACAAAAGAAGCCAGTCAAGTTGTACCGGTAGCTATATCAAGAAAAGATATGAAAAAGTCAATCTTTTGCTTAAATATAATCTGTGCAGAAGAATGGATAAAAAACCTGAAAACAAGTAGAATCAATCATCATCTGTTACGGTATCTAAAGAATTTTGATCGTTGATACTGTGGCTGGAGATTGACTGGGTGCGACAGAATTCCCCTCCACCGGCACCTACGAACTACTTGCGTGCGAAGTCATCTGATGTGGGGGCGAGAAGAACTAGCGCCCTTTGGCCTAGCCTGCGTGGTGAAGGTTGAGGGCTAGTTTGCGCCATGGACTTTATCTCTGCAAAAATTCAAGGTTAAATCAAAGGATTTCGTTCTAACCATGACACTACGTAAAAAAAGGTCTTTAGAGACTCTGCTCTAGACTCATTGGAGACTCTAAATTTTAGAGTCTGTAAATTTGCGTCTGTAAAGATAGGTCATTAAAGACGTGCATTTTTGCGTCTATAATGACCCAGTTATTGCAGACTCATTTTCTTTTGAGGAGTCTCGGATGCTGCAGTTATTGCAGACTCAGTTTAACAAAGAAGTGTCTGCAATAGTTGCTCATTGCAGACGCTGATTGCTTAATACGAGTCTCGCATGCAACACTGATGCAGACTCGTTTATACAGTCTAGGGTCTGCAAAGGTAGATCATTGTAGACTTATTTTCCCTTGACAAGAGACCGCAATAGTTGAATCATTGCAGACTCTATTCATTTCAATGCATCTACAATACACCAAGGTTATGCAACACCAGGTAAGCAATATATATCACACCTCGGACACATCACAACACATAAACAGAAGAAAATCACAGAAGATCATAAGAGGAAGCATAGTCTGACATTCATAGGTTCACTGATCACAAAAGAGGAGGCATAGCCTGACAATTTTATAGGTTTACAGGCAGCAAAACAAAAAGCAACATGACAGCTACTCACCTTACACTACAGGCAGCATCACAAGTTCAAGTGAGTACATCACCATTACAGGTTTACTTACAGTCAAGTGAGTAAATCACAGGCAGCAACAAAGTTCACATTCGTAGGCCTTTAAAATTGAACTCTCATTTCTTATCTATCACCTGGGACATTATGAATCATGCCATTCTCCCTTGAATGCCACACAACACATCTTCGCCAAGAGGAGTTTGTATCACTTTGAAATCCTGTGTTTGAGAAAATATAACAAAGTGAATGCTAGAACAATTGGCGTAAAGGCAATTAAAGGTAGAAAATACTATGATAGGGCACTATCATAATACAATATTTGAAATTCAGAACAGTTCAGCTAGCTCCTTGCATTGCATTAAGTCAGAAAAAGTACTGAACTGAACTAACAAAGTGTTGAAGGTAACTAGATTATCAGTAGTGTGGTAGTGTACTAACATCATGCAGCTTAAGAATAGGGCAAACAGGAAACAAAAATGCTAAGGGCCATTTGCAGCTTGAAATATTGGGATGAAAAGTAAAAGAGAAACAGATGTCTACCTCAAGATGATCAACATCTAGTAATCCAAGTGCAACTGACATGTGATGTGCTGCACAGAAGCCACATTCGAAGCCGGGGCGTTGCTGGTGGCACTGAAAAAAAATAGTTATAGAATTAGAAATTTTATTTAGTGGTTATGGATTACTAAAAATACTAGTGGCACTGCAAAAAATAGAAAATAAGAAAGTATTATGAAAGTTGAAGTAACCTGACAGTTATAGAATTTCAGTAGCTATGACAGTACATGATGGACAGCTAGAGCTTATTTTCATAACCTGACAGAACTTTTGGTTCATGCCATCCCGGCAAGTTTTGATCTGCCACAACTATTTTTTAGTATAAGTTCTTGCCATTCCTGCAAGTTTTGATCTGCCACAACTATTTTTTAGTCAAGTTTTTATCTGTGATCGTTGCATAAGGTTCTGTAAAAATTTAATCGAGCGTGTCCACATTTCTATTTTCTAAGTTAAAGTTACCATGTCCTATAAACTAATTAGCTAGATAAGCAAGAAAATGATATCTGCTAGGCAACTATGTTACTTGAGCAACACAGGAAAATTTTGGAGTGAAAGAAAAGTCCACATACAGGAAACTTGGTCACATGCACCAATTTCTTAGTGGCCAACTTGTGGACTGAGCAGTATGTCAAAAATGCCCTTCAAACAATGGAACATTGGTAAGAATACTGGTCAAACAGTACGAGTTAAATAAGTGAACATGGACATGTGTTGAGAACTCACTCATCAATCACTTCCTCCAACAACCTATGGTCACGTGCTTTCGACCTTTGAGAATCAAAGTACAATACAATAGACCACTTTGGATTGACTATTACAAGAATCCAGGTTGTGGGCAAACATGATGAACTCCATTTTAGCATGGGCTCAGAAGGCCTTTGTCACATAATCCACTACATAGGCTTTGTCACTGATTATCGTAGTCAACGACATCAACTCAGGATCAACGAACCAATAGGTAAGGCCTTTTCCTTAACTTCCATAATCATGGACCTAGACATAAGTACGTATGTCACAAATCAATATGGACCATGTAACAAAATTGCAATAAGATGCGAAGATCAATGGTACATGCAAACTGGTTACAATGGGAGGAATTGCAACTTACAGAGTGTAGCAGTGATACATCCAATGCATTAAAGTTCAGTAGCTCATATATGTCACCGAATGCCACAACAAAGTACTCCGAGTCCAGATAACGCAAAAGATGACTACGCTTATATGAGACCACTATCCCATTCTTGAGCCTTGACACAGGAATTCTCATGTAGTGCCTATGTAGCATAAGCGTTGAAGGTCCAAGGATCTCAAGTTCATCAGCTGGTAGCATTGGCTGTCCAAGTGTAAGGATCATGACCATTAAGGTCACCCCACGGTATGATGTTTCAGTGATAAATGACAAACATGAAATGTGACTAATGTCTACACGAGTGTTGTCTATGTAGAAACCATCATTAAATCTCTACTCCAAATCATATGGATGACGGTTGCCTTGGCGATTGATGACAATGACCACAAGCATGGAGGCTTGATGAGCTTGATGGAGTCCAGGGGTTGATGGAGATGGATCAAAGCTGAGGACAAGCTATGGAGCAAGTGTTGGGAACACTTGTCTAGTTGTTAGGGATTTGAGTCCGTAGGAAAAACCGGACTATCAAGGGGGTCTAGGTCATTTCTCTTAGGTCATGTCTAGTCGGTGATGTGCAAGGTTGCTCGGTGAAATCACAGGCACTAGATGACAGTGGAGAAGCCAAGGAGCTGTTCAGAGAAGCCAGGAAACAAAGTCAAGCGAAGACGACAAGTTTCAGCTTCTGGACATAGTCACCGGACAGAGGGGTCAATGGTGATCGGACTGTACGGTCACTAGGTGAAGTTGTGTGGGACTTACACCGAAGAAGCGAGGAAACTACCAGAGTTGAGGTTATAGAGACCGGACGGTCTGATCTATACAAGTGACTCTGGGCAGCGAGGAAGCGAGCGCTGGAAATGTTTTTGGACTGGAGAGAGAAACGGACCAGACGGTCCAGTCAACTGACCGTATGGTCCGGTCAGTACAGGATTTCAGCAGGGCAGAGCTGTTGGTGCTCAGTTTAGCAGTGACCGGATGGTCCAGTCAGGCAGTGACCAGATAGTCCGGTTAGTAGGCCCAGAAAGCTGATTTCATGGAGCAACGACTAGTTGGAGATTGGAAGCCTATATAACTTTATTGCTGGGGTCTTGGAGACCTCTCTTGGCCAGTGGAATACCTGAGAACATTTGGTAAGGTACAAGAGGAAAAGAGGAGAGCACTAGGAGGAGATATTGCATATCTTTTGAGTGCTTGTGAGAGTAATAAGGAGCGATCTTACACATCTAAGGCTAGGGTGTCCTTGAGGGTGTGATCTAGGTTCTTACTCTTGGTATATGGTGAGACCTAGACCGGTTAGGTGTCGGTGATCGAGCCTATCATGATTGGTTGTGAAGGCCATCACACGTTTGTACACGGTTTGAGCCCGCCAGTGAAAGGGGCATCGCTAGTGAGCGCCCGTGTCGACTCAGGGAGTCTGGCAAGTTTTTCAAGGAGGAGAGCTTGTGCCTTGGTGTCAGCGGTGACGCGCACCATGTCTTCACTCCGGGAGTGATTGTGGGCTCGTGGGCGAGAACTCCATATTGGTGGCGGGAGGGACCGAGACTCCGGCGGGAGTTGTCTAACGAGGAGTAGGGGAAGGCGCCATCCTTCCGAGACCTCGAGAAAAAAATCATGAACCATCTCTTACTCTACTCCTTACTTTGATGCATTACTTTCTGCATTTACATACCGTGTTATTCATGCTTGTATGCTTACCATGTTCTAGTTGATTGCTTGTAGACTTACATGAATAGGCTTCTCTACTTGCTAGTTGTGCTTTGCTTACACTTGATCACTAGCATGTATAGGAGTTGCTTTGGCTTGATTGATCACCCTAGTATGTATCATGCTACTCATGCTTGTGTGCCTTCCATGTTCTTGATGACCTAGTAGCTTTGCATGAGTAGGCTCCTTTGCTAGCTTGTTGTGTGCTTCCGCGTGTTCTTTGATTACTAGCTTGCATAGGAGTTGTGTGCCTTATGTGTGATCCACTAGTATGTTTAGGTTGTCTTTCCTTTCATAGGATTATCTTATGAGTGTGATCACCACTAGAATTGTGTAGGAGTTGTTTGAGTGGTCGGTTTTAGGGATTGATAAAATTAGGAACATAGTTTGAGTTCACGATTCACCCCCCCCCCCCCGCCCCCTCGGCCACTCGATCCTTTCAAGTGGTATCAGAGCAATGTGCTCAATATACGGCTTAACCGCCTGGAGTAGTGACCGTATTGAGTTGGGATGTCATCCCATTCGAGGACGGGTCATGGCTCATGGAAGGATCGCTTGAACAGCTACCTAAATGCCATGATTCCGGATGAGTTGATGGACACACGTGTGGACTTTTCCAATACCTTTACCGATGATCATGTATATGATGATGATTGGGTTGATACGCCTAGGTCGAGTGAGTACCTAGATTCTAGTAGTGATAATTTGATAGGTTGCTCTACTAGTGTACCTAATGTGATGATTGGTGGTGTTGGTTCTCTTGATCTTGCTTGCTCTTCTAGTATGACTAGTGATGATGATGTGTGTGAGTCTTTTATGCTTGTGATACACTTGTTGAGGAGTTCTTTGCTTTTTGTGCCATTGAGAATGAGGACTTACTTGACTCTCTTATTCGCTTGTGAGGTATTGTGGATAGGATTGGAACAACTACTTTCAAGCTTTCCAAGATCGTGATAGTCGAGAAGATCCTCACCTTGCTCCCTAGAAGCAAGCTCCTCTACATCACCCTTGATCTCATCATGGAGAAGGGTCTCTCCGTCGAGGATGTGAATGGGTTGCTCTTTGATGATGAGAAGATTACCGCAAGCTAGACTGGGGAGAAGACTTCCAAAGCGAACAATGGAGCATCCTCAAGAAAAGGGAAAGAAGTAGCTTCAAGCTCAAACATCTTTGATCCCTCCACAAGATTGCCTTGCAGCAGCTTCTACAACCCTTCCGGATCAGTATCTACACCAAGCTCTTCATCAGGCGCTTCATCAAGCTCTACCTCAAGTGTCATTCCATGTTCTACTCCAAGCACTTCGGGTGGACCAAGCATTGGTGTAGGGGGAGCACCAACAACAATGCTCACACGATCATTAGAGATGATCAATCTCACCACTACGGCTCCGACGCCTCCACCTCCTCCACCATAAAATCGACTTTGGCATCTTCGTCGAGCTCACCAACAGGATCTCATCTTTCAACTTGGTGAATTTGTGAGAAATCCGAATGATGACCTTTGTGATACTCTCTTAAGCATTTATGATCTTGTGTATAGGATAAACTCATTCAGAGGTCTTCGGAGGATCCCTATCTATGAGGATGGACTTATCGCTCGACATGATGAGGTTAGTGCAAGTCAATCAAGTAATGCTTTGGATACTAACCCTTTTTCCTCTGGTGCTTGCCTTATGGATACTACCAAGGTCAACTATAAGAGTGGAGGTACTCATTGGATTCTTGACAGTGGGTGCACCCAACATATGACCGGGAAGTCAACCATGTTCACCAATATCGATGAAGATGAAGACAGTGAGAAGGTGACTTTTGGGGATAACTCAAAAGGGAGAGTCAGAGGATCAGACAAGGTGGCCATTACTGAGGACCTCCATCTCTCCAAGGTCTTTCTTGTGGAAACCCTCAACTTCACCCGCCCCCGTCTCGGTCACTCGATTCTTTCACCAGGTTCATAATCTGGGTTTCCCTAAGTCAATGTTGAAACTGCTCCACTCTTAGGCTGACTTAGAGTTTTCGCACTTTGCTGCTTCTGTGAACTCATAGTAGCAACCTTCTGAGAGTTTTTGGTGGGCTGCTACTTGTGTGAAGTGCCATCAACATCCTTTTGAGAGCGTTGAACTAGCTGCTAGTTCTGTGGAAGATCGGCAAGAACCTCTTTAGTGCTTTTGGCTGGCTGGTGCCTCTGTGAACTGTAACTTGTAGCTTTCTTCGTCAAGAAAGTCTCCACTTGAGCAGCAAATTATTGTTCCTTCTCTGGCATACTCTGAGCATCATCTTTCTTTGACCTCTTGGCTGTACCAGCATGTTTCTTTGAAAAAATAATGGAAGCACTCTTGGCTGCACCAGATGAACTCTTTGTCTTGTCATTATACGGAGGCTGGTCTGGTGCCACACTTTGAGAAGCACCATTGAGCGCTCCAAGATTCAACACAATAGAAGTCCTCCTCCAATGTATCCTCTTATTGATAGCATCTCCAATATTTGTGGTTTCATCATCTGGAGGGGGGGGGGGGGGACAAGCTTATAATCATCAAACCTTCAGTGTACAAACTCCAGCTTGGCCACCACATACCCCTCCAGAATAGGTACCATATGTAGTACCTTTTGATGTGGATAAACTTCGCCCCTTGCAACCTCTATCGGATAGCCTGCATGGTTGCCTAAGAGAGAACATGGAGTAGGCTCTGTCAAAAGATCTATTGAATCCACCTCTGGACTTGGAATTTGCTGTAATTCAATCTGCTCTTCATCTGCATTATGTCCCACTCCCATTGGGCAAACATTGTTGCCTTCATCTACATTATGCTCCATTTCCATGAGATCAACATTCTCCACTCCATCACCAGCCTCAGATACAGACGCACAACTGCTCTTTCGTCCGGTCCAGGGGTTGGGTTCCTACTCGAAATTTGTTGGAGCTGGAATCCAGAAGCTTCAAAGAAGGTTAAGATGTCTCGAGTAACCGTAACCCTAAGTTCATCCTTTATAGCTTCTAGATCCATCGATCGGGTCCTTTCCTCTTCCTGTACATATCTGAAAACTCAGGCCACATATGCTTCCAGCCCATGTAGCTGGGCACATCACGCAAACGACGAGGTGGTTCAGGGCTCAAGCATACAGACAACACATCTGTCTCCCTTACCCAAGAAATTCCTAAAGATTCTGCATCTGCTTGCTTGTCTTTAATTTATTTAGATACTTTCTTAGTGGAGTTAATTCGTCCACTCAATCTCCGCAACACCTTCTAAAACTTTTAATTTACTGCTAGCTAATAGTCAATTCCTGGGTCACCCCCTACGAAAGTCCTCCCATGGATTCTGGATCCCTTGCGTAGTTAGTTGACTGTCTTCTGCCTCCCACTGAATCAGTTTGCCACTATATCCAATCGAACCCAAGCTATGGTTGTGCACGTGCCTTGAGCTAAGCCTCTTGTAACTTTCACTTGCTGTTATGGACTCCTCAGATTCCTTTAGCTGAACAAACTCATTCCACTACTACGTTTCCCCCCTAATACCACGTTACCTTTAGGCTACACCACACATTTGGACGCAATAGGGGGGGTACTATGGCACCAAAACAGTGATTTGGTCGTAATAGGCCTGCCAATTATGACACATAAATTGTGTTGCAATATTTTTGCTTTGTGTTGCAACAGAATGACGCTAATCCACCCATTTGTAGGAATTATGTTGCAATTGGTTGGAGAAGTTGCTACACCAAATCTGAGTTGTATTAGCATCTCTTGTATCGTAATAGAAAGGTGATATGGCAACCATAGTATCGATGGTTGCTTCTGAATGGATATATTGCAACCATTGCTTTGAGTTGCATATTACTTGGTGCGTTGTGGCAATAGATAGGTGGCTATAGCATACATTCTTGACGCGAGATGCAAGAGCATGTATGAATTGCCACGAATGTGCATGGTTGCCCTACTGATCGTAGTCATTGCAACTGTAATAGACTTATTGCAATGAAGTCTGCCTTGGTTGCACTTAAAATTGTCTGTGGCAACGATTATTTTTCCTACAGGTGGGCCTACAATAATCGATACAGGAGTTGATCTCTTGGCTTGCCTTGTACCCACTGCTAGCCCAATTGAGGAACTCGTGGCCCGTTCAGAGTCAACACTATCGATCGAAGTGTCCTGGTGGACAGCGCTCGTCGAACTGATCTCTTTCTTCCTCTACGATCAAGGAATCGCCGCCGAGCAAGGTGCGACTCCATCCTGTGCGCGCCTAGAGTCTGCCGTCCCTCGATCGAGTCCAATTGTGTGGGAATCCGTGGTGCACGCCCTGCTCGATCGTGTGGACTACTGCTGCCTCAACCCTGGTGAGGCTCAAGTCTTTTGAATCTATATATCTTGTTTGATCTACCATTGCTTCTCGGCCCTTAGTTATGGAATAGCCATAGTTTATATACATGCTAGATCATGATGTCTCTCTCGTTGCAAACATGCATGCAGATTAATTAATGGCATCACACGAAGATAGGAGTTGGATGCGGCTGCCTCGACATTCAGAGGAGTGGAAGACGAATTTCAGAAATTTTATTGCAAACTTTGGCACATCATCATCAGGAAGAGCTGGTGGATCCGTTGCGTGCCCATGTGCTACATGTCAATGCATGATAAGATATCATGACGTGTTTCAGATTCAGGTTCATTTAGTTACCAGAGGGTTTGCTAATTGTTTCATCAATAATGAATTATTGGAAGGCCCAACTTGTTCATCATCAGCTGAGGGTCGTGTGAATCATGGTGTCGGTGCTGATCTCAATACTGGTATAAGAGAAGAACATGAAGATGACTCAGCACCGTATTTTGGAGAAGACGATGAAGAAGCTGACGATGACCCTGCTGCCACTAATACTCTAATTAGAAACATTATCAATGGCACCATACATGGACAAATCATAGATGATGGTCAGGAGCCAAATAAGGATGCAGAGATTTTTTTGAAACTATTAGAGGAGGCAAAGAAGGAATTGTATCCAGGATGCAAAGATGCAACTAAGGTATCTTTCATAGTGCAACTTTTTCAGATAAAGTGCTTGTACAGAATTAGTAACTCAGCATTGGAGGCCATACTAAAACTGTTCTCAAAGGTTCTCCCTGAAGGCCATTGTATCCCTGACTCATTGGATAAAGTGAAAAGGGTGGTACGAGACCTAGGCTTGGATTATACCAAGATACATGCATGTAAGAATGATTGTGTCTTGTTTTTTTAAGGAAAATGCAAAGCTAGAGGAATGTCCCGTTTGTGGGGAGTCTAGGTGGAGACTTGCAGAGAAATCCTCTGATAATGATGTTGCGGATGGTACTACAAAGATGAAGAGGTTACCAGTTAAGATCCTACACTACTTTCCTCTTATTCCTCGGCTTCAAAGAATGTATATGTCCAAGCATTTATCAGAGGAAATGTAATGGCATAAGAAAAAATTGGTCGATAGAAAAATGCGTCACCCTGCTGACTCACCTGCATGGAAGCATGTGGATAAAGAATATGAATGGTTTGGAGGAGAAGGTCGTAATATTAGGCTGGGTCTTGCTTCTGATGGCTTCAATCCCTTTGGGATGCAAAATGTTACATACTCCATTTTGCCTGTTATGCTAATACTTTACAATTTGCCTCCATGGTTGTGTCAGAAACAATGTAACTGGTTGTTGTCAATGTTGATACCTGGTCCAAAATCTCCTGGAATGGATATAGATGTGTATTTGAGGCCCCTTATATTGGAGCTCAAGGAGCTTTGGGAGAAGGGTGTTCCAACATGGGATGCACGGACAAGGAAGAATTTTAAATTACATGCTCTTCTACTTTGAACAATTAATGACTTCCCAGCTTATGCTATGCTATCTGGATGGAGCACGAAAGGAAAGTTTGCATGTCCTTACTGCCACAAAGATATGGAGTATTTGTGGTTGAAACATGGGTCAAAGCACTGCTACATGGGACATCGACGTTTCTTGCCCTCGGAACATCCATGGCCCAAGAACAAGGTCAACTTCAACAACAAGGTCGAAACCAATGATGCACCAGTACCTCTGTCAGGCGCACAAGTACTTGAGCAGTTTGAAAGTTTTGAACAAGTGAGATTTGGGAAGAATAATGCATCAAAAAAAAGGATGCGTGATGAAGACCAAAGATGGCACAACTACAGGAAGAAGAGTATTTTTTTTTGAGCTCCCTCACTGGTCTACTTTGCTCATCAGGCATAATTTGGCCGTCATGCACATTGAGAAAAATATATGCGTGAGCATATTAGGCACTCTGCTTGAATTGGCTGGTAAATGTAAGGACAGGGAGAAGGCCTGGCTAGACATGGAGCTTATGCAGATACGCCCAGATCAGCATCCTGTGATTAAGAATGATAAGTATATCTTGCCACCAGCCTTGTACAAGTTAGATAAGAAGGATAAGGAAATGTTATGCCAATTTCTATATAGAGTGAAGATGCCTGATGGGGTTTCCTCTAATATAAGAAGATGTGTTGACCTAAACTCGTGTAAGGTGTCCGGCTTGAAAACTCATGATGACCATCTAATTCTATAGAAACTGTTACCCTTAGTGGTGTGTAGGATTTTGTCAGAACAAGTTGTCATCGCATAGATTCAGCTTAGTAATTTCTTCGATGCACTATGTTCCAAGGAGCTGGTGGCAGCAGTGTTGGACAAACTTAGCATTTCAATTAGGGAGACTGTTTGTCGACTTGAGATGCTATTCCCACCTTCATTTTTTGATATCATGATGCATTTGCCTGTTCATTTAGCTGAAGAAGCTAAACTTGGTGGGCCTGTGTGTTATAGATGGATGTATCCAGTGGAGCGGTACCTACGTACTGCGAAAGGATATATGAGGAACAAGGCATACCCTGAAGGTTCAATAGCCGAGGGATACATACTCGAGGAGTGCCTAACATTTTGCTCAAGATTCATGGACGTGGACACCAAACTGAATTGTGTTGATCGACATGAAAGTGTTGGTGTGAATGAGCCATCATCTGGTCTGAGCACCTTTGCTAACATGGATTACAAGAGGAGAGGACAGACGATCAAAAGAATTGAAGGAGATGAGATGCGGAAGATGAGGCACTACATAATTTCAAATTGTGATGAAGCTACACAATGGATCGAGTAAGTTATGCTACTAAACATCAATATTTTAAAATTGTATTTTTGTTGGACTAACAGGAATATACATTTCTTTGCAGTGCGCATATGGAAGAACTTAAAAATTATGGTTCAAGAAATATTAAAAGGAGACATGAGGAACAATTTGTAAGATGGTTCGAGGCCAAGATCAGGGATCTACATGCGAAAGGGGAAGTAAGTTCAGAGATGTTTGCACTTGCTCAAGGACCGGACAATCGAGCTCATACATTGCATAGATGTCATATCAATAATTGGTTGTTTCGAACAGTTGACATTGAGAAAAGCCTCGTAACACAAAACAGTGGTGTGCTTGTCAAGGGCGACGGTACTAATGGCAACATGAATTGGTATGGGGTGATTAAAAGAATGATCTCACTAGAATTCCCTGGACAAAAAGAAGTTATTTTGTTCGAGTGTGACTGGTATGATGTGCCTGCTAACACTAGCAACAGAGGCAGAGGATACAATACAGATCAATTTGGGGTTGTTGATATCGATACTACCAGATAGAGGTATACAAATGAACCCTATATTCTAGCAACATAGGCAGAACAAGTGTTTTATGTGAATCTAGTAAACAAACCTGGTTGGAGCAATGTCATTGGTTGAAACCAAGGGACTTGTTTGCCATGCCTGAATTAGAACTTGAGGACTCGATTGATGTGGGTATCAAAGACAGTAATTTATTCGGTGGACACTAGGATTTGACGAATTGGACAAGATCTGACAAGGAAGGCACAACCGGGGATGTCTCTGTTATTGCTCAGGTGCAGACCTAAGCAGTTGATGAACCATACGATATGGTCTTTGAGTGTGACGATGAAGATGACGAAGATGACACATACATTGATGATGGAGTTGTAGCACCAGTTGCTTCTGTGATACAAGGCGAAGATGATGACTTTTTTATTTGATACTTGTACGATGCTGGCTATGCTTGTAGTGGAACTTGCATTTTCATTACATGGAACTTGCATTTGCTACGTATAGAACTTATATATTGGCCACATGGAAATTGCCTTTCCATGATATACTTGTACGATTTGTTTGCCTTTCCATCATATACTTGTATGATTTGTTCGACTTTTCATCACACCAATACAAACATAGCTAGAGAATAAGAACACCAATACAAACATAGAGAATAAGAACACAAATATCACATAAAGCTTATATATTTAGGAAGTTCACACCACCACCAGCATTCGATACTACATAAAGTACCTTGTGCAACCAACCACAGTGTGCATTACATCCATATCCATGACATGCAAGGCAAGCAACCACTACGTAAACTATGACAGCAGAGGCAAGCAAAGCAGCAGCTCCATCACATCCCATAGTTGTCCATGATCCTCCTCTTAAACAGGTGCTTGAACCTTCTTCCCTCCCTTTTAAGCTGGTCCCATGACAGCAGAGGCGCGCCTCCAGCTTCAGCGATGTTCCCGGGTGTGTAATCCAGCTCAATGTACAAGTCCTTGAGCCTCAGGCATAAACTGCCGGGCTTCCTCCTGTGCCCCGATTTTAATAGATGCATGCATCAACTTATCAATCATAAACAAGACATTGTGGGCATAAATATGAAGATCACATTGAAATCTATCAAGAATAGTGAAGATCAAAAATGACATTCACTAAGATCAATATCAGCAGAAAGTGTGACAAATAGGACACTATCACCTAATTAACCTTAAGGACTACTTTGATAAAATAAGGATGACAAGATGTGAACTACAAGTACTAAAAACCATAAACCTACATGTGAACTTCAATTAAAGCTGGATATACAGCATGCATGGGATCCCAAAATAAGGAATAATTTAAGGCATGTGAACTACAACCTACATGTGAACGACATGTAATTTCTATCAACATTTCAATCCAAAATCATTCAACATTTCAAGATTGGTGATCAAGATAAAACAGGAATGATTTTCAATCCAAAATCATTCCCCAGTTCGAGATTTCCAATGTTAAATCAGTAATAAACAATATTGAAGTATCACATTTCAAGAAGATTGATTGAATATGACAAAACTGGACAATAATAAACAAACAAGATTGAAGTATCACTGTCTAACTTGTAACTAATCTAAACCAACATTTATAACTAATTTGCGTCTCATTGGAATCCACATTCAATCTAACTTTGAAATAAACCCTATTTCCTGGTGATGCGATTGAATGAAGTTACTCACCCCTTCCGCAATGGTCGGGTCGATCTCGATCTGGGGCTTCACTTCCTCGATCTCATCCATGGCCGCCGGCGTCGCAGAGGAGGAGTGCCGCGCCGACGTTCCTCGAAGGGAGGACGCACCCGCGGAGGTGGACGCGCGGGGAAGGGTCCTCCTCCCAGAAGTGGTCGCGGCGTGTTTGGAGGGAGTCCGCTTGATCTTGGGCGTGACGCAGGATGTGGACATGGTCTTCGAGGCCCTCGCGGCGACGACGGAGGTCTTCGAGGCGCGACAAGAGGTCCTCTTCCCCGGGATCATCGCGGCCACGACGAAGGTCTTCGAGGCACGGCGGGAGGTTCCCTTTCCCGGGGTCTTCGCGGCGACGCAATTCGACGTCCTCCCGGACGCCGTCGATGTGTGGCGGATGGCCAGCGACGCCGAGGTGGTCGACCATGTGTATCGGCCTGACGCGTCGCGAGCCTGCCAATGGGACAGGTGCGTGCAGGGAGGCGGAGCCATGGATCGTCGTCGGGGGAGGCGGAGAAACCAGAGATTCGATTGGGGTTTTTTTTGGGGAGATGAGCCGTGAAACTGAGGCTTTTGGGCGAGGTTTAGAAGGGGAGGAGTCGTTTTGGGGAGAGGGGGCCTTTATACATTCCTGGACCAAGAGTTTGGGTGGTCCATTCACATTTGCGTCCATGACATGTAGGTTCCACACATCGGCGCCTGTTGTCGTTGACTCACTTACATTCGGGACCCAGCCCATGCGTGCGCACTTCTCCCAGGTCGGCGCGGGTTTTCTCTCTCGCTTACAAGCGGGTCCTACATGTTGGCGCGGAGATTGTCGCCAGTTCATCCTCAGTTAGTCTTGGTATTCATGTTTTTCACTCTAGATCTTGGGTGGAATCAATGAAAATGTTTTGATTTCGCATACGATGTCCAAATGAGATGATTTTTTTTTCTTTATTCTTAGAATCATTTACTCTATCCCATAGAGTCACTTGATTCATGACAATACAACAATATTTTTAAGTTATCAGACGCAACCATGTTTGCCACTATTTTTCATTTTCTTCAACATTTTCTAACTCTTAAATTAAGAGGTTCAGTGCCAGCAAGATTCGAAACCCAGGTCACCTTTACATCTCTCTAGCTATAGGAATTTTTATGGAATTGTTGAAACAACCTAAACCTTGTTTTGTTCATTCCACCTTGAACTCAGTTGAATGAACATGTGTCATGAGACCTTGTGTTGTTCCAATACACATACAGTTAATTTTTAAACAACAAAAATGTACAATGATGTGTCCATCCACTTGTTACACATGTTTGAGGTACAAAAAGCTTAAATTTTTAAAAAAGACGCACAAGAATCAAAGGGAAGTTCACTTTGAAATTTGAAAGCGAACCACTTTATGCCTTCTCTACATGAAAGTGTAGATCCGAATAAACTATCTGTCTATGACCTGTGGGCCCAGCGTGGACAAGCCTTCTGTACACAAAAACGTATTTTTTAGAGAGGTCGGACCTTTTTAAATTGGTTCGTCGTGATCTTCATGTTTTTCACTCTCGATCTTGGTTGGAATCTTGGAAAATGTTTAGATCTCGCATACGAAGTCCAAATGAGATGATTTGTTTTTCTTAATTCATATAATATCGTGATCTTTCACTTATTTTCTTCAACATTCTCTAACTCTTCCAATTAAGAGGTTAGTGGCAGCAAGATTTGATAGCAGATTCATTAACAAAGTTCTTTCATTTCACATATAAACATGTTCATTTCTTCCACAAAAACAAGAATCTAGCTACTTGCACATGGTTGGGCGAAACCACATTGGCCTCTGGAGTGCATCACCAACAACAGGGACAAAGATACAATTCATCGTCTTCTCACGCTGCTCGCGAATGTTGAAAGCAGCACAATGGTTGCCCCCCACATCAGTGATGTACACACAATCTCCCTTGAGTTTCCCATTGGGGGTCTACACTTTGATGAAGAAATGATAAGCCAGCCTCAAGAAGAGAGACCTTCCATTGCCAAAGTCCTCAACAATCCCCCATGAACCAGCAACGGCGTCTCTCTGCCAAACCTTTATGGCCTCAGGGTAGAAGTTTGAAATCTCATTTCTGGCCACCCCCCTGAAGCTACCGTATCCATCACCTTTCAGAACTACCAATACAAGATCACCATCCTCAGACGATGCCAAGAAGTATGTCTCCTTCCTGCACCATCCATCCATTGGTGGCGGCGACAAGCGACATGATGTGGACAGATCTCCATTGAGGTCCCAAGAGAACAATTCACCCCTTGTTGTAACTACCACCAAGCTGTCGCCGAGTAGAACTGCATCACAAAGTCCATTCCATCCTACAGTTGGACAACGCACATTCACCCAAGAATCCTCCCCAGGCCGTGTGAAAAAAATCAAGTCCCATGCCACGATGGCAATCACAAGCTATCCGGAGGGATGCCTTGGAGTCCTAGCCAACACAACCCTCTTCAAAAAAGGTCTATTCATATCATAGCCGACATTGTTTCTCAGATTGCTAATTCATGGGACTACTGCTAGAGAAGTAAGCGAGACAAAACCTATGTTTATCAAATTGACAAGTGCCAAATTTAGATTTGGATCCAACATCACTAGCCAATCATCCATTTCCCCAACCCATGAGTGACCTCTCAGCAAATGCGACTGACATTGGAATGATGAACCCTTTGCAATGTCATGCATTCCAAACTCACCAGCCATGACATCCCTCTCAGCCCACCAAGTACCCTGGCCGAAGTGTGAAGTGATGAGGATGGGAGCACCAGATCAGAGCAGATTAGGTCAACCAGAATACTTGACCGCGTTCCTAAACGGACCACAACTAATAGATAACCTCAACAGTCCAATAGCATCGGCAGCAGATCTCTCCATAATCATCGTGGCTAGGTCAGAGGTAAGATGGCCGAGAGAACCATAACTAAAAAAGACAATGGCAGCCACTGTAAAGCAACACACAGACAACTCTAGATGCAGATAATAAATTAAGCACCAAAGACAACAGAATCACAATCGTAGAATGAGAAAACTATAATGCTATTGTTTTGTTTTGAGTTGGGGAAACTATAATCACAACTACCCAAATTCAGTTGGGGAAACTATAATGATCTTATCAAATATGGTATATTTATCAAGATCAGACTGAACATTAATTAATACATAATTATTAAGGGGCATACAGACACTATGATGTTGTAGTTTAACTAGGTGTTGCAGTTTTATTTGCTTCTATCAATGCATTCTCTGTACCAAAACCATACTAGAATGGGTCCTAACACCCACTCTGCATCTGCTAATTTCTGAACATAGAGTATGTACTCTGTCTTTGCGGCACAAAGGAAAATTCAATCTAACACAACAATATTACGATTTTTGCAAAGAAGAGGCATATCATACTATTGAAGCGGAGCTTCCTCTTCGACTTCCTGTACTCCATGGCCCCTCTTGTCACCTTCATCCGCCCCTTGTTGGAAAGAAGAAGAGGACGCCACGGCGGAGTCATCGCCGGCGTTGAGTGGTGTCGCACGTGTCACAGTGGTGCTCCGGCAATGTGAATCCGGCAAAGGCTCTTCCGAGGTCCCTTCATCTCGAGGCCTCTTGGTCGCCATGTCTACAGTAACTATCCCCTGATCCCTCCCGCGGTGAGCGAAATGCGAAATGAAAGCGGGAGAAAACCTCCAATGTAGAAAGCCAAATACTCACCGGTCCTAATCCGCGTGTCGCTGGCTTGAAACCACCCTGTGATTGCTCAGTGTCGGGAAGATGGTGGCAACTCCTTCGAGGGTTTGTGCGGGAGGGAGCGGCGCGAGCGCGTTAATGACGATGAAAAGGAAACGACGCCGATGGAAGTGAAGGGACGCCCCTAACGCTGAGCGATGACATGGGGCTGTTTCCAAATGGGCCAACTGACACAGGGGACAACAAAGGGGAACTGGGAAAGGAAACTGACGCACGAATGGAACTTACCAAATAACAAGTGGTACCCACCAAATCTAGGCGTCCCAGACGCACCAAATGACATGTGGGACCCACCAAATCTAGGCGCACGAGACGCACCAAATGACAAGTGGGACCCACCAAATCCAAGTGCCCCACACGCACCAAATGACATGTGGGACCCACCGAATCCAGGCGCACGAGACGCACCAAATGACATGTGGGACCCACCCAATCCAGGCGCACGAGACGCATGAACACAAATGGAAGAACAATTTTTCTTTTCAATCTCTGCATACAATTTGTAACTAGTCTTTCTCCCTCATACGAACTTCAAAATGTGTCATTTTTTTCCTACACCTTTATAAAATTATGCTATATTCTTTTATGCAACTTATTAATGCTACTATGTTGAAATATATTCTCGTGTGAGTCTGTTTCCACAATCCAATTTTTGAATTTAAATAAATGACAACTACAAGCAATATGTTCATACACTAAATGATGTCAAATGGATAGTTGATGAATACCAAAGTTTCGTATCTCAACATGATCTACAATATTTATTTAGGTCATTTGGTCATTTTCAAAAGTGGTAGTAACATGTAGTGCAAACTTGACAAGTCTCCAACATAGTTTCTTAAACCTTGTGAGTGAATCTAGGATTAATGAGCAATGTACACTACCATTTTATCAAATGAAAAAAAGTCCTAAATAAATATTGTACATCTCGATTAGTTATGAAAGTTTGGTATTCATGACTTTTTTGGATGAAATTATTTACGGCTAACAAAAACTGGCTTTTAGTTAACAACTTTGAAAATTCTATATTTGTAAGATTAAAACTTTGTCAAATGGATTAGTGACTTACATAAAGTGTGTAGAACTTGATGAGTTCTACAACTTTGTTATTGATGACTTTTTATTTTGAAAACATTTAATACCCTAAAAAACTATGTGAATTTGTTAACATTTGAAATTTTAAATTTAAAAAGTTCAATCTAACTAGAAAGGGGAATGACAGAGCATTTTAACAATTTCACTCGGATGGGGCATAGTACTAGCGCGGTAGTTTGGCTCTCTAACGCATGGATCTAGTGATGCTGGGGCTCACGAGTCAGTGATTGATCACTAAACTCGTCCCTAAATTTTTGGTTTCGAAAATAAGTGGCACCGATTTTTCCATCCGAAACTTTTGTTCCACGCCATACTACCGCGCGCCACACCATCCCTAGGCCCACATTGAAGCCTAAAAGCGGCATTATCAACTTGACTGCATCTTAGCCTCCCTAATCCCATCGCATCAGTTAGGGTTATACAGGCGTCGCCGGCGGCAAGGTGGTTGTCACGATCGCCTTCCACCACGCAGGTGAAGAGGATGCCGGTGTCGAGCGAGACGGCGAGGGGAACCAATTCCTCGTCGACATCATTGCACACGCCTTTAACGGCATCGGCGATGCTACCTCCAATGTTCACACCACCGTCTCGTAGGCCTAGGGTAGCGGCTTCGCTCTTTGTGTCGCCGTCGTCCCAAGGACCATCACGCAGATCATACGACGAAGTTGCTGGCCGGGATGACTCTTGATATCCAGAAGATTTCCTGCTTTTGTCTCAGTTCGAATCTGACAGCGGGTACATGCCTTGGATTATCCCCTAGTACTAAGGCCCATAGCTTGCATACATTTGTCCCCGCGATCGATTCCCTGCACAAAATTGAAATGCTTCGCTAAATATGCAGAACAGACGATACATGGCTTCTGTATGTCGTTTGCAAGGGGAGTGAGGAGGGAGAACAATTTGTTAAGGCATATAGAGTTGACAAGAGTCAAATCACGCTGGGTAACTTGACAACAATGAAAGCAAAGTTGGGGTATGGGTCCAGGGATTACATGTACTACAAGAAGAGAAATCCTGATAATCCTGCGGCAGCAACACTAAATGATATCAACTATGATGTTGACGAATTAAGAATGGTAGATAGTAATGAGGAAGAGAGAGAGCTCAGATTAGTATTATCGAAGAATTCATTGGCAGAGCGATGTGTGGCCATTACACCAATTAAATACAGAGCAGTATGCTCAGATCCTGTTGAAGAAGAAGAAGTGGACGAATCGGAATTACATGCATACAAAGATTGGCTACATTATTTGCATACAAGGGACCAAGCCATGGGTGAGTTATATATGATGCAGCCCAATACTAACATGGTTTTTTCAATGCACTTATGACTGATGCTATCATTCCTTTTCAGAATTTGAAGATATCTACAGGGAGGACACAATCAAGACATACCAAGAATGGTTGGGTGTTCAAGGAAAACTTGATGACATCAGTAATGTCCCTCTCCTAATTGTCAATTTAATTATCATTCTTCACTGTCAAACTTCACAGCATTATGCTAGCTGATCATGTGACAATATTGTCTGCAGATTCTTTTTTGCATTCTAGCGGTCAGGTACATTCTAGTCAAGATAGCAAGCCAACACCTCCAGTGCAGGCACCATCTCATGCTTGCCGTTTAACACAGGGGCAAGGAAATAGTAAGTTGTGTTCATTAGGAATTAATCTTGTTTCTGTTTCATGTGGCCATATATATATATATATACACACAGAGTATTACAGTTTGTTCATGTGGGAATATGTTCAGAAAATGGGAAGAAAAGAGGACGTGGTCCTCTAAAAGGCTTGAAGGCAATCTCCAAGAGAATCAAGGCGAGCAATCAGAAGATGAAAGTTGAGTTCTCTAGACTTGGAGGACCAGTAGGTGCGAACTACCGCTCGTTCACTGATGAAGTAGTAATGTTTACGAGGAAAAGGGCGCCACTCATTTGAGTGAGATCGTGGAAAGAGATCCATGAAGAAGTGAAAGAATCAATAGCAACTGATATATTGGTAATAATCATGTTTGCTTGTGTATATATTTTAATAATACACTACCATAAGAACTGACCTAGTATTTGCATGTTCTTGACATTGAGGATAATTACAAGTCAAGGACAATCATATGGGGCATTGCTAGGGAGCGTTACAAAGGATGGCGTTCAACTTTCAGTGCTACAGCAAAGGCCTACAACAGCTACCGCGAGAGAATGTTAAATAAGCCTACAGAATTAGATATTGTTGAATGACACTATCTGTTGTAGTATTTTAGGACTACCAAATTCAAGGTTTGTTTCCACTTAATTACTATTATTGATAATACCACTTTCATATAAATGGATATGTTTGGGTCATTAAGATTATTATTTATTTGTGATGTCCCACTGCAATTAAAGATCTGCATTCATTTCTCTCTCATGTTAACCAACAGTTTTCTGCTGAATGTCTGCATAAATAGAAATGAGAAGAAAACCCGAGCAGAAAGGCTACTCTTGAGCCATCCAAAGAGTCTCTGGTGAAGAACCATGCAGTTTTGAGCCCCGCTGTTCTCGAAGGTATCTATGCTCCTTTCCGGGATGTCTAACATGTTGTGTTGCTGAGAATACATTGAAATGGCCTCTTCTACTTCAATAATATGCATTTTGCTGAGAGACAAGGATGTCCACAAACATCGAATATTGAGAATCCCAACCTCAACTTTATTAACCTAGTATTGCTTGCTTACAACTATTGCAGTAAATGTTTGAAGTACAATGATTTTTTCCCTCCATTTGGATATGAAAGTTCTGGAGTTTTGATTTGTCAGGGATGTTCAAGTTTAGAAACTAAGTAATTGCATCTTTGTTTTACTGAATGAAACTTAGGAGCTCTCTTTCATTTTTGGAGGTTTAGGTGAAAAGGTGGAGAAGAATGGCAGCTACTTTGCTCATCAGTAGTGAAACTTAGGAGCTTCTCGTGCTGTCTTATTAGTGATTTGTTTGTATAGCTCATTAGTGCTCATAAGAAAATTTGTTCTTATTTGTTTAGTGACATTATTGTTTTGTAGTCCATGATTTTGGACAGTTTGGTTTGACTGACTTGTGCACATAAATATACCTTGATGTTTCGATTAATATAATGAGCAATTGTGTAACCAGTTATATGTGCATATCAAAATATTTGTGCTTCCTATATATGGATAAAATCATGTGTATTAGCATTGTGTATAATGGACAGTTTAATTTTTTAATTTTATTTATTTATCATTACATTAGTGACCAGTTATATGTGCATATGAAAATATCACGTGTTTTGTTCAAAACGCATCACTAATGATCCTCACATTGGTGATGCGTCTTGAGCAATACGCGTCACTAATGATTCCCACATTAGTGACGTGTCTAGACAAAAACACGTCAGTAATGAGAGAGTCATTAGTGACGCATAAAATCCGCATCACTAATGACTTTACATTAGTGACATGACATTACTGATGCGTTAAAAACGCGTCACCAATGACTCTTACAAAGTGTCACTAAAAGCCTGTTTTTATATAGTGAAAACCCCTAAACCCTTGCCCCACCCTTACACAGCGGCAACATGGCCCGTGCGAGACGACCATGACCTGGGCCGGACATTAGATCTGTGCTTTGGCGTGGTGACAAGCAAGGGGGATTTTTTACTCAACCCGTAAATTCGCTCCCACTGGGAGTCGAACCCGGGACCTTGGGGGTGCTACTAAGCCATGTAAACCACTAGACTGAAGGACCTTTCACTATGCATCAAACATTTATACAAGCATCTTTTATCAAAGTTGGAAGATATATCTGATTTGAATGAAGTTGGCATGCATCAAAACATTTTTCATCAAAGGCATTTTGATTTTTACAGCTTTCTATGAATAATTGCTAGATACATTAGCAGAAAATCATCTTGTCAATTCACATTTTCGCAGCAGTTTGGTGAATCCTGCTAATAACTGCACTGGCCTTCACTACTTTGATGTTTATGGCATTGATTGCAAAGCACCATGGCGTGGACCCATTTTCCGTGTGCCAATTACTATAATAAAGCCTATTACACTGTTGGGAGAGCCGCCGTCATTCTCTATTTCAAATCATGCATTTAAATCTGGTACTCTTTCAATCTCTTCTAACTAGAACTTTTTAGTTTGGCTTAATCTGTGTATGTACTTTCTTACAAGTTTACTAATTTTAAAATTGTTGCATCCATGAATATTTGGGTTCTCTTCTAGTATGCAAATGGATGTTTGTAAAAGTTATGTTGATATTCCATAGCATCATACAAAGAAGGATGTGGTAGTAATGATGTAAACAGCCACGCATCTCTAGTCCAGGATGTGGTGGTCAAGATGTAATTTGGACTGCTCTTTCTCCTATTAATACAAAGAAGTGGAGCTTTCCTGTGTTTTCAAGAAAAGAAAAATGAAAAAACTATATGGTAGCATCATAGTCTAATATTCTCAAGATACACAAATGTTTATGTATTAAGCTTGTTAAATAAAGCATTTAAATTCAGCCCCTTTAATATTTCTATTATTTCTTAAGGTTTTTTCTTCTAAAAATGGTTGTATATCTACCACAAGTTGTTGAAACATGCTTAATGTTTTGGGTCGAGTTTTGATTCTTGAGATAATTGCTTTTGTGACCTCTTTTTTTTTTATCTCTAATGGCATGCCTGGCCTCAGTTTTCCAATTTAGCGCCTTTGTCCTAGCATTTTGAAAAGGAGTGGCATGTTTGCCCCTGTTTTTTTTCTGAAAACAATGGCAAATGTGCAACTATAGTTGCAAGCATGTCATACTTTTCAAAATTAGGGACAAAAGTGACATGTTGAAAAAACTATGGCAAACATGCCAGTTAGAGATCAAAACAGGTGCAGCCATGCAAATCATCCTTCAGTTTTCTTTGTGCTGAGGTGACCTGTATTATTTTTTGGCTGGGGCAGTTATACCTATTTCCACTAAGACAATGAACCATAATTATAACAACTGTCAACCACTTTTTTCATGAGTTTGAAACTCTCTCACTCTTCGTGTTTTATTGATGTTCTACGAGACATTTAGTTAAGTTTGTCTATTTTGATTGCATATAAAGAATTTTTTCTGTTACATTATTTGTTGCAGGTCATATCGAAAGGAGGTTCATGAATGTACCTTATGGAGCTGCATGGGCAGAAGTTTCCATGCGAGCATCAGCCTTCCGTACTCCTAGAATGTTTAATTTGGATACTGTTCAGGTATGCTTTTTTTTTAACATATGCTACATAAAAAGTTCATCCTAAGTTCAATATTATGATTTAGTCTCTTACATTAAATATGACAGATCTGTCTATTGAAGAAACCTATTAGATGGGGTACTGTTGTTACTTTCTCATCGCCTTCTTTGAAGAATTTCAGTTTTTCGGTAGAAGGTGGGTTAATTTTAGAGTTCTCAATAGACCAGTCCTGGTCTAGCGGAATTGCTAGCCATGAACCAACCTGCGTTGATTTTGAGGTACTTTAATCTGCATTAATAATGTGTTTTCTGATCAGCCGTAATTCTCTTGGACTCCTTAATGACTGTAAATATATTGTGGAGGCATCTGTTTTACGCTGAACTTTATGCCAAATATATTCTGTTTTATTCACAGGTTGTGTTCCATGGAATATGCACTGATCAGATAGTAGTAGCCCTTGATGGCAGTGAGTCACCCCTGTGCATAGTTGCTAGATCAGAAATAGTATCAGAAAGGCTTGTTCCTGTTGCCACTCTGGACAAGGTCAGTTAACTGTATATAGATGCCTGTGAACTTTTTTCTCATTTTTCATATATTGATCATCATGCCTGTTGTAGATTAGGGAGCCTTATCGACCTCTGGAGAGCAAAATTTGCTCACTTCCTACCAGCCGTGATAGATTACCCTCTAGAAAGCAAATTATTGCACTTACCTTAACGTGAGTTTTTTGTTTAACACGTGAGTTCATATTTTGCTGTCATACTATATACATTTCTTGTTTAAACTCGATTCTTGTTTTTCCACTCTCTTTTGATTGCTAAATCTTTGCAGTTACAAGTTGAAACTAGAGGACAGTGCTGAAATAAAACCTCATGTGCCGCTACTTAACGACAGAATATATGACAACAAGTTTGAGTCTCAGTTTTATACAATATCGGATTCAAACAAGGTGCATTTCTTTCCTTGTCAGATTTCAATTGACCACGTTTGGACTTAGATCTATATTAGAGGTAGGCTGTAAAGTTATCCTAAGCTCATGTAACCGCATCTCCTCATGAATATCAAAGGAGCGCAACTATTATAGGTATGATGACATAGCGGCAGCATAGTCTTGTATCATGCATCTTATATTGCTTGGGATCTTATATATTTTTTCTTGGTTGATCCATTTCTTCCAAATGTCATATTTATACTTCATCCTCTAACACACACAACTGCAACCGAGATATTTCACTGTTCTAGAAGCAACACAACAACAAAAACGGTCTGTAGCGACGGTTCGTAAAGCCCTGTAGCGACAGGCAGGCCACCCCGCCGCAAATGCAGCTACAAATAAACATTTGTAGCGGCGGGTGGTCTATCGCGCAAACAAACAGCCGCTATAGAAGTATTAGTAGCGGCGGTTGAAGATGTCAGCCGCCGCTATTGTTAGCTATTAGTAGCGGCGATTGACATCATGAACCGCCGCTATTGTTAGCTATTAGTAGTGGCAGTTGACATTATCAATCGATGCTACTTGTTATTTTCCAAAAAAAAAGCATATATACAGAAATCACATATTCTACACACACAGAAATTTACAACATCTCATCATAGATATTTACAACATCTCATCACATAAATTTACAATATATCATCACAGAATATATACAACATCTCATTAAAATGTTCAATGGATAGTACAAAATCCTAATGCATAGTCATCATCTTTCTTCTGAACATTGGGATCATATGGTGCTCTCGAACCAGCCCACTCACAAAGAGATCTATGTTTTATTGCTAGTAAACCCTTAGAATCAATGCACTTCCCTTTTGGACTAATAACCTCTCTTAATATAAAACGACAAAGAGAAGCTATAACTACATACATGGCATTTGTACTCAAGTGAACGCGTGATTCAGGAATTATATCATTTTTGATCTTATCGTTCCTTTTCATCTTTGCAGTCCATTCTCTCTTTGCCCTTGTGGCTTTCTATGTCACATAAGCAGAGTCTGTTAATATATAAGATATTAAAAATAAAAAATAAAGTAAAATGAACATAAACAAAATCAACTTACCTCTTGTTAAGACTCCTCAATGATATGGTCTAGGTAAGTTGAAGTGCCAGCCAAGAACACACAAGTATAGTAACCACAATGCACACTTTCTCGTATTTGCTTACGACACTATAAATTAGAGAATACAAGTTCATTACACTTACGATAATTATATGAATGGATAGTACGATAAGTACGTGTATGAGATGCATATAAATCTTACCCAAAACTTATGATGGAAGTACATGTTCTTTTTCCTTGTAGGATGACATGGTCCGCCAGCTACGGCATATTTCTCGTAAGCACTGCGCGGTCGATAAAAGCTTATCATTAGATGATATTAATATCATCAAACCATACATAGGTAGACCAATTTCTTACCGATCTATGACTTCTACAATATCGTTGTATAACTTCTTGTTGAAGTCCAGGCTATCAAGCGCTAGAAGGTACCCTTCTTTGGGAAATATCATAAGACAGATCCAATGATCGCTACAACAACGTTATCAATAAGTTAATTATGATTGGATTTAACTTTAACATAGGATACATGACGAAGTCAGTAGTTGTCCAACTTACTTGAAGTTGTAAGGGGCCATAATGTATTCTCTATCTTGCCACCTCATGAAGTAGTTGTACAAGTAATTTGCAACATAAGTCATTGCTTCTATTGTCAAGACCGTCTTCATGTCAGAAAGCTCTATCGGTGTCTTATCCGGATTGTTTTCTGGATTTACCGTTGGGTTGATCGAGCTTTGGTTGATCCGGTTTGGGTTGACGTAGGCCACCCTCCAATCTTTTCTATCGTTCTCTTTTCTTTGGAAAAAGAAGTTCATGCTATAAAAAAAAGCATAAGATAATATATAGAATTATGCTTGAAATACGAAGTAGATCGAAAGCGACACTTACATGCACTACAAGGTGATGAAGGTGACGTCCATCTTGTCTAGACGAAATATCGAGTGGACATCCTCCCAAAATAGGTATAATATTGGTTCGTCTTCTTCGTTGAACACATCTTTTGGAATCCTACAAGTGATTTTGGTGACCCCTTCTTTCGACGCCATCATGTACCAGTCGTGCAACTTCCGCATCTCTCGCGGTAGGTTCTTGTACATGTTCTTTGATATAAGTGGTTTACCGAATACGAATTTTAGGTAGTCCACTTCGTCCACAGGGTTGTCCAAAATTCAATCGTCGTATGACAATACATCTCGAGGATCTTGTTCTTGCAGGGCGAGATTGGCGGTGGTTGCTAGACGTTTTTTCAATCTAGCCAAGTACTTATCAACATCACTTTTTGCTTTTAGGTCCTTTGCCTCTTTGTCAAAACCGGTAATCATCTTTGGGATTACCGGAGCCTTGACGACAACTGGCGCAGGCTGAACTTGTATTACTGGAGCCTAAACTTGAACCGACGCAGCCGCTGTTGACGGAGGCTCGACTTGAATTGCCGGAGCGAATTGGTGGAGCCTTGATGACAACAGGCGAAGGCTTGAGTTGAACAGTCTCCGAAAGAGGCTCATTGTCATGATAGATTATAGGACTGAGAGTCGAGCCATCTTCCGCATGAGGAGATTGGGGCTTGTTGCCCGAAGCTGCCGCAGACATAGGAGACTGTTGTCCAGCTGTCGCTACTGGCTAGCTCGCATGAAAGGACTCGTGACTAGACAACGGGGGTGGAGAAGCTCGTGTGGAGAGGACAACATCACGATGTTTCCAAATGATGAAAGAGCCAAGCGCATCTTGGAGAGTTTCTATACCCGCCTTAAGTATCGGGAATTTGATCTTGTTGTCCTCATAGCCAGGTACTATTTTCGACACGGAAACACGCATGTAACCGGGAAGGATATCCTGGTTATGGAGCGTCTGTCCTGGAAGTGCCATGCCGGATGCAACCTTCATCATCTTCTCCTTGCCAAATGGTTTCGTGGAGATTGATGTTTGCGTGGATGAGGACATACCATGAAAGAAGACGTCCATTGCTGCCTCCAAGCTGGGGTCCAAACGACCGCTTTTCGTGTCAATAGCTAACATCATGAGTTGTCACCTCCAAGCTTCCTTGGCTTTCTCTTCTTGATCTTTCTTGTGCAATGTATGCTTCTTATACAGGTGAGATGTCTCGGAGAAACCTTCTTTCCATGTGGCCGATGATGACAGTCCTCGTACCCGACCACTATGTTCCTTGGCCCTAACAAGTCCGCTACTACTATCAAATACACCCTTCCCAATATGCATCCAGTCAAAGGCATGATTCACTTTCAATTCTTGCCAATAATTGAAATATACGAAGAAAATGGATTTCTTCTTAAACGGTTTGAGACCTTTTGCCTTTTTGACTACCTTCACCGGCTTTCTAAAAACAACACTGATGTTTTTAACATGGTCAAACATGACCCTGCTAGTCCAACATCGAGGTTCTATGTCGTTCTCAACTTTGCCATCAAAGTATCTAGCCATTGCGCGATACCTTTTTTCAATGCAAACCATAGGTTCCTTTTCTCATTAGGAAAGTCTCACATGATCCTCATCGAACTTTTTCCACTATGTTCCATCTGCAGGATGCCTAAGCTTACCGTCTCCCTCGCGTGCATGCCATGTCATCATTGCCGCATACCTAGGGTTGGCAAACAAGCGTCTGATGCGATCGACCACGGGTAAGTACCACATGACTAAGGCAGGAACCTTACTATCATCATAGTCATCGACGATAGAACTTCCTTTCTTCTTTCCCCCCTTAGTTGTATTCTTCACGCTACCATCGGCGTCATAATCGTTGTTCCTCTTGTAACTACTGTGTTTGCACCTTGGGCATCTCACAGCATCCTGATGCTCCTTTCGATACAATATGCAATGATTTGGACATGCGTGAATTTTTTGCACGCCCAACGAAAGTGGGGAAATCAGCTTCTTAACAAGGTATGTTGTCCTTGGCAACAAGTTGGGCTTTGGCGGCGCATCAGAAATAAGTTCCAATAAATCCGTGAAACTATCGTCCAACCAGCCATGCATGGCCTTCAGCTTCATGAGCTCAAGTACAATACACAACACATTGAACTCTTTACCATATCCTTTAGATTCATCATATAATGGATCCTTTTATGCCTTCTCTATTCTATGAAAATTATCAAGTCCTTTAGTTGTACCATCACTGAGCAACACCTGCGGCTCAATGTGACATAACAATTCCTCAACATCAAAATCAGCTTCACCAGGCGATTCCGTTGCATCTGCACCAGGCGAATTGACAGCCTTGACTTCAACTTCAATAGGCTCATCAAATTCCATATCGACCACACTGTTCTCACCATGTTTTCTCTATCTCATGTACCCCTTAACAAAACTCCTCCGCATCAAGTATGACTTGATTACTTCTATATCATTCCATAACTTTTTGATTCTTGCAATCAAAACATAGACAATATACATCAGCCGTCCGTTCACGGCGAGCATGTTGTGTAGCCCCTTCGATGAATTTGGAGACTTCGTATAAAAATATTGGATCCGGTCTTGGTGCCTCGTACATCCAAGATCTATCCACCACGAACGACCTTGAACGTGAACAAAAAAAATATGCAAATTAATTAATTAATTATGTGTAACAAAAATATTAAACATTCATTATATATATTGAAAAATAAATTACATGAAGTGAGAAATATTATGCAAGGTAAAATGAAATAAACATCAAATTATTTTATATATTATTTAACTTTTATCACCATTTATCCAATAAATATTAGAAATTAATTATTTAATTTTCTGTAACAAAAAAATTAAATATTCATTAAATATATAAACATTGAAAAATAAATTACATGAAGTGAGAAATATTATGCAAGGTAAAATGAAGCAAACATCAAATTTTTTTATATATTATTTAACTTTTATCAAGAAATAATAAAAAAATTAACATCCCTCTTGTCCTAATACTACATTCTCTTCTAAAAACCAAACTAGATCTAGATTCCCATTGACATAAAACAAGCTAGATATAATATTTTTTTGTGTAGTGATGAAAAGAGATGATGTATGCCTTCATAAACTTCAACTACAACATAGAACCATCCAAATCAAACAAATTTAGCTAAAATTTGCTGAAAACCTAACAAACTTAAAACCCAAAATTCAACTTGATTTCAAAATGAGAGCAAAAAAAACCTATGGATGAGTTACTCTTACTTCAGAGACCAAATTTCTGAAAAAAAACAAACTCAAAACCTTCTCCCCTTGATTTTTGTGATTCGCTCAATTTTTTGGACCGCCACTGTTCGAGTGGGGATTGGAGCTATCGGAACCTAGCTTTTATAGCCTAGGCACTTTATAACAGCGGTTGACATTGTCAACTGCCGCTATTGCGGCCTTAATAGCGATGGTTGATAATGTCAACCGCCGCTATAAACCTGGGCCATTAATAGCGGCGGTGTGGTTGGGGGCAGTGCCCATGGGCTCTGTAGCAACGGCCGGTGTTGGCTCGCGCCACTACGCCGTTTTACTTGCCGCTGCTATAGGCCCTATTTGTGCTAGTACAAAGACTGCCTCGTGTCAATGTATCTCTCCGGGCAGAAACGTTGCTTTCCACGTAGGGTTCAACAAGTTACACATCGTCACGATTTGTTGAAGCCACTCCTGCCTTCCTTTAAAACCAAACTATTTTTATGATACTCATTTGCTAACTTGAATTTGTTTTTGTTCATAATAAGTAGTGTGTTTACTCTTATGGAGATGTATTCCCTGATTACGTTATCTTTTGAAAGACGAATACACCCTTCAATTCTACATAAGGTAAGGCTCTTCCACCTATAAAGCATATTTTTATGCACTCTCGTGTACTCCCTCAATTGTCGTCACCATTGACTTTTCAGTTATGTTTGACCATTCATCTTATTCAATTTTTTTAAAAATTATCATATATTTTTCATGATCTTTTTATCACCAGAGAAAATTAAAATATAACCTATAATTTTGCATATTTAAACTGATATTTTGAATAAGATAAATGATCAAATATATATATAAAAAGGTTAATAACCACAATAATTTTGCAACAGAGTAGCATATATTTGGATGCATGCGTTATACCCTTCCTCCTCCCCATAAGTGAATTGTGCTTACTGTAGAGATTGAATGCGTATAACCTTGTTTCTCCCTTTGCTCTCTCTATAGAAACTTCATCTCCATCACATGTTTTGTCTATGGAGCCCATCTTGCATGTTTCCATACTTTCCATCTGCATCTCCACCCATAGTAGCTCTTTCCATGGCTCCATTTACTTTCCACTACAGTTGCCATCCCAATATTCCACTTAACACTCCATCCTCTCCTACCTCGCCAGCTATTCCTAGCAATACCACAGAAGATGCTCAATGATGATCCTGTTGGAAAGATGCGTGTTATTTTAATTGTAGAATTTAGTTTTACGCAAATTTCATAACAATTCAAACTCGAGATACATACTAACACATGCAGCAGGCAGAGCAACGCAATAAAAGCCAGAGGAGCTATTGGAACTCACGTTGGGTTTGTCGGCACTTAAAACAGCGTAAATTGTAGACGAAGCAGACCATCGATATAGACGTGGTAGCTCGTCGATGAGGCAGTGCAGATCATCACGGATCAGTCTCGAGCGGTCACGCAGATGCGCTGTCCAGAAATCTTATTACCGCCCCTCGTGCGGGCTTCACGGCGGCAAAGGTACAGAGATTCCGCTCACCCTTTTCCTTGGTGCATGCTAACGAATAGGGCCGGCGAGATGGAAGCAGCTCAACACCATAGCACAGCTCTCCAAAGGAAGGAAGGAAGAAGAAGTAGAAGTGATTTTTCATGTCGTGGAAACCTGCACGTCTCTAGGGGCCTTATATAGGCACGGCTGCCCTCCAGGAGTCGTTTCCTCTCTAATTGCGCCAACATAATTAGGAGTCAATAGCATGGCTAGCTTATTAAGTCTAATTATGGCAATTAACTATGTATTAATTCTCTTGATTAGTACATAATGGTTCAGATTTGATAGAGGATACGAGTGGCAAAAAGTCACTTAGACTCAAAGACACGACAGGCCACGGCCGCACGTCGCAAGTCACAAGTCACGCGAGACAACACGCAAAAAAGTGTGTATACGCGTGCGCGTGCGTGTGTACTCTAGCAATGTTCTCTTTCTCTCCTAATGCTTTCTTTATTTAGCCATGGGTACGAGTGTTACTATTTAAGTTGGTGTGGACCACCATAGAGTAGCAAGGTGGTAGTAAAATCCAACAATCACTTAATGCTTTAGAATTTCTCCTGAATGGGCCATATAAAATGGGCCAAATTCCAACAATCCCCCACCAATTCCAAAGCAAGGAATAGACGTCAAAGGATCACTATGCTGTAGTATTGTTAATATACTAGTCTTTCGGTAAAAGTCTCATACGGGTTGAACTTGAAGCTCGAGTATCAATCCATCTTTCTACAGCTGAAGAATGGACTAGGCCTTGAATTCTCAGCCTTGTGGGGGCAGACTACAATTGAAATCAGAACTGGTACTAGGCTGCCAAAACAACCTCGCCTAACCGGAGCGTTAATGGTCTGCTCCCAAATCTTTTCATGAGCCTTTATGAGAACGCCCAATTCTCACGAACTACGACCTATAGTTGAGCTCAAGTAGGTGTTTTCCTTCAAGATATCCTGTAGGCTAATATCTTTAACAACAGAAAATATTAAGGCTTAATGCCAACCTTCGATACAGTCAAGAGTACTACGCTTTATCATTTGAACATGGGTATATTTTATTTATTTATAATGTACTCTTTGGTTACACCAATCAACTTGTTCTTCCTGTTATCTTAATCACGGGATCTCCGATTAAAAAGGACATGTTACCATTGTGGTGTAACTTTTAAATGGGCCTCATACCCATGTTCTTAGACATCACGGTAATCCCATTCCGTGATTATCCCTTTGTAAAAGGGTCTGCTAGATTATTTTCGCTTTTCACATAGCTCACAGCTATAACTCCGGAGGTTTTCATCTTTCTGACAAATTTTAGTCTATGCTTGATATGTTTGTTAGACTTTGAGTTATCCTTTGTATTCATAACCTGAGCTAGCATTGATTGGTGATCGCAATACATTAGGATAGGCGGTACGGGCTTTTCCACGAAAGGCAAGTTCATCAATAACTCTCTTAGCCATTCAGCCTCGGTAGTAGCTGTTTCTATTGATACAAGTTCTGCTTCAGACGTGGATTTTGTTAACACAGTTTGTTTACAAGACCTCCACGAAACTGCAGCACCAGCAAGCATAAACACATAGCCGCTCGTGGCTTTGGTCTCATCCGAATCTAAGATTCAATTGGAATCACTATATCCTTCCAACGCTGGTGGATATCCCGAGTAGTGAATTCCGAGTGAGGTTGTGCCTGTCAAATAGCACAACACTCGCTCAAGTGCCTTCCAATGATCATCTTCAGGTTTTGATGTAAATCGACTCAGTTTGCTCACAGCATAGGAGATATAAGGTCTCGTGGCACCCGCTAGATACATAAGGGACCCAATTATTTGTGAATATCTTAGTTGATCTTTTCCCTCTCCTTTGAATTTTCAAAGTTTGATGCTCGCATCATAGGGAGTTGGAGAGATTTTACAATCCTCAAAGCCAAAACGGCTAAGTATCTTCTCTGCATAGTGGGTTTGACTCAAGGTAATCCCATCTTCGCTTTTGATCAACTTCACATTTAGGATCACATCCGCTGGTCCCAAGACTTTCATGTCAAAACACCTTCATAAGAAAGTTTAGATCTCATCAATTACTTTTGTGCTCATTCCAAAAATTAATATGTCATCGACATACAAGCACAATATTACTCCCTCACCCCACCATAATGATAGTACACACACTTATCTGCCTCGTTTACGCTAAATCAAGCAGATGTCAAAGTGGTGTCAAACTTTTCATGCCATTGTTTGGATGCCTGTTTAAGCCCATATAGGGATTTTATTAATCTGCACACTTTGTTCTCTTGCCCAGGAATTTTATAACTATCCGGCTGCTCCATATATCTCTTCCTCTAACTCTCCATAGAGGAAAGCGGTTTTTACATCCATTTGATAGATATGTAAACCATATGAAGCTGCAAGAGCAAGGAGCACTCTGATGGTGGAAATTCGGACAACAGGAGAGTATGTATCAAAGAAATCCTCTCCTTCTCTTTGTGTGCATCCCTTGGCCACAAGTCTAGCCTTATACTTTTCAATAGTACAATCAGGCCTCAATTTCTTTTTAAAGATCCACTTACATCCAATTGGTTTACACCCGCTTCTACTGCCTCTTTCCAATATTCTACATCTGAAGATGCATATGCCTCTGAAAGAGTGTTGGGCACATCATCCACAAGATAAATAATATAGTCATCACCAAAATATTTCGCAATCTTTTGTCTCTTACTCCTACGTGGAGCTTCATTGATCACATTGTCATCTTCCTCGGATGGTGCGTATAGTTCATCGTTTGTTTCACATAGTGGTGTGTATTCCTCAGGAGCATTCACATGATTGTGATAATTCTCACGATGAGAAGTGCTACCTGCTGCTCTCATAGGAAATATATCCTTAAAGAATGAAGCATCTCTCGACTCCATGATAGTATTCACATTTTGTTTAGGAGTATCAGATTTAACTACTAAGAATCTATAGGCCGTACTAGTATGTGCATATCCAAAAAATGCGCAATCAATTGTTTTGGGTCCAAGCTTTCTCCTTTTTGGCTCAGGTAAATTAACCTTCGCCAGACAGTCCCAAGTCCTCAAGAAATTGACATTGGGTTTTCTCTCATTCCAACCTTCATAGGGAGTGATTTCTCTGTTTTTACTGACTACCCTATTTAGGACAAAATTAGTTGTCAAGATAGCTTTCCCCCACCATTCATAGGGCATACCGGCGCTCTCTAACATGGCATTCACCAAATCTGTTAGAGTTCAGTTTTTCCTCTCAGCCACCCCATTCGCTTGAGGTGAATATGGTGGCGTCACTTCATGGATAATACCATGTTCAGCAAAAAATTGAGAGAAATCATTTGAGGTATACTCTCCTCCACGATCATTGCGTAATCGTTTGATTTTCCTGTTAAGTTGGTTCTCAACCTTGGTCTTATAAAATTTAAAGTATTGTAAAGCTTCATTTTTAGTTTTTAGCAAATAAATATAGCAAAAACGAGTAGCATCACCAATCAAAGTCATGAAATATCTCTTGCCTCCTTTTGTCAATATTCCATTCATTTCACCCAAATCAGAATGAAAAAGATCTAATGGTGCCAAGTTTCTCTTTTCCTCTAAACTCTTAAATGGCTTCGAGGTTGTTTTGCTTGCACACAAGATTGGCACTTTGATCATTTGACAATATTGAACTTTGGAATAAGTTCTAATCTGGACATTCTAACAATGGTGTCAAACCCAATATGACAAAAATGTGAGTGCCACACATCAGCCTCATAAATATTTTTATTAATCATGGATACAACATTCATATTATAGGAATAATCAGAAGTATTCAACCGGAACAAGCCTCCGCTTAAATAGCCTTTGCCAACAAAGTTTATAAAGTTGGATATTACAACTTTATTTGACTCAAACACTAACTTATAACCATCCTGACACAATAAAGAAACAGTAATCAGATTCCTTTTTATTAGGGAAGCATGCTGCATGTTCTTCAAAAGGACAGTCTTCCCTGAAGTGAGCTTCAGTTCGACCGTACCAACACCAAAAACAGAAGCAGCTAATCCGTTTCCCATTAGGATGGAGGAGGACCGCCTCCGCTTGTAAGAAGAAAACATAGACAAATCAAAACACACATTAATATTGGCATCCGTATCAATCCACCAATCCAAAGATTGAATGGCCGAAAAAACAAATGGTCACATTAACAGTCTTCTTCTGCTGTCCATCAGAATTGTCTTTGCGGTAGAGGCAATCTTTCGCAAGATGACCTGGTTTGCCACACACATAGTAGGATCTGTTGTCCTTTTTAGCGTTGTTCTTCTTAAAGTTAGTGGTTTTCTTAGGCTTTCCATTGGCCTACATGTTTACCTTGTTCTTGTTGTAGTAAGTTTTCTTTTGAACTACAACATTTGCACTAGCACCATTCTTTGCAGCGGCAGAAGTGCTTGGAGCATCGTTAGCCCTTGCCTTTTCTTCCACATCGAGGGCTATAATCAGATTCTTAGTTGAGATATCTTCACTCTTGTGTTTCAAGCTCGTGGCAAAATCTCTCCACGAGGCAGCGAGTTTGGCAACAATGCCTGCTGCCACAACTCGATCAGGCAGAGGACATCCCAAACTTGCAATCTCTTCGGCCAGAAGCTGTACCTCGTGAGCTTGAGACACTATCGACTTTGCAGCATCAATGCTGAAGTCAAAAAGTTGCTCACACGTGTACAACGGGCGACCGGCTTTAGAGAAGGCATATTTGCACTCAAGTGCATCCCACAACTTAGTAGAATCGGTATAATTCATATAAACATCATGCAAATCGGTATAATTCATATAAACATCATATAAACTCGGTCAAGATACAGCCAAGCGCCGAATCACGCGCTATGAGAAAAACAGTGGTCTGCTCAACCGTGAATGGCATCACTGGGTGGATCACCCACCACAGTCCCATTGACATAAGCCAGAATCTGACTTTAGTCTGCCAACGACGGAAGTTTTCACCACCGCCAAACCTCTCAGGTTTCATTGCATCCGAAGCACCAACAGTGCTAGAATAATAGAATAAATGCACAAGTAAGGTTTCTAAATTGTAGGAAAGATGTGTGTTATTCTAATTCCAGAATTTAGTTTTAGGCAAATTTCATAACAATTCAAACTCGAGATACAAACTAACACATGCAGCAGGCAGAGCAACGCAATAAAAACTAGAGGAGCCATCAGAACTCATGTTGGGTTTGTCAGCGCTTAAAACAGCGCAAATTATAGACGAAATAGATCGCCGATGTAGACGTGGTAGCTCGTCGATGAGGCAGCGCAGATCATCACGGATCAGTCTCGAGCGGTCGCGTAGATGCGCTGCCAGAAACCTTATTGCTGCCCCTCGTGCGGGCTTCATGCCGACAAAGGTACGGAGATTCCACGGTGCATGCCAAGGAATAGGGCCGGCGAGATGGAAGCAGCTCAACACCACAACACAGCTCTCCAAAGGAAGGATGAAGAAGAAGTAGAAGTGATTTTTAACGTTGTGGAAACTTGCACGTCTCCAGGGGCCTTATATAGGCACGGCTGCCCTCCAGGAGCCGTTTTCTCTCTAATTGCGCCCACATAATTAGCAGTCAATAGCATGGCTAACTTATTAAATCTAATTATGGCAATTAACCATGTATTAATCCTCTTGATTAGTACATAACGGTTCAGATTTGATAGAGCATACGAGTGGCAAAAAGTCACCTAGACTCACAGACACGACAGGCCACGGCCGCACGTCGCAAGTCACAAGTCATGCGGGACAACACGCGAAAAAGCGTGTATACGCGTGCTTGCATGTGTACTCATAGCAATGCTCTATTTCTCTCCCAATGCTTTCTTTATTTAGCCATGGGTACGAGTGCTGCTATTTAAGTTGGTCTGGACCACCATAGACTAGCAAGGTAATACTAAAACCAACAACCACTTAATGCTTTAGAATTTCTCCTGAATGGGCCATATAAAATGGGCCAAATTCGAACAGATCCTCTGTTCCCTCTACCACTAGATTATCATCATAGGGATCATTGTACTTCTTTTCCTCATTCAGCTTACCCTTTTTACATCTGGTGCGGCTTGTGGGCCCCTTGCCTAGGTACATGCTAAAATTATAGTTCAGGGAACATGTTAGGTCTGAAGGGCTTGCCACCTTACAAACATAGTAGCACTTGGGAGGTTGTTCCTTTGCCTTCATGCTATTTTCATCAGTTCACTACATAATATAAATTTTTTAAAATTTTATTTTCTTACAAAGTAAGAAGAAAATAAATCTATTAAATACTTGTAGTTCTTACATATCTCTGAATCCATGGGTTTATCGAACTAGGTATTACCAGCTACCAAAAATGCCATGTTTGACCATATAGCTTATTGTCTGTCTCTGTAATCCTAGTAATAGGAAGCCATATGCTGTTGGATCCCCTTCAATTCCTATCACAAAGATACTTTATACAAATTTGCATTTGCAGTTATTTTATCTCAGAACCTGTCATTGTTTTAATGTCATTTATTGCATTACGTATCTAATGGTGTAGGCATGAGAATGTGCAATTCCTGGAGGAACTCAGGCAATTGGTTCTATTTCTTGAAAAGAAATTAGTTGAAAAGGTACTCCATTTGATACTCATGTTGCTAATGATATTATCATCTGAGTGTGCATACGTTATAAACTAGCACTTTTAACAATCAGGTGCATTTTCACTTTTTGTTAGAGGCATGAGTTGTGCACGTAAACTACAATAACTAAAAATAAGTTCAAATTTTGTGACCAGGGGTTGCCAAGCAATGTTTCAATAATTTGTCAAAACATTAGATGTGTAGTACACAAGAACATAAGTAGGTCCATCAAATTCATCCTATATGTCAAGAAATAAATGGAGAAGATTCATCCTAGTCTCATCACTTTTTTTTTTCTTGAATACGTAGGAGAGCTGCATATCTTTGTATTAAGAACAGAGAAACCGGTCCCTTACAAAACACCACACCTCACTCCGAACCGAGCCGTGAGAGGCTGAGAGTACATATAAGAGATAACTAAAAGGCACCACAAGACACAACATGACCCAAGAGCTAGGACTCACTTGACCCAAGAGCTAGGACTCCTAATCTGTAGTCTCACCGTGACCTAGACCCCGTAGAGAGTTAGCACCAGCTAGGTGCCACAGCTGCCTTTCAATATGGAATTCTCCTAATATTTGCCGAATGTCTGGTTGTGCTCCTTCAAAGACACAAGAGTTGCAGTGTTTCCATAGTATCCATGCTCCCAAGATTATCAGCGAATTAAGACCTTTTCTTTTATCCTTTACTGCTCGCAACCGGGCTTTTCTCCACCAATCTGCAAACACAACGTCCTGTCGATTTGGTGCACTGGTCTGCAACCCGAGTGGCCTCAGCACCTTGACCCAAAGTTTCATCACTTGCAAACAGAGCCACCTATGATTTTTTAATCTTATTTTGGAAATGATGTTTTGCAGGTTTTTATAACTTTATTTGTGCTATTTACATGAGCTTTATGAATTTTTAGTTAGCTGCAACATGTAAATTTACCATATTTTAATAGATGCGGCACGGCAACCCCTTGTCACCAGTAAATTTCCCCCCTTATATTTGTCTCTTAGCATCTGTCAGCTCCATTTTGTCTTCTACGTAGGGTACCAAAACCAAAATAAGTCTTCAATATGTGTCATTGCATCAAGTTACACATGTGAAGTTTGTAGTTTTACAAGCCTGTTACCTGCTTTTTGGTGTTTGATTGAACATACCTGCCGGTACCTCTCCATGCACCTTTCAATGAAGCATTATCTTGTTTTCACTTATGATTGAATGGGGTTTCGTGTTCATCAAGGAGGGAGTGCATCAAAATAATGAGCAACTAGCTGTACAGGGCTCATGTAATGTTACTGTCATATTGCAGGACATATTTCATTGAGTTTCTATTCTGAACCTGATGGCTCTGTAGCTGGAAATGGCACACCTCTGTTTTAGTTCCAGGGTACTTCCTACTCAAATGTTCACTAGTAATGTATTAACAAAACTATTCTTTAATTATTATGTACATTTCTAGACAACCTGAAGCATTCTATCTGGCTCCTCCATCTAAAGAAAAACTTCCAATGGTACATATCTATATGTTAATTACATTGCACCAGTCGTGTTCTTTTTTATTTTTGTCTATCATATTTTGATTGGTCTGCAGAATGCACCACCTGGGTCTGCTTTGGTTGGGTCCATTACATACGGCACAGTAAAAGCTCATTTGACGAGAAAGATGAAGGAAACCTGAAAGCACCAGCATGTTATGCTCTCTCGTATATCATTTCACCATCAAAGGTCAGTAGCACTGGTTTGAAGTTGCCACCTCCCTTTATTATTTCACGAGCAAAGTTGCTCTTGTGAACTTGTGATGAGACATAGATCAATTATTATCTTATGATAAACTATTTAATGTGAAAATTTAGGTCCTGTCTCATCATGTCACCCAGTATATATTTTTATTTTTTTTTAGAAAAGGGAATATATATTAAAATTCCAGCCGCTGTATCAGTTGATATATGGAGCCGTTCAATATTACAAACTCTCGCTCGAATGGAGAGACCAAGGAATCACAAAGATAAAAGTTTGATCCATCACGAAACTAACAAGAATTATTCTAAATAGAGTTTAACTGGTAATACGATTTGAGAAGCGTCATCCATTATTTGTGAATATCTCCATAGTGGCAGATTCAGTTAGTCTGCATGCCATCTTCATCAATATACGGTCCATCTTTTTTAGCAAAAGTGACCACATACGGGCCCAATATGTCCCTCTAAAGATTATCTGCATAAAAGACGGTGTAGTTACTTTGTCAAACACCATATTATTACGATACAGCCAAATTGCCCAACATAGAGCGCATACACCACTCCAGATTAAATTCTTTAATGGTTTTTCAGTTGCTCCCAACCAGTCAGCAAACATATGCTGAAAGCTGGTAGGAGGACTAATGCCAAATAAAACATGAATAATGCACCATAAAAACCTTGCTAACTGACAATCAAAAAATAAATGTTGAATAGTTTCATTCAGATTACAGAAACAACATGTATCACATCCTTGCCAGTTACGTTTAACAAGATTATCCTTTGTTAATATTACTCCCTTAAATAGGTACCACATAAAAACCTTGATCTTAAGTGAAACTTTTATTTTCCAAATATTTATATTATAGGGCAAATGCTGTATTAATAATTGGGCTCTATACATGGACTTCACAGAGTAGGATCCATTTTGGTGTAACGCTCATCTAAAAGAGTCTTTTTGATCCAAAAGAGTTAGATTTGTAGTAAGGTTGACAATTTGTCTACACCGGACAAGGTTTTCACCTATAGGAGCTCTTCTAAACGTTATATTCAAAGGAGAAGAAGATAGGACTAATTGTACTGTTGCATGTTTTCTTTTCATAATATTATATAAACTAGGGAACCTATCTTTGAAACATTGGTTACCTAGCCAAAATTAAAGAAAAATTATTCAAATGCAGTTATTCAAACGCACACAAAATTAATTTTAAATTCCTAGCTTCATCTAAATTATGATCTATAAGGAGAATTGTGTCATCCGCATATTGTAGAATGGACAAACCATCCTCCACTAGGTGCGGGATGACTCCTAACAATTGGCCCTCCCTTCTTGTTTATACAGTTTATTTTTCTTCTAATATGCTCAAATATGTCAATGCATTTAATATGACTATTTCAGGTGGATGATGAAAAAAAAGGGGATTCAATTGACACAAAGAGTATATTGGAGCGCTTAGATGACCAGGTTGGTGCAGAATTCAGCTGCCATTAATATTGTTTACAAAAATCAGTATTCCATTCACGTACAAAAATCAGTATTCCCTTCTATTGCTGTTATTACATAAGCATTTCATTACTTTTTCATCATCCTTTTTATTATCTTCTGAAACATACCTTTTTGTCACAACATTTTCATCGAAACAACTTAATTAAATAATTGATGTGGAAAATCTATAACAGTGAACATTCATCTACTTCAAAAGTAATAATTAGGTCATGTTTAGATTAATGAGTAAAAATTGATTTTATATTGCTATTCAAGCTCTCTAGAGACTAATACCACCCTATTATTTTGGATGGTTAGGTTTGAGACACCAAGATAAAGTTTTTGTCCAGCCTTAAGCAAGAAAGTGAGGATGAAAAAGTGCCTGGTCAGAGCTTGTGGCTTCTCTTAAGGTAGCATTTTCATATGTTCCTAATTTGTTATATTATAAATAAGTTCTACTATCGAAAGGCCAAATGCTACTGATGAATGATTCACCCTTCTTATATTCTTTCTTTTTCGCATTAATCCTTCTTCGTATTATTATTATTCGCTTACATATTTCTCTAACCAAGCATGAATTTGTTGAGTGTGGTGTCTGATCTGATTATAGGCCACATGAAGCCTAAATGAAAACACTAAGGCGTTATAAATGTAATAAAAATCAAATTGTTGCTTGAATATTGTTTTTAGTTAACAACATATGGTTCTCCAAAGTAGGCTGCAAACAAAGACCAAATGGAGGTATTTTTATTATTGAACCATAAGTGAATTGCTCATCCTTCCTCATCAGCTTAGGGTTTTGGGTGTAACAGGTTGGTGCATAGTAGCTTAACATGGTATCAGAGCCATCGGTCTTGAGTTCAAGTTCTGATAACCGCATTTTCCGCCGCGCCGCTCCTATTGCCATGTTTACGCTCCGAGAGAGCTGCACGTGAGAGGGGGGGGTATTGAACCATAAGTGAATTTCTCATCCTTCCCCATCAGCTTAGGCTTTTGGGTGCAATTGGTTGGTGCATAGTAGCTTAACATTTGTAACCTAACCATGGCTAACAAATTTCAAAGAGTAGCTTTTAAAGACAATTTCCATGTTGTAGAGAACCTTTCATCTAATTTTTTTCATTCACTTCTCTTGCATGAAAGGTGTTTCTTTTATTTTTCATTGAAAATTCTACAGGAGACACTCATAAGAGTCAGTCTGTCTATGGATGTACCTAGAAGGACGCCCTAAACTAATTTGCTAGTATCAAACTTTTTTATAATAGCTAGGTGTTTATTGTTAGGAACAATATCAATTCTATTGATGATTGATAATAGACCCGATGGATTATATATATAGGAGAAACATAACTCAATCCTAAACTAGGATTAGGACTCTACAATTAGAGAACTATACTACGACTATATCCTTAACATTTGTATACCTTTGTTCTCCTCCAATCAACAAGTCATGAATAAACCAATGAATAGGAACCTCTGTTGACATACTTTCCTATTTTGTAACAAGTACTTACTGTACTGGCAGATTATACTGTACAGAAGCTTTCATCTCAATTGTACAGCTCCAATTGTATAGATTAAACTCAATGAACAGAGGCACAACAATTCTTTGGCTTGACAACCTCATAGTTTTACCTCAGTTTCTTTCTGGTTCGCTTCACTACAGTGTATAGTGTTGGTCTTCAGGCTCTTTTCTTTTTGGGCCTCGTATAGTCATAAGTGGTTTTTGTAACTTGCTTTCTTGGTCTTTTTAATTACTCTATAATATATATATAACTACCACACTGCTACCACAATAGGTGTTAAACACTATGCACTGATCAGTTGCACCCGCCAGGATTCCAACTCGAGATCTCTGGCTTGGATACTATGTTAAACTATTATGCACCGACTAGTTACACTCAAAAGCCTAAACTAAGCTTAAGCTGATGGAGAAGTATGGATAATTCACTTATGGTTCAACACTCGCCCTCACGGGCAGCTCTCTCAGGACACAAACGTGAAAATAGAAGCGACACAGTGGAATGTCAGCAGGACTTGAACTCAAGACCTCTGGCTCGATGCCATGTTAAGCTACCATGCACCGATCAGTTGCACCGATAAGCTTAAGCTATGCCTAAACTGATTAAGAAGGGTGGACAATTTACTTATGATTCAACACTCCCGCTCACGTGAAGCTCCCTTGAGGTGCAAACGTGGAAATAGAAGCAGCACGAACTCAAGACCTTTAGCTCGGTACTATGTTAAACTACTATGTATCAAACAGTTGCACCCAAAAGCTTAAGCTGTTAGGCAAGCATGGGCAATTTACTTATGGTTTAATAGTAGGGGCTTACTCTACTATATATTCCCTCAAAAAGACAGATTATTTCGTTTTTTTTTTGTCTTCTTTACTGAAGATGTAGTTTACACAATTCCTATGGTACTTCTACCCGGAATTACATGTACATATTAAGCAGAAAAAATGGGAAATAACATATGCATATTCCTGGCTAACCTACCTACCTTTCTCCGTATGTTGCAGTCTGAGTATCCAAAACATACACCTTTCTTTACAAAAATTATGGAATCTGTACTCCAGAAAGAAACTTCAGATGACAAGATTACTCATAAAAAGGAGGTAAATGTTCTTTTTCATTTATGGTGCCCTGATCTTATGTCGGATTGCTGAACTTGGCAAAGTTTGGACAAATTGAGAAAGCTGATGTGTGTTGTATGAAACTGCACTGGTTGAAAATTACATATTATGCCTGGAGATTTGAGTTCAACTATGCTTAAAACATACTTTCTGTTCCATTTTTACCCATGATTGCTATAGATAATTCAAAGTTCTCCCTCCCTCTTTTTAGACGGTTTTGTTCAGCAGAGTTCAGCTTAATATGTTTACTCTCTCAGATAAAATGAGTGCAAATATATTACTTTTCTTTCACTATCACGTTCTTTTTAGAGTGAAATACGCCACATGTCCTTAAACTATTTAGGAATGATCATCTAGTTCCACGAACTCTCAAAGTGATCATCCGGATCCTTAAACTATTTAGACATGATCATTCAGGTTCATGAACTTTATAGTGATCCTATAGATTCATGATCTATTTTGTGTCAACTAGGTTCTCATCGTCGTCGCCCATCCGCTCCCCAAGCGCAACGCCACCGCCGAACCGCTCTCTACACGTGATGTCACTGTTGTATAGCCGCTCTACAGGCGAGCATTGTTGAGTCTACGCGATGATGCCAACTAACAGAAGGTGCGCTCTGCCTGTCACGGCCTCCCTCTCCCCATCGAGGCCTATGCCTGCCGACCACGAGAATTCCCGTCTGCCCGCCAGGCGGTGACGACGGCGACGTGTCACGTGTGAAGGGCATCATGCACGAAAGGCAGACTGTCATCGTGGGTATCGGGCAAGGCATCTTCGTGGTTAACGAGTAACGGCCACGAGAAGACGAGGTCATGATGGGAAGATCGAGGCCATATGGCTGGGTAAGGCTGCAACGGGCAGAGCACAGCAGCCGCTAGCCGGTATCGTCGTAGAGGTTCGACGATGCTTGCGTGGATACCGGTTATGCGGCGGCGGCGATGCGCATATAAAGCTGATGGGTGGCGACGTTGTGAACCTGGTTGACACAATATAAATAGATCATGGACTTTTGGGGGTCACTATAATGTTCATGGACCTAGATGATCATCTAAGAATAGTTTAGGGACCCAAATTATCACTTTCAAAGTTTATGGACCTATATGAGTATTCGTAATTCATTTAAGGACATATGATGCGCTTCACTTTTTCTTTTTAACTGTCATTTGGTAATCATGTTATCGTTGCAGCTGATGAAGTTGTGGACAGTATTGACAAAGAGGAACTAGCAAAGTATTTATCTCTAAATTGCCATCCTGATGACGAACAAGAACTGGTGAATAGATGAGCATTCACTATATTTTGTCCTTTTTTATAGTTCAGAGGTACTTGCTTCTACTGAAAGCTGAATTCCTGAAATATTTTTGTTTTTTGTTAGAAAAATAAGAAAAGGATGGAAGAAACACGGGATCAGTTGGCTGATGCACTATACAAGAAGGGTCTTGCATTGGCAGAGATTGAGTCACAAAAGGTACGGCATATTTTATCACATCTTAATTTTCCCAGTTCACCTAAATGCCTCAACATTTCGACTTTTATCTTATGTAACCTAGGTTTTTTTATATTCTAATTCCTATTGCTTAAAACTATATTAAGATCATGAGGTGACATTAGTTTTGCTACTTTGTGCTGAACTAGCAGGTCAAATTTTATGCCATACATTGGTGTTACTTTGGACATTTCAACTGATTTAGTATTGTTATTAAGCTACAGTATACATATGTAATTATTTTTATATGGCCATCTTATTACAATGTTCCTTGTGGAAATAATTTGAATATCTGTCTTCTAATAGTGTGGTGAGGCATCCAAGGTATGTCCTAAAGATATTTTTGAGGACAATTACAAAGAATTATTTAAATGGGTCGACACCAAATCAGCTAAATATGGCACTCTGACCGTTTTACGAGAAAAACGCTGTGGAAGACCTGGCACAGCATTGAAGGTATGTTCTCGGTGTTCATATCCTCAGCATATTTGCAAGATAATTACAGAATTTTCATTTAATTAAAAAAAGTCATGTATTCATTGCTTTAGGAGTAGGTGTTTGCAGGTTCAAGACGCACTGAAAATTTTGTAGCTGATTGGCAATTATTTTTAGTGAAAAATACAGTCTTTTAGTTTTTTTTATTGCATTCTTTCGTGATCTGTAAAAGCATGTAGCATAGAACAATAATAAAACCTTATCTGCCACTGTGGGCCTTCAGCTAATAGTTGATATCCCAATAGTTCATGCATGGAAAACAAATATCTATGCAATATACTGAAAAATTGATCCGTCTTGTGTCGAGAGGAGAGCCGTTACCAGAAACAATGAAATATATTTTTTATTATTTTAAATAAAATAAAATGGCATTCCCTTTTTTTAAATTTGGCTCATTTTATTGTATCGCATTGTTTCTTTTATCATTTCATCATTTGGTGATCAATAATATGGTAGTAGTATAATAGATCGACTCTATATTTGCTATACAAACTCAGTTTTTTGCATTATACACTACCATAAAACAGCTCTATAGCGACGTCTCCAAAAACCACGTAGCAGCACAAAACAAAGTGAGCCGCCGCTAAAGAGCCCTACGGGCCTGCCACGATTCAAACCGCCGCTATAGAACCATTTGTAGCGGCGGTTGGCATTATCAACCGCCACTACAAATGGTGCATCTTTATAGCGGCGGTTGAAAATGCCAACCACCGCTATTGATCGTATAATAGCGGCGGTTGATATTGCCAACCGCCGCTATAAAGTGCCCAACCTATATAAGCGCGCTCCGACAGCTCCCCTGTTTTACTCGAACAGTGGCAGTCCGAAAATTTAGGCAAATCACAAAAATCAAGAGGGAAGGTTTTGAGTTTATATTTTTTTGCAGAAATTTGCTCTCTAAGGTAAGGACAACTCATCCCATATATTTTTTGTGCTATTATTTTGAAAGCAAGTTGAATTTTGCATTTCAATTTTGTTAGGTTTTCATCAAATTTTAGCTACATTCGTTTAATTTGTATAGTTCTACTGGGTTGTAGTTGAACTTTATGAAGGCACACATCATCTATTTTCATCTTTACACAAAAAATTACTATATCTAGCTTCTTTTATGTCAATGTCAATCTAGATCTAGTTTGGTTACTAGAAGAGAGAGAGAGTGTTAGGGCAAAAGAGATATTCATTTTCATTATTTCTCAATAAAAGTTAAATAATATATAGAATAATTTGATGTTTGTTTCATTTTACCTTGCATAATATTTCTTACTTTATGTATTTATTATTCAATATATATATACATATATTTAATGAATGTTTAATATTTTTGTTATACATAATAAATTAATTAATTTAAAATATTTTTTAGGTTCTCGTTCAAGATCGTTCGTGATGAATATATCTTGTATGTACCAGACACCAAGATCGGGTCGAATATTTTTACGCGAAGTCTCCAAATTCATCGAACGGGCCGCACAACATGCTCGATGTGAACGGACGACTGATGTATATTGTCCATGTTTTTATTCCAAGAATCAGAAACTGTGGAATGATATAGAAGTAATCAAGTCACACTTGGTGCGGAGGGGTTTTGTTGAGGGGTACACGAGATGGACAAAACATGGTGAGAACAGTGTGGTCGATATGGAACTTGATGACCATATTGAAGTTGAAGTCAAGGCTGTCAATTTGCCTGGTGTAGATGTGACGGAATCGCCTGGTGCAAATGCGACGGAATCACCTGGTGAAGCTAATTTTGATGTTGAGGAGTTATTATCTCCCATTGAGACGCAGGTGTTGATCAATATCAGTACAACTCAAGGGCTTGATAATTTCCTTAGAATAGAGAAGGCATCAAAGGATCCATTATATGATGAATCTAAGGGATGTGGTAAAGAGTTCACCGTGCTATGTACTGTATTTGAGCTGATGAAGCTGAAGGCCATGCATGGCTGGTCGGACGCTAGTTTCACAAATTTGTTGGAACTTATTTCCGATGCACTGTCGAAGCCCAACTTGTTGCCAAGGACAACATACCTTGGTAAGAAGCTAATTTCCCCACTTTTGTTGGGCGTGCAAAATATTCATGCGTGTCCAAATCATTGCATATTGTATCAAAAGGAGCATGAGAATGCTGTGAGATGTCCAAGGTGCAAACGCAGTCGTTACAAGAGGAACAACGATTGTGACACTGATGGTGGCGTGAAGAATACAACTAAGGGGAGAAAGAAGAAAAGAAGTTCTATCGTCAATGATTGTGAAGATAGTAAGGTTCCTACCTTAGTCATGTGGTACTTATCTATGGTCGATTGCATCAGACGCTTGTTCACCAACCCTAGGGACGCGGCAATGATGACATGGCATGCACGCGAGGGAGACGGTAAGCTCAGGCATCCCGCAGATGGAACATAGTGGAAAAAGTTCAATGAGGATCATTGAGACTTCTCTAGTGAGAAAAGGAACCTACGGTTTGCATTGAGTACAGACAGGATGAACCCGTTCAGTCAAATGAGGAATCTGCATAGCACTTGGCTAATGATACTAGCAATGTACAACATTCCACCATGGTTATGCCATAAGCATAAGTACCTACTACTAACCACTGTTATATCTGGGCCCAAAGAACCTGGTAACGACATAGATGTATTCTTAGTACCATTGTTCGAAGACCTACAGAAACTATGGTTGGAGGGGGTCCGTATATGGGATGAGTATCTAAGAGAGTACTTCATGCTCAGAGCAATTATTTTTTGCACGATAAGTGATTCCCTGACACTAAGGGCGCTATCAGGACAAGTCAAAGGAAAGGCAACATGTTTTGTATGCGTTGATGATACATCCCATGTGTACCTTCCAGCATCCCAGAAGCTAGTGTATACGTGAAACCGCTGATTCTTACCAGCAAAACATAGGTATCGCGTGATGGCTAGATACTTTGATGGCAAAGTTGAGAACGACATAGAACCTCGACGTTGGACTGGCAGGGTCGTGTTTGACCTTGTTAAAAACATTAGTATTATTTTTGGAAAGCCGACGAAGGGAGTCAAAAAGGCAAAAGGTCTCAAGCCGTTTAAGAAGGAATCCTTTTTCTTCATATATTTCAATTATTGAAAAGAATTGGAAGTGAATCATGCCTTCGACTGGATGCATATTGGGAAGGGTGTATTTGACAATAGTAGCGGACTTATACTCGACCAACCTGGTAAGACAAAGGATGGACTCAGTGCATGTAGAGATCTTGTACTGATGGGAATAAGACCAGAGCTCCATCCGTAAGAAAGAGCAAATGGAAAGTACTTCCTCCTCCCGATAGCCTACACACTTACGATTGAGGAGAAAACAGCATTCTGTAGGTGCCTTAGTGGGATTAAAGTACCGATGGGTTTCTCATCGAATATCAAGAATCTTATAAACATGGAAGAGTTAAAGATAAGTGGGTACAACACTCATGATTGCCACATAATGCTTTCGGTGTTTCTCCCTATTGCTATCAGAGCTGTTAACTCGCCATGGATGAAGTTGGCTGTAACTCGCCTTAGCTACTTCTTTAACGCGATATCGAAGAAGATGATAACTGAAGACGAGTTAAATGACCTACGAACCCACATGAAGGAAACAATGTGCATACTTGATATGGTCTTCCCTCCATACTTTTTCGATATGATGGAACACTTCATGATTCATATTGTTGACCAGATCTCTGCATTGGGCCCCGTCTACCTGCATCAGATGTTTTCGTTTGAGTGGTTCATGTATGTATTGAAATGCTATGTACGTACTTGTTCACATCCAGTGGGTTCTATGATCGAGGGCTACATAAATGAGGTGATCATTGAATGTTGCTCAGATTACATTAATGATGGTAGCAGATCAATTTGTCTCCCCGTGTCTCGTTATGAGGGTAGATTATCTATAAAAGGTACGAAAGGACGTAGATCGTTCATCAACCGTGACTTCAAACGAGTGACCAAACACATTTCAGCGTATTGCAACAGACGCAGATTTTGGGACCGTACTTTGAGAAACATCTGTTAGAGCTCCGCCGGAACAACAAGGATGCAATGGATAAATGGACCATAGACGAGCACAAGCGCTCATTCACATAATGGTTTAGCTCCATAGACCTTCCAAGTGGCGAGTCCGTGGAAGAGAAAATGTTCAGAAAGTTAGCTAACCGCCCGAGAAGAACCGTGGTTACCTTTCAGGCGTACGATATCAATGGTTTTACCTTCTACACCTAACAGAAGGATAAGAAGAGCAAGTGTCAAAACAGCGGTGTTCGAGTAGAACCCATTGACGAAGAGGACTATACGATCTCATATTTCGGGTACATTGAGGAAATATGGGAACTAGACTACGGTGCAAATTTACAGGTTCCCATATTTAAATGCAAATGGGTGAAGCATCCTAATGGCATCGAGGTGGATGAATGTGGTTTCACAATTGTTGATCTTAACAATGTTGGCCACAAAGATGAGCCTTGGATACTTGCCAAGACCGTGGAACTCATGTTTTATGTACTTGATCCAAAGGATCAAAAGAAATACATTGTTGTTCTAGGTAAACAAAGAATCGTTGGAGTGGAGAATGTGGAAGATCGAGATGACTACAATCAATATGACGAGGTGCCATGTTTCATAGATTCGAAAAATTTTAAAGTCTTAGAAGCAAGACTCTCATTTGCCGACGGAATGTTCTACATGGGCACCGATCACTGCCAAGGAAAAGTCGTTCAACACTAACTCAAGCATCATATAATTTTATTTTGTTAAGTATCTCTTATTATTTAAACCTTGTATTATGTTCTATGCATTTTATGTTTATTTGAATATAAATATTGTGTAACTTATTTAAATTTAAGATGTGATCAGACAATAATACATGTCCATGACTAAAAATATAATTTCAAAAAAGTGTAGCGGTGTTTCTACAAAAATCCAGGACCAAAAAAAAATTTAATTTTTTAGAAAATGAATAATACTCTTTTTTTATAAAAAAGATAGAATATAAAGTTTTATACAATTTAATTCTTTTATTATTCGAACCTTGTATTATATTTTATGCAATATAAAGTTTTTGTATGTTATCCAGGACCAAAATAGAATATATATTATTGCTAAGGGCTTTTCTGCAACAGAACAAGGATCTAGGAATATTGGAAAAAGAATCATACAACTAAAAAAAAATACGGCGACTTTGTAGTGGCGGTTTAAAAAGCCAACCGCCACTAATTGTTTGTAGCGGTGGTCGGTTTTGTGAGCCGTCGCTACAAAGCACCCCTTATAAAAGCAAGGTCGTGGTGGGTCTTAACCATAACCCTGGCGCTGAACACACAGACGTTGTCAGGCTGCTGAACTTTCTCTCCCTGAGTGCCGCCGCCTCCTCTCCTCGTTGACGGCCACCGAGGGCCCCCTCCTCGTCCCCGAGCACCGCCGTGTTGGTCCTCCTCGATACCCGCCACTGAGCGCGCGGGCGTCCCCCTCATCTACGACGCGTGCATGGGCCTCCTCCCCTCCCCGCATGACGACGCGGTTGTCGTGGCCTCTCCTCCCCAAGCGCGGGCCTCCTCCTCCTCTCGCCGTCTGACGAGCTCCGGCCACAGCGTGGGCCGCGTCCCCGACCCCGGCCGCCGCGTGGGCCTCCTCCTCCTCTCCTCATTGACGGCCGCCGTGGGCCCCCCTCCTCATCCCCGAGCATCGCCGCGTGGGCCCCCTCCCCCTCGCCAATGGCTGCGCACACCTTCTCTTTGGTAAGCGCCACTGCCACCTCGACGACCGGTGCCTTCTCTTTGGTAAGCGCTACCGCTACCTCGACGGCTGCTATGTGGTCCTCCTACTCCTCTCTGACCCCGGCCGTCGCGTGGGCCTCCTCCTCCTCTCCTCGTATTGAGGTGCTCTCGGTATGCTCTTATTCTATTGCATTCATGTGCTCTGGTATGCTCTTTTTGCGAATTGCTTAATCTCTGTCATGCCATACTTGTCACTGTGTGATCTTCATTTCCTTTGTGATGGTGCAGCCGACCTAGCAATGCTCACTGTTGCTATACTTGTCGCTATACTTGCCACTGCTATCTCATGAATATTGGAATCAACTAGAATTGCTTAATCTCTGTCATGCTATACTTGCCATATGGTTCTGCTGTCTCATGAATATTGGAATCAAGTAGAGCAAATTGGAATAAGCATTTCTTGCTTTTGCTATCTTCAACATCTGAGAATTGGTGTTGCTTGGGTTATTTTTATTTTTATTGTAGCATCAATTGTTGCTGCCCTGGTTTGTTCAAATTGAATGGTGTATGAACTGCTAGTTTGGTTTAAATCGATATAAGTTTTCATCTTCTCTTTTCCAAGTGATACACTACTTCTCGCCACTAGTTGTGCTATCAGAGGGCCTTGAATATCAGAGAACACTAGTTAAGATGTGTTATCCCTCTACTGTTTCGTTTTCAGCTTGTATTGGTGCTATCCCTTGCCACTAGTTGTGCTATCCCTCTACTGTTTCTTTTTCAGCTTGTATTGGTGCTGCTACACTCCCTCTACCTTTAGTCATGTTTTTTTCTTGCAATTTGTACTTAATATCATGCTGAAAATGCTCACTTTATATATACTAGGATATGAGAATTTAAGATGTGGCCTATAAGTTCCCCATACATCCAACTGATACAACCAACATCGGCATTATTGTATTCCTTAAAATAAGAACTGAGCACTAAGCACTTAAGCTTCAGTTGAGTTAGTTGTTGTCATATTTGTTTTGCTTGCCAAAGCACTCCTATGCCTGCCAGTTATAGTTGCTGTCATATTTGATTTGCTATCAGTTAGTTCACTTAGCACCTAGCACTCCTATGCTTGTCAATTATACTTGCTATCATATTTGCACTCCTCTACTTGTTCACTGTTAATTTAGCTTTCCTACTTGTTAGTTCACTATTAGTTCAGCTCCTCTACTTGTTCGATGAAATATATACTTGCTCACTGTATGCCATACTTCTACGCATACTTGCTGCCAGTTTTTTGTGCTCTCAGTATGCTCACTGTCCTATATGCCATTTCTAAAATCCGTAGTATTATTTACTTGTGGCCATATATATGCCATATTACTTGCGGCCTATAATATATTTGCTTATGATACCTATGCGATGTTCCTATGAACAAATGGTACATATAGTTGATTGACACATGCTCAACGATGAAAGCGAGCTTAGTGAGACTAGTTCGGTGACATGGACCATATCCTAGGATATCGGATACATGCTGCTGTATAGGTCAAGGATCTTAGAGCGTTGAAAGGCCGTTGATTCGGCAACCCGCACTGAGAGCAAATTTTAACTTTTCTAGTCTTCTCTTTGTCTCTATGTACTACTTATCTATTCTACGTAGACGATCGACACATGCTCAATGATGAAAGCGGGCTAAGTGAGACTATTTCGACGACATGGACCATATCCTAGGATATCAGACACATGTTGCTATACAGGTCAAGGATCTTAGAGCATTGGAAGATCGTTGATTCGGCAACCCGCACTGAGAGCAAATTTTGAATTTTTTATTATTTTCTTTTTTTTTCCTTGTCTCTATGAAACAAACACTTCTTATTTTCTAAACTAGTCATCATATCTGACATTAGGTGTCAAAGTCTTCTCGTCATGGCGGACAATATGCCCTCTCAAGAGGAAGACGCCCTCAAGGTGCACTCACAAGCGAGGTCGTCTTCAGACGATGAAGGATCAAGCGAACACTGGGAAGAACCAGAAGATCCGCATCCTCCACTACCAAAGGAACATCGATTGGGGAACCCTGATACTGATTTCGTGCCTCAAGATGAGGTATCTTGTCAAATATAATTCCCTCATTTGTTCAACTAATTTGTAAACTAAAATCTACTACTTATATCATAGGGCCCTCGACGAAGTGCCCGTCGGCTATTTGCAGTAGAGGCTGTGATAGATGAGGCACTCGGGCAGAAAGTGGAAGAGGTGGCTGCCCAGGTGTCCACACACAAATGCAAGCGCGGTTAGCGCTCCGCGAACAAGGAAGAGGGCATCTACGAGGTTACTGCACTAGACCCCAAAGATGGAGAACCGATTGAACCCGCTGGTGTAACGCCAAATGGCGGAACTGTTATGGCAAAGTAGCGAGGGACCATTGCAAAATCACGTGGCAAGATTGGCGCCAAGTACCGGACGGCAGAAAAGACGATATGTGGGCTGACGTCATAGCAACCATCTGGTTCCAGCCAGCAGATCTCGAGAGAGCCAAGAAGGCCACGATGTCCACTGTCAATCACATCTTTCAAAATTACGAGTCCAAGCTCAACTACCAATACGTCAAGAAAAATCGAACCCCATTCGACAAGCATGGAAATATCAGTCAATAGGAATGGGATGAGTTTATTGAGCAGAAGACGAGCAATGCTTCAAAGGAGCTCAGTGAAAAGATGGTTGAGCTGAACAAGCGGAACAAGTACAAGCCGCGGTTAGGTCCGGGCGGATAGAAAAAGAAGATTCTGATTTGGAGAGAGCAAGAAGCCAAGCTCCACGCGGAAGGAAAACCTGATCCATTACCAAATACCAATGAGCGTACCAGGAACTAAGTGTATGGTCGCTTTGACTTAACCGAAGAAGGAGAGATCATTGTGAAGGATCCCGCGACAAGTGAACTCGTGCAAGCCTTGAAAGGTCCCATCATGACACAGACCGAGGGTGGTCTGTTTACACGTGAGTATCACAAGGATGAGCTAGCGAAGGCTATTGGGACCAAAGAACATGGTGGTCAGGTACGAGGAGTGTCATCATCGGCAACATGGAAAGAAGGTTTATCTGAAACATCCTCACACCTATACAAGAAGCATACATTGCACAAGAAGGAGCAACAAGATAAAGCCAAGGAGGATTGGACGCGGCAACTTCTTATGTCCGCTATCGACAAAGAAAGCGGTCATTTGGACCCCAACCTGCAGGCTGCGGTGGATGCCTTCTTATGGGGTCCGTCCACATCCACGCAACCATCCGTCTCCACGCAACCATCAGTCTCCATATAATTAGAAATAGAGGACATCACTTAGGATACTTCTTGCGAGTTGCATGAGCCATTTGGTTACAAGGGGAAGACGATGAAGGTTGCATCCGGCATGGCATTTTCCGGTTACTGTGACACCCAGGGTGTCAAAACAGAGGTTGAAGACACTAGGCATTACTTTAGAACCAACTATGAACCCACACAAAAAGTTTGGAATCATTTGAGACTCATTTGAATGAAATTTATTTAAATTTAAACAATATTTGAACTATATGTCAAAACCTTTCAACACAAATTGTGCCACCAAAAATATATGTTATAGGGAGTAATGAAACAATATTTTGGGAAAAATTGTGCCACCGCGCACGCCCTGGGCGCCGCCGCACCCCGGCTGAGCCGTTTGGCCGCTGGGCCTAGAGGCCTTGGGCCACTGCTTCGCACGGGCCAAAGCCAGCCCGGGGAAACCCAGTTCGGCCTCAGGTGCTGGGCTGAATGGCAGATCCGGACCAAAAAGCCGAAAATAACTTCTCATTTAGTTTTCTATTTCCGAACAAATGCCTATAAGTTGTAAAATGCTTGGAAAAGTATTTACCACAAATTTTCAGGCAAAATAAATTATAATAGACTCATCTGGACATGCACTGTTAAAGAAAAATGCTAAATCTCTCTGCATGCTAGTAGTTTTATCAGAGCTAACTTAAACGGTTAAAACACTAATAAATTTATATGTAATTTTTGGCGGCTGCTAAATTCATGCAACTTGGTGTAAAATTATGTTTTGGCCTACTTAGTCTCCCTGCAAAACCACACTTTGAAATTCTCTATAATTTAATCATGATTAATTATTTAACCTTTTGCCTTGTTATAATTATTTAAAATTAATGACTCAATGCATGTAATTGAAACTTGGCCCAAAAATCACTCCTAGTATGCTCTATATACAGTAAATCCCCCATGTGCAATTGACCTCCAGAACCTTGCTAAGTTGGTTATTTCTCTTAGAGGTCTACTATGTCACTTAACACTATCTATAGTGTAAATTCGACATTGTACATTAGGAGTTACTTATTCCCTATCAAACCCTCACCGAATGATGAGAATAATGTTGTGAGCAGTAGACCTTAGTGACCCATGTGTTGGTTTTTCTTATGATCACGAAATAAATCCGCAAGCGCACGAAGACTGAAGTAGCACTTCACCTAGAGTATTCCAGGGTATCGAATCTCAGGGAATGTATGTGCACTATCTCCAAACTAAATTAACCAAGGACAACAATAAAATATGTAGGCAAAGGACAGAGAGGATATCCCAAAGTTCAGGTTTCTAAGACAATTGAAATTAGACTCTAGATTGCTTGCATTGGGCATGGACCTACCCCTACATCCATAGGCGACTTCCGCCAAGAGCCTACGCACTAGCCTAGCGTGGAGGAGTTGAAAGGACGGACAGGGCTGTCACCACCTGCCACCTACCTCAGCTAACCGGTAGACTAACGAATAATCAAAGGTAATCTTCTGCCTAGACACCACGTCTATACGATCAATTACTACCTTAACCTTCTAGCGATGAATTAAGATTAAGGCACCCTAAGTAAATAGAGTGTTGAACGAGCGGACAGTCTACAATATAACTTAATCAAAATAGAACCTGAATACTTAGAGGGGAAATCACGAACACTTACTATAAATGGAAAATGTCGTTGAAATACAAGTGTGGAGAAGGCGAAGACAAGCCCAAGCCTCCTCGAACTCTACTTCACTCTCTTCCTATTCTAAGCACCAGCTAAGTAGCACCTTGCCTTTGGAGTGGAGCTCTTGATTCTCAAATCTTGCGTGTGTTGGGGTGGAGGCCTCCCCCTTCTATTTATAGCCTCTAAAGGTCGGTTTAGAGGGGTAATCGCCACAAAAATCCCTACCCACCACCTTCAGGAAGCGCTGAGGATGCTCCACGTGGAAGGCCGGCCGAGGGAGGCGCCATGAGTGGGTCGGCCGACCCCCTTAGAGGCGGTTCTTGGCCTGTGTTTCTTCTGGGCGGCTGATATGTGGGTCCTCATCTCTATTGTTAGTGCAGATCCGCGTGTTTCCTCTGTTTTACACTGAAAGTGGGCCCCTCAATCCGTGTGCTTGTCCCTGATTAACCGAAAGTGTGTTTTCTCCCTTAATTACCCTGAATACTCCGCATATGATTCTCTAAGTTGTTCAAAAGTGTATTCCTACCTCTAAATAAGGCATATGTGGAGCTCAGGGTAGGAGACAAAAAAAAAGGGCATGCTTTGAACTTCATATTTTGCTAAGTCAAAAACCGGATCCAAAGAGAAAACAAGTCATGGTTTATGATCAAGCATGTGCACATTGATGGATGGGTTGGATGGAATGATGGATACTCCTTTTGGTTGAACCTTCCCTCGTGTTTGATTTCAGAGTATGGGCTATCTTATCCTCTTCTTTTTTTTTTGAATACTAGATAGCCCATATCTCTTTTTTGCAAGAATCTTTGGAGAGGGATATGGAAGGCTGGAGTATTTGTTTCATGGATGAATGATGATGAAGCTAACTTCTAGTGTAGAAGTTTAGCAATTTGATGGATGTGCATAATGACTTGATCAATAAAACACAACAGGTATCTCACATGGGTCACAACAATTTGACAAAACTCAATGAAATTGCAAGCAGCATAAGTTGGAGTATTTTTATATATATGGCCCTGGGAGGAAATTATGATCATTGAGGAGTCAGCTTTATTATTTATCTTTTCAAAAGAAATCCCAAGTAATAAGCATAAGAGTGCAAATTCGAGTAATCTATTCATATCTCATAAATCAACATCCTAGGTAGCATGTTTTCCTAAAGTGTAAGTCATGGGTTCACAGGTAAAAATCTAGGAATAAAGAGCATACTAGATGATCAATCAGAATTGAATTATGGAGATAACTCAGGTTTTTGCTTTACTTAATGATTTTGTCAAATTTTCATATTCATGGAGAAAAATCGCAGAACGGCAGAAAGGATGAGGAAGGGGATGTGCAAACCAGGGAGCCTGTCGAGTGGGGGCCTGAGGTGTGCCAGCCAAGGGTTGCCCGACCCAGGAGGGTCGGCCGACCTGCTGGTGTCCCCTCTGGCATCGTGCTTGGCGTGTCGTCTTGTTTGTTTGTGCGTCGGTGCTTTGCGAACCTCCCCCACACTTGTTTCCTGACTTATTTTATTTTTGACAAAGACAAAAACAAATGGTGAAATCAAAAGGGGACTCCACCGGCTTTATGGGCTCAGTGGGTAAATTATTTCATTCTCGAACTATAGGCGCATTACATGATGAAACAAATAATGAAATGAAAATAAATCCTAAGGAAGGGAAACTAAGCGCCTATATTTTTCCTAAACCATATGGGAGAGCATAATTATGGAGCCTTATATAAGTCAGGCTGCCCTATATGGCTACATATGCGCTCCATCTTAGCGCACAGCCCGTGGAGAAGGTTTTTAAAGGCTTCCTCAAGGTCCTTCACCCTATCCTCGAGTTGAGCCCGCTCAAGCGTCTCCTATGCGAGCTTGTCGGCCAACCGCTTGTTTTCTGCTTGAAGAAGCTTGATGTCTCGTGCCAGCTCGGCCTTTGGAGGACCCTTAGCATCGTCCTCGCTGCTCTGGTACTGTCCTCCCTGCCTGGTGATCGGTGGAGGGTCAAGGAAGCGACTAATGGTCTTTTGCGAGGAGTTGATGGACTCCTCCATCTCCCGCTTGTCCTCCGAAGTGAGTGGGGGGATGAGCATCTTCCCCTTGCCGGGCCCGAGCCGTGGGCCGGTGATTGCGAAGCGCTCCTTCCTCTCCGACGATTCAGAGATGTAGTCCTTCTGGTACGTGTATTGGAATGTTGTACCATCCTTGCCCTGTAGTGTTTCCACGAGGTGCTCGCCGGTTGGAGGGTGGAAGGACCCTCATCATGGAAGAGACAGGTGCTTAGCCCCATCTTGCGGGGCGTGAGGGCACCCGTAGTCGGCCTCCTGGAGTTGGGGGTCGGGCGCCGGACACGAGACATCCCCCTTGTCTTCATCGAGCGTGCAGGGGTTGGTGAGAGCGCCCGCTGCGATGAATGAGCCGCTGAGGGGCTGCGCCCATTGGAACGGGCCGGGGGTTCAACGGATCTTGTTCTGCCCATTCTCCCCTCCCAACCGTGGTCCTCGAAAGGTATGCTAGCCAGGGGTTCCACCACTTCAGCTAGGGCAAGATCGAGGTTGTGGGGGACGGTTTGGTTGGCAGGGGTGATCTCCCCACTAAGAGAGAATGCAGAGCTTGAGAGGGAGGCTTGGGAGATGGCCTTTTTCCCTGCCATGGCGAGTTGGCTTGCTAGCAAGGTGTCAACAGGAAAGTGGGAAGGATGAGGAAAAGAGAAACACTTCTGTTGCTTAAAAAGGGAGCCTCACGACGGTATCTTCGCGTTTCCTTCGGAATATCCCCACTTAGGGTGATCAGGAAGGTTGGAGAACCGCGTTGGAGGAAGCCCGAGTGGCGGCGCCGCCACCAGTGGGTTGCCCGACCCACCTGGGTCGCCCGACCTTGTGGTGGGCCCTTTTGGGCCGCTGCTTCGTGTGCTGGCTCGTGGGGGTTCAAGGAGAAGGAAAAGTGTGGCCTTTTTATTTAATTCTAAGTAAAGGTGCCTGAGAGGGCTATGGGTAGGCCCGAAAGTCAATTAAATTGACTTTGTCCTCCTCAATTCCTATACTTTTATCAGAATCGTAAAAGAGTTTAAGACAATGGCCGTTTACCTTAAAGACGTGCCCTTCTTCATCCTGGAGTGTGATTACTCCATGTGATGCGGCATCAACGACGAGGTATGGCCCCATCCAGTTGCTTTGCATCTTTCCGTCGCCGAACAGCTTGACCTTAGAGTTGAAGAGCAACACCTTGTCACCAGGCTTGAATTCCTTGAGTTGAATCCTCTTGTCATGCCACTTCTTGGTCTTTTCTTTGTAGATTCTGGTACTATGGTAAGCCTTTTCCCTCCATTCTTCCAACTCGGAGATCTGTCTCATCCTATGTTTCCCAGTCTCCTTAAAGTCCATGTTCCACTTCTTGATTGCCTAGTGTGCCTTGTGTTCCAACTCTACCAGCAAATGATAGGTTTTCCCATAGACCAATTGAAATGGGGACATGGCTACGGGGGTATTATATGCTGTTCCATATGCCCATAGTGCATCTGGTAGCTTGTTTTTCCATCCAGTCCCCATCTCCTCTACTGTCTTCTGCAAGATGTTCTTGATTTGCTTATTTGAGGTCTCTGCTTGTCCGCTGGTCTGAGGGTGGTACGGAGTGGCTATGTTGTGGTCTGCAGCGAGTTGTTTCCGGAAGTGTCGGAACCCTCTATTCATGAAATGATAGCCTCCATCACTGATTACCATTCTTGGCACTCCGAAACGTGGGAAAATGATCTCATGGAACATCTTCCGAGCACTCTTAGCATCAGCGGCCTTGCATCGCAATGCTTCTACCCACTTTGATACATAATCCACTACCACCAAGATATACTCGCTGTCATAGGACCTTGGGAAAGGACCCATGAAGTCAATGCCCCAGACATCAAAAAGTTCCACTTGAAGGTTGTAAGTCAAGGGCATTGCGTTGCGAGCTTAGATCCCTCCATGCTTTTGGCACCTTTTGCACATTCTGATGTAGTTCTTGGTGTCTTCATACATGGTTGGCCAAAAGAAACCACTCTGCCAAATTTTTGCTTGTGTACGGTACACACCATAGTGTCCTCCATACGGGGCTGCATGGCATTTCTCAATAATCTGGGTACCTTCAATAGTGGGGATGCATCTTCGTAGCAAACCATCATCACAGATCCTGTAAAGGAATGGATCGTCCCACAGATGTCGCCTGCTCTCACAGGTCAGCTTCTTCTTGTTTTCTCCCGGCGGAACATACCCTGTGACCATGAAATTCACAATGTCCGCATACCATGGTGTGGAGTCTGTCACCTTTAGTAGCATATCATCTCGTAGGAAGTCATTGATTGGTAGCTCCTGCATGTTAGTGACTTGCCTATGAGATAGATGATCTGCTACAAAATTCTCTACTCCCTTTTTATCTTTTGTTTCAAGGTCAAATTCTTGGAGTAGGAGAATCCATCTAATTAGCCTAGGTTTAGCATCTTTTTTAGTGAGCAAGTATTTCAGGGCAGCATGATCCGTATACACAATTACTTTTGCTCCAACTAAATAAGATCTAAACTTATCGATAGCAAACACCACAGCCAAGAGTTCTTTTTTAGTTGTGGCATAATTAAGCTGCACTCCTGTCAAGATTTTGCTAGTGTAGGCTATTGCATGATGCTTTTTGTTTTTAGTTTGGCCCAAAACGGCTCCCACGGCATAATCACTAGCATCACACATGATTTCGAAAGGCAACTCCCAATCGGGGTGTTGAATGATGGGAGCTGAGATGAGTGCATTTTTGAGAATATGAAAAGACTTCAAACACTCATCATCGAAATCAAAGGGTGCGTCCTTGGCTAAAAGACCAGTGAGGGGTCTAGCAATTTGTGAAAAATCTTTTATGAATCGTCGATAGAACCCAGCGTGGCCTAGAAAGCTACGAACACCCTTAATGTTGATCGGAGGTGGAAGTTGCTTGATAACTTCTATTTTTGCCTTATCCACCTCGATTCCTTGCTCGGACACTAAATGTCCTAAGACAATGCCTTCTCGGACCATAAAGTGGCACTTTTCCCAGTTAAGCACCAAGTCCTTTTCCTGGCATCGTTGCAAGACCTTGTCCAAGTTCTCAAGACAATGATCGAAGGTTTTACCGTATATAGAGAAGTCATCCATGAAGACTTCCATAATTTCTTCGATCATATCAGAGGAGATGGACATCATGCATCGTTGGAAAGAAGCGGGTGCATTGCATAGGCCGAAAGACATCCGACGGTAAGCATAAGTTCCGTATGGACACGTGAAGATGGTCTTGCTCTGGTCGTTGGGATGGATAGGGATCTGATAATAACCAGAATACCCATCGAGGAAGCAGAAGAAGGAGTGGTTTGTCAAATGCTCAATCATCTCATAGATGAAAGGCAAAGGGAAGTGATCCTTCTTGGTCGCCTTATTGAGTTTCCTGTAGTCGATGTACATCCTCCATCCCGTGATGGTGCGTTGAGGGATTAACTCATTTTTATCGTTTCTAACGATCATCATGCCTCCCTTCTTTGGCACTACTTTCACAGGGCTTACCCACTCGCTGTGAGGTACGGGATATATAATTCTCGAATGTATGAGTTTCAAAACCTACTTCTTCACGACCTCACGCATCGCTTATTTAGCCTCCTCTGAGGTTCCCTAGAAGGTGTACACTCGGGGTCAAGGGGAATGCGATGGGTGCAGAGAGCGGGACTAATTCCCTTAAGGTCTTGGAGAGAGTAACCAAGAACAGAGCGATGCTTTTCTAGCACAGAAATTAACCTCTTGGTTTCTTCTTCGGAAAGCTTATCACTGATAATGACAGGGGCTTCTGTGTCGCCATGTAGGAAAGCATAGCGTAGGTCAGGGGGCAAAGGTTTTAACTTGATGGGAGGTCGAGTTGGCACTTTTTCTTTAGGGAGCTCGAAAGTCTCCTGCAGTTCATCCTCCTCTTCTATGAAAAGTTCAACGTCTTGCTCAAGGAGGGCATCGGGGGAATCAAAGGGAGAAATTGCTTTCACTTCTTCGATCGGCTCTTCCTCATTGGGAGGTTTAGCAATGGTGTTTCGTGAATGAGAAATTGGGATCATGAAGGCTTTTCCCCTGATTTTGACATCAAGGCTACCGGATGAGGTTGTCATGAAAAGTTTTTCCAAAGGGAGTCCAATAAGGACGTCAAAACTTTGGACTTCATAGACATGAAAGTTAAGTCTGGCCTCTATGTCGTTGTGTCTCACAGACACATTTTGCACAATCCTGTAGCCTTCTAAGACGGCTCCCAAAGGGCTTTTGAAGGTCTTTTACGTAGGGGTCAACGGTTTGTTTCCTAACACCTCGAAAGCGAAAGAGTCAGAGACGATGTTTATCCCTACCGTAGGTTTGTACAGAACATCCGTTGGGTTACCTCTAACTACGCAAGGAATGACTAAAGAGGATGAGATAATCCGAACAAGTTCGGAACATTGCTCATTTTTTTTGGACCACTCGTCACTCATAATTACAGTTAGCTCCATGAGGAATTGATCATCTAAAGCTTCAGGGGGAAAAACAGGAGTTGGTGGCTTCCGTTGGACGGCATACATCGAGGTGTTGCTGAAGTCCTTAAAAAGGTTTGCCTCAATGTTAAGAGGGAATTTGGAAGGTTGAATTTCTTCATCATCCAAAATTCCTGGTTCGGGAGGAGGCTCACTAGCTGGTTCTTCAAGTGTGCACGATGCAAGTTCAGGCTCAGCTAGCATAGGAGTCTCCTGGCTCGGCTTAGCTTCTTCGTGGGGTGGTTCGGTCGGCTCAAGGAAAGAGGTGTTTTCTAGAAATCATTCTAAAATGGCCCTTCCTTCCGAGGTAGTTTTATGTGCGAACGAACCTCCGGCGGCTATGTCGAGATGTAGGGAAGATTCTTTGTTAAGACCCATCCGAAAATGCTGTAGTAGCATGTGGTCGGGTATAGTCAAGTCTGGTCCAGATCGAGCTAGAAGCGAGATCCTGGCCCAAGCTGCTCCTAAAGATTCTTTCTCGGCCTGCTCAAAGCAGAGAATCTCTTTATGGAGGGCTACGATTCGAGACATTGGAAAGAACAAAAGACAGAACTTGTCCCGAAGTTCTTCCCAGTCACCACTCGTGCTCTCTACCGTGTAAGTGTACCATTGTTTCGCCCTCTCTATGAGAGAGAAGGGAAACAATTTCCACTTAAGAGTCTCTTGTGTCATGCCCCTGATTTGGATTCTCGTAGGTGGTGGTGTAGATTTTTGTTTTCTAACCCCGAGAAAGCTTGTTCCTGAACCATGGCTATAAAGCCAGGGCGGAGTTCAAAGTTGGCTCTAAGGATTGGTTTTGAAGATGAAGGTGGCTCGTAGAACTCTCCCCTTGGAGCAGATAACGATTGGATAGAAGATTGCTTGATGGTAGAAATGAGGAAGGAAATAAAGAAAATAAAATGGGATACGAGGGTGACTAGGGTTCCATGATAATACAGCAACCGTTCCCCAGCAACGGCGCCAGAAATGCTTGTTGGTTTTTCTTACGATCACGAAATAAATCCGCAAGCGCACGGAGACCGAAGTAGCACTTCACCTAGAATATTCCAGGGTATCGAATCTCAGGGAACGTATGTGTACTATCTCCAAACTAAACTACCCAAGGACAACAAGAAAATATGTAGGCAAAGGACAGAGAGGATATCCCAAAGTTCAGGTTTCTAAGACAATTAAAATTAGACTCTAGATTGCTTGCATTGGGCACGGACCTACCCCTGCATCCATAGGCAACTTCCGCCAAGAGCCTACGCACTAGCCTAGCATGGAGGAGTTCAAAGGACAGACAGCGCTGTCACCACCTGCCGCCTACCTCAGCTAACCGGTAGACTAACAAATAATCAAAGGTAATCTCCTGCCGAGACACCACGTCTATGCGATCAATTACTACCTTAACCTTGTAGCGATGAATTAAGATTAAGGCACCCTAAGTAAATAGAGCATTGAATGAGCGCACAATCTAGAATATAACTTAATCAAAATAGAACCTGAATACTAAGAGGGGAAATCACGAACACTTACTATAAATGGCAAATGTCGTCGAAATACAAGTGTGGAGAAGGCGAAGACAAGCCCAAGCCTCCTCGAACTCTACTTTACTCTCTTCCTATTCTAAGCACTGACTAAGGAGCACCTTGCCTTTGGAGTGGAGCTCTTGATTCTCAAATCTTGTGTGTGTTGGAGTGGAGGCCTCCCCCTTCTATTTATAGCCTCTAAAGGTCGGTTTAGAGGGGTAACCGCCACAAAAATCCCTGCCCACCGCTTTCAGGAAGCGCTGAGGATGCTCCACGTGGAAGGCCGACCGAGGTAGGCGCCATGAGTGGGTCGGCTGACCCAGGTAGGTCGGCCAACCCCCTCAGAGGCGGTTCTCGGCATGTGTTTCTTCTGGGCGGCCGATATGTGGGTCCTCATCTCTGTTGTTAGTGCAGATCCGCGTGTTTCCTCTGTTTTACACTAAAAGTGGGCCCCTCAATCGTGTGCTTGTCCCTGATTGGCCGGTAGTGTGCTTTCTCCCTTAATTACCTTGAGTTTTATTAATTCTCTGTGATTAATCACCTACATACACATAATCACCAAAACTTGTGGAAATCATTAGTAATAAATCCCTATCACTAGTTTGATAATTATTTAGTGTCATTTATGCAAGTATCTGACCGTAAATTTTAGCATTTAGTGACCGTCAACACCATGCTTCACACCGTGTTCACTTATCGCAATCACCCCTTTCCGTTCACTTATGTGGTGTTTCGACCGACCAGGGGCAGAACTAAGGCAAGCCCCGGTGCATCCCACCCAGTTTTAAACTTTTTACTTTATCACTAGTTAGGGATGTAGCCTTGTCTGTGCATTAATTTTGTAGGAGTTATTTGAAAACCTAGCATTGCAGTAGGTCCCCTTTTTCCCAGTAATTAGCCTCAGGACGGTTGTCGCTCTGCTTAATTTAGGATGACTATTCACCGAGTGGTATGGAGACCACTCCTAGGTAGGAAATATTCTCACTGGGGAATGATGTCGGATGAAGGAAAGTGTGGAAGGGGTCACAATGAAGACCGGATGGACAACCAGGTGGAAAGGGAAGCATAGCATGTCTTCAAGGAGGTAGCCCCATCCGAGTCACCTAAGGCTACGCCTCGTGTCCGGCCCATGGGATCAAGTTTGAACGTATTGTTTGCATGCTGGAGATATGGTCCCAGTAAACCGACGTAGCTATGACTACTGCCTAGTCGGAAGATAGGCTTCTCCCTTCTTTGGTGGAACTAGGGTTGAGAGGAGGGAGCAATCCACCCACGGATGGCGGCATGGGGCGCATCGCGGTGGGGGACCCTTCTCGGGGGAGTCTGGACCTGGAAGACCTTGTAGAACCGCAGCGAAAGGTTGCTCCATGCGGCTTCCAGGAAGCACGTATGGGTCGTGCAAGAAGGTTTCTCCTGTAGGATGTAAATCGATTCGAGTCGCTGCCCCTCACAGTAACGAGTACCACTTTATCGCTGCTCCGGAAAAGTGTGGAAAGCCATTCAGATGATGAGTGGGTTTAATACTGCTGTTTCGAATTATTCAGATTGTATTGCAACCATGATTGTTATAGCTTTAGTGCAAACTAAATTTATTATTATTCCACATGACAACTTAACTTGATGCTAAAACTTGAAAAATAACGATCCACTCTTAGGCTGGCTTTCTGGCAACATAAACCCTACCCCTAGCCTTTGCATGTCTAGGTGTCGGCTGTAGTTGGCCATTTTGACGGGTCGGTCTTGCTGAGTAAACTAGTTACTCAGGGCGTAGCTCTATGTGGTTTTCAGATGACCAGGGTGGAGACTGCCACTGCGGTGGGAGGTTCTACTGGGAAGGCCAGCGTCCTAACTGCTGGAATATTGAATGGGAGCTTTGCACCAATGATGACGATGAGTAGCCTGTGTGTGCCGGTTTGGTGTCAAGGGCCTGACACCGATCAAGGCCGGCTTCTACTTCTATGTATTCGCCATAAGAGGGCATTGTATCTTACTTTCGTCAAAACTCTTAGTATAGTTGAATTATTTCGCTTCCGCACTTTGAAAACTCTAGCTATAAATTAAATTCGGATTTATGTAAAACTCTGTACTCCACCTATGTTCTTGTTGCAACTCTATTCTTCTGTTATATGTTGTACTATTGGGCGTCACAGCACGTGTAGCCACCCGAGAAAGATCCTGGAACGGAATCGTCTCCGTGATAAGGCGGTTCTGTTACAGCGTGGTATCAGAGTTGTCTCGGGAATAGTGCAACATTCAAAGACATATTTTCGAAAACCCCGTAACGAACGTGTGAGGACGTGCCCATTAGGGTATTATTACTTATGATTTCGGTGGAAAGCTAACTGTAGGAGGTTGTTTGTTTAAATACTTACATCTATGGCCTCATCAACGAAGGTATGTGTCCCGCCCTGTCGACAGTAATATGGGAAGCTAGCACAAAGGTGTGAACACGGGCTGATTGCGGTAAACATCAGTGTCCTGCCCTAGGACAATAATAAGCGATTATGTTCGGCTCGTTTCTTTTCTATTTGATGTATTGTTCCTGAAATCAATCTTCTGCAGGTACGCTAACCACAAATCGAGTAAGAAACGTGTAGCATACGACTAACTTGAGAGATCGTCTGCCACCGACTATACGTATGGTCCTATTCATGGCCAATTTTTATTTTGTGAGGGCATGTAGGCCGAAAGCATATGCATTCATATAAATGTTCAAGCATCAAGTCATTAAGCAAATCTGGAAATTTCAGCAAATATGTTGCTCACGCAAAAACCTAGGTCTTCTCACTCGAAAGTCAAAATTATGCAAATAAATACTTATTAGAATCATGAACAAACCCTCTATACTTCCAGCAAAATTTTTGCTTCAAAGATTCCCGGACAATGCCATTTTTGATCTATCCGAGTTAGCATGTTGATTTGGTGGCAATCTGAAATTCAGATTCTTGACCTATCGTGTAGAATCCATAACGTTTTGCTCAGATCACCTCCAGGGTTGTATGAGCACTCCATGGAAAGTTCATGAAATGTTCTACAACTTTGGTAGTTTACGTTTTTAGGTTTAGAATCTGAAAGGTAGAGCTATGAGCAAATAATCACAGTAACTCAGCTCTGTCCAGAAAATGGGTTCAGAAAAATTGACCGGTAATATAAATTCCGTATCTCAAGTTCTAAAAATTAGTTGGAGGCGTGCAAGTAAGGGTTAGAAAAGTGTTAAAATTCCCATAATACTGATAAATTACTTCTAGGGCTCAATAGAAAGAAACCTGGTTTTCAGACCCTCTTTCAGACCAAATACAGTGGTGTCCTCAACAGAATTTCAGATTCTGACCTGTAACTTAGAAAATTCATTGCTCCTAAATCGTTTATCCTATGAGGGCATGTAAAGATGCGTTGGAAAAGTAAGAAAGTCCTCTTCAACTTTGGTATGAACCTGAATGACTAGTTTTGCACGCATAAGGTTTTCGTGTTACCTAACGGTGAAGACAGATTTTGCTGGGAGCAGAATTTTAGAAACTGATAGTCAACTTAGAAAATTCATATCTCCTGAACCATTTATTGGATGAGAGTGTATAAATACTCATTGGAAATATATTAAAATTTTCTACAAGATTGGTATTCATTGGTTCCACTGATTCTGCACTTAAGATGGCTGTTTTTGCGTTTTTAGTAGCTGCTGTACCAATAGGACAAAATCGAACGTATTCTGAAACTTTTGGACAAGTATACTTTTTGGTATTGTAATGGCTTGAAAAGCTACCCATCACCATTATGGTTGTTCTGCCTTGATGAGCTGCACTCTTTCATGCGAGGAGCACGTTGATGATCCTTCACTTTGAAAAGTTGCACCACAATGTCTCTCACATGCACTGCTATATTCTTGCTCAACCAAATAATAGTTTGAAGGCATGAACCTATCTGTCAATATAACTTCATTATATGCATAAATATAATTGTGCGCATTGCAATATTACAAACTCTCTTTGCACCATTGCCAAGTGTATCATGAATAAGAACAAAGCATCATCCCTGCACCATATCCTGTGCACTATGTTGCAATCATTCATATGTGCACCATGTAATCATATGCATCATGACATGAATATTTTGCATGTGCATCATGAACATTTCATCATGTTATATGCATCATGACGTGTGCACCATTTCATATGCATACATCGGCACATCATATGACATATGCACCATCAAGCATCATCTTCATGTGCAACATATGTCATTATGCAAGTGCATCATTGCATATGCACTACCCTCCAGGTGCACAGTGTCACGCAAGCATTGCATGCACGTGTATTGCACCGTAACATCTAGGTGAACATTAGGGTGCATTTGGATACCCATTAGCAGGTAATATGTAGGAATAATTAATAATGAACAAGAATATAACATTTGACTATCCTTCTTATTGAACCAAATTTTTGTTGTTTGCTCCAAAACAATCGTTGTCATTGAGGAGCAACCAAGAGATCAATACTTTGATGATCTATTTGGTTTAAGTGCCCCCCTCCCCCCCCCCCCCCTTTGATTTGGATCTCCAAGAATTATTGATTTCTTGTGAAGCTATAGTAAATTGTCTACGGGGATGATTCGCTTGTTTGTTCAGTCAAGTAGAGCACCAACTCGTGATTTCCTTTTGATGACTCACTGGCCAAAACTGAAATGTCAAATCTTTCCGCACCCCATCCTTGCCGCCTTAACTCACTTATTTGTCGTTGCGTAGATTTGTGACCCTTCATCACTTAGTTTGATCTCAATCCAAATTTCTAGTTGTATCATTTGTTACTATCTATTTTTATATCATGTTAAGGTCCATTTTTACCCACTATCATCCAAACTTTGGCAAATTCCGTGTAGCAGAGTCGAGACAAAAGAGCTATGCTGATAAAAGACGTCGTCCGCACGAGTTTCCATTTGATGATCTCCTAGGGCTTGGGGCATCATCTACCAAATGTGTAAAATGATTTGGAGTCAGAGAAAAAGTTAGCACCTCGCTAAATTAACCCATATCCGATCACTGCCACATGTGGACTCGTAGCTGACAAGCTCCAACTGCCAGTTGAACCAGTTGGTGTACATAACCCATTCCACGCGCGCCAACTCAAGAAATGCCTGAAGCCACTCATCGACATCTCCTTGGAGTATACAGAACAACTGCACCCTTGCTTGACTTACACCAAACACCAAATGAAAGTGCTCAATGAAGAGGAGAGAGTTACTGTTAGAAGACGACCAAGTTCTTCAAGGCTCAATGGAGCAACCTGACCAAGCAAGAAGCCACTTGGCAATTAAAGGAATTTCTACAAAACCAGTATACAGATTGCTAGACCAAACTCTAGGTAAACTATAGGAAAGGCAGTGCCTAACTTGTTCACCCCTCCTTAAATCTCAGGACGAGATTTCTTTAATGGGGGAGGGCTGTGACACCCAGGATGTCAAAACAGAGGTTGAAGACACTAGGCATTACTTTAGAACCAATTATGAACCGACACAAAAAGTTTCGAATTATTTGAGCCTCATTTGAATGAAATTTAATTAAATTTAAACAACATTTGAACTATAAGTCAAAACCTTTCAACACAACTTGTGCCACCAAAAATATATGTTGTAGGGAGTAATGAAACAAAAGTTTGGGAAAAATTTCAGATTTTTATTCCAAGTTTAGGTACATGAAATAAAGGTCTAAGGGCTTGAAAACAACACCTCTTTGAAAAATTTCTATTCAAATTTGAATGACAACTGTTGAATGTCAGCATTTTTAAAATTTAGAGCGCATCATTGTGGACACAACCATATTTTTGTTTTTCTCAACAGAGCTGGATTAATACATATGCTAATAATCATAAACCTCATTTTTGAAAATTTTAAGAAAAAGAAAAATTATCATGGGTCCCATGATGAGTACATCACACTCATGGATACACACAATACTCCTCCAACTAAGATGAAAGTTCATATGCATCACCTGAATTTACAGGTGAGATCGTTTCTAATGTGTTTATTATGTGGTTTTGAGAATAGATTGCTACCTAATAAATTAAACTAGTTACTCAGGGCGTAGCTCTGTGTGATTTTCAGATGACCAAAGTGGAGACTGCCATTGTGGTGGGAGGTTCCACTGGGAAGGCCAGCGTCCTGACTGCTAGAATATTGAATGGGAGCTTTGCACCAATGATGACAAGGAGTAGGCTTGTGTGCGTGGGTACGGTGTCAAGGGCCTGACACCGATCAAGGCCGGCTTCTACTTCTATGTATTCGCCGTGAGAGGGCGTTGTATCTTACTTTCGTCGAAACTCTTAGTAGTGTTGAATTATTTCGCTTCCGCACTTTGAAAACTCTAGGTTGTAAATTAAATTTGGATTTATGTAAAACTCTGTACTCCATCTATGTTCTTGTTGCAACTATATTTTTCTGTCATGTGTTGTACTATTGGGCATCACAGCGCGTGTCGCCACCCGAGAAAAATCCTGGAACGGAATCGTCTCCGTGGTAAGACGGTTCTGTTACAGTTATGTGCATCTCACCGTGTTAGAAATAGTACCTGGCTATGAGGACAACGAGATCGAATGCCCGATACCTGAGGCAAGTATAGAAACTCTCCAAGATTCGCTCGGCTCTTTCATTATTTGGAAACGCCGTGATGTTGTCCTATCACCATGAGTTTCTCCACCCTCGTTGTCTGGGAACGGGTCCTTTCATGCGAGCCAGCCAATCAATACAGGTGGACAGTCGTCTCCTATGTCTGCGGCAGCCTGGGGAAACAAGCCTTAATCTCCTCATGCGGAAACTAACTCGACTCATAATCCTATAATCTATAGTGACAACGAGCCTCTTCTACAGAATGTTCAACTCGAGCCTTCTCCGGTTGTCATCAAGGCTCCGCCAATTCAAGTCCAGTCTATGGAAATTCAAGTCGAGCCTCCATCAACAGCTGCTACGGCGGTTGAAATTCAGGCACCGGTAGTCCAAGTCCAGCCTGCGCTAGTTGTCATCAAGGCTCCGATAATCCCAAAGACAGTTTCAAGTTTTGACAAAGAGCCAAAGGACCCAAAAGCAAAAATGATTTCGATAAGTACTTGGCTGGATTGAGAAAACGTCTAGCAACCACTGGCAAGCTCGTCCTGCAAGAACAAGATCCTCGAGATAGATTGTCGTACAACGATCAAATTTTGGAGAATCATGTGGACGATGTAGATTACCTGAAATTCATATTCGGTAAGCCCCTTATATCGAAGAACATGTACAAGAACCTGTCGTGGGAGATGCGGAAGTTACACGACTGGTACATGATGGCGTCAAAAGAAGGGGTCACCGAAATCACTTGTAGGATTCCAAAAGAGGTGTTCAACGAAGAAGACGAACAAATATTATACCTATTTTGGTAGGATGTCCACTCTATGTTTTATCTAGACAAGATGGACGTCACCTTCATCTCCTTGTGCTGCATGTAAGTGTCGCATTCGATCTACTTCGTATTTCAAGCATAATTCCATATATTATCTTATGCTTGTTTTATAGCATTAACTCCTTTTTCCAAAGAAAGAAGACTGACAGAACAGATTGGAGGGTGGCCTACGTCAACTCAAACCGGATCAACCAAAGCTCGATAAATCCAATGGTAAATCCGAAAAACAATGCGGATAAGACACCGACAGATTTTGCTGACATGAAGACTGTCTTGACAATAAAAGCAAGTACTTATGTTGTAAATTACTTGTACGACTGCTTCATAAGGGTGCAAGATAGAGAATGCATTATGGCCCCTTAAAACTTCAAGTAAGTTGGACAACTACTGCCTTCGTCATGTATCCGATGTTCAAGTTAAATCCAATCGTAATTAAATTGTTGATAACATTGTTGTAGCGATCATTGGACCTGTCTAATGATATTTCCCAAAGAAGGGTACCTTCTAGTGCTTGATAGCCTAGACTTCGATAAGAAGTTATACAGCGACATTTTAGAAGTCATAGATCGGTAAGAAATTGGTCTATGTGTGTATGGTTTGATGATATTAATATCATCTAATGATAAGCTTTTGTCGATCGCGCAGTGCTTACAATAAATATGCCGTAGCCGGCGGGCCATGTACATCCGTCATAAGTTTTGGGTAAGATTTATGTGCATCTCATACACGTTCTTATCATACTATCCATTCATATAATTATCGTAAGTGTAACAAACTTGTGTTCTCTAATTTATAGTCCCATAAGTAAATACGAGGAAGTGTACATTGTGGTTACTACACTTGTGTGTTCTCGGCTGGCACTTCAACTTACCTATACCATATCATTGAGGAATCTAAACAAGAAGTAAGTTAATTTTGTTTATGTTCATTTTACTTTATTTTTGATTATTAATATCTTATATATTAACAGTCTCTGCTCATGTGACATAGAAAGCCGCAAGGGCAAAGAAAGAATGGACTCCAAAGATAAAAAGGAATGATCAGATAAAAAAGGGTATAATTCCTGAATCACGCATTCGCTTGAGTAAAAATGCGATGTATCTAGTTGTAGCTTCTCTTTGTTGTTTTATATTGAGTAAGGTAGTCTAGAAGGGAAGTGCTTTGATTCGAAAGGTTTACTAGCAACAAAACATAGGTCCTTTATGAGTGGGATGGTTTGAGAGCAACATATGAGCCCAATGTTCCGGAGAAAGATGATGACTATACATTAGGATTTATATAAGACATTTTGTACTATCCATTGAACATTTTGATGAGATATTGTATATATTCTGTGATGACATATTGTAAATATCTGTGATGAGATGTTGTAAATTTCTGTGTGCAGAATCTGTGATTTCTGTATATTTGCTTTATTTTATTTTATTTTGGAAAATAACAAGTACTAAAAGCTAATAATAGCGATGGTTGATGTTGTTAACCGCCGCTACTAATAGCTAACAATAGCGGCGGTTGACATCTTCAACCCCTGCTACTAATGCGTCAATAGCGGCGGTTTGTTTCGGCGACAGACCACCCGCTGCTACAAACGCTTATTTGTAGCTGCGTTTGCGTAGCGGCGGGGTGACCTGCTCGCCGCTACAGGGCTTTACAAACCGCCGCTACAGGCCTTTTTTGTTGTTGTGATAGTAGTATAGCATAATAAATCAGTTGCAGTACATTATGTATGGAGAGGCAAGAAGCAACAACTATGAGACTTGTAAAGATTTCAAGCTAAAAATTCACAAAGCTTAAGGACTAATTTTAGTGCTGGGAGTTTTGGTACTCCGCACATTTTAGTTTTCCGCATTGAATTGTTGTGTCTATTTTTTTCTTTGCAGATATTCACTCATATTTGTGCTGACATTAGCTGTTTCCCATGTCAGTGTTGGAACTGAAGATCGACGAACGATCAATAAGAACACAAAACATTCGAATTTGCCGGGCGACGAACGCCCGTCGGGCTCCGGATGCCCCCAGCAACGAACGGTGAACTTTTTTTCTCTGTGTATTCTCTCGGCTCAAACCGTAAACAACAGAATACATGGGCTTATATAGCCGCAGACGATGCAGCCTTAGCAACAAACTCCGTGGCTCCTACGCGCACGAACGCGTGAGCTCCTTGCGACCCGGACTGCCAACGTACGCGAGCCATTCGCTCATGCGCACGACCCAGACGTCACATGCTTCTATCGCCTGCAGCTTGCCTGCCCATCAACTTGGACTAACCAACTAACTAATCAATGTGCATCGACACACACACACGTTCTAATCTACGGCATGCAACCTATGCAAACTAAAACATTACAGCAAGTCAGGATTACTGCTAACAATGCCTCCCCTAATCTTGACTTGCGTAATCCCCCTGCACTTCATCACGGAGGACGACTCGTCCTCATCCTTGCCGGCATGCCAGCTTCTCGGCAGCGTCGGAGGAGCTCGCCTTCCTCCTCTTCAGAACTGCCACACGCTCCGTTGCCAGAGTCGATGGGTTGCAGCTGTCGTCATCGTCGCAGCAGCCGCCGCTACGGCCTCCTGATCTGACGCGGTCACTACTGCACGCCCCACCTCCGCACGGATGTCACAGTCTTGGTCTTCTTCCTCAGCGCCACACGCCGAGCTCCCTCGTCTCCAATGATACACACCGTCTTCTCCAGCTGCTGCTGCACCACACCTAACAACTTTGGCCACATACGCAATTCATGGCTTCGCGCCCAAACACGAACAACGTTGACGCCTCCCCTCATCACGGCAAGGATCGCCACACGATTCGTTGTGGTGGAGCCAGGCACCATACCTTGGAGACCGCCACAAGGTTCAGGCGATAAACACCATCCTTCTCTGGTGAACATCGTCGAGCACAAGACGCCCGGCAGGACCGACACACGATCCGCTGCCACAGCACCGACTCCCCATTGGCGACCAGCCAATCATGCGCAGGCCAAGACATGACTTGGTGCCCTCACCGTTCTCTTCTCCGGCAACACAACGCCATTGATTTCGGTCACTGGCGACACATGTCGCCGCTCTCGGCCAGCAACACACGCCTTGGAGCCATCATGCCCGGCAAGACCGACACACGATCTACTGCCACAGCACCTCCACTGGCGACCATGCATGACGAACATGCAGGCCGACGACCTTGACGAAGCGGCGACCATCGAACGCCATCTCGCATCGGCCACCTCTGGCTTGACTCCGGTGACGGGGCACATCCCAGCTCGACCTAGCTCTAATGCCAATTGTTGGAACCGAGGATCAACGAACGATCAAGAAGAACAGAAGACGCTAGAATTTGCCGGGCGACAAACGCCCATCGGGCTCCGGATGCCCCCAGCGACGAACGTTGGACTTTTTTTCTCTGTGTATTCTCTCGGCTCAAACCGTAAACAACAGAATACATGGGCCTATATAGCCCTAGACGATGCAGCCTTAGCAACAAACTCCGCGGCTCCTACGCGCACGAACGCATGAGCTCCTTGCAACCCGGACTGCCAACGTACGTGAGCCATTCGCTCATGTGCACGACCCGGACCTCACCTGCTTCTATCGCCTGCAGCTTGCCTGCCCATCAACTCGGACTAACCAACTAACTAATCAATGTGCATAGGCCCCCAAACCAGGGCGGCCGCCCTGGGCCCCCGAACCTAAGGGGCCCCTCCCCATAGAGTACAAAGATATATGGCCCAATAAATCACAACAGAAAGCTTGTCTTGCGTCTTGTTGTCAGTCCGTTCAATTAAGTTAATCACAGCAGTTAATTCTGATCGTAGACGTCGTGGACTTTTGGTGTCATAGAGAACCTCTATCGGCTGTGCCGCCGCCTCCCTATCGCCGCTGCCACCTGCTAGTTTCCCTGATCTTAATCCGTCTGCATCCTGATCTCTCCATGATGTCGATACTCATAGCACCTTCATGCAATTCCACACCATGCATCGCAGTCTAAACAGAGGCCGCAGCTTTGATTTGAGTTATTCTATTCAAGTCCATTATGAGAAGCTCAATAAGGTATGGCTCTATGCACTATAATGCTATGAACAGGTATGGTGCTACAATAAAAAAATGAATTGCCAATGCACACAATGCTACTGTAAGTAATTAGGGCCTCAAATTGTAGTTTCGCCCTGGGCCCCTGAAATCTTTGGACCGGCCCTGAATGTGCATCAACACACACACACGTTCTAATCTACGGCATGCAACCTATGCAAACTAAAACATTATAGCAAGTCAGGATTACTGCTAACAGTCAGGTTTTAAATGACTTGATTCAAGATGAATCTGAACCCAGTAAGAAGCTATATGATTTGCTGATTTAGTTAGTTGAGGAGATAGGATGGGCCCGTATTTCAACCTATGGAAAACAATGGATGCACATTCGCTGCCCGACAACTTTGCCTCCATTTTGATTGTTTTCTTGGTTGGATTTTAAACGTTTTGATTCAAAATGAATCTGAACCCAATTAGAAGCTCTATGATTAGATGATCCAGGTAGTCGAGGACATAGAATGGGCCCATGTTCCAACCTATGAAAAATAATGTTTGCATGTTCACTTTCCGACAATTTTTTGCCTCCATTTTGATTGTCAACCTACTACATTAACAATTATTTGTCAGCATCAGATGATGCGTCAATATTTCTTGTTATTGTTTGGCATGTTGCTAATTGTTTTGACGTTAACCTAGTGGTAGTTTCTGTAAATTGTAATGAGGCAAGTTTCTGCTGCACTTGATTTGCACGAGTTTCTATTGCACACATTATCATTTATCAATCCTGATTTATCTGCTAAAAAAAGTGTTGAGGACGTATTATGAATAGTACTTTCCATTGCAAATGTAAGATGAATGGTATGCGATTCAATGAATTTGCAAAAGCAATTCTGATCAAATGTTGTTTAGACCAATCCTCTCTCTCTCTCTCTCTCTCTCTCTCTCTCTGCATCACTTGCAATGCAGTGACGGAGCTTGGAACATTTTACAGGAGGCCTTGCCTCTTTTGGATTTTAGCATAGGGGATCAACGTAGTATATTTTTGGAAAACTTCTTCAATGCCATTGGCTTAAACTGCGTAGAGGCAGAGGAGTGCCCACGAGAGGAAGCAGCGGCGATGGGCAGGGGAGAGACTAGGGGACTACTCCATTTTCTTATTCCTGTCGTTCGGACAGGCAACGGTACTTTATTTCTAGCTATTTCTTCCTGTCCGAAACGACAGTATTTAGGAACTATTCTTGGTGGCTGCAGAGAGGATGACGGGGATGAGGTTGAAGGGGAGGTCTTGACGGAGGTGCGCAGGCCCGTCCAGCCGTGGATGTGGGCATGTGGCAGCCTGCTGGCTGCTGCGGCTGTGACGGTCGAGGGGCGTCATCTGGTGCCCGTATGATTGGTGCTCGCTGATGACGCAATCACAACCAACCGGAGTGTATGTTCTCGTTGGCCTCGCTGCCCGCACGATTGGTGCTCGCTGATGACACAATCAGTTGGCAGTAGCTGCTCTTCGTGTGGATGTTCTTGCCGCTGCATACAGCTTGCCATGCGTCGGTTCACCCATAATGTCCTCCGATCAAACTTAGCTTGGATGGATTTTGCTGCTTTTCTTTTCTCTTTTCTGCTTCCGTTAGAGCGTTGGAGATAGCACAAGTGAGAGAGATTGCTGCTGGTACATGGGATACCGAGTCCCAATACCAATCTGGATATACAACGGTTATCGAAAGAGGAAAGGAGGAAACTACACTGATATATGGTTCTAGGGGCAAAATGGACATTTTATATATCAGTTTTTAGTATAATTTGACCGACATGGCATGCAAGGGATTAAATTTTAAAATCCATGGCATTTAATGGCGGATAAGAGATTAAAATTTATGCCAGTAACATAGAAGGAAATTGCCCTTTATTTTTCAAATACCTTGAAACTAAGGAATTTTTTCAAATGTTACAGAGTCAGGGATTCATGGCCACCTTTAGCCATAACAAATCTCCTCCCTTGATTAAAGACAGAGAAGGCACGATCAAGGACTGAAATTTAAAAGTCATCATCGATTGGTACAGATAATCCCTCTCCTTAAATTAAATGACGTGTAGCTCTTTTGTACTAATTGAGGAAAAAGAACAAGAGTAATAAAATGCACGATGGGTCTATGAACTTACTTCCTCCATTCCACAATATAAGCATTTCTAAGATTCAAAGGCAAATTTGGTCAACTTAGTAAAAGTCATATATACCCGTTTATTTTATACTACCTCATCAATTTCTCACCCACTCACCAATCCATCAGATTTTGTCTTATCTATAGAAATGCTTACATTGTGAACAAATCTTTGAATGCTTCAAATGCTTACATTATAGACCCGAGGAAGTATTTTCTATTGTCATTTTGATCCATAGACTTTTTTTTGTATTTATAGGTCCACGAACTTGTATGTATGTGTCATATAGGTTCATGAATTTTTTTTCTGTGGTTATATGTCCATAAATGTCTTAAGTGGTGCACTATTGGTCCTGGGACTCGGGCCGTGCCGGGCTGGCACGACACGAGCCCATCATGCTTTGGGCCACCTTGTGTCATGCCTCGACGGCACGTTGGTCCATGCCGCTCAGACCGACCTAACGAAAATACGGCCCAGGCATGGCGGGCTGCTGTCGGGTCGTGCCAAAGCCCAGGCATGGCGGGCTGCTGTCGGGTCGTGCCAAAGCCCAGGCACGACCCAGTTTTAGTGAAGTCGTCCCTCATTAATACGTTTTCAACATAATAAATGCACTAGGTGACAGTAGAGAAGCCAAGATATAGATCAAAATATTTATTAAATTTCACCAAAATTAATTTAGTTTCTTAAGTCTACGTTACATGTGACCACCAAATTTGAATTCCAAAACAATCTGTAAGGTTCAAGACCATTGAGGTCACCCTAAGGTATGAACGTTTTGGTGATGAATGACAAGCATGAAATGTGACTAAAGTGTTATGTGCGTAGAAAACCTCTAATTACATAATTATGATTAGTGATGGTTGTCTTGGCGATGGATGATGATGACCACAAGCATGGAGATTGATGAGCTTGATGGAGTCCAAGGGTTAATGGAGATGGATCAAGGCTAAGGACAAGCTATAGAGCAAGTGTTTGGAACACTTGTTTAGTTTTTAGGGCTTTGAGTCCATAGGAAAAACCGAACTATCAAGGGGGTCTAGATCATGTCTCTTTAGGTCATGATAGTCTGTGATGTGTGTGGATGCTCAGCGAAATTACATGCACTAGGTGACAGTAGAGAAGCCAAGAAGCTGTTGGAAGAAGTCTGAAAATGAAGTCAAGCAAGGACGAGGAGTTTCAACTTCTGGAAGGAGAGACCGGACAGAAGGTCAGGAGTGACTGGATTGTACGATCATCAGAGGAGAAGGCAGATCAGAGAGAAGACTTTGCGAGAAATCTGTCTGGACTGAAGACCATAGAGATCAGACGGTCTGGTCTGTATGGGTGAAGGACAGGACAGAAAGGAAGCAATTCAGGAGTTCTCTGGAATCGACAGACATGAAGAGACCAGATGGTTCAGTCAGTATGACATCCCCTGCGCACAGTGAAGCCAATGGCTCTAGGAGCCGTTCTCGGAGTGACCGAATGGTCCGATCAGGCAGTGCCCCGACAGTTCGATCAATATGTCCATAAAGGTGATTTTGTGGAGCAACGGCTAGTTTGAGGTTGGAGGCCTATATAACTTCGTTGCTAGGGTCTTGGAGACCTCTCTTGGCTAGTGGAATTGCTAGGAGCATTTGTAGGGAGCCAAGAGGAAAAGAGAGGAGCACTAGAAGAGGATATTGGATATCTTGAGAGTGCTACTGAGAGTAACTTGAGCTTGTATCCACATCTAAGGCTAGGGTTTCCTTGAGGACGTGATCTGGATTGATACTCTTGGTCTATGGTGAGATCTAGACTGGTTAGGTGCCGGTCATCGAGTCTATTGTGATTGATTGTGATGGCTGTCACACGTTTGTACACGGTTTGAGCCTGCCGTTGAAAGGGGCATCACTTGTGAGCACCCGTCTCAGCTCGGGGAGTCTGGCAAGTTCTCGAGAGAAGCGAGCTTGTGTCTTGATGTGTCTTCACTCCGGGAGCGATTGCGAGCTTGTGTGCGAGAACTCCACTTGATGGCAGGAGGGACCGATACTCCGGCGGGAGTGGTCCAACAAGGAGTAGGAGAAGGCTCCATCCTTCTGAGATCTCAAAAAAAAAATATCATGAGCCATCTCTTACTCTGCTCCTTACTATGATTCTTTACTTTTTGCATTTACATACCATGGTATTCATGCTTGTGTGTTTGCATTGCTCTAGTCGATTACATTATAGACTTGCATGAATAGGCTTCTCTACTTGCTAGTTGTGCTTAGCTCTCACTTGATCACTAGCATGTATAGGAGTTTCTTTGGCATGATTGATCACCCCAGTATGTATTGTGATACTCATGCTTGTGTACTTATCTTGTGCTTGTTAATCTAGTAGCTTTGCATGAGTAGGCTCTTTTGCTAGCTTGTTGTATGCTTTCGCGTGTTATTAATTATTAACTTGCATAGGAGTTGCTTTGTCTTGTGTGTGACCCACTAGTATGCTTAGATTTTCTTTCTTTTCATAGGGTTGTCTTGTTGGTGTGATCACCACTAGAATTATGTAGGAGTTGTTTGATTGGTCGGTTTTAGGAATTGGCAAATTAGGTACATATTGTGAGTTCCCGATTCACCCCCTCCCCCCTCGGTCAGTCGAGTCTTTCAAGTGGTATCAGAGCCAAGTGCTTATTATAGGGCTTAAATGCCTTTAGTAGTGACCGTATTGAGTTGGGATGTCATCCCATTTGGAGCCGGGTCATGGCTCATGGAAGGATCCCTTGAAAATCTACCTAAATGTCATGATTTCGGATGAGTTGATGGATACTCTTGTGGACTTTGCCAATACCTTTACCGATAATCATTTGTATGATGATGATTGTGTTGATGTGCCTTGTTCTAGTGAGTGCCTAGATCCTTCTAATGATGACTTGATAGGTTGCTCTACTAGTGTGCCTAATGTTATGAATGATAATGATGTGTCTCTTTATCTTGCTTGCTCCTCTAGCATGACTAGTACTAATGATGCTTGTGAGCCTTTTGTTGATCATGCTAGTGACATGCTTGTTTGGGAGTTCTTCGCTTTTCATGCTAATGAGAATTAGGATTTACTTGACTCTCTTATTCGCTTGCGAGGTATTATGGACAGAATTGGAGCAACTACTTTCGAGCTCCCCAAGTTATTGGTTGTTGAGAAGATCCTCACCTAGCAGCAAGCTCCTCTACATCACCCTTGATCTCATCATGGACAAGAATCTTCCTCTTAATGATATGATTGGGCTACTCTTCAAGGATGAGGAGATCACCGCAAGCTTGACAGGGAAGAAGAAATTTAAGGCGAACAATGAAACATTGTCAAGCAATGGGAGAGAAGTAGCTTCGAGGTCAAATTTCTTTGATCCCTCCACAAGATTGCCTTGCAACAGCTTCTACGACTCCTTCGGATCAAGACCTACACCAAGCTGTACCTCAAGTGCCATTCCAAGTTCTACTCTGAACACTTCGGGTGGACCACGCATTGGTGTGAGAGGAGCACCGACCACAATGCTCACACAGTCATTTGAGATGATTAATATCACCACTACGCCTCCAGTGCCTCCACCTCCACCACCACAAGATCATCTTTGGCATCTTTGTCGAGCTCACCAACAGGATCTATTCTTTGAATTTGATGAATTTATGCGAAATCTGAATGATGACCTTTGTGAGAATCTCTTAAGTATTTATGATCTTGTGTGTTGGATAAACTCCTTTCAGGGACTTCGAAGGATTCCACCACATGAAATGATTGACAAGTGCCTTCTACAAATCATTGCTCCTAAGAGGAGTTTCTTGCTTGAGGAGATGATCAACAGAAGGCATGAGCTCTCGATTGAGAGAGCGTTGGAGATGATACTTGTGCTTCACACACAAGTGGGACACGTGCTTGAGCACGTCACTAGACTTCATGACCCTCCCCACTACTACATTGACCTCGACAATGTGCATATGGGGGATGGTTATGGTCATTGGAGGTATCGTGCTCCCAACCATCCTATAAGGAGAAGACTTCATGAAGGGATTGCAAGAATCCCTAACTATGAGGATGGTCTCATTCGACGTGACGAGGTTAGGGAAGGTCAATTGAGTAATGCTCTGGATACTGACCCTTCTTCCTCTAGTGCTTATCTTATCTCTACTACCAGGGTCAACTACAAGAGTGGAGGTACCCATTGGATACTTGATAGTGGATGCACCCAACATATGACCGGGAAGCCAACCATGTTCACCAACATTGATGAAGACGAAGACAATGAAAAGGTGACTTTAGAGGACAACTCAAAAGGAAGAGTTAGAGGCTCAAGAAAGGTGGCCATTACGGAGGACCTCCATCTCTCCAAGGTCTTTCTTGTGAAAACCCTCAATTTCAACCTCCTGTCTACTGGTCAGCTTTGTGATATGGTATTCAAGTGCACATTTGATGAGGATGGTGCAATGATTGAAAATGCAAAGAAAGGTCTAGTGTTTCATCGAGTGAGGCATGGAAACTCGTATGTCATAGACTTCAAGTCAGGCAACATGCCACCAAGTACTTGCCTATACACGAAGGCAACTAAGGGATTATTGTCGCATAGAAGATTGGCACATGTTGGAATGAATCAGCTCAGAAAAGTGGTTGTTGATAGTCCTTAAATGCTAAATCCAAAAGTCAATTGAATGCATAAACCATATAAAATAAATAACCAACATAGTGGTAGGAGTTTATTACTAACAATTTCCACAAGTTTTGGTGAATATTTGTATGCAGGTGATTTATCCATGTATTAGAGGGAAAGCACAAGTAATTAGAGGAGGAAACACACTCCCGGCCAATCCACGTATCCTGTTCGGCTGAAGATGGAGTCAGCCCAATGGGGCCCACCTTTCTATGGCGGTTACCTACCACCTTTCCTACATTGGTTCTTCCCCTTAGGGCGGGAGTTGCCGCCTCCAGGAACTGCCTTTGGGCCCTATATATGGAGGGGAGTGCCTCCACTCCAACACACAAGAAGAGTTTAGAGCTCCACTTCAAAAGGCTTTAGCACTGCCAAAGTGCTTAGAAAATCGGGAGAGAGTGAGAGAGAGTTTGGGGAAGCACCGGGCTTGTCGGCTATCTTCCTCATGCTCGTACCTCGGTGGATGCTTTACTTTTCGTGTAAGTGTTCGTGTTTTCTCTTTGGTATTTAAGTTTCCTATTTAAGTAAGTTCTTTCCTTTATTGCTTATGGGATGATCACTCAATTTATTTAGGGAATCTTAGTCTTCTATAAGCGTGGTACCAAGACTAGGATAGTAATTGATAGTGTAGATGTGATGTGTAGACTAGAGGTTACCTTTGTTTCCCACGTGCCCCACGGTTTGTAGAGATAGTCGATAGGTGTTGATACTTCTATCCGGCCTTAGTAATCCTCCATGTTCGGGTACGTCGTAGAGCTGTTGGCCGGAGTCGCCTATGGATGCAGGGGTAAGCCCGTGCCCGTAGTAAGCAGTAGTAGACCGAACCTATCTTATTATAGGATCCTTGACCATAAGAATCCTCTCTACCCTCTGCCTACCACATTCTTGTTGTCCTTGGACAGATTAGTTTAGAAGATCGATGCACATGTTCCCTGTGATTCAATAACCTGGAATACTCCTAGGTGAAGTGCTACATCGGTATTTGTGCGCTTGGGGATTGATCTATGATCGTAAGAAATACCAACAAGCATTTTTGGCGCCATTGTCGGGGAATGGTTGTTGTATCATCTTCGTACCTTGTCCATCCTTGTATCTCTTCCTTTTTCCTTTCTTTTTATTTCTTTCCTTTTTCCACCATGGAGCAACCCACCATTCTATCCTTTTCTACTCCAAAGGGTGAGATCTTTGAGCCACCACCGTCTGCGGACCCAATTTGCACATCTGGCTATGAACTCCACCCTAGCTTTATAGCCATTGTTCAGGAGCAATCCTTCTCTGGTCTGGATTTGCGAGAATGTGAGTATTTGTGTTCATGTTTGTTTCATTGATAGCATGAAACATGAAACTCTAAAGTGGAAATTGTTTCCCTTCTCCCACACGGAGAGGGCGAAGCAATGGTACACTCATACTGTTGGGAGTGTACATGGTGATTGGGAGAAGTTGCGGGATAAATTTTGTCTTGCGTTCTTCTCACAATCCCTTATTGTCTCCCTTCGTATGGTAATTCTCAGCTTTTGTCTGAGTGAGAACGAATCTATTAGAGCAGCTTGGGCCAGGATTTCTTTGCTACTGCAATCCGGCCTAGACCTGTCTATACCCGATGAAATGTTGCTACTGCCCAATACCTCAATGTCACTGTTGGAGGATGGTTCATCCTCGAGACTGCAATAGAAGGAAGAGCAATCCTAGACCATATCTTAGAAAACTCTTTCTTCTTAGCCGACCTTAGTGAGCCCCTCTAGGAGGAAGCTATGTTGAGTTGCACGGACCCCTCAATAGCCAAATCCGAGCTTATACCTTGCCTATCCCCAGATTTGACTTTTGAGTCGCCCCTCGAACCTCGAACACTGGAGCAAGAGAAATTTCAACCTCTAGAGTCCTCTTTTGAATTCGAGGAAGGTCTATTTCAAGACTTTGGGAACACCTCAAATTATTGTTCCAAAAAGAATCAACCAGTTCCCGTCTGTTCTCCTCATTTTCGAGAGGATGGAAAACCAACCCACGAGCGTCCCCCGACAGCTAAATTCAATCCCATAGCTCTCTCATCTCTTGATTTTGCTGTTGATACCTCTCGGAAGGAAGAAGAAATTCGACCTTTCAGGGTTGCCAGTCAAATTCGAGGAAGGCTTACTTGATGATCATAGAAAAACCTCGAATTACATTTGGCAAAACAAGCCTACAGTATCTGCTTTGCCTCCTGGTCCTTTCCAAGAAGCCATTTCAAAGGAGGCCATGAAGAAGCAGTGGTTGAAGGAAGAAAAGCGCTATTTCAAAGCTAGCCAAATCCATTTGACTTCCACAACCATTCCTTGTCATATACTGGAAAATGTCATAGAGGCCCTTTATGATCCCATCATAGGAGTTAATATCATCTCTGACTACATAGCTTTCCAGCTTGTGGATGATATACCTCTAGACCCAACCGAGTCTCTCTTCAAGGATTTCTTGGGAGTAGCCTATACATGTTGGGGGATCGCAAGGGCTATACCAATCGACATGGGCAAAGTTGAGCTTCACCTAGACTTTCATGTCTTTCCTATCATCGATTTTGAACTCCTCCTTCGCTACCCACTAGAAAAACTCCACCTACTAGGTGCATCTCAAGGAAACCTTACTAAAAATCTTAGGGAGAATGCTTTCACCACCAAGACCCTTTCCTTAAAAATTCTGTTGGTGAGGCCTCATCTCGAGCATTCCCCACTTCAGAAGGTGATGTTAGTTTCACAACTCGCATTGCCGAAGCCTATTCTTTATGAGAACGTGAAGCTTTTGTCAACGCCTTCCTTGCCCAAGCCTTTTTCCTCTAGCCCTCACTACTCTTTTTTCAGCGGTTTTCATGAACGAACCATGACATTTATCGATGAATTTGTTGAGAAGGAGAAACTTTGGGCCGCTGGATTAATTGAGCCATTGACACTAGAAATAGGTGGAGAAGATTCAATAAGTGAGCATGAGAGCTTATTTCTTGAAAACTCACATGATACATGCTTACTTCATAAATCTATAGAGCCAATTAACCTTTGTGCCAATCGCAGCCATGAGAGCTACAACCACATAAAGAGCCTCATTAGCAAAATATTTGTTAGGATGGTTGTAGGCGCTTTTGTTTACCATAAATATTGCAAATCACGTAGTTGTACTTTGGCACTAACCTTGCAGCTGGAGCTTTAATAACACATCAAAAATTGGCGGTGGATTGGGAACTACATCGTCAATAGCAGCTGCAACATGAAGTCCCCGTGGTCAAGCTTCTGACCGAAAACAAAGCACTGTCGGGAGATAGTCCGAATTATCATTTCAATTTTTCATTCATAAAAGTAAGAGAATGTTTTTAGGGTATGTTTGCCTTTGAGTATTTTTGGTTGCTAACCATTTCAGGTTGAGGTTAAAAAGAACGATGGTCACTCTATGCCAGAGAACATGGGAGCTACATCAACTTGAACACCATGGTACTTTTAGCGATGGAACCCACTACAAGAAGGCTGCAACACTACACACTTGATTTTCAGCATCTCATGATACAAAAATCCAAGTGTGGGGGGAGTTCTGTATGTATCTTGTAGCAAGTTCCATTCTTACCAATTTTATCTCGGTTTAGAGGTGTTGCTAGTTCTTGCTTTCATGCCTTGCTAAAAAAAGATAAAAAAAAATATACTTAAAGGCGCTTTAGTTTATTTTCCTTTTCTATTTCCTTTCAATTCAATCTTATAATGCGCCTAGACAAAAAAATAATAAATAAAATTGTGACTCTATCAGACCCATAAAGCCGGTAGAGTTCCTTTTGCTTTTCACCCTATTTGTTTTTTTTTGTTTTCTTGAAATAAAGCAGTCAGGTACAAGATCAAATGTGGGGAAGGCCTTTAAGATTTTCAATGCACAAATAATACAAGGCCTCCAACCAACACATTGCACAATTGTCGCTTAAGCCAACATGTCAAAGATCGAGGTGACCGGGCTCCAAGAGACATCGACCAACCTACAAGGACAGTTAACACAAGCATGGTGCTCCTAAGCTTCCACATCTTCCATAGCGACGGTTTGCACACTCTATCCCTTTCCTCCTAGTTTCGAAGTTAAATCAAACTTATCCTGAATCAATTAATAATTTTAACTTGAAAACAAATAAAATCTTGTAAAGCCTCTTCATCATGGTTCTGTTTGATTGATTTGCATGCTCCTTATTCCTAGTTCATTACTTGATGCATGTGAACCACATTTTTAGGACTGTGTGTCACCTAAGTAGTTGACTTATGAGGTATGGTGTGATGAAAGAAATCTTGCTCTTATGCTTGTAGTGCTTGGGAATTTTCTTTGAAAATAAAAATGAATGGCCCTCTCCTTAATGATGTGAATTTCCTACTATAGCCATATGATAGATTTATTGAAAATGTTATGCATATGTTGCTTGTTGTTTCATTGAACTTTGTCAAATTCTTGTGACCCTAGTGAGATGCTTGTTTATGTTTTATTGATCGAGATCATGTGCACATTCCCTTCATATGCTAATCTTCTACATTTGAAGGTTGCATTTCCACCACCATCATCATCAATCCGTTCACCAAAAGAAATACTCCATGATTATCCTGTTATGACTCTCTCTCAATTGTTCCATAGAAGGCATGGCTATAAGAAAAACTTGCACTCGTCTTTGAGCGTAGTGAAAAAAAAAGAGAACAGAAATAGCCATGCCTAATATCATTTCAAAGAAGCAGAGAGTCTACACATAAAGGAGTATTCATCCACCATTATCCATATGCTAATTCTTCTACACTGGAAGATAGCATCATTCATATTCATCCATCCAAAAAATAAAGTGCTCCACCATGCTTTGATAAACTCCCTCTCCAATTATGCCTGCAAAAAGAGACAAGGGCTGTCAAGTATTTAAAAAAGAGAGAGAGAAAACAAAGCTAGCCCATGTTCTCAAATACAAGAGATGGAGGATTTCAAAAGGAGTATCCATCATTCGCCTTTCCATATATCCCATTCATTTGTGTGCACATGCTTGATCATAATTGATAACTTGTTTTCTCCGCGGATCTGGTTTTTGACTTAGTAATATATGTGACACAAGTATGCCTTCTTTATTCCTCTATCCTAAGCTCCACATAAGCCATATTTAGAGGTAGTATGAAAAGAGGCAAAGTCAAATCACTTGGTGAGGAACCACACACATAGTGAGTGATTTGAGAGAATCATTCGAGGAGAATGGGCATGATTTGTTTTTGAAGATCTTTCAAAACCCAAGTTAATTAGCGAATGAAGTAAAGATGACTAGAGTCAACACTGTTCCATTCTTCAAGCACCAAAGGAGATGTGATAGACACTTCAAAGTTCATGAGTGCAGGTATGATTTGGAATAATTTGCATGCTAGTCTTGTATCAAAAGAAGTTCCTTAGTCTTTATTCCTTTACTCGAGGACGAGCAAAGGCTAAGTGTGGGGGTGTTTGTTGGCGGTCCTTAAATGCTAAATCCGACCGTCAATTGCCTGCATAAAACATATAAAATAAATAAACAACATAGTGGTAAAAGTTTATTACTAACAATTTCCACAAGTGTTGGTGAATACAAGTAATTAGAGGAGGAAACACACTCCCGACCAATCAGAGGACAACACACGGATTGAATAGCTCACCTACAGAAGAATACCACCTCAACAACCGACCTAAGGGTGTCAGGGGACAAGAGTGTCCACCTATCAGTGTGCCAGAGAAGAGTAGGGGCCATTGGACCCCACTCATATTCAGCCGAACAGGCCTGTTTGACTGAAGGTGGAGTCGTCCCAATGGGACCCACCTTTCTATGGCTGTTTTCCACCACCTTTCCTACGTCGGTTCTCCCCCTTAGGGTGGAAGTTACCACGTCCAGGAACCGCCTTTGGGCCCTATAAAGGGAGGGGAGTGCCTCCACTCCAACACACACACAAGAAGAGTTTAGAGCTCCACTTCAAAAGGCTTTAGCACTGCCAAAGTGCTTTGAAAATAGAGAGTGAGTGAGAGAGAGTTCGGTGAAGCATTGGGCTTGTCGGCGATCTTCCCCATGCTTGTACCTCGGCGGATGCTTTCCTTTTCAAGTAAGTGTTCGTGTTTTTTGTTTGGTATTTAAGTTTTCTATTTAAGTAAGTTCTTTCCTTTATTTCTTACAGTATCATCGCTCTATTTAGTTAGAGTATCTTAGTATTCTATAAGCGTGGTACCAAGACTAGGATAGTAATTGATAGTGTAGACGTGGTGTCTAGACTAGATGTTACCTTTGTTTGCCGCGTGCCCCACGGTTTGCAGAGGTAGTCGGTAGGTGGTGACAGTCCTATCCGACCTTAGTAATCCTCCATGTTCGGGTACGTCATAGAGCTGTTGGCCGGAGTCGCCTGTGGGTGCACGGGTAAGCCGGTGCCCTAAGTAAGCAGTAATAGACCGAACCTATCTTGTTATAGGATCCCTGACCATAGGAATCCTCTCTACCCTCTGCCTACCACATTCTTGTTGTCCTTGGATGGATTAGTGTAGAAGATCGACGCACACATTCCCTGTGATTTGATAACCTAGAATACTCCTAGGTGAAGTGCTACATTGGTATCTGTGCACTTGCGGATTTATTTGTGATCATAAGAAATACCAACGGTGGTGAAGAGGAATCTAGTTGATGGAATCAAGGATGTGACATTTGAGAAGGATAGATTGTGCAGTGCTAGTCAAGATGGAAAGCAAGTTGCATCTTCAAATCCCACCAAATCTTTCATGTCTACATCTCATCCTCTAGAGCTCTTGCGCCTGGACTTGTTTGGGCCAACACATTACAAGAGTTTAGGAGGCAATCTATATTGCTTGGTGATTGTGGATGACTTCACGAGATACACTTGGACCTTTTTTCTTACGGAAAAGTCTCAAGCAAGTGATATCTTCAGAAAGTTTGTAAGGAGAGCAAAGAATGAATTCAAGGCTAGTACTGTAAAGATAAGGAGTGATAATGGGACTAAGTTCAAGAACGCAATAGTGGAGGAATATTGTGACAACAAAAGAATCAATCATGAATTCTCTACTACATATACTCCCGAGCAGAATTGAGTAGTGGAGGGGAAGAACAAGACACTCATCACTCTTGCTCGTGCTATGCTAGATGAGTATGGAACTCATGAGAGGTTTTGGGCTGAAGCAATCAACACGACTTGCTACACTTCCAACCATGTATATCTCCACTGGCTGTTGAAGAATACACTCTATGAGCTACTAGTTGGACAGAAACCGAATGTTTCCTATTTTTGAGTCTTTGGCTGCACTAGCTACATTCTCAAGAAGAGAAGGAAGCCCGAGAAGTTTGAGTACAGAACGGATGAAGGCATTGTTGTTGGGTACTTAGGGACTTCTAAGGCATACAGTGTCTACAACTCAGCCACAGGTTGTGTGGAAGAATCCTATGATGTGCGATTTGATGAGTCAAATAGTTCTCAAAAAGGAAATCAATTTCATAATGTGAACATTGGAGATGAACCCATGAGGGAGGATTTGAGGAACATGCCCGTGAGCAAGGTTTTACCTCACAAGGCCAATGATGATGATATTGGTGAGCCCTCTACTCCACCATCTCAACCAACCTCATCCTCCAAGGTGCAAGAACCAACCCAAGATACCAATGATACACCTTCTAGCTCCTTCCAAGATTCATTGAGAGTGCACCCACCTAGCCATGAAGAAACCCAAGTAAGAAGTGAGCCACAAGCCTCCCCACAAACTTCACCTCGAGCCACTTCTCCAAGGTATTCACACAATACCCCCTCACCCACTCCAAATGCTAGTTCCAAAAGAAGAAAGCATCTGGGTGATTCCCCCTCACTAAGAATCTAAGACATTCATATCTCAAGAGAGCAAGCAATCCATCATACACAAGATACTTCACCTAGACCTCCTCCGACTCAAGAAGAACCTCTCCCTAGACCTAAAGCTATCAACAAGGATCATTCACCTGACTTGATCATTGGGAGTCCATCTCAAGGAGTTGGGATAAGGAGAAACCAATACAAGCCCAACTATGTGAGTGAAGAAAATCTTGATGAGGCAAATGTTGCAATTGAGAACTTCTATTTTGTCTCTATGATTGAGCCCACAACCATTGATGAAGTTATGGATAATCACAAATGGGTTATTGCTATGCAAGAAGAATTGAACAACTTCAAGAGATGCAAAGTGTAAAAACTTGTTCAGAGGCCCAAGAATCATAACGTTATTGGCACCTGTTGGTCGTAATTACGCACCCACTTATATACCGCAAGAGGATGGTGTACAGTTGTAGGTCTTTTTCCCTCAGAGTATTCCAAGGTTATTGAATCCACAGGGAACGAGCGGAGCTAATACTATTAAAGGGTTACTAACAAATTGCAATAGGTTGGTTGGTGTGAATGATGACGGTGAGAAAGAGGAACGTGAATGTTATTGAAGAGGTAACAGGATGATGAAGGATTCTCTCCTTAGGATTGGTTCACTAGCATGTAACCTTATTCTTATCAACTCGAGTGATGACTCTAATATTCTACAAGACATGGTGGTTTTGTTCACCCCGGTTGTCACTACAGAGGCTATTAGCTCCCCACTAGTTTCTTGCACTATGTAATGGGCAAAAGTGTATTGGCCGATACACTAATGAAAGGGATAGATAGATGTGCAATAAAGTTCATCACATAGATTAAATTCATCGAGAGAGTATCAATAAGTATGAGAGTTACATGACCAGATCCCCTCACCAGAGAAGAGAACATGAGACTACTCACTCATCATTCCGCTAGACATAGCAGAGGGGTGAGAAATAGCGCTGGAACGCGCACGAGCCGATCGGCGCGACCTCCCTTCTAGTGGATCTCGTCGGTGTTGACGAACCGCCGCCGCCAATATCCTAGAACCCTAGTTTTAATAACTGATTCTCGCGATCGCCGTCTCTCCTTGGTTGTCTTGGCTCTTCATAATTATCTTCCTTTTATACTCGACGGGATTAGGTCAACTTCCACCAACTCTGACTCATACTAGGCTGGGCCTTCGTCTTTCCTGGACCGGATCATGTTTTAGTCATCTTTTCCTCCTGCGCCGATCGGCGCATGGGTCGCGCCGATCGGCGTGGCTCCGCATCTAACCCATCTTCGTTACTCTTCAGCTCTTTATCCATAATTGCCCTGTTTTACACCTGTTTCCTGCGATTACATCCAAAACAGAACAACTACAAATATATGCAAATATGGGGTTAATTGTTAGTCCAAACCACCAAATTAAGACGCAAAACATCCCTTTTTGATAGATAAAATGGGCATCTAGAAACCACCAACAAGCAGGTCTTCAAGAACAAACAAGATAAGAAAGGGGCCATTATCAAGAACAAGGCTCTCCTAGTGGCTAAGGGATATTCTCAAGTGGCGGGCATTGACTTTGAAGAAACATTTGCTCCTGTGGCCCGTCTTGAAGCAATTGAGATCTTACTTGCCTATGCATCACACAATGGCTTCAAACTCTATTAAATGGATGTCAAAATTGCATTCTTGAATGGAGAGATCAATGAGAATGTCTATGTGGAACAACCTGCAGGGCTTGAGGACCCTAAGCATCTAAGACATGTGTACAAATTGAAGAAAGCTCTCTATGGCCTCAAGCAAGCACCAAGGGGATGGTATGAACATCTAAGGAACTTCCTTCTCAAGAATGGATTCAAAACTGGAAGTATTGATAGCACCTTGTTCACAAGACATGCTGGGAAGGATTTCTTTGTATGCCAAATCTATGTGGATGATATCATTGATGGGTCAACCAATGAGAAGTTCAGTGACGAGTTTTGGGAGATGTGTGCAAGGGAATTCCAAATGTCAATGATTGGAGAGTTGCATATGTTCCTAGGTTTCGAAGTCAAGCAATTGAGAGACGAAAACTTCATCTATCAAGAGAAATTTACCAAGGACCTTCTCAAGAGATTCAACATGGAAAACTGCAAGTCTTTGCACACAGCTATGGAGATAAGCAAACCCTTGGATGATGATGTGAAGGGAAAATCTGTGAACCCCAAGCTCTATAGATCAATGATTGGTTCTTTGCTCTACCTCACCGCCTCAAGGCCGGACATCATGTTTAGTGTGTGCTTGTATGCACACTACCAAGAAATCCAAAGAACTTTTAATGGGCAAGAAGAATGTAGAAGATCTAAAAGAAAATTCAATGAGAACAATTGGCAAAGAATGAGGAATAATTAGAAATCTGCTTTCTTTGATGGCCTTACTGCCTCTCGGGGAATTTTTTTTTTTTCTCTTTACCCCTTTTTTTTTTATAATAACCTCTTTTTTCTCTTTTTGCAACAGCGCCGATCGGCGCATGGGTCGCGCCGATCGGCGTGGTCTATTTTTTTTTCTTTTCTTTCACCTCTTTTTTTTTTCTCTTCCCGATATGATCAGCAATTTTTGTCTTATATCAGCAGCGGAAATTTTCTGAATTCCCTTGAGAATATAGGTTGTATCAAGGAGGAGGGAGAAATAAAGATGTATGGTTTTCATGATAGCAAGGAATTTAATTGGATAAGAATGGCTAGAAATGCAGAGATAAACAAAATAGGTCATCCTTTCCTAACTTGGTCGAAATCATGAGCAAAAAGTTGACAAAGTTACTTACAATCCACTTAGTTCAAATATGTAGCTTGCTCTCATTCACTCGGCTATGGAGGCATATTTAGACCTTGCTTTTGCTTTAGCTTACGATGAGTCAAAAGAAATTTTCATAAATATAAAGCTCAAAAGTTAAGTGGTAACCAACAAATTCAAGTAATCAACCAATCGATCATCAGAAAAACAAGATAAATAGCATGGGACACTTTCAATTTGACAATCGACACTAATTTTATTAAAGACAATGCAAAAATTCAAACTATATAAAAGACCTAGAAGCAACTCTCAACCTGACTTGTGACTCTCTTAAGCACACACACAAACTTAAATAAACTAGGCTCAAAAACACTTAAAAACTGAGAAACTAGACTCAAAAGCACTTAAAAACTGAGAAACTAGACTCAAAAAACACTTAAAAACTATGACTAATGGCAAAGCCCTTCCCCCACACTTAAAATTTGCAATGTCCTCATTGCAAGAGAAGAAACTCAACACACTAATCATGCAGATCATGCCTGTTCAAGACTCGGAAAATTCGTCTTATATTCCTTATGAGAAAAGTGTAGTCCGCTTCGTTCATCTCGATTGTATCTTGGATTCTGCGTCCACATCTCTTTGATTCCTGTAAGCACGATCTCTGTCTAGATACAAGCGCTCAATGTTTCTTCGGTAGACAGTTCAGCAAGCAGGCGGTTGCAGGTTATGATTTTCAACACTGTAAGGAGAGGCACTATTCAAATTCCTCCAAACCGATCGACATATAGGCTGTGCCGATCGGCGCAGTGGTGTTCTTCCACCATTGCGACTTCCTCCACTTCCCTCTACTTTACCATTAACTCTTGAAGTTCCTGCTGCCCTGTCATTACTGCATTCTGCAATTGTTTCCCGATTTTCGAACTTAGGACTACCAAAGCTTCTTCGCATATCAAAATCATCACTAAAATCTCCAGGCACACTAGGATCACCGCTTTCAAAAGTTCTCAAATAGTATGACGTATAGTCGCTATCCCATTCGGAATAATTCTGAATCGGCTTACCCGATAATCTAGCAGATCTGCGAACCTCTGGTGTAGTCTTACACTCCCTTGCAGTAGTTTCTTTGTCTTCACTTGGCAGAGCCGTCAGATCAATAAATTCAACCATCTTCAGATCATGCCGATCGGCTCCAGTGTTGCACCGATCGGCGCAGCCAGCACCTTCCTTCATATACTTATCTAACTGCTCTAGATTACGCTCATGGATCACCTTATACTGCTGCCTTCGTAAAATCTCATCATTAATCTCCTTAGGTGTCCTTCCTCCAGGAACTGCGTGATAGCCATTATCATATATTAAATCTCTAGGTATAAAAGCTGGATCTTCTGCCAATTGGAGTTCAACCTTGCGTTGAAGATCTTTAGCACAAAAAAAACACTTGCAACCCTCAATACAACTGTTCCTATGAATCTTATTTTCTTGAAAACTTTCTCAATCGGTAAGAACCTTGGGAAAGGATTCATCCCTTCTAGCTTGAAGATCCGTCTCCGCATCCTGCTGGTACATAGCTTCTTCGACTTTCTCTCGCAGCTTGAGTTCATACTTGGCGGCAATGTCATGTTCACTATAAAGTCGGCACCTATGAATTGTGAGGGCGCTCTCTTCATCTAGCTCTTCCTTCTCTTGCTCAGTCAATGATCTTTCAAAAGATAGAAAATCCTCATACGACAAGGGCTTAGCAAGATCAAAAAGACTTTCCATGGTATACCTTTGAGAAACTACTTCACTTTTTAATAGGTGCTACAGATTTTCCTTCGCGCATCAATACTCTTTTCATCATCTACCGAAGTTCATTGTCCATCTTCACCTTATCGGCGTTCCACGCATCAGCTTCAATTTTCTTCATGAATTTCTTCCGCAGATCTGACCAGACGAGGGGATCATCTCGTGTTGGTGTTAACACTTCGTCGACTTCTTCCCAGGGCCAATCTGTAGAGGGCTGAGGAAATCCGCCGCCAAGCCAATCGGCTCCAGAGTCGTGCCGATCTGCGCAAAGGTCACGCCGATCGGTGCCGCCTTGGTTTCTGCCTGATGCGCCACCTTCCATCGCTTCTGCTCTTAGGGTTTGTTCTGGTGATGATGTAATACGAGTTGATCCGTGGGTTTGCTGTCCCCTCATATTTATATCCCTTGATTTCCAATTGGACTAGGATTCTTTCTCCTATTCATGGAATTTAACGAGTCTTAAAAAGGCAAGGTCCAAAACTGACTCAAAAACAAAAAGGACTTTGCCGCGTCGATCGGTGCAGGGCTGCATCGATCGGCGCAGCAACGCGCCGATCGGCGCGGTACACTAAATTGCCAAATCAGAAAAAGAAAAACTACAAAAATTAAAATACATACAAGCTTTTGTTTTATGTCGTTAAGCTCGACCACACGGGGTACTAAGCAGTGAAATACGCATCAAAAAATTTTAATTCAAATGTGTCAGGTTCTAGGTATACCTTTAGACGTTGTCCGTTCACCATGTACTTGTTTCTCTTGCCATCCATTATGATTACCGCTCCCGAAGGTAACACCGTAATCACAAGATAAGGTCCCTCCCATTTGCTTCGCAGTTTGCCTTTACCAAATAATCTGAATCGCGAGTTAAATAGGAGCATCGGATCTCCTTCCTTGAATTCCTTCTTCAAAAGCTTCTTATCGTACCACTTCTTTGTTTTCTCTTTGTATATGGCTGCATTTTCGTATGCACGCAATCTCATCTCTTCCAATTCACTTATTTGTATCTTCCTTTTCATGCCGGTGGCATCAAGATCTAAATTCATTTCCTTTATAGCCCAATAAGCCTTATGTTCCAATTCCACCGGTAGATGACACAATTTACCATAGACGAATTGATATGGTGTCATACCAATTGGTGTCTTGAATGCCGTCCTATATGCCCATAACGCTCCATTAAGCTTAGTTGCCCAATCGTTTCCTTCCTTTGTAACAAACTTCTGCAGAATTCCTTCTAATTGCTTATTTGAAGTTTCTGCTTGTCCATTCGTCTGAGGATGGTAAGCTGTTCCAATTCTATGTTCAACTCCTGATTTGGTTAAAAATCTAGCAAAATTCTCCTCCTGTAAAATGGGATCCTCCATTTGTAATTATTATCCTCGGTACTCCGTACCTAGGAAATATCTGCTCCTGAAGTATACTCCTTGATTCTCTTGTAGTATTAGCCTTGCATGCCATTGCTTCGACCCACTTGGAGATATAATCAACGGCGACCAATATGTACTCGAAACCATGAGAATTCACATAGGGTCCCATAAAATCCATACCCAAACATCAAAGATATCGACTTGAAGATTGTACTTAAGAGGCATTGCATTCCTACTGTTAACATTCCCTATTCATTGGCATTGAGCACATGTTGCAACATACCTTTTTGCATATTCATGCATAGTAGGCCAATAGAATCCACTCGCCCATACCTTTGCCTGTGTTCTGAAGTAGCCATAGTGTCCCCCATAATCCGAAGAATGACATTATGCTAAAATGCTCGCCCTTTCTTCTCTGGGTACACATCTCCGTACTGCTCCGTCCTCGCAATACCTATACAAGTATGGGTCGGCCGATATAAATTTTCTCATTTCACTCTTAACTCTTTTCCTTGTTTTCTTGTTCATCAGATAAGTTTGTCCCTTGAAACCTTTGATAATATCCATCATCCAGTTCTCTCTACGATCAAATGTAGCAAACAACTGCTCTTGTCGCATTTCATCTCTTATTGGCTCAGTTGATGGTGATTCAAGAGGAGATAAATGATCTGCTACAGCATTTTCTACTCCTTTCTTATCTCTTATCTCCAAATCAAATTCTTGCAGCATCAATACCCATCGTATTAACCGAGGCTTAGACTCCTTCTTTGAAACCAAGTATCTTATAGCAGCATGATCAGTATATACAATCACCTTAGAGTTTAGAATGTAGGATCCAAACTTCTCAAAAGCAAATATAATAGCTAACATCTCTTTCTCAGTTGTTGTATAATTGATTTGCGCCTCATTCAAAGTTTTGCTATAATAATAAATAGCATGCACTTTACCTTTCTTCCGTTGTCCAAGAACAGCTCCAACTGCATAGTCACTTGCATCACATTCAAAAGGTAAACTCCAATCAGGTGGTTGCATAATGGGTGCAGAGCATAGAGCTTCCTTTAATCTTCTGAAGGCCAAGAGTCTCTCCTCGTCCATAACAAATTCTGTATCTTGCTTTAACAATTCTGTCAGGGGTTTACCAATCTTTGAATAATCCTTAACAAATCTACGATAGAAGTTGGCATGTCCAAGAAAACTCCTCAAAGTTGTAAGATCAGTAGGGGGAGGTAATTTCTCAACTGTAGATACCTTTGCCTTATCAACCTCTATCCCTCTTTTAGATATGACATGACCAAGTACTATCCCTTGTGTTACCATGAAGTGACACTTCTCCCAATTAAGAACTAAGTCGCATTCAACACACCTTTTCAAAACCTTCTCCAAATTCTCCAAACAGCTATCAAAATCAGCACCATGTACGGAGAAGTCATCCATAAATACCTCCATAATATCTTCTATGAATTCAGCGAGTATTGTATTCATGCATCTTTGAAATGTTGCAGGCGCGTTGCAAAGACCAAATAGCATCCTTCTATATGCATATGTGCCAAAAGGGCAAGTAAAAGTAGTTTTCTGCTGATCTTCTGGTCTTACCGGTATTTGAAAGAAACCACTATACCCATCCAAATAACAAAAGTATGAATTCCTTGCTAATCTTTCAAGCATCTCATCAATGAACGGAAGAGGATAGTGATCTTTCTTCGTCACTTTGTTCATACTTCTATAATCTATGCACATTCTCCATCCAGTTACAGTCCTTTGAGGGATCAACTCATTGTTCTCGTTAGGCACTACTGTCAACCCTCCTTTCTTGGGTACACAGTGCACTGGACTAACCCATTCACTATCAGCAACAGGGTAGATCATACCTGCATTAAGCAGCTTCAAAATCTCCTTTTCAACCACTGGCTTCATTGATTCCTTCAACCTTCGCATCCCTTCAACTACTGGTTTAGTATTCTCCTCCAAGTTAATTTTATGGGTGCAAAATGCGGGGCTGATTCCCTTGATGTCATCCAATGTGTAACCAATGGCCTTCTTATTCCTTTTGAGCACAACAAGAAGCCTCTCTGTTTCTTCTTTTGTTAGGGCGTTGTTCACAATAATTGGATATGTTCTATTCTTTCCTAGATATTCATAATGTAGCTCCTTTGGAAGTTCCATCTGTTCCACTTCTGGCGCATTGTCTGGATCCAGCTCTCCGAGAGGTTCAAAATCAGGATTTTCCTGGTTGAGCCGATCGGCGCAAGGGTCACGCCGATCGGCACTGGCAGTATGATTGAGCCGATCGGCGCAAGGGTCGCGCCGATCGGCGCTGGCAGGATGACGCACTAGCAGTATACTTGTCAGTTCCACGCATGATGTGGTCCAGTGGGTCTCCCATATCCATCCCTATCCTCTCGTCTTCCTCTGGGCAGAATTCCTGATAGTAAGAAGAGTCTTGATGAGACGGATCATTAAATTGAAATTGCACTTCTTCCTCTCCTAGGTGTAGCGTGATTTGACCTTTCCCAGCATCCAGAACAGCTTGTACTAATCTTAAGAATGGCCTTCCCAGAATGATATCTTCAACCCCAGTTTCTTTATTGTCTAGAACGAAGAAATCTACCGGCATTGTTTTCGAGCTGATCTCAATTTCGACATTCTTGATCCCTCCCAGTGGCTTGGTTTTCCTACCATCCGCCATGATCAGCTCAAGTTCAGTCCCCATCAGCCGCTGTTGAGTTCCATAAGGCATACTCATGTATGCATCGTAAGTCATCAAGCTGACATGGGAGCCAAAGTCACACAAGACTTTTGGAAATTTCTTCCCCGATATCTCACAGGGTATGTACGGTTCTTCTTTTACCTCTTCGGTGACACCTACAGCAGACACACCACATAATCCTTCGTAGGGGGATGGCTCAAAGCAACTGTCTAGCAATCTCTTCGCTTGTTTCACCTCTGTTCCATCAAGCTCTATATCATCCTTGTAAAGCTTCCCTAAAACTCTTCCAATAATCTCTTGATCGAAAACTTCCGACTTGAGGCGATTACTTGGGAAATTATACTCAATTCCGGCTTCGGAGGCGTCTTGCGGACTGAAGGATCTTCTCATATTAAGCAATTCTTGCGAAAAATCAATGGGAATCCAGTCCATTGGCTCAAATTCATCAACTGGTTTAGCATTCGCCAATGTTCTATCCCCCTTCAGTTTAGCAAAATTCCCTTCAAATTCCTTCAGGTGGTTGTCCAGAATCGCAGCTTCTATCTTGGTATATTCCTTGCTACTTGGTGGAGTCGTCAGGGTGATCGGTTCTCCTGTTGTCGCGATTGCGCCGATCGGCTCAGAGACTGCGCCGATCGGCGCAGTCGTCAGATCCACAAAGGCGGGTCCGACGGGCTTTATTTCTTCGAATTGCTCCGAAGTAATCATTGATCTACTCTCGGACATCAAGATCTGTTCACCTGGCGACACTTCCTTCGTCATAGCTTCTGGGCATTGCCGATTTGGTTCTAGAAATTCTCCCCAATGCTTGTGCAAAGCTTCATTCACGGCAATTTTGCCTAACAATTCGATCCCTACCTTGGCTGTCAATCTCAGAAAACTTCCTCCGATCGATCTGTCCAAATGCATCCTTGATGCCTTGTTTATGGCCATGTAGAAGGTTTGAGCGCACATATTCTCATCAATGCCAAGGTCAGGTCCTTGTTTCAACAATGTTTGAAAACGTGTCCAGGCTTCCGCGAGAGATTCTTCATCTTCTTGTCAGAAGTTCACCACTTCCCTTCTCAACTTCTGCACCTTTGGCAAAGGAAAATAGTGGAGACAAAAAATTCTAACTAAATCACTCCACTTACCTTTTGCTTCTCGAGATGCTGCCTTGTGCCACTCTTTGGCTTTTCCTCCCAAAGAGAACGGGAAAAGCAGCCACCTATAAAGATCCCGAGGCACTCCTTCATGATGGAATGTTTGGCAAAGTGCCTCCAAATCTTGTAAGTGAGTATACGAGTTCTCCTCTTTCGCTCCAAAGAACTTGTTTGCTTCAGCCATGCTAATGATAATGGGGTTCAACACATACGAGGAGGCCATGGCCTTCTCATCTGAGGGTTGCGACACCAACACGTATGGAGATGGTAGAGAAAGTTCCCTAAGCGTCCGAGAAGGTCCTGTCATACTCATCCTAAAAATTCACACAAAACACAAAAACAAAAGCAACTAGAAAAGAGAGGTTAACAGTAAAAGAACTGGCTTGTTCCCCGGCAACGGCACCAGAAAAAGTAGCTTGTTGGTCGTAATTACGCACCCACTTATATACCGCAAGAGGACGGTGTACAGTTGTAGCTCTTTTTCCCTCATAGTATTCCAAGGTTATTGAATCCACAGGGAACGAGCAGAAGTAATAGTATTAAAGGGTTACTAACAGATTGCAATAGGTTGGTTGGTGTAATGATGACGGTGAGAAAGAGGAAGGTGAATGTTATTGAAGAGGTAACAGGATGATGAAGGATTCTCTCCTTAGGATTGGTTCACTAGCATGCAACCTTATTCTTATCAACTCGAGTGATGACTCTAATATTCTACAAGACATGGTGGTTTCGTTCACCCCGGCTATCACTACAGAGGCTATTAGCTCCCCACTGGTTTCTTGCACTATGTAATGGGCAAAAGTGTATTGGCCGATACACTAATGAAACGGATAGATAGATGTGCAATAAAGTTCATCACATAGATTAAATTCATCAAGAAAGTATCAAGAAGTATGAGAGTTACATGGCCAGATCCCCGCACCACAGAAGAGAATATGAGACTACTCACTCATCCTTCCACTAGACATAGCAGAGGGGTGAGAAATAGCGCTAGAATGCGCGCGAGCCGATCGGCGCAAGCGTCGCGCCGATCGGCGCGACCTCCATTATGGTGGATCTCGTCGGTGTTGACGAACCTCCGCCGCCAATATGCTGGAACCCTAGTTTTAATAATTGATTCTCGTGATCGCCATCTCTCCTTGGTTGTCTTGGCTCTTGATAATTATCTTCCTTTTATACTCGACGGGATTAAGTTAACTTCTACCGACTCTGACTCATACTGGGCCGGGCCTTCGTCTTTCCTGGACCGGATCATGTTTTAGTCATCTTTTCCTCCTACGCCGATCGGCGCATGGGTCACGCCGATCGGCGCGGCTCCGCATCTGGCCCATCTTCGTTACTCTTCAGCTCTTTATCCATAATTGCCCTGTTTTACACCTGTTTCCTGCGATTACATCCAAAATAGAACAACTACAAATATATGCAAATATGGGTCTAATTGTTAGTCCAAACCACCAAATTAAGACGCAAAACATCCCTTTTTAGTAGATAAAATGGGCATCTAGAAACCACCAACAAGCGGGTCTTCAAGAACAAACAAGGTAAGAAAGGGGCCATTGTCAAGAACAAGGCTCGCCTAGTGGCTAAGGGATATTCTCAAGTGGCAGGCATTGACTTTGAAGAAACATTTGCTCCCGTGGCCGATCTTGAAGCAATTGAGATCTTACTTGCCTATGCATCACACAATGGCTTCAAGCTCTATTAAATGGATGTCAAAAGTCATTCTTGAATGGAGAGATCAATGAGAATGTCTATGTGGAACAACCTGCAGGGTTTGAGGACCCTAAGCATCTAAGACATGTGTACAAATTGAAGAAAGCTCTCTGGCCTCAAGCAAGCACCAAGTGGATGGTATGAACATCTAAGGAACTTCCTTCTCAAGAATGGATTCAAAATTGGAAGTATTGATAGCACCTTGTTCAAAAGACATGCTGGGAAGGATTTCTTTGTATGCCAAATCTATGTGGATGATATCATTTATGGGTCAACCAATGAGAAGTTCAGTGACGAGTTTTGGGAGATGATGGCAAGGGAATTCCAAATATCAATGATTGGAGAGTTGCATATGTTCCTAGGTTTTGAAGTCAAGCAATTGAGAGACGAAAACTTCATCTATCAAGAGAAATATACCAAGGACCTTCTCGAGAGATTCAACAAGGAAAACTGCAAGTCCTTGCACACAGCTATGGAGATAAGCAAACCCTTGGATGATGATGTGAAGGGAAAATCTGTGAACCCCAAGCTCTATAGATCAATGATTGGTTCTTTGCTCTACCTCACCGCCTCAAGGTCGGACATCATGTTTAGTGTGTGCTTGTATGCACACTACCAAGAAATCCTAAGGAGTCTCACTTGAAGGCCATGATGAGGATACTTAGATAACTCAAGTACAGACCTACCATGGGATTATGGTATCCTAGAGAAACAAGCTTTGAGTTACTTGGGTATTTGTTAGGATCAAGACCATTGAGGTTACCCCAAGGTATGATGTTTTGGTGATGAATGACAAACATGAACTGTGACTAATGTCTACACGAGTGTTGTTCATGTAGGAAACCTTTTCTACTCTTTGATGATTGTTGACGGTGGCCTTGGCGATGGATGACAATGACCACAAGCATGGAGGCTTGTACGCTTGATTGTGTCCAAGGGTTGATGGAGATGGATCAAAGATAAGGACAAGCTGTGGAGCAAGTGTTGGGAACACTTGTCTAGTTGTTAGGGCTTTGAGTACATAGAAAAAATGGGACTATCAATGGGGTTTAGGTCATTTCTCTTAGGTCATGTCTACTCGGTGATTTGCATGGATGCTTAGTGATATCACAGGCACTAGGTGATAGTGCAGAAGCCAAGGAGCTGTTCAGAGAAGCCGAGAAATAAAGTCAAGCGAGGATGAGAAGTTTCAGCTTCTGGACATAGTGACCGGATAGAGGGGTCAGAGGTGGCCGGACTATACTGTTACTAGGAGACCAGAGAGAAGTTTGCGAGGAAGTCTGTCAGCACGAAGACCTATACAGACTGGATGGTCCGGTCTATATGGAGGTTGCTCGGGACAGAGAAGTGCATAAGATGGTGCGCTCTAGAATAGAGAGAGAAAGTCTGACCGGACGGTCCGGTCAGCTGACTAGACGGTCCGGTCAGTACGAGGAGATCATCTGGACAGAGCTGCTAATGGCTCTGGGAGCCATTTCAGAGAGATCGGATGGTCCGGTCTGGCAATGACCGGACAGTCCGATCAATGGTGTCCAGAGAGATGATTTCATGGAGCAACGACTAGTTGGAGGTTGGAAGCCTATATAACTTTGTTGTTGGGGCCTTGGAGACCTTTTGTGGCTAGTGGAATTGCTTGGAGCATTTGGTGAGAGCCAAGAAGAAAATAAGAGAGCACTAGGAGGAGATATTGCATATCTTGAGAGTGCTAGTGAGAGTAACTTGAGCATTGATGCACATATAAGGCTAGGGTGTCCTTGAGGGTGTCATCTAGGTTGTTACTCTTGGTCTATGATGAGACCTAGACCGGTTAGGTGTCAGTGATCGAGCCTATCATGATTGGTTGTGAAGGCTGTCACACGTTTGTACCAGGTTTGAGCCCGTCGGTGAAAGGAGCATTGCTAGTGAGCGCCCGTGTCTTGGTGGCAGCGGTGACGTGCACCATGTCTTCACTCCGGGAGTGATTGCGGGCTCGTGGGTGAGAACTCCACATTGGTGGCGGGAGGGACCGGAACTCCGACGGGAGTGGTCCAACGAGGAGTAGGGGAAGGCGTCATCATTCCGAGACCTTGGGAAAAAAATATCATGAGGCATCTCTTACTCTACTCCTTACTATGATGCCTTACTTTCTGTATTTACATACCATGCCATTCATGCTTGTGTGCTTGCCTTGCTCTAGTTGATTACCTTGTAGACTTGCATGAATAGGCTTCTCCACTTGCTAGTTGTGCTTATCTTTCACTTGATCACTAGCATGTATACGAATTGCATTGGTTTGATTACTTACCCTTGTATGTGTTATGCTACTCATGCTTGTGTGCGTATCTTGTACTTGATGATCTAGTAGCTTTGCATGAGTAGGCTCCTTTGCTAGCTTTTTGTGTGCTTCCGCGTGTTCTTCAATTACTAGCTTGCATAGGAATTATGTGTCTCGTGTGTGATCCACTAGTATGCTTAGGTTGTCTTTTCTCTCATAGGATTATCTTGTTAGTGAGATCACCACTAGAATTGTGTAGGAGTTGTTTTGAGTGGTCGGTTTTTGTATTTGGCAAAATAGGTACATAGTTTGAGTTCCCGATTCATCATGGGGCTTAACCGCCTTGAGTAGTTACCGTATTGAGTTGGGATGTCATCCCATTCAGGGCCGGGTCATAGCTCATGGTAGGATCGCTTGAAAAGCTACCGAAATACCATGATTCCGGATGAGTTGATGGACACACTTGTGGACTTTAGGAGAAAAGGTGATGGTTTTACCGTCACGCGTGCTGGGTTCGCCCAGATCAAGGAGCAGCTGCCATTGCGATGTAGATCCCGAAGGCATACAACATCCAATGGTGCGCACAACCATGTCAAATTTGGGGAGGACGTGGGAGGGGGCTAGTATTTATAGGAGGGGGTAGAGCATGTGGGGGAAGAGCATGCGGTAGGTAAAATGAATGTGGATAAAAATGAGAATAGATACATCAACGACGTGTAGGGTGAAATATATGGTGAAACAAGTTTGGAAGACAGTGTTCGATGCTGCATTAACGTGAGTTAAGGAGACAATGATAGTTGAGCCCCATTTTAAAACAGAATGAACAATCAAAAAGTTTGATTGAAAGGATTTCAATTTTCTCTCAAATTAACAGGGAATCCAACAATGACAAAATATTGAAATCAAATAAATTAAATTGATTTTACTTATTGTTGACTTTTGCTAAGCCATATTAATAAATCATTCCCGGCACGGGGCCAGAAACGGTTCACTAATATGTCCCAGAGTCAAGTAGGTAAAATCCGCAAGCGCACGGAGAATACCGCTGTAGCATTTCACCTGGAAGTATTCAGGGTATCGTATTTGTTTATCCCAAAGGAAGGTTATGATCAAGAAGCGTTACTAACATATAAGATCATGTTAACAATTGGCAAGGATATCTAACCAAGACAGGCGGGTACATGATAATAACCGGGTAGTGTGACACACACAGAAGATTCCTACTAAATAAATAAAGTCTAGTGGAGGAAAGACTAGGCTAAGCTACTCCTACTATACATTCCTATACAGTTGCATAGCCTAAGTAGAATACATACAGACCCACACTCAGGTTCAGCAGTCAATAGTATAGCACTTCAGGCACGGACTTACCCCTGCATCCACAGGCGACTTCCGCCAAGAGCCTACGCACTAGCCTAGCAGGGAGGATTTCAAAGGACGGACAGGGCTGTCACCACCTGCCGCCTACCTCAACGAACCAGTAGACTAACGAATAATTGATGCAAATCAGTCACCCAAATACCATACTTGCATGACCAAAGAGCACTCTGCCCCTCCGCGATTACTATTAACGAGGCAGAGCTACCGTACGAATACGATCACCAAACCCATGCTATACTTTATCAGCTAAAACTAAGCATAGAGACTATAACATATAAACTAGACTATAGTGACGGTATATAACTAGCATGACAGTAGTAGTATAATAAATATAAACTACTATCACACAAGTAGACTATACTATCACATATATGGATCACAATATCAAACAAGAAACTCATGACCCAAGCACAACTATATAGAAAATATATATATATTGATAAGAGCAAAGTCTTACAAAAGGGAAATGATACAAGAGCCATACCAATTCCAAGTGAAGACTTGGGACTAGAGAGCTCTAGACTCAACCTAACTCCACTAAAACTCCAAGAACTACTACTAGCAAGAGAGAAATGCTTCTTGTGGTGTGTGTTGAGTGTGAAGGCACACCCTCCTATTTATAGCCTCAATAGGTCGGCAAGGGAGAGTAACCGCCACGGAAGGCATCTCAAACCGTCATCAGGAGTCGCGGAGGAGTCAACACGTGGAAGCCCAGGCGGAGAGGGCGCCCGGCCGGGTCGGCCGACCTGACCAGGTCGGCCGACCTGGGGGTGGCCCCTCCTGGCCTGTGCTTTCTCCAGGTGGCTGTCCTGTGGGCCCTGACGTCGGTTTGCGCGATATTACAGGGAGTTACGTTGGTTAAGTGCTGAAAATGGGCCCTTCAATCCGTGTGACGTCCATGTGGCGCTCTCTGATTGGTCGAAAGTGTGTTTTCTTGCCTTTTGAGGTGTTTCCTTCACATTTCCTCCTGCATGCACAAAGTTCTCCAAGTACAAGTGGAACTATATTATTGTGCTAAAGCATGCGTGTATGAAATGCCAAATTCTCCTTTATTTGAGTATAGTTGATGGTTAAAAATGGTACTTAACAGCCGTCAACAAACTCCCCCAAGCTTACCCTTTGCTCGTCCCGAAGCAAAGATAAACTTAAGTTGTTGATCAGGAGTTGCTACAATGTCCTACTCCTCAATAATACTATGCGCATAACAAAGTACTCTTCCTAGAATTAAATATGTTGGCACATAACTTACCCATTTACCTCGATCCATGGGGCTTTTACATCTCATTGTCTTGGGCGGTTGAGAGATAGAACAATTGCAGGGCACCAATCACTTGCTCTAGATTCCGCTATGTTATTCTGGAGGTTTTCAAAAGATTTTGAAAATAAAAACCAAGTTCCTCAAATGATTCTCTCGGATCACTCAATATGTGTATGATTCCTTACCAAGGCAAAGTGTTGCCTATAATCACCTACTTCTAAATAAGGCTTTATGTGGAGCTCAAGGTAGGGATATATGAGGCACTCATGTTCACATAATATTGCTATGTCAAAAGACCGGATCCAAGAAAAACATCAATTCAAACAATCTTGATCAAGATGTGCAAGTGTGTGGGAGAACGGAGGAATGGTGGATGGGAAGAAATAACTCCTTTTTGAATTTTCCTTCTCTCTTTTGGAGTTTCTAGGCTATGGCTATCTTTTGCTTGCTCTCTTTTTTTTTTAGCATTTTTTTTCTTTTCTTTTTGCATAGCCATAGTCCTAGTTTGCAATGAATACTTTGAGAGAGGAATTTTGCAATGGATATATGGAGTGTTTCTTTGGATGGATGGATGGATAGTGGCTTTCTTCCGGTGTAGAAGAATAGCTCACGGTGGATATGGTGGATGCTATCTTCTTGATTTAGAAGGATAGCTCATGGCGGTGGATGTGTGTATATGATCTTGATCAAGAAAGCATGAAAAGAGTTCTACTAGGGTCACAACAATTTTGACTAAGCTCAATGTGGAACAAGCAGCATATGTGTAAAGGTTTTCAAATGTAAACACTACATATGGCTGTGGTGGGAATTTCATCATTGAGGAACTTATCAATTTGTCATTTTGAAAAATAAAACTCCGGAATTCAAGCTTTACGTTGAGCAAGATCATAGCAGCCCTATCTATCATATCATACCTCTCAACAACTTAGAACTAGAGAATGCATATGCTACCCACAAGATTCAAGTTCAAGGCAAGATTTACCAACAAACCTAACTCTTGAGAGAGTACTAAGTTGTAAACTAGCATTAGAGAGGAATAAAGGACAGAGCAATTATTCATCATCTCAACATAGGAAAATTATACACATTCATACCGCGCATGAAAAAGGGAAATATTTTTGTTCTTTTTATATTTTGCAAATTTTTATGGATTTTCAGATTTAGCAAATGCAAGAAATAAAGAGAAGGGGAAAGATACAAGTTACCGTGAGAAGGGAGGTCCTCCCCCAAGCTTGTTCTTGCTCATATCTGCTGGTTCGGGTCGTAGCCTTGGGGGCGGAAGAAGGCATCCCAAGTAGACTATACTATCACATATATGGATCACAATATCAAACAAGAAACTCATGACCCAAGCACAACTATATAGAAAATATATATATATTGATAAGAGCAAAGTCTTACAAAAGGGAAAAGATACAAGAGCCATACCAATTCCAAGTGAAGACTTGGGACTAGAGAGCTCTAGACTCAGCCTAACTCCACTAAAACTCCAAGAACTACTACTAGCAAGAGAGAAATGCTTCTTGTGGTGTGTGTTGAGTGTGAAGGCACACCCTCCTATTTATAGCGTCAATAGGTCGGCAAGGGAGAGTAACCACCACGGAAGGCATCTCAAACCGTCATCAGGAGTCGCAGAGGAGCCAACACGTGGAAGCCCAGGCGGAGAGGGCGCTCGGCCGGGTCGGCCGACCTGACCAGGTCGGCCGACCTGGGGGTGGCCCCTCCTGGCCTGTGCTTTCTCCAGGTGGCTGTCCTGTGGGCCCTGACGTCGGTTTGCGCGGTATTACAGGGAGTTACGTCGGTTAAGTGCTGAAAATGGGCCCTTCAATCCGTGTGACGTCCATGTGGCGCTCTCTGATTGGTCGAAAGTGTGTTTTCTTGCCTTTTGAGGTGTTTCCTTCACATTTCCTTCTGCATGCACAAAGTTCTCCAAGTACAAGTGGAACTATATTATTGTGCTAAAGCATGCGTGTATGAAATGCCAAATTCTCCTTTATTTGAGTATAGTTGACGGTTAAAAATGGTACTTAACAGCCGTCAACACTTATCTAAAAAGGTTTTGGTCCAAAACTGAAAAATTTTGTGACATAGAGCAATTTCTTCAACCCCATAAATCTTTTGTTAATTTGCAAAGTTTCTTATAAATAGTTTTGAAAATAAGAAAACCAAATATATTGTTTGATATTGTTTGAAAGCGGTTAATATTCCAAAATGGGAAATTTTGGGATGTGACAATCTACCCCCATTAACAGCAATCTCGCCCCGAGATTCAGAAAGACTAGGTTAAGTTGACTAGTGTGGGATACTTGCCTTACGGGTATCCGTAGATATGCCTAAGTCGGTAACCGACCGGGTGCCTTATCAATAAGGAAACCGACCGAGTCGACTTGGAGCACAAGGCAATTAGAGATAGATTTTCTATATAAACCCTTGTAGAATACGAGTAGGACTCTTCATGTACCCCCTGCCGACCGGATATATAAGGTGGCAGGGACCCCCCATTGGGGACACAATATTACAAGCAATACGATCCACAGAACACAGGACGTAGGGTTTTTACTCTCATCGAGAGGGCCTGACCCTGTACAACTCGGCGTCTTCTGCAACCATCATAGTTCTTAGCCTCGACGTAGCCCTATAAATTTATTGCCGAGATCAAGTCTCAACAGTTATCGTGCCAGGAAGGGGACAAGACTCGCCGGGATTCACCGTCGACTTTGACGGTCGAGATTCCCACCATCCAGTACTCACCGGATTTCAAGATTTCCTTCGAGTCGCTCGGCTTCACCGCCGACACCAATGGAGCCCTAGGCCTCGATGATCATCGATCCGACTCTGCCACAGCTGATCTCATGGCGCGATCACCAAGCCCATCGGATCTAATCCCTACATTAGTTCCACTCGGATTCGGTGTTCAGCGTCTCGACTCTAAGTCAGTCTGCTCAGATGGATCTACGTGCCCTAATCCTTTGGCCATTAACATGGTCGAGATTCATGAGGACTCGACCGATGATGGGGATCATGACCACAATGATGATGGTTTAGCCAACGATAATGATGGTTTAGCCAACGACAATGATGGACATGGCGAGGAAGGCCAAAGGGATGACGACCCCGAAGAGAGACCACCTTCGAACGGTCACCACCGCCGACCAAGAGGATCTCGTGGATCCCAATTAGCGCGACGGATAGACCTCGGAGATTTGGAAATTGAAGTGGATGGTGTCAAAGTCTATGACACCCCTCAATTCAACATCACTGGGGCCAAAACACTGCTTGACAGCTTGATGGCAGACACAGCATATCAGACCCCCATAATGCATAAGGCGGTAGCCATGCTCAAAACAGTTGCTGTTCAAGACAAGGCCCGGGACGAACCACAGTCAATGGCGAGTTCTAGCTACACAACTTCCCGTGGACGATAATGTAGTGATCTGAGAAATTCCATGAGACCCCGTGACGGATGAGATACCATCAATTCTCGTATTGAAGAGCGAGTCTGGGATGACCAGTGCCACGAGGAGGAGCGCCGCAACAGGAGGATGGACGACCGACGGGATGACCGATGGGACAACCGATGACGTCATTCATAACCAAGAGAGAACCGCGACAACCGACATCGATGAGACGATCAGGACCGGCACGAAAACCATGATGAAGATGACTGGCGTCGTCGTCATAGTGACGATATCGGCCCTAGCCATAATCGCCGCGCGTCTTCACCTGCCTGGTCTTCCAACCGGCACCAAAGGTCGGTCACCCCTAACGAGGACGAGTTCGATGGGATCAAGGCTTACATACCGGAACTCCGAATTGCTCGGTGGCCTAAAGGATTCAAGCCGGTCTCCATCGAAAAGTATGATGGTCAGACCAATCCTCAGGAGGGGCTTTAGCTATACAGCATGGAAATCCGAGCAGCAGGAGGAGACACCTATGTGATGGCTAACTATCTACCGGTTTGTCTCGAGCCAGCTGTTCGGGTTTGGCTCACATCGCTCCTGGAGAGGTCCACCACTTCATGGGGCGATCTCAACAAGAAGTTCATTGAGAGCTTCCAAGCTACCTTTAACCGGCCGGGAAATCACTTCGACCTCACTCGGACGAAGCAGAATGCTAATGAATCCCTACATGACTACATCAAGTGGTTCTGCGCCAAGAAGACTGAGATCCCTAATGTCCCGGACCAACAGATCATTGTAGCCTTCCAAGGATGTGTCCAGAGCGATAAGCTAGTTCGGGAGATTGGTCAGAGGAATCATGATCTCAAGCTGACCACTCGGGAGTGCTTCGAGATCGCTTATAAGTTCGCATCCAGAGAATCGGCCTGGTATGACATCCGATGCAAAGGCAAGGAGAAGTGCTCGAACAAGCCGGAGTCCTCCAAGAAGGACAAGAAGTGAAAGACTGAGAACATGGTCGCTGCAGTAGACCGAACGAGGAAAAATCCTCGGACGAACTAGCAGACCATGGACGATTTGCTGAGTGGCCCATGCCTATGGCATCCAAAGGGAAACCACAAAGCAAAGGACTGTTACCGGCTGAAGGGTTTCACAACTGCCACGCTGAAGGTGGCCAAAGATCCGCCAAGGCGCAACGGCAAGGATAATGCCAATTACGGTGACGACAAGGATGAGGATGGAGAGTTCCAGGAGCCCCGGAAGGAAGTCAATTTCATCTTCGGAGGCCCGGATGCCTACACATCCAAGCGTAAGCAAAAGCTGGAGCTGCAGGAGATCAACTCCGTAGAACCTGCTGTGCCCGAGTACTTGAGGTGGTCTGAAGTACCGATTACTTTTGATCGGTCAGATCACCCCAAGCACCTGCCCAAGCCAGGTCGCTATCCGCTAGTGCTCGTGGCAATGATGAAGGGGGTCAAGTTCAACAAAGTACTCATTGATGGAGGAAGTAGTCTGGATTTGATCTTCACTAAGACCCTCGTGGAGTTAGCTTGTCGGTCAACGACTTGCAGCCGAGTTCCTCTCCCTTCCATAGGATTGTGCCAGGCAAGACTTCTGTTCCTATTGGACAAATCACTCTACCTGTCACCTTTGGAACCTGGGAGAACGTTAGGACGGAGCGCGTTATCTTCTAGGTAGCCGACTTCGAGTCTGCTTACTATGCTATCCTAGGTAGACCTGCAATTGCGAAATTTATGTCGGTTCCACACTACCCGTATCTCACTCTAAAGATGTCAGGCCCTAGAGGAATCATCTCCCTCCACTCTAATCTTCGGAATTCTTTTGATTGTGATGTGCAGAGTTGTGAGATGGCCGACCGACAGTTGATGATGTCCGATTGGCTCGAGGTCCAGAAGACAATTGGCAGTCAGGAGCAGACCGATGCGGAGGTCCCTATGAAGAAGCCCACCAAGGACAAGATCCAGACTGATGAAGTACCCACCAAAGAAGTTTTGCTCGACCCAGAGGACCCTGCTAAGGTCACTTATGCAGGGGCCGACCTCGACGACAAATAGGAACTCACGCTCACTCTTTTCCTCCAGGACAATAGGGACATCTTTGCATGGAAACCCTCTGACATGCCAGGAGTTCCTTGGGAAAAGATTGAGCACGAGCTAAGGGTGCCTCCTGGGGCCTCCCCCGTCAAGCAAAGGCTTAGAAGGTTTGCACAAGACTGCAAGGATACCATGAAGAAGGAGATAGCTAGATTATTATATGCTAAGTTTATAAGGGAAGTGTACCATCCTGATTGGCTGACAAATCTAGTCCTTGTACCTAAGAAGAATAAAGAGTGGCAGATGCGTGTTGATTATACCGATTTGAACAAGGTATGTCCTAAAGACCCCTTCGCTCTGCCACGTATTGATCAGATCATAGACTCAACAGTCGAGTGTGAGCTTTTAAGCTTTCTGGATGCCTATTCAGGCTATCACCAAATCCCACTAAAAGTCGAAGATCAGATCAAGACTTCCTTTATAACTCCCTTCGGCGCCTACTATTATACTACGATGCCATTCGGTCTGAAAAATGCTGACGCGACTTACCAACATGGTATTCAACGCTGCCCCAAAACTCAGCTCGGTCAGAACGCAGAAGCGTATGTTGATGACATCGTGGTAAAGACTCGGAATGTTGAGGAACTTCTCCCTGACCTAGCAGATACGTTTGACAACTTGAGACGATACTCGATGAAGTTGAACCCTAAAAAGTGTGTTTTTGGGGTTCCTTCAGGAAAGATACTCGGTTACATCGTTTCAAAACGAGGTATAGAAGCTAACCCGGACAAAATCAAGGCAATCCTTGATATGGGGCCACCTAATTCCCAAAGGGATGTTCAGAAGTTGACTAGATGCATGGCATCTTTAAGTCGCTTTATCTCTCGACTGGGAATCTGGGGTCTGCCGTTCTTTAAGTTGCTCAAACAACAGGATGACTTCGTCTGGACAATAGAGGCACAGTTGACATTGGATGAGTTGAAGGTTCACCTCAGCAATATCCCAGTGCTAGTGCCTCTCGAGCCAAAAGAAAAGCTTCGGCTCTACATATCGGCTACAAATCAAGTTATGAGTACCGTTTTGGTGGTTGATCGAGAAGAAGAGGGTCATGTACAAAAAGTACAACACCCAGTGTATTTTGTCAGTGAGTTCCTTAGTGCCTCCAAAACACGATACCACCAGATCTTGAAGCTGCTATATGCACTCTTGATCACTTCGAGGAAGTTGAAGCACTATTTTCAGGCTCATCCCATTGAAGTTCAAACAACTTTTGCACTTGAAGAAGTCCTCCACAACTAAGAAGCAGAAGGAAAGATTGCCAAATGGGCAGTCGAGCTCGGTCAATCCACCATTACATTTGTACCCTGCTCGGCGATCAAAGGACAAGTGTTAGCTGACTTCGTATTCGAGTGGACAGAGATTTAGATGTCGCCTGCACCGCAAGATATTGAGTATTTGAAAATGTACTTCGACGGATCCCTCTAGTTAGCGGGAGTAGGTGCAGGGATTGTGCTCATCTCACCACAAGGAGAAAAGCTCTAGTATGTCCTCCAGATCATGTTTCATGCGTCTAACAATGATGCGGGATATGAGGCTCTTCTACACGGTCTACGCATTGACGTGTCACTCGGCGTTCAACGTCTCGACATCTTTGGTGATTCGGCTCTGGTCATCAACCAAGTCACTAAGGATTGAAACTGTGTGGATAGCAATATGGCTGACAATTGCCAAGAAGTAAGGAAGCTCAAAGATAAATTTGATGGACTGAAGTTCACGCATATCCTTTGGGATAACAATCAAGCGGCTGATGAACTAGCCAAGATGGGATCGTCTTGAGCGATTGTCCCACCCGGTGTTTTCTTACACACCCTTAATTCTCCCACTATTTCTCCTCGGTCTGACGTCTTAATGACCGATATTGCTGAGATGGTATATGATACCAACATACAGACTGACTGGCGCGACCCGATTGTCCAATATTTGACTAAGGGAACGCTGCTTCCGGATCATAATGAGCAACAAAGATTGAAGGCAAAGTGTCGAGGATATTTGATGGTGGATGACCTACTCTATCGACGAGGGGGTTCAAATATCTTGATGTGATGCATCTCGATTCTAGAAGGCAAAGAATTGATGAAAGAAATCCATTCAGGCGTATGTAGCAACCATGCGACTTCCAAGACTTTGGTCGGCAAAGCTTTCCAGCAAGGGTTTCATTGGCCCACGATGGTCGAAGATGCACACCAGGTCGTTCAGAAGTGTGAAGGCTGTCAATTCTTTGCTCAACAGACTCACGTCCCTTCGCAACAACTTCAGATGATACCTATGACTTGGCCTTTTGCAATCTGGGGGCTTGATATTGTCGGTCCTTTCAAGAAAGCGTTAGGCGGGTTTACTCATTTGTTTGTTACTGTTGACAAATTCACCAAGTGGATTGAAGCGAAGCCGGTCAGCAAGATAACTTCAAAGAAGGAGGTCAGTTTGTCAGAGACATCTTCACTCGGTTCGGGGTTCCTCATGATATCATCACCGATAATGGTACTCACTTTACATCTAAGGTGTTCCGTGACTTTGTCGATGAGATAGGAATAAAAATCTACTTTGCCTCAGTGACTCATCCTCAAAGCAATATGCAGGTCGAACGGACCAACGTATGACTCTTCAGGGACTGAAGCCTCGAATATTTGACAAGCTTAAACCGTATGCCGGTCGGTGGGTTCAAGAGCTGCCTTCAGTTCTCTCGGGGTTGCGCACTAATGTTAGTCGGGCTACTGGCCAGTCACCTTTCTCGTTGGTCTATAGTTCTGAGGCTATGTTGCGGTCCGAGGTAAGCCTCGTATTAGCGCGAGTCAAGGGATATGACGAGAAGCTTTCTGAAGACAACCGAGTGATTGAGTTGATTGTAGCAGAGGAGTTGCGTGATCGCACTCTGTTTTGGTCGGCAATATACCGGCAAGGCTTGTGATGTTATTATGACAAAAATGTTCGCAGTCATGAGTTTCATGTTGGGGATTTAGTGCTGCAACGAGTGCAATCAACCAAGAATCAGCACAAGCTATCCCTTAAATAGGAAGTACCTTATGTGGTCAAAGAGGTTACATGGCCAGGGGCTTATCGACTGATGTATGAAGATGGCAACGACGTACCAAATTCATGGAACATCAATCAGGTGCGTCGTTTCTATAGTTAGTCTTCTTATTGTATTTTTATACATTATTATTGAATGAAAGTCCAAGTCTTTTTGATGGAAGATGTTTTTGATTTCATTCTTATTTGTCTCAATTCCTTAATTTATAACATTAAACAATCGAGCCAGGGGGCTAGTAAGAATGTTCCACTACTCCTTAACCTTGACACATTCTAGCTTTGGATTTTTTCGACTGATTTCTCATAGTTTGACGTGGTCTAAAGTTTTTTGGTCTTACGCTGGAACATTAAGGTTATACAATTTATACTGCACAACAGACTGCCACTACACTAAACCCAGAGCCAGAGTGCGAGAGGTCATGTGCCGATTGGTCGATTCTGCTTGTTATGCAGTTATAAATTACAATCTAATTTGCTAAGGCAGACCGACGCAGCTTCTGTTTTTGTCTCTAAAAGATTTAAGGTGAAAAGGTCTAAGTGCTATAGCGCGACTAACGCAGCTTGGCGCCGACTGATTTGCTCGAAGTAACAGGAGATTGCCTTTATGATTATTTAGTTGATCTTTCCAAATTTGTTTAGTAACTAAGCAAGCACAGTAATTAATATTTATATTTATATGGAGACAATATTATTTTCCTGATTCAAATACTACTAATATTTGTTCACATTGCAGATATTACAGCTCCTGTGAAGGAGAGGAGGTGTCATCTTGTAATTCTCCCTGTGGCGTTGCTGAAGGAGATGGCACGATGGGGTCGATCTCTACATTATCGACTAAGGCACGAGAGGTTTCCAGCATGGAATCCATAAGCAACTGACATTGGTCGATCGTCATGTAAGGGTTGAAGCCTTCCATGACTTTGTCCAATGGCAGAGCAGGAGACCAAGATTAGCAAATAGCCAGTACTTGACTCCCGGCCTCGGTCGCCACTCTTCTGGTGTTGTTGGCGATTACCTCTTGCGCGTGCTCCAGCAAGTACAAGGAGTGTCCGGTCTCCTCCACTTGGTTAGCATGGATATAATCCAAGGCTTTCCGAGCACTGTAGGATATGGCTACAAAAGTCATGAAGGGTATTAGATGATGAAGTCCAAGAGCAATGATAAAAGACTTAAAAAGATAGCTTACTGGCAAGATTACATTTGAAGGATTTGGAGATGCTCCTAGCCTCCTCAACCTTTCCTTTGGTCTCCTCTAGTTCCTTTTTCAGTCGAGTGATCTCAGCACTCTGTTCTTCAACCAACTTGGAGAAGTCATTCTTCTCTGTAGTCAGAGCATCTAAGAATCTCTGCTAGTTTGAAGTTAATTTCTCCAAGTCGGTGACTTTCTGATCATGAGCTAAAAATACAGATAAAAGCTTTAGCAATAGAGTGAGAAAGAAGTCAATATAAGTTGGTCTGCAATCTTACCAATGACATCAGCATGACTCTGCTCCAGAGCTTGGGTCACCTCCTTGTGGTCGGTCTGTAGTTTCTCCATTTGCCTTCTCGCTTGGGAAAGTTGCTTGCCGGTAACTGATGACAACAAGTTAATACCTTTAAATGAAGAAGTTTGAATGCACAAGATGTTAGGGACTTACCAAAAGTTTCGGCCTCAAGGTATTCAATCCTGGCCTGCTTCTTCTCCACAAGAGAATATATTCTTTGAACATGAAGAAGGGTTTGGTTAGCTGAAATAATGATTCAAGAAAGAAAAAACTTGGTATCGATGTACCTTGCTGGCTTCTCGATGCTGATGCATGATGTCCATGTCCTCAGCGTCTGGTCGACTCTGTGAGTCCTCAACCAACACGGTCTTACCCTTATTACGGGGAGCAGACATGATGGTCGGGGAAGGATTGATGGTCTGAGGAGTAGGCGCCGGCAGCGGCGTGGGCACTGGAGCATTGGGGAACTTCCTCGACTTGGTCTGCGCACTTGATGGTGTGCGAACCAACTGAGGCTGGTTGGTCGGTCGAGGAACAGGAGTAGACCGAGTGTCTTGAGACCCTTGGGCACTCTGATTATCACTTGACCAACCGCTATGAGTACCAAAGAGCATAGCGTTAAAATCTGACAATAGATGGAAATAGAGACGAAGAAGAATTGAAAACATGAAAAATTATACCCGGAAGCTTGCTTAATTTTGATCCGACAGACTTTCTTCTTTAGAGAAGTTGTCTACAAATCAGAATCCTTCCTGTTCAGGGAAGTCTTGGTGGCTTCATCGGTCTTCTTTTCTACCCTTGCACCACTCTCTGAATGGCTCGGGGGCTCCGACTGGCTAGATGGTCAGTCGGAGCGTGCAAGGGCCGACAGGCTAGTATCATGGAAGCGCTCTCCCTCGTCATCATCGTCATCTCCCACATATTGTCGTCGACGGTGCGTGGTCTGCATCACTCATCGGCCGGGAGAGGGCAAGTCAGGACGACAAGGTGCTGTAGAGATGCTAGCGACGACCTCTTCGGTCGGTCGGGCAACCGTTGAAGAACTGGCGTTACCAGTGCCAGTATGCGGTGGTTTCTTGACATAATCCGGTCCCTCGGAATTGGTCGGATGGAGCGGAGGGTGTGACACGTAAGTATCCAAAACCTGCAAAAACATCAAGACATCACACATTGTGATTATTCAAAGAGATGTCAGAATTATTCAAGACAACCGAGGCTTACTCGGGCTCGTAGAGTGCCCATGTTGTATGCCTTCGTGATTAAGATGTGATCTTGGATGCTATCTCCTTCAAACATCTTCGATAACCGCAAGCAACGCAGAGTGGAGTTTGGCAGATTAGGCATCTCCCTCGTCTCATCGTCGATGGCATAATCCCAGACGGGGTGGCTCTGTTTCTTCAATGGATGCACTCGGCGCACTATAAAGCTTTTTGCTATAGTGATGCCGTCAACCCCTTCATTCTTTAGCTCTGTGATTTTCTCTAGCAGAGCGACCACTTGGGGGTCGGTCGGGTCAGGTTTTTCTGACCACCGCGCTTGGTGAATGGCCTTGGCACCAGAGAAGTCGGCAAGAACAGGAGGAGGATTATCAAAGTAGAACCACTCATCCTTCCAGTTCTTGTTCCCGGTCTTCAATGGGATATTGATGTAGGCATCCTTCTTGCACAACTGGAAACCAGCTCCACCTATAGTGACTTGGTTTTCCTTGGTTGGCAGCGGTCGGAGGATGAACAAATGGCAGAACAAGGTAAAATGGGGCAGAATGCCCAGGAAAGCTTCGCACATATGCACGAAGATAGCAATATGCAGGATGGAGTTGGGATTGAGGTTGATGAGCTGAATCCCATAAAAGAAAAGGAGCTCGCACAGAAAACTGCAGCAGGGAACTTCGAAGCCGCGCTCGAAGAGCGAGCGAAAAACTACGATTTGGTTATGGATTGGAAGGGGGCGAGTTTCTTTCGGTACCTTCCAATCAATGCGAGCTTGTTCCAGAAGGAGACAGTCCTCCACCATCTTGTTCAGATCAGTGGTGGAGATGCTGCTCTTCGAGAACTCCTAAAGCTGCTCTAGGATCTCTAGCTCAGAGGAGGAGGACTCAGTGGCGGTGGCTTTCTTGGATGATTTGCAAGGAATCTTTGAGGGATGTAGCAACGCGGTGGATCTAAACCCTAGCTAATGCTCGGGGGCTTGATGGCGATGAAGATCTGCGGCGGCGATGGGAGAAAGCGCTAACCCTAGCTCTGGAAGCATAGGGGTGGCAAGAACAGGGGAGGCGCGAGGAAGACGAAGCGCTATGTGCAAATGGCGGCGTGGACCTGGGGTCAACTGTCCGCTGCCCTTTTTATACCTTCGCCTTTTTGACCTAGTCTCTGGGTCCCATGGGCTGATATGGGTTGCACAGTGATGGGCTTTTCTGCTTAATAAAAATAATAGGTAAAAAGCCTTATTCTTTAAAAAGAATTAGAGCTATCAGCCTTGAGAAATAATCTCGGGGGCTTCTTTGATGAGAAGCAGTGGCAAGATCACGTAAAAATATTTTTCGTATCTATATGATTTGATGATCACATAGCAGAGGACTAGAAGGTCGTACGGGAGCAAGTTCTAAGGATAAGTTTCTGATTGATGTCAGTAAATAGTTCTCAAAATTGGCCTTGTATTGAGTCGGGTGGCGGTTCATTAAGGAAAAACTATATTATGATTGATGTCATTATAGTTTAGTACTTGGTTATGATTGATGTCATAGCTATTTTTTGATTTCACATATGACAGATGTCATGAGAATCAAAAGGTCATTCGGCTAAGGGTGAATATCACTCTATCTTTGATATAATCGGTCGACACAACTGATATTGGGTAGACCGAGTACCTGGTTTGATGACTAGGGGTTTAGTTGCTCAAATTTGATGATTTGAGTGAAGTTATATAACAAAATGTTAAGAGCTAATATTATTAGCCTCTTGTATTATTTGTTAGCCTCCAAATTATACAAGAGTCGGGGGCTACACCTGATTAGGTGCACCTAGTCGGCGCACCATATCCATCAGGAACTTGGGTCACGAGGTCTTCCTAATTTATGACCTGTTCATATCAACATTGAAGATCACTCGGCAAATCACAGTTCAAAATTAGAAAGCACTCGGGGGCTGCTGTGGGATACTTGCCTTACGGGTATTCGTAGATATGCCTAAGTCGGTAACCGACCGGGTGCCTTATCAATAAGGAAACTGACCAAGTCGGTTTGGAGCACAAGGCAATTAGAGATAGATTTTCTATATAAACCCTTGTAGAATACGAGTAGGACTCTTCATGTACCCCTGCCGACCAGATATATAAGACGGCAGGGACCCCCTTATCAGGGACATAACATTACAAGCAATACGATCCACAGAACACAGGATGTAGGGTTTTTACTCTCATCGAGAGGGCCTGAACCTGTATAACTCGACGTCTTCTGCAACCATCGTAGTTCTTAATCTCGACGTAGCACTATAAATTTATTGTCGAGATCAAGTCTCGACAACTGGATAGGAGAGCAATGAGAAGATCTAGATATAGAGATAGAGGAGATAAAAGCAAGGTTGAAATCAATCTTATATGTTTTTTTATCACACTATATGCATCAAGGATGATAGATATATTTCAAGGATGAAATGATGGTCAAGGAAGATAGGCACAAAGAACCTATATCACTCAAAGCAAACAAAACATGGCTCAATAAATGACGACTCATGACGATGCCTTAGCTTCATCTTCAACTTCCATATTAAGAGCTTCACTTCTTGATGTAGAGGTACTTCGATGGTATATCTGTTATAGTTAACTGAAATATTGAGCCTACAAGTCAAATAATTATTTTAACATGGTTCTGGAAGACCAATGAGCATGTGTAACTCACTATAAGTAGATTGCACCAGGAATGATTTTTGATAGTTCAATTTAATTTGTTTTGCACATTTTCTTTATTGAATCTACTGTGTTAATATGTGATGCGTGGTCCGATTTGAGCAACGCAAGTGTATATGGTCATAGTTAGTGGTTAACCGAAGTAAATATGATCTTAAGGTGTAGATGCATGCTGTTAAGCATGGATTGCATGTATGTGATATAAAAACTAAGTTAAATGACTATAGAGTAAGTGAGCTAAATTAATTATTTAATCATGATCCTGTAAAGAGGTATGACCCTGCGCAATTTACTATGGGTAGAACATATCAGGAGTGATTTGTGGACCTAGTTTCAGTGACAAGTAAAGCTACAACATTTACTAAGCATCATATCTTAATATATGGACCAATCATGCAAATCAAGGAATTATTTCCACTCAAGGTGCACATGTGTATTTAGAGGGATTTATGGCTTGGATAAAATAGGACATGATATCTAGAATCCAGAAAATATTTATTGGTAATTTCATTCCAAGTATTTATTTTTGTGTTGAGTTTATAGCTACATTAATTTCATTGACTCTCTTGTAGCTACATTCCAAGTATTTCATTGTAGCTACATTAATTTCATTCCAAGGTATGCATAACTAAATATGCAGTGTTGCTATGTTGTAGCACTTTATTAAAAGTAAATATATTAAGGATTCCAAAAAGTATTTATTTGCATTTTTCCACCCAGTAAATCTTTCTGTGCCAATTTTTTAACGTTTCACATAATTATTTTGCTTTATTCCTATTTACCGGGGATTACCTAGCTGCTGGGCCGAGAGAGGCCGGCCCATTTGGCCGATGCGCGGGCGGGGAGCTTCCTGGGCCAGATTCGGCCCAGGCGGGTTGTGGCCTTAGGCCAGTAGGCTCAGGCGCAGCGAGGCCTAAGGCCTGCTCGGCCTTACGCGTCCCAGGCGCGCTGGCAAGGCCAGCCAGGGCGCATGCGTGCGCCGAGCGGGCACTGCGGCGGCGTAGCACCGGCGGGGACGGTGATGCCAGGGAGGTCTCCGGCTTCGACGTGCAGCCCCGGAGGACCACGGCAGTGGCACGGCACGCGGGAAGAGGCGGAGAAGTGAGCTGGGGTCACGACGCGACGCGGGAAGGCGGACGACGGGCGCAGCCGGCGGCGACGGTGGTGGAGGTCGGCATCCTTGGTTAACGGCTAAAGAAACGGGAGCCAAGGCCGGTCAAATTGACGCGCGAGGAGTAGAGAAGATCACCGGAGAAAGGAATTTCATGGGGGCTCACCGAGATGAAAGAAATCGACAATGAACTGCGGCGGCTAGGTTCACCATTGCCGGGGAAGAACGCTCTGATTTGCGGCCGGCGACGCGAGTGGGGAGGAGCCTGGGCGAAGAGAGGGGGAGGAGGTGCCGACGGAGCCACGGGGTAGCACGGCCAAGGCGCAGGGGGCCAGGGCGGCCGGGAAGCCCGGGCGGCCATGGCGGCTCGGCTCGGGGAAGAAAAGCGCTCGGCCGGGATGTAGCGGGAGGGGAAGATCAGGGCGCCGGTTGTGGAATCTCCAGGGTGACTTGACGCAGCCCCCAGCAGCTTGGAGCTCGCACAAACAGCCTGCACACGCATGAGCAGGCGAGCTCAGGCTTGAGGCACCAATGGTGGGTGGCTCGGGTGCACGAGCAGAGAGGAAGAAGAGAGAAGTGAGAGCCAGGAGGGAGGAAAGCAGGGGCGCAGGACACGCGGTCGCCCGTACGCCGGCGGCCAAGCGGCGCGCGTCGACGGGGCAGGACGGTGTGTTTCTTCAGTGGAGGCTGACAGGTGGGACCCACGAGGTTTAATCTTTTCTCAGAATTAAACTCGCTGCTTTTGTTACTTTCATATATTTAATAATATAGACCCTATTAAGAATATAAAAATATGTGTGTATTCATCATGATATGTACTATTTTATAAAAATGATAATGTTCAACAGTTTCCATTTGAATTTGGATATGAATTTTCAAAAATGGGTAGTTTTTTTATGTTTTAGGCATTTATTTGGGCAATTACATTAAGAGATAAAATTCTGAGAAATTCGTCAAAATTATAATGAATCATGATATTAAACATATATTTTTGTTGGACCTATGTTATGTGGAAAACGTTGGACTTGTAGTTCAAATATGGATCAAATAATGCCAAATTTCATGCAAATGGTATTCAAAAGACTTCAAACATTTTTTGATGGGTTCATGATGGGATAGAAGAAATGCTTAGGGTTTTTCTTGGTTGGTGTTATTTACACCTTGGGTGTCACATTCCCCGCGCACAAGAACGTACTAGCTGCAAGGTCCCCCGTGTTTATGGTTGAATTCTTTGGCGAGATGAAGGAGACGACATCCGTGTGTGTCGAGATCAAGGAAATAGAGCCCACCGTGTTCAAGGCCTTGCTTCAGTTCATCTACACCGACATGGTGCCAGAACTCGACGAGAACAAGAAAACAATGACAGCCATGGCTCAACACCTGCTTGTGGCTGCTCACAGGTATGGGCTGGAAAGGCTCAAGGTGATCTGTGAACGGAAGATCGCCCATAGAATCGACTGTGACACGGTAGCGTCGGTGCTAGCTCTAGCAGAGCAGCATGGCTGTTCGCAGCTCAAGGCAAAGTGTGTGGAGTACATCGCTGGAGGATCGACTGCAAATCATCGTTCCATCTTGGCGACTGAGGGGTTCAAGCATCTGCAGGCAACCAGCCCCTCGGTGTTGACTGAGCTTCTCATGGCTGCGCATCAAAAGATCAACAAATGAAGGTGACTGATGGAGGCCTGGCCAGTAATCTACTGGTACACCACATATACATATATCAGATAATGTTCCTTTTCAGAAGAAAATACCAGACAGTGCTTGCTGGTGCTAATGTCGTCTGTTAAATTATCTAATGTTGCAAAAGTTCAGAATGTATATTGGGCAAGCTATGACGAACTGATCCATCTATTCTGGTTGCAATCACTTCTTTAATTATTAGCTAGCTAAGATGGCCATGTATTTGTACGGGCTACATGTCCTATGTTTTTATTTTGAGTTGCAGTAGCATCCATACAAATAATGAATTACTAGTATTTTTCCACTTGATCGGAGAACTTAATTATAACCCCTTACTATTGATGAATTACTAGTACAACCCAATATCATTTTTTACTGTAAATTTTAGATCATGTTTACAATCAACTGTTTCAGGACTCCATATATTTGTTTGCTTATGTGTCATCTATTTGTTTGTGCTTCCCCAAAATTGTATAGCCATTTAGTCCGATGAAAAAAATATTAGTCCTTAGTGATAGTTATGTCATTAACCACTTTTTACACTATAATATAGATCCACATAAAAAATACTGCATAATTATTTGTTTTCTGCTAATCTAATACGTAGAGTGGTCTTTTTATTGTCGACTTACTGTGACTCGTTTAACATCGATCATCTTGGAATATGGATCTATCACATAATAGATACTGGGATTTTATTTTTTGGCTAGCTTGTCATAAGAGAAACATTGAAAATGTGAGATCACTTCAATATTGCAATGACAAAGACACAAGGAGCGGACTTAGCGCATCTCCAACACAACATAAAAATAAAGCCCCGTATCATTTTTTTTTATGTCAGATCAAGAAATCAACTCGAGCAGACCCCTATTCTCCTCTATTTTTATCATGGGCCTGAAAACACACCCATAAGAGCATCTCTAATGGGGGCATATAAAACAAGACCCCTACTTCTCTATTTTGGGGCTAGCATGAATACTTGTGCATGCAAAAATTGTTTTCAACTCCATCAGTACGACTTGAACCGAAGCCCCATTTTTTTCCTAACAGAAGGGACCCTCGTGTCAGTGATACATAACATATTCGGTGGGACCCACCTTTATGGACCACCGACCAACCCTTCTTGCACATGCGTCTCACCAGGATCTTGCCGCAGGTGGGGAAGCTTGCACCCCGTGCCCGTGCTTGTAGCCACCAATCGTGCCCGCTTCCGCTGCCCCAGCCGCCGCCGACCTCGTCCACGCCCACCGCGCCCGCGCCCAATGCCCCTGAGGCCGCCCATGCCCACGCGCGCCGCCGCCGACCGTGCCCACGCCCACTTCCCTGAGACCGCCCGTGCCCGCGTGCGCCATCGCCAATCGTCCCCACGGCTGAGGGAGACAAGGATGCGGCGCCTGATGGTGGGGGAGGGGGCTCTCACGGCCGGGGGAGTTGCGGCAGGGCAGCACAGGGAGGTCGCTGGGCAGCACTCAGCGCCAGGCATGGAGGCCCGGCCATGGGAGCGGTGATTCGAGAGCTTTAACTTTGACCTTAATAGCTTTCAAGCGCGCCAAAGATATCTTTAGTTCACTCACCTCTGCTTGCGAAGTTATCAAGTCATTATGGGCTCGAGAAGCATCAAGAACAGCTTGATCCTTCGCCACTTGCAGAGCAGACATCTTCTCCTTCAGCGAGGCATTCTCTATCACAAACACATTCTTCACGTTATCCAGCGACGTCAACTCCATTGAAGTCTTCTCAGCAGCAACGCAAGCAAGAATGTGAATCTAAAAACAAAACAAAGAATTATATGTCATCTAGCAAATCGACTGCATACACCGAAACGAAGACAAAGTAGACTCACATGTCTCATGACGTGGACAAGATTCATTCACAATTCCCCACTTCGAATTGATCAGCACCCGACGCTATGGCGGCATCCAGAGCGGGGCAAAACTCCGCCCAAGCTTTCGCATCACTGAAGTTCTCGTACCCTTTGGTCAAGCGATAGGCGCTACCAAAAACTCCCTAGCGAGTGTCCAAATGCCAGATCATGGTTCGGATCACCGGTGGGAGAACGAACGATCGATTCCCCCTTCAAGCCAATCAGCACATGAGCAACCTCGATGTCAACAACTTGATCAGTAATACAAAGAGCACTGCTCTAAACAAGGGAGGCAGTCTTAGGCTTCGAGGCAATGAGGTCCACAGTAGAAATAGTTGTAGCAGGAGGGCTCGCAACAAATACATCAAAGTCATCATCATCGCCGAAAGCATCTATCAAGCCCTCGGTGGTCACCACAGTACCAATGGCGCTAAAGCCAGGAGCCGAGGAGCTCGAGGAATAGCATCGTGGCTCAACAATAGTAACCACACCGTGATGCTTTGAAGGCCCTTTGGCAACATCATTGCAACCTTTTTCTCTTCCCAACGGCACTCAGAACTCTCGACACAATCTTCCCTTTCTTCCTCTCAACTCCAATAGCCTCCGAACCAACATTCCCGGGGGCTCGATTTCTCTTCTAAGGGGGCCTAGGCAGAGTCTGTGCAGGGTAAGATATCCCGGCCAGGGTAAGAACTCAATTTAGTCGTCCACTATGCGAAATTTTCTCGCAAGTCTATTTATGCTTGTCACGGGTATAGAGCCCCACGATAGCTTCCCCAGCACGAACGACAAACTCAAGAAAATTGTCATCGTCGAGGCCTCACTTGTCAACCAACACCTGGTGGAAAGGAACCTTCCGATCAAGACGTGAAGAGATCTTCTTTTCAATAAACCTAGGAATAGTGCACCCCTCATGTAACGGCTAGAGGTTCGCGGCCACAAACTCTTCAACATGGTCCCGACCACTAGAGATGTAGACAGTGACACGGAAGGCGGCATCATTCTTGTAGGACCGGGGCACCCTCCCGTCAATAGGAGTCTAAGGCTCGCATTGCGACAAACTCGAAGCCATAGGGACAACTTCTGCCTCTTCCCCATCAACCAATACAAGATCCGAAGGAACCTTCACGTATAGCCAGTTCTCATGCCATTTGTCACCCCAACTGTTACAGGTACATCTTACAAATCGATCTCCCTGCTTATAACAAGGGGTGAATGTAATAAACCCAAAATCCACCTCGTGAACCATGCCATCAATCTTTATATTCTTTGACTGGTAGTGTGCGACATAGTATTTGGAGAATAAGTCGATATCAAGATATCCTTGGTAGCTGAGCATCCCCCACACAAACTTGCTCGAACCTATCTAGGACCTCCCTTAGAAATGACTTGCAAGGAAAGTGGAGGCCAGCAGTACAATGATCCTCAAAGACCACTGCCTTGTCCCGACCAGGATGAGGAATCTCCTCCACCCCGGCCAGTCGAACGCCGCCTTCTGGGAGGCAACCGAGCTTTATAAACTTGCAAAGTTTTGGAGTATCGAACCGAGACTTTCTAAAAACAATAGTTCGAGGTTTCGGTTCCTCATTATCCTTGCCTTATCCCTTTCGACCTTTCCCCTTGACAAGCTCCATAATGGCAAGTAAGTCACTAACATCCACGTTAACGTTATCCAAACTTCCTACAACAGAACAGGAGCCTTGAACCTTTCGGTCTGATTCTTGCTCTTGGGCCTCTGCAGCGACTTTCTCACCACCTTGTGGAGCATATTCTTCATCTCCTTCCTCATCATCTCCATCCTCCTCCTCATCATCCTCATCCTCATCCTTATTCCCCTCCTCATCATCACCCTCATGAGCCGATTTAGGATCACCACCACCCTCTCCTTCATGCATGATTTCCAATGTATCTTCCAAGCTCCGAGCAAAGGTTGCGTTAGCGTCGGCCTGCGCAACAATTCTTCAGTAGCCTGCGAAGGGTTTGTTTCCTCTATGTGAGCGGTTTGAACCACACGAGCCATATCCCTCGATCCTAAAAGCAAAGACAAGGATTGTAACAAAATCAAAAGATACAGAATCCAAAAAGTAAACCTATGGTATAAACCAATACCTCTAAGAAAGACTAAACAAATCGCACTCTACACATTTCATTGCAACAACCAGAAGCACGAAAGCAAAAGCCGCGCACAAACAACAAGCAAGCGAAGACTCAAAATGAAATTCAACAGAATGCACTTCATGGATTCCCCCCCCCCTCTTATATGGTGGCTCGAACTCACCCTCGCTTATATAGTTGGGTGAAAACAGCCAAGCATTTACTATGGTGGCTCAAACTCCAAGGACATAGTAATTTTAGGAAAACAAAAGAATATGAATGGCTGCGACATCCCAAAAAGTTAGAATTTACCTTCATTGAGACTCAGAGAGCTGTCGGATGAGGATTCACTCCTCGAAACATCCACCCTTCGAACTTGAGCCATAATAAAGGGCATTTCGAGGGCAGAGCATAGCAAGCAGTAAAACTATTTTTACCATGTACACCCCCTCTTTTTATAGGCAGAAACTTTGGAAATATCGCTAAACCTAGCACTTCATCTGCGACCACACTCCGCACAAGCCCAACTTTGATGATCAAGGGTGATGTTTTCGGAGAGATCCTGTTAAAGCGAGGGTTTAGGTCCATCAAAGTTGGACCCACCCCTCGAAAGGCTACTATTGGGGGATCACTTGCAAGCTACCCTTCAAGGCCAACAAACTTGGGCCACGTTGTGGGCCGAAGCTAACCATCGACCTTTTTTCCATTTGTCTTCGAAAAGCAAATGCTCAACGAAGGATTCAGGAGGCTCATGGAAGGACTTATCGCCCTTGAGGTGTCAGCCAAGCTTCACACCAAAGAGAGACTTCTGTTGACATTTGCTAAGTCACACCAAATAAATCACCTCTGACAGTGATGTCAGAAATAATCTATTGATGTACCATAGTGTCAATTAGTTAAATTTGCAAGCGCACAGATAATACCTTTATAGTATTTCACCACTGGATCACTCCAATGGTTGTCACTTATAGTTCTCCCAAGGGAAGGTGATGGCTTAAGAGATAGCATGTTCATAACCATATGACTGATAATATACCAAGGTCTAAACAGAGGCAATGATAATAGATATGGTTAGATGGCACATAGAACAATCCAACCTAACATTAACACAAAGCCTAGGTTAAGCGGGTTAAAGAGGAGTAAAGCTAGATCCTTATGTACTTCTATACTCTTGTCTATAGGTTAGATACAACACATACAAGTCTAAGTCCTATGATGAACCGGAGCACGGAGGATAAATAAGCACAACAAGGTTGTCACCACCTACTGGCAATCCTTTACTAGGACATGTGACACTAAACCTATTAAGTCCTTAATGCCACTCCTACGGTCACGTGACAATAAGGCAATTAAGTCCTTACCGTCACACCTATTCCTATTCATGGGGCAACCAAATACTCATGGTTATTTACCAACATAAGCACCATACTTGCATTGCTAAATAATACTCTCGATTCCCATCGGACTCTGGCCCTTCGGACCAACAAGTCTAGAATAAGGGTACACCTAACTCTGACCCATCGGATCAACAAGTTAAGTACTAGAGAATGCATAACTCTTACCTATGGATCAACAAGTCAAAGGCTAGAACATGCATAGCTTTAACCCCATGGATCAACAAGCTAAATATTATAGCACGTATAACATTAACCCTACGGATTAACAAGTTATGGACTAAAGCATGTCTAACCATAATATGCATTGAACAAGTGCAAAAGTATAGATTGACTAGTATGAGTATGTGAAGCATAAAGCAACCAAACAAGACTAGGCAATAATCACATAAAAGGCACATGACTATCAGACTAGTATAAATATAAAGCACAAGGAGTAAAGAAGATAATTCTATTTAATAAAAGGAACAAGTCTTACTGGTGAGGGATAGTGTGGAACTATACCCAAGACTTCAAGACTAGATCAAGAACCTCTAGTCAGCTCTCCTCTATACTAAACTCCACCAAGGCCTAAGGACTAAGTACAATGCTAGAGAATGGATTCTTCTTGGTGTGAGTGAAAGTGGGAGGCACTCCCCTCCTTTTATAGCCTCCATAGGTCGGTAACGAAGCATAACTGCCACAAAACCTCAGTGCACCAACTTCAGGAAATGGATGAGGAAGCACCACATGGAAGCACACCTGAAACATCCTCAAGACCAGGTCGGGCGACCAAGCCTTTAGGTCGGCCGACCCGGGAGTGGGGCCTTTGGCCTTGTGCTTTCTCGGGCTGGCAGACAAGTAGGTCCTCTTGTGTTTTATGTCTGTATTCTCAGGAGAAATCTCATGCAGCCACGTATGTGATCCGTGTGATATCCAGTTGTCACCGTCCCATTGGCTAGAATGGTATTTTCCCGGATCATGCTCCATTTCTTCACCTCTTTTATACCAAATCCCTGCATGCACTTATTTCTCCAAGGACAAGTAAAATCTTATTAATCTTAGCTAACATGCATGTATGAAATGCTAAGTCTTCCTTTATTTGTGGCTATATTCACAATCGGAATTGGTATTTAATGACCATCCACAAGACCCCCTAAGCTGAACTTTGCTCATCCCGAGCAAAGCTAAACTTAGGTTTTTGTTAATCAGGAGTTGCTACAATGTCTTACTTTTAATATATACCCAAGTGCACAACTAAGACACTCTACATAGGATTGAATAAGTTGGCACGAGTACTTCACCTTTTATTACCTGTGGGGCGTTGCCACTTCTCCAAATCTTGGGTGGTTGGAAGATAGAATAGTTCATAGGACTACCATTACACCTACTCTTTTTGATCGACTTTAGTCTGGAGGTTAATTTTTTGTGATAAATTTAAGTTTCTCATATGATTCACTTAGATTGCTCAAAGTGTATGTATTCCTCACCAAGGCTTATGATGCCTAAAAAATCCTACCTCTAAAGGTTGATATGTGGAGCTTAGGGTAAGGATAAATGCCTCGTCAAAAGAGTGGATTCATGCCTCATTTTTTAAAATATATGTAATAAAATGTCATCCAACAACTACCTCAACCAAATAACATAGACGAATGTGATTTTTTGGGAACTTAATGGGCATGTGCCCATCCTACTTTGACTTTTAACTAGAGTCAAAATCCATGATTCGACTGTTGAATCTATCAAATAAGCCATCCACGTGTCTAAAATCATTACATGTAGATATCTCAAATTTAATAATTTTAGAAAAGAAAATCATTACTTTATTTATCAGCTGTTCCATAACTACAACATATTCATTACACCAATCCTCTTGAAGATTGTATACAGCTAAGTATTCAGTTTATATGATTTTTGAAAGGGCAAATTTTCTGGTGGATACACTTCAATCGTGGCATTTACTATAGGACACTGAGATATTGGTTTCATTTGTTACAGGACACTAAGGAACAACTAGACATACTATCCAGTAGCAAATAAAACTTGTCCAATGTCCTATGACAAATACCATGTTTTTTCCGTGTCCATGAGCAAAACTTTACCTTTCCCAAGGATATATGAAACTGTTGTATTTGTTATGCATGTTTCAAAATATGATTTGTGAAGCTTCCTGATGATAGTCTTCTAGGAGTCGCCGAGCCGCCAATAGAAATAAACCAAAATAAAACCCTTGAGCACTAAAGGGTAACAAATCGTGCAAATTTAAGAATACATTTAGGTCCAGCATGATGCTATGCTAAATAGAATAAGATTTGTTTTGCCACAAAAAGTGGCAGAGCCATGGGTGGTGCTGCCCGTGCTGCAGCACCTCCTTGTGCACCAAAACATCAGCTTATGCAATTACAAAGTTAGAAAATTGGTAGACAAATAATCTAACTATAAGCCTAATGACCTGTTCAACAAGAGTTCAGCACACCTTGTGTCAATTGCTGGCTCCACCCCTGGCCACAAATGTAACTAACAAAACCACAAAATCCGAGATCTTATTTCTAAGTAGTAATAGATGATGTGTTACATCCTAGGGTGTAAGATTTTATTGAGATCTACTCGAATGGATGGTCCGCGGTTATTTGGGACTACTGTAGAAACATAAGTAATATATGACCTCTTACACCCTAAGGTGCAAGACGTCATAGCAGTCCTCGAGATCTACTCAAATGGATGGTTCATAGTTATTTGGGACTAGTACCATAAAAATTCATCTTGAATCTATTATTTTTGCTGAATCCTATGGTTTATGTTTATGACTTAGTTTCACTGTATATCAGAATAACATCTGAGTTAAACTGATGATTGAATCAATGCCGTTGAAAAATGCGTAATTTCCCCTGCATATAAGTTCAAGAAATTACACGTTCGATGCATCCCTGGCATAAAGTTCTTGATCCTTCATCAAATTACCCATGCATACAGTTCCTTCAAAAAATTACACATAAAGAATGACTTTTTTAAAAGAAAACTATGGTAACCCATGCGGATGATGTCTGAATATTTTATTGCATATATAACAAGTGCGGCCGACCAAACCTAGAATCCCAATTCCCAAATCTTCCTCGCACTGCTAACAAGTATTAGTTCAATCCCAATTCCAGCGTATGGGAAACACTTAAGCGTCTTTTACACCTCTCTTATCAATTGCCATGGTGCATGAACAAATTATTTGGCCACAAATCACATCTACTAATTTATTTGAACATATATTTGGCCACATATTATTTGCTTACGAATGTCAGTTATCTGTCAAAGAAGTATTAGTTTTGACCATCGGTGTGGAAAAATGGAGTATAGGGTTACATGTTGATCGCATGATATTTCTTGCTAAATTTTAGTTTCACCATTATATTACTGATGACACTGGAGGTCATGACAAGACTTTTTTATATAAAAGTGACATCATCCTCAGGTCGGCTCAGGAAGAGGCTTCTGCTGCCAGGATGTCCACCACAGCCCTCCACTCGAAGTTAGCAGAAGTCTTCAAGTCCTTGAACGTCTCCATGGAGAAGCTGGAGATGAAAGTTGATCCTCCTCTTGTGCAGACATCGGAAGGGTACGCACATTCCCTTCTGCTCCTGGCTGAGAAGTTGCACGAGTTTGCCTCCAGTTCTACCAAATGAGTCTGCAAAAGATGAGGGATCGTGCAGAGACATGCAGGCGCAGGTCTGCAGAGCATAGTGGTTGTTGGACGATGTTCTGTGAAGGCTTTCAGCTGCCAGAAGCCATATATGGAACAACTCCTTGAATTTTGCAATGAGCAGTTGCAGGGATTTTTGCTCATGCTAAAAGTGCTACTAGTAGTGTTTTTCTCCTATATTTCCCAACATATGTTTCAAATGTACGACTAGGCAGCGCGATGGGTGTGTTTGTAGGTGTAGTCCTTTTCGTAGGACACGAAACCGCTATAATCTTGATGGATGTGCAATATGATCTATAGTGATGAAGCTCCAGAGCAAGTGAGTGACAAATCACCAAGAGAAGTAAGCCTAAGAAAACAACCTCGAGCTACATAAGCTGTAGATGTGAATTGCATGGACGCGCACTTGTCACTCTCAGTCTTCTTTGACTAATTCTAAGTACAAAACTAAGCCATTCAAATCTTCAAACCACCATTTCTTCCTATCCATGCCATTGGATGATTAAAAAAGTGATAATCCTGTGGACTGAGGAATCGAATAGAAGAATCATATTGGGATTTGCAAGTGCATGGAAGAAAGGACCATCGTATCTCACGACAAAAGCTTAAACAACTTTTGTCGGTTCATTTGGTTATTCTGAGCGGGTAAGGTGGTGTTACTCGTATATTATATCGTTGGTAATTTTGTTTGGTCGTCTTTTGCATTTTTATCCACCTATTTGTTTCATATTCTATAGCTTCTTTTGAGTGTAAGGGTCCGTTTGACATGGCTTATAGGCAGCTTATTGTTTTGGCCTGTGGTACAGTAGCAACATTGAAACTACTGTAGCAATGAGTTATTTTCGCATAAGCCGTTCAAAGCTCGTATTTTCTAGCTTTTTTCCCGTTTATGCGACTGTAGCCACAGTATCGTAAGCCGTTTGGGGATAAGCCCTCCTAAACGGTCCCTAAGTATTTAAGGCAAACCAGGTGCTTATATCTTGATTCTATTCTTTGGCAGCAGTTCTCAGTCGAGAATCTTTCTATCGTCACTGCTGGGACCAGTTCCGGTCGCCCGCACAGACGCCAAGATGTACCTGGTGATGAGCCTCAGTGGCACCATGAGCCTGATGTCTGTGGCGCTGCTGCTCCTTGGGACCTGGGCGGTGGTCCTCTCTGTGCTTGAGCACCAGGGTCGGCCGCTGCAGCACACCTTCCTTGATTTCTCCATCGCCAACTTCCTTGCCGCTGTGCTCATTGCATTCACTACAGGTCAGATCGGCGCCGGCATGCCGGAGACTCCCAACTTCCTCACGCAGCTCACTCAGGTCACCCATCATTCATTTTCATAATCAACTAAGAAATGATAATTTATACAGTTCTTTTTTTTCAAAAATCCAAAAACACAATATGTGCTCTGGCATGTATATATAAGAAGAAGTTGTCTCATATTAAGGGAAATGAGGCCAAACCGTACAACTCAAGATTGTGTTACAACACCACAGACGAGACAAACTCATCGGGATCAACTAAGCTAAACTAAGAACCTATTAAGCAAGAAGCAAACCAACAACAGAAACGACACCCAACCATCAATGGAGCTTGTTGTATGTCATCATTGCAAGAGCTCTAACTTCATCATGACCAACATCAGCCAAAGTCCACCGGTGAAGCACCCACACAAACAAAATCAAGCAAACGAGCCTACTAAATGTTATCGTTGCCAAGCTCAATCGCACATCCGCGATGCAGCAGCTCTGACTTCACTTGGCTAGCTCGCCCACCAAAGATCGTTGTGTAGCCAAGCTTCTGATGAAACAAAGTCTCGTTGATGCATCCAGTTTAGACCATCACCGGCATTTCTCAGGTCCAAACTATCCAAAGTTGTTCACCATGTAAGCTTCATGACCATTAATGAATGGATCCCCAAGGTATGGATGTTTTGGTGATAGATGACAACTATGAAATTATGGGCTAATATCTACACGAGTATTGTCTATGCAGGAATCATCTTTAAACTCCACTATAAATCATATGGATGATGGCTGCCTTGGCAAATAATGACAATGACCGCAAGCATGGAGGCTTTTAAGCTTTATGGAGTCTAAGGGTTGATGAAGATGGATCAAAGCTAAGGACAAGCTATGAAGCAAGTGTTGAGAACACTTATCTAGTTGTTAGGATTTTGAATCCATAGGAAAAATTGGACTATCAAGGGGGTCTAGGTCATTTCTCTTAGGTCATGTCTAGTCGATGATGTGCATGGATGCTCAGTGAAATCACAGGTACTCGGTGACAGTGGAGAAGCCAAGGAGTCGTTCGCAGAAGCCGGGAAACGAAGTCAAGCGAGGACGAGGAGTTTCTGCTTCTGGACGTAGTGACCAGACAGAGGGGTTAGTGGAGACCGGACTGTACGGTCACTAGGAGATCAGAGAAGAGTCTACGAAGAATCTGTCTAGTCTAAAACCCTAGAGACTAGATGATATGGTCTAGTGACCGGACGGTACAGTCAGTAGGGCTGAGGCTCGGGATAGAGAGGAAGCAAACTGGAGCTCTCTGGAATGCACAAGACACAAAGAAACCGGATGGTCTGGTCCACTGACCGGACGGTCCGGTCAGTACAGGAAATCGCCAGGGACAGTGAAGCCAACGGCTCTGGGAGCCGTTCTAGAAGAGACCGGATGGTCCGTTCAATGGTGTCCAGAACGGTGATTTCGTGGAGCAACAGCTAGTTGAAGGTTGGAAGCCTATATAACTTTGTTGATGGGGTCTTGGAGACCCCTCTTGGCCAGTGAAATCGCTTGGAGCATTTGGTGAGAGCCAAGAGGAAAAGAAGAGAGCACTAGGATGAGATATTACATATCTTGAGAGTGCTAGTGAGAGTAACTTGAGCATTGATGCACATCTATGGCTAGGGTGTCCTTGGGGGTGTGATCTAGGTTGTTACTCTTGGTCTATGATGAGACCTAGACTGTTTAGGTGTCGGTGATCGAGCCTATCATGATCGGTTGTGAAGGCTGTCACACGTTTATACCCGGTTTAAGCCCGTTGGTGAAAGGGGCATCGCTAGTGATCGCCCGTATCGGCTCGGGAGTTCGGCAAGTTCTCAAGGGAGGCGAACTTATGCCTTGGTGGCAGCGGTGACGCGCACCGTGTCTTCACTCCGGGAGTGATTGCGGACTCATGTGCGAGAACTCCACATTGGTAGCGGGAGGGACCAGCACTCCGGTGGGAGTGGTCCAACAAGGAGTAGGGGAAGGCGCCATCCTTTCAAGACCTCAGGAAAAAATCATGAGCATTCCTTGACCCCCTCTTTACTATTTCATAGTTGTGTGCTCTAGTAACTAGGTTGAATTGTGGCTTGTATATGCTAGTGTGTTTTGCTTCCACGCTTGCTTTCATCATGAACACTAGCATGTGTAGGGTCTTGGCCTGAATTATTAGGTTGTAACAATTGCTAGGTTCAAGTAGTGTTAACTAGTAGTATTCGAATTCGTGGTCAGATTTACCGGTTCACCCCCCCCCCCTCTTGGTATGCCTTCGGTCCTTACAAGTGGTATCATAGCCAAGTGCTTATCTTTGGGGCTTCACCGCCTTAAGTAAGGATGCCGGGACAGGTGGGGAGTGTTTCCATATTCAATGGGGAGGACTACGGGTATTGGAAGGCTCGTATGCAAGCCTACCTGGAGTCCCTTGATTCAGAGATATGGATGGTGACCCATGAGTCTGATACGGATGTGTACCTGCTTGAACCTGATTTCATTAAGTGCAACGCTAAGGCCAAGAATGCTCTATTTGCATGCATATCTAAAGATGTCTTTGCTAGGTTGGATGCATGTTCGACAGCACATGGTATCTGGACTAAGATTCAGGGTCTCCATGAGGGTACTAGTAATGTCAAAGAGGAAACATATTATGTGTTGAAGAACAAGTATGATAACTTCACTAGATTGCCACATGAGAGAGCTAAAACTATTTATTCTTGCTTTCATGTACTAGTGGAGGAGATCAAGGCTCTTGGGGATGATTTCAAGCTCAAGCTGTTGAAGTGATAAGAAGATTCTTGAGGCTATTCAAATACCCCAAGTATGAGTCCATCATCACCTTCACCTTGCAAGGTGACCTCAAGAACCAGACCATGAAAGATGTACTTGGTAAGATCACTGCCTTTAAGAGCTATCAGCTAGGTCTGGATGATCCTCAACCATCCAACCTTGCTCTTCAAGGTGAGAAGGAAGAATCTAGCAAGAGCAAGAAGAAGGCAATCACTGAAGATGATGATGATGATGATGAAGAAGAAGAAGATGACTTGAGTGAGGACTTGGCCCTTCTCATGAAGAAGATGAGGACTTCCAAGAATAAGTTTGCTTCCAAGTCTAAGGGCAAGTGCTTTAACTATGAATCCAAGAACCAGTTTGTTCGGGATTGCCCCAATCCCAAGAAAGAAGCTTTCAAGTCCCAAGACTCAAGTGATGATGAAGAAGAAGAAAATGAAGACCCCAAAGCCAAGCAAAAGAAGAAGAGGTACTTCAACAAGGACAAGAGCAAAGGCAAAGGCAAAGCTCAAGACCACAAGAAGAAGTTCTCACGCAAGGTCCTTGTTGGAGAGTAGACAAGTGACAACTCAAGTGACACATCCTCTTCCTCAAGCGACGATGAAGAAGTGGCCAGCCTAGCCATGATCAAGACTACACTTACACAAGCTCTTTCTCCACCTCCCATGTGCCTCATGACCACGAGCCAACTTGAGAGAGCAGCGACGACAGCGATGATGAGGAGCTCTCCTAGGCCGAGCTTTGGAGTATGCTTAAGCAAGCCCATGACATCGCCGTCAAGAAATCCAAAATGTTTGATGTGGTAAGAAAAGAGTGTATGTTGGCTAAGGATCACATTGGTGAGCTTGAGAGTGAGCTCAAGGACATTGTCACATCTCATGAGGCCCTAAACAAGAGTTATGATAAACTTAAGGATGATCATGTAGAGCTACGTGAGAAGTATGAGGCCCTTGAACTTACTTTTGAGGCCATCAATGTTGATAACCTTGCATCTCTCTCCTCTAGTTCATCTAAGAGTGATGCTTCTACTATGTGTGATGAACTAACCACCTCGATCAAGGTTTCTTCTCTTGAGCCATTTGTTTTCGAGTAATATCACAAGCTCAAGAAAGAGAGGAAGATGGTGATGGACGGTTTCGAGAGGCTCACACGTGGTAGAGCCATCCACAAGGATAATTTTTGGGAGGAACCTTGTGAACAATGTCTCCCACCGGGGACTTGGCTCATATTCAGTCGCTATCGACATCATCGGGACGAGTGACTCCATCCTCGCATGGATCAAGCCCTACTCACCGATGACTACTACTACGAGAGGTGTTGCAAGTGTAATAGAACCACCTTACCACGGATAAGATTCCATTTCAAGATCTTTCACGGGTGGCGACACGCGCTATGACGCCCAATAATACAACACATGATAGAATAATATAGTTGTAACAAGAACATAGATAGAGTACAAAGTCTTACATAAATCCAAATTTAAGTTAGAACTTAGAGTTTAAAAGTGCAGAAGCAGAATAGTTCAACAATAGGGAAAAGAGTTCAACGAACAACCTTAAGATATAATCGCCTCTCACGATGATACAAGAAGCAAATCCAGTCTTGATAAGTGTCATGTCCACGACACTGTATCGGCAAGCAACAAGGTACACCTCCTATGGACTGCAAGGTTCCCACTCAATGTTCACAAAAGTCGGAGAACTGGACGCCTTGATCATCTAAAAACCACAAAGAGCTACACCCAGAGCAACGAATACTCAACAAGACTGACCCGTCAAAATGGTCATCTACAGCCGACTCCTAGACATGTACAGGCTATGGGTAGGGTTTATGTTGCCAAAAAGCTAGCCTAAGAGTAAATCCTTATTCTTCAAGTTTTAGCATCATGTTAAGTTGTCGTGCAGAATAATAAATTTAATTTGCACTATAGCTACAACAATCATGGTTGCAATACAAATATTAATAATTCTAAACAGCGGTATTGAACCCATTCATCATATTAATTGCTTCCAACTACGTTCTGGAGCAGTGATGAAGTGGTACTCGTTGCTCCCTTCTCTCAGCCCCAGCTCCATCTCAAGGAGCAGGGTACCTTCGGACCAGGCAGTAGTCATAGCTACATCAGTTTACTGGGCCCATAACTCTAGCATGCAAACAGTAGTTCAAACTTGACCCCATAGGACCGGACATATGGCATAGCCTTAAGTGACTCGGACGGGGTTACCTCCTTGAAGACAAGTTGTCCTAAATTAAGCAGAGCGACTATCATCCTAAATGGTCGACCTAAATTAAGCAGAGTGACTATGGTCCTGAGGCTATCATCGGGCAAAGGGAACCTGCTGCAATACTAGATTTTCAAATAACTCCTATAAACTTAATGCACAGACAATCCTATATCACACTAAATAGTGATAAGATAAAAAACGGTAAATTGGTGGGATGCAACGGGGCTTGCCTAGGATGAGCTTGACTAATAGGGTCATTTCCTTCACCTTCTGGCTCCTATGCGGTCTAGACCTCCACGTGGTTCACTTGTGATCTATATTATGCAATTGTGATATTGTGCATGAGAGAAGATTTCACAAAAATTCCTTAATAAGAAGTTTAGGGTGTTTTTATTATATATAAAAGAACAGGTTCAGTTTATATATTAATGTTAGTTCACTTTGCATATTTGCTTCATCAATTTCATTTTGTTAACGGTTGTGTATTCAGATAAAGTACGCATGTGTTGATTTGAGCAATGCGAGTGTATATGAAACATGACCAATCGACGAGTGTAGCTAACTAGCATTCTAGTGTGTAGGAGACGCTACTAGAATAAAATTCATGCATGTGAAAATAGGGCTAAGTGATTGACTATATAGTTAAGTTTAATATGAACCTAAGAGACAAAAATAATTAATTTAACCCGATTCAAGAAGTCATATGCTTATGGGAAATTTACTACCGGTAGAACATGTCAGGGGTGACATTCAGACCGAGTTTTGTTGACATGCATTGAGCCAATTAATTTAAGTAATTTAATTAGGGTAGAATCTAAATAATTCCTACAGACCCAAAATGATGCAAATTAAAATATGAGACTTTGCGGGTCAATTATATGCACCTAACATGAATTTTTTTGCACTGGTTTCACAAGAAGATCATCCATGAATTAATTGCTATAACAATAACAATTGGCATGCTTGGGGAAAATTAAATCATTGCATGAACATGGGAGTTACTACAATTTTATTTAGCGACACAGATCGATACATAGACCCATGCAACACATGATTTTAAGAACAAGCGGTACTATCATAGCATGTATAATTTCCCTACCAATTAAACAGTCCTAGACAGAGATAAATGCAAAACTTTAATTCTCAAAACATGACATCGGTATTTTAATTCAAATATGGGTTACAGGCAGCACCAAGAACAGTCACGCAAGACATTGGCATTTATAAAGTCATATTTCATCAAATATGGAGCAAACATGCAAGTTAAAGAAATAAATCCCAACAAATATCTATAACTATTCATGCAATGCCGACCACTCAATTAGGTAGATATCATGTTCTTGATTCCAAACAATTTTATTTCATATTTTTCTATCAAGCAGTTATTTAGCAATTGATTTAACATGTTTTGCTCAGTTTTTGGATTGATTTTTAAAAGGATAAGAAAAATCACACCAATTTCCTTTCATGTGGGCCAAAAGATCCCGACCCATGAGGCCGAGCGCAGAGGGGGAAGCCAGCTTGGGGCCATATTCGGCCAGGCGGGTGGACCAGGCCCGAGGCGAAAACCGGCCCGGCCAGGCTGGCCAAGCTAGGGCCATGGCAGTGCGCGTGCGGCCTAGTGCGGTGGCACTGGTGCAGCCATGGCAGCACAGGGCAGGACCGGCGAGGTCGCCGGCTTTCGTCGGGGCTCCATAGGTCACGGACGCATGCACGGCGCACGAAGAACGACTGAGACATCGAGCAAGGGAGCGACGTGACGAGGCGAGGCGGCTCGCGGGCGGAGCCGATACGAGCGACGATGGTGGAGGCAAAGTTCTAGTGACGTCGTTGCATGCGAAGAGGTCTAGTAAGGTCAAATGGATGCGTGCCTGGGAGAGAAGTGAGCCGGAGGAAGTAATCATGGAATGCCTTACCGTGCTAGGAGAAATCGAAAAGAGGGCAGCTCGGGGTCCTTGTTGGTCGTATCTACGCACCCACTTATATACCGCAAGAGGACGGTGTACGATTATAGCACTTTCTCTCTTGAATTGAGTATTCCAAGGTTTATCGAATCCACAGTAAAAGATCTAGTCAAGGCTACTGTCAAGGTCATGTTGCATGAGGGGGAGACTGGTCAGCGCAAAAGTGCGCCAGACAGTAAATCTGTCGTTACGCTGATCGGCGCGGGGATTGAGCCGATCGGCACGCTGATGAAACTAAGTCAAAGTTGTTGCGCCGATCGGCGCAGGAGTTGAGCCGATCGGCACGTTGGTGAATCTGTGGTGGCGCCGATCGGCGTAGGGGTTGAGCCGATTGGCACACTGGTGAATCTAAGTCGAAGTTGTTACGCTGATCAGCGCAGGAGTTGAGCCGATCGACACACTAGTGAATCTAAGCCAAAGTGTTCCAGATCTTGTGGAACGTGCAGAACGTGTGCGATATCGTGGGTAGTGGGGAAGGTGGAGAGATTACCAGAATGGTGTGCCGAATGGGGGCGCCCAGCCTCCCTTTTATAGTGTGGGAAACTTCCAGGAGAAGGAACCGCCATAAAATTTCAAAATTTGAGAGCGCGCCGATCGGCTCGGGCACTGCGCCGATCGGCACAATTCAAATTTTGAATGCTTTGACCACTCTAATGCTTGATTCCCCTCCTTCATGTCGCTTCCTGGCACATCATGTTGGTTGGCAGGGGAACAGCACGGAATCCTAATGTCTTGTTGGCGGCGCCGATCGGCGTGGGCCCGCGCCGATCGCCGCGCCGTCTCCTTTTCAGCTTTTGGTCAATTCCGTGTCTCCTCTGCACTGCACACCTGCATAATAATCATACTTCTTCCTCAAAATCAATGCCTGCCGCCTTTGTTGCCCATTTGGGAACATCATGGGTACCCGCACCGATCGGCGCAGTAGGGCGCCGAACGGCGCAAGTCCCTTGCACCTCGTCTTTAGGTCCATTGCTGATTCTGATGCCTCGTGTTCATCTCTTTCACCTAATTTCTACATCTCCAATGTTTCTGTAGTATTGGCATACGTGTCAGGGCTCATCTGGTGACCGCGTCGATCGGCGCTGACTCGCGTTTTTGCTTCTGGCCCCTCGCTTCTTCGCTAGATGTTGTCTTCATCCTTGAAAATAACTCTGTCTCCGAAAATTATTGTGCTGGTTTAGCAGTCCTTCAATTCTGGGCGTCATCGGCCTTTTGTCCTGACTTGGGCAATACTGCGTCGATCGGCGTAGATGTGCGCCGATCGGCGCAAGCTCTGTTCCTTCCTGTTTTTGGTCTTTTTTTATTCCTGCATTGTTAGTCTACAGTATGTATATACACAGTTTTGCATGAATAAACAGACAACGCAAGAGCACACAAGAATTAAGCACACACTTTTCTAATTTTTTTTATTTTATTCGGGAGATTATTTTTATCACAAGCAAGCAAATTTTAAAAACACCAGGTTGCCCTCCCGGCCAGCACTAATTAACTAAATGAAATGGGTTGCCCTCCATAAGCACTAAATAACTTTAAATCCCTCGATCATTGGGTTGCCTCCCAAGAGCGCTCTAGTTATTTAAAGGTCAAAGAGCTCGACCTCCCCGCAAACAATCAATCCTTAGTGTCACGGTGCGGGATGTGAGGCCGCGACACTACAAGGTTATCTTATCTCCATGGTTCATATAGCTTAGACGACCTATCCATACATCCCCTCCAATTACTTTTGACGCCTCGATGCCACTGTGTCTTGTATCTCTTCACTTCATCAATAGCATGGCACTCTTCTCCCTTTGGGCGAAACTTGAAAGAGTAGGGAGTCCCACTTATATCGAAGCTTATCTTACCACTCTCAACATCAATACTTGCCTTTGCTGTCCTCAAGAAGGGTCTGCCTAAGATCAACGGGGTCCATAACAAGCACAATAAAATCAACAAGGACGATGTGATCTCCAATTTGAACAGGCACATCCTCAGCAATTCCATCAGGGAAGCGTACCGATTGATCGGCTAACTCCAAACACATACCCGTAGGCTCTAATTCAGGCAAATTGAGATTTGTGAATATATGACGGGGCATAACACTTACGCTTGCTCCAAGATCGCACAAGCACCTATCAAATATCCTTGTTCCAATCATGCATTTGATGCTTGGTGATCCAGGGTCGGGTTTCTTCTCCAGTGCAACATCATTGATTGCCGCTGTTAGTTTCTTCGTGACCTTCACAACCTCCTCAGAAACTAGAGACTTCTTGTTTTGCATCATGTCCTTAATGTACTTGGCATAGGTGAGAACTTGGATAGCGACAACAAAAGGGACATTGATGTAAAGCTTCTTCATAGTATCGATGAATCTTGCAAACTGCTCGTCGTGTTGTCGCGCTCTTTCTGTCTTCGTCAGTAGTTGAGTATCTAGAAACATGGCAAGGCCATGCTCTTCTGTCTCCACCCCCATTTTCAGACCATCATCCTCCTTGTGCTGATGGGTGCTTTCAGGGAGCCGATCGGCTCTGACAGGGTCGTCGCGCCGATCGGCGCCGGATGTGCGCCGATCGGCGCGAGGCTTCTTTGCTCCCGCAGAGTGTTCTGGATCTTCTATTTGTTTTCCTGATCGCGTAGCTATTGCCTTCAACTGTTCTGCAAACATTGTATTGCCAGGAATGGCCCTCTTATTACCTTGAATGGCTTGCGATAGCTGTCCCATCTATTGCTCCATAATCTTGGTATGCTTCAAAATCTGCTCGTTAGAGCTCCTAATTTCTATCACTTTGTCATTAACTCTCTTAAGGACACGATCTATCTCCTTGAATCTAGCTTGATTGTCCTTGTTGATCTTCTCTTGAGCTTGGAAGAACTCATGACATTGGAGATGAAGTAGGATAGAGTTTTGCATGGACGAACTAGGAGAGAAAGAACTCCTTTGTTATTGATACTGGGGCTTCCATCCACTATTCTTCATATATTCTAACATCTTCATCTCTTCAGGGCAATCTTTCTGCACATGACCAAATTCTCCACACTCACTACATGTTGAGTGTGATTCCGCCAGCTTGAGTGTCTCTTCCTTAGGGATATGAAGCTTATTGTCGAACCTTCTTTGAATAGCATCGAGGCGATCTATAATCAATTCTTCCTGAGTCTTCTCAATCACACTCTTCGCTACTCCTTTTGAAGGTTGCAAATTCCTTGAGCTTCTCTCACCATCCCACGATTGATTTTCAACTAACAACTTGATCAAATTCTTAGCTTCGGTGGGGTTTTTTGACATGAATGATCCTGCAGCTGAGGCGTCCAAATGTTGACGTGACAAAAGATTCAATCCTATGTAGAACTTCTCAACAACTTCTCCAACCGTCAGACCATGATGAGGGCATGCATCCATATGCTCATTGTATCTTTCCCATGCTTCTCCAATGCTCTCATCAATATTCTATATAAATCCAAGAATCTTATTTTTCAAAGCTTGAGTCTTACCGGGGGGGAGTATTTGGCCAAGAATTCAGCTGCTAATGTGTTCCACACCGTTTTCACTGTGTTTTCCAATCCATTGTACCATTGCTTGGGGCGTCCAACTAGGGAGTAGAGGAACAGCCGCACACGCGCTTGATCTCCTATCAATCCCGCTATCTTGAATGTACTGCAAACTTCAAGGAAGTGTTGCAAGTGATGATTGGGATCTTCTGAACCTGTGAACGGTTGTTGTGCCACTATTCCAACATATCTCTCCAATTGGTACGGAAGTTGATCTTGAGCTTCTTGGAAATCTGTCTTGATAATACTAGTCAATTGTGGCTTGAGACGATTAACCATAGGCACATCTGCCATCTCCTCTTCTTCTTGCTCTTTAACAGAGTCTTCTATTGTGAATAATACTCGAGGTGTTGTGCGGACTGCTTCTAAATCTCCAAGTGACTTGCTTCTCTTCTTTGTTGTTCTCTTCTTGTGTAAGAGTCTTTCTGGATCATCAGCGTAATTAGAGGGTTTGTTTGACTTAGGACCGTCCATACCTGTTAGTTTCACTTAATAGAATATATGTACTAGAGAGACAAGTAAAGCACAATGACTAAACACTAATACATCAAACAATGTTTAAAAACCTGCTATGGTCCCCGGCAACGGCACCAGAAAAAGGGAGCTTGTTGGTCGTATCTACGTACCCACTTATATACCGCAAGAGGACGGTGTATGATTATAGCACTTTTTCCCTTCAATTGAGTATTCCAAGGTTTATCGAATGCACTGGGACCTTAGGGATTTATTAAACAAGGTTAACAGTAAAAGATCTAGTCAAGGCTATTGTCAAGGTCATGTTGCATGAGGGGGAGACTGGCCAGCGCAAAGGTGCGCCAGACAGTAAATCTGTCGTTGCGCCGATCGGCGCGAGGATTGAGCCGATCGGCACGCTGATGGAACTAAGCCAAAGTTGTTGCACCAATCGGCGCAGGAGTTGAACCGATCGGCACGCTAGTGAATCTGTGGTGGCGCCGATCGGCACAGGGGTTGAGCCGATCGGCACACTGGTGAATCTAAGTCGAAGTTGTTGCACCGATCGGCGCAGGAGTTGAGCCGATCGGCACACCAGTGAATCTAAGCCAAAGTGTTCCAGATCTTGTAAACCTATGCCGGTAAGTGAGTAGCCAGATATCGTAACCAAAAAGTCTAATTGAATAGCATCATAATGGGTAATTACAAAGATCAATGAAAACCTATAATGAGTAAGACCACCCTACTTTCCGAGCGGCTCCCTATTTATCGCAGCGGAGAGGAAACCCTTAATCGCGCGAGTATCTTACCCTACTCAACTATCCAATAGTGCTGCGCAGGCTTAGTGCTGTCACCGCTAAACCACACTACTGGCTTCATCAAGCAACCATAATCAATACAATGTCCGAATACTATCCTAATCACCATGATTAAGATAATATCTACTTACTTAGCCTAGAACTAAGCAATTGGAATAAGCACATGCATGATTATAGAATCAAGGTAGACAAATCACCAAAACCATCATCAACATATTCAATCATCCTTGAGATACATAGAGTAAGATTCATCCCCGTCGAGATGGCCTACCTTGACGGATCAACTCTTGACTCCAATGGTTCTTGAAACTCAACTAGAGATCTATTCTAATGGGGCAAGCCCCGGTGGCTCTTACTCACGTATCTGGTGTCCCTCTATCGCCTCCTCCTTCTGCAGCGAGGGTTTACAAGTATTTATAGGGGTACTACTCGTAAAGGACTCAGTTTCTAGCAAATAAGGCGGTTGCGCTGATCGGCGCAGAAAACCCTCGAACCCCCTCCCCACTCATACATAGGGACTCAGCTGGTCGTGTGAGCTATGGCACGAGTCTTTACCATATGCTTTGGCTTGGGGAGGACAAGGGCATTTTTTTCCACGGTGCGACACCACGAGCCGATCCTGGGGATCGAACCCGGGCGGGCACGCTGCCACCGAGCCGAAGGCTCGTTCACGCCGTGCAGGGAGGGAAGGGAGGTGTTGGCGAACCCTTGGGGCTGCACGAACAGGGTGGGGAGAGGCTGATGAGGACATCACTCCTATGTATGTCCACCACACTCCTCCAATTCTGAACTTGCAATGTTCAATGACTAGAGCTCGTGCACGACGACTAAATTTAGAGGTGAACTCGTTCCTACGTTCTTCATTGTATGTTACTTTTGAGAACGGTTTGCTACCTAATGATTATTTTATGATTAGGAACCATGGAGAGGACCAGGAGATGATGGGAGAAGGACTTGGGAACATGGAGGACCAGCAAGGACTTGGAAGCCAAGGTGAAGGCCCAATCAAAACCGACTTCGAGTCTGTTTCGGGGCCCAGGACCAGTCTGCACTAAAACGGATGCCCATGACGCATATGGACTCAGATTTGGACGTTCTACATATGCACGGAAAGATAAGGAGAAGACCTTTCCAATACTGCTGGCCTCATGTCAGAATTTATCAGGTGTCATGGGGAATAGTTGAAACAAGAGAGGGTCCAGAATCTATGTCGATGCTGCGTCGCCTGTTTTTGGCCTTTGGGTTTTGTATCCAGTTGAGCCCAATTAGGAGCGCATCCAGAGGGTCTTTCACGACCCTAGGGTCTTCATATACAGCCACCACCCTACCATTAGGGTTCGGATTTTGCTTAGATCAATTCTGTTTATAAACAGTGTCGTCGTTCATCGGTTTGTGAGACCCCAACTTCATGAGTTTAATCATACATTTGCATTGTGTTGCATTCTTCGCTGTTCTTGCTTGTGTTCTTGATTCGTAGGCAGGGATTAGCCTTCTCGACCAGGTCAATCATTTTAGAATGGTTGATAACCAGATGAGACTTCGTGCTGTGATTGCAGGGTTTAGAACATGATGTTCTGAAGCCGGGTCGATTTGTGTGTCGCCTCCGACCAAATCAACTTACCAAGAACCTTTAAGAAGATCGGGAACCCTTGTTCACATCAATTGGTAATCATAGTTTTAGGTGCACCGTCAGGTTCGCACTACCCTTTAGTTTTGTTTTTATGTTCTTTTTATCGTGCACAAAAAAGCCAAAAAAATCCCCCCCCCCCCGCCCATAGCCACGTGTTTAGCCTTTGTATATTTCAATTTCAGAGTCCATAGTATTGAGTTTGTGCCCTAGTCCTTGTTTAATCGCTGGTTTAGTTTGTGTTTTTGTCTTCAGTAGTGTTTCCTTGCAACCCTAGCCGCCATCCCCTCTCACCGCCCTCTATTTTGTCGGCTTTGTGTGCTAGGGTTGAATGATCAACACGCCCATCCTAATCCCGTCCTAAACCCACCCTCAATACCTCAGACCAATTCCCACAAATTCCACTTTCCGCTGCATGCACCCCGCCAAAAAAATCCCTACCCGACCCCAAACCCGACTCGGGTTTCACTCAAATCCCGGGTTTCTTCAAAACTGGTTTCGACAAACCATCAGTTAAACGGGCATAACTTTTCATTCGGTTGTCCATTTTAGCTGAAATGTTTATAGGAGCTTCATGACTCGATTTGGACCATAAGCCAAACCACAAAAAAATTAAAAAAATCAGGAAGATAAAGAAAAAAAAACTCATTCAAGTTTGAAACCCGACGTTGCTGAAACTTGCCAAATTTCTGTAGGCCACACCCTACCTCTGTTTGAGCTGAAATTTTCCATGGGTTCTCTCTCATTGCCACTGAGTTGGAGAAAATTATCAAAAAAAAAGAGAAAAAAGAAATTTAAGTCTTATACTAGACCTACAACTAGCCCCCTGATAATTGGCTATTTATCCTCTGTTGTGCTCTATTCTTCTTGGACACAGGTAGACTAACAACTAGGGACAAGTTATTACTACTGTTCTTGGACACAGGTAGACCAACAACTAGGGACAAGTTACTTGGGGCACTTATTCAGCTTTACTCTCTGATTTTGATTTGTGTGCCACTAACATATTTATATTTAGCATTCCTAGCTCTACATATTTCTTCTGGACAGCACAGGTTTTTGTGACCCTTGCAATCATGGAACACACCTCCCTGGTATCCTTTGCTTTGCTTTTCAACACTTTGTAAGAAGCTTCCTTTTGCTGTGTTGAGAGACACCATTGCTTAGTAGTTTTGTAGGGATAACCTTCACTATTTGTTTCCTGTTTTGGTGTTTCTGATGTTAGGAAGCGATGGAGAGGGTGCTTCGCCCTCAAAATTTGATGAGTGCATGAGCCAAGGTCAGCTACAGAAGGCTTTGCAGGCGGTTCAGAGTGGTTTGGCAGAGATGATCACCGAGGCCGTCACCGACGCGGTCACCAAGCTTCACCTGGGAGAAAGCATTGAGTGGTTGGATAAGTGTCTCTAAGTTAACTGATCAGGTTATCGAGTTGGAGACCGCTCACAAGACCATCAACACAAACACCAACACCAACAACGTTGAAGACAACCATGATGAAGACACGGTGTATAAGGCTGATAGCACCGTGGATAGATCTGCTACAAGGACTACAAAATTACAACGTCGTTTGCAATATAACACTCAAGGTATGGGTGGTTTCCACGACCACAACCATCGCCCACAAGGTAACCATGCTCCAGATGATCCAATTTTCAATTCTGTCGTTTTTGGGTCAATATGATGGTGATTCTTATCTTGATTGGGAGATGACTATAGAGCAAAAATTTAATGCCCACCTTGGTCCGGAACAACATAGAGTTAGACAAGCCACTAGTGAGTTTAATGACTTTGCTATTGTTTGGTGGAGTGGTCTAGCTGCTGAAACTGATTTGCCTACTACTTGAGAAGAACTTAAGGTAGCAATGCGTGATTGTTTTATTTCTCCTTTTTTTATAGAGAGATTCGTAATAAACTACAGCGCTTAGATCAAGGAGATAAAACTGTTCAGAGTACTTTAGTGAGCTTCAGAAGGGTTTGATTCGTTGTGCTGTAGTTAAAAAAGTAGAGGATCAGATTTGCCGCTTTTATTCTGGTTTGAGAAAAGAAATTCAGGACATCCTTGATTATAAAGAATTTTATACCCTTAACCAGTGTTTCCAGTATGCTATGCTTGCAGAGAAAGAATCACAGGGACTTTTCCAGGCTTTTGAGGAGTACAGCAAGTCCAGCACCTTCTACCCACCACGGCCAACGGGGACTTCGGGGCTGCCCAAACCATCTTTCCGGCTGCCCCCACCAGCAGCTGCTAAGGCAACCAGTGTTGTTTCTACAGCATCAAGATCAGCCCCTACACCTTCTACGTGCTCAGGTAAATATTCTGTGCAGGTACCAGCTAGTAGTGCCTTCTCTGTTGCTTCGACGGGATGCACTACAGGGATTCAGTGCCACCGCTGCCATGGACTTGGTCATTTGTAGAAAGATTGCCCAAGTAGGCGGGCATATGTGGTGACAGACAATGGTGATTACATGAGCACCTCTGATGTGGAGGATGAGGAGGAGGATGTTGCTGCCACCAGCAGCGACCTCGTCCTTGAAGGCGGAGACACCACGGGCTACATGAATATTATTGTGCAGCGTGTGCTTAGCACACAAATCCAGTAGCCCGAGATGATGCTGCGACATAACTTGTTCTAGATTTTCTTCGTCATCAAGAACCACCGAGCACGTGTCATCATTGATGGAGGAAGCTGCAACAATTTGGTGAGTTCTGATGTGATCAAGAAGCTTGATTTGACCACACACCCACATCTGCATCCATACTATATTCAGTGGTTAAATGACTCTAAAAAAGCTTAGGTAACATAAATTTGTAGAGTTCCTTTTTCCATTAGTTCTTATGTGGATTCTGTTAATTATGATGTTGTACCCATGCAAGCATGTTCACTTTTATTGGATAGACCTTAGGAATTTGATATTGATGTTGTACACCATGATAAAAGTAATAAGTATACTTTTATGTATAAAGAAATTAAAATTACTTTGTTACTAATGACCCCTGCTGAAATTGTACAAGCTAATTTAGAAAGAGCTGCTAGTTTGAAAAATAAAAGTTCTGAAATTCAGCAACCTGTTAATTCTAATTCTACACTCTTGTTTCTAAAGTTAGTTGCCAATGATACCACAGCGGCAAAGGCAAAAGGCCGGAACGCCACTTGGCATCTGTGCAAGTTGATATTTGGAGTAACACCTACGTAAGAAAGGATCATCGGAATGTACTCCCAACTTCTTCATGAAAAGGGTACCAAAACATGTTCTTAAAAATACAATAGGATGATGTTGCACGATGGGTGGCTAAACCACATTACAATCAAATCATTGGCTACAGACATAGACAACAACAGTCCTCGAATGGTGGATGACTATTGTCAGAACGCAGGACCTATCAAGGACAATAATCTTACATATAAACTGGAAGTATGAAATGAAAGAAAGAAGGCAAAATTTGTTATGAAACACTCTTAAAGTGTAACATTTGCTGAAAAGCACTGCTTTTTTTTAACTTTGCTACTGAGCGCTATAACTTTGTGGATATTTGCTGTGGAGCACTTTGGCATTATTAAGTAATTCTTTCAACAATTTTATCTCCTAGCTCAACATATGTTATAATTTGAAACTTAACAAAGTGATAAAATATTGCATTGGTTATCCATGTGTATTTTTTAAAGAGTTGTTTTTGATTATTCAAATGGTTTGACTTACAAAACAAGTATTTTTCAAATGAAAATACATTTAAGTATTAGAGAAAATAGTTTTCAAAAATACATATGGATAGCCAATGCAGCATTTTATCACTGTGCTAAGTTTCAAATTGTAACATATTTTAAGTAAGAAGATAAAATTATTAAAAAAATTACTTAATATTACCAAAGTGCTCCACAACAAATATTCACAAAGTTATAGTGCTCACTAGCAAAGTTAAAAAAAAGCAGTGCTTTTCAGCAAATGTCACACTTTAAAAGTGCTCCATAGCAAATTTTGCCAAGAAAAAAATGCGACAATCTTGCACCACAATGGGCTTTGTGGCGAACTCATTAGTCGAAAAAATCAAAGAGAGAGCACGGATATGGAGTATCTACGTCAGGAGGAAAACAGTTAGCGCAGCTCATTTAATTACTTGTAGAACTTTTTTCTTTTTTCAACGTTTTTGTGAACTAGAAGCTTCACATGGCTCTTGGTTCTATTTAATCATGAAATTTGCACCGTCTTGTTCCGATTTGTTTAAATAACAAAAATGTTTGGATGGCATGTTTGGGGGAGCTTCGATCCGAAAAAATAGCTCCGCTCCACCAATTATATCATTTTATAACTCCACTCCATTAACTACAGAAAATTGAGAGTTGGTGAACATGTTTGGAAAATAGCCTGACTCTAGCTCTTAAAAATATAGTAATTGATGTGCATTATCCTCTATGCCCTTGATACTCCTTAGGTACCATGTTTTTTTTCGCAACTGCTACAGTACCCTCACACGTTAGAGTAAGCGCGTGTGCTACAATACCGGCCTTGATCGAGGGGTTGACTTTTCTTTTTTTTTTCCACGAAGTGGTATGTGTATAACCGGTGGCATGATGGGTAATTTTATCATAACTCCATAAGAATTTCTATAACATGTGTTTTCGGAGTACCCCTTGAGGAGCTCTAAGAAAAATATGGAGTTAGCCCTCAACTCCATGTTTTTTTTGTGGAGTTTTCAGATCTAGAGTTTCTGAAACCAGACATGTTTGACAACGAGTTCGTAGAGCAGAGTTGAAAAAGTTAGAGCTGAGTTCTCCCAAACACGCACATGAATGTTTCTTTTAAGAATTATACACATGAATGGTAACTTTATCGCTACCTTTTGTTCCCGTTATTAGGCCATGTTTAGATGATTTTAATTTATCTCTTATACGAGCTCTTGTTTTTAAGGAGAAAACAGAATCTGCTTCTGTTTCTACTACAAACCGAAATCATTTGGCTGGATTTCTAGATAAAAATGACCATCCTTTCGTAGTGTTTCTCCGGTTTGTACCAAAACATTCAAACTGACCCTACGACGACGTAATAATTCTAAAACAAATATTTCTTAATTATTTTTTCTAAAAAAAATCATATGCAGGCCTAGGCACCCATTCTGGATATAACAATATTTTTAGTTTTAGATTATTCGATATATAAGGGAAAATATTATATATTCTTATAAAGTTTGGGAATCCCTATTTGCTGATCTCTATAGCCACTCACAACAAGACATATCAATGCACTAGCACATTTTAAACCGATGATACTCCACATCTCAAAAGGGTTAACACATTGCCGTCCTGCCACCATAGGTAGGCTGGTGACCGCTGCTGCCGTCCCTAGTGGCGAAGCTAGACTACAAGTTAGGGTGGTGTTTTGTATGGAATTTATGTTTAAAATTCTAATAATTAGCTGGTCAAAATAGGTATTTTAGTGCTAATTGTTTTGCTTACCTTGATGCCTGTGCACCAGGGTAGCATAACGTGGCGTCGTCACTGGCCGTCCCTCTACGAGTGACATCAAACATAAAACGGACTTCGTCAAAATTTATGGAACTCGTCGGAATAAATCCTAGTCCTACGAATCTAATCTCCAATCGAATCCAAAGGTACAAAATTGGAAAGATTTTGTCTCGCGAATAACTAATCAACTGACTTCTGGCATCTTCCTAGAAAAGAAACCTTTCATTCGGTACGGACCGTTTTCCCTCTATTCTAAAGACGGGCTCAAAAAAAAAGACGGGCTCCAAAGTATGCTCATGGGCCCGGCATGTTTTGTCCGTGAGCCATCTGCCCCATGCGGCAAAAAGGGAAAAAAAACACCAATGCGAGAATTAAAATATTTGGTGGTTACTGTTGTAAAACGCTTATGAGCCAGACCCACATTCTAGAAGAAGAACTCCTGGTCCATGTGATCTCCTTATCTAATCCTAGCCCAACACGAAGTAGGGTTTCCCCTTATGAATAGTTGAGGAGACACCCTTTTGTAATTTCGTCTCATCTATTCTTGTTACTTTTAGTTTTGTTTTCACTTCGATCTACGTGCCTACGATCGTCGATAACTTAATACATTATCAGCACGCTCTACAGAGCTGGCCATCTACTCGACGATTAAAGGTATGATTTTCGATTGAATTTATATCTTGACTCGTTGCAGTCAAAATCTGGCTGTATTATACCATGATGTAATATATTTGGGCTTGTATGAATCTATCTATCCTTTTTATTAGTGTATCGGCCAATACACTTTTGCCCATTACATAGTGCAAGAAACCAGTGGGGAGCTAATAGCCTCTGTAGTGACAGTCGGGGTGAACGAAACCACCATGTCTTGTAGAATATTAGAGTCATCACTTGAGTTGATAAGAATAAGGTTGCATGCTAGTGAACCAATCCCAAGGAGAGAATCCTTCATCATCCTGTTATCTCTTCAATAACATTCACCTTCCACTTTCTCACTGTCATCATTCACACCAACTAACCCATTGCAATTTGTTAGTAACCTTTTAATAGTATTAGTTCCGCTCGTTCCCTGTGGATTCGATAACCTTGGAATACTCTAAGGGAAAAAGAGCTACAATTGTACACCGTCCTCTTGCGGTATATAAGTGGGTGCGTAGATATGACCAACACCATCCAAGTACAGATTGGTGTATACATCACCCATAGGTCAGCGCTACCGTGCCACTCCTTCCCGCCCAAACATTTATCGGGCACCTTTACCACCGTCACAGTAATACCAGTTTCGTCCACCATATCAACAGAAAAATGTGCAACAGCCTCGACAATCCTATTCGGTACCACTGCCGAATACTTTGCCTTGTTATAATTGTGGTCGTCCCGGACATTTCTCTTGAAGTTGTCCGTATCCACCGAAGATAAACAATGCGCCACGTCCGCAAGCACCAGGACCAAGTCAGCAGAGGAATCGGCCCAAGAACCCTCTGGTGAAAATAGGATGTGCGAATTTAACCACAATTGAGGAAATACCAGAAGGAGGACAAGTTCTCGCGGGTATGTTTTCTATTACTGAGCATCCCGCTATGATATTATTTGATTCCGGAGCTACTCATAATTTTATCAGCAAAGCATATGTTCAACAACATCATATAATGCCATCTGAACTATCATGCCCACATCTTATTTCTACACCTGGAGGTAAAATACTTGCCAATCAAATTGCGGCAAACATGCCCCTAAAACTAGGTAGTAAAGTTTATTCTACGTCTTTGATCATTTTGGAAGGGCAAGGGTTAGATGCAATTCTTGGAATGCAATGGATGCATTTTCATAGAGCAGTCCTAGATATAGCTTCTTGAGCCGTACATCTAGATTCTCCTATTCATGGTCAAAATTGTTTGACTTTAACCATTCCCAAAACCCTTTTGCCAATGGTTAATAAAGTCATTGGAAAAAGTTTGGAAGAGATACCTATAGTCTCAGAATATTCAGATGTTTTTCCTGAAGATTTACCAGGATTACCTCCTGAATGGGATATAGATTTTAAGATAAAATTACAACCTGGGACGGCACCTATATCTCGAAGATCTTATCGGATGCCTCCCAATGTGCCGAGCTAAAGGTGCAATTACAGGAGTTGTTGGATAAAGGATACATACATCCAAGTTCATTACCTTGGGGTTGTCCAGCCTTGTTTGTCAAAAAGAAAGATCAGACATTGAGGTTATGTGTGGATTATCGGCCTTTAAATACTGTTACTATCAAGAATAAGTATCCACTACCTCGAATTGATATCCAATTTGATCAATTGATGGGGGCCAAGGTATTCTCCAAAATAGATCTTCGTCCGGGATACCACCAGATTCGAATTAGAGCCGAAGACATACCTAAAACAACTTTCTCTACCAGGTATGGACTCTATGAATATCTGGTGATGTCTTTTGGTCTGACTAATGTATCGGCACATTTTATGTACCTGATGAATTCAGTATTCATGCCGGAATTGGACAAGTTTGTCGTAGTTCTCACAGATGACATTTTGATTTACTCCAAGTCGGAGGAGGAACATGCTCAACATTTGCGGATTGTGTTGCAACGCTTAAGACATCACCAATTATATGCCAAGTTCAACAAATGTGAATTTTGGTTGAAGAAGATACCATTTCTAGGTCATGTGATTTCAGCTGAAGGTCTAGCAGTCGATCCAAGTAATGTTCAGAAAGTATTGAATTGGGAACCACCAAAATCAGTCACTCAAATCCGAAGCTTTTTAGGATTGGCAGGCTACTATAGGAGGTTTATTCCCAATTTCTCAAAAATTGCTAAGCCAATGACAAAACTATTGGAGAAAGATCGAAAATATGAATGGGACAAAGAGTGTGAAGAAGCTTTTCAAACTCTAAAAAGGTTATTAACCTCTGCACCGGTGTTAGCTCAACCAGATTTGACAAAGCCATTTGATGTTTACTGCGATGCTTCGGGTACAGGGCTTGGTTGTGTTCTTATGCAAGAAGGACGAGTAATCGCATATGCATCCCGGCAACTTAGAAAACATGAAGAACACTATCCGACCCATGATCTGGAATTGGCATCAGTGGTGTTAGCCTTAAAGATCTGGCAGCACTACCTTTTGGGAAATCTAGTGCATCTCTATACCGACCATAAAAGTCTCAAGTACATTTTTATCCAAGCGGATCTTAATATGCGTCAAAGAAGATGGTTGGAATTAATAAAAAATTATGAGATCGGGATTCATTACCATCCAGGTAAAGCAAATGTTGTAGCAGACGCTTTAAGCCGACAAGCGCATTGCAATAATCTCACCCCTCAGAAATTGACCAAGGAACTAAAGGGAGGAGTGAGTGAACCGGATCTTCGCATTCTTCCATCTGGGGAACTAACTAACTTGGCACTTGTCCCCACCATTCGAGAAGATATCATGGTAGCCCAAAAGAAGGATATGGGTATACAGCATATAAGGAAGCGAATAAAGACTGGAGATATAACATGCTTCCGAGAAGATGATGAAGGCATTTTCTGGTTCAAGAATAGAATAGTAGTTTCCAAGGACTCCAATCTTCGTGAGAAAATTTTGGATGAAGCACATACTTCCAAATATTCTATTCATCCCGGAACAAATAAAATGTATCAGGACTTGAAGCAGAGATTTTGGTGGACAAGAATGAAAAGAGAAATAGCAAAGTACGTCAATGAATGTGATACTTGTCGACGGGTAAAGGCTGGCCATTTGAAATAAGCAGGACCCCTTCAATCTTTAAGCATTCCTGCCTGGAAATGGGAAGACATTAGTATGGACTTTATTGTCGGCCTACCACTAAGTCCACGAAAGCACAACTCCATTTGGGTCATTATCGACAGATTAACCAAGTCTACTCATTTCATCCCAGTACATACTCAGTATACTATGGAGAAATATGCCGAGCTTTATATATCTCGTATTCTTTGCTTACATGGAATACCAAAGACTATAATCTCGGATAGGGGAGCACAATTTATTTCTAGATTTTGGGAACAAATACATAAGTCTCTTGGAACACAATTGATTTGGAGTTCAGCTTACCATCCGCAGACAGATAGGCAAACAAAACGAATCAATCAGTACCTGGAGGATATGCTCCGAGCCTGTGTGTTGACATACAGCAAAGATTGGGAAAAATGTTTAACTCTGGCAGAATTCTCTTACAATAACAGCTATCAAGAGAGTATTGGGATGTCACCATTTCAGGCCTTGTATGGACGAAGTTGTCGCACACCACTGAATTGGTCTGAAAGTGGTGAGAGAATAATTTTTGGACCCGACATAGTACAGGAAGCAGAAGAACAAGTACGCATGATCCAACAAAATTTGAAGCGGGCTAAATCTCGACAACTCAGCTATACAAATAAAAGGCGGAGGAGGTTCATGTTCGACATTGGAGATCAGGTATATTTGTGAGTATCTCCCACAAAAGGTGTTCAACGATTTAGGATTAAAGGAAAATTGGCACCACGATATATCGGACCTTTGTTATCCAAGAACAATGTGGACCCGTAGCTTATCGGTTGGAATTGCCAACACATCTTTCTGGAGTTCACGACGTCTTCCATGTTTCTCAACTAAGAAGTGTATGAAGGCACCGTCAGATGTTGTTATCAAAGAAGTGGAACAACTACAGCAAGATTTAACTTATGACGAGTATCCAATCAGAATAATTGATACAAAAGATCGGGTGACAAGGCACAGAACTACCAAGTTTTACAAAGTCCAATAAAGCAATCACTCAGAGGCAGAAGCTACATGGGAACAAGAGGAGTTTCTCAAAGCAAATTATCCAGCGTTTTTCCAAACCGCGGCTACTTAATACGGTATGGTTTTGAATCTCGGGACGAGATTCTTGTAAGGGGGGAGGACTGTGGCATCCCTGATTTAAAAAAAAATTACCTTTACTGTTGATGGGACCCGCCAGACCCACCTGTCAGCCGCCAGCACTCAGCGTCGTGCATCGCCCGCGCCGGGGGAGCGCTGGCGCGAGCACCGGAGGCGCCATGCGGGCCTGCAGCTAGGCCCCGTTGCCACTTTACTAGGGAAGGGATTTACCCGACCCCCTTTTCCCTGCTCTCTCTCATTCTTCTCTCTCGCACGCTCAGTTCTTCTCCTCTGTTATTCTTCCGCCACCGCCGACCGGATTCCGCCTGCTCTTCATCATCGATTTTCCCGGCCAACACCGCTCCTCGCCGCGCAACACTCCTAGCGCCCTACCTTGGCCATCCAGTACCGCCTCCCGTTGAAGACCACGAAGTGGAGCCATCGACTGTTTGGGTGAGCACCGATGACTTTTTTCTGCTTCTTCTTCTAATTTAATTTCTACTTTCAACCATAACCAAATTCATCGCAATGGAAGGTTTCCAAGTTGATCACGCCTCTATTTGAACCTTGTCCAATTGTTTTTGACCACGGATGATTCTTTGCTCCAAGTTCTTCCCCGCCGCCGCTGCCGAGCCCAATTTCTGCCGTCGTTCACCGTCGCCTCTGCTCCGGTGATCTTTCATCGTCGTAACTTTCCCCTCTGCCATCTTCTCGCACTGCCACCCCTTCTCCATTTTGGCTGGCCGAGCCGCCGACGGCAGAGTCGCCGCGCGAGCGCGCGCGCGGGAGCTCGAGCTTCGAGCTCCCTGGAGCTAGGCTTGCCGCGCGATTGGGCCGAGCGGCTGAGTCGCAGGGTGAGCGCGCGCGAGTCTGAGTTGATGGGCTGTGCCCACCCGGCTGGGCCGTGCCCCGCCCCACTGGGCTGCCGAGCAGCTAGGCCGTGCCCACGCGTAGCGCCCGCTGTGCTGCTGGGCCGAGCCCAGTGGCAACTGGGATGCCCGAAGGTCCATGAGGCCGAAATTCCGTTTAGCTTTTATCTTTTTCTTTTCCTAGGCTTTTCGATTAAAAATAATTCCAGAATTTAGTTAAAAATCTAGCAAATGAATTAGGCTTCCTAAAACCTTGGAATTAATTTTGTTAGGTTCCAAATAATTTCCTCTACCACTTTATGAAATAAAATTTAATATTTATTTTATCTGATTTTTAAGTATTTAATTAAGTTTATGAGTTATCTCTTAATTGTTAATTAATTTATTTTCTAAGTTAATATTTATTTTGTTAATGTTTTTATTTTATGTTTAAATGGGGTAATTAAGGGTTATTAATTTGAATTAAAGCATGTTAAACCCTTTTTATTAATAGACTTAATTACTCGTTTTTGAAGTAAATACTTCAGATGAGAGTAATCAAATTCTTAGTCTAATATTTTATCGAATCATCATTTTCAATGCATTGCATTTCATATTTCGTGCATCGCTGATACTAACTTGCGACGTGTCGACGAATCGTATAGGAGCCGAGATCGTCGAGCCATCTGCTGGAAATGGACCCGAGGTGGTAATTGTTGAGACCGACCCCACGCCTGCGTCGTCATATCCGGACGAAACCCAAGGCAAGCCCCGGTGCATCCCACCTATGTTTTTAAATTCTTTCTTTTATCACAGTCAGTCGAGTCATGCTTGTGCATTAGGTTACAGGAATTGATTAACACCCACCTGCATCACTACCATATCCTATGATGTTTTTACCCTATACAGGTACAGGTAGCACGATAGGCGCTATGCTTATGTCGTAGGATTATCGGTAGCACTGCATAGGATGATCTTAAAACATGAAGGCTTTAAGTTGATTGAGACCTTGAGAATTTAAATAAAAGTTGATGATGATGATGAGACTGGACGGGCCCAAAGAGGAAAGGGCAAAGACTGGGTCTTGCAAGGTGGTAGCCCCATCTGTATCAAATTAGGACCAAATCGTTGGCGGCTCCGTGAACAAGTATTGAACGTAGCCAACTCTCTTTTTCTGGCTGTTAGTGAGATAGAAGTCTCACGGGAGGGAAATGGTGGTCGCCCATGGATAACGTCTGGGGCGGGTATCTAGTAGGGTCTCCATATTCCTGTAGGGAGTTGGAAATGGATCGACCTCTGGTTGGGATTAGTGGGAAAAGTTGTCATATACGACCAATGCGGTGCGTATATGTCGTGTAGTCGGGTTTTTACCCAGCTGGTAGAAATTGATTCGAATCGTTGTTCCTCGCAGCAATGAGTACCACTTGTTCGCTTGGCGCGAACGGAGATAATTGAGAGTAACGAGAAGGAGAAGGATTATTTAAAATTATTTAGTTTGGCTTGATAAATTTTGATTGCAATAGTTGTAGGATGCAAACCTTATTATTAATGAACATAATATTGAGCTAAAATTTGAAGTAGATATCCACTAATAAGTGCTGTTTTTTTCGCAAGTCTGAGTCAACCCACCAGCCAAAGGCCTAAGCATTCTAGGTGTCGGCCTTAGCGAGCCACGTTGACGGGTCAGTCTTGCAGAGTATATTAGATACACAGGGTTTGTTCGACTTATTTTATTCTTAGGTGATGAGCCAAGCTTGTATGGATGGTCAGAAGGCATGCTAGAGGAAGGGCAACTGCCGGAGGGAGGTTCCCTTCAGTGGGAACGCATCCCATCTTCGGAAGAGTAGAAGCCAAGGCGTGTCTCCGAGAGTGAGTTAGATAAACATGGTTTCAAATTTGGTTTTTGAACAGGGATCAAACTTCTATTGAGTTTTAAAACTCGTGTTGTAATAAATGTTTTTCCGCTGTAGAACTTTTGTTTGTTTCTAAAAACCTGGTTGTATTATACCATGATGTAATATATTTGGGCTTGTATGAATGTATGTGCTGTTGTAACTCGCTTCGTCGAGTGTTCTCCTGTTCTCGATCCTGGTTATGTCGGAGGGGATGTCACACATGTTGAGGCCTGGATGACCAAGTCTATCGTGCCATGTTTGATAGGCTTCTTGGTTGCTAAATACGGTCTTGAACGCAACAAACTCTTTGTGTGGTTTAACATAAGTGTAGTACATGCTTTCTTTAATGGTTGGAAAACTTTTGATGATAGTCTTGTGCTCTCCATATTTCTTGGTCATAATGAGACATTCTTCGCCTTTATCATCATTGGTTTCTACATGAAATCCATTTGCACGGATGTCCTTGAAGCTTAACAATGTTCGAGTAGACTCGGGATAAAGCAATGCTTTATGGATTACTAGCCACATACCATTTGGTAGGACGATTGTGGCCCTGCCTGTGCCAACAATCCTAGTGTCATTGCCAATGACAGTAGTTATATCTCCATCATACTTTCGAAGTGTTTAGAAATAACTAGTGTCCCTTAGAATGGTAGCGGTAGTGCCACTGTCTACGAGACAGAGCTCCTCTTGAATAGCCATATACTCTATGATTCTATAATTAATACAATCATGTATAATCAACAGAAATAATAATGCAAACAATTTCCACACCAATATGATATATTAATGAGAAAAATGTCTTCTCTTCATGAGATTACATAAATAAACCACCACTAAAAATTTAATGCACCCCTATTACTAATGCTTAATTCTAATGGAGAACTTTTGATTCTAAATAGTCTACAAGACTAGTGGGAATCTCCATGCAGGTCCTCCTCATCCTCTGCCATGAGGTCGTCATCAAATTCAATATCAGAGGCCTTGCTTGGTTCTCCATGACCTTGAGCTTTGTCTAATGTACCAGAATCCATCTTCGTGATGTCTTCTTTGGATTGTGGAGCTTCAACATAGTTGGCTTCATGCTCTGCAAGCTTCTTCCTGAGTTCTTGGTACATGTCGACAACGTGCTTAGGCGTGCGACAAATTTTGGATCAATGTCCATTCATGTCACATCTGTAACATTTCTGGTCCTGTTTCCCATATTCTCCCCCTGAAGGCGTCTTCTTTGACTTACCTTTATAATTCTTCTTGAACTTGTTAGGGTTGTTTTGCATCTTCGGTGGTGCCTTCGGAGCTCCTTTACCCTTGTTGTTATTCTTCTTGAATGACGTGGCATTTGCTTCTTGCGGTGCCATGGAGCCAGTAGGACGAGATAAATAATTCTGCTTGATCAATTCGCCCTCTCCCTGATCTTGCTGCAATGCATTGCTCATAGCGACATAAGAGTCATATTTGTCCTTCTTGTACTGGCGGCTCACATGGGTGAGCTTAGGGTGAAAGGTGGAGAGAGTCTTGTGGAGGAGGTCGGGATCTTTAAGATCTTTGCCACATAGCTTCATGCATGACACAATACCATAAAGCTTGGTATTGTATTCCTCAACAATCTTGTAGTCTTGGAAGCGTAGGTTTTGCCATTCACGCTCGACTTTAGGAAGTAAGACTGCTTCAATTTGCTCAAAGCGATTACGCAGTGAGTCCCACAAGACCTACGGGTTCCTTTCGGTCATGTACTCATTTTTCAATATAGTACATAAATGATGCCTCAAGAAATGCAGGGACTGAGCTTGCTCCACTACTATTGCAGTAGGTTCTTTATTTTTAGGCACAATTGTTTTCAAGAGATTTTTGCCACTAAGGTGAATTTCAGCATCAAGGGCCTAAAACAAGTAGTTACTTCCATGAGGGGTAAGCACATCGAATTCTCTCTTCACAAGGTCAGACATCTGCATGATATCATGATGCAAAAATTACTTCATATATATGCAAATAATATATCCAAGTAATAGGGGGGCATAAGTAAAGTGGTATAACAAAAACTGCATGTTTAAGTTATTTTTATTAGTATTTCTACATAAAAATAACCAATAAACCATGAAAACAGAATAATATAAGGACTATAATCCATCTTGATATAAATCTAGAAAAATCAAGGGTGTTATATGCAAAATAACACATTCCCGTGAAATTTCTATTTATTCTGTGATTTTCTGGTAATATTTATAATTTTCAGGGGCTTTCTGCAAAAAATTGGGTTTGTTTTTGCGAAAAACAGAAAATCCCAAAAATTTGAGGACTTCTTTGCAAAATTTTCCAGATATTTTTGGTGATCGGGCTTCTAATGGGCCAAAATCTGGCCTAAAAATTAAGCCCGGCCCGTTTTTCTTATAGAGGGTATAAAAGAGACTGAAATCCTAGGGTTTCATTCACTCCCTCACTCTTTCTTTCCTCCTAGCCGCCACTTCCTCCTACTCTCTTCTTCTTCCTCTTTCCTTTCTCTGACCGATAGAACCAGAGCGCTCTGACCTCGGTCATGGGCCAGGTGATGCACGCCTCCCATCGCATCGGCGGGGGGGGGGGGGGGGGGGGCAACGTGCGGTGCGGCCCTCGGGCCTAGGGCGTCGGCGCCCCCGAGCGCGCTCGCGCTACAAGCGGGCGTTGATGTGCTCCTGCGAGCGGGCGCTGCACTCCAGTGCCCGGGGAGGGGGAACGCCAGCCGCTCGGTCGGAGGCAGGCCACGGGCCATGGGTCAGGACCACGTGCCCGGTGCTCGCGGGCCGTCCTTGCGTGGGACCAGGCCGAGATTCGGCGCGCGCACTAGCGGCAGCGTGTATTCCGCGTGGCTTGGGTGGGGCCAGGCGGCACGCGCGCGCTCTGGTGGGGGCGACGTCGTGCTCGGAGGAAGGCGGCTCATTCGGCTTCGTGCAGGAGGCAGCGGAGTTGGCGGGGGCCCAGGCTCGGAGTTGCCAATCCGGTGAGGGCAACCCGATTAGGGTTTGGTCCGGCCGGATCTGGATCGGTAATCTTTTTTCTTTCTTTTTTTCTTCAACTTTCTGTGATGTATGGATCCGAGTCCAAGGTCCGGTGGGGCCAGATCTGGACTCACAGAGCCCAGATCTGAGCCATCTCAGAACTGATCTCGAGATTTTTTTTTTCTTTGATCTTTCTATGATGTTGAATCCGGTCACCTTCACCACTAGGGTAAGGGTAGATCCGGTCTTTTCTTCTTGCTATCGTCGTGGCTCGCGTCGGCGGAGGGCACTCATGCGGCCTTTTTTTTCGAACTTCTGGACGTACCCCGTTTTGGATCTGGATATTCCAGATCCTCCCTTGCTTGTTCCAAATCCGGTTAGGATTGGGAGATTACGGGCGCATAAGTGCCTTTAATCTGATTTTATCATTTTATTGTGCCGCCTCCTATGGCGGGCTTTTCTTGTTGTAGATCTTGACTGCAACGAGTCAAGATTTTTTGTGACGATCTCCTGGACAGATTTTGACTGCAACGAGTCAAGATATAAATTCAATCGAAAACCATACCTTTAATCGTCGAGTAGATGGCCAGCTCTGTAGAGCGTGCTGATAATGTATTGAGTTATCGACGATCGTAGGCACGTAGATCGAAGTGAAAACAAAACTAAAAGTAACAAGAATAGATGAGACGAAATTACAAAAGGGTGTCTCCTCAACTATTCATAAGGGGAAACCCTACTTCGTGTTGGGCTAGGATTAGATAAGGAGACCACATGGACCAGGAGTTCTTTTTCTAGAATGTGGGTCTGGCCCATAAGCGTTTTACAACAGCACATACATTCAGACAAGCCCAAATATATTACATCATGGTATAATACAACCAGGTTTTTAGAAACAAACGAAAGTTTTGCAGCGGAAAAACATTTATTATAACACGAGTTTTAAAAATCAACAAAAGTTTGATCTTTGTTCAAAAACCAAATTTGAAACCACATTTATGTAACTCACTCTCAGAGACACGCCTTGGCTTCTACTCCTCCGGAGATGGGATGCATTCCCACTGAAGGGAACCTCCCTCCGGCAGTTGTCCTTCCTCTAAAATGCCTTCTGACCATCCATAGGAGCTTGGCTCATCACCTAAGAATAAAATAAGTCAAACAAATCCTGAGTATCTAATATACTCCGTAAGACTGACCCGTCAACATGGCTCGCTAAGGCCGACACCTAGAATGCTTAGGCCTTTGGCTGGTGGGTTGACTCAGACTTACGAAAAAAATACAGCACTTATTAGTGGATATCGACTTCAAATTTTAGCTCAAGATTATCTTCATTAATAATAAGGTTTGCATCATGCAACTATTGCAATCAAAATTTATCAAGCCAAACTAAATAATTTTAAATAATCCTTCTCCTTCTTGTTACTCTCGATTATCTCCATTCGCGCCAAGCGAACAAGCGGTACTCATTGCTACGGGGGAAGCGATTCGAATCAATTTCTACTAGCTGGGTAAAAACCCGACTACACGACATATACGTACCGCATTGGTCGTATATGACAACTTTTCCCACTAACCCCAACCAGAGGTCGATCCATTTCCAACTCCCCCGAGAATATGGAGACCCTACTAGATACCCGTCCCAGATGTTATCCATGGGCGACCACCATTTCCCTCCCGTGAGACTTGAATCTCACTAACAGCCAGAAAAAGAGAGTTGGCTACGTCCTACCACTGAGGTAGTTAGGGTACATCAGCTTACTGAGTCCCATAAACCAGCATGTAGACGGTACTGTTCAATACTTGTTCATGGAGCCGCCAATGGTTTGGTCCTAATTTGACACGGACGGGGCTATCACCTTGCAAGACCCAGTCTTTGCCCTTTCCTCTACGGGGCCCGTCCGGTCTCATCATCATCAACAACTTTCATTTAAATTCTCAAGGTCTCAATCAACTTAAAGCCTCCATGCTTTAAGATCATCCTATGCAGTGCTACCGATAATCCTACGATATAAGCATAGCGCCTATCGTGCTACCTATACCTGTATAGGGTAAAAACATCATAGGATATGGTAGTGATGCAGGTGGGTGTCAATTAATTCCTGGAACCTAATGCACAAGCATGACTCGACTGACTGTGATAAAAGAAAGAATTCAAAAACATAGGTGGGACGCACCGGAGCTTGCCTTGGGTTTCGTCCGGATATGGCGATGCAGGCATGGGGTCGATTTCGACAATTACCACCTCGGGTCCACTGTCAGCAGATGGCTCGACGATCTCGGGTCCTATACGATTTGTCGACATGTCGCAAGTTAGTATCAGCGATGCACGAAATATGACATGCAATACATTGAAAATGATGATTCGATAAAATATTAGACTAAGAATTTAATTACTCTCGTCTGAAGTATTTTCTTCTAAAAAGAGTAATTAAGTCTATTAATGAAAAGAGTTTAACATGCTTTAATTCAAATTAATAACCCTTAATTACCCCATTTAAACAAAAAGTAAAAACATTAACAAAATAAATATTAACTTAGAAAATAAATTAATTAACAATTAAGAGATAACTCATAAACTTAATTAAATACTTAAAAAATCATATAAAATAAATATTAAATTTTATTTCATAAAGTGGTAGAAGAAATTATTTGGAACCTAACAAAATTAATTCCAAGGTTTTAGGAAGCCTAATTCATTTGCTAGATTTTTTAACTAAATTCTAGAATTATTTTTAATCGAAAAGCCTAGGAAAAGAAAAAGATAAAAGCTAAACTGGATTTCGGCCTCATGGGCCTTCGGGCAGCCCAGTTGCCACTGGGCTCGATCCAGCAGCATAGCGGGTGCTGCGCGTGGGCACGGCCCAGCTGCTCGGCAGCCCAGTGGGGCGGGGCACGGCCCAGCCGGGTGGGCACAACCCATCAACTCGGACTCGCGCGCACTCACCCCGCGACTCAGCCGCTCGGCCCAATCGGGCGGCAAGCCCAGCTCCAGAGAGCTCTTCGAGCTCGGCTCGGCCAGCCAAAACGGAGAAGGGGCAGCGGTGCGAGAAGATGGCAGAGGGGAAATTTACGGCGATGAAAGATCACCAGAGTAGAGGCGACGGCGAACCGCGGTAGAAATTGGGCTTGGCAGTGGCGGCGGGGAAGAACTTGGAGCAGAGAATCATTCGTGGTCAAAAACAATTGGACAAGGTTCAAATAGAGGCGTGATCAAGTTAGAAACCTTCCATTGCAAGGAATTTGGTTATGGTTGAAAGTAGAAATTGAATTAGAAGAAGAAGCGGAAAGAAGTCATCGGTGCTCATCGAAACAGTCAACGGCTCCACTTCGCGGTCTTCAACAGGAGGCGGTACTGGATGGCCAAGGTAGGGTGCTGGGAGTGTTGTGCGGCGAGGAGTGTTGTTGGCTAGAAAATCGACGGCGAAGAGTAGGTAGAACCCGGTCGACGGTGGCGGAAGAAAAACAGAGGAGAGGAACTAAGCGCGCGAGAGAGAAGAATGAGAGAGAGAGGAGGGAAAAGGGGGTCGGGTAAATCCCTTCCCCGGTAAAGCGGCGGCGGGGCCTAGCTGTAGGCCCACGTGGCGCCTCCGGCGCTCGCGCGCGCGCCAGCACTGCCCCGGCACGGGCGGTGCGCGGCACTGAGTGCCGGCGGTTGACAGGTGGGTCTGGCAGGTCCTACCAACAGTAAAGGTATTTTTTTTTAATCAGGGATGCCACAACATGATGCAAAGAATCACGAAGAATTCGAATAATCACAACTAGAAGACACAAGATTTCCCAAATTAAGAAGATTTTTTGTGCGTTGCATGTGCAAAAGGGAAGCTCATCACTCGACCCTTAAAGCTTAAGATTCAAGCAGAATCGATGACATTCCTTGAACGAATTCAAGGAGACATATATGGACCAATTAACCCCATGTCAGGACCTTTTCGGTACTTCATGGTGTTGATTGATGCTTACTCGAAGTGGAGTCATGTATGTTGATTGTCTAGTAGGAATCATGCGTTTGCATGATTGACAACTCAAATCATACAATTGAAAACTAATTTTCTGGATCACTGAATTCAATCCATCAGGATGGATAATGCCAGAGAATTTACCTCGAAGGTGTTTAATGACTATTGTATGAGTCTGGGTATCAAAGTGGAACACTCTGTACCACACGTGCATACACAAAATGGACTTGCAAAATCATTAATTAAGAGGATCAAGTTGATAGCACGGCCATTATTGCACAATTGCTTATTGCCTACCTCTTATTGGGGGCATGCAGTGTTGCACGCAGCAGCATTAATTCAATTGAGGCCATCTGCTACATATGAAGAATCACCATTAGCAATGGTGCATGGTACAATACCAAATGTTTCTGACTTACGGAGATTTGGATGTGCTGTGTATGTCCCTATCCCTCTGCCTCAGCGAACTGTAATGGGTGCACAACGGAAACTCGGAGTTTACGTTGGATATGAAAGTGCATCCATAATCAAGTATTTAGAGCCATCCACTGGAGATCTACACACGGCTCGCTTCGCTGATTGTATCTTTAATGAAGATCATTTCCCAGCATTAGGAGGAGGAAAGTATCTCTCACGGGACGAATGCTGTGAAATAGAATGGGAAACTAAAGGAATTCAAGGAATGGATCCTCGCACTATAGAAATTGAGCTCAAAGTTCACAACATCCTCCATCTACAGAGGGTTGCTAATGAACTGCCAGAAGCTTTCACCAATACAAGAGACATTGTGAAATCTCATATACCGGCTACAAATGCACCTAAAAGAATAGACATCCCATTTGAAGAAGATGACTATATGGAATTCCAGCCTCTTTCCTCAAAAGCAACGAATGCTAGGAAGAGGGGGAGTGATCCGGTTACACGGGCACCAAAGAAGCCTAGAGTACAAGCTCAAGCTAAAGCTCCTAGGAGACGTCCTGCGGAGAAGAAGCCTAAGCAAACTACTCAAAAGAAGAATATAGAAGGTGAAAGTAAACCACACGAAGTGGTGAGCCTTGAAGAAGAATCCCAAGTGAGAATGTGCGCACACTTGAAACTCACGACGGGTTACCGGAAATTTCTGATCTAGACACACCTTTGAGTGATGTGGATCAAGAAAATGAAATAATAGAAGAAGTTTCAATGAATTATGTTGAGACGGGAGTAGTATACAATAGAAAGACAATGAAAGTCGACTCATATTTTGCTGACACAATTGCAACACAGATTGACTTGGAATCTGAACCAAAGTCAATGAAGGAATGCAAGAAGTGTCCTGACTGGCCAAAGTGAAAAGAAGCAATTTGTGCAGAGTTGAACTCGCTAAAGAAAAGAGAAGTGTTCGGCAATATAAGCCTTACACCAAAAGGTATCTTCCTAGTGGGTCACAAATGGGTGTTTGTCAGGAAGAGAAATGCTCAAAATGAAGTGACTAGATACAAGGTGAGACTCGTAGCTCAAGGTTTCACGCAGAGACCAGGAATTGACTACGAAGAAACCTACTCTCTCGTAATGGATAAAATTACTTTCTGGTATTTAATATCATTAACAGTGAATATGAATTTGCAAATGCGACTTATGGATGTCGTCACTGCATATTTATATGAAACATTAGATACAGAAATCTATATGCAAGTTCCAGAAGGAATCAAAGTCCTGAATGAAGAAGAACGCAAATTATATTATGTCAAACTTCAGAAGTCACTATATGGTTTAAAGAAATCTGGAAGAATGTGGTATAACAAACTCAGTAACTTTTTACTGGAGAAAGGATTCTTGAAGAATGATGATTATCCTTGTATATTTATTAAAAAAATCAGAGAAAGGTTATTGCATAATCTCTGTTTATGTTATTAATTTGAATATCATTGGCACTGCACAGGACGTCGAAGATGCATGTTCTTACTTAAAGTCTGAATTTGAAATGAAAGATTTAGATAAGATTGCATATTGTTTAGGCTTGCAACTTGAACATACCCATGAAGGGATATTATTGCATCAATCAAACTATACCAAGAAGGTATTAGAGAGATTTAATATGAAAGATGCATACCCACTCAGATCCTCTATGGTTATGAGATCACTCAATGTAGAGGAAGACCCATTTAGACTAAAGGAGGAAAGTGAGGAATTATTAGGACCTCAATATCCCTATCTCAGTGCTATTGGAGCATTGATGTACCTTGCAAATGGTACGAGACCCGATATAGCTCTTGTTGTTAATCTACTTACTAGATACAGCTCGGCACTGACTATGCGATATTGAAAAGAAATTAAACAAGTACTAAGATATCTTAGAGAAACTGAAAATTTCGGATTATTTTTCAAGAAGAATGCAGAAGTAACCTTGTTGGGTATACTGATGCTGGCTACTTATCCGATCCACACAAGTTAATCTCGCAGACTGGATATGTGTTCTTATTTGGTGGAACGATAATTTTATGAAAGTCAATAAAGCTGACGATTGTTGCTACATCAATAAATTACTCAGAGATCATCGCATTATTTGAAACCGTCAAAGAATGCACTTGGCTTAGAAGGATGTCAAGACATATAATGGATAGTTGTGGAGTATCGTATACTTCATCCCCTACAGTTATCTATAAAGATAATAACGCTTGTATTGCATAAATACAATCGGGATACATAAAGTCGAACAGGACAAAGCATATGTTACCTAAATTCTTCCATACGCATGAATTGCAAGAGAAGAGAGAAATTTTGGTAACTCATATCCGATCTTGTGATAATTTTGTAGATATGTTCACAAAGACACTACCAGCTTGCACTCTTGAAAAGTGTCGATATGGTATTGGCATGAGAAGATTTAGAGAAGTGTTTAGAACATGGAGAGAATTTCCTTAAGTACATCACGTTCCCGAATTAAAGAATCATCTCGAAGATAATTCATGTCGTTTATGAAGATTGATAAGCATTAATCATGAAGATTAAAACATTGTACTCTTTTTTTCTTATGAGTTTTTCATATGAAGTTTTCTTATTAAGGTTTTTGATGAGGCAATGCGTACAATACAAGTGACGGTAATATGTGCTCTTTTCTCTATTTTCTCACTGGGTTTTTAAGAAGTTTTTATGAGGCATGTTTATCGTGATAAAGAGTCTAAGGAGGAGTGTTGTAAAACGCTTATGGGTCAGGCCCACTTTCCAGAAGAAGAACTCCTGACCCATGTGAGCTCCTTATCTAATCCTAGCCCAACATAAAGTAGGGTTTTCCCTTTATAAATAATTGAGTTATCGACGATTGTAGACACGTAGATCGAAGTAAAAACAAAACTAAAAGTAATAAGAATAGAATAGACGAAATTCTTTATTGAATAATTCTTCTTCTTCGAGGAAGAAGAAGATGATAAGTGGGTCTCGCGTGTCAGTCACATGAGAGATGTAAATACGTAGGGGCAAAATAGTCTTTTCCAGACATGAGTGCTATATGTCATAGCTCTGCAGCTGTTAAGTTCTAACAGAAAGTAAATAGAATAGCATATGTGTCAATAAAAGTTAAGGTCATGATATAGAGATATTTATAAATTTTTTTATGACACACAGGTAATCATAACTTTTTTAATGGCATAAAGGTAAAAGGACTTCGAGAAATTCGCAAAATTCCCCTCGCGGCGGCGCGGCAAGGCGAAGCTACCCATCGCCGCCGCCGCCTCCTCTTGTGCCCCGCTCTCTCCCATCTCGCCGGCGAGCCCTGCCCCCGCCGTCCACGCGCGCCCACATCCTCCTGGCCTCCTCCTCGCTGCCACCGAAGCGTGGCACGCTTCCTCGTTCCCGGTCGAAGGAGTCTGCCGCTTCGTGGTCTCCGCCTCCCTCGCCCTCGCCGTCCTCTTCCCATCTCGGCGGTGCCGGGCGGGCATCCCTTAAGAGCTGGAATCGATCCCTTCCCCTGCCGGTGAGGAATCCCTTGCTACCTTTCTCGTTTTGCTCCGCTGGATCCCTCCTTCCCGTTGGCTGCGGCCAACCAAAGCCCAAATCTTCCTCACCTCGTCCGGGAAAGGGTGGGACTGGTAACTGCAGTTCGTTTATCATGCCAGTAATTTTAGGGCTATGGTTCAACTAAACCTCAAAAGTCAACACCCAATGTTGGCTTAATTGCAGCAAGGTACCGTGGGATACTGTGGTCGGTTAGTCCCCTTTCTTTCCTTGTCGGTTTGCGCAAATTAGGGTGTTTTGGATATGCTTCCGTTGCTTATTTAGCTTGGGGCAGCTGTGATTGGCTCAGCTGGCACCATGTGAGGAATTTGTTAGTGTGCACCTATACTTGAGACTAGTTTAAGCATGAGTTTGTAACTCTATTTAGGGGCCTGACTTGCTAGATTCGGTTTAGCCATGTCGTCCTGCTGTAAATTGGTCTTCCTGATACAGGACATGGTGGTAGAAATCAGTGTCTAAGGCTCTAAGCAACCTTACGACAACAACTAAGCCTTTAATGCCAAGCAAGTTAGGGTAGGCTAGAGATGAACTCTGGAAGAACCCAAGCACAAGAGCCAAACACACAAACACAAGAAAGAAGACAAAGAAGAAGAGAGGTGGGGAAGGAGCAATAAAAAAAAGCCAATAAAAAAAGAAAACAGAGGAAATAAAACTAGATAAGCAAAAGAAGATAAGAGGTGTGAAAAATGGCGATATAAAACCAAACAAAAGAATCAAGGTTCTGGTGCCTAAGCAACTTTGGGAAATCATTTTGGTGCTCAAAATGACCGACGTTGAGTGCAATATATTGAGTACGTTACTAGTTGGTGAAGAATTTCCATCTGAAAAAGCTTACACTTAAGACGGCTTTAGGTTTTCAGGGGCTAATCTAACATTGAAACAAAGAAAAGTACTGCATACATTGCAGCTGCACGAAGATTCACATTAGGTGGGGGTGCAATAATACGCCTCACAGATAAGAGGTAGAATCTCTGTTATTTCTTTTTGGGTTAATTAGATTCATGCCATTGTAAATTGGTCGATTTTGAAATATACCACTATACTTCATGAAATCGGATCAATACCAGTATAACTTTTATTTGGTTTGAAATATGCCGCTATGTAAAAGTTTGGACAGTTTTGCCCCTGTTCTTCACTAGCTCACTCCTATCCCCAAATCCTGTACATCCACCATGAGTGCCAGAAGTCAAACTCCAATTCCGGTGACTCCATCAGGAAGGAAGCAAGCAAGCAGCGAAGCAGCACTTAGGTCTTAGATGTATGGATTTGGTGAGGATGCATTAGGATATTTGGTCGAGATGTGTTAGGAACAACTGGCTCCTGCGACCATGGTGTTTTCGTCGATCTGTATCCTAGCCTCGCCCGAGCTCCATGAGTCGTACTTGTGCCTCGCTGTTACACCAGCTTCGTGATCGGAAGCTCCATGAACCGCCTCGCCCCGAGGCCAATATGCTTGCCCGCGAGGCCAATGTGCTGTTGCCGCGCCACCCGCGAGCACCCGTCTCTGAGCTCTAGAAAACACACTGCCATCACATCTCTGCGAGCGGCGGTGCTCCAGGTGCGGTGCGTTGTCGCATACATGCCTATGCACGAGCTCAAAGATGTTGTGTGCTAATACTCTGCATGCCATGCTGCTTGATGTTGGACGTCCATGGTGATGGATGAGAGCCCGTGAGGGAGTAAAGAAGAAGGATAAGGGACACATTTGTCAATACAAACAAAATACAGAGATAATACATACACTGATGGTATATTTCAAACAAGACGTAAATTATATTGACACCTATCCAATTTCATGAATTGTAGTGGTATATTTCAAAACTGGTAAATTTATAATGGCAAGAATCTAATTAACCCTTTCTTTTTCCGTAACCTGTTCATAGTAAAAGTGGCCCTGCACACTGGCAAGTTGCCTGGCCCATGTTTAGTCAGTAAGTCAGGCTTGGATTGATGGACCACCTAATCACTAAACAAGTTCCATTAGTCGCCAAGAATGGGCAAATATTGATGTTTGCACTTGAAACTTGCATGATATGGACCATCTAATTACTCATCTAGTGACTCCTGAATGTGGCTGTTTGACCCCTTTTCTCACTTTAATGGATAACATTTTCTCCTATTGCACTAAATGGACCTGTCCTGAAAGTTGCCTAGCACACAGACTTTGATGAATAACAAGTTTGCACTCTTATATCTTACAATCGCATCAAGCTATTTTAAACTGTACCATTTTATATCTCATTAGTTCGTACTTTGACATGCAGCTTGTTTTTCGTAATGATCATAGATGTCGTAACATTTTAATAATGTGGTGGTCACCGTCTCTGGTTAGAAATAACCTCCACATGTGTGTCACAGGTACTTTGTGCCAGGATAATAGTGCTATGTCAGAACCTATAGATGGAGGGTTGCAAACAACAGATCAGGACGGAAATGCTCAGACAATTCTACAAGAAGGGCATCAACATGTGAATGTGGCAGATCCGTTGTCTAAACCAAATGAAACTGAAAGTTCAAAATATGAACAACCTGTCAAAGAGCCAGACAATTCCCACCACCTACAAGAACAGGTACAGTCGGGAAATCAGTTGCAACAGACTGAAACAAATAGCTTCCAGTTGGCTGAAAAAGAATCAGGCTATTTTGGTCAACCAAGTTTTGCAGCCTCCAAGGTTAATGTAGCCCAGCCCTCTGTAGATCAGCAGAATGTAAAGCAAACTCAGCAAGCACCGTCTGGTGGCCAAGATACAAAAAAAGGGCCGTCCATACCATTCAATATGTTGATTCCGATCCTACAGGCACACCTTGACAGAGACAAAGATATGCAGCTTCAAACTGTATGGTCAAAACTTAGGGTGCGTTATTATTTCTCTGTTTTTAATTGTCAAAGTTCATGAACAAATCTATCGGCTACACATAATATGTACTGGTTTCTATGGACATATATTAATAAGAGTGTGTTATCTTAGATTTTTTCGTTGTGTTCTTAATTTGACCATCAATGTGGGACAAAGTATTTAGATTCAGTACATGAGTTTGGATTTCTAGAATATACTTTCCCACAGTATACAAGTTTCTTAATATTTTATGATTATGCCAGAATTCCATGTGCTCGTGATAATGATACCTAAGCATGTCTTTAGTAGGTGGTATTTAAGGACCTTAATGCATGTTCTGTGTCTCCATATGTCATCATTTTTTTCCTAAAAGAAGGGGACTAAGGACAACTTTTGGACATGTTGTTTCTTCTTTCTGAATTTTTTTGCCCATATTGTAGTATCAGAGAAATAACAGCCACAAGGGATTAAAGGAATACACTTAGCACTGGTTTTTGTACCAGTATTACTAAATGAGCTTATTCAGCTGTATTATTCTTTGTTCACAGCGTAATGAAGTTCATAAAGATGATTTCTTAAGAGTCATCAGGAATATTGTTGGGGACCAAATGCTGAAACAGGCAGCTCATAAAGTGTTCATGCAGGTGAATTAAAATCTCATTAACTTCATTTTTCTGCCTTTTGCTTCCCTTACAATTGACTATATCACAAGTTTGATGGATTCACTAAATCACTATGTATACTGGTATTGAATTCTGCAATGATTTGTCATGTCTGTATTTATTTTGTTTGACCATCATTGGCAGATGCAAGCCCAGGCACAGAGAAGTAGCCAGACAAATCAAAGTCAACATTCAATGTTTTCTCAAGCATCTGTGCAGCAGGTTATCTCAAGTGGTTCTGCACAATCACATGATCAGCAAGTTCGCCCATCAGCCCCGCCTAACCAGGGTCAGAAAAACCAGGTGTCATCGTCACCGCAGGCTTATGCAACACCATTAGGCAGCCAAGCCCAAAACAATGTGAATGCTATGCTAAATCAACCACCTAGAATGAACGCAGCAGTTTCATTGCAAACAAGGAACATGCAGCAGACACCCACACAATTCCAGCAGTCCTCACAACAATTATATGGAACTAGTAACCCTTCAGCACAGGCTTACCCTCGGTCAATCACTGGCTCAATGCCTCTTAGACCACTGAGTTCAGTATCAGAAACACAACCAGCCATGCATCCTCATGGAAAAATGGGGACACCGCCTACACATCCAACAATGCAGCAGAGTGTAGTACGGCCAGTGCAACAAAAGAAGGGAGCAAAAACAAATGCCCTCCCTGTAAAACAAGATCCTGAATCTGGTGGGAAGGCCCGTGTGGTTGGCACAGCGAAAGCTCCAGGAAAGCAGGTAAGACCATCTCTTGCATTATCTCACTCACACTATGATATCAGCTAGTGTACATACTGAGTTTCACTTACAATATTGGTTTTGACTAATATAAGCCACCAAGTAATTTCATTTGGTGGCATGTTACATAATTTTCATTAGTAGATATATTTGTTAATGCCATAATAAATATTATCAAACTCACAATGAATGTTTATGAGATCATTGTCATAGTTCAAATAAAGGATGGCTTGTTGAGCTCACTGAGGATTGCAGAATTCCATGCTGGAACATCTAACAATATTGTAATATAGTAACACTGGTAGTGTTCAAGGTTGGTTTTAGCGGATTTAGAGAGAAGCTTGTTGTAGATATTAAAATTGCATCTTATAGCTTCTAAATATATAATGCTTTTGCATCAACTACAAATCAGCTGTATAACATTGAACTAATTTATACAGGAACCTTTTATTTTATATTAATGATCTAAATTCTGATCCTAAATTCTGTTGGCATTGACAGTTCATCCAGTGAGTTCCATTTGCTAACCATGTTACATCTCTTAGTCAAGCATTAAAAAAGTTCAATTTAGTCAAAACGGAAAGAAGGTTATTTGTGTTTCTTCTCATATTTCACTGTGCAATAAAATATTTTAAGGCTTCTTGGCGTGTAAGTCGCACATTTTTTCATCTTTTTGTCTTGTCTGGGCCCTCCTAACACATCTACATCACAGGCTAGTGGAGGCACGAAGGCGAACAAGAAATCTGGTGGGCAGAAGAAACCTTTGGAAGCGGCAGGATCCACACAGCCACCTTCCAGGTTTTTTTTCTAATTCACATGAAAAGCTATGAGTTTTGTTTTATTATTTGAAGTCTAAATGTACTAGTCTACTTTGCCATATTTACATTGTGGATAGCATCCATTAAATTTCTTTTTCTTTGTTGTTAGCAAAAAGCAGAAGACAGCTGGTGCCTTCCAGGAACAAAGCATCGATCAACTTAATGACGTCACGGCAGTTAGTGGTGTTAATCTTAGGGTAGGCACATCTCTGGTTCATGTTTGTTTTATTTTCATATGTAAATAACACTGTTTTGAATGAGCACTGCCCTCCCATTCCTTTAAATTTTGAGAACTGCATTATGCATAGTACTTGCCGAAATCCAGCATTCAGGTCTTCTTTACTGTGGAGTACCAAAAAGACATTCATCTTGTACTCTACAATACAAATGAATTGGATACTGAAATTTTGCGTTTGATCATATATCATGGGAGGCTGGCTGGCTAGCTGACCCTATGAGCACATGGACACAGCATCAGTAGCAGATCCTTATCATTTTGTTTGTCGATTAATTTGTTAGTTAGATCCAAGTTAGACCGATATCTTATGTAGTAGTTAGTTCCATCTTGACATTGAAGGGTGCAAGAATTTTGTCAGAGTCCCCATATATCTTCTGTTTTGGTATGGCTGCCTGTCATATATATCGTGGCACTGCTTGGGTGCAGGCCATCATAGTTTTACATGTATAATATAGGTGTATTTTCTGCTCTATCCATGATAGGGATATAAAAGTGTTTTAGAGAGGAAACTTAACTCCCACATATGGGGCACTCTACATCTTTTATATCTTTCAAAATTCGTAATCCATGCACTCCACTTTGTAAGTTTTGGAACGAAGGTGTCGTGTGGAACATAGGTACCTTATTCTCATACTTTTATTCACTTTATTATATTATACTTTGTACTTCTATAGGAGGAGGAAGAACAGCTATTTTCTGCTCCAAAGGAAGAGAGCCTTGCCACAGAAGCAGCACGCAGAATCGCACAGGAAGAAGAAGAAAAACTCTTTTTACGGAAGGGTCCGCTTATGAAAAAGCTAGCAGAAATCAGTTAATTTATTTAACCTTGTTGCCAAAATTGGTAAATCAACTTATTGATTTTAGTGGCTATGCTTACTGACCAAATCTTTGTTGCCAGGTCTCAAATGTGATCTGAAGAACATTAGTGGTGATGTTGAGCATTGTTTGTCGATGGTGGGTTATCTACTTATCCATATGCATTGTTGTCAAGAATTATGCATACTGATTGTTACCCTTTCAGTGTGTGGAGGAGAGATTGCGCAGATTCATAAGTACACTCGTAAGAGTTTCAAAACAGGTTTGCTTTATTCCAGAGCACTTAATGATGTAGCATGATTTGCTACTTTATGATACTAACCATTAAGTTTCTTCTGTTAGAGGATCGACACTGAAAAGACTGGGCATCGATTAGTTATTACTTCGGATGTTGGCCGTCAAATTTTGATGATGAACCAGAAAGCTAAAGAAGAATGGGATAAAAAACAAGCAGAAGAAGCTGACAAAAACAAAAAACAAACTGAGGTGCTTTATACTCTCTGTTCTATTTTAATCTGTGCAAATTTGTCTGAATTTTTATTGTATTTGATGTCTTCCCATATGAAAGTTGAATGATTCTGTATTTGTTATGTCATCTTTCAACTTTTGCATCTTTTGTTTCGTTCTGAACTTGATAGTATCGTTAGAAAATGAAACTGTCCCGATTTGCTCTCAATACTTTGATGCATTATGATTCATTTCTCTCAGTTATGTGTTGGTTAAAGCTTTTGTGAGTTTTGTTCAGTATAGTATCGTGAATGAACTTGAGTATCAGGTAGTGAAACTGTTGAGCCTTTCCTGTAGGCTGATGGTGGTGGCGGCGCAGAATTGGAAAAGGAAAAGGAGGAAAGCCGTCCAAAGAATGTGAAGGTAATTTTTCACCTGTGATTTGTCAGCTCTGACAGTTCTTTTCGTGATACCCTTAACCGCTCATAGCCCAACAAAGAATCCTGATACCCTTAACCGCTTATAGCCCAACAAAGAAGAAGATGATAAAATGAGAACGACTGCTGCAAATGTTGCCGCCCGACAAGCAGTTGGAGGAAGTGATATGCTGTCGAAGTGGCAGTTGATGGCTGAACAAGCGAGACAGAAGCGAGAAGGCCTGGATGTGACTGCTGCTTCACAGCCAGGTAGAGGACCAGCATCAAGGTCGTCACCCATGGGAAAAGGCTCAGGCGACCACCAGGAAGGTCAAAAGAGGAGCCATTCCACAGCATTTGGATCTGGTAAAGCAGCCATCTCGTTCCTAACCTCACATCAGTTTATCTTGACGATTGAATACTGCTACTTCACACGCTTCAAACTGAGGATACATAAATATTGTTTCACTACCACAGGCATGAAAAGACCTGGCAGGGGCGGGTTTGTCGGTCCACAAAGAACCATCTCCGTGAAGGACTGCATCAGCGTTCTCGAAAGGGAGCCCCAGATGACGAAATCACGGCTTATCTACCGGCTATACGAGCGGTTGCCTGGAAATTCTACCGCAGATTAAGCCGGAGTACTAGTCATTGACTCTTTAGTGTGGTGTATATCATGATACATCGTAGAGGCATAATCCGCTACTCCCATGAGTTGGTGGTCTGGAGTGGAGTAGCTGTACGTGTATATCGGTTACAAGTCTATAGCAAATGAATGGGCTTAATTGATGTTGAAACAAGCCCCCAATAGTTGTAACGTAGGGGGCGTGTCTAATCGTCAATCCGTTGTGGTCATGGCCAACTTCATGCTTCCAGTTAACTCTGGGACGTTGCTATCATGTGTGTGCCCGCCCTCGAGTGACCTCTCGAATATATTGTCTGTGCATAAAATATGTCATGCCAAGTTCTGATGCATATGCCTGTGCAGATAGATCAGGTGCAAGGGGCAAACTGTTCCATTGAAAGAAGTAACACATTGGTATGAACAATTACATAAGAAGAATACAAAACTCTCGGGAATTGCAGTTACAAATCACCAAATCGTCAAACTCTTGTTTTTTTTTGTGCCAAGATTTATTAGGATATATATTAACACCCATATTCTCGATTTCAAAAAAAAAAAATTAACACCCATATTTGCATCACAACATATATGCAAATTATCAAAAAAAATGATGGGGTTATGCTGGTCACTTGATGGGTTTGTTTGGGTGCATGCTGAAGAACACCCCGCCGCCGCGGCGGTACCGCACCACCGGCCCGTCGCCGCCGCAGTCAGCCGTGACGACCTCCTCTCCGTCGGGCCCTCTCCGTCTCTGCCGGCAGCACCCGCAGCAGCAGCAGAGGAAGACGAGAACGGCGATCACCATCGCGGCCGGGAGAGCAGCCGCGCGCGCCCACTGCGCCAGCGCCGCCGCTCCGTGCTGGAGCGCCCCGAGCAGCGCCTGCAGCGCGGAGAAGACGAAGCGGAGCAGCTCGCCGAGCATTTTGTAGACCAAGTCCGGGACCCCGTCGTTGTCGCCGGGGCTGCCGAAGCCGAGGGCCTCCCGCGCGGCGTCGGACGCGAAGGCGAACTTCCTTGGCGCGGTCGCGGCCATGGCTTTGGTTGTGTTCTTGGTCGTCGGAAGGAGAAGATAAGGAGAGAAGAAGGTTGAGTTGTGCGCGCGACGTTGGTTCGGTGATGATTGATCGTGGAAGAATCAGCGCGACCGCCTCGGCGTCGATTATATATATATAATTTAGCCGCCGGGTTAATACCTCGTGCGCCTTTGGATGGCCAGCAACATGCGCCGAGCCAGCGGGTAGTCCCTACTCCCTATACGGCTGGGACTATCCCAGTTTTCAGATGTGTAAACTAACTAGTATTGTAGAAGCACTGTTTGACACTGTAGAAGTACTATTTAACATTGTTTACTATACTGTATGCCTATTTAAAGAAGCTATGCCTATTCAAAGAAGGAAGGCTGGTTCCGCCACTGGCCAGTAAGGTTAACATAATCGGCTGGGCCGGTATAACCGGTCGAGCAACCGGTATAACTGGCCGGTTAATCGGAAAAACTCGTTTTGGTTGGAGTAGGGTCGATGGCCGGTTAACCGGTTGATTATTCCGGTTAAGCGGTTGGTTTGATGGTTTTAGTGATATATTTTGAATATATATTTTTAAATTCAAAAATATCGGTTTTTGAACGATTTTACCGGTCGGTTATATCGGTTTCGACTAATTCAAATTTTTTTAAACTTTAAAAAATTTTAAATTATAACCGAGGGTTAACCGGCCGACCGGGGTAACGGACCTGGACCGTTTTTCCGGTTAACATTTGCTGCAAATTAGAGAAATGGGCCAGTCGCTATACTACGGAAGTAGGAAAAAATCAAGCGTGTCATTGAATTAGAAAAATAGAATTGCAGAAGGGAACCCGGACCCTCGGAACGTCAACGAACGCGGATTAATCACAGTAGCTAGGCCTTACTATTTTGTGATTATTTTATTAATAACTAATTTTTAAACTATTTAATATTACAAATTGTTTGATTTGAAAATTTCCAAAATTAGTACTACTCACACGTTGAATGGACGACAAGGGCCTATCGCCCACCGGCCGAATGACGGAGCCCACTTGACAAGTCCCCAAAAATATTAATTAAAAGTACTTGTAACTTTATAACACTTATTAAATTTTTATATGAATATAGAGTAAACCTTTTTGCATCAATTGGAGCTTAGAAAAGTCTCTCAATTATCAGTAATATTAAATTAGAAATTCATAAATGAGGCTACCTATTTAAAATTAATTGATTTTTTTTACCATCTTACACTTCTCTGAAATTAAACAAAAATAACATAACTTCCTTCTATCATGAGCACTATCAAAATAATTTTTTACTAGAATTATTTTTTATTCCAAAGTATTAAGTGGCTTCAAAAAAATACAAATTCAATTTAAATTTAAAGTAAAAATAACTCTATTTTTAATAATTATTTATTATAATACATTTTGTTTAAGGGTTTTAGAAATGTGTTATACAAAATTGTGTCTTGGAAAAATAATAGTTTAAAATATGGTCATTTATATTTTGAATTCAAATTCAAATTTGAAATGAAGTCAAGTAACTCAATTGTTTTGTATAAAAACTAACCTAAACTAGTACTTTGCACGTGCGGCATGCACGTGCTATCCCTGCACAAAAATATATTTAATACAAGGGCACGCACATGCTATCCTTGCACAAAAATATATTTAATACAAGGGCACATGTCATAAGATATAATGATTAGTATATGTATTGGTGGAACAAGAATTTGAGAAACATCCGTTGGTAGAAAAAGGAATTTGACAAATATCTTTTCGCATATATAGCTGGCCAAATGTAATGTAGAATGATTAATATTAATCTCAAATATTAACCATATGTCAAAATAAATGACAAGTGACTACTCCACGTTAGATAGATCGGTACACACGAAATTTGAAACATGTGTCCAATCATGAAGCGAAATCTAAAAAGTGTGTATTCTTAATTTGCTCGAGACAACTTTTAATATCTTCTGGGAAGATATAATTCTTCTTGTGATCCTCGAGCAGAGTCCTGTACAATACGATAAGAGAAACACAAGTTAATAATTAATATTAGGAATTTAGGATCATCCACCTAAACAATAGGTACCGCCATACACAAAGTACGTAGCATACAATCAACATATATAGTAAGGCCAAAAGGCCAAAAGATAAATGCAATCAACATTGGTCTAGAGCCAGCTCACATATCAAATACTCAAAAGAATAATTCGAGTATCTGTGTACCTAATCAGCCACTCAAGCTTGAGAATGGGTAAGGTAGAACTCAAAAGAATAATGAAGATGATAGCTATGCAAAAAGAGAACCGGCCATAGAAGTGTACAACCAAATAATTCGAGTGGTAGTCATTTATAGACTTTCTTCCTTTCCAAATACCTCCAATCTGTTCAGTGGCGGACCCAGGATAATTTTTTTAGGTAGACATATGATCTAAAGTAGTTTTTAGGTAGGCATACAGTGAGAAAACTGTGCTAAATAACATGCTACAGTGTACGCTATAGTCTATAATTAACTTGATCACCGGAAATCTGGGGTAGTCCTAGGCCTATAAGGACTACCCCTTGGGTCCGCCCATGAATCTGTTCTTATCAAGCAAATGGTAACAGAGTAGGAATGAAGTACGATGGGTTATTACATCAAGAAGAACAATTGATTGTCATGTACTGCTTGCATACAGGTGAGTCTACTACTTGGCTGCAAATGCCACAACATATCTTCTTATCAGGGAGGCAAACAAACAGCAAGACACAACATTAACAGATTGGCAACTTAAATTTACCTATTTCAACAGCTTCGGCCTCATTGGCTTTCCAGTGTTTAGTGATGTTATCAGAGAGGGTCATCTGGATTAGGTGCACTCAGGAGAGCCTCAATACTGAAAGCTAGAACATTATCAAGAAAAAACAGTATATTAGTGAGGTATAAAAGGCAGAGGAACCTAAAAATATATCCACAGTTCCTTTTTTGGTAAATTTGAAGTAAATATATAGGTAGATATGTGTTTTTAGGGGCCAAAATATAGGTAGAACAACAGGTTAAAGAGAGGGACCTCAAAAGAACTGCTCTCATATGAAGAGCTGGACTCCATCTGTCCTTGAGAATGTTGAGGCATATCCTACCAAGCTGCAAAAGAAAAAAAAAAAGTCTATTTATTGATCCATTCATAAAAATGAAGCACAGTGAGTCGTGCTATCTCTTCATTTAGTTTTAATTATCAGATCAATGACTATAGTAACTCAAAGGACTAAGAGATCAATAACTAACAGATCGATGACTATAGTATCTCTTCATTTAATTTTACCTAGAAAAGCTACAGATTATTGGGAAAGCAACATCTACACAAGATTAAAAAATGACATAAATTCCTAGATTTCATAAAATACACTTCCTATTCTAGCAGAATATACAATCAAGAAAAATCTCATCTGAAACAGTATATACCTGGAGTTTTCTAGATACGAGATCAGAAATCGATTATTATTCAGAGGACAAAATTTAGAAATCAGAACAGGAAATGCTTCATTAATCACCATTTTCAAGTAAAACATCATACAAAATTTAAATATGAACCCAAAATATTTAAATATGAACCTATGATAAACAAATGAGAATATATAATACTACCCATCTGAACGTTCATGGACTAGGACATAAAAGATTAGTAGGACAATTATATGTTGATGGGCCCGGTATATTATATGTTGATCAAACGGTATATTAGAAAGGTGGATATATTTACTCAGGGTGACTGGTTTTGTACAGGATATTTAGTCTCTATAGTGCAGATAACTTGGGAAAATAAAAACAGTACATTCATGGGACACAATCAAACTTACTGTGAACATCTTAATAGATTCTGACTTCAAATAACACACCTCAAATAACATAAGAAATATTACATTATTAATGGTTATGCTTTTTCATACACCTCAAATAAAAATGATGCCACTAAATATGATGACATTCATATTTTCTTCTGATTCTTGATGATTATGTTTTTTATAGTGTAAAAGGATCAAATTCTTTAATCTGGATTTCATGAGGATAAATCTACGCATGTGCGTGCAACATCTGCAATAATTCAAGTAGCTCAATGGAATTCAACCATGCATAGCAAATATTTCATTTAGCTCAATGGAATTCAACCAAGCTGCAAAGCACAAAACAATAAATAATCTGATGTATTGAGAACATGGCTGGAATAGTATTTCAGATAGGGGGGGAGGGGGGTAAATTTCATACCTGGTAACTTTTAACACTCTCCTTCAGCTCAACATGCTTTCTAGGTGCACCCGTGAAAACTTCAGCAACATGGAAAGGCAAGACTGATTAAGAAACCGCTGAATCTTCCTAGCACCGGCAACTGTCAACTTGTTGTCTTCACTGAGCTCATCATTCCCAAAATAGCAATAATATCTATTGGATGGAAACTCACACACAGGTTGTTTTCAGCTCACACTTGAACTAGGCTAGAACAGCTGATTTCATTCATATGGCCATAGTGGCCTATTTATAGACAAGGGAGGTCGGTTCAGAGGGAGGGGGGAGGGGGGGGGGGGGGGGGGGAGGGGGCTGAACTGACTGGATACATCTGCCAGCTATTACAGGCTGGTTCTAGTACTAATATAAATCAAAATTGACTTTTACTACCTATGACTTACTGCCTAAGTAACTAAGCTACTAGGGTAGCTGCTGTGCTGTCATGCAGCAGCTAATGTAGCAGCCATACGGGCTGCTAGTTCACACTAGTTCACACACTGGTGCTGAACCACCAATTGAAGCCTAGACTCATCTCACAATCACCCCCTGAGTCTTGGCTTCTATTCTTCAATTTAGGCTTCTGCCATGGCAATTTCGCTGCTCAACTCTTCAAATGTGATCCTACCCAGTGGCTTGGTTAGGATGTCTACCAATTGTTCTTTGGTGCTAATGTAGCTCACCCTTGTCTTTCCTTGTTCAACACAATCCCTGATGAAGTGGTACCTTGTGTCGATGTGTTTGCTGCGCTCATGGAAGACTGGGTTTTTGCTCAGCTCGATTGCTGCCTTGTTGTCCATCTTCAGCTCAAAGGGAGCAGGTTCAGTGCCTTGGAGCTCCCCAAGCAGGCGTGCAAGCCAAATTCCTTGGCAAGCAGCTGTGGTTGCAGCAATGTACTCTGCCTCCTATGAGGAGAGTGCCACTACTCGCCGCTTCAGTGAGTACCAGCTGATTGGGCAGTTGCCGAGGAAGAAGACGCCTCCACTTGTGCTCTTGCGTTTGTCGACGTCGCTGGCCATGTCGCTGTCGGTGTAGCCGATGAGCTTGGCGTTCTTGTAGCACAGCCCGTAGGACAGAGTCCCCATGAGGTAGCGTAGGATCTTCTTCACTGCAGCTAGGTGCTCTGTTGTTGGTGCCTCCATGAAGCAGCTGACATAGCCAACAGCGAAGGCAATGTGAGGGCATGTGTGTGTGAGGTAGCGTAGGCTCCCCACAATGCTCCTGTACATCGTCACGTTCGTTGTCGGTGCTGAGCTCTTCTTGCTCAACTTGAATCTTGGCTCCATGGGCACCACACATGGGTTGCAGCCCTGCATTTCGGCGGCGGTGAGGATCTTGGCTGCGTAGGCGGACTGGGAGAGGGAAATTGCATCATCCCCCTGTTTTACTTCTATCCCAAGATAAAAGGAGAGTTCTCCCAAGTCGCTCATCTTGAAATTGGCCTTCATCTCTGTCTTGAACTTCTCAATTTCACATGGATTGCCGTCGGTGATGATGAGATCGTCGACATAGACTCCAACTAGGAGCCGCTGATCGCCTTTGTCGTGAGTGTAGACACCATGCTCGGACGCGCATCGCTTGAGGCCGAGGCGGAGTAGGCTGGCGTCCAACTTGATGTTCCATGCGCGCAGAGCTTGTCGCAGGCTGTAGAGTGCCTTGTCGAGGCGATAGACAAGGTGCTCCTTCCCCTTTGTGATGAAGCCAGCTGGGTGCTCGACGTAAACCTCCTCCTTGAGATCACCGTTGAGGAAGGCGGACTTGATGTCGAGGTGGTGAAGCTTCCAGCCGGCATGTGCCGCCATGGCAATCATGAGCCTCACGGACTCAAGTCGAGCCACTAGCGCAAACACTTCATCAAAGTCAACGCCGGCGTGCTGGACATAGCCTTTCGCTACCAGGCGGGCCTTGTGGCGGATGACATTGCCGGCGGCATCTTTCTTCAGCTTGTACACCCACCGGAGTCCAATTGGACGTTGTCCTGACGGGAGTTCGACAAGGCGCCATGTCTTGTTTTCCTCCACTGCCTGAATTTCTTCCTCCATGGCTCGTTGCCACTTGGTCTTCTTCTCTGCTTCAGCAAATGTGGCCGGTTCTTCGGCGCTCAACATGTGAAGCTCTGCTTCCGCTAAATCGCATATAGCCAAGCCAGGCAAAGGCGTGTCATCGCCGAGTATGTTGTCGACTCGACGGAAGCGCACTGGTGTGTCGCCGTGCTCTGCATCAATGTTCTGCTCTGCATTTGCTGGTGGTGAGGCAAACTCGATGATGGGTGCTGGAACAGGGGAGTCTGGTGGTGTTACCGCTGGAGATGGCAGCAATGGAGATGGACTCGTCGGTGGTGTGCCGGGTCCAGAGGCTGCACCCCCATGATCTGGACTCACGGGAGTAGGTGCGGCATATGTCACGGTTGTGGACCTAATGACGAATTCTCCAGGGCGCCTAACTTCTTCTTCTTCCTTGCTCCAGTCCCAGCTGCGCTTTTCGTTGAACACCACGTCGCGAGTGATGTGGACGCGCTGGGACATAGGATTGGACACCCTGTAGGCCTTGGTGCCTGCCTCATAGCCAATGAAGACGACGGGGATGCTGCGGTCTTCAAGCTTGGCTTGGTGCGGCCTTGTCTTCTTCATGAATGCCACACACCCGAAGGTGCTTAAGAAGTTCGCCACCGGCTTCTTGCCGTATCAGGCCTCATATGGCGTCTTGCCGTCAAGTGTCTTGGTAGGTGCTCTGTTTAGGAGAAACACGGCCATTGTGACCGCCTCTCCCCAGAACATGGCTGGCATGTCATGCTGCTTGAGCAAACTTCTCGCCGTCGCCACGATCGTCTGGTTCCTGTGCTCCATAACGCCATTCTGTTGCGGTGAATAAGGAGCCGAGTGATGACGTTGAATACCTTCCGAGGTGCAATAGTTACCGAATTCGACGGATGTTAACTCCCCGCCATAGTCCGTACGCAAGATCTTGAGCTTGCGGCCGCTCTCCAGTTCTGCTGGTGCCTATAAGCGCTTGATTGCCGTCGGTGCGTCGCTTTTGGCCGCCAGCAGCATCAGCCACATGAAGCGGTTGTAGTCGTCGACCATCATGAGGAAGTACTTCCTTCCACCAGGGGTTGCTGGAGTGATGGGCCCGCAGATGTCGCCATGGACCAAGTTGAGGGAATGCTCGGCGTGGTACTTTGCCTGTGCTGGGAATGGCGATCGGCGCTGCTTGGTGATGACGCAAGTGTCACAGAATTGGTCTGCATGCTTGATTGCCAGGAGGCCGCGCACCATGTCCTTCTTCGCGAGTTGTCGGAGCGCGTCAAAGTGGATGTGGCCGAAATGTTCGTGCCATCTCCAGGCGATGTCATCTCGGCGGGCAATAAGGCAGAGTGGCTGCATGATGTCGAGGCGCATGACATAGAGTTGATTGCAGCCGCGCTCGATTCTTGCAAGCAGCTTCTGGCTGCGATCCCAAATCCGTAGCTTGCCGTCCTTGATCTCCACCGTGGCGCCATTTTCATCCAGCTGGCCCACTGAGACGATGTTGTTCTTGAGCTGAGGGATGTAGTAGACACCCGTCAAAGCTCGATGCTCGCCGCTGGTGTCGGAGAAGATTACGGTGCCTTGTCCTTCGATGTTCACCATCGATCCGTCACCGAAGCGGACTGAGCCGGTGATGCTGCGGTCGAGGTCGGTGAGGACATCACGGCACCCGGTCATGTGGTTCGTGGCGCCAGTGTCGAGGAACCACTTATCACTAAGGTGGTTGTCATCGACGCCGAGAAACGCTTGAGCACGCCGCTCCTCCAAGTGGACTTGGGTTGCTGGAGAGGAAGCTGAGACACCTCTGTGCTCGTGCTTGAGATCGTTGTGCTCGCTGTGCTTTGTGCGGACAGAGCACAGACTTGCGCCATCAGCAATCCTGGACCTTCTTCACTTTCTACAGCAAGGTGCGCTTGCTCCCGTCTTGGCTTGCGGCAGTCCTTGGCCCAATGGCCGTACTTGCCACAATTCCGACATCAATTGTCGTTCGGCGTGTTGCTTGGTGTGTCAGGCGGTGCGTCACGGGCAGCTCCTCTGTTACTGCCAGGGCCGCCTCGCCTCCTCTGTCCATGTGGTGGATGACACGATCCCCCACCGCCGTTGTTCCTGCCGCTGCTTGACGACGAGTCGCTGGCTTGCCGCTCCTTCATCCTTGCCATCCATTGTTCCTCAGTAAGCAGCAGCTTTCCGCCTACCTGCTCGGGAGTTGGTGATGGTGGTGCAGGGGCGCGATCATCAACAGCCTTCAAATGCCCAGTCACCTCCTCAATTGATAGATCGGCTATGTCGAGCAGCGTCTCAATCGAGAGCGCGATCTGCGAATATTTTGGAGGGACGGTGCGGAGCAGCTTTTCAACGGCCTTCTGCTCGATGATGGTCTCACCGTAGATGTTGAGGGAGCTCACCATGCCGGAGAGGCGGAGCACGTAGTCATCTAGGTGTTCGCCATCGCGGAAGGAGAGCAGCTCCCAGTCCCTGACCAGGCACTGCACCGTCGACTTACGGGCGTGATCAGACCCGATGTAGATCGTCTTGATTGCATCCCACACTGCCTTCGCCGTCTCCTTGGTCGCCAGGGTGCGTATCATCTCCTGGGGAACGACGGACAGCAGCGCGTCGACCGCTGCACGGTCGTCTTGGCGATTGGCATCGCTGAACTCAATGGCTTCCCATAAGCCACGAGCTTCCAGCTTCACACTCATCAAGAGGCTCCAGTCCTCATAGTTGCTACGGGTGAGCTAGGGAAACAGCGTGCCGCCGACTTCCTTCACAATGCGCTGAACAACACGTTCAGGCTCAGCCCGGTGACGTCCTCGCCTGGGCTTGGAAGGGGAATGGCGATGATAGGTGTGCTCAGCAGCATCTTCCCTCGCCGGAGCTGATGCCATGATCAGAACTTGAGCTCTGAATACCAAATGTTGGATGGAAACTCACATACAGGTTGTTTTCAGCTCACACTTGAACTAGGCTAGAACAACTGATTTCATTTATATGGCCATAGTGGCCTATTTATAGACAAGAGAGGTTGGTTCAGAGGAGGGGCCGAACTGACTGGATACATCTGCCAGCTATTACAGGCTGGTTCTAGTACTAATACAAATCAAAGTTGACTTTTACTACCTATGACTTACTGCCTAAGTAAATAAGCTACTAGGGTAGCTGCTGTGCTGTCATGCAGCAACTAATGTAGCAGCGATACGGGCTGCTAGTTCACACTAGTTCACACACTGGTGCTGAACCACCAATTGAAGTCTAGACTCATCTAACAGTATCTTGAAGATTGTAATTCTGAAGAACCTTCTGAGCATCACAAGCAATGTTGTAGATATCCTCACCCAACACATTTGATGACAACATTCTGGTTGTAGAGTCCAGAGGGTTGACAGCAGGGTAAATACCAAGCTCAGGAATCTACAAGAAGAAGAATATCCATGTCACTCATTGAGCAGCAACGGTGCGAATCGATATATTTCTGTAATACAAATATGCTAGGCATACCTGCCGTGACAACACAGTGGTAGCATCAAGATGGGTGAATGTTGTTCTACGGGTAGGATCTATTGTTTAGCATGCATGAAAATAAAGCTAATACCTCCCAAAAATAGATAACAGGACATGATTATAGCTGAGAAACTAAAGTAACAGCAACATATATGAGCTTTATTTTAATGCTTGCGTATGCAGTACCAAAATAAAAAAAAACATTAAAAACAAGCTTTTTACATGTTGGCAACATTTACACTCGTTTCAGGATACTAAAATACTTACAGAGTCTCACAAACAAATACTTGCTTATAGAATAAATACTAAACTGAAACAAAGCAACCTCAACCATACACTGCTACAGAATAATATTGGCAGATCTATGAGAGGTTGTTTCTGAACTGCAAGATTAAAGGGGAAAGAAATACAAGGGGACTGGCCACCCTGATAACACAAAATTTATCAAAAATATAAAAAATAAGGAAACCAGATGTCCTAACTAACCCTGTAACAAAATGTATTTGTAACTGCTCTACTTGGATAGTTCCAGCATAAATGGTTATAGAAAATTTGGAGAGAAATGGAGGGCTTCAACCGGTGGTTCCAACATTTCCTTGCGTACTACAGCCGGCGTACCTCTGCTTCTTAGTTGACCTCTCAGCTTATTAAGCACTTTTCATGCACCGGAGATGTAAGCATGGAGCCTATAGAAAACCAGATCAAGAGAGAGAAAACAAAATGAATGAGTGAAAGTTGCTTGGGGGAGGGGGGGGAGGGGGAATAGGCAAATCTAAAAATCCTGCGAAATTAGACTTAAACAAATTTATTAGACTGATCGGCAGTGCCGTGATGGTGATCGGCAGTGCCGATGGCCACTGCCGATGGGCGATTGGCAGTGCTAATGGCTCAACAGATAGTCGTGTGAAATCTAAGTTTAAGTGGTTTCGCGGTTACTATGTGATAATTGACTACAACAATAGAATAAAAGAAACACTATGACAATAGGAAATAACAAAACAAGGGCTACTCAAGTAGATCTAGCAATTTGAGCAAATACAAGAATAAACCCTAGGTAATGAGTAATTAAATAAAAGAGCACACGGAGACATAAGATTTGTTACCGAAGTTCGGACTCACAAAGAACCCTACGTCTCCGTTGAGAAGTCCACAAAGAACCGGGTCTCTTTCAACCCTATTTTCACTGAAGCAACCACAAAGATCAAGCTCGAGTTCTCTACTAGCAAATCCCTTACGGGATGGGTGATACAAACTTTCTGAGGCGTCACCAGAAAAGTTGGGAGCTCTATAGGCACCTCTAACCATCTAGGAGCAAAGCTCCAAGAGTAACAAGCACAAGTTACAAAGATGATTAAATCGAATGCTCAAGAGTGGAGGGGTGTTCTTTTCACTAGGTATCAATGGCTCACTCAAACCCTAGCTCAAGGAATGAAGTTTGGACTTGGAGAGGGAGAATGAGGAGAATGAAGCTCAAAAATGCCAAATATTTTTAAGTTGGAGAGAGAGGGCACGAAGTGGGGTGAGGGCCTTTTATACAAGGGGCTCAAAAAGAGTCGTTGGCCTGTCTGAACGCCCCGCATCGGCATTGCCGATCGAGCCATCAACACTGCCGGTAGGGTTTCTGACACACTGTTATAGATCTACAGGCAATGATTCGAGCACTGCCGATGAGCTACAGGCTGAGCCAGACAGAAAGAGTGGCTCTCTGGTAGAACCGACCGGCACTGCCGATGAGCTACAGCCAGAGAGCCAGAGAGAACAGCCTTCTCTAGAAGGAGCGACCGGTACTGCCGATGAGACCATTGGCACTGCCGATGATGACAAGACAGAAGCCAGAGAAGTGTCTGGGCATCACAGCGTCTCTAGGAGAGAGGATCGACACTGTCGGTAAGGACCACCGGTACTGCCGATGAAGGCAAAAACAGAGGGCGACAGAAATGGAATTTATAAGAAATTTGAGCATTTGACTTTACCATATTTATGAATTATACCCCTCTTAATAGTACGGTTTACCTATACTCAAGATTAGAAATAAAAACAACATGAATCCTTCATTCTTGAGTGAATTTTGGACTTTCAACTTGAGTCAAATGACCATCTTCTTTTCTCTTTTTGTTTCAATGCATTTCATTCATCAATTGAGATAGTCATCTACACACATACTCAATGAAAGTATTAGTCCATTCTTAATTGTATTGACGCCAATCAGCAAAACAAAATTAGGGGGCTAGATGCACTTTTAATCTCCCCCTTTTTGGTGATTGATGACAATACAACTAGATTTCATCGAAATGTGCAATAAATTTCATTTTATGATATAAAAAAGATATGGAGCTCCCCCTAAGTGTGTGCATATGAGAAATAATAATCAATGAATAACAATGCACATATTTAAAGAAAAATGTGAGAGCTACCCCTAACACCATGCATGTGAGACAATTTACAAAAATTAAGCATAAGACACGAGACAATGCATATGACAAGTATTTTCACGTAAATGCATCTAGAAAGTGAAAATCAATAATACATCATCACACGGGACATGAATAGCACGATAACTTATAAAGCATAAATAGAAAATTTTACAAGCACGCAAAAATTAAAGTTTTACAAACCACAAACCACAAGCAAGCAAGTACAAATTGTCCATCACTCTCACAACTCACAAAATGAAAAATAACAAGAAAACTAATTGAACCAATCCAATCTTCTCCCCCTTTGGCATCACAACACCAAAAAGAGGAAAAGAACCACCTCAAGCCTCACTCATCCGTGGAAGTATCGTCGTCGTCCTCATCATCATCCTGAGCCTCCTGGACAACCTGTGTAGCCTGAGTGTAGATACCCTAGGGATCATCATAGGTACTCAATGTTTGGTAGAGGAGTGAACTGAACTGGAGGTGAAAGCTCAACACTGGTGGTGGCGGCGACGGTCCTAATATCGGTCTGCATCTGAGAGAGAGCCTGCTGCTGCTCTCTAACTGCCACTGCTGTGTCCCGGCACATGCAAAATATAGACCTGATGGCTCGGGAGACCTTCGAAGACCGACGGCGAGGGGGCGGGACAGCACTAGGGCCGGCTGCCTCTCCCACTGCTGCTGCTGCTGAACTTTGAAGCACATCTGCTGCTGGAGGGGTGCTACTGTGGGGAGGAGACGCAATAAGAGGAAACTTCTTCGGCATGACAGAGAGATGCTTGTGATCACAAATGAACTGACAGCCCACAACACGCAGAACCATCTTCATGATGTAAGAAGCATAGATTAGAGAAGCCTTACTGGTATAGGAGTTGTAGAGAAGCTCTGTCCACATGAACTCAAACACACTAAAAGGCTCTGCTTCCTCTCTCATAGCACACATCAAGGTCTTGGTGAAACTGAGAATGTGAGTGTGATCTCCCACCTTAGGAGTCAAGGTCACCCTGAGCATGTTGTTGAGAACCCGAAAATATGGCTTCATGCCATGATATGAACTAAACTCAACACCATGCTTGGGGTCAGCATACCTAGCATCATACATGAAACCCCACTCACTATCCTCCTGAGGATCAAACACTGTGGCCTTCATTTTCTCATTATCTAAGTCATCAAATCCAAGAATACGAGCGAAGTTGAAATAGGTGATACTAAACCTGTTCCCCTTAATGGTCCAGTGCATCTTGGAATCCAGCTGATTTTCCTCATCATGCTCAACCCACAAAGTAGAGTAGAACTGGTCAATGATCTCATCGTTCGAGTGTGGGTGCATGCCCAAGATAGCAGTCAAGTTTCTCCTATCACACTCTGCCCGGATCAGCTCAAAAGTGGGATCATTGGCTGCTTCCATCCGCTGCCAGTCAATGCACTTCATGGGAACAACTCTGTGAGTAGTCTTCTTGAGAATGTTCCTATACTAGGACACCTGAGTCAAGTCCCAAAATCTGATATCTAAAATCCCTGGATGCTTGGGCTGGGTCCAGGAGTTGGTATGCCTATACTCCTTCATCTCATCCCTGGACAGAGGTACAGGGATCTTGAAGTCCTCAGATACCTGAGGTGCCAACATCTGATAAGTGATAGAGGAGCGAAGAGGTCCAGACTAAGGCTGATAGACCTCATTCTCAGACTCCCCACCCTCTCCATCACTCTCCTCCTCCTGCTGCTCACTCCGCTCTTCCTCTTCTGCCTCCTCTGACTCTTCCTCATCCTCACTAGGAGAAGGCTGCCGTGGTGGAAGGGCCTTTCATTTGCCCTTACCACGCCCAATGCCAACACCACGGGAGGTGGTTTGGTTGTAGTCACCGCCTCGGCCTTGCTTGCCTCCCCCACCACGATGAAAAATGAGGGAGATGGCGGGATCAAAGTCCTCATCCGAGTCACTGGGAGTGCCCGGATGCTTCTGTCGCTTGCCACCTGCCATCTGTAAAGGAGAGAAGAAGTGGTGTGAAAAGATTGTAACAAAAACAGTACTAAACTGCTCTCTGGTTTCCTCTGATCAGCAGTGCCGGTGGGTCAAATAGAAAGCAGCCCGAGTGAAACTGCTCTCTGGCGGCCCAACCGACAGTGCCGATGACTGACATCGGCAGTGCCGATCAGTTCAAACCGACTGCTGCAACGGTCACTTAGGATTTCTAGATCTCTCCGTCGGCAGTGCTGGTGGGGACCATCGACAGTGCTGACCGAGGGAGAATCAAACCCTAAATCCACTAAAAATTGAGATTTAGCCACTAAAACTTTACCAAATTGCATGGATGACTAAATTACTCCTAGATGAACATCTCTATCAAGTGAAATCACGCAAAAACATGAGGCATTGCGAGATTCAAAAGATGAAGATTTTCAAAATACCTTCAAAAAGGTCCTTTAAATCCGGGAGGAGATGGAGGAGGGAATGCCTAGGACATGATTTGATCCACCCCCCCCCCCCCCCCCCCCGCCGCCCGCTTGATTCCATGAAGATTAGCAAGTTTTTGAGTGAATTGACTTGGGTTAGGGTTAGAGAGGAGAGAAGCGGCGAGGAAAGGCAGGAACTAAGAAAAGACTCGGTCCTGTGAGGGGACCGAGTGGATTTCAAAGGCTGGACCCTGCATCAGCAGTGCCGGTTCTAGGCGTCGGCAGTGCCGGTGCGGTTTAAAGCACAAGGTCCAGGCCCACATCGGCAGTGCCGATGGTGAGCATCGGTAGTGCCGATGAGGGCTGCCCGAGGGACAAAAAACCTAGATAGAAGGCTGTCTCTGTTGGACATCTAATCGGTAGTGCCGATAAGTCTACCGGCAGTGCCGATCCACTGAAGATGAAACAGACAGATTACAGAGAAAGATTGGAGGGGAGTTTTCAAAATAGTTTTTGATGGACAAGGAGGTATCTTGACATTTCAATGAATGTGCGGTTCTTTCTTTCGGACACCCCATTTTGTTGAGGGGAGTAGGGTGCCAAAAATTCATGCATAATGCCTTCTTCATCAAGATACTTTTCAACTTGAGTGTTCTTGAATTCGGTGCCATTGTCACTCATTATTTTCTTGATCTTGACTTCATATTCATTTTGTGCTCTTTTCATGAATGTCTTGAGCACACCTTTTACTTCATCTTTATCATGCAAAAAGAATACCCACATGAAGCGACAAAATTCATCAATAATTACAAGACCATATTTGTTACCACCAATACTTATATAGGAGACGGGGCCGAAGTGGTCCATGTGCAACATCTCCAATGGCCTCGTGGTGGTCATCACATTCTTGGCGGGGTGTGATGCTCCAACTTGTTTTCCCGCTTGGCATGCACTACAAATTTTATCCTTCTCAAAGCAAACATCGGTTAGTTCTATGATGTGGCCATCCTTTTGGAGTTTGTGAAGATTTCTCATACCAACATGAGCTAGCCTTCTATGCCACAACCACCCTATGTTGGACTTCGCTAATAAGCATGTACCAAATCTAGCTTCGTCCGTGGATAAGCCCACAACATAAAGCTTTCCTTTAAGCACACCCTTAAAAGTAATCGAGCCATCACTCCTCTTATAGACGGTCACACCGCATTCGTTGAACAAACAATCATAGCCCATTTTTACAAAATTGCGAAATGGAGAAAAGATTGAAGTCAACGTGATCAACAAGCATAACCTTAGAAAGAGAATACGAAGGAGTGAGAAGGACTTTACCATAACCTAGTACTTGTCCCGTTTTGTTGTCACCAAATGTGATGTACTCATTTTTGTTGTGACTTGGCTCAAATGACTTGAACATCTTTTTGTCTCCGGCCATATGATTGGTGCATCCATTATCAATCACCCAACTTGACCCTCCGGAGACATAGTCCTACAAAACAAATTAAGCTTTGTTTTTACTACCCAAATTTGCTTGGGTCCTTTCACATTAGTTACAAGCACTTTAGACACCCACACACAAGTCTTTGGCCTCTTGTTGCATGGCCTCTTGGTGCATGTTTCTCATGAGCACATAAGAGGCATCAAAATCATGAAAGAGTGCACATGAGGTGTTAGGCACATTAGCATGAAAATCATTAACAAAAGAAGTTTGGTTAGTTTCATTGTTCTTGACTTCCTTCTTTGGATAAGATCCTTCCTTGGTGAACTTGAGGAATTCCTTCCTTTTCTTGTTCTCCCTAGCATTATTCTTAGCATCCTCAACATAACCAGTGCCATCCATGACATGTGGCATTCTAGTATATGAGTATGCACCTCTTGCATACTTTTCCTTCTCACCATCAATAACATTTTTCTGATGTTGTATTTTGCTTTCAAGTGCCTTTACTTGCTTGTTCAAATCATCAATCAATTTAACATTAGTAGCACAAGTATCAACATTAATATTATAGCATCTATCACATCCTTTGCTAGTGGAAGCATGAGAGGAATTATTTGAGGAGGATGTGAAAGTTGAAAGAATCCTATATTGTTCTTCAAGAAACTTATGAGTCTTTTCCAAATCCTCATACTTCTCTTGAAGTTTATCTTTAATGCTCTTACCATTCTCACAAGTATTCTCAATTTTAGTGAGAGACATAGTTATGTCATTATTTTTCTCTCTCTTCTTCTAGGAGCTTCTCTAATTCAAGGTTTCTTTTCTTTTCAAGAATAAGAAAATCTTCTTATTTCTCAAGTAGCTCCTCTTGACTATCATTTTCTTCCTTTTGTTTTTCAAGTAATTCCATAAATTCAAGCATTTTAGGAAGTGAAGCATTAACATCATCATCATCACTACTACTAGCATAAAAGGAACGCTTGTGTTTAGATTTTGTTACCTTTGATCCTCTTGCCATGAGACACTTGTGAGTGTTGCCATCATCATCATCACTCAAGCTCCCAAATAAAGAAGTGTTGGTGGGAGTAACGCCAAAGGCAAGTGTAGCAATGTCTCCCTCATCCGAGTCGGATTCGGAGGAGAAAGATGATGAAGAGGATGAGTCATCGGAATTCTATTCTTAGGCAATGTGAGCTTCACCTCTTCTATGCTTCTTTTACTTCTTGTCTTTCTTGTGATGTTTGTCCTTCCTTTTTTCTTCCTTGTTCTTCTTCTTTGGACATTCCGCAATGAAATGTCCTTCATCACCATATTCATAGCAAGTTCTCTTTGACTTTCTTGCCTTGCATTTATCATGGATCTTCTTCTTATAGCTATCTTTCTTAAGGAATGACTTGAATCTTCTCACAAGTAAAGCCATCTCATCATTACTATCTTCATCACTAGAGTCAACCACTTTCTTCTTCTTCCTCTCTTGCTTTTCTCATGTAGCATTGAGTGCTACATTATTTTTGTCACCATTTGCTCCCTCAATTTGGTTGATCAAGGATTTATCTTGTTGGCTTGATCATTTTGTTGCTTTTGGAAAAGAAGCTTCACGAGCACTTCATCGGTGGAGAATGTTTTGAAGTTATCCTTCTCTCTAATATTTGAGCAAATGTTGCTATCCCACGGTTTTAATGCTTGTAGTAGTCTCTTGTTGATATCCAAGTCGGTCATTCTAGCTCCTAGTGCTCTTCTTTGATTCATGATTCTCATGAACCTATCATGAACTTCTTTTGAGCCTTCTCCCGGACCCATGATAAACAAGTTGAACTCATTTTGTAATTCTTCAAATCTTGCATCTTTAACGGAATCAATGCCCTCATAGATAACCTCAAGTTTTTTTCATAGTTAGTTAGCATTCTTTATTCCGACTACCTTGTCATACTCGGTGACACTAAGTGCAGAAACAATTACACTAGCAGCCACGACATTACGATGAATGTTGATTTGATCTATGCGGATTGGATTGTCTCTATTTTCCCACAAGAAACCATTCTCGATTATACTTGCAACATAAGGACTCATGGATTCCAAATACATCATCATCTTGCATTTCCAATAATCATAAAATTGTCCATCAAAGTAGGAGAGTCTACCGGACCCTTGCCCAATGCGATCTTCTTTGAGATCATCATAATCACACATGACATTGTTGTAGGTTTTTGGTAGCCCATCTTTATCAATATCTTCAGTTCTTGGATTTTCTCCAAATACATCATCCTCGGTCCGTGCTCCGGATGTTCCACTAGGCGGAATTTCCTTCCCTTTGTCATCTTTATCTTCAACCGGTTAAGTCTTCAAGAAGATCCTGCTCTGATACCAATTAAAAGTTTCCTAGAGGGGAGGGGGGGGGGGTGAATAGGCAAATCTAAAAATCCTACGAAATTGGACTTCAACAAACTTATTAGACTGATCGGTAGTGCCGGTGATGGTGATCGGCAGTGCCGATGGCCACTGCCGATGGGCGATCGACAGTGCCGATCGATGAACAGACAGTCGTGTGAAATCTAGGTTTAAGTGGTTTTGCGGTTACTATATGATAATTAACTACAACAGTAGAATAAAAGGAACACTATGACAATATGAAATAACAAAACAAGGGCTACTCAAGTAGATCTAGCAATTTGAGCAAATACAAGAACAAACCCTAGGTAATGAGTAATTAAATAAAAGAGCACACGAAGACACAAGATTTGTTACCGAAGTTTGGGCTCACAAAGAACCCTACATCTCCGTTGAGAAGTCCACAAAATACCGGGTTTCTTTCAACCCTATTCTCACTCAAGCGACCACAAAGATCGAGCTCGAGTTCTCTACTAGCAGATCCCTTGCGGGATGTGTGATACAAACTTCCCGAGACGTCACCACCCAAGTGGGGAGCTCTACGGGCACCTCTAACCGTCTAGGAGGAAAGGTCCAAGAGTAACAAGCATAAGTTATAAAGATGATTAAATCGAATGCTCAAGAATGGAGGGGTACTCTTTTCACTAGGAATCAATAGCTCACTCAAACCCTAGCTCAAGTAATGAAGCTTGGACTTGGAGAGGGAGAGTGAGGAGAGTGAAGCTCAAAAGTGCCAAATGATTTTCAGGTTGGAGAGGGAGGGCACGAAGTGGGGTGAGAGCCTTTTATACAAGGGGCTCAAAAAGAGCCATTGGCCTGTCTGGACGCCCCGCACCGGCACTGTCGATCGAGCCATCAGCACTGTCGATAGGATTTCTGACACATTGTCATAGATCTGCAGGCAATGATTTGGCCCGCACCAGCACTGCCGATCAAGACATCGGCACTACCGATGAGGCAGCCACACAGAAGACAAGTGATCTCTGGAGACCTTGACCGGCACTGCCGATCAAGAAGACCGGCACTGCCGATCGCAGTCAGTTAGAGAGCCTGAGGGGTGACAGTCTCTGTGGAGAGGGGACCGGCACTGCCGATCCGGGGATCAGCACTGTTGATGAGCTACAGGCGGAGCCAGACAGAAAGAGTGGCTCTTTGGTAGAACCGACTGGCACTGCCGATGAGCTACAGTCAGAGAGTCAGAGAGAACAGCCTTCTCTAGATGGAGCGACCGGCACTGCGAATGAGGCCATCGGCAGTGCCGATGATGACAAGACAGAAGCCAGAGAAGTGTCTGGACATCACAACGCCTCTGGGAGATGGGATCAGCACTGCCGGTGAGAACCACCGGCACTGCCGATGAAGGCAAAAATAGAGGGCGATAGAAATAGAATTCATGAGAAATTTAAGCATTTGACTTTACCACATTTGTGAATTAAACCCCTCTTAATAGTACAGTTTACCTATACTCAAGATTAGAAATATAAACAACATGAATCCTTCATTCTTGAGTGAATTTTGGACTTTCAACTTGAGGCAAATGACCATCTTCTTTTCTCTTTTTGTTTTAATGCATTTCATTCATCAATTGAGATAGTCATCTACACACATACTCAATGAAAACATTAGTCCATTCTTAATTGTATTGACGCCAATCATCAAAACTAAATTAGGGGCCTAGATGCACTTTCAATGAGCTAGTCCAAATTAGCATGGTGGACGTAATAGCAAGTCCAAATTACAGTTCACTGTGCATGGACCCAGTAACAAGCGAGATCAAGATAAAACTACAATACTATGCCTACTAAATAATTAGGCATTTTCATGTTAAATTTAATCCATATTAATCACAGCAAGTGTATGATCACAATTTTCACAAAACCGGAATTACTAGATAAGATCACAACAAAACTAGTAAAAACAAGAAGGGTGAGAGTGTACCCTACGGAGGGACCAGTGTCAGGGGCATCGGCGGCTCCATTTGCACCAAACATGGTATGTTGCTTGAAGTAGTCGATCACTGTTGATGCAGGAAGAGGTCGATGCAGTGCAGTCCCTCGAACAGCTCCTGGGGTGCGCACACCGGGAAGATGTAAGCAGTCGCACCGTCAAGCGCTTCCTAAAAACCTGATTGTCTGCACCACCCGAGCAGGTGTCGCCTTGCGGGAGAGATTCCGGAGGCCTGCTCTCCCGAAGCTAATGTGCGCAGATCTCTTAGACGGGGAAGGTTTGGAAGGCAACTCAAGAGGAAGATGGAAGCTAGTGATTCACCAGGAGACCTTTGGGCGAGGCAGGGAGAGCTTATATACTGGTTGCTGGGTTAATGGAAATAATGGCTCCACAATCAACACCGTAAGGGAAGGAATAAATGTCACTGATTCCTTTGTGTAACGGGTGAATTAATCACAACCATTTCCAAAATTAAAATGCAGCCAACCTCGACTCGACACAACATGACACGCACGCAGTAGCAACCAGCTAGCCACGCCTCATCTCGCACGCACGCAGGCACGCGCGCACGCCCGCCAGCCCGGCCCGACCTGGCGGCGCTCGTGCATGTGTGGCTCGCCGTTGGCCTCTCTCAACTTCTCTAGGGGACATACTGTAATTCCACCTAATAAGTTGAGATGTTTAATGATAGGAATCCCATGTGGAACTAAATAAATACAACATTAAATATGGGTCTAGACTTATTAGAATTAATAGAAATAATATGGGCTTAAAGGCCCATAAGATTCAACAATCCCCACCAAGTCTAGTACTCATAGAAAATGCTCTCAGAAACTATCGCTTGTTAGATATATCAGTGTTTCGATGGAGACTGTTAAGTTGAATATCCACCTAGAACAAGGGTTACGCCTCTTCACAACTGACCAATGGACTATGCCTTGAATTGACAGTTTTGTGTGAAAGAAGGTTTCACCAAAGTCTTTTACTGATACAATGTTGCCATGAGCATCCCCTCTGGTTGGAGCGTATAAGTCGTACTCTTGGCCCTTTCATGAGTATCTAGAAATTCCCACCATTTCACGGACCGTGACTAGCAGTCAGACTCATATAGGTGTATTCCTCAGGAGATATCCTATAGGCTGATATCTCTGCTTCTCATAAGCCATTGGAACACATTAAGGTAAAACCAGCCTGTCATACAGCATAGGAAAGAAGTACATCTGAGATGGACCAGTAAAGGGTCTTTCCTCTCGGACTAGTTTCAGCTTGTTTCACCATTCCACTTCACGGGATCTCCGATCACGTGGAATGAGTTGCCACTGAAATAGTCCATCAGGTGGGTCTCACGCCCATCTCACTCGATGCACTATCTATCACGTTACATGACAATCTCTTTGTAAATGGATCTGCCAGATTTTTAGACGTATAGACATAGTTCAACGCTATTACTCTGGAGTTTCTCATCTGCCTAACAGATTTCAACCGCCTTTTGACATGCCTAGAAGACTTCATGTTATTCTTAGAACTGTTCACCTTGACTATTACAGTCTGGTTGTCACAGTTTAAGGAGATAGCTGGTATAGGTTTTTCAACCACCGGTAAATCCATAAGGAAATCACGAAGCCACTCAGCCTCAATGCTAGCGGTGTCTAATCCTGTTAATTCTGCTTCCATGGTAGACCTCGTTAAGATGGTCTGCTTGCAAGACTTCCAGGAAACAACGCCACCTCCTAGTAGAAACACATAACTATTCGCGGCATAAATCTCATCAGCATCAGATATCCAGTTAGTATTACAATAACCCTCTAGTACCCTCAGATACCTGTTATAGTGGATGCCATAGCTCATTGTACCCTTTAGATAACGCATTACTCTCTCAAGAGCACACCAATGATCATCTCCCGGGTTTGACATAAATCGGCTCAATTTGCTCACAACAAAAAGAGATGTCGAGTCTCATAGCGTTAGCTAAATACATGAGCGAACCGATGATTTGGGAGTATCTTAGTTGATCCCTTGCTATTCTCCGATTTTTCCTTAATAGCACACTAGGATCATAAGGTGTTGGAGCAGATTGACAATCACTAAACCCGAAGTGACTCAATCTTTTCCACGTAGTGGGACTGCACAAGAGTGACCCCACCATTACCTTCTTTAATCAGCTTGATGTTAAGGATAACATCAGCTTCTCCCAAATCTCTCATCTCAAAATTATTCAACAGAAAATCTTTTACCTCCTTAATCACATTAAGACTGGTCCCAAAAATTAAAATGTCATCAACATACAAACACAAGATAACTCCCTCGCCCCCACCATACCGATAATATACACATTTGTCAGCTTCATTCACAACAAAGCCAGCCGATATCAAAGTTCTTTCGAACTTCTCGTGCCATTGCTTATGTGCTTGTTTTACACCATATAGGGATTACAACAATTTACACACGAAGCCCTTTTGACCATCAATTACAAACTCATCGAGCTGATCCATATAGATCTCCTCCTCTAACTCTCCATGTTGGAAAGCTGTCTTAACGTCCATCTGGTGAACGAGAAGACCATGTGAGGTTGCCAGGGAAAGTAATACTCGAAATGTGGTCAAACAAGCGACAGGTGAATAGGTGTCAAAATAATCTTCACCTTTCTTTTGTGAATATCCCTTTATCACAAGCCTTGCCTTGTACCTCACGATAGTACCATCCGGCCTCTGCTTCTTTTTAAACACCCATTTGCATCCTATAGGTTTGCAACCATAAGGACGCTCAACGACTTCCCAAGTATCATTGGACATAATTGAATCCATCTCGCTCCTTACTGCTTCCTTTCACATGTCAGCACCACGAGAGGAATATGCCTCCTCAATGATACCGGGTGTGTCATCCACAAGGTACACAAGAAAGTCATCACCAAAGGATTTTACAATCCTCTGTCTCTTACTCTTTTGAGTGACTGCATTGTCATCCTTCTCAGGATTTTCCACATGGGGTTCCTCATTGTGTATAACAGGGAATTATAGAATCATGACCAGAAATGCTATGTTCGATCTTCATAGGAAAATTACTCTAAAAAAAATGTAGCATCTCTGGACTCAAAAATTATACCAACCACCATGTCAGGTACTCCAGATTTAACAACTAAGAACCTATATCCCACGCTTTAAAACGCATAACCTAGGAAAATACAATCAACAGTTTTAGGTCCAAGTTTACGCTTCTTGTTGATTGGCACATTCACCATAGCCATACAACCCCAAGTGCACAAATATGAGAGATTTACTTTCCTTTTGGATCATTTCTCGAATGGTGAAATTTCTTTATTCTTTGTGGGCACTCTATTTAGGACATGACATGCTGTCAATATTGCCTTACCCCACCATTCCTTAGAAAGCCCCGCAGTCTCTAACATGGCGTCAACCAAATCAGTTAGAGTGCAGTTCTTTCGTTCGGCGATCCCATTGGATTCAGGTGAGTAGGGCGGTGTCCTCTCATAAATAATTCTGTGCTCAACGCAGAAATAAAAAATTCATTGGAAAGATATTCTCCACCGCGATCAGACCTTAACCCTTTTATTTTTCCTCTCAAATTGGTTTTCTACTTCAGCTTTATAGATCTTAAAATAATGTAACGCTTCATCTTTTGTTTTTAACAAATAAATATAGCAAAAACGGGAATAGTTATCTATAAGAGTCATGGTGTATCTTTTGCCTCCTTTAGTCAACTCGTCGTTCATTTCGCATAGATCAGTATAAACAAGTTCTAATGTCTCTAAGTTCCTCGCCTCCGCAGCCTTATGAGGCTTACGAGGTTGCTTAGATTGCACGCACGCATGACATTTGGAACCTTTGACTAAATTAAATTTAGGAATTAAATTCAAATTTGCTAACCGCAACATACACCCGAAGTTAACATGACAAAGCCGTGAATGCCAAATATTTGACTCATTCGAAATCAAGACATTGTTCATAACATTATTACAGATATTATCATGTAATGAAAAACGAAACAAGCCTCGGCATACGTATCCTTTTCCAACAAATGTCCCATACTTATAAAGTATATATTTATTCGACCAAGAACAATTTTGAAACTATCCCTACATATTAGAGAGCCGCTAACTAGATTTTTCTTGATGGAGGGGACATGCTGGACGTTCTTCAAAAGCACGGTCTTTCCCGAAGTAAGTTTCAGAACGACCGTACCAACACCAAAAACACGTGCATGCGACCCGTTTCCCATCAATAATTCTCTAGTCACACCGGCCTGATAAGAAGAAAATAAAGAAATATTAGCACACATATGAACATTAGCCCCAGTGTCCATCCACCATTCAGGCGAATGACAAACTAAAAGAACAGTAGGTAAAAAATTACCGTACCCCGATGTTACTGCAGTCTCGCTAATTACCATGTTTGCTGATTTCTTTGGCTGGGTAAATTTACGGTCTGGGCATGCACTTGCCCAATGCTCACTGCTGCCGCAAACAAAATAGCTCTCATTTTCTTTTTCCTTTTTCTTCTTAAACGTGGTAGTCTGCTTTGGCTTCTCTTTCTTTTTCTGCTTCTTCTTTTTATTACGAGATGCATTGGAATTATTTTTCTTCTGCGCCACATTGGCGGTAGAAGACTCACCGCCATTTCCACGCGTCTTTTACTCTCGCCCTCTCCTTAACATCAAGAGTCCCAATAAGGTCAGCCACGCTGAACTCTTGTCTCTTGTGTTTTAGAGAAGTAGCAAAATCCTTCCAAGAAGGTGATAATTTGGAGATAATACCTCCTGCCACAAACTTGTCAGGCAACACACATGTAAATTGCTCGAGTTCTTTTGTCAGTGCCTGTACTTCATGAGCTTGTTCAACTACAGAACGGTTCTCAACCATCTTATAGTCAAACAATTTCTCCATGACGTACAACTCACTTCCAGCATCAGAGACACCGAATTCAGCGTCCAATGCATCCCACAATTCCTTGACAGTTTCACATGTGATGTAGGAGTCAACGTATTTGTCAGCGAGAGCGCTAATCACGGCACCTCGAAACAGGTTGTCGGATGCCAGAAACACACTCTCCTCTTCAGGAGTGAACTATTCGGGCTTCCCCTGTGCGGCGTGATAGCAGTTCATCACTTTCAACCACAGTATCATCCGTGCACGCCACCTCTTGTAAAACGTGCCATCAAAGTCATCAGGTTTTAACGCAGTAGCAAATCCTCTAACAGAAAATGCCTATCAGGTTTTTGGATTGTTAAATAATTAGACATTTTTATATTAAATTTAATCCATATTAATCGTAGCAAGTGTATGATCACAGTTTTCACAAAACCGGAATTACTAGTTAAGATCGTAACAAAACTAGTAAAAACAAGAAGGGTGCCACGTTTTTGGCGTCGCCTAGGCGTCGCCTAGGTGACAAGGCGGTCAGCCAATGCTGGGCGTCGGGGTCGCCATATCGAGATTAGTATGGCGTCCGCCATATCCATTGTGGCGTGCGCGAGTTTGGTGTCTCACAGGCGCCAAGCAGCACGCGGCGGCTTGAGGCGGACGCCATAATGGAGTGGCGGCAGATCCTGGCGGGAAACCAGACTGGTTGGTGGGAGGTGGTGGGAAAAAGCAGAATGGCGCGCGTTGGAAAGGGATAACCCGCGGACTCGCGCTTCACCATTTTACAGAACAGGAATAGGGAGAGAGAGAGAGAGTGGGAGAGAGAGAGAAGGTGACCGGCAGCGGACCTGGGAGCAGCCGCATCCTTGCCGTGTGCTCTTCTCCTCCACCAGAGCAGCTGCGACCTGCTTGCTCCACCAAGCTTTATCCCTGTCTTCTCTCCATTGGTCTTCGTCCAAGCCAGAGGAAAGAACACCTCAGCCAACTCGTAAGTGCCCAACCCTTCTCGTCCCCATCTTCCTCTCTTATTTTAATCTGCATTGCTCTGTTCTTTGGCTCCTTGCCCTCCTATTTTACCTGTTAGTGCTCTGTTCTTTAGCACTTTGCTATTATTTTAGTCTGCACTACATCTTTGCCGTGTGGCACAAATATAGGCACATGACAAACATTTTAAAGCTTTTTCTAAAACAAAATAAGACCTATTTATAAAATTAAGAAAATAACCAAATTTCACCATGACACTAGTTTATATGCACTGTTAATTATAGAAATATGGTTGAAGTAAACTTCACTTGACTTTTATTTTTATTCAGAATCTGGAAGGTTCCATATCAACACTCAGATTTTTTTTACGGAGATTCTACGATTTGTGAGCAATATAAATGACAACTTGCACCAAATATTTTCTACTTTTTATCACAGCCTCTACGTATCATATAAGGATGCCACGACAATTCTCATAATTTAAAAACTCTGTATGTTTTTTATAAAATTTAATTTCTATTCAACCACATGGTGGTTCTTATATTTCATGTACAATATGCATGATTTTTCTTATTATTTCATAGATACAGACTCAAATGGGAATTATTAGCTTGAAATATTAAATTTTCATACGCTACATTGTATTATTCGTACCACTTGCAGTTCAAATTTGAGTTTTTACAAAATAATTGAAATAACAGAATAAATTAACTAAATATAGCAAACACAATTAATAATTTATAAAATATCAATGTCCAAGTACCATGCAAGTAATATGAACAACAAAAAATATTAGGGGACAAAAAAGGGGAAGAAAAAAAAACTTTGCCGTGTGCCATGGGAGGTGACACACGGTAAAGATGGTCAGGTGGCCCTCACATGTCGTTTTTACCGTGTGCCTTGATAGGGCACACGGCAAAAAGAAGTTTTGTCGTGTGCCTGGAGTCGTGGCACACAGCAAACAATTAACGACCGTTACCGTCCTCCACCCGTCGCACTTGCAAACAACTAACGACTTGTTTGCCGTGTGCCAGGTCACGAGGCACATGGCAAAGTTGGCCTTTGCCGTGTGCCTACCCGGTGGCACATGGCAATGTAGAGATACACCGTGTGACCCTTTTTTGCCGTGTGTCTCCTGCTTGGCACACGCCAAAAAGACACTTTGCCGTGTGCCCGATAGAAGGCCCACGACAAAAATCAAGACACACCGCATATCTTCTCGTTCCCGTCGTGGCTGTATATAAGTATTCACATTTTTCCAAGTCAAATCTTCTGTGTAGCTGATAAAAATATAGTTTGGTTATTTGTTTTACAGGGAGAAAATTATTCCTAATTGAATGCCTCAGTATGGCATGAAATTTCAATCTACAAAAAAGGCCTTGGAATTTTGGACATGTTACGGAGACCGTATTGGTTTTGATGTCAGAATAAATTATGAAAATAAGAGCAAACTTGATGGAGTAAGTACTTCAGCAAGATATGTCTGTTCCAATGAGAGATATCAAATTAAAGATAAAAGAGATCATAAAACCAAACACCCTCGTGCAGAAACCAGGACTGGGTACAAGGCTCAGATGGGCATCGCAGTTGATTGAGAAGTGGGAGATTATGAAATATATGATTTAATTCTTGAGAACAACCATGACCTTCAGTTGCCTAGAACCAGTCATTGGATGCCGTCACAGCGGAAAATATCAGCACTGCAAGCTTTTGAAATTAAAACAGCAGATGATTCTAGAATTGTATTAGTGTATCTTGTATATCTTGTATATAGGCAAGTATTGATTGTAAATCTCCTCTAATTGAGGATCTCTGTAACCTTCCATAGCCTGGCTGAGTCCGGCTATATATATATGCAATCACCCCTGGCAACTATGGCTGTGCGTGGTATTCACCCATCTACTGGTATTCTACATGGTATCACAGCCTTGATTTTTTTTTCTCCTTCCCGATCCTCTGCTGCCCAAACCCTTGCCGCGTGATCCTCCTCCGTGCCGCCACCACCATGTCACTCCCTTCATCGGAATCTAGCTCCAGCTCCCTTCCCTCCTGTTGCCAAGCAAATAGATAATAGATGCTGTGCTAACGTGACAAGGAACGATCGATTTCCGTGGCAAATCGACAAAGCTTTCCCAGTCTCGTAGGGAGGACGTGTGTTTTTCTCTTAAAACACCAAAGCAATGGACGTGGTAGTAGATGCAAAAAATGAGAAAGGAAAATAGTTGATTGATTCGGTTCTGTCCTCTTTCACGGCAACAGCTGCCTTAAATAAAGAAAAATATTCTAAATCCTAACTGGTCACGATTATCTCCTAATCCAACTCTACTCTAATTCCTAATCAACTTTATCTCCTACTTAACACCGTCGCTTCTGGATACAGCCTCCGCTTCGCAAATACGACTCAATCTCCCATCAAGTCTAGGCAAGCTAGCATGCATGCACCATCCAATTATTTGCTAATGCTCTTTTGACCATGCACGATCACTTTCTGAACGTCATTCATCTCCTAACCTGCATGCCAAAATATACACTAAACACATGCCCCCCTGTTTTTCTAGCAATTTTATCAATGCTGAAAAACACACTTCTGGCAACGATTGTATATCAAATCGGCCTTCTTAACCCATCTTTATCACCTTAATCCTGATAAACCGATAATCAAATTAACGGCCATAACAAGTTATGCTCCTTGCCATAAGCTTGGATGATACTTTTTCAAGTATTTCCCATTCAATGCTTTACCTAATCTTTTTTTCCTCTAATGATTCTACAAAATAAGAATTTCCCGGGACAACTCTAAAAATTCTATATGGACCCTTCTAGCTTGGCGACCACTTACCATATTTGTAGCTTCAGGTTCCTATAGGCAAAATCGTTTTCCATACTAATTCACCAACCTGAAATGATTTTTCTCTCACCCTCTTGTTATACGCCTTAGCTACCTTCAGTTTCTCTCTCTCAATTTTCTGTAATGCTTTAAATCGGCTTTCTGGTAATTCATCTATTGTATCCATCATCAAGTTACTATGCTCTGTAGCCAATAAAGCATTCTGCCTATCCACTCTACAAGCCTGCAAATTCACCTCCACAGGTAACACCGCCTCCTGACCATAAACTAATTCAAATGGAGTTACCTTAGTAGCACCATGTTGTGAAACACGATGAGCCCACAATGCCTCCGACAATACTTCATGCCACCTTCTTGGCTGCTCTTCTATCTTCTTTTTAATAAGCCTAATCAATATCTTATTGGTAGATTCTGCCTGTCCATTAGCTTGTGCGTAGTATGGCGAGGAATTCAGTAAATTTGATCCTCAACGATTCGGCAAACTCTCTGAATTGTTGTGAGATAAACGAAACTCCCTGATCTGTAGTCAAAGTTTGGGGGATACCGAACCTGTGTACAATGTGCTCCATCACGAAACTTATCATTTCCTTGTACGTCATGTTCTTCAATGGCACAGCTTCAGCCCATTTTGAGTAGCAACTAAAACAAATCAATGCCCATCCGAGGATGAAGGATGTATCTCACCGACAAAGTCTAAACCCCATCCTCTAAAAGGCCACAGTTTCACGATGGGATGTAGCATACTTGCCGGTGCTAGTTGTATGTCTCCAAACTTTTGGCACGCCTCACATCCTCTGTAATACCTACAACAATCTTCCACTATGGTCGGCCAATAAAAACCTGTTCTCTTCAATGTCCACTTCATTTTATGAGCCGACTAGTGCATTCCACACATGCCTTCATGCACTTCGCCCATTGCCACTTTGGCCTGTTCTTTATCTAAACATCTCAGCAACAACCCATCTATTGTGCGCCGATATAATTCTCCATCCAACAAAGTATACTTCAATGCTTGCCGCTTAATCTTCCTGTCAGATGTACTGCTCGGATCCTGTATACATTGGATTATAACACTTCTCCAGTCGTCCCCTTGCAATACTTTCCTCGTGGCCGACTCACCATCTGCCGTATCGCTAGCAGGATCCTGTGATGTCGGCCTTCCTATTCCATCTTTCTCTGCAGTGTCCTATCCTGTCTTGGCCGACTCATTATCAGTGCTGTTAATTTCCATTAAATCTTGTGATGTCGGCCTCCTATTAATTTCAAACTTTCCTTGTTGGATTTCATATCCAGACGCCTGCTGAACCAAAGCATTGGCCCTTACATTCTCTTTTCTGGCCACATGCATAATACAAAACATATCCAGCGTTTGTATAATATCCATGCACTTTTCTCTATACTCATTCAAAACCCCATCAAAACATTGACTCTCCCCTTTGATTTGTTGCACTACTAACTTAGAATCTCCAAAAACTTCTATGCAATTAATACAACCTGGTTATTAGTACAAGCAAATTCTAAACCAGCAGACCAATCAAACACTAAACCATTCGAGGATTCAAAAACACAACCTACACCTTTCCCTTGACTGCAAACTGAACCATCAAAAAATAACTTCTAGGAATAGACCTCAACTAAACATTCAGACTCCCTCATGTTTATACTGTGATCCACAATAAAATCAGCTACCACCTGCCCCTTCATTGCTTTTAGTGGCTTGAACATCAAATCATATTCAACTAAAGAATAAGCCCACTTCCCAAGCCTGCCACTAAGTATGGGTTTTTGCAACATGTATTTAATCACATCATGCTAACATGCGACTATACAAGGACTAGACAAAATATAGTGCCTGAATTTAGAACATGCGTAGTACAAAGATAAACAAAGCTTCTCAATGTAAGTATACCTAGTCTCCGTATCAAGCAGTCTCTTACTGAGATAAGAAACAACAAACTCCTTGTCGTCAGAGTGAGCATAGCTCCCACGACCTTCTCCTGAGCAGCAACATAAATCTTGAAACCCTGTCCTATTACCGGCGCACGTAATACCGGTGGATTAAACAAATATCTCTTGATCTGTTCAAAAGCTTTTCTCTGATCTGGTCCCCATACAAACTCATCCTCGTGCTTCAATCGCACCAAAGGCAGCAACGATTTTATCTTCCCAGATAGGTTAGATATAAATCATCGTAAGTAATTGATTTTTCCTAACAAACTCTGAACTTCCTTTTTGCATGTCGGCTCTTTGATGTCTTCAATAATCTTTATTTTCTTGGGATCAATCTCTATACCATGCTCATGTATAAGAAAACCCAAGAATTTCCCAGCCGACACACCAAACACACATTTTAACGGGTTCATTTTTAATCCATATTTTCTCATCCTCTCAAAAGCTAACCTTAAATCGGCCAAATGACTTTCAAACCTAGTCGATTTAACTACCACATCATCAGTATAAACTTCAATGATAATACCCAGCAAGTCATAAAAAATAAGATTCATAGCGCGCTGATATGTAGCCCCAGTGTTCTTTAATCCAAAAGTCATTACTACCCATTCAAATAATCCAACGAAACCCGGGCAACGAAAAGCAGTTTTAGACACATCTTCCTCAGCCATAAAAATCTGATTGTAACCAGCATTGCCATCTAGAAAGCTAATCATCTTATTACCCGAGGCATTATTTACTAGAACTTCTGCTATTGGCATGGGATACTCATCCTTAGGAGTTGCTCTGTTTAGGTTTCTAAAATCCACACACACCCTAATTTTTCCAGTATTCTTCTTCTCAACAGGCACTATATTAGATATCCAATCAGCATACCGACACGGCCTAATAAAATTTGCTTTAAGCAAGCGATCAACTTCTTCTTTAATTCTTTCAAGCAAAACAGGATTGTAATCTATACTTTATTGTTTATAAGGCCTAAAACCTCTTTTAATGGGCAATCTATGCTCTACTAACTCTCTACTCAGAACAACATACCTTTTCCTTCTGTTCTCCTATTAAACTGGCACTAATGTAAGTCGGCCTCAGCGTTGAGCCATCCCCAATTTCCACTTCTTCTAATTTGTCCACAGAAGAAAATCCATGTCCTAGCTTTCCAATGTCGTCAAATTCTTCTACAGCTTCGCACATATCGTTCTTGCTGGAATGATATTCTTCAGTGCACTGTCGCAACCAACGCAAAGCCCCCTCTTTGCTTAACATTTAAATTTTCAAATTTTCTAGCCGACTGACATGCGTCGGCTTTACACTAATAGGTACAAACCCTTGCTTGCTAATACTTACATAATCATAATCACTCAAGTCTCTACCAGACAAACACCGAACCTCGCCGTCTCATGAATCGTCATGTGTTTCTATCATTGCCACATAAACTGCATCATCTCCCCTAACGACCTCCACATCATCTCCCACCCATTGTATCACGCATTGGTGTAGAGTAGATGGTACACACCCGTTTGCATGAATCCAGTCGCGCCCCAGCAATGCGTTGTACCGACTCTTGACGTCCACCACAAAAAATGCAGTAGCCATAGTCTTGCTGCCCACCGTTAATTCCACTGACATGACCCTTTCGCCTCAGTAATAGATCTTGTAAAATTGCTCAAACTCGTGTTCGTTTTTAACAGCTCTTCTTCACGGTAACCCAACCTCTCAAATACTGACAACGGCATTACGTTAATACCAGCTCCTCCATCAATCATCATTCGGTCCATGGGTTTACCCTCCAAATAACCACGAATGTATAGTGGCTTAATATGCAGCCCGAGCTTGTCTGGTTTCTCGAACATAACCAGCTTGGCCCCAAGTGCTAACTCTGCTACTTCAACTTCTGGAGCACAAAATTCTGCCGGCAACTGAAACACCATGTTTACATCCATACCATTATCACTCCGATCTAAATTGCTTGAACCACTGTCATCCACAATGCCGTTGCTCTCCTCCCTGGCCAACCGCTTCTCTCTCCAAGTCTTCTTTGGTGCAACCATGGGACATGCCTCGTTGAACCATCAGTCGCTTTCCTCCTCGGCCTTCTTCTCATCCATCTCCCTTTTTTGGAGTTTCTGTAACCGATGTCGTTGGGTTTTGGTAAGACCTTCAGGACACCATTAAGGTGCTGGAATTTTCTTCGGCACGATCTGCTCCTTGCTGATATCAATATCATGCTTAATATCTGTAGCCATATCTCCTGGCTTAACGTCCCAACCTGAAACTCGCCGAGCTGGCTTCACATCCTAGCCTGAAGCTTGCCGAGCTGGTTTAACATCCCAGCCTGAAGCCCGCTGTGTCCGCTTTTGTTCTGACCCTTCTCCCTGGCTTAGCCCACTGGTCCGCACATCGCTGTCGCCAAAAGTTGTTGTCGTGTCATCAAAGCGTTGCCCGCCGTCGATCAGCTCGGACGGTACCTTGCATGGCATGGCTCCTACCATCACTACTGCTTCCGTAGACCCTGCATCCTTCTCGCCCTTTCCGATAATCGGTTTCATTACGTCACTCTCGGCCATCTCTAAATTGTTGGTCCTAGCCTTTTGTGCGCCTTCTCCATTGCACAGAACGATGGCATCGCTGCTCCTCCTATTGTAGACTTGCCTCTGTGCATGCTTATATCTCTGACCATACGTATCCTGTGTTGTACGTGCGTGAGTGTGGTTTGGGTCCTTTGACCTGTAACTTTGCCCCCCAGGTCCATACTGCCGCCAGTACCAGCTCTGATCCGCCTCATCCCCATATAATCTGCCGGCATCACCTTCCCCAGGAGATCTCTCCCACTTGACTCTGCCGATACGCTGAAAAACACTGCGTCAATTACGCCTTCTATATTTATCCACCAGCACTTCGTAACTAGGCTTGGCACTAGGAAGCAACTTCTTCTCATTAATCTTCCAAATCCTAACTTCTGGATTTTTGGGCTTCATCACCATGTGCCTCAAATTATCAGACACGATCACGTTCTTGCCCTTCGTACTTTCAGCCTGGGTAGTACGCAGCAAAACCTTCTTCTCTTCAAAGTTGATCATGTTGACCGGAAACAGGTCCGAGTCAAGCTTCATCTTATGGCCATCACCTAGAGTCAAACGACCATCATTCAAGGCCGATTGCACCTGTCGTCGGAAGTAATTACATTCGTTAGTACTGTGGGAATAGGAATCATGCCATTTACAATATTTCTTCTTAGCTAATATGTCAGCCGCAGGTATGACATGTCCTTCTTTTGACCTAATAACATTGCTCTGCAATAACACATCAAACAACTTGTCGCACTTAGTAACATCAAATGTAAACCTCATATCTTCCCTTTTGCTAACATTATTCTTCAAAAAAGGACATGACATCGGCTTATTTTTGGGCACATCAATCCATTCAGCTACACATATCTCTGACTCCTCATCACTAGCCGATTCATTCTCCACAAGACTGACACCCTGCCTCTCTTTATCTTTGCTGCTGCCTTCTCTGTACCTGCTATAAGCCCTGCTATCTCTAGCACGGGTTTCACATGCCATGGCTCGCTTCAGCACCTGATTTACATCTCCAAAACTTTGTCCTTCTAGCTTTTCCTTCAAATAAGATGATAAACCTGCAAAAGCCAAGTCTGCAAGATCCTTTTCCCTAATCGTCAAGCCATAACACTTATTTCTAGTTTCTCTAAATCTTTTAATGTATTCAGAAACAGTCTCATTATACTTTTGCCTAACGGATGTGATATCAGACAATTTCAACTCAGTCTCTCCAGTATAAAAATATTCATGAAATTTGTCTTCAAGATCAGCCCATGTGCGAACAGAGTTAGGAGCCAAAGATGAAAACCAATTAAAAGCAGTACCGGACAAGGATAAAGGGAATAATCTAACGCTGTGCTCATCATAAATCCCTATATCGCTAACATATGCTAAAAACTGACCTACATGTTCATACGTGGTCTTATTGTCCTCCCCTGTGAATTTAGAAAATTCTTGAACCCTAAAACCCCTAGGATACGGTATTGTATCAAAATATTCAGGATAAGGCTTTTGGTAAGTTCTCGCACGCCCTTTGGTTTCAAACCCCAGTTCTCGCAACGTCCTAGCAATTTGTTCCCTAACAGGGTCAGAAACCTCACCGCTAGCTGCCCTATCCGTGTGTAGCACATGTGGTAGAGTAGATGAATTCCCTGTATGCATGTGCTGAAATGCAGTAGTACCTAATGTACCGAGCGCAGGGCCATGCATGGTGGTTTGATAATAAGGCTGCTGCAAATTATGATTAGCTACATGGCTGCCGTAGTGCTGGTTGCTAGCTGCGTACGGTACATTCTGACCAACCGGCTGACTATTGGTATGTAATACACTCTGACCACCCGGCGGCACAACTTGACTACTTGGCATAGGCATACTAGAAGCCAGGCTTGCATCAGCAGCACGCTTGCTTTGAGTTTCGCCATTAAGCTCTTGGATTATTGACCTAATCTGCCTAGGTAAGCTATTATCTTGATCCTTTTTAAAACTATCTATGATCGTGCGGACTTCACTCCCTAAAGTTTTCGTTATCCTATCTAAATCTGCACCATATTTACAAGCTATCGAAACATCTAGAAAGTGAGCAAGTTCTTCTGGAGTAACATTTGATGAATTTACCTTGCTCACACTCCCTCCTGGATCATTCGTTTTCTTGATGGCGCCGTTCCTGGTCTTGTGATAGCACGCCAGGCTCCTCTTCCTAGCTTCCTCAGCTGCTTGCTTGGCCTCAAGCTCGATCGCCTCCTGCTCCTCTGCAGTCAGGTCTTTCATCTGAACCGGTATCACGTTCTCGACATAAAAATCAGCGGCGACCGTCGTCTTGGAGTTTCCAGCATCCTTCGTGCCGGCCATACCTCCCGCTGAACCGGCAACAGGTGTACCGATTCTCAACCCTGAACTCACCGGCAACAGATCGCCGATGACCTTCAACTTCGCTTACAACGACCACTGCGTGAAAGTGTTCCCCAGCGGAGTCGCCAATTTTGTTGCCAAGCAAATAGATAATAGATGCTGTGCTAACGTGACAACGAACGATCGATTTCCGCGGCAAATCGACAAAGCTTTCCCAGTCTCGTAGGGAGGATGTGTGTTTTTCTCTTAAAACACCAAAGCAATGGACATGGTAGTAGATGCAAAAAATGAGAAAGGAAAATAGTTGATTGATTCGGTTCTGTCCTCTTTCACGGCAACAGGCTGCCTTAAATAAAGAAAAATATTCTAAATCCTAACTGATCACGATTATCTCCTAATCCAACTCTATCTCTAATTCCTAATCAACTTTATCTCCAACTTAACACCGTCGCTTCTGGATACAGCCTCCGCTTCGCAAATACGACTCAATCTCTCATCAAGTCCAGGGAAGCTAGCATGCATGCACCATCCAATTTGCTAATGCTCTTTTGACCATGCATGATTACTTTCTGAACGTCATTCATCTCCTAACCTGCATGCCAAAATATACACTAAACACCTCCATGGCCGTCCCTGCCCTCAACCAGTTCTGCACGGTCACCGTGAAAAGCCACATCCCGGTCACCTTCGAGCTGCAACTCCCCAACTTCTCCCGCTGGAACTCTTTCTTCCACCCCATGTGTGGGAAGTTCGGCCTTCTCCATCACATCGATGGCACTGCTGCGCAACCCAACGACCCTACATGGACCATGACCGACTGCTCCATCCATAGCTGGATCCTCGGCTCCGTTGCTGATGATGTCCTCAGCCTCGCTGATGACAAAGGCGACACCGCACACAGCCTCTACACCGCCATCGAGAACCTCTTCACCGCCACAAGGAATCTCGCGCCGTCTTTCTAAACCACCAGTTTCATTCAATGGGCAGGTCGATCTTTCAATCAATGAGTACGGCCGGAAAATGAAGGAGCTGGCCGATGCTCTGAAGGACGTTGGCCATGCCGTCTCTGACCCGCAGCTGGTTCTCAACCTGTTGCGCGGCCTCAATCTGCAGTTCTCCAACACTGCCGACCACATCGCCGAGATGACGCCGCTACCGGACTTCGCCAAGGCTCATGGCATGCTCCGCATGAAGGAATCGCGTGCCACCAATGAGCAGAAGGTTGTTGCCGACACCGCCCTCGTTGCCTCCGGCTTCTCATGCGGTCCTGATGGGTGTCACGGCAACGCCACCCCTCCTACACCATTGCGCGCTCCAACCCCGTCGACAGAACCATGGCAAGGCCACTCGGGATCCCTGACGCGCCCCCCCCTTCAGTCAGCCGGGACAAGGCGCAGTCCACCAGGCACCGGCAACCAGCGGCGCAACAGTCACAGCCAATGTCGCCACCGCGGCGGCGGTAGCCCTCACTTCCAGCAGCACCCTTACCCGCCAAGTGGGCCCTAGGTGTGCGTCAACCCCTAGGCCTACCCCGGCACCTTCCAGCAGGGCTCCAACTCTCCTCATCCCTTTGGCCCGGGTGTGCTTGGGCCATACCCGCAGGCACACACGACGCTCGCTCCGGCTCATTCCTCCACACTTGGCGTTCCCCAGTGGAACCAGACTGATCTGATCACCGTCATGAATCAGCTCGCCCTACCACCTACTGATGGGTGGGTGGTCGACTCTGGCGCCTCCGCTCACATGGCTTCCAGCGAAGGTATCCTGCTCCTCCGCCTCCCCCACCACTCTTGTAGTATCACGGTTGGCAATGGCGCTCATCTCCCCGTCACTGCTCGTGGACACTCCACCTTAGTTATGCCTTCATCTAAATTCTCGTTGAACAATGTTTTAAACGTCCCCTCTCTTGTTCATAACCTTTTGTCTATTCGGCAATTCACAAGGGACAACCTTTGTTCAATTGTATTTGACCCCTTTGGTTTTTCTGTTAAGGACCTCCAAACCCGGCGCGTGATTCTTCAGTGCAATAGCGACAGCGACCTCTACACCGTCACTTCTGCTGATGTCCGCGCCGTTGCAGCCCATGCTATGTTTGCAGCCTCCTCGCCCCAGTTGTGGCACGTCCGCTCGGTCACCCCAGTCATCATGTGTTAGATGTCTTGAATAAGAGGTCCTTCATCTCATGTAATAAGCAGACTCATAGCCTCTACCATTCATGCCAAATTGGCAAACACTGTCGTTTACCTTTTTTCCTCTTCAACTACACACACTAGTGCACCCTTTGAACTTATTCATGGTGATGTTTGGACATTGTTGGTCGTACCTACGCACCCACTTATATACCGCAAGAGGACGGTGTACGATTGTAGCACTTTTTCCCTTGAATTGAGTATTCCAAGGTTTATCGAATCCACTGGGACCTTAGGGATTTATTAAACAAAGTTAACAGTAAAAGATCTAGTCAAGGCTACTGTCAAAGTCAGGTTGCATGAGGGAGAGACTGGCCAGCGCAAAGGTGCGCCAGACAGTAAATCTGTTGTTACGCCGATCGGCGCAGGAGTTGAGCTGATCGGTATACTGGTGAAACTAAGTCAAAGTGCGCTAGACAGTAAATCTGTTGTTGCGCTGATCGGCGCAGGAGTTGAGCTGATCGGCACACTGGTGAATCTAAGCCAAGGTGCACCAGATCTTGTAAGCCTATGCTGTTAAGTGAGTAACCAGATATCTATTAGTGAGATCGTAACCAGAAAGTCTAATTGAATAGCATCATAATGGGTAATTACATAGATCAATGAAAACCTATAATGAGTAAGACCACCCTGCTTTCCGAGCGGCTCCCGATTTATCGCTGTCGAGAGGAAACCCTTAATTGCGCGAGTATCTTACCCTACTCAACTATCCAATAGTGCTGCGTAGGCTTAGTGCTGTCACCGCTAAACCACACTACTGGCATCATCAAGCAACCATAATCAATACAATGTCCGAATACTATCCTAATTATCACGATTAAGATAATATCTACTTACTTAGCCTAGAACTAAGCAATTGGAATAAGCACATGCATGATTATAGAATCAAGATAGACAAATCACCAAAACCATCATCAACATATTCAATCATCCTTGAGATACATAGAGTAAGATTTATCCCCGTCGAGATGGCCTACCTTGACGGATCAACTCTTGACTCCAATGGTTCTTGAAACTCAACTAGAGATCTATTTTAACGGGGCAAGCTCCGATGGCTCTAGCTCACGGATCTGGTGTCTCTCTGTCGCCTCCTCCTTCTGCAGCGAGGGTTTACAAGTATTTATAGGGGTTCTACTCGTAAAGGACTCAGTTTTTAGCAAATACGGCGGTTGCGCCGATCGACGCAGGATTGCGCCGATCGGCACAAGCCGTGTCTTCTCTGATTTCTTCCCCGAGTCGGTTCCTCTGTCTTCCGCAGCTGCCATGTGGGCCTTTTCCTTCGAGATAAAGTCTTGTACTACACGTTGAGATCTTGGAGTTCCATAAATCTTCTTGAATTTCCATAATTCTTCTTAGACAAATATCTTCAAGTGTCTTGCGTAGATAAACTTCCATAAACATGTGGAATGGGCCTCGGTCACTTCTGTGGGTCAAAACACCCTTGCGCCGATCGGCTCATGAACTACGCCGATCGGCGCACTGGGTTCTTCAGTGCTTTTCGTCGGTTCTGGACTGCTGTCCTCTTCATCATTGCATTAATCACTAATTTTACTTGTTTCTGCAATAAAGCTCCAAAACAACGCATATACAAATATATAGGCAGTATCACAGGTAAATGGCCTAAATTAGTATCAATTATACTCTAATTGGGGTAATATTCACATATAAAAGGGCACTTAGAAAGTGACAATAGACGTTCCCACTTTGCCAGAAATCCGAAGTTCGGGAGCACAATGTCTCCTTCTTTACCTACGCTCAAACGCAATTTGATTGTCCCATCAACTCCTTGCAGGCCGACAATGGCACTGAATTTGTAAACAACACTCTCTCCGCTTTCATCTAATCCCGCGGCACTAGTCTTCACTTATCTTGCCCCCACACGTCCCCACAAAATGGCAAAGCTGGATGTATGCTCCGCACTCTAAACAACTCAATGCGGACCCTGCTCCTTCACGCGCACATGCCCCCGCTCTATTGGGCCGAGGCCCTAGCCACCGCTACCCATGTCCTAAACCATCAGCCTTCATCCTCCATTTCTAATGCCATTCCCTTCGAACTTCTATTTTGCAAACCACCCACCTATGACCACCTCCATATCTTCGGGTGCCTTTGCTACCCAAACATCTCGGCCACATCTGCACATAAGCTAGCTCCCCGCTCGGCTGCTTGCGTCTTTCTCGGATATCCTAGCATACACAAAGGCTATTGCTGCTTGGACATCACCACAAAGAAGATAATAATATCTCGACATGTCATTTTTGACGAGTCGATATTTCCCTTTGCAGACTGTACACCTCCGGTAGCTCCGGCATCCCTGGACTTTCTGGTCGATGATGATACACCAATACCACCACTAATTCCCGTGGCAGCTCCGTCCTCCTTAGGCATCAAGGGGCCATGCCCTACCACAACTATTGCTCCGTCTCTCGGCGATGTCGAGTAGCAGCACCCTAGGACCCACCCCATGCAAGATGGCGGTGCTCCTGTTCTAGACGCCATAGCCATGACATTGGCCCCCGAGACCCGCGCATCAGATGCCCCTACCGTGGCCTCAGCGCGCGCTACGTCCACACGGCGCCGCGATCTCCACCGCTGCTGACTGTTCCGTCTGCTGCTCTCTGTCCAGCACCTGGCCCTCATCACATGGTCACACGCACGCAAAAAGGTGTCGTGCAGCCCATCGACAAGCTCAACCTGTCCGCTGTTCATAGGTCCGTCTCGCCGCTGCCAAGCAATTATCGCAGCGCCCGTGCTGACCCAAACTGGCATGCAGCAATGACAGAGGAACATCAAGCTCTCGTCGACAATGGCACCTGAACACTGGTGCCTCGCCCATATGGTGCCAACCTTGTGACGGGTAAATGAATTTTTAAACATAAGTTCCACTCCGATGGCACCCTTGCTCGTCACAAAGCACGGTGGGTTGTCCGCGGCTTCTCCCAACAACACGGCATCGACTATGATGAGACCTTCAGTCCTGTGCTCAAGCCATCCACCATTCACGTTGTCCTCAGCATCGCCACCTCTCATGCTTGGCCGATCCATCAGCTCAACATCCAGAACGCCTTCTTGCATAGTAACCTTGACGAGACTATTTACTGTCAGCAGCCTGTAGGATTCATCGATCCCTCACGCCCAGATCATGTGTGCCTTCTTCAGAAGTCTCTCTATGGACTGAAGCAGGCGCCACGTGCATGGTACCAACGGTTTGCCAACTTCGTCCGTGGTGTTGGGTTCACTCCCTCGGCTTCCGACACATCTCTCTTTGTTTACAAAGATGGAGATCGTTTCACCTACCTCCTCTACGTTGAAGACATCATCCGCACTGCCTCCTCCGAGTCTCTCCTTCGACGCCTCACGGCACTTCTACACTCGGAGTTCGAAATGACTAACCATGGTGCATTGCACTACTTCCTTGGCATTTCCGTTACACGCTCCACCGACCGCCTGCTCCTCTCATAGTGCCAGTACGCTGTTGACCTCCTCCATCATGCCGGCATGGCTTAGTGTCATCCCACAGCGACCCCAGTTGACACTCATGCCAAGCTTTCCACTGTCGAGGGCGCCCCAGTCGACGACCCGTCACGGTACCGCAGCCTCGCTAGTGCCCTCCAGTACCTGACACTAACATGGCCCGACATCACCTATGCTGTTCAGCAGGTGCGCCTTTTCATGCATGAACCACGCGAGCCACCCTTTGCCCTCATTAAGCGCATCTTGCGCTATGTGAAGGGCACACTGGACACCGGTTTACACATCAGAACAGCAGCTGCCTCCACCATCATGGCCTACTCCGACGCAGATTGGGCAGGCTGCCCTGACTCACACCGATCCACCTCCGGGTTCTGTGTCCACCTCGGTGATAACCTGGTGTCATGGTCTTCCAAGCGGCAGACCATCGTGTCTCGCTCTAGCGCAGAAGCAGAATACCGAGCCGTCGCCCATGTTGTCGCCGAATGCTGTTGGCTTCGACAACTTCTCCAAGAACTTCACATTCCCATCTCCACTGCGACAGTGGTCTACCGCGACAATGTGAGTGCTATCTAAATGTCTTCCAACCCCGTACAACATCGTCGCACCAAGCACATCAAAATCGACATCCATTTCGTTCAAGAGAAAGTGTCCCTCGGCGAGGTCCGAGTTCTCCATGTGCCCTCATCACATCAGTTTGCTGACATCATGACGAAAGGACTACGAGTACAGCTCTTCACCGACTTTAGGTCTAGTCTTTGCGTCCGTATACCTCCCGCTATGACTGCGGGTGGGTATTAGTGTATCTTGTATATCTTGTATATAGGCAAGTATTGATTGTAAATCTCCTCTAATTGAGGATCTCTGTAACCTTCCACAGCCTGATGGAGTCCGGTTATATATATGCAATCACCCCTGGCCACTATGGCCGTGCATGGTGTTCACCCATCTACTGGTATTCTACAAATTGGACCAAAAGCTGCACATGAGCTAGCAAGTTGATAAGTTTGAGGATCAATGAACCTTGGATATACTCATAGTGACCATAAGAACTGTTTGCGCACAAAGCATCAAAGGGAGATGGCGTATGGTGAAGCTGGAAGTATGCTGAAATAATTTTAAGATAGGTTTGTTGTTAACCCATCCTTTCAATATACTTAGGTAATTTCATAATTAATTTAATCCAGAAAAGATCGTGGGTGATCATGATGATTAACATACTGAATAAATGAATGACATAGTTAAGGTCAAAGGTACACCCCACAGAGGCGTAGCCACTGGCGGCTCCATTCTCACGAGTCATTTTCATGAGTATGTTCGAAGTAGTCAATGCAGGAAGAGGTACGCAGTGCAGTTCCTTGAACGGCCTCCAGGAAGTAGACATCATAGTTTGTCGTTGAAGAGGTGGTCGATCGATCAGTGAGCAATCGCGAAGTCGCTCCCTAAAGACCTGATCGCTAAGACACACGGAGCCAGCCTCGCCACGTCACGCACGCAACAGCAGCCAGCCAGCCTGCCTGCCTTGCCTCGCCTCGCCACGCACGCAGCAGCCAGCCACACCTCAGCACAACTCGGCTCGGCGGCAGCGGCGGCGCGTGCGCGTGGTTCGCCCTTGGCCTCTCTCAACTTCTCTATGGGATATACTGATATTCCATGTAATAAGTTAGGACAATTAATGATAAGAATCCTATGTGGGACTAAATCATTATAACATTAAATATAAGCGTAGACTATTTAGAACTAATAGCAATAATATGGGCATATTCAACACAAATAACAAATATATTCTGGGCTGATGCTAAGATGATTATAGATTATGCCCATTTTGGTGATGTTGTTATCTTTGACACTATATTTGGAACAAACAAAGACTACCGACTCTTTAGTGTCTTTGTCGGCTACAATCATTTCAGAGAACCATCATTTTTCGTGCTGCACTAATGTATGATAAAACATTTGAATCTTTCAAATGGATGTTTGAAACAAGAGGCTGGACTGAGAAGGGACATCCGAAAAAAGTTAGAAAGGAGCCAACCAAGGTTGTATCCAAAAAGGGCTTTCATCTTCAATTCGATATACTCACCGTATGAGCACAAGGGAAGCAGGAGCTTGTAGGACAAGAGCAAAGTTTACCTGTACAACAACAGTCTACTGAGAGAAACCTTGTGGCGCTTGATGAATTTGGATGGATCCGTAGCTACACTGAATTACTGACGTTATATTAATTAACTTAATTGAATCTGAATATAATAGACTCCTCTGTCAGTAAATTAGTTTACTGAACCTTATAATTTGTAGGGCTGTACAAGCATATTGGATACTACGGGAAACTCTGAGCACAATGGAGACTTCAATCTGTAAAAGTATCCTGATATCAAATAAGAATCAGAACAATACATCTTCAGTACTGTCATTTAGCATTGTTATGCGCTTTTAATTAGCTGTATTGATGTTCCTACATTTTTACTTCAACGGATTTTGGCACCTATGAAACATTTGTGTAATATAATATTTTGACTAATACATCTGCTTTTAACATGCAAGTTAAATTACAATTCAGTGTGTAGTAACATACAGAGCCCCAATATATTCGTTGCTATAGTCAGATTCTACAACCAGAAGAATTTGGCGCCAAGTGCAGACTGGTATATATCCACCCTGCTTAATTAATAGAGCATTCTAATTAATGACAGTGATTAATGGAGAAAAAAGAGAGCCAATCGATGAGATTTGGATGACGGATAGTGGCTGTTACTGTGCGTGCACAGTAACACCTCTACAACAGAGGAGTCCGGCCCGGCCAGAGCTATACCTGAACAATGGCCGGGCCGGCACGGCATGGGCCTGTCACGGGCCGGCCCGAATGCTAACCGGGCCGACCAGGCACGGCTAACAGTGGGCCGTGCCGTGTCGGCCTGTCGTGCCGGCAGCCAAGCCCAAGCACGGCACGGCCCGTTTGGCCGTGCCGTGCTTGCGGCCCGACAGCCTTTTCTTGTCGTGCCGCACTGGTCCAGCTATTTTGCAGAGGTGAAAAAATACCTCATTTTGTCCAGTATAGTTGATACAATCAATAAGCTCACAAGTCACAATTCACAATCACAAAAGTTCTGATTCTGTGATTCATAACATAGTTACATAGACAAACTGAGAAACAAAGACAAGTCACAAGCCACAAGCTCACAAGTCACAATTCACAGACTCACAGGTCATAAGTTCATAACATAGACATTGCACAAGTTCTTAAACATTAGAGTTTAGAGACCACCAGGCTTTAAAAAGAGTCTAATAGTTTTACAAAAGTGGCTGCCTCATTAAAAACCTTTAGGTAAAACCTCATTTCAACTACATGAGGATAAAACCCTAAAGGAAAAAAGAGTACAGCCTAGACTGTTTTAGTGATCTCAAGCAAAATAACAGCAGCAAGCCAGCATAAGTCATGTTCTATCCAGCAGCTCTTGTAGGTGTAGGTGTAGCAGGATCCCCTCCAGGTCCAACAGTAGGAGGTCCATCAGGTCCATAACCATCGAGGTACATGTTGGCCATCTTCTCCTCCAGCTCCTTGTTCTCGATTCTGTGTTGCTCCCTGGTGTCACCCTGCTCCTAGTCTTTGATTAGAGATAGCATTTCAACATGTTCAGGTGTAGTACTTCGACGACGATCCTCCAGCAACCTGCCACACAAACTAAATGCAGATTCCGAAGAAATAGTAGAGACAGGAATAGTCATGATATCCTTAGCTAAAATAGAAAGAATAGGGTAAGTTCTTTTATGCTCTTGCCACCAGGTTAGAATACTAAATGAATCATCAAACTGGGTAGCAGGATCACTTTCCAAATAAGCAGACAGCTCATTAACACAATAGGATTGGGTGGCTGATATGGATGTGGCAGTGCCAGATGGCCTACCAAAAATCCTATTCCATGAGCATACATTCTTACCTGGAGCAGATGATGGTGGTGGCCTCTGCAACCTCACAGAACCATACTTAATCTCATATTTAGTAAACAGATTAGATAAACCAGCTCTAACTTCATTGTAATAAACAGAGTAATCACGGTTCAGAGCCTGAGAAATAAGCTGAAGTGCATTTGTAAAACCATTAAGTTTATCTCTAGGATCAAGAATGAAAGCATATGAGTACAACAGAGGAATGTTTCCCTAGTATTTTAGAAACTTATCTTTCATTGGCACAATAACATGTCTAAAATTATCATCATTCTCATACAAAGACAGGTGCTCAACAATAACAAGAATAGCATGCATCATTAAAGGAGATGTTGGATAATATACACCAGATAGTGAAACAGTGCATTTATAGCACAATTTCAAGAACTTTAAAATTGTTTCAGCAGCATACCAGTGATCATCTGTCACGAGTTGCTCACCATTATCTCCAGGTGGATAATTAGTAGTGACAAACACAGAGAAGATGGCCTTGTATGGCACAACATGCTTGAGCATAAGATATGTAGCATTCCATCTGACATCCATATCCAAACCAAAGTTGCGAGGATGAACCCCACGAGCCAAGCAAAAGTTCTTAAACTGAGCAAAGCGTTGGTTAGATGAATTAAGCCAAGAAATAGCCATCCTGAAATGCTCAATTTGTAGCTTAATGCATTTCAGGCCAGACTTTACAATCAAATTGATGATATGGCATGCACAATGTTGATGCAACAGACCAGAAGCATTAACAAGATCATCAGGAGTGGGATCAACAGGTAAAGGTGCATTAGAAGGTATGTAAGCTGTCAAATGAGGCACAAGTTCTCTAACAGCACTTGCATTAGCAGAAGCATTATCTAATGTAATAGACAACACTTTAGAAGTCATGTTGTACTCAGTTAGCACTTGCAAGATACCTTCAGCAATATTAACACCATTATGAGCACAATCAATCAAGCGCATACCAACAATTCTTTTCTCTAACTCCCAATCAGTAGTGACAAAATGAAAAACAACACTTAGGTAATCTTCCTTAGAATTTCCACTCCAGATATCAGAAGTCAAACAAACACAAGAAGCACTACTCAACAGATCAATTACTTGAGAATGCATCAAAGCATAACATTTCTCAAGATCTCTAGTTGTTGTCACTCTAGAGACATCCTTATGATCAGGATTATGAGCACTTATAATGTAATCACCAAAAGCAGGTTGTTCACCAGTGTTCAAAGGCAGATCAAGACATGCAATTAAACGTACAAGTGCCATCCTAGCTACTTCTTCATTGTACTAAAAATGTTTGACAGTGCCATCAAAACTGTGATGCAAGTGAGATTGAGAAGAAGAACTAGCAGCTAGGGTTTTCTGCCTACAACTCTTTAGGTGACACCGCAAATGACCAGTTCCCCCAGTCGATGAAGCAGAGTAGCGAGATTTACAGTAGTTGCAGATGGCTCCATACGTTACCTGCTTACCCGTGACGGGGTCCTTGCGCGTGAGCTCCTCCATCTCCTTCCACACGTCTGAAGTCCTCTTCTTCGACTACTTGCCAGCCGTGCTATTCGTTGGACGCATCCACATCAACCGGAGTCGCAGCACTCGCGCCAGCTCCAAGCAAGGGATCGGCTGCATCAGTCGGACCCGCATCGTCTTCATCATCGCCGTGCAGTCCCTGCGCGTGAAGATCGTCGTTGATGGTGTACCCATCCCCCATAGCTGCATCTGCCATGGGGACGGGGCTCGAAGATGCACTCGACGAAGCCGGAATGCTCAGATCTGAATGTACATGAACCCAGTAAGTCGAGGTCGAGGTCCAATGGCCTCAGATCTGGCGGCCATGGGAGGTTATCCAGGTGCGAGACTACCAGCGGCCATGGGGTTAGGCCAGGAACAACACAGGAGGATGGGAGGAGGGGAGAGGAGAGGACTTCGGCGGCGGTGGATCTGAGCGAGAGCTGAGAGGGAGAGAGACAAGGCGAAGATCGAAGAGTACGGCTGCGGTGCTCTGGTGAATGGGGATAGGGTTTGGGGGCGGCTGGCGTTTCGGCTGGCTTTATACCCCAGGCCCCGCCCCCTCCCTCCCTAGCTGGGCCTGGTGGGCTGTGCCCGTGCCGTGCCATGGCACGCGTGCCTGCTGGGCCGAGGCACGAACCTGCCGGGCCAGGCTATCCGTGCCGTGCCTGGGCAGGCCCACCGTGCCGACAGCTTGGCCCAGGCACGGCCCATGTTGTGCCACGGGCTGGCACGGCCCACCAGACGTCGTGCCGTGCCAGGCCTGGGCCGTGCCAAATGCGCCGTGCTTCGGGCCGGCCTGTTAAGCACGGCCCAAAAGTTCAGCTTTAGCCAGAGCAGCCCAAGTGAGAAACACTTGGGTGATGGCCTACACCATAACTAAGTATGTGCAGACACACAGGCCCAAGAGAAAAAACGTTGTTATTTTGCTATCGTTTCAATTTGCAAATCAAAATTCATTATTTTGGGATCAGTATAAGGTATAATTACTGGTACTTATGATCAATATATATATCTATGAAATTTTGGATATTCTATGTGTGTGTCCATGCCTTGGTACGGAATCCAAATATTACCTCTTTTGTTGATTGCATGAATGTGTTAGTTTAGAAATGAGAGATGGCATTGTTTTTGAAGTAAACTATATATAAGTGTAGGAGGAAAATTGCACGACGGTCTAGATTATTCCATTTTGAATAGTTGCATCATATTGTTTCATAAAAAGGGGCAATAGCATTTCAACCACAGTTTTGAAGTCTAATTGTGATCTAGACCTTGATTTTCAAATTTTGCATTTTTACCACAGATTTGGGAGAAAATTATGGTAAAACGCAATGAGAAATTGTGTTTTTACCACAGATTTGGGGGAAAGTTGTGGTAAAAACGCAAAATTTGAAAAACAGGGTCTAGATCACAATTAGACTTTAAATCTATGGTTAAAACACAATTGTCCCTCATTAAAATAGTCAATAAATGAGTGTAAAATTTTTCTCAAGCATGCAATCTTCTCTTCTGAATTTTAGAGTATAGAAGTATCTTGTGGCATCTTTGTTTCGGAAAAGCTATTGTAATACTAGCCAAATGTCGATGCGTTGCTATGGGTTTGTTATACAAATTCACAAAGAATAGCTTTGGTTTGAGACGAGTTGAAGGTGATGCTTACATCCTCACACCTTGGATTTATCCCTGAGCATGTCGCGTGAATGTCTAGCAGAGTGACCAATTGACCAAGTTGACGAGTTATCAAATTCTATTGTTGTGCCATCTTATACGGATCATGACCATTGAGGCCCCCCCAAGGTATGTATGTTTTGGTGATGAATGGCAAACATGAAATGTGACTAATGTCTACACGAGTGTTGTGCGTGTAGAAAACCACTTCTACTTAAGATGATGACGGTTGCCTTTGCGATTGATGACAATGATCACAAGCATGGTGGCTTGGTGAGCTTGATGGAATTCAAGGGTTGATGGAGATGGATCAAAGCTAAGTACAAGCTACGGAGTAAGTATTGGAAACACTTGTCTAGTTGTTAGGGCTTTGTGTCCATAGGAGAAACCAGACTATCAAGGGGGTCTAGGTCATTTCTCTTAGGTCATGTCTAGTCGATGATGTGCAAGGTTGCTCGGTGAAATCACAGGCACTAGGTGACAGTGGTGAAGCCAAGGAGCAGTTCGGAGAAGCCAGGAAATGAAGTCAAGTGAGGACGACGAGTTTCAGCTTCTGGACATAGAGACCGGACAGAGGGGTCAGTGGTGACCGGACTGTACGGTCACTATGTGAAGTTGTCTGGGACTTCCAGCAAGGAGCGACGAATCTGTCAAGTGTGGAGGCTCTAGAGACCGGACGGTACGGTCTAGTGACCGGACAATCCGATCAGTGGAGCTGGGACTTGGACAGAGAGGAAGCCGCGTAGGAATGTTTTTGGACTGGATAGAGAAACTGACCAGACGGTCCGGTCTGCTGACTGGATGGTCTGGTCCGTAGGAGATCAGTAGAGGGGTAAGCCGTTGGAGCTGAGGATTGCAGTGACCGGACTGTCCGGTCAGGCAGTGACCGGACTGTCCGGTCAGTATGCCCAGAGTGCTGATTTCATGGAGCAACGGCTAGTTGGAGGTTGGAAGCCTATATAACTTTGTTGCTGGGGTCTTGGACACCTCTCTTGGCCAGTGGAATACCTGAGAGCATTTGGTAAGGTCCAAGAGGAAAAGAGGAGAGCACTAGGAGAGGATATTGGATATCTTGAGAGTGCTTGTGAGAGTAACAAGGAGCGATCTTGCACATCTACGGCTTGGGTGTCCTTGAGGGTGTGATCTAGGTTGTTACTCTTGGTCTATGGTGAGGCCTAGACCGGTTAGGTGTCGGTGATCAATCCTATCGTGATTGGTTGTGAAGGCCGTCACATGTTTGCATACGGTTTGAGCCCGCCAGTGAAAGGGGCATCGCTAGTGAGCGCCCGTGCCGGCACTGGGAGTCTGGCAAGTTCTCGAGGGAGGCAAGCTTGTGCCTTGGTGGCAGCGGTGACACATACCGTGTCTTCACTCCGGTAGTGATTACGGGCTCGTGTGCGAGAACTCCACTTGGTGGCGGGAGGGACCGGGACTCCGGCGGGAGTGGTCCAATGAGGTGTAGGGGAAGGCGCCATCCTTCCGAGGTCTCAGGAAAAAAATCATGAGCCAATTCCTACTTCACTCTCTACTTTGATGCCTTTACTTTCAGTCTTTACATACCGTGCCATTCATGCTTCTAGGCTTGTCATGTTCTAGTTGATTATCTTGTAGACTTGCATCTTTAGGCTCCTTGCTTGCTAGTAGTGTTTAAACTTCCGCATTTGATCACTAGCCTATTTAGGAGTTGCATTGGCGTGCTTGATCACTAGAATTGCATAGGAGTTGTATTGACTTGTGTGATCCACTAGTATGCATAGGTCGTCTTTCCTTTCATAGGATTATATTGTTAGTGTGATCACCACTAGAATTGTGTAGGAGCTGATTTGAGTGTATTGGTTAGAGGAATTGGTAAAATTGGTACATAGAGATAGTTCCCGATTCACCCCCTCCCCCTCTCAGTCACTATGATCTTTTCAAGTGGTATCAGAGCCAAGTGCTCAATATAGGGCTTAACCGCCTTGAGAAGTGACCGTATTGAGTTGGGATGTCATCCCATTTGGGGATGGGTCATGGCTCATGGAAGGATCGCTTGAAAAGCTACCTAAATGCCATGATTCCTGATGAGTTGATGGAAACTCTTGTGGACTTTGCCAATACCTTTACCGATGATTATGTGTATGAAGATGATTGTGTGGATGTGCCTAGTTCTAGCGAGTGCCTACTTTCTACTAATGATAACTTGATAGGTTGCTCTGCCAGTGTGCCTAATGTGATGATTGTTGATGATATTCCCGCTTGATCCACTAGCATGACTAGGGTTGATGATGATGTGTCTCTTGATCTTGCTTGCTCCTCTATCATGACTAGTGATGATGATGCTTGTGATGCTTTTATTGATTATGCTGGTGATTCTCTTGTTAGGGAGTTCTTTGATTTTCATGTTATTGAGAATATGGACTTACTTGACTCTCTTATTCATTTGCGAGGTATTACGGATAGAATTGTAGCAACTGCATTTGAGCTTCCCAAGATATTGATTGTCGAGAAGATCCTCACCTTGCTCCCTAGCAGCAAGCTTCTCTATATCACTCTTGATCTCATCATGGACAAGAATCTTTCTGTTGATGATGTTATCGAGTTGCTCTTCAAGGATGAGGAGATCAGTACAAGCGTGACAGGGAAGGAGAAGCACAAGGCCGACAATGGAGCATCTTCAAGCAAGGGAAAAGAAGTAGCCTCGGGTTCAAACTTTTTTGATCCCTCCAAAAGATTGCCATACAGCAGCATCTACAACCCCTACGGATCAAGAACTGCACCAAGCTCTTCGTCAGGCGCTTCGTCAAGCTCTACCCCAAGTGCCATTCCTAGATCTACTCCAAGCACTTTGGGTGGACCGCCCATCGGTGTGAGAGGGGCGCCAACAACAATGCTTAGGAGATCAAATGAGATGATCAATGTCACTACCATAGTCCCGGCGCCTCTACCACCAACTCCTCCACCACAAGATCAACTTTGGCATCTTTGTCGAGCTCAACAACAGGATCTCTTCTTTTCAATTTGACGAGTTCGTGAGAAATCCAAATAATGACCTTTGTGATAATCTCTTGAGCATCTATGATCTTTTGTGCAGGATAAACTCATTCTGTGGCCTTCGGAGAATCCTATCATACCAAGCGATTGACATGTGCCTCCTACAAATCACAACTCCGGAGAGGGCTTTCTTGCTTGAGGAGGTAGTCAACCGGAGACATGAGTTCTCAATTGAGAGAGCAATGGAGATGATACTTGTGCTCCACTCACAAGTGGGCCACATGCTCGAGCACATCACTGGACTCTATGATCCTCCCCACTACTACATCAACCTCAACAATGTGCACGTGGGGGATGGTCATGGTCATTGGAGGTATCATGCTCTTCACCATCCTATACGGAGAATACTTTATGAAGGGATTGCAAGAATCCCTACTTATGAGGATGGTCTCATAGTTCGACGTGATGAGGTCAGTACGAGTCAATTGAGCAATGCTTTGGATACTAACCCTTCTTCCTCTAGTGCTTGTCTTATGGCTACCACCAGGGTCAACTACAAGAGTGGAGGTACCCATTGGATTCTTGACAGTGGGTGCACCGAACACATGACCGGGAAGCCAACCATGTTCACCAACATTGATGAAGACGAAGAAAGTGAGAAGGTGACTTTTGGGGATAACTCAAAGGGAAGAATCAGAGGCTCAGGCAAGGTGGCCATTACAGAGGATCTCCATCTCTCCAAGGTCTTTCGTGTGGAAACCCTCAAGTTCAACCTTCTATCCATTGGTCAGTTGTGTGACATGGGATTCAAGTGCACATTTGATGAGGACGGTGCAACAATTGAAAATGCTAAGAAAGGGCTAGTGTTTCATGGAGTGAGGCATGGAAACTTGTATGTCACAGTCTTCAAATTTAGCAACATGCCCCCAAGTACTTGTCTCTTCACAAAATCAACCAAGGGATGGTTGTGGCACAGCAGATTAGCACATGTTGGGATGGATCAGCTCAGAAAAGTGGTCAAGAGGAATCTAATTGAAGGAATCAAGGATGTGACCTTTGAGAAGGACAAATTGTGCAATGCTTGTCAAGCAGGAAAGCAAGTTGCCTCTTCTCACCCCACCAAGTCTTTCATGTCAACATCTCATCCTCCGAAACTCTTGCACATGGATTTGTTTGGGCCAACACATTACAGGCGTCTGGGAGGTAATCTCTATTGCTTGGTGATTGTGGATGACTTCACGAGATACACTTGGACTTTCTTTCTAGCGGACAAATCTCAAGCAAGTGATATCTTCAAAAAATTTACAAGAAGAGCGAAGAATGAATTCAAGGCCTACATTGTGAAGATAAGAAGTGACAATTGGACAGAATTCAAGAACACAACAATGGAGAAATATTGTGACAAGAAAGGAATCAAATATGAATTCTCTACTACATATACTCTCGAGCAAAATGGAGTAGTGGAGAGAAAGAACAAGATGCTCATCACTCTTGCTCATGCTATGCTAGGTGAGTATGGAACTCATGAGAGGTTTTGAGCGGAAGCAATCAACACGGCTTGCTACACTTCCAACCGTGTGTACCTTCATCGGTTGTTGAAGAAGACTCCCTATGAGCTATTGGTTGGACGGAAACCGAATGTTTCCTACTTTTGGGTCTTTGGCTGCACTAGCTACATTCTCAAGAAAAGTAGGAAGCCCGGGAAGTTTGAGAGCAGAATGGATGAAGGCATACTTATTGGGTACTCTGGAACTTCTAAAGCATATTGTGTCTACAACTCAGCTACAGGTTGTGTGGAGGAAACTTATGATGTGCAATTTGATGAGTCAAATGGTTCTCAAAAGGGAGATGAATTTCTTAAAGTAAATATTGGTGATGAACCCATAAGGGAGGCTATGAGAACGATGCCCGTGGGCGAGGTCTTACCCCACGAGGCTATTGATGATGATATTGGTGAGCCCTCCACCCCACCACCTCAAGCAACTTCATCCTCCGAGGTGCATGAACCAAACCAAGATGCCACCAACACACCTTCTAGCTCCTCCCAAAATTAATTGAGAGTGCATCCACCTACCCAAGGGAACACCCAAGAGAGAAGTGAGTCACAAGTTCCCCCATCTACTCCATCTCGAGCCACTTCTCCAAGCTCCTCAAATGATACATCCTCAAACAATCCAAGCTCTAAGTCTAAAGCTAGAAAGCCTATGAGTGATTCTCCCACCTCTCTAAGAATCTAAGACACTCATATCTCGAGAGAGCAAGCTCTTGGTCGTATCTATGCACCCACTTATTTTGGGAGGACGGTGTACGATTGTAGCACTTTTTCCCTTCAATTGAGAATTTCAAGGTTTATCGAATCCACTGAGACCTTAGGGATTTATTAAACAAAGTTAACAGTAAAAGATCTAGTCAAGGCTACTGCCAAAGTCAGGTTGCATGAGGGGGATACTGACCAGCGCAAAGGTGCGCCAGACAGTAAATCTGTCGTTGCACCGATCGGCGCAGGAGTCGAGCCGATCGGCACACTAGTGAAACTAAGTCAAAGTGCGTAAGATCTAGTAAATCTGTGATTGCGCCGATCGGCGCAAGAATTGAGCCGATCGACACACTGGTGAATCTAAGCCAAAGTTGTTGCGCCGATCGGCGCAGGAGTTGAGCCGATCGGCACACCAGTGAATCTGAGCCAAAGTGTGCTAGATCATGTAAACCTATGCTGTTAAGTGAGTAGCTAGATATCTACTAGTGAGATCATAACCAGAAAGTCTTATTGAATAGCATCATAATGGGTAATTACATAGATCAATGAAAACCTACAATGAGTAAGACCACCCTGCTTTCCGAGCGGCTCCCGATTTGTCGCTACCGAGAGGAAACCCTTAATCGCGCGAGTATCTTACCCTACTCAACTATCCAATAGTGCAGCGCAGGCCTAGTGATGTGACCGCTAAACTACACTACTAGCATCATCAAGCAACCATAATCAATACAATGTCCGAATACTATCCTAATCACCATGATTAAGATAATATCTGCTTACTTACCCTAGAACTAAGCATTTGGAATAAGCACATGCATGATTATAGAATCAAGATAGACAAATCACCAAAACCATCATCAACATATTCAATCATCCTTGAGATACATAGAGTAAGATTCATCCCCGTCGAGATGGCCTACTTTGATGGATAAACTCTTAACTCCAATGGTTCTTGAAACTCAACTAGAGATCTATTCTAACGGGGCAAGCCCCGGTGGCTCTAACTCACGGATCTGATGTCCCTCTGTCGCTTCCCCTCTCTGCGGCGAGGGTTTACAAGTATTTATAGGGGTTCTACTCATAAAGGACTCGGTGTCTAGCAAATAAGGCGGTTGCGCCGATCGGCGCAAGCCGTGTCTTCTTTGATTTCTTCCCCAAGTCGGTTCCTCTGTCTTCCACAGCTGCCATGTGGGCCTTTTCCTTCGAAATAAAGTCTTGTCCTGCACATTGAGATCTTGAAGTTCCATAAATCTTCTTGAAGTTCCATAAATCTTCTAGACAAATATCTTCAAGTGTCTTGTGCAGATAAACTTCCATAAACATGTGGAATAGGCCTCGGTCACTTCTGTGGGCCAAAACACCCTTGCGCCGATCGGCTCATGGACTGCGCCGATCGGTGCACTGGGCTTCTTCAGTGCTTTTCGTCGGTTCTGGACCTTTGTCTTATCCATCATCGCATTAATCACCAATTTTACCTGTTTCTGCTATAAAGCTCCAAAACAACGCATATACAAATATATAGACAATATCACAGGTAAATGGCCTAAATTAGTATCAATTATGCTCTAATTGGGGTAATATTCACATATAAAAGGGGCACTTGGGAAGTGCCAACACAAGCTATCCATGATGCCCAAGATACTTCACCTAGACCTCCTCCTACTCAAAAAAAACATCATCCTAGACCAAAGCTATCAACAAGGACCATTCTCAGGATTTGATCATTGGAAGTCCATCTTAAGGGGTAGGGACAAGGAGGAATCAATACAAGCCCAACTATATGAACAATGAGGAAAATGATAATAAGGCCAGTGTTGCAATTGAGAACTTCTCTTTTGTCTCCATGATTGAGCCCACAACAATTGAAGAGGCAATGGATGATCACAAGTTGGTAATTGCCATGCAAGAAGAATTGAACAACTTCAAAAGGTGCAAAGTATGAAATCTTGTTGAGAGACCCAAGAATCACAATGTTGTTGGCACCAAGTGGGTTTTTCTTCCCCGAGTCAGTTCCTCTGTCTTCCACAATTGCCATGTGGGCCTTTTCCTTCGAAATAAAGTCTTGTACTGCACATTGAGATCTTGAAGTTCCATAAATCTTCTTGAAGTTCCATAAATCTTCTAGACAAATATCTTCAAGTGTCTTGTGTAGATAAACTTCCATAAACATGTGGAATGGGCCTCGGTCACTTCTGTGGGCCAAAACACCCTTGCGCCGATCGGCTCATTGACTGCGCCGATCGGTGCACTGGGCTTCTTCAGTGCTTTTCGTCGGTTCTGGACTCCTGTCTTATCCATCATCGCATTAATCACCAATTTTACCTGTTTCTGCTATAAAGCTCCAAAACAACGCATATACAAATATATAGACAATATCACAGGTAAATGGCCTAAATTAGTATCAATTATGCTCTAATTGGGGTAATATTCACATATAAAAGGGGCACTTGGGAAGTGCCAACACAAGCTATCCATGATGCCCAAGATACTTCACCTAGACCTCCTCCTACTCAAAAAAAACATCATCCTAGACCAAAGCTATCAACAAGGACCATTCTCAGGATTTGATCATTGGAAGTCCATCTCAAGGGGTAAGGACAAGGAGGAATCAATTCAAGCCCAACTATATGAACAATGAGGAAAATGATAATAAGGCCAGTGTTGCAATTGAGAACTTCTCTTTTGTCTCCATGATTGAGCCCACAACAATTGAAGAGGCAATGGATGATCACAAGTTGGTAATTGCCATGCAAGAAGAATTGAACAACTTCAAAAGGTGCAAAGTATGAAATCTTGTTGAGAGACCCAAGAATCACAATGTTGTTGGCACCAAGTGGGTTTTAAAGAACAAACAAGATGAGAAAGTTGCAATTATGGAAAACAAGGCTCGCCTAGTGGCTAAGTGGTACTGTCAAGTGGCGGGAATTGACTTTGAGGAAACATTTGCTTCCGTGGCTCGACTTGAAGCTACTCGGATCATGCTTGCCTATACTTCAATCAATGGCTTCAAGCTCTATCAAATGGATGTGAAGAGTGCATTCTTAAATGGAGAGATAAATGAGAAAGTCTATCAAATGGATGTTTGGGGTTCGAAGATCCCACACATTCTAGACATGTGTACAAACTGAAGAAAGCTCTCTATGGACTCAAGCAAGCACCAAGGACATGGTATGAGCACTTGAGGAACTTCCTTCTCAAGAATGGGTTCAAGATTGGAAGCATTGATAGCACCTTGTTCACAAGGCATGTTGGGAAGGATCCCTTTGTGCGCCAAATCTATGTGGATGACATCATATATGGATCAACAAATGAGAAGTACAATGAGGAGTTCCGGGAAATGATGGCAAGGGAATTTCAAATGTCTATGATTGGAGAGCTCCATGTGTTCCTTGGTTTTCAAGTGAAATAATTGAGATAAGGTAACTTCATCTATCAAGAAAAGTACACCAAGGATCTTCTCAAGAGTTTCAACATGGAAAATAGCAAACCCTTGCGCACTCCTGTGGCAACAAGCAAACCCTTGGACATGGATGAGAAGGGAAAACCGATGAACCCAAGCTCTATAGATCAATGATTGGGTCCTTGCTCTATGTCACCGCCTCAAGACCGGACATCATGTTTAGTGTGTGCTTGTGTGCACGCTATTAAGCAAATCCAAAAGAGTCACACTTGAAGGACGTGAAGAGGATACTTAGATACCTCAAATACACACCTACCATGGGGTTATGGTACCCTAGAGGAACAAGCTTTGAGTTACTTAGGTATTCGGATTCAGACTTCGCGGGATGCAAAGTGAATAGGAAGAGTACATCAGAAGGATGCCAATTTCTTATAAGATCTTTAGTATCTTGGAGCTCAAAGAAGCAAAACTCGATGGCTCTATCTACAGCCGAAGCAGAGTTGAAAGAAGAGAAGGCCTACCGAGGGCGGGGGGGAGGGGGGGTGAATCGATAGCCGACCACGAATCCAAATACTTCAATTTCACACCACTAGAATCCGACAAGTGTTGCAACCTAAACAGTTCTAGTGGGCCAAGACCCTATGCATGCTAGTGTTTATGATGCAAAACAAAGCGCGGAAGCTAAACACACTAGCCTATGGAAGCCAAGGATTAGCCTACCAACTAGAGCACACAAATGCGGAATAGTAAAGAGAGGGTCAAGGAATGCTCATGATTTTTTCCCGAGGTCTTGAAAGGATGGCGCCTTCCACTACTCCTCGTTGGACCACTCCCGCCGGAGTGCACACGAGCCCGCAATCACTCCTGGAGTGAAGACATAGTGCGCTTCACTGCTGCCACCAAGGCATAAGCTCGCCTTCCTCGAGAACTTGCCGGACTCCCGTAGCCAGCACAGGCGCTCACTAGTGAAGCCCCTTTCACCGGTGGGCTTAAACCGTGTACAAACGTGTGATGGCCTTCACAACCAATCATGATAGGCTCGATCACCGACACCTAACCGGTCAAGATTCCACCATAGACCAAGAGTAACAACTTAGATCACACCCTCAAGGACACCCTAGCCTTAGATCTGCAAGATAGCTCCTTGTTACTCTCACAAGCACGTTCAAGATATCCAATATCCTCTCCTAGTGCCCTCCTCTTTTTCTCTTGGACCTTACCAAATGCTCTCATGTATTCCACTGGCCAAGAGAGGTCTCCAAGACCTCGACAACGAAGTTATATAGGCTTCCAACCTCCAACTAGCCATTGCTCCATAAAATCAGCTTTCTGGTCCTCCTGATTGGACAGTCCGGTCACTATAAACGTTGGCGCCTACGGCTCTGCCCCTCTACTAATCTCTACTGACCAGATCATCCGAACAGCTGACCGGACCGTCCGGTCAGTTTCTCTCTCTAGTCTAGAAACATTCCCAAGCGCAACTTCCTCTCTGCCCTGTGCAACCCATACTGACCGGACCGTCCGGTCTGTAGACCGAACAATCCGGTCTCTATGGACCCTAGCACAGACATATTCCTCGCTAAGTCTTCTCTCTGGATTTCTTATCCTCCTAGTGATTGTACAGTCCGGTCTCCACTGACCCCTCTGTCTGGTCACGATGTCAAGAAGTTGAAACTTGTCGTCCTCGCTTGACTTTGTCTCCAAACTACTCCTTGGCTTATCCACTATCATCTAGTGCCTGTTATTTCATCGAGCAACCTTGCATATCACAAACTAACATGACCTAAGAGAAATGACCTAGACCCCATTGATAGTCCGCCTTTTCCTATGGACTCAAAGCCCTGACTCCATCAATCTCCATCAATCCTCCATGCTTGTGGTCATTGTCCTTAGCTTTGATCCATCTCCATCAATCCTTAGACTCCATCAAGCTCACCAAGCCTCCATGCTTGTGGTCATTGTCATCAATCGCCAAGGCAACCGTCATCCATATGATTTGGAGTAGAGATTAATGATGGTTCCTACATAGGCAACACTCGTGTAGATATTAGCCCACAATTTCATAGTTGTCATCTATCACCAAAATATTCATACCTCGGGGATCCAATGGTCATGAAGCTTAGAATCTCCCCCTTTTTTGTGATTGATGACAACCACTACTTATCAATAAAACTACAAGGCTAAAAGAGCTACACTACGATCGAGAGGAACTACTAAAGCATAAACAAAGAATGAGCAAGGCCCTACTCAATCAAGCATCATCAAGAGCACAAGGGAAAAGAAGGAAAAGCATGCTCTAGATGATAATGCATGCATGACATGGCAATATATTAAAGGAAAGCATAAAGACATGCAATGCACGACATGAATGAAGAGATGCAACAGGATAGGCATGAACATGCAAGGAATTAAAGAACAAGCACTCATCATCATGGCATCATACACAGGAAAACAGGATAAAAAAGAAGAACAAGCACTGCGCATGAAAATAAAAAACCAAGTGAGATCAAAATGAGTCAAACACAACGAATGAAAAACATGACTCATGATAATCCATGCACATTGAATAACTCCTGCAAAATAAGATCCAAAAGATATCTACACCCAACATCCCGGTAGCTCCCCCTAGATACAAGCTACACTCTCGATCGCACAGGATTGCACTCCAGCTCCCCCTAGACCTATGATATACTTCTCCCCCTTTGGCAACAAGCAACAAAAAGCAGGAAAACTGAACATCTAGTGCTTGTGGTCGAAGGAAGTGATGCAGCGACATCCTCTGAGGGCTCTACTCATGGCTGCTACCGTGCTAGATCCTGCTGTGCTCCCTGAGCCTGTGCCGCCTAAGCATCTAGCTGCTCAAAGAACTCAAGGTCTATAGGTGACTCAGACCCTCTGTCCGGCTTTGCTGAAGTGACTGTTGCGGTCTCCTGAGCAACTAAGGCCTGGAGAAGTGCGAGATCCGCCACGTCCTGCTAAGTGAAACCTCCGCGGACAAGATCCTCTGCTACCTGAGGTGTGAGCGTGCTGACTGTAGTAGTGGAAGGTGAAGCTATAACTGTCTCTGGGGCTGACTGCGACTCTGCTCGGATCGTGTGCACTTTCTCTGAGAATAGGCCCCTGACCGATAAGTGCTGGGAGGTGGAAGGCCCTGCCATCTGTGAAGTCGAAGAGTGTGTCGGTGAGGTGAACAACGCAGACACTGAGAAAGCGAACACAGGGGAGTACTGAGCTGAAGAGAGTGTTTGTCCTGCTCTCCCTGTCGATAGGACCCCTGAGAGTGAAGGCAGTCTCGAAGACTGGGCTGTCATCATGGCGGTGAAGGGTCCTGGCTGAGTCGGCAGCTGCTAAAACTGTGGAAGTGCTGAAGGTCCTGGCTTCTGACCTGCCTGCCTCTGAGTCACCTCTGCCATCTAGGCTATCAGGATGGTTATCATCATCATCTGCTATCGCTAAAGCTCTGCCTGACCCCTGATAACCTCCATCATCTGACGTCTATCCTCAGCTATGCTCTGAATGAACTCACTCAGGTGTCCTGCAAGTGCTGCTACAGTAATAGCTTCTCCTGACTGTGATCCTGTAGGTGGGCAGGTGCTCTTGTACTGGCTGACTCAGGAACCGCCATTTCTGGATGAGCTGCTTGCTCGTGAGTGACTGGCGGTGACTCCTGCTCCTCCTCTCCCGTCTGCTGACTAGAGGCTGACTGCAAACTCCTGGGGACTCTAGGTGCGTAGCTGGTGGTCGCCTTAGAGAATGCCTGGTACCGCTCCACCGTCACTAGTCCTATCCTCCTTAGAAGGTAGCATATGTATGGACCGAAGACTAAGTGACATCCTCCAACTCTCTTAGAGATGACCTCCTCCATCTTAGCAATCAGTAAGTCTGCAAGATCGAACTACTATTTCCTTAGGATAGCTGCCACAGCCCACTAGTATAGTAGAGTAAACTCCTCTCTGTACCCAGACTTGGGTATGGTAGTCCTCGTGACTATCGCCCTAACCACCTTAGCCTCTGCGGTGAGTCTTGCAGGGCCTCTGTCAAAGCCTGGGGTGTGAGGGGGTGGAAAGGCAATAGAAACCATCTCGGCTGAGGGTAGCATCCCTCTCTGTGGTCTGCGGGGTGGAGCAAACATCCCGTAGGCACTCCTGTATAGCTGGAAGTCTGAAGCAAGGAGTCCTAGGTTAGCTATGAGGTCCTCCCTGGTCACTCTCTGTGGCTATCCTCTGAAAAGAAACCAGATCTCTGAACGATCTCTGGCTACCCACAGTGTATCATAGAACTCTAGGACCACATCCTCTCTGTATCTGTACGGCTCGGTGACCAACTCCGCCAACCCTGGGAGGTAGGTGAAGTACTCCTCCATGTTTGTGCCGGTGTCCCTCCTCATGGCCTGGTAGGTCGTGTACTGGTGCGGCACAAACAGTCTGACTTGCCCTTCAGGGCAAGGTAGCATCTCAAGCCCTCTCCAATCCTCCTCTGGAGGCCTGTCCAGTAAGTTTCCCCTGCAGCTCCTCTGACTCGTACTCAGAGCTCTCCTCCTCGGACTCCTCCTCCTCAGATTCCTCTTGTTGCCTGGAAGATCCCTACTCCACAGGTCTCCACGACCTCCCTTGACGAGAAGCCGGAGTACTCTGCGACCAAGGTACTGGATTGACTCCTGTGGCAAGCATTGTCCTCTGTCGGGTACTCCCCCTGACTCCGTGAGTGTCACGAGACAACACTAGGATCAGCCGTGTCCCTGCTGTCCTGCGTGACTCCTCCATGGCATGCAGGTGCCGTGCTACTCTCCTGGCTCTCTCTGACTCTGGGTCTAGCCTGGTCCTTTTCCTGCTCTTCGGCTTCTCTGGCATCTTACCCTTGCCCTTGTCCTGACCAGATCCTGCCATCTCTGACTCTGCTGACTGCTGTCACTTCACGCATGTAGGTATAGACAGGGTGAGCATAGTACCTATATACATCTACAAGAAAAGCACCGTTAGGTAAGAATGCGCAATAGAAATCCTAGCACTGAATGAAAGACATGATCACAAGACAATTATGCAAAATAACAATAGTGATCATCGACTATATGTGGCTGGTGCATGTCATCTAGTGTGCAGTCAAATAATAGAAAAGAATCTAACTGCTGACTACATAGGAGACAACCCTAGATATGCAATTAACAGATCGGCATTAAATTAATTGCATCCTAGGTTGAGTTAATTAGCTAATTAATGCAACTAAAGATGAACAGTTAATCATAATTGCATCAATTAACCTAATTGCTCGAGAATAGGGCATATATTGATGAAATTGGAGAATAGCTCAATACCCTGGAGAATAGCTCCACTACTCCTCGTTGGACCACTCCCGCCGGAGTGCACACGAGCCCGCAATCACTGCCGGAGTGAAAACACGGTGGGCATAACTGCTGCCACTAAGGCACAAGCTCGCCTCCCTCAAGAACTCGCCGAAATCCTGGAGCCGGCACGGGCGCTCACTAGCAATGCCCCTTTCACCGGCGGGCTCAAACTGTGTACAAACGTGTAACGGCCTTCACAACCAATCATGATAGGCTCGATCACCGACACCTAACCGGTCTAGGTCTCACCATAGACCAAGAGTAACAACCTAGATCACACCCTCAAGGAGACCCTAGCCTTAGATGTGCAAGGTCGCTCCTTGTTACTCTCACAAGCACTCTCAAGATATCCAATATCCTCTCCTAGTGCTCTCCTCTTTTCCTCTTGGACCTTACCAAATGCTCTCATGTATTCCACTGGCCAAGAGAGATCTCCAACACCCCGACAACGAAGTTATATAGGCTTCCAACCTCCAACTAGCCGTTGCTCCACGAAATGAGCTTTCTGGGCCTACTAACCGGGCAGTCTGGTCACTACCTGACCGGACAGTCCGGTCACTGCAAACCTCGGCGCCAATGGCTCTGCCCCTCTGCTGATCTCTACTGACCAGATCGTCCGGTCAGCTGATCGGACCGTCCGGTCAGATTCTCTCTCCAGTCCAAAAACATTCCATAGCGCAACTTCCTCTTTGCCCTATGCAACCCATACTGACCGGACCATCCGTTCTGTAGAACGGACCGTCCGGTCTCTATGGACCATGGCACAGACAGATTCCTCGCTAACTCTTCTCTCTGGATTTCCTGTCCTCCTAGTGACTGTACAGTCCGATCTCCACTGACCCCTCTGTCCGGTCATGATGTCTAGAAGCTGAAACTTGTCGTCCTCGCTTGACTTCGTTTCTCGGCTTCTCTGAACTGCTCCTTGACTTCTCCACTGTCATCTAGTGCCTATGATTTCACTGAGCAACCTTGCACATCACCGACTAGACATGACCTAAGAGAAATGATCTAGAACCCCTTGATAGTCCGGTTTTTCCTATGAACTCAAAGCCCTAACAACTAGACAAGTGTTCCCAACACTTGCTCCATAGCTTGTCCTTAGCTTTGATCCATCTTCATCAATCCTTGGACTCCATCAACCTCACCAAGCCTCCATGCTAGTGGTCATTGTCATCAATCGCCAAGGCAACCGTCATCCATATGATTTGGAGTAGAGATTAATGATGGTTCCTACATAGACAACACTCGTGTTGATATTAGCCCACAATTTCATAGTTGTCATCCATCACGAAAACATTCATACCTCGGGGATCTAATGGTCATGAAGCTTACAAGAGTATATGGCAGCAGGAGCATGTTGTGCTCAACTTCTCTATATGAGGCAAACGCTCTCAGACTATGGCCTCAACTTCACTCAAATGCCACTCTATTGTGATAGTGAAGCGGTGATCAAGATGGCTCTCAAAACTAGAGATCATGGTCATGCAAAACACATAGAGATCAAACATCACTTCATTCGAGACCATGTTGAGAAGAAGGACATTGACTTGGTGCATGTGTGAACTCACGAACAATTGGCGGATATCTTCACCAAGCCTCTTAATGAGAAGACCTTCAACAAGCTAAGGGGAGAACTCAATGTTCTCGACCTTTCCAACTTCACTTGAGTAAACCTAAAGCTTGTCTCTTGTAAATTTGTACAGCTTTGCTTGTTTGTTTTGTTGTTTGTGTCTTTGTTTTGTGCTTGTTTCTCTTCTCTTGTAGGATGACTACGGACCTCCTTGAGATAGCAGTGGACCTGGGTTAAGCTTGGGAAGGTGGTTCATGGTGTGCCCAAGGCTTTGAAGAATGGTCCATTGTGAGTAATCTCAAGAAGGGAACAACTCATCATTGACACTTTGGTTTGTCGTTTTTCTCTCTCTTTCCTTTAGCATCGCATCATGCATGTGTAAACTTGTTGCATTTACATTCTTTGCATTCATGCATTCTTGCATTGTGATACCTTACATGCTTCCAAACATGTTTCTAGGGGGAGTTGTTTATTTACAATGTAAGTATATGACCCTCTAGATGATCACATAGTGATCTTTGTGCTTCATGCCCGTTGAGTCATGTTCAACCGAGCTCCGAGGTTAAATCTAGCGCGGCTCAGAGACAAGTGACTCATACATTCCCAACACACTAATGACTAACCATTGCATACTTGAGAAATTCTTTGTTGAGTCATGTGTGTATGGGGAGCTATGGTGGAAGGCCATCATGACCAAGGAGGAGCACTATGAAAGGGGGAGTCTTTCTACCTCTGTCATTTATTATTTGCTCCTTGGTTCTCTTGTGTTTTGTCTTTGGTTTGTTGTTTTTGGTGATAGGTGACAAAGGGGGAGAAGAACATGAAGATCCAAAAGCCAAGCCTAGTCAACAACACAAAGGGGGAGAATTTCATGAAGATCCAACACGAAGGATGAGAAGGAAAGAAGAAATTTGAAGATAAAGAGAAGAACATGAAGAATCCAAAAGCCAAGAACATGGTGACAAAGGGGAGAACATGAACATGTACACCGACACATGGAATGTCTATAACAACAATGAACATCTACACCGACACATGGAATGTCTATAACAACAATGAACATCTACACCGACATGATGATCTACGTCAATGGTGCGTGTCTACATCAACAAGAACACCTACCACGACACCATGGCGAGCGCAACAATTCAACTCAAGCTCAACTTCTACTGCGCTACATGTTTGGGTAGCTCTCCCTCAACACCTAGCATATTCCAAGGGGGAGACTACTTCCAAGGTAAGAACCAAGGTAATCATTCAATCTTTTCCTTTTCTCTTGGTTCCTTGTTTTTGTTCGAGTCTTTTGTCCCTTCCTTGTTATTCTTTTGGGACTCGTTCGTTTTGGATTATCATAAGTAGTGGTTGTCATCCATCACCAAAAAGGGGGAGATTGTAAGGATCATGACCATTGAGGTCACCCCAAAGTATGTATGTTTTGATGATGAATGACAAACATGAAATATGACTAATGTCTACATGAGTGTTATGCGTGTAAGAAACCACTTCTACTTCAGATGATGACGGTTGCCTTGGCGATTGACGACAATGACCACAAGCATGGAGGCTTGGTGAGCTTGATGTAGTCCAAGGGTTTATGAAGATGGATCAAAGGTAAGGACAAGCTACGGAGCAAATGTTAGGAACACTTGTCTAGTTGTTAGGGCTTTGAGTCCATAGGAAAAACCGAACTATCAAGGGGGTCTAGGTCATTTCTCTTAGGTCATGTCTAGTCGGTGATGTGCAAGGTTGCTCGGTGAAATCACAGGCACTAGGTGACAGTGGAGAAGCCAAGGAGCAGTTCGGAGATGCCGGTAAACGAAGTCAAGCGAGGATGACGAGTTTAAGCTTCTGGACATAGAGACCGGACAGAGAGGTCAGTGGTGACTGGACTGTACGGTCACTATGTGAAGTTGTCTGGGGCTTCCAGCGAGGAGCGAAGAATCTGTCAAGTCTAGAGGCTCTAAAGACCAGACGGTACGGTCTAGTGACCGGACGGTCCGGTCAGTGGAGCTGGGACTTGGACAGAGAGGAAGCCGTGCAGGAATGTTTCTGGACTAGAGAGAGAAACTGACTGGACGGTCCGGTCAGCTGCCGGGCGGTCTGGTCAGTAGGAGATCAGCAGAGGGGCAAGCCGTTGGAACTGAGGATTGCAGTGACCGGACTGTCCGGTCAGTATGCCCAGAGTGCTGATTTTGTGGGGCAACGGCTAGTTGGAGGTTGGAAGCCTACATAACTTTGTTGCTAGGGTCTTGGAGACCTCTCTTGGCCAGTTGAATACCTGAGAGCATTTGGTAAGGTCCAAGAGGAAAAGAGCAGAGCACTACGAGAGGATATTGGATATCTTGAGAGTGCTTGTGAGAGTAACAAGGAGCGATCTTGCACATCTAAGGCTAGGGTGTCCTTGAGGATGTAATCTAGATTGTTACTCTTGGTCTATGGTGAGACCTAGACCGGTTAGGTGTCGCCGATCGTGCCTATCGTGATTGGTTGTGAAGGCCGTCACGCGTTTGTACACGGTTTGAGCCTGCCGATGAAAGGGGCATCGCTAGTGAGCGCTCGTGCCGGCTCCGGGAGTCCGGCAAGTTCTCGAGGGAGGCGAGCTTGTGCCTTGGTGGTAGCGGTGACGCGCACCGTGTCTGCACTCTGGGAGTGATTGCAGGCTCGTGTGCGAGAACTCCACTTGGTGGCGGGAGGGACCAGGACTCCGGCGGGAGTGATCTAACGAGGAGTAGAGGAAGGTGCCATCCTTCCGAGATCTCAGGAAAAAATCATGAGCCACCTCCTACTTCACTCTCTACTTTGATGCCTTTACTTTCACTCTTTATATATCGTGTCATTCATGCTTGTAGGCTTGTCATGTTCTAGTTGATTATCTTGTAGACTTGCATGTTTAGGCTCCTTGCTTGCTAGTAGTGTTTAAGCTTCTGCATTTGATCACTAGCATGTTTAGGAGTTGCATTGGCGTGCTTGATCACTAGAATTGCATAGGAGTTGTATTGACTTGTGTGATCCACTAGTATGCATAGGTTGTCTTTTCTTTCATAGGATTATCTAGTTAGTGTGATCACCACTAGAATTATGTAGGAGTTGATTTGAGTGTATTGGTTTGATGAATTAGTAAAATTGGTACATAGAGATAGCTCCTGATTCACCCCTCCCCCCTATTGGTCACTATGATCCTTTCACATCTATTATTCATGCATGGAATAATATATGTTACTTGTTCCATAGAAGTCTTAAAATACAAAAACTAGGAAAATATCAAATAGAAATAATTAAATTTCAGAAAAACAATATGTAAGATAAAAACAAAATTAGGCTAATATATGTTATTTTTTCACAAAAGTCTTTGTAACTGACCATATTTGTATTTCAAATGTTTTGCTATGTAAAAAACATTAAGGTTAATACATATTACTATCTACACACAAACAATGGTGGATGTGTGTGTGTGTGGGGGGGGGGGGGGCGCAGAGCATGAGCCCTTCTTTGCTGGCTTGTTGTAGCCGTGTCACTGTGCTAGGTACTCTTCTTTGCTAATGAACTTCTCCACAAGCATTGGCTTCCGCGAAGTCATGAAAGACACGGAAGTCTGACTGGTTTACCCGTTGACAGGCATCCATGCTAAGGCTGCTGTTGCAGCATCGATACGGATACATTGATACGTCACTTCTCAAAAAACTCCGATATGGATACGTGTGAATTTTTTTAAAAATAACTCAAAGTTTCAAATTTAACTTAAAGTTCTGCTGCATTAGTGCATAGCACACAAATCTAAAATTCAGGAAATGATAAAATAAAGTTTATGAAAAAGATAAAGGACATAAAGCCTGCAACTCCATGCTTAATAGTTCATGATCCTCCACTCATCTAGCTACGTTGCAGTAGCATCATCGTCGTCAACAAACTCCATCTCAACATCTCCAAAAGACACAGCTTGCAAGTCAGGTTCATCAATAGAGAGATTAGCAACTTCGAGTATGACTAAACCACTGAGAGAGTCAAACGAATCTCCTCCCACATCCCACATTCTTGTATCCATCTGTTCTTCTAGAGAGAAGTCTCAAATTTGAGTGCACATAAATAAAATCTTCAGCACGTTGTAGAGTTAAATAAAGCATTCTTTTTCATGCTATGGATGAACCTATATGTACTCCAGTTCCTCTCACAACATGAAGGTGAGGCTGGTTGGCTAATCAATCTAATTGTCAAACTCAGTTAGGCACAAAATATCCATGATTCGACCACCAAGTCATTGGATCAGAAAGCCATCTATCACGATCATTGAATCCTTCAGAACAAGTTGAGAATCTTGCATATTCTTCTTTTACTTTTGTTAATTATTCTTGTATAGGAAACAACTTCTTGAAACATTCCATTCCTATTTTTGACATCTCATTGTCCTTGTGGGGCGGGGGGGGGGGGGGGGGGGGGGGGGGACGACCAACCTCCATCAATCCATTTTTGCTATAGTATCTACAACAATTAAGGTCTAAAGATAAACTAAGTAAGCATATTTAATCTCGGATTGAGTGAATGGGCCAAACAATGTAGTGGGTTATTGCCTTTTGTCCACCTATCAATCAGTATATTGTTAACAACAGAGAACAGGTCAGATTCATCACTATCTTCCTTACCTTCCCATAGATATATCTCTTTCTTCACATTCTCAATCATTGAATCCCACGTCTCATAAATTAGATGAAGGCATGGTTTGTCAGTGTCTGCAACACAAATCATATTATATATAGGCCCAGGAAATTTCAGAGTAAACTCCACATTGCCCCACCACTCTTCACTAAGTATCTTCTCTCTAACACAAGCTGCAACTTCAGCATCATCTTTGTGGTGATTCCATTGCTCACTAATTACCATGCTTTGGAGAGACCTCTTCACATCCACAAAATGTTGTAACATACACACAAGTGATGCAAATCTTGTTTCAACAATAGCAATCAACTTCAAATAGCTGAACTCATTAAAAATTGACAACCGCATGCCATGATTCATAATGAAGTTATTGATAATTTGAGCTTTAGCTTATGAACGCAAGTGTATTCCAAACAAAATTGGCTTCCTCATCATCATTTTTAGGCAGTTTAGGATCACAAATATTCTTCAAAGCAAGATTGAGAGTGTGTACAACACATGGTGTCCAAAATATGTTGTTACTAGTTCAATGCCCGTGCTTCGCTACGGGGTGAAAAAGTTTATCTAAAGTGTTCCATTACTAAAGGTTATCAAGATATTTATTAATGTTGCTCAAGATTGCATCAGCTGATTACTCATCACGATTAATAATTATATTATCAAAATGTCAACCTTGTTTCTCCTTATGTTCACTAACATGGCAAATCCAAAAGCACCATCACGTCCAAAAGCTCCACCATCTCAAGTTCAAAAGCACTAATACATCAATATACATATTCACTTCAAGCTAGCTTTCCTTATGCCTCATGTCCAAAAGACTACCATATCTAAAAGCATCACCATCGGAAATCCAAAAGCACCTCGACATACGCAGTCACTTCAAACTAGCTCTCCTTGTGCCTCATAATCATAGAGAAGATGGTCTACTGAGATCATTATTGATTCTACATGATATTTAGTTATTAATACGTCAAATGCAAGAAAAAAATATATTTATCATTAAAATTTCAATTACCTTCGTCTTAGTTTGGCAATTCTCCAGTGATTGGTTTGGCAATTCTCCAGTGTCTGATGACATATGACTTGAAATGGTTGTCTGACGGCTCATGTATAAATAAACTCGTTTGAGCACCTTGCAGTCCACTGGAGCACACTGGACGTACTGTTATGTACATCCACCGTTGCTATAAAATTTCCAAGATAATATGGAGATTAAAAAATATGCAAAGGTATTGCTACAGAAACCATCAAGGGACTGAATAGTCACTTTCCCTGTCCCCTTATCACTCCATTTGCACAACGGCTGTAACATTTTGGTGAAAAATCCTTGTGCTTTTCTAGTTCCGAGACAGGAAGGAGCTAGATTAGCAAAATATAAATCAAACTTATGAAACTGTGGAACACTAAAGTTTATAAGATGATAGGAAGGAGCTAGATTAGCAAAATAGAAGAAATTATGTACACAAGTTTTGCAGCCAGAAAGTAAAACCAATGCAACTACAGTAGAACACAATACCGACATAAATATCAATTTTGAACTGATTACAACATCATCAATGTTATTATCAACATAACGAGCTATGCAATCAACTTACAGAAAATGATCTTACTAAGTTGATTAGTTGCAAATTTTACCTACCAAACAAACCAGTAATAATTCTGAGCAAGAATGGAAAATGAAACGGATTAGAAATTTTGATTCAGGTGACGCACGTGCAGAAGTGGGAGAAAATAATGTGACCACCCTAAGTTCCTAACTGAGCCCCTGTCCTAGAATAAGTAAATTTTTGCGTGTTGATATTTCTACATTCCTAAGGACCAGTTATAACTTCTGTAGGAAAAAAAGAAAGAATCTAGAGAGAGAGAGAGAGAGAGAGAAAAGGCACTAACATAGGAACTGAACCATCATACTGCCTAATTGACTGACCAACGTAATTAAGAATTGAACTGTAAGAGCATAGCATCGAATCCACTGTAAGATGGAGTACTGAAGGCGTATATCTGTCACATAAAACAATTAATCAATCAATATGTAAAAGGTTCCATTATTCTGCAAAGTGTCTCCTTTCTATCTATCAACTAATCCTATTCCAAATACGATGAGCTCACTTTTGGATTCAACAAGGTACAGATTTATGCTATTCCAATTGTCAGTTTGATTATGTGTCAGCTCATTGCAACGTGGTGGACTGGTGGTGGGATGATTCAAAGAAACAAACAACATGTGCATAATTATCTTGTCTCAGTTATTACCTTGCTGCTGCCAACAGGATCTCCTCACAATGTTCAGTTCTTTTTGGTTCAGAAACTTCGAGCTCCTCTATGGTTCAGAAACTTGGTAAGAATGAACTAAATTTAATCTGAAATAAAACTGAAAACAGAATCATACCTAGGCTGTGGAGCTCTGAATCCTAGTCTCGCACTCCTATCTATCTGAAGACCTGATCAGATGTAATCATTGTACGGTTTCTTCTCTATTTTGAGCAGGGCGAGTGGCCTCTTCAGTCTTCACGCCCTCTCGGTTTATATGAGGATGCAGCCTGCGAGAGAGGTTTCTAGACGGCACTGGGCGCGCGGATTTGAAATTCTAATTGGTGTCCGAAAATTTGAAATGGGGAGGCGGTCACCGAGGTGGAAAGCGAAGGTGATTGCAGAGCCACTGCAGAACGCAATAACTCCAGTCCTCCACAGCAGCAAAGGTGTCGGCACGAACCTTGCTTCCTCTGAAAACTATCCTGATCAGCCCGTCATGGAGCCGGATCAGAGCATGCGCAAGCAGCCCACAGTCAGCTCCCCGATTCCCCGTCTGCACCGCCGGCAGGGTAGCCAGCTCGTGGCGTAGCGGGCATGCGTTGAGCAAGAATATCAGCGTGTGGGAGGCGCTGTCCGTACGAGGACCCCCTGACTCCCATTGTCGCCATCTTGCATTGATGTACACACATGCCTTGACGAGCTCAGGGCTGGCGGAGTCTCCCTGACTCCCGGGAGCGGAGGAGACGGTAAGGGTGACGCGGAGGGAGCAGCATCTTCGGGCGGTGGCGACGGCGCTGCCGTTGCGTGGCCTCAGCGGCGGCAGGGACAAAACGCGGCGCGGACCGACGAGAAGAAGGAAGAGGAGCAGCAGGACGCGGTGGCGACGGCGCTGCCGTCGCGTGGCCTAGGCGGCGGCGCCGATCGGCGAGAAGAAGAAAGAGGAGCGGCAGTCGTCGGTGGCGGCGGCGAAAGGGACTTGGAGGGAGTGACCGTGTTCATTTTTTTTTCGTTTTCTTGAGGTTCGATTGGTGGACTGAATGAAGAGGCGCATGGGCCGCGGTCCCCATCTGTCGGCGCAAACAGTCTGGGGAGGTGGGATGATGAACCACAATCATCACCACTAAATTAGTCGAGATATTTAGCTTGTAAAAACAGATTTATACCTTTGCAATTAGCAGCATTATTGGTGATGATTTGTACTATATTGTGCGACCAACTTCTTCAATAATAAACCTCAACTTTTCAGCAATGTACTCTTTTGTCTTGACTGCAACTTCACAATTTTCTGCCTTCATAAACAATGTTCCTTTTCCAGAAATGGCAACAAAATTAATTAGTGGCTGACTCTATGGATCAGACCAGCCGTCAACACATATGGTAACTCCCTTCTCATGCCACGTGCTCTTTGAACTCTCCAATAACCTGTCAATGTGAGCCATTTCTTTCTTAAGAAGTGTAGTTCTAAGCTTGTTATATCCTGGCATTTTATAGCCTTTCAACTCATTACCGCAAGCATAAGTAAATGCCTCTTGAAGGTACGGATTTATTGCAAAATTAAAAGCTATCCCTGTAAATTATCAATTGAAGAAAATAAATTAGCAGCAACATTAGCATACACAAATGACAGTTGTATTTAAGTAATGGTTGGCTTGTTGCCTTGATAATGCAAGGTCCCTACCTCCTGAATAAAATGATCGTGCAATTAAAGAATCCATTTGATTGCGCTGGTCCATTTTCCAAGGTTTCTGTTGTTCACTAGGAGGTCCACTCCGCCTCTTATTGTTGTTGGAAGTAGGCAGTGACACAGGCTTTAGCTTTGATCTATTTAATTCTGCTGCTACTGTTGCAATTGCTCTCCTCATTTGGCTGAGATCATCCGATGTAACCTTGGGACATACAGTAATTCTCTTGTTAGTCTTTTTTAGCAAATGAGCTTCCACCCTAGTGTAGCTGGTGAGCTTCTGAAGAGAACAAAAGTTACATCTCGATCAAACATTGCCTCCATCCTAGGAAAACAATTTCGGAGAAATTTCATCGAAATATCCGAAATTTCATATTTTTTGGTGGGGGCCAAAATGAAATCCGAAATATCGAGATGGTCAAAAATTCATAGTTGACTACCTTTAACCAATTCAAATTGCTTTGTTTATGTATGTAACCGTAATATCTTATGTATTGAAGATAATTTCTTACAAAATCATGTCAATTATTTCTCAAAAAAATCAAATTTGTTCATCGAAATTTATGAAATTTCCAAAATTTCATGTTTTTCGGTACCCCCCTGACGAGGACATCATACATATGGATATATACAACACTCATCCAATTAAGATGAAAGTTTATGCGCATCATCTGAATTTACAGGTGAGCTCGTTTCTAATATTTTGTTTCTGTGGTTTTGAGAATAGAATACTCACTAATGAATTAATTATTGCTAGAAACTATGGAGATGATGAGGAGACAACTGAGGAAGTGATTGGAGGCGTGATGGGCCAGCAAGGACGTCCAAGCCAAGGTAGAGGCCCAATCAAAACCGACTTCCAGTCTGTTTAAGAGCTCAGGACTAGTCTGCACTAAAACGGACGCCCGAGACATATACGGACTCGGATTTGGACGTTCCACATATGCCTGGAAACATAACGAAAAGACCTTTCCAACCCAACCGGTCCCATGTCAAAATTCGTCCTGAGCCGTCGGCAATCTCCAAAACAAGTCGACGTCCAGAATCTGTCCTGGTCTTGCACGATCAAACGACAAAACTATTATCAACAGAATAATCTAAGCAAAATCTAAACCCTAATGAAGAGGCGGTAGCTGTATATGAGGACCCTAGGATCGTGCACGACCCCCTGGACGCAGTCCTAATTGGGCTCAACTCGATACATGGCCCAAGGACCGATTACGGTGTCTGTATATGAGGACCCTAGGGTCGTGTAAGACCCCCTGGACGCAGTCCTAAGAGGGCTCAACTCGATACATGGTCTAAAGATCGATTACGGTGTCACAGCACCAGGATAGATTCTGGATGTCGACTTGTTTTGGATATTGTCGATAGCTCGGGACGAATTTTGACATGGGATTGGTTGGGTAGGAAAGGTCTTTTCATTATCTTTCCAGGCAATTATCGAACTTCCAAATCCGAGTCCGTATGTGTCCTGGACGTCTGTTTTAGTGCAGACTGGTCCTGAACCCCAAAACAGACTCGAAATCGGTTTTGATTGGGCCTCCACCTTGGCTTGAACGTCCTTTCTGGCCCATCACGTCTCCAATCACCTCCTCGGCTGTCTCATCATCATCTCCATAGTTTCTAACAACAATTAATTCATTAGTTAGTAATTTATTCTTAAAACCATATAAACAAAATATTAGAAACGAGTTCACCTGTAAATTTAGGTGATGCGCGTGAACTTTCATCTTAATTGGAGAAGTATTGTTTGTATCCGTAGGTGTGATGTCCTCATCACCCCCGAAATTTTTTCTTTCCTGAATTGTTTTTTCTAGCATCCACCTGTTACAGGCTTCTCTATAATTGTCACAAAATCTCACAGCAGAGCCTTCGGATCAGAGATGGATCGAGCAGCAGCACATCCACTAGAACTAGCATTTGCCGTCTCAATTGCTGAGGACCAAAGCAGGGTGCATGTCAGCAGGGTGTCGTGCATCTAATTCTTTCTTTGTCAGGTGATGGGCATCGCCAATCGTTGACTCAAGACGGCAATTGAAGTCGAGCGATCGATTGAGCAGGAGTTGCCATGTTCATTCCGGTCCCTGGCGGCGGCAGCGAAGTGTATGACGATTGATGAGTACAAGGAATTGAACTGTATACAGACTAGGCCAGGTACTGCATTAGGCCAACATGATTGCTATTTTTGTTTGGGCCATATCCAATCGTGGTCCAGGATGGCTCCGACGTGTATCCAAGTTTCTGTTTTATTTTTAATTTCGGATACTCGACAGATATGTATCACTGCTGTATCGGAGCCGTATCCATGTCCGTCGGTGTATCGAACACGGATACGGCACCTCCCTAACGTATCGGTGCAACGTAGGTTGCTATACACTCTGGAGAAGAGGGTCTTGGGGATGGAATCACCCACACCCCTCCGAGTCCACCATACCAGTGAAGGTTCATTGTATGAAGATGGTGCAGGATAATTCTTTCCATGCCGACTCAGATAGGTTTAGTGGAAGCATAAAGATCCAGGAAAAACAGAAATTCTAGATAGATGAAACGACAAGTACAGGTCTATGGTTTGGAGGATATGTGGAACATATAGGTCTGATGAAGCTGTGATACCCCTGCCACCGAATTAGGTTTAGCATCACTAGGGAATAAACTCATGGCAAGGTGAAACTGAAATTTGTCCTATTCAAACCAAATTCAAACAAATCTGAATGACACTTATACTATAAGTCCCAACTTTTCAACATAAATCACCACTGCCAAAAATATATGTTGTTGGCCATGATCAAGTATAATTTTGAGGATTTTCTTAGATTTTTATTGCATCAATAGATGCCCCAAATAAATGGTATAATGGTCAAAAACCAGCTCTATTCACAAAATTCCTAATTAAATCTTATCGAGAACTGAAGGTAGTTAGTATTTTTATAAAATCCAGCACATTATGGGGAGCTTGTCTTATTTTGGTTTGATTTTATCAACTCTGAATTAATTCACACAAAAAGATCAAATGGAGCCGGCTTTGGGGTTGAAAAAAAAATAAAAGAAAAAGAAAACTCCCTGTGGGACCCACCTGTCAGCGACTTCAAACAAACACACCCGGCGCCTCCCCGCGCGCCCGCCTGCCCGTACGCCGCGTGGGCGCCGTCGACTCGGCATCCGCCGCGCCCACGGATCAATGCCCCCATCCCGTTCTGACATCCCCTCTGTCGTCCCGCGGTCCGAACACCCCCCTTGCCCATTCTCTCTCTCGCGCGCGCCTCCCATCCTCTGCTCTCTTCTTCCGCCGAGGCACTCGCCATCGCCGCCGCATGAGCTCCGACGCCCGACCGCTGCACCGCCTCCTCGCCCCTACCGTGAGCACCTCAAGCTTCGTGCCAGCGCCCTGGTGCTCCCCGCGGAGCTGCCGTCCTCTTTCCCCCTCCGAGTCTCCGGCAATCGACCTCTTCTTCCCCGCCTCCGACCGCTGCTCCGCTATGTCGCCCGAACTCCCTGGTGAGCCTCGACCCAATTCCTTTCACATGCAGCGAGCTCTTGGCTTCGCGTACCTCTCCGGCCTCACTCGGCTCGCCCAAGCGCACAACCCCCGCCGGAACGCCACCGCTGACCGTCGTCGCTCCGCCTCGCCGTCGCAGCCCTAGTCCCGATGAGCCACCTTGTTCCCTCTCGCACGCCGCGTGCTTGCCTTTCCCTACCCATTGCTGTCGCGCCAATGCAAATCCTGCCGTTTTCCCGGCTGGCCGTCGTGCTCGTGCCACCGCGCGCGGCCGAGCGCCGCCGTCGCGCGTGCGCGCGCTTGGCTCGGCGAGCTGGCCAGTGGGCCAGCTGGCTGCTGGGCCATGCCCGCTTGGACCAGATCTGGCCCAGGAGCGCCTTCCCCGCGTGGGTTCAGCCCACTGGGCTGCCGGGATGCGGCCCGCGTAATCAAAAATCGGTTTTCTCGTTTATTTCATTTCCAGAAAAGGGTAAAACTTGTAAAATGCATAGTAAAAAGATTAATAAAAATTTTGGAACAAGATAAATTTTGTTAGCCTTGTCTGGACTAGTACTAGTAGGGAAAAATGCTAAACCACTTTGCATATTAATGTTATTTGTAGGAGTTAAATATGTAATTAAAAACCTGTATAAATTCATAACTAATTATAGGAAGCTGATAAAATCTTGAAACTTGGCCACCAAATGGGTTTTTCAGTTTCTAGTCTCCGTGGAAAAAGTCATAGGGTGAGTCTCTGTATATTAGCTGTAAATAATTTAACACCTTTTTCTTTATGATAATTAATTAAAATAATTGGCTTGGTGCATGAGAGTGAAACTTGGCCAATAAATCACTCCTAGTATAATCTAACTATATTAAATCACCCCTGCTCATTTGATGATCAGAACCATGTCAACTTAATAAATTGAGTCTCGAGTGCAATATTACCCGTTAATATCTAAGGTTCCACCTTAGGGCTGCTCCATGGGTACTTAGTACTTTGCGAGGGTTATGCTTGATACACTAAAACATTAATTAAGTAGCACCTACTGGTCATGGACATCACATATGTAGCTTAACCCCGGCCGACACATATACCCCGTACCTTGGTACGACGTCGTCGCGATTAAATACTGGAGTCCATGAAGGAAATACACGAAACACCCTCACTCGGTGCCTCTACTAAATACGCTACATTGCCGCACTAATCAACACACCCCGCCCACTTCCATGAGAAATAGTGTACATTAACGTATTTATTGAGGAAGTGCCATGAATCTTCTCTCATAAGCATCATCTTCGCATCATATAGATCACGCAGTGAACCAAGTGGAGACGGGACCGGAGCAGGAGTCAGAAGGAGCCGGTGGTGTCGCAGCCGACCAGGAGCAGAACCCAGGCAAGCTCCAGTGCATTATCCCCGTTTTAAATTTTTACTCTAGCACTAGTTAGGGATGTAGGCTTGACTGTGCATTAAGTGATAGGAGTTGGTTGAAACCCTAGCGAGCAGTAGGTCCCTTCTTCGAGATATTTAGCCTTAGGTTGGTAGTCGCTCGGCTTAATTTAGGATGACTACCCATCGAGTGGTATGGAGACCACTCGTAGACAGGAAATATTATCACTGGGGAATGATGCGGGTTGAAGGACAGTGCGGATGGAATCACAATGAAGACCGGACGGGCAACTAGGTGGAAATGGAAGGACAGCATGTCTTCAAGGAGGTAGCCCCGTCCGAATCACCTAAGGCTACGCCTCGTGTCCAGTCCTATGAGGTCAAGTTTGAACATACAGTTTGTATGCTGGAGATATGGACCCAGTAAACCGATGTAGCTACGATTACTGCCTGGTCGGAAGATAGCCTTCTCCCTTCTTTGGTGGAACTGGGGCTGAGAGGAGGGAGGAATCCACCCACGGATGGCGGCATGGGGCGCATCGCGTTTGGCACCTTTCTCGGGGGAGTCTGGACCCCGAAGACCCTGCGGTACCATAAGCGAAAGGTTGCTCCATGCGGCTTCCAGGAAGCGCGTATGGGTCGTGCAAGCAGGTTTCTCCTGCAGGATGTAAATCGATTCGAGTCGTTGCCCCTCACAGTAACGAGTACCACTTGATCGCTGCTCCGGAACAGTGTCGGAAGCCATTAAGATGATGAGTGGGTTTAATACCGCTGTTTGGAATTATTAAGATTATATTGCAACCATGATTGTTATATCTTTAGTGCAAACTAAATTTATTATTCTGCATGACAACTTAACTTGATGCTAAAACATGAAAAATAAGGATCCACTCCTAGCCTGGCTTTCTGGCAATATAAACCCTAGCCCTAGCCTTTGCATGTCTAGGTGTCGGCTGTAGTTAGCCATTTTGACGGGTCAGTCTTGCTGAGTAAATTAGTTACTCAAGGCGTAGCTCTATGTGGTTTTCAGATGACCAGGACGGAGAGTGCCACTGCGGTGGAAGATTCCACTGGGAGGGCCAACGCCCCGACTGCTGGAACATTGAGTGGGAGTTGTGCACAAATGAAGACGAGGAGTAGTTCTTTGATTGCCGGTACGGTGCTTGGGCAAGGCACCTATTATGGCCGGGTGGTTTTCCTGTATGTCGCCATGAGAGGGCGGTTGTATCTTATCTATTTCATCAAACTAGTGATCCAATGTTGAACAATTTCGCTTCCGCAATTTACTTTGATAAAACTCTGGTTTGTAATATAACTTTGGATTTATGTAAAACTCTGTTCTCCACCTATGCTCTTGTTGCAATTATATTCTTCTGTCATGTGTTGTACTATTGGGCGTCACAGCGCGTGTCGCCACCCGAGGGAGATCCTGGAACGGAGCCGTCTCTGTGGTAAGGCGGTTCTATGACAGCGTGGTACCAGAGCTATCTCGAGAATAGTGCAATATTCAAAGACATATTTTTGAAAACCCCGTAACGAACATGTGAGGACGTGCCCAATAGGTTATTAATAGTTGTGATCCAGGTGGCAAAGCTAACTATAGGAGGTTGTTTGTTTAAATACTGCATCTACGGCATCGTCAACGCAGATATGTGTCCCGCCCAGTGGACTGTAACATGGGAAGCTAGCACAATGGTGTGAACGCGGACTGATTGCGTAAAACATCAGTGTCCTGCCCTAGGACAATAATAAGGGATTATTTTCGGCTCATTTCTTTTGATTTGATGTATTGTTTCTGAAATGAATCTTCTGCAGGTACGCTAACCACGATTCTCGTAAGAAACGGGTAGCATACGACTAACTTGAGAGATCGTCTGCCACCAACTATGCGTATGGTCCTATTTGCGGCCAACTTTTATTTTTGTGAGGACGTATAGGCGGAAAGCATGTGCATCATATGAAATAGTAAAGCAGCAAGCCGTTATGCGAATCTAAAATTTCAGCAAGTATGTTGCTCACACAAAAGTCTATATCTCCCCACCCGAAAGTCAAAAGCATGCAAATAAATACTTATTAAAATCATGAACGAACTCTCTGTATGTCCAGCTAGAAAATTTGGTTTAAAAATTTCCGAGTCAGCATGTCGAACTCGGGTTAACCTACAATCCAGATTTTTAACCTATCGTGTAAAAGCCATAACTCCTTGCTCGAACCACCTCCCAGGCTGCATGAATGCTTTTTGGGTAGAACATGAAATGTTCTAAAACTTTGGTAGTCTGGCCATTTCTTTTCTAGGCCTGTAACCTACGTTTATGAGCCTATTTCTAGAGTAACCCGGTTCTGTCCAGAAAACCGGTTCGGGAATTCGACGGGTAGGGTAAAATTTTTGTATCTCGAGTTCCAGGTGTTGGATGGAGGCGTATAAATATGTGTTAGAAAGGTAGTAGAATTTTCTAGAGTCGGGGTAAATAACTTCAGAAACTTTGGCCTAGGACTACAGAATACAGAACATTTCCGGAGTGAACTCCGTTATGCCAGAAACAAAATTTTCATATTCTGCCTTGTCCCTTAGAAAATGCATAACTCCTGATTCCCACATTGGATGGGGATGAGTAAGAACTCGTTGGAAAGGTGGTGAAAAACCCTACCACTTTAGTATTCAACCACTGTTCAGAATCTGTAAGTATGATTGTCTAAAAGTTCGACAAAGTGGCTACTGTACTCTAGGACAGAACGTACCATTTTAGCGGAATAACCGAATCCACCCTAGATTATGTGACCACACGTGGCGGTTAACTTCCATGTATCACTCATCGCATTGTATTGTTTTATTTTGACCTACACTCTCTGCGTTTCGAACGAGTACTCACCATTTGGGTTTGTGTTCCAGATGGACGAGCACGGGTTTGAGCTGTTCCAGCACGACGAGTGGCGTTATACCACCGGTCTACACCACCGTGACTTTCCCACCCTCCTGTGGGAGATGCTACGCGCCTTGGGCTACGAGGAGCAGCCTTCGTACCGTGGGCGTGTGACCCGCCGCCACGGTGTGCCTTTTGCAGAGGTGCATCTCAGTGTCTCTCCACACCCACGCAACCCTGACTTGGTGGGAATGAAGAGCACAGTCATGGCTGGGAGCCTCAGGGAGGGCCTAGAGAGAATCGACCACCGGGCTCTCACTCACTTCTGTGGGCGCAACGTAGCAGCGCTCTCGGGGACTCCGTTCGAGATGATCCCCATTTGGCACCAGGCTGACCTGGTATGGCAGAGGCGCGTGTACCCGAAGTACCACACGGGATACCACCGCGTAGCTCACTACTTCGAGTACCTCCTCAACTTGGATGAGGAGTCTAGCAGCCGCAGCAGGATCTTGTTGGCGGATACTGAGCAGGTGTGGGTGCAGAGGAATGACCTATAGACATAGGTCGATGCACAGCAGAGAGGGATTTAGTGGTTGACGGCTGCTCTTGAGGCGAGTGAGACTCGCGTGTCGGAGGTCACTGAGCAGCGCGACACGCTCACACAGGAGGTGGACAGATGAGGGTTGATTATGCAGCAGCGGGCAAACCACAACGAGCACCTGCAGTAGGAGCTCGCGAGTGCCCAGCAGGAGATGGACCTTATCGCGGAGGACCTGGAGACCCTGGCTCATGAGAACTAGGACCTCCAGGCTCACTTGGACACGATTGCTACGCCGCGAGCAGCACCCGTGGAGGAGGAACCTGAGGAGGACATGGGCGAGGAGTCCGACGTGGACTACGAGCCATCCGCTCCGATAGACGCAGACCGTCCAGGACCCTCTGGCACCGCCGGAGACAGAGCGTAGTAGTTGTAATAGACACGACTAGGTCGTACATGTAGGGCAGGGTAGATGGATAGCTTTTGGACGCTCCACGCGTGGTTATTGTATTTTGGGGATCACCCGCGTGAATAGCTTTTGGAAACTCGATGGCCACATATTCCGAGTTTATGTACAATGGAACTGTTGACTTGTACTAGGACCGGTATTAACTTGGAAATTTCAGCTTTTATCAAAATTATGGTGTTTACCAAATTGCTGCCCCGTGTGCTGTGTTTTTTGATTTAATAACCTATAATAATCATGTTGGATAAGAGACTAATTGGAACCCTTATTTTTACATTTTAGAATAGTGCGCACCCGCAATACCAATGAGCTGCATGGCGAGCAGCCCGAAGGTTCCAGGGCTAGGGGAAATGAATCTCCACGAGGGACTCCACCACCACCGCCGCCACCCAACCACATGCAGATGATGGCGCAGTTTTTCGCTACTATGATGAGAGCCAGTAGCAGAAGGCGGAGTTCATGCGGAGCTGGCGCAGCAAAACCTAGCAACCCAAAATGCTTGGGGCCACAACGACGGCGCACCGCAGAGCAGCTCCTACGCTGATTTCCTCGCCACCAGGCCACCCACATTCAGCTCAACCACTGAGCCCATGGAGGCGGAGAATTTTCTTCGCATGCTCGAGTCCAAATTTGGGCTCCTTAACTGCACGCCTATGCAAAAGACGTTGTTCGCAGCGCAGCAGCTGCATGGTGCGGCTGGGGCATGGTGGGCCAACCATGTCACCTCTGTGGGAATGGACCAACAGATTACGTGGGATGACTTCAAAGATGCGTTCCATGCTCACTACATCCCTACGGGGCTCGCCCGCAGGAAGGCACGTGAATTCGCCGCTCTAAAGCAGGGCAACCGCAGCATCGAGAAATACTGTGAAGAGTTCAACCGGTTGGCGCTATACGCCCCGGAACAAGTTGACACCGCCGCCAAGCGCAAGGACCGTTTCTTGGAGGGGCTAAGTGCAGAGCTACAGGACCGCCTCAACCTTAACATGGGCGGCTCATTCGTTGAGTTTGTCAACAACGCTATCGTCGTGGAAGAGGGGTATCGCAAGGTGATGGCAGAACGGAAGTGGTCCGCAAGTGCTATGGGGCCATCCAGTGGACCCCCGCAGAAGTTTCGCATGGTGTACACCACCCCGTCGGGACAGAGGTACCGTTCCGCCCCCGTGCCAGCACCTGTTGTGCGCCCGCCTCAGCCAGCACAGCAGCTACCCCCGGCACCACGTCAGCAGCAGAGCCAAGGTGGGTTTCGCCCGCCATAGAAGCCGAAAGCACAGACCGGGCCCTTCCCCTGCTACAACTTTGGTCGTCTGGGGCACTTCTCAAGGGAGTGCCCGCACCCCAAGAAGAGCACTGGCCAGAACCCGCCAAGGAACAACAACAGCGGCAACAACCACCGCAACAACTGAGGACCAGTTCGTGCTGGACGAGTGAACAACACCACCCTGGAGGAGATTCCGGAGAACAGCCCCATTCTCGCTGGTATGTTCTTTGTTCGAGACCACCCCGCACTAGTTTTGTTTGATTCGGGAGCATCACATAGCTTTGTTAGTGGGTTCTTTGTTGATAAGTACCATCTGCCTCGCACCCTTATGAAAGCACGATACACCATTAGATCAGCTGGTGGACAAACCCCTGCTCTATATGAAATTGAGAAACTCCCAATAACCCTAGGAGCAAAAGTCTACCCTACCAAGTGCATGGTCTTAGAGGGGTGCAACATTGACATTATTCTGGGCATGCCTTGGATGAGGCAACATAAAGCTACATTGGACATAGACGCCTATACTGTACACCTAAACTCTCCCACCCATGGTAGCGTAAGCTTCCGGGTACGACCTCCCCAACTGGTCGCACCAAGCATTCACCACACCACCGCCGGGCAAATAAAGAATATTCCAGTGGTTTGGGAATTTCCGGACGTATTCCCTGACGATCTCCCTGGACTTCCACCGGATCGAGACCTTGAGTTCAAGATTGAGCTTCAGCCGGGGACAACACCTATATCCAAAAGGCCGTATAAAATGGTGCCTAAGGAACTCGCTGAGTTGAAGGATCAGCTGAAGGAGCTGCTGGATAAGGGATTCATTCGACCAAGTTCCTCACCTTGGGGTTGTCCAGCACTATTCGTGAAAAATAAAGATGAGACCTTGAGGCTATGTGTAGATTACCGACCACTCAATGCGGTGACTGTCAAGAACAAATACCCACTGCCCTGTATTGACATTCTCTTTGACCAGTTGATAGGAGCTAAGGTTTTCTCCAAGATTGATCTCTGGTCTGGATACCATCAAATTAAAATCCATGCCGAAGATGTTCCCAAGACAACGTTTTCTACCCGATATGGACTATATGAGTATTTAGTGATGTCGTTTGGGTTGACAAACGCACCGGCACACTTCATGTATCTCATGAACTCGGTGTTGATGCCTGAGTTGGACAAGTTTGTGGTGGTGTTCATTGACGACATCCTAGTCTACTCGAAATTAGAGGAAGAACATGCAGAGCATCTCCGTGTTGTATTACAAAGGTTATGGGAGCACCAGCTATATGCTAAGTTTAGCAAGTGCGAGTTTTGGTTGAAGCAAGTACCATTTTTAGGCCATATTGTCTCAGAAGAAGGCATCGCGGTAGATGCCTGCAAGGTAAGCGATGTACGGAATTGGAAGACACCGAAGACCGTATTTCATATACGTAGTTTTCTAGGATTAGCTGGTTACTACCGCCGTTTCATTCCTAATTTCTCCAAAATTGCAAAGCCCATGACCGAGTTGCTTAAGAAGGACAAGAAATTCATATGGGATGAAGACTGCGAAAGTGCTTTTCAGACCTTGAAGAAGCACCTGACTACGGCCCCAGTATTAGCTCAACCGGACCTAGGGAAACGGTTCGATGTCTATTGTGACGCTTCGGGTATTGGATTAGGATGCGTACTCATGCAAGATGGGAGAGTCATTGCTTATGGATCAAGGCAATTGAGGAAGCACGAGCAGAACTACCCCGCACACGATCTGGAATTAGCAGCAGCAGTGCTAGCCTTAAAGATGTGGAGACATTACCTTCTTGGGAATTTAGTTCGTATATATACCGACCACAAAAGTTTGAAGTACATTTTCACCCAAGACCACCTGAACATGAGACAGCGCTGTTGGTTGGAATTGATTAAGGACTACGAGTTGGAACTGCACTACCACCCAGGAAAGGCTAATGTCGTGGTTGACGCATTAAGCCGCAAGGCTCAATGCCACCACATCCTGGTCAGCCCACAAGTCCAAGATTGACATTATGTTCAAATAACACCCCACGGAGCCCTCTATAACCTAACATTAATTCCTACCTTACGGGAAGACATAGTGGCAGCCCAGAAAAATGATAGAGGCATAGCGCATCTCAGAAGGAGACTAAAAGAGGGCGATGCTAAGGTACAATGCTTCCAAGAAGATGCAGAAGGTGTTTTATTGTTCAACAATCGACTGGTGGTGCCTAAGGATATGGAACTCCGCAAGAAGATTCTGGACGAGGCTCACCTTACAAAGTACTCCTTGCACCCGGGCAGCAACAAGATGTACCATGATTTGAGATCCAGATATTGGTGGACTCATATGAAAAGGGAAATAGCACGTTATGTCGCAGAGTGTCATACCTGCCGCCGAGTCAACGCTGATCATCTGAAGAAGGCGGGCCTACTACAACCCTTGAGTGTTCCAGCCTAGAAATGGGAGGATATCAGCATGGATTTCATTGTTGGTCTTCCCTGCACTTCACGCAAGTATGATTCTATATGGGTGATCGTCGATCGGCTGACTATGGTTGCGCACTTCATCCCTGTATCGACATGGTATACCACTGAAAGGTATGCACAATTGTACATGGATCGCATCCTATGCTTACATGGAGTGCCGAAGACCATAGTATCAGACAGAGGACCTCAATTCGTGGGACGCTTTTGGGAAAAGCTACACGAATCACTGGGCACCAAATTAATTCGAGGTTCGGCATATCACTCCCAGACGGACGGACAGACTGAAAGGGTTAACCAGATATTGGAAGACATGTTGAGGGTGTACGTATTGGATCACAACAAGAAGTCGGATGAGAGCCTACCCCTGGCAGAATTTGCATATAACAATAGTTACCAGGAAAGCATCAAGATGGCACCATTCAAGGCTCTCTATGGGCGCCGCTGTCGCACACCACTGAGTTGGTCAGAATCAGGGGAAAGGGTAATATTTGGCCCAGAGCTAGTGCAGCAAGCTGAGCACAAAGTGCTTGAAATCCAATCAAACTTACAAATGGCAAAATCCAGGCAGAAAAGTTATGCGGATAAAAGGCGCCGCCCATTGGAATTCAGGGTCGGCGATATGGTCTACCTCCAAGTGTCACCCACCAAGGGTGTACAGTGGTTTGGGATTCGCGGGAAGTTAGCACCTCGTTATATCGGCCCCTACCCAATCATTGCGAGATGCGGACCCGTGGCCTACCAGCTCCAACTGCTAGTGAAACTCGCTGGAGTGCATGACATGTTGCACGTGTCCCAACTCAAGAAATGTTTGAAGAAACCAATAGACATTCCACTGGAGAGCACCGAACCACTGCAACCGGACTTAACCTACTAAGAAGGCCCGGTGAAGGTACTGGATGAGAAGGATAGAGTTACTCGCAAGAAGACGCTCAAATTCTACAAGGTCCAATGGAGTAACCACACCGAGAAAGAGGCCACTTGGGAGACGGAAGAATTTCTACGAAGTCACTACCCCGACTTCCTAGACCAACACCTAGGTGAACCATAGAAACTTTCTTAATCTCGAAATGAGATTTCTTTAAGGGGGAGGGCTGTGATACCCCTGCCACCGAATTAGGTTTAGCATCACCAGGGAATAAACTCATGGCAAGGTGAAACTGAAATTTGTCCAACTTAAACCAAATTCAAACAAATTTGAATGACACTTATACTACAAGTCCCAACTTTTCAACATAAGTCACCACTGCCAGAAATATATGTTGTTGGTCATGATCAAGTATAATTTTGAAGATTTTCTCAGATTTTTATTGCATCAATAGATGCCCCAAATAAATGGTAGAATGGTCAAAAACCAGCTCTATTCACAAAATTCCTAATTAAATCTTATCGAGAACTGATGGTAGTTAGTATTTTTATAAAATCCAGCACATTCTCTCGTCTGCCCGTACGCCGCGTGGGCGCCGTCGACTCGGCATCCACCGCGCCCACGGATCGACGCCCCCACCCCGTTCCGACATCCCCTCTGTCGCCCCGCAGTCCGAACATCCCTCTTGCCCATTCTCTCTCTCTCGCGCGCCTCCCATCCTCTGCTCTCTTCTTCCGCCGAGGCGCTCACCATCGCCGCCGCACGAGCTCCGACGCCCGGCCGCTGCACCACCTCCCGGCCCCTGCCGTGAGCACCTCAAGCTTCGTGCCAGCGCCCTGGTGCTCCTCGCGGAGCTGCCGTCCTCTTTCCCCCTCCGAGTCTCCGGCAATCGACCTCTTCTTCCCCGCCTCCAACCGTCGCTCCGCCACGTCGCTCGAACTCCCTGGTGAGCCCCGACCCAATTCCTTTGACTTGCAGCGAGCTCTTGGCTTCGCGTACATCTCTGGCCTCACACGGCTCGCCCAAGCACAGGACCTCCGCCGGAACGCAACCGCCGACCGTCGTTGCTCCGCCTCACCGTCGCAACCCTAGTCCCGGTGAGTCACCTTGTTCCCTCTCGTGCACCGCGTGCTTGCCTTTCCCCACCCATCGCTGTCGCGCCAATGCAAATCCTGCCGTTTCCCCGGCTGGCCGCCGTGCTCGCGCCACCGTCGCGCGCGCGCGCTCGGCTCGGCCGAGCTGGCCAGTGGGCCAGCTGGCTGCTGGGTCGTGCCAGCCTGGGCCAAATTCTGCTCAGGAGCGCCTTCCCTGCGTGGGTTCAGCCCACTGGGCTGCCGGGATGCGGCCCGCGTAATCAAAAATCGATTTTCTTGTTTATTTCATTTCCAGAAAAGGGTAAAACTTGTAAAATGCATAGTAAAAAGATTAATAGGAATTTTGAAGCAAAATAAATTTTGTTAGCCTTGTTTGGACTAGTACTAGTAGGGAATAATGCTAAACCACTTTGCATGTTAATGTTATTTTTAGGAGTTAAATATGTAATTAAAACCCCATATAAATTCAGAACTAATTATAGGGAGCTGATAAAATCTTGAAACTTGGCCACCAAATGGGTTTTTCAGTTTCTAGTCTCCCTGGAAAATGTCATAGGGTGAGTCTCTGTATATTAGCTGTAAATAATTTAACACCTTTTTCTTTATGATAATTAATTAAAATAAGTGGCTTGGTGCATGAGAGTGAAACTTGGCCAATAAATCACTCCTAGTATAATCTAACTATATTAAATCACCCCTGCTCATTTGATGATCAGAACCATGTCAACTTAATAAATTGAGTCTCGAGTGCAATATTACCCGTTAATATCTAAGGTTCCACCTCAGGGCTGCTCCATGGGTACTTAGTACTTTGCGAGGGTTATGCTTGATACACTAAAACATTAATTAAGTAGCACCTACTGGTCATGGACATCACATATGTAGCTTAACCCCGGCCGACACATATACCCCGTACCTTGGTACGACGTCGTCGCGATTAAATACTGGAGTCCATGAAGGAAATACACGAAACACCCTCACTCGATGCCTCTACTAAATACGCTACATTGCCGCACTAATCAACACACCCCGCCCACTTCCATGAGAAATAGTGTACATTAACGTATTTATTGAGGAAGTGCCATGAATCTTCTCTCATAAGCATCATCTTCGCATCATATAGATCACGCAGTGAACTAAGTGGAGTCGGGACCGGAGCAGGAGTCAGAAGGAGCCGGTGGTGTCGCAGCCGACCAGGAGCAGAACCCAGGCAAGCCCCAGTGCATTATCCCCGTTTTAAATTTTTACTCTAGCACTAGTTAGGGATGTAGGCTTGACTGTGCATTAAGTGATAGGAGTTGGTTGAAACCCTAGCGAGCAGTAGGTCCCTCCTTCCAGATATTTAGCCTTAGGTTGGTAGTCGCTCGGCTTAATTTAGGATGACTACCCATCGAGTGGTATGGAGACCACTCGTAGACAGGAAATATTATCACTGGGGAATGATGCGGGTTGAAGGACAGTGCGGATGCAATCACAATGAAGACCGGACGGGCAACTAGGTGGAAAGGGAAGGACAACGTGTCTTCAAGGAGGTAGCCCCGTCCGAATCACCTAAGGCTACGCCTCGTGTCCAGTCCTATGAGGTCAAGTTTGAACATACTGTTTGTATGCTGGAGATATGGACCCAGTAAACCGATGTAGCTACGATTACTGCCTGGTCGGAAGATAGCCTTCTCCCTTCTTTGGTGGAACTGGGGCTGAGAGGAGGGAGGAATCCACCCACGGATGGTGGCATGGGGCGCATCGCGTTTGGGACCTTTCTCGGGGGAGTCTGGACCCCGAAGACCCTGCGGTACCATAAGCGAAAGGTTGCTCCATGCGGCTTCCAGGAAGCGCGTATGGGTCGTGCAAGCAGGTTTCTCCTGCAGGATGTAAATCGATTCGAGTCGTTGCCCCTCACAGTAACGAGTACCACTTGATCGCTGCTCCGGAACAGTGTCGGAAGCCATTAAGATGATGAGTGGGTTTAATACCGCTGTTTGGAATTATTAAGATTATATTGCAACCATGATTGTTATATCTTTAGTGGAAACTAAATTTATTATTCTGCATGACAACTTAACTTGATGCTAAAACATGAAAAATAAGGATCCACTCCTAGCCTGGCTTTCTGGCAATATAAACCCTATCCCTAGCCTTTGCATGTCTAGGTGTCGGCTGTAGTTAGCCATTTTGACGGGTCAGTCTTGCTGAGTAAATTAGTTACTCAAGGCGTAGCTCTATGTGGTTTTCAGATGACCAGGACGGAGAGTGCCACTGCGGTGGAAGATTCCACTGGGAGGGCCAACGCCCCGACTGCTGGAACATTGAGTGGGAGTTGTGCACAAATGAAGACGAGGAGTAGTTCTTTGATTGCCGGTACGGTGCTTGGGCAAGGCACCTATTATGGCCGGGTGGTTTTCCTGTATGTCGCCGTGAGAGGGCGGTTGTATCTTATCTATTTCATCAAACTAGTGATCTAATGTTGAACAATTTCGCTTCCGCAATTTACTTTGATAAAACTCTGGTTTGTAATATAACTTTGGATTTATGTAAAACTCTGTTCTCCACCTATGCTCTTGTTGCAATTATATTCTTCTGTCATGTGTTGTACTATTGGGCGTCACAGCGCGTGTCGCCACCCGAGGGAGATCCTGGAACGGAGCCGTCTCTGTGGTAAGGCGGTTCTGTGACAGCGTGGTACCAGAGCTATCTCGAGAATAGTGCAATATTCAATGACATATTTTTGAAAACCCCGTAACGAACATGTGAGGACGTGCCCAATAGGTTATTAATAGTTGTGATCCAGGTGGCAAAGCTAACTATAGGAGGTTGTTTGTTTAAATACTGCATCTACGGTTTTGCTAACTATAGTGATCCAATGTTGAACAATTTTGCTTCCGCAATTTACTTTGATAAAACTCTGGTTTCTAATATAACTTCGGATTTATGTAAAACTCTGTTCTCCACCTATGCTCTTGTTGCAATTATATTCTTCTGTCGTGTGTGGTACTATAAGGCGGTTCTGTGACAGAAGCAACAACATCCAAGACACGAAGGCAGAGCGAAAGCAGAGATTACTAACCCATGATCGTCATCTCTTTTGTGTCATGGCAGTCGGCATAGCAGCATCTCTCCAAGATTAGCATTTTTTTGAAACTATCTCCCGGCAGTGTGATGTTCGGCTTCCGGATGTTCACGATTTCCTTGTACACTCCAGCCTTGATTTAGACAATGGCAGCCGGCGTGGCGGCGATGGAAGCGTTGATAGTGAGGTAGTTGCTGCTGCTACCAATTGGATAGAAGCGACTTGGCAAGAGTGCAGTGGCAGAGCGAGCGGGGGACATGCCCCCCTCCTCCTCCCCCGATTTAACGTGGGAGAAGATTTTATATTATCGTGCATATATACTTTAATAGCAAAGTGGCCGTGCATTATTGCTACGGGCTATGATTAAAAAATAAACTGTAGACACCATATTAATAGATATAGTATATATGATAGATTATTATTTACAAATCAAAAGAACAGAGAAGACAGTGGTTAGTAGATCAAATGGCAGAGAGGCGTCTCTAAAAATTCGTAGAGTAATAATCTCTTCCCATTTTTAATTGAAACTACTCATCCCATTATCAAAGAGATCATCAATTTCTCTAAAGCAAATGACAAATATATCACATAACATTTAATAGAATTCTCTAAAAAAAAATTACTTTGTGTTTGAAGCGAGCTATATATGTCTCTTTTAGTCATGCCATACAACCAGCCATGGGACAAGAGTATCGGGTGAGACATTCTCGATACGTCCACTGTATTGATACGATTTGCCTTCCATCTCTGTCTGACCAATTTATTGTTGAGTCGATGACATTAACATCCATTGGGTCCATCATTAATGCCAATTCCAGAAGCCATCGTCAAATCTTTCCTACTTTCCAACAATCTTCACAGCATATTGATTCCAAATCTCAATGTGCTTTTGTTTTGTCCGGGAACGAACACATGCTGGTGGTACAATTTGTGTTGTTTATTTTTCAATTACTATTTGCAGTTAATTACAATTGCCAAGAGCTATGCATAGTATGTGAGCTTTCATGTCATTTTGTCCTTCATATTCAGAAGTGAAGTATCTGAACATGTTCTCAACGAAACATGAATAGATATGTTACGAAAGTTATAAACTGCCATCAAATCTACCTCAAATTGAAGGAACAAAGTTTCTTTTTTGGAACCTAAGGCTGCCAAAGCTTAAACTTCCTTCACTGCTTGAATTCTTTAGAAACAATTAATGCGCTTCTGCTATCGAACTGCAACGGAAGACGTAATATGCATTATTAGTTGATGGACACTCATGTTTTGCATAACTTCTGTATGAAAATACTTCAATTAACAAGCATGATGAATTTCTAAAAAATGAATTAATATGAAGCAAGAGTGATATGCATGATTTGCATAACTTCTGTATGAAAACAAATGTGTCCTTTTCTGCAGGGATGTTTAGCCTTAATAAACACAGGGGTCAATTTGAATCTTTTCATGCAATTACTAACCACTGCTCAATTAAATAACTGAACTGTCCACATGTCACCGATATTTGACAAGTGATTATCTGTTAATTAGTTTAGAACATATTAAGAGGTCCAGTAGAACTGCTGGGAGAAGATCGGCTGTGGTGTACTTTTCACCATTGTGAATTCCTTTCTGAAAGACGATCGCATAAGTATGTCAGGGCTACCAGTCCTATCAAAAGTGAGACAAATGACAGTTTGTAAACTAAAAGTTACAAGTTGGAGGTCAGACTTTCATTGGTAACATGAGGAGAATAGCACATCAGGAACAGGCCTGAATTGTCCAATAATGTACTATTGCGAGTAATAATGTACTATTGGGCAATATGCAACAAATTCATACCTTTCACTACCATAAAATGGTACTATAGTGGTGGAACAAAAATAGATGTAATGGCGGACCAACTTTTCCCGGTCGCTACAATGTATGAAAGCACTATTCGGAGGTAAACCACCGCTAACTACCAATTAGTAGCGGTGGATCATATTATGGTCCACCGCTACAAAGAAATCATCATTTATAGCGGCGGCCCATGTAATCCCGCGCCGCTACCATGGCCCATTAACTCATTTCGGCCAAGGAACAACTATATATAAAAAAAAAGAGAAACCCTAACCCTACCAGTACCTCCTCCCTTCTCTCCCTCCCCAGCCACCACATGCATCTCTCTCTCTCCTTCTCCAAGTTGCTCAGGCAGGCTACCTCCCTCTCCTCTCCCACTCGCCGCCGTCGGCTCCTCCCTTCCTCTCCTCCATGCCACCGTCGCCTGCTCCTCCCTCTGTCTCCTCCCTATCGCTGTCACCTGGGGTGGTGCGGAGGCCCGGCGCACGAGGAGGCGACCAAGGGATGGGCACCTCTCTCCCTCACACAGATCCGGCCGCCTCCTCCTCCCACCCCCATGGCAGCGGGTGAAGGCGGTGGCCCGATGCGCGCGGAGGCGGCCCGGGGGTGCGCGCCTCTCCCTTTGCTAGCGCCGCCATCGCCCTTGTGCAGATCCGACCTCCTCCTCCCTTCTCCACTGCAGTAGGCGAAGGCGACGGCCCGAGGTGTGAAAGGATCGAGTGACCGAGAGGGGGGGGGGAGAGAGGGTGATTTCGGAACTCAAACTATATACCTAATTTGCCAATTTCTAAAACCTTCCACTCAAACCAACTCCTAAAAAATTCTAGTGGTGATCACACTAGCAAGAAGATTATCCTATGAAAGGAAAGACATCCTATGCATAATACTAGATCACACACGAGGCACACAACACCTATACAAGCTAGTAATCAAAGACCGGACCATCCGGTCTATAGACTGGACCGTCCGATCTTTGCTGATCTTCGCGCAGACAGATTCCTTGCAGAATCTTCTTTGATCTCCTAGTGACCATACAGTCCGGTCTCCACTGACCCCTCTGTCCAGTCACTCTGTCCAGAAGTTGAAACTCCTCGTCCTCGCTTGGCTTCATTTCTCGACTTCTTCCAACAGCTCCTTGGCTTCTCCACTGTCACCTAGTGCCTGTGATTTCACTGAGCATCCATTCAGATCACCGACTAGCGTGACCTAAATAGACATGACCTAGACCCTCTTGATAGTCCGGTTTTTCCTATGGACTCAAAGTCCTAATAACTAGACAAGTGTTCCAAACACTTGCTCCATAGGTTATCCTTAGCCTTGATCCATCTCATCAACCCTTGGACTCCATCAAGCTCATCAAACCTCCAAGCTTGTGTTCGTTGTCATCAACTGCCAAGACAACCACCAACGATCATCATTAAGTAGAAGGGTTTCCTACATGCACAACACTCATGTAGATATTAGTCATATTTCATGTGTGTCATTCATCACCAAAATATTCATACCTTGGAGTGACCTCAATCGTCATTATCCTTACAAGGTGGCATAGGGTCGAGTGGCCCGGGGTGGTGCAACAACCCAACGTGTGAGGAGGTGGCAGATCCAGCCGGAGGACGACAAGCACGAGCACCTGCGGCGGTGCTGGACCTCCATAGCGGGCGGCATACCTCGGCAGCGGGTCAAGCTCGAGGTATGAGCAGGCCAACAAGCTTTTTTTTATTTTTTCAGATACAAGCGTAGTGGTAGGTGAAGATGTTACCCGCCACTACTAATGTTTCTATAGCAGCAGACTATTTCGATCGCAGACCATCCACCGCTCAAGATGCATTATTTTTAGCTACATAACCATAGCGTCGGCTGGTCTAGCCACACTACCAGAAAACTGCACTTTAGCGGCGATTGAAAAACATCTGTAACGGCGGGTATTAGATCCGCCATTACACTATCGCAGCTATAAATCGATGGTTTCTTGCGGCGGGTCAAAAATAGATGGAACAAACCGCCGTAAAAAATGGAATTGTAGCGGCGGTTGACATCTTCAACCGCTGCTACGAACGAATTGAAAAAATAAAAAAAAAATAAGCAGCTCTAGCCGTCGTAGTCGTATTCGCCGAGGGAGGATGCGGGCGGATCTGTCATCGCGCGCCACCTGCCGGAGGGGCGGCCAGATCAGCCCTCGTATGCCGCCCATCGGTGACTTAAAAGGAGGGGCGGCCGGATCCTTCCGTGCACATCGCCCGCCGGTGACCGAAGAGGAGGGGCGGCCGGATCCTTCCGCGCACGTCGCCCGCCGGCGACCGAAGAGGAGGGGCGGCCGGATCAGCCCTCACATGCCGCCTGCCGGTGACCGAAGACGAGGGGCGGCCGGATCCGACCTCGCACGCCACCCGCCGGTGACCGAAGAGGAGGGGCGGCTGGATCCTCCCTCACACGCCGCCTGCCGGTGACCTGGCGGCCGGATCTGCCATCACACGCCGCCCGCCGGTGACCAAAGAGCAGGGGCGACCAGATCTGCCCTCACACGCCGCCCGCCGGTGACCGAAGAACTGGGGTGGCCGGATCTGCCCTCACACGCCGCCCGCCGATGACCGAAGAGGAGGGGTGGCCGGATCCGCCCTCACACGCCGTCCGCCGATGATTGAAGAGGGGCGATCGTGGACGCGATCTCATCGGGGCTGCCGCCCTTGAGGTAGAAGAGGATGGCGGGCAGGGTGGCGCGCTCACCGAAGCCACGAGCTCGTCGGGAGCCACGCCTCGCCTGGGTTGTGAGGTCGCCAGGGGAGAGAAGTAGCAGGTTGGAGTCTTGGAGATAGAGAAGAGAGAGGACGGCTTCGAGAGAATGAATGGGCGGCGGCTGGGGGTGGAGAGTAGCCAGAGTTTGCTCTTATTTATATGTGAATGTTGTTTCGTGGGCTGGGCTGGCTGAGGTTGTATCTGTAGCGGCGGTTGAAAACTTGGCCCGCCGCTATAGATGATTCAGAGCCCGTAGCGGCGGATTAAATTTGGGCCACCGCTATAGAATTCGGCCTGCCGCCGCTACAGACATTTTTCTGGTAGTGCCAGTTGCCTGTTTTGTCGTAGTGTTTATTAGAACATGGCCAGCAGGACCATGTAGAATAGACTCTTTCTGACGTGAGCGGTGCCTGGGAGCATCACCAATCCTTGAGGTCAACACGAATGCAAAGGAAGATTAGAAGTACACAAAAGTGTCTGCAGTATAGTAAGTCTGAAACAATATATAAACGAATGTTCACATTAACACGCATAAAGGAATAAAGTGCTAATAGACATCATGGTGTATAGCTTCTTTAACAAAAGGGGCAATGTATTCTTCCTTCAGCCAACATTGAGCGAAAGCAACAGTAAGAAGAGCAGGCAATCACCCTCTTGTATATTCTAAAATATCACTGCAGGGAACGACTAAAATCGGGAAAAAATTCTATGCGGCCGTCCGCAAACTCTTCTCTATGCGAACCATCCCTAGATTGCCGCTGCGTGGATGTCCCCGTCATCTGATGCCCGTAACTGCTCCGTTCCCGCAAGACTCATGTGCAATGCATGGCTCGGCTCTATCCCAGCTCACTGCCCGCACACAGCTCGCGGTCTCATACTTTCGGCCACCAGCGTCGTTTCTCCCTCCTTACGTCCTTCGTCTTCCTCATCTCTCGCTGCCAGGGGTGAGCGCCAAAAAATCAGGGATGGACCTTTGCAGCTCGCCCAACCCACCATTATGTGGGCGCAGCTGCTATACTGCTCCTTGTTCCCACCATTTCACAAGCACTTGATGCAGAGCCTTCAATGCTTTGGTCAACTCGACGCTGCAACACAGCTTCAGGAATTTGCACCACATCAGGGGAAGATGGTAATTAAGACACACCCCGTGAAGGAACACTATGTGCCGGCTTAAGCTGAGAGATGTGAAATACAGGATGCACAAGCGTGGAAGGAGGAAGTTCCAACTTGTATGCCATAGTACCAACCTTTTCAACCACATTATATGGTCCAAAGAACTTGAATGCTAATTTCTGATTAGCATGAGGAGCCAAAGAAGATTGAACATACGATTGCAACTTCAGGTAAACTTTGTCACCCACAGCAAAAATGCCTTTCAAAATGCTTTTTGTCAGCCTGAACCTTCATACACTGTTGAGCGCGTAACAGATGTTGCCTAATGAAATTAGATGCCACACGTCATTCTTGGAGCCAATCAGACTAGTCACCCACAGTCACTGCTGTAGAAGATTCAATTCCAAAGTGCCAAGGGGAATACCCATAGAGCGCTTCAAAAGGAGAGCGTCCCAGAGCAGAGTGGAAGCTTGTGTTGTACCAAAATTCTGCCAGTGGTAGCCACTGCAACCATTTGTTTGGAGCTGCATGAACAAAGCAACATAAAATGGTTGCCATAAACTGATTCACTCTCTGGGATTGGCCGTCAGTATGAGGGTGATAAGCTGATGACATTTGCAACTGGACATTGGCAAGTTTGAACAACTCAGACCAAAGAGCACTTGTGAAGATTTTATCACGATCAGTAACGATAGCAGTTGGCATGCCATGAAGTTTATAGATATTGTGCATGAATAGTTTGGCTACCGTGAAAGCAGTGAATGGATGACTCAAAGAAATAAAGTGGCTATACTTGGAGAACTTATCCGCCACGACCAAAATACAATTCATTCCATTAGAGCGCGGCAACCCTTTCAATCCATGGTAACTATTTGCCAAGCAGAGGAACGAGCATGCAAAGGTTGGAGCAAACCTGGATAGTTCTGTCAAGTTTCGTGTGACACCCATTGTGTCACCCTAGAACACTAGTCAGCCAAGGGAGGAAAACAAAATGAAAAACAACAATTTAAGAACCCAAGTTATTAGTCAAATATGGCTTGAACTAGAGCTTCAAATTTTCAAATGTAAGTGACCCAAATAAATTTCTTCAAATTTATCTATGTCCCAAATGAGAATTCGTGAGAATGTTTGGTAATTTTACCTCATAGGTAAGTGGGTCAAATAAATCAAACAAGGCCCAAAAATAGTGCAACTTTACAAATTCAAATTTCAAATTTTATAAGATTTCTTTGAACCAGATCATACCTCTAAATTGGATCCAATCTTTATGAACAACATATAAATTTGTCTTGAATTAACAAAATCAGGAAGACCAACGTTTGGAATTTTTATCAAAAGCAAGTTTAAAAAGGGGATTTCAGCCTTGTCATTTAAGTTTTGAATTGAATAACTTTTACTCAGTTTCAATTCCTGAACTACATCATCCATTTTTCCTTTCTACAAACCTTTTTATTCAAGTATGTGAAACCCCATTTGAGTTCGACTTCATTTGATTCCCCAAATAAAATTTAAAAATAGCCTAAGTGACAAGGAAATTTCCAGACAATATTTTTCCTAAGTTTCCCTGGTCAACTTACCATTTTCAAAATGCAATAACTTTTATACCTCTTGGCAAATGTTTGGGCATGTCAGCAAAATACTACTTCAAACAATGCTCTACCAAATAGTGGAGAAATATTTAAATTTGGATCTATTTTAATGCTCCAAAACTGTTGTCGGAAACACCTAATCGATCTTGTTTTCTGGCACTTTTAAAATCAGTGGGGCCCACCTGTCAGTGGCACAGTGGGCGTTGCCACTGTTTGCCGTGAGTCCGTCGCCGACAGGCTGAGACCCCCCTTGGCCGGGTTAATGTCCAAACGCCCTCCTCCCCCGGCTCACTCTCGCTCACACTCTCTTCTTCATACGCCCTCGCACCCTCTGCTCTCTCTCGCCAACCGTCGTTGCCGCCCGAGTTACTTACTTGTTCTTAGTTCTTGTCTGCCTACATCCAACTTGCATGCCAGGCCTATATCCTCGGCTTCCTCAAGTCAAAAACTAATGAATGCCGGAAGAGGAGACTTAATCAGTCTTGGGTGGTAGCGAAACTGCACGCCGCCATCCCCAATGCAGGGCACCAAGAATATATAGTGCAAACCGCGACGTACAAGACCTACCAGCGCAAGCTTTGGCACCCTGCGGATCAAAGGTTCGCTTGATCCGGACTGCTCACTGCTCTTCACCGTAACCTGATCGAGGGTTCTCCTAATTTCGATTGCTCTTCACGTGCGCCTAGCCTAATAAACAAGTGTGTAGTGAAGGGGATATTAGGAAGTCAGGGATGACTCAATGTTACACTACCTATGGGAAACATCAGATTTGCCGTGTGCCGGAGGCAGTCAGCGAAGCACCTCTAGCACTCGGCAAAAGCATTGCCGAGAGCCACCCTCGGCAAAGATGACTCGGCAAATCAGGTGCCGGCAAAGCCGCCTTTGCTGAGTTCCATTCATCGGGCACTCGGCAAAGTTTTTGCCGAGTGCCGTAGGAGACCTCGGGAAAAATCTAACGGAGATGGCCGCTCTAACGGAGGCTTTGCCGAGGGTCGGTCGTCCCCTTCGGCAAACTTGCGCCTTTGCCGAGTGCTCCCTGACCAGGCACTCGGCAACCATTTGAGTTTGCCGAGTGCTGCCTGACCAAACACTCGACAAACATGTAAGTCTTTGTCGAGTGCTTATGTCATTACACTCGGCAAAGATGCTCATCTTTACCGAGTGTTTTGGCTTTAACACTCGACAAAGAACCTTCCCTGCACCAGAATTATTTTGAATTTTTCTTTCCCCGGACACAAAAATATTATTTCACAATATGCATAATCACAAAATCATCATGACAATCATCATATCATCACATAGTGCATCATCACAAACACTATATCACAATAAGCATCTAACAATAGGTTTCAACACAAAGTAGTCTGCTATTCATCACATAACGCAAATGAAAACACAAACACAAGTATATCTCACAACAAGTTTAGGAGGGTGGCCATTGTGGTCATGATGGTGACAAATCTTGGTACTGAGGGTGGTCATTCGATGCTGCCAATTGATTCTGCATATAGGAAAAAAGATTGCATGTGTGAGATGAGATGTAAGTTAGGAACAAACAAACTAACTCATTCATACTCACATGGGTACTTGTAGGAGGTGGTGGATGGAATAGCATCGGAGGCACAAATTGACCCACATTCTTGCCAACACTGTGCATCCACTGGAACATTTGCTCTAGCCCTAGCCACTCGGCCTACCACTCAGCTTCCATCCTCTATTCCATCTTAATCTGTCGCCTCCTCTCTTCTTCCAGCAGGTCCTACAATATTTCATCCCATTAATATTGCAATGCAATAGAAGTGTTTGTCAAAATCTATGAATGATGAATGAAACTGACATAACCTTAAGTGCCTCCATCCGGGAATGTGTGGTGCCTGGCCAAGGGCGTATAGCTAGACTTGACCTCGTGCTCCTCGCCTCAATTTGGGAGAGACTGGGAGTAGTGGCCATGTCAACTACACTGTCACCAATCCAGTACCGTCCATGCTTCTTGCCTCCTCCCATCCTCATGGCAATTTCTCCATCAAGGTCCTTGGTGTTTGGATTGTCATCTAGCCCATGCATCGTCCTTGCCATTGATGTGTTTTCATTGAGGCGGCTGTGGATGCTCACATTATTGTATGCTGAGAGGGGTTCCTCCAGGTTGCATTCGATGTTGGACGTCGCCTTGCCCTTGTGGGCCATAACTTATGCCATGAACTAGCTGCAATACCGATTATCATGTGCTGCGGACTGCAAAACAAAATAGTGAGATAATTAGAAAGTGTGCAGTATTGAGAGTTAGAATAAAGAAATAAATTCGCGTACCCATCTCTCTCTTATTTCTCGAAGGTAAGGTTGCCTTGATGGTGTGGTGGACCTGGCATCATCAAACGGTGCTCTCGACAAGCTTGGTGGCTCTCTTCCTACTTGGGTTTGCACCACTTGTCCACCATAACCTCCCAGCACCGGAGGTTATGAGCGCACCACCACGGAGACACCTAGATGTCATCAAGTACATTACAAATACATAAGAAGAGCAAATAAAATGTACTTAATGTCAGAAGAAATCAGTATTATTGTCCTATGTTTACCTGTAGGTATTGCTCATGGGTCATGTTCATGGAAGAGCAAATAAAACGTACTTAATGTCAGAAGAAATCAATATTATTGTCCTATGTTTACCTGTAGGTATTGCTCATGGGTCATGTTCATGGTCCTTGCCTCGGTTTTGGTGATCCTTAAATGAAGTTGTTGGGCGTCATATGTTATGATGGCCTGGAGATGTGCCTCATAATGCATGTCCTTCACAAGTTTACAACAGGCTAAGTGAGCCACATGAGCTGCCATGGCCTCATGTCCACCCCGGCATTCCATTTCCATTTCCCGCACCCTGTCTAAGTAGGGTCTCAACTATGTTCGGTGAAGGTTCCCTTGAAGCGTTGCAGAATTGTTTAAGAAATTCCCTATACCAATGAGGAACAAGGGGGTTGAATACATAACATTGTCTACTCGAGAAGAAATTATTGAGAACTTACCCCATGTACAGTTCCACTTCGGAAAGGTTGGTCAACACATATAGCATGATTATGCGCCACTCTTCATGTTTCAAGGTCTTGCAGGTCGCATCACTAGCTCTTCCAATTTTCCCTCGAAAAAGGCCGAGCTTCAATTCATATTCGTCAGCATTGTAACAAGGGGATGGATTATGGATGTTAGGAAGGTTGTCAACATAGTATTTTGTTGTGATGTTAGACACCTCCTCCAGGATATATGCCCCTGTAATTGAAGTTTCAACTTTGCATTTATTTCTTATATTTAGTACAAAGAACCTTTTGACATCTCTTAATTCAATAGCACCAACTGTTCTACATAGCCCCCCACCCCCCCCTCTTATTCGTGCCTCATACGGGAGGTGCACAACCAAATGCTGCATCAGAAGGAAGAAGCCGGGTGGAATGATCTCCAACTTATTGATCAACACTAGCACTTCTTTTTCCATGTCTGCAATCATGGTCCGAGATATCTCCTTAACACAAAGCCGACGAAAGAAATAGCTCAACTCTGCCAACAATTGCCAAACATGATCAGGGAGATAGCCATAATCCCTGACTCTCGACAACAGCTATCTTTGCCGAGTGCCCTGTTGACGGTCGTTAACTACCAATTTTGACCGTCAATATAGCCACAAATAAGGGAAGACTTAGCATTTCATACATGCACATTAGCTAGGATTAATAAGATTTCACTTGTCCTTGGAGATTTATGTGCATGCAGAGAATATATATAAAAGGAGTAGAGAAATAGAGCAAAATCCGAGAAAGCACACCTCTGGCCAATCAGAGCGTGCCAACGAGGACTCCCACGGATTGACTGGCCCACCTACAAAAGCAAACCAACTCAACAACCGACCTTACAGTGTCACTAGGCATTAGGACCCACCTGCCAGGCCACCAGAGTTGGCAGCACCCGAGGGGACTCCCCCCTCCCCTGTTCGGCCGAACAGGGGTGTTCGACCGAATAGAGGGTGGACCCCCTCGTGCACCGACTCCACGTGGCAACTCCTGGTGACTCCCCAAAGGTGGTTGTGTGGGTTAGGCGGCGGTTACCGACTCCAGGAACCGCATTTGGACCCTATAAATAGAAGGGAGAGGCCTCACTCCTCCACACACCCCAAGAAGAATCCATTCTCTAGCATTACATTTAGTCTTTAGGTCCTAGTAGAGTTTAGGAGAGAGAAGAGCTGTCTTGGGATTCTCGACCTAGTCTTGGAGAACCATCGGGTTAGTTCTATTCTAGTCCTCTCTTGTAAAACATATTCTTTTATTAATACTAGTTTTTTGCACGTGCGACACGCACGTGCCATTATTCATCTACATAATACATACTAACAATATTTTACTAAGAAATACACATCTAATTAATCCAATGTGACCTAAGCACATCTACTTTTTAATCACTCGGCTCTAGCATTGTTCTTCTATCTTAAAAGTTCATACCAATATTAAAGATCAAATGATTGGAATAACAAGATGCACTAAAAAGCTTCAAATGATAACCGATTGAAATAAATTCAAAAGCTACAGTAAAATGATGTCAAATAATTAAGCAAAAGAAAGAACATTCCATTTGTATCCATAGTCCAACAATCGAGAAAATAATATTTGGAATAAAAAGAAGAAAGGGGATTCAATGCAACGTAAATATTGCATAATATCACAATATGCACATTCTCCAAAGAGAAATGGTTTTAGTACTTCAACAAGTATGTCTTGTACTAGAAAGGTTTATTTGTAACCATATCCTCAAGCAACAAGCACAATAGTCAATTTTTAGCCAGTGCTTTTATGTAGGTGAATAATTCAGACAATGCGAAACATGATATAGTACAAGATGAGAAAAAATTACTATTGTAGAGAAAACGAAGATGCTTGACTCCTCCAATATTAATATCTAAGCAGTGGTCGCGTGGATCAGCTGATGGCGGTTTGACTCCTTCCTATTTCTCTCACCTTAATTTAGGAACCGACCATGACGTATCAGTTCACCCGCAATCACCCAATCTTCGCCTCCCTCGGCTACCTAATCAATGTTATAATCAGCATGACCAAAGCTAATACCTAAGACTCTTCTGACAAGTCAACAATGAAGAGTGATTCACTGTTGCAGATTCGGCAACATTGCTCCTTGGGTGTCCTGGACCTCTCACTGGGTGTCGGATGCGGCATGGTCGCGTCGATCAGCAGATGGCTTCTTGAATCACTGCCGCTCATACAGAAAATGCCCGTCCCTGCAACCTAGACCTGGAGCAACACAAATCAAGAGACATTCAAATACAACCACCATCCTTTGTCATGGAAACCATAGATGAGCCAGCCTCAGATTCAAATGAAATCAGCAAAACTTCACTTGGCTACACATGCCCATCCCATCATCGATTGATGGTAAGTCAGCCACATGTTAGTGAAGGTCATTGGACTCTATCTTTTCTCCATGCATGGTAGGAGTACGGAGGAGGTAAGAGGAAGGAGGAAAGGAAAGAATCAAAAGTGGTCGTGTGAAAGATACAATCACGGAATAGAGAGGGAATCACGTAAAGAGAGAAGGAAACATTGACTGCAACGAATTATGGAGACCATATTAAAGGCCACGGTCTAACTCCAAATCGCTGCCACCAACGCCTGCTGCCTCATTCAGCTCAGGCAAAGATGAACGACGAAACGACTCCACATTCACGCAGACGATACTAAACACCAAAGATCAACCACAGGAATCATGTCGAGGGTTGCTAGGCGGAAGATCAAATAGAACCGAAAAGCCAATGCACTTGCAGACTTACTTACGTTGCGACAGAGATGAACAGCTCGGTCTGACTTCAAATTCGCTGCCAGTAACGCTTGCTACTTCATGAAAACTATCTGATCCAAATGGATAAGCTAACATGACGCTAGCGGATAGAGATAAACTATGGTGACATAACGACGCCGACAAGAATCAAATAAAATTAAAAGAATGAAGCTACCAATAGGGTAGAGGAGAGGAAAAAAAAATAAAAACCATTATGGAAATATAAACAATCCCATTCCCATGCCACGCTGATTGATTGCCATAGAGTAATAACAGGGCATGGGTACAGGTGGGGGGCTTGGAGACAGCGTGGTGAGAAAAAACAACGCCCAGGGTCACGATTTACAAGATAGAAGCGTAAGGTTGCGTAACATGTAACGCTGAAAACGCTGGTTTCAGTTCAGATAGTGGGACATGTGCAAATCCGAAGTTTAAAAGGAAAATTCGTGTTTTAGATAAACGGTGGATGTTGTGGTGGGTTGATAACCTCAGGGTGAAATATTTAAAGGAGATGTTTAGCCTTTATAGTGTTGATTATTATCTTCTTTATTCCTTATGCCTTATCTTTATACTAGTGTGATAGTCATGTGTTTTGTATATGGTTTTTGCCTAGTCATGTTAGGTTATTATACGCTTCACATATCTAAGTTAGTCAATCTTTATCCTTATACTTGTGTCATGCATATTGTGGATAGACATGCTTTAGTCCATGACTTGTTAGTCTGTAGGGTTAGAGTTATGTGTGTTATAGTATATAGCTTGTTAATCCGTAGGGTTAAAATTATGCATGTTCTAACTTTTTACTTGTTGATCTGTAGGATCAGAGTTATACATGTTATAGTACTTGACTTGCTGATCTATTGGGTCAAGGTTAGGTATACTCTTATTCCCGACTTGGTGATCCGAAGGGTCAAAGTCCCATAGGGATTGAGAGTATTATTTAGCAATGTATGCGTGGTGCTTAGATTGATAAATAGCTATGAGTATTTGTTTGCTCCCATGAATAGGATTGACTTTAGGATTGGCATAGGGACTTAATAGTCCTAGTGTCACGTGTCTTAGTATAGGGTTAACTTGTAGGTGGTGACAATCCTACTGTGTTTAATCCTTCCTATTCTGGCTTAGCATAGGATCTAGGCTTGATAGTGTTGCATGTATTTAACCATTAGATAGGAATATAGAAGTACATAAGGATCTAGCTTGACTCCTTTTTAACCCACTTAACCTACGCTCTGTGTTAATGTTAGGTTGGATTGTTCTGTGTGTCACCTACTCACTATCTTTATTATCCTTACCCCTATCTATGACTTTGATATATTATTAGTTATATGGTTATGAACATGCCATCTCTTGACCGCTGCCTTCTCTTGGGAGAACTATAAATTGTCACGGACCCGCCTTACCACGGAGGCGGCTCCGTTCCAGGATCTCCCTTGGGTGGCGACACGCGCTGTGGCGCCCAATAGTACAATACATGACAGAGAAAAATAATTGCAACAAGAACATAGGTGGGGAAACAGAGTTTACATAAATCCGAAGTTATATTATAAACCAGAGTTTTGACAGAAATAAATTGCGGAAGCGAAATATTCAATATTGGCTCACCAATTCGACGGAATAGCTAAGATACAATCGCCCTCTCACGGCGACACACAGGAACCATCCGGCCATACTAGGTACTTTGCCCAAGTACTGTACCGGCAAGCAAAGATCTAATCCTCATCTTCATTCGTGCACAGCTCCCATTCGATGTTCTAGCAATCGGGGCGCTGGCCCACCCAATGGAATCTCCCACCGCAGTGGCAGTCTCCGTCCTGGTCATCTGAAAACCACATAGAGCTACGCCCTGAGTAACTAATTTACTCAGCAAGACTGACCCGTCAAAATGGCTAGCTACAGCCGACGCCTAGACATGCAAAGGCTAGGGATAGGGTTTATATTGCCAGAAAGCCAGCCTAGGAGTGGATCCTTGTTTTTCAAGTTTTCGCATCAAGTTAAGTTGTCATGTGGAATAGAAAATTTAGTTTGCACTAAAGCTATAACAATCATGGTTGCCATACAGTCTTAATAATTTGAAACAGCAGTATTAAACTCACAGATCATCTTAATGGCTTCCGACACTGTTCCGTAGCAGCGATCAAATAGTACTCGTTACTGTGAGGGGCAGCGACTCGAATCGATTTACATCCTGCAGGAGGAACCTGCTTGCACGACCCATACACGCTTCCGGGAAGCCGCATGGAGCAACCTTTCGCTCACGGTACCGTAGGGTCTTCCAGGTCCAGACTCCCCTGAGAAGGGTCCCCCAACGCGATGCGCCCCGTGCCGCCATCCGTGGGTGGATTTCTCCCTCCTCTCAGCCCCAGTTCCACCAAAGAAGAGAGAAGGCTATCTTCAGACCAAGCGATAGTTGTAGCTACGTCGTTTTACTGGACCCATATCTCCAGCACGCAAACAGTATGTTCAAACTTGATCCCATGGGCCGGACACGAGGCGTAGCCTTAGGGGGGGACTCGGACGGGGCTACCACCTTGAAGACAGACTGCCCTTCCCTTTCCACCTAGTTGCCCGTCCGGTCTTCATTGTGATTCCATCCACCCTTTCCTTTATCCGAAATCATTCCCCGGTGAACATATTTTCTATCTACGAGTGGTCTCCATACCACTCGATAAGTAGTCGTCCTAATTTAAGCAGAGCGACTACCGTCCTGAGGCTAATAATGGGGAAGAGGGACCTACTGCACGCTAGGGTTCACTCAACTCCTATCACTTAATGCACAAGCAAGCTTACATCCCTAGCTAGTGATAGAATAAAAATTTAAAATGAGGTTATGCACCGGGGCTTGCCTTGGGTCTGCTCTTGCTCAGCAACGGCACCTCCGGCTCCTTCTGGGTCCTGCTCCGGTCCCGTCTCCACGTGGTTCACGACGTGATCTATATGATGCAAAAGGGAATGCTATGAGAGAAGATTCATGACACTTCCTCCATAAATACGTTAATGTGCACTGTTATCGGTGGAATCAAACAGGGTGCGATGATGCGTTCAATAGTATATCTTATTGAGTGGGGCACAGGGTGAGGGCGTTTCGTGTATTTCCTTCATGGACTCCAGTACTTGATCGCGACGATGTTGCACCTAAGTACGGGGTGTTTGTGTGTGCCAGGGTGAAGCTATGCAAGTGATGTCCATGACCAGTAGGTGCTAATTAATTAGTATACTTGTGTGATGAGCAAAATCCTCGCAAGGTACTGAGTACCCGTGAACAGCCCTAGAGCGGAACCCTTTTTACCAACGGGTAAAATTGCACTCGGGGCATAATTTATTAAATTGACATGATTCTAATCTTCAAAAGGGCAGGGGTGATTTACTATAATTAGGTTACACCAGGAGTGATTTAATTGTTAAGTTTCACTATCATGCACCAAGCCAATAATTTCTATTAATTATTATAATGAAAGAGGCATTAAATTAATTTCAGCTAATATACAGAGAATTTCTTTATGAAACTTTTCCAGGGAGACTAAAACTGTCAATCCTACTTGGTGACCAATTTTTAATATTTTATCAGCTCTCTGTAATTAACTATAATTTTATTAGTGTTTTTCCTATTTATTTTAACCCTGGTATAAATATTACCATGCATGCGGTATTAGCATTTTTCTATAACAGTACATGACTAGGGGAACTCAGAGAATTTTAGTTTGCTCAAAAATACCTAATAATGAATTGGTTATGGATTCATAAGTGTTTTCCTCATTTAATCAAATCCTAACAGTACAATTAACAAGCACTGTGATTTAGCATTTTACTTATTATTACAAGTCCAGACAAGGCTAACAAAATTCCTATTATTCAATTTACTATGCATTTTACCAGTTTAACCTATTTCTGGAAATGATTAAATCGAAAAATCCGACTTTACATCGCGGGCCGCACTCCCGGCAGCCCACAGCTGCCTCGCCCGCGGGGGAGGTGCTCCTGGGCCAGATTCGGTCCAGGCGGGCACGGCCCCAGCGCCCGACTGGCCCACTGGCCAGCTTGCCCGAGTCCCCCGTGCGCGCGCGCGCTCGCCGGAGCACGGCGGCGCTGGGCGGGGGCTCGCCGCAGCCCGTTGCGGGCCCTGGCTCGAGCTGGTTTCGGAGGGGAAAACGGTCTACTCATCGTCGCGCACCCGTCTAGGCGGTCGGGAACCGCCGGCGATGGCCGGGTAGGGCCCCGCGACGGTGGCGGAAGCAGGGCAGGGTTCGGCGACGGCTAGCACGAAAAGGGAAGGGCGGAAGGGCTCAGGATCTTGCCGGAGAGCTTCACCGGAGCACGGAGAAGGGTGTCATCGAGTTTCCCCTGCGAGAGGGAGGCCGGGGATGCGGTCTCACCGGCGGGGTGGTGGCTGCGGTGGTCGGCGGCGGCCTCGAGCTACGAATCTAGGGGAAACGGTGGAGGGATTAGTCCAATCAAAGCTCAAACGTGTGCGTGATTAAGAGGGAGAGCTCCTTGTGCGAGGAATCGAAAGTTGGCTCACCTCGGGGTGAATGCGGTGCGGGGAAACAGCTCGGGGTCGATTATCGGCGCCGGGGAAGAACCGGACCGATCTCCCAATGCCAGCCGAGCGATGCAGAGGGAACAGGTGCAGGGTCGTCGGGATGTCCCGGCGTTGCTCCCAGAGGCTTGGCTCAGGCTCCGGTGGGCGATGCGGGGCAGAGGCGACGGCGGAGGCAGACGCGATGGGAGAGAGAGAGAGAGAGAGCGAAGGAGTGAATGGGGGGGGGGGTGCGCGTTCGGACAGGGCGACAGAGGGGATGTCCGAACGTGCGCGTGGGGCCGTCGATCCGCGGCAACGGCCATTGGCCGTACGCCGGCGACCACGCGGCACGCGTCGGACCGGACGGCTGTGGCCGAGTGTGTTTCTTCAGGTCGCTGACAGGTGGGTCTACGGGGATTTTTTCTTTTTCATTTCTTTTTCCATTCCTATCAGCCGACTGCATTTGTTATTTTTGATAGAATTAATCCGGAGCTGCTAAAATCAGACCAAAAATAGGGTAGGCTCCCCATAATGAGCTGGTTTTTATAAAAATACTAACTACCAACAGTTCCCAATAAAATGTGATTAGGAATTTTATGAACAGAGCTGGTTTTTAACCATGCTAGCATTTATTTGAGGCCTTTATTGATGGATTTAAAATCTAATAAAATTCCCAAATTTCTAATTGACCATGACCAATAACATATAATTTTTGCAGTGGTGACTTTTACTGAAAATTTAGAACTTGCAGTGCAAAAGTCATTCCATTTGGTTTGAATTTGATTTGAATTGACCACTTAATTTTCAAATTTTTAGTAATAGGATATTGTGATGACTAAGTGTTGCTCTTGGGACCATGATGACACCAGGAGTGTCACAGCCCTCCCCCCTTAAGGAAATCTCGTCCCAAGATTAAAGGATGGGTTGACGGGTTACCTAAGTGGTGGCGTAGGAACTCGGGGTAGTGGCTTTGCAGGAATTCCTCGGTTTCCCAAGTAGCTTCCCTGGTGGTATGGTTGCTCCATTGCACTTTATAGAACTTCAGTGTCTTCTTACGTGTCGCTCGCTCCTTCTCATCTAGCACTTTCACCGGATGCTCGACATAAGTCAGGACAGATTTTAGTTGTTGGGTGCTCTCCAGTGGTATGTCCACCGGTGTTTTCAAACACCTCTTGAGTTGGGACACGTGAAACGTGTCATGCACTCCGGCGAGTTCTACTGGCAGTTGGAGTTGGTAGGCCACGGGTCCGCATCTCGCGATGATAGGGTGCTAACTTCCCGTGAATTCCAAACCGTTGTACACCCTTGGTGGGTGACACTCGGAGGTAGACCATATCGCCGACCCTGAATTCCAACAGGCGGCGCCTTTTATCTGCATAACTTTGCTGCCTGGACTTTGCCGCACGTAAGTTGGATTGGATTTCAAGCACCTTCTGTTCAGCTTGCTGCACTAGCTCCGGACCAAATATTACCCTCTCCCCTGATTACGACCAACTCAGTGGTGTGCGACATCGGCGCCCATAGAGAGCCTCGAATGGTGCCATCTTGATGCTTTCCTGGTAACTATTGTTGTAAGCGAATTCTACCAAGGGTAGGGACTCGTCCCACTTCTTATTGTGATTTAGCACATATGCCCTCAACATGTCTTCCAATATTTGGTTAACTCTTTCTCTTTGACCGTCTGTTTGGGGGTGGTATGCGGAACCTCTAATCAGCCGGGTGCCCAGTGTCTCGTATAGCTTCTCCCAAACGCGTCCCACAAATTGGGAGCCTCGATCGGATACGATAGTCTTGGGCACTCCGTGCAAACATAGGATTCGCTCAATGTACAGTTGCGCATACTTTTGCATCTTGAACCGTGTCGACACAGGGATAAAGTGGGCGACTTTTGTTAACCGGTCCACAATGACCCATATGGAGTCGAATTTATGTGTCGTCAATGGTAGACCAACAATAAAATCCATGCTGATATCTTCCCATTTCCAAGCTGGAACACTCAAGGGTTGTAGTAGGCCTGCCTTCTTCAGATGATCGGCCTTGACTCGGCGGCAGGTATCGCACTCTGCAACATAACGTGCTATTTCCCTTTTCATACGAGTCCACCAATATTTGGATCTCAAATCATGGTACATTTTGTTGCTGCTCGGATGCATGGAGTACTTTGCCATGTGAGCCTCGTCCAAAATTTTCTTGCGGAGTTTCAGATCCTTAGGAACCACCAGTCGATTCTTGAACCATAAAACACCTTCTGCGTCTTCTCGAAAGCATTGTACCTTAGCATCACCCTCTTTTAGTCTCCTTTTGAGATGTGTTATGCATCTATCATTTTGCTGGGCTATCACTATTTCTTCCCGTAAGGTGGGAATTAACGCTAAGTTGTAGAGGGCTCTGTGGGGTGTTACTTGGACATAATGACCATCTTGGACTTGTGGGCTGACTAGGATGTGGTGGCACTGAGCCTTGCGGCTTAGGGCGTCAGCCACGACATTCGCCTTTCCCGGGTGGTAATGGACTTCCAACTCGTAATCCTTAATTAATTCCAACCAACGACGCTGTCTCATGTTCAGGTGGTCTTGAGTGAAAATATACTTCAAGCTTTTGTGGTCAGTGTATATGCGAACTAAATTCCCAAGGAGGTAATGTCTCCACATCTTTAAGGCCAATACCGCGGCTGCTAACTCCAGGTCATGCACGGGGTAATTCTGCTCGTGCTTCCTCAATTGCCTTGATCCATAAGCAATAACTCTACCGTCTTGCATATGCACACATCCCAACCCAATACCCGAAGCGTCACAATAGACATCGAACGGCTTCCCTAGGTCCGGTTGAGCTAATACTGGGGCCGTGGTCAGGTGCTTCTTAAAGGTTTGAAAAGCACCTTCGCAGCTTTCATCCCATATGAATTTCTTATCCTTCTTAAGCAACTCGGTCATGGGCTTTGCGATTTTGGAGAAATTGGGAATAAAACAGCGGTAATAGCCAGCTAATCCCAGAAAACTGCGTATATGGAATACGGTCTTCGGTGTCTTCCAGTTCAGCACATCTCTTACCTTGCTGGGATCTACCGCGATGCCTTCTTCCGAGACAATATGGCCTAAAAATGGTACTTGCTTCAACCAAAACTCGCACTTGCTAAACTTAGCATATAATTGGTGCTCCCTTAACCTCTGTAAGACAACACGGAGATGCTCTGCATGATCTTCCTCCGACTTCGAGTAGACTAGAATGTCGTCAATGAATACCACCACAAACTTGTCCAATTCAGGCATGAACACTGAGTTCATGAGATACATGAAATGTGCCGGTGCATTTGTCAACCCGAACGACATCACTAAATACTCATATAGACCGTATCGGGTAGAAAAGGCTGTTTTGGAAACGTCTTCGACACGGATTTTAATTTGATGGTAACCCAACCGGAGATCAATCTTGGAGAACACCTTGGCTCCTATCAATTGGTCGAAGAGGATGTCAATACGGGGCAATGGGTATTTGTTCTTGACAGTCACCGCATTGAGGGGTCCATAGTCTACACACAGCCTCAGGGTCTCATCTTTCTTGTTCACAAATAATGCCGGACAACCCCAAGGCGAGGAGCTTGGTCGAATGAATCCCTTATCCAACAGCTCCTTAAGTTGCTCCCTCAACTTAGCTAGCTCCTTAGGCGCCATTTTATACGGCCTTTTGGATATAGGTGCCGTCCCTGGCTGAAGCTCAATCTTGAACTCCACATCCCGATCCGGTGGAAGTCCTGGGAGGTCGTCAGGGAATACGTCCGAAAATTCCCTAACCACTGGAATATCTTTTATTTGCCCGACGGTGGTGTGGTGAACGCTTGGCGCGGCCAGTTGGGGTGGTCGTACCTGGAAGCTCACGTTACCATGGGTGGGAGAGTTTAAGTGCACCGTGTAGGTGTCTATGTCCAGTATAGCTTTATGTTGCCTCATCCAAGGCATGCCCAAAATAATGTCTATGCTGCACCCCTCTAAGACCATGCATTTGGTAGGGTAGACTTTTGATTCTAGGGTTATTGGGAGTTTCTCTATTTCATATAGAGCAGGGATTTGTCCACCGGCTGATCTAATGGTGTATCGTGCTTTCATAAGGGTGCGAGGCAGCTGGTACTTATCAACAAAGAACCCATTGACAAAGCTATGAGATGCTCCTGAGTCAAACAGTACTAGTGCAGGGTGGTCTCGAACAGAGAACATACCAGCAAGGATGGGGCTGTTCTCCGGAACCTCCTCCAGGGTAGTGTTGTTCACTCGCCCAGCACGAACTGGCCCTTGGTTGTTGCGGTTGTTGTTGGTGTTGTTATTCCTCGGCAGGTTCTGGCCAATGCTCTTCTTAGGGTGCGGGCACTCCCTTGAGAAATGCCCAAGACGACCGCAGTTGTAGCAGGGGAAAGATCCGGCCTGAGCGTTCGGCTGCTGGGGTGGGTGAAATCCACCCTGACTCTGTTGCTGGCGCGGTGCCGGGGGTCGCTGCTGTGCTGGCTGAGGCGGGCGCACAGCAGGTGCTGGTACGGGAGCGGAACGGTACCTCTGTCCCGACGGGGTGGTGTACACCATGCGGAACTTCTGTGGGGGTCTACTGGATGGCCCCATAGCACTTGTGGAGCGCTTCCGTTCTGCCATCACCCTGCGATATCCGTCTTCCGCGACGATAGCATTGTTAACAAACTCAGCGAATGAGCCTCCCATGTTAAGGTTGACGCGGTCCTGTAGCTCAGCACTTAGCCCCTCCAAGAAATGGTCCTTGCGCTTGGCGGGGGTGTCCACTTGTTCTGGGGCGTACAGCGCCAACCAGTTGAACTCTTAGCAGTATTCCTCGACACTACGGTTGCCCTGCTTTAGAGCGGCGAATTCACGCGCCTTCCTGCGGACGAGCCCCGTAGGAATGTAGTGAGCGCGGAACGCATCCTTGAACTCATCCGACGTAATCTGTCGGTCGGTTCCCACAGAGGCGACATGGTTGGCCCACCATGCCCCAGCCGCACCATGCAGTTGCTGCGCGGCGAACAATGTCTTCTGCACAGGCATGCAGTTAAGGAGTCCAAACTTGGACTTGAGCATGCGAAGGAAGTTCTCCGCCTCCATGGGCTCTGTAGTTGAGCTGAACGTGGGCGGCCTGGTGGCGAGGAAATCGGAGTTGGAGCTGTTCTTCGGTGTTCCATCGTGGTGGCCCCTAGCATTACGGGCTGCTATGTTTTGTTGTGCCAGCTCCTGCATGAACTCCGCCTGCTGTTGCTGGCTCTCCATCATAGTAGCGAAAAACTGCGCCATCATTTGCATGGGGTTGGATGGCGGTGGCGGTGGTGGAGTCCCTTGCGGAGAGTCAGTCCCCCTAGCCCTGGAACCTTCGGGCTGCTCGCCATGCAGCTCATTGGTGTTACGGGTGCGCGCCATTCTGAAATGTAAGAATAAGGGTCCAATTAGTCTCTTCTCCAACATAAGCATTATAGGTTACCAAAGCAAATAATACAGCACACGGGGCAGCAATTCGGTAAACATGATTTCGATGAAGTTGAAATTTTTCCAAGTTAACATAGTTCTAGTACAAGTCAACAGTTCCACTCTACATAGACTCGGAATATGTGGCCATCGAGTTGCAAAAGCTAATCACGCGGGTGATCCCCAAAATATAACAACCACGCGTGGAGTGTCCCAAAAGCTATCCATCTACCCTGCCCTACAAGCACGACCTAGTCACGTCTACTACTACTGCCATGCCCTGACACCGACGGTGCCAGAGGGCCCTGGTCGGTCCGCGTCGGTCGGAGCGGGTGGCTCGTAGTCCACGTCGGACTCCTCGCCCGCGTCCTCCTCGGGCCCCTCTGCGGGCGCTGCCGGCGGTGCAGCAACCGCGTCCAACTGAGCCTGGAGGTCCTGGTTTTCATGAGCCAGTGTCTCCAGGTCCTCCGCCATAAGGTCCATCTCCTGCTGGGCACTTGCCAGCTGCTGCTGCAGGTGCTCGTTGTGGTTTGCCCGCTGCTGCATAATCAACCCTCGTCTATCCACCTCCTACGCGAGAGTGTCGCGCTGCTCAGTGACCTCCGTCACGCGAGTCTCACTCGCCTCAAGAGCAGCAGTCAACCGCTGAATCTCTCTCTGCTGTGCATCGACCTGTGTCTGCAGGTCGTTCCTCTGCAGCCACACCTGCTCAGCATCCGCCAGCAAGGCTCTGCTGCGGCTGCTAGACTCCTCATCCAAGTTGAGGAGGTACTCGAAGTAGTGAGATATGTGGTGGTATCCCGCGTGGTACTCCGGGTAGTCGTCACGAGAGACGCGTCTCACGCGCCTCTGGCACACCGGGTCAGCCTGGTGCCAAATGGGGATCATCTCGAACAGAGTCCCCGAGTGCGCTGCTACGTTGTGCCCATAAAAGTTAGTGAGAGCCTGGTGAGCGACTCTCTCCAGGCTCTCTCTGAGGCTTCCAGCCGTGACGGTGCTTTCCATACCCGCCAAGTCGGGGTTGCGCGGATGTGGGGAGACACTGAGATGCACCTCTGCAAAAGGCACACCGCGGCGGCGGGTCTCACGCCCACGGTATGATGGCTGCTCCTCGTAGCCCAAGGCGCGTAGCATTTCCCACAGGAGGGTGGGAAAGCCACGGTGGTGTAGACCGGTGGTATAACGCCACCCGTCGTGCTGGAACAGCTCAAACCCGTGCTCGTCCATCTGGAACACAAACCCCAAATAGTGAGTACTCGTTCCCAACGCAGAGGGTGCAGGCCAAAATAAAACAATTTGATGCAATGAGTGATATACAGAATCTAGCCTGAGTACTAAAGTGGTAGAATCCTTCACCACTTTCCTGAAAGTGCAACTACATCCCTAGGGGTGATCGGAGCAAGGAATTACGGGTTTTACACCATAGGTAAAAGCTGAAATTTAGATTAACCCGTTTTCGACGTGCTGACTCGGACGGCCAAGATGGTATTGTTCGGAAATTTTTAAACCAAAATCTTCTTACTGATCGTACAGTGAGTTCATTCTCGATTCCACTATGTATTCGTTTACATGCTTTTGACTTTCAGGTAGAAAGATATCGACCCGCCTGCTGAATTTTTAGTTTCTTGTTAATGTCTTGACGCTTTTTAATATTTTTCATTTATGCATATGATTTCAGCCTATCCGTCCTCACCAAATAAAATTTGGTCACGAATAGGACCATACGTGTAGTCGGTGGCAATCAATCTCTCAAGTCAGTCATATACTACCCGTTTCTTACGAGAATTCGTGGTTAGCGTACCTGCAGAAGATTCATTCCAGAAACATTACATCAAATCAAAAGAAAGGAGCGGAAAATAATCCCTTATTATTGTCCTAGGGCAGGACACTGATGTTTTACGCAATCAGCCCGCGTCCACACCATTGTGCTAGCTTCCCATGTTACAGTCCACTGGGCGGGACACATACCTGCGTTGACGATGCCGTAGATGCTGTATTTAAACAAACAACCTCCTACAGTTAGCTTTGCCACCTGGATCATAACCATTAATAACCTATTGGGCACGTCCTCACATGTTTGTTACGGAGTTTTCAAAATATATGTCTTTGAATATTGCACTATTCCTAAGATCGCTCTGATACCACGCTGTCACGGACCCGCCTTACCACGGAGGCGGCTCCGTTCCAGGATCTCCCTCGGGTGGCGACACGCGCTGTGGCGCGCAATAGTACAATACATGACAGAGAAAAATAATTGCAACAAGAACATAGGTGGGAAAACAGAGTTTACATAAATCCGAAGTTATATTACAAACTGGAGTTTTGACAGAAATAAATTGCGGAAGCGAAATGTTCAACATTGGCTCACCAATTCGACGGAATAGCTAAGATACAATCGCCCTCTCACGGTGACACACAGGGACCATCCGGCCATACTAGGTACTTTGCCCAAGTACAGTACCGGCAAGCAAAGATCTAATCCTCATCTTCATTCGTGCACAGCTCCTATTCGATGTTCCAGCAATCGGGGCGCTGGCCCTCCGAATGGAATCTCCCACCGCAGTGGCAGTCTCCGTCCTGGTCATCTGAAAACCACATAGAGCTACGCCCTGAGTAACTAATTTACTCAGCAAGACTGACCCGTCAAAATGGCCAGCTACAGCTGACGCCTAGACATGCAAAGGCTAGGGATAGGGTTTATATTGCCAGAAAGCCAGCCTAGGAGTGGATCCTTGTTTTTCAAGTTTTAGCATCAAGTTAAGTTGTCATGTGGAACTGAAAATTTAGTTTGCACTAAAGCTATAACAATCATGGTTGCCATACAGTGTTAATAATTTGAAACAGCAGTATTAAACCCACATATTATCTTAATGGCTTCCGACACTGTTCCGTAGCAGCGATCAAGTGGTACTCGTTACTGTGAGGGGCAGCGACTCGAATCGATTTAAATCCTGCAGGAAAAACCTGCTTGCACGACCCATACGCGCTTCCGGGAAGCCGCATGGAGGAACCTTTCGCTCACGGTACTGCAGGGTCTTCCGGGTCCAGACTCCCCCGAGAAGGGTCCCCCAACGCGATGCGCCTCGTGCCGCCATCCGCGGGTGGATTGCTCCCTCCTCTCAGCCCTAGTTCCACCAAAGAAGGGAGAAGGCTATCTTCAGACCAAGCGATAGTCGTAGCTACGTCGGTTTACTGGTCCCATATCTCTAGCAGGCAAACAGTATGTTCAAACTTGATCCCATGGGCCGGACACGAGGCGTAGCCTTAGGGGGGGACTCGGACGGGGCTACCACCTTGAAGACAGACTGCCCTTCCCTTTCCACCTAGTTGCCCGTCCGGTCTTCATTGTGATTCCATCCACCCTTTCCTTTATCCGAAATCATTCCCCAGTGAACATATTTCCTATCTACGAGTGGTCTCCATACCACTCGATAAGTAGTCGTCCTAATTTAAGCAGAGCGATTACTGTCCTGAGGCTAATAATCGGGAAGAGGGACCTACTGCACGCTAGGGTTTCACTCAACTCCTATCACTTAATGCACAAGCAAGCTTACATCCCTAGCTAGTGATAGAATAAAAATGTAAAACAGGGTTATGCACCGGGGCTTGCCTTGGGACTGCTCTTGCTCAGCAACGACACCTCCGGCTCCTTCTGGGTCCTGCTCCGGTCCCGTCTCCACGTGGTTCATGGCGTGATCTATATGATGCAAAAGGGAATGCTATGAGAGAAGATTCATGGCACTTCCTTAATAAATACGTTAATGTACACTGTTATCGGTGGAGTTAAACAGGATGCGATGATGCGTTCAATAGTATATCTTATTGAGTGGGGCACAGGGTGAGGGCGTTTCGTGTATTTCCTTCATGGACTCCAGTACTTGATCGCGACGACGTCGCACCCAAGTACGGTGTGTTTGTGTGTGCCATGGTGAAGGTATGCAAGTGATGTCCATGACCAGTAGGTGCTAATTAATTAGTATACTTGTGTGATGAGCAAAATCCTCGCAAGGTACTGAGTACCCGTGAACAGCCCTAGAGCGGAACCCTTTTTACCAACGGGTAAAATTGCACTCGGGGCATAATTTATTAAATTGACATGATTCTGATCTTCAAAAGGGCAGCAGTGATTTATTATAATTTGGTTACACCAGGAGTGATTTAATTGTTAAGTTTCACTATCATGCATCAAGCCAATAATTTCTATTAATTATTATAAGGAAAGAGGCATTAAATTAATTTCAGCTAATATACAGAGAATTTCTTTATGAAACTTTTCCAGGGAGACTAAAACTGTCAATCCTACTTGGTGACCAATTTTTCATATTTTATCAGCTCTCTGTAATTAACTATAATTTTATTAGTGTTTTTCCTATTTATTTTAACCCTGGTATAAATATTACCATGCATGCGGTATTAGAATTTTTCTATAGGAGTACATGACTAGGGGAACTCAGAGAATTTTAGTTTGCTCAAAAATACCTAATAATGAATTAGTTATGGATTTATAAGTGTTTTCTTCATTTAATCAAATCCTAACAGTACAATTAACAAGCACTGTGATTTAGCATTTTTCCTTATTGGTACAAGTCCAGACAAGGCTAACAAAATTTTTTTTGCCACAAAATTCTAATTATTCAATTTACTATGCATTTTACCAGTTTAACCTATTTCTGAAAATGATTAAATCGAAAAATCCGATTTTTACATCGCGGGCCGCACTCCCGGCAGCCCACGGCTGCGTCGCCTGCGGGGGAGGTGCTCCTGGGCAAGATTCGGCCCAGGCGGGCACGGCCCAGCGCCCGGCTGGCCCACTGGCCAGCTTGCCCGAGTCCCGCACACGCGCGCGCGCGCTCGCCGGAGCACGGCGGCGCTGGCCGGCGGCTCGCCGCAGCCCGTTGCGGGCCCTGGCTCGAGCTGTTTTTGGAGGGGAAAACGGTCTACTCATCGTCGCGCACCCGTCTAGGCGGTCGGGAACCGCCGGCGATGGCCGGGTAGGGCCCCGCGACGGTGGCGGAAGCAGGGCAGGGTTCGACGACGGCTAGCACGAAAAGGGAAGGGCGGAACGGCTCAGGATCTTGCCAGAGAGCTTCACCGGAGCATGGAGAAGGGTGTCATTGAGTTTCCCCTGTGAGAGGGAGGCCGGGGATGCGGTCTCACCGGCGGGGTGGTGGCTGCGGTGGTCGGCGACGGCCTCGAGCTACGAATCTAGGGGAAACGGTGGAAGGATTCGTCCAATCAAAGCTCAAACGTGTGCGCGATTAAGAGGGAGAGCTCCTCATGCGAGGAATCGGAAGTTGGCTCACCTCGGGGTGAATGCGGCGCGGGGGAATAGCTCGGGGTCGATTATCGGCGCCGGGGAAGAACCGGGCCGATCTCCCAATGCCGGCCGAGCGATGCAGAGGGAACAGGTGCAGGGTCGTCGGGTTGTCCCGGCGTTGCTCCGAGAGGCTTGGCTCAGGCTCCGGTGGGCGGTGGCGGCCAGGCGATGCGGGGCAGAGGCGACGGCGGAGGCAGAGGCGACGGGAGAGAGATAGAGAGCGAAGGAGTGAATGGGGGGGTGTGCGTTCGGACAGGGCGACAGAGGGGATGTCCGAATGTGCGCGTGGGGCCGTCGATCCGCGGCAACGGCCGTTGGCCGTACGCCGGCGACCACGCGGCACGCGTCGGACCGGGCAGCGCGGCTGCGGCAGAGTGTGTTTCTTCAGGGTCGCTGACAGGTGGGGTCCGCGGGGAGTTTTTCTTTTTCATTTCTTTTTCCATTCCTATCAGCCAACTGCATTTGTTATTTTTGATAGAATTAATCTGGAGCTGCTAAATCAGACCACAAATAGGGTAGGCTCCCCATAATGTGCTAGTTTTTATAAAAATACTAACTACCAATAGTTCCCACTAAAATTTGATTAGGAATTTTATGAACAGAGCTGGTTTTTAACCATTCTAGCATTTATTTGAGGTCTTTATTGATGGATTAAAAATCTGAGACAATTCCCAAAATTCTAATTGACCATGACCAATAACATATAATTTTTGCAGTGGTGACTTTTACTGAAAAATTAGAACTTGCAGTGCAAAGGTCATTCCATTTGGTTTGAATTTGATTTGAATTGACCACTTAACTTTCAAATTTTTAGTAATAGGATCTTGTGATGACTAAGTGTTGCTCTTGGGACCATGATGACACCAGGAGTGTCACATAAATGACAACTATTGGAGTAATCCAGTGGTGAAATGCTATAACGGGATGTCTGTGCGCTTGCAGATTTAACTGGCCCACACTAACCATCTGTTGAGTTCTACCAACAAGTAGTTCTGACGCCTTGCTCAGGTCTATTTATTTGGTGTGACTTAGCAGATGTCAACATGCCCTTCTCTGGACACTCGGCAAACACTTGCATGCATGTTTTAAAATATATAATTTCTCTAATCAAATAATTCTTAATTATGTGGATTATTTTGTCTTAGATACCACATCAATATAGATTATTTATTCTTACATTATTTTGTGATCATGTCTTGTTTACTCGAGAACTAGGATAGCGATGACGACGACGAGGTACACCTATGCGGTGGAGAGTACACCATGGACATCAAGATGATCGAAACGATGCGATGGGTTTGTTAATGTTTGGACTTCATATCTTTTTTGCAATGTTAACGTTTTGACACTTTCTAAGTCGGTTTGGACTAGGATACAAAGACCATACCTTTTTGCCGAGTGCTTTTGGCAAAACACTCGGCATAAGGCCACTTTGCCGAGAGTCCTGGGACAAGCACTTGGCAAAAGATATCTTTGCTGAGTGCCCCAGGTTGAGTCAATGACAAACAATATTTTTGCTGAGTGCTTCTACCCTAGGACTCGACAAAGTTTTGATGGTTGCTGCCGGTGTTAATGGCCGACGAGACGATGTTGGCTTTGTTGTGTGCTGGATGCAGACACTCAACAAAGATCAACGCTTTACCAAGTATACTTTTTTGTCGAGTGCTTTATCACTCTTTGTCGATGTATATGCCACGGCACTCGGCAGAGTGCTATTATTGCCATGTGCTCCATCTTTGTCGAGAGCTTCTGGAATGGCACTTGGCAAAAGCTTTGTTTGCCAGAGTGCACAATGGAATGCTCTCGGCAAAAGCTTGGACACTTGGCAATAAGAGGTTTTCTAGTAGTGACTGGTGACGGCGAGGTGCAGTTTTGATGTCGTCAATGTTTATAAGAGGTGAGTCCATGGTATTGGTTGCGTCGAGGGCACGGCGGCACACACACGCTAGATTGTAGAGATGCCTAGCTGCTCGCCGCCAATGATGACGATGCAGCAGCTACGCCCTGATTGCATCTTGATGTGGATCGAAGGGGGCGACAGTCACCAAGATAGGCCTGCATTGGATAGCGAGCCCCATCTTTAGTCCAGTCTCAATGGAACCTTTCATAAGCATTAAATGTTATGCCATATATATAATTTTTGATGAGATGGCAAGTTAGTTATGAAGAGAAAGAATGAAGACTTTCATCTCATGTGGGAGACCATCCTAATGAAAAGATGTTGGCTCACTTACCTAAAACTCTTTTTTAGAAAGAGTGCAATAAAAGGGTGCATTGAGACTGGACTTACCTACCGAGAGCTCCACGTGGCTACGAAGGCTTGCATCCTAGAGCACGTCCAGATAGCTGTCAAGAACCCGCCTCAACGAGATCTTGTTCTGGTGCACTTGAGGAGGAGACATGGTAGAAATTCAACCCATGTTGGACTGGGTGTAATGTAGAAATCATAATGGGATGGATCTATAGATTGGTTTCAATCACAGGATACTTTCCAATCTACGTGCTAAAATTGTGACTTAAATATCATGGGCCAATTAGTCGAGGCGTGGACGAAAAAGGGTGGAACCATACGGAACCTGGTTAGGCCTTGTTCGTTTGTACAGGATTGATTCTTGGACCTGAATTGTTCTAGGCCTGGAATGGATGGATCTGGCTGATTCACTGTACGTTGTTTCAAACCGGCTGTTAAGAGTGAATCCCCCTATAATCAAACTGGCTCATCAAAAAAAGTGTTCGGCTGTTCTAGCTGGATTGAAACGGTCCAACAAAATTGCAGGCGACAGCTACAAAATTGCAGCTACATACATGCAAATTACAACCAGTCTCTACTATTCATTAGCATATCAGTTGTGTCAGATCTCAACGAATAATCATTAGCACATTTTCTGACAGAACTTATGCTACAAAATCATCCAAGCTAAGCTGGACACAATTTCCAAAAGCAATCTTACCAGATTGATAATTTAAAAACAAAGTAAAACACGGATCGAGCGACAAATCTAACCAAGAATCCTAGCATGGAACGGAGAGAAGGGGGGAAGGAAGGGTGGGATGACGGATTACCGGCGAGAAGGTGCTGTAGGAGGTCTCCGTCGTTGTCATGCCGGTCGTTAGCTTCGCCCGCACCATCGCGTCGCACGCCTGCCTTGAGCCACTGCTCTGTCGACTCCAACTTGGCCTGCGCCGCCTCACATGCCTGCCACGAGTTGCCGTGCCGCGCGCCACTACTTTGGCCTGCTCCACCGCGTGCCCGCGCCTCCGCCTCGTGAATGAAGCGAGAGAGAAAGAGGGACGGGAGAGGGAACCCTAGCGACTAGCATCGGGCCACAAAGAGAGAACGATTCCAAAGGTTAGGAGGTTGGGTTTCATTCTGGGCCTTGGGCCACAGAGAATGGTCGAAATGGGTCGGGCTTCATTCCGGCCAGGCCTTACCCGAGCAGAAAATTTGGAGAAAACAGGTTTCGTTCTGGGCTATTTTGTTCCGACCAGATTAGGCCTCATTTCGGCCCAATCCGGTGGAATCGAACAAGGCCTTAGGGAGGACGGAATAAGCACTGGCAGGGTGGAATAAGCATAACTAACTAAGAAGATGGTTTCAAAACTATTAAGGAGTAGAGATACTGTTGTTATTTAGAATCATCTCTGTCGACTATATATGTAAAGTTTAGATGAGTAGTATACTATTATATGTGAAAGGATCATAGTGACAGAGGGGGGGGGGGGGTGAATCGGGAACTATCTCTATGTACGAATTTACCAATTCGTAATACCAATACACTCAAAACAACTCCTACATAATTCTAGTGGTGATCACACTAACAAGATAATCCTATGAAAGGAAAGATGACCTATGCATGCTAGTGGATCACACAAGTCAATACAACTCCTATGCACTTCTAGTGATCAAGTACGCCAATGCAACTCCTACACATGCTAGTGATCAAATACGGAAGCTTAAACACTACTAGCAAGCAAGGAGCCTAAACATGCAAGTCTACAAGATAATCAAATAGAACATGGCAAGCATACAAGCATGAATAGCACGGTATGTAAAGATTGAAAGGAAAGACATCAAAGTAAAGAGCGGAGTAAGAGATGGCTCATGATATTTTTTTCCGAGGTCTTGGAAGGATGGCGCCTTCCCCTACTCCTTGTTGGACCACTCCCGCCGAAGTCCTGGTCCCTCCCGCCACCAAGTGGAGTTCTCACACACGAGCCCACAATCACTCCTGGAGTGAAAACATGGTGTGCGTCACCGCTGCCACCAAGGCACAAGCTTGCCTCCCTCAAGAACTTGTCGGACTCCCGGTGCCGGCACGAACGCTCACTAGCGATGGCCCTTTTACCGGCGGGCTCAAACCGTGTACAAATATGTGACGGCCTTCACAACCAATCACGATAGGCTCGATCACCGACATCTAACCGGTCCAGGTCCCACCACAGACCAAGAGTAACAACCTAGATCACACCCTCAAGGACACCCTAGCCTTAGATGTGCAAAATCGCTCCTTGTTAGTCTCACAAGCACTCTCAAGATATTCAATATCCTCTTCTAGTGCTCTCCTCTTTTGCTCTTGGACCTTACCAAATGCTCTCAGGTATTCCACTGGCCAAGAGAAATCTCCAAGACCCTAGCAACAAAGTTATATAGGCTTCCAACGTCCAACTAGCCGTTGCACCACAAAATCAGCTTTCTGGCGTACTGACCGTATAGTCCGGTCACTTATTGACCGGACCGTTCGGTCTCCACAGGACGGCTCCTCTAGAGCCGCTGGCTCTCTGCCCTCAGCTGATACCTGTACTGACCGGACCGCCCGGTCTGTACAACTGTAGGACAAGTCCGACACATCGGACATTGTCGTCAGACTCCAGTACACTGGATTCCTATCTGCCCTGTTTCTTAGCTGAACTGACCGTATGGTCCGGTCACCTGACCGTACCGTCCGGTCTCTATAGTTCCTGTATAGACAGATTCCTCCCTGCTCACTGGAAATCCCAGACAACTCCACATAGTGACCATACAGTCCGGTCACCACTGACCCTTCTGTCCAGTCTCTATGTACAGAAGCTAAAACTTGTCGTCCTTGCTTGACTTTGTTTCCCGGTTTCTTCAAACTGTTCCTTGGCTTCTCCACTATCATCTAGTACCTGTGATTCCACTGAGCAACTTTGCACATCACCGACTAGACATGACTTAAGATAATGACCTAGACCCTCTTGATACTCCGGTTTTTCCTATGGACTCAAAGCCCTAACAACTAGACAAGTGTTCCCAGCACTTGCTCCATAGCATGTCCTCAACTTTGATCCATCTCCATCAACCCTTGGACTCTATCAAGCTCACAAGCCTCCGTGCTTGGGGTCATTGTCATTAATCGTCAAGGCAACCGTCAACAATCATCATAGAGTAGAAAAGGTTTTCTACACGAACAACACTCGTGTAGACATTAGTCACATTTTATGTTTGTCATTCATCATTAAAACATACATATCTTGAAATGACTTTAATGGTCATGATCCTTACAATATGATAGACAATATCACACTGTTGTTTTATAGATGATAGCTAGCAACACTGTTGTTTTATAGATGATAGCAAGTAACATGAGTCATGTCGTCAAAAGTGCTTCTTATTCATGTTCAGGTGCTTGCCTCACAAGCATGCATCTTGCAGGCAGCTTATTCAAAAGAACGGTAGTATGTGTGTATGTAGCTAAAGCTTCTTAATTATCTTGTTGTGTTAAGCTGACACATAAGTCCGTTTCAGAAATTCATTTGGTACGCCGGTGACTTGTCTGGGTTGAACAGTCCGAAATGCCTCTCCGTCTCGGCTCCGCCCTTCTGGTTCTCGTTGAACATGGCGAAGATGTAAGCCTCCATGCCCCCGGGTCGCTTGGGCGTGCCCTGCCCAACATGGTTGATGAGGTTCTGATTGTAGGTTCGCGCGTTGTCAGCGGTGGCCGCGTCGCCGCCGGCCGACGGCCAGCCGCTCTCAGACACAACGATCTTCACGTTCCCGGCCCTGGCCTTCTCCAGCGCGGAGTAGAAGGTGTCGACGAGCGCGTCAAAGAGGTTCTGGTACGCGTTGCCGCCGTCCTGCACCACCGTGCCGGAGGATGTGAAGAGCGCGTAGTTGATGTCGATCTGGGCCTGGTTCCCCATGTAGGAAAAGTAGGGGTACACGTTGGCCAGCAATGGTGCGCCGGTGCTGGCGAGGTACTGCGCGATGGGCGTCATGTAGGAGGATGCATCGGAGCTGAATGTGCCCTGCGACAAGTTTCATACTTTTTGAGTCAGTGGATCGGCCGAAAACTCTATGAATCTAATCGAGAAATAAACTTGGGGTTTGATCTACAATAACATATTTGGCTACCCATTTGCATTCTTATTACCTGTGAGGGCGGGAACCCGCCGGTGACGCCGCTCTGCACCGCCGTGGACGCCTTGATGTTGCCGAGCCCGGCAGCAGAGAGCGCGCTGTCGATGTTCCGCATGGCGGGGAGGATGTTCTGGGTATCGCCTCCGGCGACCTCGTTGCCGACGGCGATGTAGCGGAAGTTGACGCCCGGGAAGGCCTTGACATTGTTCTGGATCCACGCGGCGGCGGCGCCAGGGTCCGAGGCGAATGCGGCGAGGTTGTCATTGCCGATGTCCATGATGAGGCCGATGTTGCTGCCGCTGAGGGCCTGCAGCGCGTTGGTGTCGGCGAAGTAGATGCGCATGGAGTCGATGCCGTTGGATTGGTAGAGCTGCACCACGTCGGACGCCGAGGGGAGGTTGTTGCCGATCACGCCGTAGCACACGCCGATGGAGTGCACGACTGTGGGAACAGCTGCAAGGAGCAGTGCCACTGCAAGCACGGAAGCAACAACTTGCTGCTTATTTGCCATCTTTGCTCACGTTCTAGTAGGGGGAAATATATATGTAGCAGGTGTCCTGGAACTGCAAGTGTAAGAAATGCCACGCTGCACTTTGCATGCATTGTAGTACTACCTTGGAAACCACCCCTATTTATATAAGGAACTCGTCGATCATAACCAGCAATAAGAAGTGTCCAGTTTGGCAGGTCACACGACACGATACCAAAGTCCATCGTCACCTCTGATCAATGCATTTTTTCCAATTTCCACCGCCACTAATATAGTCTAGTCATCAGTCTTTGGAGTACGCGGTATAGTACACTGCGTATGTGGTTGGTTCAAGGGCCTGACAGACACGGTGTCTGGAAGTGGGTCGCGATCCGGTCAGGCCTAACAGGGCCGCGTGCGCCGGGGATCACGGCCCGTCGTCGATTGGACCAGGAGAACGATACAAAGCTCGTGGAATTCCTGGCCGCGCTGACCTTGACGAACAGGAACGCCAAAGGTGATGATCGACTTGTTGGTTGTTCTATCCTGCTACCCTGCGCTAGCTGGCTTCCCCAACTCGGCGTGGAGAGAGCGGCAGGTTTGGAAATGGGCGTCGCCATCGGTCCAGGCGGGGAAAGAAAGTCCTGGACCCGTTCAGATTTGGAGCGCGGCCACCACGCCCGGCGTGGCCAGTGCGCATGGACGCCTGCCTAACTAGCATTCCAAGATCCACTTGGAGGTTCACAACAGCCCGAGCAATCAAAGAGCTTCGAGGCCCAGCACGCACATGACTATACGAAGCATATAATCCCAGCCCAGTATAATCCCACTAGAAGACTGATAATTTTTCCCAACAGTTTTCCTGCAAGTGGCCGACAGTGTGTAGGTATTTTGATCAAGTATTTTCTAAAACTGTGGGAAATGAGTTTGTTGGGGATGATATTGTTGGTAATTCACTAAACCTGTTGGGAAATATTGAAAGTCGATCTAGCATCCAAGGTAGGAGGAAGTGAAAGTGGGAACGACAATGAGAGTGTGTGAGGTTGTTCTTCGCAAGGATAGTGTGGGTTCTTTTGATTCTATGCTCACATTTTGATTTGAATTTAAATTTGTACTTCAAGTTTGAAATTTCAACTTAAGTTGGAATTTCAAATTATCTACAAGTGAATTTGTATGGTTTGAATCCTTCATGCATGTGGATAGGGAAAAAACAAAACAGGAAAAGTGGCTATAGGGAATGGGATTTACGGGAACTGTTGGAGTAACTTTCTCTAAAATCCTGAAAAAGATGTAGGGGCTTCCCTTCAAGCTGGTTTTAGAGAATGTGTGTTGGAGTTGCTTTAAGGGAGGTGGATATATAGGACTGCTTCTACTATATGATCTTGCTTATCATACTAGGCTTGTTGGTGCTATGGTTATCAAAAGATGGGTTTGTTGGGGGGGGGGGGGGGTGCATACTAAAGACAGAGACACACCTGCCACCGTGGCGGTATCTTACCACTGGTTTGTCGCCGCCTTGGGCAGCGAAGATGATTTCCTCAACATATGGCCCTCTCTTTCTCCGCTCGTTCATTGGTCACAACACTAGCAGCAGTAGCAGCGGAAGAAGAGAACCGCAACCATCCCCAGGGAGCTAGAGGCGAGAGCTTCATGAATAATGCACAATGTCTGATTTAACAGCGAGCTTCCTCGATGCCGTGTCATCCCATGGCTTGGCCCGATTGAGTTCCTCCTCATCAGAAGAAGAGGGGAAGGTTGAGTTATGCACGTGATGATGTGTTTTTTCCGGTGATGATTGATCGTGGAGAGATTAATGCAGTGAATTCAATGTCGATTATATATACATATGTTTCCTTGTATATTAAAGCGACTGAAAGAAACCTATTTTTTCCATCAACATTTCAATCGTCCGGACATTTTGTCTTATTTTGTTTTAGATTATGCATTGATTAGAGAGTTCTTTTATAAATATATGAACTGTGAAAAAACTATAATTTTTTAGTTGTTCGCTAGATCTAAGTCCTATGAATTGTGATTAGAAGCAATCCCAACTTTAAGTGTAGGCAATTTTCATGTTCTTGTCATAGGAGAGTAGAGTCATGTCACGTCGGAACAAAATGTTTAATAAATGGTGATAGACCTATAGTTCATAGTCCTAGGACATGGGCCGGGCCAAATTTGAGCTGCCCATGGCATGGACGTTTGGCACGACCCAAGCCCAGGCATGACACGGAGGAGTTTGGGATCATGCTATGCCTAGATTTTAGTCCGACAGGCGGTATGACACGACATAAATTTTTGGGCTGTGCTCGGGCCGGTACAGGATGAATGTGGCCCGATAGCACGGTAACGACCCGATATGACCCGGTTCTTGCATCAAGGTCTATTTTTTATTTTGATTCTTATTTAAAATTTTAAACTTGTATAGATTTCACATTTGTGATCCAAATGCAATTATTCTTTTTTCTATAACCTTAGAAAAATATGCTCTCGCACTTAGAATCTTTTTCCTTTTGTTGATTTAGTTCAATTATGCAATGACTCATCAACTCACTAATAGTCACTATTAAACATTCTCTTCTTTTTTTTGTAAATCTTCAAAGAAATTGAAATTTTAAATGAAATTTTGTGTCTATGTATAACTTCTATATAACCCCTCACAGAAATTTTGTATATTTTTTTTCAAAACTCCTAAACTTTTTAGAGTTTGAAATACTCTCCATTTATCTCAAAACATCATACCTTCTATATTGTTGAGTAGAATTTGAACGTATTTTAAAGCAAAAAAAAAATAAAAAAATCTCCATAAATTGTGGATATTGGTGTTGCCTTGGAAAAACCCTACACCAAAATTGAGTTCAAATTTCAATATATTTTTTAACAATAAAAATATCAAAAATAATTCTCACTTGTTTTTTTATTACACTTAAATTATGATAGTGAAAGGATCAAGTGACCGAGAGGGAGGGGGGAGAGGTTTGAATCAGGAACTTGTGACACTCCTATTGTCATTAGGGTCCCAAGGGTGTCACCTAGGCAGTATAAACCATGACACCAAGCCTTTGAGTTTGAGTTCAAATTTTAATTCAATTGAATTCAAAACCCATTTGAATGGCCTTTGAACTGCAAGTCCCAAATTTTCAATAAGACTCACCTTTTAAAAAATTATATGTTGATGGTCTTGGTCAATTAGAATTTTGGGAATTTTCTCAGAATTTTAGCCCATCAATAAAGGCCTCAAATAATTGTTAGAATGGTTAAAAACCAGCTCTGTTCATAAAATTCCTGAGAAAATTGTAGTGGGGACTGTTGGTGGTTAGTATTTGTGTAAACCCCAGCACATTATGGGGAGCCTACCATAATTTTGGTCTGATTTTAGCAGATCTGGATTAATTCTAACAAAATTTGCAAAGGCAGTCGGCTGAAAAGATTGGAAAAAGAAAAGGAAAAAGAAAAACAGCCGTGGGACCCGCCTGTCAGCGACACAGAGAAAACACAACCGGCCGAGGCTGCGCTGCCCCGTCCGTCGCACGCCGCGTGGTCGCCGGCGTACGGCCAACGGCCGTTGCCGCGGATCGACGGCCCCACGCGCACGTTCGGACATCCCTCTGTCCCCTGTCCGAACGAAATCGCCCCCGCATTCACTCCCTCGCTCTCGCTCTCTCTCCGCCATCGCCTCTGCTTCCGCCGTCGCCGCTGCTCCGCGTCGCCTGGCCGCCACCGCCTGCCGGAGCCCGAGCCCAGCTTCTGGAAGCAGCGCCGAGACGACCCGACGAGCCTGCACCTGTTTCCCCTGCACCGCGCGGTCAGCATTGGGAGATCGGCCCGGTTCTTCCCCGGTGCTGACGGTCGACTCCAGACTGTTCTCCCGCGCCGCTACCACCCCAAGGTGAACCATCCTTCGATCCCTCGCTCGAGGAGCTTCTCATCTTGTTCGCGCACGCGTTTGAGCTCTGGTTGGACAAATCCGACCACGTTCTCCCCTAGTTCTTCACTCGAGGCCGCCGCCGACCGCCGCAACCCTCACCTTGCCGGTGAGACCGCACCCCCGGCCTCCCTCTCGCAGGAGAGGCTCGGTGAGCTCCTTCTCCATGCTCCAGTGAAGCTTCCCGGCGAGATCCCGAGTCCAACCGCCCTTCCCTTGTCATGCCAGCCGCCGCCGCACCCTGCCCTGTTTCTGCCGCCATCGCTGGGCCAGGCCCGGTCGTCGCCGGTGTTTCCCGATAGCCTAGATGGGTGCGCGGTGGCGAGTAGGTCGTTTTCCCTTCCTAGGCCAGCCCGAGCCAGGGACCGCAGCGAGCTGCGGCGAGACCCCCCTGCCAGCGCCGCCGTGCTCCGGCGAGAGCGCGTGCGCGCGCGCGGACTCGGGCGCGCTGGCCACTGGGCCGCGAAGGCCAGTGGGCCTGGCCTCGCTCTGGGCCGCGCTCGGCCGAGCGCCCCCGCGCTCGCGCTCGCGCTCGCCGCTAGGCCGCGCGCGAGTTCCAGCTCAGTGGGCTGCCTGTTTGCGGCCCGCGGAGTAAAAATCGGTTTTTCTTATTTAAAACATTTCTAGAAATAGGTTAAACTGGTAAATTGCATAGTAAATTGAATAATAAGAATTTTGTAGCAAGGTAAATTTTGTTAGACTTGTGTGAACTTGTACTATTGTAGAAAAATGCTAATGCCACATGCATAGTAATTTTTATACCAGAGTTAAAATAAATAGGAAAAACACTAATAGAATTTTAATTAATTACAGAGAGCTGATAAAATATTAAAAATTGGTCACCAATTAGGGTTTTCAGTTTTAGTCTTCCTGGAAAAATTTCATAAAGAAATTCTCTGTTTAATTAGCTGAAATTAATTAAATTCCTTTTTCCTTATAATAATTAATAATTAATCTTTTGGCTGAGTATTTGATAGGGAAACTTAACAATTAATTCTCTCCTGGTATAACCTAGTTGTAATAATCATCCCTGCCTTTTTTGAAGAGCAGAACCTTGTCGACGAAATAAATTGTGCCCCGAGTGCAATTTTAACCGTTGATAAAATGGATCCGCTTTAGGGCTGTTCGCGGGTACTCGCACTTTGCGAGGGTTTTGCTCATGCTAATGCTATTTAGTTAGCACCTGCAAACCATGGGCGGTACTTGCACAGCTTTGTCCGGCACCCACCGACACACCGTACTTGGATGCGACGTCGTCGCGGTCAAGTACTGGAGTCCATGAAGAAAATACACGAAGTATCCTCGTCCTGTGCCCCATTCCTTGAGTGATACTTTCGAACGTCTCGCCGCACACCGTTTAATTCCACTAATAACAGTGTGCATTAACGTATTTATTGAGGAAGTGCCATGAATCTTCTCTCATAGCATTCCCTCTTGCATCATATAGATCACGCCGTGAACCACGTGGAGGCAGGACCGGAGCAGGATCCCGAAGGGGCTGAAGGTGCCGTAGCTGACCAAGAGCAGAACCAAGGCAAGCCCCGGTGCATAACCCTGTTTTAAAATTTTATTCTATCACTAGCTAGGGATATAAGTTTGCCTGTGCATTAAGTTTATAGGAGTTGCTTGAAAACCTAGTACTCCAGTATGATCCCTGTACCCGGTATTAGCCTCAGGACGGTAGTCGCTCTGCTTAAAATTAGGACGGCTACTCATCGAGTGGTATGGAGACCACTCGTAGATAGGAAATATTATCATTGGGGAATGATATCGACTGAAGGAAAGGGTGGATGGAATCACAATGAAGACCGGACGGGCAACTAGGTCGAAAGGGAAGGACAGCTTGTCTTCAAGGAGGTAGCCCCGTCAGAGTCCCCCCTAAGGCTACGCCTCGTGTCCGGCCCATGGGATCAAGTTTGAACGTACTGTTTGCATGCTGGAGATATGGGCCCAGTAAACCGACGTAGCTATGACTACCGCTTGGTCTGAAGATAGCCTTCTCCCTTCTTTGGTGGAACTGGGGCTGAGAGGAGGGAACAATCCACCCACGGATGGCGGCATGAGGCGCATCACGATGGGGGACCCTTCTCGGGGGAGTCTGGACCCGGAAGACCCTGCGGTACCGTGAGCGAAAGGTTGCTCCATGCGGCTTCCCGGAAGCGCGTATGGGTCGTGCAAGCAGGTTTCTCCTGCAGGATGTAAATCGATTCGAGTCGCTGCCCCTCACAGTAACGAGTACCACTTGATCGCTGCTACGGAACAGTGCCGGAAGCCATTAAGATGCTGTGTGGGTTTAATACTGCTGTTTGAAATTATTAAGATTGTATTGCAACTATGATTGTTATAGCTCCAGTGGAAACTAAATTTATTTCTGCATGACAGCTCAACTTGATGCTAAAACTTGAAAAATAAGGATCCACTCTTAAGCGGCTTTTCTAGCAATTTAAAACCCTACCCCCGGCCTTTGCATGACTAGGCGTCGGCTGTAGATGGCCATTTTGACGGGTCAGTCTTGCTGAGTAAATTAGTTACTCAGGGCGTAGCTCTATGTGGTTTTCAGATGACCAGGTCGGGGAGTGCCACTGTGGAGGAAGATTCCATTGGGAGGGCCAGCGTCCCGACTGTTGGAACATCGAGTGGGAGCTGTGCACAAATGAAGATGAGGAGTAGGTCCTTGGTTGCCGGTACGGTGCTTGGGCAAGGCACCTATTATGGCCGGATGCCCTCTGTGTGTCGCCGTGAGAGGGCGATTGTATCTTAGCTATATCGGCAAACTGGTGAACCAGTGTTGAACTTTTCGCTTCCGCAAATTTATTCTGTCAAAACCCCGGTTTGTAAAGATAACTTCGGATTTATGTAAACTCTGCTTCTCCACCTATGTTCCTGTCGCAATTATTTCATCTGTCATGTATTGTACTATTGGGCGCCACAGCGCGTGTCGCCACCCGAGGGAGATCCTGGAACGGAGCCGTCTCCGTGGTAAGACGGGTCCATGAGAGAACTCACAATATGTACCGAATTTGCCAATTTCTAGAACCGACCACTTCAAACAACTCCTACACAATTTTTATGGTGATCACACTAACAAGACAACCCTATGACAGGAAAGACAACCTAGACATACTAGTGGATCACACACAAGATAAAGCAACTTCTATGCAAGCTAGCAATTAATAACACGCGAAAGCACACAACAAGCTAGCAAAGAAGCCTACTCATGCAAAACTACTAGATCAATAAGCACAAGATAAGAATACAAGCACGAGTATCACTGTGGAATAACTATGCCTAAGTCGAAGGGCGACAGGATGGCTCAACAATATGGGAACCGACCGAGTCAGCTTGGAGCGCAAAGCAATTAGAGATAGAATTATTATATTTATCCTTGTAGACTATGAGTAGAACTCTTCATGTACTCCCTGCCCTCTTGATATACAAGGCGTCAGGAACCCCCCATCGAGGGACACAACATCACAAAGCAATACAATTCACAGAACACAAGACGTAGGGTTTTTACTCTCATCAAAAAGGCCCAAACCTGTATAACTCGGCGTCTTGTGTCTTTACCATCTAGTTCTTGATTCTAACATAGCCCTATAAATATATTGCTGAGATCAAGTGTCGTTAGTTGGCGCGCCAGGTAGGGGACAAGGCACGCCGTGATCCTCCGCCGACCTTGATGGCTGAGATTCCAATCATCCAGTACTCACCAGACTTCAAGATCTCCTTCGGTTCGCTCGACTTCTCAGTGGACGATGCAGGAAAGCTAGGCCGGGTAAACTACAGATCTGATCCGACCGTAGCCAACTACATGGCGCGATCATCGGGTTCAAAAGTTCTGGTCCCACCTCCAGCACCACTCGAACTCGGCGAGACTGACCTACCCACCGGATACGACTCCCAGTTGATCCTGCCCTTTGATGAGGACTCAGATGGTTCTTATTGCCCATATCCACACGTCGTATACATGGCACAAGTGGAGAAACCTGGGGCGAACCCGCCACCAGCAAACAATAGCGACGCAAATCGAGACGGGGAAGCTCCATCGGCTGGGCATCTACCCCAGAGACCGAGGGGATCTTGTGGATCTCATGGTGTTGTGAGAGAGCTAGACCTCGGAGACTTGGAGATCGAAGTGGAGGGTGTGAAGTCTACGCTACCCCATAGAATAACATTACCGGGGCAAAAACGATCCTCGACGGCTTGATGGAAGACAAGGCGTATTAGACCCCCATAATGAAGAAAGCGGTGCCCATGCTTAAAGCTGTTGCAATCTCCACAAGGCCATCGAGGGCATCAAGATCTGAGGAATTCTCTCAGTGTCCGAGATGACCGATAAATTATCAACACTCACTATGAAGAACGAGCTCGCGATTATCTTCGTCACGAAGATGACCGACGGGATCGGAATTGGGACGACCGACGATGGCATGACGATCGGGATCGGCGCGACGGTCGGGATCGGTGCAATGACCGTGACGAGGGCAACCGACGACGACGCCATTGTCACGGACCCGCCTTACCACGGAGATGGTTCCGTTCCAGGATCTCCCTCGGGTGGCGACACGCGTTGTGGTGCCCAATAGTACAATACATGACAGGGAAAAATAATTGCAACAGGAACATAGGTGGAGAAGCAGAGTTTACATAAATCTGAAGTTATATTTACAAACCGGGGTTTGACAGAAATAAATTACGGAAGCGAAAAGTTCAACACTGGTTCACCAGTTTGACGAAATAGCTAAGATACAAGTCGCCCCCTCACGGCGACACACAGAGAGCATCCGGCCATAATAGGTGCCTTGCCCAAGCACCGTACCGGCAAGCAAGGACCTAACCCTCATCTTCATTTGTGCACAGCTCCCACTCGATGTTTCAACAGTCGGGACGCTGGCCCTCCCAATGGAATCTTCCTCCACAGTGGCACTCCCCGACCTGGTCATCTGAAAACCACATAGAGCTACGCCCTGAGTAACTAATTTACTCAGCAAGACTGACCCGTCGAAATGGCCATCTACAGCCGACACCTAGACATGCAAGGCTAGGAGAATAGGGTTTTAAATTGCCAGAAAACTCGCCTAAGAGTGGGTCCCTATTTTTCAAGTTTTTAGCATCAAGTTGAGTTGTCATGCAGAGAAATAAATTTAGTTTGCACTAGAGCTATAACAATCATAGTTGCAATACAATCTTAATAATTTCAAACAGCAATATTAAACCCACACAGCATCTTAATGGCTTCCGGCACTGTTCCGTAGCAGCGATCAAGTGGTACTCATTACTGTGAGGGGCAGCGACTCGAATCGATTTACATCCTGCAGGAGAAACCTGCTTGCACGATCCATACGCGCTTCCGGGAAACCGCATGGAGCAACCTTTCGCTCACGGTACCGCAGGGTCTTTCGGGTCCAGACTCCCCCGAGAAGAGTCCCCCATCGCGATGCGCCTCCTGCCGCCATCCGTGGGTGGATTGTTCCCTCCTCTCAGCCCCAGTTCCGCCAAAGAAGGGAGAAGGCTATCTTCAGACCAAGCGGTAGTCGTAGCTATGTCGGTTTACTGGGCCCATATCTCCAGCATGCAAACAGTACGTTCAAACTTGATCCCATGGGCCGGACACGAGGCGTAGCCTTAGGGGGGACTCGGACGGGGCTACCTCCTTGAAGACAAGTTGTCCTTCCCTTTCCACCTAGTTGCCCGTCCGGTCTTCATTGTGATTCCATCCACCCTTTTATTCATCCAAACCCATTTCCCAGTGATAATAATTCCTATCTACGAGTGGTCTCCATACCACTCGATAAACAGTCGTCTTACTTTAAGCGGAGCGACTATCGTCCTGAGGCTAATAATCGGGAAGAGAGACCTACTGCATGCTAGGGCAATCAACTCCTATCACTTAATGCACAGACAAGCTTACATTCCTAGCTAGTGATAGAATAAAAATTCAAACTGGGTTATGCACCGGGGCTTGCCTTGGTTCTGTTCTTGGTCAGCTACTGCACCTCCAGCTCCTTCGGGATCCTGCTCCGGTCCTGCCTCCACGTGGTTCACGGCGTGATCTATATGATGCAAGAGGGAATGCTATGAGAGAAGATTCATGGCACTTCCTCAATAAATACGTTAATGCACACTGTTATTAGTGGAATTAAACGGTGTGCGACGAGACGTTCGAAAGCATCACTCAAGGAGTGGGGCACAGGACGAGGGTACTTCGTGTATTTCCTTCATGGACTCCAGTACTCGACCGCGACGACGTCGCATCCATGTACGGTGTGTCGGTGGGTGCCGGGCAAAGCTGTGCAAGTACCGCCCAGGGTTTGCAGGTGCTAACTAAATAGCATTAGCGTGAGCAAAACCCTCGCAAAGTGCGAGTACCCGCGAACAGCCCTAAAGCGGATCCATTTTATCAACGGTTAAAATTGCACACGGGACACAATTTATTTCGTCGACAAGGTTCTGCTCTTCAAAAGGGGCAGGGGTGATTATTACAACTAGGTTACACCAGGAGAGAATTAATTGTTAAGTTTCCTATCAAATACTAAGCCAAAAATTAATTATTAATTATTATAAGGAAAAAGGCATTTAATTAATTTCAGCTAATAAACAGAGAATTTCTATATGAAAGTTTTCCAGGAAGAATAAAACTGAAAATCCCACCTGGAGGCCAATTTTTAATATTTTATCAGCTCTCTGTAATTAATTAAAATTCTATTAGTGTTTTTCCTATTTATTTTAACCCTGGTATAAAAATTACTAAACATGTGGTCTTAACATTTTTCTACAACAGTGCAAGTTCACACAAGTCTAACAAAATTTATTTTGCAACAAAATTCCTATTATTCCATTTACTATGCAATTTACCAGTTTGACCTATTTCTGGAAATATTTTAAATAAGAAAAACCGATTTAAGCATCATGGGCCGCAAATAGGCAGCCCACTGGGCTGGAATCTCGCGCGAGGCCCAGCGGCGAGCGCGAGCGCGGGGGCGCTCGGCCGAGCGCGGCCCAGAGCGAGGCCGGGCCCACTGGCCTTCGCGGCCCAGTGGCCAGCGGGGCCGAGTGCGCGCGCGCGCGCTCTCGCCGGAGCACGGCGGCGCCGGCAGGGGGGCTCGCCGCAGCTCGCTGCGGTCCCTGGCTCGGGCTGGTCCAGAAAGGAGAAATGATCTACTCAACACCGCGCACTCATCTAGGCTATCGGACACCACCGGTGATGGCCGGACGTAGCCCAGCGACGGCGGCGGAAACAGGGCAGGGGTCGTCGACGGCTAGCTCGGCAAGGGAAGGGCGGTAGGGCTCGGGACCTAGACGGAAAGCTTCACTGGAGCACGGAGAAGGAAGTCATCGAGCTTCTCCTGCAAGAGGGAGGCCGGGGGTGTTGTCTCACCGGCGAGGTGGGGGTTGCGGTGGTCGACGGCGGCCTCGAGCGACGAACTAGGGGAAAACATGGTCGGATTTGCCCATCTCGAGCTCAAACGCGTGCGCGAACAAGATGGAAAGCTCCTCGAGCAAGGAATCGGTCAGGGGCTCACCGTGGGTGCCGGGCGACGCGGTGGGGCGGCGGTCAGAGACGGGGAGGACGAGGTCGATTCGCGGCGGCTCGATGCGGGAAGGGGAAGGTGGCTTCGCGTGGAGCTTGAAGACGCCGAGGCGAGGCCGTGGACGTCGACGAGCTCCTGGAAGCGACAGCGAGGCGGCGGTGGCGCGGAGCAGCTCCGGGCGGCAATGGCGCGGCGCGCGGGCGGGAGAGAGAGATGGAGCGCGGAGTGAATGCGGGGCTCGGACAGCGCGGCGGTCGGCAAAAGGGATGTCCGAACGCGCGCGTGGGCCCGTCGATCCGCGGCAACGGCCGTTGGCCGTACGCCGGTGACCACGCGGCACGCGACGGGCGGGGCAGCGCGGCCTCGGCCGGTTGTGTTTTCTCTGAGTCGCTGACAGGCGGGTCCCACGGCTGTTTTTCTTTTTCCTTTTCTTTTTCCAATCCTTTTAGCCGACTGCCTTTGCAAATTTTGTTAGGACTAATCCAGATCTGCTAAAATCAGACCAAAATTATGGTAGGCTCCCCATAATGTGCTGGTTTTTACAAAAATACTAACTACCAACAGTCCCTACTACAATTTTCTCAGGAATTTTATGAACAGAGCTGGTTTTTAACCATTCTAACATTTATTGGAGGCCTTTATTGATGGCTTAAAATTCTGAGAAAATTCCCAAAATTCTAATTGACCAAGACCATCAACATATAATTTTTACAAAGGTGAGTCTTATTGAAAATTTGGGACTTGCAGGTCAAAGGTCATTCAAATGGGTTTTGAATTCAATTGAATTGCAAATTTGAATTCAAACTCAAATGCTTGGTGTCATGGTTTTATACTGCCTAGGTGACACCCTTGGGACCCTAATGACACTAGGGGTGTCACAGCCATGACGATGATGTGGGTCCTCGCCATTGGCGCCGCACTCCCTCTACTTCATGATTCCTACATCATCGATAGAAATCTTCATCGCCGACGGACGAGCGGTTCGATGGAATAAAGGCTTTCGCTCCCGAACTTCGCATCTGCAAATTCCCAAGGAGTTTCAAGCCGATCACCATAGAAAAATACGATGGTCAGACCAACTCCAAGGAGTGGCTTGAGATCTGTCGCACTGCTATTGGGTCTGCAGGGGGATATACCTTCGTGATGGCCAATTATTTGTCAGCCTGCCATGAGCCAGCCGTTCGGATTTGGCTTACATCTCTCCCCTGAGAAGTCAATCACGTCCTAGGGGAGCTCAACAAACAGTTCATTGAGAACTTCCAAGCTACTTAAAACTGGTCAGGCAACCAATTTGACCTCACCCGAGTCAAGAAGGAGCTTGACGAGTCCCTACGCGATTACATCAAGCATTTCTGTGTCAAGAAGACTGAGATTCCCGATGTCTCGGATCAGCAGATCATTACTACTTTCCAAGAAAGGTTGCAGAGTGATGACCTGGTTCGGGATATCGGTCGGTGGAACCATAGCCTTGATTGGACCGCTCGGGAGTGCTTCGAGATCACAGATAAGTACGTCTCAGGAGAGTTAGCTCTATACAACATCCGCGGCAAAGGGAAGGAGAAGCGCCAGGACAAGCCCGAGCCCTCCAAGGAGGACAAGAAGCGGAAGACCGACAACCTGGTTGCTGTAGTAGACCGATCTAGGAAGAATCCTTAGATGAATCGGTAGACCATGGATGACTTGCTGAATGGTCTATGTTTGTGGCACCCTAAGGGGAACCACAAGGCAAAGGACTGCTATCAGTTGAAGGGTTTCACGACGGCCGCGCTGATGGCGGCCAAGTCTCCACCAAGGCGCAACGGCCAAGACAAGATTGATAATGACGGGAAGGATGATACAGAAGGGTTCTAGGAGCCTTCAAAGGAGGTGAACTTCATCATCGACGGACCTGATGCCTACTTGTCCAAACGCAAGAAGAAGCTAGAACTATGCGAGATCAAAGCCATGGAACCAGCTGCTCCCCAGTACATGAGGTGGTCTAAAATACAAATCACTTTTGATCGATCGGACCATCCCAGGCACCTACCCAAGCCAGGTCGCTACCCACTTGTGCTTGCAGCTACTATCAAGGAGGTCAAGTTCAACCGAGTACTCATTGATGGTGGAAGCAACCTTGACTTGATCTTCACCAAGACCCTCAAGGAGCTAGGTTTGTCGGTCAATGACCTTCATTCTAGTTCTTCTTCTTCTCAAGGAGCTAGGTGTAGCCCCCGAGCGTAATTGATGTTATGCAGACCGAGTGCCTGGTTTGCAGGTCAGGAGGATAACTGCTCAAGCATTATTTGTTAGTCTCCAAATTATTAGACTGGGGGCTACACCTAATCAGGTGCATGTAGTCCGCGCACCAGATCTGTCAAGACTTCATTCAAGAGGTCTTCCTAATTTGTGACTTGTTCACATAATTACTGAAGGAGAATCACTCGGCAAGTCATAGCTCAAAATCAGAAAGCACTCGGGGGCTGTTGTAGAATACTTACCCTACTGGTATCCATAGCTATGCCTAAGTCGGAGGACGACAGGATGGCTCATCAATATAGGAACCGACTGAGTTGGCTTGGAGAGCAAGGCAAGTAGAGATAGAATTACTATGTTTATCCTTGTAGACTATGAGTAGGATTCTTCATGTACCCCCTGCCCTCTGGATATATATGGTGGTAGGAGCCCCTCATTGAGGAACACAACATCACAAAGCAATACATTTCACAGAACACAGGACGTAGGGTTTTCACTCTAATCGAGAGGGCCCGAACATGTATCACTCGACATCTTGTGTCTTTACAATCTAATTCTACATCCCGATGTTGCCCTATAAACATATTGCTGAGATCAAATCTCGACAATCACATTACATACCAGGGTGACCAAACAAGCCAAAGCAACTCCTATACATGCTAGTGATCAAGTGAAAGCTAAGCACAACTTGCAAGTAGAGAAGCCTATTCATGCATGTCTATAAGGTAATCAACTAGAGCAAGGCAAACACACAAGCATGAATAGCATGGTATGTAAATGTAGAAAGTAAAGCATCACGGTAAGGAGTAGAGTAAGAGATGGCTCATGATATTTTTTCCTGAGGTCTCTCGAAAGCACAGCACCTTCCCCTACTCCTCGTTGGACAACTCCCGTCGGAGTACCGGTCCCTCCCGCCACCAAGTGGATTTCTCGCACAAGAGCCCGCAATCACTCCCGGAGTGAAGACACGGTTGCGTCACCGCTGCCACCAAGGCACAAGCTCACCTTCCTCGAGATCTTGCCGGACTACTCGAGCTGACACGGGCGCTCACTAGTGATACCCCTTGGAACGGCGGGCTCAAACCGTGTACAAACGTGTGACGGCCTTTACAACCAATCACAATAGGCTCGATCATCAACACCTAACCAGTCTAGGTCTCACCATAGACTAAGAGTGACAATCTTAATCACACCGTCAAGGACACCCTAGCCTTAGATGTGGATAGATGCTCAAGTTACTCTCACTAGCACTCTCAAGATATCCAATATCCTCTTCAGTGCTCCGCTCTTTTCCTCTTTGCTCCCTACAAATGCTCGTAGCAATTCCACTGGCTAAGAGAGGTCTCCAAGACCCCAGCAATGAAGTTATATAGGCTTCCAACCTCAAACTAGTCGTTGCTCCACGAAATCACCTTTTTGGACATACTGACCATACTATACGGTCACTGCCTGATCAGACCATCCGGTCACTCCTGGAACGGCTCCCAGAGCTGTTGGTTTCACTATGCATAGGTGATGTCATACTAACCGGATTGTCCTGTCTCTTCATGTTTGTCCATTCCAGAGAGCTTTTGAATTGCTTCCTCTTTGTCCTACCCTTCAATCATCCAGACCGGACCATCCAGTCTCTATGGTCTTTAGTGCAGACAGATTCCTCGCAAAGTCTTCTCCCTGATCTGCCTTCTCCTCTAATGACTGTATAGTCTGGTCACTCCTGACCTTCTGTACGATCTCTCTATCCAGAAGCTAAAACTCCTCGTCCTCGCTTAACTTCACTTCTCGGCTTCTTCCAACAGCTCCTTGGCTTCTCCACTGTCACCTAGTGCCTGTGATTTCACTGAGCATCCACACACATCGCCGACTAGCATGACCTGAAGAGACATGACCTAGACCCTCTTGATAGTCCGGTTTTTCATATGGACTCAAAGCCCTAACAACTAGACAAGTGTCCCAAACACTTGCTCCATACCTTGTCCTTAGCCTTGATCCATCTTCATCAACTCTTAGACTCCATCAAGCTCACCAAACTCCATGCTTGTTGATGAGGACATCACTCCTATGGATACACACAACACTCCTCTAATTCTGGACTTGCAAGGTCCAATGACTAGAGCTCGTGCACGACGACTAAATTTAGAGGTGAGCTCGTTCCTACGTTCTTCGCTATATGTTACTTTTAAGAATGGTTTGCTACCTAATGATTATTTTATGATTATAAACCATGGAGAGGACCAGGAGATGATGGGAGAAGGAGTTGGAAACGTGGAGGACCAGCAAGGGCTTGGAAGCCAAAGTGGAGGCCCAATCAAAACCGACTTCGAGTCTGTTTCGGGGCCCAGGACCAGTCTCCACTAAAACAGTCATCCAGGACGCATACGGACTCAGATTTGGACGTTCTACATATGCACGGAAAGATAAGGAGAATACCTTTCCAATGCCGCTGGCCTCATGTCAAAATTCATCGGGAGTCATCGGTAATCGTCAAAACAAGAGAGAGTCCAGAATCTGTGTCGGTGCTGCGTCGCCTATTTTTGACCTTTGGGCTTTGTATCTAGTTGAGCCCAATTAGGGGCGCGTCCAGAGGGTCTTGCACAACCCTAGGGTCTTTATATATAGCTGCCGCCACACCATTAGGGTTTGGGTTTTGCTTAGATCAATTCTGTCCATAAACAGTTTTACCGTTTATCGGTTTGTGAGACCCGAACTTCGAGAGTTTTATCATACATCTGCAATTGTGTTGCATACTTCGTTGTTCTTGCTTGTGTTCTTGATTCACAGGCAGGGATTAGCCTTCTCGGCGAGGTCAATCGTCTTTTGGACGGTTGATAACCGGAGGAGACGTCGTGCTGCGATTGCGGGGTTTAGAACGTGCTGTTCTGAAGCCGGATCGATTTGTGTGTCGCCTCCGACCAAATCAACTTACCAAGAACCTTTCGGAAGATCGGGAACCCTTGTTCACATCACTTGTGGTCATCGTCATCCATCACCAAGGCAACCATCACCGATCATCATTAAGTAATTAGAGGTTTCCTACACGTACAACACTCGCGTAGATGTTAGTAACATTTTATGCTTGTCATTCATCACCAAAACGTTCATATTTTGGGGTGACCTCAATGGTCATGAACCTTACAATCTCCCCCTTCTTGGTGATGGATGACAACCACCTTCCATAAACATTCATAAGGAAAGAACAAGAGAATAATATCCTTTCCATATTTTCTATGCCTTTCATGTTTGCCTCCAATAAATGCATTAATTCCTCTTAATAGCCTTTCCATACTCTTCCCCCACCTGCTCCACCCCTCCTATAAATACTAGCCCCCCTCCCACGTCCTCCCCAGCCCCTTCAACGCTCACCACGCCGCCAGGCTGCGGCCGCTCCACCCTGCTCTCGCGTCCAGCAATACTACCACCGATTGACATCAACGTTCCTGGTGATCCACCCATATAAATGCCGCCAAATTTGACATGGTGGTGCGCCCTGATGTACTCTACAACATATCCAAAAATCAGCAGCATTGGATGTTTTATACCTCCGGGATCTGCATCACAATGGCAGCTGCTCCCTGATCTGGGCGTATCCAGCACGCGTGACGGTAATACCATCACATTTTCTCCCAATGCAGAGAAGTTCTTGATACAGCCAACACTCCCAATTGTGTTCCAGGGTCTTTTGATCATCTCCACAATAGGGTTCCCCTAGAACGGCCCTGGTGCAACGAGGAACGCGATCCGTGCTTGATCTACCGCTGGATGACCACACCATGATGCAGCCAATCGATCTCCAGTATATGTGATTTCTGATCCAATTCACCTAGAGTTTCACATGTCCCAGATGACTAGAAAGATTTCTGTGCAAATTATTCCATGATAACTGGAGCCAATTGTTGGGAACGCGCATATATATTTTACACTGTCTATGCACAGCCGCAATCCTTGCAGCTTTAACCTGGCATATCTTTTGATCCACAACCCCGATTTTGATGATTCTTCCTCCTATATTCTTGTATCCAAATAAACTATCCAATTGCAACCTTTGTTCAACCATACGAATTGTTCTATACCTTGCATTGTGTATTTGTTGTGTGTATGCTCTGTACGTCTTGCGCGAATATGATATTTACTCACAGGAATCGTATGACGATGAAGATCAAAATTTGTTATCACTGAGCAGCAACATCTAATTTCAAGCAAGTGTCCTTGATGCATTTTGCTCCTATTATGAATGATTATTAGAGAACTGCATGCTTGTGTCAAACGAACGGGTACCTATGGTTAGGGTTTACTAGTATTGCTTTATCTTGCCCTTGGCGCCTTGAACTAGGGGTTTAATTAGCTATGGGTAGACATACTTAGTTGCTTATTGGGTTGTTGGGTTCAATTAATGTTGACTAATGAATAATGTCATATTAGGGATAATTTGATAATTCTTTTAGCAACATGGACTTAGGGATCTCAACAAGCTGGATGGAATGGATGTGGTGCCATTGGCACATGTTGGGTGGTGGTATGCTCGTTGTAGATCCTAGAAACTGGTTCTTGGAGCGGTAACCCAGGACAACAGTGTGCCATCACAAGGCTGCTATGGAACAACTTGACTGATTAATTAGGAGTTCTCCCAGTGTCAGCGTAGCATTTGGTGGAGCGTGGATGGAAGTCAAAAGGACTGTCCTTGTATCCGAATGGCTCAAGAGGGGGCTCCTGGGGTGATGAGCTGCTTGTTGATGGGCGATCACTTATGGACGGGAGTGAAACCTTAGTGGCTAGCATGTACTGGGAGACCCTTTGTAAAAGCCTCGTAGTGATCTCCTGGCCACACACCTAAGCAAGTGTGCTAGTGCTTCGCCGGCATGGCAACATAGAGATTCTAGTCCAACTGGCAACAGGGGACAAAATCACAACTTGTGGGTCAAGTGGCGCAACCTGTATAGGGTGTAAAACTATCATGACAACCATGGTCATGGTCACGAGTGGCCTGGATCCCTCACAGGATTAGTTGGTTATGGGATGGAATGGTTGGGATTGGTGGATGGGATTGGACTTGAGTTAGATAGGACCCCGTGGTTCAATGGTTGGGATGACCTCACCTACTAATTAGGATGCTTAGGAAATTAAAAGCTCATGCAATTAGCCGCCTATAAGCCTTCCTTGTCTTTAGCCCCATGTCATCTTTTCCCCCACTTGCTGAGTATGACATGTACTCACCCTTGCACTATACCACTTTGCTGCTCAGCTACAGGAGAAGGATGGTACAACTATGAAGATGATGGAGGAGAGCTCTAGGCCTACGGTCTTCCGGTCGACTTCCTGTGGGAGCTGAAGGACGCCAACGCTTAGTTTATTCCGCTGTAATGTAATCTTTTTTTCCTTGAACTATGGGTCACCACTGTAATAATATTATTGATTTAATAAAGATATTGTTCTTTTATCACATATATTGTCCTGTGTGCGCGAAAACTTGATCCTGGACACGCACATAGATGCATTCGGTTTCGGCTATTGGAACTGGGTGTGACAAGTGGTATCAGAGCTATATCGACCGCCAGACGCAAGCCTAGTTAGAAATGGTTGGTTTTTAAAGTATAATTTTACAAACTCCACTTCTTTCCCCTACTTCCTTGACTATTTTATTTTCTCCTTGTGTTTTGAGATAAAATGTTTACCGACTTGCCCAACCAATTGGTTATATATAGCTTTAGTTCAGGTTCACTTCTCCCAGGCCTACCATTACTGGATATTAGGAAGGTGCCCTAGGTTGTATTAGTCCTATGTGCAATTGCGATTTGACTGTTTGAATGTGATGTGCTTATGTGATTGTTTTCTTGTTTCAAACCCCTTGAGTTAGGCCTTATCCTTGTCCATAGCCACATTGATCCTATTTTGTTTGTCGACTCCAATACTATATTTTGGTTCGAGGAGATAGCCAACTCAAAAAGGCGTCATCATCAACAACAACTCAAGTAACAGATATACCATTGAAGTACCTCTACATCAAGAAGTGAAGCTCTTAATATGGAAGTTGAAGATGAAGCTAAGGCATCGTCATGAGTCATCATTTATTGAGCCATGTTTTGTTTGCTTTGAGTGATATAGGTTCTTTGTGCCTATCTTCCTTGACCATCATTTCATCCTTGATGCATATAGTGTGATAAAAAAAACCATATAAGATTGATTTCAACCTTGTCTTTTATCTCCTCTATCTCTATATCAAGATCTTCTCATTCTCTCATATCCAGTCATCTTAACCTAGTATTTCTGAATCTCGGGGCGAGATTCCTGTTAAGGGGGGTAGATTGTCACATCCCAAAATTTCCCATTTTGGAATGTGAACCGCTTTCAAACAATATCAAACAATATATTTGGTTTTCTCAATTTCGAAACTATTGATAAGAGACTTTGCAAATTAGCAAAAGATGTATGGGATTGAAGAAATTGCTCTATGTCACAAAAGTTTTCAGTTTTGAACCAAAACCTTTTTAGATAACTACAATCAATTTAATTTATTTGATTTCAATATTTCATCATTGTTGGATTCCCTATAATTTGAGAAAAAATTGAAATCCTTTCAATCAAATTATTTATATTGTAGACTCTATTTTAAAATAGAGCTCAACTATGATTGTCTCCTTGACTCACGTTAATGCATCGTTGAACACTGTCTTCCATACTTGTTTCACCATATATTTCACCCTACACGTTGTTGATGTATCTATTCTCATTTTTATCCTCATTCAGTTTACCTACCGCATGGACGTACCTAGACGTCATACATTCCATGTTTGCCCCACCTTCCGTAACCATTCCTATGGAAAGAAACCCCTCCTTCCATAAACATTTCTATGGAAATAAACCCACCTTCTATAAAATTTTCTAAGCAAAGAAACTCCACCTTCCATAAACATTCGTAAGGAAAGAACAAGAGAATAATATCCTTTTCATATTTTCTATGGCTTTCATGTTTGCCTCCAATAAATGCATTAATTTCTCTTAATTGCCATTCCATACTCTTCCCCCACCTGCTCAAACCCTCCTATAAATACTAGTCCCCCTCCCACGTCCTCCCCACCCCCTTAAACCCTCACCGCGCCGCCAGGCTGCCACCGGTCCACCCTGCTCCCGCGTCCAGCAATACTGCCACCGATTTACATCAACATTCCCGGTGATCCACCCATCTAAATGCCGCAAAATTTGTCATGGTGGTGCGCCTAGATGTACTCCACAAAATATCCAAAAATCAGCTCCATTGGATGTTGTATGCCTCCGGGACCTGCATCACAATGGCAGCTGCTCCCTGATCTCGGCAAATCCAGCACGCGTGACGGTAAAACCATCACCTTTTCTCCCAATCCCGAGATGTTCTTGATACAACCAACACTCCTAATTGTGTTCCAGGGTCTTGTGATAGCATCTACAATAGGGTTCTCCTAGAACGGCCCTGGTGCAACGACGAACGCGTTCCGTGCTTGATTTGCCGCAGGACGACCTCACCATGATGCTGTCAATCGATCTCAAGTATAGGTGATTTCTGATCCAATTCACCTTGTGTTTCACATGTCCCACATGACTCAAAAGATTTTTGTGCAAAGTATTCCTTCAGAACCAGAGCCAATTGTTGGGAACGCGCAGATATGTTTTGCACTGTCTGTGCTCAACCGCAATCCTTACAGCTTTAACCTGGCATGTCATTTGATCCACAACCCCGATTTAGATGATTATTCCTCCTATATTCTTGTATCCAAATAACTATCCAATTGCAACCTTTTCTCAGCCATACCCAATTGTTCTATACCTTGATTGTGTATTTATTGTGTGTATGCTCTGTACGTCTTGCACGAATAGGATTTTTACGCACGGGAATCGTACGAGGACGAAGATCAAGATTTGTTATCACTGAGCAGCAACATCTAATTTCAGGCTAGTGTCCTTGATGCTTTTTGCTCTAATTATGAATGATTATTTTAGAACTGCATGCTTGTGTCAAATGAATGGGTACCTATGGTTAGGGTTTACTAGTATTGCTTTATCTTGTCCTTGTCGCCTTGAACTAGAGGTTTAATTAGCTATGGGTAGACATACTTAGTTGCTTATTGGGTTGTTGGGTTCAATTAATGTTGACAAATGAATAATGCCATATTAGGGATAATTTGATAATTCTTTTAGCAACATGGACTTAGGGATCTCAACAAGCTGGATGGAATGGATGGGGTGCCATTGGCACATGTTGGCTGGTGGTATGCTCGTTGTAGATCCTAGAAACTGGTTCTTGGAGCGGTAACCCAGGACAACAGTGTGCCATCACAAGGCTGCTATGGAACAACTTGGCTGATTAATTAGGAGTTCTCCCAGTGTCAGTGTAGCATTTGGTGGAGCGTGGATGGAAGTCAAAAGGACTGTCCTTGTATCCGAATGGCTCAAGAGGGGGCTGCTGGGGTGATGAGCTGCTTGTTGATGGGCGATCACTTATGGACGGGAGTGAAACCTTAGTGGCTAGCATGTACTGGGAGACCCTTTGTAAAAGCCTCGTAGTGATCTCCTGGCCACACACCTAAGTAAGTGTGCTAGTGCTTGGCCGGCATGGCAACATAGAGATTCTAGTCCAACTGGCAACAGGGGACAAAATCACAACTTGTGGGTCAAGTGGCGCAACCTCTATAGTGTGTAAAACTATCATGACAACCGTGGTCATGGTCACGAGTGGCCTGGATCCCTCACAGGATTAGTTGGTTATGGGATGGAATGGTTGGGATTAGTGGATGGGATTGGACTTGAGTTGGATAGGACCCCATGGTTCAATGGTTGGGATGACCTCACCTAGTAATTAGGATGCTTAGGAAATTAAAAGCTCATGCAATTAGCCGCCTATAAGCCTTCCTTGTCTTTAGCCCCATGTCATCTTTTCCCCCACTTGCTGAGTATGACATGTACTCACCCTTGCACTATACCACTTTGCTGCTCAGCTACAGGGGAAGGATGGTACAACTATGAAGATGATGGAGGAGAGCTCTAGGCCTACGGTCTTCCGGTCGACTTCCTGTGGGAGCTGAAGGACGCCAACGCTTAGTTTATTCTGCTGCAATGTAATCTTTTTTTCCTTGAACTATGGGTCACCATTGTAATAATATTATTGATTTAATAAAGATATTGTTCTTTTATCACATATATTGTCCTGTGCACGCGAAAACTTGATCCTGGACACGCACATAGATGCATTCGGTTTCGACTATTGGAACTGGATGTGACAAGTGGTATCAGAGCTATATCGACCGCCAGACGCAAGCCTAGTTAGAAATGGTTGGTTTTTAAAGTATAATTTTACAAACTCCACTTCTTTCCCCTACTTCCTTGACTATTTTATTTTCTCCTTGTGTTTTGAGATAAAATGTTTACCGACTTGCCCAACCAATTGGTTATATATAGCTTTAGTTCAGGTTCACTTCTCCTAGGCCTACCATTACTGGATATTAGGAAGGTGCCCTAGGTTGTATTAGTCCTATGTGCAATTGAGATTTGACTGTTCGAATGTGATGTGCTTGTTTGATTGTTTTCTTGTTTCAAACCCCTTGAGTTAGGCCTTATCCTTGTCCATAGCCACATTAATCCTATTTTGTTTGTCGACTCCAATACTATATTTTGATTCGAGGAGATAGCCAACTCAAAAAGGCGTCATCATCAACAACAACTCAAGTAACAGATATACCATTGAAGTACCTCTACATCAAGAAGTGAAGCTCTTTATATGGAAGTTGAAGATGAAGCTAAGGCATCGTCATGAGTCATCATTTATTGAGCCATGTTTTGTTTGCTTTGAGTGATATAGGTTCTTTGTGCCTATCTTTCTTGACCATCATTTCATCCTTGATGCATATAGTGTGACAAAAAAAACCATATAAGATTGATTTCGACCTTGTCTTTTATCTCCTCTATCTCTATATCAAGATCTTCTCATTCTCTCCTATCCAGTCATCTTAACCTAGTATTTCTGAATCTCGGGGCGAGATTCCTGTTAAGGGGGGTAGATTGTCACATCCCAAAATTTCCCATTTTGGAATGTGAACCGCTTTCAAACAATATCAAGCAATATATTTGGTTTTCTCAATTTCGAAACTGTTTATAAGAGACTTTGCAAATTAACAAAAGATGTATGGGGTTGAAGAAATTGCTCTATGTCACAAAAGTTTTCAGTTTGTGAACCAAAACCTTTTTAGATAATTACAATCAATTTAATTTATTTGATTTCAATATTTCGTCATTGTTGGATTCCCTATAATTTGAGAAAAAATTGAAATCCTTTCAATCAAATTTTTTATATTGTAGACTCTATTTTAAAATAGGGCTCAACTATAATTGTCTCCTTGACTCACGTTAATGCATCGTTGAACACTGTCTTCCATACTTGTTTCACCATATATTTCACCCTACACGTTGTTGATGTATCTATTCTCATTTTTATCCTTATTCATTTTACCTACCGCATGGACGTACCTAGACGTCATACATTCCACGTTTGCCCCACCTTCCGTAAACTTTCCTATGGAAAGAAACCCCTCCTTCCATAAACATTTCTATGGAAATAAACCCACCTTCCATAAAATTTTCTAAGGAAAGAAACTCCACCTTCCATAAACATTCATAAGGAAAGAAAACAAGAGAATAATATCCTTTTCATTTTTTCTATGTCTTTCATGTTTGCCTCTAATAAATGCATTAATTTCTCTTAATTGTCATTCTATACTCTTCCCCCACCTGCTCAAACCGTCCTATAAATACTAGCCCCCATCCCACGTCCTCCCCACCCCCTTAAACCCTCACCGCGCCACCAGGTTGCCACCGCTCCACCCTGCTCCCGCGTCCAGCAATACTGCCACCGATTGACATCAACATTCCCGGTGATCCACCCATCTAAATGCCGCGAAATTTGTCATGGTGGTGCGCCCAGATGTACTCCACAAAATATCCAAAAATAAGCTCCATTGGATGTTGTATGCCTCCGGGATCTGCATCACAATGGCAGCTGCTCCCTGATCTGGGCAAATCCAGCACGCGTGACGGTAAAACCATCACCTTTTCTCCCAATCCAGAGATGTTCTTGATACAACCGAGACTCCTAATTGTGTTCCAGTGTCTTGTGATCATATCTACAATAGGGTTCTCCTAGAACGGCCCTGGTGCAATGAGGAACGCGTTCCGTGCTTGATTTCCCGCTGGACGACCTCACCATGATGCTGTCAATCGATCTCAAGTATAGGCGATTTTTGATCCAATTCACCTTGTGTTTCACATGTCCCACATGACTCAAAAGATTTTTGTTCAAAGTATTCCTTCAGAACCAGAGCCAATTGTTGGGAATGCGCAGATATGTTTTGCACTGTCTGTGCTCAACTGCAATCCTTGCAGCTTTAACCTGGCATGTCATTTGATCCACAACCCCGATTTAGATGATTCTTCCTCTTATACTCTTGTATCCAAATAACTATCCAATTGCAACCTTTTCTCAGCCATACCCAATTGTTCTATACCTTGATTGTGTATTTATTGTGTGTATGCTCTGTATGTCTTGCACGAATAGGATTTTTACGCACGGGAATCGTACGAGGACGAAGATTAAGATTTGTCATCACTGAGCAGCAACGTCTAATTTCAGGCTAGTGTTCTTGATGCATTTTTCTCTAATTATGAATGATTATTTTAGAACTGCATGCTTGTGTCAAATGAATGGGTACCTATGGTTAGGGTTTACTAGTATTGCTTTATCTTGTCCTTGTCGCCTTGAACTAGAGGTTTAATTAGCTATGGGTAGACATACTTAGTTGCTTATTGGGTTGTTGGGTTCAATTAATGTTGACTAATGAATAATGTCATATTAGGGATAATTTGATAATTCTTTTAGCAACATGGACTTAGGGATCTCAACAAGCTGGATGGAATGGATGTGGTGCCATTGGCACATGTTGGCTGGTGGCATGCTCGTTGTAGATCCTAGAAACTGGTTCTTGGAGCGGTAACCCAGGACAACAGTGCCATCACAAGGCTGCTATGGAACAACTTGACTAATTAATTAGGAGTTCTCCCAGCGTCAGTGCAGCATTTGGTGGAGCGGGGAATGAAAGTCAAGAGGACTGTCCCTGTATCCAAATGGCTCAAGAGGGGGCTCCTGGGGTGATGAGCTGCTTGTTGATGGGCTATCACTTATGGACGGGAGTGAAACCTTAGTGGCTAGCATGTACTGGGAGACCCTTTGTAAAAGCCTCGTTGTGATCTCCTAGCCGCACACCTAAGGAAGTGTGCTAGTGCTTGGCTGGCATGGCAACATGGAGATTCTTGTCCACCTGGCAACAGGGAACGAAATCACAACTTGTGGGTAAAGTGGCGCAACCTCTGCAGAGTGTAAAACTGTCATGACAGCCGTGCTCATGGTCACGAGCGGCCTGGATCCCTCACAAGATTAGTTGGTTATGGGATGGAATTGTTGGGATTGGTGGATGGGATTGGACTTGAGTTGGATAGGACCCCATGGTTCAATGGTTGGGATGACCTCACCTAGTAATTAGGATGCTTAGGAAATTAAAAGCTCATGCAATAAACCCCCTATAAGCCTTCCTTGTCTTTAGCCCCATGTCATCTTTTCCCCCACTTGCTGAGTACGACATGTACTCACCCTTGCACTATACCACATTGCTGCTCAGCTACAGGAGAAGGATGGTACAACTATGAAGGTGATGGAGGAGAGCTTTAGGCCTGCGGTCTTCCGGTCGACTTCCTGTGAGAGCTGAAGGAGGCCAACGCTTAGTTTATTCCATTGCAATGTAATCTTTTTCTCCCCTTGACCTATGGGTCACCATTGTAATAATATTATCAATTTAATTAAGATATTGTTCTTTTATAACATATATTGTCCTATGTGCGTGGAAACTTGATCCTGGGCACGCATACAGATACATTCGGTTTCGACCGTTGGAACCGGGTGTGACAAGTGGTATCAGAGCTATATCGACTGCCAGACGCAAACCTAGTTAGAAATGGTCATTTTTTAAAGTAGAATTTTGCAAACTCCACTTCTTTCCCCGACTTCCTTGACTATTTTATTTTCTCCTTGTGTTTTGAGATAAAATGTTTTACCGACTTGCCCAACCAATTGGTTGTATATAGCTTCAGTTCAGGTTCACTTCTCCCAGACCTACCATCATTGGATAGTAGGAAGGTGCCCTAGGTTGTATTAGTCCTATGTGCAATTGCGATTTGACTGTTTGAATGTGATGTGCTTGTGTGATTATTTTCTTATTTCAAACCCCTTGAGTTAGGCCTTATCCTTGTCCATAGCCAAATTGATCCTATTTTTTTTTGTCGACTCCAATACTACATTTTGGTTCGAGGAGATGGCCAACTCAAAAAGGCGTCATCATCAATAATACCTTGAAGACAGTTTTTGTTATTGCACCCTCACCATATACTCGACATGAATATATATCGATCAAAAATACCCATGCCCCCCTTCACTTTTTACATATCACATTGTCGCATTGACATATTTGTTAAGGAAGTGCCATGAATCGAATATTGATCTTGTATGTATCGCATCATTTCATCATGTAGATCAAGAGCTGAACCACATGGAAGCAAGTACAGAGCAGGAGCCAGAAGGACCAGGTGGTGACCCCGCTAACCAGAAACAGGCTCAAGGCAAGCCCCAGTGCATCCCACCAAATTTTAACCTTTTTATTTTATCACTAGTTAGGGATGTAGGTTTGTCTGTGCATTAAGTTTATAGAAGTTGTTTGAAAACCTAGTATTACAGTAGGTTCCCTTTACCCGATGATAGCCTCAGGACGGTATCGCTCTACTTAATTTAGGTTAACTATTCGTCGAGTGGTATGGGGACCACTCGTAGATCTGGAAATATTATCACTGGGAAATGATATCGACTGAAGGAAAGTTTGGATGGGATAACAATGAAGACCGGACGGGCAACTAGGTGGAGAGGGAAGGACAGTTTGTCTTCAAGGAGGTAGCCCCATCCGAGTCACCTAAGGCTACGCCTCGTGTCCGGTCCATTGGATCAAGTTTGAACGTACTGTTTGTATGCTGGAGTTATATGCCCAGTAAACTGATATAGCTACAACTACTGCCTGGTCAAAAGATAGCCTTCTCCCTTCTTTGGTGAAACTAGGGCTGAGAGGAGGGAGCAATCTACCCACGGATGGCGGCATGGGGTGCATCGCATTGGGGGACCCTTCTCGAGAGAGTCTAGACCCGGAAGACTTTATGGTACCGTATGCAAAAGGTTGCTCCGTGCGACTTCCATGAAGCGCGTATGAATCGTGCAAATAAGTTTCTCCTACAGGATGTAAATCTTGATTGCCTACTATAACAAACAGGTTTTTCCGCGAGGAGTTGAGAATAGATTTGATTTGATATTTGAGCCATTGCTTAGCGCACCGTGAACCGTCTTTCTTCTTAAGAGTTTTTTTTTAAACAAACTTTTATAAGGATGCAGGGAAATGCCCTTATGAGAGTTCTCAATACACGACTAAGGGAGGCAGTTGATTAAGATTCATTCAAGTTGCTACCCCTCACATTAACGAGTACCACTTGATAACTCCACCGGAACATTGTTGGAAGCCATTAATATGATGAATGGGTTTAATATTGTTGTATGGAATTATTATTAATTGTATTGTAATTATGATTATTGTAATTATAATACAAACTAAATTTATTATTTTGCATATTAACTTAACTTGCTGCTAAAACTTAAAAAATAAGGATCCACTCTTAGGCTGGGTTTTTTGGAATATAAACTCTATCCTTAGCCTGTGCATGTCTAGGAGTCGGCTGTAAATGACCATTTTGACGGGTCAATCTTGTTGAGTATTAGTTGCTCAGGACATAGCCTGTGCATGTCTAGGAGTGCATGTCTAGGAGTCGGCTGTAAACTCTATCCTTAGATAATCAAGGTGGCCAGTTTCTCGACTTTTAAAATATCGAGTGGGAACCCTGCAGTTCATAGGAGGAGTACTTTGTTATTTGCCGGTACAGTGTAATGGTCATAACACTTATCAAGACCGGATCTGCTTCTATGTATCGTCGTGAGAGAACGATTGTATCTTAAGTATCTCATCGAACCATTTTATTACTGTTGAACTATTTCGCTTCCGTATTTTTTAAACTCTGATTTGTAATTTACATTTAGATTTATATAAAACTTTCTACTCTATCTATGTTCTAGTTGTAACTATTTTATTTCTATCATTGTTGTGTTATTGGACATCACAACGCGTGTTGCCACCCGAGAAAGATCCTGAAACGGAATCGTCTCCGTGATAAGACGGTTCTATTACAGCGAAGGACTCGCCTGACACGACGAACGTGATGTCTGGTCCAGTCAAGGTGGTCGTGTAGATCAGAGGACGGCGGGTTTTTGAACACGGTGATGGTGCGCTCCACGGTGACGGAACAATTCTTGAAGTAACCTGAGTCGCGTGCTTTTGTCGTACACATGATCGGAAGTTTTCCAGTCGTATCTGATGGGAGCTGAAATGATTTTGACCGACTGACCTGTTCAGCTGATGGCTGAAGCACGCCACTAGGATCAACCAATCGCCCGCTCAGAGTCGCCATTACTTCAGTCTCTCGAGCCTCGCTGAGGAAGACAAGCTCGAGTGCCAAGACAAGCTCGAGTGCCATGTTGTAGAAGCCGTCGCTTCTACTGTTCTGAACAGGGTAGAAACGGGTCTCCCACTCGTACCCGCCGACCTCTCTCTGGATGTGATGTACTTTGTTTGCTCTGAGGTTGTGAAGTGACTGAGGCTGGGGAAGGGCGGGCACCCGTCGATCTTGAGCAGGCGCACGGAGCGCACAGACTCGGACTCGGTGAGGATAGTGGAGGAGAGGCTCACGGAGCAAAGGCAGGGACGGTGGGAGCGTGCGAATTGAGACGGCGGTGTTGTTGTTGTTCCTCTTCCTTTGCTGCGAGAAATTTGTCTAGTCAAGCGCATATACCACCGTAGTACAATGTATATTCACAACCCTGTACTTATTATGGGCGACTGCTCGGGTGAAGAGGCGTCCTGTATGCGAACGGACCTCTTGGAAGTTGGATCAAATTATGAAATTGAACAGCACAATGGGACTTGGGAGACCGGCAACCAACCAAACATGAAACGAACGTGAGCAGAAGCCAGACCATCCATCACCACAAGCAAATGTGTAGGAGAGACTAGCTTCCGTGAACACTCCGTCAGAGACGCCAGTTGTTAATGCAGTTAATCACGGCACCCTTCAGTTTCCGTGTACTGTGTCCCTGGAAATCGTGATCAGTCAAGCCAGGCACGTCTCATCCAGAACAAATTGCTAAGAGTTCCCTAATAATAGTAATTTTTATGCATAAATTTTCGAAGAAACTATATGCAGGGGTAATTTCATGAAGGGTCAAGAAATTTATGTCAGGGATGCATCGAATGTGTAATTTCGTTCTTGGACTATATGCTGGGGAAATTAGGCATCATCAATGTCATCGTGTGCCAAATAACAATCTCATTTGGAAACTAAAATTACCACTGCAGATTAAAATTATTGTGTGGTATCTGATCAGAGGGATAGTTCTTACCAAAGATAATCTGGCTAGGAGACCGTGGAAAGGAAGTTTAAAATGTTGTTTCTGTAATGTTAATGAGAGCATACATCTTTTTTTTTATTGCCAAATAGCCAGGTTCGTTTGGAGGGTTGTACAAGTTTGGATTATGGCTCAATGGGGTAGATAGGGAGCTTAAGCTTAAAATCTTAGTGGGAGCTAGTACCTTATGCTGAGGAATCTGGTTAGCCAGAAATGACTCAATTTTTAATGACACAAGGCTGTTACTTCCATACAGATAATCTTCATAGAAATATATTGGATTTGGTTCTGGTCGCTACTGCAAAAGGAGGAGTTCGGATCCCAATTCAAATGAGGATGTCGTGTTCTTAAAACTTCAGTCATGGAGCTTTCGCTAAACATGGATGACAATTCAATAATAAAATTCTTGATTAGCAGAATGGAGTGTCGTTCAAATGGTACTATGACACCTCTTCTCTTTCTAGTGTTTTATCTCTTCTGGATGTAATAATAAATAGCTATATGCAATTATCTATGTAGCGGTTGGAATATTAATATATATTTCCATTTCTATAAAAAAAATCAAATCAGCCATCTACTATTTAACTTGGGAGACCGGCAACAAACCAAACATCAAACGTACGTGAGGCCGTGAGCAGAGAACCCAGCCAGACCATCCGTCACCACAAGCAAATGTAGAAGACTCTCTAGCTTCCGTGAACACTCCGTCAGAGACGCCTGCTAATGCAGTTAATCACGACACCCTTCAGTTTCCGTGTACTGTCCCTGGAAAACGTGTTCAGTTAAGCCAAACACGTCACATCGGAAATGTATCCATTAAAGTACAAATTGCTATCCGTCACCATAAGTTAATAAAAGTCATTTTTGACATTGAGTCAGGGATCTTGTTCCTGAGCTCCACGTTACGTCGCAGAAGCTCCGGAGTGCGGTCTTTAGAACATCTTCAAAAGCTCTTTAAAAACTCTCTCTAAATCAAATTAATGTGGTTTAGTCTAACAATAATCTTCAACAGCTCCCTGGGAGCAACATTACCAGAATGGAAGGAGCCTTACTCTTTGCATGAGACCAAAGTTTCTAGAACACCGGTTACTTACAGTTTTTATGCGTTTGTGGATGAAATCCACTACTTGCTGACTTGACATGCAGTCCCCTGGTATTAAAAAATTTGGATCTTAACTGTTATGGTGGGCCACCACTATAAGCGCCGCCCAAGGAATATTAGTGATTAAACCATTTTAGTTAATTTAATGTAATGAGCCAAGGCCCAGTATAGACAGCCCACTTTTGTAATAGGTTCCTTAGGGGACAAGTTATGTTCCTTAGGAGCCAAGTTATGTCCTCTTTATATAAAGAGAGGCAGATTATCAATAAAGGGAAAGCAGGATTAAAGGGGTAAAACCCTAAGATCTCTCTCTCTCTCTCTCTCTCTCTCTCTCTCTCAGCCGCCTCCTCCTCCCTAGCGCCACCGCTATTGCAATGCCGCCGCCGCCAAGCTACTGCTGCCAACGCCGCCCTTCCTCCCTTCTCTTTCCCCTCAATTTATGCACATAACAACTTGGTATCAAGAGGCAGGTTGTTTCTCTCGCCATGGATTCCATGACAGGGACCGATCCTTACGCCATGAACATGGAGGGTTTTGGGGCAATTAGAGATTGGATCCGAAGCATCACCATGCATACTCAGGAACAATTGTCTCGGATCTGCCCCCTAGCAGATCTGGTACAGCCAAAGGTGCTCCCCACCCTAGCTTACCGCCCTCCGCCACTCAGGGGAGGCGACCACGACCAATTTTTGGAGGTGGACATCAATCTGACACCGCCAAATTTTTCATCCCCGGAGGATCAGATCGTCAAGGGATCATCGCCAAACCGCCAACCAGATCACCATGTCTCTTACAAGCTTTCGTTTCCGGATTTTGATGGTTCTTCCGACCCTCTTCCATGGCTGTTCCGTTGCAAGAAATTTTTTCTCAATCAAAACATTCCCGATACGGAACATGTGGAGTTGGCGGCTTTTCACCTCAAGGGAATCGCTTTGCCATGGTATATATTGCTCGAACGCTACGAAGGGGTTCCATCTTGGGCACAATTCTCCACTGCAGTTAAGGATCGCTTTGGGGCTCCGTCCAGCAGCAATCACCTTGGGTCTCTTCTTCATTTGCACCAAACAGGTTCCCTCGACGACTACATCACCGGATTTATGGAACATCTCACGCAGCTGAATTTTCTGCGGCCAGTCCATCAGGCCATGCTCTTCACCGCTGGTCTCACAGACCTCCTCAAAATCGAGCTGGAACTTCGCCAACCGTCGTGCTTAAACTCAGCTATAGCACTGGCCAAGGATTTCGCTCAAGCTCTTCCTACCCCACCACTGCCAGAGGAGCTAGGGGACGCATCTACACAGCCGGTTTCGCCTATAGAAATCTCACTACATGCTGTCACAGGACTCAACTCACACCGGACGATGCAAATGGACGCTCGCGTCAACGACTGTACTATTACCGTCCTTCTTGAGTCAGGCTCCACCCACAACTTCATCCAGATGGATACCTACCGTACACTGCAGTTGCCTGTATGTCCTATTGCACCAGGAGTTAATGTTGCCGTGGCCAATGGTGATCGAATTGCTCGTATGGGGTGTTACCGCAACCTTCAGATCTCAATCAACCAAGAACTTTTCTCTATTGACTGCTACACCATTGCCTTGGGAGGTTTCGACATTGTATTAGGTGTCCAGTGGCTCAGTTCCTTAGGTCCTATTACATAGGATTTCCAGCAGCTCACCATGAAGTTTTGGCGTCACAACAGAGAAGTCTTATGGCGGGGACGTGGAAGTACTTACCCACTATCCTTCGCCACGGATGGTACTTCCTCTGACCTACTACCCATTTTACTCAATTCATTCAAAGATCTTTTCTCCACGCCCAAAGGTCTTCCGGTCTCCCGCCGCTATGATCATCGTATTCACCTCAAGGAACCGACTAAAGCCATTGCAGTACGGCCATACCGATATCCCCAGCTCCAGAAGGATGATATTGAGCGCCAATGCCATGATATGCTTCAGCAGGGAATCATCCAATACAGTACATCCGCCCACTCGTCTCTAGTGCTCCTAGTTAAAAAAACAGGACTACTCTTGGCGTTTTTGCATCGACTACCGAGCCCTCAATGACAACACCGTTAAAGATAAATTTCCCATTCCAGTTGTCGATGAATTACTTGATGAATTATTTGGGGCCAAATTCTTCACAAAGCTGGATCTCCACTCAGGCTATTTTCAAGTACGCATGCACCCAGATGATATCGACAAAACAGCTTTTCGCACGCATCATGGTCACTTTGAGTTCCTGGTTATGCCTTTCGGGTTAACTAACGCCCCATCCACTTTTCAAGCTCTGATCAATGATGTTCGGGGACCCTTTCTACAAAAATTTGTTCTGCTTTTTTTTTATGATATATTAATCTACAGTCGCTCCTGGTCGAAACACCTCCAACACATCCAGCAGGTATTTCAGGCCCTTCGAGCTCATCAATTAGTTCTTAAATAGTCTAAATGCTTGTTTGGAGTTTCTTCTATGGGCTACCTCGGTCATGTTATTTCTGCTCAAGGGGTGGCCATGGATTCCGCTAAAGTTGAGGCAGTCACAGCCTGGCCACAACCTACATCGGTCAGGGAACTTCGTGGGTTTTTGGGACTTGCTGGATATTGTCGCAAGTTCATCAAGGAATATGGAACCATAGCCAAACCATTCACACAGCTCTTGCGATGGGAGAGCTTTCTTTGGACTCCGGAGGCAACAAATGCATTCAACCACCTCAAAACAGTCCTGACTTCTGCACTGGTACTCACTTTGCCTGATTTTTCTAAACCTTTTATTGTGTAATGTGATGCTTCGGGAAAAGGTTTTGGTGCGGTTCTCCACCAAGGACAAGGTGCTTTGGCCTTCTTCAGCAGACCTATGGCAGCTCGACATGTTTCCCTTGCTGCATATGAGATGGAACTCATTGGATTAGTCCAAGCTGTCGAGCACTAGCGTCCCTATCCATGGGGACGTGAATTTGTGATTCGTACTGACCACTATAGTCTCAAGTATTTGCTGGATCAACACCTGGCCACCATTCCATAGACTCAGTGGCTCAAGAAGTTATTAGGATATGATTTCTCAGTGGAATATCGTCCTGAACGTCTCAATGTGGTGGTTGATGCTCTCTCCAGATGCGTGTTTTTAGGTTCAACTTTGATGGCCCTGTCAGCCCCCAGCTTTGATTTTTTTTCTCCAACCTGCGCCAATTCATTCTTTCTAGTGAGGAGATGAGCACATTACTCTTATGAATTCAGCAAGGGGTTCACAAAATGCTACATCGGCTCCGGTCGGACTTCCACATTCCCAATGCTCGACACATTGTTCAGGATTATGTTTGGGATTGTTCGACATGCCAACGCAATAAGACATCTCATCTCCATCCTGGCGGATTATTGCAGAATCTAGAAGTTCCCACTCAGATTTGGGAAGATATTGCTATGAACTACATTGATAGTTTACCTAAGGTGGGAGGTAAATCAGTTCTTCTTATTGTGGTGGACCGATTCTCCAAGTACGCTCATTTCATTCCTCTTGCCCATCCTTACATGGCTATTTCAGTCACCAAAGTTTTCTTTGATGAGATTGTCAAACTCCATGGCATGCCTCGTTCAATTGTCAACGACGGAGATGTTATCTTCACTAGCACCTTTTGGAAGGAGTTATTCCATCTTTTCGGCACACAGTTAAAGATGAGCTCCACCTACCATCCTCAAACAGATGGCCAGTCAGAGGTAACCAACTGCATTATTGTTATGTACTTGAGATGTCTGACGGGAGATAAACCCAAGGGCTGGCTTCGTTGGCTTCCTTGGGCTGAATACTGCTACAACACTTAATATCAATCATCCATCAAGGAGACACCATTTCGAGTGGTGTATGGCCGCGACCCACCATCCTTGCAGGCGTATGATGTTGGTATGGCTCGTGTTCCATCAGTGGATACTCTTCTAGAGGAGCGTGACTTATTCTTGGCCTCGGTACAGGATCGCCTTCTACAAGCTCAACAGTATGCCTAGCATTACTACAATGACAAGCACACGGAGATCACTTTCAATATAGGCGACTGGGTGTGGCTCCGCCTCGTGACACACACAGCTATGGCCGTTGCATTTCGTCCTAAGGGCAGGCTCTCTCCAAAGTTTTATGGGCCTTATAAGATCGCGACAAGATTGGGACAGTAGCCTATCACTTGGATCTTTCGACGACTGCTCGCATTCACAATGTTTTTCATGTTGGACTCCTCAGAAAGTTCCATGGTACTCCACTGGATATTATTCCTCAATTACCGCCCATACAGGAAGGTCGCGTCACTCCGGTACCAGACAAGGCACTCCATTCGAGACTTTGTCGTGGTATTCTTCAGGTTCTGATTAAATAGAAGGACTTACCAGATTCAGACTCTTCTTGGGAGGATGTTTTATTAGTTCAGGAGCTTTATCTAGCATTTTAGCTCGAGGACGAGCTGATTCTTAAGGTAGGGAGAGATGTTATGGTGGGCTGCCACTATAAGCAACGCCCTAGGAATAATAGTGATTAAACCATTTTAGTTAATTTAATGTAATAGGCCAAGGCCCAGTATAGACAGCCTACTTTTGTAATAGGTTCCTTAGGGGACAAGTTATGTCCCTTAGGAGCCAAGTTATGTCCTCTTTATATAAAGAGAGGCAGATTATCAATAAAGGACAAGCAGGATTAAAGGGGTAAAACCCTAAAATCTCTCTCTCTCTCTCTCAGCCGCCGCCTCCTCCCTAGCGCCGCCACCCTAGCACCGCTGCTGTTGTAGTGCCGCCGCCGGCAAGCTGCTTCTGCCAACGCCGCCCTTCCTCCCTTCTCTTTCCCCTCAATTTATGCACATAACATTAACAACAAAATATCCATTGCAAATAATGATTGGATGAATAGAGTAGATAAAACATAAGAAACATGGATACCAGTGTGCCCATCAATGAAATCAAATTGGTTCATGCAAGAAAAAGCAACATTGGAGTAAATCATTTTGCTTGTGCGGCTATCTAAAAGGAGTCCTATAAAATTGAGCATGTCTCCAAACGGCTGTGTGCAAATGACAGCTTCATGAGTATAAATTAAATGGATTATATGCATGGCAAAAATAGATTGACATATATATGAAGACTCATTTCATAGCTTAGTGATGTCTTTTTTGTACAACAAACTCAAGCAGCATTGGTTGAACAAATAACATTTTTAAAGCAATCAGTCCATAGCAGATAAAGACACTTGCGCACTAACAAAGTAAATAACCATTTGCAAGCAAATAGTTATTTCTTATTTTTCCTAGTTCCATATCAATTATTCATTGATAGCTACCGATGATGCCCTGTTGAGCATAGCAGTTCTATTGTCAAAACATTGATTGTAACACAAACTAAGAAATGGCAAAAGTATTATTTCACTATCGTCCTCCCCTGGTGATGAGAGATTGAATGCAAGCAAATGCCCCGTTGCTCATCACTCATGGAGATTGCAAAATCTATATTTTTTTTATTCTTGAATGCGCAGGAGAACTGCGCATCATTTCATTAAGTAAAATCTATATATTTTACTACAACTAAAATATGATGAACATAAAGACGACAGAATGGAAGTATTTTGGTTATAGAAATACGATTGGTAATCACACCGCCTCTGCTTTGTGCACGGCAAGGAGGAGGGACCGGGGATCATGATGGGAGGAGTAGGGGCCAGGTAGAATGCCACCCTGTCGATAGCGATGGTAGGAGTAGAGGCGGAATGGTTGGGAGGGGCTGACCCTGCGCCACCGTCTTCTCTATTCACGGCGAGAACGTCCGGCATCGGAGTGGCCGCAAATTGCGACAGGATGGGTTCCCGATCCCTCATCCTCTGGACGGGGTGGGTTCCCGATCGCGCCGCCACCAACCCTGTGCCATCTTTGTGCGGACAGGAGTAGGGGCTGGGAGGATTGAAAGGTGGCTTAACCTGCACGGCCACAGCTGCTCTTCATGCCGAGAAGAGGTCGGTGTTTTTCATGCCGACAGAGTCGGGCGCGAGATCGGCGGGGTGAGAGGATGGGAGGCTGCTGTAGAGGACCCTGCGCCACCGCAACTACTGCTCACGCAAAGAAGAGGGCGGCATTCGTCATGGAGATGGAGACATGTGTTGGCAGTCATTAAATACCATTTTCGGCCATCAATATTACTCAAAATAAAAGAGGATTCAATATTTCCACTATGCATGTTAGTTAGAATTAAAAAAGTTCCACTTGTACTTGGAGAAATGCTCATATGTAGGATAAATAATGAAATGGAGGAGGAAACACACCTATGTGGCGAAGAAACACAACTTCAACCAATCAAAGCGCGCCAACAGGGACTCCCACGTATTGAATGGCTCACTTACAGAAGCAAACCACCTTAATAACCGACCTTATAGTCTCACTGGGCAACGGGACCCACCTGCCAGGGCACCAGAGTCAGCAGCACCCATGGGAATCCCCGCCCCCATTCGGCCGAACAGGGGTGTTCGGCCGAACAGAGGGTGGGCCCCCTCAAGTATAGCTGTCACATGCTGGCTACTGGTGGTATCCTAATGGAGGTTGTGCAAGCTAGGTGGCGGTTACCGACTCCGGGAACCGACTTTGGGCCCTATAAATAGAAGGGAGAGGCCTCACTCCAAAACACACACTTAGAAGCATTACTCTCTTTGTATTTCGAGATACTCTCTAGTTTTAGTGGAGTTAGGATTAGAACGGAGTCTTCTTCACTTCCCAAGTCTTCCTTGGAGTTGTGGTATAGCTCTTGTATTGTTCTCCTTTTGTAAGACTTTGCTCTATTTAATATATTTAGTCTTTCTATACAGTTATGCTTGGTTCATATGTTTCTTGTTTGATTATATGATCCATTCATGTATATGGTTGTTATGCTTACATGTTACTAATGTAGTTATACTATATTACCATGTTAGACATAAGCCTTTACTATAGTCTTTATATCGTTATAGTGATGCATGACCAATGTTTGACTTAGATCATTTCCTCGTGCTTAGTATACACTTCAATGTGATTACTCCTTTTCTGATCCATCGTTACAGGATTAGGGGTCTTGTTGTAGATATGTAAGGGTCGTGCTTAGATCAATAGAATGCATTATTTATCGTGTAGCCCACAGATTGCTAGGGGTAGGCAGTAGGTGGTGGCAGCCCTATCTGTCCTTTGAGATCCCCCACATTCGGCTATGTAATAGGCTCTTGGATGGAATCGTACTATGGATGTAGGGAAAAACCGGATGCCCAGGGTGTGATGATCTGATTGTAGTATATAATGTAGACTATATAACTATATACAAGCAACATAGGAACATAGCTCTTTCTTTGTCCTTCTCCACTAAACACGTATTTATTTATATTGAGTATGCTATCTATGTGAACACTATCCATGTTTATCTTTATCTTTACCACTGTAAGGACTTTGTCTCATAATCCATTATGCCTGGTTAAGAACATGGTAATTACTCTGATCAATCCCCGTCTACTTTTGGGATAAAATAAATACAAAACTCTAAATACTTCCGGGTGAAATGCTACAACGGTATTCTCCATGCGCTTGCGGACTCTGTGCATTCATTAAAGATTACCAATATACAGTTCTGACCTCGTTGCTAAGACAACTTAGTAATGATGTTAAGAAATGTCAACAAGCAATTCTGGCACCATTGCCGGGGAAGGTGATAGATCAAAAGAATTACCCATGTTCTAATCTTGCATATAAGGTTATTTGGCATTCACCCAAACAGGCTAAACTTGTCTGTTTTATCAGTTTGTGTGAAAACAGGGTAGTGCATGACCGGCTTCACCTTGCCTAAAAATTATATTGAAGATCCCGAACAACTCTTGAGAAGGGTACGTGCACATCTCATCCCTTCTCAGAAGTTCGTGTCTGTAAGTGAACCAGTCATCCCCGCACCATCAAGCTTCAAGGTTATGGCGTAGAAGAGTCTTCACGATTTCTTCGCTTCCTTAGCGTCCAACATTCCTATTGCACCCAATGTCACAGGAGATGCAAATTTCAAGATCAAGACAGGTCTAATTACCATGGTGCAGGCCAGCCCATTTTGTGGGAAGGCCAATGAGGACGCCAGCGCCCATCTACAACAATTTCTGGATATTTGTAGCACCTTCACGATGATGGACGTCTCTCAAGACGCCATTCGCCTTCATTTGTTTCTGTTCTCCCTCCTGGGGAGGGGAAATCAGTGGTTCTACGTGAGCAAGGATGTTGTGAGTACCTAGGAAAAGTCTTCAAAAGCTTTCCTCACCAAGTTCTTCCCGTTGGGCAAAACCAACACCCTTCACGGGAGAATTTCAAACTTCCAGCAGGAGTCCAAGGAGTCAATCTCCGAGGCTTAGGAAAGGTTGCAAGAGTACATTGCCGCATGTCCTCATCACAGGATGAATGAATGGCTTATCATCCAGAACTTCAACAACGGGCTGACTCCGTCAGGTCATGATCATATCGATCCTGCTACGGGAGGAGCCTTCTTCTCACTGAACGTTGAAAATAACTTATTAAGAAGATGGTCTCCAACCAAGGATGGAGTGAAGATCGTCTTCACTCGCGCCAGCAGGGCATGCACACTGTTAAGGAGGTGGACACGCTAGCCGTTAAAATGGACCTCCTCATGAAGAAGATGGACGAGCAGGCCAAGGGACATGAAGTCAGCACCGTCAACGTCTTAGACGTTCACATGACGTGCGAGGTCTGTGGCAACACGAGTCACTCGGGCAATGACTGCCCTGAGACTCATGAGGACGTGTTGTAGATGAACAACAACAATAATGGATATTGTCCACAAGGAGGCAACGGGTGGAATCAACCACGCCTGTATTATCAAGGAGGTAACAACTATAACTCTTCCAATGATTTTAATCAACCCTCCTTGAAAGATCTTGTCTTAGGTCAGGCTAGAATTAATGAAACCTTTACTAACAAGCTTTCGGCTAATGACAAGACCTTAGAAAGTGTTAATGCTAAGTTAGAAGGTCTTGCTTCTTCCTTTAAGAATCAACTTAGCTTTAATAAAATGCTAGAAACCCAACTAGCCTAGTTAGCTATTGTTGTTCCTCCCTTAGAGTCGGGGAAAGATTCCGGGGCAACCCGAGTCTCCCGTTAAAAGCAATAATGCAATGACCACAAGAGGGGGTAAGACCACTCGGGACCCTCCATATCCTAACAATGCAGGGAAGGACAAGGAAGGACAAAAGGAAGTACCTTCAAGCAAAGAAGATCCGGGGTGCCCCACGATCACTTGCTCGATCGGGGATCAAAAATTCAACCAAGCCCAGTGCGACCATGTTGGTGCAAGCATGAGCGTGATGCCCAAGGCGGTCTTTGAGAAATTACACTACACAGCTCTATCCCCTATGCCGATGCAACATTAGTGGCCGATTCATCGGTCAACAATCTAGAGGGAATTGCAGAAGGCATTCTGGTGAAAATCTGGAATTGCTTTATCTCTGTGGATTTTGTGGTGCTCGACATGGATGTCGAGAAGGAAACGACGCTAATTCTTGGGTGCCCATTTTTAAGCACCGCAGATGCACACATTGATGTTGGGGACGGAGAAGTCCACTTCCTCATTAATGGGAAGGAGGAGAGGTTTGATTTTCGGCCAAGGAGAGAGCAGTGCTTAATCATCAAGATCAACTACGGGCCGAACCCAAAGAATATTCAAGTGGTCGAAGTAACACCCCCGAAGAAGGATAACCTCATTCTCTACATGAAGAAGATCATGGCTAAGGAGATGCCATACTGTTTTGAGAAAAAGAACTCACCTACGGCGAGGCTAGGACTATGGGCAAAGCTACAGTCTATTAAATACAAGAAGCCACCAACCGCACCAAAGATGAAGAAGGTGTGGCGAGTAAAGGAAGCGCAGCCATCCGCTTTCACTTTTCTAGGACCGGACGCAACGACATCAAGCTAAACATGATGGAGAAACGTCCTGCTCATCGGACTTTAAAAATTGGTGAGCCCTTGCCAAAGGTAAATTGGTATTTATCTCATATTTGATTTCCTCAATTTTTGCATACTTGAATTCTCCAATTTTTGGATTTTTTCAAATTTTTTTCTACATTTGCATATTTGGATTTCACACTTGCATGTTGGAATTTATTCCAACCTTTTCCTTCCTTTAATAAAATTCAAAAAATAAATCAGTTTTAGTTTCCAACTTTTAGAAAATATTTTCTGAGCAAAAATTTTGTCAAAACTTTGGACCTAACGCCTACAGCTCAAGAAATATAGCTGTTAGGGAGTTGTGGGCCAACATGGGGGACTAGTGGGACCCACCCATGTTCGGCCGAAGAGGTACGGGCCCCACCAACCTTGGCCTTTTTCTAACGGTTGGATTTGGCTCCCCACTAGCCGTTTTTGACCATTAGGAATTTTTCCTATAAATAGAGTGCTTGGGGAAGAGGTTTTGGCCATCCAAAGTTCACCTCTCATTTTACTCCCTCCTTCACTCATTTGCTCTTGAGCTCTCACTTTGCTTCTCCAAAGTTGTCATTCCAAAAACACCAAAAATATTTCCCATTTTAGTTTGTTTTGTTTTGTATTGTTCGAGTCTCTTTGACAAGCTTGACAATAGCAACACAACTGGCGGATTCAATTTTGCTAACACATAATCTATGTTCGAGTTGTTCTTATGTTGTTGCTTAAGTGGTGCAGATGAACAAAGCTAAAGCATTGATGCAATGAGTGGCGCGTTCGAGTTCATGCCGTTCACACGGTAGCTTGAGAACAAACCTCTCCATCGAGCATGAACCAACAAGGCACACTCCCATTGAGGATGACATGGAGGAGGATGAACCACACGTTCTTCTCGCCAACACCGACCTCAAGCTGTTGGATGAACGGGAGAAATGAGTCTATACCCGCCTACGCAACTGCAGTTTCGTCCACACCAGGACATGTGACGACGACGTCCTCTCCATTATAGGTATGGACCTTCAGTTCCTTTCTATTTGGAAAGTTTTAGGTTGGACTGAATTTGCACACATCACTGAAGGAGGTTCACACATTCTCACTATCTAGTTTTTGTGCACCTTGCTAAAAGATAACGACGGGGTACTTTTCCGCTTGTTCGAGAAAGAATACCGTCTTACTTGGAAAGACCTTAGCATCATTCTTAAGTTTAGAAGTTATTGCAACATTAACTTAGAAGGTGCAACCATGGGTTTTGAAAAGGGTTCTTTTTGGCAAAGGATTTTGGGAGAGTTTTCTTGTGAACGTCTTAGGACTAGTGACATTCACAACCCAACTCTACAGTTGTGGCATAGTTGGCTTGCTTTGAGTAGTTTCCCTAGCCAAGACCCATCCGTAATGATGAATTGCATGTCTTGTTTGCTGCTATTGCTAAAATTTCTATTGCTCCTGTTGAAGCTATGATTAGTCAATGGTTAGATTATATTAGAGGATCGGGACCCATTGAATGCACTTCTTTAGTGAATCATAGTGATGCGAGGGTTGGGGATTTATCAAATGCTAGATTTAATTATCTTTCTAAGCGCCGTCCCAGGATAGATTATAAATTTCTTGAGTAGGGTCACGCTTTAAAGAAGGGTCCCGATGGTTCTATTATCTTTTATTATCCCGGCTATACAAATGAAATCTCGCTTCCTAACCCTGGGTATCATTTATATATTTGTTGGGAACTAACCACACAGTTGCAGAGAGAAGGAATGCCTAGCAGGTCCGCTGATCGACGCACACGACACAGTACAAAATGTGCCACCACTAGCGTAGCCAAGACTACATCACCTGTCCATTATTACACTGCAGGCTCTAAACATTCTGGTGACCCCGCTTGAATGTTGACGCCGCAACAGTATGAGACTGAAGGTTCGTCTTGACAGCAAGCTAGTAGTGCACAATGGGGACATCACACTGAGTCGATCGAGATGCCTCCACATCACGATAGACGCCACTCCTTTTTGGGCTTTGGTCATCATGACTATGGTCCGGAGTTGAGGGACCTTACAAGGAGGATGGATGATCTAGATGTGAGAATGAGTGAAATGCAAAACACCCTTGCCACTCACTCCCAGACCACCAGAGAGTGGCAGCAGCACAGCGACGACCAGTTTCGTCACCTCCAGGAGAAGCTATGAGAGCACCACGACTACACATTGACATACTACCGTTGGAGAGGATTCGATCCAAACCAACAGTCATGAACAAGAGCAAGCTTGGGGGAGCACCCCCCCCCCCCCCCCCGCTAAGGTTTCTTGTATCTTTCCTTTCTTTCTTTTTCTTTGTCGGACTTACCCTCAAAACCAAATGAAAACTTGCAAAATAAAAAAGAACAAAAATAGTAGGTTGTCATGCATGCTAGGGATGTTCATGGCTTCATGTTGAAATGATGAATAATTGCTTTGTTTAATATCTTTCTATAGTCCCTCGTATACAACTTAGTACTCTCTCAATTTTTGAATTTGTTGGCTAAACACGCTTGCCTTGAACTTAAATAGTTGTGGGTTGCAAAGTGCATGATCTAAGTCTAGGTTGTTGTGAGACATGATATGGTTAGAATAGGGCTCCTATGATCTTTGTCCTCAAGTCAAGCTTAACATATGAAGATTTTGTTTTTCAAAATGATAAAATTGAAAAGTTTCTCAATGATGAAAAATTCCCACCAAAGCCATATGTTGTACTTTAATGCAAAACCTTCTACATATGCTACTTATTTTTACATTGAGCTTTATCAAAATGCATGCAACCTTTGTGAGATCCATTTCACACTTTTATGATCAAGATTCACGTACACATCGACCATCCCTTTCTAATACTCCTACACCGGGAGATAGCAATTCCATTTCATCCACCACCATATGCTCAACTTCCATTCCGGAAGTTGGAAAAATAAATACTTCATGTTTATCAGTTATGATTCTCTCTCAATTGATTACATGGAAGGTATGGCTATCAAAAATAGAATAAATACTTGCTCTCAATCATGAGCATGATGAAAAAAAGAGAGCGCAGAAATAGCCATGCTCAATGTCTTGCTCAAGAAAGAGAGAGTCTACACAAAAAGGAGTATCCACCATTCCATCATCATTCCACCACATTTCCACATACATGCACATCTTGATCAGATTGTATGACTTGTTCCTCTGTGAGTTCAGTCTTTTGGTTTAGCAATATATGTGTTACAAGTATGTCTCAATTGTTACCTACCCAGAGCTCCACATAAGCCTTATTTAGAGGTAGGAACAAAAAGAGGCAACTTCAATGCCTTGGTGAGGATTTATACACATTGAAAGATCGAGAGAATCATTGGAGGAACTTTAGTTTTATTTGCAAAATCTTTTGAATATGTTCGGATGGAAAGTGGAACACAGAGATGAGAGAATGGTGTCCTACAAAAGACCATTTTGTCTTTCAACCACCCAAGATGAAGAAAAGCCAAAAGCCCCATAAGGACTAAGGTAAAAAGGGTGAGTTACCAATTGCCAACTTATCTAATTAATGGTAGAGTATTTTGTTGTGCACTTGGTACTATGGAGGGAACATAAAACATTGTAGCAACTCCTGTTCAACAACCTAAAGTTCTATCTTTGCATCGGGATGAGCAAAGGTTCAGCTTGGGGGAGTTTGTTGACGGTCGTTAAATACCATTTTTGACCATCAATATTACTCAAAATAAAGGAGGATTCAACATTCCCACCATGCATGTTTGTTAGAATTAATAAACTTTCACTTGTACTAGGAGAAATGCTCACATGTAGGAGAAATAATGAAATGGAGGAGAAAACACACCAATATGGCGAAGAAACATAACTTTTACCAATCAGAGCGTGCCAACAGGGACTCCCACGGATTGAATGGCCCACTTACAGAAGCAAACCGCCTTAACAACCGACCTTACAGTGTCACTGGGTAATGGGACCCACCTGCCAGGGCACCATAGTTGGCACCACCCGAGGGGAATCCCCTCTTGTTCAGCAGAACACGGGTGTTCGGCCGAACAGAGAGTGGCCCCCTCATGCATGGCTGCCACATGCTGGCTCCTGGTGGCTCCCTAAAGGCGGTTGTGTGGGTTAGGTGGCGGTTACCGACTCCGGGAACCGTCTTTGGGTCCTATAAATAGAAGGGAGAGGCCTCACTTCAAAACACACACTTAGAAGCATCACTCTCTTTGTATTTCGAGTTACTCTCTAGTTTTAGTGGAGTTAGGCTTAGAATAGAGTCTTCTTCAGTTCCCAAGTCTTCCTTTGAGTTGTGGTATAGCTCCTGTATCTTTCTCCTTTCGTAAGACTTTGCTCTATTTAATATATTTAGTCTTTCTATATAGTTATGCTTGGGTCATGTGTTTCTTGTTTGATTATATGATCTATTCATGTATATGGTTGTTATGCTTACATGTTAGTAATGTAGTTATATTATATTACCATGTTAGACATAAGCCTTTACTATAGTATTTATATCGTTATAGTGATGCATGTCTAATGTTTGACTTAGATCATTTCCACGTGCTTAGTGTTCACTTCAATGTGATTACTCCTTTTTTGATCCATCGCTATGGGATTAGGGGTATTGTTCTAGAGATGTAAACGTGGTGCTTAGATCAATAGAATGCATTATTTGTCATTTAGCCCATGGATTTCTAGGGGTAGGCATTAGGTGGTGATAGCCCTATCTGTCCTTTGAGATCACCCACGTTCGGCTATGCAATAGGCTCATGGCTGGAATCATACTGTAGATGTAGAGGAAAACCAGATGCCCAGGGTGTGATGATCTAATTGTCTTGTATTGCTTATGTATCTGTATAGTAGTATATAATATAGACTATATAACTATATAAAAGCAATATAGGAACATAGCTCTCTCTTTGTCCTTCTCCACTGGACTAGTATTTATTTATCTTGAGTATGCTATCTGTGTGTTCACTATCCTTGTTTATCTTTATCCTTACCACTATGAGGACTTTGTCTCATAATCCATTATACCTGGTTAAGAACATGGTAATTACTCTGATCAATACCCGCCTTCTTTGGGGATAAAATAAATACGATACCCTGAATACTTTCGGATGAAATACTACAACGGTATTCTTCGTGCGCTTGCGGACTCTGTGCATTCATTAAAGATTACCAATATACATTTCTTGCTTCATTGTTAAGGCAACTTACTAACGATGTTAAGAAATGTCAACAACAGGCATGAGATCGGTGGCGTGGGAGGGTGCTATGGCGAACCCTACTCCGTCGAAACTACAGTTGACGCTAAGAAGAGGACGGCGTGGGCGGATGGATGTTGTGCATCGGGAGTAGGCGCGTTGGGAGTGTGTCGTGCATCGTTAGATTAAGGATGCACGGCTTCAATTAACCATGGATTAAAGCTGGCTAAGAAGACCAGCTCAAAACTATTAGGTAGTAGAGATACGAGAGAAAGGGGTGGATAATTCATGGAAAATTGATGAGCTGTACAATGGAAACGTGGGTACGCGTGGGTGGCTAAACAACCCTAGCTAGGTATGTTTAGACATGGAATTTGCATCTCCTAACACTATATGTGTTAAGAATTTGTGACATTGTATCACACTTTGATCAGACGGTCGTCCTAGATTTTGACCCAACAGTGCATGGGTGGAAAGGCGACTTAGATAAAGGGTAGCTCGTGGTGGTGGGTAAATGAAAGCAGGGTGCATAGAAGGTCGCTGAAGTTTAATTTTTATAATATAGAAAAAAAGACGACATACAAATCATTCTTTATTATTAAAATGAAACCATGGTGTACAAATGAAATCCATGGTAGTGACACTGAACACAGTGTTAGATACCACCGTTACATGTATTTCTGTGTTTGTATACAACCTAGGAACTATATTTATTATAGATTGTCATTAAATTTTGTTCCAGGCAACTATATAGAACATTTTTTCTTACGCTAGTCTCAATAAGTCCTTTCATAAACATTAAATGTTCACTACGGAAAAACTGAAGTTTGCTGAGTGTCCTTTGCTGAGTGTTTTTTTTTCGGCACTCGACAAAGAACATCTTTGTCCAGGGCCGTACAAAAAACACTCGGTAAAATAAATACACTCGGCAAAGAAGAGTGTTTGCCGAGTGTTTACTTTCACACTCGGCAAAGCATTCTTTGTAGAGTGTATTATTTTTGACACTCGGCAAAGATAATGGTCTACTGAGTGTTTTTTCTTGACACTCAGCAAACAAATAATTTTTTCCTCTTCTAGTCTCAAAACTTTTTGTACTCTTCACATATAACGTGTGTTACTACATGTTAAAATTTGACATTAATTAATTATATTTCAAGCAATTTTTTGAGTAAAGTTAAATTTGAACTACAAGTGACTCAAATAAAAAAATTAATGAGTATAAAAATTATATTTTTTTTATTTTGCCCAATTTGAGACCTTATCCATAAAATAAAAAGAAATTTGACATTTTGTTTAAGAAATATGACCACAGTAACGTGTGTCCAAATAATTTTTAAATTTTAAATAAAAATCAAATAAAATCTGAAAATTATTAGATTTGTCATGATGCGGTGGTATTATAAGTAAAAGCTATGATAAAAAGTAGAGAAGGTTTTGCATAAGTTGTTACATACGTTGGTTACAAAATGGAGAATCCCCAAAGAATAACATTAGAGTTAAGAATGAGTCACTAATGTTTAGAGTCAAATTGGTAGTCGAATTTTAATTTGATTTTAAATCATTTTGTATTGGCCACAGATTACATAAATTGTATTATTTGAAAATTTGATTATTTTTAAAATTTGTTTGATAATTTTTTAAAAATTTTGAAGCCCACAGAAAACTTTATTTACCTAGTGTTTAATTAGCACTCGACAAAGAACCTCTTTGCGAAGTGTATTATTTTTGACACTCGACAAAGAACCATTTTGTCGAGTGTCCGACAAAAAACACTTGACAAAGAGTTACAATATAAGAAGATTGAAAACAGATTTTTTTACTCAAGCGACAGTGTGGTCAGTGGTAGGGGCTATGCGCGCGAAGGGGAGGTCATCAGTTCAAATCCCACCGGTTGCACTTAGCGCATAGCGCGCAAGAAAATGCCGCAACTTACATTTTGCGGGCGGGGTCCCTGGGCATGATTTTTTTTTATAATTTACATTTTGCCGAGTGTATTCCGACACTCGGCAAAGGAAGGCTTTGTTGAGTGCGCGACAAAAAACACTCGGCAAAGAGCACTTTCCTGACACTTTTTTCGCCATGTGCTCTTTGTCGGTAAAGTCCGATAGTGGTTATGCTACATATGTATTTTTGTTGACATGACAAGTTAATTATGAAGAGAGAAGGATGTGAGAAACCTTTCATCATGATAAAAAGATGCTGGCTCATTTAGCTAAAACTCTGTTTTGAAAATAGTGCACTAAAAAGGTACATTGTAACTGGCCTTATCGTAATTGTACTTAATTTTATGAAATAAATGTTTGAGCAATGGCGTAAGGCACGTTTGACTGGCTGCATTTTCAACCGTGTCCATCTTTTGACCATTGAGTTGTATTGTGTGGTTTTAAATATGATCTTTGTGTATAACAGCGCTGTTCTATCTATCTATCTATATCTTGACATGCAAATGTGTTTCTCTTAATATGAGCTCATGTTAATGTCTCATGTGTGCTTGTTAGGATGAAATAACTTGTACATGCGTCTTTAGTGGTTGTATTTGTTCCACTAGTGTCAGCCGATGCCCTGCGTCGTCACATAAGAATTACTTACAACTATATAAGGAAATAAGTTTATTTTTTTGTTAATAAAAATTAACTCAGTACAGTTGGCGTACCTGAGCCGGGCGTAAAATGATTCGAGCCATGTCGAGTCTGAACCGGACCAAAAATATTATGCTTCGGACCGGTCCAATTGACAAGACCCATTTGACCATCTAGCTCGCCCCATGGCGTTGAAAAATACTGATTGGGCCAGATCCAAGCCAGTTCGGACCCAGCTCATGTACAACCAGACCTAATGTAGCTACTGAGTGCTCATTGCTCAACCCCCCTCACCATATGTGATTTTTGACGAACAATCTTTGGCCGCCATCCCAACTCCCAGCTTCAGTTCCCGTCGGGTTTGTGTACCTGGTGACAGATGAATTCCTGAAGCGCGACAACTAGCCCTTGTCCGCCGCAGCCCCACGCCGCAGGAGGCCGACGACATGGATTTCATGCTCCTGGCTGACGGCTGCGGCAAGATGGAGCGTGGACCAAGGTTGGACGAAGTGGCCGTGGAACGAGGTCCTCCAGCAAGGCACGAACCAAGTGCCGCCGTACCGGCTCTCCTCGCCGTTGGAACCATAGACCACACTTACGTGGGGACCAGGGAGAGAGAGCGGCGGGCCAAGAGGAGAGAGACGGAATTGGTGGTGGGAAGAAGATGAAAAAGAGAAAGAGAGCAGGGATGTTTCTTTTTTTAAAAAAAACTAGTGCTGTATAGGTGCGACACGCACGTGCTATGGACATTAAAGAAAAGTTACTCGTTACCAAATAATTTAGTGACATAATTTGTTATTCTCGTTTGAAAATTATAGTAGCACTTACGTGCTTTCTAACAAATATAAAAAATATAGAAACACTTTGAACCACATCAACATTCAACAAACAATCAAACTAAAGAGACAAGATGTATTATTATATTAATGCACTTAGCCAAATTTATCTATTTTTCAAAATCAGAAACTGGTATGTCCCTTATACCAGTACTTTATATAGTGCATGGGTAAAGTAAATATATCGTGTCTGACAGCGGCCTTTGTTTATATGTTCAAGGCAGTATTTGATATCTTTGGGTAGGCTGGGTCCATATCCATTCCCACGAAAAGACAACGCATTAATGACGAATTGCAACCTTAATGTTTGTCCATCCTGCAATGGTACAATAGAGCAAACGGTTTAAACAATTGAGGATCAATACTTCTAATAACAGAATCTACAAAGCAATATTTCTCATTGAACAGAATCTAGATTTTCAGAATATAACAAAAGCCAAACAATGTCAACATAGTCCCTTAAATCTGATTAGAGCTCTAGTTTCCTGCCATACATACTTGAGGTCAACATAGTCTAAAACAGAAGTACTGTTTTCAGGGGACAAATTGGTTCAGTGAATCAGATCAACTGCTAACACTTGAGGCTGCTAGCCATGACATCAAGAAGTGCCAATATCAAGATCTTAGCTTGCGGGATTGTGATTTTCACTATGTCTCCTTTGCTTTACCACAATCCACAACAAAAACGATATCATTTATCGTAATACTTTCTCCTGCCTTGTTTGTAGCAAGGACTATCTTACAGGCATGAGGAGGTGGCTTCTCAAAAATTAGCCTCTGCGATCAACAAGAAACAAATACATATTTGAAACACAGAGTAGTTACCAACAAAACCGAAGATCAAACAACTATTAAATGATAAATCTATAGTGCATGAGTAGTTACCACAATAGGAATCATATAAACTACCTCGCTGCAAGGTTAGAGAAATTACATGCTCAGAAGTAGCCATGGAACCATGGCATGCAAGCAGTAGAACTCTGTTCGGATCACCTAACAATGGATGTGCTTTTAGTTGATCTTTCAAGCAACTCATATCATCCCATCGAGTTATGAAGACTAAAACAGCATCAGGTCGCTCTTTGCGACATCTGTGGCAGAGGACAGCCTCGATGAGGTTGAAGCCTCTGCAATCAGGATTCCAGTTTGCAAGAGAATCACGTGTCCTGGAACCATATGTCTCAAATTTTGAATTTTTAAGGGCATCCTGCATTTTATATAATAGTATCTGAATGATGTTGAACAAGAATTACACATGTTGACCTTTGTAGAGAGAGTACCTCAACAAGTGTGGTGATCTGGTTTTTCCTTTTTCTAGGCAATAGCTGCCTCTGAGTTTCCAGACTTTATATTGGCCATAATCATCAAGTTGATTGCTTGAGGTTAACTTGTAGCCTAACCTCTCTAATATATCTTCTAAAAAGTGTGCCCTCACTGGATGTGTGAATCCCTGAATTGGCATTCAAGAACAATATATATGTAAGATTGTTGCAGCTGAATCATTGTTATGCAAGGTAGCAGAAGAAAACTGTATCCAATATCTGAGATGAATTAGCGGTTGTGTACAAATTATGTTACAAAAGGCTCCTCGGCCAGATTCTATCTTTGACTCTAATACAAATTGAGGCAGTTGTGTTGTTTTACCACACCCTGTCTCTCCAGAAATTACTATAACCTTGCATTAGAAAAGAGTGACAAAAATAACAACAAGGAATTGCTAAACTAATGGCTCAAAGATGTCTCTCCTTGCATTTTACAAGCATGCATACCTGACTGTGTGCAATGGCTGCTAGAAGCCTTTCCTTTTCCTTGTATGCGGGCAGCGATTTCCTGACACTGGCCATCCACATGCCTAGGTCTCCCTCCTCTTGTTTCTTGTTAAGCATTCTGAATCAATCGATGGGAACATGATGAGACAGAGAGAGAGAGAGAGAGACAGAGCTGCAGCAGCACTGCAAGCACAAGCTTCAAGGAGATGTCACGGTGTTGGGGGATCACTTCGCAAGCCACCCTTCGAGGGTTCTTCAAAGTTGGGCTACAAATAAAAGTCAAAGTCAACACATTGTCATCCTTTTTATTTATTATTCATCATTAACTGTAATTTCGAGATACAGGCGTTCAACGGAGGCCACTGCGAAGCCAAGACATTTCGTTCGGTACCTCCGCACCCTCGGAGGATGAAGTCATCATCCTTCGAAGGACAGTGCGCGGGGGAATACCAAGAGCCTGGTTGGTGCGAAAATAGCAACACGTGGCGCCAGCACGTGTTGTGGCATGCGGAGCAAGGAAAGGGTACCAGAAGCACTCGAATGACTAATTTATCCTTTGTGACCATTTTGTACAGGATATTAAAAGAATAAATTAGGTAATTAGGGACAAAATGGTCATTTGCACATGGCCTAAGTACGGGCCTATAAAAGGGTCACCCCTACTTACTTGTAATGGGATGAATCTTTTTAGGAATACGTGAGAGGAGCCCTTTTTACCCTATTTCTTACCCTTCGCAATTTTCTTTTATGTTTGTTCTCACCGCCGGTGTCAACGAGGCTCGTGCTTAGTGGACATCAACAGTGGCGCCCACCGTGTTGTGAGCTCGTACATAAGCTCATGATGACTCAACTCCACGGATCGCTATCTTCGAGTGGCACACCGCCGTCACGAAACAGCGTTCCGGAAGACCCCTAATCGGCTGACGACCAGTCTTCATCGCAAGTAACAAAAGAGAACACCCCTGAAACGCAACCATCGCTTCAGACAGAAGCAGCGGGTGGCCAAAAAGACCCAGTACAATGTCCTGAACAACCGTCGAGCTCAAACCCTCCGGGAAGCAGCACCCCAACTTTGATGACAGCAGCACAAGAGATGGAACTGTTAGCCCAAAGAGCCGAGCACCTCGAGCAACTCAAGCAACAGTTGTTGCAGGAACAAGAGCTAAGAAGCAAAGCGTTGTCAGAGAGAGAGAAAGCACTACAAGAGAAAGAGTGCATAGCCTAGCTCAGACTCAAGAATCTGCAACTGGCAAAAGAAGTCGAAGAGCTCCATCGAACCATCGGCAGGGCGAGCCGCCAGGAATCAAATCCAGTGCCCGAAGCCCACCCGTACCTCGAGCAAGAAGTACCACTCACACCAAGCCACCAGCCAGTAGCCTCAGAAGTGCTGCCAATTCGAGGATCAAGCACAACAAGCATAATCGACAAAGACTCACCTCTTTTCGAGGGATTGCAAAGAGCCGCGTACCCACCGCAGTTCAGAATGATACCGCTAGCCAAATTCAGGGGAAATTCTGACCCAAGGCAATTCCTCATGAGCTACGAAGCAGCAATCATATCAGCAGGAGGAGATGAGGTAACATTTGCAAAGGCATTCGTCTGCGCCCTCGAAGAGTCCGCCCTCAATTGGTACTTCAACTTGCCTCCCGGGTCTTTGTACAACTGGTAAAACATCAGGGATAAGGTGGTCGCAAGTTTTCGAAGGTTCCGCACCATTATGGAACCATCGACGAGCTATTGAATATCGCCCAGCAAGAGAATGAGCAGCTACATGAGTACAAAAGATTCCTCACGCTCCGAGCCCAGGCCTCGAGCGTCACGGACGAAGCGGCAATAAACTCTGTACTCAGAGGCATGCAAGCATGCCAAATGTCTTCATACTGCGCGCGAATACCCCCCCCGCACACCATGCAAATGTTATGCACAAAGTTCAAAGAGTACAGCAGATTAGACGTGGATTAGAAGAGACGCGAGCAAAGTCAAAGTAAGAGCAGCAACCAGTCACACAATGAAGATGGCTATCAAGAAAGGCAGTACAGAAAAACCAAACAACCCGTCGAGCCCTCCCCTTCGTTCATTGGTCACATCAAGGAAGAAAAAGAAGACACTAGTGGCAGAAGCAACCAGAGCAATGATTTTAGACGAAGCGGCCAACAAGGGCGGGGCAGAGGCCAAGGTACTCAAACCCATACTCGGCCGGCCAGAAAGCCGTACTGTTTCTACTACGGCGAGGACAAGGGGCACAAAACTTCCACATGCCTCAAAGCAAAAGAAATCCAAGGAAGGATCGAAGCAGAAAAGAAGGTTTCATCCTTACCCAAAGCCATCAATTATACATCGCCAAACTCGTGGCCCCAACAACCATATCCACAGCCTGCTCAACCCAACTATCACTACCCAAGTACCCACCACCATCAACTTTACGCACCATCCCTGTACATTCATCCAACTCATCTTACACAACCACCCAGCCAGTACACCCAACCCAGACAACTAATCCAGCAACCATCACCCAACCAAGATCAGCAAAGGCAAAAGCAAGAGCCTCAACACCTACCACAGCCTAAACCAGAACCCACCCCAAGCCAAGCCGCAACCTTCCCAATACAAGGTTACATTAGAATGATATGCAGAGGGTCATCTTCAGACTTTGAAAACAAATTTTGATCTTTGATCAAAATTTATTCCACTCAAAAAGTTTGAGCTCCATTTGAGCTTCGTTTGATACAAATTTTAGCGAATTGGAACACCACTTAAACTATATGTCAAATTGTTTCCACAAAACCTAGTGTCACCAAAAATCTAAGTTGTAGGGAATGTTGAAATATAATTTTAAGCCAAATTCTAAATTTTTATTCCAATGATTAGTGGCCTAAATAAATGTCCAAATACACAAAAACACCCTAACTTTGGAAAATCCCCATTCAAATTCGAATTTAATCTAAGGCTCAAACGTATTTTTGAAATTTAGAGCACATCACTTTTGACAGGAGAATATTTTTGGTTTCTACATATCATTCCTAGAAATGAAGATATGAAATTGACAAGGGAAAGCAGAACAAAGAATTTGAAAAAGATAAAACCCCCTCGGCCCCGCCTGTTAGCCGCTCAGTCAGCCTCCATCTTCCTCGATTGGCCACCAGGGGCGGCACTCTGCCGCGTGCTCGGTGCCGAGCGGCCTCACTCCCCCACCTGGTCGGGAGCAAGGCTACAAAACCTGAGATGGCTGCCCCCGGTTTCTCCTCCCCACCATCTCTCTCTCTCTCTCCTGCACTCCCGTGGCCTCCCCATTCTTTTCTTGCTTGGTCTGAAACACACGCCAGCCATGGCTGCTGCCGGTTCTTCCTTGTCGCCCGTCCAGCTCGCTGCTTCCCTGTGCAAATCCGGCGACCAAAACATGTGCAAGGAAGTCCTCGACCTCATCCGAGACATGGTTCCTCGAATCATTGCGTGTGCTCACCGGATTTGAAGTTTTTCCGGCGCGACTCTTCTCGGCGTGCATGCCGCCGCTGGTCCAAAATTCGGCCTCCTCGGTGAGTCTCATCGCCCCCATTCTTGCTCTACCGCGTGCGCAATACACTGCAGCTCCTCCCTGACCTTTTTGCCTCTTGATTCCTGGCGCGAGGTGGAGGGAATCGAGTGTCTCCTCGCCATCGAAGCTCATGGTCCTGTTGCTGCCGTTCTGCTTCTCTAGCCAAGCAATGTCGTGGTAGGGTGCGCAGGCTCATTGTGCAGCTGCTGGTGCCTCCCTTGTCCCGTGGCAGGCGCGTAGATCGATGACCTTCTTCCCGAACTCGATCAGCCGCATTGCCGGAAGAACCACGTCGATTTCGTTCTTGGGTGAGACATGGATCTGTCCCTCCCCCCCCCCCCCCCCCCCCCCCCCCCGCACACACACACATACATTTGAAGCTAGCTCAAACCCATTAATTGGCACTCGTTTGACACCATTCCCGTGCAGGTTTCCAACTGATCCGTCGGCCGTTGTTCTAACTCAACGACAGTTTTATTTTTGAACCATTGATTCATGCACCTCGGTGACTCTGGTCATTCCAACAATGCAGTTTTTTTTCTCCCCGGCAACCCGGCGCTGCTGAGCTTGTCCATGTTGGCTTACACATTGAGGAGCTCCCAGTGGACTGTTGAGGCTGTAGAGCGAGACCCTTGCCTGAAACTTTGCCCAACTTGTGCCAGGTATCTTGTCCCGTGAAGTGTGTTCCCTGATGCTTGACTGTGTGGACGCAGTAGAAGAAAGGCAAAGAAAAGCTAGTTAGCTAGCCATGTTTAGTAGTACTAGTTTATTCCTAAATTTATAAATTCATCCAAAAACAATTATAACTCCAGTTGAGATGAAACAAATTTTACTAGCTCTATGTGATGATATAGTTCTTGATAAAAATTTCGGCTGTCCTAAAATTGTCTTCAAAAGTTTATTTTTTCTAATCATGCCAATACATAATCAATTCATAATTAAATAATACAATACAATGAAGCCAACTTGATAAATCCTTCAGTCTTATGCTTAATCAAGGAAAGTGATTGCCAACCCTGAACATGTATTAATATTATTTCAAAGGAAAATACTATAGAGCCGACCCATGTGTCCGACTTTGGTACGACTGTACACTATCTACGATCACTTAGCACGTGATTTAGCTAATGAATCACATCTGCGTCACAGAATTGTTTCAGTCGCATGCAAGTCGGACCATTTGGCCGGACCTATAGCAGCGTTCTATTTCAAAATTAAGCAAATCTTTTGTTCTAGGAAAATCCTTTTAAATGTTAACAGATCAACTGAACCTTGAACTTATCAATCCTTTTCATCCATTCATTTTATTGTGCCTCTGAGATCATCACTTGCACAGTCAATATATTGGTCAAGTCAAATAGATGCATTTATATATTTATGTTTGAGCAAAGTATCTAGGTTAACAACAAATAAAATTCTCTGGGTCCTATACTATTTTACTAAAATACTAGAAGTACATGCATGTTTATATTTTTATCAGATTTTATAATTAATAGCAAAATACAAATAAAATCATTTTGGGGCCTCTGTAATGGATATAACATTGAAACTTGGTGTGCGGGTCCCTTTCACTATCCCTGATCACCATGTTAAATCTCACATTTTGGTTTCATTTATTTTTTTAGCATAATTAATTATTTAGCTTCTGCACTAATTTAATTATTTAAATTAATTGGCTCATTGCATGTCTGTGTCAAGTGGTCCAAAAATCACTCATGATATGTTCTACCTATTCAATTGCTCATAGGCATGTGTTTTTCCGAGCCATGTTAAATTAATTATTTTGTGTCTTAAGAGTTAATATGCTACTTAACCTATGGCCATCTAACTTACGTTTATTTCACATATAAGCTTTTGATGTCAATCAACATGCTCAGCATACTGAAAATAATATTGGTCACATAACCACTATCCAAGTACCATGTAAACTTATATTGATCACGATCAACTCACACACATATCATGCTTTATTTACACATGTCTCGAGTTATTGTAAAGGAGCCAATGAAGAGAATATACCAAATACATCCACCCTATGTCTCTAACTCACATTCACTTAATACATCGACTCCAAGTACACATCATAACAATAAGTCTTTTAGTAATAGACTGCTATGAATCTTCTCACATGCACAACATCATTTGTATCATATAGATTTCGAGGAGAACAACGTGGAGGTCAAAACCGAGACAGGAGCAGGAGCCGGAAGAACAAGGAGGAGATTTTGCTAACCAGGAACAGGCCCAAGGCAAGCCCCGGTGCATCCCATCAAGTTTTAACCTTTTTACTTTATCACTAGTTAGGGATGCAGGCTTCTCTGTGCATTAAGTTTGTAGGAGTTATTTGAAAACCTAGCATTGCAGTAGGTCCCCTTTTTGCCGATAATTAGCCTCAGACGGTAATCGCTCTGCTTAATTTAGGATGATTATTTAACGAGTGGTATGGAGACCACTCGTAGACTAGAAAATATTATCACTGGGGAATGATATTGACTGAAGGAAAGTTTGGACGGGATAACAATGAAGACCGGACGGGCAAGTAGGTGGAAAGGGAAGGACAGCTTGTCTTTAAGTAGGTAGCCCCGTCCGAGTCACCTAAGGCTACGCCTCGTGTCCGGCCCATGGGATCAAGTTTGAACGGACTGTTTTGCATGCTAGAGATATGGGCCCAGTAAACCGACGTAGCTACGACTACTGCCTGATCGGAAGATAGCCTTCTCCCATCTATGGTACCACGGATGGCGGCACGGGGCGCATCGCGTTGGGGGACCCTTCTCGGGGGAGTCTGGACCTGGAAGACCTTGTGGTACCGCAGTGAAAGGTTTCTCCATACGGCTTCCAGGAAGCGCGTATGGGTCATGCAAACAGGTTTCTCCTGCAGGAAGTAAATCGATTCGAGTCGCTGCCCCTCACAGTAACGAGTTCCACTTGATCGCTGCTCCGGAACAGTGTTGGAAGCCATTAAGATGATGAGTGGGTTTAACACTGCTATTTGAAATTATTAAGAATTGTTTGCAACCTTGATTGCTATAGCTTTAGTGCAAACTAAATTTATCATTTCGCATGACAACTTAACCTGTTGCTAAAACGTGAAAAATAAGGATCCAATCTTAGGCTGGCTTTCTGGCAATATAAACCCTATCCCTAGCCTTTGCATGTCTAGGTGTCGGCTATAGTTGGCCATTTTGACGGGTCAGTCTTGCTGAGTAAATTAGTTACTCAGGGCGTAGCTCTATGTGGTTTTCAGATGACCAGGGCGCAGGGCGGAGACTGTCACTGCGGTGGAAGATTCCACTGGGAGGGCCAGCGCCCCGACTGCTGGAACATTGAGTGGGAGCTGTGCATGAATAAAGACGAGGAGTAGTTCCATGCTTGCCGGTACGGTGCTCGGGCAAGGTACCTATTATGGCCGGGTTGTTCCCTATGTGTCGCCGTGAGAGGGCGATTGCATCTTATCTATTCTTCGTCGAACTAGTTGAATCATTGTGAACAATTCGCTTCCGCAATTTACTTTTGATAAAACTCTGGTTTGTAATATAACTTCGGATTTATGTAAAACTCTGTTCTCCACCTATGCTCTTGTTGCAATTAATTGCTTCTTTCATGTGTTGTACTATTGGGCATTACAGCGCGTGTCGCCACCCGAGTAAGACGGTTCCGTGACACCTTGATGGTCATCAAAGTCCTTGTAGACAACGGCAGCCAGTCAGACATCCTGTTCATAAACACCTTCGAGCAGATGGGCCTCAGCAAAAGTTCTTTACAGCCGTCAAATATGCCACTTATTGTCTTCGGTGGAAAAAGAATCACTCCCATGGGCACAATCTTCCTACCGGTATCGTTTGGCAATACTCAAAACCCTCGAACAGAGTATGTAACGTTTGATGTGGTGGATCTTTGCCACCCATTTAACGCCATATTTGGCCGGGGCACAATTAATACCTTCGAAGTTGTCATCCACGGTGCATATCTATGTATGAAGATCCCAGCAGCCGGAGGGATTATCACAGTTAAAGGAGATCAGCAAGTGGTAAGAGACATAGAAAAAGGTTATGCACCAGGGGACAGGAATCGCAACAACATGCACATTTTCAGCCAAGAGCAGCTAGAGGATGAGGAGCGAGCTCGAAAAGCTCGTGAGCAGCATAAAGCGAATGCAAAAGAAGAGACACGATGCCTCGACAGAGAGAAGATCACAGTGCAGCTAGACAAAGTAACCAAAAAAGTACTCCTTGACGAGCAAGTCCTGGTCCAATTTGTCACAGTGGGCTCTGGCTTAGACTTCGAGGAAGAGAAAAAGTTATAAGCATTCCTCAGCAAGAACAAAGATGTATTCGCCTGGTCTTCAGCAAACCTCGAAGGCGTGGATAGAAGCATCACAGAGCACAAGCTAGAAGTCGACACAAAGATCAAGCCAAAGAAACAAAGGCTTCAAAAGATGTCAGATGAAAAAATAGAAGCTATTAGAGTGAAAGTCCAACGGCTCCTCGATGCTTCCGTTATCCACGAAGTCAAATATCCGTCTTGGCTAGCAAACTGCGTAATGGTGAAGAAAAAGAATGGGAAGTGGAGAATGTGAATAGACTTCATAGATCTCAACAAAGCTTGCCCTAAAGATGGTTTCCCATTGCCCCGAATTGACAAAATCGTGGACGCAGCAGCTGGGAGCGAGCTATTGTCACTGCTCGATTGCTTCTCCGGCTACCATCAGATATGGCTAAGGAGGGAGGATGAGGAAAAAACAAGTTTCATCACACCCTTTGGTACCTACTGTTTGGTAAGAATGCCCGAGGGATTGAAAAATGCCGGCCCTACATTTTGCCGCATGACTCAAAAAGCCTTCGAGTCGTAGTTTGGAAAAAGCGTACACGCTTATGTGGACGATATCATAGTAGCAAGTAAAGCAAAAGGTTGCCATATCTCAGACCTCGCGAAAACATTGGCAAACATTCGAGCAGCAAGGTTAAAACTAAATCCGGAGAAGTGTGTTTTCGGCATCGGGAAAGGAAGAGTTCTCGGTTGTCTGGTGTCAGCCAAAGGCATCAAAGCCAACCCAGACAAAATCAAATCAATCATCCAAATGCAAGAGCCCCAGTGCCGAAAAGATGTGCAAAAACTCACAGGAAGAATGGCCGCACTAAATCGCTTCATATCCAGATCAGCCGAGAGAAGCTTCCCTTCTTTCAAACACTCCGAGGGGCTCAACCCTTCGAATGGGGTCTAGAGCAGCAAAGAGCCTTCGCAGAGTTAAAAAACTACCTCAAAAGGCAATCAAAACTCACCAACCTAGAGCCAGGGGCTGTTCTGTTGTTATATGTGGCCGCGTCTCAATCGGCGGTCAGTGCAGTCCTCGTACAGAAAAAGAAAATAATCAAGTCGGTTAAAGGGGAACAAAAGGAAGTCTTGGTGCAATTACCGGTATACTATGTCAGCGAGGCACTGTCTCTCTCCAAGAAGCTGTATTCCGAGATGGAAAAAATCGTGTACGCGGTAGTCATGGCTTTCAGAAAGCTACGACATTATTTTGAGGCACACCACATCAAAGTACTCACCAGCCAGCCACTTAATGAAATATTCAGCAAGTGAGAAGCCTCGGGAACAATCAGCAAATGGGCCATGGAACTCTCAGAGCATGTAATAGACTTTGAGAAACGCAGTGCAATCAAGTCCCAGGTACTTGCTGATTTCATAGCAGATTGGACAGCTCCGCAACAAGTAAAAAATTAAGCATGGCCTGAACCAGAATGGACAGTGCACTGCGACGGAGCCTGGGGACTGGTCGGGGCAGGAATAGCAGCAGTAGTCACCTCATCCACGAGCACGAAAATGAAATACGCCGCAAGGCTTGAGTTTAGGAAAGAAACGGATAAGTGCACCAATAACATAGCAGAGTATGAGGCAGTACTACTAGGGCTAAAGAAATTGAGACCACTTCGAGTCCAAAGGTGCAGAATCAGAACAGATTCCAAGATCGTCGCCAGTCAATACGACAAAGAATTCACAACCCGGAACCCATTGCTTGAGAAATATCATAGCACCATCCGAGGTATGGGAAAGTACTTCAAAGGCTTCTATATATAGTATATCGAGAGAAAATTCAACACGGAGGCAGACGAACTCGCCAAGTTGGCAGCAAGGCAAGAGGCAATACCACAGGATATGTTCTTTCAAACAATCACAGAACCTTCGATCAAAGCAGCCCTCTAGGATCCCAAGCAAATACATGCAGTAAACAGCGAAGACTGGAGAACTCAAATCACCGCGTACCTTAAGGGTTTGTATGAGCTACACACCGAGTCAGAGGCTAAAAGAATGCAGCAAAGGGCCAGGAACTACAGAATCATCGAGGGCCAGCTGTACAAGTTAGGAATTTGCGCTCCACTACTCAAGTGTGTAAGCAGAACGGAAGGTACCCAGCTACTCAGCGAGGTACACGAGGAAATCTGCGGAGCGCATATTAGGCCTCGGCCACTAGCTGTAAAAGCAGTTAGGCAGGGTTTCTTTTGGCCAACTATGATCAAGGACGCCGCAGAAATAGTAACCAGGTGCGAAGCCTGTCAAAAAATCTCAAATAGGCAGTCAGCACCCTCACAGCCAACATAACTCATAGCCCCATCATGGCCTCTCCAACGCTGGGAAATTGACATCGTTGGATCCCTACCCACAGCACCAGGCAATTATAGGTGGGTAGTTGTAGCGCTAGAATATTTCACCAAGTGGATCGAAGCAAAACCAATCACAAACATCTCGACAGCAACAATCAGAAAGTTCTTTTGGCAAAATGTCATCTACCGCTTCGGAGTGCCAAGAAACATAACAGTCGACAATGGAAAACAATTCGAGAATGATATGTTCAAAGAGTTCTGTCATTCCATAGGAACCAAAATTGACTTCGCGTCAGTATACCACCCCTAGTCGAACGGAGTGGTCGAAAAAGCAAACAACCTTATATTCAAGGCAATCAAAAAGGTACTCCTCGATGACAAGAAAGGAAAATGGGTAGAACTGCCAAGGGTTATTTGGTCGCACAACACGACCGAAACCAGAGCAACCAAATACTCACCCTTTAGGTTACTTTACGGGGAAGAGGCAGTCACGCCCGAGGAGATTTTGCACCAAAGTCCTAGAACCTTCAATGCAAAATTGACACTTGAGTATGTCAACCTAGAGAAGTCGACAGACTGGACGTAGTTGTCAACCTAGAGAAGTACCAATCAGAAACACACCACTGGAGGGATCGAAAGGTTGCACCCCGAGCCTACGCAGTAGGAGACTTAGTCCTACTCCGAAGCCCCAGAACAGAAAGCAAAGGCAAGCTAGAGTCAAAGTGGGAGGGTCCATACATTGTGGCAAAATCAAACAGGCCCGGAGCATATAGGCTCCAGACTTCGCAAGGAGAAGAGTTGCCGCATTCTTGGAACACGGACAACCTTTGAAGGTTCTACGTATAAGAAAAAGCATCACTCAAAGCATGTAAAAAGCCAAGCATAGCACGAAGCTATAAGTGCTACCTTGAGCTTAGTTGGTAGATTTTCTTTTTTTAGGCTTTTCTTTTCTAAGCAATTATGTAAAGGACCGTACTCTTTTCCTCACAAGGGGAACCCTTCGCAGGGGTGAGGTTTTTAACGAGGCGGATCCTATGTAAACCCCAGCTAAATCTATAAAGCTGTCTTCCCCAAAGCGGAAAGCCTCGCTCAGTAGAATACGTCGAAACAACTCCCACCACAGAGATTGAAACATTCGACGAAGAGCAAAAAGCTCTCAAGCCATAGCTGCTGCACTGGTCAAGCCCGAAGAGCCAAGACCAGTACAGCTAGCTAACTTAGCAAAAAAATGCTAAGGGGCTCGTTGCAGCCCAAACCCGTTAAAGGGTTCACCCTAAAACACCTCGCCCCTAGCACTTCGAGGGGGAGGGTGGCATTTTTCAAAAACTTAGCGAAAAAAATGCTAAGGGGCTCGTTGCAGCCCAAACCCGTCAAAGGGTTCGCCCTAAAACACCTCGTCCCTAGCACTTTGAGGGGGAGGGTGACGTTTTTCAAAAACTTAGCAAAAAAATGCTAAGGGGCTCGTTGCAGCCCAAACCCGTCAAAGGGTTCGCCCTAAAACACCTTGCCCCTAGCACTTTGAGGGGGAGGGTGGCGTTTTTTAAAAACTTAGCGAAAAAATGCTAAGGGGCTCGTTGCAGCCCAAACCCGTCAAAGGGTTCGCCCTAAAACAACTGGGAAAGCAAAACCGACCACTCTTCAGCAGTGTAACCAGGCGGAGGGGGGCAAGGATTAGGCCTCGGGCCCCCGGAACCAAGGGCACCCGAATCTTGGGCATTTCCACTAGTTGGAACTAGAGCTTGTAAAAAGGATCTACCAATCTTCGTCGGCGAATTCAGCACGGAGCTAATCGAGACAGCAAGCCGCGGACGGGACGACCGCGGAATCGAGGCGCCGGAACCTTCAGTGCTCAAGGATTTCTCACGTTGCTTCAGACGCGGAGAACCAGGTCCTCGCTCCTCGTGAGGTCTCTCTACGGAGACTCCCCCACCACGGGACCTACTCCTACCCTGACGGCCAATCGTGGATGACGCGCTTGACGAAGCGCCACGAGCCAATAAGTGGGAATAATCTCCCACACAAACCACACCAGAGTCCAAAGTCATCAAGCACGCTCTGGACGAAGATGCGCGTTCGGGGTGCTCAAATCTTTTAGCCTCCGCTTCAACATCTAACGCTTCGAAGCCGCTCAAACTAGCCTCCGAACTACTCAAGGTAGGTGTCGGTACAGAAGCATCATCCATCAAAGATTGAGACCCTTCGCTCATCAAACCCAACATGCGCAACGCGGAAGATCCACTAGAAGCATCCTCTTCGGGCTCCCGCGCAGGCTACACAAAGGACACCTGCGTAGGGTCAAGTAGGCATGTCAAAATTATAGTTACAAAATTCCCCTCAAAACCTTCCAAAAGTACGTTACATCAACACTACAACTACAAACGATCCTAAACCTCGCTCGGCGCGGCCCTTGTTCCACCCGCCAAAGTCCCAGCCTTCTCGGCGGCGCTCCACGAAGTGCCTTGGCCCCCCGAAGGATCTTCAGCCTGGCCGTCGCCGCTCCTCGAAGAGCCACGCATCTGCACAAGAACAATTATTTTCAACTTCGAACATCGCGCTAATAAACAAAAATACAATATGCAAACAAAAGTATAACCTGAGCTAGCTTCTCAATTGCAGCTTGTCGAGCGGCTTCACGGTCGTGATCACGCCAGAGTTTCATTGCGACGCGCTTAGCCACGGCGAAGGCCTCCGGCGACAAGTCGTCCCGAGCATCTGCCCCAATTGGAAAGTTGCGCCTTCCCAGAGCGTGGAAGTGATCGCAGCCTTCGCGCTCCAGCAGCCCAAAAGCGGCCTCTGTAGTGTGCAGTGCGCCGAAGTTCCTGCACTTGTCCATCACCCCCGGGAGAGCTTCGAACTCAGACTTCAGCCACCCAAAGAAAATAGCTTCGGTGATCGCAACCCCGTCGATCAACGACATTGGCTCAGCTCCCACATAACCTAAAGCCTCGCAATACTGCTGGTGTGCGGTATAGCTTGGGCAGCAAAACCGTAGTTGCGAGTCGATCGGTCATGTTTCAAGGCAGCGTTCTCTTTCTCCAGAGCTGCGATCTTAGCCTCAGAAGCCTCCAGGCGACTTAGCCCGGTCTTCAGTTCAGCAACCTCAGCCCGCGAAGCATTAAGCACCTTTCGCATACGCTTAGCTTCGAGCGTAGCTTCATCCTTCGTAGACCCAAGGCTGCTAAGCTTCTCCTTCAGCAACATGTTCTCTGTTGCGAGCAAATTCTTCTCTTTCTCAATCGAAGCTAGCTCCGTGCAAGTCTTCTCAGAAGAAATCTGCGTGAGGGTATGGGCCTAAAACAAAACATTAGTCAAGATAGTCCTGTCACAAAACTCAATAAAAGCAGTGCAGCGTTTTTCATCCACCATCAAAATGAAGCATACTTACATGTCTCAAAACACGGCAGAGGTTGCGCCGCAAGTCCCCGGCTCCAAGCAGCTGCGCCTCTTTGGCTATGAAAGCGTCAGGAGCCGAGCATAGGTTCGCCCAAGCCTAGGGATCGGCAAAACCCTCGTACCCCTTGGGTAGCTCCAAGCCTTTTCTAGTAGACCCTCCAGAAGCTCCAGGCCCAATCAAAAGTTGACTCGGACTCGAAGGTCCAGGGCGAGCAGAAAATTTCTCCTTGAGGCCTACGAGGGTGTTCGTGGCCTCCGTATCCACAGCATGACTCCTCACGGGAACAGCGGAGGGACTCGAGGCCAGCGCATCAGCAGCACCCCTCGCAGCAGGGGGAGACACCACCACCACGTCATCCTCCTCATCGTCGTCGCCGTCGAAGGCGTCCGCCATCGCGCCGGCGCGCACCAGCGTCCCAACAGCACGGAGGCCGGGAGCACATGAGCTCGAAGAGCCCCGGCGGGGTTCCTTAGCCGGTGCACGCCTCAGGGGGGGACCTTCGAAGCCTCCTCGTCCTATTTCCTTCTCCCAATCTACAGGGGAGGCTTCGGCGGACACTTCTCTTTCCTGGTCTTTTTGGCCCCCGTCGCCTTCGCAACATCCGAACCAACATTTCTAGGGGCCGATTCCGCTTCACGTGAGTGCCCGATGCGACGCGATCGGGGTACTTCACACCGGCCAATGTTAGGACACGGTTAAGCCGGCCGATGTGCGAAGTCCGCTCGCAGGTGTGCTTGTGCTCCTCGTGAGTGTAGGGTCCAGCTACAGCCTCGCTGGCGCACTGAAGAAAAACCAAAAATTCTTCATCGCCAAAACCCCGTTTGTCCACGGGCACCTCCAGGAAAGGTATTGTAATATCGGGCCACGAGGGAATCTTCTTTTGAATGAACCCAGGAATCAAACACCCCTCGCGTAGCGGCCACATATTCGCAGCCACAAACTCTTCGATGAGGTCTCGGCCGCTCGAGTTGAAGGTAGTGACGCGGAAGGCAGCCTCGTTCTTACAACCCTTGGGCACCCTGCCTTCCATGGACCGAGGCTTGCATCGAGTTAGCTTCGAAGCTAACGGAAAAGTTGTGGCCCCTCCCTCTTCCGCAGTTTCCGTGGCAACGTTCACGTATAGCCAGCACTCATGCCACTTGTCACTCCAGCGGTTTTGACTGCACTTAACAAATTGGTCATCGCGCTTGAAACGAGGCATGAAGGTTACGCAGCCAAAGCCAGCCTCGTGCACCATGCCATCAATCTTGATAGTCTTTGGCTGATAGTGAGCGTAGTAGTATTTGCAGAATACTTCGATGTCTGGCTGACCCTGGTAACTTAGCACTCCCCATGCGAATTTGCTTAACATTGCCATCTCGCTGGGGCCTATGTGATGTAGCTGCATGTTGAATCTGCTCAACACGTCCTTGACGAAAGATGAGCAGGGAAAACGAAGGCCAGTAGTGAAGTGGTCTTCAAAAACCACGGCTTCGTCTTTAGCAGGGCATGGAGTAACCTCCTGACCAGCCAGTCGGGCTCCTCCGAAGGGAAAACATCCCAACTCGGCAAGCCTGTGTTGCTTGGGGGCGTCGAGGCGAGAGCGCCCAAAAGCGAAGGTCCGAGGTCTGGATCCATCATGGTCTTTCCCCTTCCCTTTTCAGCCCTTCGGCAAGTCAGAGTCATCAGCGGGCAGTAGATCACTAATGTCTGCATCCACGTCCTCCAGGTCCTCATCCACCGGAACAGAGCTCCGAACCCGGCGGCTCGTACCTTGCCCTTGGATGTTGGCGGCTACACTTCCAACACCTCGAGGAGCGAAATCTCGGTCATCACCCCCTTCCTCATCGTCCTCCTCATCACCATCCTCTTCCTCATCGTCCTCTTCTTCGTTATTCTCAACCTCTCTCGACGGTTCCTGACCATGGCCATGACTCAGCCCTTCAGGAGCAGCGGTAAGGTTGTCTTTCAAACTCTTAGCACACTCCGCCTCAGAGTCGCCTTCACTCGCAGTGGCATCGACAACCATCGAAGGAAGGTTTTCCTCAGCGGCAGCGTTGTCAAGCAAAGCAGTTTGCTTAACCCGAGCCATGTCTTCAGATCCTGCAAATAAACGCAAACGGTGAGCTCCATAGGAACCTGGAAACTAGTCCCAATTATTGTTAAGAACACTTCGAAGCGAGGACCCAAGCATACCAAGTCAGCTCAAACATAGCTTCAAAAGCAAAAGCTGCTAAACAGCAGCGTGAGCGCGCAAAGCTAGGGAAGGCTAGAGTACTAAAAAGCAAATCACAACAGAAGCTTCGAAGACCTTTAAGCCCCCCCACCCCCCGCTTATATAGTCGGGTAAAAACGGACCAGCATTTACTGCGGAGCCTCGGGAGTCGAAGCCACAGCAACACAAAATTTAAAGTGGAAGACAAAAAGCCATGACACCTAACATTGCCAAGTGTTACCTTCGACAGAGCTGGGCGAGCTCCTAGAAGATGACTCGCTTTCCGAAACAATTACTGTTCGAACCATAGTCATAATCGTAGGGATGGAGCAAATTCAACGGGCAAGTAACTAGTAAATATAATAATTTTCCATCGCAGTTATTCTCCTTTTATAGGCAGAAGCCCGGGTAGCCTCGTTCGAAAAGCCCAACTTTGATGCTCGAAGGGGGGGCGTTTGGGTAAGAGATCCTGGCGAAGCAAGGACTACGGCCCATCAAAGTTGGACCCACCCCTCGAGGGGCTACTGTTGGGGGGATCACTTCGCAAGCCACCCTTCCAGGGTTCTTCAAAGTCGTGCTACGAATCAAAGTTTAAGTTAACACATTGTCATCCGTTTTATTTATTATTCATCATTAACTGTAATTTTGAGATACAGGCGTTCAACGGAGGCCACAGCGAAGCCAAGACCTTTCGTTCGGTACCTCCACACCCCCAGAGGATAAAGTCATCATCCTTTGAAGGACAGCGCGCTGGGGAATACCTAGAGCCTGGTTGGTATGAAAAGGGCAACACGTGGCGCCAGCACGTGTTGTGGCGTGCGGAGCAAGGAAAGGGTACCAGGAGCGCTCGAATGACTGATTTATCCTTTGTGACCATTTTGTACAGGATATTCGAAGAATAAATTAGGTAATTAGGGACAAAATGGTTATTTGCACATGGTCTAAGTACGGGCCTATAAAATGGACACCCCTACTTACTTGTAACGGGATGAATCTTTTTGGGAACACGTGAGAGGAGCACTTTTTACCCCGTTTCTTACCCTTCACAATTTCCTTTTATGTTTGTTCTCACCGCCGGTGTCAACGAGGCTCATGCTCAGTGACACCAACACACGGCTCTAGCACAGGAAGGCGTGTCTCGGCGGAGAGTGGAGGTGGTAGCGCACTGCCCCTCCTAGAACTTGACGTCGCTGCCCATCACCGCAAGGGTCATTCTCGGGGAGAGGCAGGCGACTTCGGCATGCGCCAAGCCGCTCACAGATCTGAAGGCTTCTAGCATCCACCTCGACCCTCGCCGCCTGCAGAAGGGAGGCGCGTCCCACTCGAGGAGCAGCAGGGAGGGCGTTGACGTCCAGCCATGCTGTGAAGGGCCTGCTCCTCCTTTTGGCCCCCACCTCCGTTAGGGTTGTGGAAGGAGGAGCGAGGGCATGCCAAAGAACGAAGAGGAGGAGGTCGTGGCGCGGCACGGCGCCGACTGCTGCTTGCCTGCTCGGGGAGGAGGAACACGAGGGCGCAGCGATGACGGCTGCTGCTACTGCTCGGGGGCCGGGAGGGTGGTAGGAGAGGCGAGCAGGTGGGCCGGAGGAGGAGGAGGAGGCGGGAGCGGCGTCGCGGTGGCTGTTCGGGTCGGGGAGGATGACGGCACGACAACGTGGCGGCGGCGACGGCTACTCGAGTCGGGGAGAGTGGAGGCGGAGGAGGCCGGGCGTTGGAGCTAGGTTTAGGAGGGGGCGAGGGGCGATGTGGGGTGCGGCCGTGCGGCGGGGTGGGGGAGCTGTGAGTGGGACCGACCTATCGGCGCTAATTTTTCTCATAACGGGTTAAGGAGGCAGGGCGGGTAAGTTGATCGGTGAGAAAAAATCGTTGCGCCTAGGCAAATTTGTATGGCAAAATATAAGACCCATAAGATCTAGCGTAACAATTATAACGCTCTGATGTGGGCTGGATGGGTCCGAGAAAATCAACAGTTTTGGTGGTGTGATATATTTCTGATGGACGGTTGATGAGAGGATGGGTTGATTAGATCCTGGTAAAAATATAAAGGAAGATGTTTAGCCTTTATATGGTAGAAACAGTCGGTTCATTCAAAAAAAAAACAGTCGGTTTGACCACCGACATCAGTAGTTAGTAAAAGTATACTGATTGATGACCATTATTTTTGCAAGGGAAGGGAAACACACTCGTACAGAAACGGACTAAGATCGATCCTCTCGGAGAAGATTGGTGGACATGATCCATTTTTATTTAGCACACAAACCATGCTCACATCTTGGCTGCGGGTGTCAAATAGTAGCGCTTGACGACGCATGCTATTCGGCAGCATTGGATGCCATGCTAACATCTCCATTGCAAAAGTTGTCACATGCTTCCTCACAAGACTCCATGCCGATTTTCATCTGTTTGCCGCCATAACCTGATGGCCATAATTAAATTGTGTCAATAACAAACGTATTCTGTTATTAGGCGGGCCAATAAACAATTAAGGCTTACACGGACGAAGTATATAATCTAGAATTTACCCCTGCTTATATTGTCACACACCGAAGACCTGCATCCGAACCTGCAGTACTCAACTCTATCTGGTTCATCTGGAAAAACAAATGCTCATATTTGACTAATTTTCGATGGCATATAAAAAACAGGAATGAATAGGTTCACCGTACCACTGTTTGGGAGAAAGTTGAACTTTGGATAGTCACGGGGGCATTTTACACCAGATACAAGTTTACAACCACAAACGTTTGCGCATATTTCTTTCTTCATGCTGTGACGGCAAACATTGTAGCAGTTTCTTTTCGTGGTGTCCGGGCAGCAACTGATGCCCTCTACCTGCACTTGTTCAACGATAAGCACCAGCATAAGTACACAAATAATCGCCCTCTTGACACCCTTACTAATCATGACTGACCCTCTCAGGTCACAGAGAGAAGATAATGGCTAAAGTTCATTGACTGAATGATGAGGCCAGGGTCTCATGGCTTTATTTATAGCAGAAGGCAGCATGTGAGCTGTTCAAGCAATTACTATTAGTACCCTACGTATACGCCACGTGCAAGGGCCAAAGCTAGAGCAACAAAGCACCGTACCGGTGTCATCAATCACTCATGACTTTTGTGATGATTGGGGTCAGCTCCTGCCTACATGCAAGAATTGATTGGAGTTTGAGCTAACCCCAACTACACGTAGCTTCGCCCGGCCACGTGCCCAGCCTAATTTCCACATAAACACAGAACTGGAATATATTTGACGCTGCACATACCTTGTGCACCGTCTGACTGGTTTTTGCGCCCATGAGCCGTGTCACGGACTTCACATTATTTTTGGTTAATGATTCTCATATATTATGAGATTTAAAAAAACATAACAGATACACAAATAAACACTCATATAGAGGTGAGTATGACGGTATGAGTACTCACCTCTATCATTACCACGGATAGTGCTCTCAACATGAAAAACTAATTAACATGGGAACTAGTTTTCTTGAATAAGTTAGGATGTTCTTGGGTTAGTCATAGTTAAGAATAAGAATGCAGTCAGATACAATTAACAACTGATGATCTTATAAGATTTAATGTATGATAGCCTTTTTTTTGGCAAGGAAAGGGGAACACGTTCGTACAGAAACGGACTGATCTATCCTCTCGGAGACGATTGATGGACATGGTCCATTTTTAATTAGCACAAAGCATTCAGAAGTCATCTGCGGGTGCCAAATAGTAGCGCTTGAAGACGCACTATTCGGCAGCAATGGATGCGACGCTAACATCTCCATTGCAACAGTTGTCACATGCTTCCTCACAAGACTCCATGTCGATTAAATCTAGATTGTACAAGGCATACACTACGGGAAATCGAGTTGTTGCCGAGTGACTGGGCGTTTGCTGAGTGTCCTCAGAGTAACACTCAGCAAACACAGGACACTCGGCAACTTGTGGCCTTTGTCGAGTGCCTCGGGGAAAATACTCGGCAATCAAGACTCCGACACTGGGAAAAGGTGGGACACTCAACAAGGAGGTCCATACGGACACGCGGCAAAGAGTCGATGGACGCCGGTTGGTTCACTTGGGCCTCTTTGCCAAGTGTCAAACGGCAGACACTCAACAAAAATATCTTAGCTGAGTGTTTTGTAGGGACACTGGGTAAACAAAAAAAAAACTTTTCTCTTCTGCCCTCGAAATTGTTTCCCTCCACTAAAAGTTTGAGTCAAATTGATTTTCAAATTTCATTGACTTCAAATATTTTTGCATGTATATTAGATCATCTAAATTGTCTCTTGTAAAAATTTGGTTAATTTTTGAATTTATTGGAAATTGCTATTTTTGGAAGTTCTGAAAAAAAATATTTGTTGACTGTCTATGGGTGCACACTCGGCAAACAGTCCCTTTGTCGAGTGCCTTGGTGGGACACTCGGCAATATGGCCCTTTGCCGAGTGCCCCATCTGGACACTCGGCAAACGGATCGGCACTTAGCCGTTTCGCCAGCCTCCCTTCACTCTCCCTCTCTCCCTCGCTCTTCCCTCACCTCTCTCTCTCCCCCCGTCCGGCAACGCCGCTCACCGCCCCCGCCCCCACTTGCTGCCTCCCTGTCCCCTGCTCGCCGCTCTCTCCCCCCGCCCCCGCTCGCCGCCACCATGCCCCCCTCTCTCTCTCCCCCGTCTCCCCACTCACTGTTCTCTCTGCCAGCCCCCGGTCACCACCTCACCGCCCCCGCTCTCTCTCCCCGCTTATTGCTCCCCGCCTCCCCGCCCTCGCTTGCTTCCTCCCCAGCCCCCGCTCACCGCCCATTGGCCCCACTCCATGCTCGCAAGTCACCGCGTCACTGACCCTTGCTCGTCGGAAGCCTCCACGTGCCCGAACCCCTGGATGTCGGCCCCACCCCTGCCCCAGGTCGAGTGCCCGCTCGCCGACCGCCTCCACGTGCCTGTGCCCCCGAACACTGGCCCTGCCCTTGCCCCGACCGCCGGGTTCCCACTCACCGGCCACCAACATGCGCCCGCGCCATCGCATGTCGGCCTCAGTCGTCGGGCCCTTGCCCCTGCCCTGGTCACGGTGCCCGCCAGCCCTATCGGTCATCGGCCCCACGCCCGCCCTACACTGACCATGCTCATGAGGTCCGCTGGCCCCAACCCGTCTCCGTCCACCCTGCCACCGGTTGCCACTTCGCGTCATTGTCGTACTACTGCTCCGAGGAGGTAGAACTTTGTCCCTGCCACTATGGATGTCGGCCATCGTGTTGTTGTGATTGCCGGCTATCGTGCCGTTGTTTTTTCTTGTAGGTGTTGGATACCTTACCGTCTAGAGAGGTGCTATCAAATTTTGTATTGAAAGACTTGTTTTCTTTTCTTTTGCAGGGAGTAGCAAGGTGATGCATACAAGACTGCTCTGATCGTCCTCGACACGTCACATTGAAGGACATCAAGGTGAGTCAAAAAGACCCTCTTTCCGTTCATATTTGTAGGTCACGTAAGCTAGTTAGAAGTCTCCCATTTGAAAGAGATATGATTAGAAATATGTAGATTTTTACATATCTATAACCATATCTGTTTTGAATTGTCCATATTTTTTAAGACAACCCGAGGATGTGTGGATAGGTTAGTTTCTATGGCCTACTCACCTCCGAGTCAGAGTTTAGGCATCATCGCCCTGTTGTTCTCTGGATACACAATCTCCAAGCACTACAAGACGCGCATCTAGTCCGTCATTGATTACAACGCTACCCAAGGTGTAAGGGTCAAAAAGACTGAGGCAAGAACTATGAGGCTGAGTTGTGAACAATGCATAGTGGTAACCTAAGAATGTTAATTATGATCTTTCTTGAGATTAATTAAGTACGTTCAATTGGATCTTCTTATATGTCATATTCTTGATGACGTGTAGGCTTGTCCGCATTGGTGCACCGCGTATCTTGAGTGTTGTGTAGAGATGGTGGATAGGTGGTGCGACAACGACTAGGAGGAGCGCTTGTCGAGATCGGCGTTTAATGATGGGAGGTTGTTGGTCGTATCTACGCACCCACTTAAATACCACAAGAGGATGGTGTACGATTGTAGCACTTTCTCCCTTGAATTGAGTATTCCAATCTTTATCGAATCCACTGGGACCTTAGGGATTTATTAAACAAAGTTAACAGTAAAAGATCTAGTCAAGGCTACTGTCAAGGTCATGTTGCATGAGGGGGAGCCTGGCCAGTGCAAAGGTGCGCTAGACAGTAAATCTGTCGTTGCGCCGATCAGCACGGGGATTGAGCTGATCGGCACGCTAGTGAAACTAAGCCAAGGTTGTTGCGTCGATCGGTGCAGGAGTTGAGCCGATCGGCATGCTGGTGAATCTGTGGTTGCGCCGATCGACGCAGGAATCAAGCCGATCGGCACACTGGTGAATCTAAGCCAAAGTGCACCAGATCTAGTAAACCTATGCTGGTTAGTGAGTAGCCAGATATCTACTAGTGAGATCGTAACCAGAAAGTCTAACTGAATAGCATCATAATGGGTAATTACAAGGATCAATGAAAACCTATAATGAGTAAGACCACCCTGCTTTCCGAGCGGCTCCCTATTTTATCGCAGCGGGGAGGAAACCCTTAATCGCGCGAGTATCTTACCCTACTCAACTATCCAATAGTGCTGCGCAGGCTTAGTACTGTCACCGCTAAACCACACTACTAGCATCATCAAGCAACCATAATCAATACAATGTCCGAATACTATCCTAATCACCACGATTAAGATAATATCTATTTACTTAGCCTAGAACTAAGCAATTGGAATAAGCACATGCATGATTATAGAATCAAGATAGACAAATCACCAAAACCATTATCAACATATTCAATCATCCTTGAGATACATAAAGTAAGATTCATCCCCGTCGAGATGGCCTACCTTGACGGATCAACTCTTGACTCCAATGGTTCTTGAAACTCAACTAGAGATCTATTCTAACGGGGCAAGCCCCGATGGCTCTAACTCACAGATCTGGTGTCCCTCTGTCGCCTCTTCTTCTGCGGCGAGTGTTCACAAGTATTTGTAGGGGTTCTACTCGTAAAGGACTCGGTTTCTAGCAAATAAGGCGGTTGCGCCGATCGGCGTAGGATTGCGTCGATCGGTGCAAGCCGTGTCTTCTCTAATTTCTTCCCCGAGTCGGTTCCTTTGTCTTCCACAGCTGTCATGTGGGCCTTTTCCTTCGAGATAAAGTCTTGTGCTGCACGTTAATATCTTGGAGTTCCATAATTCTTCTTAGACAAATATCTTCAAGTGTCTTGCACAGATAAACTTCCATAAACATGTGGAATGGGCCTCGGTCACTTCTGTGGGTCAAAACACCCTTGCGCCGATCGGCACATGGACTGCGCCGATTGGCGCACTGGGCTTCTTCAGTGCTTTTTGTCGGTTCTGGACTCCTGTCTTCTCCATCATCGCATTAATCACCAATTTTACCTGTTTCTGCAATAAAGCTCCAAAACAACGCATATACAAATTTCTAGGCAATATCACAGGTAAATGGCCTAAATTAGTATCAATTATGCTCTAATTGGGGTAATATTCACATATAAAAGGGGCACTTGGGAAGTGCCAACAGTTCCTCCACACTTAAACCTTTGCTCGTCCCGAGTAAAGTAAAAGAAAGAAAAATCAAAAAACATACTCTTTCTATCATAAGAGATATCTCAAATCAGCAAATGTTGAGCATTGTTCTATTGTGGTGTATTTTATATTGGTATTCAGCAAAATAGATCAAATATGGGCATAAGCTTAAAGTTCTCCCCAAAGCAAAAGATCATGTCCGATTCATAAATTATAACTTTTCCACACATGAGAATCACTTAAAAGATTGTTGTGAACATAGAGAATCTATCTTCCAAATAATCCAAGGCAACAACTCATCTTTCAAATCACTCAACCTATATTCTACATCATAATGATCAAATAATATTAGTCTAAGGCTTATATGAGTAGCTAGGTGAGGTAATTCAAGGATTGCAAACATAAATTAATAATATATTATAAAGCTAGGAGATTATTCTTCGTTGGAATTATAGAAACTTATCAAGATGATAATTAAAAAAGAAAAATTTAAGAAAGAACTTAGACTTTGGATATATGGACATGTGCATAGCAAAAGTTTGATCTTGGAAAATTGCACATGGTTGGAATGATTCATGGCTATATTGAATTTTGAGAATAAGCATGTCATATACCACCCCCTCCCCCCCCTCCCACACACTTAAAATTTTGCTAGTCTCTTAGCAAACAGCAGAGTTTTTTTTTTCCTTTTTTTTTCACCATCTCTGCTGTGCCGATCGGCTCAGGGTGCGCCGATCGGCTCTCAACCCAAATTTACCAACATTTGTTGGTATTTTATTTGTCTGACTTCAACATTTATTCAAAAATCAAATATAGCCAGAAATATAGGATGTGGTCAAGGAATGATACTCAACAAGATGTTTTGGGTTTATGGTAGTGTACTCAGCGGAATTGAATTTTTGCATGAGTAATTTCAAGGCTAGAAAAAGATACACAAAGAATAGCCATCTTAATAAAGTTCATACCAAAAAGAAATAAATCCTAACCGAACTCAACCATCAATTTAATGTTTATCTACATATCAAAGGTTTATGAGTCTTGTTCAAAATATGGCATTGGTAGGTAAGGATCTTGAAAAACAATAAATTCTAAAGTTCACAACATGAAAATTTATTTTTGAAAAGATTGGTACTAAGTTATCACTACAAACTGGACAACACAAATGAAGCACATGGGTACTCAAAATTGCTCCACATAAGACATATTTGTCGAATAATCATTAAGTGTAAGTTCGAAATTTTATTCAATGCTCAATACTATTTGATCTTCATCAATACTTTTCAAGAAAGAATAAATAATTCAATTCTCCTAATAGAGCATAACCTCCACCATTATATTAAGATCAAAACTTGATACATGATGATGATTTTTGCACACACTTACATGAAAATAAAACTACTACTAACGCACTTGCATGAAAATAAAACTACTACTAACAGACTTGCATGAAAGTAAAACTACTATTAACACACTTGCATGAAAATAAAACTACTACTAACACACTTGCATGAAAGTAAAACTAGTACTAACACACTTGCATGAAAGTAAACACACCCGATACATGGTTTCCCAACCCGCTCACACACACATAAGTAAATAAAGAAAAAAACTGCAAAAGATAAAAGAAAACGCAAACCGGGAAACTGATACACGTGCCAACTCCTAGGCACTCTAGTCATCCGAAAGTGGAGTCAGTGGCTGATCGAAGCCATAGCACCGCGCCTTGAGTCGCTCGAATTCCTCCACCATCGCATCGCGGTTGTACCTCCATTGGGACGTGGCCTCCTCCACGCGCTCGATGTAGTGCATGTTGTTGTCGAGGTACCCCTGCATGGGCACGAAAAAGCCTGCACCAGGCACAGGAGGCACCACTGGTACACGCCCTTGGTACCAGTAGTCGATGCCCGTGCTGAAGTAGGGTGCGCCAACCAGCGCGTTGCCTGCGCCGATCGGCGCAGAGGGCTGTGAACCGCCCGCTGCGTCGCTCCACCCTGACTGGTACTGTTGAGGCTCCTGACGTGACCCCCATGAGTCCCACTCGCCGCCAGCTGCTGTAGATGTGTCCGGCTGTCGAACCCGCCCACGGCGGTCCTTGAGAACTCGGCCCCCCTCCAAGAGACCTTCCTCAAGTCAATTTCCTCCCTCCAGCTTGCGAGGGAGAAAAACTCCTAGCTCCGCACACGGGAACTTTACGTTGGTGCCGCCGACATGGAAGCCGGCACGAACACTTCCTGTGACAATATTGCCACGAGTCATATTCTCGCTGATTTCCGTCATGCACTTCCACTTGTCATCGTGCCCTCCCGGCCCGTCGCTGTCGTAGACGAGGGCTGCTAGGTGTTGAAGATAGGCCCCGAAGGCCAACTGCTTGCTTGCCTTGCCCCTCTTGTCAAGCCAACCCCGCACCATCACCGACATGGGATTGCAATGAGACAGACTCACGATGGCGTTGAAGAGCCACCGCAAGTCCGCATCGGTGACGTTGCTGGAGTCGACCTTGTCGCCTATGCGCGCCGCCAACTACCGATGGAAGACTTGAATGGTCGGGTTGCGGATGTTTCCGCACTTCATCTCCTCTACGAATGAGAGCCGCCTCCAAAAGGAGTCCAACTCCCCACGTCCCAAGATGCCGGCGATGTCGGCGTTGGTGTCCAAGCCGAAGGTTTGAACTGCTGCCTCCATGGTCATCGTGTGGCTGTTGTCGCGGACGTGGAAGTTGACGGCCTCACTACTGTCTTCGACGGTGCCAAGCCTCATCGTAGAAGCAACCTCGGTGACGACGTCGAGGTTGTAGTCCATGGGGAGGAGGTGGAAATCCACCTAGCCGAGGTTGTCTAGCATCCTCCTTAAGTCCTCTCACATGCCAATTGAGGTGAGGAAGGTCTCGTCCAAGTCGAAGTTGGGGACGAACCTTCCCCTTACCGCGAGGTAGTGCTGCTGTTCCTCCGCACTCAGGAGGGTGAAGCCCTCCTCCACCGTGTGCGGCATGAAAGCCGGCGGCGGTGATGATGTGGGAACCCCACGGGTTGCCGCCGTTTGGCTCCTCGTAGCACGCCCTGTTGGTAGGGACGCACCGGAGACGAAGTGGCGGGCGCGGACCTCGTATGTCGCCACTGCCGAGCCGGTGGATGCACCACCCACCGACATGTCATCGCGAGCGTCGGAGCCACCCCTCGCCGAGGAGTTACCGCTCGACTCGCTGCTGCTGCCGGAACGGCTCCCCCGGCGCAGCCTCTTGCCCAACTTGCCGACGGAGGAGCGGAGACGATCCATCTGCGAGGAATGCGGAACGTGTGCGAGATCGTGGGTAGTGGGGAAGGTGGAGAGATTACCGGGATGGCGTGCCGAATGGGGGTGCCTTGCCTCCCTTTTATAGTGTGGGAAACTTCCAGGAGAATGAACCGCCATAAAATTTCAAAATTTGAGAGTGCACCGATCGGCACGGATACTGCGCCGATCGGCACGATTCAAATTTTGAATGCTCTGACCACTCTGATGCTTAATTCCCCTCCTTCATGTCGATTCCTGGCATATCATGTTGGTTGGCAGGGGAACAGCACGGAATCCTGATGTCTTGTTGGCGGCGCCGATCGGCGCGAGCTCGCGTCGGCGCGCCGTCTCCTTTTTAGCTTTTGGTCAATTCTATGTCTCCTCTGTACTGCACACCTGCATAATAATCATACTTGTTTCTCAAAATCAATGCCTGCCGCCTTTGTCGCCCATTTGGGAACATCATGGGTACCCGCGCCGATCGGCACAGTAGGGTGCCGAACGGCGCAAGTCCCTTGCACCTCGTCCTTAGGTCCGGTGCTAATTCTGATGCCTTGTATTCATCTCTTTCTCCTAATTTCCACTTCTCTATTGTTCCTGTAGTATTGGCATACGTGTCGGTGCTCATCTGGTGAATGCGCCAATCGGCGCGAGTCAGTTTTTGCTTCTGGCCCCTCGTTTCTTCGCTAGATGTTGTCTTCATCCTTGAAAATAGCTCTGTTTCTAAAAATTATTGTGCTGGTTTAGCACTCGTTTAATTCTAGGCGTCATCGGCCTTCTGTCTTGATTTGGGCAATACTGCGCCGATCGGCGCAGATGTGCGCCGATCGGCGCAAGCTCTGTTCCTTCCTGTTTTTGGTCTTTTTTTTTATTCCTGCATTGTTAGTCTATAGTATGTATATATATAGTTTTGCACGAATAAACAGACAACGCAAGAGCGCACAAGAATTAAGCACACACTTTTCTAAATTTTTTATTTTATCCGGGAGATTATTTTTATCACAAGCAAGCAAATTTTTGAAACACCGGGTTGCCCTCCCGGCCAGCACTAATTAACTAAATGAAATGGGTTGCCCTCCCATAAGCACTAAATAACTTCTAAATCCCCCGATCATTGGGTTGCCTCCCAAGAGCGCTCTAGTTATTTAAAGGTCAAAGAGCTCGACCTCCCCACAAACAATCAATCCTTAGTGTCACGGTGCAGGATGTGAGGCCGCGACACTACAAGGTTATCTTATCTCCATGGTTCATATAGCTTGGACGACCTATCCATACATCCCCTCCAATTACTTTCGGCGCCTCGATGTCACGGTGTCTTGTATCTCTTGACTTTATCAATAGCACGGCACTCTTCTCCCTTTGGACGAAACTTGAAAGAGTAGGGAGTCCCACTTATATCAAAGCTTATCTTACCACTCTCAACATCAATACTTGCCTTTTATGTCCTCAAGAAGGGTCTGCCTAAGATCAACGGGGTCCTCGTCCTCTTATCCATATCAAGCACAATAAAATCAACAGGGACGATATGATCTCCAATTTGAACAGGCACATCCTCAGCAATTCCATCTGGGAAGTGTCCCGATTGATCGGCTAACTCCAAACACATACCCGTAGGCTCTAATTCAGGAAAATTGAGATTTATGAATATATGACGGGGCATAACACTTACGCTTGCTCCAAGATCGCACAAGCACCTATCAAACATCCTTGTTCCAAGCATGCATTTGATGCTTGGTGATCCAGGGTCGGGTTTCTTCTCCAGTGCAACATCATTGATTGCCGCTGTTAGTTCCTTAGTGACCTTCACAGCCTCCTCAGAAACTAGAGACTTCTTGTTTTGCATCATGTCCTTAATGTACTTGGCATAGGTGGGAACTTGGATAGTGTCAACAAAAGGGACATTGATGTGAAGCTTCTTCATAATATCGACAAATCTTGCAAACTGCTCGTCGTGTTGTCGCGCTCTTTATGTCTTCGTCAGTAGTTGAGTATCTAGAAATGTGGCAGGGCCATGCTCTTCTGTCTCCACGCCTATTTTCAGACCAGAGAGGTCATCATCTTCCTTGCGCCGATCGGCGCTTTCAGGGAGCCTATCGGCTCCGACAGGGTCGTCGCGCCGATCGGCGCCGTGTGTGCGCCGATCGGCGCGGTGCTTCTTTGCTCCCGCAGAGTGTTCTGGATCTTCTATTTGTTTTCCTGATCGCGTAGCTATTGTCTTCAACATGTTCTGCAGACATCGTATTGCCAGTAATAGTCCCCTTATTGCCTTGAATGGCTTGCGATAGTTGTCCATCTGTTGTTGCATAATCTTGGTATGCTTCAAATTCTTCTCGTTGGAGCTCCCAATTTCTATCACCTTGTCATTAACTCTCTCAAGGACACAATCAATCTCCTTCAATCTAGCTTGATTGTCCTTGTTGATCTTCTCTTGAGCTTGGAAGAACTCATGACATTGGAGACGAAGTGGGATAGAGTTTTACATGGACAAACTAGGAGAGAAAGAACTCCTTTGTTGTTGATATTGGGGCTTCCATCCACTATTCTTCATATATTCTGACATCTTCATCTCTTCAGGACAATCTTTCTGCACATGACCAAATTCTCCACACTCACTACATGTTGAGCGTGATTCCGCCAGCTTGAGTGTCTCTTCCTTAGGGATATGAAGATTATTGTCCAACCTTCTTTGAATAGCATCGAGGCGATCTATAATCAATTCTTCCTGAGTCTTCTCAATCACACTCTTCGTTACTCCTTTTGAAGGTTGCAAATTCCTTGAGCTTCTCTCTCCATCCCACGATTGATCTTCCACTAACAACTTGATCAAATTCTTAGCTTCGGTGGGGGGTTTTGAGATGAATGATCCTGCAGCTGAGGCGTCCAAATGTTGACGTGACAAAAGATTCAATCCTGTGTAGAACTTCTCAACAACATCTCCAACCGTCAGACCATGATGAGGGCATGCATCCATATGCTCATTGTATCTCTCCCATGCTTCTCCAATGCTCTCATTAATATTCTGCTTAAATCCAAGAATCTTATTTTTCAAAGCTTGAGTCTTACCGGGGGGGGGGGGAGTATTTGGCCAAGAATTCAGCTGCTAATGTGTTCCATACCATTTTCACTGTGTTTTCCAATCCATTGTACCATTGCCTGGGGCGTCCAACTAGAGAGAAGGGGAACAGCCGCACACGCGCTTGATCTCGTGTCAATCCCGCTATCTTGAATGTACTGTAAACTTCAAGGAAGTGTTGCAAGTGATGATTGGGATCTTCTGAACCTGTGAACGGTTGTTGCGCCACTATTCCAACATATCTCTCCAATTGGTATGGAAGTTGATCTTGAGCTTCTTGGAAATCTGTCTTGACAATACTAGTCAATTGTGGCTTGAGACGATTAACCATAGGTACCTCTGCCATCTCCTCTTCTTCTTGCTCTTGAACTGAGTCTTCTATTGTGAATAATACGCGAGGTGTTGCGCGGACTGCTTCTAAATCTTTAGGTGACTTGCTTCTCTTCTCTGCTGTTCTCTTCTTGGGAAAGAGTCTTTCTAGATCATCGGCATAATTAGAGAGTTTGTTTGACTTAGGACCGTCCATACCTGTTAGTTTCACTTAACAGAATATATGTACTAGAGATACAAGTAAAGCATAATGACTAAACACTAATACATCAAACAATGTTTAAAAACCTGCTATGGTCCCCGGCAACGACGCCAAAAAATAGAGCTTGTTGGTCGTATCTACGCACCCACTTATATACCGCAAGAGGACGGTGTATGATTGTAACACTTTTTCCCTTGAATTGAGTATTCCAAGGTTTATCGAATCCACTGGGACCTTAGGGATTTATTAAACTAAGTTAACAGTAAAAGATCTAGTCAAGGTCATGTTGCATGAGGGGAAGACTGGCCAGCGGAAAGGTGCGCCAGACAGTAAATCTGTCGTTGCATCGATCGGTGCGGGGATTGAGCCGATCGGCACGCTGGTGAAACTAAGCCAAGGTTGTTGCGCCGATCGGCGCAGGAGTTGAGCCGATCGACACGCTGGTGAATCTGTGGTTGCGCCGATCGGCGCAGGAATCGAGCCGATCGGTATACTGGTGCATCTAAGCCAAAGTGCACTAGATCTAGTAAACCTATGCTGGTTAGTGAGTAGCCAGATATCTACTAGTGAGATCATAACCAGAAAGTCTAACTGAATAGCATCATAAGGGGTAATTACATGGATCAATGAAAATCTATAATGAGTAAGACCACCCTGCTTTCCGAGCGGCTCCCTATTTTATCGCAGCGGGGAGGAAACTCTTAATCGCGCGAGTATCTTACCCTACTCAACTATCCAATAGTGCTGCGCAGGCTTAGTACTGTCACTGCTAAACCACACTACTAGCATCATCAAGCAACCATAATCAATACAATGTCCGAATACTATCCTAATCACCATGATTAAGATAATATCTACTTACTTACCCTAGAACTAAGCAATTGGAATAAGCACATGCATGATTATAGAATCAAGATCGACAAATCATCAAAACCATCATCAACATATTCAATCATCCTTGAGATACATAGAGTAAGATTCATCCCTGTCGAGATGGCCTACCTTGACGGATCAACTCTTGACTCCAATGGTCCTTGAAATTCAACTAGAGATCTATTCTAACGGGGCAAGCCTCGATGGCTCTAACTCACGGATCTGGTGTCCCTCTGTCGCCTCCTCTTCTGCGGCGAGGGTTTACAAGTATTTATAGGGGTTCTACTCGTAAAGGACTCGGTTTCTAGCAAATAAGACGGTTGCGCCGATTGGCGTAAGTTGTGTCTTCTCTGATTTCTTCCCCGAGTGGGTTCCTTTGTCTCTCACAGCTGCCATGTGGGCCTTTTCCTTCGAGATAAAGTCTTGTACTGCATGTTAAGATCTTGGAGTTCCATAAATCTTCTTGAAATTCCATAATTCTTCTTAGACAAATATCTTCAAGTGTCTTGCGTAGATAAACTTTCATAAACATGTGGAATGGACCTCGGTCACTTCTATGGGTTAAAACACCCATGCGCCGATCGGCTCATGGACTGCGCCGATCGGCGCACTAGGCTTCTTCAGTGCTTTTCGTCGGTTCTGGACTCCTGTCCTCTCCATCATCGCATTAATCACCAATTTTACCTGTTTTTGCAATAAAGCTCCAAAACAACGCATATACAAATATATAGGCAATATCACAGGTAAATGGCCTAAATTAGTATTAATTATGCTCTAATTAGGTAATATTCACATATAAAAGGGGCACTTGGAAAGTGCTAACAGAGGTGCACCACACCATCAAGACAGTCTTAGCCTCGAGGAATATAAGGAAATATAGGTATGTGATCCTGCAATTTCTTTATCCCACGCTCAATTCTTTATGTTAACGTTCAATAATGCAAAATTCTAATCATATTGTTTTATTCTCAGTCGGCGTCTCATGGTGGCCAGCCTATAAACACGTTCCAAGACTTTGCTTTGTCCCACAAAGGTAAGGTGACGTCTGACGTCTAGTACAACCCGGAGGACCCACCCGAGGCATACAGTAATCCATTCATCCACAGTCGTCTTAGTGCTTACTCGGACATGGCAAAGAAGGTCCATGGGTCAGACTGCGATCCAAGGGCTCATGACGTTGATGGAGAGGTTGTCATGAGAGTGGGAGGAGGCAAGAAGCATCGGGGGTACTATCTCGATGATAGCACGCTCAACATGGCCAGTACTCCCACTCTCTCAGATTCGGGCTCGGAGCACTAGTGCTGACCAGGGCATACTCCCACGACCGATCACTGCTTACTCCTCCATCCAGGTTATTCATATTTTATTCATTGTCTGTTCATTTTTAATATTGGGTTGAAGACACTCTATATTAATATTGCATGAAATATTGTAGGCCCAGCTGGAAGCAGAGAAGAAGAGGCGAGAAGAGTCAGAGGCGGCGGTGCAGCAGATGTAGCTTGAGCAACAGAGGCGGATGGAGCAGATATCGGCCTATCAACATAGGCATAATCAAGAGCAGATGACGCAGTTCTATAGCTACATCCAAAACCTTTCTACGTAGATGGGTTAGACTCCACCGCCGATGCCGCCACAGATGCCCTGGGTTCCACGACCAATGAGTTATTCTCTTGTGAGTCTCTTGACAGGGTGTACTTTCATTTCAACAAGTTGGTTAACTTAGAGAACTTAGAAACTTAGAGAATTTAGAAAAACTTAGAAACCTAGAGAAACTTAGAAACTCATAGTACTTAGAGAAACTTAGTGAATTAGAGAAACTTAAAAACCTAGACAAACTTAGAAACCTACGGAAATGTAATATGCTCTCTTTCTGCAAAATCCTCCTCCGTCAGCGGCGAAGAATAAAGTGCCTCCAGAAGACCAAGTTTCATCGCTCCCTCTCGCTTTGTTCCTAACACCTCCTCCTTAGTGACCTTGCTTATCATTTGTATTTATGAACAAACTTGTTTACTTGTGGATTTAAGTATTGTTGAACTACATGTCATGTTTATTTATCGATTTGGATACTATAGAACAACTTGTGATGCTTATTTATGGATTTATGAGTTGTTGACCAATTTGTGATGTGGATTATGCATTATGGTTGTAAACTTATTCATATGAATTGTCTGGGATGTATATTCTTATTAATATGAAATGTGTGTGATGATCTATGTTGATTTATGTGACCGAAACAAAAAAAAAAGGTTCTAGAGGTCACTTTGCCAAACTTTGCCGAGTGTAATGGCAACACACTCAGCAAAGTGACCGACCTTTGCCGAGTGCTATGATCACCATTCTTTGCCAAGTGTCTTTGACTTTGGACACTCACCAAAGTTTTTTTTGTGCCGTCACCGTTACCCCGACCCTTTTTTTTTACCGTGTACCGCTAAGCCTTTGTCGAGTGCATGACAGAAAACACTCGATAAAGTACTACTTCGGTTGTCGTGTCCTTTTTGCTGAGTGTTGAAAATAACGGATTTCCTATAGTGGTAGGCTACTCCATTACTGCTTTCTCCGCAGGCATAGACCAGAATTTGATTGCCTCATATTTAACAATGTTCTATGCAAAAAAAATGTTGTAGCATGCTAATTTTTTTGTTGTAAGGGCGACATATTTCACATGTGAAGTCTAAATGTTGCGTTTCATGGAGTCCCAAAAATATATTACATGCGCATGCAAGTACAAGCTACTAATTGTTTTGATAGCAGTGGCTTGCCATGCACGAACGCTTTGAAATCGCCAAATTCTCAATATTGTTCTGGGATGCTTGATGTACTAGGCTTTTTCTCCACAATGGTCTTCATCCGTTACCACCATAAAAGAATCTGAAGCCTTCTCATTGTGCAACGATATGGTCTTGGGGATTCTTGGAAGTTATCAGACATCGTGAGCATTGACATCTTTAAAGACCGGTAAAAGCAAGATCGCCGTCAAATTTGTAGGTTTGAGCTCTTTCTCCCGTGCGAACTACAAAAAACCCAATACACCAACAAATTAGCCCGAGGTACAAAGACACGGCAATCTATGAAATTCACTGCCATTACGGAAACACATAAAGTTTGTCATCGTCCTATGCTAAAATGACAGAAAACGAAGCATGTCAGTTAGTGTCATGGACCGGGACCGACACTATAGTTGGTTCATCGTTGGTTTTTATGTTCATCTGACTTCAAATAAGTGTCCTTATATATCTAGATGTCACGGAGGAGGTGGCGATGAGCGATCGGAAGTCAAGAAGGCAACTACAAACTCATACTCGTGTGGGCTCCGTTGATTTTTGTTGCCTTGGACTGACGTGTCTTGACAGAACTGCCATATTTTGTCGTATTATGCTTATTCATACAAACATATTTCACATATAGGACGATGATGTGGTCTAGAGACCAGGGGTACCGGCAGCTAGCGTGGTGCACAGGCTGTGGATATGGACGGATTTGAGAGACTGGAGGGAAACTAAATATATGCTGGTGAGAGATTTGGGACAAAGGGAGATAAAGTATAGACACTATGTCACCGTGCCATCGTTGCTCTTGTTCTATCGTCACTGGAGCACTTCTATCTAAGTTATATGTCCAATTATAATGACCTCAGTAGATGGTTTTAAGATCCAAGATCATTAACTGATTTGATCGATTTCTTTTTCCTATTTACAACAAGATCGATAACAACCAAAAATATTATTTATATATATGAATATGGTCGACGAACCAACAACACTCAGAAATATAATCGCTGTCACCTCGCACTAGATGGTGGGATTAGCTGGCTTCATTTTGTGTTGACAGCCGGTTCCCTTTAGATATTTTGTTGCAGTGCATTGACGACATACAAAATTCTTTTTCATTGAAATTGGGCTCCTAATGTTATGTGACAGCTTTGAATTAGATTCGTATACTAGTACATTGAACAAATGCAAGCATATTGTTGAAGCCTATTTTTAGGATATAAACGGACACATTCAATTTAAAAAGTTAGGAAAGTTGTGAAAAACATGGGGTTACGTTCTTACTTGCCACGTGTAACATAACCTTTTACATTTTATAGGTTCATGTTTTAGTGACTAACACTCGGTGCCTAGTATAAGTCGGTAATAATACACCGTGGTATAGTGTAGATTAGTATGGAAGATGTGTATGGTGTGTCTTTTAGTCAAGCTGTGACGATTTATCATCAAACGTGTCAATTGCTCTATTTATCATCAGACCTGTCATGGCTCTATATCAGAGAGAGAGAGAGAGAGATGACGGTCTCTGACTGTATTGATTATTTTCAAAAGATTATCTTTGCTCCCAATAATCAAATCTCACGACACCAAGGCATGGCATGATCTTTCTGGTCCAGTAGCCTATTAAAAAAAGTGTGGAAATCACAAACTTCACGCCCATGCAATTGCGTTAAGTGCCCTATCTACTCCTCGTGAATTGAGTTTCACATTATGCATTTAGTGTCATCTACTGACCTGGAAATATTGTTTTTTTTTCAACAAATTATTTATCACAGGGCAATTGCGTTAAGTGCCCCCAATTACCTCAAAGGAGCAAGCGCAAAAAAAATTACCTCAAAGGAGAGGACTTGGTACACACGGGTTGCACATGGCAAGCCGCGAGTGGACCAAGGACGGAGACTGTTCAAGCTCTGGCTCGGCCTCTCATTCCACAACTGTGATGACGAAAATTCATTCGGCGTGTGCGCATCGGATGTGAATGAGGCTGCTCAAAGCAGATTCAATGAATTCCTGCCTTATGCACCTCGCTGCCCCTGCATCTGGCGCCTTGCATGGTTTGTGACTATACGTCGGGTCCAAAGCACCACCACACATAATAGTACGGTTCACTGTGCAAAACGATTTGCAGAATTACAAGTGGTCCATGCAAGTCTTTCAATGTTCATGCTTCCTGCGATACGATGCGAGTGCCGTCGTCTATCACCTAGCTCAAGGTTTAAAGGGGGCGCCGGAGACGATTCGTCCTTGACTGGGGTCAAGCGAGAGAAAGCCCAGTTCATTTCGGCCCGTCAGCTGAAATTTTTCGGGACACACAACACAGGGAGATGGCCCGGATGGACCTCCAAGATTCCCATACAAAATAGAGAAAAGTCTTATTTGACTCCCTTAATTTATTGAGGTGTCGTATTTTGTCTCTCTTAACAATAAAACCAGGTATCTGACACCTCAAACTATCAAAACCCGTTTAATTTTGCTCTCTCGGTGGTTTGAGACAGCGGTTTTGTCCTACGTGGCATATTTGATCCCATGTGTCATGCCACGTTATTTTTTTATTTTTTCTCTCTCTTTTTTTCCCTTTTCTCTTTTCTTTTCTTCTCTTCTCTTTCCCTCTCCTCTTCACCGCCGCCACATCTGGATTCACACCCCGCCACCGCATTCGGCCTCGCCGCCGGCCCGCCGCATCCCAGCGCAGCCTCGATCTCCCGGCCCAGCACCTCCTCCTCCACGAGCAGCCAGTTAGGCTCCCGGCCGCACCGTGACCTCTAGCGCCTCGAACTCCACGACAAGGTCGTCGTGGTGGTGATGCGAGGCTGTGGAGGAGAGGAGGAGCGACGTGAATCGAAAGGGGAGGTGGATAGATCAGGCGAAGGCACGGAGACGTGCGCCCGTGCGGAGGAGCGTGTTGTGGTTGATGCCGGCGCCGCTGACACGGACCTCCAGCAGCGGGCCCCCCGAGGTGCGGTCGGTGATTGCCTCGAGGAGCACCGGCCATTGCACGTCGTGCGCCGCATCGAGGTCGAGGATGTGGACGCGGCGAGCGCCGCCGACGGCGTCAAGGATGTTCTGGTTCATGGTGCGCAAACCAGAGGAATGACGTGATCTGGTTGAAGGCCATGTACGCGCCCGACGAGGAGGACGAGGAGGAGGTGGGAGCCGATAGTAGTAGTGCTCCTAGGCCTAGGCCGACGACGGCACGGTGGACAAGGGCGTCGGCCCGCAACGCAAGGGCGCGGGCAAAGTGGTAGGCGAGACGGTCGGTGGCGTCGGCGTGCGGGGAGGCTGCGGAGAGAGAAAGGAGGTTGGGTGTTTAGGGAAGAAGAAGAGAGAAAAAAGAGAAAAAGAGAGAGAGAGATGATGTGGCATGTGACATGTCAAAACCACTTGTCACGTTAGACAAAACCACTCAGGGAGGAAAATTGCGCCAAGACAATAATTCAAGATGGCAGATATCTGGTTTTATAGTTGAGGGAGCCAAAATGCGATACCTCGATAAATTAAGGGAGGCAAATAGGACTTTTCTCTACAAAATACTTCCAGCTGGCCCGGTATACTTCTGTCGCTTCTCTAGTACTGCAACGCAAACTTGGCCCACAGATAAACCGAACCCAGTTATATTAACGCTGGTTCAGAAAATGAGGAAAGATCATGAAGGATATCTCGCCTTAGTGTAGGGTCCATGTCATGGGGACCACATATTTGTCAATGCGTTGAGTAGGGTACATAAATGAGAATGTGTCTTCCATAGGTTTAATATCACCTTTCAGTTAAACAATATTTCTGAAGAAAGAAATTCTGCAAGTGTTTTTTTCCCCTGTTTTCACATTAAACTGTACTACAATTCGACTCTGTAGTGGTGGAAGCCTTTTTTACCTCAGTAGCAGGCTGTTAAAGAGACCGCCGCTAAATTTGGTACAGTTCTGAAACCACAACTACAGGTAGAAATATTGTAGCGTGCATCACAAGCCCGCCACTACAGTGGCATAGACTGCTACTAAATTACAGGACCCAGACGTGGTTTCTGTCAGGCCTGAAGCTATGGCCTAAAGGCTATTTAGCTGTGGGCCTGACAATCAGACCCGCAACTAGGGACCATCACCATCTATAAATAGTGACGGTGCGGCATGGCAATGCAACACCCCGCGCGCCGCACCACCACTAGGGTTAGGGTTAGAGTCCTCCCCGCCATCGTCTCCTCCGCCTACGGTCACCTCTCCTCCTTCTCAGATGGCGAGCAAGGGAAGCCGTCGGCGGAGCCGTGTGTGAAGCGTGAGGCGGTCGTAGTGCCGAAGGGCGGTGCTCCTAGTGAACAAGGCATCGCCACACTGCCCCCCTCCTCCACGTCTTCCATCTCCCGTCGACCACCACCACCATCCTCTGCCACCGTGGCACCGCCCCCCTCCTGGATTTGGCGAGCCTTGCCACCAGATTGACCCTAGGGGCAGCGGCGGTGGCGACAGGGGCAGCGCATGTCTAGGGCGGGCCCTTCTTTTGTAGTTGTGATAACATGTTTTTTAAGTTAAATAGTACCTAGGCCAGTAGCGGTCCCAAGACCGCTACTAAGAATGTAAGTAAGTAGTGACAAAGGCCCAGTAGTGATTTTGTTGTCCGTCATTGATGCTCCTTTTAGCCCGTTGCTACAGAGCGTAATTACAGTAGTAAAAATTAGAAATATGGTACGCCTTTTGCACGTCGTGCGGCCCCTTTATTTGTAAACCCGCTATGAAACATAGATAATATGAAGTAGAAATGAATAATATGGATCATAGAACATAAATTTTATTATAAAACTCACTGTAGACACATACACTTATATATGTAATCACTTAAACACATGCATCATACCGTACCCCTATGAGCATAAATCCACATAGGGTGCCTTGCTGTCAATGGGATGTCACCATCCACTCAAAAAAAAATTGTTGCAAATATAAATCCATGCCAGGTTTGAAACTTGAATCCAAGTAGGTTCCATAACAAAGAACCTAAGCGCCTAAGCTACGTTCAATTTGTGTATAACACAACATATTGGTGACACATACTTACCTCAAATCCATAGGATTAATTGTTTGTCGACTAATTTAGTCCCTAATCAATTCAAATAGGAGAATAACAAATTGACTAATTGTTTTTCCTTTTAGTTAGGAGAATACAGCAAATGATAAAATGACCATCTTTATCTCTTTTCTTTCTCACTCCCCCTACTTTTATTTAAGGGCAAAACTTGTTTTTTCTCTACAATCTAGATTAACAATTAGTCAGACCCCACATATGCATACATTTAACTAATTGTTAATCAATTAGTTATTATCCAGTTAATTGTTAGTCTAGGCTTCAATTTATCCAAATAGGCTGTTATTGAACCAATGTTTGTATGAAAAACAAATATGTTCACTTAAAATATACCAAATATTTTAGAAGAACTTTGTTGTTTCTTTTTATTGGCATTTAATCACCATTTGCTTAATAATGAAAATGATTAATTAAATGCATCAAAATTCTGCATCCTTATTTGGGACGGAATACAGTAAATCAAAGTTTTAATAAGAAGAAATGTTAAAAGTAGTGCTCTTTAGTTATATCGTGAATTTAGAAGCTGTAGTAAAAGTTGTAGGATAATTTCAGACTAACTGAGATAAGAGATTTAACATATTATAAAATAGAAGGGTAAACCTAATTTGTTTTCCTAAAAATACAGCCCACATTGTTTACAATTTTTTTCTACCGTTGGCTGGTCCATGCATTTTTCGCTTACCTGGTCATTGGCCACGACGATATGCACCGACATCCTTATGTTGTCTCCACACCACACGTTCTCATATTTATCTCCTCTAATATTTTTTCCCATTACTGCCGAGGCAGAATACCACTACCACGGCTCATGACTCTCTTCTCTGCTGAAAATACATTCGCTGTATTGTAGTATTCATTACTGCTTTCTGTCTCAATGCTGCTTGTCAAGGTCGCGCGTATGGAGGTCGGCACCTATCTCACCGAGGGCATGTAGTAGCGGAGTGGGGAAGAAGCGAGCCCTGCGATACATTTTCTTCCTCATGGACGGTTTTTCCATTGCCATGAATCGAGCGAACTCGATCTTCTTCCTCAACAGCTTTGTCATCCGTGGCCCCTGGCTTACCTGCATCGTTTCCATAGACGGCGTCCTTCGCCACTGAGGCTCTCCCACCTCTCCTATCGCACCTCCGTCGTTGGCCAAGGTTGCGTGGAGCCAGGCCAGATGACGGGTAAGTGTGTGAGAGAGCACAGCCGAGCACCCGATCCCTGGGAAGCATTTGGATTGGCCGGAGATTTTTATCGTGTTTACGTCATTTTCACCGTTTCTTTCTAATCTGACAGATACAAACACTGTAACTGACGTGGCACATTAAGTTTTCAGAGAACGCATTGCGTTTAATATACTAAAGATACTAGAGCCTACGGTACACCAACCTCACTTTGATTAGCAGCAGAGCACTGGTTTAGTACACTGGTACTTGGTGTCAACCTAATAATAGATGCCGAAAGCATGAAGATGTTGTAGGTTGTAGCCTTTTTCTCAAATCAAACACCAGGCAGCCAAAAGGGCCACGATGTACAAGCCGAACAACATTTCTTTTCTTTTTCGAACCATATTAGTGCCTTTTGCTGATTGAGTGTTTGAACTTTTATTATTCAGGAGAAAAGCGGACCGTAGGCCTTATCAACTCAAGCAGTTTCAGAGCCACAATCATTATGCTCAAGTGAAAATGCTTCCACTGAAGTAAACAAACACATAACCTGAGCACTGGCACCAACTTTGAATAATAGGTGATAAGCGCGTTGTTCCACTATATATATGTATCAAATATGAAAGAACAATTAAAAGAGAGATTACATTCTTAAGCTCTTGCACTGAATTAAAACAAACAAAATATTAAGCTCTTGCAGAACAGGAGAGAGATTACATTGTAGCTAGGTGCAACCTAGGTCCCGTGGCCTGGGCTCTGATCCAATGCAGAGAACGGTTTGAGGTTCTCCAAACCTGTGGTAAGTTCACGCCTTGATGCCGAAATTGGAGCACTTGATGGAGCCTCTTGCGATGTCAATCTCAATCAGGCTGTCCTCCTCACTGATTTCTGACAGGATGTCGACGAAGTCTCTCTTGTCAAGCACCAAGTCCGGCAGGAACTCTGCGAGAAGGTCCTTCTCCTTGAACGCACATTGCACACGTTGTCCCACGCCCACATAGTGCCCATCATCCAGGGAGATTTCAATGAGGCTATCATCGTCGTAGTCCTCTGACCCTGAGTCTTCCTCGGCTCTCTCGCCACCATTTGCCGTGCAGTCTGAAGATTGTAGTATGCTTTCCATCGAATCCTCTGCCGCATCCTCAGGGACCTCATCTTGTAACACAATGCTCTTCTCCTCAGGCACCTCATCCATGGAAGGAGAAGTAATCTGAGCTTTGTGGCCGTGGGCTTTGAGAAGGTGTCTGATGTTGGAGAAGAGCAAGGAGATGCAGGTGGAAATGACAAGAATCAGCAATGCTAGAGAGGAGGATGCTGGCAAAGAAGAAGAAGCAGAGGAGGAAGATGGAGAATACATATTGTAAAGGCTACATGAAATGAGTATGAGTGTGAGTTGTATGGCCATTTGGAAGCTGTGAGGCATCAAGAAATTGGTCACAAGGGCAGGAGCTTTAGTGGAAGAAATGATGCAGCGACGCTAAAGGAGAAGGAAGCCATGATGGTGGAAACATGAAAGAGGGATGCTAGCACTGCTGCTCCAAACCTCTCCCCTTTTGCAAATAACAAACATTCACAAGGAAAGCAAGCAAAGATGTATGTTTCTCTACTAAATGGATTTTGAGACTTGGCAAAGAGAACACAGAAGCTAAGAAGTAGTAGGTAGACCACACCTCACCATGGAGAACGCATCAGCATATATATTTTTATCTGAAGCGGATGGAAGGAGGGCAAAGGTAACTGTAACAGTTAATTCTTATTAAACTAAAACTTTTTGGTGAACTGTTACTACTTACTAGTGTCCACCACCCTTGTCCTTCACATCATTAGATTATTAAGGTAACTGTTGTCTTTACATCATGGTCAGAGTTGTTAAGTCCTGAATTAGAAAAATATTTAAGGCATGGTCCATTGCAGTCTGCCTATCTAAGGCAGTGATCCATTCAAAAAAATAACACGGACCTCACATACTCCAATAAGCTTAGCAACTACAGGGTGCCATGTGCACTGAGTAAACTAAAAAGTTTACCACATGGGCCTCACATACTCAACCCTTTCTCTCACTCCTGGGCTTATCCTTATCAAAAGCAGGGTTTTACTTTGTTCATGAAAGGTGAAACCGCGATGACATTTCTCCTCCTTCACAGCAATCTTACCCGCTGCACTTGGAGGCACCCAATATTCCTGATTTGCTCCATCCTTCCTTATCCCTGCAAAATATTGTTTTATGAACGATTAACAGATAAATTTTTTTGCTGACAGAGCTAGATGTCCCTGACACCGCTGTATCATTAATTGTGGAAAATAACTGTAGAATTGTTGTATATCCTGCTATTCTTTAACAGTACAGGTCTTTTGACTAATCAATTGTTGTATAGGATCAAATCTTCACAATCCATGAATGGCATGGAATCCTATGATGATTGCAAAACAAAACTCTGCTCCTTCTTGAGGTGCATGAGCCGTCAATACCAGATCAACCTGTGGATGAGGCAAAGGAAAAAAAAAACCTTTGTCAATATTCCAGTGCACCTGAGTGGAATAGATCTACTTTGGAATGGTCCTCCGAAGCATCTAATCTAATGTTTTTTATGGCTTTGGCATCATATTATATCTACACTGACAGTACAAGATTGTGTTGTAGCCTGTAGGATACCGATAAGTATGCAAGTTAAAAAAGGACACCGATGGTATAGCGTCCAGTAGGTTCCCCAGGTCCAGCCTATACTAAAAGCCGTATTTGTTTCGTAGTCCCTGTTGAAGCCCATTTGTTTGCAGGATTACAACAAATGGCCAATGATAATATGGTACATGCACTTAACAAGATTAATGCAGACTTGCTACACTTTGATAAAGATATCGTACTAGTATTTGCTAACCATTGAGACTATAATGTGATTATTTCCATATTTATATTTGACTGCTATAATGTAATCACCCGAGTGCAAGTACCATGTTTACAGAGTTTGCGTGTGCCCCTCTGTGTGTGTTAATTCTAGTACCATTTTGTCTACCATCTTTTGCTTATATACAAGAAGCCAAAACAGAGGACTCATGCAAGTAACGTTTAGTGCTAGCTAAGTCATGAAATTAACTATTCTGCTAATCATAATCATGCAAAGAGTATTTGGGCTCGCTGTAGTATGACCAGTGAAAAATTGACACAGGAATGTTTCATTTGAATCTCTTAGCACACGGACTGGATTTTGATAATTAAAACTTTCCTATTGACGTGCACATGTTTTAGAGTCGGTCCTGGATGTGCAAGTTGCATGCAGTTGTTATCATGCCTCAAATCGCCCATAGCTTGCCATACCGTGTTTTAAAACCTATTGGGTAGCAGAACCAATAATATGAACTAAGTGAGCCATTTCTTTTCAGTATTTTGGTGACAGTGGTTAGCTTGGAAAATCGATGGAAAGCCAACAACCATGAATGTAAAGCCATATATCCAAGCTCATGATTACTGAACGTTCTGCTGTGAGCAAAGTCTCTCTCGCTCTCTCTCTCTCTCTCTCTCTCTCTCTCTCATATATGCTGGGCCTTCTATACAAACAGAAAGGGACATCTCGTAGCTGCATGTATCATTTTTGGGTCTATAAGCTCGAGTGAGAGGCGCTGAGCCACCGATCTCACTGAGTAAGCCAATGAACATCTTAAAGTCGATAAGCACATTACGCACACAATCCCACTGTCTAGCTTCTAATTCTATCTTCTTGTTCTATCCATGTCTGTGGGTCTGGTTTACAACAATCTGTGGGTCCTGGAATAAATGGGCTTTTCAAGCATATTCTTGAAGTGGACATCTTGATTGTTTTCTAGACTGATCCAACATTGTTTCATGTGGATACTTTGTCTCCTTGTGCTAAATTTGGGCTGTCTTGACTTGTTTCATCCTGCTGTTGTAGGTATGTCTTTTAGTGCCTCAGTTATGCTGTTTGGATCTAATTGAGTCAAGATATTTTAGGTACTGTCTTTTCAGTACACATATCATATCAGTAAGTATTAGGGGCATATTTGACAAGGGAAATTAGAGAAAATGTTGAGAACTGTTTGTTTCATCTTTCTATTACAGGTACTAACCTTTAATGGGTCAATTATATGTTGTATATATATTTTCTTCACCTGGTATCTTAAAAAAAAAAACTCAACCTGCCGGGGGAAGAGCCACCTTCGACGGCATTACATTAAGAATAAGAGCCTTCTCACGCAGGCCGAGAAAATCCTCGAACCTCCTCCCCAACCATACACAGGGACTCAGCTGACCATGTGAGCTGTGGCGCGAGTCTTCACCTGTGCTTTGACTAGAGAGGACGAGCGAATTTTTTTATCTGTATTGTGCGCACTGCAACACTACACGCTGCACAGTGCCGTGCACTATGCGCACTACAGTGCCATGTGCTGCAACAGTGCAGCGGTGAGGCTCTTCATCCCTGCTATCTTCTCGGCACTATTTTTACAGCACGCTTTAATAAAGCGCCTCAAGGTTTACACATGAATTTTGAAATGGCTGCAATTGTTGATCACTAGTTCTGGAGAAAGTCAATGGCTTCTGATGTGATGAGATGGTCCCTTACACCGGGAGGGCTGGTTTACCTCCACTGAGAGATAGGTGGTGCATGTTTTTCCTAAAGAGTTGGACGATTGTAGTATTGTACATCATTGGCTTTTTCTTCCAAAACTATACATTATGGTGGCTGGAGTAATAATAATGCAAGCCCAGTTGTGACTATTGTGACACCCCTGGTGTCACATTAGCATCCTAGACAGTCAAGTAAAGAAAACAAAATCAGAAATAATAATTTTAAAACTTAATTTTGAATTTATTTGAATTTGAGTCAAATAGGACTTAAAATAGAGCTGCAAATTTTCCCATGTAAGTGACCCAAATAAAGTTCATAATCTTGATCTACGTACCAAATAAGAAGTTAGGAGAATTTTTGGTGATTTTATCTTATTGGCAAGAAGGTAAAATAAATCAAACAATGCACCAAAATAGTATAACTTTAAAAATTCAAATTTCAAAATTTATAAGGAATCACTGAACTAGATCATACTCATAATTGATATCCAATCTTTATAAATATCATATAATTTTGGCTTGATTTAATAACATCAGAAACAATTATGTTTGGAATTTTTTTTATCAAATATAAAGTTTGTGAGCAGATTTCAGCCTTGTCAGTTAAGCAATTTTGATATTGAATAACTCCCTAATAATTTAACTTCCAGAACTACATCATCAACTTTGAGCTACTACAAACCTTGTTCTTCATGGAAGTGAAACCCTATTTAATTTTGGATCTCATTTCATTTGATGCTCCAAATAAAATTTTCAAAGTGCCTAATTGTTAAGCAAATCCAGGATTCAGAAAAATCTGTCTTCTTAATCAAGTACCCTTTTTCAAAATTTAATATCTCATAGATCTGACCATGCATGTTCTACATGTCTTCACCATTCTCTTCTACCCTCTTTTCTCTAGAGAATGGTGCATTTCGAATTCTTGAGAAAATTCATCTAGTGCTCGAATTACTGGCTTCAAAAACCGTTGCTAGCTCTATTTTCTGGAGTTTCAAACCACCATGACCCCCACCCGTCATACATCCACACTTAGAAAACACAACCATCCTGCCCGATCGCCGCCTGCCGCGTGGCCGCCGGTGTACGGCCGGCCGACCTCCGGTCGGATCGCCTGCCCAACACTCGAGACCATGTCTTTCCCCCCGGTTCCCTGGTTTTCCTTCACCCTCACTCCCGGTCTCACTCCTCTCTGTTTTTCCTGTCTCCCGCCGCCATGGCCGCCCCGAGCGCCAGCCGCGTCGCCGGCCGCTCTGGTCTCTCCCCGCCCCGACTAGGCACCGCTACAGCTCCGCCGATGATAGGTGTAGAGTGTCCGATCTTTCGGCGAGTGGAGATAACTTCGATTTGGTGGATGTTGACCCTCACGATCCGACTACGACGAGCAAGCCGAAGCGCCAATGCAATCGCTGAACCAACTTCCGGAGGATATTAACCTTACGGTAAACAAGATCAACCTGATCACGAGGATCAATTCTTACGCGCAATCGAAGAACGAGCAAGAATTAGAGGCGAGCAATCTGATGTATTGCACGAAGGTGGAGTTCTGAATTCACGTCGAGAGACGGATGTATAGCTAAGCTAAACTTAAAACAAAACTCAAAGATTACAAGGGGCGCAGCCCTTGACTATATAGGGGGAGGACGAGGCATCTAGGGCCGGCTGAAGTGGAGAGGCGCGCGGTGGAGAGGGAGTCGTGCGACTTGGGCCACGTGGGCCTTCGAGCGACATCATCCTGGGCCGTCGTTCCTTAGCATCAAAACCGTCTTCAATTCCTGGGCTCGAGCTCTAGTGATTGGGCCCTTGTACATCGTCGTCTCGTTAGAAGATGGATCCGTAACTCGAGGAGGCGTGACGACGAGAGGTGGAGGCGTGACAGCTTGGTTTGGCGTGCCATCTTCCGTCGTCATTATTCGTATGTCGTTGATGTCCTCATCATCCTCCCCTTCTTGAAGTGAAGTCGTCCTCGACGGCAACTCATCATCCTCACCCAAATATGTTTTCAAATCTGCAACATTAAAACTAGTGGAAACACCAAACTCCATGGGCAAGTCAAGAACATAAGCATTATCGTTAATCTTGGTTAGCACTTTAAAAGGACCAGCAGCACGAGGCATCAGTTTAGAACGACGTAAAGTAGGAAATCTATCTTTACGCAAGTGCAACCAAACCAAATCACCAGGTTCAAAAGAAATATGTTTTCTACCTTTACTACCAGCAACTTGATACTTTTTATTAGCAATGGCAATGTTGTGTTGTGTTTCTTCATGCAATTGTTTCATGTGATCAATATGAGCAAGAGCATCAAGATGTGGTTCATCCTCAGCATCAATAGCAAACAAATCAATAGGCGCCTTAGGAACATAGCCATAAACAACCTCAAAAGGACACATCTTAGTGGCAGAATGTGTAGCACGATTATAAGCAAATTCAACATGAGGTAAACAATCTTCCAGCGTCTCAAATTTTTATCTAAAACAGCTCTAAGCATAGCAGACAAAGTTCTATTTACTACCTCAGTTTGCCCATCAGTTTGAGGATGACAAGTAGTACTAAACAGCAGCTTAGTTCCTAATTTATTCTAAAGAGAACGCCAAAAATGACTAAGAAACTTAGCATCACGATCAGAGACAATTGTTTTAGGAATTCCATGCAATCTAACAATCTCTCTAAAGAACAATTCAGCAACATTTGAGGCAACATCAGTTTTATGACAAGGTATAAAGTGAGCCATTTTAGAAAAACGATCAACAACCACAAAAATACTGTCCCTCCCCTTCTTAGTACGAGGCAATCCCAAAACAAAATCCATCGAAATATCATGCCAAGGAGAAGAGGGAACGGGAAAGGGCATATACAAACCATGATTACCCAAACGAGATTTAGCTTTTTGACATGTAGTACAGCGTGCAACAAGACGCTCAACATCACGGCGCATCCGTGGCCAAAAGAAATGGTCGGCCAACACCTCATGTGTCTTGAAAACTCCGAAGTGACCCATAAGACCACCTCCATGCGCCTCCTGTAACAACAAAAGACGAACCGAGCTAGCTGGAATACACAGCTTGTTAGCACGAAACAGGAACCCATCCTGCATATGAAATTTGCCCCAAGGTTTGCCATCCTTACAATGCATCATAATATCATGAAAATCAGCATCATTCACATATTAATCTTTTAAAGCTTGCAAACCAAAGATTTTAAAGTCTAATTGGGACAGCATCATATAACGACGAGACAAAGCATCGGCAATCACATTTTCCTTCCCGTTTTTATGTTTAATGATGTATGGAAAAGATTCAATAAATTCAACCCATTTAGCATGTCGACGATTCAGATTAGTTTGGGTTCTAATATGTTTCAAAGCCTCATGATCAGAATGAATAATAAATTCGCGAGGCCATAAATAATGCTGCCATGTTTGCAAAGTTCTTACTAAAGCATAAAGTTCTTTATCATAAGTGGAATATTTAAGAGCAGCACCACTTAACTTCTCACTAAAATAAGCAATGGGTTTATGATCTTGCAACAAAACAGCACCCAAACCAATTCCACTAGCATCACATTCCAATTCAAACACTTTATCAAAATTAGGCAATTGTAAGAGAGGAGCATGAGTTAACCGTTCCTTTAAAGTGTTGAATGCGTCGTCTTGTGGTGCGTCCCACTCAAATGGCGCACCCTTCTTGGTCAGCTCATGTAATGGTGCAGCAATAGAACTGAAATCCCGCACAAAACAACGATAGAAGCCTGCAAGACCAAGAAAACTGCGAACCTGTGTGACCGTCGTCGGTTGGGGCCAACTCTGAATCGCGTCCACCTTGCTGCTATCGACCTCAATGCCCTGTGGAGTAACAACATATCCAAGAAACGAAACACGTTGCGTGCAAAAAGTGCATTTGTCCATGTTCCCAAACAAGTGAGCAGCACGCAAAGTATCAAAAATAGCACGCAAATGATCTAAATGCTCATTCATGGATTTGCTGTACATAAGGATATCATCAAAATAGACAACAACAAATATTCCAATGAAAGGCCGAAGAACTTCATTCATTAAGCGCATAAAAGTGCTAGGAGCATTAGACAATCCAAACGGCATAACCAACCATTCATACAAGCCAAATTTAGTTTTAAAAGCCGTTTTCCATTCATCTCCTAATTTCATTCTTATTTGATGGTAACCACTACGCAAATAAACCTTAGAGAAAATTGTGGCACCACTAAGTTCATCAAGCATATCATCAAGGCGTGGTATAGGATATCGATAACGAATTGTAATATTGTTAATTGCACGATAATCTACACACATACGCCAAGAACCATCTTTCTTAGGAACAAGCAAAACAGGAACCGAACAAGGGCTGAGAGACTCACGAATGTAACCTTTATCAAGCAGTGCCTGCACTTGACGCTGAATTTCTTTCGTCTCCTCAGGATTTGTGCGGTACGGGGCGCGATGAGGAAGCTGTGCGCCTGGAATTAAATCAATCTGATGTTCTATGCCACGAATAGGAGGAAGACCCGGCGGCAATTCAGTGGGAAAAACATCTTTATAGACCTACAAAAGGTTAGCAACAGCAGGAGGAATATGCAACATAGGCGCCTCATCTAGTGAAACAAGTATACGAGAGCAAACTAGCGCATAGCAAAGCAGATTAGCATCATGTAATTCATCAAAATCAGCACGTGTAGCAAGCAAGATAGGGTTATTCAATTTGATCTTATGTTGAACAGGTGCAACAGGAGGCGATGTAACCAATTTTGCAGCTTTTGTCGCTCGAGCAATATCATCTTTAAGAACTTGTTCAGGTGTCATAGGATGAATAACAATTTTCTGACCCTTGAACATGAAGGAATAATAATTGGAGCGACCATGATGAGCACTATCAACATCATATTGCCAAGGACGGCCAAGCAACAAAGAGCATGCTTCCATTGGAACAACATCACAATCTACAAAATCAGAATAGGCGCCAAGAGAGAAAGGAACACGTACCGAGCGCGTTACCTTTATTTTGCCGCCATCATTAAGCCATTGAATGTGATAAGAATGTGGATGCTTCCTTGTTGGCAATGACAACTGCTCCACCAAGGTCGTACTAGCCAAATTGTTGCAACTGCCACCATCGATGATTATACGGACCGCTCGTTCTTGCACGACGCCTTTGATATGAAAAATGTTGTGGCGCTGATGCTTTTCATCCTGAACGACCTGTGTACTAAGAACACGCTGCACAACAAGAGTGGCATACCGTCGGCGGCACTAGAGTCGACATGAAGCTCCGTATTATCTGCATGATTAGTGGCAAGCATAGTCTGCCGAATATCCTCAGAATCACTAGCAGAAGAATACCCACCGTCGTCACGAATCAACATAGTTCGTTTATTTGGACAATCGCGTATCACATGACCAAATCCTCGGCAACGGTGACACTGAATATCACGAGCTCGTCCAGACGACGAGGAGGACGGCACGAACGAGACAGATTTGGCCGTGGATGGAGCACTCGACTTGGACGTGGTCGAGGAGTGGTCGCGCGACGGGGAAGGAGGTGTCGACCGTGGAGCTGAAGGCGTCTTGGACCCTACAAAAATGTTAGGTCTTGACGAAGATTGTCGATCCTGCACTTCACGTTGAGCTTTACAAGCATATTCAAATAAGGTGGTCATATCATCATAATGCTTATAATCAAGAATATTCTGAATTTCACGATTTAACCCACCCCTAAAGCGAGCCATAGCAGCATCATCCAGTTTAACTAAACCACAGCGAATCATACCCTTTTGCAAAGCTTGATAATAGTCCTCTACGGAAAGTGAACCTTGTTGAAAACGCTGCATTTGATTAAGCAAATCTCTAGCATAATATGACGGCACAAAACGATGACGCATAGCAGCTTTTAATGCCGTTCAGGTGGCTGGAATATTATCAGGATATCTTTGTCTATACTCACGCCACCAAAGTAAAGCAAATTCAGTAAATTCACTAATAGCAGCCTTAACTTGTAAATTAGCAGGAATATCATGGCATGTAAATTTTTGTTCAACCTCTAATTCCCAATCAAGATAAGCACCCGGATCATATTTGCCATTAAAAGTGGGAATACGAAATTTTATTTTGGCAAAAGAATCATTAATAGGAACACGTACCCGACGAGCACGACCACGGCGATTGTCGTCGTCCTGCTAGGTGTCGGCGCCGTAGTCACGTGCATGTTGCAACTCCGTGAGCTGCGTCGTCATGATCCCAAGCTGCGTCGACATGGCCTCAAGACGAGTCATGATCGTCGCGAGCGTGGTGCGGGCAGCCGTATCAGCAAGGTCCAGTTGATCAAAATGCTCATTCGACGAAGTGACCGTAGAGTCAAGTCTCTCGTGCATCGTCTTCATGTCGTTTTGTAGACCATCTACCTGTGCCTGGACATCCTGGAGGGTGAGCTCCTCCGACTTCGAGCTGTTTTCTGCCATAGAAACACAAGCAATACAAAAACGGGATCCTACAACGAGAGGTGAGTGGTGGATGAAAAGCTCAATCAAAAAGCTGTTATGAAATTCTTACCCGTCCTTACCAAGCACGCAAGCGTGAACTGCAACCACAGGTAAAACCGGTGGAAGATTGGTGGAGCGATTGCGTGGTGAAACAAAAACCTGCTCGTAGTAGAAAATTTGTGGGGCTAGGGGGCTGCACTCAATCCAAGGGTTAGCACAATTCAAACAATAACTGCAAAGCTGAATAATGGTGCTAAACGCGAAAAGATTGCTGCCGGTACAAGTGCAAGAGGAAGGAAAAAGGATCAAAACAAAGTGCAGCAAGAACGCGTCGCCTGTGTTGCTCGGCCGCTCTTTTTTTTCTCTCTTTTTTTTTCTTTTTTTTCTCTTTTTTTTCTTTTTTTTCTTTTTTTTTCTCTTTTTTTTAATACTTTTTGCCAAAAATATATACAATGAGACCGCAAATAAGCAATTGAGCACAAGCACTTTTTTTTATTGAGGCAGGGGTAGAACGGTAATAAAAAGATACTCTCTCTCTCTCTCTCTCTAGAGTAGGAACAAACGAAACCGAGCAAAAACAAACACAGGGCGAGGCGAGCGGGTCACGACGTAACCGAGTAGGACTCGATCAGCGAGGCGAGCGGGACACACGAAACCGAGCAGAACTAAACAAAGGGCGAGGCGAGCGGGTCACGACGTAACCGAGTAGGACTCGATCGTCGAGGCAGTGATTGACCCGGACTCACGGTGCAGTGGAAAAATTTGGCAAGCGAGACGGGGTAAACAGATGCGGCGGAAAGCGAACTGTGGTGGTGAAAACACGCGGCACGACGGAAGGATACGACGATGATAGGAAGAAAACGATGAAACACAGTGTACCAGCAACGATCAAAAGCGAAAGAACAAAAACTCAACAACGCAAATTATTGAACGAAAGTGCAAGGCTCAAAACCGTACTGGGGTAAACTTTTTTTTTGTAGTTTTCTTTTTATGTGGACTTGGATAAAACTCACCGAGAAACACTGGAATCTGATACCACTTGATAGGTGTAGAGTGCCCGATCTTTCGGCGAGTGGAGATAACTTCAATTTGGTGGATGTTGACCCTCACGATCCGACTACGACGAGCAAGCCGAAGCGCCAATGCAATCGCTGAACCAACTTCCGGAGGATATTAACCTTGCGGTAAACAAGATCAACCTGATCACGAGGATCAATTCTTACGCGCAATCGAAGAACGAGCAAGAATTAGAGGCGAGCAATCTGATGTATTGCACGTAGGTGGAGTTCTGAATTCACGTCGAGAGACGGATGTATAGCTAAGCTAAACTTAAAACAAAACTCAAAGATTACAAGGGGCGCAGCCCTTGACTATATAGGGGGAGGACGAGGCATCTAGGGCCGGCTGAAGTGGAGAGGCGCGCGGTGGAGAGGGAGTCGTGCGACTTGGGCCACGTGGGCCTTCGAGCGACATCATCCTGGGCCGTCGTTCCTTAGCATCAAAACCGTCTTCAATTCCTGGGCTCGAGCTCTAGTGATTGGGCCCTTGTACGTCGTCGTCTCGTTAGAAGATGGATCCGTAACTCGAGGAGGCGCGACGACGAGAGGTGGAGGCGTGACAGCTTGGTTTGGCGCGCCATCTTCCGTCGTTGTTATTCGTATGTCGTTGATGTCCTCATCAGCCGACGCCTTCTCCCCTCTAGGCAAGACAGTCCCTTCCCTATCCTCGTCAATGCCAAGAATCGGCCGTCTTCTCCGAAGCAGCCGCCGCCGCATTTTCTTCCCTCCCCCGCAGCTCCGTCAAGCTCGCACCGATTCTCTCCTTTGGCAACCTCCCGGGACCCCAGAGAAACTGATTAACCCGCCTCGGCTCGTGTTCGTGCGACCCCTCGCCGGGAACGCGATGTGTGCCGTCGCCGGCCGTCCGGCGTCGCACGTGGGCCGCCTCTCCTCGTCGCGCATCGACTCCCTGCGGCCTCCCCGTCTACCTTCGCGCGTGGCGCCTCCGCTCATAGTGGATGGAGCCCCCGCCGACCTCGCCTCCGGTCGCCGCGCTCGCGCCGTCTCCTAGCGCCGAGAGCGGCCTGGCTTGCCGCCGCCACCCTGGCCTGGTTCTTGCCAAGCCGGCTGGGCTGGTTAGCTCATGGGCCTGTTAGGCCTCGGGCCTTGTTCGCCTGGGCTGGGTCTAGCCCAGGGGAAGCCCCCTCTGCTTCGGCCTGTTGGGCCCAGCTAATTTTCCCTGATGCTTAAAAGAAATAATAATAATACTTGTTTTCCACATTTGAAATTCGATACAACATTAATTGCTTGGAAGGCGAATGCACAAAAATAAGTTCTGGACTCCTAGGGATTTTCCCAATTCTATAAAATAGTTAAATCACAGAAACATCAAATATTTATTTATACATGTTTTAATGTGCAAAGGAAAATGGTTTTGACTTCAAACATCAATACACGAAAATACACTTGTTATAAATTTGCAAATAAATACTTTTTGAGCTCCTCCGATTATGCATTATTTTAATCAATTGTTAAAGAACACTGAAACTTCACATTTATTTATGATTATATTTGATAAGCAAAAATACAAATAAAATCATAACTAATTATCAGAGCATAAAATGAATCTCCACTTTTCCATGCATGTTTATTGCATCATTTCCATGCATCTCACCAAGTTGCATATTTAATTTATAAGTATTGTCTCTGTGATTGTATTTTTGCTCCTTGCACTACTTTAATCATTAGAAAATAATAGTGCATGTTCTTGCCTTGAACTTTAGATTATAAATCTCATGTAATGTCCCCTACAATATATTTTGTTCTCACTGGCATATATCTTTAAGAACCATGTCAAAGAAATCAAGGACATAAATATGCTTAAATACTAGTTTGAGCACCTAACTAATTAGTTTAAACTTAAACCTTTTTATAGCCAAACATACTAGAAATTTCTCTGAATTCAAGTATTTGACATGAATTACTTGATCGCTGATCATGTTGCATGCCCATGCTAGGTTACCTGTCAATTAAATCACTGTACCATACATGGAAATAAATCATCCCTTGTAATTACAAAGTTAATGAAAGAAATAGAGAACTATAGATTAACTCACCTCATCGTGCCATGCTGAGTATTATCTTACGAAATGCCTAGTCATCTTTGTTGTTAAATAATCTCATACTCATGTTGTCATGCTACACCCTCACCTAATTAGTTTGATCATGCATGTTAAACAAAAGTTAGCAACAAATTAGATTGCTTCTTTTCTTTTCTACCAAGTCCATTAAACAAGATTATTATAGTACCTTAGCATTGCTAGAATCAATTATTCCCTGCTTGAGTTGCTTGCATCATTTTTAGTTGCATTGCATAACCAATCTTACATGTCAAGAAAAAAAATATGTATAGTAGAATAATTTAATACTTAATAGTAACTCTAAATATCCACTAATTAAAGGAGTTCTATGAGCTTCCTTATCATGTCATATTCTTGACTTGCATAGTGCGCCATCTTACTATAAAACAAGCCAGTAACGAGGACGAGGAAGTTGGTGCTGCAGAGATAGATGATAATTTGACCATAATGTTGTGTATGCTAACATTGCTCGGACCCAAGGCAATCTCCGGTGCACTCCTATGTTTCAAAGTTTTTATTTTGTATCACATGTATACGTATCATGGATTGTGCATTACGTGTAGGAAAATGATTGAAGTTGTTGACACGAGAATCACACATGTGACCTGACAGATCTACTTAACTCTAGTGCATGCTCAATACGGAAACCGGGGCATGCCAGTCGATTTTTGCTACAAATCGACAAAGAAAACAAACGGTCAAATTTCTCGGGTCACCGGCCCTGGATAGGTTGATGAAGATAGCCGATAGTCACTATTCGTGAAAAGCAGCCGATGGCTAAAAACAATAAATAATATTGATAAATAAACCAATCGACTGATTTGTATTGGCTTGTCGGCAGTTAAATAAACGGGTATTAAATATTGCATAAATAGTGCCAATAAGAACTAAGTCGATAGAGCAAAATCGATAGATCTACAGTAAACGTGCAAAGACTCGCTCTGTCGATGCTGAAAGTCGATAGATCTGATAGCTAGTATTGCAAATATGCCTTAAGATCACAGATCTAATCTTATCAAATAAAGGAGGCAATCGACTTCTAAAAGTATGTAAATAATCAACTATAGTACTGAGAAGTCGATCGAACCGTGATAACCTATCGGCTAAACGTCCTGATAGAGCCCTATCGACTCTTCCCACAATCAACTCGTACCTAGTTCTATCGACTCAGCGAGAGGTCAAAGTCGATGCAGCCTCGCTGGCTCGAGCAGATCGAACTTAATCGAGACAGTGCTAATTTGCGTAGGCATGCCAGTATACATTCGTATACAAATTTCAGTAAAATGTGCGTTAAATACAAGAACACAAGTATAGGGGAAACATCACTTTATTCATTCATCATAGAATATACAAAGTATAATTTCCCACACTATGGATTAATATTGTGCCAAGTATCTAACAATTAGATGAATGTGTGGCTTCTGGTTCCTGTGGCCTCGTGAGGCCTCCTGTTAATTACATTCGTAGCTTTGGGCCGCTGAACATCTCCGATTAAGCTATGCTGATGGTCGTTGTCTCCAAGTAAAGTATGAGTCATCTTCAAGTGTACATAAGCACAAGTTAATAAAAATGATGAAGTGCTAGAGCCTCGTCGGCCTTTAGCGAAGGACATCCGGCATCGTCATAAGAATTCCCATGAAGTCTCGAGTGTTCGGCCTCGTCGGTCGCGAACAAGTTCCGACCTCATCGGTCACGGAAAAGAAGAATCCTAGCCTCGTCGGTCAAGGAAGAGATGAGACTTTGCATGGTTCACCGGCCTTGACGGCACAGAAAATGGATGATTGTGGTAATATCGAAACTTGTACTCATGCAGTACTTAGAAGAGCTCTCATTTGTTTAAGCCTCTGAGATAATTATTGTGATATACTTAGTCATATGTGGCAGCTTTGCTTGGCGTTGGCCTTTCCATAACAATATACTGAATTTATTCAAAAGCATGCTAGTCATCAGGTCACACATCGTGAGAGGCCAGCAGTAAGGGCCATCTAGTGAGCTGCATCATCGAGCAGTACTTGGGAGCAGTACTTGGGAGCATTAGCAGGCTGGCAGCTCTCTTCATAACGTATTCAAATACTTAATCTTGAGTTACATAACTCTTTGTTTATTTGCTCGTATAATGCACGTATATTTTGACGCACAATTATGTGCTCAGAGTCTTTGCTTGTCTATTTGCTGAATCATGAACTTTGCACCGCCGGGATTATCATGCTGGCCATTGCTCACATCGCCAGTGCGCTTTTGCTGTCAGCTCGCCGGATCGCGGCGTCGGCTGCCGGGTTGCGGAGGCAGTTGTCAGAGTTGCCGTCGAGAATGAGATATTGCTGTGTATTCTTCTCATCGGCACACATGTCTTCAGGTCATCACCAGACTGCATACCAGGAGATGCCTGCTGCCAGCGAATTTCGCCATTGACCAATGCAGAGGACATGCTTCTCACTTGGCGCCGCCAGGAGGGACATGCTTTCTGCCAGCCATTATACAAATCGCTGGTGTTGCTTGAGGCGCAGCTTCAGATGTTCATCGCTGCCGCCAGCGACCAGATTGCCGAGGCCATAGCGAGTGCTGTTGTTCTTGCACCGGCCCATCAGATCGTGGCCTATTGTCATTACTCACTGGAACTGCAGTGACGTATTCCTGCACCTAGGCCATGCACAAGATCGAACAAAATGATTAGTACAAAATATACAGAATCTCACCCTCGAAATGGGCCGCCATGGGAGAACGCTGGATGACGAACTGCTCGCCGGTGAGGGCTTTGAGGTCGGCGAGGCCGCCAGGCGCCGGCAGGACGTCGGCTTGGATGAGATGAGTGGCGAGATGGTTGTGTGGGTGGTTGTGGTATGCGGCCGCTGGTGTAGAAGGGCGATGGACGATCGAAGCAGAATGGCGCCGCGGTGTGTTTCCTCCGTGGAGTTGAGGGTCTCCTTTTGTAGGCCAGGCCTAGGTCAAGCAGTGGAAGAGCGTCATCTCGTGCGCCGCCATTCGGTTGTTGAGGAAGACGTCAGAGCGAGCGAGGCGTGCGGTGTCCGTTCCTCGCCGAGCGGGCTCTTCATTCAAATTTGAAATTTTCTACGTGGCAAGCCTTATCATCTCAATCCCGAGATCGGTCTCTCCTGCTGACCGCTGGGCCTATGCATAAATGAGTTCTTCCAGAAGCAACTGAAAGCTAGCTCTTCTTTGCAATTGCACGTGCATATTCTTTCATGCATCGTATATGCATGTCTCTAACCATCGAAACGACTTAGCTATTCGATCAGCTGCCGGCCAGGCTCATCATATAGAAAATATGGTAAATGACTCAGATATTTGATGAGTCTATACGCAGCCGGGTTCATCGTATACGCATGTGTTGCCGGGATACGTAAGTATACTATCAAGTTTATGCATGGGCTGTCTTCGGGGGCCAATTTGGTCCAGAGCCTTTGATTTACACGATCCTGCAATGTGTTGCATAGTTTAATTGGGCCCATAAATATTAGCCCATAAGCAAGCAATTAACGTGGATTAGCATGGTAATTATCCCCATTGCTTTGCTAATTGAAACTGCTATGTGTTATTAAATCACGTCAAAATCATATTATACAAAACACGATAAAGACCTAATTATCGGATAACTAGCAATTCTAAAGATAATGTTGAGATTTGTTCTCGGTACTAGACATAAGGTAGTTCACCTATAAGGATTTATATGTAGAACATGACACAAGACGCTAATTTATACAGGTTCGAGCCTCCCAGAGGATAATAATCCTATGTCCTGTGTTCTGTGGTATTTATATTAATATATCTAGATCATAGATCTAGAAGATAATGTCTAGTTCTATGTTATGACCGATGCCATTGTTTGTCCCTTGAGGGGAGTCCCTGTCCTGCCTTATATATCCAAGGCGACAATATTACACGGTGGAGTCCCAGTCGGTCTACTATACATATTCAAGTAGGAGTCTATCTCTACTTTCCTTGTATGAGAGGTATCCCGGGTACGTATCATCGACAGAAACCTCCGAGAGTCTTGCAAGCTTGATGATAGTCTTCAATAGTTTTCCGATTGATTTCTGCCATGTAGAATGCTTCAGCTTTATATCAGCGAGCTTGTGAGGGCCTCAAAGATAAAAAAAATGTCTTCAAGAATGTTGCTAGTGCGCCGAATAGATGTACCTAATTAGGTGTAGCCTCCCAACTCTTGTATTATTTGGAAATTGCAAATAAAGCAAGAGTTTAAAACAATAATAGTCGTGTTGGCTCTCTTTAAGAAAAAATTGCTCGAATCATCAAATTCGAGTGATAAATATCTCTGTAGAGTGGCATCAATCACTACCGAGTGATAAATGATTCAGACGAGTGACTTCAATTACCGCTGAGTGGTAAATGACTCGAACCAATGACTTCTATCATTGTCGAGTTCTATATGATATACTCGAGCGACATTAATTACAGTCGAGTGATATTGAGTTCAAACGGGTGACATCAATCAAAGCCGAGTGAACATGGCCTCATGACATCAATCATAGCCAAATGACATAAATTTTGGCCGAGTGGCCTATGAGTGATTATGAATCAAACGGGTGACTTCAATCACAGTCGAGTGAATGAGGCTTAATGACATCAATCATAGCCAAGTACTAAGTTACCATGACTTTAATTATGATTAAGCACCCTTTCCTTAAGAATAGTAATCACTCATATCTTTAAGCTTTATTTTCACTATTCTATACTGACTTCAATCAGTCAAGTGAATGCTCCATATTTTGCATTTATGGCCATCCAGTCATAGCGACATGATCATTAAATCCTGTTTTGAATGATTATGGCATCAACCATTTTTTATAAAGCACTTCTCTTCAAAGAAGCACATATTAATCAAGTGACCATCGAGTCACTGTTATATGATCATCAAATCATATATTATGGCATCAACCATAAATTGGATAGAAAACTCTTCCCTTCAAAGATGCCCCCAAGACAATTGCCGTTATGAGTGGCTGACGCGCTCAACTCAGAATATTATATCCTAGTGGCAGCAGCGCTCAACCCAATACGATAAGGTCGAGTGAAGAAGGCAGTCAAGGTTGTTATAGCCACCGACCACTGTCGAAGTGATGACCGAGTGAAGCCGACGTCTGATATGTGGCCGACCAATGGTAGTAGTCGAAGCTAGCGTTTTCGCGCGTTAGCAACCAGACTGACCCACCGTAGGATACTTAGGACAAAGAGCTCGGAGCTCGGTCTGACACAACAATATCGGTCATAATTCTTACATTGCAATCAGAGTCAACCAGTCGACACATGACCTCTCACAGCTTTGGCTCAGGGTTTAGTGTAGTGGTAGTTTGACACGTAGCTAAAAAATTATATGTCTTAGTTGTTTGTCAGTGTAAGACTAAATCGTAAATAAAATACAATGTATCGGTCAAGACAAAAGCCAAAAAAGATGAAAACTAGAACAGAGAATATGGGTTATAATGGTCTCAGTGCTGAAGCACAACTAAAAGATCACCGACCGACATGGGTCATATGATGTCAGGGCCGAGGCAGTAATGAAAGGTCACCGACCGATATGTGTACTACTAGATTCATAAAAAAGTAGGAGAACACGTGTATAGATATACATATAGCCCCCTGGCTCGATTATTTAATGCGAAGGATTAAAGAACTGAGGCAATATAAAGACGAATAAAGCCACAAATAAGAGCACTAATTAAAAAGGTCGACTTTACTCATCAAAAAATCCTACGATCTTCTGCTATGGAAATAGAAATAAGCGATCACGGGGAAAAAGAATGAAGGGCATAAGCCCAAAACCTCGGAACTAAATCAAGAAAGTATAAAGATACTTAGCTCTGATATTCGATGAGTTGAAGAGGAGCCCCTGAGCGTGCTGATATTGTTGGCGAGTGGTCGAACATCGATATCGAGCCATCATATCATCAGAACATCGAAGCTTGTGTCACCAAGTAGTCGGCCGAAAACACCGAAGCGCCAAGTTGTTGAAGGCGCCATCATGCGGCGATATTGCCGAGTCGCCATGTCACCATGTCATTGTCGAGTGGCCGAGTCACAGTGATTTTGTCAAGTGACGAAGTCGCCATGTTGCCTTGATGAGCGAGCTGAGTCACTGAGTTGTCGTAGGGCGACATTGCCACATGGTTGAGTGATCAAAGCATCGAATCACCGAAGGTATCATCGAGGTGCTAGATCATTGAGATGTGAAGTTGTTGTAGTCCCGTCGAGTCATCAGCAGGTGTAGCCCCCGAGCGTGCCAACGTGGTTGACGAGTGGTCGATCGTTGAAGTCGAGGCATCATGTTGCCAGATAATCGAACCTCGGAGTGGTTGACCGAGACACTGCATCGTCGAAGGTGTCATTGAGTGGCTGAGTGGTGAAAAACACCGAAGCGCCAAGTCGTCAAAGGCTGCACCGTGCTGCGTTATTGCCGAGTCGCCGAGTCACGACGACATTGTTGAATGATGAAGTCGTAAAGTCGTGACAATATTGCCGAGTGGTGCAGTCATCGGATCATCATCGAGAAGGCAACTGATCGAACAATCGAAGGTGAGGTCCCCAGGAAAGTCCATGTGACCATCGAGCGGTCGAACCGTCGAGTCACGACAATGTCGTCAAGTTGTCGGAAGTGTTATGTCATGGTGATATTGTCGGGTGGCTGTCTCCCTTGTTCAAAGCATCGTCGAGTAGACGAGTTGACACAATCAAGTAGATGTAGTGAAGCTCGACTCGGTGCGATAATACTCGGCGGGACGCAAGCATAGTCGGAGTTGCCACAACATGTCGCGACGATCTGGCTGAGCATGGCATCGTGCATGTTGGTACTGTATGGAGCGAGAACATGAGACGGCCAGGTTGTTCTGTGCGCCGCCTTGCTCCTGCCCTCGTGCGAGTTGGCCGAATGCTGAGAGCTTGCCGCAATCGCACGTCCGGTCCTCCAGTGTCAGTTTCCGTGCATGCAAAAATAAATCAGCCTTGCGCTAATTAAATTCATCAGCACATATATTTAATAAAATATTATGGAAAAAATAAAAAAAAAAGGAAGGAATCTTCCCTTCGTGGGCACGTGAAGGTCTCCAACTGACTCCGAGTCAATCTGTACAAAGCCGATGGTTTATTTTGCTGTAACCAACTCGGACTTAGCCTCCGTATACGGTCAGCTGATGGATAAACTCGCCGACTTGAGATGCAATCGGCTGGCATCTTTGCATAATCATATGGCGACGATTCTCCATGGTGCGATCAACAGCTCGTCGACTCTTACTATGGGAGCCTCGCCGAGTTCTCGTCTTGCAAGCAGCAGTAGAGTCTGCCGTCAACTTGGCTGGGAGCAGCTAGATGAAGATGCGATGACTTATGCGCTTACGCCGGTCAGATCACGATCAAATCTTAGATAGATTGAGGCCATCGAACTTGACGTGCCGATCGCAGCGTTTTTCTTACGAACGGCGCCAAATATTGAAATTTGTTCTTGACACTTGACATAGGGTAGTTCACCTATGAGGAGTTATATGTAGAATATGAGTTGTATGCACGAGATTGAGAGACGATAGTAACACAAGATACCGATTTATATAGGTTTGGACCTTCCGGAGGATAATAACCCTATGTCTTGTGTTCTGTGGTATTTGTATTCATATGTCTAGTTCATAGATCTAGACGAGGGTAGACCTAAACGATGATGTCTAGTTCTATGTTATGACCGATACCATTGCTTGCTCCTTGAGGGGAGTCCCTGTCCCGTCTTGTATATTCAGAGGACAGGGTTACACGGCGGAGTCCTACTCGGTCTACTATACGTGTCTTCAATCACAGCCGAGTGAATGAGGCTTAATGACATCAATCATAGCCAAGTACTAAGTTACCATGACTTTAATTATAATTAAGTAACCTTTCCTTAAGAATAGTAATTACTCATATCTTTGAGCTTTATTTTCACTATTCTATACTGACTTCAATCAGCCAAGTGAATGCTTGATATTTCGCATTTATGGCCATCAAGTCATAGGGACATGATCATTAAATCATGCTTTGAATGATTATGGCATCAACCATTTTTTATAAAGCACTTCTCTTTAAAAAAGCACATATTAATCGAGTGACCATCCAGTCACTGATATATGATCATCAAATCATATATTATGTATCAACCATAAATTTGATAGAAAACGCTTCCCTTCAAAGAAGCCCCCAAGACAATTGCCGTTATGAGTGGCTGACGTGCTCAACTTAGAATATCATATCCGAGAGGCAGCAGCGCTCAACTCAATTTGATAAGGTCGAGTGAAGAAGGCAGTCGAGGTTGTTGTAGCCGCCGACCGCTGTCGAAGTGATGACCGAGTGAAGCCGACATCTGATATGTGGCCGACCGATGATAGCAGTCGAAGCTAGCGTCGCTGGCCGATGAAAGCGGTCGGAGCTCGGTCTGATCGACCGATGATGGTGATTGGAGCTGTAAGCCAACCGATGAAGACGAGGAAATCACTCTGTATCGAGTGGTATATCCGCCTATTCGTCATAAATGATCCTAGCAATGAAGATAATCAGAATAATTAGTTATAATTATTTTTTTTTTGCTTGATAACTTATTTTTATATGCCAAACAAATTAGTCGGCTAAAAAGTCAAGTCTGCATCCATTTTTCTCCTTTAAGTAGACCGACTGGCGCAGAGCAGCGTTTTCGCACTTTAGCAACCAGACTGACCCACCGTAGGATACTTAGGACAAAGAGCTCGGAGCTCGGCCTCCCACAACAATATCGGTCATAATTCTTGCGTTGCAATCAGAGTCAACCAGTCGACATATGACCTCTCGCAGCTTTGGCTCAGGGTTTAGTGTAGTGGTATTCTGACATGTAGCTAAGAAATTATATGTCTTAGTTGTTTGTCAGCGTAAGACCAAATCGTAAATAAAATACAATGTATCGGTCGAGACAAAAGCCAAAAAAATGAAAACTAGAACAGACAACATGGGTCATAATGGTGTCAGTGCTGAAGTACTACTAAACGGTCATCGACCGACATGGATCATGTGGTGTCAGGGCCGAGGCACTACTGAAAGGTCACCGATCGACATGTGTACTGCATGATTCACAAAAAAGTAGGATAACACGTGTATAGATACACATATAACCCCCTGGCTCGATTATTTAATATGAAGGATTAGAGAACCGAGGCAATATAAAGACGAATAAAGCCGCAAGTAAGAGCACTAATTAAAAAGATCAACTTTATTCATCAAAAAATCCTATGACCTTCTGCTTTAAAAATAGAAATAAGCGATCACAGGGAAAAAGAATAAAGGACATGAGCCCAAAACCTCGGATGTAAATCAAGAAAGTATAAAGATACTTAGCTTTGATATTCGACGAGTTGAAGAAGAGCCCTCGAGCGTGCTGATATTGTTGGCGAGTGGTCGAACATCGATGTCGAGCCATCATATCACTGGAACATCGAAGCTCGGAGTGATTAGCTTGTGTCACCAAGTTGTCGACCGAAAACACCGAAGCGCCAAGTTGTTGAAGGCGCCGTCGTGCGGCGATATTGCCGAGTCGCCATGTCACCGTGTCATTTCCGAGTGGCCGAGTCACGGTGATTTTGTCGAGTGACGAATTCGCCATGTTGCCTTGATGAGCGAGCTGAGTCACTGAGTTGTCGTAGGGCGACATTGCCACGTGGCTGAGTGATCAAAGCATCAAATCACCGAAGGTATCGTTGAGGTGCTAGATCATTGAGATGTGAAGTTGTTCTAGTCCTGTCGAGTCATCAGCAGGTGTAGCCCCCCGAGCGTGCCGACGAGGTTGGTGAGTGGTCGATCGTTGAAGTCGAGCCATCATGTTGCCGGATCATCAAAGCTCGGAGTGGTTGACCGAGACGCTACATCATTGAAGGTGTCATTGAGGGGCTAAGTGGTGAAAAACACCGAAGCGCCAAGTCGTCAAAGGCTGCACTGTGTGGCGTTATTGCCGAGTCGCTGAGTTACGACGACGTTGTTAAATAACGAAGTCACCAAGTCGTGACAATATTGTCGAGTGGTGCAGTCATCGGGTCATCGTCGAGAAGGCAACTGACCGAACAATTGGAGGTGAGGTCCCGAGGAAAGTCCATGTGACCATCGAGCGGTCGAGCCGTCGAGTCACAACAATGTCGCTGAGTTGTTGAAGGTGTTGTGTCATGGCGATATTGTCGGGTGGCTGTCTCCCTTGTTCAAAGCATCGTCGAGTAGACGAGTTGACACAATCAAATAGATGTAGTGAAGCTCGACTAGGTGCGATAATACTCGGCAGGACGCAAGCATAGTCGGAGTTGCCACAACATGTGGCGACGATCTGGCTGAGCATGGCGTCGTGCATGTTGGTACTGTATGGAGCGAGAACAGGAGACGGCCAGGTGTTTCTAGGCGCCGCCTTGCTCCTGCCCTCGTGCGAGTTGGCCGAATGCTGAGAGCTTGCCGCAATCGCACGTCTGGTCCTCCAGTGGCAGCTTCTGTGCATGCGAAAACAAATCAGCCTTGCGCTAATTAAATTCATCAGCACATATATTAAATAAAATATTATGGAAAAAATAAAGAAAAGGAAGGAATCTTCCCTTCGTGGGCAGGTGAAGGTCTCCAACTGACTCCGAGTCAATCTGTACAAAGCCGATGGTTTATTTTGCTGTAACCAACTCGGACTTAGCCTCCGTATACGGTCAGCTGATGGATGAACTCGCTGACTTGAGATGCAATCGGCTGGCATGTTTGCATAATCATATGGCCACGATTCTGCATGGTGCGATCAACAGCTCGTCGACTCCTAGTATGGGAGCCTCGCCGAGTTCTCGTCTTGCAAGCAGCAGTAGAGTCTGCCGTCAACTTTGGCTGGGAGCAGCTAGATGAAGATGCGAAGACTTATGCGCTTCAACGCCGGTCAGATCACGATCAAGTCTTGAGGTATATTGAGGCCATCGAATTTGATGTGCCGATCGCCACGCTTTTCTCACGGATAGCGCCAAATGTCGAAATTTGTTCTTGGCACTAGATATAGGGTAGTTCATCTATGAGGATTAATATGTAGAACAGGGGTTGTATGCACGAGATTGAGAGACGATGGTAACACAAGACGCCGATTTATACAGGTTCGGACCTTCCGGAGGATAATAACCCTATGTCTCGTGTTCGGTGGTATTTGTATTAATATGTCTACATCATAGATCTAGACCATGGAAGACCTAGACAATGATGTCTAGTTCTATGTTATGACCGATGCCATTGCTTGCCCTAGAGGGGAGTCGCTGTCCCGCCTTGTATATTCGGGGGGCAGGGTTACACGGTGGAGTCCTAGTCCAGATTCCGCCCTCACAACCCCTTGCAAGATAGTGAGTCAACACTTATTCTAGAAGCTTGTATCAGACCCGACATCCTCCCTATCGACTTCCATGGTGGACAGCGCAGAACTCGTTCATACGAGTTTTGTAACCCAGCAGTGATATCTTGTCAGCTCAGGTTCGGACTGCTTCCTGTTGTCTCCTTCTTTATTGATCGAGTCCAGATAGTAACTTAAGAGCCATCTGGATTACAAGAAGATATATAATATGGCCGCAGAAATCCTGATGGGTAACCTTGCTGACCTGACACTGCTCCCCTCCTGTTCTGCATTGTTCAAAACCTGGTGGAGAGAGTGGAGAAAACATCTCTTCTACAACCAGCTTACCAGCCACCTCATCGGCGTAGTAGATGCAGTAAGTCATCAATCTCTTGCAACTCATATCATTCTTCTCATCGACTTCCTAATAATTGATTACTTCACAATGCGGGACCCGGTAGTGACTCCTCCGATAGTGAGCAATAGCGGGAAGCTGATCTAGTATGGTCGAGCAACTAACAACCCAATCATAGGTTGTGATGTGCCTACTCCTACCCAAATACGAAGCCGTCGAGGCTTGAAGACATCCCGGAAAACTGTAAGGAAAGTGCCGGTAAAAAGAAAAGATGGCCCTGCAACTCAAACAACCGAACAATAAAAATGTGCTAGGGTTGCAACATCTTCATCAAGTCTGACTGACCCTGGACCAACAACACAGGTAATAACTTCTTGATAATTCACCTTATCGGTAGCCTCATTTCAAAATCCTTCATCTTCTTTCGATCATCAGCTCACCTCATTGACTCCGGCCATTATTCAAGAGGTAGCCCAAGAAGTCGTCACTGGCCTTGCTGAAGCTGCCCAGGTAACATATTCAAACTTGTATTACTCATATTTTCATTTGCATCAGTCTTATAAATTTTCTTGAGATACTGCCATCGACTCCTGCTATCCCATCGACTTCCATGGTTCCACCGCTTACGGCTGCTCCGTCGGCATCGGCTACTGCATCAGAAGAGTCAATGAATCCTCCCGAGCCGATTGAACACCCTTCATCTTCAGTAGCCATGGTAGCAACACTTCTTTATCTTTTGTAAAGCTTTCCTTTCTGCAACATATCACTTACCCTTCTGGCTTTTTAGGAAATTGTGCCTAGCTCCGGGAGTTGATCCAGCAGTGCCACATTATCAGAACACCCTTCAGTGCACACAGCCTCCATCGACTCTCAAGATGTTGATACAACACATTCATTGGAAATATCTAAGGAACAAATCCCTGCTGCACCAGCTTCATCGAGTCTGGCCCTTGTTCCTTGGGTCGATCCTCAGGTATCATCCTTACTTCACAGTCCACTGCTTTCTCTTCTCCAATCCTTAACCTTTTTTGATCTCAGGAATTCCGGTCATCGGCCATCCTTGCACACATCTCCGAACTTTTGATGTCCCGATGCCCTTATCGATTCCAGAAACGATAGTACGAACTAAACTTTCCCGCCTTATTAATTCATTTACCTGCTATTTCCTCATTGACTCCTTTTTAGGCCCCGACCTCTAGGCACACATCATCCATATACCTTCCTCTAGAGACTAAAGCTGCCCTCCAAGATATCCGCCGACGCCTAGACATGATCTCCATTGAGAGGCTGGTTCAGGATGCCAGCCAGATCAGAGTGCGGTACCTTGAGGTCAAGGATCACCTGCCCCCAGGTCTTGTCTCAGTATTGCAGCCAGTGGCTTATATCGAATTCCATCAGCTTCAAGTACTTGAGGCCCAAGCCCGCATCGAGCGCCGATCAGAACACAAAAGCCGGGCAGAAGCCACTGATAAGAGAGCAGAGGAAGAAAAGAACAGATTTACTGCTCTGGTCTCCAAATCAGCTGACCTCTAGGGGAAGCTCATCGACTTGTGGAGGGAAAGAGATGAAATCCAGGCAGTTCTCGAGGCAAAGAACAAAGAGAAAGCCGATACAGAGACAACCTTTGCCAGAATCCCACCAGAAATCATAGCGCAAGAAGGCATCACTACATCGGCTTATGAGCAAGCCTTCAACTTGTGGAACATTGTTGCTAGGATATCTGGAACTCTCAATGGAGATGCCTATGCTGTCACTCAAGTCGATGAGCTCTGAATGAAAGCTATTGACATCATCGACTTTTATTGTCCTCAGGAGTAGATGTAGGCTGTCCTTGTACTGTAATGAACAATATGTTGTTTTGTAATATTTTTTGAACTAAGGGTGATATCCCTGATATCGGCCATCTAAAGTCGATGACTTACTCATCTGCCGTAAACATCTTCTTTCAATTTTTTTTATGCCAAGGATGATATCTTTCATATCGGCCATGATCAAGCACTTGAGATCATGAGCCAATGTTGGCGGCAAATAAAACCCATAATCGGCCACCAACTGGTAAGGAAATGCAAGGTAAAGACCAAAGTTTAATAAATATTTGTTTAAACTAAAAAAGTTCCACAAGTTTTGGTGAAATATATGTTTGCAGGTATAAGAGAGCCAAAATATGCAAAAACATGAAGAAACACCCGTCGGCCGATCACGACTGTGAAACAGCCGTTTTCACCGGCCGACAGGGTTGTTTTCAGGCTGAAATTAGGAATCGGCCGACAGGGTCATATACGGCTGAAATCAGCCACCCGACTGATTAACCGGAGTCGTTTATCAGGGTGCTCATCCGACCCGGCCGGTTTTGCAAAAACACTTCACCGTGATCACGTTTTCTCCTCCCGGACTAAAAATGATGAGATATGGCTAAGGAAAAGAAGGCAACAAGTGGCCTAACCGGGAGAAGTCAAGGGGTAACCCGAAGGGGGTCGGCACCTGGCCAAGGTCGCCGCCTGGCTTGTGCTGCCGCCTGGCTTGGCTTGCCGCCCGGCCTCGGGTTGTCACATGGGTTGCCAGCCCATGAAGCCCAATAGGCCTACCGACCCCAAAATGGAGAAGTCGGTACGAACCGACCAAATAACCGACATCGGGACAAGATCCAAGCCATCTAAAAGAAGTCGGTTTTGAACCGACACGATCCTACGGCCGTCGGGTGCACACGTGGCCGCCCGGTATGGCTCGCTACCCGACGAACCGACTTTGGTCTACCAACCCTTCTTCACCTACAAGTACCCCCCTGCCCATCGCCACCTATAAACAGAGCGGGAATTCAGCAGAAAAAGGGAATCAAGCAAGAAACACATCAAAGAGTCCATTTCTCACTACTTGTGCTACTTAGTAGAGTAGGTTAGTTAGTCAGGAGTACCAAGAAATTGGTGTAAGCGCTCAACCCGAGTAACTAGGATTTGACTCTTGACTAGATATATTAAGAAGATATATTTTTAGGAATCTTAGACTTAGATTTGCTGTCCTCCCGGCTAGCTTAACCGATCTCTTTATTTAACTTAGTGTGGATTTCTCCTGTGTTGCTGCCCTTACCACTATTATTGAACATCCTTACCCCCGTCTTTGGTCAGTTGGTATAACTCTTGTAGTTATATCTTTCCCTGAGGAAAATAAATATGATACCTTGGAATACTCCCGGGTGAAATGCTACAATGGTGTTCCGTGCGCTTACGGATTAATTCATCTTTTGTTAAAGCATAATAAATGCCAATAATCATTTTTGGCGCCGTACTAGGAATAGTAATATTCTTGATGCGATGTTAAGAAGTGTCAACAAGCATTTCTGGCGCCGTTGCCGGGGAAGCAATAGGCTAAGATATCGGAAATTTAACATTGATATTTCTAGCAAGAAGTTACCGCTTTCCTTTGCGGGCTTACCCTTGTTTTGTTTATTTGTGGTGTAAACAGGATGATTTATGACTGGTTTTGACCTACTAGACAACTACCACAACGATCCAGAGGCTTTGTTGAGGAGAGTGCGTCAACGACTCACCCCTCCTCGGCATGTACTTGCTCTTGAAGCACCTCCAATCACATAGGCTCAATAGCGAGTCCCGTCTACATCCGCTCAATCAACTATGGCTGAAAAGATGATCCGTAACTACTCCGCTCCATCTGCAGACAACATCCGCACCGATCCGAACCCGAACATGGGGAACGGAGACTATGAGCTGAAACCGTCCTTAATCAACATGGTTTTGGCCAGTCCTTTCTGTGGCAAGGCATCAGAAGACGCAAACGCCCACCTCCAACAATTCTTAGTGGTGTGCAGCACTTTCACCATGAGGGACGTGACCCTTGAATCCATTCGCCTTCGCCTTTTCCCATTCTCACTCTTAGGGAAGGCCAAGCAGTGGTTCTACAGCAATCAAGAAGAACTCACCACATGGGACAAGTGCTCCAACGCCTTCCTTGCTAGGTTCTTCCCGCTAGGCAAAACCAACGCCCAGTAGAACAAAATTTCAAACTTCCAACAACAAACCGATGAAAGCATCCCGGAGGCATGGGAACGCTTTCAAGAGTACACTTTGGCATGCCCACATCATGGAATGAAAGATTGGTTGCTAATCCAAAGCTTTTACCATGGGCTCAACCGCCCCGCTCGTGGGCACCTAGATGCAGCTGCTGGAGGTTCTTTCTTCTCCCTGAAGGTCAAAGAAGCTCAAACTCTCATAGAAAAGATGGTCGCCAACTACAGTGGCTATGATGAGAGGCAGAGCCAGCCGTAGCCCAAGATGAGGGGAGTCCACCAAGTTGATAGTATTGACATGCTAGCAATCAAGATGGATCAACTCTTGAAGAAAATGGATTCACCTCAGACTGCCCAATCCTTAGACTCTCGCATGACTTGCGAAGTCTGTGCAATGTTGGACATATAGGAAGCCGCTGTCCAGAGACTCAAGAAGAAGAAGTGAACTACCTCAACAACAACAACAACAACAACAACAACAACAACAACGGGTTTAGGCCCCGCACGAACAACTTCGGATGGGAGTCCAAGCCAAACCTCTCCTTTGACAAGAACATGGGTATCACTGGAAACTTCACTCATAATGAACCTTCCTTTCGTGATCTTGTTCTAGGACAATCTAAAATCAATGAAAGTATTAGTAGAAAATTTATCGCCACTGATAAAGTCCTAGAAAGCATAGATTCTCGCATGGAAGCTTTCAATACCTCTCTGCAAAACCAGCGTAGTCATAATAAAATGTTAGTACTAGAAAGCATAAGAAAATTTATTGCCGCTTCTATTGTTAAGCCTAACTCTAGCAAGCTCCTCGATCAGCCGGAAGCTAGCCCCAAGGAAAATGTTAATGCTGTCACAACTAGAGGCGAAAAATCTACACAGGATCCGCCAAATCCTAACAATGCAGGGAAGGACAGGGAACCCAATGCAAAGTCAGAGGATGGCAAAGGCACCCCTCAAGAAGGCGCCACATGAGTTCTATGATATGACAATGTTTCCATTTCCCTCTCGCCAATGCAAGCCAACAGTGGAAGAGCAATTTAGGAAATTTGTCGAGGTAATAAAGAAATCATATGTCAATATACCACTACTTGATGCCATGCAGGTCCCTACCTACTCCAAGTACCTAAAGGACATCGTCAACAACAAACGCCCAATACTGTCCAGTGAGATTGTCAAATTAACGGAGGAATGCTGCACCGCCATCTTAAACTCCTGCTAGAAAAGAAGTGAGATCCGGGATGCCCAACCATCCCGTGTTCCATCAAGATGCAGCAATTCAACAACGCCCTTTGTGATTTAGGGGCAAGCGTGAGCGTCATTCCCAAGGTGATATATGACAAACTTAATGTCAATTCATTATCCCCTATGGCAATTTGCTTGCAGCTTGCTGACCAATCAGTTCTGTACCCAGCGAGCATCGCGGAGAACGTACCCATGAAGATAAGGAATTGTCTTTTTCCCACCGACTTTGTGGTGCTAGACATGGAGGCCGATGCAAAGACACCTCTTATACTAGGAAGGCCATTCCTTAGCACCACAAATGCCAACATTGACGTTGGGGCTGGATAAATCCACCTTAACATTAATGGGCACGATGAAAAGTTTGCCTTCAAGCCCCGAATGGGACAATGCAATCAGGTACGCATCTTTTATGGAAAAAATCCTAACATGGTGCAGAAAATTGAGGTATACCCAATTCCACAAAAATCGGGTGCACTTGTGGTAAAAGTCAAGAGCGCACCACCGCTCCCCAAGAAGAAGAAAGAGCCACAGGAAATGAAGAAAAAGGTCCCTGCCAAGCCAAAGAAAGTCAAACAAGTATGGCGAAAGAAAGAAGTTGCACCGATCGTGGAAAATTCTCCATCCACGAAGGGCACTCTGAAAAACTGAGCGTGGAGAACGTCTTGTTCGAGATGAAAAATCTAGACCCTCGTCGGAAGGTAACCGATATTTATCCCCCTTTCTCTTATATATACCACTGAATTAGTTTGCTTTTATTTTCTTCCTTAACCATTAAATTAGTCTATAGAAAAATGGTGATGACTCAGCCAAGTTTCCTCGTTGAGAGGTCAATTTTGGGTCAAAATGACCACCCGGCTGCGTATCCAGGGCTCTAACCCGGCCAGTCAAATTTTAGCACCTGGGAGGTCATTTTTGGTGAGAAATGACCACCCAGCTAGGTAATTTTTGAGCCACCTGGCCTGAAATAACCCAGTCCAATTTTAGCACCCGGGAGGTCATTTTTCATGAAAAATGACCACCCGACTGGGTGATTTCAGTGCCGCCTGGCCAGGTCTGCCGCCCGACAAGCCATGCCGCCCAGCCATGGGTTTTCTCGGATTCCATGCTATTCTAATGCTAGGATGATGGTCATGAATGGAGGAACTGTACCCAACCTTTCCTTTATGAAAAATGCTCACCAAAAGCCCCCACCATGAGTGAAAGTAAATAAAAGAGGGCCACACATGTCACCTCACTCTTTCACCACCCACACTCACCTACCATCCTATTCCCCTAGGCCTCATGAGTGGTAGGGCACTCATTACAAGCATCCAACTTTGGCCATCCCATCAATCCCTCCTTGCTCCCCACACTCAACACAAAGTTTTGGCCCAAGTGAGCAAGAGGATCACATGGCGCATGGACCTAGCCCTCTCCCATCACTACCAAAGCAATAATGGAGCAAGTGGAGGAAAATGCTCTGCCGGCCGGCATGGGCTGCTGCCCGGCATGATCCGCCACCTGGCCTGAAAATCTTGCTCCAAGGCTTCCCCTCGAGCCTATAAATACCGAGGCTTACCCTCCACATCCTTCACCTCTCAACCTTTAGCTGAAAACACTCTTCTCCCTCACATCTCTCTTCCATTGCACCCTCTCTTCCTTTTCACTAGTCTTTTTAGTAAGTACACTTTGAATATAGGAGTAAAAGTGTGCTGCAATAAAACGAACTAGAGAAAGTTTTCTGTTTCTCTTGCACGTTTGAACGACTAACACTTGGACTACTAACCCAACGACTAAACGCTAACCATTATTGTCATATTGTCCTTCGGGTATTGTGTCCAAGTAACCTTTCTGCAGGAATGGCCAACATCTGGAGGGGCCTCTACACCAAGTTCAGCAGCAGCTCAAGTCGTGGGAGACATACACCAGTGAGTGCTCAGAGCTACGAGCCAACATCTGGAGGGGCCAACACTCGGAGGCTGCCTACGGGCAAGCTCAAAGCTACCACTCGGAATCAATGTCCATATCCGAGGCTGCAACGGTAGGAAGTGAACGAGGAGGAGGAGATGGAGAATTCGAGAAGTATATGGAGAGTCAAGAGAACATGGTGTTCAACGACTTTGATGAGCAAAGCAAGTTCACCGCCATACAAGACCGGGAGTTCACGTCCGTGCGCAAGTTCGACCATGACTTCCTCGAGCGAATCGACATCCTTGCTGATTTCAAGTACGCGCTCAACACGGTCGGATGGTATGATTTCTATCGCCTTGATGAATATGGTTCTAAATGGCTCACTATCGAATTTCTTTGCACTTTGAAAGTTGATGCCCATGAATAAAATAAAACAGGCACTCTCTATGAATCTCGTCTTTTTGGTGAAACATACGAACGGTCCTTAAAAGAAATTAGTACTTATCTTGGTTTTGACCATAAAGCAGCGTGAGACATTGATAAACTTAAAGGTTTCACACCACAAGGACTTTGGGCAAAGATAGGAAATCCTGTTACGGGGCAAGAACGCACTAGTGACATTCACAACCCATCGCTCCATATAATTCACCATTTTATCATCTATTACTTAACCCCTCAGGGTGATGTACGTTCGGTGAATAGTTTGGATAAAGCCTATCTCCATGCTGTAATAAAAAAGATTAAAACGAATCCTACATTTTTCCTCATCAACCATTGGCTCACCTTAGCATTCAGACAACAAGGACCCATTACTTTCAACCCTTTTGTCACTAGAATTGCTAGAAAGGTCGGTGCACTTCACAGAGCTAGAATATATCATCTCCCTAGCGCTCCTTTGCTAGGAGAAGATCATTTCTTGCAAGCCCACTTGTTGAAAGAGGAAAATAATAAGTACTTCATGCTTTATCTGGGGTATGACATAGAAATTGAGTTGCCTAACCCCCAACTCACTATTATTGGTAAAAAGAACTTTGTGTATAAATTGAAAGCTCCCTCGCAGCATGCAAGACATAGTGTTTCGGGGGATAGGCCAAGAACAAGAGCACAAGAAAAGAATAGCAGCACGAAATAGCCATGAACACACCTCAACCAGGTACTTCGGGAAACTCCCAATACCATTGGGAGCAACCACAGTTTCCTGGATTTGCTAGTTCATCAACAAACTACACTACCTCCTCCTATGAAGAGTATGAACCTTCCAATCCCTATGGGATGGGAAATTACCATCAACCCCATGGAGGCATAGGCACTTCTCGATCTGCCAGATTCACATCATACAACTTTTCGGAGTTGCAAGAAGATATGCAATACTTGGCTGCCAATGCTTATGAGACCAACATGTGAACTCAAGAAATACAAGCAGCCATAAGGAGAGATCAAGAGTGGCAGCAGCAAATGTCAAAACAACTTCAGACAAACATCTCTATGATGGACCAGCTGTTAGGCCATTTCAACATCGAGTATCAACCGCCGTAGTAAACGCCATCTAAGCTTAAGTCTTGCAAAGACCTAAGCTTGGGGAGGTACCCAAACAAAGGTGCACCAATTGTTCTATCCTCTCTCTCTCTTTCTCTAGTTGAGTCGTTTCATTTTAGAAAATTTAAGAAAATCCAAAAAGATTTTAGTTTTCAAAGAAAACCATAAAAATTTGCAAAGCCAAAAAGAATAAAAAGATTTCCCTTTATAAATAAAGTTTGGGAACTTGGTCTTCACCTCGCCTATGGAAATGATGAATAGTTTCTTTGTTAGCTCCTTTTGAGTCTCAAGTTTACAACCTCTACTCCTCATTTTTGTGGGTAATGGTAGACCGACATGATGATAACACTAGTCCCTCTATGTTTTAGTGGGCGCAAAATGGCTAATAAACACCAAGTCTAGTTGTTGGAGTTTATAATATGGCATGTTTTGGATGAGTCTGTGATTTCCTTATGATTAGAGTCCAATGATTTCTTTCAAAACCATGCTGCAACAAAAACCCCCTACTTGGTGCACATCTTTCCTATGATATACAATTTCCTACCATGGCCAAATATTATGTAGCGAAACCATGTCTACACCATTTATGCATGCATTGAGTTCAGTTAGGATTTAATCCTTATGAGAGACTTGCACTTCTAAAGCCAATCATTTTCCTTCGCGTTATCTTTGAGTTCTCAAAATTAATCATGCTTGGTTATGCGGTTTCCACATCGGAATCATGCATCCACTCCACCACGCATCTTTCTTTTTGCGAGCCTTTGATCCTATTAAAAGGTTATGGTCCTCTTAATTGCTCAGAAAAAGTTTGTAAAAATATTTGAACCATTGAATTAGCTTCTTTACACTATGAGAGCTGAAAGAAAGAAGCAAAGAAACAAAGAAAAGAAAGGAAAAATGTATCAGCTCTTATGGATGTGCTATATCAAAAAGCTTCAAGGTTCATACAAAATAATAATAATAAAAAATATTTCTTTGAGAAAAAAAATAAAGGACCATCTTTTTTCTCTAGCACAAAAATCTAGTCTTTGGGATAAATCTACACCCAAGACCTTTGCAATTGTGCTAGCCCAATCCTTCACGTGAGTCCATTCTCTCCCTCTCCCCTAGACATTATTTCTAAATGATTAGAATGAGGAAGTGCAATGTCTTTTCGCTAGGATCATCTCTTAGCTTAACAATATATGCATGCTAAATGTGACTTCCTACCAAGCTCTACATATTTAAGCCAAACTTTTAGAAAGTAGGATGAGCATTTGGTAAGGAAATAAACCCTTTGAGAGATGAAAGTCATAGTGAAGATTGCACCAAGAGGGAGAATTTTCAATCTTATGCAACATTACAAAAACTTTGGACTCATGATCAAAAGGAGATTGCATGAAAAAGTCTAAACTAGCCGTTCTAGACTTCAACCGCTTATGACAAGGTTATAAAATGCCAATAAGCCCTGTTGTACATTGAGAATGACTTAGTAACCAAGTTGTGCTGGTTTACACTTACCCATATTGTGTTGGAGTATGTGTTTGTGCACTTGATACTTGTAGGGCTCTAGCATTGAAGCAACTCCTGATCCAGCACCTCTAAGTTTTAATTTGCTCGGGATGAGCAAAGGTTTAAGCTTGGGGAGGTGTTGGCGGCCGATAAAACTCATAATCGGCTACCAACCGGTCAGGAAATGCAAGGTAAAGACCAAAGTTTAATAAATATTTGTTTAAACTAATAAAGTTCCACGAGTTTTGGTGAAATATGTGTTTGCAGGTATCAGAGAGCCAAAATATGCAAAAACATGAAAAAACACCCCGTCGGCCGATCACGACTATGAAACAGCCATTTTCACCGGTCGACAGGGTCGTTTTCAGGCTGAAATCGGGAACCGGCCGACAGGGTCATATACGGCTGAAATCAGCCACCCGGCTGATTAACCGGAGTCATTTTTCAGGCTGATCATCCAACCTGGCCGGTTTTGCAAAAACACTTCACCATGATGCCGTTTTCTCCTCTCGGACTAAAAATGATGAGATATGGCAAAGGTAAAGAAGGCCAACAAGTGGCCTAATGAGGAGATGTTAAGGGGCGACCCGGAGGGGGTCGACACCCGACCAAGGCCGCCGCCCGGCCTGGCTTGCCGCCCGACCTCAAGTTGCCACCCGGGGTTGCCAGCCCATGAAGCCCAATAGGCCTACCAGCCTCAAAATAGAGAAGTTGGTACAAACCGACCACATAACCGATATCAGGACAAGATCCAAGCCATCTAAAAGAAGTCGGTCACGAACCGACACGATCCTATGGCCGTCCGGCCTGGGTTGCCGCCCGACGGTGCATGCCGCCTGGCACACGTGGTCGCCCGGCATGGCCCGCCGCATGGCGGACCGACTTCGGCCTACCGACCCTTCTTCACCTACAAGTACCCCCCCTGCCTATCGCCACCTATAAATAGAGGGGGACTTCGGCAGAAAAAGGGAATCAAGCAAGAAACGCATCAAAGAGTCCATTTCCTACTACTTGTGCTACTTAGTAGAGTAGGTTAGTTAGTCGAGAGTTAGAGTCTAGTCGAGAGCATCACACGGGATTCCGGAATTTTCTTGGAGTCTTGGTATGAGCTCTCTTGTATCTTTTCTCTTTGTGTAAGACTTATCCTTTATCAATATAAGTATCTTTTCTTTTATATCTTGTCAAGTATTTATTATTTAATTAGTCATTCCCTCAAGTTACAATTATCGGGAAAAACATTGTTGAGTAGTTTACGGGTTTCCAGGCTTGGATTTAATTAAGTTTAGTTCTTTCCAAACTTATACTTGGTTATCTCCCGGCTATTCTTCCGCTAGGCCAACGAAAGAATATCTAGTGAAGGCGTAGGCACGGTGCCTAAGTTAACACTAGCTGGATTTGCATTCGTCCCCACGGGCTGTGTGGTAGGCGGCAGGTGGTGACAATCCTGTCCGTCCCTTTTGTAATCCACCACGTTCGGGAAGTCTCAAGCAGGGTTGTCTAGCGATAGTGTACCCACTAGTACAGAGGTTAGTTACCGACCCATATTAGTGGAACGTTTTCGTGCCTCGAAGTGAGCTAACAGGTGAAAGACTCGAGGCTGTACCAAGAAATTGGTGTAAGCACTCAACCCGAGTAACTAGGATTTGACGCTTGACTTAGATATATTAAGAAGATATATTTTTAGGAATCTTAGACTTAGATTCGCTGTCCTCCCGGCTAGCTTAACCGATCTCTTTATTTACCTTAGTGTGGATTTCTCCTGTGTTGTTACCCTTACCACTATTATTGAACATCCTTACCCCCGTCTTTGGTCGGTTGGTATAACTCTTATAGTTATATCTTTGTTAAACCAAGATAATCTTACGCCTAGCTTCCCTGAGGAAAATAAATACGACACCTTAGAATACTCCCGGGTGTAATGCTACAATGGTGTTCTGTGCGCTTGCAGATTAATTCATCTTATTCTTAAAGCATAACAAACGCCAATAATCATTTCTGGCACCATACAGAATAGTGATATTCTTGATGCAACGTTAAGAAGTGTCAACAGCCAACCCAAATGCTTGGATAATATATATTTCTTCAAATATTTACCATTGATTGCTCTTCCGAATTCTTCCCCATCTAACTCTTGTAAGAAATATGCATTGCCTGGAGCACATCAGCTCACTTTGAATGGCCCTTCCCAAATTGGTGACTATTTCCAAATTTGTTATCCCTAGAGTCGATAGACATAATTAACTTCCAAACAAGATCTCCTTTTGAAAAACTATTAGGCACCACCTTTTTATTTTAAAACCTAGACACTCGAGCCTTGTTTTCTTGAATTCTCTTCAAGGCTTTCATCCGATGTTGCACGACATCTTCTAATTCATCAAACATAACCAGTCTGTAAACATCGACTGATAATTGATCTTGTAATTCTGTTCTCCTAGATCCCAGATTTGTTCCCCAAGGTAAAAATACTTCATGCCCATAAACTAGTTGATAAGGTGATACCATTATTGACCCATGACAAGCCATCTTGTATGCTCATAACGACTCAGCCAATGTTGTATGCTACTTCTTTGGTTGCTCATCTATCTTCCTCTTGATTAATTTAATTAAACTCTTGTTAGATGCTTTTGCTTGACGATTGGCTTGAGCATAATAAGGTGACGAATTCAACAGCTTGATACCCATACTATCAGCAAAGTTTTGAAACTCTTCTGAAGTAAAATCAGAACCTTGATCAGTAGTAATAGTCTACGGCACACTAAACCTATAGATAATATGCTCCTTGACAAAATTAATCACATTGTTGGTTGTCACATTCTTCAGCGGCATTGCTTTAACCGACTTTGTTAAATAATCAGTTTCCGCCAGAATATACTTATGACCTTTGCTTGACGCTGGATAAATCCGGCCAATCATATCCATACCCCATCCTCTGAATGGCCACAACTTAATGATCGGGTTCATAGCCGATGTCGGCGCTCTCTGAATTGCTCCAAACTTCTGACAATCTTGACACCCTTTGCAATAGCTGAAGCAATCTTCTAGCATAGGAGGCCAATAATATCCAGTCCTCTTCAACAGCCATCTCATTTTATGGGCCGACTGATGTGTACCGCATATGCTTTCATGAATCTCACACATAATGACTTCGGCTTCTTCTAGATTCTAGCATCTCAACAACACACCATCAATTGTCTGATAATAAAGCTTTTCTTCTAATAAAACATACCTCAACGTCATGTACCGAATCTTCCGAGAAGTAGCGTTGGAGTAGTCGACGTCTCTTGCCTGTTGTGTTGCGGGTGTGTCTACTGAGTTGTCCTCTATAGAATGATCTTGTTGTCAGATCTAGGCGATCTCCCTGTTGGGCCACCATTGGTATTCTTTGAAGGTGGAGTGGCACTTTCAGGCGCTGGCCTCGAACTTGTCGTAGGAATTGTATTGCTTGCACTTTGTAGTTGTTGCTCAGGTCCTTCGATGGCCGGATGAGGTATATTTCCAGTAACACAGAAATACATCGGCCCATGTGCTGGATCATCATAAACATAGCCTTCCACCATCTATATGATCAAAGCTCTCAAAGTATTAACCGGTACAAGTGACTGGTTAATTAACGCATGACGCACGACTGTATGGATCATACTGTTTAGTGTAGTCTCACCAATCACTTCTGTTGGCTTGTTGATAGGCTGCATCTCTGACTCATCCTAGATGATTAAAGGATCTGACTGGTTTCCCTTCTGTATGATGTCGTGCCTAGTCTTGCCAAAAGTTCCCAACAGGAGACTTTCATATTGTGCTACTCTTTCTTCAACCTGTGTTTTCAGCTCATCACTCAAATCATCCTTCCTTACAGGCAACATGTTTTCCCCTTTCAATCCCCACTAATATCGACCTTTGGTGGAGGATTCAGAGGGATCTTAGGAGGAGGATCCTTTGGCATTCCAGACATGATGCTGAACTTGAAGTTCTTGGTCCCACCGGGCGTGCCAAAAAGTGTGTTGACGTGAAAATCACACGCATGACTTAAGAGATCTGCTTAACTCTAATGCAAGCTCAATACAGAAATCGAGGCATGCCAGTCAATTTTTCCTGCAAATCGACAAAGAAAACAAACGGTCAAATTTCCCGGTTCATTGGCCTAGGACAGGCCGATGAAGATATCCGATAGTCACTGTTCATGAAAACTAGCCGATTGCTATAAATAGCAAATAATATTGATAAATAAACTAATTGGCTGATTTGTATCGGCTTATCGGTAGTTCAATAAATGGGTATTAAATACTGTATAAATAGTGCTGATATGAACTAAGTCGATAGAGCAAAGTTGATAGATCTATAGTAAACATGCAAAGACTCGCTCTGTTGATGGTGAAAGTCGATAAATCTAATAGCTGTATTGCAAATATGCCTTAAAATCGTAGATCTAATCTTATCAAATAAAGGCGGCAATCGACTTCTAAAAGTATGTAAATAATCAAATAAAGTATTGAGAAGTCAATCGAACCGTGACACCTATCCGCTAAACGTCCCCATAGAACCCTATTGTCTCTTCCCACAATTGACTCATACCTAGTTCTATCGACTCAGCAAGAGGTCAAAGTCGATGCAGCCTTGCTGGCTCGAGCAGATCAAAGTTAATCGAGACAATGCCCAAATAAAGCAAACAGAACTAGATACGCTTTAATTATAGGTAAAATCGATATAGTGACTTGAATAACAGATCTAAATCAAGTTCATAAAACCTTCTATTAATCACAATAGATCAGACCTAACCGAGATAGTATTGCAACTCGATGTCAATAGTATAAACATGATAAAGACCTAGTTATCAGATAACTAGCAATTCTAAAGATAACAACTATAATATCAAATCAATGAGAAAGTACTAGTTGGAGTTGATAGAATTACTGAGGTTGACTAATCCAAGTCTCTCGCCGAGATCGGAGCTGATGCAGCCGACACGAGACGAGGATGTTGTCGAGAAAAGATTTGGCGATGTGCCGAATTATATTGAACGAAAGTGTTAATCTTTTCGTACAGACTCTATTACATAACTTGATTGAATAGTACCAAGTACATACCTTTATATAGGAACTGGGAAACCGACATAACTTGATTATCATATTGTTAGACGGCAACCCAGCCTCTCTTTTGGTGATGAAGCGGGTTATGGTGGAATTTGGATATGTGTTGTAAGGGAGAGTGCACAAACTACCCATGGATGGCTCCGGCGTGGGCATTGCATAGGGTGGTGACTACTCGAGAGAGATGGCCCCGGACCGGCTCTATGATGTCTTGTGAAAGGTGGTCGTACATGACTCCTCATGAGTGTGCATGCGTCGTGTGCTTGGGTTTCTCCTACAAGATGTAAATCGATTTGAATCACCGTCCCTTGTAGTTATTGAGTACCACTTGTGAGATCGCTGCCACATCAAAGTAAAAAGTGAAATGATGATGATGATATTGTATTTCTATAAATTGTATTGCAACCATTTTTCTTATAGTATAGGTACACAATATTTATTTTATGCAAAAACTCTGGCTAAATGTGAAAATAAGGATCAATTATTAGCACTCTTTTTGCAATTATTCCAACAACCTTTGGTCAGCCCCTTGCATACTAGGTCTCGGCCTTAGCGTGCCATTTTGACGGGTAAGTCTTGCTGAGTATTAGCTGCTTAGGGCTTTGCTCTATGTTGTTTTGTGCAGGTGTTCTTCTTCATAACGAGGCATGTCTATGGGCTTGATGTGCTTCATGATAGGATTCTAACATGAGATATATTGCTTCCGCTATTGATGTTACCGAATTTCAAACTTATTTACATACCAAAATCTGAACCAAAGTTGTAATAATTAAATTTTAACATTCACACTGTTCTATTATACTCATAAATGTATACTATTGGACTCTTGCTTCGTCAAGGTGTCACCCGATGATCGATCCTTCGACTAACCCCCTCATTCATGAGGCGGGGATGTCACAACTCTTTATATACCCTTTTTTTGAAAATGTTAAATTTTTACGCTTCCGATGTAGTCAACATCATGAGACCAGAAATAATAAGCACTTCAAAATTAATCAATCAATCATATAATTATTATGGATCGGAAATATATTTTCTTCAGCAATATATACAGTGGCAATTACAAAATTGAATATTGTAAGATTGAGTGCGCTATATCATGTGCAGTGCCCCCACTTAATCGTTTTCATTGTCCTGCTGGTAATGAAATGTGCCACATATGATCATCTCATTCCATCTAGCAAGTTTCTTTTTTGATAAACAATGTGCCTGTATTCATCATTGACTAAGTACACACACTAGGGTAAAGATACCCGAGGAGAAGTTTTGAAAGGCCTTGACAATTGAGCATTGATCATGGTATTCTAGATGATTACAAATATAACTACCAGTTGCTGGCCTTTGCTATCCTATGGCGTTCTTGGCTAGATTGTGTGCCCCTTGGTTTTGTGCTCTTGGAATTTTGTGCATTTGATGTTGAATGTGTCGATTATTGTCTTGAAAGTGGAGAAGGAGGGGTCTTAGACACCAATCTCCCCACTAGATGATTGTCTTGGGCATTGGTGTCAGCCGTCACCACTAGATGATTGTCTGAAACTTATGTGAGGTTGGGCGTCTGCAGTTGCCGGCAACGAAGGATGCAAGTAGGAGTGCCATGGGGCCTCCGCTTGCTCAGGTGAGGCGATGTCCTCTGTTGTTTCCTGAATGTGAATTGCAGGCACAATTTTGTGCTGTGGTGGCGCAGAATAGCAATCCTATTCCTGCCCTTGCTGTTTGTCCTTGCTGCAGCACTGGAAGCGCCGCATCAACATAGCATCTGGTAACTTGAATTGGAGGAGCATTTTCGCCTAGTGATGTGCATCTCTTCCCCTGTCTAATAGTTGTAGCTCCGCCTTGGCCGCAAGATGTACTTGCAAAACAGAGGTGTTGTTGTGGCGAAAGTGGTGTTCTTATGGATGTGAGTCTGTGAAACCATACAGCTCTTGCAAAGGAATAAGTGAAGAACAGGTGTGTGTGTGTGTTCGTTTCTAGCTCTCCACATCTGCTGTACTGTTTACTAATGTGTTGTGACAATCTTGCTTCCCTCTGTGCTATTGGTAGAGCTTGGCATAGTAGCCTTCATGTGGAAGTTTTGTGTCTTGGTGAATCTGCTTATGCTTCCATAGTACCTCCAAAAGTTCCAATACTTGTTGTGGTAGTGCTCTGCTGGCTTGTTGAGGGAGACATTGTTGTATTGTTAAAGCCAGGTGGTTGTACGCCTCTTTTGAAGTGCAGTGTCCTAATCTTGCCGCCATCCAGCATGGTACATCTGTCTCGTTCGATGGTGGCTGAATATGTCCCTGATTCTGGCATCATCCCAACTCTTAGTACATGGAATCCAAAGGTCTGCAACTGTGTTTGGGATATTTGGGTGAGGATTGGGATATATAAGGTGCTGGTGCATTTGATCCCATATAGGACAACAAGAGGAGTTCCAAATATTAGTGTTTCCATTGTAGATTTGATAGGTTGTTTGTTTCATCAGCTCCGATTTGATAGCAGTTATGGAAGACCAGAAGACAAGTTTTGGGACATGAAGCAGAGCTTTCTAGAAGGATTTGTTGGAGTAGTAATTGGCCTTAAGATCCGCAACGAGGAACGGGTTTGCATTTGTAACAATGTGCCAAGCTGAGTGAAGAAGAAGGCTGTTGTTAACTAGGGTCAGGTTTCTAATTCCTAGGCTTCCTCTCCTTTTAGGGTGGGTAATATAAATCTTCCTAGGCCCTGAGTGCAGAGGCTTAGTAGTTGATTCTTGTTGGACTCCTGCCCACCAGAAATTGGAGACAAGCTTAGCTAGGAATTTCTTGCTAAAAAGGATGTGAGCCATGTAATAAATAGGGATTGAAGCGAATACAGAGTTAATGTAAGCCAATCTGCCTACATGGTTAAGTTTGTTGGCTTTGATGGTGGGGAGTTTGGCTTTGAATTTTTTGCAAGATGAATTGGTAAGATTTAGCTCTATCTCTATGGTTTATAAGAAGAGGATAAGAAGAGAATGGTCTAGGTGGATAGTAAAGGAGTCCATGTTTGACACAAGGAAAATGTTTTGCACTTGGGCCTTGGTGCTATCATCAACCTCACGGCTGAAAAGAATCGAGGATTTGGCTCAATTTGGAGTTTCACCCGATTGATTGCAGAAGTCAATATTCCTAATGATATTAACCTCCTAGAGGTAGCTTGTTCACATATAATAAGATCATCTGCAAAAAGAAGGGAATGTATGTGTGGGCTGTTCACCCCAAGGTGATACCCGTTAGGTACTGCTCCTTGAGTGCTTGTTGTAGTCACAATGCAAGTTCATTAATTGCCAGGACAAAGAGGTACGGCGACAACGGACAACCTTACTAAATTCTTCGTTTAGATCAAAAGTGACCATATGCTTGTCCTTTTATTAGCACTGAGAAGGTAGGTGCAGCAATGCAAGCATATATAAGATCAATGAAATGACCATGAAATCGTCGACGTCGAAGAGCCTGTAGAATGAAGGGCCATTCAATTCTATCAAATGATTTAGCTAGGTCAAGTTTAAGCATGAAACCTTTCTGGTCCCAAGCACAAAGCCTGAAGGAGTGGACGATTTCTGGTGTGAACAAGGGTTCCTGATCTTCCGAAAGGTTCTTGGTAAGTTGATTTGGTCGGAGGCGACACACAAATCGATCCGGCTTCAGAACAGCACGTTCTAAACCCCGCAATCGCAGCACGACGTCTCCTCTGGTTATCAACCGTCCAAAAGACGATTGACCTCGCCGAGAAGGCTAATCCCTGCCTGCGAATCAAGAACACAAGCAAGAACAACGAAGAATGCAACACAATTGCAGATGTACGATTAAACTCTCGAAGTTGGGGTCTCACAAACCGATGAACGGCGAAACTGTTTATGAACAGAATTGATCTAGGCAAAACCCCAAACCCTAATGGTGCGGTGGTGGCTGTATATAAAGACCCTAGGGTCATGCAAGACCCTCTGGACACGCCCCTAATTGGGCTCAACTAGATACAAAGCCTAAAGGCCAAAAATAGGCGACGCAGCACCAACACAGATTCTGGACTCTCATTTGTTTTGACGATTCCCTATGACTCCGGATGAATTTTGACATGAGGCCAGTGGTATTGAAAAGGTCTTCTCCTTATCTTTCTATGCATATGTAGAATGTCCAAATCCGAGTCCGTATGCGTCCTGGGCGACTGTTATAGTGCAGACTGGTCCTAGGCCCCGAAACAGACTCGAAGTCGGTTTTGATTGGGCCTCCACTTTGGCTTCCAAGCCCTTGCTGGTCCTCCACGTTCCCAACTCCTTCTCTCATCATCTCCTGGTCCTCTCCATGGTTTCTAATTATAAAATAATCATTAGGTAGCAAACCATTCTTAAAAGTAACATATAGCGAAGAACGTAGGAACGAGCTCACCTCTAAATTTAGTCGTCGTGCACGAGCTCTAGTTGTCGCAACCCTATACCAAAGTATAGAGTGTGCCGTACAGGATCGCCTCGGGAGATGGTTAACGAAGTAACCATACATAGCATTCACACAGGACATCCATCATTTACAGAGATACATCATTAAGGGTATAATATTACAGCTCAAGAGTCATGGCGGAAGCGAATTTAGTTACCTTATTATACATATGTTCTTGGTTCATATTTCACAATTATGCGGAGGTGGGAGATACGACAAACACTCCGCCAAGCCTAAGCAAGCCACGCCGGCCCTAGGGTAGTGGCTCACTCGTCTTGATTAGGGGAGCCGGGGACCCATTCAATGGTCCAATTCTGGGGCTCCTCGCCTTCCCACACAATTTTGTTACAGCAATCGCAATAAGTCGCTTGAGGCAAACCTGAAAAACCACATAATCGCAAAGCCTGAGTATCTAGCACACTCCGCAAGACTTACCCGTCCAAAAGGGGTTTACTAAAACCGACTCCTAGTATGCAGGGGGCCGACCGGGTTTATTTGATATTTGCGTAAAAGCGCCTATTAATTCTATGTTGCGATGCTTATTCCTTAACCAAGATTTTAATTGCTTGTTGCGGGAAAGGAACTATAGTGGACCCTAGCTAGCTGCTAAGACTGTTCAAATATAAAGAACAATACAACATAGCAATTTGTACCCATAGAGTAAATAAATATCAGCATCCTAAACAAATTTGTCTACTTAAGTATCATTGCCACTGCTCGAACAAGAGATACTCATGACCGCGAGAGACGGCAATCCGAATTGATTTACATCCTACAGGAGAATAACCCAAATGCACGACATACGCATCATTTAAGAACACGTATGGCCACCGTTCACGAGGTTGCGATAAAGTCGATCCGGGGCCATCGATCCCGAGTACACGTCCTTCCCGCGATACAGTACTTCGTATCCGGGGCTTAACCCTGTGCACTCTCCAGCGGTCCTCGACCCGTGCATCCACCGTGCCATTCACATCACCTCTGGATCGATGAGTAATACCGTCCAACAATACGGCGCCCAAGTTACTAGGTTTACCAATTCCCATATAGAGGTATGCACTTGGTACTGTTCAATACTTGTCCGCGTGGTTGCAACGATAGGTTCCCAAATTTTAACCAATTTTATTCTTCACGTGGATCATGATTGAATAAAGTGATCCCATAGCCTACCGTTGACTCCACTAATTTAAGCCTAGCAGTTGCTAGCGAAAGGCTTACTGACGTAACTAAGTATAGGTCACAGTTTGTGTATGCAAGTGGGTTTCCATCCAAGCCCTATACTTAATGCACAATACAATATCCCTCTATGGTGGCAAAATAAAAAGGACTCGTAAATCAGTAGGTGTGCACCGGGGCTTGCCTTGGGAGTGATCGTAGTTAAAGTTCTCGGTGGGTTTTAGCTCCACTTCGGGCTCCTCAGGGTTGCTTGTCACGTCCTTGCTCCCAGTCTCGCTCCCTAGTCAATGCAGTGCAATGCACGGTCAGGAGTTGGACGATGATGCATGACACTTCCTCAATAAATAGGATCTGACGGAATGATGCTCATGCATGGGATGACATGTTTGTACCACACTCTGGCAATTATTTAAATTTAAGGGGACAAACTTCTAATTAGGGGAGGTGGGAGGCATGGTAATAAATGAGCATATCACCTATATCCAATTACGAGTATGCCATCGAGGCCCACTTATCAAACATGCAAGGCTCCTTGACTTCCCACTTACCCAGGGCTCATTCCCCAATTAATTACCTATGCAAGAGAGCATAGAAATTTTATTTTTGCAAGGTTAATTGCAACCTCCTAGAGTTTTACATGTTCACTTTTAATTGTAGCCCTGACTAATCTAGATATATACATTAATTGTGAATCATTATTATGCAAAAGAAAATCATAACTTCACTGTAAGTCAAGATTAACATGTTGCATGGGCTGTCCCAAGGATGGATTTACCACTAATAATAACCATATGCATATATTAGGCAACAATTATATTGAAATTCTTAAGTTAATTAGGAATGAGTAACTTTAACAGCCAAAAGCACACTGATGGTGCCCAACATTTTTCATGGAGATTTTATACTTATGTAGAAATGCTCAAAGAGTAGGAATGCCAAATTTCAGAATTAAAATCCTACCCAAGCATTTATAGAAATTTATTTACTAAAAATGGGGATTATGCAATAACACAAAAATTTGCATAAAAGATGGAAATGTGCTTTAGCAGAAAGTTTAGGAATGACATGAAGTGCTTACTGACCAAATCCCATGATTTTATCAGTTGTAGATTTTGAATTATTAATTTAATACTCTTAGCAAGGTTCTAACTTTGGTGATTTAATTCTACTAACCTACTGCATAACCCTGGATCTCATCTTGTTTTTCTGGTAGAGCAAGATTTTTGGAGTCAAACAAAATTAATTTCACATTTTTAGGCCTCTTATTTTTCGAGTTATTGAATTTTAAAGTTTTAATCGAAGTTCACCCTTATTTACAAATCTGCCACTGGCCATTTTCAAATTTTTCCCCGCGCGTGTGAGCGGCGGCGCGGCGGGGTGGCTCTGCTGGCTCGCCGGTGGCGATCGGCGGCGAGGCACGGAACTTGGTGCTGCTCTACAAGATCAGTGACCCAAGGCGGTCACGTGGGTGGTGGTGGCCGGAGCGGGGACTGCCGGAGCTCTGCCGGCGACGAGCGGCGGCGACGCTGGACGGTGGCCGACGGCGGCAGGCACGCCCAGAGATGGAATCGGCAAGGGGGGGGGGTCCGGAAGCATCACCTGGGTGCCGCGGTGCTCGTCGACGCGTGGGCTGGAGTTGGGGTGGCCGGGAGGGTGGTCGTCGCCGTGAGCCCTTTCCGCGCGGTGGCCGACGGCGGCTCGGGTTCTCCAAATTCCGGCGACGTCTCTGCACGAGGGAGGAAGAGGATCAGCAGGCAGCGAGAGGACTCCTTAGCGCGCTGATTTGCGAAAGAAAGAAGAAGGGAGGGGCTGCCTGGTCAGGGCTGGACGCGGCGGCGCTCCCGCGACCCGGAGCAGGGGAGCTCGCCGGGTTTCCTTGCGGCAGAGGGGGAGCAGGGCGGTAGCAGCGCTGCACGACCTTGCGGGAGCGCTTGGGGCGTGCGGGAGTGTTGGCGAGCAGAGAGGGAGAGGAATGGGGTGGGTGAGCCGCTGCTGCCCTTATGTCGTGGCCGCCGAAAGGGGGAGCCGAGAGAGGGTTGGAGGGAGGACGGCGAGCTGTCGGGCAGGGAGTGGCTCCTCCGGTGGAGCTTCAATGCCGGCCGGTGGCACAGGCGCGGTTTGGCGGAGCAGTGGCCGTGACGGGGCTACAGCGATCGCCGGTGGCTCGTACGGGCGCGTCGGTGTCGGGCGGAGACTGGCCGGAGAGAGTGGGAGAGGGAAGGAGCGGTTGACCCGGCTTGACCCAGAACTTGGACTCGGATTTGGTAAATTCCGACACGTTCCCGTGCTCCAAATTTGACGCAACTTTTTGTGTGTACTCAGTGGAACGTGTGCTCCAACTTTTCTGTTGGGTGCACCTGTTAGTTTGCCTTTGAGAATTTATGAAAATTCTAAACCCGAAATACACTTTTCTGACTTTGGGGAAATTTTTAATAGTATTAAATGGTTACCGAAAATTCTGGAAAAATTCTCAAAATTCTATTTTATTATGGCCATTCAGAATATGTAAAAATATTTGGGTACTTCCATGGATTTTGATGATGTTTGTGAGTGACCCGTATTTGAATATTTTTGGAATTTAATTAACTAGGTTTCTTTTCTTTATCCTTGGCATATGGATAAATCATACTCCGGCTTAGTCCTTAATTGAGGTTATGCTTAGCTAACTTCATGTTGTAACATGGGATGTCACACTAGTCATTGGACCTTGCAAGTCCAGAAATGGAGGAGTGTTATGTGTATCCATAGGAGTGATGTCCTCATCATCCTCCCCTTCTTGAAGTGGAGTTGTCCTCGACTCGAGCTCATCCTCTTCTCCCAAGTATGATTTCAAATCTGAAATGTTAAAAGTAGGACTAACCCCGAACTCGGGAGGCAACTCAAGTTTGTATGTATTATCATTAATCTTCTCCATTATTTTGAATGGACCATTAGCTCTAGGCATTAGTTTAGACTTTCTCAATTCTGGAAATCTATCCTTTCTTAAGTGTAACCACACTAAATCTCCTACATCAAGCTTTACTTCCTTTCTACCCTTACTACCAGCAATTTTATACTTTTCATTCATCTTTTCAATGCTAAGTCTAGTGGTCTCATGCATTTGCAAAATAAATTCAGCACGCTCCTTAGCATCAACATGAACTCTCTCATTAATAGGTAGAGGAAGTATATCAAGTGGAGTACGGGGATCAAAACCATACACTACCTTGAATGGACTTACCTTGGTAGTAGAATGTGTTACCCGATTATAAGCAAACTCAACATGAGGTAAGCTTTCTTCCCATTGCTTCAAATTTTTCTTCAAAATAGCTCGCAACATAGTACCCAAAGTGCGGTTCACAACCTCAGTTTGTCCATCAGTTTGTGGATGACAAGTTGTAGAAAATAGCAACTTTGTACCCAACTTATTCCAAAGCGTGCGCCAAAAATGACTCTAGAATTTTACATCACGATCTGAAACAATAGTAGAAGGCATACCATGCAAACGTACAATTTCTTTGAAAAAACGATCAGCAATATAACTAGCATCATCGTTTTATGACATGGTATAAAGTGTGCCATCTTGGAAAAATGATCCACAACAACAAAAATGCTATCGCTCCCCCTCTTAGTCCTAGGCAGTCCTAAAATAAAGTCCATAGAAATATCCGCCCAAGGAATAGAAGGAACAGGAAGTGGCATGTATAAACCATGTGGATTCAATCGAGACTTAGCTTTTTGACATGTAGTGCAGCGAGCAACAAAACGCTCAACATCTTTCCTCATCCTTGGCCAAAAGAAGTGTGTGGCCAAAATATCCTCTGTCTTCTTAGCACCAAAATGACCCATCAATCCACCTCCATGCGCCTCCTGCAACAACAAAAGATGAACGGAACCAACTGGAATGCATAGGCGGTTAGCTCTAAACAAGAAACCATCATTCAACACAAATTTGTGCCAAGCACGACCTTCTTTACAGTGCAGCAATACATCTTTAAAATCAACATCAGCAACATATTGTTCTTTAATTGCCTCAAGTCCAAAAATTCTACAATCAAGTTGAGACAACAAAGTATATCGCCTAGATAAAGCATCAGCAATCACATTGTCCTTCCCTTTCTTATGTTTAATAATATAAGAAAAAGACTCAATAAACTCAACCTATTTAGCATGTCTACGGTTCAAATTGCATTGAGAACGAATATACTTAAGTGATTCATGATCAGAATGAATAACAATTTCTTTGGGCAATAAATAATGATGCCACATCTCTAAAGAACGTACAAGTGCATATAGTTCCTTATCATACGTGGAATAATTCAAAACAGGCCTAGTAATTTTCTCACTAAAGTATGCAACAGGTTTACCATCTTGCATCAAAACACCACCAATGCCTATACCACTAGCATCACATTCAAGCTCAAAAGTCTTATCAAAATTGGGTAATTGCAGCAATGGTGCATGTGTAAGTTTGTCCTTCAAAGCATCAAAAGACTCATGATGTACCTTACCAAAATGGAAGTCAACGCCCTTCTTTGTCAACTCATGCAAAGGTGCAGCAATGGTGCTGAAATCTTTGACAAAGCGGCGGTAGAAACCTGCAAGACCAAGAAAACTCCTCACCTGTGTGATAGTTTTTGGTACTGGCCAGCTCTTTATGGCTTCAATCTTCGCCTCATCCACCTCAATTCCCTGTGGAGTCACAACATAGCCAAGAAAAGAGACTCGATCCGTGCAAAAAGTGCACTTCTCAAGGTTACCAAATAAACGTGCAACTTGCAAAGCATCAAAAACAGCACGCAAATGAATCATATGATCATCCATGGATTTGCTATAAATCAAGATATCATCAAAGTAAACAACCACAAATTTGCCAATAAAAGGTCTTAAAACCTCATTCATCAAACGCATGAAAGTACTGGGTGCATTAGTCAACCCAAAAGGCATCACTAACCACTCATACAACCCGAATTTGGTTTTGAAAGCTGTTTTTCATTCATCTCCAAGTTTCATTCTAATTTGACGGTAGCCACTACGTAAATCAATTTTAGTGAAAATTATAGCACCACATAACTCATCAAGCATGTCGTCTAGCCTAGGAATAGGATGACGATACCTAATAGTAATGTTATTAATGGCTCTACAATCTACACACATACGCCAAGAACCATCTTTCTTAGGAACCAAAAGTACAGGAACAACATAAGGACTAAGTGATTGACGAACATACCCACGATCCAAAAGGTCTTGCACTTGTCGTTGTATCTCCTTAGTCTCCTCAGGGTTGGTCCTATAAGCAGCACAGTTTGGTAAAGTAGCACCAGGAATCAAATCAATTTGATACTCAATCCCTCTCAAAGGTGGCAATCCCGGGGGTATCTCAGCTGGGAAAACATCCTTATACTCCTGCAAAAGGTTAGTGACAGCAGGAGGCAAAGCACTAGAAGCAATATCACCAAGCGAAAACAAGGCTTGTTTGCATATCAAAGCATAGCAAATATCATCAGTAGAAATTTCAGCAAGCTCAGATTTTGTGGAAAGACATGAACGACCTTGTAATTTAATTGCAGCATCCTTAGAACTTGAAGAATCATTAACATTACTTGGTGTAGAAGCAGAATTAACAGGTTGCTGAATTTCAGGACTTTTATTTTTCAAACTAGCAGCTCGTTCTAAATCAACTTATACAATTTCAGCAGGGGTCATTGGTAACAAAGTAATTTTAGTTCCTTTATGCATAAAAGTGTACTTATTACTTTTACCATGGTGTACAACATCATTATCAAATTCCCAAGGTCTACCCAATAAAAGTGAACAAGCTTGCATGGGTACAACATCACAATCAACAGAATCCACATAGGAATCAATGAAAAAAGGAACTCTGCAAGTTTGTATTACCTTAGCTTTTCTAGAGTCATTTAACCACTGAATGTAGTATGGATGTGGATGTGGGCGTGTGGTCAAATCAAGCTTCTGAACCACATCAGAACTCACCAAATTGTTACAGCTTCCTCCATCAATGATGACACATGCTCGACGGTTCTTGATGATGAAGAAAATCTGGAACAAGTTATGTCGCTGCATCATCTCGGGCTGCTGGATTTGTGTGCTAAGCACACGCTGCACAATAATATTCATGTAGCCCGTGGTATCGACGCCTCCAAGGACGAGGTCACTGCTGGTGGCAGCGACATCCTCCTCCTCATCCTCCACATCGGAGGTGCTCATGTAACCGTCGTCATCTGTCGCCACATATGCCCGCCTACTTGGGAAATCTTTCTGCACATGACCAAGACCATGGCAGCGGTGGCACTGAATCCCTGTAGTGTGTCCCGTCGAAGCAACAGAGGAGGCACTACTAGCCGGTAGCTGCACAGAATTTTTACCTGAGCGCGTAGAAGGGGCAGGGGCTGATCTTGGTGCTGCAAAAACAACACTAGCTGGTGGGGGCGGCCGGAAAGATGGCTTAGGCAGCCCCGAAGTCCCCGTCAGCCGTGGTGGGTAGAAATTCCTGGACTTGCTGTACTCCTCAAAAGCCTGGAAAAGTCCCTATGATTCTTTCTCTGCAAGCATAGCATACTGGAAACACTGGTTGAGGGTATAAAATTTTTTATAATCAAGGATGTCCTGAATCTCTTTTCTCAAACCAGAATAAAAGCGGCAAATCTAATCCTCTACTTTTTCAACCACAGCACAACGAATCAAACCCTTCTGAAGCTCACTAAAATACTCCTGAACAGTTTTATCTCCTTGATCTAAACGCTGTAGTTTATTACGAATTTCTCTATAAAAAGAAGGAGGAACAAAACGATCACGCATTTCTACCTTAAGTTCTTCCCAAGTAGTAGGCAAATCGGTTTCAGCAGCTAGACCACTCCACCAAACAATAGCAAAGTCCTTAAACTCACTAGTGGCTTGTCTAACTCTATGTTGTTCAGGAACAAGGTGGGCATTAAATTTTTGTTCTACCGTCATTTCCCAATCAAGGTAAGCATCACCATCGTACTGACCCAAAAACGAAGGAATTAAAAACTTAATTTTAGCATACGGATCATCTGGAGCATGGTTACCTTGTGTGCGACGGTTGTGGTTGTGGAAACCACCCATACCTTGAGGGTTACGTTGCAAACGACGTCGTAACCTTGCGGTCCTTGTAGCTGACCTATCGACGGTGCCATCAGCCTTATACACCGTTGCTTCATCATGATCGTCTTCAACGTCGTTGTTGGTGTTGGTGTTGGTGTTGGTGTTGTTGTTGGTGTTGGTGTTGGTGTTGGTGTTGGTGTTGTTGTTGTTGTTGTTGTTGGTCTTGTGAGCGGTCTCCAATTCGACAACCTGATCGGTTAGCTTAGAGACTCTCTTATCCAACCGCTCAATGCTTTCTCCCAGGTGACGCTCCACTCAATTTCAGCCAAAACGGACAACCGAGCGAAAAGTTATGGCTGTTTTACCGAAGGGGTGTCGGAATCGGTTATGAAGAACCCGGGGGTTTGAGTGAAATCCGAGTCGGGCTTGGGGTCGGGTAGGGATTTTTTTTTTGGCGAGGTGGATGCAGCGGAAAGTGGAATTTGTGAAAATTGGTCCGAGGTGGTGAGGGTGGGTTTAGGGTGGGATTAGGGTGGGCGTGTTGATCAATCAACCCTAGCACACAAAGCCGACAAAACCGAGGATGGTGAAGGGGATGGCGGCTAGGGTTGCAAGGGAAACACTACTGACGACAAAAACATAAACTAAACCAGCGACTAAACAAGAACTAGGGCACAAACTCAACACTACGGACTCTGAAATTGAAATATGCAAAGGCTAAACACGTGGTTATGGGCGGGGGAAAAAAAATTTTTTGGTATTTTCTGTGGACGATAGGAAGAACATGAAAACAAAACTAAAGGGTAGTGTGAACCTGACGGTGCACCTGAAGCTCTGATTACCACTTGGTGTGAACAAGGGTTCCCAATCTTCCGAAAGGTTCTTGGTAAGTTGATTTGGTCGGAGGCGACACACAAATCGATCCGGCTTCAGAACAGCACGTTCTAAACCCCGCAATCGCAGCACGACGTCTCCTCTGGTTATCAACCATCCAAAAGATGATTGACCTCGCCGAGAAGGCTAATCCCTGCCTGCGAATCAAGAACACAAGCAAGAACAACGAAGAATGCAACACAATTGCAGATGTATGATTAAACTCTCGAAGTTGGGGTCTCACAAACCGATGAACGGCGAAACTGTTTATGAACAGAATTGATCTAAGCAAAACCCCAAACCCTAATGGTGCAGTGGCGGCTGTATATAAAGACCCTAGGGTCATGCAAGACCCTCTGGACGCGTCCCTAATTGGGCTCAACTAGATACAAAGCCCAAAGGCCAAAAATAGGCGACGCAGCATCGACACAGATTCTGGACTCTCACTTGTTTTGACGATTCCCGATGACTCCGGATGAATTTTGACATGAGGCTGGCGGCATTGAAAAGGTCTTCTCCTTATCTTTCCGTGCATATGTAGAACGTCCAAATCTGAGTCCGTATGCGTCCTGGGCGACTGTTTTAGTGCAGACTGGTCCTGGGCCCCGAAACAGACTCGAAGTCGGTTTTGATTGGGCCTCCACTTTGGCTTCCAAGCCCTTGCTGGTCCTCCACGTGCCCAACTCCTTCTCCATCATCTCCTGGTCCTCTCCATGGTTTCTAATCATAAAATAATCGTTAGGTAGCAAACCATTGTCAAAAGTAACATATAGTGAAGAACGTAGGAACGAGCTCACCTCTAAATTTAGTCGTCGTGCACGAGCTCTAGTCATTGGACCTTGCAAGTCCAGAATTGGAGGAGTGTTGTGTGTATCCATAGGAGTGATGTCCTCATCAATTTATCATGCTGAGATGATGTTGGTTGTGATTCTTTTGCCCTTTATGAAAGATTGCTAGGAAGAGTGGATATATTCTTGGAGGTGTGACATTGCTCTTTGGGCTATAGATTTGGAGGCAAGTTTGTAGATCACATTGTAGAGGTTGATTGGTCTAATGTCTTTTGGAGTTATTGGGTTGTTCTTTTTGGGTATAGGCACTATTGTTGTTTGGTTGATCTCTAACTGTAGTTGTGCTGTGGTGTAGAACTCTTAGATTAGTGCCATGACATCATCTTTTATCCAGCTCCAGGCTGCCTTGTAAAAAGCAACATTAAGGCCATTCGGGCCCGGGGAGGCATCCCTCTTCATGTGTTGGAGTAGCACCTGCAATTCATGCTCATCTGGGATGGACATAGTGTACGCATTAGTTATTGCTACCTGATCCTCATGATGTGTGTTGTGCTGCTCCGGGGGTAGCTTTGGAAGTAGTCGGTGAAGACCTTTGCTATGTTCTTTGGCGTTGCCTATGTTGTACCTGTAGAATCTATGATGAAAGAGATTTTGTTTTTCCTAGCTCTTTTGAGGATTGCATGATGGAAAAAGTTAGTGTTGCGGTCTCCATCCATTGTCCGTAGTTTCTTGATTCTCTGGCGATGATATTATGCATGCTTGTCGAGGAGGTGTTGGTGATTTTGGTAAAGGTTGTTCAAAGTAGTCTGGTTTTGGTTCTAGGGGTGAAGCGATTGTTGCTAAAGTATTGACTGTTCTATTGTAGCTAGTTGCTCGCTTATAGGTTTTTTTTCTTTTTGCTCCACATCTTAAGATCACGGCCTGGTGATGAGTACTTTTGTGGAAGGGTATGCCATGAGATTTGGTTCAGCTATTGGAGGCGGTTTTGTTGTAGTCTTTTTCCATGAGCCACCAATTTTTAAACCGCTATTTCATTGGTTTTCTTATGGTGTCTGATTGGAGAACTGCTAGGATGGGAGCATGGTCGTTATAGACCATTGGGAGGTGAAAAACAATAGTTGTTGGAAACGTCGTGCACCACTCTGTATTTGCTAAACAACAATCAAGTCTTTGAAAAGTTGGGTTAGTAGCAAATCTCTTTTTAGTCCAGGTATAAGCGATGCCATTGAAGCCCAAATCAAAGAAATCACATACTTTTACAATGCAACAAAAATTGCAGATACCAGCAGCATTAGCAGGGTTTGGGCTACACTTTTCATTAACATGTTATAAGCTTCATGACCATTGATGACTGGATCCCCAAGGTATGAATATTTTGGTGATAGATGATAACTATGAAATTGTGGGTTAATATCTACATGAGTGTTGTCAGTGCAGGAATCATCACTAAACTCTACTACAATCATATGGATGATGGCATCCTTGGCAATGGATGACAATGACCACATGCATGGAGGCTTGTGAGCTTGATAGAGTCCAAGGGTTGATGGAGATGGATCAAAGCTAAGGACAAGCTATGGAGCAAGTGTTGGGAACACTTGTCTGGTTGTTAGGGCTTTGAGTCCATAGGAAAAACTAGACTATCAAGGGGGTCTAGGTCATGTCTCTTAGTTCACACTAGTTGGTGATGTGCATGGATGCTCAGTGAAATCACAGGCATTAGGTGACAGTGGAGAAGCCAAGGAGTTGTACGGAGAAGCCAGGAAATGAAGTCAAACGAGGATGAGGAGTTTCAGCTTCTAGACGTAGTGACCGGATAGGGGGGTAGTGGAGACCTAACTGTATGGTCACTAGAAGATCAGAGAGGAGTCTACGAGGAATCTGTCAAGTCTAGAAACCCTAGAGACCGGACGGTATGATATAGTGACCGAACAGTCCGGTCAGTGGGGCTGAGGCTCGGGACAGAGAGGAAGCAAACTGGAGCTCTCTAGAATGCACAAGACACAGAGTGACCGGACGGTCCGGCCAATTGACCGGATGGTACGGTCAGTACAGGAGATCAGCCAGGACAGAAGTGCCAATGGCTCTGGGAACCATTACAGAAGTGACCGGGCGGTCCGGTCAGGCAGAGACCGGATAGTCCGGTCAGTGCATCCAGAAAGGTGATCTCGTGGAGCAACGGCTAGTTGGAGATTGGATGCCTATATAACTTCGTTGCTGGGGTCTTGGAGACCACTCTTGGCCAGTGGAATTGCATGGAGAATTTGGTGAGAGCCAAGAGGAAAAGAAGAGAGCACTAGGAGGAGATATTGCATATCTAGAGAGTGCTTGTCAGAGTAACTTGAGCATTGATGCACATCTAAGGCTAGGGTGTCCTTGAGGGTGTGATCTAGATTGTTACTCTTGGTCTATGGTGAGACCTAGACCGGTTAGGTGTTGGTGATCGAGTCTATCGTGATTGGTTGTGAAGGTCATCACACGTTTGTACCCGGTTTGAGCCTGCCGGTGAAAGGGGCATCGCTAGTGAGCGCCTGTGTCGGCTCAGGGAGTATGGCAAGTTCTCGAGGGAGGCAAGCTTGTGCCTTGGTGGCAGCGGTGACACACACCATGTCTTTACTCTGGGAGTAATTACGAGCTCGTGGGCGAGACCTCCACATTGGTGACGGGAGGGACCGACACTCCGGCAGGAGTGGTCCAACAAGGAGTAGGGGAAGGCGCCATCCTTCTGAGACCTCGGGAAAAAATCATGAGCATTTCTTAGCCCCCTCTTTACTATTCCGCAATTGAGTGCTCTAGTAACTAGGTTGAATTGTGGCTTGCATAGGCTAGTGTGTTTGGCTTTCATGCTTGCTTTCATCATGAACACTAGCATGTGTCGGGTCTTTGTCTCCTAGAATTGTTAGGTTGCAACGATGCTAGGTTCAAGTGGTGTTAACTAGTAGTTTTTGGATTTGTGGTCGGCTTATCGAGCCCCCCCCCCTCTCGGTATGCCTTCCGTCCTTACACATGTATAATATTGTTTAGGTCTCCCATACATAAGGTGGGGGGTGTCTGGATTATGTAACACAAAAGCTTACTCCTCTCCCCAGATATCATTAGTTTTGACATGTGTGGATCCCCATACATACAGATTAGATTAAAGTCCTGGTTAGTAGGATTATACACACATGAAGCTAATATTAGGTGGCGGTTAGCAAGGTCTTCATTCCAAATAAACCAGAGGCCTCCCGACTATCCAACAGTCAACTCAACGTTACTCTAGAACTGTGAAACAGTTAATTATATGAGTTTTACTGATGTAAGAAGAGTGAGATTCTAGGACAAAGATTACATAGGCTTTAGTTGAGGATATGAGGTGGGCCATATGGGTCGCCGTTGTACTGCTAAGGCTCCGGCTCGAGCCTTGGCAGTTCCACGAGAGCAGACTCATTGTTCACTTGATGCCCTTGAGGTTGGCGCGCTAGCCTATGTAGGAGTCTGACGATCTGATGTCCAATCCTTTCATGAGTTTGGACATTGCCCTGAGTAGTCCTCCCAACCAAAGTTTTGGCTGCAGCGCCGACCTCGTCTATGGGAAGTAGACGGACAGGACCAGGAACACTACGATGCTGCTAGAGGTCGATGATCTGGCCGTGGAGGCCAGGTTGTTGAGAAGCCAATGCCAGCACCATTGGAGGTGTGGGGGCCATGCCGGAGTGGTGGCCGGCGTCGTGACCGGCTGGGCTAGTTCCATTGCCAAGGAGATCCATCGATCGACAAATTGGTGTGTGATGAGGCTGATCGTTGACCCAGCTGGTAGGGTGATGTCGAGGTCGCCCTCGGCCTGGATTTGGGTCAAGGTGAGGAGGAGACGGGTTGAGGCTGGGGTTTGATTACTTGGATTAGTGGTGGAGGTAGAGGAATCGATAGTTCTGGGGGGTGTTCTTCATTGCTCCCCATGATTTTAGATCTGGTGCTCAAGGGGGTGGAGAAAACAAAGAAGTGAGTGTTAGTTAGAGCTGAATTGATGGTTGGAAGCACAGATCGCTAGGCAGAATCAGCAATACAATGGACATCAAGACTGGAGATCATCAAGAGTGTGGATTGAGGTTGATTGGAACACTGGGGAGTGAAAATGAAGAACATGGATAGAGAAGAGGGGAAGTGGCATTTCACCCGCTACAGTAATGCTATCCTTTCATGGTGTATGTCGTCCATTCCATCTACTACCTTCATTCCATATTACTTGTCGTTTTGAACTTGAGCGCGGAGATTAAGGAAAAGTGAAAAAATTATGTGCACAAAAAACAAAAGGGTGAGAGATGAGATAGAAATGTATTGGGAATAGAAAAAAATGCATTAGAACACGAGGATAACAACTAAATTGAGAAATTTAAAGGAGTATAGGATGACAAGTAATACGAAACGGAGGGAGTAGCTAGTTGATTGATGTCCAGTTGTGCGTTGGGTTAGCATGAGCTGGACCACTCAGGTAACTTGCAAACCTAGTTCTTGTTCTTGGTGAGCTTGCTATTCATGGTAGCCAGAAAATCTTTGGTCCGTTATCATACTTCTCATAGGCACATTCCACATATCATATATATGTTCTCAAGAAAGATACTACATGCATGCCGTATGTGCAAGGGACTAGACAAGAGCATAGTGATAGTAGTATGAACCTTAAAGAACAATACCTTGGTGTCATTTTGACCATGACAACTGCATTCACAAGGTGTAGCGGCATCTAATTAATGTTGTGCACGTAGGTACTCGTCGTAAGGAGCAACGCATCTTCTTGTTGAAATCTTAGATAGTTACTAGCACCTTAACCTAGTTTTTTGTAATATCGAAGTTTTTTTTTTCATCAAGAGTGTTAATACCTATTAGAAGTACGAAGACAAAAAAAAAACAATTATGGAGCATGTAGCTTCATGTGTCTGTTCTGCAACTAGGTTTGGCCGGTTAGGGAAGACAGAGTGAATAGGCTTAGAGCCATAGAGGAACGGTTGGTCCTGACTTGGTAAGTAAAAGACGCACTAACTGAAAAGCAAAAAAGGGAAATATTTACATCCTCATCATTTTGATAGTTTCCTTTTTTCTTCATTCACAGGTACTCCCATTTTCCGCCTCTCCCCTTATATACTCCCTCCATTCCATTTTTCTTTTCATTAGGACAAGGTATCTAGTACAAATTTATACTAGATGGCTTGTCTTATCGACAAGAAAAATAGAACAGAGGAAGTATATAATAAGACTTTTTTCTACCACATATTGAAAAATACTAGTTTTGTTTCTAGCACACCACAATACTAGATTTTACCCTGTAGATACTAGAAATTAGGAAAATAGACTATTGATTTTTTTTATGTCTGCACAAATGCAATACAACTTGAATTTGGTATAAAAGATGCAAATTTGTATTCCTATGCATGTGTTTTTATAATATTTTATGTGGTTGTATGAATAGTTTGTTTTTACTTTGGCAAAAAAGCTATGGAAGGAAATACAACGTTGAAATTTGTGCCAAATTTCAAGTTCTCAAGCATTTTATATATTAATATAAAAAAAATTCAACATAGCTTACTTCCTAGGATAGTGCCCTATGGACAAATATCATAATTTTATTGACGAGACAATATCGAGTTTTATGGTGTCATCCCCTACACACACGCACAAAATATGTCGGGAGGAAGAAGAAGAAGGTGCTAACCGCGTGTAATGTTCAGTATAAATGGATAGTATTCATTAAATATTTCTTTAGAAAATTATGAATAGTCTAATATCTTGTCTGGCGCTTTCTAGAAAAATAAAACGGGCCATATCTTTTCTTATTGATCATTCAAAGGAAAAAAAAAGAAAAAAAAAAGTCGACTAAGGTCTTATTTGGATCAGTTTTATTTTTTTAGAAACTTATTTTTATATGGTTTCTAGAAACTGGTTTTTAAATAAAATTAGGTAGAGATGTTTGGATCTAGGTTTTTATAATCTATAAACCAGTTTTTATATAGTTATTGAATTGGAATGAGGTAAAAGCTGGAATTGACTAGGTTACACTAGACTATGGGTTTCTTGAAACCAATAATCTGTTTTATAAAAATTGACATAAATCAGTTTCTTAAAGCTGGCTGATTTCGAGGCCAAAAATCAGTTTCAAAAAAGTTAGAAGGATCTAAACAAGACCTAAAGAAGAAACACGGATGCAGGTGTTAGGTTAACATTCATATAATATAATTCCTCATATGTTGCTTAGGTCCTGTTTGGTTGAGTGTCTGTTTTCTTAAAAACTACTCTCTGTTCAAAACTAATTGACACTTTAGTCAGCTATGAATCTGGACACAACCGTTGTTCAGATTCATACAAGACGCTATGAATCTGGACATAAAAAAAGAGTCAGCATGTCAAATAAACTAAAACGGAGGGAGTAGATTTTATGGTTTTTTTTTAAAGGAATGGTTTGGATCTTAGTTATTAGAATCTAGAAACCAACTTTTTAGACCATCATTCTTTTAGTTTTAGTTTTTTAGAAAAAAAAACCTAATTTTGATATAAAAATTAGATGGGATGTTTGAATTCTAGTTTTTATAATTTATAAACCCACTTTTTAAATAGTTATTAAATTATAATGAGATATAGCTAGTATTAGATGAGTTGGATCATATTACAGGTTCTTAGATACCCAATCTGATTATAGAACTGACATAAATCAGGCTAGTTTGAGTCCCTCCGGTTTTTAAAAAGCAGGTTTTAAAACCTAGAGAAATCCAAATAGGATCTTAGATAGTTGATGGCCAAAAAGTAGTATCAGGTAAGTTGAGGATGATTTTTGGTAATATGTAAACTGAGAAACTTCTTTTTTGAAACAAGAAAATAAATTGGTGTATTCTAAAAACTAATTTTTGAAAAAAAAAGAAAAATCTAAAAAACATTTTAGATTCTGTTTGGATCCCTCCATTTTTTTAAAAAAAAACTAGAGGGTCTTCAAACATGTCAGTTTTTATGTCACTTTCTATAAATCAGATTATAGTTTCTAAGAAATTCATAATCTATCAACTAATGTCAGTTTCAACCTCATTCCAATACGTTAAATACCCAAAAACTAGTATATAGATTATAAAAGTTAAGATTCAAACATTCTCACCTAGTTTTTATTTAGAAACAAGTTTTTAGAAACTAAAAATAAAAATTAGTTTTAAATAACTATGATGAATCCAAACATGATTTTACTCATTAACATGTAAATTTTGTGATCGGTAGTATTTTATCATTCTCATCCCCCTTTGCCCTTCCTACCTTACTATACTTTCCTTTTGGAAAGAAAAATCCGAAAAGGGAAAAAACGAGTTCATTACCGTCACGATCTGGTCGGCGTCCCGAATGGCGTCCCGCTCGAACTCCGTGCAGCCCAGCAAGATGTCTCCTCCCCTTCGCCTTCCTTCTCTCCGCTGCTGCTGCTTCTTCCTCTCCACGCCAAGACACGGTGCCCGGCTCGTCGAGATCCATGGCTGTCGGTCTCGGCCTCCTCGTCGACCTAGTCTCCCGCAGCGGTACCTCTTCCGGGACCGCCCACTCCTACGGCAAGCTCTCCGCCGCAGCGGCGGCGGCGGCGGCGGCAGCACTCTCCGCCACCGGGGTTCCACTCTCCGCGCGCCACCTCTTCGTGTTCGTCCCCTGCCCCTTCTTAGTCCGTGACCAGGGTGCTCTTGCCCTGTGACGCTTTCTCGGCGCAATTTGTGCTTGGCTTGCCTCGGCGTGGTCATGTCGCAACGTGTTCGACGCATTGCGTAGGAGAGGTCAGGGTTTATGCTAGGGTTTTGTGATTGCGGCGTCTCAATGTGGTGCGCTGGGGTTTATGATGTTACAGAATGTACTTGTTGCGCGGCAATTAGCCACTTCCCGTCTGATGGCAGTGGGAAGCCGGTGCGTGTTGATTGCTTCTTCTTTGCTGGATTGTTCTGTAAGATCAGCAAGCTGTGTTTTTGCTTGCGCTTCGTATTTTCCTATCTTCAGGCTTCTTCTGGAGGTGATTTTGCGTATACAATTTTATGGATATAAACTTTAGGACATCATTGAGTAAATGTGCAATGTGCTTTGGAAACCCGTGAAAAGGCTCATACCCAATGTGCTTTTAGAACAAGATCTATGCCTGTGTGTTCTTATCATAGTAATCCTTTTTCTTGGTTTTGTTGGTATAATATCTCATCTGGTTATGGTTATGATTGCTAATTCTGTACCTATATAACTTTAGGATTTGTTGTGCTTGTGATTGATATAGCTGAAACACGAACCTTACAGCAGTAAAGGGAATGGAAATGTCCACTTCCATCATCTAATCATTATGGAAAAAGTTCTGATGGCAAATCATGATAAAAATTAATTGGACAATTTTAAAAGAGCAGTCGTAGGCAAACCAAATAACTATGACATGATTTCATTGTTGTCATATGAAACTGCAAATGTTACAATATTTTGTTAGCTGTATCTCCTCGGTACACTACATATACTCTTCTTCTTTACTTACATTTAACTTGATTGTATAGTTAATTCGTGATCCTTCAGTTTTCCAGGGCTTACTATTGCTCATTGTGATGCTGGCGCAACTGCTGGATGGAATGGTTCACCTGATCTTATTAATCACCTTAATAACAAGATCCATGACTCCATCCGATCTGCAAGAAAAGAAGATTTTGAATTCCAGGCAAAGGAATACCCTTCAGAGCTGAAACCACTGTTCTCAGCCTTTGGGCTGAAGAATTTTAGTGTGTTAACCCTGAGGTCTTTTTTATTATACTATTTGCCTCTCATCCAACCTCAACCTGACAACCATGATGATGAGGATGACGACGATCTGCTTCAAGGTAATCCAGAAGAAAAGCCTGTGGATTTGATTACTCCCTTCCACAACTCAGTAAAGCAAATCATACGCGAGGCAAGTTCTTGCTAACTTTTCAAGGACCATGCTATGATGTTAACTTTCTTTTCATCAGGACTACCTTCATAATAAACATAATCATAGTGTATTTGTGAACTTAAATACCTGGTACCCATATTTGCGGGGTTTGAGTTCTGAAACTAGGCCAACATTAAGTGTCGTACTAGAAGGCGAAATAATCTAAAGTGTTGGGAAAGGGAGAGGATTAGGTCACATGTCAGTTGGAATAAGTTGTATTATTAAGCTTAAGATTTTCTGAAGGACATTGCATTTGGCCTATCAGAAGTATGTAGTTTTTTATATGCTTTTGTTCATTTCAGACTTCTATTGTAACGACCAGGCGAGTACTAGAAAGGATTGCTGTTCGCCATGTTTCACAGAGAACAGCATGGAAAATTCTCAAAGGTATAAAGCTTCTTTTAACTTATTGCAGCTCTTCCAACATATTGTTAGTTTCACCATATTTGGCCTCCAAATTGAATGATTGATTTTTAGTTACCTTACATATTTTCTTATCATTTTTCTGTCATAGTGTTGTACCGGTAGCACATAAGCTTGTACTCCCTGAATTTTGATTAAACTTTCATAACAACTGAGTTGCCAAATGTACAACCTTTTTCAAACCTGTTCTTCTCCCATTTCAAGTCAAAACGCTCAAATGGCACCTATTACATTTTGGTTGGGCTCACCAGAGCTTTTCGTTACTGGTTACATGTACCTCCATAGCTATGAATGATAATATAAATTTTCTTTTCGTGGCATGGTAAACTATTATATAAGTTATATAATGTATATGATGATGTTTCCATGAATCTATGCTGCTTCGTGCCTATACAATACTCCGCTGCTCCTTTGTTTCATTTTCTAACTTCTATAATCATCTTCTAATTCTTCATTCTATAGATGCTTCAAAATCAGCTAAGAGGAAAGCTGCAAGGGGGATGTCAACTCCAGAGTTCACATACTGTGTTACCAGAACAACATTCCGAGGTTAGATTTCCTTGCTGTGGCATTTTTCTTTGTAACCTAGCTCTCACTATTTTCTTCAAACAGCACATGCACTAGGAGTAGCTGCTGCTTGGGTTGTGCGATCCCTAGTTGAGGTTTACAAATGTTTCATCCGTAAGCCTTGCGATGACGAGGAATCATTTGAAGAGGTGAATAAATTCAGAATGTTCGGAACGAAGATTCTAAGCATTACCATCAAAGGTTGTTTCTCTTTGGTTTTGGCCTCAATTGGAGCAGGAATTGGTGCCCTCGTGCATCCAGTGCATGGACAGTGGTTTGGTGAGTTATAATTTCCTATCTCCCTTCTGCAAATATTAATATACTGCAATGTATCTGTATATGTCAAGTTCTCTGTGCATTAGCAGTCATAACTGAAAAGAATGTTTAGGTCCTCAAAATTTACCATGGGCTTACTATTTTAATTCAACCTAGCACTGGCAGTTAGCAATAAAAACTTTTAGCACCCCAAAATTCACCGTAAATTTCTTATTTTAGTTCCAAAATGATATGCCCTGTTAGCTTTTGAGCTTTGTTGACAACATCTTTTGCCAGTGATTTCTTAATACCTTTTTATTTCTATATTTTAGAATCTATAATGATATCGGTTTCTGTATCCAAAAAGCTTGGTTGCATACATCCCAAAAGATAACATTTTCTTTTAACTGGGGTCTATCTTAACATTTGTAACTATAAAATACTCTGCTGCCATTAGGTTATGCGGTTCTATTAATTGGATTTCTTTTATAATGGATCCTTAAGCTTTCCTAAAGAATTTATGGTTAATATATGAAACTAAAAGGTCTGTTAGAATACGATCTGTATGTTGGCTCTGGTTCAAAACAACACCCGTCGACTATATCCTTCTATGCCTTGCAGGTTGTGCCCTAGGAGATGTCGCTGGACCAGTTGTTGCTATAATCATTTTTGAGAAGTTGCAGTTACAGTTTCTACTGTAGTGTATATTTGAGCGCACTAGTTTTTCTATCATATGGCAAGTTGCATTGGCTTTCCCTTCAGCCTCCTACTCTGGACATTTTGTCTTACTTTCACATTTGATGAATACCAAATAATCACACTGGTGGTCATTGTAAGTAGCTTCGTCTATCAAGAGACGCCTTCCCGTATTGTGAAATCTGGACATTCTCTTCCTAAAACTGTACTCAGATTTTTAGAGTGAAGATGAAAATTTATACGAACATTTGTCTTAATTGGTTTGCCATTGAGTACATCACTGTTGTCGTTCTGTGAGTTCATCACTACGTTAATTGGTTTGCCCGTGAGTTGTACTACCTGCAAGACATTTGGCTTGCCATGTTGCAGTTTCCGCCATCCGTTTGGCTAGCCAAACTGATTTTATCAAGCAAATACAATTGCTTGAATTGTCATGTGCTGATGGCGCTTAAATCACGGTCCCAGCGTTTCCCTCATGAGCTGGTGTTGTTGTTATAATATTATATTAAGTATATAAGATGCAAGACGTAGCATGCCACATTTCTTATAACACTAACAATGTGTCCGTGTAATTTCACAACTGCCACGGCTTCAAAACCTTAAGAACACAGATAACATAAAAATCTTAAATAATTATATTATTTATAATATATGTTTTTATATAATTTTATAAAGTATTAAATATTTAACAGTTGTGAAATTACACCATGACCAGTTTTATTATATATAAGATCTTAAATGTCTTGGTCTCTTTTAATCTTGGTTTATTTTTTCAGCTATCTTTTTTTATGCATGTCAATACTTTTTTTATATAATATATTTTTTTAAAGTGAATGTAAGATTTTTTTGTTTGTTGCTTCCGTAAAACAAAGTGCTATGGTAACCAATGTTTGGTCAGATATAATTTTTGAGAAAAAAAAAACTAAATTAAGATAACGGGCTGTTAAAAAAGCTATATCGAAAGTCTCCATGATATATTCTAATTCATGGGCCGGCCAAACAATATTTTTTTTCTCTTTCTATTGGATGACCACGTTGGTGGCTTTCTCTTCGGCGTTGACTTGCTCGAGCTCGCTTCGTTCCTGTTCTTCCATCCACCTCTCGGCTCCAGTTTCCAGAGCTCCTCACCAAACTTCGCCTTTGTTGCCATCGCCGTCGCCCGATCAACCCGAGCAGCCGAACTTCATCCTCGGCACTGGCCTTCCCGGTAGAGGATTTGGTGTCGGGTACAGTTGCTTTATAGCCCTTCCTTCCTCAATATTCTCTCCGGTTGAGCAGAGGCCAAATGCTGATGGGGGTGAGCGTGCTCTCGGCTGTAGGCGTGGGTGTCCGTTCCAGGGTAGACTGGTGGTGTTACCTGGGGAGGAACTAAGGTGCGCGTCGGCGGTGACGACAAATGATTTGGCTGGAGCCTACTGCACATTATGGTCGCCTCATCGTTGGGTCCGCACGCGGGATGCGGTCTGCGGGCCTGCAGCACTCGCGGGAGAGGGTCGTCGATCCTCTGTAAAGCTTATGGATTCTCTGGTCTCCTCGTGGTGAGACACAACCTTCGTTCCCAGCTTTTCCTCTCCCTAGGCCGAATTGGACTGATGCCTACGATTTTGGATTATGATCTGTTCCAGTGCACCATGGCCATGATTCTTGCATAGCTCACCCCAGTGCTCCAGCCAAGCAAAGAACATCTTGCTTTTGTAGTGTTTTGAGCTTCTGATTTGGTTGCGTAGTCCACCTCTGGTACGTGAACGACACCGAGTCACAGGCGAAGAAACAATTTTGAACTCGTTGGAGACTCGGAACGTATGGCAGATTTTTGACGGTATGGACGTTTCCATCTAACTTAATAAGGAGTAGAGATTTCATTCATATAAAATCGTAGCAAATCCTTGTGAATGATAACGGTGCATCAATGGGGATATGATTTGGTTACAAAGCTCACATATGATCTTTCTGCAAATATTTGACCATGTTCATACCTGGTAGATCCATAGAGATTAATCCTTACCTTGTTAGAAGGTCGCCAAATTTTACTAGGCTATGTTGAACAGAAACCAAACAGGAAAGCCATCTCTAGAAACAGAGCAAAAATCCAGGTCGTCCAGATTGTCATTCGTTAGGTTGAATCGAGAATTTATCAAGATTACATTCGCTACACCTAGGTAAGACCTTGCGTAGAGAAATCTTCAGCTTCAACTAGTTCAACTACATCAATGGGGAACGTTGACATTATATTTAACCAACAGAATCTGTAGGACCTCTATCTGGGCCCAATTTACTGTGAAAAGCATATACTGACCTGGACGTGCATCTCAAAGAACACCAGATGCAAAACAAATGGAAGAAGCAGCAGGGAGCATTATCTTTGATTCTCTTTGAGATTTGGGATACCTGACAACGATGCAGAAGCTGTCACAATTGCAGCTGATTTTTTTTTGCTTAACCACATAAGGTTCTGTTTAAGTATCATATAGGGTTAGTAGGCTATTACAACAGAAGGTAGGACATCCACATGTGCACTGAAACAGGTGCATTGTGGCACATGCATAAACTAGATCGTTAACTACAAAATTTTAGTAGCCAAGTTGCATCACTTTAAATTATGGGCAAATTACTTCAGTGCCATTGAAAACTCTCCTGGTTCCTTAAACGCCACCTCAAAAACTTTAATCCTATCGATGCCAGACTTTTTAACTTTTTTCCTGTCAATGTCATTGCCGTCTAAATTTCAGCAACAACTTGATGGAGCAACAAGAAGACATTTTTGCCCAGTTCGTCTTCAACCTTGAGCCACTTTATGCTGGAGCTTCACCCAAATCTTGGACCAAGGCCGCCGTCGATCGCCCTTGCGCCACCATTGAGACCATCATTTTCCTCCCCGTCCTCATCATTCTCGTACGACTGCAGTCGCCGGCTACGAAGGTCCAGCTTGGCACTGGCCGCCACAGGAGCATGAAGACGGAGGCCGGCCCGAAAGCATGGCGGCTCGTGGGAGCCTTGGGGCAGCGCGAGGGCTGGGCTCTCAGATGGTGAAGATGGGGATTGGCGCCAACGGACGGAAGAAGTGGACCCTGGGCGAAGGAGCTCGGTCGGGCGGCTGCGATTGGGGAAGATGGAGATGATGACACGCAACGCGTGTGATGCAACAGGAAGGAGGCATCCAAAGGAGAGAGGCAGAGGTGGCTCCAATGAGAGTGAGAGGAAGAAGGTGGTTAGAGGAGAGAGGCAGAGGTGGTGCCGAGGAGAGTGAGAGGAAGAGGCGGCCAGAGGAGAGACATGGCACAGCTAGAGGAGGCGGCGGCAGTTGGGATGGGAAGGGCTGTGGTGCAGTGAAAGGAGAGGCGGAGGCGGCAACTGGTTGGCAGCTAGGAGCGGCGGCGGTGCTGCGAGAGGACTAACATAGGGGCAACATTGGCATTAAGAAAATACAGACCCAATAGAAGGCAACGAATCACAACAAAACTAATGGTAAGCATTGATGGAGAAAACGTTTAAGAAGGCTGGCACTGTTGGAATTAAAGTTTTTGTGACCACATTCAAGGGGTCACAAAAGTTTTCAATAGCATTGAAGGAATTTGCCCTTAACTTATGTGACATTAGGTCACATCAATCTATTGATTCAATGTGGTTGTTCAATGTGTGATCAAAGCATAGAGAGTGTTGACGGAAGAAGTGTTTGGATGAGCAATAATTTCATGAAACAAAGCAATATGGAGATCACTTGTTCCTGTGTTGCAATAGAACCATGAGCATTCTTAGTGGTGCAGATGAATGTTCACTTCTCAACACTGGGGTAACATCTGAGCTTTCGTATGACTCAACTGACCTTGCCTCAGCAGTAGAAACAATCTGCTTGTGTATGCTTGTTGATTGGAAAAGCTGGTGCAGCATTTTTGTGTAGTGGACAATTGAATATATTCCAAGGGATAGCATAGGCTAAGCCAAAAGGAAGTTGGGCAGCTGCTACAATTGAAAGTATTACAAGTAACGAAATCCCCTGAAAAGAAAGAAAAAAAATTGTCAAACACAGTTAATCCTATCAGAAAGAACTGAATCATGTTAATATGTAAGCAAGAACACTTATATTCACATCCATGTAAAATGGTGAACAGAATAACAAAATTACTATTACAAAATTCGTAAGTGTCATTGTTCATCTCAGCATACATGTTCTGTCGCCCCTACTGGTTAAATATATATTAATTAAGCTAAGTATTTAACAAAGTACAAATGAAAGAAAACAAACAAAAAAAATCAAAGAGACGCTATTATAGCGCATCCAGTCATTCTTGCATTTGTGGAAGATAACTGCTCTTTGCTCTATGGATAACCATTACGAATTCCATTTTGAACATTGAAAAGCATGCTTGTACTGATGGGTTTGCATTATTAAAAAGCCATCCATATCTCTGTTTCCAGATGCACCAAGACATCAGGATAATGATCTCCACATAAAATAGAACTTGCAGCCTTCCTTTTGTTCTTTTGATAATCCGGAAATGAGACAGTGTATGTGGATATGAGATCCCAATTGTCTGCCAGTAAGCTTTGGCAAAGTTGCATTTGACGAAGAGATGATACAAACTTTCCTCTCTTTGGTAAATGCATAATTCACACACATATGAGTCCAGGACCATATTCTTCCTTCTAAGTAACCCTCTGGTATTCAATCTATCACTTAGCAGCAACCAGAAAAAACCTTGTGTTTTAGTTGGCAACATGATTTCCATAGCCATAGATATGCAGTGTCTACAACTGCAGTACCCATCAATTGTTTATATGCTTTGGATGAAGAGTAGTTTGTTGTGCCCCATATGTATGTCCAACGATCAGGATCATTGCTACCATTCAGTAGTTGTAATGCAATGTTGAGATCACAAAATTGATTATAAGCCTCTTGTGACAACGGCAGATGAAACAGATCTTCAAAATTTTGCTGTTGTAGTACTGTGCAGAGTGTGATGTTTTTGTTTTGTACAAAAGAAAAGAGCTCTGGATATTCTAGTTTCATGATTTTTCCATTCGATAGATCCTACCAAAACATAATGGTTCTCCCATCACCAAAATTAGCCTGAGCCAGACCATTATTGATGAGGACATCACCCCTATGGATACACCCAGCACTCCGCCAACCAAAATGTAAGTTCATGCGCGACAACTGAATTTACGGGTGAGCTTGTTCCTAATGATTCCCTTATATGATTTTGAGAATAGATTGCTACCTAATAAATTAATTGTTATTAGAAACCATGGAGATGATGATGAGATAGCTGGGGAGGTGATTGGAGACGTGATGGGCCAGCAAGGACGTCCAAGCCAAGGTGGAGGCCCAATCAAAACCGACTTCGAGTCTGTTTCAGACCCCAGGACCAGTCTGCACTAAAACGGACGTCCAGGATGCATACGGACTCGGATTTGGACGTTCTATATATGCCTGGAAAGATAACAAAAAGAACTTTCCAACCCAACTGGTCCCATGTCAAAATTCGTCTCGAGCCGGCGGCAATAGCCAAAACAATTCGACTTCCAGAATCTGTCCTGGTGCTGCGACACCGTAATCGGTCTTTGGGCCATGTATCGAGTTGAGCCCACTTAGGGCTGCGTCCAGGGGGTCTTGCACGACCCTAGGGTCCTCATATAAAGCCGCCACCTCTTTATTAGGGTTTGGGTTTTGCTTAGATTATTCTGTTGATAACAGTTTTGCCGTTTGATCGGTTTGTGAGATTCCAACTTGTGAGATTTATCGTATACTTGCAAATTTGGTTGCATTTTTCTTTGTTCTTGCTTGTGTTCTTGATTTGCAGGCAAGGATAAGCCTTCTCGATGAGGTCAATCGTTTTTGAACGGTTGATAACCAGAGGAGACGTTGTGCTGCGATTGCGGGGTTCAGAACGTGTCGTTCGGAAGCCAGATCGATTTGTGTATCGCCTCCGCCTTAATCAAGATTATCAGAATCTATCGGAAGATCGGAAACCCTTATTCACATCAAGTGGTATCAGAGCTTCAGGTACACCGTTAGGTTCGTCCTTATCCTCGTTATTTTGTTCAATCCTAAAATCCAGAAAATTGCCCTAGAAAAATATTTGTTCGTCGTGTTTCCGCTGTCCTACACCCCCCTTGTGCCTTGCAATTTTCAGTTTAGTTTGTTTCTCTGAATTTTAGTCCCTATAAAGTCATTGTGTTGCTGGTCTAGTGCTTGTTCTTTGGTCTTGTTTGAGTCGTGCATATCCTTGTCATAGACAAACAAGAGAAAAAATCAGTGTTACACATGTTGAGATAATAGTATTGCTGGAATTGTGTGTACTAAATATTTCTTTAACATCTAGCCTTCTACTTTCGTGTGCAAAAAAAAAATTAAAGTGCTGTGCTGCTATCTCATTGTGATCAAAAGCCAACCAATTAGTGCTTGATCTTGTTATAGAAGTTTGTTTTAGTTGTGCTATTACAAGAATCCTTTTGCTGCACTTGTAGTAAGAAAAAAAATATATTCTGGGGTTCCATTGGTTGTAAAACTTGTAATACCTTGCTGCAGTTCTGATTCTCAAGAAAAGAAAAGAAAAAGGCAAAAGTGCACAAGAGAAAAAGCCGCACACAAAAAAAAGAAGTAGAAAAAAGAAAAGATACAAATTCAGAATTGCTTGCATCTTTTGTGTCCTTTGTTGAGTCATTTGCTTGCTTGCTTGAACTAGGTCCGAGACAAGTTTAGGCCGGTGACATAGACTAGCTTGGGACTATTATTCAGTTTTGCAACTTCTGAATTGAAATTTTGCTAATCCTTGCTACCTAATATTGCCTATCCAAGCTCTATATATTTCCTTCTGAACAGGCACAAATTTTTTTGACTCTCGCAATCATCAGTTCACACTCTCCAAGGTATCCTTTACTTGTTATAATTAAGAACTTTGTAAGAGCTTGATAAGATGCTTCCCTCTGCTTGTTGAGAGTTTACACTGTGATCACATAGTAGTGATAGGAAAATATACTTTCGTGTGTTTTTTTGTTTGCTACTAACAATGACAGGTTACGCCACTCATGGTGATGATTCAACGTCGTCTAATGAGAACAATATGAGTGATGTAGTACAAAGAGTGCTTAGTCCTCAAATGGAGAAGGTAGAGCAAAATCAATTGAACAATTTATTTCAGACTCACTTTGTTGTCAAGGATCGACGTTGTCATGTTATCATTGATGGAGAGAGTAGCCGCAACATCGCAAGTTTAGAATTAGTAGAGAAGCTTGGATTGACAACACAGCCACACCCATGTCCATACTACATCCAATGGGTAAATTTTTTTGGTAAGATAAAGGTAGATAAAATTCCACGCATTGAATTTTTTATTGGTTCTTATAAGGATAGTGCAGAATTTGATATATACCTATGCAAGCATGTCATTTGTTATTGAGTAAACCTTGGATTATTACAAATAATGCTTTGCACAATGCCATTATAAATAGCTACTCATTTAAATACAATGATAGAAGAGTTACTCTTAAACCTATGACCATTGCTGAAATTTTAGAAGAGGATCAACAAAGGCTTGAAAGGAGAAAGAATGAACCGTTTAGGAAAGAATGGACTGTTTCAAATGTTGCAACACTTACATCAAAATCTGATTTAGATGATGAACATATTTCCTTGCCTCTTGTTGCAACTAATACATTTCAGGTTCTACACAAAGAAGAGGATAGTGAGAAAGATGAAGAACATGTTATTGCTTCAGATAAGAGCTTTTTTGATGTGATGAATTGTTCTAACAATCTTATTGTATTGGAACCTTGTCTTGATTTGCCTTTGCCACAAGTTGATTTATCTACTGATCCTTATGATAAAGAGGAGTTGTGTGCCACTGCTTCACTTATACCTTTGCCACAACAAATGAATAAGCTTGATGTTTTTGCTTATGATTCACCTACTAGTGCTGAAATAAAATATTTGATTTTAATAACATGTGAAAAGGATGAGCAGAAATTATTGTCTTCTCTAAATACTTTGGGTTATATTGAATTTGATGTTCTTTGTGATCTAAATACCGTGGAGAAGCAAATCTTTTCTCAAATTGAATTGCCTTTACTAACAAGAAACGAATTTTACGCTATAGAAAACTATGATCATAGAGGTGTATTTATGGTGCATAAAGTTTATATTTGCTCAAACATGAATACTCCTTATGTTGTACAACCAAATGATGAACTAGAAAACTGCAATAACAATTACCATGTCATGTCATGTTTTTCTAGTATTTTTAAGGTCACACATTTTCTATCTTGTCATAAGAGGGAGAATGATGTTTATATTGCTGAGCAAATTTTCATAGAGGTCATTAATTTGCATGGCATGCGTTCTATTGTAGTTTCACATTGTGATGATAAATTTTATAATGCATATAAATATGAGTTGTATCCCAAGTTTGGGAATAGTTCCACAATTAATATTTCAGATTTGAGACCATACATGGGAGAAAGAGATGAGCTCGAGTCGAGGACGACTCTAATTCAAAAGGGGGAGAATGATGAGGACATCACCCTTATGGATACACCCAGCACTCCGCCAACCAAAATGCAAGTTCATGCGCGACAACTGAATTTACGGGTGAGCTTGTTCCTAATGATTCCTTTATGTGATTTTGAGAATAGATTGCTACCTAATGAATTAATTATTGTTAGAAACCATGGAGATGATGATGAGATAGCTGGGGAGGTGATTGGAGACATGATGGGCCAGCAAGGACATCCAAGCCAAGGTGGAGGCCCAATCAAAACCGACTTCGAGTCTGTTTCAGAGCCCAGGACCAGTCTGCACTAAAACGGACGCCCAGGACGCATACGGACTCGAATTTGGACGTTCTATATATGCCTGGAAATATAACGAAAAGACCTTTCCAACCCAACTGGTCACATGTCAAAATTCGTCTCGAGCCGTCGGCAATAGCCGAAACAATTCGACTTCTAGAATCTGTCCTGGTGCTGCGACACCGTAATCGGTCTTTGGGCCATGTATCGAGTTGAGACCACTTAGGGCTGCGTCCAGGGGGTCTTGCATGACCCTAGGGTCCTCATATACAGCCGCCGCCTCTTCATTAGGGTTTGGGTTTTGCTTAGATTATTCTATTGATAACAGTTTCGCCGTTTGATCGGTTTGTGAGACCCCAACTTGTGAGATTCATCGTATACTTGCAAATTTGGTTGCATTCTTCTTTGTTCTTGCTTGTGTTCTTGATTTGCAGGCAAGGATAAGCCTTCTCGGCGAGGTCAATCATTCTTGAATGGTTGATAACCAGAGGAGACGTTGTGCTGCGATTGCGGGGTTCAAAACGTGTCGTTCGGAAGCCGGATCGATTTGTGTATCGCCTCCGCCTTAATCAAGATTATCAGAACCTATCGGAAGATCGGGAACCCTTGTTCACATCAATTATATTAGTTTAAGAGCTTGAGAATACTTCTCCACCAAAAAGATCGTTTTCTTTGCTTAGATGGATTTGCTCATTGTTGTAGTACATTGTCCAAATAAGTTTAACCCATGGCAAGTCAGCTCTGTTAAAAAATTTATGTAAGTTTTTCATTAGCAGTGCCTCATTTTGAACTCTTAGCCTTATGACTCCCAGGCCTCCCTTGTTTCTTGGCTTTGTTACTTTTTTCCAAGCAGCTAGAGGAGCTTTGGAGTCATTCATATCAGCCCCCCTCCAAAGACAATGTCTTCTATATTTGTCTATTTGACTCACGACAGAGATTGGCAATTTAATTGTGCACATATAGTAAGTGGGCAAAGATGAAAGGGCCAAGTTTACCATCTGAAGTTTTCCTCCTTGAGATAAGAAAGTGGAAGCGCATATTAGTCTTCTCTCTATTCTATGATCCAATGGAAGACAATCTTGAATTGAAGGTTGTTTAATACCTAGGGTTAAACCCAGGTATGTAAAGGGTAATGATCCAACTTGACAACCAAAAGTTGCTGCTAAATGTTGCATTCTTTCTGCACTGATATTGATTGGTATCATACTTGACTTGCTGTAATTTACTTTAATGCTAGTTGATTCAGCAAAAGTATTGAGAAGAGCTTTGTGGACAAAAAGTTGTTGTGGACAAGCTTCTAGTATCAAAAGGGTGTAATCTGCATATTGCAGGATAGGAAAAACTTCTGTATAACCTGCTTGGATTGGTAGTCTAAGGAGGTTAATCCTTCTTGCTTTGTTTATAATACTCTGTAGAAGATCAGCGGCCAACACAAATAACAACGAAGAGAGTGGTTCCCCCGGCCTTACTTCCCTCTTGCAGTGAAACACTTTCCCTGGAACCCCATTCAACAGAACTGATGATGTACCTGAGGTAAGAATTCCTCTGATCCATTGTTGCCATTTAATGCCACACCCTTTATGTTGCAGTATCTGTAATATCACTTCATGTTCTATCTTATCAAAAGCTTTTTCAAAATCAAGCTTTAAAATAATAATCTCTTTTTTTGGATTTATGGCAGATATGAAGATACTCAAAGGCCCAAGCCAAACAATCATGAATAGATCTGGACTTTAGAAACCCATATTGATTTTGATGAATTAATCTTAGAGTCACCCTTTGAAGCCTGTCAGCTAGCAACTTTGTGATTAGCTTAATAGAGGAATTCAGTAGAGAGATTGGCTAATAATCATTTACATTTGATGGATCATCCTTTTTAGGAATAAGAGTGATCTAGGAGCCATTGATACTTTGTAAGCAGACATCATTATCATAAAATGCTTGGCATAAATCATAAAAAATTCTGTCATGTGGTTCAGCACAGGTGGTAAGAGGACTGCATATACCAAGCAAGCGGGCATATTATCTTAGAGAGCATCACAATGGGTTCAAGGGAATACAAGGTGAAGTAACAAGTCAAATTCCTTGGAATTTACATGAACGTATGGGACATCGTCAAACAACTATATGCATGTATTATCATTGGATGCAGTGGTGCAAGAAAGAAGTTCAAAGATAAGAAATAAGGAGGAAGATGACAATGGTTATTCTGATTTCGAAGCTACTTTAGGACCAAAAAAAGAAAACAATTACCAGTAGTGGCTTTTAATGAAACCATACAAAAGGAACACTTTTGCTTTACACCATGGACTAAGGCCATGTTTGTTTCCTCACCAAATTAATTAATCTAGATTATAGAACTAGATTATTTAATCTATATTATTTAAATTGGATTAATTAATCTGAATGGGATGTTTGTTTCCTAGATTATTTAAACTGGATCAAGTAGTTGTAGATGTAAGAAGACAATAGTACCCTTGACTATTTGAGGTGACTTATTTATTGTTGTTATATACAGTTGAATACTTTGAAAACTTCAAATATATTCAAACAACACCAAATCAAAAAATATTATTAGTCCAAGTATATCATATAACCTCAGAGTTTATACAAATGTTCTAAAGAAAATAAAATTACATTCACCTAGCAAATAATGCATTAGCAATTTCATCATGTAAGGTATTCATGACACCTACTTCATCTCCCAAGGCCGAATTGCTCGACGCCTCCATGACCTGGTCACCGCCTCCAACATCCAGGCCGCCGCAAAAACTGTCGCCACCCATGCCGTCAAGGCCCAGCAGGCCACCACCGCCATGGCTCCGGTCACGGCCAAGGGCATGCGCCCTGCCTATTCTAGGCACCATGGCCGAGATGGCCTCTGTCGCCAACTCTAGGGGGCCGCGCGCGCGACCGATGACACCCATGATTGGAGAGCTAGGTTGAGGTGCGCCGCCATGACCGTGTTGGGCGCCACCGAGGCCGAGTTGGGCGCCAAACACGGGGGCGCCATCGAGCCTGAGTTGGGAGCTGCTGCCATTGCAGCGCCCCTCCCATCTTCTTCCTCCTCGTTGAAAATTAAGTGCTACAATGATCTTCAATAGGCCAAGGCGAAGGAGAGGGTGTCTTCTGGGTCGTCATCGTCGGGCCGCTGCCACATTCGGCCGATCGAGTGGAAGCTAATGGCTGGAAGAATAGAGGAAGGAGAAAGAAGGAGAGGGCAACACAAGAGGGATGGGGGTGGTCGAGCGTCGGGCAGGGAAAGGAATAGCCGATGGCATGAGTTGTAGTTTTATTGAACTGGTAAAGCAAATGGGTCTTTGTTAGAATTTTCCAAAATAAACACCTATTAAGAAGATTATTGGATTGTAATAATCTACACTCTGGATTAATTGATCTAGCCTTTTAACCTGTACTGTTTGTTTCTCTACTAAATTAATTAAGCTGTACTAGAGGTGCTGTAGATTAATTGTTGCTGATTTTCTTTGATGGCTTCTCTCAAGTATGATGTTCCGCTGCTAGACTGCGATACATGGTTTACACCAATTTGGATGATGCGCTTGGTGGCTTCTCCAATAAGAAGATACATCGTTGGACAGATGAAGAAAAGAATTGTGATCGTAAGTCTCCTTCACAAATTCATCTTCATTTATCTAATAATATTTTGTAAGAGGTTTTGGACCAGAAAACCGCTGCTTCTTTATGGCTCAAGCTGGAGTTGATATGCATGTCTAAGGATCTCACCAGTAGGATGCGTTTGAAGATGAAATTGTTCACATACAAGCTGCAAGAGGGTGATTCTTTAGCCTCTCATTTGTCAGTCTTCAAGGAGATTGTTTTAGACCTAGCATCCATAGAGGTAAAATACGATGATGAGGATTTAGCACTTATGCTCTTGTGTTCATTGTCCCTTCTTATTCAAACTTTAGAGACACTATTTTATACAGTCATGTCACATTAACTGTCAATGAGGTTTATGATGCTTTGCATGCAAAGGAGAAGATGAAATTGATAGTGTCTTTTGAAGCTGTTGTCTGTTCTGAGGGAGAAGGTTTGTTCGTTCGTGGTAGAACAGAAAGTAAGAAATTCAGCAATGGTAGAGATAAAAGTTGGAGTGATCATAGAGGTCGCTCTAAGTCCAGAGGCAAAGATAAGTTCTACAGATATTGTAACAAAGATACACATGTTATTTTTGAATGTTATAAAATGTAGAATAAAGAGAGGAGAAAAGCTGAACAAAAGGCTAAAGGTAAATCTAATGATGATGGTAATGCCTCTGTTGCTTCTATTGATAGCAGTTCTAATGGTGATATTCTCGTTGCTTATGCTGGATGCGCTAAAATTAATGATGAATGGGTTCTTGATTCTGCATGTTTGTTTCGTATTTGCATTAATAGAGATTGGTTTTCTACTTATGAATCTGTCCATAGTGGAGGCTCTGTTTGGATGGGTGATAACACTTCTTGCAAGGTAGTAGACATGGGATCTGTTCAGATTAAGATGTCTGATGGTATTGTCAGTTCATTGACAGATGTGGGTATGTTCCCACTATGATGAGAAATCTCAATTCATTAAGTACTCTTGATTGCGAAGGGTATAAGTACTTCGTTGGAGGTGGAGTTATGATGGTAATTAAAGGCTCTCTTGTTGTTATAAAAGGTGATTTATTAGCTGCCAATTTATATCTTCTTCAAGACACTACAATTATTAGCAATGTTTTTGTTTCTACCAAGTCATTATCTGATTCTGATGCTAATAATCTTTGGCATATGAGTAAGCTTAGTATGACATTTTTGAGTAAGAGAGAACTTCTTGGCGGGCATAGCATCACTAATATGGATTTCTGTGAGCATTGTGTGTTTGGTAGACACAAGAGGGTGAAGTTCAACACTTAAGTGCATACAACTGAAGGTATTCTTGATTATGTGCATTCTGATTTATGGGGGCCAGCTCGGAAGACCTCTTTTGGAGGTGCTCGTTATATGTTGACCATTATTGATGACTATTTGTTGACACCGGAATTTGGACTGGTCCCATTCGGCCAAGGTCAGCGAAGCTCAACGGTCGAAGGGAATAAAGTGGGTCCAATAGGGTTATTTTATCTCTTTCTATTTTAGTTTACATTTCGTTTAGGAATAAGTTTAGTCGATTTGTTTGTTTGGAAGCTGAGGAGTCCTGGCCGAATCAAGTCAGAACCTCTTGCATGGGACTATAAATATGTAATGCGGTCTGTACGAGAAAAAACAACATTTTCATTCAATACAACTCGGCGCATCGCCAAACATTTTCTCGATGACATCCTCGTCTCGTGTAGGCTGCATCGGCTCTGATCTCGGTGAGAGACTTGGATTAGTCAACCTCGGTAATTCTATCGAGTTCAACTAGTACTTTCTCATTGATTTGTATTCTAGTTGTTATCTTTAGAGTTGCTAGTTATCCGGTAATTAGATCTCCATTACGTTTATACTATCGACTTCAAGTTGCGATACTGTCTCGGTTAGGTCCAATCTATTGTGGCTTTTACGAGATTTTATAAGTTTCATATAGATCTATTATTCGAGTCACTCTATTGATTTTACCCATAATCAGATTGTATCTAGTTATGTTTGCTTTGTTTGAACACTGTCTCAATTAAGTTTGATCTACTCGAGCCAGCGAGGCTGCATCGATTTCGACCTCTCGTTGAGTCGATAGGACTAGGTACGGACCGGTCATGGGTTGAGTCGATAGGATTCTGTTAGGATGTTTAGCCGATAGGTTATCACGGTTCGATCGACTTCTCAGTGTTTTAATTGTTTATTATTAAATTCATAGAAGTTGATTTCCCCATTTATTTGATAAGATTAGATCTGTGATTTTAAAGCATATTTACAATACTAGCTCTCAGATCTATCGACTTAACACTACCGACAGGGGGAGTCTTTGCATGATTACTGTACCTCTATCGACTCTTTCCTTTTGACTTTTTGGCGTCAACAGGGCGAGTCTAGCATGTTCATCGTAGACCCATTGATTTTGCTCTATCGATTTAATTCTTATCGGCAGTATTTATGCAGTACCTAATATTTATTTATTTATTTGCCAATAAGTCCATACAAATTAGCTGATTAGTTTATTTTCAACATTGTTTGCTACTAGCAGTCATCAGCTAGTTTTCACGAACAGTGACTATCGGCTTTCTTCATCGGTGTGTCATGGGCTGGTGACCCGTGGAATCTAACTGTTTGTTTTGTTGTCAATTTGCAAGGAAAATCGACTAGCACATCCCGGTTTCTTTGTGTTGAGCCTGCACTAGAGTTAAGAAAATCTCTTAGGTCACGCGTGTGATTTTGCGTCAACACCCTTTTTGGCATGCCCGGTGGGACCAAGAACTTAAGACCTACAACATGGTTGAACTTGGAATGCCAAAAGATCCCAAGTTTCCTAAGAATTCTCCATAAAACACGATGTCGGTACAGATGTGAAGATGGAGAACATGTTGCCTGTTGACAGAGATGATCTGAGCGATGAAACAAAGGCATAATTTAATTAGAAAATTGCTGAGTATGAAAGCCTTCTGTTGAGCACATTTAGCAAGACCAGGCATGACAAGATCATACAGAAGGGAAAGTTACCCATGGCTGCTTTGATAGATAAAGATGAGACTGAGAAGTCACCTGCCAATAAGCCAATAGGGGTGATGGATGAGGCTACATTGAACAACATGATCCATACAGCTATACATCACGCATTAATTAACCAATTGCCTATGTTGATTAATACTTTGAGGGCTTTGATCATTCAGACAGTAGAAGGTTGCGTATATGATGATCCATCATGTGGGCCAATGTAATTCCGTGTTCAGGGGAATATTCCTCGGCCTACTATTGAGGGACTTGAGCAGCAGTCGCCCAGTACCAGTACTACAATGCCTACAACGAGCTTGGGGCCATCGCCAGAAAGTGCCACTCCACCTCCAAAGAATACCAATAGTGGTACTGTAGGAAGGTCTCCTGAGTCTTGTTCCAGGATTATTCTACAAAAGACATCACCACAGACACAGTCGCAGTACTACAGGCAGGAGATGTCAGAACGAAAGTGACATATGGTACAACACCAAATGTAGAGCCAAGCCTCTTCGGGATGCCATAATCGTCTGCACTGCCTGGGGAGTTAGGAGACCAGCACACAGTTGTTATCTTTAGTTCACAGACAACCCCGCAAATGCCAGCATCCAGTCTTGCATCGACTTGCCCAAATATCAGTGGCTCGACCGATGACTGGGTAGTGAAGATTGCTGAGGTGATGGGGGAGCAATTTGTGTTAAAACCAAAGCAGCAGACTTATATGTATCGGCCCCCATATCCTCCTAGCTATGACTTGATTCCTATGCCGAGTCGATACAAGCCACCAGAATTTACCAAGTTTACTGGACAAGATAATACTTCCACAGTTGAGCATATCAGCCGATTTTTGGTGCAATGCAGAGAAGCAGGAGGTACTGAAGCATTGAAGATCAGGCTATTTCCTCTATCCTTGTTTGGATTAGCTTTTTCTTGGTTTGCATCATTGTTCCCAAATTCTATTATTACTTGGGCCGATCTCAAACTCAAAAATTCCATAAGTATTTCTTCGCTGAGACTAGGGAGATGAGATTGTCAGATTTGATTATTGTGAGGCAGAAAGCTGGTGAGTTTGTGCATGATTACGTGCAGAGGTTCAGGGAAGTGCGTAGCAAATGTTTCAGTCTGTAGTTAACAGATAATCAGATGGCGGAGATTGCTTTTAATGGTTTAGTGGTGCCCCTAAGGGAAAAGTTTCGTTCAGCTGAGTTTGAGAGCTTGTCCCAGCTAGTACAGAAGGTATCTATCCAGGAGAATGTGACTCGGGGGGGGGGGGGGGGGGAGGGGGGGCACGATCTAGGCTGATTCAGGTCAACTATAATGATTATGATTCTGAGTCTGGGGAGGAAACCGAAGATGTCGATATGGCTGAGTGGACTAGGAATAAGAATATTTTGTCGTGTCCTTGGGTAAAGCAGAATGAGCCAGAAGAAAAATATGACTTTGATATCACCAAGGCCAATAAGATATTTGACATCCTATTACAGGAGAAGCACATTCAGTTGCCACCTAATCATGTGATTCCACCTACTGAAGAATTGAAGAAGAAGAGGTAATACAAGTGGCATAACTCGCCGTCTCATAATACCAATGATTGTAAAGTTTTCAAGAGATAGATTCAGATGGCTATTGAACAAGGCAAGATAAAGTTTACTAAAAGTGTTATGAAGATCTATGGACATCCATTCTCTGCAAATATTAACATGGATGGTATCAACAATGTTGAAGCTTTTATTAGCCGATATCAGAAGAAAAGGGACAGGGAGTTAAAGAAATCACAGTTTGATCCACATTGGGAGTGTCCATTTTTCAAATATTGCTGGGAACATAACATGAAGCTGCCTTCAATCGACAACTGTCTTGGTTGCAGTCGGCGTGTGGATCAGATGTACAGGGAGGTTCCAAAGCACTATCAACACCAGGATCGACAAAGCAACAGTAAAGAATCGAAGAAAAGAAAAGTCAATGCGCAAGGTAGAGTTTTAGTGTTTGATTGACTTGGAACAAAGAAGGTTGAAGAAGAGGCTAAACTCGATAAAGAAGTCGATGAGGAGTTGCAAAAGGAACAAGAACAGGAAGAGCAATGGTGTCCATCCGATATATTTTCTAGGATACGATGCCGACAGATAAGAGCTAACAAATATTATTATGATGAAGGTGATGATCAGCCACCTAAAAAGGTTTCGAAGCCAAAGGTGAAGTCACAGGTGCAGGTACCTGGTGCTACAGTGGGCATGGTGATGATGCTTCCGCAAGAGTTCATGTACTCAGAAGAAGAATTGTTTGCTGATAATGATGAGGTGCCTCAGTTAGTATTTGATGTCCAGTAAGCAGTGTTTGGTAAACAAGATGAAACTAAACATCAACAATTGAAGGCTTTATATTTGAAAGGGTTCGTCAACGGGATGCCGATGGGGAAAATGATGGTTGATGGAGGTGCTGTAGTCAATATCATGCCAATCACTACTGCCAGAAAGTTGGGTAAGACCAATGATGACTTAATTGGTATTAATATGATTTTATAGGATTATGGTGGATGTACTACAACAGCCAAAGGAGTTTTGAATGTGGAGCTCACAATCGGCATCAAAACTTTGCCGGTTACATTCGTTGTTATTGAAGGAAAAAGAACGTACAACCTTCTACTGGGTCACGATTAGATACATGCGAATTGCTGTGTACCATCTACAATACACCAGTCTGTGATCTAGTGGATTGGTGATCGAGTAGAGGAGGTCCCGACCGATGAAACCATCAATGTGGCATCAGCCGATTTAGCACCATGGCATGTGGATGATATGGAGTGTCTGTCTGGCAAGATTTGGGTGAAGATTATGTCAAGATTACTAGTCAGGGTCTTGAGGTGGTGGATCAGTCAAATTCGAAGTTGTTTCTCTAACAAGCACCCTAATGGAATTTGCAGAATACAACAAGTTAGGGAAGGGTTTATGTCAGCCGATGAGTTGCAAGAAGTTGATATAGGAGATGGTGACAAGCCTAGGCCGACATTTATCAGTAAGAAATTAGATGAGGATTTTAAGGTTGAATTAATAAAATTATTGAAGGAGTATCAGGATTGTTTTGCTTGGGATTAGTCTAAGATGCTCGGTCTTAGCCGATCTATTATGGAGCAAAGGCTTCCCATCAAACCTAGATATCAACCATACAAGCAACCGCCATGAAGGGTTGATCCTATGATTTATGACGATGTCAAGGTTGAGATTACCAGATTGTATGATGCTATATTCATTAGGCCTTGCTGATATCCAAAGTGGGTTTCAAATATTGTGCCTGTTTACAAGAAATGTGGGAAGTTGAGAGTTTGTATCGACTTTCGACCATTGAACAAAGCTACTCCCAAAGATGATTACCCGATGTCGATAGCAGATCTTATGGTTGGTGCAGCAGCAAGGCATAAGATTGTTAGTTTTATGGATGGTAATGCCGGATATAATAAAATTTTTATGGCAGAAGAAGATATACCGAAGACTGCTTTCAGGTGTCCGGGGGCTATTGGATTGTGTGAATGGGTCGTCATGACGTTTGGGCTGAAGAATGCTGGAGCCACGTATCAGAGACCCATGAATTATATTTTCCATCATTCAATTGGCAAATTAGTGGAAATTTATATTGATGATGTGGTGGTAAGTCTAGGCAAAGAGAAGATCATATAGCCGACTTACGGGAGGTACTCGAGAGAACAAGAAAATATGGTCTGAAGATGAATCCAAAGAAGTGTGCTTTCAGTGTGTCGGCTGGCCAATTCCTAGGATTTATTGTGCATGAATGAGGGATTGAAATTGGGCCAAAGAGCATGAAGGCTATCAATGACATCGAGTCGCCGATCAATAAGACAAAGCTTCAATCTTTGATCAGCAAGGTTAATTTCATTAGAAGATTTATTTCAAACCTATCAGGGAGGCTTGATGTGTTTACACCGTTATTTAAGTTGAGAGCGGATCAGAAGTTTGTATGGGAACCTGAACATCAGAAAGCTCTGGACAACATCAAGAAGTATCTGGTTTCTCCTCCTGTGTTGGTGCAACCAAGGGAAGGATTGCCCTTTAGGCTTTATCTTGCAGCGGACAAGAAGTCGATCGGATCGACCTTAATTCAAGGGCAAGATGGCAAAGAGAGGGTTTTATTTTATTTAAGCCAAAGATTAATCAATGCTGAAACTAGGTACACTGCGATTGAAAAATTATGTTTATGTCTATATTTCTCATGTGTCAAGTTAAGGCATTATCTGTTATCGACCGAGTGTGTGGTAGTATGCAAAGCAAATGTCATCAAGTATATGCTATCGGCTCCGATTTTGAAAGGTAGGATTGGAAAATGGATGCTGGCATTAGCCGAATATGACCTGACTTATGAATCTCCTAAAGCTATCAAGGGTCAGATTCTGGCTGATCTGGTAGTTGAACACTGTGATTCAGATATGTCGATGGTGGAGCCAATGCCATGGTTATTGTTTTTTGATGGTTTAGTCTGCAATAGTGGGTGTGGCCTCGGGCTTGTGATTATATCGCCTCGGGGGAAAAGATTTGAATTTGCTTTTACTATGGAACCATCGACTAACAACTAGGTGGAATATAGAGCTGTTCTTAAAGGGTTGCAGATTTTGAAGGATGCTGGAGTCGATTTTGTTGAGGTTGTTGGTGATTCATTATTGATACTTGGGCAGGTAGCAGGAGAATTTGAATGCAAGGATGATATATTGCGATTGTTCTATGATGAGTGTCAAAATTTGATACAACACTTCAAGATAGTAAGATTCAAGCATGTCCCGAGGGAACAAAATATGAAAGTGAATGATTTGGCACAGAAGGCATCAAGCTATCAATTAAATACTGATGGGGTCATTGTTGAAATAGCCGATGTTGATAAAGAAGATTGGAGATCAACGATTGTTCGATATCTCAAAGATCCAACTCAACGTCCTCGAAAAATTCAATACATGGCGTTGAAGTATGTTTTATTAGAAGACAAGCTCTATTATCAGATGATTGATGGTGTACTGTTAAGATGTTTAAATCAAGAGTAAGCAAAAGTTGTTATGTGTGAAGTTCATGAAGGCATGTGTGGTACACATCAATCTGCCCATAAGATGAGATGGCTGTTAAAAAGAACAGGATACTATTGGCCTACCATGCTAGAGGATTGCTTCAAGTACTATAAGGGATGTCAGGACTGCCAGAAATTGGGAGCAATTCAGAGAGCACCGACGTCGGCTATGAGTCCAATCATTAAGTCGTGGCCATTTAGAGGATGGGGTATGGATATGATTGGCCAAATTTATCCAGCGTCGAGCAAGGGTCATAAATATATTCTGACGGCTACCGATTATTTCACAAAGTGGGTTGAGGTAGTGACGATGAAAAATGTGATGACCAATGATGTGAACACATTATATATAGGTTTGGTGAGCCATAGACTATTACTACTGACCAAGGTTTTGTGTTTACTTTGGAAGAATTTCAAAACTTTGCCGATAGTATGGGGATCAAGTTGTTGAATTCGTCTCCGTATAATGCTCAAGCCAATGGCCAAGCAGAAGCATCCAATAAGAGTTTGATCAAGTTAATTCAGAGAAAGTGAAATTGCATCTAGGCCCCCGTGTGGGTTTTGGTTGATTAATGACGAACAATTAAAGGACTAATAATATTTGACCAAGTGCTCAAATTTCTAACTTCATTTTGCATTCCAAAAGCCTAAATTTCCTATCTCCACTCTGGGACGTGGACTAGTCCAGAAATGGGCGGACTAGGCCGGCATGAGTCAAAACAGAACCAATTTGGTTCTGGAGTCGACTTAGCCGGACTAAGACGCCAAGTTCCGGACGAAGCCAGGAACCAGGGGAGTCCGAGCTAGGACGGCTTCTGCTGGACTAAGCCGGCTCAGAGCAAAACCCGAAAGTGTTTTGGTCTGGTCATGGGTTGATCCGGAATAGGCTGGGTTGATGACCCATCCGAACTAAGCCGACTTTGGCCGGACTAGGACGGGTCAGGGTCATTCCAGAAAGGTTTTCCATCGGGGAGCTACTTGATCCAAACTAAGCCGGGTGTTTCCGGACTAGTCCGGGTCACTAACACTTAGCCATTTTAGGGGATGGGTTGAGCTTCCGTGTCAACTTTGAAATGCAGGGCCGGACTAGTCCGGGCCCCGATACCGGACTAGGCAGGGTCTGACAACCCCAACGGCTCTTTTCTTCTCCCCTCCTATAAATACACCCTTTTGTCCCCATTGCTCGGCTGGCCACTCCACAAAGCTAAAAAACACATCTGAGCACTCAAGAGCTTCTCCAACTCTCCCCTAAGATTGCTACTCCGATTCTTGAGGGATTGAGAGGAGATTTGTGAGGATTTGAGTGAGCCACCTCATATTGCATTGGAGCACTTCGGGTTCTCTTCACCATTGGTATTGCTTGTGTTTGTTACTCTTAAGGATTCATCCCCTAGATGGTTAGGCGTCGCTCGGGGCTCCCAAGCTTGTGATTGAAGACCTGGGAAGTTTGTATTGCCCTCCTTGCAAAGGACTGATAGTGGAAAACCGAGCTTGACCTTTGTGGTTGCTTGGAAGAGGTTGTAGGGTTGAGAGCAACCTGGTCCTTTGTGGACTCCACAACGGAGACGTAGGTTTCTTTGTGGGACTGAACTTCGGTGAACAAATCTTTGTGTCTTGTATGCTTGTGCTTGTTCTTGTTGTTCATATTCACTATTTATGCCATATTATTGTGTCTCGCTTAAATTACTTGTGTAACTTGTTCACTAGCTTTCTTGCACTGTTTTGAGCTTCCTAGTACCTGTCTTTACTTGTCTCTAGCTCCAGGTATATTTGTTGTTCCATAGATATTGATCTAGAGCTTGTTCTATATTCTGTCATGTGCAGGACCTGAAATTAGGCGCTAACGCTAGCGGACTAAGACGCCAGCCCGAACTAGGATGCCAACACTTGCGTCTTAGTCCGGCCTCTGTCTGAGCTAATTGTTTTAGTTAGTGGTTCGCAGGAGTATTTGCCTATTCACCCCCCTCTAGGCAACTTTCAATTGGTATCAGAGCCGGTATCTCCTACAAGGCCTCACCGTTTGGAGAAGAAAGATGACGAACCCTGAGGATCATCCGGAAACAATTCCGGAAACGTCCGGAGATGACAAGAATGGGAAGAACCTGAAAGTTTACAAGGACGGCCGCAAAAGCAAGAGCAACAATAGTGGCAAGAGCTCAAAGCCAAGAGAAAGCACTACCAATGTTGATGACGACTCAAGTGATGTATGTGCTTCCTCTACCAACACCAAGAAGAAGAAAAAGGAAGATAAGAAATTCCATGCTATTCATTTTGATTACAATCGTTTAAATCCTAACTCCAAATTGATGACCATCCACATGGGTAAGTCGCCTCATTTTGATGGGATGCACTATACCAAGTGGAGGCAAAACATGAAGTTGCATTTAATATCTGTGCATCCGAGTCTTTGGAAAATTGTGACCACAGGTATTGAGCTGTCGGATAGCGATGATGATGAAGAACTCTCAATGGAGAAACAACATGACATTCATCACAACGCTGAAGCAACTGCCATCATGAAGGTAACAAGACAATAAAAGCGGCCAAGATTGAGTTGGTTGAAGGAGAGTTGGGATGGTTTGTAATTGAGGACAATGAAAGTCCTCAAGCTATGTACAACCGCCTCAAGGTCATGGTGAACAAGTTAGATCCTATGGAAGCAAAGCTTGGACCGATCATGAAGTGTGCAAGAGGATGCTTAGAGCTTTTACCGTGAGGAATCCTACAATTTGCACATTGATACATGAGCATCCATTGTTTGACAAGATGACTCCCGATGAAGTTCTTGGAAGATTCATCAATCAAGAAATGATGGATAGAGAAGCCGAATATGTGAAGAATCTTGCTAGAAGTGTAGCCATGTTGAAAAACAATGACATAGCACTCAAAGCAAGCAAAGAGAAGAAACTTAAAGAAAGCTCAAGTGAAGAAGAAAATAAAATCTCAAGTTCCGAAAGTGATGATGAAGACATAGCTCTCTTCATGAAAAGATTCAAGAAGTTCATGAGAAAAGAACGTCATGGAGATAAGAAGGGAAAGTCAAAATCAAGAACCAAGAGGAATTGCTACAAGTGTGTCAAGACCAGACATTTCATTTCGAATTGTCCAAATGAGAGAAAAGGAGAAAGTGATGACAACAAAGATAGATGAAACAACAAAAAGAAATATTCCAGTGAAGCACACATTGGAAAAACATGGGACTCAAATGATGAGGATTTTGATGATGACAATGGTCATGTAGCAACCATGGCCGTCCACAAGACTTCACCAAGCAAGACCCTCTTCTCCAACCTCAACAAAGAGAAGGGACTCAACCACAAGTGCTTCATGGCAAAAGAGATCAAACACAAGCTATCATCACAACCTTCCCCTTCTCCCAAATACATCTCAAGTGATGATGATAGTGATAATGAATTTGAACCCTTACTTGAAGGGTTAAGTAAAAGTGCTCTGTACAAAATTAAAAAGCTAGTGGAGGAATTGGAAAAAAGAGATGAGATTCTTGAGAAACAAGAAGACTTGCTCATCCTAGAAAAGGAGAGAAACCGTGAGCTTAAGAATCTCTTAAAACTCGAGCAAAATAAGAATGAGATGTTGGACCAAGAACTTGCCAAAAGAAAGGAGACTATTACTAGTCTTAAGGACTCAAATGTTGCTCTTCAAGGCGAACATGTTGCCTTGAAAAAGGAACATGAGAAACTTAAAGTGCAATTTGATGTCCTTTGGTCCACTAAAACCCCTTCTTCCTCAAGTGCACCTCATTCTTCCGAAGCCTCCACAAGTCAAGGATGTGCTAGGTGCTTGTTGATGCTTGTGCTACTAATGTCAAATTGGTTAAAGATTTGAAAAAGAAAGTTGAAGGTTTAACAAGTCAAGCACAACCGAAGAAGAAATCAAGTGATGACGAAAAAGTTCAGTATGCAAGAGGTCTATACACAAACACAAGACGTCCTCACATCATGGATGGGATTGGTTTCAAGCATGGTGCCAAGCACAATGCTACAGAGGTGAAAAATGGAAAGGAGTTACTAAAATTCACGAAAGGAGGCACATACTCAAAGAAGCAAGAAGAGCCCAAAGCCACTAATGATTTCTGTTATGATTACAATGCTAATGCTTCTAGAGTGAATTCCGTACTTTTTCATGATTTTGATGCCTCTTATGTGCTAATGAGAAACAAGTATGAAAATATTCTTGCTAAATATGTTGGGCCATGCAACAAGCATGAAAATATACTTGTTACTAATGTGAAAGGACCCAAGAAAAATTGGGTACCTAAAACCAAGGCTTAATTTGTGTTGTAGGACTACTCCTCCGGTGGATCAAGTTGGGTGATTGATAGTGGATGCACAAATCATATGACCGGAGACAAGAGTATGTTCAACACATTGCAAGAAAGTGACTCAAACTCATGGATCACTTTCGGTGACAATAGCAAAGGAAAAGTCTTGGGAAGTGGTAACATTTCTATTTCTCCCAAGCATTCTCTTTGTAAGGTTTTGCTTGTTGATAGTGTTGACTTCAATTTGTTATCCATCTCATAACTTTGTGGAATGGGTTATAATTGTTTGTTCAATGATGAGGGTGTGACCGTCTACAAGAGAAGTGATGGCTCGCTCACTTTTAAGGGTGTGTTAAAACGGAAGCTTTATGTTGTGGATTTTTCCTCGAATGAAGCAGAACTTGACACATGCTTGATAGTGAAAGCTAACATGGGTTGGCTATGGCACCGAAGGCTTACCCATGATGGTATGAGACATCTTCACAAGCTCCAAGAAGAAGGTCACATCCTAGGACTAACCGATGTTGTGTTTGAGAAAGATAGGCCTTTGGAGCATGTCAAGCCGGAAAGCAAGTTGGAGCACCACATGCCGCCAAAAATGTGATGACTACAAAAGGCCATTGGAATTACATCACATAGATTTATTTGGTCCAATTGCCAACATAAGTATTGGTGATAAAAAATTTGATTTAGTAATTGTTGATGATTTTACTCGTTTCACTTGGGTACTCTTTTTGCATGACAAAAGTGAAACACAAGGAGTACTAAAGAAATTCTTGAGAAGGGCTCAAAATGAATTTGAGTTGAAAGTCAAGAGGATAAGAAGTGAAAACAGGACAGAGTTCAAGAACACTCAAGTAGAAGAGTTTCTTGAAGAAGGAGGCATCAAGCATGAATTTTCGGCACCCTATACTCCACAATAAAATGGGGTGGCCGAAAGAAAGAATCGCACACTTATTGAGATGGCAAGAACAATGCTTGATGAATACAAGACCTCTGACCGCTTTTGGGCCGAAGCTATTAACACAACCGTTCATGCCACAAACCGACTCTATCTTCACTGAATCCTAAAGAAAACATCATATGAGCTCCTCACCGGTAACAAACCCAATGTCACTTATTTTCGTGTCTTTGGGAGAAAATGCTTGCGCTTAACAAAAGAGGAAGGTCATCAAAGTTTGCTCCTAAGGCCAATGAATGCATCTTTCTTGGTTATGATTCAAATTCGCGCGCTTACCGTGTCTTCAACAAGGACTCCGGTTGTGTTGAAATCACGAGTGATGTGCAATTTGATGAAACTAATGGCTCTCAAGTGGAGCAAGTTGATCTTGATGTGCTAGATGACGATGAGGCTCCATGTGATGCATTGAGAAGAATGGCCATAGGTGATGTGCGACCATGTGATCCAAGTGATGATCAAGTTGATCCATCATCAATTCAAGCTTCTCCACCCATACAAGATGATGATCAAGATGAAAATGATGGCAATGATCAAGGGGTAGAAGATGAAGAAGATGGAGGTGATAGAAGACCACAAGTTGCACATCCAAGGGTACATCAAAGTGTGCAACGAGATCACCCCGTGGACAACATTCTTGGCAACATTGAAAAAGGGGTAACAACTAGATCACGTGTCGCTACCTTTTGTGAACATTACTCTTTTGTGTCTTCTTTTGAGCCATTTAAGGTAGAAGATGCACTATGTGATCCGGATTGGGTGTTGGCCACGCAAGAGGAGTTGAACAAATTCGAAAGAAATGAAGTATGGACTTTGGTGGAAAGACCAAAACAAAATGTTGTGGGCACCAAATGGGTGTTCCGCAATAAATAAGATGAGCATGGTGTGGTGACAAGAAACAAAGCATGACTAGTAGCAAAAGGTTATTCACAAATCAAAGGTTTGGATTTTGATGAAACTTATGCTCCCATAGCTAGGCTTGAATCAATTCAAATAATACTTGCCTATGCTACTCACCATGATTTCAAGCTTTATCAAATGGATGTGAAAAGTGCCTTCCTCAATGGTCCAATTAAAGAGGAAGTGTGTGTGGAGCAACCGCCCGGCTTTGAAGATGAAAAATATCCTAACCATGTATTTAAACTCAAAAAGGCGCTCTATGGACTTAACCAAGCTCCTAGAGCATGGTATGAATGCCTTAGAGATTTTATCATTAATCATGATTTTAAGATTGGCAAAGCCAACTCCACACTCTTCACAAGAAGAGTTGATGATGACATATTTCTGTGCCAAATTTATGTCGATGACATAATATTTGGTTCTACTAACAAAGCTTTTTGTGATGAGTTTAGTTCTATCATGACCAAGAGGTTTGAGATGTCTATGACAGGTGAACTATCATTCTTCGTCGGTTTTCAAGTGAAACAACTCAAGGAAGGGACGTTCATAAGTCAAACAAAGTATACTCAAGATATTCTAAAAACGTTTGACATGAAGAACGCTAAACCCATCAAGATGCCCATGGCAACAAATGGGCACCTCGACCTCGACATGGGAGGCAAAGCGGTGGACCAAAAGGTATATCACTGCATGATTAGCTCTTTGCTTTACCTTTGTGCATCTAGGCCCGATATCATGCTTAGTGTGTGTATGTCTGCAAGGTTTCAAGCTGCTCCTAAAGAATGCCATTAAAGGGCCGTTAAAAGAATTATGCGATATTTGGTTCATACTTCCAACCTAGGGCTTTGGTATCCTAAGGGCTCTGCATTTAAGCTTATTGGTTATTCCAATGTCGATTATGCAGGGTGTAAGGTTGATAGGAAAAGCATGTCCGGGACATGCCAATTCTTGGGTAGGTCCCTTGTATCATGGTCGTCCCAGAAAGAAAATTCCGCTACCCTATCCCCAGCCGAAGAGGAGTATGTTGCAGCCGGTAGTTGTTGTGCACAACTTCTATGGATGCGACAAACTCTAAAGGACTTTGGTTACACTATGAACAAAATTCCCCTCCTATGTGACAATGAGAGTGCCATAAAGATAGCCAATAACCCCATTGATCACAACCACACAAAGCACATAGACATTAGACACTATTTCTTGAGAGATCATACTATCAAACGGGATATCTTGATTAGTCATGTGCGCACCGATAAACAATTGACCTATATATCCACCAAGCCACTAGATGAGAAAAGATTTGTGAGCTTAGAAATGAGCTAAATATCATTGATTCTAGATATGTGGCTTGAAAGGTTGCACATCTGCTGTGACATAGGATAGATGTTTGCAAAAGAAAACCGTTTGCAAAATTTTAATTACTTGTCTATCTTTAAAAATCTTTTGGATTTGATTTCTTGTATAATGTTGATTTGAATGTGACCATTGTTGAATTGATTGATTGATTGCTGGTCTAATTTAATGAAACAATATTTTGAAAAACTATGTCCAATATGATCAACAAGATCTCCCTATCTAAAGGATCAATTCTGCACATAAATGTGCTATCTGCATCAACAGTTGCCGGACTTAGACGACCCTATCGGCGTCTTAGTCCGGCCCTGTACTCTTTCTTTGGTCTTCAGTCAGAAGCCATACTAGGATGCCAACCCTAGCGTCTTAGTCCGGCATCGGGTTTCACTTATAACCATTGAGAACTTACCCCTTCGATCCCCACTTCCTTCTTTTCTTCTCCATCCTGGCCTCTCTCTTCCCAATGGCGACCAAGGCGACCAAGGCACCTCCCACGGCGATCTCCTCCTCTCTCCATCAAGTGCATCAAGTTTTTGGGGGGATCTCATCTAGGAGCGTGGCCAAGTCCGGGGCCCCATTGCTTTGGAGCTCTCTTCCTCCTTCCCAAGGTACCTAGAGTTCTCCTCCTTGCTAGTTTCTCAAATTCTTAGATGCCCTAGAATTTCATTGCAATGTAGATGGTGTAGATGCTCCCTATGTCATCATGTGTGTACCTAGTACTTCATATGAATAGGGGATGTTGCTTGGTTGAGTTGCTAGCAACTGTTAGGGTTCGGCACTGACAGAACCTGATGTGAACAAGGGTTCCCGATCTTCCGAAAGGTTCTTGGTAAGTTGATTTGGTCGGAGGCGACACACAAATCGATCCAGCTTCAGAACAGCATGTTCTAAACCCCGCAATTGCAGTACGACGTCTCCTCTGGTTATCAACCGTCCAAAGACGATTGACCTCGCCGAGAAGGCTAATCCCTGCCTGCGAATGAAGAACACAAGCAAGAACAACAAAGAATGCAACACAATTGCAGATGTATGATTAAACTCTCGAAGTTGGGGTCTCACAAACCGATGAACGGCGACACTGTTTATGAACAGAATTGATCTAAGCAAAACCCAAACCTTAATGGTACAGTGGCGACTGTATATAAAGACCCTAGGGTCATACAAGACCCTCTGGACGCGCCCCTAATTGGGCTCAACTAGATACAAATCCCAAAGGCCAAAAATAGGCGACGTAGCACCAACACAGATTCTGGACTCTCTCTTGTTTCGACAATTTCTGATGACTCCGGATGAATTTTGACATGAGCCCGACGGCATTGGAAAGGTCTTCTCCTTATCTTTGCGTGCATATGTAGAACGTCCAAATCCAAGTCCGTATGCGTCCTGAGCGACTGTTTTAGTGCAGACTGGTCCTGGGCCCCGAAACAGACTCGAAGTCGGTTTTGATTGGGCCTCCACTTTGGCTTCCAAGCCCTTGCTGTTCCTCCACATTCCCAACTCCTTCTCCCATCATGTCCTGGTACTCTCCATGGTTTCTAATCATGAAATAATCATTAGGTAGCAAACCATTCTCAAAAGTAACATATAGCGAAGAATGTAGGAACGAGATCACCTCTAAATTTAGTCGTCGTGCACGAGCTCTAGTCATTGGACCTTGCAAGTCCAGAATTGGAGGAGTGTTGTGTGTATCCATAGGAGTGATGTCCTCATCATCCTCCCCCTCTTGAAGTGGAGTCGTCCTCGACTCAAGCTCATCCTCTTCTCCCAAGTATGGTTTCAAATCTGAAATGTTAAAAGTAGGACTAACCCCGAACTCGGGAGGCAACTCAAGTTTGTATGCATTATCATTAATCTTCTCCATTATTTTGAATGGACCATCAGCTCTAGGCATTAGTTTAGACTTTCTTAATTCTAGAAATCTATCCTTCCTTAAGTGTAACCACACTAAATCTCCTACATCAAGCTTTACTTCCTTTCTACCTTTACTACCAGAAATTTTATACTTTTCATTCATCTTTTTAATGCTAAGTCTAGTGGTCTCATGCCTTAGCATCAACATGAACTCTCTCATTAATAGGTAGAGGAAGTATATCAAGTGGAGTACGGGGATCAAAACCATACACTACCTTGAAGGGACTTACCTTGGTAGTAGAATGTGTTGCCCGATTATAAGCAAACTCAACATGAGGCAAGCATTCTTCCCATTGCTTCAAATTTTTCTTCAAAATAGCTCTCAACATAGTGCCCAAAGTACGGTTCACAACCTTAGTTTGTCCATCAGTTTGTGGATGACAAGTTGTAGAAAAATAGCAACTTTGTACCCAACTTATTCCAAAGCGTGCGCCAAAAATGACTCAAGAATTTTGCATCACGGTCTGAAACAATAGTAGAAGGCATACCATGCAAATGTACAATTTCTTTGAAAAAGAGGTCAACAATATAACTAGCATCATCAATTTTATGACATGGTATAAAGTGTGCCATCTTGGAAAAACGATCCACAACAACAAAAATGCTATCGCTCCCCCTCTTAGTCCTAGGCAGTCCTAAAACAAAGTCCATAGAAATATCCGCCCAAGGAATAGAAGGAACAGGAAGTGGCATGTATAAACCATGTGGATTCAATCGAGACATAGCTTTTTGACATGTAGTGCAGCGAGTAACAAAACTCTCAACATCTTTCCTCATCCTTGGCCAAAAGAAGTGTGTGGCCAAAATATCCTCCGTCTTCTTAGCACCAAAATGACCCTTCAATCCACCTCCATGCGCCTCCTGCAACAACAAAAGACGAACGGAACCAACTGGAATGCATAGGCGGTTAGCTCTAAACAAGAAACCATCATTCAACACAAATTTGTTCCAAGCACGACCTTCTTTACAGTGCAGCAATACATCTTTAAAATTAACATCAGCAACATATTGTTCTTTAATTGCGTCAAGTCCAAAAATTCTACAATCAAGTTGAGACAACAAAGTATATCGCCTAGATAAAGCATCAGCAATCACATTATCCTTCCCTTTCTTATGTTTAATAATATAAGGAAAAGACTCAATAAACTCAACCCATTTAGCATGTCTACGGTTCAAATTGCATTGAGAACGAATATACTTGAGTGATTCATGATCAGAATGAATAACAAATTCTTTGGGCAACAAATAATGACGCCATGTCTCTAAAGAACGTACAAGTGCATATAGTTCCTTATCATACGTGGAATAATTCAAAATAGGCCCAGTAATTTTCTCACTAAAGTATGCAACAGGTTTACCATTTGCATCAAAACACCACCAATGCCTATACCACTAGCATCACATTCAAGCTCAAAAGTCTTATCAAAATTGGGTAATTGCAGCAATGGTGCATGTGTAAGTTTGTCCTTCAAAGCATCAAATGATGTACCTTACCAAAATGGAAGTCAACGCCCTTCTTTGTCAACTCATGCAATGGTGCAGCAATGGTGCTGAAATCTTTGACAAAGCGGCGGTAGAAACCTGCAAGACCAAGAAAACTCCTCACCTGTGTGATAGTTTTTGGTACAGGCCAGCTCTTTATGGCTTCAATCTTTGCCTCATCCACCTCAATTCCCTGTGGAGTCACAACATAGCCAAGAAAAGAGACTAGATCCGTGCAAAAGGTGCACTTCTCAAGGTTACCAAATAAACGTGCAACTCGTAAAGCATCAAAAACAGCATGCAAATGAATCATATGATCATCTATGGATTTGCTATAAATCAAGATATCATCAAAGTAAACAACAACAAATTTGCCAATAAAAGGTCTTAAAACCTCATTCATCAAACGCATGAAAGTACTGGGTGCATTAGTTAACCCAAAAGGCATTACTAACCACTCATACAACCCGAATTTGGTTTTGAAAGCTGTTTTCCATTCATGTCCAAGTTTCATTCTAATTTGATGGTAGCCACTACACAAATCAATTTTAGTGAAAATTATAGCACCACATAACTCATCAAGCATGTCATCTAGACTAGGAATAGGATGACGATACCTAATTGTAATGTTATTAATGGCTCTACAATCTACACACATACGCCAAGAACCATCTTTCTTAGGAACCAAAAGTACAGGAACAACACAAGGACTAAGTGATTGACGAACATACCCACGATCCAAAAGGTCTTGGACTTGTCGTTGTATCTCCTTAGTCTCCTCAGGGTTGGTCCTATAAGCAGCACGGTTTGGCAAAGTAGCACCAGGAATCAAATCAATTTGATGCTCAATCTCTCTCAAAGGTGGCAATCCCGGGGGTATCTCAGCTGGGAAAACATCCTCATACTCCTGCAAAAGGTTAGTGACAGTAGGAGGCAAAGCACTAGAAGCAATATCACCAAGCGAAAACAAGACTTGTTTGCATATCAAAGCATAGCAAATATCATCAGCAGAAATTTCAGCAAGCTCAGATTTTGTGGCAAGACATGAATGACCTTGTAATTTAATTCCAGAACCCTTAGAACTTGAAGAATCATTAACATTACTTGGTGTAGAATCAGAATTAACAGGTTGTTGAATTTCAGGGCTTTTATTTTCAAACTAGCAGCTCGTTCTAAATCAGCTTGTACAATTTTAGCAGGGGTCATTGGTAACAAAGTAATTTTAGTTCCTTTATGCATAAAAGTGTACTTATTACTTTTACCATGGTGTACATCATCATTATCAAATTCCCAAGGTCTACCCAATAAAAGTGAACAAGCTTGCATGGGTACAACATCACAATCAACAGAATCCACATAGGAACCAATGGAAAAAGGAACTCTGCAAGTTTGTATTACCTTAGCTTTTCCAGAATCATTTAACCACTGAATGTAGTATGGATATGGATGTGGGCGTGTGGTCAAATCAAGCTTCTTAACCACATCAGAACTCACCAAATTGTTGCAGCTTCCTCCATCAATGATGACACATGCTCGACGGTTCTTGATGACGAAGAAAATCTGGAATAAGTTATGTCGCTGGATCATCTCGGGCTGCTGGATTTGTGTGCTAAGCACATGTTGCACAATAATATTCATGTAGCCTGTGGTATCTCCGCCACCAAGGACGAGGTCACCGCTAGTGGCAGCGACATCCTCCTCCTCATCCTCCACATCGGAGGTGCTCATGTAACCGCCATCATCTGTCGCCACATATGCCCGCCTACTTGGACAATCTTTCTGCACATAGCCAAGACCATGGCAGCGGTGGCACTGAATCCCTGTAGTGCGTCCCGTTGAAGCAACAGAGGAGGCACTACTAGCCGGTACCTGCATGGAATTTTTACCTGAGCGCGTAGAAGGGGCAGGGGCTGATCTTGGTGCTGCAGAAACAACACTAGCTGGTGGGGGCGGCCGGAAAGATGGCTTGGGCAGCCCCGAAGTCCCCGTCGGCTGTGGTGGGTAGAAATTCCTGGACTTGTTGTACTCCTCAAAAGCCTGGAGAAGTACCTGTGATTCTTTCTCTGCAAGCATAGCATACTAGAAACACTGGTTGAGGGTATAAAATTCTTTATAATCAAGGATGTCCTGAATTTCTTTCCTCAAACCAGAATAAAAGCGGCAAATCTGATTCTTTACTTTTTCAACCACAGCACAACGAATCAAACCCTTCTGAAGCTCACTAAAATACTCCTGAACAGTTTTATCTCCTTGATCTAAACGCTGTAGTTTATTATGAATTTCTCTATAAAAAGAAGGAGGAACAAAACGATCACGCATTTCTATCTTAAGTTCTTCACAAGTAGTAGGAAAATTAGTTTCAGCAGCTAGACCACTCCACCAAATAATAGCAAAGTCCTTAAACTCACTAGTGGCTTGTCCAACTCTATTTTGTTCAGGAACAAGGTGGGCATTAAATTTTTGTTCTACCGTCATTTCCCAATCAAGGTAAGCATCACCATCGTACTGACCCAAAAACGAAGGAATTGAAAACTTAATTTTAGCATACGGGTCATCTGGAGCATGGTTACCTTGTGTGCGATGGTTGTGGTTGTGGAAACCACCCATTCCTTGAGGGTTATGTTGCAAATGACGTTGTAACCTTGCGGTCCTTGTAGCTGACCTATCAATGGTGCCATCAGCCTTATACACCGTTGCTTCATCATGATCGTCTTCAACGTCGTTGTTGGTGTTGGTGTTGGTGTTGGTGTTGGTGTTGGTATTGGTGTTGATGGTCTTGTGAGCGGTCTCCAATTCGACAACCTGATCGGTTAACTTAGAGACTCTCTTATCCAACGCTCAATGCTTTCTCCCAGGTGAAGCTTGGTGACGGCGTCGGTGACGTGCCTGGTGATCGTCTCTACCAAATCACTCTGAACCGCCTGCAAAGCCTTCTGTAGCTGACTTTGGCTCATGCAATAATGAAATTTTGAGGGTGAAGCACCCTCTCTATCGCTTCCTGACATCAGAAACACCAAAACAGGAAACAAAAAGTGAAGGTTATTTTTATAAAACTACTAAGCAGTGGTGCCTCTGAACACAGCAAAAGGAAGCTTCTTGCAAAGCTCTTACAAAGTTCTAAAAACAACAAAGCGAAGGATACCAGGGAGGTGTGTTCCATGATTGCAAGGGTTACAAAATATCCTATGTGCTGTCCAGAAGAAGTATGTAGAGCTAGAAAGGCCAAATATATATATGTGAGTGGCACACAAATCAAAAACAGATAGTAAAGTTGAATAAGTGCCCAAGTAACTTGTCCCTAGTTGCTGGGCTAACTATGTCCTAGAACAGTAGTGATAGCAAAGAAGAAACAAGGAGACCAAGGCACACAGTCGATAACAGGGGGCTAAGTGTAAAACAGCCAAACTCAGAAATTCCAGGGGGCTAGATGGAGCACTAGTAGGAATTCCAAATTTCTTTATTTTATTTTATTTTTTTGATATTTTTTCCAACTCACTAGCAATGGGGGAGAAACCACAAAAAATTTCAGCTCAAACAGAGCTAGGACGTGGCCTACAGAAAATCTTGAAGTTTCAGAAAACGTCGGGTTTCAACTTGAATGAATTTTTTCTTTATCTTCCTGATTTTTTTGAATTTTTTGACGAGGGCACACAGGGCGTAGGGATGTCAGAATCGGTTATGAAGAAACCCGGGGTTTGAGTGAAACCCGAGTCGGGCTTGGGGTCGGGTATGGATTTTTCTGGCGAGGTGGATGCAGCGGAAAGTGGAATTTATGAAAATTGGTCCGAGGTGTTGAGGGTGGGTTTAGGGTGGGATTAGGGTGGGACTAGAGCACAAACTCAACACTACGGACTCTGAAATTGAAATATGCAAAGGCTAAACACGTGGTTATGGACGGGGGAATTTTTTTTTTTGGCTTTTCTGTGAACGATAGGAAGAACATGAAAACAAAACTAAAGGGTAGTGCGAACCTGATAGTGCACCTAAAGCTCTAATTACCACTTGATGTGAACAAGGATTCCCGATCTTCCGAAAGGTTCTTGGTAAGTTGATTTGGTCGGAGGCGGCACACAAATCGATCCGGCTTCAGAACAGCACGTTCTAAACCCCACAATCGCAGCACGACGCCTCCTCTGGTTATCAACCGTCCAAAGACGATTGACCTCACCGAGAAGGCTAATCCCTATCTGCGAATCAAGAACACAAGCAAGAACAGTGAAGAATGCAACACAATTGCAGATGTATGATTAAACTCTCGAAGTTGGGGTCTCACAAACCGATGAACGATGACACTGTTTATGAACAAAATTGATCTAAGCAAAACCCAAATCCTAATGGTGCGGTGGCAGCTGTATATAAAGACCCTAGTATCGTGCAAGACCCTCTGGACGCGTCCCTAATTGGGCTCAACTAGATACAAAGCTCAACGGCCAAAAATAGGCGACGCAGCACCGGCACAGATTCTGGAATCTCTCTTGTTTCAACGATTCCTCATGACTCCTGATGAATTTTGACATGAGGCCGGCGGCAATGGAAAGATCTTCTCCTTATATTTCCGAGTATATGTAGAACGTCCAAATCCGAGTCCGTATGCGTCCTGGGTGACTGTTTTAGTGCAGACTGGTCCTGGACCCTGAAACAGACTCGAAGTCGGTTTTGATTGGGCCTCCACTTTGGCTTCCAAGCCCTTGCTGGTCCTCCACGTTCCCAACTCCTTTTCCCATCATCTCCTGGTCCTCTCCATGGTTTCTAATCATAAAATAATCATTAGGTAGCAAACCATTCTCAAAAGTAACATATAGCGAAGAACGTAGGAACGAGCTCACCTCTAAATTTAGTCGTCATGCATGAGCTCTAGTCATTGGACCTTGCAAGTCCAGAATTGGAGGAGTGTTGTGTGTATCCATAGGAGTGATGTCCTCATCAGAACCCGGACTAGGACGGCTGTGTTCCCTCTAAGTTCAGGTACTGTCAGTCAACAGGCCCTGATTTTCGCTTCAAATCAACACACCATTTTTTACCCTTATTGAATACTTATGCCAATAGCTTTTGAAGTTTCTTCTGTCAGTACCTGGACTAAGCCGGCTCCAGAGGCGTCTTAGTCCGCTTCCTAGCAGAATGCACTCCACTATTTGTTGTGTTGAGTATTGTTTGCCCAGTCCTATTCAATGCTCCTTATCTATCATGTCTATCTCTCTCAGGAGCCATGGCCGGTGGTGAAGACAAGGGCAAGGGCAAAAAGCGTGCGGACATATCAGGCTATCAACACCGCCCCAAAGCAATGACCGCCCGTGATAGTGGTAGCAGTAGTGCCGGTACCAGAGACATCTTCTTGCAGCCCAAGGATGATGTAATTGAGGAGGAGCCACCCCCTCAGGGGGAGATAGGTCCTCTTGTCATGGCACCTCCACTTGAGGACCCCAACCATCCAAGGAGAGTCAAGGATTACACTAAGGATGTGGGTGCAGCATTGAGGATGAGGGATGATGACCTATATGCTTTGCCTCGAGAATCCCCTAACCCTCGCTTTTGGAGTCACTTTCATGTGGACTTCTACTCCTCCGCCTATATCCACAAAGTGACTCCGGTAATTGAAGCTCAATAGGTTGATTAGGAATATATGGAGAAACGAGGCATCCAAGAGTTCATAGATGTGGCAGAAGCTTGCAAGCACCATGGTGTGTATGACTTGATGGCTCTCTCATACCCATGGAACAAGGAAGTAATCACTCAATTCTTCTCCACTGCCTACTTCACCACTCAAGGTAGCAACCCAAAGTTGACATGGATGACAAACGGTGAGAAATACACCGTCACCTACAAGAGGTTTGCTAGCTTTCTTGGTCCCCAACAAAGCCTCAAGTCATCCAAGCGCATTCATGAGGAGACAGTGATGAGCCCAGATGACATGTTTCCATGTATGAGAGAGGAGTTGCAGCGGCTCCTCCAAATGTTCATGGCTTTCTTCCGTTCTTCATGGTTCTCAACCGATGTGTGAGGAAGACCCTCGGACCAAGGGATGGAGATGCCTCATTTGTTCCCACCAACTTGAGGAACTTGCTTGCTAGGCTCCATGGGAAAGCAAAGTTCAATGCTTTTGACTTCATTTGGGAGGAGATCTATGCCATATCCATTACTCCCGCTCGGTCTTGCTGCTATGGACCCTACATTATGAAGATGATCGAGGAAGTCAGTGAGCTCACCTTTGTCAAGGATGTGCCTCACAAGCCCTTAAGGCCTTAGAAGCCAGTTTCTTTGGTTTCTTCCCGGTCTACTAGAGGTGAGAGCTCTAGTTCAGCTGCTCCATCTTCTTCTAGAGGTAGAAAAACTCCCTTCAAGTTCCTCTCCAGCTTGTTTTGTCTTGGACGTGATGCCAATATGAAGATAGACAATGAGAGGCGAGAAAGGAAGAAGAACACAAGGACGCTCAAGCAACTCTCTACCAAGTACAAGTTCAGCCCAGCTCGTTCTCCACCAGATTCCGTTGATGATGACTCTCCCCCACGCCACTATGAGCATCCCGCTCTTTCTTTCACTGGGGAAGACCGTGAGTACTTTGGCATCACCGAGAGGGACATAGAGGAGGCTACCGGTGCTGTTGGTACGAGTGAAGGTGAGAGTGATGGGGATGGAAATGTCCATGAGGATGAGGAGGGGGAGCCTACTGGTAGTGAGTATGATAGGAGTGAGTGACCGAGTTCTTCCACCATTCTTTTTCCTTTTTGGTGTCTTGATGCCAAAGGGGGAGAAGAAAGTTATCTCTAGTTGATCATGGACTTTGTCTTGATGCCAAAGACTATGTGTGGTGTGCCTCTTTGTCACCATTTGCTTATGTAAGACCTTGTAAGACATATTTGATCTTTATGTAATGACTACGTTCTACGAATGATGTGTTGATGAATGATGTTTGTTGGCTTTATGTGTTTGCAATTGCTATTCATTCACTCTTGCATATCACTTGATCACACTTGTTAAGCACCCCACGGTTGCAATAAATATATGAATGAGCTCTCAAAACTGATGTCTTAGTATGCATAAATTTAGGGGGAACTCTACATATATTTGTTGGAATCAAAATTCCTTTTATCTCAAATATAAGCTTTAATTGGTTATCATCAATCACCAAAAAGGGGGAGATTGAAAGTGCATCTAGGCCCCCGTGTGAGTTTTGGTTGATTAATGATGAACAATTAAAAGACTAATGATATTTGCTAAGTATATGAGCAGGGCGATTATTTAATGAATCAAAGACGACCCTCCAAAATGAAAAGGAAAAAGTGTGAAGGCAACCGATGATCCTAGTTTTTACTCTTACTTTTTGACTCATAGGTATACCGTACTATAAAGAGGGACACAACAAAGAAAGTGGTGAAATTGACCAAGTGCTCCAATTTCTAACTTCATTTTGCATTCCTGAAGCCTAAATTTCCTATCTCCACTCTGGGACCCGGACTAGTCCGGAAATGGGCGGACTAGGCCGACATAAGTCAAAACAGAACCAATTTGGTTCTGGAGTCGACTTAGCCGGACTAAGACGCCAAGTTCCGGATGAAGCCGGGAACCAGGGGAGTCCAGGCTAGGACGGCTTCTGCCGGACTAAGGCGGCTCGGAGCAAAACCCGGGAGTTTTTTGGTTTGGTCATGGGTTGATCCGGACTAGGCCGGCTAGTTTCGGACTAGGCCGAGTTGATGACCCATCCGAACTAAGCCGACTTTGGCCGGACTAGGACGGTTCAGGGTCATTCCAGAAAGGTTTTCCTTCGCGGAGCTGCTTGATCTGGACTAAGCCAGGTGTTTCCGGACTAGTCTGGGTCACTAACACTTAGCCATTTTTGGGGATGGATTGAGCTTCCGTGTTAACTTTGAAATGCAGGGCCGGACTAGTCTGGGCCCCGATACCGGACTAGGACGGGTCTGACAACCCACAACGGCTCTTTTCTTCTCCCCTCCTATAAATACACCATTTAATCCCCATTGCTCGACTGGCCACTCCACAAAGCTGAAAAATAGATCTGAGCACTCAAGAGCTTCTCCAACTCTCCCCCAAGCTTGCCACTCTGATTCTTGAGGGATTGAGAGGATATTTGTGAGGATTTGAGTGAGCCACCTTCTATTGCATTGGAGCACTTCTGGGTTCTCTTCACCATTGGTATTGCTTGTGTTTGTTACTCTTAGGGATTCATCCCCTAGACTATTAGGCGTTGCCCGAGGCTCCCAAGCTTGTGGTTGAAGATCCGGGAAGTTTGTATTGCCCTCCTTGCAAAGGATTGATAGTGGAAAACCGAGCTTGACCTTTGTGGTTTCTTGGAAGAGGTTCTAGGGTTGAGAGCAACCCGGTCCTTTGTGGACTCCTCAACGGAGACGTAGGTTCCTTTGTGGGACTGAACTTTGATGAACAAATCTTTGTGTCTTGTGTGCTTGTTCTTGTTCTTGTTGTTCATATTCACTATTTATGCCATATTATTGTGTCTCACTTAAATTAGTTGTGTAACTTGTTCACTAGCTTTCTTGCACTGTTTTGAGCTTCCTAGTACCTGTCTTTACTTGTCTCTAGCTCCTGGTATATTTGTTGTTCCATAGATATCGATCTAGAGCTTGTTCCATATTCTGTCTTGTGCAGGACCCGGACTTAGACGCTAAACCTACCGGACTAAGACGCCAGCCAAGACTAGGATGCCAACACTTGCGTCTTAGTCTGGCCTCTGTCTGAGCTAATTGTTTAAATTAGTGGTTCGCAGGAGTATTTGCCTATTAACTCCCCTCTAGGCAACTTTCAGAAAGATAGATGAACAACCAAGAAAGTGGGATACAACATTGGTTGAATCGTTGTGGGCTTACAGGATGGCTTGTCATGGGTCGATAAAGGTAGTGTATGGGCATGAAGCAGTTCTACCTTAGGAAACAAATTTGGGATCCAGAAGAATAGAGTTGCAAGATCAGTTATCAGCCGATGATTATAGGCAAGTTATGTTTGATGAATTAGAAGATGTTGTGCAACATTGGGTGAGGGCCTTAGAGAAAATCCAAGAAAATAAAGCTCAGGTGTCCAGATTTTACAATAAAAAGGTGGTGCCTAAAAGTTTTTTAGAAGGAGCTCTAGTCTGGAAGTTGATTATGCCCATCGGCTCTAAAGATAGTTGATTTGGAAAGTGGACTCTGACTTGGGAAGGGCCATTTAAAGTGAGCCGACATGCACCAGACAGTGCATATTTTTTACAGGGATTAGATGGAGAAGAGTTTGGGAGAGCAATCAATGGTAAATATTTGAAGAGATATCATCCAAGCATTTGGGTTCGCGCATGATCTTGAGTGCTTGATCACGACCGATATGAAGAGTTATCGTCCTTAGCAGAAAAAAAAGGAAGAGGCATAAAAGAGAATATTTACAGCCGATGAACCGTCATCGACTTCAGATGGCCGATATCTAGGATATCGCCCTTAGTTCAAAAATATTACAAAACAAAATATTGTTTGTAGATTTACAATACACCTCCTTCATGTGGAGTGCATCGACTTGGGCTACTGCATAAACGTCTTCATTGATGGTGCCTGGTATGCTAGTCATGATGCTCCACAGGTTAGAAGCTTGCTCATAAGCCGATGTGGTAATGCCTTTTTGTTGTATGATTTCTTCTAGTATTTTGGCAAATGTGGCTTCTGCATCGGCTATCTCCTTGTTATTTGTGTCGAGAGCTACTTGGAGTTCATCTTGTTCTCGTCGCAACTCAACAAGTTTTCCCTCAAGATCAGCTGATTTGGAGATTAGAGCCGTGTACTTGTTCTTTTCTTCTTCAGCTTTCTTGTCAGCTGCCTCTGCCTAAATTGTTTGCATTGATCGACGTTCAATGTGAGCCTGGGCTTCCAATACTTGAAGTTGATGGAATTCAATATATGCCACCGTCTGTAGTACTGAATCGAGACCAGAGGGCAGATTGTCTTTCACCTCGAGGTATCAAGTTCTAATTTGACTGGCGTCCTAAACCAGCCTCTTAATGGGAATCATGTCTAGGCGTCGGCGAATGTCTTGAAGGATAACTCTAATCTCTATAGGGAAATACAGAGACGATGTGCGCCTAGAGATGTGGGCCTAAAATTGGAAGTCATTAAAGAGATGGCAGGCAAATATATCATTGAAACAGGAGGGGTTAATTAATACTGCTGTTTCTGGAGTTGATGAGGGCATCGGGATGTCGCGGTCGGGAGTCAGTGAAGGCGTGAGAACATCTGAAGATTCAGGGATATATGCACTGATGGCCGATGACCGGAACTCTTGAGAACACACAAGGTTGAGAATTGAAAAGAAAAGTAGTCGAGATGTGAATTGAAGAATAATACTTGCAGATCGACCTAAGGAATCAAAGCCGAAGTTGGTGAAGGAGCAGGCATTGGCTCATCGACTTCTCCCAAAGTAGCAATGTTTATGGGGGTGGGGGGGGGATTCAATATGAGCAGTGCATTCTGAAGGCTGGTCCGATATCGTGGTATTGCTATCATTCACGATCTCCTGAAAACAAACATAAAAAACAACACATTGTGAGAAAATTAGTTGTAAAAAGAAAGAAGTGTTTTTATTGTAGCCACTATCGACTCTTTCCTATCGACTTTTTGGCATCAACAGGGTGAGTCTAGCACGTTCGTCATAGACCCATTGATTTTGCTCTATCGATTTAATTCTTATCGGCAGTATTTATGTAGTACTTAATATTTATTTATTGATTTGTCGATAAGCTGATATAAATTAGCTGATTAGTTTATTTTCAATACTGTTTGCTACTAGCAGTCATCGGCTGGTTTTTACGAACAGTGACTATCGTCTTTCTTCATCGAACTGTCATGGGCCGGTGGCCCGTGGAATCTAACCGTTTGTTTCTTTGTCGATTTGTAGGGAAAATCGACTGGCACGTCCCGGTTTCTTTGTGTTGAGCCCGCACTAGAGTCAAGCAAATCTCTCAGGTCACACGTGTGATTTTCTCATCAACATGATTTTCGCATCAACACTATTCAAGAAAGGTTTGGCCTTATTTTTTGAAGCATAAATTAGAAGCATTTTTTGCATTCAAAGAGTGGAAGACTATGGTGGAGAATCAAACCAAGAGAAAGGTGAAGGTTCTTGGCACTGATAATGGGATGGAATTCTATTTTAAAGCTTTTAATTCTTATTGTAAGTCTCATGGCATTGTGAGACACTGCACCATTACTCATACATCTCAACAAAATGGTGTGGCTGAGCGTATGAATAGAACTATCATATCTAAGGCCCGTTGCATGTTGTCTAATGCTTGCTTGAATAGGCATTTCTAGGCTGAGGCTGCTTCCACTACTTGTTTTCTGATTAATCGTTATCCCTCTATTGCTGTTGATAAGAAGACTCCAATTGAGGTATGGTCTGGTTCTCCAGCAAATTATTCTAAATTGAGAGTTTTTGGTTGTCCTACTTATGCTCATGTTGATAATGGTAAATTAGAGCCTAGAGCTATTAAGTGCATTTTTCTTGTTCATGCTTCTAGTGTTAAATGTTATGGATTGTGGGATTGTTGATAAATCCACAAGTACACTGATACCGAGTGGCACTTCATAGCAGAATATATTATTAGGTGCATTGTAGATTGAGGAATGTTTAGACACGTGAACTTAGATAGATTTAGCAAATCTTAGTCGCTTTAAGCTAGGAGTCTTTTGTCTTGTATGACAAGTCCAGCCACCCTATAAATATAAAGGGTGCACGACATTTATAATCTATCTCTTGATCAATACACTTTGCATCGACTAGTTCAACCTCGACGACGTGGCGGAGGAGTCGCCACCCCGGTGATCATGGCGACCCGCCTAGAACTGTCTTGGCGCAGACCGATCTTCTGGTTAGTTTGCATTGATCGCTAGTTATCCGGTATACTAGATCTTTCTAGGTTGTTTTGCTAGGATTAGTTGCATACTGTCTTGGAAAAACCAATCTATCGTAGTTAATTCTAGTGAGGCAATTTTAGTCTGATCTGTATATTCGAGTCACCTCTGGATAGACATTAGCAATTAGATCTATTATTGTGTGGGCGTCCGTTTGTTCCAAGAACTGTCTCGGCTTAGCCCGATCTTCTGGGATATCTAGAACTGTCTCGGTTAAGTCCGATCTTCTACTTGGACAACCATGCAAGAACGAGCTCATCGTGAGGGTCTGTTCAGGGTATTGTTGGAGTGTTTAGCTGATGAGTTATCTTGTTACAAGCAACAACCAATAGATGATTAGATGCTTAGCTTTTGTATCGGCTTTGGTTCATTGACTCTGTGTATTGCACTAGATCTATTTGTATAGTCGATGAATCATTATAATATTGTAGTTAGTCTAGTATTATATATATTGGCTGAGTATTGTGATTCTATTAATTGGCCAATATAGTGTTAAATATTGTGATTAGTCTAGTGTTGCATCGGCTCATAGATTCATATTTTATATTATTATTATAAAGCTAATGTGTAATCATGTACTTAGTCTGCATCGACTCCAGGCCTGCATCAACTCTATGTCTACATCAACTCTGTGCCTGCATCGACTTAGTCTTCATTGACACTCTGCCTTGAAGCCATCGGCGACTTGCAGGCGCACACCATGTCAGTTGAATGGTCAAACTAACTCGCACGCCACGCACCCTCTACCGCGCGCCATTGGACCTGCACTGGAGCTAAGCAGATCTCCCAGGCCTCGTGTTTGCATGTTGAGGAACGACCGTTGGTTTTTAGCGTCAACATGGGGTGAAGCAAGTTTTGTCATTTTTAGAGCCTGAGATAGGAAACAGAAAACAAAATGAATGAAAATATGTGATAATGCTATGATAGCGAGCCGACAATATTAGTGCAATTTGAGCGAAAATCTCATGGAAGGTGGGGTGAAGGAAACAATCCTAGTTTTGTAGCCCTGACCAGCTCTCTCGGCCTAGCTACATGAGTGTTGACGGATGGCTCTCGCTCCTGACCCCTCCCCTCCCGACACCTCTTCTACCCTCTAACGCACGCCAGCATTCACTCCGAGCCCGACGGCCACCTCTTCGGCTGCATCTGCGGCCGCTCTCTGTCCCAAGCTGTCGGTTCCCACCCCCTCCTTGTCTCCCCTGGCTGCCCCCTTCATTTCCCGAGGCCGTTCCAAGTTGGAGTGCTGGCTCGATGGCAGTCTGTCTTCCTCGGACTCCCCGGTAGCTCCCATAAGGGATCTGGCACGTTCCGTCCGGGACATCATTCTATCCTCCCCATTGTCGGCGGCTTCTTCGGAGGCATCAGTGTCGGTTGGCGCGGTGGTGCCTTCCACTCCGGCGACTACGTAAGCTACGCCGGTTTCCTCTCACCGAAGTGCAGCTTAGCGCACCATCCCAGCTGGGGGGAGCCGCGTGGCGGTGGATGTGAACGGGTGACAAAAGGTTGAGTCTCGAAGGTCGTGGCGCCATGTAAGCTTCGTGACCATTGATGATAGGATCCCCAAGGTATGAATGTTTTGGTGATAGATGAAAACTATGAAATTATGGCTCATATCTACACAAGTGTTGTCTATGCAGAAATCATATCTAAACTCTATTACTAATCATATGGATGATGGTTGCCTTGGTGATTGATTACAATGACCACCAGCATGGAGGCTTGATGAGCTTGATGGAGTCCAAGGGTTGATGGAGATGGATCAAAGCTAAGGACAAGCTATAGAGCTAGTGTTGGGAATACTTGTCTAGTTGTTAGGGCCGTGAGTCCATAGGAATAACCGGACTAGGATGGGTGTCTAGGTCATTTCTCTTAGGTCATGTCTAGTCGGTGATATGCATGGATGCTCAATGAAATCACAGGCACTAGGTGATAGTGGAGAAGCCAAGGAGCTGTTCGGAGAAGCCGGGAAACGAAGTCCAGCGAGGACGAGGAGTATCAGCTTGTGGATATAGTGACGGGACAAAGGGGTCAGTGGTGACCGGACTGTATGGTCGCTAAGAGGAATTGTCTGGAACTTTCAGCGAGCAGTGGGGAATCTGTCTATGTTGAGGTCCATAGAGACTGGACGGTTCGGTCTACAGACCGGATGGTTCAGTTAGTGTGAGACAGCGCAGGGCAGAGAGGAAGTGAGCACCGAAATGTTTCTGTAATGGAGAGAGAAACAGACCGGATTGTCCAGTCAATTGACCGTACGGTCTGGCCAGTGGAGATGTCAGCAGTGGGCAGAGCCATTGGTGCCAAAGTCTACAGTGATCGGACGGTTCGGTCAGGTAGTGACCGGACAGTCTGATCCCGGACCGTCCGATCAGTACGCCCAAAAGGCTGATTTCGTGGAGCAATGGCTGGTTTGAGGTTGGAAGCCTATATAACTTCGTTGCTAGGGTCTTGGAGACCTCTCTTGGCTAGTGGAATTGCTTGGAGCATTTGGTGAGAGCCAAGAGGAAAAGAGGAGAGCACTAGGAAGAGATATTGCTTGAGAGTGCTAGTGAGAGTAACTTGAGCATTGGTGCACATCTATGGCTAAGGTGTCCGTGAGGGTGTGATCTAGGTTGTTATTCATGGTATATGGTGAGACCTACATCAGTTAGGTGTCGGTGATCAAGCCTATCATGATTAGTTGTGAAGGTCGTCACACGTTTGTACATGGTTTGGGCCCGTCGGTGAAAGGGGCATCGCTAGTGAGGGCCCGTGTTGGCTCGGGGAGTCCGGCAAGTTCTTGAGGGAGGCGAGCTTGTGCCTTGGGGGCAGCGGTGACACGCACCACGTCTTCACTCTGGGAGTGATTGCGGGCTCGTGTGCGAGAACTCCAGATTGGTGGCGGGAGTGGTCCAACAAGAATTAGGGGAAGGCGCCATCCTTCCGAGACCTCGGGAAAATAATCATGAGCATTCCTTGACCCCTCTTTACTATTCCGCATTTTGGTGCTATAGTTGATAGGGTCACTTGTGGCTTGCATAGGCTACTGTGATTAGCTTCCGCGCTTGCTTTTATCATGAACACTAGCATGTGTAGGGTCTTGGCCTCCTAGAATTGCTAGGTTGCAATGATTTCTACGTTCAAGTAGTGTTAACAAGTAGTATTCGGATTTGTGGTCGGCTTACTGATTCACCCCCGCCCCCCTCCCTCTCGGTATGCCTTCGGTCCTTACAAGTGGTATTAGAGCCAAGTGGTCATCTTTGAGGCTTCACCGCCTTGAGTAAGGATCATGGGACAGGTGAGGAGTGTTCCCATATTCGATGGGGAGGACTACGGGTATTGGAAGGCTCGTATGCAAGCCTACCAAGAGTCCATTGATCTAGAGATATGGATGGTGACCAATGATTCAGATGCGAACGTGAACCTGCTTAAACCTGATTTCATTAAGAACAATGCTAAGGCCAAGAATGCTCTATTTGCAAGCATATCCAAGGATGTCTTTGCTAGATTGGATGCGAATTCGATAGCACACGGTATCCGGACTAAGATTCAGAGTATCCATGAGGGTAATTGTGATGTCAAAGAGGAAAGATACTATGTGCAGAAGAACAAGTACGATAACTTCACTAGGTTGCCACATGAGGGAGCTAACACTATTAATTCTCACTTTCATGTACTAGTGGAGCGGATCAATGCTCTTGGGGATGACTTCAAGCTCAAGCCTGGTGAGGTGATAAGAAGATTCTTGAGGCTATTCCAAGATCCCAAGTATGAGTCCACCATCACCTTCACCTTGCAAGGTGACCTCAAGACTAAGACCATGAAGGATGTACTTGGCAAGATCACAGCCTTCGAGAGCTACCAGCTGGGATTGGATGATCCTCAACCATCCAACCTTGCTGTTCAAGTCGAGAAGCAAGAGCCTATCAAGAGCAAGAAGAGCAAGAAGAAAGCTGTGATTGAAGATGATGATGATGAGGAAGATGACTTGAGTGAGGACTTGGCTCTTCTCATAAAGAAGATGAGGACATTCAAGAACAAGTTTGCCTCCAAGTCCTAGGGCAAGTGCTTCAATTGTGGATCCAAGAACCACTTTGTTCGAGATTGCCCCTAGCCAAAGAAAGAAGCTTGCAAGTCCCAAGACTCAAGTGATCATGAAGAAGAAGAGGAAGACTCCAAAGCCAACCAAAAGAAGAAGAAGTACTTCAACAAGAACAAGAGCAAAGGCAAAGGCAAAGCTCAAGACTACAAGAAGCTCTCTCACAAGGCCCTTGTTGGAGAGTGGACAAGTGACAACTCAAGTGACACATCCTCTTCCTCAAGCGATGATAAAGAAGTGGCCGGTCTAGCCATGATCAAGACCACACTTCCACGAGCTCTTCCTCCATCTCCCACATGCCTCATGGCCACGAGCCAACTTGAGGAGAGTGAGGATGAGAGCAGCGATGACAACGATTATGAGGAGCTCTCATGTGTCGATCTTTGGTGTATGCTTGAGGAAGCCTACGACATCGCCGTCAAGAAATCCAAAATGCTAGATGTTGTAAGAATAGAGTGTAAGTTGGCTAAGGACCGTGTTGGTGAGCTTGAGAGTGAGCTCCAGGACCTTGTCACATCTCATGAGGCCCTAAACAAGAGTTATCACAAACTCAAGGGTGATCATGTAGAGCTCTGTGAGAAGTACGAGACCCTTGAACTTACTTTTAAGGCCATCAATGTGGATGATCTTTCCTCTCCCTACTCTAGTTCATCTAAGAGTGATGCTTCCACTATGTGTGACGAACTAACCACCTTGGTCGAGGTTTTTCTCTTGAGCCATTTGTTTTGGAGGAATATCACAAGCTCAAGGAAGAGAGGAAGATCGTGATGGACGGCTTCGAGAGGCTCACATGTGGTAGAGCCATACACAAAGAGATTCTTGGGAGAAACCTTGTGAACAATGTCTCCCATCGGGAACTTGGCTCATATCCCGCCGCCATCAGCATCATCGGGACGAGTGATTCCATCCCCGTATGGATCAAACCCTTACTCGCTGATGAAAACTATTATGAGAGGTGTTGCAAAGATGGTCACACCATCAAGGATTGCCCTATGGTGATGAAGTTCCATTGTTTTGCCTAACGCTAACTTGTTCCATGAAAACACACATTTCAAGCTTTTTAGGAACAAGGATGGCAAGGTGAAAGCTAAGCCTTTGGGACCACCGAACAATAAGAGAAAGGTCAAGAGCATATGGGTGCCTAAGTGCATTGTTGATCTTGAGAGGTCAACGAAGTACAAGTGGGTTCCCAAGAACAATACCTAGATGAAGGTGGTGGTGGTGGACCGGGAGCTTACTTGTAGATCAACTGAAGTCCACCAGAAGTGACATGGACCTCAATGATATATCTACTCATGAGGGAGGTATCCGTGTTTGTTCTTGATAGTTGTAGTGTGTTGTTCCTTGCCTTATGAACTCCGAGGTTAAACCCACTTGCGCGGTTCATGGACTAAGGCTCATACATACCCATTTAGCTCTTATTTGCCTTGGTTCTTATTTGCTCGATTCTTCATTTGGCATTTGTGAAAATTATAAGGCCATAAAGAGCCACTATTTGAAAAGGAGTGTTTGAGAGTTTCCTTCATGCTCCAAGTGCAGTGTTTTATTGGGTGTTAAGTATGGGCACTCGAAAATTGGAGAAATTCCTTGATTCAGCGAATTCCCGGTAGTGACCGTATAGTCCGATCTTCAGATCATACTGTCCGGTCAGTGCACGTGTCCACAGTGCTTCGGGATAATCGAGTTGTAGACACCGGACAGAACAATCAACCTGACCATAACATCCGGTCTGTACAGATGCTTGACTGAACTGGAGACTGACCGGATCGTCCGGTCCAATGATCGTACGGTTCAGTCACTATAGTTGATCGTGCGATGCATTACAAATCTGAGCTGTTGATCCGTCCTTGAGTAGATCATGGTCGTTCATCGATCGATTGACCTAGGTCAAAATTAAAATCGGCTTCTTCCTCGTTCGACTCCTGAGCTGAGAGCATGCCCCCGACCCTTTCTTTCTTCCTCATCGACATCGCTGCCGCCGACATCGCCTCGCCCTCGCCGACACACTGCCGCGTCACGCCTCACCCTCACTAGCATCACCGCTCACCCCTCGCCACACCCGTGCGCAGCTGCTCGCGCCCAAACCCTAGCGCCGCCACAAACAAAGAGTTGCCACTGCACGTCGCCTCTCTCCATTGCCGCCCAGCGCCGCCGCTCGCCGTCGTGCCCGCACCAACACTTCGGCCCCTGCTCCCCCTCGTGCACGCCCAACACTGCCCATAGAGCCAAGCTCCACCTCCAATTAGGGCAAAGCTTGCCCCTTTTTCCCCTTCTCCATTGCCCGTGTCAAAAGCTCCAACTTTCCGGCAATTGGTCGTGTGATTTGCGTGTCTTCGACTTTGGTGATATTCAGGGTATTGTGCTACATCCCCCATTCATTGATTATGCCCTAATTTTCAAGCATTTGACCCTAATTGATGCAATTGGATTAATTGCCCATGTTTAGTTGCATTAATTAGGATTAATTGGCTCAACCTAGTTTGCAATTAATTCCATGCCTATTTGATAATTGCAATTCTAGGGTTTGTCGCTCGTTTAGTGTGCAGTTAGATTTATTGCCTATTATTTGACTGCACACTAGATGACTCGCACCAACCACATATAGTCGATGATCACTGTTGTTACTTTGCTTATTTGTTCGGTGATCATGTCCATCATTCATTGCTAGGATTTCGATTGCGCATTCTTACCTAACGATGCTTTGCTTATAGATCTATATAGGTTCTATGCTTATCCTGTCTATACCTACGTGCGTGCAGTGACTCTTCAGCAGCAGAGATGGCAGGATCAGGTCAGGACAAGGGAAAGGGCAAGTTGATAGAGAAGCCTAGAGGCAAGAAGAGGACCAGGCTGGACCCAAAGTCAGAGCAGGCCAGACAGTTGGCACAACACCTGGATGCCATGGAGACTTCATGCAGGACACCCGGATCACTGTTCATCACGGGTACACAGATAGAAGACCAGGGTCACAGGAGGAGCACCAGGCAGAGGACAACATCTCCAAAGTTGTATACATGTGTGAGGTGACCAAAGTGGTGGCAGGGTACTCCGGCTTCTCATCAAGAGAGGTCGTCGAGACCTGCGGAGCAGGGATCCTCCAGACAGCCGGAGGAGTCCGAGGAGGAGGAGAGCTTAGAGTTTGAGGAGTTTGAGGAGGAGGAGACTAAGCAGCTAGCGTAGGCAGGACCCCAGAGGTTAGCTCACCGGGCAGGAGACCTGCAGTGCATGTGTGAGGTGTGCACCAGGAGGCTACAGAGAGTCGTAGCAGCAGCCGGAGAGGGTGACATACTTAAGGTTCCTTTCATGGACCTTAAGGTGAGTCATCTTGTGCCCTTCAAGCAGTGGGTTCCAGTCCCCAGGGACCCTGCTGTAGGAGAGAGATACTGGGCAGGGCTCTAGAGGAGGATAAGAGAGGGACTGAGACGCTACCTTGCCAGGAAGGGCAAGGCTGGACTGTTTGTACTACAGCAGTACACGACTTAATCGGCCATGAGGAGGGCCACAAGCACCAACATGGAGCAGTACTTCATGTACTTGCCTGGACTAGCAGAGTGAGTCACTACTCTATACAAATACCAAGAGGACATAGTCATGGAGTTCTATGCTACATAGTGGGTAGCCAAAGACCGCTCAGAGATCTGGTTCCTATACAGAGAAGAGCCCTAGCGTCTGACGAGAGAGGATCTTATAGCTGCACTGGGGTTCCTTGCTTCAGATCTGCAGTTGTACAGGAGTGCCTACGAGACATTGGCTCCACCCCGTAGACCATAGGGAGGGATGCTACCTACAGACAAGTTTGTCTCAGTCGCCTTTCCACCACCGCACACACCTGGTTTCAACAGAGGCCCTGCAAGACTCACCGCAAAGGCGAAGGTGGTTAGAGCGATAGTCACCAGGACTATCATCCCACAGCCTGAACATAAAGAGGAGTTCACACTTCTTCATCAGTGGATAGTGGCAGCCATTCTGAGGAGGCAGCAGTTCGACCTTGCATATCTTATGATTGCTGAGATGGAGGAGGTGATCTTTGAGAGAGTCAGAGGACATCACCCTGAGGTGACCACCAGCTACTCACCTCGAGTCCCCAAGGGATCACAGTCAGCCTCGAGTTAGCAAACAGGAGAGGAGCACCTCCACAGCCTACAGGCACACAGTCAGAGGACGCTACCACTGTAGCAGCCCTTGCAGGATGCCTGCATGAGTTCATTTAGAGCACAGCTGAGGATGAACGTCAGACGATGCAGGTCATCAGGGGACAGGGAGAGCTTCAGAGACAGCAGATGGCACTGGTGAGCACACTGATGACACAGATGGCTGAGTTTACTTAGAGGCAGGCCAGTAGAGAGCCAGGACCTTCTACTCTTCCACAGTTTCAGCCGTAGCAGACACAGCCAGGACCCATCACTGCTATGATGATAGCCCAGTCTTTTGGACTGCCTTCACTTTCAGTGGTGCTACCAACAAGAGGAGCAGGATAGACCTTCTCACCAGCTCAGTTCTTCCTCATGTCTGCCTTCTCAGTATCTACGTTGTTTTCTTCACCGACACACTCTTCTACTTCGCAGATGGCATGATCCTCCACCCAACATCACTTACCGGTCAGGATTCTGTTCTCAGACAGAGTGCAGACCACTCGAGCAGACTCTCTGATAGCCCCAGAGACAGCTACAACTCCACCTTCTTCTGCTACAGACACTACGCTTGTTACTCCTCAGGTAGCAGAGGATCTCGTCCGAGAAGGCTTCTCACATCAGAATGTGGTGGATCTCACTCTTCTCCAGGCTTCAGTGCTCAGGAGACCGCCACCATTACAGCCAGTCAGGATAGAGGGTCTGAGTCACCGGTAGACCATGAGTACTTCGAGCAGCTGGACGCTCAGGTGATGCAGGCACAGGCAGAGCAGCAGAACCCAGCACATGAGTAGCCTAGAGCAGAGCCCTCAGAGGATGTTGTTGCACCACCTTCTTTGTCCACAAGCGGTTAGTTGTTTCCTTTTTCCTCTTTTTGGTGCTTGTTGCCAAAGAGGGAGAAGTCATAGGTCTAGGGGGAGTGGGAGAGTGATCCTGTGCGATCGAGAGTCAGTAGCATGTATCTAGGGGGAGCATACGTGTACATTGGTTTTGGGAGTTAGGTACTTTTGGATCTTATTTTGATGGAGTTATTCGATGTTTGTGGATTTTTGATAAGTCATGGTTTTCATTCGCTTGTGTTTGACTCATCATGATCTCATTTGGTTTATTTTTTACATGCAGTGCTTTGTCTTTCATTATTTATCTTGTATGCCTGTATATGATTCCATGATGATGATTGCTTGCTTTTAATTCCTATGCATTTCCATGTTATCCTGTTTGCATATGATCATTCATGGCTTGCATTGCATGTCTTTATGCTTTAACCAATATCTTCACATGACATGCGTGCATATCATCTAGAGTGTGCTTTTTTCTCTTATTCCTTTTATCTCTTGATGATCCTTGATTGAGTAGGACCTTGTTTATTCATTGCTTATGCTTTTGAGGTTCCACTTGATCGTTGTGTAGCTCTTTTATCCTTGTTGTTTCTTGATAAGATTATGCTAAGTAGTGCTTATTATCAATCACCCAAAAGGGGGAGATTGTAAGCTTCATGACCATTGATGATTGGATTCCCAAGGTATGAATGTTTTGGTGATAGATGACAACTATGAATCTATGGGATAATATCTACACGGGTGTCGTCTATGCAGAAATCATCTCTAAACTCTATTACTAATCATATGGATAATGGTTGCCTTGGCGATTGATGACAATGACCATAAGAATGGAGGCTTGATGAGCTTGATGGAGTCCAAGGGTTGATGGAGATGGATCAAAGCTAAGGACAAGCTATGGAGAAAGTGTTGGCAACACTTGTCTAGTTGTTAGGGCTTTGAGTCCATAGGAAAAGCCGGACTATCAAGGGGGTCTAGTTCATTTCTCTTATGTCATGTCTAGTTGTTAATGTGCATGGATGCTCAGAGAAATCACAGGCACTAGGTGACAGTGGAGAAGCCAAGGAGCTGTTCAGAGAAGCCAGAAAACGAAGTCAAGTGAGGATGAGGAGTTTCAGCTTCTGGACATAGTGACCGGACAGAGGGGTCACTAGTGACCACACTGTATGGTCACTAAGAGGAATTGTCTGAAACTTTTAGCGAGCAGCAAGGAATCTGTCTGTGTGGAGGTCCATAGAGACCAGACGGTCTGGTCTTGTTGACATGAAAAATCACACGCGTGACCCGAGAGATTTGCTTGACTCTAGTGCAGGCTCAACACAAAAGAAATCGGGGCGTGCCAGTCGATTTTGCCCGCAAATTAACAAAGAGACGAACAGTTAAATTCCACAGGTCACTGGCCCAGGACACGCCGATGAAGAAAGCCGATAATCACTGTTAGTGAAATCCAGCCGATGGCTATAAACGGTGAATGATATTATCAAAATAGACTAATCCACTAATTTGAATGCGCTCATCGGCAATTCAACAAACGAGTATTGAATATTACATAAGCAGTGCCAAGGAGAACTAAATTGATGGAGCAAAGTCAATAAATCTATGATATACACGCTAGACTTGCTCTGTTAATGTCAAAGAGTCGATAGGCCAGGGTCGATAGGAAAACAGTAATCATGCAAAGACTCTCCCTGTCAATAGTGTTAAGTCAATAGATCTGATAGCTGGTATTGCAAATATGCCTCAAAATCACAGATCTAATCTTATCAGATAAGGGGGTAATCGACTTCAATGAATGCAAAATTAAACAGTTGATACACCAAGAAGTCGATCAAACCGTGATAACCTGTCGGCTAAACGCTCCGACAGAACCCTATCGACTTTTCCCACAACCAGTCCGTACCTAGTTCTATCGACAAAACGAGAGGTCGAAATCGATGCAGCCTTGCTGGTTCGAGTAGATCAAACTTAATCGAGACAGTACCCAAACAAAGAAAATATAACTAAATATGATCCAATTATAGGTAAAGTCAATAAAGTGACTCGAATAATGGATCTATATTATGTTTGTAGAATCTCCTAAGAGTCACAACAGATCTGACCTAACCGAGATAGTATTGCAACTCAAAATCGATAATATAAAGGTAATTAAGATCCAATTACCGGGTAACTAGCAATTCTAAAGATGACAATTAGAATATCAAATCAGGGAGAAAGTACTAGTTGAAGTCGACAGAATTACCGAGGGTAACTAATCCACATTTCTCTCTGAGATCGGAGCTGATGCAGCCCACGCGAGACGAGGATGTCGGAGAGAAATGGTTTGGCGATGCGCTGAATTGTGTTGAACAAAAGTGTTATTCCTTACGTACAAACCCTATTACATATTTATAGCCCCTTGCAGGGGGTTTTGACCCGACTCGGTCAGGACTCTTAAACAAGCCGACTAGACTTACTTCCAAATAAACTCTAAACCAAAAATAGAAAGATATAAAATAATTCTATCGGGCCCACTTTATTTCTTTTGGCCATTAAGTTTTGCTGACTTTAGCTGACTTCAATCCTCAACCTCTGGTCAATGGGACCGTTCCAAATTCTAGTGCCAACACATGCCCCCCAAGTCCGGGGTACGAAATCTTCGTGTGCCGGATTTTATCTCCTCGTTTACCACACATCTTTACCGCAATCTACCAGTGCTTCATCCTTTTAAATGCATCTTCTTTCTTCCCTCATCTTCACCTGAGTTCGAGCCTTTTCATCTTCCTCCTTCCCCTCTGTTTCGCTGGCGCACCCTTTCTGTCTCAGACAACCCCAAACTCAAGAACCAACAAGTGCCGACGGCTTCAACCTCGGTGATGGCAACCTCGCAGAATGTTCCTGAGGTAAACTTCTTCTCTACTTTCTTTTACCTTTAGATCTTATCCTCTAAGTCAATCCTGCCATGTTCTTATTTATTGTTCATAGGTTCATACTTGTTGTAGCAGTAATATTTGCCTCTTTGTTGATTTTAACCTGCTCTTTCTTTTCATAGGAACTCATGAACCAAATTTGCATCCCCTCTGTCACATATCCCCATCACTATTATTTAGGACCTTGTGGCAACCCAGATCCGATAGAATATATTAACTCCGAAACCAATAGGATCCCCCTCAAAACCAGGGCTGCCTCTTTAGACGAATGGAAATCTGTCTTTTGGTCCTGACCATCAGAGATCAAAGGGTGGAGAAATTGGTACCAAAGAGTAACCACTAGCCGTGCTTCAACCCTGCTTAATGCTCAAATTGATCATTCGATCACTCTGTCACTGGCTAATATGGATAAAAATGAACCAATCCTGGCTGCTGCCTCATATTTCTGGTCTGATGCCCTAAATGCCTTTCTTTTCAATGACGGCCCCATGGATCCTTCTTTAATGGATGTCTTCGTGTTAACCTCCATGAATATTTCTACCATTCATGCCCCCTTCTCCTTCTAGACAAATCCCCAATGCCTTCAGCACAAACTTTTCGCAAAAGATCTTGGCAGCTGGGGCAAATATATCCCCGAACATCACCGCACACGACCAGCCAGCCACAAAGAACTTTCTGCCTTCTTGAACATGTGGCTAGATCATTTTATCTTTTATGGATCGCCTGTTAACCCTACTGCCAATTTTCAAGGCATGGCTGAAGCTTTGGCCGATGGCACACCCATCCCTCTCGGCCGTTATCTGCTCGAAGCAGTTTACCAACTCATTCACCGGGATGCTGTAAACTTGCAACTCAATCAATCCATCGGCACAGGAGGCCCTTGGTGGTTCATTCAACTTTGGCTAAATATTCATTTTGCTAAAATCATGAAATTCAAAGCTTTTGCTGCATAGTCCTTCCCATCCACCGAGGTGCCCGAACCAGAGGAGGTCAGTATTCACTGCACATCTCTAGGTCAAGCTGCAACAAGAGCTCCCAGATGCAAAACAACTTCAGTTGCCTTCAACAGTTTCTTTCAACTTTTCTTCAATGGTGTAGTTCGGAAGAATCAAATATGATTTCCCTATGAAGATTTGCCTTTTGAGAACCCGTCGCCCTTTTGTCTTGATGACCCCACAGCCGATGACGAATTAAAGGCCATTTTCCTGTCCTGTATCACTCCAACCATCCTCCTTGTTGACTTCTGTGGTGGTCTATGTAAGACTCGATCATACGAGTTCTACCACCCATCAGTGATTGCTTGTCAGCTCAGCTTTGGTCAATTGCCAATCCATCTCTTCCTTGCCACCTGTCTTCGAGTTCATCAAGAATCAAAGACCTCACTAGAATTGATCAAGATTAGGGGTCTATCCAATGACATCACAGTAGGTGATTATAACGGCATCCTCTTGTCACCCTCAGTATCACACCTCTTCATCCACTGGTGGAGAGAATGGAAGCATCATCTTTTCTGCAATAACTTAACTTGCCATCTCATCAGCTTCGTGGACAAGGTAAACTTCTTCAATCGAGAATCTTTATAGTGTATTCTCGTCGAATTTTCCATAACTCACCATCACATTATACAGAACCTGGCCATAAATCCTCCAACCGTCAGTAACAGCAGGAAACCGATCAAATATTGTAGAATGGCTAACAACCCAATCATCATTCGTGATGCCTCGACTCCTGCTCAACTCCTCAGCGGCCGAGGCTTAATGAAGACAACTCGCCAGACTGTGAGAAAGCAGCCGACAAAAAGAAAAGCTGGTCCTGCAAGCCAATCGACTCAAGAAGCTGAGCAGCTGAAACGGGCGCGGATAACAGTTCCATCATCAAATCCGACCACCTCTGCGCCTCCAGTCTAGGTAATGATTCATCCTCATTCAATTCGTCTCAAAATAATTCGCAATACTTCAATTTTCTTCAAATTCTAGCCCACCACATCGACTGTAGCCGTCATGCCAAAGGTGGCCCAAGAAGTCATCACCGAGCTCACTCATGATGCACATGTAATAATCTTATAACACATATGGTCTTATATTATCCTTGCTTTTCTTTATTGTTGATTTCTATCATTTCCTTTTCAGGGACTACCATCAACTTCTACCAATCCATCGATAATGACTCCATCGGCTCAGAATACTGAGTTATCAACAGAAGAACCAATACATTCTCCTGAGCCGATAGAACAACCCTCCTCTTCAGTAGCCAAGGTAGTAACACCCTTCTATCTTAAACTTTCCCTTTTCTTGCAAAAATGTACCTCACACTTTTGGGCTTTCCTTTAGGAAAGTGTACCGAGCTCTAAGAGACGATCCAACAGCGCTACTTTATCAGACTTACCGGCGCACACTGCCTCCATCGACTCTAAGAATCTTGACATTGTCAATTTTGAGAGAGCAGTCGAAGAAACCATTTCCACCACTGCAGTCTCATCGATTTGAGCCATCGTCCCTTGGGTAGATCCACAGGTACCATCTTCGCTTATTTTAACATGCAATTATTTCATACCTTAACTCATTGCACCCCACAGGCCATCTTGTTACCAGTCATTCAATCTCAAATATCCATCGACACTGTATCAACCGATGCTCCAAGACCTGCTTCTCCTCCAGAGACAATAGTAATCATAACCATTTCTCAAATCACCTCATTGCTTCACTATCCTTTACTCTAATATCCTTTTTCTAGGCTTAAATGTCCAGGCGTGCATCTTTGGTTTATCTGCCTCTAGAATTTAAAGCCACACTTCAACAGATTCATCAACGATTAGGTGGAATCCCCATCGAACGACTAGTTCTGAATGCAACTCCCATCAGGCAATGCTACTTGGAAATCAAGGATGTGTTGCCACCTGAACCTTGTCTTGGTACTGCAACCAGTAGCCTTTATCGAAAGAACAGAGAGATAGCTGATGCAGAAACATCCCTTGCCAGAGTACCACAAGAAATTTTGGCGCAAGAGAATATTGTGACATTGGCTTATGAACAAGCAAGGAGCCTATGGGACACTACATCCACTATACCTAGGTCAATCGAAGAAGACGCCTACATCATCGCCCAAGTCGATGAACTTCGTATGAAAACGATTGACCTCATCGACTTCTATTGTCCAGAGGAATACTCATTAGATATGAGTTGCCTTGTAAATATGTAAACAATATTTAGTTCTATAATATTTTTTCAATTAAGGGTGATATCTTTGATATCGGCCATCTGAAGACGATGTGTAGACATCGGCTGTGAATCTCCTCATTCTTTTATTTTTATTTCTTCTACTAAGGACGATACTCATTGTATCGGTCATGATCAAGCACCCGAGAACACGCGCCAATCCAAACTCTCGGATGATATTACATCAAAATTCCCCATTGATTGCTCTCTTAAACCTTCTCCATCTAATCTTGAAAATAGTTTTTAGTATATCTTCTTCGATAAATGTAAGCCTAGGATTGTCGCCATCTTGTATATCGAATTCTGGCAATTCATCGGCCGACATAAATTCTTTTCCCAACTTGCCACCTTCTATAAACTTCATCGTGGTGCCTGTCAGAGAAATAACTATGAATTTGACTAGTCCACCACCTCAAGACCCTGAGTAGTAATCTTGATATAGTCGCCATTCCAAATCCTGCTAGAAATACACTCCATATCATCTGCGTGCCATGGTGCTAAATCGACCGATGCAATGTTGATGGTTTCATCGGCCGAGACCACCTCCACTCGATCACCAATCCACCAGATCACAGACTGATGCATTGTCGATGGTACACAACAATTCGCATGTATTCAATCATGACCCAGTAGAAGGCTATAGGTTCTCTTTCCTTCAATAACAAAGAACGTAACCGGCAAAGTTGTGTTGTCGATCATGAGTTCCACATTCAAAACTCCTTTGGCTGCTACAGTATGACCACCATAATCCCACAAAATCATGTTAGTATTGATTAAATCATCATCGGTCCTACCCAACTTTCTGGCAGTAGTGATTGGTATAATATTGACCGCAGCACCTCCATCAACCATCATTTTCCCTAGCGGCATCCCGTTGATGAGCTGTCACACCTGATTTTAAGGACAAAACCACATGCTTATCATATGTGTGCCCAGGACAAGTTTCACACATATAAACAGTAAAAGTGAATAACAGTATAACCAATATCATTATTACAACATACCATTATTACATAAGTAATTGTCTTTAAAGACTAAAAGAGATTCTCTCGAGAAATAACAGCACAAGACACCATAACACCATAGACAATCGACCGGGGGCACGCATGCCTAGTAGTACTCTTCATCGATGTGGTCCATCTCTCCATCTTCTGAGGAGCAGTTTAAAGTACAACAACAAAGGGAAATAGCAAGGGTGAGCACATGTCGTACTCAGCAAGTGAGGGAAAATATGACATGCAGGCTTAATAGAAGAAAGGCTAACAAAAGGATTCATTTGCATAAATGAGCACTACACCTAAGACCATTTGAAAAGAAATCCTATTTACTAGATGATAAGTTCTCCCAAGTGATCTCATCGAACCAACACTACAGGTTACACCGCCTATAGCCAACCATGGGGTAACCCGCCCATAGGAAATCAGACTTTAGGTTACACCGCTTGTAGCCAACCATGGGTTTAACCACCCATAAGTAACCACACTATAGGTTACACCGCCTGTAGTAAACCAAGGGTTACACCACCCAAACCAAACTTGGCTACCCATAAGGTTCACCCAACCATTCCTGCTAATCGTGTGAGGATCTAGGCCGCTCATGACCGTGAGCACGACTGTAATAACAGTTTGACACTCCGCAGAGGTTGTACAACTTTACGCACAGGTTGGTGATTCTGTCACCCATCAGTGACTAAAGTCTCCACGTTGCCCAAATCACAATGCCGTAGGTGTGAGGCCAAGAGATCACCACAAGGTCTTTCAAAGAGCTTCTTAGCTTGCAAACAATCCATGATAAGGTTTCACAGATGCGGAATTAAACCGTTCCTACAGAAACCCCCTCTGGCACCATGGCTAGGAGTGAACCGTCCATCACTTGAGTCCGAGAGTAAACCGTCTCATCCTCATTCCTTGACTGCCCGCAAAACTAGGAAGGCATCTCGATACTCAACAAAACCTACCCATATCAACCCTATGCTTTGCACTGTTTTCCTGGGTGGCTGCTCCACGAACCTATTCTTGTCATCCCAAGTAGGTAGCATGACAATCTCACAGTACTGTACCGAGTACACGTGCATACCCGCACCATCATCATCATCCTCCTACTTGGATCACCTAAGTTCCATGGTGGTAAAAAAGATTACTCATCCCTCATGATCATAATGTTAAAGTGAACTATTAGTCAAGATTAACATTAGACACTCCCATTCTCGACATAGCCAACTAAGCATGATGTACCCACACTAATAAGCTACACCAGAACCCAGGCGACAAGAAATAATATGGAACAGGATGATGACACATAGGATTCAATATTAACAAGCATGCATAGAGAATATAGAGAAATGTAAAACATAGGTTCAAAATGCATCAAGGACACTTGCCTGGTTCCCTTTGCTGCAGCCCAAAGTCTTCAAGATGGAGATTCTTGAAGTTCTCTAACTGCGGATCATCTACTCAACGTCACACCGGAAAGCCAACCATACAAACAAACTAAGAAACAATACACCACACGGTACAAAACAATGTTGAAGGCAATACTATGAAAAAGTACGCGTAGCTACGATCGCGTGAGCATAAGAACGACCTCAATCTGAGTTACGAGTAAAAAGTTACGAAGGTTTAAAGTTCTAGGGTTAAAATAATAAATTAGCAAATTTTTGTAAAGCAGTACGGATAAATAATATTCATCACTACGATCGCATTGGTGCAAGAATTTCTCAATTCCGAGTTAGGTTGAAAAGTTATGACGATTTGAAGTTTCAGAGCTAAAATGTAAAAACAGACAAGTTTAGGGACCTAAAAGTAATTTCAGAAAAGTAAAAGGGCTAAACTGATAAATATCAAGGGCAAAATGTAATTAATGAAAATTTTAGGGACAAAAATGTAATTTATAAAAAAGTTTAGGGACTAATTGTAAAAAGGCAGGACTAAAATATTAATAAAAAGTCCAGGGGTGTTTTTGTAGAAGTATAGTACTGAAATATAATTGAAGAAAAGTCTAGGGGCCTTTCTACAAAAATACAGGACTAGAAAATAATTAATTATAAGCTCAGGGGCCTAAATATAATGAAATATAGGTTCTCAAGAAAAATTAGGGTTAGAAACTAATTTAGTTAAAACTTAGGGGCCTCAACGCAAAATATGCAATTACAGGGAATTTAAGGAATTAATTCAACCCTAAGAATTCTATGGACTGAGTCCATGGGTCTGTGGACCGAGCATTGACCCAGGGTCCATGGTCTATGGTGGACCCAGAGCATACCCCATCGGGGCTTCTAATCTCAGCCGTTGATCTCAGATCGAACGGCGGGGACTGCTCTGGCGAGGTGGGGTGGCCGGCGGCCAAGAAGGTGGCCGGAGCTCACCGGGAAAGTGCTCCAGCGCACGCGCGAGGGCGGGGGGGGGGGGGGGGGTTCTAGGGGAGGCGGCGGTAAGAGGCGGGCTCACCTAGGAGGTTGCTCGCGGGTGGGAAGGGCCGACGGCGGGCGTTCGACGACGGGGAGGCCGGGGTTCGTGGCGGTGGCGCGGTTCGCGGCAGTGGGCGTGACGGCGGTGTGAGGTCGCGGTGGCGGCAGGGAAAAGGCGGCGCGGGACTATGGGTGCCGCCTTTCATAGGGGCGCGGGCCCCTACATGGCTTGGCGTGCACGCCGAGGTTGCGACGGCGGCGCCCTAGAGTCTGCGCGGCGCGCGAGCTCAGTGTGGGCGGGGCGAGGGAGTGGGCCGCGTGCTCGCTGGGTCGAGCGAGGGGTGGGGATACGCGGGGCGGGCTAGGCCGCGGCGGGCGCGCAGGCTGGCATGTTGGGCCAGACAGGCTGGAGGAGAGGAGAGATGTGGGCCGTGGGGAAGGGAGAGGCCCAAGGCCAGGGAGGGGGGTGGGAGAGAAAAGAGAGGGAGGGAGAAAGTTGGGCCGGGGTAGAAGAGTTTCGACCTAAAGGCCCGAGAGGGATTTTCTTTTCTCTTTTCTTTCTCCTGTTTTCTAAATAAAAGTTCTCTCTTCCCAATAAAATTCAGAAACAAAATCTACGTGACTTTAAAGTACCTTTGCACTCAATAAAACCCTAAATGCAACTATCCAACATGAATGCAAAAATCAAAATTTTAAAATAACCTATATTTAATTATTTTCTTTTGAAAGAAATAATCCCTTTTCTTAGTAAAATATGAACAACCTAATTAATTCTAGAAAATTTTAAAAATATGCCCAATTTTGAAAAATCAGGGTGTTACAAATCTACCCTCCTTAAAAGGAATCTCGCCGCGAGATTCGGACAGGATCGGAAAGAAAGAAGGAAACTAGGCTCTCACTTCATTGGGTGCATCCTTGTCGAACCTTTCCTTGTCGTGTGGCAATGCTTTTGCCACATATTGCACCTCTGCTCCATTAGGATATGTCAACATGACCGCCTTTCTAGCACAATCTATGATTCCCTTGTGCTTGGTTAACCAATCCATTCCGAGTATCACATCTATACCCTTGGAATCCAAAACGATGAAACTCATGGTAAAGCCTACCCCCCTTATGCTAATACTTAATTTATGACATTCGTGTTCTGCTTTCAATTCCCCTCCAGGTAAACTAACTATCATCTTATTCCTGAGCAAGGTGATGGGAATGTTGTACTTGGCCACATAATTGGATGATATGAATGAATATGATGCTCCAGAATTAAACAAAACTACAGCAGGGTTTGAGTTATCGAGTAACATACCAAGAACAATGTCTCGAGACTCCTGAGCATCTTCAAGAGCAACCTGGTTGACTCGACCCTTAGCATAGTTCTGCTTGGCTGCTATCGGGGCGGTGTTACCATTACGGTTGGGTGTTGGGGCAACATCTTCAGTCGGAGGTTGGCGCGTCTGCGATTTGGAGCATTGGTTTGCAAAGTGACCCTTTTCTCCACACATGTAGCAGTTCCTACTAGTGGTTGGTGTTTGATTGCCAATGGTCCTCTGCTGGGTTTGAGCTGACGCAGGAGGCGTCTGAGAGTTGGAACATTGAATGTGGCATTGAGGGGTAAGGAACCCTTGACCGGTAGGTGGAGTACTTTGTTGTCCACTTTGTTGTCTAGAGCAGAATACAGGTCCACCAGAAGATGATCCAATGCGAGGCCTAGTGTTGCTGCCTCCTTGCTGACCTTGATGCTCTATCTTGCGCATGTTATCCATCTTCGCCCTTCTGTTCTCCAGGACTAGAGCCTTATCCACCATCTCTTGGAAGTTCGCATAGTTACGAGCCTCAAGTGCACAAACAAGGCCATTATTCAACCCATCAAGAAAACACTCACACTTCTTCTCATCCGTGTCCACTTCTCCTGGGACATACCTAGATGGCTGGGTAAACCGAGCAACATACTCACTCACGATCATGGATCCCTACTTCAGATCCTAGAACTCCTTCTTCTTCAGCCTTATTACTCCCTGAGGCACATGGTGAGACCTAAAGCTATTCTGGAACTCATGTCAGTTAATACTATCAGGCTCCTTATGGGCTACAACATAAGCATCCCACCAATCAGCAGCGAGTCCAACAAGTTGGTATGCGGCAAACATCACCTTCTCCCTGTTGTTGCATTGAGCGACTTGCAGCTTCTTGTCAATAGTCTTTAGCCAATCATCTGCATCCATGGGCTGACAGAGTGAGAGAAAGTTGGAGGCTTGGTCCGTTGGAAATCTCCAAGCTTGTCTCTAGGCTAGGGAGCAGCTCCTGTGATATTGTTGTTCTGTTGCTGCACCAGGGTCTGGTGCATGGTCTGGAGAAGTTGTGTCTGCATAGCCATGAGTTGTTCCATAGAGAATTGTGGGGGTGGCTGCTCCTGTTCCTCATTGTTGTTATTGCAGTTTCCACCCCTTGCCATCTGATGTAAATTGGGGTATGGTAAGCAAAAATGGGTAGAAGATATAGGTAGAGTGCAAGGACATGATACGGTAAAGCAGAGAAGACATGTGAAACAAAAGAGGTAGATAAAGAGATATCTCAGATTAACTAATCTTTATTAAAATAAAATTAAAAAAAGTGAAAGTATAATATAAGGACGTGGTTGCAAGACAGGACTTGCATTACATCAGCACTCATTACAAAAAATTCAAATCATACTCATCACACTAGATCAAACTAGCAAACCAAACAGAAGAACGTGTAAATGCTAAGACTCTCTCGTGAAACTATTACATTTATTTGACTCGATAACACTAATTGACACCTATGAAGCCACTAAGGAAACCTCCTAATTATAGTTAAGGTTGGGAATGACGTAAGTTGGTGGGGCACGACTAGCCATTCTACGAGGTGGTGAGGAAGGAGTCGCATCCTTTAGCTCTTCTTCTGAAGGTAGGTCCAAGTCATCAGGCAAACATCGCTTGAGCTGGTGAACTGTCTTCATTGCCTCCTCATACTTCTTCTACCAAAACCCTAGTTCCTCTGTGGTTGAATCGAACTCCCTGGAAATCACCATGGTAATAGTGACTTGCTTCTTAAATTTCGTGTGTCCTTGTCCAGATATAGGGTCCACATGAATGTAGGTAGATCCACTTGCGCGTTGAGGGAAGTAAGCATACTTTGTATCTTCAAAATACTAACAATAACGAGAGCGAGTGACCATGCAAGCCTGGCGAGCGGCGTCACGGATCCCAGTGGAGAAAGAATTTCATGGAGCAATGGCCTCATGAATCCTTTCCACCTCAAAAGTTTCTCCGAGCGGTCTTGGAGCAAATATATGAACTTGAACCTTCCATGTAGGCTCAGAACATTCATAGGTCACTTGGGTACCGCAATACTTTGGTTGCTTCTCATAACCCAACTGTTGTAGCATCTCCCAAAGCATGTGAGGTTACCTTCCAGCATTATTTCCTGTATCCTTGAAGAGTCGAGTGTCACGATAAGGTGGTGGACTCGGTGGTGGCACCATCTCTTGTACAGCCTCTTCTATCCCAAACTCTTCTTCATATCCAAGGGAAACGAGCTCTGGTGGAGGCCAAACACGTGGGTGGTCATCACACCTATGAGAAGTCTTCTTGGTACGGGCCATCTATACAGTTTTGAAAATGGAGAGGCGAATGAGTAAAAACGATTTTGTAAACTGCATGGTAAAAACAAGACCAATAGCAAAAGTGAATCTAAACAAGACTATAAATTTTAAGCCAAAGAGTTTTGAAAATAGTTTTAGTTTGTAAAATAGACATTAGAACATGACCACTCTATCTAGGCCTGTGTCCTACGGTGGACACGGCTCTGATACCACTTCTGTCACACCTGGTTTTAATGACAAAACCAAGTGCTTATCATATGTGTGCCTAAGACAAGTTTCACACATATCAATAGTAAAAGTGAATAACAGTATAACCAATGTCATTATGACAACATACCATTACTACATACATAATTGTCTTTAAAGACTAAAAGCAACTCTCTCGAGAAATAACAGCGAAAGACACCATAACACCACAGGCAATCGACCGCGGGCACGCACGCCTAGTAGTAGTCTTCATCGATGTAGTCAATCTCTCTATCTTCCGAGCCGCAGTTTAAAGTAAAACAACAAAGGGAAATAGCAAGGGTGAGCACATGCCGTACTCAGCAAGTGAGGGAAAATATGACATGCAGGCTTAATAGAAAGAAGGCTAACAAAAGGGTTCATTTGCATAAATGAGCACTACACCTAAAACAATTTGAAAAGCAATCCTATTTACTAGATGATAAGTTCTCCCAAGTTATCTCATCGAACCAACACTACAGGTTACACCACTTGTAGCCAACCATGGGTTAAACCGCCCATAGGAAACCACACTACAGGTTACACCGCTTGTAGCCAATCATGGGTTAAACCGCCCATAAGAAACCACACTACAGGTTACACCGCCTGTAGCAAACCAAGGGTTACACTGCCCAAACCAAACTTGGCAACCCACCAAGTTCACCCAACCATTCCCGCAAATCGTGTGAGAATCCAGGCCGCTCATGACCATGAGCACGGCTGTTATAACAGTTTGACACTCTGCACAGGTTGTTGATTCTGTCACTCGTCAGTGACTAAAGTCTCCATGTTGCCCAAATCACACTGCCATAGTTGTGAGGCCAAGAGATCACCACAAGGTCTTTCAAAGAGCTTCCCAGCTTGCAAACAATTCATGCTAAGGTTTCACGGCTGCGGAATTAAATCGTTCCTATAGAAGCCCCCTCTAGCGCCGTGGCTAGGAGTGAACCGTCCATCGCCTGAGTCTGAGAGTAAACCGTCCCGTCCTCATTCCTCGACTGCCCACAAAACTAGGAAGACATCTCGATACCCAACCAAGCCTACCCATATCAGCCCTGTGCTTTATGCTGTTTTCCTGAGTGGCCAATCCATGAACCTATTCTTGACATCCCAAGCAGGTACCTCCACAATCCCACAGTACTGTACCGAGTACACGTGCATACCAGCACCATCATCATCATCCTCTTGCTTGGATCACCTAGGTTCCATGTCGCTAAAAAGGATTACCCATCCCTCATGATCATTATGTGAAAGTGAACCATTAGTCAAGATAAACATTAGACACTTCTATTCCCGACATGGCCAACTAAACATGACGTACCCACACTAATAAGCTACACCAGAACCCAGGCGACAAGGAATAATATGGAACAGGATGATGACACATAGGATTCAATATTAACAAGCATGCATAGAGAATAGAGAGGAATGTAAAACATAGGTTCAAAATGCATCAAGGACACTTGCCTCGTTCCCTTTGCTGCTGCTCAAAGTCTTCAAGATGGAGATTCTTCAAGTTCTCTAACTGCGGAATGTCTACTCAACATCACACCAGAAAAACAAGGATACAAACAAACTAAGAAACAATACACCACATGGTACAAAACAACACAAAAGGCAATACTATGAAAATGTACTTGTAGCTACTATCGCGTGAGGGCAAGAATCGCTTTAATCCGAGTTACGAGTAAAAATTTACGATGGTTTAAAGTTCTAGGGTTAAAATAATAAATTAGCAAAATTTCTATAGCAGTATGAATAAATAATATTCATCACTACGATCGCATTGGTGCAAGAATTTCTCAGTTCCGAGCTACGGTTGAAAAGTTGTGACGATCTGAAATTTCAGGGCTCAAATGTAAAAATAGACAAGTTTAGGGGCCTAAAAATAATTTCAGAAAAGTAAAAGGGCGAACTATAAAATATTAGGGCCAAAATATAATTTATGAAAATTTTAGGAACCAAAATGTAATTTATAAAAAGGTCAGGGGCTGAAATGTAAAAATGCCGGACTAAAATATTATTAATAAAAAGTCCAGGGGTGTTTTTGTAAGAGTATAGGACTGAAATATAATTTAAGAAAAGTCTAGGGACCTTTCTACAAAAATATAGGACTAGAAAATAATTAATCATAAGCTCAGGGGCCTAAATATAATGAAATATAGGCTCTCGAGAAAAATTAGGGTTAGAAACTAACTTAGTTAAAACTCAGGGGTCTAAAAGCAAAATACGCAATTATAGGGAATTTAAGGAATTAAATTAAACCCTAAAAATTCCATGTACCGAATCCATGGGTCTGTGGACCGGGCGTTGACCTAGGGTCCACGATCCACGGTGGACCCATAGCTTACCCCTTCGAGGCTTCTAATCTCGGCCGTCGATCTCAGATCGAACGGCCGGGACTGCTCTGGCGAGGTGGGGTGGCCGGCGGCCAAGGAGAAGGCGGCGGCGGCCATTGAAGGCGGTCGGAGCTTGCCGAGAAAGTGCTCCGGCGCGCACGCGAGGGCGGGGATGGTTCCAGGGGAGGCGGCGGCAAGAGGCGGGCTCAACTAGGAGGTTGCGAGCGGGCGGGGAGGGCCGACGGTCAGCGTTCGACGACGGGGAGGCCAAGGCTCGTGGGACGGGGTCACGGCGGCGGCATGGAAAAGGCGGCGCGGGGCTGCGGGTCCCGCCTTTTATAGGGGCGTGAGCCCCTAGATGGCTTGGCGCGCACATCGAGGTGGTCGCGGCGACGCCCTAGAGTTTGCATGGTGTGTGGGCTTGGTGTGGGCCGGGGCGAGGGAGTGGGCCGCGCGCTCGCTGGGCCGACCGAGGGGTGGGGATGCGCGGGGTGGGCTGGGCCGCAGCGCGCGCGTAGGCTGGCGCGCTGGGCCAGACAGGCTGGGGGAGAGGAGAGATGTGGGTCGCGGGGAAGGGAGAGGCCCAAGGCCAGGGGGGAAAGAGAAAAGAGGAGGGAGAACTTTATTGCACATCTATCTATCCCTTTCATTAGTGTATCGGCCAATACACTTTTGCCCATTACATAGTGCAAGAAACCAGTGGGGAGCTAATAGCCTCTGTAGTGACAGCCAAGGTGAACGAAACCACCATGTCTTGTAGAATATTAGAGTCATCACTCGAGTTGATAAGAATAAGGTTGCATGCTAGTGAACCAATCCTAAGGAGAGAATCCTTCATCATCCTGCTACCTCTTTAATAACATTCACCTTCCACTTTCTCACCGTCATCATTCACATTAACCAAACCATTGCAATTTGTTAGTAACCCTTTAATAGTATTAGTTCCGCTCGTTCCCTGTGGATTTGATAACCTTGGAATACTCTGAGGAAAAAAGAGCTACAACTGTACACCATCCTCTTGCGGTATATAAGTGGGTGCGTAATTACGACCAACAAGCCCCGAGAGGGATTTTCTTTTCTCTTTTCTTTCTCCTATTTTCTAAATAAAAGTTCTCTGTTCCCAATAAAATTCAGAAATGAAATCTACGTGATTTTAAAATACTTTTCCACCCAATAAAACCCTAAATGCAACTATCCAACATCAATGCAAAAATCAAAATTTTAAAATAACCTATATTTAATTATTTTCTTTTGAAAGAAATAATCCCTTTTCTTAGTAAAATATTAACAACCTAATTAATTCTAGAAAATTTGAAAAATATTCCTAATTTTGAAAAATCAGGGTGGTACACGAACCCTTTTAAATATAAAGCCTTCAAGTGCCGATGTTTAGTTTCATCTGGTTTATCAAACATTGACTGTTGGACATCAAATACTAATTGAGGCACCTCATCATTATCAGCAAACAGCTCCTCTCCTGAAGCCCTGTATTCTTACGGAAGCATCATCACCATACCCACGGTAGCACCAGGCACTTGTATTTGTGATTTCACCTTTGGCCTCCATACCCTTTTAGGCGGCTGATCATCATCCTCATCATAATAATATCTGCCAGCCCATATCTGTCAGCATTGCATCCTCTGGACTCTTCATTTCTGGCTCCTAGAAAATATACCAGATGGACACCACTGCTCTTCCTTCGCTTGTTCTCCCTATAATTCTTCATCAACTTCTTTGTCAAACTTATCTTTTTCTTCGGTCTTCCTTACCCCAAGTCGATCAAAAGCTGGTACTCTGCCCTGACTATCGACTTATCCTTTCATCGACTCTTTGATGTTGCCTTGTTGTTCCTGTTGTTGATAGAATTTCGGAGCCTCTTTATACATCTGATCCGTACGCCGACTGCAACTTGGACAACCGTCGATTGAAGGCAGCTTCATATTATTCTCCCAACAATATTTAAAAAATGGACATTCCCAGTGTGGGTCAAACTATGATTCTTTCAACTTCCTATCTCTTTTCTTCTGATATCGGCTAATAAAAGCTTCGACATTGTCAATACCAGCCATATTAACATTTGTAGGGAATGGATGTCCATCAATTTTCATAGCTCCTTTAGTAAACTTTATCTTGCCTTGCTCAATTGCCATTTGAATCTGTCTCCTGAAAACTTTGTTTTCTTCAATTCTTCGGTAGGTGGAATAACATGATTGGGTGGCAACTAAATATGCTTTTCTTGCAACAGCATGTCAAATATCTTGTCGGCCTTGGTGACACCAAAGTCATATTTTTCTTCTGGCTCATTCTGCTTCACCCAAGGGCACGACAAAATATTCTTATTCCTCGTCCACACAGCCATATTGACATCTTCGGTCTCCTACCTAGACTTATAGTTGTAATCATTATAGTTGACTTGAATTGGCCTGGACCGTGATACGAACACGACGACGGTGTCCGGATTTTATCCCAATCTTTCACGGTACAACAAGTACTAGCAAGTATATATAGGTATTGAAACTTGTTATCTCAGCTATAAATAGATAGAACAACAATCTCAAGCTCAATGATCCAGCAACCACAATAAAATAGACACCACAGATTTTTTATCCAATAGGAATCATAAACCAGCTAGAACACGATAGGAAAATACCGGCTTACAAGAACTTGATGTAGATGCAAACCAGTAGAGATAAACTCTCCAACCCATTACTTAGACAAGCATGATCTGGAGATGGGGAACCACAAGTTCCAGCACGCACCCAAGGGAAGAATCACTTGATCACGCACTTCAGCGACCGGTAGAGATCGGCGGCAGCAACCGGTAGAGGAGGGCAACACCTCTAGGGTTTCTTGGAGGACACCACGACCAAAAACACAATACAATCCCCTCCTCCCTTACAGGGGCGCTGGCCCTAGGTTATATGGCATGCAAGCTAGCTAAAAACCCGGTTCGACTCGAACACATTTAAAAACAGACTCGGACTCAACACAACTCAGAATTGTTTTGATTATTGCGACCGCTAGGGAATTTATTTCACTATGGGGCCAGATCCGTTGGAAAGGTTATCAAGTTATCTTTCCAACGAGTATTTACTCAGCCCAATCCGACTCCGTATGGTCCAGTTATGCTACTTTTACTCCGCACCTGTCTGGCTGATCCTAAACCGAGTCCGAACTGATTTTGAGTTTCCATATCTTCTGATTTCGTGACTGGGTAGACTTGAGACCGTGTAGACTTTGAAATTAAAGTATTGCATACCTTTGGAAAGGCCCGTAACACCAATATATGTTCCTTACTTTTCACAAGTGGCACAACCATTGATCCAATCATAACATATTCCTTCGTTTCTCCTTTCTTTTCCTCAACCTTCAGATTGGTCCCAATGAAAACATTGCATGGCATAGAATAATTGGCTAGCAAATCCTCACTTTGCTCTTCATTATTCATAATATTTTTCAAAGATCCAAACTGAATGTTGGAGTATTTTGACACATCATGTTCTGCAATATGTGTAAAATCATGCTTGTTTTCAGAATACGTAGTTTTAATGACTCGATGAGCCATGGGCTCATCAGACCGTGCCCCCTGAGTCAGATTCTCTTGGACAGACACCTTCTGCACTAGTTGAGATAAGCTTTCAAATTCAACCGAAGGAAACTTTTCCCGTAGAGGCGCTACTAAACCATTAAAAGCAACCTCCGCCATCTAATTATCTATTAACTGGAAACTGAAACACTTGTTGCGCACTTCTCTGAACCTCTGCAGATAATCATGCACATACTCACCAGCTTTCTGCCTCACAACAATGAAATCTAACAATCTCATCTCCCTAGTCTGAGCAAAGAAATACTTATGAAATTTCTGTTCGAGATCGGCCCAAGTTATAATAGAATTCAGAGGCAACGATGCGAACCATGAAAAAGCCAATCCGAATAATGATAACGAAAATAGCCTGATTTTCAATACTTTGGTAGCTCTTGCCTCTCCACATTGCACCGAAAACCAGCTGATGTGCTCAACAGTGGTAGTATTCTCTTGTCTGGTGGCCTGTATCGACTCGGCATAGGAATCAAGTCATAGCTAGGAGGATACAGGAGTCGATACATATAAGTCTGTTGTTTTGGTTTTAACCCGAATTGTTCTCTCATCACCTCAGCAATCTTCACTACCTAATCATCGGTCGAACCATTGGTATTTGGAACAGCCAATGTAGAACCAAAATTGACAACTGTGTGTTGGCCTCCCAACTCCCCAGGCAATGCAGAAGATGACGGCATGCCGAATAGGCTCGGCTCTACATTTGGTGCTGTCCCATATGTCACATTTGGTTCTGAAGTTTCTTGCCTGTAATACTGTGGCTATGTCTACGGTGATGTCTTTTGCAGAATAATCCTTTGAGCAGACCCAGGCGATCTTCCTGTAGCACTACCATCACTATTCTTCGGGGGTGGCGTAGATCCTTCCAATGCTGGCCCCGAGCTTGTTGTAGGATTTGCACTACTAGTACTGGGTGGCAACTGCTCAGGTCTCTTGATTGCAGGCCGAGGAATATTCCCTTGCATACTAAAATACATCGGCCCACGTGCTAGATCATCATATACACACCCTTCCACTGTCTGAATGATTAAAGCCCTCAAAGCATTCACCAACACAGTTGATTGGTTAATCAGAGAATGATGTATAGCTGCATGTATCATGCTGTTCAATGTAGCTTCATCAATCACTTCTATTGGCTTACTGGTTGGAGCCTTCCCAGCTTCATCTTCTTCAATCAAAGCAGCCATGGGTACCTTTTCCCTCTGTATGACCTTGCCATGCCTGGTTTTGCTAAACGTGCTCAATAGAAGGCTTTCGTATTAACCAATTCTTTGATCAATTTGTGCTCTTGTTTCGTCGCTTAGACCAACTTTGTGAACCGGCACCATGTTCTCCATCTTCAAATCCGCGCTAACATCATGTTTTGGTAGAGGATTGTCAGGGAACTTGGGATCCTTTGGCATTCCAAGCTCAGCACATGCGTGAAAGCGTGTTGACGTGAAAATTCTCACACGTGACCCGAGAGATTTGTTTCACTCTAGTGCGGGCCCAACTCAAAAGAAACCGGGGCGTGCTAGTCGATTTTCCTTGTAAATCGACAAAGAGATGAACAGTTAAATTCCACTGGTCACCTGCCCAAGACAGGCCGATAAAGAAAGCTGATAATCACTGTTAGTGAAAACCAGCCGATGGCTATAAATGGCGAATGATATTGTCAAAATAAACCAATCAACTGATTTGAATCGGCTCATCGACAATTCAATAAACGTGGATTAAATATTACATAAGCAGTGCCGATGAGAACTAAATCGATGGAGCAAAGTCGATAAATCTATGATATACACGCCAGACTTGCTCTGTTAATGTCAAAGAGTCAATAGGCCCGAGTCGATAGGAAAATAGTAATCATGCAAAGACTCTCCCTATCAATAGTGTTAAATCGATAGATCTGATAGGTGGTATTGCAAATATGCCTCAAAATCACCGATCTAATCTTATCAGGTAAGGGGGTAATCAACTTCAATGAATGCAAAATTAAACAGTTGAGACACCGAGAAGTCGATCAAACCGTGATAACCTGTCGGCTAAATGCTCTGACAGAACCCTATCGACTTTTCCCACAACCAGTCTGTACACAGTCCTATCAACTCAACGAGAGGTCGAAATCGATTCAGCCTTGCTGGTTCGAGCAGATCGAACTTAATCGAGACAGTACCCAAACAAAGCAGATAGAACTAAATACGATCCAATTATAGGTAAAGTCAATAAAGTGACTCGAAGAACGGATCTATATTAAGTTTGTAGAATCTCGTAAGAGTCACAACAGATCGGATCTAACTGAGACAGTATTGCAACTCAAAATTAAAAATATAAATGTAATTAAGATCTAATTACCGAGTAACTAGCAATTCTAAAGATGACAAGTAGAATATCAAATCAATGTGAAAGTACTAGTTGAAGTCGATAGAATTACCAAGGGTGACTAATCCACGTCTCTCGTCGAGATCGGAGCCGATGCAGCCAACACGAGATGAGGATGTCATCGAGAAAAGGTTTGGCGATACGCCGAATTGTGCTGAATGAAAGTGTTATTCCTTACGTACAAACCCTATTACATATTTATAGCCTCGTGCAAGGGGTTTTGACCCGACTTGGTCAGGACTCTTAAACAAACCAACTAGACTTATGTTGGGACTTTTCAAGTGCTCCTTTTATATATGAATATTACCCCAATTAGAGCATAATTGATACTAATTTAGGCCATTTACCTATGATATTGTCTATATATTTGTATATGCGTTGTTTTGGAGCTTTATTGCAAAAACAGGTAAAATGTGATGATGGAGAGGACAGGAGTCCAGAACTCACGAAAAGCACTGAAGAAGCCCAGTGCGCCAATCGGCGCAGTCCATGAGCCGATCGACGCAAGGGTGTTTTGGCCCACAGAAGTGACCGAGGCCCATTCCACATATTTATGGAAGTTTATCTGCACAAGACACTTGAAGATATTTGTCTAGAAGATTTATGGAAATTCAAGAAGATTTATGGAACTTCAAGATCTCAACGTTCAGTACAAGACTTTACCTCGAAGGAAAAGGCCCACATGGAAGCTGTGGAAGACACAGGAACCGACTCGGGGAAGAAACCAGAGAAGACACGGCTTGCATCGATCGGCGCAATCCTGCGCCGATCGGCGCAATCCTGCGCTGACCGGCGCAACCGCCTTATTTGCTAGAAACCGAGTCCTTTACGAGTAGAACCCCTATAAATACTTGTAAACCCTCACCGCAGAGAGAGGAGGCGATAGAGGGACACCAGATCCGTGAGTTAGAGCCATCGGGGCTTGCCCCGTTGGAATAGATCTCTAGTTGAGTTTCAAGAACCATTGGTGTTAAGAGTTGATCCGTCAAGGTAGGCCATCTTGACGGGGATGAATCTTACTCCATGTATCTCAAGGATGATTGAATATGTTGATGATGGTTTTGGTGATTTGTCTATCTTGATTCTATAATCATGCATGTGCTTATTCCAATTGCTTAGTTCTAGGCTAAGTAAGTAGATATTATCTTGATCGCAGTGATTAGGATAGTATTCGGACATTGTATTGATTATGGTTGCTTGATGATGCTAGTAGTGTGGTTTAGCGGTGACAACACTAAGCCTACGCAGCACTATTGGATAGTTGAGTGGGGTAAGATACTCGCGCGATTAAGGGTTTCCTCTCGACAGCGATAAATCAGGAGCCGCTCGGAAAGCAGGGTGGTCTTACTCATTATAGGTTTTCATTGATCTATGTAATTATCCATTATGATGCTATTCAATTAGACTTTCTAGTTACGATCTCACTAGTAGATATCTGGCTACTCACTTAACAGCATAGGCTTACAAGATCTGGTGCACTTTGGCTTAGATTCACCAGTGTGCCGATCGGCTCAACTCCTGCGCCGATCGGCGCAACAACACTTTGGCTTAGATTCACTAGTGTGCCGACCGGCTCAATATCTGCGCTGATTGGCGCAACAATTCACTAGTGTGCCAATCGGCTCAACTCGTGCGCCGATCGGCGCAATGACAGATTTACTATCTGGCGCACCTTTGCGCTGGCCAGTCTCTCCCACATGCAACCTAAACTCGACAGTAGCCTTGACTAGATCTTTTACTGTTAACTTTGTTTAATCATCCCTAAGGTCCCAGTGGATTCGATAAACCTTGGAATACTCAATTCCAGGGGAAAAGTGCTACAATCGTACACCGTCCTCTTGCGGTATATAAGTGGGTGCGTAGGTACGACCGACAAGCATAATTTCTGGCGCCATTGCCGGGAACCATAACAGGTTTTAAACGTTGTTTAATGTATTAGTGTTTAGTCATTGTGCTTTACTTGTCTCTCTAGTACATATATTCTGTTAAGTGAAACTAACAGGTATGGACAGTCCTAAGTCAAACAAACCCTCTAATTACACCGATGATCCAGAAAGACTCTTTCACAAGAACAGAACAGCGGAGAAGAGAAGTAAGTCACTTGGAGATTTGGAAGCAGTCCGATAATACTCGAGGTGTTGCGCGGACTGCTTCCAAATCTCCAAGTGACTTGCTTCTCTTCTCTGCTGTTCTCTTCTTGTGTAAGAGTCTTTCTGGATCATCGGCGTAATTAGAGGGTTTTTTTGACTTAGGACCGTCCATACCTGTTAGTTTTACTTAACAGAATATATGTACTAGAGACAAGTAAAGCACAATGACTAAACACTAATACATCATACAATGTTTAAAAACCTGCTATGGTCCCCAGAAACGGCGCCAGAAAAAGGGAGCTTGTTGGTCGTATCTACGCACCCACTTATATACCGCAAGAGGACGGTGTACGATTGTAGCACTTTTTCCCTTGAATTGAGTATTCCAAGGTTTATCGAATTCACTGGGACCTTAGGGATTTATTAAACAAAGTTAATAGTAAAATATCTAGTCAAGGCTACTGTCAAGGTCATGTTGCATGAGGGGGAGACTGGCCAGCGCAATGGTGCGCCAGACAGTAAATCTGTCGTTGCGCCGATCGGCGTGGGGATTGAGCCGATCGGCACGCTGGTGAAACTAAGCCAAAGTTGTTGTGCTGATCGGCACAAGAGTTGAGCCGATCGACATGCTTGTGAATCTGTGGTGGCGCCGATCGGTGCAGGGGTTGAACCGATCGGCACACTGGTGAATCTAAGTCGAAGTTGTTGCGCCGATCAGCGCAGGAGTTGAGCTGATCGGCACACCAGTGAATCTAAGCCCAAGTGTTCCAGATCTTGTAAACCTATGCCGGTAAGTGAGTAGCCAGATATCTACTAGTGAGATTGTAACCAGAAAGTCTAATTGAATAGCTTCATAATGGGTAATTACAAAGATCAATAAAAGAGCTAGAACTGTACATCGTCCTTTTGCGGTATATAAGTGGGTGCGTAAATATGACCAACAACTAGCGGCAGCGGGCAGCCCCGGCCGGTCCTTGATCGGCTAGGCCTGACTGCCTCTAACGAGGTCCACATGGAGAACATGAATGGCCCTAGTTTCCAGGACGGCCTTGATGACATGAGCGGGAGCCAAAGTGGTTTGCATCGGGTGAACCTAGAGCCATTTGAAATGGCCTCGGTTCTGGTGCCCAAGGAGGCGATGATAATGTTCAACGAAGAAATTGAAGAAAGTATCCTCATGGCTGCACAAGAAGATACGCCACCAATCACAGGACGAGATGAGTATATCGAGGTGTCTCCTTCTGTAACCTCCCCGACTATGGTTGGCTTTAAGAATTGCAACCTTCTGGATGGGCTGGCCTTGGACCCAGCTGGCACCAGCCCACTGGAGGCAAGCCTGGAGGCCTTGTTGGACTATGCTATAATCCCCTGCACTCCGCCTGGGCTGAGCCTTTCTGGCCCACCACCTGTGGAAGGTGTTCCTGGCCATGTTGAGGAAGAGAAATCAACGGAGCCCTCCCAATCGCCTTTCTCGTGTGCCTCTGTTCTAGCTTTCGAGCAGCTGACTCCAGTCGCCATGCCGTCGGTACGGCGCAACTCAGGGATGACAAGGGTTTACTCCTGACGATGCACCAGGCTCCACCACTATTCGGACAAGCTCACCTTGATCTTGGATTTGGCGGATTTCAATGTGTTCGCTACGCTGGCGGATTTGGCGATCCCTGCCCCGGCTGTGGGAGTTGAAGTCAGCTCGCTAGCTCCTTCCCCGGTGTGAACGAAGGAAGCCTCAGGCTCGCCTCTGATTGCGCTCCTAGCTGCGGATGTGGCAGTCAATCAACTGAACGGTGACCCAATCCCACTGAATCAAGATGAGGCTGCTGCACATGTGGGTATGGCGATCACTGACCCAACTGCGGGAGTGGCAAGCAGCTCGCTGACTCCTCCTGTGGCACAAACAGAGGAGGCCTTTGGCTCGCCTCATGTTACGATCCTAGCTATGGATGTGGCAGACAGTCAGCTGACTCCATTTGTGGATCTTTTCAGCGGCCCAACCCTCCAACTTCGTGAGCAGGTCTCGGATGCTGTCACGCCCATCCCGATGAGGTCTGAACCGGATCTGGCTCTGTAGGCCTCGATGGCGAACACCGAAGTCGTGCCTGTGTCCCCGACTATGACCGCAAGGGATGAGTTAATTAATAAACTCATGTGTCACACGTCTAGGCTCCTCCCACTACGATCCACCAGCAAGAGAAGAAAGAAGTTCATGCCCCAGGGATCCACCCCACGTTGCAGTCATCGACTCGCAGTAGCAGGTGTCGAATTTCAGATGGGAGAAATGTCAAGCCGTACAAAAAAATGGGCTATGACGACTCTAGAGGTCATTGGGGAGAACGGTGGAATGGATCAGCAGGCGCAGAATGACTATGCCAAGCTCTTCTCGCAACCTCTATCAGCATCGCACATTGAAGCTTTGGCGGTCCTTTTCGGATGGAAGATTCCTGATGATCTGGCTAATGAAGGTGACGGTGAAGCTATTGTTGACACCTGACTCTTCCTCAGTTTAGTGTGTGTGTGTGGTCAATTAATCTGAGGTTTTAATGGATCCTACAAAAATCATGATACGGAATGTGAGGGGATTAAATTCCTCTGCTCGCTAGGACTCTGTTCGCACCGTGGTCGAAACTGCCCATGTGGATGTTGTGTGTCTCCAGGCGGCGAAAATGGCTGTTGTCTCTAGAAGAGTGCTCTTGTCCATGGTGGTATTTTGATTGTCTGGAGACGCTCCCTGGCTACCACAGGTGTGAGCCGAGTAGATAATCACAGTGCCTTGGTTCAGTTCACTTCTGTTATAGGAACTTCTTCGTGGCTGACTTGTGTCTATGGCCTGCAGGGAATGAGGCCAAGGTTTAGTTTTTGCAGGAGTTACGGGATATCAGAGCTTAGTGCCAAGGCCCTTGGATGTTGGCAGGTGACTTTAGCCTGATTCTTAAACCTGAAGACAAGAACAATTCCAACATCAACAGAGCAATGATGGGCCGATTCAGAAGATTTATAGATGATCTTGCTCTCAATGAAATCCCTCTTCATGGACGCTAATTTACTTGGTCAAACCAGCAAGATAATCCTACTTTGGTCAGATTGGACAGGGTGCTATGTACAGTCGACTAGGAGGATCTATTTCCAAATGTCTTATTGCAGAGTACAGCAACTAATGATTCCAATCATTGTCCACTCCTCCTTGGCCTAAAAGATAACAAACCCGGTAAACGAAGTTTCCACTTTGATGCCTTCTGGCCCAAGCTGGAAGGATTTCATGAGGCAGTTGAGGTAGCTTGGAACTCGGTTGAGGCCAAGTCTTGTCCTTTTGTTACGCTGGACCTGAACCTGAAGGCTTCTGCTAGGGGGCTGCAAGCGTCGAATGATAAAAAAGGTTGGGCATGTCAACTCGTAGCTGAGCCTAGCACGGGAGCTGCTACATCGCCCGGAGATAGCTCAAGATGGTCGGTCGCTGTCAGTGGCAGAAATCTGGCTAAAAAAGAAACCTCAAGAAACATTCACTCATGCTCGCCTCACTCTAGCGAACCATAGCTCAGCTGAGATCAAGAATTGGGTGGCTCAAAGATGAGGATGCCAATACTAAATTATTTTGTAGGCAGTCTTGTCTCGGATGATCTTATATACACAAGCCATGAAGAAAAAGCCAAACTGGTGGATAAGTACTATGACATCCTCCTTGGTGTTGACTCGAATCAAGAACACACTATTGATCTCCAGGCTGCTGGCATCACTTCACACAACCTGGGCGATTTGGACATACCGATTTTTGAGACTGAAGTATGGGAGACTATAAAGCAACTGCCTACTGACAAGGTGCCTGGCCCGGATTGCTTCACTGGATGTTTCTATAAATCCTGTTGGCCCATAATAAAGGGTGCGGTCATGGCCATGATATCTGCTATTTGGAGCCGAAAGTTCATGAACTTCGAAATGCTGAACTCAGCTTACATCACGCTGATCCCAAAGAAGGAAGGGGCTGACCAAGTCTAGGACTTTCGACCAATAAGTCTGATGCATAGCTTTGCTAAATTGGTGACAAAGTTATTGGCAAATCGGCTTGCTAGCAAATTGCAGGAATGGTGTCTCCTAACCAAAGTGCTTTTATGAAGCGTCGCATTATACAAGATAATTTCATTTTGGTTGAGTAAATGGCCAGATTTGTACATCAGCAGAAGCAGCCCCGAATCCTCCTGAAGCTTGATATTTCTAAGGCCTTTGACTCTATGTCATTGCCTTTTCTTTTGGAGGTCATGCAGCTGTTGGGTTTTGGGCAAATTTGGTGGGATATCATCTGTGATCTACTATCCACTTCCTCTATGTGAGTCTTGCTGAATGGGATTCCCGATGAGTTTATTTCTCATTGGCGAGGATTGTGGCAAGGGGGCCCTCTTTCCCCGATGCTCTTCATTCGAGCCATGGATGTGTTGGGTTACATGTTCACAAAGGCGGAGAGTAAGGGGATTCTTCTGCCCCTTTCCACAAGAAACTTGAGGCATCGGGTCTCCATTTATGCAGACGATGTGGTCCTCTTCCTCCGACCGGTGGTGGGTGACATTGTAGTCACCCTAGATATTCAGTCACCCTGGATATTCTCCACCTGTTTGGTTCAGCCTTTGGGTTGCGCAACAATGTGCAGAAAAGCAGTGTGTTTCCTATTAGATGCGAGTAGGACGATATCATAGTTTTGCAAAACATGCTCCCATGCAACATATCTGACTTTCCTTGCCATTATCTGTGCTTGCCACTGTTCCTAAAGAAACTCACTCGGGATCAGGTTCAACCAATCATTGATAGAATTGCTGATCAGCTGCCTGGTTGGAAGGCTGACCTAATGACGAGGGCGGGACGGTGAGTGCAAGTTCGGTTTGTGCTCACTGGCATGCTTATATACCTTGCTATGGCCATTGATCTTCTAATGTGGGCTCTAAAGGCGATTTATAAAATCAGAAGAGGGTACTTGTGGCACGGTCGAAAGGAGGCCAAAGGCGGACACTGTTTGGTGGCATGGGGCAAAGTGTGCTAGCCCTTGGAGCTAGGCGGTTTGGGAATCTCTAGTTTGAAAGAATTGGGTTGGGCACTACGTATCAGGTGGCTGTGGCTGGAGCGACCAGAACCAGATCATCCATGGGCAGCATTGCCTATTCAAGTCCTGATGAGGACATCACCCTTATGGATACACCCAGCACTCCGCCAACCAAAATGCAAGTTCATGCGCAACAACTGAATTTACGGGTGAGCTTGTTCCTAATGATTCCTTTATGTGATTTTGAAAATAGATTGCTACCTAATGAATTAATTGTTGTTAGAAACCATGGAGATGATGATGAGACAGCTGGGGAGGTGATTGGAGACGTGATGGGCCAGCAAGGATGTCCAAGCCAAGGTGGAGGCCCAATCAAAACCGACTTCGAGCCTGTTTCGGAGCCCACAACCAGTCTGCACTAAAACGGACACCCAGGACGCATACGGACTCGGATGTGTACGTTCTATATATGCCTGGAAAGATAACGAAAACACCTTTCCAACCCAATTGGTACCATGTCAAAATTCATCTTGAGTCGTCGACAATCGCCAAAAAAATTCGACTTACAGAATCTGTCCTGGTGTTGCGACACCGTAATCGGTCTTTGGGCCATGTATCGAGTTGAGCCCGCTTAGGGCTGTGTCCAGGGGGTCTTGCACGACCCTAGGGTCCTCATATACAGCCGCCGCCTCTTCATTAGGGTTTGGGTTTTGCTTAGATTATTCTGTTGATAACAGTTTTGCCGTTTGATCGGTTTATGAGACTCCAACTTGTGAGATTCATCGTATACTTGCGAATTTGGTTGCATTCTTCTTTGTTCTTACGTGTGTTCTTGATTTGCAGGCAAGGATAAGCCTTCTCGGCGAGGTCAATCATTCTTGAACGGTTGATAACCAGAGGAGACGTTGTGCTGTGATTGCGGGGTTCAGAACGTGTCGTTCGAAAGCCGGATCGATTTGTGTATCGCCTCCGCCTTAATCAAGATTATCGGAACCTACCGGAAGATCGAGAACCCTTGTTCACATCAAGTGGTAATCAGAGCTTCAGGTACACCGTTAGGTTCGCCCTTATCCTTGTTATTTTGTTCAATCCTAGACTCCAGAAAAATGCCCTACAAAAATATTTGTTCGTCGTGTTTCCGCTGTCCTACACCCCCCTTGTGCCTTGCAATTTTCAGTTTAGTTTGCTTCTCTGAATTTTAGTCCCTACAAGGTCATTGTGTTGCTGGTCTAGTGCTTGTTCTTTGGTCTTGGTTGAGTCGTGCATATCCTTGTCATAGACAAACAAGGGAAAAATCAGTGTTGCATATGTTTAGATAATAGTATTGCTGGAATTATGTGCACTAAATATTTCTTTAACATCTAGCCTTCTACTTTCGTGTGCAAAAGAAAATTAGAGTGCTCTGCTACTGTCTCATTGTGATCAAAAGCCAACCAATTAGTGCTTGATCTTGTTATAGAAGTTTGTTTTAGTTGTGCTATTACAAGAATCCTTTTGCTGCACTTGTAGTAAAAAAAAAAATATTCTGGGGTTCCATTGGTTGTAAAACTTGTAATACCTTGTTGCAGTTCTGATTCTCAAGAAAAGAAAAGAAAAAGGCAAAAGTGCACAAGAGAAAAAGCCGCACAAAAAAAAAGAAGTAGAAAAAAGAAAAGATACAAATTCAGAATTGCTTGCATCCTTTGTGTCCTTTGTTGAGTCATTTGCTTGCTTGCTTGAACTTGGTCCGAGACAAGTTTAGGCCGGTGACATAGACTAGCTTGGGACTATTATTCAGTTTTGCAACTTCTGAATTGAAATTTTGCTAATCCTTGCTACGTAATATTGCCTATCCAAGCTCTATATATTTCCTTCTGAAGAGGCACAAATTTTTTTGACTCTCGCAATCATCAGTTCACACTCTCCAAGGTATCCTTTGCTTTTTGTAATTAAGAACTTTGTAAGAGCTTGATAAGATGCTTCCTTTTGCTTGTTGAGAGTTTACACTGTGATCACATAGTAGTGATAGAAAAATATACTTCCGTGTGTTTCCTTGTTTGCTACTAACAATGACAGGTTACGCCACTCATGGTGATGATTCAACGTCGTCTAATGAGAACAATATGAGTGATGTATTACAAAGAGTGCTCAGTCCTCAAATGGAGAAGGTGGAGCAAAATCAATTGAACAATTTATTTCAGACTCACTTTGTTGTCAAGGATCGACGTTGTCGTGTTATCATTGATGGAGAGAGTAGCCGCAACATCGCAAGTTTAGAATTAGTAGAGAAGCTTGGATTGACAACACAACCACACCCATGTCCATACTACATCTAATGGGTAAATTCTTTTGGTAAGATAAAGGTAGATAAAATTGCACGCATTAAATTTTTTATTGGTTCTTATAAGGATAGTGCAGAATTTGATATAGTACCTATGCAAGCATGTCATTTGTTATTGAGTAAACCTTGGATTATTACAAATAATGCTTCACATAATGCCATTATAAATAGCTACTCATTTAAATATAATGATAGAAGAGTTACTCTTAAACTTATGACCGCTGCTGAAATTTTAGAAGAGGATCAACAAAGGCTTGAAAGGAGAAAAAATGAACCATTTATGAAAGAATGGACTGTTTCAAATGTTGCAACACTTACATCAAAATCTGAATTAGATGATGAACATATTTCCTTGCCTGCAACTAATACATTTCAGGTTCTACACAAAGAAGAGGATAGTGAGAAAGATGAAGAACATGTTGTTGCTTCAGGTAAGAGCTTTCTTGATATGATGAATTGTTCCAACAATCTTGTTGTATTGGAACCTTGTCTTGATTTGCCTTTGCCACAAGTTGATTTATCTACTGATCCTTATGATAAAGAGGAGTTGTGTGCCACTGCTTCACTTATACCTTTGCCACAACAAATGAATAAGCTTGATATTTTTGCTTATGATTCACCTACTAGTGCTGAAATAAAACATTTGATTTTAATAACATGTGAAAAGGATGAGCAGAAATTATTGTCTTCTCTAAATACTTTGGGTTATATTGAATTTGATGTTCTTTGTGATCTAAATACCGTGGAGAAGCAAATCTTTTCTCAAACTGAATTGCCTTTACTAACAAGAAACGAATTTTATGCTATAGGAAACTATGATCATAGAGGTGTATTTATGGTGCATAAAGTTTATATTTGCTCAAACATGAATACTCCTTGCGTTGTACAACCAAATGATGAACTAGAAAACTGCAATAACAATTACCATGTTATGTCATGTTTTTCTAGTGTTTTTAAGATCACACATTTTCTATCTTGTCATAAGAGGAAGAATGATGTTTATATTGCTGAGCAAGTTTTCATAGAGGTCATTAATTTGCATGGAATGCGTTCTATTGTAGTTTCACATTGTGATGATAAATTTTATAATGCATATAAATATGAGTTGTATCCCAAGTTTGGGAATAGTTCCACAATTAATATTTCAGATTTGAGACCATACATGGGAGAAAGAGATGAGCTCGAGTCAAGGACGACTCTAATTCAAAAGGGGGAGAATGATGAGGACATCACCCTTATGGATACACCCAGCACTCCGCCAACCAAAATGCAAGTTCATGCGCGACAACTGAATTTACGGGCGAGCTTATTCCTAATGATTCCTTTATGTGATTTTGAGAATAGATTGCTACCTAATAAATTAATTGTTGTTAGAAATCATGGAGATGATGATGAGATAGCTGGGGAGGTGATTGGAGACGTGATGGGCCAGCAAGGACGTCCAAGCCAAGGTGGAGGCCCAATCAAAACCGACTTCGAGTCTGTTTCGGAGCCCAGGACCAGTCTGCACTAAAACGGACGCTCAGGACGCATACGGACTCGGATTTGTACGTTCAAAATTCATCTCGAGCCGTCGGCAATAGCCAAAACAATTCGACTTATAGAATCTGTCCTGGTGCTGCGACACCGTAATCGGTCTTTGGGCCATGTATCGAGTTGAGCCCACTTAGGGCTGCGTCCAGGGGGTCTTGCACGACCCTAGGGTCCTCATATACAGCCGCCGCCTCTTCATTAGGGTTTGGGTTTTGCTTAGATTATTCTGTTGATAACAGTTTTGCCGTTTGATCGGTTTGTGAGACTCCAACTTGTGAGGTTCATCGTATACTTGCAAATTTGGTTACATTCTTCTTTGTTCTTGCTTGTGTTCTTGATTTGCAGGCAAGGATAAGCCTTCTCGGTGAGGTCAATTGTTCTTGAATGGTTGATAACCAGAGGAGACGTTGTGCTGCGATTGCGGGGTTCAGAACGTGTCGTTCGGAAGCCGGATCGATTTGTGTATCGCCTCCGCCTTAATCAAGATTATCATAACCTACTGGAAGATCGGGAACTCTTGTTCACATCAAGTCCCTGACAAGGTTCGCGCCCTCTTCTCAATAGCGTTGCAAACTGAAATCGGTGATGGATCAAACACGTTCTTTTGGACTGATCGCTGGCTACACGGTCAGCGGGTTAGTCATATTGCCCCTGGGCTGTTTGCCATCATACCTAAGCAAAGAGTCAACAAGAGAACTGTCCAGGAGGCACTCATCAATAGGACATGGATTTCTGACATCCAAGGGGCAATAACAGTTGGTGCATTAGTGAAGTACCTGCATCTCTAGGATATCTTACTCGACTTGGAGCTGCAGCATGGAGTCAATGACACTCACTTTTGGAGGCCTTCTTCAAATGGTATCTACTACGCGAAGTCGGCATATGAGAGCATGTTCCTGGGATCAATCACATTTGAGCCATACTCGAGGATTTGGAAAACCTCGGCGCCTCCTAAATGTTGGTTCTTTATGTGGCTGGTAGCACAAAACAGAAGTTGGACAGCAGATCGATTAACATGTCGAGGGCTGAACCATCCGACGAAGTGTCCGCTCTGTGATCAGGAGGACGAAACTATTGATCATATACTGGTTTCATGCGTCTTCGCGGCAGTTCTGGTTTTGCTTCCTAGGGCAAGTCAATTTGCAGGACCTATCTCCCCAGCCTGATGCTCACTCTTTTATATATTGGTGGAGAACGGCAAGTGATACTTCTAGAGTGTTAACTAAAAAGGGTCTGAATTCTCTCATTATTTTGGGCGCCTGGGTACTTTGGAACCATAGGAATAGGTGCGTCTTTGATGAGACCTCTCCTAGTTTACCTGCCAGGAGGAGAGGTATCTATGGGAGTTGGCTGGTGCGAAAGGAGTCTCCTTCCTAACAGCCCCACTCCCTGTAGAATAGGTGTTTTTTCAGGTTGTTCAGTTGTAAACAGGCGTGAATATATAACGGGAAACAAGTTTGTGTGTGTCTGTGTGTGTGTGTGTGTGTGTGTGTGTGTGTGTGTGTGTGTGTGTGTGTGATGTGTGTTTTGTAAGGGCTCTGTCCATCATCTTTCTTATTAATACAATGGAACGTGGCTCTCCTGCGTTTTTGAGAAAAAAAGTTCTAGTTCTGTAGTGGGCGAGCCGGGCCCCAGAAATAAATGACGTGATCGAACAACGGGCCCAAAGAGAGAAAGGGGAGGTAAAGGGAACCGGAGCACGAGCTCCACCCGGAATGAAGTCTCGTGTGTGATTTTGAATCGTGAAGGAGTGTTTATATACGTAGATGGCAGGTGTATGAAGGTCTGAGCAGCCTTCCTCAACGGACCGGAGTAGGTCAATCTCCAAACGCAGCTTTCAGCGAAGAGTACGCTGGCATGTTCAAATATAAAAACAAGACCTCGATTCAGACCTGATGCCAGTTCATATTTCATATAGAGTTAACAATTGGTAGGCAAACATGTACGCCTCAGCGCTGCGACATAGACCTCTACGACGGGGAGACTCGGCCGTTGATGGTCAATAAGAAGTATGTCGATGAGCGATAGAGTAATGGGCATGGGACAGGGCCGGTTTGGGAGGGGGCAAGTGGAGCGGCGGCTCCAGGCCCCCAGATCCTAAGGGCCTCCTCCCCATTGCATGTATACATATACATATACAGGCAGCAGACCTATGTGCACGGTCCTAGTCTAGGTGTTAGTCCAACTGTCCAAGTCTTGATAAAAAAAAAAACGAAGCCCATGACTCCATGAGAGTTTGTTTGCCGGTTGCTTTACGATTGCCTACTGCCGTCTCTGAGAGACCGAGACCTGCGTATGCATCATGCTATCATCGACCGCAAAATCCTTCACACCTGACTGTAGATCCCCACTGCTCCTGTTGCCGGGGCGACCACGCAACACGACACGAGTTGCCTTGCCAATTTTCATCATTGCGTCGTGTTGCTGATTGCTGAGTCTATGTCTGCCAAGGGTGCCTGCCCATGTCTATTTAATTTCTATTCTATGTCTAATTCCAATGTCTAAACGAACTTGGTTGTTTTATGATTGAAGATCAATTAACTAATTTTGATCCCATCGTGGCATCAACTAAAAGAAGCTTTTCAAAGTTAAAATTATTGAAGAAATATTTGAGGTCTATAATATCTCAAGAACAACTGAATAGTTTTGTATTGAGAAGAATTTACTAAACGAGATTGATATCGACATCATAATCGATGATTTTGTTGTAAAAAATGTTAGAAGAAATTTTTTAATTAATATACAAATAATTTGATATGAAATTTTAATATATAATTTATTTATCTTGTATGTACAATAAATAAAAAAGTATTTATATGTAAAGGGCCCTGACTTTTAGATTGGCCTCACGTCCCTAAAATCTCAGCTCCCGCCCATGGGACATGGCCACCATGCTGTGCCTGAGAAGAAATTGAATATTCTAGTGACAGACCTAATATACTACCGATATATGGGTTGCCTTCACAGCACCGACGGCAGGTATCTTTGGCATCCTCCTTCCACCCCCTTCCCTGCCCTTGCTTGGTGTGAGCATCTGCGGCAGCCAATTAGTAGGCGAAAGTAGCCGGAGATGGCGCCCCAGATGACCCGTATGGCGATCGTCGACGAGGACAGGTGCAGGCCCAAGAAGTGCCGTCAGGAGTGCTACAAGGCCTGCATCATCGTCAAAACCGGTAAACTATCATTTTGGCATAGGTAATTTCGGCAGCTGGGGGCCTGATCCGGAAGATTCGCCTTTCCGGCCAGGCAACCTGCGTTGTGAATTTTGTGTTCGAATAGGCGCCGGTTCATGCGTTGCTACTTGCGAAGATCCGTGGAGTCCGAGACACTTTGGAATGCAGTTAATGACAAAATTACTGCTATGTTGACCAGGGAAGCTTTGCATTGAAGTAAACCCTGCATCGAAGCTTGCTTTCATTTCTGAGGAACTATGCATTGGTTGTGGTATTTGCGTAAAGGTAGGCCGCTAACTAAAAATTTAGGATGTGTATTTGCGAATGTAATACTCCTTTGTACTACTTCTCACTCCTGCTGTGATATTTGTCAGAAATGCCCATTTAATGCGATTCAAATCCTCAGCCTTCCAAAAGACATGGACAAGGAAACTACTCACCGATATGGTATAAATACCTTCAAGTTGCATAGGTAGTTTCGTTCGATCAAAACATCTGGCTATGCTTACACAAATTTTGGCATCCTTTGATGTTTGCACGCTACGCAATCTGGCTCAAAACTTGCTCAAAGTCAAAGGGATAGTTACTGATTTTGGCACCATGTGCAGGCTCCCTGTCCCAAGACCAGGTCAAGTTTTAGGCCTCGTGGGAAAAAATGGTTTAGGAAAGTCAACGGCGCTTAAAGTGTTGGCAGGCAAGCTGAAACCAAATTTTGGACGCCTCCAAGTATATTTCAATACCTGCTCCTACTTAAGTTCTTTTTTCATATCTTTTAGCTCGGAATTAGTTTGTTTCAAAGAAAGCCTCATTTTCCTCTTTACGTGGACCTATAAAACATGAGATTTTCCCCTTCAATCATGCAGAACCCACCAGATTGGCAGGAAATCCTCAAATACTTCCGTGGTTCTGAACTTCAGAACTATTTCAAACGTATATTAGAAGAAAACCTAAAGGTACGATCTTGCTACTTTTTTCCTTTCTCTCCTTGTACTTCATGTAGATTGTGTTATTATGTGGTACTCTGTAACAGTTAGGACATGATTTTCCGTTTAAAATCACTATGCAATGTTTTCTGTCCTGCGGAATCTGACCTAGGAAAAAAATATCGGTGGTCACCGATAAACACGATATTTCAGAAATATCGGCAATTTCGGTGAACAAAATAAATTATTTTTCAAAAACTTTTGCATGATTTGAGACGAAATAGTCTTACGATAAATTTCGGCAATAAAACATATATCGGACCTCACCGATAAATACGATATATCGGATATTTCGATAAAATTTCGCCAAAATTTTTTTCCTAGAATCTGACAGGGCATGGAAGCTTCATGTGACCTTTTCCTGTTGAATTTTCTGATACCTTGGGTCTGTTCTTTACATCCGCAGGCAATTATCAAACCACAGTATGTGGATCACATTCCAAAAGCTGTTCAAGGAAATGTAGGGCAAGTACTTGAACAGAAGGATGAGAGGAATATGAAAACTGAGCTGTGTATTGACCTTGAGTTAAACCAAGTTATTGACCGAAATGTTGGAGAGTTGTCTGGTGGTGAGTTGCAGAAATTTGCAATAGCAGCTGTTTCTATACAGAATGCACAAATTTACATGTTTGATGAGCCGTCAACCTACCTTGATGTTAAGCAGAGGCTTAAAGCTGCAAAAGTAATTAGGTCCTTGCTTAGGCCCAGCAGGTAACACATGTTCTAATTATCTTGATTATGTTTTGAATTATAAAATTCTGTTCAACATCTCTTTTTGTTTCAGCTATGTCATTATTGTCGAACACGACTTGAGTATCTTAGATTATTTGTCCGACTTCATTTGCTGCTTATATGGGACACCAGGAGTTTACGGTGTGGTTACCATGCCGTTCTCAGTTCGAGAAGGTATCAATATTTTCTTGGCTGGATTTGTTCCAACAGAAAATCTTCGGTTCCGGAATGAATCCCTCACATTTAAGGTAACATAGCCGTTGCTACTAATTTATATCCCTTCTCCTTGACGGAATTTTGCCCATACATTGTTGTTTTGTGCTGTTAGATTCCTGAGACAGAAGAAAGGGCGCAGGAAACTGAGACATATCAACGTTATAAGTACCCCACCATGAGCAAATCTCTGGGAAATTTCAAGCTTAATGTTGTTGAGGGTGAATTTACTGATTGCCAGATTGTTGTGATGTTTGGTGAAAATGGGACCGGAAAAACTACATTCATCAAAATGCTGGTAATGCCTTCTCTGGCACATATTTTTATGCTCAAAATCGTTTGGACGTCTTGTGGTTATTGTGAATTCCTGAAAGACAGATACAAATACTTTGAGTTACTGTGTTGCCCACTATTATGTCGCCAGGACGCTGGCGTGATGCCTTGTCTGTGGTGGTCATATTTTTCCTGTTAGATGTATATGTATCTTTTGTAGTTTACCGAATATATAAATGACTTTAAGCAAATTTATTCACATCTATACCTGTATATATTTGAATCTAGCGTCCCCATATTAAATACAAGTGCTATCCATCACATAACATAGAGCCAAATTCTAGGTTCCTCCCCCGACGCGTTGCAGATGCGTGTCTACACACTGCCACCACTTTTCCTTTTTGAATCCCTGCTACAACGATTATTCCTTGTTCTTTTTCGAACTTCGAGACCTCTACATTTTGATCCGCTAGATGTGGCTTCACTTTGTTCATCGTTCTCTTCGTGGAAATCTGCCATCAATCCTTGTCAGATTCGCTGCTCGGAGCTGTGGTATCATCAAGGATGTGCTGCTACCAGAGCTCTTACTCCCCAGCGTGTTGTCGCCAGAGCTCTCTTCTTCCCAGATACGCTGCCGCCAGAGCTCCTCTCATCGAACGGCTCCTCCACCGCCGGGATCCATAGTCAGGGTTGTGCGGCCACCACGACCTGCTCTTAGGGCTCCTCCATCGCCAAGACCCTCTGCAAGAGCACCACCGTTGTCTCATGCCTCCAGCCAAGTATCACGCTGTCACCTGTTCGGTTCTTTCAAAAGGTTAGTTAGGTAAGAAAATAAAGAAATATCGTGGCTATGATTTTTTCCCGGCTGTTTCTTGCGGCTCTCATTTACCGCTTTGTCATCACTGTTACTAGATTGTAGAGCACCATAAAAAAACAAGTAGTTTGTTCCACTTCTCCTTGCGCTCTCGCTGTCACCCACCAATGTTCTTTTCTATACTCTCGCCGTTGTTGTGGCTCCCTCTTCAACTTCTTTGTCTGGGAGTATTTCAGTTTTCCAAGTACGGTGCATTTCATTGGCACCAACTATTGTGACTAGGCTCCTTGAATATAATGCGCCGGCATATGCATGGATTACGTCTTCAGGATTTTCTTATTGGTGAGCTAACTTGTCCGCCTTGTCCTGTTGCTTCTATCATGTGTGTGATTCTAGAGAGGGCTTCTACGGCAGATAAGGTGAATCTAGAGTAGGAGATTGCAGATTTTGATGACACTTTTGTTAGAACTAATTAATCTTAGATTAACAATGCTTAGAACTCAGGATCTATCTAGTCAACTTAGATCACAACTAGCAAACAACTAGCAAACTAAACTGATGCGGAAAATAGGTTCAATCTGTTACCAGCGCTAGCGTTGGACTCCATTGGCGTCGGTGCAGAGGTGACGAGATCGATGACGAAGGCGCTGTCGGGGATGTAGCATAGGCGCTCCTTGAGGGTCTTCTAGGGGTAGCGGAAACCCTCGGGGCGATAGCGACACTGCCCAGGGCGTGGACGACAGACTTTCGAGTCTTCCAGCGCCTCAACGATCGGTTGGATGGACTTAGGCTGGATAGGGTGACCCTCCTTTTATATGTACTTTAGACTCAGGGCCGGGTCTGTTTCTATCTCTAATTTTGCCTCCCGATCAAGGCACAAAACGGAAACAAATCTGTTGGCCAGATCCGAAATCCATAGAGGATTAAGTTCCCTATTTTCGAATCTGTTGTTGACCTGCGGTCAATAGAATCTAAACCAACGTTCTCCCTTTGACCAAAAGGTCAACAACTTAAACTTACTCTTAACTTAAACTTAAACTAAAACTCTTCCTCAGAAAATCAGCAAGTACCAGACCAATATGTCATCAGCAGCACCACGGCGTACTGAGACAACATTACTCATAGTCTTACTGACAAACCTTGTCAGAATTGTTACTCTTAGTTGGGGAAATAAATGGTCCTAAAATTAGGACTGATCAAAAGGTATTTACCATGCCCATGCCTAGCACATGTTTCTGAAAGAGGGTTGGTGATAAACCTTTTATGAGCGGATCCGCTATATTATCCTTAGTACTTATATGCTTGATCTTAAGCGTATTGTCCTGATTTCTTTCTTTTATGATACGATACTTAAGATCTATGTGTTTGGAAGCACCACTTAGTTTATCATTAGCGTAAAAGAAAACTACAGATTGATTATCGCAGTATATTGTGATAGGTCTCGAGATACTATCAACAATTCTTAATCTCGAAATAAAACTCTTAAACCACACTACCTGTCCCGTAGCATAATAACATGACACAAATTCTGCTTGCATCGTAGATGCAGCAGTTACACTTTGCTTACAACTTCTCCATGAAATTGCTCCTCCTGCTAGCATGAAAACATATCCAGAAGTTGGCTTCCTTCCATCTTCATCACCAGCAAAGTCAGCATCAGTGTAACATTCAATCTCAAGATTATCTGATCTCTTATATGTGAGCATATAATCTTTGGTGCCTTGGCAATATCTTAATGCCTTCTTGACACCTACCCAGTGAGTCCAGCCTGGATTGGACTGATATCTTCTAAGTACTCCGGTTACAAATGCCAAATCTAGACGCGTAGAGACTTGTGCATACATCAAGCTTCCAATAGCTGATGCATAGGGAACGTTCTCCATTTTCTTTCTTTCTAAATCATTCTTAGGGCACTGACTTCCATTTCACTTGTCGCCCTTTTGAATCGGAACAGGTGGCGTATTGCACTTATCTAACTTATATCTCTTAAGCATTTTCTCAATTTAAGCTCTCTGAGATAATCCTAGTATTCCTTGGGCTCTATCTCGGTGTATCTCAATGCCAAGTACATACGGGGCTTCACCAAGATCCTTCATGTCAAAATTCTTAGTCTCATACAACATATTCTTATTGTTGCACGCTAATAGTATGTCATCCACATATAGTACTATGATTATTAAATTTCCACCCTTTTCTTTAATGTAGATGCATTTATCTACATCATTTTCCCTAAATCTAAATCTCTTAATAACTTCATCGAATTTAAGGTTTTATTGTCTGGACGCTTGCTTAAGTCCATAAATGGATTTTCTTAATCTACATCCCATATGTTCTTTACCCTTAATAGCAAAACCTTCTGGTTGCGCCATGTAAATAGTCTCATCTAAATCTCTATTTAGGAATGCAGTTTTAACATCCATCTAATGTAACTCCATATCAAAATGAGCTACAAGTGCCATGAATATTCTTAAGAAATCTTTTGTAGACACAGGAGAAAAGGTCTCATTATAATCAACCCCCTCTTTCTAAGTAAACCCTTTAGCTATGAATCTTGCTTTGAATCTTTCGATGTTCCCTTTGGAATCACGTTTAGTTTTGTAGACCCATTTACAGCCTACTGTTTTGATCCCATCAGGAATTTCTACTAAATCCCAAACCTGATTTGAACTCATAGACTTAAGTTCTTCCTCCATGGCCTCAATCCATTCAGTGGAATTCTTACTCTCAACTGCCTCTCTAAAATTGGCAGGATCATTTATTTTCCCGACACCATACTGATCCTCACTTAAAAATGTCTCATAAATATCAGGAAGAGCCCGTCTCCTTTCCCGATGTGACCGTCTTAATGGTTCGTTCACAGCTGGTTCTGGGTCAGGCTGAGGCTGTTCTTCTGGCGCAGGCTGCTCCTGAGCTGAAGCCTGTGCATCAGTGTCTGGTGCATGAGCCCCAGTAGGTGGCGCCTGTGCCTGAGTGGCTGCCACGGTGCTGCTAAGTTGAGGAATAATTGGCGGTATAAACTGATATACCTCCGTAGGCTCTAGAAAATCCGGAGTTGGAAGATCAACCTGTAATTCTTCGAGACTAATATCCCTCTTAGCAGTACTTCCTGAGTCCTCTGAAAACACAGCCCGTCTTGTTTCAACGAACTTAGTAGAGCGACCAGGACAGTAGAATCGGTATCCCTTTGACTTATCTGGGTATCCGATAAAATGACAGCTCACTGTCTTAGAATTTAGTTTCTTATGTTGTGGATCGAAAAACTTAGCCTCAGCGGGACAGCCCCATATCTTCAAATAACTGAGTGACGGTTTCCTCCCATTCCACAGCTCAAAAGGTGTCTTGGGAACTGACTTAGATGGAACCCGATTAAGAATGTGGGCAGCTGTCTTTAATGCTTCCATCCACAGCTCCACAGGTAAATTAGAATGACTGAGCATGTTACGTACCATATCTAATAACGTACGATTACGCCACTCAGCCACTCTATTTTATTGTGGTTCTCCTGGCATAGAGTACTGAGCTCTTATGCCATTTTCTTCCAAATACTTAGCAAACGGTCCTTTAATTTGACCGTATGTTGCATATTTCCTGTAATATTCTCCCCCACGATCTGATCTTACTATTTTAATGGAAGCGTTATGTTGTTTCTCAACTTCCAACTTATAAATCTTAAATATTTCTAGCGCATCTGAACGATTCTTAATGGGGTAGATATGTCCATAACGGTAATAATCATCGGTAAATGTTATAAAAGAATCATAGCCATCTACAGATGTTACTGAGAGCAGGCCACAAATATCTGTGTGTATTATTTCTAACACGCCCGTACTTCTAGTAGCTCCTTTCTTAATTGTCTTACCATATTTTCCCTTAATGCAGTCGATGCACTGCTCTGATTCGGAGAAGTCTAATTCATATAGTATTTCATCTTTAATGAGATGTTCTATTCTTCGCCCCGAAATATGGCCGAGGCGACAATGCCACAATTTCGAAGAAGTCTCATCATCACGCTTACGCTTATGTGAAATACTAGCAACATTCATCACAGAATAATCAAGAGAGAGCATATAAAGTTTGCCTTGCCTAACTACAAGACCGACATTTATTAAATTAAACTTTATCACATACTTATTGTTGCCAAACTCACAAACATGTCCCGAATCATCTAAGGCTGATACAGAAATTAAACTTCTCTTTAAACTAGGAACATAAAGAACATCCTCTAAATTAAGTTGGAAGCCACCCGACAACTCTAAGTGGAAGCTCCCAACGCCTTCAACTTGGACGACGTTCCCATCAGCCACTCTTAGGCTTCGCTCCCCCCTTCTTATAGTTCGGATTGAACGGAATATCTGTAATGAATTAGAGATGTGCACAGTGGCACCTGAGTCAATCCACCAAGTATTAGGGAAAAAATCCGCTAAGAATAACACATCAACAAAAGAAACAACATCAAACTTATCATTACCTTGCTCCTTCAACCACTCCTTAAAGCCTGGACAAGCCTTCTGAAGGTGCTTGGGTGAGCCACAGAAAGAGCACGTCTTATTACCACCCTTAGACTGGTGGTTCTTGAAGTTGTTGTTGTTCTTGGGTACAGCTTTGTTCTCATTCTTCTTCTTCTTCCTTTGGCCTTGCTTGCTGCTGCTTCCCTCATGCTGCTTCTTAGAAGGACTGTTGAGACTGAGGTTGCCAACCATGTTCACAACATTCTCCTTCATCTTCTCAGTCTTAAGCCTCTCTTCTTCTTCAACACAATAGCTTATCAGCTCAGTGATAGACCAAGTGTTCTTGTTGGTGTTGTAGTTGATCTTGAATGGAGCGTACTGAGACGGAAGTGAGATCATGATGAAATGAACAAGAAAACCATCAGAGATCTCCATCTTCATCTCCTTAAGCTTATTGGCCTTGTCACACATAGTAATAATGTGCTCCCTTATGCCAGTCTGACCATTGTACTGAGAACCCACCAACTTCATAATGAGTGTACTAGAATAGGTCTTAGAGGAGCTCTTAAAGTTCTTCTCAATAGTGACCAGTAGCTCCTTAGCAGTCAGATCAACTCCAGCTGCATTCTTAGTGGGGATGGCACCCTTAATACCAGCACTTATGGTCTGAAGCATGACCATGGTAGCCATCCGGTCGGACCTCTCCCACTTCTCTAAAGCGGCAGAAGGTGCAGCTCCATCAGCAGGAGGGGCAGGCTTATTGACCCCCAGCAGGACATCGAGATCATTCCATGCCAAGCATGTGATGACCTTACCCTTCCAGTCCGGAAAGTTCGCTCCATTGAGCGGCTCGATGTTGTTGAGGTAGGAGGCAACAACATTGATATTACTCACTGAAAAAATAAAGCAAGAAAACTTAACTTAGTAATCATATACAATAAAATGCAAATAAGTGTATGAAAATAACCCTACGGTGGTCTGATTAAAATCATACAATTAAATTTCAATTTGCATCACCGGTAGGGAAAACAAACGAAATTCATCTTAATACTCATGATTAAACAACGGTGGTCAGAAATAATCACAAGTTTACTCTAAATAAACTTCTCGGTAGTTCCATTTATTTAGAGGCATCTCGAAGCATATTGGTGGATTAATACTGAAAATTAAATTGCCTTGGCTTAAATAACACCAACACTTCAATAATTAAGCTTAAAATAAATTACTTAACTAAAAAAAGAAAATTAATTAATCAATGAACTAAAAGAAAAAATTAAAACTTAATAATAAAATGAATTAAAATTGGCCTCTAACTTAAGGTAATTTGGCCCGCGGCCTTATTTCGCGCGCGTAGCCCACAAGCGCGGCCCATCGAGCGCGGAACGACCTGGCGAGCGCGAGCGCAGCGCGGCCCAGCTAATGCGCACAAATGCAGCGGCCCAAGTGCGGAGCGCGGCCTAGCGAAACGGCTCAGGGTCGGCAGTAGCTCGCGCGGATGGGCCGAGTCAACTGACGAACAGGCCACCAATCTGGCCCATCTGGCGCGCACACGCGCGCGAGGCGCGATCTAATCTGAGCCGTCCGGTGAGATGGACGGCTCACGCGCGCTGTCGCTGCCTTAAAAGGGTGAAAACCGTCCGGGTTGAAACCCTAGCCTCATTTCACTCCTCTCTCAGTCTCTCATCTCTCTCACCTCACTCTCTCTGCCTCCCACCGCACATCGGCGACATCGAGGAGCAAGACGATGCCGATCGACCGCCGCGGTGCCATGGGGAGCTGCTCGCCGGTGCACGCGTGCAAGAGATCGCGCGCGGCTCCATCGAGCTTTTCTACCGTGGCGCCCTTAAGGCGAGCCCGTCGCATGTGGATCTGAGGCGATGACGGCGGCAACCGGACGTGGCACGATGACAATGACGACACCGACGCGAGGCCGGGCACATGCCGTCGTGCGCGCGTGGCATCTGATGCCGCGCGGTCGGTTCTGATGCCGACGAGTTGCTCGCATGCGAGATCTGACACCGTGCGGCCTCATCGGTGAGTGGGGACAGGGTGGCGCCGCCGTCCACGCGTGCGGGATCTGAGTGCACGGCACGGTGCGATTGTGACAAAAGGTGAGTCCTCTGATCTTAGGGTTAGGGTTAGGGTTAGGGGATCTGCGGGTGTGTGTGTTCTATTTGTTTCGGTGTATTTCATAGTCCCCTTCTTCTAATTCTCGGTGACATGGCTTAATTACTTAATCAAAACCCTAGCGAGTTAATTCTATACAAAAACATGAATAATTAACTTAGCACCGTTACAGATCTGAATTAATCTAGGCATGAAAACTTTTCTGATCTAAAACATCACCTCTAATTAATACTAACCAAACCACTAACTAAACTAGAAGATTTAAACTGACTAGTTTAGGCTAACTGATACCAAATGTTAGAACTAATTAATCTTAGATTAATAATTATTAGAACTCAAGATCTAACTAGTCAACTTAGATCACAACTAGCAAACTAAACTGATGCGGAAAATAGGTTCGATCTGTTACCAGTGCTGGCGTTGGACTCCATTGGCGTTGGTGCAGAGGTGACGAGATCGATGATGAAGGCGCTGTTGGGGATGTAGCGTAGGCGCTCCTCGAGGGTCTTCTTGGGGTAGCAGAAACAGCCGAGGCGATAGCGACACTGCCCAGTGCGTGGATGACGGACTTCCGAGTCTTCCAGCGCCTCAACGATCGGTTGGGTGAACTTAGGTTGGATAGGGCGACCTTGGGGTGACCCTCCTCTTATATGCATTATAGACTCGGGGCTGGGTCCATTTCTATCTCTAATTTTGCCTCCCGATCAAGGCATAAAACAAAAACAAATCTGTTGGCCAGATCCGAAATCCAAAGAGGATTAAGTTCCCTATTTTCGGATTTGTTGTTGACCTGGCGGTCAACAGAATCTAAACCAACAACTTTGGCTTCTTATGAGTCAGTATGCTGCATACTAGACATGGTGAGGTGAGGCTGCTGGCTGGTACCATTCTTACTACTATTATGGAGGATCGTATTGCTGCTGATATTGTTGAGTTGGATCGTGCACATCAGATATGGGATTTTCTTCGTGAGTGATATGAGCCTACTGGTCAGTTTACCTATATTGCTCCTATTCACCAAGAGCAGCTATTATGATAGGGAGATAGTACTGATGATGAGTGTTTTCCCCTGTTATCTGCTATGGGGCAAAAGCTTGACACTCAGTCCAAAGCTGTCCAACACTTCTGAGACCTGTCAGGGTTAGAAGCAGGCGCTTGAGCTACATCGTCACACTTACGACTTCTTGATCAAGTCTCGCCTTTGTGATGAGTTTGAGCAACTGTGTGCTCAGCTGCTTTCTCGTCATCCTCTTGTCTCGCTCATGAATGCTCTTGCTCATGTTCATAATGAGGAGATGTGTCTTTGTACTACGAGACTATTGCAGTCCCCTTCAGCTCTTTTGGCTTGTTCTTTGTCCTCTCAACCCGCTACAACTTCATCTGAGCTTCTTTCTTTATTGCCTACTTCTACTGATCTTCATTGTGAGCATTGTGACAGAGATGAACATGTGGAGGCCTTTTGTTTCACGAAGAGGAAGGAGAAGAAGTCTCAGGCTCACCGTTCTTCATAGGGTGTTGATGGTGTCAGTACTGGAGGCACTAACAGGGTTCTACTAGTTCAGACACATAGGAATAGTCATGCAACTATGTTGCCTTGTGCCTTCTGCACTATTAGGTGCTACTGGTTCCGACTCAGTCTACTGTGCCACCTGGTTCTTCTGTTGCTTTCAGTCTTGCACTAAGGGACAAAGTTCCACTTTTGCTCCACGTACTTGTCCATGGCTGCTTGACTCTAGTGCTTCTTTTTATATGACTCCTTATCACACTTGTCTTTCTTTCATGGGTCGTCCATCATGTTCCCATACTGTCCATATCCTCGATGGGCCTCCTCTTATTGTTGCTGAACATGGTACTTTTCTCTTTGACACATTTTCTATCCATTATATTTCTTATGTTTTAGACCTAACCATGCAGCTTATGGGTGTGTTTGGTTGGGCTGTGGCTGTAGAAGAAGTAGTTGTGGGTTGTGAGCTATGGGAGAAGTTGCTGTGAGATTTCAGCTATGGAAAAGCTGAAAGCCGTTAGGCTGAAATAATTGTGGGTTGTGAAAAAGCTATCAAAATGACTATAATGCCCCTGAATGTATCAGGAATAATGTATATGGAAATTGATCGTATTTGACTGTTTTGTTCACATAATGACAAATAAATGATCATTTTAGCAAGGAAATCTTAAATATTTACATTGTCCAAAAGATTCCTACTTCATAGTACTAGCCTCCAACAACATAATTATCTCCCTCTCACACTAATCAAAGCATCAGAGAAGGCGGCAAAGAAAAGGCGTGGAGAGGATCCTTGATTCTCCGACAACAACTCCTTCGATGATTTGTAGCCGCCCCAAGTCGATTTTGGGCCACAAATCGGGAGCAGAACGAACTGGTATCCACTTACGGATGGCAAGGTGGGTAATTTTGAGGAACTCTAGGACACCGCAGCCGCTGGAAGCACCCTGACTCTTGCTGTGAAATATGAACACACCCAAAGCTGAATTTCTAGTAGAAGGTAGGCAAAAGTTTTGGTGTTTCATTCGGCTTCTAGCTTTTTGGAAGCAAAAGTAGGTCTAGAAGCCCAACCGAACATAGCCTATGTCTGTTGGCTAGCTTACTGATCATGATTGTCATGTGATTCATGACCCGTATGTTTGTTATGTTTAGGATGGTCACATGGGCCACAAGATTTGTGCTGCCATTTTCATCGAAATTCACATCATCTCTAGGAGCTTGATTAGCTTCATCTTTCTTCCACTACGCTGCCAGTCATGTCGACTCAACTTTTGCCACTTCATCCATGTCGTTGTTTGTGTCATCTTTGTGTCTCATGTCTATCTACTATGATCCATTGTGGTCTTTTAGGATCAATTTCAGGTCATGATTCATTAGCTAAGTGTCAAGATTGTTGATTAGGCTAGCAAATACAACATCCGTATGTCACAATGTATTTTTGATCTTGTTCATTCGGATGTATGGGCTCACGCCACCTTTGTTTCTATAGGGTGTCATCAATATGATATCATTGTGATTGTGATTTGTCTCGTGACACATGGATTTATTTTATGAAACAAAATAGTGTGTCTTTATCTCTCGATAAGACTTTTTTGGGTATATTTCAGACTCATTTTGACACTTCTATCCATGTCTTTCATGCTGACACTGCAGGTGAGTATCTTTCAGAGGTTGCTCGCCTAGTTTTGTCTAAGCAAGGTACCCTTGCTTAGTTTTCTTGTCCTGGTGCTGATGCTGAAAATGGCGTAGCTGAGGGCAAGCGTTACCATCTTCTTAGGAGTACTTGTACTCTTATGCTTGCTTCAGTGTTCTCCTCATTTTTGATTGAGGCTCTTTGTATTGCCGCCCATATTATCAACATCAGCCTTCTTCAGGCCTTGAGGTTGGGATTCCATATGAGCATCTTTGTGGCAAGACTACTCTAGATTTTGTCTTTTCGGCAATGTGTCATATGTGCTTCTTGCACCTTGTGAGCGCACAAAGTTGATAGCTTAGTCTGTTGAGTGTGTTCTTCTAGGCTATTGTGTAGAGCATAGAGCTAACATTGGTGGGATCCAGTGGTTCAATGAATGGAAACTTCATATGATGTTGCTTTTGATGAATCTCATCCTTTCTATCATTGTCCTTCCTTTGGTTCTTTTGAGGCATCTTTAGTTGACCCACCCATGTTTCTATTTTTTTTTTCTTGATATCCCTCTTGTTGTTGTGCATACATCACACTTGGTACCTTCTCACATGGCATCTTCTCCTCTTGTGCCTTCTTCTGTGAAACGTCTCGTGTCCTCTTTAGAGCCTTCTTATTTGTCCCTTGAATATACATCAAAGCCACCTATGACCCATGTCTATACTTGACAGGTTGTGGCTTCTTCTGATGTAATATCTTTGTCTGATGTGCCATCTATTCTTGAAGAGCCATCATATTCTGATGTGTCATCTTCTCCTGGTGAGCCATCTCCTCATGGGTCTTCTTATGATGAGCCCTCATTGTCTATTGAGGCTTCTGCTTCATATGACTCCTTAGCTAAGAAGCTTCTTAGACGAGGTCATTGCACTCATTGGCCTCCTGAATGGTGCTCTCCAGCTGGTGGTTTTGCTGCTATAGTTCTTTCAGAGCAGACTTCATACCATGATACTATTATTCATCAGGAATGGTAACACATGATGGCTAATGAGATTGCTCTCTCAAGGGCATTAGCGCCTAGGATCTTGTACCTCATCCCTTGCACATGTTCGTCTAATTATGTAAGTGGGTTTATAAGGTTAAGACCCGCTCTAATGGTTCTCTTAAGCGCTATAAGGCACACTTGTGGCTCGTGGCTTTGTAGCAGGAGCATCACCATGATTATGATGAGACTTTCGCTCCTATAGCTTAGATAACCACTGTTTGCATCCTTATTGTTGTGGCTTCAGTTTGTGAGTGGTCCATCTGTTAACTTGATGTAAAGACTGTCTTTCTTAATGGTGAGTTGTGTGAGGAGATGTATATGCAACCATCATGTGGGTATTCTATTCCTAAGGGTATGGTTTATCATTGCCACTCTCTTTAATGCCTCAAATAGGCTCCCCGTGCTTTGGATTCAATGCTATAAAGGGGCTTTATGCATATTTACTCATATTTGCACCTGTATATGTTTGGGTCTACTGCCCACATACTGAATACAAGTAATATTCATAACACTTTCAACATACTGCTCAAAAAACTAAGAATTTTCTTCAGGGATAATTGCATAAACCATCCCATAATTCACTTGGAGTTTGAGATTCCCATCCATAAGAGGTTTTGTTTGCAAACCTTTACCCCCTATTATATTTTGTTGCAAAAACCATCCCAGTTAACACAAGCTTAATCATTTCATATGTTTTCAGCAATATAGATTAAAAATTTAATTAAGTTTAACATTGTTATAGATTTTTAATGAGTCTAATTCATCTTACTTTTATAAGAAATGTATCCAAATCTCAATGTTGCAAATCCTTACCCCCTATTATATTTTGTTTCGAAAACCATCCCAGTTAACACATGTTTAATCATTTCATATGTTTTCATCAATATATAGATTAAAAAAATAAATAAGTTTAACACTGTTATAGATTTTTAATGAGTCTAATTCATCTTATTTTATAAGAAATGTTCCAAATCTCAAACATGGTGGGACGTCGTTCAGACTCTAAATTATCATTGTTCTCTACATAGTTTCTAAAATAATATAAAAATATATACTTTCAAAATTGTATATGCTTGAAACTAAAATCATTGACTGCCCTAAATGAACAAAAAAACATGTTGAATGAATTAAGCAGGTGGAAAATGGGATGGATTTTGCTACAGAATTAAGTGGGTAGGTGGGAATATGTGACAAAATGACATATCGGTGGGAATCTAAATCTTCATGTAATTTATGGGGTGGTTTTTGCAATTAAGAAAACTAGGAGTAGTATTTGAAAACTAATCTTCCTATGTCAGGCATCGATCATGGACTTTGGACTGTATAGTTTTCTTTATATAGCGCTGGTATTCAATTATGCACCAGGCTTTGCAGCATTTGGCATCTTATGCCTCTTTATTTTTTATGACATGATAGGCTGGGTTGTTGACGCCTGACGCAGTGGAGGGAACTGATATTGAAATTCCTGAATTCAATGTGTCATACAAGCCCCAAAAACTTAGCCCGAAATTCCAGGGTACTGTGAGGTCCTTGCTTCGCCAGAAATCACGGGATTTATGTATCGACGCTCAGTTTGAGTCTGATGTTATGAAACCACTACAAATTGAGGACATCATGGATCGGGAGGTTATTCATTTATCAGCCGGTGAACTGCAAAGATTGGCAATATTCCTCTGCCTTGGAAAGGTCTCTTAATATTACAGTTTTTTTTATAAGTGATGCTTTGTTTACTTCATTTTTTTCTTGATTGGCCTATTTAATAGAGTTGTTTCCACAAGTTTACATATATACGACATCAAATTTTAGTCTTGCTTGTGATACTCCTTGAATCGGAAATGTAAGTCCTTAAAGACATTGACAAAGGCTTACAAATTGGAAATGTAAGTCATTTCAGACATTGATAGAGCCTTATAAGATGTCACTAGTTACTATTAAAAATAATTTTTGGGTTACGAATTGTATTGATACACACAAATCTTAACGCGACTTTATATTTCCTATCGGTGGCATTATTTATTTTGTGTAAGGCACGTCACCCATATAGGCCATATGTAGCCTATTTTTTGCTCGGGTAACATTCGCACATATTAAATTTAAGCCTCCATGCATTTGTTCACAGCAGCACGCTGCTCTTTAAATTTGCCAGTGCTCTAACTGTCGCCGGAAATATTTATATTTTGCATCATCACGGTGTTTACACAAATTCAATTATATATTATTAGTTCTCAACAGACTATTGTTGGCTTTCTTTGATTCTGTACTGTAAACGCTTTACTTGCTTTTTACAATAGTGAGATGAGAATATGGACTGTTTCCTGTCCATGCAGTTTTTGAAGCTGAAGCTTGTTTTGTGGCACAATATAGTTTGGGATGCTTTTGCCATTCCTTCTTTACACTGTAGCGACATTTGAATAAGAATTTACGATCTAACTAATGTAGCTAATTTCTGTCATCTTTTTTATACTTACATAGAGGGAAATTTTCAGCCTGCAGATATCTTTTTGATTGATGAGCCTAGTGCGTATCTTGATTCGGAGCAGCGTATTATTGTCTCTAAGGTTATCAAAAAATTCATTCTTCACGGGAAGAAAACTGCCTTTATTGTTGAGCATGATTTCATCATGGCTACCTACTTAGCTGACAAGGTCATTGTTTATGAGGGACGACCTTCGATTGAATGTACAGCCAAAGCACCAGAGTCTTTGGTATCTGGGATGAATAAATTCTTATCGGTAAGTGAAGAATAATAAGGTCATTCTCAATGCATGGTTTCATTTCGTTATTTCTAAGAGTGCAATGTCATCTCATAGTTTTGAAATAGATGAATAAACTAGATTTCTCAATGTAAAGTTTTATTTCACTATTTTATATGTTAATATAGCATTTAAAAGTTTCATCTAAATGACCAATGAGAATTGTTAAATGAGTAGAGATAAAACTAAAACATTCTCAATGGAGTTTCATTTTAGTTTCAAAGTTTTGGTAATCGTGTACATGGAGTTTCATCCTAATAAAACTTAAATCTCCTCTCTTCTCAGAAATTATATGTCACATCATCACTTTTGTCTACATGACATATCATTTATTAAGAATGAAACTCTTATGAAACTACCATTGAGATTGGCCTAAGAACTCAATTCTTTATCGATCATTATAACTTTCTCAATACCTTTATTCGTAAGTCCTTATCGTAGATATGCCTTTGAAATATATTTTCTAGCCTTTATAAGCTCCCCATATATGTCGGATTCTTCCTTTTTAACTATAAATATGTTTTCCAAAATGCCCGACCTGTGGTTGTTGTAGCCTGCCCCGGCCAGTGGCCACGCGACCGTGGGTTGGCTCGGCACGGCCGCATGGGTTAGGCACCCCTCACGTGTTCTGTGTTAGTTGCTAAAAAAAACTGACAGCAAAAAGCATTTTTCTATCAAGTCCCGTGGATGCATTTGCCTTGGCCTAAAACTGACAGCAAAAAGCATTTTTCTATCAAGTCCCGTTGTTGCTCACACTACTAAAAAAAGACTATAGCCGAGCTTCTAAAATAAGACTAGTGGCGGTCAAAAAAATCCCCTGCTGCTATAATGCTTTAAATATTTTTAACGGCGGTTTAAGAAGTAATCTGTCGTGAAAAAACTTTTTAGCGAGGGTTCATAATATGGACCGCCGCTACAAATAAATGAAGTATTTATAGTGGCGACTCATTTTTCAACCCGCCACTACGCATGGCCCATTAGCCCGTAGCGGCCCAACAGCTATAAAAAAGAATAACCCTAACCCTTCCTCTCACTCCCTCCCTCAGCTGCCGCATGATCCTCCCTCAGCCGCCGCATGCTCCTCCCTCAGCCGCCGCCACTTCCTCTCACTCACCTCTCCCCCAGTCACAATCACTTCCTCTCTCCCCCACCTCTCCTGCCCATTGTCGCCTCCTCTCACTAACGTCGTCGCCGCCTCCTCCTCCTTCTCCCTCCCCCTCCTCAACAGCCCATTGCCGCCTCTTCTAACGGTCGCCGCCCCCTTCACCTCCTCCCACCCATGTGGCGACGGCGAGCGACGATGGATCTGGTCATGTGGCGGCCAGATCTGGGAGGCGTAGAGGCGGTCGGAGCTCCACTCTCCATGGCGGCGGCTCTAGCCTCCACAGCGGGGGATTGGGCTTCCACGGCGGCGGTGGATCCGTGTCCAGAAGGCGATCGCGGCTCCTTGGTAGCACAACTCTGTCGGCCTCCCTTGGCACGGATCCGGCCTCCCTGGAGTGCCGCCTCTCCCTCAACCTCCCTCAGCACGGATCCGGCCTCCACTACGGCGACTCCGTGTCCGGATGGCGGTCGTGACTTCCAGGCGGCATGACTCCGTCAATCCCCCTGAGCGCGGATCCAGCCTCCCAAGAGTGCCACCTCTCCCTTGACCTGCATGACACATTCGTTGATCTCCCTTGAGCTCGGATCCGATTGACCTCCGGGAGGCAAGATCCAGTGTTCTCCCTACTCTGTGAACGGTGGCAAGGCAGCGGCGGCGGCGATTTTCGGTGCCGAGTGTCATTTTTTTTGTTTTTTACAGTTTTTTTTAGCGGCGGGTGACACTACATTACCAATTTTACCAGTGGTTCTTGCCTACCTGCCAATGTTGTATTTTATTTGTAGCTGCGGATAGCTATACCCGCCACTACATTGTCATGGCTAGGAGCACTGCTAGGAGAGAAACTCTCATCGTGTACTTCGTTAAAGAAACGGGCCGGGAATTTGTGTAAGAGACACTGATAAATGATGGTTTTGTTAAAACACAGTTACAATGTGTTTTCGTCCGAGAAACACTATGATTTTAGATGTTCTCATCTTTGACACACTATTACCATTTAACAATATTTTTCAACTTTTTTATCTCAACACACAAAATACATTGAAATTTTCATCTTCGCACAAACATACATTGTTGCATTATCATAAAAAATAAACACAGATTTTTTTTTGTTATTGTTGACATGGTTTACTCGACAATTTAAATATTAAAATAATGAGAAAATCTTGCAAACAATCAGAAAAATTTAGCTCTATTTTTTAATGATAGAGAACACGTTTATGTATGTTTGTGCAAAGATTCAAATTTCAATGTGTTTTGTGTGTTGAGATAAAAAAGTTATAAATAATTATTAAACGGTAATATAATATGCCAGATATGAGAGCATCCAAAATCTAGTGTGTTTCAAACGAAAACAGGATTGTGAGTATGTTGTGTATAAACTATCATTCCTCGGTGTCTCTTAGACAAATTTGCTTTAAAGAAATGCATACGTAATAGATGGAAATCCATTTCTTGAAAAGATATGGCAATGATGATGGACATTTGTAAAAGAAAAAAAATCCAAGATCACGTACGGGCTAGATGAGTGGACATCCATGTGGATAGTGACTCAGCATTATACGTACGGCCTACCTATGAAAAAGCGTGATGAGCGTACTAATGCGTATGAGCATGGGTAGTTTCTAATAGTATATAATTTCACGTGTACAATGAGAATATTGAAGCAACGGAACAAGTATGATGAGTATTCATGAATTTCACACTTTTCTAATTTCACTGTAAAGGCAGACGTCCTAGAAAGTTTAAATCTGCCATCTACATAGAGTGCTTGAGGGTCAACGTTGGCCAAGAAATTGATCTCTACTAGTGGCGACCAATATACACCATTGGCTATATAGTGGGTTGAGTTAGCCTGACAATTTTTGTTTTTACTTGTTTTGGAATATTTCTTAGTGGTGAACAAATAGTCCATTTCAAGTATTAGGGGTACAATGCAAACTGAGCCTAACCGAGCTGGTTATGTTCACTGTGATATAACCAACCAACCCGGATTCAAATATCAGATTTGACATGGATGTTGTATCTACAGTTAGTTTCTCTTTCAAAGCTAGGTGATGCTTCCGTCGTTGCCAGAGAGGCGCATGTGGTAACTTCATGAATTCCAATGTTAAGCCAGTCCAGTCTTTAGAAAGAACACATAGTGATAGAGTGTACATGCGTCGGTTCATACTACTTGTACATGTATACGAGTGCTTGCGTCTATATCTAGTGTTCAATCCAATAAAAGGTATCACATGCAGAATGGTGGATTTAATGCCCGCCACCATAGATCGTTTTTGCCTGTTGCTACAAAACCTGTCTTGCACAGTAGCTAGTGTTCTCACGAGGGAACTTTTGGGTTAAGTAATGTCGTAGTTTACCATTAAATTTCATTGGTCTAGTCTGATACCTCTGTTAGTTCGTTTCAACTTTTCTTAGTCCACAATTTTGTGGGCTAATGTTTTTTTTTACCTTATGTTAGGGTTTTTATATTTGCTTTCGAACAGACCCAATTAACAACCTTAGGTGGCGACTAAACAGTTCAAATTCTATGATCATCTATAGCCAGCCAATAGACCAAAGCAAAACTAAATGCAAATAACAAAAAAAAACTACGATCATTGGTAATTTCAAACCACTTTTGGTGACATGGCAGTCACGGTACCAACAAAAAGAAACTTGCATTTGGAGTAGCCTATTACTAGCTTGTATTACGGACAGCAAACTTCCTCCACGTTCAGGAAGTCTATTTTGCACGTAAAGATTTCCTGTCTAGATATACCCAAGCGTTGGTGTCTTCATTATGGGCGTATTCTATATCCCCCCTGCGCTAATTGGCTTTCCTTTTTTCTTATTGGTGTAGCTTCTCGACATTACGTTCAGAAGAGACCCGACCAATTATAGGCCGCGAATCAACAAGTTAGACTCTACTAAAGATAGAGAACAAAGATCGGCCGGATTCTACTACTACCTGGATGACTGATTTGAGGTGGCACAGGTTGTAACCTATATATATTTGAACATTTTTCATTTCTGTAACAACTTGTAACTATATTTGGTGACTTTGTTTTGTTTTATTTATGATGTTACTTAATAATTGACCTTGGAGTAAAGTTACATCGATTACAACTTGTAAAGAAGATATTAGTTCTTTTTTTGTGTGTGAATAAAGCAGATATTTAGTTCCTATTGTCTTGAGCTCTATGATTAGGATGACCGATTTTAAACTGGGTTGTATCAGGCGAGAGGGTGAAGACTAGGTTTGCCATCTCAGTATCTTTTGATTTTCGATTTTATAGATCTCACAAAAGTTTTCAGGTGAGAATTTTAGTATTATTATTCTTTGGAGCCAAGAGCATGAGCACGAACAAAGAAGAATGTAACAAAGTTGCTGAAAACAGATTAAGGACTCAAGTTTAGGGGAATAGGTTCGATGTTCGACGCCATGACTTTGCTAGCTATCTTGGGTTTGACGAGGAAGACCTTTGAAGAGGCTGTATGAGGAGAGAACCTTCTAAAGAATGACGATCCTTTTCCTCTCAATGATGGTATGGATTTTTTTCTCCAATGTGTAGGAGAACTGTGCATCCTTATATTGAGAAGATAAAGAAATTAAGGTCCAAAATGCGCCAGTACAACCCATCTTAGTGGTGGATTAGAATATAAATTAATCACCCATTGACAAAGAGTGACCCATACCAGTAACAACCACTAAGACTGTTGACTACTCAATCCGTTTGTGCCAGTTATTATGTCATGGATGAGGATCCCGTATACGGCAAGACACATAGCATGTCTCATTATTCCAAGATTCTAAACATCATGGAATTCCAATGATGGAAATGGTAATGATAATGATGATGGTGAAGGTGATAAAGAAAAGAGAAGGGAACGGTGATGGTGAAGCCACCGAGTGACCTTTTTTGCTTCATTCTAATTCTTTTTTCCTTTTTGGTGATGTGATGCCAAATGGGAGAAGAGACATGTAAGACTTCATTGTAATGTGTAAACTTATGGTGTGCTAGCTTTCTATTTGAACATTATGGCTTGTAAAATCTAACTATGATTATGAGATGTACTATGTTGCTATGTGACAGTATATTGACGGTCCTTAACTGCCAAATCTGATCATCAAATCCATGCATAAATATTATAAAACAAAAAAACTAGCATAGTGGTGGGAGCTTATTATCAATAAATTCCACAAGTATTGGTGAATATTTACCTACAGGTGATCTATCCACGTAATACAAGGAAAACGCAAGTAATTAGAGGAGGAAGTAATCAAGAGGGTGCATGTGGATTCATGGGCCCACACATAGGTTTTTACAAATATATTCACCGAACTAGGCCAATAGCGGGGTCAAACATTCGACCACACTCCTAGTTCGGCAGAACTGGGGAGACCTTGTCTGGGTCGCACTCCCATGTGTACTCTCTCACTGCATTCCCCAAGGTATGTTGCAAGTATTATGTGGAAGGTAATGCCTCAGAACCGCCATAATGAGGCTAATAGGGCACAATTTGTCTTGACCGTCCAATTCTTTTTTTCAGCTAGCGATAACAAACAACTTCTATCAATCATTGTTACATTTCTAAGTCACATCATGTAAATCTTCCCTAACAACCAGGATAGAAATAATCTAATGATGTACCTCATTATTAATTAGGTAAAATCCGCAAGCGCATGGAGAATACCATTGTAGCATTTCGCCCGGATGTGTTTAAGGTATCGTTATTTTATTTTACCCCGAAGGAAGGCAGGTAACAATAAAGTGTTAATATTGACATACGCATAAAGATTGGTATTGATAATCATAGTTTATACAAGGATAAGGATAATATTGATACGGGGTAGTGTGACACACAGAAGTTCATCCCTAATAAATATTTAACCTAAGTACCTAGTGCGTTTTAGTTAGAATAGCTACGTTCTATCTCTAATGTATCATAGTTATACAGTTGCATAGTCAATCATATACAAGCAGTATTATCCTTCATGTATTCATGCCCGGCATACACAGGTCAACTCCGTCTTAGACATACATCGTAACCGAATATGGAGGAATACTAAGGACAGATTGTGCAGTCACCACCTACTGCCCATGTAAGCATCATGCTTACACTTGAAGATACAATTCTAGAATTGATCAAACCCTAGAACTTCCCTAAACGTAATTGGATATTAAACTCATGTTGAGGCATAACAACTAGAGCTAAGTATAAATTAGCATTACAATAATTAGACTATAGTCTAGGTATATGTCATTCATAACAATAAGGTAGCAGGCCTATATCATTATGATATAACATAATAAAGTCCTCAAACATGAATATGATATATAACCAAACAAGTAACATATATCATAAGCACAACTATACTCTAGAAGTATACTACTTGAATAGACCAAAGTCATACATAATTAGAAGAAAGGAAATGATATAGGAGCCTAAACATTTCTAGGACTTGGAAAAACTAAATCTGAGAGGGAATGAATACTTCTTGAGTGTGTGTTTGTGAGTGGAATGGACTACTCCTTATATAGGACTTCTAAGGCGGTTACAGGTCGTTATTCCCTACGAAATGGCCTCCACCGACTTCAGAGAGGCGGTAACTACCAACACGTGGAAGCTCTACCGGAGAGGGCTCCACCCAAGGTCGGCCGACTTGGGCCTCAGGTTGGCCAACCTGCAGGTGGGCCCCCATAGGGTGTGCTTCCTTAGGGTGGCCTCCAGGATGAACTGAGCGGGATAGGACCTGAATCGGAAGGAAAGTTCACGAGACATAGTTTAAAAACAAAAGGTCCGGACACATATGTCCTTTCCAGGAGTCCACAGTGCTTCTTTCCAGGAACGTTGGATGATGAAACCGCCCTTGCCAGCATCAACAGTTTTTATTTTTCTTTTTAGAAAAGGACCATCAAGTATACATGAGTACTAAACGTGTTTTACCAGTCTACAGATAGTGGTGGTACGTCGAGAATAAGCCTGAATTCAACATTATCGACCACTCTACCCGGTTCGTCATCAAACAGGTCTCCAGCTATATCCGCAGCTTTAACGCTCGCATCCACTACTCTGGTGCTCTGCACAAGGAATAGTTCTTTACAGCGCTCCTGTGGCAGTGCTTTCTTCAGCGGGTTCAGTGATATGGTGACAATAACTTTGGATCCTGGCCGTACAATGTCAATGCTTGGGTGTATGTTGTATGGACACGGGCTGGTTGTTGAGATGATAAAGGCAATGTAGTCGTTTGTATCATTGGTCAGCTGAATGGAGCATGAGATCTGCTTGTTAGGCTCAAAATATAAAAGCTTCTCCAGTGGCTCAATGTCAAGCATATCCTCCAAGTCATTTGTCTGTGAAAAATGAGATGGACAGATTAGTCTTGTGAGATTCAAAGAGAGCATGAAAGGGAAAACAATTGTGAGGTTACCACATCTGAGATGCAACCGTCGTATAAAAGGTGTGTAAAGGTAAATAAGGGCTCTTTCAGGGTCGAAAGTTAAAATCTATAACCATTGAGTGTTGACTATTAAATTTTCTATTTTTCTCTAAAGATATTCGCATCTTCCAATTAATACACAACTACACCTAAAGGTATGTTACGTAGATGCACGCTATTTGCCTCCTAAATAATCATGCCTGAATGCCGGATTAATAAGAAACTAAAATACACCTGTGGTTAAAGACTGCAGAACCCATAACTTTATTTGGCTTTCATCTCATTTAAATCCTATTTGAGAAGTGCTTTGCGTCTGGAGTGCGCCCACCGTTAATCCACCATCATAGCCGCTTCTTGTTCTTAATTATTTACGCATCTTGTGCCGTGAAATGACTCCTGTGGTCGTACATGTAGCAGATCTCTTCCTATTCCTACGTGGAGGAAAACTATGTTCTGGTTTTGAAAATATAAAATTGGAATACCTACTTTTTTTTGCTTAAAATCTTCAATGCAAGAATTACCTTTCGTTGATATCAAACATAATGCATAAGAGGATCCATAAAGAACCATATGGTTCTCCGTAAAAATCCTGGGTACAGTAAAATGAAACATAGTAGAATAGAGAGAATCAAGCCACAATACTCCTTTCATATTGTCCTGACGTTGGATTTTTTTGTTAAACACTAAATTTGATAATTAGAATTGGATAATTATCATATCATGAATTTTAATTCTACTCCCTTTGCGGTATTTTACAGTACTCCGACGTATTCTAGATGTGGCCATTGGAGCTCTTATTTTGCTAGTCATTTTTCTAGGAGTTGTTTTTGTTTATTAATTAGTTACCTTAACAGCAGGTCGCAAACATTATTTCCTTGAGACATGAATGTGTGTATCTATTACATCTAATGAAATAAGAGAAATAAGAACCTGACAAACAAGTCAAAATGCATAGTCCTAATTGATCTAGGGTACCCCAAAACCGGTGTCTTAAACAAAGTGGAGGGACAATGCATTGATATTAAGCTTAAACAAAAACTGGTGCATGAAGAAAAAAAAACAGGTATCAAATTTCTGCCTGATTTGCAACTAGCGATACATGGCTGAATTGGTCTATTTACTTTCACCTTCCATTCCATATGATTAGTGGATGTATCTATTTCATACAATATGTACTAGTTACTTTCATCGTTTCTATTATGGAAAGTTTTGTTTACACGCATGTTTAATGGTACATATTTTAGTAACGGAGCAAATGCAACAACGGGCTCTTGGAGCACCAAAATAATTCTCACATAAAAAATGTTTTACCTGGGCCACTGATTCATTGGCATCGTGTGCGTGCTCATCCATACTGTCTAGTTTATTTAGTTCACAGATTATATCCGATATATCAGGTCTCTTTATTGGGTTTGTGTCCATGCATCTTTTAGCAAGATCAAGACATGTAGCCACTTGTCGATACACCAATACTGTTTGCTTCGCTGACTTATTCCACCTGTGCCTCCACCTTCTAAGAACCTGAATTTTACATATATAGACGATTATTTAAACTGATACCGAGAGATATTCAGAGACAGGAGTTACATAAATGACTTGCATATCTCCATCACCTAATGAATCGAGACTACACGAACTGAAGCATGTAGCTAGTGAACCTGAAATATCGCTTGTAAAATGATATATTTTCACAAATTATCTAGCACCACACAAGAATAATGGTATGCGCAGGTGACGAGCAATAGGCAAAAAAAAAACCCAAATTATTTTCATTTTTAGTTGGCATCTCTTTTCTGACGTTTATCACTACTAGGAACATGATTTGTAGTGACAATAGACAAAACATCGTTTGTAACGGGCATGCCATGATCTGCTACTAAAAATGGTCTAGCCCCAAGAACTGTTACTAAAAAGGAAGAAGTCTAATTTTCCTCCCTCAACTCTTGGGTGAGTTGTAGCGCCTCCAATTACAAAACCGGGTAACCCGACTCCCCGAACTCTTAGGTCAGACTCAAATTTCCTCCATAAGCGGTATTTGAAGCGGTATTGTCCCATGTGGTGCTGTGGGGCCTCCCTGTCAAGTGCCACGTTGACAAACGACACACTCCTTTGTTGAGTCAGCTCGGGACTAGGTGGTGGGGTCCTTGTCCAAGGCGGTGGAGCGGAGTCCGGGAAGCCGTTCCCAGTGGGGAAGCCTTGGGCGAGGAGGTCGACCGGGAGCTGAACGCCGCTGCCGAGCGTGGCCCCTGCAAAGGCGACCTCAGTGGGGGGAGAGGCCCGAGAGGACAGGGACTCCCGCAGTGGCGAGGTGGGCAAGGATGGCGGACAGGGCGGCGAGGAGCTGGCAACCGCCACAGAGGGGGAAGGGGACGCCCGTGACGGCGAGGTGAGTGAGGATGGCGGACGGGGCGGCGCGGACCTAGCGGCTATCGCGATTGGGGGAGGGTGGGTGCCGTCTCCACGGCGTTGAGGCCCTCCCTGCGCAAGAGGAGGCCAGCGCAGAAGCAGTTGGCAAGCCATAGAGGCGAGGTGGGCGAGGATGACGGATAGGGGCAGCGCGGGGTCGGCGACTGCCGCGGTGGAGGAAAGGGATGCCTGCTGCGGCGAGGTTGGCGGGTGAGGACGATGCAGGGCCGAAGGGCACGTGAGGTTGTGCTGGAGCAACAGACGGGGACGACGTGGGCGGTGGAGCAACGGGGAGGTGCACGTCTGCTAGGAACGGCTGGAGTGGAGGGGGTTGCCGGCAGGAGAGAGGAGAAAGAAAAGAAAGGATAAAAATGGTGGGTACCACCCTAGCTGAGTTAGCAAAGGCTGCATGCTCGTTGCCAACGTGGCAGTTAACAGGTGGGTCCGGTAAAGCCGAGTCAGCAAAAACCACTCGAAATACCACCGAAGGAGGAGACTTGCAACTAACCCTTGAGTTCAAAGAGTTGGGCTACCCGGTTTTGTAATTGAAGACAGGATCTGCAACTCATCAAATAGTTCAGGGAGGAAAATAGGACTTCCGAGTAGCGGACCCCAAAAAAGCCTGTCACTAAAAATTCAACTTATTTTGAGCAATGATTTACAGCCCACAACTAAAATATGAGTTCAAAATATAAAAAGCATACCCTTCCCCAAACCCTAGCTCCCCACCCCTCACCAACCGCCACCTCTCTTTCTCTCTCACCCTTCCTCGTTTTGTCCCTCTCTCTCTCTCTCTCAGCCTTTTCCTATTTCCATGATTTTAGTTTGCCTAGGTTGATCAAGAATATCTAATAGAACACTCGGAGGCAAGGTATGTTGAATTTTTGTTGCAAACGTAGCCATTTGTAGCGAACTAAAGGATATTTTGTTTCCATTCAGAGCTTCTTATAATTTATTGAATTTGATGGCGAATTGTCGTGCAGTGCATACTAGCTGCTAGAATGGGTGGTCCCAAAACTGTTTGACATCTTCAACTTAGGTGCGCTAATGATAGAGGTAGCCACGGGCCAATGCTACAGTACTCATATTTCTCCCAAACAATACAAGTAAGAACTCCTCTCCACCTCTCTTGTCAACCTTCGATGTCCATTCTCTCTCTCCCTCTCTTTCTCCCTGTCGTCGAGCCCCTCCCCTCCTCTCCTCCATGGTGATCTTGTGACCCTCCACGGTCCCCTCACCGATGCTCCCTCCCCTACTCTTCAGTCATCCTCCCTCTCTCCATGGCGGTGCGGCGGTCATCTCTCCACGGTGACAGGGTGGGCGCGTCATCCTAGGTGGTTCTTTGAAGGCTCTCGACAAGCAGCGATGGCGGGCCCTCGACACGAAGCGCCCATGGCGAGGCTCTCACAGTGCGGCTTCCAAGTGATGCTGAGCTCGGGATCCAGACATGGCAAGCTTGAAAATGTGCGGATCAGGTGACGGTGAGCTCGGTAGGCAGTGGATCTGGACTCCCCGAGCGCAGATCCGGATGGCCGTCTCCAACCCGTCCCGGATCCGGTGCGTGCAGTGCTCACCACGCACGGGCCATCTTGTCCCTTCTCAAGCGGCCACGGCGAGCATGGCAGTGGGCCAGGCGGCGGACCCTTCTCCCCCAAGCAAGGCGGCCAGCGGCACATCAATACTCATGGAATCAAGTTTAGCTGCCTATCGTTTTTTATCACATAATATGTTGTCTCATTTTGCTGTTGTGCCTTAGATCCTCATGTAAATTCCAATAATTATAATATAATTATATATGGTACATGGTGGCATGATCAACATTTTAAAAAATGGGGCAGTATCGAATTGTGATAAAAATCACACTTACTTGCGTATTGCTTGGTACGTTCTTTTTTCTTCCAGTCACAAGCTCTATGATTATAACTCCCAGGCTATAAATATCTATCTTGGGTGAAAATTTGCCATCATGCTGATATTCACGTGGACAATATCCTCTATGAAAGGAGTTAGATGCATTATGACATACGGAAACATGAGATAAATATTGGAAAGAACAGCGCAGTCCCTAAATTTGCAGCTTACAGAGATAAAAGACGGCGTGCGCTCATAGTTTTTGATTTGTCATCCATTCGTGATAGACCAAAATCTGTAATCTTTGGCACCATATTATCATCTAACAGTATATTGGCAGGTTTGAGATCCATGTGGATTAAATGTTTTTGTTTATGAAGGTAATGCAAGCCCTCACATATTCCCTTAATTATTTGATAACGTGCAGGCCATTCAAGTCCCCTTAATTCATCTGCAGAAAAGTGAAAAAGAAATTAGATTTATAGGGATCCATGAAATATTTTATTGTTGTTTTGTGCACGAGAATAAACCATATCACTTAATAAGGCACTTTGTTATTCCCAAAAAATAATTAGACATTTGGTTTCCCAAGCATGAACAAGATGAAGTGAAGGATTATCTGAATTGTACGGAAACACAAATATGCATCTACAATTCGCAACTGGTAGGATGTCTATGCCATACCGGTAAGATAGTTATCTAAGCCACCTTTGTTGACATACTCAAAGCAAAGCAATCTTTCTCGTATCTGGGCCATAAGGGGTCCTTTTTCCAATTGTTTCTCCTTATCTTCTGGCAACATTCTATGTACTTCTTGAGTATGAGAGCAGTAGCCAATAAACCGTACTATATTCGGGTGTGTAACCATCATCATGCTTTCAACCTCCTTATGGAACATCTTGTCTTCAATTGTGTAGCTGTCGAAAAGCTTCTTCACAGCAATAAGCCCGTTTTGCAGGATTCCCTGTACAGTCCCTTTAGTCCATGAGATCAGAAGCATTACATCAAGTTCAACTAGCTCTACTGTTAGCAAGCCTGAACAAGTGGCACAATATATAGAAATAATTTACCTTATAAACCTCTCCGCATCCACCACTACCTATTCTTAGCTCGTCCAGAAAATTGCTCGTGATGAGTTTTAAAACTGGATATTGTATGGAACTCGGACTCCTGCTTTTATCAACTATACATTCCAGGAGATTGAGGTCCATGTATTCGTCACCCAATCTAATTAAGCAGATACTTATTAGAATATTAGAGCAAAAGATAGTTTTTGGTTGATACAAAAAATGATATTCATGCTATGTAACTTTACTACATACTTTTTTTCGGGGGGGGGGGGGGGGGGGGGGGGGAAGGCGGCTTTTTGCCGCTGCCTTCAGGAGGCAAATGCGGGACAGGGGTTCGAGCCCTCGCCGGCTCGGTGCTATCATGCGCCTTTACCACTAGGCCACTGGCCTATCCGCAAGTTTACTACATACTTGTGAGATTCATTACTTTATTTCACAACAAGCAAATACAAAAAAAAAACAACTTTCTCTATTCAGAACATGGCAGGATGGTAGTGTTCCATTTTACAGACACAAAGAACAACTTTCACTATTTAGAAAAGGCAGGGTGGTATGCACTACCAGTAAGGCCTCAAGAATGTTGAGATAAAACAGAGACGGATAAAAAAACATCTAACAGGAAACAGTAAAATGCACTAGGTCCTCAATTTGAACCAACACTAAACTAATGCTAGCTGACACCTTTATTTAATAAAAACGCAGTCTGCTCTAAATAAGATCTGAATTTCTTTACATAGTAAAAGGTGTACATTATAGCCAATGAACGTACATGCTTTAAAAAACTAATTATTTTTTCCATTTTTAAAGACAAATTTGCACAATAATCCAACACTTGGATTAAATGGAACAATATTCTTATGGTCAAAGTCTATATAAGTCCCTCAACTATTGTTTGGCTTGTTTACCACCTTGTTTAATAAACTGTATCACTTTATACCTTTGACCGGTATTATAATCCTGATTTATTGACGTGGACCAAGATTGAGATAGGATTGCCCTCTTAACCTCATATGTGTGTTGTCCAACACATGACCCAATAGGCCACATAACCAGATCATTTCACACCTTTAGTCGGTCTTTTAGTCCCGATTTGCTTAGTATTTCCCCTCCACTTGACACCTGTGTTGCCCGACATGGCAAAAGAATCGATGGATCAGATCATGTCACACTTATATCCTTTTGTGCGATCCTATTCTCTGTGCACTCTCCCATACAGTGAGTGTGGAGAGAGGTTTAGTTGGGCTACAACTATGGGGGTTCACGGTGGGCAACATCAATAACATCTTGGTGGTTGGCATATCAGTGAGTGTTAGCTCCTGCTCTTTGTGCTTGACCGTCTTGAGAGACGTACGGGAAGGGAACAAAGGAAAGTGAGAGGGCACAAGGATAAACTGTCAAGAACAAGGTCATGTGCCCCCTTGATTCCTTTGCTGCATCAGATGACATATGTATGAGACTGAGAAGACAAATCCCAGCTTAATCCTTGTCTATGTCAGCAAATTTAGATTAAAATTATAAAATAATCTGATTTATTAACGAACAAACAGGGTAAAACAAACTAAATGATAGTTGAGGAGATTATCTGATTAGTCATACTTGGAGGAAGTAAAGTGAACTTTATCTTTTTTTTCTATCTATACTATAAGATTAAACTTCGTGTCTAATACATGTTACCTATACTATAAAAATTACAAACTTCATGTCTAATGCATGTTACCTGAGTTTATTTATGCTCAACAACACATCTTAGCCCTTATATAATTGCTGAAATCTTCCCTAAGGCCATTCTCAGCCCATGATTTTATTTCGTTGTTTCCAAGAGTGCCATGTCATTGTGTAATTTTTGAAATGACAAATAAAATTAGATCTCTCAATGCAAGGTTTCATTTCACGGTTTCATATGTTAGTGTATCATTTAAATGTTTTATCCAAATAACCAATGAGAGTTGATAAATATGTAGAGATGAAACTCAAATACTCTCAATGGAGTTTTATTTCAGTTTCAAAATTTTGATAACCATGTACATACAGTTTCATTCCTATGAAACTCGTTTCTCCTCTCTCCCCATAAAACTCATGCCATGTCATCAGCTTTGCCTATGTGGCATATCATTTAATGAGAATGAAACCCAAATGAAACTACCACTGAGATTGGCCTAACCGCAGGATTGTCCTGATGTAAACTCTGTTCACGCCCCTGGATATTGTGTGTCGTTCAGATTTCAGCAACTTTTTTCACCGACGATGATGTAAACCTACGCGCAAACACACAGAGGATGTTTCCTTATTCGTCGCGCGTGATTGATGAATCGCGTGGCTGAAGGAGATTTCCTTCCGAGTGCTCTTTCCTCTCTTCTTCTGTAGATCCTGCCACCACCTGCCCAACTCCTGTATTCCCCTCTCCACTCTCCTCTTCGGTGGCGATGCAGGGGCCCTTCAGCGGCCGGGGGGGGGGGGGGAGCGATGGTAGCTGCGAGCGGGCGGCCAGGAGAGTGATGGATTGGAGGAAGAGCAGAGAAAGGAAGGGGAAGGACCTCTCCCTCGATGAGCGCCATGCCCTCAATGGTGGGATCATCCTTTCCTCCTCCTGATTCTCATCCCGATTTTCTTGTCGGACTGCTGCTGATTTGATCTGCTGTTTCGATATGCTTGGTTTCTCGCTCCCCTTTCGATTTGCTAACTTATGTCATTGTTCTTCTGGTTCATGTCAACAACCGTGACCACTAGGACTGGCGGTGACCTGCAGAACCGTGAGCTCGACCTCAATAACATGCGGCATGCATGGCTGCTACTGTGTGTAAGCTGGATGATATATGTGTTAGCAGAGCCCGTTGGTGAAAAAAGTCAATAGGTTCATAACTGCTATGGCTTGGGAGAAGACTTAGTACTCCCTCCGTTCAAGAATATAAGGATTCCTAGAATCCCGAGGTGGAAATAAGCAAAGAACCAAAAGACCAAAATGCCCCTATTAAAATCTTCTCCTCCCATCCCCATTCGCACACAGCGCACATGGCCGAGCTGCTCCCATGGAGCCAAATCCGCGCTGGTGGTCCATGGCCACCTGAGCTACTCTCCGTCGCGCCCGTCGCCACTGCCGCATCCCTCCATCCACCACCGCTGGTCTGCGAGCTGCTCCCGATCGTAATGTCCGCCATGGCCGAGCTGGCCTCGCCGCATCGCTCTAGCCGCATCACGGCTGAAAAGCTCGCCTGCCTGCTCCGCCTCACTGAATGCGCGCGGCTTCGCCTTGTTGGGTCCCCGTCGCCTGCTCCGCCTCGCTGGATGCGCACGGCACCGCCTCGCTCTCCGCCGCCTGCTCTACCTCGCTGGAAAAGTGGAGCTCCATATTAGCTGTCACCCGAAGCTCGAGGTGCGGTCACCATGCCATGAGCCGAGCTCCCTTCCTCCCCCGCTGCATCTGTCTTCCCCATACCCAGATTCATCCCCACACGTTTGGTGCTACATGCTAGCCGGCTCTGCCCGTCAGTGTGGGATAGATCGATGTTGATGTAGGGGAAGTCCGGCGAGGCGGTGGATGGTGGTTATTGGAGATCGGTCATATGACCGACGTATCCATGTCAGTGCTGGACTTGCGACAAAGTATCTTTGTTCATTCAGTTGATGACAATACGTATAGTGGTGTTTCCTCAGTGGTCCATGAAAATCGGATGGTTATAGCTTGAGAAGTCTTAGTGGTTTCATCAGTCCGTAGCCAGATCATGTTTGTGGCCATGGCCCGGTGAACGTTTACTAATAATACGGCATGATGGTTAGATTGGCCATAGTGGCCGTGTCTGGATGATGACGAATTGGAGGTCAAATAATAGGCTTTAGATGGTGAACCCGCCTTGGTCGACATGCATGTAGTTCAAGGCTTTTCCTTGTACCAGGGGAACTTGGTGTTCTTACTCAGAAAACATGTGTCCTAGGCCTTGTCAATCATCTCTGCAGAGAGAATTGTTGCATCATTTTGTTTGTCAACTTTGTACTATGGCGGCAACCATCAAAGGGCAAAGGTGCTTGCGCTGCTTGCAAGGAAGGGCTTGTGAGATGTGATCGGGTGGAAATCCTGATCCAATAATTAGATGTTGCAATGCCAATGCCTATGGATGTCAAAACCCTTTTGGAGGCATTGTCATGACAGTAGCTTGCCACATCGAACCATTTTGGTGACGGAGCTCGCCGACAGGGCCACAGATGCAGCAGTAGCGGGGACGGTCGGTGCTTGCCATGTTGATGATGGCTGTACCATAGCACACTCCTATAGCAAGGACAGTCAACTTACGTAGTGTAGTCACATCTTGGGGTCGATGTCTAGCTGGCTTGATTTGGCTCATGTTAACTCGTTAGAAATTAGTTCGGCTTGACTCGGCTTATTAGACAACTAAGCTCAAAACTTGGCTCGGTTCGACTTGATAGTTAGCTCGAGCTCACTCGTTAGACGTCTAATTCAAACATTAGATTCTAGTAACATGGAATATTTTTAACACAAAATAATTAAAAATAAAGTATATAGTTAATTAGTTAATAAAAATAGCTTATAAATATAAGTCAATTTGAAATAGATACTAAAATAATTTAATATTAGTATAATATTTTATATTTTATCACTAATAATTTACTTTTTGTGAGTCTACCATAGCTTGTTAAGCTAATGAGTCACTGGCTAGCTAGCTCAACTCGCTCATAAATTTGAGGAGCGAAATTATAAGATCGGCTTGGCTCATTAATGAAACAGAGTGGAGTCGAGCCAAGCTAAGGTTGTTACGAGTCGAGTAGTTACGAGCTTCTTCAACCTTTTCTTTTATTTCACCAGGGCACACTCCTTCAGCAAGGGCAAGGGCAGTATCAACTTACGTAGTGTAGTCACATCGAGCAGAACTACAACAAGGGCACTATCTTGTAGAGTGCGGTTCATTTTTTTTTTTAGCATTTTGCTAAATATCATGATAAACATACAGATTATGATCCTGACTAAAATGCTCCACAAGATTCTGCAAACTAACCGATGGCAATAATTAGCAGGCAACGGAGATAAAAATTGGGAAAATGACCGGTGATCAATAAGCAATGACAGTATAACAATTGGTGTCCAGGCATTAGGCATTGTGCAAAGAACATCGCGCAGAACTACAACACGGGCACTATCTTGTAGAGTGCGGTTCATTATTTGTAGCATTTTGCTGAATATCATGATAAACATACAGATTATGATCTGACTAAAATGCTCCACAAGATTCTTCAAACTAACCGATGGCAATAAGTAGCATGCAACAAAGATAAAATTAGGAAAATGACCGGTGATCATTAAGCAATGACAGTACAACAATTGGTGTCCAGACATTAGGCATAGTGCAAAGAAAACTTTCTGTAATGCTGTTAGAATCGCATCCTTGAAATTGCTTACCTGGAAACATCGCCGATATATTGTTCAAACAGTTCCTTGTAATTTTGCACAACCTGCAATTCAGGATATATAAATATAATTGTCGCAGGTTTGTAACATTACATTTGGACCCAAGAAAGGTTTAGACGGTCACCTGCACCCTGGGTGGGCGACACACTACTACCAATATGTTTAGGCTTATTTGTGTGGTATAATACTTAAAAACCAGTGGGTGGTGCAGTTTTAGTTGAATGGAAAGGTCACAGGCAATCCAAAAGAGGAAAAGAAATGACCCCCCCCCCCCCGCCTGCCACCCCACTTTTCAAATAGGGAAATCTTCATTGATTCGCTATGTCATTTAGGTATTCATAGTCTCAAATTATAGTTCCAACTCCCTAAACTTTGGCTCGAATGCCAGTTAAGTTCCTATACTCTTAAAATGCAAATCTAGATCCTTAGACTTGGCTTCTAATGTTATCTTGGTCACATGCTCTTAAAATAGAGGATTATCCCAATTGAATTGGTTAAATTGGACGAGTGGATACAAATCTGACCACCGTTATGCATGCTATCACTGAGTTATAAAGATATAAAATATTGAGAAAAGAAAACACAATGGAGAGCATTAAAATTTTGCCTAGCAATATATCTAGTTAAGTAACAAAATAAAGTAGTTTTCATAGTTTAGCGTCATGGCATGTAGCCTAACTGATCATCACTTCATTTAGCACCTAGCTCCACCACTCCTCTCAAGAATAAAGCACGACTCTCATCCACACCTATTTATATTCTAGTTTAACATTTGAGTAGAAATTCATGTTTACTTAATTATAATTAAACTATATCTATAATATATATATGGGAAATTTGTCTGTAGGACAAACTTCAATGTCGATTTTGTCTCCTAGACACTGGATCGTTTCTTTTGGTCTCGTAGACACTGAAAAAATGTGTCTTTTGTCTGTAGGACACTATAACGACAAAAGTGGCTATTTTTAAATTTTTTATCTTAATATACAAAACACATTGGAACTTGAAATTTGGCACAATGTTATATTGTTGCATTTTATGTTCATGTGATTTTTTCTTGATTTTTTACCAATTGTTTGTATAGTTTAATTTTAAAAATAAATATTTTATTAGTAAAAAAATTATGTAAACAATCAGCAATAAATATGAAAAAAATTGCATGTATAGGAAATTTAGTAATGTATGCTTGTGCAAAATTTCAAGTGCCAATGTATTTTGTACATTAAGATAAAAAAAATGAAAATAGTCACTTTTATCGCTATAGTGTCCTACAGACAAAAGACGTATTTTTCAGTGTCTACGAGACCAAAAGAAACGATCCAGTGTCCAGGAGACAAACCCAACATTAAATTGTGTCCTATAGACAAATTTCCCTATATATATATATATTAATTTATTTAATAGAAAAAATTATACTTTGAGAGTATGCGACCTACATGACACCCAAAGCAAAGTTTAGGGACTTAGATTAGTATTTTAAGAGTATTAGGACCAAAATGACAGCCAAGCCTAAGTTTAGAGAGTCAAAACTGCAATTTGGGAGTATAGAGACCTAAATAAAACAAGTTTAAGGACTGGCCATACACTTTACTCTACTTTAGTTTTCTTTGCATGATGATGCAGATTATTGGAATGAGAAATAATAATATTAATATCTCTAATTACCTTGTGTCCTGGGTAGACTCCGGTGTAGTCCATTCGATTTAGCACATGGACTATATCACCCATGGTGGGCCTTCTATGTGGGTCCTTGTCCACACATCTAAATGCTATTTCGATGCTTCTCTTCACTTGGTGGCAATATGCCTCTAAATTTGAACAACTGTATGATTTTTGGAGCCTTTTCCTCCAGCTTCTGCAAACCTGTGATATCGAAATGCAAAGGTGAGCTGAGTTAGAAATGTAAATCTGAAGTTAAGAGAGAGAGAGAGAGAGAGAGCATGGACATGGATGGGTATAAAGGCTGACAAGAAAGGTGGAGAGGAGTTCTTACACGATCAATGTATTGTTCGGGAGAAATATCAGTATTGTAACGTTGTCCTGTGACTATCTCTATCATTACCGCGCCCAAGCTGAAAACATCAAACGGTTTTGAGGCCACCCATTCTGGCGGCCAGTATGCACTGCATGCCAATATGCCATCAAATTCAACAAATTATAATAAGATCTCAATGGAAACAAAGTATCTTTTGGTTCATTACAAACGACTGCATTTACAAGAGACATTCAACATACCTTGCCCCCGGCCGTTCAATAAGATATTCTTGGATCAACCTAGGCAAACTAAAATCTGCCAGTTTTGGTACCATGTTGTGATCTAGCAATATATTGGTTGGTTTTAGGTTCATATGGTATATAGGTTCCTCTAGTCCCTCGTGAAGGAACTTTAAACCCTCACAAACCCCCTTTATGATTTTGAAACGTGTGGCCCAGTCAAAAACACGAGATTTATCTGCAAAGTAGACAATAGGAATAATATTTTGACATGAACATTCGCAAAAAAAAAAATGACGCAAACAAACAGATATATACATTGCTTTGTATGCATGATTGGTACTAACATAGTTCAGGTCGTACCAGAAAGATGGTTCTGCAAGCTCCCATTGGTTATATAATCGTAGCAAAGCGCTCTGAATACGTATTCAGTGGAAATTTCTTTTCCATCATACTCTTTTTGTACGCGCTCAGTCTCATAGACGTATTTAATATGCCCAACGAGATTGCGATGCCTGATCCTGCTAAGGTTGCCAAACTCCTTACAGAACTCTGCATCATTAAGTCCTGGCTCTCCGTTACGAAGCACCTTCACAGCGACTGCTTCTCCTGATGGAAGTGTTACCTATTCAATGTCTATTATGAGTAAAGAATATACGACTTGATTTTCTTCTTGGCGATGAATATAGCTCCATGCTGTGTTACCTCAAAAACTGTTCCGTTCTTGCCTCGACCAATCATGTATAAAGGGGAGAAATTTTGACTTGCATGTTTTAAATCCTGGAACGTTAGACTATTTGGCTTCATAGCTGTGAAATTCCAATAGCTTACCGCTGCTATTGTTTGCGCCAGTGGAAACAAAAAGTAACTTTTAGTACATGAGTATGTCAATTAGATCACACAGTAAGAAATTCATTGGATGGCGATGAGTAGCATCGAACATACCAGCAACTGTCTGCTTAACCGCTTTATTCTCTGCCACAGTACCAGTAGCTGGGGAAAACGACCATTTGTATTAAGCTCATGCAACCACACATGGAAATCTCATAGAACAACTACAGTTACAAACATAAATATCAATAGCACAGGGGTAGTAGGGCAGCTCGATGCAGCTGACTAGAATGGATGCCTAATTTGTATTTGCAGCAGTGCAGAGGCATGCTAAAAGCCTAAAACATATGTAAAAACGAAATGATGATTGAAAAGGAGCTGAAAAGCAAAATCACTGCAGTAACACACGTACCGTGCAGTATATGGCCGGAAGCTTGGTGCCAGAGCCTTGCTGCAATGCTCTGTTCTTGACTGGACAGCAGACGGATCGAGATCTCATCTAAAGGAAGAGACTAAATAAGGGCGTCAATCCCATTGAGCTGGCATGCTGCTTCGTATTGAAAACTTTCCAGTCAACGCCAGACCCGGTCATGGTGGAGTCGTAATATGTAGGTTTGGTATCAGTAGGATTATTACAAAGTATTTCATCAACATCTAACTCTAGCGTCGGAGCACATGGCACATGCAACGCCTGTTGGTCAGATCTACTGTGAGGGAATACGAACAGTACTCTCAGATTTGCTTCAGCTGAAAGCCGGGCCAGCATATTCTAGCGAGGTGCATCAAGATCTCAATCCCATCCCCGTCAGCAGACTTTTATTGATCCCAAAGCGGGTTAAATGTAAGATTTCAGTGACAATTTAAAAATATATTTTTCATACATTTTGTAGTAACCAAAGTCTTCCAGTTATAAAATCTTATATATATTTCCTAATTGGAGGTAATTTTTGAGACCTCCGCATTAATCGAAGGAAAATTTTAAAAATTCTCATAAAAAAGCAAAACATCTCACCATTGTTTTTCTTTACAAACCGAAGACGTTGGATTTTCCACCATAGATTCCTCCTAGGTTACGACGATTTTTCAATAGATATATCCACCATGCCGTATCGAGATGGATTCCTTACATGGAAAATAATAAAAAAGAGTATAGGTCGAGAGCAAGACAAAAGTCTGTGTCTCCTACCAAAAAAAATACACGGTTCAAGGTAATAGAAAAGTCCATGTCTCCGTTAATTTAACTAGCATAGGAGATTGATACCCGTGTACGTCATTAGAGGGAGGCATTGCTGTTCAGCTCAAGGGCAATTATTTTGAAGAGCCGGTGTCTACTCTGCGACCGCCATCAAGTGCAAGGCATCGCGCACAGGGAAAATAAAAGAAAGAACAGAGCAGCTAGCTATATTATTTGCCAGATTTCGTGGAGATCGCCGGAGTCGATGAAGTAGTCAACCAGTATGAGGTCTGGTTCTCTTTGCTTGGAGGGATTGTATTGCGTTTACTTGGTCAGTGCCATCAAGTGGTTAGTACATTATTTAAATACATGAAAATACTGTGGGAAATGAGTTTGTTGGCAATAATATTGTTGGAATTTATTAAAATTGTTGGAGAATATAGGAACTTACACTAACATATTGTTGCCACTTACATAAAAATTACTAAAAATAGTAGAACTGATGAGGGCATCGCCAGCTTTTGAACAAAAGGCGACACTCTTATATCTTGATTACCCTTGATACATATGATGAATGGATGTTGCACTATAAAATGTGTTTGTTTTCATTTTGCAGAACAACTTCTATGGATCAAGTAAAGTGTTAAACACACGTGGAAGGCACGGAGGACCAAAGAAGTGGATTGGGGGCCAAGATCACATATTCCCAAAGTCCCAACCAAGCAACCACGTCACTTTTGGTCCTAGGAAACAAAGAGTCCAAGTCCGGTATGTTTTGATGTTGGATTCAAATTGCATGACAACACTGAATTGGAAAGGGTGCCAAAACTTCATTCGGAGTCCAATTTGGGCATATAAGTTTTTTTCAATAATTGAAAACTGTTACAGAGTTCTGGCCTTTTACATTTTGGGATGCATACGGCCATAAAAAATCATTATCACAGTAATTCAAGAAAAAGAAGAAGGACAAAACTAATTAAGCATTGAGCCTATGATTAAACGGTCATCCATTGTTGGCGAACATTTGCATTGCCACAACTTCCAAAGCTCGGCATGTTTCCAACATGGTGTCTCTTTGTTCTTTCTTTTGAAGCAGTCACTAGAATCTGATCCAATAAGTACCCATGAATAATGCCTGTATAAAATTAAGTGTTTGTTTTTTGTTAAATATAATATCATTACGACATCTCCATATGGACCAAAACATGGCAGCCACTCTCACTAAGATTAACCTTTTCTTCTTGGCACCCATAGTTCTTTGCCAATCACCAATAATATGAGCAATACTATTTGGTTTAGTAAGACCAGTGGCTATAAAAATAATTTTCCATATAGATCTTGCAACATGGCAATAAAAAATTAAATGTTGTATAATTTCATTAGCATTGCAAAAACTACACTTGAGCTTGAGGCTGCCCTTCCACCTACCTTTAGCAAGATTATCTTTTGTCAAGGTAACCCCTTTGCCTAGGTACCATAAGAAGATCTTAATCTTTAATGGAATTTTTAGATCCCATAGAGACTTAATTTGTAAGTTGGGAACATTTGCCATTAATTGATTGTACATCGATCAGACGAATTGGCCATTATCGTGTAACTTCCATCGAAAGACATCCTCGTTGTCATTTGGGCATATAAGTACTTGATAGAAAGCTTATGAAGTCTAATTTCTAACTGATTTGTCCTCAATGCCATATCTGCTTGGAGGCGCACACAATGGTGGATTCAATGCAGAGACCTATTTATGTCTTTTTTGGTCCGATGAGTTGTGTATCAAGTTGAGCGCAATACGGGTGTGTCCTAGGTTTGGAGCATGGCCCCAGCACCCCTGTGGTCATCCTCCCATGTGCATATACCTCCCGGCAACCATCAGAAACACTTGGGTTTTGTTTTGTTGTAAGTTTAGCCATTGTTAGTTCCTTGTAGATGTGAGTGTTGGCTAGACCATCCGTTCTACTTGATTTTTTGAACCCCACCTTTGCAATTGAGTTTCTTTTGTATCTTGTTCTTTGATTGCTTGCAGGAATTACCCTTGTGGACTGGTTGGTTGTCGTCCACAAAATCGTGAACAACCGTTGGAGTTGGTGTATTGGTTGCTAAGGCACAACATCTATGGAAGTTTGTAGTCGGGCCGTGAACGTCTCTGCAATCCATATTGAAGTTATCCCACTTTCATCAAAAGATCGGGCACCCCGGTCCTCATTATTTGGTAATCAGAGCAAGCTTGATCGATGAGAGAATTTTAATTTTTCTTCTTATTTACCTATAGTCCAGAAAAGCCACAAAAATATCACATATATTCCTTACATAAAAAAAATACTTTGAGCCTTTTTTTTATTGTTGTATAGTTAATGGTTGTTGAATTTGTGGCTGCATAGTCATGTCGTGTTGCTGACCGTAGTGTCTAATCATTCAGAGTTTCAAGTTCTTGACATGTTTGTGTCACCACTATATCCGCTGACATCATTCTCACCAACGTTCCAGCATCCACCTTGTACCATTCCCATATTAGTATTTTGCGCTGTTCTAATTTTGGCCTATTGCAGCAGCAGTTTGTTCCTAACCACTTCAGTTTTTTTTTTGTTTCCCCACACAGAAATTTGTTTGAAGCTGAAATATACACTACTCTCTTATTTTGAGACTAACCTTGTTTCTACGTTTCATTTTCTTTAGTCAGAAAAGTTAATGTCTTCAAAGACTTCTTGTACAACAATTATTATCTTGTTGCTGCAAAAGAAAAGAAAAGAAACATAGAGTGAAAGAGAAAAAACAGAACAATGGAAAAACATCATAGAAAAAAATAGAGAAGAAAAGTTAGTTATTATTGCTTCTGTTTTGAGCTTATTTTGGTTTAGCCTAGGACCAGCATAATACAGTTGTTGAACACTTATTCAGTTTGCTTTTGACTACAGTTGTTGAACACTTATTCAGTTTGCTTTTGACTAACGTGACACTAGCCATCTTTGTGCATCAATGATAAGCATTCCTATAGCTCCATATATATATCCGACTACAACTTGACAAGTGTTGCTGCTGTGTATTGATATATCTAATTTTCAAGTTGATGTCTTGTTGGTTGCCATCAACTCACGATTGGCTTGGTAAGAACTTGTAAGATCTTGTTTTGAACAAGTTGAGTTTGAGAGAATTAGAACATATACATTCTAGTAGTTGACAGAAGCATATATGTTATTTTGTGTATTTTTAGCTTTCTACTGATCATAGCAGGTGATACAGAGACATTTGAGTTAGCCAAACTACATTGTTATATTCTAGATATGATTCATCACTTACCTTCCTAGATAGCACTGTATTGTGTGGAAAACGACAGACACAAAAGGCCCAATATAGTGGACATCATAAGCAAGCTAAATGAGACGGAGAATTCAATCGAGCTGGCAAATGCTGACCCGGAAGGCAAGGTACGATAAAGTTACGAACTGAGGGCAAGATGTACAATAGGTTTGTTATATGAATATATGACTTTGTTGTCTTAATTATAATACTCCAGTTTATCATGATTAAACCACTGTGACTTACTTTTTATTGTTTGGATTGCAGGTTGCACAAAGATTCACAGAACTCCCTTTGGGTGACGATTTCACTTTTGGGTATGTATAGACTACCTATCAGATTACTATATAACTTTTGATTGATCTCCTGGGAAAACAAAACCTTTGTTTGATCTGAACCATGTCCAAAAAATGAGCACACTTGACATTCTTAAAAAAATAATTAAGTACCTTGTTTTTCTTAATACAATTAATTCTTTTATTTCATCAGTTGTTAATGCTCATCTTGGTGGTATTGAGGTCACGTGATTTCGTTGTTCTACCCGTTCTGTCCAAGATTCTTCTAGTTTCTCGATATGAGATTAAAACCAATCTAAATCCCTCAGCTGCCAGTATGCGCGTGCTAGATTTATATTACAGACTAGTTACATGCCCGTACGTTGCAACGGTAACAGAATATATTATATGACAAACCATGTGCAATCAACTTTATTAGCATGCGACGATGCTATATTTTTTGAAGCATCCTAAAGCATATATTGATTGGGAGCTAGTGGTGGATAAAGAGTTTAAAAAGTATGATTTAACTGAAGAGCAGAAAGTGATAGCTGCTTCCACTATTTTCACTTATTATGCTTTATCTTCATAGAAATAATTGCTGCGACAAGATAAAGTTCCTGAAACATGAAAGGATATGAAAAGAATTTTGAGAGAAGATGTTGTTTCTGAATATTATGTTGATAGAATGCTTGCTAAATTGCATAGTTTTAAACAAGGAAAAAAGTCTGTTGATGTATACTATAATGATTTCAAACTTTGTATGTTGCGTTGTGGTATAGAAGATGTTGGCCGTAATTACGCACCCACTTATATACCGCAAGAGGACGGTGTATAGTTGTAGCTCTTTTTCCCTTAGAGTATTCTAAGGTTATCGAATCCACAGGGAACGAGCGGAACTAATACTATTAAAGGGTTACTAGCAGATTACAATGGGTTGGTTGGTGTGAATGATGACGATGAGAAAGAGGAAGGTGAATGTTATTGAAGAGGAAACAGGATGATGAAGGATTCTCTCCTTAGGATTGGTTCACTAGCATGCAACCTTATTCTTATCAACTCGAGTGATGACTCTAATATTCTACAAGACATGGTGGTTTCGTTCACCCCGACTATTCTACAAGACATGGTGGTTTCGTTCACCCCGACTATCACTACAAAGGCTATTAGCACTCCACTGGTTTCTTGCACTATGTAATGGGCAAAAGTGTATTGGCCGATACACTAATAAAAGGGATAGATAGATGTGCAATAAAGTTCATTACATAGATTAAATTCATCGAGAGAGTATCAACAAGTATAAGAGTTACATGACCAGATCCCCGCACCAGAGAAGAGAATATGAGACTACTCACTCATCCTTCCGCTAGACATAGCGGAGGGGTGAGAAATAGCGCTGGAACGCGCATGAGCCGATCGGCGCAAGCGTCACGCCGATTGGCGCGACCTCCCTTCTAGTGGATCTCGTCGGTGTTGACGAACCTCCGCTGCCAATATCCTAGAATCCTAGTTTTAATAACTGATTCTCGCGATCGCCGTCTCTCCTTGGTCGTCCCTGGCTCTTGATAATTATCTTCCTTTTATACTCGACGGGATTAGGTCAACTTCCACCGACTCTAACTCATACTGGGCTGGGCCTTCTTCTTTCCTGGACCGGATCGTGTTTTAGTCATCTTTTCCTCCTGCGCTGATCGGTGCAAGGGTCGCGCCGATCGACGCAGCTCCGCATCTGGCCCATCTTCGTTATTCTTCAGCTCTTTATCCATAATTGCCCTGTTTTACACCTGTTTCCTGCGATTACATCTAAAACAGAACAATTACAAATATATGCAAATATGGGGTTAATTGTTAGTCTAAACCACCAAATTAAGACGCAAAACATCCCTTTTTGGTAGATAAAATGAGCATCTAGAAACCACCAACAGAAGAATGTGAGGAAGGTACTGAAAATAGTTTTTTGAAAGGGCTTAATACTAAAGTTCAGGATAGACCTATGTATAAACATTATCTTCCTTGTTTGATTGAGCTTGCTTTAAAGATTGAGATTCAACTTGCTAATGATTTACATGAAGAGGAAGTGCCTGAATTATTACTCGCATGTGAGAAGAAAAGTTGTATGCATGATATGCCTTTTGTTGCGTGTTCCAATCTGACTAGCATTGAAAGAATAAAAAGGATTCGGCTACACACCCATTAAAGGAGGAGAGTGAAAAAAGTAAGTTAGTTTGTGCTGAAATTACCGATACAAATGAAGAGGCACATGCTTTAATTGTGGCTCAATGTGAACCTAGAGCTTTGGTATTGAATTTATCCCCTAATTCCAGCTACTGTAGAACAATCAATAGTGGAATCTGCTTCTGAATTTCCTTTGTTACAGGATGATTATAAGATTGTACCCTATGACAAAGAAGAGTTGTGTGACCCTGCTTCTCTTATATTTTTGATACATCTAGTGCATGGACATGCTAATTCTATTATTGATGGTACAAATGCTGCAATTTGACATGTTCATTGAATTAATAGTAAGGAAGATGAGCTAGAAATCATATTTTCTTTAAATTGTTTACGTTGTATTGAATTTGATTTTCTTTGTGACCTGAATAGTTTGGAGAATGAATTATTTCAAAAATCTTGTTTTCCTTGTCTTGATTATTCTACTTTTCATGCCACTGGCTTTTGTGATAATAACAACAGATAATGGTGCATAGGGTGTATATTGGTTCAGATGTGAAAACTTCTTCGATACTGTCTCAATGTGATCAAATAATGACTTGCACTCATACTAACAACACCATATCGAGTTCCTTTGCTATTGATTATAAGTATTAGGTAAAATGTCAAGAAGGAAAGTCATGCTTACTGCCATGTTCTTTGGAGAAAGTTCTGAAATTATATTTGAACAAACATCAAAAACCATTGGTACTACACATTAACCATAATGCAAAACCGAGGATGCTTTGCAGCCAAGAAGGAGAGAATGATGAGGACATCACCAGCTTAGATAAGACCATATTAATAGCTTTTGAGCAAAAGGTGAAACAGTCCTATATCTTGATTACCTTTGATACATATGATGAATTAATGTTGCACTCTAAAATATGTCTATTTTCATTTTCAGAACGACTTACATGGATAAAGCAAAGTGTTAAACACACATGAAAGGGGCGGAGGACCAAAGAAGTGGATTGGGGGCCAAGATCACAGATTTCCAAAGTTCCAACTAGGCCACCACATCACTTTTGATCCAAGGAAACAAAGAGTCCAAGTCGAATACGTTTCAATGTTGGATTCAAACTGCAAGACAACACCAAATTGGAAAGATTGTCACGATTTCATCCAAAGTCCAATTTGGGCATAAAAGTACTGGATGGAAAGTTGATGAATTCTAATTTCCAAGAATCCAGCGTCAAGTCAATATCTATTCGAAGGCACCCGCAATCGTGGATTCAATGCAGATACATGTTTCTGTTTGGTTTTGGTCTGATGGGTTGTGTATCAAGTTGATCGCAATAGGAGCGCACCCTAGGGTTTGAGCATGACTCCAACACCCCTGTGGTCATCCTCCCACATCCATATACCTCCCGGCCGGCATAAGAAACACTTGGGTTTTTGTTTCATTGTAAGTTTAGGCATTGCTACTTTCTTGTAGACGGGTGTCGACTAGACCATCCGTTCTACTTGATTTGACCCTACCTTTATAATTGAGTTGCTTGTTTATTTTTTTTGTTCTTGTTTTTTGATTGCTTGCAGGAATTACCCTTGTGGTTTGGTTGATCATGCTCCACAAGACTGCAAACAACCGCTGGTGTTGGTGCATCGGTCGCTAACGCGCAACATCCTTGAAAGGATGTAGTCTGGCCGTGAACGTCTCTCCAGTCCAAATCGAAGTTATCCAACTCTCATTGAAAGATTGTGAAATCTTGTTGTGTAGGTGTTTGTCAACTTTGATGGAGATCGACAGAGTCGATGAAGTAGTAATCCAATATGAGACCGGGGTTGTCACATTGCCGTCATGCCTCAATGTCAGGATAGATGCCACAACGGGCACCAATGGCTTCAGTTGCCAAAGAAGAAGATGCCACAAAAGTATAAAACACAGCCTGTTGGTCAAGCAAGTTCCCTAGACTTCTTGTTGTGTTCTTTCAGAGCTCAGGTCAACATGTGCAACACATTCAAGGGGATCAGAAGACTGATATATAGGTTGAAAAGCCAAACAATATCAATCCTTTAAGCAGTTTTGTGATGTTGCGTAAAAAAGTACTCAAATCTGCGAAGTGTTGTTTAAGGTATATGCTTGTGCTCAACCAATTAATAATCATTAACATAGACAATGCATAGAAATTCATCAATTATTTCACATAACTAGTAACCATAGAATCTTTTTCAATACGAATTGTATGCACCGGAGAGCTCCAAGAAAATTTTATAAAGAATACAAAAATAAAAAACAAAAACTATAAAAGTGGTGCTGCTTTTGTGCACTCAGTTTCTCCTTCCGGTTTGGTAATGCTATATATAAGATATGATTATATGATTGATATTACAAAATTATTCCTAATGACAATGGAATTATCTGACAAATTTCATATAAGAACCTATGTATTTCCAACCTTATTAGGGTTCCATTTTATAAAGCTTGATGCCAATGGGTATCAAATAAAAAGGAACTTAAGAATTATATGAATTACTGTTGTCTGCTGAAGCATGCTTTAACTTTTTTATTTTCTAATTTGAAACAATGATATTTTGTTTATCTTAAAAGTATTTCTAAAATTAAAATTCACTAAATCATTATCAAGGTGTCTTTTTAAAATTACTCGCCCGTGCAAATGCATGGGTTGATAGTCTAGTATTTATACCCACATGCCGTCCGATCGTCGCTTGGGATATCATTGCTGCCATCGAGCTGTCTCCTGCACGCTGAAGCTGCACTAGCCATCATGGATCAACACCCCTTGTGCAGCTGCCGAACCTTTACTATAAATAGCGGATCGGCCCATACCGGCCTCTTGCTTCCTGCCATGCGCCGATGTTGCCGCCATGTCATCGCCGATCTACACCCCCCGCCCCGACGCAGCTTACGGTCCTCAAGATCTTCAGCTCTGTTTTGTTACCACGTGAATTGGTGCTGCTCTTCCAATTAGACGCACAGCAGCCAGCAGTTCGGCGCTCCAGGTTGCGAGCCGGCGGTTGAGCGGTGGAAACCCTCTGTCTGTCTCACGCAACCGGCCGGTGGTTCCAAATTTCCTATCCTCATGAAACCAAGCCGGAGAACTGTTTGTGGCATCCACCCCTGCCTTGCTATTGTCTGTATCAATCTGATGGTCTTCAATCACTTTTTTCTAACAGTTTTTTGCACGTGCAAGCACCGATCGCAGCACGGGCGACCACCGCAGCAAGCCTGGACATGTGGCTGTAGCTGCTAATGTCCTGACATTGTTGACGTTGTGCAGATTTACTAAGTTTTGTATAGAATGCGGATATGGTGCCCAGGGGCTCGGGCGTCCTGGCCATCTCCACCGTCGATCTGTGCTGGGTCGAGCCGTTAGTTAGGGGCTCTTTGGTGGAGCTCATCCACCAGCTTATGGTGCGGCTTATGGCCCAAGCTCCACCAAACAATTTCATCGTGAGCCGCTCATCATCGAAAGCTGAAAAAAGTTGCCGAGAAAAATGAACTGTGCGGATAAGCCAGCAAATCGGTGCTTTTCCCGGCTCACTAACTGTCGGGAGATAATCTCGATAGTAATTCTAGGTATGCGTATGAGTATGAAAGCCGATGGATACAGGACACAGGCTTTATACAGGTCTGGATCTCCCGAAGGATAACAACCTCACGTCCTGTTTGGTGTTATTGTATTTCTAGGGTTCGCACTGGATTTTGATTCCATATATGAGTTCTGACGATCTTTGAGGACCCCTTGTCCTCCTTATATAACCGAAGGGCAGTGGTTTACATGGTAACTTATCATTCGGTTACATTTGATTCTCTCTATACATCATATTTCTTGACCTAACTTGTAGCCTACTCTAAACAAATATCCGAGTAGTTATCCTCTGGGTCTTAATCTCCAATGCTTCATAAACGAGCCTCCGGCCCACTCGGCCATATTGCCGAGTGGTTAAGTGTACCATATATATATGTACCACAGTAGCCCCCAAGAACTTTCCAATTTTGAATACAAATCTTCAACTTATGTTGATGCTTTTCAAAATTGAAAAGTGCTTCTCTTGCTATATATAAAAATACCCTTTCTTTATAGGTAATTGAAAAGGCATATTCCATGAGCATAGTCTCCAACTCAGAAGGTATTGAAATTTTTCTTAAAATGCCTTATAAGTTCGAAATTAACAATCTCAATCGTCCATCAGATTTCCTTATACGATTACAGCCCCTAGTGATGGAGTTATTTAAAGAAAACAACTTCTGAAGTAACACTAAGAGGAAACCGCACCCCCCAAGACTGATGCTACAACTCCCTCCGAGTGATTAATAGAGCTTAATACTAAGCAAGTGTACTATAACCCCGAACCTTAGAATCATTAGTAGTCCGAGTGATTCAAAACAAAGGCATTATAGCCCCCAGTTATGGGACATATCTGCTGTTCGAGTGATTTTAATGATAAATCACAGAACAAAGGCATTATAGCCCCCAGTTACGGGACTTATCTGCTGGCCGAGTGATTTTAATATTAAATCACCAAGAATTCAAATTTTAGTACGCAATAAATACTATGAATAGTATCATCATATCAGGGCGACAAACGGCGAACCATGCCTTCCCGCTAGGTCAACTTATAAGTATATATATACGCGTGCACCCCTTCACCTTCTTCACTCAGCATTCCAGCCACCACCATCGCCCCCGCACAAACCCTAGATCTTGGATCCCCATTTCCTCTCGGAGATTTCTGCTCATCTCCATTTCTCCAGACACTGATTTCAATGGTGCCCAAGCGCACTCGCCAAAGCACCAAATCCCAATCAAAGAAGCAAGCTTCCCCTGGTAAAACCGATGATGAGGCAGTCTTCGACATCCCCATGGGGATCAGGGAGTTCCCGGTTTCCGCCATGGATGTGGAAAAAAACAACGGGCTCGTGATCGACGGAGTGCTCCAAGATCAGCAAACCGGGTACTGGTTTGAAGCAATAGGTCAGAGGTTCCTGCAACCCCCGGTAGATCACATCACTATTTTCGCATCCTTTTTCTATTGTGGATTTGGGATTCCATGTAGTGATTTCTTCCGAGGGCTGCTGTTCTTCTATGGAATCAACCTTCTGAATCTAAATCCAAACTCGATTCTCCATATCTCTATCTTCATTCATCTGTGCGAGGTATTGCTGGGGATCGCCGCCCATTTCGATACTTTCAATGAACTATTTGTTCTGAAATCAAACAACAGCAATGTGATTGGAGGCGCAGGATTTCAATTGAGGAATAAGTCAAAATATATTGAAGTTCCTCTTCCATCAATGAACAAAGGATGGCACGCAGATTGGTTTTACCATGGAAACCATGCACCCCCTTTGTCAGAATTCACTACTGAAGCTCCTGTGCCCTAGCCTGAATGGTCCATGAAGGCGTCCCCGAACAAAAAGGCTCAGGTCAATACAATCTTAGAACAAATTGCTGAGCTGAAATCAAAGGGATATAGTGGAGTGGACGTTGCCTCGAGCTTAATATATCGCCGAGTCCAACCCATCAAGAAACGCTATGTCCCTGGTTGGAAGTTCAATCTTAACAGAGATCCCACCATGGAAGTGCCTGAAGAGTTGTCAGAACGAGAACTAACACTCCGGCTTGAGAATATTTTTCCTCCCTACTTGATTGGACCCCGGGGTCTGCGAAAGCCAGACATCATTCCAAGATCCCCAGGAATGAAGTAAGTAACCACCGCCAAATCTGTTATTCCCAATATGTTAGTGAACATAAAAAATGAATAACATGTCATATGAATTGCAGAACCTTGACATATACTCCTCAAGCCCCCCACTACCTTCTGTGACGTGAGAAAAATCACCAAGCCGACCGCCAGCTCAAAAGCGTCATAAAGCCTAGATTGAGGAATCTGATGAAGACGAGTCTTTGGCGGAAAGATCTGCTAGACTCCAAGAAAAGGCAAAGAAAAAAGCTGCCACCGAGTCATCAACCACTCGGGAAGGATCTGGAGGTGATGCAGAAACCAAGCCTTCAAAAGAGCAGAGGCACCCGAGTGACAAGAATACGAAGCATGCCTTAACTGAGTTTAACCCTGATGCTGCGAAGGATTCTAGGCCATCGAATCCCCCACCAAAACTATCAGGATTGAAGTTTAAATGCCGGCCAAGGTAAGCGTGTTTAATGGCCATGGTTCTAATTTGCTATAAAATGACTCTGCTAATGGTTATATGTGTTGTAGATCATTCGACACCGCTTCTTCGGGCGGCGCGACGCCTCAAAGCACTGTTCCCAAAGAAGGTCAAGCAAAAGTAAAGTCAGGGACATCCAAGGATGATGCCTCTGATCACTCGGCTAAGAGGCTGAGTGATGTTAATGCTGCTCCAACATCCCCCGGACAAGAAAAGAAACCAACAGGTCAGAGACCCCTTCTATGCCTGATCTCAATGTTCCGAGGACAGCCACAACCCCTGCTACCTCTTCACCAGTCGACGCAAAAGAGCCTAACTTGGTTTTTGAAAAGATGCGAGAGCCAACATATGATTATCCCATCGGCCCAGATGAAAATGCCACGCGAACTCCAATTCACTAAGTGGTGAAGGAAGGAATCTCGGAAGAAACTATCCCCACCAGGACAGTATACCATACTGGTAAATTTGCCATTACAAGCTTTGATGAATCTGATGAACAAGAAGAACTGAAGACATTCGAGGGCTTAACCAAAAAAGCTTACCACTCGTTCCAGGTAAAAAGTTGGATGCATGCTTATTTTTGATTATCACTCAAGGAAATGATACACCTCTTTCTCTTACAATTTTATTGCAGCGCTTGAAGTCACACATGGCTAATAAGAGCAAACTTCTACAACTTGTGGAGAGGACTTGTGCAAAAGCAATGGAGACCGAAGATCAGCTTGCCAAAGACAGGCTTGAAGTCGGACGTCTATCTCTCGAGTTGAAGGCGCGTTCATCCCAGATGGACGAACTTTAATTTAGATTGTCATGTACGTTGTCAATAATTTACATGACATAAACCGAGTGGCCTGTTATTGCACCACATTTTTCAGATTTCCTTGTTGCAGCGTTATCTCTAGGGCTTGCTTCTAAATGCAAGAATGAGGCTGACTTGGCAATAATGATTGCTGAGTTGAAAGATCGTGTGAAAGCTTTGGAATTGTCCTCTAGTGTTATCGACGATTTGAAGAGTCAAAATCAAGAGCTGAAAAAACAACTTCAAACTTTGAATGAAATCAAAAGCAATTTTGAAAAACTAAAGGACGGTTTCAAAACCATGAAAGAAGCCCGCGCTCATTGAAAAAAGAAGGCTGAAGGTATAATTTTGCCTGCTCTTATAGCAGCAACTCTAGCTACTGACCCACTCTGCTTGTGTAACAGATGCTGAGGAAAAAATCAAGATTCAAAACCAAAGAAACGCTCTGCTAGAAACTGGACTGGCCGAAGCTAAAACAATATTCAAGAAGGCCGTAGATGAATTAAATGAATTCAGAAGAACCTTCAAAGAGGTGGAAAAGCTCAAAGAAGAGCACAGGGCAAAGGTGGCCAGTCTTGAAGCGGAAAAGGCCGACGCTAAAAAACGTCTGAGAGGTAAGTTTTTGAGCCTATATTACCTGCACCGCCGAGTCCATACTTGCAGGGGAAATGTGTAATAATTGTGTTTCTGTTGGGTCAAAAAGGGCTTATGAGCTTTTACAAAAGAAATTTATTGGAGGTGATGAAAATCTTCGCTGGTCTCTTGCAGTTCTGCAAAAAGACATGGAGGTGGTTTCCCAATACATCATGCCAGATGAAAAACCACCCAGGTGTCAAGATCTTTTCACTCGGCTACAAGAAGCTCCAAGCCGAGTGAAAGAGCATGCTTGGCGTATTGCAGGACTGACAGGCGCTCAAGTATTGGGTATCACCAAATCCCATATTCCAGAGATTAAACTGGATGTGGTTGCTGAAGGTTTCCATGATGACCTTTCTGACGAACAATGCGAAGCTCTGGAAATGGAGGCGCAGAAAACTATGAACATTTTAATTGACCAGATAGAACTAGATCAATTACCAAAAGTGTAATGGTTTGTATTACTGTTGTCAGACGATATTTCATAGCTAATGATGTAATGAAATGTAATTCAGTAGACCCTTAGGATCTAGATCCATCACCAGTATTGTGACGAATTCTTAGGCCATGCTGCTTTGTTTATGTATTGTATGAACTTGTGTTAAACACTCACAACCAATACACAACGCATATCAGCATTCTAAACAACGTTTCCAATAACCGATATGAACCATGGAGACTAAGAACCCGCTTGGTCAAGCATATGCAAATTAGGAAAATTGCCTCGGTCCATAACAGACGACATGAACCCTGGGGACTAAGAACCCACTTGGTCAACATGTGCGAATTGTGGTAATACCAAGAATCAAAATTTGAGTCATGACTATATTTAACAAGGTAAGAGATTATTTCACAGAAATCGTAAATTGTATGACAAATTATCATGACCGCAAGTTATATGTATTTATTAAAAATAGAGATGTGTACAAATATAAACAAACTATTGAAGCTAAGCATAGAAACGACGTAGCTAAGATATGTTCCAACAACTAGGAAACTCTGACCCATCCTCGCGCATCAACCAATATGCACCTGGCCGAGTGACCTCCTTTACGATAAAAGGTCCTTCCCATGGAGCCGACATCTTGTGCTTGCCTACCGTGGACTAAACTTGCTTTAAAACCAGATCACCTACTGCAAAATCCCGTGACCTGACGTTTTTATCATGATACCGCCGCAGGCTTTGCTGATACTTGGCCGACTGAACCAGAGTGGCATCGCGTTTTTCTTCTAGCAATAAGAGGTCATCAAACTGATGTTTGTTGGAAATCTTTTCTTCATATGCTACCACGTGCGGCAAGGTAAACAATACTTCGGTCGGCAACATAGCTTCGGATCCGTAAACTAACGAAAACGGCGAGTGCCCCGTGGCTCGACTGATATTGGTTTGAAGCCCCCACAGTACTGACGGTAACTCTCGAACCCAACGTCGAGCTTACTTCTCTAATCTGTCAAATATGCGAGGCTTAATTCCGAACAATAGGAGGCCATTCGCTCGCTCGACCTGGTCGTTACTTTGTAGAAGGGCGGCAGAAGCATAGCCAATCTTGAACCCCACCTGATTCGCGAAGTCCTTAAACTCTTGTGCCGTGAACTGACTACCATTGTCAGTGATGATCTTGTGCGGAGCACCAAACTGAGTTACTATTTCGGTCATGAACTTGACGGCCTTTTTTGCGGAAATTGTTCCGACTGGTTTTGCTTCAATCCATTTAGAGAATTTGTCCATTGCCACGAATAAATGAGTGAAACCTCCTTGAGCCTTCTAAAAAGGGCCCACGATATCTAAACTCAAAACTATGAACGGCCATGTTATCGGGATATTTTGAAGTTTGGTGGTAGGTACGTGCATTTGGCGGGCGAAAAATTGGCAACCTTCGTATTTTCGGACGTTATCTTTTGCATCGGCAATCGCTATGGGCCCATAAAACCCTTGTATCATTGCTTTGGTTACTATAGTTGAGGGACCCGCATGGTTACCACATATGCCGGCATGGATTTCCTTAAATACGGCGATGCCCTCCTCCCGTGATAAGCACTTAATAGTACCCCGTATAGGCTTTGTTTATACAAGAGATTGTCAACGGTGCAGTGTAGCCTTGACTTGCGGATGATATGAAGGGCTTCTTCTTTGTTGGCAGGCAGTGTTCCACCGTTTAAATACTTGATGAATGGGGTTCTCCAGTCTATTTCTACTAAAACGACTTGCGGTGTTGCCTCTTTGCCTGGGACAGCCTGCACCACAGTTTGCTGGGCCAGTACAGATGGCTTGTGTAGATCATCGAGAAATACTCCATCGGGTATTTTAGCTCTGCTAGACCCAAGCTTGGCCAGCACATCTGCATCCTTATTGAACTTTCGAAGGATGTGCTTGTACTCGATGCCATCAAACTTTTCTTTGAGCTTCCGAACTTCGGCGCAGTATGCTATCATGCTTTCATCGTAACAACACCATTCTTTAATCACTTGATTGATTACAAGCGCCGTCGCCAGAGATACTTATCCGTCTGACGCCGAGTGATATGACCATTCGCAACCCATGTAAGAGAGCCTCGTACTCCGCTATGATGTTAGATGCACGAAAATGCATTCAGAGGACATGGCGCGTCTTGACTCCGTCTGGGGATACTAGTACTACCCCTGCACCGGCTCCCTCTAGTTGTAAGGAGCCGTCAAATGACATGGTCCAGTAGCTTGTTTCCTGTGGTGTCGGCGGTATCTCGGACTCAGTCCACTCAGTGATGAATTCGGACAGCGCCTGACCTTTGATTGCGTCGCGAGACTGGAAGTTAATCTCATACGATCCAAGGTCAACAACCCACTTGGCTATTTTCCTAGTTGCATCTCGGTTGTGTAGCAGTTCGCCCAGCCCGAAGGATGTATGAACTTCAATCGGGTGATCTTCATAGTAATGCTTCAACTTACGAGACGTCATCAGTAGTGCATACACTAGCTCCAGCACGTGAGAAAAAGACCCTAGTGCCATTGCCAGTTTGGGCAAAATTACCTGGAATTGCCATCGCCATTTCCCGATCCCCTCCCTCCTCCAGCGAATCAAAACAGGGGCAGCTGGCGATGGAAGTCTGCACCTATGCCTGTGGCTACCGGTGATCGAAGGCTGCGCCTGTAGAGGAGGAGGCCGTAGCGCCTGAGGCGGCGGCATGAAGCCTCAGGGGTCTACAGCTGGAGGCTCGAAGGGCGGCAAATCGGCGAGATCTAAAGGCGGCAGCAGCATGAAATCAACGAGATCCGGAGAAGCCATCTTGCCAGTGATGGGCGGCACTCCAGCTCCTGCTCCGAGTGCCACTGCACAGCCCACCACCTCCTCCGGCCCCTCCTCCGGTTCCCGACTTTCTGCCATCAAATCTTAGATAGCACCTCCGGCCAGAGCCGTCCCGCCGACGATGGGCGGCGCTCCACCTCCTGCTCCGAGCGCCACCGCATGGAACATCCCCTCCTCCGGTTCCTAGCTCACCACCCCCGCCCCGTGGACAACAACTCCGATGGAAGCCGCCCCTTCCAATGGGGTGTCACCGGCGATGGGCTCCACAGTTGCTCCTGCACCGAGTGCCACCACCTCCTCTGGCCCCTACTCCGACATCTGGGTCGCCAAACCCCGTCCTTGGACAACAGCTTCGAGTACAGCATGCCCGTTCGATGGAGTGTCACCAGGGATGGGTGCCAGCTCTTGCCATGGCGTCCTTGCTGCTCCTACATCGAGCGACAGTGCATGGACGACCCGCTCCGGCCCCTTGCTCGGCTTCCCCAGCTCCAGCTCCAGCTCCTATGGATCCTACTGTCCCTGCCATGTTCACGGGAGCTTCAACTAGTGCGACGGTCGGAGGTTCTACGACAGGCAGAGGGTGTGCCACAGCTGCAACCCAGGATCATGCAATTGGAGGTTGTTCAGCTCAGCGTACTGGTGGACGAGCACGGCGGCCACCTGTTCCAACTACTACTGCTAGTGCCACTACCGCTACGGAGGTCGAAGTTGACATTGACCTGACAACCGACACAAGGTTCAATCATCTTTGCTGAACTATATGTATTATTTGTTCTGTAATCCTGGTGCCTAGTTAGCTATATCCCTGCTTGTTAATCGGCAAATGTTTGTTGTTACTCCGGTTTGAGGATGGTTACCTTGTCTGTTTATCGAGTAGATTGGGAATGATCTATGTTTTGTACGGTAAATAAGCTTGTTTCAGGTCATATTTGCCATGGTCAAAGCTTTAACATGTTTAACTTCATTAGCCATAGCAGTTCACCTGGTTTTCACATTTTGTCCACTAAGCTAATCCTTGCAATCAATGATCTTGTAATGCCATCTACTTAAGACACCATGCCTCAGTCTATTTTTTTTCTTTTATTTGTTTGTTGTTAATTGCATTAATATTTCAACTACATTAATATGAGGGTATCAATCATTTCTTTTATCTAAATGCAAACAGTGTGGCTGATTGGGTTGATGAGAAAAACAACCGTGTTATATGTGAAACTTTTGCTGAAGAATGTCTCTTGGGAAATCATACAAGCACACATCTGAACAACACCGGATACAAAAATGTGATTGAAAAATTCAAAAACAGGACTGACCTTACATACACTAGAAAACAATTCAAGAACAAATGGGATAGGTTAAAGAGTGATAATGCTATATGGAAGAAGTTGTCTAAACAAACAGGACTTGGATGGGATGCAAATCATAACAACATCGTCATGCCGAATGAATGGTGGAAGAAAATGAGCAATGTAAGTTATTTATATCATTTCAAGTACCCAATATAAGTGCTATTATGTCATTTCAAGTACAAAATTTGACATTTTGTTATGCTTTGCAGGTTATAAAGGGATCAGCCAGATTCAAGGATAAAGGCCTTCAACACGAGGACAAGTTAGTAGTTATGTTTAGTGACCTGCTTAACAGAGGTGAAGATCAATGGTCTGCTTCTAGTGGTATTGCACCATCTTGTGAAACTTCTAGTGGCATCAATCTAGATGAAGACAGTGATGATGACAGTGAGCCAGAGGAGATTACACCTATGAGTGGGTGAGGGGCCAAGAGGGGCTTAGTGAGTGATAGCACACAAGCTAAGCAACCAAAAACAGGTGCAGGGCACTGGTTCCAAGAATAGATGGGAATGCTTGTCGAGCTGAATAAGAAAACTACATCGTATGCCGAGTCAATTTCAAAGAGGGAGGACAAGTCTGGCTGTTCCATCGAAGAGGTCATGGCATTAGTCAAGGAATGTGGTGCTACTTCACGAACCAATGAGCACTTTGTTGCATCTCTAATATTTACCAAGAGGGCGGAGAGAAAGATGTTCATGACATTAGACACTCCTAAGGAAAGGTTTTAGTGGTTGAGGAGGAAGCATGAGTGGATGACTAGGAATGGTGTTGCTAAGTAGATGACTAGGAATGATGACGCTAGTTCTTTGTTCTGGAATAATCTTGTAACTTATTGTACTTCGTCACCTTGTTTGATGGCACTTGTTCTTTGCACTATTTGCATGTTATATGATGTTGTTAAGTACTACTTTGTGCCAAATTTGGTTTTTCACAATCTAATTTGCATGTTATATGATGTTGCTAAGTACTACTTTGTGGCAAATTTGTTTTTGACAATCTAATTTGCATGTTATCTGATGTGTAGATGTGGTTCTTCTGATTATGACAAGGATGATAGTGATTCTTTTGATTGTGACAAGGATGATAGTGATTCTTCTAATTCTGACAAGGACGATAGTGATTCTGATGATGAATGGACTGTAAAGGCTTTGGGAGTGATTCAATCTGCTCAAAATCTTATTTACGGTACATCTCTTCTTGCATGCAAGTACTATTTGACATATCTTGATAAGAATCCTGCTAGATTACCAATACAAAGTGGATATAGTTGGACAATGGAAACTATTAACACTCCAAGAGGAAGCCATAAGATGTTCAGAATGAATCCTTCTTTATTCTACAAACTTCATGATCTGCTAGTAGGTACTTATGGCCTCAAATCATCTCATAATATGACTTGGCGCCATACAAGGGTGAAAGGTATCATATCCCAGACTGGAGGAGGGGACATGCTCCAAGAGGTCAGCAAGAGTTGTTCAATCATCTACATTCTAGTATCTGGAATGTGGTGGAACGAACATTGGGTGTGTGAAAGAATAAGTGGAGAATTCTTCTCAAGATGCCAAGCTACCCTATGGATAAGCAAATGATGATAGTTGCTGCCACCATGTGTCTGCATAACTTTATTCGTGAGAATGATGCAATGGACAGACATTTCCGCAAGTGTGATCAGAATCCAGACTATGTGCCTACTATACCCTCAAGATATGCAAAATATCTACCTTCTCAAAATGCCTCAGATACATCAACTCCAGTAGCTAATCAGCAGACTATGGATGCATTTTGGGATGAACTAGCAAGTGCAATTTTTTTAGCAAGAAGATCATAAATATGCCAAAGTGAGGTATGGGTTCTAGTATTCTTGTCCTTGGTTGAAAAATTTCTATCTATGTGGAATGTGGTGATACAACTTTGTTTATGGTGTGTCTCCAAGTTTTTTATTTGTTTGTGGTAGAAATAATGATATGCAACCTGGGGCAAAAGACCTTGATTATTTGCTTGGCTTTGTTTATGGTGGCTCACAACTCTGTGAAAATATTTTGTGCTTTTCTCTGTTTTGTTGCTTTGAAAGAGACTTTTTTTAATGTTTTCAGTCAAAAGTAGAGATGAAATCAGTAAAAGAGATTTTTGTTTGTATTTTTGGAGTCAACAGGGGAGATGAATCAGTTGAAAAATTACAGAAAATAAAGATGTTCATTGGACTGTTGGTGCATGAAGCAGTTTATTGGTGGCATGAAGTAGACAACATAAATTTTTCTATAGTTTAACCTTGTAATCATATCTGCGCTCCAATAACCTTGTAATCATCATTGGTGAGGGAACATGAATGAACCTTACGTTCCAAGGACAGTCCCACAGGCCTTTGGATTTTTCTTTTTTGAACCATGCATGTCGATTATTGCTACTGCTGTTTTCTTTTTGAACCTGAGATTCCAAGTCTGGACAAGAGTGCGGATTGTAGAGTGACTGCTCTGATTGCTTTTAGCGCACAAGGGCATGAAGCTTATTGTTCTTATTTTCAATTATTGGAAAAGTATCATAAGTCTAAACTGTTTAGCCAAACACTTTAAAAGAGAGCTTTAGCTCATCCAGAAAAGCTACTCAACCCCATAAGCCAAAACTAAAACCATTTTCCATAAGCTTGAGCTCCACCAAAGAGGCCCTTAACATCGCTAACGATGTTGCTTGCTTCCGTCACGTTATGTGGCTCCATACCAATGGCCGGACTGTTCATCAATGGATAGACTGTTTATAGTGGGAAATTGGATGTGCACCCAATAGACATACCTGGCAGCCTTACAGGTGTACAATTTTAGTAACTAAGCCATTTTACCTAAGCTAATAGTGAACCCAAAAAAGCAACGATAGATCTACTTGCGAATGAAGGAACTATTCACTTCTAATTAATCAGTTTGCACGGCAGCATGTTCTTTTCTTTATGTTTTCTTTATCTTCTCAGAGGCATCTACGTTAAACCTTAAAACAAGGAGGAAATCAGCTGTCAAACACTACAAAAACATGGATTCGGATGTAACACATCGCAAGAATCATATTTAGGCCGGACACATTGCAAAATCGTGATTTTTAGCTATAGCACATTGGCTCTATTATAATATTTTTTTGGTTGTGAGAGGGGTTAGAAAGACATTTTTGCCCTTGATGTGTTTAGATTAAAATCAATGGGGTAGTAGAGGTCGATGGCGGCGCAGAGAAAATGGCGACAGTTGGTAGGGGAAGGCTGCAAGGGCGACGGGTGCAAGGGCAATGGGGCAGGTAGTAGGGATGGCCCGGCGAGGAGCAAGGGTGGCCGGGATGGGGCGAGGAGCAGAGACAGTGACGGTGGGACAAGAAGCAGGACGACAAGGCGAGGAGCAGGGGTGACGACGGTGGGGTGACGAGCAGAGGCAGCGGTGGTGGCGGGGCAAGGAGGAGAGGCGACAGTGGCAAGACAAGGAGTAGGGGTGGCAGGGCAAGGAGCAAGGGAAGGCGGAGGCAAGGAGCAGGAGCGACAACAATGGGCGATGGCGGTGAGTCGGCCCAAACAGCACCTGCCATTGTGCTGCAGCTAAAAAATACGATCTTGCAGTTTGTATGTTCGAACTAAATATGATCCTTGTGATGTGTTATATCTGACCTCACGTTTTTGTAGTGTGTTATAACTAATTTTCTTAAAACAAGCTATCTAATGAACTTAGACAAATATAGTTTTGCTTATTGTTAAGAGCATTGCTAACTGTCCGATGCTTGATTTCATGCCTATCTCTGCCACTGTTCATGCATGAGTCTTTAGATGATTAATGTTTCTGATGCTCACGATCATAACAGTTTTCCATTGAGAAGTACTCGTTCGTTTGATTCATACAGTAGTATAATTATTGAAGTAATTCAGAACTAATTTGTAATCCACCGTGCATCTTTTTTTTATTTTAATAAATAAGACAAACTCATTTCGATTGTACTCATTAAATAATCCGGCGAGATCGTGTTCACGTTGATTCTACTCTGGATCAAAAAACAGCTTCGCGGCGAAATCCCGGCGAGCCGCTGCCACGGCCCGCCTAGGCTAATCACGAAGCCGATGGAATTCCGGCGAGCCACCGCCTCGGCCCGCCTAAGCGAATCATGAAACCGACAGAATCCCGATAAGCTACCGCCTCCACCCGCCTAAGCGAATCACGACGCCGACGAAATTCTGGCCTCCACAAGCCTGACAAGCAACAACTAGCCTTCGCCAATTTGATCAGGAACAAAATTCCCGCGTATACATCTTAAATAGAGTTTACAAAAGTTGGAACTGAAGTATCCGATACAACATGAACGAGCCATCTATCAAGCCAGTTTGGTAAACCGACTTACCCGACGCCGCCTAATAGACGGTGATAGCCGGCGTCAAGTTGCAAACAAAGCTGCACACATCTCAGAGCTGTCAAAACCGCACGATATCTAGGACGCCCGACATAGTGGGCACCAATTATTTTTCCTTTTGTATATGCTCTATATGTAAAGTAAAAGTAAAAGAAGGTTTCTTGGGTATATCCTCACCGCAGGGTTTCTCATTTATAGATTACTGCTCGCTCTGTTTCTCAGTTCCTATTTCAGATGCTTGTTAATCGAATCCTAATTTCTTACTGTTCCAGGAGCCAACGCCACATCTCAAGATTGTTCTATTCCATATCTACAAATTCATTCTTTCCGGTGCCTTATGTGTTTCAATTTTTTTTTTTTGACGTGTGTTTCAGTTTTTTACATGACGGCAATATGAAATCATATGTCCTGGAGCAATGTGTGTCCTAATAGTTTCATTGATTTGCAGGCTATTTATGGAATAAAAAAAAACAGTCGATGTCTGCTATTAACAGTCGGTGAAATAAAAAAAACAAACAGTCAGTGCCTATCGCTGCTTTCTTGACCATGACTCTGCTATAGTGATGCTCATAATTCCATTTGGTTAACAGGTGTGTGTGTGTTTATGTACCAAACGAATGTTTTTTTTTTCTCAAGAACATTCACCTTTGGCTACGTACGAAACACAGCTCCCTTTCATTTGTTGAAGCATTTCGTACCGAAACTGTTACCTTACCCTCTGCTTTCTATTTCCTTGGTGTGTAATTTGTCTGCGTTACAAGATATTAATGCAATTTGTCAATATCGATGTTCCAATTACCATTTATGTAATTGGAAGTTTGCCGAACATAGTTGAACTGGAAGAGATAACCGTCACATGTAAACTTCCCTATGAGTTATGTACAGCTTCTGTTCGACATTTTATTCTAGTGCTCATCCGCACCACCATCTCTCGTCGTCCTATTATGATTTAGACCAACATACCGGACGCCTTTGTCACAGTCGATGTCACTTTCACATAAAAAACAAACCCTAGCCAGCCAATGGAGAAAAGAAATGCAAAGAAAAATTGGAAAGTTTTCAGTTTTTGAATTTAATTTCAAATAAAAGCCAAACTTGTGTTGAACCACATGTTCAAATTTCAAAACATAAGTGACCCAAAGCAATTTTATATCTTGATCTACATATAACAATAGAATTTTGCATAAAATTGAGCAATTTATCTCACTCTTAACTAGGTCAAATAAATGAAACATAGTTCAGAAACAGTGTCAATTTGAAATTTAATATTTCCAATTTTGAAACTGACCTTTGAATACTATCATACCAATAAATTATTTCCAAACATTTCGAGCAACATATATGGGTTTGAATTTACAACGTCAGAAAGGGCACCTTTTTGAATTGAAAAAAAAATCAGTTTGAAAACAATTCTAGAAAACCGGAGAAGTAGAAATTTCCCAAGTCACCCTTTTTACTTAAGCATGTTCGAAATTAAATAATATTCAAAATAATTCCCCTCCTGGTCGACATCATCCACCATGTGATTCCTCATGCTTTGTTTTATCACCGTTTCTGTCCTGAAGATGCTTCCGGCCTGTGCCGGTTGGGGTCTTCCTGAGACCATTTCCTTCTCTGTGACTGCCTCACCGGCAGTGCTGTTGTCTCTATTGGCAGTGCCGGTGCAGGCCAAATCAAACTTTCCCAGATTTCTATCTTGTGTCACAAACCCTACCGGCAGTGGCGATGCCTCCATCGGTAGTGCCGGTGCGGGGTGTCCAGGCAGGCCAACAGCTCTTTTTGAGCCATTTGTATAAAAGGCTCTCACCCCACTTCGTGACCTCCCTCTCTAGGTGAAAGCTTCATTCTTTGAGCAGGGTTTCAGTGAGCCATTGATTCCTAGTGATTGAGAGGACCATTACACTCTTGAGCATTCAACTTCGCTATACTTGTAACTTGTGCTTGTTACTCTTAGAGCGTTGCTCCTAGACGGTTAGCGGTGCCCGTAGAGCTCCCAACTTATGTGGTGACGTCTCGGGAAGTTTGTATCACCCATCCCGCAAGGGATTCGCTAGTGGAGAACTCGAGCTCGATCTTTGTGGTCGCTTGAGTGAGAATAGGGTTGAAAGAGACCCGGTCCTTTGTATACTTCTCAATAGAGACGTAGGGTTCTTTGTGTGTCTGAACTTTGGTAACAAATCTTGTGTCTCCGTGTGCTCCTTTATTTTCTCATTGCTTTTTCTTGTTCTAGGGTTTGCAGTTGTATTTGCTTAAATTACTAGATCTACTTGTGTAGCTTGTCTCTAGTTGTTCCTTTATTGTAGTAGTTCCTCTTATCAACTATTGTAATCCTCCTGTCAACCTAGTAACTGCAAAACCCACTTAGATTTACATTTGGGAGACTCTCTGTGCCACCATCGGCATTGCCGATTGAGCATCGGGAGTGGCCATCGGCACTGCCGATCCGTGCAATCCGCACTGCTTATCGTTGCTGATAAATTTGTTTAAGTCTAATTTTACAAGAATTTTAGGTTTGCTTATTCACCCCCACCCTCTAGGCAACTTTCAATTAGTATTAGAGTAGGATCTTCTTGAAGGCTTAACCGCTCGAAGATATATTCATGCCAAAGCAAATGACAAAGCCTAGAGAAACCGATGTGGAGGGAACTTCCTCTCCCAACGGAAATAACGGTCAATCAGGTGGTATGTACAACAAAATGCCATTCAACTACGCCGAGCTCAAATATGACTATGTTGGTAGTGGCACCGGAAAACTACCACACTTTGATGGGGACATTCTATGATCATTGGAAATATAGAATGGAATTATATTTGGGGTCTATGCGAAGACCAATCTTGAAGATTGTGAAGCAAGGATTTGAGTTAGAAAATGAGGAAAATCCATCCGCCAATGATGAGATCAAGCTTAGTCACAATGATCATGCCGCATCCGCCATGGTTTCCGCTCTATCACAAAGGAGTATGAAAAGTTGATAGGAATTAAGAAAGCTCATGACTTTTGGAAAAAGCTTGAGGATATCTATGAAGGGACCTATGACCAGAGATAGAAAGATGTTCAAATCAGTTAAGCCAAGTCACAACCAAAATGAGTACATCACATTTTGGTGACAATGGAACGGGACAAGTGCTAGGTTATGGTAAAATCCCTCTCACACCTTCGTATTCAATTTCTTAGGTTATGCTTGTTGATCACGTTGACTTCAATCTATTATCCATTTTGCAATTTTATAAAAAATGGGCTATGATTGTTTGTTCAACGAATGTGGTGTGACTGTAAGAGGAGTGATGGCTCGGTTGCTTTCAAAGGTGTGGTTAAAGGAAAGCTTTATGTTGTTGATTTCTCCACGGATGAAGCTAGACTTGGTACATGCTTGATAGCAAAGTCCAATATGGGTTGGCTATGGCATAGGAGGCCTACCCATGTTGGTATGAGAAATCTTCACAAACTCCAAAAGGGCGGCTACATCATCGGACTAATCGATGTTTGCTTTGAGAAAGATAAAATTTGTAGTGCATGTCAAGCGAGAAAACAAGTTGGAGCATCACACCCCACCAAGAATGTGATGACTACCACAAGACCATTGGAAATGTTGCACATGGACCTGTTTGACCCCGTCTCCTACATAAGCATTGGTGGTAACAAATATAGTCTTGTAATTGTTGATGATTTTTCTCGCTTCACGTGGGTATTCTCTTTGCATGATAAAGGTGAAGTGAAGGACGTGCTCAAGACATTCATAAAAAGAGCACAAAATGAATATGAAGTCAAGATCAAAAAAATAAGAAGTGACAACAGCACAGAATTCAAGAACACCCAAGTTGAGGAGTGTCTTGATGAGGAAGGTATCAAGCATGAATTTTTGGCACCCTACTCCCCTCAACAAAATGGGGTGGCCGAAAGAAAGAACACCACACTCATTGAGATGGCAAGAACAATGCTTGATGAATACAAGACGTCTGCACGTTTTTGGGCCGAAGCCGTCAACACCGCATGCCATGCCTCCAACCAGTTGTACCTCCATCGACTATTGAAGAAAACACCATATGAGCTACTAACCGGTAACAAGCCTAATATTTTCTATTATCGTGTTTTTGGGAGAAAATGTTTTACACTTAACAAGAAACACAAGACTCCAAGGTTTGCTCCAAAAGTTGATGAAGTTTTCTTGCTTGGCTATGGGTCAAATGTTCATGCCTATCATGTGTTAATCAAAACCACCGATTGTGTTGAAATTTCACGTGACGTGAAATTTGATGAATCTAATGGCTCTCGAGGGGAGCAAGTTGTTAATGATGATGTAGATGATGAAGCTCCTAGAAACGCAATCAAAAGAATGACCATTGGTGATGTTGATGTAAACAAGGGTTCTCGATCTTCTGAAAGGTTCTTGGTAAGTTGATTTGGTCGGAGGCGACACACAAATCGATCCGGCTTCAGAACAGCACGTTCTAAACCCCGGAATCGCAGCACGATGTCTCCTCTGGTTATCAACCGTCCAAAGACGATTGACCTTGCCGAGAAGGCTAATCCCTGCCTGCGAATCAAGAACACAAGCAAGAACAATGAAGAATGCAACACAATTGTAGATGTATGATTAAACTCTCGAAGTTGGGGTCTCACAAACCGATGAACGGCGACACTGTTTATGAACAGAATTGATCTAAGCAAAACCTAAACCCTAATGGTGCGGAGGCGGCTGTATATAAAGACCCTAGGGTCGTGCAAGACCCTCTGGACGCGCCCCTAATTGGGCTCAACTAGATACAAAGCCCAAAGGCCAAAAATAGGCGACGCGGCACCGATACAGATTCTGGACTCTCTCCTGTTTCAACGATTCCTGATGACTCCGGATGAATTTTGACATGAGGCCGGCGGCATTGGAAAGGACTTCTCCTTATCTTTCCGTGCATATGTAGAACGTCCAAATCCGAGTCCGTATGCGTCCTGGGCGACTGTTTTAGTGCAGACTGGTCCTGGGCCCCGAAACAGACTCGAAGTCGGTTTTGATTGGGCCTCCACTTTGGCTTCCAAGTCCTTGCTGGTCCTCCACGTTCCCAACTCCTTCTCCCATCATCTCCGGGTCCTCTCCATGGTTTCTAATCATAAAATAATCATTAGGTAGCAAACCATTCTCAAAAGTAACATATAGCGAAGAACGTAGGAACGAGCTCACCTCTAAATTTAGTCGTCGTGCACGAGCTCTAGTCATTGGACCTTGCAAGTCCAGAATTAGAGGAGTGTTGTGTGTATCCATAGGAGTGATGTCCTCATCATCCTCCCCCTCTTGAAGTGGAGTCGTCCTTGACTCAAGCTCATCCTCTTCTCCCATGTATGGTTTTAAATCTGAAATGTTAAAAGTACGACTAACCCCGAACTCGGGAGGCAACTCAAGTTTTTATGCATTATCATTAATCTTCTCCATTATTTTGAATGGACCATCATCTCTAGGCATTAGCTTAGACTTTCTTCTGGAAATCTATCCTTCCTTAAGTGTAACCATACTAAATCTCCTACATCAAGCTTTACTTCCTTTCTACCTTTACTACCAGCAATTTTATATTTTTCATTCATCTTTTCAATGCTAAGTCTAGTGGTCTCATGCATTTGCAAAATAAATTCAGCACGCTCCTTAGCATCAACATGAACTCTCTCATTAATAGGTAGAGGAAGTATATCAAGTGGAGTACAGGGATCAAAACCATACACTACCTTGAAGGGACTTACCTTGGTAGTAGAATGTGTTGCCCGATTATAAGCAAACTCAACATGAGGCAAGCATTCTTCCCATTGCTTCAAATTTTTCTTCAGAATAGCTCGTAACATAGTGCCCAAAGTGCGGTTCACAACCTCAGTTTGTCCATCAGTTTGTGGATGACAAGTTGTAGAAAATAGCAACTTTGTACCCAACTTATTCCAAAGCGTGCGTCAAAAATGACTCAAGAATTTTGCATCACGATCTGAAACAATAGTAGAAGGCGTACCATGCAAACGTACAATTTCTTTGAAAAAGAGATCAGCAATATAACTAGCATCATCAGTTTTATGACATGGTATAAAGTGTGCCATCTTGGAAAAATGATCCACAACAACAAAAATGCTATCGCTCCCCCTCTTAGTCCTAGGCAGTCCTAAAACAAAGTCCATAGAAATATCCGCCCAAGGAATAGAAGGAGCAGGAAGTGGCATGTATAAACCATGTGGATTCGAACGAGACTTAGCTTTTTAACATGTAGTGCAGCGAGCAACAAAATGCTCAACATCTTTCCTCATCCTTGGCCAAAAGAAGTGTGTGGCTAAAATATCTTCCATCTTCTTAGCACCAAAATGACCCATCAATCCACCTCCATGCGCCTCCTGCAACAACAAAAGACGAACGGAACCAACTGGAATGCATAGACGGTTAGCTCTAAACAAGAAACCATCATTCAACACAAATTTGTTCCAAGCACGACCTTCTTTACAGTGCAGCAATACATCTTTAAAATCAACATCAGCAACATATTGTTCTTTAATTGCCTCAAGTCCAAAAATTCTACAATCAAGTTGAGACAACAAAGTATATCGCCTAGATAAAGCATTAGCAATCACATTATCCTTCCCTTTCTTATGTTTAATAATATAAGGAAAAGACTCAATAAACTCAACCCATTTAGCATGTCTACGGTTCAAATTGCATTGAGAACGAATATACCCAATAAAAGTGAACAAGCTTGCATGGGTACAACATCACAATCAACAGAATCCACATAGGAACCAATGGAAAAAGGAACTCTGCAAGTTTGTATTACCTTAGCTTTTCCAGAGTCATTTAACCACTGAACGTAGTATGGATATGGATGTATGCGTGTGGTCAAATCAAGCTTCTTAACCACATCAGAACTCACCAAATTGTTGCAGCTTCCTCCATCAATGATGACACGTGCTCGACGGTTCTTGATGACGAAGAAAATCTGGAACAAGTTATGTCGCTGCATCATCTCGGGCTGCTAGATTTGTGTGCTAAGCACACACTGCACAATAATATTCATGTAGCCCGTGGTATCTCCGCCTCCAAGAACGAGGTCACCGCTGGTGGCAGCGACATCCTCCTCCTCATCCTCCACATCGGAGGTGCTCATGTAACCACCATCATCTATCGCCACATATCCCCGCCTACTTGGGCAATCTTTCTGCACATGGCCAAGACCATGGCAGCGGTGGCACTGAATCCCTGTAGTGCGTCCCGTCGAAGCAACAGAGGACGCACTACTAGCCGGTACCTGCACAGAATTTTTACCTGAGCGCATAGAAGGGGCAGGGGCTGATCTTGGTGCTGCAGAAACAACACTAGCTGGTGGGGGCGGCCGGAAAGATGGCTTGGGCAGCCCCGAAGTCCCCGTCGGCCGTGGTGGGTAGAAATTCCTGGACTTGCTGTACTCCTCAAAAGCCTGGAAAAGTCCCTGTGATTCTTTCTCTGCAAGCATAGCATACTAGAAACACTAGTTGAGGGTATAAAATTCTTTGTAATCAAGGATGTCCAGAATTTCTTTTCTCAAACCAGAATAAAAGCGGCAAATCTGATCCTCTACTTTTTCAACCACAGCACAACGAATCAAACCCTTCTGAGGCTCACTAAAATACTCCTGAACAGTTTTATCTCCTTGATCTAAACGTTGTAGTTTATTACGAATTTCTCTATAAAAAGAAGGAGGAACAAAACGATCACGCATTTCTACCTTAAGTTCTTCCCAAGTAGTAGGCAAATCGGTTTCAGCAGCTAGACCACTCCACCAAACAATAGCAAAGTCCTTAAACTCACTAGTGGCTTGTCTAACTCTATGTTGTTCAGGAACAAGGTGGGCATTAAATTTTTGTTCTACCATCATTTCCCAATCAAGGTAAGCATCACCATTGTACTGACCCGAAAACGAAGGAATTGAAAACTTAATTTTAGCATACGGGTCATCTGGAGCATGGTTACCTTGTGTGCGACGGTTGTGGCTGTGGAAACCACCCATACCTTGAGGGTTATGTTGCAAACGATGTCATAACCTTGCGGTCCTTGTAGCTGACCTATCGACGGTGCCATCAGCCTTATACACCGTTGCTTCATCATGATCGTCTTCAACGTCGTTGTTGGTGTTGGTGTTGTTGGTCTTGTGAGCGGTCTCCAATTCGAAATCCTGATCGGTTAGCTTAGAGACTCTCTTATCCAACCGCTCAATGCTTTCTCCTAGGTGAAGCTTGGTGACGGCATCTGTGACGGCCCTGGTGATCGTCTCTACCAAATCACTCTGAACCGCCTGCAAAACCTTCTGTAGCTGACTTTGGCTCACGCACTCATCAAATTTTGAGGGTGAAGCACCCTCTCCATCACTTCCTGACATCAGAAACACCAAAACAGGAAACAAAAAGTGAAGGTTATCCCTACAAAAGTACTAAGCAGTGGTGCCTCTCAACACAGCAAAAGGAAGCTTCTTACAAAGCTCTTACAAAGTTCTGAAAACAACAAAGCGAAGGATACCAGGGAGCTGTGTTCCATGATTGCAAGGGTTACAAAATAACCTATGTGCTGTCCAGAAGAAGTATGTAGAGCTAGGAAGGCCAAATATATATATATATATATATATATGAGTGGCACACAAATCAAAAACAGATAGTAAAGCTGAATAAGTGCCCAAGTAACTTGTCCCTAGTTGCTGGTCTAACTATGTCCTAGAACAATAGTGATAGCAAAGAAGAAACAAGAAGACAAAGGGACACAGTCGATAACAAGGGGCTTAGTGTAAAACAGCCAAACTCAGAAATTCCAGGGGGCTAGATGGAGCACTAGTAGGAATCCCAAATTTCTTTTATTTTATTTTATTTTTTTGATATTTTTTTTCCAACTCACTAGCAAACGAAGAGAAACCACAAAAAATTTCAGCTCAAACCGAGCTAGGACGTGGCCTACAGAAAATCTTGAAGTTTTAGAAAACGTCGGGTTTCAACTTGAATGAATTTTTTTTTATCTTCCCGATTTTTTTTCAATTTTTTGACGAGGGCACATAGGGCGTGGCGGCAGCTGTATATGAAGACCCTAGGATCGTACAAGACCCTCTAGACGCGTCCCTAATTGGGCTCAACTAGATACAAAGCCCAAAGGCCAAAAATAGGCGACGCAGCACCGACACAGATTCTGGACTCTCTCTTGTTTCAACGATTCCTGATGACTCCGGATGAATTTTGACATGAGGCTGGTGGCATTGGAAAGGTCTTCTCCTTATCTTTCCGTGCATATGTAGAACGTCCAAATCCGAGTCAGTACGCGTCCTGGGTGACTGTTTTAGTGCAGACTGGTCCTGGGCCCCGAAACAGACTCGAAGTCGGTTTTGATTGGGCCTCCACTTTGGCTTCCAAGCCCTTGCTGGTCCTCCACATTCCCAAATCCTTCTCCCATCATCTCCTGGTCCTCTCCATGGTTTCTAATTATAAAATAATCATTAGGTAGCAAACCATTCTCAAAAGTAACATATAGCGAAGAACGTAGGAACGAGCTCACCTCTAAATTTAGTCGTCGTGCACGAGCTCTAGTCATTGGACCTTGCAAGTCCAGAATTGGAGGAGTGTTGTGTGTATCCATAGGAGTGATGTCCTCATCAGATGTGAAACCACAAGAAACAACAAATGTTGAAAATCAACCATCTCCCTCAAGACAAGACCAACATTGTGAAGATGAACAAGTTGATCATGCATGTGGTCAAGAACAAGATGTTGTTGATCATCTACAAGCATCAAGTGATGACTCTCAAAGACATGATCAAGAGGTTGATGGCGATGGTGGTCAAAGAAGCTCACATCCACCACACCCAAGAGGGCATCAAAATGTACAACGTGATCAGCCTGTCGAACAAATTCTTGGAGACATTGAAAGGGGGTAATCACTATATCTCGAGTTAGTAATTTTTGTGAACATTATTTTTTTTTCTCTTCTATGGAGCCATTTAGGGTAGAACAAGAACTTGAGGACTCAGATTGGGTGATGGCCATGCAAGAAGAATTGAACAACTTCACAAGAAATGAAGTGTGGACATTGGAGGAAAGACCAAAGAACAAGAATGTTGTGGGCACCTCGGTGTTCTGCAACAAATCAAATGAAGATGGTGTTGTGACAAGAAATAAGGAAAGGCTCGTGGCAAAGGGGTATTCATAAGTAGAAGGTTTAGATTTTGATGAAACCTATGCCCCCGTAGCAAGACTTGAATCAATTAGAATATTACTTGCTTCTGCTACTCACCATGATTTCAAGTTGTACCAAATGGACGTGAAAAGTGCATTCCTCAATGGGACAATCTAGGAAGAGGTGTATTTGAAGCAACCACCCGGCTTTGAAGACCCTGTGTATCCTAACCATGTTTATAAAATCCATAAGGCACTCTATGAGCTTAAGCAAGCTCCAAGAGCATGGTATGAATGCCTTAGGGATTTTCTTGTTAAGAAGGGTTTTGTTGTTGGCAAGGCCGATGCAACTCTCTTCACAAAGCATTTTGGTGATGATATATTTATGTGCCAAATATATGTCGATGACATTATATTTGGTTCTACTAACCAAACCTTTTGTGATGAATTTAGCAAGATAATGACCAAGAGGTTCCAGATGTCCATGATGGAAGAATTGACATTCTTTCTAGGCTTCCAAGTGAAGCAACTCATAGAGGGCACCTTCATATGTCAAGCCAAGTACACACAAGATTTATTGAAGATGTTTGACATAGACAAGGCAAAGCCCATCAAAACTCCCATGCCAACAAATGGCCACATCGACCTCAACAAAAAGGATAAGCCCATTGATCGAAAGGTATATCGCTCCATGATAGGATCTTTGCTTTATCTTTGTGGATGTAGGCCCGATATCATGCCTAGTGTGTGTATGTGTGCACGTTTTCAAGCTGCTCCTATGAGTCTCACATGGTGGCCGTTAAGAGAATATTGAGATATTTGGTTCACACACCAAACCTAGGGCTTTAATATCCCAAGGGTTCAAAGTTCAACCTATTAGGCTATTCCAATGCTGATTATGCCGGGGGTAAGGTAGATAGAAAGAGCACCTCTGGGACATGCCAATTCTTGGGTAGGTACCTAGTGTCATGGTCATCCAAGAAATAAAATCCTGTTGCACTATCCATGGTCGAAGCGGAGTATGTTGCAGCCGGTAGTTGTTGTGCACAACTACTTTGGATGAGACAAACTCTAAGGGGCTACAGTTACAAGTTGAACCGTGTTCCTCTCCTATGTGACAACGAGAGTGCCATAAAGCTTGCTTATATCTCCGTTGAGCATTCGCCCACAAAGTATATAGATATCCGCCACCACTTTTTGAGAGATCATTCTATCAAGGGGGATATAGAGGTTAGTCATGAGAACCGAAGATCAACTAGCTGATATATTCACCAAGCCATTAGATGAGAAAATATTTTCTATCTTAGGAGTGAGCTAAATATTCTTGACTCTAGCAACGTGATATAGGAAATGTGCACATCTAAATGGTGATTATTTTATTATTGCAAAAATCATTGCTTTATGTCAAAAACTCTATTATTTTTGTCTATTGATGTTGATTTTTTATCTCTAGGTCAAATCTTGTCAAAAATATGGTCCTTGTTATGAAATGTTGATTGTTGGTTGACCATATGATGTCACGACTCCCCTACGTCCATAAAAAATTATTATGAAAAAGTCTATCTCCTCATTTCTGCGCTCTGTTCAGTCTGATCTTCCGTAGATCGGCACTATAGTTTCTTTATCGGCATTGCCTATCAGCAGTTCAATAGAAAAGATTTCCTGCCAGAGAGTTTTCCTCTCGAGTTCCCCCTAATCAGCACTACCGATGCCCACCAATGGCACTGCCAATGAGGGATGAAGCCTGAGCGTTGACCCGCACGGGCACTGCCGATGTCCATCACAGGCACAGCCGATGCGGGCCTGGAGACTTGAAATTGACTCGGCCACCTCATGGGACCGAGCCCTTCTTCACTTTTTTCTCCAAGTCCACGCCTCTCGCTTTCCCCTAACCCTAACTGAAATCCACCTCATCCATATCTTGGAAAGTTTTTGTTGAATCAAGCAGGAAGTGGATCAAATCGGCTCCTAGACCTTCCCTCCTCCATCTCCCCTCGGATTTGAAGGACTTTTGAAGGTATTGGTTGAACTCCTCATCTTTTGAATCTCACAATGCCACATGTTTTTGCGCTATTTCAATTGATAGAGATGTTCATCTAGCAGTAATTTAGGCACCCATGCAATTTGGTACAGTTTTAGTGTCTAAATATCAACTTTTAGTGGTTTTAGGGTTTAAACCCCTCTCGGTCGGCACTGTCGATTGGGAGATTTCGAACCCTAAGTGACCGTTGCAACCCAATCGCTGAGAGGCTTTCGGTTGGCCAGATCAGCACTGCCGGTTAGGGCAACTATAGAGCACTTCTCGAGCTGCTCCCTGTTTGGCCTATTGGCACTGCCAATGCCACCCATCGGCACTGCTGGTTAGGGCAACCAGACACTGGTTCAATGGCTGTTCTTTGTAACCTTTTCACACCACTTTCCCTCTTGCCCTGTGATTCATCTTATTCTCTATTGATTGATAGATGGCAGGTGGCAAGCGGCAGAAACATCCGGGGACGGCTAGTGACTCCGACAAGGACTTTGACCCCGATGCTTCTTCCCTTGCTCGACGAGGTGGAGGAGCCAAATGGGGCAGAGTTGGAGACTTTGGCCAAGCCACCTCCCATGATCTTGGTTTGGGTTGTGGCAAGGGCAAAGGCAAAGTCCTTCCACCCCGCTCTCCCTCCCCTAGTGGTAATGAGGAGAGTGGGGAGGAAGAAGAGGAAGAGGAAGAGCAGGCTCAGTAGGAGGGTGAGGAGAATGTTAAGCTCCCGCCTCCTATTGAGTTCACTCCTCTGCCAGATATCAGCTCATATGATGATCCATGGGGTTTCTACACTTAGGCCACTTAGTTGGTTCAGATGGCCGGAGATGATGATGATGAGGACGACGACGATGATGACAGTGCGGATGAGTGATTTGGAGTGCTTCCACCTTCTTTTCCTTTTTTGGTGTTGTGATGCCAAAGGGGGAGAAGTATCTATGTTTTTATGGTTATTTTGTGAGTTGTGAGAGTGATGGACAATTTATGATGCTTATAGTTTGTAAAACTATATTCATGATATTTATGCTTTGAGACTACTTTTGTGTCTCTTATGAGCTATTGTGCCATTCATGTCTATTGTAATGATGTATTGTTGGTTTCACTTTTAGATGCATTTGTGTGAAAACTCTTGTCATTTGCATTACCACTAGTTGTTAATGCTTAATTGTTGCAAATTGACATATATGCATAGTGCTAGGGGGAGCTCTCACACTTTTCTTTAAATATGTGCACTTGTTACTATTTGCTCATCATTTATGCACATATTTAGGGGGAGCTCCACATCTCTTTTATATCACAAAATGGATCTTATTACAATTTTTTATGAATTTTAGTTGCATTGTCATCAATCACCAAAAGAGGGAGATTGAAAGTGCATCTAGGCCCCTAATTTTATTTTGGTGATTGGCATTAAGAATGGACTAATATTTTTATTGAGCATGTGTGTAGATGACTATCTCAATTGATGAAAGAAATGCATTGAAACAAAAAGAGAAAAGATGATGGTCATTTGTCTACAATGAAAACTCCAAAATGAACTCAAGATTGAAGTTTATAGGTTTTTATTTTTATCTTGATTATAAGGAAACCGTACTATTAAGAGGGGTTCCATTTACAAAGTTGGTAAATTCAAATACTCAAATTCCCACCCAAATACCACTTCTGTCGGCCCTCTGTTTTTGCTCTCATCGGCAGTGCTAGTGGCCTTCATCAGCAATGTCGATCCGGCCTTTCAGTGGCGCTGTTATGTTCAGACACCTCTCTGGCTTCTGTCTTGCCAGCATCAGCAGTGTCGATCCTCCCATCAGCAGTGCTGGTCACTCCTTCCAGAGAGTGTTGTTCTCTCGGGTTGTAGCTCATCAGTAGTGCCAATCACTCAGATCGGCAGTGTCAGTCGTATCTCCCAGAGAGTCACTCTTTTTGCCTGGCTCTAGCTGTAGCCTATCGGCAGTGCCGATCTCCTAATCGGTAGTGTCGGTCCCCTCTCCACAGAGACTATTTTTCTCGGGCCCTCTGGCTAACACTTGTTGGTAGTGTCGGTTGGCTTGATCAGCAGTGTCGGTCGGGGTCTTCCAGAGACCATTTTCTTCTTTGTGATTGCCTCATCGATAGTGCCGATGTCTCTATTGGCAGTGTCAGTGCGGGCCGAATCAAACTTTCCCAGATCTCTGTCTTGTGTCAGAAACCCTACCGGCAGTGCCAGTGCCTCCATCGGCAGTGCCGGTGCGTGGTGTCCGGGCAGGCCAACGGCCCTTTTTGAGCTATTTGTATAAAAGGCACTCACCTCACTTTGTGCCCTCCCTCTCCAAGTGAAAGCTTCATTCTTTGAGCTAGGGTTTGAGTGAGCCATTGATTCCTAGTGATTGAGAGCACCATTCCACTCTTGAGCTTTCAACTTCGCCATACTTGTGACTTGTGCTTGTTACTCTTGGAGCGTTGCTGCTAGATTGTTAGCAATGCCTATAGAGCTCCCAACTTGTGTGGTGACGCCTCGGGAAGTTTGTATCACCCATCCCGCAAGGGATTCGCTAGTGGAGAACTCGAGCTCGATCTCTATGCTCGCTTGAGTGAGTATAGGGTTGAAAGAGACTGAGTCCTTTGTGGACTTCTCAACAGAGACATAGGGTTCTTTGTGAGCCTGAACTTCGGTAACAAATCTTGTGTCTCCATGTGCTCCTTTATTTTCTTGTTGCTTTTTCTTGTTCTAGGGTTTGCACTTGTATTTGCTTAAATTGCTAGATCTACTTGTGTAGCTTGTCTCTAGTTGTTCCTTTATTGTAGTAGTTCCTCTTATCAACTGTTGTAATCCTCCCATCAACCTAGTAACTACAAAACCCACTTAGATTTACATTTAGGAGACTCTTTGTGCCACCATCGGCATTGCCGATTGAGCATCGGCAGTGGCCATCGACACTGTCGATCCGTGCCATCAGCACTGACGGTCATTGTTGATAAATTTGTTTAAGTCTAATTTTGCAGGAATTTTAGATTTGCCTATTCACCCCCCCCCCCCCCTCTAGGCAACTTTCAACATCGCCACTAAGTTGCCTTAGCAATGAAGCTAGAAATGTGTATTGGTAATCTTTAACGAATGCAGAGAGTCCACAAGCGTAGGGAGAATACCGTTGTAGCATTTCACCCGGAAGTATTCAGGGTATCGTATTTATTTTATCCTAAAGAAAGGTGACGATTTTGATCAGAGTAATTACCATGTTCTTAACCAAGCATAATGGATTATGAGACAAAGTCCTCATAGGGGTAAAGATAAAGATAATTTGGGTAGTGGACACACAGATTGCGTACTCAAGATAAATAAATACTAGTCTAGTGGAGAAGGACAAATAAAGAGCTAAGTTCCTATGTTGCTTTTATATAGTTACATAGTCTACATTATATACTATTATACAAATACATAACCAATGGAAGACAATCAGATCATCACACCCTGGGCATCCATTTTCCCCTACATCCACAGTATGATTCCGGCCAAGAGCCTATTGCATAGCCGAACATGGGGGATTTTAATGGACAGATAGGGCTGTCACCACCTACTGTCTACCCCTATCAATCAGTGGGCTACATGACAAATAATGCATTCTATTGATCTAAGCACCACGCTTACATCTCTAGAACAATACTCCTAATCCCCTAGCGATGGACCATGTGGAAATGATCTAAGTCAAACATTAGTCATGCATCACTATAACGGTATAAGGACCATAGTAAAGGATTATGTCTAACATGGTAATATAGTATAACTACATTACTAACATGCAAGCATAACAACCACATACATGAATGGATCACATAATCAAATAAGAAACACATGACCCAAACATAACTATATAGAAAGACTAAATATATTAAATAGAACAAAGTTCTGCAAAAGGAGAAAGATACAAGAGCCATACCACAACTCCAAGGAAGACTTAGGAACTGAAGAAGACTCTATTCTAAGCCTAACTCCACTAAAACTAGAGAGTAACTCGAAATAACACGAGAGTGATGCTTCTAACTGTGTGTTGAGGAGTGAGCCACACCCTACCTTTTATAGTTTTCCAAAGGCGGTTTTGAGGTCGGTAACTCCCGCCTAAGAGGGACAACCGCCTTTAGAGAGTCAGTAGGGAACCACCATAGGAAGCTGGGCCCCACTGGGCCTTCTCCCTATTCGGCCAAACAGGGGTTGGGCCCAGTGGCCCCCCGACTATTCTGGCACACTAGTGGGTGGCTCCCCTTGACTCCTCCATGGTCTAGCCCTTCTGTATGTTAGTTTGGTTCTATAGGTGGGCCATTTGATCCGTGGGAATCCCTGTTGGTGAACTCTGATTAGTCGACGTTGTGTTTCTTCACCACATTGGTGTGTTTTCTCCTCCATTTCATTATTTCTCCTGCATGTGGGTATTTCTCCAAGCACTAGTGGATATTTATTATTTCTAGCTAACATGCATGGTGGGAATGTTGAATCCTCCTTTATTTTGAGTAATATTGATGGTCGGAATAGGTAATTAATGACCATCCACAATCCCTCGGCGAAGAGGATCATTGTAGAGTCGCCACCCCGGGACCTGATTCCATGCTTATGGAGGCCAAAGTGTCTGATTCCACCGCTAAAGCTGGCCATGAAGCGCGTACCTTCCATGATAGACTTTGCATGTCGCCTGTCACCATGAAGAAGTCGCTCACCCTCGCTGCTTTAGCTCCGTTGTGGGCGAGACAAGTTGTCACGATCGCGACGACCATGGCTGCTGCTAGCTGTAATGCTTCTATTGGCGCCTTGCCGGTTGTTCAGGCCATGCGACCTCTAGTGCCAGCCCAGGGCGTGTCACTTCCCGTGCCGGCCGTCATTGATGTTGTGGCGGAGGAGCGGGCGTGGTTTAGGGGAGGGATCCATGTCCTGTCGCGTACCTTCACCATTAGCGCCACTGAGCTATCCCAGCAATTCAATGAAGAGACTACCCGGCTTCTGACGGCGTTGGTCGTGGCTCGCCGGGGGCAATCATCAACGATCAAGCGCGAGGTGCGAGTGGTGGCAAGATTGTCCAACTTGTGCACTTCCGTGGTGCAGGATGGCTCTCGGGCAGAGAAGGCAGAGAGTGAGCTGGCCGCGGCACGATAGGAGCTTGAGGCCATCCGCAAGGCAATTGTGGTCGCTCGCGAGGAGCACGATGACGCCACGGAGAGGGTGTTGTCGAGTGCCGAAGAGGTCAAGGGGCTCAAGGTGTCATTGCTGAGTGAGAAGGTGCAGTGCGAGAAGGCCGAGGACGTGGCAAAGGCTTTGGCTGATGCCACGACGACCCAGCTCAGGCAGCTCCTACAGTTATGCAAGAAGAAAGAGGGTATGGTCCTTTTCTCTCATACTATTCTTAATTTTCCCATTATTTTAACATGTTGAATCCATGTAGCATCAGAGAAGAGATTGACCGAAGTCGAGGGCAAAGTCCAAAAGGAGGCTGAGGCCGAGGAGGAACTGCGCGTTGTCATCGAGCAGGTGGGCCAAGAGCTCGAGGCCAATTTACACCCTTCGACCACGCTGGCGGGGCAGATCTGCATCTTGATGATCGTGGGTCACGAGTGGATCTCGAGAGGGTTGTGCTTTAGTGTGTGAGCCACCTTCTTGGACTTTGCAATCCATTATCATGAACTCATGTTCGGGGTGGTGAGCACGATCTTTGTTCCTGGTTTCACTAACGAGGAGCTCGAGGAGATCCGGGTTGAGACCTACCCTTTGACGAATTCCCTTTGTTTGCAAAGTATGTGGAGTTGGCACTCCCCAATAAAAACAAAGACTATTTGGGGTTTATTTTTGTTTCGTTGATTTGAACAATCGGCCATCGCGCCCAAAATATTTAGTTTGAACTTGTGCTTGTTTTGTTCATCCCTTTGAGGTATTTCACACAGTTAAATTTGTTTTGATAGTTTGTTGTTCGCTCGACCTCCTTTGCCCTTTTATTTGTCTTAGGAAAGTGTGAGCCTCTAGGTCGCTCCAGTCGAAACGTATGTAGCGCTTCACCTAGGAGTATTCCAGGTTATCGAATCATAGGAAACGTGTGTGTACTAATCTTCTAAGCTAGTCCGTCCAAGGACAATAAGAATATGGCACGCAGAGGGTAGAGAGGATTCCAATGATCAAGGGTCTTATAATAAGCTAGGTTCAGTCTATTGCTGCTTACTTCAGGCACCAGCTTACCTCTGCATCCATAGGTGACTCCGGCCAACAACTCTACAACGTACCCGAACGTGGAGGATTACTAAGGCCGGGTAGGGCTATCACCACCTACCGACTACCTTTACAAATAGTGGGCCACACGACAAACAAAGGTAACCTCTAGCCTAGACACCACGTCTACGCTATCAATTACTATCTAAGTCTTGGAGTGAGAAACCATGTGGATATGTGCCATGGTTTGCAATATGTGATGAGTAATTGACATTGGTTGAGTTTGGTGTTTGAGTTGAAATGCGGGAATCTGGGGAGTACATGAGTTTGTGCATATCATAGTTTTGACTAACTGGAGTTGGTGAGGATGTTGGAGAGTTGCAGGAGTTGGGAAATATGTTTGCTTGTCTCATGATGTGCAGGTCACTGGAGTCAACTTAGCGGTCAATAGAGAGAGGATCGGGCACAAGTAGGAGACTTGGGTCCGGACGATCAGGAGGCCGGGTGAAGTCAAGGGTGATCCACACCGTACACGTAGAGAGACAAGAAGCACGGACAGTTTCGCGGTTGAGCCTCAAAACCGTGGGTGGAGATCAAGACGGTGGCATTGACCAAGTCAAAGGTGATCGGGCGTCGGTGCAAGTAGAGGCTTCCAATGGACCGGAGGCGGGAGAGACTTGCCGACGAGGAGGATCACGGGACGAGGTGACACGCGTCAAGATCAAGAAGTCACACTTTGAGGAGCGTGCAAGGCGGTTTGCCGATTTGGGCCTCAAAACCGGTGGCAGCGATTAGAGGTGCACGTGGCACCATCGCGGAGCTTGCGTCGGGACGAAGCAAAGTTGTGAAGGGCTCCATGTCATTCGGGCGAAGGAAAAAGAGTTGGATGGTTTTGTGCCCGGTGGTAGGTGGCAATGAGTTATACGTCAAGGGTAGAGTTGTCTTGGACCCTAGGCCTATATAAGGAGAGGTGTGGCTGGTGGGAGAGGTCTCTCTTTCTATTAGCGTTGTATTAGGTGTTCATTCAAAGTGCTAGGAAAGAGCTTCATGTAAAGAGGAGAGTAGTGGGTGTGTGAGAGACATCTCTTGCTGTTACAAATAGTGGGAGGAAGAGGGTGGCTTCCTAGACTTATATCCATGGATCTTGTAAGCATGCTTCTATGATATGAGAATTATTTCCGTGCTCAAGATCTTCCTCTCTCCCTAAATCTCGAATTTCTCTTTTTCTCTATTTTCAGAGCTATTTTCATGGGAATTTTCGATCTCCTTTTTGGACAAGTTTTTGGCATGAATTTCATGGAAAACTTAGTGCTATGATGAGCTAGAACAAATCCCAATAGCTCCTTGACTGAATTCATAGCTCTAGCATCTCTTTTTGGTATTCTTGGCATAAGATCTGAAATTCATGATGATTCCTTGAGCCAATTGAGTGGATCTTCTAGGATTAGGGTCCTGATGTGTTAAGGATTCACTGGTCCAAAAATCGCATCATTTGGAGTTCGTTTGATTAGGTTTTGGTCAAGTTTTTGCCTAATCTCGAAACCTTTTATATGTGAATATTACCCCAATTAGAGAATAATTGATACTAATTTAGGCCATTTACCTGTGATATTGTCTATATATTTGTATATGCGTTGTTTTGGAGCTTTATTGCAGAAACAGGTAAAATTGGTGATTAATGCGATGATGGAGAGGACAGGAGTCCAGAACCGACAAAAAGCACTGAAGAAGCCCAGTGCGCCGATCGGCGCAGTCCATGAGCCGATCAGCGCCAGGGTGTTTTGGCCCACAGAATTGACCGAGGCCCATTCCACATGTTTATGGAAGCTTATCTGCGCAAGACACTTGAAGATATTTGTCTAGAAGATTTATGGAACTTCAAGAAGATTTATGGAACTTTAAGATCTCAGCGTGCAGTACAAGACTCTATCTCGAAGGGAAAGGTCCACATGGCAGCTGTGGAAGACAGAGGAACCAACTTGGGGAAGAAATCAGAGAAGACACGGCTTGCGCCGATCGGTGCAGCCGCCTTATTTGCTAGAAACCAAGTCCTTTACGAGTAGAACCCCTATAAATACTTGTAAACCCTCGCCGCAGAGAGAGGGGGCGACGGAGAGACACTAGATCCGTGAGTTAGAGCCACCAAGGCTTGCCCCGTTGGAATAGATCTCTAGTTGAATTTCAAGAACCATTGGAGTTAAGAGTTGATCCGTCAAGGTAGGCCATCTCGACGGGGATGAATCTTACTCTATGTATCTCAAGGATGATTGAATATGTTGATGATGGTTTTGGTGATTTGTCTATCTTGATTCTATAATCATGCATGTGCTTATTCCAATTGCTTAGTTCTAGGCTAAGTAAGTAGATATTATCTTAATCGTGGTGATTAGGATAGTATTCGGACATTGTATTGATTATGGTTGCTTGATGATGCTAGTAGTGTGGTTTAGCGGTGACAGCACTAAGCCTGCACAGCACTATGGAACAGTTGAGTAGGGTAAGATACCAGTGTGCCGATCGGCTCGACTCCTGCGCCGATCGGCGCAATGAAAGATTTATTGTCTGGCGCACCTTTGCGCTGGCCAGTCTCCCCCTCATGCAACGTGACTTTGACAGTAGCCTTGACTAGATCTTTTACTGTTAACTTTGTTTAATAAATCCCTAAGGTCCCAGTGGATTCGATAAACCTTGGAATACTCAATTCAAGGGAAAAATTGCTACAATCGTACACCGTCCTCTTACGGTATATAAGTGGGTGCGTAGATACGACCAACAAGCCCTATTTTCTAGAACCGTTGCCGGGGACCATAGCAAGTTTTCAAACATTGTTTGATGTATTAGTGTTTAGTCATTGTGTTGTACTTGTCTCTCTAGTACATATATTCTGTTAAGTGAAACTAATAGGTATGGACGGTCCTAAGTCAAACAAACCCTCTAATTATGCCGATGATCCAGAAAGACTCTTTCACAAGAAAAGAACAACGGAGAAGAGAAGCAAGTCACTTGGAGATTTAGAAGCAGTCAGCGCAACACCTCGAGTATTATTCACAGTAGAAGACTTAGTTCAAGAGCAAGAAGAAGAGGAGATGGCAGAGGTACCTATGGTTAATCGTCTCAAGCCACAATTGACTAGTATTATCAAAACAGATTTCCAAGAAGCTCAAGATCAACTTCCATATCAATTGGAGAGATATGTTGGAATAGTGGCACAACAACCGTTCACAGGTTCAGAAGATCCCAATCATCACTTGCGGCACTTCCTTGAGGTTTGCAATACATTCAAGATAGCAGGATTGACAGGAGATCAAGCACGTGTGCGGCTGTTCCCCTTCTCTCTAGTTGGACGTCCCAAGCAATGATACAATGGATTGGAAAACATAGTAAAAACGGTGTGGAACACGTTAGCAGCTGAATTCTTGGCCAAATACTTCCCCTCTGGTAAGACCCTGTCAGCACCGATCGGCTCCCTGAAAGTGCCGATCGGCGCAAGGAGGATGATAACCTCTCTGGTCTGAAAATGGGTGTGGAGACAGAAGAGCATGGCCCTGTCACATTTCTGGATACTCAACTACTGACGAAGATAGAAAGAGCGCGGCAACACGACGAGCAATTTGCGAGGTTCGTCGATATTATGAAGAAGCTTTACATCAATGTCCCTTTTTTTGACGCTATCCAAGTTCCCACCTATGCCAAGTACATTAAGGACATGATGCAAAACAAGAAGTCTCTAGTTTCTAAGGATGTTGTGAAGGTCACTAAGGAATTAACGGCGGCAATCAATGATGTTGCACTGGAGAAGAAACCTGACCCTGGATCACCAAGCATCAAATGCATGATTGGAACAAGGATATTTGATAGGTTCTTGTGCAATCTTGGAGCAAGCATAAGTGTTATGCCCTGTCATATATTCACAAATCTCAATTTGCCTAAATTAGAGCCTACGGGTATGTGTTTGGAGTTAGCCGGTCAATCGATACGCTTCCCTGATGGAATTGCTGAGGATGTGCCTGTTCAAATTGGAGATCATATCGTCCCTGTTGATTTTATTGTGCTTGATATGGATAAGAGGACGAGGACCCCGTTGATCTTAGGCAGACCCTTCTTGAGGACAGCCAAGGCAAGTATTGATGTTGGGAGTGGTGAGATAAGCTTCGATATAAGTGGGACTCCCTACTGTTTAAAGTTTCGCCCAAAGGGAGAAGAGTGTCGTGCTATTGATGAAGTGAAGAGATACAAGACACCGTGGAATCATGGCGTCGGAAGTAATTGGAGGGGATGTATGGATAGGTCTTCCAAGCTATATGAACCATGGAGATAAGATAACCTTGTAGTGTCGCGGCCTCACATCCCGCACCGCGACACTAAGGATTCATTGTTTGCGGGGAGGTCAAGCTCTTTCACCTCTAAATAACTAGAGCGCTCTTGGGAGGCAACCCAATGATCGAGGGATTTAGAAGTTATTTAGTGCTTATGGGAGGGCAACCCACTTCATTTAGTTAATTAGTGCTGACCGGGAGGGCAACCCGGTGTTTTCAAATTTGCTTGCTTGTGATAAAAACAATCTCCCGAATAAAAAAAATATAGAAAAGTGTGTGCTTAATTCTTGTGTGCTCTTGCATTGTCTGTTTATTCGTGCAAAACTGTGTATATACATACTATAGACTAACAATGCAGGAATTTAAAAAAAAAAGACCAAAAACAGGACGGAACAGAGCTTGCGCCGATCGGCGCAGTATTGCCTAAGTCAGGACAGAAGGCCAACGACGCCCAGAATTGAAGGAGTGCTAAAAATCAACCAGCACAGTAATTTTCAGAGTCGGAGCTGTTTTCAAGGTAATCAAAAACCTTTTTGAATTAATTTTTTGTGTGCAAAATAGTTGCTAAATAACGCAGGAAAGGATGAAGAACAACATCTAGCGAAGAAGCAAGGGGCTAGAAGCAAAAACAGACGTCGCGCCGATCGGCGCGGTCACTAGATGGGCCCCGATACATATGCCAATATTACAGGAACATTGGAGAAGTGGAAATTAGGTGAAAGAGATGAACACGAGGCATTAGAATCAGCACCGGACCAAAAGACGAGGAGCAAGGGACCTGCGCCGTTCGGCACCCTACTGCGCCGATCGGCGCAGGTACCCATGCGGTTCCCAAATGGGCGACAAAGGCGGCATGCATTGATTTTGAGGAATAGGTATGATTATTATGCAGGTGTGCAGTGCAGAGGAGACACGGAATTGACCAAAAGCTGAAAAAGAGACGGCGCGCCGATTGGCGTGGGCCCACGCTGATTGGCGCAGCCAACAAGACATCAGGATTCCGTGCTGTTCCCCTGCCAACCAACATGATGTGCCACGAAGGGACATGAAGGATGGGAATCAAGCATCAGAGTGGTCAGAGCATTCAAAATTTGAATTGTGTTGATCGGCGCAGGTACCCGTGCCGATCGACGCGCTCTCAAATTTTGAAATTTTACGGCGGTTCCTTCTCCTGGAAGTTTTCCACACTATAAAAGGGAGGCCAGGCGCCCCCATTTGGCACAACATCCCGGTAATCTCTCCACCTTCGCCACTACCCACGATCTCGCACACGTTCTCAATTTTCGCAGATGGATCGTCTCCGCTCCTCCGTCGGCAAGTTGGGCAAGAGGCTGCGCCGGGGTACAGTTCCGGCGGCAGCAGTGAGTCGAGCGGTGACTCCTCGACGTGGGGTGGCTCCGACGCTCGCGATGACATGTCAGTGGGTGGTGCATCCGCAGGCTTGGCAGCGGTGACATACGAGATCCGCGCCCGCCACTCCGTCTCAGGCGCGTCCCTTCCAACGGGGCGTGCTACGAGGAGCCAAACGGCAGCAAGCCGTGGGGTTCCCACATCACCACCACCGTCGACATTCATGCCACGCCCGGTGGAGGAGGGCTTCACCCTCCTGAGCGCGGAGGAACAGCGGCTCTACCTCGCGGTGAGGGGAAGGTTCGTCCCCAACTTCAACTTGGACGAGACCTTCCTCACCTCGATCGGCATGTGGGAGGACTTAAGGAGGATGCTAGACAACCTCGGCTGGGTGGATTTCCACCTCCTCCCCATGGACTACAACCTCGACGTCGTCACCGAGATTGCCTCTACGATGAGGCTTGGCACCGTCGAAGACGGTAGCGAGGTCGTCAACTTCCGCGTCTACGACATCAGCCACACGGTGACCATGGAGGCGGCGGCTCAAGCCTTCAGCTTCGACATCAAAGCCGACATCGCCGGCATCTTGGGACACGGGGAGTTGGACTCCTTTTGGAGGTGGCTCTTGTTGGTAGAAGAAATGAAGCGCGGCAACATCTGCAACCCGACCATTCAAGTCTTCCATTGGTGGTTGGCAGCGCGCATAGGCGACAAGGTCGACTCCAGCAACGTCACCGATGCGGACTTGCGGTGGCTCTTCAACGCCATCGTGAGTCTGTCTCATTGCAATCCCATCGTGAGTCTTTTTCTTTATTTACTTATGTGTGTGTGAGCAGGTTGGGAAACCATGTATCGGGTGTGTTTACTTTCATGCAAGTGTGTTAGTACTAGTTTTATTTTCATACAAGTGTGTTAGTAGTAGTTTTATTTTCATGCAAGTGTGTTAGTAGTAGTTTTATTTTCATGCAAGTGTGTGCAAAAATCATCACCATGTATTCGAGTTTCAATCTTAATATAATGGTGGCGGTTATGCTCTTTTAGGAGAATTGAATTATTTATTTCTTGAAAACTGTTGATGAAGATCAAATAGTGTTGAGCATTGAATAAAATTTTGAACTTACAATTAATGATTATTTGGCAAATATGTCTTATGTGGAGCAATTTTGAGTACCCATGTGCTTCATTTGTGTTGTCCAGATTGTGATGACAACATAGTACCAATCTTTTCAAAAATAAATTTTTATGTTATGAACTTTGGAATTTATTATTTTCAAGATCCTTACCTACCAATGCCTTATTTTGAGCCATACTCATGAACCTTTGATATGTAGATAAACATTAAATTGATGGTTGAGTTCGGTTAGGATTTAATTCTTTTTGGTATGAACTTTATTAAGATGACAGTTCTTTGTGTATCTTTTTCTAGCCTTGAAATTACTCATGAAAATTCAATTCCACTGAGTACACTACCATAAACCCAAAACTTCTTGTTGAGTATCATTCCTTGACCACATCCTATATTTCCGGCTATATTTAATTCTTGAATAAATGTTACTGCCAGACAAATCAAATACCAACAAATGTTGGTGAATTTGGGTCGAGAGCCAATCGGCGCACCCTGAGCCGATCGGCGTAGCAGTGGTGAAAAAAAAAATTGCTGTTTGCTAAGGGACTAGAAAAATTTGAAGTGTGGGGGGATGGTATATGACATGCTTATTCTCGAAATTCATTCTAATATAGCCATGAATCATTCCAACCATGTGCAATCTTCCAAGATCAAATTTTTCTTTCTTAATGGCCATCTTGATAAGTTTCTATAATTCCAACAAAGAATAATCTCCTAGCTTTACAATATATTATTAATTTATGTTTGCAATCCTTGAATTACCTCACCTAGCTACTCATATAAGCCTTACACTAATATTATTTAATCATTATGATGTAGAATATAGGTTGAGTGATTTGAAAGATGAGTTGTTGCCTTGGATTATTTGGAAGATAGATTCTCTATGTTCACAACAATCTTTTAAGTGATTTTCATGTGTGGAAAAGTTATAATTTATGAGTTGGACATGATCTTTTGCTTTGGGGAGAACTTTAAGCTTATGCCCACATTTGATCTATTTTGCTGAATACCAATATGAAATACACCACAATAGAACAATGCTCAACATTTGCTGATTTGAGATATCTTTTATGATAGAAAGAGTATGTTTTTCGATTTTTCTTTCTTTTACTTTACTCGGGACGAGGAAAGGTTTAAGTGTGGGGGAACTGTTGGCACTTCCCAAGTGCCTCTTTTATATGTGAATATTACCCCAATTATAGCATAATTGATACTAATTTAGGCCATTTACCTGTGATATTGTCTATATATTTGTATATGCGTTGTTTTGGAGCTTTATTGCAGAAACAGGTAAAATTGGTGATTAACGCGATGATGGAGAGGACAGGAGTCCAGAATCGACGAAAAGCACTTAAGAAGCCTAGTGCACCGATCAGCGCAGTCAATGAGCCGATCGGTGCAAGGGTGTTTTGGCCCACAGCAGTGACCGAGGCCCATTCCACATGTTTATGGAAGCTTATCTGCGGAAGACACTTGAAGATATTTGTCCACAAGATTTATGGAAGTTCAAGAAGATTTATGGAACTTCAAGATCTCAACGTGCAGTACAAGACTTTATCTCGAAGGAAAAGGTCCACATGATAGCTGTGGAAGACATAGGAATCGACTCGGGGAAGAAATCAGAGAAGACACAGCTTGCGCCGATCAGCGCAATCCTGCGCCGATCGGTGCAACCGCCTTATTTTCTAGAAACTGAGTCCTTTACGAGTAGAACCCCTATAAATACTTGTAAACCCTCACCACAGAGAGAGGGGGTGACAGAGGGACACCAGATCCGTGAGTTAGAGCCACCGGGGCTTGCCCTATTTGAATAGATCTCTAGTTGAGTTTCAAGAACCCTTGGAGTTAAGAGTTGATCCGTCGAGGTAGGCCATCTCGACAGGGATGAATCTTACTCTATGTATCTCAAGGATGATTGAATATGTTGATGATAGTTTTGGTGATTTATCTATCTTGATTCTATAATCATGCATGTGCTTATTCCAATTGCTTAGTTCTAGGCTAAGTAAGCAGATATTATCTTAATCATGGTGATTAGGATAGTATTCGGAAATTGTATTGATTATGGTTGCTTGATGATGCTAGTAGTGTGGTTTAGCGGTGACAGCACTAAGCCTGCGCAGCACTATTGGATAGTTGAGTAGGGTAAGATACTCACGCGATTAAGGGTTTCCTCTCGGCAGCGATAAATCGGGAGCCGCTCGGAAAGCAGGGTGGTCTTACTCATTATAGGTTTTCATTGATCTATGTAATTACCCATTATGATGCTATTCAATTAGACTTTCTGGTTACAATCTCACTAGTAGATATCTGGCTACTCACTAACCAGCATAGGTTTACTAGATCTGGCACACTTTGGCTCAGATTCACTGGTGTGCCGATCAGCTCAACTCCTGCGCCGATCGGCACAACCATAAATTTACTAGATCTTGCGCACTTTGGCTTAGTTTCACTAGTGAGCCGATCGGCTCGACTCCTGCGCCGATCGGCGCAACAACAGATTTATTGTCTGGCGCACCTTTGCGCTGGCCAGTCTCCCCCTCATGCAACGTGACTTTGACGGTAGCCTTGACTAGATCTTTTACTGTTAACTTTGTTTAATAAATCCCTAAGGTCCCAGTGGATTCGATAAACCTTGGAATACTCAATTCAAGGGAAAAAGTGCTACAATGGTACACCGTCCTCTTGCAGTATATAAGTGGGTGCGTAGATACAACCAACACTTGTGTACAGTGATAGTGATAGAGCTAAGTAATTGTTGTATTTACTTGATGAAAATGCTTGGGGGGTTAAGATTGCCACACTAGAAGAAACTACTGATTTCAATACCCTGGACTGTGAGCGGCTGTATAGCAAGCTAAAATCTCATGAACTATCTAGGAAGTCTTGTCCTAATCTTGCTAATTCTGCTTCTAGCATGGCTTTGCTTTCTAGCTCTCAAAAGGGTAGTCACAGTGATGCTTCTTATGGAACTAACTCCTCACTTGACAAGTCTACTTTGGAGTTTGCTCTTTCTTCTCTTGTTGCAGCATCCAATGAACATATGGAGTGCATTCCTGACGAGGAGCTATCCTTGCTCACAAGGAAGTTCAGGAAGTTCTACAACAACCGCAAGGAAAGAAGAGGAGGTGGTTCAAGAACCTACTTCGAGTGTGGTGACCTGGGACACTTCATTGCTGACTGTCTCAAGAAGAACAAGAAGGCCAGGTACCACAACAACAACACTGAAGACTTCAAGCAGAAGAAGAACCGCTTTTACAAGAAAGGCAAGAACTCCAAGAAGTTCGCAAAGGCCATTGCACGCGCTTGCGTTGCCGCCTTGAGCGATGTGGACCTCACTTCAAGCGAAGGCCTTACATGCTCGAAGGAGGAGCTTGAGAAGCCACGAGTCAAGAGGAAGGACGACTTCACCGGGCTTTGCTTCATGGCAAAGAATGATCATGATACCGACTCTGGCTCCGACTCCGACACAAGCAAGGTACCTCCCATTCTTGATGAGCTCTCTTCTGAACTTGATCATTTGCGTGATGTTCTGCTCATGCAAGATGATAAGCTTCAAAGCACTGTTCGTGAGAATATAGAGTTAAGTCTAAGTTGGAGAGTGCTGAGTATGAAATCACTTCGCTGTTGGGTGTGAGTCTTGTCAAGTTGTGATGAATGATCTCAGTCAGAGGGAAAGTGTGCATGCTTAAGTTGCCAGTCAGCTTGAGAGTGCCCTTAAAGAGCTTGATGAATTCAAAGCTCGACCAACTCTTTTGGGTGCATGTCAGAAGTGCCCCAAGCTCACTAATGAGTTGGAAGCTCAAACCCTCAAAATCAAAGAGCTCGAGTCCAAGCTGCTAGATGAGACTCGCTCTAAAGTTCTCCCACCACCATGTGTAGTGTGTGGCTCTCTTAAGGATAAGCTTGCAATCACTAGAGAGGAAAACAAAATCCTAACCCAAGAAAATGACTATCTCATCTTTCATCTCCAAAGAACCCTAGTGAGTGAGGAAAAGATTGAGAGTGACTTGGTAAGAGTCAAAGAAAGTGCCAGTAGGTCAACCTACAACTCGGGCTTGGGATTTGTGAGGTGTGACAAGGAGAGTGAGAATGTGGGTAAGTTTGTGCCTAGCTTTAGCTACAAGGATGAGGAACAGTCCATCAAACCCACTAACACATACTACCCACCTAACCCTAATCCTTCCTTCAACCCAAAGCAAGCTGAGAAGCCAAAACCCAAACCCACTGTGCAAGCTAAGCCTAAACATGAGAGTGTCTATATTTTCATGTTTTGTGGTCATAGGGGTCACTTGGATGAGTACTGCTATAGGCATAAGAGAATTAAGAGGATGCAAGCTGAGTTAACTAGGAATGTGCATCATGATGATTTTATTGGTTTTCAGCCTCGCTCTTTTTCTCGTGCCTATCATGGACAGGGTTAGTCCTCATATGGCTTTGATTCCCGAAACAAAGGCTTTGCTCAGCAGCGCTTTGGCGCCCCACGTTTTCCTTATTGTGGTGAGCATTGCTCGTATGGATTTGGCTTTTACACAGATGATTTCTATCCTCACAACCCCAGGTTTGAGTCGAGATGCTTTGACAGGCCATGCTTTCCCCATCGTGGTACTCGTCTCACGCGTTCGACTGGTAATGTGCAAAGAACTGTGATAACCCCTGTAGGTCATGTGATTCAGTGTTGGCTTCCCAAGAGTTTCCTTTCTAACCCCAGCACTGAGTCATCGATCTTTCCTTCTCGTTCTTTGTAGGCAGCAGGTGGAGGCCTGGAGAACAAATGGTTGATGGACTTCGGGTGTTCGCGCCACATGACCGGAGATGCAAACTGGTTCTCCAGCCTCACTCCTCTAAAGCACCGGGAGTATGTGACCTTTGGAGATGACAAGAGAGGGAGAGTGAAGGCAAGAGGCACGGTAAAGGTAAATAAAAAATTCACTCTCAAGGATATTGGTTTGGTTGAGCATCTCAAGTACAATCTCCTCTCTGTCTCTCAGTTGCTTGATGTTGGGTTGGAAGTGCACTTTAAGAAAAATGCTTCTTATGTTCTTGATTCGAATGGCTCTTTGGTTTGTGGGATTTCTAGCATTGGGAAAGTTTTTTAGGCTGATTTTGCTGGTTCTCTTGGTTCTCACAAGTGCTTGTTTGCTCAATCTTGTTCTGAGCTCTGGAAATGGCATAGGAGACTAGATCACATGAGCTTTGACTAGCTTTGTCGCTTGAGTGGCCTAGGTTTGATCCGAGGATTGCCTAAGCTCAAATTTGATAAGGATTTGGTTTGTGCTCCTTGTCATCATAGGAAAATGATTGTCACTTCTCATCCACCAATCAATTTGGTGATGACTGAACGCCCTGGAGAGCTCCTTCATATGGACACTATTGGTCCTTCTCGGGTTCTTTCGGCAAGTAGGAAGTGGTATGTTCTTGTGATTGTTGACGACTACTCTCTCTACTCTTGGGTTCACTTTCTTGAAAGCAAGGATGAAGTGTTTCATCACTTTTAGAGCTTAGCTTTGAGGTTGTTCAAGGAACTCCCTGGTGCATTACGAGCAATCCGTAGTGATAATGGCACCGAGTTCAAGAAGTCCTCCTTTGATGCGTTTTGCCTTGAGCATGGTATTGAGCATCAGTTTTTAGCACTTTGTGTCCCTCAGCAAAATGGTGTGGTCGAAAGAAAGAACCGGACCTTGGTGGAAATGGCCCGGACGATGCTCGATGAGCAATAGGACTCTGAGGCAGTTCTGGGCTGAGGCCATTAGCACTGCTTGCTATGTTTCCAATCAGGTTTTCTTGCGCTCAATTCTTAATGTAACATCCTATGAGCTACGCTTTGGAAGGAAGCCATCTATTTCTCATTTGCACGCCTTTGGTTGCAAGTGCTTCATTCTCAAGCATGGCAATCTTGATAAGTTTGAGTCGAGATCTTCTGATGGCATCTTTCTTGGCTACACCCTTCATGGCCATTCTTACAGAGTTTTGAATTTGGAAACTAACACCATCGTAGAGTCCTGTGATGTAACCTTTGATGAATCAAACTCTTGTGCAAGCAATGTGGTTGAGACTGCAGGTAACAGGGAGATGGAGGAAAGTATCTTTGTGGAAGAGGACCTACAGGGCTTGGATGATGACGATGATGAATCTTTCCATCCCACATCCGAGCTTGTTCCTGCTGCTTCCACCACTCCAGCAGACGGTCTAGAAGCTTCTACATTGACCTCAGCAGTTGTTGATCCAGCTCCAGCTATGGTTGAGGGGGAGGTACACTCTGAGAGAGAGGCCCCTCACCACATTCAGCGACAACATCCACCTCAACGGTGATCTCTATGAGAAGACAACAAGGTCAAGGTCTGCATATCTCTCCTGCTTTAATAATTCTCTCTTTGTTGCCACCTTTGAACCTTGGGATGTTGGACACACATTATCTGATGAACATTGGGTTCATGTCATGCATGAGGAGTTAGAAAACTTTGAGAGAAACAAAGTGTGGACCCAAGTAGAACCTCCTGTTGGTGTCAATGTCATAGGAACCAAGTGGGTTTTCAAAAACAAGCATGGGGAAGATGGTGAGGTTGTTAGAAACAAGGCTAGGATTGTTGCCCAGGGTTTCAATCAAGTAGAGGGCTTAGACTATGGGGAAACCACCTGGCTTTGAGCACCATAAATACCCAAACCGTGTGTACAAGCTTCAAAAGGCTTGGACGGGCTAAAGCAAGCAGCTAGGGCATGGTATGCTAGGCTTAAGACTTTCTTGCTAGAGCGCGGGTATGTCATGGGGTGTGTTCACAAAACCTTGTTCACTCTAAAGCATGGCAATGACTTTCTAATAGTTCAGATTTACGTGGATGATTTCATCTTTGGAGGTTCCTCTCATGCTCTTGTGTCCAGATTTCAGGAAGCTATGGAAAGTGAATTTCAGATGTCGATGATGGGTGAGCTCACCTTCTTTCTTGGACTACAAAGTAAGCACTGCAAACAAGGCACCTTCATACATCAAGGCAAGTACATGAAGGATCTCCTAAAGAAGTTCAACATGGTTAATGTGAAGCTGTTGTCAACACCAATGTCCACAACAACGGCACTTGACCCTGATGAAGACTGTGAAGCGGTGGACAAAAGGGAGTGCAGGAGCATGATTGGCTCCCTCTTGTACCTGACGGCGACAAGACCCAACATACACTTTGTAGTGTGTCTTTGTGCTCGCTTCCAGGCTTCCCCAAGGGTGACTCATTGCAAGGCTATCAAGTGCATTTTCAGGTATCTCAAATACACCCTTGAGTTTGGTCTTTGGTACTCTGCATCTTCATCTCTTGATCTCATTGGGTATTCGGATGCGGACTTTGCTGGGTGTAGAATTGATAGAAAGAGCACTTCTGGTACTTGCCATTTCTTGGGTACTTTTTTGATCTGTTGGTCTTCTCATAAGCAGTCTAGTGTAGCCCAATCCACCACAGAGGCTGAGTATGTTGTAGCTGCTAGCTGCTGCTCACAAATCCTATGGATTGTGTCCACCATGAGAGACTATGGGTTAACCTTTAAGGGTGTTCCACTCATATATGATAACTCTAGTGCCATATGCTTAGCCAAGAACCCAGTCCTATATGGTAAGGTCAAACACATAAATGTGAGTTTCCACTTCCTGAGAGATAATGTTAAAAAGGGAGATGTTGAGGTCAAATACATCGACACCAAAAATCAATTGGCTGATATCCTTACCAAGCCCCTAGATGCTTCAAGATTTGCTTTTCTTCAAGGGGAGCTTGGTGTTTGCCATCCTTATGGCATCATTTAAGGGGGAGTTGGTGTTCTCTTCTACATATGTATCTTACCTTTTTGCATTGCATCTCATATGATGAGGACATCACTCTTATGGATACACCCAGCACTCCGCCAACCAAAATACAAGTTCATGCGCAACAACTGAATTTACGGGTGAGCTTGTTCCTAATGATTCCTTTATGTGATTTTGAGAATAGATTGCTACCTAATGAATTAATTGTTGTTAGAAACCATGGAGATGATCATGAGATAGCTGGGGAGGTGATTGGAGACGTGATGGGCCAGCAAGGACGTCCAAGCCAAGGTGGAGGCCCAATCAAAACCGACTTCGAGTGTGTTTCGGAGCCCAAGACCAGTCTGCACTAAAACGGATGCCCAGGACGCATACGGACTCGGATTTGGACGTTCTATATATGCCTGGAAAGATAACGAAAAGCCCTTTCCAATCCAACTGGTCCCATGTCAAAATTCGTCCCGAGCCATCGGCAATCGCCAAAACAATTCGACTTCCAGAATCTGTCCTGGTGCTGCGACACCGTAATCGGTCTTTGGGCCATGTATCGAGTTGAGCCCACTTAGGGCTGCGTCCAGGGGGTCTTGCACGATCCTAGGGTCCTCATATACAGCCGCCGCCTCTTCATTAGGGTTTGGGTTTTGCTTAGATCAATTCTGTTCATAAACAGTTTCGCCGTTCATCGGTTTGTGAGACCCCAACTTTGAGAGTTTAATGATACATCTGCAATTGTGTTGCATTCTTCGTTGTTCTTGCTTGTGTTCTTAATTCGCAGGCAGGGATTAGCCTTCTCGGCGAGGTCAATCGTCTTTTGGACGGTTGATAACCAGAGGAGACGTCGTGCTGCGATTGCGGGGTTTAGAACGTGCTGTTCTGAAGCCGGATCGATTTGTGTGTCGCCTCCGACCAAATCAACTTACCCATAACCTTTCGGAAGATCGGGAACCCTTGTTCACATCAAGTGGTAATCAGAGCTTCAGGTACACCGTTAGGTTCGCCCTTATCCTCGTTATTTTGTTCAATCCTAGAGTCCAGACAATTGCCCTACAAAAATATTTGTTCACCGTGTTTCCGCTGTCCTACACCCCCCTTGTGCTTTGCAATTTTCAGTTTAGTTTGCTTCTCTGAATTTTAGTCCCTACAAGGTCATTGTGTTGTTGGTCTAGCACTTCTTCTTTGGTCTTGTTTGAGTCGTGTGTGTCCTTGTTCAAAGACAATCAAGAAAAAAAAATCAGATTGTTGCACACGTTGAAAGAATAGTACTGCTAGAATTGTTTGCACTAAATATTTATTTAACATCTAGCCTTCTACTTTTTATGTGCAAAAGAAACTTAGAGTGTTTTTTATTGCATGTTGTTCCTTGAGTCAAGAGATCGCTGCACGTTGTTGCATATGAGAATTGTCGGTTCAGTTCCACATGTACATCTATTCCTTATGTAAAGAGTGCAAAAAAGAAAGTTTAGGTTTTTCCTTTGTGCTATAAAGTTCGCAACTCTTGCTGCAGTTCTATGTCAAAAAATTCATGAAAGAAGTAAAAGGCAAAGAGGTGCTGAAAAAAAATAAGAAGAAAAAGCCGCACCTATAACAAAAGAAAAAAACAAAAGGAGAAGAGAAAAAAAATTCAGAATTGCTTGCAGCCTTTGTGTCCTTTGTTGAGCCATTTGCTTGCTTGCTTGAACTAGGTCCGAGACAAGTTTAGGCCAGTGACATAGACTACCTTGGGACTATTATTCAGTTTTGCAATTTCTGAATTGAAATTTTGCTAATCCTTGCTACTATAAATTGCCTACCTAGCTCCATATATATCCTTCTGAATAGGCACAGAACTTTGGACCCTCGCAATCGTCGGATCACACTCTCCAAGGTATCCTCTGTTTTGCTATTAAGAATCTTGTAAGAACTTAGTTAGGTGCTGCCGTTTGCTTGTTGAGAGTTTCCACCGTAATCAAACAGTGGTGATAGGAAAATATACTCTTGTGTGTTTTCTTGTTTTCTATTAACAATGACAGGTTACAACACCGATGGTGATGAGTCGATGGTGTCAAATGAGGTTGATACAAGTGTTGTAGCACAACGAGTGTTTAGTTCTCAAATGAAGAAGGTAGAGCAAAATCAAATGAACAACTTGTTTCAGACTCACTTTGTTGTGAAGGATCGACGTTGTCGTGTCATCATTGATGGAGAGAGTAGCAACAACATCGCAAGCTTGGAATTGGTCGAGAAGCTCGGCTTGACCACACAGCCACACCCGTGTCCATACTACATCCAATGGGTAAATTCTTGTGGTAAGATAAAGGTAGATAAAATTACACGCATTGAATTTTTTATTGGTTCTTATAAGGATTGTCCAGATTTTGATATAGTGCCTATGCAAGCGTGTCATTTGTTATTGAGTAAGCCTTGGATTTCTACAAATAATGCTTTGCACAATACCATTGCTAATACCTATTCATTTAAATACAATGGTAGAAGAGTTACTCTTAAACCTATGTCTGCTGCTGAAATTTTAGAAGAGGATCAACAAAGACTTGAGAGAAGAAAGAATGAACCATTTAGGAAAGAATGGACTACTTCAAATGTTGCAACACTTACATCAAAATCTGAATTAGATGATGAACATATTTCCTTGCCTCTTGTTGCAACTAATACATTTCAGGTTCTACACAAAGAAGAGGATAGTGTGAAAGATGAAGAACATGTTGTTGTTTCAGGTAAGAGCTTTCTTGATGTGATGAATTGTTCCAACAATCTTGTTGTATTGGAACCTTGTCTTGATTTGCCTATGCCACAAGTTGATTTATCTACTGATCCTTGTGATAAAGAGGAGTTGTGTGCCACTACTTCACTTATACCTTTGCCACAACAAATGAACAAGATTGATGTTTTTGCTTATGATTCACCTACTAGTGCTGAAATAAAACATTTGATTTTAATAACATATGAAAAGAATGAGAAGAAATTATTGTCTTCTTTAAATACTTTGGGTTGTATTGAATTTGATGTTCTTTGTGATCTAAATATCGTGGAGAAGCAAATCTTTTCTCAAACTGAATTGCCTTTACTAACAAGAAACAAATTTTATGCTATAGGAAACTATGATCATAGAGGTGTATTTATGGTGCATAAAGTTTATATTTGCTCAAACATGAATACTCCTTGTGTTGTACAACCAAATGATGAACTAGAAAACTGCAATAACAATTACCATGTCATGTCATGTTTTTCGAGTGTTTTTAAGATCACACATTTTCCATCTTGTCATAAGAGTGAGAATGACGTTCATATTGCTGAGCAAGTTTTTAAAGAGGTCATTAATTTGTATGGCATGCCTTCTATTATGGTTTCACATTGTGATGATAATTTTCATAACACATATAAACGCGAGGTGCATTCCAAGTTTGGGAATAGTTCTATATTTTATATTTCAGATTTGAGACCACTATTGGGAGAAAGAGATGGGATCGAGTCGAGTACGACTCTAATTCAAAAGGGGGAGAATGATGAGGACATCACCCTTATGGATACACCCAGCACTCCGCCAACCAAAATATAAGTTCATGCGCGACAACTGAATTTACGGGTGAGCTTGTTCATAATGATTCCTTTATGTGATTTTGAGAATAGATTGCTACCTAATGAATTAATTATTGTTAGAAACCATGGAGATGATCATGAGATAGCTGGAGAGGTGATTGGAGACGTGATGGGCCAGCAAGGACGTCCAAGCCAAGGTGGAGGCCCAATCAAAACCGACTTCGAGTCTGTTTCGGAGCCCAAGACCAGTCTGCACTAAAATGGATGCCCAGGACGCATACGGACTTGGATTTGGATGTTCTATATATGCCTGGAAAGATAACGAAAAGCCCTTTCCAACCCAACTGGTCCCATGTCAAAATTCGTCCCGAGCCATCGGCAATCGCCAAAACAATTCGACTTCCAGAATCTGTCCTAGTGCTGCGATACCGTAATCGGTCTTTGGGCCATGTATGGAGTTGAGCCCACTTAGGGCTGCGTCCAGGGGGTCTTGCACGACCCTAGGGTCCTCATATACAGCCGCCGCCTCTTCATTAGGGTTTGGGTTTTGCTTAGATCAATTCTGTTCATAAACAGTTTCGCCGTTCATCGGTTTGTGAGACCCCAACTTTGAGAGTTTAATGATACATCTGCAATTGTGTTGCATTCTTCGTTGTTCTTGCTTGTGTTCTTAATTCGCAGGCAGGGATTAGCCTTCTCGGCGAGGTCAATCGTCTTTTGGACGGTTGATAACCAGAGGAGACGTCGTGCTGCGATTGCGGGGTTTAGAACGTGCTGTTCTGAAGCCGGATCGATTTGTGTGTCGCCTCCGACCAAATCAACTTACCCAGAACCTTTCGGAAGATCGGGAACCCTTGTTCACATCATCATATGTAATATATGCATTGGTAGATGAGCTTTGATTCTTATGATTTCTTGCATTTCTCTTTGCTATGATTGAGCTTGAGCTAAGTTGTGTGGATGTGATAGTAATCTTTCATGCTTAGATTTTCTAGAGGGCTTGCTATGGACTTTTGAGCAACTTGCTAATCTTAAAGGTAAACTGAGCTTCTTGTGAACCTTATGAACTAATCGTGTTAAGACTTGCTCACCATGTGTATAATTGCTTTTATCCCTGTCAAAACTTGTGTTTACGAAATAGAAGGCTTTGCAAATGTTTAGCTCATGATGGAACATTGTGGGAACGTGTGTTCCTTTTGCCGCAAAGGCATGCTCTTTTGTTGTGTGAATAAATCATGAAAAATCTGCTAAATAATTCTAAAATGCTAAATCCAAACACTGTGACTTGAGGCCTTGGGGTATTTGCCGTACCCAGTCATGCGACCCTCTGCATGGATAAGAGGACACATAAGGATAAACAATAAACACTTGATCAAATGAGTCTTTGTTGCATTTGTGAGCGTTTGTAAAGCTTATTTTCTACGAATGCTTGTTGCCTTGGTTGAGATTGAGACTGGCTAGATTCTTTTGATTCAATTGATATTTGTATTGCCTTGGATGGGAGTACTTACACATGTGGTGGCAGTTTTCCTCATGATGAGCAAATTTGATTCTATCTAAGCTAGTCAATCTTTTTGCTTAGCTTGTATAGCTCTTGGTGATTATGTCTTGCTATCTATTTTTGGTCTTTGTGTGATAGTGAGCTATTGCTGTTGCACTTCATGGCTCTATGTTTTTTATTAGCATAGTTAAATGCCTGTCTGCATAATTATTGAAGCTCCTTGGGTTTGCATCTTCATGTATTGCATGGTTGTTTGTTCTTTTGCCTCTTTGATGAGTTCATTGCCAAAGGGGGACAAAGTTGTAGGTCATGCACAAATAATGCTAAGGAACTTAAAATGGTCCATTTTATATTACATGAGACCGACCACAAGTTGAGGGGGGGCATATCATGCCCTTGAGCGTTTTTCATGCGCTTTTCACAATTCTTGCGTTCTTAAGTGGCTTTCTTTGTCAACTCTTGGTTTTGTGATCCCTGTTATGCTAGATGGCTATCTTTCACCTTTTCTTCGGGTTTGGCCATTTGGATGTGCTTATTCGGTCTCGCATTTCAAATCTCTAATCTTGTGCATTTGATGTTGTCAATGTACTCATCAAGGGGGAGATTGAGAAACCATGTTGAGATGTGCCATGGTTTGCAATATGTGATGAGTAATTGACTTTGGCGAACTTCTTCGGGATTGCATGAGATTGTGCATGTCATGGTTTTGACTAACCGGAGTTGGTGAGCATGTTGGAGAGTTGCAGGAGTTGGGAAATGTGTTTGCTTGTCTCATGATGTGTAGGTCACTGGAGTTAACTTGGCGGTCAACGGAGAGAGGATCGGGCACAAGTAGGCGACTTGGGGCCGGACGATCAGGAGGCCGGGTGAAGTTAAGGGTGATCCACACTGTACACGTGGAGAGACAAGAAGCACAGACGGTTTCGCGGTTGTTGAGCCTCAAAACCGTGGGTGGTGATCAAGACGGTGGGGTTGACCAAGTCAAAGGTGATCGGGCGTCGGTGCAAGTAGAGGCTTTCAATGGACCGGAGGCGGGAGAGACTTGCCGACGAGGAGGATCACGGGACGAGATGACACGCGTCAAGATCAAGAAGTTGCGCTTTAAGAAGCGTGCAAGGCGCTTTCTCGGTTTAGGCCTCAAAACCGATGGTGGCGACTAGAGGTGCACGTGGCACCATCGCGGAGCTTGCGTCAAGGCGAAACAAAGTTGTGAACGGCTCGATGGAGTTCGGGCGAAGGAAAAAGAGTTGGATGGTTTTGCCTCTGGTGGTAGGTGGCAATGAGTTATAGGTCAAGGGTAGAGTTGTCTTGGACCCTAGGCCTATATAGGGAGAGGTGTGGCTGGTGGGAGAGATCTCTCTTTCTATTAGCGTTGTATTAGGTGTTCATTCAAAGTGCTAAGAGAGAGCTTCATGTAAAGAGGAGAGTAGTGGGTGTGTGAGAGACATCTCTTGCTCTTCCAAATAGTGGGAGGAAGAGGGTGGCTTCCTAGCCTTGTATCCATGGATCTTGTAAGCATGCTTCTATGATATGAGAATTATTTTCATGCTCAAGATCTTCCTCTCTCCCTAAATCCTGAATTTCTCTTTTTCTCTATTTTCAGAGCTATTTTCATGGGAATTTTTTATCTCCTTTTTGGAGAAGTTTTTGGGATGGATTTCATAGGAAACTTGATGCTATGATGAGCTAGAACAACTCCCCATAGGTCATTGACTGAATCCATAGCCCTAGCATCTTCGATTTGACGGATTTCTCAAGTTTTCTCTTTTTGGTGTTCTTGGCACAAGATTTGAAATTCATGATGATTCCTTGAGCCAATTGAGTGGATCTTCTAGGATTAGGGTCGTGATGTGTTGAGGATTCACTGGTCCCAAAATCGCAGCATTTGGAGTTCATTTGATTAGGTTTTGGTCAAGTTTTTGCCTAATCTCGAAACATTTTTCTGTTCTATCGGGGTCGACCGGCACTGCCGATGACCAGGACCGACACTGCCAGTGGGTCAGAACTCGGATCAGCACTGTCGATGCCACGACTGGCATTGCCGGTGGCTTGAGTCCAAACCCTGCACCGACACTGCCGATGGCCAGACCGGCACTGCCGATGTGCTCTGTTTACCGTATTGGAGAATCCCTCACCGGCACTACCGATGGGCTTAACCGGCACTACCGATGGTGCCAACAGGCACTGCCGGTGGCTGTGATCGGCACTGCTGATGGTAGTCCAGTAAGGTGACTTGTGTGCGCCTCTTTGACTGAATCAAGCCTTTGTTTTTCCCTTTTGTTTTCGCTGTGTTCCGCTGCTGTAGTTGATCACTCCTAGGGTTAGCACATCAAGCCTTGGTGACTGGGTTAGAGGTTGGCTAGGGTTGTAATTGGGACATAGGCCAAGTTCTTGTGAAGAATTTTTATTGGCTCCCATTCAACCCCCCCCCCCCTCTGGTTGCCTTCTCGGTCCGTCACGGAGCTTATAGAAGACTAAGATACTCTAACTAGATAGAGCGATGATCCTAAAGAACTTACTTAAATACCAAAGAGGAAACACGAACACTTACTTGAAAAGGAAAGCATCCGTCGAGGTATGTGTGGGGAAGAACGCTGACAAGCCCGACGCTTCCCTAAATTCTCCCTCACTCTTTCCCTATTTTCTAAGCACTTTGGCAGTGCTAAAGCCATTAGAGTGGAACTCTAAACTCTCTTCTTATGTGTGTTGGAGTGGAGGCACTCCCCTCCTTATATAGGGCCCAAAGGCAGTTCCTGGAGGCAGTAACTCCCGCCCTAAGAGGGAGAACTAACATAGGAAAGACGGTGGGGAACCGTCATAGAAAGGTGGGCCCTGTTGGGCCCACTCCACCTTCGGCTGAACAGGCCTGTTTGGTTGAACATGAGTGGGGCACAATGGACCCCACTCTTCTCTAGCACACTGATAGGTGGGCCCTCTTGTCCCCTGACACCCTTAGGTCGGATATTGAGGCAGTTTCCTTCTGTATGTGGGCCATTCAATCCGTGTGTTGTCCTCTGATTGGCCGGGAGTGTGTTTTTTCCTCTAATTACTTGTGCTTTCCCTCTAATATGTGGTTAAATTACCTGCATACAAATATTCACCAACACTTATGGAAATGTTTAGTAATAAACTCCTACCACTATGTTGGTTATTTATTTTATATGTTTTATATAGGCAATTGACGGTCGGATTAAGCATTTAAGGACCGTCAACAACCTCTTGGGCAATGAACTTTTTCATCAAGGAACAATCCTTGAGAAGGTGCTTGATAGGGAACTCATGGTTGGTGCATGGCCCGTTCCACTTTTTCTCAAAGTGGTTTGAGGCCCCCTCGGCCGAGGGCTTGGTGGGCTTACGGTGGGTCACAGCCACCAAGGGGTCGCGGTTCGACCGCAACTTGTTCTTCCTTTTCTTGGGGCGGTCGAAGGTGCCCTCTCTGGCATCCTCGTTCTACTTGCCCTTGCCCTTGACCTCCGAGGTGCGACTGAGGATGACCCCAATGCATTCCTCGCCCAAGGCGTGTCTAGTGGCAATGTCTATGAGCTCCCGAGCGGTTTGGAGGTATTTACGCCCCAGCTCGTGTATGAGTGCCTCAAAAGTTGTCCCAGAGAGGAAGGCGCCAACGACATCAGTGTCACCGACATTCAGCAACCTGTTGCACTGCTTGGAGAAATGTTGGATGTACTGGCGTAGAGTTTTCTCGGGCTTTTGCCATCAATTCTTTAGATCCCAAGGGTTGGCTGGTCGAGCGTACGTACCTTGAAAGTTGTCGACAAAGATCTCGCGTAGGTCGGACCAATAGTCGATCTGGTCCATGAGAACATGCTCGAGCCATGCTCACGCCAAGTCAGTCAGATACTGAGGCATGTTATGGATAATGGCGAGGTCGTCAGTCGCCTTGCCCGCTTGGCATGTGAGGCGGTAATCCTCAAACCACATGCCGGGGTTTTTCTCCCCCGCATAGTTGGCAACCGTCTGTGGCAGTCGAAAACACTGAGGGAACATCATTCCCCAGATGTGTGAGTTGAAGACCCATGGACCTAGGGGGTTGGTACTCCTGCTCCTGTCCTCCTCCTTGTTGTACCACCCGCCACAACATAGGTGGCGAGCTTGTTCCTTCTTGACCTCATTCTCCCTAAAATGGAGCGCTTTCATAATGGAACAATTGTCATGCATGTTTCCAAGCTGCTCGTGGACCGAGGGTTTGTCAAACTGAACTCTGGCATGAGCGTGGTAGGATCTGGGAGCATTTGGAATAGCAACACTGCAGTGGCAATATTCTGTCCCACCTAAGCAAATTGTGGAATCTCGGGGTCATCATTGATGATGTGTTGGTAGACGTCTCGGGCTGTCGCCCAAGCACGCCACCCAGTGGCTTGCCATCTGAGCTCCTGGTCGATCGTGGCTTCCTCGGTTGCCAGCTGGTGTCGGGCTTTCTCGATCTCCTGTCGTCAGGCCCGTAGCTATTCTTGGGCAACATCAGGTGGTGACCGATCTTGTGGCTCACCAGCTTGGTTCCCAGGCCTGTTGGTCATTAGGTCCCCAAGTTGTGCGCCGCGTGCAAGATCGTTGTCTGCTCGCTCATTCACAGGTGCGAGTTGCACCATGAGGCATTTGTGATGGGAGTTGCAACTTCCCTTGTTGTACTCCGAGTCAGAGTCTTTCTCAGAACCCTAGTCAAGGAGGTCAAATATAAACTCTAACGCATGTTCAATTGTTCCCACGGACTCACCGTTCGTGGTGATCTCGGTGCTATGGTGGGTCATCCTACCTTGAGTTGTTCCCACAAACTCGCTTAAGCCGCGTGGAAAATCTCCCCAAGGGTATTGCTCAAGGAGCCTTAGTGAGTGGATTCCCTACGCTGTGCTGGCCCTGGTGTTCACGAAAGTGAACAAGGCACAGCTGAGATCATTACTGGATGGCGTGGAACCGAAGAATGAGTCTAGGCAGTGCCATGGCTGGTGGTTGTGGTTGTGTCCAGGTGGTGCCACAATGAAGTTCAGTGCGTTGGTCATGTCCACCGGCCACTATCGTGGTATCGCCTTGGCGGTGACGTTAGTGACCAGGGAAAGCAAGGGTGCTGGTGCTTCGATTCGCACTAGCATCTACATGGAAGTAGCTACAAACTCTACGCTCCCAAAATTCATGGTGGTGCCGGGAGCCCAGAAAGAAGTGAAGTTGGCCATTCAAGCCTTATGAGAGTGTCAAACAAAGCGCACAAAATCCCCTTCCTGGCGCGCCAACTTTTGGTGCTAGTAAATTTATTCACGGGGTTGTCGCTTAAGCTTGATAATGGCTATGCAAGAGGTAGACACATGGGATTATACTGGTTCAGGGAGAACCCCTACGTCTAGTTCGAACGACTGCTTGTGTTACTTGCAAGGGGTATTCAATGATGATGAGAGAGGAGCGGGCTCGAAATCTCTATGTGATCATGTATGGTTTTTGTCAGTGGACATGATATATCGGAGGAAGAAAGAGGCCTCCCATTTTATAGTCCAAGGGGTTGGGCTTGTACATACACACACACACACACACACACACACATAGAGAGAGAGAGAGAGAGAGAGAAGAGCAAGAGTAGGGAGCTGCTAAACCAATGGTGGCGCGGTCGTTGGTCATCATGGGCCCCATTGGCCCAGCGTTCGCATCAATGCGTACTGCCGAGTAGAGGCATGCCCCCTTATTCCGTTGATGGATCGAGTCCCGTTGTTACAGTCGCTGATGTTGTCAGCATGGCGCACTAGCTTATCATGCCCAACATGGCTTTATTATGGCGCTGTGTGTTGTTTTGTTGGATATGTGATGATGTGTTAGGGGTAGGTTAACAGTATGATTTGTCCTCCGATCACTACTACAGCACGCCCGTCATGACATTTAAGGCGGGGCAGAGAGTAGTTGTTGACTTTTGTCACGATCGTCCCCTTTTGTGCATGGTCGACTGAGACAGACATGGGTCGACCCCATAGCTCGGGGATCGAGTGCCTTGTCGGCTTGCGTTCGTTGGTTTGTCCTTGGAGTAGGCCTAGGACCACTATAACTGTTACATCTATTTTTTCCCCTCTGTCACTACCGTGTTGTGTATTGATGCGGCGCATTGTCCCTATCTGTCAGTGGTGTGGACCACTAACAGAGTTAATCTAGGCAGCGGACGATGTCAGGGACACTATACGTGCATGTGTGTGCCTCATCATCAGGCCCAGTGGATGTCAGATCTTATTCACTGGCGCTCGACCTCGATCGTGGGGGTCGAGTGAGATATGGCGTGGTTGGCCCCACTTCGAGGGGGTCGAGCGCCGCGGGTCACGGTCGACTCCATTCATGGGGGTTGATTGAGGCGAGTTACGCATGACTGCGTCAAGGTGAGGCCGTACGGGTCGAGATTTACTCGGGCCCATTGTGGGGCCATGATGAAGATATGATTATCATGCAACTAATTAATTCCACATTGCATCATTAATGTTTATCCCTGACAGGGAGTCAATGAATCTCCTTATCACATTGTTGACTTGCATCGTACATCCTTTTACTAGGAATCGAGCTGGGAATGAGAACGAGAGAATTAATGTTGTAGAGCTAGATGATAGATTGCCATGAACGAATCAGCGTCCTCGCTGATTTTGAGTATGCACTAAACACTACGGGGTGGTATGATTTCTATCACCTTAATGAATATGGTTCTAAATGGCTTACTATCAAATTTCTTTGCACCTTGAAAGTTCATGCCCATGAGTCAAACAAAATAGGCAGTCTCTTTGAATGTTGCCTTTTTGGTAAAACCTACGAACGGTCATTAAAAGAAATTAGCACTATCTTGGTTTTCACTGTAAGACAGCATTACGGGGCAAGAACGCACTAGTGACATTCATAACCCATCGCTCCATATAATTCACCGTTTTACCAATCACTACCTAACCCCTCGGGGTGATGTACGTTCGGTCAATAGTTTGGATAAAGCATATCTCCATGCTGTAATCAAGAAGATTAAAACAAACCCCACGTTTTTCCTCATCAACCATTGGCTCATCTTAGCATTCAGGCAACAAGGACCCATTACTTTTACCCCTTTTGTCACTAGAACTGCTAGAAAGGTTGGCGCGCTTCACAGAGCTAGAATAGATCATCTCCCTAGTGCTCCTTTGTTAGGAGAAGATCATTTCTTGCAAGCCCACTTATTGAAAGAGGAGAACAATGGGTACTTCATGCTTTATCCGGGGTATGAACCAGAAATTGAGTTTCCTAACCCCCAGCTCAAAATTATTGGTAAAAAGAACTTTGTGTACAAATTGCAAGCTTCCTTACAGCATGCACAACATAGTGTTGTAGGGGATAGACCAAGAATGAGAGCACAACTCCGTCGAGAAGAGCAACAGCACGGAACCACAATGAACATGCCTCAGACGGGTGGATCAGGAGGTCCCCAATACAATTGGGAGCAACCACAACTCCTCAGTTTTGCATGTTCATCGACCAGCTACACTACTTCCTCCTATGACAACTATGAGCCCCCTAATCCCTACGGGATAGGGAGTTACCCCCAACATCATGGAGGCATAGGCACTTCTCGTTCCGTGTGATTCACATCGTACAACTTTTTGGAGTTGGAAGAAAATATGCAATACCTTGCTGCCAATGCTTATGACACCAACATGCGAACTAGAGAAATACAAGCATCCATAAGGGAAGAACAAGAATGGCAGCAACAAATGTCAGAACAACATCAAACAAACATCTCCATGATGGATCAACTGTTCGGCCACTTCAACATCGAGTATCAACCGCCGTAGTGAATGCCATCTAAGCTTAAGTCCTGCAAAGACCTAAGCTTGGGGAGGTACCCAAACCAAGGTGCGCCATTTGTTCTACCCACTCGCCCTCTTTCTAGTTGAGTCGATTTGTTTCCTTTTGTATATAGCTAATTAAGAAAAATCCAAAAAGATTTTCAATTTTGATAAAATTTAAGAAAACTCAAAAAGATTTTTTTGCTTGTTAAAACTTTGAGAAAAAAACCAAAAAGATTTTAGCTGTCAAGGAAAACCATAAAAAAATTGCAAAACTAAAAAGAACAAAAAGATTTCCCATTTTCGAATAAAATTGAGAACTTAGTCTCTACCTTGCCTATGGAAATGATTAATAGTTGCTCTATTAGGTCCCTTTCAGTCTCAAGTATTCAACCTCTACTCCTCATTTTTGTGGGCGGTGGTAGATCGAAATGATGATAATGCTAGTTCCTCTATGTTCTAGTGGGTGCAAAATGGGTATTAAACACCAAGTCTATTTGTTAGCATTTATGATATGACATGTTTTGGATGAGTCTATGATTTCCTCGTGATTAGAGTCCAATGATTTCTTTCAAAACCATGCTGCAATAAAAACCCCCTACTTGGTTCACATCTTCCCTATGATAGAAAAATTTCCTACCATGGCCAAACATTAATTGTACACCCACTTTCATGCCATCTATGTGTGCATTGAGTTTAGTTAGGATTTGATCCTTATAAGGGACTTGCTATTCCAAAGCCAATCATTTTCCCTAACGTTATCTTTGAGTTCTCAATTAATCATGCTTGGTTATACGGTCTCCACTTCGGATTCAAGCATCCACTTCACCAAGCACGCCAACCAAAAATCTTTCCTTTTGTGAAACTTTGATCCTATAAGAAAGATTTTTGCTCTCCCCAATAAATGCTCAGAAAAAGTCTGCCAAATATTTGATCCATTGAATTAACCTCCCTACACCATGAGAGCTGAAAGAAAAAAAAGAAAGAAAGAAAGAAAGGAGATAAGAAAAGTTTATCAGATCTCATGGACGTACAACGTCAAGTTTCAAGGTTCAAAAATATATTTGAGCAAAATAAAGAACCATCATTTCACTCCAGCACAAAAATCAAGTCTTTTGCGACTAATTTGTACCCAAGGCTTCTGCAATTGTGCTAGCCTACTCCTTCGCGTGAGCCCATTCTCTACCTCTCCCATGGACATTATTTCTAAATGATTGGAATGAGGAGGTGCAAAGTCTTTTCACTAGGACCATCTCTTAATTAACAATATATGCATGCTAGATGTGCCATCCGACCAAGCCCCACATATAAAGCCAAATTTTAAAGTATGATGAGCACTTGGTAAGGAAACACTTTCTGAGAGATGAGAGTCATAGTGGGAGATTACACCAAGACAGAAGAATTTCAACCTTATGCAGCATTATAAAAACTTTGGACTCATGATCAGGTAGGAGATTGCTTGACAAAGTCTAAACAAGCCGTTCTAGACTTCAACCACTTATGACAAGGTTATAAAATGCCGATAACCCCTGTTGTACAATGAGAATGACTTAGTGACCAAGTTGTGCTGGTTTACACTTACCCATATTGTGTTGGAGAATGTGTTTGTGCACTTGATCCTCGTAGGGCTCTAATATCGAAGCAACTCTTGATCCATCCCCGCTAAGTTTTAATTTTCTCAGGACGAGCAAAGAGGAGTTGGCGGCCCGTAAAACCCAATATCGACCACCAACCGGTCGGGAAATGCAAGGTAAAGACCAAAGTTTAATAGATATTTGTTTAAACTAATAAAGTTTCACGAGTTTTGGTGCAATATGTGTTTGCAGATGAAGAGGCATCTAGGATCCCCTAGTGGGTTTTGGTGTATGATGACTAAAGATCAAAATTGTGCTAACATATTCATGAGGTAAATGTGCAGATAATCAGATTATTATTCAGTCCCACACTTGCAAGATGGTTGTTTTACTCCCAAAAGGAAGAAAAGAGAAATGGACTCAAGTGCTTCAAGTGTAGCTTTTTGTTTTTAATTGAGTCATAGGTTTGCCGTACTATTAAGGGGGTAAACCAATCTTGCTATGAAGGGAAATTATGTGCTTAAGCAAACCACAAATCTTTGAGACAAGTTTAGCCAACCAAAAGCCAAAAAGAACCAACTAGTTCTGAGCCAAATAGAGAGCAACGGAAGTTCCGTGAGTCCCCTGACGGAAGTTCCATCAGTGCCCAGCTTCAAACTCCAGCAAACCCAAGAGCTACGGAAGTTTTGTGGCCTCTGCCACGGAAGCTCCGTCTTTCCCTGCTTTCTCTTTGTCGCAAACCCGAGAGCGATGGAAGTTCTGTGGTGACCATCACAGAAGTTTCGTCGTCTCTGGCTCAGCTGAAATCCTCCATGCAACGGCTCTTTTTGAACTGACGGAGAACCACGAAAGTTCCATCAGACCCAGAAAAGTTGAGTAACGGCTAGTTTTTGAGAGACCTCTATAAATAGCCTCCCCTTTCCCCTATGGGAAGGGTTGAACTTATTGACATTTCACTCCCATTTCAAATAGAGCTCTCATCTCTCACACTCCCATTTTGTCCTTGCCATCCCAAGCAAAGTGAGAGGAGTCCCAACCATAAAAACATTTAATCCATCCACTCAAAAGCTTGAGCACTTCTTTCCCTCCCTATCAAGATTTGTTTTGCTTGTTACTCTTGCAGGCTTGGTCTCCTAGACGGCTAGGCATCGCCCTTGAGCTCCCAACATGTTGTGGTGAGACGGGGACGTTTGTGAAGGTGTGATTCACCTCCGGAGGAAAAGAATCAAGTGGAGAAAGAAATCCAAGCATGATCTTTGTGATTGCTTGGCGGGGAAACGGGTTGAGAGAGACCCGGCCACTTTGTGTGGCTCCTCAATGAGGATATAGGGACTACTTAGTGTGGTTGCCGAACCTCGGGTTAAATCCTTATGTCTCTCTTTACATTCCCGATTTTATTATTGTGCTTGTGCATTTCTTGTATATTATTGTGCTTGTGCATTTCTTGTATATTATTGTGCTCGATTTACTTTGTGTTGTGCCATAAGCCATCTAGCGAAGATCTCTAGTCACTCATTGCCTTAGCTTGACTTCTATCAAGTATTGTATCTCTAACTCTTTAGTTATTCGCATTTCTATAAGTTGTAAGAGAAGGAATTGGTGAAGTTCTGTCATTTGATAGAACTTTCGTGGTGACGGAAGTTCCGTCATTCCTGACGGAAGTTCCGTCGTTGTTGATTTGATCATAACTTTGAGCTTTTTTAGGTCTAATTTTTAAATTGCCTATTCACCCCCCCCCCCCTCCCTCTAGGCAACTTTCAATTGGTATCAGAGCCATAATCTTCTACAAGGCTTAAAAGCTTGAAGGTTAAAGAATATCGAAGTCGGGGGAAGGCGACAAGCCTCAAGATCCTGCTTCGGTAAGCAAAGGAAGTGATTTGCACACGACCATCCCATTCAGCTATGTCGATGTGGTGAATATTTATGGTAGTGGAAGTGGAAGAATGCCTTATTTCGAATGCAAAGATTTTAGTTGGTACAAGCATCAGATGAAGATGTACTTGATGTCCATCGGTCCTCTGATATGGGAAATTGGGGAGAAAGGATATACTTTGGAGAATGAACAAAATCCCACAATGGTGGATCAGCTTAATATACATCGCAATGCTCAAGCGGTATTGGCCATTCTCTCATCCTTGAACCCCAAGGAATACTCAAGAGTCTCCGGAGAATGCCCGTAAAATTTGGAAGAAACTCATATGTGCTCATGAAGAAGTAGATGTGGTGAAGAAGTCAAGACTTCAAGTGCTCAAGAATCAATTCAACTTCTTTGTCATGAACAAGGGAGAAGAGCCTCAACAAACACATGATAGGCTCATGGATATTGTCAAGGAAAGAAGATCCTATGGAGACAATATCAAAGATGAAGAAGTCAACTACAAGCTTCTCATGGCTCTTAGGATGTGGAACTCAACCCTATGCACCATCATTGAAGAAAAGGATGGGTTTGAAAGTTTCACAACCGATGAAGTGATTGGAAGAATCAATGTCCACAAGAGTCGTGATGATGAGGGCAAAAGAGTAAATGCGCTCATTGGTGAAAAGAGCATAAGCAAGAAGGACTTGGCACTCAAAATCAAGAAGACTCAAGATGACTATGATGATGATGATGAAGAGAATGATGAAGAAGAAGACAATGAAGAATTTGCCTTATTTGTCAAGAAGTTTGGCAAATACATGATCAAGAATGGCTTCACAAAGAGAAGCTTTGACAAAGCTAAAGCTGGAAGAACAAATAGAAGATGCTATAAGTGTCATGAACAAGGACACATGATTGTCGATATTCCAAGACTAAACGGCAAGGGCAAGAAGAGCCAGAAGTACAACAACAAGAACAAGTCCAACAAGAAGCCATACAACAAGGGCCAAGCTCACATTGGCCAAGAGTACATCTCCGATGATGATGAAGAAGATGACGAGGGTGGCATTGCCAACATTGCCATTGGTCTTTCACGGCCAAGAAGTCACTCTTCAACAACCTCACCGATGATGAGGATGACGTCCCCTGGTGCTTCATGGCCAAGGAAAGCAAGGTATCTCCTTGTTCCGATTTCAATCCCTCTTATTGTAGTGATGAAGAGGAGGACTTGGTTCCCTCTATGCAAGAAAGGATGAAAATGTTAGGTAAACTTAATGAGGAGATTGAGGATCAAGAAAGAGTCCTCCAAAGGCAAGAGGAGCTACTCATTAAAGAAAAGAAAAGAACCTTGAGCTCACAAAGCAACTTGAGCAAGAAAGGGAAAAGAACAAGAACTTGACTAATGATCTTGGCAAGTCAAAGAGTCAAGTGATTCATGCACCTCAACCAACAAGAAGCCTCAAGAGAGGTGTAGCTCTTTGATAGAGGAGAACAAGGCTCTTGTGAAATCAATCAAGGATCTCAAGTTGAGCTCACGGTCTTTGTTGAATAGATTGGAATCTTCCCAAGCTTCAACAACCAAAGTTTGTGGAAGGTGTCACAACATTAATGTTGAGATGATTGCCAAGCAAGATGCAATCATTGAAAAGTTATCCAACCAAGTCAAGGAACTTGAGAAGAAGGCTCAAATAGAAATCACAAGAAAGATTGTTGGTGAGCCAAGAGCCTCTCATGACAAGAGAGGATTAGGGTACAACAAGAATGCACCTAAGAAGGGCTACGACAAGAGACCCAACTTTGTACCTAAAGGCAAGGTAAAGCAATAGCACAATAGAAGACAATCAAGCCAGAGAATGCCTCCCAAGTCAACAAGAACAACAAGACCTCTACCATATCCTTTTATGATTTTGATGCCTCTTATGTACTAACCCGTAATGCTTATGGTAGAGTGGTTGCAAAGTTTTTTGGTCCACATGACGTAAGGTGGAAGCCTTGTGTGTGGGTGTCCAAAGTACTTGTATCTAGTGTTAAGGGACCCAAACCAATTTGGGTGCCTAAAACACATGCTTGATGTTCTTTGTAGGAATACTCCTCCGGTGGCGCGACATGGGTACTCGATAGTGGGTGCTCGAATCATATGATCGGAGAGAGATCAATGTTCTCCACACTTGATCATGACAATCTACCAAGTGGAGGCATATCATTTGGAAATGACAACAAGGGAAAGGTAATTGGTCGTGGTTGGATTGCCATCACCCATGACCTTTCAATTGGTAATGCTTATCTTGCAAATGGTCTAGGATACAACTTGATGTCCCTTTCACAACTTTGTGAGATGGGCTATAGTTGTCTCTTTAACGATGATGGTGTGACGGTTTTTAGGAAGAAGGATTCTTCAATAGCTTTCAAAGGGTATTTAGAGGACAAGATCTACTTCGTTGATTTTACCAACAAGGAGGGATCTAACCTAAATGCTTGCTTTGTCTCTAAAACCACCTTGGATTGGCTATGGCATCGCCGGCTAGCACATGTTTGGATGAGGAACCTTTCCAAACTCCTCAAAGGTGGTCATATCGTCAGACTAAAGGATGTTGCTTTTGAGAAGGATAAAATATGTAGCGTATGTCAAACCAAAAAGCAAGTTGGAGCATCACATCCCTCCAAGACCATGATGACAACGACAAGACTGTTGAAGATGTTACACATGGACCTATTCGAACCGGTCACCTACATAAGCATTGGCGGAAATAAGTATGGCCTTGTAATTGTTGATGATTATTCACGTTTCACTTGGGTATTCTTTTTGATGGACAAAAGTGAAACACAAGGTATCCTAAAGAGGTTTTTGAAGAGAGCCAAAATGAATATGAAGTGAAGATCAAGAAGATAAGGAGTGACAATGGAACCGACTTCAAGAACACACAAGTCGAAGAATATCTTGATGAAGAAGGCATTAAGCATGAATTCTCGGCTCCATACACTCCATAACAAAATGGAGTAGCGGAAAGGAAGAACCACACACTCATAGAAATGGCAAGAGCAATGCTTGATGAGTACAAGACACCGGACACCTTTTGGGCCAAAGCCATCAACACCGCGTGCCATGCAACAAATAGATTGTATCTTCACAAGATTTTGAAGAAAACACCTTATGAGCTTCTCATCGGTAACATTCCCAACGTCTCATATTTTCGGGGTTTTGGGAGCAAATGCTTTATTCTTAAGTAAAAATAAAAATCCTCTAAGTTTGCTCCCAAGACTCATGAAGGTTTCCTCCTTGGTTATGGAACTAATGTCTATGCATATCGTGTCTTTAACAAAGACACCAGAGTTGTTGAAATAACCCGTGATGTGCAATTTGATGAATCTAATGGCTCTCAAGTAGAGCAAGTCAATCCAAGTGATGTAGGTGATGAAGCTCCTTGCGATGCAATAAGAAACATGACAATAGGTGAGACAAGACCACAAGACCCAAGCACAAGTCAAGATGAACCATCTTCTTCAAGACAAGATGACTCGTCTCCACAAGAACCATAAGATGAACAAGATCAAGGTAGTAGCCAAGATCATGGTGACGATCATGATCAAGGAAACAACCAAGATCAAGCTCAAGATGATGGAGATAGAGACACTCAAGATGACAACAATCAATAAGAAGAAGAAGATGCATCTAGGCAAATTCACCCATGAGTCCGACAACGCATTCAAATGGATCACCCTGTTGACAGCATTCTTGGAAAAGGGGTAACCACTAGATCCCGAATGGCTATGTTTTATCATCATTACTCGTTTGTTTCCTCTATGGAACCTCTTAGGGTGGAACAAGCACTCCAAGACTCGGATTGGGTGATGGCCATGCAAGAAGAGTTGAACAACTTTGAAAGAAACAAGGTATGGTTGTTAGTGGAAAGACCCAAGCAAAATGTTGTAGGCACAAAATGGGTGTTTTGCAACAAGCAAGATGAACATGGTGTGGTGGTGAGAAGCAAAGCAAGACTTGTTGCAAAAGGCTACTCATAAGTTGAAGGTTTGGACTTTGGTGAAACTTATGCACCCGTAACAAGGCCTGAGTCAATTCGTATTTTACTTGCCTATGCTACTCACCATGGTTTTAAGCTTTTTCAAATGGACGTGAAAAGTGTATTTCTAAATGGCCCTATTCAAGAGGAGGTGTATGTACAACAACCTCCGGGATTTGAAGACCCAAATAAGCCAAACCATGTCTACAAGCTTCACAAAGCTCTCTACGGCCTCAAGGAAGCTCCTAGAGCTTGGTATGAACACCTCAAGGGATACTTGATCAACAAAGGCTTCACAATTGGCAAGGCCGATCTTCACAAGAAAAGTTGATAATGATATTTTGTGTGCCAAATATATGTCGATGACATAATATTTAGTTCTACTAATTAATCTTTTTGTGATGAGTTCGCTAAGATTATGAGTAGGAAATTTGAGATGTCCATGATAGGGGAGTTGAAGTTCTTTCTAGGTTTTCAAGTCAAGCAACTTGAAGAAGGAACATTCATAAGTCAAACCAAGTACACTCAATACATACTCAAGAAGTTTGACATGGAGCATGAAAAGCCTAAAAAGACTCCCATGAAGACAAATGGACACCTTGGACTAGATGTAAACGGTAAACCTGTGGATCAAAAGGTACATCGATCCATGATTGGCTCCTTGCTTTATCTTTGTGCATCTAGGCCTGATATCATGCTTAGTGTGTGCATGTGTGCAAGGTTCCAAGCGGCTCCAAAGGAAAGTCACTTAGTGGCTGTCAAAAGAATCTTGAGATATTTAGTTCACACACCAAACCTAGGATTGTGGTATCCAAAAGGAGCCAAGTTCAAGCTAGTCGGTTATTCCGGTGCCGACTACGCCAGATGTAAGGTGGATAGGAAAAGCACCTCCGAGACTTGCCAATTCTTGGGTAGGTCCCATGTGTCATGGTCATCCAAGAAACAAAGTTCTGTTGCCCTACCTACGGCCGAAGCGGAGTATGTTGCAACCGGGAGTTGTTGTGCTCAACTACTTTAGATGCGACAAACTCTAAAGGACTTTGGGTACACTATGACCAAAGTTCCCCTCCTATGTGATAATGAGAGTGCCATCATGATTGCATATACCCCATTGATCATAATAGGACTAAGCATATAGATATCCGGCACCACTTCTTGAGAGATCATTCCATAAAGGGGGATATTGAGATTAGCTATGTGAGAACCGATAAATAATTAGTCGATATATTTACCAAACCCCTAGATGAGAAGAGGTTTTGATGTGAACAAGGGTTCCCGATCTTCCGAAAGGTTCTTGGTAAGTTGATTTGGTCGGAGGCGACACACAAATCGATCCGGCTTCAGAACAGCACGTTCTAAACCCCGCAATCGCAGCACGACGTCTCCTCTGGTTATCAACCGTCCAAAGATGATTGACCTCGCCGAGAAGGCTAATCTCTGCCTGTGAATCAAGAACACAAGCAAGAACAACGAAGAATGCAACACAATTGCAGATGTATGATTAAACTCTCGAAGTTGGGGTCTCACAAACCGATGAACGGCGACACTGTTTATGAACAGAATTGATCTAAGAAAAACTCGAACCCTAATGGTGTGGCGGCGGCTGTATATAAAGACCCTAGGATCGTGCAAGACCCTCTGGACGCGCCCCTAATGGGGCTCAACTAGATACAAAACCCAAAGGCCAAAAACAGGCGACGCAGCACCGACACAGATTCTAGACTCTCTCTTGTTTTGACGATTCCCGATGACTCCGGACGAATTTTCATATGAGGCCGGCGGCATTGGAAAGGTCTTCTCCTTATCTTTCTGTGCATATGTAGAACGTCCAAATCCGAGTCCGTATGCGCCCTGGGCGACTGTTTTAGTGTAGACTGGTTCTGGGCCCCGGAACAGACTCGAAGTCGGTTTTGATTGGGCCTCCACTTTGGCTTCCAAGCCCTTGCTGGTCCTCCACGTTCCCAACTCCTTCTACCATCATCTCCAGGTCCTCTCCATGGTTTCTAATCATAAAATAATCACTAGGTAGCAAACCATTCTCAAAAATAACATATAGCGAAGAACGTAGGAACGAGCTCACCTCTAAATTTAGTCGTCGTTCACGAGCTCTAGTCATTGAACCTTGCAAGTCTAGATTTGGAGGAGTGTTGTGTGTATCCATAGGAGTGATGTCCTCATCAGGTTTTGTGAGCTTAGAAGTGAGTGATGTCTAATGTGGAGTAGAACCTTGTGCATTGTTTGATGTGTTGTTACTCGTGCAAAAGAACTTGAAACCAAAATTCTTCAAAATTAATTTATGTCTTTGACTTCAAAAACAAATGATGATTTTGATCAATAGATCATATTGTTGGAACTTGTGAATATAGCTTGGAATGTTTGATTGTCACTATTCACAAGTTTGGAACAAATATATCTCTTTATATATATTTAAGTTGCCCAAAAGTTCATTCAGTTAATAGAAGCAGTTCTATGTTCCAGACAGAGAATGATGGAACTTCCGTCATCCTCTATCAAAGGAACCTGAGGGTCACGGAAGTTTTGTGATAACTTCCATGAAATTCAAACCGTTTTTGCTCTAGACCCGAGAGCGACGGAACTTCCGTCACCCAATGATGGAACTTCCGTCACTCTTAGATTAAGTGGCCCGAAGCCCTCTTCTTCTCTATCCAACCGGCCATTTCCTCTTTTCTTCTTCTCTCCCCTCTCCTCAAACCCTAAGCGGTGATTTTTTATGATTTGGAGATTCAACCGGCAAAGTTGATCAAAAAGGTGGAGATTTGGCTCCTTACCCACGGAAGTTCCACGATATCCATCAACTTTTCCTCTTCTTTGCCCTAGTTAAAAATGGTGAGGATGAAGTTTGCCTCTAATACTCAAGAGGAATCCAATGGCGAGGAAAATGAGGATCAAACTCATTCCTCCTCTCCAAGTGAGGAGATTGTGCCCCCATAGAAGAAGCGGAAAGCTATTGCTAAGATACGCCCAGGGTCAAGCGGGGCTGCTCATACCGTGCGTGTTGAGCAGGGAGGATCTCTTCCTCCTAGGCGAGCCCAAGATAAAGGAAAGAAACCATCTAAGGAAAAGGGCTCTCGCTCACGCAAGAGCACAAGAGATGAGTCCCTAAACATTGTGAGGGACCTTTGAGTCAGTGCCTGGAGTACCCCCCCCCCCCCCCAGATTATGTTGTCAAAGACTACAAGAAGGATGCCGAGGCACTTAGTGAGGGACGGAAGCAAAATCATTACATCTTATCTGACAAGGAGGCTAGTGACTACCGGTTTCTCACTTGGTTTCAGCAGGACTACTACATGTCCATGCTTATTGAGAAGAACAGGAAAAACCGGCTAGCAACTCATCAGTGGATTGATTAGAAGTACATGGAGGACAAGGACAATGCCACCTTTAATGAAATCATTGCGGCATGCAAGGATAGGAAGGTGTATAATCTCATGGGCTTCAACTATGACTGGAATGAAGAGGTCATCTGTCAGTTCTATTCCACTCTCTACATTGAGGGCAGGGGATACTTCTATTGGATAACTCAGGGAGTGTAGTATGTGGCGTTCCCCTCACGGCTAGTCACTTCTTTTCTTCTAGATGATGAAGATGTGAACAAAGAAAAGATCACTAATGAGCCAGTCTTGAGGAATGTTGATTTGGCTTTCATGTATGAGGATCCATCCCTACTATATCATGGCACAACCAATGGGATGCACAACTTCTATTTCACTCTCAACAGGATGCTCAGGGTGACCATAGCTCCTAAGGCAGGGTATGCTACTTCCATTGTTGAGCACTCAAGGAACATTCTTGCTAGGTTTAGAGATGGAGCTGCCCCTTTCCGTGTCATGGACTTCATTGTCTAGGAGATCTATACTTCATCTCTAGATACTAGGAGAGTTCTTCCTTTTGCTCCCTACCTCATGAGGATGATTGAGTCGGAGACCAAGTTAGTGTTTGAGAAAGAATGCAAACAACATCCCCTGAAGCCTCGAGTGCAAAGTGCCCATCGTCCTCTTTATGGCTCTCTTGCAGCTCCAACCACCAGCCGATCTGCTGCTGCTAGAGCCTCTGCTCTAGACACTTCTTCCAGGCCAGCTTCTCCTCCTCCTCTAGAGCAACCTCATCATCCATCCTCTCCCATTGTATCCCTCCTTAAGAGCATTTTCACTGCTTGTTGTTTCAATGCTAAGGAGAATTGGGAGAACAAGAAGAGAATCAAGAAGCAAGTGAGACGCTACAAGAGGGACCAAAGGGCCCATGGCCATGAGGTGTCTCCCGATGGTTTTGAGTGTGAGCCCGATGGTGAGCCGCCGGTTTTTGAGGATCCTCTTGCCGGCTATAACTGGAGTGATCTCTCCGCTGGACCGTCTACCGCTCCTCCACCTCCGGCACGTGAAAGTGAAGATCGAGATGAAGATGAGGAGTCCGAGGAAGATGACGAGTGATTTCTTCGCTTTACTCTCTCTCTCTTTCCTTCTTTTTGGTGCGTTTTGATGCCAAAGGGGGGAGAGAAAGGTGATGAAAAAGGGATATGTTTCATGTGATGTTTCATGTGCCTCAAAAGTGATATGTTTCATGTGATGTTTCATGTGCCTCTTATCGTGTAATAGGATAGATGAACCTATGGACAAGTATCCCCCCTTAGTTGCTTTGTGTGTGAAAACTATTTGTGAACCTTTATTGTAATAACTCTATCATGCTTTATGGTATGGTGCTTGTCTTATTACCTAGTGATGTGTTGATTGTGCTAACTGTATTGATGTTGTATTGCTTTATCACTATGTTTGCACACTAATACACCTTTTAGGCACCCCACTCTTTGCAAAATATAGGGGGAGCTCCTTCATATGTTTTTATGAACTCCTGCATATCTTTAGGGGGAGTTCTGCTATATTTTAGTTTTTTATTTCATTTGATTATCCCTTTTATATATTCTTTTTTAATCTATTATCATCAATCACCAAAAATGAGGAGATTGAAGATGCATCTAGGATCCCCTAGTGGGTTTTGGTGTATGATGACTAATAACATTATGCTAATATGTTCATGAGGTAAATGTGCAGATAATCAGATTATTATTCAATCCCACACTTGCAAGATGGTTGTTTTACTCCCAAAAAGAAGAAAAGAGAAATGGACTCAAGTGCTTCAAGTGTAGCTTTTTGTTTTTAATTGAGTCATAGGTTTGTCGCACTATCAAGGGGGGTAAACCGATCTTGCTATGAAGGAAAATTATGTGCTTAAGCAAACCACAAATCTTTGAGACAAGTTTAGCCAACCAAAAGCCAAAAAGAACCAACCAGTTCTAAGCCAAACAAAGAGCGACGGAAGTTCCGTGAGTCCCCTGACGGAAGTTCCGTCAATGCCCAGCTTCAAACTCCAGCAAATCCGAGAGCTACGAAAGTTTTATGGCCTCTACCACGGAAGTTCCGTCTTTCCATGCTTTCTCTTTTTCGCAAATCCGAGAGCGATAAAAGTTCCATGGTAACCATCACGGAAGTTCCGTCGTCTCTGGCTCAGCTAAAATCCTCCCCACAACGGCTCTTTTTGAACTGACGGAAGTTCCATGGAGAACCACAGAAGTTTCATCATACTCAGAAAAGTTGACTAACGGCTAGTTTTTGAGAGACCTCTATAAATAGCCTCCCCTTTCCCCCGTGGGAAGGGTAGGACTTATTGACATTTCACTCCCATTTCAAATAGAGCTCTCATCTCTCACACTCCCATTTTGTCCTTGCCATCCCAAGCAAAGTGAGAGGAGTCCCAACCATAAGAAGATTGAATCCGTCCACTCAAAAGCTTGAGCACTTCTTTCCCTCCCCATCAAGATTTGTTTTGCTTGTTATTCTTGCAGACTTGGTCTCCTAGACGGCTAGGCATCGCCCTTGAGCTCCCAACATGTTGTGGTGAGACGAGGACGTTTGTGAAGGTGTGATTCGCCTCCGGAGGAAAAGAATCAAGTGAAGAAAGAAATCCAAGCACGATCTTTGTGATTGCTTGGCGGGGAAATGGGTTGAGAGAGACCCGACCACTTTGTGTGGCTCCTCAACGAGGACGTAGAGACTACTTAGTGTGGTTGCCAAACCTCGGGTTAAATCCTTGTGTCTCTCTTTATATTCCCGATTTTATTATTGTGCTTGTGCATTTCTTCATATTATTGTGCTCGATTTACTTTGTGTTGTGCCATAAGCCATCTAGCGAAAATCTCTACTCACTCATTGCCTTAGCTTCACTTCTATCAAGTATTGTATCTCTAACTCTTAAGTTAACTGCATTTCTATATGTTGTAAGAGAAAGAATTGACGGAAGTTCCGTCATTCCTGATAGATGTTCTGTTGTTGTTTATTTGATCATAGCTTTGTGCTTTTTCAGGTTTAATTTTTAAATTGCCTATTCCCAACCCCCCCCCCCCCCCTCTAGGCAACTTTCAGTAGGTTCCGGAATTGTCTTGGAGTTTTGGTATGAGCTTGCTTGTATCTTTTCTCTTTATGTGAGATTTATCTTTTATTAATATAAATATCTTTCCCTCATTACTCTTGTCAAAGTATTTATATTAATTTAGTAATTTCCTCAAGTTATAATTATCGGAAAGAAACATTGTTACATAGTTCACGGGTTTCTCGGCTAGGATTTAATTAAGTTTAGTTTTTCTGAAACTTAGACTTGGTTACTTCCCGGCTATTCTTCCGCTAGGCCAACGGAATAATATCTAGTGAAGACGTAGGCACGGTGCCTAAGTTAACGCTAGTTGGATTTGCATTCATCCCCACGGGCTGTGTGGTAGGAGGCAGGTGGTGACAATCCTGTCCGTCCATTTAGTAATCCACCACATTCGGGAAGTCTCAAGCAGAGTTGACTAGCGATAGCGTACCCACTAGTACATGAGATTAGTTACCAACCCTTATTAGTGGATCGTTTTCGTTCCCCGAAGTGAGATGACAGGTGAAAGACTCGAGGCTGTACCAAGAAATTGGTGTAAGCACTCAACCCGAGTAACTAGGATTTGACACTTGACTTAGATTTATTAGGAAGATATATTTTAGGAATCTTAGACTTAGACTCGCTGTCCTCCCGGCTAGCTTAACCGATCTTTTTATTTATCTTAGTGTGGATTTCTCCTATATTACTACCCCTACTATTATTATTGAACACCCTTACCCCCGTCTTTGGTCAGTTGGTATAATTCTTATAGTTATATCTTTGTTAAACCAAGATAATCTTACGCCTAGCTTTCCTACGGAAAATAAATACGATACCTTGGAATACTCCCGAGTGAAATGCTACAATGGTGTCCCGTGCGATTGTGGATTAATTCACTTTACTCTTAAAGCATAACAAACGTCAACAATCATTTCTGGCATTGTACCAGGGATAGTGATATTCTTGATACGATGTTAAGAAGTGTCAACAATGCACATAAGAAAAATAAATCCTATGGGTATGGGTTCACTTGTACATATATTCGTTAGATTTTGCTAGGCTTAATATCAATTCATCACTGGTGAAATCGAGTGGTACGAAGACTACTCGATATAGGATGGTTTGGGAATTACTACTTGTAACTCTCACATGATGATAGATTAATTTGAGATCGAACAAGGAAGTGCATGTGTAGGTTCAGATGGCAAGGTTGGCTCTTCTCCGCCATAGCCCCGTTTGTGTTGATTAAGAACCGTTCGAGTGTGACCCCATTGAGCATGTTTGAACAATACGAAGTGCCAGAGATATGGGCACTAGTAAGCTGACATAGCTTGATTATCACAATGGTTGCATGTACCTCACATCTATTTGGGAACGAACACATGTGCATGGTGGTTTGCGGGTGGATGATTGGTGGTACGGTACTTGCACTAACCACGGCTACTAGGTATCGCATGGAGGACATGTACTCAAGAAAGGTGGGCCTCAGACCAGCTATGTCGTATCTCGTGAAAGGTTGTCGTACACGACTCCTTGGAGTGTGCATATGCCATGTACTTGGGTTTTCTCCTACAGTAAAGCGATTCGAGTCACCATCCCTCCTGGTTATTGAGTAACACTTGTGATCATTGTCACATCGTAGTAAAAACTGAAATGATGATGATCATACTTGCTGTTTTGTACTTCAATTAAATTGTATTGTAACCATGCTTGATGTAGCTTAGTTGCACAATATTTATTTTATGCAAAAACCCTATTAACATGGCTAAAATCTGGAAATAAGGATCCATTTTTAGTGCTCCTTTTGCAATTTTTCCAGCACCCTTTGGTCAATCCCCTACATGCAAGATGTCGGTCTTAGCATGCCATTTTGATGGGTAACACTTGCTGAGTATTAGTTACTCAGGGTTTGTTTGTTTATGTTTTTGTAAAGGTATGTCGTGTGTTGACTTCTCGGGAGGTGAAATCCCAAAGTGGGTTCCTGCATCACCCATTCCTGGCGACCATGAAGAATGATTCATGATTATGGGCTGTCATGAATTGTTATAAGATATGTATCTTCAAAATTATGGCTTCCACTATCATTCGCACTTGGATTTCAAACTTTATTATGTATCCTAAATTTGAATCTAAGTTGTAATAACTAACTTCCACTCTAAGTTTTTTGTTCATTTGTGTGTGCTAATGGATGCTAGCTTCGTCTAGTGTCACCCGATGAACGGTCATGTGACTATCCTGACATTTTTGAGGTGGCAATATCACACCTCACCGACCAATATGGTTACACACCAAAAGTACTAGATTGTGTGGGTCTCAAATGGACCAACCTGTCATGATGGCTAGAACTGGTTGTTGGCACACATGTCACACTAGCTTTATAGGGTTTCGCTGGAATTAGTTCTTGACCGATAGCTATCACGACTACATAGTGAAGGATGGCTAGGCTTTGTCTCCGTGGTCATGTTAGTGTCAAAGTAAATGATTTCATTGGGACATTCTTTTAGACACATAAGGGACTTAGGCAGGGCAACCCATTCTCTTTAACCTGGTCGTTGACATGCTGGTTGTACTCATTTCAAACCAAAGGGGATGGCCATATATCATGTGTTCTTCCCAGTCTGCTTGATGATGAGCTTTCCATCCTATTGTATGTGGATGACACCGTCATTTTCATGGAACATGACAGATAACAAGCTAATAATATGAAGCTTTTGTTGAGTGTAATTGAACAATTGTTTGGCCTTAATATTAACTTTGATAAAAGTGTAATCTTCTGCTTCAGGGAAGCAAAAAAACAATCTTAAAGTGAGTACACCGACTTTTTTGGTTGTAAGGTGGACCCACTTCCATTCAACTATCTGGAAATTTCAATGATTCATAGGAAACTCAGAAATAGTGAATGGAGGGTCGTAATTGATAGGTTTGAAATAATACTCAATAAATGGAAAGGGAAACTCATGTCTTCAGGAGGCCATCTAATTCTATTATATGGGGTCTTAAGTAATTTACTAGTGTTCATGATGTCTTTATTTGAGGTGCCAGGAGGTGTGTTGAATAAATGGAAAGGGAGACTCTTTTGGGAGGGGGCTGGACATAAGAAATGTATCACCTTGTGAGATTGGAAACCCAAAGAGCAAGGTGCACTTGGAATTACAAACCTCTAAATAAATAACATATGCCTTCTAAGTAAGGTTTTTAGGATACTTACTAAGAATGGAGTATGGCAGAGGCTTCTCAAAAATAAATATTTAAGCACTCAAACCCTCTCTAAAACTCAATACAATGTTAGTGATTCTCACTTCTTGTCAGGATTGTAAAAAGTTATGGATGATTTCCTTTAGTGGGGGTCATTCCAAGTGAAGGAAAGCAGTTAAATAAGATTATGAAGAGTTATTTGGTTGGATAATAAACTACCGAGTACACAATTCCTTGCATTATACAAAGTTGCACGATAGAAACAGGTTATAGATCAAGAAGTATTCCAAAACTTTCCACTAAACCTATCCTTGGGACTAGGAGAAGAAAGACCTCTTAGACAAGCTAGATGTCCTTGACAAAAAACAAGCAGAAGATACCATTTTGACACGACAGGAAGTGAACTTAAAAGAATGCTTACACAACCATTTAGGACATTCTTAAGAGATGAAGAAATTAAGTGGTATCAAAGAGCAAAAACAAAAGATCCCCTACAAAGTGATTCAAACACAAAATACTTTCAATTAGTGGCAAATGGTAAACATAGGAAAACTAGGATATTTTAGTTGCAAGATGGGGATAAAATATTGTATGGTGATGAAGAATTAAAAAGCATATTACCACTTATTATAAAAACCTTTTCAGTCCACCTTTAGAAAACCATATTTGGTTAGATGAGACACATAAGGATGATATCCCACAAGTGAAGGAAGAGAAAAATAGAGTGCTAATTGGGGAATTCAGAGAAGACGAGGTGCGAAAAGCCATTTTTGAAATGGAACCAATAAAGCGCCAGGCCTGATGGTTTCCTAGTAGAATTCTATCAGGCTTTCTCGAACTTGATTAAAGATGACCTGATGGCCCTCTTTATCGAGTTCCATAACAACAATTTTGTTACCAAAATGCAAGGAAGCTATAAGGATTCAACAATATAGACTGATATGTTTGTTGAATGTTAGCTTCAAAATTTTTACAAAGGTGGCCACTAATAGAATAACGACAGTTGCTCACAAAGTAATCTATCCTACTCAAACCACGTTTATTCCTGGAAGGAATATTATGGAGGGTGTGATCATACTGCATGAAACAATCCATGAAATGCATAGGAAAAAGCAGAGTAGAGTCATATTTAAAATTGACTTTGAGAAAGCTTATGACAAAGTCAAATGGCCATTTGTGAGACAAGTTCTACAAAATGAAAGGGTTATGTTCTAAATGTTGTCAATGGATTCAGGCTTTCATACAGGGAGGACATGTTGCCATTAAAATCAATGATATGGTGGGTGAGAACTTCCTAACCAAGAAAGGCCTTAGGCAAGGCGACCCATTATCACACATCCTATTCAATATAGTTGTAGACATGTTAGCCATATTTATCAATAGAGCCATGGAAGCAGGACAAAATAGATGGAGTGGTACCACATCTGGTCAATGATGGTTTATCAATCCTTCAATATGTTAATGATACTATCATATTTATGGATCATCATATCGACAAAGCAAAAAACTTAAAGCTACTACTATGTGCTATTGAGCAGCTCTCTGGGTTAAAAATAAATTTCCATAAAAGTGAATTGTTCTGTTTCTACACTGCTAAGGACATGGAGAAGCATTACTCACACTTATTTGGTTGCCAACATGGGATCTATCATTTTAAATACCTTGGCATTCTGGTGCACTATAAGAAACTGAGTAATAATGACTGGAAAGGATTAGAACAACATATAGAAAAGATGCTTAGCAGTTGGAAAGAAAAATACCTTTCGGTGGGGGGTAGACTTGTGTTATTAATTTTGTCTTGACTAGTCTTGTAATGTTTATGCTATCTTTTTTTGAGGTTTCGAGAAGAATCCTTGAAAAATAGATTACTACAGATCCTGATTCTTTTGGCAAAGCCACAGACATGAAAAGAAATATAGACTAGCCAAGTGGAGTATACTGTGCCAACCAAAAGACCAAGGTGGTCATGGGATTGAAAACATCGATCTCCAAAGCCAATGTTTGTTGAGGAAGTGGCTATAAAAACTGATTAATGAAGACGGTCTCTGGCAAAATATGCTACACAGAAAGTATATAAAGAACCAAACCATTACCCAAGTAGAAAAAAACTGGCAACTCTCACTTTTGGACGGGACTTATGAAAGTTAAGGAATGTTTCTTAAGTTTTGGGAGTTTCCAGATTAATAACGGAGCAAATATTAGATTTTGGAAGACAAATGGCTAGGCAACTTCACACTTAAACATCAATACCCTTCACTATATTTTATTGCCAGACAAAAACACATATCTATAACATTTGTGTTTAGCATGGTTCCACTAAACATTTCCTTCAGACGGAGTTTAGTGGGTCATAACCTTACGCTCTGGCATAACTTAGTTACTAGAATAGCACACATTAGATTGAATAATATGAATGATACTTTTAGATGGGACCTACATCAAAATGGTATTTTTTCAGTTCAGTCTATGTATGCTTCTTTAACTATTAATGATAATGTGAGGCGTAACAGAACTTTATGGAAGCTTAGAATTCCATGAAATATCAAGAATTTCATGTGGTACCTAAAATGGGAGTTGTGTTGACTAAGGACAACCTAGCACGTCGCAATTGGGAAGGGAGCAAACAATGTGTGTTTGGTTCTTGACATGAAACAATACAAGATCTTTTTTTGTCATTTTACTAAATTTTTATGGAGAGTGGTGCAGTTTACCTTTAATATAGATACTCCTACTAGTATCAACCACATGTTTCATGAGTGTCTACTATGATTAGGATCAAAAACAAGAAACTTCTTATTGACCGGTGCTTCTGCTTTTTGTTGGTCCATATGGATAAGTAGAAATGATATTGGTTTTGACACATTACCCATGAAAACTTACATGCAGGTACTCTACAGGAAAACACACTAGCTGCATGACGGGCGCAATTGCAAAAGGGTGAAGAAGATACTACCATGATCAAGGATGCATGTTGGTTGTTGGAGATGACGGTTATGCAAGGTTTTGCCAACCATGGATGGAGATTTAGCAATAGGATTGCTATCTGATAAAGTGATCATCCAAACTCTAGTTGGTATTTATTTCTTTAACATGGTGTGTCAAAGTGCTACTCATACAGCAGAAATTTGTAATTGTAGGCTCTAACGTCTTTTAAGGGGAAGGCCAGAATGATTTTCCATTATCTAAAAAAACTATCCTTCAGACAACCAATAGTTGATGATAAATTATTAGAACAGAACAGCATGGCTTCCAAGCTAACAAATGTTCATCTTCAGGATGAGACAGTACAGGAGAGAGGGACCTTTCGGGTCCATTCAATTTATAATGTGATGTTGCTTCAACCAAAATCCCATCCGAAAAGCTTGTGGAAGATTAACTCTCATTAAAAATCAAAAATCTTCTTGTGATACCTTGCCAAAGGGGTTCTAACAAAAGACAACCTTAGAAGAAGAAAAATAGAAAGGTAGAAAGAAATGTGTCTTTTCTAATCATAATAAAAAAATCAATACTTATTCTTCTAGTGCCATATAGCCAAAAACATGTGGCGAATAATTAATATTGCCACATGTATTCCGAGTACTGTGTAATACTCAACATATGTTGCCATATAGCCAAAAACATGTGGCGAATAATTAATATTGCCACATGTATTCCGAGTACTGTATAATACTCAACATATGTCAAGAAAACTGGCTTAGCATTTGGGGAGTCAAGGAAAGAGGATTGATCCTAGTATGAGTGGCAGCTATGTTCTGGTCGATTCATGCAAAATAATGGCCTAATCCTTAAAACATAAGTTATTTAAACTAAAATTCTTTAACATCAGTTCTTCATAGTTGGGCACTTCACCAACATGTTCATCATGTTATTTTACAAAGACCATAGTTGACTAAGATCAACTAAAGACTCAATGAAACTCTGTTCTACTGTTGGTATTTCTTATAATCACAAATAACTTCGGCAATGTGCGGATACCGATACAGCACTTCACCTAGGAGTACTCTAAGGCAGCACGTCATACAAAAAGAAAAGAAAACATATAAGCAACCGAATCCAAGAAAGAATGCAGAAGAGTACTAAACACGCCTCACCAGTTGATAGATTGTGTTGGCACGTCTAGATTAAGTATGAATTCAACTTTATCAACCACTCTACCAGGCTCTTCATCAAACAGATCTCCAGTTATATCTGCAGCTTTAAGACTCGCATCCACTCTGGTGCTCTGCACAATAAACACTTCTGTACAACACTTCTGTGGCGGTGCTTCCTTCAATGGTTTCAGTGCTATGCTGACACTAAGCTTGGAACGTGGCCATACAATGTCAATGCTTGGGTGTATATTGTACGGAGATAGGCCGGTCTGTGAGATGCTAAAGGCCATTTTGTCATCTGTGTCGTTGGCCAGCTGAATGGAGCATGATACCTGCTTGTTAGGCTCAAAGCGCAAAAGCTTTTCCAGTGGCTCAATCCCAAGCATATCCTCCAAGCCATTTATCTGTGAGAAATGAGATAGATGGAGTATTCTCTTGAGATGAAAAGAGAGCATAAAGGGGAGAACAGTTCTGGGGCTACAAGATATGGGAGCAACCGTCGTAAACAGAGCAAAAAATTTTGAATAAGGGCTCCTTTACGGTCAAAAGTTAAAAGCTATATAATTCATCCCATCCATTCACTAAGTATCTATTTTCACCAGAGAAAATGTGTAGTTGCACCTTCCAATTTGAACACCTAGAACGTAAACAAGAATGAATGCCTGATTACGAATGGAAACACTAGTGACAAAAGAGTGCCGAACCGAGAAGTTTGCCTTTCAGCATATCAATCAAATAAATAATTTAAATATGTCGCAGACAATAGAGTCCGTTCTTTATTCATGTTTCTTTGTTCATGTCCGTAAATCAGAGTTGGCTTGTAAATATAAAATTTTAATATTCATTTTTTAAAAATTTCATTAAAAACTTCAATGAAAAACATGCCATAATACTACTTCATTGTATGGACCATGAATTTGATGTTTAATTCTAAATCTATTATACAAGCTTTGCTATTTTATCATGCCACGAGCTTCCAATTTACTCTTTTGTTGTATATTACTATATCTTGATATATTCTATATGTGGGGAGTGGATTTTTTTTATTTTGCTGGTCTTTTCGCTTGGAGTAGTTTTCGTTCGTTACTTATTACTTACCTTAATATTATTGAGTAAATTTTATTTCTTGAAGTCAATAGTGATATGTACCTATCTATTATACGTCCTACAAAACAAGAGAAATAAGAACGCTGCGATCAACTCAAAATGCATAGTTCTATCAATATAGGATACCCTAGAACCTGTCTTAAATAAATATGCGGAGAGATAGTGCATTGAAAATTTTCATTTCATGGTGATAATGTAATGTTGAACAAAAACTTGTGCAAGAATGATAAAAAAAGGATAAATTTAGATATCAAATTTCTGTCACTTCTGCAACAGGCCTTGCATGGGGGCTTAATAGAAAAACCAAGCCTTGGAGCATCAGAATCGTCCTCATAGGAACAGGTTTTACCTGAGCCAATGATTCATTTGAATCGCTCGTGCCCTTATCGATACTCTCCAGTTTGTTGAGTTCACAGATTATATCCGATATATCAGGTCTTTTCATTGGGTTTGTGTGCATGCATCTTTTAGCCAGATCAAGGCATGTAGCCACTTGCTGGTAAACAAATACTTCTTGCTTGGCTGATTTATTCCACCTGTGCTGCCACCTTCTCAGTACCTGAATTCACAAAAGAATATTAATTTAGTTAGTTAAAAAGAATTAGATATACGACAACACCATCACCAGTAAAAACCATTTTAATCACAATTAAGTTGAAGTACACTAGAGATAAAACCATAAAGACTCAAAAAAATGTAGATGATAATAAGTTGAAATGAAGTGAGATGTAATAAAAGTAGAAGCTTGGTAGTTTGATTTCTGAGTAATCAGAAAGGGAACTGGGATACTTGGTTGAGAATTTAGCCTTTATAAACAATACATATATGGTTGTTTAGCGTGAAAGATCTAGAACATAAGTTTGTCCTTATTAAAAAAACTAAAGTGTCTTCTGCTGAACTATAAGTAAATTGCATACCCTTCCCCATCAGCTTAGGGTTTTGGATGCAACCGGTTGGTGCATAGTAGGATAACATGGTATCGAGCCAGAGGTCTTGAGTTTAAGTCCTGTTGACCGCGTTTTCCGCTGCACCACTTCTATTTCTACGTTTACACCCCGAGGGAGATGCACGTAAGAGGGAGTGTTGATCTATAAGTGAATTATACACACTTTCCCATCAGCTCAGGCTTTTGGGTGCAACTGATCGGTGCATGGCAGCTTAACATCTCCTATAATACAATAATACATATATAATGACCCTACTTATTTAAGAAAAAGGCTCTACTAAGTTGTGTGATCACCAAATAAGTAGTGAAATACCACACACTAATTAGAGCCATCATATCAAGCTTCTACCGAACCTATTCGTTTAGTAGTATAAAAATATAAGGCCTCAATTAGAACAGATATTGCATAATTATCAAGGGATAATTGCATAAACCACACCATATGTCACTTGGAGTTTGATACTCTCATCTATAGGCATTTTGTTACAAATATCAACCTACCAATTGTGTTTTGTTATAAAAAACAACCCATTTTGCACATGTTTAAATGAGTCAACCTGTCAAGACTTATTCTCGGCACTAGACATAGTGTAGTTCACCTATAAGGATTTATATATAGAACGGGGTATGCGCGAGATCGAGAGATGATGGTAACACAAAACACCGATTTATACAGGTTCAGACCTCCCGGAGGATAATAACCCTACGTCATGTGTTCTATGGTATTTGTATTGATATGTCTAGATCTATGATCTAGACGAGAAGGGAGACCTAGACGATGATGCCTAGTTGTGTCTAATCTATCTGCTGCCCTATTGCTTGCTTGTCCCTTAAGGAGGACCCCTACCCTGCCTTATATATCCGAGGGGGTAGGGTTACATAATGGAGTCCTAGTCATTCTACTATACATATTCAAGTATAAGTCTATCTCCACTTTCCTTGTATGAGAGGTACCCTGGGTACATATCATCGATAGAAGCCTCTGAGAGTCTTGCAAGCTTGATGATAATCTTTAGTAGCTTTCCAACTGGTTTATGCCATGTAGAATACTTCAGCTTTGTATCAGCGAGCTTGTGAGGGTCTCAAAGATCAATACGTCTTCAAGAAATCAATTGGTGCGTCGAATAGATGCACCAAAACTGCAAATAATGCAAGAGTCCAAAACATGAATTGTCGTGTTTGGCATGAACCATAAATTTGGTAGAAGTTCTTCTCTTCAAAGAAGCCCCCGAGATAATCACCGTTGTGAGTGCAGTCGCGCTCAACTCAGAATATCATATCCGAGTGGCGGCGGTGATCAACTCAAGACGATAAGGTCGAGTGAAGAAGACAGTCGAAGTTGTTGTAGCCTGTCGACCGCTGTCGAAGTAGAAATCACTCAAAGTCATGATGACAGAGTGAAGCCAACGGTCTGATATGTGGCCGACCAATGATGGGGATCAGATGTGATGTGGCAGACCGATGATGATAGTCAGAATTGGTGTAGCCGATCAATGAAAGCGGTCTGAACTGTAAGTCGACCGATGAAGACAGTCTGAACTGACATCGTAGACCGATGAAGGTGATCTGAATTGACATCGTAGACCGATGAAGGTGGTCTGAATTGGCATTATAGACCGATGAAGGTGGTCTGAATTGGCATCGTAGACGGATGAAGGCGGTCGGAGCTGTAAGCTGATCGATGAAGGAGAGGAAATCACTCTGTGTCGAGTGGTGTATCCGTCTATTCGTCATAATGATCCTCACAATAAGAGAGATTATAATTGATTAGTTATAACTAAAATTGTTTGTTTGTAAACTTATTTTTATAAGCCAAACAAATCAGTTGACTAGAAGTCAAGTGTATATCCAATTTTTCTCCTTTAAGTAGACCGACTGGCGCATAGCAGCGTATTCACGCGTTAGCAACCAGACTGATCCATCATACAATACTTAGGACAAAATATAAATAGCTTGAAGCTCAGTCTGTCACAGCAACATCGGTCATAATTATTCTTGCGTTGTAATCAGAGTCAACCAGTCGACATATGACCTCTCGCAGCTTTGGCTCTGGGTTTAGTGTAGTGGTAGTCTGACGCGTAGCTAAGAAATTCTATGTCCTAGTTGTTTGTCGGCGTAAGACCAAAAATAAGACCAGATCGCAAATAAAGTGCAATATATCGGTCAAGGCTTGAAGCCAAAAAGGTGGAAACTAGAACAGACAACATGGGTCATAATGGTGTCAGGACTGAAGCACTACTGAAAGGTCACCGACCGACATGGGTCATATGGTGTCAGGACTGAGGCACTACTGAAAGGTCACCGACCGACATGTGAACTGCTAGATTAAAAAAGTGGAGGAACACGTATATAGATACACAAATAGCCCCCTAGCTCAATTGTTTAATGTGAAGAATTAAAGAACCGAGGTAATAAAAAGACGAATAAAGCCATAAAAAGATCACTGATTAAAAAGCCCAACTTTACTCATCAAAAAACCTATGACCTTCTGCCTAGAAACAGAAATAACCGACTGTGGGAAAAAAGATGGAGGACCTGAGCCCAAAACCTCGAAAATAAATCGAGAAAGTATAAAGATACTTTGCTTTGATATTCGGCGAGTAGAAGATGAGCCCTCGAACGTGCCGATGTGGTAGCTCAGAGTTATTGGCTTGTGTCGCCAAGTGGTCGAATCATCAAGACGTCGAGTCGCCAATTGTCAAACAACCGAGTCACGGTGATGTTGTCGAGTGACGAAGTCGCCGAGTCATGACAATGTTGTCGAGTGGCGCAGTCATCGATCGTCGTCGAACAGCCCTCGTGCATCTCCATGTGGCCGCTGAGCGGTTGAACCGTCGAGTCATGGCGATGTTGCCGAGTGGCGGATGTTGTGTCATGGCGATGTTGCCGAGTGGCAAGATGAATGGAAGAGTAGCCTCCGAGCGCGTCCATTTGACCGTTAAGCGATCGAGCCATCGACTCGCGACGATGTCACCGAGTCGTCAGAGGCAAGTTGTAGTGCGATAATGTCGCCGAGTAGTTGTTGTACGGTAATGTTGTCGCACTGGTGCCAATGAAGACGAGCAGACGAGCCTTCAGCCCGAGAACCTTCACGTGAGCACTGCACCCCAAGGACAAGTGACGAACTTTGCCGAGCAATCAGTCAGATTACAATGACCTGACTGTTGCCGAGTCCTTGAGTCGTCGTTTTTTGTTGAAGGTTGCATGAATGAACATGCTGACAGTTGGTGCAGCACTCTGAGTCGTCATCAATTGTGGTTGTTATAACCAAAAACAGAACCGTCGAGTCCACAACTGCCTCGCCGTGTTGCTGAGTGGTTAAACGATCAAGTCGTCGCCGCCCAAGTCGCCACGTTGCGAGCAAACCAATTCACAGTCGTCATGTCGCCAGAGTGGCGCGAAGCTACAGTGTGTGACCGAGCGGTCGGGTTTCACCGATACGATGAGTTGACGAGCTGGTAACCGAGTCCATGTAGTAATGGACGTGAAAAGGCCTCCTCGCTGCAGGTTTGTGCAGCTCTCGTCTTCATGCAAAAAGGCATTACGTAATAAGTATCCAGGCCGTTAGTCCTGTGGATTAACATGCATGGAATAAAATAATATGGAAACAAATAAAGAAAGGAAAGAAAACTTCCTTGCTTCCGCGGAGTCCTTGGAGTAGCCGACTCGGAGTTGGCTTCCGAGTTCACATACGTTAGTACGTGACATCCTGATACGATTTTGATTCACCGACTTCCTAAGTTAGTCTGCTACTTGGACTGCTTCGATGATTTTGACTCGCCGACTTCTTGATCGATATGATCGTCATGCCCGATGATTATGTGTGATTACAGCACATCGTATTGTCTCGCCGACTGATCTTGAAGAAGATTAATAAGACCACTGAACTCGACATGCCAATCGCCGCGTTGTCCTCTACCTGGCGCGCAAAATATTGAGACTTATTCTCGACACTAGACATAGGGTAGTTTACCTATAAGTATTTATATGTAAAACAGGATATACACGAGATCGAGAGATGATAGCAACACAAGACGTCGATTTATACAGGTTCGGACCTTCCAGAGGATAGTAACCCTACGTCCTGTGTTCTGTGGTATTTATATTGATATGTCTAGATCTATGATCTAGACGAGAAGGGAGACCTAGACGATGATGTCTATTTGTGTCTAATCTATTTGTTGCCCTATTGCTTGCTTGTCCCTTGAGGAGGACCCCTGCCTCGCCTTATATATCCAGGGGGCAGGGTTACAGGACGGAGTCTTAGTTGGTCTACTATACATATCAAGTAGAAGTCTATCTCTACTTTCTTTGTATGAGAGGTACCCCGGGTACATGTCATGGACACAACCCATTTTCATTCATTTGGAGCAGTCAATGGTATTCTTATCAAACATACAAAACTTTGAAAATATAATATTTCTGTTTTTTAGAGAATATACAACAAAAATGTTAATTAGAGTTTAAATGTTGCCCCATAAAGTATGAGATTTGGATACTTTTTTCAAAACAAAAGATTATTTAGACTCATTTATAATCTTTAACAATGTTAAAATTATTTATATTAGTTTGTTTCAAACTTATACCAGTGAAAACATGTGAAATCAATTGAACATGTGTCAACTGGGGTGATTTTTAAAACAAAATACAGTAGAGGTTGGTGAATTACAACAAAAGAACTAATGGATGGAAACCATATACTCTAAGTGACTTATGGGATGGTTTATGCAATTAACCAACGTCCCATATATGTATTCAAAAAAAATGTATTTAATCCATAGAAATAAAATGAAAAGATATAATTTCTCATTTGGAAATGTTGGCATGATAAATAATAAAAAATAAATGGGGCAGTATCGTATTGTGAGATAAATCGCACTTACTTTATTAGTACTTGCAGGTATCTCCCTTGTTCCGGTCACCAGCTCTATGATTATAACACCCAAGCTATAAATATCTAACTTTGGTGAAAAATTGCCGTCATGCAGATATTCCTGAGGACAATATCCTCTTTATGAAAAGACAAGATTTAGATGTATTATGATATATGGAAACATAAGAGAAATGTAGGAAAGGACAGAACGTTCTCAATTTGTAGCTTACAGAGATAAAAGGCGTTCAGCGCTCATAGTTTTTGATTTGTCATCAATTCGTGATAGACCAAAATCTGTAATCTTCGGCACCATGTTATCATCTAATAGTATATTTGCTGGTTTGAGATCCATGTGGATTAAATGTTTTTCTTTATGAAGGTAGTGCAAGCCCTCGCAAATCCCCTTTATTATTTGATAACGTGTATGCCATTCAAGGCCCCTTAACTCATCTGCAGAAAAGTGAAATTATAAATTATATTAATTGAAAATCATGCAATTTTTTGTCATTGTTTTATGCAGCGAAAGGATAAATTTAAGGATTAGCTGGACCCTACAGAAACACAAATGTGTATCTACAAGTCGCAATTGGTAACATGTCTACAGCTTACCTGTAAGATAGTTCTCTAAGCCCCCTTTGCTTATATACTCAAAACAAAGCAATCTTTCCCGTATCTGGGCCATAATGGTCCTTTCTGGCAATTGTTTCTCTTTTTCTGCTGGCAAATTTATGGCTATTTCTTCAGTATGAGAGCAATAGCCTAGAAACCGTACTATATTAGGGTGTCTAACCATCATCATGCTTTTAACCTCCTGATGGAACATCTTGTCTTCAATCGTATGGCTGTTGAAAAGCTTCTTCACAGCAATAAACCCATTCCGCAGGATTCCCTGGATAAGCCAATGATCAACTTCGACTAGCTCTACTGTTAGAAAGCCTGAACAGGTGGCACAAAAAAAGAAGAAATAATTTACCTTGTAAACGTCTCCACACCCACCACTACCAATTCTTAGCTCGTCCAGGAAATTGCTTGTGATGAGCTTTAAAACTGGAAATTGTAGAGAACTTGGATTCCTTCTTCTATCAACCATAGTTTCCAGGAGATTGAGGTCTATGTATTTGTCATCCAATCTAAATAAGAAGTGCATTTATCAGAATTAGAGGAAGACAATGTAGTTTTGCTGAATACAGAAAATTTGCGTTCATTCAGAGTAACTTCGCTACGTTCATACTCCTCCGTTCGGGATTGACGTTGTTCCCGACCAGATGTTTATACTAGCTGCAGTTCATTTTATTTGGTCGGAATGACATCATTACCAGAACGGAGGGAGTACTTATTAGAGAACAATTTTCAGTACATAGAATAAACCAGGGCAGTGGGTTTCCATTTTACAAACATCAAGAATAGTTTTCACTATTTACAATAAGGCAGGGTGGTGGTGTTCCATTGGGGAAATTTTTATCATTTGAGAACAATCGAAAAAAAAATAGCAAGAACAACATTCCCATGGTTGTCCATATATATGACATGATGACAGTCCGTTAATTATATACCCTAATTTAGCCTCCAATATGTACCCTAATCTAGTCACCTTGTTGTGGCTTCACAATATCAGGGGCGGCCTTCCATGCACTTTTTTTTTCTTTTGCGAATTTCCTTCTATGCCCTTGGCTCACATTGACCAAGCATCACAGTGCACCTTTGTCGCCCTATCTGCATGATATGCAAGACTTTCATCCCAAAATAACAAGCATCTACAAATGCGAGACCTATGGAAGATTCGGTGGGTGACACGATCAATTTTTGGTGGCATACAAATTTCAACATAATCCACAAAAATGATCAAATGAGATGAGACTCGCTGACGTACGGCCCAGTATGTCAAACAAACCACTGACAGGTGGCGCCTCTCGTCCTCTAGATATCGGATCCATATGTCGGTGATTATGACATACTGAGTATGTCAGAGGATCCGTTTCTGATCAAAAGGATATAACAGTACGGAAATCTTGGCCTGTACGGTTTGGCTTAGTGCAAAAGCTAAAATTACAGCAAGGCTCGTAGCATCATATTCTGGAAATTGCGTACCTTGAAACTTCACCAACATATCGTTCAAACAGTTCTGGGTAACTCTTGTCAGCCTGCAATTAAATATGTAAAAGATAATTGTAGATGGTTTGTCATATTACGTTGAGAGATTCTAAAAAATTGTAACATTACATGGTCAAAACTGGCTTAGGCCCACTTAGACTCTTGGTAGGCAACAGATTATTGCCGTTAACATGATCACACTTTCATCTTCGTTAGGCAAAAAGTTTAACTCTATGTTGGTGGTATTGAACCCAGAAGACTTAAACATCTGGAAGAGCCGTTTATAAAATGCCATCCCAGTAGTTTTACCTTACCACATACTCTCTCAACCCTGTTGAAGTATAAGTGAATTGCTCACCTTTCCCCATCAGCTTAGGATTTTAGGTGTAGCTGATTGGTGCATAGTAGTTGAACATGGTATCAAAGCTAGAGGTTTCGAGTTCGAATCCTGACAGGCGTGATTTATTAAAATAAATTGCAATCGACTCCTATTCCATATTTTCGCCCAAGAAAGCTGCACATGAAGGGGAGTGTTGAAGTATAAGTGAATTACGCACATTTTTTCATCAGCTTAGGCTTTTGGGTGCAACTGATTGGTGCATAGTAGCTTAACATATCCAACAAAGGTAAAATGTTTTTAGCTCTGGGTACTTAATTAAGATAGTATATGAAAAATATACCACGCATAAGAAACAAGAGAAAGAGAGGGAGAGATTGTAAAGAGATATCAGTTTATTGAAAAGTGAGAATGATAAAAAAAATTGAGAAAACTATAGGACTAGAATCACAAGGAATATCGGAGCAAACAAGGTAGTTGTCATTCAGTTAGATGCGGGCGTCATGCCGTCGTATTCTGTTGCAGAGGTCAGCGTGCGGGTTCTGATCGTGGAAGTCCGTGATGGGCTGTCTGCGTGGCTCAGCCGGTGGAGAGGCCTGTCGGTCGTGCCGTCGTCGGTCTCTTCTTTCTTGACTGGGAACTGAGATGGCAGCACCGGACGCCGTTCTACTCGGCGCGTCGCGTGTTGCATGCCTCTCCAACATAGCTGCAGCCTTGATGTGTGCCTTCAGTTTGTTGACTTGCGGGGTCAACTCAAGATTGGCTTGGAGCATAGGCTCCAACGAGTTCAGTAGTGTCGCCGTGGCTGTGATGTTATGGTGCATGGTCTTGAAAACTTCCTCACCATCCAGTTGTAAGGTGAGGTCGCATATGTTTAGGTGTTGTACGACCCTAGGTCCATTCTGGCGGTCACGCAGCCATAGGAGCGGAGGGGTCTATGCCTCTGGGTCGTCGTCTTCAAGATCGGTCTCATGCCCGTCCAAGGGGTTTGCGGCTAGTGGTGCTCCTCGTGCAGCGGCCGCCACAGACGTCTCTACACCATCGTCGTATGGATCTGCTGGTGCCACCATGAATACTTCATAGTAGTCAGAAGAGTGGCTTTCTGAATCACTCAGCTCCTCGATCAGATCCAAGATTGATTCATGATCGGTACCAATTGCCACTACTAGTCTTGAAGCAGGAAAATGGGATCTTCATCCAGCCCCTCTGTGTAAAGAGTTGAGAGATCAACCGAGTTGAGTCTGAGTCGGCCAAGCTTGTCGATCATTCAGTCGTGGGTCGGGCTGATCTTGCGATCAACTACCGAAGCTTTGCTAACGCCTGGATCCGAAGGCGCAACGAGTGCTAGAGGGACCACCAGATCTTGCTTGACGAGGCTCCCACTCTGATCAGCAATGAAGTTGAAAGTGCTGAAGCAGATCTTGTCTCCCGGGTGGAACTTGACATCGAGGAAAGCCATCGATTTCAACGGGGTTGAACTCAATGCTGCCCCTACCTGGCGTGCCAACTGTCGAGAGATATTCTCGATAGTAAATTCTAGGTATGTGTATGAGTATGAAAGTCGATGGACACAGGACATAGGGTTTCTACAGGTTTGGATCTTTCGAAGGATAATAACCCTACGTCTTTTTTGGTGTTCTTGTATTGCTAGGGTTTGCACTAGGGTTAGGGTTTCCCAATGTGAATTCTGATGATCCTTCGAAGACCCCCTGCCCTCCTTATATAGTCGAAGGGCAGCGGTTTACATGGAAATCTATCATTCGGTTACATCTGATTCTATCTATAAACCATATCTTTTACTCTAACTTGTCGTCTACTCTAAACAAATATCCGAGTAGTTATCTTCTGGACCTTAATCTTCGATGCTTCATAATCGAGCCCCAGCGCACTCGTCCATGTAGCCGAGTGGTTAGGTATCCCGGGTATACATATCCCACATAACAAAAAATAAAGTATGGCGAAGGTGATAAAATTCAGGTAGCAAAGGAATAAAAGAATTTTGATGCTACAGTAGTAAAAACACTTTTAGCAGTGGACCATTATGTGACCCGGGGAGAGGCCACAGTGAGGCGTGGCCTCGCGCATGGATCCAACGAGGACCGGCCATGAGGCATAGCTGATCATGATGTTGTGCTGCCGGCAGGGAGCAGACTCCGGTGAGGCGTGCTGATCTGGCAAGGAGCGAATTCCGACGAGTCACAACCCCCACAAGGAGCAGACTTCGGCAAGGCACGTAGATCCGATGAGGAGTTGACTCCTGCAAAGCACGGCACGGCGAGGCGTATCCCCTACAAGGAGTGGACTCGAGAAAGGTGCGCAGATCCAGAGAGGAGCAGCCGAGAGGCGTAGCTCCACGCTCGGATCCTGCCAGGCGGTGGCGGCAGGGGTAGGCGGGTAGGATTTCATTTTTATTTTTTTACTTTGTATTAATTCACAGCGGTGGGTCAAAAAACCCATCACTATAGTCTATGATATTTACCTACGCTGGATAGTGGCAGGTGGTCGTCCCTGTTGCTACAGTAGTTTCTACCCGACGCTACACAGTGGTGACTTGCTATATCGAGAGAATCTTTGACTAGTGTAGTTACTTCATATTTAAACCACTATGCTTGATATATGTACATACTCAAAGTTTAAGCAAAACCATATGATTCCCATTTCTGGAGGAGACTTATGAAGATAAAAGATGAAGTCATAGCTTGTGGGTCCTTCATATGAGAGATAGGACTCAGATAAGGTTTTGGGATGATACATGGGTGGGTCAAAGGCTATTCAAAGAAGTTTATCCTTCTCTTTATAACACTGTGTGCCACCCATATGATTTAGTGGCCATTGTTATGAGCTCTAAACCTCTAAATATTTCTATTAGAAGAGCTCTAGTGAATGAAAAACTTCACAAATGGCTAGACCATGTAGCTAAAATCTCCAATATTACTTGCAAGAAGGGGAGAGGTGTCTATAGATGAAATTTGCATCAACATGGTAAACTTACATTAAGGTCTATGTACCTTCATCTGTTAAACCACCACATTCCTTTCTGTCATAAGGTCTATGTACTTTTAGTATCTCTAGAAGGGGCAGTTCTTACAAAAGACAATCAAGCAAGGAAGAATTGAAAGGGGAGTCATAAGTGTGTCTTTTGTAATAGTAATGAGACTATTAGACACCTTTTCTTCGACTGTCATCATGCGCGTCTGCTTTGGAGAATAGTCTACTTAGCTACAGAACTGACCTGGCTCTTTTGGTTTCCCATGCTAAGGAATTGACTGCTTAATTTAGATGTTAAAAGTAGACAAATGATTTTGGTAGGGACAGCTGCTTTATGTTAGACTATTTAGAGATGTCATAATAATATTATATTTGATAAAACCAAATACTCGTTATTTATGTAGCCTCTTTCCAAAGGGCCCTAAAGGCTACGGTTTTGATAGAGAAACAAAGAAGATGTTCATAAGCACAAGCTCCAATCTTGAAGTCATTGCCTTCGAACACGTCTATCATGGATGGAAACATACTAATTGATTTGTTTATTTATCTTTCTTTCTCTCATTTTGCCAAGCAGGGGATGCTGCATTTCTGTAAAAATCGAAGGCGGTGTACATTTCGCAGAGGCTGGATATTGTATCTTTTTTCTAAAAAGAGGAAAACACTAGGAATGATGATTTACATTGTGCACACGTAAACGCAGGAATTAGATGAGAGAGAGATAGTCACAACGAAAATTTTCTATGAGGTTGGACGTCATCTATGAAACAGCCATTCCATAGAATTTTTATAAGAAATTGATATGGCCAATCCTTTGATCCAAAGGGCTCTTGTAGGAAATTTTCCAAGGCATTGCAATCCTTCATAAATCCTATGAGCATCCTACAACTAAACAAGGCCCAATCTATTTGCAATTATCTGACACTCTTGCTCACTAATCAATATGTCGGTGCACCCAAATGTAAGAAAAAACCAAGCCTTTGCTAATGTGGAGGTGCTTATAACTATACAGCAATATCCAAGAGGATAACGACGTTTTCTTTTATGACTAATTGCCACCATGGTTTTTTATTCAAAATGTAACAGCTTGAAATCTAGTGGTTTAAACTTTTAGAGTGCAGCATCATCAGCCAGTGTACAGCTGGAGCCTAAGCCCAAATACGGCCTTCAAATCTATCTAGGATGTGAAATACGTTCAGCATCAATGAAGAGCGAACTATCATATCGGCTAGGGTGCGCAGCTAGTGCCCAAGCCAAAATCTAGCCTTGCCCGCTTGCATGCGAGTTTTTTTTCGATTATCAAAGCTCTATAAAAAGTATATAATATTTTGTGTTGCACAATTCTAGTTACTGCAGAGGCCGGAAGTATGACTTTATAATTTTATAAATTCAATAATTAAGTGTGGCACAATATGGATTTCACTCATCAAGAATGGTATTCTTTCTACAGCCCTTAATAAACTAGTATTATAATATGAACCAAATGAATATCAAAATATGCTTGCAAACAACTATTCAGATTTTTCAATAATGAACCAAAAAAGACTGTTGACCGCACGTAAAGTTACTCAGATGCTTTTATCGAAACTGTAATTTGCTACTAACATTATATTAAAGAGATTTGTTACAGTGCTTGAAAGGAACCAAGGGTTCCTCTCTCACTGACTATTATTAACCGTTGATCTTAAAAGGCTCCTATGGACTCTAAGGCCTGTTTGGCATGGCTCTGCTTCACAGCAGAGCAGCTCCGCTCTAAAACTTCAATCCGAAGTTGCTCTGTTGTGGAGCTGGAGTTGCCTATGCAGGTGTTTGGCTAGATCAATGCTAGCAGCTTCAGGAAACAGAGTTTTTAGATAGAATTGACATTCTTGCCCATGGTTGGCTTGATTGTATGTTATTTAGCATAATTTTCACCATACATTAGAAGATGAACTGAAAGCAAATTCAAGTTTTGAACAAGCACAATCAAATTTTGAACCATACAAGTTCAAAAAAATAAGTTTTGAACCATACCTCTTGGTGGACTTCAGACAGCATGCAGCAGGGAAAGGATGGAAGGAGACGATGGCGGGCGGCATCGGGAGCAGGCGGAGGTGGCATGGACGCAGTTGTGGAGGCTGAGGCGTGGGCCAAGGAGGACGGAGGTGGCGTCAGGGAGGCGAGGCGCATTGGGATCCCGCGGAGCCGGCAGAGGGCATGGAGCGGCGGCTCGATGCGGAGCCCCGCGAGGGTGGGTGGCAGTGGGGAGGAGATGGCGTCGGGCACAAGCGACGTCAGGCAAGGATCCAGTGGGGCGCAGTCGGGCGCAGGGGCGTCGGGCACAGATCTGCCGTCGGCAAGGCGGCGGGCTGGAGTGGCAGCTAGAGGTGCAGGCCGGACAGGGTTCGAAGGGGGAAGAGAGCGCAGGCAATCGCCGGGGAGGGAGGGATGCGCCGGAGCAAGAGGTCGTTGGGGAGGGGGAGCGTGTCGGAGAGGGAGGGGGGGGGCACAGAGCAGGAGGTCATCGGGGAGGGGGGACGCTAGAGTAGGAGTCACCGGGGACGGGGGGCACGCGCCGGAGAGGGAGGGGGTGCATCAAAGCCGGAGTCACCGAGGAGGGAGGGGGCGTGTCGGAGCAAGAGTCGTCGGGAGGGGGCGCGCCAAAGCAGGAGGTCGTCGGCAGGGAGAGCACGCGCCAGAGCAGGAGACGCCGGGGAGGGGGGAGCGCCGGAGCATGAGTCATTGAGGAGGCGAGCGCCAGGAGGTGAGGAAAAAAGAAAAATAACGGTTCGCTTCTGTAACTAGTGGCAAAGGTGGGTAATTTTTCTCCCACTCTATGAGGATATACATCTACACAACCTATGGAGTTGGAAAAGAGGTACTCTACCAAAATCAATTAGAGCTCCACCAATTCTATTTGGAGCTGCTGCTCCATAGAGTTTTGGAGTTGGATTGTTTGGCTAGCTCCAGACAGCTCTCTATTGGAGTTTTGAAGTGAAACCATGTCAAACAGGTACTAAATCAGTGTAAACAGGGGTACTTCGGTAATCGTCTTAGGTAATTCATCCCCAACCTCGTTCGTTTTCTGATGGCGTAAATGCATCAGACTGTCTTCATATTGCCATTACAAGCAGCGCTTTATCTGAATGAATAGAGGGATCACTACTGCAGTGCTGACTTGCGATCCATATCAAACTCGAGATTGGAAAGAGCAGTCTCTGAACTCTGATCAGTAATCATACGCAGAGTATCTTCGTCTGAATGTTTTTCAGAAAAAAGCTTAGCATTGCAAGGCGCGAGTTGTATTATTGTTTGATTGAAGGCTTCAGTTTTCCTTGGGAAGGCACGAAACCTTCCAAAATGACAGAGCATATGATTTGTCCCACAAAGGCCACAAGAGCATGGCGTAAGTTGGTTTGGACATGGGAAAACAAACAAGGCTGCAAGAGGCGACTGACAGCTCATGTCTAGGACCTCTGTCTGGGGACGACGCTGGTGTACGTCTTCGGCAGGAATAATGCGGTTTTCGGCAGCTCATGGAAGTTACTAATATGCCGTTTCTCTAATTAGAAAAATAAAAATAATTTGGTACCGAATCCATCAATTTTAGTACCGGTCCACAACTAAAATAACCTACTTCCTTATTTTTAATCACTAGATCTAATAAAATGAACGGTAATTATTGACTCCAAGCATCATAACAATTCTCTATATTAAAATGTGAAATGTTACCTTCTCTCGCGGGTCGATTTTGGTATAGTCCATACGATTCAGCACATGGACTATATCTCCCACACTCGGCCTTTTATGTGGGTCCTTGTCCACACATCGAAGTGCTATCTCGATGCTTCTCTTCACTTGGTGGCAACATGCTTCCAGATTGGAACAACTAGATGACTTTTGCATCTTTTTCCTCCAGCTTTTGCAAACCTGTGACATCAAAATGCAATAATCCGAGGTTAGGAGATGAAGAGAGTGGCGTGCACACACACACGAGAGAGACAGAGAGAGAGAGAAATCAGACTTCTTACACGGTCGATAAGTTGTTCGTGAGAAATGGCAGTACTGTAGCATTGCCCTGACAATATCTCTATCATTACGGCACCCAAACTGAAGACGTCAAACGCTTTTGAGGCCACCCATTCTGGCGGCCAGTATACACTGCAGGCCAATATGCCAACTCCAACGAATTATAAGGTCTAAACAGAAGCAAAATCGTTATAAAAGGTGGCGTTAATTTGCAAGAGACATTCAACTTACCGTTCGCCCGGCCGTTCACCTAAATATTCTTGGACCATCATAGGCAAATTAAAATCTGCAAGTTTTGGAACCATGTTGTGATCTAGCAATATATTGCTTGGAGTTAGGTTCATATGGTATATTGGTGCTTCCAATTCCTCATGAAGGTACTTTAAACCCTCACAGATTCCCTTTATGATTTTCAAACGTGTGGGCCAATCAATTAAACGTGATTTATCTGCAAAGGTAGTCAATAAGAGTGCAGTTCAGATGCGAATGCACAGATATAATTTGATTGATATGCATGATTTGTACTAACATACATCAGGTCATACTCATACCAGAAAGATGGCTCTCAAGGCTCCCATTGGTTATATAATCGTAGCAAAGCGCTCTGAATGTATGTCGAGTGGAAAGTTCTTTTTGTGCACGGCCAGTTTGATAGATGTATTTAATATGCCCGACCAAATTGCGATGCCTGAGCTTGCTAAGGTTACGAAACTCCTTTTCGAACCCTGCATCATCAAGTCCCAGATCTTCAATACGGAGCAGCTTCACAGCAATCGCTTCGCCTGATATAAGTCTTCCCTATTCAAGAGATATATTAGAGTAAAGATTACAGCTTGATTTTTTTCCTTGATGAACAAATAAAGCTCGATGTTGTGTTACTAATTTTTTTTGGAATGAAATGTTGTGTTACTAATTAGATATTCTAAGGAAAGTGTCACTAATGACATTTTACACACAGACCAGGTATGTCCTTGATTTTACCTCATAAACCTTTCCATATTTGCCTTGTCCAATCATATATAAAGGGGAGAAATTTTCAGTCGCATGTTTTAAATCCCGGAACGTTAGACCACTTGGCTCCATGGCTGTGTATTTGCAGTGGGCTACCGCTGCTACTGTTTCTGCCAGTGAAAGCAAAAAACAATTTTTATTACCTAAGCAAGCCAATTAGATCACATAGTGTTGGCAGCAAAAACCAACCAAATCTTGGCGTCAACACATAGTAAGACAACCATTGGATGGCAAAAACCATCAACTTCCTGGTCGATCCCTCTGTTATCTACAACAGTACCATTAGCTGGGGATAACAACGATTTGTCTCAAGCTCATGCTATCATACATGAAAATTTCAAAGAACATAAGGTAGGGTCGCTCGATGCAGCTGCCCGGAATGGATGCCTAATTTGTATTGCCAGCAGTGCAAACTCCAAAACAGCGGTAAAACATAAATATAAAAAACCAAACAACCATGAAATTCACTCTGGATGACGAAACTGGAAGGCAAGCAGCACTGCAGAAACACATACCCCTGCAGATGCACCCACCGGGAGTTTGATGTAGCTTCAACACTTCATTTCTTGACCGGACGGCGGGTGGGATCGAGATCTCAAATCGGAGCCGACACTAAATAAGGCCTTGGCGTCGCCTGGGTCCGAGTCATTTAGCTGGCGTATATTCGATAGTAATAATCATCTTGGTACACGCCAGGCCCAGTCATGGAGTCACAATATCTATACTTTGGTAGAAACAAGTCGGGATATCACAAAAATCTTCCATCTAAATCCGACTCCATTATCTAACAAAATCTAAATCTGACTCTAACCAAGGAGCACAAGGCACATGCGTCGGTCAGAACTAGTGTGAGGAAATAGGAATAGAATACTCCAAGGCCGGCGGTTGCATTGAGATCTCAATAAAATAAGAAACAATAAAGCCCCGGACCCCAAGACCATCCCCATAACCAGATTTCATTTCTTCTGTGTTATTTTTTTAAAATGGGTCAAACGTTTCTATTTCATTACATTAATTTAGTTCTAAATAAAGTATATTGAGAGACATATGGTTTCAATATACTATGCCGATAGTGAATATTTTGAAGTTGAAGAAAATACATTGTACTGAAATCTTGGTCAATGCTAACCCCTCGTGACAGGCCACATGCCTATTACTAGATAAGCATGTGCGCCCAGTTGACGACAAAATGTTTTTCTTATACATGGATGCTGATCATTATTGTGGTTGAGAAGGACAGCTCACAAAGTTAAAAAAAAAATGGCAAGTCCAAAAAAAATGAAAATAAAATAGACACGCGAAGGAACTGGAGCAGAGGAGTGGTGCCTCTGCTAAAATTTGCAGCACTCTCATCCACTAATCAATTCCAACGCCTTGGTTACAAAAAAAGTTCAGCGCTCCCACCTGCAGCCTTGTGCCCCTCCGTCTCCTAGTTTCTAACCGTCTTCCTCCTTTACTCTGACTCCCTCTTATCCCCATTCCCTCGTTGCACATGTAGAGAGAAATTTTTCAAAACCAACGCCAGCCTGCTACTCTTTCAGGAGCATCCTTACTGTCTCGCCCCAGCCTCCCATCTCATCCCCGCTTGAGCTGTCGTTGACCAACTCTGTAAGAGAGGCAGCGAGCCCTCCGCTGCATCCCTGTTTTGTAGCATCTTGCAACCATCTTCGATGCCGCGGCGTAAATCCTCGCTGTGCCGCAACTCTTCGCTTGCGACCCGCCTCCTCACCGTGACATGCCTCACAGATCGTCGGCGTCGCACATGCCTCCTCCCCGCGTGACACCTATGCAAGTCATCGCCACGGTCGTGATGTCATGGTTCCCTCTCTATCTCAGTCACCTCCTATGACAATGAACTAGCACACTACAAGAAATACAGCATTCTATGATGATTATAAAATGACATTTGATCAAAACATTAGAGCAATCTGATTTATGATGATTCATTCATTTTAGTGACGAAAATTTTTGGTGTGTCATAAAAATTAGATAAAAATCATGGTAAACTATACCAATGTCATTATCGTCTGTTGCAAGAGGCAATCTATTAATCCCATAATTTTATGACATTAGTGAATCGTCATAACCGTTGATTTTGGTCGCTAAAGTTTTTCTTACTCCTTATAGTATGCTTTAGTGTAACAAATAAAATAAAAAATAAAGGAAGCCACTTCTATACACAAAGCATTAAAGCAACAAAAAATTATTATTTTTACAATATATACTAGTTTTATGGATTCCAGAATAGAAATTATTTTCTAAGCCACTAAAGAGTAATGAAATATTTTCTTGCATTCATAATATATTATTTTTTGCATTTATAAGTGAATATTTTGATGCTATTAAATTAGTTGCTTCAATATAAAAATGAAAAAAAAATATTTATCACTATGAAGAAGGAGAAGAGGAAGGACCTATCTGTTCTAATTCTTTGGTATGAGGTCCAGCTTTTTCGTTTTTGGAAGGGCAGCTGGGCTTGGCTAGCGTCAAAACGAATCACAAGGAACAAGGTGAACAGGCTCAATGTGCCTAAAGTGAATCATCTTGTGTTCGTTTTCTCCCTTCTAATTTTTAGATTTGTTCTATTAAATATTAAAATATTAATTAGAAGTATTAAATATAGATTACTGATAAAACCCAGTCCATAACCCACTTTCTAAATAATAAGATGAATCTATTAAGACTAATTAGACCATGATTAGATAATATAATGCTACATTAAACATCTTCTAATGATCACTTAATTAAAATTAATAGATTTATCTTACAAATTAATATCCAACTGTGTAATTAGTTTTATATTTAGTTTATATTTAATCACTATGTTTAACGTTTGACGTATTGATATGACACTACTAAAATTTAAACCCAAAAAAAGAAACACACCCCAATCGACTCTAGCACGTACAGATAATTTGACCTAGTGCAACAGGAAAAGAAGATAGCTATATCAACAAAAAAAGTTACAACAAAGATGAGAAATCAAACTAGGGACTTTAAGTTTAACAACGGAAACATTACAACTACACCAACAGATCATGTCAAGAACCTTGAACAGTTTTACATTTCTCTTTTTAATTCAAAATTAGAATTTATTGATATTACTCACTCATAGAATACTAAGGGGCTGTTTGAATCCATTTGTTATAGGTAAAAGTTTAGTGGTAAAAAAATACAAGGCTAAACTTTATCTCTTGTCTGTTTGGATTCATAGCAAATGGTTACTTTAGCACATGCATGAATGAGTGGGTTGAGGTTTAGCTTCTTTTTGGATCTCTTGGGTGTCGGTGTTTAGATCACCGGCTAGTAGAATTTGTTTACGAGGGCATGCATTTCAGCCTCGGCGATGGCTAAGCAAGAGGACACGGGGTTATACTGGTTCGGGGCAGTCCCCTATGTCCAGTTCTCAGGCCTGCTCGTGTTACTTGCTCCGGTTGGGGAATACAATGGTGGTGAGAGAGGAGAGGGCTCCAAGTCTCGGGTACGAGTGGTGTGTGTGTGTGGTCACAGTTGTTGTTCCTTTCGTCATTGTTAGAGGCGCGGGCCTCCTATTTTATACTTAAAGGGGAAAGGACCCACATTACAGACAGAGAGATAGAGAGAGAGAGAGAGAGAGAGAGAGAGAGATTTCTACACGTGATGGGTCGGTGGAGGCGTGCCGAAGAAGGCGAACCTCTTAGTCGGTGGCGTAGTCTTCGATCGTTGTGGCCCCCATCGTCCTGGTCTTGCGTCAGAGGGGCGGCAATGTGTCCGAGCATGCCCCGTTCTCCATCGTCGGGTCGAGTCCTCCTTTGTTCCTGTAGTCGGTGTGTTTCGCTATATGCGGGGAGGTGCAGCATGGGCATTGTCATGTTATTCAAGCAAGGTCCAATCTAGCTATCCATCAAGCCGTCATGCATCATCATCATTAGGCGTGTCATCGGGCGACAGCAGCACAGTGAGCCTCGCCATGTCTGCCATCGTGCGGACGCTGGTGATGATGAGGGGAGCAGGTATTCGGAGACATTTGACTCCCTGATACTATATATGCGTAGTGGGCATGGCATTTAAGGCCAGATGGTTGGCGGTTGTTGACCATTGTCTCACTCGGACCCCTTCATCGTCGCATCGGGTTGCGCCTGTTTGGGTCCGCTTGGAGTTCGAATCCGTCCCATCCTGACAAGGCAATCGAGTTTCTCCACTCCGCCACTTCCGGCTCGGTCAGGGGTCCGTCGTCCCGTCCCGTCGTGGTTTGGGCCCCACTGATGGGAGTTGACAGAGGCACAGCTTATCCAATGAGTACAGGGGGCTCACACTGTCGTCATGGCCGTAGGGTCAGTGAAACGACCATCCTTGCCCCCGAGTAGGTGAGCTTGGATGAGCGGTTGCGTCATTCACTCGGGTGGGCGAGCCGTGCTCGGATCCCGTCAGGCGGAACGATTTGTCCTCGACTCCCTTTGTGGGGTCGAGTGAGGCGTAGCGAGCCCTCGACCGTCTAAGAGTCGAGCGGAACGTGACGGGCCTTCGACCCCTGATGGGGGGTCGAGCGAGTCGGGGGAGCGGTGCGGCCTTTGCGGCCAGGGTTTGACCGTCATGGAGATGATTTTGTGTGGGCCCACGCAGGAGACGCCTTGGGGACGATCCAGCGGGTCCTTTGGACCGGACGCGTGTGGGTCCCTAGGTGCCACATGACACCCTGTTTTCTACCCTCGACAGTAGCCCTTGAGCCCCTGAGCGAGTCGGAGAGTCCCTCAGGGGATTTGGCGCCAGTGTGAGCGGGTGGCACGAAGTCATTTGCGGGTCACCTGACTTCCACGTAAGAGGTGTGAGCGAGTGCACCCGATGGGTGTAGCCCCGGAGCCAGAGGGGGAGTTTGGTTGAAACTCGCGCTTCGTCTTGATACGTCGTGAGACGGTTGGGTCGCTCGTCTGTCGAGGTGCGCGCGAGCGCACCCGTGGGGTGTAGCCTCGAGCCAAAGGGAGAGTCCGTGCGGACTCGTTCTTTGGCTTTATGTATCCGAAACGATCACGGGGGTGCCACGGGACCCGTGTTCCTCGAGCTTCGTCCCCTAGCCTGAGCAGACGATGCAGGGTGCCATAGAGGAGGGTTTGCCTAAAAAGGCGGGACATGGTGCTGTCGAAGTGACAAAACTCTTGTCTCTTTTCGGCGTGCAACACGCGGGGGTATCTTTCAGTTGGTCCTAGATCTGGCGCGCTATGCATCAGGGGAATCCGAGGCCGATGCCCTACTCTAAGGCGAGTTCTTTTCTCTTTTTTATGGCACGGTGCGCATGATATCGTCGGTGGCGCCAGGTTTTTGTTCCTATGTGGCATGTAAGAGCCCCTCGTGAACCCACATCGGGCTTGGTGCCCGTGCAAGGAATCCGAGGCCTAGACCTAGCTTGGCTATTTAAGGGCACAGCCGGGTAGTGTTCTGCTTCATAGCTAGCTTTACACATCGAGCTTTGGGACACCTGGGGCGTGATCGACTCTTGCTTAGTGGTCCGTTGTCCTCATGGCTGCCGGGTGTGACGATGCCCCTGGCGATGAAGACGGGGATGAAAACCTGCCGACAGTAAGTCCCCGGCTGCCCTAGGGCGGCCATCCTGTCGGTTGTGGGAAGGTTGGCTCAACTTCCATTACGTCCTCCCCTTATTGGGGTGAGGTGGAGATAAAGGGGCCCTCGCATGGAAGGTCACCATGGCTTATTAGGTCCCCTCGTGTTCGTCGTCAGTGGCGTCGGTAGGAGCGAGGTCAAGAAGAGGCGCCGGACCAGGCTCCCTTCTAACAAGGGGGTCCTTAGTCTCAAGAGGCAGCTCCAGCAACAGTCGTATGGTGCGGCCGGGCTGCTCGCCTCCTTCGTTGGGGGAAAAGGCCGTCCTCAAATGAGGGCATCTTTCCCTGACGACGAAGCATCACAGGCGCTTTACCTCGTATGTACCCGCCCAGATGTGGGTACCGTTTTTCTTTTGTAGTAGACCTCTCAGGTCGATCCTTTCCCCTATTTCTCTTTCTTCTTTTTTCTTCCTGAGTCCTCGATACTCGCTTTGTAAGAGAAGAGAGGGAGTTTGTAAGAGTCGATCTTAAGTGGTTTTGTTACCAAAGAATAATGGATGCGACCCCATCATTGGGTCTTGTTTGGCGATGCCGGCCCTCGCATCCCCGCTCAATGCGGACGGATTGGTCGAGCGGCCATTCTGACTTTTTTGTTTTCTCCTTCCGTGTCCCATTCGTGAGACGGAGGATAGCCTCGAGCCATGTTTTCGCCTCGGTGGCTGAAATGTGGTTGCTCGTTGAGCTACTATCGGGTTCGTTCGAGTGAGGTCTCCGGTCCCCCGTCGATGGGATCCCAGTGAACTACCTGGTGGTTGACCTCATGAATCCGTCTTTCTGGCTTGACTGGTTGTCACAACCATTTGACAGGTTGTGATGGCTAGTTGCCTCTCTTCAAGGATATACCAACGGATGAGTCGGAGCAGGACTCAAACGCTACTCTGCGATGCCCTCGACCCCTCGGGCGTCGGGGTATTGGCCGCTAAGTGTGCCCATCGCTCGTGCCCCTCGCTCTGTTCGTGCTCTAGGCGGCTGTCGAACCCACTCGTGGGGCCAGACTTAGAACCTCGGCACCGTCCGGCCGTCGGGGCAGTTTTCAGCCCCTTATCCCGTCTTACCTGCACCGCTCGTCCCCCGCCGGGGTCGAGCGACTCGCCTCGTGCAACCTCCTGGGTTGACACCAGTTGGGCCTCATAGGGTCGACCGAGTCGCTGCTACAAGACACAGTTAGTCGAGTTTTGCCCTCTTCGCCCTACTCCTCGTCCATGAGTATAGGGGCCTTTACGGTAAGATTTTAGGTGCGGAATTGAAAAATCGTAGGCGGAGGGGCTTGCCTCCTTAAATTGCGAAGAGATAAAAGAGAGGCGTGGGGGGTTTTGATTGGTTCTGAACCATCTTCCCACTGCCCGAGATAGAGGTGGCGTATTTACCTTGCGCGTGCGTCGTGGTAGGCCCGGGTGAACTGTCGCGCCACCTTGTTTTCTACCATGGTGGGGCCATGAAGTCATAGAGTCGTTGTGGGAACCGAAAGTTGTGGAGTTATGGGGATGTGGATAGAATTGGGGGAGACGTGGAGACATCCGAACCGCGAATCGCGCAGTTGAGGAGTCAAGGCCCCTTACCTTGGGCTAGTCGTGGCTGGGCCCCGCAATCAAGTCAGAGCGCATCTCTTGAGGGCGCCCCGCCTATTTAAGTCCGCCTTGGCTCGTCTTCTCCCTTTCTTCTTCTTCTGGCTCTGCGCCTGCTTCCCCTCCTGCTTCTAGCTCTCAAGTGCACCTAGGACCTCAGCGTCTGCTTGGTTGCTCTTCGCCGCTCCGCTCCCCTCGTACCCGCCACCCTTTCTTATCACCATGATGGCCCTGTTGGACCGAACCGCCTAGGGCCGCTCATCCGTGAGGATGTCATAGATGGAGAGCTTGGTGGAGGCTGGCCTCCTTCCTGCCCTCACCGACGCGGTGGAGTGGATCATGCCGGAGAACAAGATGACGCCTGACCCTCCGTCAGGCTACGTCGTCTCTCTCGTGTCGTTTCACGAGAGGGGCGTTGGCTCGCCGGGGAGTAAGTTCCTTTGTGGGCTGCTGCATTACTACGAGATCGAGCTGCAGCATCTGAATCCAAATGGGGTCCTTCATATCGCGTTGTTCATCACGCCGTGAGAGGGCTTCTTGGGGATCCAGCCCAACATCAAGGTATGGAAGTACTTCTTCTCCCCCTCACTGTTCATGAGGTCCATGGACGACGGGGTGCGTCCCGTCGTCCTTGGTTATTGCAGCCTGCGGCTGATCCAGAAGAGGGCGCCAGAGTATATCTTGGTTCCCTTCCCTTCGAATGTGCCTGGGTGGCATTCGAAGTGGTTCTACCTGCGCAATGACCCAGCGGGCCCGTTCCCGGCGTTCACCGATCAATCGATCCGGGAGGCGCCAACGTCCTGGAACTGGGGCGTGATGAAGAAGGACATGAAGTTCGTCGATTTCGCCGTTCAGGCCATCTGCCACCTGAAGGATCGAGGGCTTTCTGCCGTCGGAGTCGCGGGGTGGTGGTTTCAGCGGCGCTTCATCCCTCTCGCGGCCAGACCCCTCCCTATGTTCCAGATGGGACCATAGGAGCGTGGCGTCACCGGCGCTGTTGCGGCTGTGGAGGAGCTGACAGACCGCTCGGTTGTGGTCAAGTGGATCAGGACGGTGCTGCTGTTCGTGGACGGCATCTGGCCGATCCCTGGTAGTCCGCCCATGGTCCCATCGGACAGGGCAGTCGATGTGGTAGGCTCGTTTTCTCTTGCTGTCCTCCCGGTTCGGTCGTTGGACTTGCTTCTCGTTTTTTAGATCCTGTTTTTGATTTTTTTACCGTTCAGGTGCAGTCCGACTTGACAGCACGCTTTCGTCCTCACGCCTTAAAGCTGCCCGAGGATGCGCCCTTGAGGGTGGCACAGCGCTTTAAGGACGTGGATGCCCGAGAGACAAAGAAGCAAAAGCAGAGCGCCAAGGACGCGAAGCTTCGACGGTAGTTGGATCGCGAGAAGAGGAGGGTGCGCCGTCGAGACATGGGCGAGGCCACGGACACGGAGTCCCTGGCTTCTTCTGATGAAGACGATGATGACTCAGGGAGCGAGGGAGACGACAGAGGGCATGCTGCTCACCCTTACGATGCCATCCTGGATGTTACGGTGGATGATGACGATGAGATCAACGCGGAGCTAGCGGCGGCACTGCGTGTCGCCCCTTTCACCGAGGGCGCGACCTCGGGTGCTCGAGATGTCGTGCCAGAGGCATGTCAGGAGGAGCTGGCACTTGCCGAGGGAGCAGGGGACCCGATCGAGTCGCGGGCTGCGGGTGAGCATGCCACGCGGACCGGGGTTTTGGCAGCCAATGGAAGCAAAGAGGAACAGCCCCCGAGACCGAGTGAGCTGGCCGAAGGTGGCGGGGGTGGTGACCGGTCAGTCGCCGAACAAGAGGTCAATGTCCCTCCCACACCGGAGGAACCGAGGGCTGACCCCGCCGTCAATGCCTCGTTGAAGCGCGGGCGTGACACAGGCTCAGCTAGCGGCGCGCCCGTGTGGAAGCGTCGGGCCGTCATCAAGAGGCTTCACCCCGGGCGCTTTACGCCCGCGAAGTCCTTGAGGGCGGATGTGGCGGCGAGGATGCGAGGGGGGGGGGGGACCAACGGGCGTTCGGTTCTCTGGTCATCGTTACTTCGTCTGGCACGGCGATTGATTCTGGGGCGGCGATCCAGAAGCATAGTGCCGTAGTGTCTTCCGAGGAAGATGCCGCACCGGCATCGATTGTGCCAGGAGCGCCTATCGCGACCTCTGCAGAGGCCGTGATGGTGCTGGGGGCTGGCTCCTCGATGGTCTCGGAGATTGTCGCGGCGATGTCAGCTCTTGGTGTCCCTGTGAGTGGTGCCGGTGGAGCGTCTTGTCGTCCGTCCGTCAATTTGACGAGGGGATGGCTACCTGCGGGTGCTACGAAGGCGGTGCAGCGGCCTCTGTCGCGTGTCTCGACAGATCCCTCTGTCATGTCTCTAGAGAAGAAGCGGTTCTTCGACAACTACAACACCGTCAGCGCCGACTTCGCCAGGTACTCCGACGTGGTGACCCAGAGATACAGGGAGGAAGGGTTGGCCATCCACGCTGACCTCTGCGACGCCCGTCTTGAGTTGGGGGTGAGGAAAGGGCGTGTGGAGGAGCTTGAGGCGGCACTGAAGGACGCCGAGGACCAAGGTTTCGAGGTTCAGATGGAGCTGTACCGTCTGCAGGCCGCGGAGGAGCAGCACGGGGACCGCCTAGGTCGACTGGAGTCGGCGCTCGAGACAGTGCAGAAGGAGCGTGACGACGGCCTGGCTCAAGCCGCTGCTCGGGCTGAGGCCGTGTAGAGGCTGGAGGAGTCGCTGCGTTCGGAGAGGCAGCTAAACGATCAGGCCGTGGCCACGGCCAAAGCTTCGGCCGATGCGGCGGCCACGCATTTGGCTCAGTTGCAAGAGACCTGCAAGGCTGGAGAAGGTATGGCTCTGTTTCCTCTATTCCATGCATGCTCTTGATTTTGAGTTACCCCTTATTGCTCGGATCGATCGGTGCAGCACTGGGGGAGAAACTGGCCAAGGCGGAGTAGTCCCTTCATCAAGAGGTCGCGGAGAAGACAGAGTTGCACGCCGTGCTGGGGAAGGCAGCTCAAGAACTCCAAGTCGCCGTTGAGCCTGGGTCTTGATGGCGCTGCAGGTCAGGGATTTGATGTCCTCGGGCCGTGAGTGGATCCGGCGCGGTGTGCGCTTTGGCGTGCGCATCGTGTTCGCCGTGCTCAGAACTCACTTCGAGGAGATGGACTACAAGGCACTGAGCCTCGGCTACCTCGACCATACTCCTAAGGAGATGGTGCGGATCCGTGCTGACTCGGAGCCCCATGCTGATGTCCTGGCTGCAAAGTATGAAGAAGAGACGCTCCCCAAGGTGGACAGGGAGAACTAGTTAGTGGTCGCATTTTCTAGCTTTTATTTCTAGAAAACGGGTCATCATGCCCGCTATCGTGTAATAGGTTTGAATCGTGATCTTGTGCTTGTTTGTTTTTGTTGGCCCGTGATGGCCTCAAACAGCCATTGCCCCCCTCGTGCTGGCCCACAAATCCTGAGCCCTCAAATGACTTGGAAGTTTAGCCTCGCCGGTGATCGCTGTTGTCGTGGCCGTTGGGGCAAGCATGACGTTGCGTCGTCCGATCGGCTCGACTGTGAACTCCTTGTTTCATGGTTAATTTGTTTGCCGACATAGGGAGGCTCGGAGTCAAGAAAGAAAGGAAAGTTTTTTCGAGAAAAAAGGGGCACGCAACGTGAGCCTATTTTGCCTTTCCAGCCCCCGAGTGACGCTTGACCCCTTGGGAGGGTCGAGTGTCACTTGAGAGCGATCGAGGCATGCGAAGAATGCGTCAAATGAAGAGCTAGGGGTAGAATTTATGTAGCTGCAAGATGTTCCAGATGTTCTTGAGCTCATTGCCCACCATGGCCTTCAGCTTGTAGGTGCCGGGTCGGATGACCCGAGAGACGACGTACGGTCCTTCCCAAGGCGGTGAGAGCTTGTGTCGGCCCCTATTGTCCGGAACCCTGCACAAAACAAGGTCGTCCACGAGGAGTCCTCTGTCTCTTACATTTCGATCATGGTAGCGGCGGAGTGCTTGTTGGTACTTGGCCGAGTGGACGAGTGCGATGTCTCGCGCCTCGTCTATCTGATCCATCGCGTCCTGGAGCGCTGCTTCGTTGCCTTGCTCGTTGAACACGCGTACTCGGGGGGGGGGGGGGCGCCGTAGTCCAGATCAGTGGGGAGGATTGTCTCGGACCCGTAGACCATGAAGAAAGGCGTGAAGCCTATTGCGCGACTCTAGGTCGTGCATAGGATCAAGAGTACGGTGTGGAGTTCAGTCGCCCATCGACCGCTGAATTGTTTCAAGCGGTTGTATACGACGATTGGGTCAAAGATCCAAGGCTTCACCCCTTGGAGTGTCATGCCATTGGCTCGCTCGACCTGCCCGTTTGTCTTAGGGTGAGCGGCAGCAGCCCAATCGATGCGGATCTAGAAGTCATCGTAGAACTTTAGGAATTTTTTCCCTGTGAATTGCGTGTCGTTGTCCGTGATTATGGAGTTTGGCACTCCAAATCGGTGGATGATGTTGAGAAAGAATTCGACCGCTTCTTTGGATCGAATCATGACATGGGGGCATGCATCGATCCACTTGGTAAACTTATCGACTACGACAAGCAAGTGGGTGTAGCCCCCGGGCGCTTTTTTGAGCGGACCAACCAGGTCTAACCCCTAGACTGCAAAAGGCCACGTGAGGGGGATCGTTTGAAGGGCCTGAGCTGGCAGATGTGTCTGTCGGGCATAATACTGGCAGCCTTTGCAGGTTTTGACTATGCAGGTCGCGTCGCCCACAGCAGTCAGCCAATAGAAGCCTTGGCGAAAGGCGTTGCCAACGAGGGTTTGAGGCGCGGCGTGATGCCCACAACCCCCCCCCCCCTCCCCCCCACGGATATCGATAAGCAGCTTGATGCCTTCGCTGGCAGGATATAGCACTGCATGACTTTGGTGAACCTACGCTTGTACAGTTCCCTGTTGATCAAAACTAAAGACTTGGCGCGCCGATAGAGTCGTTTGGCTTTGGTCCCATCAGCGGGGAGAGTCCCTTGAGCCAGGTACTCCATGTACGGGATTCTCTAGTCACGTGGGAGCTCGGCTCTCTTGACCTGGGGGTCGATTCGCTCGACCCCTGGGTCATCCAACTGGTCGTCCGGCTCGCTTGAGTGGCTGGGTCGATCGACCTCCATCACTCCTGTGGGTTGCTGGGTCTTTAGAGGTGATCCTTCGGCCCTTGGGTCGGGGTCGATGGGGTCGTCCGATCTCTCCTTCAGCCTCGTGAGCTAGTCGTTTACGAAGACCCCCAAAGGAATCTGCTCTTGACCAGACGCCATCTTTGCTAACACATCGTCGCCTCGTTGTGGCGTTGCGGGATGTGTTTGAGCTCTAGTCCGTCGAACTTGTTCTCGAGCTTGCAAACCTCCTGGCAGTAGAGTGCCATGGTGTCGGTCCTGCAGCTAGGACTCTTTTATGATCTAGTCGACCACGAGCTGGGAATCGCCCCGGATCTCCAGCCGCCGGATACCAAGCTCGATGGCGATCTTGAGCCCGTTTACGAGTGCCTCGTATTCGGCAAAATTATTTGATGCAGGGAAATATAAACGAACTGCGTATTTCATACATACCTCGAGTGAAGAGACGAAGACGAGGCTGACACCCGCACTTGTCCGCATGAGTGACCCATCGAAGTACATGACCCAGTACTCCTGGTCGACTGGAGCGGGCGGGAGTTGCGACTCGATCCACTCCGCCATGAAGTCGACGAGGACCTTGGACTTGATGGTCGCTTGGGGCTGGTACACAATGTCATGCCTCATCAGCTCGAGCGCCCAATTGGCGACCTTGCCCACCGAGTCCCTGTTCTGTATAATCTCTCGGAGCGGAAAGGAACTTACGATGTGTATCGGGTGGGAGTCGAAGTAGTGCCGGAGCTTGCGCCTTGCCACCATCACCGCGTAGAGGATCTTAAGGATCTGCGGGTACCTGGTCTTCGAATCGGATAGGATTTCAATGACGTAGTAGACGGGGTGCTGGACCTTGAGGGTGTGCCCCTCTCTTTCTCGCTCGACCACGAGTGTCGAGCTCACGACTTGAGTCATCGCCGCTATGTACAACAGCAACACCTCCCCCGAGACCGGAGGCGTCAACACGGGTGCGCTGCTCAGGATGTGCTTGATGTCATCAAGGGCGGACTGTGCCTCAGGGGTCCACTCAAACCGGTCGGACTTCTTCAGTTGCCTGTATAGCGGGAGCACTCTCTCGCCGAGGCGCGAGATGAAACGGCTCAATGCTGCCAGACAGCCCATAAGCCGTTGCAGCCCCTTGAGGTTCTAAACCAGACCCATCCGTTCGATCGCGGAGATCTTTTCTGGATTGGCCTTGATGCCGCGTTGGGAAACGATAAACCCGAGGAGCATGCCAATTAGGACCCCAAAAACGCACTTCTCGAGATTAAGTTTGACGTCGTTTGCATGTAGTTTGGCAAAAGACGATCTCAAGGTTGGCCATGAGGGTATCCGCCTTTTTAGACTTGACGATGATGTCGTCCACATAGGCTTCAACCGTATGGCCAATCAGATGGTCGAAGCACCATTGCATGCAACGTTGAAATGTTGGACCAGCATTCTTGAGCCCGAAAGGCATTGTTACGTAGCAGTAAGAATCAAACGGCGTGATGAAAGATATCACAAGTTGGTCAGATTCTTTCATTGCGATTTGTTGGTACCCCGAATAGGCGTATAGGAAGCAGAGGGTTTCACACCCTGCCGTCGAGTCAACTATCTGGTCGATGCATGGCAAAGAAAAGGGATCCTTCGGACATGCCTTGTTCAGGCTCGTATAGTCAACACACATCCTCCATTTCCCATTCTTCTTTTGTATAAGAACAGAATTAGCTAACCATTTAGGGTGATGCATTTCCTTGATGAACCTGGCGGCCTGCAGCTTCGCGATCTCCTCCCCGATTGCTCTGTGCTTCTCCTCGTCGAATTGGCGCAGACGTTGCTTCACCGGCTTGGAGCCCGGCCTAATATTCAAGGAGTGCTAGGCGACTCCCCTAGGTATGCCAGGCATGTTCGAGGGCCTCCACGCGAAAACATCGGCGTTCGCGTGGAGAAAGTCGATGAGCTCGCTTTCTTATTTGGGAGTAAGGGACGTCCCCACTCTCACCGTCTTCTCCGTGTCGCCCTCGAGGTCAATCTGCACTTCTCTAATGTCCTCTGCTGGCTTGAATGAGGCGTTCTTGTGGTTGGCGTCGGGAGTCCCCTCCTTGAGGTGAGTGCGGATAGCCACGAGCTCCCCGACGGAAGCCACCGTTGCTGCAGCAAGGTCGCCGTTCTCCGTCTCACACTGGAAGGCGTGTTGGAGGGACGTGCTAACAGTGATGACCCAAGAGGTGTAGTTGGGGACGGCCATGAACTTGACGTAGCACGGACGCCCCAAGAGAGTGTGATACAGTCCTGGTAAGTTGACAACCTCGAAGACGAGGGTCTCGGTGTGGAAGTTGGACGGAGTCTCGAACGTGATGGGAAAGCTGATCCGCCCGAGGGGCACGGCTTGCTGCCCTAGGACGATTCCGTGAAAGGGTGCGCCAGGTGGCTGAAGGCACGATCAATCGATCCCGAGCAGGTCGAGCGTGTCGGCGTACAGAATGTTGATGCAGCTGCCCCCGTCCATCATCACCTTAGTGAGACGGACCTCGGCGATGATGGGGTCGACCACGAGCGGGTATCGACCCGGTCGCGATACGTGCGGTGGGTGGTCCGACCGATCGAACGTGATTGGTAAATCGGACCACTTGAGGAAAGATGGCGTGGCAGGCTCCATCACGAAAACCACGCGACACTCGACCTTGGCAGTGCGCCGACTTCCTCGGGACTCAGGCCCCGTGATGATCATATGGCAAGCTTTGGTGTTGGTGAATACTGGTCCCCCTGCTCGTCATCGTCAACCGGGGGGTCTTGGACCCCTGGTTCCGACGCTTTCTCTGGGTCCCCCTTCTTCGCCTCCTCCCGGATGAATTTCTACATCATGGAGTAGTCCTTAAGGAGGTGCTTGACAGGGAACCTGTGGTACGGGCATGGGCCATTCCACTTCTTTTTGAAGTGGTTCGGCGCCTCCCCTGCTGCCAGCCTCAGAGGCTTGCACTCGGTGACGGCCACGATGGGGTCGCGCCCTGCTTGTGGCTTGTTTTTCTTCTTCTTCGGGTGGTTAGAGGCACCATCACCGGCTCCTTTGTCCCGCTTGCCTTTGCCCTTGCCCTCCAGCGTGCGCCGGAGGACCGCTCCTACACAATCTTCGCCAGAGGCGAAGCTCGCTGTGATGTCTAGGAGCTCGCGGGCCGTGCGCAGACCCCTTCGGCCCAGATCGTGGATGAGCTGTTCCCACATTGTGCGAGAGATGAAGGCCCCAACAATGTCTACGTTGCCCATGTTAGGCAGCTCATTGCACTTCTTGCTGAAGTGTCGGATATAGTCTTGGAAGGACTCGCCAGCTATCCGCCTGTAGTTCTTGAGGTCCCAGGAGCTGCCCGGTCGGATGTAGGTCCCCTAGAACGACGAAGATATCCCTCAGGTCGCCCTAGTCATAGATTTGACCCTCGGGGAGATGCTTGAGCCAAGCACGGGCCGAGTCGGCGAGGTATAGCGGGAGGTTGCGGATGATGGCGAGGTCATCGATGGCTCCCCCAACTTGACACGCGAGGCGTTAGTTGTGAAGCCAAAGGCCGGGGTTCGTCTTGCCCGCGTACTTGGTGACTGTCGCAGACACCTAGAAGCGCTGAGGGAACTCGGTGGTGCGGATTCGCGAGCTGAAGACCTGTGGTCCAGGAGGGCTCGGGCTCCACCTCCGCTCCTTATCGGTGTCATCGTACCGCCCTCTGCTGCATGGTTGACGCCCTCCGCTGCATGGTTGACGAACTCGGTGACGCGCCTTGAGAGTGTGGAGTGCGTCGCGATGAGGTCTGACCCGGTCGTGGACCGAGGCTTTCTTAGGTGTGCCTCCAGCCGGGGCTGGCGGCCGAACTGAGTGTTGTTGTGATCTAGCAGCGCTGCCTCCTCCCGTACGCCTGGATGTGGAGATCTGTTGGATGGATTGAGAGGCACACCATTGAGAGCTCACCGCCTGGAGCTCGGCAGCCTTGGCTAGAAGAGCCACAACTTCTTGTGAAGCCTGCTAGGCCTCCGGTGTTGCGGGCTCATGGAGAGTATTGAGCATGCCGACGGCTGCCGCTATGTTTTGTCCCGCACGAGCGAACTGTGGGGGCCCTTGGGCATCGGTGATGATGCACTGATGGACATCACGGGCCATGGCGCGAGCGCATCCGCCTGTGCCGGGACTAGCTCATGGTCTATTTCTTCCTTTTCATGCTCGAGCTGGCACCGAGTCTCCTCCAGCTCTGCCCACCTTGCCCTCAACCGCTGCTGAAGGTCATTCGGGTGAGGCGCAGTCTACGGGTTTCCGGCCACAGTGACGGGGTTGTTAATGAGGGTTTCCCCTCTAGCTGCACCTGTCATCGGGTTTGCCAAGGTAGAGTCCCGGGATTCGCCATCGCTCCGGCGGCCAAGGTCCCGGCACCCCCCGCAGCTGGAATGGGTGCAAGCTGCACCATATTGCACCCTCGTGAGGTGCCGCAGCTTCCCGCATAGCTTTCGGACTCGGAGCTAGAAACTCCCGCTAACCCCACGTCGAAGAGGTCAAAGAGAGATTCGTCCGGACGCTCGATCACGCCGACAAACCCAGAGCCCGCAAAGACGGGAACCGGGAGTTGTGCGGTCGTGTCTCGGAAACACCTCGTGGTGTTCCGAAAGCCATATGGGTAGCCCTCCGAAGAATTTTCAGTGAGCCTGTCCGGGCGGAGGGGCTCTTCCCCGAGAAGTTGCCTGTGGATGTTCGCCAGCGCGAACGCAAAGTATCGGAGGTCTTCCGGGTCAGGGTAGGGCCCAAGTAACGCTTCAGATGGAGCCATAGCTGGTCGCCGTAACCGGACAATGCCATGGAGCGGTCAGTAACGTGTGGCCTGGCCGGCTCGAGTCGAACCACGCGCCTTGCCTCGTCAGCGACTGCGACGGCCGCCGCGATAGGATCCGAGAGTGACTCCTCGACGAGTTCTAAGGTCCCATCTCCCATGACTACGAAGTCGAGCGTGTCGGCGAGGTACAGCGGGAGGTTGCGGATGATGGCGAGGTCATCGATGGCTCCCCCAGCTTGACACGTGAAGCGGTAGTCGTCAAGCCAAAGGTTGGGGTCCATCTTGCCCGCGTACTTGGTGACAGTCGCAGGCACCTAGAAGCGCTGAGGGAACTCGGCGGTGCGGATTCGCGAGCTGAAGACCCGTGGTCCAGGAGGGCTCGGGCTCCGGCTCTGCTCCTCATCGGTGTCGTCGTACCGGCCTCCGTGGCATGGTTGACGGCCTCTTTCTTGGTTCCGCCGCTCTCTCTCGCGGTGATGTGCCTTGAAAGTGTGGAGTGCGTCGCGATGAGGTCCGACCCGGTCATGGACCGAGGCTGTCTTAGGTGCGCCTCCAGCCGGGGCTGGCTGCCGAACCGAGTGTTGTTGTGAACCAGCGGCGCTGCATCCTCCCGTGCGCCTAGATGTAGAGATCTGTTGGATGGATTGAGCGGCACACCATTGAGAGCTCGCCGCCTGGAGGTCAGCGGCCTTGGCTAGAAGAGCCGCAACTTCTTATTGAGCCTGCTGGGCCTCCGGTGTTGCGGGCTCAGGGAGAGTATTGAGCATGCCGACGGCTGCCGCTATGTTTTGTCCCGCATGAGCGAACTGTGGGGGCCCTTGGGCGTCGGTGATGATGCACTGATGGACATCATGGGCCATGGCACGAGCGCATCCGCCTGTGCCGAGATGGGCTAGCTCATGGTCTATTTCTTCCTTTTGATGCTCGAGCTGGCGCCGAGTCTCCTCCAGCTCTGCCCGCCTTGCTCTCAACCGCTGCTGAAGGTCGTTCGGGTGAGGCGCAGTATGCGGGTTTCCGGCCGTAGTGACGGGGATGTTAATGAGGGTTTCCCCTCCCGCTGCACCTGTCGTCGGGTTTGCCTGGGCGAGGTCCCGGGATTCGCCATCGCTCCGGCGGCCGAGGTCCCGGCACCCCCCGCAGCTGGAATGGGTGCAAGCTGCACCATATTGCACCCTCGCGAGGTGTCGCAGCTTCCCATGTAGCTTCCGGTCTCGGAGCTAGAATCTCCCGCTAACCCCATGTCGAAGAGGTCAAAGAGAGATTCGTCCGGATGCTCGATCACGCCGACAAACCCAAAGCCCGCAAAGGTGGGAACCGGGAGTTGTGCGGTCGTGTCTCAAAAACACCTCGTGGCGTTCCGAAAGTCGTATGGGTAGCCCTCCGAAGGGGTTTCGGTGAGCCTGTCCGGGCGGAGGGGCTCTTCCCCGAGAAGTTGCCTGTGGATGTTCACCAGCGCGAACGCGAAGTATCGGAGGTCTTCCGGGTCGGGCGTAGGGCCCAAGTAACACTCCAGATGGAGCCATAGCTGGTCGCCATAATCGGACAATGCCACGGAGCGGTCAGTAACGTGTGGCCTGGCCGGCTCGAGTCGAACCGCGCGCCTTGCCTCGTCAGCGACTGCAACGGCCGCCGCGATAGGATCCGGGAGTGACTCGTCGACGAGTTCTAAGGTCCCATCTCCCGTGACTACGAAGTCGAGCGTGTCGGCGAGGTATAGTGGGAGGTTACGGATGATGGCGAGGTCATCGATGGCTCCCCCAGCTTGACACGCGAAGCGGTAGTCATCAAGCCAAAGGCCGGGGTCCATCTTGCCCGCGTACTTGGTGATAGTCGCAGGCACCCAGAAGCGCTGAGGGAACTCGGCAGTGCGGATTCACGAGCTGAAGACCCGTGGTCCAGGAGGGCTCGGGCTCCGGCTCCGCTCCTCATCAGTGTCGGCGTACCGGCCTCCGTGGCATGGTTGACAGCCTCTTTCTTGGTTCCGCCGCTCTCTCTCATGGTGATGTGCCTTGAGAGTGTGGAGTGCGTTACGGTGAGGTCCGACCCGGTCGTGGACCGAGGCTGTCTTAGGTGCGCCTCTAGCCGGGGCTGGCTACCGAACCGAGTGTTGTTGTGAACCGGCGGCGCTGCCTCCTCCCGTATGCCTAGATGTGGAGATCTGTTGGATGGATTGAGCGGCACACCATTGAGAGCTCGCCGCCTGGAGGTCGGCGGCCTTGGCTAGAAGAGCCGCAACTTCTTGTTGAGCCTGCTGGGCCTTCGGTGTTGCGGGCTCAGGGAGAGTATTGAGCATGCCGACGGCTGCCGCTATGTTTTGTCCCGCACGAGCGAACTGTGGGGGCCTTGAGCGTCGGTGACGATGCACTGATGGACATCGCGGGTCATGGCGCGAGCGCATCCGCCCGTGCCGGGATGGGCTAGCTCATGGTCTATTTCTTCTTTTTCGTGCTCGAGCTGGCGCCGAGTCTCCTCCAGCTCTACTCGCCTTGCCCTCAACCGCTGCTGAAGGTCGTCCGGGTGAGGTGCAGTCTGCGGGTTTCTGGCCACAGTGACGGGGATGTTAATGAGGGTTTCCCCTCCCGCTGCACCTGTCGTCGGGTTTGACTGGGAGGGGTCCCGGGATTCGCCATCGCTCTGGCGGTCGAGGTCCCGGCACCCCCCGCAACTGGAATGGGTGCAAGCTGCACCATATTGCACCCTTGCGGGGTGCCGTAGCTTCCCGCGTAGCTTCCGCACTCGGAGCTAGAATCTCCCACTAACCCCATGTCGAGGAGGTCAAAGAGAGATTCATCTGGATGCTCGATCACGCCGACAAACGTAGAGCCCGCAAAGGCGGGAACTGGGAGTTGTGCGGTCACGTCTCGGAAACACCTCGTGGCGTTTCGAAAGCCGTATGGGTAGCCCTCCGAAGGGGTTTCGGTGAGCCTGTCTGGGCGGAGGGGCTCTTCCCCGAGAAGTTGCCTATGGATGTTCGCTAGCGTGAACACGAAGTATCGGAGGTCTTCCGGGTCGGGCGTAGGGCCCAAGTAATGCTCCAGATGGAGCCATAGCTGATCGCTGTAACCGGACAATGCCACGGAGCGGTCAGTAACATGTGGCCTGGCCGGCTCGAGTCGAACCGCGCGCCTTGCCTCGTTGGCGACTGCGACGACCGCGGCAATAGGATCCGGGAGTGACTTGTCGACAAGTTCCAAGGTCCCATCTCCCGCGACTACGAAGTTGAGCGTGTCGCTCGTGTCCTCCAGCCACCACGGACGCGTTGCTGTGATGGCTGGTGCATGGACTGGGGGCGGTGGGAATGTCAAAATGCTGACACACAATTGCTTTCGGTCCGCCGTGGCGACGAACTCCAGGCTCCCGAAGAAGACGCTGCTGCCGGGAGTCCAAAAGGTGGAGGAAGTGGCCATCCGAACCATGGAGTGGTGAAGTGAAACGCGCAAAGCCCCCTTCCTAGCGCGCCAACTGTCGGCATTTAGATCACCGGGTAGAATTTGTTCACGGGGGCGCGCGTTTTAGGCTTGGTGATGGCTAAGCAAGAGGACACGAATGGTTATACTGGTTCAGGGCAGTCCCCTACGTCCATTCTCAGACCTGCTCGTGTTACTTGCTCCGGTTGGAGAATACAATGGTGGTGAGAGAGGAGAGTGCTCCAAGTCTCGGGTGCAAGTGGTGTGTGTGTGTGGTCACAGTTGTTGTTCCTTTCGTCGTTGTTAGAGGCGCGGGCCTCCCCTTTTATACTTCAAGGGGAAAGGACCCACATTACAGAGATAGAGAGAGAGAGATTTCTACACGTGATGGGTCGGTGGAGGCGTGCCGAAGAAGGCGAAGCCCTTAGTCGATGGCGTAGTCTTCGGTCCTTGTGGCCCCCATCATCCTGGTTTGCGTCAGAGGGGCAGCACTGTGTCCGAGCATACCCCTGTTCTCCATCGTCGGGTTGAGTCCTTCCTTGTTCCTGTTGTAGGCATGCTCCGCTATATGCGGGGAGGTGCAGCATGGGCATTGTCACGTTATTCAAGCAAGGTTCAATCTAGCTGTCCATCAAGCCGTCCTGCATCATCACCAATAGGCGTGTCATTGGGCGACAGCAACACAGTGAGCCTTGTCATGTTTGCCATCGTCAGCGGACGCTGGTGATGATGAGGGGGGCAGGTATTCGGAGAGATTTGACTTCCTGATACTATGTATGCGTAGTGGGCATGACATTTAAGGCCGGATGGTTGGCGGTTGTTGACCGTTGTCTTGCTCGACCCCCTTCGTCGGGGGTCGTCGCGTCGGGTTGCGCCTGTCTGGGCTTGCTTGGAGTTGGAATCCGTCCCGACCTAATAAGGCAATCGAGTTTCTCGACTCCGTCACTTCCGTCTTGATCAGGGGTCCGTCGTCCCGTCCCGTCGCGGTTTGGGCCCCACTGATGGGAGTTGAAGGAGGCAGGGCTTATCCAGTGAGTACGAGGGGCCCACACTATCGTCATGGCTGTAGTGTGAGTGAAACGACCGTCCTTGCCCCGGAGTAGGTGAGCTTGGACGAGCGATTGCGTCATTCGCTCGGGTGGGCGAGCCGTGCTCGGATCCCGTCAGGCGAAACGATTTGTCCTCGACTCCCTTTATAGGGTCGAGCGAGGCGTAGCGAGCCCTCGACCGCACGGGGGTCGAGCGGAACGCGACGGGACTTCGACCCCTGAGGGGGGGTCGAGTGAGTTGGGGGAGCGGTGCGGCCTTTGCGGCCAATGTTTGACCATCGTGGAGACGCTTTTTGTAGGGACCCACGTAGGAGACGTCTTGAGAGCGATCCAGCGGGTCCTTTGGCCCGGTCGCCTATTTTCTACCCTCGACATAGGGTGTCAAATTTTTTTAGACATTTATCATTTCCTTTTGCTCTGATTTGTCCTCAGTTTTAGATCCATTTAACAAAAAAAAGAACTAAACATATTTTGTAAAAATCCATTTAACAAAAAAGAACTAAACATATTTTTTTAAAAAACTAAACGTATTAGTTTTAGCTATTTGTTATGTATCCAAGCATACCCTTAACCATTTATCCCTTGAACGAACATTCTCTCTTCTCCGTACTTTCTCTAGTCTGGAGCGGGATATCCCGTCCAATTTTATAGTAGGAAGAAAAGGAAACTCAAAAGCGTTTATTTCCATCCCCACTTCCCTTATCTCCCGCGCGCTCCTCTCTGCCACCCTCTCCGGCTCTCCGCCATGGCTGCCGTCGGCATCACCTCCCCGCCGGCGCCATCGGCCTTCGCGTCCGCCGCATCTCCCTCCTACAACTCGTCAAGCTCCAGCACTCGCCTCCGCCTTCGCTCTCTTCCCGCCCGAATCGACGCTGCGGCGTCGTTCCGCGTGAGGTGCGCCGCTGCCGCCGAAGGGGCCGAGTTCTCGGAGGGCGGCTCGGCGGTGGCCGAGTTCGAGGGGAACCCCGACGCGGGCACCGATGTCGCCGGGGGCGCCGCAACCTCCACGCGGCCGCCCTACTCGATCATCTCCGCTGACAACGTGCAGAAGGCGATGCGCGGCCTTGGTGCGCGTTCATGTTTTCTTGGTTTTCCATAGCGTAATCCGCTCGATTTCTTAGGTTTTCTTGTTGAATCGTTTAACCAACGTACAATGACTGTCCAATTAGAACTATTGTCTGTGATGCATAAACTCATTTCCGAGGACATTACTGCTTTTTGTACAGCTTACCTGTTGAAACCTAAACTGTCTGTTGAAAAGCTGTTTTACATTGAAGTATATTTTCCCATGCTTGCAGCAATTACAGATGCTGATCACTATGGGAGGCTTGGAATCACCAAACTGGCTTCTACGGATGAGGTGAACTGAGTTTCCAAAACAGCATGCACTTTTTTCCTATTCAAAAATACCCTTAAGCTCTGGTGTTCGCTAGAGATGGGTATTGAGTTGGTCCTAGGACCTGAAACTTGACTGACAAGGAGGTAAAACAACATCTACACCACCGTGCCCTTGCCCCATTCCCCAAATATAATGCATCTCACTATAATGAAACAATGTTGGCAAAGTACCTGGTAGATGCAAAGATTGTACCAAATGTCACCAATACTGAACAATAAGCATGACTGGCTCCATTCTGGCCAGCTTCCTGGGCTTATTTGACAGCCATGCTAAAGATGGATACTAACGCAGCTACTCCACTTACTATTTCTTGGAATATCTTGTTCTCAGTCATGCTAGACTATTATTCCCGACAGTGGAATAGGTGTAGAAAAATATAGTTATGTCCAAGATTTCTTGTGTTTCAGATTCGTGGGTAGTGCCATCAGGCAGAGAAACACCTCTTATAAGGGTAATTGACATGAATGGTGTGTAAGTTAAAAGCTGAAATTCTACTATGCTGGGACTTTAGCCTGTTAATCAGCGTGGCATATCATTGGTACAAGAGAAGTTTGTATTACCGATCAGCTCCATTGCATGGATTATCATTCATACAAGCTCAATTGTAGAGACTAGAAATTCAATCGTCAAATATGGAGTTTCTATTCAAAGTGAATCTTATCTCTTTACTGCTTATAGGAATTTTCCAAGTTTGCTTTTACTGTGTGCTTTATCCTCGACTTCACTTTATTACGTGATTCCTTATTTCTTTCACTAGTTTCTATCAACTTTTCATGCATAATATAGTACTTGAATAACTGACTTGAACATTGTAATCAGGTTAAAGCTGCCTACGAGAAAAGATGTGAAGAACTGAACAGCAGAGGACTGGAAGAAGAAGAACTCAACAAGGAACATGATCTCCTAAAGGTTCTCAGCCTAAGCTAGGGCCAGAATGCATTTTGCCACTGATTTCAATTTCTAATCCCTACAACTTCGTAGGAATCATTTACTATATTATCAACTGAGGAAGAGAGAAGATTATACGATTGGAGCTTGTCAAGAAGTGGGCAGCCTGAACGATATGTCTGGCCTTTTCAAGTTGATCCCTTGGAGCTGGCACCGGAGCCTCCAAAGGTCTGCACCAGTTTTGGAGCAAAATATTTTTTATGAAGATGAATCGTTTTTTAACTCTGCTAATATATATTGAACAACATGCCCTAATATGTCTGCTAGAAACTGCTACTTATAATGTTTTGTCTATGAAACTCTTTATAACAAAATATGAGAAACAGCAGGACAATTTTATATAATGGATCCAGTTGGGCTTAAGGCTACTAATTAATTCTGATATATCACATAACTTGTACAACAGATCAATAGGATAATATATATGTTTTCAGATTGAAAATAGAAATATTGGATAATTGTGACTCAAATGATGCAGCTTGGGGAGATATGAGGCATGTATGTCCTTGTGCCAAATATTAGTGATAAGGAGGTATCCAATGGCATCTTTCAAAATGGAAATATATATCGGAGTCCCTTCAAATAAATTATTTCCTTTAGCTACTAATTCATGTGCATTTTTCCCAAACTTATGAATAACTCAATTGTGACCCTCGAAAACAATAACTTCATTGTGATGTTGCATGACCTATGGAACAGGAACCAGAAGATGAATCTCCAACGCAGCTTGTTGGCAACGTCTTCCTGGCATTGTTCATACTTTCTGTTGTTTTGTCAGTGACACTCAACAGATGAAGAGTTTTTCCCCAGGAAAAAGGATGGACCTTATAACCTAATGTCATCTTTCTGTACGATGAATGTGTGTATGAAAGATATACTGTCATTTAATTGCATACAGTACATAACAGCATATTCTGTACAGATCAAATGTATGAATCTTTTGTTCTTTACTGAGAATTTGCTGCATAAATCCGTACTTCCTCTGATTTTAAATGTATGTATGTTTGTGTTAGGAATTTTGTTGGTCCAACTTTGACCATCAGTATTTAAATAACAGTGTGCTTGAATGTGTAAATCGATAAGCGTGGGTTCATCATTTATTCATCTTTTTTTTATTGACCGGGAAACAGCAAGGGAGGCCCCTGCGGTGAAAATTTTATTAAAAGCAAAAGAACTGTACAAAATAAACTATACAGACCCTTAAACAGGGAAAATAATTGCAGGGAGTTAACCCAATCTACAAAGGGCGTTCCAATCTAAAAAGGGCGTTTGAAGACTGTCCTTGAGTCTATGGGCATGCAATAGACCCTCGTCCTTGAAAGTTTTTATCCAGGATTCCAAGTTTGGTGGGGATTATCAAAGATAAGCCCATTTCTCTGCTTCCAAATTGTTTAGGCCACAATGATGAAAGCTTCCATGAAGAACGAGTGAGGGAACTGGCTTCTTCCTGTTGCCAACATCTGATAGAACTGTAGAGAGATATTCCAATGCACACCAACCTTTTCCCAGCACCGAATACTGAATTGGCATGAGAAAAATAGGTGGAAAGCTGTCTCCTCTATGTTGTGTCTGCAAAGAGCACAGTTGTAGTTGTTGCCTTGAATCTTATAATTCTTCCTTTTAAGAGTATTGAGTCTGTCCATTAGAAGGAACTAGGTGAAGACTCTTAGCTTATTGCTATATCGCGAGTCCCGGATCCATAGGAATGGAGAGGGGAGATGGAAGTTCTTGTATGGGTAGTTATAGAAACCTTTTACAGTGTACTATGTTGTCCCCCATATGTATGTCCATTTGTCTTGTTCAGTACTATTGAGTTGCAGGTTTTGTATGATGATCTGCGATTCTTGACACTCCTAAAAGGCTTGCTCTGTTAGAGGTAGATGGAATTGATCTTATATATTATTGTTGAGTAGGAATTGTGCAACCGAACTCTTCTGATTTTTTACAAAGGAGAAGAGCCTAGGAAACTTTTGCTACAAGCACTAAGCAGTGTCCATTCCAAACATCCAACCAAAATAACACGCTAGTTCCATCTCCAACTGTGCACTGAGCTATAGCTTTGAACTGGTCACAAAGTTTTAAAATGTCCCTCCACCAAAAAGATCCTCTGTCTGTGCTTGCATGGGGGACCTGACCATCTGAGTAGTGAGAATGTCAGATCATATTAACCCATGGAATGTATTGCTTGTTATAAAACTTAACCAAATGCTTGACAAGAAGGGCCTTGTTCTGTGCACAGAGATCAATTACTCCTAGACCACCTTTATCTTTTGGCCGTTTGACTTTCTTCCAAGCCATCAGTGCTTTACCTTTTGCTGTTATATCAGACCCTCGCCAAAAACAAGTTCAACGCTCTTTATCCACTTGCTCCAGGATGGTGAGGTATATCATATGAGCACATTGTATAGGTGGCTAAAGATGACAGAAATGAAGGTGATTTTTGAACTAAAGGCATGAGGTCTTCTACCCTGGGTTTGGTTGTGCCCAAAGGTAATCCCAGGTAAGTAAAATGGAGGGAGGCTAGCTGGCATGAAAAGATCGAGTGACTGAGAGGGGGGGGGGGAGGGTGAATCAGGAACTCAAACTATGTACCAATTTTGTTAAATAAAAAAACCGACCACTCAAAACAACTCCTACACAATTGTAGTGGTGATCACACTAACAAGATAATCCTATGAAAGGGAAGACAACCTAAGCATACTAGTGGATCACACACGAGACACACAACTCCTATGCAAACTAGTAATTAAAGAGCACGCAGAAGCACACAACAAGCTAGCATAGGAGCCTACTCATGCAAAGCTACTAGATCATCAAGTACAAGATAAGCACACAAGCATGAGTAGCATAACACATACAAGGGTAAGTAATCAAGCCAATGCAACTCCTACATATGCTAGTGATCTAGTGAAAGCTAAGCACAACTAGCAAATGGAGAAGCCTATTCATGCAAGTCTACAAGGTAATCAACTAGAGCAAGGCAAGCACACAAGCATGAATAGCATGGTATGTAAATACGGAAAGTAAGTCATCATAGTAAGAAGTAGAGTAAGAGATGGCTCATGATTTTTTTTCCCGAGGTCTCGGAAGGATGCACCTTCCCCTACTCCACGTTGGACCACTCCCGTCGGAGTATCAGTCCCTCCCGCTACCAATGTGGAGTTCTCGCCCACGAGCCCGCAATCACTCCCGGAATGAAGACACAGTGCATGTCAGCGCTACCATCAAGACACAAGCTCGCCTGCCTCGAGAACATACCGGACTCCTCGAGCTGACACGGGCGCTTACTATTGATGCCCCTTTCACCGACAGGCTCGAACCAAGTACAAATGTGTGACGGCCTTCACAAGCGATCATGATAGGCTCGATCACCGACACCTAACCGGTCTAGATCTCACTATAGACCAAGAGTAATAACCTAGATCACACCCTCAAGGACACCCTAGCCTTAGATGTGCATCAATGCTCAAGTTACTCTCACTAGCACTCTCAAGATATCCAATATCTTTTCCTAGTGCTCCTATCTTGACCCTTTGGCTTCCAATAGATGCTCCCAGCAATTCCAATGGCCAAAGGCAGTCTTCAAGACCCCAGCAACGAAGTTATATAGGTCTCCAACCTCAAACTAGTCGTTGCTCCATGAAACAGCCCTCTGTACGTACTGATCGGACGGTCCGGTCACAATCCAGACCGGACAGTCCGGTCTCCACCGGATGGCTCCACCAGAGCCGTTGCTCTCTGTCCACAGTTGTCTCCATATAAACCGTACAGTCCGGTCTTCATCATCGAATCTCCAAATAGAGCTATTGCAATCACTTCCTCGTCTGTCCATAATTTTCTCCTATAGACCGTATAGTCTGGTCTACAGACCGTATAGTCCAGTATGTACAAATTTTTCTCTAACAGATTTCCTCGTGGCCAACTTCTCCTCTATTCTAGAATTCCTCCTGATGACCGTACCGTCCGGTCTCTATCTCCAAAAGGTGAAACTCCTTGTCCTCGCTTGACTTCATCTCCCGACTTCTCCGAACAGCTCCTTGGCTTCTCCACTGTCACCTAGTGCCTGTGATTTCACCGAGCAACCTTGCACATCACTACTCAAAGCCCTAACAACTAGACAAAATAGTTCAACACTTGCTTATGTTAAGTGTTGAACCATAAGTGAATACGCCAATCACTATCACCCAAAAGCTTATGTTGATGGGAAAAGGTTGACAATTCACTTATGGTTCAACACTCGCCCTCACGTGCAGCTCCCTCGAGGCCAAACATAGAATAGAGCTGCACAGCGAAAAATACGGTCACCAAGACTTGAAGTCAAGACCTCTGCCTCAATACCATGTTAAGTTACTATTCACCGACCAATTGCACCCAAAAGCTTAAGCTTTTAGGAAAAGATGGACAATTCACTTATGGTTCAACAACTTATGACATGTGTTTTTGCTAGGGAGTTCTGGTGCCACTTGTTAACACCTCTTCTCATGGTGCAACTTGCTCCAATAGTGGAGGAGGCGTGGTTCGTAGAGTGGTGATGTTGGATAATCCTTCATACAAGAAAAGATAAAAAAAACGCTTGGTGGGCTTCAACACCGATCACTTTGAAGATTGGTGGAGCCGAACTTCAAATAGGGTGACAGGAGAAGTGCGACAGGGCATAAACTCGCGCATTATTCTCGGAGCATGGACTCTCTCACGGCATCACAACGATTGTGTCTTCAATGGAGTCTTCTTGAGCCCACGGTGTTGATCATGGCTGGAGATGACAAGTGCCTATGGGGCATGGCTGGAGAAAAGTCTCTTATAGCCCTCTCTGCCCATGGTGGTGCTGTCAGTAGTGCTATTGTTAGTGGATGATATTCAAGCCTTAGTCGCCTATCTAGTATATACAGATGCGCATGTAAACTGAAAGTCAGTTGTGTGTGTGTTATATTCTAACGTCTTCTTCTATTAATGAAATGATACGCAACTCTTTTACGTATTCGAGAAATAAAACAAAGTCATCATGACACTTGTGTTATTTAAGGCATCAGCTCAGGTGTAAGTGTGGTTATGAGATACTTCAAGGACGATCATCACCTATGGTCCTTAGCTAAGGCTAAAGGCCTCCGAGAGTTAGGTCTAGGTAGTCCCCATAACAGGGTCTAGAGATGTTTTGGTTGGGCAGTGTGTTTTTGTGCAAAAAAGGTGCGCATGTAAACTATGAATCAAACACCCTCTCATTTCTAGTCCAAGATGGGAGGGTGTGATGTAATTTGGGTTGATTCTTTTCTCCTATTAATACAAAGAACCGCAGCTCTGCTCTGTTTTTGACACACACAAAAAAGTACTTTGAACCCTATTTGAGCAATATAAAATATGGTGGTTAAAATACTTTATACCCTGTTTTCTATACAATTTATCAAAAATTGAGAGAATTTTATTTTTGTTTGGCATGGCCGAGAAAAAGCTCATCATATCTCACTCTTCTTTTTCCTCTAAATTTTTTAGCGTTTTGTTGTAGCTGTTGGCAGACGATTTGTTTACATGACATGACTCTGGCAATTTGCTGGCGAGCTGCAGCATCAAACTCCAGCATATTGTATTACATTGAGGTCAACGACTTCAAGATTGTTGAGTTTCTCATCTAGTTGTGGGCGGGGACACGTCACCAATGCTAACCGAGCCGTGCAATTCCAAGGTAATGAAAGCCCGTGAGGTTGCAGTCCCAAAATCCAAGCTTCAGAAGACATTTGACCTAGCAAATTCAGATTATTAGCTAGCACTGTCAGGCTAGACGTATACAAGTGTTTCCACGGTTTAGAGATACATAGTTTAATTTGACGTTCAAAAGGAAGCTTTGACCATATATTTTTCGTATATTATTATGCTTATAGTTACAAAATCATAGTCATGAAGATCCAACGGCGTCATTTTCGTTATATTAGGCACGCACAATTGTGTCAATATCCTTATTCTCACCTTCAGTTTGATTTTATCCCTACTATTTAAGGTTTGTGTTTTCAAAAATAAATACACTCGAGAATCTGTTAGATCATATGAATGGTGTTAAATATGGTGTAAAAAGATTTTTAAAATGCTCTTGTGAATTTACCACCACATTTAGTATATTTTCATGATAATTTCAGCCTTGTTTTGAAAATGTATACAAAAGAATTCGACAGATTGTAGTTTTAGCATAATGTAAAAATTGGACAGAATTCCAACAAGATTTCAGGAACTGTGATCTGTGCCGTCTAAGTGTAAATCTTCAAAAACAGAAGAAAGATTTGTCAAATTAAGTTAAGACTGTTTGCATTTCGTATGAGAATGAATGTTTTGTATTTGGATGGAACCAAGCCACATGGCCCACATCATCATATTATGACGACGGGGGACGAGATATTGAGGCGGCGGCATCTCAGCAGGTGCGCCACCCGCTCGCCCGGTACACGACAACGGCCTTGGGCAGGGTGATCTTGTCGCCTGCGACAGGGTTCATCACGTACCCGCCGGAGATGTTGGCGCGCACGGACACCGCCAGTGACGTCGTAATCAGACCAGCCAGCCGGCGTCGTCACGTCGCGATCAGACGAGCATTGCCAAAGGCCGAGCACGCACAGCCTGCCGCTTGACCTCCTGCACGAGGTGGGGCCCGCGCCGCCACCACGTCCAGCTGCTTCCTCCACGCTCTCTATCATGTTAGTACTTTCATAAATTAATCCCTCCGTATTTTTATTATTGATGCTGCTTAACTCAAATTTGTGCTAAGTAATATCAACAAAAAAGATTAATGGTAGTAGTTATTAGGTGAAGCTCGAAACGGAACAAATCGTTCAACATAACCTCTTCTCTTTTCAAGGATGTTGTTGGCATTTTACGAGGTAACGAATTGCTACCAAGTCGTTCGAGCTCCCTGAATCCTGTTATGGACTAGGACTGCTAAAGCGGAGTATATCAAAGAAGTTATTCTTATGACTTAGGATCCGTGTAATGCAAAGTACTGTGCTTAAGCATAAGTATTACTTCATATCATTCGGCAGTTATATGAAATCTCTTTCTATACAATGCAAATGCCCTTGATAAACACCCATCCGCCCATTCCTACATATACGGCAAAAGTAAATTAGTCTTGCCACAAACACTCCTACTGTACATGCTCTTAAGTTTGGACAGCACAATACAGCCTTCATCGTGTGACTCTCGAGGCTTCCTAACTAGCAGGATCAAATAACACAAAAGGTGGTCCCTTCCACATGTTATACTAGCCGGTCTTTTTCTAGATTATTACGAGTACAAGCACGAGGTTTAATTTAAAAAAACATGAATTATTACGTCTTATATTTCAAATTAAGTATCATTTTGACATTAAAAATTTGTTACATAATACATATCGTTCAAACTTCTTAATGCATCTTTATCTTTTTTATACACCCATATTTTTTTAGCTCTTTTAATTTTAATTTCTAAAACTAGAATGGCTTCTATTTATTTCTAAATGGAGAGAATAATAATAAATATTTATAAAAATCAACCGTATATGAAGTGATACTACCAAGTTCACATCAAACGAACTAATCATGATATGTACTAACTTTTTACATTTGAAATAAATTATTTTTGTAGATGTTCCTAGTCAATGTTTAAAACAATTAACTTTGATTATCATAGATCTAAAACAATAGTTATGTTGTTGGACAAAGATTAGACCTCCTTTTTGAAAGCAAAAAATGGCATTATCATAGAGAAATTGTTTTAAAAAATGGATATGTCATTGAACAATGTAGCTAGCGCGACACTCAACGTCCAGATCGTTTGATGGGCCCACCAAACACCTCAACGTCGCTGTTCACCGTTCCAACCTGTTCCGCTCTTCCCAATCGAGTCCACCGCAGCCGACACTCGAGACGCGACAGCTGTAGAGAACAGAGGAGGGGGAAAAGAACAGAGAAGACCAAAACCCTAGCTCGCGCGCGCCCATGGCGATGCCCATCTCCGGCCGCATCGGCGGCGACGCCTGGTGGGTCCTTGCGCCGTCTGCTTCCTCGCTCGCCTCGCCGCCCCGTCGCTCCAAGGTCTGCCTCTGGCCCTTCCACCCCCATTTCCTTGTAAACCCCTAGCCTTTATTTTACTTATTTGCATTCCAATCCGCGCAAACATCTTGCTCTCGAGTGGTTGTGGAGGCCAATATTTTTTGAGGGAGATACTTCGGTTGGATTTTAGGAACTGGTGCTGCGGTATTGAACTACATTTCAGGGTGGAGGCGTCAGAGTAGTGTCGAGGAAAACTGATTGGGATGCCTTTCTAGATAACCATCTTAGGATTCGCTAGCTAAATTTTAGGACCTATCTGCATTTCTCGATTATGCAGATATAGATTCACAATATAAGCATTAGAGTGTAGAAATCAGGTTTTTGTGTGCCCATATGTTAGAAGATATTGAGGTTTATTTGCACAATGCCCGGTTATAAACAACTGCTTTGTTTTTCATTCCCTGCAAAAAGGATGATTTTCTCTTCAGGTTGGATGATTTTCTCTGAGATGTTCAACTTTGTCGCGCCATTTAGCATACCACGAAATTAGAATTAAGCATACTCTATGCTTTGGCTGTTTGTTTCAACTGCAACAAGTTTGTGCCTGTAAGGATCTTTTGAACTTTGGACTTGACCCCATGAAAGTTCAGTAGTTACAGTAATCATCTTTTGGTTAGCTAGCTATGTTTTGGGCAGGAGCTGTGTTTCACATAAGATGATTAATTTAGTTATTAGGATTCTTGTTTTGGCTTTTAGCCATAATGTTCTTTCCTGGATTATGCATCTCTGGATTCATAAGTTACAAGAATTATGATATAAAAGTCAAATGTCATGTGCCCAATTTGTTTAGAATGTGTTGATATGTGTTTGCATATTATTCGATCAATAAATACCGCTCTGCATTTATTTGTTGTAAGAAGGATGATTTTCTCATCAGATTGGGTGTGTCCTGTTATAGATGTTATTTTATTTGTGGTGTGAGATTTTTGTTTCCTTGTATGTATCATGCAAGTCAGGTTGGTGCACTTATTGGTTGTGTTAACAGTATCAATCATTCTTCACAGAATCAGATAGTCCACATGCCTCGCACCAAAGCCTGACTAGTTTCTTTTTTGACATTTTTCCATGGGATTGGCTTGTTTAAACATTACTCCATCTCTTTATCTCTTTCACCTAATAGGAATAACCTTTTTCCCTTTGTCTCGCTCGCCTAACGTACTACCTGATAGAAAATTGAATGGTTCAAGGACTAAGGCGAGCAGGACTGACTGCATGCAGGGGAGATGCACCTGCAATTTTGCATGCCCCGAGAGCAGCTGGTTCCTTGGTCACCCTGTGCAAATAAAATGCGAGGAAGATAATGGAATGGAGAGAGTTGTACTAACTAGCCTGTCTGCCCGTGCTTTGCTATAGACCATTTTAAAAACTAAATTCAAATAATAAAATGTTATTGTAGGGTACCACTTACACTAAAATAAGACTATGTGGAAGTTTACCACTGCATACTTAATCCTCAATTTATATAGATTGAATTGCATATTAGATCTGGTTTAGTTGTTTTCAAAATTGAATTGGATATTTGCACTAGTAAATCAAGAAAACAATACCCAAGGGAGGGTTTAATAAGCAAAGAATAATCTTTAGCTGAAGGTACTCGCATTTAAGTTGCAGTTTAAGCATTTTCAACCTCGAGTACATCCATCCACAAACGTCCATAGCTATCTCCTGCTCAGTAGAATTCAGCTGTTGGTCTAAAATTAAAAATAAAACCTTTTTGGAACAAAAACAAAACGATGTTATGTCTTATCTATCACCTCTCCTCCTGTTTCTCTCCCTTGTTCAACAGAGCGCACACCACCGCTTCTCAATCTGCCTCAATTAGCATAGGATCTTGCCATCGGCCACTAAAAGTGGATCAATTATCTTCCTGCCATACTGTTCTCCCTTGGATTGAGCTTCATTGTGCTCTTGATTTGATTCCTTGGTGTGAACTTTGTGTGGCACTCGCCACCATTTTATAGCAGCTGTCCCCAGCTGCAAGCTACAGGCATGAGTGCATGACCGCATGAGGAACCTCCCTCAGCTACCTTGTGCCCCCGGGCATGTAGATCCGGTCACTGCAGGTGTGTATTTGGGTTTTCACACGCTGGGAAGGTCACTAGATTGCACCAGCAAGGCAGCAACAGCGGACTCTCATCTGGCTAGCACCACATCGTTCAACTGGTCATGGGAGCTTGCAGGCTGTCCCAAGCCCTATGGTTTGTGAGAGATTGAGAGTCTGATTGGGAGTGGGCAGGAAGACGAGCTGCAGAGAGGGAGGGTTGGAGGGAACTCTGCTCACAGCTTGCTCAGAAATATTGGGCCAGAAATCCAACCACCAATGAGCCAATCACGGTAAGATAGTCCCACCTGTAGTAGTGTCGTCGCATACCAGAACTGGGGTGGTGGGATGAACCACAATCAGCCATCGCCAACTGGGTGTTTAATGTATGGTAACCATCGCATTTCAGGTACTGATGTATATGTCAGTCAGTCTAGGAACTTTAAGGCTGACTGCTTCCTGCTTTTTCTCTCCTTAAATATGCTTAATGTGCATCATTGTGAGGCTAATCTAGTTCTAGCAGAAGTTAGAAATGAGGAACTTCATGATTTGCAAGATTCCCGTGTTAGTTGTTTCTTTTTCTGTTTTCTTTTAGATATCATGTTAGGGGCTTAGGGCAATAGTCATCTGTCCTGAAATGAGATCTTAAGCATATGAGAGGTCTTTCTCCTGACACAAATTCTGTCCAATGGCTCACCTACTCATGTGGATTATGTCCACCCTGCTTTGTTGGTTCTTTTCATTCAGTCCTTTGCATGCATATGTTTTATCTTAGTTACAGGGCAGAACTGTACTGACTTGATTAATTGTTCAATGAGATGATGACTCAATCATATGTCTTTGCATATGTTTAATGTAGTATGCGGCTGTTGTGACATATGCTGGAGGTTATGTACTTGAATCATGCTATATTATTTTGTAAAATTTTGCAACGATCAGTATGCTGGGATTAGGATTAGCAGTGGTCCTGGGATGCTTAGTTTATCTTTTTCATGATAACTGATAACTACCCTGTTAACATTAAATGCTGCTTTTTAATCAGTATATAGACTTAAAAATTTATCATCTGTTTCTGCAGACTCATTTTTGCACTATTCCTCGTGGATCATCTAGCAGCCTCATGCTGGCACCTAGGCCGCTGTACATCGAGCATCAAAGCTGGTCACAAAGCTCCAGCCAAACCTATGCTCTTTCAAGGAACAGCTTCTCTCCTATAACTCAAGATATGGAAGGCTTCCTTCACAATGTTGTTAACATGGGATTTCTTGACCGTCTGAAATTAGCATGGAAGATAATTTTTCCTGCGCCAATCATAAAGGAGAACTCCAACGCAAACATTGCAAAGCAGAGGCTGAAGATGATCTTGTTCTCTGACAGGTGTGAAGTGAGTGATGAGGCAAAGAAAAAGATTGTAGAGAATGTCGTTGAGGCACTCTCTGAGTTTGTTGAGATAGAATCACGGGATAATGTGCAAGTGGATATCTCAACTGATGCTGGCCTTGGCACTGTTTACTCTGTGACAGTTCCTGTGCGTCGTGTGAAGCCTGAGTACCAGGAATCTGAAGAGCAGTACCGAGGAAAGATAGTTGGTGTCGACTTCAAGGACACCGGGGAGTCATCTGGTAGCGTGGATGTCACCTTTGACTTCTTTGTACCCAACGAGAACTGCTGATTCCTTGTAATTCAGCCAGACTGCTCTACTATGTTTCGTATGTTTGTTGCATTTCTGAATCATTTAGGTAGAAAGTTAACCCTTCAGCGTGATGTAAATATCTAGGATTACTTTCATTTCATTTCCTGTAACTTGATTCTGGAATTTATTTTTTTTCGGTAGAGCTGGCAGACATGCGAAGTCATGTTCTTTGAGAACACAAAACTGAGTTTTGTTTATGAAGAAGTAATGTCCTTTTTTTCATCAATTTCTTTTCAAACATTTCCTCGGGAGCCACAACCTTCACATCGGGGATTGCTTCAAAGCTAATGTTGCATCCAAACTATTGGAAAGATATGACGCATGTTGGTGAAATCTCAATTCTGCTATTTGGCTTGTATTCGTGCTTCAATGAATTGCAAGTTCTGACTACAGTGCCCTACCATTTAATGCTCAGTACCCCTGATATTTGCTTGCGTAACTCCACAAATTCACCCTACCGCTGAAACCACGGTTACACGTGACGTGATCAAACTCAGGACTACAATTTGTCCAGCAAATTATAATCACGTCGGAGCAGCTGTGGCAACACCTACGGACGATTCAAATAAGAGAATGTGCGTTAGAGGGTTCAATATTTATGTGCTTTACAAGCAAAACAAGTTATGTTTATCTGATGAAGGGTCATCCTATACTTACTCTGTTCCAAAATTATTATTATAATTGGCTCTGTTAACTATACTTCTATTTGTGTTATTCAATTCAAATATATAAAATATAAAATCATAAATTATGTTTTAATTTTTCTAGTGATAAAATAAATTAAAGAATATATATATATATATATATATATATATATATATATATATAGGAAAAATCTATTCTACTCCCAGATATAGTTACTCCCATGTTTTATGGACGTGCTATTTAACGCGCAGCGCGCTAAATAATATTTAGCATAGCGGCAAAGCTCCGGTCACCGACCCGCAACCATAATAGACTTCGTTCTTGTGACCATAATTTCTTTCCACAACCATAAGTCTCAGCACCCATACCAGACGCTCTTTGTTCCGCGACCATAAAAAGAGAAAATTGACTCTCACAACCATAAAGCTTATCCATCTAGCCACTGCCACCATAATTCTTCCGGCCATAAAACTACAAAATTGGCTCCCATAACCATAAATAGTATTTAGAGCCACGGACTACTCATACCACGAGCATAAAACACGCTTTCACGACCATAATTCTTCTTTAAATTATATTTTTATAATTGCACAACCATAGAAGTTTGAAATTGGCTTCCACAACCATGAAGTCTCTCGATCCTGCTCTCCTTGTGTCGGACCATAAAAAGTGGAAATCAACACGCGGCAACAAAATTTCAGCATTTTAGTTTCGTCATAAGTTTTTCTTTCCCAAGCCATAAAGCTGCAATACTAGACGCATCTAGTTGACCATAAATATTGGTCTCGTGAATGTAAAATTGGCTTTCTCAACCATAATTAGCTTTGAGCATAATTGTTCACATCATAGTCCATAAAACCGTAATACCAAACACATCTGGTGTGAACGAGTATTGGTCTTGCGATCATAAAGCTACGAAATTCGCTTCATCAACTATAAATGTCAGCATGATTGGGGGGCCATAAGTATTGGTGTCAACGTGACCATAAGTACTGTGAAACAGATCGACATTTACGTTGGTTTCACTGGAAGTTTTTTTTATCATAATAAGTTCATTATTGCTTGGGGATGGGACGAAATTAAGTATGAATTTGTTAATATAGTTTGTAACCATTAAAATTTCGCATATAATGGATGAATGGGAAACATAATTACCATAAAACATATTTATTTGGCAACAATAAGAAAGTTAAAGTAATTTGTAGCTAGTTTATAACCTTAAATTAAATTATAGCCACTATCATCATTCAAACATTTTATGCACCGTAATTAGACTTGTAACCATTATTCAGGAAATTGGAAAAACATTTGTCATCTAGTTTTCACAAGTGTAATTGTTCCAACCATTATAATTATTAGTTAGTTTGTAACCATATATTTCTAACGGCAGGGACCCACTTACATAAACTTAGTTTACATTTACCTTGTCTTATCCGTGTTCTAATAAGGACCTTGGGTTTGAAAATTTGAAGGGTAGAACCATGAATACTGTATTGCGCGCCCATACATGTGGAGCCCATCCAATATCCTTATGGTTGTCAATCCTTATTTGTATGGTCTCTCGTTCACAAAATAAAATTTTTAAAAAAATTATAGTCAGGATGGCGTTCTTATGGTCACGAAAATAATTTTCTGGTTGTGTGTGTCGTGTTTTTACAGTCATGGATATAAAACTATGGTTGAGGGATGGAGGGGTTCTTATAGTCACGACAATAATTTTCTATGCATAGTGTTTTTACAGTCAGGAGAATAAAACTATGGTCACGATTGTAATAGTTTAAAATAAAAAATCATTTATGTCAACAGGTGGATACTTTTTTCCTCATCACATTATCCTTATGGATGTCGGTCCTTATTTTTATGGTCTTCCGTTCACCAAATGTTATTTTTTAAAATATTATGATCGATATGGCATTCTTATGGTCACGATAATAATTTTCTGGTTATATGTGTTTATGCATAGTGTTTTTACTTGTCAAGGGAATAAAACTATGATTTTGGGATAGAGAGGTTCTTATGGTCACGATGCAATTTGTTTTTACGGTCATGGGAATAATACTATTGTTGAGGAGATGGATGGTGCATTATTACGGGATGGGCTGACTCGGTTGTCGGAGATGGACGGTGCTTCGCCGTGGTGTTAAATAACTATTTAACATCAGTATTGCTAAATAGTAGTTATATATATATATATATAGCCTTTTTTCTACTCTCAGGAGTAGCTACTCACACGTGTATATCTCTTAATCTAGAGAGTATCACTACATACTTAAGTTTTATAAATTAAGTATGTAGTCATACTAGAGAGTATGTGAAGATACTCACTTTTTTTTTATTGGAATATATGAAGTATGAGAACATACTCACTTTTATATAGTAGTAAATGCAATATATGTTCATATGTTTATAACTAGAAAACCATTCAAAAAAAATTTATGGTTATCACTCTTAAAAATCTTGTTTTAAGTATGTGTTCATACTCAAAATGATAAATAGGTATGAACGCATACCTAAGATGGATTTTTCAATATGAGAATAACTACATCAGGGAGTAGAATAGATTTTTCCTATATATATATATATATATATATATATATATATATATATATATATATATATATAGTGTAGGTATAATCTGTAGCTAGTTACTTATTCTGCAGCCGGGTCCCCTAGGCGACCCGACCCGAAGTTCTTCCACCATGATTCTAGGATGCCTCGCTGAGACAACTGCCCACCATGGCACATGGAGACCATGAAGGTTTGACACTACGGGAAACATGACATTTACCGTGTGCCCCAATGTTTGTCGTGTGCAAACTATCGGGCACACGGCAAAGGAGCTTTGTGCCGTGAGTCTTGTAGAAAGCACACGGCAAACGACCCTTTTGCCGTGTGTCACGTGGGAGGCACACGGCAAACAATAAGTTTGCCGTGTGCCCTTTGACATGGCACACGGTAAACTAACCGTTTGCTGTTTGCAACCTCTACGTCCAGCTGACGCTAACGGTCGTTAGAGGTTTGTCGTGTGCCACGTCACTAGGCACACGGTAAAGATAGTGTTTGCCGTGTGCCACAGACGGGCACACGGCAAATTTGGTGGTGTGACACCCTTTGTCGTGTGCTATGACATGTCACACGGTAAAGGTTTTTTTTTCTTCCCCTTTTGCCCACCAAATTTTTTTTACTTCTATAATATTTACATGTTACTCATACAATGATATTTTATGAAATATTTAGTTGTATTTTCTATATTTAGTTATTTTATTTAGTTATTTCAATTATTTTGTACCAATTCAAATTTGAACTGCAAGTAGTTCAAATAATGCAATTTAGTGCATACAAATTTGATATTTCATGCAATTAATTCCCAATCGAGTCTGTACCCAAGATGCAACAAGAAAAATCATGCATATTGTACATGAAATATAAGAATCACCGTATGGTTTAATGAAAAATAAATTTAATAAAAAACATATGATATTTTAAAATTATAAAATTTGTCCTGGCATCCTTATATGATACGTAGGGGCTGTGATAAAAAAATAGAAAATATTTCATGCAAGTTGTGTTGTATGTTGCTCACAAATCAAAGAATCTTCGTAAAAGAATCTAAGTGTTGAATTGGAACCTCTGAGATTTTGAATACAAACGACAGTCAGGTGAAGTTTTGACTTCAACCAAATTTGTATAAGCAACATTACATATAAATAGTACATGGAAGAAATTTAATTATTTTATAAAAATTGTAATTAATTATAATTTTTTTTAGAAAAGGCTGTAAAATCTTTGCCGTGTGCCTGCTGACATGGCACATGGCAAAGTGGAGATTTACCGTGTGGGACCGCAGGGCACACAGCAAAGGTGGTGGGTCAACTCTCTGCGTTGTCAGAGGTGCGGAGCTTCCGAAGCGACCAATACTTGTTGCCAGACGGCCGTTGATTCGACCCGATCCGCCTAAGTAAGTATTTTACATGCTATGACAACCTGTTCATTTGATTCATAAAGAAACATAATAGAAATTACTAATTTTTCTTGATCACTTGTGCAAGAGTTGGGTGCTGCTCGCTCTAGGAGATCACGATCGCCATGTCAATGGCATCCTGGGTCTTTTGGTAAAGACACACTTTCCGGACATAGTTCCTTATGCCGGAGAGCGTGTGCTGGCCTATACGTGAAAGCACTACTTTTTCACTGAGGATGAGTATGATGGGGATGGTAGGATCTTTGATAACAAAGCAGAACGTGTGCTCGGGGAGCTATGGGTAAGTTTTCCTCGCACTGCATTGCTCAATACATCGTATTCATTGGACACTTTTAAAATCATGATGTTACACATCGAATCTATTTGCAGGATTTCAATAGATACGAGACGGGATACGAGGACAGAGCAAAGATCATAGCTCATCGTGCATGTCCTAAGCTCGTGAGGGACATGTTTTACGAGGCACGTATCCAGGCTGTGATTGTGTACCACGCCCAGCACCTTAAAGTTAAGGTCACCAAAACTCAAGCGAGAAACATAAAGCTTACTAGAGATGAATACATGCAGGTAAATATAGAATAGTAATATTAATATTTTTTTAACATTAAGTATGATTAATTTGCTCTTCTTAATTATATGTCATGTACTTGAGGATGTGTAGGTGCCTGCGTGATGGTGTGCTAGCAATGTGCCTGCCTGGGAAGCTATTATGGACAAGTGGTGTGCGGAAGGCTGGGAGGAGACGCATAATGCTTGTCGGGAGCATCGTTTGCTGATGCCAGGTCCAGCACACCATCAAGAGAATCTTTCCCTTAAGCAATACGCGGCGAGATGGGTATGCGAATTCATTTATTTATTCTAACTCTTAATACTATATAATTTCTAATCATCCTTCTATTTTGTTTCGCAGTCGGCGTCACATGATGGTCGCCCTCGCCCTGCACCCAGTTCGAGGCATTTGCTATGGCCCACCAGGGCAAGGCCACGGCGCCTGACGTCCAGTACAACCCGGAGGCCCCCTCCATGGCGTACAACAATTCCTCCGTCCACACCTGCCTCACAGAGTACACATCGATGAGAAGGTAGATCCATAGGCCTGAGTGGGATCCTAGCGCTCATGATCTTGATGGGGAAGTCGTGATAAGGGTGGGAGGAGGCAGGAAGCATGGGCGGTACTGGATTGGAGAAGGCACGCTCGACACGGCGACTACGCCCAGTCTCTCCGTGATACGGGCGAGGAGCACGAGCTCAAGCCCGGCTATACGCCCTCGACCGAACACTACACAGTCCCAGGTGGAGGCATTTCAGGTAATCTCAGTTATATTCATCGTTGATTTACTGGTTTTGCACATGACTTTTTTGCATTACAATAATGAGATCAAATGTTACAGGCCCAGCTCGCTGCAGAGAGGAAGGCAAGGGAGGAAATGGAACAATATTTCGGGAGGCTCGAGCACCAGCAGCAGCAATTGACTTAGTGGATGACATCACTTGGCCAGAGTTTAGGTACAACCCTGCCGCTAATGCCGTCGTTTGTTCTACCTCCTCGGCCACCTACTCCGGCTAGTACTCCTGTGAGTATGAACGTTTTAGTTTCTGTTTTGTCCATAGTAGAGCATTCATTATAATAAACAAACTCAATACTAGAGACTTACTTAGGATATTAGAGCATTCACATATTATTAAAAGACTAATCAGTAATTAACATCTCTTATTTGTGCAGAATCAATCGGCGGGATCGAGTGCATGGAGTCAATGACCTGAGGAAAATCAAGATCAGGACTTGTCGCCAGCTGGTGGGCAAGGCTTTCGTCATCAGTGAACTTTCTATCTCAATATTTTTCTTGCTTGAGTTTATGTACTGTCTAGGATATTATGTGAATGATTGTTATGTTTCTGAACTACTTATATGATGGTTATTATGAAATATTTGTGTTGAGAATCTCGGGGATGATATTTGGATGCCAGTGATGATATTTGAATGCCTGTAATCATATATGTTGAATATTGGTTATTTTTTTGGTCCGGAGACAACCAATTTTAATGGATTGCTGATAGATTGTTGAGCCTTTGCCGTGTGCCTTAGTCATGGCACACGGCAAAGGAGGGAGTTTCTGCTTATCTGGAAACCACCTTTGTCGTGTGCCATGACCAAGGCACACGACAAAGATTGAACACTTTGTCGTGTGTCCGATGGGAGGCACATGACAAAACACGCCGTCACCATGAGAGAAAGTAACAATGCCTTTTTTTGCCATCGGCCAGTCAAGGCACACGACAAAGCCTTTGCCATGCGTCCGATAGAAAGCACACGGCAAAGAGGCCTTTGCCGACGGCTTTTTTGCCGTGCGTCATATGCCGTGTGTTACCCACGGTAAAGATGTTGCCGTGAATATTTCCGTCTTTACCATGTGCCTGGGGCACACGGCAAATGTCCTGTTTCCCGTATGGAGTCAAATCTCTCGACTCACGGCTACAGCCCACCATCGCAGTTCCGTAGCTACAAAAATGAAGGCGCACCGCCAGAATTTGGCCACATTAGATCGTTGGGAAGAGGTGCTGCCTTCCCCCTAGAATGCACCTCGGCATTCTGTTCGGAATGGCGCATGGCCTAACGTCTGCTGCACTTCATCCTCACTGATGCGTAGGTCGAGCTTCCCTCCATTACGGCATGTAAACATACTTAATCTTTGTGTAATCACAGAGTACCAAATTAATTTGGTTTCTGCTCAATGCAGCTCCGCTAGAACTGATGAACATGGCAGGTCTAGTGCTAAATAAGTTGGGGAGACGCATCTGGAGGGCCAGCGTTGGGGAATTAGTTTATAAAAAATTAATCAATCTATATACTAATCTTCATTCCCGGAGCCGCCAATTTTATAACTATTCTTCCGTTGATATGTGCTGCTCCTGATCTCCCCTTTTTTCTATTCAATTGCAGTGTTTCATTCAATCGATCATTGTGAACAAGAATAATCCCTCTTCAAAACGATTTCTTCAAGTTAATAGATTGTCATGGGGCTCACAGTACTCTCAATGTACATGGCATAGTTCTCACTAGTGGCAATGAAATACTCCCATCGCATGTGGAAAATGAAAAAAATAATCTGTCATTTATTGTTGTGAACCTACCTGTCAATTTTGAGTTTTGCATTTTTTTTATTTCCATAGTTAACCTGATTAAATATCACCAAGTGCACATATTCAAACATCAACAAAGTTTGTAGCTGACGATATTCATTCAAAAGGTACATTTCACAGTGGATGCTCTCCCCACTACTTCATTTATGCAATATTACAAGTCCTCGACTGAATTAAAAACTCGAAACATTTTCTTATGCAGGTTCCTAGTTTTAATAAGCACAGTATGCTAGTTACAAAAGCATCAAAACTTGTTCATTTCCTTTTCTTCTAACTTTATAACTATCAAGACTACAGTGCATCTCCAGCAGATCCTAAGTCTGTATATAGCTTGTAAAACATGTCAAATCGTCCACATCTTTTAGTGTGTACAACCAGACGCAACAATTGTCGCTCAGTACTGGCACATCGATATGCAGCAGCAGCAAGCTGTCCAATAATCAAATAGGTGTAGACGTAAAACACCTAAGAGCTAGCCTAAAAATAGTCTTGCTGATCTTTGCCCATATGTCCTCATTCCTGTAATCATTATGAGAAAAGCAATAAATAATGTGGAGACGTCCAGAAAAGGCTATCACAAAAAGAAACACCTAAGATTAAAATTTACCCAACTCATAACCATTAAGCATGTAAAAGCACTAAGTTTCTGCTGTGTTTAGGAGTTTACCCATTCAGATATAGGGTACATGTTACAGACGTTTTTTTTAAAAGTCAAAACATTTACTTTTGATACTACTCTGATTGCTAGTGTAGTCTGCAATCCTAGGATAAAATTAGGACATCATGCAACAGCCTGAACTCTAAAGGAAGATGGATATGTTGCTTCACTGGTGATTAAACTGAAACTGAAATTTCCCTAGAGTGATCATGGCATTAAATCATGATGAAAACAATAAAAAACAATAATAAAAAAACAGTTATTTCACATTTCTAAAAACTAATGAATCACCAATGAGATCATGCAACATTTTTATTGACAATTCTTAGTCAAGATTCAGAAAACACACCAGCATGGACCTAGAAACCATCTCATACTGATTCTGCTACATATCTATTGCGCATTTCCGATAGCACAACCACAAAGGTAGGAAGGTGAAAATTCTACGAGCATGCTTAGCGTGTAGATTGCATAAGCATGATGTATTAATATACTTTTCATGCAATTTTGAAAGCTCAACTCATCTTCTTTAGCTCAAAAATGGAGACGGAGATAGTATAGCAATTACAACACCACCTCATTCAGCCTGGGACGTTGACCGTTTATGCTGCAGTCATAATTTTTTGTGCAAAATCTGTAAATGAAAATACTGGAGTCACAAGTTTTCTAATTCATCGCCAAATTGTAATGAAGCAAGGAGAAATAAATTCTACATACACTAGCATCCGAAAACCTATATGATTTTCATCGCAGAAACAACAAGTATTAGCCATTTGATCAGTTCCTAGATTTCGAGATAGAGTTTGGTGAATCTGGAATATTCGTCAAAAATTAATGAGAAAAAGAAAGGAACGACATGTCCAAATACAATCTTTGTCCTGGTAAAGGTTTTTATCTGGCATATGGTAAGCATGTTAGCTTGACATCACATAAAACAAATATGAAGCTACTAATGACAGAAGATATGACTGTCACAGGTCGTTGGGCCCTCCACCAGCAATATACTATTTGGTACACCCGTAAAGCAACTGAAATTGTGATTAGGTACTAAATTTCATAATACAACTTAATAAATGATGCATAATTCTCAAGAATTTCCGTGATACAAGCCCAATAAGGTATCTGCTCCATAAAGCATTTTATCTGGCACATGATATGCTCGTTAGCTTTGTATCACATTGAATAAACTAGGTTATATGTTCATACTGGTGTTCTCCATAAAGTTTACAGCTTGGTTGTATATCCATATTTACTATGTTATACCTAATTAAGGACTCGTACAAATAAAGGGACCAAATTTAAAATAAATTCAATGGTTGAAAATCAGTTCCCTGTCACCGATCTTTGGACTTTCCGTTAGCAATAATACATTTCGTATATCCATATACAACTGCAAATGTGATCAGGCACTATATTTCAGGATTAAACTTGGCAAATGTGGCATAATTGTCAGGAATTTATCTGACAAAAAGCAAAGTCATATCCTTCTTCATCTCCTTATAGAGCATTTTATCCGGCACATGGAAACCTCGTTTGCTTGACAACTTTTACGATTAGAATTTATAAGATTGCAATCTAAAATATCATTTTTCAGAACAATTACGCTAATTTGTACTATAAAACTATGATAGCTTTAAAAGCAGGACAAGCTGTGCCTCATAATCTAGTCATTCAGGCTGCCATGGACACAACCATAGTAATTTGCTTCATGGATTGCTCACATTTGGATGTAGGAGGTGCACCACACTAACATGTGGGATTACTGCAAGTCTACGACCAGAAAAATAACATAACCAGAAACGAATAAATCAAATAGTCATTTCAACAAACAGGAACCATGCACGTGGTGATCTACAAGCAACCAAAGCAAAGGCATATTATCTGTGCGAGATTGGTTGCTATCAGGAACTACAGGCAAATAATTTGCAACCACGAATCAAATACTAATCTAACTCCAGGATGGTGGAGATTTGCACCATGCAGATCGGAACCAGAGTGAGGCTGTTCAAACAGCGAGGCTGAAATCACAAAACTGAGCACAGGTTACAAGCAATTCGTACGGGGACAAACCTGAGTACCGATGTCGACAAGAACATCAACCATGAATCGGCGGCGCAGGAAGTTAGGTCCTCTTCTTGGTTGCCGGAGAGGGCGGCCTCCCAGAGGTCTGACTGTAGTTGCAGCCGGCGCCGTCGTCTTCGTATTCTTCCATCTGGCCATAGAAACAACGAAAAGAACCCCAATTTGGGAAAACATTGACCGGAACCGGAAATCAAGAAAAATAGCCATCAACCTTGGGATTTTTGCTTCGATGCAGTGGCTCCGAAGAACAGCAGGCAGGGCCGTTCACGGTGGGAGACAAAGGTAGATGATGGAGTGAAAGAGATTGGATTACGATTTTGTACGGTGGCGCATTCGTGATGCATGCCGAATCGAGGGCGTGTCCGACGGGGCTTCTTTGTCGGTGGTGGGGACAGGATTCCGTCGGTCGCCATTGGAGACAAACGACAAATGGAAGTGGGGGTGCCACTGGGCTCGCTGCAACCGGTGGCATCGTGGAGATCGTGCGTCATGGGGGGAGCCGATCCGTATGGTCTTTGCGGCGAGCTGGGTCGGACGCAATATGGGATTCTGGGCCCAGTCGAACTCGTCGAGCGAGTCGGAATTGTAAATCGGGTTCGGCTACAGAATTGGAAATTCCAATTCTATAGCCACATACAAATAATATATTTACTATATATATATAGGGTAATTTCATTCTACTTTCAAATATAGTTATTCCCATGTTGAAAATTTTATCTTGAATATGTGTTCAATTTAAAATAAGATTTTTTAGAGTAATAACTAAAAAAAGTTTTGAACGGTCTTCTAGTTATAAACATATGAATATATATCATATTTACTGCTATATAAAAGTGAGTATATCTACACATTTCATGCATCCCAATTTAAAAAAAATAAGTATATCTACATATCCTCTAGTATGACTACATACTTAATTTATAAATCTTAAATATATAATAATACTTTCTAAATTGTGAGAGATACACGTAACAGTAGATACTCCTATGAGATATATATTTGAAAAATAAACACAATAAGGGGTCACTATTATGGTATACTTGATATCCTAATTTCTAGCTATTTACAAGAACTACGGCTACGAGATTGAGGTTCCTAAAACTATTTAGGAACAAAAGTGCAAGTCGTTCTCTACTAGCTCCTTTAAAAATAAAATTTCTGAATTGCAAAACTGCATTCTCACAATTTTACTAGAAGATATTTACAAGACTACATTATCAGAATTGAACAAGAGAGCACATTCTATTGTCAAATACAAAAGCTAGGTAAACCCCCGAGCTGGGGATGACACGGAATGCAGTAAAGCCGACCTAATGTCGGAGTCAACAAAATGGTGCTGACCTATGTACAAGTTACTAGTTAGACCACACATGCACCAGCCCATGTTTGTTGCCAGTGTATATTTCATTCCTGTCCTCGTCGTAGAATAACGCTGTGACATCCTCTAGAGCTTCTGAAACGGTGCTCCAGACTCTGGACCGCTTGGTGCAGCCAGTCATGCGAGGGGCAATACTGAGGGCAGGATCATTGGCAGCAATCTTTGCGATGCACTTGCCTGACATAATCTCACTCATGTTGATGGAGCCAACTGGAGTCACTGCAGATGACAGTATGTCAAGATAATTTACTGCAAATATTTCCAGAGCAAAGGAGATATTCTACAGCATGCTTCACATTTATGGCTAATACTAAATACATAATTATGTTCCAATCTAATACTAAATACATAATTATGTTCCAATCTCCCAGCGCAAATATATCAAAGCCTCTACCAGAATTAATGTTGAACCATCCAGAATGTGTATATTATACTGTTGGAGAAGCTCCCACTTGAGAGATGGAAGCAGATCTATATAATTTATGCAAATTAATTTTCAAAGAAATGATCAGGGTTATGACTACTACACCTGTACCGTCCTCAGCCACCGCCTCAGATTTGCAGTATGAGATTATCAGATCCTGATCACTAGTAATGTAGATATTGTTGGTGCTACAATCGTGATGCCACAGCAAGTGATCTTCAAATGAAGTCACAAGCTCTCCTCTGAAGTTCCATACAGCAACAGTTCTGTTCCGGAACGTCAAGAAGAGATTGTTCTCGTACAGAAAAATGAATGCTGAAGGGGTCATAAACTTGGAGACACTGACTTCAGTTATATCAGAACTCCGCACCTTCACAAAGATAAATTATTAGGCCAACAAACACTAAGCAGCATACAAAAAACGTATATTGCTAATCAACCATGGCATACATCAAGTATCTGAAAGTTCTCATCCTCTTGCTTGACAAGGAGCTTCTCATTAAACTGCTCGATGAAATCAACTTTCTTGTTGCGGTGCAACAAGTGCCTAAAAGATTTCAGTGGCTTTCCATCTTCAATTGATAATATCTTCAAAGGAACATAACTCGGGGTTCTATCATATATCAAGAGCATGATTCCCGGACTGAAACAAATTTGAGAAGTCAACATCTGGAATGATAAAATATTGGTAAATAAAATCAAGCAAAATGAGATAAACCTGATCTTTATCTCCTGAACATTTTCGTCTGGTATTGAATATAGAAAGGAGTAGTTCTTTAAGTCAAAGACCTTATAGATACTGCAGATAAAAGGATGACTATCAGATTCATGTTTGTATGAAAAATGCCACCAAGTGCAATGAATGGTTTAAGCAGGCATACCCATCCTGTGCTGAATACGTGAGTACTTTTCCATTTACATCATCAAACTCCACAAATCCAGGCCACTTCAGAGATTCTGTTTCGAAAAGAGGAAACCCAGCATCTAACTGGTTCCTCCTTATATACCTGAAAAGCATTAAAATATGATAAATGTGTATTAGTTGAACCCAAGAGCTGTGGTAAGTTGCATTAATCCACAAACAAAAATTGAATAGCTCATAGAAAGGAGTGAAAATTAAATTAAATTATATCCTCCAAAAATTTGTGGCGCATATGCTCTTACTCAATCGGGGTTGTTCTGCACTTAAGCGTGCTGAAATTGTCAGTTGAATAAACTGATACGGTAATAAGTGAATCATTGTTCTTGTTGTAGAATAAGCTCCGAATCACTTCATCTGGGGTCAAATTCAGAAAAGCTATGCGCTTGTTTGTTACTGCAACAAAAATACAAAGACACAGGTCAAACGAAAGCCCATATATTTTTTAACAGGTATGAAGAGACTGCATATCTCAATATTCAGAAAACCAACCTCGGTTGAAAGCAGCACAAAGCCCAGAGTGGGCAAGAGCAAATATGATATCCTTTGCTGCAACAATCTCAATGATTTTGGATCTCTTTTTAAGAAATTGTAGCTTCACAAAAAGGTGAGCATTGTCATCATATGTATCAAATTCCTCCTGCAGTAGGTTGAGAATAACAATGTCAATGCTAATGATAACGAAGTGGCTTTTTTGCACCAAAAAGGAGCAACTCGCCCAGCATTTCAATTTAACTAAATACACAAGCCACTAATGCAGGCAAAGTAATTCCCACATAGTGGACTCCACACTTTTCTAAAATGCTGTGCAGTCCCACATTTTCCATCACAAAAATCAAGTTGAGGTTCCAATATAGATTACCAAAAAAAATATACCCATATTATCAGCTAAGCCCACAATTTAAGCAAAAACGGAAACAAAATCAAGATCAACAGTGACCAGTGAGCTATTGTGTACCATCACACATAAGAAACAAAAGATTAACCGAAATTATGAAAATTATGAGACAGGATGAAATGATCATATCAAGTCTTTGGGGGGGGGGGGGGGGGGGGGGGGCTGAATATCTCAAACAACCCACAAGTAAGAAAGAGTAGTTCAAGAGGTCCAGTATAGAAGCTTGCTACACCAGACCTCAAGCTCAATAAGTCATATTTTCATTTCAGGCCAAGATCCTCTACTTGAAAAGAAGGAACCAATCTCTCTCTGGTGGAACAACTTGATGCACACCCCCAATCCCAAACAACAGTGAAAAGCCATTGCTTTTCAACAGTGAATTCATCCAGCAGGCAACAGCCCCAAAGCCAGCAATGGTGCCCTAACTAAAGAAATAGTCGTGAACCCCTTCGCAGATCTTTGGTCCATAGGCAAATCATACATGCCCAAATCCACAATTTCAAACCTGCGCGCACAAGATTAGCCCCTAGGAAGCACCTAAGTCGACTGAAAGATGAACCTTTCGCAATAACGTCTGGCGTCTGGAAACTCCAAGACGGAAACTTCCTGCCCTCATGAACGCGATTCCTCGCCGTACGCAAATGGAACGCACAAGGGAGACAGACTAACTCCTCGCTAATTAGAGATACACCGGAGATCCGTTTAGGGTGGCGAGAACCCTTATCTCTGCCAACGCCTCCCCCCGCAGGCTCCAACGCAACCACCGTGCGCACGGTCACTCCGCCAGAATGCGAATGAAAGCCCGAAGGAAAAGAGACGAAATGAACCTGGAGCTGCATGTTCCTGAAGCGCTCGGGCACGGCGGACGCGGGCCCCCCGCCGCACGAGGCGAGCTGGCGGCCCCCGATCTCGCGGCGCAGCAGCTTGGCTGCGGAGTTGCGGACGGGCGCGTCCAGGCGGTGCTTCCGCCCGCCAGCCCCAGACCTGGACCCGCCGGCGCCGTCGGCCCCGTCGCCAGCGCCACCCCGCCGGCGAGCCGTCACGCGGAGCCGCACCCGCATCTGCGACCTCTTGGGGCCGTCCATCTCCGTCCCTCCTCCTCCGGGCGCCGGATCTGGGGGTCTCCTAGGATCTTCTTCCCCGAGGAAGGAGGCCGAGCTAGGGTTCGGAGAGGAGAGGGAGCTGGGAGCCAGGAGAATGGGAAAGTGGAGGTGGGAGGGACGAGGGAGACGAAGGGGCTCTCGTGCTCGCGTGTGTACCAGTGACGACGTTTTGGCGTCAGGCGTTGGTGGGGCCCGGATGGCAGCGAGCCAGCGCCGTTAGTCATACGGACCTCCCGGGGGGCTGGAAGAACGGAAGGTCCCTGTGCCCATCTTCCTGTGCCGATCGGTGTGCCCGTCGCGTAAAGCGCATCCACCGGTCCAAACAAGGAGGGCCCACTGTAGTATTTCTTCTCTATCCGCCAAGTCAATAACCATCTGTTAGCCTATTTACCCATACGCCTAATATGATTACCTTCTCGCTCACGAACCAGTCGACCTTCAAGGAAAAAAGTGATCGCTCTCTCCCCGCAAGGCTCCCTACCCTACCCATTGTAATCTGACCTCGGTCTGGGCAGCACTCCTACTCGACGGAACAAGACTCAATTGGAGTCTGCTAATCTCAAGTTCCATGCGTGGGGACCATGATTTATGCAACACTAGCTCGAGCTGAAATGAGGAGCTTAATTCCGGCAATAGGGAGTTCGTGGATCTGTCAGTGGCGGAGCCACTAATACGGCAAGCTGCGGCAGCCGTCGTACCAGCCGGCCGGAGAATTTTGACCACTTAGTGTTTATATAATATGTTTATTTAATCATCTATTTATCAATATCTATTATTTTTATATAATTGTGACTTGTGAGTTAAAATAGTAAATTTATATATTCAAAGATTATAGTTATAATATTAGTCATATAATATTTATATATAAATATAAGTACGGCTAGATTCGTTACAGATACATTTTAATCTTGACTCTGCCACTGTGATCTGTGGTGCAAAAAGCTCGAGGTTGGGATTCAGAGCTTCATTCCGGCGATCAGGAGTTCGATTTTGGTGGCAAGAATTTCAATTCTGATGATTCATTCAGCGTGGCGGCTTGTCATAGTGTATTGTAGCAGATCGTGAAGCGTATTGAAACAAATCAGTGACAGACTGACAAGGGCATATTACGGCGCCGTTCTATGCTTCCGTTATGCGAGGGGAAAATAATATCCAGTGGGCCCAGCTTCTTGTTTGGACCTATGGATGCCCTCCACGTGGTGGGCACACCCATAGGCATAGGACAATGGACACAGGGAAGCCGCGCCCAGAACGGAAGCAAAGTAGGGAATTGACTGTTCTTCTCCTATCGTTCCAAATACAAATTGACCTCCCGGAGGGCTTCGGACGTATTATCTACATTTCCCATCTTATTTCCTTTTCCATAAGACACCATAGCAAGAAAAACATTGCACGTGAGAGGGAGAAGCCGGATCCGCCATTCTTTTTCTCAAAGTATTCACTGTGTTATAATCTAAACTATTAAATGACGAATAACAGTACCAATTTTGTCATCACAGAAAGTCACCCACTCAACGATCTAGAGCATCCGATTAACAGGGCCCATCACCCTCTAACCATACGATCAACATGACCCCACCATTGTAAAACTTTCTTATGCTCTCCCTTCATAAAAATTCACTCATCCCTCCCCCTCGCCCAGTTTTTTCTTACCTTCTCACCCAGGCGTACCCACACACCCACATGTTTGACCCACCTAAATTCCTTCCTTAATTGTCTCTCCTTAATTAGCAAAATCATTTTAATTTCCAAATTTACGTACCTTCTTCCTCCACGTATTCCCAAAATCATTTTAATCGCACACATTCTCGATTGATAGTTGTTGGTCGTAATTACGCACCCACTTATATACCGCAAGAGGACGGTGTACAGTTGTAGCTCTTTTTCCCTCAGAGTATTCCAAGGTTATCGAATCCACAGGGAACGAGCGAAACTAATACTATTAAAATGTTAGTAACAAATTGCAATGGTTGGTTGGTATGAATAATAACGGTGAGAAAGTGGAAGGTGAATGTTATTGAAGAGGTAACAGGATGATGAAGGATTCTCTCCTTAGGATTGGTTCATTAACATGCAACCTTATTCTTATCAACTCGAGTGATGACTCTAATATTCTACAAGACATAGTGGTTTCGTTCACCCCGGCTATCACTACAGAGGTTATTAGCTCCCCATTGGTTTCTTGCACTATGTAATGGGCAAAGTGTATTGACCGATACACTAATGAAAGGGATAGATAGATGTGTAATAAAGTTCATCACATAGATTAAATTCATCGAGAGAGTATCAACAAGTATGAGAGTTACATGACCAGATCCCCGCACCAGAGAAGAGAATATGAGACTACTCACTCATACTTCCGCTAGACATAGTAGAGGGGTGAGAAATAGCGCTGGAACACGCACGAGCCGATCGGCGCAAGCGTCGCGCCGATCGGCGCGACCTCCCTTCTGATGGATCTCGTTGGTGTTGACGAACCTCCACCGCCAATATCCTGGAACCCTAATTTTAATAACGGATTCTCACGATCGCCGTCTTTCCTTGGGCGTCCTTGGCTCTTGATAATTATCTTCCTTTTATACTCGATGGAATTAGATCAACTTCCACCGACTCTAACTTATACTGGGTTGGGCCTTCGTCTTTCCTGGACCGGATCATGTTTTAGTCATCTTTTCCTCCTGCGCCGATCGGTGCATGGGTCGCGCTGATCGGCGTGGCTCTGTATCTGGCCCATCTTCGTTATTCTTTAGCTCTTTATCCATAATTGTCCTGTTTTACACCTGTTTCCTACTATTACATCTAAAACAGAACAACTACAAATATATGCAAATATGGGGTTAATTGTTAGTCCAAACCACCAAATTAAGACGCAAAACATCCCTTTTTGGTAGATAAAATGGGCATCTAGAAACCACCAACAATCCCTTTCCTTTCCTTGCCCCCACCCTCCACCCGCGCCATCAAGCAACCCTAGCCCCTTCCTCATCGTTGTCGCCAGCTCTGCAATGGCCATGGTGAGCGCACCGAGGACGACATCAACCACATGCTGTGGAGTGTGGACGGAGTCGAAGTTGCAGCCTGTCTGTGTGAGGTCACGGACGATGTGCGTGCTCTGCCGGAGCCGCCAGTGGTCGCCGCCGTCGCCATGTGACTTTGCTCCAAGTGGAGCCCCAAGCCGCAGACCTGCTCCCCGACCCTCAAGGCCAACTCCGACTCTGATGCATATCCGTCTACAGGCGACGACATCAACTCTAAGTACGGTGATGCCTCACTGCTCCAACCCCATGCATGTGTCGCATGCTAAGCGGACGCCATCAAAGCCAGTGAGCTCCTGCCCCATGGACCCAGTGCTCTGCTTGGTGTTCTCCCGGAGTCGTGCCCCAAGCGCCCCTACGGTGCAGCCGTCCTGCCAATCCTAGACCACGCACGCACCACGGCGCCGCGCGTACGCGCACCCACGCACTGACATCAGACTATCAGAGGTATCAAGTATGATTGTTTGATTGGATCGTTAAAAACTACAATTCGTGATAAACTCAATCTGGATAATAACCTGTTGTTTTGTGATGAAATTGGTCTCCCTATGTGCACCGTTTTTGCACAGGTTGTTTCTACATCTGCAGTAAGACTATATTGCAAAAAGGTTGGTTGCCTCGCTGCTGTGTTAAATTACTTTGTTGATAGTTCTAGAAATTACTTTGCAAAAAAAATTGAAATAGGCTTCTATGCAAGGTGATTCCAACTGATTGTGTGTCGCTCGTTTTGCATGTTGTCCTATTCCTAAGAAACGTGTCTTCTTCTTATCTAAAGTAGAAGATAACCTTGGCTCCTCCATAACATGGGCAATCATGCATTTTAACATTCTTGATTGCCTTTATTTTATCTTTATTTCAGATGATCATGTTCGATGTTAACTTTTGTTTTATGAATAATTTCACATGCAGGAAGGTCAGAGGAGCAGGCATGGTGTTATTGCAGCCATTGCCTTTGGCTCTGGGTTAAAGAAAATCATGCTGGAGGCGAAAGCGACATGAGGAAGAATATCACTGAAGGCAACAAGGAGTTCATGGGATCTATAGGTAGCTTTGACTGATGGAAAACAGGTGCACTCTCCAGTAAATGCAACTCCATATAAAACATTTGTGGTAAGCTAAACTCTGAATATGAAATATCGTGAAGATTTATCATTTCTGATTTTGCAATCATAGTTCAGAAATAGGTCCTTGTGATTTACAGAACCTATTTGTTCATTATCCATTTTTTATATAGAATATATAGAAAAGGTGTGGTGATATTGCTCTCTTTTTTTTCCCTCAGCCTGGTGACTGTCAATGATTTTATATCAACATGTAATAATGTCATGTGCATTATCTGTATATCATTCTTTCTTACAGTTGGTTACTATTGACATATGCAATTGAGGATTATTCTACTGGTGCATGTCAGGGCTTAAATTAGCTATATGAAGTGCTGACCAAAGAAAATTATGTTAGTTGCTAAATTAGTTGGAGCCATAATAAAATCATGGTAAGTGTATATGTGTGTTGAAAGATGTCAATTTGCTTGTACTAATTCAAATAGTGCATTCTTTCAAAAATAGTCAGATGATACTATTTACTCCGATTTGGAGATTTAAAATAGTCAGATGGTAACTGATAGTCAATCAACACTCAAGTTAGTGTGATTGATATTTGACTAATTTAGTTAGCTTATTTTTCTTTGTTTAGGTGATTTTTAAACAACTGCGAAAGTGAGTATATGGATCAGGTTTGCAAAGCCATAGGAAAGTGACAAATTTGAAGACCCTGCTGTTAGGATGAGATTGGATCGTATGTAACCAGTGGTGATGAGGGATGTTTGTAGATCACAAAGGTCGCCCATCTGGATACTATGTGATCTTGAATTGCTTACACAGACCTGATGGGAAGTCAACATGTTCCACCATCGATCCTTGACATGGCCCAGCCTGCCAAGGTAAAATTTTATCCTTGGACACATCTTATATTTTGTAATACTAAGAATAACATGATGGATTGATTAGGTGACTCTAAATGAACTGATATGGTACAAAGATGATTAGTATTGTTGTTGTTATATCATTAGACTAATAATCTGATACTCAGATAGGAAAATGTGACGTGTTCTACAAAGCTTCATCTTTTTTAACTCTTAAATAATGATGCCATCTGAATACTTAAGTTTATCGCCATCTACACTATGAGATATGCAACCCTTTTGTAAGATTCTATTCATCCATTTATGGACTAATGTTTGGGAGTTGCATGGCCCCTAAACTGATCTTGTCCAGAGAAATCACCAGGCTTGTCATCTGAACTGATCTTATATTTAATAGAGTTATTGTTGGGATTACTATTATCGCACATAATTCCCGTTTTTATTTGACTGCACACGACTATTATGAATGCCTACTATCACCATTTGTATTTTTCTCATTTCACATATATTGATCGTTAGATACTATTTTGCATGTACTCTATGGCTTTTCTGGTTACTATAGTCCTTCACACTAGCTATACAGCACCAGGATTCTCGTGCTGGTCAAAACTTCTTTCTAAGAATGGACAAGCTGGCAATGAATCATTATGAAAAGGAGCACTTGAAGATCTGCATTTCAGGGGTTTCGGGAGCATCCTGATAAAAAAAGAAAATGAGGAGTCTATGTCAAGCAACTGACAAGCAGGTATATCTCAAAACTTTAAAAATATTGTGGACTTCAATGAATAAATTGAAATATATAGGTGAAAATATACTTTGAAGAAGTTCAGAAGGAAGCATCCTGCACAGTGCATTCTATGTTGGTGACCCGTATATCATGTAGCTAACTGGTTGTAGTGGCATGGGAATTTAAGCTAAAGGAGAGGCCGAACACCAGCAACATGCACAAACACTCACAGAGGAGTGTGGTAGCTAGCATGTCCCTTCGCTGCCCTATTTCCTTACCGACCCATTTTGTCACTATTTCCTTACTGCCCCGTTTTGTCACTCGGTAACCATTAGGGTACATGCAAAAATTGAGATTACTTCATTCTCTTGAGATAATCGCTCATTTTATCTCCCATTAGGATACTTATAAAAATTAGATGCTCAAGATTTATGGGAGAGTAGAGCTATTTTGTTTGGTTTTAATTAGAATTGATTTCCTTCCTTTTTTTTGTTGTTTCAACACTTGCTTAGATCTCTATTGCAACATTTAAGTAAGTTTGAATAGATGTTGCACTTTTTCTTATTTGATTTGTGTTATATATTATCACGATAGTGTTAGTACGGGCAATATACTTTTGCACATATGGGAGGAGAGGGTAAACATGTGCTCAAATGAGACAGAGAGGTGGTTATATTTCGATATGATGTGTAGGAATAAGAGTTAGCTTTAAAAAATAATTAATTACATTTAGTGAGTATGGCTTGTATACATATTATTGATTTGGTTTGAGATTATTCAGTTGTTGCTAGGACCTTGAAGATGTAACCAATTTTTTTTACTATCAGATTCATGCATTCTAAATAATTGTTCTGTAAGGAACGTAGCTGTACCATAATGCTTCTTTGCAATTTATCCTTTGTACATGCCAAAAGCATGTTATCTGAACTTTCGGCACTGCCCTGCAACACTGAATTGGGTAGCACATTCTTAACTATTTCTTGGGTAGAATATATGGCACTACAAAAATTGCTTTGATAGAATATGTGGTCTGTTCATTTTTTTATATGGAAAAGGACCTGATGCAGAATGATGCTTTCTTAATATTAGGGAAATTAACTTCTAGCTGATTCGAGTTCATGAGATTTTCAATTTGCTAAGTTTAATTTTCCCTGTATTATACCAGAAGAGTTTATTTGGTAATGTCAGATTAGCTCATCTTACTTTGGCTCATATCTGTTGCAGGAAGGAACGGCAGTGGCTTGACATGGATTGGGGAAGTGACATGTTGTCATTCTGATATCTTGGCTGTCTCGGGGTCAGACCATGCAATGACTATGAGCAGCAACGATAAATTCAAATGTTTAGATTATTTGAAAAGGTGGGCACAAGTAATTTCTGTTTTGTCTCATGTTCTCTCATGTTTATAATGTATATGGTCTCTTTTCTGCTAGAGTGAAATCGGTTTGAAAGGACATAGAGAAAGGTGCAAAGGATCAGGAGTTAATATGACTATTCTTAAATCTTTCAGATGCCCTTATTGAATTGAAAGAAATTATTACCATTAGATACAATACCAAATCCATATATCTCGGATTCCTATGTGCAATGGGTTGCTGCCTTTATTGGATTAGATATATAGATTTATAAGTGTTCCTATATCAGTTAATCAGTTACTGATTGGGTCTGTATGATCTTGTGTCATTGTGCACTTTTTTTCTTAGGTAGGCAGTGTCAGTTTAGTAATTCCATATTACTTATTGGAAGTGGATGTCGTTGCAATTGTTGAAGAGATGATCAGATGAATGTTGAAGAGATGATTAGATGAATATTTATTGGTGCATCTGACTCAATAGATGTTGCTTTTGTATGAAATGGTCCATCCTTGTGAAGAACTTCAATATTGGATGTCATATTAGGATGTGATCTATTATTCACATCAAACTGTTATATGTTTAATGTTTGTCTGATGTTTTTATCTTTTATGTGTACAATCCTAACTAATAGATGCATATCACGAGGATAAGATTAGTATTCCCTTTGAACTCTATCTGATTTCTTGGTGTTACAAGATATTTTGGTTTCTTGAGAAAGAAATTTGTCATATTCATGATTTGTTTTGTGTTTTTAGATGGACGATTTCTATACCAGCGAAGTGGAAGACTAAAGCTTGACATTTTGAGATGATGTGTAGGAATGAGAGTTAGCTTTAGAAAAAACTAATTATGGTTAGTGAGTAGTGCTTATATACATATTACTGATTTGGTTTCAGATTATTGGGTCCTTTAAGATGTATCCAATTTTTCAGCATAACTATTCTATAAGGAAAAAAGCTGTACCATAATGCTTCTTTTTAATTTACCTTCTTTGTACATGTCAAAAGCATGTCCTCTGAACTTCTTGGGTAAGCATAACTATTACTGATTTGGGTAGCACATTGTTAACTATTTCTTGGGTAAAATACATGGCATTGCAAAAACTTTTTTGGGTAGAATACGTCGCCTGTTCATTTTTTTATATAGAAAAGAACTTGATGCATAATGATGCTTTTCTTAATATTAGTGAAATTAAATTCTATCTATTGCAAGTTCAAGAGATTTTTAATTTGCTAAGTCTCATTTTTTCTGCATTATACATGAAGAATTTATTGGGTAATGTCAGATTAGCTCATCTTACTCCGGCTCATATCTGTTGTAAAAACGAATGAAAGTGGCTCGACATGAATCAGAGAAACAACATGTTGCCATTCTGGTGTCTTGACTATGTTGGGGTCAGACCATGCAATCACTGTGAGCAGCAGTGATGAATTCAAATGTTTAGATTATTTGAAAAGGTGCGCACAAGTAATTTTGGTTTTGTTTCATGTTCTCTCATGTTTATGTGTATGTTCACTTTCTCGCTATAGTGAAATCGGTTTGAAGGGACATAGAGAAAGGTGCAAAGGATTAGGAGTTAATATGACTATTTATATATCTTTCAAATACCCTTATTTAATTGAAAGAACATTATTACCATTAGATACAATGGTTAATTTGTTTGTCAATGCCAATGACTTGTTAGCCGATACCAACTCAAACTGAAGTCAATGTCGACGAGTCCAAGAACTCTTCTAAATCAAGTTTTATTTCTTCTACAGTAACAAGTGGTATTTAATGCTCAGTCAAGTTTCACCTTCTATTGGACTGATACCTATATGATGAAAGACGTCAAAGTTTCCAGCATCCTCCTGACATTTGCAGTCTGGTGGCAAACTGAATTCTATAATGAGGTCATTCCATAAAGGTATAGACACACGTTATGTCTCTTTGTGTCCCCATCAATTGCTTTGGGACCTCTATCCCGCTTGGTTCAAGCTAACTACTGAGTACCGACCATGTAACCAGGGTTTGCGGGTTCAAGTAGCCTATTGTGCGTGTTGTATACTATTGAGTATTATACCTTTTTGTGTGGTGTACCAATGTGAGTGAACGAACCAGTTGTGTAAAATAAATTGGTATTATTTTCAGTTTTTGGAGCTTTTCTTAATGAATTACAGATTGTTGACAAGTTATTTGTGATTTTGAGTTTTCAGATCCCACAATTTACTGTTATTTTGTGCCTCACTAGAGTTATTTTGCGCCTCACTAGAGTTATTTGTCATAATATCTTGTACTACTTTATTTTGAAATATAGAGTACTTGTAAGTGCAATGCAATCATGTTTTATCTTATTTTGAATATATTTTAGATAAAACTTATGGAGCCAGTAGCAAGAAAATATTGCATGTATTTTCAACATTATAACAATCTTGCATTTAATCATGACTTGTGTAGGATGGTTGAATAGTGTTGATACACTTTAGTTGAATTATTAACACTTAGCTATAAGTGACATGACATTATAACATATATGATGATTCCTTACTAGCATCTAGGGAAAAACATTATGAATTATTACTTTTTAATTTTTATGCTTAGGGAGTTCATAACGTTGACATTTTTTTAAAGTGCCACATGCAATTTTTATTCTACAATAGAGGAGAGAGGAAATATTGGCTTTACGAGGCATGTTTCCTAGCAATAAGCGCAAACTTTCATCTCACAATAAAGTTCGAGTTGGTAGTTTCCGGATGAAACCTAAATATTTCTGAATGGCCACAAACTCATGGTAAAACACAAAGCCATGATTGATATGCTTGAGATAAGCAATTTTTTCCCTCGACAATCTTGAGCATAATTCTAAAATGATTGTTGTTCATATGAAAGCTTCAGGCCTGTATACGGACTAGTGATAGGATCATATAGGACCAATTTTGCATCATAACATTATTGAAAGTATTATTTAACTTTGATTCTTGAAGGAAATGAATGCGATGACAACATATCAAAAGACGTTAGAAGAAGTCATTGACACCGTTAAACAGTATTGGAGATGGATGACTGTGATTCAGTATTGGAGACAGATGTCTGTGATTCCTCTTTTTGGATATATATATATGTTGAGATCCAGGATAGCAAATGAGTGATCTTGATATTTTATAGTTCATTTGATTAAGAGGAGAATTGCGGTTGTCCTTGATGTTGATTTTCACTTCAAAATTCAGACGTGTGTGTCGCACGTGCATCATGATGGAGGGGAAGAGTATCGTTGAGCACGACTCAGCGGAGAATGCATCGGCTCATTCACAGGGCTTGAAAAGAGCCGCTGGTACATGTATATCTACTGTTTTGATATATAAATGAAATTTTATATTTCCATCCTTTTACAGTTCTTGAGTACATATTGTTCTATATTAACATTAAAAAGAAAATTGTACATGTACTGGACCCACTTCGTGTGCCATCTTACTATACTATTTAATGTATTCAAATTACAAGTGCAAGCAGAATTGATAAGTGCAAATTTTGCTCTAATGATGGAAATTACAGTACCAGGATCTAACATTGATATTTCAAAAGGCTTCTCGATCTGCCTTATGGTAATACACGAAGCCATAGCTGCTATGAACTTAATAACTTTTGTCCTTCTTATACTATGCAATATCATACTTCATTCTAACAAGGTTATGGTTAGCAGGGAAGAATCAGACCTTTTTGTTCTTCAATTCATGTGCCTTATGACTAGAGATAGGATTATATACAACAAATTCTTCAGAGTAAGTTCTTATTCTGATGCTTGTTTATCCATTGATCGGATTTTTCATTTATTTATTTTAATAATTTCAGGAGCCACACATTGCAAGGATGTGTTTTTTAATAGACATGTTAAAGCTCGAAGAAAATGAATGCGATGAAAACATACCAGATGACGTAAAAAAAGTCGTTGATAGTGTTAAATGAAATTGGAGAAGATAGACATGTGTGATTTCTCTCTTTTAAGCTCAAAGAAAGTGTTTTTGATTGCCTTTCGATTAGATTCATGCTATGAGTGATCCTGATATCTTATAGTTTATTTGATTAATCAGAGAATTTTAATTGTCTTTGATATTGATTTTCACTTCAAAATTCTAACATACGTGTCACACGTGCATCACTATAAAATTCTAGCGTGCGTGCCGCACGTGCATCACTACTAGTAAACTGTAATGCTTTGAAAAGGTTGAAGTTGCATCAGATACAAAAAAAAAATACAATTTAAATGGGTCTCTTCAATGGCCACTTTTGAGTTGTGTAAGGCTAGGCATCTTGATAACCACCTCACCTGATGTCCAGTATCATCAACAATAACTCAACAACCATCCTCTTAAGCACGGCTGACTTTGTGTCTTAAAAATACTAGAAGAAACCTTTTCTATGAGGTCCAATGTCTAAAATAGGAATATATTTTTTGAGTTCAACAATACAATAGCTTCATTGTTCAAGATGGAATACATTTTGTATGTTAACTAAACGAAATACAAAATGTGCAAGCGATTTGTATTGATGATATGAAGGCCTATTTATAGGCAAATACATCTGTACATGAGATATGAATTGAGCCGCACGCTAAGGCTAACAACCTACATGCAGATCCTATCCATGCGGAAGCATGGACGCCGGGAGAACAGGTCGTGAAGACGTTGGGCGCCTGAGTATGCGGTTAGTTGAGGATGAGGTAGTTCCAACACATTTTAATAACTCCTCATTTGCTTTTATAATATATTACCATGAAAAGATCAAAAGTCATATGCACCTATCAAAACCATGCAGACCAAAATGAGTTATTATACGTTACTAAGGTGTTCCATCTTCTATTGGACACCGAGAGTGAGCACTAACAGCACGAAAGTATAGTGGAGTCTGAAAGGCATATGTGAAGATCACCATTTGCAATTATACAGAGCTCACTATCCAGCGAGTGAATCTTGTTCGTGTCCATGTCCTCAATAGTGCTTAGGCCATAGCAACGCGGTTTTCATATGCACCACGCTCCACCGCGCACGCGGTTTCCTCTAGAGCTCCTTCATCTTCCTCATGTTTTTCCCGTTTCTTCACCAACACCATGGTCGCTGTCACCGTCAGACGTCATTGGCGAGCCCGCCCAAAGAATCTTTAGTGCGCATGGGTTTGTATCTCAAAATCTCCTCCTCCCTCCGGGCATAGAAACGGCGGCAAAATCGGAGAATTTAGGGTTCTGGTGATGTCGGACAAGTTATCGTGGCAGCGACGTTGGGCGAGTTAGCGTGGTGGCGGCACTGGAGAATTTAGTGTGGTGGCAGCCGGTAGGAGCAGACTCGATGACGGGAGCCATCGAGGACAGCAGCAAGAGGACGGGGTAGGGCCGTTGGTGACGGTGAAGCGAAGCGTGCGGTAGATGCCATATACATGCTGCACGGTGTCTAGAAGGCCCCAAAGCAACATACTGTGATGTTAGCTTGAGGGCACACACATTTGTTTTTAATTGTCACACGCTACTCTGGCTGGCCCTCCACGACCTTTCCTATATTCTCGTGCGAAATGAGGATGTCTAACAACCTGTTAGCGAATAGGTTAACTCTTGGTTGTTGTATCTTAACCAACCATGTATTTCTAACCTAACTCATCAATATATAAACGGAACCCCGGCCTTCGTACCGTGTGTGGCTTCCCGCAATCCTCTCTTGCGTTTCTACATGGTATCAGATTAGGGTTTTGACCCCTGGCCTCCACCCTAGCCCGCCGCTGCCCCTGATCTCCTATCCTTCTGCTTCCGCTATGCCATGAGCTCTACCACCTCCGGCGACACTATCCGTGCTCTTTCCTCCGCACCTTCCATGTCCTCCGCAGCCTCGCTCGCTGCATTTACCAGCCTGTCACCTCCGGTCATTCTCGACCTCAAAGCTCACAACTTCACGCTATGGAGCAAGCACGCCCGCGCTCTTCTCGATCGTCATGGCCTGCTCGATCATGTCGACGACACCTCTCTCGTCGCCCCCGATGATGCCGTATGGGTGCAGGATGACTACACGGTCCTCTCCACCTCCTACGGTCTCATTTCCCCCGACGTTCTCGATCTCCTTAAAGAAGATGAGGAGAAAACCATGCGCGAGCTCTGGTCCGCCGCCGAAGCTCTCTTCACCGAGAACCAAGACAGCCGATCCATCGCGTTGACCTCCACGAGCAGAAGCGCCTCACCGCTGCTCTTCGAGATGCGGGCTCCCCCATCGACGATCACGTCCTTGTCCTCAACATTATACGCGGTTTGAGCCCCCGTCTCTCCAATGCGGCCTCCAACATCCCCATGTCGCCGAAGCTGCCGCCCTTCGCCGCGTGCCGCTCCAAACTCGTCGCCGAGGAGATGGGCATCGAGAGCGCCGCCAAGACCGCTGCCGCCACTGCTCTGCTCGCCAAGACGACAACTCCTCTTGTCTGCAGCGGCACTGCCTGTGCCTCCTCCTCCTCCCTAAACCCTAGTTCCAACAATCGGAACAAAGGCAAAGGCAGGAAGAGGAACTATTTTCCCCAACCGAGCATTGGTGGCTCGTTCGCCCCCTTACCCGGCGTTGGTCCCTGGATCTGCTTCAACCCATCGACCAACACCTAGGCCACCCCCGGGCTCGGTTGTCCTAGCATCCTCGGCGCTCCTCCTTAGCAAGCGCTCACCACCATGACAGCCCCTCTACACCAGTCGGCGCCATCTGCCGGCTCGCCTGCGCCTGCTTTCAAAACCTCCGGCCTCATTGCTGCCCTGCACAGCCTGTCGACCAACGGTGGCTGCGTGGTCGACTCCGGAGCATCATCTCACATGTCCTCGAGTGACGGTATTCTCTCCTCCACTCAACCTCTGCCTTTTCCTAAATCTGTCATGGTTGGCAATGGCGCTTCTATGCCCGTCATCATTTCCGGCCAAACCCATCTCCACACACCCTCTGGTCCTTCTTTTACACTTAAAGATGTTCTATATGTCCCCACTCTTGTTCATAATCTTCTTTCCATTCGCAAATTTACACGAGACAACAACTACTCCATAGAGTTTGACTCCCTTGGTTTTTCTGTGAAGGATCTCTGGACAAGGGCCGTGATTTTTCAATGCAATAGCTCGGGCGACCTATACACCATCCCAGCACAGTCTACCACCACAAGAGTCTTCGCCTTCCTGTCCACAGTCATCAACGCTGAAGTTTGGCACCGCCGTCTCGGCCATCCCGGTCGTGACGCCACCGCCTCCCTGCAGTGCGCCTCGGCTATTCTGTCAAATAAACTCAGTAGTCATTTGTGTCATGCATGTCAAATTGGAAAACATGTTCGTCTACCATTTTCTAGTTCAGTGTCTACGCCTAGTGCATCTTTTGATTTTGATTCATTGCGATGTATGGACCTCTCCGGTGTTGAGTACATTGGGTTACCAATATTACTTAGTTGTTATTGATGATTTCTCACACTACTATTGGTGTTTTCCCTTGCGCCACAAGTTTGATGTGTTTGCCACGTTACAGAAGTTCTTCGCTTTTGTTAACACGCAGTTCCACGTCCCCATTCGCGCCATTCAAATGGAGAACAGAAAAGAGTTCCTCAATAACGCCACCACCTCGTTCTTTGACTCCCGTGATATTCGTCTACGCCTTTCTTGCCCCTATACCTCCCCTCAAAACGGCAAGGCTGAGCGTGCCATTCGCACCATCAATGACGCACACCCTTCTCCTTCAGGCTCACATACCCCCTGCGTTTTGGGCTGAAGCTTTGGACTTTGCCGTGCACGTCCTCAACCGTCGCCCTTGCCGTGCCCTTGCCATGGCCACACCATATCTCAAGCTCCACGACAAGCCTCCCTCCTACTCCCATCTTCTAGTCTTTGGCTTCCTTTACTTCCCAAACACCTCTGCCACTTCCTCACACAAACTCGAGCCTCGCTCCATTGCTTGTGTTTTCCTCGGCAATCCGCATAATCATTGTGGCTATAGGTGTTATGATCCTGTGTCTCGTTACATGCTTGTCTCCCGTCATGTTGTCTTCAACGAATTTGTCTTTCCGTTCGCCGCAATGAACTCACCTCCATCTATATTGGAGCACTCGATTGACTTCTTGGAGGATCCACTCGTCCCTCGGCGGCAGGTGCCACCTCAGCATCGTGCATCCGCCACCGGGGCTGTTGCAGGGTCTGTCCCTGCTCCCGGCGCGCCTGCGGCATCAGTCTTATCCGCGCCTGATCCTGTGACCCCTGACGACGGGCCTCCCTCTCCAGCCTCGGCCGCGGGCACGCCCACGCCCTCACCTGGTGTTGCTCCTGCCGCACCAGCGACATCATCCTCACCGCCAGCTGCCGCACCGTTGGGTGCATCCTCCGATGCGTCTTCCGGTCACCGACGGCCTCCCGCACAGTGACCACCTCTTCGACCACCGGGCGCCTCTTCCTCAACATCCGCCTCCAGCCGTCGTCCTCCGCCACGTCGCGCACCCGCTACGGTGCATCAAGGCGTGTGACCGGCTCCCGGACCACACACCATGCAGACGCGTGCTAAGGATGGGATTGTCCAGCCTGTCGCACGTCTCAACCTCTCGGCTTTGCATGGTCCAGTCCTATCCTCGGTGCCGTCCTCCTATCGCGCCGCTCTGCTGGATCCCCGTTGGCACGCTATCATGCAAGATGAACACCAAGCGCAGCTCGACAACAACACTTGGACGCTTGTTCCTCGTCCTCCTGGCAGCAACGTCGTCTCTGACAAGTGGGTGTTCAAGCACAAATTCCACGCTGATGGTTCGCTCGCTCGGTACAAGGCGCGCTGGGTCGTCCGCGGATACTCTGAGAAGCCCGGCATCTACTACGATGAGACGTTTAGCCCCGTGGTGAAGCCAGCCACCATCCGTGTGGTTCTCAGCATCGTCACATCCCGCTCCTAGCCGTTTTGAAAGCTAGACGTCAAGAACGTGTTCCTCAACCGGACTCTCGATGAAACTATCTACTGCGCCCAGCCCTCCGGCTTCATGGATGTGAGCCGCCATGATCAAGTGTGTCGTCTTCAAAAATCTCTTTATGGCCTTAAGCAGGCTCCGAGGGCATGGTACCAATGATTTGCTACCTTTGCCAAGACGATCGGCTTCGCCTCCTCCGCCTCGGATACTTCCCTCTTCATCCTACGGGAGGGTACACAAGTATGCTACCTCCTCCTCTACGTCGACGACATCGTCATCACGGCTTCATTGTGACACCTGGGGTGTCATGAGTCCCTATGAAACACACATCAAAGTCATCCCCACAAGCCTGAGAACTTAGGACAAAAATTTAAACTGAAATTTTGACTCAATTTGAACCAAATTCAAGCAAATTTGAGTATAGCTTGAACTACAAGTTCAGATTTTTCCACATAACTCATACCTACCAAAAATATATGTTGATGCTCTTGGTGGAGTAGAATTTTACAGAATTTTATCCCTTGATTTAAGGGCCCAAATAAATACCTAAAAGGTCCAAAACTACCCCTTTTAAAAAAATTCTCATTTAAATTCCAGTAACAACGATTGGGTGCTATCATTTTTGTAAAATAGAGTACATCATGATGAGCATACACATATTTTTAAATTTTCTATAGGATCTATAATTTTAAAGATATAAAAATATTAAGTGAGGACTATTTTAAAAACCAATAAAAAAAATGTCGCATGAGACCGACTTGTCATCCCCTTGCCCCTCATAGCTCCGCGCCGCCTCGTCGCCGCCTGGCGGCCGTACATTGGCGGCGAGCGCATTTTGGTCGGCCCGACCGACCCGCAACCGAGGCCCGCCCCCATTTTGGTTTCCCCACCCCTTGCCACTTCGGGAAGCGACCAAAATAGAAAGAAATCACCCAGTCGCCGCCACCTTCATTGCCACCGACGAGAGCTCACAGCGCCGCCGCTCCGGTCCGTTTCGGCACGGATCAGCCGGCTCATCGGCTTCGCCTCGCTTTCCTCCTCCATTTCCACCCGCTCCCCTCCCGCGAGGCACCGTTGTTAGCCCTTACAAATTCACGAACCGAAGCCGCCTCCTCCAGCTCCGTCGAGCTCGTCGCCGGCCATGCTTTCGTCACCTCCAGCCCTCGGGACCACCTCAATCGAGTTCGAGTCGAGCTCCTCTACGTCCTGGTATTTTTTTTGAATTTTTCCGTCGTCGTTTGGCCCTTCCCCGTGCGCCTGCACGGGCTCCTGCACGCATGGCGCCATGGCCATGGTGGGAGCTCGACTTGGGGCAGGGATGCCCCGGATCTGGTGTGGCACGGTCCCCTGCAGGCACTGTATGGTCGATTCTGATTGGCCTAGTTTATTAGTTATTACTTTGCTTTTATTTAAATCAGCGATAAATTGATTGAATCTTGAAAAATGCATAACTAATGGGATATCAGGAATTTTCGAGCAAACTAAAATTCTAGGGGATCCTCTGATCATCTATTATTTTATAAAAATGCTAATTCACAATGCATGTGACTTTAGCGGTCAGATCTAAATGAACCTTGAGAAGTACAAATAATTTCATAAGTAGGTCTCTGTAGTTGGTAAATTCACGAAATTTGGCATGCGTGTCTCTATTGCCATTACTAACCACCCTGCAAAGCAAGACATTTAAATTTCCAGTACATTTTTCATAACTAATTATTTGACATGTTTATTAGATCAATTATTTAAAATTATTGGCTCAGTGCATGCCAATGAAACTTGATCCAACATTCATCCTTAGCATACTCTATTTGCAATAAATCTTCCTTGTTCATTTGACTTCCAGAACAATGCTAAAATAATTAATTGTCTTGTAGCTTATTTTAATTCCGATATTTTATTTTGGCTGATATTTCTCCCATATAAAATATCACATAAGCTTAAGGTAATATCATGATCAGTACACCTTAGTGATCTACACTTCGCACCTTTTGTTAACTTATCGCAACCACACACCTCGTTCTTTTATATAAGTCACCATGTTAGCGTGTTTGTTAAGAAAATACCTGAATCCAAATACTCTCTCATGCATCGCATCATTTGCATCATATAGATCACGCAGTGAACCACGTGAAGACGGGATCAGAGCAGGAGCCCGAAGGACTCGGAGGTGTCGCAGCTTACCAAGAGCAGAACACAGCAAGCCCCGGTGCATTATCCCCGTTTTAAATTTTTATTCTATCACTAGCTAGGGATGTAGGCTTGTCTGTGCATTAAGTGGTAGGCGTTGTTTGAAATCCTAGCGTGCAGTAGGTCCCTCCTTCCCGATAATTAGCTTGAGGTCGGTAGTCGCTCTGCTTAATTTAGGACGACTACTCATCGAGTGGTATGGAGACCACTCATAGATAGGAAATATTGTCACTGGAGAATAATATCGGATGAAGGAAAGGGTGGATGTAATCACAATGAAGACCGGGCGGGCAACTAGGTGGAAAGGGAAGGACAGCTTGTCTTCAAGGAGGTAGCCCCGTCCGAGTCACCTAAGGCTACGCCTCGTGTCCGGCCCATGGGATCAAGTTTGAACATATTGTTTGCATGCTGGAGATATGGGAACAGTAAACCGAGGTAGTTACGATTACTGCCTGGTCGGAAGATAGCCTTCTCCCTTCTTTGACGGAACTTGGGCTGAGAGGAGGGAGCAATCCATCCACGGATGGCGGCACGGGGCGCATCACGTTGGGGGACCCTTCGCGGGGGAGTCTGGATCCGGAAGACTCTGCGGTATCGTAAGCGAAAGGTTGCTCCATGCGGCTTCCAAGAAGCACTTATGGGTCGTGCAAGCAGGTTTCTCCTGTAGCATGTAAATCGATTCGAGTCGCTGCCCCTCATAGTAACGAGTACCACTTAATCGCTGCTCCGGAACAGTGTGAGAAGCCATTATTATGCTGAGTGGGTTTAATACTGCTGTTTGGAGTTATTAATATTATACTGCAACCATGATTGTTATAGCTTTAGTGCAAACTAAATTTATTATTCCGCATGACAACGTAACTTGATGCTAAAACTTGAAAAATAAGGGTCCACTCTTAGGCTGGCTTTCTGTCAATATAACCCTATCCCTAGCCTTTGCATGTCTAGGTGTCGGCTGTAGTTGGCCATTTTGTCGGATCAGTCTTGCTGAGTAAATTAGTTTACTCAGGGCGTAGCTCTATGTGGTTTTCAGATGACCAGGGTGGAGACTGCTACTGCGGTGGAAGGTTCCACTGGGAAGGCCAGCGCCCTGACTGCTGGAACATCGAGTGGGAGTTATGCACGAATGAAGACGAGGAGTAGTTTCCTTGCTTGCCGGTACGGTGCCTGGGGCAAGGCACCTATTATGGCCGGGTCGTTCCCTGTGTGTCGCCGTGAGAGGGCGATTGTATCTTATCTATCCTGTCGGACCATTAGGATCACTGTTGAAGAATTTCGCTTCCGCATTTTCATTTTGTTAAAACTCTGGTTGTAATATAATTTCAGATTTATGTAAAACTCTGAACTCTACCTATGCTCTAGTTGCAATTATTTGTTCTGTCATGTGCTATACTATTGGGCGCCACAGCGCGTATCGCCACCCGAGAAAGATCCTGGAACAGAGCCGTCTCCGTGGTAAGGCGGTTCTTTGACAGCGTGGTACCAGAGCTATCTCGGGAATAGTGTAATATTCAAAATCATATTTTTTGAAAACCCCGTAACGAACGTGTGAGGATGTGCCCAGTAGGTTATTAATAGTTATGATTCAGGTGGCTAAGCTAACTGTAGGAGGTTGTTTGTTTAAATACTGCATCTACAGCATCGTCAACGCAGGTATGTGTCCCGTCCAGTGGATTGTAACATGGGAAGCTAGCACAATGGTGTGAATGCGGGCTGATTGCGTAAAACATCAATGTCTTATCCTAGGACAATAATAAGGGATTATTTTCGGCTCGTTTCTTTTGATTTGATGTATTGTGTCTGGAATTAATCTTCTGCAGGTACGCTAACCATGATTCTCGTAAGAAACGGGTAGTATACGACTGACTTGAGAGATCAATTGCCATCGGCTATACGTATGGTCCTATTCGTGACTATATTTATTTTGTGAGGACGGGTAGGCCGAAATCATATGCATACACGAAAAATATTAAAAAGCATCAAGGCATTAACACGAATCTGAAATTTCAGCAGACATGTCGTCCATATAAAAATTGATATCTTCTCACTCGTAAGTCAAAGGCATGCAAATAAATATTTATTGAAATCACGAATGAACTCTCTGTACATCCAATAAGAAAAATCGGTTTAGAAATTTCCAGACAATACCATTTTTGGCCGTCCGAGTCAGCACGTCGAACTCGGGTTAATCTAAAATCTAGATTTTTAACCTATCGTGTAAAATCCATAACTCCTTGCTCCGATCATCCCTAGGGTTGTATTTGCACTTCCTAGAAAGTTTACGAAAAGTACTCCAGCTTTGGTAGTTAAATATTTTGGGTTTGAGACCTTCAGGACAGAGCTCGGAGCAAATTTTTAGAGTAACCCGGTACTGTCCAGGAAACCGATTCGGGAATTTGACGGGTAGGGTAAAATTTTAATATCTCGAGTTTCTGGTGTTGGATGGAGGCGTATAAATATGCGTTAGAAATATAGTAAAATTTTCTATGATATGGGTAAATAGCTTCAGAAACTTTGGCCTAGGACTCCAGATTACAGAATATTTCCGGAGTGAACTCCGTTATGCCCGAAACAAAATTTTCAGATTCTGCCTTGTCCCTTAGAAAATTCATAACTCCTGATTCCCACATCGGATGGGGATGAGTAAGAACTCGTTGGAAAGGTGGTGAAACACCCTACCAGTTTAGTATTCAATCATTGTCCAGAATCCGTAAGTATGATTGTCTAAAAGTTCGACGAAGTGCCTGCTGTACTCTAGGACAGAACGTACCATTTTAGCGGAATAACCGAATCCACTCTAGAGTTGTGACCATTCGCGGTGGTTAACTTCCATGTATCACTCATCGCATCGTATTGTTTTATTTTGACCTGAACTCTCTGCGTTTGGAACGAGTAATCACTATTTGGGTTTGTGTTCCAGATGGACGAGCATGGGTTTGAGGTGTTCCAGCACGACGAATGGTGTTATATCACCGGTCTACACCACTGTGGCTTTCCTGCCCTCCTATGGGAGATGCTACGCGCCTTGGGCTACGAGCAGCAGCCTTCGTACCGTGGGCGTGAGACCCGCCACCATGGTGTGCCATTTGCATAGGTGCATATCAGCGTCTCTCCACACCCGCGCAACCCGGACTTGGCGGGGATGGAGAGCACAATCATGGCTGGGAGCCTCAGGGAGGGCCTGGAGAGAGTCACCCACTGGGCTCTCACTCAATTCTGTGGGCGCAACATAGCAGCGCTCTCGGGGACTCCATTCGAGATGATCCCCATTTGGCACCAGGCTGACCCGGTATGGCAGAGGCGCGTGAGACGCGTCTCTCGCGACGACTACCCGGAGTACCACGCGGGATACCACCGCGTAGCTCACACTCCGAGTACCTCCTCAACTTGGATGAGGAGTCTAGCAGCCGTAGCCGGATCTTGCTGGTGGATGCTGAGCAGGTGTGGGTGCAGAGGAACGACCTGCAGACACAGGTCGATGCACAGCAGAGAGAGATTCAGCGGTTGACCGCTGCTCTTGAGGCGAGTGAGACTCGCGTGTCGAAGGTCACTGAGCAGCGCGACACTCTCGCGCAAGAGGTGGACAGACGAGGTATGATTATGCAGCAGCGGGCCAACCACAACGAGCACCTGCAGCAGCAGCTGGCGAGTGCCCAGCAGGAGATGGACCTTATGGCGGAGGACCTGGAGACCCTGGCTCACGAGAACCAGGACCTCCAGGCTCACTTGGACGCGATTGCTGCGTCGCCGGCAGCGCCCGAGGAGGAGGAGCCCGAGGAGGACGTGGGCGAGGAGTCCGATGTGGACTACGAGCCACGCTCTGACAGACGCAGACCGTCCAGGACCCTCTGGCATCGCCAGAGACAGGGCGTAGTAGTCGTAATAGACACGACTAGGTCATACATGTAGGACAGGGTAGATGGATAGCTTTTGGATGCTCCACGCGTGTTTGTTGTATTTTGGGGATCACCTGCGTGAATAGCTTTTGGAAACTCGATGGCCACATATTTCGAGTTTATGTAGAATGGAACTGTTGACTTGTACTAGGACCGGTATTAACTTGGAAATTTCAGCTTTTATCAAAATTATGTTGTTTACCAAATTGCTGCCCCGTGTGCTGTGTTATTTGATTTGGTAACCTATAATAATCATGTTGGATAAGAGAGTAATTGGAACCCTTATTCTTACATTTCAGAATGGTGCGCACCCGCAATACCAATGAGCTGCATGGCGAGCAGCCCGAAGGTTCTAGGGCTGGGGGAAATGACTCTCCACGAGGGACTCCACCACCACCACCGCCACCAACCCCATGCAGATGATGGCGCAAATTTTCGCTACTATGATGGAGAGCCAGCAGCAGCAGACGGAGTTCATGCGAGAGCTGGCGCAGCAAAACCTAGCAGCCCAAAATGCTAGGGGCCATAACGACGGCGCACCGCAGAGCAGCTCCTACGCTGATTTCCTCGCCACCAGGCCACCCACGTTTAGCTCAACCACTGAGCCCATGGAGGCGGAGAATTTTCTTCGCATGCTAGAGTCCAAATTTGGGCTCCTTAACTGCACGCCTGTGCAGAAGACGTTGTTCGTAGCGCAACAACTGCATGGCATGGCTGGGGCATGGTGGGCCAACCATGTCACCTCTGTGGGAGCGGACCAGCAGATTACGTGGGACGACTTCAAAGATGCGTTCCGTGCTCACTACATCCCTACGGGGCTCGTCCGTAGGAAGGCACGTGAATTCGCCGCTCTAAAGCAGGGCAACCGCAGCGTCGAGGAATACTGCGAAGAGTTCAACAGGTTGGCGCTATACGCCCTGGAACAAGTTGACACCCCCGCCAAGCGCAAGGACCGTTTCTTGGAGGGACTAAGTGCAGAGCTACAAGACCGCCTCAATCTTAACATGGGCGGCTCATTCGCTGAGTTTGTCAACAATGCTATCATCGCGGAAGACGGGTATCGCAAGGTGATGGCAGAACGGAAGCGGTCCGCAAGTGCTATGGGGCCATCCAGTGGACCCCCGTAGAAGTTTCGTATGGTGTACACCACCCCGTCAAGAAAGAGGTATTGTTCCGCCCCCGTGCCAGCACCTGTTGTGCGCCCGCCTCAGCCAGTGCAGCAGCGACCCCCGGCACCACGTCAGCAGCAGAGCCCGGGTGGGTTTCGCCTGCCACAGCAGCTGAACGCACAGACCGGGCCCTTCCCCTGCTACAACTGCGGTCATCTTGGGCATTTCTCGAGGGAGTGCCCGCACCCCAAGAAGAGCACTGGCCAGAACCCGACAAGGAACAACAACAGCGGCAACAACAACCGCAACAACCGAGGGCCAGTCCGTGCTGGGCGAGTGAACAACACCACCCCGGAGGAGATTCCAGAGAACAGCCCCATCCTCGCTGGTATGTTCTCTGTTCGAGACTACCCCGCACTAGTTCTGTTTGATTCAGGAGCATCACATAGCTTTGTTAGTGGGTTCTTTGTTGATAAGTACCGTCTGCCTCGCACCCTTATGAAAGCACGATACACCATTAGATCAGCTGGTGGACAAACCCCTGCTCTATATGAAATTGAGAAACTCCCAATAACCCTAGGATCAAAAGTCTATCCTACCAAGTGCCTGGTCTTAGAGGGGTGCAACATTGACATTATTCTGGGTATGCCTTGGCTGAGGCAACATAAAGCTATATTGGACATAGACACCTATACTGTACACCTAAACTCTCCCACCCATGGTAGCGTAAGCTTCCGGATACGACCTCCCCAACTGACCGTACCAAGCATTCACCACACCACCACCAGGCAGATAAAGGATATTCCAGTGGTTAGGGAATTTCCCGACGTATTCCCTGACGATCTCCTTGGACTTCCACCGGATCGGGACGTTGAGTTCAAGATTGAGCTGCAGCCAGGGATGGCACCTATATCCAAAAGGTCGTATAAAATGGCGCCTAAGGAACTAGCTGAGTTAAAGGAGCAGCTGAAGGAGCTGCTGGGTAAGGGACTCATTCGACCATGTTCCTCACCTTGGGGTGGTCCGGCACTATTCGTGAAGAAGAAAGACGAGACCTTGAGGCTATGTGTAGATTACCGACCCCTCAATGCGGTGACTATCAAGAACAAATACCCACTGCCCCGCATTGACATTCTCTTTGACCAGTTGATAGGAGCTAAGGTTTTCTCCAAGATTGATCTCCGGTCTGGATACCATTAAATTAAAATCTGTGCCAAAGATGTTCCCAAGACGACATTTTCTACCCGATACGGACTATATGAGTATTTAGTGATGTCGTTTGGATTGACAAACGCACCAGTACACTTCATGTATCTCATGAACTCGGTGTTCATGCCTGAGTTGGACAAGTTTATGGTGGTGTTCATTAACGACATCCTAGTCTACTCAAAATCAGAGGAAGAACATGCAGGGCATCTCCGTGTTGTATTACAGAGGTTAAGGGAGCACCAGCTATATGCTAAGTTTAGCAAGTGCGAGTTTTGGTTGATGGAAGTACCATTTTTAGGCCATATTGTATCGGAAGAAGGCATCACGGTAGATCCTAGCAAGGTAAGAGATGTACAGAATTGGAAGACACCGAAGACCGTATTCCATATACGCAGTTTTCTGGGATTAGCTGGTTACTACCGCCGTTTCATTCCCAATTTCTCCAAAATTACAAAGCCCATGACCGAGTTGCTTAAGAAGGACAAGAAATTCATATGGGATGAAGGCTGCGAAAGTGCTTTTCAAACCTTGAAAAAGCACCTGACCACGGCCCCAGTATTAGCTCAACCGGATCTGGAGAAACCGTTCGATGTCTATTGTGACGCTTCAGGTATTGGATTGGGATGCGTGCTCATGCAAGATGGGAGAGTCATTGCTTATGGATCAAGGCAATTGAGGAAGCACGAGCAGAATTACCCTGCGCATGATCTGGAATTAGCAGCAGTGGTGCTAGCCTTAAAGATGTGGAGACATTACCTCCTTGGGAATTTAGTTCGCATATACACCGACCACAAAAGCTTGAAGTACATTTTCACTCAAGACCACCTGAACATGAGACAACGCCGTTGGTTGGAATTGACTAAGGACTACGAGTTGGAAGTGCACTACCACCCAGGAAAGGCTAATGTCGTGGCTGACGCATTAAGCCGCAAGACTCAATGCCACCATATCCTGGTCAGCCTGCAAGTCCAAGATGGACATTACGTTCAAATAACACCCCACAGAGCCCTCTGTAACCTAGCATTAATTCGTACCTTACAAGAAGAAATAGTGGCAGCCCAGAAAAATGATAGAGGCATAGCGCATCTCAGAAGGAGACTAAAAGAGGGCGATGCTAAGGTACAATGCTTTCGAGAAGATGCAGAAGGTGTTTTATGGTTCAAGGATCGACTGGTGGTGCCTAAGGATATGGAACTCCGCAAGAAAATTCTGGACGAGGCTCATATTACAAAGTACTCCATGCATCCGGGCAACAACAAGATGTACCTTGATTTGAGATCCAGATATTGGTGGACTCGTATGAAAAGGGAAATAGCACGTTATGTCGCAGAGTGTGATACCTGCCACCGAGTCAAGGCCGACCATCTGAAGAAGGCGGGCCTACTACAACCCTTGAGTGTTCCAGCCTGGAAATGGGAGGATATCAGCATGGATTTCATCGTTGGTCTACCACTGACATCACATAAACTCGACTTCATATGGGTCATTATTGACAGGTTGACAAAGGTCGCCCACTTTATCCCTGTGTCGACGCGGTTCAAGATGCAGAAATATGCGCAACTATACATTGAGCGAATCATGTGTTTGCACGGAGTGCCCAAGACTATCGTATCCGACAGAGGCTCCCAGTTTGTGGGACGCTTTTGAGAGAAGCTACACGAGACACTGGGCACCAGGTTGATTAGAGATTCCGCGTACCACCCCCAAACAGACGGTCAGACGGAAAGAGTTAACCAAATATTGGAATACATGTTGAGGGCGTACGTATTGAATCACAACAAAAAGTGGGATGAGTGCCTACCCTTGGTAGAATTTGCATATAACAATAGTTACCAGGAAAGCATCAAGATGGCGCCATTCGAGGCTCTCTATGGGCGCCGCTGTCACACACCACTGAGTTGGTCAGAATCAGGGGAAAGGGTAATATTTGGCCTGGAACTAGTGCAGCAAGCTGAACAGAAAGTGCTTGAAATCCAATCAAACTTACAAGCGGCAAAATCCAGGCAGAAAAGTTGTGCGGATAAAAGGCACCGCCTATTGGAATTCAGGGTCGGCGATATGGTCTACCTCCAAGTGTCACCCACCAAGGGTTACAGCGGTTTGGGATTCGCGGGAAGTTAGCACCTCGTTATATCGGCCCCTACCCAATCATTGCGAGACGCGGACCCGTGGCCTACCAGCTCCAACTGCCAGTGGAACTCGCTGGAGTGCATGACACGTTCCACGTGTCCCAACTCAAGAAATGTTTGAAGACACCCGTAGACATTCCACTGGAGAGCACCGAATAACTACAACCCGACTTGACCTACTCTGAGCGCCCGGTGAGGGTGCAAGACGAGAAGGAACGAGCTACACGTAAGAAGACACTCAAGTTCTATAAGGTTCAATGGAGCAACCATACCGCTAGGGAGGCCACTTGGGAAACCGAAGAGTTCCTGCAAAACCACTACCTCGAGTTCCTGCGCTCCCACTTAGGTAAATCGTCATCACAGCCTATAATCTCGGGACAAGATTTCTTTGAGGGAGGGTTGTGACACCTGGGGTGTCATGAGTCCCTATGGAAAACACATCAAAGTCATCCTCACAAGCCTGAGAACTTAGGACAAAAATTTAAACTGAAATTTTGACCCAGTTTGAACCAAATTCAAGCAAATTTGAGTATTGTTTGAACTACAAGTTCAGATTTTTCCACATAACTCATACCTACCAAAAATATATGTTGATTCTCTTGGTGGAGTAGAATTTTATAGAATTTTTCAGAATTTTATCCCTTGATTTAAGGGCCCAAATAAATACCTAAAAGGTCCAAAACTACCCCTTTTTAAAAAATTTCTCATTTAAATTCCAGTAACAATCATTGGCTGCTATCAATTTTGTAAAATAGAGTACATAATAGTGAGCACACACATATTTTTAAATTTTCTATAGGATCTATAATTTTAAAGATATAAAAATATTAAGTGAGGGCTGTTTTAAAAACCAATCAAAACAAAAATGTCGCATGGAACCCACTTGTCATCCCCTTCCTCCTCACAGCTCCGCGCGCGGGACCGGAAGCCCGGCGCCTCGTCGCCGCGTGGTGGCCGTACGTCGACGGCGGGCGCATTTTGGTCAGCCCGACCGACCCTCAACCAAGGCCCGCCCCCATTTTGGTTTCCCCCACCCCTTGCCACTTCGGGAAGGGACCAAAATATAGAAAGAAATCACCCAGCCGCCACCACCTCCATTGCCACCGACGAGAGCTCACAGCGCCGCCGCTCCGGTCCGTTTCGACACGGATCAGCCGGCTCATCGGCTTCGCCTCGCTTTCCTCCTCCATTTCCACCCGCTCCCCTCCCGCGAGGCACCGTTGTTAGCCCTTACAAATTCACGAACCGAAGCCGCCTCCTCCAGCTCCGTCGAGCTCATCGCCGGCCATGCTTTCGTCACCTCCAGCCCTCGGGACCACCTCAATCAAGTTCGAGTCGAGCTCCTCTACGTCCTGGTATATTTTTTTTGGATTTTTCCGTTGTCGTTTGACCCTTCCCGTGCGCCTGCACAGGCTCCTGCTCGCATGGCGCCATGGCCATGGTGGGAGCTCGACTTGGGGCAGGGATGCCCCGGATCTGGTGTGGCACGGTCCCCTGCAGGCACTGTGTGGTCGATTCTGATTGGCCTAGTTTATTAGTTATTACTTTGCTTTTATTTAAATCAGCGATAAATTGATTGAATCTTGAAAAATGCATAACTAATGGGATATCAGGAATTTTCGAGCAAACTAAAATTCTAGGGGATCCTCTGATCATCTACAATTTTGTAAAAATGCTAATTCACAATGCATGTGACTTTAGTGGTCAGATCTAAATTAACCTTGAGAAGTACAAATAATTTCATAAGTAGGTCTCTGTAGTTGGTAAATTCACGAAATTTGGCATGCGTGTCTCTATTGCCATTACTAGCCACCCTGCAAAGCAAGACATTTAAATTCCCAGTACATTTTTCATAACTAATTATTTGGCATGTTTATTAGATCAATTATTTAAAATTATTGGCTCAGTGCATGTCACTGAAACTTGATCCAACATTCATTCTTAGCATACTCTATTTGCAATAAATCTCCCTTGTTCATTTGACTTCCAGAACAATGCTAAAATAATTAATTGCCTTGTAGCTCTATTATTTCACCTAACCTTATAGTTTAATTCTGATATTTTATTTTGGCTGATATTTCTCCCATATAAAATATCACATAAGCTTAAGGTAATGTCATGATCAGTACACCTTAGTGATCTACACTTCGCACCTTTTGTTAACTTATCGCAACCACACACCTCGTTCTTTTATACAGTAAGTCACCGGGTTAGCGTGTTTGTTAAGAAAATACCGAAATCCAAATACTCTCTCATGCATCGCATCATTTGCACCATATAGATCACGTAGTGAATCACGTGGAGACGGGATCAGAGCAGGAGCCCGAATGACTCGGAGGTGTCGTAGTTGACCAGGAGCAGAACACAGGCAAGCCCCGGTGCATTATCCCCGTTTTAAATTTTTATTCTATCACTAGCTAGGGATGTAGGCTTGTCTGTGCATTAAGTGGTAGGCGTTGTTTGAAACCCTAGCGTGTAGTAGGTCCCTCCTTCCCAATAATTAGCTTGAGGTCGGTAGTCGCTCTGCTTAATTTAGGACGACTACTCATCAAGTGGTATGGAGACCACTCGTAGATAGGAAATATTGTCACTGGGGAATGATATCGGATGAAGGAAAGGATGGATGGAATCACAATGAAGACCGGACGGGCAACTAGGTGGAAAGGGAAGAACAGCTTGTCTTCAAGGAGGTAGCCCCGTCCGAGTCACCTAAGGCTACGCCTCGTGTCCGGCCCATAGGATCAAGTTTGAACGTACTGTTTGCATGCTGGAGATATGAGCCCAGTAAACCGAGGTAGCTACGATTACTGCCTGGCTGGAAGATAGCCTTCTCCCTTCTTTGGCGGAACTGGGGCTGAGAGGAGGGAGCAATCTACCCATGGATGGCGGCACGGGGCGCATCGCGTTGGGGGACCCTTCCCGGGGGAGTCTGGACCCGGAAGACCCTGTGGTATCGTAAGCGAAATGTTGCTCCATGCGGCTTCCAAGAAGCGCGTATGGGTCGTGCAAGCAGGTTTCTCCTGGAGGATGTAAATCGATTCGAGTCGCTGCCCCTCACAGTAACGAGTACCACTTGATCGCTGCTCCGGAACAGTGTCGGAAGCCATTAATATGCTGAGTGGGTTTAATACTGCTATTTAGAGTTATTAATATTGTATTGCAACCATGATTGTTATAGCTTTACTGCAAACTAAATTTATTATTCCACATGACAACGTAACTTGATGCTAAAACTTGAAAAATAAGGGTTCACTCTTAGGCTGGCTTTCTGGCAATATAACCCTATCCCTAGCTTTTGCATGTCTAGGTGTCGGCTGTAGTTGGCCATTTTGTCGGGTCAGTCTTGCTGAGTAAATTAGTTACTCAGGGCGTAGCTCTATGTGGTTTTCAGATGACCAGGGTGGAGACTGCCACTGCGGTGGAAGGTTACACTAGGAAGGCCAGCGCCCTGACTGCTGGAACATCAAGTGGGAGTTATGCACCAATGAAGACGAGGAGTAGTTTCCTTGCTTGCCGGTACGGTGTCTGGGGCAAGGCACCTATTATGGTCGGGTTGTTCCCTGTGTGTCGCCGTGAGAGGGCGATTGTATCTTATCTATCCTGTCGGACCATTAGCATCACTGTTGAAGAATTTCGCTTCCGCATTTTCATTTTGTTAAAACTCTGGTTGTAATATAATTTCGGATTTATGTAAAACTCTGAACTCTACCTATGCTCTAGTTGCAATTATTTGTTCTGTCATGTGTTGTACTATTGGGCATCACAGCGCGTGTCGCCATCCGAGGAAGATCCTGGAACGGAGCCGTCTCCGTGGTAAGGCGGTTCTGTGACATTCATCCATCGACTTACTCACGCGGCTTACTCAGTGCTTGCATCGTGAGTTTGCGATGACTGGTCTCGGCAACCTGCATCACTTTCTCGACATCTCCGTCACTCGGTCTTCCTCCGGGTTATTTCTGTCACAGCGATAGTATAACCTTGATCTTATACAACGAGCCGGCATGGCCGAGTGTCACTCTTCTATGACGCCCGTGGATACATAGGCTAAGCTCTCGGCTATGGAAGGTCCTCCTGTGGTGGATCCCTCAGCCTACCGCAGCATCGTAGGTGCGCTCCAGTACCTTACCTTGATGCGCCCGGATCTAGCATATGCGGTACAGCAAGCGTGCCTGCACATGCATTCTCCTCGCGAGCCTCACCTAGTGCTTGTGAAGCGTATTCTTCGCTAAGTCAATGGTACGCTCGGTCATGGTCTTCAGCTTCATGTTGCGCCGATCTCCACTCTCACAGCATATTCCGATACAGATTGGGTTGGTTGCCCAGACTCCCGGTGCTACACGTCCGGCTTCTGTGTCTACCTCGGTGACAGCCTCATCTCTTGGTCCTCCAGGCATCAGACTACCTTCTCGCGCTCTAGCGTGGAGGTTGTGTACCGTGTCATCGCACACGCCATCGCTGAATGCTGCTGGCTGCGCCAGCTCTTGTGCGAGCTTCATCAGTCCCTCCGTTCTGCCACCATTGTCTATTGCGACAATGTTAGGGTAGTATACATGTCCTCTAACCCCGTGCATCACCGACGGACGAAGCACATTTAAATTGACATTCACTTCGTTCGAGAAAAGGTGTCTCTTGGCGAGGTGCGTGTTCTTCACGTCCCAACGGGTCATCAGTTTGCCGATGTCATGACAAAGGGACTGCCGACTTGGCTCGTTTTTGACTTCCAGGCCAGTCTCGGCGTCCTGGAACCTCCCACTTTGACTCCGAGGGGTGTTAGTGAATAGGTTAACTCTAGGTTGTTGTATCTTCCAACCATGTATTCCTGACCTAACTCATCAATATATAAACGAAACCCAGCCTTTGTGTTATGTGTGGCTTCCCCCAATCCTCTCTTGCGTTTCTACACAACCGACAACCGCCATCTGCATATGTACACATATGGCTCTCAGAACACATATATCAATTTTTATATTTCTTAAAGCAATTTTTTAGTAGTACACTAAATACCACTAATATTTTATTTGTAATAAACCCTAATCACTTAAGTAAAAAATACAAAATATAGGTAGAAATAACAATATTAACAATATCAAGGTCGTAGAATATATCACCTGCTTGTCCGGACGTCATAAGAGCAAGAAGGATGAGAAAGATGATAGCCTTGCCCGCGTATTCCATTTCTAGATTTTAGGGATTATGTATTTTTGCAAGCCTGATATACAAATTGAAATGCCTGAATTTCAGAGCAAAGTTACGGTTCTACATGGGAGTCCTTTTTATAGCCGGAGGTTTGAGAGGATAAGAATTCAGTCTGTTGTGTGTGGATCCTTAGGCTCCGTTTAGATGTAGATATCGGAGGCCTTGGAATTGAATTGAGTTTAATTCCAATTCAACCTAGGCATTGAATTGAGTCCAATGCCAAATCTATTGTTTAAATGTAGATTGAATTGAAAAATAGAATTCAACTAAATGTCAAATACCAATTCGTGTTTGGATGTACGCTACATAGAATTAGAATTGGAGAAGAAGGGAGTCGGCCGTACCTGGGGAAGAAGGGCTCGCTGCCGCTGAGCCAGAGCTCCAGGGAGCCGAGGGACGGTCGGACTTGGGGAAGAAGGGCTCGCCGCCACCGCGCCCGAGCTCCAAGGCACCGAGGGACAGTTGGACCTGGGGAAGAAGGGCTTGCCGCCACCACGCCCGAGCTCCAAGGCGTCGAGGGACGGTCGGACCTTGGGAAGAAGGACTCGTCGTGACCGCTCGTTGACTCGCTCCGTCGGACACCGGTGACCGCTCGCCGCCAGCCGCCATAGGCTCCTAGACTCCATCCTCACGCGCTGCAGCTCGAGCCCACGATGGAGGAGGGAGGGAGGAGGGAGGAGAGGGGCGCCGCGACCGGAGGAGGGAGGGAGGAGAGGGGCGCCACATCGAGGGAGGGAAGGAGGAGAGGGCTCCGCGTCGAGGGAGGGAGGCAGAGGTCGGGGTCGCCTCCGCTGGGATGGACTCGGGGACGGTTGTGCGAATTCACTCCAATTCGGAGGGAGGGAGCTCCGAATTGGTGGAGCGCTGCGTCTGCAGTAGCAGAAACGGCTCGGCATTCGTTTTGATTCGGCGCGTTCAATTCCAGGTACATTCAAACGGTGGCATTGGAGATAGGCAATACCAATTCTGAATTCCGGTCCCGAATGTCGACATCCAAACGCAACCTTAGGTAACTGCACTGATTTCCTACTATACTTGTAGCCATTATTTGTATTATTAATGTGATTAATGTCATCCCAAATGTCTGAAGTGTTTCCTGTCCAACCATCAGTGACTGCCCTGTTTCATCCAAGTCAAATATGGCTCCTTTCAATTTAGGAACAACTTTAACCTATCCTGTACAAAATCTCCATAATCCCTTATCTGCTACTTGTAACCGACTAGTCATGGGAACACTAGAAGCAAATAAAAAGGAGTTGGAAACTGCTTCAATAGCAAATAATGAATAATTATCTTTAATTTACCTTGGAACATGGACTCCAGTTCTCTTGAATGGATAAATAAAAAGTGGGTACCACCTGAAATGCTTGATGATTTAGGTTTGTCCTTTTGGTATGGCCGGTTAGGTACAAACCAGCAAAGAACGCTACGAGTTTATAAAGTGTATAGTGGACAAAAGGACGCTTTGTGCTACCACATTGTACCATACTGTCATCGGTAAATACTGCACAAAATCAAACATGCATATGAGTGACATTTTTTGATGGTAATTGTACCCAGCACCTATGCGCTGTGAAAGTTTATTCAGTACGTACAGCAGCCTCAGTTGTCTACAGTCCGAGAACAATAAAAATCTTGACCTGGAAGTTGGCTATTGAAAAAGCGACATAAAGAGGGGGCATTCCGAGAATTGAACTCGGGACCTCTCGCACCCTAAGCGAGAATCATACCACTAGACCAAATGCCCTTTGTTGATTTAATTAAGGAGTGACTCAATTAGTCAAACAAATTAGTACGCGAGATGTTTTTTTTTATGCGAATTAGCGTGACTTCGGTTGGGCTGAGAGAAGCAAACGAAGCCGTTCAATGAAAGGGATATTTATAATTGATGTACAACATATTTTAAAATCTTCATATTCGACATATGAAATACATGTTTCCTAGTGTTCAAGTGACTAAAAGTTTCGGATTCAGTACTCGTTGTACTAGTTGCATTTTCTTCGTTCTTTTGCATGTTGTACAAATATTTATTTTTTTAAGATTATGGTGCTGGCCTAACTTTCCGTTGACTAAAAACTAGAAAGGCCCTATAAAATTCAATGATATACTATGTCACGATTCAAGTGAACAATCATACACTTGATATATTTTGCCAAATTGAGACCTAAAAACTACTACATCCGGGTTTTAATTGTTTGTTGTTAGAACAATATTTTTAGTTCAAAAGTAAACTTAAAGTATTGTCTTAACGTCATCAATAGAAAACCCGAGGTAGTATATAAATGTATGAAAGATGCATATGTTTGAATCCATTTGCTAAGAAAACTGATGAATTTCCCTCAGAAGAAGAAAAACTGATCAACTACAAGAAACTCTGCAGCCATTGCCGCCTCACAATGAACGGCTGAGATTGCTCGTCGGACTCCTCGCGCCTCCATCTCCATCTTCTCTCCGACACCAGGTTTCCCCACTCGGCCACTCCCCTTGCTCTCCTCGCCTCCCATGGAGCCCGACGCCGCCCAAAACCCTAATCCTAACCCCGGCGCGCCGCCCATCTCCGCCTACTACCAGACGCGCGCCGAGCACCACGCCGTCGTCTCCAGCGACTGGCTCGCGCACGCCGCCGCGGCCGCGGCCTCCGATCCCTCCGCCGACGGCGCCGCCGGTGTCGATGACGCGGACCCGCTCCCTTCCCCCGGTAGCGGCGGCGTGATCGAGGAGTTCAACCTGTGGCGCCGCAAGCCCGATGCCGCGGAGGCCGTGGCCGCCATCATGGCGCTCGCCGCCGTCATCCGGTCCAGCAGGGCCACCACCATGATGGAGCTTGAGATCGAGCTCAAGAAGGCCTCCGATAAGCTCAAGGTGCCTAGACCGAACGGTTCCCCAGCTTCGTCATGCTCGTTCTGCCTGTTCCAGATGGGTGGACTAGTGAATATGTTTTGAGGATCCGCATGATTCTTCCGTGATTAGTTATTGTCTTCTTGGTGCTGTTAGATAATCACTTAGGAGATATTTGAGTTTTCGAGTTACGAGGCATATTGAATTGAAATGGTCTAGTGGTTCAGTTCAGACCTTTAGCTGTCCTGGTCTTAGTGTTTTGTTGACATAATCACACAACTCCGCAAAGAAATGAATGTCTATCCTATAAATGACTTTACGAGATTAGCCTAAAACTTATAAAGGTTAAATATCTTTTATTTGTTCAACTTTGGTTGTGGGAAGTGGGCATTTCTTGAATATATCTATGTAGACTGAGTTTTAGTAAAATCCGTGATCTGAAGTATTCCACTTAATTTTATAGGAAAGCCATACATTTATTTAAGTTGTCTTATGGACTTATGGATTTTCAAGAATTCTGCTCCTCAACAGATACTATGCTCTGAATATTCCATATAGATAATGTTTGATATGTGATCATTTTCAACTTGAAAAGATGGTCTGCTACTGTCTTTTTGTAATACCATTAATCTTCATGGAACTGAACTTAAGATTGTGTGATGTGCTTTTGTGAAAATGCATTTTGAGTTTGAGTTGTCACAATTGCACATATGTATGCCTTGACATGGGACATTCATCTGCTATTTCTTGCTTCTGGCTATCTCATTTTGCTTTATGGTTTCCCATTGTGATCTTTGAGCAAGGAATTAACACTTAAAGTGACCTTATTTTCAGTCCTGGGACGCTACTTCCATTTCTCTCTCTGCTGCTTGTGATTTGTTCATGCGGTTTGTAACAAGAACCTCACATCTGGAGCATGAGAAGTTTGATGCAGCAAAATCACGCTTAATTGAGCGAGGAGAAAAATTTGGGGAGATATCCTTGAAGGTTATCCAGAGCATACAAGTTCGATCTAGTTTATTGGCAAGAATTTATTCATTTCACTGATGTTATGGGATGATATTTATGTAGGCTCGGAAGACAATTGCAATGCTCAGTCAGGATTTCATCTCAGACGGATGTACCATGCTGGTACATGGGTATTCTAGAGTGGTATTGGAAGTTCTCAAGCTAGCTGCTTCAAATCACAAGCTCTTCCGGGTACTGTGCACAGGTACAGTTATATTTCAAGATGTGCATATTTGAACAACATATGCAATTCATGGAAGTGTGGTATTATATTTAATGTTGGGGGGGTGGGGGGTGGGGGTGGAGGGGTGATGGTCAAGGGAAATAGCATATTCATTTCATGAAAGTGCATCATATAGGCCCAAATTCAAACGTCTTGTGTATTTCTATATGCATATTCTGGTCATTAGATGGCATCCAGTTCGTCATTGCATGAGATGTACTCGTGCTGATGCATAGTACTCTCCAAATTTATGAAAATTGCACTTGTCTTTACTTTTTGCATCTGTCATGGCCATTTATAAAAATTACATGCTGGCACAAGGCAGATGCCTACATATGGCTTGATATGAGTCACATGGTACATGAATTTGTTATTTACTATTATTCCACGCCGAACCTCGTGAATTTAAGGGGGAGGGAGTCCTTTCTATGGCAACTATTTAGAACCCTATGTTGTCGATAATCAGTTTCAAATTTTGTTATTGGAAAATCAGCACTATTGGTGTTCATATTTCTGGGATTAATATGAAACAACTTTATATCCATCTACTACACTATTACTGCTTACAAAACTCACTTCATATACTCTTCTAATTTCCAATGTCGTTTTTTTCCCCAACCGCAGAGGGCAGGCCAGACAGAACTGGTTTGCGAATGTCAAATGAACTTGCAGCGTTAGGCATTCCAGTTAAGGTTTTAATTGATTCAGCTGTTGCTTATTCTATGGATGAAGTTGATATGGTATTTGTTGGAGCTGATGGTGTTGTTGAAAGCGGTGGAATAATCAATATGATGGGCACTTATCAGATAGCTCTTGTGGCTCATAGTATGAACAAACCTGTTTACGTGGCAGCTGAAAGTTACAAGGTATGACAAATGATACTAATTTGCTTATGTTGCTGATGTTTAAGATTTCCCCCACTATTTTCTGAAAATAATCGCATTGTAGTGACTAATGAGATTTAAAATGTCTTCAATAAAATAAAAATAGAATCTGTAAGAGAATATTCTTATTCTTATAACAGTGGGCCAAATACATATTCTGTTGATTTTGGAACATTCTATTTTATTATCTAATTGATAACTAAATAAGTTCCATACAAAAGTCACTTAACCATGGCATATTTTCATTGTTACTATTATACAACACAAAGTAAGCAATTGGTCTCTTACAATGTTTCTTGTGGCTTTCTTATTTCTGCAGTTTGCTCGACTATATCCCTTGGACCAGAAGGACATGACTCCAGCTCACCGACCCATAGATTTTGGAGTCCCTGTACCTATTGGTGTGGAAGTTGAAACGTCGGCTAGAGACTACACTCCTCCCCAATATCTCACACTTCTCCTTACTGACCTTGGCGTCCTGACACCCTCTGTTGTGAGCGATGAACTTATCCAATTGTACTTATGATCGTTGCTGTGGAGATTCTTGTTTCACATGAGACATAATTTTTGTTGAACCCAGGGATTTTCCTGTCCTTTTTACTTTACGATGGATTTTGGGAAGAATACTCCACAATCCACATTGTTGTGTGAGAAGCTAACAGTTTTGTTGGGAAATATTTATGTACTTAGCAATCTTTTTGGTGGCTGTTTAGTAGTCTTGTTGACATCTTCCTATGGATTTGAATGTGTTGCTGATTTTTTCACACAGAAAGCTGGTTTTTACTTTGTAATATCTCTATATAAATATGTTATGCTTGTTACCGTAGTTTTTAAGGCGGGAAAATATTCAGTGTAAACCACCTATAAAGATGGCCTGTCCTTTTCTCTCTTTCTTCATGATTTGTTATTTTTACATATTTTTAGTGAGGTTGAATTTAGGCTTGAAATTTTGTGTGTATATTTCTCATCATGTCATCTACATGTATGTCGAGTTTCAGATTTTTTTTTAAACTTCTAAATACGGGTGTGTTCGTTTCTTAGGGTCTAAATTTTAGTGCTGTCATATCAATTTCTTCGAACATTAAATACAATAATTAAATTTAAGCTAAATATAAAACTAATTATAGAGTTGGAAGCTAATTTGTGAGATAAATCTATTAAGATTAATTAAGTTATCATTAGGAGATGTTTATTGTAGCATTATATTATCTAATCATAGTCTAATTAGTCTTAATAGATTTGTCTTGACATTTAGTGGGTGGATTATGAAGTGGGTTCTCTCAAAATGCGGAAAGAGCTAGCGGGATATGATGTCTGGAACTGATTTCAAGCAGCTGGCGCTCTTTGTGGAAGTCATACAATGCATAAATCCGAGCTCAACTGCAAGAGCTGATGAGTCTTTTATTTCTTTTTTGGGTAAAATTTACTAGAACACTACCAAATTGCAGTAATTGTTACAGGACACCGCATGATTGAGCATTTAGCTGCAGCAAAATTGTCATTTTTTTTGTTGCTAAGTCTTGATGCCTTTTTCTTTGGTACATGAAACAAAAATGCAGACTTGGCTGCTCCGTACAAAATGGTGTATGTGATCACTATATGAGTATCTGCAACAACCAATGAATAATATACATAATCTAATAATCCGTTAGAGCTTTTCAGTGTTTCGCTTGTACATTATTTTTTATAATAAAATTTAAACAGTAGAGGCTCCCCCTAGTGTTGCGCTTATCCGTCTATTTTTCCCTTCCCTTCTGCTAGTCCTGTGGGTTTAATCTCTAGCCTACCAAACTTAATCAGGGTTAAAGAAATGTTAACAGCATCAACTACCCGCCACTTTCATTTAATGATTCAGACATACAACAAAATGAAGTCGTTCCACTGAAATCCCAGCCAATACATGACAAGGAATAACAAGGATGCATCATTATCATCTGGGCACACTGGGACGAGAGTGTCAGTCCAAGAAAATCATATAGATGTGCATTTTACATCAGCAACACCTTTGAATTCTTGTGCTGTGGCTGTACAAGGGAGACCTGCATCATCCAAGTGAGAATGTGAACTGCACTCCAGAGATTGCATGGCATGCTGTAGGCTGTATGTGCGGAGAGGTTGTCAGTCTTTAACATCGGTGACACCCTCAGATGATATCTGAAACCTAGCCTCCGCTTCGGCCAGACAGGGAGAGCTTATTACTTTACAGATCCGCTCCTCACCTCTTCCCTTGCGGAGAAAAAGCCTGATATACAACATTGGAGCATTTGAGACAATGAGGAACTGAACGGGAAACTGTGATAACGAGATGACATGTTACTTGACAGAACTCACCTAGTCGTGGAAGCATGAGCCATGATGTTACCTCCAATCGGTTTGATCTGTGGTCCGGCAAACATTGCAGCACCATCCACTTGAGCCACTACTTGATTAGTGATTACCACTGCCACTCCAAACTAGAGGCAGCCAAATGGAAAAGAAAAAACAGTGAGTATACGCTGCTGCACTTTGCACCAAAAAGGAAATAGCATGCAGTAATATAAAGAAGAGCATCAGTAGTATTTCTGTGATTGGTTGCAGACTTGCAGTAATGTTGCTAAGACCAAATTTCATAACTCATCAGTGATCAAATGAAAAAAAGCTGATTACCTCATCCGCTAACTTTTGAAGGCTTCTAAGAAACTTAGCCAGATGCATCTGTCTTGCCGATAACTCCCCTCTACCAGAGAAATCAGTTCTGTATAGGGCTGTGGCACTATCCACAACCATAAGTGCAAACCTGAAAAAGTAGAGGTCCACTCAACATTATGAGTTGTTAATTGAGACACAAGGCAAAAGTAGTTCTAATATTTGAAGTTGGGAAATAAAGTTCAACCAAATCAGGATCTTTGAGGCATTATGAGAGGAGGTAATAAACTGACAGCCATGTCACTTACTACACTAATAGTATAATATAATATCTCAATGGGATATTCTACTGGAATATGCCTATCTAAGAAAACGTAACAAAACTGGTTCCAAGGGTTCTGCACAGGTTTTGTCCAACATAAAAATCAATTTGTCCCTGTTGAATTGCGGTCATAAAGATTAAAAAGGCACTGGTGACCCAAACAGCACTTAATACCCTACTAAAATCAGCAGCAAAGCACAGATGAGACCCAATGCATGTGAAAATATCATGGACGGCTGGACTCCAATATGCCAACTCGTGAAGTTATTGCACTTCTCGAATCACAGCTAGCCCCCCCCCCCCCCCCCCCCCACACGGTCCAACAATAATTCAACATTCTTAGTTATCTTACTTAATACTGGTACTTTGATAGCAGCTTATTCTTAGCAGACTAAGCATCAGTAATGATTCGAATGCTTTCCTACTATACTATTGTCAGACTCCAAACACCATGAAAAATCAAAGAAGGCAAGTGTGCGGTTCTTTATCAGGTACTCCCTCCGTCCCAAAATAATTGACATTTTGGCTCTGGGCACGGGAATTAAGGAGAAGTATAAAAGGTAGGTGCACAGGAAACGAGGAGGAGAGAGATATAGATAGGGATGTATTGGAAAGAGAGAAAGTTGCATCGGGAAGTGAGAATGACAATTATTTTGGGACAAATGGAGTTGGCTAAAGTGTCAAATATTTTGGGACGGAGGGAGTACTACATTGCTAGCAGTTCTCATACAGTCATACAGATCTCATTTTCTTGCTATTGGATCAGATAAAGAACGATAAATTACAAATAGATGAACTCACCTGGTCTCCACCATCATGGATGCTGCTTCAAGCAAAAGTCTTGATTGATGATCAGTGTTATATGCTCGGGCGTAAGCAACATTTTCCAGTACATCAGCACCATTCAAGCCAAACCTAAGTACAAGGAATTTGTTTTTAATAGTTCAACAATAAACAGTGGCAAAACAAATAGAATATTCAACCGCCATATCACCTGTCTGCAATCTGGAGGAGTCTTTGAGGCCTGAAGGTACCCTCAGCATCAATATACAGAGCCTTTCCTTCACCACCACCTTGGTCCAGTGGAAGCTGCACAAATCACCACCACATTTGTCAAAGTTTGAAAAAACAAAGCAAAAAAAAAAACAAATAAGGGTGGGCCGAAACATTCTGTTCACGCAATAAATATTGAAAAAATGCTGGCATTCTTTCAACATGCAAATGAAGAGATTAAGGCTGTAACTCATGGTAATGGGGTATCTTAATATTGACCTTTTAATGCAATACCTGACATGTGACACATAGAGTGTGGCATAATTGAGTTTTCCCAGAGCGAAATTCACCATAAATCTCTGTGATAGACCCTGTTTCTATTCCTCCTGTTAAAGATTCAGAACAGAACCACCATGATTATTATTATTTGTCCAAGATTACAACTACTACAAGGCATTTAGAAGATATCGATAGGCAGCATTATAGAAAAAGAACTATTGGGAGCAATAAACTACCTTCCAAAATTTGATCAAGCTCTCTTGATCCAGTTGTAACTTGGATGATCTCAAGCCTCTGTGCATGAAGTTGGCTAGCACTAGTAAATCCCAGTGGAACCAATTTGGAAGCTGCCAGATGTTTGTAAACTTTCAAGATTTACACAGATATTTTGTTTTCATACAAGATGCAGAAAAGTCATATATATTGGTAGAAACACAGTTACTTGCCTGCTTCAATGATCTTGTCGACTTTGGCTTCACTAATCCCTTTTATTTGCAGAAGATCTTTCCTTGGAGAGTAAACTACAGATTCAACTGTGCAGAGACCAGCATCCTTGAGCTTCTTCACATCAAGTGCAGCTATTCCAGATGCCTGAACAACAAATTTCGAAAGAGTTGTAGTGATGACTCAGATGAACACATGTCTTTTTAAGTTTAAAAAGATCCCCTCCATTCCCATAACAATTAAAGTTCAATAGTCTATTCAAGGCATTCTGCAAAGAAAGGTAGTGCACTCCATTGTTACCTTGTTGCTTTTCACTGGGAATTAGTACCAGGCAATGCTAGAACTTCCTACTGCTATTAGGCTAATATGGGCACAGTAGCTCTTGACAGGAGGCGCAAAAACTTGCAGCTTTGCTTGCCGTCCATACGACTTAAACTTACGAAATTATCATTCAAAACGTAATTAAATCATGGAAATCGAGATGTTGTGGGAGATGTGGACACTACTTTGAGGAGGGAGAGCCTTTATTTGCTTAGCATTTTATGATAGCGTTCAGAAAAACACTCGAGAACCTGCGAATTTTGGGGTACCCAGAATTCCCCTCGAAAATCCCGTACAAAACAGAATTCCCCTCGAAAAGAAACTGCAAAATTGGGAGAAACCCACTCAGCAAATTCGAAATCGTCTACTGAACCTTGAATCGCCGGCAGTGGGCGGAAAAGCATCAAGAACCTAGGGTTTCGTGCTACCGCGCTATCAACCGAGAAATGGGGGAACCATCCAAGAAACGGGCGATCCTGCCGCCGGGCGCCGCGGCAGGGAGCGGCTCGAGAAGAGCTTGGGAACGGACCTGAAGCTGCTCGATGGGGAAGGGCCCGTGCTCCGCCGCCTCCTCCTCTGCCGGCGCAGGCGCCGCAGCCGCAGCCGCCTTCTGGTGCGCCGCCGACGACGACATGGGCCCACTTGCAGCGAGAGACGGGAGTGGAAGCTGGGTCGGTTTGGTTTTTAGAACCCTTTGGTTGAGAGCGGGCTTGAAGGCGCCAAAAATTTATTTGGCTTGGTTTCGATGGGCGCCTTTCTTCCTTCGGAAGACTCGATTTTTTTTTTCGTTTCCCTCGATAAAAAATGCAAATAAAAGGCGGATGAATGAAATAGCTGTACTGCTACCGCTGTACCGCACGTGGATGACTGTAATCTGTAGTGTATGTAACTTTACAAAATATTTTTATTTACATCCTAGCAAAAGGCTTTACTTTAACCCATATCATCCTGCAGCATGCATGCGCACATTTTTGTTTAGCTATCTATTGTTGTTTTGAATAAGTATTTTGAATTATGGATAATTACTTCCTCTTAATTCTAAGCTTGCGAATACTTTGCCATTCTCTGTAATAGTTTTTACATGTCTCGTCATACAACCAACTAAAGATAAATATTTTTTGCATATGTATTAATATTTAGAGTAACTTACTTTTCGTTCCATTATTCATATACAATCACTTCCTCTTATTTCGGAATTCATAGAATATTTTTTTTCTTTCCTGAGCATAATGTTTATCATCATATTCGCACATGTTTATTGGCTGACCTCCGCCCTACCTGGTGTTAGTACTAGTAGTGATGTTCAAAGAATAGCACCAATTTAAGATTTTCACGAAGCAAAATGGAACCGATTAATTTAAGGATCATTTGCATGGTTGTCATTGGTTGGTTATATAAATTATATGATTGTCATTAAAATTTTTGAATTGGCACCGTTGCCATTGGTTTGTTTACGTGGCAGCTGAGGATGCTATTGTTTTGTGACGGAGAGCAAACGCCGTGAGTTAAACTGTGTTGACTATTTTTTAAATATTTTTATCCCTAATTATGTTGGCATGTCCTCAAGTGCATCTGAGTGCAAGCTGTTCCCACCATGCTCCAGCCTTGCCTGACCTTCCCGCCTCGCTCCAGCTCACCCCGCACCGCGCCCGCCTCACTCCAACTCGCATCGCACCGCACCCGTCTTGCCTCTCCGCCAGCTCGCCTGCTCCTACTCGCGTCGCGCTGTGCTCGCCTTGCCTCCCTGCTAGCTCGCCTGATGCTGCACCCGCCTTACCTCCCGACTAGGTCACGCTGCGCCCACCTCTCTTCGCACGCCGCCGGCTGGCCTCTTCGCGTGCCGCCCGACTGCGCCCCAGCTCCCACGCGTCCCTATTTCTTCTTGCGGGTCACGCCCCACCTCTTCTCCCCGCACCACTTGGCCGTGCCTCTCCATGCGCCGTCCGATCACGCCCCGACTCCCCCGTGCCGTACGCTGCCTCCTCTCCCCCATAACACCCTGCACCCTCCTGTCCACCGCCGGATTTACATGATGGAGAAGAGGGCGACATTGATTTTGCAGGAGGAGCAAATGAAGGAGGAGAGGGCAGTTGTGTGTTTTTATTGCCTTCTCAATTTCTAGTCATGTTTTTTTAATTTTTTATTTCCTAAATTTAACAGCAGCAAACGGAAGCTCACTTTAGTGGCATTTGTGCCAATGAAAAAATTTTAGTGGCTATAAAGAATTGAGGTCTCAATCCAATGATAATCGTGCAATTTTCCCTTAATTTAAGGATTCTGAATGCAGATCGAACAGCAAAATTCACTCATCTGAGATTCGTTTTTTTAGGACACTCAGTTGAGATTTCTGGCTATTCTGATCCAGCCGAGAGTCAAGCCCAACGACAGCCCAGGTGGTGGGCCGAGATTCTGAAGGAAGGCGCCCATCGAGATTTCAATTTTCAAGAATATCTTTTTCTTGATCATATTGTTTACCATTATATTGTTATATATTTATTGCTTCTTATATACTCCTTTGCTGTAAAAATATAAAAATTTCTGAGTTTGATCAAAGTAAAAAATTTCTATCTTTGACTAGCTATATTCGTCAAAATAAACTATTTAAGTTTCATATTATGAATTTATGACAGTTTGTTTTACGATGATTTTTATTTCATCAATTGTACACCATCAAATGTTACAAGTTGTTTTTTTTTTTGCTATCAATAGTCAAAGTTGAAAAGTTTGACTTTTGTCAAACCTAAAAGTGTTTATATTTTGGAATGGAATATGCACCTAGCGAGTAGTAGCGGATCCATGTGGTGGGCTGAGATTTGGTCCACGTAATCCTCTCCTCCTGAATATTCAAAGAATAGCCAAAATTCAAAGGTCTTGTTAATTTTTAGTCAGCTGAAAGTTAACTTTCAATTACTATTTTAAACCTTCAAATCTAATGGTTTACAAAACTAGCTAGCCACGCTATTAACCTCTTGCTGTTGCTGGTTACTAATTATTCTCCCAAAAGTTATTTTATATGTTATTTGGTTTGTGAAAGGAGAATAACGTATTTCTCCATTACTTCTCCACTGGCGTGACATGTTCAGACTAGATCATGCTGATGCAACAAGGAGGCTCTATTCTAACCAAATGACAGCTTTTTGAGTACATTTCATGCATGCGTGGACTTAGCGACAAGAAATTGGTTGGATGCTAATCTCTACTCCTTATTCCTTAATAAGTTTAGTATGGCCGTCTCTTCAGTAATTTTTGTGTCACCTTCTGATCCCATAATTGATCTGGTAATTTTGTGTTGTTTCCGGAGCCAAGCCGATTCCGTTTGACTCTCATTACAATGGATTATACTACTTTAAACCTTAAAGTAGTATAATTCTAATCTCACCATTGATTTAAAAAATAAAATTATAATTAACTAGATAATCTAATAATTTACTGATATTGTTACAAAGGGTAACAACATTTTGCAATCGAATGGTTATCAATTTGAGAAAGGAAAAAGCAGATGGGCATCGCCGCTGCCGCCGCGCACAACGCCGGCCGCTGCCGGACAATTGGCCAAGAAGCAAGGAGTTGCACATTGCGTGGCCGTCCGCGCTGCCGTCTCTGTCTCCGCAATGGATCGTGTGAGACGTATCTGTCACTGTTTACCTATCAGTGGCATGAGCCAAAGCAGGAGCATGATCAGACCGCCCACCACGCGCCATCGACCAAGATCATCGTTTAATTTGAGGTGTGGGATGAAGACAAGATCACGGGCCAAGGCATGTGAGCTCCATCTGCAGCTAGCTGTACAGAAATGGTGCCACCATGGCTGCAGCCTGGAGGTGCACGATGACAGCTCGAAGGACACAGGACATTCTCGGATTCCATTATTAGCCTCAGCGGCGGCCAAGAAAACTGCGCTGGCTCAACCAACGTCCAACCATGCGCCACCACCGCCGCCGTCAAATTGCTGAACCGTCGTAGACCGAGACGAAGAACATGGTGAAGAACAGGGCAAAAGTGAAAAGAACAAGAAAATGAAAGATTTTTTTAATTTGTTAACAAAGAATTAGCATTTCTAATCATTCCAAAAGATTAATGAAATTATAATCTGCCATTACGTTTTTTTTTGAATAATATCTATACTACTTTAATATACTACTTCATACTACTTAAAGGATCAAAGTAGTATAAATACATCTAAACTGTTGGATCAAGAGAAATAAACGACCCATATTAATTCTAGCCTATTGTAAAGGTGTTCTTTCGTTTTTGGTTTTTCATAATTTCTTCGTAATCCGACCAAGCTTCAATCGTTTGGAGTTCGTAGACTCCGATCAGGTTTATGGTTTCCCCCCATGATAGTTAAAACAAACTCCTGTACACGTTTTGACGTCTAAACTTGCTTCCAGCGCTGCCAGACTTTTCTTATTTTCAACAAGTCGAGACATCAAGAACCAACGAAGGAGCATCCAAAAAAACACCTTAGGTAACTTCGACCCACCCTTTGAGTTCCGTTTTGCTAAGTTAGAACCATCCTTAACCCTCTTTAGCCATCAGTTTGAGCTCAAGGTTTCCAGCCATGGGCATGGCACACGGCAGCGTAAGTGTGCGAGGAAGACAAAAGCTCATACACGTTCTTGCTTGTATTAATTCTTCGTGGGCTGTCAGCTATTGTAGGCCCTGTTTATTCTTTCCTGGGCTTGCGGCCAATCGCTTTGGCTGCCTTGGACCAACGACAAAACCCATAAGTAGTCTGATCTACGTGGCCCAAAACATCTTTTTCTAACCCCTAGTCCTATTTTTCTCCCACAAAATCTCGTAACAACTCCACAGTTGTGCATTTTTTCTATATTATATTTTTTTTCTTTGCAACTTCATCCTTGGCTTGTGGACTCTTTATTGGACATCTTTCTTGTTCCCTAATTTTTTGTTCTGTCATTTTTTTTCTATATTACGTGTTTTTTGGAGCTTCATATCCTCATGATGTGGATTCTTTTTTGCATGTCTTTCTTATTGCCTAATTTTTGTTCTCTGCAAAGTCATGATCGGAATGTCGATTATTTTTGTACATTTGTCCTTGTTGTCTAATAATATACGCACTTTAGTATCAATTAATCTTCTTCTCTCTCTAATAAGTTAGGTATGAACTGCGAAGCCTTATGTTAGCCCTTATGTCTATTCCCTGCCCGCATGTGTCCTGCATACATCTAGGGTAGCGTTGCCTTGGAAAACAACGTTAACATATGGGTCCCATCACCCCACCTCTGGATCCCCTCCTGACGCCATCATCCTTGTTGAGTTATCGACGATCGCAGGCACGTAGATCGAAGTAGAAAACGAAACTAAAAACAACAAGAATAGAGGAGACGAAATTCTTTATTAAATAATTCTGCCTAAATTACAAAGGGGTGTCTCCTCAACTATTTATAAGGGGGAAACCCTACTTCGTGTTGGGCTAGAATTAGATAAGGAGCCCACATGGGCCAGGAGTCCTTCTTCTAGAAGGTGGATCTGGCCTATAAGCGTTTTACAACACTCCCCCTTGGACTCTTTATCACGATAAATATACCTCATAAAAACTCCTTAGAAATCCAGTGGAAAAAATAGAGAAAAGAGCACATATTACCGTCACTTGTATTGTACACATTGCCTCATCAAAACCTTAATGAGAAAAACTTCATATAAAAAACTCATAAGGGAAAAAGAGTACAATGCTTTAATCGTCATGATTAATGCTTATCGATCTTCATGAACGACATGAATTATCTTCGAGATGATTCTTTAATTCGGGAACGTGATGTACTTAGGGAAGTTCTCCCCCTGTTCCAAACATTTCTCTAAGTCTTCTCATGCCAAAAACTTCATGTTTAAATTATTGTATTGGTGTTTCTGCATAAAAACGACCAATGAACTATAAAAACAGTATAATATAAGGATCATAGTCCATTCTGCTTAAATATGAAAAATTCGGGGTGTTATATGCAAAATAACACTCTCCCGTGAAATTTCTTGTTCTTTTGCAAATTTCATGGGTCAATGGTAATTTTTATAATCACCAGGGACCTATATGCAAAATTATACTATGGGAGTATATTTGAAAAAATCAAGGTTATTTCTACGAGAAAAACCAGGATTTGATCATAATATCCAACAATTCTGGGGTGTTATATGCAACATAACACTCTTGCAAAATTTCTAATTATTCTGCATTTTCTATGTCTCCATGATAATTTTCATAATTCCCAAGGACTTCTCTGCAAAATTCTAGCTTTGAGTTGATTTCTGAAAAATGCCAGGTGGTTTCTGCAAGAAAACCATCACTTGATCCAGAATTTCTAGGGACTAATTTTGCATAATATAGACTCCTGAAAAAGTCGAGGTTGTTTCTGCATGAAACTAGGACTTAACCACAAAATCCTAAAATTTTGAGGGCTTTCTTTCAAAATATCCATATATTTTTACGAGGTGAAGTGGTATAATAAAAACTGCATGTTTAAGTTATTTTATTGGTATTTCTGCAGAAAAATAACCAATAAACCATGAAAATGGAATAATATAAGGACTATAGTCCATCTTGATATAAATCTAGAAAAATCCGGGGTGTTATAAGCAAAATAACACATTCCCGTGAAATTTCTTATTTTATCTGTGATTTTCTGGTAATTTTCATAATTTCCAGGGACCTTCTACAAAAATTGGGTCTATTTCTGTGAAAAACAAAAAATCCCAAAATTTTGAGAACTTCTTTGCAAAATTTTCCAGATATTTTCGCTATTGGACTTAAAGTGGGCCAGAAACCGGCCCAAATAGCCCATATCTCCCGAAGGGGTATAAAAGGGATCAAAACCCTAAATTTTCTCATTCACTTTCTTTCCTTCTTCCTCCCAGCCGCCACTCTCTTCTTTCTTCTTTCTCCCCACCAACACCTTCCTCCTCTCTCTCTTCCTTCCCCAGATCCAGCGCCCAGCCCGACCATTTCCTCAGATCCAGCGAGAGGCGCTCTCCAGGAAGAGCGTGCGCGTGGCTGCGCGGGGGGGGGGGGGGGGGGATCCGCGCTGCACCTAGGCCTCCCTTTGGGGGGGGGGGGCAGAGCGCGCGCCTGGCGCAGGAGCGCCTCCTGGTCTTGCGCTGCGCGTCGAGTGGCCACCGAGCTCCTCTTGTGCTTCCCTGCGGGGAGCGGGGGGGGGGGGATCCAAATCGGGGGCGCTCCGGTGCGGGCTGGCTGCGCTGCTGACGGCAGCGCGCGCATGCTGGCCTCGGCGGGAGCGGGCCCCAGGCCGACGCGGAGCAGGCTGTGTGCGTCGCGCGTGAGCCCGCGGGTTGGGCTCCGTCGTCGGGGGGGGGGGGGGGGGGGGGCGGGGAGGCATTCTCGTCGGATCTGGCCGCTCTTTTCTTTTTCTCTTCTTTTTTTTTCAACTTTCTTTTATCTGTGATGGATAGAATCCGGTACACGGTCTGCTGGGGCCGGATCTGGAATTTCAGGGTCCAGATCTGAGCCGAGATGAATCTCGAGATTTTTCTTGTGGATCCGGTCACTTTCATCACTAGGGTTAGGGTAGATCGAGTCTTTTTTTCTTGCCGTCTTTGTGGCTCGCGTCGACGGAGGGCTCTTACGCGGTCTTTTTTTTGAACTTCTGGACGTATCTCATTTTGGATCTGGATATTCTAGATCCTCCCCTTGCCGGTTCCAGATCCGGTTAGGATTGGGAGATTGCGGGCGCAAAAGTGCCTTTAATCTGATTTTGTTATTTCATGGTGTCGCTTCCTATGACGGTCTTTTGTTGTTGTAGATCTTGACTGCAACGAGTCAAGATTTTTGTGGCGATTTTCTGGTCAGATCTTGACTGCAACGAGTCAAGATACTAAATCAATCAAAAATCATACCTTTAATCGACAAGTAGATGACCGGTTTTGTAGAGCGTGCTGATAATGTGCACGTAGATCAAAGTTGAAAACGAAACTAAAAACAACAAGAATAGAGGAGACGAAATTCTATATTGAATAATTCTGACTAAATTACAAAGGGGTGTCTCCTTAACTATTTATAAGGGGGAAACTCTACTTCGTGTTGGGCTAGAATTAGATAAAGAGCCCACATGGGTTAGGAGTCCTTCTATAAGGTGGGCCTGACCAATAAGCATTTTACAACAATCCTTATCTCTTGACCATCCTTGCCTTGTGGGGCTGCTTCCTAAAACCTTGATATCATGCCGTAGGATGTCCACGAGTGCCGCCTCCTTGCCCAAGCCGAGGCCTGGTTCCAAGATGGGCTCATCAGTGGGCTTTTACATAGGGAGGACGACTACGGCCACTCGATAAATCCTATCACACACTGCTCAAAATGTAATTTATGTAATCTCAAAATTTTATATGTTGCAATGTAATAAAAATATTTATAAATTTATATATCAAAAATATAGATGTCGATATTCATTTGCTTTTTTAGAAACCCGTAGCAACATATGGACACTTCGCTAGTTAAGGTTAATTTTGTTTCTTAATCATCTACTAGAACTTGTTCTTATTTCGCTTCATGCATCTGTTTCTTGCTTCACTGGTGTGACACATCATGCACTACCACAAATAGGGTATGTAGCGGCGGCAGTCAAACCGCCGTAGCGGCGCGAGCCAAAGTCGGCCGCCGCTACAGAGCCAATGGGCACTGCCCCAACTAAAACCGCCGCTACAGGGCATCCAATAGCGACGGTTAACATTGTCAACCGCCGCTATAAAGGATCCATGTGTTATAGCGGCGGTTGACAATGACAACCAACCATTATTTAGGGCATACTAGCGGCGGTTGACAATGCCAACCGTCGCTATAAAGTGACCAGGCTATAAAAGCCGCGTTCGGACAGCTTCGACCCTCATTTGAACAGTGGCGACCCGAAAATTTGTGCAAATCATGAAAATCAGGAGAGAAGGTTTTGAGTTCGTTTTTTTTTTTGCAGAAATTTGCTCTCTAAGGTAGGGGGACCTCATCCCATTGGTTTTTTTGTGCTCTCATTTTGAAATCAAGTAGAAGTTTGGGTTTTTTTGTTAGGTTTTCATTAAATTTTAGCTAAATTCATTTGATTTGGATGGTTCTACTTGGTTATAGTTGAAGTTTATGAAGGCATACATCATCTTTTTTCATCACTATACAAAAAAATTATTATATTTAGCTTGTTTTATTTCAATGGGAATCTGGATCTAGTTTGATTTTTAAAAGAGAGAGAAAGTAGTATTAGGACAAGAGGGATGTTAATTATTTTATTATTTCTTGATAAAAATTAAATAATATATAAGATAATTTGATGTTTGTTTCATTTTACCTTGCATAATATTTCTCACTTCATGTATACTATTTTTCAATGTTTATACATTTAGTGAATATTTAAATATTTTGTTATACATAATTAGAATTTCTAATATTTTTTGGCTAGATGGTGATAAAAGTTAAATACTATATAAAATAATTTGATGTTTGTTTTATTTTATCTTGCATAATATTTTTCACTTCATGTAATATTTAATATATATATATATATATATATAGAATATTTAAAATTTTTAGTCACACATAATTAATTAATGAATTTTAATAATTTTTGGATTTCGTTCAAGGCCGTTCGCGATGGATAGATCTTGGATGTATGAGGCACAAAGACCGGGTCCAATATCTTTACGAGAAATTTTCAAATTCATCGAAGCGGCCGCACAACATTCTCGACGTGAATGGACGACTGATATATATTGTCCATGTTTTAATTACAAAAATCAGAAGCTGTGGAATGATATAGAAGTAATAAAGTCATACTTGGTGCGGAGGGGTTTAGTTGAGGGGTACACGAGATGGACAAAACATGGTGAGAACAGTGTGGTCGATATGGAAATTGATGAGCATATTGAAGTTGAAGTCGAGGTTGTCAATTCGCGTGATGCAGATGTGATGGATTCACCTGGTGTAGCTGATTTTGATGTTGAGGAGTTGTTGTGTCACATTGAGCCACAGGTGTTGATCAATGCCGGTACAACTAAAGGGCTTGATAATTTTTATAGAATAGAGAAAGCATCAAAGAATCTATTATATGATGAATCTAAGGGATGTGGTAAAGAGTTCACCGTGTTACGTACTGTACTTGAGCTGATGAAACTGAAGGCCATGCATGGCTGATCGGACGCTAGTTTCACGGATTTATTGAAACTTATTTCTGATGCGCTGCCAAGCCCAACTTATTGTCAAGGCTAACATACCTTGTTAAGAAGCTGATTTTCCCACTTTCGTTGGGCGTGCAAAAAATTCACGTATGTCCAAATCATTATATATTGTATTAAAAGGAGCATCAGGACACTGTAAGATACCCAAGGTCCAAACGTAGTCGTTACAAGAGAAACAACGATTGTGGCTCCGATAATAGCGTGAAGAATACAATTAAAAGAGAAAGAAGAAAAGAAGTTCTATCATACGATATCACATTTACAACCGTAGGCTTTGTGCACTTGACGCAAATACTCGTCTAGGCAAGAAGGAATTCTGAGGCACAAAAGCCGATTTTTACACACTACACACGGGTTTCCGCAGCCTGCTCATGTTTCTGCTCCTTCCACGTGCCTCGTTCTGATTCATTATGCGTTCTGCCTTTTTGGGTAGCCCCATATCCTGAAGCACTTCACCTATCCCATCATGCAATTTGTTCAGGATAACTGAATAATGTTTTATGCATCTAAGAAATGATATTTGGGAACTCTTTAATAAAGAGATATTTTTATAAATCTCCTTGTCATTTGCCATGAGAAAAAAAAAACAAATGTAAACATCATGAAAATATTATGGGAACATTTTAGTCATTGAGAAGCTATTTCCATATAATATAATATAAGAAAACATTTGGCTATTGAAGAAAACATAAAAACATAAAAAAAATATGTCACGCGCATCGTGGTCCATGAGTAAGCAATGAACTTATGAGACAATAGTGAATACCTCATAGTTTAAATTATTCATAAACTAGCAAAGTGCCCGTGCATTGCTACGGGCTAAAAAAGTAGAATTTGGCAACACGTCACGGGTATCATGTTAACATGTTACAAGGATTTGAACAGGAAGAAAAAAAACTCAAATCAACTACATGGTTTCATCCTTTAATTTTGTACCATTTTTGTAATATGTTTTCATTGATTTGCACCGATTCTCTATTTTTAAATTTAATTTAATAGGAAAAGAAAAAACAAAAAAGCCAAAAATAAATAGGATCAATAAAAGAAGGGGGCGGTAATCGCACGACACCCCCGTCTGTGCTCCACTGTCCCATGACGCCGAGAACCATCGCTTCCGCTCACCGATACTTTTCTCCTCATTAGCGAGCACCACTCCCACCCCAGCGTGCCGCCTCCCCTACGCCTCTGTCGTCGTCCTGGAGATGTCGCTGCTCGCTGCATTGGCCCCTCCCCTACCCGCAACCACCTCCAGCGGCAGGCGGTGCCGCGCCGCCCACCTTGCCGCCGCCGTCACCGAATCATCACCATGCTAACTGGTCTAGCCACGCCCCCCACCGATCCCGCCCACCGCCGTCTTGACGCCCGCGGCTACAGCGGCGCCACCGCCGCCTTGCGTGGGGGTTGGACTACGCAACAACAGTGGCGATCACCGCGTGGAACGACTAGCATGTGCAGTGTCCTCGTCCTTGGCGAGCCATGGCATGGTATTAGCAGGCCGGCATTCTTCATCGATCCAACACCTTTTTCAAAGCTTTGAAACGTCACGTTCAATTTGTCTGCCGGACAATGGACAATGGCAGGAGTACTTTTTTCTCAACATGTTTTCTAGATTTTTTCCCTTTGTGTGTGTTCCCTCTATTTGAAATTACATGTGAAAGATTCCCTCTGTCTAGAATTGGAGTAGGAATTGATTCTTTCCAAACTGTCTTTGTCTAGAATCGGAGTAGGAATCGATTGTTTCCAAATTGGACTTCATCTGAATTTTTTATTCCAAACAATTCCCTGTACATGTTGAATAAGGGTAGGAGACTGGGTGAACGGTAGAAAAAATTGATCGCATGAACGTTTTCACCGAAATTCATAAGTTGTATAGGTCCATGTTCCCTCTGTTTGGAATTACATGTGAAAGATTCCCTCTGTCTAGAATCGGAGTAAAAATCGATTGTTTCCAAACAGCCTCTGTCTTGAATCGGAGTAGGAATCGATTGTTTCTAAACTGGACTTCATCTAGATTTTTTATTTGAAACAATTCCATGTACATGTTGTATAAGGGTAGGAGACTGGATAAACGGCAGAAAAAATTGATGGCATGAACGTTTTCACATAAATTCATAAGTTGTAGAGATTCAGAAACATACGCTCTTCCCACCCTCGAAGATTTGCTCCAAATTGATCGAATTTTCTATTACAATGTGAATAGATGTTTCACACTGGAATAACGAGTGAAAGGATATCCCTCCGCCAGTTTATTTGACACACATGTTGCTCTTCCGTGTTCTATAACTCGATCTCAAGGGGACCCGATCGAGCAGCTCATCGGCGTTGAAACTCCAATCGACTTTCCTGCTTAATTGGACTGTTGGACACCCAACGTTCATGCATGAAACATCAAGCATCCGATCGAATAATATCCCCCGGCGGGGGCTGGGGGCGAACCCATCGACTACTGCCGTGCCGTGTCATGCTGCTTGGAGACGAGTGCGACCTTTGTTCAAACATGTCACGCGGCGTGACATGGGGCACTCGGACGCCATGTTGCTGACGGATACTGGCGAGAAGCAGTGCTGTTTGTGCAGCTTCTTCCTGTGACTAGACGTGATCATTACCGAACCTGCTCGACGGCGTTGCCATGTAACTTGTTCGTGGTCGCCTGATGCTGGAAAGGCGTGGTTGCGATTGGCTGAGCGATGCCAAGTGCAGGAGCACGCCGAGTTCATCAACCTGTGTTGTGTGCATCATCAGAGCTTGAAAGGGTTCCACAACCAGTTTGTAGTGTTAAGCTACTATGTATCGATTAGTTACATCCAAAAGCTTAAGCTGATGGGATACGATGAATAATTCACTTATGGATTAACACCCCTTCTCACGTGCAGCTCCCTCGGATGCAAACGTGAAGATAAGAATAACGTAGCAAAAAATATGTTACCAGGACTAGAAATCAAAACCTCTAACTTGATACCATATTTAGTTACTATGCACCAATTACCTTGCTAGAAGCCCAAATGCAGCAGTGCCATCATCCATGGCATGGGAGACGACACATATGCTCTAAACAGTTCTCGCGACACGTACCAGAGCTTGTGCTCGTAGTGCGCAAAGAAGCAGACACTACAACAAAACGAGACTGTAGTGGCGGGTCAAATATCACTATAACAGCAGGTAAAATTGCCTGCCGCTACGACTACATAGCTAAAAATCAGGTGTTAGTAATGGCAGGTATCATCCCCCACCGCTGCAAAGAAACAATAGAATAATTAAAAAAATTACAAGGAGGCGTACAGGCCCAAAATGGAATCCCGCTCCTGCCGCCGTCGTGTCGTCGCCGTTGTTTAATGCCTATCGCCCGACGTTATTTTCAAAGGCGGTTGATAACATAGTCCCTCGTTAAGAAATCATTTGTAGCGGTGGGTGTTTTTCTGGAGAGGTCCATTAAGACCTATAGAGGTGGGTTTCCTTTTCCTGTCTTTACGTTTTTTTGGCTGTCGCCGCTATAGTATGTATTTCTGGTATAGTGACATGCAGCGCAAGCGCACGGCATCACCCTTGCACGTCCTTGTGCGGTACTACGAAGGGTGGAGCCAGCTCTCACAAGCAATCAATGACCATTAGGCAATTGGCTTAGCGGGATGATCCAATCCGCAAAGACATGACGAGACCTTTCTTTCTTCTCTGAAATCGTGCATCTGGTTCAACGAGATAAAGGAAAGAAATCGATAGACATCGTCCAGCTGCCTCTACGTGATTTTCTCGGTCCCTTCCATCTCCAATACAATCCATCCATGGGACCCCTTACTCTTCTCGGTGGGGACATGTAATGGGGAAGGATAATTCGGCCTTATGTCTTGCCTAGAGCTTGGGAGATATTGGAGGATTGAGAGAATTATTCTTCATTGATTGATTGGTTTATTTCAAATGACTATGGTGTCTCTCTTTATATAGAGGTGAGCCAGCCCTAATCCTAACTAACCTAACTTAAGGGCTAAGTAAGTAACACGATCCAAAGGCATGCCCATAACATCTCATCCCTCCTTCGAAGACAACTCGCCCTCGAGCTGTGGTGGAGTCCATGGCTGCAAACCTTCATATCCCCAGGACGATAAGATAGATTGCCTTCGATACTACTGCACAAAGATCAGTAGCCTGCTTGCAGGAATAGCAAGGATTGTGTGTGCCTTTTCTCCTTGTTCCACACAACCAGAGGTACACCGTTGGTCAATGACTTGGAGATAGCCGCAATGGTGCACCAATAACCTTCTTCTTTGTCTTCTTCCTTCGTATGGGTACAGATGGGGCAGCCAAGAACAGCGAGGATGAAGGGGTAGCCGCCGCCTCTGGCACCACCACAACAGTTTGGACTAGCACCCCTACACATTTGACCTTCTTCTCTTTTGCTACGGGCACAACCATAACAGGTTAGGCTAGCACTACTGCACGGTTGGCAGCCTCCTCCTTTGCTTCTAGTCATGCCTTAATTAGATTGATCAATTCTCTAAGGCACATATCATAGTATGATTTTGGTTGTAAATTGACAACAGAAGGCATGGGAAGGTATCCTTGGCAATCTGATACCAGATATAATGGGGAAGGATAATTAGACCTTATGCTTTATATAGAGCTTGGTAGATATTGGAGGATTGAGAGAATTGTTCTTTATTGCTTGATTGGTTCATTCTAAATGACTGTTGTGTCTCTCTTTATATAGAGGTGAACCGATCCTAATCCTAACTAACCTAACTTGAAGGCTAAGTAAGGGTGACACTACAGTAACAACGATGCTACGGTAATTTGGGCTGCTATAGTAACACGGCCCAAAGGCCTGCCCATATCAAGACAATCCCTGGTTGCGGCCATCGCCAGAAAAGAGCGAACACGCTATTATATACACGGCAAATAAAATGCACGTTACCACCACAATATATTCCTAGTTATCACTTTAGAATCGGGTAAAGAATGTATATTAAGGTTAACCAATTTTATATGAGCCTTTTTCTGTGCGTATATGTTGCTGTGGTATGCAATTATCTATACGCTAGCTGCCAGACGCTCAACACTGATCATATATTGTTATAGATCTGACTTCTCTTTGCTACTTTGCTAGAAGAGTGATCGGACAAAACAGAAAAGAACCATCTAAAAAAAATACTACAAAAGATTAAGAGGCTGGATATCACAGTTTCCAACCGAAGAGTTTGCATAAATAGAGAGCACAAATAGCAGAGAAAAGAAACACTGCGAAAATGAACCCATCTATTAATTTCTTCGAACCGTCAGAACAAGGCCTCTGCTTGCATTGTTTCTTGGTTCCCCCCTTTCTACAAAAGAACACATTGGTTATTATGATAGTATATATATCATGATATCAACCATACAAGTAAAGAATGATTCATTGATCATCTTTGCATATTTCATATACCAATCATACAAGGCAAGACTACTTAAAAACAAAAGGCAAGACCACTTAACCAAAAATTATTACCACCACATGGATGGTTGTTCTAATATATGATAAATCTGAAAACTAATCAACATATATGGTGTGGTATAGAATTCCTTGTTGAAATAAATCATGTAAAACTAATGTTATTTTGAATATGGACTCCATAAAATAACTAACTCGTTATATAACTACAGACTGACACTCACTACAGAACTAACGAGCTTTATTAATTGTCCAATGGTGGTCATTTTGTTTACCTGACGCTGTTATCCAAGAACTTGTACGGTGTATTGTCTCCATGAAGGTCTCCAATCATACATGGGGTGTACACGAATGACTCGTATATACCATTTGTATGGTTCTGATAGTAACAATGTGGGCGAGAGTTGCCTAAATATTGAGCCTTTGAGCTATTGAAATGATAAGCTATTACTCGAAATCCATCAGCCAAATAGACAACTTCCTGGTAAGGATGGAATCCAAGAATTTCTATGTCTGTCCCATAGTGTTGCTCATCTTTAACTTCAAGATCCAAAAAGTCATCATTATCAGAGTCCCACTCGACGCCCGCTCTTTTTGGAGTCTCAACATTGCCATCACTCTTATTACTGCGATATTCTTTTATGGTCCAAGGTTCCTCCATCAGTTTACCAATCTTCTTACTATTATACAGTGATCTTATCTGTTTGGCATAGCAGCGAAGATCATCTTGATATTTTAAGACCCAACCATATTTCCACATGATGATCCGGTAAGGATCCAAACTCGTAGTTGATCCTCATGTACAATACCAAAGCATACCCCATTCCCTGATCTGCCAAGATATGATCTCTCATACTCAACGTGTGCTGGCGTTTTAATTACCTGATACTTGCCATCTGACAGTAATATCCTGCAAAAGTAGTAAAATGTATCAGTGTCTAAATGCTGAAACGTTTTATGACAGTGCTTATGAATGTAAAAGAAGCATTTACTTGTAAACAATATGCGATATTAACGGATGATGGCAGGAAGTTAAATATGAAGATGGGAAATGTACATATGGTTTACTTGTGAAAAAACAGAGATATATATTTATTCCAACATTCATCTACAACTTCCTAATTGACATGCAAGCTACAACTAATAAAATAGCTCTACTCACTCGGGTCTATTACAGTGCCTGAAGTTTTTGGTTCTTCAAGTATGCCCAGGGGCAGTGGCATGGCCATCTAATAAATGATCTTTTTGGTGTTCAAATCTAGCTGTTACAACTATTTTATATTTACATCGTAGTACCTTTTCATTATAATATTTCACATAGAGTGGCTTAATTAAACCATCGGTTATATATACCTTATATCCACATTAAAGTGCCGACGACAAAAGAATTAATATATTCTAAATATCGAGGTGATTTCACAGTTACAATAAATAATCATGAGGAATTGGCACACCCATTAACTAATTTTGGTAAAAGATGCAGGGAATTTTTTTTTTGAAATAAATATGTACACTATTACATGTCCAAAACTTCTCTGAAAATATTGTATAAGCTGTAGAAGTTGATGAGAGAAGTAAATGTAAAAGTTTCCTGAAGTAAATAAAACCATGCAGACATTTTGGGCACTGCATGCTAAATTGCTGCTAACTATAATCACATATCATTACCATTTACGAAAGAAAACTAAAGTGAAAGGCATAGATTGACAGTAGTGAGAGGGATCATGCATGTATACTGTAGTACTGTGACATCCCTACTGCCATGGTAGAGTCATCCCCACATGAACAAGAGCCTAGGACAAAATTGGAACTAAAATTTGATCAAATTTGAAGGCAATTTAAGCAAATTTGAATGTCCATTGATCTACAAGTCAAATATTTCTAACATAACCTAGTGCCACAAAAATTATATGTTGTACGTCCTGGTGAAATAGAATTTTGGTGAATTTCTCATATTTTTATCTCACCATTTATTGTCCCACATAAATAGTCAAATGCCCAAAACCACCCCTCTTTATAAAATTCCTATTCAAATTTTATTAAGAAATAATGGCAATTAGCATTTTTATAAAATCACTCACATTATATAGAGTCTGCCCATATTTTTGGTTTCCTTTGATCAGCATTTGATAAATGCCCACGAAAATAACAAGTACAGATGGTTAGCAGGTTTTGGAAATAATAAAAATTCCAAAAACCCCGCGGACCCCACCTCTCGGCGACCCGAAGGAAACACACTCGGCGCCGCGCTTGCTCCCCTGCCCGCGGTCGCCACATGGCCGCCGGCATATGGGCAACGCTTGTTGCCGCGGATCGACTACCCTGCCCGGTCCCCGACATCCCATCTGTCCCCCCCCCCCCCCGGTCACTTGTCCGAACGCGCCACTCTCTCTTCTCCCTCTGCTCTCCTTCGCCGGAACTCACCCCTCATCGCTGCGCGGCCGCGCTCCGCGTCGCCGCTGCTGCACCGCCTCCCCGTCCCGGCCGTCAACGCTCGAAACGCCGCCTCGCCGTCTACAAGCCTCTCGCGAAGCCGCTCTCCTTCCCCGAGTCCGAGCCACCGGCAATCGACGCCCTCTTCCGCGTCTTTGACCCGCTCCGCCGCGTCGCCCTAGTTCGCCGGTGAGTCTTCGACCAATCCATTGCACACGCACGGCTACCCTGACCCGGCGCATCGTCTCGACCTCACTCGGCTCACCCCCGTGCAGCCACTCCGCCGGACCGCTATTCCTGCCCGCCGTCGTTCCGCCCCACCGTCGCCGAGCTAACCCGGTGAGCCACCCTCCTCGCTCTCGCGTGCCGCACACCCGTCCCCACCCACTGGTTCGTGTCCGTGTCAATGAGGGTTCCGCCGCTGCCCCGGCTGGACGCCATGCGCCCGCCACCGCGCGTGGTGGAGAGCGTCGTAGCCGCGCGCGCTCAGCTCGGCCTGGCCGAGCTGGCCAATGGGCCGCTCAAGGCCTTGGGTCGAGGGCGATTGCCTGGGCCAGATCTGGCTCCTGGCCGTTTTCCCCCACGCGGATCCGCTGGGCCGAGCAGCTAATGCGGCCCAGAGAACCAGAGGAAAAACCGGTTTTTATTTAGTTTTATTCCAGGAAATCAATTAAACTTCAAAAATAGATAGTAAATCAAATACTGCGAATTTTGGTATGGAGTAAATTTTAGTAGGCTCCTCTAGACATGTACTATTTAATAAAAATACCAAAACACCCTGTATGTCAGTATTTTTATATGCATTGAATTAAATGGCAAAAATACTAATAAATTCATTTATAAATATGGGTGTCTGATAAATTCTTGATACTTGGCATAAAACTCTGTTTTTGCATATTGGGTGACACTGCAAAGTGTCAGGTGCTAGTTCTCTGTATTTTAGGCATTATTAATTTTTGTACCTTTTTCCTTGTTTTAATTATTTAAAATCACTGACAAATTGCATGTAAGTGAAACTTGGCTAGTAAATCACTCCTGGTATGTATTATTCACACTAAAACACCCATTTTATTTTGACCTCCAAAACCATGCTAAACTATTAATTGCTCACTTAAGCTCGATTATTTTTTCAAAACCTGTAAATGCAAGTAGTACTCTAGTATAGGACACCGCGTTCACTTCTACATGAATTATTGTTACATTAACATATTTATTGAGGAAGTGCTATGAATCGAATTTGGTCCTCATGCATTGCACCATCCGCATCATGTAGATCACGAGGTGAACCACGTGGAGACAGGACAAGAGCAGGAGCCAGAAGGACCTGGTGGTGTTTCAGCTGACTAGGAGCAGAACCAAGGCAAGACCCGATGCATCCTATCCATTTTAACCTTTTTACTTTATCACTAATTGGGAATGTAGGCTTGTCTGTGTATTAAGTTGTTAGGAGTTGTTTGAAAACCTAGGATTACAGTAGGCCCCTTCTTCCCGATAATTAGCCTCAGGACGGTAGTCACTCTGCTTAATTTAGGATGACTATTCATCAAGTGGTATGGAGACCACTCGTAGGCAGGAAATCTTATCACTGGGGAATGATGTCGGGTGAAGGAAAGTGTGGATGGGATCACAATGAGGACCGGGCAACTAGGTGGAAAGGGAAGGACAACTTGTCTCCAAGGAGGTAGCCTCGTCCGAGTCACCTAAGGCTACGCCTCGTGTCCGGCCCTTGGGATCAAGTTTGAACGTACTGTTTGCATGCTGGAGTTATGGGCCCAGTAAACTGACGTAGCTACGACTACTGCTTGGTCGGAAGATACCCTACTCCTTAAGGTGGAACTAGGGATGAGAGGAGGGAGGAATCTACCCACGGATGGCGGTACGGGACGCATCGCGTGGGGGACCCTTCTCGGGGGAGCCAGGCTCGGAAGACCCTGCGGTACCGTTAGCGAAAAATTGCTCCATGCGGCTTCCAGGAAGCGCGTATGTGTCGTGCAAGCATGTTGCTCCTGCAGGATGTAAATCGATTCGAGTCGCTGCCCCTCACAGTAACGAGTACCACTTGATCGCTGCTCCGGAACAGTGTTGAAAGCCATTAAGATGATGAGTGAGTTTAATACTGCTGTTTGGAATTATTAAGATTGTATTGCAACCTTGATTGTTATAGGTTTAGTGCAAATTAAATTTATTATTCTACATGACAACTTAACTTGATGCTAAAACTTGAAAAATAAGGATCCACTCTTAGGCTGATTTTCTGGCAACATAAACCCTATCCCTAGCCTTAGCATGCCTAGGTGTCGGCTGTAGTTGGCCATATTGACGGGTCAGTCTTGCTGAGTAAATTAGTTACTCAGGGCGTAGCTCTATGTGATTTTCAGATGACCAGGGTGGAGACTGCCACTGCGGTGGGAGGTTCCACTAGGAAGACCAGCGTCATGACTGCTGGGATATTGAATGGGAGCTTTGCACCAATGACGACAAGGAGTAGTCCATTGATTGCCGGCACGGTGTTTCGGGCAACACACCTAATATGGCCGGGTTTTTTCTGTGTGTCGCCGTGAGAGGGCGATTGTATCTTACTTATCCCGTCGAACCATTGAATTACTGGTTAACAGTTTTGCTTCCATATTTTATTTTGTTAAAACTCTGATTTATAATATAAATTTGGATTTATGTAAAAATTCTATACTCTACCTATGTTCTTGTTGCAACTATATCCTTCTGTCATGTGTTGTACTATTGGGCGTCACAGCGCGTGTCGCCACCCGAGGAAGATCCTGGAACAGAATCATCTCCGTGGTAAGGCGGTTCTGTTACAGTGTGGTATCAGAGCTGTCTCGGGAATAGTGCAATATTCAAAGATATTTTTTTGAAAACCCGGTAACGAATGTGTGAGGAGATGCACACTAGGTTATTATTAGTTATGATTTAGGTGGCAAACCTAACTATAGGAGGTTGTTTGTTTAAATACTTGCATCTACGGCATCGTCAACGAAGGTATGTGTCCCGTCCTATGGACAGTAACATGGGAAGCTAGCACAAAGGTGTGAACGCGGGCTGATTGTGAAAAACATCAATGTCCTACCCTAGGACGATAATAAGGGATTATTTTTGGCTTGTTTCTTTTCTATTTGATGTATTATTTCTGAAATCAATCTTCTGTAGGTACGCTAACCGCGAATCGAGTAAGAAACATGTAGCATATGACTAACTTGAGAGCTCGTCTGCCACCGACTATACGTATGGTCCTATTCGTGGCCAATTTTTATTTTGTGAGGACGTATAGGCTGAAAGCATATGCATTCATGTAAAATGTTGGAGCATCAATTCATCATGAAACCTGAAATTTCAGCTTGCATGTCACTCACATAAGAATCTATATTTCTCCACTCTAAGGTCCAAATTATGCAAATAAATCCTTATTAAAATCATGAACGAACTCTCTGTACATCCAGCAAGAAATTTTGACTAAAGATTACCGGACAATACCGTTTTGGGTCCGTCCGAGTCAGCATGTTAAAGTATAGTCAATCTGAAATTCAGATTCATGATCCAACGTGTAAAAGTCGTAACCCTTTGCGCAGACCACCTATGGGGCGGTATGAGCACTTTCTGAAAAGGTTACAAAAAGTACTACAACTTTGGTAGTCAGACAATTTCAATTTGAAGCTTGTAAGGTACGTTAATGAGCCCATTTTCCGAGCAATACCATTCTGTCCCTAAAACAGTTCAGCAGACATGCAGCAACTTAAAAATTCTATATGTCGAGTTCTACAAATTTGTTGGAGGTGTACGAGTATGCGTTGGAAAGATGCTAAAATATTCCATGCTGCTGACAGTTTATTTCTAAGGTTAAATGAAGAGAAACCTAGATTTCAGGCCCTTTTTCAGATCAAACACAGCGCTGCCCTAACAGATTTTCAGATATTGATGCTAACTTGAATAATCCATATCTCCTGATCTCCTCATTAGATGAAGTTGAGTAAGCACTTGTTGGAAAGGTGTTGAAAAACTCTACCGCTTTGGTATTCAATTACTGTCCCAAATCTGTAAGTAAGATTGCCTAAAAGCTCAATTTAGTGACTGCTGTACCCTAGGACAGAACGCACCCTTTTAGTGGAGTAGCCGAATCCACCCTAGAATATGTAAACAATTAAGGTGGTCAAATTCCTTATATCACTCATCGTACAGTATCAATTTGTTATTGACTTGCACTCTATGTGTTTGGAATGATTACTCACCATTGGGTTTGTGTTCCAGATGGACGAGCACGGGTTCGAGGTGTTCCTGATGTGGACAAGGGTTCCCGATCTTCCGAAAGGTTCTTGGTAAGTTGATTTGATCGGAAGCGACACACAAATCGATCCGGCTTCAGAACAGCACGTTCTAAACCCCGTAATCGCAGCACGACGTCTCCTCTGGTTATCAACCGTCCAAAAGACGATTGACCTCGTCGAGAAGGCTAATCCTTGCCTGTGAATCAAGAACACAAGCAAGAACAACGAAGAATACAACACAATTGCAGATGTATGATTAAACTCTCGAAGTTGGGGTCTCATAAACCGATGAACGGCGAAACTGTTTATGAACAGAATTGATCTAAGCAAAACCCGAACCCTAATGGTGCGGTGGCGGCTGTATATAAAGACCCTAGGGTCGTGCAAGACCCTCTGGACGCGCCCCTAATTGGGCTCAACTAGATACAAAGCCCAAAGGCCAAAAATAGGCGACGCAGCACCGACACAGATTCTGGACTCTGTCTTGTTTTGACGATTCCCAATGACTCCGGATGAATTTTGACATGAGGCCGGCGGCATTGGAAAGGTCTTCTCCTTATCTTTCCGTGCATATGTAGAACGTCCAAATCCGAGTCCGTATGCGTCCTGGGCGACTGTTTTAGTACAGACTGGTCCTGGGCCCCGAAACAGACTCGAAGTCGGTTTTGATTGGGCCTCCACTTTGGCTTCCAAGCCCTTGCTGGTCCTCCACGTTCCCAACTCCTTCTCCCATCATCTCCTGGTCTTCTCCATGGTTTCTAATCATAAAATAATCATTAGGTAGCAAACCATTCTCAAAAGTAACATATAGCGAAGAACGTAGGAACGAGCTCACCTCTAAATTTAGTCGTCGTGCACGAGCTCTAGTCATTGGACCTTGCAAGTCCAGATTTGGAGGAGTGTTGTGTATATCCATAGGAGTGATGTCCTCATCAGTTCCAGCACGACGGGTAGCGCTATACCACCGGTCTACACCAACCGTGGCTTTCCCACCAACCTGTGGGAGATGCTGCACGCTTTGGGCTACGAGGAGCAGCCTTCCTACCGTGGACGTGAGCCCCACCGCCATGGTGTGACTTTTGCAGAGGTGCACATCAGTGTCTCTCCCCACCCGCGCAACCCCGACTTGGCGGGGATGGAGAGAGTCATGTCTGGGAGCCTCAGGGAGGGCTTGGAGAGAGTCGCCCATAGGGCTCTCACTCACTTCTGTGGGTGCAACATAGCAGCGCTCTCGGGGACTTCGTTCGAGATGATCCCTATCTGGCACCAAGCAGACCCGGTTTGGTAGAGGCGCGTCTCCCGCAACGACTACCCGGAGTACCATGCGGGATACCACCGCGTATCTCACTACTCCGAGTACCTCCTCAACTTGGATGAGGAGTCTAGCAGCCGTAGCAGGATTCTACTAGCGGACGCTAAGCAGGTTTGGGTGCAGAGGAACGACCTGCAGGCACAGCTTGATGCACAGCAGAGGGAGATTCAGCGGCTGACCGCTGCTCTTGAGGCGAGTGAGACTTGGGTGACAGAGGTCACTGGACAGCGCGACACTCTCGCGCAGGAGGTAGACAGACGGGGCATGATCATGCAGCAGCGTGCCAACCACAACGAGCACCTGCAGCAGCAGCTGGCAAGTGCCCAACAGGAGATGGAGCTTATGGCAGAGGACCTTGAGATCCTGGCTCACGAGAACCAGGACCTACAGGCTCACTTGGACATGATTGCTGCGCCACCGGCAGCACCCGTAGAGGAGGACCCCGAGGAGGACATGGGCGAGGAGTCCGACATGGACTACGAGCCACCCGCTCCAACAGGCGCAGACCGTCTGGGACCCTCTGGCACAGCTGGAGGCAGGGCTTAGTATTCGTAGTAGACATGACTAGGCCGTGCATGTAGGGCAGGATAGATGGGTAGCTTTTGACGATCCACGCGTGGTTGTTGTATTTTGGGGATCACCCGCGTGAATAGCTTTTGGTAACTCGATGGCCCCGTATCCCGAGTTTATGTAGTGTAGAACTGTTGACATGTATTAAGGCCCGAGTTAATCTAGGAATGCCAGCCTTTATCAGAATTATGTTGTCTACATTATTGCTGCCCTGTGTAGCTATGTTACTTGATTTGGTATCCTGTAATGATCTTGTTGGATAAGAGACTAATTGGAATCCTTATTCTTACATTTCAGAATGGTGCGCACTCGCAACACCAACGAGCTTCATGGTGAACAGCCCGAAGGTTCCAGGGCTAAAGGGAATGACTCTCCACAAGGGACTCCACCACCCCCACCCAACCCCATGCAGATGATGGCGCAGTTCTTCACCACCATGATGGAAAGCCAACAGCAGCAAGCAGAATTTATGCGGGAGTTGGCACAGCAAAACCTGGCAGGCTGGAATGCTAGGGGCAACAACGACGGTGCACCACAGAACAATACCTACGCTGCCTTCCTCGCCACCAGGCCACCTACGTTCAGCTCTACCACTGAGCCCATGGAAGCGGAGAATTTCCTTCGCATGGTCGAGTCCAAATTTGGGCTCCTCAACTGCACGTTTGTGCAGAAGACATTGTTTGCGGCACAGCAGCTGCATGGCGCAGTAGGGGCATGGTGGGCTAACCATGTCACTTCAGTTGGTGCAGACTAGCAGATTGCTTGGGATGACTTCAAGACGGCATTCCGGGCCCACTATATTCCAACGGAACTCATCCGTAGGAAGGCACGAGAGTTCGCGGCACTGAAGCAAGGCAGCCGTAGTGTCGAAGAGTACTGCGAGGAGTTCAACCGTTTGACACTATACACCCCAGAACAAGTGGACACCCCCACCAAGCGTAAGGACTGTTTCTTGGAGGGGCTAAGCGTAGAGCTGCTGGACCGCCTCAACCTTCACATGGGCGCCACATTCGCTGATTTCGTTAACAATGCCATCATTGCAGAAGATGGGTGTCGTAAGGTGATGGCAGAGCAGAAGAGATCCGGTAGTGCTATGGGGCCGTCCAGTTGACCCCCGCAGAAGTTTCGTATGGTGTACACAGACCCTTTGGGACAGAGGTATCGTTCCATCCCCGTGACGGCACCATTTCCACGTCCACCTCATCCAGCACAGCAGCGACCCCAGGCACCGTGTCAACAGCAGGGCCAAGGTGGGTATCGCCCACCACAGCAGCAGAACGCTCAGACAGGGCCCTTTCCCTGTTACAACTGCGGCCATATTGGACACTTCTTGAGGGAGTGCCCGCACCCCAAGAAAAGCACTGGTCAGAACCCGCCGAGAAACAACAACAATAACAGCAACAACAACTGCAACAACAGGGGACCTGCTCGCACTGGCCGGGTGAATAATACTACTCTTGAGGAGATTCCGGAGAACAGCCCCATCTTCGCTGGTATGTTCTCTATTTGAGACCATCCCGCCATCGTTCTATTTGATTCGGGGGCTTCCCACAATTTTATCAGTGCGTCCTATGCTGAGACTCGGCGACTACCCCACCAACTTATGAAGTCACGATACCTCATTAGATCAGCACATGGGTACATTTCCGCCAAATATGAGGTTAGGAAAATACCTGTAACACTAGCAAAAGGGTGTATCTAGAGGATTGCATAGTTCTTGAGGGAAGCAATATTGATGTGATTTTGGGTATGCCTTAGATGAGGTATCATAAGGCCCGTCTAGACACAGACACCTATACCATACACCTGAACTGCCCCGCCCATGGCGAAGTGAGCTTTCGAGTAAATTACCCCCGACTGAATGCCCCCGTAGTCCGTTACACTACAGTCGAACAACTAGGAAATATTCCGGTGGTTAGTGAATTTCCAGACGTGTTCCCGGATGATCTCCCGGGACTCCCTCCTAATCAGGACGTCGAATACAAGATTGAGCTTTAGCCAGGCACTGCGCCCATATCCAAGAGACCATATAAGATGGCACCCAAGGAACTAGCTGAGTTAAAGGAGCAGTTGAAAGAGCTACTGGATAAGGGATTTATCCGACCAAGTTCTTCACCTTGAGGTTGTCCGGTGTTGTTCGTGAAAAAGAAGGATGAGACTTTGAGGCTATGTGTGGATTACCTACTATCAAGAACAAGTATCCACTGCCTCGCATTGACATTCTCTTTGATCAGTTAATAGGAGCTAAGGTTTTCTCCAAGATCGATCTATGTTTTGGATACCACCAAATTAAGTTCTGTGCCGAAGATATCCCCAAGACAGCGTTCTCCACTCGATACGGACTTTATGAGTATTTAGTGATGTCATTTGGTTTGACAAATGTACCGACACAGTTCATGTATCTCATGAACTCGGTGTTCATGCCAGAGTTGGACAAGTTTGTAGTGGTGTTTATTGACAATATCCTAGTCTACTCTAAGTCAGAAGAAGAACATGCAAAGCATCTTTGGGTTGTATTACAGAGGTTAAGGGAGCACCAGCTATATGCTAAGTTTAGCAAATGCGAGTTTTGGTTGAAGCAAGTACCATTTCTAGGCCATATCATCTCGGAAGAAGGCATAGCGGTGGATCCTAGCAAAGTGAAGGATGTACTGAATTGGAAGACACCGAAGACTGTATTTCATATACGTAGCTTTCTTGGATTAGCTGGTTACTACCGTCGTTTCATCCCAAATTTCTCCAAGATTACAAAGCCCATGACCGAGTTGCTTAAGAAAGAAAAGAAATTCATATGGGACGAAGGCTGCGAGAATGCTTTTCAAACCCTGAAGAAGCATCTGACCACTGCCTCAGTATTAGCTCAACCAGACCTGGGGAAGCCGTTCGATGTCTATTGTGATGCTTCGGGTATTGGATTAGGGTGTGTGCTCATGCAAGGTGGAAGAGCCATTGCTTATGGATCAAGACAATTAAGGAAGCATGAACAGAATTACCCCACATATGATCTAGAATTAGCAGCAGTGGTGTTAGCATTGAAAATGTGGAGAAATTACCTTCTTGGAAATTTAGTTCGTATCTACACCGATCACAAAAGCTTGAAGTACATCTTCACCCAGGATCACCTGAACATGAGACAACGTCGTTGGTTGGAATTGATTAAGGACTATGAGTTGGAAGTGCACTATCACCCAGGAAAGGCTAATGTCGTGGCTGACGCATTAAGCCGCAAGGCTCAATGCCACCACATCATGGTCAGCCCACAAGTTCAAGATGGTCATTATGTCCAAGTAACACCCCACGGAGCTCTCTATAACCTGGTGTTGATTCCTACCTTGCGGGAAGAAATAGTAGCAGCTCAGAAAAATGATGTTGGCATAGCACACCTCAGAAGGAGACTAAAAGAGGGCGACACTAAGTTCACTGTTTTTGGGAGGACGCAGAAGGTGTTTTATGGTTCACGGATCGCCTAGTGGTGCCTAAGAATTTGGAACTTCACAAGAAGATTTTGGACGAGGCTCATATTGCAAAATACTCCATACATCTGGGCAGCAACAAGATGTACCACGATTTGAAGTGCAGATATTGGTGGACTCGTATGAAGAGAGAAATAGCACGATATATCGCAGAGTGCGATACCTGCCGCCAAGTCAAGGCCGATCATCTGAAGAGGGTGGGCCTGCTACAACCCTTGAGTGTTCCAGCTTGGAAGTGGGAGGATATCAGCATGGATTTTATTGTTGGCCTACCGCTTACATCACGCAAATTTGACTCCATATGGGTCGTTGTTGACAGGTTGACAAAAGTCACACACTTCATCCCTGTATCGACACGATTCAAGATGCAGAAATACGCGCAACTATACATTGAGCGAATCATGTGTTTACACGGAGTGCCTAAGACAATCGTATCCAACAGAGGCTCCCAGTTTGTTGGACGCTTTTGGGAGAAGCTACACGAGTCATTGGGCACAAGGTTGATTAGAGGTTCTGCATACCACCCCCAAACAAACGGTCATACGGAAAGAGTTAACCAAATATTGGTAGACATGTTGAAGGCCTATGTATTGAATCACAACAAAAAGTGGGATGAGTGCCTACCCTTGGCAAAATTTGCATACAACAATAGTTATCAAGAAAGCATCAAGATGGCACCGTTCGAGGCTCTATATGGTCGCTGTTGTCGCACACCATTGAGTTGGTTAGAATCAAAGGAGATAGTAATATTTGGCCTGGAATTAGTGCAGCAGGCTGAGGAGAAACTACTGGAAATCCAATCAAACCTATGAGCAGCAAAATCCAGGCAGAAGAGTTATGCGGATAAAAGACGTCGCCTGCTGGAATTAAGAGCCAGTGACATGGTCTATCTCCAAGTGTCACCAACCAAAGGTGTACAACGATTTGGAATCCGAGGGAAACTAGCACCCCGTTACATTGGTCTCTATTCGATCATTGTAAGATGTGGGCCCATCACCTACAAACTCCAGCTACTAGTGGACCTTGTTGGAGTGCATGACACCTTCCATGTGTCCCTGCTCAAGAAATGTCTGAAGACCCCGGTGGACGTTCCTTTGGAGAGCACTGGACAACTACAACCCGACCAGACGTATTCAGAGCGTCCGGTGAAGGTGCTAGACGGGAAGGAACGAGTTACCCGTAAGAAGACGCTCAAGTTCTACAAGGTTCAATGGAGCAACCACACCGCAAGGGAAGCTACCTAGGAAAATAAAGAGTTTCTACAAAGCCACTACCCTGAGTTCCTACGTCACCACCTAGGTAAACCGCTATAACATCCCTTAGTCTCGGGATGAGATTTCTTTAAGGGGGAAGGGCTGTGACATCCCTACTGCCATGGTAGAGTCATCCCCACATGAACAAGAGCCTAGGACAAAATTTGTACTGAAATTTGATAAACTTTGAAGGCAATTTAAGCAAATTTGAATGTCCATTGATCTACAAGTCAAATATTTCTAACATAACCTAGTGCCACTAAACATATATGTTGTATGTCCTGGTGAAATAGAAATTTCATGAATTTCTCATATTTTTATCTCGCCATTTAATGTCCCAAATAAATGGTCAAATGCCCAAAAACCATCCCTCTTTATAAAATTCCTATTCAAATTTTATTAAGAACTAATGGCAATTAGCATTTTTATAAAATCATTCACATTATATAGAGTCTGCCCATATTTTTGGTTTCCTTTGATCAGCATTGGATTAATACCCACGAAAATAACAAGTATATATGGTTAGCAGGTTTTGGAAATAAGAAAAATTCAAAAACCCCGCAGACCCCACCTATCGGCGACCCGAAAGAAACACACCCGGCGCCGCGCTCGCTCCCCTGCCCGTGGTCGCCGTGTGGCCACCGGCGTACGGGCAATGCCCGTTGCCGCGGATCGACTACCCCACTCGATCCTCGACATCCTTTCTGTCCCGCCCCCCTCACTTGTCCGAACGCGTCACTCTCTCTTCTCCCTCTGCTCTCCTTCACCGGAACCCACCCGTCATCGCTGCGCGGCCACGTTCCGTGTCGCCGCTGCTGCACCGCCTCTTCGTCCTGGCCGTCAACGCTCGAAGCGCCGCCTCGCCGTCTACTAGCCTATCGCGAAGCCGCTCTCCTTCCCCGATTCCGAGCCGCCGGCAATCGACGCCGTCTTCCCTGTCTCTGACCGCCGCTCCGCCGTGTTGCCCTAGCTCGCCGGTGAGTCTCCGACCAATCCATTGCACACGCACGGCTACCCTGACACGGCGCGTCATCTCAACCTCACTCGGCTCACCGCCGTGCAGCCACTCCACCTGACAGCCGTCGCCGCCCGCTGTCGTTCCGCCCCATCGTCGCCGAGCTAACCCAGTGAGCCACCCTCCTAGCTCTCGCGTGCCACACACCCATCCCCACCCACTGGATTGTGTCCGTGTCAATGAGGGTTCCGCCACTGCCCCGGCTGGCCGCCGTGCCCCCGCCACCGCGCGCGGCCGAGAGCGCCGCCGCCATGCGCGCGCTCAGCTTGGCCTGGCCGAGCTGGCCAATGGGCCGCTCAAGGCCTTGGGCCGAGGGCGATTGCCTGGGCGAGATCTGGCCTCGGGCCATTTTCCCCCGTGTGGATCCGCTGGGCCGAGCAGCTAATGCGGCCTAGAGAACCAGAGGAAAAACCGGTTGTTATTTAGTTGTATTCCAGGAAATTGATTAAACTTCAAAAATTGATAGTAAATTAAATACTGCGAATTTTGGGATGGAGTAAATTTTAGTAGGCTATTCTGGACATGTACTATTTAAAAAAAATAGCAAAACACCCTGTATATCAATATTTTTATCAGCATTGAATTAAATGGCAAAAACACTAATAAATTCATTTATAAATATGGGTGTCTGATAAATTATTGATACTTGGCATAAAATGCTGTTTTGGCATATTGGGTGACCCTGCAAAGTGTCAGGTGCTAGTTCTCTGTATTTTAGGCATTATTAATTTTTGTACTTTTTTCCTTGTTTTAATTATTTAAAGTCACTGACAAATTGCATGTAAGTGAAACTTGGCCAGTAAATCACTCATGGTATGTTTTATTCACAGTAAAACACGCATTTTATTTTGACCTCCAAAACCATGCTAAACTATTAATTGCTCACTTAAGCTCAATAATTTTGTCAAAACCTGTAAATGCAAGTAGTACTCTAGTATAGGACACCCTGTTCACTTCTACATGAATTATTGTTACATTAACATATTTGTTGAGGAAGTTCCATGAAATGAATTTGGTCCTCATACATTGCACCATCCGCATCATGCAGATCACGAGGTGAACCACGTGGAGACATGACAGGAGCAGGAGCCAGAAGGACCCGGTGGTGTTTCAGCTGACAAGGAGCAGAACGAAGGCAAGCCCTGGTGCATGCCCCCCATTTTAACCTTTTTACTGTATCACTAGTTAGGAATGTAGGCTTGTCTGTGCATTAAGTTGGTAGGAGTTGTTTGAAAACCTAGCTTTATAGTAGGCCCCTTCTTCCCGATAATTAGCCTCAGGACGGTAGTCGCTCTGCTTAATTTAGGACGACTATTCATCGAGTGGTATGGAGACCACTCATAGACAGGAAATCTTATCACTGGGGAACGATGTCGGGTGAAGGAAAGTGTGGATGGGATCATAATGAGGACCGGACGGACAACTAGGTGGAAAGGGAAGGACAACTTGTCTTCAAGGAGGTAGCCCCGTCCGAGTCACCTAAGGCTACGCCTCATGTCTGACCCATGGGATTAAGTTTGAACGTATTGTTTGCATGCTGGAGTTATAGGCCTAGTAAACTGACGTAGCTACGACTACTGCTTGGTCGGAAGATACTCTACTCCTTGAGGTGGAACTGGGGATGAGAGGAGGGAGGAATCTACCCACGGATGGCGATACAGGACGCATCGTGTGGGGGACCCTTCTCGGGGGAGCCAGGCTCAGAAGACCCTGCGGTATCATAAGCAAAAAGTTGCTCCATGCGGCTTCCATGAAGCGCGTATGGGTCATGCAAGCAGGTTGCTCCTGCAGGATGTAAATCGATTCAAGTCGCTGCGCCTCACAGTAATGAGTACCACTTGATCGCTGCTCCGAAACATTGTCGGAAGCCATTAAGATGATGAGTGGATTTAATACTGCTGTTTGGAATTATTAAGATTGTATTGCAACCTTGATTGTTATAGCTTTAGTGCAAACTAAATTTATTATTCCACATGACAACTTAACTTGATGCTAAAAACTTGAAAAATAAGGATCCACTCTTAGGCTAGCTTTCTGGCATCATAAACCCTATACCTAGCCTTAGCATGTCTAGGTGTCGGTTGTAGTTGGCCATATTGACGGGCCAGTCTTGCTGAGTAAATTAGTTACTCAGGGCGTAGCTCTCTGTGGTTTTCAGATGACCAGGGTGGAGACTGCCACTGTGGTGGGAGGTTCCACGGGGAAGGCCAGCGTCCTGACGCTGGAATATTGAATGGGAGCTTTGCATCAATGACGATGAGGAATAGTCCATTGATTGCTGGTATGGTCTTTCGGGCAACACACCTAACATGGCCGGGTTTCTCTATGTGTCGTCGTGAGAGGGCGATTGTATCTTACTTATCCCGTCGAACCATTGAATTACTGTTGAACAATTTTGCTTCCGCATTTTATTTTGTTAAAACTCTGGTTTGTAATATAAATTCAGATTTATGTAAAAATTCTGTACTCTACCTATGTTCTTGTTGCAACTATATCCTTCTGTCATGTGTTGTACTATTGGGCGTCACAGCGCGTGTCGCCACCCGAGGAAGATCCTAGAATGGAATCGTCTTCGTGGTAAGGCGGTTCTGTTATAGCGCGTACCTCGCAACGAAATGACCTCGACAATGGACATAAAGCGCTCCCTGTAAATACACAACATAGCGACGGCGTGGGCCAAAACAAGTCAGTTCAGTCGGATCCATCCACATGTCCCTGACCATCCCTACCGCCTCGCTTTCCTGGATGAAAGCCCTGTTCTCCCACCATCCGGTCCTCGATGAGTAAACCTTTGTCTTCCATGCCGTCGGTGGCCACTCCATGGAGCCACATGTGTCGTCGTCGTTACTTGGATATGCATAAGTATCCTGCTAGAATTCCTCAAATTCCATCACCTCACCGAGGTAGAACGACAATTCTTCCCATACTAATTTCGCACGCTTCTCCTCCTTCATCGTCTTTGTATTAATCTTTGCCGACAGCATGATGGGGAGTAAGAACACCTTGTAATTCGGTGACACTGCCGGATTGAACGCGAGGTAAGCGCCGGCGTAGCGTGTGTCCTCCATGTTCCTGGGGAGCTGCGTCTAGCACCGTGTCGCGGGGTTGCACACGCAGAGGTCTTTTTCCCAGTTGATGTGGCAGAGGAGGAGGCTGTTGCAGTGGTCCAGGACGCACCACCAGTCGTCGCGCTTGGCATCATTGGGCATGAAGCGGAGTAGGCCGTCAACTCGGGTGCGGCGGCGGGTGGGGCAGGCGAAGAGGTGCGGGCGGTAGTGGTCGATGTAGTTGATGAAAATGCCGTGAACCCGGGAAAGCAGCAGCAGCCTACGGTCATCCACGATGTCGTGCCACGGCTTGCCCATACTTCGGGCGGCGAGGGATCGCGCCGGCAGTCGGCGGAGGATGTTGCAGAGGGCGTCATCCGGCAGCGCCGAGATCTCTGTCTCCATGGTTGGAGATTGTATGACCTAACCTGGCTGCTGGCGGTGGCGCAGGTTGGAGATTGTATGACCTAACCTGGCTGCTATTTACGGGAATTGTAAATAGTGAAATCTGTAGCTAGACCCGATTAAGAATCCGACTCACTGGACCACGACTGTGTCGAGAATTCTGTCCGACTCAGTTCACCACCGGTACCGCCCATCCGGAAATCCGGATTGGCTCCCCCCCAGCCCCCACGACGCACGATCCCCCATTTCCATTTGCAGTTCGCCTCCCTGTATCTAATAATCCGATCTATTGTTTCTAACCTGCACGGACAGGCCGTTGGCCTCGTGGCAAGACACCGGGTTGGCAGCCGCCAGGGCGAGGATTCGATCCCCGATCCCGCATGAGCACTGTAGCTCGCTATAGTACCCAGCTGAGTCTCTATGTATAGTTGGGGAGAGGGTTCGGGGGTTTTCTCGGCCTGCGTGAGGGGCTCTTCTCCTTAATATAATGCCGTCGGGGGCTTTTTCCGCGTTGCTGATAATTTTGAAAATTTTCAGCAGTGGTTCATTGCAGCAATAATTGGTCGGGGCCCGCATGTCCTGAACCGCTGCTGATAATTTTGAAAATTTTTAGCAGCGGTTCATTTGTATGAACCGTTGCTGATACCTATTATCAGCAGCGGTTCGTCAGAGCAGCAATTATTGGTTGGGCAAGCACTTTTTAAACCGCTTCTGATAATCTTTTAGCAGCGGTTCTGGAGCAACCGCTGCTGATAAGGCGCTGTTGATGACCCTTTTTCTAGTAGTGTTTTGTGATTTCAGCCTCCCTGTTTGACCCCTCCACCCTCTGGTTCCAGATCTACGAGTTGCAGATATCCATATTCTGCAGTTAGATTTGTATTTCATCTCTGGATGCGCTCAAATTATATAGCCTAACGTTCCTGATATTAACCGTTCTTGCACAGATATGTATGCTCCTGGTTGCTTGTCCATCCACATATGCATGATGCCTGTTTGTCAGAATGCCTAGTGTGTGATTTTATTTTTGATCACAGGTGAGCAACCTATTAAGCACAATGCTCGTGTTGGCCCTGGCTTCCTGGACTATTAGTAGCCTATGTGGAGGTGCAGCTCAGCTTGCTTTTAAAGTATCATATGCTGTTAGTACGAACTAGCATTACTGCCCTGTGGAAAATGATATTTCAATATGCAGTTTTACAAATTCTAATATTAAAAGTTGTCAAGCTAATAAGTTTACCATGTCCCGGATAAAATGCTTTACTGAGATAGCTATTGTGCTGGACATGACTTCGCTTTTTGTCACTGAAATTATTGATCATTATTATGTCATATTTCCCAAGTTCTATCCTGAAATCTAGTACTGGGTCACAATTGCAGTTATTCTATGGATGTGCAAAATATATTATTCCTAGCGGCAGCCGGCAGACCCAATGACCTGTGACAAGCAATTGATCTCCAACCATTAGATTTTATATTTTTGTCTGATGGATTGACCACCATTTTCACCTGATGCTTGCAGATTGTGCCGCTCTTTATAGTATCTACCAGGATGCGGTTTCCACCTGCTCAAACGTTGGTAACAGTCGCATCCTTCCAATTTTACATTGTGACACTGATCAGATGAAGGTAACTTCGTTTCCTTTTTGCCAAGGCTTGATTCACGAAATCAAGCGAGGCTGGTATGATTACTGGAAGTGATAAGGTTTATGCATGCAGCTGTAAGCATTGAGGCATGCTGCCATTGAGGCTACGCCAGAGAAGCTTCTGTCCTACTATTCATACTACCCTCCAATGAGTTTAAACGTGAGAATGCTTGATATACAGTTCCAGTTTTTTTTGGTTGCAAAAAATACCACCTCTGTGGTTGTACATGATAGTTTACAACAGTTGTGGCTTCATTGTAACATGTAAAAACATTTAAAACCATCATTATAACATCCCGTCCCACCGAGACCAGGCACGCTTACACCTGCCAGCTCTCTAGAACCTCAAGACTTTCCTCAGTCCAATGAGTTTAAACGTGAGAATGCTTGATATACAGTTTTAATTTTTGTTGTTGCAAAAAATACCACCTCTGTGGCTGTACATGATAGTACAGTTGTGGCTTCATTGTAACATATAAAAATATTTAAAACCATCATTGTAACATCCCGTCCCACCGAGACCGGGCACGCTTACACCTGCCAGCTCTCTATAACCTCAAGACTTTTCTCACTCCAATGAGTTTAAACGTGAGAATGCTTGATATACAGTTCTAGTTTTTTTTTGTTGCAAAAAATACCACCTCTGTGGCTGTACATGATAGTTTACAACAGTTGTGGCTTCATTGTAACATGTAAAAACATTTGAAACCATCATTGTAATGTCCTGTCCCACCGAGATTAGGCACGCTTACACCTGCCAGCTCTCTAGGACCTCAACACTTTCCTCATAGTCCAACTTTTGTCCTCACTTGTATGCACCCGGAAATAACTTCCCGGTTGGTCACCCATCACTTTAGGCCAAGCATGCTTAACCTTAGAGTTTTTTAGAGATGAGCTTCCGGAAATGAAGTTATAACTTGTTGGTATGAGTATTATATCAATCCTATTAAGTCTGAGTCAGTATGTCACACTCTCACCCCCTTAGAAGATCGATGTCCTCATCGGTCTACCCCAGGCCAGAAACTTTCCCTCTTGGCCACGTCTATGTGTCTAGTGCCAGCGCATGTGACTGAGCCAGGATGTCACTCTCACCCTCTTAGAAGACAGACGTCCTTGTCAGTCAACCCCAGGTCAAGAACTTCCTCTCTTGGCTACGTCTGTGTGTCTAGTACCATGCCTGCGTAATTGCGATCCCACGTCCTTGTTCTTGGACCTGGCCATCAGGTTTTTGGCCACATCAGCCAGCGCGATGTCTACCTTCTCTAACAGTGCTGTGGGCTCTTATCGAAGAGCTGGTGCTCAGTGACGCCCAGGTAGTTCTTGGCCAGCACAGCAGTATGATATCTCGATGTGCATGTCCATCCAGCCTCGCCGGATGAGCGCTGGGTCCAAATTCTCCTTGTGGTTCGTGGTGACGCGTTTGCTACTGCACACTGACCATAGCCCGTCGATCAGGGCCGGTCCTTAAAGGTAGGGCCCTTTATATATATCATTGAAAATATTATTAGTAGCAAATAATAAGCACTCAAATTTCTTCTCTTATAGGACCCTTTTCCACTAATATATTTCTAGTTTTGTTACCAAGACGATCCCAATTTTTCGGATCATAAATATCCATAGTAAAAACATGTTGCTGATCAATACTGGTAGAATATGTAGGACATGTATTAAAATTGTCGTTATCCCTATTGATGTCAACATTGTCTTCCGCCGAAACCTGGTCCTCCATATTAAAATCAACATGTTCTTCTTCATGAAAAACAACCATCGCTAACTCGTCTTGATCTGGAATCCTCGAACTAGAAGTTGTGACACCCAGGGTGTCAATAACACAACCAAGAAAACACTAGTCATTTCCTCTGACCCATCATGAACCCACCTAAGAAGTTTGAAGTCATTTGAATACCATTTGCATGAAATTTGGCTAAATTTGAACCATATTTGAAGTACAAGTCAAAATTTTATAACATTACCAGGACCCACCAAAAATATATGCTGAAGACCATGATTAATTAGAATTATGAGGAATTTATTAGGATTTTATTCTTTTATTTAATGGCCCAAATAAATGTTCAAAGGGGTCAAAAACTACCCCTCTTTGAAAAATTCATATTCAAATTCAAATGACAACTGTTAAACATTAGTATTTTTAAAATGTAGAGCACATCTTTCCCCAACCCTCGATAGTTTTGTTTACATCAATTAAGGTACAAAAATAAGGGTATCAAAATAAACAGAAGAGACATTTTTGGAAAAACAACAAAAATCAAACCTGTGCGGCTCACACCTATCATAGACACTGAAGAAACACACCCGGCGCCGCGCGTTCTCCCCGCTCGCTGCCCGCCGCGTGGTCATCAACGACAGGTGCAAGCGACACCTTTGCAGATCGACGCCCCCACCACTGCGACCCGACATCCCCTCTGCCTCCTCCCCGCCGTCCAAACGCCTTCCATTTCTCTCTCACGCGCTCGCCCTGTTCTTTTCCCCGCTCACATGCCTCCACTCCTGCGGTCCTGTCGCCTCTTCTCCGCGTCGCCTAGCCGCTGCAGTCCACCAGAGCTCAAGTCGAGCTGCAGGGAGCGGCACCAGGATGCCCTATAGCCCCTTCAACCGTCGCCTTGCTTTCTCCCATCCTACATTTGGAGATCGACGCGGCTCTTCCCGACACCAGAAGTTTTGACTCCAATCTACTCCGCGGCATCGCCGATCACTCCCAGTGAGCCTAGGCTCAATTCCTTGCACGGGGAGTTCGCCAGTGTCCTTATGCACCACCTTGACCCCATGCACGCGCAGGTTCTGCCGTTGCACGGGGATTTGGAGTTGCTGCCGCTGCCGACCCGCCTGGTCGCCTCGCCAATGAACACCTGATCCCTGGCCCTCCTCGTCACCTACGACCTCGACCCCTCTTTCCGCATGTTTCCATGAAACTCCAAGGCAAGACCCGAACCCAGTTTCCCTTTTCCTTTGCATGCTAGCTGACGCCGAGCCTTGCCGTGTTTCCACCGCCGCCGTAGGCCCATCTTCGGCCGTCGCTAACGGTCGCCGACCACCTCAACTGGTGCGCACAAGGAAGGGGAGCATTTTACCCTTTAGTGTCGACCCCAGCTGAGGCCCACAGTGGGCTGCGACGAGCCCATCGGCCATCGCCGCCGCACTCCGGCGAGATAGCCTCGCACGCGCCGGTGTTGGATTCAAAAGAAAAACAAATTGGTTTTCTTTTAGGAATATTATTCCAGAAACTCCATAGAACTTGTTAAATGCATAATAAAATATTTAATGCAAATTTTAGGGTAAGGAAAAGTTCTATGGGATCCAGTAGAGTTGTACTATTTTAGCAAAATGATAAATCCCATTGCATGGTAACATTTTTATCAGAACTAAATTGAATAGCTAAAATACTAATATAATCATAAAGAATTCTAGGGGGCCAGTAAATTAATGACACTTGTCTAACAATCATGTTTTGACATATTGAACCCCCCTGCACAAGCACAAATTCTAGTTTTCTGAAATTTAGTCATAATTAATTATTTAGCATTTAGTCATGTTCTAATTATTTAAAATTAATGGCTTAATGCATGTAAGTGAGAGTTGGCCAGTAATTCACACCTAATGTGTCCTATCTGCAGTAAATCACCCATATGCAAATGAATTTCAGAACCATGCTAAAATATTATTTTCTTACTAAGACCCAATAATTCCGTCAAACTCCATAAAGGCAGGGTAGCATTTTAACTTAGGACACCCCATTCACTTCTACATGAAATATTGTGGTTATAATGTATTTGCTGAGGAAGTGTCATGAACTCCCTCTGATGTGTATATCATTTGCATCATATAGATCATGAAGTGAACCACGTGGAGACGGGACAGAGCAGGAGCCAGAAGGGCCCGATGGTGCTTCAGCTGACCAGGAGCAAGACCAAGGCAAGCCCCGGTGCATCCCACCAAGTTTTACCCTTTTTCTTTTATCACTAGATAGTGTAATGTAGGTGTGCTTGCGCATTAGGTTCATAGGAGTTGATTGCAACCCTAGCAATACAGTAGGTCCCTGTACCCATTAACAGCTTTAGGACGTTAGAGGCTTTGCTTAATTAGGGCAATAAGTCAGCGAGTGGTGGAAGATCACTCGTACATTAGTCCTAATATCACTAGGGACTATTTAAAGAAAGGTATGGATTGGGATAACAACGAAGACCGGATGGGCAACTAGGTGGAAAGAGAAGGATAGCTTGTCTTCAAGGAGGTAGCCCCGTCCGAGTCACCTAAGACTACGCCGCGTATCCGGCCCATGGGATCAAGTTTGAACTATTGTTTGCATGCTCGAGATATGGGCCCAGTAAACTGATGTAGCTACGACTACTGCCTGGTCGGAAGATAGCCTTCTCCCTTCTTTGGTGGAATTAGGGCTGAGAGGAGGGAGCAATCCACCCACGGATGGCGGCACAGGGCGCATCGCGTTGGGGGACCCTTCTCCGGGGAGTCTGGACCCGGAAGACCTTGTGGTGCCGTATGCAAAAAGTTGCTCCATGCGGCTTCCATGACGCGCGTATGGATCGTGCAAGCAGGTTTCTCCTGCACGATGTAAATCAATTCGAGTCGCTGCCCCTCACAGTAACGAGTACCTAAGAAACTATGTGGATATGTGCCATGGTTTGCAATATGTGATGAGTAATTGACATTGGTTGAGTTGGTGTTTGAGTTGAAATGCCGAAATCTGGGGATTGCATGAGATTGTGCATGTCATGGTTTTGGCTAACCAGAGTTGGTGAGGATGTTGGGGAGTTGCAGGATATGGGAAATATGTTTGCTTGTCTCATGATATATAGGTCACTGGAGTCAACTTGGCAGTCAACGGTGAGAGGATCGGGTACAAGTAGGAGACTTGGGGCCAGACGATCGGGAGCCCGGGTGGAGCCAAGGGTGATCCACACCGTACACGTGGAGAGGCAAGAAGCATAGACGGTTTCGCAGTTGAGCCTCAAAACCGTGGGTGGTGATCAAGACGACGGAGTTGACCAACTCAAAGGTGATCGGGCATCAGTGGAAGTAGAGGCTTCGAATGGATCGGAGGTAGGAGAGACTTGCCATGAGGAAGATCACGGGACGAGGTGACACGTGTCAAGATCAAGAAGTCGTGCTTTAACAAGCGTGCAAGACGATTTCCCAGTTTGGGCCTCAAAACTGATGGCGATGATTGGAGGTGCACGTGGCACCATCGCGGAGCTTGCGTCGAGACGAAGCAAAGTTGTGAAGGGCTGTTCGGGCGAAGGAAAACAAGTTGGATGGTTTTGCCCCTGGTGGTAGGTGGCAATGAGTTATAGGTCAATGGTAGAGTTGTCTTGGACCCTAGGCCTATATAAGGAGAGGTGTGGCTGGTGGGTGAGGTGCCTGTTCCTATTAGCCTTGTTAGGACTTCATTCAAAGTGCTAGGAGAGGTCTTCATGTAATAGAGAAGAGGAGAGGGTGTGTGAGAGACATCTCTTTCTCTTCCAAATAGTGGGAGAAAGAGGGTGGCTTCCTAGCCGTGTATCCATGGATCTTGTAAGTATGTTTCAATGATATGAGAATTATTTTTGTACTCAAAATCTTCCTCTCTCCCTAAATCCCGAATTTCTCTTTTTCTCTATTTTGGGAGCTATTTTTGTGGGAATTTTTGATCTCTTTTTTGAGTGATTTTTTGAGGCAGATTTCTTGGGGATCTTAGTGCTATGATGAGCTAGAACAATCCTTCATGGGTCCTTGACCGAATCAAGAGCTCTAGCACCTTCGATTTGAAAGATTTCTCAAGTTTCCCTTTTCGGTGTTCTTGGCGCAAGATCTGAATTTCGTGTTGATTCCTTGAGCCAATTGAGTGGATCTTCTAGGATTAGGGTCGTGATGTGTTGAGTATTGGCTGGTCCAAAAATCACACGTTTTGGAGATCATTTTGTTGAGTTTTGGAGAGAATTGTTGGAAAAACACGATAGTTTTTTGTTCTGTCAGGGGTCGATCGGCACTGCCGATGACCAGAACCGGCAGTACTGGTGGGTCTAAACTCTGATCGGCACTGCCGGTGGCTTGAGTCTGAACCTCGCACCGGCACTGCCGATAGCCATGACCGGCACTACCTATGCGCTCTGACAGTTGCTTTGACAGTTTCAAGTCTTTGCAATTCTTCTTTGTTTTTGCTATGTTCCACTGCTATTGTTGATCACTCCTAAGGTTAGCACATCACAGGTTGGTGTGTGTGGCCTTGGTGATCGGTTTAGAGGTTGGCTTGGGTTTTAATTGGGACATAGGCCAAGTTCTTGTGAAAGTTTTTTATTGGCTCTCATTCACCCCCCTCTGGTCGCTTTCTCGGTCCTTCAATTGGTATCAGAGCAGGTTTGACCACTAGTTTGTCACAACCCTATACCGAAGTATAGAGTGTGCCGTACAGGATCGCCTCGGGAGATGGTTAACGAAGTAACCATACATAGCGTTCACACCGGAACATCCATCATTTACAGAGATACATCATTAAGTGTATAATATTACAAGTTCAAGAGTCATAGCGGAAGCAAATTTAGTTACATTATCATACATGTGTTCTTGGTTCATATTACATAAATATGCAGAGGCGGAAGATACGACAAATACTACGCGAAACCTAAGTAAGCCATGCCGGCCCTAGGGCAATGGCTCGCTCATCTTGATTAGGGGAGCTGGGGACCCATTCAATGGTCCAGTTCTGGGGCTCCTCACCTTCCCACACAATTTTGTTACAGCAATCGCAATAAGTTGCTTGAGGCAAACCTGAAAAACCACATAATCGCAAAGCCTGAGTATCTAGCATACTCCGCAAGACTTACCCGTCCAAAAGGTTTACTAAAACCGACTCCTAGTATGCAGGGGGCTGACCGGGTTTATTTGATATTTACACAAACGCACCTATTAATTCTATGCGGTGATGCTTATTGCTTACCCAAGATTTCAATTTCTCGTTGCGGGAAAAGGAACTGTAGTTGACCCTAGCTAGCTGCTAAGACTTGAACCAATATAAAGAACAATACAACATAGCAATATGTATCCATAGAGTAAATAAATTTCAGCATCATAACCAAACTTCTCTACTTAAAGTATCGTTGCCACTGCTCGAAACAAGAGGTACTCATAACCGCGAGGGACGGCAATTCGAATTGATTTACATCCTGTAGGAGAATAACCCAAATGCACGACATACGCATCATTTAAGAACACGTATGGCCACCATTCACGAGGTTGCGATAAAGTCGATCCGGGGCCATCGATCCCGAGTACACGTCCTCCCCGCGATACAGTACTTCGTATCCGAGGCTTAACCCGTGCACTCTCCAGTGGTCCTCGACCAGTGCATCCACTGTGCCATTCACATCACCTCTGGATCAATGAGTAATACCGTCCAACAATACGGCGCCCAAGTTACTAGGTTTACGAATTCCCATATAGAGGTATGCACTTGGTACTGTTCAATACTTGTCCGTGGAGTTGCGACGATAGGTTCTCAAATTTTTAACCAATTTCATTCTTCACGTGAAGCATGATTGAATCGAGTGATCCCATAGCCTACCGTTGACTCTACTGATTTAAGCCTAGCAGTTGTTAACGGAAGGCTTACTAACATAAACTAAGCATAGGTCATAGTCTGTTTATACAAGTGGGTTTCCATCCAAGCCCTATACCTAATGCACAATACAATGTCCCTCTATGGTGACAAAATAAAAAGGACTTGTAAATCAGTAGGTGTGCACCGGGGCTTGCCTTGGGAGTGATGGTAGATAGAGTTCTCGACGGGGTTTAGCTCAACTTCGGGCTCCTCAGGGTTGCTTGCCACGTCCTTGCTCCCGGTCTCGAATCCTAGTCAATGCAGTGCAATGCACGGTAAGGAATTGGATGATGACTTCAGGGCACTTCCTCAATAAATGGAATTTGACGGAATGATGCTCATGCGTGAGATGACATGCTTGCACACATTCTGACAATTACTGCTTTTAAGGGGACAAACTTCTATTTAGGGAAATGGGAGGCATGGCAATCAACAAGCATATCAACTACATCCCAAATACAAGTATACCTTTGATGCGAAGAAATTAGCAGGGTATTTTCCCTCGGTATGCCAAGGCCTACTTAGCAAACATGCAAAGCTTCTCAACTACACTCCTACCCAGGGTGCATTCACCATTTATAATGCCCATGCAAGAGAACATAGAAACTTTATATTGCAAGGTTAATTATAACCTCCTAGAATTCGACATGCTCAATTTTAATTATAACCCTAAACCCATCTAGATATATAAGCTAATTGTGAATCATGAGCATACCATGGAAAATAATAAAATTCACTGTAAGTCAAGATTCACATGTTGCCTGGACAGTCCCAAGATGGATTTATCCTTAACAAAACTTATATGCATAAACAGGGCACCATCACTCGAAGTCGGTTTTGATTGGGCCTCCACTTTGGCTTCCAAGCCCTTGCTGGTCCTCCACGTTCCCAACTCCTTCTCCCATCATCTCCTGGTCCTCTCCATGGTTTCTAATCATAAAATAATCATTAGGTAGCAAACCATTCTCAAAAGTAACATATAGCGAAGAACGTAGGAACGAGCTCACCTCTAAATTTAGTCGTCGTGCACGAGCTCTAGTCATTGGACCTTGCAAGTCCAGAATTGGAGGAGTGTTGTGTGTATCCATAGGAGTGATGTCCTCATCATCCTCCCCCTCTTGAAGTGGAGTCGTCCTCGACTCGAGCTCATCCTCTTCTCCCAAGTATAGTTTCAAATCTGAAATGTTAAAAGTAGGACTAACCCCGAACTCGGGAGGCAACTCAAGTTTGTATGCATTATCATTAATCTTCTCCATTATTTTGAATGGACCATCAGATCTAGGCATTAGTTTAGACTTTCTCAATTCTGGAAATCTATCCTTCCTTAAGTGTAACCACACTAAATCTCCTACATCAAGCTTTACTTCCTTTCTACCCTTACTACCAGCAATTTTATACTTTTCATTCATCTTTTCAATGCTAAGTCTAGTGGTCTCATGCATTTGCAAAATAAATTCAGCACGCTCCTTAGCATCAACATGAACTCTCTCATTAATAGGTAGAGGAAGTATATCAAGCGGAGTACGGGGATCAAAACCATAGACTACCTTGAATGGACTTACCTTGGTAGTAGAATGTGTTGCCCGATTATAAGCAAACTCAACATGAGGTAAGCATTCTTCTCATTGCTTCAAATTTTTCTTCAAAATAGCTCACAACATAGTACCCAAAGTGTGGTTCACAACCTCAGTTTGTCCATCAGTTTGTGGATGACAAGTTGTAGAAAAGAGCAACTTTGTACCCAACTTATTCCAAAGCGTGCGCCAAAAATGACTCAAGAATTTTGCATCACGATCTGAAATAATAGTAGAAGCCATACCATGCAAACGTACAATTTCTTTAAAAAAAAGATCAGCAATATAACTAGCATCATCAGTTTTATGACATGGTATAAAGTGTGCCATCTTGGAAAAACGATCCACAACAACAAAAATGCTATAGCTCCCCCTCTTTGTCCTAGGCAGTCCTAAAATAAAGTCCATAGAAATATCCGCCCAAGGAATAGAAGGAATAGGAAGTGGCATGTATAAACCATGTGGATTCAATCGAGACTTAGCTTTTTGACATGTAGTGCAGCGAGCAACAAAACGCTCAACATCTTTCCTCATCCTTGGCCAAAAGAAGTGTGTGGCCAAAATATCCTCTGTCTTCTTAGCACCAAAATGACCCATCTATCCACCTCCATGCGCCTCCTGCAACAACAAAAGACGAACGGAACCAACTGGAATGCATAGGCGGTTAGCTCTAAACAAGAAACCATCATTCAACACAAATTTGTGCCAAGCATGACCTTCTTCACAGTGCAGCAATACATCTTTAAAATCAACATCAGCAACATATTGTTCTTTAATTGCCTCAAGTCCAAAAATTCTACAACCAAGTTGAGACAACAAAGTATATCGCCTAGATAAAGCATCAGCAATCACATTATCCTTCCCTTTCTTATGTTTAATAATATAAGGAAAAGACTCAATAAACTCAACCCATTTAGCATGTCTACGGTTCAAATTGCATTGAGAACGAATATACTTAAGTGATTCATGATCAGAATGAATAACAAATTCTTTGGGCAACAAATAATGACGCCACGTCTCTAAAGAACGTACAAGTGCATATAGTTCCTTATCATACGTGGAATAATTCAAAACAGGCCTAGTAATTTTCTCACTAAAGTATGCAACAAGTTTACCATCTTGCATCAAAACACCACCAATGTCTATACCACTAGCATCACATTCAAGCTCAAAAGTCTTATCAAAATTGGGTAATTGCAGCAATGGTGCATGTTAAGCTTGTGCTTCAAAGCATCAAAAGACTCATGATGTACCTTACCAAAATAGAAGTCAACGCCCTTCTTTGTCAACTCATGCAACGGTGCAGCAATGATGCTGAAATCTTTGACAAAGCGGCGGTAGAAACCTGCAAGATCAAGAAAACTCCTCACCTGTGTGATAGTTTTTGGTACAGGCCAGCTCTTTATGGCTTCAATCTTCGCCTCATCCACCTCAATTCCCTGTGGAGTCACAACATATCCAAGAAAAGAGACTCGATCCGTGCAAAAGGTGCACTTCTCAAGGTTACCAAATAAACGTGCAACTCGCAAAGCATCAAAAACAGCACGCAAATGAATCATATGATCATCCATGGATTTGCTATAAATCAAGATATCATCAAAGTAAACAACCACAAATTTGCCAATAAAAGGTCTTAAAACCTCATTCATCAAACGCATGAAAGTACTGGGTGCATTAGTCAACACAAAAGGCATTACTAACCACTCATACAACCCGAATTTAGTTTTGAAAGCTGTTTTCCATTCATCTCCAAGTTTCATTCTAATTTGATGGTAGCCACTACGTAAATCAATTTTAGTGAAAATTATAGCACCACATAACTCATCAAGCATGTCGTCTAGCCTAGGAATAGGATGACGATACCTAATAGTAATGTTATTAATGGCTCTACAATCTACACACATACGCCAAGAACCATCTTTCTTAGGAACCAAAAGTACAGAAACAACACAAGGACTAAGTGATTGACGAACATACCCACGATCCAAAAGGTCTTGGACTTGTCGTTATATCTCCTTAGTCTCCTCAGGGTTGGTCCTATAAGCAGCACGGTTTGGTAAAGTAGCACCAGGAATCAAATCAATTTGATGCTCAATCCCTCTCAAAGGTGGCAATCCCGGGGGTATCTCAGCTAGGAAAACATCCTCATACTCCTGCAAAAGGTTAGTGACAGCAGGAGGCAAAGCACTAGAAGCAATATCACCAAGCGAAAACAAGGCTTGTTTGCATATCAAAGCATAGCAAATATCATCAGTAGAAATTTCAGCAAGCTCAGATTTTGTGGCAAGGCATGAACGACCTTGTAATTTAATTGCAGCACCCTTAGAACTTGAAGAATCATTAACGTTACTTGGTGTAGAAGCAGAATTAACAGGTTGCTGAATTTTAGGGCTTTTATTTTTGAAACTAGCAGCTCGTTCTAAATCAGCCTGTACAATTTCAGCAGGGGTCATTGGTAACAAAGTAATTTTAGTTCCTTTATGCATAAAAGTGTACTTATTACTTTTACCATGGTGTACAACATCATTACCAAATTCCCAAGGTCTACCCAATAAAAGTGAACAAGCTTGCATGGGTACAACATCTCAATCAACAGAATCCACATAGGAACCAATGGAAAAAGGAACTCTGTAAGTTTGTATTACCTTAGCTTTTCCAGAGTCATTTAACCACTGAATGTAGTATGGATGTGGATGTGGGCGTGTGGTCAAATCAAGCTTCTTAACCACATCAGAACTCACCAAATTGTTGCAGCTTCCTCCATCATTGATGACACGTGCTCGACGGTTCTTGATGACGAAAAAAATCTGGAACAAGTTATGTCGCTGCATCATCTCGGGCTGCTGGATTTGTGTGCTAAGCACACGCTGCACAATAATATTCATGTAGCCCGTGGTATCTCCGCCTCCAAGGACGAGGTCACCGCTGGTGGCAACGACATCCTCCTCCTCATCCTCCACATCGGAGGTGCTCATGTAACCGCCATCATCTGTCGCCACATATGCCCGCCTACTCGGGCAATCTTTCTGCACATGGCCAAGACCATGGCAGCGGTGGCACTAAATCCCTGTAGTGCGTCCCGTCGAAGCAACAGAGGAGGCACTACTAGCCGGTACCTACACAGAATTTTTACCTGAGCGCGTAGAAGGGACAGGGGCTGATCTTGGTGCTGCAGAAACAACACTAGCTGGTGGGGGCGGCCGAAAAGATGGCTTGGGCAGCCCCGAAGTCTCCGTCGGCCGTGGTGGGTAGAAATTCCTGGACTTGCTGTACTCCTCAAAAGCCTGGAAAAGTCCCTGTGATTCTTTCTCTGCAAGCATAGCATACTGGAAACACTAGTTGAGGGTATAAAATTCTTTATAATCAAGGATGTCCTGAATTTCTTTTCTCAAACCAGAATAAAAGTGGCAAATCTGATCCTCTACTTTTTCAACCACAGCACAACGAATCAAACCCTTCTGAAGCTCACTAAAATACTCCTGAACAGTTTTATCTCCTTGATCTAAACGCTGCAGTTTATTACGAATTTCTCTATAAAAAGAAGGAGGAACAAAACGATCACGCATTTCTACCTTAAGTTCTTCCCAAGTAGTAGGCAAAGTCCTTAAACTCATTAGTGGCTTGTCTAACTCTATGTTGTTCAGGAACAAGGTGGGCATTAAATTTTTGTTCTATTGTCATTTCCCAATCAAGGTAAGCATCACCATCGTACTGACCCGAAAACGAAGGAATTGAAAACTTAATTTTAGCATACGGATCATCTGGAGCATGGTTACCTTGTGTGCGACGGTTGTGGTGGTTACCTTGTGTGCGACGGTTGTGGTTGTGGAAACCACCCATACCTTGAGGGTTACGTTGCAAACAACGTCGTAACCTTGCGGTCCTTGTAGCTGACCTATCGACGGTGCCATCAGCCTTATACACCGTTGCTTCATCATGATCGTCTTCAACGTCGTTGTTGGTGTTGGTGTCGTTGTTGGTGTTGGTATTGGTGTTGTTGTTGTTGTTGGTCTTGTGAGCGGTCTCCAATTCGACAACCTGATCGGTTAGCTTAGAGACTCTCTTATCCAACCGCTCAATGCTTTCTCCCAGGTGAAGCTTGGTGACGGTGTCGGTGACGGCCCTGGTGATCGTCTCTGCCAAATCACTCTGAACCGCCTGCAAAGCCTTCTGTAACTGACTTTGGCTCACGCACTCATCCAATTTTGAGGGTGAAGCACCATCTCCATCGCTTCCTGACATCAGAAACACCAAAACATGAAACAAAAAGTGAAGGTTATCCCTACAAAACTACTAAGCAGTGGTGCCTCTCAACACAGCAAAAGGAAGCTTCTTGCAAAGCTCTTACAAAGTTCTAAAAACAACAAAGTGAAGGATACCAGGGAGAAGTGTTCCACGATTGCAAGGTTTACGAAATAACCTATGTGCTGTCCAGAAGAAGTATGTAGAGCTAGGAAGGCCAAATATATATATGTGAGTGGCACACAAATCAAAAACAGATAGTAAAGCTGAATAAGTGCCCAAGTAACTTGTCCCTAGTTGCTGGGCTAACTATGTCCTAGAACAGTAGTGATAGCAAAGAAGAAACAAGGAGACCAAGGGACACAGTCGATAACAGGGGGCTTAGTGTAAAACAGCCAAACTCAGAAATTCCAGGGGGCTAGATGGAGCACTAGTAGGAATCCTAAATTTCTTTTCTTTTATTTTATTTTATTGATATTTTTTCCAACTCACTAGCAAAGGGGGAGAAACCACAAAAAATTTCAGCTCAAACCGAGCTAGGACGTGGCCTACAGAAAATCTTGAAGTTTCAGAAAACGTCGGGTTTCAACTTGAATGAATTTTTTCTTTATCTTCCTGATTTTTTTTGAATTTTTTGATGAGGGCACACAAGGTGTAGCCAAGTGTGGGTATGCTCAACTTTTTGTCAAGAATCTCCTGTAAACATTTCAGCCAAAACGGACAACCGAGCGAAAAGTTATGGCCGTTTTACCGAAGGGGTGTCGGAATCGGTTATGAAGAAACCGGGGGTTTGAGTGAAACCCGAGTCGGCTTAGGGTCGGGTAGGGATTTTTGTTTGGCGAGGTGGATGCAGCGGAAAGTGAAATTTGTGAAAAGGAGTCCGAGGTGGTGAGGGTGGGTTTAGGGTGGGATTAGGGTGGGCGTGTTGATCAATCAACCCTAGCACACAAAGCCGACAAAACCGAGGATGGTGAAGGGGATGGCGGCTAGGGTTGCAAGGGAGACACTACTGACGACAAAAATACAAACTAAACCAGCGACTAAACAAGAACTAGGGCACAAACTCAACACTACGGACTCTGAAATTGAAATAGGCAAAGGCTAAACACGTGGTTATGGGCGGGGGAAATTTTTTTTTGGTATTTTCTATGGACGATAGGAAGAACACGAAAACAAAACTAAAGGGTAGTGCGAACCTGACGGTGCACCTGAAGCTCTGATTACCACTTGATGTGAATAAGGATTCCCGATCTTCCGAAAGGTTCTTGGTAAGTTGATTTGGTCGGAGGCGACACACAAATCGATCCGGCTTCAGAACAACACGTTCTAAACCCCGCAATCGTAGCACGACGTCTCCTCTGGTTATCAACCGTCCAAAAAACAATTGACCTCGCCAAGAAGGCTAATCCCTGCCTGTGAATCAACAACACAAGCAAGAACAACGAAGAATGCAACACAATTGCAGATGTATGATTAAACTCTCGAAGTTGGGGTCTCATAAACTGATGAACGGCGAAACTGTTTATGAACAGAATTGATCTAAGCAAAACCCGAACCCTAATGGTGCAGTGGTGGCTGTATATAAAGACCCTAGGGTCGTGCAAGACCCTCTGGACGCGCCCCTAATTGGGCTCAACTAGATACAAAGCCCAAAGGCCAAAAATAGGCGACGCAGCACCGACACAGATTCTGGACTCTCTTTTGTTTTGACGATTCCCGATGACTCCGTATAAATTTTGACATAAGGCCGGCGGCATTGGAAAGGTCTTCTCCTTATCTTTCCGTGCATATGTAGAACGTCCAAATCCGAGTCCGTATGCGTCCTGGGCAGCTGTTTTAGTGCAGACTGGTCCTGGGCCCCGAAACAGACTCGAAGTCGGTTTTGATTGGGCCTCCACTTTGGCTTCCAAGCCCTTGCTGGTCCTCCACGTTTCCAACTCCTTCTCCCATTATCTCCTGGTACTCTCCATGGTTTCTAATCATAAAATAATCATCTGGTAGCAAACCATTCTCAAAAGTAACATATAGCGAAGAACGTAGGAACGAGCTCACCTCTAAATTTAGTCGTCGTGCACGAGCTCTAGTCATTGGACCTTGCAAGTCCAGAATTGGAGGAGTGTTGTGTGTATCCATAGGAGTGATGTCCTCATCACGGGGTGATAGTGAATCTCTAATTCATAATCCTTGATTAATTCTAACCACCTACGTTGCCTCATATTCAGTTCTTGCTGCGTGAATATATACTTGAGACTTTTGTGGTCGGTGTAGAGGTTGACAAGGTTACCAAGCAGGTAATGGCGCCAGATCTTTAAGGCCAGGACGACGGATGCCATGTCCAAATTGTGAGTAGGATAATTTTGCTCATGCTTTCGGAGTTGTCGAGAGGCATAGGCAATGACACGGCCTTCTTGTATAAGCACACAACCCAATCCAGTGCCGGAGGCATCACAGTAAACGTCGAACGGTTTGGTAATATCGGGTTGAGCCAAAACCGGGGCGGTTGTCAAATGCTTCTTAAGTGACTGAAAGGCTTCTTCACAGGCACTGCTCCACTTAAACTTAGCATCCTTTTCCAGTAACTTGGTCATAGGCTTGGCAATGCTTGAGAAGTTGGGAATAAATTTCTGGTAATATCCAGCAAGACCAAGGAAACTGCGAATTTGCTTGACCGATTTCGGAGCTTTCCAATTCAGCACATCTTCTACCTTGGTAGGATCAATGGCTACCCCTTCCGCGGAGATGATATGACCCAAGAATGGAACTCGCTTTAGCCAAAATTCACACTTGCTAAATTTGGCGTAAAGCTGGTGATCTCGGAGGCGCTGTAGAACAGCGCGGAGATGTTCGGTGTGTTCTTCCTCGGACTTGGAGTAGATAAGGATGTCGTCGATGAACACGACCACGAACTTATCCAACTCTGGCATGAACACGGAATTCATCAAATACATGAAGTGGGCTGGAGCATTAGTGAGACCAAAAGACATGACGAGATATTCGAAAAGGCCATATCGCGTGGAGAAGGCAGTTTTTGGAATGTGTTCGGCTCGGATCTTTATTTGGTGGTAACCGGATCGGAGGTCAATCTTGGAGAAAACTTTAGCACCAATAAGTTGATCAAAGAGAATGTCGATTCGAGGTAGAAGGTACTTGTTCTTAATGGTTACGGCATTCAAAGGCCTGTAGTCAACACATAGACGTAGGGTCTTGTCTTTCTTCTTCACAAAGAGGGCGGGACATCCCCAGGGAGATGAACTCGATCGGATGTAGCCCTTGTCCATAAGCTCCTGTAATTGCTCTTTTAATTCTGCTAGCTCATTAGGGGCCATTTTGTACGGCCTACGAGAGATAGGCGCCGTACCGGGTAGGAGTTCAATCTTAAACTCGACGTCTCTGTCCGGAGGCATCCCCGGTAACTCATCTGGGAACACGTCGGAGAAGTCACGTACCACGGGGATATCCTCCAGCTTTTTCCCTTCAACATGACACACTTGAGGAGTGGACAATCTGGGACACGGCAATCGAAGAATAGACGGACCATAGAGAGGCGAGTTCAAGTGGACTTCCCGGGATTCAATGTGTTAGACGGCTCTATGTTTAGTCATCCACCTCATACCAAGAATTATGTCAATGCCCTGCCCATCTAAGATGATTAACGAAGCGGGGTACACGTTGCCTGCTAACTTAAGTGACACCTTTCTCAACTCGAGGTGAGTCCTTATTTTTCCACCGGGGGATGTGATTATGTACGGGGTTCCCGTAGTGGTGGGGGGGATTTTCAGATGATTCACACATGCTTGACTAATAAAATCATGTGTTGCTCCTGAATAAAAAAGAACCATAGCGGCATGTTGGTTGATCGAGAACGTACCCGCGAGAACGGGCTCTCCAACTTGAATCTCTTCGACCATGGTACAATTGACTCGGCCATTCTTGTGGGTAAAGGTAGAAGACTGGGGACGACTCCCATTGTTGCCGTGGTTGTTACCGCTGCTGTGGTGGTTGTTGTTGTTCCCGGAGGGGTTGGAGTTGTTGTTGTTTCCCTGGTTGCGCTTCGGAAAGTGGCACCCCTTGGCAAAGTGACCGGTTCGGCCACAGTTGTAGCACGGCTGCGAGGAGTTGTGCTTCACAACTTGATTAGTCTGCTGCGGAGGGCGGGGACCGGAGGAGGGCTGCTGGTTGCCTCCATGGGAATGGGAGTGCTGCTGCGAGTAGGTCGGACGAGATCCTCCCCCTGACGGTACCGCAGCTCGGAACTTCTGTCCGGTCGGGGAGGTGATTGCCAGCCTGTACTTGGGCGGTGCGGAGCCGGACGAACTTCCCATAGCACGCTTCCTCTTCTTGTCCTCTTGCTTAGCACGGATGGCATCTTCTTGCACAATGGCGGCACTCATTAGGTCGTTGAACGTGCCTGCGGTAACTTGTGCCAATCGGTCCTGCAGTTTCGGGGTAAGGCCTGAACGGAAACAATCCTTCTTCTTCTCGTCCGTATCGGTGTGATACGAAGCATACTGAGTCAAGTAGTTGAACTTCCATGCGTACTCTTGCACGGTTCCCGCGGCTTGCTTCAGGTTGAGAAATTCCTGCAGCTTGCGCTTCATATTACCGGCCGGAATGTGGTGTGCACGAAAGGCGGTGCAGAATTCCGGCCAAGTGACTTGGTGGCCAGGGGCAAGCGTAGTGGTGTAGCTCGCCCACCAAGCACTTGTGGAACCACGGAGTTGCTGCGCGGCGAAGAGGGGCTTCTGGTGGTCGGTGCAGTGGAGCAGAGCAAACTTCGACTCCAGAGTGCGAATGAAATTATCCGCTTCCAGCGGATCACCGGCTTCGCCGAATGTGGGCGGGTGAGTTGCCCAAAAGTCGCTGTAGGACGATTCACGGGGCTGCTGCGGTGGTGGTCCGGGAGCTCCTTGGCGATTCATGTTCTCCATGAACATGCGGAACATCTCGTTCTGATTGTGGATGAGCTGCTCCGTAGGCATCATGGGCGGAGCATTGGGTGGCGGCTGGTTTCTACCCGTGTTGGAGGCACCAGGAGCATCACCGAGGTTCTCTCCACCACGGCGAGTTTGCACCATCTGTCACAGGAGTAAAGCATGTTAGCTCGCTCATCACCTGAGACATCATGGTAATATGTCTATAATACAGTGACAACAATAAAATTTTAGATTGCTCATAACGGAAATGTTGACAGGGAACGGCGCAGGTTACGGGTAATAACTTGGATTCCACTGGTTCCAACACCATAGGCAACATACTAATGATCAAACCATGGGTACATGCGACACGTCTTCCAATACATGGAAATCCTTAGGTTACATCACTACATCATGATAACAACGTGGTCTCGAAGAGCTTAGATTACAACTCCACTTAGTGCTACCAGCACTATCCACATACGAGCACGGAGCTTCACGAGCTTCCACCCTACACAACATACTACGCCTCAGTCACTCGGTGTGGCCGCTACCATCGGACTCCCATTCCATGTCACCTGGTCCAGGGAGTGCCTCGTAGTCAACACCGGAGTCACCGTCCTTACTCAAGTCGGCGTCGTTTGGGGGAATCACCGCGAGTGGCACAGGTGGCTGGGCATTAAGAACCGCGTTCAGCTGGGCATTGGCAACTTGGAGATGCCCAATAAGTTGTTCTTGTTGTGCGATGATGACGTGAGCGTCGTTGAGGTTCCCTTCCATGACATCCCTTGCATCTTGGGCTTCTTCGCGTTGAGCTTGGAGCTCGCTTCGCTCCTCCAAGAGAGCATCAATCTGGCCATGAAGAGAGTAGATCTCCTCTTGGGCAGCAGTGAGTTGGGCGTTACGCTGGTTCAGTTGCTCCTGCAACTGATCGCTAGCATCGCCCTCGATGATGAGTTGAGCGTCATGGAGCTGCTCAAAAAGATCAGCCCGCTCCAACTCGCTAGTGTGCAGTTTGTCCTTGAGGACTGTGATCTCAGCATCGCGAGCGGCGAGCTGGGCGTCTCGGGCGGCAAGTGCGGACTGCAGTGCCTCACGCTCTCGTTCCAACTCGAGAACGCGTGCGGAAAGGTGCTCGGGGTTCTTCGGGAGCTTGTCATCAACCATCTGTCGGAATAAGTTTTGCAAGAATGAGTCAAAACTTAATATCCCCCTAAGCACACATGCCCAAAGTAGCATAAGGATTGATGGATAAGGGAAAAAGACGCAAAGTGCCCAATCCGTTGGACGGAAAACTATGCAGTTCTATGATTGACAGGGTAACTTGTAGGGATGAGCAAAAACACGTCGCTTCTGGACAATTTAACCTCTTGACCCTTTTATGATAACTGTAGAGGAGTTCATTATCTTTCCAACGCATGCTCCCACATTTCTAACCGACAACATCTCTGAGAGTTATGATCATCCAAAACAGAGGACAGAAATGGGACTACTGCTGAACTTCCCGAAAAGCTTGCTATTTTTGCAAATTCTGACCCATTTACAGATTTTTCTGAGACAAACCCACTATACCAAACTTGTAGGGGAAAACCATTAGCTTTCCAACGAATACTTATTCGCCTTTGTCAGATTAGAATCGAGGAAGTTTTGTTCATTTTAGTGGGACTGACTTTCCTGGCAGGGTTGGTCCCAATTAAGTTCGAACTTTCGTTTTCAGCGCCATAGGGATTCGCATTCGCCCGGAGTTTGATTATTTCACATGTTTGTGATATATGTGACCTTTTACATGATTTGGTAAAGGTAAATGCATGTGGTATGCGTGAATGCCAAATGTTCAATATGCCGATTTCCTACGTCCTCACCATGGAAAACTTTGACCGAATATATAGATCGATCCATTCGATGGCACGCACACCTCTCGCACGTTGCTAAGCGACTACACGGGGTTAGTGTACCTGCAATGGATCCATTCCAGAAACAATACATTAAATCCAAAAGAAACAAGCCAAAATAACAATGACAGTTATGTCCAGGTATTTGCCCACCCGGAAGGCAGCCGATATTTAAGTGCAATCGGTCCGCGCATCATACAAAGTCCAGGTCTTTGCCCACCCAGAAGGCGTTCGGTGTTTATTGCGCAACCGATCCGTGCACAGGCACATACCTTCGGGGACGAATCCGTAGAGGCGAGTAAATTAAACAAACATAACCCAGGGTTAGCTTTGCCATCTACTAATAAGGTCCTTATCTGGGCACTACTAGTTAGTACCTTACCGTACGGCATAAAACGGATTGTTTAAGTCTATAAAATGTTCATCGGTGTGGTGCTTATCCCAAATCGGCTCTGATACCAGCTGTCGCAACCCTATACCGAAGTATAGAGTGTGCCGTACAGGATCGCCTCGGGAGATGGTTAACGAAGTAACCATACATAGCGTTCACACCGGAACATCCATCATTTACAGAGATACATCATTAAGTGCATAATATTACAAGTTCAAGAGTCATAGCAAAAGCAAATTTAGTTACATTATCATACATATGTTCTTGGTTCATATTACATAAATATGCGGAGGCGGAAGATACGACAAACACTACGCGGAACCTAAGTAAGCCATGCCGGCCCTAGGGCAATGGCTCGCTCATCTTGATTAGGGGAGCTGGGGACCCATTCAATGGTCCAGTTCTGGGGCTCCTCACCTTCCCACACAATTTTGTTATAGAAATCGCAATAAGTTGCTTGAGGCAAACCTGAAAAACCACATAATCGCAAAGCCGGAGTATCTAGCATACTCCGCAAGACATACCCGTCCAAAAGGTTTACTAAAACCGACTCCTAGTATGCAGGGGGCTGACCGGGTTTATTTGATATTTGCACAAACACACCTATTAATTCTATGCGGTGATGCTTATTGCTTACCCAAGATTTCAATTTCTCGTTGCGGGAAAAGGAACTGTAGTTGACCCTAGCTAGCTGCTAAAACTTGAACCAATATAAAGAACAATACAACATAGCAATATGTATCCATAGAGTAAATAAATTTTAGCATCATAACCAAACTTCTCTACTTAAAGTATCGTTGCCACTGCTCGAAACAAGAGGTACTCATAACCGCGAGGGACGACAATTCGAATTGATTTACATCCTGCAGGAGAATAACCCAAATGCACGACATACGCATCATTTAAGAACACGTATGGCCACCGTTCACGAGGTTGCGATAAAGTCGATTCGGGGCCATCGATCCCCAGTACACGTCCTCCCCGTGATACAGTACTTCGTATCCGAGGCTTAACCCGTGCACTCTCCAGCGGTCCTCGACCCGTGCATCCACCATGCCATTCACATCACCTCTGGATCAATGAGTAATACCGTCAAACAATACGGTGCCCAAGTTACTAGGTTTACCAATTCCCATATAGAGGTATGCACTTGGTACTGTTCAATACTTGTCCGTGGAGTTGCGACGATAGGTTCTCAAATTTTTAACCAATTTCATTCTTCACGTGAAGCATGATTGAATCGAGTGATCCCATAGCCTACCGTTGACTCTACTGATTTAAGCCTAGCAGTTGTTAACGGAAGGCTTACTAACGTAAACTAAGCATAGGTCATAGTCTGTTTATGCAAGTGGGTTTCCATCCAAGCCCTATACCTAATGCACAATACAATGTCCCTCTATGGTGACAAAATAAAAAGGACTTGTAAATCAGTAGGTGTGCACCGGGGCTTGCCTTGGGAGTGATCGTAGATAGAGTTCTCGGCGGGGTTTAGCTCAACTTCGGGCTCCTCAGGGTTGCTTGCCACGTCCTTGCTCCCGGTCTTGCTTCCTAGTCAATGCAGTGCAATGCACGGTAAGGAATTGGACGATGATTTCAGGGCACTTCCTCAATAAATGGAATTGGACGGAATGATGCTCATGCGTGAGATGACATGCTTGCACACATTCTGACAATTACTGCTTTTAAGGGGACAAACTTCTAATTAGGGAAATGGGAGGCATGGCAATCAAAAAGCATATCAACTACATCCCAAATACAAGTATACCTTTGGTGCGATGAAATTAGCAGGGTATTTTCCCTCGGTATGCCAAGGCCTACTTAGCAAACATGCAAAGATTCTCAACTACACTCTTACCCAGAGTGTGATGAGGACATCACCCTTATGGATACACCCAGCACTCCGCCAACCAAAATACAAGTTCATGCGCGACAACTGAATTTACGGGTGAGCTTGTTCCTAATGATTCCTTTATGTGATTTTGAGAATAGATTGCTACCTAATGAATTAATTGTTGTTAAAAATCATGGAGATGATGATAATATAGCTGGGGAGGTGATTGGAGACGTGATGGGCTAGCAAGGACGTCGAAGCAAAGGTGGAGGCCCAATCAAAACCGACTTCGAGTCTGTTTCGGAGTCCAGAACTAGTCTGCACTAAAACGGATGCCCAGGACGCATACGGACTCGGATTTGGACGTTCTATATATGCCCGGAAAGATAACGAAAAGCCCTTTCCAACCCAATTGGTTCCATATCAAAATTCGTCCCGAGCCATCGGCAATCGCCAAAACAATCTGACTTCCAGAATCTGTCCTGGTGCTGCGACACCGTAATCGGTCTTTGGGCCATGTATGGAGTTGAGCCCACTTAGGGCTGCATCCAGGGGGTCTTGCACGACCCTAGGGTCCTCATATACAGCTGCCGCCTCTTCATTAGGGTTTGGGTTTTGCTTAGATTATTCTGTTGATAACAGTTTTGCCGTTTGATCGGTTTGTAAGACCCCAACTTGTGAGATTCATCGTATACTTGCAAATTTGGTTGCATTCTTCTTTGTTCTTGCTTGTGTTCTTGATTTGCAGGCAAGGATAAGCCTTCTCAGTGAGGTCAATCGTTCTTGAACGGTTGATAACCAGAGGAGACGTTGTGCTGCGATTGCCGGGTTCAGAACGTGTCGTTCGGAAGCCGGATCGATTTGTGTATCGCCTCCGTGTTAATCAAGATTATCAGAACCTATCGGAAGATTGGGAACCCTTGTCCACATCAAGTGATAATCAGAGCTTCAGGTACACCGTTAGGTTCGCCGTTATCCTTGTTATTTTGTTCAATCCTAGAGTCCAGAAAATTGCCCTACAAAAATATTTGTTCGTCGTGTTTCCGCTGTCCTACACTCCCCTTGTGCCTTGCAATTTTCAGTTTAGTTTGCTTCTCTGAATTTTAGTCCCTACAAGGTCATTGTGTTGTTGGTCTAGTACTTGTTCTTTGGTCTTGTTTGAGTCATGTGTGTCCTTGTTCATAGACAATCAAGAAAAAAAAATCAGATTGTTGCACACATTGAGAGAATAGTACTGCTGGAATTATTTGCACTAAATATTTATTTAACATCTAGCCTTCTATTTTTTGTGTGCAAAAGAAACTTAGAGTGTTTTCTGTTGCACGTTGTTCCTTGAGTCAAGAGATTGCTGCACGTTGTTGCATATGAGAATTGTCGGTTCAGTTCTACATGCACATCTATTCCTTATGTAAAGAGTGCAAAAAAGAAAGTTTAGGTTTTTTCTTTGTGCTATAAAGTTCGCAACTCTTGCTAGAGTTCTCTGTCAAAAAAATCATGAAAGAAGTAAAAGGCAAAGAGGTGCTGAAAAAAATAAGAAGAAAAAGCCACACCTATAACAAAAGAAAAAACGAAAGGAGAAGAGAAAAAAATTCAGAATTGCTTGCAGCCATTGTGTCCTTTGTTGAGCCATTTGCTTGCTTGCTTGAACTAGGTCCGAGACAAGTTTAGGCTAGTGACATAGACTAGCTTGGGACTATTATTCAGTTTTGCAATTTCTGAATTGAAATTTTGCTAATCCTTGCTACTATAAATTGCCTACCGAGCTCCACATATATCCTTCTGAATAGGCACAGAACTTTGGACCCTCGCAATCGTCGGATCACACTCTCCAAGGTATCCTCTATTTTGCTACTAAGAATCTTGCAAGAACTCAGTTAGGTGCTGTCATTTGCTTGTTGAGAGTTTCCACCGTGATCAAACAGTGGTGATAGGAAAATATACTCTTGTGTGTTTTCTTGTTTTCTATTAACAATGACAGGTTACAACACCGATGGTGATGAGTCGATGGTGTCAAATGAGGTTGATACAAGTGTTGTAGCACAAGGAGTGTTTAGTTCTCAAATGGAGAAGGTAGAGCAAAATCAAATGAACAACTTGTTTCAGACTCACTTTGTTGTGAAGGATCGACGTTGTCGTGTCATCATTGATGGAGAGAGTAGCAACAACATCGCAAGCTTGGAATTGGTCGAGAAGCTCGGCTTGACCACACAGCCACACCCATGTCCATACTACATCCAATGGGTAAATTCTTGTGGTAAGATAAAGGTAGATAAAATTGCACGCGTTGAATTTTTTATTGGTTCTTTTAAGGATTGTGCAGATTTTGATATAGTGCCTATGCAAGCGTGTCATTTGTTATTGAGTAAGCCTTGGATTTCTACAAATAATGCTTTGCACAATACCATTGCTAATACCTATTCATTTAAATACAATGGTAGAAGAGTTACTCTTAAACCTATGTCTGCTGCTGAAATTTTAGAAGAGGATCAACAAAGACTTGAGAGAAGAAAGAATGAACCATTTAGGAAAGAATGGACTACTTCAAATGTTGCAACACTTATATCAAAATCTGAATTAGATGATGAACATATTTTCTTGCCTCTTGTTGCAACTAATACATTTCAGGTTCTACACAAAGAAGAGGATAGTGTGAAAGATGAAGAACATGTTGTTGTTTCAGGTAAGAGCTTTCTTGATGTGATGAATTATTCCAACAATCTGGTTGTATTGGAACCTTGTCTTGATTTGCCTTTGCCACAAGTTGATTTATCTACTGATCCTTGTGATAAAGAGGAGTTGTGTGCCACTGCTTCACTTATACCTTTGCCACAACAAATGAACAAGATTGATGTTTTTGCTTATGATTCACCTACTAGTGCTGAAATAAAACATTTGATTTTAATAACATGTGAAAAGAATGAGCAGAAATTATTGTCTTCTCTAAATACTTTGGGTTATATTGAATTTGATGTTCTTTGTAATCTAAATACCGTGGAGAAGCAAATCTTTTCTCAAACTGAATTGCCTTTACTAACAAGAAATTAATTTTATGCTATAGGAAACTATGATCATAGAGGTGTATTTATGGTGCATAAAATTTATATTTGCTCAAACATGAATACTCCTTGTGTTGTACAACCAAATGATGAACTAGAAAACTGCAATAACAATTACCATGTCATGTCATGTTTTTCTCGTGTTTTTAAGATCACACATTTTCCATCTTGTCATAAGAGTGAGAATGACGTTCATATTGCTGAGCAAGTTTTCAAAGAGGTCATTAATTTGCGTGGTATGCCTTCTATTATGGTTTCACATTGTGATGATAATTTTCATAACACATATAAACGCGAGGTGCATTCCAAGTTTGGGAATAGTTCTATATTTTATATTTCAGATTTGAGACCACTATTTGGAGAAAGAGATGGGATCGAGTCGAGGACGACTCTAATTCAAAAGGGGGAGAATGATGAGGACATCACCCTTATGGATACACCCAGCACTCCGCCAACCAAAATACAAGTTCATGCGTGACAACTGAATTTACGAGTGAGCTTGTTCCTAATGATTCCTTTATGTGATTTTGAGAATAGATTGCTACCTAATGAATTAATTGCTATTAGAAATCATGGAGATGATGATGAGATAGCTGGGGAGGTGATTGGAGACGTGATGGGCCAGCAAGGACGTCCAAGCCAAGGTGGAGGCCCAATCAAAACCGACTTCGAGTCTGTTTCGGAGCCCAGAACCAGTCTGCACTAAAACGGATGCCCAGGACGCATACGGAGTCAGATTTGAACGTTCTATATATGCCTGGAAAGATAACAAAAAGCCCTTTCCAACCCAACTGGTTCCATGTCAAAATTCGTCCCGAGCCATCGGCAATCGCCAAAACAATTTGACTTCCAGAATCTGTCCTGGTGCTGCGACACCGTAATCGGTCTTTGGGCCATGTATGGAGTTGAGCCCACTTAGGGCTGCGTCCAGGGGGTTTTGCACGACCCTAGGGTCCTCATATAGAGCCGCCGCCTCTTCATTAGGGTTTGGGTTTTGCTTAGATTATTCTGTTGATAATAGTTTTGCCGTTTGATCGGTTTGTAAGACCCCAACTTGTGAGATTCATCGTATACTTGCAAATTTGGTTGCATTCTTCTTTGTTCTTGCTTGTGTTCTTGATTTGTAGGCAAGGATAAGCCTTCTCGGCGAGGTCAATCGTTCTTGAACGGTTGATAACCAGAGGAGACGTTGTGCTGCGATTGCGGGGTTCAGAACGTGTCGTTCGGAAGCCGGATCGATTTCTGTATCGCCTCCGCCTTAATCAAGATTATCAGAACCTATCGGAAGATCGGGAACCCTTGTCCACATCAACGTCAACCTCACATCAAGCGATGGTCTTACAAGCTCAGAGGAGGAGGTTGAGAAGCCACGAGTCAAGAAGAAGGACAACTTCACCGGGTTTTGCTTTATGGCAAAGAACGATCACGACACCGACTCTGGCTCCGACTCCGACACAGGCGAGGTACCTCCCACTCTTGATGAGCTCTCTTCTAAACTTGATCATTTGCGTGATGTTTTGCTCATGCAAGATGATAAGCTTCGTAGCGCTATTTGTGAGAATAGAGAGTTTAAGTCTAAGTTGGAGAGTGCTGAGTATAAGATCACTTCGCTTAGGTCCAAGGTTGCTAAAAATGCTGATGTTGAGTGTGAATCTTGTCAAGTTGTGATGTATGATCTCAGTCTGAGGGAAAGTGTGGATGCTCAAGTTGCCAGTCAGCTTGAGAGTGCCCTTAAAGAGCTTGCTGAATTCAAAGCTAAACCAACTCTTTTGGGTGCATGTCAAAAGTGCCCCAAGCTTACTAATGAGTTGGAAGCTCAAACCCTCAAATGTTCTCCCACCATCATGTGTAGTGTGTGGCTCTCTTAAGGATAAGCTTGCAATCACTAGAGAGGAAAACAAAATCCTAACCCAAGAAAATGACTATCTCATCTCTCGTCTCCAAAGAACCCTAGTGAATGAGGAGAAGATTGGGAGTGACTTGGCAAGAGTCAAAGAAAGTGCCAGTAGGTCAACCTACAACTTGGGCTTGGGATTTGAGAGGTGTGACAAGGAGAGTGAGAATGTGGGTAAGTTTGTGCCTAGCTCTAGCTACAAGGATGAGGAACAGTCCATCAAACCCACTGACACATACTACCCACCTAACCCTAATCCTTCCTTCAACCCAAAGCAAGCCAAGAAGCCAAAACCCAAACCCACTGTGCAAGCTAAGCCTAAACATGAGAGTCTTTACATTTGCATGTTCTGTGGTCGTAAGGGTCACTTGGATGAGTACTGTTATAGGCGTAAGAGAATTGAGAGGATGCAAGCTGAGTTAACTAGGAATGTACATCATGACGATTTTATTGGTTTTCAGCCTTGATCTTTTTCTCGTGCCTATCATGGACAGGGTCGTTCCTCATATGGCTTTGATTCATGAAACAAAGGCTTTGCTCAGTAGCGCTTTGGCGCCCCATGTTTTCCCCATCGTGGTGAGTGTCACTCGCGTGGATTTGGCTTTCACACAGATGATTTCTATCCTCACAACCCTAGGTTTGAGTCGAGACGCTTTGATAGGCCACACTTTCCCCATCATGGTACTCGTCCCATGCGTTCGACTGGTAATGTGCAAAGAATTGTTATAACCCCTGCAAGTCATGTGATTCAGTGCTGGCGTCCCAAGAGTTTTCTTTCTCACCCCAGCACTGAGTCATCGATCTTTCCTTCTTGTTCTTTGTAGGCAGCAGGTGGAGGCCTCGAGAACAAATGGTTGATGGACTCCGGGTGTTCGCGCCACATGACCGGAGATGCAAAGTGGTTCTCCAGCCTCACTCCCTTGAAGCGCCGTCAGTATGTGACCTTTGGAGATGACAAGAGAGGGAGAGTGAAGGCAAGAGGCATGGTAAAGGTAAATGAAAATTTCACTCACAAGGATGTTGGTTTGGTTGAGCATCTCAAGTACAATCTCCTCTCTGTCTCTGAGTTACTTGATGTTAATTTGGAAGTGCGCTTTAAGAAAAATGCTTCTTGTGTTCTTGATTCGAATGGCTCTTTGGTTTATAGGATTTCTAGCATTGGGAAGGTTTTTCAGGATGATTTTGTTGTCTCTCCTGGTTCTCACAAGTGCTTGTTTGCTTAGTCGTCTTCTGAGCTCTGGAAATGGCATAGGAGACTAGGTCACATGAGCTTTGACTTGGTTTGTCGCTTGAGTGGCCTAGGTTTGATCCGAGGATTGCCTAAGCTCAAGTTTGATAAGGATTTGGTTTGTGCTCCTTGTCGTCATGGGAAAATGATTGTCGCTTCTCATCCACCAATTAATTTGGTGATGATTGAATGCCCTGGAGAGTTGCTTCACATGGACACTGTTGGTCCTTCTTGGGTGCGTTCGACAGGTGGGAAGTGGTATGTTCTTGTGATTGTTGACGACTACTCTCGCTACTCTTGGGTTTACTTTCTTGAAAGCAAGGATGAAGTGTTTCATCACTTTCGGAGCTTAGCTTTGAGGTTGTTCAAGGAACTCCCTGGTGCATTACGAGCATTCCGCAGTGATAATGGCACCGAGTTCAAGAAATCCTCCTTTGATGCTTCCTGCCTTGAGCATGGTATTGAGCATCAGTTTTCAGCACCTCTTGTCCCTCAGCAGAATGTTGTGGTCGAAAGAAAGAACAGAACCTTGGTGGAAATGGCTCGGACGATGCTCGATGAGCATAGGACTCTGAGGCGGTTCTAGGCTGAGGCCATTAGCATTGCTTGCTATGTTTCCAATCAGAATTTCTTGCGTTCAATTATTAATGTGACTTCCTATGAACTACGCTTTGGGTGGAAGCCATCTAGTTCTCACTTGCGCGCTTTTGGTTGCAAGTGCTTCATTCTCAAGCGTGGCAATCTTGATAAGTTTGAGTCGAGATCTTCTGATGGCATCTTTCTTGGCCACACCCTTCATGGACATTCTTACAGAGTTTTGAATTTGGAAACTAACACCATCGTAGAGTCCTGTGATGTAACCTTTGATGAATCAAACTCTTGTGCAAGCAATGTGGTTGAGACTGCAGGTAATAGGGAGATAGAGGAGATATCTTTGTAGAAGAGGACCTACAGGGCTTGGATGATGATGATGATGAGTCATTCCATCCCACATCCGAGCTTGTTCCTACTGCTTCCACCACTCCAGCAGAGGGTCTAGAAGCTTCTATATCGACCTCAATAGCTGTTGAGCCAACTCCAGCTATGGTTGAGGGGGACGTACGCTCTGAGAGAGAGGCTCCTCACCAAATTCAACGTCAACATCCACCTCAACAGTTGATCGGTAATCTCTATGAGAGGATAACAAGGTCAAGGTCTGCACATCTCGCCTGCTTTACTAATTCTCTCTTTGTTGCCACCTTTGAACCTCAGGATGTTGGACATGCATTATCTGATGAACATTGGGTTAATGCCATACATGAGGAGTTGGAAAACTTTGAGAGAAACAAAGTGTGGACCCTAGTAGACCGTCCTGTTGGTGTCAATGTCATAGGAACCAAGTGGGTTTTCAAAAATAAGCATGGGGAAGATGGTGAGGTTGTTAGAAACAAGGCTAGGCTTGTTGCCCAGATTTTCAGTCAAGTGGAGGGCTTAGACTATGGGGAAACCTTTGCTCCTGTTGCACACATAGAAGCCATTAGGATCTTGCTTGCATTTGCTGCCTCTAAGGACATTAGACTCTACCAAATGGATGTCAAGAGTGCTTTCCTAAATGGTTTCATAGAGAAAGAGGTTTATGTGAGACAACCACCTGGCTTTGAGCACCATAAATACCCAAACCATGTGTACAAGCTTAAAAAGGCTTTGTACGGACTAAAGCAAGCACTTAGGGAATGGTATGCTAGGCTTAAGACCTTCTTGCTAGAGTGCGAGTATGTCATGGGGTGTGTTGACAAAACCTTGTTCACTCTAAAGCATGTCAATGACTTTCTAATGGTTCAGATATACGTGGATGATATCATCTTTGGAGGTTCCTCTCATGCTTTTGTGTCTAGATTTCAGAAAGCTATGGAAAGTGAATTTCAGATGTCGATGATGGGCAAGCTCACCTTCTTTCTTGGACTTCAAATCAAGCAGTGCAAGCAAGGCATCTTCATACATCAAGCCAAGTATACAAAGGATCTCCTGAAGAAGTTCGACATGGTCAATGTGAAGCCGTTGTCAACACCAATGTCCACAACAATGACACTTGACCCTGACGAAGACTGTGAAGCGGTGGACCAAACAGAGTACAAGAGCATGATTGGCTCCCTCTTGTACCTGACGGCGACAAGATCCAACATACACTTTGTAGTGTGTCTTTGTTCTCGCTTTCAGGCTTTCCTATGGGTGACTCATCGCAAGGCTGTCAAGCGCATCTGCAGGTATCTCAAATACACCCTTGAGTTCAGTCTTTGATACTCTGCATCTTCATCTCTTGATCTCATTGGGTATTCGGATACGGACTTTGCTGGGTGTAGAATTGATAGGAAGAGCACTTCTGGTACTTGCCATTTCTTGGGTACTTTTTTAATCTGGTCTTCTCGTAAGCAGTCGAGTGTAGCCCAATCCACCACAGAGGCTGAGTATGTTGCTGCTGCCAGCTGCTGCTCAAAAATCCTATGGATAGTATCCACCATGAGAGACTATGGGTTAACCTTTATGGGTGTTCCACTCATGTGTGATAACTCTAGTGCCATATGCTTAACCAAGGACCTAGTCCTACATGATGAGGTCAAACACATAAATGTGAGATTCTACTTCCTGAGAGATAATGTTGAGAAGGGAGATGTTGAGCTCAAATATATTGACACTACACACCAATTGGCTGATATTCTCACCAAGCCTCTAGATGCTTCGAGATTTGCTTTTCTTCGGGAGGAGCTTGGTGTTTGCCATCCTTATGGCATCATTTGAGGGGGAGTTGGTGTTCTCTTGTATATATGTATCTTATCTTTTCGTATTGCATCTCATATGTAATATATGCATTGGTAGATGAGCTTTGATTCTTATGCCTACTTGCATTTCTGTTTGCTATGATTGAGCTTAAGCTAAGTTGTGTGGATGTGATAGTAATCTCTCATGCTTAGATTTTCTAGATGGCTTGTTATAGACTCTTTTGAGCAACTTGCTAATCTTAAAGGTAAACTGAGCTTCTTGTTAACCTTATAAACTAATCTTGTTAAGACTTGCTCACCATGTGTATAATTGCTTTTATCCCTGTCAAGACTTGTGTTGAGGCTAGTCTAAAGGGTATCTTGGCTTTGGCACCTTGTGTTTGCGAAATGTGGCTTTGCAAATGTTTAGCTCATGATGGAACATTGTGGGAATGTTTGTTCCTTTTGCCGCAAAGGCATGCTCATCCTTATGCTTTTAATTTGCAAAACAAATTGATTGTGCTTCGAAGCCTCGGGGTGTTTGCCGTACCTAGTTGTGTGACCCTCCACTTGGATTAGAAGTAACATAAAAATGCTAAATCCAAACATTATGCTTTGAAGCCTCGGGGTGTTTGCCGTACCCAGTCGTGCGACCCTCCGCACGGATTAGAAGATACATGAGGATCACATAAGAATAATGCTTTTCTCTTTTCTTATGAGTCTCTGTTGCATATGTGAGCGTTTGTAGAGCTTATTTTTTGTAACTGCTTGTTGCGTTGGTTGAGATTGAGACTGGCTAGTTTCTTTTGATTTACTTGATACTTGTTTTGCCTTGGATGGGAGTAATTACACATGTGGTGGAAGTTTTCTCATGATGAGCAAATTTGATTCTATCTAAGTTAGTTAATCTTTTTGCTTAGCTTGTATAGCTCTTGGTGTTTATGCATTGCTATCTATTTTTGGTCTTTGTATGATGATGAGCTATTTCTTTTACACTTCATGGCTCTATGTTTTTTATTAGCAAAGTTAAATGCTTGTTTGCATAATTATTGAAGCTCCTTAGGCTTGGATTTTCATGCATTTTTGCTTGTTCTTTTGCTTCTTTGATGAGTTCATTGCCAAATGGGGAGAAAGTTGTGGGTCATGCACAAATAATGCTAAGAAACTTAAAATGATCCATTTTGCATTACATGAGACCTACCACAAGTTGAGGGGGAGCATATCATGTCCTTGAGCGTTTTCTTACGCTTTTCACACTCTTTGCGTCTCAAGTCGCTTTCTTTGCCAACTCTTGGTTTTGTGATCCCTATTTTGCTAGATGGCCTACTTTTCACCTTTTCTTTGGGTTTGGCCATTTGGATGTGCTTATTCGGCTTCGCATTTTAATCTCTAATCTTTGTGCATTTGGTGTTGTCAATATACTCATCAAGGGGGAGATTGAGAAACCATGTGGATATGTGCCATGGTTTGCAATATGTGATGAGTAATTGACATTTGTTGAGTTGGTGTTTGAGTTGAAATGCGGGAATCTGGGGATTGCATGAGATTGTGCATGTCATGGTTTTTGACTAACCGGAGTTGGTGAGGATGTTGGAGAGTTGCAGGAGATGGGAAATGTGTTTGCTTGTCTCATGATGTATAGGTCACTGGAGTCAACTTGGCAGTCAACAGCGATAGGGTCGGGCACAAGTAGGAGACTTGGGGCCGGACGATTGGGAGGCCGGGTGGAGTCAAGGGTGATCCACACTGTACACATAGAGAGGCAAGAAGAATAGACAGTTTCACGGTTGAGCCTCAAAACCGTTGGTGGTGATCAAGACGGCGGGATTGACCAAGTCAAAGGTGATCGGGCATCAGTGCAAGTAGAGGCTTCCAATGGACCGGAGGCGGGAGAGACTTGCCGACGAGGAAGATCACGGGACGAGGTGACACGCATCAAGATCAAAAAGTCACGCTTTAAGAAGCGTGCAAGGCGATTTCCCGGTTTGGGCCCCAAAATCGGTGGCGGCGATTGGAGGTGCACGTGGCACCATCACGGAGCTTGCATTGAGGTGAAGCAAAGTTGTGAAGGGCTCGATGGCGTTTGGGCAAACAAAAAAGAGTTGGATGGTTTTACCTCTAGTGGTAGGTGGCAATGAGTTATAGGTCAAGGCTAGAGTTGTCTTGGATCCTAGGCCTATATAAGGAGAGGTGTGGCTGGTGGGAGAGGTGCCTCTTCCCATTAGCCTTGTTAGGACTTCATTCAAAGTGCTAGGAGAGATCTTCATGTAATAGAGGACAGGAGAGGGTGTGTGAGAGACATCTCTTTCTCTTTCAAATAGTGAGAGGAAGAGGGTGACTTCCTTCATATATCTATGGATCTTGTAAGCATGTTTCTATGATATGAGAATTATTTTCATGCTCAAGATCTTCCTCTCTCCCTAAATCCCGAATTTCTCTTTTTCTCTATTTTTGGAGCTATTTTTGTGGAAATTTTTGATCTCCTTTTTGAGTGAGTTTTTGAGGCGGATTTCTTGGGGATCTTAGTGCTATGATGAGCTACAACAATCCTTCATGTGTCCTTGACCAAATCAAGAGCTCTAGCACCTTCGATTTGAAGGATTTCTCAAGTTTCCCTTTTTGGTGTTCTTGGTGCAAGATCTAAAATTCGTGATGATTCCTTGAGCCAATTGAGTGGATCTTCTAGGATTAGGGTCGTGATGTGTTGAGGATTGGCTGGTCCAAAAATCGCACATTTTGGAGATCATTTGGTTGAGTTTTGGAGAGATTTGTGGGAAAAATGAGACAGTTTTCTGTTCTGTCGGGGGTCGATCGGCACTACCAATGACCAGAACTGGCACTGCCGGTGGGTCTGAACTCTGATCAGCACTGCCAGTGACTTGAGTCTGAACCCCGCACCGGCACTGCCGATGCGCTTTGACCGTTTCGTTCCTGAGTTTTGAGAACCCCGCACTGGCACTGCCGATGGGTGTGACCAGCACTGCCGATGGTGCCAACCGGTACTGCCGATGGCTATGATCGGCACTATCGATGGTTGTCTAGACTTGATCTATTTTTGTGCGTTTCTTTGATAGTTTTGAGTCTTTGCAGTTCTTCTTTGTTTCCGCTGTGTTCCGCTGCTGTTGTTGATCACTCCTAAGGTTAGCATATCACAAGTTGGTGTGTTTGGCTTTGGTGATCGGTTTAAAGGTTGGCTTGGATTGTAATTGGGACATAGGCCAAGTTCTTGTGAAGAATTTTTATTGGCTCCCATTCACCCCCCTCTGGTCGTCTTCTTGGTCCTTCAGTACCACTTGATCGCTGTTCCGGAACGTTGTTGGAAGCCATTAATATAATGAATGGATTCAATATTACTGTATGGAATTATTATTAATTGTATTGCAACCATGATTATTATAGTTATAGTGCAAACAATATTTACTATTTGCATGTCAACTTAACTTCCTAAAACTTGAAAAATAAGGATCAACTTTTAGGCTGACTTTTTAGCAACATAAACCCTACCCTTAGCCTGTGCATATCTAGGAGTCGGCTGTAGATGACCATTTTGACGGGTCAGTCTTGCTGAGTATTAGTTGCTCAGGACGTAGCTCTATGTGGTTTTCAGATAATCAGGGTGAAGACTGTCGCTATGGTGGTAGGTTGCACTGGGAGGGCCAGTGTCCTAACTGCTGGAACATCGAGTGGGAACGGTGCACCAACAATGAGGAGGAGGAGTCCGTTAATTGCCGGTACGATGTTTTGAGCAGAACACCTATCTTTATCGGATATCCTATGTGTCTCGCCGTGAGATGACGTTTGTATCTTACTTTCCGTTGGACCATTTTAATGTTGTTGAACGATTTTGCTTTCGCACTTTTTAAAACTCTGGTTTATAACTTAAATTTGGATTTATGTAAAACTCTATACTCCATCTATGTTCTTATTACAACTGTATTATTTCTATCGTGTGTTGTACTATTAGGCGTCACAGCGCATGTCACCACCTGAGAAAGATCCTGGAATGGAGCCGTCTCCGTGGTAAGGCAGTTCTATTACAGAAGTGTTTGTATTAATTTTAAGAAATTTATCCATGACTCTTTTTTGTGATTGTAAGAACGTATCTTCTCTTTTTTTTCCTTTTTCCTTTTCTCATTCGCAGATGGATACTTTCTACATGATATAACTACAACGAAAATCAATCAAATAATTTATTGTTTTATTATGCAGTTAGGAGCTGATTAGCCAAGCCAATTAAGATTTAGAGAAGGAGACTAGGGTAGGGAACGTAACTGCTATAGCTGCAACCTGCTGGCCTACAAGGCTACAATGATGTGTGACGCTGACGAGTCGGCGACTTGTGATGTAGATTGCTAGGAATTTGCGACTTGTGCGCGATCGCGAAACCTCGACCTCGATCAACAATTAGCAGTAACGCGCGCAGGCGGGTCGGCGACTTGCCATGTGCGCTGCCGAGCAAACAAGAATTGTGATGTGCCGAACTGCCGATGTGACGGTTTGTGTTCGTATAATCAGAGGATCGTATATGATGTTGCTTCTCCTGACAGGACTAGTGTATAGGTCTATTGGGCTACTGGATTTTTCTCACGGATTAAGCCTTGCAGACCACAACGAATAGGCTTGATTTTATTATAGACATGTATACATACATGCTATAAGTTCGGGCCCTTGAGTTTTGGGGGCCTAGGGTGGCTGCCCCCTTTGCCCTCCCCGGCCCTGCCGTCGATAGTATTGAGCAGCCCTGAGACCTACTTGCTGGTCTTGCACCACCTCATCCTGGTGCCACAAAACTTGTGGACGACGTCCTCCTGGTCGTCGAGGGCCAGGTGTACATGATCACTATCGATGGTGAATAATTGTGACGTAGCGGTCGACCAAGGCGAGGAGGCGCTGCGTGATCGGCGCCATTGAGGTCTTCCAGCTGGAACCGGAGGTACTGCTGCACCATGGACCAAAGGAACAGCATACTCATCAACGTCGACAACAGCTCCGCCCAGCTGTAACCCGCGCCACCGGTCATCTCCTTGGCGATGGTTGGAAACTTCACTCACACTTACTAGCTGTTTTTGTACTTGATAGCTGGCTAATGTCTCTTCTCAGAAGTGCACATAAGTGAACTCTGTAGTGTAATTGAGCTGGCCATGGATTATTAGCGTTGTATTTATACCTTAATAACACACGGTTTCATGAAAAACGACCTGAGTTTAGCAACAAGTTTGCATATATCTTTGTCCAATGATGAAGAACGTTCTTTGCAATTACAAAAAATGTTCGTAGAGTGTGAACGTACTGCAAACTATGTAGTTACCTTTTCCCTTTCCTGAAAGAAGAGTACACAGAAAACTATGTAGTTACCTTTTCCCTTTCCTGAAAGAAGAGTACACAGAAGTGTTGGCTGATTAGTGGAGTTTAAAGGCAAGGAACAACAAATTAACTAAGCGCCACATGTTGTGCGCGTTTCCTTAGTTCGCATCACAGCTAAGTAGCTCACAGTGAGACACGTTAAAATGAGAGCTTAATTAATTGTCGTCCAAGTTTCTTTTGGTCGCCAAGTCCCTGCATGCATGAGTTGCATCAAAAGTCTCCCGTTGGGGTGGAAATGTTTGGCGATTAGTTATTGTTGTGGCAGAATGATGAATTGATTAGCATCAGAACATGTCAGGATATCACTTGAGTAGAACACTGTACACTGTATTGGAAGCTGGATCCCACAAAGATATAAAGTTTGAAATTTGTGCTTGTCGGTGTTTAGATTGTTGTGCTTGTCAGTGTTTAGATCACCGGCTGGTAGAATTTATACTAGGTCATAGGATTATACTGGTTCGGGGAATCCCCCTACGTCCAGTTTTCGGGTCTGCTCGTGTTACTTGCACCGGATGGGGCGTACAATGATGGTGAGAGAGGAGGAGTCTCTAAGTCTTAGGGTGCTAGCGAATGCGTGAGTGTGTGGCTTTTTCTTCTATCATTCCCTTCAAGAAGAAGAAGGCCTCCCTTTTATATTCCAGGTGGTTGGCCCATGTTACAGAGAGAGAGAGAGAGAGAGAGAGATATGGGTTCCATTCATATTGTCTTCATTACATAGCATCGGGGCAGGTTTGGCCGATGGTGTGGTCTTCAGTCCTCGCGGGCCCTGCCGCCTTGGCCTTTGTGTCCGTTGGCACTATGTAGACGTGTGCCCCCATAATCCGCCGATGAGTTGAGCCTCAGCGTTCCTGTAGAAGGCGTGTCTTGCTAAAAGGGGGTAACGCAGCATTGACAGCTTCACATCGCTCGAGCAAAATCTGACCCACCTATCCATCAAGTCGTCCTGCATCGCCACTGTTAAGGGTGTCATCGGGTGAGCGCAGGTGCCTTGCCGCGCCTACCTTCGTCAGCTGACACGGGCAATGATGATGGCAGCAGGTGCGCAGAGGGATTTGACCCCTTAATACTATGGAAGCACGCTCAGTATGACATTCAAGGCGGGACGGTTGGCGGTTGTTGACTGCCGCCCCGCTCGACCCACTCATCGAGGGTCGAGGCGTCGAGTTGTGCCTGTCCGAGCCTTTCTGGAGTTGGGATTCGTACCATCGTGGCAGGGCACTTGAGTTTCTCCATAACGCTATTCCTGCTAGGATAATGGCTTGTCAGGTTGTCCCGTCGGAGGGGTGGGAACCGCTCAATGAAAGTCGGCGGTGGTAGAGCTTATTCAGTAGAACTACCCCCACTTGCGTTGTCATAGTCTTGGCGGAGATGAATCGGTCATCCTTATCTTTGAGGCGTATGAACAGGGCGAATGGCAAGGTTGTCAGAGTTGGACGAGGTGAGGCTCGTCCGGGCCTCTACAGACAGGCTGGTGCTGTTTCGACCCCTTGAGGGGTCGAGCGATGGGGGAGCGGGTGTCGACCCTTAGGTCCATCAAGCGGGGCGCGATCGCTCATCGACCCCCAATGGGTCGAGCGAAACGTAGCTGGCTCTCGACCCTTGGTGGGTCGAGCGGGGCACAACCGACTTTCAACCCTCGAAGGGTCAAGCGGGCTGAGGGTAGTATGGTCCCCGCTTCGGGGACTTGGCTGGTACGGAGATTCCATTTGTGGGGACCACACTGATGCCATGTTGGACATGTTTTGGCGGGCCTATCATCTTAGGTATCTAAGTGGTGCCATGCAGCACCTTCGGTTGTTACCCCCGACAGTAGCCTCCAAGTCCCCGATAGAGTCGGAGAGTCGTTCGGGGGATCTTAATGTTGATGCCCGCGGACAACACGAAGTCACTTCTTAGTTGCCCAGTTTCTGAAAGAGGTGCACGTGAGCGCACCCGACAAGTGTAGCCCTCGAGCCAGAGGTCGAGTTTGGAGAAATTCATGCTTTGGCTTCGTTCAGTATGAGAAGGTTATTCCGTTGTTTGGGCAGGGTGCACGCGAGCGCACCCGTCGGGTGTAGCCCCTGAGCCAAAGGGCGAGTTTGGAGAAACTCACGCTTTGGCTTTATTCGGTTTTGGACGGTCATAGGAGTACCGCCACTCTAGACTCCTCAGGTTCCGTTACCTAGATGAGCCAGGCGGCCCCGAACGCCATAGTGGGGCCTATGATGGGACGCATCGGATGAATTTTGTCTGAAGCGCCCCCGTGACGTGACAAATCTTCCTTTCCTCCAAAGGTGAGGCGCAGCGCTACCCGAGTGGCAGGTTCTTGTCTTCTCTTGGCGTGCGAGGCGGAGGAGCATCTTTCTATCGGGCTTGGTGCCGGCGCCTCATGCGCCAAGATGGATCCGAGGCTGTGGCGTATGACAACGCGGCTATTTAAGGCAAACGCTGGGTAGTGCTCCCCCTGTCCCTTTTTTCCTCAGGCTCGGTCATGTCCCTCGCATATGGGCTCCTTGCAGAGGGTTCTGACACTGGCATGGCCGCCCGATGCAGGTGTTCGCCAAGCGACGGGGAATAAAGTGAGGGCGAAGATGAAGATTTGAAGTCGCACAACCTGGTACTTCCCGTTGATGGTCGTCGTGGTGGAGCGGGGAGCGGCCTGATGTTTTATGCAGACGCCACTGCTATGCTCCGTACTCATAGTGATGGTAGCGGGTCAAGATGTTCGAGTCCTGTGATCTCCACCACTTGCCGATATTCAGTGAGAAGTAAGGGGTCCTCTTATGGAAGGCCTAGATGGTTTCTCAGCTGCTCCCCTGTGCGCCTTAGTCGGCGTAAGTAAGGAAGGGGACAGGAAGAGGTATTGCACCGGCCCTCTTGTTCCTATGGAGACCATAGTCCCCATGATCAGCAGCATTCACGTTCCCAGGACGCGGGTAATCTGCTTGCTTCGTCGGTCGGAGGGATACCGCACCCTCACATGAGGGCATCTTTCTCGCGATGATGAAGCATTACAGCTGCTTGATCCCGCACGCCCCCAACAAAGTGTGGGTAACAACTCTCTTTATAGCGTGTTAGCTGGGTCGATTTGTTATTTTTCTCTTCTATGTACTTTGTGAATTGCAAATGCTCGTTTCTAAGAGATTTTTGTACAGATCGACCATGCATGGCACGTATCAATAAAGTGAGTTTCACCATGCAATCCCGTTGTCGGATTTCTATTGGCGATGTTGGTCCTCGAGTCCCCACTTGATGCAGTCGGACTAGCCAAGCGACCGTTTCGGCTTTATCGTGTTCTCCTTCCGTGCCTTGTTCGTGAGATGGAGGATAGGGCCGGGCCGCGCTTTTGCCTTGATGGTTGAAATGTGGTGCTCATTGAGCTGTTATCGGATTCGTTCGAGTGAAGCCCCCGATTCCCTATCGGCGGCGTCCCAGCAAACCAGCTGATGGTCGGCTTCATGAATCCGTTTTTACGACCTGTCTGGTTACCACGATAGCTCGGTGGGTCACGGCGGCTAGCTGCCTCTCTTTAGGGAGATATCAACGAACAGAATTGAAGAGGACTCGAACGCAACTCCGCGATGCCCTCGACCTTCAGGGATCAGATTGTTGGCCGCTAGGTTTGCCCATCGCTCTTATGTCACGCACTGGGTGGCTGTCAAACCCTTTCGCTGGGCCAGCCTTAGAACCCAGGTGCTATCGGGCCATCGAGGTAGTTTTCAGCCTCTTATCCCATCTTACCTATGCCCGTCGGCCCCGAGTCGGGTCGACTCAATCGTGGTTCGCCTCGTCTCCTAGGGGTCGGCGTTGGTCGGACTCGGTAGAGACGATCAAGCCACTGCTGCAAAACAGGGATAATTCAGGCCATTCGGGATTGACTCTTCCCGATGGCAAAGTTTATGATGGGGGTTATAAAATTCATACCCCCGTGTGTTTTGAAATTTAAAGCTTGGTGTGAGAATTCGGATGGCTCTGAGCCGTTTCATCACCGCCAAGGGGAGCTTGGCGTATTTACCTCGCGCATGCGTCGTGGTGGTCTCAAATGGAGCGCGGAGTTGTTCCACCTTCTGTGATGCGGCAGTCGTGGGCGTGCTTTCCCCGCCATAGGGAAGGTGGGAGTGGGTGTGCTTTTTCCAGACCCCTGTCCTTCGGCTATCGGAGGGAGAGCTGCTGCGGGCCGCCAACCTCTTTAGGGAAGTGGAGCGGCGGGATGCTAAGTAGAAGATGAGGAAGAAGAAGGGCGCTGACATCCTGGTGAAGCGAGGGAAGGAGGAGAGATCGTGACGATGACAGGTGCCGAGGGAGCAGAAGGAGCGAAGGGGGGAGAATCCAAACACCTTGTCGACCGAGTTGACGGAGGAGGAGGATGAAGATGAGGATGGCAACGGGTCCGACGGTGGGGAGGCCATCTGCAGGTACGAGGACCTCGGCGACGCTGCCGGCGATGATGACGATGATGACGACGACGATGACCCGTGTGGCGATGCCAGGCTGACCGCCAGGAGCTGCTTTGCGTCGTTCACACGACCGACCCTAGGGATGAGGCGGCGCCAAAGCAAGGGGATCGATGGAGGGCCCCCATTCATCGGCACTCGTAGAGATCGCTGGTTGGCTGGACTGATGATGGCGGTGGTGACAGCAGAGGGGGGGCGAGGAGCCCTTGAGTGATGAGGCCGAGCGATGTGGATGAGTAGGCAGTTATGCCGCCAAAGTCCGCAGAGGATGTCGCGCCATCGTGGAATGGGATCCCTCTGGCCGGCATCAAGAACGAGGCGGCGCCTTCTATGATCGCGATAGAGAAGCGAGCTCGCGACGCGGTGGGGAGCGACCCCTCGGCTATGGCTGTCTCTAGCGAAGACACTCAAGGTGAGCGCCGCGGCCGAGGCAAGGGCGCGCGATGCTACGATGGCTGCTGCGGCCGCAGCGACCTCTAGCATGGGCCTGTCAGCAACGGAAGCTGAAGGCGTCAGCGGTAGCGCTCCGGGCGGTGGTGCGCCCAGGGTCACCGAGCCCGGCACGGGCGATGAGGCCGCCGACGCTGCGGCCACGAGGCTACTGTTGCAGCGCCCAACACGGCTTTGAGTGGGCAAGCGGTCATGCCTCTGACAAAGGCCGAGAGTACACTCGTCGGGGAGGAGCTCAGGAGGATGAAGAGTTTGTGCGATCCTGTCGGGCTTCAAGTCCTTGCCGCATGTCGGGCGTTGGAGGTTGAATGCGAGGCCTTGTTCATCACAGGCCTGCAAGCCTTGGTCGCCGCTCATCTGGAGTTGGAGGCCTCTTTGGAACAGGTTGGGCCTCAGTTGGACAGGGTAGAGCGTAACCTTGCCTCCGCTCGGAAGGAGCAGGACGAGGCCGCAACGAGGTCTATGTCCAGCATCGCAGAGGTTGAGGCGCTCGGCACTGCGCTGCAGCAGGAGAAGTCACGCCGTGAGAAGGCAGACAAGGTAGCCACAGCCTCTGCCAAAGCAGTGGATGGCTACCTGGCACAGCTGCAAAACTCCCACCAGAGGGAGGCAAGTAACCTCTCCCCTGTTCTCCCTATCTTATGCGAGTTCGTTAACTGTATTGCTGGTTTATTGACTTTGATGGGCTTCAAATAGATCTGGGGTCGAAGCTAGTGGTGGCGGAGGGCTCCCTTCGCTGGGAGGTCGAGGAGAAGGATGTGCTACGCGCCGTGGTGGGATGGGATGCTCGGGAACTTCAAGTGGACCTGCCTCCTAGCGTCGCTCTCGCTGAGCAGGTTGGGAGCTTGATGGCAGCAGGTCATGAATGGATTGAGTGGGGTGTGTGCTTCAGTGTGCGCACTGCCTTTAGCGTGTTCACCACTCACTTTGACCTGGTGGAGGCCGAGTTTGAAGCGGTGAGTGCGGGCCACTTTGAAGGGCACACTCCCGAGCAGTTGAATGCAATTCGCGCTAGCACCGATCCTCACGTGGACGTCCTGGCTAGCGCGCATGAGGAGGAAGCTCTTCCTAAGGCCGAGGAAGAGAAATAATTAGTTAGGTCTTAGTTGTTTATTGGGTGGGTCCTCATGCCCAGAATTATGTAACAGTTTAAGTTTGAACTCGTGCTTGTTTAATTCCGTTGGCCCGTGGTGGCCTTAAGCAATTTTAGTTCCGGTTATTAAACTGTTTTGTGTGCCCGGCCTTTTTCCCTTGCTATTTCAACTCACAAAGTTTGACCCCTGAGCGCTTTGGAAGTTAGCTTTACTGGTGATCGCCGTTGTCATGGCTACTGGGGCTAGCACGACGTTGCACCATCCGACCGTTTCGGCTATGAACTTTTTTGCTCGTGGATTACTTTCTTCACCGCCGTAGTGAGGCTTAGGGTCAAGAGAAAAAAAAAGAAAAAAGGAGCGGCGCGTGCGAGTTGTGCCTATCGAGTCCTTCCTAGCCCACGGGTGATGCTCGACCCCTTGGGAGGGGTCGAGGGTCACTTAAGTTGGATACAAAGGAAATCTAGGGATAGAATTTACGTAGCTATGAGATGTTCCATGCGTTCTTGAATTCCTCGCCTCCAAGGTCTGTAGCTTGTAGGTGCCGGGCCTGATCAGTCGAGAGACGACATATGGTCCTTCCCAGGAGGGTGAAATCTTGTGCCGACCCCTGTTGTCTTGAACCCTGCATAAAATGAGGTCATCGACTAGTAGGCCTCTGTCCCTCATGTTTCGATCATGGTATCGACAAAGAGCCTGTTGATACTTGGTCAAGTGAGGAGCATGTCGTCTCGCGCCTTGTCTATCTGGTCCATCGCATCCTCGAGCGAGGTTTCGTTGCTCTGCTCACTATAGGCGCGTACTCACGGGGCGCCATAGTCAAGGTCTACGGGCAGGATCGCTTTGGATCTGTAGACCATGAAGAAGGGTGTGAAGCCAATCGCTCGGCTCTGGGTTGTGCGGAGGCTCCAACGCACGGCGTGGAGCTTGGCCGCCCATCGACCGTCGAATTGCTTCAGACGGTTAAAGATCACAGTAGGGTCAAAAATTTAGGGCTTCAACCCTTGAAGTAGCATACCGTTTGCTTGCTCGATTTGGTCGTTCATCTTGGGGAGGGCAATGGCGGCCCAGTCAACGCAGATGTGGTAGTCATCACACAACTTTAGAAATTTCTTTCCTACGAACTGTGTGCCATTGTCCGTGATTATGGAGTTCGGGACTCCGAATTGATGGATAATGTCGAGGAAGAATTCGACAGCCTCCTCGGATTGGATTTTAGCGAGCGGGTGTGCTTCGATCCATTTAGTGAAATTGTCGACTGCGACAAACAAGTGGGTGTAGCCCCTGAGCGCTTTTTTGAACGGGCCAACCAGGTCCAGTCCCCATACCGTAAAAGGCCATGTAAGGAAGATCGTTTGGAGGGCCTGAGCTGGCAGTTGTGTTTGGTGAGCATAATATTGGCAGCCTTTGCAGGTTTTGACTATGTGGGTGGTGTCACCCATGGTAGTCGGCCAATAGAAGCCTTGGCAAAATGCGTTGTCTATGAGGGTTCGAGGCACGGCGTGATGGCCGCAGACACCCCCCCCCCCCCCCGCCGCCCATGGATGTCGACCAGCAGCTTGATTCCTTCGCTGATGGGGATGCAACGCTACATGATTTTGGTCATGCTATGCCTATAGAGCTCCCCGTCGATCAAGACAAAGGATTTGGCGCGCCGATAGATGATAAAGCTGTTTGGCCTTAGCCCCATCGACGGGAAGCCTGCCTCGGGCCAGGTACTCGATGTACGGAATCCTCCAGTCACATGGGAGCTCGACTCTTTCGACCTAGGGATCAATTCGTTCGACCTTGTGGTCGTCCGACTGGTTGTCTGGCTCGCTCGAGTCATCGGGTCGATTGATCTCCATGACATCGGTGTGCCGCAGGGTCGGGGGTGACCCTGTCTCCCGGCCCGGGTCGCTCGACCCTTGGTCGAGCCTCATGGGATTGCTAGGGCCTCCCTCGGACTCTGCGGCCTCTCTAGGTCAAACCGAGGGTTGGTGCTGGTCATTGGCGAGGACTCCTGGGGGGATCAGCCCCTGGCCAGATGCCATCTTGGCCAGAGCGTCGGCTGCCTCATTGAGGCACCGGAGAATATGCTTGAGGTCGAGTCCATTGAATTTGTTTTCGAGCTTACGGACCTCTTGGCAGTAGAGCACCATGGCATCAATCCGACAGCTGGACTACTTCATGATCTGGTCGGCCATAAGCTGGGAGTCACCCCGGATCTCCAGCCGTCGGATAACAAGCTCGATGGCAATCTTAAGCCCGTTCACGAGCGCCTCATATTCGGCGACATTATTTGATGCTGGAAAATGCAAGTGAATCACGTATTTAATACGTACCCGTAGTGGAGAGACGAATACAAGGCTGACGCCTGCGCCCATCCGTGGGGATCCATCAAAGTACATGACCTAGTACTCCTGGTCGGCCGGAGCGGGTGGGAGCTGTGCTTCAGTCCAATCCGCCACGAAGTCGACAAGAGCCTTGGACTTGATGGCTGCCTGAGGTTGTGTCACACCCCAAAATTTATAAATTTTGGTTGTGACCCAATTCCACTAAATTTCAACATTTTCTTATAATAGATTAAAATTTATCATAAATTATATAGGGGATTATCATTTATTTTAGGCAAAATAATTATTTTCTAAATTAAATAAAGTAATTGAGGTCATTAATATTTTGTATGTTGCATTCATGCCGAATTAGATGCACTAGGTTTTTATTGTGTATAAAATGTATTTTAAAAGTCAAATAGGAATTTGTTTTTGGTTTGGATAGGAAATAGAATAAGAAATAGGAAAAGAAAAGGGGAAAACAACAACCTGGGCCGAGCCCAGGCATTCTGGCCCACCCCGCACCTCCTCTCCTTCCCCCACTCTTCCCCTCTCGGCCAACCAGCCCACGAGGCCAGTAGCCCACGCCAGCTTCACCCCCACCCGCACAGAAGGCACATTCACAGGAAGCCGCCAAGCCTTCCCTCCCTCCTCTCGCCGACACAAGGTGCCCACCTGTCATCCCTGACCTCCAGCCGGGAATGGCGCTCTTGCCATTTTTCCCCTGCCCGTTTTGAATCCCGCCCCGCGTGCATGCTCTCGCGCGCCCCCAACACCGCGTGCGACGTCCCCGCGATGCCCACGATCCTCGGACCCTTCTTCCCCCTCTGAATCATTGCCGCCACCTGCTCTCTGGCCGAGCCGTGCGGCAACCCTAGCGCTCCCGCGTAATAAAAACCCAGCCCCTGGCACCACAGAACCGTTTTCCCCACCACGCACTCAAGCCCCGCCCCTCTTCCTCGCTCCAGCGCTGCCGCGCGTCGTTTCTTCTTCGTCTCCGGTAAGCAGCGCCGCCCTGATGTTGTCTCTTCGCTCTGACGCGCCAAGCCCTTCTCTAACCCGCCCCTCGGCTTCGCAGGTGAACGAGTACCGCCAGGAGCAGCACCTGGACACCACCCCGACGCCGTAGGAGCCACCCCAACACAGTCGACGACCAGAGCGCCGCCCTCTTCGACGCAGACCCCTCCCCGGGCCCCCCCTCCTCTGCGCGACCCCGTAGGTGAGCTTGCCGCCTTCCCCTCCCATTTTGCACCTTCCCGCACCATGCTCCCACCGCCGGAGTGCCATCCCGGCCAAACTCCGATGAGCCCCGCCTTGCACCGCCGCCGTGAAGACCTGGGCTCAATCAGCAGCCTCGCCGAACTCCTCCTGGCCATCAATCTATCGATCAGTGGCCAGGATTAGATCAACCCGAAAGGGTATGATCCCGGTCCACCATGGGCCATAGACCGCTAGTCAAACTTCGGTCCATTGCACCCATGCACCCGGTCCATGAGGTTTTAGATTTATTTTAATTCCCTTAATTCCTGTATAATGTTAGGACTTTGCATATAGGCCCTTGTGTCTCGCTTAAATTAGAATTTCGCCCATGTTTATCTGTAGAAGCTTTAGTAAATTATAATTAGGCCCCTGAGTTTATTTTTAATTATTTTCAAAACTGTATTTTTATAGAAAATCCCCTATACCTTTTAGAATTAATATTCTAACCCTATATTTTTGTAGAAACACCCCTACACTTATTTCTAATTATATTTTAGTCCTGCCTTTTTACATTTTAGTCCCTAAGCTTATTATAAATTACATAAACTTTTCATAAACTATATTTTCACCCTATTATTTTATAATTAATCCCTATACTTTTCTAAAATTACTTTTAGGCCCTTAGACCTATCTGTTTTCACTACGTTAGCCCCTAAAACTTCAAACCTTCATAACTTTTCATGCGTAACCTGGAATTAAGTAATTTTTGCGCCAACATGATTGTAGCAATGTATACTATATCTCCATACTGTTTTATAGTAGTTTTCAAATTTTACTATTTTAACCCTACACCTTCAAACCTTCATAACTTTTTACTCGTAACTCCGATTTAGATGATTCTTGCGCTCACGTGATCGTAGAAATATGTACCATCTTTTGAGTTAAAATTATTTTATTATTGTTGGTGTACTGTTTTTTAGTTTGTTTATATGATTATGTGCATGTCATGCCCGCGTGACGTTAATTAGAGAACATGTTGTTCATAGAATCGCAAGAGCGTGAATTGAAGACCTGAGCAGCAACATCCATCTTTAGGCAAGTGTCCTTGATGCATTTTGCACCTATTATGAATAATTATTTTAGAATTGCATGCTTGTGTCAAATTAATGGGTACCTATTGTTAGGGTTTACTAGTATTGCTTTACCTTTTCCTTGTCGCCTTGAATTAGAGGTTTAATTAGCTATGGGTATATATGCTTAGTTGCTTATTGGGTTGTTGGGTTTAATTAATGTTGACTAATAATCAATGTCATATTGGGGATCTGGATGGAATGGATGTGGTGCCGTTGGCACATGTTGGGTGGTGGTATGCTTGTTGTAGATCCTTGGAATGGTTCTTGGAGCGGTAACCCAGGACAACAGTGCCATCACAAGGCTGCTATGGAACAACTTGGCTGATTTATTAGGAGTTCTCCCAGTGTCGGTGCAGCATTTGGTGGAGCGGGGAATGAAAGTCAAGAGGACTGTCCTTGTATCCGAATAGCACAAGAAGGGGCTCTTGGGGTGATGAGCTGCTTGTTAATGGGCTATCACTTATGGACGGGAGTGGAACCTTAGTGGCTAGCATGTACTGTGAGACCCTTTGTAAAAGCCTCATAGTGATCTCCTAGCCGCACACCTAAGGAAGTGTGCTAGTGCTTGGCCGGCATGGCAACATGGAGATTCTAGTCCACCTGACAACAGGGGACAAAATCATGACTTGTGGGTAAAGTGGCACAACCTCTACAGAGTGTAAAATTGTCATGATAGCCTTGCTCACGGTCATGAGTGGCCAGGATCCCTCACAAGATTAGTTGGTTATAGGATGGAATGGTTGGTATCGGTGGGTTCGATTGGACTTGGCTTGGATAGGACCCCGTGGTTCGATGGTTAGGATGACCTCACCTAGAAATTAGGATGCTTAGGAAATTAAAAGCTCATGCAATAAACCCCCTATAAGTCTTCCTTGTCTTTAGCCCCATGTCATCTGTGCCCCCACTTGCTGAGTACGACATGTACTCACCCTTGCTATATCCCACATTGCTGCTCAGCTACAGGAGAAGGATGGTACACTATGAAGACAATGGAGGAGGTTAGGCATGCGGTCTTCCGGTCGACTTTCTATGGGAGTTGAAGGACGCCAACGCTTAGTTTATCCCGCTGCAATGTAATCTTTTTTTCCTTTGACCTACGGGTCACCATTGTACTAATGTTATCGATTTAATAAAGATATTGTTCTTTTATCACAATAATTGTCCTGTGTGCGTGAAAACTTGATCCTGGGCACGCATATAGATGCATTCGGTTTCGGTCATTGAAACCGGGTGTGACAGGTTGGTACGTGATGTTGTGCCCCATCAACTCGAGCGCCCACTTGGAGTCCTTGTTCTGTATGATTTCGCGAAGCGGAAAGGAACTTACAATGTGTATAGGGTGAGAGTCAAAGTAGCGCCGCAGCTTGCGCCTCGCAACCATCATCGCATAGAGGATCTATGGGTATCTGGTCTTCGAGTTGGATAGGACTTCGCTAACCTACTATATGGCATGCTGCACCTTGAGGACGTGCCCTTCCCTTTTGTCACTCGACTACAAGTGTCGAGCTCACGACTTGTCTGGTCACCGTTAGGTACAGCAGCAGCGCTTGTCTTGTGAGTGACGGGGTCAGCACCGGAGCGTCGCTCAGGATGCGTTTGACGTCGTCGAGGGTGGACCGCGTGTCGGGGTCCATTCGAACCGGTCGGATTTTTTCAAGAGCCTGTATAGCGGAAGCACTCTCTCGCCGAGGTGTGAGATAAAGTGGCTCAGCGCTGCCAGATAAACCTGTGAGCCATGGCAACCCTTTCAGGTTTTGGATCGGCCCCATCTGCTCGATCGCAGCAATCTTCTCGGAGTTAGCCTCGATGCCGCATTTAGAAATGATGAATCCCAAGAGCATGCCCCTTGGCACCCTAAAGACGCACTTTTCAGGGTTGAGTTTGGCGTCGTTGACGCGTAACTTGGTGAAGACGCATCCAAGGTCGGCCACGAGCGTGTTGACTTTCTTGGATTTAACCAAAATATCGTCCACATAGGCCTCGACTGTGTGGCCAATCAGGTGGTCGAAACATCATTGCATACAATGTTGGAAAGTCGCGCCATCGTTCTTCAGCCCGAAGGGCATCATTACGTAGCAATAAGAGTCAAACAGGGTGATGAAAGATGTCGTGAGCTGGTCAGATTCTTTCAACGCAATTTGGTGATACCCAAAATACGCATCTAGGAAACAGAGGGTTTCGCATCCCGCCATCAAGTCAACTATCTGGTCTATGCGTGGCAAAGGAAAAGGATCCTTTGGACATGCCTTGTTCAGGCTTGTATTGCAACACATATTCTCCATTCCCCATTCTATTTTTATACATGAATAGGATTAGCTAACCATTCGGGATGAAACACCTCCTTGATGAATCCGGCGGCTTGCACCTTCGTGATCTCCTCCCCGATTGTCCTACGCTTCTCCTCGTCAAAGCGGCGTAGGCGTTGCTTCACCGATTCAAGGAGTGCTCAGCGACTTCCCTTGGAATGCCTGACATGTCCGAGGGTCTCCACGCAAAGATGTTGGCGTTCACGCAGAGGAAGTCAACGAACTCGCTTTCCTATTTGGGGGTGAGGGAGGTCCCCACCCTCACAGTCTTCTCCTTGTCACCTTCGAGGTCAATCTACACCTCCTTAGTGTCCTCTGCTGACTTGAACGAGGCGTTCTTGTGGCTAGCCTCGGGAGTCCCTTCTTTGAGGTGGGTGCGAATGGCCGTGAGTTCCTCGGCTGAGGCCACCGTTGCGGCGGCGAGCTCGCGGCTCTCTATCTTGCACTGAAAAGCGCGTTTGAGGGACGCGCCCATGGTGATGACCCCTTTCGGCCCTGGCATCTTGAGCTTCAAGTAGGTGTAATTGGGGATCACCATGAACTTGGCGTAGCAGGGTCGCTCGAGGAGGACGTGGTATGCACCCGGGAAGTCAACCACCTCGATGGTGAGGGTCTCGGTCCTGAAGTTGGACAGAGTTCCGAAGGTCACGAACAAACTAATCCGCCTGAGTGGTATGACCTGCCTTCCAAGAACATAGTGCTCAATCCCAAGTAGGTCGAGGGTATTAGCGTACAAGATATTGATGCAGCTGCCTCCATCCATCATCGCCTTCGTGAGGCAGACCTCAGCAATGATGGGGTCGACCATGAGCGTGTCCGACCCGGTCATGGTACGTGAAGGGGATGGTCCGATCGATCTAAACTTATCGGCAGGTCAGACCACTTGAGGAAGGACGGTGTGGCCGGCTCGGCCGCGAAGACTTCGATACGTTCAACCTTGGCTGTGCATCAGCTCCCTCGGGCCTTGGGCCTGTGAAGATGATATGGCAAGCTTTGGGGTTGGGGAACACCGGTCCCACTTGCTCGTCGTCATCGTCCGCAGGTTTCTGTACCCCCGGCTCTAATGTTTTCTCCGGTTCTACCTTCTTCACCTCCTCTCATAAGAACTTCTTCATCATGGAACAGTCCTTGAGGAGGTGCTTGACATAAAAACCATGGTTGGGCACGGGGCGTTCCACTTCTTCTCGAAGTGGTTCGGAGACTCCCTGAGTGCGGGCTTCGGCAGCTTGCGCTCGGCGGCGGCCATGACAGGGTCACGCCCAGTCCACGACTTGTTCTTTCTCTTTTTTTGGGCGGTCGAAGGCGCCCTCGCTGGCTCCTTCGTCCTGCTTGCCTTTCCCCTTACTCTCGGGGGTGCGGTTTAGGATTGCCTCCACGCACTCTTTGCTGAAGGTGAAGCTCGTGCCGATGTCCAAAATCTCATGAGCTGTGTGTGGGCCCTTGCGGCCTAGCTCGTGGATGAGCTGCTCGGACATAGTGCTCGAGAGGAAGGTGTGAACAATGTCAGCATCGCCCACGTGGGACGACTCATTGCACTTCTTGCTGAAGTGTCGGATGTAGTCCCGGAGAAACTCGCCGGCCTTCTGCTAGCAATTCTTGAGATCCCAGGGGTTGCCTGGTTGGGCGTAAGTCTCCTGGAAGTTGCCGATGAAGATGTCTCTCAAGTCGGACCAGTTGGAGATCTGGCCCTTGGAGAGGTGCTCAAGCCAAGCTGGTGCCGAGTGGACGAGATAGAGAGGTAGATTACGAATGATGACAAGGTCGTCGATGGCTCCCCCCGCTTGGTAGGCGAGGCGATAATCCTCGAGCCAGAGCTCGGGATCAGTCTCGCCTGCATACTTGGTGACAGTCATAGGCGCTCGAAAGCGCTCGGGCAACTTGGCGCCACGGATGCGCGGGCTGAAGACCCGCGGCCCAGGAGGGCTCAATCTCTGGCTCCTCTCCTCATTTGTGCTGTCATACCGGCCACCGCGGCGTGGCTGGCGACCCCTTTCTTACTTCAGCCACTCCCTCTCGAGTTGGTGTGCCCTAAGGGTATGACCGGGGATGCTTGCTAGACCATGGGTTGCTGCGAACCGTGGGTTACTATGGCTTTTTTGGGTGCGGCTTTAGCCAGGGATGCTTGCTAGACCATGGGTTGCTGCGTACCCACAAAGCTGCCCCCCCCTCGCACGTTGGGACATGGAAATTTGTTGGCTGTATTGAGTGACACGCCTGAGTGACCTTTCCACCTGGAGTTCAGCGGCCTTGGCCAGAAGAGTCGTGACTTCCTGCTGAGCCTATTGGGCCTCAGGCGTCGTAGGTTCGGGAAGGGTCTTGAGCAGCGTGTCAGCTGCTGCTATGTTCTACCCTGTCCAGGCGAACTACGAGGGCCCCTGCTCGTCGTTGATGATGCGTTAGTTGACGTCACAAGCCATGGCACGAGCGTGCCCGCTCGTGCTAGAAGAAGCTAGCTCGCAGTCTATTGCTTCCTTCTCATTTTCTAGCTGGCGTCGGATTTCCTCCAGCTCCGCCCATCTCGTCCTCAGCCTTTATTGAGGGTCCTTCGGATGAGGCACGAGTTGCTGTTCCGCACTGGAGTGACGGGGACGTTGAAGAGCGTTTCCTCCACCTTTGCACCCGCTACCGGCTTCATCGGAGCACGAGTCTTGGGGTTCGTGATCGCTTCAGTCGCTGAGGTTTCAGTACCTCCAGCGGCTGTCACAGGCGCGAGCTGCACCATATGGCATTCACACGGGGCTTGTAGCTTCCCGCACAACTGTTGCAATCAGAGTAAGAATCCTCATGGGCCCCCGTGTCGAGGAGGTCAAAGAAAGACTCGTCGGGGGTTCATAACTATCAGGACACCCCGAAGGATGGTGAGTTCTGGAACTCTCGTGCGGCATTGCGCGGGCCATGTGGGAGGCCCCCTGGGGGGCTTTGGTTGTGGTGGCCCGAGGGTTTGGGTTTGCCCCGGAGCAGTTGGCCATGAACGTTCGCAAGGGCGAACGCCACACCTCGAAGGTCGTCCTGGGTCGAAGTGGGACCCAGGTAGCGCTCCATGTGATGCCACAGCTGGTCTCCGTAGTTGGTTGATGGCATGTAGCGGCCAATAGGACCAGGTCTGGCTGGCTTGAGCTGAAACATTGCCTCGACAGTGACGGCCACGGCTACCTCAATGGGATTAGGGAATGACTCGTCAGCGAGTTCCAACGCCCTGTCTCCGGCAACGACAAAATCTGGCATGTGGGCCAGGTCCTCCAGCCATCAGGGTTGTGACGCTTTGATGGCGAGCGTAGGGGTTGGAGGCGGCATGGGCGTGGGAATACTGACGCATAACAACTTCTGGTGTGCTGTGGCGACAAACTCTAGGCTCCCGAAGAACACGATGGTGCCGGGATCCCGGAAAGTGGAGAAAGTATCCATCCGAACAAGAAGGTGGTTGCGGAGTGAAACGCGTAAGAGCCCTACCTGGCGTGCCAACTGTCAGTGTTTACATCACCAGCTAGTAGAATTTGTCCTTGGGGATGCACGTTCCAAGTTCGGCAATGGCAATGCAAGATAACACGGGGATTATACTGGTTCGGGGAAGCCCCTATGTCCAGTTCTCGGGTTTTCTCGTATTACTTGCACCGGATGGCGTACAATGGTGGTGAGAGAGGAGGTGTCTCCAAGTCTCAGGGTGCTAGCGAACGCGTGAGTGTGTGGCTTTTTCATCTATCCTTCCCTTCAAGAAGAAGAAGGCATCCCTTTTATATTCCAAGAGGTTGGCCCACGTTACACAGAGAGATAGACAAAGGGAGAGAGATGGGTTCCATTCGTATTGCCTTCATTACATAGCATCAGGGCAGGTTTGGCCAGTGGTGTGGTCTTCGGTCCTCACGGGCCCCGTCGCCTTGGCCTTTGTGTCAGTTGGAGCTGTGTAGACGTGTGCCTCCATACTCCGCTGATGAGTCGAGCCTCAGCGTTCCTATAGAAGGCGTGTCCCGCTAAAAGGGGGTGACGCAGCATGGACAACATCACATCACTCGGGCAAAGTTCGACCCACTTGTCCATGAAGTCGTCCTACATCGCCATTATTGAGGGTGTCATCGGGCGAGCGCAGCGTGGGGTGCCTTGCCGCGCCTGCGTTTGTCAGCTGACGCGGGCAATGATGATGGGAGCAGGTGCGCAGAGGGATTTGACCCCTTGATACTGTGGAAGCACGCTTAGTACGACATTCAAGGTTGGGCGGTTGGCGGTTGTTGACTGCCACACCGCTCAACCCCGTCATCGAGGGTCGATGCGTCAGGTTGTGCCTGTCCGGGCCTTCCTAGAGTTGGGATCGGTGCCATCGTGGCAAGGCACTTGAGTTTCTCCATCCCGCTATTCCCGCTAGGATAATGGCTTGTCAGGTCATCCCATCGGAGGGGCGGGACCTGCTCAATAAAAGTCGGCAAGGTAGAGCTTATTCAGCGGAACTGCCCCCACTTGCGCTGTCATAGTCCTAGCGGAGATGAATTGGTCATCCTTATCTTCAGGGCGTATGAATAGGGCGAATGGCAGGGTTGTCAGAGTCGGACGAGGCGAGGCACGTCCGGGCCTCTACGGACTGGTGCTATTTTGACCCTTCGAGGGGTCGAGTGAGGAGGGAGCGGGTGTCGACCGTTAGGTCGATCGAGCGGGGCGCGATCACTCGTCGACCCCCGATGGGTCGAGCGAGACGCAGCTGGCTCTCGGCCCTTGGTGGGTCGAGCGGGGCACAACCGACTTTTGACCCTCGAAGGGTCAAGCGGGCCGGGGGTAGTATGGAGATTCCCTTCACGGGGACGACGCTGATGCCACGTTGGCCGTGTTTTGGCGGGCCTATCGTCTTAGGTATCGGCAGGTATCTAAGTGGTGCCACGCAGCACCTCCGGTTTTTACCCCCGATAGTGCTGCACTTTGGTACATCGGAAGCATTTTACTCACTCTTGAATATGTGTTTCCTCATGAGAAAGAACTAATGATATTCCCTCATTTTGGATTTCAGAATGGCATGCACTCGCGACACCAATGAGCTTCATGGGGAGCAACCTGGGGACTCCAATGCGGATGGTGGAAATAACCCTCAACCTAATCCCATGCAGATGAATGCACAATTTTTCGCTAATATGATGGAGAACCAACAGCAGCAGGGGGAATTCATGAGGGAACTAATGCAGCAAAATGCGGCCAATAGAAATGCTCATAGGGGAAACAACAACGGTGCCCAGCAGAACAACACCTATGCTTATTTCCTCGCCACCAGGCCACCCACGTTTAGCACTGCCGCTGAACCAATGGAAGCAGATAACTTTCTGTGCTCGCTGGAGTCCTAGTTTGGGCTTCTCAACTGCACGCCTGTACAGAAGACTCTTTTTGCAGCACAACAACTGCATGGAGCCACTAGGGCATGGTGGGCCAACCATGTCGTCTCATTTGGAGTAGAGAATCAAGTCACATGGGACGAGTTCAAGACACCATTTCATGCTCACTACAGTTCTACAGGTCTCATTCGCAGGAAGGCAAGGGAATTTGCTACACTGAAGCAAGGGAATTGTAGCGTCAAGGAATATTGTGAAGAATTGAACCACTTGGCTCTATACACTCATGAGTAGGTGGACACTACAACCAAGCGTAAGGAACGCTTCATGGAAGGGCTGAACGTAGAGCTACAGTATCGTCTCAACCTCAACATAGGTGGTACCTTTGCAGAATTTGTCAACAATGCTATCATCATTGAAGATGGTTACCGCAAGGTTCAGACATAGCTCAAAAGGTCCGCTAGTGCTATGGGGCAATCTAGTGGACCTCCACAGAAGTACGGCATGGTCTACACCGATGCCTTCGGTCAGAAGCACCGCTCCACCATTGTGACTGCACTATTCTCACAGCACCGCCCCCAGCACCTCGCCCACAGTAGAATCAAGGAGGATACCGCCCGCCGCAACAGCAGAATGATAGGGTAGCACCTAACCCTTCCTACAACTGTGGTCGTACTGGACACTTCACTAGGGAGTGTCGTTACCCCAAGAGGAACACTGGTTCTAACTCCCAAAACAGCAACAACAACCGCGGTCAAGACAGGACAAGCCATGTGAACAACACCACCATGTAGAAAATCCCTACGAACCGACCTGTCGTAACTGGTATGTTTCCCTACTAGAACCCCCCCCCCCCCCACTCCGACTTCCTTTGGCTATGAACATCATGTTGAGAACCTTTTCCCTCCCTTAATCTCGGGACGAGATTTCCATAAAGGGGGAGGGCTATGACACCCAGGGTGTCAATAACACAACCAAGAAAAAACTAGTCATTTCCTTTGACCCGTCATGAACTCACCTAAGAAGTTTGAAGTCATTTGACTACCATTTACATGAAATTTGGCTAAATTTGAACCGCATTTGAAGTACAAGTCAAAATTTTATAACATAACTAGGACCCACCAAAAATATATGTTGAAGACCATGATTAATTAGAATTATGAGGAATTTATCAGGATTTTTTTCTTTTATTTGATGTCCCAAATAAATGTTCAAAGGGGTAAAAAACTACCCCTCTTTGACAAAATTCATATTCAAATTGAAATAAGTGTTAAACATTAGTATTTTTAAAATGTAGAGCACATCTTTCCCCAACCCCCCATATTTTTGTTTACATCAATTAAGGTGTAGAAATAACGGTATCAAAATAAACAGAAGCGACATTTTTGGAAAAACAACAAAAATCAAACCCGTGCAGGTCCCACCTATCATAGACACTGAAGAAATACACACGGCGCCGCACATGCTCCCCGCCCGCTGCCTGCCGCGTGGTCGTCGACGACGGGCGCGAGCAACACCTTTGCGGATCGACGCCCCCACCACTACGACCCGACATCCCCTCTGCCTCCCCCCTGTCCAAACGCCTTCCATTTCTCTCACACACTCGCCCTGTTCTATTCCCCGCTCACATGCCTCCACTCCTGCCGCTTCATCTCTGCGTTGCCTGGCCGCTGCAGTCCACCAGAGCTCAAGTCGAGCTGCAGGGAGCGGCGCCAGGATGCCCTGAAGCCACTTCAACTGTCGCCTTGCTTTCTCTCGTCCTACATTTCGAGATCGACGCGGCTCTTCCTGGCACTAGCAGTTTCGACCCCAATCCACTCCGCGGCATCGTGATCACTCCACGGTGAGCCTGGGCTCAATTTCTCGCACGGGGAGTTCGCCACTGTCCTTACACACCACCTTGATCTCATGCACGTGCAGGTTCTGTCGTTGCTTCGTCGGATTCGGAGTTGCTGCCGCCGTCGACCCGCCTGGTCGCCTCGCCGACGAACACCCGCTCTTTGGCCCTCCTCATCACCTACGACCTCGACCCGTCATTCCGCATGTTCCCGTGAAGCTCCAGGGCAAGACCCGAACCCAGTTTCCCTTTTCCTTTGCGTGCTAGCCAATGCTGAGCCTTGCCCTGTTTCCGCCAACGCCGCAGGCCCATCTCCGGCCATCGCCGATGGTCGCCAACCACGTCAATTGATGCGCATAGGGAAGGCGAGCATTTTACCCTTTAATGTCGAACCCAGCTGAGTCCCACAGCGGGCTGCGGCGAGCCCGCTGGCCATCGCCGCCGCACTCCGGCGATACAGCCTCGCGCGCGGGGGTGTTGGATTCAAAAGAAAAACAAATTGGTTTTCTTTTAGGAATATTATTCCAGAAACACGACAGAACTTGTTAAATGCATAATGAAATATTTAATGCAAATTTTGGGGTAAGGAAAAATTCTATGGGATCCAGTAGAGTTGTACTATTTTAGCAAAATGATAAATCCTATTTCGTGGTAATATTTTTATCAGAACTAAATTGAATAGCTAAAACACTAATATAATCATAAAGAATTCTGGGAGGCTAGTAAATTACTGACACTTGGCTAACAATCATGTTTTGACATATTGAACCCCTGCACAAGCACAAATTCTAGTTTTCTGAAAATTAGTCATAGTTAATTATTTAGCATTTAGTCATGTTTTAATTATTTAAAATTAATGGCTTAATGCATGTAAGTGAGAGTTGACCAGTAATTCACACCTAATGTATCCTATCTGCAATAAATCACTCATATGCAAATGACTTCTAGAACCATGCTAAAATATTATTTTCTTACTAAGACCCAATAATTCCATCAAACTCCATAAAGGCAGGGTAGCATTTTAACTTAGGACACCCCATTCACTTCTACATGAAATATTGTGGTTATAACGTATTTGCTGAGGAAGTGTCATGAACTCTCTCTATATGTATATCATTTACATCATATAGATCACGAAGTGAACCACGTGGAGACAAGACAAGAGTAGGAGCCAGAAGGGCCCAGCGGTGCTTCAGCTGACGAGGAGCAGGACCAAGGCAAGTCCCGGCGCATCCCACCAAGTTTTACCGTTTTTCTTTTATCACTAGATAGTGTGATGTAGGTGTGCTTGCGCATTAGGTTCATAGGAGTTGATTGCAACCCTAGCAATGTATTAGGTCCCTGTACCCATTAATAGCTTTAGGACATTAGAGGCTTTGCTTAATTAGAGCGATAAGTCTGTGAGTGGTGGAAGACTACTCGTAATTTAGTCCTAATATCACTGGGGACTGTTTAGAGAAAGGCATGGATTGGGATAACAAAGAAGACTGGACGGGCAATTAGGTGGAAAGAGAAGGATAGTTTGTCTTCAAGGAGGTAGCCCCGTCTGAATCACCTAAGGCTACGCCGCGTGTCCGGCCCATGGGGTCAAGTTTGAATGTACTATTTTGCATGCTGGAGATATGGGCCTAGTAAACTGATGTAGCTACGACTACTGCCTGGTCGGAAGATAGCCTTCTCCCTTTTTTGGTGGAATTAGGGCTGAGAAGAGGGAGCAATCCATCCACGGATTGCGGCACGGGGTGCATCGCGTTGGGGGACCCTTCTCGGGGGAGTCTGGACCCGGAAGACCTTGTGGTACCGTATGCGAAAAGTTGCTCTATGCGGCTTGCATGAAGTGCGTATGGATCATGCAAGCAGATTTCTCCTCCAAGATGTAAATCAATTCGAGTCGCTGCCCCTCACAGTAACGAGTATCACTTGATCGCTGCTCTAGAACATTGTTGGAAGCTATTAATATGATGAATGGGTCCAATATTGCTGTATGAAATTATTATTAATTGTATTACAACCATGATTATTGTAGTTATAGTGCAAACAATATTTACTATTTACATGTCAACTTAACTTGCTGCTAAAAACTTGAAAAAAAAGGATCAACTTTTAGGCTGGCTTTCTAGCAACATAAACCCTACCCTTAGCCTATGCATGTCTAGGAGTCAGTTGTAGATGGTCATTTTGACGAGTTAGTCTTGCTGAGTATTAGTTGCTCAGGGCGTAGCTCTATGTGGTTTTCAGATGATCAGGATGGAGACTGTCACTGCGGTGGTAGGTTTCACTGGGAGGGCCAGTGTCCTGACTGCTAGAACATCGAGTGGGAACAGTGCACCGACAATAAGGAGTAGTAGTCTGTTGATTGCCGGTATGATGTTTTTGGCAGAATAGCTATTATTTTCGGATGTCCTATGTGTATCGCCATGAGATGGCATTTGTATCTTACTTTCCGTTAGACCATTTTAATGTTGTTGAACGATTTCACTTCCGCACTTTTTAAAATTTTGGTTTGTAACTTAAATTTGGATTTATGTAAAACTCTGTACTCCATCTATGCTCTTGTTGCAACTGTATTATTTCTGTCGTTTGTTGTACTATTGGGCGTCACAGCGCTCGCCACCCGAGAAAGATCCTGGAATGGAGCCGTCTCCATGGTAAGACGGTTCTATTACAAAAGTGTTTGTATTAATTTTAAGAAATTTATCCATGACTCCTTTTTTATGATTGTAAGAACTTATCTTCTCTTTTTTTTCTTTTTCCTCTTCTCATTGGCAGATGGATAATTTTTACTTGACATAACTACAACGAAAATCAATCAAATAATTTATTGTTTCATTATGTAGTTAGGAGCCGATTAGCCAAGCCAATTAAGATTTAGGGAAGGAGAGTTGGGTAGGGAACGTAACTGCTATAGCTGCAACCTGCTGGCCTACAAGGCTACAATGATGTGCGGCGCTGACAAGTTGGTGACTTGTGATGTGGATTGCTAGGAATTTGTGACATGCGCGCGATCGCAAAACCTTGACCTCGATCAACAATTAGCAGTAACACGCGCCGGCGGGTCAGCGACTTGCCATGTGCGCTGCCGAGCAAACAAGAATTGTGATGTGCCGAACTACCGATATGACGGTTTGTGTTCGTATAATCAGAGGATCGTATACGATGTTGCTTCTCCTGACCGGACTAGCGTTTAGGTCTATTGGGCTACTGGATTTTTCTCATGGATTAAGCCTTACAGACCACAATGAATAGGTTGATTTATTATAGACATGTATACATATATGCTATGAGTTGGGACCCTTGAGTTTTGGGGGGCCAGGGTGGCTGCCCCCTTTGCCCTCCCCCAGGGCCGACCCTGCCGTCGATAGTATTGAGCAGCCCTCAGACCTACTTGCTGGTCTTGCACCAGCTCATCCTGGTGCCACGGAACTTGTGGACGACCTCCTCCTGGTCGTCGAGGGCTAGGCATACGCAATCACTATCGATGGTGATTAATTGTGACGTAGGGGTCGACCAAGGCGAGGAGGCGCTGCGTGATCGGCGCCAATGAGGTCTTCCAGCTGGAACGGGAGGTACTGCTGCACCATGGACCAAAGGAACAGCATACTCATCAACGTCGACGACAGCTCCGCCCAGCTGTAACCCGCGCCACCGGTCATCTCCTTGGCGATGGTTGGAAACTTCACTCACACTTACTAGCTGTTTTTGTACTTGATAGCTGGCTAATGTCTCTTCTCAGAAGTGCACATAAGTGAACTCTCTAGTGTAATTGAGCTGGCCATGGATTATTAGCGTTGTATTTATACCTTAATAACACACGGTTTCATGAAAAACGACCTGAGTTTAGCAACAAGTTTGCATATATCTTTGTCCAATGATGAAGAACGTTCTTTGCAATTACAAAAAATGTTCGTAGAGTGTGAACGTACTGCAAACTATGTAGTTACCTTTTCCCTTTCCTGAAAGAAGAGTACACAGAAGTGTTGGCTGATTAGTGGAGTTTAAAGGCAAGGAACAACAAATTAACTAAGCGCCACACGTTGTGCGCGTTTCCTTAGTTCGCATCACAGCTAAGTAGCTCACAGTGAGACACGTTAAAATGAGAGCTTAATTAATTGTCGTCCAAGTTTCTTTTGGTCGCCAAGTCCCTGCATGCATGAGTTGCATCAAAAGTCTCCCGTTGGGGTGGAAAAGTTTGGCGATTAGTTATTGTTGCGGCAGCATGATGAATTGATGAGCATCAGGACATGTCAGGATATCACTTGAGTAGAACACTGTACTGTACTGGAAACTGGATCCCACAAAGATATAAAATTTGAGATTTACGAAACTGGTCAATGTGTCGCATTGCCAGAACGTGGAATAAGCCGAGAAGTTCTTTGGAAATATTTTTTATTCGAAAGTTTTTACGGTAGTTCTGGATAATTGTGGACCATTCATTTGAGTAGATCTAGAGGGCCACTACAAAGTCTTGCACTTAGGGTGTAATAGATCATCCATTATTATAATTTAAAATCAGATTAGATTTTCAAATATGTTAATTACATGTGTGGAAAAAAATCACGACAATTGTAATTGAGATATACTATAACATAGCCAACGTGGCACATGCATGGTGCAAAATCGTTGACATGACGTATGTGACAATATTTAGGCAAAACCGTGTACCATAGTTATTAGGTAAATTAGGATAACAAAATGTGACAGACCCAACACGTGAAGTTCTAAAAAAATGTCCTCAGTTGTCGCAGCGTATGATCATATATCAGACATTATTAGGGAAGTTAGGAAAAACAATATCATAAGAATGTTGCGATTATTGTTGTTGGCACCATATTTCATACATTTTGTACCCATATTTTATATACTTTGTACATGTCAAGTTATTTATAACCATCGCCACCCACTTGCAGAAACCAAAAAAGAATAACTATAACCATCCAATCTTATGTGCGACATGACTCATTCGTTGCAATGTACATCAAATGTACGAACAAAAACATATTACATTTTGGGTTTTATAAAACACGACCCAATCATTCAATAGACCTGCAAATTTTTACTTGGGTGCCTAATGAACGATTGGACCTATCACGTTACAAGTTACAACGTACCCAAAAAAAATCCTCCTACTGTTTCGTTCAACATGCATGGATAGATATATCACCTGGTAAATCAAGCAACACAACCAGATTTGGGGGAGAAAAAATAGGATCAGATCAGGTAAATCGTATATGTTGTTTCTTAATTATTTTTTTCTCTAAAAATATTAATGGCTGTGATTTATTTCTTTATCTTGCACCCCGTGGTGCAAGAGAACCAAACCTGGACCACTGTAAAACAACCCTTTTTATTCTTGTTTTTTACTAGACATAAGAAACGTATATACCCTGCAATTAACCACTATGTTGAAATTAAATAACACACACATAGCTTCGTAAAAAAATGATGACTTGAGAAAAGTAAAATGTGGCTGATTCCCACACCACTAAAAAATGCATTACTATTACGGAAACGGTTTGTTGACACTTTGACAAAATCATTGTACACTATTATAAAAGTGAGTAGTGGCAAAACTCTCAAACAGGTGACGGGCTATACCTGAGGTACAAATGCTTTTTTCCTTTTCGTAAGGCCCATCAATAGAAATAAACACCAATGAAAAACGACCTGACTTTAACAACGTGTTCTCTGTCTAAAAAGTTTGTCGAGTGATGAAGAAGGCTCTTCTTTGGAAATACAAAGACAGCGTACGTAGTACGCGAGTCTATCCCTTTTCCTTTTCCCGAAAGCAAAGCGAAGCGTCTTGCGTTGGCTGATTAGTAGAGTAGGGTTTTTTGGATAAGCGAATTAAGGTCTTGATTGGATCCATCTAGATTATAATAAACTGAATTATATAATTTAGAGGACCTCCAAACAGAATAATTTTTTCTCAGTCTTTAAAATCTAGATTATCATGCATATTATAGAAATCCGTAATCTACCATACCCCAGCTAAAACTAGATTATAACCTGTTTCATACATTAGGTAGTTTAATAAGCTAGATCACAGTTATTATAAACTGACCTCCAAACAACCTTATCCAGTTTTTTTTATAAACCACTTTTTATAATCTATCTCTATAAACCAGTTTATTATAATCATAGTGAATCCAAACAGGCCCTAACCTCCATACTGTTACATTAGTTCGCATCAAAGCCCATGAAAGCATGATACGGTGGTCATTTTAAAACAAGATCTGGGTGGCATGGACGTCGACACATATGCTGAAACTGAAAGTACTGCATATTTGTTTTAGAAAAAAAAAATGGGCGGCGAGGCATTAGCACGTGTTCTAGACAGGATTAAGAAATGAAATGGGAGCTTGACTAGCGTCCAGGTTTCTAGGTCATCAAGTCATGCATGGGATGTGATCAAAAGGCTCCTATGTTTTTTTTTTGTGAACTGCACAAAGTAGACACTCATATGCACATGGCTTAATATGGTTGGAGGTGTTATCTGGTTGTGAAGTTTTTATAATTTTTACCTTTATTTAATTGATATTTCAATATAACCTATCATCAAAAACTAAATTTTCAAAATCTGGTTCTTTCGGTCACACCAATCAATTTGACATGACATGTGTATAGGCGTGACAAATTAAGTGTCATGTTAGACAATCCTACTGAATCAGACTGTTTAGTGTGATCATATACATGTGTCACGTCAAGGTGTTTGGCGTGATCAAAATGGGTTAAATTTGGAAAATATAGTTTTTGAGGGGCTATTCATGAAATATTAGTTGAAAACGGGTTATAATATAAAAAAAACTTCTCTGATTGCTGCATCAGCATGATCCTCTAAACATGTACGACAACTAGCTTATAGCACTAGGAAGACAATGATTTCAAATTATGTGTGCTGCACTGAAAACTTGATCTCTATAAATTAAGGTATTCTGAAATTGCTCAATGTGTTATTGACATATTTTCCATGGAACCAGTTGGGGAGTTATTTGAAAATATTATGTTTTTGGATTTTCAATTAGACATACCTTTTTATTCTAGGTGTTTGATAATCTTGAGTGACAGAGATTCCATATATATTTGTCACTAGTATTTTGAAATAAATAAAATTATTGGAAGATAGAACAAATTTTATGTTAAGCATCATCCTTTCCCAAGATAGATACTTAGTCTTATTCTTATCCTTATTCTTCGCGTCCATGCCGTTTCCTCAAAACACTCCGTAGGGTCTTCATAAGTTAGTCAATCAAATCCTTGAAGCCGCCATCCATTGCATCATTTACCATTTGTAGAGTAGATATATTTCCTGCATGTAGACATGGTTCTATACAATGGTTGTGTTGTTATTCATCACCAAAATCCAATTTAGACTATTCATGGACACATGAGGTAGGCATGAAGCTTACACAGTTCCATGTTTAATTGTCGTGTTTGATGTTTATAGTTTCTCTTCCACCCAAATGCAATCAGTACTTCATCACTTTATTCAATCAAACGGCAACTTTACAGGAGAAAGTATGATACAATGGCATATGTTGTGACAAAAAATACAAATATTGATATAAACTAATTACAAGTGAAGACTTTTGCTAAACCTCTAAACAGACTCTTCTTATTCTTCTTATAATCATCCTCCATTTCCTCACTCTCGTTGAAATGAGAAACCTCATCGCCTTCATTGTCAATGCTGTCATCATCATCACTTTCCTCCTGGTCGTTATCCTTCTTGTCTTTGGCAAGTGAAGCTTTGGCTAGGGCCGTTTCCTTGGCTTGCTGGAGAACCTTAGCAAGGTTCTCTAAGATGGTATCCACATCCTTCTTCTTGGACCTCGTCATCAAGTTCTCAGCCACATCAGCTGGCGAGATGTCCACCTCCTCCAATAGCCGTCGGATCTTGCCAAATAGCTCATGGTTGGTGACACCCAGATAGTTCTTGGCAAGCACCTTGAACCCCTCGAAGGAACAATAGGACATCTCAATGTGCATGTCCATCCTTCCTCGTCGGATGAGCGCCGGGTCCAACTTCTCCTTGTGGTTGGTGGTGAACACGATGATGCGCTCACCGCCGCACGCTGACCACAACCCATCGATGGTGTTGAGCAGACCGGACAGTGTTACCTTGCCATCATCGTCGTCATCTCGGTTTAGCCTCTTGTTCCTCTTTTTCTTGCCCTTCTGCTTCCTGTTGCGCTTGCCAGTGAGATCGACAGAGCAGTCAATATCCTCGATGACAATGATGGACCTGCCCGTCGTTTCGATGAACAGCCTCCGCAACTCGGTGTTGCTCTTCACTGCCGTGAGCTCGAGGTCATACACATCATAGTCGAGGAAGTTGGCCATGGCAGCGATCATCGTGGACTTGCCGGTTCCGGGCGGGCCATAAAGGAGGTACCCGCGCTTCCATGCCTTGCCCACGGAGGCGTAGTACTCCTTTCCGTCACGGAACATCTCCAGATCCTCGATGATCTGTCGCGTCTTCTCCGGGTCCATGGCCAGCGTGGCAAACGTGGACGGGTGGTCCAGCTTCACGTGGGTCCATCCATCCTCGCTGCCAGCGCCATTGGTGAAGAGGGAGCGCTGCCGCTTCCGCTCAGCAACGGCACGGCCCTCGGCGAGGACGTGCGGTAGGTATGCTGTCTCGACGAGCCCGCGGTGGCGGCGGTGGAACGTGAGCCGGTACGCGCGGCGCTCCTCGTCGATGACTGACCGGTGGGACCAGGGGTTGCCGAAGTGGCGCTGGACGGTCTTGCTGGACTTGCGCCACCACACCTTAGCGCCGTGGAAGTGGTCGGCTACCTCCTCGTGGTCGTCGAGTGCGAGACTGACGCGGTCGCTGCCGAAGTCGACCGGCTCGGCGCGGAGCCTGCTGGCTCGGCCGCGGAATTTCTCGCCGAGGTAGGCCTCCGCGGAGAGGTAGGCCTCGCTGCGGCCGAAGTACTCGCTGGCGTGCTCGTCAATGGTCACAGTGACGTAAGGGTTGACGAAGGCCAGGAAGCGCCGCGTGATCGGCGCCAGGAGATCGTGTAGGGAGAAGGGGAGGTACTGCTGCACCATGGACCATACGAACAGTATGCTCATCAGCGTCGACGACAGCTCCGCCCAGCTGTAACCCGAGCCGCTGCCAGAACCGGGGCCGCCTCCGGTCATCTCCATGGTCAAACTCTTCACTGATCGATCTCACTTATATATCTGTTTGTTTTTTGCTAGCTAGCTAATCAGTCTTACTAACAGTGCAGTCTGATGTGTATCAAGCTCGTGGTGGATTAGCAGTGTATTTATACCTTAGCAACACACGGTTTCGTGGCACTCAAAAACAAAGCACACACGCGCGCGCACGGTTTCGTGAAAAACGACTTGAATATAGCAAGAGTTTTCGGTTTAAACAGTAGTAACTAGTAACTAAGACAGCGTACATACTGCAGACTTACATAGACAAGCCACTTTTTTCCTTTCCGAAAAGCAAAGGCAAAATCTTCTTATGTTGGTTGATTAGTGGAGTTAAAAGGCATGTGGAATCAAATTAACTAATATATAAGCTGTGCGCGTTTGCTTAGTTTGCATCAAAGCTCATGGAGACACATTATTATTGTCCATGCAGAGATCTCGGAAGCAGGATACGGTCATTTTAAATTAACACATAAAATTCTGCTGCATGCACAAAGCCACAAAGGACCCGTATGCTCATGGTGGAATCAAACGGAAAGAACATCTTTCGGTAAGAAGCAAAAGCTACTGTTGTACTAGTATAGAGGAATAAGAAACCAAATGGAGCTTAATTAATTGGCGTCCAAGTTTCTTCGTCGCCACGTCCATGCATGTATGAGATGCAGTCAAAAGGCTCCTCCGGTTCACATTTGGTTGGAAGAGAGTTTCCTGATCAATTGTTGCGTCAGCATGATCATCTGAAAATGTGTCAGGTCACTTGACTAGTAGAGCACTGACAGAGCAATGCTTCCATGCATATATAGTACTGGAAACTGGATCCTACTGACGTAACTAAAGTAAATTATTTTTTAAACTACTCAAGGTGTCACATTGACAGGTATTAGCCGAAGAGTTATCTAGAAATATTCATGCTCTGGTTTTTCATTTTGAACAAATCCCCTTATTCACCATCAAAGGCTATTTTTATCCTCTATTCATCATAAAAGAAAATTGTGTTTCTCTATCCACCATTGAACTTAAATTTTGCATCCTGTTTTCCACCACTCTGTAACTTGAAAAAACGATGATGTTATAGCTGATTAGGACAACAGCACACATGAATTTCAATGAATACACTACAAGAAATTTAGGTGTCAGTGACATGTCAGACATGTCACAGAAAATCAAAAGTATGACAAAAAAAAATCTGATGGCGGCTTGATGAAGTAAGAGAAGTCACTGAAAGTGCATCACACCTCGCAATCTATGACAAAGATAATGACATCTGTCACAACACACTTTATGACGTAAATATTTGTGTCATAGACTTATGATGACTATATGGTGTAACAAATCGATAGAGAACCGTCATAGAAGCACTTTTTGCATCCCACGTGGGGATCTGACATGGCACAAGTTTTATGACAGTTTCAACCTACTTTTCCAGCCTGTTTCCTAACTTGGGCTATCTGAAGGCCCAATGGATCGGTCCTTTTCTTCCCTCCAATATGGACCTTTTTCTATTCAAAATTATTCAGACTAAATTTTAACATCGTATTTGACATGTGCTTTAACAAAAGAAGAAATAAAGAAAAAGATTCAGGCAATGTTGTGGGCCGAAGCCCGTTTTTGTTAACTGGTTTTTTTTATCTCCAGCTCGACAAACATTTGAACCATTTTACTTACGGTACATTTAGATTGAGGCTGAAATGCAAATTATTATTCTCCATAATTTTCCCTACCCGGTGGGCCAAATATCTGACAATAGTAGCTAGCCAACGTGGTCCAATTATATGTTGCTAATCCCATTTTCTGCTTCAGAAAAATAATTACTGCAGCCACGCATACGCTTTTGTAGCCCAAAATGAGAGATGACAAACTACATTAGATTTTGTGACGATATAAGTCTGTCATTACATTTAAAGCAGTCCATGACACTTTGTTGTGTCATAAACAACATTTTTATTCCGTCGTAAAAATGGTGGTAGTATTTGTGACAATTTCTCTTAGCATTTTGTGACAGTGCAATCCAAAAATGTCACAAATGTGCTACCCAACCAATTAACATCATAAATTATGGGCTTGTAGTGACGTTTTCTTAGATGTTGTTATAGCTGGGTTGGTGAAAGGATCAAGCGACCGAGAGGGGGCGGGGGGGAGGGAAATCGGGAACTCGCTATATGTACTAAATCCGGCAATTCCTAAAACCGAACACTCAAACAACTCCTATAGCAATTCTAGTGGTGATCACACTAACAAGATAATAGTCCTATAAAAAGGAATAACAACTTAAGTATACTAGTGGATCACACAAGACAATGTCATTCCTATGTTCAAGCTAGTAATCAAGGATACGCGAAAACAAACAACAAGCTAGTAAAAGAGTCTACTCATACAAAGCTACTAGATAACCAACTAGAGTACACAAGCATGAGTAGCACAATACATACGAGGGTGATCAATCAAGCCAAAGTAACTCCTACACAAGCTAGTGATCGAATGCGGAAGCTAACAACTACTAGCTAGCAAGGAGCCTACTCATGCAAGTCTACAAGGTAGTCAACAAGAGAAAAATAAGAACACAAGCATGAATAACACAGTATGTAAATGTGAAAGTTGAAGCATCAAAGTAAGGAGTATTAGTAAGAGATGACTCATGATTTTTTTTTCGAGGTCTCGGAAGGATGACGCCTTCCCCTACTCCTCATTGGACCACTCTTGCCTGAGTACCGGTTCCTCCCGCCACCAAGTGGACTTCTCACACATGAGCCCACAATCACTCCCGGAGTGAAGACATGATTGCGTCACCGCAGACACCAAGGCACAAGCTCGCCTCCCTCGAGAACTTGCTGGACTCCCCGAGCCGACACAGGCGCTCACTATCGATGCTCCTTTTAACGCGAGCTCAAACCATGTGCAAACGTATGACGGCCTTCACAACCGATCATGATAGGCTTATCACTAACACCTAACCGGTCTTGGTCTCACCATAGACCAAGAGTAACAGCCTAGACCACACTCTCAAGGACACCCTAGCATTAGATGTGAATAGATGATCAAGTTACTCTCTCTAGCACTCTCAAGATATCCAATACCTCCTCTTAGTGCTACTCTCTTTTCCCTTTAGCTCCCTATTAATGCTCCTAGCTATCCTAATGGCCAAAGGTGGCCTTCGAGACCCCAACAACGACTTCATATAGGCTTCAAACCTCAAACTAGTCGTTGCTCCATGAAATAGCTCTCTGGACGTACAGAGCGTATAGTCCGGTCTCTATCCAGACTAGACGGTCCGGTCTTCACTAGAGGGCTCCTCAAGAGTCGTTGCCCTCTGTCCGCAGCTATCTCCCATACAAACCGTACAGTCCAGTATGTAGACCGAACAGTCCGGTCTCTACGAGTCTGGTTCATTTCAGAGGCGACGCAAAACTGCTTCCTCTTTGTCATGCTCCCATCCATACAGACCAGATCATCTGGTCTGTAGACTATACCATCCAGTCTCTATGGACCTTCACGCTGATAGATTCTTCGCAGCAAACTCCTCGCTGATCTGAGATCTCCTCTTATGACTGTACAGACCGGTCTCCGTGACCCCTCTGTCGAGTCTCCATCTCCAGAAGCTTAAACTCTTCGTCTTTATTTGACTTCATTTCCTGGCTTCATCCAACAGCTTCTTGGCCTCTCTAGTGCCACCTAGTTCCTTGTGATTTCACCGAGCATCCATGCACATCACCGACTAGCATGACCTAAGAGATATAACCTATACCCCCTTGATAGTCTGGTTTTTTCTATGGATACAAGCCCTAACAACTAGACAAGTGATCCAAACACTTGCACCTAGCTTGTCCTTAGCCTTGATCCATATTCATCAACCCTTGGACTCTATCAAGTTCACCAAGCCTCCATGCTTGTGGTCATTCTCATCAACCACCAAGGCTACCATCAACAATCATCATAAAGTAGATAAGGTTTGCTACACACACAACACTCGTGTAGACATTAGTCACATTTCATGCTTATCATTCATCACCAAAATATTCATACCTTTAGGGTACCCTTAATGGTCATGTACCTTATAGTCTTCCCCTTTTTGGTGATGGATGACAACCACTACTTATGATGATCCAAAACAAACGAGTCCCGAAAGGATAAGAAAGAAGGAAGAAAGACTCAAACAAAAATAGGGAACCAAGAGAAAAAGAAAGGTTTGAAGGGATTACCTTGGTCCTTACCTTTGATCTTGTTGGAGTAGACACACACCATAGTCGTAGATGTTCATATCGGTGTAGATGTTCATTGTTGTTGTAGACATGCACCATTGTTGTTCTTCTCCATGTCGATGTAGATGTTCATCTCTATATGATCTTTATGTGTACTCCAAGTGAACACGCACCATTGTCTTGATCATCTTCATTTGGTCATCTCTCCTTCATGTGATCTTCATGTTCTCCATATCTATCTTCTTTTGATCTTCATGTTCTCCTCCTTTGTCTCTTCATAGCTTCCCTTGTATCTCCATGTTCTTCTCCATTGTGGCTTTGCTTTCCTTTTTGGATCTTCATGCTCTTCTCCCCCTTTGTTACCTATCACCAAAAACCAAAAACCAAAAACCAAGACAAAACACAAGGAAACCAAAGAGCAAATAATAGAGGCAATAATAATTGACAAGAGTTAGCAGACTTGCCCTTTCATTATGGTGGCATTTTACCACAGCTCCCCCTACACACATGACTCAACAAAATAGTTTTTTTTTCTCAAGTATGCAATGGTTAGTCATTTGTGTGGTGGGAACGTATGAGCCACTTGTCTTTGAGCCGCCTGAGTAGATTTAACCTCGGAGCTCGTTTGAACATGACTCGATGGGTATGAAGCATAATTATCACTATTTGATCATCTGGAGGGTCATATACTCATATTGTAAATAAGTAACTCTCCCTAGAAACATGCTTGGGAGCATGTAAAGTATCACGATGCAAGAATGCAAATGCAACAATTATACAATGCATGATGCGATGGTAAAGGAAAAGAGAGAGAAAGGCTACAAACCAAAGTGCCAACGGCGAGTTGTTCCCTTCTCGAGCTTACTCATAATGGACCATTCTTCAAAGCCTTGAGCACACCATGAACCATCATCCAAGCTTAACCCATGTCCATTGCTATCTCAAGGAGGTCCGGAGTCGACCTACAAGAAGAAGAGAAATAGATATAAAACAAAGGCACAAACAACAAAATAAAACACACAAAGACTGTACATATGTACAAAAGACAAGCTTCAAGGATACGTCTCGTGAAGTTCAAAAGGTCAAGAACATTGAGTTCCCCCCTTAGCTTGTTGAAGGTCTTCTCGTCGAGGGGCTTGGTGAAGATATCCACCAATTGTTCATGAGCTTGCACACTCACCAATTCAACATCCTTCTTCTCAACATGGTCCCTTATGAAATGTTGCTTGACTTGAATATGCTTTGCATGACCATGATCCCTTGCTTGAGAGCCATTTTCATTGTTGCCTCACTATCACATATAATGACATTTGAGTGTAATTGAGGCCATAATTCGAGAACGTTTGCCACATATAGAGAAGTTGGGCACAACATGCTCCCACCACCATATACTCCGCTTCGGCCATTGAGTTTTGCTTCTTTGAGCTCCATGATACAAGAGATCTTCTAAAAAATTGGCAACCTCCTGATATACTCTCCCTATTCACTTTGCAACCCATGAAGTCAGAGTCCGAATACCTAAGTAACTCAAAGCTTGTTCCTCATGGATACCATAATCCCATGGTAGGTGTGTATTTGAGGTATCTAAGTATCCTCTTCACAGCCTTCAAGTGTGACTCCTTTGGATTTGCTTGTTAACGTGCACACAAGCATACACTAAACATGATGTCCGGTCTTGAGGCGATGAGATAGAGCAAAGAACTAATCATTGATCTATAGAGCTTAGGGTTCACTAATTTGACTTTCACATTCTCATCCAAAGGCTTGCTTGTCGCCATAGGTGTATGCAAGGGCTTGCAATTTTCCATGTTGAATCTCTGGAAGAGGTCCTTGGTATACTTCTCTTGATAGATGAAGTTTCCTTCTCTCAATTGCTTGAAAACCAAGGAATACATGCAACTCTCCAATCATGGACATTTGAACTTTCTTCGCCATCATCTCCCAAAATTCTTCATTGAACTTCTCATTTGTTGATCCATAGTTGATATCATCCACACAGATTTGGCATACAAAGAGATCCTTCCTAACATGCCTTTGTGAACAAGGTGCTATCAATACTTCTAATGGTGAATCCATTCTTGAGAAGGAAGTTTCTTAAATGTTCATACCATGCCCTTGGCGCTTTCTTGAGACCATAGAGAGCATTCTTTAATTTGTACACATGCCTTGGATGCTCGGGATCCTCAAATCCTAGAGGTTGTTCCACATAGACCTTCTTATTAATTTCTCCATTCAGGAATGCACTCTTCACATCCATTTGATAGAGTTTGAAGTTGTGATGTGATGCATAGGCAAGTAAGATCCAAATCACTTCAAGATGGGCTATGAGTGCAAATGTTTCTTCAAAGTCAATACCTGCCACTTGAGAATAACCCTTAGCCACTAGGCGAACCTTGTTCTTGAAAATAGCCTCTTTCTCATCTTGTTTGTTCTTGAAGACCCACTTGGCGCCAACCACATTATGTTTCTTGGGCCTTTCCACCAATTTCCACACTTTGCATCTCTTGAAGTTGTTCAATTCCTCTTGCATAGCAATAACCCACTTGTGTTCATCCATTGCTTCTTCAATTGTTGTTGGCTCAATCATGGAGACAAAAGAGAATTTCTCAATAGCAACATTTGCCTCATCATCATTTTCTTCATTCACATAGTGGGATTGTATTGGTCTCTCCTTGTCCTCACTCCTTGAGATGGACTCCTAATGATCAAGTCACGAGAATGATCCTTGTTGATAGCTTTGGGCCTAGGATGGTGTTCTTCTTGAGTGGGAGGAGGTCTAGGTAAAGTATCTTGAGTATCATGGATTGCTTGCTCTCTTGAGATATGAGTGTCTTGGATTCATAGTGAAATGGGGGAATCACTCATATGTCTTCTTGTATTGGAACTAGAACTTGGAATGGATTAGGGGGTATTGTGTGGTGAGTTTGGAGAAGTGGCTCGAGTTGAAGTATATGAGGAGGCTTGTGGCTCACTTCTCATGTGGGTTCCCTCATGGCTAGGTGAGTGTACTCGCAATGAATCTTGGAAGGAGCTAGAAGGTGTTTTGTTAGCATCTTGAGTTTGTTCTTGCACCTCGGAGGATGAGGTTGGCTGAGGTGGAGTAGAGGGTTCACCAATATCACCATCATTTGCCTCGTGGGGTAAAACCTCGCCCGCGAGCATGTTTCTCAAAGCTTTCCTTATGGGCTCATCCCCAATGTTCAGTTCAAGAAATTCATCTCCTCTTTGAGAACCATTTGACTCATTGAAATGCACATCATAGGATTCTTCCACACCTCCTGTGGCTGAGTTGTAGACTCGATATGCCTTAAAAGTCCCCGAATGACCAACAAGAATGCCTTCATCCATTCTGCTCTAAAACTTCCTAGGCTTCTTCCTTTTCTTGAGAACGTAGCAAGTGCAACCAAAGACCTAAAAATAGGAAACATTCAGTTTCCGTGCAACCAATACATCGTAGGGTGTCTTTTTCAACAAATGGTGGAGATATACATGGTTAAAAGTGTAACAAGTTGTGTTGATTGCATCATCCCAAGACCTCTCATGAGTCCCATACTCATCTAGCATTGCACAGGCTAGAGTGATGAGTGTCTTGTTCTTTCTCTCCACTAATCCATTCTAATCGGGAGTATATGTTGTGGAGAATTCATGCTTGATTCCTTTCTTGTCATAATATTCCTCAACTGTTGTGTTCTTGAACTTACTCCCATGATCACTCATTATCTTCACAATGTCAGTCTTGAATTCTTTATTTGCTCTTCTTACAAACTTCCTGAAGATATCACTTGTTTGAGACTTGTCCACAAGGAAGAGGGTCCAAGTATACCTCGTGAAGTCATCCACAATCACCAAACAATATAGATTGCCTCCTAAACTCTTGTAATGTGTTGGCCCAAACAAGTCCATGTGCAAGAGCTCAGAGGATGAGACGTTGACATGAATGATTTGGTGGGGTGGGAATATGCAACTTGCTTTCCTGCTTGACATGCACTGCATAGTCTATCCTTCTCAAATGTGACACTCTTGAGTCCTTCAACCAGATTCCTCTTGACTATCTTCCTGTGCTGACTCATCCCAACATGTCCTAATCTTCTATGCCACAACCATCCCTTGGTTGCCTTAGTGAATAGGCAATTACTTGGTGGCATATTGTTTGATTTGTAAGTCTGTGACATACAAGATCCCATGTCTCACTCCATGAAACACTAGCCCTTTCTTCTCATTCTCAATCTTTGCACCATCCTCATCAAATGTGCACTTGAATCCCATGTCACAAAGCTGACCAATAGACATAAGGTTTAAGTTGAGGGTTTCCACAAGAAAGACCTTGGAGAGATGAAGGTCATCCGTAATGGCCACCTTGCGCGAGCCTCTAACTCTCCCTTTTGAGTTGTCCCCAAAAGTCACCTTCTCACTATCGTTGTCTTCATCAATGTTGGTGAACATGGTTGGCTTCCCGGTCATGAGTTGGGTGCACCCACTATCAAGTATTCAATAAGTGCCTCCACTCTTGTAGTTGACCCTAGTAGTAGGCATAAGACATGCACTAGAGGAAGAAGGGTTAGTAACTAAAGCATTGCTGAATGAACTTGTACTAACCTCGTGATGTCGAATGATGAGACAATCCTCATAATTAGGGATATTTGCAATCCCTTCGTGAAGTCTCCTCCTTATAGGATTGTTGGGAGCACGATACCTCCATTGTCCATAACCATCTCCCATATGCACATTGTCGAGGTCGATGTAGTAGCGGAGAGGTCATGAAGTCTAGTAACGTGGTCAAGCACGTTTCCCACTTGTGTATGAAGCACGAGTATCGTCTCCATTGCTCTCTCAATTGAGAGCTCAGGCCTTCGGTTGATCACCTCCTCAAGTAGGAAAACCCTCTCAGGAGTTGTGATTTTCATTGGGCACTTGTCAATTATTTCATGTGGTGGAACCCTCCATAGGTCTCGAAAAGAGTTTATCCTACATACAAGATCATAAGTGCATAAGAGGTTAACAAAGGTCATCATTCGAATCTATCACAAGTTCATCAAATTGAAAGAAGAGATCTTGTTGGTGAGTTCAATGAAGATGCCAATGTCGATCTTGTAGTGGAGGAGGTGGAGGTGTTAGAGTCGAAGTAGTGAGATCAATCATCTCATTTGATCTTGTAAGCATTGTGGTCGGTGCTCCCCTACAGCAATGTGTGGTCCACCCTACAACACATTTTATACGCCAAAAGAAACCATGTTCCTACCATATTCTCATAAAAAACATGTGTTATTACCTCTAATGTTGACAATTTCCACATGTAGTGTCGCTTGAGTACTTGTTGCAGAATTAGGTGAAAAGACACTAAAAAGGCTCAATTATGAGAAGTACTGATGTGAAGCCCGACTCGCCATGCAAGGAGGGCTTCACACAAGCCCATGGCGCCTACAAGACATCCCTGGATGTCCATGGAGCCCAACATGCAAGCCCAAGGTCATGGTCCTGTGCCTAAGGATTTCTAGAAGGTTTATCCGGAAGGAAAGTTCAATTTGCGCAGCCCAGAAACAGCAATGCATTGAGACACAGTTTCAGAGTTCAAGATTTGTTCTAAACGGAAAAGTTATAACTACAAACTTATAGATCTCGTCACAAGCTTTCCGTAACATATGTGGATCACATTATTTGGATTCTGTAGCTAGGAGATATGGGCCCTTGCAAAGAGACCTGCACAGAAGAGTCCGAATTAGAATAGATATTTTTGCATTTCCTTTTAGGGAACCATGACGGCCAAATATGGACCTCTATGGAATACCAAAGTTGTAGAACTTTTCAAGAGCTATGCGATAGAATCCGAGTTTTCCTCATTTTGACTACAGACTAGGGAGTTATGATTTATGGAAGTCGGTGTTTGATATGGAAGGTACAAAACCGACTTCGACTCTATCTCTAAGGGGCTAACTTTGTGACCAAGCAAGGAGGTGTTGACCCGAAAATCTACACGCACGACCTAGGAGTTCTGCTTAGCTCCAGTGCAGCTCAATATGGAAACCGGGGCATGCCAACAAGGAAACAAATGGTCAAATTCCCTGGGTCACCGGCTCTAGACAGGCCGATCAGAAAGCCGATAGTCAGTATTCATGAAAACCAGCCGATGGCTCTTTAATGCAAATAATAAGAAATAAATCTAATCGGCTGATTGAATCGGCTTATTGTCAAGCTAATAAATGAATAATAAATCTCATAAAAATTAGTGTCGATAGCTACTAAGTCGATAGAGCAAAGATGATAGATCTAGAAACAGACACGCTACAATTGCTCATGTTGATGATGTGAAGACGATAGATCTGTTAGCTTGTATTGCAAATATGCCTTAAAAATAACAGATCTAGTCTACTCAAATAAGGGAATGATCGATGACCAATTATGAGAAATAATCAAATAAATCACAGAGAAGTCGATCAAACCATGATAACCAATCAGCTAAATGTCCCAATAGAACCCTATTGACTCTACCTATAATCGGATTGGACCTAGCCCTATCGACTCAGCAAGAGGTTGAAGTCGATGCAGCCTCACTGGTTCAAGCAGATCAAACTTAATCGAGACAGTTCCCAAACAAAGTAAATCAAGCAAAATCTAGTCCAATTACAGCTAAAATCAATAAAGTCACTAATGCAAGTCTTTTGCCGCGATCGGAGCCGATGCAGCTCACACGAGACAAGGATTTCGTTGAATAGGAAAAAGGGTCATGATGCGCCGAATTGTATGGAACAAAAGTGTTAATGTTCCCCGTACATACCATATTACATATTTATAACCCTATGCAAGGGGTTCTGACCCAAGTCGATGAGGACTCTTCGGTTTCCAAACAAACAAACCAACTAGATTTATTCCTAAACAAAATCTAACTAAAAATAGAAAAGATAAAATAAAACCTAGAGGGCCCACTTTATTCCCTTCAGTCATTGGACTTCCTTGGCTCAACCGATTTTGTACCTGTGCCTCTAATTATTGGGCCCGGTCCAAATTCCAAAGCCAACACCGCCCCATGAGTCTGGGTACGAAATGTTCGTGCACTAGATTTTATCTCCTTGTTTATCGTGCACCTTTACCGTGACCTATCGGCATCCCATTCTTATAAATGCATCTTCTTCCTCCCTTCATTTTACCCAAGTCCAAGCTCTTCGCCTTCTTCTCTCTCTTGCTTTGTCGGCTCAAATCTCCAGGCTCACACTGTCTCTATACTTTCCTCCAGAAATCTAGGCTGCTCTTCAAGATATCCGCTGACACCTTGATATGATCTCCATCCACCGCCTCGTCCTGGACGTTGGTCCCATTAGGGAACCCTATTTGGAGCTCAAAAACTAGCTGCCCGAAAACCTTGCTTTGATATTGCATCTAATGGCCTATATCGAATTTCATCAATTCTAAGTGCTCGAGGCCAAGTCCCATATTGAGCATAGGCTCCAATATCGAAGCTAAGCAAAAGTCGCTGACTTGAGAGCCGAAGAAGAAAAGACCAAGTACACTGCCCTACTCAACAAGTCGGCTGTAGTGGAGTCCCGTCTTGACGTATTGCATAAGGAGAGAGCCAACATCCAGGCAATGCTTGAGGCAAAAACCAAAGAGATAGCCAATGCGGAAGGTGCCCTTGCTCACGTTCCACAAGAGATTATGGAGCAGGAAGCCACTACTATATCGGCTTACCTCCAAGCCAGCAACGTATGGGACATTGCCTCAAACATACTTGGATCCACTGAAGAAAATGCCTATTCCACCACAGAAGTCGATCAACTCCGGATTCACGCTATCAACATCATTGACTTCTATTGCCCTCAGGAGTAGGAATAGGTTGTCTTGTCTTGTACCAAGCAATATTTTGTCTTGTAATATTTTTTGAACTAAGGGTGATATCCTTGATACCGGCCATCTGAAGACAGTGTCTGTTCATCGGCTATGAAGCATCTTTTTTTCCTTTAATTTTTTATGCTAAGGACGATACTCTTCATATCGTCAGTGATCAAGCACTCGAGATCATGTGCCAACCCAAACGCTTGGATCATATCTCTTGAAATATTTCTCATTGATTGCTCTACCAAATTCTTCTTTGTCTAATTCCTGTAGAAAATAAGCATTGTCTAGTGCACATCTGCTTACTTTAAACGGTCCCTCCCACGTTGGCAACCATTTTCAAAATCTGTTATCTCTAGAGCCAATGGGCAAAATTAACTTCCAAACAAATCTCCTTCTAAAAAATTCTTGAGCACCACCTTCTTATTATTATACCTGGACACCCGAGCTTTATTCTCTTGAATTCTTTCCAGGGCCTTCATTCGATGCTTTATGAAATCTTCTAATTCATCAATCATAACTTGCTTGTAATCATCGGCTGACAACTGATCTTGTAATTCTATCCTCCTTCACTCCAAATTTGTCTGCCAAGGTAAAACTGCTTCATGCACATACACTAATTGATAAGGTGGTACCTTTATTGATCCATGACATGCCATCCTGTATGCCCACAATGACTCAGCCAATGTTGTATGCCATTTCTATGGTTGCTCGTCTATCTTCCTCTTAATCAACTTGATCAAACTTTTGTTAGATGCTTCTACTTGACCATTGGCTTGAGCATAGTAAGGCGATGAATTCAGAAACTTTATCCCTATACTATCGGCAAAGTTTTGAAACTCTTCCGAAGTAAATACAGAACTTTGGTCAGTAGTAATAGTCTATTGCACACCAAACCTGTAAATTATATGCTCTTTAAAAAAATTAATCACATTGTTGGTTGTCACGTTCTTCATCGGTTCTGCTTCAACCCACTTTGTGAAATAATCTATTACCGCCAGAATATACTTATGACCTTTGTTTGATGATGGATAAATTTGGCCAATCATATCCATACCCCAACCTCTAAATGGACACGACTTAATAGTTGGATTCATAGCCGATGCTGGTGCTCTCTGGACTGCTCCAAACTTCTGACAATCTTGACACCCTTTGTAGTACTTGAAGCAATCTTCCTGCATGGTAGGCTAGTAATATCCTATTCTTTTTAACAACCATCTCATTTTATGGGTCAATTGATGTGTGTCGCATATGCCTTCATGCACCTCACACATAACAACCTTGGCTTCTTCTTGGTTCAAGCACCTCAATAGCACACCATCAATCGTTCAATAATAAAGATTTTCTTCTAATAAAACATATCTCAACGCCATATACTCCCTCCGTCCTAAAATAAATGACATTTTAGCTCCGAGCACGGGAATTAAGGAGAAGGGTAAAAGGTAGTTGCACAGAAAACAAGGGGAGAGAGATAGAAATAGGGATGTATTGAAAAGAGAGAGAGTTGCATCGAGAAGTGAGAATGACAAGTATTTTGGGACAAATAGAGTTGGCTAAAGTGTCAAATATTTTGGGACGAATGAAGTATCTGATCTTTTGAGGAGTATGCTTCATCGAATCTTTAAGATATTGAACAACCTTGGATCTCCAATCTTCTTCATCGACATTGGCTATCTCAACAATAATACCACTAGTATCCAACTGATAGCCTCATGCCTTCAGAGCTAAATCATTTGCCTCCATGTTCTGCTCCCTTGGGACATGCTTGAAATTTACTGCTCTAAAGCACTGTATCACATCCTAGCACTCAGCATATAACAACCTCAGAATATCATCTTTGCATTCAAAATCTTTAGCTAATTGCCCAAGTAACAGTAACGAATCACCAACGACTTCAACAAAATTGGCCCAAACTTCTCACAAAATTTGTAACCCTTTAAGAATAGTTCGATATTCCACCTGATTATTGGTTGAAGTCTCTACAACAAATGCAAACTCAAACCTTGCCCCCGAGGCAATGTAATGATGAGTCCGATACCATGCCCGTTCTTGCATACAAAGCCATCAAAAAACAATATCCATGGCATCGGCTCAGTCATCAAGGCACCTAAACCACAGAGTTCCACTACCAGATCAGCCAGAACTTGCCCCCTTAACTGTCTTGGCAGATTCATAAGTTAGGTCATATTCGGCTAATGCCAGCATCCATTTTCCAACCCTGCCCTTCAAAATTGGATTCAATAGCATATTCTTGATGACATCGGCATTGCATACCACCACACACTCGGCCGATAACAGATAATGCCTCAACTTCACACATGAGAAATATAAACATAAACATAATTTTTCAATCTCAGTGTACCTGGTTTCGACATCAATTAATCGTCAGCTCAAATAAAACACCACCCTTTCCTTGCCATCCTATTCTTGAATTAAAGTTGACCCTATTGACTTCTTGTCTAATGCAAGATATAGCTTAAAGGGAAACCCTTCTCTTGGTGGCACCAATACTGGGGGCAAAATCAGATAACTCTTGATGTTATCTAAAGCCTTCTGATGTTCGGGCTCTCATACAAATTTCTGATCGGCCTTCAACTTTAATAACAGAGTAAAAACATCAAACGTTCCTGACAAATTTGAAATAAATCTTATGAAGTTAACTTTGCTGATCAAAGATTGCAGCGCGGTCTTATTAACAGGAGGCCTGATATCATTGACAGTCTTGATGCTCTTAGGCCCAATTTCAATCCCTCTTTCTCGCATAATAAACCCTACAAACCGACCAGCAGATATGACAAAAGCACACTTCTTAGGATTCATTTTCAAACCATACCTCCTGGTTCTATCAAGTGCTTCCCGTAAATCGGCTATATGATCTTCTATTCTTCTAGATTTAACCACCACATCATCAATATAAATTTCCACTAACCTGCCAATCATGTCATGGAATATGTAATTCATAGCTCTCTGATACGTGGCTCCAACATTCTTTAGCCCGAATGTCATGAAAACCCATTCATAAAGTCTGATAGCCCCAGGACACCTGAAAGCAATCTTCGGTATGTCTTCTTCTGCCATAAAAATCTAATTATAACCAGCATTGCCATCCACGAAACTAACAATCTTACGTCGAGCTGCTGCATCAACCAGAAGATCTGCTACCGGCATCGGGTAATCATCTTTAGGGGTGGCCTTGTTTGATGGCTTGATGTCGATACACACCCTAAGCTGCTCACTTTTCTTGAATACGAGCACAATATTTGAAATCCACTCCGGGTATCAGGAAGGCCTGATAAATTTGGCATCATACAACCTAGAAATCTCAGCCTTGATGTCACCATAAATTTTAAGATCTACTTTTCTTGGCGGTTGCTTGTATAGACGATATCCAGGTTTGGTCGGAAGCCATTGTTCAACAATGGATCGGTTAAGACCGGGCATCTTAGAGTAATGCCAAACAAAACAATCCCGATACTCCTTCAATAACATTATTAATTCAACTTTAAAGTCCTCTTCTAATATCTTGCTGACAAATGTCGGCCTAGGCTTATTACCATCTCCTATATTGACTTCCTGTAACTCATCGGCTGACATAAATCCTTTCCCTAACTTGCCATCTTCTACAAATTCCATTGGGGTGCCTGTTAGAGAAATAACTTTGAATTTGACTGGTCCACCACCTCAAGATCCTGGATAGTAATCTTGACGTAGCCTCCATCTCAAACCTTGCCAAACAGACACTCCATATCGTCCGCATGCCATGGCGCCAAATTGGTCGATGCAACATTCACAGTCTCATCGGCCGGGACCGCCTCAACTTGATCGCTGATCCACTAGACAAGAGACTGGTGCATGGTCGATGGTATGCAACAATTTGCATGTATCCAGTCATGGCCCAGTAGCAGGTTGTAGGTTCCCTTCCCATCAATGAAAAAAAATGTAACCGACAAAGTCTTACTGCCGATTGTGAGCTCAACATTCAAGACTCCCTTAGCTACTACAGAGCGACCACCATAATCCCTCAAAATCATGTGGTTTATCAAACACTGCTTGTTGTATGTCAAATACTAATTGTTGTGCATCACCCTCTTCAGCAAACAACACTTCTTCTTCTGAAGCCATGAATGCTTGAGGAAGCATCATCACCATACCCACCATGGCACCAGACACTTGTACTTGCGACCTCACTTTGGGTCTCCAGACATTCTTGGGTGGCTGATCATCTTCTTCATCATAATAATATTGGTCAGCCCTTATCTATTTGGAACGTATCCTCTAAACTCTACGCTTCTGACTCCTAGAGAAAATCCTAGACGGACACCACTGATCATTCTGTTCTTGCTCTGTCTGTAGCCCTTCATCAACTTCTTTATCAAAGTGGGCCTCTTTCTCCACCTTTATGGCCCCTAGACGATCAAATGCAGAAACACGGTTTTGACCATCGGTTGCACCCACCATCATCTCACTAGGGTTGCTCTGCTGATACTGGTGCTGATGACTTCTCGGAGCATCTCAGTACATTTGATCGGCATGACTACTGCAACCAAGACAGTTGTGAATCGAAGGAAGCTTCATATTATGGTCCTAGTAGTACTGAAAAAAAATGGACATTCCCAATACGGATCAAACTGTGACTTCTTCACTTTCCTATCCCTCTTCTTTTGATATCTGTTGATGAAATCCTACACTTTCTCTTCTTCAAATCTTTGGCAGGTGCAATCACATGATTAGGTGGTAGCTGAATGTGTTTCTGCTGTAGCAACATATCGAATATCTTATCGGCCTTGGTGATATTGAAATCATATTTTCTTCGGGTTCATTCTGCTTCACCCAAGGACATGATAAAACATTCTTATTCCTGGTCCACTCAGCCATATCAACATCTTCCACCTCCTTATTGAACTCAAACTCATAATCATTGTAGTTGACTTGAATCGGCCTCGACCGTGCCCCCACCGAGTTAGGTTCTCCTAGATCGACACCTTCTGCACTAATTGGGTTAAGCTTTCAAACTTGGCCGAGGGAAACTTCTCTCTTAGGGGCGCAACTAGACCATTGAACGCAATCTCTGCCATCTAAATATCTATTAACTGCAGAATAAACATTTGTTGCGCACTTCCCTGAATCTCTGCACATAATCATGCATAGATTCTCCAGCCTTTTGCCTCACAGCAATCAAGTCTGATAGTCTCATTTCCCTTGTCTGAGCAAAGAAATATTTGTGAAACTTCTACTCTAGATCGGCCCAAGTAATGATCGAATTCGGGGGCAACGATGCAAACCAAGAGACAGCCAACCCAGATAGAGACAAAGGAAACAACCTGATTCTCAAAGCCTCTGTAGCACCAGCTTCACTGCACTGCACTGAGAATCTGCTGAAATGCTCAATGGTAGTGGTATTATCCTGCCCAGTAAACTAAGTGAACTTTGGCGGCCTGTATCGGCTCGGCATAGGAATCAAATTATAACTGGGTGGATACGGGGCCGATACATGTAAGTCTGCTGCTTCGGCTTTAGTCTAAACTGTTCTCTCATTACCTAAGCGATTTTAACTGCCCAATCATTAGTCAAAACACACGCATTAATGGCAGCCAAATTAAGACCAGATGCTGGTATCTCTAGAGCGGTCCATGAACCATAATCAGCCACTGTGTGTCGGCCTCCCAGCTCTCCTCGTTGTGCATCTTGTGATGGCATTCCAAACATGCTTGGCTCAACATTAGGTGCAGAATCATAAGTAACATTCAACAGAGTTGATGTCTTCTGTTCGTAGAGCTACGGTTGCGTCTGTGGAGTTGTTCTCTATAGAATTATTCTCTCACCAGATCCAGGCGATCTCCCTGCCGCATCACCATTGGTATGTGGAGGTGGGGTAGTAGCAGCAGGTGTTGGTCCTAAACCCATTGTATGAATTGAAGTGCTTGGGCTAGGCTGCTGCTGATTAGATGCTTCAATGGCCGGATGAGGAATATTTCCAAAAACTTGGAAGTACATCGGTCCATGTGCAGGATCATCATACACACAACCCTCCATGGTTTGTATGATTAAAGCCCTCAAAGTATTAACCAATACAGGTGATTGGTTGATCAACGCATGGTGTATGGCTATGTGAATCATATTGTTTAGCGTCTCCTTATCAATGCTCTCTATGGACTGGCTAACATGTGGCTTCTCAGTCTTATCAGTAATGATGACAGGATCTGGTAGGCTACCCTTCTATATAACTTTACCATGCCTGGTCTTGCTAAAACTCCCCAAAAGAAGGCTCTCAAACTGTGCGACCTTTTCACTAACCTGCGCCTTCAATTCATCACTCAGATCATCAAGACCGATAGGCAACATGTTTTCTTCCTTTAGATCCACCCTGATGTCATGCTTTGGTGGAGGTGTCTACGGATCCTTCAGCATTCCAGTCATGATGCAAAGATTGAAGTTTCTAGTCCCACCAAGCGTGCCAAAAAGCATGTTGACCCGAAAATCTACACGCGCAACCTAGGAGTTCTGCTAAGCTCCAGTTCGGGCTCGATACGGAAATCAAGGTGTACCAGTCGATTTTCCCTACAAACCGACAAAGGAAACATACGGTCGAATTCCCTGGGTCATCGGCCCTAGACATGGCGATGTGAAAGCTGATAGTCATTGTTCATGAAAACCAGTCAATGGCTATTTAATGCAAACAATAAGAAATAAATCTAATCAGCTGATTGAATCAACTTATCGGCAAGCTAATAAACGAATAATAAATATCATAAAAATTAGTGTCAATAGCTACTAAGTCGATAGAGCAAAGACGATAGATCTAAAAACAAACACGCTACAATTGCTCATGTCGGTGATGTGAAGACGATAGATCTGATAGCTGGTATTGCAAATATGCCTTAAAAATAACAGATCTAGTCTACTCAAATAAGGGAATGATTGATGACCAATTATGAGAAATAATCGAATAAAGCACAGAGAAGTCGATCGAACCGTGATAACCTATCGGCTAAACATCCTGATAGAACCCTATCGACTCTACCTATAATCGGATTGGACCTAGCCCTATCGACTCAGCGAGAGGACGAAGTCGATGTAGCCTCATTGGTTCAAGCAGATCGAACTTAATCGAGACAGTGCCAAACAAAGTAAATCGAGCAAAATCTAGTCCAATTATGTGTAAAATCAATAAAGTGACTCGAGTAATAGATCTAAACCAAGTTCATAAATCCTACTAAAATCACAATAGATCAGACCTAACCGAGACAGTACTGCAATGCAAAGTCAATAGAATAGACACGATAAAACTCTAATTACTAGATAACTAGCAATTTCAAAGATAACAACTAGAATATCAAATTAATGAGAAAGTACTAGTTGAAGCCGATGAAATTACCGAGGGTGACTAATCCAAATCTCTAGCCGAGATCGAAGCCGATGCAGCCCACACGAGACGAGGATTTTGTCGAATAGGAAAAAGGGTGGCATTGCGCCGAATTGTATTGAACGAAAGTATTGATGTTCGCCTAACAGACCCTATTACATATATATAGCCGCATGCAAGGGGTTCTGACCCGAGTCGACTAGGACTCTTTAGTTTCCAAACAAACAAACCAACTAGATTTATTCCTGAACAAGATCTAACAAAAAGTAGAAACGATAAAATAAACCCTAGCAGGCCCGCTTTATTCCCTTCGGTTGTTGGACTTCCTTGACTCGACCGATTCTGTACCTATGCCTCTGATTACTGGGCCTGGTCCAAATTCTGGTGCCAACAGGAGGACATGCCCAGACACTATATAAACACCCCAAGGACGAGGGAGGATGGGTGTGGACTTGTATTAATCTCAAGCAATCCCTAGAAGCCATTGCACATCACCGGGAGGCCACCGGAGTTAAAGAGCCACCAAATTGAGAGATGTAGTCTACTTGGGTAGCCGCCCTACGTGGTTGTGCTACACTTGAGCTAAGGAGAAGTAAAGCCATGTATCTTAGGAGCTATCAACATTGCAACAAGGCGGTGCCGATCGGCAGGGTCCGCGTGCCGACCGGCACACCCCCTGACAGTGATGAATAAAGGTATTGTCCATATATTTATCTTTGTGTTTGTCTTCATTCTATCCTTGGCTGCGATTGTGTTCGTATAGATTGCATGGTCTTACATTTGCTTATTTCAATTGCTTAATTCTAGACTAAGTACCTAAATGCTATCTTAATCACGATGATTAGGATAGTACTCAAGACCTTGTAATGAATCAGATTTGCACGTATAACTACTTATGAACGATAGGAGGTAGGTGTAGAGAGGGAGTTGTAGACAAGATTATAGGGACTGCTCGTGACAGAAGACCCTCAGAAAAGTCTCTTCTTCAATCATTCATGGCTTCTTGTGCCAAGATGAATGTTTTGGATACTTGAGTACCCAGGATTTGATGATTCTTGCATGTGCTAAATCCTTACTTAGTATATAGGCTAACTCTTTAGATTGCTTTATTAATCATGGTGATTAGGTTAGCTATTCCGATCTTGTATGAGCCATAATTACTTTAGCCTCTTGATATGCATGATTAGTTGTGATAGGGCTAGTAGGTTGCATATTTAAGCTTTAGTAGAGTAAGAGGTGGAGACCAAGGCGTGGTGTACAACTAGCTTTCGCCAAAGCCAGAGTGCTAAGGCCTGGGGTGAACAGAACCTACAAGCGCCATACAAACTGCTATTCTCTTTTCTCATCTTTGATATTCATCAATTGATTACAGTGCCAAGTAAGCTAGGATCATAGATGTTACATTGCTACTGCTTCGGTGCCGATCGGCACACTAGTTGCACCGACCGGCACGTCCTTAGGCCCAACAAAGCCTTCACGATAGAAAGCCTTCGTGCCGAGTGGCACATCCATGCACCGAGCGGCACAAACCCGCCACCTTTCATCCATATGTACTTCATGCTAGGATTGATTCTTTAGATGAAGTAGAAGACCCTAACTACAGTTCTCTTGTTGATCCTTGTGGATTTAATGTAAACCTTGGAATACTCTGAGGGAAAAGCTACAATATACACCATACACTTGCGATATATAAGTGGGTGCGTAACTACGACTAACAGAGTGGAACTTGGAATGGCACTTAAGGTAGATCATGATGAAGCGCTTGATGTAGGTCTTGATCCCAAGGGGTTGTAGAAGCTGTTGCAAGGAAATCTTAGGGAGGGATCAATATCTTTAGAAGCTTGAAAGGCCTTTCAGTTGCTGCAATTCCATCCACAATACCTCACAAGCGAATAAGAGAGTCTCGTAAGTTCTCATTCTCATTAGCGTGAAAAGCAAAGAACTCCTCAACAAGTGAAGCACCGTCATGATCAACAGAAGGCTCACAACCATCATCAATACTAGTCATGCTAGAAGAGCAAGCAAGATCAAGAGATACATCATTATCAATCATCACATTAGGCACACTAGTAGAGCAACCTATCAAGTTATCACTAGAAGAAACTAGGCACTCACTAGAACAAGGCACATCCACACAATCATCATCATACATATGATCATCGATAAAGGTATTGGCAAAGTCCACAAGAGTATTCAACAACTCATTCGGTATCATGGCTTTTAGGTAGCACTCAAGCGATCTTTCCATGTGCCATGACCCAGCCTCGAATGGATGACATCGCAACTCAATGCGGTCACTAGTCAAGGCGGTGAAGCCTTACACTGAGCACTTGGCCCCTTACCCTACTTTGTAACGTCCCGCCCCTCCGAGGTCAGGCCCGCTTACACCTGGCAGCTCTCTAGAACCTCAAGACTGCCCTCACAGACTAACATGAGTCTTTTCTGCGCACTTCGTCCTCACTCGTGCACACCCAGGATGAACTTCCTGGTCAGTCACCCATCCCTAAATTGCTCCAAACCAAGCACGCTTAACCTTAGAGTTTTTTGGAGATGAGGTTCCGAAAAAGAAGTTGCAACTTGTTGATATGAGTATTCTATCAATCCTATTAAACCTTGGGCCAGGATGTCACACTCTCACACCCTTAGAAAACCGACATCCTCGTCAGTCAACCCCAGGCCAGGAACTTCCCCTCTTGGCCATGTTCGTGTGCCTAGTGCTAGCGCATGTGTCATGCTGTGTGACCACTCCAGACCCACACCAGCCATGCACACCATGCCTGCGCAACTGCGACCCCACGCGCTCGTAAAACCGCAAGGGTCGGCTTTGATACCAACTGTATGGTCCTACTCCTCTGAGGTCGGGCCCGCTTACCCCTTGAGCTCTCTAAGACATCAAGGCTGCCCTCACAGACTAACATGAGTCTTTTCTACACACTTTGTCCTCACTCGTGCGCACCCGGGATGAACATCCTGGTCGGTCACCCATCCCTAAATTGCTCCAAGTCAAGCACGCTTAACCACAGAGTTCTTTGGAGATGAGCTTCTGGAAAAGAAGTTGCAACTTGTTGACACGAGTATTCTATCAATCCTATTAAGCCTTAGGCCAGGATGTCACATACTTCTCGTTGGACCACTCCCGTCAGAGTATCGGTCCCTGCCGCCACCAAGTAGAGTTCTCGCACACGAGCCAGCAATCACTCCCGGAGTGAAGATACGGTTGCGTCACCGTTGCCACCAAGGCACAATCTCACCTCACTCAAGAACTTGCCGGACTCCTCGAGCTGACACGGGTGCTCACTATTGATGCTTCTTTCAACGACAAGCTCAAACCATGTATAAACATGTGATGACCTTCACAACTGATCATGATAGGCTCATCACCGACACCTAACCAGTCTATTTCTCACCATAGACCAAGAGTAACAGCCTAGACTACACTCCCAAGGACACCCTAGCCTTAGATGTGAATAGATGCTCAAGTTACTCTCTCTAGCACTCTCAAGATATTCAATATTTCTTCCTAGTGCTCCTCTCTTTTACCTTTGGCTCCCTACTGATGCTCCTAGCTATCCCAATGGCCAAAGGTGGTCACCAAGACCCCAAAAATAACTTTATAGAGGCTTCTAACCTCAAACTAGTCGTTGCTCCACGAAATAGCTCACTGGACATACAGACCATACAGTCCGGTCTATATCCAGACCGGACAGTCCGGTATTCACCGGACGGCTCCTCTAGTACCATTGCTCTCTATCCACAGTTGTCTCCCATACACACAGTACAGTTCAGTGTATAGAGCAGATCGTCCGGTCTCTACGGGTCCTGTTTATTCCAGAGGTGACGCAAAACTGCTTCCTCTCTATCCTGCTCCCATCCATACAGACAGGACCGTTCGATTTATAGATCGTACCGTCCGGTCTCTATGGGCTTTCACGCTAACAGATTCCTTGTAGTAAACTCCTCTCCGATCTGAGATCTCCTCTGATGACCATACAGTCTGGTCTCCATGATCCCACTGTCCGGTCTCTATCTCCAGAAGCTAAAACTCCTCGTCTTTGCTTGACTTCATTTCTCGGCTTCATCCAAAAGCTCCTTGCCTTTCTACTGCCACCTAGTCCCTTGTGATTTTACCAAGCATCCATGCACATCACCGATTAGTGTGACCTAAGCGATATGAACTAGACCCCCTTGATAGTCCGGTTTTTCCTATGGACACAAGCCCTAACAACTAAACAAGTGTTTCAAACACTTGCACCTAGCTTGTCCTTAGCCTTGATCCATCTCCATCAACCCTTGGACTCCATCAAGTTCACCAAGCCTCTATGCTTGTAGTCATTATCATCAACCACCAAGGCTACCGTCAACAATCATCATGAAGTAGATAAGGTTTGCTACACACACAACACTTGTGTAGACATTAGTCATATTTTATGCTTGTCATTCACCATCAAAACATTCATACCTTTGGGGTAACCTCAATGGTCATGAACCTTATAGTTGGGCCAGGGGCAAACGGATTGGCATGTGGCCCATTTTTGTCCAGCATGCCACGGTAAAACCAGACCCATGTTGGCCTATAGCATAGTGAGCGCAATGCCTTAAGCCGACCCCCTATATCGTGGAACAACCCAAAAGAATAGAATGGCCTCTCCTTGCCTCTCCTTACTCCTCCCTATTGGACGCTGACCTCGCATGCCACTGCCTCTCCTTTTCTCTTCCTGACGGTTCACACCGCGCCGACGCCTACAACCTCAACCCTCAAGCCTTCGCCCACCACAAAGCCCGCACTACCAAATTCCAACGCCGCCTCTGAATCTGCTTCACCTTCAACGCCAACGGTTTCCGCTCACTTGCCCTCATTATCGACTCACCTCTCTGTCTACAGGTCAAAATCTCAATGGTCGCCGCTGCATTGTTCGAGGCTCTAGCACTGAGTCGTCATACCACTAGTATGTCGCGCTATAGCGCCATTCTGGCCAGGCCGACACGACACAATGAAGCCCGTTTCATGCCATGCCATGGTCCGACCCTGAGCATGAGCATGTCCCGAATGAGCTCTCCATCTAAAGCGGGTCGTACCTAGCAGCCCAAATGCCCAGCTATACATGTTAAGACAAACATAGCAATCTTTGAATTTTCAAAAGTTAGAGTCATATAGACACATCCAAATTGTTTTTGAATAAGTAGAATTATATATATACCCGCATCTAGAATTTCAATGTGATGGAAAATGTAAGTTCAGTGGCGAATAAGGGAAACACAAATGTTTAATGACGAATAAAGGGTAAGTATTGTTTTTGATAGCCACTAAGGAATTCAACCTTTTTCCTATGATGACCCTAAATATTGTTTTTCACAAAAAAGGATTTTTTCAGAAGTAAAATGTGTGAGATTTACTAACACAATTATTTTATTCCAACAACTATATTATGTTCCACACCCTCGGTCACAATGCCACTAGAATCTATCACGCTGCAGTCAAATATATAAACTCACAAGCATTCTTGTTCTATGAGTTTTGATTGGGTCCAATTTTGTCACCAATAGTCTCCATTTCCTCTAAACTTGCCAACATAAAAAATCGATAATTGAATTGAGACTAAAAATTTATGGATTCTCAATCCTAGGACATAGGCAGATTTTGCAGTCTTAGTGTCCAAGTTTTGTGTAACACATTTCATATGCTAATTATATTGCTAAAAAATAAGAAGTAAAATAAATTTAAGAAGAACACATATATCTGTGTAGCCTACTCACTTCTCTCTTTCTGACCGCTTCCATCTGGGCCATTGATTGAAGTCTCGACATGCCTCAAACATTGACTGCTTTGAAGAAAATTAACAACCGAGTGCTGCATAGGAACCTGGGTCTGCAGTGGATGCGGTTATCTTAAATGGTCCTCTCACAAATATTCATCACATCAATGAATTCGGTCCATTTATGCATATTGATTTTGCTTGCTTTCAAGTATTTTATATTAGGCCAGTCTTAATGGACTCTTTCATCACACTCTTTCTAAGAGTGTCGTATCAGTTTTAGCTCTTGTTCTATGAAATAAAATTGCATCTCTCAATACCTAGTTTCATATTACCGTTTTATAGATTTATCAAAATATTAAATTATTGCTAGATGACTATTAGTGTTTGATTGGATTTAATTGGGATAAAAGAAAAGACTCTCAGTCCACTTTCATCAGGGCCGTCGAGTAGCAGGTTCTATCTGGGCGACCAGACAGGGTCTCTGAAAATTAGGGGCTCCAAAATACCTAAAGTATATGCATGCATGTAATAGTTTTTGTGAGATGATAGTCTTGCCGATATTGATTATTCCTCTCCTTTCTTCAAAAGCAGTTGACTTCCACCTCTTCCGCGCTTTCTCTTTGGATGCATGCAATCGTGCCATTTAATACGATACTATTACCATGTAATAAACATGTCCGCATGCATGCATGCATGCGTGTGATAAGATTCTCGACTATTTTCAGGATCCATGCATGCAAAGTTGCAAACTTGATATTATACTTATGTGTTTGTGATTTGTGAGCATGCAGATACTCCTCTCATATTCTTAATTATTTTTTAATCTGAATCAATAATTCTCCATATTCAATCAGTTGAATCAATGAATCAAATTTCAACATAACACTAAAACTACTTCCACCAAACTTTTTTCTTCCTTTAATAATATAACTAACAATTGTTATTTTACTGTAGATTTGTTTTCCTAAAAGTCCTATAATAATGAAACTATTAGAAATAAGAACAACAAGAGTTATGTTTTTAGGTCCTCTACTCTATTTTTGTGTGCGCCCACCCAATGCGTTGAAATGTACTTGTGTGCTGTAGTAAAGCACTGTCTAGTGTAATCTAGAGATGTGTTAGTATTTTCTATTGCTATTTCTAAAATAAATAGGGCCCTATTTTGAATTCTGCACTAGGGCCTCAAATTCTCAGGTACGGCCCTGACTTTCATTTGGCTTTCACTTTGTTAGAAAGGGTGTCCATAGCCTTTCATGAGGATGAAAGAAATGTTAGAATTTGGCATATTTTATATGGCCTATTTAGGAGAAATTCTAAAACAATAAGTGACTGTTGGTTTTAGTCCCACCTTATTAGTCTATGATGGTCCACATCAACTTAAATAGCAACACTCGTACCATGGCTGAATAAAAAGAGCATTGCTATGAGTACACACGCACGCACGCATGCACGTATCCGCGCTTTTTCGCGTATTTCGCGTATTAACCCGCGTGACTTGTGACTTACGACCGTGGCGTGGCATGTCTACAAGACTAAGTGATTTTTGTTACTCGTATCCTTCATCAAATCTGAGCCATTATGTACTAATTAAGAGGATTAATCCATGCTTAATTGCCATAATTAGAATTAATAGGTCAGCGTGCTATTGACTGTTAATTACTGAGCGCAATTAGAGAGAAAATGGCTCCTGGAGGGCAGCCGTGCCTATATTAGGCCCCTGGAGACGTCCAGGTTTCTATAACGTGAAAATTCCTTTCCACTTCTTCTTCCTTCCATTGGAGAGTTATGTCGTGGTGTTGAGCTGCTTCCATCTTGCCGGCTCTACTCTTCGGCGTGCACCGAGGAAAAGGGTGAGCAGAATCTCCGAGCCTTTGCCGTCGTGAAGCCTGCATGAGGGACGGCAATAGGGTTTCTAGGCAGCGCATCTGCGCGACCGCTCGAGGCTGATCCACGACGATCTGCGCTGCCTCATCGATGAACTACGATATTTACATCGACGGTCCGCTTCGTCTACTATTTGCACCAAAATTAAGCGCCGACAAATCCAACATGAGTCAATATCTCTCGTGCTTTTATTTGTGTTGTTCTACTTCCTGCTAGAGTTAGTTTGCATCACAAGTTTGGACAATCATCAATTTTGCCTAAAACTAAAATCTGAAATTAGAATAACATGTATTTTTTCAACAATCTAGAAACCTTATTCTTGCGTTTATTCTATTATTCTAGCAATGGCTGGTGTTTCGGATGTAATGAAACCAGAGAGGTTTGGCGGTGGTCAAAACTTCCGTCGTTGGCAGACTAAAGTCAGATTCTGGCTTATGTCAATGGGACTATGGTGGCGATCCACCCAGTAATGCTATTCACGATTGAGCAGACCACTGCTTTTCCCATAGCGGGCAATTCGGCGCTTGGCTGCATCTTAACCCTTTTAGCAGATAATTTGTATGATGTGTATATGAATTATACCGATCTCACTGAGTTGTGGGATGCACTTGAGCGCAAATATGCCGTCTTTGAAGCCGATCGCCTGTTGTACAAATATGAGCAACTCTTTGACTTTAGCATTGATGCTACAAAGTCGATAGTGTCTTAAGCTCATGAGTTACAGCTTCTAGCCAAAGAGATTGCAAGTTTCGAATGTCCTTTGCATGATCCAGTTGTTGCAGCAAGCATTGTTGCCAAACTCCCTGCCTCGTAGTGAGATTTTGCCATAAGCTTGAAACACAAGAGGGAAGATATCTCAACCGAGAATCTGATTATAGCCCTCTATGTGGGAGAAAAGACAAGGGCTAAATACGCTCCAAGCACTTCTGTCGCTACAGAGAATGGTGCTACTGCAAATGTTATAGTTGAAAAGAAAACATACTACAACAAGAATAAGGGTAAGATGCAGGCTAGTTAAAAGTTTTAGAAAACCACTAACTTCAAGAGGTACAATGTAAAAAAGGACAACATAACATCCTATGTGTGTGGCAAACCAGGGCATCTAGCAAAAGATTATCGCCACCGCAAAGACAATTCTGATGGACAGCAGAAAAAGATTGTCAATGTGACCATTGGCAAAAATAACGGTGTGAGACCGATCCATTCGAGTATGCTAATCTACCATTTATTTTTTCAGCCATTCAATCTTTGGATTGGTGGGTTGATACGGGCGCCAATATTCATGTGTGTTCTGATTTGTCTATGTTTACTTCTTACCAAGGGAAGCGGTCCTCCTCCATCCTGATGGGAAATGGATCAGCTGCTTCTGTTCTTAGTGTTGGTACGGTCGAATTAAAGCTCACTTCAGGAAACATTGTCCTTTTGAAGAACATGCAGCATGCTCCAACAATAAAGAGGAACCTGATTAGTGTTTCCTTATTGTGTCGGGATGGTTACAAGTTAGTAAAGTTGTAATGTCCAAGTTTGGAAACTTTGTTGGCAAAGGCTATTTAAGAGGAGGTTTGTTCCGCTTGAATACTTCTGATTATTTCTATAATCTGAATGTTGCATCCATGATTAATAAAAATATGTGTGAGGCTGATATGTGGCACTCAGACTCATGTTTTTGTCATATTGGGTTTGACACCATTGCTAGAATGTCCAGATTAGAACTTATCCCTTAGTGTCAATCTTGTGTGCAAGAAAAACAATCTCGAAAACCATTTAAGAGTTTAGAGGAAAAGCGAAATTTGGCACCATTAGATCTTATTCATTCTGATTTGTGTGAAATGAATGTATTATTAACAAGAGGAGGCAAGAGATATTTCATGACTTTGATTGATGATGCTACTCGTTTTTGCTATATTTACTTGCTAAAAACTAATGATGAAGCTTTATGATACTTTAAAATTTATAAGGCCGAGGTTGAGAACTAACTTGAGAGGAAAATCAAACAATTACATGATGATTATGGAGGAAAGTATACCTCAAAAGACTTCTCTCAATTCTGTATTGAACATGGTATTATCCATGAAGTTACACCACCATATTCACCTTAAGCGAATGGGATGGCTGAAAGGAAAAACCGAACTCTAACAGATTTGGTGAATGCCATGATAGAGGGTGCCGGTATGCCCTATGAATGGTGGGGGGAAGCTATCTTGACAGCTTATTCTGTCCTAAACAGGGTAGTGACTAAAAATAGAGAAGTCACTCCCTATGAAGGATGAAATAAGATAAAACCCAACGTCAATTTCTTGAGGATTTGGAGCTGTCTGGCGAAGGTTAATTTACCTGTACCAAAGAAGAGAAAGTTTGAACCCAAAACAATAGATTGTGCATTTTTGGGATATGCACATAATAGTACGGCCTACAGATTCTTAATAGTTAAATTTGATACTCCTAAACAAAGTATGAATACTATCATAGAGTCGAGAAATGCTTCATTCTTTGAGGATATATTTCCTATGAGAGCAGCAGGTAGCACTTCTCAGAGTGAGAATTATCACAATCATGTGAATGCTCCTAAGGATGACACACCACCATCTGAGATAAACGATGAATTATACACACCATCTGAAGAAGATGACAATAAACGAAGCTCCTCGTAGGAGTAAGAGACAAAAGATTGCGAAATATTTTGGTGATGACTATATTGTTTATCTTGTGAATGATGTGCCGAACACTCTTTCAGAGGCTTATGCATCTCTAGATGTAGAATATTGGAAACAGGCAGTCCATAATGAGATGGACTCTATCATGTCAAAAGGGACGTGGAAGATTACTGAGTGTTCAAGTAGGTGCAAACCAATTGGATGTAAGTGGATCTTTAAAAAGAAACTAATGCCTGATGGTACTATTGAAAAGTACAAGGCTAGGCTTGTGGCCAAGGAATTCACACAAAGAGAAGGAGAGGATTTATTTGATACATACTCTCCTGTTGCCCGAATTTCCACCATTAGAGTGCTCCTTGTGCTTGCAGCTTCTTATGATTTGCATATCCATCAAATGGATGTAAAGACCGCTTTCCTTTATGAAGAGCTAGAGGAAGAGATATATATGGAGCAGCCAGATGGTTATAAAATTCCTGGGCAAGATAACAAGTGTGCATATTAATAAAATTCCTATATGGTCTTAAACAAGCACCCAAACAATGTCATGAAAAGTTTTATACCACTTTGACATTGCTAGATTTAGCGTAGACGAGGAAGATAAGTGTGTGTACTATCGTTATGGTGGGGGTGAGGGAGTAATATTGTGCTTGTATGTCGATGACATATTAATTTTTGGAAATAAAGAGTAGGTTTAATCCTAAATATTGCTTACTTCAGGTACCGGCTTACCCCTGGTCTACCAGGCGACTCCGGCTTATAATTCTACTATGTACCAGAACGGGGAAGATTACTAAGGGCGGATAGGGCTGTCACCACCTACCGTCTACCTCTACGATCGTAGAGTACACAGCAAACAAAGGTAATATCTAGCCTAGACACCACATCTACGCTATCAATTACTATTCTAACTTTGGCCAAGAAGTTCCTTCTTTATCCAGAGTCTTATAGCTAGAGTAATCACTATTACTAATGAACGATGGTCCCGCAAGCAACTAAGGAATAAAACTTGCTTAAATAGGAAACTTAAATACTATAAAAGAAACACGAAGACTTACTAGAAACGGCAAGCATCCGTCGAGGTATAAGCGTGGGGAAGATCACCGACAAGCCCGGCTCCTCCCTGAACTCCCCCTCACTCTCTCCCTATTTTCTAAGCACTTTGGTAGTGCTAAAGCTTTTTTAGTGGAGCTCTAAACTCTCTTCTTGTTGACTGTCGTTAAATACCAATTCTAACCGTCAAAATATCTATAAAAGTAGGAAGACTTGGCATTTCATACTTGCAGGCCGAACCGCCTCAGGACCAGGTCGCCCGACCTCCCCCTTGGTCGGCCAGCCAGGGAGTGGGGCCTCCTGCACTGTGCTTTCTAGGGATGACTGGAAGGTGGGTCCTCTTCAATTTTAAGGCGTTGTTCTCTGAAGGAATCCTGTGCAGTCACGTATGCAATCTGGGGAAAGTTCATGTCGATGACCTGTATCCGGGATACCTCACATAGAAGGAAAGTGAAGATAGACTCCTACTATAATATATATAGTAGACCAACTAGGACTTCGCCATGTAACCCTGTCCCCCCGGATATATAAGGCGGAGCAGGAGTCCTCCTCAAGGGACAAGCAAGCACATAGCATCGCATAACATAGAACTAGACAACATCGTCTAGCTCTACCCACCTCGTCTAGATCTATGATCTAGATATATCAATACAAACACCATAGAACACAAAACGTAGGGTTATTACTCTCATTGAGAGGACCCGAATCAGTATAAATCGGCATTTTGTATTACCATTGTCTCTCGATCTCGCGCATACCCCTATTCTACATATAAATCCTCATATATGAACTACCCTATATCTAGTGTCGAGATTAAGTCTCGACATTTGGCGCACCAGGAAGGGGACCAGCGCGATGGTTGGCATGTCGAGTTCGATGGTCTTAACCTACTTCTTCAGGATTTCATCGCGAGCAGACCGACATTGAAGCGCATGAGTCGTCGTGTTTTTCAAGGGTTTCTTCCTCCAGATCTGATCATGAGCTGACCAGCGTTGAAGCGCATTGGTCGTCACGTCTTCATCAAGACTTTGCTCCGATCTGCATCTAGATGATGGTTCGGTCTTTCGTCAGGTCGATCGGTAGTCGTCGACAGTTCCATCATGGCAATGAGGATCACGTCAACCCAAGTCAAAGAAGCAACTTCATCTAGCGAGGCAGCATGTTTACGTGCAACGCGTTGCTGTTCTTGTTTTTTCTGTTGCAATCGATGCACAGCACAGGAGTCGGCGAATCAAGGAGTTCACAAATACTCGCCGAGGATACAGAGACTCGCCGAGATCGGCTTGAACTACCAAGTCCGAGTCGAATACATGGAGGCGACTTTAAACGGAGGCGGCTTGGAAACCAACTCCGAGTTTAATAGTCCAAGGGCTTCACGGCAATATCAACCGAGTTCGACTTCCGTGCGAGCTTAAGCCGTCAGCATCTGGCTGGGAACTCGCGTGTGCAGACGAAAGTGCCGACTGCTGGACATGCGCAGACCGACATCTGGCTAAGCGTGCCCTGTTGGAGACGGTCTGTGCGCGGTGTTGGACACCATCCGATCGCACCTGCAGCGACCAATTCCGACTTCAACTTTGGAAAGCGTTGAACGTACCAGGGAAGGATATTTCTTTTATTTATTCTTTCCATAATATTTTATTCCTTATACTATATGCTAATCAATTTGGTTAGCCAACTAACGTGCGTGCATGTGGCTGGCTTAGTCTTTTTTGCATGTATATGCGGATGAAAAATCTCGTCGCATGGAGGAGCTGGCTGACTTTGGCAACATGGTGTTCATCAAAGGCTGATCATGACCATGCATGTCATCACGGCCGCTCGGCCACTCAGCAACTCGGCGAGTTTTGGTTAACAGCTATAATCAATGACGATTATGAGTGCTGCGCCTACTGTCCGAATGTTCATTCATCCAGCCTTCAACAAGTTGAAGACTCGACAGCCTGGTGTTTCAGCGACTTGGTGATGCCCTCGGCCGTCGGAGTCATCATCCACGAGCTCTACTACTGTGTCTACATCCCGACACAACAGCTCAACAAACGAGGCAGGCGGCCGCCACTCGGCAACATCGTCACGACATGGCTACTCAGTGACATCGCTACAACTTGACGACTCGACCACTCGGTGATCACATGGATTTGCCCGGGAGTTCATCATCAACCTAACAACTCCGGTCACTCGGCAACACCGATGACTACGACGACGCCTCCAGCAACATCGTCGAACTACGATGATGCTTTCGGTAACTCGATGTTTCGGCGGATTCAGTCACTCAGGTAACATCGTCGCGACATGACGCCTACCGACGACTTGGCAACATCGTCGCGACTCGATGGTTCGACCACTCACAACCATATGGGCAGGGTCAGGGGCTACTCGATGACGACCCGATGACTACACCACTCGGCAACATCGCTGCAACCTGGCTACTCAACGACATCACCTCGACTCAGCCACTCGGCGATATCGCTGCACTACGACGACTCGGCTGCCACTCAGCGACGTCGTCAATGACTTAGCGCAATGGGTTTTCACCCACTCGGTTAATCGGTGACGCCTTCGACGACTTGAACAGTTCGGCATGTCGGTCAGCCACTTGGCGCCTCGATGATGGTGACAAGCCAGCGACTCCGAGCTTCGATGTTCCGACAACATGATGGCTCGATTTTGACGTTCGACTACTTGCCAACCACATCGGCACGCTCGGGGGAGCTAAGTATCTTTTATACTTTCTTGATTTATTTTTAAGGTTTTGGGCTCATGTGCTTCATACTTTTTTTCTACGACCGTTTATTTCTGTTTCCTAAGCAGAAGGTCATAGGATTTTTTTATGAGTAAAGTTGGGCTTTTTAATTAGTGCTCTTTTATGGCTTTATTCGTCTTTTTATTACCTTGGTTCTTTAATCCTTTGCATTAAACAATCGAGCTAGGGGGCTATTTGTGTATCTATACACGTGTTCTCCCACTTTTTTATGAATCTAGCAGTACACGTATCGGTCGGTGACCTTTCAGTAGTGCTTCGGCCCTGACACCACCCATGTTGGCCGGTGACCTTTCAGTAGTGCTTCAGCCCTGATACCATTATGACCCATATTGTTTGTTCTATTTTCACCGTTTTTTGGCTTTAGCCTCGACCGATACATTGCATCTTATTTGCAATTTGGTCTTATTTTTGCTCTTACGCCGACAAGCAACTAAGGCATAAAACTTCTTTGCTACGCGACAGACTGCCACTACACTAAACCCAGAGCCAAAGTTGCGAGAGGTCATATGTCGACTGGTTCTAATTGCAATGCAAAAATAATTATGACTGATATTATTGTGGCAGACCGAGCTCCGAGCTCTTTATATTTTGTCCTAAGTATCCTATGGTGGATCAGTCTGGTTGCTAACGTGCGAATACGCTTCTATGCGCTAGTCGGTCTACTTAAAGGAGAAAATGGATACAAACTTGACTTTTCAGTCGACTGATTTGTTTGGCTTATAAAAATAAGTTTTCAAGCAAATAATGTTAATTATAACTAATTATTCTAATTTTATTTATTGTTAGAAACATTTATGACGAATAGGCGGATACACCACTCGACACAGAGTGATTTCCTCGCCTTCACCGGATGGCTTACAGCTCCGACCACCTTCAGCGGTCGACCATACCAGTTCCGACTGCCTTCATCGGTCGGCTACACCAGTTCCGACTGCCTTCATCGGTCGGCTACACTAGTTCTGACTGACTTCATCGGTCGGCTACACCAGCTCTGATTGCCACCATCGGTCTGCCACATCACGTCTAACCGCCACCATCGGTCGGCCACATATCAGATCATCAGTGTCATTCGGTCATCATGACTTCGAATGATTTCTACTACATCAGCGGCTGGCGGCTACAACAACCTCAGTTCCTTTCTTCACTCAACCTTATTGGCTTGAGTTGATCTTCGCTACCGCTTGGACATGATATTCTAAGTTGAGCGCGGCTATCACTCGATCATTGGTTTGAGTCATCTACTAGTCAGCGGTGATTGAAGTCACTCGTCTGAATCATTTATCACTCGGTAGTGATTGATGTCACTCTACTGAGCTATTTATCACTCAAATTTGTTGATTCGAACGATTTTTCCTTAAGGAGAGCCAACGCGACTATTCTTGTTTTGGACTCTTGCATTATTTGCAATTTCCTAATGATACAAGAGTCGGGGGCTACATCTAATTAGGTGTACCTATTCAGCACACCAGTTGATTTCTCGAAGATATTTTTAGATCTTTGAGTCTCTCACAAGCTCGCTGATATAAAGCTGAAGCATTCTACATGGCACAAACCAGTCGGGAAGCTACCGAAGACAATCATCAAGCTTGCAAGACTCTAGGGGGCTACTGTCGATGATCTGTACCCGGGGTACCTCACATAGTAGGAAAGTGGAGATAGACTCCTACTATAATATGTATATAGTAGACCGACTAGAACTCCGCCATGTAACCCTGTCCCCCCTGATATATAAGGCGGGGCAAGGGTCCTCCTCAAGGGACAAGCAAGCATATAACATCGCATAACATAGAACTAGACAACATCATCTAGGTCTACCCACCTCGTCTAGATCTATGATCTAGACATATCAATACAAACACCATAGAACACAGGACGTAGGGTTATTACTCTAATTGAGAGGGCTCGAACCTGTATAAATCGGCGTCTTATGTTACCATCGTCTCTCGATCTCCTGCATACCTCTATTCTACATATAAATCCTCATAGGTGAACTACCCTATGTCTAGTGTTGAGATTAAGTCTCGACAGTTCAGTTGGCACCGTCTCATTGGCTTGAATGGTGTTTCCCTGGATTATGCTCCATTTCTCCACATATATTGTATCAAATCCCTGCATGCACATAGTTCTCCAAGGACAAGTAGAATCTTATTATTCCTAACTAACATGCAACTATAATATGCTAAGTCTTCCTACTTTTATAGGTATATTGACGGTCGGAATTGGTATTTAACAAGCATCAACAAACATATGTGGAGTCCTTAAGTACCAAATTTGATCACCAATTGCCTGTATAAAAGTGCTAAAATGAATAACCAACATAGTGGTAGGAGTTTATTACTAACGAATTCCACAAGTGTTGGTGAATATTTGATTGCAGGTGATTTATACATGATTTAAGGGAATATCCATGCTATTAATCCAAAGAAATATCCAACCAACCAATCAGAAATCAGCACAAGAATGGAATACGTGGAGACACAGGATTCTTCGTGCGTCCAGGGCATCACATTAGCATATCCATGAAGAGGACCCCACTTGTAGGTCACCTGGTGAAAGCAGAGGCCAAGAGGGGCCACCCTCCGGTCGGCCGACCAATTCTCTAGGTCAGCCGACCAGAAGTTGGGGCCGACTGACCTCAGCTTCCACATGGCACTCGATACCGCCTTTCTTAAGTCGGTTTTGGTAGTTAGCCCGAAGATCCCGCCCTAGAACTGCCTCATAACCGCCTTTGAGCCACTATATAAGGAGGGGAGTGCCTCCCACTTCCACACACCTCAAGAAGAGAGTTTAGAGCTCCACTCAAAAGGCTTTAGCACTGCCAAAGTGCTTAGAAAATAGGTAGAGAGTGAGAAGGATTCAGGGGAGGAGTCAGGCTTGTCGGCGATCTTCCCCACGCTTGTAATCCTCCCTGTTCAGGTACGTAGTAGAGTTATAAGCCGGAGTCGCTTGGTAGACCAGGGTCAAGCCGGTGCCCGAAGTAAGCAATATTTAGGATTAAACCTACTCTTTATTAGGATTCTTATAGATAGGAAACCTCTCTACCCAAGCCTATCAAGTTCTTGGTGTCCTTGGAAGAACAAGACCTGAAGATTAGGATACACATGTTCCCTGTGATTCGATAACCTGGAATACTTCTAGGTGAAGTGATACATCGGTATTTATGTGCTTGCGGATTTATCTGTGATCATAAGAAATACCAAGAAGCATTTATGGCGCCGTTACCGGGGAACGGTTGCTATTCTATCATTGAACCTTGTTCGTCCTCGCATCTTTTTCATTTTTCTTTTCTTTTATTTCTTCCCTATTTTTATGATGGAAAAACCAACCCTTCAAACCTTGTCTGCTCCAAAGTGTGAGTTCTATGAGCCTCCACAATCAGTGGATCCAATTCTTTCATCTAGCTTTGAACTCCACCCTGGCTTTATAGCTATGGTTCAGGAACAATCCTTCTCAAGACTAGTGGGTGAAAATCCCTATGATCATCTGCGGGAGTTCGAGCAATTGTGTTCATGTCAAAAGATTCTAGGCATGACTTAGGAAACTCTAAAGTGGAAGTTGTTTCCCTTCTCCCTCAAGGAATGGGTGACACAATGGTACACTCATACTGTCGGGAGTGTCAACGGTCGATGGAAAGAACTTTGAGACCAATTTTGTCTGGCGTTCTTTCCATTGCCACATATCATCTCCCTTCGTATCGACATTCCCGGATTTAAGCAGAACAAGAAGAAATCCATTGATGCAGCCTGGGCTAGGATTAATTTGCTATCCCGAACCGGTCCAAACCTTGCTATACCCGATGCTATGTTGCTACAACATTTTCATCATGGTCTTAGCAAGGATGTTGCCCAATACCTCGACCTTGCCTCTAGAGGATCTTTTGTCCACAAGACTGCAATGGAAGGAAGAGAAATCCTAGAACATATCCTTGAAAATACCTTCTTCCTCGTTGATCCTATAGAACCCTTCCAGGAAAAAAGACAAGTCGAGCCATGAGGACCCTCCAATAGTCGAATCTGAGATATTAGATTGCATATCCCAAGATTCGACCTTTGAGCCCTCAACCGAAGAGGAAACACCGAAGAAAGAAGAAATTCAACCTTCAGAGTTCTCTTCAAAATTCGAGGAAGATCTTCATGAAGATTATGGAAATACCTCGAATTATTCTTTGCAAGGGAAACCACCAGGTCTAGTTCCTCCTCCTGATCCTCTTGAGGATACATTTCTCCGATAGATGGTAAGGGAGTTAACCTCAATCATGAGCAACGAATGGACGAGGGAGGTTGAGCTTTCACCTGAACCAATTTAGATTTTTCGCCCTCTCTAACTATTCCTTGCCACATCAGAGGAACTCTAGTGGATGTCCTTTATAATCCCACTGTTGGTGCCAATTTAATGGCTGATTCTTTCGCATATGCCATTTCGAGCAATGAGCCAGTAGCACCAACTACAAAATCCTTCAAGAGCCCCTTAGGAAAAATTTTGGAAGGATTTGGGATCTTGCACAGTGTGTCGATTAGACACGAAAACATCGAGGCGGTCTTGGATTTTCATATTTTTGAAATCCATGACTTTGATCTTTTGATCGAACATCCCTTAGAGAAATTTCTCATAGATACTTCGACATCAAGGCGCCTAGATGTAAAACTCGGGGGAGATACCTATTGTATCCTGATCTCTCGATCGAGGAATTCTATAACAGAACCTCCCCCTGATGCTGAACCAATTGAGGGAATGATGGCTATTCTTCCTTTTGAGTCTCGAGAATCCCTTCTCGAAGTAGATGTTGAAGAATTTACCATGGAAGAGGATGACTTACAAGAGACTTTTAAGCTACCCACAGACGAGCTACCATCACGATCCCCAATTGAGCTAAAACCCTTACCTTCTCGCCTGTGCTATGCTTTCCTAAATGGTGACATGGAAGCTCCTGTCATCATCAGTGACAAGCTTTCAGAATTTGAAATTGCTAAACTCTTAGCCGTCCTAGAGAAGCATAGACCTGTCCTGGGCTACTCGCTCGATGACCTCAAAAGGATCAGTCTCGTTCTTTGCACCCATCATATCCCTCTCAATCCCAATAGTATACCAATCAGGGAGCCCCAAAGAAAGCTAAAGAATGTGATGCGAGAAGTTGTCAAGAAGGAGGTCTTCAAGCTATTACACGTGGGGATAATTTATCCCGTTCCTCATAGTGAGTGGGTTAGCCCCATTCATGTAGTGCCAAAGAAGGGAGGAATGACGGTCATTCGAAATCATAGGAACAAGTTGATCCCACAATGAACCATCACGGGGTGGAGGATGTGTATTGACTATAAAAATCTCAACAAGGCAACAAAGAAGGATTATTTCCCGCTGCCCTTCATTGATGAAATGTTGGAACGGCTTGTGAATCACTCCTTCTTTTGCTTCCTTGATGGGTATTCTAGTTACCATCAAATTCCCATCCATCCCAATGATCAGAGCAAGACCACTTTCACATGCCCTTATGGAACATTTTCTTATCGAAGAATGTCGTTCGGGTTGCGCAATGCACCCGCTTCGTTCCAAAGGTGTATGATGTCCATTTTCTCTAACATGATCGAGAAAATTATGGAAGTCTTCATGGATGATTTCTCTATCTATGGAAAACTTTTGATCACTGTCTTGAGAATTTGAACAAAGTCTTGTGAAGGTGCCAAGAGAAGGACCTAGTACTCAATTGGAAAAAGTGCCACTTTATGGTCCAAGAAAGCATCGTTTGAGGACACCTTGTGTCCGAAAGGGGGATAGAAGTGGATAGAGCTAAGATTGAAGTTAAAGAACATATTACACCTCCAATAAACATTAAGGGGATCCGTAGCTTTCTTGGCCATGTGGGGCTTTACCGACATTTCATAAAGAATTTTTCTCAAATTTCTAGACCCCTCACGCGCCTTTTAGCTAAGGATATTCCCTATGATTTCAATGATGAGTGCCTAGATGCTTTTGCTACCCTCAAGAATACGCTCATCATGGCCCCAATCATACAATCCCCTGATAGGACACGGCCTTTCGAAAACATTTGTGATGCTAGTGACTATGCCATTGGAGCCACACTTGGGCAAACCATACATAAGAAGCATCACGTTATAGCCTACGCTAGCAAAACCTTGTCAGGGGCACAACTCAATTATTCTCCAAAAGAGAAGGAGCTGTTTGCTATTGTTTTTGCTATCGATAAGTTTAGATCTCATTTAGTAGGAGCTAAGGTCATCATTTGTACGGACCACACTGCGCTAAAATACTTGCTTACTAAGAGAGATGCTAAACCCAGGCAAATTAGATGGATTCTTTTACTCCAAGAATTTGATCTCCAAATTAAAAATAGGAAAGGAGTAGAGAATTCAGCAGTAGATTGTTTTTTGCATTTGCAAGTCACTAACATGCAAGTGTTGATAAGTGATTTTCTGTGGAATGATATGCTGCTACAAGTGATGGACTCCAACCCTTGGTATGCAAACATTATGAATTTTATGATCATAGGATATGTACCACCAGGAGAGGACAAGAAGAAGCTCATTTATGAGAGTCATCATCACTTGTGGAATGACCCATACCTCTTTAGAGTTTGTGCCGACGGGTTATTAAGAGCATGTGTCCCAAGAATTGAAGGCAAAAAGATCATAAAGGAATGCCATGCCAATCCAAATGGAGGGCACTATGGTGCAATTCGCACCCAAGCAAAAGTCTAGCAGAGTGGATTCTTTTGGCCAACAATACATGATGACACAAAAGAATTCATTCGAAGATGCTAGATGTGCCAAAACTATGGAGGAGCCTCTACTTGTAACACAATGCCCCTGACCAACAATGCTGAAGTGGAAATATTTGACATATGGAGCATTGAGTTCATCGGACCTCTTCCAAAGTCCCATGGTTACGAGTATGTCTTGGTGGCCATCGATTATGCGTCCAAGTGAGTAGAAGCACTGCCATGCAAAGCTGTTGATTCCAAGCAAGCCAGAAAGTTGTTCCACAAGGTAATCTTCCCTTGTTTCGAAACACCAAGGATGGTTATTAGTGAAGGGAGGTCTCATTTCATTGAGCCAACCATCTGAAACTTTTTGAAGGAACATGGAGCACAACACAACATTGCAACTCCATACCATACCCAAGTCAGTGGGAAGGCAAAAACATCAAGTAATCACATCAAGAAGAGTCTGCAGAAAACCGTTCATGTAATGGGAAAAGTATGCATAGCATAGCTACCTGATGCACTCTGGGCATATAGGACTGCATACAAGGCACCTGTAAGCATGTCACCTTACCAGCTCGTTTATGGACAAACATGGCATCTACCAGTTGAGCAGGAATACAAGGGACAATTGGCCATTCAGAATTGGAATATGAACCTCAAGGTAGCAGGAAGGCACCCAAAGATACATTTGTCTTAGCTTGAAGAGTGGTGGAATAGGGCCTATCACAACGCCAAAATTTACAAAGAGAAAACTAAGCGATGGCATGATAAAAGGTCCCAACCATCCAAATTCAAGCCAGGCGACAAAGTACCGAGTTTTGATTCCAGGGCCAAGGTATTCGGCCAAGGGAAGTTTCAGAGCAAATGGGAAGGACCATTCACTGTTGTTGAAGCCACATCACAACGAGCAATCACACTCCAGACTGATGGTGGCAAGCGACTTAAGGTAAGTGGCCATCAATTGAAAGCTTTCATGGAGTCGTATGCCAACCAAGGTAAGGAGGTAGACATGATAACCTTAATTGATTTTGATGCTCTACCTTAGTATTCTTTCTTTCTTAAAAAATAAACCCGTGACTCTATTGGGCCCATAAAGCCGTAGAGTCACTTTTGCTTTTTCACTCTTGTTCTGTTTTGTTCAATAAAAAGGCAGGCACCAAAACAAGTGTGGGGGAGGGCTCATGACTTGCAGACGAGCAAAGGCGACGAAACACGACAACATCAAAGATGAACACAGTCGCCTTAGCCACCTGGAAAAACATGAGCTCACATGGGCCAAGAACCAGGTCGGCCGACCTGGCCTCTTGGTCACTCGACCAAGAGTTGGGCCATCTCTGCCCATCTTCATACCATGGCCTGGTTTGCTCGTTCTCCTCCTTTATCCTCCCATGTTTCAAGTTGATTCGTACCAAACATCCGTAATCTTAAAATCAACTTGAACATGCTGTGAAAATCCCTAAAAAAAATAAAACATGACTTAGATTGATAAGATTTACATGCTTTTGTTTCTACATCATGCTTGTTATTTGTGTTAACTATTCATTAGGAACCCATGCATCTTAAATAGTTGATCCTTGAGATACGGTAGACTTTAGGAATTCATTGCTTCATGTTGCTAATCACCCTTGGACATTTTTTGAAAATATAAATTCTATAAAGTCTACCCCTCATGTGGTTGGAAATTAGCTACCAGAGCCATATGTTGTTCTAAATGAAGAAACCCATTACATATCCTGCTTGATGTCTTCATTGAACTTTGTCAAATTGTTGTGACCCTAGGCAGTTACTTATTATGCTTTATGTTTCAAGTCATGTGCACATCCCTTGTCATCATCCACAAAATAAAGGACTCCATCATTTTGATTGCTCTCTATCCAAGAAGGAATATGGCTATCACAAAATATTAAAAAAATCATGCTCCATGAAGAGTGTGACATAAAAAAAGAGAGAAAAAAATTCATGCTCCATGAAGAGTGTGAAAAAAAACAGAAAAAAGAGAGATAGCCATATGCCTCCTATAAAAGAGAAGCATAAGAGAGTCTCCATTGATCCATTCCATCATTGTGCACATGCTTGGACATAATTCATGATTTGTTTTCTGTTCTTGGATCCGATTTTCGACTTAGTGATATATGAAACACAAGTATGTCTCAATTTCTCCCTACCCTGAGCCATAGAAAAAGTCTATTTGTAGAAGTAGGAAAAGAGGCAAGTTACAATGCCTAGTGAGGAAAATACAACCACTTGAGCGATCGAGAGAAATCATATGAGGAGTAAGACTCAGTTTTCATGTTGCAAAATATTTTGGAAAAAAAAAGGGTGTACCGCTAACATATGTAGGGATCTCCTGAAGTCAAGACCGTTCCAACTCTTAACTATCCAAGGTATGCATGCTAGCCACTTCACAACCACAAGTGCAGGTATGATGTAGAAATATTAGTATGTCATTTCTATTCGATCAGAGTCCATGTTCCACCTTAGTTCTTTAGCTTTCACTCGGGACGAGTAAAAGGCTAAGTGTGGGGGAGTTGTTGACGGTCCTTAAGTACCAAATTTCACAATCAATTGCTTGTATAAAAGTGCTAAAATGAATAGCCAACATAGTGGTAGGAGTTTATTACTAACGAATTCCACAAGTTTTGGTGAATATTTGATTGCAGATGATTTTTCCATAATTTAAGGGAATTTCCATGTCACCAATCCAAAGAAATATCCAACTAAACAATCAAAAATGAGCACAAGGATTGAATACATGGAAACACAAGATTCTTCGCGCGTCCAGGGCATCACATTAGCATATCTATGAAGAGGGCCCACTTGTAGGTCACCTGGAGGAAGCAGAGGCCGAGAGGGGCCACCCTCCGGTCGGCCGACTAGGAGTTGGGGCCGACCGACCTCAGCTTCCATGTGGCACTGGATACTGTCTTTCTTAAGTCGGTTTCGGTAGTTAGCCCAAAGATCCCGCCCTGGAACAGCCTCAGAACCGCCTTTGAGCCACTATATAAGGAGGGGAGTGCCTCCTACTTCCACACACCTCAAGAAGAGAGTTTAGAGCTCCACTTAAAAGGCTTTAGCACTGCCAAAGTGCTTAGAAAATAGGGAGAGAGTGAGGAGGAGTTCAAGGGAGGAGCCGGGCTTGTCGGTGATCTTCCCCATGCTTGTACCTCGACGGATGCTTTCCTTTTCAAGTAAGTGTTCGTGTTTTCTTTATGGTATTTAAGTTTCCTATTTAAGTAAGTTTTATTCCTTAGTTGCTTGCGGGATTATCGTTCATTAGTAATAGTGAATACTCTAGCTATAGGACTCTGGATAAAGAAGGAAGTTCTTGGCCAAAGTTAGAGTAGTAATTGATAGCATAGGCGTGGTGTCTAGGCTAGATATTACCTTTGTTTGTTGTGTACTCTATGGTTGTAGAGGTAGACGGTAGGTGGTGACAGCCCTATCTGCCCTCAGTAATCCTCCCTGTTCGGGTACATAGTAGAGTTATAAGCTGGAGTCGCTTGGTAGACTAGGGGTAAGCCGGTACCCGAAGTAAGTAATATTTAGGATTAAACCTACTCTTTATTAGGATTCTTATCCATAGGAAACCTCTCTACCCAAGCCTACCAAGTTCTTGGTGTCCTCGGAAGAACAAGACCTGAAGATTAGGATACACACGTTCCCTATGATTCGATAACCTAGAATACTCCTAGGTGAAGTGCTACATCAATATTCGTGCGCTTGTGAATTTATCTGTGATCGTAAGAAATACCAACAAACAAGCTCAAGATAATTGATGAGATCAAAAGTTTCATGTCGAGGTGTTTTGACATGAAAGATTTGGTGTTTTGTCATGAAAGATTTGGGACTAGCGGATGTGATCCTAAATGTGAAGTTGATCAAAAGCGAAGATGGGATTACTTTGAATCAATCCCACTATGTGGAGAAGATACTTAGCCGTTTTGGCTTTGAGGATTGTAAAATCTCTCCAATTCTCTATGATGCGAGCATCAATCTTCAAAAATTTGAAGGAGAGGGAACAGATCAACTAAGATATTCACAAATAATTGGGTCCCTCATGTATCTAGCGGGTGCCATGAGACCTGACATCTCCTATGTTGTGAGCAAACTGAGTCGGTTTACATCAAACCCTAGAGATGGTCATTGGAAGGCACTTGAGCGAGTGTTGCGCTACTTGAGAGGCACAACCTCACTCGAAATTCACTACTCTGGATACCCACTACCGTTAGAAGGATATAGTGATTCCAATTGAATCTCGGATGCGGATAAGACCAAAGCCACAAGTGGCTATCTGTTTACGCTTGCTGGTGTTGTAGTTTCGTGGAGGTCTTGTAAACATACTGTGTTAACAAAATCCACGACAGAAGCAGAACTTGTAGCATTAGAAACAGCTACTACTGAGGTTGAATGGCTAAGAGAGCTATTGATGGACTTGCCTTTCGTTGAAAAGCCGGTACCGCCTATCCTAATGTATTACGATAACCAATCAGTGCTAGCTCATGTTATGAATACAAAGTATAACTCAAAGTCAAATAACCATATCAAGCGTAGACTGAAATCTGTCAGAAAGATGAAAACCTCCGGAGTTATAGCTGCGAGCTATGTGAAAAACAAAAATAATTTGGTAGACCCTTTTACAAAGGGATTATCACGAAATGTGATTACCGTGATGTCTAAGAACATGGGTATGAGGCCCATCTAAAGGTTACGCAACATTGGTAACCTGTCCTTTTTGATCGGAGATCCTGTGACTAAAGTAATAGGAAGAACAAGTTGGTTGGGTAACCAAAGAATACATTATAAATAAACAAAATATACCCATGTTCAAATGATAAGCGTAGTACTCTTCACTGTATGGAAGGTTGGTATTAAGTCTTAATGTTTTCCGTTGTAAAAGATATTAGCCTACAGGATATCTTAAAGAAAAACACCTACTTGAGATCAACTGTAGGTCGCAGTTCATGAGAATAGGACGTTCTCATAAAGGCTCATAAGAAGATTTGGGAGCAGACTATTAACGCTCCGGTTAGGTGAGATTGTTTTGACAGCCAATTATCAGTTCGATTTCAATTGAAGTCTGCTCACACAAGGCTAAGAATTCAAGGCTTAGTCCATTCTTCAGCTCTGAAAAGATAGATATTGATATTCTAAGTTTAAGTTCAACTCGTACGGGATTTTTACCGAAAGACTGATATATTAATAATATTACAACACAGTGATTCTTTTGACCTCTATTCCTTTCTTTGGAATTGGTGGGAGATTGTTGAGATTTGGCCCATTTTATATGGTTCATTTAGGAGAAATTCTAAAGTAATAAGTGGTTGTTGCTTTTAGTCTCACCTCGCTAGTTTATAGTGGTCCACACCAACTTAAATAGCAGCACTCGTATCTATGGTTGAATAAAAAAAAACTTTAGGAGAGAAAGAGAGCATTGCTATGAGTACACAAGCACGCACACACGCGCGCGCGTATACACGTTTTTTTCGCGTATTAACCCACATGACTTGTGACTTGCGACGCGCGACCGTGACATGGCGTGTCTATAAGGCTAAGTGATTTTTACCACTCGTATCATTCATCAAATTTGAACCGTTATGTATTAATTATGAGGATTAATATACGATTAATTATCATAATTACAGTTAATACGCCAGCATCCTATTGACTGCTAATTAGTGAGCGTAATTAGAGAGGAAACGGCTCCTGAAGAGCAGTCGTGCCTATATTAGGCCCCTCGAGACGTCCAGGTTTCCATAACGTGAAAATTCCTTTTCACTTCTTCTTCCTTAGATTGGAGAGTTGTGTTGTGGTGTTGAACTGCTTCCATCTCGCCGGTCCTATTATTCGACACCTAGTAAAAGGGTGAGCGGAATCTCCGAGTCTTTGCCATCGTGAAACCTGTATGAGGGTGGCAATAAGGTTTCTGGGCAGCGCATCTGCGCGATCGCTCGAGGCTGATCCATGATGATCTGCGTTGCCTCATCAACGAACTATGATATCTACATCGATAGTCTGCTTCGTCTACTATTTGCGCTAAATTAAGCGCCGACAAACCCAACGTAAGTCAATGTCTCCCGTGCTTTTATTTCTGTTATTCTACTTGCTGCTAGAGTTAGTTTGCATTACGAGTTTGAATAATCATGAAATTTTCCTAAAACTAAAATCTAGAATTAGAATAACACGTATTTTTTCAACAAGATATTTATGCTCTTTCATAATAAATTTCATGTCATATCATCATTTTTACTTATGTATCATCTAATTAAATATAAATGAAAGAACCATTAAAACTGGCCTGAGAGCAAGGTTAATAACGTCGTCAGCTACCGGTGGTAAGCTCATGCCATTTCATTGAATTTTGCAGTAGCAAACACTCATATACTAGCTGGCTACGTACTTGTCCATTGAAGCATTTAATTTTGCATGGTACGCATCGTTTATTAGAAGAAGAATGGGAAAGCCGGTTGCTGCGCTCGCTTTTGTAGCCTACTGACTCGATTTCATCATATTTATTCTTAAAAAATTAGTTTAAAAATAGATGGCCATTAGTGAAACCCTTGTAGCAATGGTCTATCATCTCCTTCCGTTTAATCTATTATGAAACTATTTTCTATATCCGCATATAATTTGCTTTCAAATGTTAATAAAGTTAGATAATTTAATCCTAGAACCTTAGGTGGCTCATGTTTCAAACAACGTGTACCTCGGTTATTTAAGTTTATTTACTGTAGTAGAATCAATCTATTCATATCTAAATTCCAGATAACATTGATATTGTATTTATAATTAATTATTTTTGAGTAAAAAATAATGTTATTATTGAGATCGAAACATCTATTGTGACCTTGTGAATCTTAGGATTAAACCGACGTTCATAAAATATAGTTTTATAGGGTGTGTATATGTGTCTGTATCTTGTTCAATTTGCAAGAAAAAAAAAAAGCGGCTCATGCCTCCGCGTGGATTGTGCAGCTGATTTGCAGTTGGCTCGTCAATGTGGGCAAGTCGGCAGCGCCGCTTCTTCGCACTTCACACTCGCCACTCCACCAGCCGTCCAAACCCTCCCCCAAACCCCCAAAACCCACCCACCCAAGAAACCAAAGCCAGCAGAAGAGGGGAAGAAGATGCAGCAGCCGATGTCCATGCAGCCGCAGGCGTCGGCGGTGGCCCCGGCGTCCGGAATCACCACCGAGCAGATCCAGAAGGTGCCTCCTTTCGCGTCAACCTTTCCGCCCTCCCGGTTTTTGGTGGGGCTCCGTGTGCGGGGTTCTTGGTGGGCTATTTCCGGTCAAAGATTGGATCCATTTGCTAGGCTTAATCAGATGTGGTTATGTTTATATGCTTCTGGATCGATTCGAGCTAGGTTTCGTTTGGTGGATTAGTTTTTCATTGTTGGAAGAAAGATTGGTAGATTAGTGAAGGTGCTGTTATTTTCCCCCAACATTTGACCAGTTTTATCTGAACCCGATGACTTTTGTATTGCTGATTGGGTATCATGTTAGGATCCAGTAAAGGTGGGATAACAACTTCTGAATGTAACTTTCTTTGTTTTGATAATGGGATTTGAATCCTTTCATTTAGCAAGGTATCATATTGCTTGAAACAGAACCAAACTATGTCTTTTCCTTTTGCGTTGGCCTCATAACTTGGACTCATCTATACTTCATAGCCTGCAAAGGGCACTATATCTTTGAAACGTTTCCCATCTTTCTTAAGCATTTAGGTCCCTTCATATCGTTATTTCAGTTGTTGTGATGGAAGATGCCATGACAAATTTGTATGGAAGCTTGACTATATGTTTTTTTTCTGAAATATCCTAGTTTAGTTACCTTTGCTACTTGCACTTTTCAGATTATCTTTCTCTTTGAAACGAAAACTGCTCATTTTATCAAGTCTCATTTTCGCCCACCTGTTAATTTTCTCATCTTTAGGTGTTATTCTTCTATTTTTTTTTCAACTATTACTTAAAGTTTTACTAGTTGCTAATATTCAAACGATCAATGTGCATTTCGTAGTACTGCATCTTATTAGCTGAAAAAGAATAGCATATTTTTTCCTTAGTATTCAGCATAAGGCAATGTATTATTATTGCCGTTGGGGAATTGTTTACATAGTTGTATTAAAAAATTCCAGATTGCAATCAAGTCTGGTCTAACATCTTTTTGTAGTCTATGGACAAAACATTTCCACCTTAAGAATATTGATACATACTGTTTACTCCAACACATCTAGTTCAATAACTTTACTATTATGTCATGTCATTTGTGTTCTGGTATCTGGGCATTCAGTTGATTATTCACTCTTCTTGGAGAATCAGTTCTCATATATATTGTGATGATGTGTTCATATGTTCTCACAGAACTACCATTTTGCTTATGGATATTGTTTTGTTCATAATGTTGCACATTGGACGTTATGATTGAATTTAACAGTTTTTTGTATGGTATGTTGCAGTAGTTCCTTTTTTTTTACTAAATGATCACACCTCTTTTTACAGTATCTGGATGAGAATAAGCAACTCATTTTGGCTATTCTGGAAAATCAGAACCTGGGAAAGCTAGCAGAATGTGCTCAGTATGTAACTGCTTAAATCTTCTTTTGCAGATTTACTATTTCATATAATCTTTCACCTAGATAAATGATCAGGCTTTCCGTATGGTGGCATGAATCTAATGTATGTTATAAACATGCCTTCTTTTTATTGTGTCTTTCTGCAGTGTCATCTAATTGTAAAAATGCTGAAAATCTGTTGTTACTCATATGCTGTATAATTATGAGGTTAGCATGTATAATAATTTTGTTCTGCTACATAATATTAAATATCAACTGAAAACTCAGAACTGCACCAAGGGTCTGTAACTTTTTTTCCTGATGTATCTTGTGTCTGGTACACAATCACCGTGTTTCTCCTGCATTATCAGTGCTTATTCATGAAAAGCATAGTTCACTTAGTGCTCTTGATTCCATTAATTAAAATAATTCATACCTTGGTATTCTTAGATGTAATAGGTTAGTTTTTCTACCAAAACACGTACATGCATCACTTGACGATGCTGTAGGCCCAGCCACACAGCTGCTATAAGGACATCCCCTGTTATCTCTCACCATCACGTTCGCTTTGTGCTGTGGTGTCCTGTTAAAATACCACAGACAAATCTGAGGATACACTGCTATCCCTCACGATTCTTACACTGCTGCTTGTCAATTGACTATTTCTTACACTGCGTGCGTGTGCGTGTGTGTGTTGGGGGGTTGTTGCTACATGGATTTGCTGGGCTTGTTGAGCTGAGTCAGTTGGACCAGAATGAATATTGTTTCAAATAGTGGCAGTGAGCCAGTTTAATTTGCTAGCATCGGCTATGTGTCCACCTAATCACCTCAGCAGTGAAAAGGGCCTAGGCAACTATGCCTCATCTTACCACCTTTAGTTAACTATAATTGAGTTATACCTTTTCACATTATCCATAGATATGTGCTCAATGATGCCATGATTTGATCTCCATTAGTTCATCATTTTTGTATGTGACATGCCTGATCATTGTGGATAGACCATAATGTGCGCGCGTGTATTTTTGTGTGTGCTCGCCTTTATCACTAGTTAGGGTTGTCGTTACTATTTTTCTCCTCTTAATCTAGTGACAATTGTCCTTCTGTGCATTAAAAAAGGCATTATATGTAAACTCAGATTGAAGAAATAATATGTAAGAACAATTGTACACACTCAAGAAAATAGAGTATAACTTAGCTATATCTCATCTAACACTGCTGTCTTCATTGATAAAACATATGAGTCAGTTAATATTCACCTTTGATTAATATTTTGTTGTCAGAAACACAGAATGATACAATTACAATACCTGACTGAAGTATCATATGAAGTAGTGGTATTGCTTTTCGGTGTTGTCCTTCACTCATCCAGATATTGGAATCCAGCCTTTGTTATATTACAGACTCTAGAAACAATGATACTTGTTTTTACAGTGGACTACTTCCACAATATATAGGCCGAGTCTTACGATGTGATACAGTGTGAACAATCCGCATGTAGTCCATAATACATCCAGATGGATTCCATCGTGAAAAATGTATGTTTGTCCATTTGATAACGCTTCAATATGTGCAGTAACGGGGCATGTGCTCCACTACAAACATCATACATATTTTGAAGGCCATATGTAATGCTGCCATTGAGAATCTATCATGGATATGTATCTCAAACCATTATAGAGCCGCACATGTTCCTTCTGTGTTGGTACAATAATATTTGAATCACATCTCACAAGTTGTCACAACTCACAAGTTGTCACAACTCACAAGATCTACTTAATTTGATTGGTTTATGTGATGTAAGTAACATCGATTGTAGCATATGCAGTCATGAAGCAATGTAGCAATACATGCTATATGTTGAAACTATAATCCAAATCTGCAGGACATCTCTTTTGAACCATCTTAAGTTCATGAAAATTATTCTCTTTTTTTTTTGTTTAGATAATGTCATTCTCTATCTTCTACGCCATATCCACTTCTTTCTCTGACTGCACATTGCAATCATGTCAGCTTTTGCCACCAACCATATTGCTGCCAGCCTTACTTGTTCAATGTTTTTTGTGGCATCGGTGCTACTATAATGCATATCTGTTATCTTGTTCGTTGTTGTAAATTTTTTCTCTTTTTGTGATATATGAACATGGTGTATAAATGCCTTGAACAAATTTTCTCATTCATGGCATTTTTTCTATTAAGTAAATATGTGAATGTTATTGTCTTGAAACAGAGGACGCTATTCAATTGTAAGATTCATCATTCATAAAACTCTTCAGGTATCAAGCACAGCTTCAGAAGAACCTCCTGTACCTTGCTGCAATTGCAGATGCTCAACCACAGACTGCTGTCAGCCGCCCTCAGGTTGGCCTTTCTCCAGACCTTCCTAAGTACATATCCTTTCTGCTTTATGTCCTTATGTTATTCCTGGAAGCAGATGGCACCTCCTGGCGCATCTCCGGGGGTAGGAAATTACATGTCACAGGTGCCTATGTTCCCCCCGAGGACGCCTCTGACACCGCAGCAGATGCAGGAGCAGCAACTGCAGCAACAGCAGGCTCAACTACTAAATTTCTCTGGTCAAATGGCTATGAGACCGGGCATGGTCAATGGCATGCCTCAGTCCATGCAAGTTCAACAAACTTATGCAGCAAATCCCCAGCCAGTAAGCAAGCAAGATGGCACTTCAGAACCTTCAGGCACTGAGAGCCACAGGAGCACTGGTGCTGATAATGATGGTGGAAGCGACTAGGCTGAGAAGTGCTAAACTGTAGAAGCTAGCCAATTTAGGTCGCAAAACGGATGTATACTACCGGTGGACGAAGAAAGTCATTCCTGTGCCCTTCGATGATAAAGTGGCTGCGATCTTCGCATGGATTATGACTAGTTGCATTTACCTCTGCTTTTAGTATGTAGAACAGACATAGATTGTTGTAATATTTGTTTGCTAGTCCTCCCAAGCTGCTCTTGTTTTAGGCTTGTAGCCATAGGCCACGGCTGCCAAATGTGATATTCAGAAGCTGGATTCGTTTATGATTTATGGTAGACTAAGTTTGATCTCTGAAAATGGTCGGAGTTTGCAAAGCACGTTTCCTCTCAGCTTAATGATTCCATTGGAGGAATTTTATTTTTCCGTTATGTGTTCTCCCTGTATCATATGAAAATTTTACGCACTCCAGTGCTCCCAGTTGTGGCTCATGCAAATATTGGAGTATACGCCTCTTTTTGTTTATCCGTTCTTGCCATGTACTACCTCTGTATTTGAATTGTTGACATCCGGACGTTGGTCTTGAGTTAAATTTAAACTATACAAGCTGCCCAGACGTCAACAAATAAAACATGGAGGGACTAGTATGTATTCAACCAGTAGAATTTTCCTGCTGAATTTGCAGTTACCATGTAGGAGACAGTATAATCAGGTGCTTCATTTAACAATCTTGGAGGAAGTTTGGTGTTTGTTTTGGCAATGAGTTGCAATATGGATGAATCAGCATTTTTTTTTTCTAAATTTGGTTAAAATGATAGATGGTTGGACGTATTCTGTAAAATAAGGGTTGATTTATAGCACACTATGTTTGATCTCTGCAACTTATCTAAGTTTGCAAGGCTCGTGTTTTCTAGACTCAGCTTATAGCTTCCATTGAAATATTTTTTGGGTATGCATTCTCCATGTATCATGTGAAATCTTTGTACTTAAACTGTTAGACACTTCAGTATGTTCCAGTTGTGCCTCAAGCAAAATAGCAAATATTGCACTTTATGCCGTTCTTTTTCTGCATCCGTTCTAACTAGTAGTGTATCAATTTTATACTGAACTAGCTCACCGAAAACTGCAGTAGAATCTTTTTGCTTAATTCGCATGTACCATGTAGGAGACAATACAATCAGATGCTTCATTCACAATCCTGGAGGAGGAAGTTCGGTGCTTATTGCAATTAGCGGTGGCAATTGGAGTCCTGGGTCCCGCCGGGTTTGGCACTGGCCGGGTGCGGGTGCGGGTGCGGGACTGGGGGAAACTTTTACACCCGCAGGGCACACCTGTGGTATCGAAATTCAAAATACTCCTTCCTTCTCATTATAATTAGGTCAAAACATACTGTCAGCACCCTGTAAACATATTCAACTCCGCCACTGGTGAGCTCCATAGAGGAGCACCCGAAGCTACCCCACGCAGCTCCTGGCTTCGATACTTTTTGGGGTCCGGCTCTCCTTTTTTTCCGGAGAAGCAGTTGAAGGCCCATTTGACAAATTTTTTTTATAAAACCGTGTGAGAAACCGGAGCCGAAACCTGACCAAACATGGCCTTACTCTGCCCACCCGTTTATTCTTCCTCAAATTCAATACGTATATCCTCCTTGCCAGTCCGTAAAAAACAAATCTAGTCCGTGAAAGGTAGAGTATCCACGTAAGCCGATTTTTTTCTGTATTTTTGTTTCCGCCGTCGCTGTGCCCTATCAGGACTCTGAGTCCGCCGTTCCCTCATGGTCTTAAACAAAAAACAAAAAACGAAAAACGTGTTTGTTTTCTTAATTATAAACTGAAGCTGCGGTCTCCACATATGGCGATCTCCCGGTTTCCACCTCCACACCTCCAGATCATAAATTTGTTCTTAAATTTGTTGTCGTAGAGATCAGGCGTCGATGCCGGGTGCGTGCCGTTGATTGACATTGAAGCCACGCCAATCAAACCGATCTCGGTTAGTACGACTTGTTTACTATGATGCCTGTAGCAATGTAGCAATGGTATAGAAGAAGAGGAGAGACAGATCTAAGCTCCAAACAAAAAAACTTTTGAGAAGGTAAATGAAAAGTAAATAGTTTTTGAGAGTGAGTGAGACATATGATTGAGAAAGTTTACAAACATTTTATATATATAAATAATTTTATTTTTAAACCTGTAGCAACGTACAGACACTTTGCTAGTTTGTAATATTACTTATATAACTTAAATGCATCTTAACCATTTTTTCTCGTGCTAAACTCTCACACTTTTTTTGAGTTATGTGTTGATTTTAATTATACACATGTGTCTATCATAATTAATTTATTGAGATGTTTATTTTTGTATATTTTTATTTGTAACATGTTAAACTCACGTATGACCTGAAACTCATCCGTCACCCATTGGTGCCGGTGCCATTTTTCACCTACAACCTTTCTTATTGCAGGCGGGTTTTTGCTTCACCAGCCCAAAACCCGTCTTGTTGCCATCCCTAATTACAATACTAGCTAGAAGTTTGAGTGACCATTCTCGGAAGAGTTACCTTGCGTTTGAATTGAGGTTTGGAAAGTGAGGTCTGTCTCCCACATCTATGAATTTGATGAAATTTCATTGAGTTCAACCATAGGAACTAAAATGTTCCCTTTCGACTTCTTATTAGACCTAACCTTGACTTTGTTTTACGTTTTTTATTCAACTCGATATAAAACAAAGCAGAGCTCATTTTTGTTGTGTCATATTCAGCAGTGGCAACTGGCAAACTATTTCAGTAATCAGTTTGTGAAAATGCGTGTTGCACTTCTGTCATGTGGTTGTACGGAAACACGAAGAAAGCATCCTTTGGACTCGATACTCTCTCTCTCGAAAAACTCCCATTACCATGCTGACGTTTGAACATATGGCAATACTGACCAACACGTGTTTGTTATGGTTCCACAAATTTTAGGCATTCCGTTTTGCAAACTCGATCTACGTATAACCCGAGAAAAAGAACATGCATCCGAAATGCTATTTGGGTAAACCTTTCATATAGCATACCAATTGAGCAAAAGGAGTAAAAAGACGTCCAGGGCGACTGAAGTCCCCACGCGTGGCAACAAAAAGCAACATCCAGAGAGAGAGAGAGAGAGAGAAGATATTTTCTGATTTTCTAAAGGCTAGATATTTATGTAGAAAATACAATGTGAGTTACAAGTTTTTGGGTACAACCATAGGAGAACACTTGTTACGAAGGAATGCTTCTTTTGCAGATAACTCTGGTTTTGCTATATTGTATCTTAGTATTATAGACACCATATCACGAATTACATATGTTTGCGCTATCTGGTTCAGCAAATGACCCACTCTTTGTAACTATAATGTGTGCAACATCTGGGTGTAGGCGTTACTGGTGCAAAAAAAACAACACTGTTATACATAAATAAATTAAACCCATGTAACATTCTAAATTTATATTATTTTTTGTGGAATAAAACACCTCTAAGCTGTGACTTTTATAAGTGGATATGCATTGTAGCATCATAAACCTTCATTGCTATCTCACATATCATATATAAATATTCAAAGCATATGATTTATGATTATGTATGATGATATAATAGTATGTAGAAGATCCACAAGTATAGTGTCATATTAAAAACAGAGCTTAGACTCCTAATTGGAAGACCCAAAACCGTCGAAATATATATTTGCTACTAAAATTTAGTCTAACAAATGTATATATATGTGTCTAGGGAATTGATGAAGGAGGCAATGCACCAATTACCTCTACCAGTAGGTTGGCCTCAACAATGAAATTCACCAATCGATTATCCAACACGTTGAATACCAACAAAAATTACCTCCTAGGAAGAAGTAGAGAACATCAGGATTCCTGTGACTAACCATAACTAGTTGTTCGAGTTCACTAGCCATTGTGTTATATTTATAGCTGTTTGTTCCCCAAATGTTTTTGATCATGAATAATTACCTAGGCATCCACCATTTCTCACCAGGCATCCACCATTTCTCACCTTGAGGATTCTCGGTGTCGAATGTTCACTTCATAATGATGATCATGGCTCCAATCAACGATCATTCTTTAACGTCGTGTATGAGCGGTATCTTTTCTCGCCGTGCACATTTGTCAAGAATGCTATAATCGTCATATGCCTACTCAGCTAGGGGTGCTTCCACAACAGCAGCTAGGCCTACCATATGCTCATGTCCCCAAGCAGCTGGACAAGGCTCCCTGCAATAAATATGTTGTTGTCTATCAGCCACAATCACAATGACATGCATACTTCCTACCCTTTTTGGTCAGTAATACGGACAAGAGTGTTGTAATCTTCCTCTTTAAACTATGCTTTTCAGTGATCTGTTCTTCCTCTGTGCGTGCTCATTTCTACTTATATGAATTCTCTCAAGGATCACTTGTAATGATGTGAGAAACAACAGATGAAGTCATTGAACTCTTCTAGCAATGCTAGACTGTGTCTCTCCATACATGTCATGATACAGAACTTTAATATTATGGTTGTGAGTGTTGTGTTCATGCATATCAAGTTATTCACACCTGCTAAGTAGCATCTCTACAACTGTGTTTCATCTGTATATAACACTTGGCAACATTGAGTACACTTCAAATTAGATGAATTTGTTGGTTTGCTATCCCTCCACATGGAGGAAAACTATATATGGGAGGATTATTTGGCGGAGAAAGATTGATGATGGTGTATTGGATAGAGCACATCCAACATAGGAACTGGAAGGATAAAAAAACATAGAAATTGGTTGATACACCAAAAACAACATAGGTTTTGGTTAGAAACACCAAAACCAACAAGGGAATTGGATTGACACACTAAAACAAACATCCAAGCAATACACACATCCAACACTACTCACCCTCTATATAAAGCAAGCATCAAGACGTACTTGAGCAAGCCATTCAGCAGGCCAACAAGGTGTGCAACATTCTCAGAAAGTAGGGCTGCCCCATATCGAGATAGGAAAGGAACCTTATCTCAGAATGTTATGATAGCATGCGACTTTGATATTAACTTCACGTTCATTTCATGTAGATGGGAAGGATCTACATCTGATGCCGAGGTCCTTTGATTTGCCCTTAACAATGGTTTTCATGTGACACAGAGGAAATTTTATCTTATAGATGGTGGGTATGCAAACACACCAAAGTTCCTTGCCCCATATCGAGGAGTTCAGTATCACCTCAATGAGTTTAGGAGCCATCGTGCATATAGTAACTATGCGGAACTCTTTAACCATCAACATGCAACCCTCTGCAATTACATAGAGAGGGCCATTGGGGTTGTCAAGAAAAGATTCCCCATTCTAAAAGTTGACACATTCTATGCTATTGAGTCTCAAATTTAGATCCCAATTGCAGCGGCTATAATTCACAATATAATTAGAAAGGAGCACAATTAGAAAGGTTGGCTAGATCACCTACCAGCTAACATCTAACTGAACCAATATGTTGATGTCTCGGAGGATGATAAAAACTACCCGAATGAATTAGAGTCAATTGATGAAAATAATTTAAGGGACCAAATTGCTATGCAAATGTGGGTTGCATATAATGCTTATGTACTTTTTTTGACGTGCTTGTGTGATACCTTTTTTCTTGTAAACAACCACCATGTATAGATTTTCAATTTTTTTTTTCTTGCGATGCAGCTATGGCAGAAGAAGCTATAAGGACTAATTAAAACTATATCCAGGAGAAGGACATCCTTTGATATTCTAAATTAGCACAAGGTTGAGAACCAATTCACTACTCAGAATGGATGGACAACGAAGGGCTGGCATAGTATCCATCACAACTTCAGTGAGATATTCCCTGTAGCACATTACACAAAAGCACATCTTCAAGAAAAAAAAATAAAAGATCTGAAAGATATATATATAGTTATAAGAGATGCAAGGAAGGAAAGCAGTGCAAGTCTAGATTCAACAAGTGGTGTAACAAAACTGCCTTACCACAGAGACTAAGACGATTCTGTTGCCAGGATCTTTTTCAGATGGCGACACACGTTGTGACACCTAATAGTATAACACATGACAGAAGAAGTATGGTTTGCAACAAGAATATAGATATAGTACAAAGTTTTACATAAATTCAAATTTAAATTACAAACCAGAGTTTAAAAGTGTGAAAGCGAAATGGTTCAACAGTAAATAAAATGGTTCAATGAAGAGTAAGATACAATCGCCCTCTCGCGACGATACATAGAAGCATCTCCGGTCTTGATAGGTGTCGTGCCCATGACACCGTACTGGCAAACAACATGATACTCCTCCTATGGGCTGCAAGGTTCACTCTCGATGTTCCAGATGTTGAAGAACTCGCCACCGTAATTATCTGAAAACCACAAAGAGCTACGCCCTAAACAACTAATACTCAGCAAGACTTACCCGTAAAAAATGGCCAACTACAACCGATTACTAGACATGCACAGACTAAGGGTAGGATTTATGTTGCCAAAAAGACAATCTATGAGTGAATCCTTATTTTTCAAGTTTTAGCATCAAATTAAGCTGACATGCAAAATAATAAATTTAGTTTACATTATAACTATAACAAACATGATTGCCATACAAATAATAATAATTTAATACAACAATATTGAACCCATTCATCACGTTACTCTTCTTACTATGTTATAATGCAACGACCAAGTGGTACTCGTTACTGTGAGGGGCAGTGATTCGAATTAAAGATGGCAATGAGTATCCGATATCCGAAGCCCGATGGGTAAAACCCCTATTAAGGGATGGGTATGGGACATAAATTATACCCGTAGGTACATAAATGGGTTAATCTTGTATCCAATGGATACGTGGGTTTCGGTATAGGAACCAGGAACCCATACCCGTGTACCCGCAAACCCAATATTTATGTGTAATTTGTGATTCATAATATTGATTTATTATTTTTTGGTAACTCTAGCTCTATTAACTTTATCAAAATAGACTAGACTAATATATAATCTTATTTTGTGCATGTGCTAAGTAAAAAATTCTTATCAAAATTGATTAAATTTATCAAAGTATTAAGAATTTTTTTTAAAGTATCATGAGTATGAGAAACCTATGAATACCTGATTACTCGACGGGTATGGGTATGAGGTGAAATTTCAACCCATCATGGGTATCGATATGGGTTTGGTTTACTTATAATGGGTATGAGTATGGGACACTAAAACCCGATGGGTTTTTACCTATTGCCATCCTTAATTTGAATCAATTTACATCCTGTAGGAGTGATCTGATTGCATGCCGCATACGCGCTTCCTAGAAGCCGCATGGGGCAACTTTTCGCTTCGGCGCCCCAAGGCCAGTCCAAGTCCTATCGCCCCCGAGAAGGGTCCCTCAGTGCGACGCGTCCCGGACGACATCCATGAGTGGATTGCTCTCTCCTCTTGGCTCTCAAATTCCACCCAATAAAAAGAGGATAGGGTACCGTCCAGCCAAGCAAGATCCGTTGCTATATCAGTTTACTGACCCATAACTCCAACATACAAATCAATACATTCAAACTTGATCCCATGGGCCGGACACCACGCGGGCCTTAAGCGACTTAGACGGGGCTACCTCGTTGAAGACAAGTTGTCCTTTCTTTTCCACATAGTTGCTCATCCGGTCTCCATTTGTTATCTCATCAAAATCTTCCTTCAGCCGATATCATTCCCAGCAAATAATATTTTTCCTGATCTATGAGCGGTCTCTATAGCACTCGATGAATTTTCATTCAAAGTTAAGCAGAGCTACTACCGTTATCAAAAGGAAACATGGGACCTACTGCAATACTAGGTTTTTAAGCAACTCCTATAACTTAATGCACAATCAAACCTTATATCACGCTAACTAGTAATAAAATAAAAGTTGTAAAAATTTAATGGAATGCACTGGGGCTTGTCTAGAGCTTGCTCTTGATCAGCGGGGTCACCACCACCTTCGGGCTTCTGCACGCTCTCGGTCTCCACGTTGTTTACCTCGTGATCTACACGATACAGATGATGTTGTGCGTCAGAGAAGATTCATGGCAGTCTAATAATACAAGACTGATTGGTATACGAGTACGGGGGTTGATGCATTAAGTAAATATAAGATGAAGGCATAGAGTGGGTGTATTCAATGAATTTCCTTCATGGACTTCAGAAATTTTACGCGATAACGTTGTACAAAAGTACGGTGTGTGTGCGATGGTCGTGGTTGATATAAATGAGCTAAGTGTATGGGCAATGGGTACTGATCATGATGATTTCAGTGTGTTAAGAATGTTGGTAGGCAAAATGGAAACATATACGATGTATTGTTTAAGTACAATTATAGGAAGATTTAAAATATTAAAGCTATAACACAAATAATTAATTTATCATGGTTCTGCAATAGATATGCCAATAACAATTAACTATGGGTAGATTACAGCAGGGGAAAATTTTGAGCCAAGTTGCACTAACATGCAATGAGTCAATAATTCTTAATAATTAAAGGAAGGTAAAAGCTAAATATTTAATTGTGGTAAATGTAATGGGAATTAAATGGTATGCTTATGCAGGATGGTTAGAAATACCCAACCAGGATTATGTGCTAAGTGTCAAGCATTTATCAGCTACACAGATTTATATTTAGGATTTATTTTACCTATTATTTTTGCCTCTGATAAAACTAATAGCTTTCATGGGCATTTAGCATTTTTGATAAATTCTAATGCATCAGAGGGGCCTAACACATTTTTGTTTGCCCCAAAAGAGTGAGTAATTATTTATTCATGTATTTTTAAGGTCTTGCCAATTTTTGGAAATGGTTAAACTACGAAAACATAAAAACAACGTTCGCGGGCTGGCTTTTTCTCGGCCCAGTAGATCGAGGCCTGCGGGAACATGTTTCCCGGGTCAGATCTGGCCCAAGTGGGGTGGTCGCCCAATGCCACTCGGCACAGCGATCGAGCTCAGCTAGCCGAGGGCGCAGCGGAGCCTAGTGCGGTGCGGCCATGGCGGCTGGCCGCGGCGACGCCCAGCATGGAAAGGTTCAGGGGCCCGATGCGGATGTGCGGCGCGCGAAAGGGAGGGAGTTGGCACACCCGGACTAGGTCAGCGACGGGCGAGGACAACGAGGCGTGTTCCGACGAGATGGCTCCACAGGGAAAAGCCAAGTGAGGTCGAGGAGCTTCGCGGGTCAGTGTAGAGCTTGCAGGAATAAGGAATCGACGCGAGGCTCACCAGTGGCGGAGGATTTGACGGTGACGCAAGCTTCGGCTGCTGGCGAGACCTAGGGAAAAAGATTGAGCATTTTACCTATATGCTATTAAAAAAGATAGTCCTGACTTGTGTGTCACTAAAAAGTTCGTTCGTACCCTGGTGTCATCCAACTAAATTTTTTTGTCCTCTACATCATTCCGTCTGCATTCCGTCCAGTTTTCACTGTTAGTAGCACCCGATGAGTGGGACCGGGCCTGAAAATGACCAAAATGTCCTTGACTATTTTTTTAAATCACGACACATATATAGGCTCCAAATAAAATAAAAAGAATCACAAAACAAGTAATATGAGCTCACGGAGATCATAAAAATTTCAAAATTCGAAATCAAATATCAAATATCAAATTCAAAATCAAATTTCAAATTTGAATTCAAAATTCAAAATCAAATATCAAATTCGAATTTCGGAATAAAAAAATCAAATTTCAAATTCGAATTTCGAAATCAAATTCCAAATTTAATTTCAAAATTCGAAATCGAATTTGAAATTTGATTTCAAATTTTGAATTTTCAAAATTTGAAATTCTTATGGTCTATGTGAGCTCATATTACTTGTTTTGTGGTTCCTGTTATTTTGTTTGGAGCCTATATATGTGTCGTGACTAAAAAAAACAACCAAGGCTATTTTAGACATTTTCTGGCCCGGTCCCACTCGTCAGATGCTGCTAACGGTGAAATATAGACGAAATGCAGACGGAATGACATAGAGGTCAAAGAAGTTTAGGTGGATGGCACCAGGATGTGAACGAACTTTTTAGTGGCACAGAGATCAGGACCATCTTTTTTAGTGGCATATAAAAGGCTCAAAAAGATTCAAAATACTTCCATCTCACGCGCGCTCGCGGGAAAAGATTGGTACCAGCAGTCGGAGCGGACCCAGGCGCAAGTTCTTGCGGCAGGACTCACACGGGGAGGCAGCGAGGTGGCCAGGCGACGAAGCAGCGACGGTAGTGAAGACGGCTTGGTGCAGAATAGAGAGAAGTGAGAGCGAGAGAGAAGGAGAAATGGGGACAGAGGGGGGAGGGTCTCAGCGGGGGAGGGAGGGCGGGGGGGAGGGGGGGGGGGGAGGGGCGATCTGACCAGGGATGTCACAGCCCGAGGCCACCGGGAAGCCATCACCAGAATATGAGCACGTGGACAGGGCCAGGGACGAAGGTACGGCTTACCATTGGTGTCAGCTGACACCGATAGATTTCTAAAAACCTAGTGTAAACTGTTGTTCAAACTCTATTTCCAATACTAATGACACCAGTAAAAAATGGTGCTGACCCCGGTGAACTGCGGTGCTGGCTTCGCCACTGGACAGGGCGTCGTCGTCGAGCGAGAGGACGATCGGCTTGCCGGAGCCTCTCCTCCACGAGGAAGACAACGACCGAAGGGATAAACCCGATTCTGAATATTTTATGATCCCTTCTCACCGATGTTTTGGCAGTGCTTGTATAGCTGCTCTCTGGATTGGACCATGGGCCGGGCTGTGGTGGCGCATGGCCCATACAATATGGGCCGGGTGTTACACTACCGCCCCGCCGAAACGTTGCTTGTCCCCAAGCAACATCATGTCTTGGACAGCATACTCTTCTTTGCTCAATCTTTGTTTGCCATATCATATGAAGAAATGGTCCAAGCAAACAGTTACGACCAGTCTCATGGTTTGAGTCATTGCCATCCAATACGCTTGACCAGCTCGAATAGGGTGCAACAAACTTCTGCATAAAGTTTCATTGGGCAACATACTGAAGCATCTCTTGTGAGTACTGAAATTATCAAGAACAGACCACATAACACACTGACACTGCTCCATCTCCATAGTCTAGTCCAATTTCACCTTGCTGAGTAGCACACAAAGCCACTGAACTCATAGAAAAGATCATGAATTTGAACCTTGTTAATCAGTCTCACTAACATGTGCGTTTCTGTCCTGAGAGCACGTTGAGCATGTAGCAATCCTTTATAACCTCTTCTGCAGGCCCTCCAATTGACAGCTGCGAGTAATTTCAACATCACAGCTTGAAGCAGATTATACTCTGATTTGTACAGTAGTATAAAACCCGCATAACTAAGAATAAGCCTAGAAATGCCTGGATCCCATTGTCTCACGGCAACCACATATAGATCAGAATGATGCTCACTTGCTGCTGGAGTAAACTTGCCATGCCTCCATCTCCATGCTGGTACTTTTCCAAGAACTGGTTATATCACTATACCGCGTGAACTGAAGCCACTTTCTAGCAGCCGATAACATGCTGCACCAAATTCATATGTCACCAGCCTGAGATCAAGACTACTCACCAGAACATGTTCTGTCACATCTGGCATCTCAATGTCATCATCAAAGTTAATTCAAATATCTCATTCTGAAAAACTCAGATATCACTCCAAATTTAGTTTATTCCCAGATCAAGAATTTAGAAAAGTAGGATTTGTGATAGTAGTCTGGGTGCTAATTTAAGTTCTTCTCACTTTGGAGGCAGCATAAATCAGCTAAGCGTATGACTGTTTCCCAAATAAATAAGATCAGACACAAAATTTGCACTACAAACTAATCATAAAAAATTGTATGGTGTATGCAAACGAATAATCTAATGCTAGCTGACCTACACAATTTTAATAGTGCGCCATGACTGTTAGAAACAGAACATTCTCATTATGTTAATAAACAGAGAGATTTTTCAGACTGATACTGCACGGTTCAGAAAAAAGTGATAAATTTATCACTGGTCTAAATTCTGCTAATACAATGCTTTGTCAGAGCTAAAGGATATCCAAAGGGTTGACAAGTACAAAACACGGTAGTTTCCAAGCTCAAACAGATGTTGGTTTCACTCATGTGCAATAACTCCTTCACTTTATGCAAAGTTGTAAGTGGAGCTGCAATTGTTCCCATCTTATTTAACTTCTCAATGTTAGCTTTCAGAGCAGTAAGGTCAAATTGCACTACTCCCAGAAACAAAACCATAATTGGAGCACAACTCAGTGAAAATACCTCAAGCTCTCAGAAGTATCGAGGGTGCAGAACAACAATCAGCTCAGATATAGCAGCACCTATGGCGATATAATGGCAGTGTTCTCAACTCTTTGTTCTGAACACATCAAAAACCATCACAAGTTGATTGAGTTCGGTTCGGACTTGAATCCTCATCCATGTAGTACCTAGAAGAGATTGATAAAATAACACATCTGGATTCATTTGAATATTATACCTGAGTATATAGATAAACCGAGTCTCTGATATCTACATAGGAACAAATCAGATATTGCAGGGCTTGTTCTACGAAGGGATGGCACCAAAATTTCATAAATGGCTCTAACACTAAAAGGATTTTTTAGTGTTTAATCTGATAGCTTTCTTCAGGTTACATATAGCATCCCAGTGCGAACTTGTTGAATCAAAGCTCTGACTTAGTCGAGTAGCAGATTTGATCTACGCTGCCAAAACAAATCCTAGGTTTGTTCCAAAGTTCTAGAACAAAAATGCATATATATGAACTCACCTCTTCTTGAAGTAAAAAAATGTCCGCAAAGCCTCAAATCAGATCACATCCCTTACTGGAGTATCATATACGCATCAGAGTTTCTGCTTCAGCAGGAAAAAATTCAGATTAACATATTCAATCGCTTGAGAAAAGAGGAAGATGAACAATATCAAAAGAAGAAGGAGACAGGATCAACCTTCTGTGCGTTCACATCAAGCACCTCCACGGAAGGGCGTTACCTCCTGTCGCTGCAGCACAAAAGATGTATTCCTCGATTTCGCCTTCCTCCGAGCCCTCGCCCGTCGTCTACGCCCGCGTGCTCCCCCGGAGCCAGGTTCGGTGGCGCTGCTCTTCTGGGCCCGGTTCGTCGACCATGGCGGCGCTCCACTGGGCTCGGTGCCTCGGCGGCGACGCGGAGGATGTGGCAGCTCGGGCATGCGTCCCCGTTCGCAGCGGGGACGACGCGCTCCGTTCCGCACGGCGCAGCTGCCGCAAAGTGCTCCTCCATGCCCGGTTCATCGGCGGCAGCGTCGACCCGGTTCGACGGCGGCGGCGGCACTCCTCGCTTCGCACGACCGCACCAGAGACGCAGGCTGGTCAACCTTCCTCTGAACAGCCGGCTTTTTTTGTTGAAACTCTCAACAGCCGGCTTGTTCCTCCAATCGGCAGCAATTGTCGTTTTGTTTTTCAAGTTTTCTAGATTTCAGTTGATTAAAAGTTTTTGATTTATTACTTTGAATTTTGATTTTTTAATAAGATTATTTGTATAATAATTATAAATTAATGGATCTAAATTTAATGGCTTATAGCTGAAAATTAACAAGTCGCTTTGTTTTTTAATATTTTTTTTAGATCAAGGACGATCAAAACATTGCTGACTGTTGGATTTGATGAATGTGGACATTGGAGTCATCTGGTCCATTTATTTTGAGGAAGGGGATTTTTTGAGTGCACAAAGTTGTGTTACTGGATCAAAAATTATCTCTGTTAGGTACAATAACTTGTATGGAGGTAGAAAAGAAAAAAAAACTGATGCATTATATAGAGGTATAGATATAGTGTTTGGGTTTGTTGGACTCACAATAACATGGTTCAATAGCTTTAATAGGATAACCAGCAGCGCGAATGACCTAAACATATTGCAAATTTGCAACCGACCTCCACTAGCCCCAACATAGGACATCTTACCAATACCAAACAGCCACATTTCCTCTTTCTCGAGCTTTCGTGTTTCTACAGTTGAGAGAGGCGGAGTGGGTGTTTGCGGTCCCCGCTGGCGGCGCCGGCGGTCTCCATTGCCTCCGATGGAGACCGGTAGCGGCCGACTAGCTGGGGGTGTAGTTCGTAGGTTTGTCCCTAGGGTTAGGGTTAGGTCTTCGGCCGATGCCGTGAAGGTTGCGGCACCGGCGTTGACGGGTCCGAATAAGGTCCCCCCAGCTCGGTCGTGCCCCGCTGGCGTACTGCTCCGGCGCCGACAGCGAGCTTGTGGGGGTGGGTCTCTCATCGAGGAGGCCCTATACAGTAGTCCTTTGCTGGCTCCTTCGCGTCTTCGCGACTGGCGAGGCGGGGAGGGGGATGGCCTTTTGCTTCGAGGATGCGGAGGCAGTCGGGTTTCATCGGTTGGATGAAAGACGGACCGGGCTCGAGGTTCCTGCGGCGGCGACGGTCGTCTACGGCAGGCCCAGGTACGTGCTTGTGGGAGCTCGGGGCACGGCCCCAGCTGCTGGAGCATTCGGTGTTTGCTCAACTCGATCTCTGAGTGTCTTTTGCAGCTCTTTTCAAAGCCTTGGTGCGACGGGGTTCTCTCCGGCGTCGGGATGGTGGCGGCGACGGGCAATGCTGGCAGTAACGGTCGTCGGTGTTGGAGGTCGCCAAGCAAAGGGTCCAGGGATCTCTCTGTTTTTTTCTCTTTTTCTAGGGGCCTTTTTGCTATTAGTCCAGGACAGATGTCCTCCGTTTCCTCTTACAATGTACCTGTATGTGTACGTGTATTTGTACTCTTTCCTTAACTTTAATACAGGTATGTTTGATAAAAAAAAAACATAGGGCATCTTCGGCCTGTGCTGTCAGCCAATGTTCGTGGTCGCAATGTACGGTTTGTCAACTACGATTGCGGCCCGATGCTGTCTGGCCTACGCGGTCGACGTGACCGAGTACCACCGCTTTTGGACTGAGCGCCCGCGCGTACATGGAGTTCTTCAAGCTCGGTATCTGCATGCCGAACCCGGCTGGACGAATTCAGCCTGCTGGTGCTCAAGGAGTTCATTCACCGAGACATTCGACTTCGCCAGCGCGATCCTCACCTCAAGCTGCTAGACCCTTTTGTTGTATCTTTTTTTCCTTCTGTTTTCTCTTGCTGTATTTTTTTTTATAAATATATATATTAACCTGTAGGAGCTCGCCTCTCCAGTTCACTCAAAAAAAAAAAAAAAGCTGCTAGACCCCGAGAGGTTAAGTCCGGCTCAAAGCCTTCTCTCGGAGCGCTCCTTGGAGCAGCAGCAGCAATGCAGCATAATGGCGTATTCGACACTAATTACCTCTGCCACTCGCTGATCATGCTCAACACTGTTAGAAATAAACTTATACCTGTCTCTGTTCTAGGTCCGTTTTGTGAGTTTGGGTTCGTTCCAATATGTGTTTAGGCAGGCTAGATGTAGGAATGAAATTCTTTTGTGCTTGTCACGAAGAAGATGACGGAGCAGAGACTTCATCCGGAACTATCGCAACAAGTCAGGCACCGTGGCGTGGGGACGAGCCGCCGGCGTCGTCGTCGTCGTGGCGCATGTTCATTGAGCTGGCGTAGCCGCCAAGGAAGACGACGAGCCGAGCAAACCCGCCTTTGCCACTGCCGGCGAGCACGAACTCGGTACGCCGGGCTGCCTCGCGCGTGCTTCGACCTCGTCATCTTCACCACGGTGGACGGTGGACGACCTGCTTGAGAAGACCCTCGAGGGCAAGCTCGTCGACATGTTCGTGCTGCTCCTGCTCACGCTGGAGCAAGTGCCGGTGTTCCCGGAACATTCTGGCTCCGAGTGCTCTGGCGGATGGACACGTGCATCGTCAAGTGTGACCTGCTGGGAGCTGGTATGGTGGTGCCACCAGGCTGATGTACGTAGGAGCTCGTGCCTATCGAGGATGCTCAAGTGGATGATCACGGAGACGAAGGCGAAGATGGTGCCCGTGCCCTGGGACGGCGACGAGCTTTGTTGAGAGATCACGCACATCCACATCCAGTGGATCGCGCCAGCCGTAAATTAAAGGATGAGTGTTCGTTCTTTCCACATGCCTCAGTAGCTAGGCTAGGTGGCTTACTTTAACTCGGTACGAGGAGCTCTGCTTTTAGGCTTCAAAAATTGATTACGTGGTTGTGCGCCGCTTGCCGGGTAATTAAGGGTAACCCCTTTAATCTTTTCCGCTGCCGTTAGACCACACGAGCTCCTGCAGTCCAAGGAGGATGTCCTCCGACCGTCATGTTCCGCGAGTGATCTAGACAGCAGTGCTGGAACTGGGATGTGATGCGTCTTGACTCTTGAGGCATCGCTGCCTTCTCAAGTCGCTTGTCATGGTGATGCGTTTATGGTACTGAGTGATGAAATCCTGTTTGCTGGTCTGTTGCTGCATTAGTTTTGTGGGCACACGCACCACGGCACCGAGCTGCATTAGCTTCTAGAGAGCGTGCTCCATACTTTCCCAGCCGGCGAGCGAGCAGTCCGACTCCGGTGCTGACCAGGCGCACCAGAAGATGCGTGGTCGCACGAGACGGTTTCTGTGGCTCAACTTCCTTTTAAAGATAGACAGCGATAGATCATCCACAAATTGTTTTGAATTGCTCTTGATAATGCGTACAGGTGATTCAAAATGAAGTCAAGGAAGATCTCGAACAATAAGAAGAAATTGTACCGACTTACCGTGGAGGCGTGGAGGTGAGTCTCACTTAACGGAATTGCTTCACGTATGACTGTATCTTTCGACCCCAGCGTACGACTAGTGCAAACTTTCCCATAATGCGTCGGCTGATCTGCCCCGGCATATACTTGTAGTATGGCTGGCTCGAATGACCCAGCCGTGTGTATAGCACTTCTCTATGCGGAATTGCTTCACGTACGACTGTATTTTGCGAACCCATACAACTAGTGCAAACCATTCCCATGTACCACAGTGGCGGACCCAGAGTTTAAGAGCTGGGCATTCAAGCATCCAAACTAGCAAAAAATTGTAGTGAAAAAATTTAACACTTGAGATTTTTTTTTCAAAAAAAGAAGAGAATTATGTATTTTTGTCTTCATTTTTTAAGTTTACGACTCAAATATGTTGTATTTGGATCCTAATTGCTCTACATATATGAATACTTGTCAAAGAAATATACATAAACTACTTATTTTGATAAAGCTTTAGGCATTCAACTGAAGCCATTGAATAATGGGAGGTCCGCCAGTGATGTACCAGCTGATCTGCCCCGACTTATACTATGGTCGTATGGCTCGGTCGGATGACCCAGTCGTGTGTATAACTTCTCTGCATTACGAGCACTGCCGCAAAATCACCGTTACACACTCCACTCGTGTGTCGTGGCTGGTGCGTGAAGGTGCTGATGAGGTGCATATTCATTGTGGTCTTATGGCACGTGCTTCAATCTTGCATGCTTTTCACCAAGCTAAGTTAGGTTGTAAGTAATACATCGACTACATCTTCGATTTTCTATTACTTCTTTTTACAAAAAAAAACATCTTACAAATTGTCTGTTCTCTGTGTAGGTGATGCTTCTTCCCAGAAATCAAGTAAACGAAGGCACGATCTGCTGATATGCCTCCGTTAGAAAAAGGAAGACATGTAAATCTTCAGGAAGAGAGGACGGATTAGGGAGCAATCCATCCTAAGTATATCTAATTTTTTCCCATCATATTCATGGCATGAGTATACATTTTTTTAATATGTTTGCTAAACTTTGTCTTGTCTATATAGGTACAACGAAGTCTGTAGCCGTGGATCCTACTTTACAAAGTGGTATTTGGGAGGCTGACGATGCGACTGAACCCATCGATGATGGTGCATACTCATTTTTAATAGTAAGATGCAATGTTGGAATTATTGTTTCTTTGCTAACATAACATAATTTTTAATATATTTTACATAGATAAAGAATAAGATTGCTTGAATCCATCTAAGAATGAACCAACAATGGACACTGAAGACGAAGAGGCAAGGGTTTTCAATTGTGGAGGTAATAAACATCTTTTTATTTCCAAAGGCTGAACTGAAGACGGACTGCTCTGAGGCATCTGATCTTCTGTATGCTCTCTCATTTTTAAATAACAAAGGTTCATTACAAATACAGGTCTGACCTGATATTAACGTCGACCAGAGAAGGTATAAAGCAGGTGTATCCCAGTTGCCAGCTATTTGGGAGAACGTTACCAGCCAGAGCATGTTGTTTGCGAGGAGCATTATAGTTTGTGGCCTGTATGAGCGACCACAATATAACAATGCATATTTTGGACGCCACGACCTTTGTTCTTTGTTACTTGTATGTCATTGGTTTTTAATAATAATGTGTTGATATGTTTTTTATGAGAATAATAAGTTGTTTTACTAGATATTCATGGTGCGACAATATCATGTGTGTGCCACACGTGCAAAGTACTAGTATAGGTAATAGATCGAAAGGTGGGAAGGGTAATATTTCCATATTCACCCCATGCTATCAGCACCCCTCTAGGTCCAGTAGGACGATCCAAAAGATGCCCTGTGTTTTTGGAACATTTGATAGAATTTATACAATATATAGGTAATCTTACATTTTTTGAAGTATAATGTTTCGAAGATCACAATGATACATAATTTTCTTAGAAAATCTATTAAAATAATGTAAATAACTATGATCCTCTTATGATATTTCTAGAGAAAAGATATTTTTGTAGAAACTATTTTCATATTGTTTTCCTCCATGAGTTAGGGGTAATTAAAAGTGAACACTATATACTTTGGAATGTTTCTTTGGGATTTTGCTATATTGTATCTGAGTTTGTAGAATATCTTATCACCTTACCGAAAGTTTTGCAGTACTAGGATGTCAAAGAAATAACTAAACAGAAAAGGTGCCCTCTTAATTCAAAAATCACAAGTTCAATGATGTTGTACTCAACCTTTCTTCAATTGTCCTCTACTGATATTGTCGGGTGATGAGTTAACTAGTGGTCATTGTCATGTATGGATGTTACACACATATAGCGCATACACAAAAATAAAGAAACCAAGTTAAGTAATTAGAAGTCCAAATTATTATTATTCTTGTGAAACCAATACCCCAAAAAACTAAGATTTAGCACTAGTTTTCTAAACTCGCCGTTATCTCACTTATCATATTTGAATACTCAAAGCTTATGAATTTTAGTTACCAATTATTTCATATGACTATAGATTAAATGCTAAGATGTGCTTATGCATCTAGTTTAGTGGCCAGCTCCATGAACCAACTTGACCGAGCCTAACCTTTAGCTTACATGTAGTATGTGTCTAACCTAGCATCATCTATGCCATGTTATCTCTTACCAGTGTATCTTGATACGACAAATATAGCAATAGAAAGTAGTTTTGTAATAATTTTCTCCTCTAATTCTAAATACGCAAGTGCTCATAAAACAAATCCGCATTCCATTTCCAACTTAGCATAGGCCCTCATTTCAGGTTTTCTTGTCTCCTTAGTGTCATGTAGTAGAAGTCCTTCCTCGAGCCTTTTTAGTGAGTCCTCACGAAATATTTTCAGCGCGTACTCAGTGCGTCGTAAGTGCCAAGTGTCACTCAACAAGTCAATGGCTATCAATGTGATGGGCCTACGCCAGTAGCAAGATATTCGTACAATTACATATATTATTTGTAACGTCCATTGCGTGGTTAGATAGGAGGATAAATAATTGATGAAATACAACAAAACATGTAGTACCACTAGCGGAGAACGTTGATAGTATGTCTAATGCCACAACGTATTGCCAAGAGATTGGTGGCTTTCGTTGAACTTCATGTCACATGTTGGGTGGGCCGCATCTTTGGTCAACATGGCTCATGACCCTGTCCTCCGTACATTACAACTGAAGATTAAGGCTTCCAAAAAAAAGAGGACAATATCTGGATTAACAGGACTGGTCACAGCAATTGCAGGCACCTCTTTCGACATCCCAGTGACCTTGTTAGAGTGGCTATTCCATATCATACCCAACATTTTCTGATACGTTTCCACCAAGTAAAACAACATTTACTAGGTCGACTACAAAGTTTCCACATGACAAATGTGGTGGTCTCTACCGAGGTCGTGCTCTCATGGAACAATTCAATGTACCTGAGCTTGCCCCTGCTTATATGTGACACCGGTGTCAAGATTTCTAGAATTACACCCTAGGCATGCCCTTTGACCAAATAGGAACCCACCGAAAAAGTTTGAACTCATTTGAACTACTTTCGAATAAAATTTCATCAAATTTGAGCATCATTTGAACTACAAGTCAAAAAATTTCAACACAACTTTATGTCACGAAAAATATATGTAAGAGGGAGTGAGGAAAAATAATTTTATGGAAAGTTTCAGATTTTTATTCTAAGTTTAAGAGCCCTAAATAAATGTCTAAAGACTTAAATACGTACCATGTTTGAAAAATTCTTATTTAAATTCAAATGCAACTTGTTGAACATACCTATTTTCTAAATTACGAGTACCTCATGAGAAACACACCCATATCTTTTTTTTTTATAAACTCAGCTCTAGATTAATAGAGACCTCATTTTTGGAAAATTTAAGGGAAAAAAATGGTCATGGGTCCCACCCGTCAGCCGCTCAGGCCACCATCTTCTTGGCTGGTTGGCCACCATGGGCGGCACAGCCAATGCCTACTTTTTTTTTTTCAAAAGTTCCGGAAACTAAGTGTTCCGACGTATATTAATATAAGAAGAAGATGCCTCATATTAAGGGAAATGAGGCCAAACCGTACAAAACATGATCAATTGATCATTACAACAAGTCCTACGTGGCCGGTTGATCGAAAGGAACCAACACGAGCCGGTTCAGGAAAACAACAACAAACAACTAAGGAGTTCAAACACCACACTAAACCAGGAACATCTATGAACCATGTAACCCGTCCACCATGCAAAGACATCATCGTTGCTGCCATGAATGACATGGTAAACACCAACACAGTGAGGAGACCCTAAAGCAACACCTCCAACGAGGTAACGACATTTAAGATGTCGTTGTTGCCTGATCCAGCAAGCTGGAGCGGGAGCCAGCCGACACCTGCTGTCGCGTGCTCGTCGCTGGGAGGCGGCGCCCTCACTTGGTCCGAACCCACCTTCACAAAACCACGTGCCATGCCTCTGGTTTCGTCGTCCCGCTCCCACACACTCTCCCTCTCTCTCTCTCTCTCTCTCTCTCTCTCTCTCCATCCTCCTCTCTCCCGCATTTGGGCAGCTTCCGGCCGCCATGGCCGTGGTCGTGTGAGCTGAGCTCCGGCTTCCCGATCGCTCTGGTTCCTGCCTCACGAAGCCGTCCACACGCTGCGCCTCATTCCTCTCTTTCTCTCTCTGCGGAGCTGACCCGCCTCCTCCACTCACGCACGTCACCACCCGAGCTGCCTCATTCCGCCATTGGAGACAGTAGAGCTCTCCGCGTCGCTCCGCCGCTACCGACCCCCTTCTACCTCACCACGCTACTCTGCCATTGCGCATACTCGCCCCTGTCCTCCCTGCACCTCTGCCAATATCCTCCCACACCGAGCGGCCATCAATCGGCCTTGCCGCCCTCGCCTCTGACCGCCACCGTTTCGCCTCGCCTCCCATCTCCGGTGAGTCTCGCATCGATTCCGCCCTTATCCAGGCTCCCATTCATCCTTGGCATCTCCTCGACCTCACTCAGCCCATACCCATGCAGTGCCACCGCTAGGATGCCGCTTCACCGCCGTCGCCCGCCTCGGCTCCGCTCGTGCCGTGACCCACCTCGCCTCATCACGTCGCGCCCCCGCTCGACATCTCTGACACTCTCCATGAGCCGCTCATCCGCCTGGGTCTCCTGATGCCGCCTACGATGGACCGAGTCCTCGATGACCCCTCCTCCAGCGGCCATGGTCGCGCCACGCCGAGCGCGCGTCGCCGCCCTAGCCATGGCCAGGTTTGGCCAGCCCGGCTGGGCTGTTTCAGCCACGGGCCATTGCAGACCTGGGCCAGATTTGGCCCAGGATGGCCTCCCCTCGGCGCCAGGTCCTGATGGGCCGAGTTTCCTTTGGCCCATTAGCGGGGTAATACTCCTGGAATTTAAAAACAACCAAAATAAATGTTTCTAGACTCAAAAATTGATATAGAAGTAATTATTTGGAAGAAAAATACAAATAAATACTTTTCGAGTTCCTATGAATATTTTCTATTTTAATCAAAAGATAAATCACCCCAAAAGCATCTATTTATTTACAAACGGATTTAATGAGCAAAGATAGGAGTAAATTCATAGCTATTGTTTAAAGCTTGATTAAATTATAAATTATTTCATGCATGTTCCTTATGTTGCACCTATCTGAAATGTGAATTTGGTTGGTCATTCTATAGTTGGAAATTTAGAGTTCACTAATTATCCTTGCTCAAAACCATTTAAATGCTAGAGAAATACATATGTCTGCTTAGTTATGATGTCTCTGCCATTTATGCAACTCAATTATAAATATTCTAGCATGTCCACTAAAATGAAATTATAGTTTCATGTTTGTCCTCATTTGTTATTAGCAACTTAAATAGAAATGTTAAGATGACGTGTTCTGTAATATGGTGAGGTCTTGCATGTTGCCACAAAATTGATAAAGTTCATAAATAATAGAAATACCCCTAAATTCTTATATAAATCTCTGCAACTAATAAACTTATGACGCATGGCACATGTTCATGTTTGTCCACTCCTAACCACCCTATAAAGTCATACATGTCAACTTCCAGTATATTCAACACAATTAATTATTTAGCATTCATACTAAGTTAACTATTTAAATTAATTAGTTCCATGCATGCCATTAAAACTTGGTCCAAAATCACCCTACTGTGTTCTACCTGTAGTAATTTGATCTTAGGCATATCTCATCATCAGTTAATTATTTTGTCCATAAGCGTAATTATACACTTGGTATATAGTCAACCACTTAGCTCTTAGCTCTACTCATATCCAGTAGATTCATGTCTAGCAGCCTTGTAAGCACTTTGAAATATTGATTAGCAACTTATCTTCTAACCTTGTCTCATATACACTCGTTATAGCAAATTCCCACTTTATCTGAATATGCAACCATTAACAAAATGAAATCGATGAGTTAAGTACACAAAGTGAACTAACACTAATATACAAACTGAATCTGATCTTTTATACATCATAAAAATACACACACCGTGCTTTCATACACCGTTACCATATTAAATTATTAGAGTCCATGAACGAAATGCACTAAATATGTCCACCCTATGCCTCCACCTGATATTTGTAATTACTCGACAATAACACCCATATACTCATCATACCTGTCAATCTTATTTTAATAGACTGCCATGAATCTTCTCTCATGCACAACATCGCATTTGCATTATGTAGATCATAAGGTGAACCACGTGGAGGCCGAAGCAAAGCAGGAGCTAGAAGGACAAGAAAGAGACCCCGCTAACCAGAAATAGGCTCAAGGCAAGCCCCGATGCATCCCACCAAGTTTTAACCTTTTTATTTTATCACTAGATAGTGTGATATAGGCTTGTCTATGCATTAAGTTTATAGATGTTGTTTGAAAACCTAGTATTGCAGTAGGTTCCCTTTTACCCAATAATAGCCTAGACGGTAGTAGCTCTGCTTAATTTAGGACGATCATTCGTCGAGTGGTATGGAAATCGCTCGTAGATAACGACATATTATCACTCGGGAATGATGTCAGGTGAAGGAAAGTTGGGATAGGATAACAAATGAAGACCGGATGGGCAACTAGGTGAAAAGGGAAGGACAAATTTGTCTTCAAGGATGTAGTCCCGTCTGAGTCACTTAAGGCCCACATCGTGTCCGGTCCTATGGGATCAAGTTTGAACAGTACCAAATGCATTCTAGTGATATGGACACTAGTAAACTGACGTAGCTTGATTTTCGCAGTGGTTGGACGATACCCCACTCTTCTTTTGGTGATGAAGATGGTTATGGTGGAAGGTGGGTATGTGTTGGAAGGGAGAGTACATGGGCTACCCATGGATGGCTTCAACGGGAGCATCGCATGGGGTGACGTGTACTCGGGAAAAGTGGGACCCGGACCGACCCTGTTGTATCTCGTGAAAGGTTGTCGTATGTGACTCCTCGAAGTGTGTGTGCGCGTGTATTTGGGTTTCTCCTACAGGATGTAAATCGATTTGAGTCGTTGCTCCTCACCGTAACGAGTACCATTTGATCGCTGCTCCGGAGCGTAGTTGGAATCATAATAAGATGAATGGGTTGAATCTTGTTGTATTGATTAATGGTATTGTATTGCAACCATGTTCGTGGTAGTCGTAGTGCCAACTAAATCTATTATTTCACATGACAACTTAACTTGATGCTAAAATTTAAAAAATAAGGATCCACTCTTAGGCTGGCTTTTGGCAACATAAACCCTACCCTTAGCCTATACATGTCTAGGAGTCGACTGTAGATGACCATTTTGATGGGTTAGTCTTGCTGAGTATTAGTTGCTCAGGGCATAGCTCTTTGCGGTTTTCAGATGAATAGGGTGACCAGTCCCTGACTTCTGGAATGTCGAGTGGGAACCCTGCAGTCCTTAGGAGGAGTACCATGTTGATTGCTGATACAGTGTTGTGGGCACGACACTAATCAAGATCTGCTTCTATGTATCATCGTGAGAGGATGATGGTATCTTCAGTTTTTCATCGAACTAGTTTATCTACTGTTAACTATTCTGCTTCCGCACTTTTAAAAACTCTGATTTGTAAATTTTAAATTTAGATTTATGTAAAACTCTGTACTCCATCTATACTCTTGTTGCAACTATATTATTCTGTCATGTGTTATACTATTGGATGTCACAGCGCGTGTCGCCACCCGAGAAAGATCCTAGAATGGAATCATCTCCGTGGTAAGGCAATTCTGTTACATTATATTGACACATACATTTCTAAACATATGACCAAGTAGGCTAGAATTGTCTCATATATGTTTTGTTGAAGCAAGGCATTTCTAAATGTGAATAAAAAAGGGCTACATATTGGTGTTCCATGTTGAACTATGTTCTATGCTGTCTGCCTTGAACATTTCGTAATGGAAGTTTCTCATATAGTTATAAATATATTATGTAACCATTTTACAAGGAAAGTATGTGCAGTGTAAGATCTAGATATTTTGCATGATACAAAATTTATAGATATCAATATATAATTATTTTATAAGCAAATTCTAGATATCAATATATAATTATTATGACTTGTTTTATTGTTAGATATTATATGTTCACAAAAGAAAGTTGGATTAAGACGTCGTCTATTTGTTGTGACAGTTCTGTCTTCAACAGCGTCCTAGTTGTTACTGGCTATGGTCACTACGTCCTGCACCAATCATATGGCCTTCGTGCTCGTGGCCATGGTATCCTTGCTATTCTTGCTCCATCCTGGCTCCACTAAATGCTCTAGGCAATGTACGGAGTAATGCAACTATATGGAACATGTTTGATGAGATGAGATGCCAATCGATGGTTGTGACATTACCACCTCAAAGATGAGAGGCTAGTCGGAAGGATCGACATATGATGTTATCTTGACAAAACGAGAGTTCAAAAGTACATATATGAACATAATAAAACATTGTGCAAGTTCAAACTTAGTTATTACAACTTAGGTTCAGATTTGAAAACATAAAATGGGTTTGAAATTTGAGAATATAAATAGCGGAAGTGATACACCCTTACATTGTTATCCTACCATCAAACATATCAAGCCCAAAGACGTGTCTCATCAGCAAGTAGCAACACCTACAACAAAACAACAGAGAACAATCCTGAGCAACTGATACTCAGCAAGTCTTAACCATCAAAATGGCACGTTAAGGCCGACTCCAAGCATGCAACGGGCTGATCAAAGTTGGTTAGAAATTCTTGCAAAAACAACACTATTAATTCATCCTTATTTTCAGATGTTTAACCAAGTTAAAAGAGTTATTGCATAAAACTAAATGTTGTATAACTATACTAATACATATATGGTTGCAAAACAATTAATTAAAGTTCCAACACAACAAGTATAATCATGATCATTTACTTCTTACAACGACATGACAATGATCTCATGAGTAGTACTTAATAATCGTAGAGACTATTACTCAAATCAATTTACATCCTGCAGAAGAAACCCAACCACATGTCGTACGCACATTCCCGAGGAGTCACACATGACAATTTTTCACAAGACTCTGTAGAACTGGCCTGAGGCCCACCTTGATAATGACATGATGACGGTGTCTAGGATTTGTCCCAATCTTTCACGGTACAACAAGTGGTAGCAAGTATATTGAGGTATTGAAACCTGTTTGTTTCCACAATCAATAGATGACACAACAATCTCACAATGAATTATCCAGCAATGATAATAAAGCAAACACCACAAACTGATAATTGACTAGCAATCACAAACCAGCAACAACGTAGAACATGATAGATATTAATCAACTTATAGGAACTTGATGTAGATGCCAACCAGCAGCAGATAAAAGTCTCCAACCCGTAATTTAGACAAGCATGATCTATAGATAGGGAATCACAAGTTCTACCATGCACCCAAGGGAAGAATCACTTGATCACACACTTCAGCAACCGGCAGAGATCGGCGGCAGCAATCGGTAGAGGAGGGCAACACCCCTAGGGTTCCTAGCAGGACACCAGAACCAAAAACATAATACAATGACATCCTGCCTTACAAGGATGCCAGGCCTAGGCTATAAGGCACACACGCAAGACAAACACCTGGTCTGACTCGAACACAACTTAAAACTGACTCGGACTCAACACAATCTGACACTATTATGACTACTACGACTGCTAGGGACCAAACATGACTATGGGGCTGGATCAGTTGGAAAGTTTATCAAATTATCATTCCAAAGTATTTACTTGGCCCAATCTAACTCAGTATGGCACAATTATGGTACTTTTACATGACACCTGTCTGGCTGATCCTGAACCGAGTCCGAACTGATTTGGAAATTCCATATCTTCTGATTTTGTGACTGGGTGGACTTGAGGCCATATGGACTTTGAAAGGAAAGTATTTCTTACCTTTGGGAAGACCTGTAACACCCAGATATGTTCCTTGCTTTTCACAAGTGACACAAACATTGATCTAATCTGAACACTTTGCTTCTGTTCTATATTCTTTTCATTCTTATAGAATTTAGCCCCAACAAATATCTTACTAGCTGATAGAATCTTGTATTTTCATCATGATTCAAAATATCAAAGAACGAGCCAAACTTAATATTTGACGTTTGCAACGCACTACCTTCTGGAAAACAAGAAGAATGACATTTGTATTCAGAATAAGCTTTTGTAACAATTTGATGAGCCATGGGCTCATCACACCTCTCCCGAGTAGACGACCTCCACGTGATACCCGGGTTAACATAATACTATACCACCATCATCCCACCCGGAACCACACGTGATAATGCGTACCACCCAACTTTTACTATTGATGACTTGATATATTAAGCTTTGCTAAATCTAACTGTTGGTTGTACAAACGAACCAATATCCATAGGAATAATATTACAAACATGCAATTAAGGTTTCAATCATATCCTATACATAATGCGTAATACATGACGTCCATACACGTGAGACAAAAGGAAAAACTTCAAACATAGGAGTGCATGGTTCATATGACTCTTAGCACCCTCGAGAGAGTTTAGCTCATCTCTGGTCTCCTTGAGGATGATTTCCACCTCCATATTTCCGTTGTTGTTTCTTCCTAGAGATGCAATGCAATGCAAGCAAGGATCAAAGCGGACACATGGAGATTTCTCAACAAAAGTGTGTCATGACATGCATGTGATGAAGTACTCAGCATGTTAAAGAGGAAATGAGTTAAGTTAGTGTATGTATTTCCTTCATTGACTTTGAAATTATATGGAGCGAGAATGTAATCTAGAAATTAGTGAGGTATGGTGTAAATGTGGTTATGTGAGTGTGTGTGTTGTGTTGTGTGGGTGTGTTGGGTGCTTGTACCTGGTTCTTGTCCCGTTTTCTTCTTAATTTAATGAAACACAGTTCTCCTGTATTTTTGAGGAAAAAAAAGTTATACGAAGCGAGTTTTACATAAAACAAATGGCGCAACAACTTAACAATAAACTACTAAACAAGGATGCGTAACATGACGAGTAAGAAAGTGATTTAGATCATACTCTAAAATACAGAGAACAATGCCAACATGCTTTTGGAAATAAAAGCTACAAGCATGAATTAATCAGCTAAATGTTAAAGATATTAATTAAGGATTATAGTATTTTCAGTTATATAACATGGCTCTGAAAGATATTAATTTATGAGAAATTTACATAAAGTAGGAATATAATGTAAGATTTATTCACCAAGTTGCATAACTAAAACATGCACCAATAATTTGCATTAATTAGAACATACTAGGCAAATAAATATGAAACTTTATGGGCTGCTTGATAATGACAAAGTGAACATGCATGCAAATTGTCATGATTTTACCGTTCACACAAATAAATAGGATTTTATTGGCATTTCGCTTCATCATTTTGTTCAGAAATAAATATTTACATACAGATGTGTTTATCATGCCTGCAAAATAGTTCATACTGAAAGCGAGATATGCGAGGCAAAACTCACGATGTACTCATCGGTGCCAAAACCGGCACATAAGTACACGTACATGCGTGGTTAGCAAGGAAAGAAAACAAAGTACAATCCGTGTTTATCTCCAACTAACACGGAAAAGATCCTAGCAAACAAAGCCAAGAGTCCTAGCTAACCAAGCCTTCGTACGTGATATTGCCACCTCTAGATATGCACGTACTGCAGGAACCTGTAGACAGTCCGGCAATATTCTGATTGCTAACATGCCCCCGCAGTGTGAGCGGCAATAGAACGGACGTTCAAGCTGGACCGAAACTCAATAAACACAGAAGACGGTACTCCCTTTATAAAAATATCAGCATACTAAGAGGATGTGGGCACATGAAGAACATGGACAACACCCGCAGCGATTTTGTCTCGGACAAAATGCAAGTCGATCTCAATATACTTGATGCACTGATGTTGTACAGGATTAGTGGAGGTAAACGACACTGATGTTGTCATAATAGACAAGAGTAGCATGCTGCAGGGGTTGGTGAAGTTCCTCCAAGAGCTGGCATAACCAAGTGGTCTCTACAACGGCATTCGCAATGGACGGTACTCGGCCTCGGCACTGGAGCAAGACACAGTGTTTTGTCGTTTGGAGGACCATGAGATGAGGTTGTCACCAAGAATCACACCATAACCAAAAGTAGAGCACCGAGTATCTAGACAACCAGCCCAATCGACATCAGAGTATGCTACCAAATCTTTGGTGGAAGAGCGGTGTAACTGAAAACCATAAGTAAGGGTACCTTTGATGTAACGAATAATATGCTTAACCAAATTTAGATGAGGCTCTCTAGGATCATGCATAAATAGGCAGACTTGTTGAACGGCATAAGTAATGTCCGGGAGAGTGAAGTTAAGGTGTTGGAGTGCACCTTCAAGACCGCGATAGTATGTAGCATCAGCAACAGGAACACCATATGAAGATAGCTTGGTACTAGTGTTGACCAGTGTAGAACACGGCTTACAATCAGACATACCCGCGCGTTCAAAAATATCCAACATATACAAATGTTGACATAGAAACAAACCACCATCACGTCGAGAGACAGACACCCCAAGAAAATGATGTAATGAACCAAGGTCCTTCATAGCAAACTGGGGATGGCAATGGGTCAGATTCGGGTCGGGTGGACCAAAAACCCACCCACTAGAAAAAAGATACGGGTGGGAATTGGCACCCACACCCACACCCATGGGTGAAAATTGAGACTCACGCCCACACCCACGGGTTTCGAGTGGGTGTCGGGTGCCCATCGGATTTCATATATTACAAAGAAAAAATCTCAAAAAAAATATTTTTATGAGGTTGATACAAATGCATAATGTCTATATATGTTATAATAATTAATAAAAAGTAAGTCATAGCTATATATGTGGGTAATTTTATATAAATTCTTAATAACATAGTCATTAATCTCATAATATAGATATTTACTTAGGATTAGTTTATTAAATAATGTGCTAAATTTTCTATGAGAATATGTTTTGGGGCCCAACGGGTCACCCATGGGTGAGAAATAAAACCCACACCCACACCCATGTTGGTCGGGTCGGGTGTGGGTGACACCCATGGGTGAAAAATCACACCCACACCCGCACCCGTCGGGTGCAAAACCCGCCGGGCCCCACACCCATAGGTGAAATTGCCATCCCTATAGCAAACTCATGATGTAGTGCGTCTATCACACGTTGAAGTAACATGGCAGAGGAGGCAGTGAGCACAATATCATATAACAGTAAATAAACAGTATTGGCACCATGGCAATAAACAAATAAGGAAGTATCAGACTGTGCACCAACAAATCCAAGTGAAGTAATGAAGACAACAAATCCAAGTGAAGTAATGAAGGAGGCAAAACGACTGTACCAAGCACGTGGAGCCTGCTTCAGACCATGTAATGATTTGTTGAGGCGACACACATAATGGGGTCGAGAAGAGTCGTCAAAACCAAAGGGCTGCTCACAATAAACTGTCTTGGAGAGAGTGCCATGAAGAAAAACATTATTAACATCAAGCTAGTGAATAGGCCAATCATGTGATAAAGCAACAGATAAGACTGTCCGAATAGTAGTAGGCTTCACATCTGAACTGAATATCTCATCATAATCAATATGAGGGCATTGTGTAAATGCACGAAGAACCCTAACAAGCCTTGTAGCGATCAAGAGCACCACTAGAAAGATACTTTTGATGATAAACCTATTTGCCTGTAACCACATTTGTGTCAGATGGTCGTGGCATGAGATCCCAAGTGTTGTTGGATTGGAGGGCAGAAATCTTCAATCATAGCATCACGTCAATTAGGATCACGTCAACCCGCGCGAGAGGCAGCGGCTAGGCTACAGTGCGGAAGCTTGACAGTCGCAGGGGCGACGGCCATGAAAGCGAGATATGCCAGGCAAAACTCACGTATTCATCGGTGCCAAAACCGGCACATATATAAGTACACGTACGTGCGTGGTTAGCAAGGAAAGAAAACAAAGTACAATTCGTGTTTATCTCCAACTAACACTGAAAAGATCCTAGCTAACAAATATATCTGGCCAAGTGGACCGGGATAAATGGACCGGCACGAGATCCGTCTATTTTAGCCCGGTTCGAGCACGACATGGCCCGAAGCTAGACGGGCCGTTACCATGTCTGGGCCTAACCATAGGCCCATCGTGCCGGCCCAAGCATGGCCTGTTTAGTGTGGCCCACTTAGCCCGTGAGGTGGCCTATTTAGCCCGTAAAACATGACCCATTAAATAAAATAATTAATATTTTAATATTTATACTGAAAATTATATTTTTTAATTTAAATTTATTGATAAAAAATATTTTATCTATAAAAAATATCAATTTTTAAAGAAAAATTAAGTATATAAAATTTAAGTGGGCTTCGGACGAGCCCGACCCAAATAGCCCGCCGAGCCGACGGACTGGCACGACCATGTAAGACGAGTCGTGCCGTGCTTGGGCTTCGATGCAGGCCCATCAGACCAGCACGGCACGGCCCATTAATTAGAAGTGCCGTGTCAGCCCATCAAAAAAACGGCCCAGCCCATCACAGGCTCATGCCGTGCTGGCCCGACACGGCCGGTTCGCTAGGTATACTAACAAAGCAAAGACTCCTACCTAACCAACCCTTCTTACGTGATGTTGCCTTCTGTAGATATGCACCTACTGCAGAAACCTGTGGACAGTCCGGCAATATTCTGATTGCTAACACATATTGTGGGGAGTCCAACAAAGTTTATTTCAATAGTTTAGACCATGCAAATTAATTTAAATTGAGTTTTGAAAGTTTGGAAGATTTGTGCTAATTACTGGAATTATTTTTCTATGTGAAAATCAGAAAAAACAGAGGAGGCGGCGGCGAGAAAAGCACCAAATCCGGTGCGGTTGCTGTGCAAATCAAAGGAGAGAAAGGTCAAATCGATGTGCAAGGAAGGCAGCAAGCTTATACTAAGAGGAATCGAGTTCTCCCTCATCGGATTGGGCGAATTTTGCGACGAAATGGCGATCGTTGGCTCGGCCGGGTTTGGGGAAGGAGTGCCCGATTGCTTCTGCTCGCTGTGAAGGCGGAGGAGGGAGAATCGTTAGGAGCTTCAGGGGGTCTCTGCGCCGCTATGAGATACTGCAGCCGCAACGGAGGCCGGTGGACATAGCCGGGCGAGCTGGAGCCTGAGCCTAAGCGGCCATGGCCATGGTATGCAAGCGGGCAGGAGAGAAAGAAAGAGAGAACGAGACCGAGCAAAAATGGAAGAGTGAGCGAGGGGGAGAGGTCCAGGGGGTGAATCCGTGAGGCCGATCCGACAAGGAGGTGGTAGGGCCGCTGATCAGCGCCCACGCGGCGCGCGGGAGCTCGGCTGGGAGGGTCACGCCCACGCTTGGTGGCTTCGGCCATTGTGTTGCTGCCAGGTAGGGCCCACCAGAGGGTTTAATCCAGGAATAGCTAGGTTTTTGCAAAATGCAATTAGTGTGCCAAACGATCTTGAAAAAGAAGGAAAATTGACACAACTGCAGAAAAATGGTTATGCAAGCATAAAGTTGAGACATGCAGAATAGAGAACAACCGGTGTGGATGTTGTAGAATGTAGAGTTTTGAAAACAGCCAAAAAGACAAGGACACTTGGAAGAAATTGCAAGTTCAAGAATCCTAGAGCAAAGCTTAATGCTTAGGCCGATTGCAAATAGAATTTGAGACATCAAACCAGTGCAAAAACAGAGGGGACTTTGGCACCACTGAGATCAATAGGTGTAAAAGTATATAATTACGATGTAGTTCAGCAGCCTCAAGGATTTGGAAATTGTAGAATTTTGAAAATGGCCGGTTGTTAAGAGGGAACTCAGGAAAATTTTCAAACACTGAAAATTTTCAGTTTTTTTCACAAACTGCTCTCTTTCCTAAATTCCAAAATGTGACCTTCCAAAGGTGATCAATTTAAACCAAAAATTGAGTGTGCTCAGAATGATTGGATCTTAATTATGAATATGATAAAGATCATTCATTGTTCTCGTGCCAAAATTTGAATTATGATATTTGCAATGTTTGTTAATCTTTGAGAATTTATTTGCCTTAGTTAGGAGTTATATAATTTGATGAAACTTTCTCCAAATTTGTAATTTTCCATGTAGATAAGAATTATATATTTTGTTTTGTGCAGTTGTATGAAAATATTTGCACTTTCTGTTCCAATCTAATTTGGATTATATTTGAATTCAAAATTTGAGTTTGAACATTTTTTTATTGCACCTAACTTTAACATCTTGCTTTCTTCATGGCAGCATTCGTATGAGAGAACAATGCCTTTGTGACGTCGGGGATGTCATAATGCCTTTGTGACTGTCAGTGTATGGGTCTATCGGCTGATGCAATCTTAGTGCTCAGACAAATGGATCCTCCTTGCTAGAGGTTCAATGGTCGTTGGTACTGTCGGTACTGTCGGGTGGCCGCGAGTTCCGGGAACTGCTGCGAGTTCGGGTTCAGAGACTTGGTTGTAATTTTTATTTCTTCTAGGGTCCTTCGAGCAAGATGGTTCTAACAGCTGTTGTATCCTTCTAGTACGCACCTATATTTGTACTTAAATGTGCTCCTTACGTATTCATAGAGGTATGTTTACTAAAAAAACACTCATATTACCAATGTAAGTGGACAGAAAAATCATTAGTGTATCACTTAGATCTGGAAATCCTTCTTGCATATATCTCACCAATCACTTTCTATTGACCAGGTAGTTCTTCCTATAACTTAGCGTTTGCTTTTTTCATCTCCTCGAGTTGTTCACTGTTTGGAATGTCGATTTGATCTAGCTGAACCATGTAAATTTTCTCTTTGGCATCTAAACCCATCAAAGGTGCGTGAAAGGGAGCCCTCCTGGGCGCCGGCGTCGACAGTTTCATCACCGCCGTTCTGCCATTTTGAATCGCACGATTAGGTTGCTGCCACGTCTGCTCTTTTTTTTCAATGTGCTCTTCAATATATGAGTGAAAGTGAGCCTGGCCACGTTGTGTCGTTTTGTTTCTTCTCAAAGAAATTTAAGAGGTGTGTCTGTTATATTTCTTCAGCATGTTTGCCTTGTTGTTTGTGCATGAAAGGCAGCTTGACTACGTTCAGGTTTTCTTCATCATCATCTTTAGTTTTTTTTTTTGTCCATAGTCTTGATCTTTGTGTGTGACAAGGAGCCCGACCACGTCATCTTATTTTTTCCATCATCTTCGTTGCGTTGATATGGATTTTGTTTTCATTATATGGCTGTGCTGCTTGCCATGTGACACCTCTGCTAGCATGCAACACTTTTGGGAAGCATATTAGAGCCATCCCCTCAAGCCAGAGCACCTGGGACAAAAATTTAAACAGAAATTAATCTAATTTAAACTAAATTAAAGCGAATTTGAATGACATTTGAACTAAAGATCGAACGTTTTCAACATAACTCATACCCAACAAAAATATAGACTATAGCATGGAACAAAATAGAATTTTGAGGATTTTCTCAGGATTTTATGCCCTTACTTGGTGGCCCAAATAAATGCCCAAATGGTCAAAAACTATCCCTCTTAGCAAAATTCATATTCAAATTTGAATTTGTCACTACTGAGCATTATCATTTTTATAATTTGGAGCACATCGTGTGGAGCATGCCCATATTTTTGTATTTCTCTTGGGGTCTATACTTCTAAAGATATGAAAATAACAAGTGAGGCAATTTTGAAATTAATCAAAAAAGAAAAGTTTCACGGGTCCCACTTGTCAGCCACCCTGCCGGTCTTCTCTTCCACTGGTTGGCCGCCTCGGGCGGCACTTCGCCGCATGGCCGGCATCGAGTCGAGCCCGTCCCCACCTGGTCCGAACCCGGGCTGCAAAATCGTGGCACAACCCGGTTTCCCCCATGGTCTCGTCTCCCACTCTCTCCAGCCTCCCGCACTCGGGCGCAGCGCCCGACCACCATGGCCGCAGCCACGTGGTCCAGAGCTCCGGCACCCTGCCGCTCAGCTGCTCCTCCCGCCTCTCAAAGCCGCCCATACTCTGTGCCTCCTCGCCCTCACCCTCTCCGTGAAACCGTTTCCCCTTCCTCGCACCGAGCCGCCGTGAATCGGCTGTTTCCTCCCGGTTGCCGAGCGCCGCCTCACCATCGAATCCGAGCCCTCCGGTGAGCTTCACACTGATTCCGATCACATGAATGGTCTACTCCACCTCGCGCACATCCACCACTAACCCCCAGTCTCCCCGTGCAGCCTCCTCGCCGGAGCACGTTTCGCCGCTGCCGCTGAACGTCGAACCCGCCGCATCTCGCCGAGCCGTGCTCCCAGCCAACTTCTTCGCTTCTCCCCGTGCGCCGCGTCAGCGCCCAAGTCCCCTGCCACCTTCTGCGCCGGTTGGATCCTCGCCGGCTTCGCCCCTGCCCGTCTCGGCCTCGCCACGCCGGTGCCGTGCGCACACCGCACGCTGGCCATGGCCATGGCTGGCCAGTCTGGCTGGGCCTATTTGTGGTCACGGGCCACGCTAGCACCTGGGCTGAATCTGGCCCTGGTGGTCTGTCCCCTACGCCAGGCCCTGGTGGGCCGAGCTTCTTTCGGCCCGAAGGCCAGGTAATTCCTGGAGTGCTTTAAATAAATCAAAAACCTTATTTCTAGATTCAAAAATGCATAATAAATTATTTATTGCGAATTTGAGGGCAAAGAAAAATGTTCTGGGATCCAGTAGACATGTACTATTTTATAAAAATGGCAAACCTCATTGCATGTTAATTTTTGTATTAGGACTAAATTAAATAGGTAAAACCCTCATAAAATCATAAATAAATCCAGGAAGCTGGTAAACTCCTGAAATTTGGTTACCAACTATATTTGTCTATTCCTAATTACCCTATAAAATTACAAATTATAGTTCCTTGTATTTTAATTATAAGTAATTACTTAATCTTTTACCTTGTTTTAATTATTGAAAATTTGTAGCTCAATGCATGTAGGTGAAAGTTGGTCAACAAATCACTCCTGGTACATTCTAATTACAGTAAATCACTCGTGCACAATTGATAAATAGAACCATGTCAAAATAGTTAATTTCCTTTGTCCATGGTTTTAATATTTAAAAATCAATTAAGCATTACATGTAATTGGAGCTTAACCTAGAAATCACGTGTGATATGTGCTAACCAAAGTAAATCACCTATATGCACTTGACTTTCAGAACCATGCTAAAATATTATTCCTTTTAAAACTCGATAATCTGTAAGTCCTATAAAGGCTGGGTAGCAACATAACGTGCGGCACTATCGTTCATTTCTGCATGCAATATCGTTGTATTAATGTATTTGTTGAGGAAGTGCCATGAAATCGAATCTTATCCTCATGCATCACATCATCTGCATCATGTAGGTCACGAGGTGAACCACGTGGAAGCTGGACAAGAGCAAGAGCCGGAAGGACCGGGTGGTGCTTCAGCTGACCAGGAGCAGAACCAAGGCAAGTCCCGGTGCATCCCACCCGTTTTAACCTTTTTTACTTTATCACTAGTTATAGATGTAGGCTTGTCTGTGTATTAAGTTGGTAGGAGTTGTTTGAAAACCTAGCATTGCAGTAGGCCCCTTCTTCCCGATAATTAGCCTCAGGATAGTAGTCGCTCTACTTAATTTAGGATGACTATTCATCGAGTGGTATGGAGACCACTCGTAGACAGGAAATCTTATCACTGGGGAACGATGTCGGGTGAAGGAAAGTGTGGATGAGATCACAATGAGGACCGAACGGGCAACTAGGTGGAAAGGAAAGGACAGCTTGTCTTCAAGGAGGTAGTCCTGTCCGAGTCACCTAAGGCTACGCCTCGTGTCCGGCCTATGGGATCAAGTTTGAACGCACTGTTTGCATGCTGGAGTTATAGGCCTAGTAAACTGATGTAGCTACGACTACTGCTTAGTCAGAAGATACTCTGATCCTTGAGGTGGAACTAGGGTTGAGAGGAGGGAGCAATCCACCTATAAATGGCGGCATGGGGCGCATCGCGTTGGGGTACCCTTCTCGGGGGAGCCAGGCGCGGAAGACCCTACGGTCCCATAAGCGAAAAGTTGCTCCATGCGGCTTCTAGAAAGCGCGTATGGGTCATGCAAGCAGGTTTCTCTTGCAGGATGTAAATCGATTCGAGTCACTGCCCCTCATAGTAACAAGTGCCACTTGATTGCTGCTCCGGAACAGTGTCAGAAGCCATTAAGATGACGAGTGGGTTTAATACTGCTGTTTGGAAATTATTAAGATTGTATTACAACCTTGATTGTTATATCTTTAGTGCAAACTAAATTTATTATTCCGCATGGCAACTAAACTTGATGCTAAAACTTGAAAAATAAGGATCCACTCTAAGGCTGACAATCTGGCAACATAAACCCTATCACTAGCCTTTGCATGTCTAGGTGTCGGCTGTAGTTGGCCATATTGACATGTCAGTCTTGCTGAGTAAATTAGTTACTCAGGGCGTAGCTCTATGTGGTTTTCAGATGACCAGGGTGGAGACTGCCACTGCGATGGGAGGTTCCAGTGGGAAGGCCAGCGTCCTGACTACTGGAATATTGAATGGGAGCTTTGCACCAATGACGACGAGGAGTAGTTTATTGATTGTCGGCACGGTGTTTCGGGCAATACACCTAACATGGTCGGGTTTGCTCTGTGTGTCATCGTGAGAGGGCGATTGTACCTTACTGATCCCGTTGAACTATTTAATTACTATTGAACAACTTCGCTTCCACATTTTATTTGTTAAAACTCTGGTTTATAATTTAAATTCGGATTTATGTAAAATTCTGTACTCTACCTATATTCTTGTTGCAACTATATTCTTCTGTCATATGTTGTACTATTGTGCGTCACAGCGCGTGTTGCCACCCGAGAAAGATCCTGGAACGGAATTGTCTCCGTGGTAAGGCGGTTCTGTTATAGCGGTTCTGTTATAGCGTGGTACCAGAGCTGTCTCGGGAATAGTGCAATATTCAAAGACATATTTTCGAAAATTTCGTAACGAACGTGTGAGGACGTGCCCATTAGGTTATTATTAGTTATGATTCAGGTGATAAAGCTAACTGTAGGAGGTTGTTTGTTTAAATATTTGCATCTACGGCCTCGTCAACGAAGGTATGTAACCCGCCCTGTGGACAGTAACATGGGAAGCTAGCACAAAGGTGTGAACGTAGGCTGATTGTGGTAAATATCGGTGTCCTGCCCTAGGACAATAATAAGGGATTATTTTCGGCTCGTTTCTTTTCTATTTGATGTATTGTTTCTGAAATCAATCTTCTGCAGGTACGCTAACCACGAATCGAGTAAGAAACGTGTAGCATACGACTAACTTGAGAGATCGTCTGCCACCGACTATGCATATGGTCCTATTCACGGCCAACTTCTATTTTGTGAGGGCGTGTAGGCCAAAAAGCATATGCATTCATGTAAATGTTGAAGCATCAAGTCATTAAGCAAATCTGGAAATTTCAACAAATATGTTGCTCACGCAAAAACCTATATCTTCTCACTCAAAAGTCAAAATTATGCAAATAAATACATATTGAAATCATGAACAAATCCATCCAGGAAGAATTTTTACTTTAAAGATTTCCGGATAATACCAACATGGTCTGTCCGAGTCAGCATGTCAAAGTGTCGTCAATCTGAAATTCAGATTCCTGACCTGTCTTATAAAATCCATAACTTTTTTCTCAGACCACCCATAGGGCTATATGAGTACTTTATGGAAAGGTCGTGAAATATTCTATAATTTTGGTATTCTGACCATTTCTTTTTGAAGCTTTTAAGACACGTTTATGAGCCCATTTTCAGAACAACATTATTCTGTCCCCAGAAACAGTTCAGCAGACAATAGCAACTTGCAACTTCTATATCGCGAGTTCTAAGAATTTGCTGGAAGTGTGCAAGTATGCATTAGAAATGTGCTAAATTTCTACATAAATCTGATACTTTACTTCTAGGGCTAAATGAAAAGAAACCTAGATTTCAAACCCCTTTTCAGACCAAACACAGTGCTGTCCTTAGCGGATTTTCAGATTCTGACCTGCAACTTAATAAACTCATATCTCTTTAGCCCCTTATCAGATGAAGTCTAGTAAGTACTTGTTAGAAAGATATTAAAATTGTCTACAGGCTTGGTATCCATTGGTTTCACTGATTTTTCACTTAAGGCCATCATTTTTGCATTTTAGTAGGTGCTGTACATAGAGGACAGAACTGAACATGTTATGAAACTTTTGAACAAGTATACTTTTCGATGTGTAATAGCCTGGATAGCTACCCACCATCATTACATTTGTTTTTCCTTGCTGAACTGCATCTTTCTATTGGAGGAGCACATGAACCTCTTTGGAAATTTCTTGTTTTGTGGTGTGTTATCCTCAATATCACTATAACTTTTCTTGCTGTCAAAATCTTGATGATCCTCCACTTTGAACCAAGCACTCCAATAAGATCTTCCCCATACATTGTCATATTCTTGCTCCAATAAAAATCAGAGGTATGAATCGTAAGCATTATGCAACTCTAGAAGGTGCATAAGTATAATTGTGTGCATTCCAATATTACAAACTCGCATCACATCATTGCTATGTGCATCACGAATATGCATAAAACATCTATGCACCATACCATGTGCACCATAATGCAATGATTCACATGTGCACCATGTAATCATATGCATCATAACATGAAAATTGTGCATGTGCACTATGAATGAATCATCACGTTATATGCATCATTACATATGCAACATTTCATATGCATATACCAGTACGTCATATGGCATATGCACCATCGCACGTCATCATATGCAACATGTCATAATGCAAGTGTATCATTGCCTATGCATCCATGTGCACATTATCACACAAGAATGTCATGCACATGTATTGCACCATAGAATTCGAGTAATCATTGGGGTGCATTCAGGTATTCATTAGGGGTCAAAATACATGAATAACTAATAATGTTGAGCAAGATGTGATGTTCCCTATTGCCAATCTAAAAATTTTGTTGGCTGCTCCACAACCACTGTTGCCATTGAGGATCACTCAAGTGACCCAATACCTCGATGACATACTTTATTTGAGTGCCCATTTGATTTGAACCTTCCGGAACTATTGATCTCATGGCATACTACAATAAATTGTCTATAAGGTTGATTTCCTTGTTTGTCCGATCTTGTAGAGCACCAAGTTGTGATTCTCTTTGAATAACTTGTTGGCCTCAAGCAATTTTCAAAATCCTTTTCCACCTCTATCTTTGTCGCCTTAACTCATCTAGTTGTTGTTGTCCAGATTTTGGCCCTTCATCACTAGGTTTGATCACGGTCGAAGTTTATAATCGTATTATCTGTTGTTATGCTAAACTTTTCTACCATGTCAAAATCCATTTTTTCCCACTACCTTCTAGACTTACGACATTCCGGACAGCAAAGTTAAGACGAAAGAGCTACGCGAACAAAAGACATCGTCTGCTCGAAGTTTAAGATTAGTGATTCCGTATACCTTTATGTCACCCACCAAAGGTATACAACGAATTAGAACTAGAAGAGAGCTAGAACCCGCTACACTTGTCCATAGTCATCATTGCAAGATGTGGACCCGTAGCTTAAGACCTCCGACTGCCGATCGAACTATCGGGTGTACACGACACATTCCATGTGTCATAACTCAAGAATGTTTGAAGCCAATAGTGTACATCATCTCGAAAGATACTAAGCAGTTACAACCCGATTAAACCCACGCGAAATACCTGACAAAGGTACTATATGAAAAGGAAGGCAAGCAAGGTCCTCAAGGTTCAATAGAGCACACTGAGGATAAAGCTACTTGGGAGACAGAAGAATTCCTGCGAAGTCACTACCTCGAGTTCCTACACCAACACCTAGGTAAACCGTTATAACTTTATTTAAATCTCGGGACGAGATTTCTTTAAGGGAGAGGGCTGTGACACCTCTCCTAGCATGCAACACTTTTGGGAAGCATATTAGAGCCATCCCCTCAAGCCTGAGCACCTGGGACAAAAATTTAAATAAAAATTGATCTAATTTAAACTAAATTAAAGTGAATTTGAATGACATTTGAACTAAAGATCAAAAGTTTTCAACATAACTCATACCCACCAAAAATATAGATTATAGCATGGAACAAAACAGAATTTTGAGGATTTTCTCAGTATTTTATGCCCTTACTTGGAGGCCCAAATAAATGCCCAAATGGTCAAAAACTATCCCTCTTAGCAAAATTCATATTCAAACTTGAATTTGTCACTACTGAGCATTATCATTTTTATAAATTGGAGCACATAGTGTGGAGCATGCCCATATTTTTAGATTTCTCTTGGGGTCTATACTTTTAAAGATATAAAAATAACAAGTGAGGCAATTTTGAAATTAATCGAAAAAGAAAAGCTTCACAGGTCCCACTTGTCAGCCACCCTGCCGGTCTTCTCTTCCACTGGTTGGCCGCCTCGGGCGGCACTTCGCCGCGTGGCCGGCATCGAGTCGAGCCTGCCCCCACCTGGTCCGAACCCGGGCTGCAAAACCGCGGCGCACCCCGGTTTCCCCTATGGTCTTCTCTCTCACTCTCTCCATCCTCCTCCCGCACACGGGCGCAGCGCCCGACCGCCATGGCCGCAGCCATGTGGTCCAGAGCTCCGGCACCCTGCCGCTCAGCTGCTCCTCCCGCCTCTCAAAGCCACCCATACTCCTAGCATTAAGTTGGTAGGAGTTGTTTGAAAACCTAGCGTTGCAGTAGGCCCCATTTTCCTGATAATTAGCCTCAGGACGGTAGTCGCTCTGCTTAATTTAGGATAACTATTCATCGAGTGGTATGGAGACCACTCGTAGACAGGAAATCTTATCACTGGGGAACAATGTCGGGTGAAGGAAAGTGTGGATGGGATCACAATAAGGATCGGACGGGCAACTAGGTGGAAAGGAAAGGACAGCTTGTCTTTAAGGAGGTAGCCCCATCCGAGTCACCTAAGGCTACGCCTCGTGTCCGGCCCATGGGATCAAGTTTGAACGTAATGTTTGCATGCTGGAGTTATGGGCCCAGTAAACTGATATAGCTACGACTACTGCTTGGTCGGAAGGTACCCTGATCCTTGAGGTGGAACTGGGGCTGAGAGAAGGGAGTAATCCACCCACGGATGGCGGCACGGGGCGCATCGTGTTGGGGGACCCTTCTCGGGGGAGCCAGGCGCGGAAGACCCTGCGGTACCGTAAGCGAAAAGTTGCTCTATGCGGCTTCCAGGAAGCGCGTATGGATCATGCAAGCAGGTTTCTCCTGCAGGATGTAAATCGATTCGAGTCGCTGCCCCTTACAGTAACGAGTACCACTTGATCGCTGCTCCGGAATAGTGTCGAAAGCCATTAAGATGATGAGTGGGTTTAATACTGCTGTTTGGAAATTATTAAGATTGTATTGCAACCTTGATTGTTATAGCTTTAGTGCAAACTAAATTTATTATTCCGCATGACAACTTAACTTGATGCTAAAACTTGAAAAATAAGGATCCAGTCTTAGGCTGGCTTTATGACAACATAAACCCTATCCCTTGCCTTTGCATGTATAGGTGTCGGCTGTAGCTGGCCATATTGACGGGTCAGTCTTGCTGAGTAAATTAGTTACTCAGGGCGTAGCTCTATGTGGTTTTCAGATGACCAGGATGGAGACTGCCACTGCGGTGGGAGGTTCCACTGGGAAGGCCAGCGTCCTGACTGCTGGAATATTGAATGGGAGCTTTGCACCAATGACGACGAGGAGTAGTCCGTTGATTGCCGGCACGGTGTTTCGGGCAATACATCTAACATGGTCGGGTTTTCTCTGTATGTCACCATGAGACGGCGATTGTATCTTACTGATCCCATTGAACCATTTAATTACTGTTGAACAACTTCGCTTCCGCATTTTATTTGTTAAAACTCTTGTTTGTAATTTAAATTCGGATTATTGTAAAATTTTGTATTCTACCTATGTTCTTATTGCAACTATATTCTTCTGTCATGTGTTGTACTATTTGGTGTCACAGCGCGTGTCGTCATCTGAGAAAGATCCTGAAACGGAATCGTCTCCGTGGTAAGACGGTTCTGTTACATGCCATGTCCTTGCTTTTTCTTTTCTCTCTAGGAGGGATATGGCCAGGTTTTCTTCATCATCATCTTTAGTTGTTTTTTTTGGTCCATAGTCTTGATCTTTGTGTGTGACAAGGAGCCCGATCACGTCATCTTATTTTTGCCATCATCATCGTTGCGTTGATATGGATTTTGTTTTCATTATATGGTTGTGCTGCTTGCCACGTCCTTCCTTTTTCCTTTTCTTGTTACATGTTTGTCCAACCAATTTATCATCGCTGTTCTTCCACATATTTTGTTTATTTTCTCTCTAGGAAGGCCCATATAAGGGTCGTTGTTGTCCAGTGCGTCACATTAACTTCATTCCTACGTTCTAATTTTTCAAATATTTTGGTGTTTGATTTATCGATGGCCATTCAGGAGGGCATGCTAGCTCTTGTGCAACAGCAGCATATATATATATATGCTGGCCACTCTGATCCTTGATAGCTCCAGCGGTCACGAGTGCTGGAGATGTATCTGCTTCACACTATGCATATGCTCGTGCATGGCCGTCGACGACTGACGTGCGGCATCGTTCCATAGCTGCGAACCTGCGACCCGTTCACATGGATAGGCCACGTGAGGGGCCGGGCGTCATGCGGCAGTGGTGGTCCGCTAACATAGATCGCATGGGTGCCATATGGGCATCTGCCTGTGCAACGGTACCGGGTGTGTGTGTGTTCGCGTCGTTCCCTGCCAGGAAGCTAGCCAATGTGGTCCTCTTGTGGTGTCGCTCAGCACTCTTCTGTGTGGCTCCCTGAGCCCGTGCAGCTGTGCGGACGTCACCAGCCGCGCGCGCGGCGATGTGAGTGTGGATTGATCTCACGACGTGAGCATGTCCTGATGTAGCACTATGGCTATGCGCCGTAACATGTGAGCGTGCTGAAGGCGAGTGTATCACATGCCCAGTCATATTGTAATTATATCCTGATGAAAATAGTTGGATGATGTATGTGTGTGCGTAAAAAATAATCTTCTGCATATAAATGGAAAATTACTCATAAAAGTGCAATAATATTTATTTGAAGGATATGGCCGATTATTTTGTGTTGCCACTTGTTATGCACATTTTTTATAAAAAAAAGAATGGAAACATCTTCTCAGACCTGCGTTTCCGCACATAGCGCGTTAAACATTATTACATACTTCTAGGAGGAATGACAAACATTTGGCATGCACATTTAAGAATTGTGATGTGCTTGTTCATTAAAACAATCATGGAATTGATATTTGGTGCACTACAAAAAATGATCAGACATGTTGCATGCGTGGATATATGCATCTGGAGGGCAGAGTTTTTCTTTCACTTTGTGCGCAGGAAAGAAATTCATTGCATGAAAGTCTGTGTGCCACTTGCTTCAGTATTTTGCTTCCTCGTTCATTGTGTGGAGGTCTGAATACAACTTAATCATTCTTTTCCTTCCTCACTATAAGTGAATAGGATAACGATAAGAGCATGGGCCAAAAATTCCCATGCGTGTCCACTTGTGTATTAAGCTAGGTTGCTTACACTGATGCTCAGATTTTCATATATGCAGGCCCATGCATGGTACAACTGATAGAAAAAATTGGTCCATCTTGTAATTTACGGGGACCAGCCTTTAATTTAATATTTTCTATAGAAGCATGAATGTGAAAGGGTTCTGTTAGATTATTTTAACATCAATATGACCCATGTATGTAAAATAAAAAACTTATTCCTATAAGACATCTATGTGTGATGGTAGCTTATGAAAAAAAGAATCATGGTTTGAAATACTCTGTCCTCTCACCTAAAAGGAAAATAATATGACATGTGCGTAAAAATTATGTGCATGTATAAAGAAAGTAAATATTTATAGAGTATAGGATTAACCCTTTGTGGGATAATTGCATATATAAACCACCCCATATGAAACTTGGAGTTTGAGATTCCCACCAAGAAGTAATTTTGTTGCAAATCCCCACCCCTATTGAGTTATGTTGCAAATACCACCCCAATTTGTATATGTTTAATTGATTTAAAGTGTTTTTATTCGTTTTTCAAACTTACAAAATTTTGAAAGTATACTCTTCATGTTTTTATACAGAATATACAACAAAAGATGTCAATTAGAGTTTCAACAACATCCCATAAAATTTAAGTTTTTGCTATAGTTTCACAAAAATAATTAAGATGAAGTAAACCCATTTAAAAGCTTTAACAATGTCTAACTCATTTAACTTAACTTTTTTGAATTTATATCGGTGAAAACATATGAAATCAATTAGACATGTATCAACTAAGGTGTTTTTAGCAACAAAACATAGTTAGGGGGTGGAGAATTGCAATAGATAGATTTACGGGTGGGAATCTCAAACTTTAACGGACATATGGGGTGGTGTATACCATTAATCCTTTATTCAAGGGCATAGGTTAATTTTGTCATTCTATTTGATATGCACATGTACGAAGGAAAATCATTAGGATAACCATGGGCATTAATGATTCATGGAGCTAATATTTGGTGCAATACTAAATATGAATGCATTAGTTGTATTCATCATGAGAGAGATGCATTTCTCTTCAGTTACATGGAGGAAAGAAATTCATGCATGAGGAAAATATCAATGAATTAATGGAAATAATACTTTGGTGCACTACCAAATATTATTGCATGCATCAAAGGTGTTTTGTTTTTGCCTCATCCATATGCAAGAGATACATTCCATAAAGCCAAAGCAATGTGAAAGGTATCATTGCATGAAACAAGGATCGATTTTTTTCTCTCATCATCGGCAAGATATGCATCGGATAAACAAAGCCAATGAGAAAGGACTTTGTTCCGTACATGAGAAAGGATAGGTTTTTTCTCATCAGGTGGAGACAAAATCCTTGGCATCACAAATGTGAATGCATATTAATACGTTCACTTCTTTCACTCTTTATTTGTTTCCTCTCTATGTAATAGGATAAGGCCATGGGAGAAAATTGAGAGAACATTAATATGAGAGGAAAAATACGATGCTGACTTGGAGGTGTGGCAAGATATTTGGTGTATGCGGTTCAGTTCAAGATTAGGTTCATTCTTGCGTAGCTATAAATAGATGCATATGCCAAAGACACAAGAAGGGTGTTACACATGCTCCATCCAAATAATATATGACAGTGTTATGATGCAAAGAACATGAAGGAATGTTGCTATATGTGGTTATATCAATCTATGCTAATATGATCCTATTAAGTTTCCACCTTAAAGTTGTAATTGCTTACATTGCAAGTTCATAATCTTTATCTGCATAATTTTTATCATCATTGCGCTCCGTTTAACAAAATACACTATCCTGATCCATTAAAAATATTCAATTATTTTTTTTTTTACATTTATGTTGGTTCATATTGCAATCTGTTCACATGACTGGCCTTGCATCAGCGAATTGCCCACCATTATTTTTATGCCTAACTAAGAAACACTCACGTTGCAGGGACACGAATAATGAACACAGTGTGCATGTTCTGTTGATGTTTGTTGCGTATATAGATATATACCAACTATATATGGCAACCTTTGTTCATAACATTCATTCAGCGCAACATACACATACATTGTGGAAGCATCATCGACGACAGGGTTTTAATTCATGTAAACACTCAATCTAAATTATCCAGGAAAAGATAGCTCAGATGAATACGATGGGCATTATTTCGTGTATATCTCACAACAGCAAGCAAAATAATCTTAATGTAAAGAAGCCTATATAAGGAAAATGGATAAAATATTACCACCAACCTAAAATCACACAAGCATATATGTAAATTAACATGCTCTGTAAAATAGTTTATGTGAACCAAATTTCTTATTAAAATGGCAATTCCACATCAGAAAGAAAATGTTTCTACTGAAATAAATATATAGCCCATTTTGAAATGAAAACACACAAGCGCGCCAACGGCGCGCCATAGCTTCTAGTACTCTTTAAAGGAAATCCGATCCGTCCACTGTCTACCAATGCATCCAATGCCTTTTGTACTGCTTGCCATACTCCTTTGTTCTAGATGATCCTCACGTCTTAGTTCAGAGTAGACTGAAACTATGTCGCAAATCATCAATGGCATATCAAGATTCGTTTCAATTATTCGAGCACAACAGGGTTATCAGATTCGGTAAATTCTGTTATGGTCAAGAATTCAGTACGATAACAACGAGGGATCATTCACTACGGGAAGGCACATATTTGCTAAGTGCCTCAGGCGCTCGGCAAAGTCCAGATTACTCTCGGCGAGGTCCTGGGTTATGTTGGTGTTGAGCCAATGTCGTTGACCGATGGGGCTGCTATCACTGAGTCTGTGTTCTTTAGTTGGCTTAAGTCTGAGTTCAAAGCTCTCTCGGGGGTGATGGATAAGCGCAATAATTTTGGCTCGCTTCATACTGCGGAGGCCGCATTCGAGCTGTTGGAACACAAAGGTTGCAACCACTTCCATGCTTTGGGGAGGCGTAATTTTCTGATTGGGGCGAACGCTCGAGACGGCTTGTCGCCAGAGGCCATTGTCGCAGCTAAATGTGTTGCTATGAAGTTTTGGCGTGATCACGGTCGCGAAGCTGCTCGACAAGCTGCGATTGAGAAGCTGGCTCAGGTTATACTTCTATTTTTGTATTGTATTTCCATTTAATCACGCGATGTTTGAATTTAAAATTGATTGTGCCTGCGCAAATGCGTGATTCTTCGAAGAGCGGTGGTGGCCAAGATGAGGATCCTTCGGGGGGCAAAGACGCTTCGAGGAATGATGCCAACAAGGCGAGTACTTCGGAGGGTGGATCGAAGGCTGCACCGGGCAAGGTTTAGGATCGCTTGTAGTTGCTATATTGATGTAGTATACTTTTGACATGCCTGCTTCAACATGTGCAGGTGTCCTTCGTGTCGCTTGCACGGGATTCCGAAGAGGACACTTCTAGTGGATCTTCCATGTTGCGCATGTTGGGCCTGATGAGCGAGGGGTCCCAATCTTAATTTGATGATGCTTCTGTACTAACACCTACTTCGAGTAGTTCTGAGGCCAGTTTGAGCGGCTTTGAAGCGTTAGATGTTGCTGCCGAAGCTGAAAAGCTCGAGGACCGCGCGCGTGCTGCTTCACCCGGGGCACGCTTGGTGACTTTGGATGCCGATGTGGTTTGTGTGGAAAATTATTCCTACTTATTTAGTCACGACGCTCCATCAAGTGCGTTGTCCGCGCCTCGTCGTCGGGGTAAAGCTGAGTCTAGTGGTAGGGGAGTCCCGCGTGACACTAGCATAGATAGACTGCGCGAGAAGCGAACACCCGGATCTCCGCTTTTGACTCGAAACAAGAAACCCCTGGGCAACGATGGTTCTAACGCCTTAGTTCCACGGCCCCTCCGTCCACGACTGGCTATGGCGAAGCGATCTATTAATTCTGTGTTGAATTCACTAACAAAGATTGCTAAAACCTTTTCACAAGCGCCGATTCCTGCTAGTGAAAATATGCAAAATTCAGGTATCGCTGGTGCCGGGGGCTCGAGGCCTGATCCTTGCCCACCTCCGCCTGGTTATACTGCCGACGAGTGGTCCGTTTTGCTTCCCCAGTTGCTAGCCTCTGGTATTGTTGTAAAAGAAAAACCCATTGATTATGATTTTTGATGTAAACATTTGTTAGTTCCAATTGCAATAAAGTCTATTTTGTTAGGTTTGAGTTGCTACGAGCCCTTTCGTATTTACGTTGAATTTTTGAAAAACGCCACCCTCCCCCTCGAAGTGCTAGGGGCGAGGTGTTTTTGGGCGAACCCTTCGACGGGTTTGGGCTGCAACGAGCCCCTTTGCATTTTTCGCTAATTTTTTGAAAAAAGCCACCCTCCCCCTTGAAATTCTAGGGGTGAGGTTTTTTTGGGCAAACCCTTTGACGGGTTTGGGCTGCAACGAGCCCCTAAGCATTTTTTCGCTAAGTTTTTTGAAAAACGCCACCCTCCACCTCGAAGTGCTAGGGGCGAGGTGTTTTTGGGCGAACCCTTCGATGGGTTTAGGCTGCAACGAGCCCCATAGCATTTTTCGCTAAGTTTTTTGAAAACGCCACCCTCCCCTCGAAGTGCTAGGGGCGAGGTGTTTTTGGACGAACCCTTCGACGGGTTTGGACTGCAACGGGCCCCTTAGTGTTTCACTAAGTTTTTTGAAAAATGCCATCCTCCCCCTCGAAGTGCTAGGGGCGAGGTGTTTTTGGGCGAACCCTTCGACGAGTTTGGGCTGCAAAGAGCCCCTTAGCATTTTTTGCTAAGTTTTTTCAAAAATGGCACCCTCCCCCTCGAAGTGCCAGGGGCGAGGTGTTTTTGGGCGAACCCTTCGACGGGTTTGGGCTGTAACGAGCCCCTTAGCGTTTCGCTAAGTTAGCTAACTGCACGGCTTTTAGCTCTTTGGGCTTAGCCAGTGCGGCAGCTATGGCTTGAAAGCTTTTTGCTCTTCGTCAAATGTTTCAATCTCCATGGCGGGAGTTGTTTCGGCGTGCTCTGCTGAGCGAGGCTTTCCGCTTTGGGGAAGGCAGCTTTATAGATTTAGCTGGGGTTTATATAGGATCCGCCTCATTAAAAACCTCACCCCTGCGAAGGGTTCTCCTTGTGAGGAAAAAGTACGATCCTTTACATAATTGCCTAAAAGGAAAGCTTGAAAAGAAAATCTACCAACTAAGCTCAAGGTAGCACTTATAGCTTCGTGCTATGCTTGGCTGTTTACATGCTTTGAGTGGTGAACCTTCGAAGGTTGTCCGCGTTCCAAGAATGTAGCAACTCTTCTTCTTGCGAGGTCTGGAGCTTGTATGCTCCGGGCCTTTTTGATTTTGCTATGATGTATGGGCCCTCCCATTTGGGTTCTAACTTGCCTTTGCTTTCTGTTCTCGGACTTCGGAGTAGAACTAGGTCTCCTACTACGTAAGCTCGGGGTGCGACTTTTTGATCCCTCCATTGGCGGGATTCTGATTGATACTTTTTAAGGTTGACAACTGCATCCAGTCTGTCGACTTCCATGAGATCCTTTGATTCCGCCTCTACAGGCTGTGTTGATTTTGCATTGAAGGTTATGGGGCTTTGATGCAAAATCTCCTCGGGCGTGACTGCTTCTTCCCCGTAAAGTAACTTGAAGGGCGAGTATTTGGTTGCTCTGGTTTCGGTCGTATTGTGCGACCATATGACCCTTGGCAGTTCTTCTGCCCACTTTCCTTTCTTATCATCGAGGAGTATCTTTTTGATTGCCTTGAATATCAGACTATTTGCTCTTTTGATGGCTCCGTTCAACTGGAGGTGATATACTGACACGAAGTCGACTTTGGTTCCGACGGAGTGACAGAATTCTTTAAACATATCATTCTCGAATTGTTTTTCGTTGTTGACTGTTATGTCCCTTGGCACTCCGAAGCGGCAGACGACATTTTGCAAGAAGAACTTTCTGATTATTGCTGCCGAGATGTTTGTGATTGGTCTTGCTTCGATCCACTTGGTGAAATATTCTAGCGCTACAACTGCCCACCTGTAATTCCCCTGGGGCTGTGGGCAGGCGTCCGACGGTATCGATTCCCCAGCGTGGAGAGGCCATGATGGGGCTAAGTTATGTTGGTTGTGAGGGTGATGACTGCTCATTTGAGATTTTTTGACAGGCTTCGCATTTGGTTACTACTTCTGCGGCGTCCTTGACCATAGATGGCCAGAAGAAACCTTGTCTAACTGCCTTTGCAGCTAGCGGCCGAGGTCCAATATGTGCTCCGCGGATTCCTTCATGTATCTCATTGAGTAGCTGGGTGCCCTCCATTCTGCTTACACACTTAAGTAGTGGGGCGCAAATTCCTGACGGGTAAAGCTGACCCTGAATGATGTTGTAGTTCCTGGCCCTTTGCTGCATTCTTTTTGCCTCTGACTTGGTGTCTGGCTCGTAAAAGTCCCTGAGGTACGCAATGATTTGAGTTCTCCAGTCTTCGCTCATTATTACGTGTATTTGCTTAGGGTGCTGGAGGACTACTTTGATTGAAGGTTCTGTGATTGTTTGAAAGAACACATCTTGTGATATTGCTTCTTGTCTTGCTGCCAACTTAGCGAGCTCGTCTGCCTCTGTGTTTAACTTTCTCTTGATGTACTGTATATCGAAGCCTTTGAAATACTTTTTCATGCTTCTGATGGTGCTGTGGTATTTCTCAAACAATGGATCCCTGGTTGTGAATTCTTTGTCATGTTGGCTGGTAACGATCTTGGAATCCGTTCTAACTTTGCACCTTTGGACTCTGAGTGCCCTCAGTTTCTTGAGCCCCAGCAATACTACCTCATACTCTGCTATGTTGTTGGTGCACTTATCCGTTTCTTTGCTAAACTTGAGCCTTGCAGCATATCTCATTTTCACATCCGTGGGCAAAGTGACTACTGCTGCCATACCTGCCCTGGCCAATCCCCAGGCTCCGTCGCAATGCACTGTCCACTCTGGTTCAGACCATGTTTGATTTTTTGTGTGCTGTGGAGCCGTCCAATCTGCTATGAAGTCAGCGAGTACCTGAGACTTGATGGCACTGTGTTTCTCAAAGTCTACTACATGCTCTGAGGGTTCCATGGCCCATTTGCTAATTGTTCTCGAAGCTTCTCGATTGCCAAATATTTCATTAAGTGGTTGGCTGGTGAGCACTTTGATGTGATGAGCCTCAAAATAATGCCACAGCTTTCTGGAAGCCATGACTATCGCGTATGCAATTTCTTCCATCTTAGAATAGAGCCTCTTGGAGGCAGACAATGCCTCGCTAACATAATATACCGGTAGTTGTTTCAGGAGTTCCTTCGGTTCCCCTTTAACCATTTTGACTATTTTATTTTCCTGTACAAGGACTACGCTGACTGTCGAATAGGACGTAGCGACATATAACAGTAACACAGCCCCGGGCTCTGGGTTGGTTAGCTTTGATTGCTTTTTGAGGTAATTTTTTAGATCTGCGAAGGCTTTTTTCTGTTCTGGACCCCATTTGAAGGATTGAGCCCCTCGAAGTGTTTGGAAGAAGGGCAAGCTTCGCTCAGCCGATCTGGATAAGAATCAGTTTAGTGCCGCCATTCTGCCTGTGAGTTTTTGCAGATCCTTTTGGCACTGGGGCTCTTGCATTTGGATGATTGCTTTGATTTTGTCCGGGTTAGCTTCGATGCCTTTGGCTGACACTAGACAACCGAGTACTCTTCCTTTTCGGATACCGAAAACGCACCTCTCTAGATTCAGTTTTTACCTTGTAGCTCGAAGTTTTGCGAATGTTTCTACGAGGTCTGAGATGTGGCTGCCCTTTACTTTGATTGCTACTATGATATCGTCCACATAAGCGTGTACGCTTTTTCTGAACTGTGACTCGAAGGCTTTCTGAGTCATGCGGCAAAATGTGGGGCCGACATTTTTCAACCCCTCGAGCATTCTTACAAAATAATAGGTACCAAAGGGTGTGATGAAACTTTTTTTTTTCTCATCCTCCCTCCTTAGTCATATCTGATGATAGCCAGAGAAACAATCAAGCAATGACAGCAGCTCGCTCCCAGATGCTGTATCCACGATTTTGTCAATTCGAGGCAATGGGAAGTCGTCTTTGGGGCAAGCTTTGTTGAGGTCTGTGAAGTCTATACACATTCTCCACTTCCCATTCTTTTTCCTTACCATTACATAGTTTGCTAGCCAAGACGGGTATTTGACTTCATGGATAACAGAAGCATCGAGGAGCCGTTGGACTTCCGCTCTAATGACTTCTATTTTTTCATCGAACATCTTTTGAAGCCTCTAATTCTAAATACGCAAGTGCTCATAAAACAAATCCGCATTCCATTTCCAACTTAGCATAGGCCCTCATTTCAGGTTTTCTTGTCTCCTTAGTGTCATGTAGTAGAAGTCCTTCCTCGAGCCTTTTTAGTGAGTCCTCACGAAATATTTTCAGCGCGTACTCAGTGCGTCGTAAGTGCCAAGTGTCACTCAACAAGTCAATGGCTATCAATGTGATGGGCCTACACCAGTAGCAAGATATTCGTACAATTACATATATTATTTGTAACGTCCATTGCGTGGTTAGATAGGAGGATAAATAATTGATGAAATACAACAAAACATGTAGTACCACTAGCGGAGAACGTTGATAGTATGTCTAATGCCACAACGTATTGCCAAGAGATTGGTGGCTTTCGTTGAACTTCATGTCACATGTTGGGTGGGCCGCATCTTTGGTCAACATGGCTCATGACCCTGTCCTCCGTACATTACAACTGAAGATTAAGGCTTCCAAAAAAAAAGAGGACAATATCTGGATTAACAGGACTGGTCACAGCAATTGCAGGCACCTCTTTCGACATCCCAGTGACCTTGTTAGAGTGGCTATTCCATATCATACCCAACATTTTCTGATACGTTTCCACCAAGTAAAACAATATTTACTAGGTCGACTACAAAGTTTCCACATGACAAATGTGGTGGTCTCTACCGAGGTCGTGCTCTCATGGAACAATTCAATGTACCTGAGCTTGCCCCTGCTTATATGTGACACCGGTGTCAAGATTCCTAGAATTACACCCTAGGCATGCCCTTTGACCAAATAGGAACCCAACGAAAAGTTTGTACTCATTTGAACCACTTTCGAATAAAATTTCATCAAATTTGAGCATCATTTGAACTACAAGTCAAAAATTTTCAACACAACTTTATGTCACGAAAAATATATGTTAGAGGGAGTGAGGAAAAGTAATTTTATGGAAAGTTTCAGATTTTTATTCTAAGTTTAAGAGCCCTAAATAAATGTCTAAAGACTTAAATACGTACCATGTTTGAAAAATTCTTATTTAAATTCAAATGCAACTTGTTGAACATACCCATTTTCTAAATTACGAGTACCTCATGAGAAACACACCCATATCTTTTTTTTTTTTACAAACTCAGCTCTAGATTAATAGACCTCATTTTTGGAAAATTTAAGAAAAAAAATGGTCATGGGTCCCACCCGTCAGCCGCTCAGGCTACCATCTTCTTGGCTGGTTGGCCACCATGGGCGGCACAGCCAATGCCTACTTTTTTTTTTCAAAAGTTCCGGAAACTAAGTGTTCTGACGTATATTAATATAAGAAGAAGATGCCTCATATTAAGGGAAATGAGGCCAAACTGTACAAAACATGATCAATTGATCATTACAACAAGTCCTACGTGGCCGGTTGATCAAAAGGAACCAACACGAGCCGGTTCAGGAAAACAACAACAAACAACTAAGGAGTTCAAACACCACACTAAACCAGCAACATCTATGAACCATGTAACCCGTCCACCATGCAAAGACATCATCGTTGCTGCCATGAATGACATGGTAAACACCAACACAGTGAGGAGACCCTAAAGCAACACCTCCAACGAGGTAACGACATTTAAGATGTCGTTGTTGCCTGATCCAGCAAGCTGGAGCGGGAGCCAGCCGACACCTGCTGTCGCGTGCTCGTCGCTGGGAGGCGGCGCCCTCACTTGGTCCGAACCCACCTTCACAAAACCACGTGCCATGCCTCTGGTTTCGTCGTCCCGCTCCCACACACTCTCCCTCTCTCTCTCTCTCTCTCCATCCTCCTCTCTCCCGCATTTGGGCAGCTTCCGGCCGCCATGGCCGTGGTCGTGTGAGCTGAGCTCCGGCTTCCCGATCGCTCTGGTTCCTGCCTCACGAAGCCGTCAACACGCTGCGCCTCATTCCTCTCTTTCTCTCTCTGCGGAGCTGACCCGCCTCCTCCACTCACGCACGTCACCACCCGAGCTGCCTCATTCCGCCATTGGAGACAGTAGAGCTCTCCGCGTCGCTCCGCCGCTACCGACCCCCTTCTACCTCACCACGCTACTCTGCCATTGCGCATACTCGCCCCTGTCCTCCCTGCACCTCTGCCAATATCCTCCCACACCGAGCGGCCATCAATCGGCCTTGCCGCCCTCGCCTCTGACCGCCACCGTTTCGCCTCGCCTCCCATCTCCGGTGAGTCTCGCATCGATTCCGCCCTTATCCAGGCTCCCATTCATCCTTGGCATCTCCTCGACCTCACTCAGCCCATACCCATGCAGTGCCACCGCTAGGATGCCGCTTCACCGCTGTCGCCCGCCTCGGCTCCGCCCGTGCCGTGACCCACCTCGCCTCATCACGTCGCACCCCCGCTCGACATCTCTGACACTCTCCATGAGCCGCTCATCCGCCTGCAACCTTTTCTTTGTTAAGATATCGTGTCTCTTCTCTTGCGTTTGCTTTATGCTGCTCACAAGCTTTTCGGGTTCTCTCTTCATCCCCTAGCTGCTCTTGGCTAAAAACCTACATGTTATTGCAGTTTCTTTCCCCCAATGCATAACCTTTTTGTATGTCTCTTGCCACTTGCTGATCTCCTTTGACTGTGATAACCCCTCCGGCTACTGGAATCTTCATGCATAGATATGCACTGTGGATGACAGCTTCGATGGTGTTAATTGTGCCCTGGCCAAATATGATGTTAAATGGGTGGCAAAGATCTACCACATCGAATGTTACATATTCTGTTCGAGGGTTTTGGGTGTTGCGGAACGATACTGGGAAGGAGATTGTGCCCATGGGAGTGATTCTTTATCCGCCGAAGCCTATGAGTGGTATATTTGACGGCTATAGGGAACTTTTGCTGAGGCCCATTTGCTCAAAGGTGTTTATGAACAGTATGTCTGCCTGGCTGCCATTGTCTACGAGAACTTTACTGACCATCCAGGTGTGGATGTGAGCTTCGATTACAAATGCATCAACATGCGGATAAGCTTTGAGGTTGAGATCTGACTCGGTGAATGTGATGGGAATATGAGACCACTTTGACTTGATAACAGGTCCTTCTGTGAAAACATTGTTTGCCATTAGAAAGTGATCTCTTCTTCTTCTTTTGTTTTCAAAGTCTGAAGATGACCCTCCGCATATCATTCCAATGTAGCCTTGTACTGGGAAGGTTGCGGCTTGGTTTAGGGTGGGCTCTGGTTTAGGCTGTGGTAGGTGTTGAGGATCTTGCTTTTGCCTTTACTGGTCTTGGCTGGGCGATGGTTGCTGGATTTGTTGTCTGGGTTGGGCGTATTGGCTGGGCGGTAGTGTGGGGTGAGTTGCATGAAAATATGGGGATGGTGCGTAAAGTTGATGATGGTGGGTGCTTGGGTAGTGGTAGTTGGGCTGAGCAGGTTGTGGATATGGTTGTTGGACCATGGGTTGGGTGATGTATAATTGATGGATTTAGGTTGGGACGAAGCCTTCTTCTCTGCTCCGATCCTTTCTTGGATTTCTTTTGCTTTGAGGCAAGTGGAGGTTTTATGTCCCTTGTCCTCTCTGCAGTAAAAACAGTATGGCTTTCTGGACGGTCGAGTTTGGACTTGAGAGCCTTGACCTCTGCCACTCCCTCATTCACTACTTCCTCTGAAATCATTGCTCTGGTTATCTCTGCCCATGGTGTCTTCTTTCTCTCCCTCGATATGACCAATGAACGAAGGCAAGGGTTCTATGGATTGCTTAGTTTTTCTATACTACCTTTCTTGATAGCCACCTTCGCAATGTGACTGGTTGTGGCCCTTACTTTGACTTTGCTTGCGTCTCTTGTAATCCACATCCGATCTACTATGTTCTTCGAACTTTGTGCATAATGTTTGCATGGTGCGCGGGGGTATCCGCGCGCAGTATGAAGACATCTGGCATGCTTGCATGCCTCTGCGTACAGAACTTATTGCCGCCTCATCCGTGATGCTCGGGGCCTGGGCTCGAAGCGTGAGGAATCTTCTGTAGTAATCATGTAATTGCTTATTTTCTTGCTGGGCGATAGTCAACAGCTCATGCGATGGTTCCATAATGGTGCAAAACCCTCGAAAGCTTGCGACCACCTTATCCCTGATGTTTACCCAACTGTATAGAGACCCGAGGGGCAGATTGAAATACCAATTGAGGGTGGACTCTTCAAGGGCGCAAATGAATGCCTTTGCCAAGGTTACCTCGTCTCCTCTAATTGCTGCTTCGTAGGTCATGACGAATTGCCTTGGGTCAGAATTTCCCCTGAATTTGGCTAGCGATATCATTCTGAACTACGGTGGGTATGGACCGCTTTGCAACCCTTCGGAGAGAGGTGAGTCTTTGTCGATTATGCCCGTTGTGCTTGCTCTTCAAATTGGTAGTACTTCTGCAGCTATCGGCTAACGGCTTGGCGTAAGTGGTACTTCTTGCTCGAGGTATGGGTGAGCTTCAGGCATTGGGTGTTATTCTTGGCAACTTGCTCTGCCAATGGTTCTCTAGAGTTCTTCGACTTCTTTTGCCAGTTGCAGATTCTTGAGTCTGAGCTGGGCTATGTACTCTTTCTCTTGTAAGGCTTTCTCTCTCTCTCTCTCTCTCTCTGACAGCACTTTGCTTCTTAGCTCTTTCTCTTGTAATAGCTGTTGCTTGAGTTGCTCGAGGTGCTCGGCTCTTTGGGCTAACAGTTCCATCTGTTGTGCTGCTATCATCGAGGTTGGGTATTGCTTCCCGGAGGGTTTGAGCTTGACAGTTGTTCAGGACGTTGTACTGGGTCTTTTGGACCACCTACTACTTCTGCTTGAAGCAATAGTTGCACTTCAGGGGTATTCTCTTTTGTTACATGCGATGTGGATTGATCGTCAGTCAGTTGGGGATCTCCCAGAGCGCTGCTTCATGGGGGGCGGACTGCCACTCGAAGATAGCGGTCCGTGGAGTTGAGTCATCATGAGCTTATGTACAAGCTCACAACACGGTGGGCGCCACTGTTGGTGTCACAAAGCACGAGCTTCAGCGCCACTAACAAAAAGAGTAAACATGAAAAGGAACCACGAAGGGTAAGAAATGGAACAATGGGCTCCCCTCACATATTCTCAAAAAGATTCATCCCGTTACAAGTATGCAAATGACCATTTTGTCCCTAATTACCTACTATATTCTCTGAATATTCTGTACAAAATGGTCATAAAGGATAAATCGGTCATTTGAGCTTTTCTGGTACTCTTCCTTGTCCCGCACGCCACAACACGTGCTGGCGCCATGTGTTGCCCTCTTCGCGTCATGCCGGTTCTTGATCTTGCCCTGTGTCCTGGCCATCGAAGGATGATGGCTTCATCCCTCGAAGGCGTGGAGGTACCGCTCGAAGGGTCCACTGCTCTGTCCTTTGAAGGGTGATGGCTTCATCCTTTGTGGGCGCAGAGGTACTGCTCGAAGGGTCTTGGTTTTTCCGAGGCCTTCGATGGACACCTGTACCTTGAAGTTATTGTTAGTAAAAAAAATGGTAACGATGATTAACTTTGACTTTTATTCACAGCCCGACTTTGATAAACCCTCAAGGGGTGATTTGCAAAGTGATCCCCCCAACAAGTACCAAGATAAGTTCAGAAGACCCAATACGCACTACTAAGCTTGATCTTATTCTTTGAACTTTAATTCTTTAGATTCTCTTGTTTGTTACAATCTTCCTCTATACTTCCACCATTCTAAGAAACTCCTTTTTAGAACACATGATTGAGCAAATTGTTGACTTAGTTGATCTTTTAATTCAATTGGTTGTTTTACCCTCCAAGATCCACAAATAAGCTTCATCTAAATGAGAGAGAGGGAAGGATACACATTTGAGTGAATGAGTGAGATCTGAAATTTTCTACATTATTCGTCTATTGATAAGAATGGAGAATAAAAATGTTCTTTTATGACAAGCGTTGTGAAGGATTTGGTGGTTCAAGTGTTGAAGTGAAATAGTTTTTGAAATTGAGAAAAAGTACTTGTGGAGGAATTGCAAATTAATGTGATGATTGATACTCGCCAAATGAGAGGTGCTTCGTTTGCTACATGATTGGATTCAGCAAGATGTTGTTTGAGTGGGTGTTGTATTGCTCGAGGGCTAGCATTGATTTGAGTGTGGGGGAGCCGTTGGCATTGTCTAGATACCCATTTCATGCAGTAAAAGAGGTGTTTTTATACCTTATTTTGCTATTATTGCTAACAATTAACCCCAATTTTTTGTATATATTCATAGTTTTCTTGTTTTTTGTGAATTATGAAGGAAATAAGTGAAAACGGAGAATCAATGGACCAAGAGCAATGAAACAAGCTGAGAAGGAAGAATCACAAGGTCGTGCCGATCGATACGAGAAGATGAGGCCCAAACCTAGAAGCCCACTCGATGGTGGTGAAGCCCAAAGCCATAATTAGAGTCGGCGTCAGTGCAACTCAACCCAGAACTTGAGAAGATTGGAGGAGAGAAGGAATCAGAAAAGGATTGATTGAAAAAAACTCTTGACCCAGGCTTTTCAAAGGTTGTGGCAGTGACAGCGGCAAACACCAACCATCACCACCAGAATGGAGGATTGTGCCGATCGCGACAACGCCGCGCTGATCGTCACGACTGCTTTCCATGTTTTATTCCCTTATCCAAGTAAACCATACCCATGGATCTTATTAGGATGTGTGAGTAGTCCTCGTATTCTCCCATGGATCCAAGTAAACCATACCCATGGATCCAAGTAAACCATACCCATGGACCTTATCCAAGGGAGGTGGTAAACTTTGAGCAAAGAGAAGAAGAAAGCCTCGCTCAAGCTTGGTCACGTTTTCAATCCTTGTTGAAGGAAGGACATGATTTGGGGATGGACGATAATCTAGTTGCACAGACATTTTATATGTTTCTCGAAAGACCTTCCAGGATGCTTCTAGACGGATCAGCTGGAGGGAGTTTCTTGGATTTAACAGCTAAAGCTGGAATGGATCTATTGGCTAAAATAGCTAACACTAAAGCTATCCACAAGCATTGGGATGAATTTCAAGAAGATCCGAGATCTTCGTAGAAACAAACACCGATCGATCTCTTGAGAATCGAACATAAAAAAGGAAAAGGTGTCGTGTTAGAGGTTGCGGTGGTGTAGGAGACAGAGCAGATTGCCCAAGAAGATCAGAGGAAGCTGAAAATTGAGGACGTGTAGATTGACATTGAGATCGTGCCGATTGGCACGTCTGGTGTACTGGTCAGTGCAAATCAAACCTACAAGGGAATCTCCAAAACTGAAGCTGCTATCCTGGATGAACATCATAGAGACTTTTTGGAAAGGTTCCCCATGCGAAAAGGAGATAGAGCCCTAAGAGATGCTAAGCCATTGGACGAATTTGAACCCTTAGACTAGGTCCCTATTTATTTCACTTTAGAACTACTGAGTATGCGAAGGACGTATGATCCTAAACATGCTTCAGCGGTAGGGATTGAGTACAATTTTCCTAGCAATACTAAGACATCGAAAATTTTGGAAAAAAAGGTGATTGGGGAAGTGCTAGGAAGGTTGTATGAGCAAGATTTAGAAGTTGATGAACTCGACGTAGAACAGGCAAAGAGGCTACTTGACCACTGTTTTATCCCCCACCGTATAAAGGACTCTACGGTGTATATGGATTTGGCCTTACACAAGGAACGGAGGAGGATCCTTACATACCATGCAAGATAGGAGATAAGAAATCTCCGAAGGCTCTATGTGATTTTAGTTCCCGTGTTAGTCTAATGACATATGAAACATTCATGAAAATGCCATATGAGATTAAAGGGCAATTGTTAGGGACCGAGCATGAGGTGATTACAGCAGATGGTACATGGACCAAGCCACTGGGAGTTGTCAAGAATATGAAGATTGAAGTTAGAAGGAACATTGTTCCGGCTGATGTATTCATCCTTGGGAAAGGAGAGGTTGGAGTTGAAGATACTATTTTGGGAAGACTCTTCATGAGATTAATGCAGGCAGTATTAGATACATGACATGGACATTTCAGACTGACATTGGGAGGAGAAGAAATCTTTTCAAGTTTAAAGACCCACCCTACCTGTAAGAGTTTTTCCCTAAAAAAGGATGAGGAATTTGATGTTGAATATGTTGATCCTTCAAAACAAATTATTTGAAGAATCAGGCAAGGTAGAAGAAGGACAAGATGGAGACTGTGTCGATCGGCACACTCCCTGTGTTGATTGGCATAGTGCAGAAGTTCAACATTTCGAGCCTCTATGAGACCTGGACCCAGGTGAAGCACCAGAGGTAGAACAAAAGACACTTTCTGATGGTCTGAGGTGTGAATATTGTTGGCACTTCCCAAGTGCCCCTTTTATATGCGAATATTACCCCAATTAGAGCATAATTGATACTAGTTTAGGCCATTTACCTATGATATTGTCTATATATTTGTATATGCGTTGTTTTGGAGCTTTATTGCAGAAACAGGTAAAATTGACGATTAAAGTGATGCTGGAGAGGAGAGGAGTCCAAAACCGACAAAAAGCACTGAAAAAGCCCAGTGCGCCGATCAGCGCAGTCCATGAGCCGATCGGCGCAAGGGTGTTTTGGCCCGTAGAAGTGATCGAGGCCCATTCCACATGTTTATGGAAGTTTATCTATGCAAGACACTTGAAGATATTTGCCTAGAAGATTTATGGAACTTCAAGATCTCAACGTGCAGTAGAAGACTTTATCTCGAAGGAAAAAGCCCACATGGCAGTTGTGGAAGACAGAGGAACCGACTCAGAGAAGAAACAAGAGAAGGCACGGCTTGCGCCAATCGGCATGGCCCATGCGCCGATCGGCGCAGGAGGAAAAGATGACTAAAACATGATCCGGTCTAGGAAAGACGAAGGCCCAGCCTAGTATGAGTTAGAGTCGGTGGAAGTTGACCTAATCCCGTCGAGCATAAAAGGAAGATAACTATCAAACAGCCTAGAAAACGGAGGAGAGACGGCAATCGCGAGAACCAGTTATTAAAACTAGGGTTCCAGGATATTGGCGGCGGAGGTTCGTCAGCACCGACAAGATCCACCAGAAGGGAGGTCGCGCCGATCGGCGCGACGCTTGCGCCGATCGGCTCGTGCGCGTTCCAGCGCTATTTCTCACCCCTCTGCTATGTCTAGCGGAAGGATGAGTGAGTAGTCTCATATTCTCTTCTCTGGTGCAGGGATCTGGTCATGTAACTCTTATACTTGTTGATACTCTCTCGATGAATTTAATCTATGTGATGAACTTTATTGCACATCTATCTATCTCTTTCATTAGTGTATCGGCCAATACACTTTTGCCCATTACATAGTCCAAGAAACCAGTGGGGAGCTAATAGCCTCTGTAGTGACAGCCGGGGTGAACGAAACCACCATGTCTTGTAGAATATTAGAGTCATCACTTGAGTTGATAAGAATCAGGTTGCATGCTAGTGAACCAATCCAAAGGAGAGAATCCTTCATCATCCTGTTTCCTCTTCAATAACATTCACCTTCCTCTTTCTCACCATCATCATTCACACCAACCAACCTATTGCAATCTGTTAGTAACCCTTTAATAGTATTAGTTCCGCTCGTTCCCTGTGGATTCGATAACCTTGGAATACTCTGAGGGAAAAAGAGCTACAACTATACACCGTCCTCTTGCGGTATATAAGTGGGTGCGTAGATACGACCAACAAGCCCTTTTTCTGGCGCCGTTGTCGGGGAACAAGCCAGTTCTTTCACTATTAATATTTTACTAACATCTAATCCTCTCTTTTCTAGCTGATTTCATTTTTGTGTTTTGTGTGAATTTTTAGGATGGGTATGACAAGACCTTCTCTGACGCTCAGGGAACTTTCTCTACCATCTCCAGACGTGCTGGTGCCTCAACCCTCAGATGAGAAGGCCACGGCCTCCTCGTATGTGTTGAACCCCATTATCATTAGCATGGCTGAAGCAAACAAATTCTTTGAAGCGAAAGAGGAGAACCCGTATACTCACTTACAAGATTTGGAGGCACTTTGCCAAACATTCCATCATGAAGGAGTGCCTCGGGATCTTTATAGGTGGCTGCTTTTCCCATTCTCTTTGGGAGGAAAATCCAAAGAGTGGCACAAGGCAGCATCTCGAGAAGCAAAAGGTAAGTGGAGTGAGTTAGTTGGACATTTTTGTCTCCACTATTTTCCTTTGCCAAAGCTGCAGAAGTTGAGAAGGGAAGTGGTGAACTTCTTACAAGAAGATGAAGAATCTCTCGCGGAAGCCTGGACGCGTTTTCAAACGTTGTTGAAACAAGGACCTGACCTTGGCATTGATGAGAATATGTGTGCTCAGACCTTCTACATGGCCATAAACAAGGAATCGAGGATGCATTTGGACGGATCGGCCGGAGGAAGTTTTCTGAGATTGATAGCCAAGGTAGGGATCAAATTGTTAGGCAAAATTGCCGAGAATGAAGATTTGCACAAGCATTGGGAAGAATATCTAGAACCAGATCGGCAATGCCTAGAAGTTATGCAGAAGGAAGAGTCGCCAGCTGAACAGATCTTGATGTCCGAGAGTAGATCAATGATTACTTCAGAGCATAAATTCGAAGAAATAAAGCCCATCGGACCCGCCTCTGTGGATCTGACATGTGCGCCGATTGGCGCAGTCTCTGAGCCAATCGGCACAGTCGCGACGACAGGAGAACCGATCACCCTGACAACTCCGCCAAGTAGCAAGGAATATACCAAGATAGAAGCTGTGATTATGGACAATCAACTGAAGGAATTTGAAGGGAATTTTGCTAAACCTAAGGGGGATAGAACATTGGCGAATGCTAAACCACTTGACGAATTTAAACCAATGGACCGGATACCCATTGATTTTTCGCAAGAATTGCTTAATATGAGAAGATCCTTCAGTCCGCAAGACGCCTCCGAAGCCAGAATTGAGTATAATTTCCCAAGTAATCGCCTCAAGTCAAAAGTCTTTGATCAAGAGATTATTGGGAGAGTTTTAGGGAAGCTTTACAAGGATGATATAGAGCTTGATGGAACAGAGGTGAAACAAGCAAAAAGATTGCTAGACAATTGGTTTGAGCCATCCCTCTACGAAGGATTATGTGGTGTGTATGCTGTAGGTATCACTGAAGAGGAAAAAGAAGAACCATACATACCATGTGAGATATCGGGGAAGAAATTTTTGAAAGCCTTGTGTGACTTCGGCTCCCGTGTCAGCTTGATGACTTATGATGCATTCATGAGCATGCCTTATGGAACTCAACAGTGGCTGATGGGGACTGAACTTGAGCTGATAATGGCAGATGGTAGGAAAACCAAGCCATTGGGAGTGATCAAGAGCGTTGAAATTGAGATCAGCTCGAAAACAATGCCGATAGATTTCTTTGTTCTAGACAATAAGGAAACTGGGGTTGAAGATATCATTCTGGGAAGGCCATTCTTAAGATTAGTACAAGCTGTTCTGGATGCTGGGAATGGTCAAATCACGCTACACCTGGGAGAGGAAGAAGTGCAATTTCAATTTAATGATCCGTCTCATCAAGACTCTTTTTGCTATCAGGAATTCTGCCCAGAGGAAGACGAGAGGATAGGGATGGATATGGGAGACCCACTGGGCCACATCATGCGTGAAACTGACAAGTATACTGCTAGCGCTGATCGGCTCAATCATACTGGCAGCGCCGATCGGCATAACCCATGCACCGATCGGCTCAATCATACTGGCAGCGCCGATCGGCTCAACCAAGAAAATCCTGATTTTAAACCTCTCGGGGAGCTGGATCCAGACGAAGCGCCAGAAGTGGAACAAAAGGAACTTCCGAAGGAGCTACGCTATGAATATCTAGGAAAGAATAGAACATATCCAGTTATTGTGAACAACGCCCTAACGAAAGAAGAAACAGAAAGGCTTCTTGTTGTGCTCAAAAGGTATAAGAAGGTCATTGGTTACACATTGGATGACATCAAGGGAATCAGCCCCGCATTTTGCACCCACAAGATTAACTTGGAGGAGAATACTAAACCAGTGGTTGAAGGGATGCGAAGGTTGAAGGAATCAATGAAGCCAGTGGTTAAAAAGGAGATTTTTAAGCTGCTTAATGCAAGTATGATCTACCCTGTTGCTGATAGTGAATGGATTAGCCCAGTGCATTGTGTACCCAAGAAAGGAGGGTTGACAGTAGTGCCTAATGAAAACAATGAGTTGATCCCTCAAAGGACTGTCACTGGATGGAGAATGTGCATAGATTATAGAAGTTTGAACAAAGTGACGAAGAAAGATCACTATCCTCTTCCGTTCATTGATGAGATGCTTGAAAGATTAGCAAGGAATTCATACTTTTGTTATTTGGATGGGTATAGTGGTTTCTTTCAAATACCGGTAAGACCAGAAGATCAGCAGAAAACTACTTTTACTTGCCCTTTTGGGACATATGCATATAGAAGGATGCCATTTGGTCTTTGCAATGCGCCTACAACATTTCAAAGATGCATGAATGCAATATTCGCTGAATTCATAGAAGATATTATGGAGGTATTTATGGATGATTTCTCCGTACATGGTGCTGATTTTGATAGCTATTTGGAGAATATGGAGAGGGTTTTGAAAAGGTGTGTTGAATGCGATTTAGTTCTTAATTGGGAGAAGTGTCACTTCATGGTAACAGGAGGGATAGTACTTGGTCATGTCATATCTAAAAAAGGGATAGAGGTTGATAAGGCAAAGGTATCTACAGTTGAGAAATTACTTCCCCCTACTGATCTTACAACTTTGAGGAGTTTTCTTGGACATGCCAACTTCTATCGCAGATTTGTTAAGGATTATTCGAAGATTGCTAAACCCCTGACAGAATTGTCAAAGCAAGATACAGAATTTGTTATGGATGAGGAAAGACTCTTGGCCTTTAGGAGATTAAAGGAAGCTCTATGCTCTGCACCCGTTATGCAGCCACCTGATTGGAGTCTACCTTTTGAAATTATGTGTGATGCAAGTGACTATGCAGTTAGAGCTGTTCTTGGACAACGGAACGAAGGTAAAGTGCATGCTATTTATTATGCTAGCAAAACTTTGAATGAGGCGCAAATAAATTATAAAACAACTGAGAAGGAGATGCTAGCTGTTATATTTACTTTTGAGAAGTTTAGATCCTACATTCTAAATTCTAAGGTGATCGTATATACTGATCATGCTGCTATAAGATACAAAGAAGGAGTCTAAACCTCGATTAATGTGCTTGGTATTGATGCTACAAGAATTTGATTTGGAGATAAGAGATAAGAAAGGAGTAGAAAATTCTGTAGCAGATCATTTATCACGTCTTGAATCACCATCAACTGAGGCAATAAGAGATGAAATGCAACAAGAGCAGCTGTTTGCCGCATTTGATCATAGAGAGAACTGGATGATGGATATTATCAAAGGTTTCAAGGGACAAACTGATCTGATGAACAAGAACACAAGAAAAAGAGTTAAGAGTGAAATGAGAAAATTTATATGGGCCGACCCATACTTGTATAGGTATTGCGAGGACGGAGCAGTACAGAGATGTGTACCTAGAGAAGAAAGAGCAAGCATTTTAGCAAAATGTCATTCTTCGGATTATGGGGGACATTATGGCTACTTCAGAACACAGGCAAAGGTATGGGCAAGTGGATTCTATTGGCCTACTATGCATGAAGATGCAAAAAGGTATGTTGCAACATGTGCTCAATGCCAACGAATAGGGAATGTTAACATTAGGAATGCAATGCCTCTTAAGTACAATCTTCAAGTCGATATCTTTGATGTTTGGGGTATGGATTTTATGGGACCCTTTATGAATTCTCATGGTTTCGAGTATATATTGGTTGCCATTGATTATGTCTCCAAGTGGGTCTAAGCAATGGCATGCAAGGCTAACACTACAACAGAATCAAGGAGTATACGTCAGGAGCAGATATTTCCTAGTTACGGGGTACCGAGGATAATAATTACAGATGGAGGATCCCATTTTACAGGAAGAGAATTTGCTAGGTTTTTAACCAAATCTGGAGTTGAACATAGAATTGGAACAGCCTACCATCCCCAGACAAATGGACAAGCAGAAACTTCAAATAAGCAATTAAAGGGAATTCTATAGAAGATTGTTACAAAGGAAGGAAAAGAATGGGCCACGAAGCTCAATGGAGCGTTATGGGCATATAGGATGACATTCAAGACACCAATTGGTATGACACCATATCAATTCGTCTATGGCAAATCATGTCACCTATCGGTGGAATTGGAACATAAAGCTTATTGGGCTATAAAGGAGATGAATCTGGATGTTGATGCCGCCGGCATGAAAAGGAAGATACAAATAAGTAAATTGGAAGAGATGAGATTGCGTGCATATGAAAATGCAGCCATATACAAGGAGAAAACAAAGAAGTGGTACGATAAGAAACTTTTGAAGAAGGAATTCAAGGAAGGAGATCGGATGCTCCTATTTAACTCGCGATTCAGATTATTTGGTAAAGGCAAACTGCGAAGCAAATGGGAGGGACCTTATCTCGTGAATACGGTGTTACCTTCGGGAGCGGTAATTATAATGGATCGCAAGAGAAACAAGTACACGGTGAACGGACGGCGTCTAAAGGTATACCTAGAACCCGACACATTTGAATTAAAATCTTTTGATGTGTATTTCACTGCTTAGTACCCCGTTTGGTCGAGCTTAACAACGTACAACAAAAGCTTGTATTTTCCGTAGTGATTTGGCAATTTAGTGTACCGTGCCGATCGGTGCGACGCTGCGCCGATCGGCACAACCCTGCATCGATCGGCGCGGTAGAGTCCTTTTTGTTTTGAGTCGGTTTTGGACCTTGCCTTTTTAAGACTCGTTAAATTCCACGAATAAGAGAAAGAGTCCTAGTCCAATTGGAAATCGAGGGATATAAATATGAGGTGACAGCAAACCCACAGATCAACTCGTATTACATCATCACCAGAACAAACCCTAAGAGCAGAAGCGATGGAAGGCGGCGCATTAGGCAGAAACCAAGGCGGCGCCGATCGGCGCAACCCTTGCACCGATCGGCACGACTCTGGAGCCGATCGGCTCGGCGGCGGATTTCCTCAGCACTCTGCAAATTAGCCCTGGGAAGAAGTCGACGAAGTGTTGACACCAACACGAGATGATCCCATCGTCTGGTCAGATCTGCGGAAGAAATTCATGAAAAAAAGTGAAGCTGACGCGTGGAGCACCGACAAGGTGAAGATGGACAATGAACTTCGGCAGATGATGAAAAAGAGTATTGGTGCACAAAGGAAAATCTGTAGCACCTATTGAAAGTGAAGTAGTTTCTCAAAGGTATACCATGGAAAGTCTTCTTGATCTTGCTACGCCCTTGTCGTATGAGGATTTCCTATCTTTCAAAAGATCATTGACTGAGCAAGAGAAGGAAGAGCTAGATGAAGAGAGCGCCCTCACAATTCATAGGTGCTGACTTTATGGTGAACATGACATTGCTGCCAGGTATGAACTCAAGTTGCGAGAAGTTGAAGAAGCTATGTACCAGCAGGATGTGGAGACGGATCTTCAAGCTAGAAGGGATGAATCCTTTCCCAAGGTTCTTACCGATTGGGAAAGTTTTCAAGAAAATAAGATTCATAGGAACAGTTGTATTAAGGGTTGCAAGTGTTTCTTTTGTGCTAAAGATCTTCAACGCAAGGTGGAACTCCAATTGGTAGAAGATCCAGCTTTCATACCTAGAGATTTGATATATGATGATGGCTGTCGCACAGTTTTTGGAGGAAGGACACCTAAGGAGCTTAATGAGGAGGTTTTACGAAGGCAGCAGAATAAGGTGATCCGTGAGCGTAATCTAGAGCAGTTAGATGAGTATATGAAGGAAGCTGCTGGCTGTGCCGATCGGCGCGACACTGGAGCCGATCGAAACGATCTGAAGATGGTTGAATTTATTGATCTAACGGCTCTGCCAAGTGAAGACGAATAAACTACTGCAAGGAAGTGTAAGATTACACCAGAGGTTCGCAAATCCGCTAGATTATCGGGTAAGCCAATTCAGAATTATTCCGAATGGGATAGTGACTATACGTCATACTATTTCGAAACTTTGGAAAGCGGTGATCTTAGTGTGCCTGGAGATTTTACTGATGATTTTGATATGCAAGGAAGCTTTGGTAGTCCTAAGTTCGAAATCAGGAAACACTTGCAGAATGCAGTAATGACAGGGCAGCAGGAACTTCAACAAGAGTTAATGGTAATGCAGAGGGAAGTGGAGGAAGTCACAATGGTGGAAGAACACCACTGCGCCGATCGGCTCAGCCTATGCGCCGATCGGCTCAGAGGAATTTGAATAGTGCCTCTCCTTGCAGCGTTGAAAATCATAACCTGCAACCGCGTGCTTGCTGTCCTGTCTGCCGAAGAAACATTGAGAGACTGTATCTAGACAGAGATCGTGCTTACAGGAATCAAAGAGAGGTGGACCGCAGAATACAGGATACGATCGAGATGAACGAAGCGGACTACACTTTTTTCATAAGGAATATAAGACGAATTTTCCGAGTCTTGAACAGGCATGGTCTGCATGACTAGTGTGTTGAGTTTCTTCTCTTGCAATGAGGACATTGCAAATTTTGAGTGTGGGGGAAGGGCTTTGCCATTAGTCATAGTTTTTAAGTGTTTTTGAGTCTAGTTTCTCAGTTTTTAAGTGTTTTTGATGAGTGTTTATTTAAGTTTGTGTGTGCTTAAGAGAGTCACGAGTCATGTTGAGAGTTGCTTCTAGGTCTTTTATGTAGTTTGAATTCTTGCATTGTCCTTAATAAAGTTAGTGTCGATTGTCAAATTGAAAGTGCCACATGCTATTTATCTTGTCTTTCTGATGATCGATTGGTTGATTACTTGAATTTGTTGGTTACCACTTAACTTTTGAGCTTTATATTTGTGAAAATTTCTTTTCACTCATCATAAGCTAAAGCAAAAGTAAGGTCTAAATATGCCTACATAGCCGAGTGAATGAGAGCAAGCTACACATTTGAAACAAGTGGATTGTAAGTAACTTTGTCAACTTGTTGCTCATGATTTCGACCAAGTTAGGAAAGGATGATCTATTTTGTTTATCTCTGTATTTCTAGCCATTCTTATCTAATTAAATTCCTTGCTATCATGAAAACCATACATATTTATTTCTCTCTCATCCTTGATACAACCTATATTCTCAATAAAAGGGAATTCAGAAAGTTTCCGCTGCTGATACAAGATAGAAATTGCTGATCATATCAGGGAATATTAAAAAAGAGGTGAAAGAAAAGAAGAAAAAAAAGAGGAAGAAAAAATATAGGTCGCGCCGATCGGCGCGACGCTTGCGCCGATCGGCGCTGTTGCAAAAAAGAAAAAAAAGAGGTTATTATAAAAAAAGGGGTAAAGAGAAAAAAATATATATTCCTTGAGAGGCAGTAAGGTCATCAAAGAAAGCAGATTTCTGATTATTCCTCATGCTTTGCCAATTGTTCTCATTGAATTTTCTTTTAGATCTTCTACATTCATCTTCTCCATTAAAAGTTCTTTTCCAAAAAAATCCTTTCTTAATAGCCATGATTGAGCACATTATTGACATGGTTAATCTTATGGTTTAATTTAGTTATATAGCCCTCCAAGATCCATATATAATCCTTGATTAGATAGGAGAGGGAAGGAAATACACTTGAGAGACCTAGAGAAGACCAAATGCTTGATGTTTGATGCTAAAAGATGAGTTGAGGAGAACTAAAATTGTTTTTGAAAAGGTTTTGTGGTAATTTGATTAAGTTCAAGTAAGATATGTCGATTGGTTAAAAGGAGATGAAAGAAAATCTTTGTGGCAGGATAACGAGTAAAAATGATGATTGAGATTGACTGCATGAGGGATGGTGTGAAAATTCTTATTACATATTTGATTTTGTATTGCTCGAGGACTAGCAATGATTTGAGTGTGGGGGAACTGTTGGCACTTCCCAAGTGCCCCTTTTATATGCGAATTACCCCAATTAGAGCAAAACTAATACTAATTTAGGCCATTTACCTATGATATTATCTATATATTTGTATATGCGTTGTTTTGGAGCTTTATTGCAGAAACAGGTAAAATTGGCGATTAAAGTGATGCTGGAGAGGACAGGAGTTCAGAACCGATGAAAAGCACTGAAGAAGCCCAGTGCGCCGATCGGCGCAGTCCATGAGCCGATCGGCGCAAGGGTGTTTTGGCCCGCAGAAGTTACCGAGGCCCATTCCACATGTTTATGGAAGTTTATCTGCGCAAGACACTTGAACATATTTGCCTAGAAGATTTATGGAACTTCAAGATCTCGACGTGCAGTACAAGACTTTATCTCGAAGGAAAAGGCCCACATGGCAGCTGTGGAAGACAGAGGAACCGACTCGGAGAAGAAACAAGAGAAGGCACGGCTTGCGCCGATCGGCGCGGCCCATGCACCGATCGACGCAGGAGGAAAAGATGACTAAAACATGATCCGGTCCAGGAAAGACGAAGGCCTAGCCCAGTATGAGTTAGAGTCGATGGAAGTTGACCTAATCCCGTCGAGTATAAAAGGAAGAAAACGGAGGAGAGACGGCAATCGCGAGAACCAGTTATTAAAACTAGGGTTCGAGGATATTGGCGGCGGAGGTTCGTCAACACCGACGAGATCCACCAGAAGGGAGGTCGCGCCGATCGGCGCGACGCTTGCGCCGATCGGCTCGTGCGCGTTCTAGTGCTATTTCTCACCCCTCTGCTATGTCTAGGGGAAGGATGAGTGAGTAGTCTCATATTCTCTTCTCTGGTGCGGGGATCTGGTCATGTAACTCTCATACTTGTTGATACTCTCTCGATGAATTTAATCTATGTGATGAACTTTGTTGCACATCTATCTATCTCTTTCATTAATGTATCGACCAATACACTTTTGCCCATTACATAGTGCAAGAAACCGGTGTGGAGCTAAATAGCCTCTCTAGTGACAGCCGGGGTGAACGAAACCACCATGTCTTGTAGAATATTAGAGTCATCACTTGAGTTGATAAGAATGAGGTTGCATGCTTGTGAACCAATCCTAAGGAGAGAATCCTTCATCATCCTGTTTCCTCTTCAATAACATTCACCTTCCTCTTTCTCACCGTCATCATTCACATCAACCAACCTATTGCAATCTGTTAGTAACCCTTTAATAGTATTAGTTCCGCTCGTTCCCTGTGGATTTGATAACCTTGGAATACTCTGAGGGAAAAAGAGCTACAACTATACACCGTCCTCTTGCGGTATATAAGTGGGTGCGTAGATACGACCAACAAATATCTGGAAAAGGATAAAACATATCATGTTCTAATTAATAGCGCTCTGACTATAGAAGAAATAGAGTAATTGCTAGTTGTTCTAAGAAATTACAGAAAGCATATTGGGTATTGCTTGGATGACATTAAAGGAATTAATCCATCCTTTTGTACACACAAGATAAATCTAGAAGAGTCAGCTAAGCCGATGGTTGAAGGCATGAGAAGATTAAAAGAAGAAACGAAGGAAGTGGCGAATAAAGAAGTCTTGAGAATTCTCAATGCAGGAAAGATATACCCAATTCCTAATAGCGAGTGGGTGAGCCGTGGGTGAGCCCAGTGCATTGTGTTCCGAATAAAGGAGGATTGACGGTGGTGTCAAATGAAAAGAATGAATTGATTCCTCAAAGGACTACCTGTTGACTTTTGCTAAGCCATATTAATAAATCATTCCCGGCACGGGGCCAGAAACGGTTCACTAATATGTCCCAGAGTCAAGTAGGTAAAATCCGCAAGCGCACGGAGAATACCGCTGTAGCATTTCACCCGGAAGTATTCAGGGTATCGTATTTGTTTATCCCAAAGGAAGGGTATGATCAAGAAGCGTTACTAACATATAAGATCATGTTAACAATTAGCAAGGATATCTAACCAAGACAGGCGGGTACATGATAATAACCGGGTAGTGTGACACACACAGAAGATTCCTACTAAATAAATAAAGTCTAGTGGAGGAAAGACTAGGCTAAGCTACTCCTACTTTACATTCCTATACAGTTGCATAGCCTAAGTAGAATACATACAGACCCACACTCAGGTTCAGCAGTCAATAGTATAGCACTTCAGGCATGGACTTACCCCTGCATCCACAGGCGACTTCCGCCAAGAGCCTACGCACTAGCCTAGCGGGGAGGATTTTAAAGGACGGACAGGGCTGTCACCACCTGCCGCCTACCTCAATGAACCAGTAGACTAACGAATAATTGATACAAATCAGTCACCTAAGTACCATACTTGCATGACCAAAGAGCACTCTGCCCCTCCGCGATTACTATTAACGAGGCAGAGTTACCGTACGAATACGATCACCAAACCCATGCTATACTTTATCAGCTAAAACTAAGCATAGAGACTATAACATATAAACTAGACTATAGTGACGGTATATAACTAGCATGACAGTAGTAGTATAATAAATATAAACTACTATCACACAAGTAGACTATACTATCACATATATGGATCACAAAATCAAACAAGAAACTCATGACCCAAGCACAACTATATAGAAAAGATATATATATTGATAAGAGCAAAGTCTTACAAAAGGGAAAAGATACAAGAGCCATACCAATTCCAAGTGAAGACTCGGGACTAGAGAGCTCTAGACTCAGCCTAACTCCACTAAAACTCCAAGAACTACTACTAGCAAGAGAGAAATGCTTCTTGTGGTGTGTGTTGAGTGTGAAGGCACACCCTCCTATTTATAGCCTCAATAGGTCGGCAAGGGAGCGTAACCGCCACGGAAGGCATCTCAAACCGTCATCAGGAGTCGCGGAGGAGCCAACACGTGGAAGCCCAGGCGGAGAGGGCGCCCGGCTGGGTCGGCCGACCTGACCAGGTCGGCCGACCTGACCAGGTCGGCCGACCTGGGGGTGGCCCCTCCTGGCCTGTGCTTTCTCCAGGTGGCTGTCCTGTGGGCCCTGACGTTGGTTTGCGCGGTATTGCAGGGAGTTACGTCGGTTAAGTGCTGAAAATGGGCCCTTCAATCCGTGTGACGTCCATGTGGCACTCTCTGATTGGTCGAAAGTGTGTTTTCTTGCCTTTTGAGGTGTTTCCTTCACATTTCCTCCTGCATGCACAAAGTTCTCCAAGTACAAGTGGAACTATATTATTGTGATAAAGCATGCGTGTATGAAATGCCAAATTCTCCTTTATTTGAGTATAGTTGACGGTTGAAAATGGTACTTAACAGCCGTCAACAAACTCCCCCAAGCTTACCCTTTGCTCGTCCCGAAGCAAAGATAAACTTAAGTTGTTGATCAGGAGTTGCTACAATGTCCTACTCCTCAATAATACTATGCGCACAACAAAGTACTCTTCCTAGAATTAAATATATTGGCGCATAACTTACCCATTTATCTTGATCCATGGAGCTTTTACACCTCATTGTCTTGGGCGGTTGAGAGATAGAACAATTGCAGGGCACCAATCACTTGCTCTAGATTCCGCTATGTTGTTCCGGAGGTTTTCAAAAGATTTTGAAAATAAAAACCAAGTTCCTCAAATGATTCTCTTGGATCACTCAATATGTGTATGATTCCTCACCAAGGCAAAGTGTTGCCTATAATCTCCTACTTCTAAATAAGGCTTTATGTGGAGCTCAAGGTAGGGATATATGAGGCACTCATGTTCACATAATATTGCTATGTCAAAAGACCGGATCCAAGAAAAACATCAATTCAAACAATCTTGATCAAGATGTGCAAGTGTGTGGGAGAACGGAGGAATGGTGGATGGGAAGAAATAACTCCTTTTTGAATTTTCCTTCTCTCTTTTGGAGTTTCTAGGCTATGGCTATCTTTTGCTTGCTCTCTTTTTTGAGCATTTTTTTTTTTCTTTTCTTTTCTTTTTGCATAGCCATAGTCCTAGTTTGCAATGAATACTTTGAGAGAGGAAATTTGCAATGGATATATGGAGTGTTTTCTTTGGATGGATGGATGGATAGTGGCTTTCTTCCGGTGTAGAAGAATAGCTCACGGTGGATATGGTGGATATGGTGGATGCTATCTTCTTGATTTAGAAGGATAGCTCATGGCGGTGGATGTGTGTATATGATCTTGATCAAGAAAGCATGAAAAGAGTTCTACTAGGGTCACAACAATTTTGACTAAGCTCAATGTGAAACAAGCAGCATATGTGTAAAGGTTTTCAAATGTAAACACTACATATGGCTGTGGTGGGAATTTCATCATTGAGGAACTTATCAATTTGTCATTTTGAAAAATAAAACTCCGGAATTCAAGCTTTACGTTGAGCAAGATCATAGCAGCCCTATCTATCATATCATACCTCTCAACAACTTAGAACTAGAGAATGCATATGCTACCCACAAGATTCAAGTCCAAGGCAAGATTTACCAACAAACCTAACTCTTGAGAGAGTACTAAGTTGTAAACTAGCATTAGAGAGGAATAAAGGACAGAGCAACTATTCATCATCTCAACATAGGAAAATTATACACATTCATACCGCGCATGAAAAAGGGAAATATTTTTGTTCTTTTTATGTTTTGCAAATTTTTATGGAATTTCAGATTTAGCAAATGCAAGAAGTAAAGGGAAGGGGAAAGATACAAGTTACCGTGAGAAAGGAGGTCCTCCCCCAAGCTTGTTCTTGCTCATATCTGCTGGTTCGGGTCGTAGCCTTGGGAGCGGAAGAAGGCATCCCAATTGTTCTGATTCTGAGCCATCATCGCGTTCAGCTGGCGGAATTGGTTGTCGCTGGAATTCTGCCATTGCTGGGTGTCGGTGACATGTTGCGTGAGAGTTTGTTGCATGCTCTCGGTGCGCAAATCAATGTCGTTCACCCTCCTTGTCAACTCGGCCATCCCATAGTTGAGTTCACGGAACCCACGGGATGAGAATGACCGAGTGGCAAAGGATGGCGGTCCGCTTGAACTTGATGACGTCTGCATGGGGTAATTGTACTGAGATTCCCATGCTCCGGCCTGCCATGTTGATGCACCCGCCTCGTCCTGTGGCGGGGGCTGCTCCCATACCGGATCTCCGGTCGGAGTGTGAAACTCCGGTGTAGGCTCCATATGCCTACGGGAACGTGTCGGTCGCCCTGAAACACTATGCCTGCGAACTTCTCCCACTGGCTCAAGTGGGAGGGTTAGTGCCCGACAGTGATACAAACGAAGACCCGGGTTAGGTAACGGGAATTCGTTTGTATACCCGGGAAAGTGATAGATCAAGGTATTATTTGGACCATGTTTCAAAGTATGTCCTTGCACAAAATAGTCCTCGCCTAGAAATTCTCTATCTACCGTCAAATATTCAACATGAACATTCTCAAGCAGACCACACTTCTGCGCAATGCGAGTAACTAAAGAGGTGCACTCAATTGGTCCTGTCAACTTTATATTGTCTAACCATTGATCAATCATGCATTCCGCGGGTGACACCCTAATTTTCTTAACCATGGCATAAAGTATTTTCAATTCATCTTGCCGGACAACCCTAATGTCACCTCGAGGAAACAAGGTCATAGCCAACCACACATGCATAAATCTAAGTGTAGGATTATGGATGGCACTTGTTCTAGGCTTGGGACCCCACTCGTTTCCGGAAATCTTTTTCCAAAAACTTTCTTTATGGAACCCCTTTAGCGCTTTATCTAAGTCTAGCCTACATTTAGGATTTAGACCTAGCATAGCATGAAGATCACCCCATGTGACCAAGCGCTCTTGCCCAAACAAGCGAAAAGAAATGCCTTCATCATACTTTCTAAGGGTGCATAAAAACTGCATAGTAAGCAAACGAGAACCCGGCTCATCTACTTCTACGAAATTTAGCCAACCCATAGTGCGAAAAATAGAGGCAAATTCTTCTCTCATACCTATTTTCTCGAGGAAGTCCGGATCGAAGCGTCGGGTGTGGGCGAATGGCCGCTCTCTCATGAGCGCGATGGCTTGGCCCTCGCGGTCGTCCTTGATGTCGAGATGCTCCTCGGTGATGAGCAAGGCCGGCCTTTCCTCCGGAATTTCAGCTTCGGGGTCACCATGCCCCGGACTTGGTGTGAGCTCGACGGAGGATGCTTGACTCGTGCTTGCACGAGTGCTTTTTCTCCGCTTGATTCCGGCGACTTGCTTCATTCGTTTGAACATGGCTGCACACAAGAACAAACACAAGACAAGAACAAAAACAAGATCGAACAAGTGTTCGGGTGAGCGTTAGTAAAAACGACAAACCCGAGCTTCTCCGAAATTGGTTTTCTTCTCACAACAACTTGCAAATGCACTAAAACAGAGGGGAAATATTTTTTTGGGTTTTTGGGGCTGTAGTAAAGTTGAAGAACACGAAATTTTGGGAGAGCAACAAGTGAGCAAAGGAGGGGAGTGAAAGATGAGCTTGGAATGGTGAAGCTCCCCCTCCTAGGCGGTTTTTATAGCCAAGGAAGCAAGATGGCCGTTAGAAAGAGACAGAGCAACGACCATATAGCCGTTGGGAGAAAGGAGCACAGGAAAAGGTGGGGCCAGGAGGTCGGCCGATCCCACCAGGTCGGCCGACCTGGCAGGTGGGCCTCCTGGCAGCCCCCTTTTTCCTATGTGTTCCCCAACGGCTAGGGGGTTTGTCCCCTGCTGCCTTTTTGCTCAAAAAGCTCGACAAAAAATCTTTTCAAAATGGAAAGCCCAAAAACCTATTTTCTAAATTTTCAGAAATGCAAATGAGTTTTGAAAAATTCCAAGGTGGCTGGAAAAATTCAAAAATGCAGAAATGCAGTGGTCGGGAAAAATCAAAATGTGGTGGAAAGCAAATATGCAAAAGAGCAAATATGGATAACTACCGGTTTAACCTCCCAGCGAGGACTCACCTTTTAAAGTCCGACGAGCGGGACTTTTCTCCGGCGTTCAGCTCGATGAAGCGTTGTCCGGTCCCGGAGATGAAGACACGGATGATGCTTCTTGTTTCACTCGCCACACCTTCTTGGTCTTTGTTGCGGTCGGTGGCTTCTCGGGCTTCGGAGGCTGCGGTTTTTGCAGGCTTCACAGCCTGTTTCTTTGCAGACCTCGGAGGTTGCTGCCTTGTGGACTTCGGAGGCTGTTGCTTAATGTGTGACCTTTGCCTCCTTGCCTTCATCAGTTGTTGCTGTGCAACCTTTTCCTTCTCAAGGAAGTTCTTCATGAATGTGATGAGGCTGTCCTTCTTTTTGAACGTGTTGCAAATCTCCAGGAATTGCTGGAGATGAGCACTAGCGTCCTCATTGGCTTTCCCACAGAATGGGCTAGCCTGCACCATGGTGATGAGACCGGTCTTAATCTCGAAGTTCGCATCTCCCACATTGCCAGCTGGTCCCGTAGGGATGTTGGCAGCGGAGGGAGCGGAGAACTCGCGGAGGGTCTTGTCGGCCATTTGCTCAGAGCTTGATGGTGCGGGAATGACAGGTTCGATTGGCCGAGTCTCCTTACGAGGAGGGGTGAGCCTAGCTCGTGTCCTTCTCAGGAGTGACTCAGGATCTTCAGTGAAGTTTGTCGGCAAGTCGAAACCAGTCATACACTACCCTGTTTTCTTACAAAATGCAGAAAACAAAGCATGGTTAACCTGCTTAGGAGATAGCCTTAATAATTGCAACACTACTATATACATTAGTAATTTTTCTTAATCATACGCCTTCCCCGGCAACGGCGCCAGAAATGCTTGTTGACTTTTGCTAAGCCATATTAATAAATCATTCCCGGCACGGGGCCAGAAACGGTTCACTAATATGTCCCAGAGTCAAGTAGGTAAAATCCGCAAGCGCACGGAGAATACCGCTGTAGCATTTCACCCGGAAGTATTCAGGGTATCGTATTTGTTTATCCCAAAGGAAGGGTATGATCAAGAAGCGTTACTAACATATAAGATCATGTTAACAATTAGCAAGGATATCTAACCAAGACAGGCGGGTACATGATAATAACCGGGTAGTGTGACACACACAGAAGATTCCTACTCAATAAATAAAGTCTAGTGGAGGAAAGACTAGGCTAAGCTACTCCTACTTTACATTCCTATACAGTTGCATAGCCTAAGTAGAATACATACAGACCCACACTCAGGTTCAGCAGTCAATAGTATAGCACTTCAGGCACGGACTTACCCCTGCATCCACAGGCGACTTCCGCCAAGAGCCTACGCACTAGCCTAGCGGGGAGGATTTCAAAGGACGGACAGGGCTGTCACCACCTGCCGCCTACCTCAACGAACCAGTAGACTAACGAATAATTGATACAAATCAGTCACCCAAGTACCATACTTGCATGACCAAAGAGCACTCTGCCCCTCCGCGATTACTATTAACGAGGCAGAGTTACCGTACGAATACGATCACCAAACCCATGCTATACTTTATCAGCTAAAACTAAGCATAGAGACTATAACATATAAACTAGACTATAGTGACGGTATATAACTAGCATGACAGTAGTAGTATAATAAATATAAACTACTATCACACAAGTAGACTATACTATCACATATATGGATCACAAAATCAAACAAGAAACTCATGACCCAAGCACAACTATATAGAAAAGATATATATATTGATAAGAGCAAAGTCTTACAAAAGGGAAAAGATACAAGAGCCATACCAATTCCAAGTGAAGACTCGGGACTAGAGAGCTCTAGACTCAGCCTAACTCCACTAAAACTCCAAGAACTACTACTAGCAAGAGAGAAATGCTTCTTGTGGTGTGTGTTGAGTGTGAAGGCACACCCTCCTATTTATAGCCTCAATAGGTCGGCAAGGGAGCGTAACCGCCACGGAAGGCATCTCAAACCGTTATCAGGAGTCGCGGAGGAGCCAACACGTGGAAGCCCAAGCGGAGAGGGCGCCCGGCTGGGTCGGCCGACCTGACCAGGTCGGCCGACCTGGGGGTGGCCCCTCCTGGCCTGTGCTTTCTCCAGGTGGCTGTCCTGTGGGCCCTGACGTTGGTTTGCGCGGTATTGCAGGGAGTTACGTCGGTTAAGTGCTGAAAATGGGCCCTTCAATCCGTGTGACGTCCATGTGGCACTCTCTGATTGGTCGAAAGTGTGTTTTCTTGCCTTTTGAGGTGTTTCCTTCACATTTCCTCCTGCATGCACAAAGTTCTCCAAGTACAAGTGGAACTATATTATTGTGATAAAGCATGCGTGTATGAAATGCCAAATTCTCCTTTATTTGAGTATAGTTGACGGTTGAAAATGGTACTTAACAGCCGTCAACACTACCATAGGATGGAGAATGTGCATCGATTATAGGAGATTGAACAAAGCTAAGAAAAAAAGTATCCATTGTCATTCATTGATGAGATGCTTGAGAGGTTTGCTAAGAATTCTTATTTTTGCTATCTCGGTGGCTATAGTGGTTTCTTTCAAATTCTTGTAAGACCCGAAGTTCAGCATAAGACAACATTCACTTGTCCTTATGACACTTATGCTTATCAACGGATGTCATTCGGACTTTGCAATGTGCCCGCTACCTTCTAGAGATGGATGAATCTTATATTTGCTAAATATATTGAAGATATCATGTGATGTGAACAAGGGTTCCCGATGTTTCGAATGGTTCTGATAAATCTTGATTTGGGCGGAGGCGAAACACAAATCGATCCGGCTTCTAAACAACACGTTCAGAACCCTAATCGCAGCACAACGTCTCCTCTGGTTATCAACCGTCCAAGGACGATTGACCTCGATGAGAAGGCTAATCTCTGCCTGTGAATCAAGAAAACCTGCAACAACACCGAAGAATGCAACACAATTGCAGATGTATGATTAAACTCACGAAGTTGGGGTCTCACAAACCGACGAACGGCAACACTGTTTATGAACAGAATTGATCTAAGCAAAAACCCAACCCTAATGGTGCAGAGGTGGCTGTATATGAAGACCCTAGGGTCATGCAAGACCCTCTGGACGCGCCCCTAATTAAGCTCAACTAGATACAAAGCCCAAAGGCCAAAAATAGGTGACGCAGCACCGACACAGATTCGGGACCTTCTCTTATTTCGACGATTCCCGATGACTCTGGATGCATTTTGACATGAGGCGAGTGGAATTGGAAAGGTCTTCTCCTTATCTTTCTGTGCATATGTAGAACATCCAAATCCGAGTCCGTATGTGTCTTGGGCGACCGTTTTAATGCAGACTGGTCTTGGGCCCCGAAACAGACTCGAAGTCGGTTTTGATTGGGCCTCCACCTTGGCTTCCAAGCCCTTGCTGGTCCTCCACGTTGCCAACTCCTTATCCCATCATCTCCTGATCCTCTACATGGTTTGTAATCATAAAATAATCATTAGGTAGCAAACCATTCTCAAAACTAGCATATAGCGAAGAACGTAGGAACGAGCTCACCTCTAAATTTAGTTGTCGTGTGACGAGCTCTAGTCATTGGACCTTGCAAGTCTAGAATTGGAGGAGTGTTGTGTGTATCTATAGGAGTGATGTCCTCATCATCCTCCCCCTCTTGAAGTGGAGTCGTCCTCGACTCAAGCTCATCTTCTTCTCCCAAGTATGGTTTCAAATCTAAAATGTTAAAAGTGGGACTAACCCCGAACTTGGGAGGAAACTCAAGTTTGTATGCATTATCATTAATCTTCTCCATTATTTTGAATGGACCATAAGCTCTAGGCATTAGTTTAGACTTTCTCAATTCTAGAAATCTATCCTTCCTCAAGTGTAACCACACTAAATCTCCTACATCAAGCTTTACTTCCTTTCTACCTTTACTACCAGCAATTTTATACTTTTCATTCATCTTTTCATTGCTAAGTCTAGTGGTCTCATGCATTTGCAAAATAAATTCAGCACGCTCCTTAGCATCAACATGAACTCTCTTATTAATAGGTAGAGGAGGTATATCAAGTGGAGTACAGGGATCAAAACCATACACTACCTTGAAGGGACTTACCTTGGTAGTAGAATGTGTTGCCCGATTATAAGCAAACTCAACGTGAGGCAAGCATTCTTCCCATTGCTTCAAATTTTTCTTCAAAATAGCTCTCAACATAGTGCCCAAAGTGCGGTTCACAACCTTAGTTTGTCCATCATTTTGTGGATGACAAGTTGTAGAAAATAGCAACTTTGTACCCAACTTATTCCAAAGCGCGCGCTAAAAATGACTCAAGAATTTTGCATCACGATCTGAAACAATAGTAGAAGGCATACCATGCAAACGTATAATTTCTTTGAAAAAGAGGTCAGCAATATAACTAGCATCATCAGTTTTATGACATGGTATAAAGTGTTTCATCATAGAAAAACGATCCACAACAACAATAATGCTATCACTCCCCCTTAGTCCTAGGCAGTCCTAAAACAAAGTCCGTAGAAATATCCGCCTAAGGAATAGAAGGAACAGGAAGTGGCATGTATAAACCATGTGGATTCAAGCGAGACTTAGCTTTTTGACATGTAGTGCAGCGAGCAACAAAATGCTCAACATCTTTCCTCATCCTTGGCCAAAAGAAGTGTGAGGCCAAAATATCCTCTGTCTTCTTAGCACTAAAATGACCCATCAATCCACCGCCATGCGCCTCCTGCAACAACAAAAGACGAACGGAACCAATTGGAATGCATAGGCGGTTAGCTCTAAACAAGAAACCATCATTCAACACAAATTTGTTCCATGCACGACCTTCTTTACAGTGCAGCAATACATCTTGAAAATCAACATCAGCAACATATTGTTCTTTAATTACCTCAAGTCCAAAAATTCTATAATCAAGTTGAGACAACAAAGTATATCGCCTAGATAAAGCATCAGCAATCACATTATCCTTCCCTTTCTTATGTTTAATAATATAAGGAAAAGACTCAATAAACTCAACCCATTTAGCATGTCTACGGTTCAAATTGCATTGAGAACGAATATACTTAAGTGATTCATGATCAGAATGAATAACAAATTCTTTGGGCAACAAATAATGACGCCCTGTCTCTAAAGAACGTACAAGTGCATATAATTTCTTATCATATGTGGAATAATTCAAAAAAGGCCCAGTAATTTTCTCACTAAAGTATGCAACAGGTTTACCATCTTGCATCAAAACACCATCAATGCCTATACCACTAGCATCACATTCAAGCTCAAAAGACCTATCAAAATATGATAATTGCAGCAATGGTGCATGTGTAAGTTTATCCTTCAAAGCATCAAAAGACTCATGATGTACCTTACCCCAATGGAAGTCAACGCCCTTCTTTGTCAACTCATGCAATGGTGCAGCAATAGTGCTGAAATCTTTGACAAAGCGGCAGTACAAACCTGCAAGACCAAGAAAACTCCTCACCTGTGTGATAGTTTTTGGTACAGGCCAGCTCTTTATGGCTTCAATCTTCGCCTCATCCACCTCAATTCCCTGTGGAGTCACAACATAGCCAAGAAAAGAGACTCGATCCGTACAAAAGGTGCACTTCTCAAGGTTACCAAATAAACGTGCAGCTCGCAAAGCATCAAAAACAGCACACAAATGACTCATATGATCATCCAGGGATTTGCTATAAATCAATATATCATCAAAGTATACAACCACAAATTTGGCAATAAAAGATCTTAAAATCTCATTCATCAAATGCATGAAAGTACTAGGTGCATTAGTTAAACCAAAAGGCATTACTAACCACTCATACAACCCAAATTTGGTTTTGAAAGCTATTTTCCATTCATCTCCAAGTTTCATTCTAATTTGATGGTAGCCACTATGCAAATCAATTTTAGTGAAAATTATAGCACCACATAACTCATCAAGCATGTCATCTAGCCTAGGAATCGGATGACGATACCTAATAGTAATGTTATTAATGGCTCTACAATCTACACACATACGCCAAGAACCATCTTTCTTAGGAATCAAAAGTACAGGAACAGCACAAGGTCTAAGTGATAGATGAACATACTCACGATCCAAAAGGTCTTGGACTTGTCGTTGTATCTCCTTAGTCTCCTCAGGGCTGGTCCTATAAGCAGCACGGTTTGGCAAAGTAGCACCAGGAATCAAATCAATTTGATGTTCAATCCCTCTCAAAGGTGGCAATCTCGGGGGTATCTCAGCTTGGAAAACATCTTCATACTCCTGCAAAAGGTTAGTGACAGCAGGAGGCAAAGCACTAGAAGCAATATCACCAAGCGAAAACAAAGCTTGTTTGCATATCAAAGCATAGCAAATATCATCAGCAGAAATTTTAGCAAGCTCAGATTTTGTGGCAAGACATAAACGACCTTGTAATTTACTTCCAGTACCCTTAGAACTTGAAGATTCATTAACATTACTAGGTGTAGAATAAGAATTAACAGGTTGCTGAATTTCAGGGCCTTTATTTTTCAAACTAGCAGCTCTTTCTAAATCAGCTTATACAATTTCAGCAGGGGTCATTGGTAACAAAGTAATTTTAGTTCCTTTATGCATAAAAGTGTACTTATTACTTTTACCATGGTGTACAGCATCATTATCAAATTCCCAAGGTCTACCCAATAAAAGTGAACATGTTTGCATGGGTACAACATCAAAATCAACAGAATCCACATAAGAACCAATGGAAAAAGGAATTCTGCAAGTTTGTATTACCTTAGCTTTTCTAGAGTCATTTAACCGCTGAATGTAGTATGGATGTGGATGTGGGCGTGTGGTCAAATCAAGCTTCTTAACCACATCAGAACTCACCAAATTGTTGCATCTTCCTCCATCAATGATGACACGTGCTCGACGGTTCTTGATGACGAAGAAAATCTAGAACAAGTTATGTCGCTGCATCGTCTCGGGTTGCTGGATTTGTATGCTAAGCACACGCTGCACAATAATATTCATGTAGCCCGTGGTATCTCCGCCTCCAAGGACGAGGTCACCGTTGGTGGTAGCGACATCCTCATCCTCATCCTCCACATCGGAGGTGCTCATGTAACCGTCATCGTCTATCGCCACATATGCCCGCCTACTTGGGCAATCTTTCTGCACATGACCAAGACCATGGCAGCGGTGGCACTGAATCCCTGTTGTGCGTCCCGTCGAAGCAACAGAGAAGACACTACTAGCTGGTACCTGCACAAAATTTTTACCTGAGCGCGTAGAAGGGGCAGGGGCTGATCTTGATGCTGCAGAAACAACAGTAGTTCCCTTGGCAGCTGCTGGTGGGGGCAGCCGGAAAGATGGCTTGGGCAGCCCCGATGTCCCCATTGGCCATGGTGGGTAGAAAGTCCTGGACTTGCTATACTCCTCAAAAGCCTGGAAAAGTCCCTGTGATTCTTTCTCTGCAAGCATAGCATACTAGAAACACTGGTTGAGGGTATAATATTCTTTATAATCAAGGATGTCCTGAATTTCTTTTCTCAAACCAGAATAAAAGCGGCAAATCTGATCCTCTACTTTTTCAACCACAGCACAACAAATCAAACCCTTCTGAAGCTCACTAAAATACTCCTGAATAGTTTTATCTCCTTGATCGAAACACTGTAGTTTATTACGAATCTCTCTATAAAAAGAATGAGGAACAAAATGATCAGGCATTGCTACCTTAAGTTCTTCCCAAGTAGTAGGCAAATCAGTTTCAGCAGCTAGACCACTCCACCAAACAATAGCAAAGTCCTTAAACTCACTAGTGGCTTGTCTAACTCTATGTTGTTCAGGAACAAGGTGGGCATTAAATTTTTGTTCTGCAGTCATTTCCCAATCAAGGTAAGCATCACCATCGTACTGACCCGAAAACAAAGGAATTGAAAACTTAATTTTAGCATACGAGTCATCTTGAGCATGGTTACCTTGTGTGCGACGGTTGTGATTGTGGAAACCACCCATACCTTAAGGGTTACGTTGCAAACGACGTCGTAACCTTGTAGTCCTTGTAGCTGACCTATCGATGGTGTCATCAGCCTTATACATCGTTTCTTCATCATGATCGTCTTCAACGCCGTTGTTGGTGTTGGTGTTGGTGTTGGTGTTGGTGTTGGTGTTGGTGTTGATGGTCTTGTGAGCGGTCTCAAATTCGACAACCTGATCGGTTAACTTAGAGTCTCTCTTATCCAACCGCTCAATGCTTTCTCCCAGGTGAAGCTTGGTGACGGCATCGATGATGGCCCTGGTGATCGTCTCTGCCAAATCACTCTGAACCACCTGCAAAGCCTTCTGTAGCTGACTTTGGCTCACGCACTCATCAAATTTTGAGGGCAAAGCAGCCTCTCCATCGCTTCCTGACATCAGAAACACCAAAACAAGAAACAAAAAGTGAAGGTTATCCCTACAAAACTACTAAGCAGTGGTGCTTCTCAACACAGCAAAAGGAAGCTTCTTGCAAAGCCCTTACAAAGTTCTGAAAAAACAAATCAAAGGATACCAGAAAGGTGTGTTCCACGATTGCAAGGGTTACAAAATAACCTGTGTGCTGTCCAGAAGAAATATGTAGAGCTAGGAAGGCCAAATATATATATGTGAGTGGCACACAAATTAAAAATAGATAGTAAAGCTGAATAAGTGACCAAGTAACCTGTTCCTAGTTGCCGGTCTAACTATGTCCTAGAACAGTAGTGATAGCAAAGAAGAAACAAGAAGACAAAGGCATACAGTCGATAACAGGGGGCTAAGTGTAAAACAGCCAAACTCAGAAATTCCAGGGGGCTAGATGGAGCACTAGTAGGAATTCCAAATTTTTTTATTTTTTTTATTTTTTTGATATTTTTCCCCAACTCACTAACAATGGGGGAGAAACCACAAAACATTGCAGCTCAAACAGAGCTAGGACGTGGCCTACAGAAATTCTTGAAGTTTCAGAAAACGTCGGGTTTCAACTTGAATGATTTTTTTTCTTAATTTTCCCGATTGTTTTGAATTTTTTGAAAAAGGCACACAGGGCATAGCCAAGTGTGGGTCACCTTAATGTTTTGTCAAGAATCTCCTATAAAAATTTCAGCCAAAACAAACAACCGAGCGAAAAGTTATGGTCGTTTTACCGAAAGTGTGTCAAAACTGGTTATGAAGAAACCCGGGGTTTGAGTGAAACCTGAGTCAGGTTTGGGGTCGGGTAGGGATTTTTTTGGCGGGGTGGATGCAACAGAAAGTGGAATTTGTGACAGTTGGTCTGAGGTGTTGAGGGTGGGTTAAGGGTGGGATTAGGGTGGGCGTGTTGATCAATCAACCCTAGCACACAAAGCCGATAAAACCGAGGGTGGTGGAGGGGATGGCGGCTAGGATTGCAAGGGAAACACTACTGACGACAAAAACACAAACTAAACCACCGACTAAACAAGAACTAGGGCACAAACTCAACACTACGGACTCGGAAATTAAAATATGCAAAGGCTAAACACGTGATTATGGGCGGGGGAGTAAAGAAGGTAAAGTTCAAGTTATCTACTATGCCAGTAAGACCCTCAATGAAGCACACAGATCAATTACACAACTTCTAAAAAAGAACTGCCAGCAGTGATATTTGCCTTTGAGAAATTTTGATCCTATATTATTAATTCCAAGATCATTGTTTACATGGATCATGCTTCTATTAGATACCTTATTTCCAAAAAGGAATCTAAGCCTAGATTGCTTCGATGGGTTTTGATGTTAAGGTATTGAAAACTCCGTAGCTGATCATTTATCATGCATTATGCTCGAGGAGAAGGAGGCACCTATTGGTGATGAGACGAGACAAGAATAGCTCTTTCCGACCTATGATAATAGAGAGAATTGGATGCCAGATATTGTTGATGGTTTTAGAGGGAATCTCGATCATCTTTACAGAAATACTAGTAAAAGGGTTCATAGTGAAATGAGGAAATTCATCTAGGATAATCTTACCTATATCGATATTGTGAAGACGGAGCTGTTCAGCAGCGCGTACCTCACAAGGAACAAAGAAGCATATTAGAAAAATATCACTCTTTGGAGTACGGTGGACATTACAGACATTTTAGAACCCAAGCCAAAGTGTGGGCTAGTGGAATCTATTGGCCTACAATGCATGAAGATGCTAAAAGGTATGTCGCTAGATGCCCTCAATGCCAAAGAATTGGAAATCCAAATAATCGTAATGCAAATAGTGGATTTCATGGGACCTTTTGTTACTTCCAATGGTTATGAATATATTTTGGTTGTTGTGGATTATGTTTCTAAGTGGGTCGAAGCTATGCCATGCAAATGCAGTTCAACAAGAAAATCCAAAGCAATGCTAACTGATTGCATTTTTCCAAGATAGTGAGTTCCTAAAGTAATTATAGCAGATGAAGATAGTCATTTTACTAGAAATGAGTTTATTAAAACCATGAGTAAAATGGGCATTGACCATAGGATTAGGACAGCTTATCACCCACAAACCAACGGCCAAGCAGAAACTTCCAACAAACAATTGAAAGAAATTCTTCAGAAAATAGCAACAAAGGAAGACAAGGATTGGTCTAATAAGCTGAATGGAACATTTTGGGCCTACCGCACAACATTCAAAATGCCAATTAGGATGACGCCTTACCAATTTGTTTATGGGAAAACTTGTCATTTGCCTCTTGAGTTGGAACATAAAGCATATTGTACAATAAAAGAGATGAATTTCAATTTGGATGCAGCTGCAATGAAAAGGAAGATATAGATTAGTGAGCTTGAAGAAATGCAGTTGAAAGCCTACAATAACACAACCATTTACCAAAAAAGACAAAGCAATGGTATGAAAAGAAGTTACTCAAAAAGGAATTCCACGAAGATGATAGAGTTCTTCTCTTTAATTCAAGGTTTTGGTTATTTGGCAAAGGCAACTTGAAGAGCAAATGGGATCGGCCGTACCTTGCTCATAGAGTTCTTCCTTCGGGAGCTGTTGTCATCATGGATGGCAAGCAGAACAAATACATGGTGAATGGCCAGCGATTAAAGGTAAATGTGGAACCCAACACTTTTGAATTAAAATCATTTGACATTTATTATGTAAGTGAGAAATTGGGTGGTCGAGCTTAACAACATAAAATAAAAGCATTGTATTGACTTTTTGTTTCTGTTTTGGTGTGTTTTCTTTTCTTTGAGTTGGTTCAGGCAATTTTGCTTGTGTGTCGATCAACATGTCCTCTGTGTCGACCAGCATGGTCATGTCTTAGTCGTTTGTGAGTCGGTTATTCGCCTTCCTTCAAGATATGTTTTTTGAGCCCTCCTAATTTAAGAAATAGAGTCCGATTCTAACAAGAAACTAAGGAATATAAATATGGGGGAGGATCTCTAGTTTCCGCATCAAAATTTTACGCCATTGAGTTCCACAGAAACCCTAAACCCTAGAACAATGTTAGACGGCGGATCCAGTAGCGGAGCATCAGGTGACGACCGGCACACTGATGGCGCCGATCGGCACAACCAGAATGCCGATCGGCATAAACCTTGCATCGATTGGCGTGATGGTGAGTTTTTTCCCATGAGCCCTAATCTACCATGGAACCAAGATTGGCTAGTTTTGATGAGGACATCCTCTATTATTACCCGCTGGCAAACACACAACAAATGGGCCAAGTGGCCCAGTTGTAGTCGGGCGGTGACCGTGTGAGCCTCTGAATAATCCCACCATGCTTAGCTTGAGAGGAGGAATCCACCTTAAAAGGGAGAGCCACCCTTCTCCTATTGGACTAGTCTTTTATGGCGATTGGGCCTTTCCTCGAGTCAGTGTGCCGGAGTTGCGATGCTAAGATTGCGGGGGCTAGATCGTGCGTATCTAAAACTGGGTTGATGTGTTGTGCTGTCGGAGTTGCGGTGCTAAGACTGTGGGTTCCGGTCGGGTATCTAGAATAGGGTTGGTGTGTCATGCTTTTTGAACCCCACCTGAGTTGGACTAATCATTTTGTATCAGAGTTGGGCCCTTGTTAAGAAGGGGAGAATGATGAGGACATCCTCCATTATTACCCGCTGGCAAAGACACAACAAATGGGCTAAGTGGCCGAGTTATAGTCGGACGGCGACCGTGTGAGCCTCTGAATAAAACCACCTTGCTTAGCTTGGGAAGAGGAATCCACCTTAAAAGGGAGAGCCACCCTTCCCCTATTGGACTAGTCTTTTAGGGCGATTGGGCCTTTCCCCGAGTGGGTGTGTCGGAGGTGCGATGCTAAGATTGCGGGGGCCAGATCATGCGTATCTGAAGCTGGATCGGTGTGTCGTGCTGCCGGAGTTGTGGTGCTAAGACTACGGGTTCGGGTCACGTATCTAGAATCATGCCAGTGTGTCGTGCTTTTCCAACGCCACCTGGGCCGGACTAATCATGTTTCCCCGATAGATGAAGATCCAATCGTTCGGTCATCTCTACAGCAAGCATGGATGGACAAGAGCGAGTCTGATGCATGGAACAAGGAAAAGAAGGAGATGGATGGAGGTCTTCAAAAGAAGATGAAGGAAGTCTTAGCGTGTAAGGGCAAGTCTCAAGTCTACAACAAACAAAAAGTCATCTCTGAGAGGTACACCATGGAAAGCCATCTCTCTAATGATCGTCCATTGAAATATCAATATTTAGTTGCTTTTGAGGGGATGCTTTCTGCCAAAGAGAAGGAAGACTTGGATAAAGATTGTTTTCTGACTACTCATAGATCAAGGCTATATAGTGGGCACAATACTGAATTAAAAAGCACATTTGTTGAAGCTACTAACGTTGTAGTTCACCTGGATGATGGTATCGATCGACACATGGACGATGCAGAGCGGCACGAGGCCCTCCCGTGTGTTCTCACTACTTGGGATTCATAAGAGTTAGATTCATAAAGAAGGCATAGTTCTAGGATGTAAGTGTTTTTACTATAGGAAAGATCATCAGAGGCAAATCAAGAATTTTATGAATGATGATCTAAATTTATCCATGGAATCTTCGTCCAAGATGACGGTTTGCCTTTTGCCAGAGGCCGCAAGGTGCCACAAGAAAATAATAATGCATTGCTGTGCCGTATTACTAAGGAGCATGAAGCTAAGGAGATGAGAGAGAGAGAGAGAGGAATTTGGAAGAGATGAATGCTTATTTAGGTGCCAATGCCTCCTGTGCCGATCAACGCGGAAATCGTGCTGACCGGCACGACCTGAAGATGATCAATTTTGTGACACTTAATGATGATTCTTTGGAAGATGAGTCAGAGACTCAAGCTACGCCAGTAATCTTATGAACTGTACAAATCCTGACTCGAACGTTTAACAAGGAGTCAATGGACGTGGGCAGGCTCTGAGAAACTCAAAAACTGAGCACGCAAATAAAAAAAAGGAAACGTAAATTTTCCACAAAAAAACAATATATAACACTGCCTTAGAGCAGCAACGGTCTATTTGACTAGATGCCGAATTTATATAATGTATTAGATCTGAGGTCTGAATTTATATTATCCACTGAAGTTCAACCTATCGCTACTACCAAGCTTATATATATAACTAGCAATATGCCCGTGCGTTGCTACGGATGCTAAAAATTATACAATCAAAGAACAATAAAAAGTATCAATACTTTTTAAAGCATAACTAAACCATATGCATCAGAAATAAGTCACATAGTTCAAACAATTAAATGGAAATGACAAATTCAATAATGATAGTATGAAATAATAACTCTTGTTGCTTTGTAAGCTTTTATTTTGTCATATCTACAACCAATTCATCTGTTTATCAACAAGCCTCTTCTTCACGATGGTAACATCTCTTTACATTAGTTTGTCATGCGTAGGCAACTTGAATATCGAGCCTACCACCTTTTCCTTTTTTTCTTGTGCTTCTTTTAGTATTGAAGATATAATTTGGAAAGTGGAAGTTTGTTTCTTCATCCATTCTGAAATTGTTGTTTTCGAAACTAAAAATCTTGTCCTAATGATGAAAATTTCAGTTCGAAAAGAATATTCTATATCAGAATGTAAAGAAAGTGGAAAGATTGTTTGTATATGTAACCCTCTCAACCTAACCTTTATCAGAAAATGAAAATGTGAACCTAGCCTCTCCTAAGGTTAGAGAGAATGAATAACAATCAATTATTTTAGAAAAAAAATGACAGTTTTGGATGCAAGAAAGAGCCAATATCAGATTTCTGAAACCCTCATAAATTGGAGAATTCTTCTGCTTAACTGTACTACCTACTCTACAAGTTAGGAAAATATATATTTTGATATAGAATATTCCTTCTACTTGTAAGCATGTCAAAAAAATGCAATATGTTTTTACCACAACCTACTTGAGTATTCGATGTTTCATACAAGAGGAGAAAAAAATGGTGATGAGAAACTGGATAGCTGTTGTTGCTCAGCAAAAACTGACTAAAACCCAAATGAATTTGCAAGCATGCAGTCCCACGTCGGTGGAGTTTGCATTTACAATGGAAAGTACACATGCAAGCCCAACTTTGGAGTTTGCATGCATGTAGGCCAGACGCTTGGGCGATTTTTGCTTGGACTCGCATAGGCGAGTGCTGGGTGCATGAATCATTCATCATCTTTCTCCGCCAGCGTAATATTTTTTCTCTCTCCTCTCCAGTACAGCACAACACCTTCGATCCGGCATCTGGAAAGGCAAATCTTGCTATCTTTGATGCAAAACGGAGTTCTGATGCACCCCCGTACCATTTATATCTTTTTTTTTACGTAATATGAAACTAATTCGAACACGAGGTATCATAGTCCACGGCACCTACGATGGAACCGGGCAACACAAAAATTCTAGGGTCGAAGACGACGGAAACCAACGAAAAAAAGTAAAAGACCACACTTAATTTATTAAGTATATACTAGAGATAGAGATGGGTGAGGCCTAGGGGGGCCTTCTTCTCCGTTACAAGTATCCAATGCAGGAGTACTGAGCATACCTCAGTTGATTAGGTTTTTTGTGGTGAAACAAACTCACCCGAGTTCAAATTCTAGATTTGACAGGATGTTACATTGATGAGTAATTCTTCTTCCCTATGGATAATGAGGCTTATGTGCTGAATATTCAACATTCAAAATTCAAGATCAAACCAATTCAGTCTTTTAGAGGCGTTAATAGGGATGCAATGATTCAATTGTGATGAGTACCCAACACTAGTACATCGACTTTAGATTGGTTATAGTTATCCCCACCGGAATACATAATTGGACCTGACCATTGAATACTCAGGGTGAGCTGTGGTCAAATAACTCTTCGCATCAAAGCCTCAAACCTCATTAGATCTATATAACGTGCCCCGACTAAGACATCCATGTGGTTTTGTTTTCTTATTTTTCCTTCTGGAAAATATATATTGAGTGCCTATATCAAAGATTCGGATAATAAAAATGGAAGAAAGCAAAGACCATTCTAAGGCTAGTCTTGCTAGTATATATTGCAGGCTTAACGACTGATTCCAAAAATAATATAAAACTAATCGTAGCCTATGAGGTTATGACAAGCTAGCTACGAGCGCTATGGATCTGATGACAAGCGCGACGACTTTGATCGGGACATATTCTAAATATGGACCCATGTGCTAGCTACCTTATCTATGTGTACATATACTGGCGCGTCTGTGCTTCGAGGAGCACAACAATCGGAGCACATCAGTTTCTGAGTACACGCATGCAGATAGCTCAGGGGTTCTAATTTAGTAGCTTCGAGTACACGCAGATTGCTAAGGAACATGACGACGCTGCAGGTGATTAGTTTTCTGCTTAGTTAGATGTGTTGCTCACTGTATAACTTTCTTGTTCATATACGAATGGTGGAGATTTGCAAGTTCATTTTGCTCCAAACTTGTAGTATTTATGTGTTTCTAAAATTCGTGTTACAACGCTCCTGTCCAGTTGATGACTGGAATGCAGGTGACGAGTGCGGGCGATAAAGTCAAAGTGACTGCCACCCCAATCCTCCCGCAAATTAAGGCCGGGCAAGAATGCAGCGACTTCGAATTGCTTGTGCGCGTCGAGGCGCCGCCAGTGATGAAAAGGCGTCTCCCCATCGACCTCGTCGCAGTGCTCGATGTTAGTGGAAGCATGGGCTTGGCTGCGGCGCCTCAGGCAAAGAAACCATCAAGGCTCGATCTGGTGAAGAAAGCCATGAAGACCATCATTATGCATCTTCACGACGACGATCGCCTCGCTATCGTAGCTTTCAATGACAAGGTCGTAACCGAGCACACCACCAATTTATGTGACATCGCCGGTGGCCGGGTTTCTGCCGAAAGGATGGTGGATGAGCTGGTGGCGAAGGGTGACACTGCATTCAAACCAGGCTTGACGCGTGCCATAGAGGTACTATTAACACCATGAAAATCTTATATATAATCAAGTTCTATGGAGCTAGGCAGAACTGATCAAGGGTGTGTTCATTTACTGCCCACTAATTTTTAGATCCGTTCCATCAAATATTGAGATACTAATTAAAAATAATAAATAAAGATTACTAATAAAATCCAGTCCATAACCCACCCTCTAACTGATGAGACGAATCTATTAAAATTAATTAGGCTATGATTAGATAATATGATGTTATAATAAACATCTATTAATGATAACTTAATTAAGCTTAATAGATTTGTCTCATAAATTAGCATCTAACTGTGTAATTAGTTTTATATTTAATATATATTTAATTCATGTATTTAGTGTTTGAATGATTAATTGATATGACAACACTAAAATTTAGATCCTAAAAAACAAACACACTCCAAATTTATTTATTTATACTATGATCCATGAAGTTAGGCACAGGATCCTATTTCAGAACTTGCCCCTTGCCAGCTGCGACCATGTCCTGACATCAAATAAATACAACTAGCAAGGTGACCCACACCACGCTAATAGAAATAGGATTTACTAATTTTCAGCTGACTGAAAGTTTAGATAAATTTTAATCACCATTTTAAGTCATCGGACATAGATCCAACGATTTATAATTATTATACAGATAATGCTAAAAAAACAAAATATAAATAATAAACAATCGACTGAAAGTTTTTAATGCTTTTGAAGGCTAGGAAATAAGAATAGAAATGCTAGACCAATTTTTCAAAAGGAAAAAATACGCTAATACCTATGAGAGTTCATCTCTCCGCGTGGGTTGATCTAGGATGATGGACTCATTTTCTCGTTTATTTTGAATTTGAATTTTTCTAGTGGTTCCCACGGCTTGACTTTACTGTTGGCTATTAGATTATCACTAAAATTAACGGTTAGATTTTTCTTTTCTTTATATTAACAGTGTAATTTTTTAGAATAAACCTGATAGCCTTTTTTGACCTTCAAATGATAGATAGATAGATAGATCATGAAAATAGAATTATGGAAAATAGAGATAATAATTTTGTATATAAGCTCTTTGTGACACTTAAGGTAGTTTGACTCTACGAATAAACATTTTATGAGATATTAATCCGTTTCAGATTTCTTGTCGTTTCAGACAAGAGTTTTGTGCTGGCTGGAGTAGTAGATATTGTAACTGAGTAGTATTAATAATTAGGGAAAATCATCTAAAATACACAAATAAAATATGATTTTATCCAGAACACATCAAACAAATTAAATTTAGCTGATACACACTATGATTCTAGAAAAATTCGTATGAGACACACTATGACCGTTTAAAATTTATTTTAAACTTTAATATCTTAATATATAAAATACATCAGAAATTGAAACTTTACACAAATATAAATTATTACATTCTTTATCATTATAAAATAGAGCTATATTTTTTTGATGACTTGCTCGATCAATGAATTATTAAAACAATGAGTAAACAATAAAAATAATTCTAGCTCTATTATTTATTAATAGAGAATATAACCGTGTATATTTATGTCTAGTTTCAAATTCTAACTTATTTTATGGGTCATGTTGCTTCTTCAACCAAATAGATCCTGGACGAGCGAGCAGACAAGAACCGGCTAGGCTTCGTCGTTCTCCTATCCGATGGACTGGATAACAGCGGGGTCAAGTGGAATGATGCCACTATGCTCGTCAAGTACCCGGTGCACACGTTCGGCTTCAGCACAGGCCACGACCCCAAGGCACTGCTCACAATCGCCCAACTATCACGTGGTGGAACATACTCTTTCATAGACGGCAACCTGAGCAAGATCACCCACGCTTTCGCCATGTGCTTGGGCGGGCTCAAAACCGTCGTCGCAGTCGATGTTGAGGTCAGAATCAGTCTACACAGCACATATGCAGTGACGGTAAAGAGAATCGAATCCGGTGGCTATAAGAGCTCCATAGAGAGCAATGTTGGCGTCATCGTGATTGACCTCCTCTATGCCGGCGAGGTGAAGAATTTCATCGTCCACCTCCACGTGCCTGCTCGCCCCGCCGATCATGAGGCGTGGTGTGTCACAGGTAAGTACAGGGATGCTCTGGGAGCCCAGCTTGTCGATGCTGACCATCTGAATCAATGGATAAAAATTCAAAGGCCGGCAGCTGTCGACGCAGCTCCATCCCTCATTGTCCAGGATCAGATTGCCCGGTTCAAGGTGCTTGACATCTTGGTCAAGCTCCACGACGAATTCAATGAATTGAAGAATGTTGCCCTGATCAAGAAAGGCGACGATGAGATCCACATAGCGAAGGAAGCGCAGAGAAGAGTGGGGAATGTGCTGCAGAGCAAGTTGGATGAGCTCAAGAAGTCGGACAAGTATTGGAAAGACGGACACAAGAGCGATGTTGATTTGGGTGGACTGGAGAAGGATGGTGACGCGATGGTTAGCAGCCTGCGACGAGGCCAGGGAGTGGCCTACATCTACTCATGGATATCGAGTCATCAAATGCAGCGCGCGACTACAATGGGCTCGCCCGACAAGGTTGCCATTGCGTTCCTCACCCCAAGGATGAGGGCGATGCTGTACGAGGCACAGAAGCAGCAGGTGAAAGAGGAGGACGGCCTACATCAGATGGACCAGGGCACAGACCACCACGGCTGCAGGTGCGTAGCCGCAGAAGACTCAAACCGGCGTATCGACCAACGGCTAGAGATGTGGTGCAAGCTGAAGAGAGAGGCGGCCGGATTGTTCGAGCAGCCGCCATCCGCGGCAGAGGACCTGACGGCCGTGTTCCAGGACGCCTCCCTCGAGACCATCAACCGAGCCATGCACCATGACATATACCTGGTACACTTTCATGCATATATTGATGTATCCATCGATTTTCATTGATGAACTCATATGAAAAGCTAGCTGTCTGTGGACGCTTGCATTGCAGGCCGTCGTCCATGCAAGCAACCTGAGGCGATGCCGTGAAGCAATGCTAGACCTGACGAATCTACCGCATGGGGACGGGGAGGTGGAGGTGCACCATGATCATGAAGCAACACCGCCGATGCACGATGACCAAGGGACCAGCGGCGACAAGGCACCATGACTGGTTTTACTTTTGTGAGCGCTTGCCGAGTGACAGAGCCAAATAAAAAAACAACTAGTACATGGGGACAGCGTCCGCCCATCTGTTCAACGATCTGATTTTCTTTTATAATAATTGTGGATACAAGCAAGTACATCCTACCTGTATTCCCTTTGTACTTTTCATTTTGTCATGCCCTATAAATTATTTCATTTTCAAAGTTCATGGACCAAAGAGAGTATACTGAAGCTTTTTAACGACCTCGGGTGCACTTTAACTCTTTTAATTTTGTTATGTGTTTACTGTTAGAGTATATTTGGTAGTTTAGATGATGTATCTAAAACTTTTATATGTATCCTTGAAGGTGTCTTGGCCTTCAAGTCTTTACTCTTATATATATATATATATATATATATATATATATATATATATATATATATATATATATATATATATATATATATATATATATATATATATATATATATATATATATATATACTGGCCGATCGAGAGTTCCAATGCAATACCACCCAATCACACAAAATAGAACACTCTTGAGACTCCCTCATGTCCTGCGGCAATCAAATAGAAATGACAGATTTGGTGTAAGTCACAAGACTTTGTAGATAAGTTATTACTGCAATTTTCCAAAATGAAAGGAAACTAAAAAAAAAATTGCCGACAAACAAGCTTACACTTTCTAATATGCACCGTAACCATGGCTTGATTTTTTATATAGTTAAATATTAATGCAAATATAATCAGATGCAGATGTCCATTACAATATGCAAGTTAATTTTTTTCACTTTAGTCAGAATGTTCATCAAAACATGGGAAAGAAAAAAAAATACAGAGTGCAAACTAAATTTTATTAGTAACAGTAGCTGCTAATTTCTCTTCACACTGTCGCATATGTATATCCAGATTTCAAGTGGAAATGCTATGTTGTTGCAACAGTACTAGATGTAGGATTTCAAAAAAAAAATGTAGAACTAGATCAAGATTCAGGAGCTCTACAGAAAAAGAGCTTCTGCGGAAATAGAAATACCTGTCAGGTTTAGAACTTGTCTCCGCAGTCGATCCAACCAAAGTATGATAGAGCTATTTTTCTTTCGAGGCTCATCTGTACAGAATAGCAAGAATTATGCTCAAATTAGCTCTGGTTCAATTTTAATATTCTGAGGTAATTTTAAGTAGTTTAAAAGTCTTTGATATTTCTTGAGGCAATCGTTCACAAATCAATTTGTTGAAGCAAGGTTCAGGCCTGAACTGGGATGCTAAGCAGCCAAGGACACTTCTTGTAGACATTTGTAATAGGCAAAAGGCTCCAGTTAATTGGGGAAATATTCTGTGCAATAGCTTGATTTTGTGCAATCCGTGCAATCCAGCCATGCAGCCATCCGATCGGCATCTGGCAATCAAGAATTAATCATGATTTGCACGTCAATCCCACTCGATTGTTTTTCCAAATAAACCACTTGATTTGCACGTCAATCACGATTTTCTGGAGGAAGTTTCGGAAGTAAAGAGAGATGTATGAGGGTTTATTTGGAAAAACAATCAAGTGGGATTGAGGTGCAAATCATGATTAATTCTTGATTGCCGGATGTCGATCGGATGGCTGCATGGCTAGATTGCACGGATTGTACAAAATCAGGCTATTGCACAGAATATTTCCCCCAGTTAATTGGCGAGGAACTATTTGGTCAACTATGTGAACAAAAACTGAACATACAGAAGGTAAAAGCAATGAGTGCAGCAGTGCGTGTCTGCCAGACTACCACGATTCTAAAGGACTGTTCTAGGCCTAGTAAAGCTCTCTAACTGCAAGAACCAACAGCCATGGTGAGAGCGAACTGGAACCAGAGCAACATGAGTGCGACATTTCATCAAAACAATTAGTGGGCAACATGAAAACTTAGCAGGAATAGGAGGTGTTAGAGTGATTTACGGATCTCACTACGAGGGGAAGGCATAGTCCAGTGACGCGATTGATGTCGCCATGGAATGACGGATCTCACCAGCTCGCCGAGGTGTCATCAGGAACACAAAGGATGCGGACTTGCTGAACTAATTGAGCTCGTCGCTCGCCACGCCCCAGTCCAGCTTGCCTACCGGGCGTGTAGCCGCCACAGTCGATGAAGTTGTTATTGGAGATATGGTCAAGAGATAATACAAATTTCATTCGTATATGAGGGTCATACGAATATTAATCTATAAGCGATTAGTCCACTAATGAACTAACTAGTCGAGACCTATTAGAAGGGTCTATTTAAGTGGAGGAGGGGCTTAAGACGTAGATGATCATCTAGTTTAGAAATCCTAACTGTCGCCACCTCCCTCTCTCTCTCTCTCTCATGTCATCCTAAGTCGTGCCGCCGGTGCTAGCACACCGCGCATGGCCTTCTGTCCTATACGTGTGGATACCGCAAGAAGGCACTGCAGCTGTGGTGCTTCGGCTGCACTAGGAGGAGATGGTTGTTGTAAACGACTACATACATCGACGCGCGACTACATTAGACGTTACTTCTCCAACCTTGCTTCCGTTCCACCTGCGCGTCTAGTGGTAATGATCTATGATCCCCTCTTACAAGACTTCCTGATTGAATGGTAAAAATTATTTCTAGCTATCATAGCCTCTTTGTTCCCCTACCTACAGTTGTTGGCTGCGCATGGCAAAGCACAAGGCGCTCGAGCTTATGCACCACCCCCCCCCCCCCCGGCCCTCTGCAGCCGATCGGCCTTGACACCATGCTCCTCGACGCGCCAGCCTACCCTTTCTTGCGGCATCTTCCGCCGCGCCTCCTCCGACGCAGCCACGGCTAGCTCTTCCTACCACTCCCCGCACCCCATGGCGGAGTGGTGGAGCCCGCAGTTGATTGTGAGGAACGATGCGGATGCTCCTGCCTCGCCACAGCCGAGGCCATCGCGCTAGCCCACGTCCAGCAGGACACCGCAGAGCATGACGAGGTCGCGGGCAACCTCCGCTGCCCCTCGTCCGTGGCTCCGCACGTGCCGTGATGCGCCGGCAACCATCCTATCCTCGAGAGGGTAGCGGGCACTCAGATCTGAGAGGAATAACAGGAGAGAGGGTGATAGAGAGCGAACTTTTTTATTTTTTAATCTTTATTAAAGTAATATTATAATAATAACCTATAAAAAAACTAAATTTTTAGAATCTATCTCTTTTTTATCACGCCAAATAATTTTACGTGACATTTACATAGGGTCACACCAAATTAACTGGCGTGACATAGTGCCATGTTAGAAGACACTGCTAACGTGTCATTTGGTCACGCCAAACTGTTTGACGTACCCATATTTGTGTCACGTCAAATTGTTTGACATGACTGAAATAGGTCAGAGCTAAAAATTTAGTGTTTGAGGAGTTATTTATAAAATATTAATTGAGGAAGGGTCAAAATATAAAAAAAAGTTCGAACAGAACAAACTAGCTAGGGTTTCAGCAAAGAGGCTGCTATTTATAGGACATCTACTTCATCTCAGCCGTTCAATTAAATCTAACGGCCTAGAATCAAGATACGATGCGAATTGGACCAAAATGGGCCAAATTCCATACTCTATCAAACTAACAATGTTTAATATTTTTAAATATTTGATTTTGCATATCTTTTGAATTAAATAGCAAAAAAATTATATTACATCTCACAATATAATTTTGAAATGTATATATATATATTACATATCGCAACTAAAAATGAAGTGGTAGCTATTTACTACTTATTAAAATAAATTTCTACATGCTTATGGAAACTAATTCCAAATTGAACTACATATACCACAAACAAGATTCTAACAATTACATAAAAATTATATTTAGATTTATAAGTTGCATAATAGCCCATCACACAGTGGAAGATGAGGAATTCAATCTTCAGTTTCAAAGTTATCAGAAAATAGTTGCAGTAAATTGATATTTGGTCGGAAGATTCTAACAATTGAAATGATAGCATGTTTTTGGTCCATAATATTGTTAAAAAGTTTCATAAGATTTCATAAAGAGATAATATATATCATTCACAAAATGATACGTCTCTCATATAGTTCCATATAACTTAATTCAAATATATCACTTCCTCCCTCCGCCTCACGTCTCTCCAGCTGACGCCTCCTCTCCTCCCCACCACTCTACCCTTCTCCTGCCGACGCCGCCTCGTGCCTCTCCGACCGACGCCTCCTGCCGCCGGCATCTTCCACCGACGGTGGCTCCCCCTGCCCCGTGCCTCCTCTCCCTTCGGCATCTCATCGCCGCCCGCCCACCCGCCCCGCGCATCTCCTTCCGATGCCACCTTTCACCGCCTCTCCCGTCGCCGTGCTTCGGGCGACATGGCACAAATGGGCCTGATGGGCTGACGACATGACCTAGTCTGTGTAACGTGGCTTTGTCGTGCTTGGGCTTGGCCTCAGACCCGTCGTACTGGCACGACACGACCTGTTCGCCAGCTCGGGCAGTGCCGGCCCGTTTAAGAAATGGCCCATTCCGTTGGCCACTTATAAGCTTGTTTGATGTTTGGGTTCATGTCCAATTAATAAGTAAAGCATAAAAGAATGAAAATACTATACTAAAAATGCTATTGAACTAACAATGAATGAAAAAAGAATGTTTTGTCACTAAGTTATTGTTAGAATTAGCAAAATACTCATACGTTTAAAATATAAATCAATAAATAAATTACCATATGTATAGATTAAATATCTTGAGATCCTAAAATATTACAAAACTAGCAATGTGTCCTTGAATTGCCATGGGCTTAAACATTTTAAAACTCTAAATAATAGTTTTTTGTAAATTATTGGATTACATATATATTTATAAAATTCTTAAAAATAAAACAATATCATCAAATATTTTCAAATTTAGATTTTTAGAATATGCATTGTGTTTAGTATCGTGTGGTAATTATAAATAGAACAAAATATTTTAAATAAAATGTAAAATGGAATGTTACTCCTCCGTAGTGCTTATCCCAAAGACGCAGGCCCTTGAATTTGTCTTTCACAGAAGGTTGCAGTCAATTGTTTAGCAGGTTAGACTGGTGACTGGTCTATATATAATTATTTGAGACTTGCTAATTTCAGCTGAAGCAACTTTTAATCACCACTTTGAGCCATCGAATCTAGATTCAACGGTTTATAATTATTATATAGATAATTCTATAAAACAAAAATCAAAACACAAATCAAAACACCATCTACTGAAAGGTTTTAGTAGATTAAAAGCTAAGAAATATTTAATTATTTTGGTGCAACTTTTTTTCTAATCCAACCAAAAAACTAATTATGTTTTTGTAGACCGACCCAAACTATTTCATATTGGCCTTTCTTGCGATAGCAGAGGAGTAGTGAGTGTACCGAGGACTTGAGGTAGTATTAGAGAGTCAACCAACGTGTTTCCTGCTTTGTTGATGAGCTTCGTGAAGCTTGGAGACGGATCAAAGCATTAGGTCGCTATTGGGGTGGCTTGTGCGTGAAGTTTGCAAACTCGGTGAGGGTGTGGTGTGCTCCACGCACTACGGGAAATCAGCATTTTACCGAGTGTTCGAAGCACTTGGCAAAGGCTTTGCCAAGTGCCAACACTCGGTAAAGGCTTTACCGAGTGCCAACACTTGGTAAAGAGCACTTGGCCAAAAAGGTTCCGGTAAAGTGCTCTTTGTCGAGTGTTTTTTTAAGCACTCGACAAAGCTTCGCCGAGTGTCGAAATGGACACTCGGCAAATATTTTTTGAAAAAATTAAAAAAAAACTAAACCACTATGCCATCCGTGTCCGGCCCCACCTCGTCGCCAGCCACCACTCCGCCGCCTGGGAGCCACCGTGCCCCTCCGCGCCGTCACGCTTGCCTCGTTGCCCTGCCGGAGAGAGGGAGGTAGGGAGGGGAGACGTCGTCGTGCCATAGTGCCCCTCTGCGTGAAGGAGCCAGGGCAGCCGCCACCGTGCAGGCCGGGGCCGTGTTGCACCATGCTGTGTCGCACCGGCCGAGCCGCGCCGCTTGCCGCGCTGGCTGGGGCAGCTGTGCCGAGCCGCCCCGCCGCCGCCGCCTGCCGCGCCCCGCCCCGCGCTCCCCCGCCATCGGCCCGTCCAAACCTAGGGCCGTCGAGCCACCAAGCCCATCATGCCTCGAGCCGCCGCGCCCGTCGTGCCGCCATGCCCGCCGTGCCGTCGAGCCGCCGGGCCCGTAGTGTTGCCGAGCCGCCGCGCCCGTCGTGCCGCCGTCCTGCCATAGACGACGTGCCGCCGTCCTGCCATAGACGCCGTGTTACCGAGCATCGTGCCTGTCGTGCCGCCATCCTGCCACCCCCGCGTAGAGGGGAGGGGCCGACGGGGAGGGGAGGGAGGGGACCGACGGGGAGGGTAGGGGAGGGCCCGTCGGGAGGGGAGGGGTCGGCGGGATGGGAGGGATCGGGGATGGAAGCGATAAGGTTGGCGAAGGATGGGGAAGGGATAAGGTTGGCGATTGGTTTTCTTTTATTGCCGCCGCGTGCTAATTTTTGTGCGCCAAAAATTTTTGTTTGTCGAGTGCTCGTAGCCGAGCACTAGGCAAAGTAACTGTTTGCCGAGTGTCTGGCTGGAGCACTCGGTAAAGTAAATATTTTGTTGAGTGCACTCAATAGTACTCGGCAAATGTCCATTTTGCCTAGTGTCTAGTTGGGACACTCGACAAAAAAAAAAATCTTTGTAATGTCAAAAAAAATTTTAGAAATTTCTAATAAATTTAAAAATTAATTAAATTTTGATAAAGAGGCAATTTATATGATCTAATACCTATATAAAAATATTTAAAGCCAATTTCAAATTCGAATGTCAATTTGACTTAAACTCTTAGAAACTTCTTCTCAACTATATGAAACATTTTTGAGATTCTCCATTATCTAAGCATTTTATGTGATAAATTATGCAAAAATTTCTCTAGCTTTTTCCTCAATCTCCACATATGATCTCATATTTTTCTGACAATTCTCATAAATTTCTAAGTTCGTTTGATTTGAAAAAAATTTAAATATAATTCAAACATACAATCGTTGTGACATTTTCATGAACAAGATACGTGAAATTTCTTTTTATTTCCTAAATAAGGCCTCACATTGGATTCACTAACATGAATATTATTTTTTATTCACTTTATTTTTTTATTTGACTCACTTTTAGTTCAAATTTGACTTTATTCAATAAATTGCTTCAAATGTAATTAATTAACTAAATATAGTAAATAAATATAAAAATACCAAATTAAAATATGGAGTAACACATGTTGTATGTGTAGAGCATAAAAACTTTTAAGAGTAGAAGAGGAAAAAAATTAATTTTTTATCGAGTGTCAAGAAATAACACTCGGCAAACTCTTATCTTTGCCGAGTGACAAATAAAACACTCGGCAAAGATTTCTTTGCCGAGTGTATTTATTATGGCACTCGTCAAAGTATATATTTTACCGAGTGCCTCAATCTTTGCTGAGTATATTTATTATGGCACTCGGTAAAGTATATATTTTGCCAAGTGCCTAAATCTGTGCCGAGTGTTTGTTGTGTGGCACTCGGCAACGATGTTCTTTGCCAAGTGCCCGATATATTGCACTTGGCAAAGATCTAGGCACTCGGCAAATAAGCGTTTTCCCGTAGTGACGAATGGTATCCTCGTTGCCCTCGGCTCAGTTCTCCTCCTCGTCCTAGGTCACCTTGCAAATTATTTTTCGGGAATACTTTTTTTTCAAAAGGTTGAAAAGAAGCATTCCGTCCAGACAAGGTTGTTTTGTTTTGTTTTTTATTATTTATTTATTTGTAGGATTATATGTGTTAATTAGTGTTATGTATAGACTATAGAAAAGTTGTCCTTTTGTATCCATGGGATCTAGATCTAAGATCCAAAAATATTGGTTGAAAGTAATCCTAATTTTCAACCGACTGAAAATTAGACGCTCACATTGCTTTTGGCCAATAAATTCTTGTCCATGGTGAGTTGGTTGTTGCACTCACGGGTGGCAGTTGCGATATCATTTTTGCTCAAGTGGCAGCTGCGGCAACCGTTTTTCTCACGCGGCAGTCATGGTTTCTTTTTTGGTTCTGGAACATACAGGTTTTTGTTCTGGGACGTACAGGTGATTTCCTTTGCTTTTGAGGAAATAACGTGTGAAATGGACTGCTTATGGTGATTTTTATTGGCCAGAGCCGACTGTTTATGGTGATTTTTAGTTGGCTTTTGGTGTATATACGTGTTTTTTATATAATCTTTTATCTAAAGCCGAATTGCTTTCCATGCTGAATTTCTATTAGTGGATGTGGACTTTGGTGTTGTGGCGTGCAAGGCCAAATTTCTTTCCATGCCGAATTCCCGTTGGCGGACGTTGACGTGCCACGTGGTGTTGTGGTGTGGTGTTTAATTTTTGTTTTGTTACTCCGATCCCGAATAGTTTTTGACTCGTGTCTGGACGTGCTATTTTTGGTGAAAGCATGCACTTGGTTACAGTTTCACCTTATCATATTCGGACCAACTCAAAAAGATCAACACCAAAATACAGGGCAGATGAACTCACCTAAATTAGGAGTAGAGATAACACTTTTTTATATTTTAAGGTGATGTAAAAATTAACGGTATGAATCCGATGATTTTCCATAATAAAAGATTAGATAGCATAAGCGATTGCTCTTGGCGGAAGTTCGATTGTAAAATATTGCTCTTGGCGGGAGTTCGGGGTGTGTTTGGTTTTCTACCATGGACTACCTTTTCAAAATTTGACGTGTCTGTAAAATTTGGTCCACATTTGGTTCGTTACTAAATTTTGGTGTACCAACAAAATTTTGGCGTTACCAATAAACTTTGCACTACCAACGCGGGCCACCACGTTGGCGAGCAAAACGTTCGCCTGCGTTTTTGGTTTCTTGGCCGATGGTTCTACGTGGCAATAGAGTATTAGTTGCACGAACTCCAATATTATTCGTTAGTGATTTTTCAAATAACAATAACTCATAAACAATAATGTTTAATTGTAATCTAATTTCACTATTATACTATTTGCAATTTAATCTATAAAACAAGATCTCACTTGGCTATATATCGTGAAAGAATTATTTTCTGATATGTGGGTTCCATACATCATACATGCAACATTGGCAAGTTTTGGTAAGAATATAATCCAAACGTTGTTTTCTTTGCACATGACCATGAATTGGTAAAGCTTCAAATCAAACAATATTTCTTTAAACATGATTTGGTAACGTCCACCATTTGGTAACACCAAGTTTTGGTAAGGCTGGTATGTGTAACAAACCAAACAGACCCTCGATTCGCCGTTGGCGGCTCGATTGCGTCAGAAACCTGGACGAAATGGATTGTGTCCGAAATTCCGTCCTCAAGTTGCTCGCGCAAGACACCTCGCTCGCACGCCAAATATTCGCTCGCACGCCAAACAGTTACATAAAGTTAGATTTAGCACAATCATTATTTTGCACATATGAAAACTTACTGTTCCAGATCTTTATTAACATTTACTTTTTGAATGCATGTTTACGTAGTTTTTGACACGAAGTGAGTAATAAGTTTCAGAATTTCTTGTGGTTACAAAGTTTTTACGTGCAATGAAAAAATTGAAACATCCAATCTGATCTAATAATATTGATGATGTGAAGTCTGGTTTACATTGCTAGTTCGAGTAAAGGTACTGAAGATGTACAATCCTTAATTGGAGACAATGTTTTAAGTACATATTTTTCTGACAAGTGGAAATAAAAAGGAAATAAGACTCAAATTTTGAATAGAGGAACTACATGAATATTCTCTCCTAGGGGGGCCTTCTTCTCTGTCACAAGTATCCAATACAGGAGTACTGAGCATAGCTCAGTTGATTAGGTTTTTTGTGGTAAAACAAACTCACCCGAGTTCAAATTCCAGATTTGACAGGATGTTACATTGATGAGTAATTCTTCTTCCCTATGGACAATGAGGCTAATGTGCTGAATATTCAAAATTGAAAATTCAAGATCAAATCAATTCAGTCTTTTAGATGCGTTAATAGGGATGCAATGATTCCATGCAAAACTGTACCCAACACTAGGACATCGACTTTAGGTTAGTTATCCCCATCGGAATACATAATTGGACCTGACCATTGAATACTTAGGGTGAGCTGTGGTCAAATGACTCTTCGCATCAAAGCCTCAAAGCTCATTAGATGTATATATCGTGCCCCGACTAAGACATACATGTGTTTTGTTTTATTACTTTTCCTTCTGGAAATATATATTGAGTGCCTGTATCAAAGATTCGGATAATAAAAATGGAAGAAAGCAAAGACCATACTAAGGCTAGTCGTGCTAAAATATATTGCAGGCTTAACGACTGATTCCAAAAATAATATAAAACTAATCGTAGCCTATGAGGTTATGACACAATGTTCTTACGGTTTAAAATTTTTTCATGTCAACAAATAAGAAAGAAAAAGTATCAGTCACTGCCACAATGAGTAAGCAAGATCATGGTATAACAATACATGTATTTTAAAGTTACCCTCGATCTCCATAATGAAAAATATATACCTCTATACATGCTTCAAAAATCACCCACTATTACCACTATGAATAATAGTCAAAACTAAAGTATACAAGTTTATAAGTTCCATATTGTTGGCTCTGAAAAATTACCCACCACAACCAGTACAAGAAAATAGAGTAAAATACCTCTGATATATGGTTTCAAGATTACCCTCTATTGTCATTTAAAAATAGCAAAGTTCATAAATTACATATTGCTTCTTTAACAAATGATATAATGAACTAAAATTATATGTAGTGATATAAAAAGTAATAATATTTCCACAGTACGACAATATCCATAATGAATATAGTTAGAGTGATGGTATAAGCCATGTAAATATATGGATAAAAGAAAAATGCTCGCGCTTTGTTGGATAGGTAATAAGTGATTCATACAAAATGAAGATATAAAGTCTAATCACGTAAATGTGCGGGTAGATTGACTAGTTTTGTTTTTGTTCTAATAACAGAGTGGTGATTATGCTGGCACTTTGAAGCACAATTGTACTCGCTAGTCCTGAGGTCAAACCTCACATGCTTGTGACAGTTGCACATCCTAAGCAAGTTGCGCACTTATAACTCATGTTATTGCATTATTAGTTATCCTTTTCTCTGCAAATTATATTGTGGAACTTATACATGGTTTCACATACAGCTAATAATGCTTGAAGAGTAGAACTTCAATCTTATTATTTTACTTATAGTTATCTTTTATGTGAGAATGTCTTTGTGCTCAACTAGGAAGAGACATTCATGGGAGCAATAATTTGGAAAACAGACATCTCTCAACATAGAGTCACAGCCACCCATTCACGTGAGATGTGTTCTATTTTTAGAAAAGGACCAACTTGATCATGGTCTTAACAGATGAAACATTTCCGGTAAGGGCTATTGTCACGTGTGATCCAAAATTAATATATTATTAGTTCTACATGTACAACATCAAATTTATGTATACAACAAAACATTAAGCAATAGTCATTCATAAAGACTTACTTTTTAGCTTCTAGATTTGGGAGGGAACAATGAAAATTTTTGTAACTCTTTTGTCACCCCTATGTTCTTAATGTTGTACCTGTACCACGGTTATAATCACGGACAAACAAAGTTTCTGGGTAATCCATGCTAATTTCCATGTCACCTGCACTAGCAACATGGTTCCCAGTGTGCCCGCTACAGATCTTCATACGGCAAAGCAAGAACAAGATGCACAACCAAGAAGCTAAAGGTTCAGGGCACGAATTATACAGATACTAGTCTTCATATGACAAAGCAAGAACACGAACACTGAAAAACAACACATAAGTTGTTTTGAGCGGATGTGACCAACAACTTACCAGTGATGTCACCCCCTGCTGCCCCCTCTGGCGCGCAGAGGCTAAAGAAGAAAAAACTAACCTCTAATAATTCTGATGGCAAGGTCTTGCGGGAAAAGACGAAGAGACAGGCCCGTGAGCACATGGACCCCATGACAAGCCCCACACCATCCTCCCCTCTGATATACTTTGGTCGGTAAAACATTTTCCACTGAATACCTCGGGGCATACTCACGTGAGTGGAGATGTTGCTTCGCATCTGAACAACATGCCTTTTCATCTGACGGTTGCATGCGTATGAGCATATGCTGTTGGGAGTACAAATTCCGCTTCCGCCAAAGTGTTGGTTCATCCTCTGTTTCTGCTACTTATTAAGGCTCTGTTCTGCTGCTTATTAAGGCTCTGTTAGAACTTACATATCTAGTAGCTTAGGATCGTTACCTAGATAAAAGAACACATAAAATTCATACAAAATGCATTGATCCGATTGTAGAATTTGTCTGAAAGGACTGCTGAAATCCCGTGCGTGTTTGATGCAGGGCTGTTTTTTATTTGTTATTTCCAAAACATTTTCATTCTTTTATTCTTTCAAATTTATCCACCAACGATATGCACCGTTAATACAATAAAAAATTCTTTTATAAAAGTGGCCTTTTAGAGGAAAAGCATTTTTCTTCCACACCAAAGCAACCTATAGACATTGAAAAAAATAAAATAAAAACTTTAGTGACAAAAATCCTTAGCTACGACGATTTGTTGGTGTTGTAAAATTACGACGTTTCTAGTTTGTTTGTTACGACAAACAATTGTTTGTCGCAACTTGACATGAGTTTCGTTTGCGATGATTTCTATATGTTTTTTAGGACATACTTGAAATTATCGTCACCAAATTGAATAAAACGTTGGATTACTCTAATAGTCGTAGAATGTCATTTTTCTTATAATGTAACAACACAAATCTGTAGGCTACCACACTTGTTGTGATTAAACAACACGTTTATAAAGGCAGTCGAGAAAAAAACAGCTTAATTTGCTCGAGATTGCGGTCATTGAGGTTATCTCCAAGAGTTCTCAGAACAGGTCCCGTTCGTCAGCATTACTTCGGAGGAGCACCCGGTAGAAAAAGTTCCTGCCCGGCTGTCTTCAAATTGGTCAATTGGCAAATCTCCTGCAGTGACGTTCTGTAGCAACAGACACTGTTGAACAAGACTGCGATCCAGCAGGCTGATGTGACCAAGGCAACTCGTGCTGCTGATATCGACTATACTGCTGGGGGTTTTGTGCGGAAGACACAGTTCATTGGTGTGCCAATTGTCAAACACGAAACTTAACCTTGTTTGTGCTGGAAATAAATCCAGCATGTGCGTCCTTTACTAAGCAAGTATAAGCAGATTATTGTTCAGAATGATTGTCCCCGATGCCACTAATTCCCAAGACTTCAACGTACAACATGCTCAGCACTAACAAGCATCACACGTGCCTATGTTTCATTCAGAGTATGTGTGTGTGCTGTGAGCATTAACGGCGCGGCGCCTCATAGGTGAAAGCCAAAAATGCAAAACCAACTGTTTTGGAGAGCCACCGAAGGAAAGTTTCCGTTCATACATGGCATGACAAGTAATATATGGAGCGGTATATGTAATGTATCTGTTCATACGGTGGCAGGCTTGGTGAATTATTGCCTACATATGTACTGTTTGATGGATAGTTGCATGGTGCACTACTTTCCTGCTTCTGTAAATTAACACCAGTGTAGCTAATGGAGCAAGGACTGCTTCTAGAATACCGGTCAATTTTTTTTTCAGACAACCTTGGAGCCCTAAAGTACAACGGGTAGGTTGCTCTCATGGACTCCAATACACCGTGGCGACTAAGGATGCAAGTGGGTACTCAATGGGTAGTTGTGAGTCAAACCTCTAGTTTATTTGTTGTACTACCTTTATAAGGTGGTGGGGAATTCTAGTTTATTTTAGAGACTTTTTAGATCAACCCACAAAATACAAAACTTGCATCCCTAGTGGCGACCATGAGTCAGCTTTATTTTTATTTGCTCCCCGTATGAGGCCAGGACAGGGAAAGAGAGAAGCGGTAGCGGGCCTCACGACGGATCACCTTTGAGCCTTTGTTGAGCCCAGTGCATGCACTGGCGACAAGCTAGAGCTTGGGCTCCACGACCACCTCCTCTCTTGTTCCTGTTTCCTCCACATCAAAAATTTTTACTCTATCGCAAATTACTTGTTATCCTGTCTTTGTCCTAGATATATTAAATATTTTACAAATTTGATTAAACCACCTATACATATTTATTAAACATTATGTAAATCTAAAAAAAACGTACTAAGATGACAAGTAATCCCGGACAGAGAAAATACTTGATAGGAGCAGCAAGATGAAATATAGGGTGTGAATGATTTGACTATGGCTATGAGAGAAAGCTGTTGTGGGTTGTAACTATGAAAAAAGTTGTTGTAGGCTGTGAGTTATGAAAAAGTTAAAAGCCGTTTGGTAAAATTGGCTATGTGCTGTGAAAAATGTCTATAAATATCTGAGTAACAATCTAAATAGAAATTGATGGTAAAATATTGTCTTCATATATTAATTAGTCCACCTACCCGTGCTTTGCTACTTACTAAAACTTTTATTTTATTTTATTCCAAAAATATCAAAGTTTGCTTTTAACCGTCCTATTTATGAAATTAATGGATTATTAATGACCACTAAATAGGATATTGATATAGAATACAAAAATGTAAATACATATATATTGACGCAAGCTGCTATTATTATGAGTTACGACAAATGCATCAAACATTGAGGCACCACCCTCATTCGTCCTCATCGCACCATAGTTTTGCTGTCCTCATGGCATCATCACCGGCGGTCGGCGGCGCCACGCCACCTCGTCATGCCACCCGCACCCTCCGCTGCCGCCCACCGTGCCACCGCTATCACCGTAGCGCCACCACGCCAACACGTCGGCCATGTTGCCCTTGCCACTGATCCCGCCCACCGTCGGCCTACTGCCCACGACTATGACGGCGCCGCCGCACCAACGGGCCACAGCTCCCCCTCCCCCGGACCACTTCCTCTATGGTCGGAAAGCACATAGCCCCCCCCCCCCCCCCCCCCGCCCGCCCCCGGCAACCTGAACAACACTAATGGATTCTAGGGGTTGCCGGCGAGGAGGAAGAGAGTGGGGAGGGGGGATGAGGGGAGGTGGGCGGAGGGCGACTTCATCTTGCCCTAGGCAGAGGCGAAGAATCCTGGCAAAGCTGGTGCTTCCAATGAAAGCAGCTAGTACGCTTCAGCCCTTTGGTTGGCTTTCTACTTTTTTCATAGCACACGGTATTTAAATCATGATTTGGAGACCCACTTTAGCTAATTTTAGCCTCCGTAGGCCTCGTTCGGTTACACCGGAACGGCCCGTTCCGGGGCCTGTTCCGGGCGGATCCCTCAGGCCTGGTTTGATGTTTGGCCTCCTCTAAAATGCCCGGTCGGTTAGATCTGAGCCGTATTGTAGACAGGCCCGGAATGGCCGTTTCCCACTCTCCACAGCCCGGAAGCAAGCCCCATCTCCTACCCTCCGGATCGGAGCCTGGCGATGACTCGACGCGACGCTGGCGGCGCGGCAGGCGACGGCGGGGCAGCGCGACACAACCACAACGACGATGCAGCTGTTTTCTACCCTGTCCAGTCGAATGACGCTTTGAAGGCAATTGAATATTTCTAGGTGAGGAATTGGATTCCGCGGGGATTAAGTGAAGCAGCCGGAATCACTCGATCCCCTGCCGGAACTATTCTTCTCGTTGATTCGTTCCGCTACAACCGAACGAGCCCGTACTCGGACACGAAAACCAATTCCATTTTGCACGGTCCATTCCCGCTCTTCTAACTACTCCATCCATGTCGGATTTGTTTAAGACACTGGCTGCTTTCTTGCGCTACGGCGAGAGTTGGGCTTTCTTTTGAACTTTTCCAGTCTCAATGCCTCACCGTCCTCCTCCTCAACGTTGGTTCGCCAGCGAGTCAGTTTGAGCGGAAAACTGGCGGCCTTGCCACTATGTTAAAAGTTGCAGCGCCGTGTTGACGTGTTGTGTTTCCACAGTGCGTAATGGACAGGTGACAGAGGAAGGAAGAGAGGTGCTGACACCGTGCTAGGCTGGGCTAGCCCAAGAGGGCTGTGCTAGATCGACATGGGCCATAGCTGGCCGAGTGATAAAGAATAAAAAGAAAGGGGGCCTGTTTCGGCCCTGAATCAAAAGAAAAAGATTCTCATCTCAAGAAGATTTTTTCGACAGAAGAGAAAAGTCGATTAAGGTGTTAGTTAGCCAAGGTGAGTTTATTTTATTCTCATTGATACTACGTGACTTTGTTATGAAAATCGAAATACAGGACAACAGGACGTGCAAAGGTGAATGTTCATGACAAAACATTGACAACTGAACATGCTGAATATATTTAGCATGTAATACGGTTCAATCATGGCACAATATATAACCACACAATACGTGTGGCCTCAAGCTGATCCGGTATTGGATACGTATGACGTACAAAATGATCCAGGCCTGTAGCTTTTGGTGCTGACCAAACTCTATTTCATCAACCGTATATTTATCCCGATACATGTATGCTGGCCTGGTTAAAGGCGAGCACTTCTGCCAGGAAATGAGGCGTGGTCTGCAGATTCCATACCACGCCGATCCGTGATTTGAGAGACAATCGAAGAAAATGGAAGATCCATTCACCTGCAAATCGAAATATTCGATTTTCTACCTACTTACTTTCCTTTATATCAATGAAATGATCTGGATTTGATTCCTATCTTACACCCTAACTGTTAGAGTATATTTGGTAGACTAGATATTATGGATCGTAAACTGCTATATGTATCCCGGAGGTGCCTTATCCTCCAAGTCTTGACTCTCATATATACCGGCCGAGAGGCTCATTGTAATACAACCCATCATATTATTCCCCATCTATTCTCTCTTATATGGTATCAGAGCCAAATCGATTTTCCGCTGTCCACCCTCCCTAACCCTAGCCATCGATCGCTTCTGCACCGCGCCCCCGGGAGATCGATCTTCATGATCTCGCCAGGGGCAGTGCCCTGTTTTGCAGCAGATCCTATCGATCTTGTTGCATAATTGTTTTGGGTCACAACATCGATGGAAATCAGTGCACAGATTTCCATATCGGCGCACTGCGTGGAGTCGCATCATGGTCACAGCAGATCCTTCGTTCGAGTGGATCATATCGGCGCACTGCGTGGAGTCGCATCATGGTCGCACAGCCTGGCCTCTGATCGAGCTGTCCCTTTGTGGATGAATTGATCACCGCAACTGCCACCCCTGCTGTTGCATGTTCGTGATGTCCTCGTCTATTGCAGCCATCAGGTCAACACGGCAAGGATAAGGACATGTAAAGGGTATGGCTACACGCACACAATGCTGCTCCCATGAGGATTTTTCATCAACTGCTGCAAGTTTTTTTTACTCGATCACTGATCGAGATTGCGTCGCCCACCGCTGTTGACATTGCGAGCCTCTTCCCTAACACCGGCATCGACTACACCGGCCTCTGATCATCTCCAACACTTGCAGCGCAGCCGAGCATCAGGCGCACAAGGGACGCCTTCAAGCGTTGCTGCCCGGCCACCTCGACCGCAGATCCTCGAGCTAGCTTCGTCATCGTCACCGTTCAGGACGTCCTCGACATCGCCGCCATAATCTCCAACCTGTGCGGCATTGTTGCGCTTCTGCGCACACCATCGGTCTGATCAACCGACATCGTGTGCAACGACGTTGAGGCCGCGTATCATGTCACCGAGCTTCGGGTTGCCGCTACGTCGCCTCCTTGGGCCACAGCGTCGCCGCCTGTGGTCGCCATAGACTTGAGAAGTGTCTTTCGAGACACGACTCCGTCTTCTATGGCTCCCGCTGCTGCATCTTCCTCGTCGTCTTTGCGCACCGACGACTCGATCGTCCATGCACATGGTCTTTGTCAAGTTGATGGTTCTTCTACGCCTACCTCGAGCACCGTCGTCGTGTTTCTTTAGGCTACCCGCGTTGCCACTCTTGGCCGCTGGTTCTGCCACGTCTTTGACTTCGTCTTCGTCCACCACGACCACGTCGCCAGAGTTGTAGTCTCAACCTCAACTCCTCTTCATCTACTCTGACAACTGCGGGCTGCACCGGTACTCTCCTTCCTCGCCTCTCTGCGCCGTTACCGTCATGGAGGCCTTCTCTGCTGATCTCCTCCAACACTGGTATATGTTCGTGATGGTCCCTATCTCCGTACGTTCGGTATTGGCAATATCGATGCGTGCCTTTGTCCATGACGTGTTCTCGAGCCTGGCAAACCCGAGGAACACCTTGTCTATGAGGCTTGACTATATCGATATCGGCATCGACCTTCTACCTTATGGTGCCTCGACTGTGTTGTTGTCTTCGTCCAACCCTCCTACCTTGGCACCTTGCGTCCGCGGCTTCATGTGCGGCTACCTCGACATCGACAATCTCAGCTACATTGACCACGGCTACTTCAAGCACAGCTTCTTCTACCACGGCTACTCGTCCTCGCTCTCGGCTTCCTCGACATTGGTACAAAGAGCTATCATCCGCATGTGCTCCTCGCCGGTTTTATCTCTAGTCGCAGCATCCACATCTTGACGCTTCAACTGCGGGGGGATGTTAGTCTGTCGGCTTTTACCATCGGCTTCTTCTCCAGTCTTATAATCTGCGGTGCTCCCGCTGTGACTGCGGGGGGATGCTAGAGTATATTTGGTAGACTAGATATTATATATCGTAGACTGCCATATATATCCCGGAGGTGCCTTACCCTCCAAGTCTTGTACTCTCATATATACCGACCGAGAGGCTCATTGCAATACAACCCATCATATTATTCCCCATCTATTCTCTCTCACACTAACGCACAAGAGGAAAGACTTAGGACTACGGTAAAAGATTCCTATCTATTTTTTTTGTTAATTTAAAATGCTCAAATCTTGTTGGTGTTACAATGAGATATCATGAGAAAATCAAGATGATTGTTGATTGAGCCAACAAGAAAGGTTTACAATACATAGAGATTGTGCAGGCGCAAAAAGGGTATTCGGTGCCTATCAGGCATTTGCATGTTCGTCTGTTTCGTGCTACTTGCATTGTTTGTTTCGACCTTAGGAAGTACAGCTACAAAGTAGCATTAATTAAAAAAAATCAGCGAACGAACCAACCTCTGGTTGCTCGAGAAGAAGGTAAAAAAGCAAAGAAGCAGCCATCCCTTTGGTATCCAAAGTGAGAATTTGATGGTCATCCAGCAAGTTCTTTTAGTGACCATATGAATACAAAGAAACATCAGCATCCATTTAAAACCAGCTAGCGTTATGACAATATCACCTTACAAAGTGAATCCGCTATGAATGCTACCCAACTGATTCCTATAGCGATCTGCTGATCCCTTCCTAAATATAAGAGATCTTTTATGGTGCTTGCAAATATTGTGAACCGTCTATTCCCTCTAATCCAAGCCTCATAACTAAAAGTACCAACTAAAAAGTACTTAAATATGGATGGAGGTACTTAAGTATTAGGGGTAAGGAGGTAACTTCATTTATTGACTTATCTGAAATGTTAGAGACAAGGAAACCAATCAATCACGTGATTATCTCTTTCCTTACATTGTTTTGGTAAGATTTACTTGGTATGATTTTTTCTTTTCCGCTAGACGATATAAGTTTATACTTTACTAATTTAGACGAATAGGGGAAATATTTAGGATAACTCATAGTTTTTATTTGCATAATTTGATTAAAATTTCCTCATTACGATTTTTTATATCTAAACTCACTTATGTCTCTTCGATGGTGATTGGCTTATCTGCCTTCTGATGTATTTCTTGCATCCTATCTCAAGCATTCTAATCCAGCACTCCGGCTCTTCTAATTTTCTATGCCATTCCCATAATCATTCAAGGCATGAGAAATTGAATAATCAAAAAGAAAATCATGTACATCATTAGGTTATTTATGAAATGTACAAATGTATAGGTCCGATCATACTGCTCATGACTTGCATAGCCTTCTCAACTGATTTTGGAATCTACTTTACGTAAATCCTTGTGATCGATGAAACACCTCTCCCACACATCCTATGGCTACTAAATTCCTCAATGGCTCTTACGTTGTCACGACTCAAAAGAGAGAGAGAGACTCATAAAAGTAAGGATCTTAGTTACTATATTAGTATTTATTTGTTACTAATTATAATAATTTCTATTCCATACCATGTCCTTTTCTTAATCAACGGCTCAGATTATAGTACCTCTTGATACCTTCAGATACCTGACAAACACCGTTCAAGCTCTCTAAATATAGGGCACCAGGAGACAACCAGAGTGACCCATCATATATGTGCCCATCTCTAGTTACCCCATAGTACAATATCTGCACGTCCAACTCCAGTGTAACCCAACTGTGTTGAGCAATTCCGAATTTCCGATCCAGTCGAAACTATCAATTTATGAACAATTAACATAGTCGGGTGGGTGTTAGGAGCATGCTGAGGTGCGGCATCTGAATGCGAGCTGCTGTCCTATGTTTCCACACTGTCTAGGGGACTCCGTTCATGGGAAATGAAATAGAACGAAATCTCAAGGGAAAGACTAGATAATGTTGGGAACATTTCTGCAGAGTAAATGATTCAGAAGAAAATATGTATTCATGATATGAGGTAGATCTCATGGTAACCGAATTTTTAACTAGACAAGTAGTTTCTGCAGGGTCACAGATTGAATAATGTGGGGAAAATCCTCCTAGAATTTCTCCTTGGCTGTTCTTCTGTTTCTCACGTTGCATTGGTTATCCCGAGTTTAGAAACATGACCATTTAATCTCCAAATAGGAAATTGGCACCGAGAGAGGGTGACCATGTGCGTGCAAAAAGAAACACCAGCATCTACTTAATCTATCTCATCTATCGGATTAACTCTTGAACATTTTTCTTACAATGGCCACTCTGAAACATCTACTGATGGAAATCTCAATGTTAGCATGCAGCTATCAAGCAATCACACAGCGATGGAGTACTAATTGACTCCATTCCACATAAATAACATTAAGAAATTAAGTTCATGTTCTTGTGGGACCAGAGCGTTATATCATGGTGCCCAGTTACTTTTGTGTTTGGGCGAGGTGGAGACCAAACGTGACATAGGAGAAGAGAGATTGAACCCGTGCTTTTGGGCTCAAATGAACAGAAGGACTTGGTTCAAACCATTCACCATTAGCAGCTACGACATGTCTGCATACAATTTCAGTGATTCACTCTCCAATGTGAATTATTGCCACCGGCATATGTTGGCTTGGTGAATTATTGCCGGCAGCGAGAAACCAGCCTAGCTACAAAGCTATCCTGAGACATTGCCTTGCAATCGTATCCCAGAATCTGGCGTAACAGTAGTGTTAGATTGTTTTGTTGGGGAACGGGTAGGCTACGATAGCATATAATAATTTCTACCGTTCAACCAGGAAACCTTGCAAGAGAGGATCATGGATCGTTACCACTAGACGCGCAGGCGGAGCGGAAGCGAATGTTGGAGCAGCTCGATCCAACGTAGTCGCGCGTCGGTGTAGAGGAAGTAGTCGATCACGTCAATCGTCTCCTTCTAGTCCAGCCGTCGGCACCGCAGCAGCAGCAGCGCCTCCTCGCGGTATCCACACGTACGGGGTTGGAGCACCGTGCGCAGCGTGCTAGCACCGGCAACACGGTTAGGGTTTTGTGGGCGAGAAAGAGGAGCACGGCGGCTAGGGTTAAGGACTGGTGGAATCACCTGCGCCTTAAGCCCCTCCTCCACTTAAATAGACCCTTCTAATGGGCCTCGACTAGTTGGCCCATTAGTGGACTAATTCCTCACGGATCAATATCCGTATGACCCTCACATACGGATCAAATCCGTATTGTCTCTTGGGCATATCTCCAACAATCTCCTACTTGCACTAGAGACAATCACATAGGCAAGCGATGTTCCAACCCATTAAGTGTGTGACCCGTTAGGTTCACATGTACACGACAATGATGTGAAAGCCATTTTTCAAATCATAAATCAATAGCGGCACCTAGCAGCACATACTGATTCTCGTGTACACATAAAGATCATATCGACTGAACCTTTGACATACGCAGTCAGCGATCCCTTTGCCTCACGATATCAGTCAAGCTTAAGGCGTGATACGTGCCATCCCTATAATAGCTCGACCATTCTCACGAACGTCTAGTGGATTTATCGTGACTAACTTTTAGTCATTATGATTAACTTTTAATCACATTGGCATGGCCATGCACTTCCAAATCCATCTAACTCGAGGGGCCCAGAGATACCTCTCCTGTTATTAGGAGGGGAAAATTCCATCTTGACCGCTCACACCCCACGACATGTTTCATAGCATACCCGAAAATTACCTTTATAACTACCCAGTTACGGAATAGCGTTTGGTAATCCCTAAATATGCTATTACACATTCTGGGAATCAATGATAATCTCAGGTCTAAGGATCCCAAAGGTACATCATACAAGACAATAATTGATGGCACAATAATAACATCTCAGCAAAGTCTATTAGTGGGTCAGTCCAACACTATGTTCTCCAACATGTGTCCACATTATTGATTTGATATCTCCATATCAATGATCTGTGAAACATGATCATCAACCAATACATGTGCTAGTCCATGAATCATTATTGTCCAACACAATGATAAGGAACTAGGGATCATTTAGGATAATATTATGAAAGAACAATGAGTTTCACAAACAAGTCACACACTTGTCAATCAATGCAATAATTATTATCCATAGAACAAAATAACACTTTATTCAATCACACATAAACATAGACATTACACAATCTCTTATACATTAATCATGCAGATATCTAATACCCATGGATCTCATATGTGCCTCATGCTTGGGCTGAGAGAGAGGTTTTGTCAATGGATCAGCGATGTTTGAGTCTGTGTGCACCTTGCATATCTTTACATCACCTCGAGCGACGATGTCCCGAATAAGGTGATAACGCCGTAGTACGTGTTTGTTCTTTTGATACGCTCTAGGCTCCTTGGCTTGCGCAATGGCACCACTATTATCACAATAGAGGTCCATTGGACTGGATGCACTAGGAACCACACCCAACTCAGAAACAAATTTTCTGATCCAAACAGCTTCCTTTGCAGCTTCTAAAGCGGCAAGGTACTCAGCCTCCGTTGTTGAGTCAGCAACCGTATCTTGCTTGGAACTCTTCCAGCTCACCGCGCCTCCATTGAGGCAAAACACATATCCAGATTGTGATCTCGAATCGTCTTTGTCAGTTTGGAAGCTAGCATCAGTGTAACCACTTATAACGAGCTTTTCCTCACCTACATAGACTAGGAGCATACCCATAGTCCTTCTTAAGTACTTTAGGATATTCTTATTAGCTCCCCAGTGAGCTTCTCCTGGATTTGACTGGTATCTGCTCACAGCACTAAGAGCGTAGGCTACATCTGGGCGAGTACTTATCATGGCATACATGATGGACCCAACAGCCGAAGCATATGGAATCGCTCTCATTTTCTCTTTGCTCATCTGGTGTCGAGGGACACTGAGTCTTTCTAAGAGAAACCCCATGTGACATGGGCAAGAAACCTTTCTTGGAATCCTGCATATTGAACCGTTTCAATACCTTGTCAATGTACGTGTCCTGGCTTAATCCAATTAGCCTCTTTGATCTATCTCTATAGATCTTAATGCCCAAAATGTAAGCTGCCTCTCCTAAGTCCTTCATTGAGAAACTCTTTCTCAAAGAAGTCTTAACAGCTTCAAGCATTGGAATATCATTACCGATCAGCAATATGTCATCCACATAAAGGACCAGAAAGACAAGCGCGCTCCCACTAGCCCTTTTGTAAACACAAGGCTCTTCTTCGTTTTTAATGAAGCCAAACCCTTTGACTACCTCATCAAAGCGAAGATTCCAACTCCGAGATGCTTGCTTTAGTCCATAAATGGACTTTTGAAGCTTGCATATCTTCCTAGCATTTTGTGGATCGACAAAACCTTCAGGCTGTGTCATGTACACATCCTCACTTAGGTTTCCATTAAGGAAAGCCGTTTTGACATCCATTTGCCATATCTCATAATCATAAAATACGGCAATTGCTAGAAGGATTCGTATAGACTTTAGCATAGCGACGGGCGAGAAGGTCTCATCATAATCAACCCCTTGAATTTGCTTAAAACCTTTCGCCACCAATCGTGCCTTATAGATGTGAACATTTCCATCCATGTCTATCTTTTTCTTAAAAACCCATTTACACTCAATGGTTTTTGCACCATCAGGCGGATCTATCAAGTTCCAAACTTGATTTTCTCTCATGGATTCTAATTCGGATCTCATGGCTCCAAGCCATTTCTCAGAGTCCGGTCCCATCATTGCTTCACTGTAAGTCTTAGGCTCATCATTGTCTAACAATAATATGTCTCGCTGCCCCGTGGTTAGGAGCGTGAACTTTTCAGGAGCGCGACGTGCCCTTTCTGACCTACGCGGGGCTGGTGTTTCAACAATTGGTTCAACAACAATTTGTTCATCCAATTGTGGTATAGCGGAAGAAGAAACATTTTCTGGAGCTTCTTGAACTTCTTCAAGTTGCACCGTTCTCCCACTTACCCTTTTGGAGAGAAACTCTTTCTCTAGAAAAACACCATTACGAGCGACAAACACTTTGCCCTCTTCCCGGTTGTAGAAATAATAACCTTTGGTTTCCCTAGGGTATCCTACAAAGAAGCATTTATCAGACTTGGAAGAAAGCTTATCAGACGTCGTACGTTTTACATAAGCCTCACATCCCCAAATCTTAAGAAAAGACAACCCGGGACGCTTCCCAGTCCATATCTCATATGGTGTCCTTTCCACGGATTTAGATGGAACCCTATTAAGTGTGAAAGCGGCAGTTTCTAGAGCGTATCCCCAGAAGGACAATGGAAGATCACTTTGGCTCATCATAGACCTAACCATGTCTAACAAGGTTCGGTTCCTCCGTTCGGATACTCCATTCCATTGGGGCATTCCTGGCGGAGTCCATTGTGGAACAATTCCACATTGCTTTAGATGTTCACCAAATTCATGGCTCAAATATTCACCACCACGATCAGATCGTAGGAGTTTAATAGTCTTGCCTAATTGATTTTGTACTTCATTTTGAAATTCTTTGAACTTTTCAAAGGATTCAGACTTATGCCTCATTAAGTAGATGTAACCATATCTACTAAAGTCATCGGTAAAAGTTATGAAGTACTGAAGACCACCTCTGGCCGTGCAACTAATTGGTCCACATACATCCATATGTACAAGTCCCAATAGTTCACTCGCCCTCTCACTATCTCCTGTGAAAGGCGACTTAGTCATTTTGCCAAGTAAACAAGACTCACATGTATCAATTGATTCAAAATCAAAAGAACTTAGAAGACCATCTGTATGGAGCTTCTTTATGCGCTTCTCATTAATAGGACCTAAACGACAATGCCAAGTATACGTGGGATTCAAATCATTAGGCTTGATTTTGAATAGGCTTATTCTCAAGATCTAAGTAATATAATCCATTCACCAATGGGCAATTACCATAGAGAATATTATTCAAATAAATGGAACAACACTTGTTCCTTATTATGACCTCATAACCATCATCTTCCTCCAAACACTTTGAAGAAATAATGTTTTTGCCTAAGGTGGGAATATAATAACAATTATTTAACTCCAAAACTAATCCTGATGGTAATGAAAGTGGATAAGTTCCGACGGCCAACGCAGTAACCTTTGCACCATTGCCGACGCGAGCATCCACCTCGCCCTTTGCACATTTCCTTGCTTCTTTAAGCCCCTGCAATGATTTGCAAGTATGAATCATCGATCCGGTATCAAATACCCATGAATCATAAGGACATGTAGCAACATTATTAATTTCAATAACATTGATACCTGAATTAGAAGTGTCTCCACCCTTCTTCTTCAGCTCTTCCAGATAAAGCTTGCAATTCCTCTTCCAATGACCGGGTTTCTTGCAGTGAAAACAAGGATCACTACCCGCCGGTTTAGGCTTAGGAGCTGCTGCAGGCTTAGGCTTAGTGCTAGAGATCTGGTCTGTGGCCTTAGCCTTAGTCTTGCGCTTTCGTTTCTTGCTATCCTTTTGAACCAAGTTAACTTGACTTGGACCAGATTTTTTGATGCTTGCCTCAACTGTCTTAAGCATCCCATGCAACTCAGCCAATGTCTTCTCTAAGCTATTCATTTGAAAGTTCAAAATGAAAGGCTCATAGCTTGTAGGAAGCAACAGGAGAATCACATCTGTGGCCAAATCAGGGTGTAGAGCAGCACCAAGTTTCTCCAGATTCTCAATGTAACCAATCATCTTGATCACGTGAGGACTGACAGAACCGTTTTCAGCTAGCCTGCACGCAAACAAGGACTTTGAGATGTTGTACCTCTTAGACCTTGCTTGGTTCTCAAACATGCCACGAAGTCCCTCAATCATATTGTGGGCATCTGCGTTCTCATATTTCTTCTGAAGCTCAGAGGACATAGTGGCAAGCATGAGACAGCTAACATCAACTGCATCATTGGTATGTTTCTCATACTCCCTTTTCTGAGTGGCAGTAGCATTTTATGGCAGATCATCAGGATAGGGAAGCTCTAGAACATATTCCTTTTTCTCTTGCTTGAGAACAATTCTCAAGTTGCGATACCAATCAATAAAGTTTGTTCCACTAAGCTTTTCTTTTTCAAGAATTGAGCGCAAATTGAAAGTGTTACTAGCGGTTGGTGCCATGATCTACAACAGAAAATATGCAAATATAAGCACTATGTAAATATAAAACTCTTATAAACATTTTAACAAAAGTTCATTATTCCACTATATGCTTGGAACCGTTTTCCCTCAAAACGACATATAGTGGTTCAAGATCCATATTCAACTTAGATCCTAGTGAGCTTTGGCATCACCGCTAGAAATCTAGTGACATAGGTAAGCAACACTTTGCTAATCACATCCCTATGTGACTCTTGTTTGTTGGGTGACATCACATGCCCCGGCGCCAACACCATGCCCCAAAGCCCAAAACCGTTTTGATAGCTTTGTTAATTAAACCAATACTATGCATATAAATGTCCGACATTTATCCTAATAATTAAGATAGTTGAGGTACTCTACTTTGGCAGACCTACCATACAACGATCATAATTTTAATAGGTGCAGCTATTGGAAGGGCATATAATTTAATTTTTCTTGAGGGAACCTATTCTAGCATGTTAATCATATCTAATATAAATAACACATGAAAGAATAGGATGATAGGAACATCATCATAGGCAATCATATTAACTGTGAAATAGTATGACCCCTTTCAATTGGTGATCTCCATCTCCATTGTCATCGCCATGTCTCCCGTCCCTTCAACCATCATGTTTGAGGCCTCCATGAACTAACACTTAGCTACTACAACTAATAGCTAGTAATAAATTACATGAGAATATCAAGCATCACAGGTCGACACGCAGGCCGTTATACAATAATATGACAGCCTCAACTCAGCTGTAATTAATCATGGCACGCAGGCCATGCAAATCACACATATACATCACATGCATCTTTTGGGCCATACCATTCACAACATTCTCTGCAAAAACAAGTTAGGCGAGAAGCGAATGCTAACATGTGGTCAAAAAGGGTTGTAACAATCTAGGCGTGTCCGTACGGCGGTCCCGCCTAGATGGTATCTATAAAATCGCAATGGAAATCCTATCAGGAAAATCATATTTGCCCGATTTTGAGTCATTCACAATGGCTTAGTTTTCCATTAGGTTTTCATGAGTAGACTGCGGTACATAATTATGATACTATTGGCTCCTCTACTGGCGCACGCAGTTAGTCCCGATGGTGATTCCAGTCGGTAGGGACAAGTCGTGCGCGCACGGAGAAGGAACACAAATAAATCAATGATGCATGTATCGCTATCCGCCCATTACCTTGTGAACCTCCCTATCATCATTGATCTAATCAATCCGAACACAAAAACATGTAATAGATCTCATCTAGTACATCAACATATCAACTATATGCACAAGATCTAGATCACAAACTACACAAGGCCGGCTCTGATACCACTGTTGGGGAACGGGTAGGCTACGATAGCATATAATAATTTCTACCGTTCAACCAGGAAACCTTGTAAGAGAGGATCATGGATCGTTACCACTAGACGTGCAGGCGGAGCGGAAGCGAATGTTGGAGCAGCTCGATCCAACGTAGTCGCGCGTCGGTGTAGAGGAAGTAGTCGATCACATCAATCGTCTCCTTCTAGTCTACCCGTCGGCACCGCAGCAGCAGCGCCTCCTCGCGGTATCCACGTACGGGGTTGGAGCACCGTGCGCGGCGTGCTAGCACCGGCAACACGGTTAGGGTTTTGTGGGCGAGAAAGAGGAGCACGGCGGCTAGGGTTAAGGACTGGTGGAATCACCTGCGCCTTAACCCCCTCCTCCACTTAAATAGACCCTTGTAATGGGCCTCGATTAGTTGGCCCATTAGTGGACTAATTCCTCACGGATCAATATCCGTATGACCCTCACATACGGATCAAATCCGTATTGTCTCTTGGGCATATCTCCAACATGTTTGTTTAATGATAAGTGACAAGAGTAACAGGGACACAATACTTCAGACAATCAAGCCAAGCATGAGTGTTCGATAGCTTCACTATTATGTCAACTTCAGTCGTAGTGATAACTCAGTTCATGTTCAACTCTGTTCTGATGGCAAAATTCGATTCTATAGAAATGAGTATTATTTTTTTTTAAAAACTAGATATTACTTTTGGTCTTCACAAACAATAGAAGGTATTGTTTCTACATATACATTTTTTATACGACTAGCAATATGCACATGCGTTGTCACATGGTTGAACATTTTAAAACTCTAACTATTAGTTTTCAGCTACTATCTAATTATATTTTCTCCTCTGCGGACAGAGATGCCCATCTGCCCGCCGAACATACGTGCTCGATCTGTTGTTCATGGTGGCGTCGTTTTCGATGACGAAGGCGTTGAATCGTGTCGGTGTTGGCGACATGCTCGCCGGCGGCATCGAGGGCCACGAGGTGCTTCATGTCATCCCGACACGTCTTCACGGAGGCATGAACATTGATGGCAGTGTGGAGGAGGCGGCAGAGGAACGCCACCGGGAGCGGCGCGTAACCGGTCGAAGAGAGCAGATCCATCACGGACTCAAGGAGAAGGATGTTTTTTCGTTATTACTCAAGTCAACCGGCAAGGAGGAGCAGTTCAGCGAGTGTGAGCTCTGCAATCACCTTCGGGTCCAGATTAGTTTCTTTTTATTTCTCGTTACAACAGGCACTGACCGGATCGGTTATGTATTTTTTTACCTTTGTCCGGATCGGTTACGTGTTATTTCCTTTTCTTTTCGTACTCTGCTTTTCATTTTCTTTTCTTTTTTGTACGTCCGTTTTTTTCTTTTTCCTTTTACTTTCCTTAGGTACATTTTTCTTTTCTTTTCTTTTCCTTACTACACGTCTGGCTAGCAGAATAAGCGGACGACTTCACCTCCTTCCTTTATTAAGTTGCAGAGATACAATGTAACTGGTGAAGATGGACCCTAAGATGATTATGGGTTGCAAAAAGGTGTATTAGATCTTACGCAGATCTAATAATTCAGGCTTGATTGGCGTATCAAACATTGGCATGTTCTTATGTTGCCTTCGTGGCATTCTTAATTCTGTAAACAGAGATTACGGTGTCTAATTCAGAAAGGTCAGTTTTTTTATTTCCAAACAGAGTAATATCAGGGAGAGTGTGCTCTAAGGGACCGTATCTGCAACAAGAAAGATCAGCTTGTACTTAGACTATCGCATATTTTGGATTAGTCCTTGATTTTTCAGAGGCGTAAAATCGTTGTGTATACTGTTTGATGGATGGTTTTATCAATTTTTCTAATGAGAACCATTCTGAAACCTCCACACATGGTAGGGCCAATGTTAGAATACAGCCATCGAGCATTCACGCAGCGTTTATATAAAATCCACCACACCAAAATATGACAACTTGCATAATGGAAGCCAGGAGTATAGGTAATGCCGACAAAGAACGTGCAGTGGCTTTCTTCTGGAGCTTAAACACCGGTAGTACCTCGCGAAAGTAGCTCGCCTAATTGCTTAACATAATCCGGTTTCACATGCATTGTCTCAGTCTCTAAGATCCAAAGCACCTCGATCACAAAGTCTATATAACAGTGGCCATATGTCAGCCTTCAATCCAAAAGACACAGAGATAAGGGGAGAAGGAGAACCCACGGTGGCCAGAAAAATGAGCAAGATAACTTCTGCTGTGGCGACCATGTTACTGGTTCTGCTGCTTCAGGTGGCCCTCCTTGTGGTTTCAGCGACAACGGAAACTCGCCCGCTACGGGGTGATATACCCGACCCACAAGATCTTCCTCCTTATCCATTTCATCCTCCTCCAAGAGGGAGCCATGGCCCATAAGGTAATCCAGTAAAAGAAGGTTCAAACTTGCGTATCCGTTTCTTTTTTTTGTGCAAGTCTACCACTTTTCTTATGCGGTCATCGAAGCGGCAGAAACTTTAGTTGTTTTATGAAAGAGGGAATATAAATGCATGCGCACATGCGGCTCAAACACCTTAACGCAATGGAGGGAGACACAAGTTTGTTTCGCTGTCCCTCCCGCCATGATCAAAATTCGTTGTTCTCAACCATAATGCACTATGGCACCTGGCTACTGCTTGCACAGTTACTGACGCGAAATGGTTAGGTCGCAGGCCGCGACAATCCAGCCATAACTGAGATTTTGGGTTTTTTCCCCTTTTGCTTCCCATGTCCATAGCTAAGAAGTATCGTTGACTGAGAAATTGGTTTTATGAAAATTCTTGCAAACTTGAGGTACAAAAGCCTTGGTGAAACAGTTGTTCCTGATTCGTATATTATTTTGACAGGTGTCTCCTTCTGGTGTTTCACAAGCCCGGCGGTGATTGCTGGGCATAGCCGTTTAATATGATAAGAATAATGTTTTTTTATGGTGCATGTGGTCCTTGTTCTAAAAGAAGGAGGAGCGGAGCTCATTATAAATGCGTGTGCTTACTATGTCAAACTATATACTATGTATCTTTTGATGTTGAGTCCAGACATTTCAGTTGCTTGATGAAATAAAATTATTTTATCTAAACAAAATTGCTAGATGGCTCAATCTCGTGAGAATAATATGGCAGTACATGATCTTGTCAAATTTGCTTCCAATTTATAGTGCCCATGTTACTGGGGCAGTGTTGTGCCCGAGTCAGTATTAACCTGTGAAATGACTGAAAAAAAAAACTATGAAATACCAGCGCCCGTTCCTTGATAAATAAAGTTCAGTATTTACCTCACGGTCAAAAAAGACTACACTACAAATGGCATTCTTCTGGTGCGCATGCATGTCCTCTGGGCCATCCCAATTCTCTTCCTTGTTGCTTCCTGCGAGACGCAATTCATCAGATGGTTATCGCATGACCTGCCTAAAAGTACTATTGGACAGCATCTCTGTCAAATGGATTACACCTGATGCAAAAAGGAACTCGTCGTCGATCGGGGATTGGAATAATCGTGACGCGTTGATCATTTGGAGAAATGATGCGCAGGACATGCTGCCCGTTGTCACTTGGTGTGTTTTGTAGAGTTTATGCATTAGTTTATTAGGTAGCTTATGCTATTATGAGTTATAAACCCTATCAAACAATTTGAAGATATAAGCACTTATTATAATAAACATTTATAAGTTAAAATTACTTTTATACTATAAACCATAACCAAGAAAAACCTTACTTTCAGCTCATGGGTCATCTTTTTTAGAATAAACTGTATGATAAGCTATTTTATCAAACAACTCGATTGCTTATGTTACAATAAATCAGATAATCTGTATAAACACTTTTAACAAATAAACTGAAACATAAAAAAATTTTGACATAAATAAAAGCTCTACAAAACACACCCTTATTCTTCCAAGCTGATGAAGTTGGCCAGCTCACCATGCTAACTTTCAATGTAACCAGTAGCCAAGGTCCTGAGAAGCGCGGCCGAAAGCATGGGCCGCTCGTTAATGAACATCGACGGTGCATGCATGTCTTCGGACCATTTAGTCATAATTAGACTAACTCCAATAACATATTGTAAATTGGAGAGATAAATATAGCTTTGCCTCTCATAAACAGTGCAGATTTGGAGAGGTAATTATTGTTGTCTCCAATAGTGGAGAGGTAAATTCATTTTTAACTTGTCAAATGCAATAGAGGAGAGAGGTAATTTATTTTTAGCTCTTCTCTCTCCACATATTACAAAATGTATGTCCATTTGCCTCTCCTGTTAAAGATAGAGAAAACCAAAAATACATTTGCATTACATTATTGGAGTCAGTCTTAGTGGCTTCTTTTATGATCACAAGCAACGACGAGCACGAGTCCTGCTGTTGCGTTCAACATAGAGAGGATGGTAAAGGAATTAACCATCATCTAGAGACGAAGACTGAATAAAAGAAGACACCTTTTTTTCACATGGGCTTGTCAGTCTAGTTGTAAGACATCTTTACTTCTTTTTCAAACGTTCTATATTAATTTGAGAAGTTTTATTGTCTAAAATATTGGCTAGTAGTTTTGAAAAATTACTGGTCAGTAGTTTAAGGGTAATATTTATAATTATACTTTTTGTTGAAACATAAGTGAATTGTCCGGCCTTCCTCACCAGCTTACACTTTTGGGTGAACCGGTCGGTGCATAGTAGCTAAACATGATATCAGAGCCAGAGTTCTTGAGCTCAAGTCCTAGTGGCTGTATTTTTCGCTACGCCGTTGCGCTCCGAGGGAGCTGCATGTGAGGGGGAGTGTTGAACCATAATTGAATTGCCCACCCTTCTCATCAGCTTAGTCTTTTATGTGTAACTGGTCAGTGCATAGTAACTTAACACTTTTAATTAATAAATTTATGATTATTTTTACGATAGAATATTAAGTCTATCAAATCATTAAAATATTAATTTATCTTAAAAAATATAAAATATTAGTTATTAATCAGATTATTAATATAACTTTATTTATAATAATAAAAACTAAATACTATAAATTTACAACTCTTATTTTTTCCGATACTATCCTCAAATTGAGAAACTGCTAATCAATAGTTATGATTTTAGATAAAATCTATAACGTTAGATCAAACTACTGCCCAACAGTTTTTAAAACTACTGATCAGTATTTTGAACAGTAAAACTCCTTATTAACTTACCAGGTGGGCTAATGCCCACGTGGACACAAAGTATTCACTGTTCCCAAAAATAATCTCACAGTCCACACTAAAAGTGACCTCCAAATCTTAGAGAGTCTACCGAATCTGCTATGTAAAAACCATATTTCCTAATTAATGGACTGACAGACTACTGCTGGCCCGTCATATATCATGTTACCATCTTCGACCAATGGCAACCATCGGTTGCGTTGCTATTGGTCGAAGATGGTATACGTCGAGCGGAAAAATCCCTTGATCCCCTCCATGATCCAATGTTATGAGCACAGACACGGAAAGTCAACAGTGTAGAAGAGACAGCAGAGAAGCACGTGTAAGTATAATCGCCTCGTGCAGCCCCTAATCTGCCCTAAACGATTAAAAAATTGATAATCTGCAGCTGTGAGTTGGCTTGGTTGATCCAAATATCAAGATGAATCAACGGCGACAAGATCGTATCGAGCAGCACCTCTGTGTGCAAAAATCACAGGAAGAAATCCATCTGCTTTTCAGCACCTGACGAACTTCTGCACGCCTCTGAAGAAATCCAGCTCGTAGTTATCAAGGTCCTTGAGGCTGTGTTTGACGTCCCTCACCAGAACCTTTCTACACCGTCCGTGCTCGACACATCTCCTCGAACGAGACATTGAAGCCTGCAAACACGTAACTTCCTGCAAACAAACCAAGTCAGTAGTTGTATTGCACGTCGATCTCTCATCTCTGAACTAAAGCAATAAATTCAGAGTACAAAGTCTCCGCCGTGTGCTCTACCACGCTACTATACTGCTGCATAATGATCTCATGAATACCATAAGGTCAAATTTGCTAGGAGATACTTGTTAAAGTTGGCATTTGCTAGTAAACACTATTCAATGTTATTTTTGTTCTAGTACACTACTAAATTATGGCAATTGATGAATAAACGCTCTAACCATTAGACTATGACTTTTCTTAAGAGAATGTTTTATAAATGACCAAAGTACCCTTATGCACTTTTAAAATATCTGGCCATTAAATCAATATGCTATATTAATTCTATATTTAGTAAAACCTTTTCAAAGAGTATTAATATTTTTTTTTCAAAAGCCTATAAATTATATTTTGAAATATTTAATAATGCTTAATAGATATTTTATAAAAAATATGGATATTCTGAAATAATGCTTAATAAATTTTTGTGAACCACTACAGATAGATTTTAAAACATTTGATTAAGGTATTTTTGTGAACCCCTAGCACATCTAAGCACATAATTATATTTATATACGGCATAAGCATATTAAATTTTTTTATAAGATGTATTAATTTTCATCTCATTTTAGAACATCCAATCCCATAAATATATTTCTTTCCTAAGTATATTTGTAAAAAATATTTAAAAAAATTGATTATTTTTACCACCGATAATAATTATATTTATAAAACTTAATTTCCTTAAACATAATTTTTAGAAAATGTTTTCAAAAATGTTGTTAATTGTATTTCAAAAATATAATACTTATGAAAAATAAATAAGTTTTCTTATAAAAATATTACTAATTCTTTGAAATATAATTAGTAAAAATATAATTACATGATCGGATGTGCAAAAACTATCTGCAAGGATAATATGGTTATTTTTAAATTCCTCTCTCTCCTCTATACAAGAAAAGTCATAGTTTAATATCTTTAATGTCCATCGCAAATTGTCACAATTCAATAGTGTCTATTAGTAAACCAAACTTGAAGAGTGTCCACTAACAAATGGCAACATTCTATAGTGTCCATGAACCTCAGTTGAATGTTTTGTGACATATAGCGAACCCGCTTGTAACATATTAAGGGTGTGTTTGGTTGAGCTTTTTCTGGCTTTGACTTTTCAGAAAAGCCAAAAACCCTACTAAAAGGGCTCATATCTCACAACAACTTTTTAAGTTATCAGCTCACAGTCACGTTTTCACAGTTGTTTTCACCAAACAACTTTCAGTTTTTTTCACAGTTCATATCTCATAACAGCTTTTTTTTATAGCCCACAACCCACAACAACTTTTTCCACAGTCACAGCCAAACCAAACACATCATAAACCCGTTATCCAAGCAAAACTTGACCCATAGAATACTAATATACACAGATGGAAGTACATGACCAAAAGAATACTAATATATACAGATGGAAGTATATGACCAAAGAATACATAGCGTGCAGGTGTATGTACATGACCAAAGAATATATAGAGTGCAGGTGTAACTATATGACCAAAGAGTAGAACTAGTTCATCTTTATTCCCATTGAAACAGAGAAAAACACCACAAGGCAACAATCATCCTTTTTACATGCTCAAAAATTCTCAGCAGGTTGTTACCGCGAAGTTAGGTGATGCCTGAAATGGTGGTAGTCACATTAATAAAACTCAATATCAGTCACTGCAGAATACTACGCCCGGCGCCCTTTTATTCATGGTTCTCAGCTTGGAATTTAGGAGAACAGAGTAAGTGACATAGTCTGCAACTGCATGGGTGCTGAAGCAGCTGCCCGAACTGTGACCAAACGAGTAGCACAAGTATGAGCTTGCACTTGTCAGATGTCAGCCACACTGCATGGTCTTGATCTTGTTTAAGTATGACATATTTAGCACACATTTCTCAACCGCAAGGCTCGGGAACTTCTGCATGAATGGTGGACATGCTTTCCCTTTTACTGTAGTGGAACACTGGAATTTGAGTTTGAATCTACCGACAACATAGTTCGTGTAACATAGTTCACTTGTATAAATGTAGAAGCAAAATGCATGAAAGATTAGTAAGATTCCTTATAGACATGGGCACGAAAAGGGCCAAATGCATGTATTAATGCTTTGAAGTGCAGAGGTTTTGTTATAGTGAAAAAGAAAGAAGTATGGAAGCGTTGAAGAAACGACTTCTGAACAATGGAGTTTAGGACAGAATTCCCCATTAGGTATCATGTCCATTTTCAAATCCTTCTAATAAATTACTGAGACTAGTAGCATCCCTGAACACTAACCACGCGAATGTGCTCCCAATACTATTTGATGTATAGCATTAAATCTTTCATGGGGCTACCGAATCAAACTTCTGCTTATCAATTGCTACTCCCTTTGGCAGGACAAATTGCTAAAAAGACAATTGCTAATCCCTTTGACGGGACAAGTTAAGGAACTCGTGGAATGTTAGTGTGAAATAAGTTATAGTTCAATTTTGATTTGAAGGTCAAATTCAGAGCACTGTATATGAGGAAAATAGTAGCAAACCAATTATATCACCTCCAGTGGGCCTTCTTGTGCAACAAAGCTGGTACATATGGCCCACAACATAATAAATATTTTATGTCATGTCCGTCTAGTGAATTTCACATCCATGTTATACTAAGGACAGCAACAAGTATGACACAAAATATACGGATGCTAACTGATAGATCATATCCTCAACAAAATTAGTTGATATATATTACTTAAAGAGTGAAATACATCGTAGGTTCCTAAACTATTTAACAATGGTCATTTAGATCCACAAACTCCCAAAGTGATCATCTGTGTTTCTAAACTATTCTCGGATGGTCATCGAGGTCTACGAACTTTATAGTGACTCCTGTCAGTGTTTTGTATCACCGGCTAATGAATTTCTGTGAGTTGCATGTTTAAGAGCAGATGGTTCGTAAGAGGACACAAAAGTTTATACAGGTTCAGGAAGAACCCCTACGTCTAGTTTCGGGCTTACTTGTGTTACTTGTGTTGGAAGTACAGGGGAGGTACAACAATGGCGAGAGAGGAGACAGGGCTCCAAGTCTCTGGTGCAAGCGGGTGTGAGCAAGAGTGTAAGGGCGTGCTCCTCTACGTGTGTGTGTGTGTGGATGGAGAGGGTCTGGGTGTATAAGAAGAGGCTTCCCCTGTTATACCTCAAGGGGTTGGGCCTTCTCAGAGAGAGAGAGAGAGAGAGAGAGAGAGAGAGCTATGCAGGTAGTAGCAGGATCATATAAGGTGCTACTAAATAGAAGGATCTTATCAACGTCCATGAATGCAAAATCATAGATCGAACTGCCAAATTGGCAAAATTCGGTAAAGTGTTGTACTTCATGTGCGAGGTGGTTATTTTCATATTTGCAAAAACGACAGGTGGCTTGAACATGTGCATGCTTTGTAAATCCTACTTCTCTTTCTTTTCATTGTCCATCTTTCTGACCACCATTTGTCTGCATGTTACTGCAATTAGTGTCTTTGCTTTGTTTTTCTCCCCACACTGATTGTGTTGCTTCGTCTTATGTTGGGTTCGTGTGACCATGATACCATCTCTTAGATCTCCTCATTCTCTTCTTCCTTCCTCAATTGAGGATTCGTCCCCTCAAAGGGCATTGAAGATGTGTCGCTAGGATCCGACATTGTTTTCTAAAGTGATGCAAATCCTGACCGTCATCTGTCAATCCATGCTCAAAGTTGCATGGAAAACAGAGCTCACTGAAGTGGGTTCTTTCATTTGATGGCATTGGCTGGTGAATGGGAAATTATTATGGACTTGTGTTATGTGTCCTACATTGCACATCGGTTGTATCAGCCTGTTTGTTCTATGCTTGGGCATATTCATGATGTCATTCTTCGGACCTAATTAGTCGACACTTCAAAACGTCGCAATGAGAAAGTTGGTTGGGAAGCATACTCTACCCTTGAATCACCTTAAAATTTATATCCTTATGATAAGAAAATGTGTCTACGCATTTAGGTTTGTCAATGCATAAAATCCAATCAAAAATGGCATGCTAGTGTTGCAAGCTCAGAGAACATAGTCTGTCATGCTCTACCACACTTCTACTGTTCTGCATAATATTACCATGATGATCTGAATTCTGAAATACATACATCACAAAACATTCCGTTGAATTGAAAATTCCTAGTTTGTTTTTGTATTTGGGATTTTATCTATAGGACACTCAGAAAATGTGTATTTGTCTTTATAAAACTGCACCAGCTGACTTTGTCTCCTAGACACTTGAAAATGGAAATTTATCTACAACACACCACCTTCATTATTTTAATAAATTTCTATTGATAAGGAGAGACAATATGTTGTAAATGACACAAATGCCCTTAGCTCATCTCCTCCACTATCGTTTCTCATGGCTTGGCCACGACGTTTTGCGACCCCGCCGACTTCACCTCCCTCCTCACCGCGTTTTGCGACCCTGATGCTACTGTCGGGTGCCACAATGTTCATGCCAAGCTCGGCGTGGACACTGACATGAAGGCGACAGTGTAGGCGGCTGTCTCTGATGGCGCGTGATGCAGGGAGTTTTCGATGGTGATGCAGCAACTCAGGGTGCTCGTCAAGGGGTGGACATCTACATCGGTGAGGAGAAAGACACATGTGGGGATGAATGAGATAAGACACAGGCAATTCGGTCTGTTTACCATTAAAATAACTATTTTATTTGGCATGGTGTTCTACAGACAAATACAATTTTTCATAGTGTCCGTGAGACAAAGTTAGCTGGTGCAGTGTCCTACAGAAAAATATGCTAATTTGAGCGTCTTGTAGACAAAAAAAATCCCTTTGTAATTTACTATGGTTCCCTAATGTTGTTGCAATGTAATGAGCGGTAATCAAATACATCCATGTTTGTGTGCGTATCAATAACCTAGATTGGCAACAACAATACTTACATGTGAAATAGCCTATGCACTGACTTTGTTTGATTGAACTTTGTAAGCTTCATGACCATTGATGATTGGATCCCCAAGGTATGAATATTTTGGTGATAGATGACAACTATGAAATTATGGGGTAATATCTACAAGAGTGTTGTCTATATCGAAATCATCTCTAAACTCTATTACAAATTATATGGATAATGGCGGCCTTGGCAATGGATGACAATGACCATAAGCATGGAGGCTTTTGAGCTTGATGGAGTCCAAGGGTTGATGAAGATGGATCAAAGCTAAGGACAAGCTATGGAGCAAGTGTTGGGAACACTTGTCTAGTTGTTAGGGCTTTGAGTCCATAGGAAAAACCGGACTATCAAGGGGGTCTGGGTCATTTCTCTTAGGTCATGTCTAGTCGATGATGTGCATGGATGCTCAGGGAAATCACAGGAACTAGGTGATAGTAGAGAAGCCAAGGGGCTGTTTGGAGAAGCCAGAAAACGAACTCAAGTGAGGACGAGGAGTTTCAGCTTCTAGACGAAATGACCGAATAGATGGGTCAGTGGTGACCGGACTGTACGGTCACTAAGAGATTTTGTCTAGGACTTACAGCGGGCAGCGAGGAACCTGTCTGTGCTGAGAGCTGTAGTGACCGGATGGTACGGTCTATAGACCGGACGGTCCGATCTGTGTGGTTCCACACGGGGCAGAGAGGAAGCAGCGCCGTGAAATATTTCTAGACTGGAGAGAGAAACGGACCGGACGGTCTGGCCAGTTGACTGTAAAGTCTGGTCAAGCAGTGACCGGACTGTCCAGTCAGTATGTCCAGAATGTTGATTTTGTGGAGCAACGACTAGTTGGAGGTTAGAAGCCTATATAACTTCATTGTTGAGGTCTTGGAGACCGCTCTTGGCCAGTGGAATTGCTTGGAGCATTTGGTGAGAGCCAAGAGGCAAAGAGGAGAGCACTACGAGGAGCTATTGCATATCTTGAGAGTGCTAGTGAGAGTAACTTGAGCATTGATGCACATCTAAGGCTAGGGTGTCCTTGAGGATGTGATCTAGGTTGTTACTCTTGATCTATGGTGAGACCTAGACCGGTTAGGTGTCGATGATCGAGCCTATCATGATCGGTTGTGAAGGCCATCACATGTTTGTACATGGTTTGAGCCCGTTGGTGAAAGGGGTATCACTAGTGAGCGCCCGTGTCGGCTCAGGGAGTCTGGCAAGTTCTCGAGGGAGGCGAGCTTGTGCCTTGGTGGCAGCGGTGACGCGCACCGTGTCTGCACTCCGAGAGTGATTGCGGGCTTGTGGGGGAGAACTCCACATTGGTGGTGGGAGGGACCGGGACTATGGTGGGAGTGGTCCAACGAGGAGTAGGGGAAGGCACCTCCTTTCGAGACCTCGGAAAAAAATCATGAGCACTCCTTGACCCCCTCTTTAGTATTCCGCAATTGTGTGCTCTTGTAACTAGGTTGAATTGTGGCTTGCATAGGCTAGTGTGTTTGGCTTCCGCGCTTGCTATCATCATGAACACTAGCATTGTAGGGTCTTGACCTACTAGGATTGTTAGGTTGTAATGATTGCTAGGTTCTAGTAGTGTAAATTGAAGTATTTGGATTCGTGGTCGGCTTATCGATTCAGCCCCCCCTCTTGGTACGCCTTCGGTCCTTACAACTGGTATTAGAGCCAAGTGCTCATGTTTGAGGCTTCACCGCCTTGAGTAAGGATGCCGGGACAGGTGGGAAGTGTTCCCATATTCGATGGGGAGGACCACGGGTATTGAAAGTCTCGTATGCAAGCCTACTTGGAGTCCCTTGATCCAGAGATATGGATGGTGACCCATGAGTCTGATGCGGATGTGAACCTGCTTGAACCTAATTTTATTAAGAACAACGCTAAGGCCAAGAATGCTCTGTTTGCATGCATATCTAAGGATGTCTTTGCTAGGTTGGATGCAAGTTCTACAACACATGGTATCTGGACTGAGATTCAGGGTCTCCATGAGGGTACCAGTGATGTCAAAGAGGAAAGATACTATATGTTGAAGAGCAAGTATGATAACTTTACTAGATTGCCACATGAGAGAGCTAACACTGTTTATTCTCGCTTTCATGTTCTAGTGGAGGAGATCAATGCTCTTGGGGATGATTTCAAGCTCAAGCCTGTTAAAGTGATAAGAAGATTCTTGAGGCTATTCAAAGATCCTAAATATGAGTCCATCATCACCTTCACCTTGCAAGGTGACCTCAAGACCAAGACCATGAAGGATGTACTTGGCAAGATCACCGCCTTCGAGAGTTACCAGCTGGGTTTGGATGATCCTCAACCATCCAACCTTGCTCTTCAAGCCGAGAAGCAAGAGCCTATCAAGAGCAAGAAGCAGGCAAAGATTAAAGAAGAAGAAGATGATGATGATGAAGATGACTTGAGTGAGGACTTGGCTCTTCTCATGAAGAAGATAAGGACCTTCAAGAACAAGTTTGCTTCCAAGTCCAGGGGCAAGTGCTACAACTGTGGGTCAAAGAACCACTTTGTTCGGGATTGTCCCAAGCCCAAGAAAGAAGCTTTCAAGTCCCAAGACTCAAGTGATGAAGAAGAAGAAGAAGAAGAAGAAGAACAAGACACCAAAGCCAAGTAAAAGAAGAAGAAGTACTTCAACAAGGACAAGAGCAAAGGCAAAGGCAAAGCTCAAGACCACAAGAAGAAGTTCTAATGTAAGGCCCTTGTTGGAGAGTGGACAAGTGACAACTCAAGTGACACATCCTCTTCCTCAAGCGATGATGAAGAAGTGGCCGGCCTAGCCATGATCAAGACCACAACACCATGAGCTCTTCCTCCACCTCACACGTGCCTCATGACCGCGAGCCAACTTAGAGAGAGTGAGGATGAGATTAGTGACGATTTCGATGATGAAGAGCTCTCCTGTGCCGAGCTTTGGAGTATGCTCGAGCAAGCCCACGACATCGCCATCAAGAAATCCAAAATGTTGGATGTGGTAAGAAAATAGTGTAAGTTGTCTAAGGACCGTGTTGGTGAGCTTGAGAGTGAGCTCAAGGACCTTGTCACATCTCATGAGGCCCTAAATAAGAGTTATGACAAACTCAAGGGTGATCATGTAGAGCTACTAAGAAGTGTGAGGCCCTTGAACTTACTTTTGAGGTTATCAATGTTGATAACCTTGCCTCTCCCTCCTCTAGTTCATCCAAGAGTGATGCTTCTACTATGTGTGATGAACTAACCACCTCGATTGAGGTTTCTTCTCTTGAGCCATTTATTTTGGAGGAATATCACAAACTCAAGGAAGAGAGGAAGATGGTGATGGACGGCTTCGAGAGGCTCACACGTGGTAGAGCCATCCACAAGGATATTCTTGGGAGAAACCTTGTGAACAATATCTCCCACCGGGGACTTGGCTCATATCCCGCCGCCATCAACATCATCGGGACGAGTGATTCCATCCCCGCATGGATCAAACCCCTACTCGCTGACGATTACTATTGCGAGAGGTGTTGCAAGGATAGCCACACCATCAAGTATTGTCCTATGGTGAGAAGTTCCATTGTTTTGCCTAACGCTAACTTGTTCTATGAGAACACACATTTCAAGCTTTTTAGGAACAAGGATGGCAAGGTGAATGCTAAGGCTTTGGGACCACCAAACAAGAAGAGAAAGGTCAAGAGCATATGGGTGCCTAAGTGCATTGTTGATCTTAAGAGGTCAAAAAAGTACAAGTGGGTGCCCAAGAACAAGACCTAGAAGATGATGGTGGTGGTGGACCGGGAGCTTCATGAAGATCATGTGAAGTCCACCACAAGTGACATGGACCTCAACGATATATCTACTCATGAGGGAGGTAACTGTGTTTGTTCTTGGTAGTTGTAGTGTGTTTTTCATTCTCTTGTATTGCATGGTAATTAGGACTCCTTTGTGACTAGTATGCTTTGCATCCATGCATGTGTAAATAACTAAAAGAAAAACACATAAAAATTAGTCAATGTCTAACCCACTCAAGATAGCTATAAGAAAGGGGGAGCGCTTGAGATGGTGGTTTGGCTTCTCTCAAGGCAAGGGTATGGCTTATAGTGAGTAAGCATGGGAGGGATTCAAACTTGACATTGTTAGGTTTCCTTTATGTCTTGCTTAATATTGCTTACATTCACATGACATGTTTACTTTCATTGCATACGTAAAATGCTTGTTGCATGCATCATAAAGGGAACACAAAGGAGGCTTGTCACGCTTGGAGATATTTGTGCCTCATGATCTATATGAGATTACATCTCCGCAAGTGTGATCAAAGGAAAGGATTGTGCTTCGTGCCCATTAAGCAAGCTCTCATGAACTCCGAGGTTAAAACCACTTGCGCGGTTCATGGACTAAGGCTCATACATACCCATTTTGCTCTTAATTGCTTTGGTTCTTATTAGCTTGATTCTTCATTTGGCATTTGCGAAAATTATAAGGCCATAGAGAGCCACTATTGGAAAAGGAGTGTTTGAGAGTTCCCTTCATATTCCAAGTGCAGTGCTTATTTGTGTGTTTTGCGTTGGCACATGGAAAATGGAGAATTTTCTTGACTCAGCAATTCTCTGGTAGTGACCGTACAGTCCGGTCTATGCAGCAATGCACAGAGCTTCGGGGAGAAGGAAAATAAAGACTGAACAGAATCTTTCTAAAGAGCGGATAGTCCGGTCTACACAAGTTCTAGTTCACCAGAACTCTGTTTTTTCGGAACCCCGAAGTTACCGGTCCGGTCACTCCGGCTGAAACGCGAGATGATTTTTAAATCTAGACTATTGACCCTTCCTTGATGAGATCTCGGCCGTTCGTGACAAATTGACCTAGGTCAAAATCAAGTGTCGTCTTCTCCGTTCGACTCCCGACACCGAGTTCTCGTACAGGCCTCGCTCACGCCGACACCGCCTCACCTCCACCGCTGTTGTCCGATCCTCGCCGCCGGCAGCCGACGCCACACCTCTATCCCCACGCTACTGATCACCCTCGCACACTCGCGCGCAGGCAGCCACGCTCGCCGAGCACCCCCGTGCGCGTGCCGCTTTCACCAGAGTCACGTCACAGTCGTCGTGCGCCTCTGCTCCCGCAGCACCTCCAGCGCCGCCTCACCCTCTTGGTTGCGCACGCTCACCAAAGCTTGCCCCTTCCTCCACCTCCATTCTCGGTGTCAAAGGTTCCATATTTTCGGTGATCGGAGCGCGTTCCGGAGTGCTCATCTTCTCGGTGTGTCGTTTCTTAGTCCAGGGTATTGTGCTCATCTCCTATTCATCGTTATATGTCCTAATTTCGAGTAGTTGCCTTAATTGATGCAATTGGATTAATTGCCCATGTTTAGTTGCATTAATTAGGTAATTAGCTCAACCTAGATGTAATTAATTCTATGCCTATCTGTTAATTGCATGTCTAGGGTTTGTCTCTTGTTTAGTCTGTAGTTAGATTTATTGCCCTTTTTTTTACTACACACTAGATGACTCGCACCAGCCACATATAATCGATGATCACTGTTGTTACTTCGCATTTTTGTCTAGTGATCATGCCTTCACCTTAGTGCTAGGATTTCTATTACGCATTCTTACCTATCGCTGCTATGCTTGTAGATTTATATAGGTTCTATGCTTATCCTGTCTATACCTACATGCATGAAATAACAGTTCCAGTCAGCAGAGATGGTAGGATCAGGTCAAGATAAGGGCAAGGGTAAGATGCCAGACAAGCCAAAGAGCAAGAAGAGGACTAGACTGGACCCAGAGTCAGAGAGAACCAGGAGGTTAGCACAGCACCTGGATGCCATGGAGGCGTCACGCAGGATAACTGGATCACTGTTGATCACAGGTACTCAGACAAACAACTAGGGTCACAGGACGAGCACCAGGTAGAGGACGACAGAGCCAGAGCTATACATAGGGATTAGGTTGCCACCGTGGTCACAGGGTACTCCGACTTCTCGTCAAGAGAGATCGTCGAGACTTGCGGAGCAACGATCCTCCAGGCAACAGGAGGAGTCCGAGGAGGAGGAGAGCTCAGACTCAGAGTCTGAGGAGTCTGAGGAGCTTGAGGAGGAGGATACTGAGCAGACAGCACAACCACAATAGCAGAGGACTGCTCATCGGGCAGGAGACCCAAGGTGCACCTGTGCAGTGTGCACGAGGAGGCTGCAGAGACTGGTACAGGCAGCTGGAGAGACAAACATTCTTAGAGTTCCTGCAAATAACCTTAAGTTGCTATGTCTTGCCTCCTTCGAGCAGTGTGTTCCAGTTCCCAGGTACCCCGCTGCAGGAGAGAGGTACTGGACAGGCCTCTAGAGGAGGATTGGAGAGGGACTGAGATGCTACTTTGCCAAGAAGGGCAAGGCTGGACTGTTTGTGCCATAGCAGTACACGCTGTACCCGGCCAGAGGAGGACCACAGGCACAGACATGAAGCATTACTTCATGTACTTGCCAGGGCTAGCAGAGCTAGTTACTGCTCCATACAGGTACAAGGAGGATATCGTCCTAGAGTTTTATGCTACACAATGGGTAGCTAGAGACCACTCAGAGATCTGGTTCTTGTTCAAAGGGCAGCCACAGCGTGTGACCAGGGGGGTCTCATAGCCAGCTTCGGACTTCTTGCTTCAGATTTCCAGCTATACAGGAGTGCCTATGGGACCCTCGCTCCACCCTGCAGACCACTCGGAGGGAAGCTACCTCCGGACGACATGGTGTCGATTGCCTTTCCACCACCGCACACCCTAGGTTTTGAGAGAGGCCCTACAAGACTCACTGAAGAGGCTAAGGTGGCAAGAGCTATAGTCACTAGGATTATCGTTCCCAATTCTAGATACAGAGAAGAGTTCACACTTCTACACCAGTGGGCAGTAGCAGCTATATTGAGGATACAGCCATTTGACTTGGCTGATTTGCTGATTGGTGAGATGGAGGAGGTTATCTCTGAGAGGGTAGGAGGATGCCACATAGTCTATGCTCCTTACATCTGATATCTTTTGAGGAGGATGAGACTAGTGACTGAGGAGGAGTACGACGCGTTCCCTGAGGTGACCACCAGCTACTCACCTCGAGTCTCCAGGGGATCGCAGTCAGCCTCGAGTCAGCAGACGAGAGAGGAGGAGCAGGAGTCACCGCTAGTCACACATGAGCAGGCAGCTCATCCAGAAACGGTGGTTTCTAAGTCAGCTAGTACAAGAGCACCTCCCCAAACTACAGGTACATAGACAGAGGACGCCCTCACTGTAGCAGCACTGACAGGATGCCCGGGTCACTTCATCCCGAGAGCAGCTGAGGAGAGACGTCAGATCATGGAGGTCATCAGTGGACAGGCAGAGCTTCAGAGATAGCAGATGGCACTGATGACTACTCTCATGACCCAGATGGCTGAGATGACTCAAAGGCAGGCCAGTCAGCAGCCAGGACCTTCAGCACTTCCATAGTTTCAGCAGTTGCCGACTCAGCCAGGACCCTTCACCGCTTTGATGACAGCCCAGTCTTCTGGACTGCCTTCACTCTCAGGGGTCCTTTTGACAGGGGGAGCCGGACAGACTCACTCACCAGCTCAGTTCTCCCCCGTGTCCGCCTTCTCAGTGTCTGCATTGTTCACCTCACCGACACACTCTTCTACTTCGCAGATGGCAGGATCTTCCACCACCCATCAGCTACCTGTCAGGAGTCTGTTCTTAGAGATAGTGCACACCAATCGTGCAGGCTCCCAGACAGCCCCAGAGTCAGCTACAGCTCCACCCTCTTCTGCTATAGACACCCCTCTAGTCACACCTGAGGTAGTAGAGGATCTTGTCCGCTGAGGTTTCACCCAGGAGGATGCGGATGAACTTGCTCTTCTTCAGGCGACAGTTGCCGAAGAGACATCCACAGTCCCACCAGCAGAGCTGGACAGAGGGTCTGAGTCGCCTGTAGACCTTGACTTCTTCGAGCAGATGGATGCTCAGGTGGCAAAGGCTCAGGGAGCACAACAGGATCTAGCACAGGCGCAGAGCCTTTAGTGGACGTTGCTGCACCACTTCCCTCGACCACGAGCGCTTAGATGTTCACTTTTCCTGCCTTTTGGTGCTTGTTGCCAAAGAGGGAGAAGTAGTCCTAGGTCTAGGGGGAGTGAGAGTGTGATCATGTGCGATCGAGAGTTAGTAGCATGTATCTAGGGGGAGCATACGTGTACATTGGTTTTGGGAGTTAGATGCATTCAGATCTTATTTTGATGGAGTTATTCGATGTTCATGGATTTTGATGAGTCATCGTTTGTCATTCGCTTGTGTTTGACTCATCTTGATCTCACTTGGTTTCTTTTGATACGCAGTTGATGTGGACAAGGGTTCCTGATCTTCCGAAAGGTTCTTGGTAAGTTGATTTGGTCGGAGGCGACACACAAATCGATCCGGCTTCAGAACAGCACGTTCTAAACCCCGCAATCGCAGCACGACGTCTCCTCTGGTTATCAACCGTCCAAAAGACGATTGACCTCACCGAGAAGGCTGATCCCTGCCTGCGAATCAAGAACACAAGCAAGAACAACGAAGATTGCAACACAATTGCAGATGTATGATTAAACTCTCGAAGTTGGGGTCTCACAAACCGATGAACGGCGAAACTGTTTATGAACAGAATTGATCTAAGCAAAACCCCAACCCTAATGGTGCGGCGGCGGCTGTATATAAAGACCCTAGGGTCGTGCAAGACCCTCTGGACGCGCCCCTAATTGGGCTCAACTAGATACAAAGCCCAAAGGCCAAAAATAGGCGACGCAGCACCGACACAGATTCTGGACTCTGTCTTGTTTTGACGATTCCCGATGACTCCTGATGAATTTTGACATGAGGCCGGCGGCATTGGAAAGGTCTTCTCCTTATCTTTCCGTGCATATGTAGAACGTCCAAATCCGAGTCCGTATGCGTCCTGGGCAACTGTTTTAGTACAGACTGGTCCTGGGCCCCGAAACAGACTCGAAGTCGGTTTTGATTGGGCCTCCACTTTGGCTTCCAAGCTCTTGCTGGTCCTCCACGTTCCCAGCTCCTTCTCCCATCATCTCCTGGTCTTCTCCATGGTTTCTAATCATAAAATAATCATTAGGTAGCAAACCATTCTCAAAAGTAACATATAGCGAAGAACGTAGGAACGAGCTCACCTCTAAATTTAGTCGTCGTGCACGAGCTCTAGTCATTGGACCTTGCAAGTCCAGATTTGGAGGAGTGTTGTGTGTATCCATAGGAGTGATGTCCTCATCTTCCTCCCCCTCTTGAAGTGGAGTCATCCTCGACTCGAGCTCATCCTCTTCTCCCAAGTATGGTTTCAAATCTGAAATGTTAAAAGTAGGACTAACCCCGAACTCGGGAGGCAACTCAAGTTTGTATGCATTATCATTAATCTTCTCTATTATTTTGAATGGACCATCAGCTCTAGGCATTAGTTTAGACTTTCTCAATTCTGGAAATCTATCCTTCCTTAAGTGTAACCACACTAAATCTCCTACATCAAGCTTTACTTCCTTTCTACCCTTACTGCCAGCAATTTTATAGTTTTCATTCATCTTTTCAATGCTAAGTCTAGTGGTCTTATGCATTTGCAAAATAAATTCAGCACGCTCCTTAGCATCAACATGAACTCTCTCATTAATAGGTAGAGGAAGTATATCAAGTGGAGTACGGGGATCAAAACCATACACTACCTTGAATGGACTTACCTTGGTAGTAGAATGTGTTGCCCGATTATAAGCAAACTCAACATGAGGTAAGCATTCTTCCCATTGCTTCAAATTTTTCTTCAAAATAGCTCGCAACATAGTACCCAAAGTACGGTTCACAACCTCAGTTTGTCCATCAGTTTGTGGATGACAAGTTGTAGAAAATAACAACTTTGTACCCAACTTATTCCAAAGCGTGCGCCAAAAATGACTCAAGAATTTTGCATCACGATCTGAAACAATAGTAGAAGGCATACCATGCAAACGTACAATTTCTTTGAAAAAAAGATCAGCAATGTAACTAGCATCATCAGTTTTATGACATGGTATAAAGTGTGCCATCTTGGAAAAACGATCCACAACAACAAAAATGCTATCACTCCCCCTCTTAGTCCTAGGCAGTCCTAAAATAAAGTCCATAGAAATATCCGCCCAAGGAATAGAAGGAACAGGAAGTGGCATGTATAAACCATGTGGATTCAATCGAGACTTAGCTTTTTGACATGTAGTGCAGCGAGCAACAAAACGCTCAACATCTTTCCTCATCCTTGGCCAAAAGAAGTGTGTGGCCAAAATATCCTCCGTCTTCTTAGCACCAAAATGACCCATCAATCCACCTCCATGCGCCTCCTGCAACAATAAAAGACGAACGGAACCAACTGGAATGCATAGGCGGTTAGCTCTAAACAAGAATCCATCATTCAACACAAATTTGTGCCAAGCACGACCTTCTTTACAGTGCAGCAATACATCTTTAAAATCAACATCAGCAACATATTGTTCTTTAATTGCCTCAAGTCCAAAAATTCTACAATCAAGTTGAGACAACAAAGTATATCGCCTAGATAAAGCATCAGCAATCACATTATCCTTCCCTTTCTTATGTTTAATAATATAAGGAAAAGACTCAATAAACTCAACCCATTTAGCATGTCTACGGTTCAAATTGCATTGAGAACGAATATACTTAAGTGATTCATGATCAGAATGAATAACAAATTCTTTGGGCAACAAATAATGACGCCACGTCTCTAAAGAACGTACAAGTGCATATAGTTCCTTATCATACGTGGAATAATTCAAAACAGGCCCAGTAATTTTCTCACTAAAGTATGCAACAGGTTTACCATCTTGCATCAAAACACCACCAATGCCTATACCACTAGCATCACATTCAAGCTCAAAAGTCTTATCAAAATTGGGTAATTGCAGCAATGGTGCATGTGTAAGTTTGTCCTTCAAAGCATCAAAAGACTCATGATGTACCTTACCAAAATGGAAGTCAACGCCCTTCTTTGTCAACTCATGCAATGGTGCAGCAATGGTGCTGAAATCTTTGACAAAGCGGCGGTAGAAACCTGCAAGACCAAGAAAACTCCTCACCTGTGTGATAGTTTTTGGTACAGGCCAGCTCTTTATGGCTTCAATCTTCGCCTCATCCACCTCAATTCCCTGTGGAGTCACAACATAGCCAAGAAAAGAGACTCGATCCGTGCAAAAGGTGCACTTCTCAAGGTTACCAAATAAACGTGCAACTCGCAAAGCATCGAAAACAGCACGCAAATGAATCATATGATCATCCATGGATTTGCTATAAATCAAGATATCATCAAAGTAAACAACCACAAATTTGCCAATAAAAGGTCTTAAAACCTCATTCATCAAACGCATGAAAGTACTGGGTGCATTAGTTAACCCAAAAGGCATTACTAACCACTCATACAACCCGAATTTGGTTTTGAAAGCTGTTTTCCATTCATCTCCAAGTTTCATTCTAATTTGATGGTAGCCACTACGCAAATCAATTTTAGTGAAAATTATAGCACCACATAACTCATCAAGCATGTCGTCTAGCCTAGGAATAGGATGACGATACCTAATAGTAATGTTATTAATGGCTCTACAATCTACACACATACGCCAAGAACCATCTTTCTTAGGAACCAAAAGTACAGGAACAGCACAAGGACTAAGTGATTGACGAACATACCCACGATCCAAAAGGTCTTGGACTTGTCGTTGTATCTCCTTAGTCTCCTCAGGGTTGGTCCTATAAGCAGCACGGTTTGGCAAAGTAGCACCAGGAATCAAATCAATTTGATGCTCAATCCCTCTCAAAGGTGGCAAGCCCGAGGGTATCTCAGCTGGGAAAACATCCTCATACTCCTGCAAAAGGTTAGTGACAGCAGGAGGCAAAGCACTAGAAGCAATATCACCAAGCAAAAACAAGGCTTGTTTGCATATCAAAGCATAGCAAATATCATCAGTAGAAATTTCAGCAAGCTCAGATTTTGTGACAAGACATGAACGACCTTGTAATTTAATTGCAGCACCCTTAGAACTTGAAGAATCATTAACATTACTTGGTGTAGAAGCAGAATTAACAGGTTGCTGAATTTCAGGGCTTTTATTTTTCAAACTAGCAGCTCGTTCTAAATCAGCTTGTACAATTTCAGCAGGGGTCATTGGTAACAAAGTAATTTTAGTTCCTTTATGCATAAAAGTGTACTTATTACTTTTACCATGGTGTACAGCATCATTATCAAATTCCCAAGGTCTACCCAATAAAAGTGAACAAGCTTGCATGGGTACAACATCACAATCAACAGAATCCACATAGGAACCAATGGAAAAAGGAACTCTGCAAGTTTGTGTTACCTTAGCTTTTCCAGAGTCATTTAACCACTGAATGTAGTATGGATGTGGATGTGGGCGTGTGGTCAAATCAAGCTTCTTAACCACATCAGAACTCACCAAATTGTTGCAGCTTCCTCCATCAATGATGACACGTGCCCGACGGTTCTTGATGACGAAGAAAATCTGGAACAAGTTATGTCGCTGCATCATCTCGGGCTGCTGGATTTGTGTGCTAAGCACACGCTGCACAATAATATTCATGTAGCCCGTGGTATCTCCGCCTCCAAGGACGAGGTCACCGCTGGTGGCAGCGACATCCTCCTCCTCATCCTCCACATCAGAGGTGCTCATGTAACCGCCATCATCTGTCGCCACATATGCCCGCCTACTTGGGCAATCTTTCTGCACATGGCCAAGACCATGGCATCAGTGGCACTGAATCCCTGTAGTGCGTCCCGTCGAAGCAACAGAGCAGGCACTACTAGCCGGTACCTGCACAGAATTTTTACCTGAGCGCGTAGAAGGGGCAGGGGCTGATCTTGGTGCTGCAGAAACAACACTAGCTGGTGGGGGCGGCCGGAGAGATGGCTTGGGCAGCCCCGAAGTCCCCATTGGCCGTGGTGGGTAGAAATTCCTGGACTTGCTGTACTCCTCAAAAGCCTGGAAAAGTCCCTGTGATTCTTTCTCTGCAAGCATAGCATACTGGAAACACTGGTTGAGGGTATAAAATTCTTTATAATCAAGGATGTCCTGAATTTCTTTTCTCAAACCAGAATAAAAGCGGCAAATCTGATCCTCTACTTTTTCAACCACAGCACAACGAATCAAACCCTTCTGAAGCTCACTAAAATACTCCTGAACAGTTTTATCTCCTTGATCTAAACGCTGCAGTTTATTACGAATTTCTCTATAAAAAGAAGGAGGAACAAAACGATCACGCATTTCTACCTTAAGTTCTTCCCAAGTAGTAGGCAAATCGGTTTCAGCAGCTAGACCACTCCACCAAACAATTGCAAAGTCCTTAAACTCACTAGTGGCTTGTCTAACTCTATGTTGTTCAGGAACAAGGTGGGCATTAAATTTTTGTTCTACCGTCATTTCCCAATCAAGGTAAGCATCACCATCGTACTGACCCGAAAACGAAGAAATTGAAAACTTAATTTTAGCATACGGATCATCTGGAGCATAGTTACCTTGTGTGCGACGGTTGTGGTTGTGGAAACCACCCATACCTTGAGGGTTACGTTGCAAACGGCGTCGTAACCTTGCGGTCCTTGTAGCTGACCTATCGACGGTGCCATCAGCCTTATACACCGTTGCTTCATCATGATCGTCTTCAACGTCGTTGTTGGTGTCGTTGTTGGTGTTGGTGTTGGTGTTGTTGTTGTTGTTGTTGTTGTTGGTCTTGTGAGCGGTCTCCAATTCGACAACCTGATCGGTTAGCTTAGAGACTCTCTTATCCAACCGCTCAATGCTTTCTCCCAGGTGAAGCTTGGTGACGGCGTCGGTGACGGCCCTGGTGATCGTCTCTACCAAATCACTCTGAACCGCCTGCAAAGCCTTCTGTAACTGACCTTGGCTCACGCACTCATCAAATTTTGCGGGCGAAGCACCCTCTCCATCGCTTCCTGACATCAGAAACACCAAAATAGGAAACAAAAAGTGAAGGTTATCCCTACAAAACTACTAAGCAGTGGTGCCTCTCAACACAGCAAAAGTAAGCTTCTTGCAAAGCTCTTACAAAGTTCTGAAAACAACAAAGCAAAGGATACCAGGGAGAAGTGTTCCACGATTGCAAGGGTTACCAAATAACCTATGTGCTGTCCAGAAGAAGTATGTAGAGCTAGGAAGGCCAAATATATATATATGAGTGGCACACAAATCAAAAACAGATAGTAAAGCTGAATAAGTGCCCAAATAACTTGTCCCTAGTTGCTGGTCTAACTATGTCCTAGAACAGTAGTGATAGCAAAGAAGAAACAAAGAGACAAAGGGACACAGTCGATCACAGGGGGCTTAGTGTAAAACAGCCGAACTCAGAAATTCCAGGGGGCTAGATGGAGCACTAGTAGGAATCCCAAATTTCTTTTTTTTTATTTTATTTTTTGATATTTTTTTCCAACTCACTAGTAAACAGGAAGAAACCACAAAAAATTTCAGCTCAAACCGAGATAGGACGTGGCCTACAGAAAATCTTGAAGTTTCAGAAAACGTCGGGTTTCAACTTGAATGAATTTTTTCTTTATCTTCCCGATTTTTTTTGAATTTTTTGACGAGGGCACACAGGGCATAGCCCAGTGTGGGTATGCTCAACTTTTCGTCTAGAATCTCCTGTAAAAATTTCAGCCAAAACGGACAACCGAGCGAAAAGTTATGGCTGTTTTACCGAAGGGGTGTCGGAATCGGTTATGAAGAATCCGGGGTTTTGAGTGAAATCCGAGTCGGGCTTGGGGTCGGGTAGGGAGTTTTTTGGCAAGGTGGATGCAGCGGAAAGTGGAATTTATGAAAAGTGGTCCGAGGTGGTGAGGGTAGGTGTAGGGTGGGATTAGGGTGGGCGTGTTGATCAATCAACCCTAGCACACAAAGCCGACAAAACCGAGGATGGTGAAGGGGATGGCGGCTAGGGTTGCAAGGGAAACACTACTGACGACAAAAACACAAACTAAACCAGCGACTAAACAAGAACTAGGGCACAAACTCAACACTACGGACTCTGAAATTGAAATATGCAAAGGCTAAACACGTGGTTATGGGCGGGGGAAAATTTTTTTTTTTTGGTATTTTCAGTGGACGATAGGAAGAACACGAAAACAAAACTAAATGGTAGTGTGAACCTGACGGTGCACCTGAAGCTCTGATTACCACTTGATGGGGACAAGGGTTCCCGATCTTCCGAAAGGTTCTTGGTAAGTTGATTTGGTCGGAGGCGACACACAAATCGATCCGGCTTCAGAACAGCACGTTCTAAACCCCGCAATCGCAGCACGACGTCTCCTCTGGTTATCAACCGTCCAAAAGACGATTGACCTCGCCGAGAAGGCTGATCCCTGCCTGCGAATCAAGAACACAAGCAAGAACAACGAAGATTGCAACACAATTGCAGATGTATGATTAAACTCTCGAAGTTGGGGTCTCACAAACCGATGAACGGCAAAACTGTTTATGAACAGAATTGATCTAAGCAAAACCCCAACCCTAATGGTGCGGCGACGGCTGTATATAAAGACCCTAGGGTCGTGCAAGACCCTCTGAACGCGCCCCTAATTGGGCTCAACTAGATACAAAGCCCAAAGGCCAAAAATAGGCGACGCAGCACCGACACAGATTCTGGACTCTGTCTTGTTTTGACGATTCCCGATGACTCCGGATGAATTTTGACATGAGGCCGGCGGCATTGGAAAGGTCTTCTCCTTATCTTTCCGTGCATATGTAGAACGTCCAAATCCGAGTCCGTATGCGTCCTGGACAACTGTTTTAGTACAGACTGGTCCTGGGCCCCGAAACAGACTCGAAGTCGGTTTTGATTGGGCCTCCACTTTGGCTTCCAAGCTCTTGCTGGTCCTCCACGTTCCCAGCTCCTTCTCCCATCATCTCCTGGTCTTCTCCATGGTTTCTAATCATAAAATAATCATTAGGTAGCAAACCATTCTCAAAAGTAACATATAGCGAAGAACGTAGGAACGAGCTCACCTCTAAATTTAGTCGTCGTGCACGAGCTCTAGTCATTGGACCTTGCAAGTCCAGATTTGGAGGAGTGTTGTGTGTATCCATAGGAGTGATATCCTCATCAGCAGTGCTTGTTCTTCTTTATTTATCCTGTTTGCCTATGTATGATGCCATGATGATGATTGCTTGTTCTTAATTCCTATGCATTGCCATGCTACCCTATTGCATATCATCATTCATGTCTTGCATTGCATGTCTTTATGCTCTTATTAATATCTTCACATGACATGCATGCATATCATCTTGAGTGCGCTCTTTTTTCTTATTCCTCTTAGCTCTTGATGATGCCTGATTGAGTAGGACCGTGTTCTTTCATTGCTTATGCTTTTGAGGTTCCTCTCGATCGTTGTATATCCTATTAGCCCTGTTATTTTACGATAAGATTATAATAAGTAGTGGTTGTCATCAATCACCAAAAAGGGAGAGATTGTGAGCTTCATGACCATTGATGATTGGATCCACAAGGTATGAATGTTTTGGTGATAGATGACAACTATGAAATTGTGGGCTAATATCTACACGAGTGTTGTCTACGTAGGAATCATCTCTAAACTCTATTACAAATCATATGGATGATGGTGGCCTTGGTAGTGGATGACAATGAGCACAAGCATGGAGGCTTGTGAGCTTGATGGAGTCCAAGGATTGATGAAGATGGATCAAAGCAAAGGACAAGCTATGTAGCAAGTGTTGGGAATACTTGTCTAGTTGTTAGGGTTTTGAGTCCATAGGAAATACCGGACTATCAAGGGTTTCTAGGTCATTTCTCTTAGGTCATGTCTAGTCGGTGATGTGCATGGATGCTCAGTGAAAACACAGGCAGTAGGTGACAGTGGAGAAGCCAAGGAGCTGTTCAGAGAAGCCAGAAAACGAAGTCAAGCGAGGACGAGGAGTTTCAGATTCTGGACAAAGTGACCGGACAGAGGGGTCAGTGGTGACCGGACTGTACGGTCACTAAGAGGTTTTATCTGGGACTTACAGCAGGCAGCGAAGAATCTGTCTCTGTTGGGAGCTGTAGTGACCAGACGGTACAGTCTATAGATCGGATGATCCAGTCTGTGTGGCTCCACACAGGGCTGAGAGGAAGCAGCGTCGCGAAATTTTTCTGGACTAGAGAGAGAAATGGATCAGACGGTCCAAATAGCTGACCATACGGTCCGGTAAGTAGGAGTCAGCAGAGGGGCAGAGCCGTTGGAGCTGAAGACTGCAGTGACCGGATGGTCCGGTCAGGCAGTGACCAGACTGTCCAGTCAGTATGCCCAGAATGTTGATTTTGTGAAGCAACGGCTAGTTGGAGGTTGAAAGCCTATATAACTTCATTGCTAGGGTCTTGGAGACCAATCTTGGCCAGTAGAATTGCTTGGAGCATTTGGTGAGAGCCAAGTGGCAAAGAGGAGAGCACTAGGAGGAGATATTGCATATCTTAAGAGTGCTAGTGAGAGTAACTTGAGCATTGATGCACATCTAAGGCTAGGGTGTCCTTGAGGATGTGATCTAGGTTGTTACTCTTTGTCTATGGTGAGACCTATACCGGTTACGTGTCGGTGATCGAGCCTATCATGATCGGTTGTGAATGTCGTCACACGTTTATACACGGTTTGAGCCCGCCGGCGAAAGGGGCATCGGTAGTGAGCGCCCGTGTCGGCTCGGGGAGTCCGGCAAGTTCTCGAGGGAGGCGAGCTTGTGCCTTGGTGGCAGCGGTGACGCACACCATGTCTTCAGTCCGGGAGTGATTGCGGGCTTGTGGGCGAGAACTCCACATTGGTGGTGGGAGGGACCAGGACTGCGACGGGAGTGGTCCAACAAGGAGTAGGGGAAGGCGTCATCCTTCCGAGACCTCGGGAAAAAATCATAAGCATTCCTTGACCCCCTCTTTACTATTCCGCAATTGTGTGCTCTAGTAACTGGGTTGAATTATGGCTTGCATAGGCTAGTGTGTTTGGCTTCCGCGCTTGCTATCATCATGAACACTAGCATGTGTAGGGTCTTGGCCTACTAGGATTGTTAGGTTTCAACGATTGCTAGGTTCTAGTAGTGTAAATTGAAGTATTTGAATTCGTGGTCGGCTTACCGATTCATCCCCCCCCCCCCTCTTGGTACGCCTTTGGTCCTTACAAACTTACTCTATCACATATGGTTTATGCAATACAAAGGCACCAGCGGTCCATCAAATACATGTACTTCGGCTAGGATCCCCAAGGACAGAGACACACAGGAACATGATGGCAGCAAGCAGTGGAGAATGAAAGACTTTGGTAAGGTCACGAACTTGACAGAGTGAACGAGGTGCTCGGATTCTTCTTCGAGAAGCTTCATGGCGTGGCGCATGTCGGCACTCGTGGCAACAGATGGTGTTGCCGTGAGGGGAACGGTGGCTATGAGAGGAACAGAGAGAGGAGTGGGTCCGACTGGTTTAATGTGTTCACCTTCATAATTATGTTTTAGTTTTTAATTCAAAAAAAGTTACATTTCTCATAAACTAACATCGATTTTTGTGGAGGCCCGATATGAGATCAAGAACAATATTTGTCAATGTCAAGAGTTCAAATTTAATTTTTCTTTTAAAAAAATATCTATGAATACAAAAACATTTTGGAAATCCATTAGTTCATTTGAGCTATTTATGAATTAATTAAAATCCTGACATATTCCAAATTTATATTTAGCAATTCTCTTATGGATAAAACTGTTTACAAAAGTCAACCTAGAGGGAGGGGCATATGCCCCTTTGCTAAAAAACACTCTACAGGTGATCGGTGAGATTGTTGTGAATGCTTGTAATGCCCCATTTAGCTGACTTAATGTAAGTAAAAGAACTTGAGTTGGTCAAATTACCAAAACTTTAAGATACAAGTTTATTCAGTATTATTACCTAGGTCAAGGATTTAAGATTCTATCAAAATATTCAAGTTGCGAATTAACATTACCTGAAATATGGTTACTTCAAAGCTTTAGTCTGCTAAGGTGAGGAAGCCAACAAAGTTTTGGTAAAATGAAAATGTTGATGTTGTAGTTAGTTAAAAAAGACAAGTGGTTGATTTGAATTTGTACAAATTCTTTATGTACTTTGCTAGAAAAGTAGATGAACTCCAGCACCATCTGTCTTAGTTGCATGAGGCACCCTAGTGTGGGTGGCAGTTTGCCAAATATTGAGTTGTAATAGAGGTCAAGATGCATTACCATTGTCAACTTACTATAACTATCTGGTGGGCACTATTTCATCTTTTGGTGCTATGTAAGGTCACCTCTATTTCATTGGTCTAAGTTTGAGGTTAAAGAAATAGAGATGAACTTACATAGCGTTAAAAGATGAAATGGTGTTTTTTTTTGTTATCATCCATGTTGCTAACCTAGAATAACAGAAACAAGGAGAGCAACCAGGGGTTGTGGCCTCAGGGGCCGTGACCATAGTTAAGGTAAAAAGAAAAATTCGACCTGTTGGGGTAAGACCAGCCCAACGGCATTATATTAAGAAGAAGGACCTTCTCACATAGGCCGAGAAAATCCCCGAACCCCTGCTCCACGCTTACACAGGGAACTGTAACCCTATGAGTACGGGCCGGCTCTTTACCATGTGCTTTGGCGTGGCAGCAGGCAAGGGGATTTTTTTTTTCAACACTACCAGTGGGCTGAAGCCCGCTTCTCTAGTTAAGGTAAAACAATTCTATAGATACAAGCAATCAACATATGTCTTATGTTTTTTCTATGAAATAGAAACCCATAAGTGTCATGTGCAAGCTCGAAACCATTGCAAGCAATCGCAACAAGAAGCTTCTCCTTATGCTCACTAGTGAGCGTGCAATGCACCACCGTAGGATGCAGCAACCGTAACATTCCATCCTGATGTCAAGGCAATGGACAACAACAGCATCAAAGATTGGCTCGAGAGTATAAACCATCAATAAAAAGATAAAGATAAATAGTCCTTATCAGTTTAGTATAGTTTAACACAGATAACAATACAATAAAGTGCAAATTTTCAAATAAGTGAAAGCGGTCCATGGCAAACTTCTTTTCTACAAATACGATTTCCTCACATATTCTACCTAGCAAATTTTATCACCATCCGGTCAAAGTGCAGTGACTCAGATATGATAGTAGTTAATTTGATAAGAAATATTCAAATCTTCCAATAATATATTCAACTATCAAGTCACATATTTAACAAAAGTCAAACCTGGTGGGCACATGACCCTTTGCAAAAAAAAAGTCGCACCCTTTTTAATGTGGAGCCGGAAATAGTCATATGTGCCAAGTAGCTGCTATATCTTTCATGTGGTGATCAATGCCACTAATATAAATGTTGGAGCCGACTGTTTGCTGGTAGCTATATAGATTCATATGCCGACACATGAACCTTTTGACATGGTGTAGAGTCAGCCTCGGAACATTTCTCTTTTCCTATACATGGTGGATAACAACCCCCCCCCCCCCCATTCACAAGACATGTGTACATTCAAAAGGATGTTTACCTTTTGACATGGTGTAGAGTCAGCCTTGGAACATTTCTCTTTTCCTATACATGGTGGATAACAACCCCCCCCCCCCCCCCATTCACAAGACATGTGTACATTCAAAAGGATGTTTACCTTTTGACATGGTGTAGAGTCGGCCTCGGAACATTTCTATTTTCCTATACATGGTGGATAACACCCCCCCCCCCCCCGCCCCCCGTTCACAAGACCACGGCAACCATCCTCCATGTCGAGGTTGTGAGTTTGAGCATATTTTTGTTGGAATACGGAGGAAGTTGCTATGGCCTCCTTATCCCTATGCCATACCCTCATGGTCTACGTGTACTCGCCTCGAGTCTCAACCGCTGTCAACTACCTGCTCTGTTGCAACACCCTCGAGTTCATCATCATTGTCTTTCCCCTATGCAGCTCTATGTTGACGGTCGCTAAGTACCAAATCCGACCACCAAATACCTGCATAAAACAATAAAAGTAAAGAACCAACATAGTGGTAGGAGTTTATTACTAGTGAATTCTACAAGTGTTGGTGAATATTTGTTACAGGTGATTATTCCATGAAATTAATGGAAAATCCACATCATCAAGGGAGAAAGCACACTTTCGGCTAATCAGAGCGCAACGCAAGGATCCACGGGCCGATAAACAGAGCAAACCGACATAGCAGAAGGCCTAACACGTGGAGGGACGAATGAGAACAACAAGCCAGGGACCTGGAGAAGGCTGCGGCCAAAAGGGGCCGGTGTATGTTCAGCCGAACACCCTTGTTCGGCCGAACAAACATTGGGCCCACTTGGCCCAGGCCTACTCAGGGGGGGTCTCCCACAGCCTTTCCAAGGTCGGTTCCCACGCTTAGGATGGGAGTTACTGCCTTAGTTACCGACTTTGGGCCCCTATATAAGAAGGGGAGTGCCTCCACTCTCTCAACACCTCAAGATTAGTTTAGTGCTTCATTTCTCAAAGGCTTTAGCATTGGGAGAGAGTGAGGGGAGGTTCGAAGGAGGAGTGGGCCTGTCCACCTCTTCTCCACGCTTATACCTCGACGAATGCTTGCCATATTTAGTAAGTCTTCATGATTTCTTTCTTGGTATTTAAGTTTTCTTTTTAAGTAAGTTTTATAATTAGTTGCTTTGCTCGCTCAGTGCTCTATTTAGTTAGAGACCTTAGTCTTGTACCATCATAGCTAGAGATTAAGGGAGTAACTGAAAGCATAGACGTGGTGTATAGGCCATAGGTTACCTTTGTTTATCACGTAGTCCACGGATTGCTAGGGGTAGGCAGTAGGTGGTGACAGCCCTTTCTGTCCTTTGAAACCCTCCACATTCGGCTACGTAGTAGGCTCTTGGACGGAACCGCACTGTGGATGCAGGGAAAAAGTGGATGCCCAATGCAAGCAACCTAGTAGTACTCTTACCTTGATTAGGACCTTATACTTGTTAGGAATCCTATCTACCCAAAGCCTCATTTATCTTGGTGTCTTTGGTCGAACTAGAACAGAAGATTAGGCACACACGTTCCCTGTGGATTTGATACCTTGGAATACTCCTGGATGATACCTTGGAATACTCCTGGGTGAAAGCTACTTCGGTATCCGTACGCTTGCGGATTTATTCTGTTATCATTAAAATACCCAACACTCTACCATCAACCACCATGAGGAGTGTGGTCTTGCCGAGTCCCACGGCCCACCCTACCATCACCATCTAATGATGTATGGTTATACCGAAAATTCATAAATACTTATGTCATAAAACATTCGGCTGAACTGAAAACTCTTAGTTCAGTTTGTAATTTACTACCATTCGCGAGTGCTATTGCAATACGATTAAATGGAAGCAACTGCATCCATATTAGTTCAAGCATCAACAATCTAGATTATCAACAATACAAGTTTACATGTGACATAGTCTCTACATTGACTTGTTCAATTGAACTTATTCCATCCTAGATGTCCAACACATAGACCAAGCAGTGCAACAAATAAAGGTACTTTTATTGTGATCCTTCTCATGAGGCCCTTAGCTTGGAGTATTCAAGAGAAGAGTAGATGACATACTTCGCATATATGGGTGCTGAACCAACTGCTCCAAGTGTGGCGTAGCTAGTACCTCAAGTATGTTTTTCGCCTTGTTAGCCTCCTTGAAGACTATCAGGCATTTCTCAACCACATTGCTACTAAACTTCTGCATTGAAAGATTGATATACTTGCCTACAAACTTTTGTGCAAGGCTAGAATTTGCGTTTGGGATCTTTAGGTTCATTACATAATGGACAACATAGTTTCTAGAACCAAAGAAAACAAGGATTGACATTTGTAAAAGCAATAGATAAAAATTTTACAGTTGGTTAAACATACAATGTCATTTACTATTAGTTATTAAAATATTTTGAATGCATGATATTAAATGAAAAACATTTTTTTAGCATAGGGGGTGGGGCATGTGCCCCCGCCCTCCCTTTCCCCTCCCACCGAATAGCATGGATACCTAGATGAAAATAGCCACATGTGCCAAGAAGGTACCATATCTCTCATGTGCAGATCAGTGCCAATGATATGAATGATGCATGACCAAAGTCTACAAGATGTGCCTCAAATTTGGAGTCTAGTAAGATATCTATTGGCTTGATATCGTGGTGTATGACTCTTAGCATTTATTTGTTGCATATTTTAAATGCCCGTGTCACCTCTATTGGGACATCAACTATATCATTAAACATGAATTGAGTATCATTTTTGGTGTGAAACCGCCATTGGAAAGGCTAAATTGTGTATATTACAATTTTTGCCTTTGAGTTGAAGACATGGTTAATCATCTTCACAAATGTTCACAATGTTGGGGTGCCTAATTTGCATCAGGATCTTCACCTTGTTGTTAGCTTGGTGAAGTGCTTGATTTTCATCTCCAAACACCATTCATCAAGCCCTTTGCACGATTTCATCCACAACTTACATGCAATGTTGGTCTCCATCAGGCACCCAATGCATGGATACTTTACTATCAATTTATGGATTTGACATAAGTTCAAGGGTGGGAACTTTCCCTTATGTTCAAAACCACATGTTTTAATTCAAGAAATGTTTTTTTCTTGTTCAAGAGATATCTATATATGTTCAAGAACAACAAAATGATCAACTACAGACAAATAGTCACACTTGCCAAAGTACCAAGTCCGTGATTTGTAATTACTCCCAATGAACCACTCATTCTTATGTAACAACATTTGTACATTGTCCATGACATTTGAACTCTTTGGTGAGATGATTGTTGTGAAGATTAAAAAATCCTGATCCTAAGCTCGGATGTCAAAAAGGCCCACTAACAGTTCAAAGATAATACGATGAAGCGCTTGGCAAGAGACTAAGAGGGTAATCTGACAAGTGATTTTCCAGAATACACTCGGCAAAGGTTAGGGTTTTTGCCGAGTGTCATTAGTTTGACACTCGGAAAAGCAATTTCCACCGTTAGCGCCATCAACGGTAACTTTATTTTGCCGTGTACCTACATGACACTTGGCAAACCCTTTACCGAGTGCCCGATAAAAAACACTCGGCAAAGAGCTCTTTGCCGGCACTTCTTTCGCCGTGAGCTCTTTGCCGAGTGTTGCACTCGGCAGAGCCTTTGCCGAGTGCTTCGGTCACTCGGCAAATCGCCGATTTCCTATAGTGATGTGTTATAGAAATTGATAGTTGAGAAATGTTATAATTGTACCAGTAGATCCAAATTAAATTGCATCTTAATTGCTTCATTTTGACAGTCATAGGGAGCAACATCAATCGTTGTGCAAGCATCAACAACCAAGATTGCCAAAAACGAAATTTTACAGGAGTCTCTGCAATAACATGTTCAATTGAACTTATTCCATCCCAGATGGTTTATCCAACACAAGGCACCAAGCAGTGCAACAAATACAAGTACAGGTAGAAATACATGACTGAAGAATACTAATTTATACATTTCTACACGTTGTGATTATCTTTATGCCTTTGAAACTGAAACACAGCACAAGACAACAATCTTTCTTGTTACATGATGAAAAATTGTCATCGGTTCATCACTTCTTTAGCAGAGCTCTTGAGTAAATCCTCTTGCAGTATGGACTTGTTCTAAGTAGTTCCACATGAGGTCGGATTGCATTCGTCAGTGCAGAGTGCAGTGACCCCTGAAATATTAGCCAAAGTTACAACGACAGACATATTAATTACTGATGAAAGGATACTATGGTTGCGTCCTTTCTCATGAGGCTTCTTACCTTGGAATTCTGGAGAGCAGAGTAGATGACATAGTTTGCATATGGGTGCTGAAGCAACTGCTCCAGGTGCGGCGTAGCTAGAAGTTCAAGTATAATCTTTGCCTTGTCAGCCTCCTTGAAGACTTTCAGGCATTTCTCAACCACATTGCTACTGAACTTCTGCATGGAAAGATGGATATACTTGCCTTCAAATTGTTGTGCAAGGCTAGAGTTTGCCTTTGGGATCTTCAGGTCCATTACGTATTGAACAACATAGTTCCTGTAACCATCGCAGACAAGGGTTGACATTTGTAAAAGCAGTAGTTGGTCAAACAGACACTGGCATGAAAAGTGCCAAATGACACAGTTCTCTGAAGAAAGAAAAAAAAATGTGGAAGCTTTGATGAAACGGTTTCTGAACAATGGAGCTTTTTACAGAAAGTTACCCATATGCGTCCTGTGCAAGCTCAAAACCGTTGCAAGCAATCGCAACAACCAGCTTCTCCCTGTGCTCACCACGCGAACGTGCAATGCACCGCTGCAGGACGCAGCAACCGTGGCATTGCATCCCGATCTCAAGGCAATGGAGAGCAGCAGCATCAAAAATTGGCTGGAAGGTATAAATTGTCAGTTGATAGATGAAGGTAAAAGGTCCTTCTCAGTTCAGTATGGTTTAACACAGGTAATAATACAATAACATGCATATTTTGAGATAAGTGGAAGTGGTCCATGGCAAACTAATTTTCAACCAACCAGTATCTGAAGATTTTATCATACTGCTACTGTATAACTTTTACCGGCCTTATTACTCATCTTCACTTCTTTGTATAAAATGTTGGCGTCTAAACTTGTAACAACGAGTGCCTCCCAAAAACGATACAAATGCAGACAGGCGAACAGAGATTTCCTCTGAACCTAGACAGAACAACGGCAGCACGACAATCTATCCACATCGCTCAGAACTTGAGATGAATACATAGCCATGTACCTTGTTATCATCAGCGTCGAAGGATTGCAAGCACTTCTGCACGACATGATTGCCATTAGGATCCTTGATGAGGTCCAAGAACCCGGGGTGAAGCGCCTCGATGACGAGCCTTATCTCCTCATCTGTCCTGAGGCTCTCGATCAGCTTCTGCACCGCCCTGGTCCTGAAAAACGCACACCACATACCCAATTCAACAAAACGTACACACTAAACCAGCAGTCGCGATCAAAACAAAGGGATCGAATTGCCAATTTTACCCATGGACGTTGAGGGAGATCCTGACGAGCACCATGGCGTCAGCGGTGAGCGCGAGCACGAGCGCCATCCTCTGCCCCGCGTCGCAGACGGCGAGCAGCTTCTGCATGAGGTAGTTCCCGAAGGGGTCCACCATGAGCTGCGCGGCGTGGCGCGACACGCCAGCGAAGATGAGGTCCACCTCGCGCTTGCCGTCGTCCAGCCGGTGCTGCAGGAACCGGCACCCGTGCTGGTCGCGCGCCACGTGGTACATGAACCCGCGCAGGCCGGCCAGGCTCTCGCCGCCCTGCGACTTGGTCAACGCCGCAGCGGCAGCGCCGCACTTCTTGGGGCTCGTCGTCGTCGCCGCGGCGTTCTTCCTCCGCGCGTTCTTGCAACGGGACCTCGGCGTGGCGGCCACGGGCGCCGGCGCCGGCGAGCACCAGCCGTCGGCGCCGTCGAACGGGAAGGGATCGAACAGAGACAGCATGTGCGCGTGGTGGTTTGCCGCAGAGAACGCATGCGGCGAGGCCAGAAGATCATCGCCTTTCTTGGGGAAAATCGAGCCGGCGGCGGCGACCGGCGCCGACGGCTCGTCGTCACCGTCGACGATGCCCATCGCGGCGAGTTCGTGGATGAGGAAGGAGAGGTCCCCCGCCTCGGCGTCGCCGCCGAGGAGGCCGTCGTGGTGGAGAAGGGGGATCTCGTTGAGCAGCATCTCCATCTCCGTGTCGAGCTTCATCTCCCCCGACTCCCGTGAATTAACAAAATCTTCTTGATCTTTGCGAAAGTAAACTCAGAAAAAGGAGATCGAGTTGCTTGGTTGCTGATGCGATTGGAACGGATCGGGTTCGGTATTTGGATTGGTCCAAGGGGAAGGATGGAGTGAGGGGTGGTGGTTTCTTGGAGACGGGTTGTTGGGGCATGCAGGGGAGGAAGGAGGGAGGTTTATATATGGATAGAGCGGGAAAGTAGTGAGGAGTGAGGTGAGAGGACAGTGTCTCTCCAGGGGTTCTTACCGAGTCCTGTTTTCTTTCTTTGGCTATTCACTTGATATTTTAATTTATATTTTTTGTGTTATTTTGGGCATGCCTGTAAAACGTAGGAACTAATCCCAATTGAAATAGAGCTCTTTCCAAAAAAAAAAGCAAATCGAAATTACGAAGGAGAGATCCGAAACAGAATATTCAACCGACGACTTGCAAGTAGTTAATTGTCAATAGTCTGTGTCATAAATTTTGAATCTTGTGTAAATTTAGAGTTATCAACATTAATAAGCGAAGCCAGATGCATAATACCAGCTTGTCTTGAGTGTGCACTCAGGCGAAATAATGACCATTGAGTTCTACCGCTTTTGTGGAAATTTCGAACATCCATACCAAAATCTTGGGGGGTTTACCGATTCAGGCGTATCTATTTCAGGTTAATCGTTACATGACGACTTGGCCCGCTCATCTCCAGTGGCCATTTCTGAGGTCCAGTGCTGCCCAGATTGGCTTGTTGGCACTCAAGAAAAAGACATGAACTGGATCTATTTGGTGCACTTTTGGGCCAGCTGTCAGCGACTTGAGAAGGTACCTTTTTCCACCTCAAAATATCTCTTGTAGGATATTTTTTTCCCTTTCGTTGTTGGGTCCCTACTCAGGAAGGAGATATTTGTGCTTTTAGATTCAGGTAGGGTCCAAAGAGATGAGCAAGCATTGCATACAACCAAGAAGTGGATAAAACTTGAGGTTATCCATAAGAGGCATGTCCTGAACCTTATGCTTAAACATGGACCAAGGCTCTTGCACTTTTTCGTACACAAGTTGTGCACCGTGATGGCGTGATCTGTCCTGGGCACCATATCAGAATATGAGTGGAGACAGGTCTCAGACGAAGGCCTGCCTTATGAGGCTCACATATTTGCAAGGAGTTCGTTACTTTTGACTGAATTCAAATATTTGGGTCAGAAATTGTGCATAGCAGGTTCACAGGACCATAATCTGAAACCGATAGAAATTGTGCACAGCAGGTTCTTCCCAAGATTTATTTTAACTCCTCTAAAAAAAAGATATATTTAACTTGATCTCACCTTTCTCGGAGCACATACGGACACAACAGCAAAAAGGCCCTATAGCAGCGGTTGGAAAGGCACTGTAGCGGCGGACAGGCCATCCCGCCGCTATGCAGCCAAATATGCGTTTGTAGCGGCGGGTGGTCTGACACCGAAACCAACCGCCACTACAGACCACTTTATAGCGGCGGTTGAAGATGTCAAACGCCGCTACTGCACGAGTCCAATAGCGACGGTTGACATCTTCAATCGCCGCTATTTTGTTCCGGCAGTAGCGGCGGTTGAAGATGTTAACCGCTGCTACATGTTTTTTTTTAAAAAAAATTGCTATATGTATACATAAATCATAGAATCTACACATATAATATTTACATCACAGAATATAGCCAACATCTCATCATAGAAATTTACAGCATATCATCACACAGTATATACAACATCTCAAAATATTAATACATTACAAAATATCTCATAATACATAGTCATCATCTTTTTTGACACATTGGGCTCATATGGTGCTCTTCAACCAGCCCACTCACAAAGGGACCTATGTTTTGTTGCTAGTTCACTGTTTGAATCAAACAATATCCCTTCTGGACTAATTACCTCTCTTAAAAGAAAATAATAAAGAGAAGCTACAACTAAATACATGGAATTTGTACTCAAATGAACGTGTTCTTGAGGAATCATACTCTTTCTGATCTCATCGTTCTTGTTCATCTTTGCTTTTCATGATGCCCTTTCTCTTATGGCTCTCTGTGTCACATGAGTAGAGTATATTAATATAGGATCTTAAAAATCCACTGTAGAATAAAGTAAAATAGACATAAACAAAATCAACTTACCTCTTCATCAGACTCTTCAACGATATGGTCCAGGTAAGCTGACGGGCTAGACGCGACCATACACGTGTAGTAGCCACAATGCACACTTTCTCTTACTTGCTTATAGCACTTTATAGTAGAGAACATAAGTTAATTATACTTTATATGATGGATACTACGATAAAGACATGTATGCGATGCTTATAAATCTTACCCAAAAGTTATGATGGAAGTACATCCTCTTTTCCGTTTTGGATGACATATCCCTCCCGCTTTGACATATTTCTCGTAAGCACTAAATCATCGACAAAAGTGTATCATTAGATAATATTACCATTATCAAATCATATACATATAGACTAATTTGTTACCTATCTATGAGTTTCACAATGTCAAGACTGTCCGGCACCAAAAGGTACCCATTTATGAGAATTATCATAAAACAGATCCAATGATCACTACAATAATATTGACAACAAGTTACTTACGATTGGATTTAACTTTAACATATAATACATGATGAAGGCAGTAGTGGTCCAACTTACTCGAAGTTGTAAGGGGCCAAGATGCATTGTCTATCTTGCCACTTGAGGTAACACTCGCATAAATAATTTATAACCCGAGTCCTTGCTTCATTTGTCAGGACCGACTTCATTCCAGCTATCTCTATTGGTGTCTTATCCGGGTAGTTATCCGGATTAACCGTTGGGTTTATCGTGCTTTCATTGATGCGGTTCGGGTTGACATAGGCCACCTTCCAATCTTTTCTATCGACCCTCTTTCTTTGAAAAAAGAGTTCATGCTACAAAAAAAAGACATAAGATATACTGAATTGTGCTTGAAATACAAAGTAGATCATACGCGAAACTTACATGCACCACAAGGTGATGAAGGTGATGTCCATCCTTCCTAGGCGAAAGATTAAGTGGATATCCTCCCAAAATAGGCCTAAGGTTTGTTCATCGCCTCCTTCGTTGAACACCTTATTTGGAATCCTACAAGTGATTGTGGTGACCCCTTCCTTCGACGCCATCATGTACCAGTCGTGCAACTTCCGCATCTCCCATAGGAGGTTCTTGTATATGTTGTTTGACATAAGGGGCTTACCGAATTTGAATGTCGGGTAGTCCACATCGTCCGCAAGATTGTTCAAAATTTGATCGTTGTACGACACTTTATCCCGAGGATCTTGTTCTTGCAGGATGAGTTTACCAGTGCTTGCTAGACGTTTTTTCAATCCAGCCAGGTACTTTGACTCTTTGTTAAAACCGGTAATCGTCTTTGGGATTACCGTAGCCTTGACGACAACTGGTGCATGCTGGACTTGAATTATTGGAGCCTGAACTTGAACCGTCTCAGGCGCTGTTAATGGAGGCTTGAGTTGAATAGTCTCCGGGAGAGGCTCGTTGTCACTATAGATTATGGGGCTGAGAGTCAAGCCGTCTTCCGCATGAGTGACAGAAGCTTCCGTAGAGATAGGAGATTGTTGTCCAGGTATCGTGACGGGCTGGCTCGCATGAAAGGACCCGTGACCAGAGAATGGGGGTGGAGAAGCTCATGTCGAGAGGACTACATCACGACGTTTCCATATGATGAAGGAGCCGAGCGCATCTTGGAGAGTTTCTATTCCCGCCTCAGGTATCGGGCATTCGATCTCGTTGTCCTTATAGCCAGATACTATTTTCGACACGGAGACGCGCACGTAACCGGGAGGGATATCCTGGTTATGAAGCGTCCGTCCTGGAAGTGCCATGCCGGATGCAACCTTCATCGTCTTTCCCTTGTAACCAAATGGCACATGCAACTCACAAGGAGTATCCTCCGTAAGGTCCTCCATTTCTGGTTGCATCGAGACTGATGGTTGTGTGGAGACTGATGGTTGCATGGATGAGGACATACCACGAAAGAAGACATCCATTGCTGCCTCCAAGTTGGGGTCTAAACGACCGCTTTTTGTGTCGACAACTAGCATCAAAAGTTGTCGCCTCCAAGCTTTCTTAGCTTTCTCTTCTTGATCTTTCTTGTGCAAGGTATGCTTCTTGTATAGGTGAGAGGATGTCTCGGAGAAACCTTCTTTCCATGTGGCCGATGATGACACTCCTCGTACCCGACCAGCCATGCATGGCCTTCAGCTTCATCAGCTCAAGTACAGTACGCAACACGGTGAACTCTTTACCACATCCTTTAGATTCATCATATAATGGATCCTTTGATGTTTTCTCTATTCTATAAAAATTATCAAGCCCTTTAGTTGTACCGACATTGATCAACACATGCGGCTCAATGTGACACAATAACTCCTCAACATCAAAATCAGCTTCACCAGGTGAATCCGTCGCATCTGCACCAGGCGAATTAATAGCCTCGACTTCAACTTCAATATGCTCATCAAATTCCATATCGACCACACTGTTCTCACCATGTTTTGTCCATCTCGTGTACCCCTCAACAAAACCCCTCCTGATTAAGTGTGACTTTATTACTTCTATATCATTCCATAGCTTCTGATTCTTACAATCAAAACACGGACAATATAGATCAGTTACGTTCGTTCTCGTCGCATGTTGTGCGGCCGCTTCGATGAATTTAGAAACTTCTCGTAAAAATATTGGACCCAGTCTTGGTGCCTTGTATATCCAAGATCTATCCATCGCAAACGACCACGAACGGAAACCCAAAAATTATTAAAATTCATTAATTAATTATGTGTGACAAAAAATTTAAACATTCACTATATATATCTATATATATATATATTGAATATTACATGAAGTAAAAAATATTATGCAAGAAAAAATGAAACAAACATCAAATTATTTTATATATTATTTAACTTTTATCATCATCTAGCCAAAAAATATTAGAAATTAATTAATAACAAAAAAATTTAAATATTCACTAAATATATAAACATTAAAATATAATATACATGAAGTGAAAAATATTATGCAAGGTACAACGAAACAAACATCAAATTATTTTATATATTATTTAACTTTTATCACCATCTATCTGAAAAATATTAGAAATTAATTAATATCAAAAAAATTAAATATTCACTAGATATATAAACATTGAAATGTAATATACATGAAGTGAAAAATATTATGCAAGGTAAAATGAAACAAACATCAAATTATTTTATATATTATTGTACTTTTATCACCATCTATCCAAAAAATATTAGAAGTTAATTAATAACAAAAAATTTAAATATTCACTAAATATATAAACATTAAAATATAATATACATGAAGTGAAAAATATTATGCAAGGTAAAATGAAACAAACATTAAATTATTTTATATATTATTTAACTTTTATCAAGAAATAATAAAATAATTAACATCCCTCTTGCCCTAATACTACCTGCCGTAATACTACCTTCTCTCTCTTCTAAAAATCAAACTAGATCTAGATTCTCATTGACATAAAACAAGCTAGATATAATAATTTTTGTGTAGTGATAAAAAGAGATGATGTATGCCTTCATAAACTTCAACTATAGCCCAATAGAGCCATCCAAATCAAAATAATTTAGCTAAAATTTGATGAAAACCTTACAAACTTGAAACCCAAAATTCTACTTGATTTCAAAATGAGAGCACAAAAAAACTTATGGGATGAGTTCCCCTTACCTCAAAGATCAAATTTCTAAAAAAAAAATGAACTCAAAACCTTCCCCCCTTGATTTTTGTGATTTGCCCAAATTTTTGGGCTGCCACCGTTTGAGTGAAACGGGAAGCTGTCAGAACGCAATATTTATAGCTTGGGCACTTTGTAGCGGCGGTTGGAATTATCAACCGCCACTACTATGCCCTAAATAGCGGTAGTTGACATTGTCAACCGCCGCTATAAACCTAGACCATTTATAGCGGCGGTCGACAATGTCAACTGCCGCTATAGGTGGCTCTGTAACGGCGGCTTAAACCGCGGCAGGCCCCCCAGGCTCTGTAGCGGTGGTCCACTTTGGGCCGCGCCGCTGCGGCCTTTGGGCTGCCGCCGCTACAAAGCCTATTTGTGGTAGTGGGAAACCGCGTTCTTTTCCTCGTTCAGGCAGCTTGATCTGAAGACACAAAGGTATTACATTCACTTATATAGACTCACCAACAGGTGCAAATTTATTATTGCCGTCTGCCTGACAACTAGAGTCAACAGTCATGCTGAAATAAGCTTTATCCTGACCTTCCAATCTGGATGGATGGATCTAGTCAGGCCCATGAATGATAGATGCAGTCACTACTGTGAGAGTTAGAAATGCTCTGTTGAACTAAAACCTCATCGTTTCTTTTTCAATTGTTTATTATTGGAGGAAGAATGCCCATGAACTTCCTGTCTACAATCCCACTGTCCACATCCATCAGATTCTCATCAGTTCCGTTGCTTTGCTAGTTTGCTTACTGCAGCCTCTTGATCAGCAGTAGACCTATACGCCTGTTTTGTGTCCTCCCCAACTGTATGATCTTTCCCTTCATTATCTTTCTCAGTAGCATGATTATGCTTCAACTTACTGCCGAGCATGACTTTCGTCACTTTGTGTATCTTATGCTTCCTGCTATTGATCCTCAAGATGTTCTTGTATCTTCTGGTAACGAGATAGCTGGCCACCATAGCGTCTCGCTTTCTATTTATTAATCTCTTCAGTCGAATTTCTAACTCTATAGGAAGCTGACTAAAGTTCCCAGTTTCTGTATCTGTTGGAAACATTCAAGTACTCTTGCTAGAAACTATCTTGAACCAGTGACCATACTTTTCCAGTCGCAACTGAAAAATCAAACTGCATATCAGCTAGGGAACAAAACATAAGAATTTTTATGGGTTATCAAGATAAAGATAGCATATTGATCTGTCAAAACTATCTTGAACCAGTGACCATACTTTTCCGGACATGACTGAAAAAATCAAACTGCATGTCAGCTAGGGAACAGAACATCAGAATTTATATGGGTTATTAAAAAAAAACTCGAACGGTGGGGGTAAGACTGCCTCCACGGCTTTCTTTTGATAGAGAAGCTCAATCTTCTCCGGTCGAGAAATATCTCCGAACCCTGTTATCACCCTATAGGACCGCATAGATACTTAGGCCAAATACCGTTGACCATATTGGCGACTACTGCAACTACCCCAAGTAGGAGAGCCCAAACTACCCCAAGTAGGAGAACCCAAGTCTATGTCGTCACCACTATATTTCAGGCTGCCAACGAGAGAATTTCTTTTTATTTCTACAAATTTGTGCATACCAGGATTTGAACCCTGGTGGGAGGCCTCACAACCTGAGGCACTAACCAACTAAGCTGAAATCAGTTTAACATCAGAATTTATATGGGTTATCAAAATAAAAATACAAGATATCGGCAACAATTTCTTCTAAAAGAATAATTCAAGTTTCAGGCAAAAGCTGAACCTTATAGTATCATATTTAAGGCAAAAATATTCCAGTGTTACTTAAAAGAACAACACATGGGGCAGAAGAAAAGCATATATAAAGAAACCCAAATCTAATCATCCACACTTCCGAAGAAAATATGTAATTGCACAATCCATGTCCAGAATGTTACTAACCTCAGGATTAAGAGATAATCGCATAATATATAGCCGTGAGTACAGTATATGGGCCAATATATGGGCCTAGATAGTATGGGCCTTAACACCCCCCTTCAAACTCAAGGTGGATCTGAAGCATTGAGTTTGAGCAAATGAAGTTGATGCTGCTCTCAAGTTTGTGCTTTAGTGAATAAATCTGCAACTTGCAATTTTGATGGCATATACTGAAGAGCAATTGTTTTCTGATAGGAGTGAGATCGAGTAAATGAGACATCCAAAAAAAAAATCAACTTGCTGGAGAAGAAACCACCCTGACGGCATTATTTAAGGAGAAGAGCCTTCTCACGCAGGCTGAGAAAACCCCCAAACCCCCTTCTCTAACCATACATAAGAACTCAGCTGGCCGTGTAAGCTATGATGTGAGTCTTTATCTATGCTTTGGCCTGGGGAGGACAAGGGATTTTTTTTAGTGAGACACCCACGCGAGTCAGCAACTCAACGCAGGTGGGCGCTAGAAAATCCCGCGCAGGCCTCCCGCGCGAGCAGCGCTCAAACGCGGGATGGCGCGCTGGGACCTTCCGCCGCTAGCCAACCAAGCCAAAGCTCGGTTCTCAGAATGAGACATCCACATCAATATGCTTTGAAAGACCTTGCTTCACGGGATTATTGGTAATTTATATGGCTCCAGTGTTATCACATAGAAGGGGTGTTGGGGAGTTACAACTAATTCCAAAATCAACCAATAACCATCGAAGCCATATGCCTCTGTACAACAGTTTACTTCTTTGTCTTCCATGTAAGGGGAAAGGAACCAAGATGAATACAATAACCGGTGATAGAACAATGTTCCATCGGATCACTTGCCCAAGTGACATCTGAATAAGCATGAAGCAAAGAGGAACTATTTCAAGCATAAAGCAGGCCTCGAGAAGGTGTACCTCTTAAGTATCTCAGCACATGAAGGAGATGTCCGCAATGAACTGAGGTAGGAGGTCGTATGGCAGTGAGATAGACATTACTTCCCTCAATATGTCGATATCGAGAAGGATCCTCAAGAGGTGAACCATCATCGAGTCGAGTTGCAGATGAAGATCCATAGGTGTTGTAGTTGTCCAACTATCGCTAATACCCGAACGATCAATAAGATCTTGGATATATTTCAACTGAGAAATATGATAACCCTTTGTTGAATGTGTAACCTCAAGGCCCAATAAATAATTAAGAGCTCCCAAATCAAACATTTGAAATTGTTCGCCTAGTTGTGAGATGTGCTCTCGATCATCACCTGTAATTAGCATATCATCAACATATAGAAGAAGCAAGGTACGACCACGGGAACAAAGATGAATAAATAAGGCAGGATTATGGTCACTAGGTGAGAAACCTACAATCTTTAGGATAAATACAAAACGCTCAAACCAGGCACAGGGAGCTTGTTTAAGACCATACAAGGCACGACATAACCGACAAACATGTCCTGGGGGAGCATCCCGGAGGTGGCAGCATATAAACCTCTTCATGCAAATCTCCATGAAGGAAAACATTATTGACATCCATCTGAGAGATAGTTCATGAGCGAATGGTAACCATAACAATCATAGTATGAACAATAGTCATATGAGCAACTGGAGCAAAATTCTTATCAGAATCTAGTTCCTGAATCTGCTGAAAGCCTATATGAACAAGTCGTGCTTTATATCTCTCAATAGAATCATCTTACCTGGTTTTAATTTTAAATACCCATTTACTTGAAATAGGCAATGCATGTGGTGGTAATCGAACAATATCCCAACTACCTGTACGATCAAGAATATCAAGTTCCTCAGACATAGCAAGCTGCCAGTCCAAAATACTGGAAGCCTCATGATAATTTTTTGGCTCATGAAGGACAACACTAACACCGTGTCCACAACGAAGATTATATCCAGCATGAACCTATGTCTCATCAGAAAGATTATGTTTCTCATTAGTGTTAGCAGAAGCATCAAAAGCAGGAGCAGGGGAACTAGCCGGAGATGTAGGATGAGGCATAAGCTCTGTGTGTGGTGGAGGATGACGCGTGTAAGTGTGTATGACAGGTGGTTTTGATGAATAGGATGGTGGTGGTGGTGGTTTAGGAGGTGATATGATAATGGACGGAAGTGATGAAGATGGTGGTGGTAAGTAAGTACACTATAAGAGTTTTGACATTCTATTATGTTTATAGAGTGACATTTATTAAAAATGTCGCGCAACAATCCATTTTATGACGTTTCACTCAATTTAGCGACGAAGATTTCATGTGTGTCGTAATAGTCATTAAAAATTCGTCGCAAACTAAGACAATGCCATTCTGCGACGAACTATTATGTTTCGTTAGAGGAAAACTAGTAATGTCGTAATTTTATGATGCTAGTAAATCGTCGTAACTAAGAATTTTTGTCACTAAATTTTAGTTATTTTTTTGCAATATTTGTAGGCTGCTTTAGTGTCAAAGTAAAATGTTTTGATATAAGAAATCTACAATGTATCAAAGTATTATGTATTATACAATATATCATGAATTTTCTTTCTTGAATTCTATTATATAGTAGGTTTATCCTTTAAATAATTATAAAACATATAAATTTGAACAAATTTCTTATTATATTAATGATGCATAATTTTTTAAAGAATTTTAAAACAATAAAATTGTGAAAGTGTTGAGAAAAAATAGAAGAAAAGAGACGTGGTCCAAACACATATCCTAATAAATATGAAGAAACAATGAAAAAAGCTCTTTATTTTGGTTGAGCCCGTATTGAACCGGCCATATAGCCACCTCGGCCCTGTTTGCGGGAAACAAAAAAACAAAACACAGCCTGGATGCGCAGCTCAATAGGCCCATTTTTTTTATTTTGACCTCCCCAATAGGCCCAGTTGAGAAAAATAAAAGGCAAAAAAAAAAAAAAAACGTCCACCATTGAAACACTTGAGGGGATCAAGACAGATCCTGGCTGAACCTTAATTTAATTATTATCCTTGCATGTTGCTTCACAATTGAATTAGTATTAATGATCAAACTAAGACATGTTGCCGAACAAAAATATAACTGCTATTGTTTCACTGGACACAGCATGCTCACATAGTTCAATGCTAGATCCTATTACAAAGAACGACAAAATGACGCTATATATGTAGATTATCTTGCACACCCAGTTGGTCTGAACAATTCAGCTGCTAGCTAGTAGCACACCGCACAACCTGAAACATGCAGACATTCTCGTTAAGTCTTGATCTTAACTGATGCAAGATTGTGAATCACATCAATACATCAATTTCGTGCAAATAAAATTTACTAGCACATCATCCAGCACTAGCATAAGTCCAACTGTCACAACAGATCAGTTAATTTCTTTTTGTGAAAAATAGTTGAGAACGAAATTTACCAGATATGTTGGAGAAAGTGTTCATTCTATTCCTCCAAACCCTAGAAGAGTGGGTAAATATATCCCTATACATGGGCCTCTATGGGCCAAATATGCACATATCACTAACACCCCCCCCCCCCCCCCCCCCCCGGAGTCGGAACTACAGTCTCAGCGGAGTTCAACACTGGAAAAGAAAAGCCTACACACCTCCCACAGTCACAACTAGCCACCGACGATATTAAGACCGGAGCGAAACTCCAAGAAGACCGAGGAGGCGAGACCCTTGGTGAAGATATCGGCGAAGTGGGAGGTGGTCGGGACATAGAGCACCCGAACATGACCAATAGCTATCCGATCACGAACAAAGTGAAGGTCGATCTCCACATGCTTCGTCCGCTGATGCTGAACCGGGTTGGTGGAGAGGTAGACGGCGCTGACGTTGTCGTAGTAGACGAGCGTGCTCCTGGTCAGCGGGTTGTGAAGCTCTGTCAAGAGCTGCCGTAGCCAGGATGCTTCAGCCACGCCGTTGGCAACCGCCTGGTACTCCACCTTGGCACTGGAGCGGGATATCACTGGCTGCCGCTTGGACGACCAGGAGACCAGGTTGCCACCTAGGAAGACGGCATAGCCAGAAGTGGACCGACGAGTGTCAAGACACCCGGCCCAGTCAGTGTCGGTGTAGACGACGAGCTCGGTGGAGGGAGGCCGATGAAGAACCAAGCCGTAGTCAACAGTACCTCGAACGTAGCACAGCAGACGCTTCAGAGCAGAGAGATGTGACTCTCGGGGATCATGCGTCTGAAGACAGATTTGCTGGATGACATAAGTGATGTCCGACCTGGTGAAGGTGAGGTACTGAAGAGCCCCAGCAAGACTCCGGTAAGCAGTCGAGTCAGCAACCGGGGCACTCACATCCGTAGAGAGCTTCCCCTGAGTGTCGACCGGAGTGGAACAAGGTTTGCAGTCAGTCATCCCTGCCCGCTCCGGTATATCAAGAGCATACCGCCGTTGGTGAAAAAAGAGGCCAGAGGGACGAGGCTCCACAATGACACCAAAAAGTGATGGAGCACATCCAGATCCTTCATGGCAAACTTACACTGCAGTGACTGAATGATACTCTGAAGGAAGGCCTAACTGGAAGCAGTGAGGATGATGTCATCAACATAGAGCAACAGGTAGGCAGCATCAGAGCCCCGACGGTAGACAAATAGGAAAGTGTCAGACTTGCACTCAGTGAAGCCCAACGTAGCTAAGAACACGGCAAACCGAGAGTACCACGCCCGAGGAGCCTGCTTCAGGCCATAGAGACTTGTTGAGGCGGCAGACCAGATCCGGACGACTGGAGTCCACAAACCCCGCTGGCTGACTGCAGTAGACTGTCTCTGTCAGAGTGCCATGAAGAAAGACATTCTTCACATCGAGCTGGTGTACGGGCCAGGAGCGGGAGAGGGTCAGTGAGAGGACCGTGCGCACTGTGGCCGGCTTCACCACGGGACTGAAGGTCTCGTTGTAGTCCACACCAGGCCGCTAGGTGAAGCCCCGAAGAACCCAGCGAGCCTTATAGCGCTCCAAGGAGCCGTCGGCCCGGCGCTTGTGCGTTCAGATCCACTTGCTGGTGACCATATTGCAACCAGACGGACGCGACACGAGGTCCCATGTCTGGTTGGCAAGAAGAGCCGCGTACTCCTCCTCCATGGCCCGACGCCAGTGAGGATTTGCCAGGGCATCGCGGATGGAGGAGGGCACGGGTGAAACTCTCGGCTCCGCCTCGACGGCAGAGCGAACACCCGCCGCCCGTCGTGTCACCATGGGATGAGTGTCCCCAGGATCCCGATGGACGACAGACGGGTGGTACACCTCCGGGTCGAGCCGAGAGCAAGCTCGAGAGCGTACTGTCGGCTCAGGCGGAGGCGGTGGTGGCTGAGAGACCACCGGCTCTGGTACCGGCGCCACACGATGCTTGTAGACCTGCACCGGCTCGACGAAGTGGGTAGTGAAGCCCGGAGGCTCCCGCGGCGCTAGAAGTGGCGACGGGGCCGCCGAGAGCGAGCTCGAGAGCGTACTGCCGGCTCAGGCGGAGGCGGTGGTGGCTGAGAGACCACCGGCTCCGGTACCGGCGCCGCATGATGCTTATAGACCTGCACCGGCTCGGCGAAGCGGGCAGCGAAGCCCGGAGGCTTCCGCGGCGCTGGAAGGGGCGACGGGGCCGCGCGTGGCGCAGGCGAAGACTCCGGTGCCGCGCGTGGCGCAGCTGAAGACTCCGGGGCCGCGCGTGGCACGGTAGAAGGCTCCAGGACCGCGCGTGGCGCAGCAGAAGACTCCGGTGCCACGCGTGGTGCAGCAGGAGGCTCCGGGGCCGCGCGCGGCATGCTAGAAGACTTTGGTGCCGTGCGTGGCGCAGCAGAGATCATCGGGGATCCTGCTGGAAAGAGGTAAATAAAAGTAGGGGGCTGAACCACCGGATCAATCGGAAAAACGGACTCGAGGTTAGGATCAGGTGAGGGCGTACTGGAGGTGGAGTACGAGAAGTCTGACTCATCAAACACAACATGGCGGGAGATGAGGACACGGCGGAAGGTGAGATCGAAGCAAAGATACCTCCTGTGATCGGGGGAGTAGCCAAGGAACACACACCGAGTCGATCGAGGCGCCAACTTGTGTGGAGCAGTGGCGGAGGTGTTAGGGTAGCAGGCGCACCCGAAGACCCGAAGGTAATCATACCGAGGTGGGTTGTGGAAAAGAGCGTGGTGAGGAGTGGGAGCAGGGGAGGCCGTGGTGGGAAGACAGTTGAGGAGGTAGGTGGCTGTATGAAGGCTCTCGGCCCAGAAGCAAGCAAGAAGGAAAGCCTGGAGGAGAATGGTGCGCACGACATCTTTCGTGGTGTGAATCATTCGCTCAGCCTTGCCGTTCTGAGGCGAGGTATACGGGCACGACATGCGCAGGTGAACACCGCGAGAGAGAAAGAAGTCACGAGAGGCGTGATTGTCGAAATCACGGCCGTTGTCACACTGGACGGCCTTGACGGTGAGCCCGAACTGAGTGGAAACCCAAGCAAAGAAGTAGAGGATGGTAGGGAAGGTGTCAGACTTGGCACGCAGCAGAAAAGTCCAAGAGTAATGAGAGAAATCGTCCAAAATGACCAAGTAGTACTTATAGCCAGACATATTGATGACAGGAGAAGTCCACAAATCACAGTGAATAAGATCAAAGGCATGACTCGCAATCGAAGAAGAAGAAGAAAAAGAAAGTCTAACATGATGACCTAACTGACACGCATGACAAAGATGCTCATCAAGAGTCCTAGTGCAATGAAGATTTGCACTAAGACTGAGACAGGCCAAAACGTCGTGACCGGGGTGCCCGAGCCGACGGTGCCAAGTCGTGGATGATGGGGTGGTTGCAAAAGCCGATGAAGGAGGCGACGACGAAGAAGCGAAAGCAGGAAGGCGAAAGGTGTAAAGGGGCCTTGTGCTATCACATCGGAGGAGCGGACGCCAGGTAGCCGAATCCTTCACAGTAAGACCAGAAGAGTCAAATTCAACGGAGCAAGAATTCTCAGCGGTAAATTGGCGGATGGAAAGAAGGTTACGAACCATCTGGGGGGCAATAAGAACATTCGGAAGGCGAAAAGAATCAGGAGCAGACCCCACAAAGGTGATCGGAAGACACGTGCCATCCCGAACCATGATGGAGGAAGGGCACAAGGGAGGAGGAGGGTGGATGGAGGATAAAATACCAGCATCCGGCGTGGTGTGGTACGAGGTACCTGAGTCGGTGATCCACTCCGTGCTGACCGACGGGTTCAGGCCCAAGGTATAGGTGCTGAGGACGACCCCCCCCCCCCCCCCCGAGCCTAGAAGGGCCACAGGGAGATGCGCCCTGACCATGGGTTGTTGAAGGATGGCCAGGGCGTACCACCAGGGGCAGGAGTCGAGGTCGTAGAAACCGGAGCAGTAGTACTCCCCTGACGCCCCCCCTCCCCCGGAGCCACTGCCACGGCCCCCCGACGACGGTGGCGACCACGGATGCCGCCTCCCGGCGGGCGTAGGTGGAAGAGCACCGAGGAGGGAGGTGGCTGGTGGGGCAGTGGAGGTCGGTGATGCAGCCATGAGTGCGGTGGAGCCAGAGGAGGGCGTTCCTGGCGTGAGTCCGCGGGTGATCTCATCTAGGATGAGGTCGTCCCGAACCTGCAGGAATGAGGGGAAAGGTCGCTGTTGAGGGAACCATGTCCGCAGGAGATCGAAGTTGCTGCTGAGACCCCGTAGGAAATTGAGGACCAGGATCCGGTCACTCACCGGGCAACCGAGGTCGTGAAGTGCATCAACCATACCCTTCATCCTCCTGTAGTACTCACCAATGGAGAGGTCGCCCTGCTGGAAGGTGCGGAACGACGCGTCGAGGTGGAGCGCACGAGCCTCGGTGTTGCCAAGGAACAAGGCCTCGATGGCCAGCCAGGCCTCACGCGTGGTGCCGCCGTGCGACCGGACGATGTCCTGGAGATCGAGGGAGATGGTCCCAAAGATCCAGGACATGACGATGCTGTCGAGGCGCAACCAGGCCGTGTCGCGCGCCGCTTGTGGCGTGTCGGTGAGGACGTGGTCGTCGAGGGCATAGCGGCGGAGGGCGAGGAGGACCTGGTCGTGCCAGCTCCCATAGGAAGAAGACCCGAGGTCGAGGACAACGGAGACCAGGACCCGGATGTTCTGGACGCCAATGGCCTGGAGGTGGAGCTGGAGGACCATCTGATCGGTCGCATCGTGTCAGTGGGCCGGAGGCGGGTGAGACGAGGATGTCACGGCATCGGTGACGGGGACGACAGGCTGGGGGGGGCGACGACGGTGTCAAGGTAGCGCTGAACCTCAGTAGCCGGGTGATGGAGGGCGTCCACGGCGGCGAGCTCGCGCTCCCAAGCGAGTGCAGCAACGCGGGCACGCTCCAGGGCCACGGTGGCCTCGGTCTGGGCGGCGAGGAAGGCGGCGGTCAGGTCGGTGTTGGTGTCGGTCGAGGCGGCGCCGTCGGTGAGGACCGGCCAGCGCACGACAGGAGCCGAGGCGGCCGCGGGCTGCAGTAAGGGTGGCATGCCCAGGCGAGTGTAGGGCACGGGGGCCGAGGCGGCCGCGGACCGCATGCGGTAGCGCGAAGGCGCCGGAGGCGGCCAGCAGCGACGCGGCGGGGCCCGCGGCAACCGGCAGCGGCGTGACAAGACCTGCGGCAGCGGTGGCCAGATCTGCGGCCGCGACGGCCAGATCCACGACCGCGGCGGCCGGATCCGAGCCGCCGCCGGCCAGATCGGCGCCACCAGCGATCGGATCGGCGGCGGCGGCGGCGGCGGCTGCGGGGGCGCCGGCGGCGGCGAGAACGGCCGCGTACGAGGGAGGGAGGGGAGGGAAGGAAGAGGAGGGAGGAGGTGACCGGCGGCCGGCCATGGCGGCGACAGCTGAAGCAGCGCACCTAACCAGTCCAACCCAAAAGCTTAAGCGGTTGAGAAGGGGCTAGAGCGACTTTATAGCTCAACAAGATAGTTAGCTAGCACCTGCATAATCTTGTATCTAATGTTACTGTACTAAAATATTTATAAAGAACTGATACTCCATTACCGCAACTTAGAGTAAGTAAAGTTAAAGTTTGATATGGCCATTTTATTTTCTTTTGTGGCACCTCTATCTCCACCCCTTAAAAGTACGAGTGGAAATTTTTTTACGTTTACCCCATTAAATACACCTAAACAACCTCTTAAGTCTGTGTCTAAACTAAATATACCCCACTAATTATACACAGAAGCCTCGAGATTACACATCTGATGGTCAGCAATTAATCTTACAATTACTTTATTCAATCAAACGGCTCAGAATGCCGGGATCTCCCATCCTCCACCCACCACCCACGAACAGGCAAACTCCACGACGCAAGCCAGCCACCCATCGCTGGTTCCGTACTTCTGTTCTTCAACACCAGAAAAAAACGTCTCCCCCATCCCCGTCCAACCTTGTTGGCCATTGAACCGCTGCTGCCGCAGATTCCCGACTCGCAGACCACCGCTGCTGCCGCAGATTCCCGAATCGTAGACCCCTCGCCGATGCGAGCCCAATCCATCGCTTCGCCGGGCGGCCCAAGATCGGCGCCGAACGGCAGCCCATTGCAGCCGAGGATCGGCTGCGAGTGGCACGCTGTTGTTGCCACGACGTCGATGAGCGGCACGGCGTCCCTGCCTTGGGCTGGCGCGAATCGCAGAGGACCGGGGCTCCATCGCTGCCGCGGGTTGCCATGGATCACAGAGGAAGAGGTGCCCGTCGCTGCTGTTGCTGCGGCGACATCGATGCGACACGCCATCCCTGCCTCGGGCTGGCACGAATCACAGAGGACCGGGACGTCGTCGCTGTTGCGGGCCATCCCCAAATTGCAGCCAAGCTCGAGGCAATAAATAGAAAGTTCATGGGGACGATGCATCCTCAAACTGCAGCCATGCTCCAAACCTAGCTCCGTCCATGGGGACGATGCATCCTCTACCACCGTCATGACGGCGATCGAAGTTCGATCATATGCAGTGTCATGGGCTCCCAGTGGCATAATTGATTTTCATAGGGAGTCCCGTGGGTGGTCGCTTGAATTGAAGAATAGGGATTGAGCTTGAATCAAGGATCTTCCAGCCAAAATCGCCCATGGATCAGACAGATCCGGATTGAGTCAAAACCCATCTAACTAATCTCGTGCTGCAAGGATCAATTCTCAACAGATTCTATGAGGTGTTATTTTTATTGTACTCTTCTTTAGAGTCTATTCTTTTCTCAGATCGTAATCATCTTCAGTTTCACTGGTGATTCATTGGCTCTTCTACTTTCAAATTTCAGTTTTTATAACTTTGACCAGATGGAAAATTCGATTAGGTTCTTCTGCAAACCCACCGTTTGCAGGGCCAGACAAGCAACACCGTGGATACATCCACTTGCATGCCTTCTGACACATGTGCAGCCACCGTCCATCGTCCAATGTAAGATATATTGCATTCTTATATTAGTTTTTTTTATCCACCTGACTGATGTTTGGTTCGTATATTTGGGTTGTGAAGATAGGAACATATTCCTGGTGCTGGTTTTATAGTACGGCTGTTAAAATTAGAAGTTCATATAGCTACTGAATAGTAGATATTTGTTTGGATTGTTGTGTTCATGAAGTGAGGGACCAGTTGATCTCAAAAATAAAAAGGACCAAGGTGTTCTAGTGCTAAACTGATTTAAATTTATCTTTCAGAATTTAGAGCTTATGATATGGTTCATTTGAGATCAGCTGCTAAAGAAAATGGACACACTACAATTGGCAAAGCAAAAAAAGCTACTCAAATATCATCGAAGGTAAGAGTTCAGTGATGATGTTTTAGTTGTCAGGTTATCTACAATTAGTTTTACTCTCAATGGACACCAAAGTGTGTGGTCCCTTTGTTAGCTCCTAAACTTCCAGTATTTTACCTGATTTGTTACTAATAATAATCAGTGAATTCAAGTAAGTGCTACATCTATTAGGACCTGTACATCAATTTGTCAGCTTATTAGAGAAAATAGTTTTCTTATCCTTCCAATGTTACTTGACGCCGAGCAGCTTCTTTTTTCTGAACATTGCATTTTGATTGTTACACATTACCAAGTTTCATTGCATTTTTGGATGTCACCTGTTGTAGAAGGATAAGCAGTGGAGAATGTTTTTGGGAAATTTGAAAGATTCAGAATTTGATGTCATTACTAACAGCTTCTTGCTTATAAATGGTCATGTTTGTTTTAGAGCTAAAACTTGTGTGTTTACTGTCTTTGCCTGAAGTTTGTCTCAGTTTTTTCTGAAGCATGCACATACAATGGACACGATTACCTCTTTATAAATACTCGAGTTATTTTGTGTTATGCAGATGGGATCTATCCACTAAAATAGTTGCAAGATAATTTAACGTTTGCGTGCATTTAAAATTTAATGTGGCATATGACCTATACTGTCGATATTGTTCTGGTGTGTGTAGCTTCCTATTGTGCTTTCAATATTGTCTTATTGAGCCTTTTGATAACAGGATCTGGTGATGAACTTCTAGGATGGATGCCATGATGGGTAGTATGAGATAAGAAGTGGAGGCATGAGGTAGAATACTTGCTTGCACCTGGGTAGCGAAATGGTAGTGTGTTGCATGATGATGTATAGAAAACGTGAGGAGCCAATAATGCAAGGGGCCCTTGCAAATTGCAACTTCAATGTAATGATGTCTGTTAACTAAATTTACTTAAAATTTCTGATCTGATGAAAGATGTAAAAAATTCTTTCTTAAAAATGCAATATACAAATACATTCTAGACCAGTTCAATATATTGAGTGTTCTTTTCAGAGAAGTAGATATTGTTACTAGCTTACAATTGCAAGCTTATATGTCTCACATTGATTTCTCTTTGGTGGAAATCGATATTGTTACTAAATTGAACAGGTATACATTTCGAATCTTGCAACGATGAACTTTTCATATACAAGTCCTCATTGTTAAGTTATTTTACCTAACTGATCTTTGGTCATAGGGTTTATAATGATAAATTAATGAGCTAAGATTTAAATAAAGTTCTGTCAGAGTTGGCCTGGTGCCTGTTTTTTAGAAAATGTCTACGCCACTATCATGTCACATACAGACAATAAGCTATCTTTGAGCTGCTGATATTCAAGCGAAAAGGATGTAAGTCTCTTTTTTTCCATGAACATTTGAATCTCATTTTATGATTGGTTAAAAAATAATCAATTTTTGATAGTTATCATGGGGTTAGTACGGACAATATACTAGTGTAGAGTAAGAACAACTATGGTCGAATTATATTTTGTTGTAATTTCAAGTAGTTTAAAATCAAAGCACAAGGTGAAACATCTCCTTGGCCTAAAGTTCAGTTTATGCACTACTATAGAAGTTAGCAAAAAAAAAAAAAAGGAACCTGCATCAACCTACTGTTGTAACAGTTGAGCACTGCTAGCAGGAAGGGACGACCTTAACGGGTACGGCACACGTGCATCGAAGTCTGGGAATCATCTTGGACTCGTCGACCATGACGACGAACCACACCCCGCCGCTGCTCTTGACGAGGTAAAGATCCGGGCGCACCTCGTCAGCGCCCGTCGATGGAGAGGCGGATCTTGCCGGTGTCGGCGAGGGGGAAGAGCGGGATCCCGACACGGTCGCGTGGGCCCCCGTCATCAGCGAGGTGGGCACACTGGCGACACCGCGCAGGGCGCCCGACCGGAGGAGGTAGCCTAGGCTAGCGGCGGCTCTAGCTCACAACACCAGACGCCTCGCATCCACACGAGGCAGACAAGTGCTGGAGAGGGAAGGGGAAGAGGCGGACAGGCGCGGGAGGGAACCGCATCGGATTTGCCACGGGAGTTGGGAGCTGGGCGGCGCTGGGGACTTGGGGGCGTGGGGAGGCAGAGAGGAGATGGCGAGGGAGAAAACGGAGAAAAAAAAGGGAACCATTGATACCACCGACGGGTGGGACCAAGTGGCCTACTTATCAATAACGGAAGGAAAAATGAACGATAAATGAAAATCTGAGCAAATTAAAAGATTTTTGGAGCAAGGATGGCGATCCGCGTCACCGCGTGTGACCACTTTGGCCTATTCTAGACTGCCACGTGGCCTGTAAATCAAAGGGAAAAAAAGAAAGAAACGGTGAGGAACATAGAATTCGAACCAGAAGCCGTAAATAACTCACCTTTCTCTTTTTAATCTGGATTTAAAACTTGTAAGTGGTATTTATCTCTCATCGGAACTTCAAATTTGGTGATTCTTTTTTCTGAATTCTTCTAAAATCACGATCTTTCATGTGGTAGCCTCTTTTTTATGTTTACTTGTATTATTTCTTTCATCTTTTCTATATGTCTTTGTTTACTTTAAAAAGTAGAAGTATAGAACTAGTTTTTTCCAATAGTATATATACGGATAGGAGGAAGATCTAAGAAGGTTGTGCAGTCTATGAGACAATTGGAATTGGAGGAATGAGTTGAAGAGTTGTAAAAAAATGGGAGATTCTCAAGAAAAGTGACATCTCAAGAGATACGGATACGACGAGTGGAGGGATCATAGCATCTATAGCCTTTATATTCAGAACTGTATCCTAGAAAGGCACACTCAACCGACTGAGCTGTTAACTTAGTTTGCTCATGAGGTGCAACCAAAACTAAAAGTTGGCTAGAGGGTGGGGGGGGGGGGGGGAAGGGGTGAATAGGCAAACCTAACAATCCTACGAAATTAGACTTCATCAAATTTTATCAGTACTATCGATAGCGCCGATAGTCAATCGACAGTGCCATTGAAGGTGCAAGCATACGCCAAAAATTAAATCTAAGTTGGTTCCGCAGCTTGTAGGTGGAAGAGAAGACCACGACAGTTAATTTAGGCCACTATAATATATTAGCAACAACTAAATAGACCTACACAAGTAGATCAAACAAATTGAAGCTAAAACAATAGCAAACCCTAGAACATGAACAAGTGCAAGTAAGAAATAGAAGGAACATACGGAGACATAAGATTTGTTACTGAAGTTCGAGCCCACAAGGAACTCTACATCTCTGTTGAGAAGTCCACAAAGGACGGGGTCTCTTTCAACCCTATTCTTACTCAAGCGACCACAAAGATCGAGCTTGAGCTCTCCACTAGCAAATCCCTTACGAGATGGGTAATACAAACTTTCTGAGGTGTCACCACACAAGTTGGGAGCTTTACGGGCATCGCTAACCGTCTAGGAGCAAAGCTCCAAGAGTAACAAGCACAAATCACAAGTATGACGAAGTTGAATGCTCAAGAGTGGAATGGATGCTCTCAATCACGAGGAATCTTTTGCTCACTCAAACCCTATCTTAAAGGATGAAACTTTGACTTGGAAATAGAGAGTGAGGAGAGTGAAGCTCACAAGTGACTTGATTTTTGGGTTGGAGAGAGAATGGCCGAAGTGGGGGCTGGGGCTTATAAAGGAAGGCTCCAAAAAGAGCCGTAGGCCTATCTGTACGTCCCGCACCAACACTACCGATGGAACCATTGGCACTGCCGTCAGGGTTTCTGACAACTGTCAGACCACTGTAGAAGCTTGTCGTGACTCACATCGGCACTGCCGATCAATGCATCGACACTGCCGATGAGGTGGCCACACAGAAGAAAAGTGGTCTCTAGTGGACCCTAACCGACACTGTGAAAGGACTGAGTGACCAAGAGGGAGGGGGGAAGGGTTGAATAGGGAGCTTGCTATATGTACCAAATTCACCAATTCCTAAAACCGAACACTCAATCAAATCCTATAACAATTCTAGTGGTGAACACACTAGCAAGATAATAGCCCTATAAAGGGAATAACAACCTAAGCATACTAGTGGATCACACAATGCAATACAACTCCTATGCAAGCTAGTAATAAAGACACGCGAAAGCAAACAACAAGCTAGCAAAGGAGCCTACACATGCAATGCTACAAGATAAGGAACTAGAGCACACTAGCATGAGTACCACAATGCATACAAGGGTGATCAATCAAGCCAAAGCAAATCCTATACATGCTAGTGATCAAGTGAAAGCCAAGCACAACTAGCAAGTAGAGAAGACTATTCTTGCAATTCTACAAGGTAATCAACTAGAGCATGATAAGCACACAAGCATGAATAACACGGTATGTAAATGCGGAAAGTAAGGTATCATAGTAAGGAGTAGAGTAAAAGATGGCTCTTGATATTTTTTTTCTGAGGTCTCGGAAGGATGGCGCCTTCCCCTACTCCTCATTGGACCACTCTCGCCGGAGTCCCGGTCCCTCCCGCCACCAAGTGGAGTTATCGTACACGAGCCCGCAATAACTTCCGGAGTGAAGACACGGTTGTGTTACCGCTGCCACCAAGGCACAAGCTCACCTCCCTCGAGAAGTTGCCGGACTCCCCGAACCGACACGGGCGCTCACTAGCGATGCCCCTTTAACCGGCGAGCTCAAATCGGGTACAAACGTGTGATGATCTTCACAACCGATCATGATAGGCTAGGTCACTGACACCTAACCGGTCTAGGTCTCACCATAGACCAAGAATAACAACTTAGATCACACCCTAGCCTTTGATGTGGATAAATGCTCAAGTTACTCTCACTAGCACTCTCAAAATATCCAATATCCTCTCCTAGTGCTATTCTCTTTTCCTCTAGGCTCTCACCAAACGCTCCAAGCTATTCCATTGGCCAAGAGAGGTCTCCAAGATCCCAGCAACGAAGTTATATAGGTTTCCAACCTCAAACTAGCTGTTGCTCCACGAAATCAGCTTTCTGGTCCTAGTGACCATACAGTCCGGTCGCTGCCTGACCGGACCATCCGGTCTCCACAGATCGACTCCTCCAGAGCAGTTGGCTCCTTGCCCAGCTGATCACCTACACTGACCGGATCGTCCGGTCTCTCTGTGTCTCATGATTTTAGAGAGCTCTAGAATGCTTCCTCTCAGTCCCGAGTCTCAACCCTCCTGACCGTACCGTCTGGCCAATAGACCATACCATCTGGTCTCCAGGGTTTTCGGACTTGACAGATTCCTCGTAGACTGCTCTTTGATCTCCTAGTGACCGTACAGTCCGGTCTCCACTGACCCCTCTGTCCAGTTGTAAGGACCGAAGGCGTACCGAGAGGAGGGGGGGGGGGGGTGAATCGGTAAGCCGATCACAAATTCGAATACTTCAATTTCACACCACTAGACCCTAGCAATCATTGCAACTTAAGCAATTCTACGAGGCAAAGACCCTACTTATGCTAGTGTTCATGATGAGAGCGAATGCGGAAGTTAAACACACTAGTCTATGCAAGCCACAATTCAACCTACTCACCAGAGCACACAATTGCGGAATAGTAAAGAGAGGGTCAAGGAATGCTCATGATTTTTTCTCGAGGTCTCGGAAGTATGGCGCCTTCCCCTAATCCTCGTTAGACCACTCCCGTTGGAGTGCTGGTCCCTCCCGCCACCAAGTGGAGTTCTCGCACACGATCCCGCAATCACTCCCGGAGTGAATACACGATTGCGTCACCGCTGCCACCAAGGCACAAGCTCGCCTCCCGCGAGAACTTGTCGGACTCCCCGAGCCGACACGGGCGCTAGCTAACGATGCCCCTGTCACCGGCGGGCTCAAACCGGGTATAAACATGTGACGACCTTCACAATCGATCACGATAGGCTCGATCACTAACACCTAACCGGTCTAGGTCTCACCATAGACCAAGAGTAACAACCTAGATCACACCCTCAAGGACACCCTAGCCTTAGATGTGCAAGATGCTCTAGTTACTCTCACCAGTACTCTCAAGATATGCAATCTCCTCCTACTGCTCTCCTCTTTTCCTCTTGGCTCTCACCAAATGCTCCAAGCTATTCCACTGGCCAAGAGAGGTCTCCAAGACCCCAACAACGACGTTATATAGGCTTCCAACCTCAAACTAGTCATTGCTCCACGAGATTGCCTTTCTAGACACACTGACCGGACTGTCCGGTCGCTGCCTGACCGGATCGTCCGGTCACTCCTAGAACGGCTTCCAGAGCCATTGGCTTCGTTGTGCCTGCAATCTCCTGTACTGACTAGACCGTCCGGTCAGTAGACCGGACCGTCTTGTCTGTCCAAATCTGATAATTCCAAAGAGCTTCCCGAAGTGCTTCCTCTTCGTCCTGTGTTGATCCACATAGACAGGACCGTCTGGTCTCTATAGACTCCAACACAGACAGATTCCTCGCAAGTCCTCTCTCTGATCTCCTAGTGACCGTACAGTCCGGTCCACTGACCCCTCTGCCCGGTCACTACGTCCAGAAGCTGAAACTCATCGTCCTCGCTTGACTTTGTTTCTCGGCTTCTCCGAATAACTTCTTGGCTTCTCCATTGCCACCTAGTGTCTATTATTTCACTATGCATCATGCACATCACCGACTAGTCGTGACCTAAGAGACATGACCTAGACCCCCTTGATAGTCCGGTTTTTCCTATGGACTCAAAGCCCTAACAACTAGACAAATGTTCCAAACACTTGCTCCATAGCTTGTCCTTAGCCTTGATCCATCTCCATCAACCCTTGGACTCCATCAAGCTCATCAAAACTCCATGCTTGTGGTCATTGTCATCCATCGCTAAGGCAACCATCATCATCAATAAGATTTGTAGTAGAGTTTGAAGATGATATCTGCATAGGCAACACTCGTGTAGATATTAGCCCACAATTTTATTGTTTTCATTAATCACCAAAGCATTCATACCTCGGGGATCCAATCATCAATGGTCATGAAGCTTACACCGGTCACTATGTCCAGAAGCTGAAACTCCTCGTCCTCGCTTGACTTTGTTTCTTGGCTTCTCCGAACAGCTCCTAGGCTTCTCCAATGTCATCTAGTGCCTGTGATTTCACTGAGCATCCATACACATCATCAACTAGCATGACCTTAGAGACATGACCTAGACCCTCTTGAACCGATTTTTCCTATGCACTCAAAGCCCTAACAACTAGACAAGTGTTCAAAATGCTTGCGCCATAGCTTGTCCTTAGCCTTGATCCGTCTCCATCAACCCTTGGACTCCATCAAGCTTGCAAGCCTCCATGCTTGTGGTCAGTGTCATCCATCGCCAAGGCAACTATCTACAATTATCAAAGTAGAACAGGTTTCCTAACGCACTCGTGTAGACATTAGTCATATTTCATGTTTGTCATTCATCACCAAAAAATCATACCTTGGGGTGACCTTAATGGTCGTGATCCTTACACCCCCCCTTTGATGATGGATGACAACTACTTCTTATGATGATCCAAAATGAACGAGTCCCAAAAGAATAAGAAAGAAGGGACAAAAGGCTCGAACAAAAACAAGGAACCAAGAGAAAAGAGAAAGGTTTGAAAATTACCTTGGTCCTTACCTTGGAAGTAGTCTCCCCCTTGGAATATGCTAGGTGTTGAGAGAGAACTACCCAATTATACAACACACTAGAGATTGAGCTTGAGTTGAATTTTGCGCCCGTCATGGTGTCGTGGTAGTTGATCTTGTTGACATCGACACACATCGTAGACGTTCATGTCAGTGTAGATGTTCATTGTTGTTATGCACCATTGTCTTTATCATCTTCATTAGGTCATCTCTCCTTCATGTTCTTCTCATCCATCTTCTTTTGATCTTCATCGCTTCTCCCCTTTGTCACCTCATAGCTTTCCATGTATATTCATGTTCTTGATGTGGACAAGGGTTCCCGATCTTCCGATAGGTTCTGATAATCTTGATTAAGGCGGAGGCGATACACAAATCGACCCGGCTTCCGAACGATCTTCCGATAGGTTCTGATAATCTTGATTAAGGCGGAGGCGATACACAAATTGACCCGGCTTCCGAACGACACGTTCTGAACCCCGCAATCGCAGCACAACGTCTCCTCTGGTTATCAACCGTTCAAGAACGATTGACCTCGCCGAGAAGGCTTATCCTTGCCTGCAAATCAAGAACACAAGCAAGAACAAAGAAGAATGCAACCAAATTTGAGAGTATACGATGAATCTCACAAGTTGGAGTCTCACAAACCGATCAAACGGCAAAACTGTTATCAACAGAATAATCTAAGCAAAACCCAAACCCTAATGAAGAGGCGGCGGCTGTATATGAGGACCCTAGGGTCGTGCAAGACCCCCTGGACACAGCCCTAAGTGGGCTCAACTCCATACATGGCCCAAAGACCGATTACGGTGTCGCAGCACCAGGACAGATTCTGGAAGTCAAATTGTTTTGGTGATTGCCGACAGCTCGGGACGAATTTTGACATGGGACCAGTTGGGTTGGAAAGGGCCTTTCGTTATCTTTCCAGGCATATATAGAACGTCCAAATCCGAGTCCGTATGCGTCCTGGGCATCCGTTTTAGTGCAGACTGATCCTGGGCTCCAAAACAGACTCGAAGTCCGTTTTGATTGGGCCTCCACCTTGGCTTGGACGTCCTTGCTGGCCCATCACCTATCCAATCACCTACCCAGCTATCTCATCATCATCTTCATGGTTTTTAACAACAATTAATTCATTAGGTAGCAATCTATTCTCAAAATCACATAAAGGAATCATTAGGAACAAGCTCACCCGTAAATTCAGTTGTCGCGCATGAACTTGTATTTTGGTTGGCGGAGTGCTGGGTGTATCCATAAGGGTGATGTACTCATCATTCTCCCCCTTTTGAATTAGAGTCGTCCTAGACTCGATCCCATCTCTTTCTCCTAATAGTGGTCTCAAATCTGAAATATAAAATATAGAACTATTCCCAAACTTGGAATGCACCTCGCGTTTATATGTGTTATGAAAATTATCATCACAATGTGAAAACATAATAGAAGGCATGCCATGCAAATTAATGACCTCTTTGAAAACTTGCTCAGCAATATGAACGTCATTCTCACTCTTATGACAAGATGGAAAATGTGTGATCTTAAAAACACTAGAAAAACATGACATGATATGGTAATTGTTATTGCAATTTTCTAGTTCATCATTTGGTTGTACAACACAAGGAGTATTCATGTTTGAGCAAATATAAACTTTATGCACCATAAATACACCTCTATGATCATAGTTTCCTATAGCATAAAATTTGTTTCTTGTTAGTAAAGGCAATTCAGTTTGAGAAAAGATTTGCTTCTCCACGATATTTAGATCACAAAGAACATCAAATTCAATATAACCAAAAGTATTTAGAGAAGACAATAATTTCTGCTCATTCTTTTCACATGTTATTAAAATCAAATTTTTTATTTCAGCACTAGTAGGTGAATCATAAGCAAAAATATCAATCTTGTTCATTTGTTGTGACAAAGGTATAAGTGAAGCAGTGGCACACAACTCCTCTTTATCACAAGGATCAGTAGATAAATCAACTTGTGGCAAAGGCAAATCAAGACAAGGTTCCAATACAACAAGATTGTTGGAACAATTCATCACATCAAGAAAGCTCTTACCTGAAACAACAACATGTTCTTCATCTTTCACACTATCCTCTTCTTTGTGTAGAACCTGAAATGTATTAGTTGCAACAAGAGGCAAGGAAATATGTTCATCATCTAATTCAGATTTTGATGTAAGTGTTGCAACATTTGAAGTAGTCCATTCTTTCCTAAATGGTTCATTCTTTCTTCTCTCAAGTCTTTGTTGATCCTCTTTTAAAATTTTAGCAGCAGACATAGGTTTAAGAGTAACTCTTCTAACATTGTATTTAAATGAATAGGTATTAGCAATGGTATTGTGCAAAGCATTATTTGTAGAAATTCAAGGCTTACTCAATAACAAGTGACACGCTTGCATAGGCACTATATCAAAATCTGCATAATCCTTATAAGAACCAATAAAAAATTCAATGCGTGCAATTTTATCTACCTTTATCTTACCACAAGAATTTACCCATTGGATGTAGTATGGACACGGGTGTGGCTGTGTGGTCAAGCCGAGCTTCTCGACCAATTCCAAGCTTGCGATGTTGTTGCTACTCTCTCCATCAATGATGACACGACAACGTCGATCCTTCACAACAAAGTGAGTCTGAAACAAGTTGTTCATTTGATTTTGCTCTACCTTCTCCATTTGAGAACTAAACACTCGTTGTGCTACAACACTTGTATCAACCTCATTTGACACCATCGACTCATCACCATTGGTGTTGTAACCTATCATTGTTAATAGAAAACAAGAAAACACACAAGAGTATATTTTCCTATCACCACTGTTTGATCACGGTGGAAACTCTCAACAAGCAAATGACAGCACCTAACTGAGTTCTTACAAGATTCTTAGTAGCAAAATAGAGGATACCTTGGAGAGTGTGATCCGACGATTGCGAGGGTCCAAAGTTCTGTGCCTATTCAGAAGGATATATGTGGAGCTAGGTAGGCAATTTATAGTAGCAAGGATTAGCAAAATTTCAATTCAGAAATTGTAAAACTGAATAATAGTCCCAAGCTAGTCTATGTCACTGGCCAAAACTTGTCTCGGACCTAGTTCAAGCAAGCAAGCAAATGGCTCAACAAAGGACACAAAGGCTGCAAGCAATTCTGAATTTTTTTCTCTTCTCCTTTCATTTTTTTTCTTTTGTTATAGGTGCGCCTTTTTCTTCTTATTTTTTTTCAGCACCTCTTTGCCTTTTACTTCTTTCATGATTTTTTTGACATAGAACTGCAGCAAGAGTTGCGAACTTTATAGCATAAAGAAAAAACCTAAACTTTCTTTTTTGCACTCTTTACGTAAGGAATAGATGTACATTTAGAACTGAACCGATAATTCTCATATGCAACAACGTGCAGCAATCTCTTGACTCAAGGAACAACGTGCAATAGAAAACACTCTAAGTTTCTTTTGCACACAAAAAATAGAAGGCTAGATGTTAAATAAATATTTAGTGCAAATAATTCCAGCAGTACTATTCTCTCAATGTGTGCAACAATCTAATTTTTTTTCTTGATTGTCTATGAACAAGGACACACACGACTCAAACAAGACCAAAGAACAAGTACTAGACCAACAACACAATGACCTTGTAGGGACTAAAATTCAGAGAAGCAAACTAAACTGAAAATTGCAAGGCACAAGGGGGGTGTAGGACAGCGGAAACGCGACGAACAAATATTTTTGTAGGGCAATTTTCTGGACTCTAGGATTGAACAAAATAACGAGGATAAGGGCGAACCTAACGGTGTATCTGAAGCTTTGATTACCACTTGATGTGGACAAGGGTTCCCGATCTTCCGATAGGTTCTGATAATCTTGATTAAGGCGGAGGCGATACACAAATCGACCCGGCTTCCGAACGATCTTCCGATAGGTTCTGATAATCTTGATTAAGGCGGAGGCGATACACAAATCGACCCGGCTTCCGAACGATACGTTCTGAACCCCGCAATCGCAGCACAACGTCTCCTCTGGTTATCAACCGTTCAAGAACGATTGACCTCACCGAGAAGGCTTATCCTTGCCTGCAAATCAAGAACACAAGCAAGAACAAAGAAGAATGCAATCAAATTTGCAAGTATACGATGAATCTCACAAGTTGGAGTCTCACAAACCGATCAAACGGCAAAACTGTTATCAACAAAATAATCTAAGCAAAACCCAAACCCTAATGAAGAGGCGGCGGCTGTATATGAGGACCCTAGGGTCGTGCAAGACCCCCTAGACGCAGCCCTAAGTGGGCTCAACTCCATACATGGCCCAAAGACCGATTACGGTGTCGCAGCACCAGGACAGATTCTGGAAGTCGAATTGTTTTGGCAATTGCCGACAGCTCGGGACGAATTTTGACATGGGACCAGTTGGGTTGGAAAGGGTCTTTCGTTATCTTTCCAGGCATATATAGAACGTCCAAATCCGAGTCCGTATGTGTCCTGAGCATCCGTTTTAGTGCAGACTAGTCCTGGGCTCCAAAACAAACTCGAAGTCGGTTTTGATTGGGCCTCCACCTTGGCTTGGACGTCCTTGCTGGCCCATCACGTCTCCAATCACCTCCCCAGCTATCTCATCATCATCTCCATGGTTTCTAACAACAATTAATTCATTAGATAGTAATCTATTCTTAAAATCACATAAAGGAATCATTAGGAACAAGTTCACCCGTAAATTCAGTTGTCGCGCATGAACTTGTATTTTGGTTGGCGGAGTGCTGGGTGTATCCATAAGGGTGATGTCCTCATCAGTTCTTCTCCATTTTTGTGCTATCCCCAATCTTGACTTGGCTTTCCATGTATCTTCATGTTCTTCTCCCTTTTTGTGCTATCCCTAATCTTGACTTGGCTTTCCATGTATCTTCATGTTCTTCTTCCTTTTTGTGCTATCCCTAATCTTGACTTGGCTTTTGGATCTTCATGTTCTTCTCCTCCTTTGTCACCTATCACCAAAAACCACAAACCAAGGACAAAACACAAGATAACCAAGGAGAAAATAAATTAAAAGAGTTAAGAAACTCCTTTCATGGTGCTCCTCCTTGGTCACGATGGTGTTCCATCATAGCTCCCCCCTACACACATGACTCAACAAAATATTTTCTCAAGTATGCAATGGTTAGTCATTTGTGTGGTAGGAATGTATTAGTCACTTGTCTTTGAGCCGCATGAGTAGGTTTAACCACAGAGCTCGTTTGAACATGACTCAATGGGCATGTAGCTCAAAGATCACTAAGAGGGTCATATACTTACATTGTAAATAAGAACCACCCCCCCCCCCTAAAAACATGCTTAGAAGCATGTAAGGTATCGCGATGCAAGAATGCATGAATGCAGAGAATGCAAATGCAACAAGTATACAAATGCATGATAGGATTCAAAAAGGAAGAGAGAGAAAAGCTACAAACCAAAGTGCCAACAATGAGTTGTTCCCTTCTCGAGCTTACTCATAATGGACCATTCTTCAAAGCCTTAGGCACACCATGAACCACCTTTCCAAGCTTAACCCATGTCCATTGATATCTCAAGGAGGTTCGAAGTTGACCTACAAGAAAAGAGACACAAGCACAAAACAAAGGCACAAACAACAAACAACACAAGCAAAGCTATACATATTTACAAGAGACAAGCTTTAGGGTTACTCATGTGAAGTTTGAGAGGTCGAGAACATTGAGTTCTCCCCTTATCTTGTTGAAGGTCTTCTCGTCGAGTGGCTTGGTTAAGATATCCACCAATTGTTCATGGGTCCGCACACTCACCAATTCAATGTACTTCTTCTCAACATGGTCTCTTATGAAGTGATGCTTGACTTGGATATGCTTTGCATGACCATGATCTCCAGTTTTGATAGTCATCTTGATTGCTGCCTCACTATCACAATATAGTGGCATTTGAGTGTAGTTGAGGCCATAATCCGAGAGTGTTTACCACATAAAGAGAAGTTGGGCACAACAAGCTCCCGCTGCCATGTACTCCGCTTCGGTTGTAGATAGAGCCACCGAGTTTTGCTTCTTTGAGCTCCAAGATACAAGAGGTCTTCCAAGAAATTGGCAACCTCCTGATGTCCTCTTCTTATTCACTTTGCAACCCGCGAAGTCTGAGTCCGAATACCCAAGTAACTCAAAGCTTGTTCCTCTAGGATACCATAATCCCATGGTAGGTGTGTACTTGAGGTATCTAAGAATAGTCTTCACATCCTTCAAGTGAGACTACTTTGGATTTGCTTGATAGCGTGCATACAAGCACACACTAAACGTGATGTCTGCTCTTGAGGCAGTGAGATAGAGCAAAGAACCAATCATCGATCTATAGAGCTTGGGATTCACTGGTTTTCCCTTTGCATCATCATCCAAGGGTTTGCTTGTTGCCATGGGTGTATGCAAAGACTTGCAATCTTCCATGTTGAATCTCTTGAGAAGGTCCTTGGTGTATTTTTCTTGATAGATAAAGTTTCCCTCTCTTAATTGGTTGACTTGAAAACCAAGGAACACATGCAACTCTCCAATCATTGACATGTGTAATTCTCTCACCATCATTTCTCGAAACTCCTTATTAAACTTCTCATTGGTTGAACCATAGATGATATTATCCACATAGATTTGGCACACAAAGAGATCCTTCCCAACATGTCTTGTGAATAAGGTGCTTTCAATGCTTCCAATCCTAAAGCCATTATTGAGAAGGAAGTTCCTCGGATGTTCATACCATGTCCTTGGTGCTTGCTTGAGGCCATAGAGAGCTTTCTTCAACTTTTATACATGTTTTGGATGTTTAGCGTCTTCAAACCCCAGAGGTTGTTCCACATAGACTTTTTCATTGATCTCTCCATTCAAGAGTGCACTTTTGACATCCATTTGATAGAGCTTGAAGCCATTGTGTGATGCATAGACAAGTAAGATCCAAATTGCTTCAAGTTGAGCCATAGGAGAAAATGTTTCTTCAAAGTCTATACCTGCCACTTGTGAATAGCCTTTGGTCACTAGACAAGCCTTGTTCTTGACAATTGCCCTTTTCTCATCTTGCTTGTTCTTGAAGACCCACTTGGTGCCAACCATATTATGATTCTTAGGTCTCTCAACCAATTTCCACACTTTGTATCTCTTGAAATTATTCAATTCTTCTTGGATAGCCATAACCCACTTGTGATCATCCATAGCTTCATCAATAGTTGTGGGCTCAATCATAGAGATGAAAGAGAACTTCTCAATTGCAACATTTGTCTCATCATCATTCCTTCACTCACATAGTTGGGCTTGTATTGATTTCTCCTTGTCCTAACACCTTGAGTTGGACTCCCAATGATCAAGTCACGTTAATGATCCTTGTTGATAGCTTTGGGTTTAGGAAGAGGTTCTTCTTGAGTGGGAGGAGATCTAGGTGAAGTATCTTATATATCATGGATTGCTTGCTCTCTTGAGATATGAGTGTCTTGGATTCGTAGTGAGGTGGGGTAATCACTCATATGCTTTCTTGTCTTGGAACTAGATATTGGAGTGGTTGAGGGGGTGTTGTGTGAAGAGCTTGTAGAAGTGGCTCGAGGTGAAGTATGTGGGGAGGCTTGTGGCTCACTTCTCACTTGGGTTTCCTCATAGGTAGGTGGATGCACTCTCAATGAATCTTGAGAGGAGCTAGTGGGTATGTGAATGGCATCTTGGGTTGGTTCTTGCACCTCGGAGGATGAGGTTGGTTGAGGTGGTGGAATAGAGGGTTCACCAATATCATCATCATTCGCCTCGTGGGGTAAAACCTCGCCCACGGGCATGTTCCTCAAGGCTTCTCTTATTGGTTCAGCTCCAAAACTTACTTTATGAAATTCATCTTCCTTTTGAGAACCCTTTGACTCATCAAATTACACATCATAAGATTCTTCCACACATCCTGTGGCTGAGTTGTAGACCCAATATGGTGATATGCCTTAGAAGTCCCTGAATACCCAATAAGAATGCCTTCATCAGTTCTACTCTTGAATTTCGAAGGCTTCCTCCTCTTCTCGAGGATATAGCAAGTGCAGCCAAAGACCCGAAAATAGGAAACATTGGGGTTCCATCCAACCAATAGCTCATATGGTGTCTTCTTCAATAATCGATAGAGATAGACACTGTTGGAAGTGTAGCAAGCTGTGTTGATTGCTTTAGCCCAAAGCCTCTCATGAGTTCCATACTCATCTAACATGGCACAAGCAAGGGTGATGAGTGTCTTGTTCTTCCTCCACTGTGATGTTCTTGAACTCTGTTCCATTGTCACTTCTTATCTTGACAATGCTAGCCTTGAATTCATATTTTACTCTCCTTGCAAACTTTTTGAAGATATCACTTGCTTGAGACTTGTCCACTAGAAAGAAGGTGTAAGTGTATCTAGTGAAGTCATCCATAATCACCAAGCAATATAGGTTTCCTCCCAGACTCTAGTAATGTGTGGGCCCAAACGAGTCCTTGTGCAAGAGCTCTAGAGGATGAGATGTAGACATGAATGACTTGGTGAGGTGAGATGATGCAACTTGCTTTCTAGCCTGACAAACAATACACAATCTGTCCTTCTCAAAGATGACATCCCTTATTCCTTCAACCAAATTCCATTTCACCACTTTTCTGAGTTGATTCATACCAACTTGTGACAATCTTCTATGCCATAACCATCCCTTTGTTGCCTTAGTGAATAGGCAAGTACTTGGTGGCATGTTTCTTGATTTGAAGTCCGTGACATACAAGTTCCCATGTCTTACCCCATGAAACACTAGCCCTTTCTTTGCATTCTCAATCAAAGTACCATCCTCATCAAATATGCACTTGAATCCCATGTCACAAAGCTGACCAATAGACAGGAGGTTGAAATTGAGGGTTTCTACAAGAAAGACCTTGGAGAGATGTAGATCCTCTGTAATGGCCACCTTGCTTGAGCCTCTAACTCTCCCTTTTGAGTTATCCCCAAAAGTCACCTTCTCACTGTCTTTGTCTTCATCAATGTTGGTGAACATGGTCGGCTTCCTGGTCATATGTTGAGTGCACCCACTATCGAGTATCCAATGAGTGCCTCCACTCATGTAATTGACCCTGGTAGTAGCCATAAGACAAGCACTACAGGAAGAAGGGTTAGTATCCAAAGCATTGCTCAATTGACTTGCACTAACCTCATCATGTCGCACCATGAGACCATCCTCATAGATAGGGATCCTTGTAATCCCTTCCTGAGTCTTCTCCTTATAGGATGGTTGGGAGCACGATAACTCCAATGTCCATAACCATCCCTCATATGCACATTGTTGAGGTTGATGTAGTAGTGCGGAGGGTCATGAAGTCCAGTGACGTGCTCAAGCACATGTCCCACTTGTGTGTGAAGCACAAGTATCATCTCAATTGTTCTCTCAATTGAGAGCTCATGCCTCCTTTAGATCACCTCCTCGAGCAAGAAACTCCACTCAGGAGCAGTGATTTGTAAAAGACACTTGTCAATTACTTCATGTGGTGGAATGCTCCGAAGTCCTCGAAAGGAGTTTATCCTACACACAAGATCATAAATGTTCAAGAGATTCTTGCAAAGGTCATCATTCGGATTTCTCACAAATTCATCAAATTCAAAGAAGAGATGAGCTCGACGAAGATGCCAAAGGTGATCTTGTGGTGGAAGAGGCGGAGGCGCCGGAGCTGTAGTGGTGAGATTGATCATCTCCAATGATCTGGTGAGCATTGTTGTTGGTGCTCCCACTACACCAATGTGTGATCCACCTGAAGTGCTTGGAGTAGAACTTCGAATGGCACTTGAGGTAGAGCTTGACGAAGCACCTGATGAAGAACTTGGTGTAGGTCTTGATCCGAGGGGATTATAGAAGCTATTGCAAGGAAATCTTGAGAAGGCATCAAAGAAGTTTAAGCTCGAGGCTACTTCTTTCCCTTTGCTTGAATGTTTGCCTTGAATGTCTTCTTCCTTATTAAGCTTGCGGAGATCTCCTCATCCTTGAAGAGTAGCCCAATCACATCATTAACAGAAAGATTCTTGTCCATGATGAGATCAAGGGTGATGTAGAGGAGCTTGCTGCTAGGGAGCAAGGTGAGGATCTTCTCAACAATCAATATCTTGGGAAGCTTGAAAGTAATCCCGGTCCCTCCCGCCACCAAGTGGAGTTCTCGCACACGAGCTCACAATCACTCCCGGAGTGAAGACATGGTTGTGTCACCGCTGCCACCAAGGCAAAGATCGCCTCCCTCGAGAACTTGTAGGACTCCCCGAGCTGACACGGGCGCTCACTAGCAATATCCTCTCTTAGTGCTATTCTCTTTTCCTCTAGGCTCATACCAAATGCTCCAAGCTATTCCATTGTCCAAGAGAGGTCTCCAAGACCCTAGCAACGAAGTTATATTGGCTTCCAACCTCAAACTAGCTGTTGCTTCACGAAATCAGCTTTCTGAGCCTAGTGACCGTACTGTTCGGTCACTGCCTGACCGGACCGTCCGGTCACTGCCTGACCGGACCGTCCGGTCTCCATAGATCGACTCCTCCAGAGCCGTTGGCTCCCTGCCTAGCTGATCACCTGCACTGACCGGACCATCTGGTTAGTAGACCGGACCGTCCGGTCTCTCTATGTCCCACGATTCCATAGAGCTCTAGAATGCTTCCTCTCTGTCCCGGGCCTCAACCCTCCAGATGGTATCGTCCGATCAATAGACTATACCGTCCGGTCTTTAGGGTTTCTAGGCTTGATAGATTCCTTGCAGACTGCTCTCTGATCTCCTAGTGAGTGTACAGTCCGATCTCCACTGACCCCTTTGTCCGGTCACTATGTCCAGAAGCTAAAACTCCTCGTCCTCGCTTGACTTTGTTTCCCGGCTTCTCCGAACAGCTCCTTGGCTCCTTGGCTTCTCCAGTGCCTGTGATTTCAGTGAGCATTCACACACATCACCAACTAGCATGACCAAGACCCCTTGATAGTCTTATTTTTCCTATGGACTCAAAGCCCTAACAACTAGACAAGTGTTCCAAATGCTTGCTCCATAGCTTGTCCTTAGCCTTGATCCATCTCCATCAACCCTTGGACTCCATCAAGCTTGCAAGCCTCCATGCTTGTGATCATTGTCATCCATCGCCAAGGCAACCATCTACAATCATCATAGAGTAGAAAAGGTTTCCTACACGCACTCGTATAGACATTAGTCACATTTCATGTTTGTCATTCATCACCAAAACATCATACGTTGGGGTGACCTCAATGGTCATGATCCTTACACACTGACTTTCTATCGGCACTACCGATCAACACACACCAGAGAGCCCGAGGTAAACATGTTCTCTGGAAGAGGGGACCAGCACTGCTGATGGAACAGGCCAGAGACAGACAGAAAGAGTAACTCTCTAGAAGCCATGGCCAACACTGCCAATGAGCTACAGCTAGGGAGCCAGAGAAAGGAGCATTCTCTGGACAGAAGGACTGGCACTACCGATGGGACTATCGACACTGCTGATGCTTGCAAGCCAGAAGCCAGAGAGTTGTCTGGTCTTTACAACGCGTCTAGAAAGACTGATCGGCACTACCGATGGAGGCCATCGGCACTGCCAATGAGTGGAAAATAGAGGGCCGACAGAATTTGAATTGGTTAGAATTTTGAGCATTTTGATTTTACCAAACTTGTAAATTGTACCCCTCTTGATAGTACAACTTTCCTATACTCAAGATAAAAATAAAATTTTATGATCTTCATTCATGAGTGTATTTTGGACTTTCAATAAAAGGCAAATGACTATCTACTTTTCTCGTTTTGTTGCAATTCATTTCATTTATCAATTTGAGATAGTCATCTACACACATGCTTAATAAAAATATTAGTCCATTCTTAATTGTATTGACGTCAATCACCAAAAAAAAATTAGGGGCCTAGATGCACTTTCAAGCTCCTTCTTTTTGATGATTGATGATAATACAACTAGATTTCATAAAAATATGCAATAAGTTTCATTTTGTGATATAAAATAGGTGTGGAGCTCCCCCTAATTATGTGCATGTGAGCAATAGTGAGCAATGATAACAAGTGCACATATTTAAAGAAAAGTATGAGAGCTCCCACTAACACCATGCATATATGTCAATTTGCAACAATTAAGCATAAAAACTAGAGGCAATGCAAATGACAAGAATTTTCACACACATGCATCTAGAAAGTCAAAGCTAACATTACACCATCATAATGGATATGAATAGCACAAAAGCTCATAAATCACAAATAGAAATCTCAAAGCATAATGATCACAAATATAGATTTATAAGCTCATAATCATCACAAATTTATCCATCGCACCTCACAACTCACAAAATAAGAAATAAAAGATAGATACTTCTCCCCCTTTGGCATTACAACACCAAAAAGGGAAAAAAGGATAGTAGCACTCAAAGTCTCACTCATTCGCGCTATCATCATCATCGTCGTCATCATCATCAGCCTCCGTCTGCTGACAACCTGTGTGGCTTGAGTGTAGAAACCCTAGGGATCATCATAGGAACTCATATCCGGCAGAGGAGTAAGCTCATAGGAGGTGGAACCTCAACACTAGAAGAAGCAGCGAGGATCCCCGTGTCTGAATGCATCTGTGTGAGCATCTGGCACTGATCCCTAACTACCACCGTTGTGTCCCGGCACATGCAAAACATAGACTTGATGGGACGAGTAACTTTGGAGGAGCAATGGCGAGGACGAGGGGCAACACTAGGACCGGTAGCCGCTGCTGCTGGTGAAGTCTATGGCACATCCGCTGCTGCAGGAGGAGGTGGAGAACCATATCTGGGAGGAGAGGCAATCAGAGAGAATCTCTGTGGCATGATCTTAGCTAGTGCAACCCGCCCTGACATCTCATTTGCTGCTAGCAAATTGAGCCGGTTTAACTCTAATATGACAGATGATCATTGGCGTGGTATTGATCGAGTCTTGCGCTATCTAAAGGGCACAATGAGTTATGGAATTCACTATTCAGGGTACCCTGGTGTACTTGAAGGATATAGTGATTCAAACTAGATAACAAATGCTAATGAGTTGAAGGCCACTAGTGGATACCTATTCATGCTTGGTGGTGGTGCTGTCTCATGGAGATCGTGTAAGCAAATGATTTTGACTAAATCAACCATGGAGGCAGAGCTCACTGCTCTAGAAACAGCTGCCACTGAGGCAGAGTGGTTGAGAGAACTTTTGATGGACTTGCCGATGGTTGAAAAACCAATCCCTGCTATTCTCTTGAACTGTGATAATCAAACAATTATCAGGAAGGTGACTAGCAGTCAGTATAATATGAAGTCCAGCAAACATGTGAAGCGCAGATTGAAGTCAAACAGTTATAGCTGTGGAATACATTGAAACAGCTAAAAACCTGGCAGATCCCTTTACTAGGGGATTATCATGCATTGTGATAGATAATGCGTTGAAGGAGATGAGATTGAGACCACATGAGTTATATTACAGTGGCAACCCAACCTATGTGATCGGAGATCCTGTGAATTAGGACCTGAGAAGAATAAATTGTTAGTTAACTGGAGAGTACAATCAATACCCTTAATCCACTCTGTTGGAGATGTAGTACTCTTATATCTGTAAGGTAGGATGTCTTAATTTGTTCTGAGGCTCTCTCATGAGCAAGATACTATCCTACAGAGTATCCTTGCAAGAACACACCTATATGAGCTTGCTTGTTAGTCACGATCTATAAGAATTGGGAGTTCTTTAACAAACTCATGAAGTGAGACAGGAGTACGACTTATATGCTCCACCTGCGTGGTAGACTCTCGGCAGCCAAGTACCAGTCAAGGCTAAAAGTAAAACCTGTTCACACCAAACTACCAATTCAAGGCATAGTCCATTACACAGTTGTGGACGAGTGTGGCTTGTAGCTCTAGGTGGATGTTCAACCTTCACCGGTCTTCATCGAAAAGATGGTATATCAACAGTACCTTGGTATGATGGGCAAAACGACATGAGCCTCTAGGATCTGGTTGGGGATTGTTAGAAGTTTAGGGCTGTGACCTATATTAATAATTCCAATAAACCCCAAAGGCCCATGTGCACATGCATGACATGGTGGGGGACTTTAGTCCCACCCTACTAGTCTATGAAGGAGAAGAATAACTTAAATACTTGAGTTGTTTCCACCTAGTTGAGCTAGTAGGAGAGAAAGGAACACATGCGCACTCGCCTCGCCACACCACGCCTCGCCTCACTGGGCTGGGTCGGGCGGGGCAGAACGGGTTGAAGGGCGTGGGCGCACGACATGCGCGTGAATGGTCTGGCAAAATCCAAGCCTCGTGTGTGCGGGGTTGCCGCTTCCTTTTGCTACTCAGACTTTTTGTTCTGCAAGAGATAATTGCACTAACCATATATGGTAATTAATTATTCTCCCTTTATGGTGATTAACACGCCTGCTTAATTTGGATTAATTACCATAAGTGTGCAGCGTCGTGTGCGTATATAAATGGGCGATACGTTGCCTACAGGCCACATAGTTTTTCGCCTCTCTCGTCATTCTCTACTGTGATGTCGCATCGTCTTCCCCATCCCGCTGCCAACGTGCCATCGGTGCCGGGAGAGCAGGTCTCCGAAGCCTACGTCTCCTCGTGTCCTTGCATGGGATAGGGGACGTATTAGTTTTTGGGAAGCGCCATCATGACTGCCCACTGGTTATTCGATCTGTATCTTCTTCATCAACCAATCGGCTACATCTGCATCGCCTACTTCATCGATTGATTGGACTCTACAATGATCATCGTCGGAGCGCTTCCCCGTAAGTCACCCCTTAACATCTTCCTGATGATTACATCGAGTGATCAGGCCTTGTTCCTAGGTTGTTGCTAATCGTTGTGATTAGCGTTTATTCCTGGTTTATGACCAATGATCCACTAGTACACGTAATTGAGATCGGAGCTTTCATGATGATTTGTGCCTAGATTACATGTAGTTTCTCTAGTATTTGTACCCACTAAAATTAGACTTATCATCACTAAGCTGCTGTTATTTCCAATAGATTTCTATTTAAAGGTGGTGATGATTGTGCAATGGTTGTCTATAGAGATGAGGAAGATGAAGAAATGCCAGATACAGATATCCCTTAGTTTGCTGTTGGACAAGCAATGGGCCTACCTTGGTTGTGCCTAGTCTTCAGGGTGCCGCCGGCAATGGCACGGAGGGAGGTACTGACTCGACTATGCCGGCCTCCCCGAGGGTCGCCATCAGCAATGACGGTGCCTCTGTTACAGTGCCACCTCCGGTGACCTTCAACGGTGAGGGCCAGAAAACTACTCCCATCGGCGCTCTCGAGTGAAGACCCGAAGCATGCCAGAGACCACGTCATCACCATCTGTACCACCCACTCCCCAGGAGCAGTTCATGAACCGCATCAAGAAGGCAGCAGGGACCTTTCTCTCGATCCCAAAAATTAACAAGAGAAGGAAGAAGAGCACGCCTCCCGGATCCACTCCTAGGCACAGCCGCCGCATTGCTGGCCTCGACGCAGAACCAATTACTGCACCAGCAAAGTCAAGAAAAATGGTGATGCGCTCCCTAGGCTTTGGAGAAGGCCAGGAGCAGTTCTGTCAAGAAGACTTGGATGGGTACGCCAAGCTGTTCAGCCAACCTCTTACTAATACCCATCTTAAGGCTTTGGCAACTTTGTTTGGTTGGGCCATCCCTGACATTACAATAGAGTGCGAGTTTGCCATGAGTGCTGCTTAGAAGGCAAAGATATGTGGGTTGGTTGTTATTTCCAATAAGTGTAATGGATCCTTCTCAAATTCTGGTGTGGAACGTGCGTGGTCTCAATTCCACAGCACAACAAGATTCAGTTAGGGTCATTGTCGACTCAGCCAAAGTGGATGTGGTGTGTATGCAAGAAACCAAAATGGAAACAATAAACCGAAGGATGATTTTATCCATGCTAGGCTCTGTATTTGATAGTAACTCCATTGCTCTACCTTCAGTAGGTGCAAGTGGCAGGATACTGGTTGCATGGAGGCCCAAACTTGGTGCCATTGGAGCAAGTAGAGTCGACTCTTACAGTGCATCAGTGCAGTTATGTCATGACAACGGAGATGCTTGGTGGCTCACATGTGTCTATGGGCCATAGAGAAATGAAGACAAAATCGCATTCTTGCAAGAACTCCTCGACATACGTACACATTGTACAGGCTCCTGGGCGCTAGTTGGGGACTTTAACTTAATATATAATGATGAAGACAAAAATGGCTCTAACCTTAACTGAGCCATGATGGTTCGCTTCAGGAAATTCATCAATGACATGGCCCTCACAGAGATTCCTCTCCATGGAAGGAAGTACACTTGGACTAGTTCAATTTCTGGAGCTACACCTACACTTGTCAAACTGGATAGGTTCTTATCTTTAGTGGACTGGGAGCAACAATTCCCCAACTGTTTATTGCAAAGCGCTGCATCGGAGGACTCGGATCACTGCTACTTAATCCTCGGGTTGACGGACAGCAAGGCCGGAAAAAGGAGGTTTCACTTTCACTCCTTTTGGCCTAAATTTGATGGTTTCCAGGATGTGGTCCAGCTAGCATGGCACTCAGTGGAGCCGACGCCATGTCCTATGGAAACACTCTCACTCAAATTCAAAGCCACGGCAAGGGGACTCCAAACCTAGAGCGATAAACGGGTTGGCCATTTCAAGTCTCAACTCGAGATGGCCAAGGAGATCACTCACCAACTGGACATTGCTCAAGATAGTAGACAGTTAGCCCCACTAGAGCTTTGGTTCTACAACAGCTTGAAGAAATACTCACAGGCCCTTGCTTCTCTCATCCAAACCATTGCACGGGTCAGATCAAGGATTACTTGGCTAAAGGAAGGAGATGCCAATACGAGACTGTTCCATCTCCACGCTCGACACCGCAAGAGAACAAATTTCATTGTTAAGCTGAAGAATGGTGACCAAACTATCACCAATCATGATGACAAGGCAAAAGTACTTCTGAATTATTATACAAATCTGCTTGGTTCTTTGGTTGATAGAGAACATGCGCTGGACCTTGACACTCTAGGCATTCAACAGCATGACCTTCAGGTCCTAGATGCGCCAATATTGGATGAGGAAGTATGGACTGTAATCAAACAACTTCTGACAGATAAAGCTCCGGGCCCGGACGGATTCACGGGCAGGTTTTATAAAACTTGCTGCCTACTATCAAGGGACACATCATGGCCGCTGTATCAGCTGTATGGAGGCGAGATTTTCGGAACTTTCGGCTACTCAACATGGCATACATTACCCTGCTTCCCAAAAAAGAGGATGCCGTGGACGCCAAGGACTTCCAGCCCATCAGCCTGATACACAGCTTCGCCAAACTCGTCATGAAGATCCTGACCAATCTGCTAGCTGGTCGTTTAGACAACATGGTCTCAAAGAACCAAAGCGTGTTTATCAAAGGGCGTTTCATTCAAGATAACTTCATGTTGGTTCAGCAAACTGCATGCTTCCTTCACTCCCAAAAACAGCCAAGAATACTCCTCAAACTCGACATCTCAAAGGCATTTGACTCTGTCTCTTGGCCTTTCTTGCTAGAAGTCCTACAAAAGCTTGGTTTTGGGACGATCTTCAGAGACATGTTGAGTAGACTGCTCTTCACTTCATCCACGCAGATTCTCTTGAATGGGATTCCCGGGGAGTTTATATCTCACCGGCGAGGATTGAGACAAGGGGACCTGCTCTCCCTGATGCTATTCATACTGGTCATGGACACTCTGAACTTAATGATCACAAAGGCATCAGAGGCTGGGTTATTGCAGCCTCTCTCCTCAAGATCAATCCAGCACCGCCTCTCCTTGTATGCCGATGACGTGATTCTTTTCCTCAGACCGGCAGCAAGTGAGATTGACGTCACAATCAACATACTGCAGCTTTTTGGTGAGGCCACTGGACTGGAAACAAATATTCTATAAAAGCACCGTTGCTCCCATCCGATGCAGTGCCGAGAACATTGACATCATCCAGGACCGGCTGCCTTGCGAATTAAGCGATTTCCCGCAATAAATATCTTGGGCTTCCACTGTCATTGAAGAAACTCACTAGAGCTCAGCTACAACCATTGATTGACCGACTGGCTGACCTGCTACCTAGATGGAAAGCTGAGCTGATGACCAAGACAGGACGTGATGACCAAGACAGGACGTGCAGTACAGGTCAAGTTTGTGATCACATCAACGGTGCTATACCATGCTATGGCATTGGATCTTCCTTCTTGGGCAATTAAAGTTGTAGACAAGATGCGGAGAGGCTACATGTGGCGTGGAAGAAAGGAAGCAAAGGGCGGTCATTGCTTGGTGGCTTGGCCCAAAGTGACACGGCCTAAGGAACTAGGCAGTCTGGGCATATCTGATTTCACATGACTTGGTTTAGCGCTACGGGTGCCTTGGTTATGGCTCAAGAAAACAGCACCACATAAGGCATGGGCTTCACTGCCACTGCAGTCCAATGATCATGTTCAGGCCTTGTTCTCAATGGCTGTTGCAATAGAGATCAGGGTTGGAACAAGTACTCTATTTTGGGGAGACAGATGGCTAATGGGTCAACGCATTGAGGATCTCACACCGCTGATTGCTAGCATGGTGCCTAGAAGAATAGCCAACAAGAGAACTATGAGTGACGCCTTGACTGACACGAATTGGATCAGAGACATACATAGAGTGGCCTCCTACCAAGTCATGGAAGAATTCCTCAAGCTCTGGGACCTTATAACACAAGTGGTTCTTCATCTGGGTGTACCAGATGTGCATATATGGCACCCCTCTCCTTCCGGTCAGTACATTGCAAAGTCGGCCTATGAGGCACTCTTTCAAGGGTCAATACAGTTTGAGCCTTGGGAACGCATTTGGCAAACCTGGGCACCGGGCAAATGCAAATTCTTCCCATGGCTTGCGGTACATTGTCGTTGCTGGACAGCAGACCAACTAGAGAGAAGAGGACATCCGCACCCGGAACAATGCCCCCTCTGCGATCAGGAGAAAGAAACCATAGACCATCTCCTCATTGGATGTGTCTTCGTGCGGCAGTTCTAGCATGCCCTGCTGCAACGCATTGGTTATGTTGCCTTGTCGCCTCAGCCGCTGGATTCCTCCTTCGATCAATGGTGGGCTAAAGTCGATTCGTTGGTGAGCAGCACAACCCATAACGGACTGAACTCTTTCATCACGTTGGGCGCTTGGATTCTATGACGCCACCGCAACAATTGCGTGTTCAATGTCGCACCCCCAAGTCTTGTCGCTGCCCTGATCATGGCGGGTGAGGAAACTCAGTACTAGAACATGGCTAGGGCTAAGAACCTTGCCTTAGTGACAAGTTATGGTAGATAGGAGGAAGAGGGTATTTAATCCCCTTTCCTTGTCCCTGGTCGGGTAGTGTTTCAAATCAGGCACACGTATGTAACTTTGTGTGTGGGTGAGTTTTAGAGTTTGTTGTATTGTCTTCTTCTATTAATGCAATGATACACACATCTTCTTCATGTTTGAAAAAAAAATGGGAGTGGATGAACAACTTGAGAGGTGTCAAAGTGCAAGAATAAGAGACTTGTATTTAGATGAGGTGTGGAATACTTACCTTATAGGTATCCATAGTTATGCCTAAGTCGGTAGACGACCGGGTACCTCATCCATAAGGTAACCAACCGAGTTGGCTTGGAGCGCAAGGCAATTAGAGATAGACTTTCTATATGAATCCTTGTAGACTACGAGTAGGACTCTTCATATACCCCTTGCCGACCGGATATATAAGGCGGCAGGGAACCCCCATCAAGGGACACGAACAACCACAACAAACAACCCATGAAATACAAGTCACAGAACACAGGACGTAGGGTTTTTATTCTCATCGAGAGGGCCCGAACCTGTCTAAATCGACATCTTGTGTCTTACCCATCGAGGTCTTAATCCTGACGTAGCCCTATAAATTTATTGCCGAGTAGAAGTCTCGACAGTTGGCGTGCCAGTTAGGGGCAAGGCTCGTCGGGATTCACCGTCGACTTCGAGATCTCCTTCGGGTCGCTCGACTTCACCGTCGACTCCAACGGAGCTCTAGGCCTCGACGACCATCGATTCGACTCGCCGCAGCCAATCTCATGGCGCAATCACCGAGCCCCTCAGATCTGATCCCTTCATTGGTTCCACTCAGATTCGGCAGCCAATCTCAGTCGGTATGCTCCTTTGATGAGGACTCAGATGGATCTACATGCCCTTATCCTTTGGCCGTTAATATGGTTGAGATTCGTGAGAACCCAACCGATAATGGGGATGATGACAACAATGATGATGGTCCTGCCAACGACAACGATGGACGTGATGAGAAAGTCCAAAGGGATAATGACCCCAAAGAGGTACCACCTTCGAGCGGTCACCGTCGCAGACCGAGAGGATCTCATGGATCTCGGTTAGCGTGACGGCTAGACCTCAGGGATTGGGAGATTGAAGTAGATGGCGTCAAATTCTACCACACCGCTCAGAACAACATCACCGGAGTGAAGACATTGCTTGACAGCTTGATGGCTTATGCAGCGTACCAAACTCCGGCGATGCATAAGGCAGTAGCCATGCTCAAAGCAGCTGCTGTTCAAGACGCAGCCAGGGATGAACCACATACAGTGGCGAGTTCTAGCCATGCAACTTCTTATGGTCGACAGCGTAGCGATCTAAGGAATTCCATGAGACCCCATGATAGTCAAGATACCATCAACTCTCGTACGGAAGAGCGGATTCGGGATTACCAGCGCCACAAGGAGGAGTGCCACAACAGGGGGACTGATGACCGACGGGATGACCGACGGTGCAATACACCTTTGAAAGACAACCACGATGACCGACATAGACGAGACGATCGGGACCGGCGCGAAAACCATGATGAAGACAATCGGCGTCATCGCCATTGTGATGACGTAGGCCCTCGCCATAATCGCCGCGCGTCTTCACCTTCCCCATCATCAGACCGATGATGGAGGTTGCTCACCCCTAACGAGGATAAATTCGATAGGATCAAGGCTTACGTACCAAAGCTTCGTAACGCTCAGTGGCCAAAAGGGTTCAAGCCAGTCCCCATCGAGAAGTATGATGGTCAGACCAACCCTCGGGAGTGGCTTCAACTTTACAGCATGGCGATTCGGTCGGCAAGAGGCAACACCTATGTGATGACCAACTATCTACCGGTTTGTCTTGAGCCAGCCGTTCAGATTTGGCTCACATCACTCCCGAAGAGGTCGATTACTTCATGGGGCGACCTCAACAAGAATTTCATTGAGAGCTTCCAAGCTACCTGCAACCGGCCGGGCAATCACTTTGACCTCACCCGGATCATGCAGAAGGCTGACGAATCCCTGCGCGACTACATCGAGCGGTTCTGCGCCAAGAAGGCCGAGATCCCTAATGTTCCGGACCAACAGATCATTCCAACCTTCCAAGGAGGTGTCCAGAGCGATGAGCTAGTTCGGGAGATCGGACGAAGGAATCATGACCTCAAGCTGACCGCTCGGGAGTGCTTTGAGGTTGCAGATAAGTTTGCATCCGGAGAATCGGCCTTGTATGACATCTGAGGCAAAGGCAAGAAGAAGAGCTCGGACAAGCCGGAGTCCTCCAAGACGGACAAAAGCGGAAGACTGAGAACATGGTCGCTGCGGTAGACTGAACGAGGAAAAAATCCTCGGACGAACCAGCAGACCATGGACGACTTGCTGAGTGGCCCATGCCTATGTCATCCAAAGGGAAACAACAAGGGCTTCATGACTGCCGCGCTGAAGGTGGCCAAAGATCCGCCAAGGCGCAATGGCAAGGATAAAGCAAATAACGGTGACGACAAGGACGAGGATGGAGAGTTCCAGGAGCGTCGAAAGGAAGTCAATTTCATCTTTGGAGGCTCGGATGCCTACACCTCCAAGCGCAAGCAAAAGCGGGAGCTACGTGAGATCAACTCCATAGAGCTTGCCGTGCCCGAGTACATGCGGTGGTCTGAAGTACCGATTACTTTCGATCGGTCAGATCACCCCAGGCACCTGCCCAAGCCAGGTCGCTATCCGCTAGTGCTCGTGGCAGCGATAAAGGGGGTCAAGTTCAACAAAGTACTCATCAACGCAGGAAGCAGTCTAGACTTGATCTTCACCAAGACCCTCACGGAGTTAGGCTTGTCGGTCAGCGACTTGCAGCCGAGTTCTTCTCCCTTTCATGGGATCGTGCCTGGCAAAACCTCTATTCCTATTGGACAGATCACTCTGCCTGTCACCTTTGGAACCCATGAGAACTTCAGGACAGAGCGTGTCATCCTCCAGGTAGCCGACTTTGAGTCTGCCTACGATGCCATCATCGGTAGACCGGCGATGGCGAAATTCATGGCGGTCCCGCACTACCCGTATCTCACTCTCAAAATGCCAAGCCCCAAGGGAATCATCTCCCTCCTCTCTGACCTTCAAAATTCTTTCAATTGCGATGTGCAGAGTTGTGAGATGGCCGACCGACAGTTGATGCTGTCCGACCGTTTGGAGATCCAGAAGGCCGTCGGCAGTCAGGAGCAGACCGACGCGGAGGTCCCGTGAACAAGCCCACCAAAGACAATATCCAGACGGACGATGTCCCTACCAAGAAAGTTTTGCTCGACCCAGAGGACCCTACTAAGATCACTTATGGAGGGGCCGACCTCGACTAGAAATAGGAACTCGCGCTCACTCTTTTCCTCTAGGAAATTAGGGACATCTTTGCATGGAAGCCCTCTGACATGCCGGAAGTTCCTAGGAAAAAGATTGAGCATGAGCTAAGGGTGCCTCTTGGGACCACCCCCATCAAGCAAAGGCTTAGAGGGTTTGCACAAGACCGCAAGGACACCATGAAGAAGGAGATAGCTAGACTATTATATGCTAAATTTATAAGGGAAGTGTACCATCCCGATTGGCTGGCAAACCCAGTCCTTGTACCTAAGAAGAATAAAGAGTGGCAGATGTCTGTGATTATACCGATTTGAACAAGGTCTGCCCTAAAGACCCCTTCGCTCTGCCATGAATTGATCAGATTGTAGACTCAACAGCCGTGTGTGAGCTTTTAAGCTTTTCGGATGCCTATTCAAGCTATCACCAGATCCCACTGAAAGTCAAAGATCAGATCAAGACTTCTTTTATAACTCCCTTCAGCGCCTATTGCTATACTACTATGCCATTTGGTCTGAAAAATGCTGGCGCGACTTACAAACATGGTATTCAACCCTGCCTCAAAACTTAGATCGGTCGAAACGGAGAAGCATCTGTTGATGACATCGTGGTAAAGACTCGGAACGTTGAAGAGCTTCTCTCTAACCTGGCAGAGACATTTAACAACTTGAGACATTACTTGATGAAGTTGAATCCTAAAAAGTGTGTTTTTGGGGTTCCTTCGGAAAAGCTACTCGGTTACATCGTTTCGAAACGAGGTATGGAGGCCAACCCAGACAAAATCAAGGTGATTCTTGATATGGGGCCACCTAATTCCCAAACGGATGTTCAGAAGCTGACCGGATGTATGGCATCCTTGAGTCGCTTTATCTCCCGACTAGGGATCAGGGGTCTACTGTTTTTTAAACTACAGAAAAAGCAAGAAGACTTCGTCTGGACAACAGAGGCACAGTCGGTGTTGGATGAGTTGAAGGTTCACCTTAGCAATATTCCAGTTCTGGTGCCTCCAGAGCCACAAGAAAAGCTTTAGCTCTACATATCGGCCACAACTCAAGTTGTGAGCACTGTTTTAGCGGTCGACCAAGAGGAAGAGGGTCATGTACAAAAGGACAACACCCGATGTATTTCGTCAGTGAGGTCCTTAGTGCCTCCAAAACACGATATCACCAGATCTTAAAGCTGCTATATGTGCTCTTGATCACTTCGAGGAAGTTGAAGCACTATTTTCAGGCTCATCCTATTGAAGTTCAAACAACCTTTGCGCTCGGGGAAGTCCTCCACAACCGAGAAGCCGAAGGAAAAATTGCCAAGTGGGCAGTTGAACTCGGTCAGTTCACCATTACGTTTGTACCCCGGTCAGCAATGAAAGGACAAGCGCTGACCGACTTCATTTCTGAGTGGAGAGAGATTCAGATGCCGCGTGCACCACAAGATATTGAGTACTGAAAGATGTACTTTGATGGATCCCTCCAGTTACCTAGAGCAGGTGTAGGGATTGTGCTCATCTCACCACAAGGAGAAAAGATCCGATATGTCCTCCAAATCATGTTTCGCGCGTCTAACAATGTTGCGGAATATGAGGCTCTTCTACACGGTTTGCGCATTGCTGTATCACTCGGCATTCAGTGTCTTGACATCTTTGGTGATTCGGCTCTGGTCATCAACCAAGTCACTAAGGATTGGAACTGTGTGGATGACAATATGGCTGCCTACTGCTAAGAAGTGAGGAAGCTTGAAGACAAATTCGATGGATTGAAGTTCACGCATGTTCTTCGAGACAATAACCAAGCGGCTGATGAATTAGGCAAGATGGGATCGTCATGATCGATTGTTGCACCTGGTGTTTTCTTACACACCCTGAATTCTCCCACTATTTCTTCTCGGTCTGACGTCTTAACGACCGATGTTGCTGAGATGGTAGATGATATCAACATAGAGACCAATTGGCGCGACCCAATTGTCCAATTTTTGACTAAGAGGACACTGCCTTCTGATCATAATGAGCAACAAAGGTTAAAGGCAAGGTGTCGAGGATATTTGATGGTGGATAACCTACTCTATCGATGAGGAGGTTCAAATATCTTGATGCGATGCATCTCGATTCCAGAAGGCAAAGAGTTGATGGAAGAAATCCATTCAGGAGTATGTGGAAACCATGGAGCTTCCAAGACTTTGGTCGGCAAAGCCTTTCGGCAAGGGTTCTATTGGCCTACGATGGTCGAAGATGCACACCAGGTTGTTCGGAAGTGTGAAGGCTGTCAATTTTTCGCTCAACAGACACACGTGCCTTCGCAGCAACTTTAGATGATACCTATGACTTGGCCTTTTGCAGTCTGAGGGCTTGACATTGTCGGTCCTTTCAAGAAAGCGCCAGGCGGGTTCACTCATTTGTTTGTTGCTATTGACAAATTCACCAAGTGGACTGAAGCAAAGCCGGTTGGCAAGATAACTTCGAAGAAAACGATCAAATTTGTCAGAGATGTCTTCACTCGGTTGGGGGTCCTTCATGATATCATCACCGACAATGGTATTCAGTTCACTTTGGTCGGCAAAGCCTTCCAGCAAGGGTTCTATTGGCCTACAACGGTCGAAGATGCACACTAGGTTGTTCGGAAGTGTGAATGCTGTAAATTTTTCGCTCAACAGACACACGTGCCTTCGCAGCAACTTCAGATGATACCTATGACTTGGCCTTTTGCAGTCTGGGGGCTTGACATTGTTGATCTTTTCAAGAAAGCGCTAGGCGGGTTACCTCATTTGTTTGTTGCCATTGACAAATTCACCAAGTGGAATAAGGCAAAGCCGGTCGGCAAGATAACTTCGAAGAATGCGGTCGAGTTTGTCAGAGATGTCTTCACTCGGTTTGGGGCCCCTCATGATATCATCACCGACAATGGTACTCAGTTTACATCTAAGGAATTCTGTGACTTTGCCGATGAGATGGGAATAAAAATCCACTTTGCATTAGTGGCTCATCCTCAAAGCAATGGGCAGGTCGAATGGGCCAATGGTATGATTCTTCAGGGGTTGAAGCCCCGAATATTTGACTGGCTCAAACCATATGTCGGTCGGTGGGTTCAAGAGCTGCCTTCGGTTCTCTAGGGGTTACGCACTAATGTTAGTCGGGCTATTGGCCAGTCACCTTTCTCGTTGGTCTACGGTTCCGAAGCTATGCTGCCGACCAAGGTAAACCTCGTATCAGCGCGAGTCAAGGGATATGACGTGAAGCTTTCTGAAGACAACCGAGTGATTGAATTGATTGCAGCGGAGGAGTTGCGTGATCGCGCTCTATTTCCGTCGGCAGTATACCAGCAAGGCTTGCGATGTTATTGTGACAAAAATGTTTGCAGTCGCTAGTTCTATGTTGGGGATTTAATGCTACGATGAGTGCAATCAACCAAGAATCAGCACAAGTTATCCCCTAAATGGGAAGGACCTTATGTGGTCAAAGAAGTTACTCGGCCGAGGGCTTATCGATTGATGTATGAAGATGGTGACGATGTACCAAATTCATGGAACATCAATCAGCTACGTCGCTTTTATACTTAGTCTTTTTTTTATATTTTCATACATTGTTGTTGAATGAAATTCTAAGTCTTTTTGATGGAAGATGTTTTTGATTTCATTCTTATTTGTCTCGATCCCTTAATTTATAACATTAAACAATTGAGCCAGGGGGCTAGTAATAATGTCCTATTACTTCTTAACCTTCACAATTCTGGTTTTGGATTTTTCCGACCGATTTCTCATATTTTATACGGTCTAAAGTTTTTTGGTCTTATGCTAGAAAATTATGGTTATACAATTTATACTGCACAATAGACTGCCACTACACTAAACCCAGAGCCAAATGTGAGAGGTCATGTGTCGATTGGTCGATTCTGCTTGTTACGCAGTTATAAATTACAACCTAATATGCTAAGGCAGACTGGTGCAACTTCTGTTTTTGTCTCTAAAAGACTTAGGGTGAAAAGATCTTAAGTGTGAGAAACCATGTGGATATGTGCCTTTGGTTTGCAATATGTGATGAGTAATTAACATTGGTTGAGTCTTTTTTTGAGTTGAAATGCGGGAATCTGGGGATTGCAGGAATTGTGCATATCATGGTTTTAACTAAGGATGTTGGAGAGTTTGCAAGACATGAGAAATGTATTTGCTTGTCTCATGATGTGTAGGTCACTGGAGTCATCTTGGCGGTCAACTATGACAGGATCGGGCACAAGTAGGAGACTTGGGGCCGGACGACCAGGAGGCCGGGTGAAATCAAGGGTGATCCACACCGTACACGTGGAGAGGCAAGAAGCACAGACGGTTTCGCGGTTGAACCTCAAAACCGTGGGTGGTGATCAAGACGGTGGGGTTGACCAAGTCAAAGGTGATCGAGCGTCGGTGCAAGTAGAGGCTTCCAATGGACCAGAGGTGGGAGAGACTTACCGACGAGGAAGATCACGAGACGAGGTGACACGCGTCAAGATCAAGATGTCGCGCTTTGAGAAGCGTGCAAGGCGGTTTCCCAGTTTGGGCCTCAAAACCAGTGGCGGCGATTGGAAGTACACGTGGCACCATCGCGGAGCTTGCGTTGAGGCGAAGCAAAGTTATGAAGGGCTCGATGGCGTTCGGGCGAAGGAAAAAGAGTTGGACGGTTTTGTCTCTCGTGGTAGGTGGCAATGAGTTATAGGTCAAGAGTAGAGTTGTCTTGGACCCTAGGCCTATATAAGGAGAGGTGTGGCTGGTGGGAGAGGTGCCTCTTCCCATTAGTCTTGTGTTAGGTGTTCATTCAAAGTGCTAGGAGAGGTCTTCATATAATAGAGGAGAGGAGAGGGTGTGTGAGAGACATCTCTTTCTCTTCCAAATATTGGGAGGAAGAGGGTGGCTTCCTAGCCTTGTATCCATAGATCTTGTAAGCATGTTTCTATGATATGAGAAGTATTTTCATGCTCAAGATCTTCCTCTCTCCCTAAATCCCGAATTTCTCTTTTTCTCTATTTTCGGAGCTATTTTCGTGGGAATTTTCGATCTCCTTTTTGGGCAAGTTTTTGGTATGGATTTCATGGGAAATTTGGTGCTATGATGAGCTAGAACAAATCCCCATAGGTCCTTGACCGAATACATAGCTCTAGCATCTTCGATTTGAAGAATTTCTCAAGTTTTCCCTTTTTGGTGTTCTTGGCACAGGATCTGAAATTCGTGATAATTCCTTGAGCCAATTGAGTGGATCTTCTAGGATTAGGGTCATGATGTGTTGAGGATTCACTGGTCCAAAAATTGCATTATTTGGAGTTCGTTTGATTAGGTTTTGGTCAAGTTTTTGCCTAATCCCAAAACCTTTTTCTGTTCTGTCGGGGTCGACCGGCACTGCCAACGACCAGGACCGGCACTACCGGTGGGTTAGAACTCGGATCGGCACTGCCGATGCCATGACTAGCACTACCGGTGGCTTGAGTCCGAACCCCGCACCGACACTGCCAATGGCCAGACCGGCACTGCCGATGTGCTCTGTTAGCTGCTTCTGAGAACCCCGCACCGGCACTACCGATGGGCTTTTCCGGCACTGCTGATGGTGCCAACCGGCACTGCTGATGGTAGTCCAGTTTCGCACTGTTTTGAGTGTTTTTCAGTTCTCTTTTATTTTCGCTGTGTTCCCGCTACTGCTATTGATCACTCCTAGGGTTAGCATACCACCAGTTGGTGTGTGTAGCCTTGGTGATCGGTTTAGAGGTTAGCTAGGGTTGTAATTTGGACATAGGCTAAGTTCTTGTGAAGAATTTTAATTGGCTCCCATTCACCCCCCCCCTTTGGTCGCCTTCTCGATCCTTCAATTGGTATTAGAGCCGGTTTGATCACTAGTTGACCTTCACCGGCTTTGTGATCCAAAAGCGACATGGAGAAGCGTGCGGTCAAGCTTTGGATGTTCGATGGAGAGGACTTTCCCTACTGGAAGTCACGGACCAAGGCTTATCTCTTAAGCCAAGGACGTGCAATTTGGGAGATTGTGGAGGAGGACTACGCCATACCGGACGACCTCAACACCGCGCCAGTAGGTGAGTTAACTAGGTATGAAAACAACTCCAAAGCTGTCAATATCCTGCTTTCTGCTCTAGGTAGGAATGAACATGACCGTGTTGCTCATCTTGATACTGCACATGCCATTTGAGCAAAGCTTTGCACGTACCATGAGGGTACCAATCAAGTCAAGTCTATGCGTAAGGATTCTTACAATAGACAGTACCAAACCTATGCACAAAAACCTGGCGAGTCACTAGATGACACCTTTCGTAGGTGTTGACGGCTGTTAAGTACCATTTTTAACCGTCAACTATACTCAAATAAAGGAGAATTTGGCATTTCATACACGCATGCTTTATCACAATAATATAGTTCCACTTGTACTTGGAGAACTTTGTGCATGCAGGAGGAAATGTGAAGGAAACACCTCAAAAGGCAAGAAAACACACTTTCGACCAATCAGAGAGCGCCACATGGACGTCACACGGATTGAAGGGCCCATTTTCAGCACTTAACCGACGTAACTCCCTGCAATACCGCGCAAACCAACGTCAGGGCCCACAGGACAGCCACCTGGAGAAAGCACAGGCCAGGAGGGGCCACCCCCAGGTCGGCCGACCTGGTCAGGTCGGCCGACCCAGCCGGGCGCCCTCTCCGCCTGGGCTTCCACGTGTTGGCTCCTCCGCGACTCCTGATGACGGTTTGAGATGCCTTCCGTGGCGGTTACGCTCCCTTGCCGACCTATTGAGGCTATAAATAGGAGGGTGTGCCTTCACACTCAACACACACCACAAGAAGCATTTCTCTCTTGCTAGTAGTAGTTCTTGGAGTTTTAGTGGAGTTAGGCTGAGTCTAGAGCTCTCTAGTCCCAAGTCTTCACTTGGAATTGGTATGGCTCTTGTATCTTTTCTCTTTTGTAAGACTTTGCTCTTATCAATATATATATCTTTTCTATATAGTTGTGCTTGGGTCATGAGTTTCTTGTTTGATATTGTGATCCATATATGTGATAGTATGGTCTACTTGTGTGATAGTAGTTTATATTTATTATACTACTATTGTCATGCTAGTTATATACCGTCACTATAGTCTAGTTTATATGTTATAGTCTCTATGCTTAGTTTTAGCTGATAAAGTATAGCATGGGTTTGGTGATCGTATTCGTACGGTAGCTCTGCCTCGTGAATAGTAATCGCGGAGGGGCAGAGTGCTCTTTGGTCATGCAAGTATGGTACTTGGGTGACTGATTTGCATCAATTATTCGTTAGTCTACTGGTTCGTTGAGGTAGGCGGCAGGTGGTGACAGCCCTGTCCGTCCTTTGAAATCCTCCCCGCTAGGCTAGTGCGTAGGCTCTTGGCGGAAGTCGCCTGTGGATGCAGGGGTAAGTCCGTGCCTGAAGTGCTATACTATTGACTGCTGAACCTGAGTGTGGGTCTGTATGTATTCTACTTAGGCTATGCAACTATATAGGAATGTATAGTAGGAGTAGCTTAGCCTAGTCTTTCCTCCACTAGACTTTATTTATTTAGTAGGAATCTTCTGTGTGTGTCACACTACCCAGTTATTATCATGTACCCGCCTGTCTTGGTTAGATATCCTTGCTAATTGTTAACATGATCTTATATGTTAGTAACGCTTCTTGATCATAACCTTCCTTTGGGATAAACAAATACGATACCCTGAATACTTCCGGGTGAAATGCTACAGCGGTATTCTCCGTGCGCTTGCGGATTTTACCTACTTGACTCTGGGACATATTAGTGAACCGTTTCTGGCCCCGTGCCGGGAATGATTTATTAATATGGCTTAGCAAAAGTCAACAAGCATTTCTGGCCCCGTTGCCGGGGAAGGCGTATGATTAAGAAAAATTACTAATGTATATAGTAGTGTTGCAATTATTAAGGCTATCTCCTAGGCAGGCTAACCTTGCTTTGTTTTCTGCATTTTGTATGAAAACAGGGTAGTGTATGACTGGTTTCGACTTGCCGACAAACTTCACTGAAGATCCTGAATCACTCCTGAGAAGGACACGAGCCAGGCTCACCCCTCCTCGTAAGGAGACTCGGCCAATCAAACCTGTCATTCCCGCACCATCAAGCTCTGAGCAAATGGCCGACAAGACCCTCCGTGAGTTCTCCGCTCCCTCCGCTGCCAACATCCCTACGGGACCAGCTGGCAATGTGGGAGATGCGAACTTCGAGATCAAGACCGGTCTCATCACCATGGTGCAGGCTAGCCCATTCTGTGGGAAAGCCAATGAGGACGCTAGTGCTCATCTCCAGCAATTCCTGGAGATTTGCAACACGTTCAAAATGAAGGACGTCACCCCCGACGCTGTTCGCCTTCGACTGTTCCTGTTCTCTCTCCTTGGGAGAGCGAGACAGTGGTTCTACGCAAACCCTGAAGCTGTGAACACTTGGGAGAAGTGTTCAGCTGCGTTCCTTGCAAAGTTCTTCCCGCTGGGCAAGACCAATGCCCTCCGCGGAAGGATCTCAAGCTTCCAGCAGGAGTCGAAGGAGTCGATTCCTGAGGCATGGGAGAGGCTCCAGGAGTACATCCTGGCATGTCCCCACCACGGGATGGATGATTGGCTGATCATCCAGAACTTCTACAACGGGCTTACTCCGTCGGCCCGCGACCACCTCGACGCTGCTGCTGGTGGAGCCTTCTTCTCGCTCACTGTAAGCAAGGCAAAAGCTTTGATCGAGAAGATGGTGTCCAACCAAGGTTGGAATGAAGAACGCCTCCAACCTCGCCAGCGAGGCATGCACTCCGTCAAGGAGGTTGACATGCTCGCCGCCAAGATTGACCTTCTCATGAAGAAGATGGACGACCAAGCCAATGGAGAAGTGAAAGCCCTAGATGCTCGGATGACTTGCGAGGTCTGTGGCAACACGGGACACTCGGGCAATGACTGCCCTGAGACCCGTGAGGACGTAATGTTCATGGGCAACAACAACAACAACGGCTACCGTCCACAAGGAGGTCAAAGTTGGGGTCCACCACGTCCCAACTACCAAGGAGGTAACTCTGGCAACTTCTCTGGTTTTAATTCCGGTTATAATCAGCCCTCCTTGAAAGATCTTGTGCTTGGTCAAGCTAAGGTTAATGATAACATCAGTAAAAAGCTTGCCACCACTGATAGGACTCTTGAGAGCATCCACACTAAGATAGAGGGTGTTTCCTCTGCTCTCAAGAATCAGCTGAGCTTTAATAAAATGATAGAAACCCAATTAGCTCAGTTAGCTGCTGCTGTTCCTACTGCTGAGTCGGGGAAAATCCCGGGGCAACCCGAGACCCCCTTAGAAAATGTTAATGCGGTTACCATGAGAGGAGGTAAGTCCACTCGGGATCCGCCATACCCTAACCATGCAGGAAAGGACACATCAGCTGAGAAGCCGGTAGAAGAAGAAGAACTGCCGCCCAGGAAAACGGCCCCACATGAGTTCTATGACACGAACCTCATGCCGTTTCCCGAAAGAAGAAGGAAGCCCACCGTGGACGAGCAGTTCACACACTTCGTTGAGGTAATCCAGAAGCTGCACATCAACGTGCCCTTGCTGGATGCGATACAAGTACCCACGTACGCTCGCTACCTCAAAGATCTTATCAGCAACAAGCGCCCACTACCGACCACAGAAATTGTCAAGCTGACGGAAGAGTGTAGCGCTGCTATACTCAACCGGCTTCCTGAGAAGAAGAAAGATCCAGGGTGTCCCACGATCACCTGCTCGATCGGGACACAGAACTTCGACCATGCCTTATGTGATCTTGGGGCAAGTGTGAGCGTCATGCCGAAGGATGTCTTCGACAAGCTCAACTACACCACACTATCCCCCACGCCGATGCAGCTGCAGCTGGCCGATTCAACGGTCCGCTATCCGGCGGGGATCGCCGAAGATATTCCGGTGAAAATCCGGGATTGCTTCATCCCCGTCGACTTCGTAGTGCTTGATATGGACGTCGGGAAGAGCACACCGCTCATCCTAGGACGCCCATTTCTCAGCACTGCGGATGCTCGCATCGATGTAGGAGCCGGAGTAATCCGCTTCCACATCAATGGCAAGGAGGAGAAGTTTGACTTTCGGCCAAGGAAAGAACAGTGCAACATGATCCGTATCAAGTACGGGCCGAACCCAAGCAACATCAAGGAAGTGGAGGTCACTCCGCCAAAGAAGGACAGCCTCATCACATTCATGAAGAACTTCCTTGAGAAGGAAAAGGCTGCACAGCAACAACTGATGAAGGCAAGGAGGCAAAGGTCACACATTAAGCAACAGCCTCCGAAGTCCACAAGGCAGCAACCTCCGAGGTCTGCAAAGAAACAGGCTGTGAAGCCTGCAAAACCGCAGCCTCCGAAGCCCGAGAAGCCACCGACCGCAACAAAGACCAAGAAGGTGTGGCGAACGAAACAAGAAGCATCATCCGTGTCTTCATCTCCGGGACCGGACAACGCTTCATCGAGCTGAACGCCGGAGAAAAGTCCCGCTCGTCGGACTTTAAAAGGTGAGTCCTCGCCGGGAGGTTAAACCGGTAGTTATCCATATTTGCTCTTTTAATTGCATATTTGCTTTCCACCACATTTTGATTTTTTCCGACCACTGCATTTCTGCATTTTTGAATTTTTCCAGCCACCTTGGAATTTTTCAAAACTCATTTGCATTTTTGAAAATTTAGAAAATAGGTTTTTGGGCTTTCCATTTTGAAAAGATTTTTTGTCGAGCTTTTTGAGCAAAAAGGCAGCAGGGGACAAATCCCCTAGCCGTTGGGGAACACATAGGAAAAAGGGGGCTGCCAGAAGGCCCACCTGCCAGGTCGGCCGACCTGGTGGGGTCGGCCGACCCCCTGGCCCCACCTTTTCCTGTGCTCCTTTCTCCCAACGGCTATATGGCCGTTGCTCTGTCCCCTTCTAACGGCCATCTTGCTTCCTTGGCTATAAAAACCACCCAGGAGGAGGAGCTTCACCATTCCAAGCTCATCTTTCACTCCCCTCCTTTGCTCACTTGTTGCTCTCCCAAAATTTCGTGTTCTTCAACTTTACTACAGCCCCAAAAACCCAAAAAAATATTTCCCCTCTGTTTTAGTGCATTTGCAAGTGAGAAGAAAACCAATTTCGGAGAAGCTCGGGTTTGTCGCTTTCACTAACGCTCACCCGAACACTTGTTCGATCTTGTTTTTGTTCTTGTCTTGTGTTTGTTCTTGTGTGCAGCCATGTTCAAACGAATGAAGCAAGTCGCTGGAATCAAGCGGAGAAAAAGCACTCGTGCAAGCACGAGTCAAGCATCCTCCGTCGAGCTCACACCAAGTCCGGGGCATGGTGACCCCGAAGCTGAAATTCCGGAGGAAAGGCCGGCCTTGCTCATCACCGAGGAGCATCTCGACATCAAGGACGACCGCGAGGGCCAAGCCATCGCGCTCATGAGAGAGCGGCCATTCGCCCACACCCGACGCTTCGATCCGGACTTCCTCGAGAAAATAGGTATGAGAGAAGAATTTGCCTCTATTTTTCGCACTATGGGTTGGCTAAATTTCGTAGAAGTAGATGAGCCGGGTTCTCGTTTGCTTACTATGCAGTTTTTATGCACCCTTAGAAAGTATGATGAAGGCATTTCTTTTCGCTTGTTTGGGCAAGAGCGCTTGGTCACATGGGGTGATCTTCATGCTATGCTAGGTCTAAATCCTAAATGTAGGCTAGACTTAGATAAAGCGCTAAAGGGGTTCCATAAAGAAAGTTTTTGGAAAAAGATTTCCGGAAACGAGTGGGGTCCCAAGCCTAGAACAAGTGCCATCCATAATCCTACACTTAGATTTATGCATGTGTGGTTGGCTATGACCTTGTTTCCTCGAGGTGACATTAGGGTTGTCCGGCAAGATGAATTGAAAATACTTTATGCCATGGTTAAGAAAATTAGGGTGTCACCCGCGGAATGCATGATTGATCAATGGTTAGACAATATAAAGTTGACAGGACCAATTGAGTGCACCTCTTTAGTTACTCGCATTGCGCAGAAGTGTGGTCTGCTTGAGAATGTTCATGTGGAATATTTGACGGTAGATAGAGAATTTCTAGGCGAGGACTATTTTGTGCAAGGACATACTTTGAAACATGGTCCAAATAATACCTTGATCTATCACTTTCCCGGGTATACAAATGAATTCCCGTTACCTAACCCGGGTCTTCGTTTGTATCACTGTCGGGCACTAACCCTCCCACTTGAGCCAGTGGGAGAAGTTCGCAGGCATAGTGTTTCAGGGCGACCGACACGTTCCCGTAGGCATATGGAGCCTACACCGGAGTTTCACACTCCGACCGGAGATCCGGTATGGGAGCAGCCCCCGCCACAGGACGAGGCGGGTGCATCAACATGGCAGGCCGGAGCATGGGAATCTCAGTACAATTACCCCATGCAGACGTCATCAAGTTCAAGCGGACCGCCATCCTTTGCCACTCGGTCATTCTCATCCCGTGGGTTCCGTGAACTCAACTATGGGATGGCCGAGTTGACAAGGAGGGTGAACGACATTGATTTGCGCACCGAGAGCATGCAACAAACTCTCACGCAACATGTCACCGACACCCAGCAATGGCAGAATTTCAGCGACAACCAATTCCGCCAGCTGAACGCGATGATGGCTCAGAATCAGAGCAATTGGGATGCCTTCTTCCGCTCCCAAGGCTACGACCCGAACCAGCAGATGAGCAAGAACAAGCTTGGGGGAGGACCCCCCTTCTCACGGTAACTTGTATCTTTCCCCTTCCCTTTATTTCTTGCATTTGCTAAATCTGAAATTCCATAAAAATTTGCAAAACATAAAAAGAACAAAAATATTTCCCTTTTTCATGCGCGGTATGAATGTGTATAATTTTCCTATGTTGAGATGATGAATAGTTGCTCTGTCCTTTATTCCTCTCTAAAGCTAGTTTACAACTTAGTACTCTCTCAAGAGTTAGGTTTGTTGGTACATCTTGCCTTGAACTTGAATCTTGTGGGTAGCATATGCATTCTCTAGTTCTAAGTTGTTGAGAGGTATGATATGATAGATAGGGCTGCTATGATCTTGCTCAACGTAAAGCTTGAATTCCGGAGTTTTATTTTTCAAAATGACAAATTGATAAGTTCCTCAATGATGAAATTCCCACCACAGCCATATGTAGTGTTTACATTTGAAAACCTTTACACATATGCTGCTTGTTTCACATTGAGCTTAGTCAAAATTGTTGTGACCCTAGTAGAACTCTTTTTATGCTTTCTTGATCAAGATCATATACACACATCCACCGCCATGAGCTATCCTTCTAAATCAAGAAGATAGCATCCACCATATCCACCATATCCACCGTGAGCTATTCTTCTACACCGGAAGAAAGCCACTATCCATCCATCCAAAGAAACACTCCATATATCCATTGCAAAATTCCTCTCTCAAAGTATTCATTGCAAACTAGGACTATGGCTATGCAAAAAGAAAAGAAAAAAAAAATGCTCAAAAAAGAGAGCAAGCAAAAGATAGCCATAGCCTAGAAACTCCAAAAGAGAGAAGGAAAATTCAAAAAAGGAGTTATTTCTTCCCATCCACCATTCCTCCGTTCTCCCACACACTTGCACATCTTGATCAAGATTGTTTGAATTGATGTTTTTTCTTGGATCCGGTCTTTTGACATAGCAATATTATGTGAACATGAGTGCTTCATATATCCCTACCTTGAGCTCCACATAAAGCCTTATTTAGAAGTAGGTGATTATAGGCAACACTTTGCCTTGGTGAGGAATCATACACATATTGAGTGATCCGAGAGAATCATTTGAGGAACTTGGTTTTTATTTTCAAAATCTTTTGAAAACCTCCGGAATAACATAGCGGAATCTAGAGCAAGTGATTGGTGCCCTGCAATTGTTCTATCTCTCAACCGCCCAAGACAATGAGGTGTAAAAGCCCCATGGATCGAGGTAAATGGGTAAGTTATGCGCCAATATATTTAATTCTAGGAAGAGTACTTTGTTGTGCGCAAAGTATTATTGAGGAGCAGGACATTGTAGCAACTCCTGATCAACAACTTAAGTTTATCTTTGCTTCGGGACGAGCAAAGGGTAAGCTTGGGGGAGTTTGTTGACGGCTGTTAAGTACCATTTTTAACCGTCAACTATACTCAAATAAAGGAGAATTTGGCATTTCATACACGCATGCTTTATCACAATAATATAGTTCCACTTGTACTTGGAGAACTTTGTGCATGCAGGAGGAAATGTGAAGGAAACACCTCAAAAGGCAAGAAAACACACTTTCGACCAATCAGAGAGCGCCACATGGACGTCACACGGATTGAAGGGCCCATTTTCAGCACTTAACCGACGTAACTCCCTGCAATACCGCGCAAACCAACGTCAGGGCCCACAGGACAGCCACCTGGAGAAAGCACAGGCCAGGAGGGGCCACCCCCAGGTCGGCCGACCTGGTCAGGTCGGCCGACCCAGCCGGGCGCCCTCTCCGCCTGGGCTTCCACGTGTTGGCTCCTCCGCGACTCCTGATGACGGTTTGAGATGCCTTCCGTGGCGGTTACGCTCCCTTGCCGACCTATTGAGGCTATAAATAGGAGGGTGTGCCTTCACACTCAACACACACCACAAGAAGCATTTCTCTCTTGCTAGTAGTAGTTCTTGGAGTTTTAGTGGAGTTAGGCTGAGTCTAGAGCTCTCTAGTCCCAAGTCTTCACTTGGAATTGGTATGGCTCTTGTATCTTTTCCCTTTTGTAAGACTTTGCTCTTATCAATATATATATCTTTTCTATATAGTTGTGCTTGGGTCATGAGTTTCTTGTTTGATATTGTGATCCATATATGTGATAGTATGGTCTACTTGTGTGATAGTAGTTTATATTTATTATACTACTATTGTCATGCTAGTTATATACCGTCACTATAGTCTAGTTTATATGTTATAGTCTCTATGCTTAGTTTTAGCTGATAAAGTATAGCATGGGTTTGGTGATCGTATTCGTACGGTAGCTCTGCCTCGTGAATAGTAATCGCGGAGGGGCAGAGTGCTCTTTGGTCATGCAAGTATGGTACTTGGGTGACTGATTTGCATCAATTATTCGTTAGTCTACTGGTTCGTTGAGGTAGGCGGCAGGTGGTGATAGCCCTGTCCGTCCTTTGAAATCCTCCCCGCTAGGCTAGTGCGTAGGCTCTTGGCGGAAGTCGCCTGTGGATGCAGGGGTAAGTCCGTGCCTGAAGTGCTATACTATTGACTGCTGAACCTGAGTGTGGGTCTGTATGTATTCTACTTAGGCTATGCAACTATATAGGAATGTATAGTAGGAGTAGCTTAGCCTAGTCTTTCCTCCACTAGACTTTATTTATTTAGTAGGAATCTTCTGTGTGTGTCACACTACCCAGTTATTATCATGTACCCGCCTGTCTTGGTTAGATATCCTTGCTAATTGTTAACATGATCTTATATGTTAGTAACGCTTCTTGATCATAACCTTCCTTTGGGATAAACAAATACGATACCCTGAATACTTCCGGGTGAAATGCTACAGCGGTATTCTCCGTGCGCTTGCGGATTTTACCTACTTGACTCTGGGACATATTAGTGAACCGTTTCTGGCCCCGTGCCGGGAATGATTTATTAATATGGCTTAGCAAAAGTCAACAGTAGGTTTGAGCCCATTGTGTGCAACTTGCGGGCTTGTGGTAACCTTGTGTATAGTGATAATGATAGAGCTAAGCAACTGTTGTATTCACCTGATGAAAATGCTTGGGGGGTTAAGATTGCTGTACTAGAAGAAACTGCTGATTTCATTACCCTAGACTGTGAGCAGCTGTATAGCAAGCTAAAATCTCATAAACTGTCTAGGAAGTCTCATCCTAATCTTGCTAATCCTGCTTCTAGCATGGCTTTGCTTTCTAGCTCTAAAAAGGATAGTCACAGTGGTGTTTCTTATGGAACTAACCCCTCACTTGACAAGTCTTCTTTGGAGTTTGCTCTTTCTTCTCTTATTGCAGCTTCTGGTGAACAGATAGAGTGCATTCCTGACGAGGAGTTGTCCTTGCTCACAAGGAAGTTTAGGAAGTTCTACAACAACCGCAAGGAGAGAAGAGGAGGTGGTTCAAGAACCGGCTTCGAGTGTGGTGACCCGGGACACTTCACTGCTGACTGACCCAAGAAGAAGAAGAAGGCCGGGTACCACGACAACAACACTGAAGACTTCAAGCAGAAGAGGAACCGCTTCTACAAGAAAGGCAAGACTCCAAGAAGTTCGCCAAGGCCATTGCACGCGCCTGCATTGCCGCCTTGAGCGATGTGGACCTCACATCAAGCAAAGGTCTTACAAGCTCGGAGGAGGAGGTTGAGAAGCCATGAGTCAAGAGGAAGGATGACTTCACCGGGCTTTGCTTCATGGCAAAGAATGATCATGGCACCGACTCTGGCTCCGACTCCGACACAAGCGAGGTACCTCCCACTCTTGATGAGCTCTCTTCTGAACTTGATCATTTGCGTGATGTTTTGCTCATGCAAGATGATAAGCTTTAGAGCGCTGTACGTGAGAGTAGAGAGCTTAAGTCTAAGTTAGAGAGTGCTGAGTATGAATTTACTTCGCTTAGGTCTAAGCTTGCAAAAGATGACATTGCTGTTGAGTGTGAGTCTTCTCAAGTTGTGATGAATGATCTTGCATAGAGGGAAAGTGTGCATGCTCAAGTTGCCAGTCAGCTTGAGAGTGCCCTTAAAGAGATTGATGAATTCAAAGCTAGACCAACTCTTTCGGGTGCATGTCAGAAGTGCCCCAAGCTCACTAATGAGTTGGAAGCTCAAACCCTCAAAGTCAAAGAGCTCAAGTCCAAGCTGCTAGATGAGACTCGCTCGAAAGTTCTCCCACCACCATGTGTAGTGTGTGGCTCTCTTAAGGATAAGCTTGCAATCACTGGAGAGGAAAACAAAATCCTAACCCAAGAAAATGACTATCTCATCTCTCATCTCCAAAGAACCCTAGTGAGTGAGGAGAAGATTGAGAGTGACTTGGCAAGAGTCAAAGAAAGTGCCAGTAGGTCAACCTACAACTTGGGCTTGGGATTTGAGAGGTGTGACAAGGAGAGTGAGAATATGGGCAAGTTTGTGCCTAGCTGTAGCTAAGGATGAGGAACAGTCCATCAAACCCACTGACACATACTATCCACCTAACCCCAGTCCTTCCTTCAACTCAAAGCAAGCCGAGAAGCCAAAACCCAAACCCACTGTGCAAGCTAAGCCTAAACATGAGAGTGTTTACATTTGCATATTCTGTGGTCATAAGGGTCACTTGGATGAGTACTGTTATAGGCGTAAGAGAATTAACTAGGAATGTGCATCATGATGATTTTGTTGGTTTTCAGCCTCGCTTTTTTTCTCATGCCTATCATGGACAGGGTCATTCCTCATATGGCTTTGATTCACGAAACAGAGGCTTTGCGCAGCAGCGCTTTGGCGCCCCACATTTTCCCCATCGTGGTGAGCGTTGCTCGCGTGGATTTGGCTTTCACACAGATGATTTCTGTCCTCACAACCCCAGGTTTGAGTCGAGAAGCTTTGAAAGGCCACGCTTTCCCCATCGTGGTACTCGTCCCACGCGTTCGACTGGTAATGTGCAAAGAACTGTGATAACCCCTGCACGTTGTGTGATTCAGTGCTGGCTTCCCAAGAGTTTTCTTTCTAACCCTAGCACTGAGTCATCGATCTTTCCTTCTCGTTCTTTATAGGCAGCAGGTGGAGGCTTGGAGAACAAATGGTTGATGGACTCTGGGTGTTCGCGCCACATGACCGGACATGCAAAGTGGTTCTCCAGCCTCACTCCCTTGAAGCGCCGGGAGTATGTGACTTTTGGAGATGACAAGAGAGGGAGAGTGAAGGCAAGAGGCGCGGTAAAGTGCAAGCAAGGCACCTTCATACATCAAGCCAAGTACACGAAGAATCTCCTGAAGAAGTTCGACATGGTCAATGTGAAGTCGTTGTCAACACCAATGTCCACAACAAAGGCAGGAGCATGATTGGCTCCCTCTTGTACCTGACGACAACAAGACCCGACATACACTTTGCAGTGTGTCTTTGTGCTCGCTTTCAAGCTTCCCCAAGAGTGACTCATCGCAAGGCTGTCAAGCGCATCTTCAGGTATCTCAAATACACCCTTGAGTTCCGTCTTTGGTACTCTGCATCTTCATCTCTTGATCTTATTGGGTATTCGGATGCGGACTTTGCTGGGTGTAGAATTGATAGGAAGAGCACTTCTGGTACTTGCCATTTCTTGGGTACTTCTTTGATCTGTTGGTCTTCTTGTAAGCAGTCGAGTGTAGACCAATCCACCATAGAGGCTGAGTATATTGTAGCTGCTAGCTGTTGCTCACAAAACCTATGGATTATGTCTACCATGAGAGACTACAGGTTAACCTTTAAGGGTGTTCCACTCATGTGTGATAACTCCAGTGCCATATGCTTAGCCAAGAACCCAGTCCTACATGGTAAGGTCAAACACATAAATGTGAGATTCCACTTCCCGAGAGATAATATTGAGAAGGGAGATGTTGAGGTCAAATACATCGACACCAAAAACCAATTGGTTGATATCCTTACCAAGCCCCTAGATGCTTCAAGATTTGCTTTTCTTCGGGGGGAGCTTGGTGTTTGCCATCCTTATGGCATCATTTGAGGGGGAGTTGGTGCTCTCTTGTATATATGTATCTTACCTTTTTGCATTGCTTCTCATATGTAATATATGCATTGGTAGATGAGCTTTGATTTTTATGCCTTCTTGCATTTCTTTTTGCTATGATTGAGCTTGAGCTAAGTTGTGTGGATGTGATAGTAATCTCTCATGCTTAGATATTCTAGATGTCTTGTTATAGATACTTTTGAGCAACTTGCTAATCTTAAAGGTAAACTGAGCTTCTTGTGAACCTTATGAACTAATCTTGTTAAGACTTGCTCACCATGTGCATAATTGCTTTTATCCCTATCAAGACTTGTGTTGAGGCTAGTCTAGAGGATATCTTAACTTGGCACATTTTGTTTGTAAAATGGAAGGCTTTGCAAATGTTTAGCTTGTGCTGGTCCTCCACGTTTCCTACTCCTTCTCCCATCATCTCCTGGTCCTCTCCATGGTTCCTAATCATAAAATAATCATTAGGTAGCAAACCATTCTCAAAACTAACACATAGTAAAGAACGTAGGAACGAGCTCAACTCTAAATTTAGTCGTCGTGCACGAGCTCTAGTCATTGGACCTTGCAAGTCCAGAATTGGAGGAGTATTGTGTGTATCCATAGGAGTATGGTTTTAAATCTGAAATGTTAAAAGTAGGACTAACCCCGAACTCGGAAGACAACTCAAGTTTCTATGCATTATCATTAATCTTCTCCATGATTTTGAATGGACCATCAGCTCTAGGCATTAGTTTAGACTTTCTTAATTCTGGAAATCTATCCTTCCTCAAGTGTAACCACACTAAATCTCCTACATCAAGCTTTACTTCCTTTCTACCTTTACTACCAGCAATTTTATACTTTTCATTCATCTTTTCAATGCTAAGTCTAGTGGTCTCATGCATTTGCAAAATAAATTCAGCACGCTCCTTAGCATCAACATGAACTCTCTCATTAATAGGTAGAGGAGGTATATCAAGTGGAGTACGGGGATCAAAACTATACACTACCTTGAAGGGACTTACCTTGGTAGTAGAATGTGTTGCCCGATTATAAGCAAACTCAACATGAGGCAAGTATTCTTTCCATTGCTTTAAATTTTTCTTCAAAATAGCTCTCAACATAGTGCCCAAAGTGCGGTTCACAACCTCAGTTTGTCCATCAGTTTGTGGATGACAAGTTGTAGAAAATAGCAACTTTGTATCCAACTTATTCCAAAGCGTGCGCCAAAAATGACTCGAGAATTTTGCATCACGATCTGAAACAATAGTAGAAGGCATACCATGCAAACGTACAATTTCATTGAAAAAGAGGTTAGGAATATAACTAGCATCATAAGTTTTATGACATGGTATAAAGTGTGCCATCTTAGAAAAATGATCCACAACAACAAAAATGCTATCACTCCCCCTCTTAGTCCTAGGCAGTGCTAAAACAAAGTCCATAGAAATATCCGTCCAAGGAATAGAAGGAACAGGAAGTGACATGTATAAACCATGTGGATTCAAGTGACACTTAGCTTTTTGACATGTAGTGCAGCGAGCAACAAAACGCTCAACATCTTTCCTCATCCTTGGCCAAAAGAAGTGTGTGCCCAAAATATCCTCCATCTTCTTATCACCAAAATGACCCATCAATCCACCTCCATGCGCCTCCTGCAACAACAAAAGACGAAAGGAACCAACTGGAATGCATAGGCGGTTAGCTCTAAAAAAGAAACCATCATTCAACATAAATTTGTTCCAAGCACGACCTTCTTTACAGTGTAGCAATACATCTTTAAAATCAACATCAGCAACATATTGTTCTTTAATTGCCTCAAGTCCAAAAATTCTACAATCAAGTTGAGACAACAAAGTATATCGCCTAGATAAAGCATCAGCAATCACATTATCCTTCCCTTTCTTATGTTTAATAATATAAGGAAAAGACTCAATAAACTCAACCCATTTAGCATGTCTACGGTTCAAATTGCATTGAGAACGAATATACTTAAGTGATTCATGATCAGAATGAATAATAAATTCTTTGGGCAACAAATAATGACACCACGTCTCTAAAGAACGTACAAGTGCATATAGTTCCTTATCATATGTGGAATAATTCAAAATAGGCCCAGTAATTTTCTCACTAAAGTATGCAACAGGTTTACCAACTTGCTTCAAAACACCACCAATGCCTATACCACTAGCATCACATTCAAGCTCAAAAGTCTTATCAAAATTGGGTAATTGCAGCAATGGTGCATGTGTAAGTTTGTCCTTCAAAGCATCAAAAGACTCATGATGTACCTTACCCCAATGGAAGTCAACGCCCTTCTTTGTCAACTCATGCAATGGTGCTGAAATCTTTGACAAAGCGGCGGTAGAAACCTACAAGACCAAGAAAACTCCTCACCTGTGTGATAGTTTTTGGTACGGGCCAGCTCTTTATGGCTTCAATCTTCACCTCATCCACCTCAATTCCCTGTGGAGTCACAACATAGCCAAGAAAAGAGACTCGATCCGTGTAAAAGGTGCACTTCTCAAGGTTACCAAATAAACGTGCAGCTCGCAAAGCATCAAAAACATCACGCAAATGAATCATATGATCATCCATGGATTTGCTATAAATCAAGATATCATCAAAGTAAACAACCACAAATTTGCCAATAAAAGGTCTTAAAACCTCATTCATCAAATGCATGAAAGTACTAGGTGCATTAGTTAAACCAAAAGGCATTACTAACCACTCATACAACCCGAATTTGGTTTTGAAACCTGTTTTCCATTCATCTCCAAGTTTCATTCTAATTTGATGGTAGCCACTACGCAAATCAATTTTACTGAAAATTATAGCACCACATAACTCATCAAGCATGTCATCTAGCCTAGGAATAGGATGATGATACCTAGTAGTAATGTTATTAATGACTCTACAATCTACACACATACGCCAAGAACCATCTTTCTTAGAAACCAAAAGTACAAGAACAGCACAAGGACTAAGTGATTGATGAACATACCCACGATCCAAAAGGTCTTGGACTTGTCGTTGTATCTTCTTAGTCTCCTCAGGGTTCGTCCTATAAGCAGCACGGTTTGGCAAAGTAGCACCAGGAATCAAATCAATTTGATGCTCAATCCCTCTCAAAGGTGGCAATCCCGGAGGTATCTCAGCTAGGAAAACATCCTCATACTCCTGCAAAAGGTTAGTGACAGCAGGTGGCAAAACACTAGAAGCAATATCACCAAGCGAAAATAAGGCTTGTTTGCATATCAAAGCATAGCAAATATCATCAGCAGAAATTTCAGCAAGCTCAGATTTTGTGGCAAGACATGAACGACCTTGTAACTTAATTCCAGCACCCTTAGAAATTGAAGAATCATTCACATTACTAGGTGTAGAATCAGAATTAATAGGTTGCTGAATTTTAGGGCCTTTATTTTTCAAACTAGCAGCTCTTTCTAAATCAGCTTGTACAATTTCAGCAGGGGTCATTGGTAACAAAGTAATTTTAGTTCCTTTATGCATAAAAATGTACTTATTACTTTTATCATGGTGTACAACATCATTATCAAATTCCTAAGTTCTACCCAATAAAAGTGAACATGCCTGCTTGGGTACAACATCAAAATCAACAGAATCCACATAAGAACCAATGGAAAAAGGAACTCTGCAAGTTTGTATTACCTTAGCTTTTCCAGAGTCATTTAACCACTGAATATAGTATGGATGTGGATGTGGGCGTGTGGTCAAATCAAGCTTCTTAACCACATCAGAACTCATCAAATTGTTGCAGCTTCCTCCATCAATGATGACAAGTGCTCGGCGGTTCTTGATGATGAAGAAAATCTGAAACAAGTTATGTCGCTGCATCGTCTCGGGCTGCTGGATTTGTGTGCTAAGCACACGCTGCACAAAAATATTCATGTAACCCGTGGTATCTCCGCCTCCAAGGACAGAGGTCACCGCTGGTGGCAGCAACATCCTCCTCCTCATCCTCCACATCGGAGGTGCTCATGGGATCGCCATCGTCTGTCACCATATATGCCCGCCTACTTGGGCAATCTTTCTGCACATGACCAAGAGCATGGCAGCGGTGGCACTGAATCCCTGTAGTGCGTCCCGTCGAAGCAACAGAGGAGGCACTACTAGCTGGTACCTGCACAGAATTTTTACCTGAGCACGTAGAAGGGGCATGGGCTGATCTTGGTGCTGCAGAAACAACACTAGTTCCCTTGGCAGCTCCTGGTGGGGGCGGCCGGAAAGATGGCTTGGGCAGCCCCGAAGTCCCCGTCGGCCGTGGTGGGTCGAAAGTCCTAGACTTGCTGTACTCCTCAAAAGCCTGGAAAAGTCCCTGCGATTCTTTCTCTGCAAGCATAGCATACTGGAAACACTGGTTGAGGGTATAAAATTCTTTATAATCAAGGATATCCAGAATTTCTTTTCTCAAACCAAAATAAAATCTGATCCTCTACTTTTCAACCACAGCACAACGAATCAAGCTGTGACACTCCTAGTGTCAATAGGGTCCCAAGGGTGTCACCTAGGCAGTTTAAAACCATGACACCAAGCACTTAAGTTTGAATTCAAATTTGCAATTCAATTGAATTCAAAACCCATTTGAATGACCTTTGAACTGCAAGTCCCAAATTTTCAATAAGACTCACCTTTGCAAAAATTATATGTTGATGGTCTTGGTCAATTAGAATTTTGGGAATTTTGTCAGAATTTTAACCCATCAATAAAGGCCTCAAATAATTGTTAGAATGGTTAAAAACCAGCTCTGTTCATAAAATTCCTGAGCTTTTTGTAGTGGGGACTGTTGGTAGTTAGTATTTTTGTAAACACCAGCACATTATGGGGAGCCTACCATAATTTTGGTCTGATTTTAGCAGCTTTGGATTAATTCTAACAAAATTTGCAAAGGCAGTCGGCTGAAAGGAGTGGAGAAAGAATAGAAAAAGAAAAACTGCCCGTGGGACCCGCCTGTCAGCGACTCAGAGAAAACACACCCGGCAGAGGCCGCGCTGCCCCGCCCGTCGCGCGCCGCGTGGTCGCCGGCGTACGGCCAACGGCCGTTGCCGCGGATCGACGGGCCCACACGCGCGCTCGGACATCCCTTTTGCCGACCGCCGCGCTGTCCGAACCCCGCATTCACTCCTCCGCGCTCTCTCTCTCCCGCCCCTGCGCCGCGCCCTTTGCCGCCCGGTGCTGCTCCGTGCCACCGCCGCCTCGCCGTCGCTTCCAGGAGCTCGTCGACGTCCACGGCCTCGCCTCGGCGTCTTCAAGCTCCACGCGAAGCCACCTTCCCCATTCCGCATCATGCCGCCGTGGATCGACCTCTTCCTCCCCATCTCCGACCGCCGCCTCACCGCGTCACCCGGCACCCACGGTGAGCCCCTGACCGATTCCTTGCTCGAGGAGCTTCCCATCTTGTTCGCGCACGCGTTTGAGCTCGGGACGGGCAAATCCGACCACGTTCTCCCCTAGTTCGTCGCTCGAGGCCGCCGCTGACCACCGCAACCCCCACCTCGCCGGTGAGACCACACCCCCGGCCTCCCTCTTGCAGGAGAAGCTCGGTGACTTCCTTCTCTGTGCTCCGGTGAAGCTTTCCGTCTAGATCCCGAGCCCTACCGCCCTTCCCTTGCCGAGCTAGCCGACGACGACCCCTGTCCTGTTTCCGCCGCCGTCGCTGGGCTACGTCCGGCCATCGCCGGTGGTCGCCGATGGCTTAGATGAGTGCGCGGTGTTGAGTAGATCATTTCTCCTTTCTGGACCAGCCCGAGCCAGTGACCGCAGCGAGCTGCGGCGAGCCCCCCTGCCGGCGCCGCCATGCTCCGGCGAGCGCACGCGCGCGTGCGCGCACTCGGCCCTGCTGGCCGCTGGGCCGTGAAGGCCAGTGGGCCTGGCCTCGCTCTGGGCCGCGCACGGCCGAGCGCCCTCGCGCTCGCCGCTGGGCCGTGCGCGAGTCCCAGCCCAGTGGGCTGCCTGTTTGCGGCCCACGATGTTTAAATTGGATTTTCGTAATTTATTCATTTCCAGAAATAGGTTAAACTGGTAAATTGCATAGTAAATTGAATAATGGGAATTTTGTAGCAAAATAAATTTTGTTGGACTGGTGTGAACTCGCACTGTTGTAGAAAAATACTAATGCCACATGTTTAGTAATTTTTATACCAGGGTTAAAATAAATAGGAAAAACACTAATAGAATTTTAATTAATTACAAAGAGCTGATAAAATGTTAAAAATTGGCCTCCAGGTAGGAATTTCAGTTTTAGTCTTCCTGGAAAAATTTCATAATATAATTCTCTGTTTATTAGCTGAAATTAATTAAATGCCTTTTTCCCTTATAAAATTTAATAATTAATTTTTGGGCTTAGTATTTGATAGGGAAACTTAACAATTAATTCTCTCCTGGTGTAACCTAATTATAATAATCACCCCTGCCCCTTTTGAAGAGCAGAACCTTGTCGACGAAATAAATTGTGCCCCGAGTGCAATTTTAACCGTTAATAAAATGGATCCGCTTTAGGGCTGTTCGCGGGTACTTGTACTTTGCGAAGGTCTTGCTCGCACTAGTGCTATTTAGTTAGCACCTGCGAACCCTGGGCGGCACTTGCACAGTTCGGCCCCGGCACCCACCGACACACCGTACTTGGATGCGACGTCGTCGCGATCAAGTACTGGAGTCCATGAAGGAAATACACGAAGTACCCTCGTCCTGTGCCCCACTCCTTGAGTGATGCTTTCGAACGTCTTGCCGCACACCGTTTAATTCCACTGATAACAGTGTGCATTAACGTATTTATTGAGGAAGTGCCATGAATCTTCTCTCATAGCATTCCCTCTTGCATCATATAGATCACGCCGTGAACCACGTGGAGGCAGGACCGGAGCAGGATCCCGAAGGAGCTGAAGGTGCCGTAGCTGACCAAGAGCAGAACCAAGGCAAGCCCCGGTGCATAACCCCGTTTTAAATTTTTATTCTATCACTAGCTAGGGATGTAAGTTTGCCGGTGCATTAAGTGATAGGAGTTGATTGCAACCCTAGAGTGCAGTAGGTCCTCCTTCCGATTATTAGCCTCAGGACGATAGTCGCTCTGCTTAAATTAGAACGACTACTCATCGAGTGGTATGGAGACCACTCGTAGATAGGAATTATTATCACTGGGAAATGGGTTTGGATGAAGAAAAGGGTGGATGGAATCACAACGAAGACCGGACGGGCAACTAGGTGGAAAGGGAAGGACAGTTTGTCTTCAAGGAGGTAGCCCCGTCCGAGTCCCCCCTTAAGGCTACGCCTCCTGTCCGGCCCATGGGATCAAGTTTGAACGTACTGTTTGCATGCTGGAGATATGGGCCCAGTAAACCGACGTAGCTACGACTACCGCTTGGTCTGAAGATAGCCTTCTCCCTTCTCTGGTGGAACTGGGGCTGAGAGGAGGGAACAATCCACCCACGGATGGCGGCATGAGGCGCATCACGATGGGGGACCCTTCTCGGGGGAGTCTGGACCCGGAAGACCCTGCGGTACAGTGAGCGAAAGGTTGCTCAATGCGGCTTTCCGGAAGCGCGTATGGGTCGTGCAAGCAGCTTTCTCCTGCAGGATGTAAATCGATTCGAGTCGCTGCCCCTCACAGTAACGAGTACCACTTGATCGCTGCTCCGGAACAGTGTCGGAAGCCATTAAGATGTTGTGTGGGCTTAATACTGCTGTTTGAAAATTATTAAGATTGTATTGCAACTATGATTGTTATAGCTCTAGTGCAAACTAAATTTATTTCTCTGCATGACAACTCAACTTGATGCTAAAACTTGAAAAATAGGGATCCACTCTTAGGCGGGTTTTTCTGGCAATTTAAAACCCTAGCCCTAGCCTTGCATGTTTAGGTGTCGGCTGTAGATGGCCATTTTGACGGGTCAGTCTTGCTAAGTAAATTAGTTACTCAGGGCGTAGCTCTATGTGGTTTTCAGATGACCAGGTCGGGGAGTGCCACTGTGGAGGAAGATTCCATTGGGAGGGCCAGCGTCCCGACTGTTGGAACATCGAATGGGAGCTCTGCACGAATGAAGAGGAAGATTAGGTTCTTGCTTGCCGGTACGGTGCTTGGGCAAGGCACCTATTATGGCCGGGATGTTCCCTGTGTGTCGCCGTGAGAGGGCGATTGTATCTTAGCCATATCGTCGAACTGGTGAACCAGTGTTGAACTTTTCGCTTCCGCAATTTTTATTTTGTCAAAACTCCGGTTTGTAATATAACTTCGGATTTGTGTAAACTCTGCTTCTCCACCTATGTTCCTGTTGCAATTATTTTCTCTGTCGTGTATTGTACTATTGGGCGCCACAGCGCGTGCCGCCACCCGAGGGCGATCCTGGAACGGAGCCGCCTCCGTGGTAAGGCGGGTCCGTGACAGCGTGGTATCAGAGTTTTCTCGGGAATAGTGCAATATTCAAAGACATATTTTCGAAAACCCCGTATCGAACGTGTGAGGGCGTGCCCAATAGGTTGTTAATAAGTTATGATTCAGGTGGCAAAGCTCACTGTAGGAGGTTGTTTGTTTAAATACTGCATCTACGGCATCGTCAACGCAGGTATGTGTCCCGCCCAGTGGACTGTAACATAGGAAGCTAGCACGATGGTGTGAACGCGGGCTGATTGCGTAAAACATCAGTGTCCTGCCCTAGGACAATAATAAGGGATTATTTTCAGCTCGTTTCTTTTGATTTGATGTAATGTTTCTGGAATGAATCTTCTGCAGGTACGCTAACCACGATTCTCGTAAGAAATGGGTAGTATACGGCTAACTTGAGAGATCGTCTGCCACCGACTATACGAATGGTCCTATTCGTGACCAACTTCTATTTGGTGAGGACGGGTAGGCCGAAATCATTTGCATATTTGAAAATGTTAAAAGCGCCGCAACGTTAACAAGTAACCGAAGTTCTAGCAGTATGTCTTCCGAACGAATCGATACCTCCTCGCTTGTGACTTTTGAACTCTTAAACGAACTTTCTGACTCTAGCCGGAACGTTGGTTTAAGGATCACTGGACATCACCAACTTGGTCGTCCGAGTCAGCACGTCGAAATCGGGCTACTACAAATTTCGGGTGGTATGCCTAGTGCGCTAAATCCGTGAATCCTTGCTCCGCTCACCCTAGGGCTGTAGCTGTGTTTTCGAGGAAGTGGTTAAGGATCCTATCACGTTAGTATTGGGCTAGAGCCTGTATTTTACTCGCTGCTTCAATTTGTTTTATTTTGGCCTGCACCCCTGCGTCGGGAACGAGTACTCACTTTTTGAGGTTTGTGTTCCAGATGGACGAGCACGGGTTTGAGCTGTTCCAGCACGACGGGTGGCGCTATACCATCGGTCTACACCACCGTGGCTTTCCCACCCTTTTGTGGGAGATGCTACGCGCCCTGGGCTACGAGGAGCAGCCTTCGTACCGCGGGCGTGAGACCCGCCACCACGGTGTGCCTTTCACAGAGGTGCATCTCAGTGTCTCCCCACACCCGCGCAACCCCGACTTGGCGGGTATGGAGAGCACCGTCACGGCTGGGAGCCTCCGGGAGGGCCTGGAGAGGGTCGCTCACCAGGCTCTCACTCACTTCTGTGGGCGCAACGTAGCAGCGCTCTCGGGGACGCCGTTCAAGATGATCCCCATCTGGCACCAGGCTGACCCGGTGTGGCAGAGGCGCGTGAGACGCGTCTCTCGTGACGACTACCCGGAGTACCACGCGGGGTACCACCGCGTAGCCCACTACTCCGAGTATCTCCTCAACTTGGACGAGGAGTCTAGCCGCCGCAGCAGAGTCTTGCTGGCAGATGCTGAGCAGGTGTGGCTGCAGAGGAACGACCTGCAGACACAGGTCGATGCGCAGCAGAGAGAGATTCAGCGGTTGACCGCTGCTCTTGAGGCGAGTGAGACCCGCGTGACGGAGATCACTGAGCAGCGAGACACTCTCGCACAGGAGGTGGACAGACGAGGTATAATTATGCAGCAGCGGGCGAACCATAACGAGCACTTGCAGCAGCAGCTGGCGAGTGCCCAGCAGGAGATGGACCTTATGGGGGAGGATCTGGAGACGCTGATTCATGAGAACCAGGACCTCCAGGCTCAGTTGGACGCGGTTGCTGCACCGCAGGCAGCACTCGCAGAGGAGGGGCCCGAGGAGGATGCGGGCGAAGAGTCCGATGTGGACTACGAGCCACTCGCTCCGACCGGCGCGGACCGACCAGGACCCTCTTGCACCGCTGGTGTCCAGGCTTGGCAGTAGTAGTAGGTGCGACTAGGTCGTGCGGGTAGGGCTTGGTAGATGGATAGCTTTTGGGACACTCCACGCATGGTTGTTGTATTTTGGGGATCACCCACGTGATTGGCTTTTGCAAACTCGACGGTCACATATTCCGAGTTTATGTAGAGTGAAACTGTTGACTTATACTAGGATTATGTTAACTTGGAAATTTCAGCTTTATCGAGATTATGTTGTTTACCACATTGCTGTCCCGTGTGCTGTATGATTAGCTTTGGTAACCTATAATGCTCATGATTGGATAAGAGACTATTTGGACTCTTAATTTTTGCATTTCAGAATGGTGCGTACACGTAACACCAATGAGCTGCATGGCGAGCAGCCCGAAGGTTCTAGGGCTAGAGAGACTGACTCTCCGCTAGGAACTCCACCACCGCCGCCGCCATCTAACCCCATGCAGATGATGGCGCAGTTTTTCGCGTCGATGATGGAGAGCCAGCAACAGCAGGCGGAGTTCATGCGGGAAGTGGCACAGCAAAACCTAGCAACTCGTAATGCTAGGGGCCACCATGATGGAGCACCGCAGAACAGCTCCTACTCCGACTTCCTCGCCACCAGGCCGCCCACGTTCAGCTCAACCACCGAGCCCATGGAGGCGGAGAACTTCCTTCGCATGCTTGAGTCCAAATTTGGACTCCTTAACTGCACGCCGATGCAGAAGACACTGTTCGCCGCGCAGCAACTGCATGGTGCGGCCGGAGCATGGTGCGCCAACCATGTCGCTTCTATGGGAACCGACAGACAGATCACGTGGGATGAGTTCAAGGATGCATTACGCGCTCACTACATCCCTGCGGGGCTTGTCTGCAGGAAGGCACGTGAATTCGCCGCGCTGAAGCAGGGTAGTCGCAGTGTCGAGGAATACTGCGAAGAGTTCAACCGGTTGGCATTGTACGCCCCAGAGCAAGTGAACACCCCCGCCAAGCGCAAGGACCGTTTCTTGGAGGGGCTAAGTGCTGAGCTACAGGACCGTCTCAACCTTAACATGGGAGGCACTTTCGCCGAGTTTGTCAATAACGCGATCGTCGCGGAGGTCGGATATCGCAGGGTGATGGCAGAACGGAAGCGCTCCGCAAGTGCTATGGGGCCATCCAATGGACCCCCGCAGAAGTTCCGCATGGTGTACACCACCCCGTCGGGACAGAGGTACCGCTCCGCCCCCGTGCCGGCACCTGTTGTGTGCCCGCCTCAGCCAGCACAGCAGCGACCCCCGATACCGCGTCCGCAACAGAGTCAAGGTGGATTTCGCCCACCCCAGCGGCCGAACCCTCAACCCGGATCATTTCCCTGCTACAACTGCGGTCGTCCGGGGCATTTCTCGAGGGAGTGCCCGCACCCCAAGAAGAGCACTGGTCAGAACCCGTCAAGGAGTAACAGCACCAACAACAACCGCAACAACCGAGGACCAGTTCGTGCGGGGCGAGTGAACAACACTACCCTGGAGGAGATTCCGGAGAACAGCCCCATCCTTGCTGGTATGTTCTCTGTTCGAGACCACCCTGCACTAGTACTGTTTGACTCAGGAGCATCTCATAGCTTTGTCAGTGGGTTCTTCGTTGACAAGTACCGGCTGCCTCGTACCGTTATGAGAGCACGGTACACCATTAAATCAGCTGGTGGACAAACCCCTGCCCTATATGAAGTAGACAAACTTCCAATAACCCTAGGATCGAAAGTCTACCCTACTAAGTGCATAGTCTTAGATGGGTGCAGCATTGACATTATCTTGGGCATGCCTTGGATGAGGCAACATAAAGCGATGCTGGACATAGACACCTACACGATGCACTTAAACTCTCCCACCCATGGTAACGTAAGCTTTCGAGTACGACCACCCCAACTGGTCGCACCAAGCGTTCACCACACCACCGCCGGACAAATAAAGGATATTCCAGTGGTTAGGGAATTTCCGGACGTATTCCCTGACGATCTCCCCGGACTTCCACCGGATCGGGATGTTGAGTTCAAGATTGAGCTTCAGCCAGGAACGGCACCCATATCCAAAAGGCCGTATAAAATGGCGCCTAAAGAACTAGCGGAGTTAAAGGAGCAACTTAAGGAGCTACTGGATAAGGGATTCATTCGACCAAGCTCCTCGCCTTGGGGTTGTCCGGCATTATTCGTGAAGAAGAAAGATGAGACCCTGAGGCTGTGTGTAGACTACCGACCCCTCAATGCGGTGACTATCAAGAACAAATATCCACTGCCCCGTATTGACATCCTCTTCGACCAGTTAATAGGAGCTAAGGTGTTCTCCAAGATTGATCTCCGGTCGGGTTATCACCAGATTAAAATTCGTGCCGAGGACGTCCCCAAGACCGCATTCTCTACCCGGTACGATCTATACGAGTATCTAGTGATGTCGTTCGGATTGACAAATGCACCAGCACACTTCATGTATCTCATGAACTCGGTGTTCATGCCCGAGTTGGACAAGTTTGTGGTGGTTTTCATTGACGACATTCTAGTCTACTCGAAGTCAGAGGAAGAACATGCAGAGCATCTCCGTGTTGTCTTACAGAGGTTAAGGGAACACCAACTGTATGCTAAGTTTAGCAAGTGCGAGTTTTGGTTGAAGCAAGTACCGTTTTTAGGCCATATTGTTTCGGAAGAAGGCAGCGCGGTAGATCCCACTAAGGTAAGAGATGTGCTGAACTAGAAGACACCGAAGACCGTGTTCCATGTACGCAGTTTTCTGGGATTAGCTGGCTACTACCGGCGATTTATTCCCAATTTCTCCAAAATCGCGAAGCCCCTTACAGAGTTGCTTAAGAAGGATAAGAAATTCATATGGGATGAGAACTGCGAAAACGCTTTTCAAACCTTGAAGAAGCACCTGACCACGGCCCCAGTATTAGCTCAACCGGACCTGGGGAAGCCGTTCGATGTCTTTTGTGATGCTTCGGGTATTGGATTGGGATGTGTGCTTATGCAAGACGGAAGAGTTATTGCTTGTGGATCGAGGCAATTGAAGAAGCACGAGCAGAATTACCCCGTGCATGACCTGGAATTAACAGCAGTCGTATTGGCCTTAAAAATGTGGAGACATTACCTCCTTGGGAATTTAGTTCGCATATACACTGACCACGAAAGCTTGAAGTATATTTTCACCCAAGACCACCTAAATATGAGACAGCGTCGTTGGTTGGAATTAATTAAGGATTACGAGTTAGAAGTCCATTACCACCCGGGAAAGGCGAATGTAGTGGCTGACGCCCTGAGCCGCAAGGCTCATTGCCACCATATCTTAGTCAGCCCACAAGTCCAAGATGGTCATTATGTCCAGGTAACACCCCACGGAGCCCTATACAACTTAGCATTAATCCCTACCTTACGGGAAGAAATACTGGCAGCCCAGAATAAGGATAGAGGCATAGCGCACCTAAAAAGGAGACTAAAAGAGGGCGATGCTAAAGTACAGTGCTTTCGAGAAGACACCGAGGGTGTGTTGTGGTTCAAGACTCGACTGGTAGTTCCTAAGGATCTGGAACTCCGCAAGAAAATATTGGACGAGGCTCACAAAGCAAAGTACTCCATGCATCCGGGCAGCAACAAAATGTACCAGGATTTGAGATCCAAATTCTGGTGGACTCGTATGAAAAGGGAAATAGCACGTTATGTCGCAGAATGTGATACCTGCCGCAGAGTCAAGGCCGATCATCTGAAGAAGGCAGGCCTACTCCAACCCTTGAGTGTTCCAGCTTGGAAATGGGAAGATATCAGCATGGACTTCATCGTTGGTTTACCGTTGATGGCACATAAATTCGACTCCATATGGGTCGTTGTGGACCGACTAACAAAAGTCGCCCACTTCATCCCTGTGTCGACGCGGTTTAAGATGCAAAAGTATGCGCAACTCTACATTGAGCGAATCCTGTGTTTGCACGGAGTGCCCAAGACTATCGTGTCCGATCGAGGCACCCAATTTGTGGGACGTTTTTGGGAGAAGCTACACGAGACGCTGGGTACCCGACTGATTAGAGGTTCCGCGTACCACCCCCAAACAGACGGTCAAACGGAAAGAGTTAACCAAATATTGGAAGATATGTTGCGGGCATATGTGCTGAATCACAACAAGAAGTGGGATGAGTACCTACCCTTGGCAGAATTCGCCTACAACAATAGTTACCAGGAAAGCATCAAGATGGCACCATTCAAGGCTCTCTATGGGCACCGCTGTCGCACACCACTGAATTGGTCGGAATCAGGGGAGAGGGTAATCTTTGGTCCGGAGCTAGTGCAGCAAGCGGAACAGAAGGTGCTTGAAATCCAATCCAACTTACGTGCGGCAAAGTCCAGGCAGAAAAGTTATGCAGATAAAAGGCGCCGCCCGTTGGAATTCCGAGTCAGCGATATGGTCTACCTCCGAGTGTCACCCACCAAGGGTGTGCAACGGTTTGGAATTCGCGGGAAGTTAGCACCCCGTTATATTGGTCCCTACCCTATCATTGCTAGATGTGGGCCAGTGGCCTACCGGCTCCAACTGCCAGTGGAACTTGCTGGAGTGCATGACACGTTTCACGTGTCCCAACTCAAGGAGTGTTTAAAAACACCGGTGGACATACCACTGGAGAGTGCCCAACAACTACAACCTGACCTGACTTATGCCGAGCATCCGGTAAAGGTGCTGGACGAGAAGGAGCGAGCGACACGTAAAAAGACACTGAAGTTCTATAAAGTCCAATGGAGCAACCATACCGCCAGAGAAGCTACTTGGGAAACTGAAGAGTTCCTACGAAGCCACTACCCCGAGTTCCTACACCACCATTTAGGTAAACCCTCAACACCTCTCTTAATCTCGGGACGAGATTTTCTTAAGGGGGGAGGGCTGTGACACTCCTAGTGTCAATAGGGTCCCAAGGGTGTCACCTAGGCAGTTTAAAACCATGACACCAAGCATTTAAGTTTGAATTCAAATTTGCAATTCAATTGAATTCAAAACACATTTGAATGACCTTTGAACTGCAAGTCCTAAATTTTTAATAAGACTCACCTTTGCAAAAATTATATGTTGATGGTCTTGGTCAATTAGAATTTTGGGAATTTTGTCAGAATTTTAACCCATCAATAAAGGCCTCAAATAATTGTTAGAATGGTTAAAAACCAGCTCTGTTCATAAAATTCCTGAGCTTTTTGTAGTGGGGACTGTTGGTAGTTAGTATTTTTGTAAAAACCAGCACATTATGGGGAGCCTACCATAATTTTGGTCTGATTTTAGCAGCTCTGGATTAATTCTAACAAAATTTGCAAAGGCAGTCGGCTGAAAGGAGTGGAGAAAGAAAGGAAAAAGAAAAACTGCCTGTGGGACCCGCCTGTCAGCGACTCAGAGAAAACACACCGGGCAGAGGCCGCGCTGCCCCGCCCGTCGCGCGCCGCGTGGTCGCCGGCGTACGGCCAACGGCCGTTGCCGTGGATCGACGGGCCCACGCGCGCGTTCGGACATCCCTTTTGCCGACCGCCGCGCTGTCCGAACCCCGCATTCACTCCTCCACGCTCTCTCTCTCCCGCCCGCGCGCCGCGCCCTTTGCTGCCCGGTGCTGCTCCGCGCCACCGCCGCCTCGCCGTCGCTTCCAGGAGCTCGTCGACGTCCACGGCCTCGCCTCGGCGTCTTCAAGCTCCACGCGAAGCCACCTTCCCCATTCCGCATCAAGCCGCCGCAGATCGACCTCTTCCTCCCCGTCTCCGACCGCCGCCTCACCGCGTCACCCGGTACCCACGGTGAGCCCCTGACCGATTCCTTGCTCGAGGAGCTTCCCATCTTGTTCGCGCACGCGTTTGAGCTCGGGACGGGCAAATCCGACCACGTTTTCCCCTAGTTCGTCACTCGAGGCTGCCGCCGACCACCGCAACCCCCACCTCGCCGGTGAGACCACACCCCCGACCTCCCTCTTGCAGGAGAAGCTTGGTGACTTCCTTCTCCGTGCTCCGGTGAAGCTTTCCGTCTAGATCCCGAGCCCTATCGCCCTTCCCTTGCCGAGCTAGGCAACGACGACCCCTGCCCTGTTTCCGCCGCCGTCGCTGGGCTACGTCCGGCCATCGCCGGTGGTCGCCGATGGCTTAGATGAGTGCGCGGTGTTGAGTAGATCATTTCTCCTTTCTGGACCAGCCCGAGCCAGTGACCGCAGCGAGCTGCGGCGAGCCCCCCTGCCGGCGCCGTCGTGCTCCGGCGAGCGCACGCGCGCGCGCGCGCACTCGGCCCCGCTGGCCGCTGGGCCGCGAAGGCCAGTGGGCCTGGCCTCGCTCTCGGCCGCGCACGGCCGAGCGCCCTCGCGCTCGCGCTCGCCGCTGGGCCGCGCGCGAGTCCCAGCCCAGTGGGCTGCCTGTTTGCGGCCCACGATGTTTAAATCGGATTTTCGTAATTTATTCATTTCCAGAAATAGGTTAAACTGGTAAATTGCATAGTAAATTGAATAATGGGAATTTTGTAGCAAAATAAATTTTGTTGGACTGGTGTGAACTTGCACTGTTGTAGAAAAATACTAATGCCACATGTTTAGTAATTTTTATACCAGGGTTAAAATAAATAGGAAAAACACTAATAGAATTTTAATTAATTACAGAAAGCTGATAAAATGTTAAAAATTGGCCTCCAGGTAGGAATTTCAGTTTTAGTCTTCCTGGAAAAATTTCATAATGTAATTCTCTGTTTATTAGCTGAAATTAATTAAATGCCTTTTTCCCTTATAAAATTTAATAATTAATTTTTGGGATTAGTATTTGATAGGGAAACTTAATAATTAATTCTCTCCTGGTGTAACCTAATTATAATAATCACCCCTGCCCCTTTGGAAGAGCAGAACCTTGTCGACGAAATAAATTATGCCCCGAGTGCAATTTTAACCGTTAATAAAATGGATCCGCTTTAGGGCTGTTCGCGGGTACTTGTACTTTGCGAAGGTCTTGCTCGCACTAGTGCTATTTAGTTAGCACCTGCGAACCCTGGGCGGCACTTGCACAGTTCGGCCCCGGCACCCACCGACACACCGTACTTGGATGCGACATCGTCGCGATCAAGTACTGGAGTCCATGAAGGAAATACACGAAGTACCCTCGTCCTGTGCCCCACTCCTTGAGTGATGCTTTCGAACGTCTCGCCGCACACCGTTTAATTCCACTGATAACAGTGTGCATTAACGTATTTATTGAGGAAGTGCCATGAATCTTCTCTCATAGCATTCCCTCTTGCATCATATAGATCACGCCGTGAACCACGTGGAGGCAGGACCGGAGCAGGATCCCGAAGGAGCTGAAGGTGCCGTAGCTGACCAAGAGCAGAACCAAGGCAAGCCCCGGTGCATAACCATGTTTTAAATTTTTATTCTATCACTAGCTAGGGATGTAAGTTTGCCGGTGCATTAAGTGATAGGAGTTGATTGCAACCCTAGAGTGCAGTAGGTCCTCCTTCCGATTATTAGCCTCAGGACGATAGTCGCTCTGCTTAAATTAGAACGACTACTCATCGAGTGGTATGGAGACCACTCGTAGATAGGAATTATTATCACTGGGAAATGGGTTTGGATGAAGAAAAGGGTGGATGGAATCACAACGAAGACCGGACGGGCAACTAGGTGGAAAGGGAAGGACAGTTTGTCTTCAAGGAGGTAGCCCCGTCCGAGTCCCCCCTTAAGGCTACGCCTCCTGTCCGGCCCATGGGATCAAGTTTGAACGTACTGTTTGCATGCTGGAGATATGGGCCCAGTAAACCGACGTAGCTACGACTACCGCTTGGTCTGAAGATAGCCTTCTCCGTTCTTTGGTGGAACTGGGGCTGATAGGAGGGAACAATCCACCCACGGAGGCGAATTGCGATGGGGGACCCTTCTCGGGGGAGTCTGGACCCGGAAGACCCTGCGGTACCGTGAGCGAAAGGTTGCTCCATGCGGCTTCCCGGAAGCGCGTATGGGTCGTGCAAGCAGTTTTCTCCTGTAGGATGTAAATCGATTCGAGTCGCTGCCCCTCACAGTAACGAGTACCACTTGATCGCTGCTCCAGAACAGTGTCGGAAGCCATTAAGATGCTGTGTGGGCTTAATACTGCTGTTTGAAAATTATTAAGATTGTATTGCAACTATGATTGTTATAGCTCTAGTGCAAACTAAATTTATTTCTCTGCATGACAACTCAACTTGATGCTAAAACTTGAAAAATAGGGATCCACTCTTAGGCGGGTTTTTCTGGCAATTTAAAACCCTAGCCCTAGCCTTGCATGTTTAGGTGTCGGCTGTAGATGGCCATTTTGACGGGTCAGTCTTGCTGAGTAAATTAGTTACTCAGGGCGTAGCTCTATGTGGTTTTCAGATGACCAGGTCGGGGAGTGACACTGTGGAGGAAGATTCCATTGGGAGGGCCAGCGTCCCGACTGTTGGAACATCGAATGGGAGCTGTGCACGAATGAAGAGGAAGATTAGGTTCTTGCTTGCCGGTACGGTGCTTGGGCAAGGCACCTATTATGGCCGGGATGTTCCCTGTGTGTCGTCGTGAGAGGGCGATTGTATCTTAGCCATATCGTCGAACTGATGAACCAGTGTTGAACTTTTCGCTTTCGCAATTTTTATTCTGTCAAAACTCCGGTTTGTAATATAACTTCGGATTTGTGTAAACTCTGCTTCTCCACCTATGTTCCTGTTGCAATTATTTTCTCTGTCGTGTATTGTACTATTGGGCGCCACAGCGCGTGCCGCCACCCGAGGGTGATCCTGGAACGGAGCCGCCTCCGTGGCAAGGCGGGTCCATGATACAAACCCTTCTGAAGCTCACTAGAATACTCCTGAACAGTTTTATCTCCTTGATCTAAACGCTGCAGTTTATTACGAATCTCTCTATAAAAAGAAGGAGGAACAAAACGATCACGCATTGCTACCTTAAGTTCTTCCCAAGTAGTAGGCAAATTTGTTTCAACAGCTAGACCACTCCACCAAACAATAGCAAAGTCCTTAAACTCACTAGTGGCTTATCTAACTCTATGTTGTTCAGGAACAAGGTGGGCATTAAATTTTTGTTCTACAGTCATTTCCCAATCAAAGTAAGCATCACCATCGTATTGACCCGAAAACAAAAGAATTGAAAACTTAATTTTAGCATACGGGTCATCTGAAGCATGGTTACCTTGTGTGCGACGGTTGTGATTGTGGAAACCATCCATACCTTGAGGGTTATGTTGCAAATGACGTCGTAACCTTGCGGTCCTTGTAGCTGACCTATCGATGGTGCCATCAGCCTTATACACCGTTTCTTCATCATGATCGTCTTCAACATCGTTGTTGGTGTTGGTGTTGGTGTTGATGGTCTTGTGAGAAGTCTCCAATTCGACAACCTGATCAGTTAACTTAGAGACTCTCTTATCCAAACGCTCAATGCTTTCTCCCAGGTGAAGCTTGGTGACAGCGTCGGTGACGGCCTCGGTGATAGTCTCTGCCAAATCACTCTGAACCGCCTGCAAAGTCTTCTGTAGCTGACTTTGGCTCACGCACTCATCAAATTTGGAGGGCGAAGCACCCTCTCCATCACTTCCTGACATTAGAAACACTAAAACAGGAAACAAAAAGTGAAGGTTATCCCTACAAAACTACTAAGCAGTGGTGCCTCTCAACACAGCAAAAGGAAGCTTCTTGCAAAGCTCTTACAAAGTTCTGAAAACAACAAAGCGAAGGATACCAGGGAGGTGTGTTCCATGATTGCAAGGGTTACAAAATAACCTATGTGCTGTCCAGAAGAAGTATGTAGAGCTAGAAAGGCCAAATATATATATGTGAGTGGCACACAAATCAATAACAGATAGTAAAGCTGAATAAGTGCCCAAGTAACTTGTCCCTAGTTGCTGGTGTAACTATGTCCTAGAACAGTAGTGATAGAAAAGAAGAAACAAGGAGACAAAGGCACACAGTCGATAACAGGGGGCTAAGTGTAAAACAGCCAAACTCAGAAATTCCAGGGGGCTAGATGGCGCACTAGTTAGAATCCCAAATTTATTATTTTTTTAATATTTTTGACATTTTACTCCAACTCATTAACAAAGGGGGAGAAACCACAAAAAATTTCAGCTCAAACAGAGCTAGGACGTGGCCTACAGAAATTCTTGAAGTTTCCAAAAACGTCGGGTTTCAACTTGAATGAATTTTTTCTTTATCTTCCTGATTTTTTTTTATTTTTTTGATGAGGGCACACAGGGCATAGCCTAGTGTGGGTCACCTCAACTTTTTGTCAAGAATCTTCTATAAAACTTTCAGCCAAAACGGATAACCAAGCGAAAAGTTATGGCCGTTTTACCGAAGGGGTGTCGGAATCGGTTATGAAGAAACCCGGGGTTTGAGTGAAACCCGAGTCAGGTTTGGGGTCGGGTAGGGATTTTTTTGGCGGGGTGGATGCAGCGGAAAGTGGAATTTGTGAGAATTGGTCCGAGGTGTTGAGGGTGGGTTTAGGGTGTGATTAGGGTGGGCGTGTTGATCAATCAACTCTAGCACACAAAGCCGACAAAACCGAGGATGGTGGAGGGGATGACGGCTAGGGTTGCAAGGGAAACACTACTGACGATAAAAACACAAACTAAACCAGTGATTAAATAAGAACTAGGGCATAAACTCAACACTACGGACTCTGAAATTGAAATATGCAAAGGCTAAACACGTGGTTATGGGTAGAGGAATTTTTTTTTTTGGCTTTTCTGTGGACGATAGGAAGAACACGAAAACAAAACTAAAGGGTAGTGCAAACCTCATAGTGCACCTAAAGCTCTGATTACCACTTGATGTGAACAAGGGTTCCCAATCTTTCGAAAGGTTCTGATAAATCTTGATTTGGGTAGAGGCAAAACATAAATCGATCCGGCTTCTAAACAACACGTTCAGAACCTCGCAATCGCAGCACAACGTCTCCTCTGGTTATCAACTGTCCAAGGACGATTGACCTTGCCGAGAAGGCTACTATCTGCCTGTGAATCAAGAACACAAGCAAGAACAACGAAGAATGCAACACAATTGCAGATGTATGATTAAACTCACGAAATTGGGGTCTCACAAACCGACGAACGGCAACACTATTTATGAATAGAATTGATCTAAGCAAAACCCAAACCCTAATGGTACAGCGGCAGCTGTATATGAAGACTCTAGGGTCATGAAGGACCCTCTGGACGTGCACCTAATTGGGCTCACCTAGATACAAAGCCCAAAGGCCAAAAATAGGCGATGCAGCACTGACATAGATTCTGGACCCTCTCTTGTTTCGACGATCCCTGATGACTTCGGATGAATTTTGACATCAGACCAGCCGTGTTGGAAAGGTCTTCTCCGTATCTTTCTGTGCATATGTAGAACGTCCAAATCCGGGTCCATATGCGTCCTAGGCGACCATTTTAGTGCAAACTGGTCCTGGGCCCCGAAACAGACTCGAAGTCGGTTTTGATTGGGCCTTCAACTTGGCTTCCAAGCCCTTGCTGGTGCTCCATGGTCCCAACTCCTCCCATCATCTCCTGGTCCTCTCCATGGTTCCTAATTATAAAATAATCATTAGGTAGCAAACAATTCTCAAAAGTAACATATAGCGAAGAACGTAGGAACGAGCTCACCTCTAAATTTAGTCGTCATGCACGAGCTCTAGTCATTGGACCTTGCAAGTCCAGAATTGGAGGAGTGTTGTGTGTATCCATAGGAGTGATGTCCTCATCAGTGGGAATGTGTGTTCCTTTTGCCGCAAAGGCATGCTCTTTTGTCTTGTGAATAAATCATGAAAAATCTGCTAAGTGCTTTGAGCAAAATAATTCTAAATTGCTAAATCCAAACACTGTGACTTGAGGCCTCGGGGTGTTTGATGTACCCAGTCATGTGACCCTCCGCATGGATAAGAGGACACATGAGGATAAACAATAAACACTTGATCAAATGAGTCTCTGTTGCATATGTGAGCGTTTGTAAAGCTCATTTTCTGTGAATGCTTGTTGCCCTAGTTGAGATTGAGACTGACTAGTTTCTTTTGATTCACTTGATGCCCGTTTTGCCTTGGATGGGAGTACCTATACATGTGGTGACAGTTTTTCTCATGATGAGTAAATTTGATTCTATCTAAGCTAGTCAATCTTTTTGTTTAGCTTGTATAGCTCTTGATGCTATTGCTTTTACACTTCATGGCTCTATGGATATGATTAGCAAGGTTAAATTCTTGTTTGCATAATTGTTGAAGCTCCTTAGGTTTGCATTTTCATTCATTGCATGTTTGTTCTTTTGCTTGTTTGATGAGTTCATTGCCAAAAGGGGAGAAAGTTGTGGGTCATGCATAAATAATGCTAAGAAACCTAAAATGATCCTCTTTGCATTACATGAGACCTACCACAAGTTGAGGGGGAGCATTTCATGTCCTTGAGCGTTTTCTTGCGCTTTTCACACTCTTTGCGTCTCAAGTCGTTGTCTTTACCAACTCTTGGTTTGTGATCCCTATTTTGCTAGATGGCCTATTTCTCACCTTTTCTTTGGGTTTGACCATTTGGATGTGCTTATTCGGCTTCGCATTTCAATCTCTAATCTTTGTGCATTGGTGTTGTCAATGTACTCATCAAGGGGGAGATTGAGAAACCATGTGGATATGTGCCATGGTTTGCAATATGTGATGAGTAATTGACATTAGTTGAGTCTGTGTTTGAGTTGAAATGCGGGAATCTGGGGATTGCAGGAGTTGTGCATATCATGGTTTTGACTAACCGGAGTTGGTAAGGATGTTGGAGAGTTTGCAGGAGATGGGAAATGTGTTGGCTTGTCTCATGATGTGTAGGTCACTAGAGTCAACTTGGTGGTCAACGACGAGAGGATCGGGCACAAGTAGGAATTTAGCGGATCAGGCACCTCCCTCTCTCGTCGTCGGTGGCGTACTCCTAGGTGGGGTGGCTTTGCTTCTTCAACGGTTGCACTCGACGCACTATAAAGCTTTTGGCTACAGTGATGCCATCGACCCCTTCATTCTTTAGCTCTACGATTTTCTCTAGCAGAGTGAACACTTGGGGGTCGGCTGGGTCAGGTCTCTCATACCACTGTGCCTGGGGAATGGCTTTGGCACCAGAGAAGTCGGCAAGAAAAGGAGAAGGATGGTCACAGTAGAACCACTCGTCCTTCCAGTTCTTGTTTCCGGTCTTCAATGGCACGCTGATGTAGGCCTCCTTCTTGCACAACTGGAAACCAACTCCACCTATGGCGACTTGGTTTTCCTTGGTTGGCAGCGGTCGGAGGACGAAAAGATGGCGGAACAAAGTAAAATGGGGCAGAATGCCCAGAAAAGCTTCACACATATGCACGAATATAGCAATGTGAAGGATGGAGTTGGGATTGAGGTTGACGAGCTCAATCCCATAGAAGAAAAGGAGCCCACGCAGAAAACTGCAGCAGGGTACTCCGAGGCCATGCTCAAAAAACAAGCGGAAAACTATGATTTGTTGATGGATTGGAAGGGGGCGAGTCTCTTTCGGTACCTTCTAGTCAATGCAAGCTTGCTTCAGGAGGATGCCATCCTCCACCATCTTGTTCAGATCAGCGGTGGAGATGTTGCTCTTTGAGAACTCTCGTAGCAGCTCGGGGATCTCCAGCTCCGAAGAGGAGGACTCAACGGTGGCGGCCTTCTTGGATGATTTGCGAGGCATCTTCGAGGGATGTAGTAATGCGGTGGATCTAAACCCTAGCTAGTGCTCGGGGGCTTGATGGTGATGAAGATCTGCGGCGGTGATGGGAGAAAGCGTTAACCCTAGCTCCGAAAGTAGAGGAGTCGCAAGAACAGGGGAGGCGCGAGGAAGACGAAGGGTTGTGTGCAAATGGCGGCGTGGAATTGGAGTCAATAGTCCATTGCCCTTTTTATATCTTCGCCTTTTTGACCTAGTCTTTGGGTCCCATGGGCTGGTATGGGCCGCATAGTGACGGGCATTTCCGCTTAATAATAATAAAAATGTAAAAGGTTTTATTCTTTAAAAAGAATTAGAGCTATTAACCTTGAGTAATAATCTCGGGGGCTTCTTTGATGAGAAGTAGTGGCAAATCCACTTAAAAATACTTTTTGTATCTATGTGATTTGATGATCATGTAGCAAAGGGCTTGAAGGTCGTACGGGTATAAGTTCAAGAGATAAGTTATTGATTGATGTCGATAATTAATTATCAAAATTGAACTTATATTGAGTAGAGTGACAGTTCATTAAGGAAAAGCTATATTATATGATTGATGTCATTTAGCTTAGTACTATTATATGATTGATGTCATATTCATTTATATGGGATAAGACGAGATTGATGTCACGAAATTTAGATCCACAAGTCACTCAGACAAGAGTGTGTATCACTCGGCCTTTCTATTAATCGGTCGGCAAGATTGATGTCTTGCTAACTGACCTTCTGGTTTGATGATCAAGAGTTTACTTAAGCTCGAGCTTGATGGTTTGAGTGAATTATATATAACAATATATTAAGAGCTAATATTATTAGACTTTTGTATTATTTGTTAGTCTCCAAATTATACAAGAGTTGGGGGCTACACCTGATCAGGTGCACCTACTCGGCGCACCAGATCCATCAGGAACTTCAATCAAGAGGTCTTCCTAATTTGTGATCTAGTCACATAATCTCGAAAATCACTCGGCAGGTTAGAGCTCAAAATCAGGAAGCACTCGGGGGCTGCTATGGAATACTTACCTTATAGGTATCCATAGTTATGCCTAAGTCGGTAGACGACCGGGTACCTCATCCACAAGGTAACCGACCGAGTTGGCTTGGAGCGCAAGGCAATTAGAGATAGACTTTCTATATGAATCCTTGTAGACTACGAGTAGGACTCTTCATGTACCCCTTGCCGACCGGATATATAAGACAGCAGGGAATCCCCATCAAGGGACACGAACAACCACAACAGACAACCCACGAAATACAAACCACAGAACACAGGACATACAGTTTTTACTCTCATCAAGAGGGCCCAAACCTGTCTAAATTGGCATCTTGTGTCTTGACCATCGAGTTCTTAATCCCGACATAGCCCTATAAATTTATTGCCGAGTAGAAGTCTCGACATGAGGAATTTGAGTCCGAAGAAGAATGCTATGAGGAAGATGAGGACTTCATGGAAGATTGAGGGGCTTGGATGCATATGCATTATCATCGTGTGGTGTTTTATCTTATTTAATATATGTATCTTCTAATTAGGAACTTGTGGTGTTTCAATTCTGAACCTGTACTTTATTTATGAACCTTTCATGCAATGGCACTACTTGCCTTCCATGTGCTCATCTAAGTTCAAACTATTTTAGAATCCCTGTTTGTGATTGATAATGATAAATTAACAATACAAAGGACTCCAGTCAATGAGAAAACAGATAAGTACTCTTGGCTTCATTATTAATTTATCATTGAAAGTTGACTAGTGGGGGGGGGGGGGTGAATAGGCAACTTGTAATTTTATCCCTGAAATTTACTTAACAAATGGATTAAATTCAACACAGACTTCTGTCCCTCATGAAACTTCTGTCAAGGATAGAACTTCCTTCGGTGACAGATTTCCTTCATGGACAGAACTTTCGTCAAGGACAGAACTTCTGTGGTAACCTGTGAATCTCTAGATGAAATGCGGAATTTAAAGGTTTACTCACAAATCTACATGAATAGAAATGAAGCTAGATGCTTGATGTATCAATTCCCTACAGGGGTTAGCTTACAACACAGTGTAGAAGTAGATCTGATGTAAACAAGGGTTCCCGATCTTCCGAAAGGTTCTTGGTAAGTTGATGTGGTCGGAGGCGACACACAAATCGATCCGGCTTCAGAATAGCACATTCTAAACCCTACAATCGCAGCACGACGTCTCCTCTGGTTATCAACCGTCTAAAGACGATTGACCTTGCCGAGAAGGCTAATCCCTGCCTGCGAATCAAGAACACAAGCAAGAACAACGAAGAATGCAACACAATTGTAGATGTATGATTAAACTCTCGAAGTTGGGGTCTCACAAACCGATGAACGGCGACACTATTTATGAACAGAATTGATCTAAGCAAAACCCAAACCCTAATGGTGCGGTGGCGGCTGTATATAAAGACCCTAGTGTCATGCAAGACCCTCTGGACGCGCCCCTAATTGGGCTCAACTAGATACAAAGCCCAAAGGCCAAAAATAGGCGACGCAGCACCGACACAGATTCTGGACTCTCTCTTGTTTTGACGATTCCCGATGACTCCGGATGACTTTTGACATGAGGCCGGCGGCATTGGAAAGGTGTTCTCCTTATCGTTCCGTGCATATATAGAACGTCCAAATCCGACCCGTATGCGTCCTGGGCGACTGTTTTAGTGCAGACTTGTCCTGGGCCCCGAAACAGACTCGAAGTCGGTTTTGATTGGGCCTCCACTTTGGCTTCCAAGCCCTTGCTGGTCCTCCACGTTCCCAAATCCTTCTCCCATCATCTCCTGGTCCTCTCCATGGTTTCTAATCATAAAATAATCATTAGATAGCAAACCATTCTCAAAAGTAACATATAGCGAAGAACGTAGGAACAAGCTCACCTCTAAATTTAGTCGTCGTGCACGAGCTCTAGTCATTGGACCTTGCAAGTCCAGAATTGGAGGAGTGTTGTGCGTATCCATAGGAGTGATGTCCTCATCAAGATTGAGCAAAAATAACAAAGGAAGCAAGAACAACAAGAACAAGAACACAAACAAGGACAAGAGAGACACGAGATTTGTTTATCTGAGTTTGGACCCCTCACAAAGAGGCTCCTACGTCTCCGTTGAGGAGCTCACTAAGAGCCGGGTCTCTCTTAACCCTAATCCTCACCAACCGATCACTAAGATCGAGCTTGGCTTTTCTCTTTTTGATTCATTCCTTGTGGAGGCGAATCTCAACCTTTCACAAACTTCCCAAGGCTCACCACAACGCTTGGGAGCTCACCGGGCAACACCTAGCCGGTCTAGGGGATTGAATCCCCAAGAGTAACAAGTGAATAATGAGACTTGGTTGCAAGGGATGTGCTCAAGATTGGCTTGATGGTATCTAGCTTGGATGGAAGAATCACTCTCTCAAATGAGCTTGAATCACTAGAGGAATAGAGGAGTGAAGAGTTTGAAGCTAGCTGAAATGAGTGTTGTTTGCAAAGGCACCAGCAGCCTCTCTCATGGGGTGGGAGAGGGGTATTTATAGTGGAGGTCCAAAAAGAGCCGTTGGAGTGGAAAAGCACTGAGTAGGACGGAACTTCCATGGAGAACAGAACTTTCGTCGAACTCGGGGAGCCACTGTCCAGAACAAGAGTTCCCAGGACGGAACTTCCATCAGGGATGGAACTTCCGTCATGTCAGGGCGCCACTGGTCCAGAAATAATGTTCCCAGGAACTTCCGCCGAGGATGGAACTTCCGTCGATCTCAGGGAGCCACGGTCCAGAAACTATGTTCCCGGGATGGAACTTCCATCACAGACAGAACTTCTGTCGAGTTACGGAGCCACTGGTCCAGAACAAGTGTTCCCATCACGGAACTTCCTTCGCCAACGGAACTTCCTTCAGGCACAAAAAAATTGGCTGATTTTTGGACTTGGCTATTGTCAGTTTTTGGTGGGATTTCTTCCAAGAGAATTTTTGGTTTCTTGAGCACATATTCCTTGCATGTAGGATCATTTTCACCCCCCTTGGTAGTTCGGCATTTCTAGACTCAAAAATAAATAAAAGCTCTCATTCTAAGCTCCTTTTGAGTCGATTTTCTCTTCTTCTTTTATTGAGGGGTCAAACATATTACTAAATTGGTATTACAAACTTTGATATCCTATACACATATTTCAGAAGCATATTAGTACATTTTACTCATTTGTCAACATTCACCAAAACCCACTAGGGGATCCTAGATGCATCTTCAATCTCCCCCTGTTTGGTGATTGATGACAAATGATTAAAAAAGGGGTAAGAAGGAATCAAGGAGATTAAACAAAATATAGCGGAGCTCCCCCTAAAGATATGCATGATTCACAAAAGACATGTGAGAGAGCTCCCCATATATTTTATAACAAGTGGGGTGCCTAAAAAGCGAACAAGACAACATTTAGTGTGAATAACCACATTAAATAGAAGACAAAGCACAAGAGTTAAGCACACATCAACTTTGAGTTCACAAATAATAAAACAAGCACCAATCCACAAAGGTTTTCAACTATCCTATTACAATAGGATTCCACAAATAAGTCTTACAAACCACAAAAATAGGTAGAAAGATAGATAAATAAGGATATCCCTCTCCTTCTTCTCCCCTTCCCCTTTGTCTCTCCCCCTTTGGCATCAAGACACCAAGAAGGATAGAACAAGGAGGAAAAAGATCACTCGGCCTCAGAGCCACCCTCACCATCACTAGCCTCAGCTTCGGGAACATCAGAATCACTCTCATCAGCAACAAAGAGAGGAGCGGAGGATGGTCTAGCTTCAACGTTATCCCAATCATAAGCTGCGAAAGGGTCCTGGAAGACCGGCGGCTCACCATCGGGCTCACACTCGGAGTCATCCGGAGACACGTCACGACGTTGAGCCCTTTGGTCAGTCTTGATCCTTCTTATCAGCTTCTTGAGCCGCTTCTTGTTTTCCTAGTTTTCTCTTGCATTGAAGCAAGAAATCTGGAAAAATGACTTTAAGGCAGGAAGAATAGGAGATGAAGACCGTGACCGTCGTGGTGCATGAGTTGAAGAGGAGGGACCTGTTGCACTAGTGGGAGGTCTAGCTGCTCCAGAGGCATGTTTTGGTGCTTTCTTGACTCTGATTTGAAGAGAGAAATACATGCACTCCTTGTCAAAGGTCACATTTGTCTCTGTCTCAATCATCTTCATATTACCCCAATTAGAGCATAATTGATACTAATTTAGGCCATTTACCTATGATATTGTCTATATATTTGTATATGCGTTGTTTTGGAGCTTTATTGCAGAAATAGGTAAAATTGGTGATTAAAGTGATACTGGAGAGAACAGGAGTCTAGAACCGACAAAAAGCACTGAAGAAGCCCAGTGCGCCGATCGGCGCAGTACATGAGCCGATCGGCGCAAGGGTGTTTTGGCCCACAGAAGTGATCGAGGCCCATTCCACATGTTTATGGAAGTTTATCTACGCAAGACACTTGAAGATATTTGCCTAGAAGATTTATGGAACTTCAAGATCTCGACGTGCAGTACAAGACTTTATCTCGAAGGAAAAGGCCCACATGGCAGCTGTGGAAGACAGAGGAACCGACTCGGAGAAGAAACCAGAGAAGACACGGCTTGAGCCAATCGGAGCAATCCTGCGCCGATCGGGGCAACCGTCTTATTTGCTAGAAACTGAGTCCTTTACGAGTAGAACCCCTATAAATACTTATAAACCCTAGCCGCAGAGAGAGGAGGCGACAGAGGGACAACAAATCCGTGAGTTAGAGCCACCGGGGCTTGCCCCGTTAGAATAGATCTCTAGTTGAGTTTCAAGAACCATTGGTGTTAAGAGTGTATCCGTCAAGGTAGGCCATCTCGATGGGAATGAATCTTACTCTATGTATCTCAAGGATGATTGAATATGTTGATGATAGTTTTGGTGATATGTCTGTCTTGATTCTATAATCATGCATGTGCTTAATCCAATTGCTTAGTTCTAGGCTAAGTAAGTTGATATTATCTTGATCGTGGTGATTAGGATAGTATTCGGACATTGTATTGATTATGGTTGCTTGATGATGCTAGTAGTGTGGTTTAGCGGTGACAGCACTAAGTCTGCGTAGCACTATTGGATAGTTGAGTAGGGTAAGATACTCGCGCGATTAAGGGTTTCCTCTCGGCAACGATAAATCGGGAGTCACTCGGAAAGCAGGGTAGTCTTATTTATTATAGGTTTTTATTGATCTATGTAATTACCCATTATGATGCTATTTAATTAGACTTTCTGGTTATGATCTCACTAGTAGATATCTGGTTACTCACTTAACAGCATAGGCTTACAAGGCATCTGGTGCACTTTGGCTTAGATTCACTAGTGTGCCGATCGGCTTAACTCCTGCGTCGATCGGCGCAACGACAGATTTACTGTCTGGCGCACTTTGGCTTAGATTCACTAGTGTGCCGATTGGCTCAACTCCTGCACCGATCGGTGCAACGACAGATTTACTATCTGGCGCACCTTTGCGCTGGCCAGTCTCCCCCTCATGCAACCTAAATTCGACAGTAGCTTTGACTAGATCTTTTACTGTTAACTTTGTTTAATTATCCATAAGGTCCCAGTGGATTCGATAAACCTTGGAATACTCAATTCAAGGGAAAAAGTGCTACAATCGTATACCGTCCTCTTGCGGTATATAAGTGGATGCGTAGGTACAACCAAGAATCATGGGAGCAAATGGTAGAGTCCGTCTAGTGTCCATGGATGATAAGTATATCTCATTCATGATCCAATCCATGACACAAAAAGGCCTCACATCGGGAGCAAAGCGAGCTAGGATGTTTTTGGACTTTTTGGCAATGTTAGTTGCATATCCATCCTTTGGTGCAATAGTGGCCCTTAAAATGCGCTTGAGGTAGAAGTAGTATGGATGCGGCCTGTCAGTTCGTCCAAACTCATAATCTTCACCACTGTACATGTATGCAATGTCCTCATCCTTGAGCTCGACCTCATCAACAATTGTCTCATGATGCTTATCTCCCTTTGGCAGCAGAAAGTAACTGTAGAACTTCTTGGGAGTGATGTTGTATTGGACTCCTTGAGTCATCCACCAAAATTTTCCTTGTTTGTCGGGCTCAAGATAAAAGGAGGCATAGAACTGACATATAACCTCCTCGTTCCAGTTGTAGTTGAAGCCCATGAGGTCATAGACTCCACGCTGCTTGCAAACGACAATCACATCCTTGAACACTCTATCATCCTTGTCTTCCATGTATTCCCAATCAACCCATTGATGCTGATGGAGGCGATGTTGTTTTTTGCCCATATCAATGAAGAAGGAGTTGTAATAGTCTTGTTGAAACCAGGACATGAATCTATCATCAGTGGCTTCCTTCTCTCCAATGTCCATAGGATGGGTCATTATCCTGTCTTGCAATTTCTTGGCATTCTTCTTGTACTCAATGGCCATGTGGCTTCCGATATACAAAGGTATGTGCACCTTCAAGTCGCTGATATGCTGCAAGTCATCACTTAAGTCATCATCTTGAGATGCCTCATCAACAATAGCCTTGCCTTTCTATTTTTCTCTGCGATCAGGGAGGGGAGCACCTTGCTACACATTTACTGTTTGAGGTGGAGATCCTCTTCTCTTGGCAACTGTCCCTCTCTTCCTTTTTGGAGGCGGAGGAGCTTCTTCTTCATTTGGGGAATGAGAGAAAATCTTTTCATCTCTTTCATCATCACTGCCAGAGGCATTCTCAGCCCTCTTGGTCCTTGCCATGTTGCTGGAAAAAGGAGATAAAAAGGGAATGAGATACAAAGGATACATGAGCAGAGTCAAAATTGAGAGGTTTAACTTGTGTGCACTCAGGCAAGAACGGAAGTTCCATAACAAACGGAAGTTCCGTCAGGGACGGAAGTTCCGTGGGCGACGGAAGTTCTGTCGATGTCTGTGCACTCACATGAAAAAACACCTAACTTTGAATCTACCCACGATTTGCTAGAGTCCTTCAAGAGTGATGTAGACTAGTTGCTAAGGAACTATTCTACTCAAAGGAAATAGATGGGACTCTAGTGCAACAAGAGATCGATGATGACAAGATCAAGTTCAACCCTAGATCAAAAACTAGAGATGAATTAGAGGGGAAATGTACTCACGGAAGTTCCGATGAATGGAGGAACACCTCCTAGCAATCTCCATGAGAGCCCTTGGACAGCCCCCCAAATCGCCCTTGGGATTTGAGAGAAGAGGAGAGAGAAGAGTAAAAAGGAGAATGTGATTTTGAAGGGGTAAGTTTCGGGCTAAAGAAGGTTAAAAACTGACTAGCGACAGAAGTTCCGTACGCGACGGAAGTTCCGTGTAGGCATGGATCACAATTTTAAAATCGCTAAGTGTGGACGGAAGTTCCGTGTTGCGTCGAAGCTACTGAACAGAGAGGGATGAGAAGAGGACGGAAGTTCCGTCAGAGGAAATCAGTTGGGATCCAGTGCACCACAGAATGCATGGATGGATCACGGAAGTTCCGCTATGGACGGAAGTTCCGTGTGGATTTGGAACAGAAGGAGTTGGAACTTGAGAGGACTGTTTTCTCTTGTGAATGGCCAGTAATCAACCAAGGGGAACAACACTCACAATATTAAACAAATGATCATAGATCAAAATCAAATATTTTCTCAACCAAAAGCAATCAATAATTTTTTAAGCATTTTGTTTTGAAACACTAGCAAGGAGCAATCATCACAAATAATGTACAAGACTCTACTCCACATTGGATGAATCAAGAATGTTTAGCTCACTTCTCAACTCACAAAACCTCTTTTCATCTAGGGGCTTGGTAAAAATATCTGCTAGTTGTTTATTGGTTCTAACATAGCTAATCTCAATGTCCCTCTTTATTGAATGATCTCTCAAGAAGTGGTGTCGGATATCTATATGCTTAGTCCTATTATGATCAATGGGGTTATATGCAATCATGATCGCACTCTCATTGTCACATAGGAGAGAAACTTTGGTCATAGTGTATCCAAAGTCCGTTAGAGTTTGTCGCATCCAAAGTAGTTGAGCACAACAACTTCCGGCTGCGACATACTCTGCTTCGGCCGTGGATAGGGCAACAAAATTTTGTTTCTTGGATGACCATGATACAAGGGACCTACCCAAGAATTGGCAAGTCCCGGAGGTACTCCTCCTATCTACCTTACATCCGGCGTAGTCGGCATCAGAATAACCGACTAACTTGAACTTGGAGCCCTTTAGATACCACAACCCTAGGTTTGGCGTGTGAAGTAAATATCTCAAGATTCTTTTGACAGCCACTAAGTGACTTTCCTTCGGAGCCACTTGGAACCTTGCACACATGCACGCATTAAGCATGATATCGGGCCTAGATGCACAAAGATAAAGCAAAGAGCCAATCATGGATCGATATACCTTTTGATCCATGAGTTTACCATTTACATCTAGTTCGAGGTATCCATTTGTCTTCATGGGAGTCTTGTTGGGCTTAGCATTCTCCATGTCAAATTTTTTCAGTATGTCTTGAGTGTACTTGATTTGACTTATGAAGGTTCCTTCTTCAAGTTGCTTGACTTGAAAACCTAGAAAGAACTTCAACTCCCCCATCATGGACATCTCAAATTTCCTAGTCATAATCTTGATGAACTCCTCACAAAAAGATTGATTAGTAGAACCAAATATAATGTCATCGACATATATTTGGCACACAAATAAATCATTATCAATGTTTCTTGTGGAGAGAGTAGGATCGGCCTTGCCAATTGTGAAGCCTTTCTTGAATATCCCTTGAGGTGTTCATACCAAGCTCTAGGAGGTTGCTTGAGGCCGTAGAGAGCTTTGTGAAGCTTGTAGACATGGTTTGGTTTCTTTGTGTCTTTGAACCCCGGAGGTTGTTGCACATACACTTCTTCTTGAATGGGGCCATTAAGAAATGCACTTTTCACATCCATTTGAAATAGCTTAAAACCATGGTGAGTAGCAGAGGCAAGTAATATATGAATTGATTCAAGCCTAGCTACAGGTGCATAAGTTTCACCAAAGTCCAAACCTTCGACTTGTGAGTAGCCTTTTGCAACAAGTCTTGATTTGTTCCTCATCACCACACTGTACGCAACTTGCTTGTTGCGGAAGATCCTTTTTGTACCGACAACATTTTGCTTGGGTCTTTCGACCAATGACCATACCTTATTTCTTTCAAAGTTATTCAACTCTTCTTGCATAGCCATCACCCAATCCGAGTCTTGAAGTGCTTGTTCCACCCTAAGAGGTTCCATAGAGAAAACAAACGAGTAATGATGACAAAAAGTAGCCATTCTAGATCGAGTAGTTACCCCTCTTTGAATATCACCAAGAATATTGTCAATGGGGTGATCTTTTTGAATGCTTAGTCGGACCCGTGGGTGTGTGGTCCTAGATGCATCTTCTTCTTCTTGATGGTTGATATCTTGAGTGTCACCTTCACCATCATCTTGAACTTGATCTTGGTCACCACCTTGAACATGATCGTCACCATGAGCTTGGCGATTTCCTTGATCTTGTTCATCTTGTGGATCTTGTGAAGGGGAGTTATCTTGGTTTGAAGAAGATGCTTGATCTTGAGTTGAGTTTGGGTCTTGTGGTCTTATTTCACCAATAGCCAAATTCCTTATTGCATCGCAAGGAGCCTCATCACCTACATCACTTGGATTGACTTGCTCTACTTGACAGCCATTAGATTCATCAAATTGCACATCCCGGGTTATTTCAACAACTTCGGTGTCTTTGTTAAAGACATGATATGCATAAACATTGGTTCCATAACCAAGGAGAAAACCTTCATGAGTCTTGGGAGCAAATTTAGAAGATTTGGGTTTCTTGTTAAGAATAAAACACTTGCTCCCAAAGACCCGAAAATATGAAACATTGGGAAGGTTACAGGTGAGAAGCTCATAGGGCGTTTTCTTCAAAATCTTATGAAGATATAGTCTATATGTCGCATGGCATGCATTATTGATGGCTTTAGCCCAAAAAGTATCGGGCGCCTTGTATTCATCAAGCATTGTTCTTCCCATTTCTATAAGTGTGCGGTTCTTTCTTTTGGCTACTCCATTTTGTTGTGGAGTATATGGCGCGGAGAATTCATGCTTGATGCCTTCTTCATCAAGACATTCTTCAACTTGAGTGTTCTTGAATTCGGTTCTATTATCACTCCTTATCTTCTTGATCTTCACTTTATACTCATTTTGTGCTCTCCTTAAAAACCTCTTTATGATTCCTTGTATTTCACTTTTGTCCTTTAAGAAGAATACCCAAGTGAAACGAGAATAATCATCAATAATTACAAGGCCGTATTTGTTACCGCCAATGCTTATGTAGGTGACGGTCCAAATAGGTCCATGTGTAGCATCTCCAATGGTCTTGTCGTTGTCATCATTATCTTGGATGGATGTGCCGCTCCAACTTGCTTTCCGGCTTGACATGCGCTACATATTTTGCCCTTCTCAAACGCAACATCCTTTAGTCCAACAACGTGACCACCTTTTAGGAGTTTGGAAAGGTTCCTCATCCCAACATGAGCTAGCCGGCGATGCCATAGCCAACCCAAGGTGGTTTTAGCGACCAAGCAAGCATTTAGGTTAGATCCCTCCTTCTTGGTAAAATCAACAAGGTAGATCTTGTCCTCTAAATACCCTTTGAAAGCTACTGAAGAATCCTTCTTCCTAAAAATGGTCACGCCATCATCGTCAAAGAGACAACTATAGCCCATCTCACAAAGTTGTGAAATGGACATCAAGGTGTATCCTAGACCATTCACAAGATAAGCATTATCAATTGAAAGGTCATGGGTGATGGCAATCTGACCACGACCAATTACCTTTCTTTTGTTGTCATTTCCAAATGATATGCCTCCACTTGGTAGATTGTTATGATCAAGTGTGGAGAACATTGATCTCTCTCCGGTCATATGATTCGACCACCCACTATCAAGTACCCATGTTGCACGACCGGAGGAGTATTCCTACAAAGAAAATCAAGCATGTGTTTTAGGCACCCAAGTTGGTTTGGGTCCCTTAACACTAGATACAAGTACTTTGGGCACCCACACAAAAGTTTTCCACCTTGCGTCATGTGGCCCAACAAACTTTGAAACCACTCTACCATAAGCATTATAGGTTAGCCCATAAGAGGCATCAAAATCATAAAAGGATATGGTAGAGGTCTTATTGTTCTTATTGACTTGGGAGGCATTCTTTGGCTTGATTGTCTTCTCTTGTGCTACTTGCTTTCCTTTGCCTTCGGGTACAAAGTTGTCTCTCTTGTTATTTTCCTTCTTAGGTGTATTCTTGTTGTACCCTAATCCTCTCTTGTCATGAGAGGCTCTTGGCTCACCAACAATCTTTCTTGTGGTTCCTATTTGAGACTTCTTCTCAAGTTCCATGACTTGGTTGGATAACTTTTACATAATTGCATCTTGCTTGGCAATCATCTCAACATTAATGTTGTGGCACCTTCCACAACCTTTGCTTGTTGAAGCTTGGAAAGATTCCAATCTCTTCAACAAGGACCGTGAGCTCAACTTGAGATCTTCAATTGATTTCACAAGAACTTTGTTCTCCTCTATCAATGAGCTACACCTCTCTTGAAGCTTCTTGTTGGTTGAGGTGCATGAATCACTTGACGCTTTGACCTTGCCAAGATCATTAGTCAAGCTCTTGTTCTTTTCCCTTTCTTGCTCAAGTTGCTTTGTGAGCTTAAGGTTCTTTCTTTTTCCTCAATAAGTAGCTCCTCTTGCCTTTGGAGGATTCTTTCTTGATCCTCAATCTCTTTACCTAGCATTTTCATCATTTCTTGCATAGAGGGGACCAAGTCATCCTCTCGTCACTACAATAAGAGGGATTGAAATCAAAACAAGGAGATACCTTGCTTTCCTTGGCCATGAAGCACCGGGGAGCATCATCCTTATCATCGGTGAGGTTGTTGAAGACTGACTTCCTGGTCGGAGGTAGACCAATGGCAATGTTGGCAATGCCTCCCTCATCATCTTCATCATCATCATCGGAGATGTATTCTTGGCCAATGTGAGCGTGTCCCTTGTTGTATGGCTTCTTGTTGGGCTTGTTCTTGTTATTGTACTTCTCGCTCTTCTTGCCTTTTCTATTTAGCTTTGGACAATCTGCAATCATGTGTCCTTGCTCATGACACTCATAGCATCTTCTATTTGTTCTTCTAGCTTTTGCCTTGTCAAAGCTTTTCTTGGTGAAGCCGTTCTTGATCATGTATTTGCCAAATTTCTTAACAAATAAGGCAAACTCTTCATTGTCTTCTTCATCATCATCATTGTCATCATCTTCATCATTTGCCTTGAGTGCTATGTCCTTCTTGCTTGTGCTCTTATCACCAATAAGCATATTTACTCTCTTGCCCTCGTCATCACGACTCATGTGAGCATTGATTCTTCCTATCACTTCATCGGTTGTGAAGCTCTCAAACCCATCCTTCTCCTCAATGATGGTGCATAGTGTTGGGTTCCACATCCTAAGGGCCATGAGGAGCTTGTAGTTGACTTCTTCATCCTTGATGTTGTTTCCATAAGCTCTTCTCTCATTAACAATATCCATGAGCCTATCATGAGTTTGTTGAGGCTCTTCTCCTTTGTTCATGACGAAGAAGTTGAATTGGCTCTTGAGAACTTGGAGTCTTGACTTATTAATAACATCAACTCCTTCATGAGCACATACAAGCTTCTTCCACATTTTTTCGAGCATTCTCAATTTCGGCTACTCTCGAATATTCCTTAGGATTCAAGGAAGAGAGAATGGCCGACACCGCTTGAGCATTGCGATGTATGTTGAGTTAATCCACGGTTGTAGGGTTATCCTTGTCCTCCAAGGTATATCCTATCTCCACAATTTCCCAAATTGGTGGACCAATTGACATGAGGTACATCTTCATGCAGTGCTTGTACCAACTAAAATATTTGCCCTCAAAGTAAGGAAATCTTCCACTTCCACTTCCATGTATATTTGCTATATCGGCATAGTTGAAAGGCATGGCCGTGCGCAAATCACTTCCTTTGCTTGCCGAAGCAAGATCTTGAGGCTTGTCATCTTCGCCCGACTTCGACATTCTTTATCCTTCAAGCTTTTAAGCCTTGTAGAAGGTTCTGGCTCTGATACCAATTGAAAGTTGACTAGAGGGGGGTGAATAGGCAATTTGTAATTTTATCCCTAAAATTTACTTAACAAACGGATTAAATTTAACACGGAACTTCTGTCCCTCACGGAACTTCTATCAAGAACAGAACTTCCTTCGGCGATAGAACTTCTTCATGGGCAGAACTTTCGTCAAGGACAGAACTTCTATGGTAACCTATGGATCTCTAGATGAAATGCGGAATTTAAAGGTTTATTCACAAATTTACTTGAATAGAAATGAAGCTAGATGCTTGATGTATCGATTCCCTGCAGGGGTTAGCTTATAACACAGTGTAGAAGTAGATCGAGCAAAAAATAACAAACGAAGCAAGAACAACAAGAACAAGAACAAGAACACAAACAAGGACAAGAGAGACATGGGATTTGTTTACCAGAGTTCGGACCCCTCACAAAGAGGTTCCTATGTCTCCGTTGAGGAGCTCACTAAGAGTCGGATCTCTCTTAACCCTAATCCTCACCAACTGATCACTAAGATTGAGCTTGGCTTTTCTCTTCTTGATTCTTACCTTGCGAAGGCGAATCTCGACCTTCACAAACTTCCCAAGGCTCACCACAATGCTTGGGAGCTCACCGGGCAACACCTAGCCGGTCTAGGGGATTGAATCCCCAAGAGTAACAAGTGAAGAATGAGACTTGGTTGCAAGGGATGTGCTCAAGATTGGCTTGATGGTATCTAGCTTGGATGGAAGAATCACTCTCTCAAATAAGCTTGAATCACTAGAGGAATGGAGGAGTGAAGAGTTTGAAGCTAGCTGAAATGAGTGTGTTTTGCAAAGGCACTAGCAGCCTCTCTCACAGGGTGGGAGAGGGGTATTAATAATGGAGGTCCAAAAAGAGCTGTTGGAGTGAAAAAGCACTGAGCAGGACGGAACTTCCATGGAGAACGGAACTTCCTCAAACTCGGGGAACCGCTGTCTAGAACAAGAGGTCCCAGGATGAAACTTCCGTCATGTGAGGGTGCCACTGGTTCAGAAAAATGTTCCCAGGACGGAACTTCCGTCGATCTCAGGGAGCCACGGTCTAGAAACTGTGTTCCTGGGACAGAACTTCCGTCACAGACGGAACTTCCGTCGAATTAGGGAGCCACTGGTCTAGAACAAATGTTCCCATCACAGAACTTCCTTCACCGATGGAACTTCCTTCAGGCACTGAAAAGTTAGCTGATTTTGGGACTTGGCTATTGGCAGTTTTTGGTGGGATTTCTTCCAAGAGAATTTTTGGTTTCTTGAGCACATATTCCTTACATGTAAGATCATTTTCACCCCCCCCCCCCTTGATAGTTCGGCATTTCTAGACTCAAAAATAAATAAAAAGCTCTCATTCTAAGCTCCTTTTGAATCCTTTTTCTCTTCTTCTTTTATTGAGGGGTCAAACATCTTACTAAATTGGTATTACAAACTTTGATATCATGTACACATACTTCACAAAGCATATTAGTACATTTTAATCATTTGTCAACATTCACCAAAACCCACTAGGGGATCCTAGATGCATCTTCAATCATCAATTGTGTTTTTCAATACGCATTTCTTTACATATTCTGTAATTTTACAATTTCAGGACCGACAACAGCTAGTGACCTCTATCTCCTCGGCACAAGCTGAAGCAATGCATTTGAGGTTCAGCAAGGTGTGTGGTCTTTCTCCCTGTCCCTACTCCTTTCTTTGGTCCTCTCTCCTTCCTATATGTAGCAAAAAATTTCAAATATGCAAAATAGCCTTGCTATAGTAGAAAATGCCTAGGCGGTGCCTAGAAACGTTTAAGCACGCTTAGGCTCTAGGCAGAAGGTCACCGCCCGCCTAGCGCCTAGCGCCTAATTTTTCATGGTACTCTATTCATGGTTATATATTCTGCACAATTTAATAATCGATTAGTCTCTCTTATCCCGAGGTTAGTAACATGAAGCATGTGGACAAAAGATTGATAAATAGAGCATAATTTACAATGGTGTTTCATGAAATATATCCAAGTATCATCAATAAAAATGACATAATATTTATTACCAAACTTGGTTGCAAAGGGGGTTGGACCTCATACATCAATATGAATAAGATTAAAAGATTTGGCAGAATGAGAATCACTAGAAGAATATGGAAGTTGTATTTAATTGCCAAGTTTGCAACCCTTATCATGGAAACTAGGCTCGATGGACGTTGGACCTATACAACCACATTTTATTAATGTGGACAAATGCGACCCACATAAATGATCCTGACCATGATGATACTCGGGGAAGGATGAGGTGGTCGACGATGCAATGGAAGACACACGGGCTGTCAAAGGAAGTTGCAAGGTGTCCAATATATGGAGGCTAGAAGAGTCTCCACGGTGATGGCCAGTCCCAATCATAGCCCTCGTTCGATGATCCTGAACAAAACACAATGAGTCATCAAATCCAACAAAACAATTTTAGTCAGTGATTTGACCAACTAAAAAAACATTCATAGATAGTTTAGGTACAACTGAGACACCAGGAACAGAAAAAATGAGAGGTACTAAGAGCACCCATATGTGATATGTAACAAGAAGTACCATCAGTTGTCTGTATAGAAGATCCATCATTGACTGGCTTGCAATCAACTAACTGGGACTGATCAGATGTGACATCAAATGAGGCCCCTAAATCGAGAGCCCATGAGGAAGTACAAGCTCCAATAGGTGTAGCAGCTGCAGCTACAGAGACAGAGGCTCTAGAAGGTGTACCACGAACTTGAGCAACACAGCGAGCACGAAATTCCACTAGCTTCTCAAGAAATTTGGTAAAGCATTGATCAAAAGATGAGTGAACTTCTTGCAATGCTTGCATTGCTAAGAATCACCTCTGGATGTACTGCCCTTATAAGTAGCAGCCAACACACTATGAGAGGAATGAGAATTGAGAAGCTGACAAAGACATAAAACGAGTCTCTTCTGCAATCAGATCTGAGAGTGCCTTTGCCATGGTGAGAGAGGAACAATCATGCAGCAAACATGTGCGAATCAAAATCAGATCGGACTCCCATGATAAAGCAATATGTAAGAAACTGCTCAATGAATTTGTATGTTGTACACTCATTTGCTGGACATTGAGGCACCATAGATAGCAAAGGTCCAACCAAGCGCTCAAATGCAGAGTTGTAATCATCAACAGGCAGATCATGATGCTCAATGTGATGGATTTTATGCATGTGTGAAGAAGAGCACCACTTTCCTTAACATACCATTGCTATAAACAATCCCACATGGAATTGGCTGTCTTAAAGGGCCGAAGACTCATAATCATAGACTGTTTGACACTATTGACAATGGCTGACATGACCTTCCCATCATTGATTCTCCATTGTTAATCTCAGCAGCATTGCTATTATTAGCCGTAGGTGCAGGTGGATCATCTGTTAAGTGAAACGCTAACCCATATCCTCTCAATGTCGTTTCAACACAAAAAAAAACCACTCGCTATAATTCTGACCATCAAGGGTGACATTATAACAATTGCACTGATTTGAGACATGATGACTGCTACACTGCTACTGATACTTGACCAACAGCAGTAGAAGAAAATTCACAAACGAACAGCAATGAGTAGTTACCATCGTGAAAACGCAGAGGGACAGCAGCAAATGAAGACTTCCTTTGTTCTGCAGTGATGATGCCCAGCAGTAGTGGAGCACAACGAGCAATCAAACCAAGTACCCAGGAAAAATTAGGTGCTAGGCGCTAGGTAGACGGTGACCCTCCGCCTAGCTCCTAAGCGTGCCTAGGCATGCCTATGCTTTTTCCTAGTCAGTACATTTGTCAAAAAATAAATACACATATTAGGCTAAAAATGATAAAGAAAAAGAAAAAAAAATAATGAATCATGAGATGGGCTGCCATGTAATGGCCCATTTGGTCCATCTCTAGCCCACCATCTGTTCTAAAACCTAGCAACTCCCAACTCCTCCTAATCTTCTCGATCACAGCAGTGACGGCAAGGCAGGGGCAGCGACGGCGACGGCGGTAGCGGCGATGGTGAAGGGGTGGCACCCTCTGACGATTTGATATTTCTTTCCCAAAAACATTTTTCTGCTCTCCCAGTCGTTCGTGCTTCCATTTTCCTCCTTTCCCGGTGCCGTCGTCTTCTTCCTCCTCTCTCAGGCCTTGCCGCAGACCGCCTAGGTGCTACTGACTGTCTAGGGAGCGCCTACCCCATAGACGAGGCGGAAGGCTATTGCCTAGTGCTTAATGGTGCCTAGGCGGCGTCTTTTGTTTTTCAAGGCCAAGTACCAGGTATGTGAAGATCACACCAAGGAGGACAACAACAGCACCTAGATAGGAGCTGCAGGGCCCAATAGCAGCTGGAGGAGGCATATGTGTCAAATCAGCTGCAGCGGCAACAAATTTGCAGGCGCTGGAGCACAACACAGCAGTGGGGAGGTGCAGAAATCAAGAGGGGACGTGAATTGCAGTCGCGGATCTGAGGCGACGGCTGCCTGAACTGAAGCGAAACGACGATCAGGAAGACAATCCTCAACGGCGGCTTGTCATGGAGCCGCGATAGCGGCTGGATTAGCCGTGATGGTGACCTGATTGGCCGCGGCAGCGGCTGGTTTGGCCGCGATAACAACCAGCAGACGGTCAGCGACGGCGGACGGGATTGACAGCCGGGACGACAGCCATAAAATTTCAGATCAGACAGGCAGGATTAGGAAAGTTGGTTAGTCCTAACCCTAATCCTAACCTGCTCTGTTACCATGTTACTAACCTCGGGATTAAGAGATAATCAGTCATTAGAGTGTGCATAATATATAACCGTGAGTACAGTATATGGGCCAATATATGGACCTAGACAGTATGAGCCTTAACACAGAAAATATAGTTCGACTTTGATGTTAAAAATTTTAAATATAATTTCTTTTGGCTCGATCCTCACGACTTAATGCTTATTTCAATAATGAAAACTGAGAAGTATGTTTGTCATCATTCATTGTGCGTTGACCATGGTCTGACTCACTGTGATTGGTCATTCGCAAAGCATAATATTCTGGTTAATAGAGAAAATTTATAACTGCTGTGTGAGCACTAACATATCATATTCTTTCATATCACTTTATGAGACACAGAATGATGCAAACAAAGGCTAACAAGTTACTTTTGTTCAACGTAATATAATTCACAAAACCAAATGCGTGGCAGATCCAGAACATAATAATGTAGAAATATCAGGAAGTGGGATACAGTAACACCATGAGAACAAAAACAATAGCGGAGGAAGAAAAAGAAACGCACCACCATAAGTTCATCCTCAAAATCTTCGATATCAGGGACATGAGCTTCCGCGCTTTTGCTGACAGTTGTTCCCTTTTTTTCTGTTTAAGAGATTTTTCGAAAACAGGATATTTGCATTATTGTGCCCAAGAAGCCAATGTAGCTCCTCATTTATTAGTTCGTCAGCTTGTTCGAGTGATGTAGGAGGCATAAAAGGTGCCTCTGTTTTCTCCACTTCTAATAAAAGACTGCTGAAGAATCTCTACTGAAGCAGCAGGAGGCCTAGGAAGACTCCCCTGTAATACTTTGAATCTCTTTCTGAGAAACGCTTAATGCCTAGCTTGTTAATTAGCCCTTCCTTGTGCCCGGCCTGTCTGACATATCCTCTTCCATTTCTCTTTATTTTCCTGACAAAGATTAGTAGTTCGCCTCATTAATCACATTTAAGCCTCATAGTGTGTAAAATCACATGACGAAATAAAATATATAGAGAACAATTCCTCTAATCAGCACTGTTTCTAAATACAATCCACACAGGCTAGCATCTATACCGATTCAGGCTAAAAGCACAACCATATGATCTACCGTGTTTCATTTTATCAGACAACTTATCAACCAACACCTTGGGGCACATATATTCACCTCACCATTTTTAATGCATGACAAAGTTGCAGCTCCCTCATTAATCAAAAAACGGAAGAATTGGGCTGCCACCATCTGTAAGGCTACTCTTAATGAGAGTTTTATTTTTAATAAATAAGGTGACATGTCAGTATTTTTTATGATGTGACAATAAATTAATGAAGAAAGAGATGGAACCAATTTTATCTAGATGAAACTATATCTATACTGTTTTCAAGACATTTATGTCTTACATGTGCTCCTAAAAAATAACAAATATGAAACAATGCATTGTGTAATCTATTTCATCCATCAAATTAATACTATATTGCCTATGTGGCATACTTGGAAACAATAAAATGAAATAGTCCATTGAAACTAGCCTAAGGGCAGCCATCTTTAAAACAGCACTCCTAAACATAACATTTGGAATATAACATCCCTAAGCAGGATTAGTCTCTATAATCATACCATTATCTTCTTTTAACTCGTTTTTCTTTTTCTTTTAATCTAAACCACATCAGTACAATGACTAATCTGCCCCCTGATAGAAAATTCTCCTATCAATGAATCAATCCAATTCTCCCAAGTCCCAACCCACGCATGGGTCCAACAACGCCGGCAGCTTAAGTGAAACGATTCGTTTCAGGATCAAAAATAAAAAATCGCTACAACCTAACTGCTAGTGGTGGCCTACGGCGGCGGTGATGTGTCATGCGGCGAACGGTCGGCAGGCTGCGGGTCGAGCGGCACTGCGCCGCGCTTGCATCGGGCAATTCTCGGCTCCTCGCGCCCTCGCTGGGCCGTCTCTGCGCCACGGCATCAGGAACGAACGCGAGGAACAAACGTCTTAGGGAGCAAGCTTTCGGACCACCAGGGACAGATTGGTCTTTGTACTGATCTGTTTTAGATTAAAGAAAAAGAAAAACAAGATAAAAGAAGATAATGGTATGATTATGGAGACTAATCCTGCTTCGGAATGTTATATTCCGGATGTCATGTTTAAGAGTGTTGTTTTAAAGATGGCTGCTCTTACGGGTGGTGGCAGCCCAATTCTCCCATGGAAAAACTCATGCAACGCAGAAAGCAACATTCGCAGGAATGGCCAAGAAGGTAGATACATGCTGGGTCAAGTCATACGTAAAATTGAGAAACTTGTTGACTATCAAAATTTCCAGAATTAACCGTTTGCAGACATGAATAATAGGTGGTTCCTAATATCATCTTCCAGTTATGCTTTACCCAGTTCTTACCTCGAAACTGGACCTCCTTTTACTAAGCACAATTCAGATTTATCATACATAGTTAAAAGCTATCTAGCTGCCTGGAAGAATTGTTTGAGACTCTGTACTAATTATGATGTATGCACAGCATATCACCACTGTCGAAACAACGGCAATATAATCTCAGTTAATTAATCAGTGCGATTGGATTGTAAAAGAATTTCATTCCATTGCTTGACATGAATGTTACCCGCAAAAAAAAAAAAATGAATGTTCACTGGCTAGTAGGAATAGCAGATATGTCGTGACTGAAGTCCAGTCACTGGACCACCAACTCACAACAAAAGAGATGAAAACAACATAAAGATATACAATTTCAGGCTGATCACAATGACAAGCATCAGAGCCACTCTTCTATGAGAGACTTTCTATGCAGTACAAGGATCACTTGTAGATTGTAAGTAAACGTATAGCGGTAATCCTATTTCTAAGCTACCAGATAAACCATCTTAACTTTAATTAGGGAGAAGCATTGCTTTCAGTGATTCATATTATGAAGCAGCTGGGTACCTAAACATGCTGCATCCAAGTAAACAAACAACAGAGAGTAAGTAATGAATCCAGTTCCTTCTCTACAGTGGATTATAGTTTCAAACAACATAGCCAATGCTAGTGCCCACCGGAATAAGTTGAATGCCACATGTTCAATCGGATGCCACTCCAATAAGTCTGAAATTCACTAGCGCGAGTGCGAGACGTGTTGAGTAGTTCAGGGTTAGCTGAATCTTCTTGATGGAATTGTTGAGCCAGAGGTACCAGCGCGCCTTGCACTGCCTGGCGGGGGAGCAGCGACGAGATACCGTTTTTGTCCACATACCCGCCTTTGATCACGGTCCTCCTCGGCTAAAAGGCCTCTTCGGCTAAAATCTCCATTCCACGCGCAGGGAGTGGAGCTGGCTAGGGATCCGGCATCCTCCTCCGCAGCGTGCCCCGGCGGGGACGGATCCGTTGAGGGTTGAGGGGGTCCGGTTAAGGTTGGATAAGCGGGCAGCGGCGGCCGGCGGCAACTTCGAGTGATGGTGAGCAGCGGAGAAGAAGCATGACAGGTAGGTCCGGACAGAAACGATCATTGGGGTGTGGTGGTGGTGGATACTTGGATGATATACAGCAAAAACAAAATGATTACTACCTCGCTGCAAGCATGATTTTATTGTTTGTTAGACACAGTCTACGCCAATCATTTTTCATCCTATTCGAACGGGAAAGTCACTTCTTTTCTTGGATTGATTTTCATGCCCAATTTGTTTTATACGGAGAACATAGAAAGGCAATTTACCACCGCATTCCAATCAGTTAAAATAAACTCATAAAAAACATAAGCTAGGAGTAGGAGCAACCATACAGGACGGCAAACTATTATGGCAACGAAGCAGTAGCTTATATGCTACACTGCTTGAGATAACTAGCGCCAGAACACTGCTGCATGGACATCAGAACTGCTCACAAGGCAATTACTCAATGGGACAGAATAGAGTCAACCATAAAACTGCAGCGAAATTAAACAGCTCCATACATAGCTAAGTATATTGGCTAAAGAACACGAGGATAACGCGGTAACCATCCTGTCTGGAGGAAAACCGATGACGCCACACAGAATAGGGCTGAGTAATCAGGCAACCCAGCTAAGTACTCACAGCACAAACATTTTTATGATGACTACATATTATAGGTAACAGCTACTGGTTCATTCTTCACTCCTCGTCTTCATCACCACCATCGGCGCCACCACCACTTGCCTTCTTCTGGTTCTTTCTCTTCACCCTTCCAGGAGGGCCTCCGCCAAACGGGCTGGTTAGGGAGAAGTCAATGTGCTTCTCAGACTCAACCCTCACCATGAACGATGGGACATTGACGATCTGCCTGCCAACCCTGCAGTACAAGGAATCCATCAGTTCTCACTGCTGATGTCACAGAAACACATTATAAAGTGCAACATAATCATAAGCACAATTATCTACACAAGTCAGGGCCCAAGGCACAACAAAGAATGGCGATTACACTGAATACAAATTTCCAGCAGCTACTCTTTTTGGCTAGGCAGGGAGTCAGAATAATTTTGAGACAGTGAGACGTATGTACACAATCATCATCCAGAACATTTAGCATGCAATCTATCCGGTATGGCTTGCATTTTTTCACACAAATTGCATCGGAATAGTGCAACCATGAATAATCTTCAATAAAAGTACTTTTAACCACCAATAGAGTATTCTATACAAAAAACATGGGACTTCAGAGAATATTTACTGCATCAAAGTGTTCTCAGCAGACCGTTGTGAGATAAATTGAACATTCTCATCATCAGATCCGATCAACTAGGGCATGAACAGTAATTTGAAGCTTCAAGGAAAGCTACATACAAACTAGGGCATGAAGAACAAATGTCAACAATGTAAGAGAGGAACTTCATATGCATACCTGATGTGGCGCTGCCTGATCAAGACACGCGCATGGTGAATGGACTTGGCCATGCCAGCCTTGAAGACGAGAGTCTGAAGACGCCTCGCAAGGAAGTTCTCAGCAGTAAGCGCCAGGACATAGTCAAGCTTGTTCTGACCCTCAGCAAGCAGCCCATAGCGGTTCATGCGGCGGAGCAGCGCCTCACCCTCAAAGATACGGCGTGGGTTCTTCTCATCCAGCGTGAGCAAGTGCCTGGCAGCATTTCGGATCCTGCTCAGGGCATACTGGACCCTCCAGAGCTCACGCTTGCACCTTAAGCCATACTCACCCACCAGCTTCAGCTCTGCATCAAGACGCTCCTTCTCATAAGGACGCCTAGGCTTCTTGAATGTCTTACCATCTGCAAGAAAAATCTTTCAGCTATGGAACTCTGGACTAAGCGGACAGTGGAAATACCAAATGAGAATATCAGAAAAACTAAGTACCATTTCTACAAACTACCAAACACCAAAACACGAAAGATCAAACATATCAAGTGGCATGCTAAGTTCAAGCATTCACATGTGCCAGTAGCATCCTATGCTCACCAAAATCCAATCAAGCAGCCATGATTCCACAACTATAGTACTCGCTCCCATATCCAACCAACCAAGCTTCCTATCAAAGGCACACCAGGACTACTGCATTCGCAATTTTCACTGGATCTAAAATAACAGGTTCAATAATTTCCATAAAATTCTGTACAGCATGGTGCCACCATGGAATCATCACAACAATAATAGTCACTAGTAAGGTCAAATAAAACAATAAAGCCAGTACCACATCTACAGATTCCTAAACACAAGGAACAAACATGATCAATAGCAAACCCTCCGCCATCCTAGATCCACCGGGAACTCCAAAGCTATATCTGTCAGCTAGCTCCCCATGAAACCCCGCCAAGCAAACGCTTCTACATCGCAACTGCGGCGTGCGCAGGTTTCCACAGCAAAAAATTTCAAAACGCAAGCAGCAACCCCCAATTCCCACTAGAAGCAGTAGCAACCACCATTCGGGATCAGATCACGGTGGCCCCCTACGAATCCAAGAACCCCAAAGGAACCGCAACGAATCACGCGGCGAGAGGAGACGAGACGGAGTGAAGAGGGATCTCAGGGCAGTCTTACAGTTGCGGTAGAAGCTGACGTGCACCATGGCTGATGCTCCGCTCCTTCCTCCCTCGCGCCCTCGCCTTCGCCTTCTCTTCCGCCGCCGCCGCCGCCGCCGCTTCTGTGGTGGAGTCGCTGCGGAGTGGCGTGAGAACGAGGACGCGGAGCTTTTATATGGTACCCCAAAACCCTAGCGGGCCGCGAATGTTAGGATGCGTTGTGGCCTGCTTGGGCCGGGTAAAAACTAGCACACGGACTGTGGGCTTCTGGATTAACAGCCTCGGATAGTGTCATGTTCATGTCGTCCCCTTAGACTGCCCAGAGTTGTATATGAGCTGGGCTTTGGCCAGGCTGGACACGTGGGCCGACAAGTGGTTAGGCAAGCAAACAAAAGGAATGGCTCAAGCAGTTAGGTGAACAGTAGAGAGGCGAATTTTTCGTCAATCTTGGATTGGGTTGTTCAGTAAGTCTAATCTCAATGGGGAATTTTATTTTGATGTTTCCAAGAGTGTCATCTCATTTTTATTAGTTTGAAACCATGAATGAAACCATCCCTCCAATGCATAGTTTTATTTTGGTGTTTCTACTTACTTCTATATCGTCTTATTGATTATCTAAAGAATGAAATCAAATTACTTTTCTCCATTGTTAGTTTCATGTTGTTTTAATTTTAGCAAATCGTGTAAACCGAGTTCATCTAGATCAAACTCTTCTTATCTCTCTATTCATAAATTTCTTATCATATCATCAAATTTGCTTATGTGACATCTTATTTAATGAAAATGAAACTCCCATTAGAAGTAACCCAATTTGGTCCCAAGGATTGGAGGAGAATAGCATGGAGCAATCAATATAGCTGACCGAAGAAAGTAATGCGCTTGCTGTTTTTCAAATTTAAGCTCTGTAGTCTGTAGCAGTGTTCAACATTAAGGAAAATAATAGGATGAGTATTCTTTTTTCAAAAGACAATAGGATGTGTGATATGGAGCTCCTAATTTCACCATTTATTACCCAATTTAGCTAATTTATCATGCAAAACATAGTTTATATGTGTACAGGGATAAATGGGGTCTTTTCTGCCATAAATTGTAACCTTATTGGGTGTTCTGAAAAACTGCAAAATCAGCCCCAAAACCAACCCCAGGTTGCTTTGTTTGTTCACTTGTTCATGAGGGAGAGAGAGAGCTAGGGTTAGAGTGAAAAGAGAGAGGATTAAGAAGCACCAAACCCACCAATTTGAGAGAATGATTCATTGATTTGGTGCCTCTCCATGCTTGTCTGCAGAGATGCCCTGGGCACCAGAGCTGGAAGTAGGGGCCACCACATGAGGCGGTTTATTCAACACTGCTCTGTAGTGGAGCGGCCGCTGTAAGCTGCAATGTGAGGCAGTTGCTCCACACCACTATGCAGTGGAGTTACTATGATCCAAGGTTGTTGTTGCTCAACATTAGTAGAAGATGGAGCAACTGCGATGGGAGCCAAAACCCAGGGTGCCTGCAGATTAGTGCCATCGAGTAGAAAATCAAAAGTGTCAATGGGACTAGGGCGCTGTGCGAAGGGAAATGATGTCTCATCAAAGACAACATGTCGTGAGATGAGGATGCGATGGGTGGAGTGGTTGAGGCAACGATAGCCTTTGTGGGAACTGGGACAGCCGAGAAACACGCATGCGGAGGAATGCGGAGCGAGTTTGTGTGGGGCGACTACCGATAGGTTGGGATAGCACAAGCAACCGAAGACACGAAGATGAGTGTACGATGGAAGTTTGTGAAAGAGAAGGTCATAGGGAATAGCATGATGCATGGCAGCAGAGGGGCAGTGATTAATCAAGTGTGTCACTATGGCAAGAGCTTCGACTCAGTAGGAAGGAGGCATATGGGTATGTATGAGCAAGGTCTTCTAATGGCACACTCAACTTTTCCATTCTATTGCGATGTGTAAGGGCAAGAGAGACGGAGGATAATGCCATGGTTAGAGACAAACTTGTTGTTCACAGTGTTAACAAACTCGGTTCCATTATCAACTTGTAAGGCTTTAAGTGGGAGGCTAAAGTGAGTTGCGACGTAGTGGACAAAAGCAACAAGAGTTTTATGCACGTCTGACTTTTTGGCAAAAGGGAAGGTCCAATAAAAATGTGTAAAATCATCCCCCAACAAGAGGTAATATTGACACGCGACGTACTAGTTATTGGAGAAGTCCATACATCATAGTGTACTAATTCAAAAGGACTAGAGGTGCATGAATTTGAACTATAAAAAGGGAGTCGCACATGTTTCCCAAGCTAGCAAGCATAACAAAGAGTGCGATCCGAATTATTACATGAAATATGTGAAGATTTATTCAAGGTCGTGATGACAGTATGACCGGGGTGACCAAGCCGTTGATGTCATAAAGCTGACGGAGCAACACTGGAGACAAAAGCTTGGTGGAAGGTTGATGAGATGGTGGCACGAATGTGTAGGATCTAGGATACAGGCTAGAGGAGGGTGAATAGGCGGTTTTTGACAAATTAATAACCTGCACAAAGATTGCAAAAATAATAAAAGATAATAATTAAAGGAATTAAAAGCAACACCTAGGTTGAGAGCTAAAGGTTTGCAATCCTAGGTGATATGCATCATCATAATCTCTAATAATGTAAAGAGCAAAAATTAAACAAGAGAAAGAGACACAAATTTAACCTATGGTCTCGGTGACTTGCCGTTCACCCCTAATCCATGTTGAGGTGGATTCAAGCCTTTGATTCGCTTCTCTATCAAGCACACACTTCTCCAACAAGAAGGGCTCACACAAGAGCAACTTGATCTTAAGCCGAATCAATCCCTCGAACCTCTCCAAATCTTGATTTCACTAGAGTTACCATTTACCGCTCCGGTGAGGCGAGTACAAGACCTCTTACAGAATCTCCGGGCCTCCTTCACAATCTTCTTCAAGGGCTCATGGATTCCATGCCACCAAGTTGACTAGGAGGCAGCAATCTCCAAGAGTAACAAGCCAATGTTGCTCACTTGATGAACAACTAGCGCCACAAAGCTTAAATCACTCAAGAATATGTACTAGATTCTCACACACTTGCAATGGATCAATGGAATATTGTGTGTGAGAGAAGAGGGCTCATATAGCTCAACAATATAGCTCAGGGTGTCAAGAGATTTCCCTTGCACAAGATGGAAGAGTATTTATAGGCATAGCATCAGAAACTAGCCATTGCAAAAGCCTGTGCAGCTGGCGGTCAGACAGTGGCTCCCTGGCGGTCAGACCGCCAGCAGCCCAACGACTACTTTGACCAATGATTTGAATGTTTGAACGACAGACGGTCTAACCGAGGAGGACTGGACATTGCCACTGGACGAGGACGGTCAGACCGCCCGATCGCTCGGTCAGATGGCGTTGGCCTGGCGGTCAGATCGCGGCCTCCTGGCAGTGAGACCGCCACAAGGCAGGTTATGCAGACCCCTCTGGACGCGGGCGGTCAGACCGCCACTGCCCCGCGGTCAGACTGCGAGCCCAACTTCGACAGGAAATTTTGAGGGAATGTTTGTGGGCTTCCAACAAGAATATTTTCAATGAATGTTGGAGATTTTTCAGCATAGGATATTCATGGAATATTTGTGGTATTCATAAAGATTTGCAAAAAATATTTGGAGATGATTTTGACAAGGATTTTGGAATTGGATTTCTCACAAAGTGGCAACTATTAAATCATGAAGCAATAAAACATTTGACCCTTCTTAATATTACTTCACCTATTCTATCAATCCGGTCATGTCCCTCTCTAATCTTCTTATGACCAGCAAAATAGAAAACCTATTTTATGCCTTTGCCTTAAGCCATCTTCTTCACTTCATTTGTTGTTTATGAGTTGATCGTATATGAATTTCCCAACTTGATATAGAATGATCCATAAGAAATTTGTCTTCATTAATTACCCCTTATAATTAAGGCCTAGATTCTTCATTCTCCCCTTTTTTGGTAATTGATGACAATACACAGAAGTGAAGTAAGAATGAGCCACATAAAGCGAGCTCCCCCTAGGTGTTAGCATTTACTTGACAAAACAAGAAGAAACAATAAACCTCATAAATTCAAGTTAAGTGCAAACCAAATGTCAAACGAAATATTCGAGTGTAAACCAACATTACAAACTAAGGTTCAAATAAAATCAAGAGATATTGTTTTATCACAACCATAAAATGGATACAAATGAGAAGAACAAAGAAAGAGATAGCCATGAATTTGAGATCAAGGTCCAATCCTTTCATCCATCTTGCTCAAAATCATCTTCTTGATCTTCATCTTCTCATCACTTCACTTCAATTTCACCCCCCCCCCCCTCTGACATCAAATGGTCAAAAAGATCACTCATCTACTGGTGGAGACGGTGGAGGATAGTAAGGAAACGACATGTACCCTGGTGGAGGAGGAGGATGAGGGAACAAGTTATACATATGGCTACTAAAATCAATTAACTCCTACTGCAGATGTTGATAATCATTGTGAAGATTAGTATAGTTGGTGCTCATAGTCTAAAACTGAGTATTGAGTGCATCAACATCAGCTGCTGCATCATTGGAGTATGGTATTGCTGAGTATAGGAGGTGTGAAAAGCATCCATACCGGCTTGAATACCCTACTAGACAACACTCTAAATGTGAGGTAGAGAAGCCTGAAAGTCTCTTGTAGGAGGTGGAGCCCATGGTTGCCAAGGAGCATCTTCTTGCTCATGCTCATCCTCATGGGCAACATTGTCTTCCTGAGGAGGTGCTACTAGATCAGGATGGGTTAGCACATGCTTCGTTGCAGAGAATGGCTTGTAGCTAGAGTGAGCAGTCCAGCTATCTCTCACCAGAAATTTTGTCTTATGAAGAATGAGTGACATGATATATGGAGCATAGTAGAGGTTAAATTGAATGTTGGATGATACTTGCTCAATGTACTTCAATATAAACCGTGTCACATCAACTTTATGCCTCCTCATGATGTGATTGATGAAATTTCAAAAATGGTCACGAATAACTTCAGGATTTCCACTCTTTGGAAAAATGGCGACCCTCAGAATTTTGTTCACAACAACGGGCATGATTTTGAGGCCTGAGACATGAGCATGTCTACCTTGATATGGATGATAGTAGGGAAGTCACTCTGTCTCTGGAAGAGGGTCCCCTGACCATACATTTGCACCAACATTATAACCGGTGTAGTCAATCTTGTTGGCCTCAGCAAAATCACTAAAGGCAGTAGAATATCGGTGAGTGCCAGTCATCCAAATGAGTTCTTCTTCCTTGCAATTAATGTTAATGGTAGCATAGAATTGCCGGATCATAGTATCATTCCAAGCACATCGATGTTGCACAAACTCATAAAGACCAATGGATTGAAACAAGGGAATCAAGGGCCTTACAGAGTCAAATTGATCGATGTAGTTCTAATCAATCCAATTGTGAGGGAAAATGCTCTTGTCCATGAGATGTCCAACAAATGCATCAAGTTGGATTTTGGAGTGAAACTGAGGAATGGAAGAGGTTGCATCATGATCATAGGCATTAGTGTTGCGAGCTCGCATATACTCATCAACCTTCCATCTTTTCTTGGCAATATTCCATTGAGAAGGATCAAACTCTTCATCAATGTCACTAGCATCTTCCGTCTCCATAGCGTGAGAGCTGCCAGCAACTGATGGTTCAACTTTAGTGGTTGCAGTCTGATCATAATCAGAGTCATTGCCATAATCTAACAGAGTCATCAACTCGACGCTTTTTCTTCATCGTCTTGCCAATCACTTTCTTGGCAGCCTTCAGAGCAACATGAGGGAAGCTATACAATGTATAATAGGTGTAAGAACATATGTCACGCAGGAATAAGCTCATATATAGAACAATGTGCAATACTAAAAACAATCCAAGCCTGGTCGACCCCGACGGTCTCATCGCGGGCCTCTGGCGGTAGGCCTGCTTATGGGTCGGGTTCAAATGGGTTTTATGGGTTGGGTTTAAAAACGGGTTAGACCTGGAAGGGTTCAAACGGGTTCGTAGAGCTGGCGGGGTAGGTTGGGTTGGGTTACTAGCAACGGCGGGTTGGAATGGTTCTAGGATTTTGGGTTCCCATGGGTTGCAACCCACGGGTCTTCACCCATTCCACTCCACGGGTCTTCAACAATGCGTGGGTTGTGGTGTCATAGGAGCCGACGCCTGACGGGCACGATCAGTGACGATAGGGCAGAGGTAGCCACTGGTAATGTCGCAACTCCTACATACAAGACGGGCATGGCAAACTTTTGGCAGAAGTTTGAGTCAAATTTTTGGAGAGAGAGAGAGAGAGAGAGAGATTTGCTAGATTTAGCAGTGCCCTACGACGTTCATCGTGGTGCATCCATAGACCATAGTGGACATCAGATTTAGATATGAGTTGGAAGATGGGGAGAGAGGAGCAGTGGGAGGAGAATGGAGTGGTGGAGATTAAGGAAGAAAGAGAGTCAAAAGGGAGGGATCATGTGCATTTTGGAAGGGGAAAGGCAATTGACGTAGGCCCCACCCATGTGACCAGTGTGGATGTGGATGCACGGTGCTCCATGAATGCACTCGGGCCCACCACCTGTTGCTGGCGCTATGCTGCAGCTAGCGCAGCACACCGCACACAAATGAGTTCTGGTATGAGACCCATGGCTTTACCCGTGGAAAACCCATGGGTTCAACCCATTTGCGGGTCGGATTGGGTTCACTTATGCTCGCGGGTTGGGGAGGGGTGGGTGGAGTCAGCCAAAACTTTGGGTGGGGTTGGATTTCGAAAATATACAGAGACCGGTTAGGGTGGGCTGGGTGCGGTTCGGGTTCTCCCACACTAGCAGGCCTATCTGGCGGTCAGACCGCCAGCACCCAGATGCCACATATCAATATGCATGAACCATTGTTAAGCTTAAACCAAATCTTTCATGAATCATCATCACCAGGTAATGTGTATGGCATCCCATGACTAGTACTTAAAGAACTTCTCCAAGATTACCCCAAAAATTCATCTTATATCCAAACCCTAGGGGAGAACCATTTGGTGAATATCAAGAAATTCCTAGCACACTACCACAATATCTTCATGAAGGTTCATCAATAAAGCTATCATAAGCCATAGCAATCATCTTCATCAACACATTCATTTAAGGACCAAACCCTAGCCATAGATAGAGCATGAAATCCATGGAGAAAGAGAGAGAGAGAGAGAGAGAGAGAGAGATCGACAAAATACCGAGAGGACATTATGGAGGAGGCCTCGGTGAGACCGGGGATGACTTTCGGTCGGACCGGGAGCAAGGGGACACCCTCCCTTCAATGGAGGTCACCTTCAAGGGGAGAGAGAGAGAGAGAGAGAGAGAGAGAGAGAGAGAGGAGAAGAGACGGGGATTTTCGTGTTTGGGAGGATGAGGCCGAAGGGTTATAAGGAGGAGGATACAAGTCAATAAGGAAAGAGACAAGATCCAACTCAGACGCGGCAGATGGTCTAACCGCGGCACCCTGGCGGTCGGACCATTTGACCTCTACGGTCGGACCGTGAACTGCAATTCTTCAGTTTTCAGCTCTGAATTTTCTGAACATGTAGAGGAAACTTCCAATTTTCAATTAAATCACCTTGAACATCTTCAATACTTTTGTTTCTTGATTCTTCCACCTTGAGTACTGAACATCCAACATATTGAACTCATTGGATCATTTTAAATTACTCATGTTTTATCCCTTGATCTCGTTCTTCATGGAAACCGAAGAGCAACTTGGAGAAAAGAGGGAACTTTGCCTCACATGAGAATGTATCAGCAGAAATACACATTGGAACATTGTATATGAAAATGCAAGATTCTATCTGCAGAGCTCAGTAGATGCCATAAATAGATTTTTGAGAAGAAAAGAAATTGTTATTTCAAGACTTTTGAGGTATGAAGAAGATAATTTTGTTGAAATAGATTAGTATAAAAATATTTTCAAATTTAGAATTGGAATTTTGAACTCTTTTTTGAATATTTTTGCATATGTTTGAGTTTTCATAAAACAAATACTTTCAAGAACATTATGGCATCAGTTTTGATTTATTCACTCAAGAGAGGAACCAATATATAAGTGATATTGGGTTCCCCCTAAATGTGATATTCAAAAGAAAATGCAAATCAAGTCAATTCAAGAGCAAATGATAAAACCGGAGGAAGAATCCATCAAGCAACATTGGAGACATCAATAACATTGAGTTCCCTTCTCAACTTGTAAAACCGAGTCTCATCAAGAGGTTTAGTGAATATATCAGCCAATTGATCTTCCGTTCTCACACTTTGCATCACAATGTCTCCTTTGCTCACATTATCCCTTAAGAAATGATGGTGAATATCAATGTGCTTGATTTTTTCTCTTGTGTTGGACGGGATTAGTAGCAATTTTCATAGCACTTTTATTGTCACATAGGAGAGGTATGCAATCAAGTTTTACTCCATAATCCAATAAAGTTTGCTTCATCCATAATAATTGTGCACAACAACTTCTAGCTGAAATGTATTCGGCTTTGGCGGTAGAGAGAGCAACTGAATTTTGCTTCTTTGATGACCATGAAACCAATTATCTTCCAAACAATTGACATGTGTCGAAGGTACTTTTTCTATCAATTTTGCATCTGGCATAATCTGAATCAAAAAATCCAACAAGAACAAATTGAGCACCTTTTGGATACCATAGGCCTAAATTTGGTGTTTGCTTCAAGTATATCAATATTCTTTTAACAACCATCATATGACATTCTTGTGGTGATGCTTGAAATCTTGCACACATACAAACTAAACATTATATCAGGCCTAGATGCAGTGAGATAAAGAAAACTTCAAATCATAGAACGAAATAGCTTTAGATCAACCGATTTTCCTCCCTCATCAAGATCAAGATTTCCATTTGTTGCCATGGGTGTCTTGATTGGCTTAGAATTTTCCATCCCAAATCATTTGAGAATGTCATTCACATACTGGCTTTGGCAAATAAAAGTCCCATCTTTTGTTTTTTTACTTGAAGACCAAGAAATAAACTCAATTCACCAATCATGGACATTTCAAATTTTGTGGACATCATATTTCCAAATTCCTCACAAAAATCTTGATTTGTAGATCCAAAGATGATATCATCAACATAAATTTGACAAATGAAGAGATCATCTCCAATTTTCTTGGTAAATAAGGTGGTGTTCATCTTTCCAATCTTGAACCCTTTAGAAACAAGAAAATCCCTCAATCTTTCATACCAATCATGTGGTTCTTGTTTGAGACAATACAGAGCCTTGGAGAGCTTGTATACATAATTTGGCTTCTATGGATCTTCAAAACCGGGAGGTTGTTCCACAGAGACTAACTCATTTATTTTTCCATTTAAGAAAGCACTTTTCACATCTATTTGATATAACTTGATATTGTGAGAAGTAGCATAAGCAAGTAAAATTCTAATAGCTTCTCGTCTTGCAACGGGAGCAAAGGTTTCATCAAAATCCAATCATTCAACTTGAGTGTAACCTTGTGCTACAAGTCTTGCCTTATTTTGCACAACAATGCCATTTTCATCTTGCTTGTTCCGAAATACCCATTTTGTTCCAATAACATTATGATCATCTGGTCTTTTTACCAATTCCCATACATCATTACGAGCAAAATTGTTTAGCTCTTCATGCATAGCATTTACCCAATCCGGATCTTTTAGAGCTTCATCTCTTTTAGTAGGTAAACCATTTGACACAAAAGAGTAGTGTTCACAAAATGAGGCAACTCTTGACCTTGTTTGAACACCTTTGTTAATATCTCCAACAATTTGATCAACGGGATGGTCTTTTGCAATAGAATTATGAATCTTAGATTGAGCAGCCACGTTTTGAGAACTACTTGATGGTGGTTCATTTTCTAATGGAGTAGTGACATCTTCATCTCCATTTTTATTGCTAGATTCACCATGATCATTTAAAGTAGATGAGGAGGATGGTACTTGAAATATTGATGTCTCCACATTATCATCTTCTTCATCTTTGGGTTTAGTATCACCAATGGTCACATTTTTCATAGCTTTTCTCAATCCTTCATCTCCCACATCATCTAAATTTTCTTGTTCTTGTTGAGAGCCATTTGTCTTATCAAACTCAACATCACTTGTTTCTTCCATAATTCCTGAATTTTTGTTGAATACCTGATAAACTTTGCTATTTGAAGAATATCCAAGTAAGAAGCCTTCATCACATTTGCTTTGAAATTTTGACAATCTTGAGCCTTTTCTCAATATATAACATTTGCAACCAAATACGTGAAAATATGATATATTTGGCTTTCTTCCCACTAGCAATTCATAAGGAGTCTTTTTCAACAACCAATGGCAATAAAGTCTATTTCAGGCATGACAAGCGGTGTTAATAGCTTCAACCCAAAAACTATCCAAAACATTATATTCCGAAAGCATTGATCTTGCCATATCGATCAAAGTTCTATTTTTCCTTTCAACAACACCATTTTGTTCCAGAGTATACTTTGCTGAAAATTCATGTTTGATTCCCTTTTCTTCACAATATTCATCAACTTTGTAAAGTTCTTAAATATATTTAATACATTGTCACTCGGTGCCATTGTCACTTCTAATTTTCTTGATGTTGAACTCAAATTCATTTTCAGCCCTTTTTGCAAAGTTCTTAAATATATTGAATACATTTGATTTGTCATGTAGAAAGAATACCCAAGTGTATCTAGAAAAATCATCCACAATAACAAGACAATAGTTGTTTCCACCAATACTTCTATATGGGGTTGGTCCAAATAAATCCATATGTAGCAACTCCAAAGGTCTTGTAGTGGACATTATACTTTTTGATGGATGAGAGCTTCCAACTTGTTTTCCGGATTACCAAGCACTACATAATTTATCTTTTTCAAATACCACATCTTGCAAGCCAATTACTAGATCATGCTTCATTAATTGATTCAATTTTTTCATTCCAATATGACCAAGCCTTCTATGCCACAGCCATCCTATTGATGCTTTGGTGAATAAGCATGTACTTAGATTTGCATCTTTTGATGAGAAGTCCACAAGATAAAGATTTCCATACCGAAATCCTTTGAAAATCAATTCATTTTTCTTGATGCTAGTAATGATGATTTCCTTGGAGGAGAAAGTGCAAGTGAGACCAAGATCACACAATTGAGCCACCGATAGCAAATTGAAACTCAATGATTCAACCAATAAGACATTTGATATAGATAAATAATTGGAGATTGCAATTTTTCCCAACCCTTTCAATTTGCCTTTGCTATTATCTCCAAAAGTGATCTTGTCAAATTCTGAACCTTCATTATTCATTGAGGTGAACATACTTCCATTTCCGGTTATGTGTTGAGAGCACCCACTATCAAGCACCCAATGATTTTCATCGGATTTATAGTTCACCTATAAAAATAAATTAGTTTCTTTTAGGTACCCAACCTTACTTGGGTCCTTGGAGGTTAGTAACCAAGGCTTTTGCCACCCAAATACTTCTCTTCTTTACACCAACTTTTGACAAGGTAGTTTTTGAGTTTTGAGCATGCATCTTATTTTTGCCAACAAACATGGCATAAAGAGCACCATTAGAGGATTTAGAAAGAACATAAGAAGCATCGATATCCATAAACATCACATTCTTACTTATGGTACAATCCTTTTCAAGATGCGCGCCATTTTTGCATTTAGAGCAATACAAACCGTTCTCTTTTATGATAGCAGTTTTGTTTTCAACATAAGCACTTCTATTTTTCTTAGGGATAAATCCAAGTCCCTCATGCTTGAGAGTGAATCTTTGACACTCCCACATTTTGTTAAAAACATTTTCACCCTTGTGGCAATCCGCAAGAGCTTTAACAAGAGAGTCAACTATTTCACGCAATTCATCATTCTCAAAAATAAGTAAAGGATCACATGAACTTTATCATTTTGTTGAGCACCATGAGTATCTTGAGCTTCCTTAAGCTTCTCATGATCCTCCTTTAGATTTTCGTAAGAGGTCTTTAGCTCCTCATAGGACTCATGTAGTGAAGAGTATTTCTTTTTAAGTTCTTTATACAATTTCTTAGTCTTGCATAGAGATTCATCAAGCACGCCCACCATATCAACAAGATCATCGGAAGAAAAAGTATCATCGTTGTCACATACCTTTGGTTCTCCTTTAGCCATATAATACATATGTGAGTCAAATAGGGAGAGAGCTTCCTCGATAGCAATACTTGCAAGTCCCGCTTTTGAGAACTTATTCTCATTCTCACTATCTTCATTTTCAGAATTCGAACATGCATCTAAAAACCATTCAACTAAATATGCTTTGCCATCTTTCTTGTTGAATACTTTCTTGTCATTATTTTTCCTCCCTTTGTTTGATTTTTCATCATCTTTATTTTTCTTGCAATTTGTAGAGATATGTCCCATGTCTCCACATTCAAAACATTTCTTGTTAGCACAAGGGTTCTTGCTTGATGATCTTCGGTCTCCTTTCTTCTTCATAAATTTCTTGAACCTTCTAACCATCAAAGCAACTTCCTCATCGGTGCTATCACCTTAATCATCACTATCCACCTTCGATGCTTTGGCCTTGATTGCAATATTCTTCTTGCTACTTTCATATTGATCACCATGAAGTTCTTGCTGTGATTGCTTGAAAATGTCATGAGTAAGAATTTCCCCCAAGACTTGTGAGGGAGTGATTTTAGTCAAATCTGACCTCACTAGCATGGTGACAATTGTTCCATTCCATACTTGGGTGGCAAGGCTCTAAGGAACTTGCAAGAGATATCCACATTTTCAACCTTGAATTCTAGGTCCTTGAGTTCATTAACAATATGTGTCAACCGAGAAAAGCTTTTTTTTCAAGTCTTCATCCGGTAGTAAACTAAATTTCTCAAATTTTCCCTTCCAAATGAATAGCTTGGCACTCTTGACCATACTTGTGCCTTCATGAGCTTCAATAAGGGTTTGCCAAATTTCATATGTTGTGGTAAGTTTGCACACCCTATGATATTCTTCTTTGCATAATGCTCGAATGAGCACATTCATTGCTTGAGCATTGTTTCATATTTTCTCGGTCTGCATTTGTGAGTTGTTCCAGATTAAGCACGGTATAACCAACACCCATAATATTCCAAACTGAGCCGCCCATGCTTGAAAATGAATTTTCATGCATGTTTTCCAATAATCAAAGTCCGACCCATCAAAGTACGGAGCGTGACCGACATTTATATTATTGCTAGCCATTATCCTACTCCTGGATGGTTAAATCCTTGCTAAAGTGGGAGTACCAGCTCTGATACCACTTGGGAGATCTAGGATACCGACTAGGGGGTGTGAATAGGTTGTTTTTGACAAATTAATAACATGCACAAAGATTGCGGAAATAGTACAAGATAATAATAGCAGGAATTAAAAGCAACACCTAGGCTGAGAGCTAAAGGTTTGCAATCCTAGGTGATATGCATCATCATAATCTCTAATAATGTAAAGAGTAAGAATTAAACAAGAGAAAGAGACACAAATTTAACCCGCGGTCTCGGTGACTTGCCGTTTACCCCTAATCCATGTTGAGGTGGATTCAAGTCTTTGATTCACTTCTCTATCAAGTACACACTTGTCCAACAAGAAGGGCTCTCACAAGAGCAACTTGATCTTAAGCCGAATCAATCCCTTGAACATCTCCAAACCTCGATTTCACTAGAGTTACCCTTTACCGCTCCGGTGAGGCGAGTACAAGGTCTCTTACAGAATCTTCGGACCTCCTTCACAGTCTTCTTGAAGGGCTCATGGATTCTACACCACCAAGCCGACTAGGAGGCGACAACCTCCAAGAGTAACAAGCCAATGTCGCTCACTTGATGAACAACTAGCGCCACAAAGCTTAAATCACTCAACAATATGCACTAGATTCTCACACACTTGCAATGGATCAATAGAATCTTGTGTGAGAGAGGAGAGGGCTCATATAGCTCAACAATATAGCTCAGGGTGTCAAGAGAGTTCCCTTGCATGAGATGGAACAATATTTATAGGCATAGCATCAGAAACTAGCCATTGCAAAAGCCTACGTAGCTGGCGGTCAGATCGCGGTTCCCTGGCGGTCAGACCACCAACAGTCCAACGGCTACTTTGACCAATGATTTGAACATTTGAACGACAAACGGTCTAACCGAGGAGGACCGGCAGTCAGACCACGGGGCGCTGGCGGTCAGATTGACCGCTCCTGGCAGTCAGACCGCCGTGGCTCAGAGAAGACATTGCCTCTGGACGGGGACGGTTAGACCGCGCTGGCCTGGCGGTCAGACTGCTGCCTCCTGGTGGGGAGACTGCCACAGGGCAGGTTATGCAAACCCTTCTGGACACGGGCGGTCAGACCGCCACTACCCTGCAGTCAGACCGCGAGCCCAACTTTGACAGGGAATTTTGAGGGAATTTTGTTGGGCTTCCAACAAGAATATTTTCAAGGAATGTTGGAGATCTTTCAGCATAGGATATTCATGGAATATTTGGGGTATTCATAAAGATTTGCAAAGAATATTTGGAGATGATTTTGAAAAGGATTTTAGCATTTGATTTCTCACAAAGTGGCAACTATTAAATCATCAAGCAATAAAATATTTGACCCCTCTTAATAGTGTGGCACCTATTCTAGCAATCCAGTCATGTCCCTCTCTAATCTTCTTATAACTGGCAAAATAGAAAACCTATTTTATATCTTTGCCTTGAGCCATCTTTTTCATTTCATTTGTTGTTTATGAGTTCATCATATATGAATTTCCCAACTTGATATAGAATGATCCATAAGAAATCTGTCTTCAGTAATTACCAAAATTTATAATTAAGACTAGATTCTTTAGAATGGTGTAGAGGGCTCCATAACTATTGCACCTAAAAATCACGCGCTTGGCCCTAAGGTCCTTAATGGAAAAGCCAAATGCGTCTAACTCAATGATGCAAAGGTTATCACAAATGAAATTGCGCACAAAAATGAAATTCTTAATAAGAGATGGAACTAGGAGAACATCATTTAAAGCAAGGTGGGATGAAGGGGTGGTGAGGTGCGTGTGCCCAAAATAGAGGATGGGAACTTCCATTCCATCACCGACTGTGATAGACTGATAGTAGAAGGATAAGGTAGTGGGTGGCGATTGGGAATTATACCTTCCTGGGATGCCATGTGGGAGGACGCCCTGAAGTCGAAGACCCAACCGCCCTCAGAGGCGCTGGAGAGGCTGTTCAGTGCGGCTATCAGGCTAGCCTGATCCCACTATGGTGCTGGTGTAGACGGAGGCGATGACAACTACAGTGGTGCAAATGTAGTATTGTACGCCAGCGGGTTGGACGTTAGGTGTGGACCAAGGATACCTTGGCCAGGACGCTAGCTGCGGGATGCTTGCGGGCCACTCTGCCCGGGGTTGAAGCACACCCATGGGCGAGTTGGGGTTGGTGGCCGAGGAGAGTACAAGCTGCTAAACTACCTGCCACCCTTCCTTTGCTTGCCACCCTTCTTCTGGTAGAAGTTGCCGTTGTTGGGGTTGGCTTGAGGAGGCCGAGCGGGAGGCATAGGAGGACAAGACCCACCCGCACAAGGAGCAGAAGATGCGACCATTGTTGTGTGTGGCGACCTTCGTCTCATTGTCCAGGCGCTGTTCTTTGAGGCGGAGGAGAGAACGAGCATTGGAGAATGGTGCAAACGGGGTTGTACCCACGATATGGTCGGCGGTGGCGGAGTAGCGCAGACTCAGACAATGGAGAAGATTGAGGACCAATTGCGGTTAATTGATGTCGTGACCGAGGTCGCGCAAGTTGTCATTGAGGATCTTTTTGCACTGGCAGTAGTCAAAGATCGAGAGGTCACCTTGGACCAGGGAGTAGAGTTGGTTGCTAAGGAAGATAACACGTGATTCCTTATTGTCGAGGAAATTGTCCTCGATCGCAAGCCACAGCTTGCGCGCGTCTTGATCGTCAGTGGTGGAGAGGTCGAGGACGTCATTGTCGATGGAGTCGAGAAGTCAGCTGAGGACGGCACAGTCCGCCAGGACCCAAGCCGGGTCGTTGGGGTGAGCCGGGGACGAGCCATCGATGTGGGACATGAGGCCAAACTTGCCACACATGGAATTGAAGAACGAGCACCATTTGGAGTAGCTGGTGCCCTTGAGATCCAGTTTGAAGGGGATGTGCGTCACCACGGCAACAGTAGAGAATGGGTTGAGGACGGCTGGAGCGACAGTGTTGGTGACGGCAGCGGCTGAAGTAGACGCAAGGCTGGCATCGGTGGCTGGGATGGTCGACATGGTGAGGGATTGTGCTAGAGTTTAGTGGCAGCGGGGAGGTTGGACGCGAGCGTCGGGTGACCGTGTCTCACGGAAGGCAGCGAAAATCAAGATCGAAGATTGGCTGATACCAGGTAGAAAGGTAGGGAAATTAGGCAAGCACCATGAACGCCTAATGAGGTCGTGGTGCACTTTATATAGCTGGTGATTACCAGAAAACAATCGGTTACACAGATTCACAATTAGTGGAGGTAATCTGGCCTACCATACAAGAAATACGTGAGCTATACAAGTATTTCTCTAATACTAAATATGATGATTAAATATAAATTAAATTTAAAGCTTATTATATAATTGGATGTTAATTTATGAGACAAATCTATTAAGCTTAATTAAGTAATTATTAGGAGATATTTATTGTAGTATCATATTATCTAATCTCTATAATCTATTAATTTAAGTGTGATCGTATATTTCGTGTCCACAAAATTAAAAATTGAATCCAAGTCGGTTTCGTATCTTCCACATTAAGCACCGACTTTCAAAAATTATAACTTTCACGTTCAAAGTTCAAATGAGACAAACTCGTACTCTATCTCGTAGCCTTTACAAAGTTCTATAACTTTTGTATTCAATTGATCTACAGATTCAGCTGTCTTTGCGTTCAAATATGTGATGCAAAAATATCTGTTCTGATTCGGAGTCCTCTGCGTAGGTCTCCTTGCAGGGCCCATATCTCATAGCTCTGGAGTCCAAATAATATGATGCATATATGTTTCGGAAAGCTCTCGACGATATCTATAACTTTCGTAGTCATACGTTTTCTATTAAAGCATGTCTTGAAGTCCAAAACTACGACACAATACAATGCTATTTCTAGAATGTGTAAATTGATTTCTTCTTTCGGATAAACCTTCTTGAAGTCCTTAGTCATTGGGTCATGATCTTGAGCTTACATGTTAGACTTTATATATGTCTAGGGGTGTCTTATAGGTGGCATGGGCTTGTGAGAAACCCTCCTTGCATGACGAGTCAAGCTTTATATCGCTACGTCTTATCTTTAAATATTTTTAGTGTCATTTCACATAATTTTATAACATAACACTCAAACAACACTATATTATCATATTATCTAATCATGATCTAATTAAGTTTAATAGATTCATCTTGTCATTTAGTGAATGGGTTATAAATTAGATTTTATCATTAATCTATATTTAATAGTTCTAGTATCTTCAGTGAGACGGACTAACGAAGCAGCATGGCAAGTTGTGCCGTGACTACGACCAATCACGTACGTAGCTCCGTACGTGACTTTAGCATTTCCGTCGCGTCCCACGCAGCAGGGCCGCAAGTTGTCACAAACTCGCCGTGTGCAGAATAGGAAAATGGGTTGACCGCTGTGGAGTCGTCGTCTGCCGATTTGCTCGAACCTTGACTGAACAGTGAACACCGCCAGTGTCGTGCCTTCCGGTCATCAAGTACTTCGATTTTTCAGTGTCCTCTTCACAACGCGTTTTCCTTGACTTTGACTTATTATGTACTATTTTGAAACCAAGGTATAATAAAAGCCGCCTCCATTCCATTGATCTTGTAGAATATCGCAGGGATTGATGATGGATCCCGTGGGTGGCGTGGAGAGGATCGTGAAGCTCGCTCTCACCCTCAAGGACGCCGCGGACACGGTGCGTCAGAACAAGGAGCTATGCCTCGAGATCAGGACACGCGCGGTCAGGGTCAGCTCGCTGCTGTCGCTGCTGCCGGCGGAGTCGACGGTGGCGCTGATGGACGAGCCGGCGATGCGCGGCGCGCTGGAGGACCTAGAGGAATCCCTCCGGCGCGCGCTCGAGCTCGTCGCCGCCTGCCAAGCAGAGAGGAGCACGGCGGCGTGCCTCCTGCTCCTGTGCACGGCGGGGAAGCAGTCGAGGCGGCTGAGGAAGGCGCAGGACGACATATCGCAGAACGTCATGACTGTGATCTTCGCCACCAACGTCCAGGTCACCGTTATTTTGACGAGGAATAATCCTCCCCCTCCGCCTCCACATCCGCTGACAGTAGTGGAGCTATCGGTATGATGATATTTTTTATGCTTAATAATTTTTGTTTTTGCTACCTTCGCTATAACACTACCGTCAACCAATTATTTCGTACTATACTTCACTGCAGGGTCCGCCAGATACAGTTGCTGCCTATGAATCACCGATACGCGCAGGAGGCCATCGTATCCATATCCGATACGGCGATATGGTGATACTCCAATACTCTCTCTATAAAATTACTGTTTTGGTTTGAAACTCATGTATCAGTGTATCACCGTACCGATGTCTCGGTATCGGTGATTCTTAGGTTGCTGCCGATGAAGAGGATGATGACATCTCACAAGCTATGTTTGTCCGACATGAAGATACGGATACGATGATACGGTACATGGATACGTCGATATGGCACCTGCTCGAAAATAAGGATACACAGTAAATATATACTTAAATCTTACTAAATTTGGATAAATAGATTGGAAAAAAAGATATGACATTGAATATTATCACCCCTAGTTCATTTGATTCCTCTTGCGGTTAGTCTGAAAACTGCCATGGATACTTGCAGCGATGAAGGTTTAACTGTGCCAGACCTATGCTGGGAAGAGGACGAATCAGGATTTTATTCACGTGATGAGAGATTAAGGTACGACGGGTTCACATATACTGTGAAGTTTTTTCTTCACAGAATTTCCACACCTTTCCCTAAAATGTTACAGATTACTCCCTCCTATAATTATTCAAATTATACATCATTCTAGCTTTGATTAAACTCAAAAACACACAATCTTTTAACTACGAGCTTCTAACCATCTGTTTAGTTCAAGGATAAGCTGTTTCGATGGACTATACTGAATATAGAAGTTGTTAAATAAACTGTATTTGTTAGTTTCAGTGCCTCTTTTATTGAGTGCGGAGAGTACGTTGACAGTGACAACATCGAGCAACCCTCTCCTCTTTCATCAGGTATGTCGTGTTTCACACTCGTAATAATTCTTGTAATCAGTGTTAACTAAATACGTACTGGCTTCCCTTCTAGTGGGGAGCTGTAAGTAATTACTTTTTCTAGTCCTAAATGTAAGTTTATTTAGATCGATCTCCTCACACGCGTAGAAGCTGACAATTACTAGTTTTTTTTAATCAAATTCTATGGTTTGTCCATATAGTCTATGGCTAGTGCTTAAGTTTTGTTAACACTCCCATTCATAAGTTGTTGTAGAGTTGAACTGTTGAAATAATATAACCTCGTCTCCCTATATTTATGATCAAATTCCATATTTGTCTCTGTTTCTAGATCATATCCCTTATTTGTCCCGTCAAAGCCTACTTGTGTATATCCAGATTCTTAAACTCTCAATCCCTTATTTGCTCTCTCTTTTGTCAAGAGCGTACGAGGCATTATTTTACAACTATTTTTTCACAACTTCATACACATGGCATTAAAAGCTAATTTCGCCTAGATATTTGCACAAAATGAACAAATGAGAATCTAATCATCACGTTTAAGCACATGCCAAATTTAAGTTTTAACTACATTACTTAATTTGTTTTCCATCCATCAGATTAGAACCCACTTATTTTGCAATTTAGTTCTAGAACAAAATATGAACTATTATTAACCCACTTAGAATTTTCCATCCATCAGTTAGTTTTGGAACAAAATACTAAAATAGGAACAATTACAATCTGCTAAGTATTTTCCACCGATTCTTACTCTTGTTTCATTGGTGCCACATGTTGTAGAGGAAGGTTGTTCCATTGGCACTTTTGAAGTTGAATCTCCTTTAACTCTAGAAACAGGGACAAATAAAGAATTTGTTTTGTATTTATTGTTAACTCACCATTGATTCGACTGAGGAACATGTGGACATCAAGAAGGTTTGTATTTCATTATATCAATAAACCGAATGTGATTGCATTTGGAATCAGATCGATATGATAAGAGTGTGACTGTACACTGCATCTATATTATTCTTTTTTGGCAGGTTTCATAAAGTTTGATTTGAGTGAGTTGGATGACGCAACACGTCACTTTTCAGATGACAACCTCATTGGACGAGGTACCTTTGCTGCTGTCTATAAGGTACGCCATAAATAGAAGTTGTTTGCTCTCTCTCTTTTTTTTTGTTCTCGGCGATTCCTCATTAAATCTATGTGTACAAAAAAAAAATCAAGTACACAACTGGTTTGAATGATTAGAAAAAGAACCTTTAAGTTACTTTGTATTTGAATACCGTTTTAGGCCTGGATGATTTTCCCTTTTCAGAATTTCAAGAATATCCTATTATCTTCTACGAGTAACTTAACTTGGTTTCATACTTTTGTAGGGTGAATTACCTGATGGACTCGTTGTTGCTGTCAAGAAGTTTCAGCATCCATTGCAAATCTCAATGACACTGATACATGATCAAATCAACCTTTGCTCTGAGTTTCAGCAGAAAAATGTAGTTAAATTTCTAGGATATGCCGTTGAAGAGGGAAATTACTTTTTGGTCGAAGAGTACATGTCAAGGGGAAACTTGAACAACATTATTGGCATGTTTCAACCGAATAATCATTTTTATTTTAACTATATTATAGTATCTAACTCATGACTTGTATTTTGCAGCGTCTCCACCTAGTTGGGTTTCGCTTTTTCAGATAATTCGAAGAACGGCCCGTGGCCTAAACTACCTACATAATCAACACTTCATCCACTTGGATTTGAAACCAAACAACATTCTCTTAGATTCTCATATGAATCCTAAGATTACCATTGGGACGGCTACAATATTGGGTCAAGGAGATGACATCACTCAAGACGCTGGCACCATTGCCAGCACATTGTAAGGCATTGTGTGTATGATGAACGCGTACCGATTTATTCGTTCAGTTTTCTGCTTTGATATCTTCTTTTTTCTCAACCATGTAGGGGATACATGGCTCCAGAATATATTATGGGAGGCACCTTATCCACTAAGTGTGATGTATATGGTTTTGGCGTCATCCTTCTTGAGATTATTAGCAGTATGTGCAAATCTGAGCCAACTCGTGGACAAGCTTCAATCGAATGGGTATGTAGAAACACACACACTTTGTTGTTGTTCATGGTAGCGAGTCAAATTTGATTACATACACACGCGTGAGATACTATCATAAGACATAGCATTCAGAAAAATTTATTATTAACTTCTCAGGCTTGGGTGGCTCGATCAACAAAGGTGTCATTCGATCCATCATTGGTCAAAGGATTTCAGCTAAAGAAGATACACAGATGCATTGAGGTAGGGCTGTTATGCACTCAGTTTAAGCCGGAGGACCGGCCCACCATGTCGGATGTCTGTGAGATGCTTGAGGACAAGAAAAAGTTACCAGTGGCAAAGAAACCAATATATATCAAACGGAAGGTCCTGATCAGAATAGATAAAGTGGTGGATCCGTAGATTAATTCTGCACATTCCGCCCTTTTTCTTTTCAAAATGTGTGTCGTTGCCTAAATATGGCTGTCATGTTGTCTTTTTCTTTGTAAGAATTAGCTCAGACCTCACACATTGTTGCAGGTGCTACATTACACATTAGTGGAAAAAAAACATTGCCACATTCCTTTCAGTAAGAGCTTGGCCTTAAACCCTTGCACACTATTTCTCATTTGTGATCGTTGTGGCCTGGTGACAGTTCATGTATGTATCGCTACTCGTGCACCAGCAGTGAGCCGTCCACATCATCTGAAAAGGCTACATCATAGATGACATCTAGACTGCTGAGTTAAACAGTAATGATGAGGTATCCAAGGCTCATCCAAGTCTCCTCTTTACACCATAAGAAGATACACTACTCATGCTTTCATCCTCAACAACCACTCTCTTTTCTACCGACCTCCACTCTTCTTCTACCAAGCAACAACGACATACATGGCAGGATCATCTAGTGCAGCCTTTCCATGGACACCTAGGTCCATCAAGATAGCACTTGCCACTATCGACCATGTCGTGCGTGATCCTAGGGATCTATATCCCTTCAAGGATGACAACATCAAGCAAGTGGTTTCCATGTTGAATGCAAGAATCCCCGTGTCCCTTGAGACTGAAGCGTTGCGATATGTAACAATAAATGACCTTAGGACGCTTCTAAAAGATCACCACAGAAAGTACCTAAGGATTTATGAGCTGGCGAACCTCTCATATGTAGTTTTCACCAGCAGGAGAGACTAGATCATGATGTTACGTGACCATAACTATCTCTCGCATATTCAGGTTCTCTTTGTTTTTCTACTACCATGCTATTCTACTCCAACTTCTTATTTCATCCTCATTCAACTGCTCTAATTTTCTCAGACTTTTTCCCCCCACGATGAACTCATCAACAAACCATTCCCAAACTTCTTCTACCTATTCATGTTCTTGGGTGGGGGTGTCATGCTTGGCTCATGTAGAAGACGAATGAGTATGGGATAATCCACGACATCAAGAGGTCGTCCGATCAATAGTGAAAGACCATCAACCACCAATGACGATGATGATGATGATGATGACTTCATGCCTGAGGAACCTCCTACCCCAAGTGCATGGCATATGCTGAACACCTTATGGCAGAAGTGAAGCCCCAAAAAAAAAAAACCAAGCAAGAAATGGCCAAGGAATCATCCATTTCCTTATAATTGTCAATATGACAATTGAGGCCCAATCATTTATCACTTCTAGTATACAATTATTTTACATATGTTGTTCCAGCCACCTATATTTGTTGTACTTCATATTCACCTTTGCTGTGATAATATACTCCAATGGGTCAGCCTTAATTTACCACTGTCCAGAGCGACACCACTCTGCCATGATGGACATAGTTATAACATGCAATAATGCAGGCATGCACCAGATGTCTCTGCGCACCCACCAGGACAAGTTACGGGCTAAAGTAGGGACCCTATGTTGCAACTAGTCGATCATGAGATGACCAATAGCTCTATTTCACTATTTACCATCTTGCACGCCTATCTGTTAGACAGACACGATGGATTAGTCCCTAGCGGTCCCTAGTGGGTTAATACACAACCGATTGACCTTTATTTCTGTAATTTTTTGAATTCCTACCTTAGAATTGTAATTTTCTATTAAAATAATATTATTTGAAAAACATATTGAAGCAAAGTACCGCTATTTCTATTTACACGCGCACGCCAAAACTCATTTTTCCCAGTCATCAACATAAAGTCAAAAATAGGGACAATTGTATAAACCACCCCATAGGTCACTTAAAGATTGAGATTTCTATCAATAAGCTTTTTTATAGCAAATTGCACCCACCCAATGTATTTTATTGTAAAAACCATCCCAGTTAACATATATTTAATTGATTTCATCAATATAAAAATAAAATAAAGCTAAGTTAAATAAGTTTAATATTGTTAGAGGTTTTTAGTATATTTTATCCTCTTATTTTGATGAAGAACATATCCAAATTTTAAACTTTATTATTGAATAATGTTCAAACATTAATTGATACTTTTGCTACATATGCTCTATAAAAATATAAAGATTATACTTTTAAAATTTTGTATTTTTATAAGAACACACTGGTTATTCTAAATAAATAAAAATATATTGAATAAATTAAACATGTACAAATTAGGATGGTTTTAACAACAAAATTCAATGAATGAGTGAAAATTTATAACAAAATAATTTATAAGTAAAAATCTCAAACTCTAACTAATTTATAGGATGATATTTATAATTAACTCTAAAAAATATGTCTTAAAGCTGAGAGTTTACTATAACCGTTTGGCACAGGCACACTACATGTTAATACATTAACTACATCCGTCAACCAAGCGGCATCGGGATTCAAAGTAAAAAAACAATTACCACATCTGTCACATCGTACAGTCCACATATTTTTTATTATCACACCTGAGTCCTCCACGTCACCTTGTCAGCGTTGCCAGAGTTAATGACCGATCCAACCATAAAGAAATGCCACGCCGGACAAGTTCGAATCTCGACGGCATTCTCACATTTAGATGCTATTTTGTCTCTTTATGATATTTTTTTATCTAATTATTATTTTATAAATTTGAGAATTAAGAATGAGTAAAAACGTAGATGTGATACTAAAAAATAAAAGTATATTGAAATATGAGGATGACAAATAATTTGGAAAAATAAAAATAACTAAGATAAAAATAATATGAGACGGAGGGATTATATTACCTTTATCTCCTCCTTATTTTCTATACATCCATCTTTTCTGTCTTTTCTAATTCTCATGTCTAAAGTTAAAATATCAATTATTTTAACATATAGGTTTTTTTACAGATAAACATCTTCATAGTAACAAGGTTATCTACTGTAAAAATTAAAGACGGAGGGAGTATATTACCTTTATCTCCGTCTTATTTTCTGTACATCCACCTTTTCTACCTTTCCTAACTCTCATGTCCAAAGCTAAAATATTAATTATTTTAACATGAAAAAAATAGTAATAGGTTTTTTTGCAGATAAACATCTTCATAGTAACAAGGTTATCTACTGTAAAAATTGAATGCAACTTGGCATTCAACCTCACCTCTCCTACTCATCGGCTTGCATTTGTCATTCTCGTCAACCACACCTTGTGCATCCCTTGAGGTTCTAGCGGCGTGGGAGCACGGTAGCACCACAAGGGGGTGGTAGCGCCAGATATGCTGTCCACCTCTCTTACTCAGCGGTTTTTTTCAGCACATATCCAACGAGACTCAGCAGCAGATGAATAAGGGTGACGAACGAACAGCGGCACCTTCATCGCATTTGTACCAGCAGTAGTGCAGCCTGCTATTCCTCTTAAGCTTACCGGTCACCAGGTTCTTCGATTTTTCAGCGTTTTCATTTACAGACTTGAATAGTTTGCATGTTCTCCTCCCTTCCTCTATAAATGTTTGAACTAGAAGATTTTGCATTATTAATCTCTCTAGTACTAGAAGATTGCATTGAACTAGCTACTACTCTCGGATGGATAGATGGATCGTGAAGCTCGCTCTCATAATCAAGGATGCCGCGGACACGGTCCGGCAAAACAAGGTGCGTTGCCACGAGCAGGGTTTAAAGAACCATTTGAACCGACGAAACCAGATCACACCGGTTTTATGGTTTTTACGAAAACCAAAAAAACCGCTCGATAAACCACTCAAACATCAAAAACCAAATTTGGACGAAATTTTAGAGCTAACCGGTCGGTTTCTTCGGTTTACCGACTAGTTTCTTCGATTTATCGCTCGGTTTTCTTGGTTTACCGTTCGGTTTATCGCTTGGATTTACCGGTTTTCAAAATTACAAATTTTTTCAAATTTACAAATTTTGAAAAATAATTTGACCGAAACCGGTCATCCGCTGAATTCGGACCAGACCGGTTTGGTAGAAAACCGTGAAAACCGATCGGTTTTTGTCAGTTTTTCAATCCATAGCCACGAGATCAGAGTGCGCGCGATCAGGCTCAGCGCCCTTCTGTCACTGTTGCCGGAGGAGTCAGCTGGGGCACTGATGGACGAGCCGGCGATGCGCGGCGCGCTAGAGGTCCTGGAGGAGTCTCTCTGACGAGCGGTTGAGCTCGTCGATGCCTGCCAAGCAGAGAGGAGGCTCCTCCTTCTGTCACTACTACAATAAAGCTTTGTAGTAGCAGACGTCATTTTTGCCTCAGTAGCGGACTTTTAAAAAGCCCATAACTAAGTGTAGATCCGGCTGAGGCCCCTCCCTTCTCGACTGAGGCCGAATCCGGCGCCGCCTCCCACCCCAGCCACGGTCGATGGCAGATCCGACGAGGTGGGGAGACGACAGATCTTTTTTATATATATTTTTAATGTTCGAATGTAGTAGCGGGCTTTTGATCCGGTAGCGATGGTTTTATTTCCGACACTACATTTTTTACTCGTAGTGACAATGACGTAGTGGCGGAAATTGATTCTACCACTATGTCTATTTTTAACCCGTCACTGCAGTGCTTTATTGTAGTAGTGTGTGCACGGCGGAGAACAGTCCAGGCGACTGAGGAAGGTGTAGAAGGACATAACGCACAACGTCATGACGGTGATCTTAGCCACCAACGTCCAGGACTCCGTTTCTTTACCGAGGAACAATCCTCCTCTGCATCCTCCTACTCCGTGTGGAAGTGGTGTTGTTGGCCGACAACATGCACCGCCAAAGGTAGGATAACTTTCCTTGATTTTGTTTTTTGGGTTTTTAGCGCCATTGCCCCTATTTTGGTACCAAATGGTTGGTTTGCCCTCACAATAGTTCACTTTGTACCAATGCCCTTGTTTTTTGAATTTGAGTCATGAAGTTACCCCTGTTTTTTAACAGTCGGTTCACGATGTGAAATTGGAGACAAAAGGACCATTTTGCCCTTACTCGATAATTGTAAGAATGGACCTGTTTTGGTCAAGAACTCATTGATGACAAAGAAATGAGGCTTTCCCGTTATTTTGGTACCCTTAGTTGGCGTGGCATGCTTGCAAATAGCTAGATATAAGCATATCTATCCATTCCTAGCACATTGAGTTATCTGATTTATGGCGGGACCCGTACGTATTTATAGGGAGGAACCGTTAGGATTGGGCATCCCGCAACCGAGTCGGTTACCATATTAATACGTTGGTTTTTATATCCAAATATATTGGACATGCAGCAAAAAGAAAGAGCAAAAGGAAGCTGCGCCCCTGCAAGGCAAGAGACCGAATTTCGACGGACCATTCACGCATGTGATGCACGCCCATCGCCCACGCCCCGGCGAGGCAAGCGAGCGCGCGCGTGTGTTTTTCCTTCCTCTCATCCACACACTTATAAATAATGATAGAGCAACCAACCTTATAAGTTAGACTCCCTCCACCTCTACTAATAACATGGGACTAAATCTTTACACTCCCACCACTCATAAATGAGCCTTTAAAATTTTGTAGAAATTATTAAAATAGTTTTGGACCAAGCCCATATAATTCCAGCACCTACGCGCCACTGCTAGAGACCGTCGATCCCTGAAATGGACTAACCTGATCCTCTGCACAATTAACGATGCTTATCGAAAATCATCTATGCAGGCATGAATCCAACGATGTGGTTGAGCTGGCATGACCATGAGCTGTTGACTTAAGACTTAACCCAGATCGAGAAAACGACCACTTTACCTTGTTTTGAGCTGTCTCCAGCGTTCCTCTTTGGTGATGGAGCATTAGTTTCTGCCTTTTGTCGCAGTTGCAGAATGACCTCACAACGGAGCGGACACGATCCAACTCGAAGTTCGCAAGGGTTGCCACGCAGTTGACGGAGACACCGAGCGATCCTGCCCGCAACAGATGCGCGAGACAACGACGTGTGAGACCGGACTCGTGAAAAGATTGTACGGCAGAATCATCGTAGCTGAGTCGGATTAAATTACGACAGAGTCACCATTATGTACCTGGCAGAACCACCACGTTTTGACAGACTACACAGACAAACCAAATTTAATAGATGATATAAGTATATATTCCCTCCGTTCTTAAATTGTTATTGTTATTGATTTTTTAATTGATTTTCACTATTCGTTTTATTAAAAAAATTAAAAAATATTATATATGTTGTTATAGGTTATTTTATCATCAAACGAAATTAAAGTAGAAACTAAAATTTTATATATTTAAAATAATATTTTAAATAAGACGAAGGGTCAAAATTAATTAAAAAAATCAACGACGACAATAATTTAAAAACGAAGGAAGTATATAGTAGAGATCGGAAGGCAGGCACGTCGGAAAGACTTAATGTTTTATTTGTGTTAAAAGGGTTTGGCAGGGTTTTTTCAACCAGTACGCCTTCCAGCCTATTTCAGATCACTTCAAGAACCGACTCTTTGTTAAAGTGTAATATAATCATTAGTGTAAAGTATCACCTAGACGGTAGAACAACTATCGCTATACACTGCCACATGATTCAAAGTATGCTAACACATCCGCAGTGTGAATATGCTAATGTGACCAGGTCACGTCAAACAATGAATTCTTTAATCGGCTAATGTTCTGCACAGCATGTGGAAGCATATCATACCGTTACCCATCTAATTAAACAAGGAACAAGGAGACAATTAAAAAGCTGGATCACCTGCGGCCAGTAACGATGCTAGAGCCTGCTCATCTGCAGGCAGGCGCCTACAGGGTGGAGAATGGCCAGGCCGAGGATTGCTCGGCGGCTTCGCCGAATTGGTCGGTTGATAGCCCAGTTTGTTTCCGCTTATTTTTCTTGATTTTTGTTTATTCTATAAAAATAAGTGATAATCTCATCAAACGCTTTGCTTATATTTATTGATTATCGCTTATTTTGACCACCACTTCACAGTTTTGAACTACAAAAAACGAAAAGTGACAAGCGAGAAAATCTTTGTTTTTTCTATAATCAAAGCGTGGCTGAAATGGCAGCGTATCCTATAAAAACTAACTTTGTGTATAAACTATGCAAACTCCAATCATAATTATTGGATCCTCATCCGATGGTCAGATTGAGATGTGGGAAATTTTATCATTTAAACCTTCCACCATTTGCTTTTCTAATCCTATTTTTTTTCTAATTCTCTCCTCCAAACATCACAGGAGGGGCGGAGAGATTGCCGATTCGTCGGGACGCTGCCGCTGCCATGGATCGTGAGGACGCGGTCGCTAAGGATCGCTTGAGCCGCGACGAGACACCACGCCATGGACGCCTCCACTATTCACACTCCGTCGCCGGTGCAGGTATGGGTACGTGATCTATTCACACAACCGCTTCCTCAACGCCGGCATCTGCGTTGGGCTCCTTGACCCGTCTCCAACATCATGGCCAACGTCATCTGCACCTCCACCGACGACCTCCGGCCTGATCACAACGAAGACTAGGTCTTGCCAGCGTGTGCGTAACGTGCCCGTTCTCGTCGCGCGGGGTCATCAGCGCCGGTCCGGCGGCGCCGGCGACGCCATGGCGTAGTCCTTGTTGAAGTACCGCGCTCCGATCAGCTTGCTGCGTGGTGAAACACAAATTGGAATCGAGCAAAATGATGATGAATTGTTTGACTTACGTTAACAACTGTAAGTGCCATCTGTGAGGTGGAGTAATTAACCTGTTGCATTGGAACTTTCTGTCGTGCTCGTTCTGGCAGATGCCCTTCCAGTCGTCGGGGATCGGCCCCATTTCACCATCGTCGAAGCTCTTGGACTCCGGCCACACGCCTTCACGTCACAGAACAAACGATCAATAACCAAAATGCTCATGTGAATTTACAAAAAACAGTACCGTCACACGATCATGATGACCTCACAATGTGCCAACAGATGTGTCATTACCTGAGTCGAGGTTTGCGATGATGGTGTCCTCGCCGTACCTGCCCACATCCCACGCCGACCACCGCGGGACCTTGCCGCTGTTCCTCTCCATCCCCATGAACTGCCACGACCTCGTCGTCTGCAGCTTCCGGCCTCGGTTCGGGAACACAGACAGCACGCCGGGATACTCTGAAACGTAGATGCACACGTGCATGTCATGGATAGAGGAGGCGTCCATGGCGTGGTGTCTCGTCGCGGCTCAAGCAATCCTCAGCGGCCACATCCACGCGATCCATGGCGGCGGCGTCCTGACGAACCGGTAATCTCTCTGTCCCTCCTATGATATTTGGAGAGGGGTTTTAGGAAAATTGGGATTAACAAAGCTAATGATGGGAGGTTTAAGTGATAAAATTTCTCACCTCTCAATCTAACTATCGGATGAGGATCCAGCAATTATGATTGGAGTTTGCATAATTTGCACACAAGGTTAGTTTCCATAGGATACGCTGCTGGCTGAAATAATCGTAAACAAACAAAGCCTTCCTGTTGCACGACGTCAAGAAGAGATGCACGGACAAGGTCACTTTCATTGCTCTAGTGGAAGAATCTGATGGCGAGGTCGCGGATAAGACGGCAGTCACATCGCACGGTAGATTCTTAGGCTTGGATGAACTCAGTAGGGCCATCTCCTGCGTATGGCGGTGCAGTGGACGTCGATAGTGTCCAACAAACACGATATGGTGAGAGACCACCATGTTCTTGAGACTCGTGATGCAACGGATTTGGATGGGATAGGGCGGTTGGGCATGCATAACATGGGCCGCTAGTGAGACCCGTCTTAATCGCACGGTGTTTGATGGATCTATGTCCCTACAAATTTGTTGGAGATTGATCCGGACACGATAGAAGGAAAAAAACTATCAGTGGTTTCTGGGGAGGGCTCCCACTTCCCACAGACGCAGCAGCGGCAGGCCCCCTCCCCCTCCCGTTGGGTGCGACGGTGCCATCGTTCAAGATCCATGACGTAGCGGCGCCATCCTAGATCCGGCAAGGCCCAAGAGGATCTGGGCTTAACCATCGTGGATCCGGCCGCCCACTGTCCCCTGGCGCCCCTCCCTCTCCAGCACGGCTCCCTTCTCGGCAACAGATCTAGGTGGGTGAGGTCCTATCCTCGGCCATGGATCCAAGCGATGTGGATCCCAGCCAGGAGAGGGCGGAGGTGTCCTCTCCCTCCCAGGTGGCGCCCCCCATCCCAGTGCGAGGTCCTCCCCGGCAACACAAGCACGGGTGGCAGCTTGGGTTTTGTGGACGCTGGCAGGCCAGGCTGGACCTAGATGCCATTTTTTTTATTGTTTTACTGGTGGTTGAGTAGTGATGGGTTAGTGGATTGGCAATGACTCACATTCTATAGTTTTTTAATGCATTTTTAGTAACGACATTTGGTCCATCACTGATTCAGGCGGATTCTTTGTCCGTCATAAAGGCCGCTTATGACATGTTGCTGAAAGACACTTTTGTAATAGTGTGTAGAACCATAGACTGAAATTCATATTGAAGGTGGGACATGGTGTGACGCATATCCACCATGGATATGTACAACAATCACACATTGTTATATATGTCCAAGCGAAAAATATCTTGTTGGACTCTAATTTCAAGGCTCGCATTAGTTATCAAGAGAAGTTTGTTAGATAGCGATCTCCTACGTTTTGTCATAGGGATATGTGTTGCATGAGTGGCATGATAAGCTTAATAGCCATTCAATCAAGATGCAACGGCTTAGATTTAAAAGTAGTTAACTGGACCATAAATATTTATATTTATGTTGTGGTTACCAGCTCCCTGACTCCCTCCAACCCCTAGAATTCTGCACTTGGCCTCGGTCGCCATTGGTACTTTGCTCTTATGCATGTACCTTCCGACTCTCATGTTGTTCCTCCTTCTCGACTCTTACTTGCCCCTCGAGAATACTAAACCAGCTATATAGGGTTTCCAGCTGGTCATGCTGAATGGCACTCCATGCATCCCCAATTTTCAGCCCCTAGCCACAGACTTAATAATCATTGCCTCATGGATATCGACATTTAAGATGCATGAACCTCTGGATGCATTACGCCAAAGACTCCCTCTCTCACTGCACACGAGCTACTAGATCTCCAAAGTTCATAGGCTTGGCCTGGTTACCTCTGAAATGCACACTAACTTCTTGTTTAAGTTGTGTCCGCGACCGAACACTCCCCAGTGCCAGCTTGGAGAACCAAGTGCTCACAATACCTTCAACTGCAAAAGGAAAAGCTTTGGCATTAACTGCATTGCTGCCCCCGACAATCTCCACCGTTGTTTTGTAAGGCATAAAGAAGTCTCATGGGTCTCATGTGCCTGCAAAGCTAGGGAGCTTGACAGACGCCAACCTTGTCGGCCATGGGACCGCTTGCAACTCAGAAGATAATGGTGATGTAGGATTCGTGCCTCAGCCATGATGAAGACTGCCAGCCAAAGGCGACCCAAATTCTTCCTCATGCACCGGGGTCCTGTCCTTCGGTATGCCATCCCTCCTCAGTGCTTCCAACTACCTGCTCAGCAACTCCTACTGCTTTTTCACCACCTATAACTTCTACATGTATCATGCCTCCCACGTGAGGTTGTCACATGCCTGGGAGTGCAAATTTTTTTCTTTAGTCTCTTTTTTTTCTGCCTCTCTAGATCCTGCTCTATCTATCTGGCATTCTCCTCTTCTTGTTGCGTCTCGGCCTGCTACCTTTTAATACGCTCTTCGGCCACCAACTGTGTGTACTTGCTTCCTCCATGGTCAACTGTCCTCCGGCTGTCTCACCCCTAGTAGTAGTTCCACCTACAACCTAATTTACCTCATTCGACACCTCCTCTTGCGACTACCCATCAGCCACCTCCTCTAGCACATGAGGACCTGCCCAGGCTGCGGCCTCTAAGGCCTCGACCCGGAGAGACCGCCGAGGATCCCCCATGGCTCTACTTCGAGTGTTTGTCAGCTGTGCAAACGCAGCCATGTTGCGCGCTCTTTGTGCTCACTCCCCACGGATGGCCCCAGCTATTGTGGTTACCAGTCCAGAATAAACTCTTAGGGACCTAGAGGATGGGACTAAATGCCTCCTTTGGGGTGTCAACTCCTTGGACGTGCCTAAAGGGAGTGAGAGACAATTGAGCAACAACAATCAGTCCAAGGCCCAATGAGGTCCCTTCAGAAATGAACTGTATTGATTAGTCCAGCCCCGTACTACTGAAGTAATTGAATGACCCCTTCTGAGAGGGGACAGGAGAGCATTTATAGTCTTATGCTCAACTAACTCTATATAGAGTATTTTTACATGATTGACCTTTGCCTAGTATATATAATCAGGGGTATTCTAGTACTTTAATCTATATCTGGTACATGCCTCTGAGAGTTAGGCTTCGGTATTTGTGTCAAAGGCCTGCCCTTGGTCTGTACAGCCTTTGATCATAGCTCCCTTCGACCAAACAGGCCTGCTCGCTCCTAGCTGGGAGCTAGGCCATTTATGTTGTGTCTTCGACCCATCTTTACCTCTGATTGTCCATTGATGGATTCCAATTAGGCTCAGTGGAGACTAGGTGGTGGGGTTCCGCCAACAATCTAGTAGTGAAATATTGAACTGTAGGTGATCAGTTTGGAAAAAAAAAGTCCAACTCGGGGAGGGGGGAACGAAGAGCATATGCTCCATTGCTTAAGAAACCATGCTCCTTTTAGTTTCAAAAAAGGCTTGTTGAACGAGAGAGAGAGAGAGAGATGACTGCTATTTTGTTAGGTCTTGGATTTATGCTTTTAGAATAGAGTAATCGATCACGCTGAATAAGCCGTCATTCGCACACCGTATACAAATTGGTCTTGTGTGACCATTTGGATTATGTCACATCTGTTGCCATACCAAATTTTAGTTTATAAATTTCTTTATAAGTAGTCAAGGAGAGGAGATACCTGCTTCAAGAACGATAGAAAACAGAGATACTGCAAGATAGCCATATACAACCTTATTACTGTTACTGAGGTATGATGGCAATCAGATCAAAGTATTTGAATAATGTGATTGATATCGCTACCTGAATAATGTTTAGTGTTTTACAAGCGGACCTAAACATGTTTCTACAGGCAGTTTATTAGTGTAAGATCTGCCCCCCATTTCAACGACTGAAGAAATCAACAATTTCTACATACGGTTAGTAGAGCCGATTGTATAAATTGTTTTCTACATAATGGTGAACCGCCTGAACAAATGGCTCTTAAAAAAATGGCGTTAATAGGGTCGGGCTGCGCCCAGCCCGTTGCTGCTCGTCGACTACGTGCGTCGACGCTGCCATGTTTGTCGCCTTTGTTCTATATCGAGTGCTTGCACCGCCTTGCAAGTTGTCAAATCTGAGAGACAGTAGTTGTCGGTGCTAGATCCGGCCGAGCTGAGCCGTCGCTGACAACTTCGGTTCCTACGACGAGGATGCCGACATGGTCCACGTCGTCGGTGATTGCCGAGAGCTCGCCTTCACACGCAGGATGTAAACTCACGGCTGTGTAGCTCATAAATCTCATCAAAATTTGGGTGGCCAAAACTCCTCAACCTCATCAAGAACTCATGAACGACACTGTCCACTTCAACCCAGCTGCACCCTGCCGTTTTATCAATACCCTTTCCTCTCATCGATTGCCATACAGTCCCAACTGAATCCCACGGCAGACATCGAGCTAGTTAGCACGACAATAGAAGATCATATCGTTGCAATAGATTGCCAGTTCCCCATGTATCGCCTGACTTGTGCCCATTCACAGCTCCAGCAAGGATCAATTCTTGGCATTCAATTTCCTCATGTCATATTGTAACGTGGTCAAAAGGGGGCTTTCAGCGCCATCCTGGAGCAGCCCACGTCACCATTCTACCTCCAATCAAGTGACTCATTCATCAATGAATTCACTCCAATAAGATGGCGACTGGTAGCACTGAAGTTTCCTGGAAAGGGATAAAGAATAAAAATTCAAAATAACCATGTCTATCCTGAAATCGTTGTCATAATATTTGTATGTAAACTACATTTGAGGGTGCATGTAAATTCCAATTTGGAGGGTAAATGATATGAATAAAAAAATCAAAATTCTGCCACATAGTTTCACTTGTAGTTTTTTATACGCATCTTTCTTCTCCAGTTCTACAAGCAATCACATCTACTGATATCTACCATTAAACAATTCCTACATAAGGTAAAAATTGAAATGCTTGCTCGGATGAATCACAATTTATTGCATCATTTGAGATGGTTTGTACATATCCAACGGAGGCTGGAAAAGGCACCGATATGGAGCAGGATGATAAGACGACCTGATAATGCAAAGAGATGCAGAAGAAGACGAAACTTAACATAGGAGGAGTCCGTAAAGCGAGATTTAAAGGATTGGAATGTTGTCAAGGAGCTAGTCAAGGATAGGAGAGCATGGAAGTTAGCAATTCACGTTCTAGAATCTTTGATTCTTTGTTTCTCTTCTTTTCCCTCTATTCTGTTCAGCTTTATATTGCTCTTTTCCCGCACCTTTTCTTCTTTTCCTTAGTCACCTTTGTTTCCCCTCTTTTCCCTCTTTTGTTTGGTTTATACTACTCTTCTCCTACCTCTTTTCTTCTTTTCCATCTTCCTTTTTGTTTGTTTGTTCTTGTGCTTTGATTCAGCCTACCACAACTTGCTTGGGATTTAAAGCTATGTTGTTATTGTTGTACTGAAAATTTATTTTATGGAAACATAAAATCAATGGCATAGACGATTGATGAATTCAGTGTTCAGTCATATGCTAACGGGCAGCAGGGACAAAGGAATTACATATGCCATGAGCCCATAATACAGTAGTAGAAGTGCAAGAAAGAATATTTAGAAACTAAAGGAAAGAAAAAATACCAGCAATTGAAGATCAAAAATATCAAGTATTGGAAGCTGAAACTTGACCGATAGACATCCTGCTGTACGATGTTTCTCCTGTTTGGCTTCTTAGATATAGCTCAACCCGCTGGTCTAGTGATCTTATCTTCAATAATCTGCCCAATCAACCATCAATAGGTTTTACATGTGACCTCAATCAGGATGGCTAATGTGAAAAATCCAAACTTCTGGTAAATCGAGCAAATCAACTCAAGGGCTTCTGCCAGTGAACAGAGGCAGATAAGAATGAAAGGAAGCTTGTATCCAACATAAAAACAATCTCGTTGCTACATTATTTTGGACTATTTATAACATTTCTCCATAGGTTTATGGGTTCTGAGTATAATTGTAGACAGTCACTAGCTCACAACATCATACCTGGATCGAGTTCAGCCTTTTCCACATCATGGATGTTGTGGAATACCATAGTTTTTGTCTTTTTTTCTTTCTTTGACAAAGCACCTCTGAAACATTAAACTTGAAATCAGAGTCTTCGACTTCTCAGACTCAGTCCTCCCTTAGTCAAACTCTTGAATGTGAGGTTCTTCATAATACTGTGCAAAAGGAAATCCAGCATAGGAAGTGATCACCTCTACAGTCATTCATAGCAGCTCCAATCTTAAATCAGTTCTAGATACAGATGTTCTAGGATACCATAAATCTCATCGAGATTTGGGTGGCTAAAGTCCCCTGTCAAGAACTCATGAACGGCACTGTCCACTTCAACCCAGCTGCACCCTGCCGTCTTATCAATACCCTTTCCTCTCATTGATTGCCATATGGTCTCAACAGCATCCCACCGAAGGTTGCGAGCTAGTGTGTTCGCGAGGAGCACATAGTTGCCAGGATTCCTGGGTTCAATCTTAATGAGTTCTCTTGCTGCAATCTTACCGACTTCAACATCGCAATGCTTTCTGCAGGCATTGAGCAAGGCTCCCCAAACACCTGCATGTGGTTTCATTGGCATGTTCTGCACTAAGCAGAGTGCTTCTTCAATGAGCCCAGCTCGACCGTAAAGATCAACCATGCAAGCATAGTGGTCTGGCGACTGCTCAATAGCATAGGTTGTTCTCATGGCCTCAAAGTAACGCTTTCCATCATGTATCAGTCCAGCATGAGCGCATGCTGATAGAACACCAAGAAAAGTGACTGAATCTGGCTGCAAGCCTTCATCAGAAACCTCATTGAAAAGCTCAAGTGCATCTCTGCCATATCCATGATGTGCAAGAGCAATGATCATCACATTGTAGGAAACAGTATCCTTCGGATGTGTCTCCAGAAACAATATATAAGCTTGGCTGACACTACCGCATTTGGCGTACATGTCAGTCAACGCATTCTGCACATGGCAATTCATTTCCACCGAGCCTTTCGTCAAAAATCCATGCACTTGTCCTGCAACAGACAAAGAACCCAGCTGCGCGCAGGCCGACATCAACACGGCCATTGTGGTGGCATCAGGTTTGAACCCTGCAAAATGCATTCGATTAAACACTCCAACAGCATCGGCCCAGGATCCATCCCCCGAGCACGCACTGATCATCATGTTCCAGCTGTTCACGTTCCTCTCCGGCATCTGCTCAAACAATTCCCTCGCAGAACAAGGCTCTCCCTGCGACAGGTACCCTGACATGAGCGTGTTCCAAGAGATCGCATCCCTCTCCGCCATCCCATCAAACACCTCCCTCGCAGCCTCCACATCCCCTGCCCTGACGTAGCACGCCACCATAGTATTCCCCTGCACCACGTTCCCCGTGGGCATTTCGTCGAACAGCCTCCTCGCGTCCCCAACTCGGCCGAGATTCCCATACATGTCCAACAACGCGGCACCCACGTGAGCAGAGCGTCCGATCCCGGATTTCCCCACGAAACCATGGACCTGGAGCCCCTCACGGACGGCTCGGAGAGTCGAGCAGCACTTGATCACGGAGGTCGCCGTGAAAGCGTTCGGCCGTGGGCCGCACCGGAGCATGAGCCTGAACAGCTCGAGCGCCTCGGCCGCCACGACCGTGGACACGTTCCTGGCATAGATGGCGATGGTGGCCGTCCAGAGGTAGACGTTGGCGGGGTCGGCGGGTACGGCACTGTCGAAGACGGCGCGGGCGTGGCGTGGGCATCGGGAGGAGGCGATGAGGGCGACGGCCGAGCGGGCAGGCAGCGGGAGGCCCCGGAGGAGGAGCTGCGCGTGGAGCTGCCTCGCCGCCGTCGGGGTCGTCGAGCGGCCGGCGAGGCCGGTCAGGAGCGCGGGGAGTGGCGGCGCCGGCATGGAGGCGGTGCATTGGTGTTGCGGGTGGGGCGGGGTTACGTCTGTAACGCTCTTGGATTCGAAATTTTGCGGGTGGGGTGGGGTGGGGCATGGAGGCGGCGCCTGGAATTTCAAAGATCTCAATTGCTCTCTGTTTACAAATTTAATGAGCATTTTACAAAAAATGCATTCTTGGCGTTTGACTGACTGACTTGGCTGTTGGGTGACATCACTTCTAGCAGTGCTAAGAGCGTCTCCAAAGACACTCTTTAGAGCTAGCATATATACTATTCTTGTTAGTAGATCTCCAATTGAGCTCAACGTGCCAATCCAGATCCATGTCCTGATCGGGGGCGTCCTAACCGTTCTCTGGTTGGTGGGCCCCCGTCGTACTGTGCCAAATAAAAGGAGGGAGGACGCCGAGACATGTTCACCTAAGTTGAACGCCACCACCAGATCCTCCTACAGACCTAATCCGATCCCAAGGAGAAGGGCACAGCCAGCGACGGGAAGTCCGCCGCCGCCACCACGCCGTCCCTCTTCGCCGCCGCTGTACCGGGCCAGAGCCGGTGGAGACCTGAAGGTCGTCGACACCAACATCCCGCGTCGCCACTTTCTCGACACCTCGTCGACGCCCTCGACGAGATCCTCGCCGTCGACGACATGATCGGAACTAACGCCGCCGCCGGGTCTTCTTCCTCTTCGGCCATCGACCCCGCGACGGCCCCCGCTCCACTTCCTCACAATCCCAATAACCTCTCTCTCTCTCCCTCTCCCTCTCCCTCTAGATCCCATATCAGATCCTACTGTTACCCCATGATCACCTCGCTAGATGCTAGCCTAGGCAAGATTAATGCTATCAATGGTACCAGAGCCCCCTAGTGTTAGATCTAGATGAGGAAGAGGTCGGTTCTTTATTAGATCGGCCAAAGAAATCAGAAAGAAACCCGAGCCCCACCATGACCCAAACCCTAACCTAACCCGAGCCCCACCATGAACACCATGACCCAAACCCTAACCCTAGGGTTAGGATTACAGAAACAGAGGCAAAGAGGCGCGCAGAGAGGACTTACCCGTCGTCCTTGCCGCAATAGTGCCGCCACCGGCTCGCCGAAGGTGCAAAAGAGCCTCGGACGCTGCTCGTCGCCGGGACGCCGTCGCACGGGCTAGATCACGGACGCCGCAGCGAAGCTGCTCGATGGTGGCGCGCCCACCGACGGGTGGACGCGCGCGCCGACGAGGAGCCTAGTGGTGGCGTCACCTTCTCTTTTTCTCCGGTCACTCGCCTTGCTTCGCCTTTCGCCGCAGCGGTGAGAAGAAAGCAGAGGAGAGAAGAGGGCGGAGAGGAAAAAAGAGAAATGAGGGGCTAGGGTTACGGGAGCCAGCGCTCGGTGCTGGTTTTGTTCACGCGAGATGCGCGCCCAGACGTCGATCTGCGCGGGCAGCTGGGATAGAGGCGGGTGTGAGGGCGGCTCGGCTAGGCCAAGCCGCCGGTTTCACCCTCGCCCGAGGGCTGGGCCGAAAGGCCAATGACGCGCGCACGGGCGCACACCCCGGCTGGGTTGGGCCGAGGCAGTTTTTTAGCACGCGCGCGAGTTTTTGGGCCGCTCCCAGCCAGAATTGAATCTGGCCATGGGCCAAAAGATCAGGCAATGCACAGTAGTTGTTTTATCAGTCTTTTGACTAGTTTTATGTCAATTGTTTGCCTAGTACTTAATTGAAAATTGATGAATTTTAGCTCTATTAAATATGAACCAACGAGAATATTTTTCAGAGAGTAAATTAAGATCACTTTGCTACTGTTCATACAAGTTTTTATGCCATGTTTTCTGCTGCAAGTTTATAGAATTCATGATTATTGTTAAAATTAATGTTTTCTAAAATTAAATTTTGAACCAACGGGAGAATTTAATTTTAGAAGCATTAATTTTCAGATTATATGTCATTGTAATTTTCTGACCAACATTGTTAATTGCAATGTCATATTAATGATGGTTTATGTATTATGCTTATTTTCTGCCTAATGGTGATGTATATTTAATGCATACATGGTAGAATTGTTATTTTTTGTTCTCACTTTTCATCGTTAATTTCAGGAGCAATCATAATGGCTTTCCTTCCCCAGATCCCAATGCTGAAAGGGAACAACTATGGGAAGTGGAAGAGAAAGATTGATCTTCCTTTTGTCATAGGTGAGATGGACTGAGTAGTGACTACCCCATGTCCCACAGAGCTTGTCAGAGGCACAGAAAAAACAGATGCTGCTTGGCAACAGAGATATAGGGATGATGCTCCCGAAAGAGCTCGAGTTCAACTTGAGCATAGAAGATGGGTCCTTGACAACAAGAAGTGATTGGCTCTTGTCAAGAACACGATTGAGCCCGTCATCATAGGCTCAATCTAGAATGAAGAAATTGTCAAGGGTTATCTACAGAGGGTAGAGAACCAGTTTACTGGGTCTTCCAAGACTTATGCCACACAGATTATAAGACAACTGGTGAATAAACAGTATACTAGTGGTGGCATAAGGGAGCACATTCTGAAAATGAACAGTTTGGCCGCAAAGATAAAGACTGTTAATCTAACAATTCAAGAAGACCTCCTGGTTCATTTTGTGTTGTTGTCCTTACCACCTCATTTTGACAACTTTGTTTCCAACTACAACATAAAACCAGAAAAATGGACTTTTGAGCAGCTTATTGCCAATAGTGTCCAAGAGGAGAACAGATTCAAGGATAAGAATGGTGGTTCTGTCCACTATATAAAAGACAACAAGAACAAGGGCAAGCAGCAAAAGAAACCGGTCTTTTACTCTAAGCCTATGGGCAAGCAGCAACATAGGCCTCAGTAAGGACAGGTTAATAATATGAATGCGATACATGATGTGAATGATAATGTACATGACATGAACATCCCTATGTTCTCGTCGACTAAAGTTAACAAGAAAAGAAACAGAACTCCAAGCGTCTCATCGAAATTATGGCATTGTCACTTAGGCCATATTTCAAGGGGGAGAATTGAGAGACTTGTATAGAATGAAATTCTTCCTCCATTGGAGTTCACAGACTTAGAACAATGCATTGAATGCATTAAAGGAAAATACGTAAAGAACATCAGGAAAGACGCAAAAAGAAACACAGGAATATTAGAGATCATTCATACGGATATTTGTGGTCCTTTTCCGTCAAGAGTGTGGATGGTTATGACTCATTTATAATATTCACAGATGATTACTCCCGCTATGGTTATATTTATCCAATCAAAGAAAGATCAGAAGCATTGGATAAATTCAAGACATTTAAAGCAGAAGTAGAAAATCAACATGATTTAAAGATTAAAGTTGTAAGGTCTGACCATGATGAGGAGTACTATGGGAGGCATACGCCTTATGGACAAGTCCCGGGACCCTTTGCTAGGGTCCTACAAGAAAATGGTATAGTAGCCCAGTATTCTACACCAGGCGAACCACAGCAGAACGGAGTAGCAGAAAGGCGTAACCGTACCTTGATGGATATGGTGCACAGCATGATGAGCTACTCCAAACTGCCAGTGAGCTTATGCATAGAGGCATTAAAAACCGCTATTCATATTCTCAATAGAGTTCCAAGTAAATCGGTGCCCAAAACACTGTATGAATTATGGACTGGAAGAGTTCCTTCGCTGTAAGACCTCCGGATGTGGGGGAGTCCTATAGAGGCCAAGATCTTCAACCCAAGTCTTGAAAAGTTGGATCCCAAGACAGTGAGTTGCCATTTTATTGGCTACCCAGAAAGGTCCAAAGGTTTCCATTTCTATTGCTCAGACAGATACACGAAGTTTGTAGAAACAAGACATGCCGTCTTCTTGGAGGACGAAATGATTAGGGGGAGCATGGTAGCTCGAGAGATCGATCTTGAGGAGAAGTGGGTATATGTACCCAATTCTATGAGTCAAGAACCTTTCTTCTCACTGTCTGTTGATGTTGAGCCTGTGATGCCTGACGTTGCAGCGCCAACACTTGTTGTCACTCCACCTGTGGTACAAGAGGAATCTGCCACTGATGAGGGAGAGCAGCAGCAGCCTCACACAGATGATGTGCCAGAAGAGTAGGCTTCACAAGAGCCTCAACCAGAGATTGTGTCAAATGAAGAGGCCCCTAGGAGGTCTCAAAGAGCTAGAAAGTCAGCAATACCGGCTGACTATGAACTGTATAATACAGAAAAATATCATATGGAGGATGACCCCACCTCATATGAAGAAGCCATGAGAAGTGTCTACTCATCTAAATGGTTGGAGGTCATGAAAGATGAAATGAAATCAATGAGTCTCAATGAAGTTTGGGACTTAGAAGAAATTCCTAAAGAAGCCAAAACAGTAGGTTGTAAGTGGGTCTATAAGATTAAATATGACTCTAGAGGGAATATAGAAAAATTTAAGGCATAACTTGTGGCAAAAGGCTTTACGCAAAGAGAGGGAATTGATTACAATGATACATTTTCTCTAGTCTCTTGTAAAGATTCTTTCAGAATTATAATGGCACTAGTGGCGCATTATGACTTAGAATTAAATCAAATGGATGTAAAAATGGCATTTTTAAACGGGGATTTAGAAGAAAGAGTTTACATGGCACAACCGAAAGGTTTTGTTGTGGAAGAAAAAGAAAATATAGGATGTCGTTTAAAGAGATCTATTTATGGATTAAAGCAAGCTTCAAGACAGTGGTACTTGAAGTTTGATGGAACAATAAAGAAATATGGATTTGAAGCAAATGTTGAGGACAATTGTATCTATGCAAAGTTTAAGAATAGAAAATTCATTTTTCTAGTTTTATATGTGGATGATATTCTACTAGCTAGTAGTGATATCAATCTACTACAAGAGACAAAGAAATTCTTGTACTCAAACTTTGACATGAAAGATCTTGGTAAAGCATCATATGTTTTGGGTATTGAGATTCACCGAGATAGAAGAAAGTATGCTTTAGGACTGTCTCAAAAGACGTATATAGAAAAGGTGTTAAAGAAATTCTACAAGCACAAATGCAGTGCCACACCTGCTCCTATAGTCAAGGGCGAAAGATTTGGAGATTAGCAAAAACCCAAGAATAAGTACGAGCTCGATGATATAAAAACAAAACCATATGCTTCGGCTGTGGGAAGCTTGCAGTATGCGCAAGTATGTACACACCCTGACTTAGCTTTTGTCACCGGGTTACTTGGCAGATTTTAGAGTAATCCAGGCCCTGAGCACTGGAAGTTGATTAAGAAAGTCTTACGATATTTGCAAGGAACGAAAGGCCTCATGTTGGTATACAGAAGATCATATTCACTCCAAGTGGTGGGATATTCTGATTCAGACTTTACAACAGATAACACGAAATCTATATTAGGGTATGTGTTTACCCTGACAGGAGGAGCCATTTCATGGAAAAGCTCCAAACAGACTATCACGGCAGGGTCTACCATGTATGCCGAGTTTATAGCATGTTATGAGACCACGGGGCAGGTCAACTGGTTAAAGAAATTTATACCTGGATTAAGAGTGGTTGACAGTATTGAGAAACCACTAAAGTTATACTGCGATAATGAAACAGCAGTAATGTATGCTCACAACAATCAGTCCAGTGATGCCGCTAAGCACATTACTATAAAGTACTATGTTATAAAAGACAAAGTCCAGGATCGCACTATAAGTCTCGAGCATATCAGGACTGAAAAAATGCTTGCGGATCCGCTCACGGAAGGCCTACCACCTAGCATGTTCAAGGAGCACGTAGCCGGCATGGGATTAAGGGAAGCCTTATGATTCTGGACTTAAGGCCCAAAGAAATATATCTGTTTCTGAACGGGGATGTGTATAGTAGCTGTTGAATCTATCGGTGATTAGCTGTGACGATGAAACATGCTCTATGTGTAAATCTGTAATAAAATAAAAAATATAAAGTTAATGATAAAATAAGATCTAGAGAGAGAATGTTAGTAGATCTCTAATTAAGACACAATCTGTTAGAGCTGGCAGCTGGCTCTTAGTTGATTCAATCATGATAGGAAATGTTGTATCGAAAGACTTTGATCCAATGGTTCACCATAAAAATACCAAAAGCCTAAACTTTCATAATCACTGTCACCACTTCAATCCTTAGATGTTAGGTACACCGACTTAAAGGCAAAAGAGCGAGATGTCACTCTATGCACAGACGTTGATCTATTTATTATAGCATCATATCTATATAATAAACCGGCCTAGACTAGCACATGGTGCAGTATACGCTGACCTGTGGGTCCAATAAAAACTCAACCCACATGTCAGTGCTTACTGCCCACTGACTTGACGTCAGGGATCCCGTCGATAGCGCACGGCGCTTCGACGCTCGGGTACCCATTCGCGTGCTGCCACGTACGGCCGTGACTCCATCCGCTCTCGCCCGACAGCCATTTTCTGTACTGGGTCTCCTGAATGGGCTGGGCTATTCGATCGACGGGCCTGTCCTACGAATCATGTTATTTGTCAACCCGCTGGCAGCCCATCTGTGTGGCATGGTTTTCCCAGTGTTGCCTAGCCGACGGTGACAACAAGCAAATCTGAAACACATGACCACACACCAACCAATCGCGACGCTTCTCGCCTTCTTGTAGTCATTGCCCTTCTGTCATGTATCGCGGTGGTCGTCCTCCGGTCTGCTTTTTTTTTTTTGTTCCGTTGCATCGATAGCGTTCGTGTGGTCGCCTGGGCTTTTTTCCTTTTTTGGGTTGTTTGATCGCTGGTCCTCTTTTCGGTACGTCCTGCTACGCTGACCGCTTACCGGGCAGCCTGTTTGCTGATTCGTTAGTGGGCTTTCAATGGGTCGCTTCTCGTCCGACCGCTAGAAGCAGCCTATATAACATATCACCAGCGCCCAAACCTCAAATAGCGTGCCACCACAAAATACGACAAAACCAACACAATTCATACCCACGTACGTCTCCCCTTCAACAAAAAATAACTCCCATAATACTTTAAAAAGAATTCATTCAAGACATGATTTAGCATACCAATAATTGATTAATTACAAGGTATTTTTCTCTCTGTTTTTATTATAGACGTCTTGAAACTAGCCTAATCAATAACTGTGCTTATCTGAGTGGCTTCTATTGTGCATCAAAAGTGTTTAACCTATAAGGTTACTGGTTCTATTCTCACAACTATAATATATTTTTTTTGTTTTTTAAGAGGATAACTTTTTTTTAATAAATGAGGTATGGAATTAGAACGATTTCTTTTAGAAGTACGGAGGGAGTAGCACATATGAGCGCGACGTCAGCAGGCGGCATCAGCACGCAGCCCTACCTAGTACTCATGATTCCAAATAGGAGTGGGCAAAAAAAATCTGTAAACAAACACCAAAATCAAACTCCTGTTGTAACCGATATTTTTATACTATTTAGTTAACCAAAATCATTTTGGTTCTCAAAAATGGTTTGTTAAGTTAACCGTAATTATTTAGGTTGTTTATATTGAAAAACCACAAAATCCGAAATAACCAAATTTTCATATATTATATTAGTGTGTCCTTAATCTTATTGCTATATACATGATTATTTAGTAGTTGGTGTAGATTTGGTACTAAATCTTCCATTCTTATTCAAATCTATGTTAGGGTGAGATTTTGAAGTTATCATGATGTATATTAGTATGATCTTTATATTAATTTTATTCTTTATATCATAGAATTTTTTTAAAAAGAGTATAGTTTTTTATAATTTAGGTTATTACCAAAATTCAAGAAACTGAACCATTATTTAGTGTTTTCTGAAAATTATTTAGGTTTTTAGTTTCCCAAAATATTTTAAAACAAAAAAATCAAATCATAATGACCGTATTAACCGAGCCTAATTCAATGAGTTTGCCAAATTTTCTATCTCAACGAATATGAGCAGTTGGATCCAAACTCCACAACCACTTCATCTTTTAAGTGCACCTGATTTTCTACAGCAAACCTCTTTTAAGCTTGGAGGATGCTATATAAATGAACTCCTCGATATTTGTTGGAGGATCAAAAGGTTTGAATTATCATGAAAAGATGGTGTGAAGTTTTAGAAGTAATGAGGTTGTGCAAAAGTCAATAAAGAATTCTAAGAACAAGTATTATCTGGCATTAATAACTATAGGCGTTGAGAGTTGGAGTAAGACATGAAACTTCTTTTATGCACGAGGGCACCAGAGGGAGTAGTACAGAGAAAGAAGGTTTAATTGTATAAACCATCCTATAAATTGATCTTTGTTTGATATTCCTCCCTATAAATCTGTTTGTTGCAAAGGTCCACCCACCCCCAGCGTTACACACCTATTCTCCTCCCCGTCACACACGTGCGATAATGATCTGGCCAGATTTCGCCACCGTGGATCACTGTTGTGCCATATCAACAGTAATGGGCCGAAACTTTTATCCAGTGAGTCGCGCTCTTCGTACGCGAGGAGGCCGAGGCGGCGACGGGGCGGGAAGGAAACAATCGCCCGTGGTAATTTTCTTTCAGCGCGTCTCCAACAGCAGACCACCCTGGCTTCCCCCACGTGATCTCGTCAGTTTCTTGCCCGTGCCTTTTCATCAGTAATTAGCAGTTCATGACCTGACGATGGGTGAACCAGTGAAGCAATGACATGGTCAGTATTTTCAAGGTTGAGGCTAGTGAATCGCACAAGTTGCACACATGGTTATTAGAATCAATAGGAAGTGCAATTAACGATATGTTCATCAGGTGACCCATGATTGATACAGAAACATTCAGTCTGCAACTAAGGAATGAGAAATAAAACAACATGAGACACAAACACAGATGCAGTGTGCCAGATCACTCGAACCCCACGCCACCGCACCCAACAAATCAATCCAATTCGATGTGCCGATGCAGAGGCACGTGCGGCTGTTGTGCTGGTAGAACTCGGCGTTGCCCTGGCCATCGTCCGCTGCCCACCTAGTGCCGCCTACCCAGTGCCGCGTGAGTCCACGCCGTCGCGTCAAGCGGCACGCGCGCATGGCGGATGCTAGTGCCCTGGGCGTCGACGCCGTTGCGGAGGCCAGTATGCCGCTGGCCGCCGATGAGACCTCCGCTTGGGTCCCCCACCGATGAGGCCTCCTGCTCCTTCTCTCCATCTCTCGAATCGCAAGCTGCGCGTCAAGTTCGAGAGCCGCTGATGCAGCCAACCCAGGAAGCGAGACACTCGTGTCTGGATCCATTCGACTGATTGTAGATACCGGCTTATGCCCACGGTGTGGCAGGCAGATTTCAGCCAGTTGGCAGCAAACGTGCATAGAGGGGGGAGAATTGACCTGCAACGTCCGGGGTGGGTGGGCCTTTGCAACAAATAGATTTATGGGGGGCAATATCAAACTAAGATGGGTTTATGGGGTGGTTTGTACAATTAAGCCTACAAAGAACGATTACTTGCATAACTTTGTTGAATTTGGACAGAAAAGTGGTGTGCTATACTCAGTCGGTTCAATTGACTCTCCTGGTCCTGGATAGCAATTCAACAAATGCTCTGGAGCAAATCAGCAGCCTAGCAGTGAAAGTCAACTGTCTATATTCACGAAGAAAATGAATAAATGAACCACATCTTTCTCCTTCTCTAGTACAATTTGACAAGAGCCCACGTACAACACATCTGTCCGGCAATAACAATGTAATGAAAAGGTTTACTTGTAATAAATGAACACCAAAAAAATAATCAAAACTATGCAACACAACATTACACGTTTCAAAAGCCTGTGTAGACAGTACCATGCTCGTTTCCACCTAATGGCAGGGACCATCCTTTGGCTATATCTGGTGTTACTTTGGCTCTGAGATCTTCTGCCACGGGAATGCCAATGTCCAAATCTGCTAGAAATAAGCAACAACATAACATGGCGCCGATGGCCTCATGCAGAGACCTCAATATACAGAATAATACACTGCTTGATGCTCTCCTATCCATATCCTATGCCCTTCCTGATGAAATACCAGAAGTAGCATGTATCTCCAAGGAGTGCTCTGGTATGTATGTGAGGCCTATATAGAAACAATCACTTCTTAAAGATTAAATAATCAAAAGTGTATGACATGAATTAGCAGAAAATATCAAAGAAATTTGGCAGCATGAATTCACTATCTTAACACTTCTAACTTCAAGCAAGTAAGATTAAGACAATATTCCACTATCAGAAAGTCAGTATACAATGTATACAGCATAACAAATTTCTTTTAAAAATTGACAGTCATATATCTAGTAGCTGAGGCAACACTTATTGTTTTGGCAATTTGGTATTTTACATGTAGCAGCAAGTGCACACTTTTTTGCACTCTGATCCTTTCATATAAAATTTTTACCTTTCTCCCTTGCTGTTATTTGAAGTGTATCAAGAGTGATGATTCCATCTGTTAATGGAAGTAGCTCAAGTTTGACGGTGGTGCTTGAACGTGACGGTACACACCTGTTAGGAACACCCACCACGGCAGAATGTTATTCTCAGTGTTTCAAAATAGCAGTACTACAGATGCGAGTAGAGAATCTTTTATGGAAAGAAAAACAAGAGTCAATACCCTAGGGGTACTGCACTCTGCAACCACAGATGAGTACAGCCTGAAGCAGTAGCTGTCCTATTTCCTCCACTGTCACCTTCTTTTGGAGATCCAGCTATGACAGAATTCAACCCTCGAAAGCCAACATGTTTGCCCAAACCAGATCTTCTTGCCGACTCATTAAGACCATCATTTTGACTATTTGGTGTGGTTGGAGATGAGTTCAAGGATACAACAGAAGAAGAACCAGAGGCTTCTGGAGCGAGGACAGTTAACGTAAGATTTTCAGATGTCATATTAGTAGCTTCGAGGGTTAATACCTGGAGAACCAAGTGATACACTGTCAAAGTGAAATATGGGAATTTTGCATAACACTAAGTTCTACTGAAATTACCTGCACAGGGAGTTGCGGAACTCGAGAGCTCAAGTTAGGATTTCGTAAAGATAGTTCGGATGACACCGAGATCATAAGATCACTGGCTGCACAGGGCCTCCAGTTTGTGGCTTGCTTGAAAAAAAGTTTTGATTCTACATTGACAAGAGCAGCAAATCAGAAATTCTAACTATACTTGTTTCAGCAAATTTGTTCTGCCTGTTATGTATTCCCTCCATCCCAAAATGTAAGCATTTGTTGACTTTTACAAATCATGTTTGACCATTTGTCATATTAAAAAATTGTAGAAATATTATTTATTTTTTTATAACCTATTTTATTATTACAAACATTGTAATTTTAATTATGATGTATTTGTTTCTGTATTTTCGTAAAAAGTTTGAATAAGACAAGCAGCCAAACATGATTTATGAAGTCAAGAAATGCTTACATATTGGGATAGAGGGAGTAGATAATTTACCTGAGTAATTGCAGCGATAAGATACTAGTACAGCATACTGGTCACTCGGAGCAACATAAGGCTCAGAAATCTTTGGCGTATGAGTATTTAAAGCAGCTCCAGTCATTGTCGGGAGAGACAAAACTGGAGGTGCATCACTGTTGGTTCTCCGATCCCTGGTGGACATGGCTGCCGGCTTGAGAATAAAAGAGTGCTCCTCACCAATCCTAGAAAGGTAGCAAATAGTGCATCTTCCATTAAACAATGCTGATGCTGATATTCTTTCCATACTTATTATGAGAACAGAATACTAAACTGAATCTAGGAAAGAAAAACAACAGTGAAACTTGGTTCCTCCAGAATTGAAACCAAAACTCTAAGCCAATAGAAAATAAACTTTTGAGTTGTATGATATGAAACTGGAAATATGAGAAATATATAAATTGTGATGCAAATTATGTTCTAAGATTTAACATCTTAAGCTGTCAGGTCTGGCAAATTCAAAAGGGTATAAGTTTCTCATTACTGAAATCATGATATCCTTCAAGTTTACATAAAGCTGCAATAAGACCATAGATTCTGAAAAGAATCAATGAGAAAAGTTGCACACACCTAAGTGCAAGATTTGGTAAGCTGTGACCATGTCCAACCTCAATACTGGCAATCGGTAGTGACAAAGGAGCACCTCCTTTTGATGCCTCCTCAAATACGATAGTAATAGCATCAATGAATACAACTATATCTTTTGCATGAGCTGGAGCAATGTTCTGCAACAGAAGACAAAACAACCATTAACTTTGAAAGTATGTTTCAAAATATAAAAACAAATGGACACTTTGATATATTCTTCGAACCTTTACTATAACACACAGAAGATTTTCCACAGTACATTTTGCAGAAAAAGAATGAACTTCAATTGGTTGAATGATTTCAACTTTTTTCCGCCATCTTTTTCCAGGTAGATACACTCCTTCTAGACCACAACGCACAGAATACCGCTCAGGTTCCAAAGGAACTCCTCTGAATGAAAGTTGCCCGTCATTTATAGTGTCAGGGGTTTTTGCAGGCTTTTCAGGCACAAATTCTTGACTTTCAGAAATTGGTGGTGGTCTTATGTTGTTGGTTTGCTGAACAGAGGATTGTGAAGGCATGGAGTAGCTTCTGAAGTTAAATATTTGAGAACCAGAAGAATAAGATTGCTTATGTGATACACTTGGATTGAGAGTAGGGGGTGACAAGGAACGAGGTGGTAATGTGCGATCCAAAGGGAGCAACCAACTAAGAAGCTCTCGACATGGATCATCATGACTACCAGAAAGTCCATCCACAAGATTCTGAGGCATATAATTGCTTGACATACATTTCTCAAACTGAAGAATTTCAAGCACTGGATCTTGCAATTTGTTAACACCAACATTCACTTGCAATACAACCTGCATCCTTCCAACAGAGAAAAGGATTGCTGAATCAGCATGCACGTATACCACAGCTAGAATTAGACAGTAAAATATATTATGTGCACAGACTAGTGATAGAACCACAAACTTATATGTGATTGGTTTTTAGAAAGCCATGCTTCTTTCTGTAATCAATAAATTAAGATATGTTGTAATAGCACGAAGTATTTACAATTTTACATAGATCCCAAAATGTGTCAATTAATTCATGAAGGCAACAAAACGAACTTGACATATTTCAGGACACATCTCACTAGTACAAGGAATAAGCAGACAAAAAAACAGAATAAAGATAGACAATCAGCGTTGCCGAATTGATAAAAACTGACGAAGCATGGTGCTATTTCCAGTTCACAATAGATGCCACTTCATCACTGGGTTCATAGAACAAGGATACAATTAATGCCCATCACTCACAGAACAAGGATTGACAATCAGTGGAGGGAATACCTCTAAAAAGGACAAGTACATCGAAAATGAAAATTTACTTTGTAAACAGAAATTGCGCATTGAATTGGAGGTAGCAGCATTGCAACAGATCTGAGTCAATTTCTAGGCAGAGCAGATGCTTGGCTATGTTTAGATTCAGTTACATTCTAATGCAACATCAAACAATACATCCAACAGAAAAAGTTGTAGTATATAAAGCAGGATCCTTCCAAAACATACCACTATGTCTCCATTCTGCAGAGGATAGCACTTCACCGTGTCTCGAGCTACGCCTCCGGATGTACTACCATCAAAAATACCTTTATCAGAAACAGTATTATAAGCCGTATTCCTTGATGCTCTATTATGCTCCTGGCTATCTGAATAATTCTGTCCATCTGCTATGTTACTTGTAGATACTCTCTTCTTGGACCAGAGAGGTTCATCCGACTCTGCAATCCTTACAAAAAAGTTGGATTCTCTGAATCTTTGCAAAATAAGTTCAATTTGCTGCTTATGATCTTCCATTTGAAGAAGAGTTTGAGTCTCTAAAATATCATGTTTCGGTGGAGACATATCACCATTGAGTTTACCAGTCTGCTGGTCATTCTCAACATCCTGACAGCCATTTTCTCCAGCTGTTCCATTATCATGATCATTTGCACTGATAGGCCTAGATTTATTTGTAGAGTGTTGCAATGAATTCCCATTCTTAGATATCAGTGCAGCAATCCTGAAGGGGGATATGACCCGTACATCTTGCTTAGAAGCTGACAGGCATGCTAGAATATGAACCTGCTCACCTAACAAACAAACCAAGTCAGTTCCAGAATGTACTTAACAAAGCAAGATTCTTCAGCGCCAGGTCTCTCTACTAAAGTGACAGGTAAAATGCATTTACCAGGAAAAAGAAAGGAGCGGTCCAGAGGCTGCAACTGTGCCATTTCTGAAACATCATTCCAGTTTTCAGGAAGCGCCTCTGTAAGAAGATTTGCAGATGTCACTAAGCAGCTGAGTAGTACAATATTCTTTCAGTGGCTTGAATAAGCCACCACTAGCATTCAAAAGGGAAAACACCCATCAGGCTTAAAAACATTTAGCATATAAATCTTTTTCCGAACAATGTTAGCAGATAAATCTTGAAATGACTTTTTTTGGACTAAACATAGTTACTGTCAACGAATTGGTGCTAAAGTAATAAAATATACCAAAAGGATTTTTTTTTTTGACAAGTAAGGAAAATTTGAATTAACCTTGCTTATCCAGATCAAGAAAGCAAATAAATGTCAAAATGAAACGAGAAAGTCAGAGGCACCAACTGTGAGGAATGGTAATCCATCCTTCGTCCTCGGCGACATCGGTATGCGTCCCTGGAAGGACCGGATGTTTAGCATATGAAGACACAGAATCCCGGACGAGATCCCCGGCTCCACCACTGTAACCAGTTCCATCCTCGGAGGGCCGAGCGGAGGAGGGCCGAGCAGAGGAGGGCATGTGCGGATCCTCCGCGATAAGGCCCTCCAGTGTCCTAATCGGCTTCTCAAAGTCATCATCTTGCTCCGGAACCCGCGGTGGCTCCGGCGGTGGCGGCGGTGCAGCCGCAGTCCTGTAGAGGAAATTCATTGGCGCAGCTGCTGAAATTCACTCCTGCAGGGCCAACAGCAGATGGGTCAAGAGTCAAGATCTGCGGTAAGTCAGTCTGCTGAACTGCAGTTTCCGCATCACATTATCAAACCTACATGTACTTAGCAAAGAAACACCAAAAATGGCGATAACACAACATGAATTTCGACACAACCACTTTCAACTTCACATATTGGGTTAGGTTGAAAACAAAACAAGGCCCGCAGCTAGCCGAATCTGAGGGGGAAGCGAGGATTACTAACAAGCACAAGGCGAAAGCGAGCTCGGCTTCGCCTGACGGATATTGGCCACTTCTGATGGAGAAAGAGAGGAGCGGCGGTGGGGAATCCGATTCGTCGGAGGGGGAGGGACGGGGAATTGCCCGCGGCGTTGAGCACGGCGGCGACGCGGTGGAGCTTCCCCTTTCCCTGATGTGCCCGTGGAGAAGGTTGGTACGGGGCCCAGGGACAGGAAGTAAAAACTGACGAGTGGGACCCCTAACGGTATTAAATTTTTTAAAGGAATAACTAGCATAGTTTTTCACTTTAAAAGAACAAAACCAATTTGTATTTATTTTATTCCGTTTTCTGGAAAGCGTAGGAAATAAAATTTCCTTTGTTTTGTTTAGCACGATGTTTGCCTCACACGCAATGAAATTACCTAACACAATACAAGACAAATTATTTTAAGAAAAAAATGAGTAGTTAAAGGTTAAAATATCATGAATTCCTTTCCTTAGAAAAGGAATGACTTCCTTCACAAAGCGTATGAAAGAAAATTTCCTTCGTTTTGTTTAGCACGATGTTTGCCTCACACAACACATACAACAAAAATTATTTTAAGAAAAAATGAGTAGTTAAAGATTGAAATATCATTTATTTATTTTTAAATGTTTTACATAATCAAAACATGATTACTAAAAATTTTAGTTAGTTATGATGCATTTTCTTTAGTTATAATAATATTTTTATTTCTATGTTTCTATTCCTGTATTTCAAACACCTTAAGTTCGTCATTCCTCTATTTTAGATTCCGGGGTGTGTTTGTTTTTTGGAGTCTAAATTTTAATGTTGTTGTATTAATCCTTTGAACGTTAAATACGTGAATTAAATATAAACTAAATATAAAACTAATTATATAGTTGGATGCTAATTTACAAAATAAATTTATTAAGCTTAATTAAGTCATTATTAGAAGATGTTTATTGGTATCACATTATCTAATCATGGGCTAATTAGTCTTAATAGATTCATTTCGTCATTTAGATGGTGGGTTATGGATTAAGTTTTGTCAGTAATATATATTTAGTACTTCTAATTAATATCTCAATATTTAATGGAACAAGTCTAAAAATTAAAGGGCAGGAAACGAACACACCAAACCCAACAACAAGGCAAATAACTGCTAATTAGTCTTATGTTTTTTTCCCTATTTTTGCGTTTTTCATTTCTACATTCCAAAAACGCCATAAAACATTAGAAAGACGATCTAGGATTTTTATGGGTGTTATCGGTCTACACCCAAACCCAACAGCAGGGCAAATAGCTGTAGCTATCAGCCACAACAGTCTGAGCTGATGGGAGCCTATGTGTGTAGATGAGATAAAAAGAAACATACTACAACAATTAGCAGTTCAAATACAAATTCGTTTAAGAGATATTAAAATAATAAAATCATAATACAAGAATGGAAATGGACATAATAGTTCATAGTATACATATAACATAGTTCATAGTATACATATAACATATTACCAGGCCACAAACAAAAGATCGTGGAAAGTCGTGACGTCCCATTTTCATGAAGCGTGTTAATGATGTTTAACTTTCACTGTAGTGCAACTATATGCGAGCTTCTTTACTTCACGGCATGATGCGTCTTCAATAAATACAGCATGCTACGTGTCCTCTTTAATATTTTTTTTCTCAACCACATAGTTGAGTTACGTATTATTATTATATTATATTAGGAAGAATAAAAAAGAATCACAATATATACAACATACCCCCACATATATTCTTTGATGGAATAATTTCCTCAAGTCACTGTAATTTTCGTTGGTCCCTTATTTGTTATCCTAAAATGTCTTATCCCGTGCATATTATTATGTTACAATTTCTTATTCTCGTATGTCATCCACGTCATCGTTTTACTTTTTTTCATCAATTTCTTTTATAATGACCAAACTACCCTTCTTAAAGCGCGCTCTCTCTCTTCTCTCCCAATTCATGGCATGTTTGACATGCTGCCTGGGTGATGGTGGCATGATGGTGGCACCAGCCGCCCCCTCCCTCCTCCACACTCCCCCCACCCCTCCATCCTACTGGAATTTTATGGGCTTGGCCCATTAATATTTATAATAATTTTTGAAAAATCTCAAAGGCCCATTCATGAGTGGTGAGAGTGCAACGGTTTAGTCTCACATTACTAGTGGAGGTGGAGGGAGTCCAACTTATAAGGTTGGTTGCTCTAGCATCTCTTGCAAGTGTGTAGATGGGAGAAAGGAAGAACATGCGCGCACGCTCGCTCGTCTCGCCGGGCCACGCGTGGCGTGGCGTGGCGCGGCGCGGCCGCGCATCACCTACGTGAATGATCTGCCGAAATTTGATCCCTTGCCTTATCGGGATGCGACTTCCTTTGCACTTTTTTTTTTGCTACATGTTCCATATGTTTGGTTATGGAAACCGACGTATCAATATGGAAACCGACTCAGTTGCGGGACGTCGAACCCTAACGGTTCCTCCTTATAAATACGTACGGCTACCGTCGCAAATTATATCATGCAATTGTCTAGGGTTTTGCCTCTCGCTACTGTTACGCCGCCAAGACTTGTCCATCCCGATCGTTGCCGTGCACCGACGAACGGGAGAGCAGGTCTCCGGAACCGTCGTCCTCTGTGATCCTGCACCGGAGAGGGCGATTAAGGTTTTTGAGAAGCGCTCTGCGTGACTGCTCGATCGCTTCCTCGTCTTTGTCAAGCTCGTCACCATGACTCGTCTTCCTTGTCGTCGAGTCAGTCTCACCCGCTGCGTGACGATGTTGCACGTCGTCACCGCCTACTCTACCCTGTTCAGAAGGAAACGTATGTACTCTCATCTTAAACTATGTCTTTCATACTGGCTATCGTGATCTGTTTGTCTCTGATAGTTGTGGATAGTATGGTAGATGTTGTAATATTGACTGTCTTTATAGACCTGTCTAGATCTTGCATAGACTTGTCTAATTCATCCTGCAATCTGTTAATCATGTTTATGATTTATTTCTAGATTAATATAAAACTAAAAGTGCTAATTTATCCAACACATCCATACCCCCGCACCTAAGGCTCGGGCATCCAAACCTTGGCCCAGGCTATGAGCTCAGTGGCCGCCATGGCCTGGCATGCAAAGCTTGGGTGCCATCGTCGTTGGCACGCGGCGGCGGCGTGCGCGGTGGGACACCAAGAGCAACACAACTATGAGTTGGCTGACTGGAGTTGGAGAGCGCCTCCGCGGTAGGGAGTGCCGGGGACGACCCATGCCATGGCTAGACATGAGGGCGAGGTGAATCCCCATATAACAGGCGCACTGCAAGAACGGCCGCCGCCATGGCTAGATGCGCTTCCTCGTGACCCTACCTGGCGCGCCGAGTTCGGCACCGCCACCTATGAAGGCGACCAAAAAAAACTGTGGTTGGACCCATATTCTAGCTCTAATATGTAGGCAAGAGGTTGAAGGATGGTTGTTTGGTCATTGCAAGTTGGAAAAAAATAATAAAATGATAACATGGTTGGCATACAGGGTAAGAAATTACAACACAATGTCATATAAGGCATTTTGGGATGACAAATAAGGGACCAACAAAAATTGCAATGGGTCTGAGGGAATTATTTCTTTCTTTTTTTTTAATCAAAAATACAGGAGAGCTGCGTTCCTTTGTATTTAATAGAGAAGAAAGAGAAGTACATCACCCTTCGCCTCCCACGGGAGGTTAGAAGGGTAAACACCCAAGATTACATGAATAAATCACTGGAAAAAAGACCAGACGCTCATGACCACATGCCCATGACCCATAGAAATACATTCGTGTATTTTAAATGAATGAAAAATTACCACAATGAAAACTAATCTTTAGGGATTGGAACAATGAAGAAAGAAAATCCTTTAGCCCTAGGCTCTCAGATTGCTTGTCCCCTCTAATCTAGCACTAAAGACAAGATCAAGTTGCATATCACAAAAGTAAGAACAAGCTCGGATCATACATCACGAAATGAACAGAATTCAGAAGCAGATCACAAACTCAGAAGCACTACACAATCCATTTTGTTAGAAAACAAGCTCTGATCATACAAATAATTTGCATATGCTGTTAAATTACTTTGCATATAATACTGTGCAATGCTAGGTAATTAATGTCCAACATGTTCAGAGGGACAAATAACATGTCTACTGTTGAGAGGGAGAAGCACAATTTTCTTTGTAGATCCTGTGCTTCATGAAGGAAACTCGGTTGAACTACACAATACAAGCTGTTACCATACATCACAAAAACCGTGCAAAATGTAGTAGAATATCAGTAAGAATCACCGGAAGAATTGAAAGAGGCTGTGAGACTACTCAACACTAGCATTTCAATTTAGAAAGATGCATGCAAGGAGATGCACAAATGTACTAGCTTCGCACACTGGGTACATATTTAGTTGAGCTTCCAGGACAAAATTGTGTATCTCCTTATGGCGAGATGATGACCATAAACAAGCTCTGATAGGTTTTATTTGGTGAGATGATGACCATAAAAATTATTTCCAAATGTTGTTAAATCACATACTTGGCTAGCACAGTGCTAGTTACTTCCCTTGTCAGCAAATGGCAGTGCAATGACCGTGATAGACAGAGTGCAACGATAGTGCTAAATACTTGTAGTTGTAGTACATCTTATACTGTACTATTGCAAAAGAATTTGCAAATATTCTGTTAGATCATGATGATTACAGAGTGCAAATACTAAATACTTGTAGTACGTCTCATACTGGACTATTACAAAAGAGTTTGCAAGCATGCTGTTAGATCATGATGATAACAGAGTGAGTGGTAGATACTTGCAAAAGCAACAGAACAGAAACACTCCGGATTTGCTGTTAGAATTTGTTGACGACCAACATTAACACTCTCGGAAAACCGGAGGTCCGGTTTGCCAAACCGGAGTATCCAGTTTTGACAGGCAGATTCCTCTCAATTTTGTCTAAATCTAGCATAATATTGTATAATATTTTATATTTCATATATATGGTGTTTAGACATGTTTTTCAGGTTGTGAGCATATTTCCTAGGTATTTCGGCCAAGATTCACCAATAAAACAAAGATGTGCATGAAAAGGTATGAAGGTGAAGTCAAATTGCTTATTTGAAGAGTCCATGATGAAGCCTTCGTCGAGCCGATCGAAACGGACATATGAAACATCTATTTTGGAGTCTAGATGAAGTAAGTTATGACATTTGAAAAGTGCTTACACGTTGTAAAACCGGATGGTCCGGTTTTGCAAACCGAAGGATCCGGTTTTCAAGATCCAGACCAAGTTAGAGTTAGTTTTCTTCACGTAAATCATGTACATCTAGGTTTCTTGCGGGAAAGTCCTCCTACCCTTTATATACAAAGGGTCATGACCGATTGAGAAATTCAACCAACAATCCAATTGTCAAAATTAATTTATCTTTATGTTTTATCTCTTTCTACCCCAAATTCTATCTCAACCATAATTTGTTGTTCTTTCTTCGTCTCGACGGTGATTAAGGTGTCCTAGATAGCCTGTCGACTCTAGGAGAACCCTACGTGTGCTTGCCCTGACGGGGTCCCTCCTGGGCAAGCGCTCGTCGGTTTTCATCGGAACCCTGACGAAACCGGAGGCTTTGGTTTGCTAAATCGGAGGGTCCGGTTTTCGCAGACTCCGTGGCGAGGAGCGTGTCTGCGAGTTGCACATGGGTGTGCTCGTGTTTAACGACGCGTTTCGGCGTCAACACACTTTTTGGCGACTCCGCTGGGGAAGAAGAATCTGACCATCATGGCTGATTCAGCAAACCTTAGTAATATGATGGCACTTGAAGGATTACCGGAAGATTTACACAAGGGCATTGGCAAAGTAATGTTTCCTGATTGCTATCAAGTAACAGAACAAGGTATCGTTATGATGGAGGTATCTGTCATCGACGAGTTGAGGATGTATGATCTACCAAAGCATAGTAAGTCCACAACTAATTTTATAAGTGATTTGCTTACATTTGTGGATGACTTACTTAATAGAAAAAATACTGTAGATCTAATTCCTATTAGTCAAGAGTCGGTTGTTGAAAAGCCCACTAATACTCATGTTAATAAAAATTTAGTTTGTGTTTCTCGCAAAGATGAGCCAACTACTAATGTTGTTGGTCAAGTACAAGAAAATCAAGTTCGGCTATCTCAAGCCGAATCTAGGAAAAGCATATAAACCACACTAACCACCTCTGCACTTGTGACACCCCATGGCTAATACTAAATTAACAAACAATAATCCATAATTGGGAAGTGTATTAAGCCAAGGTGTAATTAAAGTATCACATGAAATATTAGAAGCCAATCCATTTAAATTGCTAGGTCAAAAAAAAAACCCTGTGAACTAAGTTGTAAAACAACTTTTATTTTTCTATGAACACCCTGCCAAATAATTATACTAACATGATATTAATGGTGAAATATAATTTAGGCCAAGATTGAGAATTTTATCACATTTAGAATTGCCACAATTAATTAATTAAAGCCAAGAAACTATTAACAAATGAACTATTATTCCAAAATAATTTTTCTTGATCTGACCAATTTGACCCCACCAGAGCCTCACAAATATCTTCAGGGACCTATGTTTAAAATCCCATCCCATTTGAACCTAGAGAGGTATTTAAATCAAATTAAAACAGCACCAGGAATCTTTTTGCAACGAATTGAATTCTGGAGGGCGTTTTGCAAAAAGCTTTGTCTTCTTGCTCCCACCGACGCACGCTCGGTCAAAAATCACCAGCGCGCGTGCCCTCGCTGCGCGCCTGCCGTGCTTCGCCCCTCGCTGCACCGCGGCATCGCTTCCCTGCCGGCTGCCGCGCCCCAAATGCCGTCGTCTCTCTTCTTCCCTCGCCTGCCGCCTGCCATGGCCGAAGCGAGGCTCGCTACACCTCGCGCCAGGCCGCTCCCGCTACCCGACCAAAGACCAAAACAGTGTGCAGTCACCTCTGGTCTGCGACCACCCTGCCCCCGGGTTCCAATCGACCATAAACACCTTGCCTCGTTTCTTTCCTCCCTGCACCCGCCTTGGCCAAGAGATTCTGAACTTGCCGTGCTGCTGCTCTGCTGCATTGAACCAATACCAAGGCACCAAACAGCGAACACGCACTCCCTCGAGCCCCTTTCCAAGTCTTAGCGTGAGTCATTGGTGGAGCTACGGGTAATTGTCTAATTGAAGGAATGGCGAGTTCACGTCCTCCTATGGCCTAAGCCGCGAGACCACGAAATTGGCCGACTGTGGTGACTGGTGAGTCTCGTCGCTTCAATCCTTTTCTGGTGGCTGCGCATACCTCTGGAACACGTCCTCAACAAGTTTTTGTTTTGTTCTATGCCTCGAGGTGTCCGCCATCTTCAATCTCGCGAGGGTTCCTCGCTGGACGCGGTCACCACCATTGGAGCCACCCCCCCTGCTAAGCCACGTTCCCGCTGTTCCGCTGCTCTTCATCGACTACAAGTTCCTGATTGTTGGACCACACACTACGGCACATCGGTTCGGCTAGATCAACACACCTCTCGACGCCCCCTTCAAGCTGTCGTCGTCAAGCTCTCCGCCGCCGTCTCCCTGTTGCCGCCATTGGAGCAGTGGCGGAGCTGGGGAAGAAAATTAAGGGGGCCCACACAAACACGCTGAAAATTTAAAGGTTCAACAAATAATTTAAAACAACTTTTTGTTCAGATACGCACAAGCTAGCCATGACATATATTAATTTTAGTTGCCAAATGATTATGTAAATTTAAAGATTTCGATGAGCTAAACCATCTTGCCCTGTCTGCAGCTACCTTTTTTTGTAAAAAAGAGAAAAGTCTCTTTATTTGTGTACTAATTTTGATTTTATAGAAAGACTGTCCCAAATCCAGTAAAATTTTTCTATCATGTATTATCCCGAGTCGAATTTATAGCACTGCTATTTTAATTTACTATATGAATTTAGCAAATATATAAATATAATTAGACGTCCAACACCACAAGTAGCCACAATCACCAGGATCTCACCATTGACGGCAAGGGTGACGAGGAGCTGCCCTCCAGAGTCCCGAGTACTTTTGGTGGAGTGCAGGGCACAGAAATGTTGACCGTGTATTTTAGCTAATTGAAAGTCAAATATAATCTCTTTCCTAAGTAATGCTTGCTTGCATACGTGATCCTAGTATATGGTACTCAAAGAAATCACCGGTGTTAGGGGGGGCCACGGCCCTTGCCAGCTCCCCCTCAGTTCCGCCACTGCATTGGAGCCCCTCCGGTGAGCACTTAACCACGTAACCTCCGTTGTCGACCCGTCTCCTGGTGCGCGGTGCCGAGCGCTGCTTGCGCGTGTGCGTTTATTTCCCCTGGCCAACACCAACGTCAAGCTCGTCGACGCCCTGGGGGCAGCGATGCCTAGGCACACCGCCATGGCCACAAGCACGGCTACACGGTCAGGATAAAGTGTGACCACATAGGATTCTGCGATGACTTTGTGGCCCTTTGTGTGGCCGTGTTTTCATTGGCCCCCCTAACATCTGTTTGACATTGATTAATTAACGGTCCCTGGAAATTACAGAAAACATGAAGGACTTGGAAAACTCATAGTAATACACTAAAAATCTAATGAAGTCCAAATAAACTTTGTTCTTTTCCTCTTGATATGCTCTATTAAAGAAAAATGATAAACTGATGTATGTGTAATTATATAATTAATAATTATTTATCTTGTTCGAACACCAAATAAATCACTATAAATTCTAAGAATATATTTTAAGTCTGATTTTTGGCATGCACTGTTATTTTATGATAATATACCAACCTGATTTTTTGTTAGGAAAAATATGCATTATTGTATTCCCTAGGATTTATTTATCACTTTTGTTTATACAAATTCTAGAAAATAAATTATTAATATACAGAAGCTGCAACTTGGTGAAAATGATGTTTACACATACCTCTATATATGATAAATCACCCATATTCAGAAACATATTTTTACTATATTAAATGAATTATTTGTTCTTAAATTTATATTAACCCTATTAAAAATAACTTTTGCACGTAAAATGATAAAACATAACTTGTTTCTTTGAAGCATATGGCTTCAAGAACATATTAATAACAATGTGGTCACCATAACACCAATGCATTTTGCATTTGTTATATTATTACATGTACGGTATTATTTCGGTACTGTTGACACCTTGCTCATACCTAGGTAACGAGAATCAGGAGCCAGAATCGGATTTTCAGCAGGATCATAATACTGAGGAGCAAGAAGTTGTTGTAGCTAACACTTGTATTGACTAAGGCAAGCCTCGGTTTGCATATGCCATTTTATAAAGTTTTGCTAGTTTCAGTATATCAATGCAAGTTTCTATTTTGATTGATGCATTAGGTTGTTAGAAATTGGTTGGAAACCCACTTGCACATCACCCAAATGACCTATGTTATTGGTATTTAAGTAATGATAGGATTCGGTACTTTACTGCTATGCTTAGTAATAGAGTAATAACGATAGTTGCTACTCAACTAGGAGAATGACTTGATCACTAAACTTGAACTTAATAAAATGTATTTACTTTGATGTTATGACCAGGTAGGGATGATGCATGTGTAGGTTGGCAGCAATACATGGGTATTGACTGTGGTAGTCCTGCCTTGTCGGACCTAGGACTCGTCCGTCTTTGGTCTCTTGATCAAGCATTAAACAATACCGAATGCATGTCAGTTTATGAGCACTAGTAAACCAATATAGCACTAAAATTACTTGCATTAGAAACGGTTAAGGTGCATGGGTCATTGACCCTTTGGCTGTTGGAGTGGGCGGTTCATACCACGAAGTACTGTTAGCAGAACGGCATGCCCACTCGTGTCACCACACCCAGTCTGAGGTGTAAGTTCTTTTATGACGAAATGTTGCCATATTCGACCTTAAGTGGTGCGTATATGTCGTGAATTTTAGATTTTCCCAGCTGGTGTAAATCAATTGCAATTGCTGTCACTCGTAGAAATGATTACGCTTGTTCAATGTGCCTTCACGTAAATCACATTATACTATGAAATTGGTTATCTTGTTATTGATGATTATTATTGCTATTGTTCTTATATTGTAATTACTTCATGTTATGCTTTACTATTCTTATACTGCTCCACTAAAGCTATATTTCTGCTCTACCCAATTAACTTAGCTAAATAAAATTTGATAGAATTAATAGGTTGCTTAGTATAAGTCTTTTTAAACAACCATCCTATTAGAGCCAATGCATGTCTAGATCTTGACGGGTAAGTCTTGCTGAGTAATTAGTACTCAGGCTTTGTGCCTATGTTATTTTCAGATAATGCAGAGATTAAATTGCCTGTTGATGTGCTACCTTGGGACATGCAAGTCCCTGAAGGCTGGATTGCCCACTGGGAGTCTGAGCTGCCGCCGCAGTAATGTTGTGTGCTGCTAGAGTAATGATTCTTGGGCATGAGTGATTACTACCACTATATCATCGAGATCTCGTATTAATATTCGTATTTGCTTTCGCTGTTTTTAAACTTTCATAAACTTGTAATATTCCGCTGCACTTTAACTATCCAATGATGTAGTAATTTGACTTAATTTGGAATTATTGTTATATTATCAATATCTACGTTATCAGCGCCGTTGGGACCTCGATCCTCCGGAAAGGGCGTCATAGCACTCGGGGGGCAAGCAAACAAGTACAAAAATTTGGTTCAACCTGCTGTCCAGAAAAAATCGGATGCTCCGGTTTGCCATACCGGATGCTCCGGTTTTGTTCAGAAAAAGAAAAATATGGTTAAGCCTAAAAATCCTGAGGTTGGTGTCTGGAAGGTTAACAAACCTAAAGCCTTAACAAGCATAAGATTAGAAAGCCGAAACCTCAAAAGTTTCAGGCCAAGTCCCAAAATCCAAATAGTAAAGAATATGCTAGTTGGCCTAGAAAGTATGAGTCGCCTTATAGTTCGAATCGGCAACCAGATAGTTCACATACTTCATCAATGTCGTTTCAATTATTTGAGTCATATATAAACCATGGATAACTTATAGTTCTATGCCTTATTTGTATTCACCATGGTTTTCATGTATGTCTCATCCTCCAATGTATTTTTATTCAGATTTAGTCTCTTATGGAGGTCTATCAAATAATAGGTCATCACTTGTCAACAATGACCATTTTGAGCAATAGAATTAGTCTATAGGTAAAATTAAACGAAGGATTGGAATTTAGAGAAGAATTCAGACTTGACAGTAGATGAGAAAAAGCCGAAAACTAATGTATCAGCTAGTGATGTTGATCAAGCTTGTCCTAAGCAAATTGTAGAAGATAAGGTTGAATAAAAACCATGTTCGACTAGGGGGCAAGATGGTGACAAGAAGGAAAAGAAGATGGTGAGGACCAAGCCAACCTTTGACGAGCTGCTGGCTAAATACACGAAGGAGGCTGAGGAAAAACAAAAAAGCAATAAACTCGGTGAGGCTAAAAAGAGTCAAAGGAGTTCTTCACCAACGAGACCAAAGGTACATCAATATAATTCACATTCATCTAATTGGTCTTCGTTATATAATCCATTAATGCACGTACCATGGAATGCATATTTAGTTAATCATAATCCATGGTCTGTGTTTAATCCTTGGTTGCCCTACTATTACTATCAATATTCTTGTTGGGCTGTGACAAACAGAAATATGCATGATCGGCCAGGGCCGTTTCAAGATTTTTGTTATTAATCGAACGCTGATTTAGTAAAAGCAGAAATAGTTTGTTACTGTCTCTATTATATTTCGGCTATATTTTTATAATCACGAGGGCTGCATCAGTCATATATAGCCGATGTTTTATTCATTAATATTCTTAGATAATTTTGGTCTATAGAAATATTTTTTGGCATGTAAGCTTTGCCAAAAAATAAGGGGGCATGTGGTGACGATCAAAATTAACACTCTAGAAAAATCAGAGGGTCTGGTTTGCCAAACCAGAGTATCTGGTTTTGACAGGCAGATTCCGCTCAATTTTGTCTATATCTAGCCTAATATTGTATATTTTTTATATATGGTGTTTAGACATGTTTTTCAGGTTGTGAGCATATTTCTTAGGTATTTTGGCTAAAATTCACCAATAAAAGAAAGATGTGCATGAAAAGATATGAAGGTGAAGCCAAATTGCTTATTTGAAGAGTCCTTGATGAAGCCTTCATCGAGACGATTGAAATGGACATATGAAACACCTATTTTGGAGTCTAGACGAAGAAGTTATGACATTTGGAAAGTGCTCACAGTCTGCAAAACCAGATGGTCCGGTTTTGTAAACCGGAGGGTCCGGTTTTCATGATCCAGACCGAGTTAGAGTTAGTTTTCTTCACGTAAATCATGTAAATCTCGGTTTCTTACGGGAAAAGACCTTTCACCCTTTATATACAAAGGGTCACGGTCGATTGAGTAATCCAACCAATAACCCAATCGTCAAAATCAATTTACCTTTATGTTTTATCTCTTTCTACCCCAAATTCTATCTCAACCCTAATTTGCTATTCTTACTTCGTCTCGACGGCGATTAAAGGCGTACTAGATCGCCTGCCGACTCTAGGAGAACCCTACATGTGCTTGCCCTGACGGGGTTTCTCCCGGGCGAGCGCTCGTCGATTTTCATCGGAACCCTAACGAAACCGGAGGCTCCAGTTTGCTAAACCGGAGGGTCCGGTTTTCGCAGACGCCGCGGCGAGGAGCATGTCTGTGAGTTGCATGCGGGCGTGTGCTCGTGTTTAATGGCACGTTTCGGCATCAATAGAATTATTTGCAAAAGAATTTTCAATACCACAGGCCACAGAGAACAACAAGCAGAGCGACCCAGGAAACCACAGGCCACGGAGAACAACAAGCAGATGCCAGGCGGTAAGCAAGCCGTGTCTGCCAGTCGTGCGTTGCCGCTGGGAGCTCACCGTCGTGCACGCATCCAGTCCGTGTTGCTGCCATTGATGTCCGTTACCGCCTTACCGGGGCCAGGGAAAGGGAAAGTCGCCGCACGCGCAGCGACGGCAGGATGCAGAACACATCGAGCACCTGGTCCACGAAACCAGCGGACGGGGCGAGCTGCTCCATGACACGACCGACGGTGTAGGTGCGAGGGCGTTAGGGATGGGCGCACACTTGCGGATCATGCGTTAGTGGGGAAGCGGCAGCGCAGACGAGGCGTCGTGGGCGCGGCATTCTTCAAATAAAACATCAATTTCAAATTAGTTTGTCATGCTACCTATACTAAAAAAAACTATCCATGGAGGTATAATTTCAAATTAGTAAGAAGAGTTCTATATGAAGAGTGACTATAGAATAACCCTGTTTTCTTAAATCTTTCTTGGTGCCAACGGGGAGGCGATGGAGCCATGGAGGTATAAATGATGATGGCAAACTGACTCGGAACTAGTAGAACAATGAAAAGTTGTTAAAGATGATAACTACTTCCTCTGGATTTAAATTATTAACATAGTTATATTTGATGATTCGTCTTATTCAAAGAATTTAAAAAATTATTAAATATTTGTTTATGATTTATTTTATTATTAAAAAATTAAAATCTAATAATTTTATATATTTAAAATAATATTTTAAATAAGATAAATGATAAAAAATAACTAAAAAAAGTCAATCACATCAAAATGAGAAGAGAGTAGTTTGCAACTTCATTTAACAAAATATATATTGGTGTGTACCATTTTGAGGCACAAATAATGCACAGCGAGGGAGTCACGGATTGCGAAGATGATGAGATATAGACCAAGTAGCCATTGGACTCCTTTGAAGACCGCCTACCAATTTTTTTTCACATATTTGTTTTCGAAAGTACAGTCCTACGTTAGAACAAGAACCGCCTGTAGTTTATTCCTTGTTCAGTTTCTTCTCGCATGAAGGCACAAGATCGTCGCAGAATACATCTTTCAGGTAATAAGCTGATGGGCACTTTTCCAGCTTTTAACCATGTTACAAATAGATTCAAACCAGCTGACTCGACCAGTACCATCAACACTAGGAAACAGCAGGTCGCTTCAGCACTTAAATATTGACTTCAACTATTTAACAGGGAACTTTGATGTCTTGGCCAGCCTTGGCAGTTGTGAGGATCTCCAAATCCTTAGCATATCAGATAGTTCTTTTACAGGTGGGAGCCTTAATCCCTTCCACGTTGGGAATCTCTCCACTAACCTCTTAACATTTGCAGCAACTGACAACCAGATTACTGGTAGAATTCCAGCTACACTATCAAATCTAAGTTCTCTCAATTTCGTAGCCATTAAAGGTAACCAACTAACCAATGCTATCCCACCATCCCTTAGAGCGTCTTCAATGGTTGTTTCTTAGCTGCCTCTTAGAATTGTTTATTAAAGAAAAAGAAGAGAGAAGATAACTAACTTTTCCTTAAGAGGCAGCTTCTAAGGCAGGTACAATGCTACACGTAAGCAGCCTTATAGGTCGTCTTATGCATTGACACATATGATTCTTGATGATGTGGAAGAGAGAGGGGGTGGTGAGAGAAAGAGATGGTTGTTTCACGTAGCAACCACCTCATGCATTAAAAATTAGGAGCAGAAGATGGCTCTTACACCATTGTACAAGTCGTAATAGTCTTTTAATCTATAAATATTTTATTTTACCTCCTCAAATTAAAGAGTCATATAATTAATAGGAGACAACTAATAAGACCATCTATTGTATAAATCATCTCATAACCCGTCTTAAGATTACATGTCATGGATGAGACAACTTATAAGACAACACCATTGTACTTGCCCTTAGAGGTAGCTTCTAAGGGCAGGTACAATGCTACATGTCAGCAGTCTCATAGACCGTCTCATGCATTGCCATATAGGATTTTTAATGATATGGAAGACAGAGAGAGAGAGAGAGAGAGTGATGATAGAAAGAGGTGGTTGTCTCGCATAGCAATCACCACATGCGCTAAAATTTAGGAGTATGAGACGACTCTTACACCATTATACAAGTTCTAGTAGTCTTTTAATTTATGAATATTCTTTTTTAGCTCCACAAATTAAAGAGTCATATAATTAATAGGAGACAACTAACAAGACCATCCATTGTATAAGTCGTCTCATAACCCATCTTAAGATTACATGTCGTGCATGAGACGACCTAAAAGACGATAACATTATACTTGCCCTAAGAAAAATGAGAGACTTAAATATAGATCCCACTCCTTAATTCTCTATAAGAAGTAGCTGATACCTCTTAACGAACTCTACAATTGAAGAAGCTCTTACAAAGTTGGAGAACCTTAAGTTACTCATTGTTTCTAGGAATAGCATATCTGACCCAATCCTGACAGAAATCGGTATGCTTAGGGGACTTGTGCCTTTGTTCCTCGACAATAATAAAATGTCTGGAGCCATAGCTGATGACATAGCAAACCTCACAATACGTGAGTACATTGATTTATCTTATAACAAGCTATCCTGAACTATTACAACCAGCTTATTCAATCTTGACAGCATTATCTCTAACTATATGTGTCCAATAATTTCCTCAGTGGTGCACTGCCTTCTGATATCAGCTACAAGCAAGTCGTCAATGAAATAGATCTTTCTAATAACCAGTTAGTTGACAGCCTCCCCAATTCATCTGCAAATAACTAGATGTTAAGCTTAACCTACTTGGAACTTTTCACACAATGTCATGTGGGGCATCCAGTACAGGTGCCGCCCATGACCAACAGTAATCGGTGAGGAAGCCCAACAGCAGCCGGCAGGAGAGCCGGATGTTTAGGAGTTGATTAGGGAGTTTGTTTCCATTTAGTTAGCAGTGTTTCCATTTAGTTAGCAGGCCGTGAGCCTATATAAATCCATGTAATCGGTATTTGAGGAAGCAATGAAGAATTACCATTCCAATCTCCCTTCCCTTCTCTCCTAATCTTCCCCCGTCACCATCGAGCAGCTGGGCAAAAACCCTAGCGCTCTTATCCACTGAGACTACGAGCTGCGTAGTCGAGGGCCGGCAGTCTTGGGGATCAACGGCCTTGACAACCTGGTATCAGCTTCTAGGTGCTCCTTGTCGTGCACCACCACAGCCCCACCACCCGCGCCATCACAAAACCCCACCACACCACCGCCGCCAGGCCCCTCTCTGCACCCCATGGCTGAACCATCCATGGCCGACATCGCCACCCTGATCAAGAACCTGTCCACAAAGGTGGAGACCCTCCAGGCTAAGGTCGACGTGCTCCAACAGGAGCGCAACAAGGATGCGTCCTCCTCGAGCGCCAGAACCGCGGTGACAGGCGAGCACCCTCAAGATCGCCCTCCCCATTTCCAGAAACTGGACATTCCCAAGTATGACGGCAAGTCCGACCCCCTCATCTTCCTCAATCGGTGTGAATCCTATTTCCACCAGCAACGCATCTTGCCCGAGGAACAGGTTTGGATGGCGGCCTACAACATGGACGACATCGCCCAACTTTGGTACATGCAGATCCGGCAGGACGAAGGAACACCATCGTGGCGCCGTTTCGCCGAGCTCCTCAACCTGCGGTTCGGCCCACCCCTGCGGTCCAATCCCCTAGGCGAACTGGTGGCCTGCAAGAAGACGACATCCGTCATCGACTACCAGAGCCGTTTCAAGGCACTCCTACCTCGTGCGGGCTACTGGACCGAGACTTAGAAGGTGCAGATCTTCACCGCCGGTTTGCAGCCGCCACTCAGCCTCGATGTCGAGATTCACAACCCCTAGTCCCTCGTCGTGGCCATGAGCCTCACGCGCAAACTCAAACTCTGTGACCAGTGCGCCGTTCAGGGGCCACGATTGGCGCGTGATCAACAACGCGGCATCCTGCCCGCCGACGCCACGCCTCGCGCTTTCTGCACCAGCACCGGCATCGGTAACAGCAGCAGGACCGACCACCGTGAAAGGCCGCCAGGTAAAGCGTCTTTCACAGGCGGAGATGGAGGAATGCCGATGCCTCGGCCTCTGCTTCAACTGCAACGAAAAATTCGGTAGAGGCCACAACAAGGTGTGCCAACACATTTTCCTTTTCGACCTGGCACTGGACGAGGACGATGAGGCCGACGCAGAGACGTACGCCACCGCGTCGGAGGAGCCCCTAATCTCCCTGCATGCCATCACCGGTGTCCGTACGGGCGAGACTATGCAGATGCGCATCACCTTGGGCAGGACTTCCCTGCTCGCCTTGCTCGACTCGAGCTCCACGCACAACTTCATCGCCGAGGACGCGATCGACCGCGCTGTCCTTCCCCAACCCGTCCTCGGCAAGTTTCACGTCACAGTCGCGAACGGAGAGCACATTTCGTGCCTCGACATGTACCACGACGTGCCTTTTGACTTCGACACTGAAGTGTTCACCGGGCAGTTCTTTGCTCTTCCATTGGTCGGCTACGACATCATCTTAGGCACATAGTGGCTCGCGACCCTCGGGCCGATCCTCTGGGATTTCAGCACCCTCTCCATGGCGTTCTGGCGCGGGGGCCATCAGGTGTGCTGGCGCGGCACGACGGGGCCGCCCGGACCGGCACTCAAGGTTTGCACTGGCCCCGACCTCCTCCAAGCCATCATCGCTGAGTTCGCGGCCATCTTTGCCGAGCCCAGTGGCATGCCTCCGGCCCACGCCCGTGACCACAGCATCACGTTGTTGCCTAGGTCACCGCCGGTCGCAGTTCGGCCCTACCACTACCCGCCGCACAAAAGGACAAACTAGAACGACAATGCGCTTCCATGCTCGCTCAAGGCATCATTCGCCGCAGCTCGTCGGCTTTCTCCTCGCCAGTGCTCCTGGTCCACAAAGCGGACGGCTCCTGGCGCTTCTGCGTCGTTTATAGGGCACTGAACGCCATCACCGTCAAGGACGCGTTCCCGATTCCGGTGGTCGACGAACTCCTCGACGAGCTCCGCCGTGCACGGTTCTTCATTAAGCTCGACCTCCGTTCGGGATACCACCAGGTGCAGATGCGCGCCGAGGACGTGGCCAAGACGGTGTTCCGCACTCACGACGACCTCTACGAGTTCCTGGTTATGCCGTTCGGCCTCTGCAACGCGTCGGCGACGTTCCAGGCCCTCATGAATGATGTGCTCCGCCTGTTCCTACGATGGTTCGTCCTCGTCTTCTTCGATGACATACTCATCTACAGCGAGACGTGGGTCGATCATCTCTGCCATGTGCGCAACGTCCTCAACACCCTGCGCCAACACCAACTCTTCGTCAAGCAGTCTAAATGCGCGTTTGGTGTCGAGTCGATCTCCTACCTCGGCCATGTCATCTCCGTGGCAGGAGTGGCCATGGACCTGGCGAAGGTGCAGGCCGTCACCGATTGGCTGCAGCCTCGCTCGGCGCGTGTGGTGCGCGGATTCCTCAGGCTTGCGGGCTACTATCGCAAGTTCGTCCGGGAGTTTGGCGTCGCGGCTGCTCCATAGTCAGCCCTGCTCTGCAAGGAGGGTTTCTCCTGGACGCCAGAGGCCGCGGCGACGTTCGAGGCCCTCAAGACTGCCGTCACCACGGCGCCCGTCCTCGCGCTACTGGACTTCGCCCAGTCGTTCGTGGTGGAGTGCGACGCGTCCACCTATAGCTTTGGGGCCGTTCTCCTCCAAGGCCAACATCCGGTGGCCTTCTTCAGCAGACCTGCTGCACCGCGCCACCGCTCCCTCGCCGCGTATGAATGCGAACTCATCGGCCTCGTCCTCGCCATCCGCCATTGGAGACCGCACTTATGGGGGCGCCGTTTTTTGGTGAGAACTGACCATTTCAGCCTCAAGTTCCTCTTGGACCAGTGATTGGCAACCATTCCGCAACACCATTGGGTAGGCAAGCTGCTGGGTTCGTCTTCACCGTGGAGTACAAGGCGGGCAACACGAACAAGGTGGCGGACGCCCTGTCCCATCGGAGGAGGCGGTGCTCATGGCCATCTTGGGCCCTCGCTTCGACCTCATCGACCGGCTGCGCCAGGCGTCTTTTGAGGATCCGGCTCTCATGGCGCTCAAGGAGGAGCTGGTAACGGGCACGCGGGCAGCGCCTTGGTCGCTCAAGGATGGCCTTGTCCTGATGGTCGGCTCTACATTCCACTGATGTCACCACTACTACATGAAGTTGCCACCGCCATACACGACGATGGCCACGAGGGCGTGCAGCGCACGCTGCACCGGCTGTGGCGCGACTTCCACTCGTCAAACCTACGCACGACCATCCAAGACTACGTCCGCGCCTGCGCGACCTGTCAGCGGTACAAGTCAGAACACCTGCATCTGGCGGGTTTGCTCCTTCCACTACCTGTACCCACGGCCGTGTGGACTGACATTGGGCTTGACTTCATCGAGACGCTTCCCAGCGTGGGCGACAAGTCCGTCATCCTGACGGTGGTGGATCGCTTCAGCAAATAATGCCACTTCGTGGCCCTGGCGCATCCCTACACGACGGAGTCGGTGGCTCAAGTGTTTTTCGCCGAGATCGTCTGACTGCATGGTTTGCCGCAGTCCATAGTCTCGGACCATGATCCCGTCTTCACGTCGGCCTTCTGGCGCGAGCTCATGCGCCTCACGGGCACCAAGCTACACATGACGACGACATTCCACCCCCAGTCGGATGGGCAGACGGAGGCGGCAAACAAGGTAATCACAATATATCTACACTGCCTCACCGGCGACCGACCGCGGCAATGGGTCCGTTGGCTTCCATGGGCCTAGTATACCTACAATACGACATTTCAGACAGCGCTGAAGGACACACCCTTCAAGATCGTCTACGGCCGTGACCCCCCGACAATCCGTTCATATGAGCCGGGTGACACTAGGGTGGTGGTCGTGGCCAAGAGCATGGCGGAGAGGGACGAGCTACTCGTGGATGTCCGCTATCGCCTGTAGCAAGCCCAAGCCATGTACAAGTCCTACTACCACAGGCGCCACCGGGCCGTCACATACGAAGTGGGCGACTGGGTGTGGCTTTGCCTTCGCCACCGCGCCGCAGCCACTCTCCAGGTACCATCCAAAGGAAAGCTCAAGCCGCGCTTCTATGGGCCGTACCGCGTTTTCGAGGTCATCATCGATGTCGCCTATCGACTCGAGCTGCCAGCACGCTCACGCCTCCACAACATGTTCCATGTGGGACTCCTAAAGAAGTTCGTCGACACGACGCCGTCGGCCCCGCCCGCCTTGCCGGCCGTCCACTTCGGCGCCGCAGTACTGGAGCCTGAGCGCGATGCATTTACGCTTGGCGCGCGGTGTTCGGCAGCTGCTGGTTCATTGGAAAGGAGAGCCTGCATCATCAGCAGCGTGGGAGGACATCGAGAACTTCGTCGAACGCTACCCCAACTTCCAGCTCGAGGACGAGCTGCTCATCGAGGGGGGGGGGGGGATGTCATGTAGGGCATCCAGTACAGGCACTGCCCACGGCCAACAACAATCGACGAGGAAGCCCAATAGCAGCCGACAGGAGAGCCGGATGTTTAGAAGTTGATTAGGGAGTTTGTTTCCATTCAGTTAGCAGTGTTTCCATTTAGTTAGCAGACAGTGAGCCTATATAAATCCATGTAATCGGTATTTGAGGAAGCAATGAAGAATTACCATTCCAATCTCCCTTCCCTTCTCTCCTAATCTTCCCCGTCACCATCGAGCAGCTGGGCAAAAACCCTAGCGCTCTTATCCACCAAGACTACGAGCTGCGTAGTCGAGGGCCGGCAGTCTTGGGAATCGACGCCCTTGACACACAACTCATTAGATGAGTCAATACCAAATTCTTAGTAGTGTTGGACCTACCTTCCAACAAAATTCACCAGTTGGGCAACCTAGTAGTGTTGGACCTACCTTCCAAACAATATTTCAGGCACTATACCGAACTACCTAGCCAACTTTACGTACATTTCTAGTCTGAACCTCTCGTACAATAATCTACAAGGTCAGGTACCAATTGGAGATGTTTTCTCAAACCTCACGTTGCAATCTTTGATGGGGAATGCTAGGCTGTGTGGCGGTCCTCCGAAACAAAGATTTTCAGCATGCCCAGAAAAGTCTTGAGTTTTATTCAACACAGATATATCCTGAAGTTTGTTCTCCCCATTGCTGCCACAGCATTCAATGCAATTATTGTTTTCTTACTCCTAATAAGACGAAATAAACTCAAGAAGAATAGCACATGTATTAGTGCTTATACCAACACCGTTGATATGGCTCGCTATCGGTCAGTATCCTACCATGAAATTGTCCGTGCCACTGATAACTTCTGTCAAAATTACTTACTTGGGGTTGGAAGTTTCGGCAAATTTTCTAAGGGCCAACTGGATGATGGTGTGATTGTTGCAATAAAGGTGTTCAACATGCAATTCGCACAGGCCATGAGAAGCTTTGATGCTGAATGTAAAGCGTTGCGGATGGCAAGGCATCATAACCTGATAAGGATACTTAGCACTTGCTCCAACTTGGATTTCAGAGCACTGCTGCTACAATATATGGCTAACGGAAGCCTGGAGGAACATCTGTACCACGAGAGCAGGTCCTACGTCCATGGCAATGGAGTTCCTGCACCATGGGCACCACAAGGTTGTTCTGCACTGCGAGTTGAAACCTAGCAATGTGCTATTTGATGACGAGATGACTGCACATGTGGCAGACTTTGGCATTGCAAAATTACTGTTAGGAGATGACAGCTTCATGGTTTCAGCAAGCATGCAGGGACAGTGGGATATATTGCGCCAGGTACTGAGCTAGCCAGTAGCTACTTCTTTGGGAAACATGGAGTCCTTTTATTAGACAATATTCTTATCTTAATATGTTAAATTTCTCTGGCAGAGTTTGCATTCTTGGGAGAGGGATCAAGGAAGAGCGATGTGTTCAGCTACAGAATCATGCTACTCGATGTTTTACTGGAAAAAGGCCAACAGATCCCATGTTTGTTGGGGGGTTGACCCTCAGGCAGTGGGTTTCAGAAGCGTTTCCCGCAAGGCTCGTCGAGGTTATGGATGCAAGCTATTACAGGACGCAGAAACACGTCTTGATATTGTTCATGTGACCAACACCTCCCCTGAATCTTCTTTGACTAGCAAGGTGACAACTTTCTTGCATCATTATCCAAACTGGGTCTGATGTGCTCGAGCGAATCACCTGGTGACTATCTTCTGAAAGCCGGTATTCATCTAAGTCAGCCCATGAGAGCTTGTTTGAGGGAGCTACATGGTTTGGTCCATGGGAGCGAATTTGGGGATCTTGGGCACCACCTAAATGTCCCTTCTTCTTCTTATAGTGCTGGGCACCTGGACTCTCTGGACACACTGTAATCTCTATGTTTTTGATGGCCAACAACCCAATTTGACTGGCGCACTAATAGTGGCTGGTGAGGAGCGACAATGTTGGATGATGGCTAGGGCTCAAGGACTCTCCCTCTTGACTGCCCCTCTTCCGGGTGATTAGATGGTATCCGTTGTAGTCGTGTTGTTTTTCAGAAACAGGTGCGAATGTAATCTCCATATAAGGGGTTGTGTGTGGCGTGTGTTGTAACAAGTTCTTATCCCGCTTTCTTCTTAATACAATGAAGTGCAGCTCTCCTATTTTTTTGAGAAAAAAAAATGATGTTGTTACAAAGCTGAAGAACATCAAGAAGGATTACTCCATAACTGTTCAGGCATTGCATAGGCCTCAGGAAGCAATAGATCAGTGGGTCTGATAATTTTTTGTAAGCCACAGCCTGTTGGCGTCTCTAGTGGTCACTGTTTATTTCCCTAGAACACAACACATCATATATTGTAACTTCTGGATTTTGTAGTTAGTGTACACACACAGCATGATTCATAGTAAACTTAGAAAAATCAGGCCCTACATGTTGTACCTTATAGAACTATGCATCTTGGAGAAGCATACCATATGCTTGTATAGAATTTGGCATAGATGTGCAGGAAGCAAGTTAGAGGGAAGGTGATCTAAGTTTAAACAGCAAAGAAAGAGAATCACCTGATTTGTTGCATCAGAGGTTGCACATAGTTCCCAGCAGTGCTCTGGAGCCTAGTGCATGGTAAAAGCATGTTCCCACATTAACCACAAGCTATGAATGGTGCAGCCACACCAGCGCCATGACTTAGACACACTCCTTGATCAGCTTGGGCACTTTGGCCCATAACATGCATCAATTAGCTATGCTGAAACTTTATAAAGGCATTCAATGGTGTAAGATGAAATGGCAGTGTAAAATTAAGAATCCACAAACACTCCATTGTATTGATGACTGCAGTTTCAGAGTACCCAGTTCCTTTCATGTTCAGTCAGAGCAGCTGACATTTGTTTGACCACTACATCTCAATTGTATTGATGGTTGCAGTTGCACAATACAACTTTCATCAGAAAAAGTTTACTTAACCATGAATTCAGAACAAGCCCTTCTCGGTTCAGTAATAAACGCAACAATAGCACTGACAAGATCATTGCCACCCAAATTAGCGCACTCTTGGCATAGTACTGCAGCGAGGCAAATTGGTATCCTCTTGTGCATAACAGAATTAACGAAGCGATTCTACAACAACCTTCATGTTCTTCACTTCCTCCTCAGTTCTCTCATGCTTCACCGGCGTAAACAGCTTCCAGAGACCCGTGGGAAGCCACCGCCTCATTGTCTGGCCCCTCTTCTCCCTGACCATCCCCCCAAATATCCTCTCGCACTCTGCGTACGGCTTCACGAACATGTTGTAGAACCTCTGGCGACTGAACTGCACATAATGCTTCATCTGAACAGGGTCCCCGAGCCCGCCGATGGACCTCAGGTGCTCAATCACATTGTGGCGTGGGATGATCCAGTTGTCGAGGTTCACCCCCAGGAACTCCGGGTACTGCACCAGCCAGGAAGCCTCGAACCCCATTGTGTTCACCAGGAAATCAAGCTTCCTCTCCACGTCCTCCAGGGGGTACACCATCGCCCGCGGCTCGGTGGCGAGCACCCGCAGCGCCTCTCGCCGGGTCAGCCCGTGCGCGTGCAGGAGCTCCACGCGGCGCCGGGCAGTGACGGCCGCGCGGAGTGCGCCGCGGGCGAGGACCTGGTCCTTGACCGCCTTCCGGCACCGGAGCTCGCCCAGGAGCTCGAGGAGGCGGGTGGGCTCGCCGGGGTCCATGGCGAGGAGCCCGTCCGGGTCGGAAGCCAGGACGGCCTTGATTTCGCCCCCCTGGATGCGGAGGGCGGCGAGTTCCTCAAGGAGGCGGCCCAGACGGTGGTGGATGCGGGCCGCCGGGAGGCGGCGGAGGAGGGAGGTGGACTCCGCGGTGGTGAGACCGGCGTTCCGTTCGAGGAGCGTCTGCAGGCTACTACTGCTGGTGGCAGAGCGCGAGTGCTCTAGATGCTCCCGAGATTGGGCAGCGCCAAGGGCGGGGGCGGGGGCGTGGAGGATGCGCTCGATGCGGAGGAGCTCGCGGGGGTCGGGAGAAGATGAGGATGTGGACAGAGAGGCGAGGCGGGGGAGAAGGCGGAGTAGGTGAGGGCGTGGGAGCGGCCGGGGGGCGAGAGCCATGGCGGCGGCGGCGGTGATCGCCGGAGTCGGGACGGATGAGGTCGCCAGGGGTTGGGCATATGCTGGTCCAGGGACGGCCCACTCTTGTAATTGGGCCTCGCAACAGAAATTAAAATGAAATTGAAAGCGAATGGTGGAATAGAATAGGAAAGACTCAGTTGTCTAAAAAAAAAAAGACTCAGTTCTCGGTTAGGCCTAGTTAACCAGAGGTACCGTTAGGACACGTTCGGTTGTTACTGGGCGGCCTGGAATGCGGCCCATTATCCATGAATCGGCCCCACACGAAATGAATGTCAGCCCAGCGCGGAACCGACATTCGGTTAAGGACAGCGGAATTCCAATCCAGTCCGTCTGGATCATTCCACCCCCTCTTCATAGATTTGATCAATTTTAAAATTAATGGTCTTAGTAGTCACCGGTAAGACATGTTAACGTCTACTTCCTTCATCCCAAATTGTTAGCATTTTGGGATTTAACAGAGATTAAAATTAAAAAAACTGCTGCTCTTGATAATTGGTCTTGTCTCCATTGTCCACACGAATGGAATCCAGCAACATTAAATGCATGTCAGCAAGCAAGTTACATTTTGCATGGTGCCAAGAGCAGATAACATAGTGAAAACTTTTCATTTACCGCTACTCTCAATAACCAGCCAAGCATTGCAGTATACGGAGCACAGAAAAGTCCACATTCAAAAGAAAGCTGAAAAGCAATTTTAGCGCCAATGAAATTTACAAGGTTTCAAATTCAAAGGAAGCTCATTGGACACCCATATAAACCCACCAAAAACTCTACCATCTCACTCATTTTGTACGAGATCACCTCCATTGCTCCTGAGAACTTCTCATCTCCTCTCTTCCGTGACCATTGACCTAAATGAGAAACCTCTAGATGAGCATGGAGTCCTTGTTGGTCCTATATGGGGACACCAGCAGGAGCATGAACTTGGTGCACATGCTCATGTTGGTGGTCACACATGAGGACAAAAACATTTTTAGGAAGTTGCCATGCACGATTCCGATGTGGTCCTGATGCATGTTGACCATAATCAACAAGGAAATAATTGAGAAGGTGGAGGTTTCTTTGATCTAAACATAGCTTATGAGAAAGAGTATGAATCAGGTCAGATTTGTTCTTTATTTAAACTTGCTATTTCCTTTTGTAAACCCATATAGTCATGCATAATTGATGAAAGGTTGTAGAAGTACCTCTAACTTTGGTTGTTGCATTTGTTCATGTACTTGATGATAAAGATGTGGATCCCTTCAATGTTGCTGCCGAAGCTGCAAGCTTTGATTTAAATGATGTGTATGAGGCAGTCAGGTATAACAAATGCAAATTAATCTAAAAATTTAAACTAACGATGATGCCCTGTGTGAACTTACCTTTATTTTTATGGACCATGAACACAATGATGCCTATGTGTATGCCGAAGATTTTCATGTCATCCTAGGGGCAGAGAACCTCGAGAGATCCAGTGGTGACGCACATGGTGAGCAAGGTACAAGAGAAAATAGAAACTGTTAGTTTCATAAATAAAGTAAACCGTAACTGTGTAATGCAGAAAAGAATAATTAGTTCTTATAACTATGCTGGAAGCCAACATGGAAATACAAGTGTTGTGACAAAAAGAATGAATCTGACAGACAAACAAATTCAAGATATTTATGAAGAATTACTTCTCAAGAGCAACAAAAGCAAACTAGAGCAAACAGAAGTAGCTGCATTGTTTTATGTAAACAGGTGCTATGTGCAATCTACATGGAGGAAGCATAAGAAATGTGGTGCTGCAGGTGTACTAGTGAATGTTTATTCAAAAAGGAAGAATGCATGCGTCCACCCTAGGGTTGAAGTAGATTTGTCTTGAATTAGGACAATACCTTTGCACAAAAGAACCATAATAAAGTCTTTAGCTAAAGAATTATAGGTGTCAAGAGAGCACCCTGCACCACTGGTTCAAGGAAGGCAAGATACGCCAACACTCTAATACGTTGAAGCCAGGTTTGAGAGAAGATACCAAAATGGAACGTCTAAGATATTGTGTGGCAATGCTCAATGGTGAAATAGTTCACAATGAGACAAAAGTTTATTAATATGAAGAACATCCTTCATATAGATGAGAAGTGGTTCAACAGCACCAAAAAAGTTAAGAAATTTTACATGTTGCTCAAAGAAGAAGATCCATTGATAATAGTTCGGAACAAGAATTTTATTCCTAAATGTATGTTGCTATGTGTGTATCACCCCCAATGCATGATATTGAGATATTGAAGGAACTTGCTACTTTGATGGCACAATTGGCCTATGGCCGTTTGTGAGGAAGGTGCACTCCTACTCACAAATTGCATTTGTTTGGGTTTGTGTCCATCTATTTATTTTTTGTATTATCTTGTTTCAGGAACCAGCACAAAGAAGTAACAGAAATAGACCCAGGGGTACTTTAATCACAAAGATGGACTTGAGCTACAAGGAACACTTCCTACTGTTCTCAATGTTGCCGAGGAACTTTATCAAAGTGTGCTATATAAGTTGGCCGAGTAGTTAAGTATCATTCCATATGGGGCCTTAGGTTTTATTTTGTAAATGGTACAACTAGGTTTTATTTTGTAAATGGTAGAAGTAGAGGATCATTCCATTTTGTGCCCTAGGTTTTATTTTGTAAATGGTACAACTAGGTTTTATTTTGTAAATGATACAAGTAGTGGATCATGCCATATGGTGCAGCCTAGGTCTTATTTTGTAGTGGCTGCTATTTTGTAAATGATTGCAGTAAGGCGACAGATTATGTGAAGTATTTATGTAATTCCAAGTACGGTACAAAATAACCACAATGCAATTCCAATGATGACGAGTACAAGTACATTTGTAAGTTGCATCAACATAATAAGTAAATGAGTACACTTACTGATTTACTACTTCAACTACCGTGCACACAGAAGGCACAAGAAACACAAGCACACCAATGATTTAGCACATCACAATTTAGGGGGAAAGTTCAGATGGAGCTAATACCCATTTCTTCGAAAGCCACATCCTCATCTTGTGCCGTAGCGAATAGAGGTAGTCCGGAATCGATGGGTCATGTTCTGGCGGATCAATGTATGTATGCAATTCAAGATACATATTATAGGAAGTCTAAGTGCCAGTTTGCATAAACTCGTCTACACTTCCTGGGACACATTATTTCTGCTTCTGGTGTGGCCACTGATCCTTTAAAGATAGATGCAATGGTACAGTTGCCTACCCCATCCAATGTTACAGAATTGGGAGGTTTCCAAGGTTTAACAGGATATTATAGGAAGTTTGTGCAACATTATGGTTGGTTAGATAAACCAATAACTAATTTACTGAAGAAGAAACATTTTGCTTGGAATCCTGAGGCCCAGGCCATGACCTCTACTTTGGTGCTGGCATTACCTGACTTCAATGCTAAGTTTGTCTTATAAACTGATTCATGTGACAATGGGCTTGGTGCAGTGTTGATGGAAAATGGGCAAACCTATTGTTTTTCTAAGTAAGGCACTGGGCGAAAAGCATAAATTCTTGTTGATTTATGAAAAGGAGTTTCTAGCTCTGATCATGGCAGTGGACAAATGGAGACAGTATTTGCATTGACAAGAGTTTGAGAGTAGGACTGATCATAAAAGCTTGAGATATCTGATAGACCAGCAACTGCATTCAGAATTGCAAAATAAAGCAATGACTAAGTTAATGGGTTTGCAGTTCAAAATTACTTACAAGAAGGGCAAAGATAATGTTGCAGCAGAGTCTCTGTCTTGATTCAGTCACACACTGGCTCTGCAATCTGTGTCTGAAGTTTAGCCAATCTGGATACAAGAAGTTCTCAATTCATATGTTACTAACCCTACTGCATAGGAACTATTGGAACAGCTGACTGTTCATAGCCCTAATGAGAATGGCTACACTTTACATAAGGGAATTATCAGATTGGCCACATAGATTTGGATTGGGGATAATTCTGCTTTGCACACTAAACTTATTGCAGCTTGTCACTCAATCCCTATAGGGGGTCATTCAGGTGTTGAAGCTACACATCGTAGACTTAAGAGAATGTTTGCATGGAAAGGAATGAAGCTGGATGTGGAAAATTTTATCAAGCAGTGTTGCATTTGCCAACAAGGTAAGCATCAGCGACAACACCCAGCTGGTCTGTTGCAATCATTACCAATACCTGAGGGCCTATGGCAGGATATCATTATGGATTTCATTGAGGGGTTTCCTCGATCTGATGGGTAGAATTCCATCTTGGTGGTAGTGGATCGTTTTATCAAATATTCTCATTTCATTCCCCTTAAACATCCCTTCAATGCTCACCAAGTGGCTTCAACAATTCTGCAACACGTGGTTAAATTGCATGGTGTTCCACATAGCTTAGTTTGTGACAGAGACGAAATTTTCCCTAGTAGTGTTGGAGGGAACTTTTTACAATTATGGACTCCAAGTTACTTATGAGTATCACCCTCAGATAGATGGGCAGTCTGAGAGGGTCAACCAGTGTGTCAAAATGTATCTCAAATGCACTATCAACAAATCTCTCACTAAATGGCGATCTTGGCTTCCACTTGCAGAACTGTGGTGCAATTCCTCTTTCCATAGCTCATTGGGTTATTCTCCCTTTAGAGCTCTGTATGGTTATGAACCTAGATTTGGTGCTTTAAATTTGTTACATTGTGAGGGTCATAAATCAGTAGAAGAGCTGGAACTAGAGTAGATGCACACCTATCATTGATCAAACAAAACCTCCTTGTTGCTCAGACCAAAATTAGAAATCAGGTAGACAAGAAGAGAACTGACAGGGAGTTCACAGTAGGGGAGCAAGTCTTGCTGAAGCTTCAACCACATGCACGGTCCTCTGTGGTAAACAAACCTTACTCGAAGCTCTCTTTCAAATACTATGGTCCTTACAAAGTGCTGCTGAGAATCGAGAAAGCAGCTTATAAGCTCGATCTGCCACCAGGGAGCCTGATCCATCCAGTTTTCCATGTCTCACAATTGAAACTTTTTATACCTGGTTATACACCGGTATTCTCTGACCTGGATAAGACTCCTGATCTGTCCCAAGCTGAACCTGTTACTGAAGAAGTTTTGCAGCGCAGACTGGTGAAGAAGGGAAATGCAGCAGTACAACAAGTGTTGGTGAAATGGACACATTTGCCAGAATCCTCAACCACTTGGGAGGATTGGAATGTGGTGAAGACCCGGTTCCCACATGCGGCTGCTTGGGGACAAGCAAGTTCTTCAGGAGGGGGTGATGTAACACCGGATACCAGAGTTATTGGGTGAAGGTTAGGAATACGTCTTCATGCGTTAAGATGGAAGCCATCCAGGAAGGTAGGCATACTCCACTCTTTATGTATACTATAATTTGTCGGGCCAGTGGATCGTAGCTTTGTAGTAGGAGTCCAGTCCACGGGCGTATTGTATCCAGAAGATATATCTTACCCAGTCGCTTCTGGCTGATGTAACAAGAAAGAAATCGATAGAACACTCTGTTCTTCGTGTAGCTCAAGTTGAGTGACAAGAGCTGGTGAGCAGCGAAGAGATCCTTACGTCCTGGCCCTTCACCGCCAGCGGTCTTGGGGTATCACAGACAGCCCCATCGCCGCCACCACCGCAAGCATCTTCAGCACTACTGCTGCCGTCGATGGAAACAAAGATCAATCTGAGACGAGCTGGACAAGTTCCCAGGTATGGGGTCAGCAGTGAGCTCACTACTTTGTCGGCTGCTGCTCCTCATCGAGCTCACGATGGTGGCTGGTGGCACGTGTCACCTGACGACGAGCAACATAAAGATGTCGCAGGCAAGTTTCCCCCATATGCACACCATGAAACCATGGATTAGAGCCATGGAAAGATTGATGGAATTCTTTTTCTTAGGTTATTGTTTGCCATATATAGAGGTGAATTAAAATAAGCCTGCAATTTAGGAGAAATTCATTGGATTTTGTTGGTCATGCGCTGTGTATTTTGCAGACATTTGATTTGCACCTGATGGTAGCCACTAGATGTTCTAGCTGATGCATAGCCATGGCATGCAAGAGCTCCAACCTCCAATTTGTGTTATTGCTGAAACAGGGTGATTAGTAATCTGGCATGTCAGTTGTAGTGTTCTTAGGATTGCCCTCCATGTGTAATCTCAATGTAGCACTGCTGGAGCCTCGATGTAATTCATATCTAAATGTACAACAAAGCTCAATGTCCAATGAGCTTGAAATTATAAGAAAAATACTTCTGCTACTTCATTTTTGAAGAGCTTGTGAAAAGAGACACGAAGTAAGTATTACACAAACAGGAGAATGAAGCCATTGTGTGGGTAAAATAGTAAAATTTGTTCTTTCATGAACAACAAAAGGATCAAGTTGGTCATGTGCTCTGTCTGTTACACCCAATTCATTTGCACCTGATGCAGTGTTGTGTGGTGTCTCCTTTGTTTTCATTTCACACAGTGTTCTACTGAAACAAGGATCCAATTTCTGTGGTGTTGAAACAACTCCAAATCTATGGCCCCAATATGTTCATTCTATCCTTTTAAATTAATCAGACAAAAAGCAGGACAGCTATTGAATGCTCTTAGGAACACCAGATGTAAAATAGATCTTGTGTGAAACTAAATTCATGTCACAATAGAATAATCATCTTAGAATTACTATATACATATGATGAAGCGTTTAATAATACAAAATCTAGATATCAATGTCATGGATAGCTTGATGGATCAGAGCGTTTATGCAAGACACTGACAACACAAGATAAAATTTTCATATACAGCCATCGATATCCATAGATAACTCAGAGAGTGAGATATAAGAAAATTCATAAACTGCCCTGGTTATATAGATACCTGATAAATCATCACATGAATCCAAAAATGGTATATTCAGAGCACAAATCTTTTATATAATATTTTTGTGAAAAAATCAATGTTAAGTCAGTCACACAAGTGATTAGAGCTTGACTGTTGTTCTTGAATGATTAATCTCTGAATTAATAAATTACATGGACTTTCATTCGTTCAATTTAGCATTCGCCTCTTCCACCAATGTGGCTTCACAACTTAGTTGCATAGGGAGAAGCCCTTGCCCCTCCAGCATGCCTTTACGTATATGTGGAACATTATACCCGTTTCCACCACTGATTTTTATAACTTCTTTAAAGCAACCATGGAGAGTTAAGAACATTCGATTCGCTTGGAATGGGGGAGTAATCTTGGAATGCCTGATCCATTATATCAAGATGTCAGTAAATTTTCATATATAGCGCACAAGCCATATGGTGAAAGAAGTACAACCGAGAAATCAACGGAGTTTACCTTATCAACCGTTGCGACAAGCTCTTCAGTTGTATTTGAACTGGTCTTGTACTGGATGGTTGTATAGCAGCAAAAAAACCTAGATCCAATATCGTGAGAGAATAGATGGGGAATAATGTGACGGGATGTATTGCAATGAGCCTCTCGGACAGTATATATGGGAGTATAAGATTTGAAGGGCAAGACACCTCCCGGACACATATGGAAGTCCTTGATAAATAATATCTAGCCTATCTAATATACACTAGCATCCCCTCTCCCCTCACAGTCACAGCGGGAGCACCATAGACGGTGAGACTCGAGAAGAAGCCGAAGATAGAAATTGATGGACTAACATCCCCTTTCCCTCCCTCCCTCCCCCCCCCCCGCCCCGCGTAGTTGAAGCGTTGAGGTACAAATGCTGCGAGTGGAGTAGAAATCGGTGAGTAGCACATACAGATGATAGCCCTTTGTATCGATGTCGATGTAGCTAGGAGCGAGGGCAATAGACGTAGTTGAGGCATCTACGCTTGAGGTAACCATGGTGGATGTAGCTGAGGTTGCCGATGCCGAGGAAGCCGCACATGAAGCTGCAGGCGCAACGACGCGCGAAATAGAGGGTGCACAAAGGATGCACCTTAGATGAGGACAACGACATAGTCGAGGTAGCATGAGGTAGAAGGTTGATGCCGAAGCCGATGTAGTCGAACCGCCATGGACGAGGTGTCCCTCGGGTTTGCTAGGCCCAAGAACACATCATGCATGAATGCACTCACCGAAGTTGCCAATACCGAGCATATGAAGGTAGAAACCATCATGAACATACACTAGTATTAGAGGAGATCAGCAAAGAAGGCCTCCATGATGGTGTTGGGTATTCTAACGACAACAAAATAAGTCCGCAAGCGTACGGATACCGAAGTAGCTTTCACGAAGGAGTATTTCAAGGTATTGAATCCACAAGGAACGGGTGTGTCTAATCTTCAGTTCTAGTTCATCCAAGGACACCACGATAAATGTGGCATTGGGTAGAGAGGATTTCTAATGTTTATAAGGTCCTAATCAAGGTAAGAGTAGTACTAAGTTGCTTGCATTGAGCATTCAATTTTCCCCTGCATCCATAGTACGATTCCGGCCAAGGGCCTACTATGTAGCCGAACCTGGAGGATTTTAAAGGATAGATAGGGCTGTCACCACCTATTGCCTAGCTCAAGCAATCCGTGGACTACGTGATAAACAAAGGTAAACTATGACCTAGACACCATGTCTATGCTTTCAATTACTCTCTTAATCTCTAGCTACAATGATACAAGACTAAGGTCTATAACTAAATAGAGCATTGAGCAAGCAAAGCAACTAAGTATAAAACTTACTTAAAAAGGAAACTTTAATACCAAGAAAGGAATCATGAGGACTTATTAAATATGGCAAGCATCCATCGAGGTACATGCATGGAGAAGAGGTGGACATGCCCACTCCTCCTCTGGACTTCCCCTCACTCTCTCCCTATTTTCTAAGCACTTTGGCAGTGCTAAAGCCTTTATGGAATAAAGCTCTAAACTATTCTTGAAGTGTGTATAGAATGGAGGCACTCCCCTCCTTATATAGGGGCCCAAAGTCGGTAACTAAGATGGTAACTCCCGTACTAAGTGCGGGAACTGACCTTGGAAAGGCGGTGGGAGATTCCCCGAGTAGGCCTAGGCCGAGTGCGCCTTAATGTTCTTGGGCCGAGCACGGCTGTCCGGCCGAACATCAACTGACGCCTCTCGACCACAGCTTTCACCAGGACACTGACTTACTGTTCCCATTCGCCCCTCTACGTGTTAGGCCTTCTAGTATGTCAGTTTGCTCTATTTATGGGCCCGTGGATCCTTGTGCTGCACTCTGATTGGCTGGAAGTGTGCTTTCTCCAAATATGACATGGATTTTACCTCAATTATGTGGGTAAATCATCTGCAAGTAAATATTCACTAACACTTGTGGAATTCATTATTAATAAACTCCTACCACTATGTTGGTTGTTTACTTTTATAGTTTTATGTAGGTATTTGACAGTCGGATTTGGTACTTAGTGACCGTCAACAAACTCCCCCACACCTAGCCTTTGCTCGTCCTCGTATAAAGGAGAAGGACTAAGGTGGATCATAATCTCTAAATGGTATGATGCTAGATTGCAAGTTATTCCAAGTCATACCTGTACCAATGGACTTTGAAGTGTCTACCATGTCACCTGTAGCTGTTGAAGAGTGGAATGGTACAGATTCTGGTCATCTCCACTCTTTGTGCTGAGTAACTTGGGGTTTTGAAGAATTTTCAAAAGTAAAACAAAGCTATACTTCTCAAATGATTCCCTCAAGTCACTCATATATGTGTGTGGATCCTCATCGAGGCTGTAGTTGGTGCCTCTTTTTGTTCCTACTTCTAAAGATAGGTTTACGTGGAGCTCAGGATAGGGAATGAAAAGAAGGCATACCTATTCTTTATATATTACCAAGTCAAAAACCAGATCCAAGGAGAAAACAAGTCATGAATCATCAATCAAGTATATGCACATATATAAATTGAATGGATGTAGTGGGGAAATATGGGTACTCCTTTTGATATCCTTCTTCTCTTCTATTTGAGAACATGGGCTATCTCTCTTTTTCTTTTTATTTTTTTTGAATACTTGACAGCTCATGTCTCTTTTTGCAAGGATGATTGGAGAAGGAGTTTCTCAAAGTAGTGGAGCACTTTATTTTGTGGGTGGATGATGAACATGATGATGCTATGTTCCAATGTGGAAGATTTAGCATATCAAAGGAAATGAATGATGGAGGTGGATGATACTCCTTTATGTGTAGACTCTCTCTTTCTTTAAAACAATATTGGGCATGTTTATTCTTCTTCTTTTTGTGCTCAAGGATTGAGAGCAATTTTTTTTGATAGCCATGCCTTCTTTGTGAACAAAATCAATAGAGTCATAACAGAGTAATCATGGAGTATTTCTCTTGGTGGATGGATAGATGATGATGATGATGATGATGATGGTAATGCTACCTTTCAATGTAGAAGATTAGAATATGAAGGGAATGTGCACATGATCTTGATCAACAATACATAACAAGCATTTCACTAGGGTCACAACAATTTGACAAGGTTCAATGAAGACACAAGTATCATATGCATAAGGTTTATTAAATGAATATATCATATGGCTCTGGTGGGGTTTATGCAATCATCGAGGAGTAAGCATGTAGATTTTAATTTTCAGAAAGATTTCTCAAGTACTTTTTGCATATATGAGCAAGAATCACTTCATCAAACTATATCTCACTAGTCAACAACCTAGGTAGCATGGGGTCCCTATAAGTATAGTCCACTAGCATTGGCATAAGAGCAAGAACTAAAGAGCATGCATGCCAACCATGGAAAGATTTGAATAATAGGGAGGTCATCAAGGTTGATTTTAATTTCCAAGTTTATATTTTATCAATTTGTTCCAATAAAATTAAATCAATGCACAAAACAAGGAGACAGAGTGATAAGACGCGCAAACCATCGCACTAGTCGAGCAGGGTCAAGGTGGGTTCGGTTGACCCAGAGGGTACAACTGAATCATCATGGTGCCTGGCTGGTCACCCTATTGCATGTTGCTCCATGCGGTGTTGTTTTACATTATGTTGGCCGGTGAGGCCTTTTGTTTCATGTCGAAAACCTAAGAATCTCTCCCACACTTGTTTGCTTGCCTACTCTTTTATTTGACACGAAAAACAAAAGAAGAGGGTTAAAAGCAAAAAGGACTCTTCCGGCTTTGTATGCCGCATAGAGTCACAACTATATTATTAAGTTATTTATTTTATTTATCTTTTTGAAGGTGCACTACATAATTGAATTGAAAGGAAATAAAAGGAAATGAACTAAAGCGCCCTTTTTTAGCAAGGCATTAATGCAAGAACTAACTACAACTCTAAATCAAGAGGCAAGTTGGCATGAATGGAACTTAATACGTGATACTTACAAAACTCCCCCCACTTAGATTTTTGTATCCCCCAGACATAATAAATCAGTATGCAGTGTTGCAGCCTTTTGTAGTAGGTTCTGTGGGATATGTATACCCGGGATACTTAACCACTCAGATATATTATTGAGTGGGCCGGGATCTATTTGCATGACATTGAAGATAAAATCCTAGGAGGATAACTACTGGGGTTATTACTTGGAGTAGGAGGCATGTTAATATTAGAGATATAGCTGATAGATAGAATCTCTTGTAACCGACTAGATAATAACCATGTAACCACTTCCATTCGGATATATAAGGAGGGCAGAAGGTCTTCGGATGATAAGAAGAGCTCACATTTGGAAACCCTAACCCTAGTGCGAACCCTAGCGATATAATACAATACACCAAATAAGACGCAAGGTTATTATCCTTACGGAGGCTCAAACATGTATAAACCCCCAGTCTTGTGTCCATCGACTTCTACACTCATACGCATACCTAGATCTACTATCGAGAATATCTCTTAACAGTTGGCGTGCTAGGAAGGGGCAACATTCAGCTTTACTACGTTGAAATTAATGGCTTTCATCGACGTCAAGTTCCACCCCAGAGACCAGATCTGTTTCGACGCCTTTAGCTACGTTGCCGACCAGAGCGGGAGCCTCGTCAAGCAAGATCCAGCGGTTTCCTCAGCAACCATTGTGTCCCTAGCTAATTCGGGCGCGAAAGAGGCTTTGTCGGCTAATCGCAAGATCACCCCGACGCACCGACTCCCGCTTGGCTTCAACAACGCTGTGGCGGAGTTCCATGCTCTACAAGCCAGAGCTTTCCTGACTCTCCCGGGCCGTACCTTAGTGTTGCCCACAGCTGCTCGATCAGGAAGCTAGGCTGACTTGGACGCATTCCCAATCGATCTGCCGATTCTTTACCTAGAGAAGCCAGAGCTTTCCTGACTCTCCCAGGCCATACCTCAGTGTTGCCCACAGCTGCTCGATCAGGAAGCTAGGCTGACTCAGATGCATTCCCAATCGATATGCCGACTCTTAACCTAGAGGAGCTGGACGACGATCCAAGTTTATTTTTTTCACATTTCATGACTGGTGGCAACAATCGGCGCCGATCACGAGTCAATCCTGGACTTGATTGAAGAGCCGAGTGATTTAGAAAGCGACTCGCGGACGACTACCATGAGGTTTTCATGGTTGCTCCAGCAGCACTAGACGTTGCAAACCCGGAGACCTTCAAAGTGGTTGCCACACGAGTAGCAAGAGGCGGAAAAGACCACTGGAACGGACGGGAGACCGACCCTGAGGAGACCGATCTAGAGGCGGTGACCCCTCCGCTCGTTCGACCACGTGGCCATCAGAATAGATATAGAGCCATCCAACATCTGGACATGGGCGACCTCACCTTACAACTGGATGGTGAGGAGGCCTACAATACCCCACAACACAACATCACAGCTGCGGCAACCCTACTGAACCTGCTGGATCCGGTGCTCCAAGCCAACCTAGAGTTGACCCCGCACGTCAACAAGCTAAAGGCACACCTAAAGGCTGCAACCGTCCTGGAGATGCTTGCGACAAGATAAAATCCCAGGTAGAACAACATTCGGATGAGCCATCTCAATTCCGAGTCAAGACAGAAGAGATTGACGATAGGAAGACCGACGGGCTACCCCATCCGTGCAACCACGATGACAACCCATCGTGACTTTTCATGATTGGAACCTCCACGCCTACCTCCACAATAGCATGAGACAAACCAACGCCCGCATCCGATTGAATAATAGTCATCGAAAGCGGGAGGTGGGGGCCCATAAAGAGCAAGAAGACAAACGTCGTTGACTCGACTTCGTGGACAACCGACCCCGCGAACTCAGTGACAGATGGGAACCACATCGGGAAGACAATTATCGGGATTGCCGCAACGACAATCGACACGATGATAGACGTTGCCTAGAGGATGATCACTATCAGGAACGGTCCCCAACTCCCTTCCAAGAGGACTTGATGGTGAAGCCGGCATCAGAGCGTTCACCTGAGATTTGCACAGCATCAGCTGGCCAACTGGATTCAAACTAGTCAGCATTGAGAAATACAATAGAAATACGGACCCTAATGATTGGCTCCAAGTCTAAGTGACTTCCATCTGATCACTCGGCGGAGACATCTTTGTCATGGTAAACTACCTACCGGTTTGTCTAGCCTCGGCAGCTTGAATAGGGCTATCCAATTTGCCGGCCAACTCTATCGGTTCCTAGGGGGAGCTGTGCAGGCAGTTTAACATTAACTTCCAGGCAACTTTTGACTGTCCGGGCAACCACTAGGAGCTCACCAGAATCAGACAACGAAGCGGAGAGCCGCTACGAGATTACATCCAGCGCTTCTACCGAGTGAAAAACATGATCTCAAACATCTCAGACGCTTAGGTTGTCACTTGTTTCTAGGCTGGACTCCGTCATGACGACTTGATCAAGAAGATCGAGAGACTGGAGGCCGCTAGGAGGCTCACGGCCAAGGAACTGTTCACTATGGTGGACAAGTACACAACTGGTAACTCGGCACTATACCAAGTATGCCAGTACAAGGAGGAGGCACTGAGGAACCACAATCAGCAAGGACAGTCCAACTACAATAAGGACAATGATAGGAAGTGCAAGCAGGACTGAACGGTCGCTAATACTGAGCACCCCGCCCCTCAGAGAAGACAAGTCACTCAGGATAAGTTCAACAAAATGCTGGACGGACCTTGCTTGCTGCACGACGGAGCCCACAAGGCTAGACAGTGTTTGAAACTCAATAGCTTCATGCACCACACACTGAAGGTCTTAAAGGAGTGCCCCCGGATGCCCAAGGTCATGAAGAATAACATGAACAAGGAGGATGACAACGAAAACAAGTTCCAGGATGCTGAGCGGGAGGTCAACTACATTTGCGGCAGTGTCACTGCTAGCTCGAAGCGCCAGCAAAAAATCCTCTATCGCAAGGTTCACTCGGTTTCGGCAGCTGTCTCATGGTATCTACGATGGTCTGAGATCTCGATAACATTTGATCTGTCAGACCACCCGGATCACATTCCAAGACCCGACAAGTACCCTCTAGTCCTCTCGCCCATGGTCAATCGTGTGCGGCTCAGTCGCGTACTTGTTGACGGAGGAAGCGGCATGGACATCCTATTCATCAAGAATTTCAAAGAGCTAGGCATACTGTTGACGGTCCTTAAAATGCTAAATTCGACTGTCAATTGACTGCATAAAATATATAAAATAAATAACCAACATAGTGGTAGAAGTTTACTACTAACAATTTCCACAAGTGTTGGTGAATATTTGTATGCATGTGATTTATCCATGTGTTAGAGGGAAAGAACAAGTAATTAGAGGAGGAAACACACTTCCGACCAATCATAGTGCAATAGAAGGATTCATGGGCCCATAAACAGAGCAAACTGACTTACCAGAGGGCCTAACAGGTGGATTGTCAATTGGGGACAATGAGTTAGTGTCCCAGAGAAGGATCTGACCGAGTGGGGCCAGTTGATACTCGGTCGAACACCGGTGTTTGGTCGAACATCTTTGGAGCCCACTCGGCCCAGGCCTGCTCGAGCTGTCTCCCACCGCAGTTCCTACATCGGTTGTACCGGTTAGGGTGGGAGTTACCGCCTCCAGGAACTGCCTTTGGGCCCTATAAGGAGGCGAGTGCCTCAACTCCAACACACACAAGAAGATTTAGTGCTTCACTCAAAAAGGCTTTGGCACTGCCAAAGTGCATAGAAAATAGGGAGAGAGTGAGGGGGAGTTCAGGGAAGCGCTAGGCTTGTCGACGATCTTTCCCATGCTTGTACCCCGATAGATGCTTTCCTTTTCAAGTAAGTGTTCATGATTTCTCTTTGGTATTTAAGGTTCCTATTTAAGTAAGTTCCTTCCTTTATTGCTTACGGGATCATCGCTCTATTTAGTTAGAGTGTCTTAGTCTTCTATAAGCATGGTACCGAGACTTTGATAGTAATTGATAGTGCAGACATGGTGTCTAGGCTAGAGGTTACCTTTGTTTGCCGCATGCCCCACAATTTGTTAGAGGTAGTCGGTAGGTGGTGATAGCCCTGTCCGGCCTTAGTAATCCTCCACGTTCGGGTACGTCGTAGAGCTGTCGGCTAGAGTCGCCTATAGATGCAGGAGTAAGTCGATGTCCGAAGTAAGCAGTTATAGACTCAACCTACCTTACTATAGGATCCTTGACCATAGGGTTCCTCTCTACCCTTTGCCTACCATATTCTTGTCTTCCTTGGATAGGTTAGTTTAGAAGATTAGTACACACACGTTCTCTGTGATTCGATAACCTGGAATACTCCTAGGTGAAGGCTACATCGATATCCGTGCACTTACGGATTTATCTATGATCATAAGAAATACCAACAAGCATTTCTAGCGCCATTGTCGGGGAACAATTGTTATATAATCTTCAAACCTTGTTCGTCCTCATATATTTCCCTTTTCCCCTTCTTTTTAATTTTTTTTTCATTTTCCACAATGGAGCAAACTTCTACCCTAGCCTTTTTTGATCCGAAGGGCCAGTTCTTTGAGCCATCGCCGTCTGCGGACTCAAGTCACACATCCGGCTATTAACTCTATCCTGGCTTTATAGCCATGGTTCAGGAGCAATCCTTCTCGGGCCTACATCTTGAAAATCCCTATCATCATCTTCGAGAATCTGAGTATATGTGTTCATTTTTATTCATTGATGGCATGACACATGAAACTCTAAAGTGGAAATTGTTCGTCTCCGTCACGGAGAGGGCGAAGCAATGGCACACTCATACTGTTCAGAATGTACATGGTGATTGGGAGAAGTTGTGGGATAAATTTTGTCTTGCGTTCTTCTCACAATCCGGTATTGTCTCCATTTGTATGGAAATTCTCTGCTTTTGCCAAAGTGAGAAGGAATCTATTGGAGCAGCTTGGGCCATGATTGTTTTGCTATTGCAATCCGGCCCAGACTTGTCTATACCCGATGAAATGTTGCTTCAACACTTCTATTCAGGTTTAAACAAGGAATCTGCCCAATAGCTCGACATCGCCGCTGGAGGATCATTCATCCACAAGACTGCAACAGAAGGAAGAGAAATCCTAGACCATATCTTAGAATACTCATCCTTCTTGGCCAACCTTAGTGAGCCCCTCCAGAAGGAAGCTATGTCGAGCCGCACGGACCCTCAATAGCCAAATCCAAGCCCATGTCTATCCTCAGATTTGACTTTTGAGCCATCCCCCGAACCTCAAACACTGGAGGAAGAAGAAATTCAACCTCCAGAGTTCTCTTTTGAATTCGAGGTAGGTCTTTTTGAAAACTTTGGGAACACCTCGAATTACTATTCTGAAAAGAACCCACCAGTTCCCACCTGTCCTCCCTATCCTCTTAACATGGAAAAACCAACCACGAGGGTCCCTCAACAGCTAAATTCAAACCCATGGCTCTCTCATCTCTTGATTTTGCTCTTGATACCTCCCGGAGGAAAGAAGAAATTCTACCTTCCGGGTTGCTAGTTGAATGTGAGGAAATCTTACTTGATGATCATGGAAAAACCTCGAATTACATTTGGCAAAACAAGCCTACGATATCTGCTTTGCCTCCTGGTCCTTTCGAAGAAGCAATTCCTAAGGAGGCCATGAAGAAGCAGTGGTTGAAGGAAGAAAAGCGCTATTTATAAGGTAGCCAAATCTATTGCCTTCCATAACCATTACTTGTCATATTCTGGGAAATGCCGTAGAGGCCCTTTATGATTCCACCTTAGGAGTTAATATCATCCCCGAATACTAGCTTTGTAGCTTGTGGATGATATGCCTCTAGAGCCGAATGATTCTCTCTTCAAGGATTCCTTGGGAGTAGCCTTTCCATGTCGGGGGATTGCAAGGGCTATACCAATCGAGATAGGAAAAGTTGAGCTTCACCTAGACTTCCATGTCTTTCCTATCATCGATTTTGAACTCCTCTCAGGCTACCCATTAGAAAAGCTTAACCTTTTAGGTGCATCTCAAATGGAGCCTTACTAAAAAGCTTAGGGAAAAAGCTTTCACCACCAAGACCCTTTTCTCAGAAAATCCATTTGTGAAGCATCATCTCGAGCACTCCCCACTTGAGAAAGTGATGTTTGTTTCCCAACTCGCATCGCTGAAGCCTGTTCTTTATGAGAACACGAAGCTTTTCACCCAAGAAGATGATGATAAGGGAAAACTCAAAATCCTTTTGAAACTAAACCGTCACCTTCCTTGCCTAAGCCTTTTTCCTCCTGCCTTCATTACTCTGTTCTCGATGGTGATCAAGAATTGACTGTGACCCTTATCGATGGATTCTGTGACAAGGAGAAACTTTGGGCCATTGGATTTGTTGAGCCAGTGACTCTAGAAACAGGAGGAAAAGATTCAATAGGTGAGCATAAGAGCTTCTTTCTTGAAAACCCATAGGATATATGCTCTTTCATTGAATCTTTAGAGTCAATCAATTCTATTGCCAATCACACCTACGAGGACTACAACCACCTCAAGAGCCTCATCAACAAAATATTTGTAAGAATGGTTCTAGATGCTTGTGTTTACCATAAATATTGCAAATCTCGTTGTTGTGCTTTGGCACTAACCTTGCAGCTACACCTTCAATGACACATTAAGAATTGGCGGTGGACTGGGAACTACATCACTGATGATAGCGACCATATGAAGTTCCCATGGTTGAGCTTTTGACCAAAAACAAAGCAATACTGGGAGATGGCCCGGATTATCCTTTCCTTTTTTCTTCAATAAAAGCAAGAGAATGTTTTTAGGTTATGATTGCCTTCAGGTATTTTTGGTCACTAACCATGTCAGGTTGAGATTAAAAAGAACCATGGTCACTCTATGCCCGAGAACATGGGAGATACATTAACTTGAACACCATGGTACTTTTAGCGATGGAACCCACTACAAGAAGGCTACAACACAGCACACATGATTTTCAACATCTCAAGATACAAAAATCCAAGTGTGGGGAAAGTTCTGTAAGTATCTCGTAGGAAGTTCCATTCTTACCAATTTTATCTCGGTATAGAGGTGTTGTTAGTTCTTACTTTCATGCCTTGCTGAAAAAGAAAAAAAATATTAAAAGATGCTTTAGTTTATTTCCCTTTTTATTTCCTTTCAATTCAATCTAATAATGCGCCTAAAAAAGAAAAAACAATAATAAATAAAGTTGTGACTCTATCGAGCCCATAAAGCCTGTAGAGTCTCTTTTGCTTTTCACCCTTTTTGTTTTTGTTTTTATTTTTGTTTTTCTTGAAATGAAGCAGCCAGGTACAAGATCAAGTGTGGGGGAGGCCTTCAAGATTTTCAACGCACAAATAATACAAGGCCTCCCACCAACACATTGCCCACCGTCGCTTAAGGCAACATGACATAGGGCAAGGCGATCGGGCTCCAAGCAACGTCGACCAACCTATAAGAGCAGTGGACGCAACCATGGTTCCTCTTGGTCTCTACCTCTTCAAAAACGATGGTTTGCACACTCTATCCCATTCCTCCTAGTTTCCAAGTTAAATTAAATTTATCCTGAGTCAATCAATAAATTGAACTTGAAAACTAAAAGCAATTCTTGTGAACCCTCTTCAGCATGCTTCTTTTTGATTGACCTGCATGCTCCTTATTCCTAGTTTATTACTTGCTGTTTGTGAACTACATCTTTAAGAAAGCATGTCACCTAAGTAGTTGACTTATGAGATATGGTGTGATAAAAGAAATCTTGCTCTTATGCTTGTAGTGCCTGGGAATTTTCTTTTCAAAATTATAATGAACAGCCCTCTCCTCAATGATGTGAATTTCCTACCAAAGCCATATGATAACTTTATTGAAAACCTTATGCTTATGATGCTTGTTGTTTCATTGAACTTTGTCAAATTCTTGTGACCCTAGTGAGATGCTTGTTTATGTTTTGTTGATCAAGATCATGTGCACATTCCCTTCATATGCTAATTTTCTACATTAGATGGTAGCATTTTTATTTCTATGATCCAATCCATTCACCAAAAGAAATACTCCATGATTATCTTGTCATGACTCTCTCTCAATTGTTTTCATAGAAGGCATGGCTAAAAAAAACCTTGCTATCATCTTTGGGCAGAATAAAAAAAGAATAAAGAAAATAAATAGCCGTGCCCAATATCATTTCAAGGAAAGAGAGAGTCTACACGTAAAGGAGTATTTATCCACCTCTACTATTCATACCCTTCCATATGTTACTCTTCTACACCGGAAGATAGCATCATCCATATTCATCCATCCACAAAATAAAGTGCTCCATCATGCTTTGAGAAACTCCCTCTCCAATTGCGCTTGCAGAAAGAGACATGGGCTGCCAAGTACTTAAGAAAAAAGGAGAGAAAGAAAGATAGCCCATGTTCTCAAATACAAGAGAGGGAGGATTTCGAAAGGAGCATCCATCATTCGCCTTTCCATACATCCTATCCATTCATGTGCACATGCTTGATCACAATTCATTACTTGTTTTCTCCATGGATCCAGTTTTTGACTTAGTAGTATATGAGACACAAGTATGTCTTCTTTTTTCCCCTACCTTGAACTCCACATAAGCTGATAGGATGAAAAGAGGCAAAGTCAAATGCCTTGGTGAGGAACCACACATATATTAAGTGATCCCAGATAATCATGAGCAGAAAGGCCATGATTTTTTTTTCAAAATCTTTCAAAACCCAAGTTACTCAACAAAAGGAGTAAAGATGACTAGAGTCAACACCATTCCATTCTTCAACCTCCCAAGGAGATGCGATAGACACTTCAAAGTTCATGGGTGCAGGTATGATTTTGAATAATTTGCATGTTAGTCTCGTATCGAAAGAAGTTATGATCCACCTTAGTCTTTATTCCTTTACTCGAGGACGAGCAAAGGCTAAGTGTGTGGGTGTTTGTTGACGGTCCTTAAATGCTAAATTCGATCGTCAATTGACTGCATAAAAAATATAAAATAATAAGCAACATAGTGGTAGGAGTTTATTATTAATAATTTCCATAAGTGTTGGTGAATATTTGTATGCAGGTGATTTATCCATGAATTAGAGGGAAAACGCAAGTTATTAGAGGAGGAAACACACTTCCGGCCAATCATAGTGCAGCACAAGGATTCATTGGCCCATAAACAAAGCAAACCGACATACTAGAAGGCCTAACACGTGGATTATCAAATGGGGATAGTAAGTCAGTGTCCCAGAGAGGGATCTGGCTGAGTGGGCCCAGTTGATACTCGACCGAACATCTTTGGGTCCCACTCGGCCCAGGCCTGCTCAGAGGGGGGGGGGGGTTCTCCTACCGTAGTTCCTACATTGGTTGTACTAGTTAGGGCGGGAGTTACCGCCTCCAGGAACCGCCTTTGGGCCCTATATAAGGAGGGGAGTGCCTCCACTCCAACACACACAAGAAGATTTAGGGCTTCACTTAGAAAGGATTTAGCACTGCCTAAGTGCATAGAAAATAGGGAGAGAGTGAGGGGGAGTTCGAGGAAGCGCTGAACTTGTCGATGATCTTCCCCACGCTTGTACCTCGTTGGATGCTTTCCTTTTCAAGTTAGTGTTCATGATTCCTCTTTGGCATTTAAGTTTCCTATTTAAGTAAGTTCTTTCCTTTATTGCTTACAGGATCATCGCTCTAATTAGTTAGAGTATCTTAGTCTTCTATAAGCGTGGTACTGAGACTTTGATAGTAATTGAGAGTGTAGATGTGGTATTTAGGCTAGAGGTTACCTTTGTTTGCAGTGTGCCCCACGGTTTGTTAGAGGTAGCTGGTAGGTGGTGACAGCCCTATCCGGCCTTAGTAATCCTCCACATTCGGGTATGTCGTAGAGCTGTTGGCCGGATTCGCCTGTGGAAGCAGGGGTAAGCCAGTGTCCGAAGTAAGCAGTTATAGACTGAACCTACCTTACTATAGGATCCTTGACCATAGGAATGTTCTCTACCCTTTGCCTACCATATTCTTGTTGGCCCTGGACGGGTTAGTTTAGAAGATTAGTACACATACGGTCCCTGTGATTCAATAACCTGGAATACTCCTAGGTGAATTGTTACTTATCTGTGCGCTTGCGGATTTATATGATCGTAAGAAATACCAACACATACCACTGACCGACGTCAAACCCAGCTGGTCACCCTTCCATCGTGTCATCCCTGGTATGCAGACCGTACTGCTGGGACAGATCACTCTACCAGTGATATTCAACACTCTGCAGAACTACTGGACGAAGCGCATCACCTTCAAGGTCATAGATCTAGATTTTACCAACCATGCCATTATTGGGCAACCAGATATCGCCAAGTTTATGGCAATCCCTCACTAACCGTACGTGATGATGAAAAGCCGGGACCAACTGGAGTTATCTCACTGTGCGCGGACGTGAAGACTTCGTATGACTGCGACCTTCAGAGCTATGAGCTGGGAGAGAAGAAAGTCATGGCATCTGAGGTTGCCGACCTGAAGCTAGAGGTGGCAAAGGCAGAGGAGGTGAACCTTGATGCTCCTCCCAAGAAGATGCCAAAGACCACGGTGCAGGCAGAAGCTACGGAGTCAAAGAAAATCCAGCCAGATGATAGTCATTGACCACCAATATTGGGGTCAATTTGAATACTAAATTAGAAAGCGCGCTCATCGTTTTCCTTTGAGATAATAAAGATATATTTGCATGGAAACCTTCTGATATGTCGAGTGTTCCAAGGGAAAAGGCTGAGCACCAATTACACGTTAGACCATATGCTAGACCTGTCAGGCAGCGACTTCGATGATTTTTGTAGGACCAAAAGGATGCGATTAGAAAAGAGATCGACCGATTATTGGTGGCCGGATTCATCAAAGAAGTATTCCACCCCGACTGGTTGGTAACCCTGTCCTGGTGCAAAAAAAGAACAAGGAGTGGCGGATGTGCGTCGACTACATCGGCCTCAACCAGGCCTGTCCAAGGACCCCTTCACTCTCGCTCGCATTGATCAAGTGGTCGATTCGACGGCTGGTTGCACATTATTGTGCTTCTTACACGCCTATTTAGGGTACTATCCAATCCCCCTAAACGAATCCCACCAGATAAAGATTTTGTTCATCATGCCTTTCGGAGCTTTTTGTTACACGACCGTGCCCTTCGAGCTGAAAAAGATGACACAACCTACCGGCGAACCATGCAACGCTGCCTAGATGAGCAGATCAGGAGAAATGTCGAGGCTTATGTCGATGATGTTATCGTCAAAAACCGACTGGCCTCTGACCTGATCCAAGACCTTGCCGAGACATTTGACAACCTCCGGAAATACAACATGAAGCTAAACCCCAAGAAGTGCATCTTCGGTGTACCCTCAGGGAAGCTACTCGGTTTTTTGTTTTCACATCGTGGAATCAAGGAAACCCTAAAAAAGTTAACGCCCTACTGAGGATGGGGCATGCACATTCACAGAAAGACATCCAGAAGTTGTCTGGCTGCATGGTGGCATTAAGCAGATTCGTGTCCCGACTCAACGTCCGAGGGCTACAATTCTTCAAGCTGTTCAGAAAACAGGATTCCATCGTCTGGAACAACGAAGCCCAACTAGCGTTAGATGAGTTCAAGGTATACATCAGCGGCCCACTGGTCCTGACACCTCCTAAACGCAAGGAAGTTTTGCAGCTATACATCTCCGCAAGCGCACACATTGTCAACACTGTGCTAGTGTTGGATATTTTAATGATTACAGAATAAATCCACAAGCGTACAGATACCAAATTAGCTTTCACCCAAGGGTATTCCAAGGTATCGAATCCACAAGGAACATGAATCTTCTGTTCTAGTTCGACCAAGGACACCAAGATAATTATGGCTTTGAGTAGAGAGGATTTCTAATGGCTATAAGGTCCTAATCAAGGTAAGAGTACTACTAGGTTGCTTGCACTGGGCATCCAATTTTCCCTTGCATCCATAGTGCGATTCCGGCCAAGAGCCTACCGTGTAGCTGAACGTGGAGGATTTCATAGGACAGATAGGGCTGTCACTGTTGACTTTTGCTAAGCCATATTAATAAATCATTCCCGGCACGGGGCCAGAAACGGTTCACTAATATGTCCCAGAGTCAAGTAGGTAAAATCCGCAAGCGCACGGAGAATACCGCTGTAGCATTTCACCCGGAAGTATTCAGGGTATCGTATTTGTTTATCCCAAAGGAAGGGTATGATCAAGAAGCGTTACTAACATATAAGATCATGTTAACAATTAGCAAGGATATCTAACCAAGACAGGCGGGTACATGATAATAACTGGGTAGTGTGACACACACAGAAGATTCCTACTAAATAAATAAAGTCTAGTGGAGGAAAGACTAAGCTAAGCTACTCCTACTATACATTCCTATACAGTTGCATAGTCTAAGTAGAATACATACAGACCCACACTCAGGTTCAGCAGTCAATAGTATAGCACTTCAGGCACGGACTTACCCCTGCATCCACAGGCGACTTCCGCCAAGAGCCTACGCACTAGCCTAGCGGGGAGGATTTCAAAGGACGGACAGGGCTGTCACCACCTGCCGCCTACCTCAACGAACCAGTAGACTAACGAATAATTGATGCAAATCAGTCACCCAAGTACCATACTTGCATGACCAAAGAGCACTCTGCCCCTCCGCGATTACTATTAACGAGGCAGAGCTACCGTACGAATACGATCACCAAACCCATGCTATACTTTATCAGCTAAAACTAAGCATAGAGACTATAACATATAAACTAGACTATAGTGACGGTATATAACTAGCATGACAATAGTAGTATAATAAATATAAACTACTATCACACAAGTAGACTATACTATCACATATATGGATCACAAAATCAAACAAGAAACTCATGACCCAAGCACAACTATATAGAAAAGATATATATATTGATAAGAGTAAAGTCTTACAAAAGGGAAAAGATACAAGAGCCATACCAATTCCAAGTGAAGACTTGGGATTAGAGAGCTCTAGACTCAGCCTAACTCCACTAAAACTCCAAGAACTACTACTAGCAAGAGAGAAATGCTTCTTGTGGTGTGTGTTGAATGTGAAGGCACACCCTCCTATTTATAGCCTCAATAGGTCGGCAAGGGAGAGTAACCGCCACGGAAGGCATCTCAAACCGTTATCAGGAGTCACGGAGGAGCCAACACGTGGAAGCCCAGGCGGAGAGGGCGCCCGGCTGGGTCGGCCGACCTGACCAGGTCGGCCGACCTGGGGGTGGCCCCTCCTGGCCTGTGCTTTCTCCAGGTGGCTGTCCTGTGGGTCCTGAGGTCGGTTCCCGCGGTATTACAGGGAGTTACGTCGGTTAAGTGCTGCAAATGGGCCCTTCAATCCGTGTGACGTCCATGTGGCGCTCTCTGATTGGTCGAAAGTGTGTTTTCTTGCCTTTTGAGGTGTTTCCTTCACATTTCCTCCTGCATGCACAAAGTTCTCCAAGTACAAGTGGAACTATATTATTGTGATAAAGCATGCGTGTATGAAATGCCAAATTCTCCTTTATTTGAGTATAGTTGACGGTTAAGAATGGTACTTAACAGCCGTCAACAAACTCCCCCAAGCTTACCCTTTGCTCGTCCCGAAGCAAAGATAAACTTAAGTTGTTGATCAGGAGTTGCTACAATGTCCTACTCCTCAATAATACTATGCGCACAACAAAGTACTCTTCCTAGAATTAAATATATTGGCGCATAACTTACCCATTTACCTCGATCCATGGGGCTTTTACACCTCATTGTCTTGGGCGGTTGAGAGATAGAACAATTGCAGGGCACCAATCACTTGCTCTAGATTCCGCTATGTTGTTCCGGAGGTTTTCAAAAGATTTTGAAAATAAAAACCAAGTTCCTCAAATGATTCTCTCGGATCACTCAATATGTGTATGATTCCTCACCAAGGCAAAGTGTTGCCTATAATCACCTACTTCTAAATAAGGCTTTATGTGGAGCTCAAGGTAGGGATATATGAGGCACTCATGTTCACATAATATTGCTATGTCAAAAGACCGGATCCAAGAAAAACATCAATTCAAACAATCTTGATCAAGATGTGCAAGTGTGTGGGAGAATGGAGGAATGGTGGATGGGAAGAAATAACTCCTTTTTGAATTTTCCTTCTCTCTTTTGGAGTTTCTAGGCTATGGCTATCTTTTGCTTGCTCTCTTTTTTGAGCATTTTTTTTTTCTTTTTTTTTTCTTTTCTTTTCTTTTCTTTTTGCATAGCCATAGTCCTAGTTTGCAATGAATACTTTAAGAGAGGAATTTTGCAATGGATATATGGAGTGTTTCTTTGGATGGATGGATGGATAGTGGCTTTCTTCCGGTGTAGAAGAATAGCTCACGGTGGATATGGTGGATATGGTGGATATGGTGGATGCTATCTTCTTGATTTAGAAGGATAGCTCATGGCGGTGGATGTGTGTACATGATCTTGATCAAGAAAGCATGAAAAGAGTTCTACTAGGGTCACAACAATTTTGACTAAGCTCAATGTGAAACAAGCAGCATATGTGTAAAGGTTTTCAAATGTAAACACTACATATGGCTGTGGTGGGAATTTCATCATTGAGGAACTTATTAATTTGTCATTTTGAAAAATAAAACTCCGGAATTCAAGCTTTACGTTGAGCAAGATCATAGCAGCCCTATCTATCATATCATACCTCTCAACAACTTAGCACTAGAGAATGCATATGCTACCCACAAGATTCAAGTTCAAGGCAAGATTTACCAACAAACCTAACTCTTGAGAGAGTACTAAGTTGTAAACTAGCTTTAGAGAGGAATAAAGGACAGAGCAACTATTCATCATCTCAACATAGGAAAATTATACACATTCATACCGCGCATGAAAAAGGGAAATATTTTTGTTCTTTTTATGTTTTGCAAATTTTTATGGATTTTCAGATTTAGCAAATGCAAGAAATAAAGGGAAGGGGAAAGATACAAGTTACCGTGAGAAGGGGGGTCCTCCCCCAAGCTTGTTCTTGCTCATATCTGCTGGTTCGGGTCGTAGCCTTGGGAGCGGAAGAAGGCATCCCAATTGTTCTGATTCTGAGCCATCATTGCGTTCAGCTGGCGGAATTGGTTGTCGCTGAAATTCTGCCATTGCTGGGTGTCGGCGACATGTTGCGTGAGAGTTTGTTGCATGCTCTCGGTGCGCAAATCAATGTCGTCCACCCTCCTTATCAACTCGGCCATCCCATAGTTGAGTTCACGGAACCCACGGGATGAGAATGACCGAGTGGCAAAGGATGGCGGTCCGCTTGAACTTGATGACGTCTGCATGGGGTAATTGTACTGAGATTCCCATGCTCCGGCCTGCCATGTTGATGCACCCGCCTCGTCCTGTGGCGGGGGCTGCTCCCATACCGGATCTCCGGTCGGAGTGCGAAACTCCGGTGTAGGCTCCATATGCCTACGGGAACGTGTCGGTCGCCCTGAAACACTATGCCTGCGAACTTCTCCCACTGGCTCAAGTGGGAGGGTTAGTGCCCGACAGTGATACAAACGAAGACCCGGGTTAGGTAACGGGAATTCATTTGTATACCCGGGAAAGTGATAGATCAAGGTATTATTTGGACCATGTTTCAAAGTATGTCCTTGCACAAAATAGTCCTCGCCTAGAAATTCTCTATCTACCGTCAAATATTCAACATGAACATTCTCAAGCAGACCACACTTCTGCGCAATGCGAGTAACTAAAGAGGTGCACTCAATTGGTCCTGTCAACTTTATATTGTCTAACCATTGATCAATCATGCATTCCGCGGGTGACACCCTAATTTTCTTAACCATGGCATAAAGTATTTTCAATTCATCTTGCCGGACAACCCTAATGTCACCTCGAGGAAACAAGGTCATAGCCAACCACACATGCATAAATCTAAGTGTAGGATTATGGATGGCACTTGTTCTAGGCTTGGGACCCCACTCGTTTCCGGAAATCTTTTTCCAAAAACTTTCTTTATGGAACCCCTTTAGCGCTTTATCTAAGTCTAGCCTACATTTAGGATTTAGACCTAGCATAGCATGAAGATCACCCCATGTGACCAAGCGCTCTTGCCCAAACAAGCGAAAAGAAATGCCTTCATCATACTTTCTAAGGGTGCATAAAAACTGCATAGTAAGCAAACGAGAACCCGGCTCATCTACTTCTACGAAATTTAGCCAACCCATAGTGCGAAAAATAGAGGCAAATTCTTCTCTCATACCTATTTTCTCGAGGAAGTCCGGATCGAAGCGTCGGGTGTGGGCGAATGGCCGTTCTCTCATGAGCGCGATGGCTTGGCCCTCGCGGTCGTCCTTGATGTCGAGATGCTCCTCGGTGATGAGCAAGGCCGGCCTTTCCTCCGGAATTTCAGCTTCGGGGTCACCATGCCCCGGACTTGGTGTGAGCTCGACGGAGGATGCTTGACTCGTGCTTGCACGAGTGCTTTTTCTCCGCTTGATTCCGGCAACTTGCTTCATTCGTTTGAACATGGCTGCACACAAGAACAAACACAAGACAAGAACAAAAACAAGATCGAACAAGTGTTCGGGTGAGCGTTAGTGAAAACGACAAACCCGAGCTTCTCCGAAATTGGTTTTCTTTTCACAACAACTTGCAAATGCCCTAAAACAGAGGGGAAATATTTTTTTGGATTTTTGGGGCTGTAGTGAAGTTGAAGAACACGAAATTTTGGGAGAGCAACAAGTGAGCAAAGGAGGGGAGTGAAAGATGAGCTTGGAATGGTGCAGCTCCCCCTCCTGGGCGGTTTTTATAGCCAAGGAAGCAAGATGGCCGTTAGCAAGAGACAGAGCAACGGCCATATAGTCGTTGGGAGAAAGGAGCACAGGAAAAGGTGGGGCCAGGGGGTCGGCCGATCCCACCAGGTCGGCCGACCTGGCAGGTGGGCCTCCTGGCAGCCCCCTTTTTCCTATGTGTTCCCCAACGGCTAGGGGATTTGTCCCCTGCTGCCTTTTTGCTCAAAAAGCTCGACAAAAAATCTTTTCAAAATGGAAAGCCCAAAAACCTATTTTCTAAATTTTCAAAAATGCAAATGAGTTTTGAAAAATTCCAAGGTGGCTGGAAAAATTCAAAAGTGCAGAAATGCAGTGGTCGGGAAAAATCAAAATGTGGTGGAAAGCAAATATGCAATTAAAAGAGCAAATATGGATAACTACCGGTTTAACCTCTCGGCGAGGACTCACCTTTTAAAGTCCGACGAGCGGGACTTTTCTCCGGCGTTCAGCTGTAGGAACAGCAGCAGCTAACTGAGCTAATTGGGTTTCTATCATTTTATTAAAGCTCAGCTGATTCTTGAGAGCAGAGGAAACACCCTCTATCTTAGTGTGGATGCTCTCAAGAGTCCTATCAGTGGTGGCAAGCTTTTTACTGATGTTATCATTAACCTTAGCTTGACCAAGCACAAGATCTTTCAAGGAGGGCTGATTATAACCGGAATTAAAACCAGAGAAGTTGCCAGAGTTACCTCCTTGGTAGTTGGGACGTGGTGGACCCCAACCTTGACCTCCTTGTGGACGGTAGCCGTTGTTGTTGTTGTTGCCCATGAACATTGCGTCCTCACGGGTCTCAGGGCAGTCATTGCCCGAGTGTCCCGTGTTGCCACAGACCTCGCAAGTCATACGAGCGTCTAGGGCTTTCACTTCTCCATTGGCTTGGTCGTCCATCTTCTTCATGAGAAGGTCAATCTTGGCGGCGAGCATGTCAACCTCCTTGACGGAGTGCATGCCTCGCTCGCGAGGTTGGAGGCGCTCTTCATTCCAACCTTGGTTGGACACCATCTTCTCGATCAAATCTTTTGCCTTGCTCACAGTGAGCGAGAAGAAGGCTCCACCAGCAGCAGCGTCGAGGTGGTCGCGGGCCGACGGAGTAAGCCCGTTGTAGAAGTTCTGGATGATCAGCCAATCATCCATCCCGTGGTGGGGACATGCCAGGATGTACTCCTGGAGCCTCTCCCATGCCTCAGGAATCGACTCCTTCGACTCCTGCTGGAAGCTTGAGATCCTTCCGCGGAGGGCATTGGTCTTGCCCAGCGGGAAGAACTTTGCAAGGAACGCAGCTGAACACTTCTCCCAAGTATTCACAGCTTCAGGGTTTGCGTAGAACCACTGTCTCGCTCTCCCAAGGAGAGAGAACGGGAACAGTCGAAGGCGAACAGCGTCGGGGGTGACGTCCTTCATTTTGAACGTGTTGCAAATCTCCAGGAATTGCTGGAGATGAGCACTAGCGTCCTCATTGGCTTTCCCACAGAATGGGCTAGCCTGCACCATGGTGATGAGACCGGTCTTGATCTCGAAGTTCGCATCTCCCACATTGCCAGCTGGTCCCGTAGGGATGTTGGCAGCGGAGGGAGCGGAGAACTCGCGGAGGGTCTTGTCGGCCATTTGCTCAGAGCTTGATGGTGCGGGAATGACAGGTTCGATTGGCCGAGTCTCCTTACGAGGAGGGGTGAGCCTAGCTCGTGTCCTTCTCAGGAGTGACTCAGGATCTTCAGTGAAGTTTGTCGGCAAGTCGAAACCAGTCATACACTACCCTGTTTTCATACAAAATGCAGAAAACAAAGCAAGGTTAGCCTGCCTAGGAGATAGCCTTAATAATTGCAACACTACTATATACATTAGTAATTTTTCTTAATCATACGCCTTCCCCGGCAACGGCGCCAGAAATGCTTGTTGACTTTTGCTAAGCCATATTAATAAATCATTCCCGGCACGGGGCCAGAAACGGTTCACTAATATGTCCCAGAGTCAAGTAGGTAAAATCCGCAAGCGCACGGAGAATACCGCTGTAGCATTTCACCCGGAAGTATTCAGGGTATCGTATTTGTTTATCCCAAAGGAAGGGTATGATCAAGAAGCGTTACTAACATATAAGATCATGTTAACAATTAGCAAGGATATCTAACCAAGACAGGCGGGTACATGATAATAACTGGGTAGTGTGACACACACAGAAGATTCCTACTAAATAAATAAAGTCTAGTGGAGGAAAGACTAAGCTAAGCTACTCCTACTATACATTCCTATACAGTTGCATAGTCTAAGTAGAATACATACAGACCCACACTCAGGTTCAACAGTCAATAGTATAGCACTTCAGGCACGGACTTACCCCTGCATCCACAGGCGACTTCCGCCAAGAGCCTACGCACTAGCCTAGCGGGGAGGATTTCAAAGGACGGACAGGGCTGTCACCACCTGCCGCCTACCTCAACGAACCAGTAGACTAACGAATAATTGATGCAAATCAGTCACCCAAGTACCATACTTGCATGACCAAAGAGCACTCTGCCCCTCCGCGATTACTATTAACGAGGCAGAGCTACCGTACGAATACGATCACCAAACCCATGCTATACTTTATCAGCTAAAACTAAGCATAGAGACTATAACATATAAACTAGACTATAGTGACGGTATATAACTAGCATGACAATAGTAGTATAATAAATATAAACTACTATCACACAAGTAGACTATACTATCACATATATGGATCACAAAATCAAACAAGAAACTCATGACCCAAGCACAACTATATAGAAAAGATATATATATTGATAAGAGTAAAGTCTTACAAAAGGGAAAAGATACAAGAGCCATACCAATTCCAAGTGAAGACTTGGGATTAGAGAGCTCTAGACTCAGCCTAACTCCACTAAAACTCCAAGAACTACTACTAGCAAGAGAGAAATGCTTCTTGTGGTGTGTGTTGAATGTGAAGGCACACCCTCCTATTTATAGCCTCAATAGGTCGGCAAGGGAGAGTAACCGCCACGGAAGGCATCTCAAACCGTTATCAGGAGTCACGGAGGAGCCAACACGTGGAAGCCCAGGCGGAGAGGGCGCCCGGCTGGGTCGGCCGACCTGACCAGGTCGGCCGACCTGGGGGTGGCCCCTCCTGGCCTGTGCTTTCTCCAGGTGGCTGTCCTGTGGGTCCTGAGGTCGGTTCCCGCGGTATTACAGGGAGTTACGTCGGTTAAGTGCTGCAAATGGGCCCTTCAATCCGTGTGACGTCCATGTGGCGCTCTCTGATTGGTCGAAAGTGTGTTTTCTTGCCTTTTGAGGTGTTTCCTTCACATTTCCTCCTGCATGCACAAAGTTCTCCAAGTACAAGTGGAACTATATTATTGTGATAAAGCATGCGTGTATGAAATGCCAAATTCTCCTTTATTTGAGTATAGTTGACGGTTAAGAATGGTACTTAACAGCCGTCAACAGTCACCACCTAGTGCCTACCTCAAACAATCCGTGGACCACGTGATCAATAAAGGTAACCTACAACCTAGACACCACGTCTATGCTTTCAATTACTCCCTTAATCTCTAGCTATGATGGTACAAGACTAAGGTCTCTAACTAAATAGAGTGTGAAGTGAGCAAAGCAACTAAGTATAAAACTGACTTAAAAAGGAAACTTAAAGACCAAGAAAGAAATCATGAAGACTTACTAAATATGGCAAGCATCCGTTGAGGCACAAGCATGGAGAAGAGGTGGATGGGCTCACTCCTCCTCCGGACTTCCCCTTACTCTCTACCTATTTTCTAAGCGCTTTGGCGATGTTGAGCCTTAAGAAAATGAAGCTCTAAACTCTAACCTTGAAGTGTGTGGAGAGTGGAGGGACTTCCCTCCTAATATATCGGCCCAAGGTCAGTAATAAGCGGTAACTCCCGCCCTAAGCATAGGAATCGACCTTGGAAAGGCGATGGGAGACTCCTCGAGCAGGCCTGGGCCGAGTGGGCCCTAAAGATGTTCGGTCGAACACGAGTGTTTAGCCGAATATCAACTGGCCCCTTTCGGTCACAACTTTCTCGGGGTCACTGAACTACTACTCGCATTTGCCCTTCCATGTGTTAGGCCTTCTGGTATGTTAGTTTGCTTTGTTTATGGGCCCGTTGATCCTTGTGTTGTGTTCTGATTGGCCAGAAGTGTGCTTTTGTCTATGATGATATGAATTTTACCTCAATTACGTGGGTAAATCACCTACAAGCAAATATTCACCAACACTTGTGGAATTCATTAGTAATAAATTCCCATCACTATGTTTGTTATTTACTTTTATAGTTTTATGCAGGTATTTGACGGTCGGATTTGGTACTTAGTGACAGTCAACAGACGGTCGCGACGCAAAGCAACGACGAAGGAGAGTGCCGATGCAGCATGTAGGTGTTAGGGTAGAAGAAGAGGAGTCGAGGTAGATACTGCAACTCTAGTGACATGGTCATTGTGGACGAAGACGAAGTCATTGACATGGTAGTACCGGCAGCCAAGATTGGCAATGCTGGTAGCCTAAAGAAGCACGGTGGCGGTGGTCGAGGTTGGCAGGGACGAAGACCATGTGTGCGGATGATCGAGTCATGGATGCATGAATAGAGTGATGAAGATGCAGCAGCATGAGCCACAATAGACGAAGTTGAACTCACAGGGTATATCTCCAATCCGTGGCGACCACGGTCGGCGACGTTGCGGCCTGAAGAGGAGATGCAGTGGCACGTCAAAACTCGTTGACATGATATGCGGCCTTATTGTCATTGAATGCTTGGTCATCAGATTAGACCGATGGTGCATGCGGAAGCACGGTGATGCAACATAGGTTAGAGGTGGTGGCGGTGATATCGAGGATGTCCTGAACTAGATTCAAACACCATCATCTGGTGGACTCTGCTATCTGATCGATGAACCTTGTTAGGGAAGCATGAACGCAAGTACTAGTAAAGTACAGAGAAAGAAAATTTATTATCTTGTGAGGAATCTGCCACACAGCTTAATTAACAATGGTCGGTGATCCTCTGGGAGTGTGCTCTCATCTTTTGTCTTCAAGCTGCAAGAAAAATTCTATTGTTTTGATTTGACCAGCGATGAAGACACTTGAGAACCACATACTCCCTTCATCTTCAATGCATCTGGACAATTGTGTGTCCAGATTTATTGAAGATGCTATGAATCTGGACATCCTCTCTCATACCCTAGAATGCCTATATTTTGGGACAAAGGGAGTACTTGACTGTAGGACCACGTCCAAGGAGAGCTTCTAGCTTTCTCGTTGTTTCCATGGTGTGCTTCTGCTGAACTCAACTGAGGTCCATGGTGTGGCTGTTAGGGAACGGAGAGCCATGATAGCATGAAATAATTTCTACCATTCAACCAGAAAACATTGCAAGAGGGGATCATTGATCGTTACCATTAGACGCACAAGCAGAGCGGAAGCGAAAGTTGGAGCAGCTCGATCCAACGTAGTCGCGCGTCGGTGTAGAGGAAGTAGTCGATCACGTCAATGGTCTCCTCCTAGTCCAGCTGCCTGGCATCGCAGCAACAGCAGCGCCTCCTCGCGGTATCCACACATACGGGGTTGGAGCACCGTGCGCGGTGTGCTAGCACCGATAACACGGTTAGGGTTTTGTGGGCGAGAGAGAGGAGTGCGGCGGCTAGGGTTATGGACTGCTGCTATATCGTACCCCTTGCCCCACCTCCACTTATATAGATCCCTCTAATGGGCCTTTACTAGTTAACCATTAGTGGACTAATCCCTCACGGATCAATATTCATATGACCCTCACATACGGATCAAATCCGTATTGTCTCTTGAGCATATCTCCAACAGTGACATCAATGTATCCAACGCATGGGGCCACATGGGGGCTTGAGATGCATCAGAAGTTCGTACATGGCCAAGAGCCTCCAACCAATAAGCATACACAAGTGTCTCAGAAAACATATCGTGCAAGCCTCTGTGTTGCATCTGCAACACCCATTCATCAAGTCGATCTCGAAGAAAGGTGTGGTGTCATTCAGGCTGCACATATCGTTGTTTCCAGGTACACACAACACTGCCGCTGCTATGTAATTCAGGCTGTAGATATTGGGTGGCATTCAGGCTGTACATATTGGATTCAATTCGAAGTCTATGCACTTAGGAACTGTAGAGTGAACGAACAGTATCAGAGAATGGAATCCCATCGGTTCACGGTAGCCTAAGCAAGAGTTTCTTAGTGGTTCTCTATATTAAATATTGGTAAAATAACACACTGATAAAATATGACTTCGTCTCTAACACATCAACAAAGTCGAATTTATCTGCAACACACTATGATCTTGTAATTTCTTGTCTGGAACACATTATGACTATTTAACAATTGTTTTATACTTTTTTTTATCTCAATACTTAGAATACATTAGAACTTGAAACTTCACACAAATATACATTGTTGCAATATCTATCATTGAAAAATAGGGCTAGATTATTATTATTATTATTTGCTTGATTTGCTGGATAAATTGAATATTAAAAGAATGAGCAAACATGAAAATCATTTGAAAAAAATTAGCTCTATTTTTTAGTGATAGATAATGCAATAATGTATATTTATGCCAAGTTTTTAAATCCTAATATATTATGAGTATTGAGATAAAAAAGTTGAAAACAATTGTTAAATGGTGACAATGTGTCCCAGACGAGAAATCACAAGATCGTAGTGTGTTGCAGACAAATTCGACTTTGTCGATGTGTTAGAGACGAAGCCATGTTTTTTCAGTGTGTTAGAGGCAATTTTGCTTTAAATATTTTAATGGTTTTTTGAAAGGTTTCCTTCAAAATGCAAAACGTTTAATTTAAACCCAACCTAAGTTCTTCGGATGTTTTGTAACAGTTATATGTTCTTCCCTAGCGCGGAAGAAATCCCTGGCCTCTCAGGTAATCTGCGATTTTCACCGTCCGATTGCTGTTGTATGGTCACGGCTCTCGCGTGTGTTTTACGTGCTAGGTCCCACTGAAGTTTTATCGTGGCGCCGCCTCTCGCGTGTGTTTTGCGTAGTCTATTTTCGCGCTTGCTTGGGCCTCGCCAGTCGCAAGCAACGAAATCGCTGCTGCCTCATTCATTGCTCCTATCCGAAGCCCAAACCACCGCCACCGCCATCAATGCTCCAGCCTCACTCACCGTCCCCACCCTCCTCCCGTCTCCTCTTTCCACCTAATTGTCGCCAGGCCCACAGCCGTGAGCCTCTCTGTCCTAGGCCAAGATGTCACCGCGCCAGTGATTCCATGCACATGGAGAATGCATTGACTCAGGCCGGAGTTGCAAGTGGGAGTAGCAGCGACGAGCCCGTGCACGTAATGGAAAGAGCCGCCCCCTTACAAACAGCACCTCCTCACTCTAAGCCGAGCCATGAGGGGCTGAGTTCTAAGATCAATATGGTTGCACTTCTATAAAACACACTATAGGGTAAGACCTGACCTACTCAGCTAGCTACAAGGCTAACCAGCTTCACCCTCCTGTCCTTGACCCAATTCTCTCAAACCTCGGGTTCCAACAAGGCTCCATAAATGGCGCTCTTCCCTAAAAACACGAAGGAGTTCATTGATACTAGGTCGTGCACTGTCAAAGACACATGAGTTGTGATGCTTCAATATGACCCAAGTTCCCAGGATGATGGCGAAATTGAGATCTTTTCTTGTGTTCTTTGGCACTCTCTTGACAGCCTTTGAAGGACCGAGAAGGCGACCAGAGGGAGTGGGGGATGAATGGGAGCCAATTAAAATTCATCTTAAGAACTTGGCCTATGTCTGAATTTCAACCCAAACCAACCTCTAAGAAAATCACCAAGGTCACACATACCAACTTGTGATGTGTTAACCCTAGGAATGATTCAAAACAATATGACACAAAGTGGAAGCTCAAGAGGTTTAAAAAGGGGCACAAGGGAGATCTGAGAAATTCCAATTCTGGACCTTGACGGACATTCCTTCATTGACGGAAGTTCCTTCATAGTCACGACGGAAGCTCCTTCATCGACAGAAGTTCCTTCAGGATCATGACAGAAGTTCCTTCGTTGACGAAAGTTCCTTCAGGGTCACAATAGAAGTTCCTTCGTCGATGGAAGTTCCTTCAGGGTCACGACAGAAGTTCCTTTGTCGACCGAAGTTCTGTCAGAGTCAAATCAGGAGCAGTTCCTCGAAGGGAAAAATACTAAAACCCTAACAAACGAACTCCAAAAATCATGAAATTTGGGCCATATCATTCTCAATACATCACAACACTCCTCTAAAGAGATCCACTCAAAAAGCCCAAGGAATCATAATGAATTTCAGATCTCGTGCCAAGAACACCAAAAAGGGGAAACTTGAGAAATCATTGAAATCGAAGGTGCTCGTGCCTTTGATTCGTCAAGGACCTATGTAGGGTTGTTCTAGCACATCATAGCACCATGTTCCCCCAAGAAATCTATCCCAAAACTCACTCAAAATCAAGATAAAAAATCACCACGAAAATAGCTCCAAAAATAGGAAAAAAGAGAAATTCGGGATTTAGGGAGAAAGGAAGAACTTGAGCACGAATTTGAATCTCATATCATTGTTTCATCAAGTCAAGATACATGGATAGGAAGCCACCCTCTTCCTCCCACTATTTGGAAGAGAAAGACATGTCTCTCACACACCCACTCCTGTCCCCTATTACATGAAGACCTCTTCTAGCACTTTGAATTAAGACCTAAGGAAAGGCTAATGGGAGGAGACCCCTCTCCCACCAGTCACACCTCTCCTTATATAGGCCTAGGGGTTGTCCAAAAGACCATCCTACCCCTCACCTACATTACACTGCCACCTACCACCAAGGGCAAAATGGTCCAACTCCTTTTCCTTCGCCGGAACGCCATTGAGCCCTTCACAACTTTCCCTCGCCTCGACGCAAGCTCTGCGATGGTGCCACGCGCACCTCCAATGGCCGCCACCGGTTTTGAGGCCCAAACCGGGAAACTACCTTGCACGCTTTTCAAAGCGTGACTTCTTGATCTTGACACGTGTCACCTCGTCCTGTCCATTAGAAGTCTCTACATGCACCCACGCCCGATCACCTTTGACTTGGTCAACCCCACCGTCTTGATCACCACCTACGGTTTTGAGGTTTTGAGGCTCAACCGTGAAACCGTCCGTGCTTCTTGCCTCTCCACGTGTATGGTGTGGATCACCCTTGACTTCACCCGATCTCCTGATCGTCTGGCCCCAAGTCTCCTACGTGTGCCCGATCCTCTCGCCGTTGACCGCCAAGTTAACTCCAGTGACCTACACATCATGAGACAAGCAAACACATTTCCCATCTCCTGCAAACTCTCTAACATCCTTACCAACTCCGGTTAGTCAAAACTATGATATGCACAACTCCTGCAATCACCAGATTCCCGCATTTCAACTGAAACATAGACTAAACCAATGTCAATTACTCATCACATATTGCAAACCATGACACATATCCACATGGTTTCTCAATCTTCCCCTTGATGAGTACATTGACAACACCAAATGCACAAAGATTAGAGATTGAAATGCGAAGCCGAATAAGCACATCCAAATGGCCAAACCCAAACAAAAGGTGAGAAATAGGCCATCTAGCAAAATAGGGATCACAAAACCAAGAGTTGGCAAAGACAGCGACTTGAGATGCAAACAGTGTGAAAAGCTCAAGAAGCGCAAGAAAATGCTCAAGGACATGAAATGCTCCCGCTCAACTTGTGGTAGGTTTCATGTAATGCAAAATGGATCATTTTAGATTTCTTAGCATTATTTGTGCATGACCCCAACTTTCTCCGCCTTTGGCAATGAACTTATCAAAGTGGCAAAAGAACAAACATGCAATGAATGAAAATGCAAAACTAAGGAACTTCAACAATTATGCAAACAAGCATTTAACCTTGCCAATCAGATCCATAGAGCCATGAAGTGTAAAAGCAATAGCTCACAATCATACAAAGACCAAAAATAGTAGCAAGGCATAAACACCAAGAGCTATACAAGCTAAGCAAAATGATTGACTAGCTTAGATAGAATAAAATTTGCTTATCATGAAAAAACTCCACATGTGTAAGTACTCCCATCCAAGGCAAAACGGGCATCAAGTGAATCAAAAGAAACTAGGCAGTCTCAATCTCAACTAGGGCAACAAGCATTCATAGAAAATGAGCTTTACAAATGCTCACATATGCAACAAAGATTCATTTGATCAAGTGTTTATTGTTTATCCTCATGTGTCCTCTTATCCATGCGAAGCGTCGCACGACTGGGTACGGAAAACACCCCGAGGCCTCAAGTCATAGTGTTTGGATTTAGCAATTTAGAATAATTTTGCTCAAAGCACTTAGCAGATTTTTCATGATGTATTCACAAGACAAAAGAGCATGCCTTTGTGGCAAAAGGAACACACATTCCCACAGTGTTCTATCATGAGCTAAACATTTGCAAAGCCTTCCATTTCACAAACACAAGGCACCAAAGCCAAGACATCCTCTAGACTAGCCTCAACACAAGTTTTGACAGGGATAAAAGCAATTATACACATGGTGAGCAAGACTTAACAAGATTAGTTCATAAGGTTCACAAGAAGCTCAGTTTACCTTTAAGATTAACAACTTGCTCAAAAGAATCTATAACAAGCCATCTAGAAAATCTAAGCATGAGACATTACTATCACATCCACACAACATAGCTCAAGCTCAATCATAGCAAGGAGAAATGCAAGAAAGCATAAGAATCAAAGCTCATCTATCAATGCATATATTACATATGAGATACAATGCATAAAAAGGTAAGATACATATATACAAGAGAACACCAACTCCCCCTTAAATGATGCCACAAGGATGACAAACACCAAGATCCCCCCGAAGAAAAGCAAATCTTGAAGCATCTAGAGGCTTGGTAAGGATATTAGCCAATTGGTTTTTGGTGTTGATGTATTTGACCTCCACATCTCCCTTCTCAACATTATCTCTCAGGAAGTGGAATCTCACATTTCTATGTTTGAACTTACCATGTAGGACTAGGTTCTTGGCTAAGCATATGGCACTGGAGTTATCACACATGAGTGGAACACCATTAAAGGTTAACCCATAGTCTCTCATGGTGGACACAATCCATAGGATTTGTGAGTAACAACTAGCAGCTACAACATACTCAGCCTCTATGGTGGATTGGGCTACACTCGACTGCTTACGAGAAGACCAACAGATCAAAGAAGTACCTAAGAAATGGCAAGTACCAGTGCTCTTCCTATCAATTCTACACCCAGCAAAGTCCGCATCCGAATACCCAATAAGATGAAGAGATGAAGATGCAGAGTACCAAAGACTGAACTCAAGGGTGTATTTGAGATACCTGAAGATGCGCTTGACAGCCTTGCGGTGAGTCACCCTTGGGGAAGCTTGAAAGCGAGCACAAAGACACACTGCAAAGTGTATGTCGGGTCTTGTCATCGTCAGGTATAAGAGGGAGCCAATCATGCTCCTATACACCCTTTGGTCCACCGCTTCACAGTGTTCGTCAGGGTCAAGTGTCGTTGTTGTGGACATTGGTGTTGACAACGGCTTCACATTGACCATGTCGAACTTCTACAAGAGATCCTTCGTGTACTTGGCTGGATGTATGAAGGTGTCTTGTTTGCACTGCTTGATTTGAAGTCCAAGAAAGAAGATGAACTCGCCCATCATCGACATCTGAAATTCACTTTCCATAGCTTCCTGTAATCTGGACACAAGAGTATAAGAGGAACCTCCAAAGATGATATCATCCACGTAAATCTAAACCATTAGAAAGTCATTGCCATGCTTTAGAGTGAACAAGGTTTTGTCAACACACCCCATGACATACCCGCACTCTAACAAGAAGGTCTTAAGCGTAGCATACCATGTCCTAGGTTCTTGCTTTAGCCCGTACAAAGCCTTTTGAAGCTTGTACACACGGTTTGGGTATTTGTGGTGCTCAAAGCCAGGTGGTTGTCTCACATAAACCTCTTCCTCCATGAAACCATTTAGGAAGGCACTCTTGACATTCATTTGGTAGAGTATAATGCCCTTAGAGGTAGCAAATGCAAGTAAGATTCTAATGGCTTTGATGCGTGCAACAGGAGCAAAGGTTTCCCCATAGTCTAAGCCCTCCACTTGACTGAAACCCTAGGCAACAAGCCTAGCCTTGTTTCTAACAACCTCACCATCTTCCCCATGCTTGTTTTTGAAAACCCACTTGGTTCGTATGACATTGACACCAACAGGAGGCTCTACTAGGGTCCACACTTTGTTTCTCTCAAAGTTTTCCAACTCCTCATGCATGGCATTAACCGAATGTTCATCAGATAATGCGTGTCCAACATCCCGTGGTTCAAAGGTGGCAACAAAGAGTGAATTAGTAAAGCAGGCGAGATGTGCAGACCTTGATCTTATTGTCCTCTTATAGAGATTACCGATCATCTGTTGAGGTGGATGTTGACGCTGAATGTGGTGAGGAGCCTCTCTCTCAGAGCATACCTCACCCTCAACCACATCTGGAGCTGGCTCGACAGCTGCTTAGGTCGACGTAGAAGCTTCTAGACCCTCTGCTGGAGTGGTGGAAGCAGCAGGAACAAGCTCGGATGTGGGATTGAATGACTCATCATCGTCATCATCCAAGCCTTGTATGTCCTCTTCTACAAAGATACGCTCCTCCATCTCCTTGTTACATGCAGTCTCAATCACATTGCTTGCACAAGAGTTTGATTCATCAAAGGTTACATCACAGGATTCTACGATGGTGTTAGTCTCCAAATTCAGAACTCTATAGGAATGGCCATGAGGGGTGTAGCCAAGAAAGATGCCATCAGAAGATCTCGACTCAAAGTTATCAAGATTGACACGCTTGAGAATAAAGCACTTGCAACCAAAGGCACACAAATGAGAAACTGATGGCTTCCTCCCAAAGCGTAGCTCATAGGAAGTCACATTAAGAATTGATCGATAGAAAATCTGATTGGAAACATAGCAAGTAGTGCTAATGGCCGCAGCCCAGAACCACCTCGGAGTCCTATGCTCATCGAGCATCATCCGGGCCATTTCCACCAAGGTTCTGTTCTTTCTTTCGACCACACCATTTTCGCTGAGGGACACAAGGTGCTAAAAACTAATGCTCAATACCATGCTCAAGACAGAAAGCATCAAAGGAGGAGTTCTTGAACTCGGTGCCATTATCACTACGAATTGCTCATAATGCACAGGATGTTTCTTGAACTATCTCAAGGCTAAGCTCCGAAAGTGATGAAACACTTCATGCTTGCTCTCAAGAAAGTAAACCAAAGAGTAGCGAGAGTAGTCGTCAACAATCACAAGAACATACCACTTCCTACTTGCCGAATAAACCCGAGAAGGACCAACAGTGTCCATATGAAGCACCTCTCCAGGGCGTTCAGTCATCACCAAATTGATTGGTGGATGAGAAGCGGCAATCATTTTCCCATGACGACAAGGAGCACAAAGCAAATCCTTGTGAAATTTGAGTTTAGGCAATCCTCGGATCAAACCTAGGACACTCAAGTGACAAAGCAAGTCAAAGCTCATGTGACCTAGTCTCCTATGCCATTTCTAGAGCTCAGAAGAAGATTGAGCAAACAAGCACTTGTGAGAACCAGAAGAACTAGCAAAATCAGCCTGAAAAACTTTCCCAATGCTAGGAATCCCACAAACCAAAGAGCCATTCGAATCAAGAACACAAGAAGCATTTTTCTTAAAGTGCACTTCCAAACCAACATCAAGCAACTGAGAGACAGAGAGGAGATTGTACTTGAGATGCTCAACCAAACCAACATCCTTGAGAGTGAATTTTTCATTTACCTTTACCACGCCTCTTGCCTTCACTCTCCCTCTCTTGTCATCTTCAAAGGTCACATAGTCCCGACGCTTCAGAGGAGTAAAGCTGGAGAACCACTTTGCATCTCCAGTCATGTGGCACGAACACCCGGAGTCCAACAACCATTTGTTCTCCAGGCCTCCACCTGCTTCCTACAAAGAACGAGAAGGAAAGATTGATGACTCAGTGCTGGGTTAGAAAGAAAACTCTTGGGAAGCCAGCATTGAATCACACGATCTACAGGGGTTATCATAGTTCTTTGCACATTACCAGTCGAACGCATGGGACGAGAACCACGATGGGGAAAGCGTGGCCTATCAACGCATCTCGACTCAAACATGTGGTTGTGAGGATAGAAATCATTTGTGTGAAAGCCAAATCCATGTGAGCGACGCTCACCACGATGGGGAAAATGTGGGGCGTCAAAACGTTGCTGCACAAAGCCTCTGTTTCATGAATCAAAGCCATATGAGGAATGACCCTATCCACGATAGGCACGAGAAAAAGAGCAAGGCTAAAAACCAACAAAATCATCATGATGCACATTTCTAATTAACTCAGCTTGCATCCTCTCATTTCTCTTACGCCTATAACAGTACTCATCCAAGTGACCCTTGCGGCCACAGAACATGCAAATGTAGACACTCTCATGTTTAGGCTTAGCTTGCACAATGAGTTTGGGTTTTGGCTTCTCGGCTTGCCTTGGATTGAAGGAGGGATTTGGGTTAGGTGGATAGTATGTGTCAGTGGGTTTGATGGATTGTTCCTCACCCATGTAGCTAGAGCTAGACACAAACTTACCCGTATTCTCACTCTCCTTGTCACACCTCTCAAATCCCAAGCCCAAGTTGTATGTTGACCTACTGGCACTTTCTTTGAGTCTTGCCAAGTTACTCTCAATCTTCTCCTCACTCACTAGGGTTCTTTGGAGACGAGAGATGAGATAGTCATTTTCTTGGGTTAGGATTTTGTTTTCCTCTCTAGTGATTGCAAGCTTATCCTTACGAGAGCAACACACTACACATGGTGGTGGAAGAACTTTCGAGCGAGTCTCATCTAGCAGCTTGGACTCGAGCTCTTTGACTTTGAGGGTTTGAGCTTCCAACTCATAGGTGAGCTTGGGGCACTTCTGACATGCACCCAAAAGAGTTGGTCTAGCTTTGAATTCATCCAGCTCTTTAAGGGCACTCTCAAGTTGACTGGCAACTTGAGCATGCACACTTTCCCTCTGTGCAAGATCATTCATCACAACTTTACAAGACTCACACTCAACAGCAATTGCATGTTTTGCAAGCTTAGACCTAAGCGAAGTGATTTCATACTTAGCACTCTCCAACTTAGACTTAATCTCTCTACTCTCACGTACATTGCTGTGAAGCTTATCATCTTGCATGAGCAAAACATCGCACAAATGATCAAGTTCAGAAGAGAGCTCATCAAGAGTGGGAGGTACCTCGCTTGTGTCGGAGTCGGAGCCAGAGTCGGTGTCGTGGGCGTTCTTTGCCATGAAGCAAAGCCCGGTGAAGTCGTCCTTCCTCTTAACTCGTGGCTTCTCAGCCTCCTCCTCCGAGCTTGTAAGGCATTCGCTTGATGTGAGGTCGACGTCGCTCAAGGCGGCAACGCAGGCGCGTGCAATGGCCTTGGCGAACTTCTTGAAGCTCTTGCCTTTCTTGTAGAAGCGGTTCTTTTTCTGCTTGAAATCTTTAGTGCTGTTGTCGTGGTACCCAGACTTCTTCTTCTTCTAGTGCAGCAATCTTATCCCCCCAAGCATTTTCATCAAGTGAGTACAGTAATTGCTTAGCTCTATCATTATCACTGTACAAAAGGTTACCACAAGCCCACAAGTTGCACACAATGGCCTCAAACCTACAAAAAGTGTCATCTAGTGACTCATCATATTTTTGTGCAAAGGTTTGGTACTGTCTATTGTAAGAATCTTTACGCATAGACTTGACTTGATTGGTATCCTCATGGTACGTGCAAAGCCTTGCCCAAATGGCATGTGCAGTATCAAGATGAGCAACACGGTCATGTTGATTCCTACCTAGAGCAGAAAGCAGGATATTGACAGCTTTGGAGTTATTTTCATACCTGGTTAACTCACCTACTTGCGCGGTATTGAGGTCGTCCGGTATGGCATAGTCCTGTTCCACGATCTCCCAAATTGCACGTCCTTGGCTCAAGAGATAAGCCATGGTCCGTGACATCTAGTAGGATAAGTGCTCTCCATCGAGCATCCAAAGCTTAACCACACGCTTCTCCATGTCGCCTTCGGATCACAAAGATGGTGAAGGTCAACTAGTGATCAAACCGGCTCTGATACGAATTGGAGGACCGAGAAGGCGACCAGGGGGGGGGGGGTGAATGGGAGCCAATTAAAATTCTTCTTAAGAACTTGGCCTATATCCCATTTTCAACCCAAACCAACCTCTAAGAAAATCACCAAGGTCACACACACCAACTTGTGATGTGTTAACCCTAGGAATGATTCAAAACAATATGACACAAAGTAGAAGCTCAAGAGGTTTAAAATGGGGCACAAGGGAGATCCAAGAAATTCCAATTCTGGACCTTGACGGAAGTTCCTTCATTGATGGAATTTCCTTCATGGTCACGACGGAAGTTCCTTCGTCGACGGAAGTTCCTTCAGGGTTATGACAAAAGTTCCTTCGTTGATGGAAATTCCTTCAGGGTCACAACAAAAGTTCCTTCATCGACAGAAGTTCTGTCAGAGTCAAATCAGGAGTAGTTCTTTGAAGGGAAAAATACTAAAACCCTATCAAACAAACTCCAAAAATCACAAAATTTGGACCAGATCATCCTCAATACATCACGACACTCCTCTAAAGAGATCCACTCAAAAAGCACAAGGAATCATAATGAATTTCAGATCTCGTGCCAAGAACACCAAAAAGGGGAAACTTGAGAAATCTTTGAAATCGAAGGTGCTCGTGCCTTTGATTCGGTCAATGACCTATGTAGGGTTGTTCTAGAACATCATAGCACCAAGTTCCCCCAAGAAATCTATCCCAAAACTCACTCAAAATCAAGATCGAAAATCACCACGAAAATAGCTCCGAAAATAGGAAAAAAGAGAAATTCGGGATTTAAGGAGAGAGGAAGAACTTGAGCACGAATTGGAATCTCATATCATTGATTCATCAAGTCAAGATACATGGATACAAGACTAGGAAGCCACTCTCTTCCTCCCACTATTTGGAACAGAAAGAGATGTCTCTCACACACCCACTCCTCTACTCTATTACATGAAGACCTCTCCTATCACTTTGAATAAAGACCTAAGGCAAGGCTAATAGGAAGATGCTCCTCTCCCACCAGCTACATCTCTCCTTATATAGGCCTAGGGGTTGTTCTAATGACCATCCTACCCCTCACCTATAATACACTGCAACCTACCACTAGGGGCAAAATGGTCCAACTCATTTTCCTTTGTCCGAACGCCATCGAGCCCTTCACAACTTTGCTTCGCCTCGACGCAAGCTCCGCGATGGTGCCACGTGCACCTCTAATTGCCGCCGCTGGTTTTGAGGCCCAAACTGGGAAACCGCCTTGCACGCTTTTCAAAGCGTGACTTCTCGATCTTGACGTGTGTCACCTCGTCCTGTGATCCTCCTCGTCGGCACGTCTCTCCCTCCTCCGGTCCATTAGAAGCCTCTACTTGCACCGACGCCCGATCACCTTTGACTTGGTCAACCCCGCCGTCTTGGTCACCACCCATGGTTTTGAGGCTCAACCGTGAAACTGTCCGTGCTTCTTGCCTCTCCACGTGTACAGTGTGGATCACCCTTGACTTCACCCGGCCTCCTGATCGTCTGGCCCCAAGTCTACTACTTGTGCCCGATCCTCTCGCGTTGACCGCCAAGTTGATTCTAGTGACCTACACATCATGAGACAAGCAAACACATTTCCCATCTCCTGCAAACTCTCCAACATGCTTACCAACTCCGGTTAGTCAAAACCATGATATGCATAACTCCTGCAATCCCCAGATTCTCACATTTCAACTCAAACACAGACTCAACCAGTGTCAATTACTCATCACATATTGCAAACCGTGGCACATATCCACATGGTTTCTCAGCCTTTCTCCACCACTGAGGAAAGGATACCTCATGTTGACTTGGCGCTTTGTCCGGCAACCCAAGTGGTTCCAAGATATGAAACTAGAATTCTTGGGAGAGCACACATGTGGTGAGAAGGTGCTGCACGTCCTCGTCTTCTTGGTCACACAACGGACATTTAGGTGGGTGAGGGAGACCTCGTTTTGCAAGCCTGTCCGCTGTCCGGCACCAGATCTGAATGGTGAGCCATAGAAAAACCTTGCACTTCTGTGATGCCCATGATTTCCATAGTCGCCGCCAGTGCTCAAATGGGATGGCGCCATTGAACAAGGCACTGTAGGTAGACTTGGAGGAAAATTGGCCTGAACTATCAAACTTCCATGTGTGTACATCTTCAACTTGTGAAAGGTGCATTTCCATTAGTGCATCCCACAATTGAAAATATTCAAATACCCCGATCATGGACAGCCCGCCTTGTATGTTTGTAGGCCAAGATTGATCAAGCATACCTTGTGCGACTGTGCATTGTTTGTGAGTTTTTAGTGGAACCGCTTGGAAAACCAAGGGGTCAAGTTCACCATCGAGCACCCCATGATCCATTTGTCTAGCCAAAAGAACATGTTTTGACCATCTCCTACATGTGATTCCATCGCGATAGTAAACAGTGCTTGTGCATTTGGATGCACATGTATGTCCAACCCCTTCCAAGCACGATTGGGATCTATCTTCTCAAACCAAAGCCATCAGATTTGAAGGGCCCAACTCATGATCTCACGGTTGAGAATGCCAAGCCTTCCCAGGTCCAAAGGCCGCTGCACTTTATCCCATGCAACTAGACATGATCCACCATTGACCGCTTTGCGCCCATTCCATGTGAATGTCTGACTCAACTTGTCAATTGCGCGGATGAACCATTTAGGGGCGTTGATGGAAACAAGAATATAAATTGGTACAACTGAAAGAACGAAGCGCACCCATGTGACACGACCTGCCATATTCATAAGGGACGCTTTCCATCCATGAAGCTTTCCTCCAATCTTCTCAACCCAAAGTAAAAGATCCGCCTTTTTTAATCTGCTGTTAGAGACCAGCAGCCCCAAATATGTTTAAGGAAAGCTCGATGTCGGGCACGGTAAGGTGTTGGTAACTATCTCTAATTCAGCCTCCTCACATCTGATCGGAATCACACAGCTCTTTTACAAGTTGGTTTGTAAACCTGAAGCTTCCTCAAACTTAGCTAAAATCTCTATAGCCAAGTCCATCTCTTGTTCAGTAGGATGGATGAATAGAAGCATGTCATCTGCATATAATGAAATCTGCATATAATGAAATTTACTGTTCAGTGGGATGGATGAATAGAGTCAAAGGTGCAAGCAAGCCAAATTCTTGGGCCATGGTGAGCAGACTATTCAGGACATCCATGACAAGAATAAAGAGCATTAGAGAGAGCGGGTCACCTTTACAGAGGCCATGTTGATGACGTATCTCGCTGCCCGGCTCGCCGTTAACAAACAATCTTGTCGATGATGTTTCCAACATATTCTGGATCAGGTTGCACCATACCAGACCAAACCCCAAATGTGTTAGAATTTCCAACAAGAAAGCCCATGAGATAGAGTCAAATGCTTTTGAAATATCCAACTTCAAGAAGAGACTCAGTGTTTTGGTTCGGTGAAGGAGCTTGAGAAACCATGTGGATATGTGCCATGGTTTGCAATATGTGATGAGTAATTGACATTGGTTGAGTCTGTGTTTGAGTTGAATTGCGGGAATCTAGGGATTGTAGGAGTTGTGCATATCATGGTTTTGACTAATAAGAGTTGGTAAGGATGTTGGAGAGTTTGTAGGAGATGGGAAATGTGTTTGCTTGTCTCATCATATGTAGGTCACTGGAGGCAACTTGGCGGTCAACGGCGAGAGGATCGGGCACAAGTAGGAGACTTGAGGCCAGACGATCAGGAGGTTGAGTGGAGTCAAGGGTGATCCATACCATACACGCGGAGAGGCAAGAAGCACGGACGGTTTCACGGTTGAGCCTCAAAACCGTGGTGGTGATGAAGACAATGTGTTGACCAAGTCAAGGCAAGCGGGGTGCCGGTGCAAGTGACAAGGGGGCCCAATGAACAGAGAACGGGAGAGACTTGCTGGTGGTCAGAATCGCGGGACAAGGTGACACGTGTCGACATCGAGAAGTCACGCTTTGAGAAGCGTGCAAGGCGGTTTCCCGGTTTGGGCCTCAAAACCAGTGGCGGTGGTTGGTGGTGCACGTGGCACCATCATGGATCTTGCTTCAAGACGAAGCAAAGTCGTGAAGGGCCCGAGGGCGTTCGGGCGATGAGGAGAGAGATGGACAAGTTTGCCCCTGGTGGTAGTTGGCAGTGTTATGTAGGTCAAGGGTAGAGTGATCATGTGGACAACCCCTTGGCCTATATAAGGAGAGGTAGGGCTGGTGGAAGAGGTGCCTCTCTTGCCATTAGCCTTGCTAGGTTTTTCTTCTCATGTGCTAGGAGAGTGCTTTATCTGTAAAGAGGAGAGTAGTGGATGTGTGGCAGACATGTCTTACCCTTCTCAAATAGTGGGAGGATGAGGGTGGCTTCCTAGCCATGTAATCATGTATCTTGAATTCTTGAATCAATGATCTGAGGTTCATTTTCGTGGTCAAGATCTTCCTCTCTCCCTAAATCCCGAATTTCTCTTTTCTCTATTTTTGGAGCTATTTTCATGGGAATTTTTGATCTCCTTTTTGGATGAGTTTTTGGGTTGGATTTCTTGAGAAACTTGTTGCTATGATGAGCTAGAACAATCCTACATGGATCATTTGGAGTTTGTTTGATTAGGTTTTGACCAAGTTTTTGCCTAATCCTGAAACCTTTTCTTGTTCTGTCGGGGTCGATCGACACTACCGATGACCGGGACAGGCACTGCCGGTAGGTCATCCGAACCCCGCACCGGCACTGTCGATGGCCAGACCGGCACTGCCGATGCGCTCTGTTTGCTGCTTCTGAGAATCCCTCACCAACACTGCCGATGGACTTTACTGGCACTGCCGATGGTGCCAATCGGCACTGCCAATGGCTGTGATCGGCACTACTGTTGGCAGTCCAGTTTCGCATTGTTTTGAGTGTTTTAAGTTCTCTTTTGTTTCCACTGTGTTCCACTGCTGTAGTTGATTATTCCTAGGGTTAGCACATCACAAGCTAGGGTGTGTAGCGTTGGTGATCGATTTGGAGGTTGGCTCGGGTTGTAATCGGGACATAGGTCAAGTTCTCTTGGAGAATTTTAATTGGCTCCCATTCACCCCCCTTTGGTCGCCTTCTCGGTCCTTCAATTGGTATCAGAGCTGGTTTGATCACTAGTTGACCTTCACCGGCTTTGTGATCCGAAGGTGACATGGAGAAGCGTGCAGTCAAGCTTTGGATGTTTGATGGAGAGGACTTTCCCTACTGGAAGTCATGGACCAAGGTTTATCTCTTGAGCCAAGGACGTGCAATTTGGGAGATCGTGGAGCAAAACTATGCCATACCGGACGACCTCAACACCGTGCCAGTAGGTGAGTTAACCAGGTATGAAAACAACTCCAAAGCTGTCAATATCCTGCTTTCTGCTCTAGGTAGGAATGAACATGACCATGTTGCTCATCTTGATACTGCACATGCCATTTGGGCAAAGGTTTGCACATACCATGAGGGTACCAATCAAGTCAAGTCTATGCGTAAGGATTCTTACAATAGATAGTACCAAACCTTTGCACAAAAACCTGGCGAGTCACTAGATGACACTTTTTGGAGGTTCGAGGCCATTGTGTGCAACTTGCGAGCTTGTGGTAACCTTGTTTATAGTGATAATGATAGAGCTAAGCAATTACTGTACTCACTTGATGAAAATGCTTGGGGGGTTAAGATTGCTGCACTAGAAGAAACTGCTGATTTCAATACCCTGGACTATGAGTAGGTGTATAGCAAGCTAAAATCTCATGAACTGTCTAGGAAGTCTCGTCCTAATCTTGCTAATCCTGCTTCTAGCATGGCTTTGCTTTCTAGCTCTCAAAAAGGTAGTCATAGTGGTGCTTCTTATGGAACTAACCCCTCACTTCACAAGTCTTCTTTGGAGTTTGCTCTTTCTTCTCTTGTTGCAGCTTCCGATGAACAGATGGAGTGCATTCTTGATGAGGAGCTGTCCTTGCTCACAAGGAAGTTCAGGTTGTTCTACAACAACCATAAGGAGAGAAGAGGAGGTGGTTCAAGAACCTGCTTCGAGTGTGATGACCCAGGACACTTCATTGTTGACTGTCCCAAGAAGAAGAAGAAGGTGAGTACCACGACAACAATACTGAAGATTTCAAGCAGAAGAAGAACCGCTTCTACAAGAAAGGCAAGAACTCCAAGAAGTTTGCCAAGGCCATTGCATGCGCCTGCATTGCCGCCTTGAGCGATGTCGACCTCACATCAAGTAATGGCCTTACAAGCTCTGAGGAGGAGGTCGAGAAGCCACGAGTCAAGAGGAAGGACGACTTCACTGGACTTTGCTTCATGGCAATGAACGACCATGACACTGACTCTAGCTCCGACTCTGACACAAGCGAGGTACCTCCCACTCTTGATGAGCTCTCTTCTGAACTTGATCATTTGCGTGATGTTTTGCTTATGCAAGATGATAAGCTTTGCAGCGCTGTACATGAGAGTAGAGAGCTTAAATCTAGATTGGAGAATGCTGAGTATGAGATCACTTAGCCTAGGTCTAAGCTTGCTAGAGATGACATTGTTGCTGAGTGTGAGTCTTGTCAAGTTGTGATTAATGATCTTGCACAGAGGGAAAGTGTGCATGCTCAAGTTGCCAGTCAGCTTGAGAGTGCCCTTAAAGAGCTTGATGAATTCAAGGCTAGACCAACTCTTTTGGGTGCATGTCAGAAGTGCCCTAAGCTCACTAGTGAGTTGGAAGCTCAAACCCTCAAAGTCAAAGAGCTCGAGTCCAAGCTGTTAAATAAGACTCGCTCTAAAGTTCTCCCACCACCATGTGAAGTGAGTGTTTCCCTTAAGGACAAGCTTGTAATCACTAGGGAGGAAAACAAAGTCTTAGTCCAAGAAAATGACTATCTTGTTTCTAGGCTCCAAAGAACCCTAGTGAGTGAGGAGAAGATTGAGAATGACTTGGCAAGAGTCAAAGAAAGTGCTAGTAGATCAACCTACAACTTGGGTTTGGGATTTGAGAGGTGTGACAAAGAGAGTGAAAATGTGGGTAAGTTTGTGCCTAGCTCTAGATACAAGGATGAGGAACAATCCATCAAACCCACTGACATATACTATCCACCAAACCCCAATCCTTCCTTCAACCCAAAGCAAGCTGAGAAGCCAAAACCCAAACCCACTGTGCAAGCTAAGCCTAAACATGAGAGTGTCTACAATTGCATATTCAGTGGTCATAAGGGTCACTTGGATGAGTACTGTTATAGGCGTAAGAGGATTGAGAGTATGCAAGCTGAGTTAACTAGGAATGTGCATCATAATGATTTCGATGGTTTTTAGCCTCGCTTTTTTCTCGTGCCTATCATGGACAGGGTTACTCCTCATATGGCTTTGATTCACGAAATAGAGGCTTTGCGCAGCAGCGCTTTGGCGCCCCACGTTTTCCCCGTCGTGGTGAGCATCGCTTGCGTAGATTTGGCTCTCACACAGATGATTTATATCCTCACAACCCCAGGTTTGAGTCGAGACGCTTTGACAAGCCACGTTTTCCCCATCGTGGTTCTCGTCCCATGCGTTCGAATGATAATGTGCAAAGAACTGTGATGACTACTACCGGTCGTATGGTGAAGTGCTGGATTCCCAAATGCTTTTTGACTAACCCAAGCACAGAGCCATCGATTTTTTCTTCTCGTTCTTTGTAGGTAGCAGGCAGAGGCCTTGAGAACAAGTGGCTAATGGACTCCGGGTGTTCGCGCCACATGACCGGAGATGTAAAGTGGTTCTCTAGCCTCACTCCCTTGAAGCACCGAGAGTATGTGACTTTTGGAGAGGACAAGAGAGGGAGAGTGAAGGCAAGAGGCGCGGTAAAGGTAAATGAAAAATTCACTCTCAAGGATGTTGGTTTGGTTGAGCATCTCAAGTACAATCTCCTCTCTGTCTCTTAGTTGCTTGATGTTGGTTTGGAAGTACGCTTTAAGAAAAATGCTTCTTGTGTTCTTGATTCGAATGGTTCTTTGGTTTGTGAGATTTCTAGCATTGGGAAGGTTTTTTAGGCTGATTTTGCTGTCTCTCCTGGCTCTCACAAGTGCTTGTTTGCTCAATCTTCTTCTGAGCTCTGGAAATGGCATAGGAGACTAGGTCACATGAGCTTTAACTTGCTTTGTCACTTAAGTGGCCTAGGTTTGATCCGAGGATTGCCTAAGCTTAAATTTGATAAGTATTTGCTTTGTGCTCCTTGTCGTCATGGAAAAATGACTGCTGCTTCTTATCCACCAATCAATTTGGTGATGATTGAACGCCCTGGAGAGCTGCTTCATATGGACACTGTTGGTCCTTCTCGGGTTCGTTCGGCGGGTGGGAAGTGGTATGTTCTTGTGATTGTTGATGACTACTCTCGCTACTCTTGGGTTTACTTTCTTGAGAGCAAGGATGAAGTGTTTCATCACTTTCAGAGCTTAGCTTTGAGGTTGTTCAAGAAACTTCCTGGTGCATTACGAGCAATTCGCAGTGATAATGGCACCGAGTTCAAGAACTCCTCCTTTGATGCTTTCTGCCTTGAGCATGGTATTGAGCATCAGTTTTTAGCACCTCGTGTCCCTCAGCAGAATGGTGTGGTCGAGAGAAAGAACAGAACCTTGGTGGAAATGGCCCGGACGATGCTCGATGAGCATAGGACTCCGAGGCGGTTCTGTGCTGAGGCCATTAGCACTGCTTGCTATGTTTCCAACCGGTTTTCTTGCGCTCAATTCTTAATGTGACTTCCTATAAGCTATGCTTTGGGAGGAAGCCATCTGATTCTCATTTGCGTGCCTTTGGTTGCAAGTGCTTTATTCTCAAGCGTGTCAATCTTGATAACTTTGAGTCGAGATCTTCTGATAGCATCTTTCTTGGCTACACCCCTCATGGCCATTCCTATAGAGTTCTGAATTTGGAGACTAACACCATCGTAGAATCCTGTGATGTAACCTTTGATGAATCAAACTCTTGTGCAAGCAATGTGATTGAGACTGCAGGTAACAAGGAGATGGAGGAGCGTATCTTTGTAGAAGAGGACCTACAAGGCTTGGATGATGACGATGATGAGTCATTCAATCCCACATCCGAGCTTGTTCCTGCTGCTTCCACCACTCCAGCAGAGGGTCCAGAAGCTTCTACATCGACCTAAGGAGCTGTCGAGTCAGCTCCAGCTGTGGTTGAGGGGGAGGTATGCTCTGAGAGAGAGGCTGCTCACCACATTCAATGTCAACATCCACCACAACAGATGATCGGTAATCTCTATGAGAGGACAACAAGATCAAGGTCTGCACATCTCGCCTGCTTTACTAATTCTCTCTTTGTTGCCACTTTTGAACCTCAGGATGTTTGACACACATTATCTGATGAACATTGGGTAAAGGCCATGCATGAAGAGTTGGAAAATTTTAAGAGAAACAAAGTGTGGACCCTAGTAGAGCCTCCTATTGGTGTCGATGTCATAGGAACCAAGTGGGTTTTCCAAAACAAGCATGTGGAAGATGGTGAGGTTGTTAGAAACAACGCTAGGCTTGTTGCCTAGGGTTTCAGTCAAGTGGAGGGCTTAAACTATGGGGAAACCTTTGCTCCTGTTGCACGCATAGAAGCCATTAGGATCTTGCTTGCATTTGCTGCCTCTAAGGGTATTAGACTGTACCAAATGTCAAGAGTGCTTTCCTAAATGGTTTCATAGAGGAAGAGGTTTATGTGAGATAACCACCTGGCTTTGAGCACCACGAATACCCAAACCGTGTGTACAAGCTTCAAAAGGCTTTGTACGGGCTAAAGCAAGCACCTAGGGCATGGTATGCTAGGCTTAAGACCTTCTTGTTAAAGCGCGGGTATGTCATGGGGTGTGTTGACAAAACCTTGTTCACTCTAAAGCATGACAATGACTTTCTAATGGTTCAGATTTACGTGGATGATAACATCTTTAGAGGTTCCTCTCATGCTCTTGTGTCCAGATTTCAGGAAGCTATGGAAAGTGAATTTCAGATGTCGATGATGGGCGAGCTCACCTTCTTTCTTGGACTTCAAATCAAGCAGTGCAAACAAGTGACCTTCATACATCAAGCCAAGTACAACTCTTGAAGAAGTTCGACATGGTCAATGTGAAGCTGTTGTCAACACCAATGTCCACAACAATGACACTTGACCTTGATGGAGACTGTGAAGCAGTGGACCAAAGGGAGTACAGGAGCATGATTGGCTCCCTCTTATACCTTACAGCAACAAGACCTGACATACACTTTGCAGTGTGTCTTTGTGCTCGCTTTCAAGCTTCCCCAAGGGTGACTCATCACAAGGCTGTCAAGCGCATCTTCATGTATCTCAAATACACCCTTGAGTTTGTTCTTTGGTACTCTGCATCTTCATCACTTGATCTTATTGGGTATTCGGATGCGGACTTTGATGGGTGTAGAATTGATAGGAAGACCACTTCTGGTACTTGCCATTTCTTGGGTACTTCTTTGATCTGTTGGTCTTCTCATAAGCAGTCGAGTGTAGCCCAATCCACCATAGAGGCTGAGTATGTTGCAGCTGCTAGCTGCTGCTCACAAATCCTATGGATAATATCCACCATGAGAGACTATGGGTTAACCTTTAAGGGTGTTCCACTCATCTGTGATAAGTCCAGTGCCATATGCTTAGCCAAAAACCTAGTCCAACATGGTAAGGTCAAACACATAAATGTGAGATTCCACTTCCTGAGAGATAATGTTGAGAAGGGAGATGTTGAGCTCAAATACATTGACACTACACACCAATTGGCTGATATTCTCACCAAGCCCCTAGATGCTTTGAAATTTGCTTTTCTTCAGGGAGCTTGGTGTTTGCCATCCTTATGGCATCATTTGAGGGGGAGTTGGTGTTCTTTTGTATATATGTATCTTACCTTTTTATGCATTGCATCTCATATGTAATATATGAATTGATAGATGAGCTTTGATTCTTATGCTTTCTTGCATTTCTCTTTGCTATGATTGAGCTTGAGCTAAGTTGTGTGGATGTGATAGTAATCTCTCATGCTTAGATTTTCTAGATGGCTTGTTATAGATTCTTTTGAGCAACTTGCTAATCTTAAAGGTAAACTAAGCTTCTTGTGAACCTTATGAACTAATCTTGTTAAGTCTTGCTCACCATGTGTATAATTGCTTTTATCCCTGTCAAAACTTGTGTTGAGGCTAGTCTAGAGGATGTCTTGGCTTTGGCACCTTGTGTTTACGAAATGGAAGGCTTTGCAAATGTTTAGCTCATGATGTAATATTGTGGGAACGTGTGTTCCTTTTGCCGCAAAGGCATGCTCTTTTGTCTTGTGAATACATCATGAAAAATCTGCTAAGTGTTTTGAGCAAAATAATTCTAAATTGCTAAATCCAAACCCAGTGACTTGAGGCCTCAGGGTGTTTGCCATACCCAATCGTGCGACCCTCCGCATGGATAAGAGGACACATGAGGATAAACAATAAACACTTGATCAAATGAGTCTCTGTTTGCGTATGTGAGCATTTGTAAAGCTCATTTTCTGTGAATGCTTGTTGCCCTAGTTGAGATTGAGACTGGGTAGTTTCTTTTTATTCACTTGATGCCCGTTTTTCCTTGGATGGGAGTACTTACACATGTGATGACAGTTTTTCTCATGATAAGCAAATTTTATTCTATCTAAGCTAGTCAATCTTTTTGCTTAGCTTGTATAGCTCTTGGTGTTTATGCCTTGCTATCTATTTTTGGTCTTTGTATGATTGTGAGCTATTGCTTTTACACTTCATGGCTCTATGGATATGATTAGCGAGGTTAAATGCTTGTTTCCATTATTGTTGAAGCTCCTTAGGTTTGCATTTTCATTCATTGCATGTTTGTTCTCTTGCTACTTTGATGAGTTCATTGCTAAAGGGGGAGAAAGTTGTGGGTCATGCACAAATAATGTTAAGAAACCTAAAATGATCCATTTTTCATTACATGAGACCTACCACAAGTTGAGGGGGAGCATTTCATGTCCTCGAGCATTTTCTTGTGCTTCTTGCGCTTTTCACACTCTTTGCGTCTCAAGTCGCTGTCTTTGCCAACTCTTGGTTTTGTGATCCCTATTTTGCTAGATGGCCTATTTCTCACCTTTTCTTTGGGTTTGGCCATTTAGATGTGCTTATTCGGCTTCACATTTCAATCTCTAATCTTTGTGCATTTGGTGTTGTCAATGTACTCATCAAGGGGGAGATTGAGAAACCATGTGGATATGTGCCATGGTTTGCAATAGGTGATGAGTAATTGACATTGGTTGAGTCTGTGTTTGAGTTGAAATGCGGGAATCTGGGGATTGCAGGAGTTGTGCATATCATGGTTTTGACTAACCGGAGTTGGTAAGGATGTCGGAGAGTTTATAGGAGATAGGAAATGTGTTTGCTTGTTGTTGACTTTTGCTAAGCCATATTAAGAAATCATCCCCGGCAACGGCGCCAGAAATGCTTGTTGACTTTTGCTAAGCCATATTAATAAATCATCCCCGGCACGGGGCCAGAAACGGTTCACTAATATGTCTTAGAGTCAAGTAGGTAAAATCCGCAAGCGCACGGAGAATACCGTTGTAGCATTTCACCCGGAAGTATTCAGGGTATCGTATTTGTTTATCCCAAAGGAAGGTTATGATCAAGAAGCGTTACTAACATATAAGATCATGTTAACAATTAGCAAGGATATCTAACCAAGACAGGCGGGTACATGATAATAACCGGGTAGTGTGACACACACAGAAGATTCCTACTAAATAAATAAAGTCTAGTGGAGGAAAGACTAGGCTAAGCTACTCGTACTATACATTCCTATACAGTTGCATAGCCTAAGTAGAATACATACAGACCCACACTCACGTTCAGCAGTCAATAGTATAGCACTTCAGGCACGGACTTACCCCTGCATCCACAGGCGACTTCCGCCAAGAGCCTACGCACTAGCCTAGCGGGGAGGATTTCAAAGGACGGACAGGGCTGTCACCACCTGCCGCCTACCTCAACGAACCAGTAGACTAACGAATAATTGATGCAAATCAGTCACCCAAGTACCATACTTGCATGACCAAAGAGCACTCTGCCCCTCCGCGATTACTATTAACGAGGCAGAGCTACCGTACGAATACGATCACCAAACCCATGCTACACTTTATCAGCTAAAACTAAGCATAGAGACTATAACATATAAACTAGACTATAGTGACGGTATATAACTAGCATGACAATAGTAGTATAATAAATATAAACTACTATCACACAAGTAGACTATACTATCACATATATGGATCACAATATCAAACAAGAAACTCATGACCCAAGCACAACTATATAGAAAAAGTATATATATTGATAAGAGCAAAGTCTTACAAAAGGGAAAAGATACAAGAGCCATACCAATTCCAAGTGAAGACTTGGGACTAGAGAGCTCTAGACTCAGCCTAACTCCACTAAAACTCCAAGAACTACTACTAGCAAGAGAGAAATGCTTCTTGTGGTGTGTGTTGAGTGTGAAGGCACACCCTCCTATTTATAGCCTCAATAGGTCGGCAAGGGAGAGTAACCGCTACGGAAGGCATCTCAAACCGTCATCAGGAGTCGCGGAGGAGCCAACACGTGGAAGCCTAGGCGGAGAGGGCGCCCGGCCGGGTCGGCCGACCTGACCAGGTCGGCCGACCTGGGGGTGGCCCCTCCTGGCCTGTGCTTTCTCCAGGTGGCTGTCCTATGGGCCCTGACGTCGGTTTGTGCGGTATTACAGGGAGTTACGTCGGTTAAGTGCTGAAAATGGGCCCTTCAATCCGTGTGACGTCCATGTGGCACTCTCTGATTGGTCGAAAGTGTGTTTTCTTGCCTTTTGAGGTGTTTCCTTCACATTTCCTCCTGCATGCACAAAGTTCTCCAAGTACAAGTGGAACTATATTATTGTGCTAAAGCATGCGTGTATGAAATGCCAAATTCTCCTTTATTTGAGTATAGTTGACGGTTAAAAATGGTACTTAACAGCCGTCAACAAACTCCCCCAAGCTTACCCTTTGCTCGTCCCGAAGCAAAGATAAACTTAAGTTGTTGATCAGGAGTTGCTACAATGTCCTATTCCTCAATAATACTATGCGCACAACAAGGTACTCTTCCTAGAATTAAATATGTTGGCACATAACTTACCCATTTACCTCGATCCATGGGGCTTTTACACCTCATTGTCTTGGGCGGTTGAGAGATAGAACAATTGCAGGGCACCAATCACTTGCTCTAGATTCCGCTATGTTATTCCGGAGGTTTTCAAAAGATTTTGAAAATAAAAACCAAGTTCCTCAAATGATTTTCTCGGATCACTCAATATGTGTATGATTCCTCACCAAGGCAAAGTGTTGCCTATAATCACCTACTTCTAAATAAGGCTTTATGTGGAGCTCAAGGTAGGGATATATGAGGCACTCATGTTCACATAATATTGCTATGTCAAAAGACCGGATCCAAGAAAAACATCAATTCAAACAATCTTGATCAAGATGTGCAAGTGTGTGGGAGAACGGAGGAATGGTGGATGGGAAGAAATAACTCCTTTTTGAATTTTCCTTCTCTCTTTTGGAGTTTCTAGGCTATGGCTATCTTTTGCTTGCTCTCTTTTTTGAGCATTTTTTTTTCTTTTTCTTTTTGCATAGCCATAGTCCTAGTTTGCAATGAATACTTTGAGAGAGGAATTTTGCAATGGATATATGGAGTGTTTCTTTGGATGGATGGATGGATAGCGGCTTTCTTCCGGTGTAGAAGAATAGCTCACGGTGGATATGGTGGATGCTATCTTCTTGATTTAGAAGGATAGCTCATCGTGGATGTGTGTATATGATCTTGATCAAGAAAGCATGAAAAGAGTTCTACTAGGGTCACAACAATTTTGACTAAGCTCAATGTGAAACAAGCAGCATATGTGTAAAGGTTTTCAAATGTAAACACTACATATGGCTGCGGTGGGAATTTCATCATTGAGGAACTTATCAATTTGTCATTTTGAAAAATAAAACTCCGGAATTCAAGCTTTACGTTGAGCAAGATCATAGCAGCCCTATCTATCATATCATACCTCTCAACAACTTAGAACTAGAGAATGCATATGCTACCCACAAGATTCAAGTTCAAGGCAAGATTTACCAACAAACCTAACTCTTGAGAGAGTACTAAGTTGTAAACTAGCTTTAGAGAGGAATAAAGGACAGAGCAACTATTCATCATCTCAACATAGGAAAATTATACACATTCATACCGCGCATCAAAAAGGGAAATATTTTTGTTCTTTTTATATTTTGCAAATTTTTATGGATTTTCAGATTTAGCAAATGCAAGAAATAAAGGGAAGGGGAAAGATACAAGTTACCGTGAGAAGGGGGGTCCTCCCCCAAGCTTGTTCTTGCTCATATCTGCTGGTTCGGGTCGTAGCCTTGGGAGCGGAAGAAGGCATCCCAATTGCTCTGATTCTGAGCCATCATCGCGTTCAGCTGGCGAAATTGGTTGTCACTGAAATTGACGGAGGATGCTTGACTCGTGCTTGCACGAGTGCTTTTTCTCCGCTTGATTCCGGCGACTTGCTTCATTCGGTTGAACATGGCTGCACACAAGAACAAACACAAGACAAGAACAAAAACAAGATCGAACAAGTGTTCGGGTGAGCGTTAGTGAAAACGACAAACCCGAGCTTCTCCAAAATTGGTTTTCTTCTCACAACAACTTGCAAATGCACTAAAACAGAGGGGAAATATGTTTTTTTTGGGTTTTTGGGGCTGTAGTAAAGTTGAAGAACACGAAATTTTGGGAGAGCAACAAGTGAGCAAAGGAGGGGAGTGAAAGATGAGCTTGGAATGGTGAAGCTCCTCCTCCTGGGCGGTTTTTATAGCCAAGGAAGCAAGATGGCCGTTAGAAAGGGACAGAGGAACGGCCATATAGCCGTCAGGAGAAAGGAGCACAGGAAAAGGTGGGGCCAGGGGGTCGGCCGACCCCACCAGGTCGGCCGACCTGGCAGGTGGGCCTCCTGGCAGCCCCCTTTTTCCTATGTGTTCCCCAACGGCTAGGGGATTTGTCCCCTGCTGCCTTTTTGCTCAAAAAGCTCGACAAAAAATCTTTTCAAAATGGAAAGCCCAAAAACCTATTTTCTAAATTTTCAAAACTGCAAATGAGTTTTAAAAAATTCCAAGGTGGCTGGAAAAATTCAAAAATGCAGAAATGCAGTGGTCGGGAAAAATCAAAATGTGGTGGAAAGCAAATATGCAATTAAAAGAGCAAATATGGATAACTACCGGTTTAACCTCCCGGCGAGGACTCACCTTTTAATGTCCGACGAGCGGGACTTTTCTCCGGCGTTCAGCTCGATGAAGCGTTGTCCGGTCCCGGAGATGAAGACACGGATGATGCTTCTTGTTTCACTCGCCACACCTTCTTGGTCTTTGTTGTGGTCGGTGGCTTCTCGGGCTTCGGAGGCTGCGGTTTTGCAGGCTTCACAGCCTGTTTCTTTGCAGACCTCGGAGGTTGCTGCCTTGTGGACTTCGGAGGCTGTTGCTTAATGTGTGACCTTTGCCTCCTTGCCTTCATCAGTTGTTGCTGTGAAACCTTTTCCTTCTCAAGGAAGTTCTTCATGAATGTGATGAGGCTGTCCTTCTTTGGCGGAGTGACCTCCACTTCCTTGATGTTGCTTGGGTTCGGCCCGTACTTGATACGGATCATGTTGCACTGTTCTTTCCGTGGCCGAAAGTCAAACTTCTCCTCCTTGCCATTGATGTGGAAGGGGATTTCTCCGGCTCCTACATCGATGCGAGCATCCGCAGTGCTGAGAAATGGGCGTCCCAGGATGAGCGGTGTGCTCTTCCCGACGTCCATGTCAAGCACTACGAAGTCGACGGGGATGAAGCAATCCCGGATTTTCACCGGAATATCTTCGGCGATCCCCGCCGGATAGCGGACCGTTGAATCGGCCAGCTGCAGCTGCATCGGCGTGGGGGATAGTGTGGTGTAGTTGAGCTTGTCGAAGACATCCTTCGGCATGACGCTCACACTTGCCCCAAGATCACATAAGGCATGGTCGAAGTTCTATGTCCCGATCGAGCAGGTGATCGTGGGACACCCCGGATCTTTCTTCTTCTCAGGAAGCCGGTTGAGTATAGCAGCGCTACACTCTTCCGTCAGCTTGACAATTTCTGCGGTCGGTAGTGGGCGCTTGTTGCTGATAAGATCCTTGAGGTAGCGAGCGTACGTGGGTACTTGTATCGCATCCAGCAAGGGCACGTTGATGTGCAGCTTCTGGATCACCTCAACGAAGCGTGTGAACTGCTCGTCCACAGTGGGCTTCCTTCTTCTTTCAGGGAACGGCATGAGGTTCATGTCATAGAACTCATGTGGGGCCGTTTTCCTGGGCGGCAGTTCTTCTTCTTCTGCCGGCTTCTCAGCTGATGTGTCCTTTCCTGCATGGCGGATCCCGAGTAGACTTACCTCCTCTCGTGGTAACCGCATTAACATTTTCTAAGGGGGTCTCGGGTTGCCCCGGGATTTTCCCCGACTCAGCAGTAGGAACAGCAGCAGCTAACTGAGCTAATTGGGTTTCTATCATTTTATTAAAGCTCAGCTGATTCTTGAGAGCAGAGGAAACACCCTCTATCTTAGTGTGGATGCTCTCAAGAGTCCTATCAGTGGTGGCAAGCTTTTTACTGATGTTATCATTAACCTTAGCTTGACCAAGCACAAGATCTTTCAAGGAGGGCTGATTATAACCGGAATTAAAACCAGAGAAGTTGCCAGAGTTACCTCCTTGGTAGTTGGGACGTGGTGGACCCCAACTTTGACCTCCTTGTGGACGGTAGCCGTTGTTGTTGTTGTTGCCCATGAACATTGCGTCCTCACGGGTCTCAGGGCAGTCATTGCCCGAGTGTCCCGTGTTGCCACAGACCTCACAAGTCATACGAGCGTCTAGGGCTTTCACTTCTCCATTGGCTTGGTCGTCCATCTTCTTCATGAGAAGGTCAATCTTGGCGGCGAGCATGTCAACCTCCTTGACGGAGTGCATGCCTCGCTGGCGAGGTTGGAGGCGCTCTTCATTCCAACCTTGGTTGGACACCATCTTCTCGATCAAATCTTTTGCCTTGCTCACAGTGAGCGAGAAGAAGGCTCCACCAGCAGCAGCGTCGAGGTGGTCGCGGGCCGACGGAGTAAGCCCGTTGTAGAAGTTCTGGATGATCAGCCAATCATCCATCCCGTGGTGGGGACATGCCAGGATGTACTCCTGGAGCCTCTCCCATGCCTCAGGAATCGACTCCTTCGACTCCTGCTGGAAGCTTGAGATCCTTCCGCGGAGGGCATTGGTCTTGCCCAGCGGGAAAAACTTTGCAAGGAACGCAGCTGAACACTTCTCCCAAGTGTTCACAGCTTCAGGGTTTGCGCAGAACCACTGTCTCGCTCTCCCAAGGAGAGAAAACGGGAACAGTCGAAGGCGAACAGCGTCGGGGGTGACGTCCTTCATTTTGAACGTGTTGCAAATCTCTAGGAATTGCTGGAGATGAGCACTAGCATCCTCATTGGCTTTCCCACAGAATGGGCTAGCCTGCACCATGGTGATGAGACCGGTCTTGATCTCGAAGTTCGCATCTCCCACATTGCCAGCTGGTCCCGTAGGGATGTTGGCAGCGGAGGGAGCGGAGAACTCGCGGAGGGTCTGGTCGGCCATTTGCTCAGAGCTTGATGGTGCGGGAATGACAGGTTCGATTGGCCGAGTCTCCTTACGAGGAGGGGTGAGTCTAGCTCGTGTCCTTCTCAGGAGTGACTCAGGATCTTCAGTGAAGTTTGTCGGCAAGTCGAAACCAGTCATACACTACCCTGTTTTCATACAAAATGCAGAAAACAAAGCAAGGTTAGCCTGCCTAGGAGATAGCCTTAATAATTGCAACACTACTATATACATTAGTAATTTTTCTTAGATCATACGCCTTCCCCGGCAACGGCGCCAGAAATGCTTGTTGACTTTTGCTAAGCCATATTAATAAATCATTCCCGGCACGGGGCCAGAAACGGTTCACTAATATGTCCCAGAGTCAAGTAGGTAAAATCCGCAAGCGCACGGAGAATACCGCTGTAGCATTTCACCCGGAAGTATTCAGGGTATCGTATTTGTTTATCCCAAAGGAAGGTTATGATCAAGAAACGTTACTAACATATAAGATCATGTTAACAATTAGCAAGGATATCTAACCAAGACAGGCGGGTACATGATAATAACCGGGTAGTGTGACACACACAGAAGATTCCTACTAAATAAATAAAGTCTAGTGGAGGAAAGACTAGGCTAAGCTACTCCTACTATACATTCCTATATAGTTGCATAGCCTAAGTAGAATACATACAGACCCACACTCAGGTTCAGCAATCAATAGTATAGCACTTCAGGCACGGACTTACCCCTGCATCCACAGGCGACTTCCGCCAAGAGCCTACGCACTAGCCTAGCGGGGAGGATTTCAAAGGACGGACAGGGCTGTCACCACCTGCCGCCTACCTCAACGAACCAGTAGACTAACGAATAATTGATGCAAATCAGTCACCCAAGTACCATACTTGCATGACCAAAGAGCACTCTGCCCCTCCACGATTACTATTAACGAGGCAGAGCTACCGTACGAATACGATCACCAAACCCATGCTACACTTTATCAGCTAAAACTAAGCATAGAGACTATAACATATAAACTAGACTATAGTGACGGTATATAACTAGCATGACAATAGTAGTATAATAAATATAAACTACTATCACACAATTAGACTATACTATCACATATATGGATCACAATATCAAACAAGAAACTCATGACCCAAGCACAACTATATAGAAAAAGTATATATATTGATAAGAGCAAAGTCTTACAAAAGGGAAAAGATACAAGAGCCATACCAATTCCAAGTGAAGACTTGGGACTAGAGAGCTCTAGACTCAGCCTAACTCCACTAAAACTCCAAGAACTACTACTAGCAAGAGAGAAATGCTTCTTGTGGTGTGTGTTGAGTGTGAAGGCACACCCTCCTATTTATAGCCTCAATAGGTCGGCAAGGGAGAGTAACCGCTACGGAAGGCATCTCAAACCGTCATCAGGAGTCGCGGAGGAGCCAACACGTGGAAGCCCAGGCGGAGAGGGCGCCCGGCCGGGTCGGCCGACCTGACCAGGTCGGTCGACCTGGGGGTGGCCCCTCCTGGCCTGTGCTTTCTCCAGGTGGCTGTCCTGTGGGCCCTGACGTCGGTTTGCGCGGTATTACAGGGAGTTACGTCGGTTAAGTGCTGAAAATGGGCCCTTCAATCCGTGTGACGTCCATGTGGCACTCTCTGATTGGTCGAAAGTGTGTTTTCTTGCCTTTTGAGGTGTTTCCTTCACATTTCCTCCTGCATGCACAAAGTTCTCCAAGTACAAGTGGAACTATATTATTGTGCTAAAGCATGCGTGTATGAAATGCCAAATTCTCCTTTATTTGAGTATAGTTGACGGTTAAAAATGGTACTTAACAGCCGTCAACAATACTCCAAACTGGCATTCTCAAAAAAATAAAAAAATCGAGTAGATAAAAAAATTCATTTAAGTTTGGAACCCGGTGTCGCTAAAACTTACAGAAATTATGTAGGCCACATCCTACCTCATCATGAGCTGAAATTTCGTTTGGTTCCTATTTTGTTGCCTATGAGTTAGCGAAAAATATCACAAAAATAAATTTGGCTGTTTCTAGTGCTACAGAATAAGAGAGAAATTTGGTTGTGTTCTATCTAGCCCCCGTCTTGTTTGCTTTTGTTCTTTTATACTTGTTTTTGCCTCGCTATCACTTATGTTCTAGAACATAGGTAGACCAGCAACTAAGGACAAGTTACTTGGGGCACTTAATTAGCTTTACTCTCTGCTTTTGATTTGTGTACCACTCACATATATATTTGGCCTTCCTAGCTCTACATTTTAGTTCTAGACAACAAAGGTTTTTTGTGGCCCATGCAATCGTGGAACACACCTCCCTGGTATACATTGCTTTGCTTTTCAAAACTTTGTAAGAGCTTTGTAAGAAGCTACCTTTTTGCTGTGTTGAGAGGCACCACTGCTTAGTAGTTTTGTAGGTATAATCTTTACTGTTTGTTTCTTATTTTGGTGTTTGTGATGGCAGGAAGCGATGGAGAGAGGGGCTTCTCCCTCAAAATTTGATGAGTGCGTGAGCCAAGAGCAGCTACAGAAGGCTTTGCAGGTGACTTAGAGTGGGATGGCAGACATGATCACCAAGGCAGTCAATAAAGTGATCAACAAGCTTAACCTTGGAAGGAACAACAAGGATATGAGACAATCCAAGCCAGTTAAAAAGATTTCTCAACATTTTGGCTTCAAAGCAGAAAGATTATTCGATAACTTATAACCAACATTTTGTTTTAGTTTTTTCTCTATTTGTTTTCTTTCCAGACATCCATGCCTATCGGTATACTGACATGCCAATAAGGAAATGAGCTTTCAGCTTTATTCAAGCTTTATTTATGGCTTATTTGATGGTCTCACAAGAGTGAAATCAATAAGGGATGTAGCAAAGCTAGGTTGGAGCCAAAAATTATTTTTATATGGTTAGAATAAACAATGTCTGTACATGAGCAAGACACCAAGTTCGAAAAGGGGTTTTCGCAAATACAAGCCAAGTGATGAATGGCAACTTGAATGCAAGTGTAATATAATCATCAATCGAGATACAAATCTTGTGAGTTGATGGATTTCTGAGTCATAAGTAAGAATCTAAGTGAAAGCAGCTATTCGTTGAGAGTGAAGGAGAGTAAAATAATATTATGCAAAATTCGACATTAACAAGATTTTTTTTAGTGTGGCAAAGTATTGTCAAAAGTAGACTCTTCTAAGCTAAGGATAAAGACTCACACTAATAACCACACAAACCAAAGAAACAAAAACCTTATTAAAGTCCCTGCACACTTAATTGTTGCAATGTCCTCATTACAAGGCACACTAAACTGATAAACAAATGACTGACAGTGTCGCATCCCATGCTTCTTTAAGATATTGAAGATATGAATAATATTGTACTAGATGAAAATGTAATCCTTTTGATCGTAACGCCGCACTGTCACCAACCTACAATTTAGATCATTATCCACCTCGCATGAGAGAGCTCCTTGTTGGTACAAAACATTGTTGCACCATGAAGCACAAAAATCGTTACTACCATAAGCATGGTGTTCAAATGGATATCTATGTAAACACAAAGGATACTAGTCACCTTCTGATGTTGTAGCTAGTCGTACCCCTGTCTTGGCAAGTTTCCTATTGGTCTGAGCCTTCTTCTAGTTGGTATGGTGTGTCATGGGATAGACATAGTCTCCATGATCCTAATAGCTACCATCTACATCATAATCATAATCATAATCATCAAGATCGACATCATCCAAATTTGTTGATCCTGTTCATCTTGACTTTTGCCCATTTGCTCTTGTTCAGTGTCTTGATCTTCCTTAACGTTATCCACCACAACATCTTCCTTGTTATCATTGTCTTCTTTTCCACCGATGTTGAGTCATCAAGATTAATGCCATAAAGTAAGGCAAGCGAAAGAGGTTAACTGGTAAGCCAGCTAGATCTTCTTGATGGGATTGGAGGGTCAAACCTTACCTTCTTCTTTTCCAGCTCCTTTTCATCTAATGAGATGTTGATTATTTTTTTAGCAGCAACAATGATATTTCTGCATTCTTCTATATGATCTTATTGTTGCTATATATGATGTCTTGAGCTTCGCTGCCCAGTCTCTTCCATAGATTATACTCTTACGACTACAATTCCTCCTTAGAAGGTAGAGCACCAGTTTGTGGTAGACAAGCTATAATGCCTCGATGGAAGCAATACCTCCAATAGACATCATCTTCAACATACAGATCACATATTTCCTTTTGCTTGTGTGAACTAGAAGAGATTTGATTGGCACAAACTTCCTAGAGTCAACCATTAAGGTGTTTTGCTAAGCCCACTCACTAGTAGAAATGCGCACACTAATTTGATTGGCACAAACTTCCTAGAGTCGACCATTAAGGTGTTTTGCTAAGCCCACTCACTAGTAGAAATGCGCACACTAATGACGTTCCATTTTCATCATAGCAGAGCGAAATTTCATCATATAAGGTTTTCCGTTCTGAATTTTGATTCGTCATAGACCTGCCATCACAGAAGACCTAACGTGACCAAGCGACACATTCCTCACAGAAGACAACCCTTTTATGTCAAAATCTTTCCACGTCACAGAACTGAATTTCACTTCTTTGACGATGAAGAAAAACGTCATTGAAGACGCTCGACACCACCATGGCACTGATGTGGCAACCCTACATGGCACTAGCCATGCTCTCAGATGACGTGCAAGTCTACGTGGCGAGGACCACGTGTTGTCCTAACAGATCGCCACATGTCACCTCCCAAGAGCGACACGCATCATCTTTCAAAAGCGCCACATGTCGCTTACGCATAGTGCCACATGTCCCTTTCATAGGTGGCCAAGTGTCACAATCCCAGAGCACCATGTGTCATTTTTGAAGGGGGACACATGTCGCAATCCTAGAGCGCCACTTGTCCTTTTCGAAAGGGACCACGTGTCATGTTCCTAAGGCGTCATTTGTCGTCTTGGCTGTGCACCACATGTCTATTGACGGTCGTTAAATACCATTTCCGGCCATCAACATTACTCAAAACAAAGAAGGATTATATATTCCCACCATGCATGTTAGTTAGAATTAATAAATATCCACTATTGCTCGGAGAATCACTCATATGCAGGAGAAATATCAAAAGAGAGGACAAAACACACCAATGTGGCGAAGAAACACAACGTCGACCAATCAAAGTTCGGCAAGGGGGATTCCCACGGATGAACTGGCCCACCTATAGTACCAAACCGACATATAGAAAGCCTAAGCCGTGGAGAAGCAAAGGGGGGCCACCCACCAGTGTGCTAGAGGCGGCAGGACCCCTGTGGGCCCAACCCCTGTTTGACCGAACAGGGGTGTTCGGTCGAACAGGTGGGCAGCCCATTGGGGCCCATCTTCCTATGGCGGTTCCCCATCTACTTTACAAAGGCGGTTGTCCCTCTTAGGGTAGGAGTTACCGACCTCAGAACCGCCTTTGGACAGCTATAAAAGGAAGGGTGTGGCTCACTCCTCAATACACACCAAGAAGCATTACTCTCTTTACTATTTTGTGATTCTCTTTAGTTTTAGTGGAGTTAGGCTTAGAATAGAGTCTTCTTCACTTCCCAAGTCTTCCTTAGAGTTTGTGGTATGACTCTTGTATCTATATATTTAGTCTTCCTTAGTAATGTAGTAATGTAGTCTTCCTTAGTAATGTATCTATATATTTAGTCTTCTTTAGTCTTCACTTCCCAAGTCTTCCCAAGTCTTCCTTAGTTTTGCAAGACTTTATTCTATTTAATATATTTAGTCTTTCTATATAGTCATGTTTGGGTCATGTGTTTCTTGTTTGATTATATGATCCACTCATGTATGTGGTTATTATGCTTGCATGTTAGTAATGTAGTCATACTATATTACCATGTTAGACATAAGCCTTACTATAGTCTTTACTTATGTCGTTATAATGATGCATGACTATCGTGTGACTTAGATCATTTCCATGTGCTTAGTGTTCACTTTAATGTGATTACTCCTTTTCTGATCCATCGCTTAAGGGATTAGGAGTATTGTTCTAGAGATGTAGGCGTGGTGCTTAGATCAATAGAATGCATTATTTGTCGTGTATCTCAAGGATTGCTAGGGGTAGGCAGTAGGTGGTGACAACCCCATCTGCCCTTTGAAATCCGCCACATTTGGCTATGCAATAGGCTCTTGGTCGGAATCGTACTATGGATGCAGGGGAGAATCGGATGCCCAGGGTCTGATCATCTGATTGTCTTGCATTGTCATTGTATCTATATAATAGTATATAATGTAGACTATTGTTGGTATTTAGATCACCGATCAGTAGAATTTGTTCACAGGGGTGCGCGTTTCGGGCTCGATGATGGCTAAGCAAGAGGACACGGGGAATTATACTGGTTCAGGAAAGCCCCCTACGTCCAGCTCTCAGGCCTGCTCGTGTTACTTGCTCCGGTGAGGGAGTACAATGGTGGTGAGAGAGGAGGGTGCTCCAAGTCTCGGGTGCGAGTGATGTGTGTGTGTTTGTTGTTGTTGTGGCTATGTTGTTGTCCTTGTTGTCCATCTTTTGAAAGAGGTGCAGGCCCCCCCCCCCTTTTATATTTTAAGGGGAAAGGAACCACGTTACAGAGAGAGAGGGAGAGAGAGAAAGATTTCTACACGTGATGAGTTGGTGGAGGCGTGCCAAAGAAGGCGAATCCCCTTAGTCAGCGGCGTGGTCTCCAGTCTCTGTGGGCCCCATCATCCTGGTCTCACGTCAGAGGGACGATACTGCGTCCGAGCATGCCCCCGTTCTTTGTCGTCGAGTCGAGTCCCCCCTTGTTCCTGTAGTCGGCGTGTTTTGCCGTGTGCGGGGAGGTGCAGCATGGGCTTTGTCACGTCACTCATGCAAGGTTCAATCTAGCTGTCCGTCAAGCCTTCCTGGACCATCACCATTAGGTGTGTCCTCGCACGATGGCAGCGCAACGAGCCTTGCCACACCTAACATCGTCAGTGGGCGCTGGTGATGATGAGGGGGGCAGGTATCAGGAGGGATTTGACTCCTCGATACTATGTATGCGTAATGGGCATGGCATTTAAGGCCGGGTGGTTGGCAGTTGTTGACCGTTGGCTCTCTCGACCCCCTCCGTCGGGGGTCATCATGTCGGGTTGCGTCTGTCCGGACCTGCTTGGAGTTGGAGTCCATCCCATTTGGACGGGGCAATCCAGCTTCTCCACTCTGCTACTCCTGGCTTGGTCAGGGTTTCATCACCCCATCCTGTCCGGGCTCAGGTCCCACCGATGGGAGTTGACGGAGGTGGAGTTTGTCTAGCAATTACGGGGGAGGGGGGGCATACTATCATCGTGACAGTAGTGGCAGTGGAGCATCCGTCCTTACCCCAGACTGGACAGGCTCGGGTGAGTCATCTTCTTGGAAGGGCAAGTTGCGCCCGGGTTTCGTCAGGCGGGATGACTCGTCCTCGACCCCCATCGAGGGGTCGAGCAGGGCGTAGCGGATCCTCTACCCCTATTGAGGGGTCGTGCGAGCCACGACCGGCCCTCGACCACTCGGGGTCGAGCGAGTTGGGGTAGAGGCGCGGCCTTTCCTGCTAAGGCTTGACTGCCACGGGGATGCCCCCCATGGGGGCCCACGCTGGTGATGAGGACATCACTCCTATGGATACACACAACACTCCTCCAAATCTGGACTTGCAAGGTCCAATGACTAGAGCTCGTGCACGACAACTAAATTTAGAGGTGAGCTCGTTCCTACATTCTTCGCTATATGTTACTTTTGAGAATGGTTTGCTACCTAATGATTATTTTATGATTAGAAACCATGCAGAGGACGAGGAGATGATGGGAGAAGGAGTTGGGAACGTGGAGGACCAGCAAGGGCTTGGAAGCCAAAGTGGAGGCCCAATCAAAACCGACTTCGAGTCTGTTTCGGGGCCCAGGACCAGTCTGTACTAAAACGGTCGCCCAGGACGCATACGGATTCGGATTTGGACGCTCTACATATGCACGGAAAGATAAGGAGAATACCTTTCCAATGCCACCGGGCTCATATGAAAATTCATCCGGAGTCATCGGGAATCGTCAAAACAAGAGAGAGTCCAGAATCTGTGTCGGTGCTGCGTCGCCTATTTTTGGCCTTTGGGCTTTGTATCTAGTTGAGCCCAATTAGGGGCGCGTCCAGAGGGTCTTGCACGACCCTAGGGTCTTTATATACATCCGCCACCGCACCATTAGGGTTTGGGTTTTGCTTAGATCAATTCTGTTCATAAACAGTTTCGCCGTTCATCGGTTTGTGAGACCCCAACTTCAAGAGTTTAATCATACATCTGCAATTGTGTTGCATTCTTTGTTGTTCTTGCTTGTGTTCTTGATTCACAGGCAGGGATTAGCCTTCTCGGCGAGGTCAATCGTCTTTTGGACGGTTGATAACCAGAGGAGACGTCGTGCTGCGATTGCGGGGTTTAGAACGTGCTGTTCTGAAGCCGGATCGATTTGTGTGTCGCCTCCGACCAAATCAACTTACCAAGAACCTTTCAGAAGATCGGGAACCCTTGTCCACATCAGCTGGCGTTGCCTTAGTGGCAACCCTATGGGCCCTTTTGAGTCTGACGTGTACGAGTCCTCAGGCGGTGACATGTGGCACCCCGATCCTTACCCTCGACAGTAGCCCATTAGCCCCCGAGTGAGTCGGAGAGTCATTCGGGGGATTTTGACATGGGTGCGAGTGAAAGGCATAAAGTCGTCTATAGGTTGCCTGGTTTACGTGAGAGAGGTGCACGCGAGCGCACCCATCGGGTGTAGCCCCCGAGCCGGAGGGGGAGTTTGGTTGAAACTCGTGCTTCGGCTTCAGACGTTGTGAGAAGTTTAGGTCGTTCGTCCGTCAAGGTGCGCGCGAGCGCACTCGTCGGGTGTAGCCTATGAGCCAAAGGAGGAGTCCGGACGGACTCGTTCTTCTGCTTTTTGTATCTGAAATGATCACGGGGGTGCCATGGGACGCGTGTTCCTCGGTCTCCGTCCCCTGGGCCGAGCAGATGGCATAGGGTGTCATGGAGCAGGGTTTGCCTAAAAAGGCGGGCCATGGCGCTATTGGCATGACAGGTCTCTTGTCTCCTTTTGGTGTGCAGCGCGTAGGGGCATCTTTCAGTAGGGCCCAGATCTGCTACGCATTAGGGGAATTCGAGGCCGGCGCCTTGCTCTAAGGCGAGTTCCTTTCTTTATCTCATGGCGTGATGTGCGTGACACCGTCAGTGGTGCTTGGTCTTTGTTCCTATGTGGCATGCAAGAGCCCCTCGTGAATCCAAGTCGGGCTTGGTGCCCGCACAAGGAATCCGAGGCATGGGCCTAGCTTGGCTATTTAGGGGCACAACCCGGTAATGTTCTGCTTCATTCTCACGCCTAGCTTGACACACCGAGCCCCGGGATACCTGGGGCGTGACCGACTCTCACTTAGTTTTCCGCTGTTCTCATGGCTGCCGGGTGCGATGATGTTCCTGACGATGAAGATGGGGATGAAAGCCTACCCGAAGTAGGTCTTGATGAGGACATCACTCCTATGGATACACACAACACTTCTCCAATTCTAGACTTGCAAGGTCCAATGACTAGAGCTCGTGCACGATGACTAAATTTAGAGGTGAGCTCGTTCCTACTCCTTTGCTATATGTTACTTTTGAGAATGGTTTGCTAGCTAATGATTATTTTATGATTACGAAACATGGAGAGGACCAGGAGATGATGGGAGAAGGAGTTGGGAACGTGGAGGACCTGACGTGCTAGTCCTCCACGTTCCCAACTCCTTCTCCCATCATCTCCTGGTCCTCTCCATGGTTCCTAATCATAAAATAATCATTAGGTAGCAAATCATTCTCAAAAGTAACATATAGCGAAGAACGTAGGAACGAGCTCACCTCTAAATTTAGTTGTCATGCACGAGCTCTAGTCATTGGACCTTGCAAGTACAAAATTGGAGAAGTGTTGTGTGTATCCATAGGAGTGATGTCCTCATCAAGTCTCCGGCAGCCCTGGGGCGGTCGTCCTGCCGGTTGTGGGAAGGTTGGCTCAACTTCCATTGTGTCATCCCCTTGTCAGGGTGCGATAGAGATAAAGGGGCCCTCACATGGAAGGTCACCATGGCTTATTAGGTCCCCTCGGGTTCGTCCTTGGCAGCGTCGGTAGGAGCGAGGTCAAGAAGAGGCGCCGGACCGTGACTCCCCACCAGCATGGGGGTCCTTGGTCTCAAGAGGCGGCTCTAGCAACAGCCGTACGACGCGGCCGGGCTACTCACCTTCTTCATTGGGGGAAAAGGCCGACCCCAAATGAGAGCGTCTTTCCCCGACGACGAAGCATTACAGGCGCTTTACCTCGCATGTACCCGCCAAGGTGCGGGTATTGCTTTTTCTTTATAGTAAACCCCTCAGGTCGATCTTTTCCTTTCTATCTTTTTTTTCTCGAGCCGTTGATACTAGCTTTGTAAAAAGAAGAGAGGAAATCTATAAGAGTCGGCCTAAAATGGTCTTGTAAGCAAAGAACAATGAGTGTGACCCTATCGTTCGTGAGACGGACGATAGAGCTAGGGCATGTTTTCGCCACGGTGGCTGAAACGTGGTTGCTCGATGAGCTATAATCGGGTTCGTTCGAGTGAGATCTCCGGTTCCCTGTTGACGGGGTCCCAGCGAACCAGCTGGTGGTCGATCTCATGAATCCGTCTTTCCATCTCGACTGGTTGTCACGGTCATTCGATAGGTCGTGATGGCTAACTGCCTCTCTTCGGGGAGACACCAAAGGTCGAGTCGGAGCGGGACTCAAACGCTACTCTGCGATGCCCTTGACCCCTCGGGGGTCGGGGTGTTGGCCACTTAGTGTGTCCATCACTCGTGCCCCTCGCTCTGTTCGTGCTCTAGGTGGCTGTCGAACGCACTTGTGGGGCCAGCATTAGAACCTTATTGAAGAATAATGAATGTGACCCCGTCGTTGGGTCTTGTTTGGCGATGCCGGCCCTCACGTCCTCGCTCGATGCGGACGGATCGGTCGAGCGATCATTTCGACTTTTTTGTTTTCTCTTTCTGTGTCCTGTTCATGAGACGGAGGATAGAGCCAGGCCACGCTTTTGCTTCCGTGGCTGAAGCGTGGTCGCTCGACGAGCTGCTATCGGGTTCGTTCGAGTGAGATCTCTGGTTCCCCATCGACAGGGTCCCAACGAACCAGCTGGTGGTCGACCTCATGAATCTGTCTTTCTGGCTGGACTGGTTGTCAGGACCACTCGATAGGTCGTGATGGCTAGCTGCCTCTCTTCGGGGAGATACCAAAGGTCGAGTCGGAGCGGGACTCAAATGCTACTCTGCGATGCCCTCGACCTCTCGGGGGTCAGGGTATTGGCTGCTAAGTGTGCCCATCGCTCGTGCCTCGCGCTCTGTTCGTGCTCTAGGTGGCTATTGAACCTACTCATGGGGCCAGCTTTAGAACCTCGGCGCCGTCAGGCCATCGGGGCAGTTTTCAGCCCCTTATCCCGTCTTACCTGCACCGCTAGTCCCCCGTCGGGGGCCGAGCAGCTCGCCTTGCACCTCTGTCCCGTTCAATGCCGTCCGCCGGTCGAGTCTGATCAGATCGGTCGTGTTTGTTGGGACGAGGCCTGACTAGTGGGGTCCGCGCACGTTTCCTGCTTCAGAATTCAAGGCGTGGCGTGGGGCCTAAATGTGCTCCGCACTGCCAGCTCCCACTACCCGAGTAAATAGGAGGGACTGAGTGGTTAACCTGACATCTGGGTCATGGTGGTCCCAAGCGCGGCGCGTTGCCGTTCAGTCTTTCTTTGCGCGGCGACTGGAGAGGCGTTTCTCACAGTGATGGCAGTAGAGGTGGGCTTGTGGTACGCGGAGCCGTTCAAGGAAGCCGAGGAGTTTTCAGGATAGCGAGGAAAGTGGAGTTATGGAGGAGCGTGGGATACCACGTCCGTGCCCCGTGCGGGATGAGTGGTTGAGAGGTTTATCACCTGGCGGGTTGTGGGCGGATTTTCCGCGGCCAATTCCGGCCGCGCTCCTGGCTCATCCTCCTATTTAAGCCTTGGATGCCGCATCCTCTATTCTTCCTTTCACCTTTCTCATTTCCTCGCCCTTTCCTCTTCTTCGTCTCCAGCGATCTCCCCTACTGTAGTTTCGCCACCGCGATGTCGGTGTTCACTCGCTCCATGGTGACGAAGAGGGAGTTGGAGGGCCTCATCCAAGCCGGGCTTCTCGCGCCTCTCACTGGAGCGAGGGAATGGGTGGTGCCAGGGAACGAGATGTGGCCAGAGCCCCCGAGGGGCTACGTGGTGTCATTCGTCCCTTTCCATGAGCACGGGCTTGGTCGGTCGGCGCACGACTTCCTCCGAGCGCTGCTCTACCACTACAAGGTGGAGTTGCAGCACCTGAATCCCAACAGGATCTAGCACATCTCGGGCTTCGTGGCCATGTGTGAGGGATTTCTTGGGATCATGCCTAACTTCGACCTGTGGTGCCACTTCTTCCTCACATCCTGCATCTGGCGCAGGCTTAGGGGTGAGAGCTTTCCGTGCACCATTGGGTGCTCGAGCATCCGGCTTCAAGGTGAGCACACAGGGGAGTATCTTTTGATGCCCACCCCAACCACCCATTCGGTGTGGCACAAGAGGTGGTTCTACTTGCAACTGGGGGAAGGGGAAGAGTAGGAAGAGGTGGATTGAGAGCACGCTCGGCGCCATCGCTCATCTCAAGGAGTCTGGACTTGACGACGCCGGAGTCGTCGGGTGGTATCACAAGTGGCGATTCGCGCCGCTGTGTCATCGCCAGCTCCCTATGTTCCTCATTGACGCCAACCACCGCGGGGTGCCAGACAATGTGATGGCAGAGGAACTGCTTTCTGATGACAAGGTGGCGAAGCGGGTGAGGGCTGCCCTAGGGCCCAGCGTGCAGGCCTGGCCTGCTCTAAATGGGCCGGTGATGCGTCCTGACCTTCGAGCGGTGGATGTGGTGAGAATTCCTGTTCCTTTGCGGGTGCGCTATCCTCCACCTCGCACTTTTGCTATCGTGACCGTGTTTGGCCCTTGGCTTCCTTTCTCCTCTTTTTTTTTGTAGTCCCTGTGGGTGAGCTTTGTCCAGACCCCTTCCCTTCGGCTGCCTGAGGGGAGGGTCGAGAGGACTGCCAACCGCTTTAGAGACATGGATTTGTGGGACGCCAAGTGGGAGGTGCGGAAAAGAAGGACGCTGACATCCGGGCCAAGCGTGAGAAGGAAGAAAGGTCACGGCGGCAGCAGGCGCTGTGGGAGGAGAAGGAGCAGAGGGGTGAGTGTTGGTCATAATTAGTCACCCACTTATATACCATAAGAGGACGGTGTACAGTTGTAGCTCTTTTTCCCTGAGAGTATTCCAAGGTTATCGAATCCACAGGGAACGAGCGGGACTTATACTATTAAAGGGTTACTAACATATTGTAATGGGTTAGTTGGTGTGAATGATGATGGTGAGAAAGAGGAAGGTGAATGTTCTTAAAGAGGTAACAGGACGATGAAGGATTCTCTTCTTAGGATTGGTTCACTAGCATGCAACCTTATTCTTATCAACTTGAGTGATGACTCTAATATTCTACAAGACATGGTGGTTTCGTTCACCCCGGCTGTCACTATAGAGGCTATTAGGTCCCCACTAGTTTCTTGCACTATGTAATGGGCAAAAGTGTATTGGCTGATACACTAATGAAAGGGATAGATAGATGTGCAATAAAGTTCATCACATAGATTAAATTCATCGAGAGAGTATCAACAAGCATGAGAGTTACATGACCGGATCCCTGCACCAGAGAAGAGAATATGAGACTACTCACTCATCCTTTCGCTGGACATAGCAGAGGGGTGAGAAATAGCGCTGGAACGCACACGAGCCGATCGACGCAAGCGTCGCGCTGATCGGCGTGACCTCCCTTCTGTTGGATCTCATCGGTGTTGACGAACCTCCGCCGCCAATATCCTAGAACCCTAGTTTTAATAACTGGTTCTCGCAATCGCCGTCTCCCCTTCATGTCCTTGGCTCTTGATAATTCTCTTCCTTTTATACTCGACGGGATTAGGTCAACTTCCACCGACTCTAACTCATACTGAGCTGGGCCTTCGTCTTTCCTGGACTGGATCATGTTTTAGTCATCTTTTCCCCCTGTGCCGATCGGCGCATGGGTCGCGCCGATCGGCGTGGCTCCGTATCTGGCCCATCTTCGTTACTCTTCAGCTCTTTATCCATAATTGCCTTGTTTTACACCTGTTTCCTACGATGACATCCAAAACAGAATAAGTACAAATATATGCAAATATGGGGTTAATTGTTAGTCCAAACCACCAAATTAAGACGCAAAACATCCCTTTTTGGTAGATAAAATGGGCATCTAGAAACCACCAACAGTTCCCCCACACTCAAATCGTTGCTAGTCCTCGAGCAATACAAAATCAAATATGTAATAAGAATTTTCACACCATCCCTCATGCAGTCAATCTCAATCATTATTTTTACTCGTCAGCCCGCCACAAAGATTTTCTCTCATCTCCTTTTAACCAATCGATATATCTTACTTGAACTTAATTAAATTACCATAAAACTTTTTCAAAAACAATTTTAGTTCTGCTCAACTCATCTTTTAGCATCAAACATCAAGCATTTGGTCTTCTCTAGGTCTCTCAAGTGTATTTCCTTCCCTCTCCTATCTAATCAAGGATTGTATGTGGATCTTGGAGGGCTATATAACCATAAGATTAAACATGTCAACAATGTGCTCAATCATGCCTATTAAGAAAGAATTTTCTTGGAAAAGAACTTTTAATGGAGAAGAGGAATGCAGAAGATCTAAAAGAAAATTCAATGAGAACAGTTGGCAAAGAATGAGAAATAATTAGAAATCTGCTTTCTTTGATGACCTTACTGCCTCTCAGGGAATATATATATATTTTTCTTTACCCCTTTTTTTTATAATAACCTCTTTTTTTTTCTTTTTGCAACAGTGCCGATCGGCACAAGCATCGCACCGATCGGCACTGGCAGTATACTTGTCAGTTCCTCGCATGATGTGGTCCAGTGGGTCTCCCATATCCATCCCAATCCTCTCGTCTTTCTCTGGGCAGAATTCCTGATAGTAAGAAGAGTCTTGATGAGACGGATCATTAAATTGAAATTGCACTGCTTCCTCTCCCAGGTGTAGCGTGATTTGACCTTTCCCAGCATCCAGAACAACTTGTACTAATCTTAAGAATGGCCTTCCCAGAATGATATCTTCAACCCCAGTTTCTTTATTGTCTAGAACGAAGAAATCTACCGGCATAGTTTTTGAGCTGATCTCAATTTCGACATTCTTGATCACTCCCAGTGGCTTGGTTTTCCTACAATCAACCATGATCAGCTCAATTTCAGTCCCCATCAACCGCTGTTGAGTTCCATAAGGCATGCTCATGAATGCATCATCAGTCATCAAGCTAACACGAGAGCCAAAGTCACACAAGGCTTTCGGAAATTTCTTCCCCGATATCTCACAGGGTATGTACGGTTCTTCTTTTTCCCCTTCGGTGACACCTACAGCATACACACCACATAATCCTTCTTAGGGGGATGGCTCAAAGCAACTGTCTAGCTATCTCTTCGCTTGTTTCACCTCTGTTCCATCAAGCTCTATATCATCCTTGTAAAGCTTCCCTAAAACTCTCCCAATAATCTCTTGATCGAAAACTTCTGACTTGAGGCGATTACTTAGGAAATTATACTCAATTTCGGCTTCGGAGGCATCTTGCGGACTGAAGGATCTTCTCATATTAAGCAATTCTTACGAAAAATCAATGGGAATCCAATCCATTGGCTCAAATTCGTCAAGTGGTTTAGCATTCGCCAATGTTCTATCCCCCTTCGATTTAGCAAAATTCCCTTCAAATTCCTTCAAGTGGTTGTCCAGAATCGCAGCTTCTATCTTGGTATATTCCTTGCTACTTGGCGGAGTCATCAGGGTGATCTGTTCTCCTGTTGTCGTGACTGCACTGATCGGCTCAGAGACTGCGCCGGTCGGCGCATACGCTAGATCCACAGAGGTGGGTCTGACGGGCTTTATTTCTTCGAATTGCCTCGAAGTAATCATTGATTTGCTCTCGGACATCAAGATCTGTTCAGCTGGCGACTCTTCCTTCTTCATAACTTCTAGGCATTGCCGATTTGGTTCTAAATATTCTTCCCAACGCTTGTGCAAAGCTTCATTCTCGACAATTTCGCCTAACAATTCGATCCCTACCTTGGCTGTCAATCTCAGAAAACTTCCTCCGGCTGATCCGTCCAAATGCATCCTCGATACCTTGTTTATGGCCATGTAGAAGGTCTGAGCGCACATATTCTCATCAATGCCAAGGTGAGGTCCTTGTTTCAACAATGTTTGAAAACGCGTCCAGGCTTCCATGAGAGATTCTTCATCTTCTTGTCAGAAGTTCACCACTTCCCTTCTCAACTTCTGCACTTTTGGCAAAGGAAAATAGTGGAGACAAAAATTTCCAACTAGTTCACTCCACTTACCTTTTGCTTCTCGTGGTGCTGCCTTGTGCCACTCTTTGGCTTTTCCTCCCAAAGAGAATGGGAAAAGCAGCCACCTGTAAAGATCCCGAGGCACTCCTTCATGGTGGAATGTTTGGCAAAGTGCCTCCAAATCTTGTAAGTGAGTATACGGGTTCTCCTCTTTCGCTCCAAGAACTTGTTTGCTTCAGCCATACTAATGATAATGGGGTTCAACACATACGAGGAGGCCGTGGCTTTCTCATCTGAGGGTTGAGGCACCAGCACGTCTGGAGATGGTAGAGAAAGTTCCCTGAGCGTCCAAGAAGGTCCTGTCGTACTCATCCTAAAAATTCACACAAAACACAAAAATGAAAACAACTAGAAAAGGGAGGATTAGACGTTAGTAAAATATTAATAGTAAAAGAATTGGCTTGTTCCCCGGCAACGGCGCCAGAAAAAGGGCTTGTTGGTCGTAATTACGCACCCACTTATATACCGCAAGAGGACGGTATACAGTTGTAGCTCTTTTTCCCTTAGAGTATTCCAAGGTTATCGAATCCACAGGGAACGAGTGGGACTAATACTATTAAAGGGTTACTAACAGATTGTAATGGGTTGGTTGGTGTGAATGATGACGGTGAGAAAGAGGAAGGTGAATGTTATTGAAGAGGTAACAGGATGATGATGGATTGTGTCCTTAGGATTGGTTTACTAGCATGCAACCTTATTCTTATCAACTCGAGTGATGACTCTAATATTCTACAAGACATGGTGGTTTCATTTACCCCGGCTGTCACTACAGAGGCTATTAGCTCCCACTAGTTTCTTGCACTATGTAATGGGCAAAAGTGTATTGGCTGATACACTAGCGAAAGGGATAGATAGATGTGCAATAAAGTTCATCACATAGATTAAATTCATTGAGAGAGTATCAACAAGCATGAGAGTTACATGACCAGATCCCCGACCAGAGAAGAGAATATGAGACTACCCACTCATCCTTCCGCTAGACATAGCAGAGGGGTGAGAAATAGCGCTGGAACGCGCACGAGCCGATCGGCGCAAGCGTCGCGCCGATCGGCGTGACCTCCCTTCTGGTGGATCTCGTCGGTGTTGATGAACCTCCGCCGCCAATATCTTGGAACCCTAGTTTTAATAACTAGTTCTCGCGATCGCCGTCTCCCCTTCGTGTCCCTTGCTCTTGATAATTATCTTCCTTTTATACTCGACGGGATTAGGTCAACTTCCACTGACTCTAACTCATACTGGGCTGAGCCTTCGTCTTTCCTGGACCGGATCATGTTTTAGTCATCTTTTCCCCCTGCGCCGATCGGCGCATGGGTCGCGCCGATCGGAGCGGCTCCGTATCTGGCCCATCTTCGTTACTCTTCAGCTCTTTATCCATAATTGCCCTGTTTTACACCTATTTCCTGCGATTACATCCAAAACAGAACAACTACAAATATATGCAAATATGGGGTTAATTGTTAGTCCAAACCACCAAATTAAGACGCAAAACATCCCTTTTTGGTAGATAAATGGGCATCTAGAAACCACCAACAGTGAGAACCCGAACACTCCGTCGACTGAGTTGACGGACGAGGAGGCTAAGGATAGGGACTCCTCCGATGACCAGGAGGCCCTGAGCCGTTTCAAGGACGCCGTCAGTCATAACGGTGGTGGCGACGACAACGGCGATGGTGCCGGTGATGATGCCGGCGAAGGCGATGATGATGGTGACAGCAGCAGCGACGCCGGCAACGATGATGATGATGACGATGACAATGATAGCGGCGACTCCGGGTTGGCGGCCAGCCTTGGCTATGCGCCCTTTGCGTGCCAGACTCTAGGGATGGGGTCATCCCTGATCTCGGCATCCTCGGACGGGTCGGGATCGGCGGAGGAGCCCCGTTTGCCAGCGCCGACTGGGAACGTCTCTGGCGTGCGGACCCTAGTGGTGACCTCCCCTATTGAAGGTGTGGTCGGGCTGACGGAGCTGGAACAAGAGGTTGAGCCGGTACATGTCGAGGCGCCGTCTGTCGTTGTCGTGGTCAAGGCCGCGTCTCCTGTGGCGGCTACAGAGAAGCGCCTAGGAGACGAACCGGCGAGCGGTAGTGCCGGTCGAGAAGCGACGGGCCTTGGGACAAGATCCTCGCTGGCCCAAGCTGTCCCTCATGAAGCAGGTCAAGGTGGGCGCCGTGGGGGAGGCACCGGCGCAAAACAGCATTGCGGCCGCTGCAGAGGAGGTGCGGACGCGTTACGCTGCGGCAGCCGCTGCGGCCGAGGCGGCTTCTAGGGTGGTCATGCCCGCGACAGAAGTTGAGGGCGTCGAAAGTGGCATTCCGAAGGGCGTCACATCGACCGCGATCCCCACCAATGTTGGTGCAGGAGCCATTGCGAGCGCCGGTGATCATAGAGTCCCACCACTTTTGGTGGAAGAGCACACGCTAGTGGAGGGCGGGCTCAACTCGATGGAGGATTTGTGCAGCCCCACTGAGCTTCGGGTCCTTGCCGCGTGCCGGGCATTGAAGCTCGAGTGCGAGGCCTTGGCCGTGGCATCCCGTCAGGCCTGGGCTGGCGCCCGTCGAGAGCTAGAGGAGGAGCGTCGGCTCAGGGAGGATCTCGGCACGAGGCTGGTCGAACTGGAGGCCACTTTGGAGCAGGTCGGGTGTCAGCTCATCAAAGTGGAGCATGACACAGGCTGCATCTAGCACTGCGGATGTCAACAAGCTAGGGCTCGTGTTGCAACAGTAGAAGCTGCGGCGCGAGAAGGCGAACAAGGCAACTTAGGATTCCGCCGCGGTCGCTGCCGGCTACCTATCGTAGCTGCAGGCCTCTCAAAAAAGGGAAGAAGGTAGACTTTTTGCGACCCCTTGTCTTATATGCTATCTTTTTTCGGTTTCTTGACTTTTGGTGGGTGTTGCACAGACCTCGGGTCAAAGCTGGCGGCGGTCGTTGACTCCCTTTGTCAGGAGGTCGAGGAGAAGGGCACGCTTCACGCTCTGATGGGTTGAGCGGCGCGGACGCTTCAGGTGGATCTACCTCTCAACGCCGCTTCCGCTGAACAAGTCGGGAGGCTGATGGAGGCAGGGCGTGAGTGGATCAAGCGGGGCATGCATACCGCCTTCAGCATGTTCGCCACCCACTTCGACCTGGTTGAAGCTGAGTTCGAGGCCCTGAGTGCGGGCCACGTTGAAGGGCACACCCCTGTGCAGATGGAGGCGATCCGTGTCTGTACCGCCCCCTATGCCGACACCGTGGCTCGCGTGCACGAGGAGGAGGTACTCCCTAAAGCTGAGGAAAATTAGTTAGTGTTTGCTTTAGTTATTTTAGTTGTTTTGGTGGGTCATCATGCCCATGTAATAGTTTACGTTTGAACTAGTGCCTATTCAATTTTGATGGCCCGTGGTGGCCTTAAACAGTCTTAATTTCAATTTAGTCTGTTGCCTTCCCTATTTTGGCTCGCAAAGTTTGAGCCCCCGGGTGCTTCGGAAGTTTAGTCTTGCCGGTGATCACCGTTGTCGTGGCCGCTGGGGCAAGCACGATGTTGCGCCGTCTGATCGGCTTGACTACGAACCCCTTCACTAGTGGCCTACTTTGTTTGCCTGTATGGAGAGGCTCGAGGCCGAGAAAAAAGAAAAGAGTGAGAAAAGCGAAGAAAGTTTTAAGGCCAAATAGAGGCATGCCGTGTGGGCTCACTATGCCCTTCCAGCCCCCGAGCGATGCTCGACCCCTTGAGAGCGGTCGGGTGTCGCTAAGGAGCAAGCAAGGCATGCAAAGATCACAGGGAATAGAAAGCTAGGGATAGAATTTACGTAGCTGTGAGATATTCCACGCGTTCTTGAGCTCGTCGCCTTCCACGGTCTTCAACTTGTACGTGCCGGGTCAGATGACTCGAGAAACGACGTACGGTCCTTCCCAAGGCGGTGAGAGCTTGTGTTGGCCCCTATTGTCCTGAACTATACACAAAACCAGGTCATCCATGAGGAGCCCTTTGTCTCTTACATTTCGGTCGAGATAGCGGCGGAGCGCTTGTTGATACTTGGCTGAATGGAGGAGCGTGACGTCTCGTGCCTCGTCTATTTGATCCATCATTTCCAGGAGCGCTGCTTCGTTGCCTCGCTCATCATACGCGTGCACTCACGACGCGCCATAGTCCAGGTCAGTGGGGAGGATAGCCTCCAACCCGTAGACCATGAAGAAAGGCGTGAAGCCCGTTGCGCAACACTGGGTCGTACGTAGGCTCCACAACACGGCGTGGAGTTCAGCCGCCCATCGACCGCTGAACTATTTTAGGCGGTTAAAAATGATGGTCGGGTCGAAGATTCGGAGCTTCAACCCTTGGAGTATCATGCCATTAGCTCACTCGACCTGACCATTCGTCTTGAGGTGAGCAACGGCGGCCCAGTCGACGCGGATGTGATAATCATCGTAGAACTTTAGGAATTTCTTTCCTGTGAACTGCATTGCGTTATCCGTGATTATGGAGTTTAGGACCCCAAATTAGTGGACGATGTTGAGGAAGAATTCGACCGCTTCTTCGGATCGAATCTTGACTAGGGGGCGTGCTTCGATCCACTTGGTGAACTTATTGCCGGCGACAAGCAAGTGGGTTTTGCCCCCAGGCGCTTTTTTGAGCGGACCTACCGGGTTCAATCCCCAGACTACGAAAGGCCACGTGATGGGGATCATTTGAAGGGCCTGAGCTTGTAGATGTGTCTGTCGAGCATAATACTGGCCAGGTTTTGACTATGCAGGTCGCATCATCCACAACGGTCGGCTAGTAGAAGCCTTGGCAAAAGGCGTTGCCTACGAGGGTTGGTGCAGCATGATGACCACAGACCCCTCCGTGGATATCGATGAGCAGCTTGATGCCCTTGTTGGCGGGGATGCAGTGCTGCATAACTTTGGGGATGCTGCGCTTGTAGAGTTCCCCGTTGATCAAGGCAAAAGACTTGGCGCGCCGATAGAGTCATTTGGCCTTAGTCCTGTCAGTGGGAAGCGTGCCCCAAGCCAAGAACTCAATGTACGGAACCCTCCAATCAAGTGGGAGCTCGACCTGGGGATCGATTCGCTCGACCCTTGGGTTGTCTGACTGGTCGTCTGACTCATTCGAGTCACCTGGTCGATCAACCTCCATCACGTCCGTGAGCTGCGGGGCTACTGGAGGCGATTGTTTGACCCTCGGGTCAGATTCAGCGGAATCACTCGACCCCTCCTCGGGCCTCATGGGCTCCTTGGGTCGAATCGAAGGCTGGTGCTAGTCGTTTGTGAAGACCCCCGGAGGGATCTGTTCCCAAACAGACGCCATTTTGGCTAACGCGTCGGCCACCTCATTGAGGTGTCGTGGGATGTGCTTGAGTTGTAGCGCATCAAATTTATCCTTGATCTTGTGGACTTCCTGGCAGTAGAGTGCCATGGCATCGGTCCGACAACTGGACTCTTTCGCGATCTGGTCGACCACGAGTTGGGAGTCGCCCCGGACTTCCAACCGTTGGATTCCGAGCTCGATGGCAATCTTGAGCCCGTTGACAAACGCTTCGTAATCGTCAACGCTGTTTGATGCGGGGAAATGTAAACGAATCGCATATTTCATACATACCCCGAGTGGAGAGACGAAGACAAGGCTGAAACCTGCCCCTGTCCGCATGAGCGATCCGTCGAAGTACATGACCTAGTGTTCCTGATCGACTTGAGCGGGCGGGAGTTGCGCCTTAGTCCACTCTGCCATGAAGTCGACAAGGACCTTGGACTTGATGGCCGCTTGGGGCTGGTACGTGACGTCATGTCCCATCAACTTGGGCGCCCACTTGGCCACCTTGCCCGTCGAGTCCCTGTTCTGTATAATTTCTCGGAGAGGAAAGGAACTCACAATGTGAATTGGGTGGCAGTCGAAGTAGTGTCGGAGTTTGCGCCTTGCCACCATCACCACGTAGAGGATCTTGAGGATCTAAGGGTACCTGGTCTTCGAGTCGGACAGTACTTCGCTGACGTAGTAGACGGGGTGTTGGACTTTGAGGGTGTGTCCCTCTCTTTCTCGCTCGACTAGGAGCGCCGAGCTTACGACTTGGGTCATCGCAGTGATGTACAACAGCAGGACCTCTCCCGGGAGCGGGGGAGTTAGCACGGGTGCGCCGCTCAAAATGCGCTTGATGTCATCGAGGGTGGACTGCGCCTCGGGGGTCCACTCGAATCGGTCGGACTTCTTGAGAAGCCTATACAGCGGAAGCACCCTCTCGCCGAGGCGCGAGATGAAGCGACAAAATGCTGCTAGACAGCCTGTGAGCCGCTGCAGCCCCTTAAGATTCTGGACCGGACCTATCCACTCGATCACGGAGATTTTCTCAGGATTGGCCTTGATGCCTCATTGGGAAACGACGAACCCGAGGAGCATGCCCTTGGAACCCCAAAAACGCACTTCTCGGGGTTGAGTTTGACGTCATTTGCATGTAGTTTGGCAAAGAAGTGCTTGAGGTCAGCTCCGAGGGTGTCTGCCTTTTCAGACTTGACAAGGATGTCATCCACATAGGCTTCAACCGCGTGGTCAATCAAGTGGTCGAAGCACCGTTGCATGCAGCGCTGAAAGATTGCACCAGCGTTCTTAAGCCCGAAAGGCATTATCAGGTAGCAGTAAGAGCCGAACGGTGTGAGAAAACATGTCATGAACTGGTCGGATTCTTTCATCGTGATTTGATGATACCCAGAGTAGGCATCCAGGAAATAGAGGGTTTTGCATCCCACCGTTGAGTCAACTATCTGGTCTATGCGGGGCAAAGAAAAAGGATCCTTCGAACATGTCTTATTCAGGCCTGTATAGTCAACACACATCTTCCATTTCCCATTCTTTTTTCGTACAAGAACAGGATTAGCTAACCATTCGGGATGGTACACCTCCTTAATGAACCCGGCCGCCTGTAGCTTTTCTCAATCTCCTCTCCGATTGCCCTACGCTTATCCTCATTGAAGCAACGCAGACGTTGCTTCACCGGCTTGGAGCCTGGCCTGACATTCAAGGAGTGCTCGGCGACTTCCCTCGGTATGCCATGCATGTCCGAGGGCCTCCACGCAAAAACGTTGGCATTAGCGCGGAGAAAGTCGACGAGTGCGCCTTCCTATTTCGGGGTAAGGGGCGCCCCCACTTTCACCGTCTTCTCCTTGTTGCCCTCGGGGTCGATCTGCACTTCTTTAATGTCCTCCGTAGGCTTGAACAAGGCATTCTTATGACTGGTGTTGGGGGCCCCCTCCTCGAGGTGGGTGCGGATTGCCTCGAGCTCCTCGGCGGAGGCCACTGTCACCGCCGTGTGATCGCCATTCTCTGTCTCGCATTAGAAGGCGTGCTGAAGGGACGCACTGACGGTGTTGACCCCTTTAGGGCCCGGCATCTTGAGCTTCAAGTAGGTGTAGTTGGGTACGGCCATGAATTTGGCATAACACGGACGTCCCAGGAGAGCGTGATACACCCCTAAGAAGTCGACAACCTCGAAGACGAGGGTCTCAATTCGAAAGTTGGATGGAGTCCCGAATGTGACAGGCAGGCTGATCCGCCCGAGGGGCATGGCTTGTCACCCTGGGACGATCCCGTGGAAGGGCGCGCCCGCTGGCTGAAGGCGCATTAGGTCGACCCCAAGCAGGTCGAGTGTGTTGGCGTAAAGAATATTGAAGCAGCTGCCCCTGTCCGTCATCAGCTTAGTGAGATAGACCTCGGCGATGATGCGGTCAACCACGAGCGGGTATCGACCCGGTCGCGGTATGTGCGGGGGGTGATCAGACCATCAAATATGATTGGCAAATCCGACCACTTGAGGAAGGCCGGCGTGGCGGTTTCCGCTGCGAAAACCATGCGATGCTCAACTTTGGCGGTGCGTCGACTACCTCGGGACTCGGGCCCTATGAATATCATATGGCAGGCGTTGGGGTTGGGGAGTACGGGTCCCTCTGGCTCATTTTCACCGCCCGCGGGGTCTTGGACCCCTGGTTCGACACTTTCCCTGGATCCCTGTTGACGGCTGTTAAGTACCATTTTTAACCGTCAACTATACTCAAATAAAGGAGAATTTGGCATTTCATACACACATGCTTTAGCACAATAATATAGTTCCACTTGTACTTGGAGAACTTTGTGCATGCAGGAGGAAATGTGAAGGAAACACCTCAAAAGGCAAGAAAACACACTTTCGACCAATCAGAGAGTGCCACATGGACGTCACACGGATTGAAGGGCCCATTTTCAGCACTTAACCGACGTAACTCCCTGTAATACCGCGCAAACCAACGTCAGGGCCCACAGGACAGCCACCTGGAGAAAGCACAGGCCAGGAGGGGCCACCCCCAGGTCGGCCGACCTGGTCAGGTCGGCCGACGCCTGACCCGGCCGGGCGCCCTCTCCGCCTGGGCTTCCACGTGTTGGCTCCTCCGCGACTCCTGATGACGGTTTGAGATGCCTTCCGTGGCGGTTACTCTCCCTTGCCGACCTATTGAGGCTATAAATAGGAGGGTGTTCCTTCACACTCAACACACACCACAAGAAGCATTTCTCTCTTGCTAGTAGTAGTTCTTGGAGTTTTAGTGGAGTTAGGCTGAGTCTAGAGCTCTCTAGTCCCAAGTCTTCACTTGGAATTGGTATGGCTCTTGTATCTTTTCCCTTTTGTAAGACTTTGCTCTTATCAATATATATATCTTTTCTATATAGTTGTGCTTGGGTCATGAGTTTCTTGTTTGATATTGTGATCCATATATGTGATAGTATAGTCTACTTGTGTGATAGTAGTTTATATTTATTATACTACTATTGTCATGCTAGTTATATACCATCACTATAGTCTAGTTTATATGTTATAGTCTCGATGCTTAGTTTTAGCTGATAAAGTATAGCATGGGTTTGGTGATCGTATTCGTACGGTAGCTCTGCCTCGTTAATAGTAATCGCGGAGGGGCAGAGTGCTCTTTGGTCATGCAAGTATGGTACTTGGGTGACTGATTTGCATCAATTATTCGTTAGTCTACTGGTTCGTTGAGGTAGGCGGCAGGTGGTGACAGCCCTGTCCGTCCTTTGAAATCCTCCCCGCTAGGCTAGTGCGTAGGCTCTTGGCGGAAGTCGCCTGTGGATGCCGGGGTAAGTCCGTGCCTGAAGTGCTATACTATTGACTGCTGAACCTGAGTGTGGGTCTGTATGTATTCTACTTAGGCTATGCAACTGTATAGGAATGTATAGTAGGAGTAGCTTAGCCTAGTCTTTCCTCCACTAGACTTTATTTATTTAGTAGGAATCTTCTGTGTGTGTCACACTACCCGGTTATTATCATGTACCCGCCTGTCTTGGTTAGATATCTTTGCTAATTGTTAACATGATCTTATATGTTAGTAACGCTTCTTGATCATAACCTTCCTTTGGGATAAACAAATACGATACCATGAATACTTCCGGGTGAAATGCTACAGCGGTATTCTCCGTGCGCTTGCGGATTTTACCTACTTGACTCTGGGACATATTAGTGAACCGTTTCTGGCCCCGTGTCGGGAATGATTTATTAATATGGCTTAGCAAAAGTCAACAAGCATTTCTGGCGCCGTTGCCGGGGAAGGCGTATGATCTAAGAAAAGTTACTAATGTATATAGTAGTGTTGCAATTATTAAGGCTATCTCCTAGGCAGGCTAACCTTGCTTTGTTTTCTGCATTTTGTATGAAAACAGGGTAGTGTATGACTGGTTTCGACTTGCCGACAAACTTCACTGAAGATCCTGAGTCACTCCTGAGAAGGACACGAGCTAGGCTCACCCCTCCTCGTAAGGAGACTCGGCCAATCGAACCTGTCATTCCCGCACCATCAAGCTCTGAGCAAATGGCCGACAAGACCCTCCGCGAGTTCTCCGCTCCCTCCGCTGCCAACATCCCTACGGGACCAGCTGGCAATGTGGGAGATGCGAACTTCGAGATCAAGACCGGTCTCATCACCATGGTGCAGGCTAGCCCATTCTGTGGGAAGGCCAATGAGGTCGCTAGTGCTCATCTCCAGTAATTCCTGGAGATTTGCAACACGTTCAATATGAAGGACGTCACCCCCGACGCTGTTCGCCTTCGACTGTTCCCGTTCTCTCTCCTTGGGAGAGCGAGACAGTGGTTCTGCGCAAACCCTAAAGCTGTGAACACTTGGGAGAAGTGTTCAGCTGCGTTCCTTGCAAAGTTCTTCCCGCTGGGCAAGACCAATGCCCTCCGCGGAAGGATCTCAAGCTTCCAGCAGGAGTCGAAGGAGTCGATTCCTGAGGCATGGGAGAGGCTCCAGGAGTACATCCTGGCATGTCCCCACCACGGGATGGATGATTGGCTGATCATCCAGAACTTCTACAACGGGCTTACTCCGTCGGCCCGCGACCACCTCGACGCTGCTGCTGGTGGAGCCTTCTTCTCTCTCACTGTGAGCAAGGCAAGGAGGCAAAGGTCACACATTAAGCAACAGCCTCTGAAGTCCACAAGGCAGCAACCTCCGAGGTCTGCAAAGAAACAGGCTGTGAAGCCTGCAAAACCGCAGCCTCCGAAGCCCGAGAAGCCACCGACCGCAACAAAGACCAAGAAGGTGTGGCGAACGAAGCAAGAAGCATCATCCATGTCTACATCTCCGGGACCGGACAACGCTTCATCGAGCTGAACGCCGGAGAAAAGTCCCGCTCGTCGCACTTTAAAAGGTGAGTCCTCGCCGGGAGGTTAAACCGGTAGTTATCCATATTTGCTCTTTTAATTGCATATTTGCTTTCCACCACATTTTGATTTTTCCCGACCACTGCATTTCTGCATTTTTGAATTTTTCCAGCCACCTTGGAATTTTTCAAAACTCATTTGCATTTTTGAAAACTTAGAAAATAGGTTTTTGGGCTTTCCATTTTGAAAAGATTTTTTGTCGAGCTTTTTGAGCAAAAAGGCAGCAGGGGACAAATCCCCTAGCCGTTGGGGAACACATAGGAAACAGGGGGCTGCCAGGAGGCCCACCTGCCAGGTCGGCCGACCTGGTGGGGTCGGCCGACCCCCTGGCCCCACCTTTTCCTGTGCTCCTTTCTCCCAACGGCTATATGGCCGTTGCTCTGTACCTTTCTAACGGCCATCTTGCTTCCTTGGCTATAAAAACCGCCCAGGAGGAGGAGCTTCACCATTCCAAGCTCATCTTTCACTCCCCTCCTTTGCTCACTGGTTGCTCTCCCAAAATTTCGTGTTCTTCAACTTTACTACAGCCCCAAAAACCCAAAAAAAAAAATATTTCCCCTCTGTTTTAGTGCATTTGCAAGTTGTTGTGAGAAGAAAACCAATTTCGGAGAAGCTCGGGTTTGTCGTTTTCACTAACGCTCACCCGAACACTTGTTCGATCTTGTTTTTGTTCTTGTCTTGTGTTTGTTCTTGTGTGCAGCCATGTTCAACCGAATGAAGCAAGTCGCCGGAATCAAGCGGAGAAAAAGCACTCGTGCAAGCACGAGTCAAGCATCCTTCGTCAATTTCAGCGACAACCAATTCCGCCAGCTGAACGCGATGATGGCTCAGAATCAGAGCAATTGGGATGCCTTCTTCCGCTCCCAAGGCTACGACCCGAACCAGCAGATATGAGCAAGAACAAGCTTGGGGGAGGACCCCCCTTCTCACGGTAACTTGTATCTTTCCCCTTCCCTTTATTTCTTGCATTTGCTAAATCTGAAAATCCATAAAAATTTGCAAAATATAAAAAGAACAAAAATATTTCCCTTTTTCATGCGCGGTATGAATGTGTATACTTTTCCTATGTTGAGATGATGAATAGTTGCTCTGTCCTTTATTCCTCTCTAATGCTAGTTTACAACTTAGTACTCTCTCAAGAGTTAGGTTTGTTGGTAAATCTTGCCTTGAACTTGAATCTTGTGGGTAGCATATGCATTCTCTAGTTCTAAGTTGTTGAGAGGTATGATATGATAGATAGGGCTGCTATGATCTTGCTCAACGTAAAGCTTGAATTCCGGAGTTTTATTTTTCAAAATGACAAATTGATAAGTTCCTCAATGATGAAAATTCCCACCACAGCCATATGTAGTGTTTACATTTGAAAACCTTTACACATATGCTGCTTGTTTCACATTGAGCTTAGTCAAAATTGTTGTGACCCTAGTAGAACTCTTTTCATGCTTTCTTGATCAAGATCATATACACACATCCACCGCCATGAGCTATCCTTCTAAATCAAGAAGATAGCATCCACCATATCCACCATATCCACCGTGAGCTATTCTTCTACACCGGAAGAAAGCCGCTATCCATCCATCCATCCAAAGAAACACTCCATATATCCATTGCAAAATTCCTCTCTCAAAGTATTCATTGCAAACTAGGACTATGGCTATGCAAAAAGAAAAAGAAAAAAAATGCTCAAAAAAGAGAGCAAGCAAAAGATAGCCATAGCCTAGAAACTCCAAAAGAGAGAAGGAAAATTCAAAAAGGAGTTATTTCTTCCCATCCACCATTCCTCCGTTCTCCCACACACTTGCACATCTTGATCAAGATTGTTTGAATTGATGTTTTTCTTGGATCCGGTCTTTTGACATAGCAATATTATGTGAACATGAGTGCCTCATATATCCCTACCTTGAGCTCCACATAAAGCCTTATTTAGAAGTAGGTGATTATAGGCAACACTTTGCCTTGGTGAGGAATCATACACATATTGAGTGATCCGAGAGAATCATTTGAGGAACTTGGTTTTTATTTTCAAAATCTTTTGAAAACCTCCGGAATAACATAGCGGAATCTAGAGCAAGTGATTGGTGCCCTGCAATTGTTCTATCTCTCAACCGCCCAAGACAATGAGGTGTAAAAGCCCCATGGATCGAGGTAAATGGGTAAGTTATGTGCCAACATATTTAATTCTAGGAAGTGTACCTTGTTTTGCGCATAGTATTATTGAGGAATAGGACATTGTAGCAACTCCTGATCTACAACTTAAGTTTATCTTTGCTTCGGGACGAGCAAAGGGTAAGCTTGGGGGAGTTTGTTGACGGCTGTTAAGTACCATTTTTAACCGTCAACTATACTCAAATAAAGGAGAATTTGGCATTTCATACACGCATGCTTTAGCACAATAATATAGTTCCACTTGTACTTGGAGAACTTTGTGCATGCAGGAGGAAATGTGAAGGAAACACCTCAAAAGGCAAGAAAACACACTTTCGACCAATCAGAGAGTGCCACATGGACGTCACACGGATTGAAGGGCCCATTTTCAGCACTTAACCGACGTAACTCCCTGTAATACCGCGCAAACCAACGTCAGGGCCCACAGGACAGCCACCTGGAGAAAGCACAGGCCAGGAGGGGCCACCCCCAGGTCGGCCGACCTGGTCAGGTCGGCCGACCCGGCCGGGCGCCCTCTCCGCCTGGGCTTCCACGTGTTGGCTCCTCCGCGACTCCTGATGACGGTTTGAGATGCCTTCCGTGGCGGTTACTCTCCCTTGCCGACCTATTGAGGCTATAAATAGGAGGGTGTGCCTTCACACTCAACACACACCACAAGAAGCATTTCTCTCTTGCTAGTAGTAGTTCTTGGAGTTTTAGTGGAGTTAGGCTGAGTCTAGAGCTCTCTAGTCCCAAGTCTTCACTTGGAATTGGTATGGCTCTTGTATCTTTTCCCTTTTGTAAGACTTTGCTCTTATCAATATATATATCTTTTCTATATAGTTGTGCTTGGGTCATGAGTTTCTTGTTTGATATTGTGATCCATATATGTGATAGTATAGTCTACTTGTGTGATAGTAGTTTATATTTATTATACTACTATTGTCATGCTAGTTATATACCGTCACTATAGTCTAGTTTATATGTTATAGTCTCTATGCTTAGTTTTAGCTGATAAAGTATAGCATGGGTTTGGTGATCGTATTCGTACGGTAGCTCTGCCTCGTTAATAGTAATCGCGGAGGGGCAGAGTGCTCTTTGGTCATGCAAGTATGGTACTTGGGTGACTGATTTGCATCAATTATTCGTTAGTCTACTGGTTCGTTGAGGTAGGCGGCAGGTGGTGACAGCCCTGTCCGTCCTTTGAAATCCTCCCCGCTAGGCTAGTGCGTAGGCTCTTGGCGGAAGTCGCCTGTGGATGCAGGGGTAAGTCCGTGCCTGAAGTGCTATACTATTGACTGCTGAACCTGAGTGTGGGTCTGTATGTATTCTACTTAGGCTATGCAACTGTATAGGAATGTATAGTAGGAGTAGCTTAGCCTAGTCTTTCCTCCACTAGACTTTATTTATTTAGTAGGAATCTTCTGTGTGTGTCACACTACCCGGTTATTATCATGTACCTGCCTGTCTTGGTTAGATATCCTTGCTAATTGTTAACATGATCTTATATGTTAGTAACGCTTCTTGATCATAACCTTCCTTTGGGATAAACAAATACGATACCCTGAATACTTCCGGGTGAAATGCTACAGCGGTATTCTCCGTGCGCTTGCGGATTTTACCTACTTGACTCTGGGACATATTAGTGAACCGTTTCTGGCCCCGTGCCGGGAATGATTTATTAATATGGCTTAGCAAAAGTCAACAATCCCCCTTCTTGGCCTCCTCCCGGATGAATTTCTTCATCATAGAGTAGTCCTTATGGAGGTGCTTGATAGGGAACCCGTGGTTCGGGCATGAACCTTTCCACTTCTTTTCAAAGTGGTTCGACGCCTCCCCTGTTGCCGGCCTCAGCGGCTTGCGCTCGGCGGCGGCCACGACAGGGTCGCGCCCTGCCCGTGGCTTGATTTTCTTCCTCTTTGGACGGTCAGAGGCGCCATCGCCGGCTCCTTCCTCTCGCTTGCCTTTGCCCTTGCGCTCCAGCGTGCGCGGGAGGACCGCTCCCACGCACTCTTCGCCGGAGGCAAAGCGAGTGGTGATGTCTAGGAGCTTGCGGGCCGTGCGCGGACCCCTTCGGCCCAGCTCGTGGATGAGCTGTTCTGATGTTGTGCCTGAGATGAAGGCCCCAACGATGTCTGCATCACCCACGTTGGGCAGCTTGTTGCACATCTTGCTAAAGCACCGGATATAGTCTCGAAGGGATTCGCTAGCTTTCTGCCGGCAATTTTGGAGGTCCCAAGGGTTGCCCGGTCGGATGTAGGTCCCCTGGAAGTTTTCGACAGAAATATCCCTCAATTCACCCCAGTCATAAAATTTGACCCTCGGGGAGGTGGTCGAGGCAAGCACGGGTCGAGTCAGCGATGATGTGGCTAAGGGTTCCCGATCTTTCGAAAGGTTCTTGGTAAGTTATCTTTCCAGACATATATAGAACGTCCAAATCCGAGTCCGTATGCGTCCTGGGCGTCCGTTTTAGTGCAGATTGGTCCTGGGCTCCGAAACAGACTCGAAGTCGGTTTTGATTGGGCCTCCACCTTGGCTTGGACGTCCTTGCTGGCCCATCACATCTCCAATCATGTCCCCAGCTATCTCATCATCATCTCCATCGTTTCTAACAACAGTTAATTCATTAGGTAGCAATCTATTCTCAAAACCACATAATAAAAACATTAGAAATGATCTCACCTGTAAATTCAGGTGATGCACATGAACTTTCATCTTAGTTGGAGGAGTGTTGTGTGTATCCATGAGTGTAATGTACTCATCATTCTGCCCCTTTTGAATTAGAGTCGTCCTCGACTCGATCCCGTCTCTTTCTCCTAATAGTGGTCTCAGATCTGAAATATAAAATATAGAACTATTCCTAAATATAAAATATAAATTATCATCACAATGTGAAACCACAATAGAAGGCATGCCATGCAAATTAATGGCCTCTTTGAAAACTTGCTCAGCAATATGAACGTCATTCTCACTCTTATGACAAGATGAAAAATGTGTGATCTTAAAAACACTAGAAAAACATGACATGACATGGTAATTATTATTGCAGTTTTCTAGTTCATCATTTTGTTGTACAACACAAGGAGTATTCATGTTTGAGCAAATATAAACTTTATGCACCATAAATACACCTCTATGATCATAGTTTCCTATAGCATAAAATTTGTTTCTTGTTAGTAAAGGCAATTCAGTTTGAAAAAAGATTTGCTTCTCCATGGTATTTAGATCACAAAGAACATCAAATTCAATATAACCCAAAGTATTTAGAGAAGACAATAATTTCTATTCATCCTTTTCACGTGTTATTAAAATCAAATGTTTTATTTCAGCACTAGTAGGTGAATCATAAGCAAAAACATCAAGCTTATTCATTTGTTGTGGCAAAGGTATAAGTGAAGCAGTGGCACACAACTCCTCTTTATCATAAGGATCAGTAGATAAATCAACTTGTGGCAAAGGCAAATCAAGACAAGGTTCAAATACAATAAGATTGTTGGAACAATTCATCACATCAAGAAAACTCTTACGTGAAGCAACAACATGTTCTTCATCTTTCTCACTATCCTCTTCTTTGTGTAGAACCTGAAATATATTAGTTGCAACATGAGGCAAGGAAATATGTTCATCATCTAATTCAGATTTTGATATAAGTGTTGCAACATTTGAAACAGTCCATTCTTTCCTAAACGGTTCATTCTTTCTCCTTTCAAGCCTTTGTTGATCCTCTTCTAAAATTTCAGCAGCGGTCATAGGTTTAAGAGTAACTCTTCTACCATTGTATTTAAATGAGTAACTACTTATAATGGTATTGTGCGAAGCATTATTTGTAATAATCCAAGATTTACTCAATAACAAATAACATGCTTGCATAGGTACTATATCAAATTCTGCACTATCCTTATAAGAACCAATAAAAAATTTCAATGCGTGCAATTTTATCTACCTTTACCTTATCAAAAGAATTTACCCATTGGATGTAGTATGGACATGGGTGTGGCTGTGTTGTCAATCCAAGCTTCTCTACTAATTCTAAACTTGCGATGTTGCGGCTACTCTCTCCATCAATGATAACACGACAACGTCGATCCTTGACAATAAAGTGAGTCTGAAATAAATTGTTCAATTGATTTTGCTCTACCTTCTCCATTTGAGGACTGAGCACTCTTTGTACTACATCACTCATATTGTTCTCATTAGACGACGTTGAATCATCACCATGAGTGGCGTAACCTGTCATTGTTAGTAGCAAACAAGAAAACACACGGAAGTATATTTTTCTATCACTACTATGTGATCACAGTGTAAACTCTCAACAAGCAAAGGGAAGCATCTTATCAAGCTCTTACAAAGTTCTTAATTACACCAAGCAAAGGATACCTTGGAGAGTGTGAACTGATGATTGCGAGAATCAAAAAAATTTGTGCCTGTTCAGAAGGAAATATATGGAGCTTGGATAGGCAATATTAGGTAGCAAGGATTAGCAAAATTACAATTCAGAAGTTGCAAAACTGAATAATAGTCCTAAGCTAGTCTATGTCACCGGCCTAAACTTGTCTCGGTCCTAGTTCAAGCAAGCAAGCAAATGACTCAACAAAGGACACAAAGGATGCAAGCAATTCTGAATTTGTATCTTTTCTTTTTTCTACTTCCTTTTTTTTTGTGCGGCTTTTTCTCTTGTGCACTTTTGCCTTTTTCTTTTCTTTTCTTGAGAATCAGAACTGCAGCAAGGTATTACAAGTTTTACAACCAATGGAATCCCAGAATATTTTTTTTTCTTGCTACAAGTGCAGCAAATGGATTCTTATAATAGCACAACTAAAACAAACTTCTATAACAAGATCAAGCACTAATTGGTTGGCTTTTGATCACAATGAGACAGCAGCAGAGCACTCTAATTTTCTTTTGCATACGAAAGTGGAAGGCTAGATGTTAAAGAAATATTTAGTGCACACAATTCCAGCAATACTATTATCTCAACATGTGCAAGACTAATTTTTTCCTTTGTTTGTCTATGACAAGGATATGCACAACTCAAACAAGACCAAAGAACAAGCACTAGACCAGCAACACAATGACTTTATAAGGACTAAAATTCAGAGAAGCAATCTGAAATAAAAATTTGCAAGTCACAATAGGGTATAGGACAGCGGAAACATGACGAACCGATATTTTTGTGGGGCAATTTTCTAGACTATAGGATAGAACAAATAAACGAGGATAAAGGCGAACCTAATGGTATACCTAAAGCTCTAATTACCACTTGATGTGGACAAGGGTTCCCGATCTTCCGAAAGGTTCTTGGTAAGTTGATTTGGTCAGAGGCGACACACAAATCGATCCGGCTTCAGAACAGCACGTTCTAAACCCCGCAATCGCAGCACGACGTCTCCTCTAGTTATCAACCGTCCAAGGACGATTGACCTCGCCGAGAAGGCTAATCCCTACCTGCGAATCAAGAACACAAGCAAGAACAACAAAGAATGCAACATAATTGCAGATGTATGATTAAACTCATGAAATTAGGGTCTCACAAACCGATGAACGGTGACACTGTTTATAAACAGAAGTGATCTAAGTAAAACCCAAACCCTAATTAAGAGGCAGCAGCTGTATATGAGGACCCTAGGGTCGTGCAAGACCTCCTGGACAGTAGCTTTGACTAGATCTTTTACTGTTAACTTTGTTTAATTATCCCTAAGGTCCTAGTGGATTCGATAAACCTTGGAATACTCAATTCAAGGGAAAAAGTGCTACAATAGTACACCGTCCTCTTGCGGTATATAAGTGGGTGCGTAGGTACGACCAACAGAACTCAGCGGTGCGGATTCGCGAGCTGAACACCCATAGCCCAGGGGGGCTCGGGCTCCGGCTTCGCTCCTTGTCAGTGTCGTCGTACCGGCCTCCGCGGCATGGTTGACGACGTCTTTCTTGGTTCCGCCACTCTCTCTCACGACGATGCGCCTTGAGAGTGTGACGCGTGTCACGACGGGGTCCAACTTGGTCATGGACCGAGGCTTTCTTAGGTGCGCGTCCAGCCGGGACTGGCTGCTGAACCGAATGCTGTTGCAATCCAACGGTGTTGCCTCCTCCCACCTGTCTGGACGTGGAGACCTGCTGGCTAGATTGAGCGGCACGCCGTTGCGAGCTCGCTGCTTGGAGCACGGCGGCCTTGGCTAGAAGAGCAGCGACTTCTCTCTAAGCCTGGTGGGCCTCTGGCATTGCGGGCTCAGGGAGAGTATTGAGCAGGGCGACGGCTGCCGCTATGTTTTGTCCCGCGCGAGCAAACTACGGGGGCCCTTGATCGTCAGCTACGATGTGCTGAAGAACGTCACAGGCCATGGAGCGAGCGCGTCCGCCCGTGCCGGTACGGGCCAGCTCACGGTCTATCTGTTCCTTTTCGTGCTCGAGCTGGCGCCGAGTATCTTTTAGGTCCGCCCTTCTCGCCCTGAACCGCTGTTGAAGGTCATCCGGGCGGGGCCTAGTCCGTGGGTTGTCGGCCGCAGTGACGGGAATGATGACGAGGGTTTCCTCTCCTCTCGTGCCCGCCGTCGAGTTTGCCTAGGCAGGGGTCCCGGGATTCACCACCGCTCTGACGCCCGAGGTCCCGACACCCCCCGCAGCTGAGGCGGGTGCAATCCGCACCATATTGCACCCTCGTGAAGTGCCACAACTTTCCGCATGGCTTTCGGACTCAGAGCTGGAGTCTCCCGCTGACCACACGTCGAGGAGGTTGAAGAGAGACTCGTCCGGATGCTCGATCACCCCGACGAACCCAGAGCCCGCAAAGGCGGGAACCGCGAGTTGTGCGATCGTGCTTTGGAAACACCTCGGGATGTTTCGTAAGCCGCATGGGTGGCCCTTCGAAGGGGTTCCAGTGAGCCCGTTAGGACGGAGGGGCTCTTCTTCGAGAAATTGCTCGTGAATGTTCGCCAACGCGAACGAGAAGTGCCGGAGGTGTCTCGGATCGGGCGTAGGGCCCAAGTAACACTCCAGATGGAGCCATAGCTGGTCGCCATAACCGGACGATGCCGCGGAGCGGTTAGTGACATGCGGCCTGGCCGGCTCGAGTCGAACTGCGTGCATCACCTCGTCGGCGACTGTGACGGCCGCCGCGATAGGGTCCGGGAGTGACTCGTCGAGGAGTCACAACGTCCTGTCACCTACGACTACGGAGTCGAGCATGTCATTCGTGTCCTCCAGCCACCATGGACACGTCACCACGGGGGTGCGTGCCTAGACTGGGGGTGGCGAAGATGTTAGAGTGCTGACGCATAGCAGCTTCCAGTCTGCAATAGCGATGAACTCCAGGCTCCCGAACAACATGCTGCTACCGGAAGCCCAGAAGGTGGAGGAAGTGGCCATCCGAACCGGGAAGTGGTGAAGCAAAATGCGCAAAGTCTGCTTCCTGGCACGCCAATTATCGGTGTTTATATCACCGACCAGTAGAATTTGTTCACAGGGGTGCGCACTTCGGGCTCGGTGATGGCTAAGCAAGAGGACACAGGGAATTATACTGATTCGGGGAGGCCCTCTACGTCCAGTTCTCACTCCTGCTCGTGTTACTTGCTCCGGTGAGGGAGTAGAACCATGGTGAGAGAGGAGGGTGCTCCAAGTCTTGGGTGCGAGTGGTATGTGTGTGTGTGTGTGTGTGTGTGTGTGTGTGTGTGTGTGTGTGTGTTTGCTGTTGTTGCGGCTATGTCGTTGTTCTTGTTGTCCATCTCTTGAAAGAGGTGCGGGCCTCCCCTTTTATATTTCAAGGGGAAAGGACCCGCGTTACAGAGAGATAGGGAGAGAGAGAAAGATTTATACACGTGATAAGTTGGTGGAGGCGTGTCGAAGAAGGTGAAGCCCTTAGTCGACGGCGTGGACTTCGGTCTTTGCGGGCCCCATCGTCCTGGTCTCGCGTCATAGGGCGGTACTGCATCCAAGCATGCCCCCATTCTCCATTGTTGAGTCGAGTCTCCCCTTGTTCCTCAAGTCGGTGTGTTCCACCGTGCGCGGAGCGGTGCAACATGTGCTTTGTCATGTCATTAATGCAAGGTTCAATCTAGCTGTCCGTCAAGCCATCCTGCACCATCACCATTAGGTGTGTCCTCGCATGATGGCAGCGCAGTGAGCCTTGCCACGCCTGCCATCATCAACGGGCGCTGGTGATGATGAGGGGGGCAGGTATCTGGAAGGATTTGACTTGTTGATACTATGTACGTGTAATGGGCATGGCATTTAAGGCCTGGTGGTTGGTAGTTGTTGACCATTGGCTCGCTCGGCCCCCTCCGTCGGGGGTCGTCGTGTCAGGTTGCATCTGTCCGGACCTGCTTGGAGTTGGAATCCATCCTGTCCGAATGGGGGCAATCAAGCTTCTCCACTCCGCCACTTCTAGCTTGGTCAGGGTTTCATCACCCCGTCTTGTCTGGGCTCGGGTCCCACCGATGGGAGTTGACAGATGTGGAGTTTGTATGGTGATTAAGGGGGGGGGGCATACTATCATCGTGACAGTAGTGGCAGCGGAGCATCTATCCTTACCTCGGAGTGGACAGGCTCGGGTGGGTGGCTGAGTTATCTGCTTGGAAGGGCGAGTTGCGCCCGGGTTCTATGGGGCGGGACGACTCGTCCTCAACCCCCATCAAGGGATCGAGCGGGGCGTAGCGGATCCTTGACCCCTATGGAGGGGTCGTGCGAGGCGCGACCGGCCCTCAACCACTCGGGGTCGAGCCCCCCGTGGGGGCCCACGCTGGCGTTGCCTTGGTGGCGACCCTATGGGCCCTTTTGAGTCTGACGCGTACGAGCCCACAGGCGGTGACACGTGGCACCCCGATCCTCACCCTCGACAACTATGTAACTATATGAAAGTAACACAGGAACTTAGCTCTTTCTTTGTCCTTCTCTACTAAACTAATATTTGTCTATCTTGAGTATGCTATCTGTGTGTCCACTACCATGTTTATCTTTATCCTTACCCCTATAAGGACTTTGACTTATAATCCAATGTGCAATGGCTAGAAATATGGTAATTACTCTGATCAATCATATGCCTTCCTTTGGGATAAAACAAATACGATACCCTGAATACTTCTAGGTGAAATGCTACAACGATATTCTCCATGCGCTTGCGGACTCTCTGCATTTGTTATAGATTACGAACAAACATTTCTGGCTTCGTTGCTAAGGAAACTTAGTGACGATGTTAAGAAATGTCAACAAGCATTTCTGATGTCGTTGCCGGGGAAGGCAATTGATCAAAAGAATTACCCATATTCTATACTTGCATATGAGGTTATTTGGCATTTGCCCAAACAGGCTAAAACTTGTCTGTTTTCTCCTTTTTGTGTGAAAATAGGGTAGTGCATGATCAGCTTCACCCTGCCTGAAAATTATATTGAAATTCTAGAACAACTCTTGAGAAGGGTACGTGCACGTCTCGTCTCTCCTCAAAAGTTCGTGTCTGCAAGTGAGCCAGTTATCTCCGCACCCACAAGCTTCAAGGTCATGGCCTAGAAAAGTCTTCGTGATTTCTCCGCTCCCTCGGCATCCAACATTCCTGTTGCACCCAACATCACAGGAGATGTGAATTTCGAGAACAAGATGAGTCTCATTACCATGGTGCAGGCCAGCCCATTCTATGGGAAGGCCAATGAGGATGCCAGTGCCCATCTGCAACAATTTCTAGAGATTTGCAGCACCTTCAAGATGAAGGATGTATCTCAAGACGCTATTCGCCTTTGTCTGTTTCCGTTCTCCCTTCTTGGGAGGGAAAAACAGTGGTTCTACGCGAACAAAGATGTTGTGGGTACCTGGGAAAAGTGTTCAGTCGCGTTCGTAGCCAAATTCTTCCCGCTGGGCAAAACTAACGCCCTTCATGGAAGAATTTCAAGCTTCCAGCAGGAGTCCAAGGCCTCAATCTCCAGGGCTTGGGAGAGGCTGCAAGGGTACATTGCCGCCTGTCCTCATCATAGGATGGATGAATGGCTTATCGTCCAGAACTTTTACAACGGGCTGACTCCGTCAGCTCCTGATCATATTGATGCTGCTACAGGAAGAGCCTTCTTCTCACTGACTATTGATAAGGCTAAATAACTTATAGAAGATGGTTTCCAACCAAGGATGGAGTGAAGATCATCTTCACTCGCGCAAGCAGGGCATGCACACCGTTAAGGAGGTGAACATGCTAGCCGCTAAAGTGGACCTTCTTATGAAGAAGATGGACAAACAAGCCAAAAGGTATGAAGTCAGCACCGTCAATGGCATAGACTCTCACATGACGTGCGAGGTCTGCGGTAACACGGGTCACTCGGGCAAAGATTGCCTTGAGACTTGTGAGGACGTGTTGTGTAACACCCTAATTTTTTCAAAATTTGGAATAAAGTAAATTAGTTAATAAGAATCTATGATTGTTGGTGCATTCATGCTGGCAGCCACCTTAGGGTTTTATTGTTTGAAAAATTGATTTTTAAAACTCAATCAGGGATCGAATTGGTTAATTTTAGGAGCTTGGAAAAGGGGGAAAACAGAATAGAGGAAAGAAAAAGAAAAGGAGAGCCCTCCCTTGTCTCTAGGCCAAGTTTGCCTCCCCTGGCCCATCTCCCCTCCACTCCCCCTCTCTTCTGGCTTGGGCCGAACCACTCCCCCCCCCCACCTCGAGGCCCATCTCCCGCTCCCCCTCTCTTCCCACCCTTCCCGGCATGCTAGGCCTGTTAGCCCACCCGTGCCTGCCAGCCCGTCGTGGCCCAGCAGCCCGTGCACGCATCCCCGCCCGCTGAAACCCTAGTCAGGACCTGCCGCCACACGCTGCCTTTCCCCAAACTCCGCCTCCACACGCCGCCTTTCCCCAAACTCCGCCGCCTCTTGCGCCCTCGGTCGCCCTAGCGCCGCCGTCGACGACCGCCGCCGCAAGCTCACCGTCGCCCGATCGTTCCCGACCGCCTCTGCCCTCCGTGATGCCTAGGTGAGCCCGCCTCGTGTCGCCGCCTCCCTTTGACCCCTTCTCGTCGTTGCGCGTGCGCCGGAGCATTTTCCCGGCGAGTTTCGGCCGCCTCCAATGGCGCCGCCGCCGCCCACCCTCGCCGGCGCTGCCACTTAACCCGCTGGAGAGCCCCTGGCCATCCGATCTAATTTGGTCGGCCAAGATTAGATCGAGCCGAAGGGGTATGCGCCCGGTCCACCGTGGACCGTGGAACCGCGTGGTCAACACCGGTCCATGAAACCGTAGACCTGGCTCATGAAATTTAATTTAATTGTTTATTTATCATCAGTAAATGCGTATTTTGCATAGAAGCCCCTGTACTTTAATTAAATTAGATTTTAGCCAATATTTTTCTACAGCAACTTCAGAAAATTATATTTAAGCCCCTGAGTTTCTTTTTAATTATTTTAGCATTGTATTTTTATAGAAAAGCCCCTAGACTTTTCTAAAATATTATTTTAGTCCTGTAATTTTACAAAAACACCCTTGAACTTATTATTAATTATATTTTAGTCCTGTCTTTTTATACTTAGGCCCCTGTACTTTAATTAATTACATTTTGGTCCCTGATATTTTCTAAACTCATATTTTATACATCCATTTTATAGTTTAGCCCTTATACTTTTCTGAAATTACTTTTAGGGCCCCAACCTTGTGTGTTTTTACATTTTAGCACATGAAACTTCAAATCATCATAAATTTTCAACCGTAGCTCGGAACTGAGAAATTCTTGCACCAGAGCGATCGTAGTGTTTAATATTAATTCTTTGTATTATAGTGTAATATTTTGCTAATTTGTTATTTTTAACCCTCGAACTTTAAACCTTCGTAACTTTTTACTCGTAACTCGGATTGAGACGATTCTTGCGCTCATGCGATTGTAGCAACATGTGGTTTTTCGTAGCTTTGTTTTCATTGTTGTTTGTTACTGTATGGTGTGTTGTTTCTTAGTTTGGTTGTATGCTTGTCTTTTCGGTATGACGTTAAGTAGACGACCAGCAGTTGGAGAGCTTTCAAGACCTACAGCCAGAAGACTTTGAGCAGCAGCAAGGGGAACCAGGCAAGTGTCCTTGATGCATATTGAACCTATGTTTTACATTCCTCTTTATCTATATGCATGCTTGTTACTTTGAATCCCATGTGTCATTATCTTGATCCATATTATTCCTTATTGCCGTAGGTTTTGGTGTAGTCTATTAGTATGGGTACGTCATGCTTAGTTTGCTATGTCGGGAATGGAAGTGTCTAATCTTAATCTTGACTAATTGTTCACTTTAATATAATGATCATAAGGGATGGGTAATCCTTTTAGCAACATGGAACCTAGGTGATCCAAGCAGGAGGATGGTGAGGATGGTGCGGGTATGCACATATACTCGGTATAGGTATGTGGGATTGTGGTGGTACCTGCTTGGGATCACCAGGGTAGGTTCGTGGAACATGTAACCATGAAACAACACAAAGCACAGGGCTGATATGGGTAGGCTTGGTTGAGTATCAAGATGTCTTCCTAGTTTAGCTGGCAGTCGAGGAATGAGGACGGGACGGTTTACTCTTGGACTCAGGCGATGGACGATTGACTCCTAGCCACGATGCCAGAGGGGGCTTCTGTAGGAACGGTTTAATTCCGCAGCGGTGAAACCTTAGCATCAATTGTTTGCAAGCTGGGAAGCTGTTCGAAATACCTTGTGGTGATCTCCTGGTTCCACACCTAAGGTAGTGTGGATTGGACAACATGGAGACTCTCTAGTCACTGTATAGTGATGAAATCACCAACCTGTGGGTATAGTTGTGCAATCTCTACAGAGTGTCAAGCTGTTATAACAGCCGTGCTCATGGTCATGAGCGGCATGGACCTTTCACATGATTAGAGTGGTTGATTATGGGTGAACTTGGTGGGTAGCTAGTTTCGTTTGGGCGGTTTGACCCATGGTTTGCTACAGGCAGTGTAACCTGTAGTGTGGTTTCTTATGGGCAGTTTAACCCATGGTTAGCTACAGGCGGTGTAACTTGTAATGTGGGATAGATGAGATAACTTGGGAGAACTTATCACCTAGTAAATAGGGTTGCTTTTCAAATGGTCTTAGGTGTAGTGCTCATTTATGCAAATGAACCATTGTGTTAGCCTTTCTTCTACTAAGCTTACATGACATATTTTCCCCCACTTGCTGAGTACGGCATATGCTCACCCTTGCTATTTCCCTTTGTTGTTATACTATAACTGCTGCTCAGAAGATGGAGAGATGGACTATATCGATGAAGACTACTACTAGGCGAGCGTGCCCCCGGTCGATTGCCAGTGGTGTTATGGTGTTTTCCGCTGCTAGTTATCGAGAGTGTCATTTTAGTCTTTGAAGACAATTATTTATGTAATAATGATACACTATAATAATGACATTGGTTACTCTGTTATTCACGATTTGTGTGAAACTTGTTCCTGGGCACACATATAATAAGCACTTGGTTTTGTCCTTAAAACCGGGTGTGACATGTTGTACATGAACAACAACAATAACAGCTATCGTCCACAAGGAGGCAAAGGGTGGAATCAACCACGTCCGTATTATCAAGGAGATAACAACTTTAACTCTTCCAATAATCAACCCTCCTTTAAAGATCTTGTCTTAGGCCAAGCTAAAATCAATAAAACCTTCACTAAAAACCTTGCAGCCAATGGCAAGACTTTATAAAAGTGTTAATGCTAAGTTAGAAGGTCTTGCTTCTTCTTTTAAAAATCAGCTTACCTTTAATAAAATGCGAGAAACCCAACTAGCTCAGTTGGCCGCTGCTCTGCCTGCATCAGACTGTGGGAAAATTCCGGGGCAACCCGAATCTACCACAAAAGTTGGGAATGAGGTGATGCTTGTGGGGATACCCGCAGCTCGCCAAATACTAACCTTGCAGGGAATGATGAAGAAGATGAATTGATCATCATCCTAGTCATCCAAGGTGATCTAGGAAGCCCGATGATCACATGTTCAATCGGGATAGAGTTCTTCAAACAAGTATGCGACCTTGAAGCCAGCGTCAGCATCATGCCAAAAGCTATCTTCAACAAGTTGAACCTCTCAGGCCGAGTCCAAACTCAGATGCAGATTCAGCTTGCCGACTCGACACTGCGACACCCCGCAGAGATTGTCGAGGAAGTTCTGGTTGAGATTCGCGGATGCTTTCTCCCTGTGGATTTTGTGGTGTTCGACATGGAAGTCGATAGAAATATGCCATTCATCCATGGGTGGCCATTCTTAAGCACCACGTTTGCACAAATTGTTGTGGGGCTTGAAATAGTTCGTCTCAACCTTAACGACAAGGAAGCAGAATTTAAGTTTCAGCTTCGCCTCATGCGTGGAGTCAAAAGCTAGCCGAACCTTCAAGACATCAAGAAATTAGAGACAGAGACAAGGGGGGATAGCCTAGAGGATTCCATGATTAAGCTCTAGGCACAAGGAAATCACACTCTTATCACTCAAAAGAAGAAGGCAACAGGCACGCCTGGACTCTAGAAAAAGAAGCAGCCGGTAAAGAAGAATCCTTCACCCAAGAAGCCACCGACCACACCAAAGATGAAAAAGGTGTGGCAAGTGAAGGAAGTGCAGCCATCTGCGTCCACTTCTCCAGGACCGGATGCCGCAACATCAAGCTAAACGCGATGGAGAAAAGTCCAGCTCATCAGACTTTAAGAATTGGTGAGCCCTTGCCAAAGGTAAATTGGTATTTATCTCATATTTATTTTCCTTAATTTTTGCACATTTGAATTTTTCCAAACTTTTGGATGCTTACAAATTTGCCTCTGTATTTGCATATTTGTATTTCACACATGCATGTTGCAATTTATTCCAACCCTCTTCTTTGTTTGATAAAAATACAAAATTCGGTTTTTGGTTTCCATCTTTGAGAAAATATATTTCTAAGCAAAATTCTGTCAAAACTTTGGACCTAACCTCTGTAGCTCAGAAAATATAGCTGTTAGGGAGTTATGGGCCAAAGACGGGGACTAATGGGACCCACCCACGATCAGCCGAACACCCATGTTTGGCCGAAGGGGTGTGGGCCCCACCAATTTTGACCTATTGCCAGCGATTGGATTTGGCTTCCCACTAGCCATTTTCTACTCTTTGGGAATTTTCCTATAAATTAAGTGCCAAGGGAGAGTGTTTTGCCATTCCAAGTTCACTTCTCATTTCACTCCCTCCTTCACTCATTTGCTCTTGAGCTCTCAAATTGCTTCCCCAAAGTTGTCATTCCAAAAACCACCAAAAATATTTCCCCTTTTAGTTTGCTTTGTTTTTGGATGGTTCAAGTCCTTTGCAAAAGCTTGGCAAGATCAACACGGCCGACAGCTTTTATTTGCTAACCCATAACCTGTGTTCGAGTTGTTTTTGTGTTTTTGTTTAAGTGGTGCAGATGAAGAAGGCTAAGGCATTGATGCAGCGGGTGACGCGTTAGAGTTCACAACGTTCACATGGCAGCTCGAGCACACACTTCTCCATCGAGTATGAATCAACGAGGCACACACCCATTGAGGACAACATGGAGGAGGATGAGCCACACGTTCTTCTCGTCGACATCGACCTCGAGCTGCTGGATGAATGGGAGAGACAAGTCTACCATTGCCTACACAATCGCAGTTTCGTCCACACCAGGGCGTATGACGACGACCTGCTCTCCACTATAGGTATGGACCATAGTTCCTTTCTATTTGGAAAGCATTTGGTTGGACCGAATTTGCACACATCACGCCTCCTCACTATCTAGTTTTTGTGCACCTTGCTAAAAGATAATGACGGGGTACTTTTCCGCTTGTTCAGGAAGGAATACCATCTAACCTGGAAAGAACTTAGCATCATTCTTAAGTTTCAAAGTTATTGCAACACTAAGAAGGAGCGACCATGGGTTTTGAAAAGGGATCTTTTTGGCAAAGGATTTTGGGGGAGTTTTTTTGTGAATGTATGTTAGGATGAGTGAAATTCACAACCCAACTCTACAACTATGGCATAGGTGGCTTGCTATGACTTGTTTCCCTAGACAAGACACTAGACCTATCAGTAACGATGAATTGCTTGTGTTGTTTGCTGTAATTGCTAAAATTCCTATTGCTCCTATCGAAGCTATGATTGGTCAATAGTTAGATTATATTAAAGGATCAGGACCCATTGAATGCACTTCTTTAGTGACCGTATTGCTGTCGGGGTCGGGGCTTTATCCAACACTAGATTTGATTATTTTTCTGAGCCCCGTCCCATGATAGACTATAAATTTCTTGAGCAGGGTCACACTTTAAAGAAGGGTCCTGATGGATCTATCATCTTTTATTACCCCGGCTATACAAATGAAATCCCACTGCCTAACTCAGGATATCATTTGTATAGTTATTGGGAACTAACCATACAATTGCAGAAAGAAGGAATTTGATGTGAACAAGGGTTCCCGATCTTCCGAAAGGTTCTTGGTAAGTTGATTTGGTCGGAGGCGACACACAAATCGATCCGGCTTCAGAACAGCACGTTCTAAACCCCGCAATCGCAGCACGACGTCTCCTCTGGTTATCAACCGTCCAAAAGACGATTGACCTCGCCGAGAAGGCTGATCCCTGCCTGCAAATCAAGAACACAAGCAAGAACAACGAAGATTGCAACACAATTGCAGATGTATGATTAAACTCTCGAAGTTGGGGTCTCACAAACCGATGAACGGCGAAACTGTTTATGAACAGAATTGATCTAAGCAAAACCCGAACCCTAATGGTGCGGCGGCGGCTGTATATAAAGACCCTAGGGTCGTGCAAGACCCTCTGGACGCGCCCCTAATTGGGCTCAACTAGATACAAAGCCCAAAGGTCAAAATTAGGCGACGCAGCACCGACACAGATTCTGGACTCTGTCTTGTTTTGACGATTCCCGATGACTCCGGATGAATTTTGACATGAGGCCGGCGGCATTGGAAAGGTCTTCTCCTTATCTTTCCGTGCATATGTAGAACGTCCAAATCCGAGTCCGTATGCGTCCTGGGTGACTGTTTTAGTACAGACTGGTCCTGGGCCCCGAAACAGACTCGAAGTCGGTTTTGATTGGGCCTCTACTTTGGCTTCCAAGCCCTTGCTGGTCCTCCACGTTCCCAGCTCCTTCTCCCATCATCTCCTGGTCTTCTCCATGGTTTCTAATCATAAAATAATCATTAGGTAGCGAACCATTCTCAAAAGTAACATATAGCGAAGAACGTAGGAACGAGCTCACCTCTAAATTTAGTCGTCGTGCACGCGCTCTAGTCATTGGACCTTGCAAGTCCAGATTTGGAGGAGTGTTGTGTGTATCCATAGGAGTGATGTCCTCATCAGAATGCCTGGCAGGTTCGCTGATCGACATACACGATAAAGCACAAAGCATGCTATACCACTAGCGCAGCTAGAACTACACCACCAATCCATGATTAAACTACAGGCTCAGAGCATTCCGGTGACCCCGCTTGGATGTTCACTCCGCAACAGTATGAGACTGGAGGTTCGTCTTGGCAGCAAGCTAGTAGTACACAATGGGGACATGGCCCTGAGCCAATTGGGACGCCTCCACATCATGACAGACATCACTCATTTTTGGGCTTTAGTCATCAAGACTATGGTTAGAAATTGAGGGATCTTGCAAGGAGGATGGACGATCTGGATGTGAGAATAGTGGAAATGCAAAACACCCTTGCTACTCACGCCCAGACCACCAGAGAGTGGTAGCAACACAGTGATGACCAGTTTCGTCACCTCCAGGATCAGCTACGAGAGCACCACGACTACACGGCGGCATACTACCGTTGGAGAGGATTTGATCCTAACCAACAACCGTGAGCAAGAGCAAGCTTGGGGGAGCACCCCCACCAAGGTGACTTGTATCTTTCCTTTCTTTCTTTTTCTTTGTCAGACTTACCCTCATAAAACAAAATAAAAATTTACATGACTAAAAAGAACAAAAATAATAGGTTGTCATGCATGCTAGGGATGTTCTTGCCTTCATGTTGAGATGATGAATAGTTGCTCTATTTTATATCTTTTTATAGTCCCTCGTATACAACTTAGTACTCTCCTAATTTTTGAGTTTGTTGGCTAAACATGCTTGCCTTGAACTTGAATACTTGTGGGTTGCAAAATGTATGATCTAAGTCTATGTTGTTGTGAGGCATGATATGGTTAGAACAGGGCTGCTATGATCTTTGTCCCAAAGTGAAGCTTAACATCTGGAGATTTTGTTTTTCAAAATGATGAAATCAAAAAGTTCCTCAATGATGACAATTCCTACCACGACCATATGTTATACTTCATTGCAAAACCTTCCACATATGCTGCTTGTTTTCACATTAAGCTTTATCAAAATTGTTGCTACCTTTGTGAGATCCATTTCATGCTTTTATGATCAAGATTCATGTACACATCCACCATCATTTGCTAATGCTCCTACACCAGGAGATAGCAATACCATTCCATTGCATCCACGGCCATATGCTTAACTTCTATTTCGGAAGTTAACAAAATAAATATTCCATGAATATCATGTTATGACTCTCTCTCAATTGGTTGCATGGAAGGCATGGCTATCAAAAATAGAATAAATGCTTGCTCTCAATCTTGAGCATGATGAAAAAAAGAGAGAAAAGAAGAAAATGAAATAGCCTTGACCAAGTGCTAATTAAAGAAAGAGAGAGTCTACTCAAAAAGGAGTATCCATCATTCCATCATCATTCCACCAAATTCCACACACACGCACATCTTGATCAGATTGTATGACTTGTTTCTCCGTGGGTTCAGTGTTTTGGTTTAGCAATATATGTTACCTGAAGCTCGACATAAGTCTTATTCAGAGGTAGGAATAAAAAGAGGCAACTTTAATGCCATGGTAAGGATTTATACATATTGAGCGACCGAGAGAATCATTGGAGGAACTTAGTTTTATTTGCTAAAATCTTTTGAAAAACTCCGGATGAAAAGTGGAACACAGGGATGAGAGAATGGTGTCCTACAAAAGACCGTTCTGTCTTTCAACCACCCAAGATGGAGAGAAGCCAAAAAGCCCCACAGGGACTAAGGTAAAAAGGGTAAGTTACCAAATGCCAACTAATTCTATTAAAGGTAGAGTATTTTGTTGTGCACTTGATACTATGGGGGAATATAAAACATTGTAGCAATTCTTGATCAACAACCTAAAGCTCTATTTTTGCATCGGGACAAGCAAAGGTTCAGCTTGGGGGAGTTTGTTGATGTTCATTAAATACCATTTTCGGCGATCAACATTACTCAAAATAAAGAAGGGTTGTATATTCCCTCCATACATATTAGTTAGAATTAATAAATATCCATTATTGCTTGTAGAATAACTCACATGCAGGAGAAATATCAAAAGAGAGGAGAAAACACACCAATATGGTGAAGAAACACAACGTCGACCAATTGAAGTTTGCCAATGGGGATTCCCACGGATCAACTGGTCCAATTGCAGTACCAAACCGACATACAGAAGGCCTAAGCCATTGAGAAGCAAAGGGGGGCCACCCACCAGTGTGCCAGAGGCGGAAGGACCCCTGTGGGCCCACCACCTGTTCGGCCGAACAGGTGGGCAGCCCACTGGGGCGAATCTTTCTATGGCGGTTCCCCACCGACATCCCAAAGGCGGTTGTCCCCGTTAGGGCAGGAGTTACCAACCTCAGAACTGCCTTTGGACAGCTATAAAAGGAAGGGAGTGGCTCACTCCTCAACAGACACCAAGAAGGATTACTCTCTTTACCATTTTGTGATTCCCTTTAGTTTTAGTGGAGTCAGTCTTAGAATAGAGCCTTCGTTAGTTCCCAAGTCTTCCTTGGAGTTGTAGTATGGCTCTTGTATCTTTCTCCTTTTGTAAGACTTTATTCTATTTAATATATTTAGTCTTTCTATATAGTTATGTATGGGTCATGTGTTTCTTGTTTGATTATTTGATCCACTCATGTATGTGGATATTATGCTTGCATATTAGTAATGTAGTCATACTATATTACAATGTTAGACATAAGCCCTTACTATAGTCTTTATTTATGTCATTATAATGATGCATGACTAATGTGTGACTTAGATCATTTTCATATGCTTAGTGTTCACTTAAATGTGATTACTCCTTTTCTGATCCATCGCTTAAGGGATTAGGAGTATTGTTCTAGAGATGTAAGCGTGGTGCTTAGATCAATAGAATGCATTATTTGTCGTGTAGCCCAAGCATTGCTAGGGATAGGCAGTAGGTGGTGACAGTCCTATTTGTTCTTTGAAATCCGCCATGTTCGTCTATGCAATAGGCTCTTGGCCGGAATCGTACTGTGGATGCAGGGAAAAACGAGATGCCCAGGGTGTGATAATCTGATTGTCTTGCATTGTCATTGTATCTATATAATAGTATATAATGTAGGCTATGTAACTATATAAAAGTGACATAGGAACTTAGCTCTTTCTTTGTACTTCTCCACCAAACTAATATTTATCTAACTTGAGTATGCTATCTGTGTGTCCACTACCATGTTTATCTTTATCCTTACCCCTACGAGGACTTTGTCTTACAATCCAATGTGCAAATTCTAGAACTATGGTAATTACTGTGATCAATCTTATGCCTTCCTTTGGGATAAAACAAATACGATACCCTGAATACTTCCGGATGAAATGCTACAACGGTATCCTCCGTGTACTTGCGGACTCTCTGCATTCGTTATAGATTACCAGCAAACATTTCTGGCTTTATTGCTAAGGAAACTTAGTGACGATGTTAAGAAATGTCAACAGTGTCTCGTTCTTAGAGATCCACATGTCATTTTTCCATAGTGTCACGTGTCTCTTTCATAGAGAGCCACATGTCTCACTCCCAGAGCATCATGTGTCTTTTTCTTTGGTCACCATGTTTCTGGTTCCTAGCTTTCCACGTTACTCTTTCTTACCGTGACACGTGTTTTGCGCTAAATGCACCGCATGTTTGTTTTCTGGTTTGCCACGTATTACATCACGAAGCTGCCATGTGTCTAGTTGCGAGTGGACCTCATGCGCATTTCCCACATGGCCACATTTTTTCTCTCAAATTGACAGAAGTAGCAGTGTTTTGATCAACAAAATCACAAGATGAAACATCCACATAATCACAAAATGAAACATCAATAGAATCACATGAGCATCATTTGAGGATGCATCAGAATCACATACACATTATTTCAGAGTTCACCTATCATAGAATCACATGCACACTATACATCAGAATGCATGAGAGTTCATCACAGATCATCACAAAACTTAAGTTTCTTGTACAAACATCAATCCAACAGATCATCATGAGGCAACTGTAGGTTGACGGGGGTTACCAGCTGCTGTCAAAATGAGGATTTGTCGAAGGAGAGCATTGTTCTCTTCCGCCATCTTGTTACACTCGTGCAACTCCTGCCGTGCCTTCTCCAGCTTTTTAGCAGCAGCTTTGGCCTTCTTCTTTAGTGCATCCACTTCCATAGCAAGAGATACCACCCCTTCTTTTTTAGCAGCAAGTTGCCCGTGAATCTCCCACTCAGCCTCTGTCTCTTGATGGTTTAGTGATATATCAGCATTCCTCACCACAGTGCTGGTGCAGCTGCTCTGGGACATAACTTCGAGACAACCTCAACAGTATGTAGTGACGGCTCCCCATCAGCAGGAGCCCCTTCCTGCATAGTCTCCATAGAAGACTGCAAATTGGAGAGGAAAATAGTTTACCGATAGTGTCAAAGACTAAAAATGAAATCAGCAAAGGGATAATTGCAATGGACATCTTCGGCAACACACATAGACAATGTCCGAAGTGCTTGTCAGACTTACATATTCATGAATGTGTGCAACATAACACTACGAGTCAGTATGCATTCTTTTGGATGACCTTGTTGTGACACCACCAACAACTTCTGATGGGTTGGCTGGCCTCACTCTTTTACTTCAAGTTTCTCTAGGACTAGGCATGTCGATGTTGCGTCTCAATCTTCTTGCATAGACCTCACGACTCGTAGTTTGTACAAGAGGAGCTTGCCATAGGAAAACTATATTTGTTAGAAGTGTGTCATACAACAGTGATGCATGCTAATGACAATGTGTCATACACCAATAATGCATCCTAATGGCATTGAAAAAATCTACTTTTCCCACCACCACTAGAATAAGCAAAACATCTACCTCAATTGCTAGAGTTTTGGGCTCCTCCACCTCTAAGTCCGTATCAACACCCCCCTGAACATTTCCTTCAGCTTCAGGAAGGTAATCTGATGAATCAGATCCTTCCGATAAGAGATTTGAGGATGGTCTAAGAGATGATGCTAATTCAAGAAGCCTTAAATCAGCCATTCTTTCAAGATTATCCTTGACATTGGCGATAATAGATTTGAGGATGTTCTAAGAGATGATGCTAATTCAAGAAGCCCCAAATCAGCCATTCTTTTAAGATTATCCTTGACATTGGTCTGATGCTCCTGCTCACAACCAGTGAGTGGAGGTTCTTAAAGTTGCCAACAAATTTTATGTGTTAGATTGTACTAAACTAAACTGCTAACAGTACTATGGCTAATAATTCAACTATCTGTAACCCTATAATATCTTTAGTCATATTCATCGTACCTTGCCCTATGCAGCGTCCATGGCCTCCTTGTCGTCTGCGTGTCTTCCCATCCGGTGAGGCGAGGTAGTAGATGGAGGAGGAGATCCGGTTTGTGCCAACGTCATGGGCAAGGTCGACGAAGAGGAGAAGAAGATATGCTACGAGGCAACAGTGTGGATGAGGCCGAGGAAGAGGCGGAGATCTGGTGCAGGGCGATGGGGTGGACGATGGCGATGACAACGACGAAGATGATGAGACATGGTGCAGGGCGATGACGAGGGCATGGACGAGGTCGAGGACAATGATGACAAAATCTAGTGTGCGGCGGCAGCGTGGACGAGGTTGAGGACGACGAGGAGGTCCGGCCACAGCGTGGACGAGGGCATGGACGAGGTCGGAGAGGTCGTAGACGATGAAGACGACATGATTCAATGCGGGACGACACCGTCAGAGTGGTCGAGGATGACAAAGACGATGAGGGTATAGGGCGATGGCATGGAGGAGATCCGGGGCGATGACATGGAGGAGAATAAGGAGGTGAATGCAGAGATCCAGTGGGGAACGACGACGTGAGGGAAATCCGGGGCGATGACGTTGAGGAGGAGAAATGAATTGATTTTTTGGGGCGATTTGAGGGAATATATTAGATGGAGGCGGCCTAGCACGAGTTGCCAATTATGCGCTTGAGTACACAGAGTGAAAAATTTGGAGTCAGCGGTATTACTGACCTTTCATGTTCAAAACTTTAGACGCTCAAAATTTTGGCTGGTGGTTTGGTGGCGGACGCCTTTTGGACCCATGTGTCATGCAGTGTCCAAGTTCATTTGTAGTTCTTTCTAGTTCTTGATAGACAATACATTTCTGTTTTTGATTCGCAAGTGACAACTGAAACATGTATAGATTGGTCATATAAGGTTCAAATGAGTTGATTTTTGTTTCTAAATTCCTCTAAAATCTTCATGCTTTTTTTCATTATGATAATGTAGTTCAAATCTTTAAACTAGTTAACATTAATATCCATCAGCATCAAAAAGTTTTTTTTTGCAAATATCACACAATAATTATTTTTGTTGCCAAATTTTGTGAACATGCACATCTTATGCACTTAAACATGTTAGGATATTACAGAGATGTTTGCAATAATTGAAACTTACGTGTGTTCCGTTCATTGTGAAGTTGCTTCGATACTCCATATCACATGAAGATCACTCTTAGCTTTAAAAGACATGCAATGTTAATGTTTTTAAAAAATGTAACTGTAACGCCCTGCGTCCAAAGTCCGCTTACCGCCCTAGCCCACCAATAGGGGCGGGCACGCGTATTCGTGCATAGCACCCCTCTTATGTTTTCGTCCTCGCTTCATGTAAAAGGGGTTATCCAGAGGTGCTATGGTTGAAACAACGAGGATTATATGCTGACTCTCACCCACCTAAACTTCCAATGTGGGACTAAACCTACAACTTTACTTCACTTCTAGGCCTTTTGGGCCGAAACTACTACTACTAGGGGCAACTAACGGGCTGGAGTGTTACAGTCACCCACCGCTTAAGGGCTGAGTCCCTCGGCAGCACACCACAAACACGACAAGCAGATACCCAAGACCTCCTCTCGATGAAAAGAGAGTTGATGCTCTCATACCACTCTAATGCCCCGCGTCCAAAGTCCACTTACCGCCCTAGCCCACCTGTAGGGGTGGGCACGTGTATTCATGCGTAGCAGCCTTCTTACGTTTTTGTCCTCGCTTCATGTAAAAGGGTTAACCCGGAGGTGCTATGGTTGAAACAATGAGGATTATATGCTGACCCTCACCCACCCAAACTTCCAATGTGGGACTAAACCTACAACTTTACTTCACTTCTAGGCCTTTTGGGCCGAAACTACTACTACTACAGGCTGCTAACGGGCTGGAGTGTTACAGTAACATAATTTGTACATGTGTATTGGGTCATGTAAAAGACCTGTGCCAAACTAGAACCCACAATTCATTGTACTTTGGGAGATAAAAATGTGTAAAATATTGGAAAATTAGCCGTTTCTTGTTTTTTTGTAGCTTGCAAAAAAACATGGGTCTATAGCTATAGCTCGATGTACAGATGCATCATATGTATCTCAAGCTACATTAAATGTTTACAAATTTTTAGGATATTTTTGTCCATGTACACATCATATTATACTCATCACATGAATACAAATTCAAAACACCCACATGAGATGAAATTTATCAAACAATTCAAAACATTTATTGAATGTGGAGGAGTATGTCGTATATCTTCTCATGAAATTGCATTGCATGAATCGACATATTCTGTGAGATAGAAAATAATTGATAATTAGGAAGCACAAAAACGTATTGTAAGAAACATGCCTCTCCAGAAACAAAATGAATTCCATGGGGTATGAATGACGCCTTCACTTGGACCAAGCAAAACAAAATTTGATCCTGTTCGCCTAACCCTCTCCGCCCCCTACCAGGCAGCAGTGGCGGCGGCGGAGGGATCACGGTCGATCCCGTTGGCATGTGTAAGCGCAGATGGTTCCAAGTTCTTAGGCCGGCTTAAAACTCACTCTTGCCATGTCCTTTTGCAAAGCCTATTGGGCTAAGAAACATTGCACACCCAGATGTATACAACACAGTTGCCCAACTCAGTATTTTATTTAGTGAGTTGTGTACCAAAACTCTTAGGAAAGATGTTGGCCAACGCCTGAAAACCTAGATCCCAACTCATCCTATGGAACCTTGAGAAAATATTCCCTCTGGCCTTTTTCTCTATTATGGTTCACTTAGTTGTCCATCTTCCTGATGAGGCATTGCTTAGAGGTCCTGTGCAGTATGGGTGGCTGTGCCCAATAGAGCAGTGACTAGGCACATTGAAACACTTTTTAGACAACAGGGCTAGGCCCGAAGGATCGATTGTTGAGGTTTACACAGCAAGTGAAACTTTAGTATTCTATTCTAGGTATATTGATAATGATTCAACTCGGACATGGTGCATGAAAACAATAATGGGGCAGAGATGATGAGATCTCAGTGTTCTTGCATGTTGTTGAGCTACAAGGCATGGCAAAGGTTGAAACAATCAATCAGAAAACATTTGAGAAGATGGTTTGGTATGTGTTACATAATTGTGAAGAAGTTGAGCCATAGGTCTAGTAAGTATATCAAATGCTGAGATTGCACATCATGTGTTATAAATCACCTTATTATACGTCACGTGTTATAAATCACCTTTTGTAATTTAATTTATTTCTTTGCAGCTTATACAAAGAGGAGTTATTAACGAAAGAAGGGGTACATGATGATGATATGGACAAAAGGCTTGCAGAAGATATTGCAAAATGGTTTCAGATATATGTAAGTGACCTACGCAAGCTCTATGTTTCATTTCTTCCCTAATTAATTGAAACTAGCTTCAACAACATCGTCCTTGATTATTATAGTACTCATCATCATTGTATGTCTGTGCAGATTCTGAAGCAACATAAAATCAATCCAAATGAAGTTGATGAAGGATTGTATGCACTATCTTGTGGTCCTGATACTCGAGTCAAGCGGTGTGCAGCTTACAAGGTCAATGGAGTCCGCTATAACACCATTGACCATGAGAAACTCTATGGATACAGAATAGTGGAGTCATGGCACAGGGCACGCATGATGGAGAAGTCATTGATTACTACGGTTTGCTTTGGGAGGTTATCTAGTTGCAATATCCCTCAAGCCTCAAGTTTGACCGAACAGTGGTTATGTTAAAATGCGATTGGTACAATTAACAAGTTGGCCAGACTATCGGCCTTAGAAATGATCCTTATTTCAAGTCCATCAACATTCATTCATATTGGTACAAATCTGGTCCCTATATCCTAGCAAACCAATCAACTAATTTGTTTTACTTGCATGACAATTATAATGGCAAAGTGGACAAAGGATGATGAGTTGTGCAAAAAATTGAGCATAGGTCCACGTATAATGTGTCTGACAATGTAGTTGGTGTGCAACACGATGAGTACTCATTTGATTTAGAGGATGCTGTGCACAAACTTGAGGATCATATTGAGGTGATGCACCATCATCAGAATAATGGAGATGAGACTGTCATTGAAGGTAATTTGGAAGACCTTATTACAAGAAGCAAGAGCCCAGTGCAGCTGTCTGAAGCCGAGGAGGAGGATGACACCATGGACCAGTATTATAGTGGCAGCGACAATGACAATGGGTATTTTCATATAAACAATGACAACACATGCGATGATGATGATGACCTATGATGCTGCTAGTTTGCTTGGTTCTTGTATGTGATTCTCTGTTCTGATGTATAAACCAAAGTGTAGTGCACATTCATCCTTCCAGACTCATCCTTGCCGCGCTGCGCCTTCTCTCTTCCTCGCTGCACTCCACCTTCTATGTTCCTCGCCGCGCTCCTCCTTCGATTCTCTCAGCCTCGCCATGCACCGCCTTGTCTCCTCCTCGCCGCTCCTATATGATGATGGCTCCCACCGGTTCTAGTTCATTGCTGATAAGTCCATACATCTTCTCAGGGTTTTTTCTGGTTGTTCATGGTGTTATTTAATGGTAGTTCATCATCACTTGTAGGGTGGCCGGTATCCCACCTCGAGCTCGCCGTCTCCCAAGCATGCTCGGGCTGGAGTAGACCCGACAGACCCGGACTTGCCGCCATCGTAGCCGGCGCTCCCAGACTTTCCCCCGTCGCAGCCGACAGCTTCGACTAAGGCTACCGTTCTTGCGCCGCTGCCTCCTCCTGTGGCTCCGGAGGTGGACATCGATGACGAGGAGGATCCACCAGACCTCTACATGACACTTTCGTGGAGGCTCCGCCGCCTGCTCCTATGGCTCTAGCTCTGGCTTTGGCTCTGACTTCAACTTTGACTCCGACTCCGACGATGATGATGCAGACCAGATGCGCATCCGCATGAGGATCACCCCCTCTGGCAAGTGTTGGTTCCGCTGCCCCGCCTGCCCGTTTGAGAGTGACTGCAGAGTCAGGGTGCGCCTCCATGTCACGGGCATCTGTAGGGACGGGCTGTCGCCTGGCGTCGATGCCTAGGTTGACATGCCCCACCAGTTTGCTCAACATGAGGGCTGGATTATTTGGTTTGTTCAATTAATTAGTGTGTATCTCTATGAAAAAACAATGTGCTTCATTTCTATGGTAATCATATGTGTCTGTTCATCATTTGTAACCTGTTCTGCAAAAAACATGGCGAACACAAACAGGAACAGTTGTGGAACGTGAACGTGCCCATGAACTACAAACGCGACTGGGAACACGAACGGAATGCGAACGTGCCCATGAACTGCAAATGAATGTACCTGCGGGGCATTGTGGTTGTGGAAACGAAGCTTCGTGTGGAAGTGAACGTGAGTGTCCTTATCTCATGACCCATTATTGGATTCCTTCATCCGTAAGTGAGTGTGTGAGCATTTATGAATATCAAATGGGCCCAGTTTTAGGGTGGTCCTAGCGTTAGTGATCTGCATTGAAGGAGCCTCTGTTCGTCTTCAATCGCATGCCTATGAGCCTACGAGGCTAAAAACCAGAGGGCAGTGCACATTCACTCTCCCACACACTTCCTCACCGCTCTCTGCCATCCCGCCTTCTCGCTGCGCTCGGGTCAATATTCCTCGGTTAATGTTTCAACACTAATGCCACCTTGCCTTAGTCTATGACTTATGGCCCCAAATGATATCAGCCCCGAGTATCAGTGGAAAAATCTATCTGTCCACCTTCTCGAGTGACGAAGGGGCGTGCAAGTCCACCCTTTCGCACGCCCGCACCCCTACGCGCAGGTCCATCAGTCTCTTCTGCAAACTCTACATCAGTCATGGGCCCAGCCTGAGTGATGGTCTCAATGGCTAGAGGAGGTGTGACTCGGTATTGACCACCTGCCCTGCGCCGAAGACCTTGATGCCCGCCGCATCTGGAAGCGAATAGGATCGTTTGCTGTTAGGAAAATATTCTTTTATAAATGCTTTGCAAAATGTTTGATCCAAAGGAAGAGAGAAAATATTGTTTTCTGTTTGCACCAAGGATGGTACACTCATCAGATTCCAGCATGCGTGAGTGTGTGAGCATTTATCAATGATAGATGGGCCCGATTTCCGTAAGTTGCCTACAAATGGCCCAGTCCAGCAACCTACGAATGGCCCAGTCCAGTAACCTATAAATAACCCAGTCTAGAACATACGCATAACATCTTTGAAAGAATATTTTATGACCTTGGAACCAAGCGGGGGTCCTAGCACAGTGGCAAGTCTTTTGGTTTCTTGGGGTAGGTCGTGCGTTGGAGACCTGGCACCCGCGATTTGATTTTTAACTTACCAATAACTTGGGCGAGCGTGGTGGTAGTGCTTACATGTAGACCCCATAGACCGACCCACCTCAACTTTCAAAACAGGGCGTTGACATGTGGACCCAGTGCAACGATGGACCTACAATACTTACATGTGGACCTGGCGGACTCGATGCCATGTTGGACCGAGAGCACTAAAATGCGGGCCCTGATGGATCGAGAGAGCTTACATGTGGACCCAGCAGATGCATCTCAAGCCATGTTGGAATGTTGGACCCACATATAACATATGTGTCAGCTGGTGCAGTTCTATGACGAATCAAAACTGTCAAAAATCTATAGTGCGGATGGGCTGGTGTTCTATAATGTTCTGGATCTTCTCTTCTATGATGCCATTTCAGACTTTGTCATAAATTTTATCATAGAAAATTCGTCACTTGTCTACCATGATGATCCACTATTTTTCGTCATAGTAGGGTCATCTTCTATGACACATTTTCAGAAAATCATTAGCAAAACATCATTGTTGTGCACATTTCTACTAGTCACAGATGGTGTTGATCAGCTCAAGGTTACAAAAGCAAGTAAACGTTGCAAAGACCCAAATTCCAAATGAGACGAGTTCAAGTTACGAGAATTATATAGGATCCCCCTTTGTTAGGAAGAGAATAAGGGAACTACTCCCTCATGTTGAGGAGCATCGAACTACATAAAATGGAGAGGGATTCCACATTCTGCCAATTGACTCAATATCCCGTTGAGGCATGGCCTCTGGTTGACATCGACATCCTCTTCTAGAATGATCAATGTGATTCACTTGACCTAGTTCCTCTTCTATGTGTGTTGGTGGAATAGATATGATGGTTGATGAATGTCCCTTCTCGAAATAATCTTTTGCCCTTTTTATATCCGCTATTGTGCCAATTTTATATCTTGGATTCACATCTCCTGATGCCTTAAGTGGTCTAATTGGTCTTCTTTTCCTTCTATGTTTATTGGTAGAGCATCATTCCAATCAGCGCATGTTTTGACTCATCTCATTCTTAGCGTCTTCATGCTTTGCTCTTGCTGAGTTCGTGTGCTCCAATGCTGATTCCTCCAATTACTCCTACAAGCTTGCTATCATGAATTATACACCAATAAATACAATGTATCTAGAAATGAGGTTAATTATTAGCATTATCATGGTTGTTTAAGATGAATAAGATCCAAATACTTCTATAGAGATGGTATAATAAACTAGGCTGACAATTGTGCGCCATGGTAGAAACATTTGTACTAGTCAAATGTTACAATTAGAGGATACCAAACCAAAAATGAAAGAAGTGATTTGGAATGGGGTGTGTAGCCTATGTTGGGCAATTTGGCTATGTCGTAATGATATTGTGTTAGACAAATCACACATACCTTCTAATCTTTAGGTGATCTTTAGAGGGACATATTGGGCTCGGGTTTGGTCCCTTTTGTTGAAGGAGGAGGAGCACCCACTAATGAAGATGGCTTGCAAACATCTTGAGACTGTTGCCATGGAGATCTTCGCGAATAATGGCTGGCGCTTCTCAAATAGAATAATGTTCTAGTTATAAACCAATGGATAGAAACTTCGTGTTTATTATTCCGTGAACTGTAACGTTTTTTGTAATAATTTGATGCTACATGCATTGGTCGATGCAGAATCTAGGATATTAATATATTCCCTTTTCTAAAAAAAAGTCAAAGGTTACAAGCTCGCAAAACAAAAAACGTAACATGGAGACACCAATTTGATCTTGAGAACCTAAGAGACAGAATCATACATAATAAGAATTTAACACATGATTCAAAAAATGACATCACTAACACATGACATCCATATTTTTTATGACAAGTAGATGACTGAAAACTTTAATAGATCTGCTCATACGGAGGAGAAAACCCAAGACTCTGGTGACTCTAAGACAAGAATCCTGATAGCAAAATATTTAGATGCTAAGAAACTAATACAAGGATATGAACCAAACAAGCTTTCATGCATGCATGCCTATATAGTTGAAAAAACTCCTTACTCCATGTCAAGGAGAGTATCCCATGAACATGGAAGCTCCAAGCCCTCTATATTGTAATGCTGGATTGTGTCACCCCCACTAGTACTAGGTCCTCCACCGCCATTAGTATTGCTAGTCTCACAAGAATTGAGCTTCCCTCTGGTCCAAGCAAGGTCTGCGACCAACTCTTGCTCCAAAGGCTGGAGTTCTTCTGTCGGAGCCTGGGTTTGCATCTTCGTAGAGGGGTAGGGTGCCTGAAGTTGAGATGACAATTTTGGCTTCTCTTGTGGACCAACCAGTGGATCTTGGATATTTCCCTGTCTCATGATCTGCTCGAAGCGTGCTTTGGCATTCCTCATCCTCTTCTCCACCACCTTATTGAGGCTCATAAGCTCTTCAGTGGTGAGGCTAGGAAGGCTTGGGCCATGGCCCGCCATGGCAGCAACGAGGAGTTGGGAAGTTTCATGCTCATGCTTCTTTTGGTCAAACTTGCTTTTTTGCTCTTGTAGCTTAGAGATACGCGCACGGAGGTATTCCTCTTGGTTCAACACTTTCTTTAAATTTTCGAGGTCATCTGGCATGGCTTTGAAGCTACTGAGGAGCTGCCTAGCCTCAGGAACCGAGGGATAGACCAATGGCATGGCATCATCCTCTCCATACACCACCACAGAGACCTTGGCTCCACAGAGCGTGGCTAGCTCGCTCGCCTTCTTCATCAGGGCATTGCTTCGCTTCTTCAAGGTTGATCGACGGGTCGAGTCATGGGCAATCCACTGGAGATTCACTTTTTGGCCATCCATGGCCTAGTGCCTTATCGTAACTAGCAAAAACCTATGGTTTCTTAGGTGAGGAGAAAGGAGAGGAATGATATGTTTATATAGAGGAGGAGGGCCTAGACGAAATGGGGGATAACATGATATCTTGGAAAGTAATTACTCCTATATACAGAATACCAGTAATATAGCTTAAAATGTCATCTACTTTGTAAATTACATCCATCGACAGTGTCTGCTTTGTAAATTGCATCCTTCGACTCGATGGATGTAATTTATGAAGCATATGATAATCTTTCCCTATTTGCCTATAGATGTCTGGTCAAATGTTATTCATTATGCACTAGAATGAAAAAAAAAACGAACTCAAAATGTTCGTTACCTTGCATGGTCCCCCCTACTCCATGGTGAGTCAATGCACTACCAAGTGATTTCAACGGTCCAACTACTATGATTCTATATTTAACTTAAAGGGAATCACAAAGATTTAGTAGCTTGCGAAATTATCACCGTTGAAAGAAAAGTTCTTCTATTCGTTCATAGATATTTATATATCCATACAAAACATTCAATGTTAGTATTAGTTGACAACACATTATTGAATATTGTAATAAGGAATTATGTTTCATGCATGTTTGCAAGAGTTCTATGAACATGATAGTCATTTTTAGTCTACAAAAGGTCTCTATTTTGGTAACTAAAAAACACAAAATAAATCAGAATACAATAAATAATTGATACCTGAAAAATGGGTGTTAAGGCGGGTGCCGGGAATACCTGAATGGATATTAAATGAGTGCCTATGGAAATCACCCTCTGCAACCCAGTAACAAAGTACTACCTTTTTCCGTAAAAACAGTGACGCAAATTGTGCTAGCCTTTGTATGCCTTTTCTCGTCAACGCATTCATGATTGTAGATAGAATGTAATTAAATACTACCAAGCTTTAAATGTTTCATAACTCAGAGGAATTAAAGTACTATATTTGTGATCACTTGGGCAAGATATGTTCAACATTACTACCTCAATCCCCAATATATAATCATTTGTTGACTTTAGAAACCAAGTTTGACTATTTGGCTTATTCAAAAAATTTAAAAATATAAAAACAAAAAAATCATATTTAAAATATATCTAATAATAATTACAACAAAATAAATAATATTTTTACAAATTCTTAAATAAGACAAAGTGAAACATGATTTCACAAAGTCAAGAAATTGTTACATTTTGGGATGAAGGTAGTACATTCCTTTTCCCCATTTGTATGAGGTTTATGAACAGCTTTAATTACAGTATCAGGCAGGGAAATTATTGGGTTATAAGGAGGGCGTCTAGTGGGCTTCATGTTGGACACGCTACCAATTAACAATGTTGATTGTCCTGATGCCAACAAAAAATGTGGCTTGCAATGTTGATTGTCCTGATGCCAAAAAAAAAAAAATGTTGCTTGTCAGAATGCTATCCCTAATATTTGCAAAGCAGTAGGAAGCTGCATACTGTGCATTGGCTCCTTAAAAAACCAAGTTACTTAGTTAGAGCATGCAAATTATTTCTAATATTTTCGTTGTTGCCAATCGGATGTGTTTCACATAGCAACTTCTTTTCGCCACCAGAAAATGTTTTCATGCAACAGTTTGCTAACCCCATGTGTATAGGCATTGAACCGTCATTTTAAAATCCATAGGTCGCACAAACATCAGATTACCTTAGGTGTAGAAAAAAAAACCTTTCAGTGAAATGCACGAATGTTAACCCCATGTTTTTGAACGTCAAACACTGTGTTGTGTTATTAGCTGATCGTAGCCACGTAGATCACGACAGAGAACGAAAAAGTAAAACAACAAGAATAGAGACGACAAAATTCATTATTTCAGTAATTCTGGCAAATTTACAAAGGGGTGTCTCCTTAACTATTTATAAGGGGGAAACTCTACTTCGTGTTGAGTGCAGATTTGATAATGAGCCCATATGGGCTAGGAGGTCTTCTTCCAGAAGATGGGCTAAGCCCAACAAGTGTTTTACAACACTCCCTCTTAGGCTCTTTATTACGGTAAATATGACTTATTAAAAACTCCTCAAAAACCCATTGGGAAAAATAGAGAAAATGACACATATTACCGTTACTTGTGTTGCACACACCGCCTTATCTAAAACCTTAACGGAAAAACTTCATATGAAAATGTCAAAAGAAAAAAGAGTACAATGTTATAATCTTCATGATTAATGCTTATGTATCTGCATGAATGATATGAATTATCTTTGCGATGATTTTTTTTTAATTTAGAAATGTGATGTACTTATTAGGAAAGTTATGTATCTGTTCAAAGCACTTCTTTAAGTCTCTACCTGTCAATACCACGCCGACACTTTTTAAGAGTGCAAGTTGGTAATGCATTTGTGAACATATCTATATGATTATCACAAGATCGGACATGAGTTACCAATCTCTCCCTTCTCTTGCAATTCATGCGTATGAAAGAATTTATATAACATATGCTTTATCCAATTTGGCTTTATGTATCCTGATTGTATTTGTGCAATACAAGAATTATTATCTTCATAGACAACTATAGGGGATGGAGTATATGTCACTCCACAACAATCCAATATATGTCTTGACACCCTTCTGAGCCAGGTGCATTCCTTGGCAGGTTCAAATAATGCGTAGATCTCAGAGTAATTCGTTGATGTTTTATATAGGTATGCTGTTACAACATCCATGAGTTGCATTCGCAAATTCATATTCACTGCCAATGAGATCAAATACCAACAACTGAATCCATCAATTATGGGAGAGTAGGTTTCATCATAGTCAATTCCTGGTCTCTGTGTGAAACCTTGAGCTACAAGTCTTGTGTTGTATCTAGTCACTTGATTTTGAGCAATTCTCTTCCGGGCAAATAACCTTCTGTGACCCATAGGATAAATACCTTTTGGTGTAGGGCTTACACTGTCAAACACTTCTATTTTCTTTAGCGAGTTTAACTTTGCACATATTACTTCTTTCCATTTTGGCCAGTCAGGATACTTCTTGCATTCCTTCATTGACTTTGGTTCAGATTCCAAGTCAATCTATGTTGCAATTGTGTTAGCAAAGTATGATCCAACTTCCATTGTCTTTATGTTGTATACTACTCTCGTCTCAACATAGTTCGATGAGATTTCTTTGATTCTTTCATTTCCTTGATCCACATCAATCACATGTGTGTTTAGATCAGGAATTTCCAGTAACCCACCGTGAGTTTTAAATGTGCGCACATTCTCACTTGGGTTTTGTTCTTCAAGTCTCATCACTTCGTGTGATTCGCTTTCACCTTCTATATTTTTCTTTTGAGTAGTTTGCTTAGGCTTCTTCTCCATAGAACGTCTCTGAGGAGCGTTAGCTTGATCCTGTACTCTAGGATATTTTGGTTCTTTCGTAACCAGCTCACTCCCCTAGTTCCTAGCATTCTTTGCTTTCCACGAGGGAGGCTGAAATTCCATATAGTCATCCTCTTCAAATGTGATTTCTATTCTTTTAGGTGCATTTGCAGCCGGATTTCTATTCCATATAGTTTCCTCTTGTATTGATCAAAGCTTCTGGCAGTTCATTTGGACCCCCTCTATAGGTCGAGGATATTCTGAACTTCGAGTTCAGTTTCTTGTGTGAGGATCCATTCCCTAGATTCTATTAGTTTCCCATTCTATTTCACAACATTTGTCCCTATAGAGATATTTTCCTCCCCCTAATGCCGTGAAATGATCTTCATCAAATATACAATCGGCAAAGTGAGCTGTGTGTAAGTCTTTAGTGGATGGATCTAAGTACTTGATTATGGATGTGCTTTATAGCAACGGTAAACTCTAAGTTTTTGTAGTGCACTGATTGCACCATTGAGGAGGAGGGATTGGGATGTATACAACACATCCAAATCTCCATAAGTGGGAAATGTTTGGTATTGTACCATGCACCATTGGTAATGGCAATTCTTCATGTGTATTATATGGTCTCAAGTGAATTAGTGTTGCTACGTGCAACACTGCATGTGACCAACAAGAGGTAGGAAATAAGAAGTTCTATAATAAAATGCTATCAATTGGATCCTCTTAATTAGTGGTTCTGCAAGACCATTTTGTGTATGCACGTGTGGTATAGTGTTCTACTTTGACGCCCATACACATAAAATAGTCATTAAATACCTTTGAGGTAAATTCTGCAGCATTTTCCATTCTAAGGCCCTCATGGTTTCTAGTAGATAATATACTTGCATGACTGCACTTCGAGGAAGCGTCTATTAACACCATGAAGAATCGGAAAGGCCCTAACACGGGGCTAATTGGTCCACATATGTCTCCTTTAATTCATTCAAGGAATGCTGATGAGGACATCACCCTTATGGATACACCCAGCACTCCGCCAACCAAAATACAAGTTCATGCGCGACAACTGAATTTACGGGTGAGCTTGTTCCTAATGATTCCTTTATGTGATTTTGAGAATAGATTGCTATCTAATGAATTAATTATTATTAGAAACCATGGAGATGATCATGAGATAGCTGGGGAGGTGATTGGAGACGTGATGGGCCAGCAAGGACGTCCAAACCAAGGTGGAGGCCCAATCAAAACCGACTTCGAGTCTGTTTCGGAGCCCAGGACCAGTCTGCACTAAAACGGATGCTCAGGACACATACGGACTCGGATTTGGACGTTCTATATATGCCTGGAAAGATAACGAAAAGCCTTTCCAACCCAACTGGTCCCATGTCAAAATTCGTCCCGAGCCGTCGGCAATCGCCGAAACAATTCGACTTCCAGAATCTGTCCTGATGCTGCGACACCGTAATCGGTCTTTGGGCCATGTATGGAGTTGAGCCCACTTAGGGCTGCGTCCAGGGGGTCTTGCACGACCTTAGCGTCCTCATATACAGCCGCCGCCTCTTCATTAGGGTTTGGGTTTTGCTTAGATTATTCTGTTGATAACAGTTTCGCCGTTTGATCGATTTGTGAGACCCCAACTTGTGAGATTCATCGTATACTTGCAAATTTGGTTGCATTCTTCTTTGTTCTTGCTTGTGTTCTTGATTTGCAGGCAAGGATAAGCCTTCTCGGCGAGGTCAATCGTTCTTGAACGGTTGATAACCAGAGGAGACGTTGTGCTGCGATTGCGGGGTTCAGAACGTGTCGTTCGGAAGCCGGATCGATTTGTGTATCGCCTCCGCCTTAATCAAGATTATCAGAACCTATCGGAAGATCGGGAACCCTTGTTCACATCAAGTGGTAATCAGAGCTTCAGGTACACCGTTAGGTTCGCCCTTATCCTCGTTATTTTGTTCAATCCTAGAGTCCAGAAAACTGCCCTACAAAAATATTTGTTCGTCGTGTTTCCGCTGTCCTACACCCCCCTTGTGCCTTGCAATTTTCAGTTTAGTTTGTTTCTCTGAATTTTAGTCCCTATAAAGTCATTGTGTTGCTGATCTAGTGCTTGTTCTTTGGTTTTGTTTGAGTCGTGCATATCCTTGTCATAGACAAATAAGAGAAAAAATCAGTGTTGCACATGTTGAGATAATAGTATTGCTGGAATTGTGTGCACTGAATATTTCTTTAACATCTAGCCTTCTACTTTCGTGTGCAAAAGAAAATTAGAGTGCTCTGCTGCTGTCTCATTATGATCAAAAGCCAACCAATTAGTGCTTGATCTTGTTATAGAAGTTTGTTTTAGTTGTGCTATTACAAGAATCCTTTTGCTGCACTTGTAGTGAGAAAAAAAAATATTCTTGGGTTCCATTGGTTATAAAACTTGTAATACCTTGCTGCAGTTCTGATTCTCAAGAAAAGAAAAGAAAAAGGCAAAAGTGCACAAGAGAAAAAGCCGCACAAAAAAAAAGGAAGTAGAAAAAAGAAAAGATACAAATTAAGAATTGTTTGCATTCTTTGTGTCCTTTGTTGAGTCATTTGCTTGAACTAGGTCCGAGACAAGTTTAGGCCGGTGACATAGACTAGCTTGGGACTATTATTCAGTTTTACAATTTCTGAACTAAAATTTTGCTAATCCTTGCTACTATAAATTGCCTACCTAGCTCCATATATATCCTTCTGAATAGGCACAGAACTTTGGACCCTCGCAATCGTCGGATCACACTCTCCAAGGTATCCTCTGTTTTGCTACTAAGAATCTTGTAAGAACTTAGTTAGGTGCTGTCATTTGCTTGTTGAGAGTTTTCACCGTGATCAAACAGTGGTGATAGAAAAATATACTCTTGTGTGTTTTCTTGTTTTCTATTAACAATGACAGGTTACAACACCGATGGTGATGAGTCGATGGTGTCAAATGAGGTTGATACAAGTGTTGTAGCACAACGAGTATTTAGTTCTCAAATGAAGAAGGTAGAGCAAAATCAAATGAACAACTTGTTTCAGACTCACTTTGTCGTGAAGGATCGACGTTGTCGTGTCATCATTGATGGAGAGAGTAGCAACAACATCGCAAGCTTGGAATTGGTCGAGAAGCTCGGCTTGACCACACAGCCACACCCATGTCCATATTACATCCAATGGGTAAATTCTTGTGGTAAGATAAAGGTAGATAAAATTGCACGCATTGAATTTTTTATTGGTTCTTATAAGGATTGTGCAGATTTTGATATAGTACCTATGCAAGCGTGTCATTTGTTATTGAGTAAGCCTTGGATTTCTACAAATAATGCTTTGCACAATACCATTGCTAATACCTATTCATTTAAATACAATGGTAGAAGAGTTACTCTTAAACCTATGTCTGCTGCTGAAATTTTAGAAGAGGATTAACAAAGACTTGAGAGAAGAAAGAATGAACCATTTAGGAAAGAATGGACTACTTCAAATATTGCAACACTTACATCAAAATCTGAATTAGATGATGAACATATTTCCTTGCCTCTTGTTGCAACTAATACATTTCAGGTTCTACACAAAGAAGAGGATAGTGTGAAAGATGAAGAACATGTTGTTGTTTCAGGTAAGAGCTTTCTTGATGTGATGAATTGTTCCAACAATCTTGTTGTATTGGAACCTTGTCTTGATTTGCCTTTGCCACAAGTTGATTTATCTACTGATCCTTGTGATAAAGAGGAGTTGTGTGCCACTGCTTCACTTATACCTTTGCCACAACAAATGAACAAGATTGATGTTTTTGCTTATGATTCACCTACTAGTGCTGAAATAAAACATTTGATTTTAATAACATGTGAAAAGAATGAGCAGAAATTATTGTCTTCTCTAAATACTTTGGGTTATATTAAATTTGATGTTCTTTGTGATCTAAATACCGTGGAGAAGCAAATCTTTTCTCAAACTGAATTGCCTTTACTAACAAGAAACAAATTTTATGCTATAGGAAACTATGATCATAGAGGTGTATTTATGGTGCATAAAGTTTATATTTGCTCAAACATGAATACTCCTTGTGTTGTACAACCAAATGATGAACTAGAAAACTGCAATAACAATTACCATGTCATGTCATGTTTTTCTAGTGTTTTTAAGATCACACATTTTCCATCTTGTCATAAGAGTGAGAATGACGTTCATATTGCTGAGCAAGTTTTCAAAGAGGTCATTAATTTTCATGCCATGCCTTCTATTATGGTTTCATATTGTGATGATAATTTTCATAACACATATAAACGCGAGGTGCATTCCAAGTTTGGGAATAGTTCTATATTTTATATTTCAGATTTGAGACCACTATTGGGAGAAAGAGATGGGATCGAGTCGAGGACGATTCTAATTCAAAAGGGGGAGAATAATGAGGACATCACCCTTATGGATACACCCAGCACTCCGCTAACCAAAATACAAGTTCATGCGCGACAACTGAATTTACGGGTGAGCTTGTTCCTAATGATTCCTTTATGTGATTTTGAGAATAGATTGCTACCTAATGAATTAATTATTGTTAGAAACCATGGAGATGATCATGAGATAGCTGGGGAGGTGATTGGAGACGTGATGGGCCAGCAAGGACGTCCAAGCCAAGGTGGAGGCCCAATCAAAACCGACTTCGAGTCTGTTTCGGAGTCCAGGACTAGTCTACACTAAAACGGATGCCCAGGACGCATACGGACTCGGATTTGGACGTTCTATATATGCCTGGAAAGATAACGAAAAGCCCTTTCCAACCCAATTGGTCCCATGTCAAAATTCGTCCCGAGCCGTCGGCAATCGCTGAAACAATTCGACTTCCAGAATCTGTCCTGGTGCTGCGACACCGTAATCGGTCTTTGGGCCATGTATGGAGTTGAGCCCACTTAGGGCTGCGTCCAGGGGGTCTTGCACGATCTTAGGGTCCTCACATACAGCCGCCGCCTCTTCATTAGGGTTTGGGTTTTGCTTAGATTATTCTGTTGATAACAGTTTCGCCGTTTGATCGATTTGTGAGACCCGAACTTATGAGATTCATCGTATACTTGCAAATTTGGTTGCATTCTTCTTTATTCTTGCTTGTGTTCTTGATTTGCAGGCAAGGATAAGCCTTCTCGGCGAGGTCAATCGTTCTTGAACGGTTGATAACCAGAGGAGACGTTGTGCTGCGATTGCGGGGTTCAGAACGTGTCGTTCGGAAGCCGGATCGATTTGTGTATCGCCTCCGCCTTAATCAAGATTATCAGAACCTATCGGAAGATCGGGAACCCTTGTTCACATCAAATGCCATCAATTCTGCTTGAATCTTAAGCTTTGAGGTTGAGCGATTAGCTTTCCTTATACACATGCGACACACAAAAACTCTTCTTGATTTGCAAAATCTTTGGTATTCATATTTTGACCTTTTGATGTTTTTGTGATTCTTTGCATCATACTAAGGCTATGATGACCAAGTCTATCGTGCCATGTTTGATATGCTTCTTTGCAACTGAAAATTATATTTCTATGGTTTAACATAAGTGTAGTACATGCTTTCTTTAATGGATGAGAAACTTTCGACAATAATCTTTATTTCAGTAATTCTGGCGAATTTATTTCAGTAATTCTGGCGAATTTACAAGGGTATCTCATCAACTATTTATAAGAGAGAAATCCTACTTTGTGTTGGGTCCAGATTTGATAATGAGCCCATATGGGCTAGAATGCCTTCTTCGATAAGGTGGGCCTGGTCCTATAAGCATTATACAACAGCTCAGGCCTAAACTCTGCCCCTCTCAACATAACAATCTTGATTGTCCTGACACCAACAAAAAAATGTTGCTTGTCCGAATGCTATCCTTAATATTTGCAAAGCAGTAGGAAGTTGCATACTGTCCATTGGCTCCTTCAAAAACCAAGTCACTTAGTTAGAGCACGCAAATTATTTCTAATCTTTTTTGTTGTTGCCAACCGGATGTGCTTCACATAGCAATTTCTTATCGCCACTAGAAAAAGCTTACATGCACGCAGTTTGCAAACTCCATGTCTAGAGGCATTGAACCGTCATTTTAAAATACATAGGTCATACAAACATCAGATTTCCTCAAGTGTACAAAAAAAAAATTTCAGTGAAATCCATGAATGCCCACTGTGTTGTTGAACAGATGATTCAATTTGCCCATTGTACACATAAAATCGTGAAACACGGCCGTTAAGCTTGCTCCTTGCTGCCGTTATGGCAATTGCATATGTATTTTCAGAATGTGCCATACGTATGTTTGTGTAGAAGCATCTAACCCATCAAAAGTCCTAGCACGTGTGCATTCTGTCGCATTTTCTATTTTTTTATTCATTTTCAACCTTTGTGGCACTTTCACAAGTCATTTAAAAATTGGTCTATTTGATCATATTATTGTAATGAATTTGTGTGAGGCAAAAAGTTTCATTTACGCATGTTTACATTAATTTGGAGCTTGTTGACAACACTGCTGCGAGCTGAAGTGTCGCCTGAGGGTGCCTGACACTGTAGCAGGTCTATTAGTGTCGAGCTCCATGACTTCCGAAAGCATATCAGGACCAGATCTTTCTATTCCCCTTCATCTGGTACATTTTACATTTACCTCCCTGATGTGCATTTCACCTGTCTAGCACCTTCCACCATATCAGTGAGTAGCTCCCATCCTGGAAATCCAAATTTTCACCATTCCTCTGATTCATTGCTCACATTGCTCTGACGCCCATATCAGTGAGTGTCTCCGGCAACTCACATTGTTCCGACGCGGCCTCCCTATTCTTTCCCAAGAGCCTCGTCCATCCAATTCATCTTCAATTCTAGGACCGGAATAACACCATGGGTTAGGGTTTGAGGATAGAAATGGCAGCGCAGCAGTTTGGGGCGTCATCAAGGTGATTCTACTACCATAGCTCGCTCCTCTAATTTTTTGCAGCTAGTGAGCTTTACTGCATGACCTTTGATCAGCAATAGCACTCGACATCAAAATGCGGAGCATCTCTGGTGACTCGGCCCTAGTCATCAACCAAGTAACCAAGGAATGGTGCTGTTTAGACGACAAAATGGCAGCATACTGTGCTGAGGTCAGGAAGCTAGAAGACAAGTTTGACGGCATCCAGTACAAGCATGTTCTCCAAAAAAATAATGAGGAAGCGAACGAGCTGGCCAAAATTGGGTCTAGCCGAGCTAAAATTCCAACTGGTGTGTTTCTTCACGAATTGCAAAAGTCATCTACACTTTTTAGGCAAGCCGTGGCACAAGCCCCAATCGACCAAGTCCAGCCGACCCACGTTGTTGTCATTGATACAGACTGGAGGACCCGATTTATCAACTACCTCGACAACGGCACACTATCGACTGATAAGGACGAGGCTCTACGAATCAGTCGTACTGCATTATTGATCACATGTTGTACAAACAGAGCCCACACGGGATTCTGATGAAGTGTTTATCCAAAAAAGAGGGTATAGCCGTTCTTCGGGAAATCCATGTTGGCATCTGCGGCAACCACGCATCTCCCATGACGATAGCAAGCAAGGTTTCCAAACAAGGATTTTATTGGCCAACTTCGGTCCATGATGCCAATGAGATCGTCTGCACATGGGAGGGCTGCCAGTTTGATGCAAGACAAAAACATGTCCCGGCAACAGAACATCAAAACATTCCAATTACTTGGCCATTTTCGGTTTGGGGATTGGACATTGTTGGTCCTTTTTGTAAGGCACAAGACAAATTCTCCAAGTGGATTGAGGCCAAGCCAGTCGAAAAGATTATGGTGAAGAAGGCAGTCGAGTTCATGACGGAAATTGTCACTCAGTTTGGCGCTCCTCATAAGATTATAACAGATAACAGGAGTCAGTTTACTTCTCAAGAGTTCAAAGACTTTGTCCAAAAGATTGGCTTCAAGATTGGATACACGTCAACGGCCCATTCACAGAGCAATGGCCAAGTTAAGAGGGCCAATGGCTTGATATTGTCTGGTCTCAAGCCGCGTGTCTTAAATAGGCTAGAATACTACGCTCGACAATGGGTTCAAGATTACGGACAAGCATGAGTCGGGCAACAGGACATTCTCCATTTTCTCTAGTCTACGTATCTAAATCAGTGGCGCTAGCCTTTGATGGGGACAAGTCCAACGCAAATCAATGTGACGACCTCATCATGTTTGAAGAAAAAATGGATGCTACATTATTGTGGTCTGCCAAGTACCAACAAAGCCTACGACAGTACCATGACCAGAAAGTTAGGAAGAGGGAATTTGAGGTCGGAGACCTAGTCCTTCAGCAAATTCAGACTACAGATGGCAAGCACAAGTTGTTGGCTCCATGGAAAGGACCATTCATCATCAAGGAGGTGACTCGGCCTAGAGCATACCGACTAATGACTGAAGATGGCAAAGACATTCAAAGCTCTTGGAATATAGCACAGCTACATCGCTTTTATGTTTAGCATTGTCATTTTCTTCTTGATCCTTCTTTATATGTACCCGTCTTTTCACTTACATAGATAGCTAGTCATGATGATTTGTTTCAGAAGATCTTTGATTTGTTTGATTGCGATCTTCGTCGTTAAACATGAAAATTATGACAACCATTATTGACTATTGGTATTAGCTTTAACTCGCACATGCTTGACCGAGTGAGTTCCTACCGTCAGTCTAGCTCCAGGGTTCATGTCGAATGTTGAGGCACCGAGTCGGCTTTCTACCTTAACTCGCACATGTTTGACGGAGTGAGTTCTTAGCCTCCATGGTTCATGTTGAATGTTGAGGAAGTCAATTAGATGTATTTGTCAAAAATATCTACTGGTTGTGACAGTTATGATTGGAATTCATACAGTAGTTATTTCCTAGTATGGCACAATGAGCCTATTGCTCTTTAGGCAATGGGTCAAGTACAATTTGTTCTACAAGGACCTTTGATGAGTCCTGAGATTCCAATACAAGGTTGCACACTCGTCATCAGAGAGGTCTTTATGAAATTCTTCCGGAACGAGCTTCAAGTCCATATTGCGATTAGGTGACTTGGGGATTGCCAAAAATTGGGCTCCCGCCAGCTCGGCAATACGACAAGAGTTTTGTTGCACCCTGCTTGGATTCTTCTGAAGATGAGTGCTCAAGTCGTGACACCTTGGCGGCTTCTCCTCTGGCATTACATACTGAGCAACTTATTCGGCATCCTTCTAGAGAGCTGCAAGTGACTAACAAAGACTTTTATCACCTTCAATAAATTTGTTCTACAAAAGTTTGTAGGCCTTCTGGGACCCTATAACAGGTCATATGTTTTCACATGATTCATGTTCCAAGTATGAAAGAGCAACAAGTAATTATTTAGTTTACCTTTAAGTCACTTTTGCAACTCGGCATTTTCAGCCTCCAACTTTGTGCTCTTAGCCTCGAATTCTTCCTTTTGTTTCTTGGCTTGGCCAAAAGAATTTTGTAGCTTTTTGAGCTCGCCAATTGCAAGGTCCACTGATTTTTTTGACTCGTCCGCCTTTTTGAAACTTCGGAAAAGATTTTTCATGTTGCTCTTCTTGAATTTTTAATTGGTCTTGAGCATCTGATTACACAATAAGGTCACATAATATTCTTAAGTAAAATGCTTCAGTTCAGCTAACAAATCAGTGTGACATACCTTCTGCTTTCTTTTGCCACTCGTCATGTTCCTCATCGACTTTTTTGTAAAAGGTTTTGGCTTTATTGAATTTCTCTTCCAGACCCTTCGAGGCTTTTACATGACTTTGTAGATTGCCATTTTCGTTTTTCAATTCCTCGATGGTATTCGCTGATGATTCCAAAGACTTCAATCTTTCTTTTAACTCGGCAATAAGGACGACCGAGTCGTTTTCCTTTCTATTCTTCGAGGTCATTTCCTTGTTTTGATATGGATGACATGTTAGTGTGAACAAATAGGCCATATTACATGATATATAAATGTTTGATGTACCTGTTATCTTGGACAATAGCTCATCCACTTGGGATGAACGCTTTTGTAGCTCGTTGGTCAGGCGTCCAACTTCCAGCCTTTCTTTGGCAAGCTAATTTTCTGTCACGACGGCCATGGCGCACTTAGTCCGAGCAAAGTTTAGCAATTTTGTTTTTCTTCAGCACGCACTCTTAGCCGCTGGATCAGAAAAGAAAAATATCATATTTTGAACAGATGTTGAATCCAAATGAGATTCAAGCCAATTAGGCTTACCAGATGGGAATCATATGCTTCCATCACCAGCCTTTCAAATCTGTCCAGTTTGTCCTTTTCAGCTGACTCGTCAATACCAGCTTCAACGTATTCACCAGTGTGAATTATTGTTCTACCCTAGTCAGGCTCTGGTACCTTCGCATTCACTCGGCGGTGGATCAACTTTGGGAATGGATTTTCATCCGGATCTGCAGGGTCTTCATAAGTCGCTTTTGGTACTGGCTCCTGAACCAGAGTCGGCTCCTCTTCTACTTCAACATGAACAGATTGTCGAGGAGGCGGAGTCGACTTCGGCTGCCTTTTGGGAATTTTTGTTGTGGAACACTTTCAGCCGGCTGCGACTTGTCAGCTTCTTTGGATGATTGCACGCCGGCACCACTCATGGGTGCATGCTTAGCCGACTTTGCTTCTGTCTGCAGTCTTGGTGTTGATGCAAAAAACATAGTCGACTATTCTGTTTAGTTCCAGTGCAGATCCAATGGCACGCAGTAGATGGTGTGCAGTGTACCAGTCAGTTTGACCATTCAACTGACAAGGTGTGCGCCTGCACGTCGACTATTGATGGCTTCTAGACACAGAGTCAATGCAGGCTATGTTGATCCAGGCACAAAGTCCATCCAGGGACAGAGTCAATGCAGGCTAAGTATAGGATTAAGCATCAGCTTTATATTAATAATACGAAGTATAAATCTACAAGTCGATGCAACACTAGACTATAACAATTAATATTATATCAACTAGTTAATAGAATCACAATACTCAACCGATACAACACTAATATATATATATATATATATATATATATATATATATATATATATATATATATATATAATATGATGATTTATCAGCTAGACAAATAAGACTAGTACAATACATGGAGTTGATGGACCAATAGTTGATGAGCCAGAGCCGATTGAAAAAACTAAACATGTGAATATCTATCGGCTGCTGCTAGTAACCAGATAATTTGTCGGCTAAACACTCCGACAATACCCCGAACAGACCCTCGTGATGAGATCATTCTTGCTTGGTTGTCCAACTAGAATATCAGACTTAATCGAGACAGTTCTAGATATTCTAAAAGATCATTCTGAGCCGAGACAGTTCTTGGAATGAACGAACACCCAGACAATACTAGATCTAATCGCTAAAATCAATTCAAAGGTGACTCGAATATGCGGATCTAACTAGAATTGCATCACTAGAATTAACTAAAAGGATAACTAGCAACCATGACAAACTAACCAGAATAATCAGATTGAACCGAGGAAGTCCTGAGCATGTCACCGCGATCACCGTGGTGACGAGTTCTCCTCCTGTCGCCGAGGTCGGAATTAACCGATGCAGCCTGCTCCATGACAAAGAATCCGCCGGGGTGACGAATCCTTATCTCCCGTCAAGATTGGAGCCGATGCAGTCCACATGAGACATGAACTTGTCGTATTCTCCCGGTTTCTAGGGTTGGCGATGCACTGAAGATTGGTTGTATATTGATCAAGAGATGATCCTTACAATTGTTGTACACCCTTTATATTTATAGGATGGCTGGACTTGTCGTACAAGACTAAAGACTCTTAGCTTAAACTGACTTAAACTTTCTAATTCTACATGCGAACTAAAAACAGCATCACGTGACAATACCAAGTCAAGTTCACATGTACAAGCACACCTTAACCTGTAATAAAATATTCCAGCCATATGCTAATCACTTGACCTTTATTCATCCGCACCTTCTTTCCTGTAAGTACGATTATTTCCTTCTATAGTCAACCGCCCTTGACTTTAATTATTTGCAACGAGGCCTCATATCTTTAGTATGGCGGCACTTGACATGTCTTGACGTTGTCATATTTTCCTTTTTCCTTGACCACATGCACATCTCCACACATCTTGACATTTCAGCACACCTAACTCCAGGGACTCCTTTGTCATGTTGCTCAAGCACTATGCCAAATTTTGGTGTCAACACATGCCCCCCCCCCTGTTTTGGAATATAATATATTATGTTCCAAAATTATTTTCCTTGCACATTCATAATCTTTTATTTGAATTCTACAAGTATTTTTTCACTGCTGACACCTTTGATATCACTTGAGTTCATCGATCTGGAAATTCTGACTACCCAAGCTGTACTGCTCCATGCTCAGTCGAAAAGAAAAAGTCCAAGGCTCGCCACGATGTTTGACCATTGCACATCTCCTGAGCCAATATCCTATTGTTGCTCCTTCGATGTAGCTTGTGGCATTGCACCTGTACTATCTACTCGACCTGTACTTGCACCATCAACCATCGACCCAATGACGATTAAACAAACATCACTAAAAATCACCACCATGCAACAACAATTTTGCCCCGCCAAATATACATCAACGCATGACTTCCATTTCATGCGCTGATGCCCCCCCCCCGAGCCTACTCGATCATCAGAGTCGATGGCAGAAGCAAATAATCGTGGACATCGGCTTCTTCTTGGTTATTGGCCGATAGTTACCTCCAAGTTACGAGCCACCAAGCCAATAAGATTGAAACCATTATCACGACTGGATGGATCAGACTTAACTGAGACAACACCAATGTGCAGGGCAATGGTTCAAGACTTCAGGCTTGATAGGTCAGAAAATAATAGTTCATCTTGACTTTTGAACTCCATCCGTCGTTAACAAGAAAGCTCATGATGTACCCAACTTTTAACATTCAAGATGGGCAAACGCCTAACTGATTATCTGAGGTTTCAATTTGGAGGCTTCTTCCCTGTGCTACTACTGTGTGACAAATCTTCTCAATTATCTTAGTTGCCTGTGACATTGACATCGACTCCTTGCCTAGTAATATACTGTCGATAAGAAAAGAATGTGGCAAACAACTTAGCCACCACATAACTCGTTGACACCTTCTCAAGTAGGTACTGAAGCTCTCTGATAACTTAGCAACCAACATCCATTATTGCAGCCGATGAACACATCCAAGAAAACACTGCTCCCAAATATGTCCAGCAACAAGAAAAACAACAACGAGAATTCTGCTGGGTATAGGTAGGAAACTCATCCATCCGCTTTATACGAATCAACCCTTGTGCAGAATCAAGCTTATCTTCCGTACCTAAGCACAAGTAAAGGATACGTCTGGGCATACAACTGATCGGGCCGTGCATCAAGAGACCATTCGCCAGCCACATCATAACAACGGGCAGACCAAAGATTCGAAGAAAATAAAAGAACCAATTGATCAGTGGAGAGAACAATAGCCAACTGGATGTCAATTGTTTTAACCAGGCATCTGCTTGGCTCTTATCATTCGTCACCCTATAATAATAGTTGGCTGTCAAGAATATCCATGGCGAAGGAAAATCCAAAGCCCATCTTTTGCCTTTAATCCAACATGCATCTAAAAATCCTAATAGGCTCATTCAACTAGCTGCGGCAAGATGACTTCCTGAATACCTCATCGGCCTGTTTCCAGAGAACATACAAGTGCAAAACAGCCTGCATCATTCAGCGACTCGCGAAATAATCAGCCCTCTGGTTATCCTCTAGAAACACACGAATCCATCTTCACCTTTTCCGATCAACCTCACACTTGAGCTTGTCAAGTGCATATCCTTATGAACTAGTCCATTCTCATGACTCCTATTCAGAGTGCCGATGCCCCCCGAGTCCATTCTCCGGAGTAATTATAGACATCGGCTTCTTCCTTGTCATTGGATGCTAGTTTTATCCTTGTGACTCCTTCATGTTATGAGCTATCACGCCGAAAATACTTACACTATCGTCACACTTGGATGGACCAGACTTAACTGAGACAGCACCAATGCGCAGGACGACAACATAGGACTTAAAAGCGGTTGTCTTCACATGTTGTATCCACATATCAGCTTGGTCTTGAATCAGCACCCAATATATTATGACAATAACTCTGCTGACATCTTCCAATGCATATTGCCAGATGATTAAAGATGAACCCCAATAAGTCTTGGCAATTAATGAATCATACTAAGAAATTTCAAGTCGGAAGATTTCACATAAGCCTATCATCGACATTACGCTGCCTCCTTTGATTCTTATTCTCACATTTGTAAGTCACTACTAATCCTCTCATCAGCAATTATTTGATTGAGATCTGATACACATACCTTTGCCCGATATCTCCCTATTGTTTTACGAAATAGAATCCCAGAATAACATCGACCAAGCAACAAACACAACTTTTTCACATTACGGCTGATTTTAATGAATTGGAGTAACCATGATAGCACCATCGGCAAAACCTAATCCTTAGGGCATGTACAACCCAGAGACGGGGTCTGTCCTCTAATAAATGATATAGACACATGAGCAGACAGACCATACAACCTAGAGACTACCTCATTGTCTACAGACAATTTAATGATGCGTATGTAATTCAAGATCAACTATAAATAATTTGTTGTATATCATTATGTGGTCGTTTGATAGAAAATATATCAAGCATAAATAATAAAGAACTGAACATTCCAAACGGAACACCATGATCATAGAAGTTCAGAAGTTGAGACTACTTACATACACCATGGTCACAAGTTTGGACTTCAGAACACATACATTCCATACCTTTTCAATTAGTTTAAGGGAAAATAGCTTTCATAAGACACTTCATCATATTAACTCGTTGTGCTTTTTCCTCATCAGACATTGAACTTGTATATTGTGTGACAAGGTTGTTATAAGCATCCATCATCTTTGTCTCTTTCTCAAGCTTCTTTCCTTCAGTGTATTCTTGTGTTGTCAGGTAAGCAATTCTTGTCGCCTCTAGCTTCTCAGAAGATAACGAAGATACAAGGAGGCATCAGGTGGTGGTGGGAAGATAACAAAGATGAACAAACTAGAACCCTAACCTTATCTTGTTCTATTCCCGTGCTTCCCCCTTCCCTGATCTCTTCTTGTTGTTTTCCCCCTGCCTATCTTGCTAGATTGTAACAATTGGTATCAGAGCCACTTCACCTTCTTCTCTGGCACTGAAGAAGAAGGTGGAGAAGGTTGAGAACCAGCTAATCTCATTCATGGAGAAGATAGAGACACAAAATTGAGGAGTCGAAGAAATCCTGAAGCAGCTGGCGGATGATTCGATGATGCAGCGACAATTGTTGGCCGCTAATTTTTCAGGAAAAACAATCACCCGCCTAGGCAGTTTTCATGTCAAATGCGGCCGCTCTGCCAAATATGGCCACCCGATCTACTTTCTCTCCCTTTCTCTTGCCTAATCTCTGTAGGGAGCAAGACATTTAGGTCGTGGGTGACTAAAGCACGAGCAATGTTGCCCTTGAAACAATTTCCAAAAAGGAGGGTCTTGCCATGACCAAGATTTGTAAAAAAAGCACATGGCTCTACTCCCTGTTGCACTCCCATTAACCACGAAGCAAGCACATAGCAGCAGGATCAAGTGGGCATGTCGGTCGACCATGTGCCGGTGCCCGGCCATGTCTTGCCGCCCGGTGAGGTGTTGCTGACCGGCGAGGTGCTGCCATCCGGCCACTTTAGTCGGTCGGCAAGGGGCTTAAGCCCCCAAAGCCTGCTCTTGAAGGCTATAAAAAAAGAAAGCAAGAAATGGCAAACATTTGAAGGGTGTCTACTATGAACCTTGAGTATCCATCACTATAGTGACCACCTCTTTTAAACATAAATCTTGCAAAAACCTAAGCTTGTCTTGGTACATAAACCAAAGTTTGCCATCAAATCCTTCTCCTCTCTCCCCTCTATCTAGTTGCTTTATTGTAAAAAAAACACAAAAAGATTTACCTTGTTGTCTTATCGAAAGTCATGAAAATTTGCAAAAAGATTTACTGTTTTTAAATAAAATTGAGAACTTGGTCTATACCTTGCCAATGGAAATGATGAATAGTTGCTCTATTAGCTCCCTTTGAGTCTCAAGTATACAAACTCTACTCCTCATTTTTTGGGTAATGGTAGACCGGCATGATGATAACGCTAGTCCCTCTACATTTTAGTGGCTGCGAAATGGCTAATAAACACCAAGTCTAGTCATTGGAGTTTATGATATGGCATATTGTGGATGAGTCTGTGATTTCCTTATGATTAGAGTCCAATGATTTCTTTTAAAACCATGCTGCAACACAAACCCACTACTCGGTGCATATCTTCCCTACGATAGACAATTTCCTATCATGGCCAAATATTGATTAGCAAAACCATGTCTACGCCACTTATGCATGCATTGAGTTTAGTTAGGATATGATCCTTATGAGGGACTTGCACTTCCAAAGCCAATCATTTTCCTTCGTGTTATCTTTGAGTTCTCAAATTAATCATGCTTGGTTTATGCGACTTCCACATCGGAACCATGCATCCACTCCACCAAGCTTGTTAACCAAAATCTTTCTTTTGCGAGCCCTTGATCCCATTAAAAGATTATGTTCCTGCTAGACAATTGCTCAGGAAAAGATTTTTTTTTAAAAAAAAATATTTGAACCTAAGAAACCAGGTGGATATGTGCCATGGTTTGCAATATGTGATGAGTAATTGATATTGGTTGAGTTCGGTGTTTGAGTTGAAATGCGGGAATCTGGGGATTGCATGAGTTTGTGCATGTCATGGTTTTGACTAATCAGAGTTGGTGAGGATGTTGGAGACATTGCAGGAGATGGGAAATGTGTTTGCTTGTCTCATAATGTGTAGGTCACTGGAGTCAACTTGGCGGTCAACGGTGAGAGATCGGGCTCAAGTAGAAGACTTGGGGCCGGACGATCGTGAGGCTGGGTGGAGTCAAGGGTGATCCATACCATACACGTCGAGTGGCAAGAAGCATGGACGGTTTCACGGTTGGGCCTCAAAACCGTGGGTGGTGATCAAGACGGCATAGTTGACCAAGTCAAAGGTGATTGGACATTGGTGGAAGTAGAGGCTTCCAATGGACCGGAGGCGGGAGAGACTTGCCGAAAAGAAGGATCACGGGACGAGGTGACACACGTCAAGATCAAGAAGTCGTGCTTTGAGAAGCATGCAAGGTGGTTTTCCGGTTTCGGCCTCAAAACCGGTGGCGGTGGTTGGTGGTGCATGTGGCATCATCGCGGAGCTTGCATTGAGGCGAAGCAAAGTTGTGAAGGGCTCGATGGCGTTCGGGCGAAGGAAAAAGAGTTGGACCATTTTGCCCCTGGTGGTAGGTGGCAATGAGTTATAGGTCAAGGGTAGAGTTGTCTTGGACCCTAGGCCTATATAAGGAGAGGTGTGGCTGGTGGGAGAGGTGTATCTTCCCATTAGCCTTATTAGGACTTCATTCATAGTGCTAGGAGAGGTCTTCATGTAAAAGAGGAGAGGAGAGGGTGTGTGAGATATATCTCTTTCTCCTCCAAATAGTGGACGAAGAGGGTGGTTTCCTAGCCTTGTATCTATGGATCTTGTAAGCATGTTTCTATGAGATGAGAATTATTTTCGTGCTCAAGATCTTCCTCTCTCCCTAAATCCTGAATTTCTCTTTTTCTCTATTTTTGGAGCTATTTTCATGGGAATTTTTTATCTCACTTTTGGGCAAGTTTTTGGGGCAGATTTCTTAGTGATCTCAGTGCTATGATGAGCTAGAACAATCCTACATAGGTCCTTGACCGAATCAAGAGCTCTAGCACCTTCGATTTGAAGGATTTCTCAAGTTTCCCCTTTTTGGTGTTCTTGGCACAAGATCTGAAATTCATGATGATTTCTTGAGCCAATTGAGTAGGTCTTTTTGGAGGAAGGTCACAATGACCTGAAGATTCCCTGGTCCAAATATCGCATATTTTGGAGATCATTTGGTTCAGTTTTGGAGAGAGTTGGGGGAAAATCGCGATAGTTTTCTGTTCTGTCGGGATTTGGTTCTCCTCCCAATCCTTCCTTCAAACCGAAGCAAGCCGAGAAGCCAAAACCCAAACCCACTGTGCAAGCTAAGCCTTAACATGAGAATGTCTACATCTGCATGTTCTGTGGTCGTAAGGGTCACTTAGATGAGTACTGTTATAAGCGTAAGAGGATTGAGAGGATGCAAGCTGAGTTAACTAGAAATGTGCATCATGATGATTTTGTTGGTTTTCAGCCTCGCTCTTTTTCTCGTGCATATTGTGGATAGGGTCATTCCTCATATGGCTTTGATTCACGAAACAGAGTCTTTGTGCAACAGTGCCTTGGTGCCCCACGTTTTCCCCATCATGGTGAGTGTCGCTCATGTAGATTTGGTTTTCACACAGATGATTTCGATCCTCACAACCCCAGGTTTGAGTCGAGATGCTTTGACAGGCCACACTTTCTCTATCGTGATTCTCGTCCCACGCGTTCGACTGGTAATGCGCAAAGAACTGTGATAACCCCTACAGGTCTTGTGATTCAGTGCAAGCTTCCCAAGAGTTTTCTTTCTAACCCCAACACTGAGTCATCAATCTCCTTCTTGTTCCTTGTAGGCAACAGGTGGAGGCCTGGAGAACAAATGGTTGATGGACTCTGGGTGTTCGCGCCACATGACCGGAGATGCAAAGTGGTTCTCCAGCCTCACTCCCTTGAGCGCAGGGAGTATGTGACCTTTGGAGATGACAAAAGAGGGAGAGTGAAGGCAAGAGGCGTGGTAAAGGTAAATGAAAAATTCACTCTCAAGGATGTTGGTTTGGTTGAGCATCTCAAGTACAATCTCCTCTCTATCTCTCAGTTGCTTGATGTTGGTTTGGAAGTGCGCTTTAAGAAAAATGCTTCTTGTGTTCTTGATTCAAATGGCTTTTTCATTTGTGGGATTTCTAGTATTAGGAATGTTTTCAGGCTGATTTTGTTGTCTCTCCTAGTTCTCATAAGTGCTTGTTTGCTCAATCATCTTCTAAGCTCTGGAAATGGCATAGGAGACTAGGTCACATGAGCTTTGACTTGCTTTGTCGCTTGAGTGGCCTAGGTTTGATCCGAGGATTGCCAAAGCTCAAATTTGATAAGGATTTGGTTTGTGCTCCTTGTCGTCATGGGAAAATGATTTCTGCTTCTCATCCACCAATTAATTTGGTGATGACTGAACACCCTAGAGAGTTGCTTCACATGGACATTGTTGGTCCTTCTCAAGTTCGTTCGGCGGGTGGGACATGGTATGTTCTTGTGATTATTGACGACTACTCTCGCTACTCTTGGGTTTACTTTTTTGAGAGCAAGGATGAAGTGTTTCATCACTTTCGGAGCTTAGCTTTGAGGTTGTTCAAGGAACACCCTGGTGCATTAGGAGCAATCCGCAGTGATAATGGCACCAAGTTCAAGAACTCCTCCTTTGATGCTTTCTGCCTTGAGCATGGTATTGAGCATTAGTTTTCAGCACCTCGTGTCCCTCACCAGAATGGTGTGGTCAAAAGAAAGAACAGAACCTTGGTGGAAATGGCCTGGATGATGCTCGATGAGCATAGGACTCTGAGGCGGTTCTGGGCTGAGGCCATTAGCACTGCTTGCTATGTTTCCAATCGGGTTTTCTTCTGCTCAATTATTAATGTGTGACTTCCTATGAGCTACGCTTTGGGAGGAAGCCATCTGTTTCTCATTTGCGTGCTTTTGGTTGCAAGTGCTTCATTCTCAAGCGTGGCAATCTTGATAAGTTTCAGTCGACATCTTCCGATGGCATCTTTCTTGGTTACACCCTTCATGGCCATTCCTACAGATTTTGAATTTGGAAACTAACAACATCGTAGAGTCATGCGATGTAACCTTTTATGAATCAATCTCTTGTGCAAGCAATGTGGTTGAGACTGCAGGTAACAAGGAGATGGAGGAGAGAATCTTTGTAGAAGAGGGCCTACAGGGCTTGGATGATGACGATGATGAGTCATTCTATCCCAAATCCGAGTTTATTCCTGTTGCTTCCACCACTCCAACAGAGGGTCCAGAAGCGTCGACATCGACCTCAGTAGCTGTCGAGCCAGCTCCAGCTATGGTTGAGGGGGAGGTACGCTCTGAGAGAGAGGCTCCTCACCACATTCAGCATCGGCATCCTCCTCAACAGATGATCGATAATCTCTATGAGAGGACAACAAGGTCAAGGTCTGCACATCTCGCCTGCTTTACCAATTCTCTCTTTGTTGCCACCTTTGAACCTCGGGATGTTGGACACGCACTATCTGATGAAAATTGGGTTAATGCCATGCATGAAGAGTTGGAAAACTTTGAGAGAAACAAAGTGTAGACCCTAGTAGAGCCTCCTGTTGGTGTTAATGTCATAGGAACCAAGTGGATTTTCGAAAACAAGCATGGGGAAGATGGTGAGGTTGTTAGAAACAAGGCTAGGCTTGTTGCCCAGGGTTACAGTCAAGTGGAGGGCGTAGACTATGGGGAAAACCTTTGCTCCTGTTGCACGCATAGAAGCCATTAGGATCTTGCTTGCATTTGCTGCCTCTAAGGGCATTAGACTCTACCAAATGGATGTCAAGAGTGCTTTCCTAAATGGTTTCATAGAGGAAGAGGTTTATGTGAAACAACCACCTGGTTTTCAGCACCACAAATACCCAAACCATGTGTACAAGCTTCAAAAGGCTTTGTACGGGCTAAAGCAAGCACCTAGGTCATAGTATGCTAGGCTTAAGACCTTCTTGCTAGAACGCGGGCATGTCATGGGGTGTGTTGACAAAACCTTGTTCACTCTAAAGCATGGCAATGACTTTCTAATGGTTCAGATTTACGTGGATGATATCATCTTTGGAGGTTCCTCTCATGCTCTTTTGTCCAGATTTCAGAAAGCTATGGAAAGTAAATTTCAGATGTCGATGATGGGTGAGCTCACCTTCTTTCTTGGACTTTAAATCAAGCGGTGCAAGCAAGGCATATTAATATATCAAGCCAAGTACACGAAGGATCTCCTGAAGAAGTTCAACATGGTCAATGTGAAGCCATTGTCAACACCAATGTCCACAACAACGACACTAGACCCTGACGAAGACTATGAAGTGGTGGATCAAAGGGAGTACAGGAGCATGATTGGCTCCCTCTTGTACCTGACAGCGACAAGACCCAAATACACTTTGCAGTGTGTCTTTGTGCTCGCTTTCAGGCTTCCCTAAGGGTGACTCATCGCAAGGCTGTCACGCGCATCAATCTCACCATTGAGTTCGGTCTTTGGTACTCTGCATCTTCATCTCCTGATCTCATTGGGTGTTCGGATGCGGACTTTACTGGGTATAGAATTGGTAGCAAGAGCACTTCTGGTACTTGCCATTTCTTGGGTACTTCTTTGATATGTTGGTCTTCTCGTAAGCAGTCCAGTGTAGCCCAATCCACCACAGAGGCTGAGTATATTGCTGCTGCTCACAAATCCTATGGATTGTGTCCACCATGAGAGACTATGGGTTAACCTTTAAGGGTGTTCCACTTATGTGTGATAACTCCAGTGCCATGTGCTTAGCCAAGAACCCAGTCCTACATGGTAAGGTCAAACACATAAATGTAAGATTCCACTTCCTGAGAGATAATGTAGAGAGGGGAGATGTTGAGCTCAAATACATCGACACCAAAAACCAATTGGCTGATATCCTTACCAAGCCCCTAGATGCTTCACGATTCGCTTTTCTTTGGGGGGAGCTTGGTGTTTGCCATCCTTATGGCATCATTTGAGGGGGAATTGGTGTTCTCTTGTATATATGTATCGTACCTTTTATGCATTGCATCTCATATGTAATATATGCATTGGTATATGAGCTTTGATTCTTATGCTTTCTTGCATTTCTCTTTGCTATGATTGAGCCTGAGCTAAGTTGTGTGGCTGTGATAGTAATCTCTCATGCTTAGATTTTTTAGATGGCTTGTTATAGACTCTTTTGAGCAACTTGCTAATCTTAAAGGTAAACTGAGCTTCTTGTGAACCTTATGAACTAATCTTGCTAAGACTTGCTCGCCATGTGTATATTTGCATTTATCTCTATCAAGACTTGTGTTGAGGCTAGTCTAGAGGATATCTTGGCTTTGGCATCTTGTGTTTGCGAAATATGGCTTTGCAAATGTTTAGCTCATGATGGAACACTGTGGGAACATTTGTTCCTTTTGCCGCAAAGGTATGCTCATCCTTATGCTTTTAATTTGCAAAATAAATTGACTGTGCTTTGAAGCCTCGGGGTGTTTGCCGTACCCAGTCGTGCGACGCTCCGCATTGATTAGAAGTAACATAAATTTGCTAAATCCAAACATTGTACTTCGAATCCTCGAGGTGTTTGCCATACCCAGTCGTGCGACCCTCCGCACGGATTAGAAGATACATGAGGATCACATAAGAATAATGCTTTTCCCTTTTCTTATGAGTCTCTGTTGCATATGTGAGCATTTGTAGAGCTTATTTTCTATGAATGCTTGTTGCCTTGGTTGAGATTGAGACTAGCTAGTTTCTTTTGATTCACTTGATGCTTGTTTTGCCTTGGATGGGAGTACTTATACCTGTGGTGGCAGTTTTTCTCATGATGAGCAAATTTGATTCTATCTAAGCTAATCAATCTATTTGCTTAGTTTGTATAGCTCCTGGTGTTTATGCCTTGCTATCTATTTTTGGTCTTTGTATGATGGTGAGCTATTGCTTTTACACTTCATGGCTCTATGCTTTTGATTACCAAGGTTAAATACTCGCTTGCATAATTGTTGAAGCTCCTTAGGTTTTCATTTTCATGCATCGTATGTTTGCTTGATCTTTTTCTTCTTTGATGAGTTCATTGCCAAAGGTGGAGAAAATATTGGGTCATGCACAAATAATGCCAAGAAACTTAAAATGATCCATTTTGCATTTCATGAGACCTACCACAAGTTGAGGGGGAGCATATCATGTCCTTGAGCGTTTCCTTGTGCTTTTCACATTCTTTGCGTCTCACATTCTTTGCGTCTCAAGTCGCTTTCTTTGCCAACTCTTGGTTTTGTGATCCCTATTTTGCTAGATGGCCTACTTTTCACCTTTCTTTGGGTTTCGCCATTTGGATGTGCTTATTCGATTTCGCATTTCAAATCTCTAAGCTTTGTGCATTTGATGTTGTAAATGTACTCATCAAGGGAGAGATAGAGAAACCATGTGGATATGTGCCATGGTTTGCAATATGTGATGAGTAATTGACATTGGTTGAGTTCGGTGTTTGAGTTTAAATGCGGGAGTCTAGGGATTGCATGAGTTTATGCATGTCATGGCCTTTACTAACCGGAGTTGGTGAGGATGTTGGAGAGGTTACAGGAGATGGGAAATGTGTTTGCTTGTCTCATAATGTGTATGTCACTGGAGTCAACATGGCGGTCAACGGTGAGAGGATCGGGCACAAGTAGGAGACTTGGGGCCGGACTATCGTGAGGCCAGGTGGAGTCAAGGGTGATTCATATCGGACACGTCGAGAGGCAAGAAGCACGGATGGTTTCACGGTTGAGCCTCAAAACCATGGGTGGTGATCAGGACGGCAGGGTTGACCAAGTCAAAGGTGAATGGACGTCGGTGCAAGTAGAGGCTTCGAATGGATCGGAGGCGAGAGAGACTTGCCGACGAGGAGGATCCGGGGACGAGGTGACACGCATCAAGATCAAGAAGTCGCGCTTTGAGAAGCATGCAAGGCGGTTTCCTGCTTTGGGGCTCAAAACTGATGGTGGTGGTTGGTGGTGCTCGTGGCACCATCGCGGAGCTTGCGTCGGGGCGAAGCAAAGTTGTGAAGGGCTTAGTGGCATTCGGGCAAAGGAAAAAGAGTTGGATGGTTTTGCCCCTGGTGGTAGGTGGCAATGAGTTATAGGTCAAGGGTAGAGTTGGCTTGGACCCTAGGCCTATATAAGGAGAGGTGTGGCTGGTGGGAGAGGTGCCTCTTCCCATTCGCCTTGTTAGGACTTTCATTCATAGTGCTAGGAGATGTCTTCATGTAAAATAGGAGAGGAGAGGGTGTGTGAGAGACATCTCTTTCTCTTCCAAATAGTGGGAGCAAGAGGGTGGTTTCCTAGCCTTGTATCCATGGATCTTGTAAGCATGTTTCTATGATATGAGAATTATTTTTGTGCTCAAGATCTTCCTCTCTCCCTAAATCCCGAATTTCTCTTTTTTCTATTTTCAGAGCTATTTTTGTGGGAATTTTCGATCTCACTTTTGGGCCAGTTTTTGGGATAGATTTCTTTCGAATCTCAGTTCTATGATGAGCTAGAACAATCGTACATAGGTACTTGACCGAATCAAGAGCTCTAGCACCTTCGATTTGAAGGATTTCTTAAGTTTCCCCTTTTTGGTGTTCTTGGCACAACATCTGAAATTCATGATGATTTCTTCAACCAATTGAGTAGATCTTTTTGAAGGAAGGTCACAATGACTTGAGGATTCTCTGGTTCAAATATAACACGTTTTGGAGATCATTTGTTTGAGTTTCGAAGAGATTTAGGGGAAAATCATGACAGATTTCTGTTCTGTCAGGGGTTGATCGGCACTGGCGATCGCCTGGATCGGCGTTGCCGATGCCACGACTGGCACTGCCGGTGGCTTGGGTTCGAACCCCGCATCAGCACTGCCGATAGTACCAATCGGCACTGTCGATGCCAGTGATCGGCACTGCCAATGATCATCCAGTAACGTGTTTTTAGGTTGTTCTTTGATAGTGTCAAGTCTTTGCTGCTCTCCTTTGTTTTCGCTGTGTTCCACTGCTATTGTTGATCACTCCTAGGGTTAGCACATCACGGTTTAGAGGTTGGCTTGGGTTGTAATTGGGATATAGGCCAAGTTCTTGTAAAGAATTTTAATTGGCTCCCATTCACCCCCCCCCCCTCCCTCTGGTTGCCTTCTCGATCCTTTAAAACCATTGAATTAGCTTCTTTATACCATGAGAGCGGAAAGAAAGAATCAAAGAAAGAAAGAAAGAAAAGAAAGGAAAAGTTTATCCGCTCTCATGGATGTGCTTTACCAAGAAGTCTCAAGGTTCATTCAAAAATAAAATACACATATCTCTAAGCAAAAATAAAGGAACATCTTTTCACTCTAGCACAAAAATCCAGACTTTGGGATAAATCTGCACCCAAGACCTTTGCAATTGTGCTAGCCCATTCCATCACGTGAGTCCATTCTCTCCCTCTCCCCTGGACATCATTTCTAAACGATTGGAATGAGGAAGTGCAATGTCTTGTCGCTAGGACCATCTCTTAGCTTAAAGTAGGATGAGCAGTTGGTAAGGAATTACACCTTTTGAGAGATGAGAGTCATAGTGGGAGATTGCACCAAGAGGGAAGATTTTCAATATCATGCAGCATTATAAAAACTTTGGACTCATGATCAAGTAGGAGATTGCATGACAAAGTCTAAACTAGTTGTTCTAGATTCCAACCGCTCATGACAAGGTTATAAAATGTCAATAAGCCCCGCTGTACAATGAGGATGAATTAGTGACCAAGTTGTGTTGGTTTACACTTAACCATATTGTGTTGGAGTATGTGTGTGTACACTTGATCCTCGCAGGGCTCTAATATTGAAGCTACTCCTGATCCATCACCTCTAAGTTTTAATTTGCTCAGGACGAGCAAAGGTTTAAGCTTGGAGAGGTGTTGGCGGCTAATAAAGTCTAACATTGGCCGCCAACCGGTTGGGAAATACAAGGTAAAGACCTAAGATCAATAAATATTTGTTTAAACTAATAAGATTCCACGAGTTTTAGTGAGATATATGTTTGCAGGTATAAAAGGGCCAAAATATGCAAAAACATGAAGAAACACCCCGTCGGCTGATCACCACTGTGAAACAGCCATTTTCACTGGCCGATAGGGTCATTTATGGCTGAAATCAGGACACGGCCGACAGGGTCGTTTAGAGCTGAAATCAGGACCCGGCCGTCAGGGTCGTTTACGGCTGAAATCAGGACCCGGCCGACAGGGTCGTTTACAGCTGAAATCAGCACCCGGCCGATTCTGCAAAATACTCCATGTTGTTCTGTCCTCCCGAACCAAGACACATGAAATGTGGTGAAGGAAAGAAGGCCATCAAGTGGCCTAACTGGGAAAGGACAAGGGACAACCCGGCAAGGGGTCGGTACCCGGCCAAGGCTGCCGCTCGGCCTAGCCCGCCGCCCGGCATGGGCTGCCGCCCGGCCACCCTTGCTACCCGGCCTAGCCTGCCGCCCGGCATGAGCTGCCGCCCGGCCACCCTTCCCGCTCGGCCTGGCCTGCCACCCGACCTTGGTTTGCCACCCGTGGTCGTCAGCCCATGACCCCAAAATGAGGGAGCCGGTCAAAACCGACCAAACAATCGTCATTGAGACACGATCCAACCCATCGAGAGAAGGTCAGTCGGGGAACCGACCCAATCTAACGGTCGCCCGGCCTTGCCCATCGCCAGGCGATGCATGCCGCTCGGCAAGCCCGGCCGGCCGGCACACGTGGCCGCCCGGCATTGCCCGCCGCCCAGCGCACCGACTTCAGCCTACCAACTCCACTCCACCTACAAATGCCTGACGGCCCATCGCCACTTATAAATAGAGGGGAAATGAGGTAGAAGAAGACATGAATCAAGAGGCAACACATCAAGGAGACCACTTTCCCACTACTTGTGCCACAATGTAGAATAGGATAGTTAGCTTGAGAGTTAGAGTCGAGTTAAGAGCTTCTCCTCGGGATTCCGGATTTGTCTGGGAAGCCTTGGTATAAGTTCTCTTGTATCTTTTCTTCTATAAGACTTATGGCTCAATTACAAAGATGTTTGTTCTTTTATTTATCCAAGTCTGATAGTGCCTTATTATGCTTTGTAGTTGTTTCCTAGTTGCACCTTTTAAGAGCGTTTCCATGATTTACATGTTCTCGGGTTTTCTGGCTAGGACTTAATAGAGTCGCCGTCCTGAGTAAGGGTTTTAGACTTAGTTATTTCCCGGCTGTTCTTATGCAAAGATCTACGGAAGAATATCTAGTGTGAGTGTAGGCGTGGTGCCTATGTAAATGCTAGCTGGTTATGCATTCGGCTCCACGGGCTTTGTGGTAGGTGGCAGGTGGTGATAGTCCTATCCGTCCCTTTAGTAATCCACCACCTTCGGGAAGTCTCAAGCAGGGTTGTCTAGTGATAGCGTTCCCACTAGTACAAAGGTTAGTTACCAACCCATATTAGTGGATCATTTTCGTGCCTCGAAGTGAACAAAACGTGAGCCATAGAATTGTTAGTAAATAGTGGCAGCTCCAGAAGCAATGCTTGACGCTTGTCTTGGAAATTTTAGAACATCATTACTTAGGAAATCCAACTTGACTCATTGTCCTCCCAACTAGTTGTGCTTTTCTCTATTAAATACCAGCAATGTGGTCTTCTCTTGATGCGTCCACCATGTTACCCACTCATTATCTTTATCCCCGCTGTGGTTTGGTTGGTGATGTCCTTATAGATATAAGATTGTTAACTCTCGATACTCTTACGCCTTGCTTCCCTAAGGAGAAATATGATACGCTGGAATACTCCCAGGTGAAATGCTACAATGGTGTTCCATGTGCTTGCGAAATTAACTGATTTTATCTTTAGAGCGTAGCAAACACCAACAAGCGGGGAGTTTGTCCTATGGCCTGGTGGAGCTCCAGCCATGCCTAGGTCATCTAAGGCCAAGGCGAGCGCCGAAGAAGCCTTGGGATCTTTCTTGACGAGGTTCCCAGCGCAGTCGGCGACAAAGCTGAAAATGCCAAACTGAATCCGGTCTCCCAGCTGGAACTTGATGCTGAAGAAAGCCAACTATCGATCTATATTCTTGATAGTAAATCTTGGTATGCGTATGAGATCTAGAAGTTGATGGACATAGGAAACATGGTTTATACAGGTTCGGGCCTTCGTAAGGATAACAACCCTACGTCCTGTCTGGTGTGTTATATTGATGGTGACTTACGCTAGGGCTAGGGTTTTCCGAGGCAAGTTCTGATGATCCTTTCAAAAGACCCCTGCCCTCCTTATATATCTGAAGGGCAGGGCATACATGGTAAATCTCCTAGTCCATTATAATAGTTTCTATATATAGCCTATATCTCTAATATTGTCTTGTCGCCTACTCAAATTAATGATGCTAGTAGTAATCTTCATGGGCTTTTATCTTCTGAGCATTGTTAAAAGACCCTGGCCCAGTCGGTAGAATATCTGAGTGGTTAGATATCCTGGGTATACATATCCCACATATACATAGATTCTATGCTTATCCTGTCTCTACCTATATGTGTGTAGTGACAGCTTGCAGCAGTTGATTGTCCAGTTAGACAGTTGCAACTATGGCAGGTTCAGGGGATCAGGATAGGGGAAGGGGAAAGATGCCCGAGCAGAGCAGAGGCAGAAGGAGGACCAAGCTAGACCTAGAGACAGAGAGAGCTAGATGGGTTGCATAGCACATCGATGCGATGGAGCAGTCCCGCAGGACACCCGGGTCAGTGTTGATCTGTGAGAGACAGCTAGAGACTGACAGCTCAGACCTGAGGATGAGTAGCAGGAGGAGGACAGCCCTAGAGCTATACATGGGGATCCAAACCTCGTCTTGGATGCAGCATACTCTAGCCTCTCGCCAGAGAGGTTTGCTAAGAGCTGTAGACTAGGGCACCTCCAGGCAGTTAGAGGAGGAGGAGTTCGAGGAGGAGCCAGTAGAGGAGGACTCTGAGGAGTTAGCATCAGAGAAGTCAGAGGTGGAGCAGCCACAACAACTGGCACCACGGACACAAAGCACAACTCACCGGGCTAGAGACCCGCACTGTATGTGTGCTATGTGCATGAGGAGCTGCAAAGACTTGTTGCATTATCTGAAGAGAGGAACATCCTTTATGTTCCCACCCGAGATCTCAAGGTTCGTGGCCTTGTCTCTTTCGAGTAGTGGGTTCCTATTCTGAGGGATCCAGCTAGAGGAGACCACTTCTGCACCAGCCTACAGAGGAGGTTTGGTGAGGGTCTTCGACATTACCTCGCCAAGAAGGGCAAGACAGGAGTGTTTGTGCCTTAGTAGTACGTGACCTACCAGGCTTTGAGGAGAGCCACAGACACATATATGGAGCAGTACTTCGACTATATGTCCAGACTGGCAGAGTTGGTCACCACCCCCTACAACTATAGAGAGGATATAGTGCTAGAGTTCTATGCTTCACTTTGGATAGCCAAAGATCATTCTGAGATCTGGTTCATGATTAGAGGAGAGCCTTAATGTCTGAGCAAGCTGGACCATATTGTTGCACTTGGCCTGATAGCCTCAGGCACTCAGCTATACAGGAGTGCCTATGGAGACTGGGCTCCACCCCGCAGACCACAGGGAGGGGTGTTACCACTAGACGACATGGTGTCTATAGCCTTTCAGCCACATCACGCCCTAGGATTTGACAGACGTCCAACACGACTCACTTTTGAGGGGAAGGTTGTCAGAGAAATAGTCACCAGGACTATCATACCTAGGTCTGGGTACAGGGAAGAGTTCACTTTGCTCCACTAATGGGCAGTCACAGCTATGTGATGCAGACAAGTTTTTGACTTGACTGATGATGATAGCAGCGATGGAGATTATTTCTGAGAGGGTTGGAGGACGTCACCTAGTCTATGCACCATATATTTTCTTTCTCTTGAGGAGACTTGGGCTAGTGACGGTAGTTTCTGAGATAGATCACGCCCCACTCTTGCAGTGATAGCAGGATGCCTGGGTGACTTCATCGAGAACACTACAGATGAGAAGTGGGAGATCATGAGCATATTGAGGATGCACGCCGAGAAGCAGGAGCAGCAGATGAGGATGATGACTCTTATGGTGAGTTTGGTGTTGGAGCTTACACATGAACATGTCAGTCGGTACCTTGGAGTACCTCCTACTTCACTCCAGTAGCTTCAGCAGCTCCAGACACAGAGAGGCTCCTTCATTACGATGATGATGGCGTAGTCTAGCAGTAGCATGCCCTCACTCTCAGGGGAGTTTCAGACAGGGGGAGCAGAACCTTCTTTCTCATATTCATAGTTCTCCCCGCTGTCCAGCTTTTTGATGTCTACACTATTCACCTCTCCTATATAGTCTGCGGCACCACAGACAGAAGTACCTTCCACCTTTGCAATACAACTGCCTGTCAGGAGCTTGATATTCTCACAGAGCATCCACACTACCCCAGCAGCCCCACAGATAGAGACAGCTATGACCTCCGTCCCACCTTCTTCTGCTACAGATAGTTCTCTTATTACACCTCAAATAGCAGAGGACATGGTTCGTGGAGCATTCTCCCAGCAGGGTGTGGTCGACCTTACTCTCTTTCAGGTGTCTGTTGCATAGGAGACCGCCACTATTCTAGGGGGAGCTCAGGGGAGAGAGTCAGAATCACCAGATGACCTTTCTTACTTTGAGCGGCTTGTCCCTCAGGTGGCAGAGACTCAGACCGAGCAACATGATCCGGCACAGGAGCAGCCTAGATCAGAGTCTTCGGCAGATGTTGCTACACCAGCACCTCTTTCATCCTCGAGCACTCAGTAGTTTTCCCTCTCTTTTTGGTGCTTGTTGCCAAATGGGGAGAGGTCATAGAGCTAGGGGGAGTGTGACTTGTGTCGTGATCGAGAGAGAGAGAGAGAGGGAGAGTAGCTTGTAGTTAGGGGAGTATACCGGAGTATACGTGGTTTTTGATGTGAGATACATTTGAATCATATTTTGAGAGATTTATCAATGTTCATGGGTTTTGATGAGTCATGGTTTATCATTCGCTTGTGTTTTGACTCGCCATGATCTCACTTGGTTTGTTTACATACGCATTGGCTTGTCTTTCTTTCATGTATCCTATGTGCCTGTGTATGTATCCATGATGATGATTGCTTGCTTTTAACTCTTATGCATGCTTCATGCTATCCTGTTACATATCATCATCATGTCTTGCATTGCATGTCCTTCTGCTTTCTTTAATCATCACCTATCATGACATGCACACATATCATCTAGAGTGTGCTTTTCTCTCTTTACTCTTTAGCTCTTGATGATGCCTGATTTGAGTAGAACCTTGTTCGTTCCTTCTTATTCTTTTGAGGTTCCTCTCGATCATAGTGTAGCTCTTTTAGCCTTGATGTTTTATGATAAGTAGTGGTTGTCATCAACCACCAAAAAGGGGGAGATTGTAAGCTTCATGACCATTGATGATTGGATCCCCAAGGTATGGATGTTTTGGTGATTAATGACAACTACCAAATTCTGAGCTAATATCTACATGACTCTTGTGTATGCAAAAATCATCTTTAACTCTACTACAAATCCTATTAATGATAGTTGCCTTGGCGATTGATGACAATGACCACAAGCATGGAGGCTTGATAAGCTTGATGGAATCCAAGGGTTGATGGAGATGGATCAAGGCTAAGGACAAGTTAGGAGGAAGTGTTTGGAACACTTGTCTAGTTTTTAAGGATTGTGTTCATAGGAAAAACCAGACTATCAAGGGGGTCTTTGTCATATATCTTAGGTCACACTAGTCGCTGATGTGCATGGATGCTCAGTGAAATCACAAGGCACTAGGTAGTAGTGGAGAGGCCAAAGAGCTGTTGGATGAAACCGAGAAATGAAGTCAAGCGAACACGAACAGTTCCAGCTTCTAAAGATAGAGGCCGGACAAAGGGGTTAGAGAGACCGGACTGTACGGTCATCAGAGATCAGAGGACTGTTGGCTACGAGGAATCTATTGATGTGAAGGCCTATACAGACTGTGCGGTACGGTGTAGAGACCGAACGGTATGGTCTATGTGGTTTGGACAATGTTCTGGAATGGGCAAGAGTTGTAGAGACCGGACTGTCCGGTCTAAATACTGGATAGTCCAGTCTATACAGGAAGAATCAGCAGACAGAGAGCAGCGGCTTTGGAGGAGCCGTTTAGTGAATACCGGACTGTCCGGTCTGGCAGAGACTGGACTGTACGGGCTATATGTCCAGGAAAGTTGTTTCATGGAGCAACGACTAGTTTGAGGTTGAAAGCCTATATAAAGTCATTGATGGGGTCTTGGAGACACCTTTGGCCATTGGGATAGCTGGGAGGATCAGCAGGGAGCAAAAGGGAAAATCGAGGAGCACTGGGAGGAGATATTGGATATCTTGAGAGTGCTAGAGAGAGTAACTTGAGCATCTATACACATCTAAGGCTAGGGTGTCCTTGAGGGTGTGTCCTAGCTTGTTACTCTTGGTCTATGGTGAGACCTGGACCGGTAAGGCGTCAGTGATGAGCCTATTGTGATTGGTTGTGAAGGTCGTCCCATGTTTGTACATGGTTTGAGCCCACTGTTGAAAGGGGCATCAAGAATGAGTGCCCGTGTCGGCTTGGGGAGTCCGGCAAGTTCTCGAGGGAGGCAAGCTTGTGACTTGGTGGTAGCAATAACGCAACCATGTCTTCACTCAAGGAGTTATTGCAGGCTCGTTTGCAAGAACTCTACTTGGTGGCGGGAGGGACCGACACTTCGGCGGGAGTGGTCCAATGAGGAGTAGGGGATGGTGCCATCCTTCCGAGACCTCAGGGAAAAATCATGAGTATTTCTTGACCCTCTCCTAGAATGGTGCTATAGTGGGTAGGTTGACTTGAGGCTTGCATAGGGTAGTGTGTCTTAGCTTTCGCCATTGCCTTTATCATGAACAGTAGTATGTGTAGGATCTTGGTCTCCTAGAATGGTTCGGTTGCAACGATTGCTAGGGTTGAGCGACGGAATTGAAGTATTTGTTGATTGTGGTCAGCTTACTTATTCACCTCTCTCTCTCTCTCTCTCTCTCTCTCTCTCTCTCTCTGGGTACGCCTTCGATCCTTACACTCTCTCTCAATTTCGAAAGCATCAGATTATATGGATTGTTGTAAACGTGCTTTCTTTGATGTAGCACTTGACAATTGAACATAGAAGTAAATTAGACACTGCAGCTGAATGAAAGTAGCTCTGTTTTTTCATGTACTATTTGAGCTACTGTGCGTATGCACTTGACTCTCTTATTCAAAACTTGTTGTGTTTAGAGATTTATTAACAAAATTGTGATTTGTTTCATTCACAGGACACTTGGAGATATTGATACAGTTTATGCTCACCATTTTTAGAATAGGGAACATATTAGATATCCCAGCCTCTGTAACGACTATTACATGTAGCCAAAAATTATTACAAAACTAGGACCACAATGAGTACCGTAACACCATGGTATAATGAAAAAAAAGTCACTATCCATAGGTTTCAAACCTAGAGCAACGCCATCCATTTCTTGCAAAGATCTCCATGGCCACAGTCTCAAGCACCGTGCATGCCGTCTTCGTTAGATGGCGCTCCTCCTCTATCTGCAGAAGACTCCATAAGCAAGCCCAATAAGTTCCCTTGAAACAACCTATAGGTAGGAGGGTGTTGCGATATTCTCAAATACCACGTAATTTTAACACAACCAATAGCCCAACAAATACTTGCAATGCTGCTCAAAATTAGCTTTTTTATTTTAAGGTCTGTCCCCCCCCCCCCCCCCCCAACCAATTAGAAAACATATGCTAAAAGTCATAGGAGGGGCAATGTTAAAGAAGATTGAAATAATTCGCAAAATGAAACGAGTCAAAGGACACTAAAAAAAACAGGTGTTGTATGGTTTCACTACGATTGCAGACACAACATTTAGTGCTCCTGCTCCAGTTTCATCTAGCAAGATTATCCTCGGTCAACACAACTCCTTTGTAGAGGTACCACAAAAAAAACTTTTATTTTCAGTGATGTTGTGATTTTCAAAAGATTTTTGGTGAACATCAAAGCCTGAGTTGTCATTGGAGCTAGGTACATGGACTTCACAGAGAACAACCCATGTTGATGTGGACACCACCGAAATATGTCGTTGTGGTTAGAAAGATTAACATTTGCAACTGCTAACACTACTTGGTGCCAAATCACTAAGTTATCACCTACCAATACTCTTCTAAAAGAAACATTCAGTGGAGCTGTTTCCTCCTCACTATGTTGTAAAGATTAGGAAATTGATCCATGAGACATTCCTGGTCCAAACAGGTCCTCCCAAAATCTGACATATGCGCCATCACCTAGATTTGAATTCCCAAAACGAAGGAAATTATTTTTAATTCCTAATATACCCAACCAAAAGTGTGTGTCGCCTGGCACATGATCAACCTGAGTCAAGGTTTTGGTCCAAAGGCATTTATGTCTTAGAATATTCTGCCAAATACCGTTAGAATTGAACAGCCAGAAAATCCATTTACTTAAAACACATTTATGTTGAGTCTCTAAATTAACAATTCCTAAACCCCCTTGGTCTTTTGGAGTACATGGAATACTCCAACGTCTGAGGCGATATTTCTTCTTGTGCCTTTCATTTTCCCCAGAAAAACTTGATCTATAGTAATCAGGCTTCTGTAACACTCCTTATGGGACTCAAAAAAAGGAAACATAAACAGTAGAAGTCTAGATAGAACTGAATTTATAATAGTGAGGCAACCACCCACCAAGATCAGTTTATTTTTTCAGCATTCCAATTTGTTTTGGAACCTATCCTCAATATGTTTCCAATTTGAATTTGCTAACCTTCTATGATGCGTTGGGATTCCCAAATATTGAAAAGGAAAGGCACCTAGCTCACATCCAAACATCCGAGTATATTCGTGTTCCAAGAGAGCTGCCTCCCCGTAACAAAAAAACCCCACTCTTATGGAAATTTATTTTAAGGCACGATTGTTATTCAAATGCACTTAGCAAAAATTTTAGGTTTCTAGCTTCTTCCAAATTGTGATCGATTAGTAAAATGGTATTGTCCGTGTATTGAAGGATGGACAAACCATTGTCTACTAAATGAGGCACAACACCCTTGAATTGACCATTTGCTTTCGCACGCTCCATCAAGATAGTGAGACAATCCTCAACTAGATTGAACAATAACAGATGTAGGGGTCGCCTTGACGCACTCCTTTTTTGGATTGAAAAAAGGCCTGTCATCCTCATTGAGTTTAACTGCTACATCCCTCTGGCCATGATCCTATGTATCCACTCACACCACGTAGGCACAAGATATAGATTTGAGAAGCTATTGGCTGCAAGTGTTACATGGTTCTGCTATTGCTTGTTAGTTGGAATGCACGAAGGAACAACTTCAGATGGATAGCGATCTGTCTCTTAGTGTAGGAGTCAAAACTCGGTTAACCGAAATGTCAGTCCAGTATAATATATTGGTCCCTTTCAATGTCATGAATGCACCAGTAATGAATACTGAATATGTCATGAGACATGCATTTTGTTTCTTACAAGGATTTTGATATGATTCTCAACAGTGTATTGTTTCAGACAGGAGCAGTTTTACTATACATATTACCACTAGTAATTACTGGTGGTAATGTTTAGGGATAATAATATAATTTACTCACATATTTATTTATTTACCCGCATTGCCATTAGCGATAAAGAGGTCATTTCTAAGCATCTTGAACCCATCCGCCGATCCAAATTCAGCTTCATCAGAGTAGAAAGCAAAAAAGACACTTAGACCTAATTAATAAAATAAATTACAAGTTTATCATTTTTATCTTTTCAATAATGCCCAGTAAAACCATTACTGCTTCTAATTACTGCTAGCAGTAATTATTGCTCTACCACCAGTAATTATTGTATTACCACCAGTAACTACTGCATTACCACCAGTAATTACTGGATGTAATATGCATAGTAAAACTGCTCTCAGACAGAAATCAGATATGGGTACTGAATACTGAACGGTGGAAATTCTTAGTTACATTTGTAATGATCTTGTGCATGTTCTTAGATGGAATTAGAGATCGTTCTCCAAACTTCCAGCACAGAAAATGGTAACTATGTACCCAGAAAAAAAGACCTATTATTCTGTCATATACAGTAACCAACAAGGGAGAAAAATGTATCAGGTAAGGTCAGATAAGACTAAAGGCAACAGGATGCGTCATGCTAGCTCAAAGGCTTCATGACAACAAGATAACGTACCCACCATAAGGCATAAATCAAGTGCCTGCAATACATGAGCGCTCAAACATGGGAGCTAGATGCTGTAAACATTACATGTCACATAATAGGGGACGAGATAATTTTCAAATAATAGAGCAAACATCTTTCAAAATACAATATTAGCACTTTGTAATGCTCATGAGTGATCCTTTTACTCCCAAAATTAAAAATTCTTCTGCTCCCAAAATGAATAATTCTTCCGGTCCCAAAATTAATGCTCTTGCTGGTCACAAAGATTGACAATGCAACGCAGAATAATCTAATTGTGTCTTCATGGGAAGTGGCAAGTTACCAAAAGAAAACTGAACAACATTGTTAGGAATATTTACCGGTTATCTCTAGGTAGGTTTGAGCGGACAATATCGCTTATCATGTGACACTAACTTCTTGCACGAACTGCACATGCGTGGTGTGGGTTGCATAGTGTTTTTTCTATGCCACTGCCCCCTGTACCACCCCTATCTGCATGCCCCTTAAATCGCTTGTGTTTCCCCTTTGCATCAATATTACCTAGAGCATGAACGTTAATTTGCTCAGTGATGCTACAACCAAAAAAGCCTCAATTTCTCTACTTGTTTGTTGTTGTGCTTGCACCAATTTCTTTAACATGAAGTACCAGGTCTGCATGGCTCTTTCTCACCAATTCCATAACATCCATCGATCGTGCAGCCAAGATAATTGATTCTTCCATGTCATTACGGGCAGCTGAAGCCATCTTAAGCATTTATGCATCTTCAGTAGAGATTGGTTTATCTTCTAACAAGTTTCCATCTCCATCAAACATATCTTCACTCTTGCACCAGTTTGTCCAGGTTACTTTCACGTAATGACTTGGGAGCTTGTTCAATTTCACACCTCTTAGGATATGAATCAGATGCCTACAAGGAATTCCGATAGACTCAAGTAACTTGCAAGGTGTTATGGATTCTATGTTTTGAAGCGGAAATAAGTATCATGTTACTTGTCCATCAAACTATGTATCATATTCAAGAAGTAAAGGGCATACAATTGGGCTACTATGGGTGTCTACTCACCCGTAGTTGCCCAATTGTATGCCCTTTACTCCTTGTATATGTATATTGTGATTGTTAGTCGTGCATACACAATCACTTATATACCGCAAGAGGACAGTGTATAGTTGTAGCATGTTTTCCCTTAGAGCAGTTGTAACACCCTAGAAATCACTCTAGAGTATTACCACACTAAACTAGTACAACAATTAACAAGAAGTCAATAAAGGAAAGAGTAAGACAACGATTAATAACAAAGTAAGCGGAAGCATCCAACGAAATTGATAAATAGGTAACTCAACAGTAATAGCATCATTCTAGCACTCATAATTCCAGCAATATTATTCATAACATTATGAATTTTAAACAGTGCTCAGCCACTCAAACCATGGACTAAAAAAAATAAGACATAACTTCTTTATTAAAGCTTCAGGACAACAAATAGAAACATGTGTTGAAAGTGAAGATGTGAGCTGCTATTGCCCATCCCACGTTCGTGTTCTCCAAACTCAAGCACCTGAGGAGGGAAAAGAAAGCGCATGAGGTTTATGAAAAAACCTTAACAAATAAATGGCTTTAACAATATTATTTGAACCACAATTTAAATGATAGCATCAAAAATAAGATATTATCTGCAGCATAACTTCAAGTAGTAGATAAAACATCAATAACTTCATAATGCTGAACTTCTATGCATATGCAAAAGTGCGAATGATGCAATGCAGTGCATGTCTTCACTTCTACCCTCAAATCCAAACAAAAGGAAGTGAGGGTTCCAACCATATTGCTTAATTCAACGTGCGTTGCTGTACCGATACTTACCGCATCAACATCAGGCTACGGTATCTTCTTATGCATCCAATAGAAAGTGCAATAAATGCAAGATTGTCATGTATGCACTTCATCATATATTTCAACATCGAAATAAAATAAATAGGATCCATAATTTTATAAATGACATTCGAAAAATAGAGATAAATTCTCATTTAGCAATTTATCTATCTAGTGTGAATTATTCAAATTTAGTGGAGGCAATTTAAATAATAAAGTTAAAGCAAGACCACAACGCTATATTTACTTGCCTTCACCAATCAACAAGACAGAGCTAAGAATGCTCCGACGGGGCACCACCTGATCAAATAAATAATTCTCATCATAAAACAAGCATACAAATAATGCAAACAGTGAGTAAATAGCTCCTACGGTCACACACAAAGATAACCGAAAAACAGTACTATAACGCTAAAACTATCTACACAGGACAGTGAGCTTTACATTTCGTAACCATTTTTATACAACAGGAAAAAGGGTATATGATAACACTATGAGTATCTACAGAATCAAATATAAAACTTTGGTATTCAACCTAAAATTTAATTTTAATATCCACTAGAGATAAAACAGTCCACAATATAACTCTGTAAACTGTCCTCGTACTGCAGGACAGTCAGCTTCAGAAATTTATAACTCCAGTTCTACTCAACCAAAAACTACGAATAAATACTCCTTGGAAAGATATGAAGACCTTCTACAACTTTCGTCCTATAGGGTTTGTCAGAATCGATCTCTAAGACCCCAGAAACGGAGTTTGAACTGCTACTGCCATATGACGAAACAGCAGAAGAACAACTTCGACGTCTGAAATTCAGAAAGGCCTAGCACACTCAATACTCAACCAAATTGAGACTTCTAGTACTCGAAAGAAAGATAATCCAACCATCTACAGCTTCTCTAATAAAGTCCTAGTCAGATTCGAATTACAAAGCCTGCAAAAACAGGTATAAACTAACCCTGTGTAGACTGCTATAATAACCGAGAGATCCTACATGGCTGATTGGTAGGGATTAAGGTTCTAATGGCCGGAGCTAATTAATCTGGAACGTAGCTAGCAGGGAGAAAGACACACGTGCATACCTAAGCCAGACCACGATCTCCTCTCTAAACTGCAACAATCCAATCTCCTCTCTAAACTGTAACGATCCGATCTAGTTTACTTTGTGGCGTCCTGTCCTCCATCCCTAGCAACAGATCAAGAGTTGATCAAGAACCCACTTCATCCAATTTGCACCAGCGATGCCTGAGAGGAGAAAATCCTACCTCAAAAAGTATCGCCGCCCTAGAGAAGAGTACAGAGCGTTGCCTCCTCACGATTGACTAGGGAGATGGCTCGATGGTAGGTAGAAACGTGGGCAGGGGAAAAGGCCTAGGCGTTTTTTTTTCTTCTCTCCCTTAATTGGACTCTAATTAGGCCACAGCTATGCAGCCCAATAGGCTAAAAAATGCTGCAATTTAATTTATTTAAACTGGGCAGTTTTTTTTATTTGGAGCATTACAGCATTCCAAGGTTTATATCGATCTATAGAGACCAGTATGAACCAAGAAAAATTATGAATAAAAGATTTATTTAAGCTTACTAAAAAGGGCGAGAGCTTTATTGTTGATGAGCGGGGGTTGTGCCGATCGGCGCGTTGTTGTGCCAAACGGCATGAAGGCTGTTTTAGTTGAAGGCTTTTTAATTTTGCAGAGGCACTTAAATAAAACTTTTTGGTAAGTTCAACCACATATCTGCTAGCTAAGATCGTAACCACAAAGTCCAATCAAATAGCTTCATAAATGGAATTACTTGGATACAAGGAATCAAAGATTAGTAGAGAAGTGATGCTTTTCCGACAAGCCCTATCACGACCAATCACCTTAATCGGTCTACCACCCTCTACTTTACGAGCATCTACTACCATATATGCGTAAGTCGAGACACATGTAAATGAGGCGCATATAAGATCTGGAATACTACCCTAATCGCCATGATCAAGATATCATCTAAATACTTAGCCAATGTACTAAGCATTGAAACAAGCACATGTAAGACCATAAAATCCAGGTAATCAAACATCCAAAACCATTGATCAACATATTCAACATTACTCTGATATACATAGTACAAGATATAACTCCATATTGTAGGCCTACCTTGATGGATCACCTCAAGCACTAGTGGTTCTTGAAACTCCAAGCCTATGATCTTGCAATCATCGACTTGGCTAGGCTAGCCAAGCTAGTCCTAGCAACTAGAGATCTGAAGAATGAGGCAAAGCCTCAATGGCTCTAAACTCATGGAATCTGTTGTCCCTCTAGCGGTGTCTGTTTTGGCCCTAGGGTTTACAAGTATTTATATAGGCTCAACTCGAGATAGATTCAGTTTCTTGGGGAAAAAAGGGTCACATGCCGATCAGCATGGAGAATCATGTCAATCGGCACACTTCGTGTTTAGCCTGATATCTCTTCCAAGTCGGTTCCCAAGTCTTCTGTAGCTTCCATGTGTGTCTCCTCAATAAATTCCTTGAAGTAAAGTCTTGTATTGCATGTTTTGAATCGTGAAATTTTCTATTATCTCTTCGTGATGAACATGTTCAAGATTTGTGTGAATAACTTCCTTGTAGAGGAACTAGAGTGGCAAGCCGGTATTGTACAACCTAAGTCACCCATGTGCCAGTCGACACAGGCTTGTGTCAGTCAGCATATGGGCCTCTTTTGCTACTTTCACCTCTTCAGAGTCCAAATGATGAGGACATCTCTCACGACCTTCAAATAAAAATGGAACAAGATCTTCAACCTCGTGACTACCCCTATGAAAGACCAGTGACTCGAGCCAAAGCAAAACAATTACAACATAAGGTGAATCTTTTCCATAATGATTGTAATCATACCTCTCATAAAGGTCATGTACTACTTAATGGAGGCGCATTACTTGTCCTTAGGTTTGAAGCACAGGTCCAAGATGTAGTTGTCAATTGATGCCCAAAGAGAGCAAGTTGAAGTCAAAGTGGTGATGCCCAGATTCTGTCCTTCAACTTCATGATGAATTATGTATCATTCTAAGAGGTATCACCCTAAGTATTATTTATGGACTAGTTATGTGCTCGTGCGTTGCAACGGGAACTAAAAATTATATGACAGAATAACTACATGCTTGTGCATGAATTGAGAGCTAAAAATTTTATCATGTTATACACGCATAAGTTTTACAATACAATAGTGGATACAACAATCCAATTATCTTACATCACTCAATCTGGTTTGACGAGTCGGATGATACCAATCCATTATTATAATACCTGAATCAATAAATCATCACCCTTTAGAGTTCCAAGAATACATCATATCACCTGTAGAGTATAACATACTAGATTACATTCATGTGCATTGTAGCACCAAGAACAAAATATTAAAAAGGATGATAAACTAGGGAGGCAACACTTGTAGCTCACGTTATATATATTTCAGATCCTAACATAGCATGATCTATGCAGCCACTATATATATATATATATATATATATATATATATATATATATATATATATATATATATATATATATATATATATATATATATATATATATATATATAGATATATTACAAGACAGCCAAGTGGTCACTTACTATCTTGAACATAAACCTAACATGAGGCCAATGCACTAAAAAGAAAAAAAAAATACCAGCCTTGAGAAAATGGTAGCATATATGTTCCATGTGTTGATATTTGTTGGCCTTGAGGAACATTAGACTGCACGGTACACACCCCTTTATATCTGTCGTACCAATGCCCTCTCTCTTGGTAGTAATGCAGAGTTTGAACTGGATACAGGTAAATGAGCTCAAGTAAAAGTTGCAGAGTGTTGAGAAAGATCAGAAATCATCTCTTCTTATTCATATACCTTCTTGCAGCAACAACAAAGCATGACAGATATAAAGGCATGCACATTTCAAAATAAATGCAACACATCAAGTATAATATTCTAGGGAAAGCATTTTTGTGGAGAGAAAACTTAAGCAGAGATTCCACTTTGAGACCTTTTGGATGAAACTCCCTAGATTCCATGATGCAGTTCAAGCCTCTTGGAATGAGCCGGTTGTCGGTTCCTACCCCATCGAGTGTGTCTCCCTCAAGCTCAAGCGCCTCACTCATGCACTCCAATCACGGAGTCAGCGTCAGGATGGACACATAAAAAATGAGCATGCATTGGCCCACGGGATCCTTCATAGGTTGGAGATTGCACAAGATCAGCGGCAGTTAACAAGAGAAGAGAATTGGCTCTGTGGGGAGCTAAAAAAACATTGCCTTGTTCTTGCATCACATGAGAGGACCATAGCCCTGTTGAGGCCGCGCATCAGATTCCTTACGGATGGAGATGCAGATACTTTACTCTTCCACAAAACAGTCGGGTTCCAAAAGAAGAAAAACTTCATTGCAAAGTTGTTACATCAAGATCAAGTGGTCACGTGATAGGAGGAAAAACATGAGGTCATGTTTGAATACTTTGATGGGTTGCTAGGGATAGCCTTGTCCCGACCTTCCACACTAGACTTATCTTTCTTCCAACGGCTGGGTATGGATCTTTCAATTCTTGATGAACCCATCACAGAGAACGAGGTTTGGGAAACAATCATGGCTTTGCGGCTGATAGAGCACTTGGGCGTGATGGATATACAGGGAGGTTCTACAAGTCTTGTTGGCTATTAATAAAAGCAGAATTCTTGGCTGCAATCATTACCTTGCAGCAGGGGACGCAAGGAAATTGTGCCTACTAAACTGTGCTTATCTCACTCTTATGCCAAAAATGGCAGAGGCTTTGCTACCTAAGGACTTTCGTCCCATAAGCTTGATTCACAATTTTGCAAAATTGGTGATGAAAATAATGGCAAACAGGTTGGCTCCTTTTCTCAACACATTGCTCGCAACGAGTCAAAGTGCTTTCATCTGTGGGAGATGTATCCATGATAATTTCATTTTGATGGAGCAGAATATTAAGCTTCTTCACTGGACAAGAGTCTCTAGTCTATTTTTGAAGCTATATATCTCAAAGGCTTTTGACTCAGTCTCATGGGCATTCTTGATGGAGATTTTGGAACACTTGGGATTCGGTCCACTTTGGTGCAACTTGATCAGGAACCTTTTGAAAACCTCCTCTACAAGAGTATTGGTGAACGGTGAGCCGGGCAACGAGATAAGGCACCAACGTGGTCTACGTCAAGGTGATCCACTCTCCCCAATGCTCTTTATTCTTGTCATGGATGTCCTGAGCAGTTCATTTACTAAAGCCGGTGATTTGGGATTGCTTAAACCATTGGCCCGACGCAACCCGCTACAATGGATTTCTTTGTTTGCGGATGATGTGGACCTTTTTATTCGGCCAAGGGAACTAGAAATGAATCTAACCATGGATATGCTTGCAATCGTTAGAGAGGCATCAGGCCTACAAACTAACTTGCAAAGAAGTTGTGCCATACCGATCAGGTATGAAAATGCTGACCTATGCACACTGTTTCCAATACTTTGCCTTGTCCAACATCGAGCTTTCCGTGCACGTACCTAGGGCTGCCTATATCCAACACCAAACAAAGGGTGTGTTTGGTTTGGCTGTGGCTGTGAAAAAAGCTGTTGTGAGATATGAGTTGTGAAAAAGCTGAAAGCCATTTGGTGAAAACGACTGTGAAAAAGTGACTATGAGCTAATAACTGTAAAATAATATGTTATTCATTCAAATTTATAAGCAATTCAAGAAATTATCTTAATTTGTTTAAAATTTTTATTCAACAACATATTTTCTAAACTTAAAATGTTTTTAAAAATTTTAAAGTTTTTTAAAATTTTAAAAAGTTTCTTTAAAAGTTTATTAAACATTCAAAAAGTTTTTACAAATTCAAAAAGTTTTTAATTAAAAAAATAATTGAAAACTTTTTTAATATATATATATTATATTTTTTATTTCTAATATTTATATATATATGAATATTATAAACAATAGATATATAATATATTCATATATATAATATTCATATATGTATGTGTATATTATATATATACGGTAGGACTATTCTACACCCGAGCCACCCAACCCACCACCGACCGTGCCAACCAACCAGAACTGACCGAGCCACCCACCATCCCATTCCCGAATCGGATCCAAAATACCCCGTCCCAGACCCGTTAACCACACCTACCCCCCGCGTGCCCCCGATATCCCCGGCCTTCTTCCCCTGTCTACGGGAGCCCGACGAGGCCGATCTAGGTCCTACGGATCTCCTAACTTCCTTCTTCCCCGTCGGTCGCGTGCGCCTGCCAAGGCTGAGCGAGGCCCCAGAGATTCTTCCCCCGTCGGCCATGTGCGCCCGCCGATGCCGATATAGGACCAAGCGATCATCCGACCTTCGTCCTCATCATTCGCAGGAGCAGTGATGAGTCGTGGCGCCTCACCGCGAGAGAGGATCCCCGGTATTCTTCCCCCATCAACCAAACTTCATCCTCATCATCCACGGCGCGTAGCTCCCGAGGGATCCCCCCCCCCCCCCCCCGGCCTTCTTCCTCGTCGATCGCACCCCGTCCTCCTCCTCTTCCACCAGTCGTGCTCCTTGTGTCACCCCCGGCGGCGCCCGTCCTCCTCCTCCTCGTGCTTCCTCCTCGCCACTGGAGCGACAAGCCAAGTTCTACTCCTACCCCCAGCCGAGATTACTAGGTAGGGATTTCTGAAATTACTGAACATGTTAGAGTTTTGATGAAAATTACTGAGTAGGTTGCTGTAAATTTACTAGCTAATTATCCTGATTTGAGTAAAGCAAATTGAAGTACTGAGTCCTGTATTTGCTTTGAAAAATTACTAAATATACTATTGTCAATTTACTAGCTGATTTTGTTGATTTGGATAAAACAAATGAAATTACTGAGTCCTGTATTTGCTATGAAAATTTACTGAATATACTTGATGTGGACAAGGGTTCCCGATCTTCCGAAAGGTTCTTGGTAAGTTGATTTGGTCGGAGGCGACACACAAATCGATCCGGCTTCAGAACAGCACGTTCTAAACCCCGCAATCACAGCACGACGTCTCCTCTGGTTATCAACCGTCCAAAAGACGATTGACCTCGCCGAGAAGGCTAATCCCTGCCTGTGAATCAAGAACACAAGCAAGAACAACGAAGAATGCAACACAATTGCAGATGTATGATTAAACTCTCGAAGTTGGGGTCTCACAAACCGATGAACGGCGAAACTGTTTATGAACAGAATTGATCTAAGCAAAACCCAAACCCTAATGGTGCGGCGGCGGCTGTATATAAAGACACTAGGGTCGTGCAAGACCCTCTGGACGCGCCCCTAATTGGGCTCAACTAGATACAAAGCCCAAAGGCCAAAAATAGGCGACGCAGCACCGACACAGATTCTGGACTCTGTCTTGTTTTGACGATTCCCGATGACTCCGGATGAATTTTGACATGAGGCCGGCGGCATTGGAAAGGTCTTCACCTTATCTTTCCGTGCATATGTAGAACGTCCAAATCCGAGTCCGTATGCGTCATGGGCGACTGTTTTAGTACCGACTGGTCCTGGGCCCCGAAACAGACTCGAAGTCGGTTTTGATTGGGCCTCCACTTTGGCTTCCAAGCCCTTGCTGGTCCTCCACGTTCCCAACTCCTTCTCCCATCATCTCCTGGTCTTCTCCATGGTTTCTAATCATAAAATAATCATTAGGTAGCAAACCATTCTCAAAAGTAACATATAGCGAAGAACATAGGAACGAGCTCACCTCTAAATTTAGTCGTCGTGCACGAGCTCTAGTCATTGGACCTTGCAAGTCCAGATTTGGAGGAGTGTTGTGTGTATCCATAGGAGTGATGTCCTCATCATCCTCCCCCTCTTGAAGTGGAGTCGTCCTCGACTCGAGCTCATCCTCTTCTCCCAAGTATGGTTTCAAATCTGAAATGTTAAAAGTAGGACTAACCCCGAACTCGGGAGGCAACTCAAGTTTGTATGCATTATCATTAATCTTCTCTATTATTTTGAATGGACCATCAGCTCTAGGCATTAGTTTAGACTTTCTCAATTCTGGAAATCTATCCTTCCTTAAGTGTAACCACACTAAATCTCCTACATCAAGCTTTACTTCCTTTCTACCCTTACTGCCAGGAATTTTATACTTTTCATTCATCTTTTCAATGCTAAGTCTAGTGGTCTCATGCATTTGCAAAATAAATTCAGCACGTTCCTTAGCATCAACATGAACTCTCTCATTAATAGGTAGAGGAAGTATATGAAGTGGAGTACGGGGATCAAAACCATACACTACCTTGAATGGACTTACCTTGGTAGTAGAATGTGTTGCCCGATTATAAGCAAACTCAACATGAGGTAAGCATTCTTCCCATTGCTTCAAATTTGTCTTCAAAATAGCTCGCAACATAGTACCCAAAGTGCGGTTCACAACCTCAGTTTGTCCATCAGTTTGTGGATGACAAGTTGTAGAAAATAACAACTTTGTACCCAACTTATTCCAAAGCGTGCGCCAAAAATGACTCAAGAATTTTGCATCACGATCTGAAACAATAGTAGAAGGCATACCATGCAAACATACAATTTCTTTGAAAAAAAGATCAGCAATGTAACTAGCATCATCAGTTTTATGACATGGTATAAAGTGTGCCATCTTGGAAAAACGATCCACAACAACAAAAATGCTATCGCTCCCCCTCTTAGTCCTAGGCAGTCCTAAAATAAAGTCCATAGAAATATCCGTCCAAGGAATAGAAGGAGCAGGAAGTGGCATGTATAAACCATGTGGATTCAATCGAGACTTAGCTTTTTGACATGTAGTGCAGCGAGCAACAAAACGCTCAACATCTTTCCTCATCCTTGGCCAAAAGAAGTGTGTGGCCAAAATATCCTCTGTCTTCTTAGCACCAAAATGACCCATCAATCCACCTCCATGCGCCTCCTGCAACAACAAAAGACGAACGGAACCAACTGGAATGCATAGGTGGTTAGCTCTAAACAAGAATCCATCATTCAACACAAATTTGTGCCAAGCACGACCTTCTTTACAGTGCAGCAATACATCTTTAAAATCAACATCAGCAACATATTGTTCTTTAATTGCCTCAAGTCCAAAAATTCTACAATCAAGTTGAGACAGCAAAGTATATCGCCTAGATAAAGCATCAGCAATCACATTATCCTTCCCTTTCTTATGTTTAATAATATAAGGAAAATACTCAATAAACTCAACCCATTTAGCATGTCTACGGTTCAAATTGCATTGAGAACGAATATACTTAAGTGATTCATGATCAGAATGAATAACAAATTCTTTGGGCAACAAATAATGACGCCACGTCTCTAAAGAACGTACAAGTGCATATAGTTCCTTATCATACATGGAATAATTCAAAACAGGCCCAGTAATTTTCTCACTAAAGTATGCAACAGGTTTACCATCTTGCTTATCACATTCAAGCTCAAAAGTCTTATCAAAATTGGGTAATTGCAGCAATGGTGCATGTGTAAGTTTGTCCTTCAAAGCATCAAAAGACTCATGATGTACCTTACCAAAATGGAAGTCAACGCCCTTCTTTGTCAACTCATGCAATGGTGCAGCAATGGTGCTGAAATCTTTGACAAAGCGGCGGTAGAAACCTGCAAGACCAAGAAAACTCCTCACCTGTGTGATAGTTTTTGGTACAGGCCAGCTCTTTATGGCTTCAATCTTCGCCTCATCCACCTCAATTCCCTGTGGAGTCACAACATAGCCAAGAAAAGAGACTCGATTCGTGCAAAAGGTGCACTTCTCAAAGTTACCAAATAAACGTGCAACTCGCAAAGCATCAAAAACAGCACGCAAATGAATCATATGATCATCCATGGATTTGCTATAAATCAAGATATCATCAAAGTAAACAACCACAAATTTGCCAATAAAAGGTCTTAAAACCTCATTCATCAAACGCATGAAAGTACTGGGTGCATTAGTTAACCCAAAAGGCATTACTAGCCACTCATACAACCCGAATTTGGTTTTGAAAGCTGTTTTCCATTCATCTCCAAGTTTCATTCTAATTTGATGGTAGCCACTACGCAAATCAATTTTAGTGAAAATTATAGCACCACATAACTCATCAAGCATGTCGTCTAGCCTAGGAATAGGATGACGATACCTAATAGTAATGTTATTAATGGCTCTACAATCTACACACATACGCCAAGAACCATCTTTCTTAGGAACCAAAAGTACAGGAACAGCACAAGGACTAAGTGATTGACGAACATACCCATGATCCAAAAGGTCTTGGACTTGTCGTTGTATCTCCTTAGTCTCCTCAGGGTTGGTCCTATAAGCAGCACGGTTTGGCAAAGTAGCACCAGGAATCAAATCAATTTGATGCTCAATCCCTCTCAAAGGTGGCAATCCCGGAGGTATCTCAGCTGGGAAAACATCCTCATACTCCTGCAAAAGGTTAGTGACAGCAGGAGGCAAAGCACTAGAAGCAATATCACCAAGCAAAAACAAGGCTTGTTTGCATATCAAAGCATAGCAAATATCATCAGTAGAAATTTCAGCAAGCTCAGATTTTGTGGCAAGACATGAACGACCTTGTAATTTAATTGCAGCACCCTTAGAACTTGAAGAATCATTAACATTACTTGGTGTAGAAGCAGAATTAATAGGTTGCTGAATTTCAGGGCTTTTATTTTTCAAACTAGCAGCTCGTTCTAAATCAGCTTGTACAATTTCAGCAGGGGTCATTGGTAACAAAGTAATTTTAGTTCCTTTATGCATAAAAGTGTACTTATTACTTTTACCATGGTGTACAGCATCATTATCCAATTCCCAAGGTCTACCCAATAAAAGTGAACAAGCTTGCATGGGTACAACATCACAATCAACAGAATCCACATAGGAACCAATGGAAAAAGGAACTCCGCAAGTTTGTGTTACCTTAGCTTTTCCAGAGTCATTTAACCACTGAATGTAGTATGGATGTGGATGTGGGCGTGTGGTCAAATCAAGCTTCTTAACCACATCAGAACTTACCAAATTGTTGCAGCTTCCTCCATCAATGATGACACGTGCCCGACGGTTCTTGATGACGAAGAAAATCTGGAACAAGTTATGTCGCTGCATCATCTCGGGCTGCTGGATTTGTGTGCTAAGCACACGCTGCACAATAATATTCATGTAGCCTGTGGTATCTCCGCCTCCAAGGACGAGGTCACCGCTGGTGGCAGCGACATCCTCCTCCTCATCCTCCACATCGGAGGTGCTCATGTAACCGCCATCATCTGTCGCCACATATGCTCGCCTACTTGGGCAGTCTTTCTGCACATGGCCAAGACCATGGCATCGGTGGCACTGAATCCCTGTAGTGCGTCCCGTCGAAGCAACAGAGGAGGCACTACTAGCCGGTACCTGCACAGAATTTTTACCTGAGCGCGTAGAAGGGGCAGGGGCTGATCTTGGTGCTGCAGAAACAACACTAGCCCCGAAGTCCCCGTCGGCCGTGGTGATAACTTGTCCCTAGTTGCTGGTCTAACTATGTCCTAGAACAGTAGTGATAGCAAAGAAGAAACAAAGAGACAAAGGCACACAGACGATAACAGGGGGCTTAGTGTAAGATAGCCAAACTCAGAAATTCCAGGGGGCTAGATGGAGCACTAGTAGGAATCCCAAATTTCTTTTTTTTATTTTATTTTTTTGATATTTTTTTCCAACTCACTAGCAAACAGGAAGAAAACACAAAAAATTTCAGCTCAAACCGAGCTAGGACTTGGCCTACAGAAAATCTTGAAGGTTCAGAAAATGTCGGGTTTCAACTTGAATGAATTTTTTCTTTATCTTCCCGATTTTTTTTTGAATTTTTTGACGAGGGCACACAGGGCGTAGCCGAGTGTGGGTATGGTCAACTTTTCGTCAAGAATCTCCTGTAAAAATTTCAGCCAAAATGGACAACCGAGCGAAAAGTTATGGCTGTTTTACCGAAGGGGTGTCGGAATCGGTTATGAAGAACCCGGGGGTTTGAGTGAAATCCGAGTCGGGCTTGGGGTCGGGTAGGGAGTTTTTTTTGGCGAGGTGGATGCAGCGGAAAGTGGAATTTATGAAACCGGTCCGAGGTGGTGAGGGTAGGTTTAGGGTGGGATTAGGGTGGGCGTGTTGATCAATCAACCCTAGCACACAAAGCCGACAAAACCGAGGATGGTGAAGGGGATGGCGGCTAGGGTTGCAAGGAAAACACTACTGATGACAAAAACACAAACTAAACCAGCGACTAAACAAGAACTAGGGCACAAACTCAACACTACGGACTCTGAAATTGAAATATGCAAAGGCTAAACACGTGGTTATGGGCGGGGGAAATTTTTTTTGGTATTTTCAGTGAACGATAGGAAGAACACGAAAACAAAACTAAAGGGTAGTGTGAACCTGACGGTGCACCTAAAGCTCTGATTACCACTTGATGTGGACAAGGGTTCCCGATCTTCTGAAAGGTTCTTGGTAAGTTGATTTGGTCGGAGGCGACACACAAATCGATCCGGCTTCAGAACAGCACGTTCTAAACCCCGCAATCGCAGCACGACGTCTCCTCTGGTTATCAACCGTCCAAAAGACGATTGACCTCGCCGAGAAGGCTAATCCCTGCCTGTGAATCAAGAACACAAGCAAGAACAACGAAGAATGCAACACAATTGCAGATGTATGATTAAACTCTCGAAGTTGGGGTCTCACAAACCGATGAACGGCGAAACTGTTTATGAACAGAATTGATCTAAGCAAAACCCAAACCCTAATGGTGCGGCGGCGGCTGTATATAAAGACCCTAGGGTCGTGCAAGACCCTCTGGACGCGCCCCTAATTGGGCTCAACTAGATACAAAGCCCAAAGGCCAAAAATAGGCGATGCAGCACCGACACAGATTCTGGACTCTGTCTTGTTTTGACGATTCCCGATGACTCCGGATGAATTTTGACATGAGGCCGGCGGCATTGGAAAGGTCTTCTCCTTATCTTTCTGTGCATATGTAGAACGTCCAAATCCGGGTCCGTATGCGTCATGGGCGACTGTTTTAGTACAGACTGGTCCTGGGCCCCGAAACAGACTCGAAGTCGGTTTTGATTGGGCCTCCACTTTGGCTTCCAAGCCCTTGCTGGTCCTCCACGTTCCCAACTCCTTCTCCCATCATCTCCTGGTCTTCTCCATGGTTTCTAATCATAAAATAATCATTAGGTAGCAAGCCATTCTCAAAAGTAACATATAGCGAAGAACGTAGGAACGAGCTCACCTCTAAATTTAGTCGTCGTGCACGAGCTCTAGTCATTGGACCTTGCAAGTCCAGATTTGGAGGAGTGTTGTGTGTATCCATAGGAGTGATGTCCTCATCAATACTGCTATCAATTTACTAGCTGAATGTGCTCATTTTGGTAAAACAAATGAAATTAATATAAAACATAAAAATTATTGGGTTTGTTTATCAAATTACTCATTATGTTGTTTGATATTTTTGCAATAATGAATAATTTTTAGGAAATTACTGTATATGTTCTAAAAGTTTCCGGTTGCAGTAGTGTGGAGTAGAGGTACAACGTTTTTGCTTGATGTATAAATGTACCTTTAAATTACTAGGGTCAGTGAATGTGTTGCATTGACTGTAAAAAATACTAAAATTACTAATGCTATAATACATATTGGTTGTGTCTTATTTGATGTTTTATTACTACAGAAACATGGAGAGTGAGGGTGCTGCAGCTGTGAACGAACAAGTGCTAAATGGGATCAAAAACATGGCCTCCCATGTTTCTATCAATGTTTCAAATGATGCTCCTCAACCAACACCGGTGACCACTGCACCCCTGTCATTTAGTCTACCCCTGATGCTCCCATCCCAGCTATGCCTGTATCATTCAGCCCCGCATGGCTTGAAGATTCAATGAGGTATAGGGTCATGATTACGCCTCCAGCTCCTATCGCCCCCGAGTAGCTAATCACGCCAGAGGTGGAACCAACATATGCTCATGTAAGTAGTTTCACATCTATTTTATTGATGTGGTATTTTTGGAACCATGAAATTACTGTGTACCATACTTCTGAAAAATTATTGGTTCCTGGAAGTGTGCAATATAGGTAGAACTTTTTGTTTGATGCATTTGCTGGAATAACCTAGGATCAAAAAATATGTTGGATAACAAAATTACTGGGGCAGAGAAAATTACTGGCTATTTTCACTGTGCAGGACCCAAGAATTGCTCTGAAGTATCTCCCGCATAGTGACATGACCTTTGAAAGCCTGGATGAAGCATACAATTTCTATGCTTTGTATGCAATGCTTGCTGGTTTTCCAATTAAAAAGGGCAGAAAGAGGAACATCAAACGTGGGCAAGAATATGAATGTTCATTTGAAGGGAAGCATAGGGGTAGCCCAGGGGCAGACAGGAAAAGGGAGAAGACAACCATGCGGAAAGGTTGCAAGGTAATGGTATGCGTGTTGGAGTCAAAGGACGGAGGGGTTGTGAATTTCAAAAGAATTGTGCTTGAGCATAACCATACCCTTACTTGGTCCCCGAGGATGGTGAAGCGCATGAGAGCACACAAGAATAAGAACCCTGCACTACAGAGCATGGTTGACATGTTGCTCAAAGACAAAATCAGGCACATACAAGTTATGAGCATACTAAAGAAGGCTGTTGGAGGGTGCGAGAGACTAAATGTGACAGAAAAAGATGTGCAAAATAGGTGCTATTCTAAAAAAATTACTGAAAGTCCCCAACTTAAAATTACTAATGTTTATGTTTCATTTAGTACTATGGGATTACATATGTTGAAAATTACTGAAGTAGGAAATTACTGATTCTGAACATCATTACTAATTTCATAATTGGCTGTTGTGCATGCAGGAGGGCTGCCATTGCTCGTGATGATGTAAATGACGACATGCCTAAATGGTGTAGTATTTTGAGGAGTGCAAGAGGAACAACCCTCAGTTCTACTACAATTTTGAATTGGATAACAAGAATGTGGTGCGTAACATATTCTGGAGTTTTGCTAGCCAGCAAGGTGATTACAAATGTATAACTTGTTGACTAATCGTCCAAGCAGATTACTAATAACCAATCATAAAAAGGCTGCTTATTTAACAAAATAGATCTTATGTTTTTATGTGCAGACTATGGAGATGTTGTAGCATTTGATACTACATAGAGAGCCAATCGGTACAGCATGCCTCTTGCAATGTTTGTGGGTTTCAATAACCAGCTCCAGAACGTTGTGGTTGCACAAGCACTGATAAGATATGAGCGGGAAGGGACATTCAGATGCGTATTTGAGCAATTTCGGGAATGCATGAGTGGCAAAGACCCCATAACGATATTCACAGGTATTTCCAAGAAATATAAAATGTATGGCTGATATATAGGAATATGGCCTGCTGCAGCATGAACATAATTAGCTACCTTATTTTTGTTTCTTCCTTTTTCCTCCGGATCAGGATAATGCAATGGAGATCGCAATACCTATATTATTCCCACGGACCTACCACAGGTTCTGCAGGTGGCATATGTTGAGAAAATACAAAGACCCACTGAAACAGTTGTACAATGTCCATCAAACTTTGTGCGACAAGGTAACATCCATGATAAGTCATCCATTAAATCCTACGGAATTCGAGAGGACATGGACAGACATGCTCAATGAGTTCAAGATTCATGACAGTGCAGTCATGGGGAGTTTATTCGATATTAGGAAAATGTGTATTGCAGCATTCTACAAAAATATTTTTTGTGGAACAATGTCTTCAACGCAAAGAAGCGAGAGTGTTAATGCTTTAGTTAAAAGAGGGTATGTTGATAACTCTCAACTCCTATCCATGAATTCATAAAGCAATTCCTTGAGATGCTGCAGCACATGTATGAGAATGAGGCGAGAGAGAGATACAATTCACAGGTAACATCCCCTATCGCTCCCCCCTGCTATGTGTATTTATGTTATGTTGAGAAATAACTGAAAATTACTGAAGGTGGTCATCATGAAATTACTACAGCTCATGGAATAGGTTGAATAGAATTACCATGAACATTTATGTGCTATGAAAAATTACTGAAATGTACCAATGTGAAAAATTACTGATGTACTCGTGTGAAAATTTTACTGAATGTACTAATATAGAATTTCATTGAAATTACTGAGTGTTAATAATACTTTTTTGTAATAGTCTCAGCCTGTGACCGTCACATACCATCAATTTGAACAACAATTGTCCAAGATATATTTAAAAATATGTTCAAAGATTTCAAGGAGACTCAAAAAAGAAGCACTAAATTCATAGTATATCCTAATCCGGAGAAAACTGGATACTACTTTGTTAAGCACCGTCCTGTGGATACTACTTTCCCATGGATACAACATGAGTTCCATGTGAAAGCTATAATCGATGTTGAAGAACCGGAGAATTTGGTGTTCAACTGCGATTGCATGAATTGGGGGCACAAAGGTTTGTCATACATGTTGTAATACATATCTGTAGTGGAAAAATGCAATTACTTCTTATCTGCCTGTGAAATTACTGAACCTTGAAATAAAATAAACACAGGTTTGTTTTGCTATCACCTGGTGTTGACATTCACACACCTTTTCGTGGATCGCATACCATCGAGATATATTCTCAAGCGCTACACTAGGAACCCGTCTGTGGAAACAAATTTTGACAGGCACGACAATATGTTTCTTGGCCCTGATGAAGACACTAAGGCTAAACTGGCAGCAAGTATACTTCCAAATCTGTTTAGGCTACAAAGGTCCGCAATAATGTCATCTGAGGTGAGTCACATGGTTGGTAAAAAATTCTGCAAATATTGCTTGAACTTGTAAGCTTGTTATTGTTGACTTTTGCTAAGCCATATTAATAAATCATTCCCGGCACGGGGCCAGAAACGGTTCACTAATATGTCCCAGAGTCAAGTAGGTAAAATCCGCAAGCGCACGGAGAATACCGCTGTAGCATTTCACCCGGAAGTATTCAGGGTATCGTATTTGTTTATCCCAAAGGAAGGGTATGATCAAGAAGCGTTACTAATATATAAGATCATGTTAACAATTAGCAAGGATATCTAACCAAGACAGGCGGGTACATAATAATAACCGGGTAGTGTGACACACACAGAAGATTCCTACTAAATAAATAAAGTCTAGTGGAGGAAAGACTAGGCTAAGCTACTCCTACTATACATTCCTATACAGTTGCATAGCCTAAGTAGAATACATACAGACCCACACTCAGGTTCAGCAGTCAATAGTATAGCACTTCAGGCACGGACTTACCCCTGCATCCACAGGCGACTTCCGCCAAGAGCCTACGCACTAGCCTAGCGGGGAGGATTTCAAAGGACGGACAGGGCTGTCACCACCTGCCGCCTACCTCAACGAACCAGTAGACTAACGAATAATTGATGCAAATCAGTCACCCAAGTACCATACTTGCATGACCAAAGAGCACTCTGCCCCTCCGCGATTACTATTAACGAGGCAGAGCTACCGTACGAATACGATCACCAAACCCATGCTATACTTTATCAGCTAAAACTAAGCATAGAGACTATAACATATAAACTAGACTATAGTGACGGTATATAACTATCATGACAATAGTAGTATAATAAATATAAACTACTATCACACAAGTAGACTATACTATCACATATATGGATCACAAAATCAAACAAGAAACTCATGACCCAAGCACAACTATATAGAAAAGATATATATATTGATAAGAGTAAAGTCTTACAAAAGGGAAAAGATACAAGAGCCATACCAATTCCAAGTGAAGACCTGGGACTAGAGAGCTCTAGACTCAGCCTAACTCCACTAAAACTCCAAGAACTACTACTAGCAAGAGAGAAATGCTTCTTGTGGTGTGTGTTGAATGTGAAGGCACACCCTCCTATTTATAGCCTCAATAGGTCGGCAAGGGAGCGTAACCGCCACGGAAGACATCTCAAACCGTCATCAGGAGTCACGGAGGAGCCAACACGTGGAAGCCCAGGCGGAGAGGGCGCCCGGCTGGGTCGGCCGACCTGACCAGGTCGGCCGACCTGGGGGTGGCCCCTCCTGGCCTGTGCTTTCTCCAGGTGGCTGTCCTGTGGGTCCTGAGGTCGGTTCCCGCGGTATTACAGGGAGTTACGTCGGTTAAGTGCTGCAAATGGGCCCTTCAATCCGTGTGACGTCCATGTGGCGCTCTCTGATTGGTCGAAAGTGTGTTTTCTTGCCTTTTGAGGTGTTTCCTTCACATTTCCTCCTGCATGCACAAAGTTCTCCAAGTACAAGTGGAACTATATTATTGTGATAAAGCATGCGTGTATGAAATGCCAAATTCTCCTTTATTTGAGTATAGTTGACGGTTGAAAATGGTACTTAACAGCCGTCAACAAACTCCCCCAAGCTTACCCTTTGCTCGTCCCGAAGCAAAGATAAACTTAAGTTGTTGATCAGGAGTTGCTACAATGTCCTACTCCTCAATAATACTATGCGCTCAACAAAGTACTCTTCCTAGAATTAAATATATTGGCGCATAACTTACCCATTTACCTCGATCCATGGGGCTTTTACACCTCATTGTCTTGGGCGGTTGAGAGATAGAACAATTGCAGGGCACTAATCACTTGCTCTAGATTCCGCTATGTTGTTCCGGAGGTTTTCAAAAGATTTTGAAAATAAAAACCAAGTTCCTCAAATGATTCTCTCGGATCACTCAATATGTGTATGATTCCTCACCAAGGCAAAGTGTTGCCTATAATCACCTACTTCTAAATAAGGCTTTATGTGGAGCTCAAGGTAGGGATATATGAGGCACTCATGTTCACATAATATTGCTATGTCAAAAGACCGGATCCAAGAAAAACATCAATTCAAACAATCTTGATCAAGATGTGCAAATGTGTGGGAGAACGGAGGAATGGTGGATGGGAAGAAATAACTCCTTTTTGAATTTTCCTTCTCTCTTTTGGAGTTTCTAGGCTATGGCTATCTTTTGCTTGCTCTCTTTTTTGAGCATTTTTTTTTTTTCATAGCCATAGTCCTAGTTTGCAATGAATACTTTGAGAGAGGAATTTTGCAATGGATATATGGAGTGTTTCTTTGGATAGATGGATGGATAGTGGCTTTCTTCCGGTGTAGAAGAATAGCTCACGGTGGATATGGTGGATGCTATCTTCTTGATTTAGACGGATAGCTCATGGCGGTGGATGTGTGTACATGATCTTGATCAAGAAAGCATGAAAAGAGTTCTACTAGGGTCACAACAATTTTGACTAAGCTCAATGTGAAACAAGCAGCATATGTGTAAAGGTTTTCAAATGTAAACACTACATATGGCTGTGGTGGGAATTTCATCATTGAGGAACTTATCAATTTGTCATTTTGAAAAATAAAACTCCGGAATTCAAGCTTTACGTTGAGCAAGATCATAGCAGCCCTATCTATCATATCATACCTCTCAACAACTTAGAACTAGAGAATGCATATGCTACCCACAAGATTCAAGTTCAAGGCAAGATTTACCAACAAACCTAACTCTTGAGAGAGTACTAAGTTGTAAACTAGCTTTAGAGAGGAATAAAGGACAGAGCAACTACTCATCATCTCAACATAGGAAAATTATACACATTCATACCGCGCATGAAAAAGGGAAATATTTTTGTTCTTTTTATGTTTTGCAAATTTTTATGGAATTTCAGATTTAGCAAATGCAAGAAATAAAGGGAAGGGGAAAGATACAAGTTACCGTAAGAAGGGGGGTCCTCCCCCAAGCTTGCTCTTGCTCGTATCTGCTGGTTCGGGTCGTAGCCTTGGGAGCGGAAGAAGGCATTCCAATTGTTCTGATTCTGAGCCATCATCGCGTTCAGCTGGCGGAATTGGTTGTCGCTGAAATTCTGCCATTGCTGGGTGTCGGCGACATGTTGCGTGAGAGTTTGTTGCATGCTCTCGGTGCGCAAATCAATGTCGTCCACCCTCCTTGTCAACTCGGACATCCCATAGTTGAGTTCACGGAACCCACGGGATGAGAATGACCGAGTGGCAAAGGATGGCGGTCCGCTTGAACTTGATGACGTCTGCATGGGGTAATCGTACTGAGATTCCCATGCTCCGGCCTGCCATGTTGATGCACCCGCCTCGTCCTGTGGCGGGGGCTGCTCCCATACCGGATCTCCGGTCGGAGTGCGAAACTCCGGTGTAGGCTCCATATGCCTACGGGAACGTGTCGGTCGCCCTGAAACACTATGCCTGCGAACTTCTCCCACTGGCTCAAGTGGGAGGGTTAGTGCCCGACAGTGATACAAACGAAGACTCGGGTTAGGTAACGGGAATTCATTTGTATACCCGGGAAAGTGATAGATCAAGGTATTATTTGGACCATGTTTCAAAGTATGTCCTTGCACAAAATAGTCCTCGCCTAGGAATTCTCTATCTACCGTCAAATATTCAACATGAACATTCTCAAGCAGACCACACTTCTGCACAATGCGAGTAACTAAAGAGGTGCACTCAATTGGTCCTGTCAACTTTATATTGTCTAACCATTGATCAATCATGCATTCCGCGGGTGACACCCTAATTTTCTTAACCATGGCATAAAGTATTTTCAATTCATCTTGCCGGACAACCCTAATGTCACCTCGAGGAAACAAGGTCATAGCCAACCACACATGCATAAATCTAAGTGTAGGATTATGGATGGCACTTGTTCTAGGCTTGGGACCCCACTCGTTTCCGGAAATCTTTTTCCAAAAACTTTCTTTATGGAACCCCTTTAGCGCTTTATCTAAGTCTAGCCTACATTTAGGATTTAGACCTAGCATAGCATGAAGATCACCCCATGTGACCAAGCGCTCTTGCCCAAACAAGCGAAAAGAAATGCCTTCATCATACTTTCTAAGGGTGCATAAAAACTGCATAGTAAGCAAACGAGAACCCGGCTCATCTACTTCTACGAAATTTAGCCAACCCATAGTGCAAAAAATAGAGCAAATTCTTCTCTCATACCTATTTTCTCGAGGAAGTCCGGATCGAAGCGTCGGGTGTGGGCGAATGGCCGTTCTCTCATGAGCGCGATGGCTTGGCCCTCGCGGTCGTCCTTGATGTCGAGATGCTCCTCGGTGATGAGCAAGGCCGGCCTTTCCTCCGGAATTTCAGCTTCGGGGTCACCATGCCCTGGACTTGGTGTGAGCTCGACGGAGGATGCTTGGCTCGTGCTTGCACGAGTGCTTTTTCTCCGCTTGATTCCGGCGACTTGATTCATTCGGTTGAACATGGCTGCACACAAGAACAAACACAAGACAAGAACAAAAACAAGATCGAACAAGTGTTCGGGTGAGCGTTAGTGAAAACGACAAACCCGAGCTTCTCCGAAATTGGTTTTCTTCTCACAACAACTGGCAAATGCACTAAAACAGAGGGGAAATATTTTTTTGGGTTTTTGGGGCTGTAGTAAAGTTGAAGAACACGAAATTTTGGGAGAGCAACAAGTGAGCAAAGGAGGGGGGTGAAAGATGGGCTTGGAATGGTGAAACTCCTCCTCCTGGGCGGTTTTATAGCCAAGGAAGCAAGATGGCCGTTAGAAAGGGACAGAGCAACGGCCATATAGCCGTTGGGAGAAAGGAGCACAGGAAAAGGTGGGGCCAGGGGGTCGGCCGACCCCACCAGGTCGGCCGACCTGGCAGGTGGGCCTCCTGGCAGCCCCCTTTTTCCTATGTGTTCCCCAACGGCTAAGGGATTTGTCCCCTGCTGCCTTTTTGCTCAAAAAGCTCGACAAAAAATCTTTTCAAAATGGAAAGCCCAAAAACCTATTTTCTAAATTTTAAAAAATGCAAATGAGTTTTGAAAAATTCCAAGGTGGCTGGAAAAATTCAAAAATGCAGAAATGCAGTGGTCGGGAAAAATCAAAATGTGGTGGAAAGCAAATATGCAATTAAAAGAGCAAATATGGATAACTACCGGTTTAACCTCCCGGCGAGGACTCACCTTTTAAAGTCCGACGAGCGGGACTGTTCTCCGGCGTTCAGCTCGATGAAGCGTTGTCCGGTCCCGGAGATGAAGACACGGATGATGCTTCTTGTTTCACTCGCCACACCTTTTTGGTCTTTGTTGCGGTCGGTGGCTTCTCGGGCTTCGGAGGCTGCGGTTTTGCAGGCTTCACAGCCTGTTTCTTTGCAGACCTCGGAGGTTGCTGCCTTGTGGACTTCGGAGGCTGTTGCTTAATGTGTGACCTTTGCCTCCTTGCCTTCATCAGTTGTTGCTGTGCAACTTTTTCCTTCTCAAGGAAGTTCTTCATGAATGTGATGAGGCTGTCCTTCTTTTTGAACGTGTTGCAAATCTCCAGGAATTGCTGGAGATGAGCACTAGCGTCCTCATTGGCTTTCCCGCAGAATGGGCTAGCCTGCACCATGGTGATGAGACCGTTCTTGATCTCGAAGTTCGCATCTCCCACATTGCCAGCTGGTCCCGTAGGGATGTTGGCAGCGGAGGGAGCGGAGAACTCGCGGAGGGTCTTGTCGGCCATTTGCTCAGAGCTTGATGGTGCGGGAATGACAGGTTCGATTGGCCGAATCTCCTTACGAGGAGGGGTGAGCCTAGCTCGTGTCCTTCTCAGGAGTGACTCAGGATCTTCAGTGAAGTTTGTCGGCAAGTCGAAACCAGTCATACACTACCCTGTTTTCATACAAAATGCAGAAAACAAAGCAAGGTTAACCTGCTTAGGAGATAGCCTTAATAATTGCAACACTACTATATACATTAGTAATTTTTCTTGATCATACGCCTTCCCCGGCAACGGCGCCAGAAATGCTTGTTGACTTTTGCTAAGCCATATTAATAAATCATTCCCGGCACGGGGCCAGAAACGGTTCACTAATATGTCCCAGAGTCAAGTAGGTAAAATCCGCAAGCGCACGGAGAATACCGCTGTAGCATTTCACCCGGAAGTATTCAGGGTATCGTATTTGTTTATCCCAAAGGAAGGGTATGATCAAGAAGCGTTACTAATATATAAGATCATGTTAACAATTAGCAAGGATATCTAACCAAGACAGGCGGGTACATAATAATAACCGGGTAGTGTGACACACACAGAAGATTCCTACTAAATAAATAAAGTCTAGTGGAGGAAAGACTAGGCTAAGCTACTCCTACTATACATTCCTATACAGTTGCATAGCCTAAGTAGAATACATACAGACCCACACTCAGGTTCAGCAGTCAATAGTATAGCACTTCAGGCACGGACTTACCCCTGCATCCACAGGCGACTTCCGCCAAGAGCCTACGCACTAGCCTAGCGGGGAGGATTTCAAAGGACGGACAGGGCTGTCACCACCTGCCGCCTACCTCAACGAACCAGTAGACTAACGAATAATTGATGCAAATCAGTCACCCAAGTACCATACTTGCATGACCAAAGAGCACTCTGCCCCTCCGCGATTACTATTAACGAGGCAGAGCTACCGTACGAATACGATCACCAAACCCATGCTATACTTTATCAGCTAAAACTAAGCATAGAGACTATAACATATAAACTAGACTATAGTGACGGTATATAACTATCATGACAATAGTAGTATAATAAATATAAACTACTATCACACAAGTAGACTATACTATCACATATATGGATCACAAAATCAAACAAGAAACTCATGACCCAAGCACAACTATATAGAAAAGATATATATATTGATAAGAGTAAAGTCTTACAAAAGGGAAAAGATACAAGAGCCATACCAATTCCAAGTGAAGACCTGGGACTAGAGAGCTCTAGACTCAGCCTAACTCCACTAAAACTCCAAGAACTACTACTAGCAAGAGAGAAATGCTTCTTGTGGTGTGTGTTGAATGTGAAGGCACACCCTCCTATTTATAGCCTCAATAGGTCGGCAAGGGAGCGTAACCGCCACGGAAGACATCTCAAACCGTCATCAGGAGTCACGGAGGAGCCAACACGTGGAAGCCCAGGCGGAGAGGGCGCCCGGCTGGGTCGGCCGACCTGACCAGGTCGGCCGACCTGGGGGTGGCCCCTCCTGGCCTGTGCTTTCTCCAGGTGGCTGTCCTGTGGGTCCTGAGGTCGGTTCCCGCGGTATTACAGGGAGTTACGTCGGTTAAGTGCTGCAAATGGGCCCTTCAATCCGTGTGACGTCCATGTGGCGCTCTCTGATTGGTCGAAAGTGTGTTTTCTTGCCTTTTGAGGTGTTTCCTTCACATTTCCTCCTGCATGCACAAAGTTCTCCAAGTACAAGTGGAACTATATTATTGTGATAAAGCATGCGTGTATGAAATGCCAAATTCTCCTTTATTTGAGTATAGTTGACGGTTGAAAATGGTACTTAACAGCCGTCAACAGTTATACATGTGGTGGTAAAAATAACTCAGATTCTCTAGTGATAAAAAAAGAGGAATGTAGCAAAATTACTGATTCTATATGTTGTAAAATTTGTGATGAATATTACTGAATTTATGTTGCTGCTCTCTCACATCGTTTTCCTAATGTGTAATAAATTATTGAATAGGCGATGGATACAGCTAATCGGTTGATCATAAAAGCTATTACAGTTCTTGACGCAATACCATCAGATCTGGTTTTACTGGCGTCAGAAACCCCAGAAACCCCTTCCAATGATACTTCTGCACCAAGCACAGGACAAGAAAGCGACAATGTCTCAGCTGCTGCCCCCCCCCTCCCCCTCGGTTTCAACCACCAATGGCAGCCGTAAGAAAAGCAACAGAGGTGAAGAGGCACCTCAGCCACACTTTCAGCGACCCAAGGAAAAGAAGAAAAGGAGATGCCTGAAATGTGGAAAGCTTGCCCCTGGTCATAATGCAGCAACATGTGATAGAGTTAGCAGGATGGAATCAGAGGGGGTGACAAAAAGACCAAGGGGGAGGCCAAGGGCGAGTGGCCGTGGAAGGGGTACAACAAGAGAGGGAGGAAGTGCGAATGAGAGGGTGCATGATATGGATGATGGAATGTAAGTGGGTTTCATTTTTGTAGCTGAAATAAAAAATAAAAATCTACTATCAAAAATCTGATATGCTTAATATTCGACAGGCAAAGGAGGACAAGGAGCGCGATGATGAAGAACGGACGTGGAGGTGGTATAGCTGGATCAAGCACTTGTTATGGTGTCAATGACGACTACTATTCAGAATATAGTGCAGGAGATGATGGTGCTGAGTACGCATCAATGCCCGATGATTGACACAATAAAAAACATAAATACAACATGAATTTTTGGTGTTGATATATGTATATTACAATCAGAACACACACATGTAAAATCTAATATAGAGCAGTTAGATAGATGCAGCATTATTTTTTGGGTGGTGTTATATATAGATTTTCAATCATGAAAACATGTAAGAACCTTGGTTGTGCATTGCATAAAAATTCTTTGTACTTATATATAAATAATGGATTACTCATTGTGGTTTGAATGTAAATGTATGAATGTTGTTTAGATTTATTACTGACCATGCAAAAAATTACTTGATACATACAAATTTACTGACACAACTCACTAAGAAATTACTAACAAAGAATTACTGATACTTATCAAATGAAAAATACTGATTCTCAAAAATTACTGATTCCATGTCACAATAAACACTAAATTCTCCACCCCCCTTGGCACTATAAATTCTTCCAACTCCTTGACACACTAAATTCTCCAACTCCTTGAAACAATAAATGAAAACTGAGGTATTACTAAAAAAATTAATGTTACTATACAAAAAGAAATTACTAATTCTTAAAAATTACTGAATCCATGTGGCAATAAACACAATTCTCCAACTAAATTCTCTGACTCCTTTGCACACTAAATTCTACAAATGCTTTGCACACTAAATTCTCCAATGAGCCTACAATTTCTACAACTCCTTGCAACAATAAATTCTCCAACTCCTTGACACACTAAATTCTCCAACACCTTGACACACTAATTTCTACAACTCCTTGGCACACTGAATTCTCCAACTCCTTGACACACTAAATTCTCCAATATCTTGACACACTAAATTCTCCGACTCCTTTGCACACTAAATTCTACAAATGCTTTGCACACTAAATTCTCAAACGAGCTGACAATTTCTATCACCCTAGGAGACGATATTGGATTCTAGGGCCAAAACCATGTGGCAATAAAATTCTACAACTCCTTTGCATAATAAATTCTCCAACTCCTTGACACACTAAATTCTCCAACACCTTGACACACTAAATTCTACAACTCCTTTGCATAATAAATTCTCCAACTCCTTGACACACTAAATTCTCCAACACCTTGACACACTAAATTCTACAACTCCTTGGCACACTAAATTCTCCAACTCCTTGACATACTAAATTCTCTGACTCCTTTGCACACTAAATTCTACAAATGCTTTGCACACTAAATTCTCAAATGAGCTGACAATTTCTATCACCGTAGGAGACGATGTTGGATTTTAGGGCCAAAACCATGTGGCAATAAAATTCTACAACTCCTTGGCACAATAAATTCTCCAACTCCTTGACGCACTAAATTCTCCAACACCTTGACACACTAAAATCTACAACTCCTTAGCACACTAACAACTCTCCAACTCCTTGACACACTAAATTCTCCGACTCCTTTGCACACTAAATTCTACAAATGTTTTGCACACTAAATTCTCCAATGAGCTAACAATTTCTATCACGATAGGAGACGATGTTGGATTCTATGGCCAAAACCATATGGCAATAAATTCTACAACTCCTTAGCACACTAAATTCTCCAACTCCTTCACACACTAAATTCTCCAACCCCTTGACACACTAAATTCTCCAACTCCTTTGCACACTAAATTCTACAACTCCTTTGCACAATAAATTCTCCGACTCCTTTGCACACTAAATTCTACAACTCCTTGGCACAATAAATTCTCCAATGAGCAGACAATTTCTATCACCGTAGGTGACGATGTTGGATTCTAGGGCCAAAACCATGTGGCAATAAATTCTATAACTCCTTGGCACACTAAATTCTACAACTGCTTGACACACTAATTTCTCCAACACCTTTGCACAATAAATTCTACAAATGCTTGAATGTTGTTTAGATTTATTACTGACCATACAAAAAATTACTTGATCCATACAAAATTACTGACACAACTCACAGAGAAATTACAAACAAAGAATTGTTGATACATTTCAAAGGAAAATTACTAATTCCATGTCACAATTAACACTAAATTCTCCAACCACCAATGGCAGCCGTAAGAAAAGCAACAGAGGTGAAGAGGCACCTCAGCCACACTTTCAGCGACCCAAGGAAAAGAAGAAAAGGAGATGCCTGAAATGTGGAAAGCTTGCCCGTGGTCATTGTTGACGGCTGTTAAGTACCATTTTTAACCGTCAACTATACTCAAATAAAGGAGAATTTGGCATTTCATACACGCATGCTTTATCACAATAATATAGTTCCACTTGTACTTTGAGAACTTTGTGCATGCAGGAGGAAATGTGAAGGAAACACCTCAAAAGGCAAGAAAACACACTTTCGACCAATCAGAGAGTGCCACATGGACGTCACACGGATTGAAGGGCCCATTTTCAGCACTTAACCGACGTAACTCCCTGTAATACCGCGCAAACCGACGTCAGGGCCCACAGGACAGCCACCTGGAGAAAGCACAGGCCAGGAGGGGCCACCCCCAGGTCGGCCGACCTGGTCAGGTCGGCCGACCCGGCCGGGCGCCCTCTCCGCCTGGGCTTCCACGTGTTGGCTCCTCCGTGACTCCTGATGATGGTTTGAGATGCCTTCCGTGGCGGTTACTCTCCCTTGCCGACCTATTGAGGCTATAAATAGGAGGGTGTGCCTTCACACTCAACACACACCACAAGAAGCATTTCTCTCTTGCTAGTAGTAGTTCTTGGAGTTTTAGTGGAGTTAGGCTGAGTCTAGAGCTCTCTAGTCCCAAGTCTTCACTTGGAATTGGTATGGCTCTTGTATCTTTTCCCTTTTGTAAGACTTTGCTCTTATCAATATATATATCTTTTCTATATAGTTGTGCTTGGGTCATGAGTTTCTTGTTTGATATTGTGATCCATATATGTGATAGTATAGTCTACTTGTGTGATAGTAGTTTATATTTATTATACTACTATTGTCATGCTAGTTATATACCGTCACTATAGTCTAGTTTATATGTTATAGTCTCTATGCTTAGTTTTAGCTGATAAAGTATAGCATGGGTTTGGTGATCGTATTCGTACGGTAGCTCTGCCTCGTTAATAGTAATCGCGGAGGGGCAGAGTGCTCTTTGGTCATGCAAGTATGGTACTTGGGTGACTGATTTGCATCAATTATTCGTTAGTCTACTGGTTCGTTGAGGTAGGCGGCAGGTGGTGACAGCCCTGTCCGTCCTTTGAAATCCTCCCCGCTAGGCTAGTGCGTAGGCTCTTGGCGGAAGTCGCCTGTGGATGCAGGGGTAAGTCCGTGCCTGAAGTGCTATACTATTGACTGCTGAACCTGAGTGTGGGTCTGTATGTATTCTACTTAGGCTATGCAACTGTATAGGAATGTATAGTAGGAGTAGCTTAGCCTAGTCTTTCCTCCACTAGACTTTATTTATTTAGTAGGAATCTTCTGTGTGTGTCACACTACCTGGTTATTATCATGTACCCGCCTGTCTTGGTTAGATATCCTTGCTAATTGTTAACATGATCTTATATGTTAGTAACGCTTCTTGATCATAACCTTCCTTTGGGATAAACAAATACGATACCCTGAATACTTCCGGGTGAAATGCTACAGCGGTATTCTCCGTGCGCTTGCGGATTTTACCTACTTGACTCTGGGACATATTAGTGAACCGTTTCTGGCCCCGTGCCGGGAATGATTTATTAATATGGCTTAGCAAAAGTCAACAAGCATTTCTGGCGCCGTTGCCGGGGATGATTTATTAATATGGCTTAGCAAAAGTCAACAAGCATTTCTGGCGCCGTTGCCGGGGAAGGCGTATGATCTAAGAAAAATTACTAATGTATATAGTAGTGTTGCAATTATTAAGGCTATCTCCTAGGCAGGCTAACCTTGCTTTGTTTTCTGCATTTTGTATGAAAACAGGGTAGTGTATGACTGGTTTCGACTTGCCGACAAACTTCACTGAAGATCCTGAGTCACTCCTGAGAAGGACACGAGCTAGGCTCACCCCTCCTCGTAAGGAGACTCGGCCAATCGAACCTGTCATTCCCGCACCATCAAGCTCTGAGCGAATGGCCGACAAGACCCTCCGCGAGTTCTCCGCTCCCTCCGCTGCCAACATCCCTACGGGACCAGCTGGCAATGTGGGAGATGCGAACTTCGAGATCAAGACCGGTCTCATCACCATGGGGCAGGCTAGCCCATTCTGTGGGAAAGCCAATGAGGACGCTAGTGCTCATCTCCAGCAATTCCTGGAGATTTGCAACACGTTCAAAATGAAGGACGTCACCCCGACGCTGTTCGCCTTCGACTGTTCCCGTTCTCTCTCCTTGGGAGAGCGAGACAGTGGTTCTACGCAAACCCTGAAGCTGTGAACACTTGGGAGAAGTGTTCAGCTGCGTTCCTTGCAAAGTTCTTCCCGCTGGGCAAGACCAATGCCCTCCGCGGAAGGATCTCAAGCTTCCAGCAGGAGTCGAAGGAGCCGATTCCTGAGGCATGGGAGAGGCTCCAGGAGTACATCCTGGCATGTCCCCACCACGGGATGGATGATTGGCTGATCATCCAGAACTTCTACAACGGGCTTACTCCGTCGGCCCGCGACCACCTCGACGCTGCTGCTGGTGGAGCCTTCTTCTCGCTCACTGTGAGCAAGGCAAAAGATTTGATCGAGAAGATGGTGTCCAACCAAGGTTGGAATGAAGAGCGCCTCCAACCTCGCCAGCGAGGCATGCACTCCGTCAAGGAGGTTGACATGCTCGCCGCCAAGATTGACCTTCTCATGAAGAAGATGGACGACCAAGCCAATGGAGAAGTGAAAGCCCTAGACGCTCGTATGACTTGCGAGGTCTGTGGCAACACGGGACACTCGGGCAATGACTGCCCTGAGACCTGTGAGGACGCAATGTTCATGGGCAACAACAACAACAACGGCTACTGTCCACAAGGAGGTCAAAGTTGGGGTCCACCACGTCCCAACTACCAAGGAGGTAACTCTGGCAACTTCTCTGGTTTTAATTCCGGTTATAATCAGCCCTCCTTGAAAGATTTTGTGCTTGGTCAAACTAAGGTTAATGATAACATCAGTAAAAAGCTTGCCACCACTGATAGGACTCTTGAGAGCATCCACACTAAGATAGAGGGTGTTTCCTCTGCTCTCAAGAATCAGCTGAGCTTTAATAAAATGATAGAAACCCAATTAGCTCAGTTAGCTGCTGCTGTTCCTACTGCTGAGTCGGGGAAAATCCCGGGGCAACCCGAGACCCCCTTAGAAAATGTTAATGCGGTTACCACGAGAGGAGGTAAGTCCACTCGGGATCCGCCATACCCTAACCATGCAGGAAAGGACACATCAGCTGAGAAGCCGGCAGAAGAAGAAGAACTGCCGCCCAGGAAAACGGCCCCACATGAGTTCTATGACACGAACCTCATGCCGTTTCCTGAAAGAAGAAGGAAGCCCACCGTGGACGAGCAGTTCACACGCTTCGTTGAGGTGATCCAGAAGCTGCACATCAACGTGCCCTTGCTGGATGCGATACAAGTACCCACGTACGCTCGCTACCTCAAGATCTTATCAGCAACAAGCGCCCACTACCGACCATAGAAATTGTCAAGCTGACGGAAGAGTGTAGCGCTGCTATACTCAACCGGCTTCCTGAGAAGAAGAAAGATCTGGGGTGTCCCACGATCACCTGCTCGATCGGGACACAGAACTTCGACCATGCCTTATGTGACCTTGGGGCAAGTGTGAGCGTCATGCCGAAGGATGTCTTCGACAAGCTCAACTACACCACACTATCCCCCACGCCGATGCAGCTGCAGCTGGCCGATTCAACGGTCCGCTATCCGGCGGGGATCGCCGAAGACATTCCGGTGAAAATCCGGGATTGCTTCATCCCCGTCGACTTCGTAGTGCTTGACATGGACGTCGGGAAGAGCACACCGCTCATCCTAGGACACCCATTTCTCAGCACTGCGGATGCTCGCATCGATGTAGGAGCCGGAGAAATCCGCTTCCACATCAATGGCAAGGAGGAGAAGTTTGACTTTCGGCCAAGGAAAGAACAGTGCAACATGATCCGTATCAAGTACGGGCCGAACCCAAGCAACATCAAGGAAGTGGAGGTCACTCCGCCAAAGAAGGACAGCCTCATCACATTCATGAAGAACTTCCTTGAGAAGGAAAAGGTTGCACAGCAACAACTGATGAAGGCAAGGAGGCAAAGGTCACACATTAAGCAACAGCCTCCGAAGTCCACAAGGCAGCAACCTCCGAGGTCTGCAAAGAAACAGGCTGTGAAGCCTGCAAAACCGCAGCCTCCGAAGCCCGAGAAGCCACCGACCGCAACAAAGACCAAGAAGGTGTGGCGAACGAAACAAGAAGCATCATCCGTGTCTACATCTCCGGGACCGGACAACGCTTCATCGAGCTGAACGACGGAGAAAAGTCCCGCTCGTCGGACTTTAAAAGGTGAGTCCTCGCCGGGAGGTTAAACCGGTAGTTATCCATATTTGCTCTTTTAATATCATATTTGCTTTCCACCACATTTTGATTTTTCCCGACCACTGCATTTCTGCATTTTTGAATTTTTCCAGCCACCTTGGAATTTTTCAAAACTCATTTGCATTTTTGAAAATTTAGAAAATAGGTTTTTGGGCTTTCCATTTTGAAAAGATTTTTTGTCGAGCTTTTTGAGCAAAAAGGCAGCAGGGGACAAATCCCCTAGCCGTTGGGGAACACATAGGAAAAAGGGGGCTGCCAGGAGGCCCACCTGCCAGGTCGGCCGACCTGGTGGGGTCGGCCGACCCCCTGGCCCCACCTTTTCCTGTGCTCCTTTCTCCCAACGGCTATATGGCCGTTGCTCTGTACCTTTCTAACGGCCATCTTGCTTCCTTGGCTATAAAAACCGCCCAGGAGGAGGAGCTTCACCATTCCAAGCTCATCTTTCACTCCCCTCCTTTGCTCACTTGTTGCTCTCCCAAAATTTCGTGTTCTTCAACTTTACTACAGCCCCAAAAACCCAAAAAAAAAATATTTCCCCTCTGTTTTAGTGCATTTGCAAGTTGTTGTGAGAAGAAAACCAATTTCGGAGAAGCTCGGGTTTGTCGTTTTCACTAACGCTCACCCGAACACTTGTTCGATCTTGTTTTTGTTCTTGTCTTGTGTTTGTTCTTGTGTGCAGCCATGTTCAACCGAATGAAGCAAGTCGCCGGAATCAAGCGGAGAAAAAGCACTCGTGCAAGCACGAGTCAAGCATCCTCCGTCAATTTCAGCGACAACCAATTCCGCCAGCTGAACGCGATGATGGTTCAGAATCAGAGCAATTGGGATGCCTTCTTCCGCTCCCAAGGCTACGACCCGAACCAGCAGATATGAGCAAGAACAAGCTTGGGGGAGGACCCCCCTTCTCACGGTAACTTGTATCTTTCCCCTTCCCTTTATTTCTTGCATTTGCTAAATCTGAAAATCCATAAAAATTTGCAAAACATAAAAAGAACAAAAATATTTCCCTTTTTCATGCGTGGTATGAATGTGTATAATTTTCCTATGTTGAGATGATGAATAGTTGCTCTGTCCTTTATTCCTCTCTAAAGCTAGTTTACAACTTAGTACTCTCTCAAGAGTTAGGTTTGTTGGTAAATCTTGTCTTGAACTTGAATCTTGTGGGTAGCATATGCATTCTCTAGTTCTAAGTTGTTGAGAGGTATGATATGATAGATAGGGCTGCTATGATCTTGCTCAACGTAAAGCTTGAATTCCGGAGTTTTATTTTTCAAAATGACAAATTGATAAGTTCCTCAATGATGAAATTCCCACCACAGCCATATGTAGTGTTTACATTTGAAAACCTTTACACATATGCTGCTTGTTTCACATTGAGCTTAGTCAAAATTGTTGTGACCCTAGTAGAACTCTTTTCATGCTTTCTTGATCAAGATCATATACACACATCCACCGCCATGAGCTATCCTTCTAAATCAAGAAGATAGCATCCACCATATCCACCATATCCACCGTGAGCTATTCTTCTACACCGGAAGAAAGCCGCTATCCATCCATCCATCCAAAGAAACACTCCATATATCCATTGCAAAATTCCTCTCTCAAAGTATTCATTGCAAACTAGGACTATGGCTATGCAAAAAGAAAAAGAAAAAAAATGCTCAAAAAAGAGAGCAAGCAAAAGATAGCCATAGCCTAGAAACTCCAAAAGAGAGAAGGAAAATTCAAAAAGGAGTTATTTCTTCCCATCCACCATTCCTCCGTTCTCCCACACACTTGCACATCTTGATCAAGATTGTTTGAATTGATGTTTTTCTTGGATCCGGTCTTTTGACATAGCAATATTATGTGAACATGAGTGCCTCATATATCCCTACCTTGAGCTCCACATAAAGCCTTATTTAGAAGTAGGTGATTATAGGCAACACTTTGCCTTGGTGAGGAATCATACACATATTGAGTGATCCGAGAGAATCATTTGAGGAACTTGGTTTTTATTTTTAAAATCTTTTGAAAACCTCCAGAATAACATAGCGGAATCTAGAGCAAGTGATTGGTGCCCTGCAATTGTTCTATCTCTCAACCGCCCAAGACAATGAGGTGTAAAAGCCCCATGGATCGAGGTAAATGGGTAAGTTATGTGCCAACATATTTAATTCTAGGAAGAGTACTTTGTTATGCGCATAGTATTATTGAGGAGTAGGACATTGTAGCAACTCCTGATCAACAACTTAAGTTTATCTTTGCTTCGGGACGAGCAAAGGGTAAGCTTGGGGGAGTTTGTTGACGGCTGTTAAGTACCATTTTTAGCCGTCAACTATACTCAAATAAAGGAGAATTTGGCATTTCATACACGCATGCTTTATCACAATAATATAGTTCCACTTGTACTTGGAGAACTTTGTGCATGCAGGAGGAAATGTGAAGGAAACACCTCAAAAGGCAAGAAAACACACTTTCGACCAATCAGAGAGTGCCACATGGACGTCACACGGATTGAAGGGCCCATTTTCAGCACTTAACCGACGTAACTCCCTGTAATACCGCGCAAACCGACGTCAGGGCCCACAGGACAGCCACCTGGAGAAAGCACAGGCCAGGAGGGGCCACCCCCAGGTCGGCCGACCAGGTCAGGTCAGCCGACCCGGCCGGACGCCCTCTCCGCCTGGGCTTCCACGTGTTGGCTCCTCCGCGACTCCTGATGACGGTTTGAGATGCCTTCCGTGGCGGTTACTCTCCCTTGCCGACCTATTGAGGCTATAAATAGGAGGGTGTGCCTTCACACTCAACACACACCACAAGAAGCATTTCTCTCTTGCTAGTAGTAGTTCTTGGAGTTTTAGTGGAGTTAGGCTGAGTCTAGAGCTCTCTAGTCCCAAGTCTTCACTTGGAATTGGTATGGCTCTTGTATCTTTTCCCTTTTGTAAGACTTTGCTCTTATCAATATATATATCTTTTCTATATAGTTGTGCTTGGGTCATGAGTTTCTTGTTTGATATTGTGATTCATATATGTGATAGTATAGTCTACTTGTGTGATAGTAGTTTATATTTATTATACTACTATTGTCATGCTAGTTATATACCGTCACTATAGTCTAGTTTATATGTTATAGTCTCTATGCTTAGTTTTAGCTGATAAAGTATAGCATGGGTTTGGTGATCGTATTCGTACGGTAGCTCTGCCTCGTTAATAGTAATCGCGGAGGGGCAGAGTGCTCTTTGGTCATGCAAGTATGGTACTTGGGTGACTGATTTGCATCAATTATTCGTTAGTCTACTGGTTCGTTGAGGTAGGCGGCAGGTGGTGACAGCCCTGTCCGTCCTTTGAAATCCTCCCCGCTAGGCTAGTGCGTAGGCTCTTGGCGGAAGTCGCCTGTGGATGCAGGGGTAAGTCCGTGCCTGAAGTGCTATACTATTGACTGCTGAACCTGAGTGTGGGTCTGTATGTATTCTACTTAGGCTATGCAACTGTATAGGAATGTATAGTAGGAGTAGCTTAGCCTAGTCTTTCCTCCACTAGACTTTATTTATTTAGTAGGAATCTTCTGTGTGTGTCACACTACCTGGTTATTATCATGTACCCGCCTGTCTTGGTTAGATATCCTTGCTAATTGTTAACATGATCTTATATGTTAGTAACGCTTCTTGATCATAACCTTCCTTTGGGATAAACAAATACGATACCCTGAATACTTCCGGGTGAAATGCTACAGCGGTATTCTCCGTGCGCTTGCGGATTTTACCTACTTGACTCTGGGACATATTAGTGAACCGTTTCTGGCCCCGTGCCGGGAATGATTTATTAATATGGCTTAGCAAAAGTCAACAAGCATTTCTGGCGCCGTTGCCGGGGATGATTTATTAATATGGCTTAGCAAAAGTCAACAAGCATTTCTGGCGCCGTTGCCGGGGAAGGCGTATGATCTAAGAAAAATTACTAATGTATATAGTAGTGTTGCAATTATTAAGGCTATCTCCTAGGCAGGCTAACCTTGCTTTGTTTTCTGCATTTTGTATGAAAACAGGGTAGTGTATGCCTGGTTTCGACTTGCCGACAAACTTCACTGAAGATCCTGAGTCACTCCTGAGAAGGACACGAGCTAGGCTCACCCCTCCTCGTAAGGAGACTCGGCCAATCGAACCTGTCATTCCCGCACCATCAAGCTCTGAGCGAATGGCCGACAAGACCCTCCGCGAGTTCTCCGCTCCCTCCGCTGCCAACATCCCTACGGGACCAGCTGGCAATGTGGGAGATGCGAACTTCGAGATCAAGACCGGTCTCATCACCATGGGGCAGGCTAGCCCATTCTGTGGGAAAGCCAATGAGGACGCTAGTGCTCATCTCCAGCAATTCCTGGAGATTTGCAACACCTTGACACACTAAATTCTACAACTCCCTGGCACACTAAATTCTCTAACTCCTTGACACACTAAATTCTCCAACATCTTGACACACTAAATTCTCTGACTTCTTTGCACACTAATTCTACAAATGCTTTGTACACTAAATTCTCAAATGAGCTGACAATTTCTATCACCGTAGGAGACGATGTTGGATTCTAGGGCCAAAACCATGTGGCAATAAATTCTACTACTCCTTGGCACACTAAATTTCTACAACTCCTTGACACACTAAATTCTCCAACACCTTTGCACAATAAATTCTAAAAATGCTTGAATGTTGTTTAGATTTATTACTGACCAGACAAAAAAATTACTTGATCTGTACAAAATTACTCACACAACTCAATGAGAAATTACTAACAAAGAATTACTAATACATTTCCAAGGAAAATTGTTGATTCCATGTTGCAATAAACAATAAATTCTCCAACCCCTTGGCGCACTAAATTCTCCAAGCATTGAATTGAATGTAAATGAAAACTGAGATATTACTAACAAAAAATACTAATAATATACAAAAGAGAAATTGCTGATACTAAGAAATTACTAAATCCCTGTGGCAGTAAACACTAAATTCTCCTCCAACTCCTTGACAAACTAAATTCTCCCAACACCTTGGGGAAAAAATGAAAACTGAGAAATTACTAACATAAAATTACTCATACATTTCACAGGAAATTACTGATTTAAAAAAATATTGATTCAAAAGAAATTAGTGATTGTATAAGATAACTAATTCTATACAATTACTGATTGTCAATGTTACATTCAATTACTGATTGTCATGTTACATCCAATTCAATTTAAGCAGTTGCTAAACATTACATAGAAAATACTTGACAGAAGAAAAGAAACAAAATAACTTCACTCCATAATTTGTCCATCCAGAATCCATTTTACATAAGTATACCACATGAAACATATCCATCACAGACTATAGTATCAAATAATTTAGATAAATGGGTCAAGATAGTGTATGCCACATCGATTACACAAATCACATGAAATACAAGAAAGAAAAAGAGTTCATGGCTACTAAATAGGTCATGAAAAGATCTCAATCTCTGGAGGAATCTTGTTGCGTCGTTCATTCACACGATGGAACATCATGTAGTGCAACAATCGTGTCTTGTACTCACCCCCCATGCTCTACACATAACAAGACAGCAATAACATCAGAAAAAAGCAAGAAAATATTTAGGACAAACAACTTAAATATAACTAAACATGAAAAGATAAAAAAAATAGATAATGTGCTAACCGGGATAATATCGAAACATTAAAAAATGTAACTCCCCAATTGCTGAAGTCAGGAGACCTATCCTTTGTGATTCTTTTGGGTATTGAATTCATCCTCTCCCGTAAACGGGTGCAAAGATCACTATGCCACTGGTTCTTGTCATGCTGTTGTTGCCAATCCAGAGAGTCCAGTATATCTATCTGGCCATGGAACATATTGATGTAGTACAATGCCCAATGATATCCTTTGTGTACAGGAACAAATATCTAAACAAAAAAAATTGAAGTGTGGAATAAGATGTCACGTACAAAAAAATAAAAAAAAAAGGAATTACATGAAAGTGTAATATAAAAACTGAAATCCACAATATGACTCACAAGTTTAGCATTAAGAATCTGTTCTGCTGTAAAGCGATATTTGACCATCTTGTAGACAACATTTTCTTCATATGGTAAACCCTTGAAATAATTCTCAAATAAAAGCATGGACTGCAGCATGAAATAAAAATAATTAAAAGACAGAACAACACAAAGGAAAAATACTAAAATCAAATTACTGACACAACAATTACTGACACAAAATTACTTATGACTTAAGTTACTGACTGAATGTAACAGTAAAATAATTGGCATAGTTGCTGACACTAATCTATAAAATTACTGACAAGGACACTAGATTGTATTGGCAATAAAAAAGTCTTGCTGATTCTAAAAATTACAGATACTTCTCAAACACAAGAGACACTCATTCATAAGAGGAAAAGAGAAAGAAACAAGAAAAACTAAATTTGTGTTCAGGTATAAAACTTACCGAAACACAAGTTGGAACTACAATCCTGTAAGCAGAACATTGTGGCCTTATAGCTTCGTCATCATCCTTGAGGCATTGTAAGAAATAATCCAAGTTTAGAGCCTCACCCATATTTCCATTAGCAAAAGTATCAGCAATAAATTGCCCAGACATCATAATTATATCACCGTGAGTTTTGCAGCTCAGAGTTTTCTCACTTGTTGAGATGAAAAAATCCCTGCACATGTATGCTACTTCATTAATACATGTAGCATCTAAAATTTGAATTAATAAGTTGACTTGATGACAAAACAAATACTGGATGTATTAGATGTGAAACATAAAAATAAAAGGATAAAATAGTATGTTGCAAAGTCGGAATGTCTAGAGATCATGAATTTCCTGAGCCCTTCCGCTAGATCGGTGCTCGGGTACTGAGGAGCCCATTCTGATTTGTCAAATGGAGAAACCATGTCGGGGCTCTCAACTTTGAACACCGGTCCATTGCCCCATTCCAATGGCACACCCAGGTAGGGGGGTTTAGTATCGAATGAAAACTGTGGTATCTCCTCATCATCAACATCTTTGTTCTTCTTCTTCCTTCCCCTCCTTGGCTTCTGAGAATAGGTGTTGAGCTTAACAAGTTCCATGCTATCTGTCTTCATAGACTGAGATACCCGATGCTTTGCGGCAGAGAAAATGGTCTCAGTATTATCCTGTGATGAGATGAAACAGGTTGTAAAATTATTATTGGAAGCTGAAAATAATTACTGAATAGAAACAAAAAAAAAAGGATGCATGTAGAATGTTCAACATGCACTCCCGAATCGTTAGCAGATGGAACATTATTATCCCTCATGTCAAGATGGGATTTCTATGTAGCATCATGTTTAAAACCACAGAGGATGCATGCAGTATTTTGCCATGACTCATACTCAAAACTTGTCTCATGAATGCCAAAAGATTGAGACTGAAAAAAATAAAAGGATGTCACAGCTTCTTGTAAAAGCTATACAGAAAAATTAAAAGAATGTGACAGCTTCTTACAAAAACTATACTGAAAAAAATTCTCTTATCTAGGCAACAAAATTACTAACTTTAAAAAAAGAAATAAAATTACTGATACGAAAAAGGTGGTAGTTTGATAGAAAAAAATGTAACCTAAACATTCGTCGCACTAGAAGTGCCAACTCCATCGGGTGGTTGCGGAGGCAAAGGAGGATCTTTGTTAGAAGGCTCAGCCTGCACCCCCCCCCCCCCCCCCAAAAAAAAATAGCATGCCATTTCTAGGCAAACTAATATGAAAAATTACTGATTGAAAAAAAGTAACCTGGAATGGCTGTACTTGAGCATGCTCCTGACTAGAATTGACATTTTCATCGGGTAGTGGCGGAGGCGGAGGATGTAGGTTAGAGGGTTCAGTCTGCACTCCAAAATTCATAACATAAAAAAATAAGAATGAGAAAGAGAAAAGGCACATGATTACTAAAACTTAAAAATAGAATAGAAGCTTCGAATTAATCATTACTCAAAACAGTCATGAAAGTGATTGATGTGAAAAATTACTGACAATTGTGTCATAAATTACTAACAATACTAAAAGGAAATTACTTATTGCATCAATTAAATAAAAAAGTGTTACTCATTCCATGAAATTACTGACCTTGTCATAAATACTTATTATCTCTAGTGTATTTAAACTGATTAGTATAATTCTTACTGATCCTAAAAAATTACTGACACTTGTCATAAAAATTACTCACACCTCTTGCAATGGGTTATCATGAAAATTACTAACAAAATATAACAGTAAAAGGAGATATCATATATATTACTGACACTACTTAAAATTACTGACAATATAATACAAATACTGACCACAACTCCTGAAGATTCTACATTTCCTCCCTTGGATCCATCTATTGTTCTCTGCCTCTTAGAAGCCAGTGAATCTGATGCCTGCAAAAAAAAAGGGAGGTCAAACAGAATTACTAAATGATGACATAATAACATACAATTACTAAAAAAAAGGATATAAGGAAGAAGACAAGTAAAACTTACAGAAGCACGACGCTTTGCGCGCTGGGAACGAATTCATCAACAAATTGAGAATGACCAAGAATTCCCTTGATATCAGAGACAACCTTAATCTGGGCATCCAACACTTCTTTCTTTCCCCTGAGAAAAAATTTCATGCCTTCTTCCATCATAGCTGCTCCACTTTCTACTCGACTATCATACTCCGCCAAAGCTGAAGAAAGAGCCTGCTTTTGATGATCATTTGTGAAGGATTTTAAGCACCCATCAAGCAAGGGTTGCAACTTTAGAAGGTCAGCATGCATAGTGTGAAAACTGGACTGCCTGGTGTGTTGTCGCTGAGGGCCGTGAGGATTGGCAGCACGCAGTGCGGGTGGAGGTCGAGAATTAGCTGTAGCCTGGGGAGCACGACGGACTGGTGGAGGCCGAGCAGGTGCAGCTGTGGCTTTCTTTTGGCCAGGATTAGTGTCACGTCCACCCCGTATGACACCCCTGACTCACACAACACTGGAAGAATCAACACTGCATTCTTGATTGTCGCGTCTTGCATCATAATGCTCATGGCAGACACGGCCATTTTCATAGCAAGTGCCAGCTTTATCCCTCAACTACATTCATATTTAAAGCAAATAAGACATGGTAAGGGCAAAAAAAGAATACATATAGTGAAACATAACAAAATGCAACAATATGTGCAAATAGGAAAATACTAGAATAAGCACCAGGGCTTACAGGTAATTGGCCATATGAAACTGAACCACTTTTGTTAACCTTCTTGTCAGCCTTGGCAATTTTGTCAATTACAGTAGAAGTCAAGAAGCTTGCGCGATCTGTTACTGAACAATCAACAATCATATCGCCTCACCTCAGGTTGTCAAGATAGTATAACTACAGATAGACATGGGACAAAAAAAAAATTTACTGATAGCAATATGTACATTACTTGTGACAAAAAGTCACAAAATTACTGGAACTAAATTTGAAAAAATACCAATAAATTACTGAACCACATAAGACATGTTAAAATTAATGACAGAAAATCTAAAATGTAAAAATAACAGTAATGTTACTGACAATATGTAAAAATAACAAAAATTACTGAAAGACATGGGACATAAAAAAAATTGCTGGCAGCAATATGTAAATTACAGGGCATAGTTACAAAATTACTAGGAGCAAAACTAAATAACACAAGGTTGCTGCCAAAAAAATGTAAAGAATAACAGTAAGTAATTATTACTGACAATATGTAAAAATAACAAAATTACTAAAAATACATGGGACAAAAAAAAATGTTGGCAGCAATATGTAAATTACTTGGCATAGTTATAAAATTGCTGGGAGCAAAAATAAAAAAAATAGTAAAGTTGCTGACTATATGTAACTTAGGATTAATTAAATTACTTGTGCTACTGACAAAAAAAGAATAGTTAGAATGACTTATAATGAGAAATGCAACACATCCCTGCAACGCGGGTGCCACCAAATCATGATCCCTGTTCTTCCACTTCATTGCCTTCAGTTTGAAATCAGAAAGCAGGGCCTTGCACCAATTGATCTTCACCAATTGATCCAAATTCATGCAATATAGATAATCGGCTCTAGAGATATTGGATGAGGTAGTAGGAAACAACAAGCCATTGAACAACAGCATGAAAAAGCACTTGATAGTCCAGTCATCACTATTCGGCATCACAACAAACTGCTTCATTATTCACCTGGGTACATCATTCTTGCCAAGCTTTGCATAGCTCTTGGACTTGGCAGCACCTTATTTCTTGGCACCACATTTCGCAATCTGAGCCCCTTCATTCCAGGCAGCTTCACACATTTGCTTCATGCCTTTGGAGTCACACATCTGCCTCAAAACACCAAGAGCTTTCTTCCTATCCTGAAAACTAAACTCTGGCACGTCATCACCATCAAGCGGAAGACCAGTGACATCATGCACAACTTGCTCTGTCAATAGGAAAACTTCTTCCCCAACTTCCTTACGAAACGGGTCAAACATTATATGGTTCATCAGATACATTACGAGGGCTCTGTCATTGATGCCATCACACCTAAACTTCAAGAATTCGCCTAAACGCACTTCGGTGAGTCTTTTCTTCATTGTGTCATTCATCAGTTGTAGTATATCTTCAATAGTTCCACAAGAGCACCGGATAGTCACATAATATCCTTCCTTCATAAGCTGCGAATCAAAATTAAATGTACAAAATTAAACATACAAAACAAAATGCCAAAATATATATAGAATCATCATCGCATAACAAAAGAATTTACATCCTTAAAACTTGATTGATCAAGTGAGTGTATATCACAAAGTTCTATATATAAAAAGAAGGATATAGTCCAAACAAACACCATACAAAAAAACTAACCAAATAGTAATTAAAAGGACAAAAAAATTATTGCAAATAAATATGAATGGTATTAAAAGATACTATTCAACACATTCAAATAAAACAAAAAGGAACCACATTAAAAAAAATATAATTACTGCTAACATACAAAGGGATATTCTAGTTAAAAAATATTGTTTCATGTAACAGGAAAAACAAGCAAAAAATAACCTAAAAATGGAACTGTGTGTGTACTAATCACACATTGTTGGGCATTGAACTAAATTACTGATAAAAAACTACTAAACATAAAAAGACCACATAAGTACCTCCTGTGGATCACTGTCTTCGCCGTCGCTATCACCCCCCTCTTGGTCAATGACTGATTTGCCCTGATCAAAGAACAAACATGTCAAAAATAATTCCAGCACACTTAAACTTCGTAAAGCATATTATAACAAACTCATACAACAAAAAGAAAGCATGTACCTTGTTGACATTGAGAGATTTAGGAGGATTATTCTTCTCCTGTTCATCCTCCCGAACAGAAGTATTGCTTGGATGAGATGGTCCCAAAAAAGGACCTCTAATATTCCTCACACATCTACGCTGTGGGCATTCTATAGGTGAGGAAGGAGGAGATATATCGAAATCTGAATCATCTTCATAACCGTGGCAATGAACGGATGACTGATTATCACCTTCCATCCTTCAACAAACCTACTAACAAAAATTACTGAAATTACAGCTTCCACAATTACTGAAACAAAACTTACTATGCCTAAAAGACAAAATTACTGCTAACAACAATCACTGACAAAAATTTTTTTACTTAACAAGCATAATCTAGTGGAATTATTGTTTAACTGGTCCAACCAAAATCATATGAAAAAATAACTCGGAACAAACACAAAGAAAAATAAACAAAAAACGAACATGACAACTGCTCTTTGGTCCATGCAAACTCTAGTCTAATTACACATCCTAAAAATCAAACAAAAAAACATCATACTGTTGAGGATAGGTAGCAAAATTACTTAAACAAAAGTTATTATGCCTTCTAAAAGACATAAAATTACTGATAACAATTAATACTGACAAAACAATAAAATACTGAACACAAGATTAATCTAGTGGAATTATTGTTCAACTGCTCCATCAAAATCTTATGAAAAAATTACTAAGGACAAACACAAAGCAACATAAAGAAAAATCTACAAAAATAATTGCTCTTTGGTCCATGCATGCTCTAGTCTAATTACAATATCATACGAGCAAAATTTTAGATGAGCCATATGAGCAGCATTAAGGTTTTTTATTCCTTTTACAACAAAAACTTCAAAAGCATGAATCATTGGCTCTATCAGTAAAAATCAACACATAACATAATACATAAGATTACCAAATTAGATTTCTTTAAATAACGGTAGAAAAAATACTGAATAATTAAACTACCAAGGCTTAAAATTTACTAAATAAGATTTCTATAAGGAATAGCAGGATTTAAAGCCTATTGGATAAAATTCATGCTAATAGAATTACTGAATAAGATTAAACTATTGAAGCTTAGAAAATTACTGATGCGTCAAGCAACCAACAGAAAATGTAGGGGCTCATGATTTGCATCTAAACAAGTAGCGGAGTAAAAAAAAAAGGGTTAACGAAAAAATGTTGATATCAGAAAAGAAGAGCATCAAGGATGCTTCTGCCCCTGGTATTCATTCTCATCACTGTGATCATGAAACATGATGTCACATGGTGCTCAACTGCATGGTTCACAGGCTTATTTAAATATTGCACTAACTGAATATTTATCTAGTATATCCTGATCCAAGGGTCTGTATCCAGCTGCAACACAGAATTATTGATCGACTACCTAATGTGCAAGTACAAAACAAAAAATCTACTACAGCCAGATTGACATTTGCTCAATCTACTAACTCGCAACACTAATTCAATTACAAATCTGAGGAGATATCACTAATCCATATCAAATACGAAGACGAGGAGAGGGGAGTGCATACGGGATCGCGGGGTTGGGTAGATCACCGCCGATGAAGTCGGGGAGGCGAGGAGCACGTGGACGGCGTCAAGGGATTAGGGAGCTCGCCGCAGGTCGAGTCGTCGAGCCGAGGAACAAGTCGAGGAGGTCGCGGGGTTGGAGAGGTCGCCGCCGATGGAGTCGCGATGCCGAGGAGCGCGTCGAGGTGGTCGCGGGATTAGGGAGGTCGCCACCAATGGCGTTGTACCTTCGTGGGTTACGGTTAGGGTTACAGGAAACCTAGCCCCCGCCATGGGTCGATGCTGCCGTAGAAGCCGAAGCGCGGAGTAATCCTCCTCTCCGCCTCGCCCGTCCGCTAGCCTCAGTAGGCAACTCATGGGCTCGCGCCTCCGCTCGCCTGCGCGCCTCCAAGCTCGTCGATCACTCCAACCGCCTCATCAAATCTAGGGTTTCACGGGGTCGGGGAAGTTGCCACGAGAGCCGAAGACGCTCTAGGGGGGCCTAGTCGCTGCCGCCTAAGCCTCTGCATCGCCGCTTCTCGCACTCGCCTCAACGCGGCCTCCGCCGCTATAACTGCCTCGCCGCAGCGCATGAGGAGTAGGGGAAGAAAATGACTGACGGGTGGGCCCAAAGGAGACGCAGCGCATTTTATATGTCGGCGATGGGTTGCGGAGGGTTAACGGGTCGAGCCCAAGACGAGGTTGCGGACCCGGAAGCGCGCGTGGGGGGTTGGGCTGGTTCGATCGGACTCGATCGGGTTGGTTGGGTTGGCTGGCTGGCTAGTTGGATGTGAGGGGTGTAGAATAAGCTATTCTACACCCGGGTATAGAATAGTATATATATATATATATATATATATATATATATTACAAATATTATATATAGTTATATGCATTATATTATATAATATATACACATACATATATGAGTATTACATAATATATCTATATATATATGTATGAAAATATTATATATGTATTATTTATAATATTCATATATATATATTATAAATAATAAATATAATATATATATATATATTAAAAAACATTTTCAATTGGTTTTTTTAATTAAAAACTTTTTGAATTTGTAAAAAAATTTTGAATTTGTAAAAACTTTTGAATGTTTAAATAACTTTTAAAGAAACTTTTTAAATTTTTAAAAACTTTACAATTTTTAAAAAACTTTTTAGGTTTAGAAAATATGTAATAGAATGAAAAATTTAAACAAATTTAGATGAATTTTTTAAATTGCATATAAATTTGTATGAATAACATATTATTTTACAGTTATAAGCTCACAGTCACTTTTTCACAATCGTTTTCACCAAACGGCTTTCAGCTTTTTCACAGCTCATATCTCACAGTAGCTTCTTTCACAGCCCACAACCCACAACAGCTTTTTTCACAGCCACAGCCAAACCAAACACACCCTTAGTCTTTCTATATAGTTATGGTTGGGTCATGTGTTTTTTGTTTGATTATATGATCCATTCATGTATGTGGTTATTATGTTTGCATGTTAGTAATGTAGTTATACTATACTATCATGTTAGACATAAGCCCTTACTACAGTCTTTATTTATATTGTTCTAATGCTGCATGACTAATGTGTGACTTAGATCATTTCCATGTGCTTCATTTAAATGTGATTATTCCTTTTCTGATCCATTGCTTAAGGTATTAGGAGTATTGTTCTAGAGATGTAAGCATGGTGCTTAGATCAATAGAATACATTATTTGTCATGTAGCCCACGGATTGCTAGGGGTAGGCAGTAGGTGGTGACAACCCTATCTGTCGTTTGAAATCCGCCACGTTCAACTATGAAATAGGCTCTTGGCCGGAATCGTACTGTGGATGCAGGGGAAAATCGGATGCCCAGGGTGTGATGATCTGAGTGTCTAGCATTGTCTTGTATCTGTATAATTGAATATAATGTAGACTATGTAACTATATAAAAGCAACATAGTAACTTAGCTCTTTCTTTGTCCTTCTCCAGTAAACTAATATATGTATCTAACTTGAGTGTGCTATTTGTGTGTCCACTACCATGTTTATCTTTATCCTTACCCCTGTGTGGACTTTGTCTCATAATCCAATGTTTAATGTCTAGAAATATGGTAATTACTATGATCAATCATATGCCTTCCTTTGGGATAAAACAAATACGATACCCTGAATACTTCCGGGTGAAATGCTATAATGGTATTCTCCGTGACCTAGCATGACTGAGCTCCTTTGGGTGTTCAAAGAGGAGCAACATCTATGGTGTCTTGCTGGAGCTAAGGGACTGTGGTCTCTTTGTCAGGAGCCGGGGGCGAGTTGGCTTTGTTGCCCACTTAGTTAGTAGGAGTTTGGTTAGGTCTCACTCTCTAGTGTGCTTATATAAGTTCAAACTTCTACTTTGTAACCCAACCCCACATGGCTCGACCCGGAGTGAGTGGTGCAGTTTGTAAGGGCCGGCTCTTTCTCTCTCTCAATGCAAAGATACAAAGCTCTCCTTTGCATTCCAAAAAACTTATACTCGTCGGATGCTGATCACATCATCAAGTACAAAGAGCTTACATTCCAATCTTCATCCCATATAGGAAGTTCCAGAAATGTCAACTGATCCAGCTCACCTAGCTGATCTTTTTGAAGGTGATGAACATCGGTGCCAACACCTGTGTACAGACCCTTCACATCACTGTTGCTCTGTAGTTGGACAGACCTGTCTTAGTTATCATATCATGAAAACTGAGCAAAATCTACTAAATGAATGTATGAATAAACTATGCTTCTTCCAAGTTCAATACAGAGTTTTTTGTTCGAAACTTTGAATTATGTTCTGCAATGATAATCCAAACAGGCTAATGAAGATCTAAAAGGTGATTACTTTGCCCACAATTCTCGTTAAGGTACTTTTGTTCCCCTAGCTAATGCAAATCTAAACAGGAGGAACATGGAACCGTGTATCTTTACATCATGGTTGGACACTAATATTTAGAAAAACATTTCAACATCCTACAGGCTCGATGCCACCTTTTCATTAATTCAATCTTCTTTTCAGTAGATATTTGCATCATTGTTCATTTGATGTTGCGGATAGACCTACATTGCTATCTTGGTGCCATCGGCGTAAAAATGTGAAGTCTAGACAGTAGTTGACCAATATTACCTGTGCTAGCAGTGTTGGATCAACCCCTAAATTGACTGACCCTATGTTGTTTTAAGATGCCATCTGCAAGGAAAGGAAATATATCAGCGTAATCATGTGAGCAATATTACTTATTATCTTTTATTTACAATATATTTTTTAGGAAAAACAATCTAGTTATATCAACTTTTTGCTAACGTATTCAACACAGAGGAATTAATTCATTCAACAGCTATACAAGAGATTCATGCTTCCAAATAGCTACTACTCTAAGCCTTCTAAATATATAAAAGTTACAAATAATGTACAACAAAATAGTCATGTAGAAATATCATTCTCAACTTTAAACAGAATATCTACTACTAATGCCTTAAATTCTAGGAACCTGTTTAATAGTATTATGTAATCTAGATTAAAAAAATTTAACATCACTATATAGTGGAACAGGCCAAGGCCTTCCTGGCATACTGGTTAGAGCGTCGGGGTGTGTGCGCTCCCGACCCAGGTTCGAGTCGCGACACCTCCTTATTAAGATGAAAACCAGGGGGACGTCTCTCCCCCTGGTCGAGTCTTTTTTATATAGTGGAACAGTTTGTAGAGTGTTGATGGTCGTTAAATACCAATTCTTACCATCAATATAGCCACAAATAAGGGAAGACTTAGCATTTCATAGACCCATGTTAGGTAAGAATAATAAGATTCCACTTGTCCTTGGAGATTTATGTGCATGTAGACAATATATATAAAAGGAGTGGAGAAATGGAGCAAGATCCATGAAATAACATTCTGACCAATGGGAGAGCGCCAATCGGACTCCCCATGGATCAATGATGTGGTTGCAGAGGATTCCTCTAGAGGACAGTGACATAAATCAAAAGAGGACCCACCTGTCAGCTGAAAGCACAGGACCAACGGGCTCAACTCCAGGTAGGCCGACCGGGCCTTCTGGTCGGACGACTAGGTCTTGAGGCAGTTCGGCCTCCCCTTCCATGTTTCACCTCCTCAGCCCATTGGCAACATCGGTGCATGGCGGTTCCATGGTGTTACTCCTGAAAACCGTCCTATGGGCCCTAAAAATAGAAGTGGAGAGCTCCACTCCAACACACAGACCAAGAAGTATTCTCCTCTCTTGCATTTAGTTGTAGTTCTAAGGTTTTAGTGGAGTTAGGCTTAGGATAGATCTACTCTCTAGTTCCCAGTCTTCGAAGAATTTGGTATGGCACTTGTATCTTATTCTCTTTGTAAGACTTTATGCTCTTTAGTGATATTACTCTTTCTATATAGTTTTTCTTTGGTTAAGCATTCCTTGTTTGGTTGTGGATCCTTAGCATGCTTATGTGATAGAGTAATTATAGTCTTGCTATATAGTTATGATTGGGATAGGCATTCCTTGTTTGGTTGCATGTCTCATTCATATGCATGGTTGTTATTATGTCCTCATGATAGTGATGTATTTTTACTATACTATTATGATTGTCATATACCTACACAATAGCACGCTTATATAATATCTATGTACATACTTAGGTTGACTGCTATGTCCAAGTATAGATCATCATTTGCTATATTAGTGAATGCTTTAGCTATAAGACTCTAGATAAAGAAGGATGTTCTTGCGCGAGTCTAAAGTAGTAATTGATAGCATAGATATGGTGTCTAGGCTAGAGGTTACCTTTGATTCTTGCGTATTCTATAGTCGTAGAGGTAGACGGTAGGTAGTGACAGCCCTATCCGCCCTTAGTAATCCTCCCTGTTCGGATACATAGTAGAGTTATAAAAAGGAGTCGTCTGACAGATCAGGGGTAAGCCCGTACCTCAATTGCTTGAGTACATAAGTGTTGACCTTAGTCATGTATATGTATGTGAAGATGAATACTATGCAACTGTATAGAATCACAATAGGAACTTGGCTTAGGATGTATAGTAGAGTGGAATCTTTTGTATGCCACACTACCCCTGCATATTATCCTTAACCTTGTTAGACATTGGTCTATCTTTATGATATATTATGGACATAGTAATTCTCTTATATCACCGCCTTCCCTTGGAAGAACGATAAATGACAACCATTGGATTACTCCAATGGTAAAATATTACAACGATATTATCCGTGCGCTTGCGGATGTTACCTAATTGACACTAAGGTACCTAAATAAATTATTTCTGATATCATTGTCAGAGGTGATTTATTTATTGTGACTTAGCAAATGTCAACACAGAGTCGTCCAATGTATGTTCCTGGTCGATATGAAATTGACCGCTTTCCCTCTGTATGCTGAAGAAAGGCCAACTTAGTAAACTAGCGGGGAGTTACAGGGCAATAATAACTTGACTTTGTACTCACATGCAAAATATTTATGGCCTTTGGCTGACCAATGAGTTCCAACTTAATGCCAGGACCAAACCCCCACTCTGTGGACCATAGGAGAATGACCAGGGGAGGATTCTTAATAGCCGCAATGAGTTATTGTAGGAGAACTTCCTACCAGAGAACAGTTAGCCACTTAAAGTTCCTGTAACATGAAGAAGCCACTCAAAGAGGTCATGGGTGAGTTGTTGCCATAGGCAATTTTATCCCTCCAGAGAGTAAATCCTAGGCAGGCAGTGAAAAATGGCGTCTATGGTTAGAATATCTAACATACTTATATTAGAATGAACAATTCAATCTTGTAGCAGTTTGATATGTCATGCTCATTGCAAAAGTGTTGAAAGTCTGAAATGTAAATGCTCCTAACAAAGACCTTTAGTCTTAAACTTATACACGAGAGATTTTTGGAAAGGACAGAAATAAACAAATCAAATATTGGAAGGAGATAAATCCAAGCCATAGAAACAGTCCAATGGTTAACATTGTTGTGGGAGTTATATAAGATAAACTCTGAAATTGAAGGCTATCATAGCTGTGAGACATGCATACCAGTACATGCATGCCAAGTTACCCCTAGTAAAGATTGTTCAATCTGCTCCTAGTAAAGAAATTAGAGCTTTTACTTTATCTACTTTTCATTAATGCATTCAAGTGGTACAGAGCAAATAGGCAAGAAACTTCAGAAAAGATAATCTTCTTAGTGCAGGAGGATATCTTATACCATGGCAATAGTTGTGACAGCTAAAGAACCTGAGATTAAGCCAGACAGCACGCTATTGGGGATGAATGGAACAAATGTTGACCACATGACCTGTCATTGAGCACCAATCAGAGAGAGAGAGACAGAAGCACCATTTCACATTAACGCAATGCAACATAGCATAGCCAGCGGAATCTGTAAGATTGTCCCCTGAGGGAACACAACAACGCCACTGACTGTAATGGAATCCTCCCACAACAGCTAGAGTGTTCAGGGAGCCACCCAATGTAGTTGAAGAAGTTTAGGAGTAGCCTGGCGCCCACAATGACTGAGGTGGCCACGAACTGTGATGCGGGCATGGACTCTGCCATGGCAAGCTGCAAGAGGACAACGTATGTGGAGATAACACCTAAGATCTACACGATGACCGCCCCCGTTCCCTTTTTCTTGGAAAAATAGGACAACAGCGAGAGGTTCCTGAGCAACCCAGTGAGCATCGCCTATGGCGGACAAACCAATTGCTCAATAACAGAATCACAAAAGCTAAGGGCAAGAAATCTAGGATGCAGATTGGGGCTTACAAGCCATGGGACAGCGAGGAGGTTACGAGTTGATGACGATCTACAGGAGTTGGAGCAGGTGGAAGGGGATGTTCGCAGCACCGGCGAACTCGGCTGTCATGGAGTCCCATTCCTGGTACTTCTTCAGGTCCTGCACGCCAACCCAAGAAACTCAAATCAATCATGCACAATTCACCGCCAATACTAGGAGAGAGAGAGAGGTGAAATTACCTTGAGGACCGGCTTCGAGGTGGTGGTCGCAGGCGACCACGGGAGTTCCATGCCGGCAGCAGACGCGATGGGAGGCAAATGTTAGCTTGACTTTGGATCATAGGTGGCGGGGGATGCGGGGGAGAACAGCGGTGGGGGTGCGGCTTGCTGGAGTGGAAATTGGATCGCAGGTGGGGTGCGGTTCGTAGGTGGTGGGGGAGCTGGATCGCAGGTTAAGTGGAAGATTATAGGTTGGATGAAGGTTGCAGGTGAGAGATAGAGTGCATTTCGGATTTTTAGTAGTAGATATGCAAATGTCTTGTAGTCCACTTTCATATGCAACAAATGGCGCATCCATTGGATTTCTATAGAGAGAGTTATCCCTGTTTTAGTGAAGAGTGTTCTAGAACCTTTCTATCTCAGGGAGTGTTCCTTTTTGTCAGTTCAGACTTGTCCGATCTGAACGTTGTGTTCCTTTTCCTTTCCTGTGCGACTTTGTTTTGCCTGTTCATTTCAGGCCCATGTAATTTTGATTTGGCCCAGCTAGGAGGGGTGTTCCTAGTGTAACTAACCCTTGTACACTTGGTGGAAACCCTAATCATGAATTGAACTCTGAAAAATAGAAAAGCATATTGTCCTTAGGGTTGTGCCATTGCTGCCCCCCTAAGGATTAGGAGTTGTCTCTACCACTTGTTCTTGCGTTTCCTTGTGATTTGCAAGAGCATCGCATCTCCTTTGCGTGGTTCAGGTTAGGCATCGACCAAAGCGTGTCGTTGGGCGAAATCATCTGTCACATGTTGAGTGAAATCATTTGTCACATATTGGTGCCATTGATTCCTCATGTTTCATGGATCAGTTATCCTTAGATCCTACGACAAGAAGATCGGGCAAGCCCCCGCATCATCTTTTTATTTAGAGCTACGGTTTTCTCGGTAGGATCTTACCCTTTGTATCCCCCTTTTTTTACTATCCTAAACTGAAAATACCAAAAATTTCTATTACCCAATACCCGATCTGAAATTTCAGAGAGTTTGGTTAAGTTCTAGTCCAATAGATCGAGTTTTCTTTTTGTTTCCCTCCGTATTCCACCTCTGATTTGTTTTCCCTTTTGTTTCCCATCAAGATTTATATTTTCTCCTTCGTTCTTGTGTTCTTGTTCAGGTCAACTTTCATCCCGAAACATTTTCACGCTCAGATTTGAAGTATGACCACTATACACCTAAACAAGCATAACTTTTGCATCTTAAATCTGTTTTTGTTGTTCTTGAGCTCGTTGGAAATATTATTTCATGTACTATCAGAATATTAGGTGCTCAAGTTGTGAATTATAAAATTATATATTGATTTATCCACGAAAAGTTTCAGCTACTATTATTGGTGAAATTTCAGATTGTACTGAAAGTAAAATCATGTGTATCGGTTTATCCTTTGTGTACACCAAGTGTAGCACATATCAGTACTACACCATCCTTTGTGAAAACTTTGAACCTATTGACACCAGTTGTACGTTGTTGCTTAAGGGTTTTGCACTTTGCTGAAACTGAACATTAGTTTGAACATCAATACTTCAGTGTTATATACACTCTGATGTTTTGATTGTAGTAGCAAAAAGAAGAAGAAAAAAGAACAAAGAAGAGTGAAACAAAAGAATCAAAAGAAAAGGATTAAGTTCTGAGATCATCACGATTGACTTGCCTGTTCTTGTTTCAGTTACTCATATATTCAACATTTCTGGAAATCTTGTAGCCCTCTCGATTTATGTGAGCAATCAGCTAGCGTCTCTCCATAACTTGTGTACCATTGAGCTTTGTTCTTGAGTTGAAAATTTGAGTTTAGCTCATTTCCTTGGCTGCAACAAGTACCCCCATCTTTGTACATGAGTTGCTAAACACATGATATTTTATTTGTTTTTAGTTCAGCAACTCAAACTTTGCTATCTTGGTTAGATTGTTATTTAATTTGACAATTGCTTCAAATTTCAGTTTGCCTATGACATAAATAACCCTCTAAGATCCACAAATAAACTTCTATTTAGAATGCACTGTGACTTTGATTTTTCTTGATCTATCACCTTTGTTATGCCAACTACCACCAAGGCTTCTGCAGCTCGCAAATTCAGCAAGGATCCACAAGAATTTTAGTGGTAAGAGAAGGTGAGATTGAGTGATTTTCAAACAACCATATAACTGAAATTAGTCTTTTTTGCCCACTAACCATGGCAGGTGTAGAAGGAGAGCTATCAAGCTATGTCACACATGAGAAACTACAAAAGCTAGTGCAAGACTTCAATGCACAACTAAATGAGAACGTGACTTTTATCCAAGCAAGCATGGTTGCTAATGTTGTTAAGAGATTGAAGGCACAAGGTGCTGCAGGTGCTCATGAAGAAGAGCTAGATGAGACCGATTAGGAATATGCGGCCCGGTTGCAGCGAGAAGGGCAAGCAAGAAAGAATGCCCATGGGCGAGGGCGTGGTAGAGGAAGAGGTGTTGATGCTTTCGGTCGAGGAAGAAGCAGTGGGCGCGGTGATGATGGTGCAGATGAAACAGATCAAGATACATTCAGATTACATCATAATGACAACTTTCATCGTCATCACAATGATCAGCCCATAGAAGAGAAGTTTGGAAAGCTACAATTCGGCATGCCAAAATTTGAAGGCACATCTGATCCTGATGCATATCTCACATGGAAGTTCAAGGTTGATCCTGATGCATATCTGATTCTGTGTGGATAATTATTTAGAGGAAAAGAAAGTGCATATGGCTACACTTGACTTTGATCGATATACTCTCATTTAGTGGGAACAAATTCAGAACCAAAGAGAGGAGAGTGGTGACCTTCCAGTGGAAACATGGGCTGAAATGAAAAGTGAAATGAGAGCACGTTTTGTTCCAAAATATTATACACGTGATCTCTTTGACAAGCTACAGAATTTGAGGCAAGGAAGCAAGTCTATGGAGGAATACGACAAGGAGATGGAGCAGGCCATGATTAGAGTTCGTGTGCATGAGGATGAAGAGCAATCCATGGCATGTTTTCTTTTCGGTTTTAACAAGCCAATCAAACGAGTTGTGGAATTTTAGACCTACAACAACATGGTGGAGCTAGAACACATTGCCCAATAGGCTGAAAGGCAATTGCTTGATGATGCTAAACCAAATAAGACCTCAACTTTCAGCTTAAGAGGATCGTCAAATGCTCCAAAAACAGCAAACTTCGATTTGGTTCAAGGCATATTTTCATCCAAAGCTCCAAATCTAATATTCATTCCACTGCTGCTAAAAAATCTAATGCATCTCCAAATGTGGAGATATCTACTATGCCAGCATCATCAAAGGTCAATACTCCCATTGGTTCCACCTCTAGGAGTAGTGAAATTAAATGTTTCAAGGACTGTTCAAACAATCAAGTTGGGATTGTTACAAAAGGTGGAGAATATGATTCTGCTAGTAAAGATGAGTGTGAAACTGCTACTAAAAATGACAAGTTTTATAATGCATAAGAATCTAAACAATATACTACAAAAACTATACTTTTGAAGTCGGTAACACCATTGTGGTCACCAAAGCATTAACTGTTCAACTCAAAGATGAAGAACAAGCACAAAGGTTCAACTTATTTCAGATCCAAGCCAAGGTAAACAACAAGTTGGTCAAATTGATAATTGATGGTGGTAGCTACCACAACCTTGCTAGCAAACAAATGTGTGATAAATTAGGGCTGACCATGATAAAACATCCCCATCGTTATCATGTGCAATGGTTCAGTGATTGCAGAGATGTTATTGGTCGTAGTTATGCACCCACTTATATACCGCAAGAGGATGGTGTACAACTATAGCATATTTTCCCTTAGAGTATTCCAAGATTTAATCAAATCCACAAAGACCAATGGGAATCAAGCAAAGTCATTAATCAAAGATCTCATTAAGCTTCTGAAGATGAGGCTGTTTTGTCGGTAGGTTGAGAGTGTGCCGATCGGCACATCACTGTGCGATCGAGACAAAGGCTTTTTATGTGAAGGATGTTTTAATTCGTAGAGTGGCTTAAAGAAAGTTGTTATAGTGAGTGTAGCTACATATCTACAAGCTGAAATCATAACCACGAAGTGTAATCAAATAGTATCATAAACAGAATTACTTGGTACAAGAAGCCGAAGATGGGTAGATTATGATGCTTTTCCGATGAGCCCTGTCACGACCAATCCCCTTAATTGGTCTACCACCCTCTACTCTATACATATTTACTACCATGCATAAACAGATATACATACAAATCTAGTTCATACAAGATCCGGAGTACTACCCTAATCACCATGATCAAGATAACATCCAAATACTTACCCTATATACTAAGTATGGAATAAGCACATGTAAGACCATCAAATCCAGGTGATCAAGTTACCTAAACCATTCATCAACATACTTAACATTACTTCAATATGATACATAGTACAAGATTCATCACCATCTAGTAGGCCTACCTTGATGGATCACCTCAAGCACCAGTGGTTCTTGAAACTCCAAGCCTACGACCTTGCGATCATTGACTTGGCTAGGTTAGCCAAGCTAATTCTAGCGACAAGAGATGTGAAGAACGAGACAAACCTCGGTGGCTCTAAACTCATGAGAACTGTTATCCCTTGGTGGTGTCCTAGTTGGCCCTAAGCTTTACAGGTATTTATAAGGGCATAACTCGAGATAGAGTCTATTTCTTGGGAAAAGGGCCACGCGCCAATCGGCACGCACTCTGTGTTTAGCCTGATCTCTCTTTTGAGTAGGTTCCCAAGCCTTTTGTAACTTCCATGTGGGTCCTCCCATTAAGATATTTAAAGTAAAGTCTTGTATTGCATGTTTGAGATCTTGAAGTTTCCTTTTATATCTTTGCGAAGCATATCTCCAAGATTTGTGCGAATGTCATCCTTATAGAAGGTCCTGAGGAGTGGGCCAGACTTGATCAGTCTGGATCACCCATGTGTCGATCGGCACGGACACGTGCTTGTCGGCACCTGGGCCTTCTCTACATCAGTTCACCTCTTCAAGGTCCAAGTTCACTAGAAATGTCTCAAAATATCATATATTCACCTATTTTTGCAATAAATCTCCAGAACAACCATTATACGAATATTCTACCATTTTCAAAAGTTTAATGGCTTATAATGATGATATTTATGCTCTAAACAAGATGCTCTTAAATCTTTGCTCGTTCCTGAGCAAATTCAAGAATGAAAATCAGCTCATATATAGTCATGTCAATCATAGGAGCATCTGAAATATACATAAGTTGAGCACTTAATCAATATAAGGTAGGATCAAATTTATTATTCAACAAACTATTCAAGATAAGGGCATTAATCTTGAAAACACTCCCCAAAGCTAGTCTTAAAATTATTCAAGTCAATGATTAAAAACCTTTCCACACATGAATATCATCACTTAAAAGTATATTGTGAGCAAACGAACTGTCCTTCTCAAATGATCAAGTAAACAACTTAACTCCCCTTTCACTCATCCTAACATCTACTTCAAAGAAGAATATTTTATGTGTAAAGAAATATGAGTAGCTAGGTGAGAAAATTCAAAGTATATAGACATAGATTCACAATATACTGTGAAATTAAGAAGTAATTCTTTTTGGATTCATCAAAACTTGTCAGAAGGGCCTTCAGAATTAATCACTCAAGAAACAGACTCACATCTTTAGATAAGTGGACATGTGCAAAGGCAAGAATTGATCTCAGGAATTTTCAGAAATTATTCCATTATCGGATTGCACATGGTTGGAAGATGTGAAGTCTTGTCTAAGAGTAGCAATATCTTCTAGAATTCAAGGGAATTCACTCTCCCTGACACTTAAAATTTTCCTACTCCTGAGCAAACCTTCTACAATGTTTTTTTTTTGCACCCCTTTATTTGCTTTTCTTCTCTGCTTCTTTGAAATTCTCTTTCTTTTTTTTTTTTGGTATCGATCGGGACAGTGAGGGTGTGGATTGACATGGCGCTTCCTATGCTAGTTCACTCTATACTCTCATCGCAAATTCTTAGCCAGTAACTCAATGGGATGTGGTCAAGGATCAATATGACTTTAGCAAGACTTTTAGGCTCAGTTGTTAGATACTCAACAAACTTTGCGTGAGTAGACTATGGCTAGCAGTAGAAACAATACAAAAGGAATAAGGCCAACTTTTAAGTATCATACCAAAAGAATTAAATCCTAATCGAACTCAATCATAAATCATAGTCAATATAAATCAAAGGCTCTTTTGAGTTGATCATTCATATGGCATTGATAGGTACAATCAAATGATAAGAAGAAATTCTAGTACTCACAATGTGGATGTTGAATTTTGTAAAATAAATAGTTGGTACTAAGTTTTTTTCTCTCAAAAGTTGAATTCCTCATTCGCAATCACATGGGTTTTTTTGAAATAATTCACACCAGAACATTTGTTGAATAAATTAGAATTGTAAGTTCAAATTATTTTTAGTTTGCGCTCAACGTTGCTCAATTATCACAAATGCTCTTCAAGATATTCATACATACAAACATCATATTTAAAAATAGAGCATAAAAGTCACCATTGTATTAATCATGAAGCTCAAACTACATGGTGATGATCATCAAAATAGTTAATTAAAAACAGTGGTGTACCTGGCGTGTTGCTCTTTCTAGCAACGACAGTGTGGACTCATGCACTCCGTGGAGCCGCCAACACACTCGCCTCAGCCGTGACCTTCCCCTCAGTCATGATCCTCACTCTGGGGTCGACCTGGCTCGCCCCTGTTCATATTCTTGTTGTTGATGCTGCTGTGGTTGGACGGGGATAAAGATCTCTCCACAGACATGGGCATAGGAGCAGGCGACTGTGGCAGCGGCGACAATGGTTGGTGTCGGTGATGGTGGGTGACTGAGGATGCTGCGCTACGGTGTGGCGGGCGTAGATGGTGGGGTAACGGGGCCGATGTCGGATGGCGGTGACAATGGCGGCCAGTACCGTGGGGCGGCGGACTAGATCTGAGTCTCAGTCGATGGAAGTACTTGATTCTTGTTGTGTACTAACCAACAAGTTTTTAATTATATAGAAATAATCTTCTGAGTACAAACACAAGTCCACTTGTAGCTCAGTGGTAACAAATCTGCCTCCTACCCTATAGGTCGTGGGTTCAAGTCACACCCTGTAAGCCGCCCCATCGATTGGTGAGTTGTGTCTGAATAAATACATTTTGTTACTACTACAAGCACAACTCCAAAGCATGGTGTAGTGGTAGGGCATTTTATTGTTGAAACTCGAGACCAGGGTTCAAACATCCTATGGTTAACTTTTTTTTTTGTTTTTCTTCATATGGGAACATGACAATTTTTAATTTTTTGTATAAATATTCCAGTGTTCTGGTCCGAACCGTGACAAAATTGATAATCCATTGCGATTTTCTGGGCTTAATATCCATAAGAGCAAATCCCTAACGTTTTTTGAAACCGACACTACAGTTCCATCACAGATTAAATAGTTTGTTGTTGTGGCTGAGTTACGCACGATGACGTCTCGGCCTCGGCGGCCGGTTCTGTCATCGCCCTGCTAATTTCTTAATTCTGATGTGGCAGATGCATCATCGAGGAAGACGAAAGAGGGATATGTCTGGCACATCTGTTAACCTTCAATCCGTCTTAACATTCAAAGAGTAGCAGAGGATGGCTGACGCATTTTTTCTTCGGATGATTTTACAGTCCGCAGGGGCAAATACGATGTAAGACGTTTACTAAGAGCAAGATCGATCCTAGTTTGTGTTTTTTTTTTTTGTCCAAACTGCATGTATATTGCAAATTTAGAATACGGTGTGAAATTCACATTGCCTTATATGACGAACACAAAATGAACCGAAAACCTTCTTTTGACACCTAAACAGTGCCAAGGTACACGAACACATCTACGTGTATCTCTGCAGGGACTCTTGGGCACCAACAGCGAAACCAGTCCGGCTGGTTTGGAAAACTGGTCAGACCGGTTTTGTCAGGATATTGATCGTTGTCGTCTTGGAGAACTTGTCCGGGAGGGACCCCATCAGGAGTAGTTTGCCTATGTGTTGCCCTAGGCTCGGCAGGTCAGCTAGGATGCCTAAAAATGTTGTCAAGACAAGATTAGAACAAAATTAGGGTAGATGAGAAAATTAGGGCAAAGAAAGACATAAAGGTTTGTATCGATTTTTCTTTTTGGCGATTGGATGACTCAATCGACCACGACCCCATTATATTTATAGGTATGGGGTGGACTTATCCTGTGAGAAGTCAAAACTCTTACCAAAACATGTGAAATCTCAGTTTTCTTCTTGGACTCAACAAAACCAGGGTGGCCGGTTTCAGAAACCGGTCTAACCGGTTTTAGAAACCGATGAGACCAGATTTTTTAATTCTAGAGTATTTCAAATTATCATAACTTTCTCATCCAAAATCCAATTTGACCAAACCATATATCTATCTTCACCTACTCGACAAGGGCTCCACATTGGTGAGCTCAAATCAAGTAATCAACCATATGACACAGCTCATTGTTCACACCGGTCTTACTGGTTGTACACACAGATCTGACCGATTGTTCACACCGATCTCACCTATTTTGGTCAATTTTGGTCGTCAACACCTTCCCTTAATACGGCCCAGATGAATAGTGCTGCTAGTTAGACAGTCCTATAGGCTGCTAGAAACATCTCGCAAAGGATGGCCCGCCCAATACTTGGTTACTCCCATATTTTAGTTATGAATAATTTGGAAGCAAAAAGAAAACATGCAGGAAACAGTATATATGAATTCCATCAATGGAGTCCGTTAAGTGGACTGAAGTAGGCGCCTATATAAAACAACATAATCAATACATTTGACTCTTTTGAGTAAATGATTTATATTATTAAGGAATTTTTTGTTTTAGTACTACGTTATTATTTTTAAGGGTTATAAATCATTATGTTTGATTTGGTGGAAAAAATAATGCACCTTACTGGATGATATCACCTTACCAATTGATGAAAGTTTTTTGAAGTGTGGAAAGAGCACATCTTAAGTTACGAAGCAGGAAACATAATGAATTAGCTGAAGAGTCAACAGGAACGGCTGAAAGAATCTCCCCGGGACCGTCGAAGGCAAAGAAGAAAGTCATGAGATCGCTGTAGGAAATAATCCTTGCCTTCCATATTTACTGATTTACTTTCCTTAGTTTATTTGTTATGTTTAGAAAGCTAGTTGTGCCTGATCGGATACCATAATTTTCTTTCCTTGTAATCGTACTTTCCTTGCTTGTAATTGTCTATATAAGTAGAGGAATAGCACCAGAAAACGCTGCCTCATTTTGCAGCACCAACAAGACCGTGTGCACTTGTGTTCTTGCATGAGTTGTGTGTGTGTTGCCGCCGTGATCTCGCCGGCGACGTGCGCGTCGTTTCTCCGGCGAGGTATCTAACAAGTGGTATCAGAGCAAGGTTGCGAGCCTAGGCGATGGCCGGTGACGGGAAGGGCGATGGCAAGTCCGGCACCAAGGGCGACAACTCCAACGATGGCGTCGTGATCCAGCGGGTGATTGGTGAGGTGGGAGGCGGGACTAGCTACCCCGCCCTCACTAAGACCAATTACTCTGATTGGGCGCTTTTGATGAAGGTGAAGCTCAAGGCACGGGCGCTCTGGAACGTCATCAAGAAGGGCGGCGCCGATGCACAAGAGGAGATGATGGCACTCGACGCCTTGTGCGACGCGGTCCCACCGGAGATGGTGCCGACGCTCGCCAAGAAGGAGACGGCGAAGGAGGCATGGGACGCGATCGCGACCATGAGGGTCGGAGACAACCGCGTGAAGAAGGCGACGGCGCAGCAGCTGCGCCGGAAATTCGACCTCGCCACGTTCAATGACGGTGAGACCGTCGAAGACTACGGGCTCCGCCTGGAAGGCATGGTGGCGCATCTCGCCACGCTAGGCGAGGAAGTGAAGGACGCGGACATCGTCGCGAAGATCCTTCATAGCTTGCCGTCCCGTTTCAAGCAGATCGCGCTCGCCATCAAGACACTGCTAGACGCGTCGACGATGATGGTCGCCAAGCTGACGGGCCGGCTCAAGGAGGCGGAGGAATCGTTCGACGAAGCGCCGGCGTCGCTGCAGCTTGAGGGAAAGCTGTACCTCACGGAGGAGGAATGGGACGCGCTGCGAAAGAAGCGCGAGGCGGAGTACGGCGGCGGCGTGGGCAGCGGCTCGGCGCGTCGCGGCGGCGGCAGGCGTGGGCGTGGGTGCGGGCGTGGTGGTCCGACGAGCGGGCCATCGAATTCAAACAAGCCCACCAGCGATGAATGCCGGCGCTGCGGAAAGCTAGGCCATTGGGCACGCGAGTGTCGATCGCGGCCCAAGAAAGAGCAAGTCCACGTCGTGCACGAAGAGGAGGAGGCCACACTACTGTTCGTAAACTCGTCCTCTACCAGATCCACCGTACCGCCGGTGACATCGGTGGGCTCACCGGCGACTCCGCCCCCACATGCTGACTTGTTGCCGCAGGAGGCGGGACACGTGCATGGCGGTGGCGGATCTATGACGGCGAAGGCGCCGCCCGCCGTGCAGATCGAGCTGCACGAGGAGAAGGTGTTCGCCCACCTCGGAGAAGAGGAGGAGCGTGATGCCAAGACTTGGGTCTTGGACACCGGAGCGACGAACCACATGTCCGGGTCGCGGGCGGCGTTCGCGAACATGGACACGGAGGTGTGCGGCACGGTGCGGTTCGGCGATGACTCGGTAGCGCAGATTGAGGACCATGGCACAGTCACGTTCGTGTGCAAGAACGGTGAGCTTCGATCGTTCTCCGGGGTCTACTTTATTCCCCGGTTGACGACGAACATCATGAGCATCGGACAACTCGACGAGGTCGGCTACAAGATCGACATCGACTCCGGCGTGATGCGGATTCGGGAGCCCGGCGGCCAACTACTAGCCAAGGTGACGTGCGCGGGGAACCGGCTGTATGTGCTCCACATCAAGATGGCACAGCCGGTTTGCTTGGCGGTTCGCAGCCGTGGCGACGAGGTGGCGTGGCTCTGGCACGAGCGCTTCGGCCATGTCAAAATGGCGGCGCTGCGCAAGATGGCTCGGGAGGAGCTGGTGCGCGGGCTGCCGGAGCTCGGACAGGTGGCGGAGTTGTGCGAGGCTTGCATGGCTGGCAAGCAGAGGCGCACCTCGTTTCCGATACAAGCGAAGTACCAAGCACGGCGGCGTCTAGAGCTGGTGCACGGTGATCTTTGTGGGCAGATCACACCGGCGACTCCGAGCGGCAACAAGTACTTCTTGCTGCTCGTCGACGACCTCACCCGGTTCATGTGGGTGGCCATGATCCCATCCAAGGATCGTGCAGCAGAGGCGATCAAGGCGATTCAAGCTCGCGCCGAGGGAGAGTCCAAGCTGAAGCTCGGCGCGCTCCACACTGATCGCGGTGGCGAGTTCAACTCGATAGAGTTCGCGGAGTATTGCGCGGTGGAAGGAGTCCACTGCCAGCGCACTGCTGCATACAGCCCGCACCAGAACGGTGTTGTAGAGCGCCGGAACGGCACGGTCGTGGCGACGGCAAGAAGCATGCTCAAGGCCAAAGGCTTGCCCGGTTGGCTTTGGGGCGAGGCGATGAGCACCGCTGTGTACGTGCTGAACAGGTGCCCGACGAAGAGTGTGGAGGGCATGACTCCGTTCGAAGCCTGGCACGGGAAGAAGACCGCGGTGCACCACTTGAAGACGTTCGGTTGCATCGTCTATGTCCGGAACACGACGCCGCACCTGAAGAACTTGGAGGATCGGGGCCGCAAGATGATCTTCATTGGCTACGAGCGTGGCTCCAAGGCGTACCACGCGTACAATCCTACCACGAAGCGTGTCCACGTAACGCGTGACGTGCTGTTCGACGAACAAGCCCAGTGGGACTAGGGCACCCATGATGGCGACGATGAGTCAAGCGGTGGCGACGACGTGTTCACGGTTGAGTTCACCACCTCGTGCCCAGCCGCTCCAGAAGTTGATGGAGTCGTCGAGGCGGCTAGAGGAGGAGAATTGGGGGAGCAGTCGCCGCCTCCCGTTGCGGGCAATGAGGCCCTCGAGGCTATCGGTGAGGAGCTAGAGGCCGGCATCGATGACGACAATCTTGACGTCGACCACGATGAGGACGCGCCACTCCGGTACCGCGACATCAACGACATCATCGAACCGGCGTCTCCGCGCGGTTTTGCACCACGTGCGTTGGTCGCCGAGGAGATGCACATGGTGAGCTCCGACGAGCCCGCCTCTTTCGCCGAGGCGGAACGCAGCCCGAGCTGGAGGGTGGCGATGATGGAGGAGATGGCTGCGATTGATGACAACGGGACATGGTCTCTCGTCGATCTCCCTCCGGGTCGTCATGCCATTGGCCTGAAATGGGTCTTCAAGGTGAAGAGGGATGAGCACGGGGCGGTGGCCAAGCACAAGGCACGCCTCGCGGTGAAGGGATATGCGCAACGCCACGGCATCGACTACGACGAGGTGTTCGCGCCCGTGGCACGGCTGGACTCGGTGCGCCTGCTCATCGCCCTTGCGGCGTACGAGGGGTGGGAGGTGCACCATATGGATGTCAAATCGGCATTCCTGAACGGTGACCTATAGGAGGAGGTCTATGTTGAGCAGCTGGCCGGTTTTGTGGTCGATGGGAAGGAGCATAAGGTGCTCAAGCTGCGGAAGGCACTGTATGGGCTGCATCAAGCGCCGCGTGCATGGAACGCGAAGCTGGACAAGACTCTGGTGGCGCTCGGCTTCACGAGGTGCCCATCGGAGCACGCCATCTATGTCAGTAGTGAAGCACCCATGGAAAGCGGAAGAAACGAGGCTAAAGCTGAGCAAGACGAGCAGCCAAGCTAGTGTGAAATTCCCCTCGCCATGCCGCTTTTCTCCAGTGCAAAATTCTGCTGGAGAAAAGCGGCATGGCGAGGTGCAATTTAGTCCAAGCACCCATGGAACCGAGGCTAAAGCTGAGCAAGACGAGCGAGAAGCCGTCGGTCGATGCTACTGTGTATAGAAGCATTGTCGGGAGCCTCAGGTACTTGGTGAACACCCGCCTCGATCTTGCTTTCTCTGTCGGCTATGTGAGTCGGTTTTTGGAGGAGCCGCGCGAGGATCATATGGCTGCGGTGAAGCATATCCTCCGATACGTGGCGGGGACCCAGAATTGGGGACTCTGGTATGGCAGAAAGGAGAAGAAGGAGGCACTCCTAACAGGGTTCAGCGACAGCGATTTCGCTGGGAATATCGATGCTAGGAAAAGCACGACAGGGGTGATTTTCTTCCTCGGCAGCAGCCCGATCACCTGGCAATCGAAGAAGCAGAAGGTGGTGGCTCAATCAAGCTGCGAGGCAGAATACATGGCAGCAGCAAATGCTGCTTGTCAGGCACTCTGGCTCAAGCGCGTGCTAGCAGAAATGCAGGGAGCGGCGCAGAGCGTGCCAGTGTTGAGGGTGGACAACAAGTCCGCCATTACGTTAATCAAGAATCCGGTGCTCCATGGACAGTGTAAGCACATCGAGGTGAAGTATCACCTTGTCCGAGAGTCCGCAGAACAGGGCCTGATCAAAGTGGATTTCATTCGAAGTGAAGAACAGCTCGGTGACATTTTGACCAAGTCTCTCGGCAAAGTCAAGTTTCATGAGCTGTGTTCCAAGATCGGCCTGATCAATGTTGATAATCATGACGGCAAGGCATAGGAGGAGATTGTAGGAAATAATCCTTGCCTTCCATGTTTACTGATTTACTTTCTTTAGTTTATTTGCTATGTTTAGAAAGCTAGCTATGCCTGATCGGAGGTCATAATTTTCTTTCCTTGTAATCGTACTTTTCTTGTTTGTAATTGTCTATATAAGTAGAGGAATAGCACCAGAAAACGCTGCCTCATTTTGTAGCACCAACAAGACTGTGTGCACTTGTGTTCTTGCGTGAGTTGTGTGTGTGTTGCTGCCGTGATCTCGCCGGCGACGTGCGCGTCGTTTCTCCGGCGAGGTTTCTAACAATGGCTCGGGCTTGGCACGGCCCAGGAGAAGTTCAAGCCTGAAGAGCTTGAAAAGTATCTCGCCATGTTTAGACAGACGCTCTCGGAGTTTCAAATCAAAGCGATTGCCCCTCTCTGTGGTCTGGTCCTCCCCACAGATGCAGGCGGCAATGGTGTGGAGCTCGGGGCTGCCTAGTTTAGCTCTGGCTGAAGGATGGGGACGCATATACTGCTCTCTTCCATCTAGATGCGAGGCATCGGCAGAAAAGGAACTTCATTGCTCAACTACAGGATGATGGGCAGGTGGTCACTGAGCACGAGGCTAAGGCCAAGGTGCTGTTGAATTACTACTCCAACCTGCTTGGGACTGAAGCAGTGAGGCAACACACTTTGGACCTCGATTTTCTTGGCATCCAAAGACATGAGCTAGCTGCTTTAGAAGTTCCAATTACAAAAGCTTCAGAGGTAGGGCTGCTACAGCCTTTGTGCTCAAGATCTATCCAACATCGCCTGTCTTTATATGCAGATGATGTGGTGCTCTTCCTCCAGCCGACAGTGTGTGAACTTGAGCTTACGGTGCAGCTCATGCAGACCTTCGGAGAAGCGTCCGGCCTCAAGACCAATATACAGAAGAGTAGTGTTTCCCAAATCAGATGCTGACCCGAGGATATTGACATTTTGCAGAATCATCTTCCTTGCCAATTGAGCGATTTTCCGATCAAATACGTGGGGCTGCCTCTATCCTTGAAGAAGCTCACCAAGTCACAAATTCAACCTTTCATTGACCGATTGGCAGATTTATTGCCTGGATGGAAGTCTGACTTGATGACAAATCAAGGGAGAGTGATTCAGGTTCAGCATGTAATGACGGCTACTGTGCTTTACTTTGCCATGGCCCTGGACTTTCCGAGCTGGGCAATTAAAGCATGGACAAGATCCGAAGAGGCTATGTTTGGCGAGGTCGAAAAGAAGCTAAGGGTGGTCACTGCTTAGTTGCTTGGCCCAATGTGACAAGACCTAAAGAGCTCGGAGGGTTCGGTATATCTGACTTGCACAGGCTCACCATTGCGTTGAGAGCAAGATGGCCTTGGCTCAAGAAGACTGCTCCGCATAAGGCATGGGCTTCACTATCCATCCAAACAAGTGAGTCAGTCCAGGCCCTGCTCTCGCTAGCTGTCACTAGTTAAGTGGGTGATGGAACCAACACTCTATTCTGGCGAGATCGTTGGATCATGGGACAGAGTGTGGGTGACCTGTCCGCACTGATCAGAAGCATGGTGTCAACTAGGGCTGCTAATCGGAGGACAGTTAGTGATGCTCTCAATAACATGTCATGGATTGGGGATCTGCATGGAGTTCATTCCTGGGAACTACTTGCTGATTTTCTCAATCTCTGCGCTCTTATTTCTCAGGTGGCTCTCCAACCTGATACTCATGATCAACACAAATGGAGGCTCTCTACCTCTGGGAGTTATACTTCTAAGTCTGCTTATGAGGCCATGTTTTTTTGGGTCTGCACAGTTCGAGCCTTGGGAAAGAATTTGGAAAACATGGGCACTAGGGAAGTGCCATTTTTTCTTGTGTCTGGCAGTACAACGAAGGTGCTGGATGGCGGATTGTTTGAGACGCCATAATCTTCCCCACCCTTGGTGCTTCTGCTTTTCTTGACTCCAACCATGCGGTACAAGCTCAGATATCTTTAGATTGAGCTAAGTCATATCGCTAGGCAACCCCAGCGAACTTCCAACCTAGATCAGTCCTAGAAGTTTGTTGCTCTGATACCGAATCACAGAAGAAGAAGAAAAAGCCATTTAAAGACCCAAATATTCAGTTATATCTTATAGCAGTCAGTGAAAAAATGATCATCGGTTTGCGGATTGTTTTCACTCTATTCTTCGCTTGAAGGGAATTCTTCTTCTGCCTAGTTTTTGGTTCTCTTTTAGGATCATCACGTTATACGTTACCCTGCTATTCTCCTTGGTAAACTAACTACATGTTTGGTAAGATGCACTGAGTTCTCAATCTACCATCATGCTCGCTTCAGCTCGATTGGTGCTACTTATTTAAAAGCATGAAACACCCCTAACCCTATTGCTAGGGCGGGTCTGAAAAACATCATTGTTTTTCAGTCAAGCCAGGGCCGACTTCCCTTCCTTAAGGACTGATTAGCTTGGAAAAACTATACGTCCTTACTAATAAAGCCGAAAAATCAAAAAGTCCAGACTATTCTATAAAAAAAATAATATAAGAATAAAAAAAGTCTTATCTCTCTCCTTCAAGCTAAATAACAAGGCCATACAAGCATGCATCTATCATAACAGCAATGCGATCACAGTGCTCCCGCGAGGACTAACGTCACACGGGAAATCCGGCTGGGACTGAAGGCCTCTGATCCCGACCGATCACGTGGCACGGACGTCGAAAGCTCCTCCATGGTCGACGGGGGCACTTGTCCTAGGTGATCTCTGCCCATTCTGTGATCAAGATGAAGAGACAATTGACCATATGCTAGTAGGATGTGTTTTTGCACAACAGTTTTGGCTCATTCTCCTGCAGCGAATTGGTTGCACATCACTGACACCCCAACCATCATACTAGTATTTGATGAGTGGTGGCATCGTGTATCGGACTCAGTCAACGGCATCTTAAGGAAGGTGCTGAATTCATACATCACACTTGGAGCTTGGACCTTGTGGAGACATCGCAATGATTGTGTGTTTAAGGGAGCTGCCCTAAGCTTGACAACGATCTCAGTTCTGGTCAGAAATGAAGCGAAGCTATGGATTTGGATGGAGCAACCAGGCTGTCCCTGGTGGCAGACCAAGACTTGGTCAGTTAATATGACCCCTCTCGCTCGCCCTGTTGTCGGGAAAGCTTCAGTAGGTGTGCGAGTTTTTCGTCAGTGTTTCTGTGGTGAGTTGTGGGTGAGTGTGTGAGTCTGTGTGTGCTGTATGTGTGTGTTGTTTGTGAGGGTGTGGGGTGTCTCTTTTATGTTCATTCTCAGGCTCTGCCTGCTTTATCTCCTTCTATTAATACAAAGAAGCGCAGCTCTTCTACGTTTTCGAGAAAAAAAAAAGGTCTCCAGGGTTTTGGCTGTGGTATGGTTGTGAATTGATTGATTTTTCTTCTTTTTGAAGAAAGGTTTTACAGATTGATGATGCTTGATCCTGCAGCTGTGCTACACAATGTACTCCTTAGGAAGGGTACTACACTTATCTTTGAATTCTTTTGGATTTCATGCCGGTCAGCAGATTAGCATACGCTTCAGAATTCAGAAAGATAACAGATTGGGGACATTGCAATGTTGCTGAAGCTGAAAAGATCATGGTGGGTACATATGAAGACTGACCACTTCCTGTACTAGCTGTGTTAACGTAAGGATGAAGCTTTATTCATTTCTTAATATGTTCGTTCTGGTCTTCTTGATTTTTTTAGCTTTCAGCATTCATTTATTGACTAATTAGTGTTCAAGACTTCATAATTACTGCAATCATTAACGTAAGGGCGGAGCTTTGTTCATTCTTCGACACATTCATTCTGGTTTTCTTGATTTTTGAGTTTTTTTTTTTAGTTTTCTCAATTATTGATTTTCAGTTCGTGTTGTAAACTTCAAACCGTTGCAAGCATTAGGAGATGAACTAGCCGACAAGGGTGGCAAAATTTTATAAATGACACTTAGTCTGGATACATCGATATTGAATTCTAATTAGCTAAGGGGCGCTAACAATGCTGTGGTAATAACTGGGAGACCATAGGAGAGGGGATGGAGAATAGTGAATACGTCAAAGGATGAATAATTGGTAATAGAATGCGATGTTGCAAAAGCTTTAATATCGTATAACTCATCTTCAATGTCTATGCCTAAAAATAGGATTTTTAAAAGAAATAGATTTATTCTAATATGATCATGTGTTTCTGGATAGGTGGGGTGCCTTGTCAAGAAAATATTTTCCGATACCTAAATACACATCAGTTCGTGTTGTGGCCTATCAGTTTTCTTAATACTACGATATAATCATGTAAACATTATAATGTAATCAGGCAACAATCATCATGGATATAAAGATGGATCCAATTGTTGAAAATGCCATGGCAATCCAAGCTCATGTTGACTTTTTCAATTTGAAAAAAATTGTGTTATATACCTACCTGAAAAAGATAAAGCTTAAACCAAATTCCTATGCAACACTGAGTAAATGCGTGTACATGTATGCGTTCGCAGAAATACAAATTTAGTAACACAAAAAAAACCTACATCTCACCTAGAAAGATCAGAGCAAAATATAACTATGGTCAACTAAACTAGACAAATCACAACCATTAGAGTACATTATTATTTTACTGAACTTAAAACTTTGGTAAAATATGAGAATTGATTCGACTCCATTTTTGAAATAACTGCTATGTTGTGTACTTAGAGGGGTTTGATTCTAGAGCATTTTAATATTCACTAGAGAGGTTCTGGCTTCATAAATTGCTACCGAGGATGGCACAATAAACACCAAGGTATACCAGCTTCATCAAGTAGGAATCATATGAATTAACGAACTGGAAGTGAGGTGGTCTGTAATGGGATGTAATATGCTTCACCATGTTGTGCTTCACTAGGTGGCTCAAAACTCCAAAGAGAAAAGAATTAGAAGAATATATAAGAAACAAGCCAATGACAAAGCCTTGATGCCATTTCTGTTCTAGAAAGAAGTACAACAAAGTTTTGAAAGTCTATTTGTCCAAATAGTAGTTGAAATACTAACTATCATAAGTGATGTACTTAAAGTAGTATTTACAATACTGGCACCACGCAAATGGTGCGGGCTAATATGCTAGTTATGACAAAAGAGGTTCCTAGAATCTTATGTTCAGGCTATAAGCACGCTCTACAGTTACTCACATTGTGCCCGTCACTATGCAAAGCCCAGGAAAATCCCTGTTATACAGTGGCGAGCATTGTATCTGCCACTAATAGTTGATTATTTTTAATTAAAAAAGCATCAGTGGCAGGCTTTAAATTTCATGTCGTCATTGCTTTTTTGGATGTACGACGGTGTCTTGATCGAAGGCATATATAGAATATGGGCATTGCTTAGTGTTGGGACTTCATTTTGTAATAGTGTGTTTTACCTATGTGCTACTTCAAATGGTGTAGCTCCAGTGTAGAGATAGGCCCCATGTGATTAAGAAATAAACATGACCAAATTGACACTTTAGTAAAAAAAATCGTTATTTCACCCTGTGCGAAGAATAATAGTGTTCAAGGGCGCCATCTTTTACTGCACCCAGAATTCAGGGGCTGCTACGGCCCGTTTTGCATGACGGCGACCGGCGCTCGTTTGCAGGCGTCCATGAACCACATCACTAGCAAGATTCACACTTCAACGTAATGTGTGGTCGTTTGCTACACGTGCTATCAAGCTTCTAAACCACATCACTAGCAAAAAACATCATCAGGTCACTAGTACGTGAACAACACGGTGATCATATCTGAGGGTGATAAGAATTCACGTGCATCGAATGGCATATGCTTTAACTGCAGCCACCAAGGTCGTACAGCCCATATATTTTGTGACTAACACATTGCTGCAGAACGCATGCATGTTCTCACGCAAAAATGCATATGATATTTGGAAAAAAAAAGTTGTGCAGAATAATCTCATAAAAGAGGTGGAACCTTATATAAAACAAATAATATCAGTAACTCATTTTTTAAAAGGGCAAATTACACATAGAGTGCGTGCACTGGCAGAGCATATATATATATATGGCAATACAAATTTTGGACAGTGACAGTGTCGTGGTGTCCTTATCATACAACATGCATAGGACGAATAGAGGTGGCCCTATCCGCGCCCTTTATTGAAACCAAAATAATGGTGGTATGGAGATAAGATGGCAGCAAAGGCATGCAAAAGCCATTACATGGTACAGTAATATATAGGCGATTATTCGGCTCTGCTGCCGTAACAGGTAAAACAAAATACGATACTGGTATGTAAAAAAAGAGGTAAACGATACTAGTATGTAGGATCTCAAAGCACACAGGACAGCACCACATGATGGTTTCAATTGAACGAACGTGCCATCCTTTGCCCGCTAGCAGCACGCGGGCCAGCAGGGGCACAGGGGCTCACTGCCATCATCTGTCGAGGCGGCGGTGGTTCGAGGTTGCTCCTGTCGTCCGACGACGACGCCTGCAGCTTCCGAGAGGCCCAGCTTTGCGGAGAGATCATTGTGCTCTGTGAGCAGCCGCCGAGCGTCCTGGTGGTGCAAAGACGCATCAGCGGCCATCAGATGCCCCAGGGTCAGGACCAGCAGGAACATGACGGCCATCATCTTGGGAACAGATGCAGAAGCCATGGCAGCTACTAGCTAGCACAGCCAGGGATCGGCAGGAGGTCGAGCTACAGCTATTGTCTCTGGAGCTACAACTAAATGGCATCGCTGTTTATATAGAGATCAATGCACTAGGAGATAGCAATAGGGGTCCGGTTGAGGGTGGGTGGACAAACAAAACCGACCATTTTTAAATAATCTGCACCAACGATAGGACCTAATAATTGAATGACGTATACAGTGCCAGTGTGTGCAACAGCCAAGGTCAGTCGGGATCAAATAAATTCTCTGATTCTCCAAGGACGAGACGAGGATCATTATCAAGGATATGCCCTCAGAAAAATCGCCAGGCCGAGGTGGCTTTACGATCCTTTTATATACAAAACGGCATGGCCAGTGATTAAGGACGGCATTGCACTACGTTTTAGGGACAGGGATCTAACCCCTTTAGAGATGTTAAAAACCACCATCTCTATTTTTGCGTCGCTAAATACCCTCTAATATCGACATCGATCTTATCCATCCCAACAAGTTACCACAACGGCTTCGTAAGCTCCATCGCTGCTGTCTATAGCGATGGTTGTGTAAGCACCGTCTCTACATCATATAGGGACGGATTTAGTCTCACCCGTTCCTGCTCTCTATAGGGACGGTTTGGCTGGCTCCATCGCTACAGTTTGTAGGGACAGATCCAATACACCTTGTTGCTGCTTCTAATAGGGACGACTTTAATCTTACCCGTCCCTGCTATCTATATGGACGCGTAACTGCCTCGTCGCCATTTCTTATAGGGACGTGTTGCTATTCCCTGTCACTGCTACTTACAGGGACGGTTTTCTAATCCCGTTACCCATGCGAGATTCTGCCATCAAGCAGGGACGTGTAACTGTTCCCCGTTGCTGAATGTTGTAGGGACGTGTAACTGTTCTCCGTCGTTGAAGGTTGTAGGGACGCGTTATTTTTCACCGTTGCTGCTACCTATAGGGACGTAATTGTGATCCCTGTTGCTACAACCTACAGGGATGGTGTTTGTGTTACCCATCGCTGCTCCCTATAGCGATGGATTTCATAGTGCGTTGCTGCTACCGAGCGACGGCTGGTGATTTGGAAGTTTATTTGGCAGCAGATTCATCATCAGAATTCATCAGAACGCTACTAATGCAGTGTCTGATCACTAATTTAAAGTAGCATTCACACAGGCAGCACAATTGAAAGTAACATTTACACATGCAGCACAAATGAAAGTATCACTGACCACTAAGATGGAACTCTCAGCACAAATGAAAGTATCACTGACCACTAAGATGGAACTCTCCTTTAGCGATGATGACATCATGCACCAGAACAGCGGCGATCCATTCTTGAAGAGCATGCAACTCCCATTCATCAAGGTTACTTTCAGACGGCATAGTAAAGTCCTACATATATAGGAAAGAACCATAAGAAAATCATCTTTCATGAAGCAGAATGGAACACTAAAAAAATTAAAAAGTGATGACCACATCTCTTAGCCTTTTTGAATTCAGAGACCTTTTCAGCGATGTACTTCATGTGATGGATAGCGTAGAAATCACAAAGATAGCCGGAATGATTGCTGATGGCACTGCAACAATGTAGAACCCATAGTTAGAGACTTCTCATTTGAGCACGAACTTGTATCATGATAATGTAAGTTACCTTGAATTTCTCATTATGCTTTAGCACAAAGTTGCCTTTCTTCTTTTTCTTTGATTCAGCCATGATATAGGAGGAGTAAGCCCTACACATTCAGAATGAAACCTCAGCCAAAAACAAAATTTGTAGGCTGTCCTAAACTAGCAATGAAACAGATCATGGAACATAATGGAGCAAACTGAAGTAAGGAAGGATAAACTCACTTATCAAGCATGTTTTTCATAATGGCAATGTCGTAGGTGCTTTGATAGTTAGAACCTAAGTACTAGACCAGGCCCCACGAAACATTGATGACCACCACTATCCAGTGGCCATCAGTGTTGCATGGAAATATGATGAAGTCCTTTTTGAACATTGCTTTTGCCACATATGTCATGATACCATCATCAATACTAGATGTAAGGGTACTGAACACCATAATCTACGGATCTAAGGCTGCCAATTTCAAGTCATTGGTTCTAATGTTTTTCACAATACACCTAAAATAAGCAGGGTGAATAGTTTTATAAAGACCAAATAGACATACGAGCAAATAGATATTGAAGAAGAATTCAGAGTAGATCAAGTTATACTCACAAAGAAGTCACTCTTAGAATGCTAACATCCAGTGCATCAAACTTGAACACATCATATAAGTCCGTGAAGTCAACAATGAAGTTGCCCTCATCCGTGAAAGTGGTGTGGTTTGAAACGTACCAAAAAGTACTTGTTCTTTCCCTCCTTACAGCCATTCATATAGTGTCGATGAAGTTGTTGGACACTAGGTCCAGCCCTCTTCTCTTCTTCACCTTTCAACATAGGCTGGCCACTCTTGTAATTTTTGTGTGCATGAGTCCACTCGATACTTGTAATGAACAAAATGAAACGATTATTAGAGAAGAATTTTGATTCCAACCACTGTGATGTTCAACAAATTAAAATGCCAAACAACAATGCTTCTTTATGTACCTTCCATACCACAGGTAGTCCCACCAGTAGCTACCAGAGCCGATCGACGGGGAAGGGTGCACGACACAACGACTGTTGATGCAAAAATCACACGCGTGACCTAGAAGATCTGTTTAGCTCCAGTGCAGGCTCAATACGGAAATCGGGACGTACCAGTCGATTTTCCCTACAAATCAACAAAGAAAACAAACGTTCAGATTCCACGAGTCACCAGCCTAGGATAGGGCGATGAAGAAAGCTGATGATCACTGTTAGTGAAAACCAACCGATGGCTATAAATAGCAAATAATACTAAAATAAACTAATCGGCTGATCCGTATCGACTTATCGGCAACTCAATAAATTATTATAAAATAAAGCATAAATGGTGCCGATAGGAATCGAACTAAAAGAACATAGTCGATGGACTTATGATAGATATGCTAAAACATGCTCTGTTGATAAAGTGAAGTCGATAGGCCAGAGTCGATGGAAGTACAGTAATCATGCACAGAACTCTGCCTATTGATAGGTGCTAAGTCGATAGATCTGATAGCTGGTATTGCAAATATGCCTTAAATCACAGATCTAACTTATTTCAATAAGGGGGGCGATCGACTAACAAAATATGTAAGAAATCAATCATAAACCAAAAGTCGATCGAACCGTGATAATCTATCGGCTAAACGTCCCGATAACTCTATCGACTCTACCTATAAACAACTCGAACCTAGCCTTATCAACCCAGCAAGAGATCAAAACTGATGCAGCCTTGCTGATCCGATCAGATCGAACCTAATCGAGACAGTGTTCAATCACGGTAAATAGAGCTAGATTCAAGCTATTTATAGATAAAATCAACGGAGTGACTCGAGTAAAAGATCTAAACTATACTCATAAAACCTCCTAACAATGGCAATAGATTGGGCTCAGTCAAGACAGTATTACAATCAAAAGTCGATAGAATAAGCACAATAAAGATCTAATTACCTGATAACTAGCAATCCTAACGATAACAACTAGAATATCAAACAAATGAGAAATTTTTAGTTGAGATTGATAGAATTACCGAGGTTGACTAATCCAAGTCTCTCACCGAGATCGGAGCTGATGCAGCCCACGTGAAACGAGGATTTCATCGAGTAGGAAAGGTTGGCGATGCACTGAATTGTATTGAACGAAGGTGTGCCTTTTTTGTACAGACCCTATTATATATTTTTAATCCCATGTAAGGGGTTCTGACCTGATTTGGTCAAGACTCTCAAAACCGACTCGATCTATTTCTAAACAAACTGTAAACTAAAAATAGAAAAAGATAAAATAAATCTATAGGGCTCACTTTATTTCCTTCGTCTGTTCAGCTTTGCTAATCTCCAGCCGATTCTTGCCTTCACGCCGCTGACCACTAGGACCGGTCAAATTCGGTGTCAACACATGCCCCCCGAGTCCGGGGTACGAAATCCTTCGTGCGCCAGATTTCATCTCCTTGTTTACTGCGCACTTTTATCGCAACCTACCGGTGTCACATTCTTATAAATGCTTCCTCTTCCTTCTTTTACTTTCACCCGAGCTCAAGCTTTTCATCCTTCCCTCTCTCTTTCTTCGCCGGCACCTCGTTCGCACTGAACCGTCTTCAACCTCTAGCGCAGACGAACATCCACGAGTTCTCCTTCAGCGATGGCGACTTCAGAACACATTCCTGAGGTAATTCCTCCCCTCTTCCTTCTGCTTTTAGGTTAGATCCAATCTATTATGTCCTTTATCACTGTAGCGTTCTTGATAGCCACCATAGCGCTTTCACTTCTTTACCAATAGATCCAGCACCTTTTAAAGTTATTAGTTTCCATTCTTAATAGTAATTTTATCTTTATGCTTGTACTAGGAACTCAAGAACCAGATCTGCATACCCTTCAATGGGGATCAACACCATTTTTACTTGGCCCTTGTACCGATTTTGACCCCACGGAACCCATTAACTGTGAAACCAACCAGATTCCCTTTAAATCGACTAGCTACCCTCGAATCTTGGAAAACTGTTTTTAGATCATGGCCGTCATCGATTCTAGGTTGGAGAAACTGGTACCGCAGGATCACCACCGCTCGAGCTTCCGTCTTTCATGATGCCTAAATTGACATAGCGCTGCCTCTCTCGTTAGTCGATATGACCAAGAACAAGCCACTACTGGCAGCAGCTTCCTATTTCAGGTCTGACGCTCTGAGCGCCATCTTATTTAATCAAGGACCCATGGCGCCTTCTCTTATGGATGTGATGATGCTGACCGGCCTAAACATCGACCAGAATTATGATCGTTTCTGCATCTAGAATAATCATAAAAAACGTAAGTTTGATACCAAAGATTCGAACACCTGGCCCAAGTATATCATTGCTCATCATAAAACTGGGCCCATTTCTAGCCGAGAACTATCCGCATTTTTAAATCTTTGGCTTGAACATTTTATCTTCTACACTTCATCTTGTATGCCCACCACCAACTTCCTGGGCATAGCCGATATCTTAGCCGAGGGTCGCAAATTCCCTTTGGGCAAATTTTTGTTGGGATCTATGTATAAACTTCGACATTGCACCGTTGTATGCCTGTAGACCAATCAAACCATTCCTGCAGGGGGCCCATGGTGGTTTATAGAATTGTAGCTCACTGTCTACTACTCCCAGGCTATGGAACTAGCCCCTTTTTCAGATAACTCATTCCCATCCACAAATGCAGCAGAAGGCGAAGAAATCCCCACTCGCCACTGTACATCGCTTGGCGAGGCTACCATGGTGATCCCTGGACACCGGATGTCCATAGAAAATTTCAACATTTTATTTACCCTTTTCTATAATGGCCTCCAGGCAGATAAATGGATATGGTTTCCCTATCATGAACTGGAGTTCGAAAATCCTTCCATCTTCCGCCCAGATAACCCCTTGCAGGATAAGGAATCGACTCTCATCTTTGAAACCTGCATCAGACCTGGAATCTTGCCTATAGACTTTCATGGTGGTCAACGCAGGACTCGTTCATATGAGTTCTACAACCCTGCATCGATCCCTTGTCAACTTGGCTTTGACCGGTTGCCTACTGGCTCCTTTTATATCGGTCGTCTCCGGGCTAGAGAAGAACTCAAAAGCCCGCTGGAATACAAGAAAAATTATGACATGGCCTCAGAAATCCCTATGGGCAACCCAGCTGATATTCAATTAACTCCCCTTAACTCTGACCTGTTCAAGTCCTGGTGGAAAGAGTGGAAACAACATCTCTTCTGCAACCCACTCACTGACCATCTCACCGACGCTGAAGACACAGTAAGTTTCCTTCATTTGACATCAACTGAAATCATGCTCTCATCGACTTATAATTAACCCCCTTCTAATGCAGGATCCGGCCATACCTCCTCCAAATATCAGCAACAGCGGAATGCTGATTGCATATTATCGTACGGCCAGAAATCCAAATATTGGTTGTGACGCCCCAACCTCTGCACAGCTCCTTAGTGGCCGAGGTCTGACAAAGTCAATTCGACAAGCTGTTGCCAAAAAAAGAAAGGGCGAATCTTCAGCTTCCTCAACCCAAGCCACCAAACAGCAAAAGAAAGCCAAACATGCAGCAACTGTATTGACCCCAGCAATCTCCACCTCGGCTGCTCAAGTAATAATTTTTAACCTTTTTCAATTTGTATGCAAGTCTGGGAGATATTGTGTCGTTTGATTAATTTCACTTAATATTCAGACCGTGTCATCAACTCTCACGGCTTCATCGACTCCGGCTATACTACTAGAAGTAGCCCAAGAAGTCGTCTCTTGTCTTGCTCATGCTGCACAGGCACTGCTCTTGCATTCATATTGCCTTAACTTCTCCTTTTGATCTCTTACGCCCCTTTTTAGAATCCTCCATCGACCCTCATAGGTTCATCGACTCCTGCATCCATGACTGTAACAGAGTCGATACCTCCCCGAGCCATCAAAGCTACCTTCTTTGGAGACTATGGTAATAAAACCTTCCACCCTTCCATTTGATTTCTCTCTTGAACTATGTCCTATCTCCAAATTTTCCTTCAGGAAATCATCCGCAGACCCAAAAATGAGTTCAGTAGCACAACGCTGTCAACCATTTCATCAGCGTGCACAATTTTCATTGATCCTAACGATAATGACACCGCGCGCTCCGAAAAAGCAGAGACACCAACTATCGATCCATCTTCAGCCATGGTGCTTTGGCTCGACCCACAGGTATTACCTTTAAAACTCCATTACTCAAACTCACAAATTCTAACATTTTAATTTTTCCAGGCATCCTCGTCACGGGCTGTCCAGGACCCAACTCCTATCGACTCTTCAACAGCCGATGCCTAAGGATCTCCCCTCCCAGAACAGTGGTAAAATCGATTACCTTTCAAATCATCTTCTTTGTCTTGCCATTATTTTCTAACATTTCTTTTTCAGGCTCAAATCTCTAGGCATACATCTTTCATCCGTCTTCTTCTAGAGATCCACGCCACCCTCCAGCAAATATGTCAACAACTTGATGGGATTCCAATTGAACAACTCGTGTTGGATGCCACTCCTATCAGGCAACGGTATTTGGAAATCAAAGACAAACTACCACCTGGCCTTGCCTCGGCGCTACATCCGACAGCCTTCATCGAGTTTCATCAACTCCGAGTGCTTGAAGCCAAAACCTACATGGAACAAAGGTTGGAGCAAAGAAGCCAAGTAGAAGCAGCTGATAAGAAGGCAGCCGAGGAACAAAACAAATATACTCTTATGATTTCCAAGTCGTCTGATCTTGAGGCAAAGTTGGAGGGCTTGAGGAAAGAACGGGACGAGATCCAGGCAGCACTGGAAGCAAAGAACAAAGAAAGAGCTGATGTGGAAACAGCTCTTGCCCAAGTACCGAATGAGATCATGGCGCAAGAAACTATCATCGTATCAGCTTATGAACAAGCCATCCACTTGTGGGACATAGCCTCCATTACTCCTGGGTCGATCGAAGAAGATGCCCTTATCATTATAGAAGTTGATCAGCTTCGCTTCCGGGCTATTGACATCATCGACTTCTACTGTCCCCAAGAGTAGATGTATACCAGCGTCCTGTATACAAAACACAATATTTTGTCTTGTATCATCTTTTGAACTAAGGGCAATATCTGTGATATCGGCTATCTGAAGACGATGATAACTTCATCGGCTATGAAAGACCTCCCCCTTTTTTTTAAGGGCAATATTTTTCATATCGGTCGTGGTCAAGCACTCGAGATCATGAGATAACCCAGACGTTTGAATGATACTTCTTTAAATATTTGTCGTTGAGTGCTCTCCCTATTACTGATAAATGTCGGCCTTGGTTTGTACCACCTCCTATATTGACTTCTTATAGTTCATCAGCCGACATGAATCCCTTTTCCAACTTTTCATCTTCTGCAAATTCCATTGGGGTGCCTGTCAGAGAAACAGTTTTGAATTTGACTGATCCACTACTTCAAGGCCCTGAGTAGTAATCTTGACGTAGTCTCCATCCCAAATCTTGCTAGACAAACACTCCATATCATCTGCATGCCATGGAACTAAATCGGCCGATGCAACATCGACCGGGATCACCTCTACTTGATCACCGATCCATTGGGCCAGAGACTGGTGCATTGTTGATGGAACACAGTAGTTGGCATGTATCCAATCATGACCCAACAGAAGGCTATATGTACCCTTACCATCAATAACAAAGAAAGTAACCGACAAAGTTTTACTGCCGATCATGAGCTCTACATTTAAGACTCCCTTGGCTGTTGTAGTACGACCACCATAATCCCTCAGAATCATATTCGTGTTGATCAAGTCATCTTCAGTTTTTTCCCAACTTTCTGATAGTAGTGATCGGCATGATATTCACTGTAGCACCTCCATCGACCATCATCTTTCCCATCGGCATCCCATTGACGAATCCCCTAAGGTATAAAGCTTTTAAATGCTGATGCTTAGACTCATCTGGCCTATCAAACACTGCTTACTGTGCATCAAATATCAGTTGTGCTGAACTCCCTTCATCAGCAAACACTTCTTCTTCTTCTAAGGTCATGAACTCTTGCGGCAACATCATTACCATACTCACTGCAGCACTTGACACCTGTACTTGTGATTTCACCTTTGGCCTCCAGACTTTCTTTGGTGGCTGATCATCTTCTTCATCATAATAATATTTGCCAGCCCTTATTTGTCTGCACCGCATTCTCTGCATTTTGCGCTTCTGGCTTCTAGAAAAAATGTCAGATGGACACCATTGATCATTTTGTTCTTGCTCCTGTATCTCTTCATCGACTTGTTTGTCAAACCTGGCCTCTTCACCCACCTTTTTGTTCCAAGTCGATCAAACGCAGAGACCCTATGATGTCGATCAGCTAAACCCACTATCGACTCTTTAGAATCGTTTGCACGATATTGGTGCCGATGACTTGCTATACCTTCTCTATACATCTGCTCCACATGTCTATTACATCTATGGTTGTTGATTGACGGCAGTTTCATGTTGTTATCCCAGCAGTATTGAAAGAAAGGGCACTCCCAATGTGGATCGAACTGTGATTCCTTTATTTCTCTGTCCCTCTTTTTCTTATATCGCTTAATAAAGGTTTCAACATTATTGATACCAGCCATACTGATATTTGCTGGGAAAGGATGTCCATCCATCTTCATTGCACCTTTGGTAAATTTTATTTTACCCTGCTCGATTGCCATCTGAATCTACCTCTTGAAAACTTTGCAATCATTAGTATTATAAGACGGCAAATTATGTCACTTGCAATACCTCTTCTTCTTCAAATCTTCGGCAGGCGGGATCACATGGTTAGGTGGCAATTGAATATGTTTCTCCTGTAGCAACATATCAAATATCTTATCGGCCTTGGTGATATCAAAATCGTATTTTTCTTCTGGCTCGTTCTGCTTCACCCATGGGCACGATAACACATTCTTGTTTCTGGTCTATTCATCCATATCGACCTCTTCAGCTTCTTCATCGGACTCAGATTCATAATCATTATAGTTGACTTGAATCGGCCTTGATCGTGCCCCTCGAGTCAGATTCTCCTAGATCGACACCTTCTGCACTAACTGGGAAAGGCTCTCAAATTCAGCCGAAGGAAACATCTCTCTTAGCGATGCAACTAGACCATTGAATGCTATTTCTGCCATCTGATTATCAGTCAATTGCAGGCTGAAACACTTGCTGCGCACATCTCTAAATCTCTGCACATAATCATGTACAGACTCCCCAGCCTTCTGCCTCACATCTCTAAAACGCCAATCCAGACAATGATAATGGAAATAACATGATTTTCAATGCTTCAGTATTTGCAGCTTCTCCACATTGTACTTAAAATCGACTGATATGCTCAACAGTGGTAGTACTATCTTGTCCAGTAAACTTGGTGAATTCTGGTGGCCTGTATCGACTCGGCATAGGTATCAAATCATAACTCGGTGGATACGGGGGTCGATACATATACGTTTGCTGTTTTGGCTTTAGTCCAAATTGTTCCCTCATTACCTCAGCAATCTTCATAGCCCAATCATCAGTCGGCACATTGACATTTAGGACAGTCGATGCGGGACCAGATGCTGGCATTTGCGAGCCAAAATTAACAACTATATGCTAGCCTCCTAATTCTCCTGGCAGATAAGATGATGATGGCATCCCAAACATACTAGGCTCAACATTGGGCGCAGTGCTATATGTGATATTTGGTTCTATTACTTCTTGTCTGTAATGTTGTGGCTATGTTTGTGGAGTAGTCCTTTGTAATATTATCCTCTGAGGTGTTCTTCCCACTGTACCACCATCAATGCTCTTCAGAGGTGGAGTATCCTCAGAAGAAGATGTCTTTGAACCCATAACAGGATCTGACGTGTTCGTACTTGGCTGTTGTGGACTGGATGTTCCTATTGCAGGCCGATGAGTATCCCCAGATACGCGGAAATACACCGGCCCATGATGTGAATCTTCATATAAGCACCCCTGCACAGTCTGAACGATCAAAGTCCTCAATGTGTTAACCAATACAGGTGACTGGTTAACTAATGCATGGTGTATAGCTGTATGAATCATATTGTTCAGAGCTGCCTCATCGATAATTTCCATTGGCTTGTTGGTGAATGATTCTTTTGTTCCATCTTCAATCAAGGCGACAACTGGTAACTTTCCCTTCTGAACAATCTTGCCATGCCTTGTCTTACTAAATGTTCCCAATAGAAGGTTTTTATACTCAACCATTTTCTGATTAATTTGTGCTTTTGCCTCATCACTCAGATCATCTTTATTGACTGGCAGCATATTCTCCGTCTTTAGATCAGCACTGACATCATGCTTAGGGAGAAGATTGCCGTCTTTTGGCATTTTGAGTTCAGACGTGTTGTAGATCTTTGGAGTTCTTTTGTCCCAACGGGCGTGCCAAAAAATGTGTTGACGCGAAAATCACATGCGTGACCGAGGAGATCTACTTAGCTCCAGTGCAGGCTCACGAAAACCGGAGTGTGCCTGTCAATTTTCCCTACAAATCGAGAAAGAAAACAAACGTTCAGATTTCACGAGTCACTATTAGTGATAGGTGACTATTAGTGAAAACCAGCCGATGGCTATAAACAGGCCGATGAAGAAAGCCGATGATCACTATTAGTGAAAACTAGCCGATGGCTATAAACAGCAAATAATATTAAAATAAACTAATCGGCTGATCCGTATCGACTTATCGGCAACTCAATAAATTATTATAAAATAAAGCATAAATGGTGCCGATAGGAATGGAACTAAAAGAACATAGTTGATGGACTTATGATAGATATGCTAAAACATGCTCTGTTGATGAAGTGAAGTCGATAGGCCAGAGTCGACGGAAGTACAGTAATCATGCATAGAAATCTGTCTATTGATAGGTGCTAAGTCGACAGATCTGATAGCCGGTATTGCAAATATGCCTTAAATCACAGATCTAACTTATTTCAATAAGGGGGGCAATCGACTAACAAAATATGTAAGAAATCAATCATAAACCAAAAGTCAATCGAACTGTGGTAATCTATCGGCTAAACGTCCCGATAGAACTCTATCGACTCTACCTATAAACGACTCGAACCTAGCCTTATCAACCCAGCAAGAGATCAACACTGATACAGCCTTGCTGATTCGATCAGATCGAACCTAATCGAGACAGTGTTCAAATACGATAAATAAAGCTAGATTCAAGCTATTTATAGATAAAATCAATAGAGTGACTCGAGTAAAATATCTAAATTATACTCATAAAATCTCCTAAAAATTGCAATAGATTGGGCTCAGCCAAGACAGTATTGCAATCAAAAGTCGATAGAATAAGCACAATAAAGATCTAATTACTAGATAACTAGCAATCCTAACGATAACAACTAGAATATAATATAAATGAGAAAGTTCTAGTTGAGATCGATAGAATTACCGAGGTTAACTAATTCAAGTCTCTCGCCGAGATCGGAGCCGATGCAGCCCACGCGAGACGAGGATTTCGTCGAGTAGGAAAGGTTGGCGATGCGTCGAATTGTATTGAACAAATGTGTGTTTTCTTTGTACAGACCCTATTATATATTTATAACCCCATGCAAGGGGTTCTGACCCGATTCGGTCAGGACTCTCAAAACTGACTTCATCTATTTCTAAACAAACTCTAAACTAAAAATAGAGAAAGATAAAATAAATCTATCAGGCCTGCTTTATTTTCTTCGGTCGTTGAGCTTCGCTAATCTCCAGTCGATTCTTGCCTTCGCGCAGCTGACCATCGGGACCAGTCAAAATTCGGTATCAACAACGATGTGAAGGAGCTGAGGATTGGTTTAGCCCTACATACCACGAGATCGAGCTAGTCACAGCAGTGCGTGGAGGCGAGGAGAGGGCATCGGGCGCCGCCGCTGACCATGAGACACAAAGCAGTGCGTCGAGGCGAGACGAGGGCGCTGGGCATGCGCTGCTACCGACCACGAGACATAAAACCGCATGGAGGAGGAGGGCGGCCACGCCAAGTACCGCAACGATTGGACAGGAGAATAGGGACGGGGAAAAAGGAATGTGTCGCTATATCGCCTGGCATTAGGGACGCATAAAAGAAACGTATCACTACATCCTCAGCTCTAGAATAGGCCGGTCGTTAACGGCCAAGTATGGAGATACATATAGCGATAGCTATTACATAAACCCATCCCTATAAATTCCTAAGCCACTCTGCTACGTCTCGCCTTAACTCATCCGCTTCACTCAAAAAATGTGGCCAGTGTGCGGGCGCGGCTCCTCCGCTTCTCTTGGGAACATGGTCAAGCCCGCCGCCGACCACGAGACATATAAAGCAGTGTGCGTACGTGGAGGAGGAGGGCAGCCACACCAAGTAAAGGAGAATACGGACATGGAAAAAGGAAACAGTCTCTGTATTATGAAACCTATGGATGGGCCAACGAAAACCGTCGCTACATCACCCGGGGTTAGGGACGGGTAACAGAAAAGCGTCACTACATCCTCAGATCTAGCGACGGCGCTACAAAACTGTCTCTATAACATTGAACTTTAGAGACGTTTGTTTGCGTCTGTCGCTGAACACAGAGATTCAAAGACGGCTCTGGGTAACCCATCGCTATATATAAGACATATAGGGATGGCTTGACTAGCAACCGTAGCTACGCTAAAACACCGTCGCTATATCCCTTGGTTTTAGAGATGGTTTCGCAGCACCCGTCTGTGTTAGTCCTTCTTCAGACGGTGTTCTATACAGTCGTCACTACAAGTGCCCTCTGCAGTAATAGCATTGATGTGGAACTAAAACGCCGTCGCGAGCCTCTTCTTAGCGATGGTTGTAATTTTCCCTGTCTCTAACCTCGCATCACTAAAGGTCGAATTAGTGTCGAATCTGTGGTTGTGTTGTCCCATGCTTTGCAGCTCTTTGGCCGCTTAGCAGCTGCAGTTTACATCTTGTTAATGTCTTAATGAAGCTATAATGATTCTCCTCAGAAAAAAATGAAAGCGCAAGAGATCAAGGACTTCCATATCCCATAACATTGATACACAGTTTCAGCAAGATTTCTCCGTGAGTTAGTCAAACGAAATCAAAGCACTTTTATGAACTACTAGGTAAATCCATGATAATTTTTTGACAGTACCATTAACAACCAAACTCCTGAACTAAGCAATGACGCGTTTGGCCTTGTTATTTGTCTGGGTTGTTACGGCATAAAGCTCCGGCAGCGGCCGGGTGGAAGGACTGAGGATGGAGGCTAGAGGTGGTGGTTTAGAGAGATAATATGTTTACACATCGCAAGATAAATCATCATCTCATTGAGGAATAAAATATTGTGCGTTCTCCTATGCACGTAATCCATTTTCACTCAGCATTAACATTAGATAGCTACACCCGGTAATTTGTATTGTAAGTTGAATAATATGTAATTTCCAAGATATATAAACCATGCATTAGTAGAGACAGAATTATAACGTATATGAACAGGGCAGCTTGGCACTAAGAAGGCGCAGGCAAAGCAGTTTGAAAGAGACATTGACGGATAATACACGTATCGGTACTTATATGCGACATATTGAGATTTTTGGCTGTTTCTCAGGAGCGGGATTTACAAAGATAGATAATTTGCAAGTACTACAGCTATGTATACCGAATATACCTTCCTGTGTTTCCAATGATTTTGGAATTTATCTAGTTCGAGTAAATGAAATGAAATTTTTTGGCAGCAGTAGGGTTCGTCATTTACATGAAGTAGCACTAACTATGATGGCACTTACTATTGTCTGGCGGCTTTGATTGCATAATGTTTTGATACTTTAAGATTCTATCAACAATGTAGACTTTTATGTTATGTGTACCTCTTTTTTATAGAGATAATTGTAAGCTTCATGACCATTGATGATTGGATCCTCAAGGTATGATTATTTTGGTGATAGATGACAACTATGAAATTGTGGGCTAATATCTACATGAGTGTTATGTTTGCAGGAATCATCTCTAAACTCTTACAAATCATATGTATGATGGTTGCCTTGGCGATGGATGACAATAACCACAAGCATGGAGACTTGAAGAGGTTGATGGAGTCTAAGGGTTGATGGAGATGGATCAAGGCTAAGGACAAGCAATGGAGCAGGTGTTGAGAACACTTGTCTAGTTGTTACGGCTTTAAGTTCATATGAAAAACCGGACTATCAAGGGGGTTTAGATCATTTCTCTTAGGTCATGTCTAGTCAGTGATGTGCTTGGATGCTCAATGAAATCACAGGTACTAGATGACAGTGGAGAAGTCAAGAAGCTATTCGGAGAAGCCGGGAAACGAAGTCAAGCGAGGACAAGAAGTTTCAGCTTCTAGACATAGTGACCTGACAGAGGGGTCAGTGAAGACCGGACTGTACGGTCACTAGGAGATAAGAGAGGAGTCTGCAAGAAATCTATCTGCACAAAGATCAGTAGAGACCGGACGGTTTGGTCTACAGACCGGACAGTCCAGTCTGTATCAAGGAGGCGCGGGACAGAGAGGACGCAGAAATGGCGCTCTCTAGAATCGATGAGCGAGAAGAGACCGGATGGTCCGGTCTACTGATCGGACGGTCCGGTCAGTTCAAAACTTCAACCTGGGCAGAGAGCCAACGGCTCTGGAGGAGCTGATCTGTGGAGACCGGACGGTCCAGTCTGGAAGAGACCGTACAATCCGGTCAGTTGGCCCAGAAAGCTGATTTCGTGGAGCAATGGCTAGTTGGAGGTTGGAAGACTATATCACTTCATTGCTGAGGTCTTGGAGACCTCTCTTGGCCACTGGAATGGCTTGGAGCATTTGGTGAGAGCCAAGAGGAAAAGAGAGGAGCAGTAGGAGGAGATATTGCATATCTTGAGAGTGCTAGTGAGAGTAACAAGAGCATTGTGCACATCTAAGGCTAGGGTGTCCTTGAGGGTGTGATATAGGTTGTTACTCTTGGTCTATAGTGAGACCTAGACCAGTTAGGTATCGGTGATCGAGCCTATTGCGATCAGTTATGAAGGCCGTCACACGTTTGTACCCGGTTTAAGCCCGCCGGTGAAAGGTGCATCGCTAGTGAGCGCCCATGTCGGCTCGAGGAGTCTGGCAAGTTCTCGAGGGAGGCGAGTGACGCGCACCGTGTCTTCACTCTGGGAATGATTGCGGGCTCATGGGCGAGAATTCCACATTGGTGGCGGGAGGGACCGGTACTTCGACGGGAGTGGTCCAACGAGGATTAGAGGAAGGCGCCATCCTTCCGAGACCTCAGGAAAAAAATCATGAGCATCCCATGACCCCTCTTTACTATTTCGCATTTGTGTGCTCTAGTTGGTAGGGTGACTTGTGGCTTGCATAGGCTAGTGTGTTTAGCTTCCGTATTTCGTACTTATCATGAACACTAGCATGTGTAGGGTCTTGGCCTACTAGAACTGCTTAGGCTGCAATGATTGTTAGGTTCTAATGGTGTGAATTAAAGTATTTGGATTCGTGGTCGATTTACCGATTCACCCCCCCCCCCCCCGGCCCTCCCCTCTCGGTAAGCCTTCGGTCCTTACAATAATTTTATAAATCATCCCATAAATCATTAGAGTTTGCGATTCCCGCATATAAGTTTTTTTCTTATAAATTCCCACCCTTTACTATATTTTGTTAAAAAAACACCCACTAAATATGTTTAATTGATTTCATATGTTTTTACCCATATAGATTTTTTTAAAAAAAATAAGTTAAACTAATTTAATATTGTTAAAGATTTTTAAGGAATCCAATTCATTCTTTTATGAAAATGTATCAAATCTTAAACTATGCGACACACCGTGCAAACTCTAATAGATATATATTCATTTAAAAATATAAAGAATATCCTTTAAAAATTATGCGTATGATAACAACAACATTTACTGTTTCAAATGAATGAAAATTGGTTTAGTACATTAAACATATGGAAATTGGAGTGTTTTTTAAGAAAACAGAGTAGGTGGGTGAGGATTTATAATAAAAAGACTTATGGGTGGGAATCTGAAACTTTAAATGACTTATAGAGTGGCTTCTGCAATTATCTCTGTTTCATATCATAGTTTTTGTGTCCCCTAACAATGCATGGGCATTCCATATGTAGCTTTAAAAGTATAACTTGACTTTTTTTCCACTCTTTTGTTTTTGCATTTCTTAAGTGTGAACCAATCATTTTTATAAAGAAATGTTGATATAAAATGAAGTCGGTTACACGTAGATGAATGACACTGGCAATCAGGGTGAGCATACATGCCACAAAATTAAAACGTGTAGATCATGTCATACTCAAGGAAGATCTTGAGTTGCAAAAATGTTCGGAAAGAGGCTTAATTCCTGCTTTATTTTGAAGAAAAAAATGGAATCAATTTCCAAAAAGTAAGTTATTTTTTAAACATATCTAGACATGTTTTTCATCAGCAGCATCTCATATTAAAAATCTGATTATTGTCTAGCCATCTGTGAGGTGGTGAAAGGACCAAGTGACCGAGAAGGGGGTTCAATCAGGAACTCCCACGACAAACTTTTCTTTCACACTTCTCTACTTAACACATAAACAACTCCTATGCAGTTCTATTAGAGACACAGGTAATAAATCCTATGAAGATAAGCACAACCTATACATGCTAGTGGTTCACACAAGAATCAACTCCTATGCAAAATTAGTGAAAAGGCACTCAATCCAATCAACATGTTATGCAAGATATGACTCCTACTCATGCAATTCTAGTGAAGTTCCAAAACATACAAGATACATTGCTCAAGCAACAAGAACAAGAGCAATACTACTTAGCAAGGATGCGCAATAGTAAATGCAAGTAGTAAGGAGAGGGCTTAGAGAAGGCTCAATGACTTTTAGCCCAAGATATCAGAAGGATGGCGTCTTCCCCTAGTCCTTATTGGATTTACTCTCGTCGGAATATTGATCCCTCCCACCACTCAACGGTGGAGTCTTCGAAAACAAGCTCACATCACTCCTACCATGATGGGACGGTTGCTGACTGTTGTTCCTCAAACATGAGCATGTCGCCCCCAAGAACTTGTTGCACCCCCAGAATGCACACACGAGGGCTTTCGTCTTGATGCTCCTTTTGAAGGCAAGCTCTAACCTTGTATAAACTTGTGACGGCCTTCACAACCAATCACACTTGATAGGCTCGATTACTGATACCTGACCAGTCTAGTATAGACTAAGAGTAATAGCACTAATTGTTGACACTCCTTAACGTCACACCAAAATTGATGGCAATGCAAGGAGCATTCTGATGGTAATATCTATCAATTACAGAAGAATCCGCAAGCGAACACATAATACCGCAGTAGCACTTCCCCAAGAGAGTATTCAAGGGTTATTGAATCCAAAGAACGGTCTATCTTAATTCTAAGTCTAGTTAGGTCCAAGGATACAAAAGGATAATTGTGGTGTAGGATAGAGAGGTTTATCTATGGGTAAGATCCGAATTAAGATCAGGCTGAGGCTTGGGTTATTGTTTCGCACACTGATTCATGTATTGAACGCATTCTTCAGGACAACTCCACCTTAAACACTTATCTCCTGGCCGGACGTGGAGGATTACATGGGATCCTAGGGCTGTCACTTCCTAGAACCTACCTCTCTTCCGTGGGCAAGGCGACGATCAAAGATGACTTCTAACCTAAGCACCTCGCTTATGTTATACGTCACTACTTAGCTAAGTCACGTTGCTTAAACTAAGCATCTTAGATATGTGTATAACAAATATATACTATCTATTAATGATCTATGAGACTTTGAACCCACAATAACTAAGCACACAACCTGCCTAATAAGGAAAGCTTAACAACATAAATAAACTCGGAAGACTTACTCGATTACTTGAAAAGGGCAAGGTTCCGACAAGGTACAAGGGTGGAGCAGAAGTCCTATAGACAAGGCTCCATTCCAAAGCTCCTTCCTCACTCTCTTCCTATTCTAGTACTACATAGGAGCAGCACTACACCTTCTTGCTATATGGAATCACTCTCTAATAATGTGTGTGTGTGAAGTGAAGTAGAGCCATCTATTTATAACCTTGGAAGGTCAGTTTAGAGGATTAATTGGCACGGAACCGCCATGGAACCGCTTTTAGGAGAGCACCTGGAGTCGACACATGGAGGCGGTGGCCGAACCGCCTTTCCCCCAGGTCGGTCGACCAGAGGCCCATAGGTCGGTCGACCTGGGGTTGGGGCCAATCGGCATGTGCTTTCTCGAGATGGCCTACAGGTGGGTCCTGATCATTTTAGGTCGGTAGTTTGGCTGAGTTACATGGAGAAATCTCATGAATCCATGTCATCTATCCTTGTTCTTGCTTGTGATTGGTTGATTTGGTAAATTCTTGGACAAATGACTTGGAAACTCCTTAATTCATGATAAATTGACTTGCGCTCAAATATTTACCAACACTTGTAGAAATCATTAGTAATAAACTCCTACCACTATGTTGGTTATTGATTTTAGCCCTTTTTATGCAGGTAATTGATGGTCAAATTTGGTACTTAAGAACCATCAACAAATCCCCCACACTTACCGTTTTACTCGTCCTCGAGTGAAAGCAAAAGGAATAAGGTGGAAACATAGACTGTGAATAGATGAAGATTAATATGCAGATGTTTCCATGACATACCTGTGCTTGTACTTATGAATTGTCTATCCTACACTCCTTGGATGGTTGAGGGTTGGAATGGTACTAACTTCGGGAAATTCCTGCTCATGTTAACTATACCTCCCTCGATAACCTGAGTGTTCATTTATTGGGTCTATCTCCTCAATTGATTTACTCTCGATCACTCAAGTGTATGAAAATTTTCCTCACCAAGGCAATGCCCCTCTTTTTCCTACTTCTAAAGATAGGATTTTGTGTAGCTTAAGGTAGGGGTAAAAAGAGGCATACTTGCGCTTCATGATATTACGAAGTCAAAAACAGGATCCAGAGGCAAGAAGCAAATCATGAGTCATGACCAAACATGTGCACTATGATAGAATGGAAAATGGAGGCTCCATGATGCTTCTCTTGGGAGGATCATGGATATCTCTTTTTTTTTTAAACTCTTCAAGGAGCTTGAATATTTTTGCGACACCCTTCATGGGGCATGGATCTTTCTATTTTGTAATAGCCATAGTCCTAGAGAGCGAAGAGTAATTGAGCCTTTTATTTTGTGGATTATGGAATGAAATTTGTGCACATAGTTAGATCATAACGCAGGATGAGCAACTGCCCTAGGGTCACAACAATTTGACAAAGTTCAATGAAAACATCAAGCAGCATATGCATAGGGTTTCTCAAGATAATAAATCATATGGCTCTGGTAGGTATTTTCAAATCTCATGAAGAGTAGACCTTTTTAAATTTCACACTCAAATTTTCAAAGATGGTTAGTAACATGAAATAGGTCATTCCTAAAATCTACCATATCTCAACAATCAACAATCTAGGATGCAAGGGTTCCTATAAAATGTTTAGCACAAGCATCAAACATGACATAGGAACAAAGGCATAAAATTTTCCTCAATTCAGGTCATGTTTGAATTTTGGAGTTTTCACGGCTTCCTCAAGTTGATTTTATCTATATTTAAATTTTACAACTAAATCAACTCGAAACAGGGGAGGATAAGATAGGAGACGGACAAACCTGACCGAGGTAGAAAGGTGGGTCCAAGATGAGCCACCTCCCGGTCAGTCGACCTGAAGGTGGGCCCTTTCTGGCCCTCCTTTTTGCTCCTGGCCGGTGCAATGGTGCTTTGCGCAAATATGATTGTTTTTTTCGCATTTGTTCATCGAATGTCGTGAGTCCTCCCCCCCCCCCCCCCCCCCCCACACACACACACACTTATTTCATCGTCTACCCTTTTCAAACACAAAACAATAAAACACAAACATGCTCTGCCGGTCTTATGAACCGAGGAGCCTAAACTCTTTATTTTTTATTAATAAGTGCTTACATTAGAAAGGGAAATAAATTAATGGAATGAAATAAATAAAGGGGAAACCTTAAAAGCACCTATTTCCTAATTGACGTGAGCTAAACGGTTTGTGCTCTAAGAAGCATAATATTCCTATTCTAAACCATTCAGCTCATAAATCCGTTTAAGCTTAATGGAAAAGCCTAAGTTGTGGTCGACCAATTGTGCCTTTAATTTAGCACAATCGAATCGAGCCACCATTAGCTTCTTGACCAAGCTCTTGTTATCCAACTCCAATCTTTCGATTTGCTTGGCCATGTCCGTGACGGTGACCTCCTCCTCCTCACCATCCCCTTCTTCTCCCTTCCCTCGGTTGTCGAGCCTAGACAGGGAACGGGATCGGAAGGGATGAGGTGGAGGAGAAACCAAACCCATTGTAGGGTTGCGGGTGAAACGCCCTATGACCCCCTTTCCTTTCCCTGGACCGGTAGGCGTTCCTCTCTGCAGCAGTGGAGGCGCCTTGATCTCCAGGTAGTGATGACTCACCACCAGTCCCTCCTCCTTTATCAGCAAGGTGCCAATGTAGTCCCCCCACTGGTTTGGGCGACCGTTCCCCCAGCTGGGTACTTGCGAAGAGGGCTAGATCGATGGGATTCTGCACCAACCCGAGGGGTCCAATAAGAGGGTTGCTCGCAATGATCTCCCGAGGAGTTTGTGGCGGCTTGGAACTGCTGGGCTTGGATGAGTTGTTGGTCTTTGTCATGATGGCAAAGGAGGTGAAGGTGTTTTGGTATGGAAAAGAATGAAGTCAGGAGGAGGATATAAGGGGGGTTGTAGGTTCTGCGCCATCGCGAAGAGATTTTGGGATAATCACGAGGCTACAGATAGGAAAGGCTCTAGACGGCACGAACCAGAAAGTAGAGGGGAAACAAAGCCAACCCTAGGTCGGTCAACCTAGGGGCCTCCGGTCGGTCGACCTGGGCCTGGCCCGGTTCTCGACCTCCTTTTTGGTGTGTGCTCAAATGTCCTTAAGGGCCTTACCTACGTTGCTATTTGGGTCAAAAATACTTAGAGTCCGAGATAACACGTGGATCAATTAAATTGATCACGTCTATTTCTTCCTCTAAATCGTTAGGCTCAAGAAAAACTTTCAAGCGGTGACCATTTACCTTAAAAAGGTTTCCGTCTTTATCACGGAGTGTGATTGCTCCATGTGACGCAGTGTCAATGACGTCGAACGGTCCTTCCCACTTGCTTCTAAGCTTCCCATGCCCAAAAAGCTTTACTCTTGAATTAAAGAGTAATACCTTCTCCCTAGGTTTGAACACCTTCGGCTTTAACCTCTTGGCGTGCCATCTTTTAGTTCTTTCCTTATAAATCTTGGCACTAGAGTAAGCCTTATCTCTCTATTCCTCCAATTCTGATATCTGCATCCTTCTATGCTCTCCTGCCTTATCCAAGTCCATGTTCCAGTTTTAGATTGCCCAGTGTGCTCGGTGCTCCATCTCAATAGGTAAATGGCATGGTTTGCCATAGACCAATTGAAATGGAGACATCCCGATGGGTGTCTTATATGTTAACCTATATGCACATAGAGCATCAGGTAGTTTACTCTTCCAACTCGTGCCCATTTCTTCCACTATCTTTTGCAGGATACTCTTGATCTTCTTATTTGATGTTTCTGTCTGCCCACTAGTTTGTGGATGGTATGGAGTGGCTATGTTATGCCTCACACCTAAATATCTCAAAAATGTACGGAAGGCTTTATGTATGAAATGAGACCCTCCATCACGTATGATTAATTTAGGTGTGCCAAAGCGCAGAAAAATTTATTCTTGAAACATTTTCCTTGCTTGTTTGTGGTCGGCATGTTTGCAAGGAGTTCCTTCTACCCATTTGGTCACATAATTGACGGCTACAAGAATATACTCGCACCCCTGAGACACTAGGAAAGGTCCCATGAAGTCGATACCCCAGACATCAAAAGGTTCAACTGGAAGGTTGTATGTTAAGGGCATCGCATTGCGAGCAGTGAGTCCCCCATGTTTCTGGCAGCTTGCACACCTCCGGACATAGTCCTTGGCATCCTCATGCATGGTTGGCCAGTAGAAACCACTTTGCCAAACCTTAATTCAGGTGTGATCTGGTCCATAATGACCTCCATAGGGACCAGAGTGACACTTCTCAATATTCTGAGCACCCTCTGCTGCTGGGACACATCTTCTCATTACTCTGTTTGTGTCCTGTCTGAATAGGTACGGGTCATACCACACGTGACGTTGACTTTCCCTGACAAGCTTTTTCTTGTCTACCCCTGGTGGCACGTAACCTGTGACCATAAAGTTGACAATGTCCTCATACCAGGGGTTGGTGTCCGTCACATTCAGTAGCATGTCGTCATGGAGGAAATCATTTATAGGGGGGTCTTGCATGCTAGTGACTTTCATGCGAGACAAATGATCCACGACTGAATTCTCTACTCCTTTATTATCTCTAATTTCTAGGTCAAATTCTTGGAGCAGGAGAATCCATCTAAGTAGCCTAGGTTTCACGTTCTTCTTAGTGAGCAGAATTTTAGTGCATCATGGTCAGTGTAAACAATGACCTTTGCTCGAACTAAGTAAGACCAAAACTTATCGATAGCAAAGACCACAGCTAGGAGCTCTTTTTCCGTGGTAGCATAATTGAGTTGTGTTCCTGTCATGGTGTTGCTAGCATAGGCTATTGCATGATGCTTTTTATCCTTGGTTTGGCCTAAGACATCCCCAACAGCATAGTCACTGGCATCACACATGTTTTTGAAAGGCAGCGTCCAATCAGGGAGTTGAATGATTGGTGCTGAGACGAGTGCCTTCTTCAAGATGTCAAAAGCTTTTTGACACTTGTCATCGAAATCGAATGTAACCTCCTTAGCTAAGAGGTTTGTGAGGGGTCTAGCGATCTTGGAAAAGTCCTTAATAAATCACCGGTAGAACCCCGCATGACCCAAAAAGCTTCGGATGGCTTTAACATTTATGGGAGGTGGTAGCCTTTCTATGACTTCCATTTTGGCTCTGTCTACCTCAATACCCCGCTCAGACACTAAGTGTCTGAGCACGATGCCTTCTTGGACCTTAAAATGGCACTTTTCCCAATTTAGTACCAGGTCCTTCTCATGGCATCATTGCAAGACTCGTCTAAATTCTCAAGACATTGATTAAAGGTTTTTTCATAAATCGAGAAGTCATCCATGAAGACCTCCATAATTTCTTCGATCATGTCTGAGAAAATGGACATCATGCACCGCTGAAAAGAAGCAGGCGCGTTACATAATCCGAATGACATCCTACGATAGGCGTAAGTGCCATACGGACATGTGAACGTAGTCTTGCTTTGATCATCGGGGTGGATGGGAATTTGGTGATAGCTAGAATACCTATCAAGGAAACGAAAGTAGGAATGTTTCGCCAACCGCTCTAACATTTCATCGATGAAAGGCAGTGGAAAATGGTCTTTCTTTGTGGCCTTGTTAAGTTTTCTATAGTCGATGCACATTCTCCATCATGTGACGGTTCATTGAGGGATTAGCTCATTCTTCTCATTGGTAATGACCGTCATTCCTCCTTTTTTAGGGACTACTTGGACTAGACTCACCCATTCGCTGTACGGGACAGAATAAATAATCTCGGCATGCAATAACTTAAGCACCTCCTTCTTTACTACTTCCCGTATTACATTGTTCAACCTACGCTGAGGTTCCCTAGATGGCGTACTATCTGGTCAATTGGAATGCGGTGTGTCCAAAGAGCAGGGCTTATATCTTTAAGGTCTTGGAGCGAGTAGCCTAGTCTGGCCTATGCTTTTCTAAGACTGCTATCAGCCTACGGGTTTCATCTTCTGAAAGCTTGTCACTGATAATGATGGGAGCTTCAAGGTCACCGTCAAGAAAGGCATAGCGTAGTCCTAGAGGCAAGGTTTTGAGCTCTACTGGTGCCGAGGTTCTGGCTCTAGTTTAGGTAACTCTATGGTTTCCTGCAACTCATCTTCCTCTTGGATAAAATTCTCCGCCTCTTGTTCAAGAAGGGAGTCATGTATTCAAAAGGAAGAATTGTCATCACTTCTTCCACTCGCTCTTCATCGGGGGGAGGTTTAGCAATGTTGTTTCTCGATTGTAAAATTGACACGGAAATATTCCTGCCCCCAGTTTCACATCGAGGAATCCAAAAGTAGGGAGTTCCATCAGAAGTTTTTCAACGGGAACCCCAATTAGGATGTCAAACTACTAGACCTAAAAAATATGGAAGTCTAGTATTGCCTCGATGGATTCGTGTCTAACTGACACTCCGTGCAAAATCCCAATGCCTTTAGAAAAAAAAAAGTCCCGAGGGAGTCTTAAAGGCTTTTAACGTAGGCACCAATGGCACGTCATTCACATGAGTCAGTGCGAACATGGCTGACATGATGTTGGCGCCCACTGTGGGATTATACCAGGCTTTAACCCATGACCCTCTTACGTTGAGTGGAACGTAGCACGAAGGAGAGCTTATTTTAAGAATATCAGGTGAAAGCTCAATCTCCCTCTTCCAATCGTAGCTCAAGGTAGAGATAAGTTATGTGACAGTTTCTAAAAGAAACTTCTTGTCATAAGGACAAGAGAGAATGTCAGGAACATATGGTCTGACCTAAGCTTCATATCTTGAGGTGTTCCCATAATCATCTTCAAAGAGATTATCCTCAATATGAAGGGCAGTCCAGAGGTAGAAGGTTCTTCATCCTCTGGGTTTGGTGGTTTGAACGAGGTTTCAGAGGTGCAGTCTGAGGATGTAGAGGTTACAGGCTCAGGCTCATAAAAATTGGGGACCTCGTTGCTTGCCTTGACTTCATCTGTCGGTTCGTCGTCTTCAGCGAGGAAAGATGAATTCTCGAGAATACGCTCGAGAATTTCCTTCCCTTTGGCTAGCGTTTTGAGGGCGAACGACCCACCGGCAGTGATGTCAAGGAGCAGGGCAGAATCTTTGGCTAATCCTGTATAAAAATGTTCAAGGACAACATGCTCGGGAATAGCCAAGTCTGGGCCAGTTCGTATTAACGATGAGATTCTGGCCCAGGCTGCACCTAGCGACTCCTTCTCTTTTTGCTGGAAGGCAATAACCTCCATACGCAGAGCAGTGATTCATGATAATGGGAAGAATGTGCAACATAATTCGTCTTGCAACTTCCCCCAGTCACCATTCACTTTTCCTATGGAATGAGTGTACCATTGTTTCTCCCGATCCTTGAGGGAAAAGGGAAACGCTTTCCACTTCAGAGTTTCGACATACTTCTAAGTTTTAGGGTTGCACACAGTAGCTCGAATTCATGTAGGTGCTCATACAGGCTTTCATGTTTTAGCCCGGAGAAGGGTTGCTCTTGAACCAAGGCTAAAAAGCCAGGGTAGAGTTTATAATAGTTCACATAGATTGCCTGTCTAGACAAAGGTGGCTCATAGAACTCACCCTTTGGGGTGGATAGGCTGGAGATAGAAGGTTCGTCCATGGTATGAGAAATAAGAGAAAAGAAAAACAAGATACGAGGACGACTAGGGTCCTAGGATAAAGCGACAACCGTTCCCCGGCAACAGCGCTAGAAATGCTTGTTGACACTCCTTAACGCACACCAAAATTGATGGCAATGCAAGGAGCGTTCTAGTGGTAACATCTATCAATCACAGAAGAATCTACAAGCGGATGGATAATACCGTTGTAGCACTTCTCCAAGTGAGTATTCAAGGGTTATCGAATCCAAAGAACGGTCTGTGTTTATTCTAAGTCCAGTCAGGTCCAAGGACACGAGAGGATAAATGTGGTGTTGGCTAGAGAGGTTTATCTATGGGTAAGATCCTAATTAAGATCAGGTTGAGGCTTGGGTTATTGCTTCGTGCATGGATTCATGTGTTGAACGCATTCTTCAGGAGAACTCCGCCTTAAACGCTTATCTCCCGGCCGGACGTGGAGGATTACATGGGATCCTAGGGTTGTCACGTCCTAGAACCTACCTCTCTATCGTGGGCAAGGCGATTATCAAAGATGACTTCTAACCTAAGCACCTCGCTTATGTTATACGTCACAACTTAGCTAAGTCATATTGCTTAAACTAAGTATCCTAGATATGTGTATAACAGATATATACTACCTATTAACAATCTATGACACTTTGAACCCACAATAACTAATCACACAACCTGCCTAATAAGGAAAGATTAAGAACATAAATAAACTCAGAAGACTTACTTGATTACTCGAAAAGAGCAAGGTTCCAATGAGGTACAAGGGTGGAGAAGAAAGCCCACAGACAAGGCTCCACTCCAAAGCTCCTTCCTCACTCTCTTCCTATTCTAGTAATACATAGGAGTAGCACTACACCTTCTTGCTATATGGAATCACTTTCTAATAATGTGTGTGTGTGAAGTGAAGTGGAGCCATCTATTTATAGCCTTGAAAGGTCAGTTTAGAGGATAACCGCCACGGAACTGTCATACAACCGCCTTCAGGAGAGCACCACGGAACCACCTTTCCCCCAGGTCGGTCGACATGGGGTTGGGGCCAACCGGCATGTGCTTTCTCGGGGTGGCCTATAGGTGGGTCCTGATCATTTTAGGTCGGTAGATTGGCTGAGTTACATGGAGGAATCTCGTGAATCCATGTCATCTATCCTTGTGCTTGCTTGTGATTAGTTGATTTGGTAAATTATTGGATCAATGACTTGGAAACTCCTTAATTCATGATAAATTGACCTGCACTCAAATATTTATCAAAACTTGTGGAAATCATTAATAATAAACTCCTACCACTATGTTGGTTATCGATTTTGGCCCTTTTTATGCAGGTAATTGATGATCAAATTTGGTACTTAAGGACCATCAACACTAATCACTCTCTACAACCACCCTAGGCTAGAGATGAAGGGATGCTCTTGTTACTCTCCAAGACACTCAAAGATAGCTCTCTAATATTTGCACAAGTGTCTTCTTCTCTCCTCTTTGCTCTCTAAAGGTTTTCCCAGCAATCCAAATGGCCAAGAGAGGTCTCCAAGACCCTAGCAACAGCTATATATAGGCTAAAACCACTCCACTAGTCCTTGCCAAAAAGCTGCAAATCCATAGATCGAACCACCGTACATTACGGTGACTCTAGGAAATGGTCACCATACATTACGGTGACCTCTTGTTCCTCCTTACATTGACTCCTAATCTCCAGTACCTCTCTGAACAAAATCTTCCTTGATCATCATACACTACAGCGACATCGTCGTATCTTCAATAGAGAGATCTAGTTTCTGGCCACTCCTCAATTCTGACTCGTCGTAGCTTACGGCAACTTTGTCGTAATTTCAACAAAAACTTCTGAGTCCGGACCAACTTCCTCTCCTATGGGTCACCGTACATTACGGTGACCTCTGAAAACTTATTCAGAGACAAACTCTCTGTGCATCATTTCTTTTAGGTTCACTGTATCTTACGACAACTCCATCGACTTTGTCATCCAGTCATCGTACCTTATGGTGACTTGTCCTGAAGCTAAAACTCTTTGTCCTCTTGACTTCGTTTCCATGCTTCCAACCTTGGTCGATCCTTCCCACTGCAAACTTCTAGTGTCCAAGAGTCTCACTTGAGTATCCCAACATCTCTAACACTAGAGAGATCTAAGAGAATGACTCGTGCCCTCTTGATAGTCTGATTTTGTCTATGGACTCGAGCCTACACACTAGACAACTGATCACAATACACTTAGACCTAGTTGTTCTTAGCCTTGATCCATCTTCATTATCGTGACTCTCCATCAAGATCCTCATGGCAATCCACCGAGTTCATATCGATCACCAAGGCGATCATTCACCATATCTATTGTTTGTATGTTGAGTTGATAGATAAATTCCTAAATGCATAACACTTGTGTAGACATAAGGTGTATTTTATGTTTGTCATACAATCACCAAAACATTCAGACCTTTTGGGGTGACCTACTCAAATGGTCATGAAGCCTACAGATGACCATACATATTTGCATATAGCGTCCTTGTTATGTTTTTGTCCTGGTTTGATTGAAAAGGATTAATCCAAATGTGCTATGTTTGAAAAGGCAAGTGTCATGCCCGTTTTGAGAAAAAATATATATAATAGAATATGGATTGGTTCCGACAGGATTTCACCCCTAATCTCTACAACTTATTAAAGGAGATGGCGTCGTCTGCCCAGCCCTTCTCACATTATTCCGCCATTATGTCTCTATTTAACTATTAGTTTCACGTATGTTTTGTTGTTCTATTTTTGTATGAGTCCGGTCAAGCTTCGATAATACCTCCATCAGGTTCCTGGTTTCACAAATGAATTCCCCGCGTGTATACATTGCTTTGTTCGAATTACATTGGCATAACTAAAATTTTGACGAATCAAACGTGATTTCAACGAGACGACAGTCTAACGACTAAATTTTTGACGAAACACCGAGAAGCAATGAAGAAGCCAAAAAAAAACCTAGGTTACTTCTTTACGTTTGTGAGGTTACTTCCATTAGTGATATTTCATTGTAGTGCTCTCACAAAACTATGGGAGCTTCCCTGATCCACTAACATGAGAGTTAGCTTCTTATAGATATTTCCTCATAGACGAATAAAGGGCCCTAACATATTTTCAGCAGCACGGGGTGTCCAAATTAAATTTGCATGCGTATAGTGTGTGTCTTGATGGATATCAATCTACGAAAAAAGATATCATTACATGTATCTATAAAAAACTTAATCGGCTATAATTTATTATATTTTTAAACCCATAGCAACGCACGAACACTTTGCTAGTAACCTTCAATCACAGAGCGATCAAGATTCTTTTACTAACGACCAGGTCACTGACAGATAGACCGGCCCGTACATCAGTGGCCTCAAACTTCCCTTGGCGGTGCGTAGGTACCTTCTCGCTCTTGTAGGCCTACTAGTTCTAGTCCAAACTCATTCTAAAAAAAATCAATCTGAAAGGCCCAGTCCAAATCTACTTACATACCGTTGTCCATAGTCCAACCACGCATGTCATTTCCGCGCGGTTTGGAGGGGGATCCCTTCTCGAAATAACCACCGGAGCAACCGCCACCTCCGGGCCACCGCGCGTCCGCCCTCGCGCAACCGCCGGCGCCACGCATCGCGCGCTACTTAATTCTTCTGCGCCACCACCACCGCGCTCGATCGCATCCACCACCATTTATTCGATCCTTGATTAATTGCAACCACGAGCGCATAGCGTGATCATCAACCTCGATCGATACACGTTCGCTCACGATGCAGGCGGTGCGCCCATCGGCGGAGGAGGAGGAGGTGGCCCAGGCGCAGCTGGTGAGGGAGGAGGCGCCCGCCGAGGCCGAGGTGAAGAGGGAGGTCGCGGAGGAGGCGGCGCCGGAGGAGAAGGACGTGGCCGTGGTCGGAGAGGATCATGTAGAGGCGGAGGCCGAGGCGGAGGAAGAGGTGGAGGCGGAGGCGGAGGCAGAGGCCGGGGCGTCGGCGAAGAAGAACCGCATCCAGGTCTCCACCAACAAGAAGCCGCTCTACTTCTACGTCAACCTTGCCAAGGTAAACAAAATAATTCTTCCGATTCAATAGATTGTTTGTTCATCAAGTCTGTAAATTAATTAATCCCTTATATATGAATGTTGTTGTCTGCAGAGGTACATGCAGAACTACGACGAGGTTGAGCTCTCTGCTCTCGGGATGGGTAAACAAAAAATTCCTTCCCCAGTTTTCAGTCACATCTTTTGTTTGCTTTTTCCCCGTCTCTTGCATCGATTCTAACATTCTGTTCTGAAGATGGGTCACTCTCACTGAAATTTGTTTTTCAAAATTCTGTCAACACGCACGTGGTAATTACGTTCATAGCTAACTACCTGCCGCCATTTCTTTGGTTGCAGCCATCGGCACCGTTGTGACTGTTGCAGAGATCCTCAAGAACAATGGCCTTGCCACCGAAAAGAGTAACTACCTTCTGCAAACTAATTTATCTTTCTCATCTCCCATTTATGAAATCACACTAACTCGCTTTTTCCATTTAACCTGTTCAGAGATCCTGACATCAACCATCGGCACCAAAGATGAGTCAAAGGGGCGGCTCGTCCGTAAGGCCAAGGTGAGTGAATTGTGTCTCCCATTTCACTCCCTTTTTTTCTGAACTCCTGTAGCTCCTTTCAGTCTTGGTCCTCTACAATAACTCCTCTATAAACATCTGTTCTTGGTCTCAGATTGAAATCCTGCTGTGCAAGTCCGAGAACTTCAACAGCATCATGTCCAGCAAGAAATCCGACCGCCCGAAGTCTGCCGAGGAAGAGATCAAGGTCTGATCCGATCTGGCTGACGTGCGAACGACAACATGCATGGATGGGGCAGCAACAGCAACCTGATTAAGTTGTAGAGATTAGGGTACCTTAAATACCTTGGACCTTGTGTTGTGTTATAACATCTTGTGAGAGAGTTGAGCGAAGCGTACGTAAGAGTCGGCTGCATCCGTATGAGATGTTTGTGCTGTTGAACTGTCTCTGTAGCATTGAATTGATATCGGTATCGATTTCTAGTTTGTTGTACCTTTTTGCTTGTTCAATGAAGCATTCGGACACGAAAGCCACTACTGATACCAAAGGCTTAGGTTTCAGCTCGAAGATGGTAGTAATCTTGCTATTGATATTTTTTTTGGAGGGATGTTTCTTAGATTCTGAATGCCTTATTATTTTGTTGTCCAGATTTTTTTTTGTCCAATTTTTTTATTTTCCTTCCCTTTCTATACTCCTTTTGTTTTTTTTATTTTTATTACTCTTTTTCCATCCCTCTTCTTCTTTATCTTGTTTCTTGTGTTTGTTTGTTTTACTCTTATGGTTAGATTCTTCGAGGTTTTATCTTTAGCCTACCATAACTTGTTTGAGATTAAAGACTTTGTTGTTGTTGTTCTTGATGTAAAATTTATCATTACGTGCAAACAAAATAATTAGAGCATCTCGCTACTGATTTTCAGTTTGTCGTACCTCTTGCTTCCTGGTGCAATGAAGCATATTCTGACTCAACCATTACTGCTAACAATTTACCATATTAGTTTCTTAAGAAAGCATATTGGGATACTATAATGAGGCTTTGGTATGAGCTGGCGACTCTGTTTGAAGTGAGTGTCTTTCTAACAGTGACAAGTCATACGTTGTCTTTTTGTTTTATCAAGACATGCATGTACTATATTAGGCAAGGAAAACATATATGGACAAGTACAAGCACGTTCTGGAAGGATACTGATCTACTGTTCACCAAACTAGCACAGAGGACTCTATAAAAATTACATTCTAGTCCCTAACTCCTATGCTTGTTGATCTCAGCAGAGAACAACGCCGCCGAGCGTTGGCCTTGAAGCTGACATCAAGAAAAAACACCCATGCCTAGATCACACAGAGCCCCTTCACACTCTAGCTTTAGTTGAACCACACAGAAGACACTTGCTATGGATGGGATGAAGCCATCGCTGACAGCTGGTCAGCTTGGGCCATGCTCGAGCTAACTAGATCTTGGATTGAAGCTCATCGTCAACGACAAACATCGCCGGGGGAATCTCGAGCTCGATCCGATATCCCACCTTTCACGAAACACATATCCTTCCCTTTGTCCTCAAAAACAAAAGAAGCTAATTCACTAGCCACCACCTCCTACAAAGGGGCTGATCACAAGAGGCCCCACCTCCATGAGCTCACCGCCACGCTAACAGTGAGAAAAGGTAAGAGAGGACTTATTCCATGGCATCACCACCTTTATCATCTCGTTGGTGCCGCTCAGAACCCTAACCCTAGAGAAAATTACATCAATAGAGACTAGAAGCCGCTAGAGAACAACGGTCTCCATCTCACAACGCCCTAAAACGGTCCGAGGTGGGGAAAACCACCGGCTCCACCAGCAAGGACCTACACCCCTTTTTCCACCCTCTCAACTGTACTGGTTAGGACCATGGTTTCACAGAACTGAAGGCGAAAGAGAACAAAGTAACTAGCCATAGGCTGTCAGTAACCATGGTTTCACAGAACTGAGGGCGAAAGAGAACAAACTAACTAGCCATAGGCTGTCAGTTATGAGATCCATCGGAAGAATAGTAGATGGTGTTCTGAACCATGCGCTACTCAATCGTCACCTTGCATAGAACCATGTTGTTCACCTTGCATAGAACCATGTTGTTATCTAGCGCACGAAGGAACGTGGCATAGTGCAATAGCAAGGAATCGTTGTAGTGGTTCCAAGCGTGAGGGTTTATTTTAGGATATAATTTACCACCATGGAGAGTTGGAGACAACCATATGGAAAAGAAACCATGTACAATAATCCACAGGCATTGCTATTGACGTTGATAATAGAATACACAACATCATCAACCTTCAAAGTGAATTCACATATACATCATCTAAATTCTCAGGTGATGACCTTATAACAGTCAGTGTTACAACAGGTTTGGCTGGTGTTTTAGTGCTTTGCACGCTTGACATGAACAAAGGCTTCTGTCGGAACTCAAAACTGTACTATCTGCAGTTCTCTTACATATCACAATAAAACATGGAAAATTGGAACCATCAACAAACTCATTATACAATCTTTCCAGTTGTTCCCATGTTACATGAGCGAATAAAGCAACCAGTCTCCTGTATACATGCCCCTACCAAAATATTTTTCTTATGTACTAACTTTGATCTACAAATTAAACAAAGATCTATCCTAGCAGGGACCATCATACTCAACACGATGAAAATCATCACAACACACATGCTTGGTTGCCCAAAAGAGCCTTGAAAAGAATACCTCAGCAATCAACAAGGCGCAATCAATGCCGATGGCTTCATGATTATAGAGACCTTAGCCCACAAAAGGCCCAATACTCTGCCATTCTTCTTCCGTTGATGTCTTTTTGTTATCTATTTTTGCATACTACCTCGGACATTTGTTATCCTCTTTGCATACTACCTCCAGATGATGCATTTGTTAATGGAAAGAAGCCCGGATAAAGGTATTAATTATAAATTTTCACAGGCTTCTCAAAGGTATGACGATTCTGCAGATAATACGATGAATCAACATAAAACAACATCAAATTAGTGCCTTGCAAAATTAATTCATTTTAAAGGGGTAAAAACATATTTTACACAGCTTATTTGAACAGTAAACATAATTATGAGTAAGAACACAAGTAAAAGATACAGACTAATATGACCATGAGTGGGAGTTCAAGCTTTAGTGTTTGACAGCGTTGCCTACCTGATTAGCTGTGTATGACCGCTTTGAGGTTGTATCAGTGTGCTCCAAGCCAAGGTATTGTTCCCAAGCACCATAGACATCCCTCCTCTGTATAATCAGAAAAAAGAATATCATGTATAAACATATAAAACAAGAAAAGTTAGACATGCTGAAGACAATCATTTACCTGAAACCGTGCCGATACAATGTCAGTATCTTGGAGGTACTCTGGCCGGTTCATGGATATGAATGCAAGCTTCCACTGATGAAGTGAACATTGGCAGTACAATTAGCAGCAGTATATTACAAATGCTAGAAATCTGGATAAATCAGCTAACAGGACACGACAAAAGACAGGAAATAGGCCAAACAAGTAGAAGTGACAAGAATTCAAACTATTGCAAGAGTTAAAGAGGGATAAGAATGGCTGAACAGGGGCTAACATAGCACCCGTATCCTTCAAGTCTGAAGGAATGAGTTGCATTGCTCCTCCGAACATACAGAAGGTGCCCTCAATGTATCAAGTCTGGAACTGTAAAGTCCTAAACCCACTCTTGTCCTCTGATTGACATAACCGGAACAAGTAGCCCCTTTCATATGATTTTTCTATGTAGACACATAAGAGATGACACAACTCTTCTGCAAGCATAATCTAGAAATTGAATATATTAAAACAATCCAACTCCACTACAAGGTGAAACAAACTATCATATATTGATTTCCAGCTCCTCTTCCTCTATTCCTAATTATTTAACAAAATTCTTGATTTAACCAAGCAAAACCTGTGTGCATAATTTCAGTAGGTTTAGGAATCCCCAGCTTTGCTGGCAGGAGTACATGAGACCATGCAGCAAAACAGATCTCTTTGAAGCCGGTAGCCGGTAGCAGCTCCACCTGCGGCCAGTAGCAACAAGCATATGGGATGCACTACCACAGCTTGCAACTGATTGTAATAATCTTCTAACACACGCGAGTAAGAATTTTTCACAGGTATTTCGGCCCATATATTTATACCAAACAAAAATGATAGAATATACACCTGAGAACTCAGAAGAAGAAACAAGACGACACATAACAAAACTCTAAAAATAGTACTCCCTCAGGATTTAAATTGTTGACACAGTTGACTTTTTTAGCTATGTTTCACTATTCATCTTATTCAAAAAATTTGAAAAATTATCAAATATGTTATTATGATTTGTTTTATTATTGAAGAAAGTTTTAACCTACTTTATAACTTTTGACATTTGAATAAATATTTTGAATAAGACAAATGGCCAAACATAGTTAAAAAAGTCAACTGCGTCAACAATTAAAATCCAGAGGGAGTAAGGAACATTGCCCTCAAAATTTAGTAAAGAACATTTACCTTAGAGAATTCTTCATCAGGCACTCTAAGTTTTCTCTGGATACGCTCCATCACTTCTGCTGCAGTCTCACCTTCCCGGATGACAAGCAAAAATGGATCTCCAAAATTCTGAATCTGCTGTAGTCAGAATAGTGATGTCAACTGATACTGCACAAGCACATCCTCATATACTTAGGCAACTAAATATAGACTAGTTCAGTACCTGGTTCTGATTAGGATCTTTCATGAAGTGATAAACATGAATCAACCGATCATTTGGACCTAGATTCTTCTCTTCCTCCGGGATCTGTAACAATTGATAGAAGCAATGACATTTATGAAGAACTGAAATAACTTTCACTCAAACAGATTTGTATGCAAATACAGCTGAAAGTGTTAAGAAAGGGGTCAACAGAATCAAGAAAATCAAACATAGAATCTCACAAACCTCTTCAGCCCTTAGTGTCCAATACTGATCATTTATGTTCTCAATCTTCTCATGAGGTGGAAAAATCTATGTGGAAAAAAATCACAATACTCAGTTAAGGGAAAATATAACACCATTTAAAAAAATAAGTTCAGTAACTAGTGAGCATTGCACTGAAAAGACAGACCACATAAATTTGCAAATGAGCATACACTAACCTTATAAATCTTGTGGTAAAATACTTCAAGCAAACGGAGCTCAGCATCAGGATTTGATAGCTCAACCTGTTGATCATTAAAACAAGCATAGGTGAGACATGATTTAACCAAAAAGCAGATAAAGGTACTATGCAGCAACATAATCCAAAACGTCATATCCAAACAAACTAAATTACTCTCAGAAAAAAAGGAAAGGAAAATAACTCAAAGACAGATGAGAAAGCACCTTTGTTTTCAAGTCAGCAATAACGTCGCTAATGGTGCTATTTTTTGGAAGTCTTATGCTATGAACTACAACCTGAAAAGTTATGTGTGTCAGAGGCATGGAACCGAAGATGAATATGGGAATTTGTAACATGCAGGCTACAAACCTCATCTTTTGTTGCATGGTGGAATGCAACTTTAAGTGTTTTTAAGCATTGCAATTCTGGCAGCGGAATGTCCAAGACCTCATAATACAATATATCAGAAGTCTGAAACACAGCATGCAAACCAGTTATGTACTTCCTGAGTAAATCAAGAAAGGCAATTCACTGATTAGACCAATAAGGTTTATTTAACCTGATTGTAGTGCACAAGCATATCCAGTAGATGTTCTACTCCTCGATATCTAATAGGCTGTGGTTTAGGTTGCTGAGAATAACAATTGTGAGATGTAAGACGAATTTTCGATGGATCATCCAAACCAAGTTGATGTGCAACTCTCTCAACAACATCATCATAAGTATGAAGTTTTGACCTAAGAGAAAACAAGAAACACAGGTAAATTACTTTCCAAACAATAGTTTGAATGCCAAAAAAAAAAAAGTCAGATTTACAATCCCTTACAATTCCAATGAAAAATCATCCTCCTTTGGTTTTTCCAGAGATCGGAAGTGCACAACCTAAACGAAACAACACAAAAGTTACAATGCAGCTCATGAACTGTGGGAAATAGCTTTCTATGCACATATAATATAATTATGTTGTAAGAGTTAAATAACAAGATAAACAAATAATCAATTCTGTTTAGGCACACTAATGAAAGTGATATCTCAAGATACAGCAGCACGATGAGAATCCATAGAATAGAACAAATATTGTGGTATGAAAACAGGTAAAGATACTTTGGTTTTTGATTATTCAAATACACTACTATATCAGTAGGTGGTATTGGGAGGCTTGTCCTCACCATGAATACATAATTGGTAGAGTTGTGACAGCAAGATATTAAAACTGCAGTGGAACAAAAGGAGGGGAGGGTACACTAGATTTTGATAAGTAATGAGATAAGCAGAAAAAGGTTAAACTTGATTTATATTTTTGTTTTTGCCTCAAATACACAGGAGAACTGTGCATCGTTGTATCAAGCAGCAGACGAACTGTTACAGACATAAACAACACAATAGAAACACCACTCACACAATTTGTATCCGCAACATCACTCACACAATTTGTATCCACAACACCACTCACATACTTAATTTGTATCTGAGTATACCTGCCTATTGTGAACATACTCCAAGAACGAAGGAACATCTGGATAGCGCACACCTGGAATAAGTGCCTTCTTCTGGAAACAGATAATGTCTCCATCTTCAAGCTAAAACATAAGAAAATAAAGTTAGAAAATTATATTAGTGCATTTTTTAAATAAATAGATTAAAAAAGAGGGATTGTTTGCAAACCTGACTAGAACGAAAAGTAATTTTCTTCTCAATATGTTCACACATAACATTTGGCTCAAACTTGATTTCCTGCAGCATAAAATGTCAATGCCTCAGAACATTGCTACACTACTATAAAAAAGAACATTGCTACACTACTATTAAAAAGAATATTGCTACGCTACTATTAAAAAGAACATTGCTACATCACTATTAAGTACAGAATTATGACAAAAAAATCTCAAGGCAGTTCCTGAAGAATCAACCACTTGAACAGAACCATATAAAATACTATGTATTCTAGAAAACATACCTCATATAGCTCAATTTCGTCATTTGAGGAAAAGCCAGCCATTTCATTTAGTTTTGTTAGGATTTCAGATGGCTTTCCCAAAGCCTTCACGAAGAGTCTACCAACAAAACTGTATAATATTGTTGCCATGTGAATCATCTATCATAGAAGTCCATTACAAAAATTAGGAAATAAATTAATATATTTACAGGAAATATACCGAAGTTCTTCCTTTTCAGGGTCATAAAGCTTGAAGAAAAGTAATATGTCTTCTTTGCTCTTCTCAGGGGGACGAATTGGACATTGATCCTGTATGAGTAATAATTAGCCGATGTCAAAGACCTCAAATTTAGGAGGTATAATATGAAACATGAAGAAACAATAAATATTTGATTTGTATTATTACCGGTCCACGTTCCACTTCAAGAAACAGTTTCAGCTCTGCATTGTGTGCCTTATTTGAGACCTCCCTAAGCTGCCCAACCTGTGAGCAGAAGTAACAAATTATCATCAGAAATAAATTCACATACACAAATGAAAGTACAAGTCTACAATGATAAGATGTTCTCGTAATTAAATCCTGTAAGGTGTTGTATCATAAACACATCCTCCTACTTTATGGCAACAATGTACAGTTAAGCAATGCAACTAAATAAAGTAATGCTCCATGTTATGTGTAAACTAATCTCAGGAGTTTTTAAACGGACACAAGTTTCACCCAACCTCAAACTGCAACTGATATGTACAAATGCAATTATTGGTAAACAAAAGCGACCAAATTCATGTTAACATATTGGCAAACAGGATGAAGATTAAAAAGAAAGAATCAATCAAATAAATAACACTCAATCAAATAACCAAAAGTTAGAGAAGATAACTTCAATAATTTTCCATTTTACAAGGCAATACAAGGGTTACAAGAATGAAATTTCAAAAACAATAGGTAACTCACCGATTGTGCTTCTTCAACAGGGGTCAATGGACGATTCGGTCGATATGTATGATTCTGCCTCTTAGCCCACAGCCAGAAGCGTTGAAACTGCACAGGGATACCATATTCCTTCGCAACTTCCTCCTATTAAAAATTAGATCCAAAAAATCAAATGAGATTAAAGAAGGATGTTATCACTACGTTATCTAGGCAACAATTGGATTCACATGGACTGTAGAGCATTCCCAAAAAAAAAGAAACAGCAAAAAAACAGGACTAACATGGAAGTGCTTCACTATGTCAAAGAACAGCCGTATCATAAAGCGAGTACAGTGCATCTTGTTTCCATTAAATTTTTCTGTTAAAAGCAAATGGTACAGTAGAAAATAAAGTTGTTTCGAGGAAGGCCTAAATATCAGTTCAAAATCACAATAAATATAGGAGGTCAAACCTAGTAAATGGGCCTGTAATATTCGAAAAAGCTCAACCATGAAACCTTGATCTGAGAAAACAAGTGAGGGTAACTATGATCGTTACCTTGAATGAAGTAAAAGGCAATTGTTTCTGAATGCGGAAGCTGCGAACTTTTTCATGGTCCACCAGATCAAAATATATGTTCTTGCCAATCTGCTCCTTTAAGTCTTCATCCCGAGCAATCTATGTTTATTTTTAGCACAAGGCTCAATTAAGGAGTCACCAAGTGAGAGAAGCTGGTATGAATGAAACTAGACCAGACCTTTATGACGGTGTAGAGGTGAGCTTCAGCCTTTTCCTTCTTCTTGTGTTCTTTCTCCTCTTGTTCTTTCTTCAACCTTATCTGTAGCAGCACAGTTGATACTTATCCTCAGAATATACTTCCCACAAAGGGAGAAAAATTAATACAGGCTACTTACCCGCAAATGCTCAGCAATATCCTTCTCATCAACATTACACATTATTTTCTCCTTGTCACTCTCACGGATATAGACAAGCATGTAGGCATTGGAATACTTTGTAAATTTAAACGGTGTGTTATTGAAACCAGGGTTTATTTGCGGCAACTGTTGAACACAAAGAATGGAAAACAGATACAATAAGCAAGATGAGAGAAATTACTAACGAAAAGCTGTATGGTAACTACCGAGCTGTTGTTACAGGAAAAAAAAAATACTACCTCTTCTTCACCCCCGTACTGCTCTTCAAGTGCCTTTTTGGTATCTTCTTTCGTAACCCGCTCATCATCAAATTTGTACCTGAAAAGTCAGCATGCAGCCAGCAAAACCTCAAGGTGTGAAATTTGCAAAATATTTTGAATTGTATAGTAACCATATCCTAACATTGTGGTCCGCATAATCAAAGAAAAATACTACAATGAAATAAACTCTCATTGTGAAAGAATGCCACCTAGCACTGAGCTCAAACAACAGGAGGTTGATAAAGCTAACCAAATGTTTAAGAAGATTATATTTTGATGCAACACACAATATGCTGATAAAGACAGAATATGTAGAAAATGAGATTATAAGAGGAGCATGTGAGGGGTGTCCTAAAAACTATGTGGCCCCAATAACCAAACTATATGTTATCCAGTATCCAGTTTAGCAATGGCAGATCAAAGTCAAGATAGTGCACCATACATAAGAAAAAAAGTACAGTACCAAAAAAACAAATTCATCAGAAAAAGAAATGAGACCAAAGAGATAAAAACACACCACTGATCTGAGAGCGTGGGCCGTATGAAAGCGTAATAATGGCCACCATGTACTCCTCCACTATGAACAAGAACACTGAAACAAAAGAAAGACAGACAACATTCAACCTTCAAAAAATAGATTAGGTCTATAAGCATTGTCATAAAAAAAATAAAAATTGACAGTACGGCACAGTATAATGTCAATTGGGAAAAGAACAAATTTTCAAAGTTGCGTGAAAAATTACCTGTGGAGAGTATAAAGGTTTCTAATACTTCGATCTGCATCTGGAGATAGATATTTTCCATTCTCTCGATCAAGATCAAGTTGTAGTGGGAATTCATAGCGGTCATTAATCTGCAGATGTTTGTATTTTCTTTGTTATGGAAGAGATCTAATGTCTATTGCTTTAAACAGCAAAACACAAACAATCAAAACTGAGCAAAGACACTAGCGCGAAACAGAAAATCCTAACAAAAAATAAGAGTGACAAATACGATCGATGTCTGAATTGGCATGGTTAACTCAGGGTGACATCTGCACTTTTTGGACATCCCTCGTATAATGGTGCATTAATATTCTGTAGGCTTCAGTTAAAAATGAAACTAAACAGATACTTAAATCACCTATAAAATAAGCATTAAACTGAATGCGGATGTACAACGCATAGGTCATGCAGTACTCAAACAGATGGTTTCATGTGGATCTTTTACAGCACATAGATCATGTTAGGATTCCAACAGATACATCAATCCAGCAGTCCAGCTATAAGGTTTATATGTTCATGTTTGCATATGCAGATGAGTCCAGTATACAATACAAGTAATGGAAATGTCAGGTTCTACATATCGAGACAATTTTCATTCTAAAAAGATATCTGAGTTCTTAAAAAGATAATCAGCATTTCGTTAAAAAACTGTGCGCTTAAAATAATCATAAAAATGTAATCTAGTAAGTAGTTTATCATTCCCAATGTGAGATTTAGCACAGTTCGAACCTTAACCATTGTATCTCGCATGTAGTCATATTCAAAACGCTTTAGCTGAAGTTGCAAAACAGGAGGGAAATCAAGGAAGAGCACACCCTTTTTTGCATCCTGACAGCAAGAAAGATTGAAATTAGGGTGCTAATATAATATCAGAAAGGTCGGGGAATGGTTCAAATCAATCTGTTTCAATAAATTCATGTGCTTGCAATGTTACTAAAACTCTGAAAATCAGGGAAACAGCATTTTATTATTCTAAGATAACTACAAAGAAATCATACCAGTAACTGAAATTATGCAAGTACAACATTGCAGAATGATCGCTCACCTACAAGTAACATACTATGCTATGATCATTCACCTACATCTATAAGTATTAAGTATTTAAGTCACATCACCATTGATATGGAGAGTCTACACATTTCACTTCTCATGTGAAATACATGCAAAGGCACTATGGTAAGCTGTAAGCAATATCAGAACAAGGAAAGCATAGGAAGTGATTGGACTGGGAGAAAGGAAACATATGCAAGTGCATATTATGTTCCATTGGCCGTATGTATAAATACAGGTTCCATGGGCCTAATGGGCCATCCCTAGACTAGATGGACCATGAGTCATAGTGTACACACTCATAAGTTAACATAGTGGACTTCATATGCATCAAGACAACAAATATCTCAAACAAGAAATTGTCTACCATGATACAAAGCATAATAACAAAAATACAAGTGTTCAGAAAAAGTTCATGCATAGAACAGGATTTGCAGGTACCTGTAAGCCATATTGCTCTGCATGATATTTATTATCACCCTCTAGACGCTCTACTTCCACATATTTATCGAATGATGCATAAACATCACGACAACCTTTGACATCAAGTTGTAAATCTGAAAGACCACAATATAAGCAACTCTAATATGATGTATAAACATATGATTTGTAATGCAATCACGATTAAAATGAATAGGCCTACCGTAAAAAGATTCCTTTCTGCTAGATTTATACTCCACATTAATGCACTCAATGTAATTAATGTGGTGTCCTTCAAATAATTGTTCAATTGTTCCTTCCACAACAGTTCCCTGGGAACAAAAATAAGTTAACAAAATCAAATCAGTAAAGTGACAGTTCACTATTGGGATATTTACCTTCATCTTATCTTCAAGTTTCTCACAAAGAACTCTGTTGAGCTCTTGCACATCATGTTGCATGAAAGAATCATAAGTGTCCCATCCAAAAGATTTGGTCAACTCTTTTGTCGCAACGCTGTTGTCGCTATACTGAAGCTTGTAGAAAAGGCTTTGTAGAGCTAAGGGAATACTCCCTGATGGCATGTCATTCTCAGTAGTTGGCATGTGATATACAGCCTAAAATTCATTTCAATGAATTAGTTTGAAAATTGAAATGCAGATACTGAGTCAAAACATGTGATATAGAATAATGCATGATCTCACACCTTCCTGAAGTACGGTATATGGTACAATGTTTGTAGAAGAGAATTCATATAACATGTAGCACCTTGATTCTTGAGACCAACATAACCTGTTTCTTTTTTTGAATCATAAGTCCAATAATCAACCATTCTGCGGACAGCAACCTCAGCTTCTACAATAACGATGTCATTCAAAAGATAGCCCCTGCTTGGATCATACAGCTCACTCAAAGGCATAAAAGATGTGAAACCCCAGTCGCTCTCACGTGCATTAAACTGGTGCTGAGTATCTGCCAAACATGGAACCAACAGACTTAAACCAAAAGAAATATTCTGGAAATACTAGAGGATTCAAATATGAATTAAACACACATGCAGAGTGATTATTAGACATAGAACACTAGAACAAAGGAATCTGTAAAAGAATAAAGTTGGCAACCAAACTCATGCCAGACAACAATGCTAATATTCATATACCTTAATGATAATATATCCATATACCTAAATATTATTAACGATGCAAATGAAATTTAAGGCTTCAAGAGAGTTTTAGTCGGTAAGTGAGCAGGAACTTTCTAAAGCGATCCTATAAAACTACAGAATTTACTGGAAAAACAGATAAGTCAGGCTGACATGTGGGTCCCACCACATGTCAATGTCAATTCAAACTGCACAACCCTGCAGAGGAAATTATTTAGAATTCTCATTTATTTTAATGAACCATTGTCAAATGTGATCTGCCGTACATTGCCAAAAATGAGCAGCCCTAGGTGTGATTTAGGACTTAAAAGGAATCCTAACAAAATCTGCATTACTGTAATCCTCCCTATAACCAATTCAGACGCTAGTTTGAGTTGATAGAAGTGCCAGCAAAAAGAGGTGCATAGCTGAGAAACATCTGCTAAAATAAATAAATGAATTAAAACAAACTACTATTCTAGAAGTGAACTAGTGTCCCTATTGTGAAGGATGCCATTAACCTTCAAAAGAGAACTATGGGCCTTGCATGTGCTACATGTGTTATTAATGTTTTATACCCCAACTCAGGAGAATGAATCATGTCTTGTTATACAAAAGGAACTATGATGTCATCTGTCATTTCGCATGTTAGTTGCCATTGGCTATAGGTAAATAGACTATGCACCAAATTTCCAATTCAAACCTCATGCAATCAGAGGCACTTGTGACTCACTATATATCGCCTTAGAACCTAGGAAAGGTATAAAGTATGTTTTAGTTTTTCTTTTTTGTTTCAGTATTTGGATCGTTTGGCTCAGCAGATTGAACTGACCTTCCATGGTACCGACAGTTGTCCTGCCAGTTCGAGAAAAGAGAACAAAATGGCATGCACACATTAAGTTGCAGTTCTAATAGATTCATCAATGAGGACATACACAGCTCCTACTTGTAATAAAGTTTGACAGTTGCCAATGGACAAACAGTGGTAAAAATGGCCTTGTGGTGTTCTAGCTCAAATCAAAACTCCAAGTTATAGCCCCATGAAATCTCCATGATGGAAATGATAGAATGCACGTATTATTGCAATTCTAATAATTTCATCAATGAGGACGTACACAGCTCATATTTGTCATTGTATAATAAATAAAGTTTGATAGTTGTCAAGGATCAAATAGTAGTAAATGGCCTCATGGTGTTCTAGCTCAAATCAAGACTCCAAGTTATGGCCCCATGAAACATCCATGATGGAAATGGCATTAAGAAACACATTGACAACAATGTCAAAAGAAGAGAGGCTATACCTTTCCGTATCGTATACTTCGGATGGATCTGGTTTACAACAGCCAAACTGAACTGAGCATAACGGCTCCAGCCATATGGGAGGTTACCCGAGTCCGCAACATCCAAGTACATGGACAAATGATCCACATTATTGCCCTTGGGGAAAATCAGCACACGCCTACAAGCAGAAAGAAGCACATTCATTAAACACGTGAAACTTAAATAGCTCTCTTTAACCATGCTTCACGCGACAGCCGCAAACACTCACCATTTGTATCCCCCAACGACAAACACGTCAGAGTAATGCTTCTTGGTATTGAGCCGGCTGAAGTTCTCAATCGTCCAGGTGAACCGCGATGTTTGCGGGTCCTCCGCAGGCTGGCTCTCGGCAGTGCTCACGGGCTCCGTCTGCGCCACCACTAGCAGCAGCAAAACCACCAACCACGCGTGTGAGAAGGAAATCCGAATGGAACCACATAAACCCACCAACCCCCCACGAAAATGAACGTGTACAGACGGCAGGGCGAATCGCGGGGCCCTCACCTTCCATCGGCTGAGGGGCGTCGGCAGCGGGAAGCTCCTGGTGCGGCACGAGCATTTCCTCGTCCTCCTGCTGCTGCTGCGCGGATGAAAGGGCCAGCAGGAACGGGCAGAGGGGTCAGATCCGGCGCGGCGCCTAAACCGTGGACCAAAGCCGGGCTCCCATGATCGGCGCGGGGTCCCTCGGCGCCGGAAGCGACGAGCCGCGGAGATCGGAGGCCGGCGAGCGAGCTGGACAGGGAGAGGAGCACGTACCTCAAGAGGGGGAGGAGTCATCATAGTCATGGGGTCGCCGGAGGGCGAGAACGGCGGGCGCCAGAGAAGCGGCCGCCACAAGACGGCGGGGGAAGAGGAGCGCGCGGCGGCGGCGGCGATGCGGGGTTCCGCGGGGTGGAGGGAGCCGATGCTGATGCGGGGGGACGGTCGGTCGCGTGGTGTCGGAGGGCGATTTGGGGATTTTCTTGGTCCAGCAAGGCACAGTGAGGACAACTTGGGAATTTTCCCTTGGCTTCTCTTTCTCTCCTGCAAAAGACACAGCTCAGCGCAAAAAAGGAAAGAAAGTCCCTCCCCACGAGCTTTGTGTTATACTTGTTCTCCCGTTGTGCTTTGCATTACCCTCAAATTACATACACAGACAGGTTTAGTGTCTGATAATTGACCATCATTATCTTCTATATAAACTCTATGTTCTCATCCACATAGCTCTTGACACGAAATTAAACAGATTTAAAGAAGGCGGATGCATAGAAAACAAGGAAGAAAAATAAAGATAAGAATGTATTTGAAACAGAAAAAAGTATATTAAAATACAAATGATAAGTAATTTAAAAAACTGAAGATGATTAGGATGACAAGTAATAGAATAAAATAGGTAATATATATTATATACTATAAAAGGTTATATTTCACATGTCTTGAGCTGAAGGGAACACAATGAGAAGATCTAGATTATCTACTATGTAAACTTCATAATCTCTTCTAGTTATATGCGAGAAAATATATTCTACGGGTGTCTTAACTTGAAAGAAGCATAAGACTATCTCCAAGGACTGTCTCATTTGGTGACCTAAACCCAAATTAGATTGTAAATCATAAAAATGAGCCTTCAATCAGTACCCCATACAAGAGACCCATTCTAGGTTGGTTCATCCGTGACCCACAAATAGAGCTTTTGTCTCCTCTACCCAAACGTCTACATTAGTAAAAAGTGGGGAAGAAAAGATTGAACATTGTTGCTTCCCACATAGAACAACACATTAGGACTTAGTATACAAACTTCCGTGAAGACATACATTTTTGGGTCATGCCCTTTCAGATCCACGAGCACCCATTCAGGCTTTTGGGTCTCCAGAAGCTGTCTCTAAGGAATAATGGGAAGAGTGAAATTGTGAAGAACCGGAAAGGCGACCAGAGGGAGGGTGAATAAGAGCCAATTAAAAATTCATCTCAAGAACTTGGCCTATGTCTCAATTTTAACCCAAAACAAGTCACCAAGGTCACACACACCAACTTGTGATATGCTAACTCTAGGAATGACTTACACTAGTGGAAGAGTAGAGTGGAAGCAAAGAAGAACAGCCAAGACACACAGCTATGGGAGAAATACACTCAAAACATAACAGTTCTGAACATGCATCGACAGTGCCGGACTTGTCATCGGCAGTGCCAATCGGCAGATTTGACAGAGCATCTGTAGTGCCGATCAGATCGTCGGTAGTGTCAGTCGAGTACAACCGAGACACAAAGCTATGGGAGAAACACACACAAAACAATTGAACTTTAAGGCAGAAGCAAAGGAATATGAAAGTGGACAGCCAAGACACAAAAACTATGGAAGAAACACACTCAAAACAGAGCAGTTCAGACGGAGCATCAGCAGTGCCAATCGACAGTGCAGGTCCAGGCCATCGGTAGTGCTAGTTGAGTCATCGGCAGTATCATCGGCACTACTGGTCCATCGTCAGTTGGTGCCATCGGCACTGCCAATCGGGCCCGATAAGGTCGAAACAGCAACAGTGATTCACAAAGAAAAATTACAAAACCCTATCAAACGAACTCCAAAAATCATGAAATTTGGACTAGAGGTGCATCATGATAGAACGCATCACCTCCAAGTGGAATAATCTCAAAAGCTCAAGAATTCATCACAAATTTTGGTTTCTACCGAAAAGTCTAGGGTTTGGATGAACTTGGGAAAATCCACAAAATCGAAGGTGCTCTTACCTTGAATTCGGTCAAGAATCCATCAAGGATTGTTCTAGCATATCCTAGCACAAAGATCCCCCAAGAAATCCATCCCAAAACCCACTCAAAAAGGAGATCGAAAATTCCCACGAAAATATCTCTGAAATAGGGGAAAAGACAAATTCGGAATTTAGGGAGAGAGGATGAACTTGAGCACGAAATTAAGTCTCATATTATTGATTCATCCATTCAAGATACATGGATACATGGTTAGGAAGCCACCCTCTTTCTCCTACTCTTTAGAAGAGAAAAGCTTGTCTCTCATATACTCTCTTCTCTCCACTACTTCATGCAGCACTCTCCTACCTCTATGGAATGAAACCCTGACACAAGGCTAATAAGAAGAGGCTTACTCACCCACCAGCCCTACCTCTCCTTATATAGGCCTAGGGTTTCTCCTAAAAACCACACTATCCGTGACCTACAATACATAGCCACCTACCACCAAGGGCAAACTTATCCATCTCTTTTCTCGTCGCCTGAACGCCCTCGGGCCCTCCACGTCTTTGCTTCACCTCGACGCAAGCTCCATGATGGTGCCACGTGCACCACCAAACACCGCCACCAGTTTTGAGGCCCAAACCAGAAAACCATATTGCACGCTTCTCAAAGCACGACTTCCCGCTTGCTTCCACCAAAACAAGACTTTTTGATCTTGACACGTGTCACCTCGTCGCACGATCTTCCTCGTAGGAAAGTCTCTCCCGCTTTCGGTCTATCAGATAGCCTTCACACTTGCACCGACACCTAATCGCATTTGACTTGGTCAACCCCACCGTCTTGATCAACACCACTGTTTTGAGGCTCAACCGTGAAACCGCCCGTACTTCTTGCCTCTCCACGTGTACGATGTGGATCACCCTTGACTTCACCCATGTAAGGATCATGATCATTGAGGTTACTGCAAGGTATGAATATTTTGGTGATGAATGACAAATATGAAATATGACTAATGCCTACACGAGTGTTGTGCGTGTAGGAAATCTTTTCTATTCTATGATAATTATAGATGATTGCCTTAGCGATAAATGACAATGACCACAAGCATGGAGGCTTGATGAGCTTGATGGAGTCCAAGGGTTGATGGATATGGATCAAGGCTAAGGACAAGCTATGGAGAAAGTGTTTGAAACACTTTCTAGTTGTTAGGGTTTTAAGTCCATAGGAAAAACCAAACTATCTAGGGGGTCTAGGTCATGTCTCTTTAGGTCATGGTAGTCGGTGAGATGTGTGGATGCTCAGTAAAATCACAGGCACTAGGGGATAGTGGAGAAGCTAAGGAGCTGTTGGAAGAAGCCGGGAAACAAAGTCAAGAGAGGACAAAGAGTTTAAGCTTTTAGACAGAGTGATCGGACAAAGGAGTCAGTGGTGACTGGACTGTACGGTCACTTGGAGGTCAGGGAGGAGTCTGCAAGAAATCTGTCTGCGTGAAGATCAACAGAGACCGGATGGTCCGGTCTATATGAAGGAGGTGCAGGACAAAGAGGACGCAGAAATGATGCTCTCTAGAATCGACGAACGCAAGGAGGCCAGACGGTCCGGTCTACTGACCGGACAGTCTAGTCAGTACAGAAAATCGCCAGGGACAGAGAAGCCAACGGTTCTGAGAGCCGTCTCAGGAGAGACCGGACGGTCCGGTCTGGCAGTGACCGGACAGTCCGGTCATCAGGTCTAGAAAGGTGATTTCATGGAGCAACAACTAATTATAGGTTGGAAGCCTATATAACTTCGTTGTTGGGGTCTTGGAGATCTCTCTTGGCCAGTGGAATACCTAGGAGCATTTGGTGGGAGCCTAGAGGAAAAGAGAGGAGCACTAGGAGAGGATATTGGATATCTTGAGAGTGATAGAGAGAGTAACCTGAGTATCTATGCACATCTAATGCTAGGGTATCCTTGAGAGTGTGATCTAGATTGTTACTCTTGGTCTATGGTGAGACCTAGACCAGTTAGGTGTCGGTAATCGAGCCTATCGTGATCGATTGTGAAGGTCGTCACATATTTGTACCCGGTTTGAGCCCGCCGGTGAAAGGGGCATCACTAGTGAGCGTCCGTGTCGGCTCCGGGAGTCTGACAAGTTCTCAAGGATGGTGAGCTTGTGCCTTGGTGGCAGCGGTGACACAACCGTGTCTTCACTCCGGGAGTGATTACGGGCTCGTGTGCGAGAACTCCACTTGGTGGCGGGAGGGACCGATACTCCGGCGGGAGTGGTCCAACAAGGAGTAGGGGAAGGCCCCATCCTTCCGAGACCTCAGAAAAAAATTACGAGCCATCTCTTACTCTACTCCTTACTTTGATGCTTTACCTTTCGCATTTATATACCGTGCTATTTATGTTTGCGTGCTTATTTTACTTGTGTTGATTATCTTGTAGACTTGCATGGATAGGCTCCTTTACTTGCTAGTAGTGTTTAACTTCTGCATATGATCACTAGCATGTACAAGAGTTGCTTTGGCTTAATTGATCACCCTTATATGTATCGTGCTACTCATGCTTGTATGCTATAGTTCTTTATCTTGTAGCATTGCATGAGTAGGCTCCTTTGCTAGCTTGATTGCTTTCGCGTGTCTTTATTACTAGCTTGCATAAGTGTTGTATTGCCTTGTGTGATCTACTAGTATGCTTAGGTTGTTGTTCCTTTCATAGGACCATTATCTTGCTAGTGTGATCACCACTAGAATTGTTATAGGAGTTGATTGAGTGTTCGGTTTTAGGATTTGGCAAATTTGGTACATATAGTGAGTTCCCAATTTACCTCCCCCCCCCTCTCGGTCACTCGGTCCTTTCAAGTGGTATCAGAGCCAAGTGCTCATTATAGGGCTTAACCGTCTTGAGTAGCGACCGTATTGAGTTGGGATGTCATCCCATTCGAGGCCGGGTCATGGCTCATGGAAGGATCGCTTAAAAATCTACTTAAGTGCCATGATCCCGGACGAGTTAATGGATACTCTTGTGAACTTTGCCAATACCTTTACTGATAATCATGTGTATGATGATGATTGTGTGGATGTGCCTAGTTCTAGTGAGTGCCTAGATCCTTCTAGCGATGACTTGATAGGTTGCTCTACTAGTGTGCCTAATGTGATGATTGATAATGATGTGTCTCTTGATCTTGCTTGCTCTTGTAGCATGACTAGTATTGATGATGCTTGTGAGACTTTAGTTGATCATGCTAGTTACTCGCTTGTTTGGGAGTTCTTTGCTTTTCATGCTAATAAGAATGAGGACTTACTTGACTCTCTTATTTGCTTGCAAGGTATTGTGGACAGAATTGCAGCAACTACTTTAAGCTCCCCAAGTTATTGATTGTCGAGAAGATCCTCACCTTGTCCCTAGCAACAAGCTCCTCCACATCACCCTTTATCTCATCATGGATAAGAATCTTTCCGTTGATGATGTGATCGGGCTACTCTTCAAGGATGAGAAGATCAGGAGATCACTGCAAGCTTGACGGGAAAGAAGACATTTGAGGCAAACAATGAAGCATCTTCAAGCAAAGGGAAAGAAGTAGCATCGAGCTCAAACTTCTTTGATCCCTCCACAAGATTGCCTTGCAATAGCTTCTACAACCCCTTCGGATCAAGACCTACACCAAGTTCTTCATCGAGCTCTACCTCAAGTGTTAGTGCAAGATCTACTCCAAGCACTTCGGGTGAACCATGCATTGGTGTGAGAGACGCGCCGACCACAATGCTCACACAATTATTTGAGATGATCAATCTCACCACTACGGCTCCGGCGCCTCCGCCTCCTCCACCACAAGATCGACTTTAGCATCTTCATCGAGTTCAACAACATGATCTCTTCTTTCAATTTGATGAATTAGTGAGAAATCCAAATCATGACCTTTGTGAGACTCTCTTAAGCATTTATGACCTTGTGTGCAGGATAAACTCCTTTCGAGGTCTACGGAGGATCCCATCATATGAAGTGATTGATAGGCTCCTCTTGTAAATCACCACTCCTGAGAGGGGTTTCTTGCTTGAGGAGGTAATCAACCGAAGGCATAAGCTCTCAATTGAGAGAGCAATGAAGATGATCCTTGTGCTCCACTCACAAGTGGGACACGTGCTTGAGCACGTCACTGGTCTCTATGATCCTCCCAACTACTAGATCGACCTCGACAATGTGCATATGGGGGATGGTCATGGACAATGGAGGTATCATGCTCCTCACTATCCTATACGGAGGAGACATCAAGAAGAGATTGCAAGAATCGCTAATTAAAAGGATGGTCTTATGGTTCGACGTAATGAGGTTAGTACAAGTCAATTGAGTAATGCTTTTGATACTAACCCTTCTTCCTCTAGTGCTTGTCTTATGGCTACTACTAGGGTCAACTAAAAGAGTGAAGGTACCCATTGGATGCTTGATAGTGGGTGCACCCAACATATGATCGGAAAACCAATCATGTTCACCAACATTGATGAAGATGAAGACAGTGAGAAGATGACTTTTGGGGACAACTCAAAAGGGAGAGTTAGAGGCTCAAACAAGGTGGTCATTACAGAAGACCTCCATCTCACCAAGATCTTTCTTGTGGAAACTCTCAATTTCAACCTCCTGTTTATTGGTCAGCTTTATGACATGGGATTCAAGTGCACATTTGATGAGGATGGTGCAATGATTGAGAATGCAAAGAAAGGGCTAGTATTTCATGGAGTGAGACATGAGAACTTGTATGTCACGGACTTCAAATTAAGCAATATGCCACCAAGTACTTGCCTATTCACTAAGGCAATAAAGGGATGGTTGTAACATAGAAGATTGACACATGTTGGAATGAATCAGCTTAAGAAGATAGTCAAGAGGAATTTAGTGGAAGGAATCAAGGATGTCACCTTTGAGAAGGATAGATTATGCAGTGCTTGTCAGGCTAGGAAGCAAGTTGCATCTTCACATCCCACCAAATCTTTCATGTATACATCTTGTTCTCTAGAGCTCTTGCACATGGACTTGTTTGGGCCAACACATTACAAGAGTTTAGGAGGCAATCTATATTGCTTGGTGATTGTGGATGACTTTATGAGATATACTTGGACCTTCTTTCTAGTGGACAAGTCTCAAGCAAGTGATATCTTCAGAAAGTTTGCAAGGAGAGCAAAGAATGAATTCAAGGCTAGCATTATGAAGATAAAGAGTGACAATGGGACTGAGTTCAAGAACACAACAGTGGAGGAATATTGTGAAAAGAAGGGAATCAAGCATGAATTGTCCGCTACATACACTCCCGAGCAAAATGGAGTAGTGGAGAAGAAGAACAAGACACTCATCACTCTTGCCCATGCTATGGTAGATTAGTATGGGACTCATGAGAGGTTTTGGGCCGAAGCAATCAACACAGCTTGCTACACTTCAAACCGTGTGTATCTCCACCGCTTGTTGAAGAAGACACCCTATGAGCTATTGGTTGGACGGAAACCAAATGTTTCCTATTTCGGGTCTTTGGCTGCACTTGCTACATTCTCAAGAAGAGGAGGAAGCCTAGGAAATTTGAGAGTATAACTGATGAAGACATTCTTGTTGGGTATTCAGGGATTTCTAAAGCATATAGGGTCTACAACTCAGCTATGAGTTTTGTGGAAGAATCTTATGATGTGCAATTTGATGAGTCAAATGGTTCTTAAAAGGGAGATGAATTTCATAAAGCGAACATTGGAGATGAACCCATGAGGGAAGCCTTGCCGTGGGTGAGGTTTTACCCCATGAGGCCGATGATGATGATATTGGTGAACCCTCTACTCCACCACCTCAACCAACCTCATCCTCCGAGGTGCAAGAACCAACCCAAGATGTCATTGACACACCCACTAGCTCCTCCCAAGATTCATTGAGAGTGCATCCACCTACTCATGAGGAAACCCAAGTGAGAAGTGAGCCACAAGCTCCTCACATACTTCACCTCGAGCCACTTCTCCAAGCTCTTCACACAACACCCCCTCATCCACTTCAAACGATAATTCCAAGACAAGAAAGAATGTGAGTGATTCCCCCACCTTACTAAGAATCCAAGACACTTATATCTCATGAGAGCAAGCAATCCATGGTGCATAAGATACTTCACCTAGAACTCCTCCCACTCAAGAAGAACCTCTTCCTAGACCCAAAGCCATCAACAAGGATCATTCACGTGACTTGATCATTGGTAGTCCATCTCAAGGAGTTAGGACAAGGAGGAATCTATACAAGCTCAACTATGTGAGTGAAGAAAATCTTGATCAGACAAATGTTGCAATTGAGAACTTCTCCTTCATTTATATGATTGAGCCTATAACCATTAATGAAGCTATGGATGATCACAAGTGGGTTATTGCTATGCAAGAAGAGTTGAGCAACTTCAAGAGGTGCAAAGTTTGGAAATTAGTGGAAAGGCCCAAGAATCATAATGTGGTTGGAACCAAGTGGGTCTTCAAGAACAAACAAGATGAGAAAGGAGCCATTGTTAAGAACAAGGCTCGCCTAGTGGCTAAGGGATATTCTCAAGTGACGGGCATTGACTTTGAAGAAATATTTGCTTCCGTGGCACATCTTGAAGCAATTCAGATCTTACTTGCCTATGCATCACATAATTACTTTAGGCTCTATCAAATGGATGTCAAAAGTGCATTCTTGAATTAAGAGATCAATGAGAAAGTCTTTGTGGAACAACCTTCGGGGTTTGAGGACCCTAAACATCCAAGACATGCATACAAGTTGAAGAAAGCTCTCTATGGCCTCAAGCAAGCCTTGAGAGCATGGTATGAACATTTGAGGAACTCCTTCTCAATAATGGCTTCAAAATTGGAAGTATTGACAACACCTTATTCACAAGACATGTTGGGAAAGACCTCTTTGTGTGCCAAATCTATGTGGATGATATCATCTATGGGTCAACCAATGAGAAGTTCAATGAAGAGTTTCGGGAAATGATGGCAAGGGAATTCCAAATGTCAATGATTGGAGAGTTGCATGTGTTCCTTGGTTTTCAAGTCAAGCAATTAAGAGAGGGAAACTTCATCTACCAAGAGAAGTACACCAAGAACATTCTCAAGAGATTCAACATAGAAAATTGCAAGCCCTTGCACACTCCTATGGCGACAAGCAAACCCTTGAATGATGATGTGAAGGGAAAACCAGTGAACCCCAAGTTCTATAGATCAATGATTGGTTCTTTGCTCTATCTCACCACCTCAAGACCGAACATGATGTTTAGTGTGCGTTTGTGTGCACACTACTAAGCAAATCCAAAGGAATCACACTTGAAGGCCGTGAGGAGGATACTTAGATACCTCAAGTACACACCTACCATGAGATTATGATATCCTAGAGGAACAAGCTTTGAGTTGCTTGGGTATTCGGACTCGGACTTCGGGGGTTGCAAAGTGAATAGAAATAGCACATCGGGAGGTTGTCAATTTCTTGAAAGATCACTTGTATCTTGGAGCTCAATGAAGCAAAACTTGATGGCTCTATCTACAGCCAAAGCGGAGTACATGGCGGCGGGAGCCTGTTGTGCCCAATTTCTCTATATGTAGCAAACACTCTCGGATTATGGCCTCAGCTACACTCAATTGACACTATATTGTGATAGTGAGGCAGCAATCAAGATGACTCTCAAAACTAAAGATCATGATCATGCTAAGCATATTCAAGTCAAGCATCACTTCATAAGAGACCATGTTGAGAAGAAGGACATTGAATTGGTGAGTGTGCGGACTCATGAACAATTGACGGACATCTTCACCAAGCCACTCGACGAGAAGACCTTCAACAAGCTAAGGAAAGAACTCAATGTTCTCGACCTTTCAAACTTCACATGAGTAACCCTAAAGCTTGTCTTTTGTAAATATGTATAGTCTTTGTTTGTTGTTTGTGTCTTTGTTTTGTGCTTGTTTCTCTTCTTCTCGTAGATCGACTTCAGACCTCCTTGAGATAGCAATGGACATGGGTTAAGCTTGGGAAGATTCATGGTGCGTTCAAGGCTTTGAAGAATGGTCCATTATGAGTAAGCTCGAGAAGGGAACAACTCGTCATTGACACTTTGGTTTGTAGGCTTTCTCCCTCTTTCTTTTAGCATCGCATCATGCATTTGTATACTTGTTGCATTTGCATTTGCACTCTTTGCATTCATGCATTCTTGCATCATGATACCTTACATGCTGCCATGCATCTTTCTAGAGGGAGTTGGTTATTTACAATGTAAGTATATGACCATCTAGATGATCATATAGTGATCTTTGTGCTTCATGCCCATTGAGTCATGTTCAAATGAGCTCTGAGGTTAAATCTACTCGCGCGGTTTAAAGACAAGTGCCTCATACATTCCCAACACACTAATGGCTAACCATTGCATACTTGAGAAAATATTTTGTTGAGTCATGCGTATGTGTAGGGGGCGGGGGGCTATGGTGGAACGTCATCATGACCAAGGAGGAGCACCATGAAAGGAGGAGTTTCCTAGCTCTTGCCAATTATTGTTTGCTCCTTGGTCCTCTTTTGTTTTGTCTTTGGTTTGTGGTTTTTGGTGATAGGTGACAAAAGGGGAGAAGAACATGAAGATCTAAAAGCCAAGTCAAGATTGAAGATAGCACAAAAGGAAAGAAGAACATGAAGATACAAGGGAAGCTATGAGGTGACAAAGAAGATGGATGTGGAGAACATGAAGGAGAGATGATCAAATGAAGATGAACATCTACACCAACATGGATAAGAACAACAAGGGTGCATGTCTACAACAACAATGAACATCTACATCTATGGTGTGTGTCTACGTCAACAAGATCAACTATCATGACACCAAGACGGGTGCAAAATTCAACTCAAGAGCAACATCAAGTGCGCTAAGTATTTGGGTAGTTCTCCCTCAACACCTAGCACATTCCAAGGGAGAGACTACTTCCAAGGTAAGGACCAAGGTTCCTTTCAAACCTATCTTTTCCTTTGGTTCCGTGTTGCTCATTCATTTTAGATCATCATAAGTAGTGGTTGTCATCCATCACCAAAAAGGGGGAGATTGTAAGGATCATGACCATTAAAGTCATCCCAAGGTATGAATATTTTGGTGATAAATGACAAACATGAAGTATGACTAATGCCTACACGAGTATTGTGCGTGTAGGAAACCTTTTCTACTCTATGATGATTATAGATGGTTGCGTTGGCGATGGATGACAATGACCACAAGCATGGAGGCTTGATGTGCTTGATGGAGTCTAAGGGTTGATGGAGATGGATCAAAGCTAAGGACAAGCTATGGAGTAAGTGTTTGGAACACTTGTCTACTTGTTAGGACTTTGAGTCCATAGGAAATACCGGACTATCAAGGGGGTCTAGGTCATGCTAGTCAGTGATGTGTGTGGATGCTCAATGAAATCACAGGCACTAGGTGACAGTGGAGAAGCCAAGGAGTTGTTGGAAGAAGCTGGGAAACGAAGTCAAGCAAGGACAAAGAGTTTCAGCTTCTGGACAGAGTGACCAGACAGAGGGGCTAGTGGAGTCCGGACTGTACGGTCACTAGGAGATGAGGGAGGAGTCTACAAGGAATCGGTTTGCGCAAAGATCAATAGAGACCAGTCGGTCCGGTCTGTATGAAGGAGGTGCAGGATAGAGAGGACACAAAAATAATGCTCTATGAATCGACGAACGCAAGGAGGCCGAACAGTCCGGTCTACTAATGGACAGTCCGGTCATCACAGGAAATCGCAAGGGACAGAGAAGCCAACGGTTCTGGGAACTGTCTTGGGAGAGACCGGACGGTCTGGTCTGGCAGTGACCGGATAGTCCGGTCGTCCGGTCTAGAAAGGTGATTTCATGGAGCAACAGCTAGTTGGAGGTTGGAAGCCTATATAACTTCGTTGCTGTGGTGTTGGAGATCTCTCTTGACCAGTGGAATACTTAGGAGCATTTGGTGAGAGCCTAGAGGAAAAGAGAGGAGCACTATGAGAGGATATTGGATATCTTGAGAGTGCTAGAGAGAGTAACTTGAGTATCTATACATATCTAAGACTAGGGTATCCTTGAGGGTGTGATCTAGGTTATTACACTTGGTCTATGGTGAGACCTAGACCGGTTAGGTGTCGGTGATTGAGCCTATCGTGATTGGTTGTGAAGGCCGTCACATATTTATACACGGTATGAGCCCGCCGTTGAAAGGGGCATCGCTAGTGAGCGCTCGCGTCGGCTCGGGAAGTGCGGCAAGTTCTCGAGGGATGCAAGCTTGTGCCTTAGTGGCAGCGGTGACACAATTGTGTCTTCTTCACTCCAAGAGTGATTGCAGGCTCGTGTGCGAGAACTCCACTTAGTGACAGGAGGGACCAGTACTCCGGCAAGAGTGGTCCGATAAGGAATAGGAGGAGATGCCATCCTTCCAAGACCTCAAAAAAAATCATGAGTCATCTCTTACTCCTACTCCTTACTTTGATGCTTTACCTTTCGCATTTACATACCGTGCTATTCATGTTTATGTGCTTATCTTGCTTGTGTTGATTATCTGGTAGACTTGCATGGATAGGCTCCTTTACTTGCTAGTAGTGTTTAGCTTCCGCATACGATCACTAACATATATAGGAGTTGCTTTGACTTGATTGATTACCCTCGTATGTATCGTGCTACTCATGCTTGTGTGCTCTACTACTTTATCTTGTAGCATTTCATGAGTAGGCTCCTTTGCTAGCTTGATTGCTTTCACGTGTCTTTATTACTAGCTTGCATAGGAGTTGTATTGCCTTGTGTGATATACTAGTATGCTTAAATTGTTGTTCCTTTCATAGGACCATTATCTTGCTAGTGTGATCACCAGTAGAATTGTTGTAGGAGTTGATTGAGTGTTCGATTTTAGTATTTGACAAATTTGGTAGATATATCGAGTTCCCGATTTACCCCCCTCCCCCTCTCGGTCACTCGATCCGTTCAACCTGGCCTCCCGATCGTCCGGCCCCAAGTCCCCAACTTGTGTCCGATCCTCTCGCCGTTGATTGCCAAGTCGACTCCATTGACCTACACATCATGAGACAAGAAAACACATTTCCCTTCTCCTAAAACTTCTCCGACATCTTCACCAACTCACAGTTAGTCATAACCATAACCATACACAAACTCATGCAATCCCCAAATTTCCACATTTCAAATCAAACACCAAATTAACCAATGTCAATTACTCATCATATATTGCAAACCATGGCACATATCAACATGGTCTCTGAGACTGGTTTCCCCTCATTGGGTAATACCTTATTAAAGTCAGACCACTATGACAACCCAAGACTGATAGGGTGAGGATTTGTTTTCTACTTAGCGAGCCTTCACTCCCATGTCTTATAAGCACCACATCGATCAAACTCAAACTGCTCCTCTCACCAGGGTTCGAGACAAGGGGGTTTGTACCCCCCCTTGTGGTAGTTGCACACTAATGTTCAACACAGAAAATAACCATGTAATTTGATTCATATTTTTATTTTGACCCCCTTAATACTAGTTTTGTACTACTTGATCCCCTCATGATCAAATCATGGCTCCGCCACTACCTCTCACATAACTCCTAACTCTAGATCCACACGTAACCCCTCCCTTACTGCCTCTTGTGACTTTCTCACGAACCAATGAGTGGATATGAGTCATCTTCTTAGTATACTAGGTTAGTAGCTAGTTGTTTTCGAGTTTGATTTCCAATGTACTTATAGCTCGTAGTATTTTGTTGTTGATTTCTTCTCTGAATGGTACGAGTGTGAACGGTCCTTCAATCTAGTAATTGAGCTGGCTTAGTAGCACCTGTAAGGTCCCTATTTCGACTTTCCGTGGGAGTAAATTTATGGGTTATGGTAAAAAAAAAATCCATTTGCCTGTCACCACATCAAACACATAGATCTAAGGTCCAACACATGTCGTTACGGACCACGGTGCCACTATGCAAGAGTGAGACAGGGGTTTGAGAAGTTTTCATGACCTGAATAAGAAGGTCTTCTTCTTAGCAAAATGCTTGGAGAATGTCTTATTCCCTATCGATCGAGTTTTTAGTGCTCTACGAGTAACCTCATCATCAATGGCAAGTTAGAGATCCAAGTTAGACTCAATAAGAATAAATTGTCCTACTCCAAATCAACTTCCTACCAGGGTTAACAAAACCGCAGTTAACTGGCTAGTGAACCTGGTTAACCAGCAAATTGGTCTTCACACCGGTCGGCCGATTAACCATTGCTTTTATTTGAAATTTGAAAAAAAGCATGCAACAAGGTTCACCATCAAAATCGGCTGATTAATAGCCCAAACAGATGAAACCGATCAGTTACCCATCAAAACCATTGTTGACGACCAATAAAGTCTAACATCGATCGCCAACTGATCAGGAAATGTAAGGTAAATACCTAAGATCAATAAATATTTATTTAAACTAATAAGATTCCACGAGTTTTGGTGAGATATGTGTTTGCAGGTATAAAAGGGCCAAAATATGCAAAAACATGAAGAAACACTCCGTCGGCCGATCACCACTATGAAACAGCCATTTTCACCTGCCGACAGGGTCGTTTATGGTTGAAATCAGCACCCTGCCGATTCTACAAAATACTCCACCACAATGTCGTTTTCTCCTCCCAGACCAAGACACGTAAAATGTGGCCATCAAGTGGCCTAACTGGGAGAAGTCAAGGGACAACCTGGCAAGGGGACGGCACCCAACCAAGGCCGTGGCCCGGCCTTGCCTGTCGCCCGACCATCCTAGCCACCCGGCACCGGCCCTAAAATGAGGGTGTTAGTGGAAACCGACCAAACAACCTTCATTAAGACACAATCCAAGCCATTAGGAGAAGGTCAGTCGGGGAACAGACCCAATCTAACGGTCGTCCGGCCTTGCTCGCCGCCCGGCGGTGCATGCCGCTCGGCATGCTCGGCCGCCCGGCACACGTGGCTGCCCGGCCTTGCCCGCCGCCTGGCGGACCAACTTCGACGTACCGACTACACTTCACCTACAAATACCTCCCGACCCATCGCCACCTATAAATAGAGGGAGAATTCAGCAGAAAAGAGAAGATCAGAGAGCAACACATCAAGGAGTCCATTCCCCACTACTTGTGGTACGTAGTAGAGTAGGTTAGTTAGTCGGGAGTTAGAGTCTAATCGAGAGCATCGCTCGAAATTCTAGAATTGTCTCAGAGTCTTGGTATGAGCTCTCTTGTATCTTTTCTCTTTATGTGAGACTTATCTTTTATTAATATAAATATCTTTCCTTTCATAACTTATCAAGTATTTATTTTAATTTAGTCATTTCCTCAAGTTATAGTTATCGGGAAGAAACATTGTTGCGTAGTTCACAGGTTTCTCGACTAGGATTTAATTAAGTTTAGTTCTTTTTGGGACTTAGACTTGGTTATTTCCCGGCTATTCTTCCGCTAGGCCAACGGAAGAATATCTAGTGAAGGCGTAGGCGCGGTGCCTAAATTAACGCTAGTTGGATTTGCATTCGTCCCCACGGGCTGTGTGGTAGGCGGCTGGTGGTGACAACCCTGTCCATCCCTTTAGTAATCCACCACGTTCGGGAAGTCTCAAGCAGGATTGTCTAGCGATAGCCTACCCACTTGTACATGAGGTTAGTTACCGACCCCTATTAGTGGATCTTTTTCGTGCCCCGAAGTGAGCTAACAGGTGAAAGACTCAAGGCTGTACCAAGAAATTAGTGTAAGCGCTCAACCCGAGTAACTAGGATTTGACGCTTGACTTACATATATTAGGAAGATATATTTTAGGAATCTTAGACTTAGACTCTCTGTCCTCCCGGCTAGCTTAACCAATCTCTTTATTTATCTTAGTGTGGATTTCTCCCATGGTACTACCCCTACTGTTATTATTGAACATCCTTACCTCTGTCTTTGGTCTGTTGGTATAATTCTTATAGTTATATCTTTGTTAAACCAAGATAATCTTATGCCTAGCTTCCCTGAGGAAAGTAAATACAATACCTTAGAATACTCCCGGGTGAAATGCTACAATGGTGTTCCGTGCGCTTGCGGATTAATTCACTTTACTCTTAAAGCATAACAAACGCCAACAATCATTTCTGGTGTCATACCAGGGATAGTGATATTCTTGCTACGACGTTAAGAAGTGTCAACAAGCATTTCTGGCACCGTTGCCAGGGAAGCAATAGGCTAAGATGTCAGAAATTTAACATTGATATTTCTATCAAGAAGTTACCGCTTTCCTTTGCGAGCTTACCCTTGTTTTGTTTATTTGTGGTGTAAACAGGATGCTTTATGACTAGTTTTGACCTACCAGACAACTACCACAACGATCCGGAGGCTTTGTTGAGGAGAGTGCGTCAATGACTCACCCCTCCTCGGCCTATACTTGCTCTTGAAGCACCTCCGATCACGCGAGCTCAGCAGTGAGTCCCATCTTCGTCCGCTCAACCAACTATGGTTGAAAAGACGATCCATGACTACTCCGCCCCGTCTGTAGACAACATCTGCACCGGTTCGAACCCGAACATGGGGGAACGAAGGCTATGAGCTTAAACCGGCCTTAATCAGCATGGTTTTTGCCAGTCCTTTTTGTGGCAAGGGATCGGAAGACGCAAACGCCCACCTCCAATAGTTTTTGGTGGTGTGCAGCACTTTCACCATGAGGGATGATGTAAACAAGGGTTCCCGATCTTCCAAAAGGTTCTTGGTAAGTTGATTTGGTCGGAGGCGACACACAAATCGATCCGGCTTCAGAACAGCACGTTCTAAACCCCGCAACCGCAACACGATGTCTCCTCTGGTTATCAACCGTCCAAAGACGATTGACCTCGCTGAAAAGGCTAATCCCTGCCTGCGAATCAAGAACATAAGCAAGAACAACGAAGAATGCAACACAATTGCAGATGTATGATTAAACTCTCGAAGTTGGAGTCTCACAAACCGATGAACGACGACACTGTTTATGAACAGAATTGATCTAAGCAAAACCCGAACCCTAATGGTGCGGCGGCGGCTGTATATAAAGACCCTAGGGTCGTGCAAGACCCTCTGGACACGCCCCTAATTGGGCTCAACTAAATACAATGCCCAAAGGCTAAAAATAGGCGACGCAGCACCAACACAGATTCTGGAACGTAGGAACGAGCTCACCTCTAAATTTAGTCGTCGTGCACGAGCTCTAGTCATTGGACCTTGCAAGTCCAAAATTGGAGGAGTGTTGTATGCATCCATAGGAGTGATGTCCTCATCATCCTCTCCCTCTTGAAGTGGAGTCGTCCTCGACTCAAGCTCATCCTCTTCTCCCAAGTATGGTTTCAAATCTGAAATGTTAAAAGTAGGACTAACCCCGAACTCGGGAGGTAACTCAAGTTTGTATGCATTATCATTAATCTTCTCTATTATTTTGAATGGGCCATCAGCTCTAGGCATTAGTTGGACTTTCTCAATTCTGGAAATCTATCCTTCCTTAAGTTGAACCACACTAAATCTCCTACATCAAGCTTTACTTCCTTTCTACCTTTACTACCAGCAATTTTATATTTTTCATTCATCTTTTCAATGCTAATTCTAGTGGTCTCATGCATTTGCAAAATAAATTCAGCATGCTCCTTAGCATCAACATGAACTCTCTCATTAATAGGTAGAGGAAGTATATCAAGTGGAGTATGGGGATCAAAACCATACACTACCTTGAATGGACTTACCTTGGTAGTAGAATGTGTTGCCCGATTAGAAGCAAACTCAACATGAGGTAAGCATTCTTCCCATTGCTTCAAATTTTTCTTCAAAATAGCTCGCAACATAGTACCCAAAGTGTGGTTCACAACCTCAGTTTGTCCATCAGTTTGTGGATGACAAGTTGTAGAAAATAGCAACTTTGTACCCAACTTATTCCAAAGCGTGCGCCAAAAATGACTCAAGAATTTTGCATCACGATCTGAAACAATAGTAGAAGGCATACCATGCAAACGTACAATTTCTTTGAAAAAAAGATCAGCAATATAACTAGCATCATCAGTTTTATGACATGGTATAAAGTGTGCCATGTTGGAAAAATGATCCACAACAACAAAAATGCTATCGCTCCCCCTCTTAGTCCTTGGCAGTCCTAAAATAAAGTCCATAGAAAATTTCCGCCCAAGGAATAGAAGGAACAGGAAGTGGCATGTATAAACCATGTGGATTCAATCGAGACTTAGCTTTTTGACATGTAGTGCAGCGAGCAACAAAACGCTCAACAACTTTCCTCATCCTTGGCCAAAAGAAGTGTGTGGCCAAAATATCCTCCGTCTTCTTAGCACCAAAATGACCCATCAATCCACCTCCATGCGCCTCCTGCAACAACAAAAGACAAACGGAACCAACTGGAATGCATAGACGGTTAGCTCTAAACAAGAAACCATCATTCAACACAAATTTGTTTCAACCATGACCTTCTTTACAGTGCAGCAATACATCTTTAAAATCAACATCAGCAACATATTGTTCTTTAATTGCCTCAAGTCCAAAAATTCTACAATCAAGTTGAGACAACAATGTATATCACCTAGATAAAGCACCAGCAATCACATTATCCTTCCCTTTCTTATGTTTAATAATATAAGGAAAAGACTTAATAAACTCAACCCATTTAGCATGTCTACGGTTCAAATTGCATTGAGAACGAATATACTTAAGTGATTCATGATCAGAATGAATAACAAATTGTTTGGGCAACAAATAATGATGCCACGTCTCTAAAGTATGCAACAGGTTTACCATCTTGCATCAAAACACCACCAATGCCTGTACCACTAGCATCACATTCAAGCTCAAAAGTCTTATCAAAATTAGGTAATTGCAGCAATGGTGCATGTGTAAGTTTGTCCTTCAAAGCATCAAAAGACTCATGATGTACCTTACCAAATAGAAGTCAACGCCCTTCTTTGTCAACTCATGCAATGGTGCCGAAATCTTTGACAAAGCGGCAGTAGAAACCTGCAAGACCAAGAAAACTCCTCACTTGTGTGATAGTTTTTGGTGCAGGCCAGCTCTTTATGGCTTCAATCTTCGCCTCATCAACCTCAATTCCCTGTGGAGTCACAACATAGCCAAGAAAAGAGACTCGATCCGTGCAAAAGGTGCACTTCTCAAGGTTACCAAATAAACGTGCAACTCGCAAAGCATCAAAAACAGCACGCAAATGAATCATATGATCATCCATGGATTTGCTATAAATCAAGATATCATCAAAGTAAACAACCATAAATTTGCCAATAAAAGGTCTTAAAACCTCATTCATCAAATGCATGAAAGTACTGGGTGCATTAGTTAACCCAAAAGGCATTACTAACCACTCATACAACCCGAATTTGGTTTTGAAAGCTGTTTTTCATTCATCTCCAAGTTTCATTCTAATTTGATGGTAGCCACTACGCAAATCAATTTTAGTGAAAATTCTAGCATCACATAACTCATCAAGCATGTCGTCTAGGCTAGGGATAGGATGACGATATCTAATAGTAATGTTATTAATGGCTCTACAATCTACACACATATGCCAAGAACCATCTTTCTTAGGAACCAAAAATACAAGAACAGCACAAGGACTAAGTGATTGACGAACATACCCACGATCCAAAAGGTCTGGGACTTGTCGTTGTATCTCCTTAGTCTCCTCAGGGTTGGTCCTATAAGCAGCATGGTTTGGTAAAGTAGCACCAGGAATCAAATCAATTTGATGCTCAATCCCTCTCAAAGGTGGCAATCCCGGGGGTATCTCAGCTGGGAAAACATCCTCATACTCCTGCAAAAGGTTAGTGACAGCAGGAGGCAAAGCACTAGAAGCAATATCACCAAGTGAAAACAAGGCTTGTTTGCATATCAAAGCATAGCAAATATCATCAGCAGAAATTTCAGCAAGCTCAATTTTTGTGGCAAGACATGAACGACCTTGTAATTTAATTCCAGCATCCTTAGAACTTGATGAATCATTAACATTACTTGGTGTAGAATCAGAATTAACAGGTTGCTGAATTTCAGGGCCTTTATTTTTCAAACTAGCAGCTCGTTCTAAATCAGCTTGTATAATTTCAGCAGGGGTCATTGGTAACAAAGTAATTTTAGTTCCTTTATGCATAAAAGTGTACTTATTACTTTTACCATGGTCTACAGCATCATTATCAAATTCCCAAGGTCTACCCAATAAAAGTGAACAAGCTTGCATGGGTACAACATCACAATCAATAGAATCCACATAGGAACCAATAGAAAAAGGAACTCTGCAAGTTTGTATTACCTTAGCTTTTTCAGAGTCATTTAACCACTGAATGTAGTATGGATGTGGATGTGGGCGTGTGGTCAAATCAAGCTTCTTAACCATATCAGAACTCACCAAATTGTTGCAGCTTCCTTCATCAATGATGACATGTGCTCGACGGTTCTTGATGACGAAGAAAATCTGGAACAAGTTATGTCACTGCATCATCTCGGGCTGCTGGATTTGTGTGCTAAGCACATGCTGCATAATAATATTCATGTAGCCCGTGGTATCTCCGCCTCCAAGGACGAGGTCACCGCTGGTGGCAGCGACATCCTCCTCCTCATCCTCCACATCGGAGGTGCTCATGTAACCGCCATCATCTGTCGCCACATATGCCCGCCTACTTGGACAATCTTTCTGCACATGGCCAAGACCATGGCAGCGGTGGCACTGAATCCCTGTAGTGCGTCCCGTCGAAGCAACAGAGGAGGCACTACTAGCCGGTACCTGCACAGAATTTTTACCTGAGCACGTAGAAGGGGCAGGGGCTGATCTTGGTGATGCAGAAACAACACTAGCTGGTGGGGGCGGCCGGAAAGATGGCTTGGGCAGCCCCGAAGTCCCCGTCGGCCGTGGTGGGTAGAAATTCCTGGACTTGCTGTACTCCTCAAAAGCCTGGAAAAGTCCCTGTGATTCTTTCTCTGCAAGCATAGCATACTGGAAACACTGGTTGAGGGTATAAAATTCTTTATAATCAAGGATGTCTTGAATTTCTTTTCTCAAACCAGAATAAAAGCGGCAAATCTGATCCTCTACTTTTTCAACCATAGCACAACGAATCAAACCCTTCTAAAGCTCACTAAAATACTCCTGAACAGTTTTATCTCCTTGATCTAAACGCTGTAGTTTATTACGAATTTCTCTATAAAAAGAAGGAGGAACAAAACGATCACGCATTTCTACCTGAAGTTCTTCCCAAGTAGTAGGCAAATCAGTTTCAGCAGCTAGACCAGTCCACCAAACAATAGCAAAGTCCTTAAACTCACCAGTGGCTTGTCTAACTCTATGTTGTTCAGGAACAAGGTGGGCATTAAATTTTTGTTCTACCGTCATTTCCCAATCAAGGTAAGCATCATCATCGTACTGACCCGAAAACGAAGAAATTGAAAACTTAATTTTAGCATACGGCTCATCTGGAGCATGGTTACCTTGTGTGCGACGATTGTGGTTGTGGAAACCACCCATACCTTAAGGGTTACGTTGCAAACGACGTTGTAACCTTGCGGTCCTTGTAGCTGACCTATCGACGGTGCCATCAGCCTTATACACCATTGCTTCATCATGATCGTCTTCAACGTCGTTGTTGGTGTTGGTGTTGGTGTTGTTGTTGGTCGTCTTGTGAGCAGTCTCCAATTCGACAACCTGGTCGGTTAGCTTAGAGACTCTCTTATCCAACCGCTCAATGCTTTCTCCCAGGTGAAGCTTGGTGATGACGTCGGTGACGGCCCTGGTGATTGTCTCTGCCAAATCACTTTGAACCTCCTGCAAAGCCTTTTGTAGCTGACTTTGGCTCACGCACTCATCAAATTTTGAGGATGAAGCACCCTCTCCATCGCTTCCTGACATCAGAAACACCAAAACAGGAAACAAAAAGTGAAGGTTATCCCTACAAAAGTACTAAGCAGTGGTGCCTCTCAACACAGCAAAAGGAAGCTTCTTGCAAAGCTCTTACAAAGTTCTGAAAACAACAAAGCGAAGGATACCAGGGAGCTGTGTTCCACGATTGCAAGGGTTACAAAATAACCTATGTGCTGTCCAGAAGAAGTATGTAGAGCTAGGAAGGCCAAATATATATATGTGAGTGGCACACAAGTCAAAAACAGATAGTAAAGCTGAATAAGTGTCCAAGTAACTTGTCCCTAGTTGCTGGTCTAACTATGTCCTAGAACAGTAGTGATAGCAAAGAAGAAACAAGGAGATAAAGGCACACAGTCAATAACAGGGGGCTAAGTATAAAACAGTCAAACTCAGAAATACCAAGGGGCTAAATGGAGCACTAGTAGGAATCCCAAATTTCTTTTATTTTATTTTATTTATATTTTTTTCTAACTCACTAGCAAACGGGGAGAAACCACAAAAAATTTCAGCTCAAACCGAGCTAGGACGTGGCCTACCGAAAATCTTGAAGTTTCAGAAAACGTCGAGTTTCCTTGAATCAATTTTTTTCTTTATTTTCCCGTTTTTTTTGAATTTTTTGACGAGGGCACACAGGGCATAGCCCAGTATGGGTATGCTCAACTTTTTGTCAAGAATCTCCTGTAAACATTTCAGCCAAAACGGACAACCGAGCATAAAGTTATGACCGTTTTACTGAAGGGGTGTCGGAATCGGTTATGAAGAAACCCGGGGTTTGAGTGAAACCCGAGTCAGGTTTAGGGTCGGGTAGGGATTTCTTTGGCGGGGTGGATGCAGCGGAAAGTGGAATTTGTGAAAAATTGGTCCGAGGTGGTGAGGGTGGGTTTAGGGTGGGATTAGGGTGGGCGTGTTGATCAATCAACCCTAGCACACAAAGCCGATAAAACCAAGGATGGTGAAGAAGATGGCGGCTAGGATTGCAAGGGAAACACTACTGATGATAAAAACACAAACTAAACTAGCGACTAAACAAGAACTAGGGCACAAACTCAACACTACGGACTCTGAAATTGAAATATGCAAAGGCTAAACACGTGGTTATGGGCGGGAGAAATTTTTTTTTTTGGTATTTTCTGTGGACGATAGGAAGAACACGAAAACAAAACTAAAGGGTGGTGCGAACCTGACGGTGCACCTGAAGCTCTGATTACCACTTGATGTAAACAAGGGTTCCCGATCTTCCGAAAGGTTCTTGGTAAGTTGATTTGGTCGGAGGCGACACACAAATCGATCCGGCTTCAGAACGGCACGTTCTAAACCCCGCAATCGCAGCACAACGTCTCCTCTGGTTATCAACCGTCCAAAGACGATTGACCTCGCTGAGAAGGCTAATCCCTGCCTGCGAATCAAGAACACAAGCAAGAACAACGAAGAATGCAACATAATTGCAGATGTATGATTAAACTCTCGAAGTTGGGGTCTCACAAACCGATGAACGGCGACACTGTTTATGAACAGAATTGATCTAAGCAAAACCTGAACCCTAATGCTGCGGCGGCGGCTGTATATAAAGACCCTAGGGTCGTGCAAGACCCTCTGGACGTGCCCCTAATTGGGCTCAACTAAATACAAAGCCCAAAGGCTAAAAATAGGCGACGCAGCACCAACACAGATTCTGAACTCTCTCTTGTTTTGATGATTCCCGATGACTCCAGATGAATTTTGATATGAGTCCGGTGACATTGGAAAGGTCTTGTCCTTATCTTTCCGTTCATATGTAGAACGTCCAAATCTGAGTCTGTATGCGTCCTGGGCGACTGTTTTAGTGCAGACTGGTCCTGAGCCCCGAAACAGACTCGAAGTCGGTTTTTATTGGGCCTCCACTTTGGCTTCCAAGCCCTTGGTGGTCCTTGACGTTCCCAACTCCTTCTCCCATCATCTCCTGGTCCTCTCCATGGTTTCTAATCATAAAATAATCATTAGGTAGCAAACCATTCTCAAAAGTAACATATAGCAAAGAACATAGGAACGAGCTCACCTCTAAATTTAGTTGTCGTGCACGAGCTATAGTCATTGGACCTTGCAAGTCCAGAATTAGAGGAGTGTTGTGTGTATCCATAGGAGTGATGTCCTCGTCAAGGGATGTGACCCCTGAAGTCATTCGCCTTCACCTTTTCCCATCCTCACTCTTGGGGAAGACCACACAATGCTTCTACAACAATCAAGACGATCTCACCACATGGGACAAGTGCTCCAATGCCTTCCTTGCCAGGTTCTTCCAGCTAGGCAAAACCAATGCCCTGTGGAACAAAATTTCAAGTTTCCAACAGGTGACTGATGAAAGCATCCCCGACGCATGGGAACGCTTCCAAGAGTACACTTTGGCATGCCCACATCATGGAATGCAAGATTGGTTGCTAATCCAAAGCTTTTACCATGGGCCCAACCGTCCTGCTCATGAGCACCTTGATGCAGCCGCTAGAGGTTCCTTCTTCTCTTTGAAGGTCAAAGAATCTCAAACTCTCATAGAAAATATGGTCCCCAACTACAGTGGCTATGATGAGAGGTAGAGCTAGCCGCAACCCAAGATGAGGGGAGTCCACCAAGTTGATGGTATTGACATGCTTTTGCAATCAAGATGGATCAACTTTTGAAGAAGATGGATTCGCCTCAGACGGCCCAATCCTTAGACTCTCGCATGACTTGCGAAGTCTGTGGTTATGTTGGACATATGGGAAGCCGCTGTCCAGAGACTCAAGAAGAAGAAGTGAACTACCTCAACAACAACTACTACTACAACAACATCGGGTTTAGGCCCCGCATGAACAACTTCGGATGGGAGTCCAAGCCAAACCTCTCCTTTGACAAGAACATGGGTAACTCTAGAAATTTCACTGGTAATGAACCTTCCTTCCGTGATCTTGTTCTAGGACAATCTAAAATCAATGAAAGTATTAGTAGGAAATTTATTGCTACTAATAAAGTCCGAGAAAGCATAGATTCTCGTATGTAAGCTTTCAATACCTCTTTGCAAAACCAGCTTAGTCATAATAAAATGTTAGAAACACAAATTGCTCAGCTAGCCGCTTCTATTATTAAGCCTAATTCTGACAAGCTCCCCGGTCAGTCGCAAGCTAGCCTCAAAGAAAATGTTAATGCTATTACAACTAGAGGCGGAAAATCTACACAGGATCCGCTAAATCCTAACAATGCATGGAAGGACAAGGAACCCAATGTAGAGTGAGAGGATGAAGAAGAAATTGAAGTTGAGGAGGCAAAGCCACCTCCCAAGAAGGCGCCACATGAGTTCTATGATGCGTCGGTGTTGCCATTTCCCTCGCCAATGCAAACCAACAATGGATGAGCAATTTGGGAAATTTGTAGAGGTTATAAAGAAATTATATGTCAATATACCGCTACTTGATGCCATGCAGGTTCCTACCTACTCCAAGTACCTACTCCAATAAACGCCCAATGCCATCCACTGAGATTGTCAAATTAACGGAGGAATGCAGCGCCGCCATCTTGAACTGTTTGCCAGAAAAGAAGAGATATCCGTGATGCCCAACCATCCCATGCTCTATCGGAATGCAACATTTCGACAATGCCCTTTGTGATTTGGGGACAAGCATGAGCATCATGCAAAAGGTGGTGTATGACAAACTCCATGTCAATTCATTATCGCTTACAGCAATGTGCTTGCAGCTCGCCGATCAATCCGTCCGCTACCCGGCGGGCATCACGGAGGACGTACCCGTCAAGATAAGGAACTTGCTCGTTCCCGCCAACTTTGTGGTGCTAGACATAAAGGCTGATGTAAAGACACCTCTTATACTAGGAAGACCATTCCTTAGCACCGCAAATGCTAACATTGATGTTGGGGCTGGAGAAATCCACCTTAGCATCAATAGGCATGAGGAGAAGTTTGCTTTCAAGCCCTGAGTTGAACAATGCAATCAGGTACGCATCTTCTGTAGTAAAAATCAAGTGCACCGGTGCTAAAAGTCAAGAGCACACAATCACCGCCCAAAAAGAAGAACGCGCCACAAGAAGCAAAAAAAAAAAATGTCGTCGCCAAGCAAATCAAACAAGTATGGCGGAGGAAAGAAGTTGCACCGACCGTGGAAAATTCTCCATCCACGGAAGGCACCGCCCAAAATTGAACATGGAGGACGTCTTGTTCGAGTCGAAAAATTTAGACCCTTGTCAAAAGGTAAGTGATATTTATCCCCCCTTTCTCTTGTACATACCACTAAATTAGGTTGCTTTTATTTCCTTCTTTAACGATTAAATTGGACTATAAAAGAAAAGAAATAAAAATTAAAAATTTCAAAAAGTAAAAGAAAAATAAATTGGTGATCACCCGACCAAGTCGGTCGGCTAGAAGGCTGATTCCGGGGTCAAAATGACCACTCGGGTGTTTATCCGAGACACTAACCCGGCCGGAAATCGCCCAGTCATTTATTTCAGCACCCGGAGGTCATTTTTTCTGAAAAATGAGCACCTGGCTGGGTGATTTCTGAGCTGTCTGACCCAACCTTGCCACCTGACCAAGGTTTTTCTCGGATTCTTTACTCTTGTGATGCAGGGATGATAGCCATGAGTGGAGGAGGTGAGGCCATCTTTTCACGTATACAAGAATTCTCACCTAGAACCCCACCATGAGTGAAAGTAAATGAAGGAGAGCCACTCAAGTCACCTCACACTCCAATCTCCCACTCTCACATGCCATCCTACTCCCCTAGGCCTTATGAATGACAAGGCACTCATTGCAAGCATCCAACTTTAGCCATCCCATCAATCCCTACTTGCTCCCCACACTCAACACAATTTTGACCAAAGCAGCCATGAGGATCACATGACGCATGGACTTAGCCCTCTCCCATCACCACCAAAGAAATTATACAGCAAAAGGAGACAAAAGGCCAGCCGCCCAGCCATGTACCTGCCGCCCGGCGTGGAGGGTTGGCCTCCAAGCCTCCTCTCGAGCCTATAAATACCGAGGCTCATTCTCCAAATTCTTCACCCCTCAACCTTCAGCTGAAAACACTCTTCTCCCTCACATCTCTGTCCCTTTGCATTCTTTCTTTTCACTAGTCCATCTAGTGAGTGCACTTTGAACATAGGAATAATAGTGTGGTGCAATAAAACCAACTAGAGAAACATTGCTGCTACCCTTGCAGGTTTGAACGACTAACTCCTGGACTACTAACTGAATGACTAATTGTTGACCTTTATTATCATATTGTCCTTCGAGTATTGTGTCCAAGTAACCCTTTTGCAGGAATGGCGAACATTTGGAGGGGCCTCTACACCAAGTTTAGCAGCAGCTCAAGTTGTCGGAGGCACACCCCAAGTGAGCACTCAGAAGCGGAACACTCAGAAGCTTCATATAGGCATGCTCTGAGTTACCACTTGAAAACAATGTCCATATCCGAGGCTACAATGGTGGCAAGTGAACAAGGAGGAGAAGATGAAGAATTTGAGAAGTTCATGGAGAGTTAAGAGAACAAGGTGTTCAACGACTTCGATGAGCAAAGCAAGTTCAACGTCATTCAAGACCAGGAGTTCACATCCGTGCGCAAGTTCGACCATGACTTCCTTGAACGAATCGACGTCCTCGCTGATTTTAAGTATGCACTTAACACGGCAGGGTGGTATGATTTCTATCACCTCAATGAATACGGTTCTAAATGGCTTACTATCGAATTTCTTTGCACCTTGAAAGTTCATGCCCATGAGTCAAACAAAATTGGCACTCTCTATGAATTTCGTCTTTTTGGTGAAACCTATGAACGGTCTATAAAAGAAATTAGCACTTATCTTGGTTTTGACTGTAAAGTAGCTTTAGACATGGTTAAACTTAAAGGTTTCACACCACAAGGACTTTGGGCAAAGATAGGAAATCCCGTTACGGGGCAAGAACACACTGGTGACACTATTTAATTCACTGGAAATGGGAAATGTGTTTGCTTGTCTCATGATGTGTAGGTCACTAGAGTTAACTTGGCGGTCAACGACGAGAGGATCGGGCATAAGTAGGAGACTTGGGGCCAGATGATGTGGAGGCCAGGTTGTTGACTTTTGCTAAGCCATATTAATAAATCATTCCCGGCACGGGGCCAGAAACGGTTCACTAATATGTCCCAGAGTCAAGTAGGTAAAATCCGCAAGCGCACGGAGAATACCGCTGTAGCATTTCACCCGGAAGTATTCAGGGTATCGTATTTGTTTATCCCAAAGGAAGGTTATGATCAAGAAGCGTTACTAACATATAAGATCATGTTAACAATTAGCAAGGATATCTAACCAAGACAGGCGGGTACATAATAATAACCGGGTAGTGTGACACACACAGAAGATTCCTACTAAATAAATAAAGTCTAGTGGAGGAAAGACTAGGCTAAGCTACTCCTACTATACATTCCTATACAGTTGCATAGCCTAAGTAGAATACATACAGACCCACACTCAGGTTCAGCAGTCAATAGTATAGCACTTCAGGCACGGACTTACCCCTGCATCCACAGGCGACTTCCGCCAAGAGCCTACGCACTAGCCTAGCGGGGAGGATTTCAAAGGACGGACAGGGCTGTCACCACCTGCCGCCTACCTCAACGAACCAGTAGACTAACGAATAATTGATGCAAATCAGTCACCCAAGTACCATACTTGCATGACCAAAGAGCACTCTGCCCCTCCGCGATTACTATTAACGAGACAGAGTTACCGTAAGAATACGATCACCAAACCCATGCTATACTTTATCAGCTAAAACTAAGCATAGAGACTATAACATATAAACTAGACTATAGTGACGGTATATAACTAGCATGACAATAGTAGTATAATAAATATAAACTACTATCACACAAGTAGACTATACTATCACATATATGGATCACAAAATCAAACAAGAAACTCATGACCCAAGCACAACTATATAGAAAAGATATATATATTGATAAGAGCAAAGTCTTACAAAAGGGAAAAGATACAAGAGCCATACCAATTCCAAGTGAAGACTTGGGACTAGAGAGCTCTAGACTCAGCCTAACTCCACTAAAACTCCAAGAACTACTACTAGCAAGAGAGAAATGCTTCTTGTGGTGTGTGTTGAGTGTGAAGGCACACCCTCCTATTTATAGCCTCAATAGGTCGGCAAGGGAGCGTAACCGTCACGGAAGGCATCTCAAACCGTCATCAGGAGTCGCGGAGGAGCCAACACGTGGAAGCCCAGGCGGAGAGGGCGCCCGGCTGGGTCGGCCGACCTGACCAGGTCGGCCGACCTGGGGGTGGCCCCTCCTGGCCTGTGCTTTCTCCAGGTGGCTGTCCTGTGGGCCCTGACGTTGGTTTGCGCGGTATTGCAGGGAGTTACGTCGGTTAAGTGCTGAAAATGGGCCCTTCAATCCGTGTGACGTCCATGTGGCACTCTCTGATTGGTCGAAAGTGTGTTTTCTTGCCTTTTGAGGTGTTTCCTTCACATTTCCTCCTGCATGCACAAAGTTCTCCAAGTACAAGTGGAACTATATTATTGTGATAAAGCATGCGTGTATGAAATGCCAAATTCTCCTTTATTTGAGTATAGTTGACGGTTGAAAATGGTACTTAACAGCCGTCAACAAACTCCCCCAAGCTTACCCTTTGCTCGTCCCGAAGCAAAGATAAACTTAAGTTGTTGATCAGGAGTTGCTACAATGTCCTACTCCTCAATAATACTATGCGCACAATAAAGTACTCTTCCTAGAATTAAATATATTGGCGCATAACTTACCCATTTACCTCGATCCATGGGGCTTTTACACCTCATTGTCTTGGGCGGTTGAGAGATAGAACAATTGCAGGGCACCAATCACTTGCTCTAGATTCCGCTATGTTATTCCGGAGGTTTTCAAAAGATTTTGAAAATAAAAACCAAGTTCCTCAAATGATTCTCTCGGATCACTCAATATGTGTATGATTCCTCACCAAGGCAAAGTGTTGCCTATAATCACCTACTTCTAAATAAGGCTTTATGTGGAGCTCAAGGTAGGGATATATGAGGCGCTCATGTTCACATAATATTGCTATGTCAAAAGACCGGATCCAAGAAAACATCAATTCAAACAATCTTGATCAAGATGTGCAAGTGTGTGGGAGAACGGAGGAATGGTGGATGGGAAGAAATAACTCCTTTTTGAATTTTCCTTCTCTCTTTTGGAGTTTCTAGGCTATGGCTATCTTTTGCTTGCTCTCTTTTTTGAGCATTTTTTTTCTTTCTTTTTTTTCTTTTCTTTTCTTTTTGCATAGCCATAGTCCTAGTTTGCAATGAATACTTTGAGATAGGAATTTTGCAATGGATATATGGAGTGTTTCTTTGGATGGATGGATGGATAGTGGCTTTCTTCCGGTGTAGAAGAATAGCTCACGGTGGATATGGTGGATATGGTGGATGCTATCTTCTTGATTTAGAAGGATAGCTCATGGCGGTGGATGTGTGTATATGATCTTGATCAAGAAAGCATGAAAAGAGTTCTACTAGGGTCACAACAATTTTGACTAAGCTCAATGTGAAACAAGCAGCATATGTGTAAAGGTTTTCAAATGTAAACACTACATATGGCTGTGGTGGGAATTTCATCATTGAGGAACTTATCAATTTGTCATTTTGAAAAATAAAACTCCGGAATTCAAGCTTTACGTTGAGCAAGATCATAGCAGCCCTATCTATCATATCATACCTCCCAACAACTTAGAACTAGAGAATGCATATGCTACCCACAAGATTCAAGTTCAAGGCAAGATTTACCAACAAACCTAACTCTTGAGAGAGTACTAAGTTGTAAACTAGCATTAGAGAGGAATAAAGGACAGAGCAACTATTCATCATCTCAACATAGGAAAATTATACACATTCATACCGCGCATGAAAAAGGGAAATATTTTTGTTCTTTTTATGTTTTGCAAATTTTTATGGATTTTCAGATTTAGCAAATGCAAGAAATAAAGGGAAGGGGAAAGATACAAGTTACCGTGAGAAGGGGGGTCCTCCCCCAAGCTTGTTCTTGCTCATATCTGCTGGTTCGGGTCGTAGCCTTGGGAGCGGAAGAAGGCATCCCAATTGTTCTGATTCTGAGCCATCATCGCGTTCAGCTGGCGGAATTGGTTGTCGCTGAAATTTTGCCATTGCTGGGTGTCGGTGACATGTTGCGTGAGAGTTTGTTGCATGCTCTCGGTGCGCAAATCAATGTCGTTCACCCTCCTTGTCAACTCGGCCATCCCATAGTTGAGTTCACGGAACCCACGGGATGAGAATGACCGAGTGGCAAAGGATGGCGGTCCGCTTGAACTTGATGACGTCTGCATGGGGTAATCGTACTGAGATTGCCATGCTCCGGCCTGCCATGTTGATGTACCCGCCTCGTCCTGTGGCGGGGGCTGCTCCCATACCGGATCTCCGGTCGGAGTGTGAAACTCCGGTGTAGGCTCCATATGCCTACGGGAACGTGTCGGTCGCCCTGAAACACTATGCCTGCGAACTTCTCCCACTATTTTCTCGAGGAAGTCCGGATCGAAGCGTCGGGTGTGGGCGAATGGCCGTTCTCTCATGAGCGCGATGGCTTGGCCCTCGCGGTCGTCCTTGATGTCGAGATGCTCCTCGGTGATGAGCAAGGCCGGCCTTTCCTCCGGAATTTCAGCTTCGGGGTCACCATGCCCCGGACTTGGTGTGAGCTCGACGGAGGATGCTTGACTCGTGCTTGCACGAGTGCTTTTTCTCCGCTTGATTCCGGCGACTTGCTTCATTCGTTTGAACATGGCTGCACACAAGAACAAACACAAGACAAGAACAAAAACAAGATCGAACAAGTGTTCGGGTGAGCGTTAGTGAAAACGACAAACCCGAGCTTCTCTGAAATTGGTTTTCTTCTCACAACAACTTGCAAATGCACTAAAACAGAGGGGAAATATTTTTTTGGGTTTTTGGGGCTGTAGTAAAGTTGAAGAACACGAAATTTTGGGAGAGCAACAAGTGAGCAAAGGAGGGGAGTGAAAGATGAGCTTGGAATGGTGAAGCTCCTCCTCCTGGGCGGTTTTTATAGCAAGATGGCCGTTAGAAAGGGACAGAGCAACGGCCATATAGCCGTTGGGAGAAAGGAGCACAGGAAAAGGTGGGGCCAGGGGGTCGGCCGACCTCACCAGGTCGGCCGACCTGGCAGCTGGGCCTCCTGGCAGCCCCCTTTTTCCTATGTGTTCCCCAACGGCTAGGGGATTTGTCCCCTGCTGCTGTTTTGCTCAAAAAGCTCGACAAAAAAAATCTTTTCAAAATGGAAAGCCCAAAAACCTATTTTCTAAATTTTCAGAAATGCAAAAGAGTTTTGAAAAATTCCAAGGTGACTGGAAAAATTCAAAAATGCAGAAATGCAGTGGTCGGAAAAAATCAAAATGTGGTGGAAAGCAAATATGCAGTTAAAAGAGCAAATATGGATAACTACCGGTTTAACCTCCCGGCGAGGACTCACCTTTTAAAGTCCGACGAGCGGGACTTTTCTCCGGCGTTCAGCTCGATGAAGCGTTGTCCGGTCCCGGAGATGAAGACACGGATGATGCTTCTTGTTTCACTCGCCACACCTTCTTGGTCTTTGTTGCGGTCGGTGGCTTCTCGGGCTTCGGAGGCTGCGGTTTTGCAGGCTTCACAGCCTGTTTCTTTGCAGACCTCGGAGGTTGCTGCCTTGTGGACTTCGGAGGCTGTTGCTTAATGTGTGACCTTTGCCTCCTTGCCTTCATCAGTTGTTGCTGTGCAACCTTTTCCTTCTCAAGGAAGTTCTTCATGAATGTGATGAGGCTGTCCTTCTTTTTGAACGTGTTGCAAATCTCCAGGAATTGCTGGAGATGAGCACTAGCGTCCTCATTGGCTTTCCCACAGAATGGGCTAGCCTGCACCATGGTGATGAGACCGGTCTTGATCTCGAAGTTCGCATCTCCCACATTGCCAGCTGGTCCCGTAGAGATGTTGGCAGCGGAGGGAGCGGAGAACTCACGGAGGGTCTTGTCGGCCATTTGCTCAGAGCTTGATGGTGCGGGAATGACAGGTTCGATTGGCCGAGTCTCCTTACGAGGAGGGGTGAGCCTAGCTCGTGTCCTTCTCAGGAGTGACTCAGGATCTTCAGTGAAGTTTGTCGGCAAGTCGAAACCAGTCATACACTACCCTGTTTTCATACAAAATGCAGAAAACAAAGCAAGGTTAGCCTGCCTAGGAGATAGCCTTAATAATTGCAACACTACTATATACATTAGTAATTTTTCTTAGATCATACGCCTTCCCCGGCAACGGCGCCAGAAATGCTTGTTGACTTTTGCTAAGCCATATTAATAAATCATTCCCGGCACGGGGCCAGAAACGGTTCACTAATATGTCCCAGAGTCAAGTAGGTAAAATCCGCAAGCGCACGGAGAATACCGCTGTAGCATTTCACCCGGAAGTATTCAGGGTATCGTATTTGTTTATCCCAAAGGAAGGTTATGATCAAGAAGCGTTACTAACATATAAGATCATGTTAACAATTAGCAAGGATATCTAACCAAGACAGGCGGGTACATAATAATAACCGGGTAGTGTGACACACACAGAAGATTCCTACTAAATAAATAAAGTCTAGTGGAGGAAAGACTAGGCTAAGCTACTCCTACTATACATTCCTATACAGTTGCATAGCCTAAGTAGAATACATACAGACCCACACTCAGGTTCAGCAGTCAATAGTATAGCACTTCAGGCACGGACTTACCCCTGCATCCACAGGCGACTTCCGCCAAGAGCCTACGCACTAGCCTAGCGGGGAGGATTTCAAAGGACGGACAGGGCTGTCACCACCTGCCGCCTACCTCAACGAACCAGTAGACTAACGAATAATTGATGCAAATCAGTCACCCAAGTACCATACTTGCATGACCAAAGAGCACTCTGCCCCTCCGCGATTACTATTAACGAGACAGAGTTACCGTAAGAATACGATCACCAAACCCATGCTATACTTTATCAGCTAAAACTAAGCATAGAGACTATAACATATAAACTAGACTATAGTGACGGTATATAACTAGCATGACAATAGTAGTATAATAAATATAAACTACTATCACACAAGTAGACTATACTATCACATATATGGATCACAAAATCAAACAAGAAACTCATGACCCAAGCACAACTATATAGAAAAGATATATATATTGATAAGAGCAAAGTCTTACAAAAGGGAAAAGATACAAGAGCCATACCAATTCCAAGTGAAGACTTGGGACTAGAGAGCTCTAGACTCAGCCTAACTCCACTAAAACTCCAAGAACTACTACTAGCAAGAGAGAAATGCTTCTTGTGGTGTGTGTTGAGTGTGAAGGCACACCCTCCTATTTATAGCCTCAATAGGTCGGCAAGGGAGCGTAACCGTCACGGAAGGCATCTCAAACCGTCATCAGGAGTCGCGGAGGAGCCAACACGTGGAAGCCCAGGCGGAGAGGGCGCCCGGCTGGGTCGGCCGACCTGACCAGGTCGGCCGACCTGGGGGTGGCCCCTCCTGGCCTGTGCTTTCTCCAGGTGGCTGTCCTGTGGGCCCTGACGTTGGTTTGCGCGGTATTGCAGGGAGTTACGTCGGTTAAGTGCTGAAAATGGGCCCTTCAATCCGTGTGACGTCCATGTGGCACTCTCTGATTGGTCGAAAGTGTGTTTTCTTGCCTTTTGAGGTGTTTCCTTCACATTTCCTCCTGCATGCACAAAGTTCTCCAAGTACAAGTGGAACTATATTATTGTGATAAAGCATGCGTGTATGAAATGCCAAATTCTCCTTTATTTGAGTATAGTTGACGGTTGAAAATGGTACTTAACAGCCGTCAACACAGGTGAAGTCAAGGGTGATCCACACCGAACGTGTGGAGAGGCATGGAGCACGGACGATTTTACGGTTGAGCCTCAAAACCGCGGGGGTTGATCAAGATGGCGGGGTGGACCAAGTCAAAGGTGATCGGGTGTCAGTGCAAGTAGAGGTTTCTAATGGACCGGAAGCGGGAGAGACTTGCTGGCGTGGAGGATCACGGGACGAGGTGACACGCGTCAAGGTCGAGAAGTCACGTTTTAAGAAGCGTGTAAGGTGGTTTCCTGGTTTGGGCTTCAAAACTTGTGGAGGCAATTGGAGGTGCATGTGGCACCATCATGGAGCTTGCATTGAGGCGAAGCAAAGTCGTGAAGGGCTCGATGGCGTTCGGGCGAAGGAAAAAGAGTTGGACGGTTTTGCTTCCGGTGGTTGATGGCAATGAACTATAGGTCAAGGGTAGAGTGGTCTTAGGCCCTAGACCTATATAAGGAGAGGTAGGGTTGGTGGAAGAGGTGCCTCTCTTTCCCTTAGCCTTGCTAGGTCTTTCATTTCAAAGTGCTAGGAGAGGTCTTCATGTTCAGAGGAGAGTAGTAGGTGTGTGTGAGACATCTTTTACTCTTCCAAATAGTGGTAAAAAGAGGATGGCTTCCTAGCCTTGTATTCCTAAATCTTGTATTCAAGGATCAATGATATGAGATTCAATTTCGTGCTCAAGATCTTCTCCTCTCCCTAAATCCCGAATTTCTCTTTTTCTCTATTTTTGGAGCTATTTTCGTGGGAATTTTCAATCTCATTTTTGGGTGAGTTTTTAGGGCGAAATTCTTGGGGATCTTGGTGCTATAGTGAGCTAGAACATTTCTATATAGATCCTTGACCGAATCAAGAGCTCTAGCACCTTTGATTTTGAAGATTTCTCAAGTTTCCCCTTTTTAGTGTTCTTGGCACGAGATCTGAAATTCATGATGATTTCTTGGGCCAATTCATTGGATCTTGCCGGAGGAAGGTCACAATGACCTGAGGATTACCTGGTCCAAAAATTGCTCAATTTAGAGTTCATTTGATTAGGTTTTGAGTCAAGGTTTTTGCCTAATTTTGAGCTAAATTCTGTTCTGTCTCAGCGTGTTACTTTTTGTCAGGGCGTGTTACTTTTTTCTAGGAAGTGTTCCTTTTATTAGTTCAGACTTGTCCGATCTGAACAATGTGTTACTCTTTCTCAGTGCGTGTTACTTTTTCCTAGGAAGTGTTCATTTTATTAGTTCAGACTTGTCTGATCTGAACAACGTGTTACTTTTCCTCACGGCGTGTTACTTTTTCTTAGGAAGTGTTCCTTTTATTAGTTCAGACATGTCCAATCTGAACAGCGTGTTACTTTTGCTCAGGGCATGTTACTTGTGCTTAGAAAGTGTTCCTTTTTAATAGTTCGGACTTGTCCGATCTGAACAAAGTGTTTCTTTTATTTGCCTGTGTTGCTACAGGTCCATGAAACTTCCGTTTGGTTGTTCTCTCCTATTTCTTCCGCTGGTGTTAGTCATTCCTAGGGTTAGTACATCACAAGTTGGTGTGTGTGATCTTGGTGACTTGCTTTAGAGGTTGGGTTCAGTGCAAATAGGGACATAGGCCAAGTTCTTATGAAAGAATTTTTATTGGCTCCCATTCACCACCCTCTGGTCCCCTTCTCGGTCCTTCAATTGGTATAAGAGCTGGTTTGACCACTAGTTGACCTTCATCAGCTTTGTGATCCGAAGGTGACATGGAGAAGCGTGCCATCAAGCTTTGGATGTTCAATGGGGAAGACTTTCCCTATTGAAAATCTCGGACCAAGGCTTACCTCTTAAGTTGAGGACGTGCTATCTAGGGTATCGTCAAGCAAAAGTGCAACATACCTGCCAACCTCGACACTGCACCCGTTGGTGAGTTGAACAAGTATGAAAACAACTCCAAAGTTGTCAATATTCTGCTCTCTGCTCTTGGTAGGAATGAACATGATCGTGTTGCTCATCTTCACACTACACATGCCATTTGGGCAAAGCTTTGCACGTACCATGAGGGTACCAACCAAGTCAAGTCCCTGCATAAGAACTCTTACAATAGACAGTACCAAACCTTTGCACAAAAACCTAGCAAATCACTAGATGATACCTTTCGTAGGTTTGAGGCTATTGTTTGCAACTTGAGGGCTTGTGGTAACCTATTGTACAATGATAATGATAGAGCTGAATAATTGTTGTATTCTCTTGATGAAAATGTTTGGTGGGTTAAGATTGTTGCTTTAGAGGAAACTGCTAATTTCGATACCCTAAACTGTGAGCAACTATATAGCAAGCTAAAATCTCATGAACTATCTAGGAAATCTCATCTTAATCATGCTAATCCTGCTTCTAGTATGGCTTTGCCTTTGATTTCTCAAAAGGGTAATCATGGTGGTGCCTCTTATGGAACTAACCCCTCACTTGACAAGTCTTCTTTGGAGTTTGCTTTATCTTCTCTTGTTGCAGCTTCCGATGAACAGATGGAGTGCATTCCTGACGACGAGCTGTCCTTGCTCACAAGGATGTTCAAAAAGTTCTACAACAACCGCAAGGAGAGAAGAGGTGGTGGTTCGAGAACCTGCTTCGAGTGTGGTGACCCTGGACACTTTATCGCTGACTGCCCCAAGAAGAAGAAGATGGTTGGGTACCATGACAACAACTTTTAAGACTTCAAAAAGAAGAAGAACCACTTCTACAAGAAAGGCAAGAACTCCAAGAAGTTTGCAAAGGCGGTCGCACGTGCCTGCATTGCTGCTCTAAGCGACGTCGACCTTACATCAAGCGATGGCCTTACAATCTCAGAAGAGGAGGCCGAGAAGCCATGAGTCAAGAGGAAGGACGACTTCACCGGGCTTTGCTTCATGGCAAAGAATGATCACGACACCAACTCTGGCTCCGACTCTGACACAAGCGAGGTACCTCCCACTCTTGATGAGCTCTCTTCTGAACTTAAGTATTTGCGTGATGTTTTGCTCATGCAAGATGTTAAGCTTCGTAGTGCTGTTCATGAGACTAAAGAGCTGAAGTTTAAGTTGGAGAGTGCTGAGTATGAGATCACTTCGCTTAGGTCTAATTTTGCGAGAGATGACATTGTAGTAGAGTGTGAGTGTTGTCAAGTTGTGATGAATGATCTAAGTCAGAGGAAAAGTGTGTATGCTCAAGTTGCCAGTCAGCTTGAGAGTGCACTTAAAGTGCTTGATGAATTCAAAGCTAGGCCAACTCTTTTGGGTGCATGTCAGAAGCACCCCAAGATCACAAGTGAGTTGGAAGCTCAAACCCTCAAAGTTAAAGAGCTCGAGTCCAAGCTGCTGAATGAGACTCGCTCGAAAGTTCTCCCACCACCATAGTGTGTAGCTCTCTGAAGGATAAGCTTGCAATCACTAGAGAGGAAAATAAGGTCCTAACTCAAGAAAATCACTATCTCATCTCTCATCTCAAAAGGACCATAGTGAGCAAAGAAAAGATTGAGAGTGACTTGTCAAGAATTAAGGAGAGTGCTTGCAGGTCAACCTACAACTTGGGGTTGGGATATGAGAGGTGTGATAAAGAGAGTGCTAATGTGGGTAAGTTTGTGCCAAGCTCTAGCTACAAGGATGAGGAACAGTCCATCAAGCCCACTGACACATACTATCCACCAAACCCAAATCCCTCATTCAACCCAAAGCAAGCTGAGAAACCAAAGCCCAAACCTCCTATGCAATCAAAGCCGAAACCTGAGAGAGTCTACATTTGCATGTTTTGTGGTCGTAAGGGTCACTTGGATGAGTACTGTTATAGGCGTTAGAGAATTGAGAGGATGCAAGCTGAGTTAACTAGAAATGTGCATCATGATGATTTTATTGATTTTCAGCCTCACTTTTTTTTCTCGTGCCTATCATGGACAGGGTCATTCCTCATATGGCTTTGATTCACGAAATAGAGGCTTTGCGCAGCAACGCTTTGCGCTCCACGTCTTCCCTAACATGGTGAGCGTCGCTCACGTGGATTTGGCTTTCACACAGATGATTTCTATCCTCACAACCTCAGGTTTGAGTCGAGACGCTTTGACAGGCCACGCTTTCACCATCTTGGTTCTCGTCTAATCCGTTCGAGCGGTAATGTGCAAAGAACTGTGATAACTCCTGCAGGTCGTATGGTTCTGTGTTGGCTTCCCAAAAGTTTTCTCCCTAACCCTAACACTGAGCCATCAATCTTTCCTTCTTATTCTTTGTAGGCAGCAGGTGGAGGTTGACAGAACATATGGTTGATGGACTCCGAGTGTTCACGCCACATGATCGGAGATGCAAAGTGGTTCTCCAGCCTCACTCCCTTGGAGCGCTGGGAGTGTATGACCTTTGGAGATGACAAGAGAGGGAGAGTGAAGGCAAGGGGCGCGGTAAAGGTAAATGAAATATTTACTCTCAAGGATGTTGGTTTGGTTGAGCATCGCATACAATCTCCTCTCTGTCTCTTAGTTGCTTGATGTTGGTTTGGAAGTGCGCTTTAAGAAAAATGCTTCTTGTATTCTTGATTAGAATGGTTCTTTGGTTTGTGGGATTTCTAGCATTGGGAGAGTTTTTCAGGCTGATTTTGCTATTTCTCCTGGTTCTCACAAGTGCTTGTTTGCTCAATTCTCTTCTGAGCTCTGGACATGGCATAGGAGACTAGGTCACATGAGCTTTGACTTGCTTTGCCACTTGAGTGGCCTAGGACTGATCCGAGGATTGCCTAAGCTCAAATTTGACAATAATTTGGATTGTGCTCCTGGTCGTCACGGGAAAATGGTTGTCGCTTCTCATCCACCAATTAATTTGGTGACGACTGAACGCCCTGGAGAGTTGCTTCACATGGACACTGTTGGTCCTTCTCGGGTTTGCTTGGCTGGTGGGAAGTGGTATGTTCTTCTGATTGTTGATGATTTCTCTCGCTACTCTTGGGTTTACTTTCTTGAGAGCAAGGATGAGGTGTTTCATCACTTTTGGAGCTTGGCTTTGAGGTTGTTCAAGGAACTTCCTGGTGCATTACGAGCAATCCGCAATGATAATGGCACCAAGTTCAAGAACTCCTCCTTTGATGCTTTCTGCCTGGAGCATGGTATTGAGCATTAGTTTTCAGCACCTCGTGTTCCATAGCAAAATGGTGTGGTCGAAAGAAAGAACAGAACCATGGTGGAAATGGCCCGAACGATGCTCGATGAGCATAGGACTCCAAGGTGGTTCTAGGCTAAGGCCATTAGCACTGCTTGCTATGTTTCCAATCGGGTTTTCTTGCGCTCAATTCTTAATGTGACTTCCTATGAGATACGTTTTGGGAGGAAGCCATCTGTCTCTCATTTGCGTGCGTTTGGTTGCGAGTGCTTCATTCTCAAGCGTGGCAATCTTGATAAGTTTGAATCGAGATCTTTCGATGGCATCTTTCTGGGTTACACTCTTCATGGGCATTCTTACAGAGTTTTGAACTTGGAAACTAACACCATCGTAGAGTCCTGTGATGTAACCTTTGATGAGTCAAACTCTTGTGCAAGCAAGGTGGTTGAGACTGCAGGTGATAGGGAAATGGAGGAAAACATCTTTGTAGAAGAGGGCCTACAGGGCTTGGATGATGATGATTCAAGACATCCTTCTAAGCTTCATGACCATTGATGGGATCCCCAAGGTATGAATGTTTTGGTGATAGATGACAACTATGAAATTATGCGCTAATATCTATATGAGTGTTGTCTATATAGGAATCATCTCTAAACTCTACTACAAATCATATAGATGATGGTTGCCTTGGCGATTGATGACAATGACCACAAGCATGGAGGCTTGTGAGCTTGATGGAGTCCAAGGGTTGATGGAGATGAATCAAAGCTGAGGACAAGCTATAGAGCAAGTGTTGGGAACACTTGTCTAGTAGTTAGGACTTTGAGTCCATAGGAAAAACCGAACTGTCATGGGGGTCTAGGTCATGTCTAGTCGGCGATGTGCAAGGTTGCTCGGTGAAATCACAGGCACTAGATGACACTGGAGAAGCCAAGGAGCTGTTCGGAGAAGCCGGGAAACGAAGTCAAGCGAGGACGAGGAGTTTTAGCTTCTGGACATAGTAACCAGACAGAGGGGTCAATGGTGATCGGACTGTACGGTCACTAGTTGAAGTTGTCTAGGACTTACAGCGAAGAAGCGAGGAAACTGCCAGAGTTGGAAGTTGTAGAGACCGGACGGTCCGGTCTACAGACTAGACGGTCCAGTCTGTACAAGTGACTCTGGGCAGCGAGGAAGCGAGCGCTAGAAATATTTCTGGACTGGAGAGAGAAACGGACCGGATGGTCCAGTCAACTGACCGTACAGTCCGGACAGTACAGGATTTTAGCAGGGCAGAGCTGTTGGTGCTCAGGTTTGCAGTGACCGGACGGTCCGGTCAGGCAGTGACCAGATAGTCTGGTCAGTAGGCCCAAAAAGCTGATTTCGTGGAGCAACAGGTAGTTGGAGGTTGAAAGCCTATATAATTTCGTTGCTGGGGTCTTGGAGACCTCTCTTGGCGAGTGGAATACCTGAGAGCATTTGGTAAGGTCCAAGAGCAAAAGAGGGGAGCACTAGGAGAGGATATTGGATATCTTGAGAGTGCTTATGAGAGTAACATAGAGTGATCTTGCACATCTAAGGCTAGGTGTCCTTGAGGGTGTGATCTAGCTTGTTACTCTTGGTCTATGGTGAGACCTATACCAGTTAGGTGTCGGTGATCGAGCTATCGTGATCGGTTGTGAAGGCCATAGGATCTTTGTTTTGCATCATGAACACTAGCATGCATAGGATCTTGGCCTACTAGAACTGTTTAGGTTGCAACACTTGTCGGGTTCTAGTGGTGTGAAATTGAAGTATTTGGATTCGTGGTTGGCTATCAATTCACCCCCCCTCTCGGTATGCCTTCGGTCCTTTCAATTGGTATCAGAGCCAAGTGCTCATCTTTGAGGCTTCACTACCTTGAGTAAGGATGCCGGGAAAGGTGGAGAGTGTTCCCATTTTCGATAGGGAGGACTATGGGTATTGGAAGGCATGTATGCAAGCCTACCTGGAGTCCATTGATCCGGAGATATGGATGGCGACCCATGAATGGGATGTGGATGTGAACCTTCTTGAAACTGATTTCATTAAGAACAACGCTAAGGCCAAGAATGCTCTGTTCTCATGCATCTCTAAGGATGTGTTTGCTAGATTGGACTCGAGTTTGATATCACACGGTATCAGGACTGAGATTCAGAGAATCCACGAGGGTACTAGTGATGTCAAAGAGGAAAGATACTATGTGCTGAAGAACAAGTATGATAACTTTGCTAGATTACCACATGAGAGAGCTAACATTGTGTATTCTTGTTTTCATGTGCTAGTGGAGGAGATCAATGCACTTGGGGATGATTTCAAGCTCAAGCCTGTGGAGGTCATCAGAAGATTCTTGAGGCTTTTCAAAGACCCCAAGTATGAGTCCATCATCACCTACACCTTGCAGGGTGACCTCAAGACCAAGACCATGAAGGATGTACATGGCAAGATCACTGCCTTCGAGAGCTACCAGTTGGGGATGGATGATCCTCAACCATCCAACCTTGCTCTACAAACTGAGAAGCAAGAATCAAGCAAGAGCAAGAAAAACTAGAAGAAGGCAGTCACTGATGATGATGATGATGATGAACATGATGATGAGGGTGACTTGACCGAGGACTTGGCTCTTCTCATGAAGAAGATGAAGACTTTTAAGAACAAGTTTGCTTCCAAGTACAGAGGGCAAGTGCTTCAATTATGGCTCAAAGAATCACTTTGTCTGAGAGTGCCCAAAGTCCAAGAAAGAAGCATTCAAGTCACAAGATTCAAGTAAAGAAGAAGAAGAAGAAGAAGACCCCAAAGCTAAGCAAAAGAAGAAGAGGTTCTTCAATAAAGGCAAAGCCAAAGACTCCAAGAAAATATTCCCATGAAGAAGTGGCCAGCCTAGCCATGATCAAGACCACATCACCACGAGCTCTCCTTCCACCTCCCATGTTCCTCATGGCCTTGAGCCACCTTGGGGAGAGTGAGGACAAGAGTAGCAGTGACTGCGATGACGAGGAGCACATCTATGCCGAGTTGTGGAGTATGCTTGAGCAAGCCCGCGACATCGCCGTCAAGAAATCAAAAATGTTGGATGTGGTAAGAAAAGAGTGTAAGTTGGCTAAGGGCCGTGTTGTTGACCTTGATAATGAGCTCAAGGACCTTGTCACATCTCATGATGCCTAAACAAGAGTTATGACAAACTCAAGGGTGATCATGTAGAGCTTCATGAGAAGTACAAGGCCCATGAGATTACTTATGAGGCCATCAATGTTGAGAACCTTGCCTCTCCCTCCTCTTGTTCATCAATGAGTGATGCTTCTACTATGTGTGATGAACTAACCACCTCGAATGAGGTTTCTTCTCTTGAGCCTTTTGTTTTAAAGGAATATCACAAGCTCAAGGAAGAGAGGAAAATGGTGATGGACGGCTTTGATAGACTTGCATGTGGTAGAGCCATCCACAAGGAGATTCTTAGGAAGAATCTTGTGAACAATATCTCCCACCGTGGACTTGGTTCATATCCCGCCTCCATCGACATTATCGGGACGAGTGACTCCATTCCTGAATGGGTCAAACCCCTACTCGCCGATGACTACTATTGCGAGAGGTGTTGCAAGGATGGCCACATGATCAAGGATTGCCCTATGGTGAGAAGTTCCATTGTTTTACCTAACGCTAACTTGTTCCATAAGAACACCCATTTCAAGCATTTTAAGAACAAGGATGGTAAGGTGAATGCTAAGGCTTTGGGACCACCAAACAAGAAGAGAAACGTCAAGAGCATATGGGTGCCTAAGTGCATAGTTGATCTTGAGAGGTCGACCGCGTACAAGTGGGTGCTCAAGAACAAGACCTAGATGGTGGTGGTGGTGGACCGAGAGCTTCATGAAGATCATGTGAAGTCCATCACAAGTGACATGGACTTCAACGACCTATCCACTCATGAGGGAGGTATCCGTGTGTCTTTCTTTGTTGTTTCTAGTTGTAGTGTGTTTTTCTTTCTCTTGCATTGCATGGTACTTTAGGACTCCTTTGTGACTAGTATGCTTTTCATCCATGCATGTGTAAATAACTAAAAGAAAAACACATAAAAAATTAGTCAATGTCTAACCCATCCAAGATAGCTATAAGCAAGGGGGAGTGCTTGAGATGGTGGTTTGGCTTCTCTCAAGGCAAGGTATGGCTCATAGTGAGTAAGCTTGGGAGGGGTTCAAACTTGACATTGTTAGGTTTCCTTTGTGTCTTGTTTTAATATTACTTGCATTCACATGGCATGTTTACTTTCATTGCATATGTAAAATGCTTGTAGCATGCATCATATAGGATACACAAAGGAGGCTTGTCTCACTTAGATATTTGTGCCTCATGCTCTATATGAGATTACATCTCCACAGGTGTGACCAAAGAAAAGGATTGTGCTTCATACCCATTGAGCAAGCTCTTATGAACTCTGAGGATAAACCTAATCGCGCGGTTCATGGACTGAGGCTCATACATACCCATTTGGCTCTTATTTGCCTTGGTTCTTAATTGCTTGATTCTTCATTTGGCATTTGCAAAAATTATGAGGCCATAGAGTGCCACTATTTGAAAAGGAGTGTTTGAGAGTTCCCTTCATATTCCAAGTGCGGTGTTTATTTGAGTGTTAAGTGAGGGCACTTGGAAAATGGAGAATTTTCTTGACTCAGCGAAATTCCCTGTAGTGACCGTACCATCCGCTCTTCGGACCGTACCGTCCGGCCAGTGTCCACAGGCATAGTGTTCTAGAATGTTTGGTCATAGAGACCAGATAGAACAATCCCAGTGATCGGACCGTCCGGTCTGCATTGATACCGGCAGACCCAAAAATAGACTGGACCGTCCGGTCCAGAGACCGTACAGTCCGGTCACTCTGATTGATCACGCGAAGCAATCCCGATCTATGACCGTTGATTGTGTCCTTGTTTAGATCTCGACCATCTGTTCTCCCTTTGACCTAGGTTAAAATCCGTCAGACCAATTTTGGCCTCATCTTTGTTCGTCTCCAGATGCCGAGTTCTCGCCCCCGCCGCTCGCTCTCGCCGATGCCGCCGTCACTCCCTTCATCGCCGTTGTCGCCGCGCCCCCACCGTCGAGCTGCCATGCCTTGCCCTCGTGCTCACCCCGCCAGCTCGCCGCCACACCCGCGTAGCCGCGCGCACCCCCAATCCTAGTGCCACCGCTGCCGCCACGCGCAAAGCCAAAATCACCGCCGTCGAGCTGCCGCCACCGCAGCGCGTTCATCGCCGCCTTGCGCTTTCCCCCTGACCTCGCCGTGCGCCATCGCCTTGCCTCCACCCGCATGCGTGCAAGCCACAGCACCACCAAAGCCAAAGGGAAAGCTTCCTTTTTTCCCATATCCATTGACGGCAACCTCAAAACTTCACCTTTTTTAGGCGATCGGTTGCGAGTTTCTTCTAGTTTTGACTTCGGATTCCCCAGGGTATTGAGCTTATGCCCCCATTCATCGATTGATGCCCTAATTTTGAGTAGTTGCTCAATTTGATGCAATTAGATCAATTTCCTATCTTTAGTTGCATTAATTGGGTAATTGACTCAACCTAGGATGCAATTAATTCCTTGCATATCTGTTAATTGCATATCTAGGGTTGTCTCCTGTCTAGTCTGCAGTTAGATTTATTGCCCATTATTTGACTGCACACTAGATGACTCGCACCAGCCACATATAGTCGATGATCACTGTTGTTACATTGTTTTATTTGTTCAGTAATCATGTCCTTCATTCAGTGGTAGGATTTCTATTGCGCATTCTTACCTAGCGGTGCTTTGCTAGTAGTTTTATACATAGGTTCTATGCTTATCCTGTCTATACCTACGTGCCTACAGTGACAGCTGTCAGCAGAGTCAGAGATGGCAGGGTCAGGATAAGACAAGGGAAAGGGCAAGATGCCAGAGAAGCCTAGAGGCAGGAAGAGGATCAGGCTAGACCCAGAGTCAGAGAGAGCTAGGAGGGTTGCCAGGCACCTGGATGCCATGGAGGAGGCACGCAGGACACTAGGGACACGGCTGATCCTAGAGCCGTCTGGTGACACTCAGGGACTGAGGAGGAGGTGTCAGAGGAGGAGACCTCAGAGTCAGGGTCTGAGGAGTCAGAGTCAGAGGAGGAGCAGCCAGCACAGCCAGAGCAGACAGGACCCCAGAGGTTAGCTCACCGGGCAGGAGACCTGAGGTGCACCTGTGCAGTGTGCACAAGGAAGCTGTAGAATATTGTTGAGGCAGCCGGAGAGCTGGACATATTTAAGGTTCCTGCAAAGTACCTTAAGGTGCTACATCTCGTCTCCTTTGAGCAGTGGGTTCCAATCCCCAGGGATCTCGCTGCTGGAGAGAGGTACTGGACAGGCCTCTAGAGGAGGATTGGAGAGGCGTTGAGACGCTATCTTGCCGTCAAGGGCAAGGATAAGGTGTTTGTGCCGCAGTAGTATACTACCTACCAGGCCATGAGGAGGGCCACCGGAATAGACATGGAGCAATATTTCACATACTTGCCTGGTCTTGCAGAGCTGGTCATAGAGTCCTACAGGTTCAGAGAGGACATTGTCCTAGAGTTCTACGCTACACTGTGGATAGCCAGAGACCGCTCAGAGTTCTAGTTCTTGTTCAGAGGGCAGCCACAACGTGTGACCAGTGGGGATCTCATTGCCAGCTTTGGTTTTCTTGCTTCAGACCTTCAGCTCTACAGGAGTGTCTACCCGTCCCTCGAGCCACCCCGCAGACCACAGGAAGGGAAGCTACCTTCAGACGATATGGTGTCGGTTGCTTTTCCACCACCGCACACCCCAGGCTTTGAGAGAGGCCCTGCGAAACTCACCGTAGAGGCCAAGGTGATTAGAGCGATAGTCACTAGGACTATCATCCCCAGGTCTGGCTACAAAGAGGAGTTCACACTACTTCACCAGTGGGTTGTAGCAGCTATTCTGAGGAGAGAGCAGTTTGACCTGGCAGATTTACTGATTTGAGAGATGGAGGAGCTTATTTGTGAGAGGGTTGGAGGACGTCACTTGGTCTATGCCCCATACATTTGCTATCTTCTGAGGAGGATGAGCCTAATGATAGAGGAGCAGTACGACGCATTCCCTAAGATGACCTCTAGTTACGCACCTCGAGTCCCCAGGGGATTGTAGTCCACCTCTAGTCAGTAGACGGGAGAGGAGGAGCAGGAGTCACCACCGGTCGTTCACGAGCAGGCAGCTCATCTAGAGACGGTGGTTCCTGAGTCAGCCAGCATAGGAGCACCTCCCCAGGCGACAGGTACTCAATCAGAGGACGCTATCACTGTGGCAGCACTAGCAGGACACCTGAGTGAGTTCATTCAGAGCACAACTGAGGATAGACGTCAGATGATGGAGGTTATCAGGGGTCAGGCAGAGCTTCAGCGACAACAGATGATGATGATGACCACCCTGATAGCCCAGATGGCAAAGGTGACTCAGAGGCAAGCACGTCAGCAGCCAGGACCTTCAGCACTTCCATAGTTTCAGCAGCTGCCGACCCAGACAGGACCCTTCATAGCTATGATGACAGCTCAGTCCAGAGGGTTGTCACACTCAGGGGTGTTACCGACAGGGGGAGCAGGGCAGACGTTCTCTCCAGTGACTCAGCTCTCCTCTGTGTCCGCCTTCTCAGTGTCTATGTTGTTCACCTCACCGACACACTCTTCGACCTCGTAGATGGAAGGAGTTTCCACCTTCCAACAACCAATCAGGAGTCTGTTCTCAGACATAGTGCACACTACTCATGCAAACTCTCAGCCAGCCACAGAGACAGCTATAGCTCCACCTTCCACTGCTACAGTCAGCACCCTTACACCTCAGGTAGCAGAGGATCTGGTCTGCTGAAGCTACACTCAGGAGGACATGGATGACCTTGCTCTTCTCCAGGCGACAGTTGCCGAGGAGACATCCACGGTCCCACCAGCAGGGCAGAACAGAGGGTCTGAGTCGCCTATAGACCTTGACTTCTTCGAGCAGTTGGATGCTCAGGCGGCACAGGCTCAGGGAGCATAGCAGGATCCAGGATAGGAGCAGCCAGGAGCAGAGTCTTCAGAGGATGTCGCTACACCACTTCCTTCGACCATGAGCGTGTAGATGTTCACTTTTCCGCTTTTTGGTGCTTGTTGCGAAAGGGGGAGAAGTAGTCATAGGTCTAGGGGGAGTTGGAGTGTGATCTTGTGCGATCGAGAGTAGCTTGAATCCGGGGGGAGCATACATGTACAATGGTTTTGGGAGTTAGATACATTTGGATCTTATTTTGATGGAGTTATTCGATGTTCGTGGATTTTGATGAGTCATGGTTTTCATTCGCTTGTGTTTGACTCATCTTGATCTCACTTGGTTTATTTTCATATGCAGTGCTTTGTATTCCTTACTTATCCTATATGCATGTATATGATTCCATGATGATGATTGCTTGTTCTTAATGATTATGCATTGTCATGCTAACCTATTGCATATCATCATTCATGTCTAGCATTGCATGTCCTTATGCTTTTATTAAATATCTTCACCTAACATGCATGCATATCATCTAGAGTGTGCTTTTCTTTCTTATTCTTCTTAGCTCTTGATGATGCTTGCTTGAGTAGGACCTTGTGCGTTTCTCTCCTATACTTTCGAGGTTCCTCTTGATCGTAGTGTAGCTCTTTTAGCCTTGTTGTTCATTGATAAGATTATGATAAGTACTGGTTATCATCAATCACCAAAAAGGAGATTATAAGCTTCATGACCATTAATGGGATCCCCAAGGTATGAATGTTTTGGTGATAGAGGACAACTATGAAATTATGGGATAATATCTACACGAGTGTTGTGTATGTAGAAATCATCTCTAACCTCTACTACAAATCATATGGATGATGGTTGCCTTGGCGATTGATGACAATGATCACAACATGGAGGCTTGTGAGCTTGATGGAGTCCAAGGGTTGATGGAGATGGATCAAAGCTGGGGACAAGCTATGGAGCAAGTGTTGGGAACACTTGTCTAGTTGTTAGGGCTTTGAGTCCATAGGAAAAACCGGACTATCAAGGGGGGTCTAGGTCATTTCTCTTAGGTCATGTCTAGTCGGTGATGTGTAAGTTGCTCGGTGAAATCACAGGCACTAGATGACAGTGGAGAAGCCAAGGAGCTGTTCGGAGAAGCCGGGAAACAAAGTCAAGCGAGGACGAGGAGTTTCAGCTTCTGAACATAGTGACCGGATAGAGGGATCAATGGTGACCGGGCTGTACTGTCACTAGGTGAAGTTGTCTGGGACTTACAGCGAAGAAGCGAGGAAATTGCTAGAGTTGGAAGTTGTAGAAACCGGACGGTCCGGTCTGTACAAGTGACTCTGGGTAGCGAGGAAGCGAGCGCTGGAAATGTTTCTCGACTGGAGAGATAAATGGACCGGACGGTCCGGTCAACTGACCGTACGGTCCGGTCAGTACAGGATTTCAGCAGGGCAGAGCTGTTGGTGCTCAGGTTTGTAGTGATCGGACGGTCCGGTCAGGCCGTGATCGGACGGTCTAGTCAGGCAGTGACCGGACAGTCCGGTCAGTAGGCCCAGAAAGCTGATTTCATGGAGCAATGACTAGTTGCAGGTTGAAAGCCTATATAACTTTGTTGCTAGGGTCTTGGAGACCTCCCTTGGCAAGTGGAATACCTGAGAGCATTTGGTAAGGTCCAAGAGCAAAAGAGGACAGCACTAGGAGAGGATATTGTATATCTTGAGAGTGCTTGTGAGAGTAACATAGAGTGATCTTGCACAACTAAGGCTAGGTGTCCTTGAGGGTGTGATCTAGGTTGTTACTCTTGGTCTATGGTGAGACCTAGACCAGTTAGGTGTCGGTGATCGAGCCTATCGTGATCGGTTGTGAAGGCCGTCGCACATTTGTACACGGTTTGAGCCCACCGGTGAAAGGGGCATCGCTAGTGTGCGCCCGTGCCGGCTCCGGAAGTCTGGCAAGTTCTCGAGAGAGGCGAGCTTGTGCCTTGGTGGCAGCGGTGATGCGCACTGTGTCTTCAATCCGGGATTGATTGCGGGCTCGTGTGCGAGAACTCCACTTGGTGGCGGGAAGGACCGGGACTCCAGCGAGAGTGGTCCAACAAGGAGTAGGGGAAGGCTCCATCCTTCTGAGACATTGGGAAAAAAATCATGAGCATTCCTTGACCCCCTCTTTACTATTCTGCATTTGTGTGCTCTAGTTGATAGTGTGACTTGTGGCTTGCATAGGCTAGTGTGTTTAGCTTCCGCGTTTTGTTTTGCATCATGAACACTAGCATGCATAGGGTCTTAGCCTACTAGAATTGTTTAGGTTGCAATGCTTGTCGGGTTCTAGTGGTGTGAAATTGAAGTATTTGGATTCATGGTCGACTACAGATTCAACCCCCCCCCCTTCGGTAGGCCTTCAGTCTTTTCAATCCTACGTCCGAGCCTGTTCCTGCTGCATCCACTACTCCAATAGAGGGTCAAGAAGCTTCTACATCGACCTCAGTCGCTATCGAGCCACCTCTAGCTGTGGTTGAGGGGGACGTACACTCTGAGAGAGAGGCTCCTCACCACATTCAGCGTCAACATCCACCTCAACAAATGATTGGTAATCTCTATGAGAGGACAACATCGTCAAGGAAGAAATGGAAAGTGAATTTCAGATGTCGAAAATGGGTGAGCTCACCTTGTTTCTTGGACTTCAAATCAAGCAGTGCAAGCATGGTACCTTCATAGATGAAGCCAACTACACGAAGGACCTCCTAAAGAAGTTTGAGATGGTCAACGTGAAGCCTTTGTCAACTCCAATGTCCACCACCACGACACTTGACCCGGATGAAGACTGTGAAGCCATGTACCAAAGGGAGTACATGAGCATGATCGGCTCCCTCTTGTACCTGACGGCAACAAGACTTGACATACACTTTGCAGTGTGTCTTTGTGCTCGCTTTCAAGCTTTCTCAAGGATGACTCATCACAAAGCTATCAAGCGCATCTTCAGGTATCTCAAATACACCCTTGAGTTCGGTCTTTGGTACTATGCATCTTCTTCTCTTGATCATATTGGGTATTCGGATGCAGACTTTGCTTGGTGTGGAATTGATAGAAAGAGCACTTCGGGTACTTGCCATTTCTTTGGTACTTTGATTTGTTGGTTTTCTCGTAAGCAGTCGAGTATAGCCCAATCCACCACAGAGGCTGAGTATGTTGCTGCTGCTAGCTGCTGTTCTCAAATCCTATGGATGGTGTCCACCATGCGAGACTATGGGTTACCCTTTAAGAGTGTTCCACTCATGTGTGATAGCTCCAGTGCCATTTGCCTAGCCAAAAACCCAGTCTAACATGGTAAGGTCAAACACATAAATGTGAGATTCCACTTCCTGAGAGACAATGTTGAGAAGGGAGATGTTGAGCTCAAATACATTAACACTAAACACCAATTGGCTGATATTCTCACCAAGCCCCATGATGCTTCGAGATTTGCTTTTTCTTCGAGGGGAGCTTGGTGTTTGTCATCCTTATGGCATCATTTGAGGGGGAGTTTCTCTTTTTGTATATATGTATCTTACCTTTTCGTATTGCATCTCATATGTAATATATGCATTGGTAGATGAGCTTCGATTCTTATGCGTTCTTGCATTTCTCATTGCTGTGATTGAGCTTGAGCAAAGTTGTGTGGATGTGATAGCAATCTCTCATGCTTAGATTTTCTGGATGGCCTGTTATAGACTATTCTTGAGCAACCTGATAATCTTAAAGGTGAACTTGGCTTTCTGTGAACCACATGAACTAATCTTGTCAAAACTTGCTCACCATGTGAATAATTGCTTTTATCCTTGTTAAAACTTGCAAATGTTTAGCTCATGATGGAACATTGTCGGAACATTGTTCCTTTTGTCGCAAAGGCATGCTCAAACTTCTGCTTTTCTTTGCAATTTGATCAAATGAAAAATTGTGCTTTCAAGCCTCGGAGTGTTTGCCGTACCCAGTCGTGCGACCCTTCGTTTGAATTAGAAGTTACATAAAAAATGCTAAATCCAAAAATTGTGCTTCGAAGCCTCGGAGTGTTTGTCGTACCCAGTCGTGCGACCCTCCGCACGGATTAGAAGTTACATGAGGATAACTAATAATAATGTCTTCCTCCCTCCCTTTTGAGTCTATGTTGCATATATGAGCGTTTGTAAAGCTTATTTTCCAGCGAATGCTTGTTGCCTTGGTTGAGATTGAGATTGGCTAGTATCTTTTGGTTCAGTTGATGCCTGTTTTGCCTTGGATAGGAGTACTTATACATGTGGTGGCAGTTTTTCTCATGATGAGCTAATTTGATTCTATCTAAGCTAGTCAATCTTTTTTGCTTAGCTTTTATAGCTCTTGGTGTTTATACCTTGCTATCTTTGTTGGTCTTTGTATGATTGTAAGCTATTGCCTTTACATTTCATAGCTCTATGTTTATGATTAGCAAGGTTAAATGCTTCGGCATAATTGTTGAAGCTCCTTAGGTTTGCATTTTCATGCATTGCATGCTTGTTCTTTTGCTTCTTTGATGAGTTCATTGCTAAAGGGGGAGAAAATAGTGAGTCATGCACAAATAATGTTAAGAAACCTAAGATGACTCCTTTTTGCATTACATGAGGCCTACCACAAGTTGAGGGGGAGCATATCATGAGCTTGAGCATTTTCATGCGCTTTTCGCAATCTTTGCATTCTCGAGTCGCTTTCTTTGCCAACTCTTGGTTTTGTGATCCTTTCTTTGCTAGATTGCTGTTTTTCATCTTTTCTCTGGATTTGAGCCATTTGGATGAGTTTTTTCTGTTTCACATTTTAAATCTCAAGTCTTTGCGCATTCAGTGTTGTCAATGTACTCATCAAGGGGGAGATTGAGAAATAATGTGGATTAGTGCTACGGTTTGCAATATGTGATGAGTAATTGACTTGGGCAGAATTTGTGTGTGAGTTGAAATGCGGGAATTTGGGGATTGCATGAGTGCGTGCATGATTATGATTTTGACTAACCGGAGTTGGTAAAGTTATTGGAGGAGTTGCAAGAAATGGCAAATGTGTTTGCTTATCTCATGATGTGTAGGTCACTAGAGTCAACTTGGGGTCAACGGCGAGAGGATCGGGCACAAGTAGGAGACTTGGGGTCGGACGATTGGGAGGCCGGGTGAAGTCAAGTGTGATCCACACCATACACATGGAGAGGCAAGGAGCGCGGACGGTTTCACGGTTGAGCTTCAAAACCGTGGGGGTTGATCAAGACGGCGGGGTGGACCAAGTCAAAGATGATCGGGTGTCTGTGCAAGTAGAGGCTTCTAATGGACCGGAAGCGGGAGAGACTTGCCGACATGGAGGATCACGGGATGAGGTGACACGCGTCAAGGTTAAGAAGTCATGCTTTGAGAAGCGTGCAAGGCAGTTTGCTGATTTGGGCCTCAAAAGCGGTGGCGGCGATTAGAGGTGCACGTGGACCATCGCGGAGCTTGCGTTGAGGTGAAGCAAAGTTATGAAGGGCTCGATGGCGTTCGAGCGAAGGAAAAAGAGTTGGATGGTTTTGCCCCCGGTGGTAGGTGGCAATGTACTATTGGTCAAGGGTAGAGTGGTCTTAGACCCTAGGCCTATATAAGGAGAGGTAGGGCTGGTGGAAGAGGTGCCTCTCTTTCCCTTAGTCTTGCTAGGTCTTCATTTCAAAGTGCTATGAGAGGTCTTCATGTTTAGAGGAGAGTAGTAGGTGTGTGTGAGACATCTTTTGCTCTTCTAAATAGTAGGAGAAAGAGAGTGGCTTCCTAGCCTTGTATACCTAAATATTGTATACAAGTATCAATGATATGAGATTCAATTTTGTGCTCAAGATCTTCTCTTCTCCCTAAATCCCGAATTTCTCATTTTCTCAATTTTTGGAGCTATTTTTGTGGGAATTTTTTATCTCATTTTTGGGTTAGTTTTTGGGGATAAATTCTAAGGGATCTTGGTGCTATGATGAGCTAGAACATTCCTATAGGATCCTTGACTGAATCAAGAGCTCTAGCACCTTCGATTTTGAAGATTTCTCAAGTTTCCCCTTTTTGGTGTTCTTGGCACGAGATCAGAAATTCATGATGATTTCTTGGGCCAATTGAGTGGATCTTGTTGGAGGAAGGTCACAATGACCTGAGGATTACCTGAGGTTTTGGTCAAGTGTTTGCCTAATTCTGAGCTAAATTCTGTTCTGTCTCAGCGTGTTACTTTTTTCTAGGAAGTGTTCCTTTTATTAGTTTAGACTTGTCCGATCTGAACAGCGAGTTACTCTTTCTCAGGATGTGTTACTTTTTCCTAGGAAGTATTTCTTTTATTAGTTCACACTTGTCCGATCTGAACAGCGTGTCACTTTTTCTTCCGAAGTGTTCCTTTTATTAGTTAGGACTTGTTCGATCTGAACAGCATGTTACTTTTTCGTAGGGCGTTTTCCTTTTTCTCAGTGCGTGTTCCTTTTTCTTAGAAAGTGTTCCTTTTATTAGTTCGGACTTGTCTGATCTGAACAGCGTGTTACTTTTTCTTAGAAAGTGTTTCTTTTATTAGTTTGGACATGTCTGATCTGAATAGCGTGTTACTTTTTCTCAGGGCATGTTACTTTTGCTTAGGAAGTGTTCCTTTTTAATAGTTTGGACTTGTCCGATATGAACGAAGTGTTTCTTTTATTTGCTCGTGTTGCTACAGGTCCATAAAACTTCTGTTTGGCTGTTTTTTTTGTTCTCTCCTGTTTCTTCCGCTGGTGTTAGTCATTCCTAGGATTAGCACATCACAAGTTGGTGTGTGTGACCTTGGTAATTTGCTTTAGAGGTTGGGTTCGGTGCAAATTGGACATAGGCCAAGTTCTTGTGAAAGAATTTTTATTGGCTCTCATTCACACCCCCCCCCCTCTGGTCGCCTTCTCGGTCCTTCAATTGGTATCAGAGTTGTTTGATCACTAGTTGACCTTCATCGGCTTTATGATCCGGAGGTGACATGGAGAAGCATGCAGTCAAGCTTTGGATGTTCGATGGGGAAGACTTTCCCTATTGGAAACTCCGGACCAATGCTTACCTCTTAAGTCAAGGACGTGATATCTGGGACATCATCGAGCAAGAGTACAACATACCTGCCAACCTCGACACTGCATCCGTTGGTGAGTTGAACAAGTATGAAAACAACTCCAAAGCTATTAATATTCTGTTCTCTGCTCTTGGTAGGAATGAACATGATCGTGTTGCTCATCTTGACACTGCACATGCCATTTGGGCAAAGCTTTGCACGTATCATGAGGGTACCAACCAAGTCAAGTCTATGCGTAAGGACTCTTACAATAGACAATTGTTGACGTGAAAATCATACGCGTGACCCGAGAGATTTGCTTGACTCTAGTGCGGGCTCAACACAGAGAAACCAGGGTGTGCCAGTCAATTTTCACTGCAAAACGACAAATAGACAAACGGTTAAATTCCATGGGTCACCGGCCCAGGATAGGCCGATGAAGAAAGCCGATAATCATTGTTAGTGAAAACCAGCCGATGGCTACAAACAACAAAAGATATTCTTAAAATTAACTAATCGGCTGATTTGTATCGGCTCATCGGCAATTCAATAAATGAGTATTAAATATTGCATGTATAGTGCCGATAAGAACTAAATCGATAGAGCAAAGTCGATAGACTTATGACGAACACGCTAAAACTCGCTCTGTCGACGAAGGAAAGCTGATGGGACAGAGTCGATAGTAGTATAGTAATCATGCACAGAACTCTACCCTTCAATAATGCTGAGTCGATAGATCTGGTAGCTGATATTGCAAATATGCCTCAGGATCATATATCTTATCTTATTAAATGAAGGGGGCAATCAACTTCTATTAATACATCAATAAACAAGTGAAACACTGAGAAGTCGATCGAACCGTGATAACTTGTTGGCTAAACGTCCTGATAGAACCTTATCGACTCTACCTATGACCGAATCGTACCTAATCCTATTCACTCAGCAAGAGATTAGAGTTGATGCAGCCTCACTGGCTCGAGCAGATCGAACTTAATCGAGACAGTGCCCAAACAAAGCAAATAGAACTAAAAAGTCTCCAGTTATGGAAAAAATCAATAAGATGTCTCGAATAACAAATCCAAATCAAACTCATAGAACCTACTAAAGATTACAATAGATCGGACCTAACTGAGATAGTATTGCAACCAAAAGTCGATGGTATAAATGCAATTAAGATCTAATTACCGAATAACTAGCAATTCTATAGATAACAACTAGAATATCAAATCAATAAGAAAGTACTAATTGAAGTTGATAGAATTACCGAGGTTGACTAATCCAAGTCTCTCGCCGAGATCGAAGCCGATGCAGTCCACGCGAGACGAGATGTCGTCAAGAAAAGGTTTGGCGATGCGCCGAATTGTATTGAACGAAAAGGTATTGTTTTTCTCGTACAGACCCTATTACATATTTATAGCCCCGTGCAAGGGGTTCTGACCTGACTCGGTAAGGACTCTTTATCAAACCGACTAGATTTACTTCTAAATAAACTCTAAACTAAAAATAGAAAGATATAAAATAACCCTATTAGGCCCACTTTATTCCTTTTAGCCGTTGAGCTTCACTGACTTTGGCCGATTTCAACTTTCTGCCTCTGCCAATGGGACCGGTCGAAATTTTGGTGCAACACATGCCCCCTGAGTCCGGGGTATGAAATCTTTGTGCGTCGGATTTTATCTCCTCGTTTACCGCGTGCCTTTACCGTAACCTACCGGTGTCCCATCCTTATAAATGCATCTTCTTCCTTCTTTCATCTTCACCCGAGCTCAAGCCTTTTCACCTAATTCTCTCTCTTCTGTTTCGCCGGCGCACCCCTTCTGTCTCAGGCAACCCTGAACTCAAGCACCGACGAGCGTCGACAGCTTCAACTTTGGCAATGGCAACCCCGCAGAATGTTCCTGAGGTAACCTTCTCTTCCACTCACCTTCCGGCTCTAGGCCTTTATCCTTAGAATCTAGCTCCGTTTTAATAGTAGCTTCACTTCCTGTTTATTTAGGAACTCAAGAGTCAGATTTGCATCCCTTTCGCTGTTGATAAGCATCACTTTTATCTGGGCCCTTGTACTAATTTTGACCCCACAGATCTCATCAGCTGTGAAACCAATAGAATTCCTTTTAAATCTACTCTAACCTCCCCCGAACCATGGAAAACTGTCTTTAGATCGTGGCCATCATCCATCCTAGGGTGGAGGAATTGGTACCGTAGGGTCACCACTTCACGCTGCTACCCTCCTGGATGCCCAGATTGATGAGGCATTGCCGCTTTCTCTGGTTGATATGGCCAAGAATGAATTAATATTGGTCGCAGCTTCCTACTTCTGGTCTGACGCTCTGAATGTTTTTCTGTTCAATCAAGGACCACCGACCCCTTTTCTCATGGACATGCTAATGTTAACCGGCTTGAACGTTAACCAGTACTTTGATCCCTTCCTCATTGCCTTTCTAAGCACCGGCACTAAGGTTGAGTTAGATACCAAAAGTGCAAATTCCAATCGAAGAAGACGCCTACATCATCAGAAGACCGGCACAAGCTAGATACCAAAAGTGCAAGCTAGATACCAAAAGTGCAAATTCCTGACCCAAGTACATAGCAGCTCACCAGAAGACCGGCACTGTCACTCGAGAACTCACTGCCTTTCTAAATCTGTGGATAGAACACTTTGTTTTCTGTGGGTCTTCTTGTATGCCAACCTCCAACTTTCAAGGAATGGCAAATATTCTGGCTGACGGCATAAAATTCCCTTTGGGAAGATTTCTCTTAGGCTCTGTGTATCAGCTTCTACACCGAACTGCCGTTAGCCTCTAGCTCAACCAACCCATTGCAGCAGGGGGTTCATGGTGGTTCATCAAATTGTGGCTTAATATCTACTATTCCCAGGCCATGGAATTGGCTCCATTCTCAGAGAACATCTTCCCATCGACAAATGCAGCAGAAGGTGAAGAAATCCCAGAACGCTACTGCACATCTTTGGGTGAAGCCGCCATATGGTGGTTCCTGGAAGCCGGATGTCAAGTGAAGACTTCAACATCTATTTTATCCTGTTCTACAACAGTATCCAAATAGACAAACAAATCTGGTTCCCCTTTGAAGACTTGGAGTTTGAGAACCCCTCAAGATTTCGCCCTGACAACCCTCTACGAGACAGGGAATCGACACTTATCCTGGAGGCTTGTATCAGACCCGGCATCTTGCCTGTCGACTTTCATGGCGGCAGCGCCGGACTCATTCATATGAGTTCTATAACCCAACAGTGATCGCTGGTCAACTCGGCTTTGGATTGCTTCCTGTTGGTTCCTACTTTATCATCCAACTCCAAGCCAGGTAGGAACTCAAAAGCCATTTCGAATACAAACATATTTATGATATGGCATCAGAGATTCCAATGGGCAGTCCGGTAGATATTGAGTTGCTCTTTTCCATCTCGGCCTTGTTCAAGATCTGGTGGAGAGAATGGAAGAAACATCTCTTCTCCAATCAGCTGACCAGCCACGTCATCAGCATCGTAGACACAGTAAGCTCCCTTCATTTAATATTGAATCATGCTATTCTCATCAACTGTCACAACTAATTTTCACTCAACACAGGTCCCGGCCATAGTCCCTCCAACTGTTAGTAGCAGCGGGAAGTCGATCAAATACTGCCGAATGGCAAAAAAACCCAAACATCGATTGTGATGCCCCAACACCTGCTCAACTTCTCGTGACCGAGGGTTGAAGAAGACAGTTCGAAAAACTATGGCCCAAAAACGAAAGGATGCCCCTTCATCGACTCAGCTCGCCGAAGAGCACAAACGAGCCAGGCTAGCAGCAGCTGTATCGACTCCAACATCTTCCCCTCTAGTAGCTCAAGCCATGCAGGTATTGTACCTACATGTATTCCGATTCTGCTTCTCTTGCTAACTTTATACCATTTTCAGCTCCCATCATCGACTCCCACGGATTCATTGACTTCGACCGCACTCCCAGAAGTGGCCCAAGAAGTCATCGCCGGGCTTGCCCATGCTCCATAGGTACTGCATTTGCATTCTTATTGCTTTAACTTCTCCTTTTGACTTCATAACCTTCTCTCAGATCCCTCCATCGACTTCTGTGGCTCTATCAACTCATACAACACCAGCTCCAACTATAGAAGAGTTGATGCTTCCTAAGCCAACAGAACCACCCACCTCAAAGACCACGGTAGTAGAATTTTCTATCCCTCTCATTCTAATCTCCTTTTTGCAATATACTTTATCTTCAATTCTCTTTTTAGGAAATTGTGCCCAACTCCGGGAGCCGATCCAGTAGTGCTACTTTATCAGACTTCTCGGTGCACACCGCCTCTATCGACTCTGAGAATGTCGACGTGGTCAGTTCTAAAAGAGCGGCCGAAGAAACCATACCCACCACTACAGTCTCATCGACCTGGGCCATCATCCCTTAGGTGGATCCATAGGTACCATCTTTGACTATTTTAACATGCAATTGTTTCATACCTTAACTCATTGAACTCCTCAGGCAATCTTGTCATCGGTCATTCAATCTCAAATCTCCATTGACAATGTGTCAACCGATGCTCCAAGACCTGCTTCTCCTCCAGAGACAATAGTTAGGACAACCATTTTTTCAAATCAACTCATTGCTTGACTATCCTTCACTCTAACATTCTTTTTCCTAGGCTCAAATCTCCAGGTGCACATCTTCGGTTTATGTACCTGCAGAAATTAAAGCCACACTCCAGCAGGTTCATCAATGATTAGACGAGATCCCCATCAAACGACTCATGCTGGATGCAACTCCCATCAGGCAACGCTACTTGAAACTCAAGGACATGCTGCCACCTGGCCTTGTCTTGGTGCTGCAACCAATGGCCTTTATCAAGTTTCACCAAATCCAGGTGCTTCAAGCCTAAACTCGAGTCGAGCGCTGATTGGAACACAAGACTCGAGCAGAGGCAGCCGACAAGAAAGCAGAGGATGAAAAGAACAAATATTTCGCTCTTCTCTCAAAGTCGACTGATCTTGAAGAAAAACTCGAAGATTTGCGGAGGGAATGAGAAGCAATCATGGCGGCTTTGGAGGCAAAGAACAAAGAGATATTGGCGCAAGAGAATATCGTGCAATCGGCTTATGATCATGCAAGCAGCCGATGGGACACTACATCCACTATACCTGGGTCAATCGAAGAAGACGCCTACATCATTGCCCAAGTCGATGAGCTTCGTACGAAGGCAATCCACCTCATCGACTTCTATTATCCAGAGGAGTAGTCGTTAGATATGAGTTATCTTGTAGATCTGCAAACAATATTTAGGTCTATAATATTTTTTGAACTTAGGGCAATATCCCTAATATCGGATAATCTGAAGACGATGTATAAGCATCGGCTATGCCTTATTTTCTCCTTTATTTCTCTGCAATGGATGATATTCTTCATATCGGCCGTAATCAATCACTAGAGATCATGCACCAATCCAAACGCTCGGATGATATTTTTTCAAATATTTCCCATTAATTGCTCTCACATACTCTTCTCCATCTAAACCTTTTAAAAAATATGCATTGCCCGGTGCACATCGGCTCACTTTAAATGGCCCCTCCCAAGTTGGAGACCACTTTCCAAATCGAGTATCTTTGGAGCCAATGGGCATAATCAACTTCTAGACAAGATCCCCTTCTGGAAAACTTTTAGGCACCACCATTTTATTGTAAAACCTGGATACACGAGCCTTGTTCTCTTGAATTTTTTCTAAAGCCCTCATCCAATGCTGCACGACATCTTCTAACTCATCATGCATGATATGTCGATATTCATCGAGCGACAATTGATCTTGCAACTCTACTCTTCTTGATCCCAAATTCGTTTCCCATGGCAAAATCGCTTCAGACCCATAAACTAACTGATATGGTGGTACCTTTATAGACCCATGACATGCTATCCTATAGGCCCATAACGACTCAGCCAAATGTTGTATGTCACTTCCTCGGTTGCTCGTCAATCTTCCTCTTGGTAAGCTTAATCAAACTTTTATTAGATGCTTCTGCTTGACCATTGGCTTGACCATAATAAGGCGAAGAACTCAACAATTTGATCCCCATACTATCGGCAAAGTTTTGAAACTCTTCCGAAGTAAACACAGAACCCTGGTCATTAGTAATAGTCTGTGGCACACCAAACCTATAAATAATATGCTCCTTCACAAAATTGATCACAACATTAGATGTCACATTCTTCATTGGTACTACTTCAACCCATGTTGTGAAATAATCTGTCACCGCTACAATATACTTGTGACCTTTGCTTGATGCTGGATAAATTTGACCAATCATATCCATACCCCATCCTCTAAATGGCCACGGCTTAATGATGGGTTCATGGTCAATGCCGGTGCTCTCTGAATTGCTTCAAATTTCTAGCAATCTCGACACCCTCTATAATACTTGAAGCAATCTTCTAGAATATTTGGCCAGTAATACCCAACCCTTTTCAACAACCATCTCATTTTATGGGCCGATTGATGTGTACCACAAATGCCTTCATGAACTTCACACATAACCACCTTGGCTTCTTCTTTATTTAAACATCTTCATAATACACTATTAATCAGCCAATAATAAAGCTTTCCTTCTAATCAAACATACCTCAACGCCATGTATCTGATTTTACGAGGATTGCGCTATGCTAGATTTTTGAGGTATTGCACTATCTTGGTCCTCTAATTTTCTCCATCAACATTGATCTCATCGACATCAACTTGCTCGGTTTCATTGACATCGGCGATCTCCACAATCGTACCAATAGTAATTGATAGCTTGACGCCTTCTGTGCCAAATCATTTGCTTCCATATTTTGCTCCATCGGGACATGCTTAAAACTCACTGCCTTGAAGCATTGTATCATATCCTAACACTCAGCATAAAACAATCTCAGAATATCATCTCTGCATCCAAAATATCCTGCTAATTGCTCGAGTACAAGCAACAAATCACCAATGATTTCAACGAAGTCAGCCCCAGCCGTCTTGCAAAATCTGCAGGCCTTTGAGAACAGCTCTATACTCAACTTGATTGTTAGTTGATACCTCCACAGCAAATGCAAACTCAAATCATGCCTCCCGAGGCGATATGATGACGAGCCCGATACCACATCCATTCTTGCATACAGAACCATCAAAAAATAGTAACCATGGTATCAGCTCTATCATTGACATACTCGAGCCACAATGTTCAACCACCAGATCAGCCAGAATCTGACCCTTGATAGCTTTAGGAGACTCATAAGTTAGGTCATATTCAGCTAATGCGAGCATCCATTTTTCAATCCTGCCTTTTAGAATCGGAGCCGGTAGCATATACTTGATGACATCAGCTTTGCATACCACCACACACTCGGTCGATAACAGATAATGCCTTAACTTCACACATGAGAAATATAAACATAAACATAATTTTTCAATCTCAGTGTACCTGGTCTCGGCATCAATTAATCTTTGACTTAAGTAAAACACCACTCTCTCTTTGCCATCTTTTTCTTGAATCAAAGTTGATCCGATAGACTTCTTATCTGCAGCAATATATAGCTTAAAAGGTAAGTGATGTGGACAAGGGTTCCCGATCTTCCGATAGGTTCTGATAATCTTGATTAAGGCGGAGGCGATACACAAATCGATCCGGCTTCCGAACGACACGTTCTGAACCCCGCAATCGCAGCACAACGTCTCCTCTGGTTATCAACCGTTCAAGAACGATTGACCTCACCGAGAAGGCTTATCCTTGCCTGCAAATCAAGAACACAAGCAAGAACAAAGAAGAATGCAACCAAATTTGCAAGTATACGATGAATCTCACAAGTTGGAGTCTCACAAACCGATCAAACGGCAAAACTGTTATCAACAGAATAATCTAAGCAAAACTCAAACCCTAATGAAGAGGCGGCGGCTGTATGAGGACCCTAGGGTCGTGCAAGACCCCCTGGACGCAGCCCTAAGTGGGCTCAACTCCATACATGGCCCAAAGACCGATTACGGTGTCGCAGCACCAGGACAGATTCTGGAAGTCGAATTGTTTCGGCGATTGCCGACGGCTCGGGACGAATTTTGACATGGGACCAGTTGGGTTGGAAAGTGCGTTTCGTTATCTTTCCAGGCATATATAGAACGTCCAAATCCGAGTCTGTATGCGTCCTGGGCATCCGTTTTAGTGCAGACTGGTCCTGGGCTCCAAAACAGACTCGAAGTCAGTTTTGATTGGGCCACCACCTTGGCTTGGACGTCCTTGCTGGCCCATCACGTCTTCAATCACCTCCCCAGCTATCTCATCATCATCTCCATGGTTTCTAATAATAATTAATTCATTAGGTAGCAATCTATTCTCAAAATCACATAAAGGAATCATTAGGAACAAGCTCACCCGTAAATTCAGTTGTCGCGCATGAACTTGTATTTTAGTTGGCGGAGTGCTGGGTGTATCCATAAGGGTGATGTCCTCATCAGTAAGCCTTCTCTCGGTGGCACCAACACAGGGGGCGCGATCAAATACTTCTTGATATTGTCCAGAGCCTTTTGATGTTCAGGCTGCTATAACAGAACCGCCTTACCACGGAGACGATTCTGTTCCAGGATCTTTCTCGGGTGGCGACACACGCTGTGATGCCCAATAGTACAACACATGACAGAAGAATATAGTTGCAACAAGAACATAGGTAGAGTACAGAGTTTTTTTACATAAATCCAAATTTATATTACAAACCAGAGTTTTAACAAATAAAATGCAGAAGCAAAATTGTTCGCAGTACTTAAATGGTTCCATGGGCTAAGTGAGATACAATCGCCCTCTCGCAGCGACATACATTGAAAATCCGGTCATGATAGGTGTATTGCCCGAAACACCATGCCAGCAATCAACGGACTACTCCTCGTCATCATTGTTGCACAACTCCCACTCAATATTCCAGCAGTGGCTGTCTCCACCTTGGTCATCTGAAAATCACATAGAGCTAGGCCCTGAGTAACTAATTTACTCAGCAAGACTGACCCGTCAAAATGGCCAACTACAGCCGACACCTAGACATGCAAAGGCTAGGGACAGGGTTTATGTTGCCAGAAAGCCAGCCTAAGAGTGAATCCTTATTTTTCAAGTTTTAGCATCAAGTTAAGTTGTCATGCGGAATAATAAATTTAGTTTGCACTAAAGCTATAACAATCAAGGTTGCAATACAATCTTAATAATTCCAAACAGTAGTATTAAACCCACTCATCATCTTAATGGCTTCCGACACTGTTCCAGAGCAGCGATCAAGTGGTACTCGTTACTGTGAGGGGCAGTGACTCGAATCGATTTACATCAATCAGGAGAAACCTGCTTGCACGACCCATACACGCTTCCTGGAAGCCGCATGGAGCAACCTTTTTCTTATGGTACCGTAGGGTCTTCCGGGTCCAGACTCCCCCAAGAAGGGTCCCCCAGCGTGATGCGCCCCGTGCCACCATCCGTGGGTGGATTGCTCCCTCCTCTCAGCTCCAGTTCCACCAAAGAAGATAGAAGGTTATCTTCCAACTAGGCAGTAGTCGTAACTACATCGGTTTACTGGGCCCATATCTCTAGCATGCAAACAGTACGTTCAAACTTGACCTCATAGGACCGGACACGAGGCGTAGCCTTAGGTGACTCGGACGGGGCTACTCCTTGAAGACAAGCTATCCTTCCCTTTCCACCTAGTTACCCGTCCGGTTTTCATTGTGATTCCATCCACACTTTCCTTCATTCGACAGCATTTCCCCAGTGATAATGTTTCCTGTCTACGAATGGTCTCCATACCACTCGATGAGTAGTCGTCCTAAATTAAGCTGGACGACTATCGTCCTACGGCTATCATCGGGTAAAGGGGCCTATTGCAATTCTAGGTTTTCAAACAACTCCTGTAAACCTAATGCACAGAGAAGCCTACATCCCTAACTAGTGATAAAGTAAAAAGGTTAAAACTGGGTGGATGTACCGGGGCTTACCTTGGTCATGCTCCTGGTTGGTCGAAACACCACCGGGTCCTTCTAGCTCCTGTTCCTGTTCCGTTTCAGCCTCCACGTGGTTCGCCTCGTGATCTAGATGATGCAAATGTGATGTTGTGCATGAGAGAAGATTCATGGTAGTCTCTTTAATTAAGATTAACATGTATGATGAGTACGGGGTTGATTAATCCAGTGAATGCATTGTATAAATTAGAGATAGAGTGAGCGTATTTAGTGTATTTCCTTCATGGATTCCAGTAATTAAATGGGATAATGACATATAAACGTGCAGGGTGTGTCAAACACAATTGATGCGATCGAGGAAGACGGACAGTGGATGTTGATATAATTAATGATTCCGTGTATTGAGTCAACCTTAATTAATAATCAAGCATAAGGTATATGGTTTAAAAGTTCAACTATAGATTAAATAGGTTTATTGCACTTGCGACACGAATAATCAAACTATCATGGTTCTGAACATCAATCGAGCATGGGTGATTTACTGTAGTTAGAAAATGTCAGGAGTGATTTATGGACTAACTTTTATTTCCATGCATGGAGCCATTAATTTTTTTTTAATAATTAAAACAATGAAAAGGGCAAAATAATTAATTGTGACTAAATTACAGAGAATTATCACATGCCACATTGCAGGAGGATTAGGCATAGATAAATATAGTTGGCAACAAAATTTTAAGAATTTACTAGCTCCCTAGATTTATTTAAAATTTTATTAATGTCTTACCTATTTATTTTGGTTCTGGTAAAAATATTAGTAACTGTCCATCTTTACCATTTTGTTAAAATACTATATGGTCAGAGGAATCCATAGCATTTTAGTTTGCCTCAAAACTCCTAGTGGTTAATTAGATGTGCATTTTACAAGTTGGCAGGCAAATTTCTGGAATTTAAACGATGGCAAGAAATAACTAAATGGCTGACCAATGACAGGACAGCCACACCATGGGCCACACAAGGACCAGCCTGCACCAGATCCAGGGCATCCCTGTCCAGGTCGAGCTCCCAGCATGGCCACACGAAATAGCCAGCGAGCGGCGGCGCGTTCGCTGGAGTCGACTAGACCAGAGCCAACGGCGATGGGAAGCATGCCATCGGAGAGAGCTCGACACGACGATCACAATGGGGTTGCTGGTGAGGTGAGAAACTCACTCTGGTGGCCGACGGCGAGAGGCAAAGCTCAGGGATAAAGCTCGGTTTTTGGATTAATACGGGCTGCTCGGTGCGTCTCGTGGGATGAGGCTGGGTCGAGGTGGAAGAGGAGCCCAAGACGCTGCCGAAGAGCCGACGGATCTGTGCCGAGGCGGCCCAGAGCGGCGACGCGGTGAGCTCCGGCCGACGGCAATGGAGGTGGCAGTGGCGGGGTGATTTCTTTCTATTTTTGGGCGTTTCCCGAAGTGGCAAGGGGTGAGGGAGACCGAAATGAGGGGCGAGCGTCGGGTGCGGGGCGGTCGGGCCGACCAAAATGCGCCCGCCGTCGACGTACTGTCGCCACGCGGCGGCGAGGCGCCGGGCACCCGGGCCCACGCGCGAGCTGAGAGGAGGAAGGGGATGACAGGTGGAACCTACAAATTTTTTTCTTTTTTGTTGGTTTTTGAATCAGCACTGCCTTAATAATTTCATATATTTAAAAATATAAACCCTATGGAAAATCTAAAAATATGTGTGTATTCATCGTGATGTACTCTATTTTACAAAAATGATAGTATTCAATGGTTGTCACTTGAATTGAAATATAAATTTTGCAAAAATGGGTAGTTTTTAATCTTTGGGTCAATTATTTAGGGCACTTAACCGTGGGATAAAAATCTAAGATATTTCTCAAAATTCTATTTCATCATTATATACGACATATATGTTTTATGGGTATGAGTTATGTGGAAAAATTTGGACTTATAGTTCAAGTGACATTCAAATTTGATAAACTTTCATTTGAATTGAATTCAAAGTGGGCTCAAATTTTAGTAGGGGTTCCTAACCATGTCAAAGTTATGCCTAGGGTACTGCACTAGCGGGTTAGACACCAGAGGTGTCACAGCTGTCATACAAATTTCTGATCGGCCTTCAGCTTTAATAATGGAGTAAACACATCTAGCCTACCTGACAAATTGGATATAAATCTTTTGATAAAATTAACTTTACCAATCAAGGATTGCAGCTTAGTCTTGTTGGCAGGAGGCTCGATATCATTAACAGCTTTAATACTCTTAGGGCCAATTTTGATCCCTCGTTCATGCACAATAAAACCCAGAAGCTGGCCAGCCGATACGCCAAAAGGACACTTCTTAGGATTCATTTTTAAACCGTACCTTCTAGTTCTCTCGAGTGCTTCCTGTAAATCGGCCATGTGATCCTCTATCCTCCTGGATTTAACCACAACATCATCAATATAAATTTCCACTAACTTGCCGATTAAGTCATGGAAAATATAATTCATGACCCTCTGATATGTGGCTCCAGCATTCTTCAAACCAAACATCATGACAACCCATTCATATAAACTAATAGCCCCTAGACACCTGAGAGTAGTCTTCGGTATATCTTCTTCTGCCATAAAAATTTGATTGTAACTAGCATTGCCATCAACTGGCCACTCTTCTTCTATACAAGCACAATATTTAAAACCCACTCTGATATTGGTAAGGCCTGATAAACTTAGCATCATATAATCTAGTGATCTCAGCCTTGATATCATCATAAATCTTCGGATCTATCCTCCTTGGTGGTTGCATGAATGGCCGATATCCAGGTTTGGTGGGGAGCTGATGTTCAACAATCGATCGGCTAAGTCCAGGCATCTCAGAGTAATCCCAAGCAAAACAATCCCGGTACTCCTTCAATAGCTTTATCAACTCAACCTTAAAATTTTCATCTAATTTCTCACTAATAAATGTCAGCCTAGGCTTGTCACCATCTCTTATATCGACTTCTTGTAATTCATCGGCCAACATAAACCCCTTTCCTAACTTGCCATCTTTTGCAAATTCCATTGGGGTGCCTGTCAGAGGAACAACTTCGAATGTGACTGGTCCACCACCTTAAGACTCTGAGTAGTAATCTTGACATGGTCTCCATCCCAAATCTTGCCAGAGAGACACTCCATATCATCTTCGTTCCATGGCGCTAAATCGGCCGATGCAACATTGACGGTTTCATCAGAACCACTTCCACTTGATCACTGATCCACTGGATCACAGACTGGTACATTGTGGATGGTACACAGCAATTCGCATGTATCCAGTCACGACCTAGCAAAAGGTTGTAGGTTCCCTTTCCTTCAATAACAAAGAATATAACCGGCAAAGTTTTGCTATCGATTGTGAGCTCCACATTCAAAACTCCTTCGGCTGCTGCAGTACGACCACCATAATCTTGCAAAATCATGTTAGTATCGATTAAATCATCATTGGTCTTATCCAACTTTCTGGCAGTAGTGATTGGCATGATATTGACCGCAACACCTCTATCAACCATCATTTTCTCCATCGGCATCCCGTTGATGAACCCTTTTAAATATAAAGCCTTTAAGTGCCGATGTTTTGTTTCATCTGGTTCATCAAACACTGTTTGCTAGATATCAAATACTAATTGAGGCACCTCATCATCATCAGCAAACAATTCCTCTTCTGAAGCCATGAACTCCTGCGGAAGCATCATTACCATTGCCCACTGTAGCACCGGGCACTTGTACTTGTGATTTTACCTTTGGTCTCTAAACCTTTTTCGGTGGCTGATCGTCATCCTCATCATAATAATATCTATCATCCCTTATCTGCCGGCATCACATCCTCTGAACTCTTCGTTTCTGGCTCCTGGAAAATATACCAGATGGACACCACTGCTCTTCTTGTGCTTGTTCTTCCTGCAACTCTTCGTCGACTTCTTTGTCAAACTTATCTTCTTCAATCTTCCCTGACACTCTGCCTTGCCCACCGACTTCCCTTTTCATCGACTCTTTGATGTTGCTTTGTCAATCTTGCTGTCCATAAAACTTTGGAGCTTCTCTGTACATCTGATCTACACGCCGACTGCAACCATGACAATTGTCGATCGAAGGCAGCTTCATGATATTTTCCTAGAAATATTTGAAAAATGAACAATCCCAGTGTGGATCAAATTGTGATTCCTTTACTTCTTTGTCCCTTTTCTTCTGATATCGGCTAAGAAAAGCTTCAACATTGTCGATACCAGCCATGTTAACATTTGCAGGGAATGGATGTCCATCGATCTTCATAGAACCTTTAGTAAACTTTATCTTGCCTTGTTCAATCGCCATCGGTATTTGTCTTCTAAAAACTTTGCAGTCGTTGGTATTATGAGACGGCTAGTTATGCCATTTGCAATACCTCTTCTTCAATTCTTCAACAGGTGGGATTACATGATGAGGTGGCAACTGAATGTGCTTCTCCTGCAACAACATGTCAAATATTTTATCGGCTTTGGTGATATCGAAGTCATACTTTTCTTCTGGCTCGTTCTGCTTCACCCAAGGACACGACATAATATTCTTATTCCTAGGCCACTCAGCCGTATCGACCTCTTCAGTCCCGTCCCCAAACTCAGAATCGTAATCATTATAGTTGACCTGAATCGGCCTAGATCATGCCCCTCGAGTCAGATTCTCCGGGATAGATACCTTCTGTACCAATTGGGACAAGCTCTCAAACTCAGGCGAGGGAATCTTTTCCCTTAGGGGCGCTACTAACCCATTAAAAGCAATCTTCGTCATCTGATTATCTATCAACTGCAGACTGAAACATTTACTACACACTTCCCTGAACCGCTGCATGTAATCATGCACAGACTCACCAGCCTTCTGTCTCATAGCAATCAAACCTGACAATCTCATTTCCCTGGTCTCAGCGAAGAAATACTTATGAAATTTCTGTTCGAGATCGGCCCAAGTTATAATGGAGTTTGGGGGCAACGACGCAAACCAGAAGAAAGCTAATTCAGACAATGATAGAGGAAACATCCTGATCTGCAATGCTTCAGTAGCTCCTGCTTCTCCGCATTGCACCGAGAACCGGCTAATATGCTCAACGGTAGTGGTATTATCTTGTCCAATAAACTTAATAAATTCTAGTGGCCTGTATCGACTCGGCATCAAGTCATAGCTAGAAGATACAGGGGTCGATACATATAAGTCTGTCGCATTGGCTTTAACCCGAATTGTTCCCTCATTACCTCAGCAATCTTCACTGCCTAGTCATCGGTCGAAACATTGGTATTTGGAGTAGCCAATGCAGGACAAGACGCTGGCACTTGTGGGGTTGTCTGTGAATCAAAATTGACAACAGTGTGCTAGCCTCCCAACTCCCAGGCAATGCAGATGATGATGGCATGCCGAACAGGCTTGGCTCTACATTTGGTGTTGTACCATATGTCACATATGGCTCTAAACTCTCTTGCCTATAATATTGTGGCTGTGTCTGTGGTGATGTCTTCTATAAAATAATCCTGGGACCAGATCCAGTTGATCTCCTTGTAGCATCAGCACTGTTATTCCTTGGGGGTAGAGTGGCACTCTCTAATGCTGGCCCCGAGCTTGCTGAAGGAATTACAGTGCTAGTACTGGGTGGCTGTTGCTCGACTCCTTTAGTTGCAGGCTGAGGATATTCCCTTGCATACGGAAATACATCGGCCCACGTGCTGGATCATCATATATGCACCCCTCCACTATCTGAATAATCAAAGCCCTCAAAGTATTTACCAATACAGGTGATTGATTAATCAATGCATGATGTATAGCTGCATGTATCATGTTGTTCAATGTAGCCTCATCTACCACCTCCATTGGCTTATCGGTAGGTGACTTCTCAGTTTCATCTACATCAATCAAAGCCGCCACGACTAATTTTCCCCTCTGTATGATCTGACCATGTCTGGTTTTGCTAAATATGATCAACAAAAGGCTTTCATACTACGTAATTTTCTGATTAATTTGTGCCTTTGTTTCATCGCTCAGATCATCCCTATCAACAGGCATCATGTTCTCCATCTTCAGATCCGTGCCGACATCATGTTTTGGTGTAGGGTTCTCAGGAAGCTTGGGATCCTTTGGCATTCCAAGTTCAACCATGTTGTAGGTCTTGAAGTTCTTGGTTCCACTGGGCGTGCCAAAAAGCGTGTTGACGCGAAAATCACACGCGTGATCCGAGAGATTTGCTTAACTCTAGTGCGGGCTCAACATAAAGAAATCGGGGCGTGCCAGTCAATTTTCCCTACAAATCGACAAAGAGACAAACGGTTAAATTCCACAGATCACCGGCCTAGGACAGGCCGATGAAGAAAGTCGATAATCACTGTTAGTGAAAACCAGCTGATGGCTATAAACAACAAAAGATATTGTTAAAATAAATGAATTAGCTGATTTGTATCGGCTCATCGGCAATTCAATAAGTGAGTATTAAGTATTGCATGGGTAGTGCCGACAAGAACTAAATTGATAGAGCAAAGTCGATAGATTTATGACAAACATGCTAAAACTCGCTCTGTCGATGAAGGAAAGCTGATGGGTTAGAGTCGATAGTAGTACAGTAATCATGCGCAGAACTCTACCCTTCACAATGTTGTTTGTGAGATTAAAGAGCTTAAGTCTAAGTTGGAGAGTGCTGAGTATGAGATCACTTCGCTTAGGTCTAAGCTTGCTAGAGATGACATTGTAGTAGAGTGTGAGTGTTGTCAAGTTGTGATGAATGATCTCAGTCAGAGGGAAAGTGTGCATGCTCAAGTTGCCAGTCAGCTTGAGAGTGCCCTTAAAGAGCTTGATGAATTCAAAGCTAGGCCAGCTCTTTTGGGTGCATGTCAGAAGTGCCCCAAGCTCACAAGTGAGTTGAAAGCTAAAACCCTCAAAGTCAAAGAGCTCAACTCCAAGCTATTGAATGAGACTCACTCGAAAGTTCTCCCACCACCATGTGTAGTGTGTAGCTCTCTTAAGGATAAGCTTGCAATCACTAGAGAGGAAAACAAGGTCCTAACTCAAGAAAATGACTATCTCATCTCTCGTCTCAAAAGAAGCATAGTGAGCAAAGAAAACATTAGAGTGACTCGTCAAGAGTTAAGGAGAGTGCTTGTAGGTCAACCTACAAATTGGGGTTGGGATGTGAGAGGTGTGACAAAGAGAGTGCTTATATGGGTAAGTTTGTGCCAAGCTCCAGCTACAAGGATGAGGAACAGTCCATCAAGCCCATTGACACATACTATCCACCAAACTCAAATCCCTCATTCAACAATAAGCAAGCTGAGAAACCAAAGCCCAAACCTCCTACGCAATCAAAGCTGAAACCTAAGAGAGTCTACATTTGCATGTTCTGTGGTCGTAAGGGTCACTTGGATGAGTACTGTTATAGGCATAAGCGAATTGAGAGGATGCAAACTGAGTTAACTAGAAATGTGCATCATAATGATTTTGTTGATTTCAGCCTCGCTTTTTTTTCGTGCCTATCGTGGACAGGGTCATTCCTCATATGGCTTTGATTCACGAAACATAGGCTTTGCGCAGCCACGCTTTGGCGCCCCCACGTCTTCCCCATCGTGGTGAGCGTCGCTCGCGTGGATTTGGCTTTCACATAGATGATTTCTATCCTCACAACCCCAGGTTTGAGTCGAGACGCTTTGGTAGGCCACGCTTTCACCATCGTGGTTCTCGTCCCCTGCGTTTGAGTGGTAATGTACAAAGAACTGTGATAACTCCTGCAGGTCGTATGGTTCAGTGCTGGCTTCCCAAAAGTTTTCTCTCTAACCCTAGCACTGAGCCATCGATCTTTCCTTCTCGTTCTTTGTAGGCAGTAGGTGGAGGCTTGAAGAACAAATGGTTGATGGACTCCGGGTGTTTGCGCCACATGACCGGAGATGCAAAGTGGTTCTCCAACCTCACTCCCATGAAGCGCCGGGATTATGTGACCTTTGGAGATGACAAGAGAGGGAGAGTGAAGGCAAGGGGTGTGATAAAGGTAAATGAAATATTTACTCTCAAGGATGTTGGTTTGGTTGAGCATCTCAAGTACTATCTTCTCTCTGTCTCTCAGTTGCTTGATGTTGGTTTGGATGTGCGCTTTAAGAAAAAAATGCTTCTTGTGTTCTTGATTCAAATAGTTCTTTGGTTTGTGGGATTTCTATTATTAGGAAAGTTTTTCAGGCTGATTTTGTTGTTTCTCTTGGTTCTCACAAGTTCTTGTTTGCTCAATTCTCTTCTAAGCTCTAGACATGGCATATGAGACTAGGTCACATGAGCTTTGACTTGCTTTGTCGCTTGAGTGGCCTAGGATTGATCCGAGGATTGCCTAAGCTCAAATTTGACAAGAATTTGGTTTGTGCTCCTTGTCGTCATGGGAAAATGGTTGTAGCTTCTCATCCACCAATTAATTTGGTGATGACTAAACGCCTTGGAGAGTTGCTTCACATGGACACTTTTGGTCCTTCTCGGGTTCGTTTGGCAGGTGGGAAGTGGTATGTTCTTGTGATTCTTGACGATTTCTCTCTCTACTTTTGGGTTTACTTTCTTGAGAGCAAGGATGAAGTGTTTCATCACTTTTGGAGCTTGGTTTTGACGTTGTTCAAGGAACTCCCTGGTGCATTACGAGCAATCCACAGTGATAATGGCACCAAATTCAAGAACTCCTCCTTTCATGCCTTCTGCCTTGAGCATGGTATTGAGCATCATTTTTTAGCACCTCGTATTCCCTAGCAAAATGGTGTGGTCGAAAGAAAGAACAAAACTTGGTGGAAATGACCCGGACGATGCTCGATGAGCTTAGGACTCCGAGACGGTTCTGGGCTGAGGCCATCAACGCTGCTTGCTATGTTTCCAATCAGATTTTCTTGCGCTCAATTCTTAATGTGACTTCCTATGAGCTACGTTTTGGGAGGAAGCCATTTGTCTCTCATTTGCGTGCCTTTAGTTGGAAGTGCTTCATTCTCAAGCGTGGCAATCTTGATAAGTTTGTGTCGAGGTCTTCTAATGGCATCTTTCTAGGTTACGCTCTTCATGGGCATTCTTACAGAGTTTTGAACTTGGAAACTAACACCATCGTAGAGTCCTCTGATGTAACCTTTGATGAGTCAATCTCTTGTGCAAGCAAGGTGGTTGAGACTGCAGGTGACGGGGAAATGGAGGAAAGCATCTTTGTAGAAGAGGGCCTATAGGGCTTGGATGATGATCATGATGATGATGATGATGAGTCAACACATCCTATGTCCGAGCCTATTTCTGCTGCATCCACTACTCTAGCAGAGGGTCCAAAAGCTTCTACATCGATCTCAGTCATTATCGAGCCACCTCCAGCTATGGTTGAGCGGGAGGTACATTCTGAGAGAGAGGCTCCTCACCACATTCAGCATCAACATCCACCTCAATAGACGATTGGTAATCTCTATGAGACAACAACAAGGTCTAGGAAGCTATAGAAAGTGAATTTCAGATGTTGATGATGGGCGAGCTCACCTTCTTTCTTGGACTTCAAATCAAGCAGTACAAGCAAGGTACCATCACACATCAAGCCAAGTACATGAAGTACACTCTGAAGCCAACATGAAGCCATTGTCAACTCCAATCTCCACCACAACGACACTTGATGCAGATGAAGACTGTGAAGCTGTGTACCAAAGGGAGTACAGGAGCATGATCGGCTCCCTCTTGTACCTGACGGTGACAAGACCTGACATACACTTTGTAGTGTGTCTTTGTGCTCGCTTTCAAGCTTCCCCAAGGGTGACTCATCGCAAAGTTGTCAAGCGCATCTTCAGGTATCTCAAATACACCCTTGAGTTCGATCGTTAGTACTCTGCATCTTCTTCTCTTGATCTTATTGGGTATTCGGATGCGGACTTTGCTAGGTGTAGAATTGATAGGAAGAGCACTTCAGGTAATTGCCATTTCTTGGGTACTTCTTTGATTTGTTGGTCTTCTCTTAAGCAGACGAGTGTAGCCCAATCCACAACAGACGCTGAGCATTTGCTGCCGCTAGCTGCTGTTCACAAATCCTATGGATAGTGTCTACCATGCGAGACTATGTGTTAACCTTTAAGAGTGTTCCACTCATGTGTGATAACTCCAGTGCCATTTGCCTAGCAAAAAACCCAGTCCAACATGGTAAGGTCAAACACATAAATGTGAGATTCCACTTTCTGAGAGACAATGTTGAGAAGGGAGATGTTGAGCTCAAATACATTGACACTAAACACCAATTGGCTGATATTCTCATCAAGCCTCTAGATGCTTCGAGATTTGCTTTTCTTCGGGGGGAGCTTGGTTTTTGCCATCCTTATGGCATCAGTTGAGAGGGAGTTGCTCTTTTTGTATATATGTATCTTACCATTTCGTATTGCATCTCATATGTAATGTATGCATTGGTAGATGAGCTTTGATTCTTATGCTTTCTTGCATTTCTCATTTGTTGTGATTGAGCTTGAGCTAAGTTGTGTGGATGTGATAGCAATATCTCATGCTTAGATTTTCTGGATGGCCTGTTATAGACTCTTCTTGAGCAACCTGCTAATCTTAAAGGTAAACTTGGCTTTTTGTGAACCACATGAACTAATCTTGTCAAAACTTGCTCACCATGTGAATAATTGCTTTTATCCTTGTTAAAACTTGCATTGAGGCTAGTCTAGAGGATATCTTGGCTTTGGCACCTTGTGTTTGCGAAATGTGCCTTTGCAAATGTTTAGGTCATGATGGAGCATTGTGGGAACATTTATTCCTTTTGCCGCAAAGGCATGCTCAAACTTCTGCTTTCTTTGCAATTTGATCAAATGAAAAATTGTGCTTCGAAGCCTCAGAGTGTTTGCCGTACCTAGTCGTGTGACCCTCCGTATGGATTAGAAGTTACATAAAAAATGCTAAATCCAAAAAATTGTGCTTCAAAGCCTCGGAGTGTTTGTCGTACCCAGTCGTGCGACCCTCCGCACGGATTAGAAGTTACATGAGGATAACTAATAATAATGTCTTCCTCCCTCCCTTTTGAGTCTTTGTTGCATATATGAGCGTTTGTAAAGCTTATTTTCTATGAATGCTTATTGTCTTGGTTGAGATTGAGACTGGCTAGTATTTTTTTAATTCACTTGATGCCTATTTTGCCTTAGATGGGAGTACTTATACATGTGGTGGCAGTTTTTCTCATGATAAGCTAATTTGATTCTATCAAAGCTAGTCAATCTTTTTGTTTAGCTTGTATAGCTCTTGATGTTTATGCCTTGCTATCTTTGTTAGTCTTTGTATGATTGTGAGCTATTGCCTTTACACTTCATAGCTTTATGTTAATGATTAGCAAGGTTAAATGCTTGTGGGCATAATTGTTGAAGCTCCTTAGGTTTGTATTTTCATGCATTGCATGCTTGTTCTTTTGCTTCTTTAATGAGTTCATTGCCAAAGGGGGAGAAAATAGTGCGTCATGCACAAATAATGTTAAGAAACCTAATATGACTTCTTTTTGCATTACATGAGACCTACCACAAGTTGAGTGGGAGCATATCATGAGCTTGAGCGTTTTCATGCGCTTTTCACAATCTTTGCGTTCTCGAGTCGCTTTTTTTGCCAACTCTTGGTTTTGTGATCCTTTCTTTGCTAGATGACTGTTTTTCATCTTTTCTCTGGATTTGAGCCATTTAGGTGACCTTCTTCCATTTTGCATTTCAAATCTCAATTCTTTGTGCATTCGATGTTGTCAATGTACTCATCAAGAGGGAGATTGAGAAACCATGTGGATAAGTGCGATGGTTTGCGATATGTGATTAGTAAATGACTTGGGCAGAATTTGTGTTTGAGTTAAAATGCGGAATTTTGAGGATTGCATGAGTGCGTGCATGATTATGGTTTTGATTAACCGGAGTTGATAAAGTTATTGGAGGAGTTGCAGGAAATGGGAAATGTGCTTGCTTGTCTCATGATGTGTAGGTCACAGGAGTCAACTTGGCGGTCAACAGCGAGAGGATCGGACACAAGTAGGAGACTTGGGGCCGGACGATCGGGAGGTCGGGTGAAGTCAAGGGTGATCCACACCGTACACGTTGAGAGGCAAGAAGCGCGGACGGTTTCGTGGTTGAGCCTCAAAACCATGGGGTTGATCAAGACGGCGGGGTGGACCAAGTCAAAGGTGATCGGGTGTCAATGAGAGTAGAGGCTTCCAATGGACCGGAAGCGGGAGAGACTTGCCGACATGGAGGATCAGGGGACGAGGTGACACGCGTCAAGGTCGAGAAGTCATGCTTTGAGAAGCGTGCAAGGCAATTTCCTGGTTTGGGCCTCAAAACCGGTAGCAGTGATTGGAGGTGCATGTGGACCATCGCGGAGCTTGCGTTGAGGCGAAGCAAAGTTATGAAGGGCTCGATGGCGTTCGGGCGAAGGAAAAAAAGTTGGACGGTTTTGCCCCCGGTGGTAGGTGGCAATGTACTATAGGTCAAGGGGTAGAGTGGTCTTAGACCCTAGACCTATATAAGGAGAGGTAGGGCTGGTGGAAGAGGTGCCTCTCTTTCCCTTAGCCTTGCTAGGTCTTCATTTCAAAATGCTAGGAGAGGTCTTCATGTTTAGAGGAGAGTAGTAGGTGTGTGTGAGACATCTTTTGCTCTTCCAAATAGTAGGAGGAAGAAGGTGGCTTTCTAGCCTTGTATCCCTAAATCTTGTATGCAAGGATCAATGATATGAGATTCAATTTCGTGCTCAAGATCTTCTCTTCTTCCTAAATCCTGAATTTCTCTTTTTCTCTATTTTCATGGAAATTTTTTATCTTATTTTTAGGTGAGTTTTTGGGGCGAAATTCTTGGAGATCTTGGTGCTATGATGAGCTAGAACATTCCTATACGGATCCTTGGCAAATCGAGAGCTCTAGCACCTTCGATTTTAAAGATTGCTCACACATGAGGGTATTGCCACGAGTCACATTACAACAATAAATTTTTTGTTGCAATAAACATTGGGTTTTTGCCACCACATTCATAAATGGTTGAGACATGTGGACAATATTGCCACAAAAAACTTGTGTGGCAATATTCATAAATTTTGTTGCAATAGTCAAACATTATTGCGACCATTAACAAAGTGGTTGTGACTAATTCATATTATTGCAACCAATTTTTGGTGTTCCCATGATGTTGAATTTTGTTGCTAAATCATGGTCTCTAAATTGCATCCAAAGATAAAATGGTTGCAATAGAGAGGAGTTAATAGCCATGATAAAAAAAAATTCGTTGCAATAAGCATAGTCTATTGTCACCATTTTTTGCTATTGCCACCATATTCAAGTTTCTCCTTTTTGGTGTTCTTGGCACGAGACCTGAAATTAATGATGATTTCTTGGACCAATTGAGACGATCTAGTTGGAGGAAGGTCACAATGACATGAGAATTACCTGGTCCAAAAATCGCTCAATTTGGAGTTCATTTGATTAGGTTTTGGTCAAGTTTTTGTCAAATCCCGAGTAAATTCTGTTCTGTCTCAGCATGTTACTTTTTCTCAGGGTGTGTTACTTTTTCCTAAGAAGTGTTCCTTTTATTAGTTCAGACTTGTCCGATCTGAACAGTGTGTTACTCTTTCTCAGGGTGTGTTAATATTTCCTAGGAAATGTTCCTTTTATTAGTTCAGACTTGTCCGATCTGAACAGCGTGTTACTTTTTCTTAGGACGTGTTACTTTTTCGTAGGAAGTGCTCCTTTTATTAGTTAGGACTTATCTGATCTGAACAGCGTGTTACTTTTTCTCATGACCGCAATACAATTGGGAGCAACCACAATTCCCCGGTTTTGCAAGTTCATCGACCAACTACACTACCTCCTCCTACGACAACTATAATCCCTACGGGATGGGGAGTTACCCCCAACCTCATGGAGGCGTAGGCACTTCTTGTTCCTCCCAATTCACATTGTACAACTTTTCGGAGTTGCAAGAAGTTATGCAATACTTAGCTGCTAATGTCTATGAAACCAACATTCGAGCGCAAGAAATACAAGAAACCATAAAGGAAGAACAAGAATGACAGCAACAAGCGTCAGAACAACTTCAGACAAACATCTCCATTATGGACCAACTGTTCAGCAACTTCAACATTGAGTATCATCCATGGTAGTGAACGCCATCTAAGTTTAAGTTTTGCAAAGACCTAAGCGTGGGGAGGTACCCAAACCAAGGTGCGTCATTTGTTCTATCCTCTCACCCTCTTTCTCTAGTTGAGTCGTTTTGTTTCCTTTTGTATATAGCTAATTAAGAAAATCCAAAAAGATTTTTAGTTTTAATAAAATTTAAGAAAGCCCAAAAAGATTTTAGCTTTCAAGAAAAACCATAAAAATTTGCAAAACCAAAAAGAACAAAAAAATTTCAAGTTTTCGAATAAAATTGAGAACTTAGTCTCTGCGTTCCCTATGGAAATGGTAAATAGTTGCTCTATTAGGTCCCTTTGAGTCTCAAGTATACAACCTCTACTCCTCATTTTTGTGGACGATGGTAGATCGGCATGACGATAATGCTAGTCCCTCTATGTTCTAGTGGATGCAAAATGACTATTAAACACTAAATCTAGTTGTTGGAGTTTATGATATGGCATGTTCTGGATAAGTCTGTGATTTTCTTATGATTAGAGTCCAATGATTTTTTTTTTTCAAAATCATGCTGCCACAAAAAAACCCTACTTGATGCACATCTTTCCTATGATAGACAATATTCTACTATGGCCAAATATTAATTAGCAAAACCATGTCTATGCCAATTATGCATGCATTGAGTTTAGTTAGGATTTGATCCTTATACGGGACTTGCACTTTCAAAACCAATCATTTTCCTTCGCGTTATCTTTGAGTTCTCAAATTAATCATGCTTGGTTATGAGGTTTCCATATCAAACTCATGCATCCACTCCATGAAGCATGTTAACCAAAATCTTTCTTTGTGCGAGCCTTTGATCCCATTCCTCCCAAATAATTGCTTAGATATTTGAACCATTAAATTAGCTTCTTTATACCATGAGAGCTCAAAAAAAAAAAAAGAAACAAAGAAAGAAAGCAAGAAAAAAAAAGTTTATTAGCTCTCATGGATGTGCTATATCAAAAAGTTTCAAGATTCATTATCTTTGAGCAAAAATAAAGGACCATCCTTTCGCTCTAGCACAAAAATTCAGTATTTGGAATAAATCTGCACCCAAGACTTTTGCAATTATGCTAGCCCATTCCTTCACGTGAGTCCATTCTCTCCCTCTCCCCTCGACATTATTTCTAAATGATTAGAATGAGAAAGTGCAATGTCTTTTTACTAGGACCATCTCTTAGCTTGACAATACATGCATGCTAAATGTGTCATCCTACCAAACTTCATATATTTAAGCCAAACTTTTAGAAAGTAGGATGGACATTTGGTAAGAAAATACACCTTTTGAGAAATGGGAGCCATAGTGAAGATTGCATCAAGAGGGAAGATTTTCAATCTTATGTAGCATTACAAAAAAACCTTAGACTCATGATCAAATAGGAGATTACATGACAAAGTCTAAACTACCTGTTCTAGGCTTCAACCGCTTGTGACAAGGTCATGAAATGCCAATAAGGCCCGTTGGACAATAAGAATGACTTAGTTACCAAATTGTGTTGGTTTATACGTACCCCTATCATGTGGGAGTATGTGTTTGTGCACTTGATCCTCGTAGGGCGCTAATATTGAAGCAACTCCTGATCCATCACTTCTAAGTTTAATTTGCTCGGGACGAGCAAAGGTTTAAGCTTGGGTAGGTGTTGGCGGCCAATAAAGTCTAACATCGACCGCCAACCGATCAGGAAATGCAAGGTAAAGACCTAAGATCAATAAATATTTGTTTAAACTAATAAGATTCCACGAGTTTTAGTAAGATATGTGTTTGCAGGTATAAAAGGGCTAAAATATGCAAAAACATGAAGAAAAATCCCGTCGACCAATCACCATTGTGAAACAGTCATTTTCACCGGCTGACAAGGTCGTTTACGGCTAAAATCAGGACCCAGCCGACAGGGTCGTTTATGGCTGATACGTGAAATACTCCACCATGATGCCGTTTTCTCCTCCCGGACCAAGACACGTGAAATGTGACCATCAAGTGGCCTAACTGGGAGAAGTCAAGGGACAACCCGGCAAGGGGTCGGTACCCGGCCAAGGTCGTCGGTACCCGGCCAAGGTCGCCGCCTGGCCTAGCCCGCCGCCCGGCATGGGCTACCGCCCGGCCTCGGCTTGCTACCCAAGGTCGCCAGCCTATGAGGCCGATGAGGCCTACCGGACCCAAAATGAGGGAGTCGGTGGAAACCGACCAAACAACCGTCATTGAGACACGATCCAAGCCATCGGGAGAAGGTCGGTCGGGGAACCGACCCAATCTAACGACAGTCGGCATGCCCGGCCGTCCGGCACACGTGGCCGCCCGACCTTGCTCGCCGCCCGGTGGACCGACTTCAGCCTATCGACTACACTTCACCAACAAATACCTCTCGACCCATTGCCACCTATAAATAGAAGGGGAATTCATCATAAAAGAGAAGATCAAAGAGAAACACATCAAAGAGTCCATTTCCCACTACTTATGCTACTTAATAGAGTAGGTTAGTTAGTCGGGAGTTAGAGTAATCGAGAGCATCGCTCGAAATTCCGTAATTGTCTCGAAGTCTTGGTATGAGCTCTCTTAGTATTTTTTTTCTCTTTATGTGAGACTTGTCTTTTATTAATATAAATATCTTTCCTTTCATATCTTGTCAAGTATTTATTTTAATTTAGTCATCCTCAAGTTATAATTATCAGGAAGAAACATTGTTGCGTAGTTCACGGGTTTCCCGGCTAGGATTTAATTAAGTTTAATTCTTTCTGGGACTTAGACTTGGTTATTTCTCGGCTATTCTTCCGCTAGGCCAATGAAAGAATATCTAGTAAATGCTTAGAAGCGATGACTAAGTTAACGCTAGCTGAATTTGCATTCGTCCCCACAGGTAGTGTGGTAGACGGCAGGTGGTGACAGTCCTATCCGTCCGTTTAGTAATCCACCACGTTTGAAAAGTCTAAGCAGGGTTGTCTAACGATAGCGTACCCACTAGTCCATGAGGTTATTTTCGTGCCCCAAAGTGAGCTAACAAGTGAAAGACTCGAGGTTGTACCAAAAAATTGATAAGCACTCAACCCGAGTAACTAAGATTTGACGCTTAACTTAGATATATAACGAAGATATATTTTAGATATCTTAGACTTAGACTCGCTATCCTCCCGACTAGCTTAACCGATCTCTTTATTTATCTTAATGTGGATTTCTCCTGTGTTACTACTTCTATTATTATTATTGAACATTCTTTCCCCCGTGTTTGGTCAGTTGATATAATTCTTATAGTTATATTTTTGCTAAACCAAGATAATCTTACGCCTAGTTTCCCTGAGAAAAATAAATATGATATCTTAGAATACTCTCGAATAAAATTCTACAATGATGTTCCGTGCACTTGCGGATTAATTCACTTTACTCTTAAAGCATAACAACTGTCAACAATCATTTCTAGCATCGTACCAGGGATAGTAATATCCTTGATACGACACGTTAAGAAGTGTCAACAACCATCGGTAAACCGTCCAAATCAGTAAAAAAAATTGAAATTGAAAATCTGTTCTTGAAAATCTATCACCAAAACCGGTAAAACCGATCAGTTAACTGCCAAAACCAGTCGATTAAGTTGTATCAGGAATTTAAATGTTTCCGTTATCACCATTCCATTTAAACCAGGGTCACGGTTCAGTTAGTATAAAAATGATTTTTTAAAAAGATGGATAATTAGTTACCATCGATGAGCCCCCAGGGGTTTAGCTAATCACTATTTGCAGTTAGTCATCCAATCATAACGAGGTGACATCTAAGTTTTTGAGTGACATGAGAAAGAGCAGAGATAATGAGGGCTAGAGAATCTCCTCTCCATATGCAAATCGAAATGTACAAATCAAACTTTCCCAGATAGATTTATGAAAATTACAGAAATACTCAAAGAAATTGACATTGACGTCCATAAAATCCATGCACGTGAGTAACATCCAGCGTGAACCAGTCCTACTAATTGGGACGTTGTTGCCAACTAAAGAAGCATGAAGGATGGCAAAAAAAAACCAATGAAGATGCAGAACAAGCACTGTGGTGGCGTCGATCCAAACTCAATTAAACTTTCTTAGCAAAACTTGAAGGTTTGTTTGGACTAAATCTCTAGCTGCTAACAAAGATTTGATGCTACTGAGCCGTTTTATACTTTATTGTAAAGACTTAGTAGCTAACACATATTATTAACTTGATTAATAATAATAATATTGTAATATTATTATGTAATTAAATGGTAAATCTTGTGATGTAGCTGTCACGATTAATTTACTCATTTATATTTAATTTTTACACTAGCTTTTAGTGACACTTCGCAAAAGTCATTAGTGATGCGTTTTTAACGCGTCACTAATTTTACGTCACTAATGTAAAGTCATTAGTGACGCAGGTTTTACGCGTCACTAATGATTTCGCGGCACTAAAAAGAAGTCATAAGTGACACGTTTTGTCCATACGCGTCACCAATGCGAGGGTCATTAGTGACACAATTTTATGAAACGCGTCACCAATAACAGATTAAAAAATAAAAATATAGAAATGCCGGTGCCCAAGTATGATGCTTCCAAGTATCAGACAAACAATACATAGCTGCAACAACCTACAAGCCATGAATCAGATAGCAATTAGCAAATAGGCACTAGCACTTAGTATACATCACCAATGTATTGTTTAGTTCAAAACTGAACTGTGTTTGTTGTCCGAATGACAACAAAAAACGCCCAGAGGAAGTAAGCAACAATGATTCAGTAACTAGACACTAGCACTTTCAGAAACTGTATGTTCAGTAGATCCAGTTAGGCATATCAGTATTACATTAAATGGAACTTTTCAACAAAACTCAGTAAAATAAAGCAACAGAAACTTGTATGTATTTCATTCTGGCAAGTTATTTTGGTCCATCTGAAGTCTATGTGACAACTATAATAACACGATAACAGCATTGTTATAGACACCAGAACACAAGAATCAGTACATTAAGAGAGCATGATTTATCAAGGATATAATTGTATACATACAAGGAACGAAAGAACTAAACTTACTGATTTTGTCAATTGCTGCAGCCATTTTCTGGAGCTCATCTGGAAAGTGTGTGAATACAAAATAAAGCAGAGTCCTGTTCCATCATGATTCAGAAGCTTAAATATACCTTCAATAGCCGTCGTGCCAACCGATTGTCCTGGTTTTACAGCACTACTTCTATTCTTCAGTTCTGGGGAATGGAACAGAAAATTCAAACATGAGACATTACTCAGATCAAACTTCCAAAATGTCAGAGTGCAACAGCTCTTAAACAAATTATAAGGCTATTATATCAGATGCATATGCTATTATATCAGATGCATATGTATTCACAGGCAAGGAAGGAAGGACACAACAGCAACAAAAAATGCAAGCATAATAATTGAGTTCAAAGCTACTCATAAAAGTTGAGCAGAAGCTAACTACTCCCTCCGTTCACATTTAGATGTTGTTTTGGGGTTGGGCACGAGAAATAAGGAAAAGTAAAAAGATAGGTGCACTGAAAACGAGAAAGAGAGATAGAGATAGAGATGTAATAGAAAGAGAGAATATTGTATTAGGAAGAGAGAAAGGTGCATTGGGAAACGAGAATGACATGTAATTGGAGAAAAGTTGGAAACCTTAGAATGACATGTAAATGTTAACGGAGGAAGTACAATGTAAAGACAATGGCTCCACTGATTTAGCAAAAGATAAAGCAGCTGGCAGTGCTTATCTGAAGCAGAGAGACACTCGGAGCTGTTGAATTTCTTGCGTTGGAGTTGGTTGTGGCAGTGCTTATCTTCAGAGCTAAACCTTCTCGCTGTGACAGGCTGAAGTAGAGGAAACATAATCTCCCATCAACAGGTAGTTTGTATCTGGACACTGGAAAGAAAAAATGATTAATGGATTATATAGACACAAGAATGTAAGCAAGTAAAACGCATAGATGAGCTGAAACAGTACATCATATATCAAAGGGAGGATTATGCATATGTGCTCTTTATTTTCTATAATTTATTATACACAATGCTTGAGATAGTGAACCACCCCTCGATATTTGCTAATAAGTAGAGGAAACATAATCTCCCATCAACAGGTAGTTTGTATCTGGACACTGGAAAGAAAAAATGATTAATGGATTATATAGACACAAGAATGTAAGCAAGTAAAACGCATAGATGAGCTGAAACAGTACATCATATCTCAAAGGGAGGATTATGCATATGTGCTCTTTATTTTCTATAATTTATTATACACAATGCTTGAGATAGTGAACCACCCCTCGATATTTGCTAATAATAGTTATTGTTTTAAAAAATGCAGGCAGTCTGTATTGTCAATAGCCAAAATAAGTGCATGCTGTAATTTGGACAAACTGAAATCATGGCTACCAATAAACTAAAAGTCACAATATAAATGTGCACAATTACTGATGGAGACAAGACAAAAGGACACAAAAACACCATGAGGATTCATTCACTGTACGAGAGGCAGTAGTGGCACTGCCGCACCCGCACTAATGGTCCTTTTGATCTACAAGAATCCTCTACAAGAATCTATAGTAGCCGCTCATCCAACCAAATACTAGAAATCGAAAACGTTTCCCCCAAATACAGGGCCAGAACCCACAATCCCATTTCCACTAACCAAAATCGCATTAACTTGCGGCAAAATCCCAAAAGATCTCCATTAAAGTGGGATGGGGTGAGAGATAGGGTCAGACCTGCAGGTGGGGGTGAAGGCGCCGGGGACGCTGAAGAGGATGACCTTCTTGCCGACGGCAAGTGAGTGGATGGAGACCCGCTGCAGCTGGTTGTTCTCGTCGAACCACCCAAGCTGGCCGTCGGGGAGGCTGTCGCCGACGCTGATCGGAGCCACGAGTCGCTGGTTGCGGACGGGAAGGAGATGAGGAGCTGGGAGGGGAAGGGGAGCAGGAGGCAAGCGGGGACACAGGCAGAGATGCTGCAGTGAGGATTGAAATGGAATGCGAATAAATAGGACCTTGATTGCGGCCTGGATTGGTGGTTGTTGCCTTGTCCCCACCCGCGCCGACGGCCAACACCTATTCCCCACGCGCGCCCGCCTGCCATCGGCCTCCGCCTCCTGCCCGCGCGCGCCGATGACCGCCTCCCTCCCCTCCCCGCTTTCGTCGCCCAGATCCACCCTCCTGGCGCGCGGATCCGGCCGCCTCAAGGTCGGAGGCGGTGGATCCGGCCGCCCGACGCGCGAAGGTGGTAGGCCTGAGGCGGCTCTGGCTCCGGCCACGGTGAAGGGATGGGGATTGCGGATGAGATGGGAGACCGGGAGAGGGAGGTAGGCGCGTGAGACCGGAAGAGAGAGGCGCGGCGTGAGAGGTTCAGCGTCGCACGCCGGGACGAGAGGTGGCGGCGGCGGCGGTTGTGCGTGCTTGCGAGGAAGAGGCAGCGTAGCGCGCGTCCCGAGCAAGAGAGAGAGAGAGGATGGGCGTGAGAGGAAGGAGGCGGGCGGCCTCGGTGTCGGACGCGAGCCTATTTCCGAGCGATAGTTAATAAAAATTTCGGGTCCGGATCTGTAATAGGTGACGCGTGATTTTAAGCAGCGTCATCTATTAAAAAAGGTTAGATATTAGTGACGCATACAGAATAGACGCGTCATTATTATGATGTTATTAGTAACACGTTTTGATGGAGGGCATAGTTTAGTGACGTATCCAGATTTTACACGTTATTATTATAGGATTAGTGACACTTCTCTCCATAAGCGTCATATTTTTGTCTTTCTTACATAGTGTTAGTTATATCTTAATATATATGGAGCTTAAAACATCAATTGAATATTTTTTTTGGGGGGGGGGGGGGCAAAAACATGTTTGCTATATTATTTTAAATCTGTGAGCTGAATTAGATTGACGAGGAGAAAAAACTTGAAGTTTATGCTAATTAATTACATTACGCATTGTCTTGAGTTGATCAATGTTTCTCCACCATTTTCTTTGCAGTGATATTTTCGTGTGCCGAGCTATCATTATTACTATAAGCTCATATGTCCAACAAGCATCACCAGTCTAATATCTTTGCGTGCTCAAGTCTTCTTGAGTGTCTTTTTTAAAAATAATTATTTTTTATATAAAATTGTAAAAAGAAACTATCCCGAATTAAATTTGCAAGGTGTAAACGTTTTGGACACGTCAAAGTAAATGGCGTGTATAGTGAGTGAAACACGCCAATCCATATGGCGTGTTAAGATGACATGTCAGCGACACGTGAGCCTGGAGGGAGACGGTTGAGTCCACGTTGGCGCAAGACACGCCAAACCTTGTAGCATGTCTGTTGCATTTAACACGCCGGTCCATACGGCGTGTTTTGTTTAGAATTAAACCTCATGTGTGCCTCTCTTCCCTCCCCTCCTCTCCTTCTTCCTCCTCCAGTCGACGTCTTTTCTCTCTCTCCCTCACAGTCGCCACCGACAGTAACTCCATTGTGTCAGCCTCATTTCTTACGATGAGCCCCTAAGACTACACCGGCCTCATCCTACAAGGTACCCTTGTCACTTTAGCCGAGTAGATTTGAATTTGTAGCTAGTATTTGCTTGGTTTAGGTAGTTAGGGTTTGAGGTAGTTCCACACTCGAACCGGTTTAAATCAGAGTGAATTTATCGATAGTGGCTTGTTGTTGTAACTTTCTTTTACGTTTATTTTAGGTTGCATGCATAACCTTCTCACATTAGTCATGATAAGTACCATTTGTTGATATGTTTTATGCACTAATTTTGTTTAGGTCATAATTTACTGCGAACTCGTGCGTCGGCTTTAATTTTAGTGGGAGAAGCACCTCACTGCACGCGTGGTGGATGGCCCTGTGCCCCCCCCCCCCTTCTGCTGCCAATTTACGAGTGTGGAGAACCAGTGGAAGTGAAGCAGTCTCGCCATCCAACGACAGCGGGACGTAGATACTACGTGTGCAAAGATAAGGATGCTCATAAGCACGCGGGGGGTAAGGAACCAATACGTGTCATGGTCATGCTATTTTTTTTTTGTTTTAGTCTTAACTCTTACTCATTGTCCTGTATTGTATTGTAGTGTTATTTTTTTCAATCAATTGACGGTCCTGAGATGTATGACCCATGCATCATGCTTTTCCCGTACAACGAGGATGTCACGTCGCCTTATGCAGAGTTTGAGCATTGGGTCCCTCCACTGCCCAACCCCAAACCAATGATAGAAGAAGATATTCTATAGGCTGCTACTCGACGTATGGATAGTCCACCCATTTGTAAGTGTTTACCGTTCTAAGTTGGAGATCCCCCCTGAGGAATTGAGTTATATTCCATTCTTTCGGTGTGCGCTAGTAAGAAACATAAGTCTCTATTTTTGATATCTTCAAATTTCATGTATCCTATCTGTGGTTGGTGCATGGAGAATAAAATTATATGTGTTTTGTAGGATGGGTGGCGGCTGTGTGACTTTCAAGAGTACGTTTATGGCCGGAAGCCACTATGGGCGGAGGTTGGTGATCTCCAAGAATATATAGACGGAAAAAAAAGTGCACCACTCATTAAACATGCAATTTCTTTATGTCAGTGTGGAATTCAGGCACGGAAAGGTGTAGTGCCTTCCGAACTTGGGTATGGTTACTTTTGCGGTAACATAATTGGTGAAAATGAATAGGTATATTTTGTTTGAACTACTTTGTCTAAGATGTTGTTGAAAGTGTAATACATTGGGAGTCTGATAAAGGAACCACTTATGAACTATTTTATGGATGTAGGACACGCGACTATGTGATTGAGAGAAATTCTATCATTAAGACAAGATTTTCAAGGATATAATGAGGATGGAACCTATAGAGAAAGCAACATATCTGCAGAAAAGGAGAGACAAAGTATGTCGGGAATATGGTATTAACATCCCACCAAAGTGGATCTTGCATACTATTATGGAGGAGACGAACTATGATCGGGAGGGTGCTTTGTTGTATTGGAGAAGAAATAAGGAGCACTATCTGACTTCGGCAGATTGGAGAACTTTGACTGAGTACATGATTGAGGATGGAATGGAAAGTCGTGGCACGTGAAAGGACAGAAATGAGTTAATGGGGTGGGCGACACAGACCTTGTGGACTCTATTATACAAGAGCAGCGGAGGATAAAATAGTTGCAGAAGCTGGAGAAGGCTAGGCAACAAGAAGCGGCACAGAAAGCCGCGTATCATGTAGCACTCCTGCATGACCCTACTTCATGGCAGAGTTTTATTGCAAGGTTATAGGAGAGTCGTAGGCAGGAAAAAGAGGAACAAGCTCGAGCTGCGATGGTTGTAGGGGTGAGTAATTTGTTTCCAAGCCAAGAGGCGCCTATTAAGCAAACAACCAATGAGGCCACAGACTCAGAAGGTAACAAATCCATAGAGTGTGGAAATCTATTGTCATAGCTTTGTACTATTTAAAGAACTAACTGATTTCGTTTCGATTGTAGATAGTTGGGATGGTTCGGGGTACTGTCTTCCACAAACAAGTTCTGGTCTACGCCCCAGGAGAAAGCATCTATGTGCTGGTGTGGTGACCCTTGCAAGGTGGCCGGCTCTGGTCGGTTTGAAACTTTGTGGCAGCAGTATCGGATGTGCGACAACAATGCACGTGACCGCACAAAAGAAAAATATTGGGTATGTTTTAATATTATTATACTTAGTTATTAATTTTTTATCGTTTGAAATGTGATGCATAAATAATTGGTAAATATTATTTTGTAGACTCCACCATTGCTATGTGACTTCAAATAGTGGATCGATACGGAACGCTCCCAAGAAGCACTTGATTACATTAAAAGATACAAGCGTCAACGAGTTTATAGTCATAAATTTGTCAAGGACATGCGTGCACATAGAGATGAAGAAAGGTGATGGCATGAGTTTTTTTAGGAGCGTCATGAGGCCCAATGCAAGAAAGAGGAGGCACTTGAGAGGAAGGCAGCACTGAAGAGAGAGAGAGGGAAAGTGAGAAGAGGCGTGAGCGGGTGCATAGGGTAAAACAGACCATTTTAGAGGGTGGTTCTGATGCCTTGAGAAAAGAGAAATGGCCTCGTTGCACTTAATAGGAACCTTCCGTTGTGTTTTGTTGTGGCACTATGTCATATTATCTGTTGTAATGAACCTTCTGTTGTAGAATTGTAATGTGATATGTTATGTGAAGTTGATGGACTGAATTATGTTATCCTTTAAAGTGTCTGCCCTTGGCTTTCAGAGAGTGATTTAAAGTGTATGTATTTGGCAGTTTGAGAGAGGTAAATATTAAGATAAGGAAGCATTATACGTTTACCAAGAGACGCCATACTGGTTGGCGTGTTACATGGAGAAGACAAACCGGGTCTCTCCAATTCCAGGTTGCTCCTTTTTTCTGGTGGATGGTGCCCGCTACGACGAAGTCCTAAACACGCTAGGGGATTGATCCCTTACCTTTCTAGGGGCACCCTCCACGACCTCCTTTGAAATGGGCGGCGGAGAGAGGCAGAGAGACAAGGAAAAGGCACGGCGGCATCGGGGTCGATTCTAGGAAGAAAAGGAAAAGAAAGGAGGAGGAAGAAAGAAGGGCGACGCACGCCAGGTAGTTTGGCGTGTCTAGGTGACACAAACACGCCAAAGATATGACGTGTCTGTTTACCAAACACGCCAATCTAAACAGCGTGTCTAGGGTCAACGACATCTAGCTCAAATCCACCTCGCCTCCACCTCGGCACAACCGCGTCACCTCCTGATGACGTGTCACGCAAACACGTCATCTGTGTTTCTTTCGTTACACACGTTATATTCTTTGGTGTGTCAAAAATGTCTAGATTTGAAAAATTAGTGTAGCCTCTTTTTTAAATAATTTTACATTAAAAATGATTATTTTATATAACAAATTCCCTTCTTGACTCCATGGTTTCTTGTATTTACAACAACTCGTGCTCACAAAAATAGTAGTCTTACTACGTCTAGAAGATACGCATGATGATATCAGAAACTCACAGAAGTCTTACGTTCGTAGGTGACAGAGTTATGTTAATGTTTCAGTATTGATTGACATATTTGTACACGATATCTTTCTCATATTTATGGTGCAGTATATTATTGCAAATTAAGCAGCACACAAATTAACAATGATAATTTCTTATTTTTAAACATACATTGCTCTACACAACACAATTCGCCAGTGCTCTGGGACCCATGTGTCAGGAAGACAGCAGTGACAGACGAAGGACTTTGCAACTGTGTTGCGTAGGAAGGAAGCAAAATTATGTAATCGGTGATCTGGACCAAGCTTTGGCTTCATATAACTACCATTTTCTGCCATGACAAAGAACCTGCAGTATACTATGTAGTTGTACGATTTATGGTGAGTCAAAATTACACATATGGAAGCAAAACTTATTCTTCCTCCAGAAAATATTAACAATTTATTCTTTGTTGTATTCATATGTGTCCAGATATACAGATGGAAAATTGGAAACCCATTGGTTAACAGAAAGACAAACTATTCAAACATCGAGAGCCAATTGATTGGAGGAGCATCTGATTTGCTGCAGGAGAACTTCACAGACTTGAGATATTATTGGAGGGCAAATGCAGATACTGAAGTCAAACAGCTTCTTGAACTAGCATGCTAGTACAGATATTCAAAACAACAAATTAAGCAATTCATGTCAAGAGACCACAATTCCTCAACCCCTTTCCAGCTGCAGTACAGTCTACAGATATCTCCGGAGCTCCCAACCAGATGCCAAAACTTTTGTTTTCTTGGCGCCCTGATAAAATCCAAACCTGAAGGACTTCTATGTTCTGAAAGAGACAATATAAATGACAGCTAGGCAGCTGCCAAATCCTCTGCTACTGCAACAATACGCACCTCAATAAACACATGGATTGACTAAATTTGTTTCTTGCATCATTTTGCAGCAAGAATTAAAGCAAGACTGCAAGAGTATAGCTGAAAAATGAAATAAGATAACAAATACAAGGTGAATGAAAACGAATCGGGCCCTTCTGATTGTTGAATGCAATATCCTGAAATTCAAAAAGGTCACTCATAAAAATGCAGCACGACATTGTAATTATCTCCTCCAAGTTGTTTGGACATTGACACTAAAAAAAAAAGTTGTTTGGACATAAAGAAAAGGATGCTCTTCTCCAAAGTAGTAAAAAATATTATATGAAAGCAGGTATAAGTTTACTTTAAAACGTGAAATAGATGCATGAACATCAGAAATAATAATTTGTGGCTACCGCCACCTTCATACTATGAGGTTTCTCCAAACAAAACCTCTCCATTTTTCACACCTCCAGGAACATGGTGTGAGGAATGAAGCCTGGTCCGAGATCCCCAATGACATCAAACACAAAAACAGAGAATGGCCCTCACCACAAGGCGACCGAGGCACTAATGTTTTGTGCCGGAGATCTTGGATCAGCCTCCATTCCAAACACCTGGCTCCTTTCATCTTCTCACCTCTTCACCTCAATCCCTCCTGCACTAATGATTTCCCAATAACACAACACACACAACCTCCTTAAAAAGAGCCTCCATAGACACTGGACAGCTATGCCCATGTCCCGCAAAGCACTTTCTAGAGTTATTTAACACATAAATTAGGGTTTGATCCAGGTTAGGTGAGAGCTGTAAGCTTTTGGTCCTGCAATTAGACGTTGTCTTCTTCTTGCCGGTGCCGATAGTAGTGAAATGTGTAAGCTTTTGTGCAGGGGGGTGGCGCAGGACAAGGAGAACGAGGTGAAGGTTTGGGGGATCCTGAGGTAGTGGGGCAGCTGATGCACGGTCCTTTCTGGCAATTTTATTGGTTTTCTTTCTTTCCGTTGCAGATTCAAATGGAGCTGGAGGAGAAGAGTGCAGGGGAGGAAAGCATGTGGTGGTTAAATCTTGGGGTGGCAAGACTGGATGGGGGTCACGTGATGCGTGCCTAGCTAGAAGTGGGTCTTTGTTTGGGTTAGTTTTACTTAGTTGCACGAATTTTTAACTGTTTTTTAGCAGAGGAAATTTAATTGATGAACTGTGACAATGATTAAATTACTAGTTGTAATTCTAAAGGTAGTAATGTTATTGACTCTATTGTTCACATATTTATATTGTGATGCCACCAGAAATACAAAGGTATTTTTCCTTCCAACATTGTCAAGTGGTCGTTCCCAATCCAAACCTCGCACTCACGAACCCCATCACCACACACCCTGCCGTGTCCTGCCGCCGTCGCGAGTGACGGGAAGACATTGCCTTGGCAGGACCATCACGCATCACACCTCGGCGTCTTGAGTAGGTTCTTCGACGGGAAGCAAGGAATACCATGCCTTAGCGACTGGCTGGATGGAGAAGCGCGATGTGTTCCGACCGGTCGAGTGGACGAGCGCGTGGTGCCTTCTTCTCACTGGCGAGGGGCCTCGTCGAACGTTTTCATCAACAAGGCGTGCAGTTCAGGACAGGATTATTTGCCAAGGACCGCGAGCGCAGCGCCTGCTTCTGGCCCCGATGGATGACGAGTATACGTCGGTCATGGCTAATAGCCACACGAGAGCATGCACGTGGTCATGGCTAACAGCCGCACGGAAGAGCTGGGCCCTACACATCTACGACCGCGAACGACGGATCGGAGAGCGCGCCTGCGTGCCTACCTCGTCGGAAATTCCTATCGCCGCTGCTGATTGCAATGACAGAGAGAAACGAACACGCAGATCACTCTCTGGTTCACAGGATCAAAATATCTTATTCTTAAGCATCCTAACATTCCTAACACTAGAGAGATCTATGAGAATAACTCGTACCTTTTTAATAGTCTGACTTTTTCTATGGACTCAAACCTACACACTAGCACAAGTGATTATGAGAAACCATATAGATATGTGTCATGGTTTGCAATATGTGATGAGTAATTAATATTGGTTTAGTTCGGTGTTTGAGTTAAAATATAAAAATCTGAGGATTGCATGAGTTTGTGTATATCATGGTTTTGACTAACCAGAGTTGATAATGGAGTTGGAGAAATTGCAGGAGACGGAAAATGTGTTTGTTTGTCTCATGATGTGTAGGCCACTAGAGTCAACTTAGCAGTCAACGACGAGAGGATCGGACACAAGTAGGAGACTTGGGGCCGGACGATCGGGAGGCCGGGTGAAGTCAAGGGTGATCCATACTATACATGTGGAGAGGCAAGAAGCACAAACGGTTTCACGGTTGAGCATCAAAACCGTTGGTGGCGATCAAGACGGTGAGGTTGATCAAGTCAAAGGTGATCAGACATCGGTGCAAGTAGAGTCTTCCAATGGACCGGAGGCGGAAGAGACTTGCCGACGAGAAGGATCACGGGACAAGGTGACATGCGTCAAGATCAAGAAGTCATGCTTTGAAAAGCATGCAAGACGGTTTTCCGGTTTGGGCCTCAAAATCGGGGGCGACGATTGGAGGTGCACGTGGCACCATCGCGGATCTTGCGTCGAGGCGAAGCAAAGTCGTAAAGGGCTCGATGTCTTTCGGGCGACAAGAAAAAAGGTGGACGGTTGTATCCCTGGTGATAGGTGGCAGTGTATTGTAGGTAAGGGGTAGGTGGAAGAGGTGTCTCTCTTTCCCTTAGCCTTGCCTTAGGTCTTCATTCAAAGTGCTATTAGATGTCTTCATGTAATAGAGTAGAGGAGTGGGTGTGTGAGAGACATCTCTTTCTCTTCCAAATAGTGGGAGGAAGAGGGTGGCTTTCTATCCATGTATCCATGTATCTTGACTTGATGAATCAATGATATGAGATTCAAATTCATGCCCAAGTTCTTTCTCTCTCCATAAATCCCAAATTTCTTTTTTTTTCTCTATTTTTGGAGCTATTTTCATTGGAATTTTTTATCTTATATTTGAGTGAGTTTTTGGGGCGGATTTCTTGAGGATCTTAGTGCTATGATGAGCTAGAACAATCCTACATGGGTCCTTGACCGAATCAAGAGCTCTAGCACCTTTGATTTGAAAGATTTCTCAAGTTTCCTCTTTTTGGTGTTCTTGGTACAAAATCTGAAATTTATGATGATTCCTTAATCCAATTGAGTGGATCTTCTTGGATTAGGGTCGTCATGTGTTGAGGATCACCTGTTCCAAAAATCGCATGATTTGGAGTTTGTTTGATTAGGTTTTCAAGTTCTTGCCTAATCCTGAACTAATTTCTATTCTGTCGAGGGTCAATCGACACTACCGATCTTTCCATCGGCACTGCCGGTGAGGGAAGAAAAATCTGGATCGGCGCTTCTGATGTCCTTATCGAGATTTCATCTTCTTTCTGATGTCATTCCTAGGGTTAGCACATCACAAGTTGGTGTGTGTGGCCTTAGTGATTATTTCAGAGGTTGATTCGGGTTATAATTGGATATAGGCCAAGTTTTTGAGCAGAATTTTAATTCGCTCCCATTCACCCCTCTCTGGTCGCCTTCTCGGTCCTTCAATTGGTATCAGAGCTGGTTTAATCACTAGTTGACCTTCACCGACTTTGTGATCCGAAGGCGACATGGAGAAACTTTGGATGTTCGATGGAGAGGACTTTCCCTATTGGAAGTCACGGACCAACCATTATCTCTTAAGCCATAGACGTACAATTTTAGAGATAGTTGAGCAGGAGTATGCCATACCAGAAGGCCTTAACACTACAGCTCCAGGTGAGTTAACCAAGTATGAAAACAACTCCAAAGCTGTCAATATTCTGCTTTCTGCTCTAGGTAGGAGTGAACATGATCGTGTAGCACATCTTGAAACTGCTCATGCAATTTGGGATAAGCTTTGCACGTATCATGAGGGTACCAAACCTTTGCACAAAAACCTGGCGAGTTACTAGATGACACTTTTCGTAGGTTTGAGGCCATTGTGTGTAACTTGCGGGCTTGTGGTAACCTTGTGTACAATAATAATGATAGAGCTATGCAACTGTTGTATTCTCTTGATGAAAATGTTTGAGGGGTTAAGATTGCTGCTATAGAAGAAACTGCTGATTTCAATACCCTGAATTGTGAGCAACTGTATAGCAAGCTAAAATCTCTTGAACTGTCTAGGAAATCTTGTCCTAATCTTGCTAATCCTGCTTCTAGCATGGCTTTGCTTCCTAGCTCTCAAAAGGGTAGTCACAGTGGTGCTTCTTATGGAACTAACCCCTCACTTGACAAGTCTTCCTTAGAGTTTGCTGTGTCTTCTCTTGTTACAGCTTCCGATGAACTAATGGAGTGCATTCCTGACGAGGAGTTGTCCTTGCTCACACGAAAGTTCAGGAAGTTCTACAACAACCGGAAGGAGACAAGAGGAGGTGGTTCAAGAACCTGCTTCGAATGTGGTGACCCTGGACACTTCATCGCTGACTGCCCCAAGAAGAAGAAGAAGGTAGGGTACCATGACAACAACACTGAAGACTTCAAGAAGAAGAAGAACCACTTCTTCAAGCGAAGCAAGAACTCCAAGAAGTTCACGAAGGCGGTCGCATGCGCCTACGTTGCCGCTTTAAGCGACGTCGACCTTATATCAAGCGATGGCTTTACAAGCTCTGAGGAGGAGGTTGAGAAGCCACGAGTCAAGAGGAAGGATGACTTCACCGGGCTTTGCTTCATGACAAAGAATGATCATGACGCCGACTCTGGCTCTGACTCCGACATAAACGAGGTACCTCCCACTCTTGATGAGCTCTCTTTTGAACTTGATCATTTGTGTGATGTTTTGCTCATGCAAGATGATAAGCTTCGCAGCGTTGTTCGTGAGAGTAGGGAGCTTAAGTCTAAGTTGGAGAGTGCTGAGTATGAGATTTCCTCGCTTAGATCTAAGCTTGCCAAAGATGACATTGTTGTTGAGTGTGAGTCTTGTCAAGTTGTGATGAATGATCTTGCACAGAAGGAAAGTGTCCATGCTCAAGTTGCCAGTCAACTTGAGAATGCCCTTAAAGAGCTTGATGAATTCAAGGCTAGACCAACTCTTTTGGGTGCATGTCAGAAGTGCCCCAAGCTCACTAGTGAGTTGGAAACTCAAACCCTAAAAGTCAAAGAGCTCGAGTCCAAGCTGCTAAATGAGACTCACTCTAAGGTTCTCCCACCACCATGTGTAGTGTGTGGCTTCTTAAGGATAAGCTTGCAATAACTAGAGAGGAAAACATGAACCTAGTTTAAGAAAATGACTACCTCATCTCTTGTCTCCAAATAACCCTAGTGAGTGAGGAGAAGATTAAGAGTGACTTGGCAAGAGTCAAAGAGAGTGCTAGTAGGTCAACCTACAACTTGGGCTTGGGATTTGAGAGGTGTGATAAAGAGAGTGAAAATGTGGGTAAGTTTGTGCCTAGATCTAGCTACAAGGATGAGGAACATTCCATCAAACCCACTAACACATACTATCCACCAAACTCCAAACCTTCCTTTAATCCAAAGCAAACAGAGAAGCCAAAACCCAAACCTCCTGTGCAAACAAAGTCTAAATATGAGAGTGTCTACATTTGCATGTTCTGTGGTCGTAAGGGTCACTTGGATAAGTACTATTATAGGCGTAAGAGCATTGAGAGGATGCAAGCTGAATTAACTAGAAATATGCATCAGGATGATTTTGTTGATTTTCAACCTCGCTCTTTTTCGCGTGCCTATCATGGACAGGGTCATCCCTCATATGGCTTTGATGCACGAAAGAGAGGCTTTGCACACCAGCGCTTTGGCGCCCCATGTTTTCCCCATCATGGTGAGCATCGCTCGCGTGGATTTGGTTTTCACACAGATAGTTTCTATCCTCACAATCCAAGGTTTGAGTCGAGGCGCTTTGACAGGCCACGTTTTCCCCATCGTGGTTCTCGTCCCATGCGTCCGAATGATAATATGCAAAGAACTATGATGACTACTACCGGTCGTATGGTGAAGTGCTGGATCCCCAAAAGCTTGCTTACTAACCCCAGCATCGAGCCATTGATCTTTCCTTCTTGTTCTTTGTATGCTGTAGGTGGAGGCTTGGAGAACAAATGGTTGATGGATTCTGGGTGTTCGCGCCACATGACCGGAAATGCAAAATGGTTCTCTAGCCTCACTCCCGTGAAGCATCGGGAGTATGTGACCTTTGGAGATGACATGAGAGGGAGAGTGAAGGCAAGAGGCATGGTAAAGGTAAATGAAAAATTCACTCTTAAGGATGTTGGTTTGGTTGAGCATCTCAAGTACAATCTTCTCTCTATTTCTAAGTTGCTTGATGTTAGTTTGGAAGTGCGCTTTAAGAAAAATGCTTCTTGTGTTCTTGATTCGGATGGTTCTTTAGTTTGTGGGATTTCTAGCATTGGGAAAGTTTTTCAGGCTGATTTTGCTATTTCTCCTGGTTCTCACAAGTGCTTGTTTGCTCAATCTTCTTCTGAGCTCTAGAAATGGCATAGGAGACTTGGTCACATGAGCTTTGACTTGCTTATTACTTGAGTGGCCTAGGTATGATCCAAAGATTGCCTAAGCTCAAATTTGATAAGGATTTGGTTTGTGCTCCTTGACGTCATAGGAAAATGATTGCCGCTTCTCATCCACCAATTAATTTGGTGATGACTGAACGCCCTGGAGAGCTGCTTCATAGCCTGAAGTGAAAGATGTGCAATTAATTTGGTGATGACTCAACAATTGTGTCCAATCTGAAGTGAAAGATGTGCAACAAAATCCAAGTGAGGATGAGTGCCACATAGCCAAAATGAGTGAAAGAGAAAATAAAAGTGAGTTGTGAGGCTCCACTAAAAGTCAGGTAGAGAGCATGAACAATATGAGTGGGAGAGATACACCACACGTCATAAGAGGAACTGATCATTCAAATTGGGAAGATGATTTCGCAACTAACACAATCATACCTACATCTAGTGTTGTCCATCTTAATGTGCAGGATTGTAGGAAATATGAGGAGGAAGTGGTTGCTCATGGATCCATAGAAACTGAAGACACAAGTGAGAATATCACCGCTGCCAAAAAAGGAACTATCTGCACACAAGGATTAAATCAAGACAATGAAGATGAAGGCAAAAATTCAGAGATGCTATCCACAATAGCACAATCATTTGAACTGAAAGGTGATGTATTTATTAACCATAATTCTGAAAATATAGAACTGCTCACTCATGAGGAAGTGCGCACTAGAATTTCACCTACTGAATGTTTATGCTTTGTCATTCTTGATAATCATATTGTGCTTGATGAAATGCTTTTAAAAGTTTCCAAGATAGCATCCATGAAATCATTGTATAATTTGAACAGTTGTAAGTATACTTTTAATATCATTGGATATCATCATATTACAAAATAGTTTTTTATTTCTAGAATTTGCATTACTTGTACTAACCTTGATGTTTTCAAATTGAATAAAAAGTATGAGCCATGTTTTTCTCAGCATAACTTGAATAAATTTCTGCATGCATGCAATTCAAATAGAGATCTCTTGTATCATACTTCAATTGTTTCATAAAATAGTGCATCCAAGTCGCTAAAAAGTTATGATACCATTTCTGAAATGTTTGACATTGAAAGGATGAAATTTGATATGTCAAATCAATTTTGTGGTTTGAAAGAAATTTTTTGTTTTTCCATCCACTAACTTGTTTGCAGGGCAAAGAAATAAGAAAATGAGAACTGATCACCACACATGCTCCAAAAATAATTGTCCACATCAAAATAATAGTGTTTGCTACAGGAACATTCATGATATTACTAATGAAATTGAACATAACATTTTTGGTGAGACCACGTGTATGTATAGAAAATGTTCAGCCATACAAAAGCCGAGGATAGCTTTTCTTCAAGTGGGGGAGTATGATGAGGGCATCCCAATCATTCTTGTAAACCAAGAAAGCCATTGTGTAAATCATGCTCTAAGCCAAAGCGATGTTACAAAGTACAACCTGTCATCAACACCTAAATAGGTGAAAGCTACAATTATCTATATAAGTAATTATCTTCATAAAGAAAAACTACTACTTGGTTTATATGATTGCAGATTGAAGCATGTTGTAGTGCTGGAAGGATCCGTTACATCACAACATGTGTTGTTGATACAACAGCGATATCACAAGGTGAACTCCATCCTTAATCAATTTAATTCTAATTTTAACAAGGATTTTCTACTACCTAAATGTTCTACACTTCGTTTGATAAGGAGGAGCTCACTGGACCAACAAAGATGGGTTACATCAAAGAGAACACAAGTTACAATAGAGCTAAAGGCGATGCGCAAGGCTGCAAGTATGAACAAACATAGAAAGAAAGTGTTTGAACCAGGGGATTTGGTGTGGATTCATTTGCGAAGGATTGTTTCCCTGATAAGCGCAAGACAAAGCTTTTGCCATGAGGGGATGGTCCATTTCATGTTCTTGCAAAGATCAATGACAATGCATACAAGATAGACCTTCTTGCAAGTTATGGTGTGAGCAACTCCTTCAATGTGGCTAATCTGTCACCATTCACAAGTGAACATGGTACATAGTCGAGGACGACTCCTTTTCAAGAGGGGGAGGATGATATGACCACGCCGACTACTTCTTCAAGTCAAGCTACACCAACTACACCAGCTCATGTTTTTGATGGACCAATTACTCAAAGTAGAGATATGAAGCTACAACAAGAGGTGCACACGCTACTTTGTGAATTTCATTTTTTAACATTGATGAGAATTATATACTACCTAAATCGTGCATGTTGTTATTGCTCAAGTTCACCAAGGAGGATGACAAGGATACACCAAGAATAAACCAGAGAGATGGACCATGTCGAGTCAGTTCAGCCTGAGAGAACCGTCAAGAAGAACTAGTCATATCTTTTGTTTCCTTTAAGCTATGAAGGCGCATGAGTACATGTTGGAAAGCTCATGAAGTTAAATTTCTAATACCACTAGTCTCAACTAGTTTGGTGATTTCAGTATGGCAGTCGAGTACTTTTAGTACAGACTGGTCAGAAGGTCAATAGTCAACCTAATGTTAATGTTCTCGTGCAAAACTGTACCATTCTACAATATTTTGTGGTACATACTGCACATGGTGTGGATGAGCATCAAGTTAACTTTCCAACGCAACAAACCTCATGTTATTTGGACTTCCCAATATGGAGTTATTGTCAAATTACTGAAGACAGCTCAGAAGACCAACAGCCTCGCGAGACCACTTTAGGAATTCTGTTTAAGGAGGCCTTTTCACATACTCTGCCTTTTCATTTCCAATTCGTGTTTACACCCATCTAGGAGGGTTGTTCCTAGTATAAATATGTCATTGCTTTATAGCAAATGGACACTTTTGATAATCAAGATATAGAACCCCCTTTGTTCAGCTATGTGCTAACAAATATTGAGAGTGATCTCTCCCCTTTTGCTCTTATGATTTCCTTCGCAGGGATTGCAGAAGCAGCGACTTCATCTGCTCCCAATTGGTTCTCCTACTCCCTTCAAGGATTGCCTTGATTGGTTGTAGGCTGTGTTGGTTGGTTCTTTGAGAGTGTGGTTGGGTGAATCCTTGCTTCAGGTTGTCGGTTAAAGACGGTGGTTGGCTTCAAGTTTTATTTGCTAGGTCGCACTAGTTATTGCTGCTTGCAGCAAGTTATCCGGCTGTGCTACAACTAGTTATCAAGAACAAGATCCTACGCCGTGAAGATCGGGACCCCGTAACGTATCAATCGTGGTGAGTGTCGCTCGCGTGGATTTGGTTTTCACACATATAGTTTCTATCTTCACAACCCAAGGTCTTAGTCGAGACGCTTTGACAGGCCACATTTTCCTCATCGTGGTTCTCGTCCCACGCATCCGAATGATAATGTGCAAAGAACTGTGATGACTACTACCGGTCGTATGGTGAAGTGTTGGATCCCCAAAAGCTTTCTTACTAACCCCAACATTGAGTCATCGATCTTCCCTTCTCGTTCTTTGTAGGCAGCATGTGGAGGCTTGGAGAATAAATAGTTGATGGATTCCGGGTGTCCGCGCCACATGACCAGAAATGCAAAATGGTTCTCCAGCCTCACTCCCTTGAAACGTCGGGAGTATGTGACCTTTGGAGATGACAAGAGAGGTAGAGTGAAGGCAAGAGGCGCAGTAAAGGTAAATGAAAAATTCACTCTCAAGGATTTTAGTTTGGTTGAGCATCTTAAGTACAATCTTCTCTCAATTGCTTAGTTGCTTGATGTTGGTTTGGAAGTGCGCTTTAAGAAAAATGTTTCATGTGTTCTTGATTTGGATGGTTCTTTGGTTTATGGGATTTCTTGCATTGGGAGAGTTTTTCAGGCTGATTTTGCTGTTTCTCATGGTTCTCACAAGTGCTTGTTTGCTCAATCTTCTTCTGAGCTCTAGAAATAGCATAGGAGACTAGGTCACATGAGCTTTGACTTGTCTAATCCGAGGATTGCCTAAGCTCAAATTTGATAAGGATTTGGTTTGTGCTCCTTGTCGTCATGGGAAAATGATTGTCGCTTCTCATCCACCAATTAATTTGGTGATGACTGAACGCCCTGGAGAGCTGCTTCATATGGACACTATTGGTCCTTCTCCGGTTCGTTCGGTGGGTGGGAAGTGGTATGTTCTTGTGATTGTTGACGACTTCTCTCGCTATTCTTGGGTTTACTTTCTTGAAAGCAAGGATCAAGTGTTTCATCACTTTCGAAGCTTAGTTTTGAGGTTGTTCAAGGAACTCCCTGGTGCATTACGAGAAATTCGTAGTGATAATGGCACCGAGTTCAAGAACTCCTCCTTTGATGCTTTCTGCCTTGAGCATGGTATTGAGCATCAGTTTTCAGCACCTCGTGTCCCTCAGTAGAATGGAGTGGTCGAAAGAAAGAACAGAACCTTGGCGGAAATGGTCCGGACGATGCTCGATGAGCATAGGACTCCGAGGCGGTTCTGGGCTGAAGCCATCAGCACTGCTTTCTATGTGTCCAATCGGATTTTCTTGCGCTCAATTCTTAATGCGACTTCCTATGAGCTACGCTTTGGGAGGAAGTCATCTGTTTCTCATTTGCGTGCCTTTGGTTGCAAGTGCTTTATTCTCAAGCGTGGCAATCTTGATAAGTTTGAGTCAAGATCTTCCGATAGCATCTTTCTTGGTTACTCTCTTCATGGTTATTCCTAGAGAGTTTTGAATTTGGAAACTAACACCATCATAGAGTTCTGTGATGTAACCTTTGATGAATCAAACTCTTGTGCAAGCAATGTGGTTGAGACTGCAGGTTACAGGGAGATGGAGGAGAGTATCTTTGTAGAAGAGGACCTACAGGGCTTGGATGATGACGATGATGAGTCATTCCATCGCACATCCGAGCTTGTTCCTGCTGCTTCCACCACTCTAGCAGAGGGTCTAGAAGCTTCTACATCAACGTCAGCTGCTGTTGAGCCTACTCCAGCCATGGTTGAGGGAAAGGTACACTCTAAGAGAGAGGCCCCTTGCCACATTCAATGTCTACATCATCCTCAACAGATGATCGGTAACCTCAATGAGAGGATAACAAGGTCAAGGTCTGCACATCTCGCCTGCTTTACCAATTCTCTATTTGTTGCCACCTTTGAACCTCGGGATGTTGGACACGCACTATTTGATGAACATTGGCTTAATGTCATGCATGAAGAGTTGGAAAACTTTAAGAGGAACAAAGTATGGACTCTAGTAGAGCCTCCTGTTAGTGTTAATGTCATAGTAACCAAGTGGGTGTTCAAAAACAAGCATGGGGAAGATGGTGAGGTTGTGAGAAACAAGGCTAGACTTGTTCCTCAGGGTTTTAGCCAAGTTAAGGGCTTAGACTATGGAGAAACCTTTGCTTCTGTTGCATGCATAGAAGCCATTAGTATCTTGCTTGCATTTGCTGCCTCTAAGGGCATTAGACTCTACCAAATGAATGTCAAGAGTGCTTTCCTAAATGGTTTCATAGAGGAAGAGGTTTATGTGAAACAACAACCTAGCTTTGAGCACCACAAATGCCTAAACCGAGTGTACAAGCTTTTGAAGGCTTTGTACAGGCTAAAGCAAGCACCTAGGGCATGGTATGCTAGGCTTAAGACCTTCTTGCTAGAGCGCAGGTATGTCATGGGGTGTGTTGACAAAACCTTGTTCACTCTAAAGCATAGCAATGACTTCTTAATGGTTCAGATATACGTGGATGATATCATCTTTGGAAATTCCTCTCATGCTCTTATGTCTAGATTTTAGGAAGCCATGGAATGTGAATTTCAGATGTCGATGATCGGCGAGCTCACCTTCTTCCTTGGACTTCAAATTAAGCAGTGCAAGCCAGGCACCTTCATACATCAAGCCAAGTACGTGAAGGATCTCCTGAAGAAGTTTGACATGGTCAATGTGAAGTCGTTGTCAACACCAATGTCCACTACAACGACACTTGACCCAGATGAAGACTGTGAAGCGGTGGACCAAAGGGAGTACAGGAGCATGATCAACTCGCTCTTGTACTTGACAGCGACAAGGCCCGACATACACTTTGTGGTGTGTCTTTGTGCTCGCTTTCAAGCTTCCCCAAGGGTGACTCATCGCAAGGCTGTCAAGCGCATCTTCGAGTATCTCAAATACACCCTTGAGTTCAGTCTTTGGTACTCTGCATCTTCATCTCTTGATCTCATTGCGTATGCGGATGCAGACTTTGCTAGGTGTAGAATTGATAGGAAGAGCACTTCTGGTACTTGCCATTTCTTGGGTACTTCTTTGATCTGTTGGTCTTCTTGTAAGCAGTCGAGTGTAGCCCAATCCACCACAAAGGTTGAGTATGTTGCTGCTGCTAGCTGTTGCTCTCAAATCCTATGGATAGTATCCACCATGATAGACTATGGGTTAAGCTTTAAGAGTGTTCCGCTCATGTGTGATAACTCCAGTGTCATATGCTTAGCTAAAAACCCAATCCAACATAGTAAGGTCAAACATTAACGTGTGATTCCACTTTCTGAGAGACAATGTTGAGAAGGGAGATGTTGAGCTCAAATACATCAACACCAAAAACCAATTGGCTGATATCCTTACCAAGCCCCTAGATGCTTCGCAATTCGCTTTTCTTCGGGGGGGGGGGGGGGGGGGGGGCAGGGGGGAGCTTGGTGTTTGCCATCCTTATGGCATCATTTGAGGGGGAGTTGGTGTTCTCTTTTATATATGTATCTTATCTTTTCGAATTGCATCTCATATGTAATATATGCATTGGTAGATGAGCTTTGATTCTTATACTTTCTTGCATTTCTCTTTGCTATGATTGAGCTTGAGCTAAGTTGTGTGGATGTGATAGTAATTTCTAATGCTTAGATTTTCTAGATGACTTGTTATAGACTCTTTTGAGCAACTTGCTAATCTTAAAGATAAACTTAGCTTCTTGTGAACCTTATGAACTAATCTTGCTAAAACTTGCTCACCATATGTATAATTGCTTTTATCTCTGTCAAGACTTGTGTTGAGGCTAGTCTAGAGGATATCTTGGCTTTGACACTTTGTGTTTGCGAAATGTGGCTTTGCAAATGTTTAGCTCATGATGGAACATTGTGGGAACATTTGTTCCTTTTGCCGCAAAGGCATGCTCATCCTTATGCTTTTAATTTGGAAAATAAGTTGAATGTGCTTTGAAGCCTCGGGGTGTTTGCCGTACCCAGTCAATCTTTTTGCTTAGCTTGTATAGCTCTTGGTGTTTATGCCTTGTGATCTATTTTTTTTTTATCTTTGTATGATTGTGAGCTATTGCTTTTATACTTCATAGCTCTATGTTTAGATTAGCAAGGTTAAATGCTTGTTTGCATATTTGTTGAAGCTCCTTAGGTTTGCATTTTGATGCACTGCATACTTGTTCTTTTGCTTCTTTGATGAGTTTATTGCCAAAGGGGGGGAAAATATTGGGTCGTGCACAAATAATGCTAAGAAACTTAAAATGATCCATTTTACATTACATGAGACCTACCACAAGTTGAGGGGGAGCATATCTTGTCCTTGAGCATTTTTCGTGCACTTTTCACAATCTTTGCATTCTCGAGTGGCTTTCTTTGTCAACTTTTGATTTTGTGATCCCTCTTATACTAGATGGCTACTTTTCACCTTTTTCTTTGGGTTTGGCCATTTGGATGTGCTTATTCGGTTTAGCATTTCAAATCTCTAAGCTTTGTGCATTTGATGTTGTCAATGTACTCATTAAGGGGGAGATTGAGAAACATGTGGACATCTGCCATGGTTTGCAATATATGATGAGTAATTGACATTGGTTGAGTTTGGTGTTTGAGTTGAAATGTGGGAATTTGGGGATTGCATGAGCTTGTGCATGTCATGTTTTTGACTAACCGGAGTTGGTAAAGATGCTGGAGAGTTTGCAGGAGATGGAAAATATGTTTGCTTGTCGCATGATGTGTAGGTCACTAGAGTCAACTTGGTGATCAACAATGAAAGGATCGGGCACAAGTAGGAGACTTGAGGCCAGACAATTGGGAGGCCGGGTGAAGTCAAGGATGATCCATACCGTTCACGTGGAGAGGCAAAAAGCATGGACGGTTTCGCGGTTGAGCCTCAAAACCGTCGGTGGTGATCAAGATGGCGGGGTTGATCAAGTCAAAGGCAATCAGATGTCGGTGCAAGTAGAGGCTTCCAATAGACCAGAGACGGGAGAAACTTGCCGACGAGGAGGATCACGGGACAAGGTGACACGCGTCAAGATCAAGAAGTCACGCTTTGAGAAGCATGCAAGGCGGTTTCCTGGTTTGGGCCTCAAAACCGGTGGCGGCGATTGGAGGTGCATATGGCACCATCGCGGAGTCAAAACCGGTCGAGGCGAGGTAAAATCATGAAGGGCTCGATGGCGTTCGGGCAACGAGGAAAAAGATGGACGGTTATGCTCCTGGTGGTAGGTGGCAGTGTATTGTAGGTGAGGGGTAGGATGGTCTTTAGGACAACCCCTAGGCCTATATAAGGAGAGGTAGGGCTGGCGAAAGAGGTGCCTCTCTTTCCCTTAGCCTTGCCTTAGGTCTTCATTCAAAGTGCCAGGAGAGGTCTTCATGTAATAGTAGAGAGGAGAGGGTGTGTGAGAGACATCTCTTTCTCTTCCAAATAGTGGGAGAAAGAGGGTGGCTTCCTAGCCATGTATTCATGTATCTTGACTTGATGAATCAATGATATGAGATTCAAATTCATGCTCAAGTTCTTCCTTTCTCCCTAAATCCCGAATTTCTCTTTTTCTCTATTTTCAGAGCTATTTTTGTGCGAATTTTTGATCTCATTTTTTAGTGAGTTTTTGGGGCGGATTTCTTGGGATCTTAGTTCTATGATGAGCTAGAACAATCCTATATGGGTCCTTGACCGAATCACAAGCTCTAGCACCTTCGATTTGAAGGATTTCTCAAGTTTCCCTTTTTTTGGTGTTCTTGGCACAAGATTTGAAATTTGTGATGATTCCTTGAGCCAATTCAGTGGATCTTCTTGGATTAGGGTCGTGATGTGTTGAGGATTGGCTGGTCCAAATATCACATGATTTGGAGATCATTTGGATAGGTTTTGGGTGAGATTTGTGCAAAATCATGACAATTTTTCTGTTTTGTCAGGGGTCGATCGGCACTGCCGATCTTTCCATCGACACTGTCGGTGAGGGAAGAAAAATCTGGATCAGCACTGCCGATGTCCTTACCGAGAATTTCATCTTCTTTCTGATGTCATTCGACACTGCCGATTCCTCGACCGGCACTGCCGGTGTGGGACAAAAATCCTAAATCGGCACTATCGATGCCCCTGACCGGTACTGCCGATGGTCTGTCTGAGCTGCCTGTTTTATGTTTTCTTTCCTAGTTTCAAGCCTTGGTTGTTTTTCTTTGCTTCTCTCTAGTTCTTCCGCTAGTGTGAGTCATTCCTAGGGTTAACACATCACAAGTTGGTGTGTGTGGCCTTGGTGATTCTTTCAAAGGTTGATTCGGGTTGTAATTGGGATATAGGCCAAGTTCTTGAGAAGAATTTTAATTGGCTCCCATTAACCCCCCCCCCCCTCTGGTCGTCTTCTCGGTCCTTCAATTTCAATAATAAATCACTAAAATAAATATTTTGTAGCCTCGAGGCATAGAACTAGTAATTATCTGAGTGATTTCAATAATAAATCATTTAAACCTGATATATCTGCCATGACGCATCGTATTTAATGATAGTAAGTAGTACCAAAACTGGATGGCCAGCATCTATTGATGCACCAGCTAGGTTAAGCAAGGTATATAAATGCCTTCCAGTCATCTCTTAAAGAACACCTTGACCCATCAGCTTCTTCTGTTCCTTGTGTCGCTGCCGCCGGTAGCGCTCAAACCCTAGATCCACGTCGGACCTTCGACCTTCCTTGCTAATCGTGCTTCATTTCCACATTGCAGCTCCACTCCAATGGCTCCCAAGCGATCTCACTAATCTAGCAAGGCCTCTGTGAAAGAAAAGGCTTCCCCTGTGCACATGGAAGACAATCCGACTCTCGACATCCCCGAGGGAATCAAGGAGTTCCCTGCCTCATCCATGGTTTCAGAGAAGATTAACCGGCTCCTGATTGATGGTGTGCTGCAAGATCACAAGACGGTGGACTGGATCAAAATCATAGGTTAGAAAATTCCTCAGCTGCCTATTGACCATGTTATTGTTTTCGCTCCCTTTTTCTATCGCAACCATGGACTGCCCTGTTTCGATTTCTTCTGCTGATTGCTTTCTTCTATGGAATTAATTTGATTAATCTGAACCCTAATTCCATCCTCCATACCTCCATCTTTATACATTTCTGTGAGGTGTTACTGGGTATTGCGCCTCATTTAGATATGTATAAAGAACTGTTCGTTCTCAAGTCTAATAGTGATAGTGTTATCGGTGGAGCCGGTTTCCAATTGAGGAACAAATCAAAATACATCGAAGTGCCGCTTCCATCTACCAACAAGGGGTGGCACGTCGACTGGTTCTACCATGGGAACCATGCACCACCTCTTCTAGAATTTAATGTTGAAGTGCCTGTATCCTGACCATCATGGTCTGAAAAAGCTTCTGCTGACAAAAAAGAAGAGGTCGAAGAGATCTTGGAGCAAATTGCCATCTTGAAATCTAAAGGATACACTGGAGTGGATGTCGCTGAAATCTTCATATATCATAGGGTCCAACCAATCAAAAGATGCCACGTTCCCGGTTGGCAGTTCAACATGAAAGGAGATCCCACTCGGGAAGTGCCTGAAGAAATGTCAAACCGAGAGCTCACATTGAGGCTAAAGAATATCTTTTCATCATTATTAAATTGGACTATGGACTCCAAGAAAATCAGGCATCACTCCAAAACCGATGGAAGGCCGGTAAGTAGATACTCTAGACATGATGAATATGTAAATGTTGTCCTTATATTGATGTTGCTTTGGTTGTAGGGTTCAGACCGATATAGATCAGATCCACCACTTCCAGCAGTAGTGCAAGACAAAACATCGAGTCAAGATCCAACCCCGAAACATTGTAAAGCGATGATTGAAGATTCTGATGAAGAAGAATCCTTGTCAGAAAGGATTGCTAGACTTCAACGGGAAGCAACTAAAAAGGCTGCTGCTGAGTGAGAAACCACTCGTCAAGACCATAGGACAAAATCAAAAGGCAGAACCAATGATAACACTACTCGGACGAGTAACTCAGGCACTAACAAATCCGCGTCTCCAAGGCGTCATGCAGTACTCCTCGTAAGGTGTCCGGGTTGAAGTTTAAGCGACATCAAAAGTAAGGTTCCTTTTTCATAATGTTGCTGCCATGTGAATTATGTAAGACTAATCAGAAACATTTCTGTTGTAGATCTGCCGGAACCGCAGCATCAGGAGGTGCTGAATCGCAAGCCAAGTCAACTGCCAAACAACAAACATCATTAAGAATAGACCATGGAGCGGCCAGTGAAGCCGTAAATCAATCGGCTGGAGCGCCGAGTGATCAGACAAATGCTCTAACGCCTGACCGACTGAGGCAAATGTTGAAGTTAGCTCGCCTCCCCTTGAAGAAGCTGGGAAACAAAGTCAAGCGAGGATGAGGAGTTTCAGCTTCTTGACAGAGAGACCGGACAGAAGGTCGGGAGTGACCGAACTGTACGGTCATCAAAGGAGAAGGCAGATCAGAGAGAAGACTTTGCAAGGAATGTATCTGCACTAAAGACCATAGTGACCGAACGGTCTAGTCTATAGACCGGATGGTCCAGTCTGTATGGGTGAAGTGCAGGACACAGAGGAAGTAATTCGGGAGCTCTCTAGAATCGACGGTCCAGTCAGTACGAGGTCATCTGCGTACAGTGAAGCCAACGGCTCTAGGAGACGTTCCAAGAGTGACCGGACGGTCTGGTCAAGTAGTGACCGGACAGTCCGGTCAGTGTGTCCAGAAAGGTGATCTCATGGAGCAACAAGTGGTTTGAGGTTAGAAGCCTATATAACTTCGTTGTTGGGATCTTGGTGACCTCTCTTGACCAGTGGAATTGCTAAGAGCATTTGTAGGGAGCCAAGAGGAAAAGAGAGGAGCACTAGGAGAGGATATTGGATATCTTGAGAGTGCTAGTGAGAGTAACTTGAGCATCTATCCACATCTAAGGCTAGGGTGTCCTTGAGGGTGTGATCTAAATTGTTACTCTTGGTCTATGGTGAGACCTAGACCGGTTAGGTGTCGGTCATCGAGCCTATCATGATTGGTTATGAAGGCTATCACACATTTGTACACGGTTTGAGCCCGCCATTGAAAGGGGCATCACTAGTAAGCGCCCGTATCGGCTCGGGGAGTCTGGAAAGTTCTCGAGGGAGGCGAGCTTGGGCCTTGGTGGCATCAGTGACACGACCGTGTCTTCACTCCAGGAGTGATTGTGGGCTCGTGTGCGAGAACTCCACTTGGTGGCGGGAGGGACCGGCACTCCGAAAGGACTGGTCCAACGAGGATTAGGGGAAGGTGCCATCCTTTCGAGACCTCGAGAAAAAAATCATGAGCATTTCTTGTCCCTCCTTTACTATTCCATAATTGTGTGCTCTAATGAGTAGGTTGAATTGTGGTTTGCATAGGCTAGTGTGTTTTAGATTCCGCATCTGTACTCATCATGAACACTAGCATGTGTAGGGTCTTGGACTACTAGAATTGTTAGGTTGCAATGATTGCTAGGATTTAGTGGCGTGAAATTGAAGTGTTCAAAATCATGGTCAGCCTACCGATTCACACCCCCCGCCCCTTTCAGTACGCCTTCGGTCCTTACAGATAGATACTGAAAATCAATTGGCACGAGAAATGTTCAAAGTCGATCGGCTCACCGCCGAATTACAATCCCGTTTATCCCATGTGGATGAACTGTTATTCAAGATGTCAGATGTGTTATTTGGGGAACGTGCAAGAAGCAATGTGACCCATGTGTTCACAAATTTGGGTTTTTACACGGTTGTCCGAAGAGCTTGCTTCCAAGGACAAAAAGGACGCTGACTCGGTGGGCCCTATCACCAAGCTTAAAGAATGCCTGAAGACACTTGAGTCAACTACTAGTGCCAGCGAAGATTTAAAGAAGCAAAATGGAGAATTAAAAAAGCAGCTTCAAACTTCGAAAGAGCTTAAAAATAAATTTGACAAGCTAAAATCGACTACCAAAGAGTAGATGAGGCTCGAGCCGACTGGCAGAAAAAAGTTGAAGGTACACTTTAATAAATTCTACCTTATATGTTGAAACTCGTGAATTATTTATTCATCAAATATGTAACTGATGCGTAGGCCGAGCTCAAAAGTCATGAGGGAGAGCGTGCCGAGTTGCACAAAAGAGTCCTTGTGTTAGAAAAGGTAGTCAAAGATGCCGCCACTTAGCTAGTAAGATTAGAGAATCCTTTAAACAAACTGAGAAAGCGAAAGATGAATTCAAGGAAAAGACTGCTACTCTAGAGCCCGAGAAAAAGGAACTTGAAAAACATTTAAGAGGTAACAATCCAATTCGAATTACCTTTACTGCCAAATTTGTTTCTAGATTTCAATATTTATATACCTCTTTCTATAGGGTCACAAAAAGCTTATGAGCTTTTGCAAAAGAAGGTTATCGAAGGTGACCAAAATATTCGTTGGTCTCTTGCAGCTTTGCAAAAGGATGCTGAGAGAATTGCTCAATATATCATGCCCAATGAAAAACCGCCAAGATGTTGGGATCTCAGCACTCGGCTGGAAGAAACCCCTAGCCGAATTCAAAAGCATGCCCGTCATATCGCGGGTCTAGCAGGCACTCAAGTTTTAGCCATTGCCAAATCACACATGCCAGATATCAAGCTGGATGTAATTGCAGAAGGTTTCCAAGAAGACCTTTTGTAAGGACCGAAGGCGTACCGAGAGGGGGGTGAATCTGTAAGCCAACCACGAATTTGAATTCTTCAATTTCACGCCACTAAACCCCGGCAATCGTTGCAACCTAACAAATCTAGTAGGTCAAGACCCTACACATGCTAGTGTTCGTGATGAGAGAAAATACGGAAGCTAAACACAATAGCCTATGCAAGCCACAATTCAACCTACTCACTAGAGGACACAATTGTGGAATAGTAAAGAGAGGGTCAAGGAATGCTCATGATTTTTTCTCAAGGTCTCACAAGGATGGCGCTTTCCCCTAATCCTCGTTGGACCACTCCCGCCGGAATGTCGGTCCCTCCTACCACCAAGTGGAGTTCTCACACATGAGCCCGCAATCACTCCTGGAGTGAAGACACGGTTGTGTCACCGCTGCCACCAAGGCACAAGCTCACCTCCCTCGAGAACTTTTCGAACTCCCAGAACTGACACGGGCACTCACTAGCGATGCCCCTTTCAATGACGGGCTTAAACCGTATACAAATATGTGACGGCCTTCACAATCAATCACGATAGGCTCGATCACTGACACCTAACTGGTCTAGGTCTCACCATAGACAAAGAGTAACAACCTAGATCACACCCTCAAGAACACCCTAGCCCTAGATGTGCATAGATACTCAAGTTACTCTCTCAAGCACTCTCAAGATATCCAATATCCTCTCCTAATTCTGCACCTCTCTGTCCTAGCTCCCATCCATACGAACCAGACCGTCCGGTCTATAGACCGTACCATCCAGTCTCTATGGACCTTCACACTGAAAGACTTCTCACAGACTGCTCTCTGATCTCCAACTCACCGACCGTCCAGTCTCTTTATCCAGAAGCTAAAACTTCTTGTCCTCGCTTGACTTCGTGTCCTAGCTTCTTCCAATAGCTCCTTGGCTTCTCCACTTCTCCACTGAGCATCCATGCACATCACTGACTCGCATGATCTAAACAGACATGACCTAGACCCCCTTGATAGTCTAGTTTTTCATATGGACTCAAAGCCCTAATAACTAGACAAGTGTTCCAAACACTTGCTCTATAGCTTGTCCCTAGCCTTGATCCATGTCCATCAACCCTTGGACTCCATCAAGCTCATTAAGCCTCCATGCTCGTGGTCATTATCATCAATCGCCAAGGCAACCATCATCAATAAGATTTGTTGTAGAGTTTAGAGATGATTCCTGCATAGACAACACTCGTATAGATATTAACCCACAATTTCATAGTTGTCATTAATCACCAAAACATCCATACCTCGGGGATCCAATCATCAATGGTCACGAAGCTTACAATCTCCCCCTTTTTGGTGATTGATGACAACCACTACTTTACATAAAGCGTCAAGGCTAAAAGAGTTATACTATGATCAAGAGGAACCACAAAAGCATAAGCAAAGAATGAACAAGGTCCTATTCAATCAAGCATCATCAAGAGCTAAAAGGATAAAGAGAGAAAAGCACAATCTAGATGATAATGCATGCATGTCATGTTACGATATTTAAAGAAAGCATAAGGACATGCAATGCAAAACATGAATAATGATATGAAACAGTATAGCATGAACATGTAAGGAATTGAAAAGCAAGCAATCATCATGATGGAATCATACACAGGAAAACAGGATAATTAATGAAAGACAAAGCACTGCCTATGAAAATAAACCAAGTGAGATCATGACGAGTCAAACACAAGCAAATGAAAACCATGACTCATCAAAATCCACGAACATCGATAAATCTGACAAATAAAGAACCAAATGTATCTAACTCCCAAAGCCGGTATACCACGTGTGCTCCCCCAAGATATAAGCTACTTTCTCTCGATCGTCACAGGATCACACTCCCCCTATCTCTATGTCTTCTCTCCCTTTGGCAACAAACACCAAAAAGAGAAGGAAAAACTACTGAGCGCTCGAGGTCGAAGGAGGGGATGGTGTAGCAACGTCCTCTAAGGGCTCCATGTTGGGCTGCTCCTGTGCTGGATCCTGCTGCTCTACCTAGGCCTGTGTCACCTGAGCGTTGAGCTACTCAAAGTATGCGAGATCCTCTGGTGACTCAGACCCTCTGACCTGTCCTGCTGGTGTGACTATGGCTGTCTCCTGTGCAACTGAAGCCTAGAGAAGGGTGAGATCGGCCACATCCTGCTGAGTGAAGCCTCCTCGAACAAGATCCTCTACTACTTGAGGTGTAACGAGCATAGTGTCTGTAGCAGAAGAAGCTAGAGTTGTAGCTGACTACGGGGCTGCCTGAGTAGTGTGCACTATATTTGAGAACAGACTCCTGACCGGTGGCTGCTGCTGTGAAGTGGAGGCCCCTGCCATCTGTGAGACTACAGACTGTGTAGGTGAAGAGAACAGTGTTGAAACTAAGAAAGCTGACACGGGGAGAGAACTTTGCTAGTGAGAAAGACTGTCCTACTCCCCCTATCGGTAACTGCCCTGAAAGTGAAGGCAAGCCCTAAGACCGTGCCATCATCATCGCAACGAAGGGGCCTGCCTATGTCTGAAACTGTTGAGTCTATGGAAGAATACGAACTCCGGTCTGCTGAGTGGACGTCCTCTGGTAAGCTCTGTCAACTGACTGATCATATGTGTCATCAGTCTCATCTTCTGCTGCTATAGCTCTCCATGTACTCTCAGCACATCCATGATCCGACGCCTCTCCTCAGTGGTGTCTGGATGAAGTCACCCAGATGTCCTGTAAGGGCTGAAATAGTGGAGGCATGATCAGTCTCTATAGCTGCTGGCTGAGGTGGTGCTCTTGTACTGGATGACTTAGGAACCGCCATCTCTGGATGAGCCTCCTGCTCATGAGTGGCTGGTGGCGACTCCTACTCATCCGTCTACTGGCTGGAGCCTGACTATGATCCCCTGAGGACTCGAGGTGCATAGTTGGTGGCCACCTCAGGGAATGCCTCATACTGCTCCTCTATCACTAGCCCTAGTCTCCTTAGAATATAGCAAATATAAGGACCAAAGACTAAGTGACGTCCTCCAACCCTCTCAAAAATAATCTCCTCCATCTCAACTATGAATAGATCTGCCAAGTCAAACTGTTGTCTCCTCATCATAGCTGTCATTGCCCACTAGTGTAGAAGTGTGAACTCCTCTCTGTACCCTAACCTCGGAATGATAGTCCCGATGACTATCACCCTAACTACCTTTGCCTCTGTAGTGAGCCTAGCAGGGCGTCCGTCAAAACCTGGAGTGTGTGGTGGTGGAAAGGCAACTGACACCATGTCGTATGGAGGTAGCATCCCTCCCTACGGTCTGTGGGGTGGAGCAAAAGTCCCGTAGGCATTCTTGTATAACTATAGATCCGAAGCTATTAGTCTCAGTGCAGCTATCAAATCCTCTCTGCTCAGGCGGTAAGGCTTTCCTCTGAACATGAACCAGATCTCAGAAAGATCTTTGGCTACCCACAGTGAAGCGTAGAACTCCATCACTATGTCCTCTCTGAATCTGTAAGGACTGGTGACTAACTCTGCTAGTTCAGGCAAGAAGTCAAAGTACTGTTCCATGTTTGTGCCTGTGCCTCTCCTCATAGCCTAGTAGGTAGTGTACTGCTAGGGCACGAACAGTCCAGACTTGCCCTTCCTGGCAAGGTAGCGTCTCAGATCCTCACCAATCCTCCTCTAGAGTCTCGTCCAGTACCTCTCTCCTCCAGCAGGGTCCCTGGGGACTGGAACCCACTGCTCGAAAGAGACGAGGCGACTCACCTTTAGATCCTGAGCGGGAACCCAAAGGATGTCTCTCTCTAGCTGCGACTACAAGTCCCTGCAGCCTCCTAGTGCACACTGCACACATGCACTACGGGTCTCCTGCCCGATGAGCTGACTGTTGTTGTGGCTATGTTGGCTGCTCCTCCTCAGACTCCTCAGTCTCCTCAGACTCTGACTCCTCCTCCTCTTGCCTGGAGGAACCCTGCTCCGTAGTTATCAACAACCTCTCCTGACGAAGAGCCAGAGTACCCTATGACCACGGTGGCAACCTGATCCCTGTGTATAGCTCTGGGGGATGCTGTCCTCTGCCTGGTGCTCCTCCTGTGGCTGATCATCAGTCTGCGTCCCTGTGATCAGTACTGCTTTTGGTGTCCTTCGTGCCTACTCCATGACCTCGATGTGCTGAGCAACACGTCTGGCTCTCTCTGACTCTGGGTCCAACCTGGTCCTCTTCTTGCCTCTGGGCTTCTCTGGCATCTTACCCTTGCCCTTATCTTGTCCACCTGCCATCACTGCTACTGACTGCTATCACTGCACACACATAGGTGGGGATAGGTAAGAATGCACAATGGAAATCCTAGCACTAAATGAAGGACATGATCACTGGACAAATATGCAAAGTAACAACAGTGATCAGAGACTATAAGTGGCTGGTAAGAATCATCTAGTGTATAGTCAAATAATGGCAATTAATCTAACTGTAGCCTAAATAAGAGACAACCCTAGAATTGCAATTAATAGGTAAGCATGGAATTAATTGCAAACTAGGTTGAGCCAATTACTCAATTGATGCAACTAAAAGATGGAATTTTACTCTAATTGCATCAATTATGGTAAACACTCTCAATTAGGGCATAATCAATGAATTTGAGAGATAGCACGATACCCTCGAAGTGGAGACGACGAACACCAAGAGGAACTCGCAGTCGATAACCCGAAAAGCTGAGTTTTTAGGTCACCGACAATGGGAAAAGGGAAAGGAGCAAACTTTGCTTTGATGGAGAGGTGGAGCTTGAGCGTGCGCGCGGGAGGAGAGGTGGAGGCATGTCGGTGGTGGTGCTGGTGATGGCGAGGTGCACGGCGGCGAGGCACGGCGAGGGGGCAGCACGCATCGGCGGCGACGTCCTGCGCCGGCTCAAGGACACGCAGCAGCGGGCGGTTGAACAGGTGATGCGGTGGTGCGGTGATGAGGAGGCGACGACGTCGATGGAGAGAGCGAGAGCGAGTTCTCGACGTTGGGAGAAGAACAAGGACGAAGCCAAAAGAGGTGACTCCGATTTTGACTTAGGTCAAAACTTGATGAACGGCCGAGATCAATAGAAGGACAAATCAACGGTCACGGAGAAGAGAAGCATCACGCGATCAATCGTAGTAACCGGACCGTCCACTCTCTAGACCGGACCATCTGGTCACTTCGGGGGTTCTGAGAATCCAGGTTTCTAAAGTTCAGAACTTGTGCAGACCAGACCGTACGGTCTTTAAGCCAGTTCCGTCTGGTCTCCATTTTCATCCTCCTTGAAGCATTGTGCACTAATGCACAGACCAGACTGTACAGTCTAATGACTGGACTGTACGGTCATTACGAGGATTTCGCTGAATCAAGGAAATTCTCCAATTTTCCGAGTGTCCTCACTGAACACCCAATTAAACACTGCACTTGGAGCATGAAGGGAACTCTCAAACACTCATTTTCAAATAGCAGTCCTCTATAGCCTTATAATTTTCGCAAATGCCAAATAAAGAATCGAGCGAATAAGAACCAAGGCAATTAAGAACTAAATGTGTATGTATGAGCCTTAGTCCATGAACCGCGCGAGTGGGTTTAACCTCGGAGTTCATAAGAGCTTGCTCAATGGGCATGAAGCACAATCCTTTCCTTTGGTCACACTTGTGGAGATGTAATCTCATATTGGTCATGAGGCACAAATATCTCCACATGAGACAAGCCTCTTTTGTGTTTCCTATATGATGCATGCAACAAGCATTTTACATATGCAATAAAAGTAAACATGTCATGTGAATGCAAACAATATTAAACAAGACACAAAGGAAACCTAACAATGTCAAGTTTGAATCCTTCTCAAGCTTACTCACTATAAGCCATACCCTTGCCATGAGAGAAGCCAAACCACCATCTCAAGCACTACCCCTTGCTTATAGCTATCTTAAGTGGGTCAGACATTGACTAATTTTTATGTGTTTTCTCTTTTAGTTATTTACACATGCATGGATGCAAAACATACTAGTCACAAAGGAGTCCTAATTACCATGCAATGCAAGAAAAGAAATAACACACTACAACTACCAAGAACAAACACGGATACCTCCCTCATGAGTAGATAAGTCATTGAGGTCCATGTCACTTGTGGTGGACTTCACTTGATCTTCAAGTAAGCTCTCGATCCACCACCACCACCATCATCTAGGTCTTGTTCTTGGGCACCCACTTGTACTCCGTTGATCTTTCAAGATCCACAATCCACTTAGGCACCCATATGCTCTTCACCTTGCTCTTCTTGTTTGGTGGTCCCAAAGCCTTTGCTTTTACCTTGCCATCCTTGTCCTAAAAAGCTTGAAATGGGTGTTCTCACGGAACAAGTTAGCATTAGGTAAAACAATGTAACTTCTCACCATATGACAAGGTCCTTGAGCTCACTACTCAAGCTCACCAACACGGTCCTTAGCCAACTTACACTCTTTTCTTACCACTTCCAATATTTTGGATTTCTTGACGGTGATGTCGCAGGCTTGCTCAAGCATACTCCAAAGCTCAGCACCGGAGAGCTCCTCGTCATCGTTATCGTTGCTGCTCTCATCCTCACTCTCCCCAAGTTGGCTCGTGGCCATGAGGCACGTGGGAGGTGGAGGAAGAGCTCGAGGTAGAGTGGTCTTGATCATGGCTAGGCGCCACTTCCTCATCATCGCTTGAGGAAGAGGATGTGTCACTTGAGTTGTCACTTGTCCACTCTCGAACAAGGGCCTTGCGTGAGAACTTCCCTGTCCTCGGGTGATCTCCACACTGACCAGACCATCCGGTCAGTAGGCCGGACCATCTGGTCTCTTCATCTTTGTCCATTCCAGAGAGCACCTAAATCTGCACCTCTCTGTCCCAGCTCCCATCCATACAGACCGGACTGTCCGGTCTATAGACCGTACAATCCAGTCTCTATGGCCTTCACGCTAATAGACTTCTCGCGGACTGCTCTCTGATCTCCCACTGACTATACAGTTGAAGCACTTGCCCTTAGACTTGGAGGCAAACTTGTTCTTGAAGGTCCTCATTTTTTTCATGAGAAGAGCCAAGTCCTCACTCAAGTCATCTTCAACATCATCATCATCTTCAATCACTACCTTCTTCTTGCTCTTCTTGCTCTTCTTGCTCTTGATAGGCTCTTGCTTCTCAGCTTGAAGAGCTAGATTGGATGGTTGAGGATCATCCAAACAACTAGTAGCTCTCGAAAGCAGTGTTCTTCCCAAGCACATCCTTGATGGTCTTGGTCTTGAGGTCACCTTGCAAGGTGTATGTGATGATGGTCCCATACTTTGGATCCTTGAATAGCCTCACAAATCTGCTAATGACCTCCACTGGCTCGAGCTTGAAATCATCCCCAAGTGCATTGATCTCCTCCACTAGCACATGAAAATGAGAATAAACAGTGTTAGCCCTCTCATGTGGCAATCTAATGAAATTATCATACTTATTCTTCAGCACATAGTATCTTTCCTCTTTCACATCACTGTTACCCTCATGAATACCCTGAATCTCAATCCAGATACCATGTGTTGTCGAACTCGTATCCAATCTAGCAAACACATCCTTAGAGATGCATGCAAATAGAGCATTCTTGGCCTTAGCGTTGTGCTTAATGAAATTAGTATCAAGCGGGTTCACATCCACATCCGAATCATGGGTCACCTTCCATATCTCTGGATCAAGGGACTCAAGGTAGGCTTGCATCTGAGCCTTCCAATACCCGTAGTCCTCCCCATTGAATATGGGAACACTCTCCATCTCTCCCAGCATCCTTACTCAAGGCGGTGAAGCCTCAAAGTTGAGCACTTGGCTTTGATACCAATTGTAAGGATCGAAGGCCTACCGAGATCGGGGGTCAATCGGTAAGCGGACCACGAATTTGAATACTTCAATCTTACACCATAAACCCCGGCAATCATTGCAACCTAACAAATCTAATAGGCCAAGACCCTACACATGCTACTGTTCATGATGAGAGCAAATGCGGAAGCTAAACACACTAGCCTATACCAACCACAATTCAACCTACTCACTAGAGCACACAATTGCGGAGTAGTAAAGAGAGGGTCAAGGAATACTCATGATTTTTTTCCTAAAGTCTCGCAAGGATGGTGCCTTCCCCTAATCCTCAACGGACCACTCCTGTCGGAGTGCCGGTCCCTCCCGCCACCAAGTGGAGTTCTCGCACACGAGCCCCCAATCACTTCCGGAGTAAAGACATGGTTGCATCACCACTGCCACCAAGGCACAAGCTTGCCTCCCTCGAGAACTTGTCGGACTCCAAGAGCCGACACAGGTGCTCACTAGCGATGTCCCTTTCAATGGCGGGCTCAAACCGTGTACAAACGTGTGACGGCCTTCACAACCAATCACGATAGGCTCGATCACCGACACCTAACCGGTCTAGGTCTCACCATAGACAAAGAGTAACAACCTAGATCACACCCTCAAGGACACTCTAGCCCTAGATGTGCATAGATACTGATGTTATTCTCTTTAGCACTCTCAAGATATCCAATATCCTCTCCTAGTGCTCCTCTCTTTTCCTCTTCGCTCTTACCAAATGCTCCTAGGTATTCTACTGGCCAAGAGAGGTCTCTAAGACCCCAACAACTAAGTTATATAGGCTTCCAACCTCCAACTAGTCGTTGCTCCACAAAATCACCGTTCTAGATGCACAGACCATACAGTCCAATCTCTGCCAGACCGGACCTTCCGGTCACTCTGTAACGGCTCCTCCAAAACTGACAGCTCTCTGTCCTCGGGTGATCTCCACACTGACCAGACCATCCGGTCAGTAGGTCGGACCTTCTGGTCTCTTCATCTCTATCCATTCCAGAGAGCACCTAATTTTGCACCTCTCTGTCCCAGCTCCCATCCATACAAACCGGACCATCCGGTCTGTAGACCGTACAATTTGGTCCCTATGGGCCTTCGCACTAAAAGACTTCTCGTACTCTGCTCTATAATCTCCAACTGACTGTACAGTTCGGTCACTACTAACCGACTGTTCGGTCTCTCTGTCTAGAAGCTGAAACTTCTCATCCTCGCTTGCCTTTATTTCCCGGCTTCTTCCAACAGCTCCTTGGCTTCTCCACTGTCACCTAGTGCATGTGATTTCACTAAGCATCCATGCACATCACCAACTAGCATGACCTAAAGAGACATGACCTAGACCCCCTTGATAGTCCGGTTTTTCCTATGGACTCAAAGCCCTAACAACTAGACAAGTGTTCCAAACACTTGCTCCATAGCTTGTCCTTAGCCTTGATCCATCTCCATCAATCCTAGGACTCCATCGAGCTCATAAAGCCTCCATGCTTGTGGTCATTGTCATCAATCGACAAGGCAACCATCATCAATAAGATTTGTAGTAGAGTTTAGAGATGTTTCCTGCATAGACAATACTCATGTTGATATTAGCCCACAATTTCATAGTTGTCATTAATCACCAAAACATCCATACCTCGGGGATCCAATCATCAATGGTCATGAGGCTTACACCTTTCTAATGAGCAGTGTGAAGCCCTGGTGATTGAGGCCTATGGTACAGCAAATGCGCTAATCGACCAGATAGAGCTAGACCCATTACCAGGTGTGTAATAGGTGCTTAGGCTTATTAAATGTTGGTCCATTACTAGTAATGTAATGAACTCTTGTGTCATACTGCTTTGATATGTATTGTATGAACTCATGCAAAACACTCATAATCAATACACATCGCATCTCAATACTCTAATTGACTTCCTCAATAACTGATATGAACCATGGAGACTAAGAACTCACTCGGTCAAACATGTGCAAATTAAGGAAGCCGACTCGGTCCTCAACAAATGACATGAACCATGAAGACTAAGAACTTACTCAGTCAAGCATGTGCGAGTTGGGGTAATACCGAGAATCAAAATTTGAGTCATGATTTTATTTAATCAATAAAAGATAGACCAAATGAATCATAGATCTCTTAACAAATATTCATGACTGCATAGTTTATATTATTGATAATATTAGTCAACGCAATGTACAATAATGACATGGTATGAAGTAAATAACTATAAGAAAGAACTAAGCATGAAAGCGACGTAGCTGGGCTATGTTCCAAGAACTCGGAATGTTTGTCCCATCCTCATGCATCAACCGATATGCGCCCTACCAAGTGACCTCCTTCACAATGAAAGGTCCTTCCCAAGGGGCTGACAACTTGTGCTTGCCAACTGTAGATTGGACTAGCCATAACACCAGATCCCCGACTGCAAAACCTCTTCCCCTAACATTTTTGTCATGATAACATATAAGGCTCTGCTAATACTTGGCAGAACACAACAAGGTTGCATCCCCCTTTTTCTTCCAGCAAGATGAGATCATCGTGCCTGCTGTTGTTGGATGTTTCTTCATCATAAGCTAATACACGTGGAGAAGTGAAAAGTACTTCAGTTGGGAGAACTGCTTCAAAACCATAAACCAATGAAAACGGGGAATGGCTCATGGCCCGACTGACGTTGGTGCGCAGCCCCCACAATACTAATGGCAACTCTCAAACCCATCGTCGAGCATATTTTTCCAACTTGTAGAATATGTGAGGCTTAATACTAGACAGTAATAATCTGTTAGCTCGCTCAACCTGCCCATTGCTCTGTGGATGGGCAGCCAAGGCATAACCAATCTTGAAGCCTATCTTTTCCACAAAATCCTTGAACTTCTGGGAGGTAAACTGACTGCCATTATCCGTTATGATCTTGTGGGGAGCACCAAACCGAGTCACAATGTCGGTCATGAACTCTATGGCCTTTTTTCCTGTGATTGGAATGTTTTGCAGCTCCGTGGCAGGTACATGTTTCTGTTGGGCAAAAAATTGACACCCATCACATGTTCGGACGATGTCCTTGGCACCTGCCCAGGCGGTCGGCCAGTAAAAGCCTTGTATTGATGCCTTGCTTACTATAATGGATGGTCCCGCATGATTGCCGCATGTACCGGCGTGAATCTCCCACAACATAGTTATGCCTTCGTCTTGTGACAGGCACTTCATCAACACTCCGTGTGGACTCTGGCTGTACAATAGATGATCGATGATACAATATGACCTTGATTTGCGTATAATGCGAAGAGGTTCATCCTTATCGGTTGGTAAGGCTTAGTTATCCAAGTACTCAATGAATGGACTTCTCCAGTCAATCGTGATCAGCACAACCTAGGGTGGTGCTTCATTGCCCGTCATAGCATGCGCCATTGTTTGTTGGTTTAGTGCACATGTCTTGTGTAGTTCATCGAGGAATACTCCATCAGGTATTTTAGCTCGGCTGGACCCAAGTTTGGCCAACTCATCCACCTCCTCATTGTACTTTCGGAGAACGTGCTTATACTCGATGCCATCAAACTTGTCTTCTAGCTTTCGAACCTCAGTGCAGTATGTTGTCATGCTTTCATCTGAACAACACCACTCCTTGATCACCTGGTTGATTACGAGGGTCGAGTCACCAGAGATGCTTAGTCTCTTAATGCCGAGTGATATGATTGATTGCAACCCATATAACAGAGCTTTGTACTCCGCCACATTGTTAGATGCTTGAAAATGAATCCTAAGGACATATTTCATCTTGGTGCCCTCTGTTGATGGCAATACCACCCCGGCACCGACTCCTTCTAGCTGTAAAGAATCGTCAAAAAACATTGTCCAGTAGCCGAGTTCCTGAAGGGTCCATGGCAACTCACTTTCTGCCACTCGACAATGAAGTACGACAACGCCTGCCCCTTGATTGCATCTCTCGGCTTGAAGGTAACATCATATGCCCCAAGCTCAACAGCCCACTTGATGATCTTTCTAGTGGCCTCGCAGTTGAGGAGCAGTTTATCGAGCCCGAAGGATGTATGAACTTCGATCAGATGGTCTTGGAAGTAGTGCTTCAGCTTGTGAGAAGTCATCAACAATGCATCAACTAATTTCTGGAGTTGAAAATATCACACCTTGGAATCTGACAGGACTTCGCTGACGAAATACACTATACACTGAACCTTTTGAGCCTTGCCATCTTCCGCCCGTTCGATTGCCAGCATAGTGCTGACAACGTGTGTGGTTGTGGAGATGTACAGCTGCAAAATTTCCTTTCATTCAGGAGGTGTTAGCACCAGTGGGCCACTGATGTATGCCTTGAACTCTTCCAAAGCTTGTTAGGCCTCGTGGATCCAAATGAACGAATCCTGCTTTTTAAGAAGTTAGAAAAAGGGTAGCCCTCTAACGCCGAGTCATGACACAAATCTGCTCAGTGTCACCATGCAGCCAGTCAGCTTCGGAATGTCTTTCTGTGAGTGTGGTCGGCCCATCCTCAATATGGTGTTTATCTTTTTAGAGTTCATCTCGATTCCTCTGTGCGAAACCAAGAACCCAAGTGACTTCCCCGATGATTTGCCAAAAATGCACTTTTCTGGATTAAGCTTCATGTTGTACTTCTGAAGGTTATTGAATGTCCCGACAACGTCTTGGATCAAGTCGGGAGCCAGTCGACTCTTGACCATGACATCGTCAACGTAGGCCTCGACATTTCTTCCGATCTGCCCATCTAAGCAGCGCTGCATGGTTCACTGGTAAGTCGTGCCGGTGTTCTTCAACCCGAAAGGCATGGTTGTGCAACAAAAATCTCCAAAAGGCGTGATAAATGAAGTCTTTATCTGGTCGGGCTCATGTAAAGGGATCTGATGGTACCCTGAATAGGCATCTAAGAAGCACAATAATGTGCAACCAGCCGTTAGGTCTACCACTTGATCAATGTCAGGAAGAGCAAAGGGGTCCTTTGGGCAGGCCTGGTTAAGGCCTATGTAGTCAATGCACATCCTCCACTCCATATTCTTCTTTCTCACCAGGACTAGGTTGGCCAACCAGTCGGGGTGAAAGACCTCTTTGATGAACCCAACGGCTAATAACAGGTTGATTTCATTTCTAATTGCATCCTTTTGGTCTTGCAAAAATCATCAGAGTCGTTGCTTAACGGCCCTAGCATTTGGCCTAATGTGTAGTTTGTGCTCCGCCTTTTCCCTTGGAACACCTGACATATCAGAAGGTTTCCAAGCAAATATGTCTTTATTATCATAGAGGAAAAGGATGAGTGCGCTTTCCTAGTTAGATTGACCCAATATTGGTGGTCTTGGATACATCACTATCATCTAACTAGATCTTCTTTGTCTCCGTGGATTCTGCCTGCACTGCGGCCTTTGACGTGTTCTTGGGAGGGGCATCAAGATTTGCCTCCTCTGCTTTTGCCACCTCCTTCTTCAGGTCGGGAGCTCGGACGCCATGACTTTCTTCTCTGCTAGCTCGTAGCTCTAGAGGTTGTAATCGTATGAAGTCTTTACGTCTGCGCGCAATGAGATTACTCCATTTGGTCCTGGCATCTTCATCATCATGTATGGGTAGTGTGGGATTTCCATGAACTTGGCAATAGCCAGTCGCCCAATGATTGCATGTGGTTAAGTCCAGATTAGCGACCTCGAAGGTGATGTGTTCCGTCTGGTAGTTCTCCTAAGTGCTGAATGTCACTAGCAGAGTGATCTAACCCAGTGGTACCATCTGCATGTCGGGGATGACATGATGGAAGGGCATGAGATCCGTCTAAGGTATGCCTAGCTCCTTGAAAGTCTTCACAAAGAGGATGTAAGGTTGTTTCCTCCATCCATGAGTACCCGAGTGAGCCGTACTCGATTAACAGTCGGTGATAGAACCAGAGGGTATTTGCCGGGTCTCAGAATGTGATCCGGGTGCTCCGACTGATCAAAGGTTATCGGGACCTCGGACCATCATAGGTATTATGGCACTGCTGGCGAGACCGAGTGGACCTCGTGATACAGAATCTTCTGTTGGCGCTTCGAGTCGACCGTAGCTCTGCCACAAATGTAGTTGACTTCCCAGTCCACGTCCTAGAACTCGTCCTTGTCATCCTCCTCCTTGTCCTTGTTCTTTGTGCCCTTAGTCACCCATGGGCGTTGCTTGTTGACTTTGAGCACGTGGTGCGCAAAGCTTTTGAGCATGAAACACTCTCTAGCTTTGTGGGCTCTGTCATGCAGCAAGCAGGGTCCATCAAGCATCTTGTCGAAGTCATCCTGAGTGATTCCTCTTCTCTGTGGGGGCGCTCAGTATTAGCAACCATCCTGTCCTGCTTGCGCTTTCTGTCTCTGTCCTTGTTGTAGTTGGATGGTCTCGACTGATTGCAGTTCCTTGGACCCTACTCCTTGTACTGGCATACTTGGTAGAGTGTCAAGTTACCAGTCGCGTATTTGTTCGCCATGGCGAATAATTCCCTTGCCGTAAGCCTACCTGCGGCGTCCAGTCTTCTGATATTTTTGATCAGGTCATCATCGCACAGTCCGGCCTGGAAGGCGGCAACGACCTAAGCGTCTGATATGTTCGGGATCATGTTCTTCACTCGGCAGAAGTGCTAGATGTAGTCTTGTACTGGCTCTCCGTTCCGCTGCCTGATTCTGGCGAGCTCCCAATGGTTGCCACGTCAGTCAAAGGTTGCCTGGAAGTTGGTGATGAACTACCTACACAGCTCCCTATAGGAACTAATGGAGCTGGTTGGTAGATTGGAGAGCCACGTCCGAGCTGCCGGGGTGAGGTAGACCGGTAAGTAGTTGGCCATGACGAAGCTATCCCCGCCAACCGCCCGGATGACCATCGTGTAGACTTGGAGCTAATCGTTGGGGTCCGTCTCGCTATTATACTTCTCAATGCCGACTGGTTTGAAACCAGCCGGCCATGCGACGTTGCGCAGGTCTCGGGTGAATGCTCTTATGCCGTCTTCACCATCGTGTTCTTCCCGGCGGGGGTTAGGGACCGCTCCTGACGGTGGTCATCCTCTCGACGGCGCCTATCGTCGTACCGATCGTCGTTGTGGCGATCCTGGTTGCGATCCTCCCGGTGGTGTTCTCGCCTCCTCCCGCTCGTGATGCTTATTATTCAGCCGGATGCAAGCGTCAAGTTGTCGCATGCCGTCTTAGAGGTCGGCGCGCGGGTTCTGTTCGTGGAAGTCCGTGATGGACTATCGCCGTGGTTCAGCTGGCGGTGTAGCCTGTCGGTTTCGTCGTCGCCAATCTTTGTCCTGACTTGGTACCGAGCTGGCGTGCCCGAACACGGTTTTACTCGGCGTGGCTTGCGCTGCGTGCATCTCCAGTACTGCGGCGGCCTTGAGGTGCGCCTTCATCTTTTTGACGTGTGGTGTCATATCCGGATTTGGCCTGGAGCACCAGGTCCAGCGCGTTCAGTAGGGTCGCCGCAGCTGTAATGTTGTGTTGTGTGGTCTTGTAGACCTCCTCGCCATCCAGTTGTAAGGTGAGGTCGTCCATGTCCAGATGTTGTACAACTCTGGATCTGCGTGGTCGGATGAGTGTCTGGGTTGGTATCCTCGGGATCAGTCTATTGTCCATCACGGTGCTGATCACCGTCTGCCACTACTCATGCGGCGGCTGCCGTGGAGGTCTCTGCGTTCGCAGTTTTCGGTGCTACCGAGGCCACCATAAAAACCTCGTAGCAATTGTCCCACGACTGGCTTTTGGAATCACTCGGCTCTTAGATCAAGTCCAAGATTGACTCCTCATTGGCGCTGATCGTTGCCACCAGTCGGGATGCGCGAAAAAATTACAAATCTTCATTCGGCTCTTCTAGGTAAAGAGTCCGCATGTTAGTTGAAGTTGCGTCCGAGTCGGCCAAGTTTGCCGATCTAGCAGTTGTGGGCAACGCTGAGGTGCGGCCCAAGAGAGCCGAGAAAACTCCGGCCTGCTGGGTGTAGAACTCTACCGCCGCGTTGTTGAGGCCGATCGGGAGTCTGCGCGTCGGTCCGATCTTGCGATTAGCCATCAGGACTTCGCCGGCGCCCGAATCTTGCTTGACGAGGCTCCCACTCTGGTCAGCGACGTAGATGAAGGTGCTGAAGCAGATCTGGTTTCCCAGGTGAAACTTGACATCGAGAAAAGCCATTGATTTCAATGAGATGAAACTCAACAATGCCCCTGCCTGACGCGCTAATTGTTGAGAGATATTCTCGATAGTAGTTTTAGGTATGTGTATGAGTGTAGAAGTCGATGAACATAGGACACAGGGTTTATACAGGTTTGGGCCTCTGTAAGGATAATAATCCTACGTTCTGTTTGTGTGTTGTATTGCTAGGGTTCGCACTAGGGTTAGGGTTTCCCCATACGAGTTCTGATGATTATCCGAAGACCCCCTGTCCTCCTTATATATCCGAAGGGCAGCGGTTACATGGTAATTACCTAGTCGGTTATAATAGATTCTATCTATAAGCTATATCTCTAATATTAACTGGCCGCCTACTCCAAGTAACAATCCAAGTAGTTATCTTTATGGGCTTTTATCTGCAACGCCTTGTAATTAGATCCCGACCTACTTGGCACATATCCGAGTTGTTAGATATCCCAGTTATATATATCCCACATGACCAACCCACAACTAAGAAAAAACCAAAAAGTGTTATATCAAATTCAGCTAGATCGGTCAGGTAACTATTTTAAGTCGTAATGTTCTTACTGAAGGCAATATGATGAAGTTTGAAGTTATTTTGGATTTTTCTTACGGGTGGCAAGATGAAAATTTCATTTATATTTGTACATATCATTTTTATACTATTAATGCACATTTAGTGTGAAAAATGATGTGCAGTCAAACCACCTGCACTTGCGTATATAGTGGCATGAAAGGAAAATGTGCAAAATTTGCCTTCCAAAGGTAGTTTTGACTTTTCAATCACCATTTAACGCTGTTAGTTAGGGAAAGTAACGGAGTGGGCATAAAAAATTTTAAACAAAGATAGAGAAGGAACTTGGATTATTTTGTATTTTTTGTGTCACGGGAGGAACAAGGTAAAATTTATATGGTAGCCCCATTTTATTATGTTGAGACCCTTTTCAAAAGTTGATTCTGTTCAAACATAATTTTATTTGCGGGAATAAGAGGGACATAAATATATATTTTTACTTTCACATATTTTTTTTAGAAAAGGCCCGACAGACGATAGGGCCTCAATGCAACATAAGGCCGGGCCTGGACCGGCAGTTACCAGCCCAAGTCTCACACCTTTAATGTATCAGTTGAGCTGGGCCGGACTCTTCTGGCGCAATGCTGCTGCAACTGCAAGCTACCAAGCGAATGCAACGCGATTGCCAACACATCATCCCAACCCAATCCAACAGTGGAGGCAGCCACATACGGCCCAGCCTAGATCGCACGGCGTCGAACCCGCTGCTGACCTGCCTCTGCTCGCCCACCCATATAAACTCTCGACCCATCTCCACCCGCCGCCTCTCGCCCAGAACCCTAGCCTTCGAGCCGCCGCCGCTGCCGCCAGCGCTCGAGCTCCGCCCCCGCTCGCGCGCTCGCGCTGCCGCAACAACGCCACCATGAAGGTACACGCGTAGACTCTCGATCATCTTGTGCGCTCGGATTTTGGGTAGTTCGTCGCTGCTTGGTATCTTATTCGATCCGCTTTTTTTCCAGTTCAACATCGCGTACCCGCCCACCGGGTGTCAGAAGAAGCTTGAGATCGATGACGAACAGAAGCTGTGAGTACTCGCCCCCGCTTTCCTTTTGCTCGCCTACGTTGGTGTGCTCGTTTTTTCCTTCAGATCCGACAGTAGTCGCGGCCTGTTGCCGCTGTAGCATTTGAATCGGTGCGGAAACCCTAATTTTTTGTGTAGCGGGCCTGTGGCTCATTTGCATGTCAAACGGTGTAGATATATTCCATTTGGGCTAATTGTTTCGATATGTATTTCCTACTAGTGCGTGGTGTTACGCTTGTTTCTCATCATAGATGTTGATTCTGCATCTTAGAACTGCCTTTTGGGTCTGCACCTTGTCCTGCCATTTGGTTCTGCACCTTAGCCTGCAGTTTGTGTGCTAATTGCTGAATAGTATGCTACATAAGGTTATATTCTGAAGTCGGGCCCTGTAAGCGCTGAACTATATTTGTACACTTTTATAAGTTGGTAATGTTTGTTCTGATTGGTCAACAATAGGAAAGTTCACTGAGGTGTAGCTGCTTTATTTTATGGCTGAAAAATATCTAATGATCTTTACATCTTAGGTGATAATATCAGTTCCCATTATGTAGATGGGTAGTTTCAAAACCAAGGTTGCATTCTGTTTAGTTTGTTGATAATTCATTATGTGATTTGTACATGTACACTAGATACTTCTAGTCTAGATAGAAAATTGTGTTCCAACAAAGATTAAAATTAAGTGTCTCAATTATGTTGTGGCTGCTTCACAAATGGTTTTTCCTGCTACAGCAACATTTCTTTTGTGCAATTCATTTTGATAGCTAATGCCAGTTAAATCTTTACAGGCGTGTCTTTTATGACAAAAGGGTGTCCCAGGAGGTCCTTGGTGATGCTCTGGGCGATGTACTCTCCTGACAACATATTTCTTGAATCCTAACCAATTAATTGTTCTGTTAATGCTCTAATGTGTTTGTATATGGCATTTCATGCTTTTGCAGGAATTCAAGGGCTATGTCTTCAAGATCATGGGTGGCTGTGACAAACAAGGGTTCCCAATGAAGCAAGGAGTGCTAACCCCTGGGCGTGTTCGCCTTCTGCTCCACAGGGGTAAGGCTTGTTGTATTTTCATTATACATTTGAAACAAGCAATTTACTGCCTTGTGCAGTTTCTTAACTGGTTTTGGGTCAAACTTGCAGGCACTCCCTGCTTCCGTGGGTATGGCAGACGTGATGGTGAGCGCCGCAGGAAGTCTGTCCGTGGTTGCATTGTCAGCCATGACCTATCTGTTATCAACTTGGTGATTGTCAAGAAGGGTGAGAATGATTTGCCTGGTCTTACTGACACTGAGAAGCCAAGAATGAGGGGACCAAAGAGGGCCTCTAAGATCAGGAAGCTGTTCAACCTTACCAAGGATGATGATGTCCGCAAGTATGTTAACACATATCGCAGGACATTCACAACCAAGAATGGTGAGCATATCTTTTCACAGTTGTTTGCTGTAAACATTTCCCATTTGTTAGGAAATTTCCCATCTGTCACCTGTGTGAACTATCTGTAGTTTCATTACTCACTATAAACATTTCCCATTTGTTAGGTGCAAATCTGTTCTGCATGTCTTGTACAAAAAAAACTTAAATCTAGTGCATTTTGAACTAGAGTAGCTGTTATTTCATATATTTAAGGATGGACATAGTACATTTAACCTGACTGAATCACCATTATTTATTGCTTGTGTCCATGCATGTGGAGTTGTCATATTGATATTCCCTTTATTATACCTGATGATGGTAACATATTTTGCAGGCAAGAAGGTGAGCAAGGCACCTAAGATCCAGCGTCTTGTGACCCCACAGGTCATCCAGAGGAAGCGTGCCAGAATCGCTGAGAAGAAGAAGAGGATCTCCAAGAAGCAGGCTGATGCTGCCGAGTACCAGAAGCTGTTGGCCCAGAGGCTCAAGGAGCAGAGGGAGCGACGCAGCGAGAGCTTGGCCAAGAGGAGGTCTAAGCTTTCTTCTGCTGCCAAGGCCGCCACCTCTGCCTAAGAACTTTTCTGGGCTTGAGACATTTCTGAGAGGTTGAGATGTTTGGGATCCCCTACCATGCTTAAGTTATAGCCGAAGAATGGCTGCACTGTGTTTGATAATCAGTAGAATCTATGCTTTTAGCGTTGTTGAGTAATTGGTACAATTTTGCCTGAATATGATACTGGTTTGTTGGAGCTTTCCAAGTACCGGAGATTTGCTATGTTCGTTTCCTCAGGATCTTGGGTTTCAAATATACGTATCGAAATTATTGGTCTGTTAAGAGTGCGCACGATTACTCTGACCGGACTCCGGAGACAAGTTGGGTTTTTGTACTGATAGGCGTTTTTAGATATTCGGCGTGTTTAACTTTTGAGCAGTTTGTGCAGTTCATTTTGGTGTGTGTATTCTACTTCGGAACTGAACTGGCCTCATTTGCAAAAATCTACTGGTCACTTAAATGTGCTTGCAAGATATATTGAATCTATTCTTTATATATCTTATCGAGAATCAGCCCAGCTGAACCAGATCTGGGATTCTGGATAGACCTGTCCAAACGGGTGGTCCGGCCTGGCATGAATATGATTAAACGTGTCGGGCTGGCCCAATAGACCCACTAGAATGAAGGCCTATTACAGCCTATTTTATCATATTCTTGCCTTTAAACGTTAAAATAGATAAAAAAATAATATAGGAGTTGAGATTTGAACCAGAGATCTTATAAAATTTAACCTATAGTCTTACCATAAGGCCAAAACAGATCTTTGTTTATAATGAGAATAAATCTATTTAATATTCTCCTAAACGTGTTGTGCTGGGTCAGTCTTCAGATCGTGTCGGTAGAGGCCTTAAATTCAGTGGGTCATGTCAGGCTCGTATCATGTCTTTTTTCAAGGCTTCATGCCGGCCCACTAGGTTTGGCTTCTTTGGACAGGTCTAGTTCTAGGTCGTTGATGAGGTGGAAACCAAGCTTAGGGTGTATCCTTTTTCTGGAATCTAAATTTTAGTATTGTCACATCAATCCTTCGAACGTTAAAAAAGATGACTAAATATAAAATTAATTTCACAGTTGGAGGCTAATTTGTAAGATAATTCTATTAAACTTAATTAAGTCATCAATATGAGATGTTTACTGTAGCATCACATTATCTAATTATGGGCTAATTAGGCTTAGTAGATTGATCTTGTCATTTGATCTTATGGGATGAGTTTTATTATTATTTTATATTTATTATTTCTAATTAATATCTCAATATTCGATAGGAAAGGATTAAAATGTCTTACTTGTCGAGAGGTGTTTCTCGTATCTAAAAAACAACCCAAAACAGAAGACAAAATATATAAAAACGTGGATGTGAGGAATATATCTTCCGCTCATAATCTCAGCCTCTCGGTGGTTGGCACATGTATCTGCACTCCATCGCCATCAAATTGAACTTCGGTTTCCCTGTGTCCCTTGGGAGAGAGACAGTCGCCATCAGAGGAATGACCACAAAGCGGGGCAGCAGCATCACGCAATCCAAATCCGGCAGCCGCGTCATCCATCATCAAATATGTGAGGATGGGTGGTCTAGTGTGGTCCTCAGGGTTCAAATAACAGGAATAACCGATCGGCTTGGTTTGATAAAAAACCGACCGGTTAATCGGGATAACTGATCGGTTAACTGTATTGCTACAGTATTAGATCTGGTTTTCTCCAGCTAACCGGTCAGTTAGCATAATCGGCCGGAACCGGTTATCCAGTTAACTGGAATAACCGGCTGGTTTCTGCCGGTTATTTGAACTCTGGTGATCCTTGATGCCTGTCAGTTCGGCTCTTGACCCAAACTGCTTTCTCCTCAACACGTGTCGGCCACAGAAGAGCGCCAACTGACGTGAAACATCGCTTTGAGAAATTGATACATATGAATGAAGAAAAATTATTCCGGATGGACACTAGAGCATACTCTCTGCGTACTACTACTAGAACTGTTACCACCAACAGATGCCAGCCAGGTTCAACCGTGCTGTAGTTGCATATGCCAAATGTATTGGCGTCACGAGGTTCTTGGTTATTAGCTCAAAGTCATCCGTGGACGACAACAGTGGAGACCGTAGAGGCAACGGAGACAAGGATTTCACCTCGTTTTAATTTGGTTTTGGAATTACGAACACAAGGTACTCGCCGACATTCCATCCAATCTCCCAAACAAACTACACAAAGGATACGTATTGTCGTATTTTAACTTCGCTTCAACACACCCTCACGCCATCTAAAAGAAATTTCTTTTGCCAAAGACGAGATGACAGTGACATGGAGTACCGGAACTGGAGTGACAAGCGCCACAGCGAGCTAAAGCGATCGCACGGGATGATGAGACAAATGAGGCAACCGGCAGCAGCACAACAAGCCGATCGGGGCACGCATCATAAGCCTGTCGATTTTAGTTTCCGTAAATGGGCAAAGTGAAAGTAACAACGCGCGTCGATGCGGTTGCCAAGCAAGGAAAGCGTGAAACTTCCGCGACCCTTCCCGTGAAGCTGCTGCGAAGGGCACTCCGAGACCGCGCCGGTCAAGGCTCTCTCTAAGCTGCTGCTGAACAAGGCACACACACGGTGTAAGTAAAGGCTGCTTTGGAAGGCACCACAAGATTCAGTTCCTTGGTCGAGAAACTCGTCCATTGGACACGAATTATTTTATGGGAACATTCTATTCAAGATTCGAGTAGTATTAGAAAAATGTACGAGAAGGATCATTGTTTCTTCTCTGTGCCTTCAAAGACTACGAGAAGACCAAGCAAAGAATGTAAGAAGTATACTGCTGACGTCATGAAAATGACAATGGTATCTGAATTCTTGGGTGGTATATCAATGCCACAACTTGGGGTGGCTGTACTGTCCTCAGAATAGTGAACAAGAATGGCCATATGACTGACAGTGACCATGAAATTAAATATAGATAAAATATGAAAAAATAACTTCAATGTCTATTATTCTTATGAATTTAATAAAGTAAACTCATGGACACTCACTTTAGTGGTACAGGTTTGAGTGCTTTAGGAACCAAAATAACACCATACAAAACAAACTGCAATGTCGCTACAGTACATGATTATAATTGTGAACTGGAATAGCAAATGACTTCTATAGTTTCAGATGTATAGAGAACTTTGTAAATTAATTTCACTATACGCTTTTATGAATATAGCATTTGGGAAACACAAGAAATTTCACTATATCACAAAGGTTCATACGCATCACGTTGGGAAACACGACAAAAGGAAAACCTTTCAGAATTAAGCTTGTAAGATTTGCAGAACGAAAGAAATAGAACCAACCTGAATGATTCAGATATACTGTTAACAAAATTATAAAACTTGATTACATTGCTTATATGCAATCCTTGCACGACAGGTGTCAGGTATCTCCTCTCTCCTCCCTCATCTCGTTCAGTCCTTCCCCTGCAAGCCTTCTCCAACATTTTTTTTGTTGCACACGACCTCGGCAGCTAGAAAGACAGAGGGGCAGAACCGTCCATCGCTACCGGGTCAGAAAGCAGGGGAAGAAAACCCTCCTCTGCCTGACCCTGTATCTCCCTCTGCTCTGCTCTGCTCTGCACTTCCTCTTCTCTCTCCCCCCTCTCACATCCATCTCCTTACCCTGCAAGCCTCCTCCTCCGCGGAAACCAGCTCGCCCAATTCCCCCGCGGCGGCGGCGCGCACGAAGGGGACCCTCCCCGAGCCCGCAAGATCGCGCGGCGGCGGCGCTCGCGCTAATGCGCGTGCTCTTCTGACACGGTAACAATCTCCCACCTTTTTTTTTTCTCTTTCCCTTTTGGCTCTTCTTGTCCGGTTCGATCGGGACGCGGCGCGTCTCTCGATCGGTTTGGCCGCGCGGGTCCTCCCTGAGATCGCGGCGGCGGGGAGACTCCGTCCACGGGTCTTGGCGGGGTCGGTCCTCCCGCGATCGCAGGGTTTTCTTGAGGTTTTGGGCGATCTTGGCGTGCGCCGGTGGGTTTCCTTGCCGCCGATTGCCGCCCGTTCGCGAGAATTTTTTTTTGTTTCTCATTTTTGGGCAATGCGATCGCGGATTCGGTGGCAGAATCACGGATGGGTTCTTGTTAATCTCTGTTCCCGATTTTTTTTCTGGGTTTCTTTTATGTAGTCGGTGGGCGGCGTGATACAATATCTCTCGTCCTTTGCTGCCATCTAGATACCCAGAAATTCTGTCGCCATCTGGCAAATTTCTGTTTTCGCCTGTATTGTCGCCTGCTGTTGTGTCTTTAATGACAAGTTGTTTTGTATACAGATGTTTCCTTTTATTTGGTAATAATAAAGATTTGTCTTGTTCCAGTGATCTTGTAAGCAATTTCGAGCTGTTCTTGTGTCAAATCGAATTGTGGGTGGTGCGGCATTGGTGACCTGAGCAACATTGTGTTGGCATTGTGGATTTTCCTCTTACTGATATGGATCAAGTGCCAAGTAATCTGGATAATTCAGAGCTCAGACACTATCTTGGCAGCATAACTGAAACAATGGTCGCAGAGAGTGGGGAACAGATTGCAGGAGGTTCATCCCCTGGGACAGGGTGGGTTCCCATTGACACAAGAAGGCCGTGGAATATGCAAGCTCCTTGGCACGATACGCCAATGGTGGGAAGTAACTTGCTTGGTCTTGAGAATGCTAGTTTGATTGATACCCGATCGTTGACGCCAGCATTCGATAACATGAGCCTGGGCCTCACAGATGGCCCTGCTGAATATGCTGCTAACTCTTACAGTGTTGCATTCAGGGATCGACACTATCCTGCCAGCCTTGTGATTTCATCTGCTGACAGGGCAAGAAATGGGTCACTTCAGCCGGCATTCACCCAAACTGATGATTTTGCACATTCACCACTGATGATCAATAATGGTGAACACATGAGGCCAACGTTTGGTGATCAAATTCCTCCAGTATGCACAGGGATGGATGGCTCAGATAATGCTTTTGTGACTTCGATCAATTCGCCACCAGCTTTGCCTTTTCAGCAACAGCACTTTGTGAATGATTTATCGCAAAAGTATGCACCACATAAGCAGGTGGACTCGAAATTCAGGTGGCATGATATTGATTTGGAGAGGCCTTCCATCATGCAGGAATATTACTCTTATCAGCAGATGCCACAAGTTGCTACTTCTGATGTTCCTTGGATTGATAGCAGCCAGTGTGGGGCTGTCAACACCTCTACCAAATCGTCTGTTTCACCTCACCTTAGGATTCCCAATGTCCATCCTCTGGGACATGATAATTCTGCTATCTACTGGAACGGTGGTATGGGTCCTAATGGAAATAACCAAATGAATTTGACACGTGCAAATAACAGTCCCTGTATGATTTATTCTGATCGCTCATGTGGAACCTGTGAATATTGCCGGGTTCAGATATCTGAAAAGCTCAAACATCCATATGGCCTCAGACGTTCACCTAAAGGTTCATTAGAGAATCATATATTGGATAAAGTCATACTGAAAAGTACACCTGAAAAGATTCTGATGAAGACAGAAGGTCCTAATTCAATTCTAAATTTCAAACCTGGATTTGCACTTGATGGGTGTGCAGATGGAAATCAAAGAACCAACCGTAATGGACATAATCATCATCTCAGTGTTCAGAGCAACAACTCCTTGCATTTTGACTTGCACACCTCCCAGATTCTATCATCCTTGGAATCTGATATGGCCTTGAAATCTGCTCAATTTAAGTATAGTTCAGTGGATGAAGTTGTTGGAGATTTGTACCTTTTGGCGAAGAGTCAGAATGGTTGTCGCTTCCTACAAAGGATATTTACAGAAGGTTCCGAAGCTGATGCTCAAAAGGTCTTTGACGGTGTCATTGAGCATATTGATGAACTTATGATTGATCCATTTGGAAATTACCTGGTACAGAAACTACTCGAGGAATGCAATGAGGATCAAAAGATGCATATAGTTTATGAAATAACCAAAATACCTGGCCAGCTAATTAAAGTTTCATGCAACATGCACGGGTATGACCATTTCATACTCTGGTACTAGTTTACTCCCTCTTCGTTTGAGGTTATGCATTTCTTTACTGTTTGTTGAACATGGAAATTTCAGGACACGTGTTGTGCAGAAGGTGATAGAAACTATAAACAACTCAGACGAAGTTTCCATGGTTGTGTCTGCATTGAGCCCCGGTGCCATTACTTTGATGATGGATGCCAATGGCAGTCACGTGGCACTGCGTTGCTTGCAGAAGCTATCACTTGAGTACAAAGCAGTAAGACATCTTCGCTGTTACCCAATGCATATCGTTTAATTCTGTCTTGCTGCCTTTATATTTTTATACTTTACTAATATGATAAATATCATAGGCAACTCACCTGACTGTTCATTCCGGAAAAATAAAGAGTGTAACAACTGCAATTGTTGCTAGGAAACTGGAAGCACTCTTAAGGCTTTTGCTAAAAGGCTACTGCTTTTTCCCCATTATTATTACTCTACAACACGCTGCATTCCTTGAGTTTGACCTTAATAGCAAGGGCAGATCCAAGCCACATCTGCCATAGGTTCAGAACAGGTCCTAGAACAAAAAGAATCATCCATGGGTGGTCTATTGAGAATGTAAAAAATTTAAAAGTGACGGGGAACTACAGCCCTTGAAGGCCCAGCCCGACTAGAGCTTTAGGCCATTCGTAGTTCAACGCTCCTAATTCCTATGCTAGTTGTTATATACTGTGATCTGCTTTCTAGAGGCTGTTTCATTATTAGACAAAAATACAGACGTTTATTCTTCCTAAATCATTAAAGGTCACTAAAACTTTATTTATTACTCAGTTATGTTGATCACCATGATCTGTAAATCCCTTTTCCGAACATTTATTCAGCCATCTTTAGTTGGACTATCCTTGAAATTCCCAAATTTGCTGTACATGCCGTCTGAAATGATTTGCTGTTCTGTTATCCAAACTACTAGTTTGTAATGTTTTATTCAATGAACGAGAAAAAGATATCCAACATAATCTTGCTTATTACAGTCTCAAAATTTTCTTTCCTATCAATATTAAAGTCCATTTTGGGCTGCTATGTGCTATGCAGTTCCTTCTGAATGCAGCAATAAAATATTGCTTCCAGCTAGCGAAAGATCGTCACGGCTGTTGCATCATCCAAAAATGTATCCTTCATGCAAATAAGGAATATAGGAACAAGTTGTTGTACAATATCACATCCAGGGCTCTAGATCTTGCAGAGCATCAGTACGGGTATGCTCTTTCTCCTTTGCAATGCTCTGTTGTCGTGATCCTGTTGCAGTCTTGCACTTGAATGCTAAGCATATGAATTTCTTCCTTACAGGAACTATGTGATACAGTATATACTCCAGCTCAACGTTACATGGGCAACAGATGAAATACTGGACAAGCTTGAGGGTCACTATGGATATCTATCAATGCAAAAGTGCAGTAGCAATGTGGTTGAAAAATGCATAAAAGAAGCACCGGAACCAAAACGTGTGAAAATCATCCATGAGCTTATCAGTGACCCCAAACTAGTGCATATCTTACTTGATCAGTTCGGGAATTATGTGATTCAAACAGCACTACGAGAGTGTGAGGTAATAACGTGCAGGAAGTTTAGTATTCATTTCCTCATAATAGTTTCATTCTAACCATGCTTATAACGTGCAGGATGCCGCAGTTCAAGCTGCATTGGTTGATGCCATTAAGCCGCACACTGCTGCTCTTCGAAACAACATGTTTGGAAAGAGAATTCTGTCGAAGACCTGCCTGAAGAACAAGAAGAACTAATTCCACGCCTCTTCGAACTACCATTTGGCACTACAGTTCTGGCAACACTAATGTATAAATATGTAATAAGTATCATATATGTCGAAAGATAGGATAAGGTCAATGTAAAATTGAGAGCAATTCTATCACTCCCTAAGACAGCCCGCCTAAAAGAACTTTCTGGTTACAGTAGGGTGCCTGTGGCTTACGAGAGTTTGGAGAAGGGGGGTTGGATAGTGCAGTTGTTGGGAACTACATTTTGGGCAACTGTAGACTGCGATGCATGTTGTAGAGTCGTAGATATTTTGTGGAAATAACTGTGAGTTGTGTTTTCTTAGATAATAACTGTGAGTTGTGTTCTTACGTTGTTCTTAATCTTTGAGATGCATGTCGGTATCATCTCAAGTTGTAACCTTTTTTTCTGTATGATGTTACTCTATGTCCCACAAGTCAATTTTTACCACGCTGGTATATGATAAGCTGATCCTTTGTAGAGTCTGTTTTTGGTATGTGAAATGTTAGAAGGCTAGCTTTTCAAAACTCCATGTGCAAATATCTGAAATCTGTGCTTTTCACCACCGTCTTGTTTGGTTGCAGTACGATAATGCAATTCAAGGGAATGGAAATCTGTGTGTGCATTGTTTGGTCTGAATGTGAGCTCCTAAATCTTGGGTCCCCATTTCAGCTGTGCCAAAGGTGCATTCAGTATCTTCAACGCACATCATTCAGGGCACCTGGAGCCAAAATTTACAACCAAACTCGCGTCAAAACATTCACCTAAAAAAAAAATTACACACTGATCATCAGTCATTGCTTGAGCTGACTCTACTCTGTTGTGATGGACAGATACACCTGGTGCATGGCCTCTCTGAACCTGGGGATGTCCAGGGTGACGTTCTGGCCTTGGAGGAAGTACTCCCACACCTGCCCCTTGCTATGTATCGACAGCGGGTCAGCGAAGACGGGGTGGTCCCTCGGGTACTTGTCCTTGAGCGTGGTCTCCTCCGCCGTGACCTCGTACTCGACGTACCGGAGCCCCATTCCCGTCGCGGGCTCCCCGAAGTCGTACCAGCACGGCCACTTCATGGCGCCCCAGGGAATCACCTGCACCAGCGTGGCGTTCCGCGGCAGGAACACCATGTTGGTCAGCCCGGCGCCGTGCACGCCCACCATCACGTCGCACGAGTTCACGGTCTCCGCGAACCGGGCCATGTCGCTGACGTCCCCCTCCCCCGCGACCACCACCTCGAACCCGACCTCCGTTAGCGCGGCCACGGCCTCGGCTTCGTTCGTGAGCACCCTCGAGTGGCTTCTGAGCACCATCACCAGCCGGGGCTTATTGTTACGACGTCCTGCTGATGATGATGAGCTCCGGCTTACGGGTAACGACAGAGGCCTCGGCAACGAGAACACGGACCGGAGAAAGCCGTTGAACCCGGCCGCCATGTCGTACCCGTGCCGGGACCGGGCCGGGTCGATCCCGAGGATGCGGTGGCTCTCCATCCCGACCCGGGCCGCGGGGAAGCACCGCACGGCGGCGTCCCGGTCCATGTCGATCACCGGGTACAGCGACAGCGCGGCGATCACCGCCCGGTGCTTCTCGAACAAGGCGGCGTCGTAGTCGGTCGCGAGGAGCTGCACGTGTCCCTCGTACTCGCGAGCGGTGATGAAGAGCGGGACGATGACGTCGCTCATGGCGTGGAAGAAGTTGGAGCCGCACCCGCCGACGGAGAAGACCACCGCGGGCACGTCGTGCCGGACCGTGCAGCGCGGCGGGACGATGTCGTTGGCGAAGGGAGGGCTGGAGCGGATGGACACCTCGCGGATCCGGGACATGGTGCCCTTCTCCCATTTCCGGGTGTAGGGGCGGAGCGTGATGGTTGCGTTCTCCCAGCGGCAGGTGGAGGAGGACACCACGTAGACCATGCCCGACTTGCCGTGGATGCGCACGTCGCCTTCCGTCTCGCAGGTGTCGGAGTGGTGGCCGCTGAAGTTGCAGGTTAGCGTGCTGGTCGTTATTGGTGGTGGCGGTGAGACATCTGCAAATTAAGTAATAAGCTCGAAACATGCGTGAATGCAGGCAAACATCGATCATGGAACAAGGAGTGTAAACATTCTTAGAATTTTACCTGAATTTACCAATGAATTATCTTTGGGCCCGTTCGTTGCAAGGATCTGGTTTGGTCCACTGTGATCTGTAGTAGAATCGAAAAAAATTGTTATTAGCTTTCAAATGTAAAATAAGCAGGAGTTCAAACTTTTTTTTTTTTTTACTTCATCCGTTGTATGGAACATCTTCATTGGAAATAAACTAATGTGTGGACTCATTGACCCAATGATGATAGAATGGGCTCTGAATTTGAATGAGTTGCCGGTATGCGGCATACGAGATTTTGTTAGTACTAATCGAGGAGGAAATTAAATAGCGCCTTCTTGGTCGAAGACACTTGATATTCAATACATCCAGTTTGCGGTACCTCGTGCACCTTCCGACTTCGATACGTCAAGTGGCCGCCATCGTGCACTGTCCGAGCCTTGAACAAAGGAGCTAGAGGTGAATTGCTTGTATCATATAGTACTATTATTATGCCAACGTACTTTGACATCCATAAGTATTCTAATCGATGGTAAAGAGTTGATTCTACTAAAAAAATTTTACTCACCTAAGGATGAAACCTTGTTCGCCATTTCGTCTGCGAAATTGCTAAAATTTGCCCCGTTAACTGTGAAATAAGTAGGGGACACTGTGTAAATTAATCATCCATTGTGCAACAGCCACATCGATTATATCTATGCTTTTAGAGTGATATATTGAATTAAAATCCACTTTCAAAAAATTGATGGGCTTAGTCTCCAAGTGAAATGTATGGTTGTTTTCCAACTAAATTGTGTTCTCTTTCCACATACGATTATTTGTGTTTCAACAATCTTACACAATATCAACTATATATTTTCGATATCGCCAGTTACTCCTAGTTCTCCTATTAAAATCAAAACGTTAAAAGTACACAGAGAAGAGAACACAAAAGAAATTGGCGGTGATCGATGAGATCAAGAGGCGACATTAGTGTATCAACTCACAGAAAAAGGAAACAGAAACTGATTGTGGATCATCTAAGAAAAGAGAAGAAAAAAAAAGAAGAGAAAGGAAAGAAAACATGATAGTGGATTCAACAATTAAACGACACTCGACTTACATTGAGCAACCTGTGGTAGGATATCAGTCTTGAGCACAACGAAGAGAACAAGAGGCAGCACGAGCCACAGCGCCCCGCCACCACCATGCTTGCAGCAGGACTCGTGCCGTCTACCCTTCATGGCACACAAGCTAGAGCTAGAAGAAGACATCTCCAAGACCAACTCTCCTACACGAGTCTTCAGTGATACAAGTAATAATGTCCTGTACTTAGCATGACCTTCTATATAACGGCGCTTTGAAAGACGAGCTAATTAAAATGTCCATAGGTTGACTTGGATTTGATGCAGCATTTAATTCCAAGCACATGAGCGCCCGACGGAACCGGAGTTAATTAATCGTAGTGATTGTTGATTGCATCACCGTCGAGCGAGGTTTTGAAGCACTGATCGGTTGACACTTTGACAGCAGGGAGGCACTTGCATGGTTGCCATATTAACCATATTTGATTTACGGTAAGTGCACTGCTCTGCTGGTAAGCACATATACAGAATTTTACTTTATTTCTCCACTACTGACCAGCGGATCGTAGACACACTGCACTATCTACTGCGGATCGTGACTTCGTGAGCAGATTATATGGCCGTGGAAATCAGCAGGGATTCGTGAGAAGGATGTATCACCCTGGGACACGAATGAGCTCTACTAGAAGTTCAATTGTTCAAAAACCTAGAAATCCCTTCTATTGCATTCTAAACTTTTAAAACATTGAGAGCAGCACTGCCAGCAGGATCCCTATCGAAACATGTATATGCAAGTATTGTTATCAACCATATAACACTTTTTTCCAGTATGTACTTTGGTATATTGAATTGTTCTAGCCGAGTATCGGAGATGTTCCAGTATATACTTTGGTATATTGAATTGTTCTAATCCCGGAATACATGAGATGTTCCATTCTATACTTTGGATTGTTCTCATTGAGTATTTTGGATGTTCTATAACATTTTGATTTGTTTCATACGCTGTACAATGAGATGTTCTATATTATTTTTCATAATGTTCCCATTATCATATTTAAATGTCAAGGTGTTCCTAGTGCTATCTGGTACGCTGCCTCTTTGTAAGCACAGATTCATCTCTTTCCACTTGGCTTTGAAGTTTGAACACAAGAATGATCTAAGATTCATAAGTACAGTATAATGCCTCGGAACTTTTTGTACAATTTCTGAGTACTTTGTGAGCCATGTTGCGTGCGTCCAGTGACAAAACAAAAATGGTATTGATGCACGGAGGCCGAGCGAGTCAGCGGCACGCACGCGGGAGGCGTTTGATCGCTGCTGCACGCAGGGCCTTGGGGGGTGGGCGGAGAGCGTCGGCGAATTGACACGGTTGGAAGCTATAACAGGGTCCCTGGGCGGAGGCGAAGAATCCGGCCCGATGATGTCGTTGTGACAGGTTTACGGTTCGGTTTTAATTTTAGCCCAGTTTGGTACTTCGGTGGTCGGTTTTGGGCCCGAAAAAAAGCGAAGTTATGGGCTAATAGTGCATAGCAGCCCATCTAAGTGAAGCCCAGTTGGCCAGATTCCTACTCCCACCGTCCCATATGCTTATTGCATAGCAACCTTAGTCCTGGCAACTAGGCCGTGCCAGCGGAGGCCCGCAAAATTTGACCCGGCCCAAGTCCGGCACGGCGTGTCTTGGCCAACTTGACATGTGTCTACGTGTCATGCTAAGGCCAAGGCCTCGACTCACCGGACGACACGGACACGACCCGTTTAAAGGTGGTTCGGTCAGAAAAAAGACCATTTAAACACGTCCGTTTAATAATACGTTAAATATTAAACATATTTAGTATTAAAATAAAAAAACTACACTTGAATAGTGGTAAGGCTCTCCTTTTACCATCAAGAGGTTCAAGGTTCAAATCTCACCGGCCTCTTTTTCATCCTATTTTCAATTCATTCTAGTGTAAATAGGCTACTAGGCCAAATGTGACTAATGTACCAGATAATCCTACCGTGTTTAACGGCACGGCTAATTGACTTCGTGTCGGGCCGTGGGCCAAGGCCGCGACACGATGGGCAGCACGGCACCGGCCCAAATTAAATTGCGTGTTATGCCAATCCGAAAATCAACGGGCCAGGCATTTTATGTGCCAGGGCCGGGCCGTGCCGGGCGGCCGTTTGACCAGGTCTAGCAACCCTAGCACAACTAAGCAAGGCTCAGCTCAGGCTGCATTTGCCTAAAAAAAAAAAAAACTAAACAAGGCTGCCGCGCCGGCTGTGGCGGCGGCAGCACGGTGCGGGAAGCGACGGTGGGGCATCCGGCTGCAGCGTGGGCGACCTCGGCGACGCGGGGCTCTCCGGCACGCGCGCGGGCGGCGGGGGTCGTGGGCGCCCTCTTGCAGGCGCAAGCCGCGGGCAGAGAGTCGTGGGCGCGCGGTTGCTCGCGCCTTCTCCGATCCCCACCCCTTGGCTTAGGTGAGCAGCAATCTTCCTCCCTCTCTCGAACTGATTTGGCTTAGGTCGTGCGCTGCTTGCTGATCTGCTAATCCAACCGGCGAATGTTTCTACCAGGCTTTCTTCGTCGGGGCGCGGCAACATTCATCCAGCCCAGGCGCGGGCACGGTATTTCTCCCAACAGGTTTTGTTGCCCCCTGCCCTGCAGCAGCCATGAAGATGTTAGTGCCCGTCTCTCACCATCCTGTGGCATTTTTTCCTTCTTTATTGATTATTATTGAGTTTTTGGTACTCCTATGCAAGCTCAACTGTAAATCAGCATCTTTTTCTTGTCTGTTAAGTTTTTTGTACTCTGATGTTATGCTCAACTGTAAATGATGAACATGCACATCTTTGTCCATTATGTGATGCCATGAAAATTGGAACCCAGGATATGCCCTCAGATATGCGCTATAAATTTTGCATTTTAGCAGGGTTTATTTAACAGAAATTTACTTTACTGATGGTCTTTTTGTGATTTTGCTGGATTTTCTGTTAAAGGAATTTTATTGGTAAAACGGGCAATTAAATTTTGTGATAACAGTTCTGTTAGCCACGCGTTTGCGATGTGGTTTCATGGGGCGTCTTGCTGTGAGCTGCAAATGTGTTCTACCTAAATAATGCGAAGGAATCTAAGGGCCTGTTTGGATACAAAGTATCCTTGCAGTTTTAAGGCTTCCTTGGTTTCTCAAAAATACTATGGTATTGGAAACTTTGAGGTGTTTGGGTGCAACAAACTTTGCGATTTAGAAAACTACAGCTTGTCTAATACCATGATATTTTTGTAGTATTAAAAAATATCCACCGGTGACCTCTTTTTTCTGGAAACCGAGTTTTGCTTGCGGCTGTAGCCAACATGCCGCGGTTGTGGCTTCCATGGATTGACCTCTTTTGAGCCTTGGCGTCGTCTGTGGAAGTCTTGGGCCCCTCCCAGGTGTAAAATCTTCCTTTGGTTAGCCATTCGAAACAAATGTTGGATGGCCGACCCCTTGACTAATGGAGGACTACCCCATCCACCCTGGTGTTTATTCTGTGATCAAGAGGATGAAACAGTGCAGCATATCCTAGTGGGCTGTATGTTTGCTAGAGACCTTTTGTTATCGCCTCTTGGTCTGCAACAATTGGTTCCTCCAGGGAATGACAAGAAATTTGCTTTCTGGTGGAGACATGCTGGCAAAAGGGTTGCCAAAGAGCAAAGAGAAGGGATCAACACCTTGATCATACTAGGAGCATGGACTCTTTGGAAGCATAAGAATATCGGGGTATTTGAGTGAGCATCACCCAATTTTCAAGTGGCCTTGGAACAACTTGAGTCTAGAAGCCCATCTTTGGACTTTGCCAGGTGCCAGAGGTGTCAGTGGTCTTGGTTTTGGACTAGTGCTCTAAAGCCTTGTCTTTGTTTGTTAGTCACTGTTCAGTGTGTGCTTAGTATTCTTCTTGTGTTTGATTTAACCCCTCTTTTACTGGTCCAAACTTGAGGGTATCATATGGCCTTTTTTTATTCCCTATAATACAAAGATACGCAGCTCTCCTACGTGTTCGGAAAAAAAATGTATATTTATATTTTACAGGACAATCTGGCCTTGAACTGATCTTGACCATGATAGGTGCCAAATTCAATGCGTATGCATATGAACTAAGGTCATGGTTAATGGAAATACAAATACTTATGCCGCGCAACACTCTGATGACACAAAGTCAGGTTGAGACACCTTTCTACTGGTTATGGAACTAAATACTGCTGAAACAAAACAGGTCATTGTTTTTCCACAAAACTAAAAAATACTGTAGTTTTTGTATACTTCGGTATTTCTTGGATTGCTTTTTTGAAACTGTAGTTTTTAAAAACCATATTTTGCAAATACTGCAACACCCAAACAGGCCCTAACTGTGAGGCTTGGATCATGGGTCTTGAATGTCTTGTTCTAGTTTTCGATGGGGTCTCAAATGTCTTTGGGTGCTTCAATCTATATGTTGTTTAAAGCTTTAAATAACCAGTGTCCAGCCTTGTTCTACAGAGAGAAAGCAAATGCTGGGGCCCTTACAAACTTTGAGGTTCTTGACTTCTTGCGATCAAGGGGGGCAAAAACAGATCCCATCGGATGTTTGGGGGCTGTTGCTGCATCAGAGTGTAAGGTGATTGCCTGCTCTTCTGCTGCCTTTTTACTTAGGTGGTGTGTCTCTACCTTTGTTATCTGCTATTATTATTAAGTAAACTGGGCTTCATCGTGCCATTTAGGTGTATGAGTACCTCTTAAAAACTCCTGCTTGCAACCAAACAAGGGAATCGATCTTTGAATTTGTGAAGAGAAGTGAGGGTTTCAGGCTTGCTGAGGCTGATAAGCTAAATGTGATCAACTGGAGACCATCCTCACCTGCTGATGCATATGCGGTACTGCCATGTTATATTGTTGATAATGAGCAATTTTTTGAGTTTTGCAATTTTCAAGGTAGTGCAAACTAAGATATTGCAGTTAGAAGTTTTAGGGTCCGTTTGGCTGAGTGAAACGTTTCAGATTTAAGGCTGAATCACCTGAATCACTTCCAAACAGCAAAAAGGTGAAACGTTTCAGGGGTGAATCACTTGAAACGTTTCAATTTTTTTAACTACCAACCTGAATCACCCAAAATGGTGTTTCACCTGATTCATGAATCACTTAGTTCATTTTGCTTCAAGAATTCGAATCTAGGATTTTTGCCAAACGTTTAGAGTGATTCACTAGAGAAACGTTCCAAGATAGAATTTGAAATGTTTCTGATTCAAGGTGAATCTGGAGCTGTACCAAACGCACCCTTAGTGTGCAAAAACTGAGATATTACTTCTGTAATAAGAAAGTACTATACGATAAGTAATACTTGTTTCATAAAGAAAACTTTTACATATGATGGATTTCTATCTAATTTTCACCCATGAATGTATCTCAAGGAAATTCATTGTTTCTTGCAATATATAGGCAGATAAAAATAGTATAGAACTAATAAATAGGCATGTATATTATGGGGTCAAACTGATTGGCTTTTTGTTTGTCAATGTTCTCTCTTAGAATAATCTATAGTTTCTTAGAATAACCCATTTACAAATAAGTCAGAAGTCTGCTCAATTATTTTGTGGAGTCCATGTTTTCTTGTCGATCCACTTGATTTCATCAACTGCAGATGATAGAAGAATGTGAGAGGCGATTCTCCAGGGATGTGAGAGCAGAAGGATGCAACGAAGATGAGGTCCATGAACGGGTCCAGGAACGGGTCCAGGAGTTTGTGGATATGGTAAAGGAGGTTTTGCCGCCACCCCCTCCAAAGGCAGAGCTGATGGAGGAGTGAATGTGGTGTAAATTAACATGTTTCAGATTATCAGAATTAAATTGTGTCCGTAGCTCATGCTTGTAACATTTAGTCATGTACTAGTTTGACAGCTCTTTCCAAACGAACGTTAGAAGTAGCATAACATGTATTTTTCCATTTCCTTTAATATAAGAATGGCAGCGATCCAGTTGTATTTTCGAAAACGTTTGACAGCTCGTGTCAAAATAGCAGTTCGTTAACAATGTGTTGGGATTCATGTAAGCAACATTTTGTCAACAATGTGTCTCCGTATGCCTGATTTTAGCTGTTCACATGAATTATACGTCATATGTATAAGCTATTTAAAAGCCAAATCAAAACCCTGAGTAAGAGGAGCATTATGGTGGAATTGACTGCTTCGGATGCCTTTTCCAAAAAACACGATGTATGACGCTCCATTGATACCCTACTCTGTACAAACAATCCATTTCATATCGATGGTGAGCGAGGAAAATACGAAGAAAAGGTTTACACAAAGAAGAAACAAAAAATGGCTTCCCTTGGTAACAGCTACATCATCGCACACGGTCAATGGAAGAACGTGAAAACAATGCGAAAGCCACCTGTATGTTTCACAAACAAATGAGCCTCTTACATATTGACTGAGCAGCCATTTGGAGGTTAGATTTTCTTTGGAGGTCTCTGATGCCCGTGCCCTGCCCTGGGAGCCTTTTCCAGCAGCAATAGCAGCCCAACATTGTTGCCGCACTGACCAATCGGGTACCTGCAAGTCAAGCCATAGGTGAAGAGCAAGGGTCAATGAAAAAAAAAAGAGAACATGTGCACGGCCAGCGGGGCAGTAGAAAGAAGATGAACTGACTTGGTGCGGGACGATTTCTTACGCCACCAGATGATAGATCTGACCCACTGGAAAGGGGAATGAAAAGCAATCGCTGTCAACTTGTATCCTCAAGAAAGATTCTGGTATGTAGTAAACTTAAATTAAGATAACTAGAACTATAAATTTCAGCTCCTATCTTTTTTCTGCAGACATTTAAAAGAGATCGATGCAACAACAGTGTACAAGAGTTCAGAGATGCGAGCGATATCATAGGAAATTATGAACAATGTTCTTACTACTAATGTGAGCTAAACAAGATAAGTTACAAGCGCATCTCAGCAACGTGAGTAACATTTCTGAGTCAGAATTGGGCAAAGAAATAATGCAAGCAGGATTTCAGTACCAGCAAATTGAACAGAGTTTTATTGCTTATGATAAAAATAATAATAATAATAAATTATTTGAGCATTCCTATGATGAGAGGAGATTACCTTGACCATGGTAGCGAGGAACGATGTCCCCGGCTGCCTCTTAACCACCGCCGTGGTCCTGTGCATGGTGACTGGCGCCTGCCGCGGCGGGCGCACGGTGACCGTCACCGCAGGTGGCACGTTCCCCGCCTTGTAGTAGCTCTGCTGCGCCACGTTCATTGTCGGCACGGGCGGCGCTGCTGCCTCCCTGCACAGCTTCTGCGCGATCTCCTTGAGCAGCATGACCTGCGCCTTCTCTGCGCCCATGTTGATGATGGCCTGGCGCATGGACTCCCGGTCCGCCTCCAGCGACTGCAGCCGCGAGCTCAGCCGCCGCACCTCCTCGTTGTCCTCCCCCCACGGCGCGCCGCGCCCGCCGCAGCAGTCGCTGCCCACCGGCGTGCTCCCGCCGCCGTAACACGAACCTTCCGGCACCGCCATTGGCGCGCCGTGTATGGCGTCCACCGTGTACACCCGGTCGCTGGCGCCGCAATCGTCGTCGTCGTCGTCCGGGAAGAAGTCCCCCCTGTTGCCGCCGCAGAAGTCGAGGCTGCTGCTGCCGTCGTCGGAGTAGGCCCGCGCGTGGTGGTGGCGGCCGGCGCGCGGGAAGGTGGACCCCGGCGCGACGCGGATGATGGGCGTGGTGGTGGGGACCGCGGCGGCCGCGGGCGTCGCCGTCGTCATCGTGTTGTTGCGCTCCAGGAGGTGGACCCGGTGTGCCAGGCGGCTCAATTGATCACGCGGCGTGACCTGCGCGTCCAGCGCGTCCGCCTCCGACGCCGTCGGCGGGTGGTCGATGAAGCACCGCAGCGCGGGGTAGTACCCGCCGCCTCCGCCGCCCGACGACGCGGCGGGGGACGGCGACGCCGGCGGCCGCGGCGTCGCGACGGGCCCGCGCCGCGGCGTGGACGCCCCCGACGCGACGTGGTGGAGGTGACGTGGCGTGTTCTGCTGCTGCTGCTGGATGGAGGCGGCGCGGAGGAGCGCGGCGTCGCGCTTGGCGACGGCGTCCTCGAGGCCCGCGAGCTCGGCGGCGTCGTGGGCCATCTTCTCCTCGGCGTACCGCCGGAACTGCCGGGCCTCCATCATGGCCTCGGCCTTCTCGCGCTGGAGCCGCAGGATCATCGTCATCGCCTCGCTGGCGGCGCCGGCCGCCGCGCCGCGCTCCGCGTCCAGCTCGGCCTGGAGGTCACCCAGCGCTGCCTGCTGCCGCGCCAGGGCCTCCCGCAGCGCCGCCGCCTCGTCGCCGATCTCCACGCGGACCACGGCGGGTGGGGCCTCCGGTGGACCCCCTCGGCGCTTCAGCAGCGGCGGACGCAGCAACGCCGCCGGGGATGCCGACGAGGTGGCGGCCGGGGTGGGGTGGCCGCACAGGGGGCACAGCGGGGGAGGCGGGTCGCCGGCATCGGCCATGGCGGAGGAGGAGGACGGCACGTGCGCATCCGCGGCGGCGGCGCGGGGAGGAGGCGCACGTGCGCGCAAGCGCACAGGCGGGTAAAGGAATGGGAGGGAGCCTGGCGCGGGAGAGGTTGGTTCATTTTTGGGTTCCTTTCTCCGCCGGATTTGGACGGTTGGCTGGCGGCTGTTTTTAGAAGGTTGTTCTTCTTTGGCTGGAGGAAGAAGATAGGTAAGGGGGATCTGCAAAATTTTTGGAATGATAATGATTCTCATGTTTTCCACGGGTATCTTTCTTGCATTCTGGATAAATCGTTTAATATTGATATAATACAGCTAGTTTCAAACTACATTATATATCTCAAAATTATACCGCATCAAAACTAAAACTTTTGAATGTTAGTCAGCAAAACTTGAAATCAAACTTAGGAGCGGAAACCAAGTTGCTGTGCAAACTTGCAAACTTAGAATCAGCATCACAGGATCTTATCGGAGGACTAGAGAGAGAGGTGGGTTAGTTTTGCAAATAAACGCCCGCCTACCCCCTACTAATCATATTTGTTTTTACAAATCACCCTTACCCTAAACCCAGCGCACAACAGACTCGTCGTTTCCATGATCTCATCGGCGACTTGCGTACGTCGGAGTATAGGGCATCACAGACTCCGAAGTGCATCAATTCGCGTGCTTCCGGCGACTCGCTTGCGTCGGAGTGCAGATCATCATGGGCGCTGGAGTGCACGGCGTTGCGGGTTATCGGCGACTCGCGAAAGTCTGACAATTCACGTACGTCAGAGTACAGGACGTCGTGTGCGTCAGCGCAGGACGTCGCGTGCATGGGAGTACAGGACGTCGCGGGCGCTGGATTGCATGACGTCAAGGGCAAGCGGCGATTCGCGGCTGCCGAAGTCCATGGCAACTGCTGGTGGCGAATCACGGGCGGGCGGCATTGTGTTCATCGTCTGTTGGCTGCGATCGTGAAAACAGGTGTTGGCGGCGATGTTGGAAACGACGAGTCTACTTTACACTGGGTTTAGGATAGGGGATGATTTGCAAAAACAACCAGAATTAGCAGAGGGCTGACAGACGTTTATTTGCAAAACTAACCCACTCTCTCCTTAGCCCTCCGATGAGATCCTGGATGCTGATTTCAAGTTTGCAAGTTTACACAACAACTTAGTTTCCACCTGATACGCTCCCTATATAGATATACTAACAATACTGATTATCAGAAAACAACACTTGTAACAAAATCTTACAAGTAATAACCTGCAGGATTCAACAATCCATATGCATAACTGGAAGCAACATAACATAACTACTGGGTTACATGATTTCTGTTTCTACTTCTCACTATCCCAAAAATTATTCAGCATACATAACACTGCACAACCGCTGCACCGAAGATACCCAGTGGTAACCAAGCTATGGTCATGGCAATTGACAATAGTTGTAAGTTCTAAACGCAGACAATAGTGGCAACGAACAATTCAAGGAATGCTCCAACTGTTTCAAGGATCATCGCCACATTTGATGTCATCTATTCATTTGTTCCAAACTAACACAAAGCATGTTGCGTAAATTCAGAAAAATCAGTAAAATGATACATTGTTCAAAGTAACCCATAAGCAAATAAAAGAGATGTTCGCACTATCATTTGGCTCCAAAAATGCTGCATTCCATAATTCAATCCTCCATCCCCATTGCTATCGGTTGATAGGGGTATGCATCCGCTCAACAATCCGATTCACAGCATCTCTAGTCATCACAAGGGTGTCATGCTGGAGGATGCTGTAAACGTTGATGCCCTGAATTACAGAACATTGCTAGGTATCAGATTACTACTCCAGCAACTCTGGGAAAACAAAACTACATGGAAAGCATACATTCATTCAAGATTAAGAAAGCAAACATTAGCAAGTCACTTACAATTGAAGGAAGCACATTCACGTAATGGAGATTCTGAGTAGCTAGTTTTAACTTCTTATCGATATCACCTCCATCAACCAAAAGCACCTTCTTGGTGCCATCCATCTGGCTTATATAGTTGACGATGTTCTTTGTCTTGTGGCTAGGAACCTCTAGGTCCTCATAGACCAACAGCTATCAAAGAAAGCATACAACTTTTAATAACAAAAAAAGTTACAAATGAACAGTGCAGTGCTGATACACGTTTAAGCATGTGTGCATCACTCAACATGCAGATGAGCTATACAGAAGTTCATGAATGCTAATAAAATGGCAATCAACTGCTGCATGATAGTTAAGATATCAGCTCATATAACCTGTACATGAGAAACAATACCAGAATGGCTCGTAGGCTTAGGGCCCTAGTATCCTGTGTAAGTAACATCACACTTACTGTTTTAGCGATAGATCAACAGTACTGCAAAACACATTCCAGATTGAGATAGAATGTGATTTTATCATCATTTCAGTAGTAAACCCTCATTGTCATATAAAACAAACCAGAGATCTAACAATGACAAAGTGAAATGCAGGTAAAAAAAGGTAATTGCACTTGTAAAGAGGCGTGTACCTTTCCTTCAGCAGTCCGAGCAGATAAGGCAACCTTCAGACCCAGACGCCGAACCTTCTTTTGCAACTTGATTGCATGGCTCCTTGGTTTAGGCCCATGCATGGTTGCACCACCGCGGAACTGTTTTGATATTGTTTACTTTAATTATAAGCTCCAAGTAGATAATAATAAAGCTTTCACAAGCACAACCTTTAAGTCTGTAGGGAAATCATATCCCAATGTACTATTTAGACATAACAAGTAGCCTATTAACCTGAGGGCCACGCAATGTTCCATGTCGTGCTCTTCCTGTTCCTTTTTGCTTGTATGGCTTTCTTCCTGTGCCACTTACTTCGCTGATAGTTTTTGTTGAATGTGTGCCCTGCTCAGGACACCAAAAACAACATATTAGAAGTTTAGAACATCGAGAAACAAAGAAACACAGGAATATAAATTGTCTGGAGATTTACAAGAAATACTTTATACATTTCAGTTATGTCTCAATTTTCTTTATGCTGCACGTATAAGACATCAACAGCACAATATTTGCATGCTTTGACTAAGTAGCTCGACATGAATAATAACTCATTGATTCTTGAATGTAGATTCTATATAATAAACAATATAATAATCATTCAGTTGTTTTCTTATGGGATTTTTGTCTGGCGGACACTCACAAAACGCGAATTTGTATGGCAGACACCTGAATCGGCCGTTTTGTCTGGCAGATACCGCAAAAACATGTTTTTGTGTGACAGACACCACCTCGGATTAAAACACTATTTCTGATCTGAGTGGAGAGAAGATAATTCTGTAATGACAATTTTGCCCCTTGTCTTCTTCCTCTCGACGGGTGGTGGCCAGACGGGCGTGCGTCGAGAGGAACAGACGGAGGTCAGGTTGGCGAGCGCGAGCAGCTCGGCCGGGTCGAGCGTGTCAACGTTGTAGACCGCGAAGTGGAAGGGCACGCCGTGGTCGTGCACGAACCCGACCAAGTTCTCATGGACGAGCTGCAACTCAAGCGGTGCGTGCGATGACGGGGACACCATTGTCGGTGAGATGCGGCCTCCATCGTCGAAACAGGGGCAGTGGAGGCGGGCAGGGGCGACGCGGGCGGCACGCGTTGGGGAGGCGGAGCTGCCGGCGGCATCGCACGAGGGGAGGCAAAAGGGAGGCGGAGCTGCCAGGGGCGACGCGCATGGGGAGGCGAAGCTGCCGGAGGCGGCGCGGGGAGGCGGAGCTGCCGGTGGCGGCGCGCATGGGGAGGCGGAGCTGCCGGGGGCGACGTGCTTGGGGAGGCGAAGCAGCCGGTGGCGATGGGCGCGGGGAGGCGGAGCTGCCGGCGGGGGCGGCGCGGCCGTCACGCGGGGGAGGAAGAGTGGTGGCACGTTCCAGAGTGAGGGGAAGACGAAGAACAGTTTTTTTCTAAGATTGGTCAAAAGGGCACATTGGTCATTTCCCCTCCCTTTTTGGCTAAAAAGGATTTTTTTTAATCGGGTGCGGTGCCTACCAGACAAAACCATGTTTTCGCGGCATCCCCCTCAGACCAAACGTCCGATTCAGGTGTCTGCCACACAAATTCACGTTTTGTGAGTGTCCGCCAGACAAAAAACCCTTTTCTTATTCAATAGTTCACTTGTGTTATATTTTGATGATAAGAACGCCGAACCAAATAAAAGACTATCGAAGTTTGCATAAGCAATGAGGCGATAGATATAACTAATTCATCAGCAGGATGAACGAGGCATCTAGTTAAACATAAAAAACTTTAGTGAAAGAATATATAATTCGGAAAAGGGCATACAAAACTGTATAGAACATTTGTAATGAGATTTCATGGGTGCACCTGTTGCCGTTTAGCTAGTTGCCAGCGTACAACTCTATGAACAATATCCTTCCTAATTGGAACATCGAAAACATCGCCATCCAAAACCATATAGCCCTTATCCTCATTGTGGAAGTTTGTTATTCTAGCTACCAGATCTTCATATTGCCCTAAAACATCAATCAACACATCAGCAGAGAAGCAAAACCAGAAGGGAAAACACACTGAGCATTGTAGCCAGTGTTGGTTGGTCAAAAAGCAACGTGATCCAAGCAGTCTGAAGACTGAATGTACAAGAAAGAAGGTTTTACAAACCACATATTATGGAACACCCAAGAATCCCACATCAATGTAGAAAAGATAAATACATGTGCAAGTTTCAGAGAACAGGACAAAGTACTGTTGACCATTGTGAAAGCACAGAATTCAACTTCTCATTGAAAGACAGGACAATGTACTGATTACATGTAATTATATTAACCAGAAGAGATATCAGCCTTAATATCTTTTGCTAATGTCAGGGTTTGTCTAGGTCATCATTTTTTTTATTTAACAATCAAATTCAAATAAAAACACCGCACAGTAACAGAAGTAATAAAAGAAAGATGTTACCAATCTTTCTCTGAGGTGTCCAAACAGTTTGGCTGGATAGCAGCTCTGGTGGAATAACAACTTCATTTGATGGAGCTACAAGAGTAGAATATCCGCCGGAATAGAAATTTGGAACATTCTGCAAATATATATAGAAAATATTTAGAAAACTGATCAACAATCAATTGCTGCAATTCACATAAAAAACTCTCCAAAGTACGCAAAAGACAATCAGTACAATTTTACTTAAGGAGCCTTCAATGTAAATCTCAGTTGGCACCTAGTTCATGTGTAACATGATTAATTATATCAACAGAGTATATACATATTAACACATACAAAGGTTCCATATATTGAAATGTGCGTGTGCCTCTGAAAATCTCAACATTGATACAGAAACTGTCAATTTTTTTGGTTTATTAATAAAAGTTCGATAAATCGTCATCGATAAACATCCAACTACGGTTAAGACATGAAATGAGGAGCAGAGCCTGATCCTAGAATGATGAATCACTGAAATCAGGATACCATGATCTATAGGTATGAAGCAACAGTACCAACTAAAAAAATTCCTAACTGCAGTATTAGGTGCAATGTACATTTCATGGAAATAACCATTCCTGAAGACCAGCGTCTTTCTTCATTCACCAAACTAGATTTGTATTCTTGTTAAAGTATCCAAGCAGGAATCACCAAGCTACTCATTTCTACATTCCCAAAAATGAATGTAAAAAAATGTCATCAACGAATGTTCATTAAACAATCTAAGTTCCCTTCGACCTGCACCTCTCTTGGTAGAGCTGGATTCAAAAGAACCCAGGTTGAAATCAGTCTTACACAAACAGAACTGCTGAAGAACAGAGTCAATAATCCAACTATTCTCCAATTGTGCTAGAACAAATCAAGGCACATTGGGGTTTCCGGAGGATCCATACCGTGTTTCGCATCAACCCCGTCACGAACCCGCACGCGGCAACCACCTTGCCTCATCAAGAAACAACATGCGCAAGCGCAACTGCAGAAATGCTTGGAAGCAGCGCCTTAAACCCCACCAGTAAACCCTCGCAGGCCTCGACTTAGATTCCGCAGTACACACGCTGCGGCGCACCAGGCTCATCGAACCAGGCGAGCAGATGCCAATTCGAATAAAGAGACGGTGGGAGGGATCAGAGAGGGCATGGAGCCGAACCTTGGGGCAACAGATGACGTCGGAGAGGCGGTGTTGTGGAAGGCAAGGGGCCCTGGACGCCGGCCCAGCGGCAACCGCGCGGAGGAGCGAGGCCGCGCGGCCGGCGAGCGCGCGCATGGGAAGAGGGGAAGAGAAGTAGCGGCGGCGGCGGCGAGCGAGATCGGAACGGGAAGGGTGCAGAGAAGAGCGGCAGCGGCGGCGGTAGTGGCGTGATGTGCCCTTTGTCTATTCGTGGCCGTCCGATTAATATCAGTCCGTTCCCATTGCTTTGTTGAGTTATGGACCGTAGACACGTAGATTAAAGTAGAAAATAAAACTAAAAGTAATAAGAATAGAGAAGACGAAATTTTTTATTGAATAATTCTGGCAAATTACAAAGGGTGTCTTCTCAACTATTTATAAGGGGGAAACCCTACTTCGTGTTGGGCTAGAATTGGATAAGAAGCTCATATGGGCCAGGAGTCCTTCTTCTAGAACGTGGGCCTGAACCATAAGCGTTTTACAACACTCTCCCTTGGGCTCTTTATCACGATAAATATGCCTTATAAAAACTCTTTAAAAACCCAGTGGAAAAAATAGAGAAAAGAGCACATATTACCGTCACTTGTATTGTACGTATTGCCTTATCAAAAACCTTAATGAGAAAACTTCATATGAAAAACTCCTGAGGAAAAAAGAGTACAATGCTTTAATCTTTATGATTAATGCTTATCGATCTTCATGAACGACATGAATTATCTTCGGGAACATGATGTATTTAGGGAAGTTCTCCCCCTGTTCCAAGCACTTCTCTAAGTCTTCTCATGCCAATACCATGCCGATACTTTTCAAGAGTGCAAGCTGGTAGTGCCTTTGTGAATATATCTGCAAGATTATCATAAGATCGGAGATGAGTTACCAAAATTTCTTCCTTCTCTTATAATTCATGCGTATGGAAGAATTTGGTTAACATATGCTTTGTCCTGTTTGACTTTATGTATCCCGATTGTATTTGTGCAATACAAGCGTTATTATCTTCATAGATAACTGTAGGGGATGGAGTATACGATACTCCACAACTCTCTATTATATGCCTTGACATCCTTCTAAGCCAAGTGCATTCCTTGGCGGCTTTAAATAATACGATAATCTCTGAGTAATTTGTTGATGTAGCAACAATTGTCTGCTTTGTTGACTTCCATGAAATTGCTGTTCCACCAAATAAGAACACATATCCAGTCTGCGAGATTGACTTGTGTGGATCGGATAAGTAGCCAGCATTAGTATACCCAACCAAGGTTACTTTTGTAGTCTTCTTGAAAAATAATCCAAAATCTTCAGTTCCTCTTAGATATCTTAGTACTTGTTTAATGTCTTTCCAATGTCGCATAGTTGGTGCCTGTCACGGACCTGCCTTACCACGGAGACGGCTCCGTTCCAGGATCTCCCTCGGGTGGCGACACGCGCTGTGGCGCCCCAATAGTACAATACATGACAGAGAAAATAATTGCAACAAGAACATAGGTGGGGAAGCAGGGTTTACATAAATCCGAAGTTATATTACAAACCGGAGTTTTTACAGAAATAAAATACGGAAGCGAAAGGTTCGACACTGGTTCACCAGTTTGACGAAATAGCTAAGATACAAGTCGCCCTCTCACGGCGACACACAGAGATCATCCGGCCATAATAGGTGCCTTGCCCAAGCACCGTACCGGCACGCAAAGATCTAATCCTCATCTTCATTTGTGCACAGCTCCCACTCGATGTTCCAACAGTCGGGACGCTGACCCTCCCAATGGAATCTCCCACCACAGTGGCATTCTCCGTCCTGGTCATCTGAAAACCACATAGAGCTACGCCCTGAGTAACTAATTTACTCAGCAAGACTGACCCGTCAAAATGGCCATCTACAGCCGACGCCTAGACATGCAAAGGCCGGGGATAGGGTTTTTATTGCCAGAAACCCGCCTAAGAGTGGATCCTTATTTTTCAAGTTTTAGCATCAAGTTGAATTGTCATGCAGAATAATAAATTTTGTTTGCATTAGGGCTATAACAATCATGGTTGCAATACAATCTTAATAATTTCAAACAGCAGTATTAAACCCACACAGCATCTTAACGGCTTCCGACACTGTTCCGTAGCAGCGATCAAGTGGTACTCGTTACTGTGAGGGGCAGCGACTCGAATCGATTTACATCCTGCAGGAGAAACCTGCTTGCACGACCCATACGCGCTTCCTGGAAGCCGCATGGAGCAACCTTTCGCTCACGGTACCGTAGGGTCTTCCGGGTCCAGACTCCCCCGAGAAGGGTCCCCCATCGCGATGCACCTCGTGCCGCCATCCGTGGGTGGATTGTTCCCTCCTCTCAGCCCCAGTTCCACCAAAGAAGGGAGAAGGCTATCTTCAGACCAGGCGGTAGTCGTAGCTACATCGGTTTACTGGGCCCATATTTCCAGCATGTAAACAGTACGTTCAAACTTGATCCCATGGGCCGAACACGAGGCGTAGCCTTAGGTGACTCGGACGGGGCTACCTCCTTGAAGACAAGCTGTCCTTCCCTTTCCACCTAGTTGCCCGTCCGGTCTTCATTGTGATTCTATCCACCCTTTCCTTTATCCGATATCATCCCCCAGTGATAATATTCTCTAACTACGAGTGGTCTCCATACCACTCGATAAGTAGTCGTCCTAATTTAAGCAGAGCGACTACCGTCCTGAGGCTAATAATCGGGAAGAGGGACCTACTGCACGCTAAGGTTTCAATCGACTCCTATCACTTAATGCACAAGCAAACCTACATCACACTACCTAGTGTTAAAATAAAACGGTAAAACTTGGTGGGATGCACCGGGGCTTGCCTTGGTTCTGCTCTTGGTCAGCTACGACACCTCCAGCTCCTTCTGGATCCTGCTCCGGTCCTGCCTCCACGTGGTTCACGGCGTGATCTATATGATGCAAGAGGGGATGCTATGAGAGAAGATTCATGGCACTTCCTCAATAAATACATTAATGCTCACTGCTATCGGAGGAATTAAACGGTGTGCGGTGAGGCGTTCAAAAGTATCACTCATTGAGTGGGGCACAGGGTGAGGGTGTTTCGTGTATTTCCTTCATGGACTCCAGTACTTGACCGCGACGACGTCGCATCCAAGTACGGTGTGTCTGCGTGTGCCGGGGCAAAGCTGTGCAAGTGCTGCCCAGGGTTCGCAGGTGCTAACTAATTCGCATTTAGTGTGAGCAAAACCCTCGCAAAGTACAAGTACCCGTGAACAGCCCTAAAGCGGATCCATTTTTATCAACGGTTAAAATTGCACTCGGGGCGCAATTTATTAAGTTGACAAGGTTCTACTCTTCAAAAGGTCAGGGGTGATTAATTAAAATTAGGTTACACCAGGAGTGATTTAATTATTAAGTTTCACTAACAAACACTAAGCCAAAGATTAAATATTAATTATTATAAGGAGAAAGGCATTAAATTAATTTCAGCTAATAAACAGAGAATTTCTATATGAAAATTTTCCAGGGAGACCAAAACTGGAAATCCTACCTAGAGACCAATTTTAATATTTTATCAGCTCTCTGCAGTTAATTAAAATTCTATTAGTGTTTTTCCTATTTATTTTAACCCTGGTATAAAAATTACCATGCATGTGGCATTAGCATTTTTCTACAACAGTACAAGTTCCCACTAGGCTAACAAAATTTATCTTGCTACAAAATTCCTATTATTCAATTTACTATGCAATTTACCAGTTTAACCTATTTCTGGAAATGAATAAATCACAAAAAACCGATTTTTACTTCGGGGCCGCAATCAGGCAGCCCACTAGGCTGGGACTCGCGCGAGCGCGGGGGCGCTTCGGGCCAAGCGCGGCCCGAGAGCGAGGTCAGGCCCACTGGCCTTCGCGGCCCAGTGGCCAGCGCGGCCGAGTCCGCGCGCGCGCGCTCTCGCTGGAGCACGGCGGTGCCGGCAGGGGGCTCGCCGCAGCTCGCTGCGGCCCCTGGCTCGGACTGGTCCAGAAAGGAAAAACGACCTACTCAACGCCGCGCACTCATCTAGGCTATCGGGAACCAACGGCGATGGCCGGGCATAGCCCATCGACGGCGGCGGAAACAGAGCGGGGTGCGGTGACGGCTAGCACGACAGGGAAAGGGCGGAACGACTCGGGATCTTGCCGGGAAGCTTCACTGGAGCACGGAGAAGGAGGCCATCGGGCTTCTCCTGCGGGAGGGAGGCCGGGGGTGCGGTCTCACCGGCGGGGTGGGGGTCGCGGTGGTCGGCGGCGGCCTCGAGCGATGAACTAGGGGAAAACGTGGTCGGATTTGTCCAACTAGAGCTCAAACGCGTGCGCGAATAAGATGGGAAGCTCCTCGAGCGAGGAATCGACGGATGGCTCACCTCGGGGTGGAAGCGGCGCGGGGGAACAGTTCGGGGTCGACTGTTGGCGCCGGGGAAGAACCGGGCCGATCTCCCAATGCCTACCGCGCGGTGCAGGGGAAGCAGGTGCAGGCTCGTCGGGTCGCCTCGGGCTGCTTCCAGAAGCTTGGCTCGGGCTCCGGCGGGCGGTGGCGGCCAGGCGACGCGGAGCAGTGGCGACGGCGGAGGCAGAGGCGATGGCGGAGAGAGAGCGAGAGCGAAGGAGTGAATGCGGGGGTGAGTGCGGTCGGACAGGCGACAGGGGGATGTCCGAACGTGCGCGTGGGGCCGTCGATCCGCGGCAACGGCCGTTGGCCGTACGCCGGCGACCACGCGGTGCGCGACGGGCGGGGCAGCGCGGCTGCGGTCGGTGTGTTTCTTCGGGGTCGCTGACAGGCGGGTCCCACGGGCAGATTTTCTTTTTCAAACCTTTTTCTAATCCTATCAGCCGACTGCCTTTGCAAAATTTGTTAGAATTAATCCGGATCTGCTAAAATCAGACCAAAAATAGGGTAGGCTCCCCATAATGTGCTGGTTTTTACAAAAATACTAACTACCAACAGTTCCCAATACAAAAAGCTCAGGAATTTACTGAACAGAGCTGGTTTTTAACCATTCTAACAATTATTTGAGGCCTTTATTGATGGATTAAAATTCTGAGAAAATTCCCAAAATTCTAATTGACCAAGACCATCAACATATAATTTTTGCAAAGGTGAGTCTTACTGGAAATGTGGGACTTGCAGTACAAGGGTCATCCAATTGGGTTTGAAATCAATTGAATTGCAATTTGAATTTAAATTCAAATGCTTGTGTTCTGGTTTTATACTGCCTAGGTGACACCCTTGGGACCCCAATGACACTAGGAGTATCACAGTGCCGAGCTGTATCTAGTGAGTAGATTAACAACAAAGGTTATATCGGGCCTCGTACCATTTGCAAGGTACATCAATGCTCCAATGGCACTGAGATAGGGATATTGAAGTCCCAATAACTCCTCACCTTCCTCCTTTGGTCCAAATAGGTCTTCCTCTGCATTGAGTGATCTCACAACTATAGGGGATCTGAGTGGGTATGCATCTTTCATATTAAATCTCTCTAATACCTTCTTGGTATAGTTTGATTGATGCAATAATATCCCTTTATGGGTATGCTCAATATGCAAGCCTAAATAATATGCAGTCTTTCCTAAATCTTTTATTTCAAATTCAGACTTTAAGTAAGAACATGCATCTTCGACGTCCTATGTAGTACCAATGATATTCAAATCATCATTATAAACAAAGATTATGCAATAACCTTTCTCTGATTTCTTAATGAATACACAAGGATAATCATCATTCTTCAAGAATCCTTTCTTCAGTAAAAAGTTACTGAGTTTGTTATACCATATTCTTCCAGATTGCTTTAAACCATATAGTGACTTCTGAAGTTTGACACTATACAATTTGTGTTCTTCTTCATTCGGGACTTTGATTCCTTCTGGAACTTTCATATAGATTTCTGTATCTAATGTTCCATACAAATATACAGTGACGACATCCATAAGTCACATTTGCAAATTCATATTCACTGCCAATGATATTAAATACCGGAGAGTAGGTTTCTTCGTAGTCAATTCCTGGTCTCTGCGTAAAACCTTGAGCTACGAGTCTCGCATTGTATCTAGTCACTTCATTTTGAGCATTTCTCTTCCTGACAAACACCCATTTGTGACCCACTGGAAAGATACCTTTTGGTGTAAGGCTTACATTGCCGAACACTTCTCTTTTCTTTAGCAAGTTTAACTCTGCACAAATTGCTTCTTTCCATTTTGGCCAGTCAGGACGCTTCTTGCATTCCTTCATTGACTTTGGTTTAGATTCTAAGTCAATCTGTGTTGCAATTATGTTAGCAAAATATGAGTCGACTTTTATTGTCTTTCTATTGTATACTACTCCCGTCTCAACATAATTTGTTGAGACTTCTTCTATTATTTCATTTTCTTGATCCATATCACTCAGAGGTGTGTTTAGATTAGGAATTTCCGGTAACCCGTTGTGAGTTTCAAGTGTACGCACATTCTCACTTGGGATTTCTTCTTCAATGCTCACCACTTCGTGTGGTTTGCTTTCACCTTCTATATTCTTCTTTTGAGTAATTTGCTTAGGCTTCTTCTCCGCAGGACGTCTCCTAGGAGCTTTAGCTTGAGCTTGTACTCTAGGCTTCTTTGGTACCTGTGTAACCGGATCACTCCCCCTCTTCCTAGCATTCGTTGCTTTTAAGGAAGGAGACTGGAATTCCATATAGTCATCTTCTTCAAATAGGATGTCTATTCTTTCAGGTGCATTTGCAGCCGGTATATGAGACTTCACAATGTCTCTTGTATTGGTGAAAGCTTCTGGCAGTTCATTAGCAACCCTCTGTAGATGGAGGATGTTCTGAACTTCAAGCTCAGTTTCTGTAGTGCGAGGATCCATTCCTTGAATTCCTTTAGTTTTCCATTCTATTTCATGGCATTCGTCCCGAGAGAGATACTTTCTCCCCTTAATGCCGGGAAATGATCTTCATTAAAGATACAATCAGCAAAGCGAGCCGAGTGTAGATCCCCAGTGGATGGCTCTAAATACTTGATTATGGATGCACTTTCATATCCAACATAAACTCCGAGTTTTCGTTATGCACCCATTGCAGTTCGCTGAGGCGGAGGGATAGGGACATACACAACACATCCAAATCTCCGCAAGTGAGAAACATTTGGTATTGTACCACGCACCATTGCTAATGATGATTCTTCATGTGTAACAGATGGTCTCAATTGAATTAATGCTGCTGCGTGCAACACTGCATGCCCCCAACAAGAGGTAGGCAATAAGCAATTCTGCAATAATGGCCGTGCTATCAACTTGATCCTCTTAATTAATGATTCTGCAAGTCCATTTTATGTATGCACGTGTGGTACAGAGTGTTCCACTTTGATACCCAGACTCATACAATAGGCATTAAACACCTTTGAGCTAAATTCTCCGACATTATCCATCCTGATGGATTGGATTCTGTGATCCAAAAAATTGGTTTTCAATTATATGATCTGAGTTGTCAATCGTGCAAACGCATGGTTTCTAGTAGATAATAAACATACATGACTCCACTTCGAGGAAGCATCAATCAACACCATGAAGTACCGAAAAGGTCCTGACATGGGATTAATTGGTCCACATATGTCTCCTTGAATTCGTTCAAGGAATGCCATCAATTCTGCTTGAATCTTAAGCTTTGAGGGTCGAGTGATTAGCTTCCCTTTTGCACATGCAACGCACAAAAAATATTCTTGATTTGGGAAATCTTTTGTCTTCAAGTTATGACCATTTGAATTCTTCGTGATTCTTTGCATCATATTGAGGTCTGGATGACCAAGTCTATCGTGCCATGTTCGATAGGCTTCTTGGTTGCTAAATACGGTCTTGAACGCAACAAACTCTTTGTGTGGTTTAACATAAGTGTAGTACATGCTTTCTTTAATGGTTGAGAAACTTTCGACGATAGTCTTGTGCTCTCCATCTTTCTTGGTCATAATGAGACATTCTTCGCCTTTATCATAATTGGTTTCTACGTGAAATCCATTTGCACAGATGTCTTTGAAGCTTAACAATGTTCGAGTAGACTCAGGATAAAGCAATGCTTCATGGATTACTAGCCGCGTACCATTCGGTAGGACGATTGTGGCCCTGCCTGTGCTAACAATCCTAGTGTCATTACCAATGACAGTAGTTATATCTCCATCATACTTTTGAAGTGTTTGGAAATAACTAGTGTCCCTTATAACGGTAGCGGTAGTGCCACTGTCTACGAGACAGAGCTCCTCTTGAATAGTCATATGCTCCACGATTCCGTAATTAATACAATCATATATAATCAACAGAAATAATAATATAAACAATTTCCACACCAATATGATATATTATTGAAAAAATGTCTTCTCTTGATGAGATTACATAAATAAACCACTGCTAAAACTTAATGCACCCTTATTACTATTGCTTAATTTTAATGAAGAATTTTTGATTCTAAGTAGTCTATGAGACTAGTGTGAATCTCCATGCAGGTCCTCCTCATTCTCTGCCATGAGGTCGTCATCAAATTCAATATCAGAGGTCTTGCTTGGTTCTCCATGACCTTGAGCTTTGTCTGATGTACCAGAATCCATCTTCGTGATGTCTTCTTTATCTTGTGGAGCTTCAACATAGTTGGCTTCATGCTCCGCAAGCTTCTTCCTAAGTTCTTGGTACATGTTGACAATGTGCTTAGGCGTGCGACAAATTTTGGACCAATGTCCATTCATGCCACATCTGTAATATTTCTGGTCCTGTTTCTCATATTCTTCCCCTGAAGGCGTCTTCTTTGACTTCCCTTTATAGTTCTTCTTGAATTTGTTAGGGTTGTTTTGCGCCTTCGATGGTGCCTTCGGTGCTTCTTTACCCTTGTTGTTATTCTTCTTGAATGACGTGACATTTGCTTCTTGCGGTGCCATGAAGCTAGTAGGATGAGACAAATGATTCTGCTTGATCAATTCGTCCTCCCCCTGATCTTGCTGCAATGCATTGTTCAGGACGATATAAGAGTCATATTTGTCCTTCTTGTACTGGCAGCTCACATGGGTGAGCTTAGGGTGAAAGGTGGAGAGAGTCTTATGGATGAGGTCAGGATCTTTAAGATCTTTACCACATAGCTTCATGCGTGACACAATACCATAAAGCTTAGTATTGTATTCCTCAACAGTCTTGTAGTCTTAGAAGCGTAGGTTTTGCCATTCACGCTCCACTTTAGGAAGTAAGACTGCTTCAATTTGCTCAAAGCGATTACGCAGTGAGTCCCACAAAACCTTTGGGTTCCTTTCGGTCATGTACTCATTTTTCAATGTAGTACATAAATGATGCCTCAGGAAATGCAGGGCTTGAGCTTGCTCCACCCCTGTTGCAGCAGGTTCTTTATTTTTGGGCATAATTATGTTCAAGAGATTTTTGCCACTAAGGAGAATTTCAGCATCAAGAGCCCATGACAGGTAGTTACTTCCACGGGGGGTAAGCACATCAAATTCTCTCTTCACAAGGTCAGACATCTACATGATATTATAGTGCAAAAATTACTTCATGTGTATGCAAATAATATCTCCAAGTAATAGGAAGATAAGTAAAGTGGTATAACAAAAACTGCATGTTTAAGTTATTTTTATTGGTATTTCTGCATAAAAATAACCAATAATCCGTGAAAACGGAATAATATAAGGACTATAGTCCATCTTGATATAAATCTGGAAAAATCTGGGGTGTTATATGCAAAATAACACATTCCCGTGAAATTTCTATTTTTCTATGATTTTTTGGTAATTTTCATAATTTTCAAGGGCCTTCTGCAAAAATTGGGTCTGTTTTTATGAGAAATAGAAAATTCCAAAATTTTGAGGACTTCTTTGCAAAATTTTTTAGATATTTTTCTTATCGGGCCAAAATCCGGCCCAAAAAAATAAGCCCGACCCGTTTTTATTGTAAAGGGTATAAAAGGGGTGAAACACTAGGGTTTGTCCACTCTCTCCCTCATTTTCTTTCTCTTCAGCCGACACTCTATTCTTCCCTCTCTTCTTCTTCCCCCACCAACACCCCCATCTGCTCTTGTTGCTTTCTTCTCTGATCGAGAGCCCCTCCACCGAGATATAGAGCCAGGCGGGCTGGGCGCTTGCCGTGCTGCCGACAGCGCTGAGGCTAGGGGGCTAGCGCGCGTGATTCGAGGGGGGAGGGGGATCGTGCGAGCCCGGGAGCTGGGGCCTCGGCGCTGTCGCCGTACGCCAGCGCGGCTTCGTAGCACGCGCGTGGGGCCGAGCCGTCGAGGTGGTGCTTTGCCTTGCCCGCGGGGGGGGGGGGGGGGGGGGCTCCGTGGGACTGGATCTTTCCAGATCTAGGTGCCCTTCCCCCTTTTTCTTTTTTCTCTTTTTTTCTTTAACTTTCTGTGATTCAATTTTCTGTGATGTATGGAGTTGAGTCCGTCCGGTAGGGCCAGATCTGGACTCACAGAGCCCAGATCTGAGCCGTCTCGGAATGGATCTCGAGATTTTATCTTCTTCTTCTTGTAGATCCGGTCACCTTCACCACTAGGGTTAGGGAAGATCCGATCTTTTCTTCTTGCCATCTTCGTGGCTCGCGTCGGCAAAGGGCACTCACGCGGCCTTTTTTTTTTCGAATTTCTGAACGTACCCCATTTTAGATCTGGATATCTCAGATCCTCCCCTTGCCAGTCCCAGATCCGGTTAGGGTTAGGAGATTGCGGGCACAAAAGTGCCGTTAATCTGATTTTGTTATTTCATGGTGCCGCCTCCTATGACGGGCTTTTGTTGTTGTAGATCTTGACTGCAACGAGTCAAGATTTTTATGGTGATCTCCTAGACAGATCTTGACTGCAACGAGTCAAGATACAAAATCAATCAAAAATCATACCTTTAATCGCCGAGTAGATGGCCGGCTCTGTAGAGCGTGCTGATAACGTATTAAGTTATCGACGATCGCGGGCACATAGATGGAAGTAGAAAATGAAACTAAAAGCAACAAGAATAGAGGAGACGAAATTCTTTATTGAATAATTCTGGTGAAATTACAAAGAGGTGTCTCCTCAACTATTTATAAGGGAAAAACCCTACTTCGTGTTGGGCTAGAATTAGATAAGGAGCTCACATGGGCCAGGAGTCCTTCTTCTAGAAGATGAGCCTGACCTATAAGCGTTTTACAACATGCTTGAAGGCCGATGTGGGTTGGCTGAGAATGTGGGACCACGGGTCAGACAGCACGCGGAGCGAGCAGAGAGTGGATTTGGACTGATTTTTTTTTGAAAGGGATTTGGACTGATTTTGGTTTTTTTTTTTGAAACTGACTGATTTTGGTTGGAGAAATGGAACGCATTAACATCCCCCGTTCTATTTCTCAAACCAAACTCGCGCCGTGTTGTTTGCTGCATACCGTAAAATGAGTTTTAAACTTGATAGAAACTCAGTACACAGATACGAAGAATGAGAGTGACTTTTTATGACCGAGGCTATATCTAACCATCATGCTCACCGTGGCCATCAGGATTACCCACGCCCCCAAGTAAATCTGATATGGAAACGTGAGAAAGCCCATCATCATTCGTCTCAATATATAAATCAAAACCCTAACCTATCTCTTATACTCTCTAAAAAAACCTTAAGCTCCCGCCGTCCTCAGTAAATCATTGTCTTTATTACCTTGTCGTTCTTGAACCCCCATTCTCGTTGACCTTTTTATGAGTGTGTGTTACCTCATCATCAGTCGCATATCTAGTTCTCTGTTTGCTCTTGTTCTTATTGATTATCATCTTAGACATTGCAGTCTGGACGTCGAAGACAGGGATGACCACATGTATCTATCACCTGATCAGTTTTCTTAACATATATGAGCATATTTTTTTAGTATATCCCACATGCAAAATCCGGTAAGTTTTTTTAAACATATGTTGAAAAGGGACATATGCCCCTTCACTTATTTTGATCTATATGGAATCATAAACATTTTGGTGGATCACGAGTAACAACAAATATTTTAAAAAGTTTTAACAGTAAAACAGATTGAACTTTTCTTCGCATATCCATCCTCCAACTTTAATCGTGTTCATCGTTATAATCATTGTCAAGTTATACATTGTTTCTCTTGTCCTGATCATGACAGCAAGCAAAAATTATGAAGAAGGACAATAAACAATTTCATAAATGTCTTCATCATCTCTCTCCTCACATTCTTGACCGAAGTTGCACCAGAGATCTAGGTTGACTTGCATAAAAAGGAAAGCCAAATTAATATTTAAGAATAAAATCTATGGACAAACACTGAACACTCGAAGACTTAGAAGAATGGAAGCATCACAAAACAATGAGAAAGAGTCAAATCAATGTAGATCAAGAGAGAAGCCAAATCTAGTTTCAAAAAAAAAAAGAGAAGCCAAATCTTTTTCTTAGTCAATGGTGGATGATTTCACCGACTAAGAGAGAGATTGATTGTTTCAGAGGGAAAAAAGGAAAAAGAACCTAAAGCCCAGCCCAATAAGAGGCGAAGACAGACCAATGTGTCATATAGCTACATGAAGCAAGATCCGGGACAACTCAACTTTCCTGAAGCAAGACACTGAAGTTGTTTCTAGGATCATTCTATTTTCTAACAGCTCGGATAAAAATTTTAGAACCATAACATTTTTATTGTAAATTGTGAGATTGCAAATCTCTCCCTCTTCCTCTCTCTCATGTCGAGGCCTTAAGATTGCCAGGGAGGAGCTAGGCTTATGCATCTGGAATTAGTAGCCATGGTTTACCAACAAGTAGGACCCTGACGTGAACTTGATGGAAAACTGCTAGTATGCGTTAGCTTTTGAGAGCATCTCCAAAAGACACCCAAAAACTTCCTCTAAACTAAAATATTAGGGTTTAGGATAAAAACACATCTCCAACAGGATCCTAAAACCTCTCTCAATATTTTGGTTGTCCATATATTTGTCTCATTTATAGCTACAAACAGAAGGAGAGCTGGGGCTCAATCCTTCTCTTTTCAATAGAATTAATGCACCTGTGACCTCAAGTACTGATGTGGCTCAATTAAATATGTTTTTGATTCATTTTTAGGAGAGATTCTTAGAGGAGAGAAAACTTTTCCCTCATGGTGATTTGATTACTCACAAAAACATGTTTTTGGGACAATATAATGAGGATCATTTGGAGATGCTATGAGAGGGGTTGCCGCTCTTGCGCCACGTCATATGGTCTTAAGCCGCGCGCGATTAGCTAACAAAAAACCGTAGAATCCTAACGGAGGAACGGCCTAATAGAGGAATATGGCGGCTTCGTTAGGACTTGAGATTACAACAAGGACATCAGGTCTGCAAAGGGTAAGGGTCTCAGATTATCGAGAGACCAGTTCTCTTACAATTTGCTTCCCGTGGGATGGGCCTCGTATCGCAGGTCACCGTCAGGGACGTCGTGCTCCTACTATTCTATCTCTATTTAAAAAAACAAAAATCATCAGGAGAAAGAAACGAATTATATCTCTGCTCAAAGGAACAATCAACGTCATCCCTTCTCCAAAAAGAAAAAAAGGATTTTATCTTGACGGACCTTGTGTGTGTGTCGTGTGTGCCTCGTCCACCTTGGCTTGACATATATATATTCGTTCGTGAACAATTCGATTCAGCTGATTTGGTATCTGCAGATATAGATATGAGACTATATAATTCACGTGGGCACATGCACACGCACGTCCTCGTTGAGCGAATGAGTAAACTACATCTGAAACAATAGGCAACGTTGAGTTTATTTGAACAGTCCCTACCGCCCTACGAGACAACCAACTCTCCTTCCTCTGCCTCTTTCTCTGCCTCTACCGTACCTAGTCCTCAAGCCATCTTCCGCAAGATGACGAGCAGCAGCAACGGCGGCCATGGCGAGGCCGTGTACGAGAACCAAGAGGTAATAAACACCCATCCACTCGTCATGCATCTAGCTAGGCCATCCATTACATTGCTATTAACCGAAGAGATTAACGTTGAGATGTGTATGCAGAGTACGTGAGGAACTCGCGGGGGATGAAGCTCTTCTCCTGCGAATGGCTGCCCGAGGGGAACACTCCACCAAAGGCTGTCGTCTTCCTCTGCCACGGCTACGCGGTGGAGTGTGCCATGACGATGCGCAGCACGGATTCTAAAATAGGTGTGCCACAAATTACAGAGGTATCCCATATTTAGTAGTATCCATCTTGCAATATGCAGATGATACAATACTTTTTATGAATCACAATTTAGACCAAACAAAGAACATGAAACTACTTTTGAGTGCTTTTGACAGTTGTCAGGTCTCAAGATAAATTTTCATAAAACTAAATTGTTTTGTTTTGGAGAAGTTAAAGAACATGAAATATAATATGCTGAATTATTTGGTTGTAAACATGGAATTTTTTCCTTTTGTTATTTGGGTATCCCTATGCATTACAGAAAGTTGAATAATGCGGATTGGAAAAATATAGAGGAAAGAATCAAAAAGAAGTTGAGTAGTTGGAAGGTAAACATTTATCAGTAGGAGGACGGTTAGTATTAATCAACAATGTACTGACAAGCTTAACTATGTTTATGCTCTCTTTTTTTGAAGTGCCGAAAGTGGTACTCGAAAAAATTGAGTATTACAGATCATGTTTCTTTTGCGAAAGTGATAGCCATAAGAAGAAATATAGGATGACTAAATGGGATGTGGTATGTCAACCAAAGGACCAAGGTGAGCTTGGTATACAAAATATTGAAATTCAGAACCAATGTTTGTTAAGTAAGTGGATATTCAAATTGATTAATGAGGAAGAAATGTGGCAAACAATTCTTAGAAACAAATACCTTAAAAATCAAACTATAGGAAAAGTGGAGAGAAAACCAAGAGATTCTCACTTTTGGTCAGGACTAATAAAAGTCAAGAACTTATTCCTTAGATATGGATCATTTCAACTTAGTAATAGTAAGTAAATCCAATTCTAAAAAGACAAATGGCTTGGCAATGCTTCTTTTAAACAACAGTACCCCTCATTATACAACATAGCAAGAAAGAAAAGCGATACTGTGTCGGCTGTTATTAGCACAATACCCTTAAAATGTGTCTTTTCGTAGATCATTAGACGATAATAATCTTAGACTATGATATGATTTAGTGTTAAGAGTACTTCACATTCAGCTCAATAAAAATGCAGCTAAGTTCAAATGGAACTTACATCAGCATGGTAAATTTTCAATAAATTCTATGTATCTTGCTTTGATAAATAATGGGGTTATCATAAGAAACAAATTGTTTTGGAAACTAAAAATGTCTTTGAAGATTAAGATCTTGATGTGGTACTTGGAAAAAGGGGTGATTTTAACAAAAGATAATCTTGCTAGAAGAAACTAGAATGGGTGCAAACAATGTTGTTTTTGTCAGGGATGAAAACATAGAGCATTTTTTTTTCAAATGTCATTATGCATGATTTATTTGGGGCTTGGTACAAATTTGTACTGGTCTACCACCGTCTCAAAACATGGATCATTTATTCGGTGATTGGCTAAATGGTATAGGGCCTAAGTCAAAACAACAACTACTAGTGGGAGCATTGATTTTTTATTGGGCTATTTGGCTTAGTAGAAATAATGTTGTTTTTGATAAATCTCCTATTAAAACTTTTATGCAGGTACTCTATAGAGGAACCCATTGGCTACAGTTCTAGGGATAGTTGCAGAGGCATGAAGAAGACAAGGAGACCATCTCAGGCTGCATGTCGCATGTTGGAGATGGTGGCAATGCAGAATTTTGTCGATCATAAGTGGAGATTTAGCAATAGGATTTGCATTTAAGATCTTATCATCCAAACTATTTTTTGGTCGATGTGTTTTGATTGTTAGGCAGACATTAGTGTTGCACAATTTGTAATAATTGGCTGTAGCTTGGATTCAAGTAAAAGCTGGCACTTTTTTCCATTATCTAAAAAAAAATCCGTTTCGATCGTCTCGACGAAAGCTTCATCATAGACACATCAAATCAGCAATTTGGCTTTGCCTTCATATTTTTCCGTACACTTCTTTATTTTTTGAGTGAAACTTAGCCAAAATATCTATGAAATATGCTCACAACCTGCAAAACATGTCTAAATACCATATATATAAAATATACAACATTAGGTTGGATTTTGACAAAAAATTGACCATAAGCTGCCAGTCAAAACCGGATACTCCAGTTTGATAAACCGAACCCTCCAGTTTTCCCAGAGTGTTAATTTTGATTGTCAACAAATGTCAATGCGCCAAGCAGGAGCAGAAAGGCATGGGACAACTCAACTTTTCTGAAGCATGACAGTGGAGCTGGTTTTATGACCATTCCATTTTCAAACAGCTCCGATAAAAGTTTCAGAACCATCAACATAACGTTTTAAAATTATAAATTGTGAGATTGTAATCTATCTATCTATCTATCTATCTATCTATCTATCTATCTATCTATCGTATGCATGGCGGGACCTTAAGATTGCCCGGGAGGAGTTAGCCTTATGCGTCTGGAATCAGTAGCCATGGTTTATCGGCAAGCAGGACCGCGACGTGAACTCGACTAAAAACTGCTATGCGTTAGCTTTCGAGATGGACTGTCGCTCTTGCGTCGCGTCGTAGAAGCCTAACGGAGGAATGGCCCAACAATAGAACGGCGGCTTCGTTGCGACTTGAGATGTGCGCGGATTAGTTTTTTTTTAGCAAAGTGCGCAGATTAGTGGTGATATTAATTACTTTGACATTACAACAAGGACACGTGGCCTGCAGAGAGGATAGAGTGGTGTCTCTCTCAGATTATTATGGAGAAGTCCGGGTCTGTCACAATTTGGTTCCGTTTCCGTGTGTGCCTCGTCCACCTTGGCTTGGAATATATATTCGTTCATTAACCATTGGATTCAGCTGATTCTGTATCTGCAGATATAGAGACTAAATAATTCACGTGGGCACATGGTGCTCACGCACGTCCTCGTTGAACGAATGAGTAAGCTATATCTGAAACGATAGGCAGCGTTGAGTTTATTTGAACAGCCCCTACCTCCCCCTAACGAGACAACCAAGTCTCCTTCCTCACAGGTTCTTGTCTGCCTCTCCGCTCTGCCCAGTCCTCAAGCCGTGTTCCGCAAGATGACGAGCAGCAGCAACGGCGGCCATGGCGAGGCCGTGTATGAGTACCAAGAGGTAATCACACATCCACCCGTCATGCATCTAGGTAGGCCGTTCATTGCTACTAACCTATAAGAGTTGTGTATCCAGGAGTACGTGAGGAACTCGCGGGGCATGAAGCTCTTCTCCTGCGCATGGGTGCCCAAGGGGAACACTCCACCAAAGGCCGTCGTCTTCCTCTGCCATGGCTACGCGGTGGAGTGTTCGGTGATGATGCGCGGCACCGGCGAGCGGCTGGCGAGTGCCGGGTTCGCCGTCTACGGCCTCGACTATGAGGGCCATGGCCGCTCCGACGGGCTTCGTGGCTACGTCCCTGATTTCCACGCCCTCGTCGCTGACTGTGACGCCTTCTTCGTCTCCAAGGCCACCGCCACCCATAGTAGGAGTGGCCGACGGTTCCTGCTCGGGGAGTCCATGGGCGGCGCGGTGGCGATCCTCCTGCATCGTGCCCGCCCCGACTTCTGGAGCGGCGCGGTTCTTGTGGCGCCGATGTGCAAGGTACTTCGTCTTCCTTCATGTCTTCACGCAATCTGTTGGTGGTTTTTTTTTTTTTGATTGGGACAAGAAACTATTGATTAGTGTTGCATTAGTGATCAAGTATTATAAGCTACACTGTACCCAGGCTGGCCAGGCCGGGCTTTGGTTTCAAACTTGCCCTTTTGTTATGCATGTTCTATTAACAATTTCTCACCCACATGGAGATGCGGAATATTATCCACCCACCCCCAGTAGCTTTGACTAGTATAATTCTATTAAACATTACTGGATCGATTGATGACAAAACAAGCAAGATCCCGAGCAAGTTACTCAAATAATGACCAAACTATTCAACGATGATGTATGTCATGTAGATTGCAGATGACATGAAGCCACATCCTGTGGTTGTCAACATACTGAAGGCCATGACCGGCATCATTCCCACCTGGAAAATTGTGCCCACAAAGGACGTCGTCGACTGTGCACATAGGCTCCAGGAGAAGAGAGACGAGATTCGCGGGAATCCTTATTGCTACAAGGGCAAGCCACGTCTCAAAACCGCGTTGGAACTTCTCAAGGTCAGCCTCGACATCGAGGCCAACCTCCTACACCAGGTTAGCTCCATCTTATTTTCTATCTTTTTTCCTATTTAGAGAGTAAAAAAATTTCTTCTAGAGCCCTACAGTTTCAGGAGTTTTGTTAAATATTTAGGTTGTCATACTTATCTACGATGTTCATTGCTCAAATTTTGCCTTTTGGTATTGTTTTATTGTCACTTGTGCTGAAAAATTAAAGGCCTTAAATTGTCGGTTTACTACTGTGGTCCAAGTAACTACCACTTGCACTGCCTAAAAAAATTAAGCTAAAAATGTGAGCTTCATGGTGGACGTTGGTGAAATCTAGATCCTTTGTTATATATGTGAGCTCCACAAGCTCGCACTGAGCAATCCATCTATCAAGTGGTACGTAGAACTATTCGAAGAACATCACTATTCAAGTAGTTGCGTCTTTGACCAATTAACAACACTAATAAATTCCCCTGGGTTATATGCATACTATTTCACCAGGTCAACAATGATTGTAATATAAAATGCTCCCCTATACCCCAAAAATTAACTTATTAGAGACCGATACATACTTGTTAATTAATACTAAATAAAGTTATTACATGAGTCAAATTATCTAAATCTTTTGGAGCAGTTGACAAAGTCATGTGCATCGAAGCAGGTGAAACTTGCATCTCGTTTATTTTCATTCAAAATTAAATGGGTTTATGCTTGGTTAATGTATTCTATTGCCAACAGTTTGCATCGGGTGTATATGCAGAAGTAAGTTGTTTGCTTGGTTATATTAAAACTGAATAATGACCTGTGTGTATAGGTGACTTTGCCGTTCCTGATCGTGCACGGAGGGGCGGACAAAGTAACGGACCCATCAGTGAGTGAGCTGATGTACCAGTCTGCAGCAAGCCAGGACAAGACGCTCAAGCTCTACCCCGGCATGTGGCACGCTCTCACCTTTGGTGAATCGCCCGACAACATCCACACTGTCTTCCATGACATCATCTCCTGGCTCGATCAGAGGACGGAAGACTGGTCGGAGATTGAGCAGAAGGCCAGGCACGACGATCGGCAGCAGCTGCACGGCAACAAGTAGCTGCTTGCCATTACAATTGAGCACTTCTACAGTAGACCATGATCCAGTTTTTTTTTTTCTTTCTTTTGAGAGCTAGACAATGATACCAGTTAAGAAGAAGAATAATTAGATAATCCAATCATCCATGTGTAGGGTCAGTACCTGTAATTATTATCTTGTTATTTACAAAACATTATTGTCGTTTTACCCTTCAGCTAATTGCCTAATTAGGTTATGGTTAATTCTGCTTGTGTGGAGGTGTGAACTGCGGTGGTGGCGACGGCACGCCGCTGAACGTCTTCCGCCGCTGCCATAGTAGTCTGCACCTGCCGCAACCTAAGCACGTCGCCGTGTGTGGCTCGGTGAGGTCGTCATCTATCTTGTTCTCGCCGCTGATCTGTTCTAGTTTGAATCAGCTCTCCTAGCTGGTAGTGCTGGAAGCAACGCGAGAGGCCCAGGACCTTGAATAATCATCTTTTTCTCGCCGCTTTTTCTCAAACGTGTTAGTTTGGTTACTAGGAGTGAATATCGAATGTACATTAAAGATTTATTACTGTGCCAATATATTTTAATTTTTGAGATATAATTCTTCATTCAGTGAGCTTCTATACAGATTGTTTGGTTGTGCTTGTGATTATGGTGACTGATAATTACTTATTATTAGTGTTAATGATTAATATTAATATCTATTAGTGATGAGATTATGGTCACCGATGGATCATGGGTTGGTAATTCCAGAACTAGCGATGCTGTAGAATGGCGCAAACACCGCACAAGCCAGAGGGCCGGGGTGGCTTTTCATATATACCCGGATGATCACGGGATTGATGGTTACAGATCCTCAATTAGAGGAGAGAATCAAGGAGATTTAGGACCTGTTTGGCATGGCTCAATTTCAAAACTCCAAGGAGGAGCTGTCTAGATCCAGCCAAACACTCTAGCTCCAAAACTCTATGGAGCAGCAGCTCCACCTGGAGTTGGAGGAGCTGTAGTTTATTTTGCTAGAGTACCTCTTTTCCAACTCTAGGGGCTGTGAAATTGTATGTACTCATGGAGTCGGTAAAATTACCCACCGTTGCCACTGGTTACACAACGAATCGTTATTTTTCTATTTTCCTCTCCTCCTTCTTGGCGGTGCCCGATCCCCTTTCTCCATCCAATGAATCGCTCGCCCCGCATGCCCAGGTGGATTTGACGCCCGCCCGCCCCGCCCCTGGTCGATGCCTGCCCCCGACCGACACTCGACACCCATATCCGCTGATGCCCGCCCCTTGGCCAAAGAACGACGCCCGCCCCCAGCTCTCGCCCGCCCCCGGCCGACTCCCGCCCGTAGCGGCCCCGGCGGATGTGAGTCCCTATGCCAGTGACCAATTCCTCCCTCCGTGAGTCCTTGTGCCGGCGACCAATTCCTCTCTGCTCTGGCATCCAGTTCCTCTCTGCTCTGACCGGCGACCAATTCCTCTCTGCTCCGACGCCCAGTTCCTCTCTGCTCCGACCGGCGACTCCCTGTGGCGTGAACTCCCTGTACTAGGCGTGGCGTGAACTCCCTGCACCAGGCAAGGTGAAATTCGTTCTTTCACTGTTGTATTTGTGTAGTATATGATTTTGTTCGGCGTGCATGCATGCGACCACGGGGTGCAGCGCCCATGCGCCCATGCGTGACAGTAGCGAGGTAAATGTAGCTCTTACCGTGCATTGGTCCAAAAGCCACACGAACTGTTATGATATACCCAACAATTTGTTCATTGCTTATAGTCCAAAACTATGATTTTATTAGATGGAGTGTACACTGTTTGTAGTAGGTGAAAATTATGCACCAGTCATGGTAAAATTAGGTTCTTTCATTGCTCAAGTATTGTTCACTGTTATTAGTCATGCTTCTATTTGATTTATCAGTAATTATCATAAATGTGACTAGTTTACTTACGTTAAGCTATTAATGTGAGTTACATTAGATGCCAGAAATTGATTGGAATGTTGAAACTACTCGCGTGCTTTGTCAATTGTTTGTGGAACAAGATGCAAGAGGAAATCGGACAAACACTCACTTGAACAGTGTAGGCTTCGCTGAGGTTGAAAAAGGTTTGAGAGATAGGTTAGGTATTGTGGCTACAAAGGCACATATCAAAAATAAATGGGACAAGCTAAAGGAAGATTTTAAGGCATGAAAGAAATTATTGTCGAGGCAGATAAGAACAGAGTGGTGTCCAATAAAGGGCACAATTGTTATGGATGAAGAGTGGTGGAAGAAAGCTAGAGCTATAAGTGGTTGTTGTTTGTTCTTTTCATTCTTTTCCTTCAATAGTACATACAATTTGTTTTCTTATTTTGTCATATTTTGTATTCTTTAGGATATTCTGGGGTGTGGAAAATTTAAGAAAATGGGTCTTCAATATCCTGATGAACTAGAAAAGTGTTTTGCAGATATCACTAATATTGGTGTGGACCATTGGTCTCCTCATATGGCCAATCCTTCTAATACTGGTGGCACTGAACCAAATGTAACTGAATCTGAACAATGTGATAGAGACACACAGAAGGATGAAGTTGGAGGTAATTATGTTGACACTTCCCAGTTTGAGCAGGAGTCTCCTGTCAACCCAAATGGCAAAAAGCCACCAATGCGGGTTGATGATAAAGGAAGCAAGCCTAAGACAGGGACAACTGCACTTATCCAAGAGGCAATATCAAGTATTGCTACTTCAGCCAATTGATATGCTTTGAGCAAAGAAGGAAATTACAGTATTTCAGAAGTGATGGAGCATGTAGTTTCTTATGGTGCCGAAGTAGATAGCAATGAGGATTTCATTGCAACTGAGTTGTTTGTGAAAAAGGAGCAGAGGGAGATGTTCATGACCCTGCCTAGTGAGAGTAGGAAAAATTGGCTTTTTAGAAAGTACAATGCCAAGTATGGCAATTAGTTGTGCTTATGGTTGTGTTCTTTTTCATTGTAAGAGTAATTCATGTTGAACCAATGTATAGTTGTTGTGACTCCTTTTTCCCTATTGTCTAATGTAATAATATTGTGACTCATTTGACCTTATTATCCAAATGTATTGCTGTCGTGACTTATGTTACTTTGTTATGACCTTATTTGTATAGATGTCTGACAGTGAGAATGATGCTTCTAGTGATGATGGTAATGCATTCTTTCATATAGTCACTTTAGCTGCTAAGCTTGCAAATATATATTCTGAATCATACTTGGACAAGGCAGAACCTAGAACATCAATTCAGAGTGGAATGGGTTGGGTGAATGAGACCTTGAATACTCTAGGAGAGTGCCACAAAATTCTGCGGATGAACAAAGAAATTTTTCTTGATCTTCATGACACCTTGGTGGAGACGTATGGCCTACAACCATCTAAACATATGAACACCTATGAGATGCTTGCAATATTTCTCTTCATATGTGCTGGGTGTGAGTCCAATAGAATAGGTCAAATTAGGTTCAAACACTCTAGAGAAACTATAAGTAAAAAATTTCATGAGGTGCTAGAATCTGTGATTTGAATGGCTGAACACTATTTGAGACCAAAAGATCCTAACTTTTGTAGTATTCACAAGAGGATCTGGGATGATAGGAGAGCATATCCGCATTTTAAAAAGTGTATTGGTGCTATTGATGGAACACATATTCGTGTGTCTCTCTCACTGGAAGAGCAAATAAGGTACATTGGAAAAACGGGGATTGCAACTCAAAATGTGCTTGCTGTAGTGGATTTCGACATGCGTTTCACTTACATGTCTGCTGGTCAACCGGGTTCCTATCATGACACAAGTGTATTGTACCATGCCATAGAGGAAGACAAGGAACACTTTCCACATCCCCCAGTAGGTATAATTTCTTGTTATGTTAACTATAATATTGTTATATTATGTCACTTATTTATGCATGACTTACAAAATTACCTTGAAAATGTAGGCAAGTATTATGTTGTCGATGCGGGTTACCCTAATCGCCCAGGGTACTTATCTCCGTACAAGGGTGAATGGTACTACCTACCTGAGTGGCATAGAGGTATAGAACCTACTACTCCAAAAGAGCAATTTAATCGGGTGCATTCATCTATTTGCAACATTGTTGAGCGAACGTTTGCCGTATGGAAACATAAATGGCAAATCCTTTACAAGATGCCTGGTTATTCAATGCTCACACAAAAGAAGATTGTTGCTGCCACTATGGTCGTCCATAATTACATTCATGAGCATTCTAGTGGCGATGTGGATTTTGCTAACTATGATAGAGATCTAGAATTTGTGGCTACAATACCCGGTAGATATAACAAGTATGTTGTACCATCGAGTGCCTCCGATGAGTCAACATTCGAAGCAAGTTTTCACACTATGGATACTTTTTGTAATACTGTAGCTACATCTCTATCTGTTGTGTGAAAATAGGTGAAATAGTCATGTAATAATTTGTATTAGAACAACATACACATTTTGAATTATCGTATTTATTTTTCTTAATAAAATGAGTTATGTTACGCAAGTGACATAAGAATTTTCAATTTTCTTTTAATATTATAAGGAAAGAATAGTTAAATTATTATTAATAATACATTCATATTATCCAAGGGTAACATAGTCTTTTCACCCTCCAAACCAACCATTCTGGAGCTGGACACAACCTCCTAGCCAAACACCCTGTAAAACAACTCCAGCTCCACAGCAGAGCTGCTCTAGCTTGAAGTTTTGGAGCAGAGTTGCTCTAAGATGGAGCAGAGCCATGCCAAACAAGTCCTTACAACTATACATATCTATCTTTAATACCCGCCCGTAGTCTCAATGGGAGATGAACGAATACAGAGACTGGAACAAAAATCAGTAAAAAGCTGTATAGGAAGCCCTTTTGTCATAATATCTGATATTGGTGAGCGGAAGCAACGTGAAGGACGCAAACCTAGTCGAGGGCAACCTTCTCACAAACGAAGTGGATGTCGATCTCGATATGTTTGGTGTGGCGATGATGGTTCGAGTTGAAGGACATGTAGACGGCGCAGATGTTGTCGCAGAAAACCACGGTAGCTGACTTGAGGGGAACGTGAAGTTCCTGTAGGAGCAGACGGAGCCAACAACACTCGGCGACGGTGTGGCCAACCGCCCAGTACTCGGCTTCCGCACTGGAACACGAGAGGGTCGTATGACGCTTGAAGGACCATGATACAAGGTTGTCCCCGAGGTAGACGCAGTAGTTGGATGTCAATTGTCGAGAGTCGGGGCAGCCGGCCCAGTCGGCGTCAGAGTAGGCGGTGATGGTCGTGGGAGCCGATGATCTAATGGAGAGGCCTTCGCCGATAGAGCCCTTGACATACCAAAGGATACGCTTGATCAACCCAAGGCGAGCCTCACACGGATCGTGCATGAAGAGATACACCTGCTGCAGCGCGTAAGCGAGGTGGGGCCGAGTCAGTGTGAGATACTGAAAGGTGTCGACCAAGCTACGATACTTCGTGGGGTCGGCAAAAGGGTCGCGGTTGGCGGAAGACAACTTTGCATGGGTGTCAACCGGTGTTGTGACAGGGTGACAGTTTGACATGCCAGCTCGCTACAAGAGGTCATAGGCATACTGCCACTGGGATAGAAAGAGGCCATCCGAGGGTGCGCTGGACCGTGATGCTGAGGAAGAAGTGTAGCGCACCTAGGTCCGTCATGGAAAATTCCAAGTGGAGTTTGTCGATGATGGACTGCAACAAGGTGATCGAGGAAAGTGAGCACGATGTCATTGATGTAGAGGAGCATGTATGCCAGTTGGTCACCCTCACAAAGAGGGACGTGTCGGAGGTCGAGGCGGCATAGCCGAGGTGGAAGATGTAGATGGAAAACCGCTGGTACCATGCCCGCGAAGCCTGCTTGAGTCCGTAGAGGGACTTCTGAAGGAGGCAGACGTGGTCGGGGCAAGAGGGGTCGACGAACCCGGAAGGCTATTGGCAGTACGCCATCTCTGACAGATCACCATGGAGGAAGGCATTCTTGACATCTAGTTGGTGAATTGGCCAAGAGCATGAAGTTGCTATGCTAAGGACAACTCGGATGTGGCAGGCTTGACTACCGGACTGAACGTCTCTTCATAGTCGACGCCGTGACATTGGGAGAAGCCGCGTACCACTTATCGAGCTTTGTAACGAGCCAACGAGCCGTCTGAGTCAAATTTGTACTTGAAGATCCATTTGCCTATCACAATTATAAGCTTCATGACCATTGATGATTGGATCCCCGAGGTATGGATGTTTTGGTAATTAATGAAAACTATGAAATTGTGGGCTAATATCTACATAAGTGTTGTCTATGCAGGAATCATCTTAAAACTTTACTACAAATCTTATTGATGATGGTTGCCTTGGCGATTGATGACAATGACCACAAGCATGGATGCTTGTTGAGCTTGATGGAGTCTAAGGGTTGATGGAGATGGATCAAGTCTAAGGATAAGCTATGGAACAACTGTTTGGAACATTTGCAAAGCCACATTTCGTGAACACAAGGTGCCATGGGCAAGATATCCTCTAGACTAGCCTCAATGCAAGTTTCAACAAGATAAAAGCAATTATACACATAGTGAGCAAGTTTTAGCAAGATTAGTTCATAAGGTTCACAAGAAGCTAAGTTTACCTTTGAGATTAGCAAGTTGCTCAAAAGAGTCTATAACAAGCCATCTAGAAAATCTAAGCATGAGAGGTTACTATCACATCCACACAACTTAGCTCAAGCTCAATCATAGCAAAAAGAAATGCAAGAAAGCATAAGAATCAAACCTCATCTACCAATGCATATATTACATATGAGATGCAATGCGAAAAGGTAAGATACATATATACAAAAGAGCAACTCCCCCTCAAATGATGCCATAGGGATGGCAGGCATAAAGCTCCAAATCATCAAACCACAAGAGCAACTAATCTCAAAGCTTCAACAAAGAGCAACTCCCCCTTAACCAAGCCAATCTCCCCCTCAACAAGACAAAAGAAAAATCAATTGAAAAGAGGGCAACAATAGTCTAGAAAGAGTGCAAATTATGTCTCGTGAAAAAGCAAGAGAGGTACGAATATGATGGCATAAAGCACAAATTTCAAGAGGGAAGCACAAATGCAAATTATGCAAAGCATGAGAAGATACAACATGGGTCACACTAAGTAACATGAAACTATGACAAAAGAGACTAGAGCAAATACAAAGCTAGCAAGGCACGAGGTAAGTGAATCATGATATACACATGCTAGTCAGAACAATATGCATGCAAAGAACAATCTAGGTCAAGAGAGATCTAAAGCCTGACACAAGATATACATGACAATGTGAAAAAATGAGCACAAAAACAATCATCTCACACCACAAGTATTGTACATGAATGTAAAAGGGCGAGTGTATAAGAAAGCTCACAAAATAGGTGAAGACATACAAGCCTCTTGGAGGCCATGTAAAATGGTACGAAGAACCATCACATCTCAATCATGCAAAAGATCAAGATCAATTAACCTCATGTTCTCCGCCCCGTGTCCCAAACCTACATATGAGAAGAGAGAGGTGCCCCAGTCTTTGATCCCAAAGGGTTAGTATGCAAATACTTGGGAACCCATGACTTGGACACACGAGTAATATATGTACTCAACTTATCATGAGGGTTAGCATGATGCAAATTGTGGTTCAAATGAGAAGACCTTGGTTCACCCTTAGAAGCATGCCGTAAATTAGCAACTCGAGAAGAAAAATGAATGCAACCATTAGAAACACGACGAGAACCTCTCAAGGGGACAACATGAGAAGAACCAATAGAAGCATCATGAGAACGATGTCATGGACCAATATAAGAAGTAGTAGAATTATGTCCATGAGCACGTCCTGATCCATAAGAAAAGGAGTCATAGAATCCATCAACAAAGTGATGTCTCGTGATAGGCTCATGAGTGTTCATGCTATAAGAAAAGCTATGATCACCCAAAGAGTAATAAGCATGAGATCGACACATGTCTCTAGCATGCCTAAATCAGAACTCAAATTGATGTCCATCCTTTCCACAATATGAGCAATGGAATAAAGGCCTATGAGGAGGCACGGTTTGAGAGGATGAAGCACCACTCTCGCTCATATGAGAAGTCCCTTAGGATTTGCAAGAAGAATTGGAAGCATCTTTCAACTTAGGATTAAGATTAGGTTCACACATGTCATGAGAAGGATGATGTGTGTTCCTAAAAGCTTTAGCACGCACTCGACACTCGTGTTTGACACGACAAAAGCAATACTCAATGATATGCCCATCTATCTTACAAAAGGTGCAATGGTACTTTTCTTTTGAAGATGTTGTACCATTTGAGAAAGAAGCACCTTTGTCAATTGAAATCCCTTGGGCAACACTGAAAGAGCCAACAAGCTTAGAACTAGCCAAAGAAGATTTTTCCAAAGCACTAGCACAAAGGCCAACATCCAAATACTCACGCTTAACATGAGAAGACTCCAACTCCGATTGCAAAGAGAACATTTTAGAAACGTCAAGAATGGAGTGAGGGGAATCACGTGAACCAAAGGAATTAGCATCTAAACTCTCGTAGTACTCGAGCAAAAACTCATTTTGATATTTGATGTGTTCACAAGTACTGCATGGAGTATTTGTCAAGACTTGAGTCTCTTTCTCAATGCACTTGGCACATGTGATACACAAGAGATCATTTTCCTTTTCAATTTTTCATTTCAGAAAGCATGGCAATGCGACAATTACAACCTTTTCTAGCCAAGGACATAAGATTGCCTATTTCAACTCTAGCACAATCAAGATCTTTGTGTAAGGCAATAGACGAAACACAAGGCATAGAAGCATTTGATTTCAGCACATCAATTTCAGCATGCAAAGATTTGCAAGACATACAAGGCAAAGAAGATTTAGTGTCCAACATCTCAACAATACTTCTCGTACAAGCCAATTGCTTTTCATATGAAGAATTATCATGCATCAACTTCTTATTTTTAGATTTCAAGTGAGGAAGCAAGGCATTCATTTCATCATTCTTTTTGAGCAAACCACCACAATTACCACAAGACAAGGGAGTACTAGACTTGCAAGAAATAGGAACATGCACATCATCAGGTCTAGATATGGCACACTCAAGCATAGAATTTTGCAACTTCTTCCTAAGCTTTTCAATTTTCTTATCACAAGAACCAACACTAGAGAACAAGGATAAAATGCTCTTAATGAGGTTACCTTTTTCCAACTTGAAAAGTTTGGTTGCGAGCTCTTGCATGCCAATCTCTTTAGCCTTGTAACGCTTGAGAAGATCCATCACTTCCGAGTCACCTGTTCCAAGGTCAGCAATATTCTTCTCCATGAGACCAGCCTTGTCAACCTCTGCCTTTTGGCTTTGCTTCTAGGCATCCTCAATAGCAATTCCGCACATCTCAAGACAAAAATAGACGAGAGCGAGCACTTGATGCCATTATAAAAGCATCGATTAGTGTTAGCAAATAACCGAAGCAAGAAAAAGCACTTTCTCAATGTCACCTTCGGATCACGAGGCCAGTTAAGGTCAACTAGTGATCAAACCGGCTCTGATACCAATTAAAGAACCGAGAAGGCAACTAGAGGGGGGGGGGGTGAATGGGAGCTAATTAAAATTCTTCAATAGAACTTAGCCTATGTCCCAATAACAATCCAAGCCAACCTCAAAACGGATCACCAAGACTATACACACCAACTTGTGATGTGCTAATCCTAGGAGTGATCAACAACAGTAATGGAACACAACGGAAACAAAGGAGAACAGCAACAACTCGAACCGGTCAAGAAATGAACTCGAAATAGGCAACTCTGTCAGTGTATCGGCAGTGCCGATCATAGCATCAGCAGTGCTGATCCGGAACTAGAACAGATCATCGGCAGTGCCGGTCAAGTACAATCAAGACACAAAGCTCTAGAAAAAACACACAGAAAACAATTAATGAAGATGGACAAACAAGGCACAAAACTATGGAAGAAACATAGTCCAAACTGAGCTGTTCTGACGGAGAATCGGCAGTGCCGATCAGGTCATCGGCAGTGCTGGTCCAGGCGATCGGCAGTGCTGGTCCGGTCATCGGTAGTGACCATCGATACTGCTGGTCCATCGGTAGTTGGTGCCAACGGCATTGCCGATCGGGCCTGACAGGGTCAACATAGCAACAACGATTTGCAAAGAAAAATTGCTAAACCCTATCAAACGAACTCTAAAAATCACTAAATTTGGACTAGAGATACATCATGGTAGGACGCATCTACTCCAAGTGGAATCATCTCAAAAGCTCAAGAATTCATCACGAATTTGGGTTTTACCAAAAGTTCTAGGGTTTGAATGTTCTTAAGGAAATCCACGAAATTAAAGGTGCTCTTGCCTAGGATTCAACCAAGGATCCATCAAGGAATGTTTAGGCATGTCCTAGCACCCAGATCTCCCAAGAAATTCATACCAAAACCCACTCAAAAACGAGATCGAAAATCACCACGAAAATACCTCCGAAAATAGGGAAAAAGAGAAATTCGGGATTTAGGGAGAGAGGAAGATCTTGAGCACGAAATTGAATCTCATATCATTGACTCTTGCATACAAGATTCATGGATACAAGGCTAGAAAGCCACCCTCTTCCTCTCACTATTAGGAAGAGAAGGAGATGTCTCTCACACACCCTCTCCTCTCCTGTATTACATGAAGATTTCTCCTAGCACTTTGAAGTGAAGACCTAGCAAGGTAAGGGAAATAGAGACACAAGGGACACCCAAAAGTCCACCTCTTCCACCAGCCCTACCTCTCCTTATATAGAACTAAGGATTGTTCTAAAGAGCATCCTACCCCCTACCTACAATACACTGCCACCTACCACCAGGGGCACAATCGTCCACCTTTTTCCTCGTTGCCCGAACGCCCTCGGGCCATTCATAACTTTGCTTCACCTCGACGCAAGCTCCATGATGGTGCCATGTGCACCTCCAATCTCCGCCACCGGTTTTAAGGCCCAAATCAGAAAACCGTCTTGCACGCTTCTCAAAGCGTGACTTCCTGCTTGCTTCCTCCGAAACAAGACTTCTCGATCTTGACGCGTGTCACCTCGTCCCATGATCATCCTCGTCAGCAAGTCTCTCCCGCCTCCGGTCCATTGGAAGCCTATACTTACCCCAAGTCTCCTACTTATGTCCGATCTTCTCGCCGTTGACCGCCAAGTTGACTCCAGTGACCTACACATCATGAGACAAGCAAACACATTTCCCATCTCCTGCAACTTCTCCAACTCAATCACCAACTCCAGTTAGTTATAACCATAACCATGCACACTCATGCAATCCCCAAATTCCCGCATTTTAACTCAAACATCAAATCAGCCCAAGTCAATTTCTCATCACATATTGCAAACCATGGCACATATCCACATGGTTTCTCATGCTATACTTCACGTGGTGTAGTGATCAAGATAATATTGAGAGGTGTAATGTAGCGCACAAACAAGAGAAATGTGATGCTGGTAATTATATATGCCCTGAGAGGGGTACTGGCCCTTTTAAGTGCATTAATATTTTCAATATAAAGGTATTTCTCAAGTACATGTTTGTCAGTATCACGGTATTCAAGAAACAGGTGAAACCTGTTAAGCTACTATGTACCGATCAGTTGCACCCAAAAGCCTAAGCTGATGGGGAATGGTAGACAATTCACTTATGGTTCAACATTCCCCCTCACACGCAGCTCCCTCGGGGCGCAAACGTGGAAATATGAGTGACACAGCAGAAAATGCGGTTGTCAGGACTTGAACTCAAGACCTCTGGCCTGATACCATGTTAAGTTACTATGCATCAACCAATTGATCCAAAAGCTTAACTATGCACCGACCAGTTGCACCCACCAGCCTAAGCTTATGGAGAAGGGTAGACAATTCACTTATAGTTCAACAATATATGAGTATTGCGAGTGGCCCCATGATAAATGCAGATGAGAGAAATTAAGGGCAGACCCATATGAGTCCACCAAACCTAACACCATAAGTGGGCATATGATGCAGAAGGAAATACTGACACAACATCAGTACAAGGGTTCGGCATATCAGATCTCATATGTTGGTATGCATTAACCCATGTCCACGTCTTCTCGCTCAAGAATGGATGAAGTAATTGAGGTGAGTAGTCCTCGAAGATGAATAAAAAAACAACGCACCACTGTGACCTATGTTGGCAGCAAAGCTTAACCTAGGCACGTCTGACCTTGGTTGGCAGCAAAGCTTAACCTAGGCACGTCTAACTAAGTGTCCCATCTTGCCCTGACTCCGGCATGCGTGTTGCCCAAGTGAACGGGTATGCCGATAATCAATCTAATGCCGGTAATTCAGGGTCAATCCATGCGGGGAGAATCTAGCGGTGCGTCCATGCCTGGATTTGGATCGGAACTGATCAATCCATGTATCTAGATAAGTACTACGTAAAACTATTAGAAGAAAATCACTATTCAAGTAGTTGCATGTTTGACCAATTAACAACACTAATTAATGCCTCTAGATTGTATGTAAACTATTCATCGGGTCAACAATTTTTTTTGTCAAAAACACAGGAGAGTTGCGCTTCATTATATTAAGAAGAATAGAAGGGCAAGAGCCCATACAACAAACACACACACACACATACTTAATTCTTATGTTACATTCACACCTGTTTCTCAAGTATGTATGACCAACACATACCACTCTACGCCCTGCTGTCTATACCCGACAGAAGAGTGGACAAGCCGTGTGCTCCTGCCATCAACCACAAATACTTCTCATCATTAGCGACCATGATTGCTCGAGCAAAGCTTGGGGTCAGTCCTTCAAACTCACCCCCATTCCGGTGTGTCCAGATAACCCAAGCCCCCAGCGCTACCAGAGAGTTAGAGCCTTTCTATTGTGGCTCCTCAGCTACACCCCACGCCCTCTCCCACCATGTATCTAACACCAGGTCCGTCGGTTGTGGAACTGCAGCTTGTAGTCCAACCTGAGATAGGAGCCTGAACCAGAATTGGCGTGCGAAAGAGCAAGCCATTAGGAGGTGGTTGATGGTCTCCTGTTCTTGATCACACAAAACACACCTCTCGAGATGATCCAAACCTGTCGTGTGCCACTACCTATCAGCTTTGTTATCGGGTCAACAATGATTATAATATATTTGAAACCGGTATATATTTGTTACTTAAAAGAAAATAAAGTTATTACATGAGTTGAATTATCGAAATCGCAAGGAGTAGTTGACAAAGCTTTGTGCATCGAAGCAGGTCAAACTTGCATCTAGTTGATTTTCAGTCAAAATCAAATGGGTATACGATTGGCTACTATTTGCTACAGCAAACAGTTTGCATTAGGTACGTGACAGAACTATTTGTTTGCTTGGTTACATAAAAACTGAATAATGACCTCTGTATAGGTGACGTTATCGTTCCTGATCGTGCACGGAGGGGCGGACAAACTAATGGACCCGTCAGTGAGTGAGCGGCCGTACCAGTCCTTAGGGAGCCAAGACAAGACACTGAAGCTCTACACGGGCATGTGGCATGCCCTCACCTTTGGCGAGTCAGCCCGATAACATCCACACCATCTTTAATGACATCATCTCCTGGCTCGACCGGAGGACGGATGACTGGTCGGAGATTGAGCAGAAGGCCAAGCGAGTGCTGCTAGCGCCTGGACGTCTGACCCGGGCGCTAGATCCTCGATACTCGGCCTGCCTTTGTCCACCGGTTCACTGAAAATCCCACCATAAAACAATCCATGATGTTTCATGCAACATCAGTTTATTTTCTTTTGCTTGGAACGAAGCTCTAACCCACGTGCGCAGTCCCAGAACGTCAAACTCCACCAGAGAGTACCACAACATGTTTTTCCCGTTCTATTTGTTGCTTCAAGAAATTTGATGGCAATAATTGGGAAATTCTAAAAGTAAATAATTTAACCTGCAATATTATAAAATATCGATTGCAACATAGAAACATTGCAGTTGCAAGACCCCACAAAACAAAAGATTCAACAATGTTTCAACAAATATTTTTCAATGTTGCATCTCATTTGTTAACATGTTGCAAACAAGGTTGTTGTGAACATCATTTTGCAACAAGCGTTAGAGGCTAACTGAAACATAAGAATCCACCAGATGCAAAAATATTATTTTGCAACAAGCAATAAAAGCCAACTGTGACATACAAATGCAATTGCTGCAGCATTATTTTGCAACAAGCCAAGAAAAACCATATATATCCCTTCATCACGCAGTACTTGATTGAGGCACTTAGGGAGTGACTATTGAGCAAATAAATGGGTCTCTTCCCTGCTCAAGCTGCCCTCATGTGTTGGTGGAGAGAGCGAGAGATTATGCTACAAAATTGCAAGAATGAAGATTGGTAATGGGATTGAGATATCGGGAGAGATTTTAGCTGGAGCGATGAGTGGAGAGAGACCTGCCACCTTGACTTGTGTGTAACAGCTTGAAGGAACGTTGTCATCGGACATAGACACCCTGCCACCTTGAAGGAAAGCTATCATGGGACGTTAAATCACGTCAGCAATTTGGATAAGACTGTATTCTGCTGGGCCGGGCCGCCTAAGCGTTCGATGGCATCAGACGTCAGAACATAAGCATTATCCTTAATAAAATCCAATAAAAATGTAGATTAACCAGCACATCATATATTTTAAGTAACATTATTTTTTTTTCAAAAACATAGGAGAACTGCGTATCTTTGTATTTAAAGAGAGAGAAACCGGTCTCATACAATAGTGTCTCCTCACTCCGGACCGAGGGACAACTTAAAAAAATAAGGTGTAACCTTATGAGATACACACTAGGCAAGGCCTGACCAACACCTAATGTTTTAAGTTACATTATAAAACAATCTCTGATGGAATGAGAACTTTGTTTGATACAGCAACAAGAGTACAACATCCTCCTGAATAGAAATTTAATGGTCACCTCAAAATAACACAATATGTAGAAAAACAATTCTGAATCTCTTGTTCTGCACAATTTCACCTAAAGAGCCTCCACATTCCATCAATATCAGTTTTTTTTAAAGACCAATATCAGTTGACACGTAATCATTGTGGTAGATGATGGCCATAAGGATTAAGTGTCAACTTTTAAAAAAGACCAATGTGCCAATTGGACCGTGGCCGCCCAGGCCCAAGAAAAAAAAAACAACGTGATTTCATCACTTAGTTTGCTTCAGCCCACACAATGACCAAGTAGCCAGCCCTCCTTCAACTCAATTTAAGCCCATGTCCGTCACTCAAAGTTAGCCTCAGCGTCGCCCATGCTTATGTAATACAGTTAAGTTATTAGGCATAGCTAGTATCGTTTATAAAAAAATAAAATAGTTTATAAAAAAATAAAATAGTTTCCGGCCTCTGAGAGTATGCACATAGCATTAATTACTACATAGTTTCAGTTGCAAGATAAGATCATATGAAGAAAAACATTATGTAAGACAAATTCTTTTATTGACTTTTCATCTATAACCGGAAAAAACATTTGTGGGTATACTGTAGCAAAGCCTAGATCCTCAACCAATACGTTTCCTTGAAAATAGTCTGCACAATAATATATAGAATTATTTTTCTTCTTTCTTAGACTACCATCAGAGCCAACTCCCCAGCATATAGGAAACTAATCAATGTGAGGCTAACCCAATAGCTTTATTGTCAATCTTCCAAATAGTTTCAGCATGCACGATAACAATCGAAGAAGACATGAATAATATTTTCACTGCAATTGTAGAAATAATATTTTTGACTGCCACTCCAATTATGTTTAGCTAGATTGTCCTCTGTAAGGTTTAACCCTAGTTGAAGGCAACAAAAAGGAAAGTCTTAAATTTTAGAGCAGTCTTCAATTACAAAATTAATTGTTTGGAGAAGGCACAACTGGGAATATGGACTCAAAATGCAGTGATTAGAAAGGTCATAAGAAAAAATAATTTTTGAAAAGTTTTTCATGATGAATTACGAAATCTCAAAGACGATATGTCTCTTAATAGGTATGGCAGCACTGATAAATTCTTCAGTTCAGCTTTTCAGGAACACACGTAAGTAGAAGGACCTTGTGTAATTTCATCCCCCGATGCCTTTAATTTTCTTTCCAGTTATTGTAAATGAAGTTCCATTACTTTTCTTTGGTTTTCATTATGAACATTGCGTTTCTTTTTTACAACTATATCATCTGCTACATTTCACGTGGTGTAGTGATCAAGACAATATTAGGTGTAGTGTGGCAACGACGCACAAGCAGGAGCAATGTGATGCTCGCAGTATATATGCCCTGTGAGGAGTACCCTTTTAGCTGCATTAGTATTTTCAATACAAAGATATTTCTGAAGTACATGTGCATCGGTATCACGGTATTCAAGAAACAGATGAAATCAGTATGCTAATATTTCTAATTGTAGTCTATAAATATGTCCATCCATACCCTCTAGCCTTACAGTATATGAGTAGTGTGAGTGGCCTCATGACAAAAGCAGAGGAGAGAAATCAGCCCTAACACCTTAAGTTGACATGGTGCGAATTAACGGCTTGCCATGGGAATGTGATGCAGAAGGAAATCGAGACGCAGTATCAGTTCAAGGATTCGGCCATTAAACCAATCACGTCACGTGCATGTATGCATCAACCCGTGTGTTGACCTTCTCGCTCAGGACTATATGAAGCAGTCGTGGTGAGTCTTCCCCCGAGATGGAAAAAGCAGAGGACCCCTCCGACCTTGGTAGCCAGCAAAGCTCAACCTAGGCACGTCTGCGGAAGTGGCCACTCGACCTGACGCCTGCATGTATGTCGCCCTCTGATGGAGCTCATCTGCTAGAGTAAACGGGGACGCCGCTCGTCTATATGGGCACAGGTAGCTCAGGGCGGTCAATGCGCTCAGGGACATTCTAGCTTAGTGGGTCGATTCCTGGAGTTGGCGGAAGTGGATCATGGATTCATGGCCAAGAAGTTCACGGGGTACAGCAATGTGCAAACAACTGTGATAACCCTTACAGGTCGTGTAGTTCAGTGCTGGGTTTACAAGAGTTTTCTTTCTAAACCCCAGCACTGAGTTATCGATCTTTCCTTCTCGCTCTTGTAGGTAGCAGATGGAGGCTTGCAGAACAAATGGTTGATGCACTCCGGGTATTCGCGCCACATCATCGAAAATGCAAAGTGGTTCTCCAGCCTCATTCCCTTGAAGCGCCGGGAGTATGTGACCTTTGGAGATGAGAAGAGAGAGAGAGTGAAGGAAATAGGCGCGGTAAATGTAAATGAAAAAAATCACTCTCAAGGATGTTGATTTGGTTGAGCATCTCAAGTACAGTCTCCTCTCTGTCTCTCAGTTGCTTGATGTTGGTTTAGAAATGCACTTTAAGAAAAATGGTTCTTGTGTTCTTAATTTAAATGGCTCTTTGGTTTGTGGGATTTCTAGCATTGGGAAAGTTTTTCAGGCTGATTTTGCTGTCTCTCCTGGTTCTCACAAGTGCTTGTTTGCTCAATCTTCTTCTGAGCTCTAGAAATGGCATAGGAGACTAGGTCACATGAGCTTTGACTTGCTTTGTCTCTTGAGTGGCCTACGTCTGATCCGAGGATTGCCTAAGCTCAAATTTGATTAGGATTTGGTTTGTGCTCCTTGTCATCATGAGAAAATGATTGCCGCTTCTCATCCACCAATTAATTTGGTGATGACTGAACGCCCTAGAGAGTTGCTTCACATGGACATTGTTGGTCCTTCTCGGGTTCATTCAGCGGGTGGGAAGTGGTATGTTCTTGTGATTGTTGACAACTACTCTTACTACTCTTGGATTTACTTTCTTGAGAGCAAGGATGAAGTGTTTCATCACTTTTGGAGCTTAGCTTTGAGGTTGTTTAAGGAACTCCGTGGTGCATTACGAACAATCCGCAGTGATAATGGCACCGAGTTCAAGAACTCCTCCTTTGATGCTTTCTATCTTGACCATGGTATTGAGCATCAGTTTTCAGCACCTCGTGTTCCCCAACAGAATGATATGGTCGAAAGAAAGAACAGAACCTTGGTGGAAATGGCCCGGACGATACTCGATGAGCATAGGACTCCGAGGCGGTTCTCCGTTGAGGCCATCAGCACTGCTTGCTATGTGTCCAATCAGGTTTTCTTACGCTCAAATTTTAATGTGACTTCCTATGAGCTATGTTTTGGGAGGAAGCCATTTGTTTCCCATTTGTGTGCCTTTGGTTGCAAGTGTTTTATCCTTAAACATGGCAATCTTTTTTGGTTACTCTCTTCATGGCCATTCCTACAGAGTTTTGAACTTGGAAATTAACACCATCGTAGAGTCCTGTGATGTAACCTTTGATGAGTCAAACTCTTGTGCAAGCAATGTGGTTGAGACTGCAGGTGACAGGGAAATGGAGGAAAGCATCTTTGTAGAAGAGGGCCTATAGAGCTTGGATGATGAGGATGATGATGAGTCAACACATCCTACATTTGAGCCTGTTCCTGCTGCATCCACTACTCCAGCAGAGGGTCCAGAAGCTTCTATATCAACTTTTGTCGCAGTCGAGCAAACTCCAGCTATGATTGAGGGGAAGGTATGCTCTAAGAGAGAGGCCCCTAGCCACATTCGACGTTAACATCCACCTCAACAGATGATCGGTAATCTCTATGAGAGGACAACAAGGTCAAGGTCTGCACATCTCACTTGCTTAATCAATTCTCTCTTTGTTGCAACCTTTGAACTCCGGGATATTGGACACACACTATCTGATGAACATTGGGTTAATGCCATGCATGAGGAGTTGAAAAACTTTGAGAGAAAGAAAGTGTGGACCCAAATAGAGCCTTTGGTTGGTGTCAATGTCATAGGAACCAAATGGGTGTTCAAAAACAAGCATGGGGAAGATGGTGAGGTTGTGAGAAACAAGGCTAGGCTTGTTGCTCAGGGTTTTAGCGAAGTTGAGGGCTTGGACTATGGGGAAACCTTTGCTCCTGTAGCTCGCATAGAAGCCATTAGGATTTTGCTTGCCTTTGCTGCTTCTAAGGGCATCAAGCTATACCAAATGGATGTCAAGAGTGCTTTCCTAAATGGATACATAGAGGAAGAGGTTTATGTGAAACAACCACCTGGCTTTGAGCACCACAAGTACACGAACCGAGTGTACAAGCTTTAGAAGGCTTTGTACGGGTTAAAGCAAGCACCTTGGGCTTGGTATGCTAGGCTTAAGACCTTCTTGTTAGAGCACGGGTATGTCATGGGGTGTGTTCACAAAACCTTATTCACTCTAAAGCAAGGAAATGACTTTCTAGTGGTTCAGATATATGTGGATGATATCATCTTTGGTGGTTCCTCTCATGCACTTGTGTCCAGATTTCAGGAAGCCATGGAAAGTGAATTTCAGATGTCAATGATGGGCGAGCTCACCTTCTTTCTTGGACTTCAAATCAAGCAATTCAAGCAAGGTACCTTCTTACATCAAGCCAAGTACATGAAGGACCTCCTGAAGAAGTTCGAGATGGTCAATGTGAAGCCGTTGTCAACTCCAATGTCCACTATAATGATACTTGACCTAGACGAAGACTGTGAAGCCGTTGACCAAAGGGAGTTCAGGAGCATGATTGGCTCCCTCTTGTACATTGAGTTCGGTCTTTGGTACTCTGTGGTGTGTCTTTGTGCTCGCTTTCAAGCTTCTCCAAGGGTGACTCATCGCAAGGCTATAAAGTGCATCTTCAGGTATCTCAAATACATCCTTGAGTTCGATCTTTGGTACTCTGCATCTTCATCTCTTGATCTCACTAGGTATTCGGATGCATACTTTGCTAGGTGTAGAATTGATAGGAAGAGCACTTTTGTGACTTGCCATATCTTGGGTACCTCTTTGATCTGTTTGTCTTCTTGTAAGCAGATGAGTGTTGCCCAATCCACCACAGAGGTTGAGTATGTTGCTGCCGCTAGCTGCTATTCACAAATCCTATGGATAGTCCACCATGAGAGACTATGGGTTAACCTTAAAGAGTGTTCCACTCATGTGTGGTAACTCCAGTGCCATTTGCCTAGCCAAAAACCTAGTCCAACATGGTAAGGTCAAACATATAAATGTGAGATTCCACTTCCTGAGAGACAATGTTGAGAAGGGAGATGTTGAGCTCAAATACATTAACACTAAACACCAATTGACTGATATTCTCACCAAGCCCCTAGATGCTTCGAGATTTGCTTTTCTTCAGGGGGCGCTTGGTATTTTCCATCCTTATGGCATCATTTGAGGGGGAGTTGCTCTTTTTGTATATATGTATCTTACTTTTTCACATTGCATCTCATTTGTAATATATGCATTGGTAGATGAGCTTTGATTCTTATGCTTTCTTGCATTTCTCATTGCTATGATTGAGCTTGAGCTAAGTTGTGTGAATGTGATAGCAATCTCTCATGCTTAGATTTTCTAGATGGTCTGTTATAGACTCATTTGAGCAACTTCATTGATGAAATATTGGAGTGGCTTGCCAATCATTCTATCTTTTGTTTCCTTGATGGGTACTCTAGTTACCATCAAATTCCCATCCATCCCAATGATCCAAGTAATACTACCTTCACAAGCCCTTACGAAACCTTTGCCTATCGAAGAATGCCATTCGGGTTGTGTAATGCACCCGCTTCATTCCAAAGGTGCATGATGTCTATATTTTCTGACATGATCGAAGAAATCATGGAAGTCTTCATGGATGATTTCTCTGTTTATGGGAAAACTTTTGATCATTGTCTTGAGAACCTATACAGGGTCTTACAAAGATGTCGGGAAAAGGACTTGATACTTAATTGGGAAAAGTGCCACTTTATGGTCTGAGAGGACATTGTTTTAGTACACCTTGTGTCCGAGAGGGGGATTGAGGTGGATAGAGCTAAGATTGAGGTCATAGAAAGGCTTACACCTCCAATTAATGTTAAGGGGATTCGTATTTTCTTAGGACATGCGGGGTTTTATCGGCGTTTTATCAAGAACTTTTCCCAGATCGCTAGACCCCTCACTAGTCTTTTGGCTAAGGATGCTCCCTTTCATTTTGATGATGAGTGCTGTGGAATACTTACCTTACGGGTCTCCATAGTTATGCCTAAGTTGGTAAATGACCGGGTACCTCATCCATAAGGGAACCGACCGAGTCGGCTTGGAGCACAAGGCAATTAGAGATAGGCTTTCTATGTGAATCCTTGTAGACTACGAGTAGGACTCTTCATGTACCCCTTGTCGACTGGATATATAAGATGGCAGGGAACCCCCATCAGAGGACAACACAAGGCAGGCAACACAATCACAACATATGAAATACAAACCACAGAACACAGGACGTAGGGTTTTACTCTTGTCGAGAGGACCCAAACGTATCTAAATTGGCGTCTTGTGTCCTAACCATCGAGTTCTTAATCTCAACGTACCCCTATAAATTTATTACCAAGTATAAGTCTCGACAGTTGGCGCGCCAGGTAGGGGACAAGGCTCGTCGGGATTCACCATCGACTTCGATGGTCGAGATTCCCACCATCTAGTACTCGCCGGATTTCAAGATTTCCTTCGGGTCGCTCGACTTCATCGCTGACTCCAACGGAGCGCTAGGCCTCGATGACCGTTGATCCGACTCGGCCACAACCGATCTCATGGCGTGATCACCGAGCCCGTCAGATCAGATCCCTGCATTGATTCCACTCGGATTCGGTGACACAGATCTACCCACCGGGTATGACTCTAAGTCGGTCTATTCTTTTGATGAGGACTCAGAGGGATCTACATGCCCTTATCCTTTGGCCGTCAACATGGTCGAGGTCCATGATGACCTGATCGATGATGGGGATGATGACGACAATGATGATGGTCTTGCCAACAACAACGATGGACATGGCGAGGAAGGCCAAAGGGACGACGACCCCGAAGAGATACCACCTTCGAACGGTCACCACCGCTGACCGAGAGGATCTCGTGGATCCCGATTGGCGCGATAGCTAGACCTCGGAGATTTGGAAATTGAAATGGATGGTGTCAAGGTCTATGACACCCCTCAGTTCAACATCACTAGGGATAAAACATTGCTTGACAGCTTGATGGCTGACGCAGCATATCAGACCCCTACAATGCATAAGGCAATAGCCATACTCAAAGCAACTACTGTTCAAGATAAGGCCCGGGATGAACCGCAGTCAGTGGTGAGTTCAAGCTACAAAACTTCTCGTGGAAGACAATGTAGTGATCTGAGGAATTCCATGAGACCCCACGACGGACAGGATACCATCAACTCTCGTACTGAAGAGCGGATCCGGGATGACCAGCGCCACGAGGAGGAGCGCTGCAACAGGAGGACTGATGACCGACGGGACGACCGACAAAGTCATTCACCTCTGAGAGACAACCGCGATGACCGACATCGTCGAGATGATCGGGACCGGCGCAAAAACCATGATGAAGACAACCGGCGTCATCGTCATAATGACGACATCGGTCCTCGCCATAATCGCCGCGTGTCTTCACCTTCCGTGTCACCAGACCGGTGATGGATTTTGGTCACCCTAACGAGGACGAGTTCGATGGGATCAAGGCTTACATACCGGAGCTTTGAATTGCTCGGTGGCCTAAAGGATTCAAGCTAGTCCCCATCAAGAAATATGATGGTCGGACCAATCCTCAGGAGTGGCTTCAGCGTTACAGCATGGCGATTCGAGCGGCAGGAGGTGACACCTACATGATGGCTAACTATTTGCGGGTCTGTCTTGAGCCAGCCGTTCGGATTTAGCTCACATCGCTCCTGGAGAGATCGATTACTTCGTGGGGCGACCTCAACAAGAAGTTCAATGAAAGCTTCCAAGCTACCTACAACCGGTCGGGAAATCACTTCGACCTCACTCAGATCAAGCAGAAGGCTGACGAATCCCTACGCGACTACATCAAGTGGTTCTGCGCCAAGAAGACCGAGATACCTAATATCCCGAATCAACAGATCATTGCAGCCTTCCAAGGAGGTGTTCAGAGTGATGAACTAGTTCGGGAGATCAGTCGGAGGAATCATGACCTCAGGCTGACTGCTCAGAAGTGCTTTGAAATTGCTGATAAGTTCACATCTAGAGAATCGGCCTTGTATGACATCCGAGGCAAAGGCAAGGAGAAGCGCTCGGACAAACCGGAGTCCTCCAAGAAGGAAAAGAAGCGGAATACTAAGAACATGGTCACTGGAATAGACTGAACGAGGAAAAACTTTCGGACAAACCAGTAGACCATGGACAACTTGCTAAGTGGCCCATGCCTTTGGCATCCAAAGGGAAACAACAAAGCAAAGGACTATTACCGCTTGAAGGGATTTGCAACTACCACGCTGAAGGTGGCCAAAGATCCGCCAAGACGCAACGGCAAGAACAAAGCCAATGACGGTGACGACAGGGACGAGGATGGAGAGTTCTAGGAGCCCCGGAAGGAAGTCAACTTCATCTTCGGAGGCCCGGATGCCTACACATCCAAGCGTAAGAAAAAATTAGAACTACGTGAGATCAATTCTGTAGAACCAGTGGCGCCTGAGTACATGAGGTGGTCTGAAGTCCCGATTACTTTCGATCGGTCGGATCACCCAAGGCACATGCCCAAGCCAGGTCGCTACCCGCTAGTACTCGCGACAACGATGAAGGGGGTCAAGTTCAACAAAGTACTCATTGATGGAGGAAGTAGTCTGGATTTGATCTTCACTAAGACCCTCACGGAATTAGGCTTGTCAGTCTATGACTTGCAGCCGAGTTCCTCTCCCTTCTATGGGATTGTGCCAGGCAAGACTTCTGTTCCTATTGGACAGATGACTCTGCCTATCACCTTTGGAACCCGTGAATACTTCAGGACTGAGCGCGTTATCTTCCAGGTAGCCGACTTCGAGTCTGCATACCACGCTATCCTAGGCAGACCGGCAATGGCAAAATTCATGGCAATTCTGCACTACCCGTATCTCACTCTAAAGATGCCAGGCCCTAAGGGAATCATTTCCCTCCACTCTGACCTTCCGAATTCTTTTGATTTCTATGTGCAGAGTTGTGAGATGGTCAACCGACATTTGATGTTATTTGATCGGCTGGAGATCCACAAGGCAGTTGGCAATCAGGAGCAGACTGATGCGGAGGCCCCCGTGAAGAAGCCCACCAAGGACATGATCTAGACTGACGATGTCCCTACCAAAGAAGTTTTGCTCGATTGAGAGGACCTTGCCAAGATCAGTTATGCAGGGGCCGACCTCGACGAGAAATAGGAACTCGCGCTCACTCTTTTCCTTCAGGAAAATAGGGACATCTTTGCATGGAAGCCCTCTGACATGCCGGGAGTTTCTAGGGAAAAGATTGAGCACGAGCTAAGGGTACCTCCTAGGGCCACCCCCCTCAAGCAAAGGCTTAGAAGGTTTGCATAAGACCGCAAGGACGCCATGAAGAAGGAGATAGCTAGATTATTAGATGCTAAGTTTATAAGGGAAGTGTACCATCCTGATTGGCTGGCAAATCCAGTCCTTGTATCTAAGAAGAATAAAGAGTGGCGGATGTGTGTCTATTATACCAATTTGAACAAGGTCTGCCCTAAAGACCCCTTCGCTCTGCCACGTATTGATCAGATTGTAGACTCAATAGCCGGGTGTGAGCTTTTAAGCTTTCTGGATGCCTATTCAGGCTATCACTAGATCCCACTGAAAGTCGAAGATCAGATCAAGACTTCCTTTATAACTCTTTTCGGCACCTACTGCTATACTACTATGCCATTCGGTGTGAAAAATGCTGGCGCGACTTACCAATGTGGTATTCAACGCTGCCTTGAAACTCAGATCGGTCGAAACACAGAAGCGTATGTTGACGACATCATGGTAAAGACTCGGACTATTGAAGAACTTCTCTCTGACCTAGCAGAGACTTTGACTACTTGAGACGATACTCGATGAAGTTGAACCCTAAAAAGTGTGTTTTTGGGGTTCCTTCGGGAAAGCTACTCGGTTACATCATTTCGTAACGAGGTATAGAGGCTAACCCGGACAAAATCAAGGTGATCCTTGATTTGGGGCCACCTAATTCCCAAAGGGATGTTCAGAACTTGACTAGATGCATGGCATCTTTAAGTCGCTTTATCTCCCGACTGGGGGGTCAGGGCTCTGCCGTTCTTTAAGTTGCTCAAAAAGCAGGATGACTTCGTCTGGACAACAGAGGCGCAATCGGCATTGGATGAGTTGAAGGTTCACCTCAGCAATATTCCAGTACTGGTGCCTCCCGAGCCACAAGAAAAGCTTCAGCTTTACATATCGACCACAACTCAAGTTGTGAGTACCATTTTAGCGGTCGACCGAGAAGAAGAGGGTCACGTACAAAAAGTACAACACCCAGTGTATTTTGTCAACAAGGTCCTTAGTGCCTCCAAAACACGGTAGCACCAGATCTTGAAGCTGCTATATGCACTCTTGATCACTTCAAGGAGGCAGAAGCACTATTTTCAGGCTCATCCCATTGAAGTTCAAACAACCTATGCACTCGGAGAAGTCCTCCAAAACCGAGAAGCGGAAGGAAAGATTGCCAAGTGGGCAGTCGAGCTCGGTCAATTCACTATTATGTTTGTACCCCACTCGGCAATCAAAGGACAAGCGTTAGCTGACTTCATTTCCAAGTGGACAGAGATTCAGATGCCGCCTGCACCGTAAGATATTGAGTACTGGAAAATGTACTTTGACGGATCCCTTCAGTTACCTGGAGCGGGTGTAGGGATTTTGCTTATCTCACCACAAGGAGAAAAGCTCCGGTATGTCCTCCAGATCATGTTTCGCGTGTCTAACAATGCTGCGGATTATGAGGCTCTTCTACATGGTCTACGCATTGCCGTGTCACTCGGCGTTCAGCGTCTCGACATCTTTGGTGATTCGGCTCTGGTCATCAACCAAGTCATTAAAGATTGGAACTGTGTGGATAGCAATATGGTTGCCTATTGCCAAGAAGTAAGGAAGCTCGAATATAAATTTGATGGACTGAAGTTCACGCATATTCTTCGGGATAACAATCAAGCGGCTAATGAACTAGCCAAGATGGGATCATCTCGAGCGATTGTCCCACCTGGTGTTTTCTTACACACCCTTAATTCTCCCACTATTTCTCCTCGGTCTGATGTCTTAACGACCGATGTTGCTGAGATGGTAGATGATACCAACATATAGACCGACTGGCGCGACCTGATTGTCCAATTTTTGACTAAGGGAACGCTGCTTCCGGATCATAATGAGCAACAACTATTGAAGGCAAAGTGTCGAGGATATTTGATGGTGGACAACCTACTCTATCGACGAGGGGGTTCAAATATCTTGATGCGATGCATCTCAATACTAGAAGGCAAAGAATTGATGGAAGAAATCCATTCAGGCGTATGTGGTAACCATGCGGCTTCTAAGACTTTGGTCGACAAAGCCTTTTGGCAAGGGTTTTATTGGCCTACGGCGGTCGAAGATGCACACCAAGTTGTTTGGAAGTGTGAAGTCTATCAATTCTTTGCTCAACAGACACAGGTGCCTTTAGAGCAACTTCAGATGATACCTATGACTTGGCCTTTCGCAGTCTGGGGTCTTGATATTGTCGGTTCTTTCAAGAAAGCACCAGGCGGGTTTACTCTTTTGTTTGTTGCTGTCACACCCCAAAATTTTAAGTTTTGGTTTGTGACTCAAATTTCACTAATTTTTTTAACTTTTTTTTTGCAATGGATTAAAATTTATCCCAAATTAAATAGAGTGTTATGATTTGCTTTAGCAAAAGAGCTATTTTCTAAATTAAATTAAATTAATTTATGTGATTTTATTATTATATTGTTGTTGTTGTATTTGTTGTTGCATTCATGCTTGTTAGTAACATTAGATTTTTATTGGCTCAAAAGATGTATTTAAAATTCGAGTAGGAATCGAAATAGAATAGGAGTTAGAGGAAAAAAAATCCCTCCCTAGCCTTTGGGCCGAAACCCCTTTCCCTCAGCCCAATTTCCCCCTCCTCTCTCCTTTCCTCTCTCGGCCTGCCAGCCTCGCCGAGCCCATCCATGCAATGCCCGCGCCAGCCCACCTGACCCTAGCCGGGCCCAGCCGCCGCCGCCCGTCTTGGCATGCACGCCATGGCCACCCGGGGGGTCGTGCCCCCATAAATAGCGGGCCCCGCACCCCCCACGCCGCCTTTCCCCATCACTGCCGCCTCGCCGTGTCGCGCCGTCGAGCTCCCCGCCGCCGCCCATTTTCGCCGGCGCAAGGTCGTCGTCGGCCGGCCGTTCTCGAGCTCCTCGCCTCGCCCCGCGCCCCTCGGTGAGTTCCCCCTCGCCCCCGCTCCCTTTTGCCCCCGTCCCCACCGCTTTTAGGCCACCGAAACGCCTAGCGGGCGAACTCTGGCGCGGCCAACCAAGGCGTCGCCGCCTCCCTGCCTGTCGGTGGCCGTCGCCCTCGTCGGAGCCCTCCCCAACCGTCCGATCTAGACCAAGGGTCCAGATTAGATCGGCCGAAGGGGTATGGTCCCCGGTCCATGGTGGACCGTGGACCCCTCGGTCAACGCTGGTCCACGACCCCATGGACCTAGTCCAGAGGAATTAATTTAATTAATTTAGTTAATTAATTCTTGATATCAATTAATTATCTGTTAATACGTATTTTGCATAAAAGTCCATGTACTTTAATTAAATTAGATTTTAGCCCCTGTTTTCTGAGAAAATTATATTTAAGCCCCTAGTATTTTCCTAAATAATATTTTAGTCCTATAGTTTTATAGAAACACCCCTAGACTTATTGCTAATTATGTTTTAGTCCTGTCTTTTTACACTAAGGCCCCTGTACTTTTAATAAATTACATTTAGTCCCTAAACCTTACACAAACTGTATTTTTCACCCTGGTATTTTACAAATTAGTCCTTATACTTTTCTGAAATTACTTTTAGGCCCCCAAACTTGTCTGTTTTTACTGTTTTAGCCCCTGAAACTTCAAATCGTCATAACTTTTCAACCGTAGCTCGGAATTGAGAAATTCTTGCACCAGAGTGATCGTAGTGTTTAATATTATTTATTTGTACTATCTTACAGTAATTTACCGATTTTACTATTTTAACTCTAGAATTTTAAACCTTTGTAACTTTTTACTCGTAACTCGGATTGAGGCGATTCTTGCGCTCACGCGATCGTAGCAACACGTAGTTTTTCGTAGTATTGTTTTCATTGTGGTTTGTTACTGTGTGGTGTGCTGTTTCTTAGTTGGTTTGTATGCTTATCTTTCCTGTGTGACGTTAGTAGACGACCAGAAGTTGGAGAACTTTCAGGACCTCCAGCCAGAAGACTTTAAGCAGCAGCAAGGGGAATCAGGGAAGTGTCCTTGATACATTTTGAACCTATGTTTTACATTCTTCTCTATTTTCTATGCATGCTTGTTAATATTCAATTCTATGTGTCATCATCCTGTTCCATATTATTCCTTGTCGCCTAGGTTCTGGTGTAGTACGCTAGTATGGGTACGTCATGCTTAGTTTTCTATGTCGGAATTCGAAGTGTCTAATATTAATCTTGATTAATGGCTCACTTCAACATAATGATCATGAGGGATGTGTAATCCTTTTTAGCAACATGGAACTAGGGTGATCCAAGCAGGAGGATAATGATGATGGTGCGGGTATGCACGTGTACTCAATACAGTACTTTGGGATTTTGGTGGTACCTGCTTGGGATCACACGGATAGGTTCGTGGAACGGGTAACCATGAAAACCGCGCAAAGCACAAGGCTGATACGGGTAGGCTTGGTTGAGTATCAAGACGTCTTCCCAGTTTTGCAGGCAGTCGAGGAATGAGGGCGGAACGGTTTTACTTTTGACCACAGGCGATGGACGGTTTTACTCCTAGCCACGGCGCCAGAGGGGGCTTTGATAGGAACGGTTTTAATTTCGTAGCGATGAAACCTTTGCGTGGGTTGTTTGCGAGCTGGGAAGCTCTTTGAAAGACCTTGTGGTGATCTCTTGGTTTCATACCTAAGGTAGTGTGAATTGGACAACATGGAGACTCTCTAGTCACTGCATAGTGATGAAATCATCAACCTGTGGGTAAAGTTGTGCAACCTCTGCAGAGTGTCAAACTGTTGTAACAGCCCTGCTCACGGTCATGAGCGGCATGGACCTTTCACACGATTAGAGGGATTGGATGGGGGGACATGGTGGGTAGACAAGTTTGGTTGGGCAGCGTAACCCTTGGATTGCTACAGGCGGTGTAACATGTAGTGTGGTTCTCTTATGGGCGGTTTAACCCATGGTTGGCTACAGGCGGTGTAACATGTAGTGTTGGATAGATGAGATAATTTGGGGGTACTTTTCACCTAGTAAATAGGATGGTTTTTCTACTAGGTGTAGGTGCTCATTTATAGAAATAAACCATTATGTTGGCCTTTCTTCTATTAAGCTTGAATGTCATATTTTCCCCCACTTGCTGAGTACGGCATGTGCTCACCCTTGCTATTTCCCTTTGTTGTTGTACTATCAAACAACTGCTCAGAAAATGGAGAAATGGACTACATCGATGAAGACTACTACTAGATGAGCGTGCCCCCGGTCGATTGCTTGTGGTGTTATGGTGTTTTCTGTTGCTATTTAGTTTGAGAGTCGTTTCAGTCTTTGAAGACAATCTTTTATGTAATAATCGTATATTGTAATAATGACATTGGTTATGCTGTTAGTCACTTTACTGTTGATATGTGTGAAACTTGTTCCTGGGCACACATATGCTAAGCATCTGGTTTTGTCCTTAAAACCAGGTCTGACAGTTGCTATTGACAAATTCACCAAGTGGATTGAAGCGAAGCCGGTCGACAAGATAACTTCAAAGAAGGCGATTGATTTTGTCACAGATGTCTTCACTCGGTTTGGGGTTCCTCATGATATCATCACCGATAGTGGTACTCAATTTACATTTGAGGAGTTCCGTGACTTTGCCGATGAGATGGGAATAAAAATACACTTTGCATCAGTGGCTTATCCTCAAAGCAATAGGCAGGTCAAACGGGCCAACAGTATGATTCTTGAGGGATTAAAGACTCGAATATTTGACAGGCTCAAACCGTATGCCGGTCGGTGGGTCCGAGAATTGCCTTCGGTTCTCTGGGGGCTGTGCACTAATGTCAGTCAGGCTACTGGCCAATCACCTTTCTCGTTGGTCTACAGTTCCGAGGCTATGCTGCCGACCGAGGTAAACCTCGTTTCAGCGTGAGTCAAGGGGTATGATGAGAAGTTTTCTGAAGAAAATGAAGTGATTGAGTTGATTACAGTGAAGGAGTTGCGTGATCGTGCTCTGTTTCGGTCGGTAGTATACCAGCAAGGCTTCCGACGTTATTATGACAAAAATGTTCATAGTCGCCAGTTTCATGTTGGGGATTTAGTGTTGCAACGAGTGGAATCAACCAAGAATCAACACAAGCTATCCCCTAAATGGGAAGGACCTTATGTGGTCAAAGAAGTTACCCGGCCGGGGGCTTATCGACTTTTGTATGAAGATGGCAACGACATACCAAATTCATGGAACATCAATCAGCTATGTTGTTTCTATATTTAGTCTTCTTATTGTATTTTTATACATTATTATTCAATGAAATTCAAAGACTTTTTGATGGAAGATGTTTTTGATTTCATTCTTATTTGTCTCGATTTCTTAATTTATAACATTAAACAATCCAGCCAGGGGGCTAGTAATAATGTCCCACTACTCCTTCACCTTGATAGATTTTGGTTTTGGATTTTTTGCGACCGATTTCTCATATTTTGACACGGTCTACAGTTTTTTGGTCTTACGGTGGAACATTATGGTTATACAATTTATACTGCAAAACAGACTACCACTGCATTAAACCCAGAGCCAAAGTGCGAGAGGTCATGTGTTGATTGGTCGACTCTGCTTGTTATGCAGTTATAAATTACAACCTAATATGCTAAGGCAGACCGGTACGACTTCTGTTTTTGTCTCTAAAAGACTTAAGGTGAAAAGGTTTAAGTGTTATAGCGAGACTAACGTAGCTTGGCACCGACTGATTTGCTCTAAGTAACAGGAGATTGCCTTTATGACTATTTAGTTGATTTTTCCAAACTTGTTTAGTAACTAAGCAAGCACAAGAATTAATATTTATGTTTACATGGAGACAGTACTGTTTTACAGATTCAAATACTTCTAATGTTTGTTAACATTGTAGATATTACAGCTCCTGTGAAGGAGATGAAGCATCATCTTGTAATTCTATCTCTGGATTTGCTGGAGGAGACGGCGCGATAGGGTTGACCTCTACATTATTAACTAAGACATGAGAAGTTTCCAACATGGAATCCATAAGCAACTGACATTGATCGATCATCAAATCAGGGTTGAAGCCCTCCTTGACCTTTTCCAATGGCAGAGTAGGAGACCAAGATTGGCAAATAGCCAATACTTGACTCCCGACCTCGGTCGTCACTCTTCTGGTATTGTTAGTGATCACCGCTGGTGTGTGCTCCAAAAAGTACTCCAAGGAGTGCCCGGTCTTCTCCACTTGGTTAGCATGGATATAATCCAATGCTTTTCGAGCGCCGTAAGATATGGCTGCAAAAGTCATAAAGGGTATTAGATGATGAAGTCCAAAAGCGATGATAGAAGACTTAAAAAGATAGCATACTGGCTAGATTACCTTTGAAGGACTTGGAGATGCTCTTAGCTTCCTCAACCTTTCCTTTGGTCTCCTCCAGTTCCTTCTTTAGCCGAGTGATCTCAACACTCTACTCTTCGACCGACTTTGGAGAGGTCATTCTTCTCAATAGTCAGAACATCTAAGAATCTCTGCTGGTTTGAAGTTAATTTGTCCATGTCCGTGACTTTCTGATCATGAGCTAAAAATACAAATAAAGGCTTTAGCAATAGAGTGAGAAAGAAGTAAATATAAGTTAGTCTGCAATCTTACCAACGACATCAGCATGACTCTGCTCCAGAGCTTTGGTCACTTTCCTATGGTCGGTCTACAGCTTCTCAATTTGCCTTCTGGCTTGGGAAAGCTGCTCGCCGATAATTGATGACAACAAGTCAATACCTCTAAAAGGAGAAGTTTAAATGCACAAGATGTTAGGGACTTACCAAAAGTTTCGGCCTCGAGGTATTCAATTCTGGTCTGCTTCTTCTCCACAAGAGAATATATTCTCTGAATATGAAGAAGGGTATGGTTAGCTAGGAGAATGATTCAAGGAAGAGAAAAACTTGGTATTGATGTACCTTGTTGGCCTCTCTATGCTGATGCATGATGCCCATGTCCTTAGCTTCCAGTCGAATCAGTGAGTCCTCAACCAACACGGTCTTACCCTTGTAATAAGGAGAAGACATGACGGTCAGGGAAGGGTTGACGGTCTGAGGAGTAGGTGCCGATAGTGACATGGGCTCTGGAGTGTTGGACGACTTCCTCGGCTTGGCCTGCACGCTTGATGGTGTGCGGATCGACTGAGGCTGGTCGGTCGGTTGAGGAGCAGGAGTCGACCTAGTGTCTTGAGACCCTTGGGCGCTCTGATTATCACTTGACCGATGCTATGATTGCCAAAGAGCATAGTGTTAAAGTCTGACAATAGTTGATAATAACGATGATGAAGAATCGAAAGCGTGAAGAACTATACCCGGAGTCTTGCTTAATTTTGATCCAATAGACTTTCTTCTTTCGGGAAGTGGTCTGCGGGTCAGAATCCTTCCTCTTTAGGAAAGTCTTGGCGGCTTCATCGGTCTTCTTCGCCACCCTTGCACCACTCTCTGATTTGCTTGGGGGCTCCGACTGGCTAGATGGTCGGTCGGAGTGTGCTTGGGGGCTCCGACTGGCATCTGGGCGGTGCTCCCCCTTGTCATCACCGTCATCTCCCACATATTGCCGACGATGATGAGTGGTCTGCTTCACTCGTCGGCTGGGAGAGGGCAAGTCAGGATGAGGAGGTGCTGTGGAGATGCTGGCGATGACCTCTTCGGTCGGTCGGGCAACCGCTGAAGAACTAGCATCACCGATGCCAGTCTGCGGTAGCTTTTTGACATAATCCGGTCCCTCGGAATTGGTTGGAGGGAGCGGAGGATGTGACACGTAAGTGTCCAGAACCTACAAAAACATTAAGACATCAAACATTGTGATTATTCAAAGGGACGTCAGAATTATTCAATATGACCGAGGCTTACTTGGGCCCGTAGAGTGCCCACGTTGTATGCCTTCGCGATTAAGAAGTGATCTTGGATGATGTATCCTTCAAACATCTTCGATAACTGCAATCGACGCAGAGTGGAGTTTGGGGGGTCAGTTGGGTCAGGTCTCTCTTTGATAACTCAACCCCTTCATTCTTTAGCTCTGCGATTTTCTCTAGTAGAGCGACCACTTGGGGGTCAGTTGGGTCAGGTCTCTCTGGCCACCGCGCCTGGTGAATGGCCTTGGCACCAGAGAAGTCGGCGAGAACAGCAGGAGGATTGTCACAGTAGAACCACTCGTCCTTCCAGTTCTTGTTCCCGGTCTTCAATGGGACGTTGATGTAGGCCTCCTTCTTGCGCAATTGGAAACCAACTCCACTTATGGTGACTTGGTTTTCCTTGGTTGGCAGCGGTTGGAGGACGAACAGATGGCAGAACAAAGTAAAATGGGGCAAAATGCCCAGAAAAGCTTCGCACAAATGCACGAAGATAGCAATATAAGGATGGAGTTGGGATTGAGGTTGACAAGCTCAATCCCATAAAAGAAAAGGAGCCCGCACAGAAAACTGCAGCAGGGAACTCCGAAGCCATGCTCAAAGAACAAGCGAAAAACTATGATTTGTTGATGGATTGGAAGGGGGCAAGTCTCTTTTGGTACCTTCCAGTCAATATGAGCTTGCTCCGGGAGGAGGTCGTCCTCCACCATATTGTTTAGGTCAGCGGTGGAGATGTTGCTCTTCGAGAACTCTCGAAGTTGCTCTGGGATATCCAGCTCAGAGGAGGAGGACTCACTGGCGGTGGCCTTCTTGGATGATTTGCAAGTCATCTTCAAGGGATGTAAAAATGCGGTGGATCTAAATCCTCGCTAATGCTCGGGGGCTTGATGGCGATGAAGATCTGCGGCGGTGATGGGAGAAAGCACTAACCCTAGCTCTGGAAGCAGAGGAGTCGCAAGAACAGGGGAGGCGCGAGGAAGACGAAGCGCTGTGTGAAAATGGCGACGTGGACCTGGAGTCAACAGTCCGCTGCCCCTTTTATACCTACACCTTTTTGACCTAGTCTTCTGGGTCCCACGGGCTGGTATGGGTCGTACAGTGATAGGCTTTTTCGCTTAATACAAAATAATAAGTAAAAAGCTTTATTCTTTAGAAAGAATTAGAGCTATCAGCCTTGAGAAATAATCTCAGGGGCTTCTTTGATGAGAAGCAGTGGCAAATCCACTTAAAAATATTTTCCATTTCTATGTGATTTGATGATCATATAGTAGAGGACTTGATGGTCGTACGGATGTAAGTTCAAGAGATAAGTTATTGATTGATGTCAATAATTAATTATCATAAATGGACTTATATTAAGAAGGGTGACAATTCATTAAGGAAAATTTTTATTATGATTGATGTCATTTAGCTTAGTACTATTATATGATTGATGTCATATTCTTTTATATGGGATAAGACATGATTGATGTCATGAAATTCAGATCCACAAGTCACTCGGACAAGAGTGTGTATCACTCGGCCTTTTTATCAGTCGGTCGGCAAGATTGATGTCTTGTTAACTGACCTTCTGATTTGATGATTAGAGGTTTACCTAAGCTCAAACTTGATGGTTTGAGTGAATTATATACAACAAAATGTTAAGAGCTAATATTATTACACTCTTGTATTATTTTTTAGTCTCCCAATTATACAGTCGGGGGCTACACCTAATCAGGTGCACCTAGTCGGCACACCAGATCCATTAGGAACTTCAATCAAGAGGTCTTCCTATTTTGTGATCTAGTCACATAATCTCGAAGATCACTCGGCAGGTCAAAGCTCAAAATCAGGAAGCACTCGGGGGCTGCTGTGGAATACTTACCTTACGGGTATCCATAGTTATGCCTAAGTCGGTAGATGACCGGGTACCTTATCCATAAAGGAACCGATCGAGTCGGCTTGGAGCACAAGGCAATTAGAGATAAGCTTTCTATGTGAATCCTTGTAGACTATGAGTAGGACTCTTCATGTACCCCTTGCTGACCGGATATATAAGGCGGCAGGGAACCCCCATCAGGGGACAATGCAAGGCAGGCAAGACAATCACAACATACGAAATACAAACCACATAACATAAGACGTTGGGTTTTTACTCTCGTCGAGAGGGCCCGAACCTGTCTAAATCGGCGTCTTGTGTCCTAACTATTGAGTTCTTAATCCCGACGTAGCCCTATAAATTTATTGCTGAGTATAAGTCTCGACAAGTGCGTACATTCCTTTAATATCCTTAAGAAGGCACTCATCTTAGCTCCAATCATTCGACCCCCCGATTGGATGTTGCCTTTCGAAATCATGTGTGATGCTAGTGACTATGCTGTTGGGGTTG